>JASWHV010000012.1:79570803-85423181 GCA_030760725.1 Neostapfia colusana | reverse complement strand
GCAACACATGCACGATGTAAAGAAAATTAAGTCTCGATGCTGGAGAGACCGGTGTATACTGCCGAGCTGCCTGCATCGGCGTGCATGCATGGTTCATGCGCGACAGCAATAGGCAGATGTCTCCCACTTCGCCCTTGAATATTATTTGTTATGTTGACTCTACTTGAAGGCACGAGCAAAAATACTCCTCTCTATTTTTTTCCTTGTTGTCAGGACAAGGTGTTTAGTTCAAATTTGTATTAATAAGCATGTTGTCCTAACGTCTACATGAATCGGAGTACTCTGTCACTCCGTTTTCTGGACAGTAATGTGTTCATTTTATTTCATCAAATACAGGCCCAAACGTACATTTTCCGTGTCTAGTATCCTTCAAAAATTTGCCCTTGCCTACGTAAGCCGGATTTCCGATACTTCCGCCATTTCTTCATTCCTGCGCTAGCGGTGTCAGCTTCAATACTTAGATCGATGGGTCATCAGTGCAGTGACTAGCAGTAATTCTCGTTTGATTTTGTTTTTGAAATCAATCCGTATTCACTCTCTGAGGTGTACTTAACGGATACGGCAGCACAAGCTGCTTGTACTCGAACCGTTCTTGATACTAACTCTATTTTCCTCCTATAATGAAAAGACAGAATGTCCCTTGATGTCAAGAAAATCAATCGGCGTCTGGTGATACTGATGCTTCACAACTTATCTCTTATTCCACTAATGAGTGGACTTATCTTTAAGGAGCTGGCGTTTTGACCACAGTTTTGGAGTTTAATTGTGATCTAGATCCTGATTTTGGAATTTTGCGGATTTACCACAATTTTTTTCACCCGAACCTCCATATTACCACAAGTCCGTTTATTGCTCATAACGGTGGTAACTTTGACGTTGAAAGACAAACTTACCCTCTATGATTTTACACAGTTTTGATGTTAAACATTGTGTTTGTACCATTGTTTTGACATGTAACTCGGCAAAAAGTAAGAAAAAAATCTCGACATCGGGTGGCTGGGTCGATCGGATGGAACGAAAAGAAGTGACGGGCATTTTAGTCCTTTTTTTCAGTATCCAAGCATTTTTTCTTTTTTTATTCTGTTTATTCCACTTCAACTGTTGGTGTTAGAAATTTGTGGTAAATGACGGGTTCAGATGAAAAAAGTTATGGTAAAAACGCAAAATTTTAAAATCAGGATCTAGATCACGATTAGGCTCCAAAATTGTAGTCAAAACACAATTGTCTCTATCTTTAACTGATACTCCTTCATTTTTTTTTCAAATCAAATGTTGATTAGTTTATTTTTAACTAACCAACATCAAATAAAAGATGGTGAGTATACTAACTATAGCGATGATTGAGAGTTCCCTTTCATAAAAAGAAAGACACTTTTTCACGGCCTTGGAACACAATTTCTTTCTATGCCGCTGTGTGACAAGCCAAATAGAGGTAGACATCTAAAAGAATCAGGTTTCCTAATATGTCGACAACTCGCACATATGTAGCAGCCGCATATCCGACTTAGTAATACGATTATCAGTGGAAAATTACTTCAATAATATATCGTTGAAATGTTAGAGCAGTACTGGAATGCGTTCAATTTAATGAAGTTGGTATCCTATTCTGTTAGATATGTCTGTTACCTCAAAATATTACTCGTTGCTGTACACATTCTTGCATTTTTAAAAATTTCCAACATACTTAATATACCTCTTTAACTTTTTGAATATACCGTGTAAAATTTTTATAAAAATGTTGAGTTAGTCCTACAAAATTTTTGAATCAGCTTCTGAGATTGATTTCAGCTACATGTCCCATTGAGGCCTCGATATTTCCTGATAATAAGATGTGATTGCTACCCCCAAATTTAATAGAAATTTTATCATTCTTAGAAAATCTGACAAATTTTAATATATGACAGTTAATATGCCTAACAGACTTGACGATAGTGACATGGAAGGAAAATGAAACCAAATCGACTGCAAATAGAAAACTTCACTTTTTTTCAGTGGTAAGAAAGGAACAACTATATTTTTTAATCGTAAATAAGGAATTTTCTCTACATTATTTCCCTGGACGAAAGTGTTAATAATCTTTATAAAATAAACAAAATATGAGGAAACGCTCAAACGCATGAGCAGAATAGGCCGCGGCCTGTAGGAGAATGGACCAGGCCCAACAAGAATATCAGATGTTTGACTTACTCGGGCTTCCGCTGCCTCTGCATCAATCAGGCCGGGCGTTACTGTCCGGCCCAAGTGCCGGAGACCGACTGCTGCCTCGCGACGCAGGAGACGCATCCGCCATTCTGGCGGACATGGCCGGAGAGGATCGTCCGCCCGGCTCCTGGACCTCGCCGATACACCCGCTGACAGTACCGCGCCGTCTGCTACTTGAAGAACAGACTTGAGGAGTGGGCGATCTGACGGGTAAGCTAGTTGCTCACAAGAACTCGATATATTTATTAATCTGTGATGACATTTTGAAGCTTGATATGGTAAACCTTCTCTATTTTTTTGGATCGGTAGCGTCTAGCATCACTGCATTAGCTTCCCACCTGAAAGCGAGACGAAGTTGCCTGTACGTTCAAGCTTAGGCTTCTTCGCCTCAGACAAGAACACTATTTTCTTGCAAATAATTGGCATCCCTTTACTTTGGGACCACGGCTGCGTAGTGAAGATTGACTATTTGACTGGACTCAGAGGTTTACTCTCCACATTCATGGAATGCTTTATTGATCAATCGACTTGACCTTGAACTCGTTCCGTTGCCCATTTCATGAGTCTGCTCGGGAAGAACCATGGAAACCTAATGACGGTCAGATACCCATACTTTTTTGGGGCAAAAAATATTTTTTGATGGAAGTTCAGATACTCATATTACAATAACCAACACAACTATAGCTGTACTTAATCTTATTATGTCACGTAGTAAACAAACAATGTATAGATACCCGGTTTCTTTTTTATTTTTCTACCCTAACACAGTTTATACAACATGTTCCATTGTTGCAGATGGATCTCTGATGCACTGCATCCTGTAATTTTCTTTTTCGAAAGTCCCGGATCAAGCTGGCTTGTATACTAAGATGAAAGTGAATTGTTACATCCGGTCGTAGCCATCTAGGTGATCAGTCTTCATCTTACAATACTTAATAAAGTTAGGTACAGGAGGAGCAACACTGCCTATACCCTATCATCTTCACCAATGGTCTGAATGTCTGCATAGTTGTATCCATTTCCTAGCTAAAAGTTAAGGCTTCCGACAGTAGTGGAGCGTCCTTTGATTTTCGTATTGCTCCACCGGTAGGTGGTAGCACCTCACCTGAAGGTGAAAAGCCAAATTTGCTTGCATATATTTAAGTTTAGTTCTCTACTAGACGATAACAACACTATTCTTTAGAACAATGGGCTACATATGATTCCTGCAAATAATTGACATTCCCTTACATTCTGAAAATTGACATTGCATTTGGGAAGACAAACTGCTCAAGGGCTAAGTTTCCTGATTTGTGGAATGTTGTAGTATAGACCAAAAGACTTGACTTTGAAGCGGCATGGTCATAGAGACTGAAATCATATACACTTTGAACTGGCATGGTCAAGGGCTAGGTGGCAGATGAATTCTTAGAGACTGAAAGGTGTTTGATATTGCATTTCAAGTGTATATGAATGCCCTTCTGAAGAAATAAATTAGCGATTCATATCAGAATCTGAGCTCAAATGATTAGACTGGTCCCATGCACTTGAAAGCAAGAATTGTTAGATCTGACCTGTTCTCGTGGCATAAAGACCTGTTCTGTTGGCTAGAAGGCACCATGTAGCATATGTGACCAGATTATAAAACGTTCATGGATCACAAACTCAACCACCGCACTGCTATGCTCCTGCATTATTTCCTTACCGTGGTCCATGGCAAGTTCCTCCGCCTCACAGTCCACACCAGCCCTTGCACACATTATGTCACTTCTCTTGCAGTTTCTTGTTCTTTCCCACATGGTAACCACTGAGGCGGCCCCCCAACATCATGTTTCCCTGGAATCTCAAGCAGCAGCCCTGCTTCAGTGGAAATCTACCATGAAGAGCAACACTACATCAGTACTCAATTCTTGGAGACATGGCATTCATCCATGCAATTGGACCGGCATCACATGTGGTGATGACAAGCGACAGCATGCACCTAGAGCATTATCCATCACCAAAATCTCCCTTCAAAACACTGGTCTTGAGGGACGGCTGGACATGCTCGACCTTTTCTCCTTGCCTGACATAACCAGCCTTGATCTTAGCAATAACAATGGTCTCTCGGGTCGAATCCCGCCATCCATTGGTTCCTTGAAAATGCTGGAAAATCTCAACCTCTCCGGCGATCATCTTGAGGGAAGCATACCTTCCACAATTTGTAACCTCACCATGATTACGGGTATGTGCTTGAACAACAACTTGCTCTCTGGTCCAATCCCTGAGGAGTTAGGAAAGCTCTCCTTTTTGTCGCATTTGAATATATCTAGCAATAACTTGACTGGAATGATTCCATCAAGCATTGGAAATCTTACTAGCATATCATGCTTGGCTCTCTCAAACAATAAGCTTACCGGTTCCATTCCTAAAGAGATTGGAAACTTCAAACAACTTGTTTGCCTCGATGTTGGACACAATCTGCTGACGGGTTTTATCCCTTCCACTATTGTAAACTTGACTGGCTTGCAAACTCTGATTTTAAACGCGAATAACATAGGTGGCACCATCCTTGACAAAGTTGACCATCTTTTAAACCTTGAAGTCTTGAGCATCCACCATAATGAATTTGTTGGCTCAATTCCTTCTGGTCTCAAGAATCTCTCTAGCCTCGTGGAACTTAATCTTGGATATAATAATCTCACTGGTGTAATTCCTCCTAGCATGGGAGACCTGTCGTCCCTCATTTTTCTCAGCTTCGCCAACAACCAGTTTTCTGGAACCGTCCCTCATGAGCTTGGAAACCTAACAAACTTGGAGTTTATTTGGATCTACAAGACTAGGATTTCAGGATCTGTCCCTGAGAGTTTTGCAAACCTTAAAAACATGACCGATATGAGACTATTTGCTAATGACCTCTCAGGGCCTCTACCTAACGGACTTGCAAACCTTACTAATTTGGTTACTGCTGATTTTTCGAAGAATAGCTTCACAGGAAAGTTGCCAGATCTATGCCAAGGAAAAATGTTGCGACACCTCAATTTTTGGTCAAACATGTTTCACGGTTTTATTGCAGAAAGCTACAGATACTGCACAAGCTTAGAATTTCTGAGCTTCTCGAACAACAAATTAGAGGGAAATTTGTCTGAACACTTCGGGATATACCCACACCTTACTACCCTCGATTTAAGCCTAAACAATTTCTATGGGTCCCTCTCAGCAAATTGGGGATCATGTCATAATTTAACAGTTATGTGGATGTTTGGAAACATGATAAGTGGAAGCATACCTGTGGAGTTTTCTAAACTAATAAATCTTCGAGAGCTCCTACTCTACTCGAACAATTTAAGTGGCGAGATACCACCTGAGGTTGGTGATATGGAAAACCTTTACTGGCTCAATTTAAGTAAAAATAAACTGTCTGGGAGAGTCCCTTCAGAGATTGCCCATCTCATCAACCTTGAGAAGCTTGATTTGTCTTGCAATCAATTGAGTGGAACAATACCAAAGGAACTTGTCAACTGTCGGAAGCTTATTTCAGTTAAGTTGAATGACAACAACCTAAGTGGGAATCTTCCAAGTGTCATTGGAAGTATGATTAACTTGCATGATGTGTTAGACCTGAGCAAGAATAATCTCAATGGAACAATACCCCCAGAACTAGGGAACCTAAATATGTTGGAATTATTAAATCTCTCTCACAATCAATTGAACGGGGGCATTCCATCCTCTGTAACAGGTATGCAAAGCTTGTCAGTACTTGATGTATCATTCAACAATTTGGAAGGTCCAGTTCCTGAAGGGATCCACAATGTTTCAATAAACTGGTTCCTCCATAATAAGCGTCTCTGTGGCAGCTATTTTGGATTGCAACCATGCTATTCAGCTCATGTGCACAAGAACAAGAAGAAACACAGAAAGTTGGTATTAATAATTGGGCTTCTACTTGCTAGTGTACTTTTAGTAGTCATAGTTTTATTAATCGGAACAAAGAAAAAACTAGAAGACACAATTACTATATGTGCCAGAGATGTGTTCTCTATCTGGAACTTTGATGGAAGATTAGCATTCGAAGATATCATTAGTGCCACCGAAAACTTTGATGAAAAATATTGTATTGGAGCAGGAGGTAATGGCATTGTCTACAAAGCACAACTACAGATGGGAAGGGTCTATGCTATAAAGAAGCTGCGCTCCACTGAAGAAGCGGTGGATGATGCTAGATTTCACCGTGAAATTGATGTACTGATGAAGATACGGCATCGCAACATCGTCAAACTATATGGTTATTGTTCACATGGACGATTCAAGTTTTTGGTTTATGATTTTGTTGAGAGAGGAAGTTTGGCTGCCATCCTATGTAACGAGGAACTGGCAACCGAGTTCCAATGGCAAAAGAGAATATCCCTCATTAAAGATGTGTCTCGAGCTATATATTACTTGCATCATGACTGTGATCCACCTATAATTCATAGGGACATCACAAGCCGAAACATCTTGTTGGATGTGGAGTACAAGGCCTTTTTATCAGATTTTGGTACAGCTAAAATCATGAAGCCAGAATCTTCAAATTGGACTGAGCTAGCTGGGAGTTATGGCTACATGGCACCTGGTCTGTGTATCTATTATAGCACACTATTTTAGTTTTAAAGAGTATGCTACTAATTTCTAACAGCTTTAGAATGTCACTTTAAATCTTGCAGAGCTTTCCTACAGACCCCTGCCCACAGAAAAATGTGATGTGTATAGCTTTGGCGTGGTAATTATGGAGGTGGTGATGGGGAATCACCCAGGTGATCTCATATGCCAGCTTGCATCACTTGAGGAACTGGATGTTTTGCTTGAAGGCATCATCGACAAACGCCCTGCAATACCGACATGCAATGAAGAACGGGGCATTACTCAGCTGATTACTATTGCCAAACGCTGTGTGCAAGCTTCACCAAAAGACAGGCCAACGATGCAGCAGGTGTATCAAATTCTGCCTAGCGGCTATTAGCACCCCTTTCATTCTTACTGTTGTGTTGATATGAAACTCTGCAGTTTTTGAGCTATTTTGGAAACAGTAGTGATATGTAATGTTTACTATTAAGACGTTGTTCAGTAATGGTATGGAAAAGCAGTAAAATACATGTTGGAATATTATTTATATTAAGGGCGTGTTTGGCATGGCTCTACTCCACAGTAGAGCAACTCTGCTCTAAAACTCTGAGCTGGAGCAACTCTGCTGTGGAGTTAGAGGTGCTAATGTTGGTGTTTGGCTGAAATACTGTTCTAACCTCCAGAAAAGAGAGTTTGGAGGGTGTAATACCATTTACCCCTGCTACACTGATTGTATGCATTTAATGAATAGTAAAGTATATTAACTCGTAAAATATTTTAAATTATACATTATTTCAGTAATAATGAGATTTTTTCACTCTACAATAACAAAATGTATGTAACAATTTTTCAGTACTTTTATATTAGAACATTGCTACAAAAATAATGATGTATATGCAACTACTTATTATTCAATCACTTTTTTGAACCATATATCAATAGTAAAATAATAGCATAGTACATAATCTTTTTCTTCTTACAAATCACTTAAAATCCTTTGTTCTAGAAAGTTATTACATAAATATTCACACTAATTCCACGCGAGGGAAAAAGATGTCGCAATACTATCACGAAATGCATCCATCGTAACAAAACTTGACTCGGAAGTTGAATCACGGAGGCACGGGCTGATACAACATATTTGTTGTACCTATCCGAAATTGTAGGTACAAAGTCAGGATCTCGATCATAGTTATCAAAGTCCACATCACCACTTGAATGCTCTCGAATGAAATTGTGGAGAACCATAGTGGCAGCTATAATCTCTTTTTGTGTCAGCATTGAGTATTTAGGCATTTTGTATAAGATTTACCATTTCATCTTCCATAGTCCAAATGATCTCTCAATCACATTACGTATAGATGAGTGTACTCGATTAAACTTCTTTTTGATGTACTCGGTTCCATATCTCTGTGCCACTCGGGTAAGTGATACCTTTCACCTTTATATGGCGCTAGATATCCCGGACGGTTAGGATAACCCGCATCTACAACATAGTATTTACCTACACATTTCAAAATAAACAAATATGTGAAGGAATATTTCTTTATTCATTCGAAGCATCCTGTGACACTCTCCTGGAGTCTCCATAGTCTCATGTAACCAACCCATTCTGCTTTGAATTTTGATTCTTGGTGATGCCTTACTTAAATAAACGTCTGAATATAATTTTCCAATCTTACCAACAGTTGTTATTATATCAAAAAGACGGTCACCACCCTCACTAGATGAATCACTCTCATTATCAGACATCTGTAGAAAGAACAATAGTAAAACAATGAGACAGATGTCATACAACCATTTAAATTAAAAATGAGATAAATTACACAACGGTACATTGTTCCAAATTAAATGAAGAGTCTTACAACGTTCAATAAAAAAATAAGAAAGAAACAATTCTAACAAAGTGATATGACTCAAAGGGAAGCAAGTCTAATTTTCATATTTGTCCTTATATTTTCTTGTAAGTCAGTTGAACCTAATCTCATTAGTAGGCAGGGTCATGAACATCTCCCTCTGCTCCTTCACGAATAATTCAGATGCAATATAATGTTGGTCGGTCTCATAAGTGACACCACAAGCAATCACATGGCCCATAACTTCATCAATAGAATATTTCCTTCTTTGTTGGAAGCATAAGTGCTTGCCGAGGTAGCCATACTTGACATTGCCTCTTGAATGCGTAGTGATGTCCCTGTCTTTGTCTTTTTGCCTTTATCTTGACCAACTCTTCATGGTCTTTTGTTGTTAGCATTGACAGGAGGTAGTTCCTCAACTTCATTGGTGTCATCTCCCTCAACATCAATTAGTTCATCCTGTGTTTCATCATGTGCAGCCTCTTGTGTGTCATGTTGCTCAATATTGATTGAAGAATTGACCATATGAGGAGACCAATGGTCCACACCAATACTAGTGATGTCTCCAAAACACCTTTGTAGTTCCTCTTCATTTTGAAGACCCATTTTTCTAAATTTTTCACATCCTGGAATATCCTAAAATATGTAACATGCAACCACATGAGTAAAAATATAACAATATGTACAAGATAAGAAAAGATGACATTCATAGAACACTTACAGCTCGAGCTTTCTTACACCACTCGTCATCCATAACAATGGTGCCTTTTATGGAGCACCAACCGGTTCCGGTCTGTCTCAACACCAGTTTCCTCCACGCCTTGAAATCTTCTTTCAACTTGTCCCATTTATTTTTTATTTGTTGCTTGGTCGCCACAATGTCAAGTCTATCTTTTAATCCTTTCTTGACCTCGGTATAACCAACTGAGTTCAAGTACGTGTTTGGACAATTCCCTCTCGCAACTTGTTCGGCAAATAATTGACAAAGGACTCGAGTGGCCTCAACATTCCAATCAATTTCCACCATCTAAACCAACTTACAGGTTCTTAGCATAATAACAAACATGAATTACTAATGCAAAAGTGTAATAATCAAATATTGAGGAGTAGCAAATATGATGATCCCCGATCCATGCAAGCTGCTACGAGACACAATTTCAACAGTGCGCACTAGCATATATGAATACAAGTTACTCTCATCACACAATATCAACAATAATAACGACAATCTTAGATAATATAAAATCAGTATCCTTATACCACAATCTCAGACAAAATCACCTTGAGTCCACAACAATCAATTAGATCGTTCGTTTGTAAGAGAATTACAATGAGCAATCACCTTTTCGAAAGGGAGGCACGCGGCGGGCAGAGATGAATTCAACGCCGAGGGGAAGGCGCGGACAGGCGGAGCGACTGTCGAGGGGAAAGCAAGGGACGGGCGGTCGCTGCTGGAAGTCGGATTGCCGCTGCTGGAGGTCGGGCGGCGGGCGGCTGTCGAGGAGAAAGCAAGGGGCGGGCGGCCGCTGCTGGAGGTCGGCGGCGGCGTGGCGCTGGGGGGCGCGGCGGGCGGCGTGGCCTAGCGGACTGGGCGGCGTGTTGTTGGGGGGCACGCGGCGAGTGGCGTGGCCAGGAATCAGGCGGCAGCGTAGGGAGCCCAGGCGGCGGGCGGCTTGGGTGGCCAGCGTCGGCCGGCGGCGTAGGGTTTCCGAAAACCGAGCTCGGTGGAAAAGAAAAGGATGGACCATTTTTTTGTAACCAGTGGCAAAAGCGGGTAAATACTTCCCAACTCCACGTCTACTTCTATAACAACTGGTTCTGGAGCAAGAAAACAGGTACTCCGAAAAAATGAACTGGAACTCCTCAAACTCCACAGAGTTGGGCTAGGCTACTCCTCAGATTTCTAGAGTTCATGTGTTTGGCTGCAATTTTTCAACTCTAGACTGGAGTTCGACTTCGGAGTCATGTCAAACACGCCCTAAAATACAACAGCAAAAAACCATTGTTGTTTATATTAAAATATAATTTAAAAATCATTTGGATGTTCGGATGCATCCTTCTCTTCGGCGTACTAGATGATTTATAGTTCCTTGGATCAGCGGAACTTACAGCATATGAACAAACGATACAACTTGTCAATGGATTTGATCTGTATCTAAATGCTATTGTAAGGTACCCTGTGTAGTAGTGGTGTTAAAGTGCGCATTAATATGTCTATTTGTCAGCTTATTGTTGCCGAGCTGGGCCTTTGTAATCTTTTTTTTTTCTTGAAATGCGTGAGCTCATACCATATATTTGAAAACAGAGTTCGCCTAATCTTTACCTGGAACAAAGTGAGGACACAGATATGGGAGACCAGAAAAAACAGACGAAATGCATGGACCGGTTTTTCTACTTCTATTTCCCTATTTATAAAATGGCTTTGCTCATTTCTGACATTTTCTTCCTCAGAGTTTAAAGCGCGTTTTCCCGTTTGCGAAGCGCTGTAAAAATGGGCTGGCCTGTAGGATGGCGTGGCTGCCCAAACTCAGGCCCAAGAAGCAACCCAGAAACGGCCCGGTCGCTTCGATTTTTTTATTTTAGCACTGTTTATTAATCATTTAATATTAATAGTATCTAGAAATTTTTTTACTAAAATACCCACCCTGTCGTCCACGTGGACAACATGTTTGGACAACAGGGCCACGTCAGCCAGTCGTCTACCGCGTGGATGACAGGATTCGTGTCGTCTCCGACAGCAAATCCACATTTAAAAATACTTAGAGACGCTCCGGTTAGGATTTTAGCTCCGATTTAAAAACACTTACAGATATATTTACAAAGTGTTTTTATAGAAGTAAACGTAGTATAGTTTGTTATGATTTTATATAATAAGAAAAATACGATTTTTGTTTAAGAGATGAATTGTTATGTAATTTTGAATATGCAATACGATCACAAGTTTGAATATTCAATTTTGTTAGTTTGAATTTATTTTTTAATTCTTTTTTAGAATACTTAGAGACATATTCAAAAGATTTTGTTATGGAAGTAAATATAGCACAATAGCACCATCACTTGACTAAAAAACTCGACATTGGATACATTACGAAGCTTATTAAATGGTGTTGGTACCCTGCAGACCGGTTACGCCCGCGTAGAGGGCAAAATACAGCCTGGGCCCCGCCTCCCTGCTGAGGCGGGCCCTGGCGTAGCCACGTGCCCTTGGCCCCTAGGTCAGCTCTGAGGCTGCCACGTGCGCTTGAGTTCTAGAGCCGACACGTGCCATGCGCTACGGTCCGAGCATCCCCGCTGAGGTGAGGTTCGGAGCTGCCACGTGTCTCCCGGCTCAGAGGCTCCTCCCTGCTGAGGACAGCTTCGGAGCTGACATGTGCCCTGGGCTCTGGTCTGAGCCTCCCTGCTGGGGTGAGGTCTGCAGCTGTCACGTGTCTCTTGGCTCAGAGTCATCTCCTTGCTGAGGACAACTCAGGAGCTGACACGTGCCCTGGTGTGACGCTCTCAATTTCGTGGAAAAACCACGGAACCGAGAAGTGATGCATACGTGTGCCCGGGATGTTTATCGCACATATACACATCATCCACAAACTGAATTTCAGAATATATATAACCACGAATAACAGAGTTTATTACAAGGTTTCATGAGTCTTGGACTCAGCTTGGCAGCGGAAGTCTAAACTTACAGCGGAAGTCTTATTTCTATGCAGTGGAAGTCTTCTAACTAGTGCGGAAGCAATCTAAGCAGCAGCGGCGGCTCCATCTCTACTCCATCCACAGGCAAGGTTGAGGACATATTACACGCCTAATGCTCCACCTGGTCTTCTTAGTAATCTTCTTCTGTTGCTGATGATGAAATAATAATGCAAGTTTGAGTACAATGATGTACTCAGCAAGTGCGGGAAAATATGATATGTAGCTCACAACAAGGTAGGTATAAAAAACTCATTGCAGAAAGCAAAGTTATTTATCAAAACCACGATAAAACAGCAACTTAACTTTTAAGTGAATGTAATCCTAACATGTATTAAAATACCAACATACCTCCATTGTGTTCATCACTTTCCATGTCCCAACCAGACATTAATCAACTTCATTCTTGCTCACGAATACCTTCTCATATTCGCTACCATCTCACGAATATCATCTCATATTCGCTACCATTTCGTCTCATAAACAATTCCGTCTCACACCGAGACCAATCTCGTTGCCATGACTCAACAGTCATGCAACCAAATCTTATCACCCGGACTCAACAGCCCCGAAAGCCAAACCATAACCAAAACCATAACCAATAACCATCCCAACTAGGGATGGCAACGGGTGCCCATTACCCGTTTATCCGCGGATATCCGATCCGATGGGTACGGATTCGGGTATAAGTTCAGATCCACGGGTACGGGTTCGGGTAACGGGTTGAATCCAATGGATATTTCTTATCCGGTAAAAAAAATCCATACCCATATCCGTATACCCGAACCCGTTCTGACATGTGGGCCAATACACCATTATATAATAGTTATAGCTTCTAGGGTTTGGTTTTCTTTTCTTTTCAACTCCCTTGCTCGGCTGCTCGGTGTCAAACTATTCCAAAAATCTATATGCAATGTATTTTTTATTAAAGGTTTTCGGGTAACGGATATATCCGCGGATAAAAAATATCCGCGGGTAACGGATACGGATAATGTTTTATACCCTCTGCGGGTAACGGGTACGGGTTCGGATACGGATTTTATCCAGCGGGTACGGGTAACCCACAGTGATATCCGCGGGTTTTTTACCCGTTGCCATCCCTAATCCCAACTAATCATGGAAGTTGGCCAGGCGCTCGTGGCCGTAAGCTCGGCTATCATGATAGTTTGACTCTGCAGAGTTTGTACCACTTTACCCACAAGTTTGTGATTTTGTCACCCGTCGGCGACTGCAGAACCTCTATTATACCAGTACACAACCGTTGGTGTATGGTCAAGAGATCACAAAATAGCCTTTACAAAGGGGCTACTAGACGTATGGACTCACTAAGGTTTCACCGGCAGGCTAGAATCTTCAATTCTCCCACCCACGGGCCCCCTCTTGTGCCATGCAGTTCCCAGGGCAGTCCTCACTCGACTCCCATTCCCCGCGCCTTCCACGATCAATCTAGTAACTTACCTAATTAGTCAGCTAAGCCGCACCCATACTTGGCCTTGTGGTGGCACTGTTATCCTGGCATGTGCTCGCATGAACCGGTCCTTAGATCTACGGCAAGTAACCACCATCTCAGGCTACCTCATTCACAAACCCAGGCTTGCCTAGATCTCCCTCTGATCCATGTTCATTAACAACATCAGTTTCTCATTATCATTACAAGTGCAGTTAGCAAGACACATCTATCTCGCTTCCCAATCCTATGGACTCAATGAAGCATAAAAGCAAAAACCATACCCTACTCATAAACTTCCCTGGCGACAAGGGTGGTTTAACCAAAACTAGTAAACTCCTATAAAAGGGTTTCCAATCATGTTTGACTCAGCACACACACCTTTTCGTAAAAACAAAATAGTTTCCCAAAACATAGGATCAATATGGTCAAGGGGCACTTGCCTTGTTCTGGCGGTTCCGGTTTCTCAAAATCTTGTTGTTGTAGTCCGTCGTAGGTAGCTCCCTGAGCTTGTCCTTCTATTCGCGATCACACATATACAAGATTCACAACAATTAATATCATGCACAAACTCTACTATAGATGCAATGATGCATATGCATGTTAATCCTATGGTGCAGTTTTGGTTTGTACGTTTCTTGCATGTTTGTATGGGGTTTTTATGAAGAACAGAGGTTTATAGATCAAATGTGGATGTGGCGATGATCTGGACTTAAGATCTAGATCAAACCGATCAACACGTGATCTGTCCATGAAAAAGCTTCTGTTTCGAAGGAATTGAAGAAACATATGTAAATAAAAATTGTGATGATGTCGTGAGGTGATAATGGAGACCTACCTTACGTTCTTCTCGGTCTCGGGGTCCTTCTCCTAGCAAGACAGATCGTTGGGGCTTACTTCCGACGATCTCCCGCGACTGAAGTTCGGCGAAGGGTTTACTCGGCGAGCTGGAGCTAGGGTTCTAAGTTGTCGGCTCAGGAGGTGGAAAAGAAATGCGTGGTTACGGCCAAGGGTTTTCGGTTCTATTTATAACTGGAAAAAGAAGAGTCCTTCTCTGATCGGAATTCAAATAGGAGTCTTATTCAAATTGTTTTTCGATCTTAACAACTTATCTCTAGTTGATTTGGTGTGATAGCAACGTGGAATTCGTGTCGGTTTCCTCAATACCGGGGATTCCCACACGTTCCGAAGAAAAACTGCTTAAAATCTCGTTACCCTCGCGGCGATGAGCTCTGGAAGATCCACGTGTCCATCGAGGGCCTGGTCTCCCTTTTCCGCAAAGACGAGCTCCGGTTGTGCCGCGTGTCAAGCGAGCGAGACCTCCCTCTTTCTCAAAGGCGGGCTCCGCGTGCGCCACGTATCCTGGCGAGCGGGAACCTCCCTCTCTTCAGAGGCGAGCTTCATGTGCGCCACGTGTCTGGTGGGTCGGGACCTCCCCTCTCCACAGAGGCGAGCTCCGCGAACGCAACTTGTCAGTTCCGGACCTCCCCCTCTCTTCGGAGGTGGCTCCAGGAATGCCACGCGTCAAGTAGCACCGGACTTCCTTTTTCCTCAGAGACGAGCTCCGAGGTCGACACGTGTCCATCAGCGTCGGACCTCCCGGAGGCGAACTCCGGAGGTGACACGTGTCCGGTAGTGTCGGACCTCCCGAAGGTGAGCTCCGAGAGCAACACGTGTCTAGCGGGGCCGAACCTCTCGGAGGTAAGCTCCGAATGTGCCACGTGGTCAGCGGCCGCGGGAATTGTCTTCGGCGCTCTCTGTAAACTGGAATTTGGCTCTTTTTGGCTATCTTTTTAATATTTTCTTTATTTCTACTTATTTTAAAATGTTTTCTACATATAAAATATGAATATATGCAGAACCTGAAAATGAGGGTGTCACAAATCTCGCCCTCGAGATTTGTTAGTGAGAATAGATGAGGAAACTCTGTCTTGATATCTTCTTCATGCTCCCATGTGGCTTCAGCTTCGGTGTGATGGCTTCGTTGTACCTTGCACCATCGGATGACTTTGTTCCTCGTGACCCTTTCCTTTACGTCCAAAATTCGGATAGGGTGCTCTGCATAGGTTAGGTCCTCGTGAAGTTTGAGATCTTCCATTGGTACTTGCTCTTCTAGAACTCTCAAGCACTTCTTGAGCTGAGATACATGAAACACGTCATGTACGTCGGAGAGGTGCGTTGGGAGCTCTAGTTGATAGGCTACTTCTCCTCGCTTGTCCAAAATCTTAAATGGCCCAATGTAGCGAGGTGCTAGCTTGCCCTTGATGTTGAAACGTCGTTGGCCATGGATAGGCGATACCTTGAGGTATACGTAGTCTCCTACTTCAAAAGTCAACTTTCTTCATCTATTGTTTGCATAGCTTTTCTGTCGTGACTGAGCAGCCTTCAAGTTTTCCCGTATCGTTTTTGACTTGCTTTTCACCTATTTGTAGCACTTTGGGTCCAAACACTTGGTTTTCTCCGGCCTCATTCCAAAACAACGGCGTTCTACACCGTCTGCCATATAATGCTTCGAAAGGTGACATCTTCAAGCTGGCTTGATAGCTGTTGTTATAGGATAATTCCGCGTACGACAAGCTCCTATCCCAACTACGTCCATATTTCAAGGCACGGGCTCTCAACAAGTCCTCCAAAATTTGGTTTGTCCTTTCCGTTTGCCCATCGGTCTGCGGGTGGTAAGCGGAGCTAAAATCCAGTCGTGTACCCATAGCTTTCTGCAGCTTCCTCCAAAATCTAGAGGTAAACTAAGAACCCCAATCTGAGACTATCCTCCTCGGGACTCCATGACGGCATACGATTTTCTCCATGTACAACTCGGCTAATTGTGCAACGTTGTACTTGGTTCTTATAGGGAGAAAATGGGTTGTTTTCATCAATCGGTCCACGATAACCCAGATGGAGTCGTAACCCGACTGAGTACGTGGCAACCCGACGATGAAATCCATACTGATGTCTTCCCACTTCCACTCGGGTACCTTCAAGGTTGCAACAATCCAGCGGGTCTTTGATGTTCGGCCTTCACCCGTTGGCATGTGTCGCATAGGGCAACATATTCGGCTATGTCCCTCTTCATACCATCCCACCAATAACAAGTATTCAGGTCCTTGTACATCTTGGTACTTCCGGGATGTATGGAATAAGTTGAATCATGTGCCTCTTTTAATATCATGTCGCGGATGTGCTTCACGTTAGGCACACAAATCCTTTTTCCTAGCCAAAGCGTACCCTTCTCATATTCCTTGAAATCCTTCTCTATTCCTTGTCGGATCCTTTCCTTGATCTCATTGATCTCCTCATCCGTTGCTTGGCCATCTCTTATCTCTTGCTCCAATGAAGAGTGGAGTTCCATCACTTCCATCTTGTTTAAGAATCCGAGGTGTAACCGTTCGAACTCCTTGCATAGTTCGGGCGGTAGCTCCCGAACCGTGAGTTGGTGACATGCTCCCTTCCGGCTCAATGCATCAGCTACTACATTGGCCCTTCCAGGGTGGTAGTTGATTCCAACATCGTAATCCTTGATGATTTCCAACCATCGACGTTGCCTCAAATTCAAGTCCGTTTGTGTGAATATGTACTTGAGCCTTTTATGATCCGTATAGATCTCACATCGATGACCAAGGATATAATGTCTCCAAATCTTAAATGCATGCACTACTGTTGCTAGCTCCAAGCCATGTGTAGGATAATTAAGCTCGTGCTTCTTTAATTGTCGTGAGGCATAGGCTACCACTTGTCCTTCTTGCATGAGCACACACCCGAGCCCTTGTCTTGATGCGTCACAATATATGTCAAAGCTCTTGCTTACGTCCGGCAATACCAAAACTAGCGCTGTGGTTAGCCTTTTCTTGAGTTCCTCAAAGCTCTCTTGGCACGCTGATGTCCACTGGAACGTTTTTCCCTTCCTTAGCAACTCCGTCATAGGTTTTGCTATCTTAGAGATGTCCTTGATGAAGCGTCGGTAGTATCCAGCCATCCCAAGAAAACTCCGAATATCTCTCACGTTTTGCGGTTGGTTCCACTTCAGAACATCTCCCACTTTTCCGGGATCAACCGATAATCCTTCCTCGGGGCCTAGGAACGATATCTCCTTTAGCCAAAATTGACACTTGTTAAGCTTGGCATACAATCGATGCTCGCGCATTTTCTGCAAGGTCAATCTCAAATGTTCTTCATGCTCCTCCTCACTGTTTGAATACACCATAATGTCGTCGATGAAAACCACAACGAACTTATCCAAGTACTCCATGAAAACCTTGTTCATAAGGTACATGAAGTATGCGGGTGCATTTGTTAACCCAAAAGACATGAAGGTATATTCATACGAACCATACCGTGTTCGAAAGGCAGTCTTGGGTATATCGGAGGGCTTAATCTTCAGTTGGAAGTATCCCGACCGAAGATCAATCTTGGAGAACACTCGGGCTCCTTTAATTTGGTCGAATAGGTCTTCTATACGGGGCAGAGGGTATTTGTTCTTGATTGTCACCTCGTTGAGAGACCTATAGTCCACGCACATCCTTTGGGTCCCATCCTTCTTGTCTACGAAGAGCACAGGAGCTCCCCATGGTGACGAGCTTGGACGTATAAAACCCTTCTCCAACTGCTCCTGAATTTGCTTCTTGAGTTCCACTAGTTCATTGGTGGGCATCCTATAGGGTCTCTTTGGTATGGGTGCAGTTCCTGGTACCAAATAAATGGCAAACTCAATGTCCCGGTCAGGTGGCATACCTGGAAGCTCTTCCGGAAACACGTCCGAGAATTCTTGAACCACTGGAATGTTGTCCAATGTTGCTCCTTCGACATGGTTCAAACTTGCCTTCTTGGTTGTTTGTTGGGCTGACTCAAACTCGATACGAATACCGTGCTCGTTTGTCAACTGCACGCTCCTTTCAACACATTGGATTACTCCGTTGTGCTTGCTTAACCAATCCATCCCGAGTATTATGTCAAGCATTTGGGAATCCAAGACAATGAGGTTGGCAAGGAAGTCTACCCCCCTTATTTTAAGGCTTACTTTCGAACATACTATATTAGTCCTCATCTCTCCACCAGGAGAATTAACCAACATAGTACAATTTAAGTGTGATATGGGTAGATTATGCTTCGCAACATACTTGGAAATTCTCTGAAAATGTTTCTGTATTCATTTGAACATAGTAACTTACAATCTGGATTCTCCTGACCAAATCAACTCCAAATGAGCTTAAACTTTTACAGGAGTCTAATAACACTCCAAAGAATATTCTGGCAAAATTTGGGGATTTTTGGATAAACCAAACTCCCTCTAAAATTCTTTTGCTGAAAAGTTTTAAGAATTTTCCAGAATTAAATAAAGACTTTGAAACAAATTGGGTTGCATATTTGGATAGAGTTTGTCAATCTGAATCTAACCCAATTTGAATCACTAAATTTGGAGGTTCCTAGCAAAAGTTATGCTCTTCTAAAGTTTGGGGAAAAATCAGAAATTTGAATAAATCCGGGAAATGTTTAAACCTGACGGTGGGGCCACGGGGCACGTGTCAGCTGCTGAGGGAGTGCCACACGGGGTCACAGGGTCATTTCCCGCGCTGTTACAATCGATCCCGCGCCACAGAATATCCAGCCCACTGTTGCCGTGCGACTGACGCGTGGGGCCGGTAGCACCTTCGTCTACCTCCCGCCCCCGCACTTCTGCGCCCCCGGGCTCGTCGGAGAAGCTCCGGGATCGGTCGTCCGCCATAGCCACCATCGTAAAAAGTGAAATTGCACCGTGCACAGTGTGTTTCATGCGAGGCTTTGTTAAGAAGAAAGGTTGCTACACCAGTCTAGGTTCTATGTGCGAAATTTGCAGAGCTCTAAATGAATATAACTCGAGAATTTCATGGATTCATACCCGCGGGTCAGTTTTCACCGGCCAGATAGGATCTTTGAAATTCGTTGTCGAGAGGCCGAGACAGGCTCTGTGCTTCGGGTGGAAGCTGCACGGAGACCTTGCGCGTCTCCCGGTGGCCTCGTTTGGTCGTGAAACGCCCTGGAGGAGGCTGTCCACGGGAGCGCTTCGTCGCTGTTGTGTGACGGCCGCCGCTGAAACCGAGTTATCTCAGTGTGGAGAGCACGAACGCCCTTGGTGAGTGCACGAGGGGGTCGTGGTGACGATGGTGGTGTTGCTTGTCTGCTCAACCGAGGCTTCACACGCAAGTTATGGCGGTGGCCGATCGAGCGGACGACGTCGGCAGCTGCGGCTGTTTCTCGCGCGAGGAAAAGAAACAGAGCGGCGCTATTCTTCGGGGATGAGCGAAGAGGAGCATGGCAGAGGGTATAAGACGCCCAGCAGCCCTCCAGCGCGATCGGAATTCAGCAGGAGGTGGAGGCGTTGGCTCGGTGCGGTGTCGCCCGTAGAGAGTCGGCCCTGCCGATTGCTTCGCGTGGGAGGAGAGCAAATGAAGACTGAGAACTGAAGATCTTTTGCAATTTCAGTGCTCCCAATGACATGTGGGTCCCACATGTCAGTCCTCCTTATCCCCTCTAAAATATCTCCCCAATTTGAATATTGATGGAATTCAATTGTGGAAGTTTAAATCTGAGAGGCATTTGGATAATTGGGCAAGTTTTATCCAAATTCAAATATGCATTTGAATTTTTTGTCATTTAAAGTCCATTTGAAAAATGGGTTGCAAACTATTTTCATAAATCATGAAACTTTGCACACCCCCTAATTTGGACTCAAGGAATCCAAATATGAAACCTGATTTTTAATTTGGCTGCTGCAAATGAGATTTGTAGCACAACAGTTTGGAAATTCCTAGTGTTGTTCTCATTTGAATTTTAGTTTGAACAAATTGTTCCAAATCTGATTTTTATTTTTCCACACATATGGGAACTTCCCATCTTTGTTTTAGACCCCTCTAGGGTTCCAAGTTCTCAAATAAACATTTGACTTGTGTGAAGAAAACCCTCATGTGGGTTATCACATGTGGGAAAAAGTTTTAACAAGTCTCAAATTTCACTCATATGAAACAAGACTTTGCAAACAAGTGTTTCTTGTATTCATAATTTTGGGACCTTTACATTCCTCCCCCTTAAAAGGAATCTCGTCCCGAGATTCAAAAGAAGAACGAGGTGGGAGGTAATTACAAGATTTATGACAAAAGTTCCGGATAGTTCTTGTGCATGTAATCTTCGGTTTCCCATGTCGCCTCTTCCGGGGTATGATTACTCCACAGGACTTTGTAAAATTTCAAAGTCCGGTTCCTGGTGGTCCGGTTTTTTTCGTCGATAATCTGTACAGGTTGCTCGACATAGGTGAGATCCGGCTTCAACTCGTCAATGTCTTCAGTTCGGATGGCAGCGGTAAACTTGAGACACTTCCTCAGCTGGGACACGTGAAATATGTCGTGAATACCGGCAAGGCTTGCCAGTAGTTCCAGCCGGTAGGCTACGTTTCCGCACTTCTTCGTTATAGTAAACGGACCGATGCATCGGGGAGCAAGTTTCCCCTTGACACCGAATCGATGAATCCCTTTCATTGGAGACACACGAAGATACACGTGCTCTCCGACTTCGAAATGCAGCGGTCGACATCTCTGGTCCGCATAGCTCTTTTGACGAGATTGGGCAGCCTTGAGGTTCTCTTGTATTATCCGAACTCTCTCTTCGGCTTCAATGACAAGATCAACCCCGAACGTTACTCGTTCACCGGATTCACACCAATTCAATGGTGTACGGCACTTCCGGCCGTATAGAGCTTCATATGGTGCCATCTTAATGCTCGTCTAATATCCGTTGTTGTACGAGAACTCCGCCAGCGGTAAGTGATCATTGTGGGGACCACCCCGTGGTTCACCCACTCCAAGATCGCATAGGGTGGTGCCGTGCGATGCGGCACCCAACAGCACACACGAAAAGAATAAAGAACAACATATAAACTTTTATTTGATATTACAGCGGAAGTCTTTTACAAAACCTAATTAACAGCGGAAGTTATATACATAGTTGCTCTCAAACCCTAACTAAGCAAAAGTGCAGCCGTCCAGCCTGGGAACGCTACACACTAGCAGCATGGAACCGGAGATCACGGCGACGTGCATGGCTCCAGCTCGGCCGTGTACCCCGACGGGGGCATCGCCTCGTCCTCGGAACCTTCCTCATAACTCTCACCTGCAAACAGCTCAAATATTGCAACCGTGAGCACGAAGGCTCAGCAAGTCTTAACCGTCAACCCTAGGCATGGAACTCTACGTGCAAGGGTATGTAAGATAGGAAAGGATTTTGCAATAAAGACACGCCTATAAGTTGGTCCTTACTTTCAGTTTTTTAGCAGCAGATTCATGTGCCTTAGGCAGCCCTCACATCGGAAGTCCACAATCAAACAAGAAACGCTTTCCTCCGATGTGGTGATGCCCAAAGTGGAATGTAAACTTAATTAGCTCTATATCTACAGCAATCAAGGTATTCAAGACATTAAGATCAATACAGCATTTTCAGTTGGCTTATTTCACTTCTTACTACGTCACAGCGCAGTGAACAAGCGGGTACTCAAATAACCGCGAGGGACGGTGATTGCAATCAAGACACACCCGGATAACACGTCACATACACCCACTTTCAGAAGCGTGATTCCACACCCCTTCCTACTCTGTTGTATGCAACAACCTTTCAAAGGCAACGCAAATGCCGAACCGGTCCATCCGTAACGGGTAAGAGGTCCCCGCGTGGAGCGTGACTGTGCCCACCGACAGATTTACACCTTGCTACCCTCAACCCACTCCTATTTACGGTTGGGTAAGCCTCGACACCCAGGTTAACCAATTACATCGGTTTCCTGGTTCCCATATGCCAGTATGCATCCGGTACTGTTCGATACTTGTCCAGCAGGGCCGCACACGAACGGTCCTCAACCGACACCAACAGGGCTACGCACGTGAGACCTCTGCTCACTGCTTCCTATCCCCCCTGCTTGGTCTCATTTTCATAACTTAAGCCATTTTCTACCTCTTTTCATTCCGTGGAATAAGTACTATCTCGCGAGTAGCTTCCAACCACTCGACTTCTACCGAGATCCTATACATTAGCATGGCGTTCTCTACTTGTCGAGTTTATAAACTACCCAACCCTCCATAGGATTTAAAGAGGCTGTGCAAGTGGGGTTTCAATCACCCTAACTCTAATGCAAACATTCAACCTAACATAATTGATACAAATGAAAACTTTATAAAAGGGTAGTTAAGTGCAAACCGGGGCTTGCCTGGTTGCGAGTTAAACGGAAAGTCAGCTTCTGGTGGGAGGACGTCCAAGGGCTCCGGCGTATCCTCAACTTCGGTCACTATTATGAAATGTAATAAAATACATGTATAAGTATTAAGGATTTATAAGAATTGGACTTCTACTCATAGCTACTGCTATTTAAAATCCTTAATTGGCTTTGGGATTTTTACAGTGGATACTAGACTCTCTAAGGATGATTCGAGCCAAATTTGGAGACACGTCATTGCATAATGTAGTCTTTAAAATTCCTACAAGTACAATGCTTATCTGAATTTTGAGCCCAAATCAGGAGCTTGTCATAGCTAATGGTGGAAGATCTGATTAGGGTAAGTCTCCATGGTTCTAACAAAATTTGTTTCACCATTTTTGGAGCTATCATCAGAGATATATGAATTTTTGAACTTAAACAGGAGTTCTGAAAAAGCTTCTGTTTAAATTTGAATTTTCAAATAAAGGCTGAACTTGAGAAGGTAATTTGACCTAGCAAATGACCTCCAATGAAGCCCAAATTTTTACTGGAGATCAGTATCTATGAAGAGGATTTGATACCCAAATTTGGGAATATTTCATAAAGAATTGCTCCTGTAATAAATCCCTAAAGGATTTACTAAAAACAATTCTACAGAAATTCCTGGGCATTTTCATAGCCAAAAATTGGTTTCTCTGTGAAGTACTTCTCATTAGGAATCCAACAAAATTGGTCTCACTCTTTTTGGAGTTTTCTACACAAAGTTATGGGCTTGCGAAGATCAGCTAAATTATGGAATTATTTCTCTAATAGAAACTTCAAATAATTGGGCTGGGCCCACTGGTTTAATTCGGACCAGTCAGATTTTTGCAACACCGGGGGCTACGGGGATATTCCCACGCAGCCGCACCAGATCCGGCGCCACAAGACGATCCTCGCGTGAACCCGAGGGTGACCGGTGGGACCGGCCCTCCTTCGTCTTCCTCGCGCCTCCCGCGGCGGCGCACGCCGGCGAGGCTCGCCGGGGCGGGGTTCCCGTGGTCCAAACTTCATCGAACTCACCGCTCCTCCATTTTTAACCGCGCTGAACACTGTGGGAGGGTCGCCGGTGGCCATGGCTCACTGGAAACCATCGCGCACCGGTGACAGCAAGGTTTTGAACTCCGGCGAGGTCGGGAACCCCTATTCCTCTATCATTCGATCGATTCTTGGGCTCTAGAGCATCAGTGAGTGATGTAGGAGCCCGTAAGGGTCCTTGCCGCCGGTGAAACTGCCGGCAACCAAGGGCTCCACGGCGACCCGAGGTGCTTTTGCACCGGTGACTAAGAAAACAGCTAGGGCTCCCTCGTTTCTTGATGTTTTTGCTTGGTTCATCGTCGAGGAGAGGCGCTAGGAAGTAGAGAAGCTCTGTGCAAGCTTACTCGAGGTCTAAAGGATCGTGCACCATGAATTTTTGGCTAGACCGCGCACTACCCGTTGGTGTACCGTTTGGGGAAACGGTGAAATTCTCGCTACCGGTCCTAGCAAACGCTAAACGGCCTCCGGCTACACGACCAGGACATGTCCACGCACCTTTCTTGTATAGGAAGTCGGGGGAGAGGGTGGCCGGTTGCTGCTGTCGACGGAGAGCCGAAACGGCGAGGTCCGGGCACCTTGAAGCTTTGGTGCCAATCCGCGTTTCTCGAGCAGTTCGGACCGGCAAACCTTGAAGGGGCTTTGGCAAGGGCTAGAGCACGTCCAGGCAATGCTCTTTGCTGTGGAGCACTCGAGCAATGGGCTGTGGTCGATCGGAGAGAACGGTGGCGGTGTTCTGGACGGAAGAAACGTCGGAGGCGCGAGTTATAGCAGGGGAAGAAGGAAAACAGCTCCGGTGTACCCTTTGCCGTGATCCAACCGAGCCACCGAGGCAGCAGGAGGTGGCGCGGGCTCTCCCTCGGGCGCGGGTTCAACCGGGAGCTGGCGCGCTCCGCTGTTCGACCGCCGTCGGCTGAGGCGGCAACCCCAGTGGGTGGCTGACAAATGGGCCCCACCTCCCCTCTTTGTTTAATCAACTTTTTCTGATATTTTCCCACCAGCAACTCAACATTGAAGACTTGACTTCAACCCCAAGTCATAGTTTGAATTTGCTGAATTTAAATAGTTTGAATTCGGGTGTGAAATTTGGATGTGGTTTGATCATTTGAATTTGAAAAATGAATTTGAATTCTCCACTTTGTATTGCCTCAAAAATATAGCAAATCAGCTCCAAAATTTCCAACTTTTGGCATGGCTGCTCATTTAAAGGTGGAGAACACATTTGTGAAACCCGATTTTCAAATTGAGGGAATTGGAATTTGAAACTGAATTTGAAATTCAGATTAGAGGGCTTCTCCTTTTAATCCCAAACAAATATTAAAACTCCTCCAAATGAGCTGAAATTTGGAAGGTTGAATATTTGGACTATAAAGATCCAAGTTGTGCATTTAGATCTCCATGTTTGGAAGTTTTGGGAAGTCTAAACCCTCACTTTGAACTCACACTTATTATAATTCAAAGTTTTAATTCCCCTCATTTTTCATAAGTGTATATGAGCTGAATTTTCTTGCTACCACTTTTGGGGATTTTACATCCCTCCCCCCTTAAAAAGAATCTCGTCCCGAGATTCCAAAGGAAAAGCAAAGTGGGGAAAACTTTACCGGGTATATGATGATAGCAAGTCTGGATAATTTGTGCGTAGATAATCCTCGCTTTCCCATGTCGCCTCATCAGCGGTATGGTTACTCCACAAGACCTTGTAGAACCATAAGGTCCGGTTTCTTGTGGCACAAGTCTTTCATCGATAATCCGGATTGGATACTCCGTGTACGTGAGGTCCGGTTGAAGAACTTCTATGTCTTCTGTGCGGACTTCAGCCGAGGGCTTGAGGCACTTTCTCAGCTGAGAGATGTGGAAGACGTTGTGAATGCCTGCGAGCGACGCTGGTAACTCTAGGCGATAGGCCACGGGTACGCATCTTTCAATGACGGCGAACGGGCCAATGAATCGCGGCGCAAGTTTACCCTTCACTCCGAAACGGTGAACTCCCTTCATCGGAGACACACGGACATAAACATGGTCCCCGATGTCGAAGTGGAGAGGGCGGCGTCTCTTATCCGCATAGCTCTTCTGACGAGATTGAGCAGCCTTAACATTGGCTTGTATCATTCGCACTCGTTCTTCAGCTTCATTCACAAGTTCAATGCCGTAGATGACTCGCTCGCCGGACTCGCACCAGTTGAGAAATGTGCGACATTTCCGGCCGTAGAGAGCTTCATACGGCGCCATCTTGATGCTAGCTTGATAGCCATTGTTGTAAGAAAACTCCGCCAACGGCAAATGATCGTCCCAACTCTTGCCGTGGTGAATGGCACAAGCACGTAGCATGTCTTTAAGCACTTGATTCACCCGTTCAGTTTGACCATCTGTCTGCGGGTGATACGCGGAGCTTCGGATCAGTTTGGTTCCTAGTGATGCGTGCAGCTGTTCCCAAAACCGAGAGACGAACAGCGCACCACGATCTGAAATGATGGAGCGGGGAACACCGTGCAAACACAAGATCCTTGCAATATACAGCTCCGCATATTGCTTGGCCACGTACTTTGTATGTACGGGGATAAAATGAGCCGACTTGGTTAGTCGATCGACTATCACCCAAATCGAGTCATGTTTGTGAGACGTGAGAGGTAATCCAACTATGAAGTCCATGCTGATATCCTCCCACTTCCACGCCGGAATGTTCAATGGTTGCAGCTGTCCGGCTTTACGCATATGGTCGGCCTTCACACGCCGACACGTATCACATTCGGATATGTATTTCACGATTTCTCTTTTCATCCGTGTCCACCAAAACCTGGTTTTCAGATCCTGGTACATCTTGTTGCTGCCCGGATGAATAGAATACTTGGACAAATGAGCCTCGTCCAAGATTTTCTTCCGAAGCTTCATGTCACGGAGTACCACTATACGGTCTTTAAACCATAGAGTATCGTGTTCATCTCTTCGGAAGCACTTCATTTCGCCATTCTCCATCCTTCTCCGAATGTGCGACATTCCCATGTCTTTCTTCTGAGCTTCCATAATCTCCTCTCTTATGGTTGGGATGAGAGCAAGATTATATAATGTCCCATATGGAACCAAGTACAGACTCTTCAAGTGGGGTGATGGACAGACTGTTGACATGGGATTTGCGGCTTAAGGCATCGGCAACCACGTTTGCCTTCCCGGGATGGTAGTGAATCTCGATCTCATAGTCTTTGATCAGTTCTAGCCATCTCCGTTGCCGCATATTCAACTCCTTTTGAGTGAATATATATTTCAGACTTTTGTGGTCGGTGTAGAGGTGCACTAAGTTCCCAAGCAAATAGTGCCTCCACATCTTCAAGGCCAATACCACAGCAGCGAGCTCAAGATCATGAGTCGGATAGTGATGCTCGTGGTTACGAAGTTGACGTGAGCCATAGCGACCACTCTTCCTCCTTGCATCAATACACAGCCAAGCCTGATGCCAGACGCATCACAATATATGTCAAAGGGCTTGGTTGTATCCGGTTGAGCTAACACCGGGGCTGTTGTAAGATGCTTCACTAATGCCTGGAAAGCTTCTTCACAAGCTGAGCTCCAAACATATTTGACCCCCTTTTTCAACAGTTCAGTCATCGGCTTAGCAAGCTTGGAGAAATTTGGTATGAATCTCCGATAATATCCTGCTAACCCGAGGAAACTCCTGACTTCATGGACTGATGTGGGGGACTTCCATTTCAGCACTTGTTCGATTTTGCTTGGATCAACTGCAATGCCTTCTGCAGAAATAATGTGACCAAGGAATGGCACTTGGCTGATCCAAAACTCGCACTTGCTGAACTTGGCATAAAGCTTATGGTCTCTTAATCGTTGAAGCACGATATGCAAGTGTTTGGCGTGTTCTTCTTCAGTCTTGGAGTAAACCAAGATGTCGTCTATGAACACCACCACAAACTTGTCCAACTCCGGCATGAACACTGAGTTCATGAGATACATGAAGTGTGCCGGTGCGTTGGTGAGACCAAAGGACATGACGAGGTACTCATATAACCCATATCTCGTCGAGAAGGCCGTCTTTGGGATATCCTCCGCTCGGATCTTGATTTGATGATATCCGGAGCGAAGATCCATCTTGGAAAATACACTCACACCCACAAGTTGATCGAAGAGAATATCGATGCGGGGCAGTGGATATTTATTCTTGATGGTGACGGCGTTGAGAGGTCGGTAGTCCACACACAACCTCAAGGTTTCATCCTTTTTCTTCACAAACAGCGCCGAACATCCCCATGGCGAGAAACTCGGTCAAATGAAACCCTTCTTCATCAAATCGTTGAGCTGCTCCTTTAGTTCAGCCAGCTCATTCGGAGCCATCTTATACGGTCTCCGTGAGATCGGTGTCGTCCCCGGTACAAGTTCAATCTTGAACTCGACATCTCTTTCGGGTGGCATACCCGGAAGATCATCCGGAAAGACATCCGGGTATTCACGGACCACACGAATATCCTCAAGTTTCGTGACTTCCGTGTTATATGTGGATGGGGTTTCTTGAGCCGAATGGTCAAGAATAAGAACATGTGGTTCATGAAGTGGAGAGTTTAAACGAACCACACGTGGAATGATGTCAAGAACAGCACCATGGCGATGTAGCCATGACATTCCTAAAATGACATCGAGTTTTTGATTTTCTAACATGATTAGAGAAGTCGGATATAGATTTCCACCCAATTGTAATGGTGCTCTATAGACCATTCTATCAGCTGTTATTTTCCCACCCGGAGAACATATCAAATATGAATTATTTGTGGGAATGATAGGCAGTTGATATTTAATAACATAAGACTGACTTATGAAATTATGGGTGGCACCGGAGTCAAAAAGTATGACTACGGGATGATCTAGGTAAGAGAACGTACCCGCGAGGACGGGTTCGCCTTCCGGCACGTCTTTGATAGCTAAGTGGTGGACGTTGCCGGGTTTTGGTGCTGGTTTCTTGGGCTGGTTGCGGGGCTGATTAGCACCCTGATATGGTGCTGCACCCCTGCCTTGTCGCGGCTCGGGGCAGTCCCTCGAAATGTGCCCGGCACGGCCACACGTGTAGCACGTGTAAGGTGTCGGGGTCCAGCCAACTTGAGGACGGAATCCCGGTGCACGCTGTTGAAATTGGGGCGCACGCGGGACCATCCTTTGCTGCTGCTGTTGCTGTGGTGGATACATCGGTCGGAAGCCCGGCGCATTATATTGCCGACCGCGAAACTGAGGCGGTCGTGCCGGTGGCTGCCATCTCTGACCAGATGGTGAGCGATATACCACACGGTATTTCTGTGGCGTTCCACCACTGCTGCTCGTCAGCGCGCTGTGTTTCCTCTTGTCAGAACCGCGCTCACGCTGAGCATTCTCCTGTAGAATCGCGGCATTAACTAGGTCGTTGAATGTGCCACGATTGCTCTGGGTGAGATGGAACTTCATCTTGGAGTTCAGGCCCCGGAAGAACGCATTGCGCTTGTTGTCTTCCGTGCCCACAAATCCTGGCGCATACTGCGCCAGCCGATTGAATAACCTGGAGTACTCATGAGCACTCCTCTCACCTTGTCGTAGCGCCAGGAACTCCTGGAGCTTCATTTCCATCACACCGGGAGGTATGTGATAGGCACGGAACGCCTCTCGGAACTCCGTCCATGTGACGGCATGGCCAGCCGGTAAGGAGGCGGTGTAGTTCGCCCACCAGGTACCGACTTCTCCTTGAAGCTGTTGCGCTGCGTACAGCGCCTTCTGATGTTCGGTGCATCGTAGCAGCCCGAACTTTGCCTCTAGAGTGCGGATAAAGCTGTCCGCCTCCAAAGGTTCTTCGGCCTCCGTGAAGACCGGTGGATGGGTCGCCATGAATTCTGAATACGAGCTTTGTTGGGGCTGGCGTTGCCCATTGTCTTGGCGTCCTCCCTGATGGGACGCATTTTGCTGCACTAGCATCCGCAGCAACTCGGTTTGCTCGTCGCGCGAGCCGAGCACCGCGGCGAGAACCTCCGCAAGATTCCTTGGAAGTTCTGGCGGTGGAGGAGGTGGTTGCTGCTGCGTCGTGGTCTGCTCCGGAGGTGGAGACTCATCACCACGAACTTGACTCGGACCTCCCTCCTCTTGCGTTGAACGTGTCCGCACCATTCTGCATTCATACCACTCAAATGATCAGCACATGTGAGTTTAGCTCATCCAGTCTATACAATAGTAATGCGAGAATGGGATAAACAACGCGCATAACAATCACACATATGGATAAAGTATAAACTTTATGCACCATATACATCCCTGGACCGTGTCATACGATCGAGTTCCAAAGTATTGAACTTTATGGGTTAAAAGTTCATTTCGACCATCGGGGTCACCACGGGATGTTAAGTGTGTTAGCATGCGTACTTCCTCGCTATTGTATTGGACCCAAGCATATACTAACTCGAAGTGATATGTCAAATGCATAAACCCTTCGACTCCAACTCACTGTTTTACAACAGCCACTGGACGTCAAACGGTAAAACTAAGTGTTTTGGTTGAAATACAGAAAATTCCAGAAAGCATTTGGTCTGCCCTGTTTTTGGACAGTACCTACTCATCTGAGATTTTCATCCCTTTGGAGGGAGATTTTGTTCTGGAACTCTACAGAAAAATTGTATAGGACTTCAAAACCTTTCCAGAATGGTATCACACACCTCCATTGGTTCAACCAATCTGAAGTTATGCCCTGTTGAAGTTCAGCAAAGTTTCTGCCAAAACAGGGGAGATTGTTCCTAAGCTTTTGAGATTGAATCTATACTCCCAATTGACTCTTAGTTCAATATAGGAGTTTACTAACCCCTAAATGAATTTCTAAACTTCATCGTGACTCTTTTCTTTGAAAATAAACTTTTATGCAGTCTGTACTACGTTTCCTCATCAAAGAAAAATCCTAAACCGGTATTCCGGCATATACGTGTCAAATGGTGGAACTAAAGTCGTCACTCACAAACGGTTTCTACACGTCATGCACTAACGTGGTTAGTGTACCTGCAGAAAAACACACAATAATGATGCACACAAAGGTTTTAACATTGCAGGCAGTTTCATATCATAGTAAAAACATACGGTCCGTATCATTGCCATACGGATCGTCCTTGAGTCAAGCCACGTCTCAAGGTACATGGTCGTGTTTTCACACCACACGAAGGGGAACCCGAGTAGAGCGCGAACGGGTCATCACGGTTGGGAATTTTATCAACCCAACGGATACCACCTACTGCCTCATGACCGTTGAGGCACGCCGATGGCGAGCGCTGCGTATGGCCCTTTGAACATTGAACGTTCAAGAGTTGCATACTATCGTGTTGCTTACCACACGATGGGGTATTCTCACTTTTGCCTAAAGCATGCTGGAGATCAGCGTTTTCATATGCTCTCAGGACCATAGAGAGGTTCAGAGAATCATATTAACTACCGTGCCAAGCCACGGTATATCATTCCATACTATTACTCGTATGGCGAGTTACCGCAATTGATCCGCCTGCGGTGGCGTACCTTACCTCTTACCTGACGTTGGAGCGTCGTTACAAAATGTATAACACATATGTTAGCTTTTCCACCTTAGTAACTACTACTATCATAGACCTTATGTGGGCTTAAAGACTAATCCTCACTCGACTACTTCTAAGTTTTCAAAAATAAGCTCTTTTCGAGCGTGCTATTCCCAATACGGCTCTGATACCACGCCTGTGGGGACCACCCCGTGGTTCACCCACTCCAAGATCGCATAGGGTGGTGTCGTGCGATGCGGCACCCAACAGCACACACAAAAAGAATAAAGAACAACATATAAACTTTTATTTGATATAAAACAGCGGAAGTCTTTTACAAAACCTAATTAACAGCGGAAGTTATATACATAGTTGCTCTCAAACCCTAACTGTAAAGGTCCCAAAAATGTGAATACAAAGAAACATGAGTTTGCACAAATGTTGAAGTCATGTGTATGAAAAAGGGGCTTAGTTGAAACTTTTTCCTCATATGATAACATGTATGAGGTTTCTTCTAAACAGACTTAGGGTTACTGCATGGATGGACCTCATTTATATTAAAACCCCAGAAATGAAGAGCTCAAGTGCAAGGGAAGGGTTTAAAAATCAGAGATGGACTAAAGGTAAATTCAAACTTCAAGTGAGGGAAGGACACAATGAGAAATTCAAAACTGTTGTGTCCAAACTATTGTTTGCAGCAGCTAACACAAGGATCAAGTGGCATATTTGGATTCCTTAGGTCCAAATTAGTGGGGAGGCAAAGTTTCATTAATTTTTGAAAAGATTTGCTGCCCATTTTTCCAAAGGGAGTCAAATGTGCAAAGAATTCAAATGAACATTTGAATTTGCATGGAATTTGTCCAAACTTGTCAAATGAGCTCAGTTTCCAATTTTCAAACAATTGGGTTGGATAATTGTCAAACTTTGGAGATATTTTGAGGAAAGAGGTACTGAATTGTGGGGCCCACATGTCATTGGGGGAAATGAGTGTGCAAAAGATCTTCAGCTCAGGCGGTGCATGGTCTCTGTTTTTCTCCTCCTCGCGAAGTCATTGCGCCACCGAGACCGCCTCGGTCCTTCTCACCGTGCGACACCGGGGCAAGGCCGACGCCACCTCTCCCTCGCGACCTCTGTGCTGGCGAGCTGGTTTTCCCCCTCCTTATCACGCAGCTCGTTTGTTGTCCTCAGTTCCCACTCTCGCGCGCACAACAGGAACCTCCCGGCGCCGTTTCTCGTTCTGCCTGTTGCAAACCGCGTCGCCCCCTCCACTGCCCGAGTGATCCACGGAAGAAGTGAGCGCCAGCGTGTGCTCTAGCGACCCATCGCTCTACTCCGTGGCGTTGCCGCATCGTTTGATCACAATTTGACGAATTTCACCGGGCACCGAGGCTCACCATCGGGAAACCGAGCTGGTCTCACGTGGACAGCCCCACCGAGAGCTTCTCAGGCCCGAGCTAGAGCGCCCTCGGATGCGCTGGGAGCCCCTGATGCTCATCCCCGAAGCTCAAGCCATGAGATGATCTACCGGGCTCGAATTTGGGAAAAGATCGCCGTCGGGCACCATCCGACCTTCTGATACGGTAATACCAAATTCGATTGTCCCTCTCATTCTTAGGCCGTCAAATCTTGCACACGAGCTGGGCTAGCCAGCGATCTTTTGCCCTTTTGCAACCAATGCCTGAAAACCATTGTGCACGACGTATTTCACACTTTTTCCACGGCGGTTATGGTGGGGCGGTTCGGGCTCCCGATGAGAGCTAGGTTAGGGCCATTTGCAGGCTGCTTCACCACCTGGACGATCCTCCCTGGCGTCCACTGGTGCTGTAGCGCCGTTCCACTGAGGTCTGGGCAGGCTAGGATGACCGGGCGACGTTGCCGAACCGGTCCAGAGCCGCCGCGCCGTGGCCAGCTAGGTTAGAGCCATCGCCGGCCGGGGAAGAGGGTTCCATCGTGTTCAGAACGTGAAATAAGGCCCTAGCGTCGAGGGAGGGCTCGGGGGATGGCCGGGAGGCCGGGATCCGTCGAACTCTGGCGAGCACGGCGGCGCGCGGGCGCGGGGGCCGGAGGTAGAAGACGACCCGGTGGGTCCCGCCCGTCAGCGACGGTTTTTCAAATATTTGATCGGCTGTGGCGCAGGGATCTGGTGTGGTGGCACGGGAAATACCCTGTAGCCCCGTGTGGCTTGCCTCAGCGAGTGACACCTGTCCCTGGACCCACTGACAGTATTTGAACATTTTGGGGAATTTCAATTTTCAGTTCAAACTTTGAATAGCCACAACTTTTGGTAGGAGAATCCAAAAATTGTCAAACAAATTTTATTGGATTACTCTGATAGAGTACTATCCAAATATGGAACCCAATTTGTATGAAACCCTTTATTTAATTCTGTAAAATTCTTTAAAGCTTTTTAGGCAAAGAATTTTAGAGGGAGTTTGGTTAATCCAAAAATCCTCAAGTTTTGCCAGAATAGTCTTTAGGGTATTAGTGAACACCTGTAAAATTTTCAACTCATTTGGGGTTGATTTATTTAGGTTAATTCTGATTTTTAAGTTTCTGTATTCAAATGAATACAGAAACAATTTCAGAGAAATTCCAAAACTTGGAAATTCAGTTCTAGCCATTCCTTAGCTCCAAAAATGCTAGGAAAATTCATGCAAACTCTATGAGCTATAATTGAAATTGTAGTTCACTAATTTCTGCATGGATATGGGTGTGACCTCAGAATTAATTCTTCTTTGCTTAATTGCTTAGAAAATTATTCTGAACAAACCACTCAATGAAAGGTGATAATTTTTGGTCCAGAGGATTTTCTTGTGACAAGGAACTCACATAAAAATTCTCAGCTCCATTGGAGTCCTGGATCACCCCTGTGCTTTTAACCTCTTTAGGTGATCAATATAGAAGAGGGGGAAAACCACTTAGCATGTAATCATGTGTTTAGATCCAAACCTATACCACTAGCACCAGTGTCATTTTAAATTCTTAAACAGAGTTCCAGTTTTTGAAAACTAGTTATTAGGACTTGTAGCAAAGTCTTTACAATTAAACAATATGCATATTCATCACGTGTAGTATCTACGTGGAGGAGTTGAAGTCATTGGAGTAAAGATCAAGGGAGGAAGGCAAGAGATCAAGTCAAGTGGTCTTCACTAACTGCATATATATATATATATAAGTCACCTGCAAAACAAAGGCAAGCCCAGGTTTGCATCAAATTTACAAGTTTTTATTTGTATTCACTTCATACGTCTCGCATTTTATTTATTGCATTACGTCTAGATGGTATGAAACTCTAAATGCATGCCCCAGAAAACCCTGGAGTTTAATGTAGAATATGTTATCAATTAATTATAACTACTGTTCTCAATAAAAGTGGATTAAAAGAGGCATAACTCGAGTAGGCAGATTCCTACTCGTGAAATGGGATTAAGGGGGGATCAATCGGAAGAGTTGGGAATTGATCCTCATAGTTGGGAATGGAGACCGGGCAGTGGATGGACGGTCAAGGACGTGGTCCTGTGAGCCTAGTCTATGTCTGAGTCGATTAAGGCCCGTTCTCGTGTGTGGCCCCGCTGGACAAGTTTGAGATGTGTACCGGATGCATACTGTCAATGTCTTCAGTTCGGATGGCAGCGGTAAACTTGAGACACTTCCTCAGCTGGGACACGTGAAATATGTCGTGAATACCGGCAAGGCTTGCCAGTAGTTCCAGCCGGTAGGCTACGTTTCCGCACTTCTCCGTTATAGTAAACGGACCGATGAATCGGGGAGCAAGTTTCCCCTTGACACCGAATCGATGAATCCCTTTCATTGGAGACACACGAAGATACACGTGCTCTCCGACTTCGAAATGCAGCGGTCGACATCTCTGGTCCGCATAGCTCTTTTGACGAGATTGGGCAGCCTTGAGGTTCTCTTGTATTATCCGAACTCTCTCTTCGGCTTCATTGACAAGATCAACCCCGAACGTTACTCGTTCACCGGATTCGCACCAATTCAATGGTGTACGGCACTTCCGGCCGTATAGAGCTTCATATGGTGCCATCTTAATGCTCGTCTGATATCCGTTGTTGTACGAGAACTCCGCCAGCGGTAAGTGATCATTGTGGGGACCACCCCGTGGTTCACCCACTCCAAGATCGCATAGGGTGGTGCCGTGCGATGCGGCACCCAACAGCACACACGAAAAGAATAAAGAACAACATATAAACTTTTATTTGATATTACAGTGGAAGTCTTTTACAAAACCTAATTAACAGCGGAAGTTATATACATAGTTGCTCTCAAACCCTAACTAAGCAAAAGTGCAGCCGTCCAGCCCGGGGACGCTACACACTAGCAGCATGGAACCAGAGATCACGGCGGCGTGCATGGCTCCAGCTCGGCCGTGTACCCCGACGGGGGCATCGCCTCGTCCTCGGAACCTTCCTCATAACTCTCACCTGCAAACAGCTCAAATATTGCAACTGTGAGCACGAAGGCTCAGCAAGTCTTAACCGTCAACCCTAGGCATGGAACTCTACGTGCAAGGGTATGTAAGATAGGAAAGGATTTTGCAATAAATACACGCCTATAAGTTGGTCCTTACTTTCAGTTTTTTAGCAGCAGATTCATGTGCCTTAGGCAGCTCTCACATCGGAAGTCCACAATCAAACAAGAAACGCTTTCCTCCGATGTGGTGATGCCCAAAGTGGAATGTAAACTTAATTAGCTCTATATCTACAGCAATCAAGGTATTCAAGACATTAAGATCAATACAGCATTTTCAGTTGGCTTATTTCACTTCTTACTACGTCACAGCGCAGTGAACAAGCGGGTACTCAAATAACCGCGAGGGACGGTGATTGCAATCAAGACACACCCGGATAACACGTCACATACACCCACTTTCAGAAGCGTGATTCCACACCCCTTCCTACTCTGTTGTATGCAACAACCTTTCAAAGGCAACCCAAATGTCGAACCGGTCCATCCGTAACGGGTAGGAGGACCCCGCGTGGAGCGTGACTGTGCCCACCGGCAGATTTACACCTTGCTACCCTCAACCCACTCCTATTTACGGTTGGGTAAACCTCGACACCCAGGTTAACCAATTACATCGGTTTCCTGGTTCCCATATGCCAGTATGCATCCGGTACTGTTCGATACTTGTCCAGCAGGGCCGCACATGGACGGTCCTCAACCGACACCAACAGGGCTACGCACGTGAGACCTCTGCTCACTGCTTCCTATCCCCCCCCCCCTGCTTGGTCTCATTTTCATAACTTAAGCCATTTTCTACCTTTTTTCATTCCGTGTAATAAGTACTATCTCGCGAGTAGCTTCCAACCACAGACTTCTACCGAGATCCTATACATTAGCATGGCGTTCTCTACTCGTCGAGTTTATAAACTACCCAACCCTCCATAGGATTTAAAGAGGCTGTGCAAGTGGGGTTTCAATCACCCTAACTCTAATGCAAACATTCAACCTAGACATAATTGATACAAATGAAAACTTTATAAAAGGGTAGTTAAGTGCAAACCGGGGCTTGCCTGGTTGCGAGTTAAACGGAAAGTCAGCTTCTGGTGGGAGGACGTCCAAGGGCTCCGGCGTATCCTCAACTTCGGTCACTATTATGAAATGTAATAAAATACATGTATAAGTATTAAGGATTTATAAGAATTGGACTTCTACTCATAGCTACTGCTATTTAAAATCCTTAATTGGCTTTGGGATTTTTACAGTGGATACTAGACTCTCTAAGGATGATTCGAGCCAAATTTGGAGACACGTCATTGCATAATGTAGTCTTTAAAATTCCTACAAGTACAATGCTTATCTGAATTTTGAGCCCAAATCAGGAGCTTGACATAGCTAATGGTGGAAGATCTGATTAGGGTAAGTCTCCATGGTTCTAACAAAATTTGTTTCACCATTTTTGGAGCTATCTTCAGAGATATATGAATTTTTGAACTTAAACAGGAGTTCTGAAAAAGCTTCTGTTTAAATTTGAATTTTCAAATAAAGGCTGAACTTGAGAAGGTAGTTTGACCTAGCAAATTACCTCCAATGAAGCCCAAATTTTTACTGGAGATCAGTATCTATGAATAGGATTTGCTACCCAAATTTGGGAATATTTCATAAAGAATTGCTCCTGTAATAAATCCCTAAAGGATTTACTAAAAACAACTCTACAGAAATTCCTGGGCATTTTCATAGCCAAAAATTGGTTTCTCTGTGAAGTACTCCTCATGAGGAATCTAACAAAATTGGTCTCACTCTTTTTGGAGTTTTCTACACAAAGTTATGGGCTTGCAAAGATCAGCTAAATTCTGGAATTATTTCTCTAATAGAAACTTCAAATAATTGGGCTGGGCCCACTGGTTTAATTTGGACCAGTCAGATTTTTGCAACACCGGGGGCTACGGGGATATTCCCGCGCAGCCACACCAGATCCGGCGCCACAAGACGATCCTCGCGTGAACCCGGAGGCTGACCGGTGGGACCGGCCCTCCTTCGTCTTCCTCGCGCTGCCCGCGCCTCCCGCGGCGGCGCACGCCGGTGAGGCTCGCCAGGACGGGGTTCCCGTGGTCCAAACTTCATCGAACTCGCCGCTCCTCCATTTTTTACCGCGCTGAACACTGTGGGAGGGTCGTCGGCGGCCGTGGCTCACCGGAAACCATCGCGCACCGGTGACAGCAAGGTTTTGAACTCCGGCGAGGTCGGGAACCCTTATTCCTCTATCATTCGATCGATTCTTGGGGTCTAGAGCATCAGTGAGTGATGTAGGAGCCCGTAAGGGTCCTGGCCGCCGGTGAAACTGCCGGCAACCAAGGGCTCCACGGCGACCCGAGGTGCTTTTGCACCGGCGACTAAGAAAACAGCTAGGGCTCCCTCGTTTCTTGATGTTTTTGCTTGGTTCATCGTCGAGGAGAGGCGCTAGGAAGTAGAGAAGCTCTGTGCAAGCTTACTCGAGGTCTAAAGGATCGTGCACCACGAATTTTTGGCTAGACCGCGCACTACCCGTCGGTGTACCGTTTGGGGAAACGGTGAAATTCTCGCTACCGGTCCTAGCAAACGCTAAACGGCCTCCGGCTACACGACCAGGACATGTCCACGCACCTTTCTTGTATAGAAAGTCGGGGGAGAGGGTGGCCGGTTGCTGCTGTCGACGGAGAGCCGAAACGGTGAGGTCCGGGCACCTTGAAGCTTTGGCGCCAATCCGCGTTTCTCGAGCAGTTCGGACCGGCAAACCTCAAAGGGGCTTTGGCAAGGGCTAGAGCACGTCCAGGCGATGCTCTTTGCTGTGGAGCACTCGAGCAATGGGCTGTGGTCGATCGGAGAGAACGGCGGCGGTGTTCTGGACGGAAGAAACGTCGGAGGCGCGAGTTATAGCAGGGGAAGAAGGAAAACAGCTCCGGCGTACCCTTTGCCATGATCCAACCGAGCCACCGAGGCAGCAGGAGGTGGCGCGGGCTCTCCCTCGGGCGCGGGTTCAACCGGGAGCTGGCGCGCTCCCGCTGTTCGACCGCCGTCGGCTGAGGCGGCAACCCCAGTGGGTGGCTGACAAATGGGCCCCACCTCCCCTCTTTGTTTAATCAACTTTTTCTGATATTTTCCCACCAGCAACTCAACATTAAAGACTTGACTTCAACCCCAAGTCATAGTTTGAATTTGCTGAATTCAAATAGTTTGAATTCGGGTGTGAAATTTGGATGTGGTTTGATCATTTGAATTTGAAAAATGAATTTGAATTCTCCACTTTGTATTGCCTCAAAAATATAGCAAACCAGCTCCAAAATTTCCAACTTTTGGCATGGCTGCTCATTTAAAGGTGGAGAACACATTTGTGAAACCCAATTTTCAAATTGAGGGAATTGGAATTTGAAACTGAATTTGAAATTCAGATTAGAGGGCTTCTCCTTTTAATCCCAAACAAATATTAAAACTCCTCCAAATGAGCTGAAATTTGGAAGGTTGAATATTTGGACTATAAAGATCCAAGTTGTGCATTTAGATCTCCATGTTTGGATGTTTTGGGAAGTCTAAACCCTCACTTTGAACTCACACTTATTATAATTCAAAGTTTTAATTCCCCTCATTTTTCATAAGTGTATATGAGCTGAATTTTCTTGCTACCACTTTTGGGGATTTTACAATCATCCCAGCTCTTACCGTGGTGGATGGCACACGCTCTTAGCATATCTTCCAGTATTTGATTCACCCTCTCAGTTTGCCCATCGGTTTGAGGGTGATACGCAGAGCTTCTAATCAACTTCGTCCCCAAGGATGCGTGTAGCTGTTCCCAGAAACGGGCTACGAACAGCGATCCTCTATCTGACACAATGGTACGGGAAACTCCATGTAAGCACAAGATCCGTGCTATGTACAGCTCCGCATACTGCTTTGCGTTGTACCTTGTATGCACAGGGATGAAATGTGCTGATTTGGTTAACCGGTCAATGATTACCCAAATCGAATCATGGTTGTGGGAGGTCATCGGCAACCCGACGATGAAGTCCATGCTTAAGTCTTCCCACTTCCATGCTGGTACTTGCAGTGGTTGCAACAGGTCTGACTTCTTCATATGGTCGGCCTTGACTCTTCGACACGTATCACACTCTAAAACGTATTTTCTAACTTCACGTTTCATACGTGTCCACCAAAACTTCTTCCGGAGATCTTGGTACATTTTATTACTGCCCGGATGAATGGAAAACTTGGACAAATGAGCTTCATCCAAAATTTTCTTCCGTAGTCCCATCCCGGGGTACTACAATCCGGTCGTTGAACCACAAAGTACCTTCATCGTCCTTCTGGAAGCACTTCATTTCTCCGTTGTTTATCCTTCGCCGTATGTGAAACATTCCCTTGTCTTTTCGTTGAGCTTCAATGATCTCCTCTCGGATGGTAGGGATGAGAGCGAGATTATAGAGAGCTCCATACGGGATGACACGGAGGCTTGGTTCGTCATCATCCATTTCAGCGATACTTAGGTGATGGATATGCGCCTTACGACTGAGCGCATCGGCGACCACATTCGCCTTTCCTGGATGATAATGAATCTCAAGTTCATAATCTTTAATGAGCTCTAGCCATCTTCGTTGCCTCATGTTCAATACTTTTTGAGTGAAGATGTACTTCAAGCTCTTGTGGTCGGTGTAGAGGTGTACAAGATTTCTGAGCAAGTAATGCCTCCACATCTTCAAAGCATGGACCACGGTAGCTAACTCAAGATCATGAGTTGGATAATGCTGCTCGTGAGTTCTGAGTTGAAGAGATTCATAAGCGACCACTCGTCTTTCTTGCATCAGCACGCAGCCAAGACCGATGCCAGATGCATCGCAATAAACGTCGAATGGCTTTGTCGTATCCGGCTGAGCAAGAACTGGGGCTGTTGTGAGATGCTTCACTAAAGTCTTGAAAGCTTGTTCACATGCAGCACCCCACATAAATCTGGTGTTCTTCTTCAATAATTCCGTCATCGGTTTAGCGATCTTAGAGAAACCCGGAATGAACCTCCGGTAATAACCTGCTAAACCGAGGAAGCTTCGGATTTCATGTACTGACTTTGGTGACTCCCATTTCTGTACTTGGATAATCTTACTCGGATCTACAGCGATGCCCTCCGCTGAAATGATGTGTCTGAGAAATGGTACTTGATTAATCCAGAATTCACACTTGCTGAATTTTGCATAGAGCTGATGATCTCGCAATCTTTGTAGCACAATATGCAGATGTTCAGCATGTTCTTCCTCTGACTTGGAGTACACCAAGATATTGTCGATGAAGACAATGACGAATTTATCCAACTCCGGCATGAACACTGAATTCATCAGGTACATAAAGTGTGCCGGGGCGTTGGTCAAACCAAAAGACATAACGAGATACTCATACAGCCCGTATCTCGTTGAGAATGCCGTCTTCGGAATATCTTCTGCCCGGATTTTAATCTGATGATATCCGGATCAAGGATCCATCTTCGAAAATACTTTCGCACCCACTAATTGATCGAAGAGCATATCAATGCGAGGTAGTGGATACTTTTTCTTGATGGTAACGGCGTTCAAAGGACGATAATCAACACAAAGCCGTAGTGTTTCGTCCTTCTTTTTGACAAACAATGCTGAACAACCCCAAGGTGACGAACTCGGTCGTATAAAGCCCTTGCTCATTAGGTCATTCAGTTGTGTCTTCAATTCTGCCAGTTCATTAGGTGCCATCTTGTACGGCCTTCGTGATATCGGTGTTGTTCCCGATATAAGTTCAATCCTAAACTCAACGTCTCGTTCGGGCGGCATGCCCGGTAAATCATTGGGAAACACATCCGGATACTCACGTACCACCGGAATGTCCTCTATCTTGACAGCTTCCGTGGGGTTCACTGTTGCAATCTGCTGCCGTCTGGCGCCCAGAATTAATATATGAAGACCGTGTTGTGGGGAGTTGAGCTCAAGGGTCCTGGAACTGATGTTAAGAACCGCTCTGTGGTAATTCAACCACGACATCCCCAAAATGATGTCGATCTTCAGACCTTCAAGAATAATGAGGGTCGTAGGGTATATTTTACCCCCCCAAACAAAGAGGTGCTCGGGAGACAACCTCGCTTGTGGTACTGCTGCCCCCGGGCGAAGATATGAGGTATTGCCTCTTTGTATAAACTGTTTGGAGCTGATGTTGAGCCACGAAAGATTGGCTAATGAAGTTGTGTGTGGCACCGGAATCAAAGAGAACTAAAACCGGTAGCTGATTCAGAGAAAACATCCCTGCTAAAGCGGCTTCTCCTTCCTGAACATCATCAATCACAGTATAGTGAATATTGCCCCTTATCTGCCCTCCTATCTGCAGATTAAGGTACGGATCGTATTGTTGTAAATATGATGACCCGTAGTCTCGAGTTCCCTCCGGACATTGCCTAGCATAATGGTCCATGCGCCCACAAGTCAAACATGGATGCCTCTCCGGTTCTTCGTTGACTTGCGGTGGACTGCTAGGTACATATGGCTGCAGCGATGGAGCACAAACCACCGTCTGATGCTGCGGCTGTGGAGGTGGTGCAAGCTGTAAAACTTGACCAGTAATCAATCTCTGAGGAGTTGATCGTACAGGTGGCCTCCATCTTTCACCGGGTGACGTTTGATACACCAAACGGTACTTTTGAGGCACATAACTTGTGCTAGCCTGCTCGATCTCACTCATATTTCTCTTCTTGGCTTGCCACTCAAGTGTCGGCTTTTCTTGGATGAAAGCCGCATCGACCATGTCGGTGTAACTGCCGTTATTGTGTAAGGTCAACTTATCCTGTAATATGGCACTCAGGCCATGGAAGAATAGGTCACACCGTGCCTCTTCTTTCACCACATATTCGGGAGCATATTGGGCCAAAAGACTAAATCTCCTGACATACTCGAGGACACTCATGTCCCCTTGCTTCAAGCCCAAAAATTCGTCCCGTTTTGTCTTGACAATACCTAGTGGTATGTAACGAGTACGAAAGGCTTCACAAAATTCACTCCATGCTACTTGATGGTCCTCCGGAATGGTGGCAAGATGATCCACCCACCAGTTTCCGGCGGCTCCATGGAGTTGTTGAGCGGCAAACTTTGTCTTCTGGTATTCATCACACTTGAATACTCCAAATTTTGACTCCATGACACGAAGCCATTGATCTGCTTCCACAGGTTCGGTGGCTTCAGTAAAAATTGGCGGTTGAGTCGCCAAGAAATCCAGATAAGCGTTCCGAGGTGGAACGACTTGTTGCGTGTTTTGGAGTACGTCTTGTTGTACCAAAGCTTGGAGTAAGCGTGTGTGTTCTTGCGTTGCTTCTTGGAGTAGCCTAGCGTTCTCTTGGTTAGACTCGACGACTGGAGTCATAAGATCCATCCATCCTGTGGATGGTGGTTCCAGCGGTGGAATAGAAGCATCACCGCCTCGACGAGAACTTCCGGCCCTACTCCTAGAGCGAGTACGAACCATACTGCAAAATGTAGTTGAGATGAGTTAAACAAGAACTCAGCAGTATGTGAGACTAATGGAAACATGATTATGTCAAAACTTTATGAAAGCAGTAACAAAATTCATGTTTACACAACTCCTTAGTAGGCATAGCTATTCAGCCTATCTGTACAGGACAGACCTTTATGCACTATCTCCAGATTTTGATCTAGTTAAAAGTATTTTCATATCTCGAGTTGAATACTAAAGTTAAAGATAACTTCCGTGTCTTTCCAACGAGTACTCATATGCCTCCAGATCATCTCCGTATTTAAAGTTATGATTTTCCAAAGTTGACAGAATTCCTGGATAAAATTTGCCAGCACCTCCTTTGTACGTGGCTGATTTTATCACAGTTGTATATGTAAATACAATAAGAACCTGAACAAACTTTGAACTACAACAATGTTGCACATTTCATGACCTATCCAATGGTGTATAATAGGCTTCTTAAGGGTTTCTCTATAGAAAGTTATGACTTAAAAACAGAAAGGTCCAGCGAGATTTTGTTGCTGTCCTGGTTCTGGACAGTTTACCTTCCTCTGAACTTTCTACCCATTTAGCGTGTGATTTTGCTCTGGAGCTCTACAAATAAGTTGTAGATCACTTGAAAATCTTTCCATAACTGTATCATACACCTTAATTTGGTCAATCTACTCAGAGTTATGCTCTGTTGAATTCCAGCAAAAATTTCTGCCGGAACCAGAGCACTCCGTTTTTGAAATCTTTGAAGCCTAGTGTTCCTCTCATTTGAATCTTAGCTCAAAATAAGAGTTCAGTAACTAATATTTGTTCCAAACTTCCGTTTTTAGTTGAAAGTTAGTTCATGACTCATTTCTTCAAAGGAAAGGGGTTATTAAGTTTAGTACGATGTCGACGCACCGTAAGAAGCATGTCGGTACTACGTAACCTCACCAAAAGAAAATCCTAACCGGATTATACCGGCATAAACGTATCTTAGGTGGCACTAAAACGGTCACTCGCAAACGTGTACTATTCGTACTACGATTTCGTGGTTAATCCTGCACAAGTCACACTCAATCGTCAGGTCCGGCTGCACACCGAACCAGGTATCCATACAGTTCTTACACCTGTCCGTCATCACTCGCACAGGTGTTCTCAAGCCAAACACGCCTTGAGCTACGTGTCCACGTTACTAACCACGTGAAAGGGTTTCCCAAATTGCACCACGCACGCCTGGGACAGACGTTGCTCGAGTACCCCAAACTACATGAGGAGTCGTAGAGGATACTAAAGCGGGTCGGGTTACCTGCCACCCGTGGGGCTCCACCCTTCAGCTTGTGCGCACTGGTGGACAGCGCTTACGTGCACCCCCCCCAAGACATAAATCGCCCCGAGATGCACGATTTTCCGACATAACAAATAAGTTAGGTTGCCACCTTCATATTTAGCTAATAGAAATCCTTATGTGGGCCTAGTACCGTATCCTCACCGTAACCTAAATTTTTGTCGTAATACCTTCCTTATTCTGTGTGCTATTACCAATGCGGCTCTGATACCAGCTGAGACGGGCGCGGTACCGACTGAGACATGGCTCAGTTCTGATACCACGCTGACGCGGCCCCGTCCAACCGGGACAGGCCACTCGCCCGGGAATCGCATTGGGTGGTGCCGTGGTGTGCGGCACCCAACAGCACACATATGAGGAATAATGTATTACATAAAACAATAGCGGAAGCTTACAAGTTTTTCTTTGTAAATACTTTACATCAAGTAACTACAGCGGAAGTCTATATCAACTCACGTCGAATAACTAACAGCACTCGAGATGAAGTCCAGCCCGCGGACTCCTCTCGCTAGCAACACGAAGACAACAGCAGCGGCTGGGTTCTCCCTGGGTTAAATGACTCGGAAGTCTCCGAGTCTCACCGGACAACCTTCTTTTCAGCATGGATGTTAACCTGCAAAACCACTTATATAGCAAGCGTGAGCACATAGGCTCAGCAAGTCTGACCCGTCTCTCCTAAGCAAGAAACTCTACATGCACGACGGTTGCAATTGGGTTGGCTAGATTTGCATAAAGGACTCGCCTAAAGTTGATCCTTAGCTTTCAGATTTTAAGCCTCATTGTGCAGACCTTGAGCCGAAAAGCATCGCAACTCCACAATCAAACAAGAAACGTTTTGTTGCGATGCTCCTTGCACAAAGTGAAAGTAAAGTTTAATGAGCCTATCTCTAATTCAATCATGGTTGCAATACAAGTTATAGCACAGACTTATCAAGTTCAAAAGAATAACCAGTTCAGTTCTTACTACGTCAAGACGCAGTGGGCAAGTATGCTCATATGACCGCGAGCGACGGTGATTCGAATCAGTACACGCCCGGACTACACGACACGTACACCCGTACTCCGAGTTGCCGGCAGCAACCTCGACTGACATTGTACGCGGCCACCTTTCCCAAGATCTTCCACATTGGACGCAGCCCAACTGCCCCGAGTACGCAAGCTCCCTCAAGGTACATACCCGCTGCGGTATGTTCTTAAGCGAGGTACCTCCTGCTACCCTGACGCCGAAAGCCTAAGGCAGTTGGAAAAGTTCCACTATGAATCTCCCAAGGTACATCGGTTTCCTGGGTCCCATATAGCCAGTATGCACCCGGTACACAACTCAAACTTGTCCAACAGGGCCAAGCACGGACGGGCCTTAACCGACACAGGCAGGGCTATGCACGCACGGCCTGCAACCTACTGCATCTAAACCTCCCTGCCCGGTCTCCATTTCTTATGTGTGAACTTTCCTCATCCTTTCTAATTCGAACCCGTTCCGAGTAAACCAGCCCTAAACTCGCGAGTAGATTCCAACTACTCGACTTCTACCGGACCTTTCCTACTAACATTTAGCGTAGCCAAATCCACTCGAGGAGGTGCTATTCTACCCTTTCTCTCTTAGGTAATTCTGGTCATGCAAGTGGGGTTTTCAATATCATCTAGACTTACTGCAATCAATGATGCAAAGCTATGATCTCTACAAATGAAAATGCTTTATAAAACTGTTAAAATGCAAACCGGGGCTTGCCTGTTTTGCAGGTGACTAAGGTTACAATCAGTTAGTGACGATCACTTGGAGCTTGATCACTTGTTTTTCTCCCTCCTTGATCTTCACTTCAAGTCCTTCTCCCCTTCTTCACGTATATGCTACACGATATGATCATGCATATGTATTTAATTGAAAAGCTTTTGCTAATAAGATCTAACGACAGTTTTAAAACTGGAACTCTGTTTAAGAATTTAAAATGATACTGGTGCTAGTGGTTTGGGTTGGATTTTAAACACTAAGATCAAATGTTAAGTGCTTTTCCCACTTAAGTGTTGATCACCTTAAGAGATTACACATGACAGTGGTGATCCAGAGCTCTAATGGAGCTGAGAATTTTCATGTGAGTTCCTTGTCACAAGAAAGTCCTCTGGACCAAAATTTAGCACTTTTCAGTAAGTGGTTTATTCAGAACAATTATCTAGGTGTTTAGTCAAAGATGAATTGATTCTGAGGTAACACCCATGTTCATGTCAAACTCAGTGAACCACAATTTCAATTATAGTTCATAGAGTCTTCATGAATTTTCCTAGTATTTTGGAGCTAAGAAGTTCCCAAAACTGAATTTATAAGTTTTGGAAATTCTCTGAAAATGTTTCTGTATTCATTTGAACACAGTAACTTACAATCTGAATTCTCCTGACTAAATCAACTCCAAATGAGCTTCAACTTTTACAGGAGTCTAATAACACTCCAAAGAATATTATGGCAAAATTTGGGGATTTTTGGATAAACCAAACTCCCTCTAAAATTCTTTTTCTGAAAAGTTTTAAAGCATTTTCCATAATTAAATAAAGACTTTCATACAAATTGGGTTGCATATTTGGATAGAGTTTGTCAATCTGAATCTAACCCAATTTGAATCACTAAATTTGGAGGTTCCTAGCAAAAGTTATGCTCTTCTAAAGTTTGGGGAAAAATCAGAAATTTGAATAAATCCGGGAAATGTTTAAACCTGACGGTGGGGCCACGGGGCACGTGTCAGCTGCTGAGGGAGTGCCACACGGGGTCACAGGGTCATTTCCCGCGCTGTTACAATCGATCCCGCGCCACAGAATATCCAGCCCACTGTTGCCGTGCGACTGACGCGTGGAGCCGGTAGCACCTTCGTCTACCTCCCGCCCCCGCACTTCTACGCCGCCGGGCTCGCCGAAGAAGCTCCGGGATCGGTCGTCCGGCCACCTATGCCGCTGAAACTCGTCGCCAGCCCCTAATTCCACGCGAGGAACACGCTGGTGGGGTTCTCTCGAGCTGGCAGGGCCCCTAAACTAGCCCGTGACGGTACACCGGCTCGGATGAAGTCCGGCGACGTCGCCCAGGCGCTATAGCCCGCAAAAAGCTCCCTAGAAAGAGTCTACAGCACCATTAGAGGTTGGCCAAGCTCGGCATGGCCGCATAGGGGCTCGGGGACGGATCTACCCTGGGGTTCACCGTGCACCCGCACCTTCCCGCCATAGCCACCGTCGTAAAAAGTGAAATTGCACCGTGCACAGTGTGTTTCATGCGAGGCTTTGTGAAGAAGAAAGGTTGCTACACCAGTCTAGGTTCTATGTGCGAAATTTGCAGAGCTCTATATGAATATAACTCGAGAATTTCATGGATTCATACCCGCGGGTCAGTTTTCACCGGCCGGAGAGGATCTTCAAAATTCGTTGTCGAGAGGCCGAGACAGGCTCTGTGCTTCGGGTGGAAGCTGCACGGAGATCTTGCGCGTCCCCCGGTGGCCTCGTTTGGTCGTGAAACGCCCTGGAGGAGGCTGTCCACGGGAGCGCTTCGTCGCTGTTGTGTGACGGCCGCCGCTGAAACCGAGTTATCTCAGTGTGGAGAGCACGAACGCCCTTGGTGAGTGCACGAGGGGGTCGTGGGGACGATGGTGGTGTTGCTTGTCTGCTCAACCGAGGCTTCACACGCAGGTTATGGCGGTGGCCGATCGAGTGGACGGCGTCGGCAGCTGCAGCTGTTTCTCACGCGAGGAAAAGAAACAGAGCGGCGCTATTCTTCGGGGATGAGCGAAGAGGAGCACGGCAGAGGGTATAAGACGCCCAGCAGCCCTCCAGCGCGACCAGAATTCAGCAGGAGGTGGAGGCGTTGGCTCGGTGCGGTGTCGCCCGTAGAGAGTCGGCCCTGCCGATTGCTTCGCGTGGGAGGAGAGCAAATGAAGACTGAGGACTGAAGATCTTTTGCAATTTCAGTGCTCCCAATGACATGTGGGTCCCACATGTCAGTCCTCCTTATCCCCTCTAAAATATCTCCCCAATTTGAATATTGATGGAATTCAATTGTGGAAGTTTAAATCTGAGAGGCATTTGGATAACTGGGCAAGTTTTATCCAAATTCAAATATGCATTTGAATTCTTTGTCATTTGAAGTCCATTTGAAAAATGGGTTGCAAACTATTTTCATAAATCATGAAACTTTGCACACCCCCTAAATTGGACTCAAGGAATCCAAATATGAAACCTGATTTTTAATTTGGCTGCTGCAAATAAGATTTGTAGCACAACAGTTTGGAAATTCCTAGTGTTGTTCTCATTTGAATTTTAGTTTGAACAAATTGTTCCAAATCTGATTTTTATTTTTCCACACAAATGGGAACTTCCCATCTTTGTTTTAGACCCCTCTAGGGTTCCAAGTTCTCAAATAAACATTTGACTTGTGTGAAGAAAACCCTCATGTGGGTTATCACATGTGGGAAAAAGTTTTAACAAGTCCCAAATTTCACTCATATGAAACAAAACTTTGCAAACAAGTGTTTCTTTGTATTCATAATTTTGGGACCTTTACAGTTGTGCCGCGGGTCAAGCGAGCGAGACCTCCCTCTTTCTCAGAGGCGGGCTCCGCGTATCCTGGCGGGCGGGAACCTCCCTCTCTTCAGAGGCGAGCTCCACGTGTGCCACGTGTCTGGTGGGTCGGGACCTCCCCTCTCAACAGAGGCGAGCTCCGCGAACGCCACGTGTCAGTTCCAGACCTCCTCCTCTCTTCGGAGGTGGCTCCTGGAATGCCACGCGTCAAGTAGCGCCGGACTTCCTTTTTCCTCAGAGACGAGCTCTGAGGTCGACACATGTCCATCGGCGTCGAACCTCCCGGAGGTGACACGTGTCCAGTAGTGTCGGACCTCCCGGAGGTGAGCTCCGAGAGCGACACGTGTCTAGCGGGGCCGGACCTCTCGGAGGTGAGCTCCGAACGCGCCACGTGGTCAGTGGCTGCGGGAATTGTCTTCGGCGCTCTCTGTAAACTGGAACTTGGCTCTTTTTGGCTATCTTTTTAATATTTTCTTTATTTCTACTTATTTTAAAATGATTTCTACGTATAAAATATGAATATATGCAGAACCCGAAAATGAGGGTGTCACACCTGGGCTCCGGTCCGAGCCTCCCCGCTGGAGTGAGGTCCGGAGCTGCCACGTGTCTCCCGACTCAGAGCCTCCTCCCTGCTGAGGACAGCTCCGGAGCAGACACGTGACCTGGGCTCCGGTCCGAGCCTTCTCGCCTAGGTGAGGTCCGGAGCTACCACGTGTCTCTTGGTTCAGAGCCACCTCCTTGCTGAGGATGGCTCCGGAGCTGACACATGCCCTGAGTTCCGGTCCGAGCCTCCCCGCTGGAGTGAGAACCGAAGCTGCCACGTGTCTCATAGCTCAGAGCCTCCTTCTTGCTGAGGAGAGCTCCGGAGGTGACATGTGCCCTGGGCTCCAAACCGTACCTCCCCGCCGAGGTGAGGTCCGGAGCTGCCACGTGTCTCCCGGCTCCAAGCCTATCGATAAGAGCTCCGAAGCCGCCACATGCCCCACGATCCGTCATCGGCAGTGGATCGATGAAGTCAAGATGGAAGTGCACCGTCAGGCTTCGCATTCAAGGCTAGCGCCCTCCCCAGAAGCATGGTGCACTACACACGCCTCTGTCCTCTGCCCGTTCACCATTACAGTGACAAGACAGGACGGCAAGGCGTGACAGCGGTACAGTGCCGCCCAACGTCACAAAGCCGCCCAAGCAGGGAGAGAAGACGCGGCGACAAGACGACATCTTCATCATCACCTGACACACGGATAGGGGCGCTCAGCGCGCCAGGCGGCGAGACTTAACTCCCCCACCGACTGCTCTACTCAGAGTACAAAACCCTAGATCATGTATAGGGTTGACATAGCTACGGGGCCACCTGTCGAGCCCCAAGCCACATTGTCACCACCCCGGCCTTGGAATATAAAAGGACCGGGATGAGCACCTGACTGAGGGTTGGTCTCCGAATCCCACATTCGCACATATAAGCAACCAATACAGCAAGCACTCCTGTGCACGTAGGGTATTACGCTCCGGCGGCCAAAACCACGTAAATATCAGTGTTCATCCGCTCTCTCGAGCCCTGGTTGCGTAGGGCGCCAAGCCCCCTCCGATCAAAGAATCTCACGTGATGCTTCCGTAGCGGGCCGGGAGGAGTGACGCAGCTCACACACTCCGACAAATGGTAAATGTAGATTCTGCTGAGTGCAACAGGGATATTTTCCCTTGCACAATGCATCCGACCCGGCATCCCTTGCATGACGTGCTCTCTCGCGTAAGCGCTTCCGTTCATTCTGTCTAGCCTGATGAGCAATACGTTCGTCCTCCTGAGCCTGGCGACGGTACTTTTCCTCAGTTCTTTTAAATTCTTCCTGACGCTTGCGCCAATGCTCCTCCTATTCAACCCTCTCCTTCCTCTCCTGCTCAACCCGCTTTTCGTACTCCATCTCGTAGTGGAACTTACCCCAAGCAGTTCTATGCATCGCGTGTACATACTCGATGTCTTCCGCTGTTTGTTCGTGATCGATGTACTATGTGAACTCACAAAGGGGCGGTGGAGACTGCATGATTCATTATGTGTTGTTATGAATATTTGAGATGAAATGCGAATGTGAAATTCATATATCCCTGAAGTAGATATGTTACCTGACATCTACCATTCAGAGAAATGGCGTGGTCCTATGAGGGGGATCATATTCATAGGTGTTGCACATCCATAGCCTCAAACCATAGGTAACCCCCAATCTAAGATCTTTTACGAACCGACAATCAGTGCCACATAGACACATTGGCAGTTGTAATCCCTCTGAAATATGAACTCTCTCTTTTTGGTTTGGTGGTGAGCTACGTGAGTCCATGCCCGCGAGAGGTGAATTTGTGAAGTGCGCTAGTGGCGAATGTGCGGGGTGCTCTTAAATAGACGATCGAAACATGTTGTCGTCCAGTAGGTGAACGAGTCGTCCACCTATTGGACGAGTCGTCCAGTAGGTGGACGAGTCATCCATCAGGTGTACGAGTCGTCTAGTACGTGGACGAGTCGTCCAGTAGGTGTACGAGTCGTCCAGTAGAACTCCTATAGCCTTTCGACACTCAGGTTAAAAGTCGTTAGTGATTGCTGCTAAATTGATAACTTTTATTTCCAATCACCGATAACGGTTGATTTTCCTTTAATGTGGACATTGTAGAACATTGGCCTTCATCGAAAACTTCAGAAGACTAGCAGTTCCTTTCGTCCATGTTTATTAAAATTCAAAATAGAAGATCATACATTGCAAGGATACATTGCGAGCATACATGTTGTTGCACAATAGTCAAAACTAGTTTTAACGAGTACGGTTTGGCTTGTAGTGAGTACATTCGTAATCCATGTTATTGCGCATGGGCCTAGCACCTATGTACTCGAATAGCTGTGACTCCATTTCTGCAAGTTCACCAATCATTTCTCGGTTTCGATCTTGTAAATATTTAAACTAATCTTCAGTTGGCTTGATTGACGGTGGGTTAACATATAGTGTGTATCCGCAGTTATCATCATCGAAGTAGCACTAGTCAAACAGCAATGAAGGTCAAAAAATGAAAATATGTCAGCTCAAAAGTACTACGTAATTTCAACTTACTCCACCATTAAGACAACAAAAGAATTGACAACCGCTGCTCTCCCTTTCATTCTTTATTTGCATAACACAATCAAGGCCACATCGGCATTTAGATCACTCTTCTTTGGTACTATCCTATGGACGAAGAGGATCGACCAAACTAAAATCAGTCTTGCTTAGAACTGAGAACTTGTCTATTGGTGGCTCATACCACTCAGGACCAACCACCAAATAGTCCAGACGCACCGATCTAATGTTTCCCGCTCCTATCCTACCACGACCTCTATTCGTCATTGTTTGAGTACTCTCTTCTCTCACTGACAACAGTATGTGTCACTTTATAATCATTTTCTTATTACGTATCAGCACCATCATTATCTTCCTCATCAACAACTTCCTCCTGCGTCTTGGCGACTACTTCCTTGACTTCAAACCTAACTAGAATTATTAAAGACCATCCATATTGTATAGTGTTTACAACATAAGTACGTCAAACAGGTGTTCCCTTTAGCAGCAATAGTTCCCAAAATTGTTCCTCCATTGCACGGCTGATAACACCATTTATCTTCAACTCATATTCATCGTTACTCAATTTAGAAACTTTCACCAACCATCTATAAACACTCATAAATGTTTGTTCCGTTGTACTATGTATTACCCAGTTTATAAAGGGGAGTCCTAATAGCTTTACTCCACTTGAATTATAATTAATATCTCCATCTTCATAAAATATCTGAAATTCTATTTTGTTGGACATACCTAACATACATATATATAAAATTTAATAATTACAAACATAGAAGTGTAAATACATAAAGTATAAAAAATTAAAAACAAAAATGGAAATACACATAATATAATCGAAATACGAAAATGTAAAATATTTTATATTTAACATTAGCATACAATAGTGGTATTATAGAAATATAACTACAAAAATTAAAAACTGATATGTAATATAATGAATATAAAAACTTAGCTATAAGGGGTGTTTTGTGAATTTTCTAATTTTTTATATACTAAAATAATGAAAAATCAAACTCAACGCGTTATATGTAAAAATGTAAAAAAATTAAAACCAACATAAAACTATATTTAAACTAACCTAAACATAATTTCAAACTAACCTAAATTCTAAAATTCAAACTAAACTAAACCTAAATGTCCGAAAATAAACCTAAACATAAAAGTATGAAACTAAATTTAAAATAAGCTAAAATTACAAAAACTTAAAACTAACATAAAACTATATTTAAACTAATCTAAACATAAATTCAAACTTACCTAAATCCTAACCCTAAATGCTAACCTAAACATAAAAGTCCGAAACTAAATTCAAACTAAGCTAAATATTAAAAACAAACTAAAAACTAACATAAAACTATATTTAAACTAACCTAAATCGTAACACTAAATTCAAACTAAAGTAAACCCTAAACACTAAACTACGTTCAAACTAAACTAAATGTAGTTATACAATGCAAAATTAATCTAACTCTAATTAAAGTAACTAGATTTAAAAATTCTAATTATAATTTAAAATTTATAGCTTTTATTTTTTTTCTTTTCTTTTTTTCTTTGCTTTTCTTTTCTTTTGTTCTCTTTTCTTGTATTCCTCTTCCTCTGGTGATGGTTTGAATGAATGGGTGGTGTGGGGGCGGGCAACCCGTGTGGGCACTTATATAATAGATCATGTCGTCCACCGGGTAGACGACAGGGTGGCTATTTTGAAAAAAGAAATTGGATGATATTAATATTAAATTATTAATAAACAGTGCTAAAATAAAAAATGGTTCCTTCTGTCCGACTCCTCGGCCCTCTGCTGCCCCCTACCTTTGCCCAAGCGCCGGAGACTCGAGCGGTTGTGCTTCTGGGTGTTGAAGAATAGAAGATGATGCCCAATTAGTCCATTGGTGACTTGTATTTATAGATGGCATGATACAAGAGTCTGGTATGTGGACTTGAGGTACAACTGAATTAGACTCTACCAAATATAGAGATATAATACAAATATAAAAGATATAGAAGAACTTTAGAGGGAATGACTCTTTTCCTAACACATCCCCTCAATATAAACTTCAGCCACTGGATAAGTTTAGATTGACTTGGAACTTCCTGAAAGCTCTTCCTCCTAGAGGTTTGGTAAAACCATGTGCCACCTAATCATTAGAAGCAATGTGTCGGATTTCAAGAAGTTTTCAATGCACTATTTCACATACAAAATGATAATCAACTTCTATATGTTTTGTTCGAGCATGGAAAACCGGGTTCGCTCATAAATATGTAGCCCCGATGTTATCACACCACAATACCGCACCTTGAGGTTGTGGCAGAGATAATTCTTGAAGCAACGCTGAACTCAAATAATTTCGTAGTTGCATTGGCCAATGATTTGTACTCCGCTTCTGTACTAGAACTTTGTTGCTTGTTTTCTTGAGCTCCATGCTATGAGATTTGGACCAACAAACAATGCAAAACCCCCTGTAGATCGTCTGTCATAAGGGCACCCGGCCCAGTCAGCATTCAAAAAAACACTTACTAGCAAAGATTTTGATGACATAACAGCTACTCCAAAATGAACATTGCTGTTCAAAAATCTTAAGATTCTTTTTACTGCAGACTAGTGTAAAGTAGTAGGAGCTTGAAGAAATTGGCAAACCTTATTCACAGCAAAAGCAATGATAAGTCTTGTTATAGTTAAGTATTGAAGGGACCCTACATACTCCTATACTTGGTGACATCATCTAAGTCTAACATAGTTCCTTCATGTTTAGATAACTTTTCTGAGGCTGACAATGGTGTCGAGACTGACTTACAATCCTTCATGCATGCTCTTGCTATCAAATCTGATGCATATTTTCCTTGAGACAATACCAAACTATTGTTACTTCTAGTAACTTCAATTCCCAAAAAATAATGCAAGTTGCCAAGATCTTTTAATGCAAACTCAGCTTGAAGATCGGCTAGCAACTTATTTACCGCTCCTAAGTTCGAGCTGACCAGAACTATATCATCAACATAAATGAGAAGGTACATACTTACCTCATTCCTTGTATAAAAGAATAAAGAAGTATCATCCTTAGACGATATAAATCCCAACTACACAAGCTTGTTGCTTAACCGAGCATACACAAGCACGAGGTGCTTGTTTCAATCCATAAATAGCCTTGTCAAGTTTGCATAAGTGATTTGGATGTCTTTTATCAATATATCCAGAAGGCTGTCACATGAAAACATCTTCCTTCAAAATCCCATGAAGAAAAGCATTCTTCACATCTAATTGTTGGATCAACCACTTCCTTGACACGGCTAAAGATAAAATAAGTCTTATGGTTGCCACCTTCACCACAGGACTAAAAGTTTATTCGTAATCAATGTCGTATCTTTGTTTAAACCGTTTAACCACTAACCTTACTTTATAACGATCAATAGATCCATCCGCTTTCTTTTTTATTTTGGAGACGCATTTTGAGTCTATAACATTGAGTCCCGGTTGTGGAGGCATAAGATGCCAGGTATTATTTTGTATCAATACATTATACTCATCATCCATGGCTGCACACCATTTTTCAATTGTTGCTGCTTCCTGCCAACTTGTTGGTTTAATCACCGTAGTTAACATACCATATTGAACTTTGCCTTTCTTGGTCTCATACCTGATCGTTCCGTCTGTTAAAATTTGAGGTTGTCGAATTCCCTGTGATAATATTGTTCAGGGTCTAGATTAATCAACCAGATTAGTATCATATGGATTAAGTTGATAAGTCACGTTATTGTGCTGATCAAAATCTTTTGTTAGTTGTATACCGGGGGCTACACCCCCTTGAGACGCACCGGATCTATCAAAGCGCGCAAATGGGCCAACCACAGGTTCCGATGTTGATGCGGGAACAAATGAGCGAGACAGGACAGCTCGGACAGGGGAATTTATGCTAGCATCATCCCCGGATCCAGCGCCAAAACCAGACTGCACCGGTTGGACAAAAGCTGTCCAGAATATGCTTTGTTGTCAGCGCGCATTTTGTCCGATTGTGACTGTATTTCATGTGGATTTTCTTGTAGATTTGACTCTGAATTTTTAACCAAATCTCCTGAAATCTTCATAATATCATCTCCAGACAATTCATCAACGAGGTTAGCATCAAAATTACTCATATTCATATGACCTCCCATATCCCTTTGAGATGCACATGGATTTAGGAGAAAAGGAGGAAGAAGATAACAGAGCCTGCGGTTTCCAATCACGTCGAGCTCTTAGAAATTTTTTTGGTGACATCTATCATTGGTGACTCTTGTTGATCAAGATGTCTCTCGACTCTGTCATCGTCGCAATCTGCTGTCATGCAGATCATTGGTCATCCTGTCTCAGAGAAGCTGACCAGAGATAATTTTCTAGTCTGGAAGGCCCAGGTGCTGCCTGCAATACGCGGTGCACAACTTACAGGCTACCTCGACGAATCCAAGGCACCTCCGCCCAAGAAGATCACAGTTGAAAAAAGTGATAAAACCAAAGAAAAAATAGACAATCCTGAGTATGCTCAGTGGATTGCTCAAGATCAGATCGTCCTTAGATATTTGAATTCCACACTGTCCAAGGAAGTTATATCCTAAGTGGTTCGTTTTGAAACCGTGCATGAAGTTTGGAGTTGTCTTTCTGGTATGTATTCTTCTGTTTCGAAGTCACGCAATCAAGATCAGATCTCAACTCACAAGAGAACGGAAGGGAGAGCGAATTGCATCTAAATATTTTTCCAAGATGATAGCCTATGCAGATGAACTTGCAGCAGCTGGTAAACCCCTCGAAAAAGAAGAGATCATATCATATATTCTCACGGACCTAGATGCTGATTACAATCCCTTTGTATCCTCTATGACCCGAGAAACATATCTGAATGTAAGTGAATTATATGCACAATTGTTGTCCTTTGAGGCAAGGCTTGAGTCACAAAATAGTGGGATGCAATTCTCCTTTTCTGCAAATGCTGCTTCTTGAGGCCGTGGCGGTGGGCGCGGCAGAGGCAGATTTGGTTGTGGTGGACATTTTGATGAGAAATCTGGACGAGGTGGACATGGTGCAGATGGACACAAGGTAACGTGTCAACTTTGTGGTTACAAAGGCCACGTTGTCCAGACTTGTAGGAGGAGATTTGATAGAAACTTCACGGGAAATTTTTCGGGAGAAGATAACTTTCAAAGAAGCTTTGTTGGTTCTGCTACAACTCCCTTTTATGGTGTCAACACTAACTAATATTCAGATACCGGAGCCACAAACCATATAACAGGGGAGTTGGATAAACTTACCAAAAAGGAAAGGTACACTGGACATGATCAAGTTCAAACTGCAAATGGGTCAGGTATGAAAATTACTCATGTTGGTCATGCATCTTTTCATACTCCCTTTCGAGATTTGCAACTGAAAAATATTATTCGAGTACCTAATTCTAAGAAAAGTCTTGTATCTATTCATCATTTCACCTCAGACAATAATGCATTTGCTGAGTTTCACCCCGATTTTTTCTGTTTTAAGGATCGAACAATGAAGAAAATCTTGCTTTCCTACAGATGCATTGATGGTCTTTACCCAATTCCTTATTATGCAAGACAAACTCTTTACTCAACCAAGCATTTACTAGATCTTTGGCATGGATGCCTAGGTCATCCCTCTTCAGTCATTGTACAGAAGGTCTTATCTAGTAATCATATTCCTATCAATAAACAATCAGGGTCTAGTTTAGTATGCGACTCTTGCCAGATGACCAAAAGTCATCAGCTACCGTACCATCAGTCTCATAATATTGTTAGTCATCCTCTAGAGCTCATTTGCTCAGATGTATGGGGTTCTGCCCGAAAATCTGTTGGAAAACATAAGTACTATGTAAGCTTTGTGGATGTCTATAGTAGATATACTTGGATTTATCTATTAAAAAATAAATCCGACATATTCCAAGTATTTCTAAATTTTCCAGTAACTTATTGAGAGGCATTTTAATAAGAAAATCAAAACCATGTAAACGGATTGGGGTGAGTATAAAAACTTCACTCCTTCTTTCAGAAAGTAGGAATCACTCATCATGTATCCTGTCCATATGCTCATCAGCAAAACGGATTTATTGAGAGAAAACATAGGCATATCGTAGAACTCGATCTTGCCATCTTAGCTCTGATACCATGTTGAAGAATAGATGACGATGCACAACTAGGCCATCGGTGACTTGTATTTATAGATGGCATGATACAAAAGTCCGATATGGACTTGAGATATAACTGAATCAGACTCTACCAAATATAGAGATATAATACAAATATAAAAGATATAGAAGAACTCTAGAAGGGATGACTCTTTTCCTAACACCGGGGCGCTCAAACTAGCTGAGTACGGCCCCCGCCGGCGCGCGCGGTGTTGACTGCTACAGGCGCATCCGCAAGATCGGCGAGGGCACCTACGGGTAAGCAAAGCCCCTACCACTGATGGAATCCCCTCTCAGCGGTATCTAATTTGAATATACACCACGTATTATATAAGAAGATGCAAAAAAAACTTAAAAATGAAAGGGCTGCCCGGTGCATGTAGCTCCTGGTTATGCATGGTCCGGAGAAGGGTTCCACTTGGCTCTTTTCTATGCAGCTTTTCTCTATATTTTTATAAGAGACTATTTCTAGAACTCAAACATGTGACTTTATGGTCACAAGGCAATGACTTTACCACTGCACTATGTCTACTTCATATAAAAAACTTACATCCTAAGAAAAAATTAGTTCATTCTTGGAGGATAAGTAGAGCCATGACATCACTCTTTTGAATTGGCAATAATCTATAGTTATTTCCGAAGCCTTGTTCTCACTGATAAGGTGGGTCATAATGGTCCTCTATTATGACTTTTGCTTTCTAAAAATTCTATCCTTCCCGTCTTGAGATTCATTTTTATCCTTCATTCATAATAAGACAATATATTTAAAGAAGTTTCCTCCATAATTTTCAATAATTTCCTCACTATCAAATTACAAGCTGCCAAAGGCATTTTTCTACTACATGCATGTCTATGGTCAGTAACTCTGTATAAATGCCTAAGTTTTTTCTGTGTTATTTCCATACAAATCTCAGAGAGGTATCTGAAGCTGTGGATATCATTACCAGGGAAAGAGCGGCACTCAAGAATATAAAATTGGATGGCGGCAAGGGTAGGCTTTATGATCTCACAAAGCTAATAATGCTTCTTTATGATGAGCAATCACATTTTTTTCAAGCAAGTTGTAGATCCCTCTGAACTTTAAATACCTCTGTAGTTTCCACGCCAAATATTGTGTGAGATTGTAGTATCTCCTAGTAGCAAATGTTTGTCTAGTCTTTTTCTTTAATATAAAACCAAGTATGATGGCTATTCTCAGCCATTTTTTTATATTTTCAGGTGCAGCGCATGTAACAGGAGGATCAGGTATGTTAGTTGTCTTTTCTTTGGTTGCTTACATTCTTTGTTTGCATGGCTCATGCTGATTCATTTATATTTCTCCTGTTTAATTGATTTTACCTACATATAATTTATTATCATGTGAACCCTGCTAAACATAAGCAGATGATCACATCTATAGGGGAGGTATCTACATGGCTCTTTAATACATGGATCATGATTTGAAGAAAGTATTGCACCATAGTATCCCATCCCAAGTCAAGGTGCTCAAAGGTACTTACTGAAAAAAGTAGGAATGCCTTTTTCTTAAATAACCATATATCGTTGTAGTTTTTTTTTCTCTTTAGATTTATGAGGCAACTTCTAAAAGGATTGCACTACTGCCATATCAATAATGTACTTCATCATGATATCAAAGGTCAATATAAAACTCTATTTGGATTCAGCTTTGATCTTTCTCCTCTCTGATCAGATGCATTCTTACCTTATAATTCCTTTCTTTTTAACTATTTTCAGGGGCTAATCTTCTATTAAGTGGTGCTAAGCTTTTAAAACTCGCTGATTTTGGTCTTGCAAGGCCATTCACTAGAGATATAAGTTTCATGAATCATGTTATCACTTTATGGTACCGGTAAGTGGAACAAGGAATCACGGAAAATGTCCTTTCTATGCAACTATAGCAATGCAATATTTGTTTACATCACTATGCTCTAATGTGGACATCATATCAAATTGTTCATATCCCCAGAGTTGCTTCCTGGTGCCACCAATTATGCCGAAGCTGTGTATATTTGGTTTGTTAGTTGCATGTTTTGCTCTTTTTATATGCTCTTGTTCTTCTGCTACTTATGGTGCAATTTGTGAAATATTTTTCATGAATTTTATATAGTGAAATAAAATTATTGGGTTTCTGGTGTAGCCTACCCCAACGTGCTTGGGACAAAGGCTTTGTTGTTGTTGTTGTTGAATTTATATAGTGAACTGCAATTTAAGTTTTGTGTATTAGAGCTTTAGCCTATGTATCTGTTGTTTCTTTAATAGGGGCGTCCTACTTTGTTGCTTTATGACGTTACTTTTATCACTGATATCCATTTTCAAATTTTCAGAATAATTAGTTTAGTACAATATGATAATATCTATACCAAGTTTCAAATGATAGATTTATTTCCCTGGTCTATCAAAGTCCAATACTTTTCTTTTGATAGTTTTATCTAACTTGAAATCAATATTGTTTTTTATGTATTATCTGAGTATTGTTCATATCTTTAACTTCTCTGAATTGGTGTGCTATTATGTCTTCTTTTTATGCAGTTTTTTCTGTTAGTTTCTATTTGTTTTTTATATCCTGGTATAGTTCATTAATACCTAAATTCATTATTTTGCTTATACTTAGTTCATATTGCTCTTACTCTCCTCTTAAACAGGCAACATATTTGTTCATGATATTTCCTTGTATATTGTTTGAGTGAATTATTGACATCATTCAGCTTTCTTATTATTATGTTTATGCATTGAACTTTGATAGAAGCTTGTATGTTGTTTCAGCAAGACCAGCTATAAAAAAATCTGAGCTGTGTGGATATCCAAATGAGGAAATCTGGCCAGGTGTATCAAAGTTACCACTGTACAAGGCCATGATTATCCATCCAGTGACGCCGACCAAACGGCAGCTAAGAGTATGTTGCAGAAGTAATTGCTTAAACCCTACGTGTTGAGATAGATGCTATTCTTTCCAAGGTCTGAATTTAATGTGGTAAAAAATCTCCCCAGCTTCAACCGTCATGCTGTAGAATTAATTGAAACGCATGTTGATCCTTAACCCTAGGTATATTGTTATTTCTTATGTTTCAATCCCACGTGTCTAAATTTCAACATTTGCTTGGTTTTTTCTGAGATTCTGCATGGAGGACACAGACTAATGCAAGCCTTCTTATCAACTTTTCCGTAGCTATGTTTACACGAGTGTCAATGATCCTGTGATAGGCGTCACATTCGGAAATTGTTAGAAATAGTATAATAATTAGTACCTTTTACTTGGTTGCGGAGAATTTCCGTGCAAGATGCTCTTGGTGCAGCATACTTTATCAACTAAACTCATGGAGGGGGCACTAGAGATTCACTGTTCTCTGATACTGATTTTTCTTTAACCTTATCAGACTGGGTTGTGGGGATCTCATTGGTGTAAGTATTTCCTGAAGACTGAAATCTTGTTTCTCCTGCTGATCTCGGAGTAGGGATGGCGAGCAATTGAACTTTTCATTTTCTAATTTCAAATATTATATATATATATGGTTTTACTGTACATTATTACTTGTGGCAAACTATTTTTCGTTATTGGTTCATAACAAGCAATGCTTCTTGGTTTAGTTTCATAAGGCACACAGTGTTTAGTGAAAACTATGAGTTGCACAAGCACACAAACCACAAAACTAATGTTCTGCAGCGCCATTGCTAATTACATAATATTACCCAAACAAATAGTACTATATCAGAAGTATCGGTTCAGGCTTAACAAAGCAACAACTAAGCATATGTGATCGTGCACAAAGAAACTGTTAGTGAGTAATCAGATAAGCATGAACACATAATTGAATGATATATATTCAGATAGGTTGCTAGGCCTCTTGTTCTTAGCATACCATGAGCAGCTATGAGCTATACATGTATATCTGAAGTAACCAATGACTACCCTCTGCATTATACTATGTACATTTGCATATGGTGAAGTGGGTCAATTTGCTTCTATGCAAAATTTCTGGTTTACTGGTATCTACTACTATGATCCATCAGAAGTACTCCTTGTGAAAATGGAAGCGAGTCCCAGTTTTGTGGCTCGTATCAATTGACAATTTCTTCAATTCTTTAGCAAGTTTTGTTTGCCCACAGTAAAATACCCCTGCATGCATAAACAAACTTTCTTGTGATCAGAACGATATTAGCTTCATAAATGATTTTAGGGTTGTGCTTTTCGCTTGATATCTCATTAGGATTGACAATTTTCACATTGGATAAAATATTACCAACTGTTGAGTTAGGGTGCTTGGAAGCGATTCTTGTAAAGACTTCCTTCCAATTAGGCCTTGCAAAATGTGTCCTAACCTGAAACGTGAGTACAGATCATGTTACATTTGCAATCATGCTCACCAAAATCATCCCAGGTTATTCCTTAATGAAACCATGATGATATGGTGTGTTTCGTTTTTACCCCTGTTCCTGATACAATGTCCACACCATGCTTGGCGTGGTTCAGGGCCTGCACCATTGCGAGCAGTGTCGTCCTTGCATCACGCTCCTCATATACACTTGTCAGATAGTTGTGCAGCTCAATGACGCCCTGATTGCAAATATGAAGATACCATCATCAGCACACCAATATTGTGGAGGAGAGCAGCGCACATAGAGGGCAGAGACACTACCTTCTTGTCCATCTCAGCTACCTCTTTCATCACCCCCTTGAACCACTCGAATGATCCTGGCTCCCTTGTGACCCAGTAGAAGTGTGCATGGCTTGTCCGGTACGCCCTCCTCTTGTTGCTGCTTGTCGTCGACACGCTGAAGCTGTTGGTGCTGTCTTCAGACCTGCTGGTCTCCATTGCTAGTTCCTGACGGGTTCAGACAAGAGTGACTCAGGCTAGATGTTACAGAGAATTGAAATTGGATAATATTGTTTATGGATAGGAAGATACCATCAGCTCATCTGTGAGCTTAATGTTGTTCAGTAGATCTCTCAGGATGCTGATGAATGGTGTCGCGCCGATCCCAAGTCCAATGAGGAGCAGAACATCGTAGTTCCTGAAATCCTGCGCTGGGGCTCCATAGGGGCCATCAACGAGCAACTTTGGGGGACTGCAGCAGAGGCCGGGCATTGCTCAGTTCCATATCCATCAGGCAGGCATAGGACAGAAAACACAGAAGACATGGAGAATGCATATGGACCTCTTCTTCTCAGCAATGCCTAGCTCCCCGAATGCAGTTTTTCTAGGCACACATGGTGTTAAGTACTCGATGAAGATACGGCTGAGCTCCTGCGTCCAGTCCCCTCTGCTCTGGATATGAACACTTACGTATTCGTCTCCAGGAGCTGACGTTATGGAGAAAGGATGCCTGGAACAATGGGGACAAAGCAACAGAAGTACAGCGATAAGTAGGACACTGTCAAGAAGGCTGTTTGACTGAGCAGACGAAGAGGCATACAGACCATTCAAACGTAGAGATCGCTGGGCACTGGAGGAATATGTACTGCCCACTTCTGTAGCTAAATCCGTTGGGTTTTGACATTGTAATGGTCAACACGTTCCCTTGTAGAAGGCACGCCTGAGCGAAGACAAAATGCAGTTAGGACATCCTCATTGCTTTCACCCGCTTCCTTTAGTGCCATACTAGTTACTAGAAGAATGAACTGCACTCTGCTTTCGTCAAGTATTTGCACCAAAACTATGGGAAACCCAAATGATCCTTTATTTAAACTCTTATTTCTGCGGCGTCTAATTTGATCTTAAAATGTTTAATTTGTTTATATTAAGTGACAAACATTGATGGGCCGTTCCTGGAGGAGACAAGAATTCCAGTTATGTCCACATGCCCCAATACACACCCTAAGTGTCAGCATGACCTACCACCATATATATCCCTATCTCCCTGAAACCTTCCATTCTCCAAATGGCAAGGATGTTTTCAGCAATTTGCAAGTTAAAATTGACAGCTAAAACGTATCAGCACAGGCTCCTGATACACCGTCTATGTATTTTTGTTCCAACTGATTATGCTATAGTGATCATTGGTTCATCAGTGAGAGTGCTGACTGTTCCTAGACATTCAGATAGTGATGTGATCTTCAAGTTCAGTTACCTTGAGGATATCAACTGCATTGGCCTTTGATCTGAACTCCCGTAGCATCCGTTCGCCAATGTAAAGCACCAGAGGTACAGCAATGTACATCCATGTCTGAAAATAACAAAATAGACCACGCTATTAACATCAAGTTTTGGCTTTGCAATCTTTTGGAATGGCAGCAGGAAATTAAGCAGCTCCGGTTTCATCAAGAAACAATAAAGGCGTGAAATCGCAAATACCAAGACGCTACTCAGGACATAACGGCGCAACATACTACTGTCAGGCTACCTGATCAACAGATCAAATAAAGCCGTTCCTTTACCACTACGATGCGTGCAAAAGCAAAGGCAAAAAGCGAGGGAATTGCAGAAGGCAACGGCTAGTTACAGCGCCGCCGTTTTAGCACGGGATACTGTTCCAAGTGAAACTAGTCGATATGATATGGACTTTACCAAGGCATCCAACTACTCAATTTGGCAGCTGCCAGGTTCCCTGATGGATCTGTTTCTTGATGCTGTGTCACGCAATGGGCTAAAGAACGGCAGTTGTATTCTTCTGCATTTTCTTAGTAATTAGCCCATTTGATAGGACTGACTCCTAGATGCCACATCCGTGACCCCTTTGCAATGGCGAAGCTCTAGCAATCATGAGACATTGTGCAGCGACGCGATACGATCAGATTCACATACTGCTAGCAATCTAGGAGTAGTAACATACTATTCACTGTCTCGTCCTGTTCTACGATACTGACGTTGAGCTGTTCCTGCCGCAAAGACTACCAATTTCCATTACGCTTTGTTAATTAAGACCGGGACGGGTCAGTGCTGGCTCCTAAGGGGTCCCAGGCTGTGAATGCGATCCCATCCGCTTCCATCCGAAGTGACCGGATAACGCCGGCGCACACATCACGAGACGCGAACGCGACGCGACGCGACGCTCCTGTCCGTTGGGAGCTGCGGTGGTGGCGCCGCTCGGTCATGGTCGATCCGTTCACGCCCGTGCCCTACGAACCAAGCTCGTGACCTCGCCGTGCCGTGTTCGCGCGCGACGTCTTGACGCGGAAGCAGATACGCTTCGGGGTTCCATCTGACGAGAACAGAACACCTAACGTACGCGTCGGAACACAAAACTACTTGTCCTTAACGCCTCCATCAACGTTCAACTTGTCCTTAAGATTCTGCATCATCAACTACACGTTTCCGTTCCTTTTCCACGCCACCTATCAACGTACTAGTAGTAAGAGCCAAGAACCCGACACGACCAGAGCAAAAGGCAGCCATGAATAAAACGAGCTCATGCATAATCACTGAAACGAGCGATGAAGAAGTAGTGAGGTCGTCAGGTGAGGCGAGCTTAGCTCACGACGTACCGTCCGCTGGTACCACCGGTCGACGAGGAACAGGAACCAGCCGTGCGCGAGGAGCAGGGCGTAGACGACGATGAGCAGGTGGTGCGAGTACCAGAACGCGTTGAACCCAGCGAGCCAGTCCAGCAGCGGGGAGAGGCAGTTGCTGGGATCTTGCGGCGGCCATCGGCCGGCGGCGGCGGCGGCGGCGGCGCGCTCCTCCCGCTTCCGGAACGGGCGTAAGGCAAGGGGGAAGGAGATGACCATGAGCGTCACCATCACGATGCCCGTCACACCCTCCGTGCTGGCGATGAGGCTCCGGTACGTCGGCTTCGCCGGGCCGAAGTAGCCGGCGACCAGGCGGTACTCGTCGGGGGCCGACGCGATCAGACGTGGGAAGTCGCACGTCAGATGGCTCCCAGCGTGCAGACAGATGCCCAGCGCGATCGTCCCAGCGATGATCTTCAAAAAACGAAAAAACCAAATTGAAGACAGTTAACACTATAATACAAATATGCAAATGCAAACGGAAAATACGCAAATACCGTTGGTGTTCAGAAAATCTGCTTCACTAAACTGATCATCGCATCCTAACTACTCTTTCTATTTCAATTTATTTGACGCAGGTTAGTTCAACACTTACATGTAACGTAGTGGACCCACCACGGGCTCTAGACACGTTCCTGTCCCGAATCCAGATGGGCGCGGGCGTGGCCCACCTGCCAGCGGATAACCAGTCGGTCCGGCGACTTTTATAGGACCTCGGGTTTGACCACGACAGGACCGCGGTCTCACGCGGCAGAGCCCCGGCCGCTCGACGCGCACCGCCTAACTGACCCGCACCTAAGCCGTGTTGCGGACCCACATCTCGGCAGCGCGCTGCCAGTGCAGTGTTTTTTCTCCTTACCCTGTGGAAGGCGATGCCGTCGTCGAAGGGGACGAAGAAGCGGGCCCACGAGGACCGGAGCCACGTCAGCGTGTTGCGGCAGACGGGCAGCAGCACGAGCGCCATGTTGAGCTTGAGCGTCTCGGCGGCGCCCTTGGCCGTGGGGAGGCAGTTCCCCATCACCCGGAACGCTGGCGACCGCCGGTACTCGGCGAACTTCCACGCGAACAGCGCTGCCATGGCCGCGAGCCACAGCGCCAGCACCCACGCGCGACGCCATCCATCATACGCCGCCAGGCGCGCCCTCGCCGCCGCGCGCCGCAGGCTCCACCGCCACCGCCGCTGCGTGGTGGCCCCGCCACGGCCTCCTCCTCCTCCGCTCAACTGCGTCGCGCTAACGCTGCTCCCCGGCCGGCTGTAGGTCATGTACGCGTCGCGCTGCAGGAGCAGCGCCTCCAGTTGCCACAGCTGCAACGCGGAGGCGTACGTCGCGATTTTCAGGACAAGTACATTTCGTAGTCGTCGAGTAGTGTAGGCGTGTCCGCACGTATACGCGTACCTCTATGTAGCCGAAGTTCTCCCGGTCGAGCTCCTCCATGATGAGGGCGGCGTACTCCCCGGTCTGCTCCTTCAGCTTGGACAGCTTGTTCGCTGACGCGCTCAGAGCGATCAGCTGTCATGAAATTAAAAAACACACTGGTTAATCACACGCTCCACACCAGATTTAGTTACCGGCACAGTGAAACTCCATGCAGAGCTCTGCCAAGGTGATAGTTACAGCAGTAAATAAAACCTTTGTTGATTGCTAATGCCTTAGTCGAGTGAGCTTTGTTTAATTTTGTTACCTCCTGGATTTCCTCCCTCGTGATCCTGCCGTCCACGTTGGTGTCCGCCCTGAAACGATTTTGTTCCAACCAAGAACATGAGTCGTAGTAACGAAAGAAGCATCGAAACAGGCCGCATGAGCTATATAGCTCTGCCGATTGGCCAGAACCCAGAAGGGATTGCAAGAACAGGGGGTGTGGAGGAGAAGGATTTTTGAGCGGCAGGTGCACACATGTCGAAGAGGATTTGTAGCCGCGCTTCAAAGCTCTGGTCGGAGATTTGGAGCCAGAAGTCGTAGAAATCCTCCTTGGTGATCCGCTCCAGGTTCTGCCGCCGCCGCCGAGCCAGCGCGTCGAAGACTCCCACCGCGAACTCCTTCGACTCCATCCCTGCAACCGTCCAGTGATGGCGTCATCGTCCGTAACTGCCAAACAAAGAGTGCGGTGACTGTGCGCGCGCGCGTACCGATGCAGGCGCCGAAGTCGTCGCGGGCGAGGAGGCCGTCGCGGGAGAGCGCGTCGAATCGCTCCTCGACGCGGTGCCAGAGCTCGGTGAGGGTCTCGTGGGCGGAGCCGGAGCTGTTGGTGCGGCTGATGAACCGGAGGCCCTTGAGCGCGCGCCGCGCGCCGGAACGCGACCGGTTCAGCCGTGCTTGGTCGCGCCGCCGCTCGCGGGCCGCCAGCGCCGCCGCCTCCCGGAGCGGCGCGTGCTGCTGCTCGAGCGCCGCCGCGGCGGGCTGGTGGTGCCGCAGCGACGTCGACGGCGAGGGCGACCGCAGCCACGCGAACTTCCTGCGTATCCGCGACGCCGTCGACGAGCACCGGCTCAGGCTCCGCCCGCAGTCCGGCGTGCGCGCGCCCAGCGCGGCGGCGGTGGGCGTCACGCTGCGCACTACCAAGGACTCCTCGTCCAACTCCAGCATGACCTCCACCAGGTCGCTCTGGTCGGCAAGAAACTCCGGCAGCATCCCCCCGGCGCCGACACTACCACCGCCGGCGGACGTCGAGGCGGTGAACTCCCCGCTGTACGCCGTGATGAACGACTCATTGTCCGACGTGTCGGTCTGGTCATCGGCGAGGTGGTCCGCGATGCGCCAGTGCCACGTCCACCGCCCGCTCCCCGATGACGACACCCGCGACGGTGCCCACATGGCCGCTACGCTTCTTCTTCCTGACTCCTCCGTCCTTCTCGTTGGCCTTGCGCGCGGCAGCTTCTTATAAGGCGAGCCGCGCGAGCATAGGTTAACACGAAGCAGGTCAATGTATATGACCTGCGGAGCGAGCGTCTGTTGCCGCGGATCGGTGGTTGGGGTTTGGTGTGCCAATTTTCGGACGCCTCTAACTATAAAGGAGACATGATAAAAGTAGGCGAACGTGAGCATGCATCGTGTGGCACGGGCGTATATGCGTCTGCCATCGGACGGTTCAGGTCATGAGCCGCGTCTCATTCAGACTAGGTGTTTTTAGAGTACTTCCTAACCCCACTCAAAAAAGAGGAGTTCATAACTTTTTGAAGGTGTTTATTGCAGCTTAAAAGAGACTTCTAGTTTTCTCTGGTAAACAAACTAGACTTCTTCTGTGAAACTCCGCGAAATTCCCACGAAATTTCAATCTTCCAAATAGGGGTGTAGCGCGTATGCTTTTTGTGATATATGCTCATGTTTCAGTCCCGGTGATTAGTTAGAAATGGTGCAGGGAGGTTACTCCGTGTCGTTCTTCAGAGACGACCATGACCATTTTAAGGTCAGCCATTCTAAAACCGTTCAGTGCAGTGCGCTGCTTTTTCTAGACGCGCAGTAGACTTTCCTAGCTCTGAACATGTAATGAGCGGGACGTAAGACAGTCTGAAAACACGTCCGGCTCCTAATGGCAAGTGATGTCTGTCTGAGGATTGGTACGTGACATCGAGCTAGCTGAGCAAGCAGTGCTTCGTTTTCAGCTAGAATCCTTGGACTACGAGTGAAGTGATGACTGAACTGGCTTGGCCGCGCGCACTGCACCTGAACTGAATCGTTGAACCCTTGTGGCCTTGCATGCAGAAGCAGCCGAAACGGACCCTGCACCCCCGCACTTCACCGTCGTCATGCTCATGCATCGCGCCCGTATGTCGGAACAGATCGCACGGCCAGCTAGCAGACACGTAATTAACAAAGAGCGGTTCTCGGTTAATTACCGTGTGATTGCTGGAGGTAACAAGGATTAGTGACGTCGAAACGAAACTATACTGTAGTTTATGCTCTACCTAAAACCCGGCGCGACCTCGCCTTTCTGTGACTGTGGCAGTAACACGCGTCTCCGTCATGAAAGGCACACTGTAACGGACTGACGAGCGAACACTGAGTGACGAGGCAAGGTAAGGTAGGCAGCGTGTGGAGCACGGCTAGCGTAGAGCATGGCTGATGGCTCAGTCCGTTCTCTCTCTGTTCAGCTCACGAACATATGCCTGCCAAATGAATCTGTTACCACCAGATTAAGGAAGTTGCATATGGCGTTGCCGACCTCATGAACAATCAATTAGTTGGGTCACACGAATCCTCTATCCCTGGTAGGGGTCATCTGCATGAGTCCACCTGATGATATTGAAAGAGAGGAAGCGATGCGCATGACCTATAGTAAAATATAATTACCTTTATTTCCAACAAAAAAAGAAACAAAATATGTCACCAAACATCTAGATATGTGATATTTCTTGTTTTAATCCTTTTTCCTTGCTAGATCTTATAGATCATGTAACTCAAGACCTACTATTCCAGATGCATATTTACACTTAAGAATCAATAGAAATTAACTAACTCGCCGTAGATCACGCCCTTTAGGTCCACCGAAGACTCATGCTTGCTTGATTCAGGCATGCAACGGCCTCCTCCTCCCTTGTCCTCCTTCAACTCACAGTCATGTCTCTGTAGATCCGTAGAGGTTTAGGGTCTTACGTCCTGGTCATTAGACGAGACTAATGATGATTACACAGGAATCGTTTCTATTTGTAGACATGGTATAGGTTGGAACCAAGCCAACGGATGGGTCAGATTGCCCCCGATACGGCTCAATTATGGCTTGTCATGCCATCCTAAAATTTCGTCCAGTCTTCGACCAGCCGAGACCAACTCCAAAGTACCAAATAGGGAGCTGTGGTGGTGATGCTGTTCCTTCTGGTCCTTCTCATCTCTGTTCGTCCTTTGTGTGTTTCTCATCTTTCGTTCTAAAGTCGCTATTGTTATGCATCTCAACATGTACCTGTAACGCTCCAATAAGCAATGAGATTATTAAATTTCTGCAACAACGTACATAAGCCTGCGTTTCTCCTTAGCATCATCTAATTAACTAAATTAGGACCACCATAAAATCTGTCTTAAAACATGTTTTAAAATTTTGTTTAGTTAACAAGATCATAAATAATTAGGCAACAAAAAACAATATCATGAAAAATTAATAATAAGCTTCGTTAATTCAGAGTACGCATTTTGCATGTTTTATTGAAGCAGTGGTGTACGTCTTGCATGTGAGCTTGAATTTAAAGCACTAATCACATTTTTCCATGACATGACAAGTACCATTCACATGGCGATGTAATACAGGCTTTTTCTTTAGTTGTTGCCACATGCTTATCTATCTTTTGAGAGCTAACCGAGCCGAGTACATGAGCTCACGATGGACTACAGTTAAACCAACGGCTGAAATCAACTTTCAAATTTGGGGTAACAAGAATGAATAGATGGAGATCCCGTCATCAGTTAGAATTAGTAAGAAGAAGTTTAAATTATCTATTATTATGTCATGGTAATAGTATCAACTGAAGAATGACGAGCGTTGGGTACAGCATGAGACCTCCAAAACCGATACCTGGATATACATATATACTTGTGACATTCCTGCTTGATAAGTATATGATAAAGGTTCACATTGATCTGATTGGGACACCTGAAATTAGGGATGGCAACGGGTAAAATACCCGCGAATATTGCTCTTGTGTACCCGTACCCGCTGGATAAAATCCGTACCCGAACCCGTGCCCGTTACTCGCAGCGGGTAAAAATTGTTACCCGTATCCGTTACCCGCGGATATCTTTCTAGCCAGCTCGGCTGTCTCGATCCCACCTGCCGTGATGAAGAGCCACTCGAGGAAGGTCGTGCCTCCCTCGAGTCGACAACTCCATTGAAGATGGCGAACCTACGAAAGAAGAAAGATTATTAAATTTTTGAATCTCAAATTCATTAACATTAAATAATAAAAAATAAAACTTACCGTCCGTGAGGTTTCCCGCCTCCTGTTGCATACGCGGCTTCTGGGATAATTGACGCGCTCTACCAATCGAAGCCTTCACCGTGAAGCCGCTCCACCTCCTGCCCATACCTTGCCTACAAAGACGGAAAGATAATATCATCAAAACTATTTAATAAAACTCAATACAAATACAAAACAACTCACCAGTGCGTCAGACGCCGCGTGAGAACACAGCTGATCAGGCTGTGACGAGTCACTTCCCCTGTGACCCCTCTTCCAAACCTGAATCGGAGTCGGCTCCTGACCACTCTCGCGCTCCTATGTATATGTGTTAGTTCAATGAATAAGTTTAACATATTTCAAAACAATAGTAATCACACTTACCATTCGTTTAGCCAGACGTAAGTAGTCGTCCGCACAAAACATGTGCTTCTCATCCGTCCCTCTGCTTTGTCGGCGGGTCCTAGAAACTTTCTAGAACCTCTGACTCGCCCACAGAGCACACAGGACACGGTAGTCCTCCGGACGGCCGTCTAATCACGCTACACCGACATGCATACATTTATTATTAGGTTATAGACTATTTACCTATTGTGAGTCTTTCATATTTTAAAATAAATATTTTACAATTTACCTCTACGTGCTGCTCTACCGTCAAGTAGCTACAAGCCACATTTCTGAATGTCCCTAGCTCGCCCTCTTCCGGATGCAGCTTCATGTACGCTCTCGTCGCTTGAATTCTTGCGTTCGATAGCAACTGCGTAACGAGCTTCCGAGCGTTCTTCTAGAACACAGCTCAGGTGTAGTCCATCTCGGCCTCGTCCTCCAAACGGTATCGTGCCTAAAAAACATATTTATACATCATTGGTATTAACCATATTATAGACTTGTATTACAGAAATATATAATTCATGCTTACCATAAAGTCGGACCACACAGCCTCCTAGTGGTTGCCATGAGCAACATGCTGGGGCGGCGGGTCGGGGCGGGGCTGGGTCTGCGGCGAAGCGGTCGGGGCCGACCGTGTCGGGGCAGGGCGGTCGGGGGCGGGAGGGCCGACCAGGGTGGCGGCAGCAAAGGCGCGCAGGGAGGCCGGAGTGGGTGGCGGTGGCGGCGCGCGGGTAGGCCGGGGTGGGCGGCGGCGCGCATGGAGGCCGGGGTGGGCGGTGGCGGCGGCTGAACCGGTCGGGGACGGCGAGGGCGTGAATGCCCGCGCCGACCTCGACCCGGTCGGGTTTAAGCTAAACTAAACTAATTTAAAGTAATTAAACTAAACTAAACTAATTAAAGCACAATTATAAACTAAACTAATTATAAAATCAACTAAACTAATTAAAATAACCTAATTACAACTAGTAAACTAAACTAAAATAAGCTAATTAATTAAAACTAATTAAAAAACCTCGAGGCGGCGCGGTCGGGGCCGACCGGGTCGGGCCGGGGCGGAGCCGGCGGTGGTTGGCCGGCCGGGGCGCGCACGTGCGCGGGGGGCCGGGGGCGCGCTGGGACGGGCCGGGGGGCGCACGTGGAAAGGCGCGCGAGGAGGCCGGAGTGGGTGGCGGCGGCGGGTAGGCCGGGGTGGGCGGTGGCGGCGGCGAAACCGGTCGGGGACGGCGCTGGCGTGAATGCCCGCGCCGACCCTGACCCGGTCGGGTTGAATAAGCTAAACTAAAATAATTTAAAGTAATTAAACTAAACTAAATTAATTAAAGCATAATTACAAACTAAACTAAACTAATTATAAAATCAACTAAACTAATTAAAATAACCTAATTAGAACTAGTAAACTAAACTAGATTAAAATAAGCTAATTAACTAAAACTAATTAAAAAATCCTCGGGTCGGGGCGGGGCGGCGTCGGGTCTGCGGCGGGGCGGTCGGGGCCGACCGGGTCGGGACGGGGCGGAGCTGGCGGCGGGTGGTCGGTCGGGGCGCGTAGGGGCGATGCAGCGCCGGGTCGGGGCGGAGCAGATGGCGGGTGGCCGGCGGGGGTGCGCAGGGCCGGCCGGGGCGCGCGGGCCAGGGAGGACGGGGCGGCGGTTAGCGAGGGCGGCGGCGGCGCGAGAGGGCGGCGGCGGCGGAACTGTCGGGGTTGGCGAGGGCGTGAATGCCCGCGCCGACCTCAGCCCGGGCGGGTATATACCTCTTATTTACGACGGCAAGGGAGCTGGCCGTCGTAAATAAGTGTTATTTATGACGTGAACTAGCTTTGTCGTGAATAAGGAACTTATTCACGGCGGTCAAGGTTTACCGTCGTAAATAATATGCTTATTTACGAGGGTCTAGGTCAATCGCCGTGAATAATGTGTTTATTTACGACGGCCGTTTAGACACCGTCGTGAACATTTTAATTAACGACGGTACTGCCGTTAATAACTTTGACCGTCATAAATTTGTCTTTTCCTGTAGTGATTGCTTCTTCTTCCTCCCTTTGTTTAGCAGCTAAAAATTATATAGTGTATAGTTCTGTGGTGATTGATAACGACTTCACTAGGCACTTTTGGTGATCAGTGTTCCATCTCATTATATTCCAATCATCTGAGTGCAGCATAAAATGGTGGGATTTTTCTCAGTCCTCTGAACAAGTTTTGAGCAATGGCTTCTATTTTGACTGACTCTTGTGTCCAATCTGAATCATTATAGCTAGGCTGAAGTCTATCAGAACGAAAGAGTTCAAAACAAGTTGGTCAGCTCGACATTAATCTCGGCGCTGATTCATCTCTCAGGCCAGTCGTGCTTGAAACAGCTGCGTCAAACAGATCTTGAAAGTTTGCACATAACTACAAAGGCTTTCACCGTGCTACGAAGAATAACCCCGTCCCTGTTAGCTGAATCCAACACTAGACTTTCAGTTCCGGCATCTATGTTAACCGCTGTAGCTAGCATCGTTATGTGGCCCTCACAAATAATCAATCTCCATGTTCGATCCCATGGTCTCACCGATGAATAAATCCAAATCGCGGTGGTTGTAGAAAGTTAGGCGTCGCATTGGTGATGTAAATGGAAACCGACCTCGAGTCGATCTCAACTCTCTCAAAGGTAGGTAAAAGCAGTGCATGATCGTCAAGGCTGCTTACCCTCTTTGAGAGGAGTTCATCTTTCCTTCGTTTACTGGCAACAACTTTTGAGGCCGTTCTGTGATGAGAGTGGTTAGAGGCAGGTTTGGGGAAGCTTAAATCTTGGTCTGTACGATATATATGCTACACGTCATTGTGTTCTTCCTGTGCCTGTAGAAGAAGAACGCCGGTCAGAAGCATGGCATCCGCCGCCAAGGCAAGGCGACAAACGCAGTTGTTACTGGCGCCGTGGCGCGTTGTGTCACTCGCTAAAAGTGGAACGAGTCCTGCTTTTTCTCATTAGGAATGGACGGGCGCCGTGTTGCTCTTTCAGTCATGCTTTTTAATGTAAATTTGCTCGTTTTTTTTCTTCTGCCTGCAGCTGACGTACTCGACTGCACGCAATAGAACCAGAAAAGGGGTAGGCTGGTTTAGCGCAACAATAGGAAATTGGACACAGCGTACCAACCCGTGTGCACTTTATCACCATTGAAAACAAACGATTTCATTGAACTTTGAAGCTAGCACATGCTGGCAATGCAAACCGAGTCTGACAAACAACGTAAGGACAGGCCAGTTAGTGTTGCGGTCGTGGCGGTGCGACCGTTCAACGTGGAGAGAAATGTTGTGACTAGGAACCTTGGGGGCCGTGACTTGAAATGTATTTTACAATTCATTCCTAAAAAAAGAAATGTATTTTACAAATTTGCAGGTAAACTGAATGCGGAACTCAGGGACAGGCATAGAATAGGTTCTGAGAGGAACAAGAACAAGCAAGCAGGTGTGTTCTACTCTTCCACAGTAGCCCAATGGACGTCCGCTTGGCTGGCGGCTGTTTTCACTCACACTCACTCAGGGGATCTTGATGGGGCAACCTGCACAGATTTCAGGTAGTAGTAACTGTACCTCCTCAAGTGTCTGTGCTTTCGAGACTTGGTCGAATCAAAATTGCGTTTTTAGAGAGAGAATGAATCAGAACTGTCCCTCCGAGACATCCAATGGAATTGGAATGACAGACTCTGAGTCAGTACCAATCCAGAAGTAATTGAGCTGCTCCTGCCATTATGATAAGAGCAAAGTTCAGGTGGAACTGTAAAAAAAAAACTGCACATGGCAAATTCCAAACTAGGCTTTTCGATTTGGGCCGGTTGGTGAGGACCAGGCCGTTAGCACCACCAAGGGGAAAAGCACTAGCTGCACGCACAGAAGAGACTACTGGAACCATTGTTTTTCTCGTGATTGGAGACAGTGACTGAGACCGACCGCGGTCACTACGGCCAGCAGGCGTCCGGGCCACTATGACCCGAGTCAAACTGGAGAGTGAAACTTGCGCGTCGCGGTTGTTCACGCAGATGCGATTTCAGTTCAACAACGAGAAAAAGAAGGTAACGAACGAAATTGTCCGTTACCGGAGAAAAGTTTAGTTTGGATCAAAAAAATTTCGGCATGAACACTGAGGTCCCTCTCCCCAGTGCCGTAATGCAGTTGTGATACAGTTTGGGTGAAATATCTCCATTCTAGCACGGAAACAATCGTAAAGCCGTGCGTCATTTACAGTTCTCATGGAACAGCTCAGTTATCAACAGCCTAATTCAGATACGACCTGAAGAGTACGCTCCAACCCTACTTAGCTCAAAAAAAAGGTTTCCAGAATGCGCCCACGTTGTAGAAAACTACTTCCTTTTCTTACATTAAACAGAGTTGAATGGCACCTTTGGAGTTTAGAATCATCCTTCTTCACCTATATTATATGATTCAAATTGATTTCCGACCTGACTTGTCAATGCCTCGTAAACCGTTCAGGGGAAAAAATGCAAGACCGCATGGCCATGTGCAGCTAGAACGTTTCGACGATTCCTCCAAAGGCGACGGGATGGGTATGGGCCTAATTGTGCAGTGAGTGACACCAAGGGACCTGACATGACTCGTACTGGAGTGACTCAAATAGTAGTCACGTTAAAAATGACTCATTTTCGACTGACGATGAGTGTCAGAGCAGTTGGCGTAACCTCGGTCACGATCGTGTCAGCCACTCTAGCGTGATAAAGCATCTAGTTTCAAATTTTAGTTTCGTGCATGTCATTTTAAAAATATCAGTCTATAAATGTCTAAAATATATTAAAAAATTCCATCAACTTACTAGGAGCGCGCTCAATGATATAGCAGGCAGGCATGTATGTCTGCTGTCCTCGCCTGTGGGCATCTGTACTTCATGCTCCTATTCTGATCAGTAAAGTTTGAGTCCACTAAAAAATCAAGGCATACATACCGTTGCCTGGGAGAAATCTCAAACACATCCATTTCCAAAATCAGTACGCATCCAGTCGTACATGTGAGTACCTTGCACAGGACCGCAGGGCAAGACCAGGTCCTGGGAGGCTGGGACCCAATCTCTCACATGGAATGTTTCAGTTGAAAGCCAATGGACGTGGTGGAACGGACATCTAGTAAGACCAATGTGACTGAAACCAAAGCAGAGCTGGGCCCAATTACAAGCAGGGGATCAGGTAGGTCCCCACTTCCCGGGCCCGATTCCAAGTAGGGTATCAGGCAGGTCACCAGGCCGCGGCAACGCTTCGCCGTTCGCCAAAATGGTCCTTTCGTTTCGACGCAGCTGCTGCCGGGGGCGGGGAGCCGGACGGGACTAGCCACCGATCTTCACTCAACCACTGGCTAGCAACTCAAACGCTTTAGGATCGGATGCCATATTGTTGTTGGATAAGGCCTTTGCAGTTGCGTCTGGCAGGCACAAACAGGACCGCAGGAGCAGGAGTGCAGGACCAGGGACCCAACCTCTCACATGGAACGTTTCAGTTGGAAGCCAATCGACGTAGTGGAGCGGATATCTGTAGTAAGACCATGCAACTGAAACCAAAACAGAGCTAGGCCAAATTCCAAGCAGGGGGTCAGGCAGGTCCCCGCGTCACGGCAACGCTTCCTCGTTCGGCAAAATGGCGAGCAAGGAGGGGGCTGACTGAAACGACCGCAAAGCATGGGCATAATCATTTTTTGACACTTGGGTTTGAAGTAGATGCAAGGTCTTAGTAAACCTGCACGGTCGGCACTAAGACATCAAACTGAATCTTGAAAGAAGTTGCATGTCATAGGGCGACAAGAGAGCTTGCAAGTAAAGGATGCTTCAGGGTTCAGGCTGAGAAATTCAAGGAATCAAATGGGGTCCCAGATCACAAATGGAGCATCTGGAAGAACATGACTCTGAACTTGGTATTTATTTATCAGAGTAAGACACAGTCCAGCACCAGCACAAATGCATGTAGGAGACTTTACACGCCCAGCAGAGAGCACAGTCGTGCTTTCGCACTCTACACAGTTCATATTTCTTAGCAATTACAGAGGAGGGTAGAAGAAAACAAAGCAGGCAGGGTAGCAACGTGACATCCTCATTGCAGAGTTCCTCAACTGAAGAACAGACTTGGCGTAGTAGCCAAACAGGATTTGATCGCCGCCTACTTCTAGTAGCCTCCATCAGGACTCTATACATATACTACACCTATTTAGTGATTACCAAATGGCTGCCGCATATAGCTAACGCTGCAGCATCTGGATCATACGCACGACCGGATTCACAAGGACAGGTAAAACGACACATGCTGGCTATCCTTCAGCCAGCCCTTTGCTGGATTGCTTCCTCCGCATCTTGCTCAAAGGTCCAACGAACTGATCACCACCCTGCGAGAGCACGAATCGGGTGAAAAGTCCCATCAGAAATCCAGGACTCGGACCAAAACAACATGTCTGCCAGTCAGTCGTGGCACGGGGCAAGAGAAGTGGAGTTAGGTCGAAGGCGACGCACGCACCAGTCGTACACGGTGGGGCTCCTCGGCCCGACGGCCACCTCCGGCCCGTCCTTGGATTTCCGGCGGAGCTTCTTCCAGCCTTCACTCTGTGGCGTGGTGGCTGCACCAAACACAATTAAGTAGGGTCAGGCTTATTTATTATCAGTCAGACGCATGCGCAAGTTCTGGCTGCTTTCGCAATGAATCATGTACTACTGCACTGTAGAAACACTATTTTCAGAGTCCGAGACCAAATCACACGGTATACTGGCATCGCCGCTCTCTTGAACAGATCACTTGGTATCATCGATTCAATATCACAAAACTTTAAGATTGCTGTATCCAGTTCTTGCGGTGTTTTACCTCCTCCTAGTTATATAGATCTGGGATTGTATCCCACTCAAGAAGGCGTAAAGCATGCGCGAAACGGGCAACAAACTATTGCTTTTTCATTCCCATTTCATTGAACATGTGTTTTTTACTAAACGATTTCTTTGGAGATCCTAAACAAGTACGCGTTGGGATCGAATCCCCAATCAAGCACCTGCACGGTACGGTACAGCCGTAGTATCCTTAAAAATCGGAACGATTTTGTATATGAAGAATGGAAGAGAGCAGCGACGACCGAGAAGAAACAGAGGCGGGCGGAGCGTTCTACCTGAGGCGAACGGAGAGCCCGGCGTGCTGGCGGGGGAGTCCGGCACGGAGGAGCTGTAGGCCTCGCCGCGCGGCGACGCATCGACGGTCAGCGCCCGCGGGTGGGCAATGGCGATGCCCCGCGTCACCGCCGGCGGCGCCACGTCGTCAGCCACCGCAGCCGCGGGCGCCGAGGAGGGAGAGAACGACGGGTACTTGCGGAGCCTGCCGAGGCCGGAGTCCGGCTGCGGCCCGGCCACCGTCTCGTCCCACAGCTGGTCGAGGAGGCCCATCCAGCACCCGGGTGCCGCCGCACGCGGACTGCGTCGTCTACGTGCGTGTGCTTTTGGACGCTCGCGCGCGCTGTCGTCTTCGCTCGCGGATGAGACGAAGGGGAAGGAGGAGGAACAGATCAACCGAGCAGTGACGTGAGCAGGTGAGCCTCGGGGCGTGTGATTCTTTCAGGAGAGGATGGGTGAGGGCTTGGCTTTATAGAGGCGAGACGGAGGTGTTGGTGTAATTTTGGATAGGGGATGAACCGGTAATCTTTGTGCCCATCTCTTTCCAGGTTTCACCTCTCAACTCGGCTTGGCTAGGCTCCAAGGCTTCAACATGTCCTCCAAAGAACATTTTGCCTGTTTTCGGCTTGTTATTACAGCGTGCGAGAACTGAGCCGAGCCAAGAGCCGTGTGCCATCAGCCGAGCTGACCTCGCGGCGAGGCTCCCGTGAAGTATTGGCGGTAGCCTGACCGGTCCATCCATTTCAAGGGCCCTCACCCCGGCAGCGTCCACGTATCGGATCTGATCCATACATCAGGTCCACTACCAGAACGCTGGCCTGGCGTATCGTCCGTCCGTCCGTTCCAGCTGCTCTGAGACGGCCTGCTCACGCAAACACAGGCACGAACACAGACGAACAAATCTCCTTCACAGCGACTTGGACTAATTTTTACGCAGTTTATTAAGAGTGTTCAAGCCAGGCAGGTGGCGGTCACCATCACCTGCGGGCCCCCACCCATGGGACGCAATTATTTGTGCCGCTGGCCTTGCCTTGCCTTGCCGGGCGTTGCACGGCAGAGGCCGGAGCTGCCTACCGCATCGCAGTCGCAGCAGCGTCGGCGTCAGTGTCCGGGACGGTGCCGAGTCAGCATCTGGAGCAGAGCAGCCCGGCTCGCCGCCCTCAGATCAGCGCACACACCGCTAGCACATCTGCCTCTTGCTCGCTGATAAGTGATAAGTGGTGCGGGAGAATGGAGGAGAGAGGACAGATTAGCGGCTGGCGAAAATCGCTCGACGATCGTGATGTTTTTGGGCGGTCAAATTGGGTGGGGGCGCGTGATACGCCCGGTTTCGGTTCGCCGATTAGCTAGGACGACCTAATTAACGTCACGAACTCTTTAGGTCTTTTTCGCGTATAATAAATCTCTATGTACAGGAGTAAAATAAACTGAAAAATAAATTAACTTTTACTTGAATCCAATTCAAGAAAGAGTAATATTTGCATCGCATCGGTAAGTAAATGTATTCTTGCTCTGCTTCGTTGGTTGTGTCAAGGGTCCGTGGCAGTTTGATGGACTGAACCAGACGTACGGTTCTACGTTGGTTCACAGAAAGGATCAAATGGTTCTGGACTATATGTTTTTTTAGATAATGGGAAAATATGTCGGCCTTCCTCTTCTACGATGTTATGGCCATCTTATTACAGTCAAATACTAAGTTGATCATGTCCATGAACCTACACTCATAATAGTGCAATAGTACATTAGGTAACCCACAATATGGACCTTATTCCATTGCAATTCTGCTATTAAATCTCCACCCATAATGAGTAAAAACAGCCATCATTGTGGACTCCAATGTACTGCATGCCACCTTCATGTATTTGTTCTTCTCCTCATATTTTTGTAACCGCACCTATTGACAACACCAGTAGGTTCCTCTGTCTAGTACGTGCATGTAATTTATAGTCTCACAAATATTAAAAATAATATCATTCCTAATTATCCAAATTACCCAACATATTGCTACTGCAACTACAGTCAGCATTCCTCTAACATTGTTATGAAACTCAGGCAACCATGCTTCAAACAAATGTAGAATGCATTCTGGAGTATTAATACTAAATGTTACTTGAAAAACTCTCCAAATAAATCTAGCATAATGCCAATCAAAAAAGAGGTGTTGTATTGTTTCATTTTGTGAATAAAATAGACATTTTGTACCCCTTCCAGTTACGCCTCGCTAGATTATCTTTTGTTAGTACTACTCCTCTATATAAGTACCATATAAAAATCTTAATTTTTAACGGTATTTTCATTTTCCACAACCATTTATTGTTTCTAATATTATTATTAAAAATCATGTATGCATACAATATGCTAACTGAGAATAACCCATTTTGCTTTTGACTCCATCTAAATTTATAATTTCTATGAGCAATTCTTGTTACTAAATCATACCATTGTGTCAAATTATTATCTACCAAACCTCGTCGGTAAGATATATTCAATGGTACTGAACTAAACACATTAGCGATCATGTTATGTTTACGTCGAACTATAATATACAGTGATGAAAATTTATCTTTTATTATATAATTTTCTAACCATTTATACTCCCAAAACCTAAGGCTGCCCGCAGCGGCAGCCTGTAAAGCACCCTGGCCGCCGAATGTAGTGGGGCCGAGCGCGCTGGCTGTCCGTAGCGGCAGCGCTAAACGCCGCGCTAATTAACAGATTTACACAGTGCAGCTCTAAACGTGGAGGCACACTGTAGCGCCGGTAGAAGAGAAAAAAAGGAGAAAGAAAAAAAAAAGAAAAAAAAAGAAAGAAAAAAAAAAGAAAGAAGAGAAGTAAAAAGGAAAAGAAAAAAGAAAAGAAGTGAGGAAAAAGAAGAAAAGAAAGAAAAAAGGGAAGAATAAGAACAAAGGAGAGGAAAAGTAAGCAAAAAAAATTGGTAATTTTTTATAAGTTGTAAATATAATACTATTAACATAAAAATAGTTATATGCAATAAAATAAAATATGAGTTAGTTATATTATATAATAGAAAATAAATGACATTTGATATAGAGATCTAATTTAGAGGTGAACGAGTGCAGAGAATTGAACTGTAAAAGTATGAATCTTTTAGAGATGACTATAAAAGGGTAGGAATAATCTTTTAGAGATCCAATATAGAGGTCCACGAGTGCGACCAGTCTAACTAACTCGCCATTATTTACCTGAAAAATTCCAAGGTTAAAGAAAATATCATTTGCGTATGGTATTCTCGTGCCAAAAGGCTACGGTGTGGTTACGACAACACGTTTCACTCTGCTTGTCTTGTGGGTGTGGGAGTACCATACTGACGTCGGTACGGTAACAACCGATAGTCATGTGCATGCTCGTCGTCGTGCACCACGTACTTGCTAAACCTGTGACCGCAGACTCCTCCTCAGCGCTGCTCGTATAGATTTCCAAATGGGCCGGGTCTATTGGGTGGCCCGAGGCCCGACACGAAAAATCTGGGCCAGAGCACGGGCCCGACCCGACTCGGATAGTGTCGGGCCGGCTCGGGCACTATCATCGTGCCGTGCCTGGGCCGCGCCATCGGCACGTCGGGCCAGCCCGAGCCCGGCACGGAAAATGGCTCGGCCCGACGCTGGCCCGATAATTCTAGTCGTTGATTCCCGCTCTGTGGATTTACAACCGTTGGATCTTCGGGTTTGAGACTATATAAACCGACCGAACCGCCCGGCAACCCTAATCTCCGCCCCGTTCATTCGCGAACCGCCGAACCCTAGCCTCCGCCTCTCCTCTCGCTCGCCGCCTCCGCCTCGGCGCCTCTGCCTCCAGTCCAGATCCTGTCGTCTGATCGTCTCCTCCGGCTCCGTCCTCCCTCTCCCGCGTGGCGGCGCGCCGACACCCATGTCCTGACTCCCCCATCTCCCACAACCTCTCGGCTGAGTCGGCTCTATTCTTGTTGCCTCGTCGTCGTCGCGCTCCTCAGTCCTTGTTCCTGGACGGCTCGACCTCGACGGACCTTGGCTCTAGAGTCTAGACCTCTGGTGCACTGGTCCGCAACAAGTACACAAGAGTGGTGCTCCAGATTTGACGGTAGCCGCAGCCGGTAAGGCGGTAAGTGCCGCTGTGGTTGCTCAAGATTTGTTTTCTTCTTCTTCTTCCCGACTCCTCTGTACTTGTTGCGGACCTGCGGCTGCGGGCTGCGGACCTGCGGTGTTGCACTGTTGCCTCGTCGCGCTCCTCCTTGGACCGTGGCTCTGGTGCTCCTGTTAGTGACCTTGTCGTGCGACGTGCACTCTGGCTCTGGTGCTCCGGATTTGGCGGTAAGCCGTTGCTCTAGACTAGTTTTCTTCTTCCTTGAGTCCTGACTCCTCTGTACATGTTGCCTCGCCGCGCTACTCCCTGGACTGTGACTTTGGTGCTGCTGATTCGTTGTTGGTGACCTTGTCTGTCTCTCTGGTGCTCCGGATTTGGCGGTAAGTCGTTGGCTCGTTGCTCCAGACTTGTTTCCTTCTTTCTTCCTTGAGTCCTGACTCCTCTGTACCTATTGCCTCATCGTGCTCCTCCCTGGACCGTGGCTCTGGTGCTCCTGATTCGTTGTTCGTGACCTTGTCGTGCACTCTGGTGCTCCGGATTTGGCGGTAAGTCGTTGCTCAAGACTTGATTTCTACTTCCTTGAGTCCTGACTCTCTCCTCTGTACCTGCTCCTCCCTATATCTTTGACAGTGACCTTCTCGTGTTGCAACGGATCCGTTGAGGGACTAGAGCCTCGACGATGGACGACGTCAACGAATTCCAGGAGCAAACCATCAATGATGAGCTTCGGATGATGGGCCAACGAGGAGATGATGAGGGCGACATGGAGGCAGAGCGGGAGGAGCTCTTTGCTGGCAGCGCTGTTGGTGCTGACGCTGAAGACGCGCCACCTGTTGGGGAAGCAGCAGCAGTTGCTGTTGATCCCGACATGGTGAGCAGCGCCAGCGGCACCAAGAGAAGCCGCTCCTCCACCTCAGAGTGCTGGAAGGACTTTGAAAAGATATACAAAGACATCAATGGGAAGAAGATGAGGGTTTCTGCAAAGTGTATTCATTGTGACATTGTTTATGCTGCTAGATCTGTAATTGGCACTAGCCATCTAAATAGACATGTTGAGAAATGCGGCAATAGAAGGCTAAGATTCGTAGTTCAGAGTCTTTAATTCAATTTAACTCTGATGGCTCTGTTCGACATTGGGACTACTCTCCTGATGTTGCTCGCACTCAACTATGTCGTCTGATTGCTAGACTTGATTTTCCACTATGTTTTGGTGCTTCTAATGCATTTGAAGAGTATATAAAAATTGCTCATAATCCTAGGTTTACTGCTGTATCTACTCAAACAACTAGTAGAGATATCTGCAAATATTTTAGTGATCATGGTTCTAAACTTATTGAATCATTCATCACTGTTTCATCTGTGTCTATTACCTCTGATATCTGGTCTGGCAATGCTAAGGAAGATTACCTTAGTGTAGTTGCTCATTATGTTAATTGTGATTAGCAATTAGAGAAAAGATTAATTGCTTTAAGGCTGATTGATGAATCTCACAGTGGCCAAAACATTGCTAACCGTATTATTAGTATGTTAGAGGAGTATGGTTTAAGTTCAAAGGTGTTCTCTGTCACTTTAGATAATGCCTCTGCTAATTCTTCTGTTATGGATAAACTTACTCCTACTTTAGCTACTTATGTTGGATCATTGTTCTTACATCAGCGTTGTGCTTGTCATATCATTAATCTCATGGTTAAGTCTGCTTTGAACCTCATTCAACCATATCTAGAAGCATTTAGATCTGCCATTTCTTTTATCAATGCTTCTAATCAGCGCATTGTTTCATTTAAAAGGTTTTGTCTAGCTGTTAATGTTCGTCCTAGAAAGTTTGGTTTGGACATGGAGGTTAGGTGGAACTCTAGTTACCTCATGCTCAAGCATTTGATCCCTTATAGACAAACATTTAATGTTTTTATGAGACTAATTATCCCAGGGGTGAAAGGGATGCTTTACTCTTGACAGATGAGCATTGGACTATTGCAGAGGTTATGTTATCCTTCTTTGAGCTCTTTTATGATTGTACTGTTACTCTTTCTGGTGTTTACTATCCTACATCTCCACTTATGTTGCATCAGCTCATTTTGATTGCTAAGCATCTTAAAGCATATGAAAATGATAGATTGCTTAGGAATGTTGTCATTGCTATGCAAAATTACTATCTTAAGTATTGGAGAGATATTCCTATGCTATATTCTGTTGCATTCATATTGGACCTAGAGCTAAATTGAAAGGTTTTCAAAATGTGCTTAGGTTGTTATCTAATCTTACTAGTACTGATTATTCTGGTTATTTTACTGAAGTTAGAAGTGAACTTTCAACTGCATTTAAACTGTATGATGATAAGTTTAGTGCTGTTAAATTGCAAAAACCTCAACCTCCAGTCAGTTATGGTAAGAAAAGTAGTGCTTGGGATGATATTTTCTCCACAGGTTCAGATTCTGCTGCCTTTGGAATTGATGAAGTCCGTGGTAATTCTTTCTCCACCCATCTCTCTGTGCCACTTTCTTTGTCTAGAATGTCATCTGTAAGTGCTTTGTTGCAAGCAGCAAGTATTGGTGCACCTTCTATGAGTATTGGTAATGAACTCTCTTCCTACTTGGACAGTGACAATGTCATCCATTTTGATGATAACTTTAACATCTTATCTTGGTGGCATGAGCATAAAAGAACATATCCAATTCTGTCCATCTTAGCTAGAGATGTTCTTTCTGTACCAGTTTCTACAATTTCATCAAAATCTGTTTTTAGCACTACTGGTAGGATCATCTAGGAGAGGCGATCGATTGAAACCGGAGACAGTTGAGATGCTGGCCTGTGTGAAGGACTCGGAGGCTGCAGAAGCAAGGATTCAAAACATTGTTGAGGATGCAGAACTAGAGGAAATTTTTGCTAATTTATATTTAGATGCCTCTAATGAGTGATGTTGTAAACTTATTGTAAATTGTAATTATGAACTTATGAACTTTGTAATTGTAACTGTGGAGCTGGGTTGCACTCTTTTTTCCTATCTAGGGTTTTTTTCTCACGAGGTGTGAGTTTTACCTAGATAGGTTTTTAATGAGGCAACCATTGCACCAGCTCTAGTCTGAATCAAATTCTTTTTCAAATTTTGTATAAAATCAAATTTATAGTGCCGGGACGGGTCGGGCCTAACCGTGCCATCGTGCTGGCCCAGCAGGAAAAAAGTGTCCCCGTGTCGTGCCTGGGCCAACAGTTCGGCACGGCGACACGACCCGACACGGCACGAAAACTGAGTCGGGCCGCGTAGTGCCGGGCCGCGTCGGGCCGGGCCTAACCGTGTTCGGGTCGGGTTCAGGCCGGGCGACCCATTTGGAAATCTATGGCTGCTCGTTCGCCGGTGGTGCGTGGCAACCCCGCAAAAGGGCGTCCTGTTTGTCCGTGCACGGGTGAAGTTAATCGGCAGCGAAACCGAGCCCACCGGCCCAAGTGGATAGTGGAGATAAAGATTTTCTTTTTGGAAATAATAAAGAGGTTTCTTTTGGTGGTCGGCTGATGACCTCGTACTCCGCTCGCAGCGCAGGGCCAGGGACAGATTCTCGGAGACATTCTCGAGGCCATGAGCAAGCAAGACAGGGCCTTCCATAAGAAAATCCAGGAATTTCGGATTCAGATTTTTTACATCTCCGTTCATACGCTGTGCAGGAGAACAGTAAGGCGGAGAGCCCTGGAGGACATGCACCAGAAGTTCGAGGAGCTGTTCTCGTTCTGCTCGCCGGTGCGTACTGCGTACTGATACCCTGGCCTGCCGCCGCCGCCCAGGCTCCCCTCGCATATCCTTTCTCCGGGAGCCGACGACATCGGTATACGTTATGAGTTGTGACCGGCTGCACACTGTCGTATGACTTGCTATTTTCGAAGCTACTCTCTCCGTTTTATAATAAATAATGTTTAGGATAAAAAAATTAGTTCAAAATAAACTAAATTAATTATACTAAACATTATTTATTTTAGAACAGATGAAGTAGTAGATACGATGCTCATGGACCATGCGTGCACCAGACGATGTGACCTCGCTCTCGCTTTGTCCTACAACTTCCATGTCCCCTCCTGACAAGTGGCCCGTGTCGTGAAAGATGCCGTTTACGGCGTGTTAATTGCGGCGGTCACGTGATTAGCCAGGGCTAGCTTTTACTGATGATCGAGATCGGCAACGGATCGTGTAGTGCCAAGACGAGAAGAAAAAAATCTGGTAGGCCCGTGCCTTGTCGCGCCTCACCCTCCTCTGCTCTCGACTTAGACGACCGGATCAGATGAGAGTACCACTAGCTTGTCTCCACGCATCGGATCGGCAGTAGAAATCAAGCAGCGGCAGCTGTCAGAGTCGCGGCCCCGCCGGCGGCCTGTCTGCCCGCAGGACCAGCTGAGGAAAAAACGCCTCGAACCCTCTCGACTCCACCAAATGCTTGGCAACTTTCACCAACTAATCAGTGAGATGAGATGAACCGTTCCTGGTCAAGTGCCTGCGCTTCAATTTGCTGCTGGTGACGGGAGAATAAGAATTCCTTTTCGGCAAGTTGGGGGCGCCAGTTGGAGGTACCTACTTCCGGAAAGGTCCGGCCTGGCTTGTCTAGCCCGGCAGACCAACTGGATGTGGATCGATGCCGTCAAGTAAGGCTCACCTGTTGTTTTTTCCTGGTAGAAGAAGATTGTGTTGCTCGTGCCGTAGCTAGATGAGATGTCGTATTAGTGCCAGATGGTAGCAGGTGGGTGGGAAACACAAGTTTGAGAATTTTCAGTCGATTTGTTGCAGCAACCGCAACATCTCCGTCCAAGTCTCGCGCTAGGGTCCGGCCAGGGAGAGGGTACGTGTCGTATTAGTGGCACCACCTTGACGAACTCCAAGAGCATCCCCATCTTGACCTTCTGGCCCCATCTTACTTCCTCCTCTCCCTCCCTCCCTCCTCGTTGGATCCGCCAATGCTATCTATATTGATTACAGATGTTCAAGGATCAATCTAAATGGTTGATGCCTTTGCAAAGAAAGTTCTGGAACCGGTCTCCACGGCTGGATTTTGTAAAATTGTTTGCACTTGAAGGGGGACCAATAGGCCTTTAGGGCATTTTATATGGTTATACACTGCTCTTTCTCTCCTCTCATTTTCTTTAAGGACAAGGAACTCATAGCCCGCTGGATAGGTGGTTTGAAGACCTTTTCAAAAGCAAACCCATAACAATTCTAATGTGTTGGATGTTATAGAAGGAAAGGAATCGTCGTGTCTTTGAAGATATTGAACTGGATCCTAAACAAGTCGTGGAACTAATCAATGATGAAGCGACGCAGTGGTCTTTGGCCGGGGCAAATATCTGAAACTCCTAGCTTAAGTCTTGCAGATCTTTAGCAGAAATGCTGGTGACACATAAAATGTGTATGTAGGATTTGGTCCGGTCTTTCGAGGGTCCGTTTGGGGCATGTAGAAAAATCATCTTCTTATATTAATATACGCCGGGCATTTGGCCCGGGTTTTTTGGAAAAAAAAAAGGACAAGGAACTTGTGCGCTGGGAAAAAGAGATAGAACAATAACTGGTCCTATATCATGTATAACCACAGCTCAATCCGCCCACGAGAAAAAAATGGTTGACATGTCATTCGTTCAAAGGAGATGTAAATTCACTTCATGTACGGTCATGGTAACGTCCAATTGCATTCAAGTAAAAATCCAAGTGCATGTAAAAGTAGTACTCCATACTAGCACGTACATTGATTCATGACAAAAAATAACTCCCATTAACTACAATGCAATTTGACAAGTTAATTTCCAGCGTCATTATTCACTTGATCAGTTTATTCGTTCTTGTAACCTCCGATCCCCCCTATATAATACTGCATCTATCTATCTGCCACTGCAAGGACACGACGACGTAGCTGCGCACACGATCGGGCATACAAGCGGTCGATCCACCGAGCACTGCACCCAGAAACACACAAGTAGCAGTATGGTGACAACGACCGTGACCGGCCCCGTCGCGTCCCAGCTCCTGCTGCTCCTCTGCATCGCCGCCGCCGCCACTGCCACGGTAACCCTCCCCGGTTCCCCCGCCATCGCTAACGGCGCCTCGCTATCAGCGGCGCCAACGACCGAAGTTGATGGCGGCGGAGCGCCCAAACTCCAGTTCCCTGAAAGCGGCCAGCCCCGTCCCCCGTCCCGACCTCCCCGCGCGCACGGCAACCCGGACTGCTTGAACGCGGTGCACCAGGCAGAAAGTTGCGCCGTCGACGTCCTCCGGTCCCTCGCGTCGTCGTCCCCCGGCGAGGACGCCGGCGTCCGTGCCAGCGTCAAGGTCTGCTGCGTGGCGCTCCAGGCGATCGGCAACCGGTGCTTCCGGCTGCCCGTGTCCCCGTTCCACGAGCTGTACACCCTCGTCGTCAGGCACGTGTGCGGCGGCGGCGGCGTGCTTCGCGGCCTGGGTGGCTTCCTCGTGCCCGACCCTCGCATGTGATACCTAGCCGACCGAGGGACTCGTTGTCGTGTCTGCCAAGGCACATAGGACAGAATAACTCGTGCAGGTTTCCTTTATGTGTCTTGTAGCTCCGTTTGCGTTTATTTCATGTTTCGGAGAGCTTGAGATTTAGTATCAGTATCATGTTGGGAGTTAAAATTGTTTTCCACGCTCAATAAGACACATGCCAGGAGTGTCAATGATGGAAATGTTATTGAGAACGTTCCAACTTTCGTAGATGTTACAAATGTGACGACACTCGCGATCGATGATTAGTTCTCACACACGACCACCTAGCTCTTGACCTGCATGCCCTGCTGCTTCACTTTGTCGTCGCTCGACCGGCAACCGCCTCCACTCCACCAAGGAAGTACGCCTGGTTTTAAAAATAAAACAGTACGCCTGGTTTTAAAAATAAAACAAAACCGGCCGCAAACTACATATATGTCAGAATCGATTTAATTTATACATGTAGCATAAATAGTGCTAAACAGCTATATATCAAATATAAACAACATTCATATCTTAAAGAGTTTCGCATAGCAGCGAAAGATGGGAAGATTATAGTGCCGTCCACAGCCAAATCGACTGGCAGCTATGTGACCATCTTCACACTGTCTTCATTTGATCTTCTTTTCACTAAGCAACAACTATAATAGAGGAAAAAAAACGTAGTACATAACGTACTCAACAAGTGTGAAAAAGTTTTATGCATGATGAGTCAAGAATCAAGAAAGGCTAAACACGGCTTATGCACTAAGCAACCTATTTCTTAGTCTTATTAAGCATCCTATTTACTAAGTGAATATCCCAACCATCTCAACCAAGACTCCAAGTATCTCCAAAACCATCTGTATCCATCTCCCAAAAACCACCAACCACATCCCAAAACCACCGATCCAATCCAATCCGAACCATGCTAATCATGAGAGAGTTACTAGCCCGCTCTTGACCGTGAGGACAACTGTCTAGACAGTTTTGACTCTACAGAGTTTGTACCCTTTACCCACAAGTCGTGATTTCGTCCTCTATCCCCAGGTGGACTAAATCCTCCCTTTTGCCCGTGGTAGCTAGCCACATTTCATATTTCCTAAGGTGTGTGGCCAGGAGATCACGATGTGACCTTTACAAAGGGAATTCCGACGAGCATGAGCCCACTGAGGTTTCACCCCTGCGGCCTCCTGGAGTCAATTTTACCTCCACCTGTAGTAGCCCCCTCTTGAGCCTTGCGGATCCTAGAGTAGTCCTGCCCGACTCCCATTCCCCGCACCTATCAAACTCACACTACATCGAGAATGCACCTAATTACTTGAACACTTTGTCTCATACCAGTTCTTGTGGTAGCACGATGTAATCTAGTTCACGGAGTCCTATGAACCGGTCCTTAGAATCTACGCAGGCACTAACCACCAGCCCGAGTCTCGTGCATACACACCAACCGAGTACCAACTAGCCTGCTAGTTTCCTATCTCTACATCTCCATATATATACCATATATATCCACAACATCATCTCAAAAATCATGATAATAAACATTAATATAAATTACTCCCAATCCCATCATCTAAGCAAGGCTAACCATATGAAAATGACATAAAGTAAAATCCTATCTAATCCCAAACCCAGACTACAAGGAATGGTAAAGAAATTCTAGTAAACAACCTAACATGGGATTCAAATTTAAGACATGCATGCATTTGTAACTGAAATTCCTAAGTAGAAAATAATGTGATAAAGGTCACTTGCCTTTTTCTTATATCGTTGCTCAGTCCACGGATCGAACTTGTGATGTTCAAAGTCTTGCATGTCGAAAGTAGGCTCCGAGAATGAGGGCTATCATCAAACAATTTCAAAAGCTGAGATTTAATAGACCGTGTTAGGACATCAAAAGCTTCAGAGAGAGCAATTCCAAATAAAATGCACGCAGCGGGAGCAAGGACAAGCATAAGCCGGACCATCACTCCAGAAAAATACACTGCAGTGACCAAGCACAAGACCATGAAAGAGCTTGCATTAGACAAAGTCAAGAAAATGCTGACCCCTGTAATCTTGAGCTGTTGGAGCGCGGTGGCTGCGGCCGTCGGCAGACAAGCGCCTTCGACGGCAGACACCTCAGGCGACCGAGCCACTGTAAGCGCCGTTGGCGCTACTGCATACTCCACAAGCCCACTGCCGTTCTGTCAAGGTGGTGAATGATGCATGTACGCATAAGTTGGGTGATGCAGTTTGGTTGTAATTAACAAAGCGTTTCTAGTGTTGGAATCAGAACACTGCAAGCCTGCAACGCCTATTGTGACTGACATACAAGTAAAATCTTACCGAGAAGCTGATGGAGATGACCTTGTCGCCTTGTCTAAGTTGGTCACACCACTGCCCGGCTCGACGACTTCGCCAGACAGATCCCCAACTGTTTGGCCATGGCAAGGTCCTGTTTGAGCGTTAATACATGGGAAGTAGCAGACTTGCAGTATCAACTGATAGGAATGGATCATTAGCTTGAGGGCAGAGGCAGACAACACCCCGTACAATGTTGTGTTCATCAAGTTCTATTTCTGGAGATCAATGAAGGCTTAAGTAGTAATTCAGTTGTATCGGTTCATACCTCCTGACGTGAGTTTTTTTTACTTCATTTTCAATCATATAATATGTCATCTGAGTGAAATTTTAGTGTCACTTTTCATTCGGGGGTTATGCTATTTTTTCTTTGTAGTCTTGATTTATTATTTTTCATCAAACACGCGCTGGCATAATTTTCTTTATGAGTTTGGTTCATGTCTCTAAGTAAGAATAGAATCAATAGATGGCTATCTCTATCAACAACTTAACAAACACTTCACTAGTTCATTTTTCTCCTTTATCTGTAGAGTGCAGCGAACATCCACAACCACAACTTCAGTACTGGATAGATTATGCATAGACCAACATTCGATGGGATGACAGGACTAAAATTTCAGCCTGATGGTACATGATTTCCTATGTTGTTTGTTCGCGCCACTATCAATGATAAAGCGATATTGGATCAATCTGATGCTATAGTATCATATACTCATTTGTTCAGACTTCAAACATGTGCCGCACCTGGTATCAACGGGAACTTCCTGGGCAGTAACGGCCGGAGCATGCTCTTCTGAATCTTCCAGTCGACCGGGTTGATGTTGGCCTCCTCTAACTTGAGCAGCAGGTCGCCCTTCTTCGGCAACGGGATCGGCACCTCCACATGCTGAAATCAGGCGGCAGCAGAAGCAGAGCACTAAGAACAACTTCTCTGGTAAGGATGCAAGTTTCTAGGGACGCATGGTAGCAGTAGCGAGGTAGTAGGTGGTAGTGTACTTTGAGGCCTTCTGTTCCTCCGCCGTACCTGTCATACTGCAAAGCTTTCATCGTCTTCTTCGGAGCTGCCATGGTAGATTTGGCACTCTCGCCTCTTTCAGAAGGAGAGAAGGAGAGGGATAGGTAGAGGTGGTTGGGATGCTGATGGAGGAGGCGGCGCGCGAGCGGGAATGGTGCGGCGCAGGCGGCGACGATGGGGGAGGTGGCCATGGTGGAGAGAGGAGCGCGGCGTGAGGGAGAGGAGCCCAGGGAGGGCGCGCTGGCCGGGGCGCGGCAGACGAGCGCGTGCTGGTGGGGGTTTGAGCGGGCGGCAGGGGCTCGAGGGAGGCCGCGAGGGCGGGGTCGGCGGGGGCACGCGAGCAGTGGCGGAGGCGAGGTCGAGCAAGGAGGGCGGGGCGGTGGATAGGGTAGGGGGGCGAGCACGGCGATGGCGAGGGGGCGCGCCGGCCGAGGACGGCGGTGCGGAGGCGGCGCGCGCGGTAGCGGCTCAACGGGCGACAGGGAGGGCGGAGCGCGGGCGGGTGCGAGCAGGGAGGGCGCCGACCAGGGGGCTCGGGTGCGGGGGCGCGGGCGCGGAGCCCGTGGAGGAGGCGGCGCTCGGGAGGAAGCGAGCAGGCGGCGGCGGTTCCGGTGGGAGGAGGCGCGGTGCTCACCGAGTAGGCTAGACCTTGGAGCGTCGACTCCTGTCTACCGGCGAGAACTGCGGGCGAGGCAAGCGCGGGCGGCGGGGCTAGGGTTTTCGGAGGAGGAATTTAGTAAGGCGGCGTAGCGCGAGGAATCGGGGGATCGCACCCACTTTCGGTTGGGGAAGCGCCGGCTTTGGCTGTGGGCTGTCGGCGACCGAGCGTAGAAAGCAGGAAAGGAGAGCGAGGGGACCGCGGGGTAAAGGGAGCCAACGGGAAGAAGAAAGGAGGTGATGACAGGTGGGTCCCACCTGCTGGTGACAGAAAAAGAGTATCCAAAGCTTCGGTTGGGCTTGGGCTGGCTGGAGGAGTAGTAGGTTTCAGCCTAGGTGGGGTTGAGGGGCTCCTTTGGGTTTTTTTTTGCTTCGTTTTCATCTTGGTCTCTTTTTTGTTTATGTTTGCAATTTGATTTTCACTTCAAATTTCAATTTGAATGCATCTAAGTTCTAGCTTGTTTGAAAATTTTAAATTTTCCATAGATTTTGCATTTAGGGTGTTACAGCCCACGTCACCCGGTGTTACGTCAACCCGACCGTAACGTCCCGCCATGTCCAGGCCAAGTACGAAACATGATCAGGAGGTGGCCCTCGTCCAGCCGCATCTCCCGCGACGAAGGCGCCAACGCCGTCGCCTGGCATGGCCGCGGCGCCGGAGACGGCTGACGTGCAGCGTCATTCCGCGGCGCGGACGAGGGGCCCAAGGGCCTGCACCCGGTGTGCGTCGGCAAGTCGCGCCGCCGGTACCTCGTGTCCTCGTCGCCGAGGAGCTCGCGGGCCACCCGCTGTTCCAGACCCCCATCGACCGCACCGGCGGCGGCACGGTGGTGATGGGTGCGAGGTCGTGCTGTTCGAGCACATGCTCTGTATCCTGGGGAACGCCGACCCGCAGCCGGACTCCCTCGATGAGCTCGTCGAGTACCAGGCCTGCTGAGATTCCCCCGCCATGGCTAGGATCGGTCGGTGGGGAGCTTCTTCTGAAAGCAGCTCGTGCCTCGTAGCATGCCGCTACGGAAAATCAAAGCCATCATTCCGGGCGCTGTTCAAGTGTTGATGCAACGGAACGCCCATCTATATACGCCAGTTGCCAGGATGTAACCGGCGAGATCGAAGCTGTTGCAACAAAGATGCAGTGCTGCCACCGCCGCAATGGAGAGTTACTACATCAAACTCCATGTGTATATCCCTGTCCTGTTTTTTTTTTGAGACCGTGTATATATATCCCTGTCGTTTGGAGCTTAACGGCTCCACTTGGACTAATTGATGACAAGAGACGATCGATTGAATTACAACTGCCTGAACCTTCTGAATGTTGCGATTAACGTCGGACCGTCCATCACCTTTTTCTTTTCAGTATTGCATTAATACAAATACAGAGTGAGTCAAATAAAATTATAAAATTAGTGTGGTACCGACCGCAAGCCAGTTTTCTTCAGATCAAATTTTGGAATAGTGTGTGTGTGTGGCGGGTTTGACCCGGGGCCCTACCAGTCCCTCTTTTTGGATACAAAATAAGGCGGACGTCGCTGTCAGGCCAGAGCCAGATCATCTTTTGGGCCAATCCTCTTTCCTGCTCTCAATCCGTTCGTACCCCTCTACGCCGTATGTCCCTATGTTTGTCCAGAAGCGTGATTAGCCGCCAACTAATCCACCCCACTCCTACAGATTTTCAACGATGGGCATAGGGAGGTCTAATTCTGGTTCAAAAATAGGGAGGTCTAATTAGCGACACGAAACACGACATGAGGACGTGCAGTCCAGTAGCTCGACTGTTGTTGTCGACTCCAAACTCGCTGCCCCGTGTTGTTGTTTGGTTTAATCGTGTGCAACAGTATCGTTTATTGTTTTCAAACTTGAGGTGCGGTTGAGGCATTACTCTGGCGTCTTCCTATGATTGCAACGTTGATGCGTGTCTTTCATCGGAACTAAATCCCTCGGTACGTGCTACAAGTTGACAAACAGGCATGAGTGAATATTTTATTTTTCGTGGAGGTTAACTAGTACCTTTAACTCTGCTGGCTCGAATCTAATCTTAAGTTGGCCTGTAGACGTCGAACATAAACATTTGGTGATCACTGGGCACGGAGCACAGGAAACACAGTTCAGAAGAACGGACGAGATACAGAAACGAATGAAGTGATCCAGGCAGATCGATGCGGTGGCTCCCTTCTCATTGTTGCCTCCTCTGGACTATCTTGAGGCTGGTAGTGACTCTTGCAGGGAGATCAAATGATTGGGCCTGCAAATGATGAGCAGTAGTTGCGTACGTCGATTAGAGCAGACCGATCGATGCGTGCATTCGAGTAAGGTGACGGTGCTCTATTTTATTTGCGCTTTGGCGTGCGCACCGCTAGCTGGATTTGTATCGGTGTCTCGCACTTGTGAGTTTAGAAAATGTTCCTGAGGAGTCGCTCTCCTCCGAAAGAATGTGAAATCTATTTGGACTTTGGAGCTTATAGTATAACGTTGTTTTTTTCTTAAGAGGGGTGTCAGAGGTTAAAGAGCCAACGACCAGCGATGCCGGCGCGCCTCAGGGACAGACGAGATGGAAATGGATGCATGCAAAAGCGACGCGCCATCTATCGATCAACATCTAACAACCATCTCTGATGGTGCAGACGTCCCGGACCTTGGCTTGACCAACGACGCTTCCTACGCCTGTTGGTTTCAGAAGAGGAGGGACCGCTTCGTCTCAGCTCTGCCTGTAGCCCAGTTACTATCGGAGCTCCACAGGAAAATACGTATCTCGGTGCGTGAGGCATGCGTCCTGGCATGTTGCGCACATCAAAAAGTCAGGGACGGTGTGGTTTTTTGTAAGTTTCTGGCAGCTGGTTTCCTGAATCCAATCACCGTTTCGACGTGGCGGTATCTCGGAAATGACATACCAAAGTATGCTGCTGGCTGATTGTTCCAATACGGTGCAACTGGTTTGGGTACGTAGTGTCGTACATGTGCAGCCGCTCACAGCGTCGTACAAGAGTGCATTTACTATAAGAAGTACTCCCTCCAGTGTACAAAAAATTATCGTTTTGGACATGTTCTCGCATACCAAATAAGTATTAAATAAATTTTCTTTCTATTACTATCACTCACTTTAATGGTTTGACTGATCTCCTCCACTCTTTCCCAAGCCTCTCATGCAGGTTCGATTCCTACTCACGCACTGTAATACGTTTATTACGTTTTTTTAAAAAAACTTTTCGGTTCTGTTTCGATGACAATTTTTGTGCACTCATAGCTTCTTCGTAGAATGACAACTTTTTTGCACCCGCTTCCGCCCAGGCTAAGTTGCTGCATGCACGGCACCTGTCAGTGACATTACTAGGACACAGCACACAAGGCCACAAGCCTACGAGAAAAATCCTCTCTACAGAGTCAAGGTGCAACGCCAAAAATGCCAAATGTTTCACTGCAACTGGCCGATCCAGGAGGCCGTCGCAGTAGCAGCAGCAGCAGAACGAATTGCTCTGCACGCGGTACAGCTGGCTTTGTACGCTTTCAACGTATCTCGTGCGCGGCCGCCAGGGCCGAACCCGAGCACACAGTTTGAGATCTCTTGCGACGAAGCTGTACACGGCGGCCCCACATTTGCACACGCGACCCAGGTTTACACAGTGGCTAGAAGCGGTGAAGAACGTGTAGAGTGACTGATTCCTAGTACTAGTTCCTATTGTTCTTGATGGTCGAAGCAGACCTAGTTTCGGCCGCACAGTAACTCTTCGTCGTACGAGTAATCACACAAGTCTGGATACGTTTCGAACTTTAGACCTTCCGAATTGCTGCAAAACCCCCGTGTCGCTGATGCGGCGCCTGGCCTACTTTGGCGGCAGCATACATTGCTCTGCTCCGATCCCGGCAGGCGCAGCCCACCGGATGGCGGCCGACGACGAAGCAGCGGAGGAGGAAGACGACAGAGGCAGCCATAAGCGCGGGACAAAACGGCCCGGGCCAGTTGCCTCCGCTCTGTTGCCCGCTAAGCGGCCACTGCGAGCCCTGTCTCTCTCCCCGACATGGGGGACCCATCTCCTCGCTTCGACACCTCCCGGTTGTATAAAGCAGCCCCCGTCGCGTCCCCTGCCTTCCCAATCATCATCGTCACCAGCCAGCCAGCTTGCTCGATTCTTCTCTCTCTAAAACCTCTTTCTCTCTCTACCTGCTGAGCTGCGCGTGAGCGTGCAGCGGTGTTTGTTGGGCGCCGCGTCGCGTCGAAGGGAGGAAGAAGGCCGGGAAGGGGAGTGGACCGCGATGGCCAAGGGCGGGCTGAGCAAGCTGCGGTGCATGATCAGGCGGTGGCACTCGTCCAGCCGCATCTCCCGCGACGAGGGGGGCAACGGCGCTGCGTCCCCCCACGGCGCCGTTGACGGCGTGCGCGCGGCGTCGTTCCACGGCGCGGACGAGGTGCCCAAGGGCCTGCACCCGGTGTACGTCGGCAAGTCGCGGCGCCGGTACCTAGTCGCCGAGGAGCTCGTGCGCCACCCGCTATTCCAGACCCTCGTCGACCGCACCGCCGGCGGCACGGTGGTCGGGTGCGAGGTCGTGCTGTTCGAGCACATGCTCTGGATGCTCGAGAACGCCGACCCGCAGCCGGAGTCCCTCGACGAGCTCGTCGAGTACTACGCCTGCTGAGGGCACAGAGCTCCCCGGCCGTGACGGCGCCGCCGCGCCGGAGTTGGACAGCCGCTTCTCGAAGCTGCGACCGGTAAATCAATCCGTGTGTTTCACTGTTTTGAGTAGGGGTAGTAGAGTCTTGATACGCAGGGGGGGTGGAAGCATGACGACGGCGACCTCTGAGACGACGCGCCTGCTTCGCCTTTTGCTCACTTCATCCTCGGCGCCGGCGCTAATCTGTTGTTGAAGAGCGATTACCAACCAGCTTAATTACCGCCTGCCATTGTTACCGGCGCTAATCTCTCGGCGCCATTGAATTGATTGGACTCTTTCTTCTCTAATTCCTTCGTGCAATAGACATTTGATTTTGATTTCTATTCTCTCTCCCTCAATAAGATCTCTGGCTGGCTCTTCAGAGCCTGGACAAGTGTATCATGCACATTTGCAATGTAAAAAAAAAAGAAGAAAAAATTGGCTGTCCTGTCGCTGCCATATCCGCGCGCGAACAGTTGTCCGCCAAAGCACCATCTGCTGTGAAAACGACAAGTGTCTAATACGAGGGCTCGCGGCGCGCACGTTTGCGTGCGAGCTCCGGAGTCCTGCCTGGCACGGGGGCCAGCCGGACTAATTAAGTAAGAAGCCACCTTTTGTCTTCCATTATTCGTTATCAGCAGCGACTAATCTAAGAGGACTTTTTCCCTCGCAATGATTCGGATTCTAGTTAAGTAAGAAACCACCTTTAATCTATTCGACGACTATTTGGCTTTGATTTTCGTTCCGGCCGGGCCGTCTAGCTGATGAAGGCAGTTGGCTGCTGCCTGCTGGTAGTATGTCCACTGTCCAGCGCTGTCTAATCCAACTAACATCTTCTGGTGTTTCAGAGCTCCGTAAGGTGAATAGCCAGGAGGCTACAAAATCTGCACGGATTCGGAGCCTCCCAAGTTAACGAAATTGCAAAGGTTTTGGTTAGCTATGTAGGCCATCAGATACAATGTTGTCATTACTCTTTTTTTAGGAAAGTGCCATTGCTCGGTGGAGGAATCTCCTGAGTTTCGCAGTAACACCACCGCCGCTCGTCACTCGTCAGACATTTTATTACGAAACTTGCCTGCTCAGGTGAAGCTGGACGAACCCTATCCAGCTCGAAACGCTTTCGTTGATCTGTCAGCAGATTACCGTTGGTTTTTCTGAAACCGTGTGGTCAATCCAGTGGGCTGGGAACGTCATCTGCACTAAACAACCCCATCTGATTGCGTCCGATTCAGTGCTGCATGTAGAGTACATTGGATGGGCGTGGCAACATCACGTGGCACGCGCGTGCAGTACTACTAAAGCAGCATGATGGTCCGTGACTGTTTCTTTCCATGGGGAACAAATGAACGCAGCTTGCAAGTTGAGAGCCCGTCGCGATGGCGCGCGCGCTTTCCCGAGTCGGTAATTGCATGACGACGTGTTTCGGGCATTTCGTCGAGCACGAGCAGTTGGCCACCTGCTGCGCGCGGTCGACGAGGACGGAGACGAGCAACGACAAGAAGGCCTCGTGTCACTGTGTCAGGGACAGCCATGCAAGGGGAGCGGTAGCCCGTGGGCCGGGCTGCTGCTACCACGTTGAAGCCCAAACAACCTATGGGACGCAGCACAAGAGGTGGGGTGGCTCGCTACCAGGGAACAGCATCGAGCATCATTTTTCCATACTGTTACCGGGTCCGTTTGCAATTGTGTTGCCAGTTTACGGAATGAAGGAAATTCAGAATGGAAAGATAGCTAGATGCATAATTCCGAACTGGGAACAGGCACAAAAGCAATTCTTCATAATCACAAACTAATCCTGTTGAAATAATACATCATATTGACAAACTAATCCGGTTCAAGCCACAGGAGCATCTGAAAACAGCGGTGACACTGGGCTGAGCAAGTTACTCCATATTGACAAACTCGTTCTCATCATGATATTAATTCATCTGATGCCCAAGTTAAATGTATGAATAGTGAAATGAAATTGTTTCGCTGAGCTCAACGCATCTACATTCTTCGGTCGACGTTCGTCCAAGCAGCAGTTCCAGAACTAAATCTGACAGAGAGATGTTGCATTGCATGACACTTTTTAGTCTTCCCTAGATATTTCCGGATATTGCATTGCATGACAGTTAGCTTAACACGAGTTCTTTCAGATACACAGAGAGTGAATACTAAACAGTGAACATCACGATTACTTCCTGATTTATTGCCATCCCCAATAGTTTCAGCAATCCATCACATCTCACGCTGAGTTGCAAGTAGAATGAGTTATCCCCCACTTGAGACCACATCCGTAGCAAAACTCGAAGCCACACCTGCAAAAATCTCAGAAACATCAGTTCTACGAGTCCATGATAAAAATAAAATTACACGCAAGAAGAAACATTTCTATCCTCGATTATAAAAAAAACAACACAACCATTCAAGGTCATCTGATCAGCACGAAACGGCAAAAGGTGTTTACGCCACCTGCATGTAATGTGCAGGCAGCCACCACGTTTCTCCACGAAGAAATCGCACTTCGGGCACCGCTTCCACTTCTTGACCTTGGCCATCTCGAGCAGCAACGTGTCCTCCCTGCGGCTATCGGTGCCCTTCCCGTAGTCGGCGCAGCGCACGCCGGAGTGCCACGGCGCCACGCCGCACCGCGCGCAGAAGAGCCGCCGGCAGCTGGGGCACTCCGACTCATCGAAGTCGCCGGCGTCGTCGTCCACCAGCATCATCGCCGAGCAGTCCTTGTAGGGGCAGTAGGCCTTCTTGGCCCCCAGCACCATGGACTCGCACAGCGCGGCGCCCCACCGCTCGAAGACCTCCCCGGGTATCAGGCCCTGGCAGAGCTCCGGGTCCAGCGTGCCGCCGCACCGCTCCTCGGGGCACCTGACGTCGGCGATCCTTTCATGGATCTTGGCGCCGATGTAGCGCGGGAGGCAGACGCCGCAGAACGCGTGCGCGCAGCCGCGGCTGGCGCTGTGCGCGTCGCCGGGCGGCACGGCGTCCATGCAGATCTTGCAGAACACGAGGGTGGCGCCCGGGGACGACCCGGAGGACGACGCGAAGGAGCTTGAGCACTTACCTTTGCCGAGTGCGGGCACCGATAATGCTTCAGTTACCACGTTGTTGATACTGGCGAATGTGCTGCTGGTGCGATGCGGCGGGAGCGAGGAGAGAGCCGTGGCCGCGATGGCGGAGGACAGGATAACTTCCTGCAGCTGGAGCTCCGCGGTGTACTTCTCGTCAGATATGGGAAATAGCTCGTCATCGCCTGCGGCGTCGTCGTCATTTCGACCGTGGGCGAGGGCTGAGAAGTAGAATTCATCGACGAGGCCGGTGAGGTCCGCGCCGCTGGAGCTGGAGGAACTGGCCGCCATTTCGTAGGAGAAACCGAGAAGACGATATGCATGGTCAGTGGCTCCTTGAGTCTGTTGTCCTAGTAGTTAAATAGCCGCACATTCGGCGCAGGCTTAATTTGCAAGCCAGGACGTCGTTTCGGTGTCTGGAGTGGGAATTCGGAAGGGTTGGTGCTGGCATTGAGACATACATTCCCGATATGAGATGAATTTTCACATGTTCCATGATCCAGAGAGATCAGGCATGGAAAGTTTCCAATTCATGAACCCTGAGAGAAACGATCCAACTAGTGTCATCCAGTCGATGAGTGGCTAGATCCGTCACTGTGCGACGTGCATGTTATTTATACAGTCATGAGTGAAGGCAAACACGAACAATGATGAGAGGCACGAGGTCGTAGTGCGACATCTACGTCAAAGGAGCCAAATGAAGTTCATGGGAAGTATACACATGGGAGATATAGTTACAACGATATACGGGATGGTCGAGCATGCGTTGTATGTCCATCTGGTAGAGATATAACATTCAACCCAATGTTTGTGGAGTCTAAACACAACCTAAATTCGATACAAAAGTGAACCTCTGCTCACTTAATCGTACAAGGCTTCTCACATACTACCCGCCATTGACGTGTAAGACACAAGTGTCGCGTTCGGTATATTATAGAGAATAATATGTCACCAGAACTTGTTTACCTATCGACTCAATATGAAGTGCTTCCCATTCCTATATGAGCCCGCTTGACCAGAAGAGAGCCACATGAGTTGAACAAAAGGTAGAAAACTTGAGCTGTCGACCCACAAGTTTCTTATCTTACTTTTGCCTTATTTAAACCAATATTTTATTAATAATCCTAGCATCCACATTTTTTAGGATCTGGTCTATTTTAGCCATATAAATTAGTTTAGTGTGGCATATATATACAATCATGTCAAAACAACTGATGTGATTAGGCGTCACGTAGACAAAAAGGATTTATCGAGGATGATATTTGACGTGGAACTAGGTCAAGCTAAACTGTCAATCAGTTTAACATGATAAAAACTGTCAAGCAGGTATCCATCGATCGATCACCCACCATTTCCTTTTGCCTCTGTTGTTTTCCTTCCGTTCAGTCTCAACTGGAATATCAAATCGTTTCTTGTTATTGCCCTTTCTTATCAGTAGTAATAATGCACCTCCTCCGTTGCCGCCAAGCCTAGAAAAAGAGGCGCATGAAAGTGGGAACGGCATTCAGCGGTCGATGCGCGGAGGCTTACCCGCGGCGAGAAGAATCCGCCCCTCCATTCTGAACGGTTGTCTCTCGTCTTCTGCCCCATTGACTGCCCTCCTCTGATTCTTTAGTTCCGATTCCTAATCCACGAGATTAACACGGGAAGGGTGGGTGTTATTTACCGGTTTGATTTCGGTGGAATTCCATTTTGATTTTTTTTCCTGTTTGGAGATTCGGTGCGATGCGTGTTTGACTTGGTCGGATTGGATTGGGATAGAAGGCAAGCGTGCGATTCACCAATCACCACCGCACCTGCAGTTTGGCATTGCCTTCTATATCGGCGTTCTTTTGTTGGAGGTGGGGACTCGTGGTGGTGTTGTCGCCGCGGCTAAATTAGAATTTCCGTGTTCTCTTGCTTCACCGCTTTACCTTTCCCTTCTCACCCAAATCGAATCCCATCTGCGTCCGGTTATGCCGTCACCAGCGTCCTTGCGGCCCAGGTGTAGTGGTTTCTCGAGCTCCAGGCTTCCATTTGGTATCCTGCTCTGCGCATGTGTTGGGTAAATTAGATTTGGTAGTAGTTATCTCAGAGTTTTGGTTGGATTTTTGGGGTTAATTGGTCAGTTAGATCTGCTGCAGGGTTGAACGGTGGCATGAAATGAACGGGAAACGTTATCTGTGCAGTCATGCCTCAAGTCCTGAGCGCGTCGCAACAGAATGCCACTCTCCTAGCCGTGCTGTGTGGGATGTTTGCCGATAAGCAGCAGACTCCGGCTCACCTGAGACCTGAGGCAAAACGGGCGCGGCTGTCATACCCCTTCCCGGAGCTCGTATCGTCTAGGATGCTGGAGGTCTGTTTTTTTTTCGCTATTTACTGTGAAAAACTTACTTGCTTTTGAGTTCTCATGAATAGGAGCACGGGAATGTAGGTGCACATGCTGATCAATCCTACCGTACAACATTTAGAGAGTCGAAGCATGCCGTGCGACCAAACTTGTTGTATATCTAGGGCCAGCAGCTAGAGAATGAGGAGGAGATCGGTTCGCTTGTGTGGGTCGATACTGATTTGTCTAACCCACAGACATTTGGTTCACTCATCAGCGCACCATATCTGGCCATAGTAAGCTCCAAACCTCACTTGAGTAGACTTAATGTTGTATATTCATTGATGCAATAGCTGTATTGTTAGTTCTAAGTGTAAGTTCTGCAAGACAATCTGCACTTTTTTCTTTCCTCTCGAAATGATGCACACAACACTAGCATTTTTAGTTTGAAGTTGTATTGTAGTTGCAATGGCCTATGTCACATACTACGCATGTCTACAACAGCATTATTGTGCGCTGCTAAAGCATGATATAAAAACCACTAGGAGTTAGGCTAAACACCATTTGAGCAGTACTAGTGAGAAACTTGGAAGCTTGACCCTTGTGGAACTATTTCTTGAGCCCCGGCTCTAACAAGAGTTGCAGGGATGATTAGTATTAGTTCTGATATAATCTATGCAGTTGGGGTGGTAGAGCTGATCTAATACCCCTGTAAGAATAGCAGGCTTTTGAAGGCTCCGCCTGGCATCAGTCGGTGCAGCCCCGACGACTGAACAAGTCGCCTCGCTTGGAGCTGCCATGGTGCCTGCTGAGGACGTCGCCGCCTTCATTTCTAGACGCCAGGTCGCCGCCGCGGTCGCCGCAGCCGTTGCCCGCCGCCCCCGACACCTACCCAGCCGCCGTGGTCGCCGCAGCCATCGCCCGTCCCCTCGTGGCCGCCTCTGCTCGCCGCGGCTGTCGCCGCTCGCCTGGGCCGCCGCCGATGGAGACGAGATGACAGAGGGTGTGAAAGGCTAGGGTTATAACCGGATGAAGTATATAGATGCCGATCTGTAAAATGAACCGTTGGATGCAATCCAACGGTTTCACATCAACCGATTAGGCCAGTCCACTATGCGCCGAACGTCTTCTTCTTCCTCCACTCACCCCCGCCCTCGCGGCCTCGTCGCCCGCCCTTGCTCTCGATGCCGCCGCGGCCTGCTCCGCTGCCTTTCTCGCTCGACGCCACCACGGATCGCTCCCCTGCCTTTCTCGGCTTCTCCTCGCCCTTGCCCTCCTCGCCTGGCGCTCGCTTAGGCGACCGCCTAGTCGTCCAGGCGTGGATTCGCAACCCTGAAGAATACAACAACAACATCTACCAATCCTTCTAGTTCCAAGCTAATTGGGGTAGGCTAGAGATGAAATCCGTAAGACCCAAAATAAAAAGACAAACAAAAATAAATAAATAAAAATAGAAAAAAGCGTAGAGGAAAAAAGGAAGAATAACCTAATAGAAAAGGGTAAGTGGGTAAACGGTAAACCAAAAATTAAGGTTCTGCCACGTGAGTTGCTAATTTTCATGTTCTCCTATCTATGTTTTACTCCTTAACGATATGCTAATACTTCATGTCTCGCTTCACAAACTCCTCTTATGTCAAGTTTGACCTTCCTCTGTCTCTATTCACATTATCAGGTCGTCTTATTATCCCGATACATATCGGCGCCTCTTGAGGCCTCTGTTGGATATCTCCAAACTATCTCAAATGATGTTGCAAAAAGCTTTTCTTCAATTTGTGCCACCCCTAATTTCTCTCGTATGTTGTCGTTCCGGACATGATCTCTTCCTGTGTAGTCACAAATCCATCCTAACATATGCATTTGTGCTATACTTATCTGTTGGAGATGTCTTTTAGTGGGTCAGCGTTCCGCTCTATATAACCTGGCAGGTCGGATCACGGTCATATAGAATTTGCCTTTTAGCTTTCATAGCACTCTACTGCACATAGGATAACACATAGGATAACAGAAGCTTGGCACCACTTCAACCATTCGACTTAATACTATGACTAACATCTTCATCGATATATCCATCCTTCTACAACATCAATCCAAAGTAGTGAAAAGTATCTTGAGTGCCACCTGACCATCGAGTCTGACATCTCCTCATCATGTGCAATAGGCACTGAAATCATACTTCATGTACTCTGCTTTAAACCTACTAAGCATAAGGGCCTCTTTGGATGTCCTAATTTTTCAAAACGAAAGTATCACAAAGCCATAGTTTTAGAAGCTAGTGTCAAGCAAAACCATGGTTTAGAAAAAGAGGTCTTCGGTGGACTTTTTAAAATTCTAAGATGGTTATACTTTTAGCAATACCATGGTTTCTACAACTGCAAGATTTGGTGGATCCAAGCACCTCCTTGTTTTTCAAAACCAAGGTATTTTTCTAAACCGTGCTATTCTTTTGAAACTCTAAAAATATTGTATCCAAACAGGGCCTAAAATCTTTTGATTCCAAAGTCTGTCTCCCTAATTCTAACTTCTGATTCACCCCATTCTGCTGTTTTGTGATTCTGATGTTACAGGACACTATTATCTGTGCCACCATATTACAGGACACTGAATGTGTTATTTTCTGTGCCACCATGTTTTGTGATTCTGATATTAACATATGGATTTTTACCTGCCCATCCTGAGCATGCCAAAAGCATGCTTTGGTCTAGGCACTGATTCAACTATTATGTACATGGTGCCAGTTGTATTTACCTCTAGAAATTATAGTGTTTTAGGGAAGCTAGCTGCTATAATCATGCACACTTGCCTTCAGGGTGATGGAAACACGCTAAAGAGGCATTATGAGACATACTGGAGTATGAACTTGCACACGATGAGGATATTGTTTTGTTCTAGCATATCAGCTGTGTGCCCTTTTTCTTTTTCCTACCTGTAGAGTCTAACATGATTCTTGATGTATTTGCAGTAGCGCACCAGGAGATTGGGTGAACTGTGGGTTGTGGAGAATGGGCTCACTTCGGTTGCGACAGACGGCAAGGGCTGGGCACTTTCAAGGTAGACGAACTGTTTGATACTGAAGTATCTTCTTTCCGTTAAAGAAGGTGTAGAAAAATCTGGTTTTATATTGATCATAACTGCTATGATTTCAGGACTACGCCAAGACTGATGGGTTGGAATACATCTGTCCCGACTGTAGCGTTGCAAAATATAAGAAGCCACCAACGAACGGAAGAGTAGTCAATGGATTCATGAATCTGACATCTACACTGAAAACTGTTTAACTTTTCGTCTCTGCCCGTTTTAACTTCCTCACTTTTTGGGCATTATTGATGGCGTGGTTGAGAATAGAATAGTGGCCAGACATGTATATGGTTGATCTGTATCATATTATTATCCTGGTTCACTTAGGCTCGAGAGTTATTTATAGCTTGTGTAACTGCTGACACCTAGTCTGAAATTTCTAATTTAGTTGATTCGATCGCTTGTATCTTCCATTTCTTTTCAGTTTCCGTGCCAGGTTGTATGGACATAATAGCCACCGTAGTTCTTGCTACACCAACTTAAGATTCATAACATCGTACCACGTCATCTCCCTACTTATCCAAATTGACTTTTGGAAGGCTGAACTTCCTTCAAACCAAGAACAAGTTGCAGAAGCTTTGGCTTTTCATTGGAAATTAGTATCCAAATGATTCCCTTGCGTCATATCGTGCATTTTACTAATCATCTACGGACCCTTTTTCTTTTTGATTGAAGATGAACTCGGAGTCATTTTAGTTCGTGAAGCGCAAGTGGGATATTCCATACGCGTCGGCTTTTGAGACTACATATTCGTGTGCCGGGGCGACTACACAAGTGGCGTTTGTGAGAGATCTCGGGTACAAGGTGTAAATGCCATGGCATCTCTCTGTTTGAGTTCCCAAATTCCTTCAGCCAGCTTAGCCAGGCATCGAATTCGATCGGCCGGCATGCTCTGAACTACCTGTGTTCAGAGAATTTATTCTGGTGTCTCACACGTTGGACACAACCGAAACCTAAGTACCTAACTAACGATTCCAGGACACTTAAACATAAGAAAGATACCTATTAGTAACTATAAGCCCTTCGCTTTCATTCAAACCATTGGATGGGTGGCAACAAGAGCAGGTTACACCCTTCATTTCAAGACTGCATTATGCCACAGAAATACCGTCAGATGAAAAACACACCCAATATATCAGTTTGTGCAGGTTCTTCCAACCCCTTCGCACCATGATACCAGCTTCTCAATTGATTATTCGCTTGTGTGTAGCACTCATCCCCTCACGATTGTAATTAAGGGGATTTGATTATTCGTTCATTTATAGTAGTGCTGCTACTCGTCATCGTTTAACGCCATGCTTTGGGCCTCCGGCTATATCGGTTGGCTTGGCTCTAGGCTACGGTAAGTGTCTTCCTCGGCAGACTGCCTCGGACGACGGGCGTGCGGTGGGGGCTGTGGTGGCGAGCCTGCCCTCGCCGCCGCAGGCGCTCCTTCGCGACCGCCGCTGCGTCGCGCTCGCGAGCCTCGTCCACCAGGATCTGCTGCCACCGGCACTCCTCGCTGCAGAACCCCTGGTCGCCTCTGCTTGAACACACGCGAGCATGCACTCGTTAACTCCGAGTTCCGGCCGGTGAACGCACACGTGTATATATATACACGCAGTTAGTCTGACACGTGTGTATATGTAGATATCAGTAGGTTGCTAAGCCGGGTCTCGTACCTGTACATGTAGACGTCTTTGTTCGGGCTGAGCTCCAGCCTGCAGAGGGAACAGGACTTGAGGAAGCTGCACGAGACGGCGGCGGCGCGCGGCCTCACCATCGGCTTCTGGACTACGTTCGCCGCGTGCGCGTGGTGACCGTGTCGCCCGTGGTGGTGGTGACGGACCAGGATCTGGAGCCCCACGACGAGGCGCTCGCGCTCGCGCGCGCGCGCACGCCGGAGGCCACCAGCCGACATGGCGGCGCCTCCCTCCTCCCCAAGGTGGAAGATGCTCTGCCTTCGTGGGAGCATGGCGGTGAAGAGTATATGGAGGGGAGGGGGGTGGAGGGCGCTCAGCTCTGCCTTCTCAGAAGCTGCTGAGCAATGGAAGCTACCTATAAGCGTGTAGGAGAGTGGTCAAGGGGGAGAGGAGTGATGGGTATTTAAAACCACTTGATGGCCACAAAAGATTTTAAGATCACTGCTTCGTTCCACATGACGAAATAGAAGAAGAATCTTTTTGGGACTGGGACCAGTAGTGTGCATGGGAAAACATTTATCAGCACAGAAACAATTTGAGTTGGATCAAAATTTCAGGTTGCCACCGGAGGAATTAGAAACATTTGGCAAATTTTCACACAAAAGTTCCGGGAAACCCCAACTTAATATAAAAAAAGACCACACGAGCAAATAAGAAGTGAACTCGTAGTCCAATATATAGAAATTTTATATCTAATGATATGACGTAGCTAGATGCCAGGATTCCTAACTCAACTTTTTTTTCGCCGAATCAGGCTTTGTTACGTTTGTTGAAGACGTGATATTTTTTCCGTCTGTAAGCTGTTGCCCACTCACGTCGAAGTACACAAGGAATCTCAATAATTGTGAGGTCTTTTCTTCACGGCAACTAAAGAGATACTATTACACATACTTTTCTTACACACTTCATTTCAAAGATTGAGTGCATTCGTACACGTGTTACTAACTGAAGAGCATTACTACTGTATTTTTTTTTGAAAATCGGATCATTACTCTATTTCAATTATTCATCCCTGCGTCTCTTTGCTTGTAGGTGTGCGTGCAAGTTGGCAAGCATCAATGACGTGTGGTAACATATAAACTCTAATGGAGTCCCTCTATGAGTGTCTACCAATTATGAAAACTTGTGTTGTTTTGGGGACTTACACTGGTCAAATAAAGAAATTAAGAAATGGTAAGTCATTTTCTGTAAAGCGAAAACTCATTAAGGAATCCTTGTTGCTGCTGACCGTGCAAGCCAATACAATGCACAACTAGAAACATGATTGAACCTTTGAATTTCTACTGCAGTAAATTGCTCATTCGATCCGTCACCTGATCAAGTCAGAAAATATCACTTGTATGATACATCCTGACCTGTTACGTACATTTATATTTGGACTTTGGATAGAGCAGTGACTATATATAGGATCCTGAATAAATCTTCATTTTCAACAAAATTAAGGGACAAATTAATCACCGTGGACGACTCTGGAGAAATAATACTCCCTCCGTTTCGAATTATTTGGTGTTGGCTAGTTTAAAATTGAAATAGCCGACATCAAATAATTCGAAACGGAGTGAGTACACAACATGTATGATGAATAATGCAGCATATGCATGTATGCACAACAAGCCATGATGCTGTTGGCCATCAAATAATGAACTACTCATGCCAGAAGGTACAATGATGGGAAACCACATATTGTCTTTATTACTTCAAGTACAATGGTTCAATAACATAGATCAGAAAGATGGGTTGTACCCTTTCACATGCTAGTTCTATCTAGCTAGTTGTGTTAATGATGTTTGATGATGGTATTTAACCTTCATCTTGAGTTAAAAAAATATTGTGGTTGTCGGTACCCTGCAGACCGGGTACCCCGCATAGTGGGTAAAAGACGGCCTGGGCCCCGCCTCCCTGCTGAGGCAGGCCCCGACGTAGCCACGTGTCCTTGGCCCCGAGGTCAGCCCTGGGGCTGTCACGTGCGCTTGAGTTTCAGAGCCGACGCGTGCCCTAGGCTCCAGTCCGAGCCTCCCCGCTGAGGTGAGGTCTGGAGATGCCACGTGTCTCTAGGCTAAGAACCCCCTCCCTGCTAAGGAGGTTCTCCGGAGCTGACACGTGCCCTGTGCTCCGGTCCGAGCCTCCCTGCTGAGGTGAGGTCCGGAGCTGCCACAAGTCTCTTGGCTTAGAGCCTCCTCCCTGCTGAGGTGAGCTCCGGAGCTGACACGTGCCCTGAGCTCCGGCCCGAGCCTCCCCGCTGAGGTAAGGTCCGGAGTTGCCACGTGTCTCCTGGCTCAGAGCCTCCTCCCTGCTGAGGATAGCTCCGGGGCTGACACGTGCCATGGGCTCCGGTCCGAGCCTCCCCGCTGAGGTGAGGTTCGGAGCTGCCACGTGTCTCATGGCTCAGAGCCTCCTCCCTGCTAAGGGCAGCTCTGGGGCTGACACGCGCCCTGGCCTCCGGTCCGAGCCTCCCCGCTGAGATGAGGTCTGGAGCTGCGACATGTCTCCTGGCTCAGAGCCTCCTCCCTGCTGAGGAGAGCTTCGGAACCGACACGTGCCTGGGCTCCGGTCCGAGCCTCCCCGCTGAGGTGAGGTCCGGAGCTGCCACGTGTCTCCTGGCTCTAAACCCGTCGACGAGAGCTCCGAAGCCGCCACGTGCCCCACGATCTGTCGCGGTCCATGGGTCGACGAAGTCAAGGTGGAAGTGCGCTGTCAGGCTGTGCATTCAAGGCTCGCGCCTTCCCCAGAAGCATGGCACACTACACACGCCTCCGTCCTCTGCTCGTTCGCCATTACGGTGACAAGATAGGACGACCAGGCGTGACAGCGGTATAGTGCCGCCCAAGCAGGGCGAGAAGACGCTGCGACAAGACGACGTCTTCATCATCACCCCACACATGGACAGGGGCGCTCAGCGCGCCAGGCGACGGTACTTAACTCCCCTTCCAACTACTCTACTCAAAGTACAAAACCATAGATCATGTATAGGGTCTGCATAGCTTCAGAGCCACTTGTCGGGCCCCAAGCCACATTGTAACCACCCCGGCCTTGGACTATAAAAGGATCGGGATGACCACCAAACAAAGGGTTCCGCATTCGAGACCCAACACCCTCTCACACACATACAAGCAAACAATATAACAAGCACTCCCGTGGACGTAGGGTTTTTCACTCCAGCAACCCGAACCACATAAATCTCGGTGTTCATTCGCTCCCTTGAGCCTGATCGCGTGAGGGCGCCAAGCCCCCTCCAATCAAAGAACCTCGCAGCCTGCTTCCGTAACAGGCCGGGAGGAGTGTCGCAACTCACACACCCCAACAGTGGTCCTCCATTAGATCCAATGGTCTAGTGCTGGTGTTCTAACTAATAAACTATATGGAATGCGTGACTTTGTAGTAGTGTTCTAGTGGATTCCACATCCCAATAAAAGGTTTGCACTTAAATTGATGTGTTTAAAGTAGGCCTTGAGCTTTAATTCCAACACTTAAAATTATCACGGTCCTGATTTACTTGTGCTTTTGGTGCTGCAGCAACTATATACTCCCTCCGGTGTACAAAAAATTGTCGTTTTAGACATGTTCTCACATACCAAGGAAATATTAAATGCAAGTTCGATTCCTAGGCTACTCCACTGATTCCTAGGCCTTAGATGCATGGCAAACAGCAGAAACGTGTTGGCGCCTTTTTTTCTCCTGTGCCGCGTATCTTTTTCTCCCTGGCGCCCTTCTTTTTCTCCCTAGCGCCCTTCTTTTCCTCCCTGGCGCCCTTTTTTCTCCGTGGCGCTATTTTTACACTGTTTCGCTGCCTATATAAGCTTCACCTGCTGCGAACAAACAAAAGGCAAAAGCAACTCCAACAGAAAGCAATGGCGCTATTTGACTTGAATATGGAGCAATATTTTGTTGGAGGTTTAGGTATGTTACGTTCTAGTAGTGCATTTTTTTCTCTTTTTGTCAGGTTCTTTGTAATGAACTTTTTCAATAGGTTTTGACTTGAACCAAGAACCAATTCATTTAGAAGATGAACAACAAGCTTTTGTGGGGGGTTTAGGTATGTTATTTTATAATGCACTTTTTCTCTTAGTTTCTTTCTAATCCACGGTTTCAATAGGTTTCGACCTGAATATGGCGCCACCTGTTGTCTGTGTGCAGCGAAAAGATGCTTCTGAGGACGTTTTGAAACAAGTGTACCACGAACTGCTGCGAAGAAGTAAGAATGGGGTGCTGCCAAGAAATGCTACTAGTGAAGTTGCCGCAATGTTTGATCTACATATTCGAACTGTTCAGCGATGTTGGGCTGAAGGTAAACACTCACTTGATCAAGGCATTGTGGTTAGTTTTGCTAGTAAAAAGAAAGGTAGAAATGGTCGTAAGCCAGGTCCAGTAAACTATGAGCGGCTGCGCGATGTTCCTCTTAAGGATAGAACCACTCTTGAAGATTCAGCTAAAGTACTTGGTGTTTGCAAGAGAACACTTTTGAAGCACGTGAAACAAGGGAAGGTTAGAAGACATACAAGTAGTATAAAACCACATCTTACCGATGAAAACAAGAAGTGTAGGCTACAATGGTGTGTTGACATGCTTGAACATGAGAGCTTGCATGACAATCCAAGATTTAAGAATCTTTTTGACCATGTTTTCATTGATGAGAAGTGGTTCTTCATTACTCAAAAAAATCAGAGAGGTATTATTTGCTTCCCGATGAAAATGAGCCATATCGTACTTGTAGGAGTAAGAACAACATCCCTAAGCTCATGTTCTTGTGTGCTACCTCTCGTCCAAGATTTGAGAATGGAGTTTGCACTTTTGACGGGAAAATTGGGTGCTTCCCTTTGGTTACTTTTGAGCGTGCGAAGAGGAGTAGTATTAACCGTCCAGCTGGAACAATGGAAGTGAAACCAATCACTTCGATCAGGAGAGAAGTCATTAGAGAGTTCATGATACAAAAGGTGCTGCCGGCTATTAAATCTAGGTGGCCACGTGATGATTTCAACAAACCAATCTACATTCAACAAGACAACGCACCATTTCATATTGAAGTTAACGATGCAATGTTTTGTGAAGCTGCACAACAAGATGGTTTCGACATTCGTCTCACTTGTCAACCGGCAAATTCCCCTGATTTCAACATATTAGACTTGGGTTTTTTTTCACTCCATACAATCAATTCAGTACAAGAAAACAGCAAAAACAGTTCAAGACCTAATTCCAGTTGTTCAAGAGGTAGGTGATCTGTCTATAATTCAGAAATTTGTCTATTAATTTGTTTCATGTACTAACATTGTTCTAATATCATGTAGGCATTCCACGAATATCCTCCACGCAAGGCAAACAGAATGTATCTAACCCTTCATCAAGTTTTGAAGGAAACAATGAAAGTTCACGGGTCCAACAAGTACAAGCTACCTCACATGAAGAAGGGGACACTAGAAAGACACGGATCACTACCGTTACAAGTCCATTGTGAAACGTCATTGGTAAATGAAGCCATAGAAAAGCTTGCTGCATGGAACATTTAGGAATTTAGTTCACTGAAAGTACTAGAATTTAGTTCACCGAATATAGTCGTCGTCAATCTGATTTGTTTGATGCATCTTATTTCTTCGGTGCTTCTATATCGATCTTCTCCTCTTCCTTCACCTCTTCTTCAATCTTGGCTGGACCAACCGCCTCTTCTTCATCGTCTGAAGGAGTACGGAGCCTCGCACCCCTTTGCCATGAAGGACGGACGTAGGGGTGATGCCGGACGCGCCGCACACACTGGGATGACGACGCACAGTCAGCAGCCGCCGCACGCGCCACACGCGCCGTGCTTTCCTCACGCTCGCCCGCTGCTTGCTCTGGCGCCGCGCACTGCTCAGGCTCACCCGCTGCTCGCTCAGGCGCCAGGCGCTGCTCAGGCGTCGCGCGCTCTGCTGCCTTACGCCTGGCAGCGTTCCGCCAGTACCAAATGGGATCCGATTCGCTGCTGGAAGATGGAGATGGAGGAGGCGTCGAAGCCATGTGGTCTGGGCGCGTGGGGAAGAAGAAAGGGAGTCGGCGTGGTGAGGGAACGAAAGATTACGGTGGGGAAGAAGGAAGGAGCGAGAGCGCTTCGGTTCTGGAGTACTAGAAAGAAGGAAGGCACGCAGCGTTTTAATTGCAGCGTTTTAATTGCTTCAGACTACGATGCATTTATTACGTCTTTTCCCGAGACAACGACAATTTTTTGTGCACTATTGGTTTCTCTCTAGAACGACAATTTTTTTGGAGTATGTTCTTGTAGACCAAGAGGGCTATGTACTAGTAGCTAGCAAGGACTCCAAAGAAAAGCGCGTGAAGAATCTTGCCCACTTTCGAAACATGGACGTGAGAACAGCGTGCTATACTGCTATGTACGCTTTTGGAGTTAGAGGTGACAATTTTATGCTTGGAGTTAGAAGTGACAGTTGTATTATAGTGCATCACATATATATATGTTTCAAAAAATAATAGTGTACCATGCATATAGATATAGTTTTTCTTTTCAATTTGAGATCGCGGTGACGAAGCAGACGAAGCTCTGTAGGAAAACGTGACACCAAAGGCATACTTTGTCGCCTTTTCCTTTTTTTTGCGTCTTTTTTCTTTTTTTGTGCAGGGCAATGCGCGCTTAACAGTATACACAAATAAAGGCACGCTTAACGTTTGCTCTCGCTAGTTCATAAATTCACACAAATATCTAAAAAACATATATCTTGTTGCCTCGAGATCGCGACCATCAAGTAGACATGCAAAGCAAACAATTAGGAGTGGACGTTCAGTTAATGCAGTTAATCTGGTTCGGTAATTCGGTTAAAAGAATTTTTGATTATGAAGAATTGATAACCGTATTTGATAAGAAAATTATAACGGCACAATTCGATCACGTTTAATTCGATTCGTTTTTTGGTTAACCGTAATGTGTAATATAATTTATTGGGCAAAATAATAATAAACACATAAAAACTAGCAATAAATATAAAAAATGGCATGTATGTGCCAGTGATGGGTGAGACTACTAAGATTAAGTTATGCTGAAAGGGAAATTTTGATGACCATAAAGATTAGTACTATCGAGCTTTATTTTTATGTGTTATAGGGTGGTGTGCGATAAAATTTCGGTTAAATGGTTATTCAGTTAACACACGTAATAATCAAATAAAATTTGGTTAACTAAAATACACAAATATGATAACCGTATATAGCCAAAAATCTCGTTAAGCATACCCACCCCTACAAACGCGGCTACACCTTTCTCGCGGACAAATTTTGCAACTCGCCACGAAAAGGCTTCCCGCAGCATCCATGTCTATAGCAGTCGTACGGCAATTCCATCCTGCAGCCCGCCTTGGCGCAGGTGGTATGCTCCCAGCCTGTTCCTCTCCATCCCCCAACCTGTGAACTATCTGCCACGCGAGCCAATACGAACGAGCACCACAAAAGCATATACGCCACTGCCACCAGTTCCGGTGAGTAGGAGTATATCGAGGGCACGCCATGTAGGGATGAAAACGGATCCGATATTTTCCGATCCGTCCGTAATCGTTTTCGAAGATATTCGATCTATATCTATTTCGGTCAGTTTTTTCGGATACGGATATGGATTCGGATATTGTAAATCGGATATCGGATCGGATATATCCGAACAATATTCGAGATATATCCAACCCAACAAATTCATACGGGCCCACAGGACGCAGCCAGCCACAGCCCACAGGCCAGACCGCCAGAGGCCACAGCCGCCCTACCGGCTACCACGAGGCCCGAGCGGAGTCCTCCACCTCCAGTCCTCTTGCCCCTGAGCGGTGATGAAGATTGAAAAATATGCACTATTTATGAACCATATATGTATTAAGTATTATGTATGAACTATTTGTGTTTCAAGTTTAATGTACGAACCATGTATGAATTTGATGTGGATGTACTTTGAATTAAATGTATGAACTATGAATTATATGTTACTTGTAAATTGTTTTTTGAAAATAAATATCCAAATTCCATCTGATATCCATATTTTTCCGATCCGATGAACCCGTTTTCGATACATCTGACATATCCGTTTCCAACAACATCCGATCCAATCCGTTTCCAAAATTTTTAATATAAATATGAATATGAAAAAACATTTTATCCGTCCATATCCATCCATTTTCATCCCTAACGCCATATTCCTCAGCATCGAGCAGTTATTAGCGCAAGAGAAAGACTCTCGAGCGGGCGACCACGCTACGGACACACTGCAGCTACTGATCTACGTGATGCGGCCAGACATCGTGCACTGTCAGATCAGTAATGTCTACTGATAATACTGTGTACGGGTAATCTTTGGAAAGATGATTCGCGTACCGATATCGTCGCCCCCAGTTGCGACGGACGTGATTGGGCATGAATGCGCTTATCCCGAAACCAATTGAATGTGCAGTGCGATAAATGTGGGGCTACTGTTTCATTTTAAATAAATGACTTGTCATGTCAGTATTTTTTTAACGTGATTATTGAATACTCTCTCCGTTTTAAATTAATTGACATTTAGGACAAGAATAGTTCAAATTGAACTAAATTTTTTGTCCTAAACGTCTGTCGGTACCTGAGATATGGGTTACCCCGCGCACAGGGTAAAATGCCTAATGTGCTCGTCCTTCTCCGCAGGGAGAGCTCCGAAGGCGCCACGCGTCTGGCGGGACCGGACCTCCCTCTCCTCAGAGGAGAGCTCCGGGCCCGCCACGTGGCATACAGAAGCCGGACCTCCCCCTCCGCGGGAGAGAGGTCCGAAGACGCCACGCGTCCAGCGAGGCCAGACCTCCCTCTCCTCAGAGGTGAGCTCCGGGCCCGCCACGTGGCATGCAGAAGCCGGACCTCCCCCTCCGCGGGAGAGAGGTCCGAAGGCGCCACGCGTCCAGCGGGGCCGAACCTCCCTCTCCTCAGAGAAGAGCTCCGGACCCGCCACGTGGCTGGAAGAACGGTGCTGCCTGCCCCCGAGCGGTAGGCAGCGGGCGTAAAGGCGCCGGGCGTAAAGGCGCCCCTCACCTTGCCAGTACAAGGAATTCAAGGCCCGCGTCTTCCCAAGACGCGGAAACGCGGAGCACTCGCCTGTCAGGTGCCGTTGCGTCCAGTCGCATCACAGACTGGCGCGCGGTGTCAGAACCTGACAGGTAATAAACGCCGCGACAAGACATCCCATGCCGCCTGCGCCGTCATCAACCACTACGACTGGCGCACGACATGGGCAGGGCGGCAAAAGGAAGACTCAGAAGCCTTCGACCGGAGGCAACCACCGGCATAACTCGTCCATCCGCGCAAGCTCTCCGCTAGGAACTAGCCCCTCCGAAAAAAGAACCTCCGCGGGCTGCCCAGTGCAGGCCCGGGGGAAGTGTCGATCGCACACTTCGACATTTGGCGCGCCAGGTAGGGGGCTTTTCCCCTAGCGCGACGAGTTTCCGCCGACGAAGATGACCAAGCTCCCTTCAGTGGCAAGCTCTCCCCCTCCGCATTCACGGCGAACCGTGACCAGCGGAGAGTACATGTCGACGCACTCAGGACGGAGTGTGTTGGCACAAGTGGGTAGCCAGCAGCCGACTCCGGCAACGCCGACTCCGGCTATGCAGGTCCCGACCAGCGTGAGGTCTTCTGCAGCGCTGAGCGTACACCATGGAGGTGCGCTAGCTGCAGCAAGGGCGCTGCTGCGCAACCCACCTGCAGGGGATGCGCCCCATTCAGCAACCCAACAATGGGTCCGCGAGGTGGACCGCCTCGTCGTCGCCGCCGCGAACCCTCGGTTTCGACGAGGGCGGCGCCCAGGGCAACCGGCTGTGTCGCTGACGCGCACACCCACGGTTGACGGACTAACGGCGGATTCCAGCTCCTCCAGGCTCCTGTCGACGGACCTGCGAAGGGAACTGGAACGGTGCCACTTGGGGCAGGACGCCCGAGTGTACCTCGAGCGACGTCGAGAAAGGCGTCGCAACCATGAGGCAGGCGACAGCATGTCATCGGCCTCGACACAACCGGAAGGGCAGGCCTTCGCCATGCGAGCCCCGCCTCAGGCATATGCTGCGCAACATATGCCACCACCATATGCGCCGCAAGTAGCGGCCCCGGCCTATGGTGCAGCCTTGCCCATGCCGGGATACGTGGTGCCAGGTGTGAACCACCTGCTTGCAGCACCAGTACCTGCAGCAGCAGGTGCAGGATGTGCGGCCCTTGCGCCCCACCTTCGCTTCGCAAGGTGGCCGCGCAAGTTTCGCCCGCACTTGCCCGAGAAGTACGACGGAAGCGTCAACCCGGCGGAGTTCCTCCAGATCTACTCCACCGCCATACTTGCTGCAGGAGACGATGAGGCTGTCATGGCCAACTACTTTCCCGTCGCCTTGACCGGCCCAACCCGGTCCTGGCTCATGAATCTACCCCAGACCCTCCTGGGGTGAGCTCTGCCGGCAGTTCGTCGCCAACTTCGGCAGCTCCTACACCCGTCCCGGCACGGAGCTCGATCTCCACGCCGTCAAGCAACAACCTGGGGAGTCGCTGCGCTCTTTCATCCATCGGTTCTCTCAGGTGCGCAACACCATCTCACATACCCAAAGCGCCTCTGTGGTGGTGGCGTTCCGACAGGGTGTCCGGGACGAGAAAATGCTCGAGAAGCTCGCGACCAGAGAGGTCCGCGACGTCTCGGAGCTCTTTAGCCTGGCGGATAAGTGCGCCAGGGCAGCCGAAGGGCGGAACTGGCACGCACTGCCGACCTCCGAGTCAGGAGGGCAGTCCGGTCCGGTGCTGCTGCCTATGGGGGTGGCAAGAAGACCAAGATCCGGGGGAGTGGGAAGATGAAGCCACCATTCACGGCCCCCGTGGCCGCAGCTGCGACAGCCAGCGGAGCTCGGGGGCCGCGCCCCGACAAGAGGCAGCGGCAATCACCGGCCCCAGACAGTGGCCAGGGCGGGCTATGCCCCGAGCATGGCACCTGCAACCATACAGCTGCCGAGTGCTGGGAGATCCAGAGGCTCGCAGAGCGCTTCCGTAATGGAAGACAGCAGAGGGCTGAAGCACCGCCCTACCCTCAGAGGGATGGCAAACAGAAGGCCGATGCCCCAGTCACCGCTGCCCACCATGTGGGGTTCCAGGAGCCTCAACGTGTCATAAAGACAGTGCATGACGGTGAGGACTCCAGTTCTGACGGTGACGGGCCAAGGTGTTAGCCAGCTGCGGCACGCCTCCGTGCCTCGAACATACCTCTCGGGGGCCGCCTAGGGTCCGTCAACCCCTTGAAGGCCTTGCCAGAAGGGGGAGACGCCTTAGGTCATCCAAGGCGAGCCCGGGTCCACCTACCCCTTGAAGGCCTTAGCCAGAAGGGGAGAACTCCCCGGGGGCCCCGGAGAGAAGCCACGCAGGACCTGATCCAGCGTGAAGACAACAACTTTGACAAGACTCGGCTTGCAGGGAACACCCCACAACGCACGGTCTCGGCTAATGCTCTAAGCACTACCGCCAAAGAACCAGATGAGGCGGGGGCCCGCAAGAAGGAAGCCTGGTGAAGCGGCACGCTATATTTCAAGAAGGACCCATAAGCTCTCCCCCAACAGGGAAGGTCTCTTCCGAATCATGAAAGCTGTCGCCCCAGGTACACATGCCTTTCAACCGAGAGTGGGATCCATTCCCAAAAATCCTTGCCATGGAGCAACACTGTAAGTCCTACTTACTGAGCATCGGTAGAACAAGGTTATTCACTTCTGTAATAGACCCCATAGAACTTAGGAACAGAGCTTGGGTTAGCTAAGTCTCAAGGGACGGTACAGGACTACGTCCAGTTTAGCCTGGTTCCGACCCTAAGCGCGTAGAGTCTTGCTTCCCTTGTAGACGAGGCGGAACATTGCCCCCACGAACAGCCAGAATTCCACCTATGGGCGCGAATACAGAGACCTGTTCTACTTAGCTCCTTCTCATGCGCTCATTTAAATTATGCATTAATTTTTATGATCGCACTATCTCTGTATGTTCATCATACGTCTAGCTCCCCCTCTCCTGCGCTCACCCATAGTCGGCATTTGCTATCCTCCCGAAGGCGGCTGCGCTTGAGGCACCTGCCGATGGCCGAGTGAGTCTCTCGGGCCTCCCCCAGTCAGGTGTTGCGGTGTCAGTTGGTCACCTCCAGGAAAGGCCAGCGTTGTGCATGGGGGGTCCAGGGTGCGTATCCAGCTTAGCCGGCCCAGAGCCCAAAGCATGCGCATCCTGCTCCCCGGAGGTCCAGGGAAGTACGTTCGCTTTGCCTGGTCATGAACCCAAAGCGCGTGCACTCTGCTTCCCCAGCGCATGGCCCGGTACTAGGGATCGGACGGCCGTACCCGGACCTCGGAGGGAGCCGGAGCTCCGGCGCCTCGTGCACAGAATTGCCCAAGCCCCGTATAGCGGGCTAGGACCATAAGACGGATAAGACTAGGAGACAGGAGGGGAGGACCCCCCGAGGAGAATTACGTTTCCTCTACCTGTGTGCAGGACCTTCAGGTTACGGCAACAGGGACTGCATGAAGCGGGGGGAAAGGAGCTACCAGCTACACCGGCCTGGGACTGTAAGGACCGGGACCTGCCCCCCCAGCAGGGGCAGGGCCCGGGGGCCCCGCGTGTCCAGCAGGCCCGGAACTCCTTCCTTGAGGGCTCCGGGCTCGCCACGTGGCAGGCAGGAACCGGACCTCCCCCCTCAGCGGGAGGGCTCCGAAAGCCCTACGTGTCCAACATGACCGGAGCTCCCGTCTCTTAAGGAGGAGCTCCAGACCCACCACGTGGCCGGCAGATTTGGAGCCCCCCATAGGGCGAGGTTCGGAGACCTTTGGGGGCCCGTAACACGGTTAGGACCCGGGGGGGTGTCTGAGCGAAGCTCCGAGATTGGAAATGACCTCTGAGTACCTTGCAGAGCTAAGGACTCAGCCAGGCAAAGCCAAGAAGGAGGGAAAAGCATCACAGACACAAGTATCCAAGAGAGTCAAATTAAGCAAGGCTCCTTGAGCTGGACTACAGACTCGATAAAAAAGGGAAAAGTAAGTCCTAAGGACCACCCGGCTCTTGCCGGAACCTTGCTGCTACAAGGGCGGCCACATCCTCGACATCAGCCCTGGCAGCTTCCTCCCGCTCCGCGGCTGGGCCCTCTCTTGCTGGCTCCAGTGAGAAAGAGGGGTCGCGGCTCTTGAAGCATGCCAGCACATGCGAGGCGACCTCTAAAGCTAAGCCGCGGCCCTCGGCTTCAAGCTCGCTGGCGACCACCGAGTCGAGTCTGTCCAGCTTGGCGCCGATCGACTCCAATGCAGGGATCACCTCTGCCACCTGCAATGCGGGAGTTGCGGCCCTCACCGGACTGAAACCAAGAGGGATCAGGGCGGACCCCGCCCAATCCACGAAGCTTGAGACCGCAAGGGCCTCGGAGGACCGTAGGGCTGAGAGTTCCTCCACCTCGCGGTGGGCCGCCCGCAGAGCCTCCAGGTTCCTCTTGGAGAATTCCTTCTCCTGGGCCGCCAGGGAACTCTCCCGAAGGCGGAGGGTCTCGGCTAGCCGCTCCAACTCAGCGGCCCTGAAGCCGGTAGTCAACTCGCGGTCCAAGACCGCCCGGCGATCATGGGAGACCTGTTCATCCCTCAAGTCAAGGTCTGCCTTCAGAATCTCCAGCTCCTCCATCCGAGCTCGGAGGTCATCCTCGCCCACAGCCAGCTGCGCGGCGACCCTCTCTGCCTCAGCTGCCACGGAACGCTCCCGCTCCTCAACGGCGAGTTCGCGGCGCTCCAACCGCTGCCGTATTTCCACAGCAGCTGAGAGGCTCTCTTCGGCCCGGGCGTGAGCCTCCAGGGCCTCCCTGTTGATCCGCCGCGACTGGGTGTCCATGCGGTCAACAGCCCGCTTCATCCGGTCGACGAGCGTTTCCCGGAAGTCGAGCAACTCCCGCCTGGAGTCGAGCTCGCTCTTAACCTTCGCGGTCCTCTCCCGCAAAAGGTTCCCCCAGGTGAGGAGGCGGTCCCGTTCAACCGTATACTCCTCCCGCTCGCGCCCTAGTGCAGCCAAGACCTGCCGGACGCTCGACTCGGCGAGCGCGAAGGCGTCCGCCAGAGGCAATGGAGCAACAGAAGCTGGGGCAGTCCCTCCGACCTCCTCCATTACCTCGTCCTCGGGAAGAGCCGACGCGCCAGCCGCCGAGACGAGACGCCGATCAGGAGAAACTGGCCCAGCGGCCCTGGCAGCCGGGCCAGCCGGACTTTCTTCAGCTTCAGGCTCCTTGACCTGAGGAGGGGGACGAGCCGGGGAAGACGGAGCTGGAGAAGAAGCCAGGCCGCCTAGTGCAGGATCAACCTGTGCTGGCTCGGGGGCCGCGGTAACCGTCTCGGCAGGAAGAGACGGCGCCGCCGCGAAGTCCGGGCACACCGGAACAGGAGAAGTCCGCGCTGGCCTAGCGGCCGCAGCAGTCGCCCCTGGCTCCGAGCGCATCGGCACAGATTCCCCGCAAGACGGGGAAGGCCGGGAAGCGCGGACACTCCAGCGGGCTCTGAACCCCGACTTCCGAGCCGGGGTAGGATTTCCAGAGCCCGCTACCGTCTCCGACGACCGCTCCGCAGTCGCTTGGACTGGCGGAACAGGGGACGCCGCAGAGGCTTCCCCTAGCACATCAGCCCGGGGCCTCTTCGAGTCGCCACCGGAGGGGGTGTCAGGCACCCCAGAATCCCGACTTGGCACCGGCGCCGTTGCTGGAGGAGATCGGGCGCGTTTCTTCTCTGGCAGCGGGTTGGAAGCCATGGCAAGGGAGAGCTCAAAGGCAAGAAAGCAAAAGCGCAAGAGTCCAAGAAGAAACACAGAGAAGTGCGAAGGGAAGCTACAACGTGGGTGAGACCCCCTCTAAAAAGCTTCCCGGTGCAGTTCCAAGCGATTCGGAACTCTTCGAATACCCCGCACCCGCAACCGCTTCGGTTCCTAGACCGAGTGCCGATGACGGGTGGGCCCAAGCCGCTTAACTGGAGCGGTGGGGACAAGGAGTCAGTCTCCTAAGAAGATGAGCCGGCAAGGCCCGTCGGCGGTTACCGAAGAAAGCGCCGCAACGTGCAGAAGTGGCAGCCTTGGGAACCACCGCAGTAAAAGCAATCATCAAGTGGGCGCACGCTCTCACGACCCCGCGGCCGTTCGTGCTCCAGCAGCGATCAAGTCGGGACTTAGAGAAAGTGCGCGGATCGGAAGAGACGGAGGTCCCACCTCGGGCTCGCTATCTCCCCCGAGATGGGCCCGGGGGCCACTGTCGGTACCTGAGATATGGGGTACCCCGCGCACAGGGTAAAATGCCTAAGGTGCTCGCCCTTCTCCGTAGGGAGAGCTCCGAAGGCGCCACACGTCTGGCGGGGCCGGACCTCCCTCTCCTCAGAGGAGAGCTCCGGGCCCGCCACGTGGCATACAGAAGCCGGACCTCCCCCTCCGCGGGAGAGAGGTCCGAAGACGCCACGCGTCCAGCGAGGCCAGACCTCCCTCTCCTCAGAGGTGAGCTCCGGGCCCGCCACGTGGCATGCAGAAGCCGGACCTCCCCCTCCGCGGGAGAGAGGTCCGAAGGCGCCACGCGTCCAGCGGGGCCGGACCTCCCTCTCCTCAGAGAAGAGCTCCGGACCCGCCACGTGGCTGGAAGAACGGTGCTACCTGCCCCCGAGCGGTAGGCAGCGGGCGTAAAGGCGCCCCTCACCTTGTCAGTACAAGGAATTCAAGGCCCGCGTCTTCCCAAGACGCGGAAACGCGGAGCACTCGCCTGTCAGGTGCCGTTGCGTCCAGTCGCATCACAGACTGGCGCGCGGTGTCAGAACCTGACAGGTAATAAATGCCGCGACAAGACATCCCATGCCGCCTGCGCCGTCATCAACCACTACGACTGACGCACGGCATGGGCAGGGCGGCAAAAGGAAGACTCAGAAGCCTTCGACCGGAGGCAACCACCGGCATAACTACAGATACGGTAGATAATAGACAATCTTCCCGGGACCACCTGTCGGGTCCCGACTTCCCTTGTAAGCCGCCCGAGCCTTGGACTATAAAAGGCTCGGGTAGGCGTCGATAGCAAGGGTTCGCATTCTGCAACTCATACGCTAGCCATACACTCTCAAGCTGTAACTCACCCCCAAGCTCAGGCCCCCGGCCCTGAGCAGCAAGCAAAACAGCGAGCTCCATAGCTCGCCGTGAACGTAGGGTTTTACACTCCGGCGGCCTGAACCACGTAAAACTTCCCGTGTCAAGCTCTCACTAACTCGTCCATCCGCGCAAGCTCTCCGCTAGGAACTAGCCCCTCCGAAAAAAGAACCTCCGCGGGCTGCCCAGTGCAGGCCCGGGGGAAGTGTCGATCGCACACTTCGACAACGTCAATTAATTTAGAACGGAGCGAGTAATGAATAGAAAAAATCGGTTTCATCTAGATGGAACTAGGTGTATGTTGTTTCTAACATGAAACGGACTTACTCAAATGGATTGCAATCCACTGTTAACAAACCAGCAGCAAAGTCATAGGTATCATGGAGCCACACATTAGAGAATGACTCGATACACGTCTTATTAGCCAATAAATGACTAATCTATACAACTGACATTCGTTACAACAGATCTTATCTACTAACGCCGGCCATGAGAGATCACGCTAGAGATATTAACCAACAACATATCTCAACAAGCTTTACTTTAGTTACCTCAAAGAACAGCAGTAATATCTCAAAGAAGATCTATAGGCAGGGGTTGCAACTGTATACATGCTACAAAAGACTGTCAAGCTGAGACTGCAAATCAGGTATCGACAGCATACCGATGGATTGCATTTCCTCGGCAGAGTATTCTGATTTCAGAAGGGACTGTAATTGTATGTGAGCCTCAACTATGTTTGTCCTGGAACAAAAGAGATGCAAAATAAGAAGGCAATACATGGAACGTGTTCTCTGGATATTTTAGTACAGCAGCGTTAGACAGTTTAACTAAGGTTAGCTTTCCAGTTGGTTATTTTCATTTCATAGCGGTCTAGCCTGTTTCTTTTCCAGAAGTGCAGTTTCACCTTAATTTGGAACTCATACGACTCATTTTGATATCATACAAGATGATTCAAATCGTACATAAGCCATTGTAGCCCATGACTAGTCCATATAAAATTACAAAGTCAAAGTCATATTTAAAAATCTATCCAAATTAAACTTTTTTGTGCGGAATTATGGACATAGGGAAAGAAGGATTATATTTATCTTGGTTGAACTAAACTTCACTTTTGTACTAAGTTCGAAGAAAGAAAAAAAACTGAGATGGAGATCCTTACTTGATAGGTTTGAATAAGATCATTCGCGTAGATGGATTCTGCAAATACAACCTCATCTTGGTCATTACTTTCAGTAAATCTTGTTGAATAGTGGTGGCAACCTGTTTGAGAAAAAAGGGACTTCTGTATGACACTGGGAGGAGAAAAAAAAAGAACACAGTTTCCAGCAACAAAGATGAATTTTTTAGCGCACCTTTTGCACCAGCTCCGCAACTTTATCAGGAGAAGCAAATGCTCGAGTCTTAAGGGGTTTCGCTAGAACAGAGTCCAACTTCTGACCTTGGCTACCAGAGGACAATGCAACTTTGACAGCAGTTAACTGCCACAAACTCATATCATGACCACGTTAGGCTACACTTGACAGAAGTGAAACATGGGAATTACATCTTAATAGTCATTACAATAGCTGCCTGACACTACAATAGTTCAGTCATATTTTTTCATGCGTGCAGGAGAGTTGGATGCCGTTATATTAAGAAGGGGCTGAAGAAAGGTACAACACTAGTTCCGTAGCTTGCATAGTACTCCACTTAATGTTGGTATTAAACAAAAATGATACACACCACTCTGGACTTTCTAAAAGTACATGGGGTAGTCACAGAACCCAGGACAAACGATGGTTATTACAGAAGTGCACTGTGCAGGATTGGGGGCATTGCAGCCTGCACGATAAAGATGGATATCACTGCATTGCATGGGACATGTCATTCGATGGAGTTTTTGTTCACTAACGTGCTGCTGCTAGTGATGATTTAGTACAGGGCTGGCGTGTGGTAATGCAAACTTTGCATGGGATGGTAATGAGAATTTCCAGGGGCTTTATGAGATGTTGTGATAGTAACAGCGTGCAACAGTTGAGGGCAAACTAATAGGTACTACATAAAGTCAGAAATACAAAAGGAAAACCTCAAGCTCTTAAGGAATAAGTCTGCAGAAAGTGAGATTTTACTACCTTGGTAACAAACGAAAGCATTGGATCCACTACTAATTTAGTGATGGACATTATAAATTCTTCACATGTAGACTTGAGACTTTTCTCCAGTTCCTAAAATAAATGAGCAATAGCAAAAATAAGCAGAAATCGAAAGAAACTGAGAATATATGAGCTAGAGAACAGTCAAGCCTATCAGATAACTATTTTCTGCGTTATATGTTAAGCAAGTTGTTACTATGTGTATTGTGTGTGTCACGGGTAGTTTGGTCATTAGCTAGGACTTCTAAACCTAGCTTGTACCCGATATATGTAACCCCCCTTGGCATTATTAATTGACAGTTCAGTTTATCATCTAATATGGTATCAGCAGATTAGGTTTTCTTGGGCCTCCTCTCCTCCCTCCTCTCTCTCCCCCACAGTCGCCGCCTCTCTACCACCACCAGCCGCCACCTACTCTTCCCGTGTAGCAGCAGCCGCCACCACCTGCCAGCGCGCTGCCACCGACCGGCGAGCCGGCGGCGGCCCGCCCCACGTCTCTCCCGCGACACACCCGACAGTCGCCACCGCCGCGCATTTGGACCCCTCCATCGCTGCGCAGTGGCCGCACAACGCCGTCCCCAAGCGCTGCCACCAGCTTCCCCAGCCCGGCGCTGCCGGATCTGCCGCCGCCCTCCTCGCCGCCGTCTTCCCCGGCCCCGGCGCGGCCGGATCCGCCACCGTCCTCCTCGCCGTCGGCTTCCCCGGCCCGACGCGGCCAGATCCAGCGCCACCCTCCTCGCCGCCGGCTTCCCCGGCCCGGTGCGGCCGGATCCGCCGCCGACCTCCTTGCCTCCGGCTTCCCCGGCCCCGGCGCGGCCGGACCTGCCGTCGCCGCGCCTTTGGCCACCGGGAGAGGCACCTCCGCCGTGCCCAGCTCGTGCAGGATCTGCTGCTCCCCATGGCTGGCGCGCCGCCGCCGGCCAGTGAACCGCCGTTGACTCACCTCCCCCATGGGCGCCGTGCCTCCCTTCTTCCCTCCACGGCGCGCCACCTTCCTCCGCTCAAGTCACCGTGCCAACCATGGCCGCCGCCGCCCCTGCCTTGGCCGAGTTGCCGCCTTCCTCCTCACTGGTCACCTCACCGACAACAACCGCCGCCGCCTTCCCCCGCTCTGAGCCTGGCCGCCGCCGCCCCAGACCACGCTGGCCCTGGCCAGCGCCGCCGCCTCGCTTCTAGACCCCGCCGCCGCTGCCGCCAGCGCGTGCCTCCCGAAGACCGCCGTGGCCGGGAGCAGGGGCGCCACCCCCTTCCTCCTCACCACCCACGTCCCCGCCCTCCTACCCCGCGCCGCCGGCCTCCGCCGCGTGCGTCCCTTCTCAACCCGTGCGTCCCTCCTCCTACCCCGCGCTGTCGGCCTTCCATGCGCGTCCCTGCCCTCCTACCCACCGCACGCATCCCTCCTACCCCACGGTGCTGGCCTTTCGCGCGCGTCCCGTCCCTCCTACCCCGCGCTGTCGGCCTTTCGCACGCGTCCCTGCCCTCGTACCCCGCAGCGCGCGTCCCTCCTACCCCGCGCTGCCGGCCTCTGCCGCATGTGTCCCTCCTCCTACCTGTGCTGTCGGCCTTCCGCGCACGTCTCTGCCCTCCTACCCCGCGCTGTCAGCCTTCCGCGCGCGTCCCTGCCCTCCTGTCCCGCGCTGCCAGCCTTCCGCGCGCGTCTCTGCCCTCCTATCTCGCGCTACCGGCCTTGCACGCGCGTCCCTGCCCTCGTACCCCGTGCCGCCAGTCTCCGCCACGCGCTTCCTACTCCTACCCTGCGTTGTCGGCCTTCCGCGCGCGCCCCTGCCCTCCTACCCCGCGTCGTCGCCATCCGTTGTGCGCGCCATGACTCTCCTTCCCCGCGTCGCCGGCCTCCGCCACACGCACTTGGGCCATCTCTGTCGACCGTGCCCCTCGTGGCGAGGTGTTTGCGGCCCACTCTGTCCTCGCCACCGCTCGGGAGCGTGAGTGGGCTCTTCTACGGTTTGTCCGTGGGAAGCTGTTAGAGTGTGTGATTACTCATGTATGTAGGGTCTTCTGGTCCAGTCTCAACATTTGCCACGGCTAGATGTTATGACTGCGAGGAGGTCTTATTAGAGTGTCTTTGTGTTCACTCATGTAGGAAGTGTGTCGTTGTCCAGTCTCAACATCTGTCGTAGCTAGAGTTTCAACTACGGAGGATGTTAGACTGTGTTTGTATTGTGTATGTCAAGGGTAGTTTGGTCATTAGCTAGGAGGACTTCTAAACCTAACTTGTACCCTATATTTGTAACCCCCCCTTGGCATTATCAATTGAGAGTTCAGTTTATCTTCTAATACAAGTGTCACAACTCATCATATTTTCCTATTTTAAGTGGTATATGTGGTTATGCACAAAAGTGACAGAACTGTGGATGTGAAAATGTGCACCTATCTACACCTTTCAATTTTCATAATATTAACCAAAACATTTCCAGGATAGACTAATGTAAGTTCAAATCTGGGGTGAAACCACAAAAAGCATCAGACTAAGTTACTTTTCTGGCATCAATCTGGTTCTCCAGAACGCGGGGAGAGAAGGTCCTAGCCAGTGATGATGACCTTGACCAATCAAACAATGAGACCTGGCCCCTGAGAATCCTTCTAAGGTGATCCTGCACAAAGATTAATTTGCTGTCATTAGCAATCAGAAACGATCTGCTCCAGCTGAACTACAATGACTGAATTGTGAAAATAAAATGATTTTAATTGCAAAGTAGAGTGGAGCAGACCATGTAAATAGTAAAAGCTAGTATTAGTATAAACAAAAAGTTCCAGTGTACATATATCTAGAATGTTAATGCATTATACTCAGGCAACCATAACAGTCAAGTCAAAGGAAAGTACCCATGAAAGACAATCCAGCAATTCAATGTATTAATACACTAAATCTGGAAGGAGAAAAGTTTTAAATACCAGCAAATGTGAGAAATCCAGCTCCTTATGTATGACAGAGAACTCGATATCGAATGGAGCAATCTGAAAACATGTGAATTACCATATGAGTCGCGAGATGAATTGATAAGCAAGATGAAACTTTCTGGACAGGATAACTGACAGGCAGTTACCTGTTCCCTTAAAACGAGGAGGTGCTTAATTAGAAAAAGCTGGCCATCCACTGGGGTTGCTTTCTTTGAGATGACAATTAGATTAGGAAAAGTAATCTCAATTAACAGACTGTCAATGGGTTACATATATAGGGGGATACAGCTTAAGGGTTAAGCAACCCTAATACCAAAAGACTAAAATACCCCTACCCCCCTATACATGCAGTCTAACACCCCCCGCAGTCCCAACATCTAGCCACGGCAGATGTTGAGACTGGACCAAAACTCGGTGAACACCGTCGAAGGAAGTCCCTTGGTGAAGATGTCGGCGAACTGCGACGACGTCGGTACGTGCAGGACTCGCACCTCCCCGAGAGCCACCCGCTCACGAACAAAGTGAAGATCGATCTCTACGTGCTTCGTGCGCTGATGCTGCACCGGGTTGGTGGAGAGGTAGACGGCGCTGACGTTGTCGCAGTAGACCAACGTACTCCGGGCGAGGGGAGAGTGAAGCTCCTGAAGCAGCTGCTGAAGCCAGGAAGACTCGGCCACGCCGTTGGCCACGGCGCGGTATTCCGCCTCGGCACTCGAGCGGGACACCACGTGCTGCCGCTTCGAGGACCAGGAGACGAGGTTGCCGCCCAGGAAGACGGCGTAGCCGGAGGTGGACCGACGGGTATCCAGGCAGCCCGCCCAGTCAGCGTCGGTGTAGACGACCAACTCGGAGGCAGAGTCGCGCCGCAGAAGAAGACCGTAGTCGTGAGTGCCACGCAGGTACCGAAGGATCCGCTTCACCACCGTGAGATGGGGCTCCCGCGGATCATACATGTGGAGACACACCTGCTGAACCGCGTAGGAGATGTCCGACCTGGTGAAGGTGAGATACTGCAGTGCACCAGCAAGACTCCTGTAAGTGGTGGGGTCGGCTACCGGAGCGCCATCGGCCGAAGACACCTTTGCCTGGGTGTCCACGGGAGTGGAGCATGGCTTGCAATCAGCCATGCCCGCTCGCTCTAGGATATCCAGGCAATACTGCCGCTGGTGGAGGAAAAGAGCACCCGGGCGGTGCTCGACCGCAACGCCCAGGAAGTGGTGAAGCTGGCCAAGATCCTTCATCGCAAACTCGCGCTGCAGGACGGAGATCGTGCGCTTAAGAAGAGCCAAGCTAGACGCCGTGAGGACAATATTGTCCACGTACAGGAGGAGGTAGACGGTGTCACCCTCACGTCTGTAGATGAAGAGCGAAGTGTCCGACTTGGCCTCGACAAAGCCGAGCGAGACCAGGAAGGAGGCGAACCAGCTGTACCAGGCCCGAGGTGCCTGCTTCAGCCCGTACAGGGACTTGTTCAGCCGGCAGACCATGTCTGGACAAGCTGAATCAACAAACCCTGTCGGCTGACTACAGTACACCGTCTCCGTCAGCGTCCCGTGGAGAAAGGCATTCTTGACGTCCAGCTGGTGGACAGGCCAAGAACGCGACAGAGCCAGCGACAGAACGGTACGAACTGTCGCCGGCTTCACCACCGGGCTGAAGGTCTCATCGTAGTCGACGCCGGGACGCTGCGTGAAACCGCGAAGCACCCACCGTGCCTTGTACCTCTCTAGAGACCCATCCGCCCTCCGCTTATGCGTGAACACCCACTTGCATGTGACAACATTGCCACGAGCAGGACGGGGAACCAGGTCCCAGGTCCGGTTGGCAAGTAGGGCTGCATACTCTTCTTCCATAGCCCGACGCCAATGAGGATCGGCGAGGGCGCTACAGACAGAAGAGGGGATAGGCGAGATGGGTGACGAGGACGAGGCAGGCTCCGGAGTGGTCGAGGACGAGAGAACAACCCCGGAGAAGCGCTCCACAGGTCGAAGGACGCCGGCAGCCCGTCGAGTCACCATCGGGTGAACGTGACGAGGGTCCCGGTGAAGCAGCGGAGGGTGGTACACCTAGTCCGCAGGGCGCGAAGAGGACGGTCCACCAACACGCGCTCGTCGATGATAGACGAGAACGGGATCGGCGTACCGCGGTCCGGGGGTCGTAGGTGGTACGGCTGACGACGGCGAAGACACCGTCGGGGGCGTCGGAGACACGTGAGGCGTGACGGAGGACGTCGGAGACGCTGGGGCCGCGCATGGCGCAACGGACGTCGTCGGAGATGCTGGGGCCGCGCGTGGCGCAGCGGACATCGTCGGAGACGTAGGGACCGCACGTGGGACAGCGGACGTCGTCGGAGACGCTGGAGCTGCGCGTGGCGCAGCGGACGTCGTCGGGACCGTCGGAGGGACGGCCAGTGGCGACAAGGCCGCCGGAACCGCGGGAGGCACGACAGGTGGCGTCTGAGACACCGTGGTCGTGTCTGGCACAACTAGAGGAAGACCTGTAGAGGGTAAAAAACACGGTCGCTGGACAGGAGCGGCCATAGGATCAGTGGAAAAGAGAGAATCCAACTCGGAGACCGAATCAGGAGAAGACCCAGCGAAAGGGAAGGACGACTCGTCGAATACGACGTGTCGGGAGACTAAGATACGACGAGTAGTGAGGTCTAAACACCGGTACCCCTTATGATCGGGGGAGTACCCAAGAAAAACACATCGGGTCGAACGAGGTGAGAGCTTATGAGGGGCGGTAGCAGAAAGATTAGGGTAGCACGCACACCCGAAGACTCGAAGGTGCTCATAAAGAGGGGTGGTACCAAAAAGGGCGAAGTGAGGGGTGGGAGCACTAATCGCCTTTGTAGGAAGGCGATTAATGAGGAAGGTAGCAGTGTGAAGGGCCTCTGCCCAGTAACAAGCAGGAATAGAAGCCTGGAACATTAGGGAGCGCATAACATCGTTGGTGGTACGAATCATACGCTCGGCCTTGCCATTCTGGGGAGAAGTGTAAGGGCAAGACATGCGCAACTGGACCCCACGGGAAAGCAAGAAGTGACGAAACGCGGAGTTATCAAACTCGCGTCCGTTGTCGCACTAGACAGCCCTGATGATACACCCAAACTGTGTGGAAACCCAAGCGAAGAAGTGAGAGAGAGTAGCAAACGTATCGGACTTCTGTCGCAATGGAAGGGTCCACGAATAATAGGAAAAATCATCAACAATCACCAGATAATATTTGTAGCCAGAAACACTGAGAACAGGTGAGGTCCACAGATCACAATGAATCAGGTCAAAAAGGTGCTCCACATGGGTTACAGAATGTGGAAAAGGAAGCCGAACATGGCGACCCAACTGATAAGCATGGCATAAAGACTCATGAGAATCCCTAGTACACGAGATCACTGAACTACGAAACAGCTTCGACATAACTTCAGCACCAGGGTGACCAAGTCGACGATGCCAAGTAGTCGACGGAGCTGTCGTAGTCAGGCAAAAAGGCGAGGGCGAAGCGGAAGCAGGAAGTCTCATCGTGTACAGGGGCCCTGAGCTCTCACATCGGAGAAGAAGACGCCGGGTAGTAAGATCCTTCACAGACAAACCAAGAGGATCAAACTCGATAGAAACATGGTTGTCAGTGGTAAATCGACGAACAGAAAGAAGATGCTGGATGATATCCGGAGCAACAAGAACATCACGAAGACGGAAAGACTCCGACGAACCCGAATCACCTACTGAGGTGACCGGAAGGACAGACCCATTCCCAACAACGATAGAAGAAGGAAAAGAAGGGTGGGAAGGGTGGGAAGGGTGGGTAGAAGAGAGTATACCAGCGTCGGGGGTGGTGTGGTACGAAGCTCCAGAGTCCACAACCCACTCGGGGCTAGGTGGTGTGAGACTCATCGTACTGAAAGAAGACGCAAGTGACTGGCGATCCCAGCCCTGAGCAGGGTCAGAGTGTGGTGCCGACGACACTGCTGGATGTGTCGACCCTCACCTTGTCGGAGGCGACGGGGCGTCTCAGGGCGGCTGAGAACGCCTTCGACTCGACGCAGCGGAAGGGAGGAGTACACAACGGTCAGCTGTACCTCACTCGGGAGGAGTGGGAGGCACAACGGAAGGAGGAGCGGTCTACCCAGTCCGCGAGTTCTTCTAAGAGGGGCGGCCGAAAGGGCCCGCCCAAGAAGAACGGAGGCAAGAAGGGAGGTTGCGGGAAGGATATTCCACGGGACCAGTGCGGGAAGAAGGGCCACTGGGCCAGAGAGTGTCGGTCGAAGCCTAAGGAGGAGCTGCAGCAGCAGGCTTTCGTGGCGAAGGCGGAGGAGGAGGGCGCCTTGTTTATGACAAGGGTGGCCTCAGTACACGAGGAGCCTGTTCAGAAACGTCCTACGCGCCTACTGGAGATAGTGGAGGGACGTGTCTTCGCTCACCGGAGCAACGACGATGACTTTGACGACACTCGTTGGTACCTCGACACAGGCGCAACCAACCACATGATGGGTTCGCGCACCGTCTTCTCCAAGCTCCACGAAAACATTGTCGGAACCATCAAGTTTGGCGACAACTCCGTCGTGCGTATCCAGGGGAAAGGTACGGTCCTATTCGCCGCCAAGACAGGTGAGCACAGGAGGCTCACCGGCATCTACCTCATCCCGCGCCTCACCACCAACCTCATCAGCGTCGGCCAGCTGGATGAGGATGGCTACAGCATCACGGTGCATGGAGGAGTGATGCACATACGGGGTGAGCAGCAGCGTCTCCTCACACGAGTTCAGCGCGACGACAGCAAGTTTTACTCCATCAGGCTCAACATCACACGTCCGGTTTGCCTAACCGCGAGGCGTGATGATGTTGCGTGGCGTTGGCACGAACACTACGGACATGTCGGCTTCCAGGCGCTTCGGAAGTTGGCACGAGAGGAGATGGTGCTCGGGCTTCCGCAAATTGATCACGTCGATCAATTTTGCGAAGCTTGCTTGGTCGGGAAGCAGAAGCGCTCCAGCTTCCCCAAGCAAGCTCGGCGGCGCGTGGAGGGCGCGCTCGACCTCGTCCACGGCGACATCTGCGGGCCTATTACGCCGATGACTCCAGGCGGTAAGAAGATGTTCTTGTTGCTAGTGGATGGCATGAGCCGCTATATGTGGCTCTATCTTCTAGCAACCAAGGACAAGGCGCCCAACTTAATTCAACAATTCAAGGCGACAGCTGAATTAGAGTCCGGGAGGAGGTTGAAGCTACTCCGTACTAATCGCGAAGGTGAGTTTACCTCACAGGAGTTCGGCGAGTACTACGCTTAGCACAGAGTACAACGTCAGCTCACAGCCTCGTATACGCCGCAACAAAACGGGGTTGTGGAGCGGCGCAACCAGACGATGGTCGGTATGGCGAGGAGTATGTTGAAGGCGAAGTGTATGCCCGGGATTTTTTGGGGTGACGCATTTATCACGGCTGTCTATATCTTAAATCGATCCCCCACCCGCGGCCTCGAGGGAAGACGCCATATGAAGCTTGGCATGGAGAGCGACTAACCGTCAACTATTTCAGAACTTTTGGGTGTGTGGAGCATGTCAAGAACACGCGCCCCCACCTGAAAAAATTGGAAGACCGGAGTACTCCGATGATTTTTCTTGGCTATGTTGCAGGGACGAAGGGCTATCGGATGTATAATCCAGCTGATGGGCGCACACACATATCACGTGATGTGATATTCGACGAGGCGGCCAACTGGGACTGCGAGAAGAAGCAGGAGAAGAGGACTACACCGCATTCCACGTCGACTCCTTAGGTCCAGCACCTGCTGTTCCAGCACCGGAGAGGTGCTGTAGGGTCCGGAGGGGCCGAACAACACCCCAGCAGTGCCCAGGAGGGGCACAGAAGGGTCTGTCCAGACCCTAGGAGTTCCTGCGCCAGCCTTCAGACTTGCTAGAGAGAGTCCAGCACCTGCAGCGTCGCCCCAAAGGTCCCTGCAGGGACTGTCCAGCGCAAATCAGGGCTGGGACAGTCCTGCACGGGGGTCAGCAGCAGTGGGGGACTCCGGACATGAAGATCCCAGCACCTTCGTCAGGCCCCGGAATCCTCCATGGCCCATCTGCTTCGCCACACCGCTGCCGGACCCCGGCAGCAACGTCGTCGACGCCTACTACGACGACAGCGCGAAACTACGGTTCCGCACGATGCGCAACATACTCGGAACCCTCACCCCTCCTGGTCGGGCGGAGCGCCTACCAAGCTTGGAGGAGGGAGAGTTCATGTTCACCACCGTGGAGGAGCCCACGTCCTTCGCCGATGCTGAGGAACACCCGTGCTGGAGACGGGCCATGCTCGAGGAGATGGAGTCTATAGAAGAAAACAAGACTTGGCAACTTGTTGATCTTCCTACAGGACACAAGCCCATTGGCCTCAAATGGGTGTTCAAGGTGAAGAAGGACGAACATGGGAAGGTGGTGAAGCACAAGGCTCGATTGGTGGCAAAAGGCTATGTCCAACGACAAGGAATAGATTTTGACGAGGTATTTGCTCCTGTAGCTCGTCTCGAATTTGTTCGCTTGTTCCTTGCAGTTGCTGCGCACAAGGGGTGGGAGGTACACCACATGGACGTGAAGAGCGCCTTACTGAACGGCGACTTGATGGAGGAGGTGTACGTCTCCCAACCCACTGGCTTCATCATCGACGGAGCCGAACACAAGGTGTATCGGCTCAAGAAGGCTTTATATGGACTTCGTCAGGCGCCCAGGGCCTGGAATGACAAGCTCAATGATAGCTTGCTATCGCTTGGTTTCCAGAAGAGTACGAGCGAGCACGGGATTTATTTCCGTGGAGCTGAAGATGAGAAGCTCATCGTCGGCGTGTACGTCGACGATCTTGTGATCATGGGAGGAGGCAATCTCAAGAAGTTCAAAAGAGAGATGATGAAGAGGTTCAAGATGAGCGACTTGGGTCTCTTGTCATATTATCTTGGGCTGGAGGTGCGGCAAACTGATGCAGGGATAAGCGTTGGGCAGGCCGCCTACGTTTCCAAACTTGTCTCTAAAGCTGGCCTGGAAGGATGCAACCCCTGTGTATTTCCCATGGAGCAAGGCCTCAAGCTTTGCAAGACAAGTGATAGCCCGTTGGTGCATGCAACGGACTATAGGAGCTTGGTTGGAGGGCTGCGATACTTGGTGAACACACGTCCCGATCTCGCCTACTCGGTCGGGTACGCGAGTCGGTTTCTGGAGGAGCCCAAGGAGGATCACTTTGCTGCAGTCAAACGCTCTGTACGCTACATAGCGGGTACAATCAACTATGGAGTCTTCTATGCAAGAGGAGGAGACATGGAGCTTATTGGGTACTCGGATAGTGACTATACGGGAGACGTGGAGGACCGCAAGAGCACAAGCGGGGTGCTGTTTTGTCTTGGAAACAGTCCTGTTTCATGGCAGTCTGCTGAGAAACAGGGAGGGGGGAGACCCCTTGGCTGCGCTTAGGGCTGCACAGGGGAGAAACCAGCAGCGAGGAGGTGTGGGGGCAGCTGCGCAGTACGTAACGTGGGGGACAAAGTAGCTGGTCACGGCGGCTAGGGTTAGGGTTCGAAGCCACCGTGATCCAAGGAGAAGAACAGCCCTCAACGGGGATTCTTAATTTTTCCTGGATGCTCAAAACATGAGGGAGGGGGGCTGCTTATAAAGGGGGGACAGGACCCCCCCTTTGGCCGCAGCCTACTCCTAGTCTGTTTGGTGATAATCCCCCAAACTGACTAGGATTCTTTTCTTCCCTTTTTTTAGTCTATTTCTTTCTATCTAAACTGATTCAATCTATAACTCCCTTTTATTCCTAAACATTATCTAATTAATTCTTCTAAATATCTTCCTGTTGTGGCTGCAGGGCCTGGCCGGCCTAGTTGTGGGCTTTGTGGGCCCCACGCCGACCATATTGGCGGCCCACAAATGCATCCACAACATTTCCCCCCTTCCCGACAAAGAGCTCGTCCTCGAGCTTAAAGGAGGGGTGCTTCATCCTGAAATCTTCTAGTTGCTCCCATGATGAATCAGCTTCAGAATGTCCTGCCCATTTGACGAGTTGCTCCCAGACACCTCTGTTCAAACGCGCCCTTTGTACTTTTTCAGGCGTAGGTACAACACGTCCATGCAGAAGTGGTGGTAAAGGCACCACCTGTATGGGAGTAGGACCTTCAAATTTCTTTAACAGGGACACATGGAAGACATCATGTATCCTTGCTTGAGGAGGCAGTTGAAGTTTATATGATACAGTCCCAATGCGTTGAATGATCTGATATGGTCCAAAATATTTTGGTCCAATCTTTGAAGAAGGCGTCGTCATTACTCCCACAGCTGTCCTCTGATGAAGCCGCAGCCAAACCCAATCACCGATCTGAAATTCCACCTCTCGGCGGAACTTATCTTCGTACCTTTTCATGGTGACTTGTGCTTGTACCAGCCTGTTCTTGATTTCAGCTAAGAATTCATCTCTATCCTTTAGTTGTTTATCCACTGCTGCTACTCTAGATACGCCCGGTTGGTAACCAACAAGAGCCGGAGGGTCCCTGCCATAGACCACTCTGAAGGGCGAGCATTTGAGGGCCGTCTGGTAGGAAGTGTTGTAGCAATACTCAGCCCAAGGAAGCCACTGCAACCAAATCTTTGGTCGGTCACCAGCCAAGCAGCGAAGGTACACAGTGATGATCTTGTTGACGACCTCAGATTGGCCGTCAGACTGCGGGTGGAAGGCCGAGCTGAGCTGAAGTTGGACACCGGCTAGCCGGAACAAATCTGACCAGAAGAGGTTGGTGAAGACGGTATCACGATCACTGACGATGGAGCAGGGAAAGCCGTGTAGTCGTACAATGTCGTCGAAGAATGCCCGCGCCACTGATGCAGCACTGTAAGGATGGCTTAGGGGAATGAAGTGGGCATACTTGGAGAAGCGATCTACCACTGTCAAGATCACTGATTTCCCACCAACTTTCGGAAAACCTTCAATGAAGTCCATGGAGATATCACTCCAGACTTCCGACGGTATAGGCAGCGGTTGTAGCAGGCCGGCTGGATGAAGATGATCAGTCTTGTTGCGTTGGCACGTAGCACACCCACGGACATACTCACGCACCCGCTGTAGCAAGGACGGGTTGTAGAAGGAGAGGCGTAGCCGATGCACTGTCTTCTGGATGCCTTCGTGGCCCCCATCATGCGCCTCAGCTAGGAGAGAGGGCCACAAGGAGGACTTGTCGGGAACGAAGAGCTTCCCCTTGTGAAGTAGAAGGCTGTCGCGTTCGGCCCAGTCAGCAGGTGCGACTCCCTCCCGGAGTTGGGCACATAGCTGCTGCGCCTGCTGGTCTGTAGCGATCTCCGCGCGGAGCGAGTCGAAGAGTGGAAAGACTGGCGCGGATATGGCGTGAATAGCTATGTCTTCCTCGTCGCGGCGGGACAGGGCGTCAGCTGCCCCATTCAAGCGCCCCGGTCGGTACTCAACCTGCAGATCATAACCAAAAAGTTTGCTCACCCAAGCATGTTGGTGAATCGTCGTGAGTCGCTGATCCAGGATATATTTCAGGCTGAAGTGATCAGTCCGAACGGTGAAGGGACGACCCCACAAGTAAGGCCGCCAATGACGTACGACCTTCACAAGACCGATTAGCTCACGCTCGTATGCCGGTAGCTTATGATGGTGAGTCGCTACAGCGCGGCTGAAGAATGCTATGGCGCCGTCGCCCTGGTGTAGAACCGCCCCAAAGCCGGCGCCGGACGCGTCGCAGTCGACGATGAAGCGCTTATCGAAATCCGGCATTTGAAGTAGAGGCGCTGTCATCAACGCCTGCTTGAGTTGGGAGAAAGCATCCTGCGCATCATCAGTCCAGCGGAATGCTTCCCGCTTTAGTAGGGCGGTGAGGGGTGCGGCCACCGCACCATACCCCGCAATGAACTTGCGGTAGTAGCCGGTGAGCCCGAGGAAACCTCGCAAGGCTCGTAAGGACCGAGGTGTAGGCCAACGTTCCACGGCCTCCACCTTGGTCGGATCCATTGCCACGCCGTGAGCGGATATGATGTGTCCTAAGTAGGACACAGTCTCCTGGCCGAAGAAGCACTTAGATTTCTTCAGGAACAACTTGTGTGTCCGTAGTGTCTGGAACACCTGCTTGACGTGCTGAAGGTGTTCGACCCAGGACCTGCTATACACCAATATGTCATCAAAGAAGACAAGCACAAATTTTCTGATGTAGGGGTCGAGGACGTCGTTCATCAACGACTGGAACGTGGACGGTGCATTGGTGAGGCCGAATGGCATCACCAAGAACTCATAGTGGCCTCGATGAGTTCGGAATGTTGTCTTTTCAATGTCGTCCGAGTGCATGCGCACTTGAACGTAGCCGCTGCGGAGGTCAAGCTTGGTGAAGAACCTTGCGCCGCGAAGCTCGTCCAGTAGCTCGTCAACCACCGGGATCGGGAACTTGTCTTTCAAAGTTCTGGCGTTGAGCTCGCGGTAGTCGATGCAGAAGCGCCACGTGCCGTCGGCTTTTCGGACCAACAGTACTGGCGAGGAAAATGCAGATGTGCATTCTCGGATGATGCCTTGGTGAAGCATCTCGGCGCATTGCTTCTCAATCTCGTCTTTAAGAAGCTGGGGGTAGCGGTACGGCCGGACAGCTACTGGAGTTGTGCCCGGCAGGAGCCTGATTTGGTGGTCGTGGCGTCGTGCAGGAGGAAGCCCGCGTGGCTCGTCGAAGAGGTCCTGGAAGCCATCCAGGAGGGCGCCCATCATATCAGTAGGTGGTGCTAGAGAGGCACATACCGGAGCTGAACTTCGCAGCCCCGTCCAGATCACCTCACGGTCCCCGCGCCACAATTTCATCGTAAGGTCCTCAAGGTTCCAGAGAATGGGTCCCAAAGATCGCAGCCACTGGACTCCTAGAACAAAGTCGAAGCCGTCCAGTGGAAGTGCGTAGCATGTGACGTCGAAGCGATCCCCTGCAATCATCAAGGGTACACGTGGACAGATGCCTGTACAGGAGATAGAGTCGCCGTTGGCGACTCGGACGCCGACGCCGGATCGTGGCAATATCATCAGGCCGAGCTCCTTGATGAGTGGTTCCCTGATGAAGGTGTGAGTGGACCCTGTGTCGACCAATGCTGTCAGTAGGTTGCCGTGGACGTAGACCTGGAGCTTCATTGTGTTGGCGAAGTCGATGCCGGTCAGGGCGTGTAAGGAGATGCCCATATCAGCTACGGTCGCGTCAACGTCATCATCGTCGTCAAGCTCCAGAAGGAAGATTCCTTTGCCGGCACACTTATGGTCCGGTGTGTACCGCTCAGGGTAGTGATAGCACTCGCCGCTTGCCCGCTTAGCAACCATCTCATCGGGTGTAAGGCGTTTGAAGCGCGGGCGAGAAGATGCCGTTGTTGACAATGTTGGGGCGGGTGCTGTAGAACTGCCACTTGAGGCCGTAATAGAGGCGCGGGACACAATAGAAGAGCATGTGGAGCGTTGAGAGGCGGCACCCTTCTGTATTCCGCTATCTGTTATTGCCGCAAGTCGACGTTCAAAGGCTCTGGCCAGACTCATGGCGGTTTGTAGATTAGTGGGAAACTGCAGCTCCACATCCGTTCTAAGTGGCTCGCCGAGGCCAGCTGTGAAGAGGTTGATCTGCTGGCGCTGGTTGAGGTCCTCGCAACGACAAAGAAGGACCAGGAATTGACGCTGATATTCCTCAACCGTGCCAGTACGACGGAGATCTTTAATTTCCGCCAGGTCGTTGGAGCAGAGCGGAGGCCCGAAGCGCATGTTGACGAAGTCCGCGAACCGCTCCCAGGACACGATGCCACAGTCACGTTCTAGAGCAGTGTACCACTCGGCCGCGACACCCTCCAGGTGGAGAGACGCGAGCCACACCTTTTCTTCTGGCATCGTACGTGTCCCTTGGAAGTATGTCTCACACTTGGTGAGCCAGGGCAACGAATCTGTTTCCCCGTCGAACTTGGGGAAATTGACCTTGTGACGACGCAGCCCGCTGTCGTCGAAGGTTGGGCGTCCCGGTGGGCGCCTGGTACTGTAATGGTCGTCGTTGCCGCCATGGCCGCCGCTCTTGCCGCTGCCGCAGCTGCGGGGAAGGTTGTTGCCCTGCGGTGAGTTTTGTTGCAAGTCCTCGCCACCGGAGAGCTCCCGCTCCGGTACCTTCTCAAAGCGCGCAAGGTGCATATCGTGGCGGTCCAAGCGCTTGTTGATGGTGTCTATCTGCCCCATCATCTTGCTCATCATGTTGCCGATATCTTGGAGGGTGAAAGTCCCAGAATCGTCCACGGGGCCGGACATGGTCGCTGCCCCGGAGTCTCTTGATACCAAATGCTGAGAAACAGGGAGGGGGGAGACCCCTTGGCTGCGCTTAGGGCTGCACAGGGGAGAAACCAGCAGCGAGGAGGCGTGGGGGCAGCTGCGCAGTACGTAACGTGGGGGACAAAGTAGCTGGTCACGGCGGCTAGGGTTAGGGTTCGAAGTCACCGTGATCCAAGGAGAAGAACAGCCCTCAACGGGGATTCTTAATTTTTCCTGGATGCTCAAAACATGAGGGAAGGGGGCTGCTTATAAAGGGGGGACAGGACCCCCCCTTTGGCCGCAACCTACTCCTAGTCTGTTTGGTGATAATCCCCCAAACTGACTAGGATTCTTTTCTTCCCTTTTTTTAGTCTATTTCTTTCTATCTAAACTGATTCAATCTATAACTCCCTTTTATTCCTAAACATTATCTAATTAATTCTTCTAAATATCTTCCTGTTGTGGCTGCAGGGCCTGGCCGGCCTAGTTGTGGGCTTTGTGGGCCCCACGCCGACCATATTGGCGGCCCACAAATGCATCCACAACACAGTCCTGCAAGCAGAAGGTGGTGACCTTGTCCTCATGTGAAGCAGAGTATATCGCAGCAGCTCAAGGGGCATGTCAAGGTGTATGGATGGCACAGCTGATGGAGGACTTAGCTGAAAAATCGAAGGCGCTGGTGTTGTGGGTTGATAACAAGTCAGCTATAGACTTGAGCAAGAACCCTGTACACCATGACAGAAGCAAGCACATCGACGTCAAGTACCACTACATACGGGAGTGTGTGGACATCGATACTATTGTGCTTGAGCAAATCTCCACTCAAGACCAGATGGTGGACATCTTGACTAAGGCACTTGGAAGACAGAAGTTTGTGGATATGAGGAGAAGGATCGAGATCCTAGACGTGGGCCAGTGTCAAGATCAAGAGGAAAATGTGGGCTGATCTGCCCTTGGCCCAGGGCGGCCAGAACTGGGCCGAGTGGGCTGGTCTGCCCTGGCCCAGGCCGGGTCCCCTTCTAGAAGAAATCTGAGTTTAGTCTTTTTAGAGATAGACTAATAGATTCTTATGTAATAGTTTAAGACTCTTGTAAGGGGGCTATATAAACAAGGCAAAACACCCCAAAAGTTGAGACAGATCAATAGAGAAGAATTTCTACTGTTAGTAGTTGAATTCTTACTCTCATTAGAAGAGAGGATGACACTAGGAGTTGGGGCAATTTTCTTGTCTATTTCTCACACAATGTCATACCAACCCAAGGGGTTGAGGCTACATATTTATAGCTGTCATGGCAGCCAAGCATATGCCACAAAGATGCTAGTCTAAGATGCTTAGATGTTGTCCTAATATGTTGTCCTTGGCTGACACTAAGATGTTGTCCTAGTGTCCTTAATATGCTGTCCTAGTGTCCTTAGATGCTGTCCTAATTGGGGCCACAAAGACCAAAGGACTAGAGTAACACAAGGACCAAGGACTAAAGTGCAACAAACTAAAGGACTAGGGTACAAGGGACTAGGGGACCAAAGACCAAAGGACTACAAGACTTATTTCAGCATTCTCCCCCTAAGTCTTGTACGTCGTCTTCGGAGAGGGTTGGACCATCCCGATCTTGGTGCGAAGTTCAATGAACTTGAGCCTCCCAAGGGGCTTCGTGAGCAGGTCCGCAAGCTGGTCATTGGTGTTGATGTAGTTCGCCTTGATGCTCCCTTCCTCCAAGCATTTTCGGATGAAGTGGTACCTCACCCGGATGTGCTTGCTCCGTTCATGGAAAACGGGATTCTTTGCCAGGGCCAGAGCGGACACGTTGTCCACCCTGAGTTCGACTGCTCCAGTGTCTCTGCTGAGGAGATCACCAAGCAGTCGACTAAGCCAGAGCGCCTGAGTCGAAGCGGTGGAGGCCGCTATGTACTCGGTCTCGCAGCTTGACAGGGCCACCACCTGCTGCTTGACCGACTGCCAGCTAACGAGGCACTTGCCGAAGAAGAAGAGGATCCCGCTCGTGCTCTTGCTGATGTCGATGTCGCCGGCGTGGTCGCTATCGCTGTACCCGACAAGGTGTGCCTCCCCAGGACACTTCGGGTAGTGGAGGTCGTGATCGAGAGTCCCCGCAACATAGCGGATGATCCTCTTCACAGCCTGCTGGTGATCCGTCGTCGGTCGTTGCAGGAACCGACTAACGTAGCCGACAGAGAATGCCAAGTCCGGCCGTGTGTGGGTGAGGTAGCGAAGGCTCCCCACAAGACGCCGGTACTGCGTAGCGTCCACCTCCTCCGCCGTGCTGTGGCGGCTCAGCTTCAGCCTCTCCTCCATCGGAGTGAGAGCTGGGTTGCAGTTTGTGAGCCCAACTAGCTCAACAATACGCTTGGCATAGGCGGTCTGTCGAAGTGTGTGTTAGTAGCTGAATTCTTACTCTCATTGAAAGAGAGGATGACACTAGGAGTTGGGGCAATTTTCTTGTCTATTTCTCACACAATGCCATGCCAACCCAAGGGGTTGAGGCTACATATTTATAGCTGCCATGGCAGCCAAGCATATGCCACAAAGATGCTAGTCTAAGATGCTTAGATGTTGTCCTAATATGCTGTCCATGGCTGACACTAAGATGCTGTCCTAGTGTCCTTAATATGCTGTCCTAGTGTCCTTAGATGCTGTCCTAATTGGGGCCACAAAGACCAAAGGACTAGAGTACAACAAAGACCAAGGACTAAAGTGCAACAAACTAAAGGACTAGGGTACAAGGGACAAGGGGACCAAAGACCAAAGGACTACAAGACTTATTCCAGCATTCTCCCCCTAAGTCTTGTACGTCGTCTTCTGAGAGGGTTGGACCATCCCGATCTTGGTGCGAAGTTCAATGAACTTGAGCCTCCCAAGGGGCTTCGTGAGCAGGTCCGCAAGCTGGTCATTGGTGTTGATGTAGTTCGCCTTGATGCTCCCTTCCTCCAAGCATTGTCGGATGAAGTGGTACCTCACCCGGATGTGCTTGCTCCGTTCATGGAAAACGGGATTCTTTGCCAGGGCCAGAGCGGATACGTTGTCCACCCTGAGTTCGACCACTCCAGTGTCTCTGCTGAGGAGATCACCAAGCAGTCGACTAAGCCAGAGCGCCTGAGTCGAAGCGGTGGAGGCCGCTATGTACTCGGCCTCGCAGCTGGACAGGGCCACCACCTGCTGCTTGACCGACTGCCAGCTAACGAGGCACTTGCCGAAGAAGAAGAGGATCCCGCTGGTGCTCTTGCTGGTGTCGATGTCGCCGGCGTGGTCGCTATCGCTGTACCCAACAAGGTGTGCCTCCCCAGGACACCTCGGGTAGTGGAGGTCGTGATCGAGAGTCCCCGCAACATAGCGGATGATCCTCTTCACAGCCTGTTGGTGATCCGTCGTCGGTCGTTGCAGGAACCGACTAACGTAGCCGACGGAGAATGCCAAGTCCGGCCGTGTGTGGGTGAGGTAGCGAAGGCTCCCCACAAGACGCCGGTACTGCGTAGCGTCCACCTCCTCCGCCGTGCTGTCGCGGCTCAGCTTCAGCCTCTCCTCCATCGGAGTGAGAGCTGGGTTGCAGGTTGTGAGCCCAGCTAGCTCAACAATGCGCTTGGCGTAGGCGGTCTGTCGAAGTGTGATACCGGAGTCGGCCTGGTGCACTTCAATCCCAAGGTAGAAGGAGAGAGATCCCAAGTCACTCATCTGGAAGGTGGCTTTCATCTCTTCCTTGAACGCTGCCACCTCCGCATCCTTGGTGCCGGTGATCACCAAGTCGTCGACGTAGACACCCACTAGTAGGGTGTTTCCTCCATTGCCCCGCCGGTAGATGGCCGCTGCGTGCGGGCATTGCCCGAAGCCCATCCTCTTGAGCGTGGAATCCAACTTGGCATTCCACGCCCTTGGTGCCTGACGCAAGCCATAGAGGGCCTTGCGCAGACGCAACACCTTGCCCTCCTTGCCAGGGACCACAAACCCCGGCGGCTGGTGTACGTAGACCTCCTCCTTCAAGTCGCCGTTGAGGAACGCCGACTTGACGTCCATGTGCTGGACACGCCAGCCTTCTTGGGCAGCGAGTGCAAGAAGGAGTCGCACGGATTCCATCCGTGCCACGGGGGGCAAAAGCATCGTCGAAGTCGATCCCCTCCTGCTGTACGAAGCCGCGTGCCACCAAGCGAGCCTTGTGCTTGACGATGGCACCGGCTTCATCCCTCTTCAACTTGAACACCCACTTAAGGGTGATCGCACGGTGACCGCGAGGGAGATCAGCAAGCTCCCAAGTGCGGTTCGTCTCAACCGCGTCCATCTCCGACTGCATTGCAGCACGCCATGTCGCGTGTTTCTCGGCCTCCGCAAAAGACTGAGGCTCGCCGTCATCGCACGCAAGGTGCAACTGCGCCTCCAGATCTTGATCATCCAGATCGTGAGGGGCCAGTCCCGGCATCGGCTGGTTGCCGAGAATGTTCTCCATCTTGCGATACCGCAACTGCTCGCCGTCGTAGCACCCGTCGAGGCGCTCCTCGTCGTGGGAGAGCGGAGTAACAAACTCCACTGGGTCGTACTCGACACGAGCTGGGGACGGAGTGGGCGTGCCCGGAGGAGTGACCGTCGGTGCTGGAGTGCGTGGGGTCGCTGACTGAGGTGGAGATGGACGGTCGGGGGCTGGGGTAGACACGCTCGGTGGAGAAGAGTTGCCTACTCCCCCAACTCCCTTGAAGTGGACGTAGTCGACGATGAAGTCGTCGTGCGTCGAGGTCGAACCGTGGTCCACCGCCTTGTCCCATGCCCATCCTCGCCCTTCGTTGAACACAACGTCGCGCGTCGTGCGCACACGCTGTGTCTCTGGGTCGAGAATGCGGTAGGCCTTCGAGCCCTCCGCGTAGCCGATGAACACCCCTGGAGTGCTCCTGTCGTCGAGCTTGCTGATGTGGCCAAGCTCCTTGGCAAACGCGAGGCAGCCAAAGACCCGTAGATGAGAGACCGTCGGCTTGCGCCCATACCAAGCCTCGTACGGCGTCCTGTCGTTGAGAGCCTTGGTGGGCGAGCGGTTGAGGATGTAGACAGCCGTCACCACCGCCTCTCCCCAGAAGATAGCCGGCATGCCCCTCTGCTTGAGGAGGGCCCGAGCCATCCCCACAACCGTCTGGTTGCGTCGCTCGACGACGCCGTTCTGCTGCGGGCTGTAGGGCGCGGAGTAGTGGCGCTGAACACCCTCATCCGCGCAATACGACGCGAATTCAGCCGCCGTGAATTCGCCGCCGTTGTCGGTGCGCAGCACACGCAGCTTGCGGCCGCACTCCGCCTCCGCAATGGCCTGCACGCGCCTGATGGCGTTCGCAGCCTCTCCCTTGCTGCCAAGGACCATGACCCTCATGTAGCGGGAGAGGTCGTCGACGAGCAGCAGGAAGTAGCGTCGTCCTCCTGGTGTAGCTGGTGTCACCGGGCCACACAAGTCCCCGTGAACGAGCTCGAGCCGTTCCTTAGCTCGAAAGCTCGACTGCTGGGGAAAAGGAAGCCGCCTCTGCTTCGTCAACACGCAGACGTCGCAGAGCTGCTCCACGTGGTCAAGGCATGGCATGCCTCGCACCATCTCCTTGGCACTGAGCTGCTTTAGAGCCTCGAAGTGAAGATGCCCAAAGCGCTCGTGCCACTGCCATGCCTCGTCGTCCCGACGAGTGGCAAGGCAGACAGGCTGTGCTACCTGCATGTGAAGGACATAGAGTCGATTGGTGCCTCTAGTTACCTTGGCAAGAAGGCGACGATGGCGATCCCAAATCCTCATGACTCCGTCCTTAATCTCCACGCGCGAACCGTTCTCATCCAGCTGTCCCAAGCTGATGATGGAGTTTCTCAACGCGGGGATGTAGTAGACTCCGACGAGCATCCTGTGCTCACCAGACTCGGCGGTGAGGATGACGGAGCCGACACCCTTCATCTCCACGCCGGAGGCGTCACCAAACTTGACAGAGCCTCGGACATTGGAGTCAAGCTCAACGAAGAACTCCCGTCGACCGGTCATGTGATGGGTGGCGCCGGTGTCGAGGCACCACCCGTCAGTCTTGTCGTTGCTGGAGCCGTCGCCGAGGAAAGCGTGTGCTTTTGGCTCATCAAGATGAAGGAGAGCCACTGCGGTCGATGCCACTAGAGGTGGCTTGATGCTTCCGTGTGCCAGAAGCAAAGCTGGCTCCTCCTCTACCTGTGCCACGTGGGCCTCCTTCTCCACTTGTGCCACGTGGGCCTGGCCACGTCGTGGCTGTCGACACTCCCTGGCCCAATGACCAAGCTTGCCACAGTTGTGGCAGGTGTCGTCTCGTGTCGGCTTGTGGTTGCCGACGGTGCCGCCCTGGGCGCCTCCGCGGGCGCCACCCTCGGTACGTCCGCGTGCCCCGGCCTGGGTACCTCCGCGCCCCTTGCGCGACTTGCCGCGCTTGCGGCCGCCTGTCGAGGAAGAGGACTCCCCCTTCTTCCGGTCACCCTGGCTAGCCTCCCACTGCTCGCGAGTGAGATGAAGCTTCCCGCCAATGGTGATAGGCCCCGAGAGAGGTTGTGGTTCGTCGCTGTCGATGACCTTGAGGCGACCTATCGCCTCTTCGATCGACATCGTGGAGAGGTCCAGCAGAGACTCGATCGAGCGAGCGATCTGCTTGTACTTCTCGGGGATGCACCGAAGGAGCTTCTCGATAGCTCTCTCTTCGTTGTAGGTGTCGTCGCCGAACTGCACCAACTTCTGCAACAAAGTGTTGAGACGGAGAGCAAAGTCATCAACGTCCTCACCTGGCTTAAAGGCCAGGTTCTCCCACTCCTTGCGAAGCGCCTGCAGTGTGGACTTGCGGGCGCGGTCGCTGCCGATGCGTGCCGCAACGATGGCATCCCATGCCTCCTTAGCAGTCCGCTTCTTGGAAAGCGAGAACTGCATCTCGGGCGGGACTGCAGCAATGAGGGCATCCAACGCCCGTCAATCCTCGTAGTAGTCGACGTCGCCGTACTGAACTGCTTCCCACATGTGTCGCACCTGGAGCCGTACCCTCATCACCGCGGCCCACTCGACGTAGTTGGTCTTGGTGAGGGTAGGCCACCCACCGCCGGGACCGACGTCCCTGACAATGGCCTGGACCCCGTGGTGTCCATGGTACCTATCCGGGGAGGGAGAACCGCGCCGTCTGTATTGGCCGCGTTCTCCGTCGACCCAGCCGCCGCCGCCGGGAACGCCACCGGCGCGTCCGCGCCCGTCTGGGCTGCGGCTGTCGCGCCCATGGGGGCGCGCGGCTGCTCGCTGCACCTCTCGTGCTCGCGCCGCCTCCCTTACCGGCCTGAGCTCATCGTCGACGCCACCGTCGACAGAGCTGTTGGAGCTACTGCCGCGCAGAGCCTCCAGCTCCGCTGCCGCCGCACGCGCTACAGCCGCCGCTGCCGCTGCTTCCACTTCCGCCCTTGCTGCTGCCAGTTCCGCCGCCGCCAACCTTGCCGCCATTGCCGCCGTCGCCGCAGTCTCTGCCGCCGCTCGCTCGCGATCCTCTGCCGCGGCGACCTCCGTCTGCCGCGCGCTCGAGGCGACCGAGCGCTGAGACTGTCCGTCGGACATGGCGCACTAGTGGGGAAGGGCTGTTGTGTGTGGAAGACAAGCTGCTGCTCGTCTGTGCAGGAGAGGAAGGAGCTGGAACAGCCGGTGTTCCTGCTGCCGGTTGCGGACAGAGAGAGGTGCGGGAAGGGGATGAGCAGGAGATGTTTAAGCTGCAGGATAGAACGGCTCTGATACCAAATGTTAGTAGCTGAATTCTTACTCTCATTGAAAGAGAGGATGACACTAGGAGTTGGGGCAATTTTCTTGTCTATTTCTCACACAATGCCATGCCAACCCAAGGGGTTGAGGCTACATATTTATAGCTGCCATGGCAGCCAAGCATATGCCACAAAGATGCTAGTCTAAGATGCTTAGATGCTGTCCTAATATGCTGTCCATGGCTGACACTAAGATGCTGTCCTAGTGTCCTTAATATGTTGTCCTAGTGTCCTTAGATGCTGTCGTAATTGGGGCCACAAAGACCAAAGGACTAGAGTACAACAAAGACCAAGGACTAAAGTGCAACAAACTAAAGGACTAGGGTACAAGGGACAAGGGGACCAAAGACCAAAGGACTACAAGACTTATTCCAGCAGTGTGATCCCGGAGTCGGCCTGGTGCACCTCAATCCCAAGGTAGAAGGAGAGATATCCCAGGTCACTCATCTGGAAGGTGGCTTTCATCTCTTCCTTGAACGCTGCCACCTCCGCATCCTTGGTGCCGGTGATCACCAAGTCGTCGACGTAGACACCCACCAGTAGGGTGTTTCCTCCATTGCCCCGCCGGTAGATGGCCGCCGCGTGCGGGCATTGCCCGAAGCCCATCCTCTTGAGCGTGGAATCCAACTTGGCATTCCACGCCCTTGGTGCCTGACGCAAGCCATAGAGGGCCTTGCGCAGGCGCAACACCTTGCCCTCCTTGCCAGAGACCACAAACCCCGGCGGCTGGTGTACGTAGACCTCCTCCTTCAAGTCGCCGTTGAGGAACGCCGACTTGACGTCCATGTGCTAGACACGCCAGCCTTCTTGGGCAGCGAGTGCAAGAAGGAGTCGCACGGATTCCATCCGTGCCACGGGGGCAAAAGCACCGTCGAAGTCGATCCCCTCCTGCTGCACAAAGCCGCGTGCCACCAAGCGAGCCTTGTGCTTGACGATGGCGCCGGCTTCATCCCTCTTCAACTTGAACACCCACTTAAGGGTGATCGCACGGTGACCGCGAGGGAGATCAGCAAGCTCCCAAGTGCGGTTCGTCTCAACCGCGTCCATCTCCGACTGCATCGCAGCACGCCATGCCGCGTGTTTCTCGGCCTCCGCAAAAGACCGAGACTCGCCGTCATCGCACGCAAGGTGCAACTGCGCCTCCAGATCTTGATCATCCAGATCGTGAGGGGCCAGTCCCAGCAGCAGATGGTTACCGAGAATGTTCTCCATCTTGCGATACCACAACTGCTCGCCTTCGTAGCACCCGTCGAGGCGCTCCTCGTCGTGGGAGAGCGGAGTAACAAACTCCACTAGATCGTGCTCGACACGAGCTGGGGACGGAGTGGGCGTGCCCGGAGGAGGGGCCGTCGGTGCTGGAGTGCGTAGGGTCGCCGGCTGAGGTGGAGATGGACGGTCGGGGGCTGGGGTAGACACGCTCGGTGGAGAAGAGTTGCCTACTCCCCCAACTCCCTTGAAGTGGACGTAGTCGACGATGAAGCCGTCGTGCGTCGAGGTCGAACCGTCGTCCACCGCCTTGTCCCATGCCCATCCTCGCCCTTTGTTGAACACAACGTCGCGTGTCGTGCGCACACGCTGTGTCTCTGGGTCGAGAATGCGGTAGGCCTTCGAGCCCTCCGTGTAGCCGATGAACACCCCCGGAGTGCTCCTGTCGTCGAGCTTGCTGATGTGGCCAAGCTCCTTGGCAAACGCGAGGCAGCCGAAGACCCGTAGATGAGAGACCGTCGGCTTGCGCCCATACCAAGCCTCGTACGGCGTCTTGCCGTTGAGAGCCTTGGTGGGCGAGCGGTTGAGGATGCAGACAGCCGTCACCACCGCCTCTCCCCAGAAGATAGCCGGCATTCCCCTCTGCTTGAGGAGGGCCCGAGCCATCCCCACAACCGTCTGGTTGCGCCGCTCGACGACGCCGTTCTGCTGCGGGCTGTAGGGCGCGGAGTAGTGGCGCTGAACACCCTCATCCGCGCAATACGACGCGAATTCAGCCGCCGTGAATTCGCCGCCGTTGTCGGTGCACAGCACACGCAGCTTACGGCCGCACTCCGCCTCCGCAATGGTCTGCGCGCGCCTGATGGCGTTCGCAGCCTCTCCCTTGCTGCCAAGGACCACGACCCACATGTAGAGGGAGAGGTCGTCGACGAGCAGCAGGAAGTAGCGTCGTCCTCCTGGTGTAGCTGGTGTCACCGGGCCACACAAGTCCCCGTGAACGAGCTCGAGCCGTTCCTTAGCTCAAAAGCTCGACTGCTGGGGAAAAGGAAGCCGCCTCTGCTTCGTCAATACGCAGACGTCGTAGAGCTGCTCCACGTGGTCAAGGCATGGCATGCCTCGCACTATCTCCTTGGCACTGAGCTGCTTTAGGGCCTTGAAGTGAAGATGCCCAAAGCGCTCGTGCCACTGCCATGCCTCGTCGTCCCGACGAGTGGCAAGACAGACAGGCTGTGCTACCTGCACGTGAAAGACATAGAGTCGATTGATGCCTCTAGTTACCTTGGCAAGAAGGCGACGATGGCGATCCCAAATCCTCATGACTCCGTCCTTAATCTCCACGCGCGAACCGTTCTCATCCAGCTGTCTCAGGCTGATGATGGAGTTTCTCAACGCGGGGATGTAGTAGACTCCGACAAGCAGTCTGTGCTCACCAGACTCGGCGGTGAGGATGACGGAACCGACACCCTTGATCTCCACGCCGGAGGCGTCACCAAACTTGACAGAGCCTCGGACATTGGAGTCAAGCTCAACGAAGAACTCCCGTCGACCGGTCATGTGATGGGTGGCGCCGGTGTCGAGGCACCACCCGTCAGTCTTGTCGTTGCTGGAGTCGTCGCCGAGGAAAGCTTGTGCTCTTGGCTCATCAAGATGAAGGAGAGCCGCTGCGGTCGATGCCACTAGAGGTGGTTTGATGCTTCGGTGTGCCAGAAGCAAAGTTGGCTCCTCCTCTACCTGTGCCACGCGGGCCTCCTCCTCCACTTGTGCCACGTGGGTCTGGCCACGTCGTGGCTGTCGACACTCCATGGCCCAATGATCAAGCTTGCCACAGTTGTGGCAGGTGTCGTCTCGTGTCGGCTTGTGGTTGCCGACGGTGCCGCCCTGGGCGCCTCCGCGGGCGCCACCCTCGGTACGTCCGCGTGCCCCGGTCTGGGTACCTCTGCGCCCCTTGCGCGACTTGCCGCGCTTGCGGCCGCCTGTCGAGGAAGAGGACTCCCCCTTCTTCCGGTCACCCTGGCCAGCCTCCCACTGCTCGCGAGTGAGATGAAGCTTCCCGCCAATGGTGATAGGCCCCGAGAGAGGTTGTGGTTCGTCGCTATCGACGACCCTGAGACGACCTATCGCCTCTTCGATCGACATCTTGGAGAGGTCCAGCAGAGACTCGATCGATCGAGCAATCTGCTTGTACTTCTCGGGGATGCACCGAAGGAGCTTCTCGACAGCTCTCTCTTCGTCGTAGGTGTCGTCGCCGAACTGCACCAACTTCTGCAACAAAGTGTTGAGACGGAGAGCAAAGTCATCAACGTCCTCACCTGGCTTAAAGGCCAGGTTCTCCCACTCCTTGCGAAGCGCCTGCAGTGTGGACTTGCGAGCGCGGTCGCTGCCAATGCGTGCCGCAGCGATGGCATCCCATGCCTCCTTAGCAGTCCGCTTCTTGGAAAGCGAGAACTGCATCTCGGGCGGGACTGCAACAATGAGGGCATCCAACGCCCGTCGATCCTCGTAGTAGTCGACGTCGCCGTACTGAACTGCTTCCCACATGTGTCGCACCTGGAGCCGTACCCTCATCACCGCGGCCCACTCGACGTAGTTGGTCTTGGTGAGGGTAGGCCACCCACCGCCGGGACCGACGTCCCTGACAATGGCCTGGACCCTGTGGTGTCCATGGTACCTATCCGGAGAGGGAGAACCGCGCCGCCTTTAATGGCCGCGTTCTCCGTCGACCCAGCCGCCGCCGCCGGGAGCGCCACCGGCGCGTCCGCGCCCGTCTGGGTTGTGGTTGTCGCGCCCATGGGGGCGCGCGGCTGCTCGCTGCACCTCTCGTGCTCGCGCCGCCTCCCTCACTGGCCTGAGCTCATCGTCGACGCCGCCATCGACAGAGCTGCCGGAGCTACTGCCGCGCAGAGCCTCCAGCTCCGCTGCCGCCGCACGCGCTACAGCCGCCGTCGCCGCTGCTTTCACTTCCGTCCTCGATGCTGCCAGTTCCGCCGCCGCCAACCTTGCCGCCGTTGCCGCAGTCTCTGCCGCCGCTCGCTCGCGCTCCTCTGCCGCGGCGACCTCCATCTGCCGCGCGCTCGAGGCGACCGAGCGCTGAGACTGTCCGTCGGACATGGCGCACTAGTGGGGGAGGGCTGTTGTGTGTGGAAGACAATCTGCTGCTCGTCTGTGCAGGAGAGGAATGAGCTGGAACAACCGGTGTTCCTGCTGCCGGTTGCGGACAGAGAGAGGTGCGGGAAGGGGATGAGCAGGAGATGTTTAAGCTGCAGGATAGAACGGCTCTGCTACCAGATGTTAGTAGTTGAATTCTTACTCATTGAAAGAGAGGATGACACTAGGAGTTGAGGCAATTTTCTTGTCTATTTCTCACACAATGCCATACCAACCCAAGGGGTTGAGACTACATATTTATAGCTGCCATGGCAGCCAAGCATATGCCACAAAGATGCTAGTCTAAGATGCTTAGATGTTGTCCTAATATGCTGTCCTTGGCTAACACTAAGATGTTGTCCTAGAGTCCTTAATATGTTGTCCTAGTGTCCTTAGATGTTGTCCTAATTGGGGCCACAAAGACCAAAGGACTAGAGTACAACAAGGACCAAGGACTAAAGTGCAACAAACTAAAGGACTAGGGTACAAGGGACTAGGGGACTAAAGACCAAAGGACTACAAGACTTATTCCAGCACCTCCTCCTCAAACCCTAGCAGCCTCCATCTCTCCCCCTTGCTGCAGCCGCCGCCCCCCCTCTTTCTCCAGGTCGGCGCCACCACAAGGAACCCTAGCCGCCACGAGGGGCTAGGGCCTATCGCCCAGGTCTGCCACCGCCCAGGATTCTCTAGCCGTCGGCTGCTGTTCCAGCCGCCTCTCAAGGCTGCTGCTCCAGCTGCTGCCTAGGGCATCATCTTCCCCAAACTGCTGCCTCCCTCCTCAACCCTAGCCGCCACCAGGCTTGGTTCAGCCACCATCAAAGCCTGGTCAGATTAATCTGTTAAGGGCAGATCAGTTCTTACAGCAAGAATAGAGAAGTTTTTGAGGCTGGAATTGCAACAAACTCCGGATTTCCAACAATTGGAATCAGAGCTTTAGGTTGAGAAAACAGAGGGGGAGGCGGCGGGATCTTACCGCGCAGAGGTCAAGGGCCGCCGACTGGGAGGAGGCCAAGGGCCGCCGGCAGGGAGGAGCCCAAGGGTCGTCGCACCTCTTCTCCCACGCGGTGGGCGGCGGATCCGACGCCGCCGGAGGGAACCCCAGCCTGAAGAAGGTGGAAGTCGAGGACGACATCCTTCAGATAGGCGGTGGGCGCATCTCAATGGTAGCGGCGACTCAAGCCTCGGGTGACTCGGCCTGGACTGAGAAGAGAGGCGGCGGCTGCTAGCGCTCGGTTGGAGGCGCACAAGGGCAGAGGAGGCGGCGGTAGGAGAAGCTGTTGTGGCGGCTCTGAAGGAGCAGGCGGCGGCTGGACAGAGAGGAGGAGGCTGAAGGAGCAGGCGGCGGCTGGACAGAGAGGAGAAGGAGGCTTGTGTAGCTGATTAGGGTTTGTTGTGTGATGGGTTGGCTGGGCTGTTTGGGCCCTTCAGATCACTTGGCTGAATTGAACTGGGTCCAGCTGGTGTTGTTATTTGCTAAAGCCACCCGAAGTGTAACAGAGGTTGTTATTGATTTACTAAACGTACACAAGAGGTGTACACAATATGGAGGGTAAATCAATGTCACTGCACTATCCCTTGTTAACGAAGACCAATTATACAGCATGGGCAAATTAAGATGAAGGTTTTTCTGAAGGCACAGGGGATATGGGAAGCTATTGAGGAGAAAAAGAGCAATATTGATCCAAAGCAAGATCAGTTGGCTCTTGCGGTCATCTATCATGCTATTTATAAAGACACTCATGCGAATTTCTGAGAAGGAGACAGCTAGAGAAGCGTGGGAGTTGATCAAGATCAAGTTCTCGGGTGAAGAACACGTGATGGAAGCAAGGATCCAAACTCTTCAAAATGAGTTTGGCTTGACGCGCATGAACGAAGGAGACTCCATCGATGACTTTGCCACAAGAGTGATGAACATTGTCACAAAAATTTATGGTCTTGGAGGAAGAGTTGAAGAAAGCTACATCGTGAAGAAACTGTTGCGAGCTCTACCTTCGAAATTTCTTCACATTGCATCCACCATTGAGTAATTTGTGGACTTAAAGGCAATAACTGTGGAGGAACTCGTCGATAGGCTCAAAGCACATGAGGAACGTGTACATGGCTTCAACAACCAAGATCATGAAGAAAGACTCCTTTTAACAAGAGAGGAGTGGAGAGCAAGAGAAGCAAAGGGTGGAGAGAAGCTTCTTTTGACACGAAAAGAGTGGAAGGCTCAAGAGGGTGGTCAAAAGAAGAACAAGAAATTTGACAAATCGAAGATTAGATGCTTCAATTGTCAAAAACTTGGTCACTTTGCCAAACCATGCTCCAAGAACGAAAAGGAAGATGAGATGACGCTTCTTGCGTCAGAAGATACTTTGTTTTGATCTCACAAGCAAGGTGTGCTCAAGATGAAGATGTGACCATCTCGAGTGTGTGTATGATCGGATTGAAGATGCGTCCATTCCGAGATCGAGTGCAGGATGAAGATGACCCATTCTAGGGTTGAAGATGTGACCAATCCGAATTTGTGTGCAGGATGAAGCTTCGACCATCCTGGGGGTGAAGACGTGCCCATCCCAAAATTGAGTTGTGGAGGGTGTAGATGTGACCATCCTGGGAGTGCAGTTGTGTCCATCCCGAAAGTGTGTTTAGGATGGAAGTGTGTCTCCATCCTAATTAGTGTGAGTGTGATCTAGAAAAACGAGATTAGAGGGTGATTGTTAGATATAATCCCGTTTTTCTAGAATAATTAGTGTTAGAGATAGAGTCTAAGTCAAATAAGAGTAGGAGTCTAGATAGTATTAGATTAGGACTCTGTAATTTGGGGCTATATATACAGCCCCCATTGAGAATAAATCAAGGAAAAAAAGAAGATTAGAGGAAATTAACTCCGGATTTCCAACACAGTATAGTAAAAGTCAGTGGCATTTTTCCAATCAGCCAAAAGTTCAGTGGCATGGTTCTAATTAACCCTACTTTCTGCCAAAAATAACTCCGATGTTTCTCAAATAAGGCTTCACCACATGGTAGATTTACAAATTATTCACCTCGGCTAAAAAATAAGTTTGTCAGCATACCTGCACATTCAAATATATCAACAAAACACCATGAAGACAGAATAACTTACAGTGGGTCCATTAAAGGAGCCACACTTGAAACATCTGCAGCAGATGCTGGGAAGAAGTGAGCAAAAAGCTGGTGCTCAAACTGGCATGCCTGACAAGCAACACTAGAACTAGTAATATGTTTCTTCAAACAATTGAATTCAACATTAGAAAAAAAGGAAAAATAAACATGCATGGTATTGTGCAGCTCATAAAACATAACTACATGATACCCATTAATAGGTATGTAGTGAGCATTTATTTTAAGAACAAATGAACGTCTCTAGTTGAGCTATATAGTTAAAACTTGCCAGTTCAAGTAGGCACTGAATTTCTTATTCATACTCTATAGTTTGTCTCCACTTATGTCTTGAGGTCTTCGGTTTGAACCAGCCTCTCTGCAAAAGCAGAGGTAAAGCTGTCTAGAAATAACCCTTCCCCAGACCCCACAATGTGTGGGAGTCTTCAGCACTGGGTACGCCCTTTTTACTCTATAGTGTTTTCTAATACTACCATAATTGCAAGGTGCAACTTTCAACATCATTTCGATTTTAGCTTTCTCCAAAATAAAAGGAAGTTAGCAGTATGCAGTTACCTCCATCAGATAGGCACAACCAGACCTTGTTAAAGAAGGCAAAGCCTCTTTTTTTGCGTACTCTGAGATTCGTTGCTGCACCATGCCTCGTACCTAGGAGTTACGTCGAAGAATTAAGACTTCAGGACCAATCAAGTTTTAAGGTGAAAACACAATGCAAAGGGCTGCCCTTGTAACCTACCAGGTACAACCTCTGCTCACAAAACAAACTGCGACACTCAGAAAGAATCTGTGCATACTCCTTCCTGGAAGATCTACTTTCAATTTCATCTAATATTGGTTTTAGCTGGTTGAAAATATAGAACAACTATATAAAAACAGTCATGTAGATGCTATAAAAGACTAAAAAGCATCATATATTTAATGACCATGATTGGATTATCATGCAATCTGTAAATCAGATAATGAAAAACTATACCTCACTAGCTGCTGCCTTGAAACGTACATAGATAAGAGATGCCTCCACGCCCTCTGTGACAACGGTTTTGCCAGAATTGCTCCCTCGAATTGCAGCTTGAACCTGCAACATTCAACCAAGAACAGGTATGTAGCTATCTGTTTGATTCATATTTACTACCAGCAAATGAAACTGAGGATCACCTGGGAAGAAGCACTTTTAAGTATTGACAGCACATGGGACCGGATCATACCTAATGCACGAGACTGATACAAAAGGACCAGATAATTATCAGGTTATGTGCTCTAACTGTTATACCTATGAATGTTAATTATCGGATGTCAGTTACCTGGAGTTGACGAAACTTGATCAAGTAAACAGAAGATTCAGCATATTGTGGATTGCTTTCTACATATCTACATGCCATAAGAGAGGAAGTAGCATTAGGGAGAAGAAACATTAGCATCAATCAACCACAAAGCATTGCTTGCACTACTACTTACGAGATACAATCATCAAGTCGTTTCAACAGTGGTAGAAACTGCTCGTTTCCAATATTCATATTTTGAGAATAAAAGCTGCTTGAGACCTGTAAAATGGGACTAGGTAGTTAGTTCAGATGTAACGGGTTATGCGCCGAAAGGCAAAACGTTTCCCAAGGATTCAAATTTCATAAACTAAAGGGCGGAAAATATTGGAGATACTACATCTCAATGGCCTCTTTTGTTGTTGTTGTTATCATTATTATATGATCTGTGCCTACCCCAACGTGCTTGGGACAAAGGTTTTGTTGTTGTTGTACTATATGATCTGTAAGCCAGTTAAAACTATTCTTAGTATTTGATAATGTGTACCCATGAAATTGGCGAGCCCATTGTGAAGAACTTACAATTAAGAGCGCTCACAAGAAATTAAAATCATTTTAGCTTAGTATCTTACAACGCTCATATACATGTAGTGTTCACAAAATTCATTGATACATATACCCTTCCCTCTATTTCAAAAATATCAAGTTAACATGCCTTCAGTGGTCTTTGGAAAACTTCAAACTGCATATTATAGTGGTATGTAAAAGTAGTATAACCAACAACAACAAAGCCTTTGATCCCTTTGTCCCAAGCACGTTGGGGTAGGCTAGATAAAAGTAGTATAACCATTTATATAATTTTATTAGGAGTCCCTTTCATCTTCATGATCAAATTTTGATCCAGACGATCATGTTCGTATCAAATAACGCAACTAGCTTGATACTGGGCCTAGACTTTCACTTGGAGAAATGGCAGCACATACCTATCGCCCACAGGGCTACACTACATTGGCGGGATATATGTTTGGAACTTTACATACTGCAGTTTAGGTGTCTGTATTCCTCTGCGTTCAAATGGCAGTTATATTATCAAGCTCTAATTGTGGGAAGTCACAGGATTCGTAGCACACCGTGGCAGTGGTGAAGCTTGAGCAAAGATGTAGGGGGGAAGCAGTCTAAGCAATTTAGGAGTAAACAGTTTTAAACAGTAGCTAAAGTTGCTGTTTATTCAATGGAGTTTTAGTTTGGCAAGGGGGGGGGGGGGGGGGGCATGACCCACCCTGGAAGGCTTGCAGCTTTGGGACTTTCGAAACAGCACCAAGCAGCAGGACCAGGGGACACATCACCAACACACAAACAACAGAAATATCAACCGCGGGATTTCAACATAGTGTGTAAGACCTACAGTTCAGAGCCTCCATAGAAACTAAACAGTGCATTACCCAAAACAATGTAATAACAGTTCACGTGTTTGCACGAGTCAACAATAGGTTGCAATAATTAACAAAGATGTCGATGTGTTAGCTTGTTTATTGGTTTGGTAAACTTTAACCTAATGTAACAGAGTGTGATAAGAGTTTTTGGCGTACTTTGGTCAAACTTGAACTCTATTCTGTGAGCTACAGAAGCCAATTGTAACACCCAACCCTAGGAATGGTCAATTTTAAAATTTTTGAACTCAAACACATGCTAGAAATTTGCTTAAAAACGAATTTGAAATCTCTATATGAAAACCAAATCAAAAATTGAAATAGAAAAGGCAAAGTTTAAAACCTGGAACCCCATGGGCCCAAACCCACTTTTTTCTCCCAGCCCAGCCCGTCATGCGCCCTAGGATTCTTTTCTCACTCACTGACTCGTGGGGCCCAGCTGTCAGTGGGCGCCTTCTTCCTACCGTTGCCTTCTTCCCCGCGGTCCCCTCCTTCCTCCTCTTTCTCGTGCACGGTCGCCGACCGGCTTCAACCAAAAGTGGTGGCCAGTTGCTTTTTCTAGCCTTGGATTCTTCGTCCCGTGAGCTTCGCCGCTCTGCAAAACCCCACCGGAAGCCCTAGCCCCGTTGCCCCTCACCACCGCCTCCCGCTCGCCCCATAGCCTACGCCGCGCGCCCACCCTGCCGCACCATCCCCCGGCCCCTGATGGGCTCCCCTCCGCCTTCCTCTCCGACGTCGCCCCACCCATCAAACTCCTCCTCCGCGCCCGCGCGCTCCCGACGCTCTTCTGCCTCCTCCAGCGCCACACGGCCACCTCCTCTGTCTCCTCCCACCAAACCTGCCGCCACCGCCACCGCCCCCTCAAGTCTGACCCGCCGCTGATTCCGGCCGGCGCACCCTTGCTCCCGCTCGCCTCACGCCACCCTCGCCCCACCGCCCGCTCCCGCCTCCACAGCGCCGCGCCTCCCCGGCTTTCCCCACCCCTCCACCTCCTCCCTCCGACCGCGCCCTCCCCGCTAGCGTCGTCCCCGAGTCCCTCCCGCCGCCTCTAGCCCCTCCCACTTCCATCGGCCGCTCCCTCCGAATCCTCCGCCTCCGACCTCCTAGCCGCCACACTCTTCGCCCTCCATGTGCGCCTACCGCCCGCACTCCGCCTCCTTCGCTTCGACTCCGACCCGGACCCCGACGAGGGCGCTCGGTTCAGCGCCGCCAAGGGCTTCAACGTCACCGCGCTCCACGCCAAGGAGACCCCGGCGTCGTACGCGGCCGCCGTGGAGAGGTACGCGCTCGGGCCCAAGGTCTCTGGCTGGGACCAGCAACCCCGTCGTGGAGCTCGTCTCGGCCGTGGAATGGACCAACGGGTTCTTCTCCAAGGTCGGTCAGAGGACCAGTGGGCCTTGGCTGCGCGTGTGGATCCAAGTCGCCACCGCCATGTCCAACATGGTGGGCCCTTCGAGGCCGAGATGAGCAGTGACTCCTTCCAGCTCCTCGGCATGGCCGAGATGGGCATGATCCTTGCCGTCTTCGCTCGCAGGTCACGGCAAGGGACGCCAATGTTCAACATATTGTGCACGGCGAAGGGGGTGGTGATCATCTCCTTCATGAGCTTCCAGGAGATTATCTCACAGCTCATCCGCCGCAACCCCGCCTTCAGACCCCCGGTCGAGCGCCGTGTCGGCAAGCTCTCCCGAGCCCTTACCAGCGCGGATCACCGCTCCCGCACCCACTCCGGTGAGTCTCGGTGAGAACCCTTCGCTCCCTGTTGTGTTTCGACGCGACCATGTGATGAAGCATCTATCTAACCCACCGGCGTTTTCCCCTTGTTCTAGTGCTCGTCACCGACTCAAGAACCCCGAAGGCAGAACCCCATCGTCGACCTCGACGTAGACCAAAGCCCTCGCCGCGTCTACCCGCCGCAAGGTCTCCTTCACGCCTTCCAGGGGCTGAGAAAACCCGCTAGGTGAGATTCCGGAGCCCCCCTCTTTTCCGGTCTTTAGCTACGCGTAGGATGGATTGTAGACACGGATCCGTAGCTCCGACGGCGTCTAGGGGTTGCGCCCATGGCGCACCGCCGCTAGGAGCTGGCGCCAGCGGCCGGGATCGGCCGGGGTCTAACCGAACCGTTCAATCTCGCGCCAACGGCCGAGATAAGAACCCCCGGTACCCCTTCGCTGCATAAAAATCACCACCGCGCAGATCAAATCCAAGGGCTCACATTTAAACCCTCTTTTTCTGCGGTGCACCAAGCCCCCTGGACTTTGCGGACCCTTACAATTATGCCCCTGATTTTTGGTAGAGTCAACCATGAACAGTAGGATAATTAGAGTTTTTGCTGTAAAATGGTAGTTAGGCCAATGGGACCTCCTGAAATTGTCGTTCTGGACCCTGGACCATTTTGTTTTAGCACAAAGGCCACTGTAATAATCTGTTGTAACCTTTCAGCCCCTGTAAACCCCTGTTTTGACATTTTAGCCCTCTTATTTACTGAAAATTACTAATGTAGTCCTTGGATGTTAGTAGAAACACCCATGTAGTAAACTGCATTAATGTTTAGCATTTGGATTGACCTGGAAATTCACAGAAACACCTGGAACCCTGCTGAAAAACTTCACAAGACCCCCTAAAACAATCTGAGACTTCATTTCATCCCTATATGCTTGCTGAAAACGACAGATAAACCCCTAGACCCTGCTGAATTTGCAAAATACACCCTGGAATAGTCTAAAGTTGCATTTTAACATCTGGGACATTGCTGTAATTTAGCAGCCAAGCCCATTGTAACTTTTAGATCACCAAAAAGCCCCGGAGAGCATGCTGAATTGACATTCCAGCCCTTGTGTAGCTGCGGAATTTACAAGAATACCCCTGTTTACTGCCACACTCACATTTTAGCCTATAATCAGTTCTGTTTTTACAAAAATGACCCTATAGCATGCTGATATCATAACTTAAAACCATATTAGTTGTTGTTTATACATAGAACATCAACCTAAGAATTTAAGAATGCGTAATAATATGTAAAGTACATAATATAATATCATCTTGCACATCATAGTAATTTATGACCTAGAAATTGAATAATGAGCAAGCACACGACACATAATGGGTTCTGCTTGTATGTAATGTAATATTCAAGATTTGTGGTTTTGGAGTCGTTTCTTATTAGTTCCCTTGTTATGTTCATTGCATACGTGATGACGTGGATAAAATCAGCCCCGAGCCAACGTTCAACCTGCAAGCCCAAGCGTTTGAAGATCAAGAGTTCGATCCGTGGACTGAGCAACAATATAAGAAAAAGACAACTGTCCTTGACCACATTGCCCCTATCTTAGGAATTTTAGCTAGAAATGCATGCATGTTTTAAATTTGAATCCAATGTTAGGTGGTTTATTAGAATTTCTTTGGCATTCCTTGTAGCCTAGGTATGGGTTAGTTAGGTTATGTTTGATGTCATTTTCACATGCTTAGCCCTACTTAAATGATAGGGTTGAGAGTAATTTTACATTAATGTTTATTATCATGATCTTTGAGATGATATTGTGGAGATATATGGCATATATATATAATATATATATATATATATGAAGATGTAGAGATAGGAATCTAGCAGCCTAGTTGGTACGCGGTTGGTGTGTATGCACGAGACTCGGGCTGGTGGTTAGTGCCTACGTAGATTCTAAGGACCGGTTCGTGAGACTCCGTGAACTAGCTTACACCGTGCCACCATAAGAACTGGTACGGGCAAAGTGGCCAAGTAATTAGATGTATTCCCGATGTAGTGTGAGTGTTTGGTAGGTTCGGGGAATGGGAGTCGGGCAGGACTACCCTGGGATCCGCAAGGCTCAAGAGGGGGGCCACTGCAGGCGGAGGTAAAATGGGCTCCATGAGGCCGTAGGGGTGAAACCTCAGAGGTCTCATGCTCGTCGGGATTCCCTTTGTAAAGGTCACATCATGATCTCCTGGCCACACACCTTAGTAAGTGTGAAATATGGCTAGCTACCCCGGGCAAAAGGGAGGATTTAGTCCACCTGGCGATAGGGGACGGAATCACGACTTATGGGTAAAGGGTACAAACTCTGCAGAGTCAAAACTGTCTAGACAGTCGTGCTCACGGTCAAGAGCGGACTGGTAACTCTAGATTAGCATGGTTTGGGAGTTGGTTGGTAGACTTGGATTGGTGGTTTTGGGATGTGGTTGGTGGGTTTTGGGAGATGGATACAGATGGACTTGGAGATACTTGGTTACTTGGTTAGAATGGTTGGGATATTCATCTAGTAAATAGGATGCTTAATAAAACTAAGGAATAGGTTGCTTAGTGCATAAGCCATGTTTAGCGTTCCTTGATTTCTTGCCTAATCATGCATAATTCTTCCCACACTTGCTGAGTACATTATATACTCAGGTGTTTTTTCTTTTTCCTCTATTATAATTGTTGCTCAATGAAAAGAAGATCAAATGAAGACAGTGTGAAGAAGGTCACGTAGCTGACAGTCGATTTGCTTGTGGATGGCTCTAGAAGCTTCTCCTCTTCCGCTGCTACTCGAGACTCAATTAAGGTATAAATGTCGTTTATTTTTTATATATAACTGTTTATCACTATTTGTCCTACATGTATGATTAAACCGATCTTGGCATATATGTAGTTTGCAGCCGGTTTTGCTTTTTGTAAAACCGGGCGTGACACCAATGAACAGGTATTAACTTTTTCTGGCATTTCAATGAAGCAGTGTCAACTAGAGTTGCCAAACCTTACATTTTCCAATTCATCAAAGTAGTTGAGCCTACTTCGAAGTGCCTCTGCAAACTCAATGAGCCTTTGTTTCTCAACCAACTGCATCACCATTAGAAATAATGCTCAGTTGGCAAAATATTAAGAAAAATAAGAGAGGGGTCAGAAAGATGGGGAAAAAGATTTGCTGCTGAATGTTCCATTTGATATCAGCTAAACATTAATACTAGCATATCAGTTTTGACTTCCTAAATTCTAGATTATTGCCAGAATGCTTCTGTGAATTTTGTGCATAATATTTAACAAGGTTATGCACAAGAAGAAGCATCCACAAGGAATTTCCTTACACAGTACTAAACAGTGGATCACAAATCGGGATATAGGCTAAAACAAAAGACAAAGAATTTTTTCTTTTTTCATGGCCTAAAAAGCTAGCACATACTCCCTCCAGTTTTAAATTGTTGGGGTTGCACTAATCAACATCAACAATTTAAAACTGGTGGGAGTATAGTGTATCAAAAAAGCACCATACAATTTATGTTATGAAATATGTCTGTTATACTCAATAAATATTCAATATGGCTAATGCACACGTCACAGAGAATCCAGTGTTCTTTACAGAGATGTTTCATTATTAATCATGTTGCGGCTACAGGATCAAGTCCAACACAATTAACTAGCGCAAAGGACGCATACAAGCTGGTCGCAGGCATCATGCAGTGTCTTTGTCTTTGTGGCAACACTCAAGTGCAAGGACTGTAGTTCTTCAAGTAAGTTCAATGTGTCATCAACCTGCATAAATGTACACTAACGATTAAACTAAGAAGGGTAAATATCTATATGTTTCTTACACCTTTTTCAATATAAACCAACAAAAAGGTTGAGAGCCTACTTGCTTAAGGATACCATCACATGTGTTTGACACGCTCCTCTAATGTACTCTCATAGAGGTGATATTTTTCTTCCGTCTTTCAATGAACCACAGGTGCAAAAAGCCATAACATTACAAAAACCTTTTCATCAGCAAGACAGCAAATGGAAAAAAGTAGGTATCCATCACCAAAAGAAATGACAGTGATCAAACCTCAGATTTCATCGCCGTTTCCAGTTCTGCAAACCACTTATAAAACTATAGAAAAGAAACAAGTTCCATTTTGAATCCCATCATAATGAATATTTACTACTTACATGTAATACCACATTATCCATTGAGCAAAGGTGAAGAAAAACAAAAACTAACCTGATGTGTATTTACCATGACTGCATCCAATGAACCAGCCTCCTCCAGAGCAGACTCTTTCTCTGCAACATCCACTACTCCATCCTTCCCCAAAATCTTTTCCTGATACAACATGCATTAAACAAGTGGGCCGCCCTTTTTTAACATGCATTAAACAAACACAAGTTGAGTGTAACATCATTACCCAACGATCTAGATTGGCCAGAACCGAATCGAAGGTGGAGATGAAACATGACAAAGATGAAAAGTTGGAGAATCCCAAACAGCCATTCAGTGAAATTACCCTCCAAGGCGGAACCCACACCCTAATTGACACCCAAGAAGGTACCAAAAAATTTTTTAAGCATTCTCATGCCCCTTAAAATATAGAGCTAATAATATAGACATGAAACCAAGTTCTCAGCCCTCTAGAATGTCGCCTAAACTCTGCACTGCAAACTCAAAACCAACTTCTCAAGGCTTCGATGCAGTCCAGGCACAGAATCTGCTGTGGGAACTAGTGAGCCAGAATTTCGCAGCTAGAGCGAAATGCCACATTCTCCTATTCAAGCAAGCAACGCACATAATTACACAAGCAATTCTCACCAGATTGGCGGGGAACGGCCTATCGGCGACGGCTTGAGAGAGAGCGGCGATCGCGGCCTTCTGCTGCTCCGCGAGCGGCGCATTCTGCAAGGGAGCGAGCGCGAAACGTAAATGACAGATCCATCAAACCGGCGACGTGCCCGTCGAGATCTTAGGCCCCCCGCCACGCCCAGATCTGGCGCCGGGACGAGGAAGAGAGAGGTTGTGGCGACCGACCTGCTCCCAGGTTGACGCGAAGTTGTAACCCTTGGAGACCGCGCCTGACTTGGGCAGCGCGGATGCCGTCCCTGGCGCCGTCGTCGCGGCCATGGACGCGCGGCTCGCGTCAAGTGGAGGGAAGCTGCCGGAGCGGCAGAGGCAGAGCGGTGAACGAGGCCCTACGAGTAGAGGTGGTCATGGGCTAGGAAGGATGAAATGGTAATGGGCCAGATCAGATTAGTATTAGGTTGAATTTATATTATAAAAAGCCCGTGCGCCGAGCCCATTTACCAGTCCTACAAACGATCGGGCTCGGAGTACGCCATCTGCGATCTGCCTTGTTACGCAGGACTTAGCCCAGTGGCGGATTTTTACGGGCTGGACATGGTCACCTGAGCACACGGACGTTCGAGACTCCATGTACCCTAGTACCTCAGTTCGTGTCTTTGCAACTTCTAAATTTGTTTTTGGTATTAATGCCAAAATATCTTTTGGCGAATATAAGAAAGCTTTTAATAATATTTCATCAATTAAATGGAAAACTCTTGTGGAAAGGAGCGCAATTGGGAATAAAAAACTGTGGTGAAGGGAATCAAGAAAAGAGATTGGTTAGGAAATCGAGGGAAGGCGTTACAAAATCAAGCGATACGGTATTTGCAACACTGATCACAACTGTTGCTCATGGAGTTTGAGGACACTGCTTCCCAGGAGCTTATGGTGAGATTTGGATCCTAAAAATGGACTTGCTCCGGTGGGGGGAAAAAAGCTCTGATTAATGCCCAGCAAATCTACTCGTCTCTAGCACTAGTAGTCGACAAAACTTTTCACTCCGAGACTGCCGCCCGGTGCAAACGCCACAATGGACGAAACGATGTCCAGTCCGAGGTGAGACAAAGGTTGTGTTTGACACAACTTTTATAACAGTTTTTTCATAAAAGTAAAAGTAGGATATAAATTTAAGCTGGTGTTAACCAGATTTTCAGACAAGCTATTTTTTAGCAAGTTTAAGCTGTAACAAACAGAATTAAAAAATATATGCTTCTACACAGTGCCGCACCACGGCCACACGGGACACAAGCCTCAATGCCAGCTCTGCCTCGCTCAGCCCCTGCATCCCCAGCGTCAGCTTCATCGACGCCACGTCACCCTCTCCTCATCACGAACGCCACCACGACACGAAGAGCTCGAGCCAAGCCGGCAGCTCCGAGGGTTACTCGTCGCCGTCTACGTCCTCCGCAGCATGATGGCCGCCGCCCTGCATGATCCTGCAGAGTGCGGAGTCCCACTGGTTCTTGATGGTAGCGCGCGATGGTGTGGTCCGTGCCTAGCTGAATTAACCAATACTCCTCCTAGTCGCTCTCCTTACTCAAAGCACAAACTAAGCGCAAATACACATTTCTGCATGGAGCGAGTACCTGTTAGTCCACTGTCACACTTCGGTATGCGGATCTATGACCACTCATAAGTTCTACCGCTCGATATTTTGATAAATAGCAGCCTCCGTGTGTTACACTAGACATTATGACATTGGCTTCAACCAAGCGGATCGAGGACTCCGGCATCTATACATATGATTAATTTTTGTTTCGTCATTACAGACGGCAATAGCACCCCCTCCCCCCCCCCCCCAAGTAAATAACAGCTGGAACAAAACTGAATATACAACGGTCACTTTACAAAACAAAAGAATTTACCGCTCAGCTCGATCTGTACAGCAACAAAAACTACACGTCGATGGCTGGCAGCCAAGCCACGACACATTATGGACTGATTTATTATAGACGACAGAAGAAGAAAAACCTAAGACTAAGCATAATTACAGTTCGAATAATATACACATCCAACGCCATGAGATATGTGCCAATCAGCACAAGAGGCATACGGTCCAAGTGCAAAGATCACTTTGATGCCACATGGAGTAGAACAAGCCAGACTTACCAGTTTAGCATTTAAAACGTCAGGAGAGATGAAACTGGCACCATAACTCCGTCATAAATCACATAACATCTTTTACTCCTGTGGAGCATTTTGCGAATCTTCTTCATGAATATTTGACGATGATTTGCTTGGACTGCTTATTGCGGGCATCCATTGCTCAGGAATCACAATAAAATAAGCAGACATTGCTTTCCTGTACCGTTTCTTATATTGCATTGGTGAAATTACAGTTGGAGGGGCATTTTTCGGCCCACCAAGAATGCCAGAAGACTTGACCCACGTTTCAAGGTGCTTGTCCCATGTATACTGCCTCATAAAATCAATAATTCCCAGTACCAGTTCATGTTTCTCATCATCAACACCCACAAGCAAGGAATAATCCATCACATCAATTCCCTAGAAAAACATCAAGCTCATTAGTGTTTATATGTATAAGGTTGTAAAGATCAATCTGGGTTTAATCCTACACCATGTTTTCATTTCCGACACCTTATGCACAATAGCCTACCCAGAGATATATTGCCTGTTGACCTACAGTACAACTTATGGTGTGATTAACAAGTCCTAAGAGTTGGAGAAAACCACAGTTATCAGAAAACTTAGAGATGCTTTAACTGAAAAGAATCAAGTCAGCTATTGTATTACTGGTAAGAAATTTTAAGCGTTAGCTTCAGGTGTGGAGCCAAACATCCAAGTTAAGAATGGCCCTGATGGAATACATGGTAACATTCAACCAAACATACAGTCAGCTCATATTGCACTAAGCATTCTAAAAAGGCACAAGTGACAGCAATGCAAAAGCTTCTACGTGATATGCTTAAAGTCCAAAAGATAATTCATTTCTGGGACCATGCAATTTAAATGTCAGGGCAAAGTGTAAAAAAAGGAAGAATCTAGGATCTACCAATTTAGATTACAAATTAGCATCTGAAAACCATCAAGAATTAGTATAGCCCAGACTCAACACCAACTACAATAGTACAACATACAATAGTTTGTGACGAAGAGTGGAGATTAGGTTTCAAAGCCATGCATATGATCAGCCAAATGAGGCTTAAACAGGAATGAGAGAAATCAACACTAAGAATGTCCAGTTAATGAATTATGATCACCCTCTGGTTTTAATAAGCCACAAATTTTAATGCAAACTTACAGCTAAAAAAGAAGTATCGTTCCAAACAGCTCTCTCCAGTAACCGCTTTGCCTTGTTCCCAACAAAAATTGGTGAAGTGGGCATCGCCTCTAGTAAGTTCTGGTCAAGAAGAACCTTGTTGGTCCCACTGGAATCTGCATTATACCTTGACCTTGATGATCCCTTGAGATCATAAAGCCTGGTGATATTCCGTCCAAACAAAAGATTCTCCATTACCAGCAAATCCATTTTTGACTCCTTACCGCCCTTCAGGTGCTTAATTGTAACCTAAGTAAAAGCATGGCAAATGGACATATTCAGCAGGATATTCCAATAAATAAATAAACTTCCAACTGTGCTATATTAATAATTGGAACACCAGTCAGAGAAAACAAAGCACCAAATGATTAAATGTTTAGGGTGATTTCCATCAAATTCCCCCATATTCATCTGAAAATGCCCAAATGGTTTCTAGAGCTGTTAGTTTTGGCCTTTTGGGTGCACCTTCATCAGTTTGGAGTGGATGAAAATAATTCCTTTCTTCATCAAAAAACAAACAGGCTGACAGGAAGGTGTCTAAACTTACCAATGTTTGCATATCTCAAACATACTCCACAATATTTTGCAGGCATAGAGGATTATTGACATTATGATTATTAGGAAATAATTCTAAGAAAATCCAGTGCTCGAAAGATATGTTAGAAAAGAACTCAAGGTAAAAAGAATGTGGAAGTCTTCAAAACTTCCTTGGAATCAAGATTGCTGTTTCTTAGATTGTACAGAGGAAGTACGTCCTGGACATTTCTACAAAGATCAGTGTGATTTGGTTATTACCATATTGCTTCTCCTATAGAAACCATGTGCTGACTCAGGTGGTCCAGTTATTGGTACAGAGGTTATCAAAGGTTTGATTGGTGTCTTATTGTTTTGCCAAGAAAACCAGATATTTTGCATACAGTTAGTATTTAGTAGGGTTGATGTTGGATACTAATACATAGAGGTTGTCTTAATAGGTGCTGCAGTGCTTAAAGAGTAGCTGTGAGAAAGGGATTTGGTTTAGGAAGAATCGATAGCTGGACATGGAAGATAAATGTGATGATGATTGGGCATAGTGTGTGGATGATGGGGAGCCTATCTCAGGATATTGCATCTTTGTGGGAGGTAAACTATTTTACATGGGAGGGCGGACCTGGCGCAGTGGTAGTGTGTCTCCACTTGTGTCCTGAGGTCTTGGGTTCGAACCAGAGTTACCAGACTCTCTGCAAAAGCAGGGGTAAGGCTGTCTAGAGATAACCCTTCCCCAGACCCCACATGTGTACGCCCTTTTTTATGGGACATAAATCAAAATTATCTGCTGCAGAAGCAGAACATAAAGGAATGCCACTGGGCTTGAATAAGATGATCTGGATGAAAGGCCACTTGCCTAAACTAGGCTGTTCAGGAACAACCCCTTGGTGCTTCAGTGCAACAAGGAGTCACCATCAACTCAGTTATTAATACTACATAATGATCGTACCAAGAACACTCAATAGGTCTTCATCAAGGAGAAGTTTGGTTGTGGCATGGCAAAGTATGTCAGATTTGGGATTAGTTAATTGGCTGTTTCACCAAACAGAGGCCCTGGTAAGAGTAATGCAATATGTAACAAGATGGGCATGGTCGATATTTTAACCCGCCTTGACGATGGGTAATGGAGAGTTAGTCTCCATTAAAGAAGATTCCCCCAAGTCTCGATAAAATCTTAGAACTATAGGTGCATTCAGTGAGAGAAATTATATTCCTTCATCAGTTTTCATATTAAAAGGCCGTTACATGGATAAAAATAAGCGTTTTACTCTTTTTACCATCTCATCTACACAATTTGATTGTGTCTGATAAAATAATCATACTTGAATAGAAGCAACAATGTGTTGAAACAAGTTTATTTTTATTGCTTGAATTATTTTCCTAAAGGGTACCAAACTAATATTAAAGAACCATAATATTGTTTTGGATCAATGGATGAATGAACTCCGCCTATGTTGTAATGACATAGCCGGTCCCAAGCCCGGGTAAAGGAGGAGGGGGTTGTGATAGGCTTGGCGAGCCAACAACTACACTTAGCCACTCTCATGGAAATGAAACCCAATAGAAATTCGTTGGGGCGTAACCCTCTTAGCGACGCGCTATATCGGAACCCGGGTATGGTGTTAAGTGGGCAAGGGCCGGGTCGCCACCGCCTTAGTGGCGCGCCATATCGGAACCCGGATATGGTGTTAAATGAGCAAGGGCCGGATCGCCATCACCTTAGTGGCGCGCTACATCATCGCCCGGATGTAGTGATAAGTGAGCAAGGGTCTTTGCATCTTACTCGACGGGTGCAAAGCGTAAGGAAGCTAGCCGAGGAACATAGATTTCGGGTGGGTAGTTGGAATGTAGGATCCTTGACGGGGAAGCTACGTGAGTTAGTAGATGTTGCCATTAGGAGACGAGTAAATATCCTTTGTGTACAAGAGACTAGATGGGCGGGTCAAAAGGCAAGAGAAGTCGAGAATACCGGTTTCAAGATTTGGTATTCTGGTTCGGCTGGGACTAGGAATGGCGTAGGTGTTCTAATAGATAAGAGTCTTAAGGATGGAGTAGTGGATGTTCGAAGACGAGGGGATAGGATCATCTTAATCAAGATAGTAATTGGGGACATTGTCTTGAACGTCATTAGTGCTTATGCCCCACAAGTTGGGCTCAACATGAGTGCTAAGAGGCAATTTTGGGAGGACTTGGAGGATATGGTTAGTAGTGTACCGATAACCGAGAAACTCCTCATAGGGGGAGATCTCAATGGTCATGTCGGTACAACTAACCTAGGATTTGAAGGAGTACATGGAGGTTTTGGATGCGGCGATAGAAATCAAGAGGGTAAGGACATCCTAGACTTTGCCGTAGCCTATGATCTGTTGATAGCTAACACCCTCTTTAGAAAGAGGCAATCTCACCTAGTGACCTTTAGTAGTGCCCAACACTCTAGCCAGATTGACGTTGTCCTCACTAGGAGAAAGGATAGACGGGAGTGTCTAGATTGTAAGGTGATCCCGGGGGAGTGTGTTGTGACACAACATAAGCTTGTGGTAGCTGAATTTCGCTTCCATACATGTTCTTTGCGGGACAAAGGTGTCAAAATCACAAGAACAAAGTGGTGGAAGTTGAAGGGAGAATCACAAGAATCCTTTAAAAATAGGGTGATCACAGAAGGACCCTGGGCAGAAAATGGAGATGCAGATAGTATGTGGATGAAGATGGCAACTTGCATTAGGAAGGTAGCTAGTGAGGTGTTCGGTGTGACAAAGGGAAAGAAACTTATAGATAAAGACACTTGGTGGTGGAATGAGGATGTACAAAAGGCCATTAAAGAGAAGAAGGAGTGTTATAAGAGTTGGCATAATGATAGAAACGCAAGCAACATGCTTAAGTACAAAGAGGCTAAGAAGAATGCAAGGCGGGTTGTAAGTAAGGCAAGAGGACAAACTTATGATAAGTTATATGAGAGACTAGGGACAAAAGAAGGTGAAAAAGACATATACAAGGTAGCAAAAATCCGCGAGAGAAAGATGAGGGATCTCAATCAAGTTAAATGCATCAAAGATGAGACTGACCGCATTCTAGTGAAGGATGAAGAGATTAAGAATAGATGGCGTGATTACTTTAATGGGCTATTCAATGATGGGAATGAGAGCACTATGGTTGAGTTGGATGACTCCTTTGATGACTCCAACAGGCGGTTCGTGCGGAGGATACAAGAGTTTGAGGTTAAGGAGGCCTTAAAAAGGATGAAAGGAGGAAAGGCCCTCGGCCCTGACGATGTCCCTATTGAGGTGTGGAGATGTCTTGGGGACGTCGCAATAGTATGGCTCACAAAGCTATTCAACCACATTTTTCGGTCAAACAAGATGCCTGAAGAATGGAGGAAAAGTATATTAGTACCTATCTTCAAAAATAAAGGAGATATTCAAAGTTGTACTAATTATCGAGGTATTAAGCTTATGAGTCATACTATGAAGCTTTGGGAGAGAGTGATTGAACACCGCCTGAGGAAAGTGACCAATGTCACTAAAAACCAGTTTGGTTTTATGCCTGGGAGGTCTACAATGGAGGCGATTTTCTTGCTTCGTCAGCTTATGGAGAGATATAGGGAGCAGAAGAAGGACTTGCATATGGTGTTCATCGACTTGGAGAAGGCGTACGACAAGATACCAAGGTCAGTCATGTGGTGGGCACTAGAGAAACATAAAGTGCCAACAAAGTACATTACCCTTATCAAGGATATGTACAATAATGTTAGGACAAGTGTGCGCGTAAGTGATAGTGAGACTGATGCATTTCCTATCACGATAGGATTACATCAAGGATCAGCTTTGAGCCCATACATCTTTTCCTTGGTCATGGATGAGGTGTCGAAGGATATACAAGGGGATATCCCTTGGTGCATGCTCTTTGCTGATGATGTAGTGCTGGTAGATGAAACTAGAGATGGTGTTGATAAGAAATTAGAGTTATGGAGACAAACCTTAGAGTCCAAGGGGTTTAGACTTAGTAGGACCAAAACCGAGTATATGAGGTGCAACTTTAGTGGTGTTGGTCGTGAAGAGGGAAATGTTAGTCTACAAGGACAAATAGTACCTAGAAGGGACTCTTTCCGATACTTAGGATCAATGTTACAAAGCAATGGCGATATTGATGAGGATGTTTGCCACAGGATCAAGGTAGGGTGGATGAAATGGCGACAAGCCTCTGGAATCCTATGTGATAGGAAAGTCCCACAAAAGCTAAAAGGGAAGTTCTATAGGACGGTGATCAGACCCGCGATGCTCTATGGGGCGGAATGTTGGCCAACTAAACGGCAACATGTCCAACAAATGAGTGTCGCAGAGATGCGCATGCTACGGTGGATGTGTGGGCACACGAGAAGAGACCGAATAAGGAATGAGGCGATTCGTGATAAGGTAGGGGTGGCGCCGATTGAAGAGAAGTTAGTCCAACATCGGCTTAGGTGGTTTGGACATATCCAACGGAGACCTCCAGAAGCATCAGTTAACAGTGGGATTTTAAGAGGTAGAGAAAATATTAGGAGGGGTAGAGGACGACCAAGGTTGACCTGGGAGGAGGCGGTAAAACGAGATTTGAGAGATTGGAATGTATCCAGAGACTTAGCTCATGATAGGACCGCATGGAAAGTAGCAATTCATGTGCCAGAATCGTAGTCTTGTTTTTTTTTCTTTTTTCTTTTCTCTTTTTCTTTTCCTTTTTTCTTATTTCTTTTCTCTTTTCTCTTTTTCCTTTTCTTTTTTCCTTTTTTTTCTTTTTTTCCTTTTTTCCCCTTGTTCTCATATCTCTTCCTCTGTTTTACTTCATTGATATTGGGTTTCATGTCTAGCCGACCCCAACAGGCTTGGGATAAAGGCTTGGTTGTTGTTGTTGTGATCAATGGATGAATTATTATTCTTTCTTGCAATGAAATTGTGACAAGATTGAAGTTCAAAAGATTATACCTGATAGATCCCCAAAATTTTTGCTAGGCAAGTAGGACTTCCAGTGCTTATGGACTCTGATAGATATTTAAAATATTCCGAGCCAAACTTAAGGAATGATTCAAGTTCTGTCTTCGTGACTTGCTTTATTATAAATCTGTCGTCCAAAGATTTTGCAAAAAATACATTGCTTTTACCACCTTGAGCTCCCCATTTCTTGCACCGACTGATAGATCTCACAAAATCAAGTTCAGATGGACAGCAAGACCTCCTAAGTGCTTCAAAGCTTTTTGCATAATAGCATGTCACAGTGTATTTCACTTTCCCAGGTGGCCCGCCGTCTTCAAAAGAAACTCTCAAGTGCACTAGATCAGGAGAAAAGGATCCTCTACCTCCAGACATTGCTGAAGTAAAATCATCAGATGATCCAAAATCATCGAATAAATGAAACGGGTTAAAATTTCCTGAATCATAGACAGGCAACTGAAGTGAAGAATCTGCACTGTCTTTATTTTTGGTGTTCTCATCAGACAATTGAAAGCGGTACATGGTTGAAACAAGTGCATAAGAAATAACACTAGTTGGCTCATCATCAAATACTGGGATGACAGTATCATTAGCACCAGTAGGCAGAAAAAGCCTTGGTCCACCTTGTTGTGATAGCTCACTAAACAATGTAATGTATAAAGGAGTGTAGTCAGCCAAGGAAGCAAAACCCATTTCTGAACCAGATTTTGTATTTAAGGAAGAATAAGATGGCATGTATGGCATCTTAAGCCATCTCAGTGAGTCTTCTGATGTATCTCCAGATCGGACAGATAAAGAAGTATGGGATGGTACAACCTTAGCTTGATTTTTTACATCAACTGCAGATCCTTCAGCTGAAGGTAGTGGCTTCACCAAGTTTGCATCAGGAACAGGTCCGTTCCCTCCTCTCCATTTCATGTCCAATGTGTCTGGGATGTCAGTAGTTACTGGGAATTGACCATCAGAAACAACCCTACGAACACCAACTCTGGATTCTTGGCCATCCAGGTGAGCCTTGACGTTGGCTCTGTTGGCATGATTAATTTTCGCCATTGCATCTTCTCCACCAGTCAACTCTTCGACATTTCTCGAGCTATTTTCATTAGAATGATGTTCCTGGTTGATCCCCTTATTTTCACCATGGAATGGACTTGAATGCTGTTGCAAGGACCCTTCTGTTGAATTTGAAAGAATCTCTGTCACCTTAGAGATCTTTTCTGATTTTGTGATTGCATTGGGATCAACTGAATTATCACCAAAATCAGAATCCCTATTCCCAACCCTTAGACCTCCTAGTGCATCACGGTACTTGCCACCTGAATTTGCTATGAAGGTAAGCCGCCGATCCCACAAGTAACACAGAAACAATAGCTGCCTCCTCAGTTTGTTAACTTCAAGAATATCAATGTACTGCTGTCCCTTTCCCATATTCTTTTTGCATAGGTTCTTTAATGACTCCTGGAGAATAATGCTCCGATAGTAAGAATAGCTTTTTGTGCAGACACGAGGGGGTGCGGGACAATAAAACATTAGATAAGGAAATTCAAAACAAATGTACCGTAAATTCAGCTTTCTCCGCTAAAAGGATCTCTTCCAGCTCTACGATATTTCTTCTCAACTCGAGGATCTTCAAGTTCCCATCAAAAGAACCTGTGATTGGTGTTCCATCAATGTCGCGGAGCGCATTGAGAACTTGACTGAACAGGAGGTCAGCTGCATTATCCACCTGATTCATTAACTGTCAGCATCAGCACAAATAATGACACAGATTGGTTCATAATATTAAGCATATTCTACCTCATTTGCTTCTTGTTCTACCCATTCCTGATGTTGGGAAGTAAAATCAAGTTTCGGTGGTGGCAGAAACACAGAGTAAACCTTGATGGATGCATATCGGAAGCATGCAACCATTTCACCAAAGCTGAGATACAAACATGTAAGAAACAAAGTTTAACAAATCAATAAGGTGGAGCAGAAATGAGGACGTACCCATAAAAACGAAGGCAATCCCTGTGAAGAGAGTGACCACAGCTTGCCACCCTACATGCTGCCGCATGATTTGAAAAACTAAGCTCCAAAAATTTACCAAATGACAAGCCCCAGGCAGCATCAGACATCACTACTCTTTTAGTTGCTGGAGGGAGCCCATTAACTCGTGGACAACGTAAGCATCTATGCCACATCCAAAATCTACCATCATGCTCACCAGGCAACTTTACTGAAAGTTTTCTAACTGATATTGATAAGCTGCCTTGGGGGTGGACATAGCAGTAAACATGGGCCTCTGGCGGTAGCTCGCAAGAATGACAAAGGTTGTTCTGAAGCAAAGTGTGAAAGTTAAAGGGTTAAACGAAACATAAAGTTCTAGAACAAATATAGATGTATGGATTCTCAATCTAACCTGATCAAATAGCTGGTCTCGCAGAAACCTGCCTAAAGGTCTGTCAAAGTTACCGTAATACTTTATACGAAGAAGGTGTGGCCGCTCGCATAAAGTCTCTTTCCAAACACAACGAGAGGACAGAGAAACTAATATACTCTGATTATCAGCAGGAGACGCTGGAATTTCATCCTTTTTGGTAATTGAATCGTCCTTTGAACTGTCATCATCATGAGAAACATGTACATTGAGATAAACAGCTGGTTTTTCTGCCATATTGTCTCCAATCCCAGAAATTTTAGTAAATGAATTATCGTTCTCAACAGACATCAAGTTAGAGTTTGTAGGATGATCAGGCAATACGCCAGAGTCATAAACAGACAAATGTTTTGTAGTATCACTCTGATATCCTTCAAAATGCAGGTTGCTATTCACATCTCTTGTAAAAATGTTTGCCTGCTGAACCAAGGGACCAATAGATGACCGAGGAACCAGCAAGCAATCAATGTTTCCATTCTGGCTACTGATTTGAACAGATGTTGTTCCATCACTACTAACTCCCGGTCTTTGGCAGGTGTTATTCTCAGGAGAGCATGCTGATACTGTTTGTCCCGTTCTCTTTATGACATTAAATGCCGTATCATCATTTCGTAAATCAAATGCTTGCATGCCATTATTTGATGATGAAGCACTAGGCATTGTCAAGATGGGTATTGTCGAGATGGATCTATCAGCACTGGAAGGTTTATCTGGCAAAGCAACAATGATTGGTGACTTGAGTGGGAGTTCTGGAAGGGTTGCACCTTCATCCACAAGGAAAGATGTCTCAAGCGCCAGGTGATAAGCTGCAAATACTCCATATTGCACAACATGCTTCACTTTTTTAAGCTCATCACCATTGGCACCTTTGAGTAAGATCTACAGAATTAGAGATAGTTAGATACATATCCTGTGGCAGTAGACTCATTACACGTTTGTTATTCTAAAAGATGTAATGCAGATATTTTATCTCCATTCCAAGTGGCTACGATGAGGTGATGTAATAAATCCTTTAACAAACATGCATCCACAGCAACAACAACAACGACAAAGCCTTTGTCCCAAGCACGTTAGGGTAGGCTAAACGTGCATGCAACAACAACAACAACAACGAATTTTTATTGGGTTTCATTTCCATGAGTGGTTAAGTGTAGTTGTTGGCTCGCCAAGCCTATCACAACCCCTCCTCCTTTACTCGGGGTTGGGACCGGCTATGTCATTACAACATAAGCTAAACATGCATCCACAGCAAAAATAAAAAATGTCTTTTCCATAAAGGAATATAGAAGAGCATCCTGATAATTTTCCAGCTAGACTAATGCCATTTGTTATAGGATCTCTTGAAATGCTAAAAAAATCTCATGCATTATGATATAATTTTCAGGCAATCTTGCAGTGACCTCAAGGGGTTTCCCATTAGTAATTAAGTAGATAAAGGCACAAAGACGCTGTTTTGCAACATGTAATGAAAGAGACATGAAATAAAAGCTCTATAACTGAGACATCAAGTGTATCACTTACTGTACAACCAAAGGGTTTTGGACAGCCTTCAAAAAACATAAGGGCCTTCAGCATTTTCTTCCCAGCTTCCCCAGCAGTCCCATGCTCTTCGACATACTTCTCTACATGGAACAAGTCACAGTGCCCAAGCTTCTGGGACGACAAATAATCAATCGAGGGAACTATTTGAGCACCAGTACATCGAGATATCCTTTCCAGCAATGGCCTTTTAATATTCAGAACAAGCGAAATGTTTTTCTCCAGAAATAAATCCTGAGCATAACGAGATACAGATTTCTCTACCAATATGACACTTGGTTGGTATGCCTTGATCTTTGCGACTGCCATTTTCAAATAATCTGTTTCCTGGAGTCAAATAGAAGAATTCTGAGAATGCATCACTAAAAGCAGCTGTCAATCTTTATAACCTTGTCAGTGCACTTTGCATTCAAAACGTGTGCGGAAAGAGATACCTGCTGTAATAAAGTATCAAAACTTGAAAGCAAATTTGATACACGCTGATATTCGAGTGCACCACCAAGAATTAGAATTCGTGGCTTTTCCTTTTTTGATGGCATACGTCGATTAGCAACATTTTTCTTACAAACAACTCCCTTCACAGCGAAACTGGAAATAAAGGAGTTTAACAACAAAACCAAATAAGCTCTCAAGTGGAGCACAAAACAAATGATGGAAAAAAACGTATAAATGCTCCAGTGAAAAGGAAAAGGAAGCTCAATAGAAATTAGAAAGTAGCATCAGAGAAAATTTGAATTAGTAAGCATACAGTTCACATAACCCATAAGGTAATAAACATTTAAACTCATAATGACGTAAAATCATCATGCCATGTGATGAGTGAAAGTCATCTTCATTTATATTTGTTTACCTTTCACTTGGGCGGCCACAAGCCAGGCATTTCACCTTGACATAACCACCAGGATCCATCCTACCTTCTTTGCTAGTATCTGGTTTCAAAAGAGATGCAGCCTCCCAAGACAAAGAAGTAACTATATCTAGCCAACTGTCTTTGCCATTTTTATCAACCAATGGTAACTTTTCAGCCTGAAGAAGCTGAGAAACTAGTGCCCGAAAATGACCATCAACTATTTCTTTCATGGCTTTCTTGTGTTCCTCAGCCGATTTATCTCTACTTCGACAATGCCCATTGCCAAAGCTGTTTGAGCGTAGATATCCCCACTCTCCTGTAGCATCCTCACCCTCATCATCATCACATAAAACACCATCATGATCATCCTCTTCATCCTCAGGTTCTGGAGGTACCCAAAGTGAGCTATTGTTTTCGAAGTCCACTGGTTCATTTTCTGGCACTTCCATGCTATACAGGGAAGAAGATCGCGTATTGCAGCACTCATAATTTTCGATGCTATGATCTTCAGTCTTATCTGTTGAGGGATCAACCAATGTTGTTGCTTCTTTCCTTGGTGATGTGGATTCTTTTGTGCCATCAGTACAAATAGCTTGATGGCTATCAAAATGCACAGGTCCATAACAGTCATTAGAATTCTGCAATTGCTGTCCTTCCAAATCTGAGTGGAAAACTGTATAGTCATCATCTTCATCATCACTCCTAGTACAAAATTAATGTTGACTTAGCGAAAAGGGTGCACTTCGTAATCCAGATATAATAAGTGAATCAATATAGGAGATAAACGCCTACACTCAGCTAAATAACCTTCCTCTAAAGACTAAGCACGTTTCACTCACAAAAAAAGGTTAAAAAGATATTGCTAAGCAGACTGGAATAAATAGCCACATAAATCTATTCTACCACCATAAGTTAAAACCTGCTTTTTATAGCAATCAAATTTAGATGGAACTTGCCTAGTAACACTACCAGACATTGGGTCTAGTGAAGCAACCCTAGAAGCATGTGGCGGTGGGCATACTTGCTGATGCTGAAGAAAGTTACAGTAAATGTACTTAGATCATGAGATAACATTTTCTTGAGACACCTCATGACATAAAAAGCGTTGCACATGGGGTTTTACATAGCATCCATAGAAAAAATATTCTATCATCAAATAAGTACATCTTGTCCAAAACTACACAACATGAAACAGCATTTCAGAAGCATGGATGCAATTTGCTGATCGGTCAATCAATGTATATACAATCTTTCACAACCGATCATATTGTGACAAGTAAGATTTCACTTTGTCAATGAACAAAGCATGAAGGCATACCTATTCAAGCAAAAGTTGAATGGATCCAATGGGTTGTCCACATAAGTTTCAGGCTCCATGCCCCCCGCAGGCTCCTTCACAGCCTGCTGCTTCTCTGAAAAGCCATCGCCCTCTAAGCAGTTGCCTTCACCATGGACAGGCGCAGATGTGAAGTCTGTGAAGCTGACATTCGTGTAGGACGACATCTGCCCGTTCGACCCCGTGCTGCTACGCCCAGTGGAGCTGGACTTGTCGCTCCCCACACTTGCGGCTGACGGCGACAGGCTCAGCACTGGGCTGGACGGCTGCGCCAAGTCCCTCCGCGCTGGGGCCTCCTCCTCCAGCCAGCGCTTGAAGCAGTAGTTGCAGACCCTGATCCGCTCGCCGTCCTCCCTCGCGGCGTCCCCCGGCGAGCGTGGCACCGAGTTGGCCGTGCACCTGGCGCAGAACACGCGGCCGCAGTGGCGGCAGTGGTGCCGCCTGTTCAGGATGGTGAACTGCGCGTCGCAGTCGTAGCACACACGGCAGCTCTGGTCGGGCATCCAGAAGTCCCTCGACAGGTCATGCGGCTGCGCCCCCGCCGCCGCCCCCAACGCGGGCGGCGGCGACTGCTCACCCCGCCGCGGCATCCACGATTTCACCGCGCCGAACAGCTCCACCAGCCGCCCATCCGGTGATCCCATCGTCCACGCCACGCGCACCGCCGCCGCCGCCACCGCCACCAGCCCCACCCCTCATGCTCAATCCGGCTGCGACACCTCGACCGGCATAGCTAGCTCCTCCAAAGCCAAAACGGCTCCCACCTCCGCGCCGCTATCGGCCCACCGATCCAGATCACTCACCTCGGCAGCACCAGCACCAGCAGCGACGGCGGCAACAACTCGCACCAAGCCCGCCACGAGGAAATCGACGCGGCTGGATCGACGGGGAGCAACGAGGAATTGCGGGAGATGATGCGGTTCGGATTAGGAAAGAGATTAATCACTTGCCCGGGATTAGGAGGCGCTGAGGGTTCCAGAAGGGCGCCAGTGGAGCACGAGAGGCTGGAGGGTGCGGGTTCACGGGGACGCGGAGCCAAAGGGAGGGGATATGGATTAACCGACGCGTCAACGTGTTTTTCCAAATCTCTCTCGGGTCTTGGATTTACATTTTCTTTTTCTCTCAGTAGTCAGTGGTCGTCTCTCTCTCTTTTTTCTTGAGGGGATGTCTTTTTGTTTATTTGCTTTCCTTGCCACCACGGGACTCCTCTGTATCCCTTTCAGGTGCGTCCCCTCACCATTTTTATAGCGCCAAATAAAGCTAATAATGACAACAGTAAAACAAATCAATTACTAAAACAAAAAACAAATAAATTACTAAAACAAAAAATAAATCAATTACTAAGACAAAAAACAACTCTGTCTATGTTGTAATGACATAGCCGGTCCCAAGCCTGGGTAAAGTAGGAGGGGTTGTGATAGGCTTGGCGAGCCAATAACTACACTTAGTCATTCTCATGGAAATGAAACCCAATAGAAATTCGTTGGGGCGTAACCCTCTTAGCGACGCGCCATATCGGAACCAGAGTATGGTGTTAAGTGGGCAAGGGCCGGGTCGCCACCGCCTTAGTGGCGCGCCATATCGGAACCCGGATATGGTGTTAAATGAGCAAGGGCCGGATCGCCACTACCTTAGTGGCGCGCTACATCATCGCCCGGATGTAGTGATAAGTGAGCAAGGGTCTTTGCATCTTACTCGACGGGTGCAAAGCGTAAGGAAGCTAGCCGAGGAACATAGATTTCGGGTGGGTAGTTGGAATGTAGGATCCTTGACGAGGAAGCTACGTGAGTTAGTAGATGTTGCCATTAGGAGACGAGTAAATATCCTTTGTATACAAGAGACTAGGTGGGCGGGTCAAATGGCGAGAGAAGTCGAGAATACCGGTTTCAAGCTTTGGTATTCTGGTTCGGCTGGGACTAGGAATGACGTAGGTGTTCTAATAGATAAGAGTCTTAAGGATGGAGTAGTGGATGTTCGAAGACGAGGGGATAGAATCATCTTAATCAAGATAGTAATTGGGGACATTGTCTTGAACGTCATTAGTGCTTATGCCCCACAAGTTGGGCTCAACATGAGTGCTAAGAGGCAATTTTGGGAGGACTTGGAGGATATGGTTAGTAGTGTACCGATAACCGAGAAACTCCTCATAGGGGGAGATCTCAATGGTCATGTGGGTGCAACTAACCTAGGATTTGAGGGAGTACATGGAGGTTTTGGATACGGCGATAGAAATCAAGAGGGTAAGGACATCCTAGATTTTGCCGTAGTCTATGATCTGTTGATAGCTAACACCCTATTTAGGAAGAGGCAATCTCACCTAGTGATCTTTAGTAGTTCCCAACACTCTAGCCAGATTGACTTTGTCCTCACTAGGAGAAAGGATAGACGGGAGTGTCTAGATTGTAAGGTGATCCTGGTGGAGTGTGTTGTGACTCAACATAAGCTTGTGGTAGCTGACTTTCGCTTCCATACATGTTCTTTGCGGGACAAAGATGTCAAAATCACAAGAACAAAGTGGTGGAAGTTGAAGGGAGAATCACAATAATCTTTTAAAAATAGGGTGATCACAGAAGGACCCTAGGCAGAAAATGGAGATGCAGATAGTATGTGGATGAAGATGGCAACTTGCATTAGGAAGGTAGCTAGTGAGGTGTTCGGTGTGACAAAGGGAAAGAAACTTGTACATAAAGACACTTGGTGGTGGAATGAGGATGTACAAAAGGTCATTAAGGAGAAAAAAGGGTGTTACAAGAGTTGGCATAATGATAGAAGCGCAAGCAACATGCTTAAGTACAAAGAGGCTAAGAAGAATGCAAGGCGGGTTGTGAGTAAGGCAAGAGGACAGACCTATGATAAGTTATATGAGAGACTAGAGACAAAAGAAGGTGAAAAGGACATATACAAGGTAGCAAAAATCCGCGAGAGTAAGATGAGGGATCTCAATCAAGTTAAATGCATCAAAGATGAGACTGACCACATTCTAGTGAAGGATGAAGAGATTAAGAATAGATGGCGTGATTACTTTAATGGTCTATTCAATGATGGGAATGGGAGCACTATGGTTGAGTTGGATGGCTCCTTTGATGACTCCAACAGGCGGTTCGTGCGGAGGATACAAGAGTTTGAGGTTAAGGAGGCCTTAAAAAGGATGAAGGGAGGAAAGGCCCTCAGCTCTGACGATGTTCCTATTGAGGTGTGGAGATGTCTTGGTGACGTGGCAATAGTATGACTCACAAAGCTATTCAACTACATTTTTCGGTCAACACACGATGTCTAAAGAATGGAGGAAAAGTATATTAGTACCTATCTTCAAAAATAAAGGAGATATTCAAAGTTGTACTAATATCGAGGTATTAAGCTTATGAGTCATACTATGAAGCTTTGGGAGAGAGTGATTGAACACCGCCTGAGCAAAGTGACCAATGTCACTAAAAACCAGTTTGGTTTTATACCTGAGAGGTCTACAATGGAGGCGATTTTCTTGTTTCGTCAGCTTATGGAGAGATATTGAGAGCAGAAGAAGGACTTGCATATGGTGTTCATCGACTTGGAGAAGGCGTACGACAAGATACCAAGATCAGTCATGTGGTGGGCACTAGAGAAACATAAAGTGCCAACAAAGTACATTACCCTTATCAAGGATATGTACAATAATGTTAGGACAAGTGTGCGCGTAAGTGATAGTGAGACTGATGCATTTCCTATCGCAGTAGGACTACATCAAGGATCAGCTTTGAGCCCATACATCTTTTCCTTAGTGATGGATGAGGTGTCGAAGGATATACAAGGGGATATCCCTTGGTGCATGCTCTTTGCCGATGATGTAGTGCTGGTAGATGAAACTAGAGATGATGTTGATAAGAAATTAGAGTTATGGAGACAAACCTTAGAGTCCAAGGGGTTTAGACTTAGTAGGACCAAAACCGAGTATACGAGGTGTGATTTTAGTGGTGTTGGTCGTGAAGAGGGAAATGTTAGTCTACAAGGACAAATAGTACCTAGAAGGGACTCTTTTCGATACTTAGGATCAATGTTACAAAGCAATGGCGATATTGATGAGGATGTTTGCCACAGGATCAAGGTAGGGTGGATGAAATGGCGACAAGCCTCTGTAATCCTATGTGATAGGAAAGTCCCACAAAAGCTAAAAGGGAAGTTCTATAGGACGGTGATCAGACCCGCGATGCTCTATGGGGCGGAATGTTGGCCAACTAAACGGCAACATGTCCAACAAATGAGTGTCACAGAGATGCGCATGCTACGGTGGATGTGCGGGCACACGAGAAGAGACCGAATAAGGAATGAGACGATTCGTGATAAGGTAGGGGTGGTGCCGATTGAAGAGAAGTTAGTCCAACATCGACTTAGGTGGTTTGGACATATCCAACGGAGACCTCCAGAAGCACCGGTTAACAGTAGGATTTTAAGAGGTAGAGAAAATATTAGGAGGGGTAGAGGACGACCAAGATTGACCTGGGAGGAGGCGGTAAAACGAGATTTGAGAGATTGGAATGTATCCAGAGACTTAGCTCATGATAGGACCGCATGGAAAGTAGCAATTCATGTGCCAGAATCGTAGTCTTTTTTCTTTTTTCTTTTTTTTTTCTTTTCCTTTTTTCTTATTTTTCTCTCTTTTCTCCTTTTTCTCCTTTTCTTTTCTTTTCTTTCTTTTTTTTCCTTCTCTTTTTCTTTTTTCCTTGTTTTTATATCTTTTCCTCTCTTTTACTTCATTGATATTGGATTTCATGTCTAGCCGACCCCAACAGGCTTGGGATAAAAGGTTTGGTTGTTGTTGTACTAAGAAAAAAAACAAATCAAGCGAAGTAAGAGTATTACTCTTACGTGCCATCTTTACTTGGTACAGGACCTGCGACGGTCCTCTCTTAGCTTTATTCAGTGCCAGAGAGCCGGGGTGAAAAGGGAGATTTGTTGGTGCCGCCAAATCGGAACTGTCCGCCCGTCACGGGATACGAGCTACGAAAATCCGGAAACCTCCCACGGCGTGTCATGTTCAATCATTGTGCTGGACGTTGGACTTCATGTGTGTCTCCTAGCGTGATGTACTGGCGCACATGCACGTCCATGGTCCGTCTGTTGATCCCGCGACGACTCTTTTTCCCCGGATTTGTGATGATCTGCCCCTCTCTCTCCATACGGGTCAATATTATTATTCGTCGATTTGAAGTTAAACTGGTATACATGTGGTAAGTTCGGTTTACTTGTAACCTGGTTCATATCGCTTGAACACAAAAAGTTGGGCCAACAACGAAACGGAACGACGCGTAACTGCGTAAGGTAACCCGGAACTCTGATCGGCGAGATGAGGCGAGCCGCGTGCCCTATCACAACGGGCGCTACGCGTGGCGCGGGGCCTCCGTGGAGGTCGCTGTCAGGCGGCCAGCTCGGCCTGGCCGACCACGGCTTTCCCCTGGGGAAGCGATCTGCTGCGAATCACGCCATCAGGCGAGCATACCAAACCACCACCACGGGGCACGGGCCACCCCTACGTTTTTCTGGACCAAGGAAAAGCTCGCTTCGGTGCGTTCTGTCACGCTCCTCCACACGTGGCACTCAGGCGGGCGCCTCAGACGGGACGAGATTTTGAAGATGCTTCGAACGTTCTCGGTTCCAGCACATGATGGACCCACGTATCGTGCAGCAGCTTCATAAAATATTTATCTCATTGATTTATAGAATATTCAGATGTATCATCAGTTTTTTTGTATTTCTATTGTTAATAAATAATTGTAATTTTAAAAAGATTTAAATGATAACAATTTAAAAGGAGAAAGTACATTACAAACATATTGTTTATAAGAAATGTCGTCATAGTATTAGTATACCGATGTTTAATTTTCTTTTTGGCAACGGCAGCCCGGCTGCTCTTTGCCATTTCTTTTGCACAGGCACAGCTTGGACATCTTTTCCTGTACTGATACTGATGTCAGACGTCTCTCTTGTGGCTGTGGTTTGATGCGATTCCGGGAGGGGCATCCACATGTTTAGCTTGCAGCGAGGTGTAGGTGTGGTAAACATGATCAGCTCAAGGTCCTTTCATAATTTATTTCGACTCTATTATATATCAGTTCAAAAATAAATATAAAATTTAGTTTGATCCGGTTTTTATATTATTAGCTTAGCCAGATGATGGGGACGGGCTGAAAATGACGTCAATTATGCAGTGGCCGTTTTGGTGCCAAGAAAATGCAAGGACCAGAATGCGTTGGGTATTTTCGTGCCGTTTTCTTCTGTACGGGTAGGATTTAGCTGAGGTCACAGTTTGTCCAGGTAGGAGCAGGACTCTCTTAGTTAAACATCGTTATTGTTGATGGAACCAGGTCGGCAAAGTTCAACGGAACGGATCGATGTTCTATATTCGTGGTTTTTCCGAGAGGCCCAGCAAGGCGGTCAAGCTGGACCGGCCCACTTGAACTGGCATTCGAATTGATGCTCTACTCCGGCCATGGACGTCGATGAGAAGAGTGGGAAACGGGGTGTTCGTTCTCGACGCGCACGCCTCTGCATCGTGACCGGCACGGCCCAGGCGCTCCCGTGCTTTGTCATGCGCACGAGGATTGCAACCGACTCCAAAATTAACCGAGGCTTCCTCAAACCTCTCCGCGCCATTGTTTCTTCAGAATCGCAGGGAAGCAAAACGGCCTTCACTCCCGCGCTCTTCCTCCACCCTCTCTGCCTTTCGCAAGGGCAGAGGGAGAGAGAGAGACAGGGGCGAGCCGCAATCGCCGGCCATGTCGACGGCCTTCTCGGACTTCGGTCCGCTCACGGAGCGGCGCCGCATCGAGAGGCAGAGGCAGCAGCGCAGGCGCGTCATGGTCGCCACCGGCGGCGCGTCCATCGTGCTGATCCTCATTGTCATGGGCGGCGCTGCCGTCGCGTACAACGCTAGCACCCAAGACAACGACGGCTCGTCGTCGTCCTCCTCCTCCTCGCCTTCCGCGTCCGGCGGCGGCTCAGGTTCGAACCTGATCAGCGTGTCCAAGAGCATCAAGGTGATGTGCGCGCAGACCGACTTCCGTGACGCCTGCGAGAAGAGCCTGGCCAAGTCCGCGAACGCCAGCGCGTCGTCGTCGCCCAAGGACCTCATCCGCGCTTCCGTGGCGGCGATCGGGGACGCCATCGCGAGCGCGTTCGACAGGTCGGGGCTGGTCGTCAGCGACGACCCCCGCGTGAAGGCAGCCGTCGCGGACTGCAAGGAGATCTACGGGCACGCCAAGGACGACCTCGCGCGGACGCTCGAGGGCATCGACGCCGGCGGCGGCGCGGACGGGCTGACCAAAGGCGGCCACCAGCTCCGGGTGTGGCTGAGCGCGGTGATCGCGCACCTGGAAACGTGCATCGACGGGTTCCCCGACGGGGACATCAAGGCGAAGATGACGGGCGCCATGGAGTCCGGCAAGGAGCTGACCAGCAACGCGCTGGCCATCATCGAGAAGGCCTCGACGTTCCTGTCAACGCTCGGCGTCGCGGCGGCGGCCAGCCACCGGAGGCTGCTGGCGCACAACGCCACGGCCTTGCGGGAGGACATTAAGGACCAGCCGATGGTGAACCACACGCTTGGGGGCGACCCACCGTTGCACAGGAAGGAGAGGAACCTCAAGGGGTTCCAGAACGCTCCCAAGCCCAACGTGGTGGTGGCCAAGGACGGCAGCGGTCAGTTCAAGACCATCAACGACGCGCTCAACGCCATGCCCAAGAAGTACACCGGGAGGTGCGTGTTCGTTTCTCACAGAGAACCATCTGCATACGAAAAGTTACGGTTGACGGGTTGAGCGCGATGCAGATGATGACGTTTCTGCTGTTTGGCGCGGGACAGGTACGTCATCTACGTGAAGGAGGGAGTGTACGAGGAGTACGTGACCATCGCCAAGGAGATGGCGAACGTGACCATGTACGGCGACGGCGCCAAGAAGACGATCATCACCGGCAGAAGGAACTTCGCCGACGGCCTCACCACCTTCAAGACCGCCACCTTCAGTAAGAACTCCGCGCCACCGTTTCGGATCGCTTCTGTACTCGTGGCCTTCTCAATTTAACAGACAACGCATCCTGCACGGATGTAGATGCGCTGGGCGACGGCTTCATGGCCATCGCGCTGGGGTTCCGCAACACGGCCGGCGCGGCGAAGCACCAGGCGGTGGCGCTGCTGGTGCAATCGGACAGGTCTATCTTCCTCAACTGCCGGATGGACGCGTACCAGGACACGCTGTACGCGCACTCCAAATCGCAGTTCTACCGCAATTGCGTCATCTCCGGGACAATCGACTTCGTGTTCGGCGACGCGGCGGCCGTGTTCCAGAACTGCATCCTCGTGCTCCGCCGCCCGATGGACAGCCAGCAGGACATCGCCACGGCGCAGGGCCGCGCTGACGGCCGCGAGACTACGGGGTTCGTGTTCCAGAGCTGCCGCTTCGCCGCGGAGTCAGCACTCAAGGACGCGTCGCGGCCGGCCATCTGCAGCTACCTCGCCCGCCCGTGGCGCGAGTACTCGCGCACGCTCATCATGGAGTCCGAGATCCCGGGGTTCATCGACAGGGCCGGGTACCTGCCGTGGAACGGCGACTTCGGGCTCAAGACGCTGTGGTACGCCGAGTACGCGAACCGGGGGCCCGGCGCCGACACGGCGGGGCGCGTCGACTGGCCGGGGTACAAGAAGGTGATCAGCAAGGAGGAGGCCGCCAAGTTCACCGTGCAGAGCTTCTTGCAGGCTGAGCCGTGGATCAAGCCCACCGGAACGCCGGTCAAGTACGGTTTCTGGGCGTGACAACATACATTATCATGGCGGCTCATGTGCCTGATTTTTCGAGGAGACCAGAGGATCACGCGACGGTGACGGGAAGCAGAGGAGATGGTCCGATGGGTGAGATGCACGGTCGGTTGCCAAGTTGCGGACCTGTTCGTGTGGTAGGTGCTTGATGATCTGAATTACTGACCATGTCCCATGTACACTGTATGGCTTTGTACTGATTCACTCATATGAACTAATTATTTGGAGCTGTATTTGTATCAGATTCGTATACCAGGCTAAGCTGCAGAAAGTATGCATTTTTGAAAACAGGATAGATGATTTGTAGGTGTTGTGGGATAGCTTGTGATATACAATGGAGACGATCTACGCAGTAATGACGTCATGAAGAACTGAAAGGCGCGCTGTTCAAAGTAGTTGTAGATGAGAACAGTAGGTGAAGTTCAAGTATCGATCCTAGCTCCCCTGTTCTCTGAATAAAATAGAGCGCAAACAAGCACATAGAATTGAATCTACTCCATTTCCAGTCTGGTGGGGTGTTCAGAAAACCCCATCGAACAACAAATTGAGCCACCGTTTCTTTCTTAACATTTTCCATCCACTTATCCACACATTTTTTTTGAAGAAACCACTGATCCACATATAGTATTGTTTGGTTTGGTCTGACAGCACTACTAGATCTAGGCAGCACGCACCAAGACACGGGCTCAAGACGTGAGCCCGGCGGTGAACTTGACACCGGTGGTTGGCAGCCACATGTTGCCCTTGATGAACTGCGCCACGGTGAAGTTGCCGGCCTCCGCGGGGCTGGTCATCACGTGGAACCCCGGCCACCCGATCCGGCCGGCGACGCCGGCGCCGGGGCCGGTGTTCATGTACTCCCCGTAGTAGAGCGTGTCGAGCGCGAAGTCGCCGTCCCACGCGAGCCACCCCTCGGGTCGCACCACGCCGCCGATGTACGACTGCATGAACACCACCCGCGAGTACTGCTTCCAAGGCCGGCCGAGATACGTCTGCGTGGCCGTCCGGTTGCCGCCGGAGGACGCCAGGAGGAGGTCTTCGTCGGCGGAGACGTTGCAGGACTGGAAGGCGAAGCCGGTGGTCATGTTGGCGTCGATCCTGCCCTGCGCGGTGACGGAGTTCTTCTGGTCCGGGAGCGGCAGCCGCGCCAGGAGCGTGCAGTTCTGGAACACGGCGGCGGCGTTGCCGAAGACGAAGTCGACGGTGCCGGAGACGCGGCAGTCGCGGTAGAACTGGCGGAGTGAGTGCGCGTAGAGCGTGTCCTGGTACCCCTCGAAGGCGCAGCGGTAGAAGACGGAGAGGTCCGAGTCGCTGCGCAGCGCCACCGCCTGGTGCTTCGCCGGCCCAGCCGTGTTCGCGAACGTCATGTCCCGCGCGATGAAGCCCTTGCCGTTCACGGCTGCAACACGGAACGTGGGTCGCGTCAGATACTCGTCAGATTATTATTACTAGCGCGGTTACCCGTACCGCAAAGCATGTACTACTAGCTCGGTCTCGCTGCATCCAAGTGGATATTTGGATCCGACCCTTCAAGTTCGAGAGGTGCAGGACTGTGTCCGCGCATGCATGTGATCGGCACTTGTTCTGCTGTCCTAGAGTGACAGGGGAACGGGGGGCCCACATGTCATTCTGACAATGACCTTAATCAGTTCGGTCGTAGCGGAGTGCAATAGCTAACTAACAGTCTCGCCCTACACTTATCTAAGATTTAAGCATATAATTTGGCTGCGGTGGTAGCGGAGTTTCCTACTGACGATGGTAAGTTTCGCCGCAGTTGATGAGCGAGATGCAGTAGCTAAAGCTGTTCGCCGATTCATGAGCAAATCCGGCCGACACTTGACCAGGCAGGGTCCGAGATTAGAAAGGAAGGCCAATGGCCAAGCGGAAGCACATGCCAGTCCGCAGGACGCCTGGACGCCCACGAAAGAGAAAGAAAGGTACACGGCATCCTGAACAGCATCGGCTGTCCTCCTCCGTCGAATCATTGTTGTGTCGGCGAGAGAGCCGTGAGCCCATCCGCGACTCGTAACAAGGACGCCGGAACGCCGGCGCCCTTCCCACGTCCTCTAGATTAATTAGTTCACGGCACGACCAGTCGCGTCGCGTGGGGCCCGTAGCAAATGGCCTCGTGGCCGCGCCGCAGCAAAACCGCTCACGCCGGTGCACTAGCTCTTGACTTGACCACCGTTCGGGCTCCGGAGCAGCCAGCGAGGAGGGCCGGCGAGTTCATTTATGGCTCGACGCCGAATGGCAAGCGACCACCAGAACCAGCGTTAATGCTGCACGTTCCGTATTTAAGTCCTGGATATGACGGTAGGCACAAGGCCAGGAATATTGCCGCCTCATGTTAGAATTACATTATATCATTTCCGAAGTTCGTCTCATGGTCTTGTACGCCGGCGTTTTATCTTTTAATCATGTTTTATAAATCAACTACGAACGATATCCTAAATCGGGTCTATATATAACCGTTGTTATCACTAAATACGCGGCATTCATTCGCGTGAATACTCGCTATCAGCCGGTACATGTACGATACATCTTGAATTCTTGATGGAGGGGGCAGGCTAGCTTCTTCTAGCTAAGGGCACAGGAACGGTGCACTCCTATCTGTTTCAAGACACGGACGGTGTCAGGGGACCGTCATAGTTAACGTGACACCGGATCAGGTTCTGCTATCTATGCCACTGCTACTGCACGCGGCTGGCTGACACGGCAAACGTGCCGGGCTTGTCCATGCTCGGTATCCTCGGTTGGCACCGACTTCCCTGAGCTGGTGTGATCTTGGAATCTACGCGATGGCACCACGAGTACGGAGTACCGTCGCGGCTGTGAGACATGCACCGCGGCGTAGTCTCCGTCTGCAGCCCAATGATGACACACTGACCGTCTGACGACGTACGGGTCACATGCACGTCTCGTCGAAGGCGCTAAGGAGGGTTATGGCAGGTGTCTGGGACCTTATTAGCTTAGCAAACCATCGCTAGTGTAAGGTGTGTAGCTAACACTAGACACCATTAGACCATCTCATGGATCACAGTATCATACCGGGATGGGATGCTACTCCTACGACGCACCTACGATCGGATCAGACGGCCGTTAGTTAGCAGCTCTAACTCTGGATGTCGATCAAACGGCTGAAACTAATAAGCCGCTATCAAGCCTAGCTTGACGAGCTCGTTCGAACCGACTCGGCCGGGCATGGTCGAGAACTCGAAATTTGACCGGTCAACGAACTAGTAGCAGAACGCAGGGGACAGCAGAGTAGGGGACTCACCGACGGTGGCGGTGCGATACGTGGTGTACCCGTCGACGTAGTTCCGGTGGCCGGTGATGACGGTGGCGCCCACGCCGTCGCCGACCAGCACCAGGTTCCACTTGTTCTTCTTCACCAACACCGTCTCCTTGTACACCCCCTTCTTCACGTAGATCACGTACCGCGCCGCGCTCTGCGCGGGAGCCGCCTCCACCGCCGCGCTCACCGTCGTGAAGTTCCCGCTCCCGTCCTTGGCCACCACCGCGTCCACCGGCAGCCCGCCCGGTCCCACCGGCATCTGCAGCAGCCGCCGGTCCCTGGCGCGCAGCCAGCGCGGGGCGGCGTCACCCTCGGCGAGGCCGCGCCGGCCGCTGATCGCGGCTTCGCCGGCGGCGACCTGGCCGAGGCCGTCGGACAGGAGCGACGTGACGGCCTGGAGCCCTGTGGCGACGAGCGAGCCGAGCAAGGAGCCGGTCTCGTCGAGGCCCTCCTTGCACGTGTCCTGGTTCCCGAGCGCGCCGCTCAGCCACGACCGGAGGTCGGAGCCGGCGTCTCCAGTCCCGAGCCGGCCTCCGACCGCCTCGACCCTGCTGGCCGGGTGGGACGAGGTGGTGGACATGGACCAGGACAGCTCGTCAGACGACAGGTCGAGGAGGTCGAGGCAGTCGGCGACGGCGGAGGAGAGGCGGAGGTCGCTACCTCCCAGGATGCCGCCGATGGGGAACGACGAGATGATGGACGCCACGTTCTTGATCGTGTCCAGCGTCTCGCGCAGCGTGGAGACGAGCCCGGGCGAGATGGCACCGGCCACCCCTGCCTTCGCCGCAGGCGCCGGCTGCGGCGTCGTCGGCGCTGGTGTCACGGGGTGCGCGTTGGTCAGGACGAGGAGCAGCAGCGAGAGGACGAGGAGGAGCGGAGCATTGGCGCTTAGAGACGCTGGCGCCATGACACGCTCGCACTAGCTATCGAGTGACCGCGTGCGGGTGTTCTGCTTGGGGCTGTGGACACCGACGGGTTTATAGAAGTGTTTACCCGCGCTTTTCGCCCTAATCGAATCGAACGGCTAACTAGGGGGGGGGGGGGGGGGGGGGGGGGGGAGACGGTGATGGCCTGACCGACGGGTCAGGGTCAGCCCAAGTAAAGAACATGGCGGTCACTCGAGTTTGGACAACCTGTCAAGTGTGTGCTGCACTGAAACTGAGTGTCCCAAACCGGTGTGCGTGTTGCTGAACAGGTGTAACGACAGCAACCGGAATTACTCCCACAAGAGACGCTTTGGAAGCTTGCCTGGCATTTGTTACAGGTGCTTTTCAGGCGTGTCATATGTCTGGCATTTGTTACATGTGCTTTTCAGGTGTGCCATTCTGTTTATTTTTATTTGCCACCGTTAACGTCTAACATTCTTTATTATTTATCTTATTTTAAAAAATAATTTAATTATATAAAATTATAATTCACGATTTAGATATTTTATAAATAATATGTGATATTTATTACTTTTAAATAAAATGACTGGTCAAACATAACTTTAAAAATCAACTGCTTTTAAATAAAATAAAAGTGAACACAGAAAGGATCTAGGTTGCTTGCTTCCGAGCCTATTAGTGTCATTTCCGTTAACAGACATGGTTTACTATACTACGTTTCCATCACCGGTAAGAAGTTCAGACACACAGTGCCCAAAACTGCAGAAAAAAAAGAGCTGCCACATCCGATTGTTCACACTGGCAGTACGACTTTGCAGCCACACCGGCACCACCAGCCCAGATTCATTGCTCCCATCCCGTGTCACAAAATATCTCTCCCCGTGTTCCGCAGTTCTTCTCGTGAGGAATTGTTCAGCAGTTAAAGAGGCAGCAGATATCAGGAGCCTGTGGTACGCGTGAACGCGAACGCTGTTCGTTCCGTACCGCGTCTTTGAGGCACTGCACGTTCCTTTCACGCTCACGTGCTCTCAACTTCCTGCCGCAATCGTTTGGGGCCTGCTGCGTCCGGTGGTTTCCATCGATCCTTCGGCAGGAAGCAACGGATACGAGGCGAGTGCGTCGTCGAGCTTTATCTGGCGTGGTAGCCGTGTGTGCCCGGCCGGCCCGCCCTACAGCTCGCTGGATGCATGTGCATGCATGCGGGTGTCCGCACCACGTTTTACGTGGAACCCGCAAAGCACACAGAAAAGGCAACCTTGCTTTCCTGTAAGTAGCTGTGTGCTAAACGCGTTGCCAGGAGAGTGGGCACCGGTAGGAGATGCTCACCATATACACAAGTGGGAGAACAATATGTGTTACACACTTCTATTAATTTTGTATACTGTTCACTAGTTTCGACAATACTAGTTCAATAATATAACGTGAATAGACTGCCAAGAGCGGATCGCAATGGCGTGACCTCTTTCTGTTGTCTCCATGCCTGGTGCGGGGTGCCATCAAGAGAGCCCCGTGAAAGTAAGAGTTCACTAACGTTGACTCCAACAGGGTTTGCCAACGCTACCATTGGAAGCAGAACCAACTAACTCAACCTGGGAGGGTAGAAACACCGATCCATACTCCAAAACTCTAGTGTCAGTAGTGTCGTTTTTATGCTCAACAACCTGACCATTCAGAGTATTGATACTCGTACAATACTTTATTGACAAACGCACTACCTGTTTACCTATATCAGCCATGTGCACAGGAATTCCTTAGATGACTGAGAAAAATTCTCAATGATTTGTGTCTTTCTGACTTCTGAGGATGAAGGTATGGCTGCAACAATTAATAGTGATAATTGATCGACACCAAAGGATTTTGGAAGTGCTGAGATAGATGATGGAATTTTCATTGTTTTTAGGGGTTCTAAGGCTGATTTGTATTGTCTCACCTTGGTGTTTATCATGTAAAGGCTAGATGTACCTTCGTTGTGCAGAGGGCAGAACGTTATTTCACCTCGAAATAAAAAGCTTTCTTTATCTATTTTTTGCTAGTTTCTGAGAAGCCACAATACCAATCTATGGTAACTAATTACTAAATCGCGTGTCAATATTGATGTGTAGTTGTATCGCACAAGCAACTGCAATACAACAGTTAGCTTTGCCTGTTCATCTTCTAACAATGCCTTGTCTTTCGGTCCTGTGATCTCATCTTTTCCTTTTGTCAACATATAGTAGAAAAATGGTTATTTTTGTTGTACTTCTCTCGCGCTGACAGGTTAGTGATCTGCCACATGATCTTGACACGCACGCTGAGGAGATGCAAGAAACCTCTTTGGCGCCATGGAATGACCTTCCAAAAGAATTGCTAGAGTTTGGTTATTTCCAACCCGTTCTTGGTCGATCGTATACGGTTTTCAGCAGTTTGCAAGTCATGGAGAAAGGTTCCCAACAAGGCAACAAGCTCGAGCAAGCAACGGTTTGACCCCTGGCTTATGTACTGCTTAAAGCAAGACGGCAGGTGCAAAGAGCCGAAGATGTTTGACCCTCTACGACGCGAGGAGTACACACTGCGAGTAGCGCTGGTAAAGGGACCAATAAAATAAACTAAAAATTTTATTGTCCAGCTCGGATTAGCATCAGGTTAAATTTATATTTATTTTTGAACTAATATTCAGTAAAGACCGAAATAAATTGTGAAATAGCCCGCGGGCCGAGCCCAATTACCATCCCTATCTGCGAGTAGAGCCATTCGAAATCGATGAAGAACGGCTTCGGCTCATCTTCCGCTCCTCCAAAGATGGCTGGGTGGTTGTGTCAGTTGGCTACGAAAGATGATGAGTAAATCCATTCACCGGGGAATATCAATAGACCATCTAGCTAGCAAGCCTGAAGAGAGGATACATCTACAATGGCATCTCGTTCTCGTTGACCCCAACGCCTCCGGACCGGGTCGTCGTTGGAGTTAATAGCAACCACGATCTCGGTCGTTGGCAGGCATGGAGAGGACGCTCGGAGCGAGCGCGCGGGATTATTATTTCGAGAATCAAACGTCGTTCCCAATAGCGCTCAACAATCCGGTCTTGTTCTGAAGCAAGTTCGACTGCCTCAGGAGAAAAAAAAAGGCATCATCGGTGCCTTGGATCCGGGATGCAAAGACCATACAACCAGTTGGAAACTCTTGAGACAAACCAGAACCAGTCGTCCCTGCCGAGATGGAAGTCTACGACGACGACCATGAGGGGAGGGAGTTTTGCTACTTGGTTGAGCTGGGAAGGAAGCCGATATCCGTACTCATGCGCAACGCCGCGGAGCCGTCGCGGGTGTTCAGGCTCGATGAGACCACGATGTCATGGATCGAGGTGGAATGGAAGACATTGCCGTGCAGGACATATACCCACTCTATTTTAAAAATAAATGATGTTTATGACAGCTAAGTTAATTTAAATTGAACTACTTTATTTTGTCTTAAACATCATTTATTTTATAACGGAACAAACATACTGTTACGGTCAGGCTTATTTCTTTTTCAGTTTTTTCTTACGTGTTGAATCCTTCCTTCCTTTTTTTTCTCTTTCCACCTTTTTCCTTCCTCCCGGTGTGAATCTTTTCTATCCCCATCCGTTTGCAAAGAGCATGGGACCTCCACCACAGCACCGCGCCTAATGGAGTTCTCGTCCTATCATGCCCACTAGAGGATGATGCTCTCACGCCAGTCCTACACACTGAATGTCACGCCCAGTTTTACAAACAAAAGCAAAATGAATTATAATCTACATGTGCGTCAGAATCGATTTAAATAATTAGTAGTAAACAGTTATATATCGAATATAAACAACATTCAAACCTTAAATGAGTTTCGAAATAGCAGCGGAAGAGGGAAAGCTTGTAGGACCGTTCACAGGCGAATCGATTGGCAGCTACGTGACCTTCTTCACACCATCTTCATTTGATCTTCTTTTCACTGAGCAACATTTATAATAAACGAAAAATGAAAACGCCTGAGTAAATAGAGTACTAAGCAAGTGTGAGAAATAGATGACATGCAGACATTTAACAAAAAAAGCTAGACACGGGTTTAAGTACTAAGCAACCTATCCTTAGTCTTATTAAGCAAGCTACTTATAGGTGAATATCCCAACAACCCAACCAAGTATCCGAGTACCTCCAAGTCCAACTGTATCTATCTTCAAACCAACATCCCAAACCACCAACCAACTATCAAACCATGCTAATCATGAGAGAGTTACTAGCCCGCTCTTGACCGTGAGCACGGCTGTCTAGACAATTTTGACTCTGCAGAGTTTGTACCACTTTACCCACAAGTCGTGATTCCGTCCCATGTCGCTAGGTGGACTAAATCCTCCCTTTTGCCCATGGTAGCTAGCCACATTTCACACTTCCTATGGTGTGCGGCCAGAACATCACGATGTGTCCTTTACAAAGGGAATCTCGACTAGCATGAGCCCACTGAGATTTCACCCCTGCGGCATCCTGGAGTCCAATTTACCTCCGCTGCAGTGGCCTCCTCTTGAGCCTTGCGGATCTGAGAGTAGTCCTGCCGACTCCCATTCCCCACACCTATCAAACACTCACACTACATCGGGAATACATCTAATTACTTGGCCACTCTGTCCCATACCAGTTCTTATGGTGACACGGTGTAATCTAGTTCACGGAGTCACATGAATCGGTACTTAGAATCTACAGACACTAACCACCAGCCCTAGTCTCGTGCACACGACACCAACCGCGTACCAACCAGCCTGCTAGATTCCTATCTCTACTCTCTGTGAGACCTATGTGTGCTGAATACATTGGCAATTAGGATAAAAGTTAGCATTAACATTCAAAGTTTTGAATATTACCAAAACATTCTTCTGTGGCAAGGTCCGACAAGTTCTTTGTTAGGTCCGCCAAGTGTTGGCAAGGTCCGACGCAAGGTCCGGAGAGCTTCTGTGAGGTCCGGAGCTTATTTTTAGGGAGCTCCCGTGAAGTTCAACTCGTAGAACTACAGCGTCTTGTTTTTGCTTTTAACTCGCAATGTTTCAAACTTGCTTTATGGGAAGGTTTGCTTAGTATTAATTTGCTAAGTTTTTGGTGTGTTTTGGTGGTTATGGCTGTTATCATTTGATATGGTTTGCAACATACTTATGTGACGTGCTCATGTAAGGTGTTGTGGTTTTTGAACTAACGTGAGTCAAGTCGAGGACTTGTGCTCGGAAGAATTGGTTGTTTATTCATGTGCAGGTGTTGCTTGAGTTCAAGACATGGCTGGTGACGGGATCCTTGGACTAGTCTCAGGGAGGAGATGAGGTTCCAACAACCAAGTTCGGGAGGAGCTGTGGTTGAGTTGATCGGGAGGTCGCGCAGCATGTTTGGATCAGGGTAGTGCATATGAAGGTTGCGTGTACGTCATTGGAAGGTGTTTGCACGTGTGCAAGGAGTGCATGGACGTGGCAACATTGTTCCAAGGCGTGATGAAGAGAAGTGGACGTAAAGAATTGGTCGGAAAGGTCCAACCGGCTGGATTGCGTACTCAGGCTGAGGCTGAGTCGAATATGGCTCAAATATGGAAGATTTAAGTTGGTTATGATAGGATTTCATACTAGGCACGAAGTTGAGTTGTTAATGTTTAGAACATTCCTAAGGTGTTTGGAAGTCTCACGATTGCTTCTATCTGCGAATAGGAGAGTCCTGAGCAGTTATGGTAAGTTAGGATACGAGTCCAATTAGGAGTAGGAGTCCTAGATTGGATTGTTTAGCCTGAGGGCTGGCTATAAAAGCAAGGGAGGCCAGAGCTCTCGTGGGTAGAGAACTTTGGGCTGTTCCTCTTGTATTTCTATTGAATAAAGTTTATAGTTTTGAGGAGCTTTTGTGCCTTGTTCGTCCGACTTGTTTTTCGTCAAGTCTTTCTCGCTGAGTTTCTAGACAGGCCGACGTTGCTTCGGTGTTTCGTTCATAACTCAAGTTTTACAGATCCGATTGACGTGATTCTTTTTGGGTTGTCTTCACAACTCAATTATCTATCATCTGTGTAATTTTCACGAGCTTCGGATCTGTAGTTTTTGAGATACATGAGTTTCTTTACAGCGTTGCAGATCTGTTTTATATCGGGTAGAACAGATTGATCTTCATTTAATGTTTTGATCGTATCTCAAGTTTTACTTCGTGTTTTCAAGTGATTGTTGTTGCATTAGATCCGTGACTTGATTATCTACCTCTCTACTTGATTTGTCACAGTTGAACACGTTTGAAAACACTTGCACACACGGTTTCTTTAACCGATTGATTTTTTGCTGAGGGGTTTTTGTTGTTTCCGCTGCGAAAAGTTTTAATCTACCATTCACCCCCCTCTGGTAGCTTTTCATGTGCTCTTCGATCCTACACTCTCCATATATATATACACCATATATAGCACCACAACACATCCTCAATGATCATAATAATAACATTATTGAAAATTACTCCCATCCCATCATCTAAGCAGGGCTAAGCATGAGTAAACGACATAAAGTAAATCTTATCTAACCTAAACCCAGGCTACAAGAAAGATATGGAAATTCTAGTAAACAACCGTAGCATGAGATTCATATTAAGACAATGCATGCAAATCTAACTAAAATTCCTAAATAGGAGCAAAGTGGTAAAGGACACTTGCTTTTTTGCTAAGGGGTTTTTGTTGTTTCCGCTGCGAAAAGTTTTAATCTACCATTTACCCCCTACGGTATCTTTTCATGTGCTCTTCGATCCTACAATTGGTATCAGAGCCAAGGTGCTCTAATCTTTATGATTTGCACGTGTTTTGACTAAACATCATGGAGAAGTACTCCGCAAAACCTTGTGTCTTTAATGACATCGATTTTCAGGTTTGGAAGGCGCGGATGGAGGCCTACATATAGGCGCAAGGCTTCGCCATATGAGAAAAGGTCTACCGGAAATTCGCTGTACCACCCAACGATCAAGTTACGGCTGCGAACATGAGAGATGTTGACAACAACAACAAGGCTCGCAACTTGATCATCCAAGGATTGACTCAAAGCGACTTCGACCGTGTTGCACACCTCCGATCTGCATATGATGTTTGGAAAGCTCTTTGTGACTACCATGAAGGATCCAATACGATCAAGGAGGTAAGGCAAGATATGTCCAAGAAAGAATACATGCGTTTTGAGATGCAACCTGGTGAGTCAATTGACGACCTTTTTGTTCGCTTTAATAAAATTCTCAGCAACTTGCATAGTGTCAATGTTAACTTTTCAGATGCTGAAAATGCTAGATAATTGTTAGGAGTATTAGATATGTCAATTTGGGAGATGAAAGTTACATCTATTCGTGAATCTACTGTCATGAGTTCTCTTACTTTAGACGTGCTTTATTCTAAATTGAAAACTCATGAAATTGACATCATCTCATGTAAAAACCCCAACAAGTCTATTGCATTTGTTTTGCAACGTGACATGTCTAGTTCTAGTCAATCATCATCTAGTGGTGCACTCTCTTTGCTGTCCTCTCTAACCCTTGAACAGATTGAAGAGTTTCTAGAGGAGGAGCCTGCACTCATCTCTACTCGGTTCTCAAAAGCATTGCAAAATGTGAGAACTAGAAGGAGAGGAAGCTCCGGACCTCAACGATGTTTTGAATGTGGTAAGACAGGACATTTTCGTACGGAGTGCGCTAACCTTTCAGGTCCGACTTCACGTGAAGAAAAGCAAACAAGGCCGAAGAAATCGTTTGCAAAGAATAAGAAGAAGAAAGATTTATCAATGCGCAACATAGTGCATAGTATGATCTCTGCACTTCAAGATTTTGGCTCAAGTGATGTGGACACCGTTAGTGATGAAGATGAAGAAGCTATGGCAAATATGTGCTGCATGGCGAGCAAGTCAAGTTCAAGCTCCGAGGAGGCAGAACACAACAACGACGATGAAGAGGTATGTCCCACTTGCGAAGAAATGTGTGATGCTATTTCTCATGCCACTGTTATATTAAAGAAAAAAGATAAAAAACTTTGGAACAATGCTGTTAAAATTGAATCACTAGTGTCGGTACCCGCGATATGGGGTACCCCCGCGCACAAGGGAAAATGCCTAAGGGACTCGCCCTTCTCCGCAGGGAGAGCTCCGAAGGCGCCACGCGTCCGGCGGGGCCGGACCTCCCTCTCCTCAGAGGAGAGCTCCGGGCCCGCCATGTGGCATACAGAAGCCGGACCTCCACCTCCGTGGGCGAGAGGTCCGAAGGTGCCACGTATCCGGCGGGTCCGGACCTCCCTCTCCTCAGAGAGGAGCTCCGGGCCCGCCACGTGGCCGACAGAAGCCGAACCTCCCCCTCCGCGAGGAGAGGTCCGAAGGCTCCACGTGTCCCGCGGGGCCGGACCCCCCCTCTCCTCTAAGGAGGGCTCCGGGCCCGCCACGTGGCCAGCAGAACGGTGTTGCCTGCCCCCGAGCGTTAGGCAGCGGGCATAAAGACGCCCCATACCTTGCCCGTACAAGGTATTCAAGGCCCGCATCTTCCCGAGACGCGGAGACGCGGAGCACGCCTCTGTCAGGTGCCGTTGCGCTAAGTCGCATCACAGACTGACGCGCGGTGTCAGAGCCTGCCAGCCAATAAATGCAGCGACAAGACATCCCATGCCGCCCCCGCCGTCATCATCCACTACGACTAGCATGCGGCATGGGCAGGGCTGCAAGATGAAGACTCAGAAGCCTTCACCAGAGACAACTACCGGCATAACTGCAGATACGGTAGATGAAAGACAATCTCCCTGGGACCACCTGTCGGCTCCCGGCCCCCCCTTGAAAGCCACCCGAGTCTTGGACTATAAAAGGCTCGGGTAGGCGACGATAGCAGGGGTTCGCACTCTAGCCATTCGCACCCTGGGTTCGCATCTCCGCAACTCATACGCTAGCCATTCGCACCTAAGCTGTAACTCACCCCCAAGCTCAGAACTCCGGTTCTGAGCAGCAAGCAATACAGCGAGCTCCATAGCTCGCCGTGGACGTAGGGTTTTACGCTCCGGCGGCCTGAACCACGTAAAACTCGCCGTGTCAAGCTCTTACTAACTCGTCCATATGCTCAAGCTCTCTGCAAGGGACTAGCCCCACTGAAAAAAGAACCTCTGCGGGCTGCCTAGTGCAGGCCCGGGGGAAGTGTCGACCGAACACTTCGACATTTGGCGCGCCAGGAAGGGGGACTTTTCCCCTTGCGCGACGAGTTTCCGCCGACGAAGATGACGAAGCTTCCTTCAGCGGCAAACTCTCCTCCCCCGCGTCCGTGGCAAACCGCGACCAGGGGGGAGTACATGTCAACACACTCAGGACGGAGTGTGTCGGTACAAGCTGGGAGCTAGCAACCGGCTCTGGCAGCGCCGACCCCGGCAATGCAGGCTCCAACCAGCGTCAGGTCTTCAGTAGCGCTGGGCGTACCTGGTGGGGGTGCGCTAGCTGCAGCAAGAGCGCTACTGCACAATCCACCTGCTGGGGACACGCCTCAGGCAGCGACCCAACAGTGGATCCGCGACGTAGACCGTCTCGTCGTCGCCACCGCAAACCCTCGACTTCAGCGGGGACGACGCTCCGACCAACCGGCTGTGATGCTGATGCGCACGCCAATGGTTGACGAGCAGACGGCAGATTCCAGCTCCACCAGGCTCCAGTCGATGGATCTGAGGACAGAGCTGGAGCGGTGTCACTTGGGTCAAGATGCCCGGGTATACCTCGAGCAACGCCGAGAAAGGCGTCGCAACCAAGAGGCTGGCGACAGCATGACGTCAGCCTCGACCCAGCCTGAAGAGCAGACTTTCGCCACATGATCTCTGCCCCAGGCTTACGACGTGCAGAATATGCCACAGTCATATGTCCTGCAAACGGCGCCCCCGGCCTATGGTGCAACCTTGCCCATACCGGGGTACACTGTGCCCGGTACGAACCAAGTGTTCGCGACACCAATACCTATGACAACAGAAGCAGGATGTGCGTCCCTCGCTCCCCACCTTCGCTTCGCGAAGTGGCCGCGCAAGTTTCGGCCGCACCTGTCTGAGAAGTACGACGGCAGCGTCAACCCGGCGGAGTTCCTCCAGATCTACTCCACCGTCGTACTTGCCGCAGGAGGGGACGAGACTGTCTTGGCCAACTACTTCCCCGTCGCCTTGACCGGCCCAGCTTGGTCTTGGCTCATGAATCTCCCTCAGGGGTCCATAACTTCCTGGGGAGAGCTCTACCGGCAGTTCGTCGCCAACTTCGGCAGCTCCTACACCTGTCCCGGCACTGAGCTTGACCTCCACGCCGTCAAGCAACAACCTGGGGAGTCGCTGCGCTCTTTCATCCAGCGGTTCTCCCAGGTATGCAACACCATCCCGCATATTCAAAGTGCTTCAGTGGTGGTGGCATTCCGGCAGGGTGTCCGGGACGAGAAAATGCTTGAGAAGCTCGTGACCAGAGAGGTCCTCGACGTCTCTGAGCTCTTCAGCCGGGCGGACAAATGCGCCAGAGCAGCTGAAGGGCAGAACTGGCACTCTCTGCCGACCTCCGAGTCAGGAGGACAGCCCGGGTCCGGCGCTACTGCCTATGGAGGTGGCAAGAAGGCCAAGAACCGGGGGAGTGGCAAGATGAAGTCATCGTTCGCGGCTCCCGTCGCAGCAGCAGCGACGACTAGTGGAGCTCGGGGGCCACGCCCCGACAAAAGGCAGCGGCAGTCACCGGCCCCGGATGGTGACCAGGGCGGGCTATGCCCCGTGCATGGCACCGGCAACCATACTGCTGCCGAGTGCTGGGATATCCAGAGGCTCGCAGAGCGCTTCCGCAAAGGAAGACAGCAGAGAGCAGAAGCACCGCCCTACCCTCAGAGGGATGGCAAGCAAAAAGTCGACGCTCCAGTCATCGCCGCCCACCAGGTGGGGTTTTAGGAGCCTCAGCGTGTCATAAAGACAATGCATAACAGTGAGGACTCCAGCTCCGATGGTGACGGGCCGGGGCGGTAGCCGGCTGTGGCTGCCTTCCCAGGTCATTGGAGGCTGCACTGCTGCGGCGTCAACCTTGGAGAAGCCCCAAGTAGTCGCAGCAGCCCAAGCACCGATCACAATGGTGCAATGTCGGGCCAGCCTCACCCGAGAGTACGCCTCCGTGCCTCGGTCATACCTCCCGGGGGCCGCCCAAGGTCTGTCAACCCCTTGAAGGCCTTGCCAGAAGGGGAAGACGCCTTAGGTCTTCCAAGGCGAGCCCGGGTCCACCTACCCCTTGAAGGCCTTAGCCAGAAGGGGAGAACTCCCCGGGGGCACCCAGGAGAAGCCACGCAGGACCTGATCCAGCGTGAAGATGACAACCTCGTTGACGAGACTCGGCTGCAGGTAACACCCCACAACGCGCGGTCTCGGCTGATGCTCTAAGCACTACCGCCAAAGAACCGAACGCATCAGGGACCTGCAGAAGGGCAACCTGGTGTCGCGGCACACTCTTTCCTGAGAAGGACCTATAAACTCTCCCCCAGCAGGGAAGGTCCCTTCCGAATCAAGAAAAGTTGCCGCCCCAGGTACACATGCCTTTCAACCGAGTGTGGGATCCACTCCCAAAACCCTTGGCATGGAGCAACACTGTAAGTCCTACTCCCCGAGCATTAGTAGAACAGGGTCATTCCCTTCTGTAATGAATCCCATAGAATTTAGGAACAGTGCTTGAGGCAGCTAAGTCTTAAGGGACGGTACCGGACTACGTCCAGTTTAGCCTGGTTCCGACCCTAAGCACGTAGAGTCTTGCTTCCCTTGTAGACGAAGCGGATGATTGCCTCCATGTACAGCCAGAATTCCACCTATGGGCATGAACACAGAAACTTGTTCTACTTAGCTCCCTCTAATGCGCTCATTTAAATTATGCATTAATTTTTATGATCGCACTATCTATGTATGTTCATCGTACATCTAGCTCCCTCTCTCCCGCGCTCATCCATAGTCAGCATTCGCTATCCTACCGAGGGCGGCCGCGCTTGAGGCACCTGCCGATGGCCGAGTGAGTCTCTCAGGCCTCCCCCGGTCAGGTTTTGCGGTGCCAGTTGGTCACCTCCAGGAAAGGCTTGCGTTGTGCATGGGGGGTCCAGGGTGCGTATCCCGCTTAGCAGGCCCCGAGCCCAAAGCGTGCGCATCCTGCCCTCCGGAGGTACAGGGGAGTACAACCGCTTTGCCTGGTCATGAACCCAAAGCACGTGCACTCTGCTTCCCTAGCGCACGGCCCGGTACTAGGGATCGGACGACCGTACCCGGACCTCGGAGGGAGCCGGAGCTCCGGCGCCTCGAGCACAGAATTGCCCAAGCCCCGTATAACGGATCAGGATCGTAAGCCGAATAAGACTAGGAGACGGGAGGGGAGGACCCCCCGAGGAGAATTACGTTTCCTCTGTCTGTGTGCAGGACCTCCAGGTTACGGCAACGGGGACTGCATGAAGCGGGGGGAAAGGAGCTACCAACTACTCCGGCCTAGGACTGGAAGGACTGGGTCCCGCCTCTTCAGCAGGGGTGAGGCCCGAAGGCCCCACGTGTCTAGCGGGCCCGGGGCTCCCGCCTCCCCTGAGGGGGGCTTCGGACTCGCCACGTGGCAGGCGGAAACCGGGCCTCCCCCTCGGTGGGAGGGCTCCGAAAGCCCTACGTGTCCAGCATGGCCAGAGCTCCCGCCTCCCTAGGAGGGGCTCCGGATCCGCCACATGGCAGGCATATCTGGAGCTCCCCATAGGGCGAGATCCGGAGACCCCCGGGGGCCCCTAACACAGTTAGGACCCAGGGAAGGTGTCTGTGCAGAGCTCCGAGATTGGAAAGGGCCTCTGAGTACCTTGCGGAGCTACGGACTCAGTCAGGCAAAGCCAAGAAGGAGAGAAAAGGCATCGCAAACACAAATATCTAAAAGAGTCAAATTATGCGAGGCTCCATGAGCTGGACTACAGACTCGACAAAAAGGGAGAAACAAGTCCTAAGGACCTCCCGGCTCATGCCGGAACCTAGCGGCTACAAGGGCGGCCACATCCTTGACTTCAGCCCTGGCAGCTTCCTCCCGCTCCACGGCTGGGCCCTCTCTCGCTGGTTCCAGGGAGAAAGAGGGGTCGCGGCTCTTGAAGCATGCCAACACATGTGAGGCGACCTCTAAGGCTAGGTCGCGTCCCTCGACCTCGAGCTCGCTGGCGACCACCGAGTCTAGCCTATCCAGCTTGGCGCCGATCGACTCCAGCACAAGGATCACCTCCGCCACCTTCAACGCAGGAGCCGCTGCCCTCACCGGACTGAAGCCAAGAGGGATCAGGGCGGACCCCGCTCGATCAACGAAGCTTGAGACCGCATGAGCCACGGAGGACCGCAAGGCCGAGAGCTCCTCCACCTCGCGGCGGGCTGCCTGCAGGGCCTCTAGGTTTCTCTCGGAGAATTCCTTCTCCTTGGCCGCCAGGGAACTCTCCCGAAGGTGGAGAGTCTTGGCGAGCTGCTCCAACTCAGCAGCCTTGAAGTCTGTGGCCAACTCCCGATCCAAGACCGCCCGGCGTTCATGGGAGACCTGTTCCTCCCTCAAGTCGAGGTCTGCCTTCAAAATCTCTAGCTCCTCGATCCGAGCTCGAAGGTCATCCTCTCCCGCCGCCAGCTGCGCGGCGACCCTCTCCGCCTCGGCTGCTGTGGAACGCTCCCGTTCCTCAACGACGAGTTTACGGCGCTCCAACCGCTGCCGTATCTCCTCAGCGGCAGAGAGGCTCTCCTCGGCCCGGGCGTGTGCCTCCAGGGCCTCCCTGTTGATCCGCCGCGATTCGGCGTCCATGCGGTTGACAGCCCGCTTCAGCCGGTCGAGGAGCACTTCCCTGAAGTCGAGCAACTCCTGCCTGGAGTCGAGCTCGCCCTTGACCTTCGCGGTCCGCTCCCGCAAAAGGTTCCCCCAGGTGAGGAGGCGATCCCGTTCAACTGTATACTCCTCCCGCTCGCGACCTAGTGCAGCCAAGACCTACCGGATGCTCGTCTCGACAAGCGCGAAGGCATCCGCCAGGGGCAGTGGAGCAACAGAGGCCGGGGCAGTTCCCCCGACCTCCTCCATCACCTCGTCCTCAAGAGGAGTCGATGCACCAGCGACCGAGACAAGACGCCGGTCACGAGAAGCTGGCGCCGGGGCTTTGGCAGCCGGACCTGCCGGGCTCTCTTTAGCTTCTGGCTTCTTGACCTGTGGAGAGGGGCGAGCCGGGGAAGGCGGTGCTGGAATAAAGGCCGGGCCGCCTGGTGCAGGGTCGACCTGTGCTGGCCTGGGAGCCGCGACGGCCGTCTCAACAGGAAGAGATGACGCCGCCACGGAGTCTGAGCACACCGGAACAGGAGAAACTCACGCTGGCTTGGGGGCCGCGGCAGCTGTCCCGGGTTCCGAGCGCAATGGCACAGACTCCCCGCCAGTAGGGGATGGCCGGGAAGCGCGAACACTCCAGCGGGCTCTGAACCCCGACTTCCGAGCCGGGGTAGGACTCCCAGAGCCCGCCGCCGTCACTGACGGCCGCTCCGCAGTTGCTTGAACTGGCGGAGCATGGGACACCCTAGAGGCTCCCCCAACGCATCAGCCCTGGGCCTCTTTGAGTCGCCACCGGAGGGAGTGCCATCTCCAGAAACAGGAGGTACAGACACCCCAGGTTCCCGACTTGGCACGGACGCCGCCGTTGGAGGAGATCGAGCGCGCTTCTTCTCTGGTGGCGGATTGGAGGCCATGACGAGGGAGGACTCAAGGGCAAGAGGGCAAAGGCACAAGAGTCCAGGAAGAAGCTCTGGGAAGTGCGAAGGGAAGCCGCAATGCGGGTAAGATCCCCTCTAATAAAACCTTCCCGGGTGCAATTCCAAGCGATTCGGAACTCTTAGAATACGCCGCATCGGCAAACGCTCCGGCTCCAAGACCGAGCGCCAATGACAGGTGGACCCAAGCCGCCCGACTGAAGCGGTGGGTCAAGGAGTCAGTCTCCTAAGAAGACAAGCCGGCAAGGCACTTCAGCGGTTCCCGAAGAAAGTGCCGCAACGTGCAGAAGTGGCAGTCTTGGGAACCGCCGCAGTAAAAGCAACCGTCAAGTGGGCGCACGCTCCCACGATCCCGTGGCCGTTCGTGCTCCGGCAGCGGTCAATGCGGGACTTAGAGAATGTGCGCGGATCAGAAGAGACGGAGGTCCCACCTCGGGCTCGCTCTCTCCCCCGAGATGGGGCCGGGGGCCACTGTCGGTACCCGCAATATGGGGTACCCCCACGCACAAGGGAAAATGCCTAAGGGACTCGCCCTTCTCCGCAGGGAGAGCTCCGAAGGCGCCACGCGTCCGGCGGGGCCGGACCTCCCTCTCCTCAGAGGAGAGCTCCGGGCCCGCCACGTGGCATACAGAAGTCGGACCTCCCCCTCCGCGGGAGAGAGGTCTGAAGGTGCCACGTATCCGGCGGGGCCGGACCTCCCTCTCCTCAGAGAGGAGCTCCGGGCCCGCCACATGGCCGACAGAAGCCGAACCTCCCCCTCCGCGGGGAGAGGTCCGAAGGCTCCACGTGTCCCGCGGGGCCGGACCCCCCCTGTCCTCTAAGGAGGGCTCCGGGCCCGCCACGTGGCCAGCAGAACGGCGCTGCCTGCCCCCGAGCGTTAGGCAGCGGGCGTAAAGACGCCCCATACCTTGCCTGTACAAGGTATTCAAGGCCCGCGTCTTCCCGAGACGCGGAGACGCGGAGCACGCCTCTGTCAGGTGCCGTTGCGCCCAGTCGCATCACAGACTGGCGCGCGGTGTCAGAGCCTGCCAGCCAATAAACGCAGCGACAAGACATCCCATGCCGTCCCCGCCGTCATCATCCACTACGACTAGCATGCGGCATGGGCAGGGCTGCAAGACGAAGACTCAGAAGCCTTCGCCATAGACAACTACCGGCATAACTGCAGATACGGTAGATGACAAACAATCTCCCCGGGACCACCTGTCGGGTCCTGGGCCCCCCTTGTAAGCCACCCGAGTCTTGGACTATAAAAGGCTCGGGTAGGCGACGATAGTAGGGGTTCGCACTCTAGCCATTCGCACCCTGGGTTCGCATCTCCGCAACTCATACGCTAGCCATTCACACCCAAGCTGTAACTCACCCCCAAGCTCAGGACTCCGGTTCTGAGCAGCAAGCAATACAACGAGCTCCATAGCTCGCCGTGGACGTAGGGTTTGACGCTCCGGTGGCCTGAACCACGTAAAACTCGCCGTGTCAAGCTCTTACTAACTCGTCCATACGCTCAAGCTCTCCGCAAGGGACTAGCCCCACTGAAAAAGAACCTCCGCGGGCTGCCCAGTGCAGGCCCGGGGGAAGTGTCGACCGAACACTTCGACAACTAGAATCTGAAATTAATCGTTTAAAAACTTTGATTCCTAGTGATGATTCTTGTTCCTCATGTGATTTGATTTATGAACAATTATCCTCTTTAAGAAGTGCACACGCATCTACACTTGATAAACTTGAACTTGAAATTGAAAAGAACAAAGAGCTTGCTGCACTTAATGATAAAAATTTGAAAGATGCTTGTTGTTCTACAATTGATTTGCATTGTTCTTCATGTGATGATCTGAATAAGAAACTAAATGATGCTATGAATGAGATTTCTATTTTGAACAATGCTTTACGTGTGCATGAAGTTAAATATTGTTCAAATTGCAAACTAAAAGGAAAAACTTCATGTGAAAACTGCTTTGATCTGTCCAATAAACTTGATGACATGCATAGGACACTAGATCGGTTTTCTAATGCAAATAAGAACCTAAACTTGCTGCTGAATTCTTCCAAGTCTTGTAATGATAAAACTGGTTTAGGTTTCAATTCTCATGCTCATGCTAAGACACACCCACCTAAAGTTGTAAAGTCATTAGGAAGCAGTTTGATTCAAACAGCTCCTAGACAAAAAGAGGTGATTTTCAAATCTGCAGGAGTACTGTCCCATTCGGGTTCTAATAAACGTGTTGCTTGCTCATCTAGATATGATAATAAGGTTATTTTTCATTGTACCTACTGTGGTAGAGATGGTCATGTCATGGATTTTTGTTATAGACTAGCTAAACACGATAAGAAACAAAGAATACTTGCTAGATCACATAACAACCAAGCAAAATCTGCTAGACCGAATGTTCGGAGCTTGCAAACTGCTGTAATGAGTCAAAAACTTGCTCCCGGACCTACTGTTTTTTGTGCTACATATAACACATCTTCTAAGTCAGTAGTTGGGAACAAAAATTTTCGATGTTTGGCTCATAAACCTGCTGTACCTTCTCAGCTTTCGCGTGTTATTCCTGCTGGACGTCATGTGACTCAGTACTGGATTCCTAAAAGTCTTTTAACTAACCCCAGTATTGAGTCATCGATGTATTGTGCTGCTGTGTAGGTTTCACGTTTGAGGAAGGAGAACATTTGGATTGTGGATTCAGGTTGCTCACGCCACATGACCGATAACAAAGAATGGTTCTCCTCTCTCTCTTTTGTGTCACGTGTAGAAAATGTTACTTTCGCCGATAACTCTTCTACTCCCATAATTGCTAAAGGTTAGGTTAGAGTAAACAATCTCTACACTTTGAAAGATGTGGCACTTGTTAAAAATTTGAAATACAACTTGCTTTCGGTTTCACAATTGCTAGATGAAAATCTAGAGGTTAGCTTTGTTAAAAATTGCTGCAAGGTTGTAGATTCAAAAGGTGAGCTTTTGTTTAACATGTCTAGGTTTGGAAGAGTTTTTAAAGCTGATTTTGATTTGTCAACTTCTAAGCATCGGTGTCTAGTTGCTAATGATACAAAGGATCTATATTTTTGGCATCGTAGACTTGGTCACATAGGCTTTGATCATCTCACTCGTGTTAGTGCTCTCGATCGCATACGTGGGCTGCCGAAGCTTAAAAAGGACAATGATATTGTGTGCTCTTCTTGTAGACATGCTAAGTTTGTCGCAGGTTCACATGCTCCTCTCGCAATGACCATGACAGCTGAACCAGGACAACTTTTACATCTTGACACAGTAGGTCCGGCACGTGTTCAATCCTTCGGAGGTAAATGGTATGTGCTTGTGATTGTTGATGATTATTTCAGATATTCTTGGGTTTATTTTATGGCATCTAAGAATGAAGCTTTTAGTCATTTCAGAACTTTATTTCTTAGATTATCTATTGATCATCCAGGATCATTAAAAGCAATTAGAAGTGATAACGGAACTGAATTTAAAAACCAATCCTTTGATCACTTTTGTGCTGAAAATGGAATAGATCATCAATACTCTTCACCCTATGTACCACAACAAAATGGTGTCTGTCGAAGTGTTCGGTCGACACTTCCCCCGGGCCTGCACTGGGCAGCCCGCGGAGGTTCTTTTTTCGGTGGGGCTAGTCCCTTGCGGAGAGCTAGAGCGTATGGACGAGTTAGTAAGAGCTTGACACGGCGAGTTTTACGTGGTTCAGGCCGCCGGAGCGTAAAACCCTACGTCCACGGCGAGCTATGGAGCTCGATGTATTGCTTGCTGCTCAGAACCGGAGTCCTGAGCTTGGAGGTGAGTTACAGCTTGGGTGTGAATGGCTAGCGTATGAGTTGCGGGAGTGCGAACCCTTGCTACCGTCGCCTACCCGAGTCTTTTATAGTCCAAGACTCGGGTGGCTTACAAGGGGGGCCCGGGACCCGACAGGTGGTCCCGGGGAGATTGTCTATCATCTACCGTATCTGCAGTTATGCCGGTAGTTGTCTCTGGCGAAGGCTTCTGAGTCTTCGTCTTGCAGCCCTGCCCATGCCGCATGCTAGTCGTAGTGGTTGATGACGGCGGGGGCGGCATGGGATGTCTTGTCGCTGCGTTTATTGGCTGGCAGGCTCTGACACCGCGCGCCAGTCTGTGATGCGACTGGGCGCAACGGCACCTGACAGAGGCGTGCTCCGTGTCTTCGCGTCTTGGGAAGACGCGGGCCTTGAATACCTTGTACGTGCAAGGTATGGGGCGTCTTTACGCCCGCTGCCTATCGCTCGGGGGCAGGCAACGCCGTTCTGCTGGCCACGTGGCGGACCCGAAGCCCTCCTTAGAGGAGAGGGGGGGTCCGGCCCCGCGGGACACGTGGAGCCTTCGGACCTCTCCCCGCAGAGGGGGAGGTTCGGCTTCTGTCGGCCACGTGGCGGGCCCGGAGCTCCTCTCTGAGGAGAGGGAGGTCCGGCCCCGCCGGATACGTGGCACCTTCGGACTTCTCTCCCGCGGAGGGGGAGGTCCGGCTTCTGTATGCCACGTGGCGGGCCCGGAGCTCTCCTCTGAGGAGAGGGAGGTCCGGCCCCGCCGGACGCGTGGCGCCCTCGGAGCTCTCCCTGCGGAGAATGGCGAGTTCTTTAGGCATTTTCCCCTGTGCGCGGGGGTACCCCATATCGCGGGTACCGACAGTGGCCCCTGGGCCCATCTCGGGGGAGATAGCGAGCCCGAGGTGGGACCTCCGTCTCTTCTGATCCACGCACTTTCTCTAAGTCCCACATTGACCGCTGCCGGAGCATGAACGACCGCGGGATCGTGGGAGCGTGCGCCCACTTGATGGTTGCTTTTACTGCGGTGGTTCCCAAGACTGCCACTTCTACACGCTGCGGCGCTTTCTTCGGGAACCGCCGAAGTGCCTTGCCGGCTTGTCTTCTTAGGAGACTGACTCCTTGACCCATCGCTTCAGTCAGGCGGCTTGGGTCCACCTGTCATCGCCGCTCGGTCTTGGAGCCGAAGCGGTTGCCGATGCGGCGTATTCGAAGAGTTCCGAATCGCTTGGAATTGCACCCGGGAAGGTTTTTAGAGGGGATCTTACCCGCATTGTGGCTTCCCTTCGTAGTTCCCAGCGCTTCTTCTTGGACTCTTGGGCCTTTGCCCTCTTACCCTTGAGTCCTCCCTCGTCATGGCCTCCAACCCGCCACCAGAGAAGAAGCGCGCTCGATCTCCTCCAACGGCGGCGTCCGTGCCAAGTCGGGAACCTGGGGTGTCTGCACCTCCTATTTCTGGAGATGGCACTCCCTCCGGTGGCGACTCAAAGAGGCCTCGGGGCTGATGCGTTGGGGGGAGCCTCTGGGGCATCCCTTGCTCCGCCAGTTCAAGCAACTACGGAGCGGCCATCAGTGACGGCGACGGGCTCTGGGAGTCCTACCCCGGCCCGGAAGTCGGGGTTCAGAGCCCGCTGGAGTGTCCGCGCTTTCCGGCCATCCCCGACTGGCGGGGAGTCTGTGCCGTTGCGCTCGGAACCTGGGACAGCTGCCGCGGCCCCCAAGCCAGCGCGAGCTTCTCCTGTTCCGGTGTGCCCGGACTCCGCGGCGGCGTCATCTCTTCCTGCCGAGACGGCCGCCGCGGCCCCCAGGCCAGCGCAGGTCGACCCTGCACCAGGCGGCCCGACTTTTATTCCAACACCGCCTTCCCCGGCTCATCCCTCTCCACAGGTCAAGAAGCCAGAAGCTAAAGAGAGTCCGGCAGGTCCGGCTGCCAGAGCCCCAGCGCCAGCTTCTCCTGACCGGCGTCTCGTCTCGGTTGCTGGTGCATCGACTCCTCTTGAGGACGAGGTGATGGAGGAGGTCGAGGGAACTGCCCCGGCCTATGTTGCTCCATTGCCCCTGGCGGATGCCTTCGCGCTTGCCGAGATGAGCGTCCGGTAGGTCTTGGCTGCACTAGGTCGCGAGCGGGAGGAGTATACAGTTGAACGGGATCGCCTCCTCACCTGGGGGAACCTTTTGCGGGAGCGGACCGCGAAGGTCAAGAGTGAGCTCGACTCCAGGCAGGAGTTGCTCGACTTCTGGGAAGTGCTCCTCGACCGGCTGAAGCGGGCTGTCAACCGCATGGACGCCGAATCGCGGCGGATCAACAAGGAGGCTCTGGAGTCGCATGCCCGGGCCGAGGAGAGCCTCTCTGCCGCTGAGAAGATACGGCAGCGGTTGGAGCGCCGTAAACTCGTCGTTGAGGAACGGGAGCGTTCCACGGCAGCCGAGGCGGAGAGGGTCCCCGCGCAGCTGGCGGCGGGCGAGGATGACCTTCGAGCTCGGATGGAGGAGCTAGAGATTCTAAAGGCAGACCTCGACTTGAGGGAGGAACAGGTCTCCCATGAACGCTGGGCGGTCTTGGATCGGGAGTTGGCCGCCGACTTCAAGGCTTCTGAGCTGGAGCGGCTCGCCAAGACTCTCCACCTTCGAGAGAGCTCCCTGGCGGCCAAGGAGAAGGAATTCTCCGAGAGAAACCTAGAGGCCCTGCAGGCAGCTCGCCGTGAGGTGGAGGAGCTCTCGGCCTTGCGGTCCTCCGAGGCTCATGCGGTCTCAAGCTTCGTTGATCGAGCGGGGTCCGCCCTGATCCCTCTTGGCTTCAGTCCGGTGAGGGCAGCGGCTCCTGCGTTGAAGGTGGCGGAGGTGATCCCCGCGCTGGAGTCGATCGACGCCAAGATGGACAGGCTAGACTCGGTGGTCGCCAGCGAGCTTGAGGCCGAGGGACGCGACCTAGCCTTAGAGGTCGCCTCACATGTGCTGGCATGCTTCAAGAGCCGCGACCCCTATTTCTCGCTGGAACCAGCGAGAGAGGACCCAGCCGCGGAGCGGGAGGAAGCTGCCAGGGCTGAAGTCGAGGATGTGACCACCCTTGTAGCCGCTAGGTTCCGGCGTGAGCCGGGAGGTCCTTAGGACTTGTTTCTCCCTTTTTATCGAGTCTGTAGTCCAGCTCATGGAGCCTCGCATAATTTGACTCTTTTAGATATTTGTGTCTGTGATGCCTTTTCTCTCCTTCTTGGCTTTGCCTGACTGAGTCCTTAGCTCTGCAAGGTACTCAGAGGCCTTCTCCAATCTTGGAGCTCTGCACAGACACCTTCCCCGGGTCCTAACTGTGTTAGGGGCCCCCGGGGGTCTCCGGATCTCGCCCTATGGGGAGCTCCAGATCTGCCTACCACGTGGCGGTTCCGGAGCCCCTCCTCAGGAGGCGGGAGCTCTAGCCCTGCTGGACACGTTGGGCTTTCGGAGCCCTCCCACCGAGGGGGAGGTCCGGTTTCCGCCTGCCACGTGGCGAGTCCGGAGCCCCCCTCAGGGGAGGCGGGAGCTCCGGGCCCGCTGGACACGTGGGGCCTTCGGGCCTCGCCCCTGCTGAAGGGGTGGGACCCGGTCCATCCAGTTCTAGGCCAGAGTAGTTGGTAGCTCCTTTCCCCCCGCTTCATGCAGTCCCTATTGCCGTAACCTGGAGGTCCTGCTCACAGGCAGAGGAAACGTAATTCTCCTCGGGGGGCCCTCCCCTCCCGTCTCCTAGTCTTATTCGGCTTATGATCCTGATCCGTTATACGGGGCTTGGGCAATTCTATGCTCGAGGCGCCGGAGCTCTAGCTCCCTCCGAGGTCCGGGTACGGTCGTCCGATCCCTAGTACCGGGCCGTGCGCTAGGGAAGCAGAGTGCACGTGCTTTGGGTTCATGACTAGGCAAAGCGGTTGTACTCCCCTGTACCTCCGGAGGGCAGGATGCGCACGCTTTGGGCTCGGGGCCTGCTAAGCGGGATACGCACCCTGGACCCCCCATGCACAACGCAGGCCTTTCCTGGAGGTGACAACCTGGCACCGCAACACCTGACTGGGGGAGGCCCGAGAGACTCACTCGGCCATCGGCAGGTGCCTCAAGCGCAGCCGCCCTCGGTAGGATAGCGAATGCTGACTATGGATGAGCGCGGGAGAGAGGGAGCTAGATGTACGATGAACATACATAAATAGTGCGATCATAAAAATTAATGCATAATTTAAATGAGCGCATGAGAGAGAGCTAAGTAGAACAAGTTTTCTTTGTTCATGCCCATAGGTGGAATTATGGCTGTACATGGAGGCAATGATCCGCTTCGTCTACAAGGGAAGCAAGACTCTACGCGCTTAGGGTCGGAACCAGGCTAAACTGGACGTAGTCCTGTACCGTCCCTTGAGACTTAGCTGCCTCAAGCACTGTTCCTAAATTCTATGGGATTCATTACAGAAGGGAATGACCCTGTTCTACCAATGCTCGGGGAGTAGGACTTACAGTGTTGCTCCATGCCAAGGGTTTTGGGAGCGGATCCCACACTCGGTTGAAAGACATGTGTACCTGGGGCGGCAGCTTTTCGTGATTCGGAAGGGACCTTCTCTGCTGGGGGAGAGTTTATAGGTCCTTCTCGGGAAAGAGCATGCCGCGACACAGGTTGCCCTTCTGCAGGACCCTGATGCGTTCGGTTCTTTGGCGGTAGTGCTTAGAGCATCATCCGAGACCGCGCGTTGTGGGGTGTTACCTGCAGCCGAGTCTCGCCGACGAGGTTGTCATCTTCACGCTGGATCAGGTCCTGCGCGGCTTCTCCTAGGCGCCCCTGGGGAGTTCTCCCCTTCTCGCTAAGGCCTTCAAGGGGTAGGTGGACCCGGGCTCGTCTTGGAAGAACTAAGGCGTCTTCCCCTTCTGGCAAGGCCTTCAAGGGGTTGACAGACCTTGGGCGGCCCCCGGGAGGTATGACCGAGGCACGGAGGCGTGCTCTCGAGTGAGGCTGGCCCGACCTTGCACCATTGTGATCGGTGCTTGGGCTGCTGCGACTACTTGGGGCTTCTCCAAGGTTGACGCCACAACAGTGCAGCCTCCACTGACCTGGGACGGCAGCCACAGCCGGCTACCGCCCCGGCCCGTCACCATCGGAGCTGGAGTCCTCACCGTTATGCACTGTCTTTATGACACGCTGGGGCTCCTGAAACCCCACCTGGTGGGCGGCGCTGACTAGAGCGTCGACTTTCTGCTTGCCATCCCTCTGAGGGTAGGGCGGTGCTTCAGCTCTCTGCTGTCTTCCTTTGCGGAAGCGCTCTGCGAGCCTCTGGATATCCCAGCACTCGGCAGCAGTATGGTTGTCGGTGCCATGCACGGGGCATAGCCCGCCCTGGTTACCATCCGGGGCCGGTGACTGTCGCTGCCTTTTGTCGGGGCGTGGCCCCCGAGCTCCACTAGTCGTCGCTGCTGCTGCGACGGGAGCCGCGAACGATGACTTCATCTTGCCACTCCCCCAGTTCTTGGCCTTCTTGCCACCTCCATAGGCAGCAGCGCCGGACCCGGGCTGTCCTCCTGACTCGGAGGTCGGCAGAGAGTGCCAGTTCCGCCTTTCAGCTGCTCTGGCGCATTTGTACGCCAGGCTGAAGAGCTCAGAGACGTCGCGGACCTCTCTGGTCGCGAGCTTCTCAAGCATTTTCTCGTCCCGGACACCCTGCCGGAACGCCACCACCACTGAAGCACTTTGAATATGCGGGATGGTGTTGCGTATCTAGGAGAACCGCTGGATGAAAGAGCGCAGCGACTCCCCAGGTTGTTGCTTGACGGCGTGGAGGTCAAGCTCCGTGCCGGGACGGGTATAGGAGCTGCCGAAGTTGGCGACGAACTGCCGGCAGAGCTCTCCCCAGGAAGTTATGGACCCCTGAGGGAGATTCATGAGCCAAGACTGAGCTGGGCCGGTCAAGGCGACGGGGAAGTAGTTGGCCATGACAGCCTCGTCCCCTCCTGCGGCAAGTATGGCGGTGGAGTAGATCTGGAGGAACTCCGCCGGGTTGACGCTGCCGTCGTACTTCTCGGGCAGGTGCGGTCGAAACTTGCGCGGCCACCTCGTGAAGCGAAGGTGGGGTGCAAGGGCCGCACATTCTGCTCCTGTTGCCGCAGGTATTGGCGCTGCGAACGCTTGGTTCGCACTTGGCACCGTGTACCCCGACGTGGGCAAGGCTGCTCCATAGACCGGGGACGCCGCTTGCAGCGCATATGGTTGTGGCATATGCTGCGCGGCGTATGCCTGAGGCAGGACCCGCGTAGCGAAGATCTGCCCTCCAGGCTGTGTCGAGGCCGACGTCATGCTGTCGCCAGCCTCTTGGTTGCAATGCCTTTCTCTACGTCGCTCGAGGTACACCCGGGCATCCTGGCCCAAGTGGCACCGTTCCAGCTCCCTTCTCAGGTCCGTCGACTGGAGCCTGGAGGAGCTGGAATCCGCCGTCTGCCCGTCAACCGTTGGCGTGCGCGTCAGCGACACAGCCGGTTGACCGGGGCGTCGCCCTCGCCGAAACCGAGGGTTCGCGGCGGCGATGACGAGGCGGTCCACCTCGCGGACTCACTGTTGGGTCGCTGAATGGGGCGCATCCCCAGCAGGTGGGTTGTGCAGTAGTGCTCTTGCTGCAGCTAGCGCACCCCCATGGTGTACGCTCAGCGCTGCAGAAGATCTCATGCTGGTCGGAGCCTGCATTGCCGGGGTCGGCGTTGCTGGAGTCGGCTGGTGGCTACCAGGTTGTGCCGACACACTCCGTCCTGAGTGCGTCGACATGTACTCCCCGCTGGTCACGGTTCGCCGTGAACACGGAGGAGGAGAGTTTACCGCTGAAGGAAGCTTGGTCATCTTCATCGGCGGAAACTCGTCGCGCAAGGGAAAAGCCCCCTACCTGGCGCGCCAAATGTCGAAGTGTTCGGTCGACACTTCCCCCGGGCCTGCACTAGGCAGCCCGCGGAGGTTCCTTTTTCGGTGGGGCTAGTCCCTTGCGGAGAGCTTGAGCGTATGGACGAGTTAGTAAGAGCTTGACACGGTGAGTTTTACGTGGTTCAGGCCGCCGGAGCGTAAAACCCTACGTCCACGGCGAGCTATGGAGCTCGCTGTATTGCTTGCTGCTCGGAACCGGAGTCCTGAGCTTGGGGGTGAGTTACAGCTTGGGTGTGAATGGCTAGCGTATGAGTTGCGAGAGTGCGAACCCTTGCTACCGTCGCCTACCCGAGTCTTTTATAGTCCAAGACTCGGGTGGCTTACAAGGGGGGCCCGGGACCCGACAGGTGGTCCCGGGGAGATTGTCTGTCATCTACCGCATCTGCAGTTATGCCGGTAGTTGTCTCTGGCGAAGGCTTCTGAGTCTTCGTCTTGCAGCCCTGCCCATGCCGCATGCTAGTCGTAGTGGTTGATGACGGCGGGGGCGGCATGGGATGTCTTGTCGCTGCTTTTATTGGCTGGCAGGCTCTGACACCGCGCGCCAATCTGTGATGCGACTGGGCGCAACGACACCTGACTGAGGCGTGCTACGCGTCTCCGCGTCTTGGGAAGACGCGGGCCTTGAATACCTTGTACGGGCAAGGTATGGGACGTCTTTACGACCGCTGCCTATCGCTCGGGGGCAGGCAACGCCGTTCTGTTGGCCACGTGGCGGACCCGGAGCCCTCCTCAGAGGAGAGGGGGGGTCCGGCCCCGTGGGACACGTGGAGCCTTCGGACCTCTCCCTGCGGAGGGGGAGGTTCGGCTTCTGTCGGCCACGTGGCGGGCCCGGAGCTCCTCTCTGAGGAGAGGGAGGTCCGGCCCTGCCGGATACGTGGCACCTTCGGACCTCTCTCCCGCGGAGGGGGAGGTCCGGCTTCTGTATGCCATGTGGCGGGCCCGGAGCTCTCCTCTGAGGAGAGGGAGGTTCGTCCCCGCCGGACGCGTGGCGCCTTCGGAGCTCTCCCTGCGGAGAAGGGCGAGTTCCTTAGGCATTTTCCCCTGTGCGCGGGGGTACCCCATATCGCGCGTACCGACAGTGTCGTAGAAAGAAAGAACAGGACCTTAGTTGAGATGGCTAGGACTATGCTTGATGAATATCAAACTCCTAGGAAATTTTGGGCTGATGCAATTGCATCCGCTTGTTATGTCTCAAATCGTGTTTTCTTGCGTGCTAAGCTTGGAAAAACCCCATATGAGCTCCGGCTTGGACATAGGCCTAGTGTTACACACTTTAGGGTTTTTGGTTGCAAATGCTTTGTTAAGAAACATGGTAATCTTGATAAATTTGAAGCTAGATCTGTTGATGGCATGTTTCTTGGTTATCCATCTCATACTAGAGGCTACCGTGTGCTTTTACTTGACACTAACAAAATTGTGGAGACTTGCGAGGTTTCTTTTGATGAAGCTAGCCCAAGTACTAGCTCCGATATTGCAGGTACGGATCCATATCCACAGGAGGAGAGTATTTTTATTGAAGAAGATGAAGAAGTGGTGCTGCTGCCCGAAAACTCGGAAGTAAATAACGATCAAGCTGCTGATTTTGCACCACAACCAGCACCAACAGTCACTACTGCAGGTTCGGACCTTCCTCAATCAACAAGCTCTCCTAATCAAAGGTCCGAACATGAAGAAGATGGTGCTTGTGAAGTGTCTACTCCCCTCCGAGTACTCAAAAGTCATCCTCCACAACAAATCATTGGAAGCTTGCATGAACGAGTCACTCGGTCCAGGTTTTGCGATCCAAACTCTCATGCTCATTCTGCTTTTGTTGCTTCTTTTGAACCCAAGGATATATCACACGCACTCACTAATGAATCTTGGATTAATGCCATGCAAGAAGAGTTAGAAAATTTTGAAAGAAATAATGTTTGGAAACTTGTACCTCTACCTCAAGGTCACACATTAATTGGAACTAAATGGGTATTTAAAAATAAGCAAAGTGAGGATGCGGTTGTGGTTAGGAATAAAGCTAGGTTGGTTGCTCAAGGTTTCACTCAAATTGAAGGTCTAGATTTTGATGAAACATTTGCTCCTGTTGCTAGATTAGAAGCTATAAGAATTTTATTAGCATTTGCTGCATCTAAAGGTTTCAAGTTATATCAAATGGATGTTTAAAGTGCTTTTCTTAATGGCTACATAGAGGAGGAGGTTTATGTTAAGCAGCCACCAGGTTTTGAAAATCTAAATTTTCCTAATCATGTTTACAAACTGTCCAAAGCCTTGTACGGTCTAAAACAAGCCCCTAGAGCATGGTATGATAGGTTAAAAACATTCTTACTTGAAAAAGGGGTTTACCATGGGCAAGGTTGATAAAACTCTTTTTGTACTTAAGCATGGCAATGACTCATTATTCGTTCAAGTGTATGTGGATGATATTATCTTTGGTTGTGCTTCTCATGATCTCCAGCTATGATGAGTTCAGAATTTGAGATGAGTATGATGGGAGAACTCACATACTTTTTGGGGCTGCAAATCAAGCAAACAAAAGAAGGAACTTTTGTGCATCAAACTAAGTATACAAATGACCTTCTTAAGCGCTTCAACATGGACAAATGCAAGCCTCTTCGGACACCAATGGGAACAGCAACAACACTTGAACTTGACGAAGATGGTGACCCGGTCGATAAAAAAGAATACAGAAGTATGATTGGATCACTTTTGTATCTCACGGCGTCAAGACCGGACATACACTTCAGCGTATGTCTTTGTGCATGTTTTCAAGCTTCTCCACGTGCTTCACATCGCCAAGCCATCAAAAGGATTCTCAGGTACCTACATGGAACTGAAGAATTTGGCAATTTTTCTTCCTTCTTCCTCAACCGTTTCTTTGAAAGCTTTTTCGGATGCTGATTTTGGGAGTTGTAGGATTGATAGGAAAAGTACTTCGGGTGCTTGTCATTTTCTTGATAATTCACTTGTTGCTTGGTCCTCTAGAAAACAAAGTTCAGTTGCACAATCCACGGCCGAATCTGAATATGTAGCTGCGGCTAGCGCTTGCTCACAAATTCTTTGGATTGTTCAAACACTTAAGGACTATGGGGTTGATTTATATAGTGTTCCACTGTTTTGTGATAACACTAGTGCAATTTGTATTGCTAAAAACCCCGTGAAACACTCTAGAACTAAGCACATTGACATTAGGTATCACTTTCTTCGTGATAATGTTGAAAAAGGAAACATTGTGCTTCACCATGTCGATACCGAACAACAATTGGCTGATATTTTTACAAAACCTTTGGATTTCACTCGTTTTTGTTTCATTCGAGTGAAATAGGGGTTATGCATCCTCATGGCTTAAATTGAGGGGGAGTTTTGAAACTTTGAAAGTCTATGTGTGAATCTGAAACTAAAATAATATGAGCATAGTATTTCATACATATATGACTTTGTGATTCCTTTTACAGGCTGAAAGTTCTTACTACATTACTCATGTTATACATTTTGTAGTTTTTGCCATGACTAGTAATTAGAATAATTACTTACACTAAATCTGGTCATGATCGAACTTTCTTGCTGTTTTGAACTTGTTGCGTGCTCACAAATGCTTTTAATCATAAAAAATTAATCAAGTGATCAGCTCACATGTTGAGTTTTCAAATAAAAAATTGAGAAAAGATTAAGAGAATATGCATGCATCGCACTTCTTCTTTTGAGATTGCTTATCATTGCACTAAGATATGAACTTGGAAGGAATTGTGTATGACTAAAACCATGTCCTTAAGCTTCTGATTGTCAAATGACATAGGCTTGGCTTGGTTGGTTAGAATAAGGCTGATACGGCATATAATCTCTTGCAAATATCATATGATCAACTTTGTGCCTTAAATGATTATGAATAATAAAAATGCAGCAACAAGTTTCATATTTTCAAGTTTTGAAATAGTTGAGTAAGGGAGATCATGACTTGCTTAAACTAAAAAATACATTTGATCTCTAGCATGGCTTACACTACTTTATGTATCTCATTGATGTGATAGTGTAAGTAACCTGATAGTATGACTTGGATGAGCTTTGTTTTGTATGTATATGTTATAATATGCTCATAACATTTAAAAATTTCTCTTTTGAACCTTGCTGAATACATTGTCAAAGGGGGAGAAATATGTATAAGGAGAGATTCTTTTTACACTTTGCATATGTTATACACTTTCTTCCTTCTCTGATTTTAAAAAATGGGGAGAAATTAATAAAGGGGGAGAAATGAGTTTTCAAAGCTTTTCAAAACTTTTCATAAGCCAATGTTCGGATTTAAATTGGTGTTGCCAATGCATTCATCAAGGGGGAGAATGTGAGACCTATGTGTGCTGAATACATTGGCAATTAGGATATAAGTTAGCATTAACATTCAAAGTTTTGAATATTGCCAAAACATTCTTCTGTGGCAAGGTCCGACAAGTTCTTTATTAGGTCCGCCAAGTGTTGGCAAGGTCCGACGCAAGGTCCGGAGAGCTTCTGTGAGGTCCGGAGCTTGTTTTTAGGGAGCTCCCGTGAAGTTCAACTCGTAGAACTGCAACGTCTTGTTTTTGCTTTTAACTCGCAATGTTTCGAACTCGCTTTATGGGAAGGTTTTCTTAGTATTAATTTGCTAAGTTTTTGGTGTGTTTTGGTGGTTATGGCTGTTATCATTTGATATGGTTTGCAACATGCTTATGTGACGTGCTCATGTAAGGTGTTGTGGTTTTCGAACTAACGTGAGTCAAGTCGAGGACTTGTGCTCGGAAGAATTGGTTTTTTATTCATGTGCAGGTCTTGCTTGAGTTCAAGACATGGCTGGTGACGGGATCCTTGGACTAGTCTCAGGGAGGAGATGAGGTTCCAACAACCAAGTTCGGGAGGAGCTGTGGTTGAGGTTATCGGGAGGTCGCGCAGCATGTTTGGATCAAGGGCAGTGCATATGAAGGTTTCTGTACGTCGTTGGAAGGTGTTTGCACGTGTGCAAGGAGTGCATGGACGTGGCAACATTGTTCCAAGGCGTGATGAAGAGAAGTGGACGTAAAGAATTGGTCGGAAAGGTCCAACCGGCTGGATTGCGTACTCAGGCTGAGCCTGAGTCGGATATGGCTCAAATATGGAAGATTTGAGTTGGTTATGATAGGATTTCGTGCTAGGCACGAAGTTGAGTTGTTTTAGGAATGTTTAGAACATTCCTAAGGTGTTTGGAAGTCTCGCGATTGCTTCTATCTGCGAATAGGAGAGTCCTGAGCAATTATGGTAAGTTAGGATACGAGTCCAATTAGGAGTAGGAGTCCTAGATTGGATTGTTTAACCTGAGGGCTGGCTATAAAAGAAAGGGAGGCCAGAGCTCTCATGGGTATAGAACTTTGGGCTGTTCCTCTTGTGTTTCTATTGAATAATGTTCATAGTTTCAAGGAGCTTTTGTGCCTTGTTCGTCCGACTTGTTTTTCGTCAAGTCTTTCTCGCCGAGTTTCTGGACAGACCGACGTTGCTTCGGTGTTTCGTTCATAACTAAAGTTTTACAGATCCGATTGACGTGATTCTTTTTGGGTTGTCTTCAAAACTCAATTATCTATCATCTGTGAAATTTTCACGAGCTTCGGATCTGTAGTTTTTGAGATACACGAGTTTCTTTGCAGCGTTGCAGATCTGTTTTATATCGGGTAGAACAGATTGATCTTCGTTTAATGTTTTGATCGTATCTCAAGTTTTACTTCGTGTTTTCAAGTTATTCTTGTTGCATTAGATCCATGACTTGATTCTCTACCTCTCTACTTGATTTGTCATGGTTGAACACGTTTGAAAACACTTGCACACACGGTTTCTTTAACCGATTGATTTTTTGCTGAGGGGTTTTTGTTGTTTCCGCTGCGAAAAGTTTTAATCTACCATTCACCCCCCTCTGGTAGCTTTTCACGTGCTCTTCGATCCTACACTCTCCATATATATATATGCACCATATATAGCACCATAACACATCCTCAATGATCATAATAATAACATTATTGATAATTACTCCCATCCCATCATCTAAGCAGGGCTAAGCATGAGTAAACGACATAAAGTAAATCCTATCTAACCTAAACCCAGGCTACAAGGAAGATATGGAAATTCTAGTAAACAACCGTAGCATGAGATTCATATTAAGACAATGCATGCAAATCTAACTAAAATTCCTAAATAGGAGCAAAGTGGTAAAGGACACTTGCTTTTTTCTTATATAGTTGCTTAGTCCACGGATTCAAACTCTTGATCTTCAAGGTCTTGGGCTTGCAGGTCAAACGTCGGCTCAGGAACTGATTTTCATCCACACCATCACACGTGAAATGAACATTGTCGGTACCCTCAATACCGGGTACCCCCGCGCACAAGAGAAAACTGCCTAAGGACCTCGCCCCCTCCGCAGGGGCGGGGTCCGAAGGCACCACGTGTCCAGTAGGGCCGGCGCTCCCCTCTCCTTAGAGGGTAGCTCCGGGCCTGCCACGTAGCCGGAAGAGCCGGACCTCACCCCCTCCGCAGGGGCGAGCTCTGAAGGCGTCACATGTCCAGTAGGGCCGGAGCTTCCCTCTCCTCAGAGGATAGCTCCGGCCCTGCCACATGGCCAGGAGAGCCGGACCTTGCCCCCTCCGCAAGGGCGAGCTTCGAAGGCGCCACGTGTCCAGTAGGACCGGAGATCCCCTCTCCTCAGAGGATAGCTCCGAGCCTGCCACGTGGCCAGGAGAGCCGGACCTCACCCCCTCCGCAGGGGCGAGCTTCGAAGGCACCACGTGTCCAGTAGGGCCGGAGCTCCCCTCTCCTCAGAGGAAAGCTCCGAGCCTGCCACATGGACGGAAGAGCCGGACCTCGCCCCCTCCGCAGGGGCGAGCTCCGAAGGTGCCACGTGTCCAGTAGGGCCGGATCTCCCCTCTCCTCAGAGGAAAGCTCCGGGCCTGCCACGTGGTAGGAAGAGCTGGACCTCGCCCCCTCCGCAGGGGCGAGCTCCGAAGGTGCCACGTGTCCAGTAGGGTCGGGGCTCCCCTCTCCTTAGAGGAGAGCTCCGGGCCTGCCACGTGGTCACGTGCTGTGCTAACCGCCCTGGCGCGGTAGGCAGCAGAAGTAAAGGCATGCCATGCCTTGTCCATACAAGGCATTCAAGACCCGCACTGTCGAAGTGTGTAGCCGACACTTTCCTCGGGCCTGCTCTAGGCAACCTGCGGAGGTTCTTTTTTGGAGGGACTAGTCACTCACGGAGAGCTTTCGCATTGAGGACGATGGAGGCAGAAGCTTGACACAGGGATTTTTATGTGGTTCAGGCCGCCAGAGCGTAATACCCTATGTCCATGGTGAGCTGAGTTGCTCGTTGTATTGCTTGGTGCTCAGGAGCGAACCCTGCGTGAGAGTGTAAAATGTCGAACCCTACGGGAGAGTGGGTCAAATGTCGAACCCTACAGGAGAGGGGGTCAAATGTCGAACCCTCGCTAACGTTGCCTACCCGAGCCTTTTATAGTCCAAGGCTCGAGTGGCTTACAAGGTGGGCCCGGGACCCGACAGGTGGTCCCGGGGAGATTGCCTGCAATCTACCGTATCTGCAGTTACGCCGGTAGTTGTCTCTGGCGAGGGCTTCCGAGTCTTTGTTCTGCCACCCTGCCCATGCCGCAAGCTAGTCGTAGTGGTTGATGATGGCAGGGGCAGCAGGGGATGTCTTGTCGTTGTGTTTATTGGCGTGCAGGCTCTGACGCGGCGCGCCAGTCTTCACTGCAATGTGATTGGGTGCAACGGCACCTGATAGAGGCGTGCTCCGCGTCTCTGCGCCTTGGGAAGGCGCGGGTCTTGAATACCTTGTACAGACAAGGTATGGCGCGTCTTTACTCTTGCCGCCTACCGCGCGGGGGCACATAGCGCTGCTCTGCTGGCCACGTGGTGGGCCCAAAGCTCTCCTCTGAGGAGGGGGAGGTCCGGCTCTGCTAGCCACGTGGCGGGCCCGGAGCTCTCCTCTGAGGAGAGGGAGGTCCGGCCCCGCTAGACACGTGGAGCCTCCGTAGCTCTCCCCGCGGAGGGGGGAGGTCAGGTTCAGCTGGCCATGTGGCGGGCCCAGAGCTTACCTCTGAGGAGAGGGTTGTCCGGCCCCGCTGGACACATGGCGCCTTCGGAGCTCTCCCTGCGGAGAAGGGCGAGGTCCTTAGGCAGTTTCCCCTGTGCACGGGGGTACCCCATATTGAGGGTACCGACAGTGGCCCCAGGGCCCATCTCGGGGGAGATAGCGAGCCTGAGGTGGGGCCCCCATCTCTTTCACCCCGCGCACCTTCTCGAAGACCCGCATTGACCGTTGCCGGAGCACGAACAATCGCGGGATCGTGGGAGCGTGTGCCCAACTTGATGGCTGCTTTTACTGCGGTGATTCCCAAGGCTGCCACTTCTGCACGTCGCAGCGCCTTTTCGGGAACCGCCGAAGCGTCTTGCCGGCTCGTCTCCTTGGGAGACTGACTTCTTGGCCCACCGCTTCAGCTGGACGGCTTGGGTCCACTTGTCATCGACGCTTGGTCTTGGAGCTGAAGCGGTTGTCCAAACGGCGTATTCGAAGAGTTTTGAATCGCTTTGAACTGCGCCTGGGAAGTTTAAAAGGGGATCTTACCCGCATCGCGGCTTCCCTTTGCACTTCCCAGCGCTTGCATCTTCCTTGAGCTCTTGCGCCCTTGTGTTCCCTGTTCTTGAGCTTTCTTCTGCCATGGCTTCCAACTTGCCTCCGGAGAAGAAACGCGCCCGGTCTCCTCCGGCGGCGGCGTTTGCGCCAAGTAAGGTATCCAGGGCGCCTGCGCGTCCTGCTTCTAGAGATGGCGCCCAGTCCGGTGGCGGCTCCAAGAGGCCTCAGGCTCATCATCCCGATGGGACTCCTCTCGAGCGATGATGGCCTGAAGGTTCCCAGACGTCGCGTCGTCCTTCCTCAGGAGGTGGAGCCCCGAGGGGGAGCGCTGGTGCGGCGATGCCCAACGACGTGTCTAGAGCTCAGGCGCCCCGAGCCTCGGGAGCTGGATCGGCGCCTAGGGGGCCTTCAGGAGCGTCCCCTGCTCTGCCAGCCCGGGCGACTGCGGGGCAGCCCTCGGCGACGACGGCGGGCTCTAGTGGACCTACCCCAGCTCGAAAGCCGGGGTTTAGAGCCCGTTGGAGCGCTTGTGTCCCTCGGTAAGTGACGTCTACCAGGTTCCAGAGCCTGTATTGTCTTCTTCTTTTCTTAACTCGGGAGTCTCCCATGTTTGCAGGGACCCCTCGAGTGCTGGTAACGTTTCCGTTTCCCGGCCATCCCCGACTGACGGGGGATCTGCGCCGCAGCGCCCGGAAGCCGAGACGGTCGCAGCGGCCCCCAAGCCGGCGCAGGTTCCTTCTGCGCCGGTTGGCCCGGCTCCTGCGGCAGTGGCGACACCTCACGTTCATCCCCCTTCACCGGCTCGGGAGCCGGTTGCCGCTGAAGGTTCGGCAGGACCGGCTGGCGGTGTCCCACCTCCTGTTGTCGAAGCGGGAGAAGCTGCCACGGGCCCTACGGTGGGCAGCGAACCGGGGTGCACCGGGAGCGAGCCTGCCCCAGTGCCGGCTTCTCCTGATCAGCGCCTTATCCCAGTTGCCGGAGCGTCGACTTCTCCTGAAGACGACGTGATGGAGGAGGTCTGGGGCGCGGCTTCGGCTTCTGCCGCCCCGCTGCCCCTGGCAGACGCCCTCGTGCTCGCCCAGACGAGAGTCCGGCAGGTTCTGGCTGTGCTCGGTCGCGAGCGGAAGGAGCAGGTAGGTGAGAGGGATCGCCTCCTCACCTGGGGGCGCCTCTTGAAGGAGCGAACCGAGGAGGTCACGGAGGAGCTTGACTCGAGGCGGGCATCGCTCGATGTCATGGAGGCGCTCCTTGACCGTCACAAGAGGGCCGTCGATCGTATGGACTCCGAGATGCGGCAGCTCCATAAGGAGGCCCTCGAGGCACATGCCCAGGCCGAGGAGAACTTCTCTATTTTGGAGGAGGTGCGGCAGAGGCTGGTGCGTCGTGAGCGCGCCGTCGCAGACTAGGAGCGCTTCGTGGCGGCTGAGGCAGAGAAAGTCGCCGCGCGGCTGGCGGCAGGCGAGGGCGACCTGAGGGCCCGAGCTAAGGAGCTGGAGACCCGGAAGGCAGACCTGGTCGCTAGGGAGGAGCAGGTCTCCCGGGAGCGCCAAACGGTCATGGATCGGGAGCTGGCAACCGACTTCCGAGCTTCAGAGTTGGAGCGGCTTGCCCAGACTCTCCAGCTTCGGGAAAGCTCTCTGGCAGCCAAGGAGAAGGAATTCTCCGAGGGGGGCCTCGATGCCTTGTTGGCAGCCCGCCGCGAGATGGAGGAGCTCCTGGCCTTGCGGTCCTCCGAGGCCCGGGCGGTCTCGAGCTAAGTCGACCAGGCGGGGTCCGCCCTGGTCCCCCTTGGCTTCAGCCCGGTGAGGGCAGCGGACCCGGCGCACAAGGTGGCCAAGGTGATCCCCGCGCTCGAGTCTATCGGCGCCAAGCTGAACAGGCTTGAAGCGTTGGTCGCCGGTGAACTCGAGGCAGAGGGACGGGGCCTGGCGATGGAGGTCGCTACGCACGTGCTGGCGTGCTTCCGGAGCCGGGATCCCTCCTTCTCACTGGAGCCAGCGAGGCAGGGCCCCGCCGCGAAGCGGGAGTAAGCCGCTAGGGCTGAAGTCGGGAACATGGCCGCCCTTGTAGCCTCTAGGTTCCAGCGCGAGCCAGGGGAATCCTAGGGCTTGTATCTTTTCTTTTTCTTTTGTCGAGTCTGTAGTCCAGCTCGTGGAGCCTTGAATGAATAGACTCTTGTTGTTATTTGTGTCTGTGTTCTTTTATCTTCTTCTTAGCTTGGCCTGGCCGAGTCCTTAGCTCCGCAAGGTACTCAGAGGTCTTCACCAATCTTGAAGTCTTGCACAGTCACCTTCCTCGGGTCCTTATTGAGTTTAGGGCCCTAGGGGTTTTCGGAGATCGCCCCGTGAGAACGGGGATGTCCGGATTCTGCCGACCACGTGGCAGGCCCGGAGCTCTCCTCTGAGAAGATGGAGGTCCGTCCCCATGGGACACGTGGAGCCTTCGGAGCTCACCCCTGCGGAGGGGGCGAGGCTTGGCTCTGCCGGCCACGTGGCGGGCCCGGAGCTACCTTCTGAGGAGAGGGGAGCTCCGGCCCCACTGGACACGTGGGGCCTTCGGGGCTCACCCCTGCGGAAGGGGCGAGACCCGGATCCTCCGGTCTTGCATTGGAGTAGTCGATAGCTCTATCCCCCCTTCGTGCGGTCCCCGTAGCTAAACCTGGAGATCCTGCACACAGGTAGAGGAAGCGTAATTCTCCTCGGGGGTTCTCCCCTCCTCGTCTCTTAGTCTTATTTGGCTTACGGTCCTAGTCTGGTATACGGGACTTTTACAATTCTGTGTGTGAGGCACCGGGGGTCCGGCTCCCTCCGAAGTCAGGGTACGACTGTCCGGCCCCTAGTACCGGACCGTACGCCGGGGAAGTAGAGTGCACAGGCTTCGGTACGGAACCAGGCAAAGCGGCTGTACTCCCCTGGACCTCCGAAGGACAGGGCACGCACGCTTTGGGTCGGAACCGACAAAGCAGGCTATGCACCCTGGACCCCCCCATGCACAGCGCAGGCCTTTCCTGGAGGTGACCAACTTGCACCGCAACACCTGACTGGGGGAGGCTCGAAAGGCCCCCTGGCCATCGGTAGGATAGCAAATGCTGACTATGGATGAGAGCGGGAAAGGGGAGCTAAATGTACGGTGAGCATACATAGAAAGTGCGATCATATAAATTAATGCGTAATTTAAATGAGCACGTAAGTAAGAGCGTGGTAGAACATGTTTCTGTGTAAATGCCCATAGAAGGAAGGCTGGCTGAACATGGAGGCACCGACTCGCCTCATTAAGAAGGGAAGCAAGACTCTACGCACTTGGGGTCGGAACCAGGCCAAGCTGGACGTAGTCCTGGACGTCCCCCGAGGCTTAGCTGCTCTGAGCGCTATTCCTGGAGCCTATGGGATCTATTACAGAAAGGAAAAGGCATGTTCTTCTAATGCTCTGGGGCTAGAACTTACTGTGATGTTCCACGTTCCAAGGGTTCGGGAGCTGATCCCATCCTTGGTGGAGAGGCGTATGTACCTCGGGCGGCAACTTTCGTGACTCGGAAGGGACCTTCCCGGCTGGGGGAGAGTTTATAGGTCCTTCACGGGAAAGTGTGTGCCGCGGCACCAGGTCGCCTTCTTGTAGCTCCCAGACGCGCTTGGTCCTTTGGCGGTAATGCTGGAGCACCAGTCGGGGCCGTGCGTTGTGGAGTGTTGCTTGTAATCGTGCCTCGTCGACGAGGTCGATATCTTCACGCCGGAGCTGGTCCTGCGCGGCTTCTCCCGGGGGCCCCGGGGTACCTTCCTCTATTGGCTCAGGCCAACAAGAGGTAGGTGGACCCGGACTCTTCTTGGGGGACCCAGGATGTCTTCTTCCACTGGCTCAGGCCGACAGGAGGTTGACGGATCTTGGGCGGCCGCCGGGAGGTGAGGCCGAGGCACAGAGACGTGCCCTCGGGTGGAGCTGGCCCGGTTCGGCACCGCCGGGGGCTGGTGCTTGGGCTGCTGCAACTGCTTGGAGCTTTTCCAAGGCTGATATGCAGCAGTGCAGTCTCCACAGATCTTTTGGGGCAGTCGTAGTGGGCTACCGCCCTGACTCGTCGTCACTGGAGCTGGAGTCCTCATAGTCGTGTACCGCCTTTACGGCGCGCTGAGGCTCCTGGAACCCCACCTGGTGGACGACGTTGTCTTGGGTGTCGACCTTCTGCTTGCCCTCCCTTTGACGGAAGGGAGGGGCGTCAGCACGCGGTTGCTTCCCCTTGCGGAAGCGCTCCGCGAGCTTCTGAATCTCCCGGCACTCAACAGCAGTATGGCTGCTGGTGTCGTGCACGGGGCATGGCTCGCCTGGGTCACCATCTAGAGCTGGTGACCGTCGTTGCCTTTTGTCGGGACGTGGCCCCCGAGCTCCACTGGGTGCTGCTGCTGCAGCAACGGGAGCTGCGGTCGGTGGTCTCATCTTGCCACTGCCCCGGTTCTTGATCTTCTTGCTGCTTCCATGGGAAGCAGCGCCAGATCCGGGCTGTCCTCCTGATTCGGAGGCTGGCTGTGAATGCCAGTTCCGCGCTTCTGCTGCCCTGGCGCACTTGTCCGCCAGGCTGAAGAGCTCTGAGACGTCGCGAACCTCCCTGGTCTCGAGCTTCTCAAGCATCTTCTTGTCCCGTACACCCTGCTGGAACGCCACCACCACAGAAGCATTTTAGATATGCGTGATGGTGTTCCGTACCTGGGAGAACCGCTGGATGAAGGAGCACAACGTCTCTCCTGGTTGTTGCTGGATGGCGTGGAGGTCGAGCTCCGTGCCAGGCCGGGTGTAGGAGCTGTCGAAGTTAGCAGCGAACTGCCGGCAGAGCTCTCCCCAGGAGGTTATGGAACCCTGGGGGAGATTCATGAGCCAAGACCGTTCTGGGCCGATCAAGGCGATGGGGAAGTAGTTGGCCATGACGGCCTCGTCCCCTCCTGCAGCAAGGATGGTGGTGGAGTAGATCTGGAGGAACTCCGCCGGGTTGACGCTACCGTCGTACTTCTCAGGCAGGTGCGGCCGGAACTTGCGCGGCCACTTCGCGAAGCGAAGGTGTGGTGCCAGGGCCGCACATCCTGCTCCTGTTGCTGCAGGTGTTGGTGCCGCGAACGCTTGGTTCGCTGCCGGCACCGTATACCCCGGTATGGGCAAGGCTGCGCCATAGACCGGGGGCACCATTTGCAGGGGGCTGGGGCATATGCTGCGTGGCGTATGCCTGGGGCAGAGATCGCGTGCGAACGTCTGCGGCTCAGGTTGGGTCGAGGCGGTCGACATGCTGTCGCAGGCCTCTTGGTTGCGACGCCTTTCTCGCCGTCGCTTGATGAGCACTCGGGCATCTTTGCCCAAGTGGCGTCATTCTAGCTCCGACCTCAGGTCCGCCGATGGGAGCCTGGTGGAGCGGGAATCTGCCGTCTGCCCGTCAACTGTTGGTGTGCGCGTCAGCGACACAGCCGGTTGGCTTGGACGTGGTCCCCGCCGAAGTTGAGGATTGGCGGCGGCGACGACGAGACGGTCTACGTCGCGAATCCACTGCTGGGTCGCTGACTGAGGCGCGTCCCCAGCAGGTGGATTGCGCAGTAGCGGTCGTGCTGCAGCTAGTGCGCCCTCGTGGGAGACACTCAGTGCTGCAGTGGATCTCACGCTCGCTGGAGCCTGCGCTGCCGGAGTCGGCGCTGCCGGAGTCGGCTGCTGGCTCCCAGCTTGCGCTGACACACTCCGTCCTGAGTGTGTCGAGACGTAGTCCCCGCTGGTCACCGTTCGTCGCGAACGTGGGCGGGGAGAGCTTGCCGCTGAAGGAAGCTTCGTCATCTTTGTCGGCAGAAGCTCGTCGCGCAAGGGAAAAACCCCCTACCTGGCGCGCCAAATGTCGAAGTGTGTAGCCGACACTTCCCCCGGGCCTTCTCTGGGCAGCCTGCAGAGGTTCTTTTTCGGAGGGGCTAGTCACTCACGGAGAGCTTTCTCGTTGGGGACGATGGAGGCAGAAGCTTGACACAGGGACTTTTACGTGGTTCAAGCCGCCAGAGCGTAATACCCTACGTCCACGGTGAGCTGAGTTGCTCGTTGTATTGCTTGGTGCTCAGGAGCGAACCCGGCGTGAGAGTGTAAAATGTCGGACCCTACGGGAGAGTGGGTCAAATATCGAACCCTACGGGAGAGTGGGTCAAGTGTCGAACCCTCGCTAACGTTGCCTACCCGAGCCTTTTATAGTCCAAGGCTCGGGTGGCTTACAAGGTGGGCCCAGGACCCGACAGGTGGTCCCAGGGAGATTGCCTGCCATCTACCGTATCTGCAGTTACGCCGGTAGTTGTCTCTGGTGGACGTAGGGTTTTACGCTCTGACGGTCCGAACCACGTAAAAATCCTTGTGTCAATCATCTCCTTCATCCAATCCGCGACCCTCCGAGACAACTAGCCCCTCCGAAAAAGAACCTCCGCGGGCTGCTCTAAAGCAGTTCCGTGGGAAGTGTCGACCGCAGACGCTTCAACATTTGGCGCGCCAGGTAGGGGACTTTTCGCTCTCGCGACGGGTCTGCACCAACGAAGATGTCCAAGCTTCCATCAACGGCTGGCTCTTCGCGCCATCATCCCCGGTGAACAACAACCTCAAGATCTGCCGTGGCGCAGAGTACCACTCAAGCAAGTGCACTAGCCGTCGCGGAAGCGCTCCTTGACAATCCGCCTGCTGTAGACGCTCCCCAGGGGGCCGCCCAGCATTGGATCCGCGACGTCAACCACCTCGTCGCTGCTGCTGTCAACCCTCCGCTGTGGCGGAGACGATGCCTCGGTCAACCAGCTGTGTCGCTGTCGCGCACACCAATGGTTGATAGGCAGACAGTAGATTCCCATTCTACCAGGCTCTCAATGGCAGACCTGAGGATAGAACTGGAGCGACGCCGCTTGGGAGATGATGCTCGCGTGATCATCGAGCGACAACGGCAAAGGCGTCGCATCCAAGAGGCCGACTACAGCATCTCGACCGCCTCGACTCAGCCTGGGCCTCAGACGTTCGCCATTCGACCTCTGCCCCAGGCGTACGCCATGTAGCATATGCAGCAACCATATGTCCTGCAGTCGGCGCCCCCGGTATATGGTGCACCAGTGCCCATGCCGGTGTACACCGTGCTAGCAGCCGTCCAAGGGTTCGCGGCACCAAGATCTGCAGCAGCGGGGACGGGGTGTGCGACCCTGGCGCCACACCTCCGCTTTGCGGTGTGGCCACGCAAATTCCGGCCACACCTGCCGGAGAAGTACGACGAAAGCGTCAACCCTGCGGAGTTCTTGCAGATCTACACCACTTCCGTCCTCGCGGCAGGAGGGAATAAGGCCATCATGGCCAACTACCTCCCCGTCGCCTTGACCGGCCCGGCACGGTCATGGTTCATGAACCTGCCCCAGGGTTCCATAACCTCCTGGGCGGAGCTGTGCCAAAAGTTCACGACCAACTTCAGCAGCTCCTACACGCGTCCCGGCACGGAGCTGGACCTCCATGCCGTGCAAAAACAACTGATGGAATCACTGTGCTCCTTCATCCAACAATTCTCCCAAGTACGGAACACCATCCCCCACATCGCGAATGCATCAGTGGTGGTTGCATTTCGACAGGGGGTGAGGAACAATAAGATGCTCGAGAAGTTGGCCACGAGGGAGGTGCGAGACGTCTCAGAACTCTTCAGCCTGGCGGACAAGTGCGCCAGAGAAGTAGAAGGGCGTAACTGGCACTCATGACCAGCCTCCGAAGTAGGAGGACAGACCGGAGAAGGCGGAGTTCAAGCTGAACTTCCTTCCATGTCATGCAGTCAAGAGCCAAGCACTGGATGGCTTTGTGGCCAAGTGGACGCTATCACCAAGCAACCTAGGAGGCCCTGAAGATGGATAACCAGAGCTCCGAGCACCGGTCTTCACCGAACCTCACGGGACGTTCTACTCCGACGGCCCCTCGCAGAAGCCGGGGGCCAGAGCCGGCGTACTGCTCCTCATGCCAACGGGGGAGCGGTTCGGGTACATGGTGTGCCTCAACTTCAAGGCAACCAACAACGTGGCCTTGGACCTGTGCCATGTACTGGGCGTCGACGACACCGTCGCCAACAACCTGTCAACGGAGGCCTTCTCCAGAGCCCTGAAGCTCGAAGGAGCCTTCGAAGGGACGTTGCCGCGACCCACAGCCCGACCTGCAAAACTGGGCGAAGGGGGCGAGACCAGCACCTCAAAGCTGGCGGTCCCGGCGGCCCTGCAGCCATGGTGCTCTGCCATGGATCGTATGCGCCAAGGGGACTCCGTGCTACCCAACACCCAAGATCCAGAAGCTCAAGTAGCCCCGATGCATGGACCACGGAGGTCCGGGACTTCTTGAAAGACAACATCCTTCCTAATGAACGTGCATCCGCTGAACGGATTGTGGAGATGGCTAAGAGCTACACGCTGGTATGTTTCCTGGCGTCAACGACATCCTATTGCGGTGCATAACCCAGGAGGAAGGCTGCGACCTGCTCATAGTAATCCATGGAGGCGAGTGCTGGGAACGCTCATCGTCCCACACGCTGGTTGGTAGAACCATCCAGCATGGCTTCTACAGACCGACAGCCACCTAGATGCTGTCAAGCCGGTTAGGAGATGCAAGGCGTGCCAAATCCATGCCTAGCAGACCCACGCAACTGGTGTAGACGCTGCACCCAGAGCCGTCGGGGGGTACCGGCTCCTCTACATTGGGGGCCAGCCGGACATCCCAGGGCCGGGTCACGGGAACCACCCTTCTCCATGGTATGCGGGGGCAAAGCCTTGCTTCCCCCCGAGATCACCATGGGGGTCCCCCCGTGTCCGAGCATACGAAGAAGCCACGCAAGACCAGCTCCTGCATGAGGACATCTACCTCGTTGGCGAGGCAAGATGGCAAGCAACGCTCTGAAGCGCACGACACCGGCGGGAGCTCCGGCGCTACCACCGCAGGTCCGTGCATGGGAGCTCAAGGCAGACGCTCCAGCGCTACCTTTGTAAGGTCTACCTTTAGAACAGCGGTAGGACATGTTTGTTCATTCTGTAACAGATCCCATAGAGTCTAAGAGCAGCGCTTGGAGCAAGTAAGCCCCAAGGGGTGGTCCAGGACTACGTCCGGCTTAGCCTGGTCCTGTACCCTAAGCACGTAGGCTCTGCCCCCGTTTCACAATGGGGCGAGTCGTTGCCTCCATGTACGGCCTGTTTTCCTCCTATGGACTTACATGAATGAAACGAACTCTGTCCTACCACGCTTACTTATGTGTTCATTTAAATTACGCATTAATTTATATGATCACCTTCCCGTGCTATAGACAGTTGTCGGTACCCTCAATATGGGGTACCCCCGTGCACAGGGGAAACTGCCTAAGGACCTCGCCCTTCTCTGCAGGGAGAGCTCCGAAGGCGCCACGTGTCCCACGGGGCCGCACGTCCCTCTCCTCAGAGGAAAGCTCCGGGCTCACCACGTGGCCAGCGGAGTCGGACCTCCCACCTCCACGGGGAGGGCTCTGAAGGCTCCACGTGTCCAGCGGGGCCGGACCTCCCTCTCCTCAGAGGACAGCTCCGGGCCCGCCACATGGCCAGCAGAGCCAGACCTCCCCCCTCCGCGGGGAGAGCTCCGAAGGCTCCACGTGTCCAGCGGGGCCAGACCTCCCTCTTCTCAGAGGAGAGCTCCGGGCCCGCCACGTGGCCAGCAGAGCCGGACCTCCCCCACCGCGGGGAGAGCTCTGAAGGCTCCATGTGTCCAGCGGGGCCAAGCCACCCTCTCCTTAGAGGAGAGCTCCGGGCCCGCCACGTGGCCAGCAGAGTCGCGCTACCTGCCCCTGCGCGGTAGGCAGCAAGAGTAAAGACGCGCCATACTTTGTGCGTACAAGGTATTCACGACCCGCGCCTTCCCAAGACGCGGAGACGTAGAGCGCGCCTCTGTCAGGTGCCGTTGCACCCAGTCACATCGCAGTGAAGACTGACACGTCGCGTCAGAGGTTGTACGCTAATAAACACAACGACAAGACATCCCCTGCCGCCCGTGCCATCATCAACCACTACGACTAGCTTGCGGCATGGGCAGGGCGGGAGAACGAAGACTCTGAAGCCTTCGCCAGAGACAACTACCGGCGTAACTGCAATATACGGTAGATGGCAGACAATCTCCCCGGGACCACCTGTCGGGTCCCGGGCCCACCTTGTAAGCCGCCCGAGCCTTGGACTATAAAAGGCTCGGGTAGACGACGTTAGCAAGGGTTCGCTCCTCAGCCATTCGCAACTGAGGGTTTGACTCTTTGCACACTAATTCCCTAGACATTCTAGCACTCAGGTCATCCTCAAGCTCAAAACTCCGGTTCTGAGCGCCAAGCAATACAACGAGAACCTCTGCTCACCGTGGACGTAGGGTTTTACGCTTCGGCGGCCTGAACCACGTAAAAAATCTCTGGGTCAAGCTTCTCCTTGCATTGTCCCTAACGCGTAAGCTCTCCGTGAGTGTCTACCCCCTCTGAAAAGGAACCTCTACGGGCTGCCTAGAGCAGGCCTGGGGGAAGTGTCGACAACAGTGTACGCTCATCGTACACTTGGCCCTCCTTTCCCACTCTCGTACCTAGTCAACATTTGCCATCCTGCCGAAGGCAGTTTTGCTTGAGGTACCTGCCAAAGGCCTGGGGGCCTCTCGAACCTCCCCGAGTTAGGGTACTGTGACGCCAGTTGGTCTCCTCCACGAAAAGAGCGGGAGGTCCAGGAGCCTTGCTTTGCCCGGTCCTGCACCCAAAGCATGCGCACTCTGCCTCCCTAGCGCTACGGTCTAAGTACTAGGGATCGGACGGTTACACCTTGACCTAGGCGAGAGTCGGGCCTCCGGGACCGAGTGCACTGGATTGCCCAAGCCCCGTATATCGGCCCAGGACTGTAAGCCAAATAAGACTAAGAGACAGGAAAGGGAGGACCTCTGAGTTGGATTACCGTTTCCTACTCGTGTGTAGTGCCGGACTTCACCCCCTCTGCAGGGGTGAACTCCAAAGCCGGACCTCACCACCCATCCTCCCCCCCCCCCCCCCCCCCGCATGGGTGAGTGTAAAATCCCAAGAAAAGGGACTTGCAAAAACTTTTCATCACCTCACAACACCACAATTTTTGTTGTAGATAGCTTGTGAAAAATTATGAAGAGCAAGTAACCTCCATCAAAAGAGTGATTAGAGGGGAAAGCCTACAATTTCACAAAGTGGGATTTCTACACATGAACATGAGAGGTTGAGCTCACCCCTAGGACTTGAAAAGTCTTGCGAAGGTTCAGTCCAAGTTTCATGTAAATCCAACAACTTTTGAGGCACTTTTGGAGGTATTTGAAAAAGAGGCCAATTTGAATGTAAATTCAAATTGCAGCAACTTTCATCCCTCAAATTCAAAAGTTAGCTTCATATCCAAACTCAGTGCATTTTTCTGAGTAAGCTCACCAATTTTCACCCCATTGGAGTTCATTTTGTCAAGAGCTAAATTTGCAAGAATCCAAAACTGAATTTGAATTCCAGTTCAAACATGAGGCAAATTCAGCCAAACAAAAATTCAAATGGGAGAACTCAAATTCGAACAAAAACTTGGGGGCTAAGTCTCACATTAAATTGTGAGTAGCTGGGGGGATATTCAGCAAAAACAGAAAAGGAAAATTGGAAAAAAAAAAGATTAAAGGGGAGGCCCACATGTTAGCTGCACATACGAGTGTTTCAGTCGGTTGCTGCAGCCGGCCTCTGCTTCGCGCGCAAGGCACGGGAGAGGCGGCGAGCCACCGAGGCACCGAACGGCCACCTCACGGTGCCAATGCCGCGGCTCAAAGGCCAGCGCACACCCCACGCCGCCCTTTCTCCTGTTTCCCGAACGAGAACGACCACCACCCGAGCTCTTTCTTCGGTTCCGCGCAAGAACAGAGCGCCGACCTCCGTTGATCCCCGGCGTCCGAGAGCTAGAGCCCGTCTCGCACCCGGCGATCTATACGAAAAAGGTCCGCTACAAGGTGCGTGACACGCTAGTGCCGACCGTTCCTCCTCTCGTACGTCGTCGGGTTAGTATTTGGCCGTTTATCCATTCGGTGTTCAAAATACCGAAGGTTGCAAAACGAGGAAATTCGGAGTAGATAGTTCACCACCAGGGATTCCGAGCTACACACATGTTCTGCACTGGTACACGACCACCTAGGATCAAAAACCAGCAAGAACCATGGGCTAGGGTTACGGTTTTTTGAAGTTTTCTGAGCACAGCCGATATCCGGCCTAGGTCGCCGGTGAGGTCGCAGTTGCAGCCGTTTTCACGGGGATCGGTGTCTGTCGAAGTGTTCAGTCGACACTTCCCCCGGGCCTGCACTGGGCAGCCCGCGGAGGTACTTTTTTCGGTGGGACTAGTCTCTAGCGGAGAGTTTGCGCAGATGGACTAGTAAGAGCTTGACACGGCGAGTTTTACGTGGTTCAGGCCGCCGGAGCGTAAAACCCTACGTCCACGGCGAGCTATGGAGCTCGCTGTATTTCTTGCTGCTCGGGGCCGGAGGCCTGAGCTGGGGGGTGAGTTACAGCTTGAGAGTGTATGGCTAGCGTATGAGTTGCAAAGTGTGAACCCTTGCTATCGACGCCTACCCGAGCCTTTTATAGGCCAAGGCTCGGGCAGCTTACAAGGGGGGCCGGGACCCGACAGGTGGTCCCGGGAAGATTGTCTATCATCTACCGTATCTGCAGTTATGCCGGTAGTTGCCTCTGGTCGAAGGCTTCTGAGTCTTCATCTTTCCGCCCTGCCCATGCCGCATGCTAGTCGTAGTGGTTGATGACGGCGCAGGCGGCATGGGATGTCTTGTCCCGGTGTTTATTGGCTGGCAGGTTCTGACACCGCGCGCTAGTCTGTGATGCGACTGGGCGCAACGGCACCTGACAGACGCGTGCTCCGCATCTCCGCGTCTCGGGAAGACGCGGGCCTTGAATACTTTGTACGGGCAAGGTATGGGGTGTCTTTACGCCCGCTGCCTACCGCTCGGGGCAGGCAGCGCCGTTCTGCTGCCACGTGGCGGCCCGGAGCCCTTCTCAGAGGAGAGAAGGGTCAGTCCCGCGGGGCACGTGGAGCCTCCGGACCTCTCCCCGCGGAGGGAGAGGCTCGTCTTCTGTTGGCCACGTGGCGGGCCCGGAGCTCTCCTCTGAGGAGAGGGAGGTCCGGCCCCACTGGACACGCGGCGCCTTCGGACCTCTCTCCCGCGGAGGGGGAGGTCCAGCTTCTGTATGCCACGTGGCGGGCCTGGAGCTCTCCTCTGAGGAGAGGGAGGTCCGGCCCCGCCGGACGCGTGGCGCCTTCGGAGCTCTCCCTGCGGAGAAGGGCGAGTTCCTTAGGCATTTTACCCTGTGCGCGGGGGTACCCCATATCCCAGGTACCGATAGTGGCCCCCGGGCCCATCTCGGGGGAGGTAGCGAGCCCGAGGTGGGACCTCCGTCTCTTTCAACCCGCGCACTTTCTCTAAGTCCCGAATTGACCGCTGCCGGAGCACGAACGGCCGCGGGGTCGTGGGAGCGTGCGCTCACTTGATGGTTGCTTTTACTGCGGCGGTTCCCAAGACTGCCACTTCTGCACGTTGCGGCACTTTCTTCGGGAACCACCGAAGTGCCTTGCCGGCTCACCTCCTCAGGAGACTGACTCCTTGCCCCCACCGCTTCAGTTAGGCGGCTTGGGCCCACCCGTCATCGGCACTCGGTTTAGGAACCGAAGCGGTTGCCGATGCAGGGTATTCGAAGAGTTCCGAATCGCTTGGAATTGCACCCGGGAAGTTTTTAGAGGGGGTCTTACCCTCATTGCAGCTTCCCTTCACACTTCTCTGTGTTTCTTCTCGGACTCTTGTGCTTTTGCTCTCTTGCCCTTGAGTTCTCCCTCGCCATGGCTTCCAACCCGCCACCCGAGAAGAAGCGCGCTCGATCTCCTCCAGCAGCGGCGTCTATGCCAAGTCGGGATTCTGGGGTGCCTCACACTCCCTCCGGTGGCGACTCGAAGAGGCCCCGGGCTGATGCGCTGGGGGGAGCTTCTGGGGCGTCTCCTGTTCCGCCAGTTCAAGCGACTGCGGAGCGGCCGTCAGTGACGGTAGCGGGCTCTGGGAGTCCTACCCCGGCTTGGAAGTCGGGGTTCAGAGACCGCTGGAGTGTCCGCGCTTCCCGGCCATCCCCGACTTGTGGGGAATCTGTGCCGCTGCGCTCGGAGCCAGGGTCAACTGCCGCGGCCCCTAGGCCAGCGCGAACTTCTCCTGTTCCGGTGTGCCCGGACTCCGCGGCTGCGTCGTCTCTTCCTGTCGAGACTGCCACCACGGCCCCCAAGCCAGCGCAGGTCGACTCTGCACTAGGCGGCCCGGCCTTTTCTCCAGCACCGCCTTCCCCGGCTCGCCCTTCTCCTCAGATCACGGAGCCAGAAGCTGAAGAGAGCCCGGCTGGCCCGGCTGCCGGAGCCTCGGAGCCAATTTCTCCTGATCGGCGTCTCGTCTCGGTTGCTGGTGCGTCGACTCCTCTTGAGGATGAGGTAATGGAGGAGGTCGGGGGGACTGCCCCGACCTCTGTTGCTCCATTGCCCCTGGCGGATGCCTTCGCGCTTGCCGAGACGAGCATTCGGCAGGTCTTGGCTGCTCTAGGTCGCGAGCGGGAGGAGTATACGGTTGAGCGGGATCGCCTCCTCACCTGGGGGAACCTTTTGCGGGAGAGGACCGCGAAGGTTAAGAGCGAGCTCGACTCCAGGCGGGAGTTGCTCGACTTCAGGGAAGTGCTCCTCGACCGGATGAAGTGGGCTGTCGACCACATGGACACCCAATCGCGGTGGATGAACAGGGAGGCTCTGGAGGCACACGCCCGGGCCGAAGAGAGCCTTTCTGCTGCTGTGGAGATACGGCAGCGGTTGGAGCGCCGTGAACTCGCCGTTGAGGAACGGGAGTGTTCCATGGCAGTTGAGGCGGAGAGGGTCGCCGCGCAGCTGGCGGCGGGCGAGGATGACCTTCGAGCTCAGATCGAGGAGCTAGAGATCCTGAAGGCAGACCTCGACTTGAGGGAGGAACAGGTCTCCCGTGATCGCCGGGCGGTCTTGGACCGGGAGTTGACCGCCAACTTCAAGACTCTCCACCTTTGGGAGAGCTCCCTGGTGGCCAAGGAGAAGGAATTCTCCGAGAGGAACCTGGAGGCTCTGCAGGCGGCCCGCCGCGAGGTGGAGGAGCTTTCGGCCTTGCGGTCCTCCGAGACTCTTGCGGTCTCGAGCTTCGTGGATTGAGCGGGGTCCGCCCTGATCCCTCTTGGCTTCAGTCCGGTGAGGGTCGCGGCCCCTGCGTTGGAGGTGATCCCCGCGCTGGAGTCGATCGGCACCAATCTGGACAGGCTAGACTCGGTGGTCACCAGCGAGCTTGAGGCCGAGGGGCGCGGCCTAGCCTTAGAGGTCGCCTCACATGTGCTGGCATGCTTTAAGAGCCGCGACCCCGCTTTTTCGCTAGAACCAGCGAGAGAGGGACCAGCCGCAGAGCGGGAGCAAGCTGCCAGGGCAGAAGTCGAGGATGTGGCCGCCCTTGTAGCCGCAAGGTTCCGGCGGGAGCCGGGAGGTCCTTAGGACTTGTTTCTCCCTTTTTATCGTGTCTGTAGTCCAGCTCATGGAGCCTCGCTTAGTTCGACTCTTTTATATATTTGTGTCTGTGATGCTTTTTCTCTCCTTATGGCTTTGTCTGACTGAGTCCTTAGCTCCGCAAGGTACTCAGAGGCCATCTCCAACCTCGGAGCTCCGCATAGACACCTTCCCCAGGTCCTAACCATGTTAGGGGCCCCCGGGGGTCTCCGGATCTCGCCCCATGGGGAGCCCCAAGTCTGCCCGCCACGTGGCGGGTCCGGAGCCCCTCCTTAAGAGGCTGGAGCTCCGGCCATGCTGGACACGTAGGGCTTTCGGAGCCCTCCCACCGGGGGGGGGGGGGGGGGAGGTCCGGTCTCCGCCCGCCACGTGGCGAGCCCGGAGCCCTCCTCAAGGGAGGTGAGAGTTCCGAGCCTGCCGGACACGTGGGGCCCTCGGGTCCCGCCCCTGCTGGAGGGGCAGGTCCCGGTCCTTCCAGTCCTAGGTCGGAGTAGTTGGTAGCTCCTTTCCCCCTGCTTCATGCAGCCCCTGTTGCCGTAACCTGGAGGTCCTGCACACAGATAGAGGAAACGTAATTCTCCTCGGGGGGTCCTCCCCTCCCGTCTCCTAGTCTTATCCATCTTACGATCCTGATTCGCTATACGGGGCTTGGGCAATTCTGTGCACGAGGCGCCGGAGCTCCGGCTCCCTCCGAGGTCCGGGTATGGCCGTCCGATCCCTAGTACTGGGCCATGCGCTGGGGAAGCAGAGTGCACGTGCTTTGGGTTCATGACCAGGCAAAGCGATTGTACTCCCCTGTACTTCCGGAGGGCAGGATGCGCATGCTTTGGGCTCATGGCCGGCTAAGCTGGATACGCACCCTGGACCCCCCATGCACAACGCAGGCCTTTCCTGGAGGTAACCAACTGGCACCGCAACATCTGACTGGGGGAGGCCCGAGAGACTCACTCGGCCATCGGCAGGTGCCTCAAGCGCAGCCGCCTTCGGTAGGATAGCGAATGCCGACTATGGATGAGCGCAGGAGAGGGGGAGCTAGATGTACGATGAACATACAGAGATAATGCGATCATAAAAATTAATGCATAATTTAAATGAGCGCATGAGAGAGAGCTAAGTAGAACAGGTCTCTGTATTCGTGCCCATAGATGGAATTCTGGCTGTACATGGAGGCAATGTTCCGCCTCTACAAGGGAAGCAAGACTCTACGCGCTTAGGGTCGGAACCAGGCTAAACTGGACGTAGTCCTGTACTGTCCCTTGAGACTTAGCTGCCCCAAGCTCTGTTCCTAAATCCTATGGGATCCATTACAGAAGGGAATAACCTTGTTCTACTGATGCTCGGGAAGTAGGACTTACAGTGTTGCTTCATGGCAAGGATTTTTGGGAATGGATCCCACTCTCGGTTGAAAGGCATGTGTACCTGGGGCGGCAGCTTTCATGATTCAGAAGGGACCTTCCCTGCTGGGGGAGAGCTTATGGGTCCTTCTTGGAATAGAGCGTGCCGCTACACCAGGTTGCCCTCCTGCAGGCCCCCGACGCGTTTGGTTCTTTGGCGGTAGTGCTTAGAGCATTAGCCGAGACCGTGCGTTGTGGGGTGTTCTCTGCAGCCGAGTCTTGTCGACGAGGTTGTTATCTTCGCGCTGGATCAGGTCCTGCGCGGCTTCTCCTGGGGGCTCCCGGGGAGTTCTCCCCTTCTGGCTAAGGCCTTCAAAGGGTAGGTGGGCCCGGGCTCGTCTTGGATGACCTAAGGCGTCTTCCCCTTCTGGCAAGGCCTTCAAGGGGTTGACAGACCTTAGGCGGCTCCCAAGAGGTATGTTCGAGGCACGGAGGCGCGCCGCAATTGGCTAACGCCCTGGCCCGTCACCGTCGGGACTGGAGTCCTCTCCGTTATGCACTGTCTTCATGACACGCTGAGGCTCCTGGAACCCCACCTGATGGGCAGCGGTGACTGGGGCATCGACCTTCTGTTTGCCATCCCTCTGAGGGTAGGGCGGTGCTTCAGCCCTCTGCTGTCTTCCTTTGCGGAAGCGCTCTGCGAGCCTCTGGATCTCCCAGCACTCGGCAGCAGTATGGTTGCCGGTGCCATGCACGGGGCATAGCCCGCCCTGGTCACTGTCTGGGACCGGTGATTGCCGCTGCCTTTTGTCGGGGCGTGGCCCCCGAGCTCCACTAGTCGTCGCTGCTGCTGCGACGGGGGCCGTGAATGGTGACTTCATCTTGCCACTCCCCTGGTTCTTGGCCTTCTTGCCACCCCCATAGGGAGCAGCACCGGACCCGGGCTGTCCTCCTGACTCGGAGGTCGGTAGAGCGTGCCAGTTCCGCCCTTCAGCTGCTCTGGCGCACTTGTCCGCCAGGCTGAAGAGCTCTGAGACGTCGCGGACCTCTCTGGTCGCGAGCTTCTCGAGCATTTTCTCGTCCCGGACACCCTGTCGGAACGCCACCACCACAGAGGCACTTTGGATATGTGGGATGGTGTTGCGTACCTGAGAGAACCGCTGGATGAAAGAGCGCGGCGACTCCCCAGGTTGTTGCTTGACGGCGTGGAGGTCAAGCTCCGTGCCGGGACGGGTGTAGGAGCTGCCGAAGTTGGCGACGAACTGCCGGTAGAGCTCTCCCCAAGAGGTTATGGACCCCTGAGGTAGATTCATGAGCCAAGACCGAGGTGGGCCGGTCAAGGCGACGGGGAAGCAGTTGGCCATGACTGCCTCGTCCCCTCCTGCGGCAAGTACGACGGTGGAGTAGATCTGGAGGAACTCCGCCGGGTTGATGCTACCGTCGTACTTTTCTGGCAGGTGCGGCCGGAACTTGCGCGGCCACCTCGCGAAGCGAAGGTGGGGTGCAAGGGCCGCACATCCTGCACCTGCTGCTGCAGGTACTGGCGCTGCGAAGGCTTGGTTCGCACTTGGCACCGCGTATCCCGGCATGGGCAAGGCTGCACCATAGACCGGGGCCGCTGCTTGCGGCGCATATGGTTGTGGCATATGCTGCGCAGCATATGCCTGAGGCAGGGCTCGCGTGGCGAAGACCTGCCCTTCAGGTTGTGTCGAGGCCGACGACATGCTGTCGCCAGCCTCATGGTTGCGACGCCTTTCTCAGCGTCGCTCGAGGTACACCCGAGCGTTCTGGCCCAAGTGGCACCGTTCCAGTTCCCTTCGCAGGTCCGTCGACAGGAGCCTAGAGGAGGTGGAATCGGCCGTTAGCCCGTCAACCGTGGGTGTGCGCGTCAGCGACACCACCGGTTGTCCTGGGCGCCGTCCTCGCCGAAACCGAGGGTTCGCGGCGGCGACGACGAGGCGGTCCACCTCACGGACCCATTGCTGGGTCGCTGAATGGGGCGCATCCCCCGCAGGTGGGTTGCGCAGCAGCGCTCTTGCTGCAGCTAGCGCACCTCCATGGTGTACGCTCAGCGCTGCAGAAGATCTCACACTGGTCGGGGCCTGCATAGCCGGAGTCGGCGTTGCCGGAGTCGGCTGCTGGCTACCAGCTTGTGCCGACACACTCCGTCCTGAGTGTGTCGACATGTACTCCCCAGTGGTCACGGTTCGCCGTGAACGCGGAGGGGGAGAGTTTGCCGCTGAAGGAAGCTTGGTCATCTTCGTCGGCGGAAACTCGTCGCGCTAGGAGAAAAGCCCCCTACCTGGCGCGCCAAATGTCGAAGTGTTCAGTCGACACTTCCCCCGGGCCTGCACTGGGCAGCCCGCGGAGGTTCTTTTTTCGGTGGGGCTAGTCTCTAGCGGAGAGCTTGCGCAGATGGACGAGTTAGTAAGAGCTTGACACGGCGAGTTTTACGTGGTTCAGGCCGCCGGAGCGTAAAACCCTACGTCCACGGCGAGCTATGGAGCTCGCTGTATTTCTTGCTGCTCGGGGCCGGAGGCCTGAGCTGGGGGGTGAGTTACAGCTTGAGAGTGTATGGCTAGCGTATGAGTTGCAAAGTGCGAACCCTTGCTATCGACGCCTACCCGAGCCTTTTATAGGCCAAGGCTCGGGCAGCTTACAAGGGGGGCCGGGACCCGACACGTGGTCCCGGGAAGATTGTCTATCATCTACCGTATCTGCAGTTATGCCGGTAGTTGCCTCTGGTCGAAGGCTTCTGAGTCTTCATCTTGCCGCCCTGCCCATGCCGCATGCTAGTCGTAGTGGTTGATGACGGCGCAGGCGGCATGGGATGTCTTGTCGCAGTGTTTATTGGCTGGCAGGTTCTGACACCGCGCGCCAGTCTGTGATGCGACTGGGCGCAACGGCACCTGACAGACGCGTGCTCCGCGTCTCCGCGTCTCGGGAAGACGCGGGCCTTGAATACTTTGTACGGGCAAGGTATGGGGTGTCTTTACGCCCGCTGCCTACCGCTCGGAGCAGGCAGCGCCGTTCTGCTGCCACGTGACGGCCCGGAGTCCTTCTCAGAGGAGAGAAGGGTCAGTCCCGCGGGGCACGTGGAGCCTCCGGACCTCTCCCCGCGGAGGGAGAGGCGCGGCTTCTGTTGGCCACGTGACGGGCCCGGAGCTCTCCTCTGAGGAGAGGGAGGTCCGGCCCCGCTGGACACGCGGCGCCTTCGGACCTCTCTCCCGCGGAGGGGGAGGTCCGGCTTCTGTATGCCACGTGGCGGGCCCGGAGCTCTCCTCTGAGGAGAGGGAGGTCCGGCCCCGCCGGACGCGTGACGCCTTCGGAGCTCTCCCTGCGGAGAAGGGCGAGTTCCTTAGGCATTTTACCCTGTGCGCGGGGGTACCCCATATCTCAGGTACCGACAGTGTCCATGTCCGCGATCAGCAGGCATCAGCGGAGCTCCCCGAGCAAACTGCATCAAAAAATGTGCAGGGGATGCCAAGTTCGACGTCGCGAGGTGAGCTCCCGGCCTCTGTTACCGGCGGCAGCACTGTTTCGGCCGTTGTCAAGCTCGGGTGAGGGCACCACCGTGTTCCCCAGGCCGAGATAGGCACAGGCGGCGAGTTTCGTCGAAGGTCGGGCAGCAGAACGCCCGGCGGCGTGTATTCCGGCGAGGTGGGCGGCGGGGAGCCGTTGGAGCGTGAGGTTGAAGAAGCCTTGCGGGCCCCGCGTGTTGGTCTCTGCTGAGAGCACTCGGGATTTGCTGCGGCACCGGGATCCCGTGCGGCTGTGCGGGTGATTCTGCGGGATCCGGTGTGGGTTAGCTGGGAGGCTGACACGTAGCCCGGAGGACCCCACCCGACAGTTTAAACTTTATTCGAATTTCCAGTTTTAGTTCAAACTTCAAATGAATAGAACTTTGGCTAGGAAACTCCAAATTCGATGAACCAAATTTCGCTGAACTCATAATTCTGAGTACTTTCCAGCAATACCAAATTCAGCTCAGGAAAGTGAATAGTTTTCCAGAATTAAATCCCTAAAGTTTAAATTGTTGGGAATTTTATCTGGAGAACTACTTTATGAAAAATTCTGAAATTTGACTGAGAGGTTCATTGGAAAATCCCTGAACCCCAACAAAATTTTCAGACCCATCCAAGTTCATTTAGTTACCCTAATGGGGTGATTAAGACAACTGCCATGAGAAAATAGAAAAATGTACAGAAACATTTTTCAGATTTTCTCAAATCTTAATTAGGGCATAACTTTCAGTAGAATTCTTCAAATGACATGAAACCAATTCGATTATAACCATACTAAATTCTAGTTTCCATAAAGTATTGGTTGGAGCCATGAAAAACCCTGGAATTACTTAGAGGCTCAAATATTGACCAAATGGGCTTTTATTTGTACAAGGTTCAAATGAACTTTGTTTCAAATGAAACTTGGTCAAGACTCTGGTTAGTACCCTACCAAGCCATCATAAAAATTTCGGAACCAAAGGGGAGGGCTAGCTAGAGTTATTAGTAATTAAGTATTCAAGTTCACACATTGCATTTAAATTGACATGTAGTATTTCATTAACGTGTAGTCGCTGAAGGCGAAGAGACTCCGGAAGTGCTGGACTTCCTCCTTCCGGACAAAGACTTAACCTCTGACCAGCAGCAACAAGGCAAGTCCCGGTTTGCATTAACTTCTTTTATCAAGTTTTACTTTGTTCACATGACTAGTGTGAAGTATGAATGTGCATTAGGTATAGGATGGATGGAACCCCACTTGCATGACCAGAATTTTTCCATAAGAGTGAGGGTAGTGTCTAAGACCTCGAGTAGACAGGCTATGCTTAATGATTCATAGGACTTCGGTACAAGTCGAGTAGTTGGAATCTACTCGCGAGTTTAGGCTTGGGACACACGGGTTCGGTTGAGTGATGTGAGATCACTGTAGTAATGAAAATGAGACTAGGCAGGGGCTAGGGCGCAGCAAGAGGAAGTCTTGTGTGCACAGCCCTGTCCGTATCGATTGAGGACCGATCCGTGTGCGGCCCTGCTGAACAAGTATTGAACGTACCGAAGGCATATCGGATATATGGGCCCCGATAAACCGATGTAACCCAAACCTCCGGGCGTCGAGGCATAACGCACCGATTTATAGGTGTAGGCTGAGGGCAGCAAGGTGGAAATCTGCTAACGGGCATAGAGAGATGCTCCGTGTAGGGAACCTCCTGCTCGTTTCGGTGCGACCGGTTCGACGTTTGGGCTGTTGGGTGAAAGGTTGTCCCGTACGACATCGAGTGAGCGTGCTGTGCAGCTCCACGGGTGGGCGTACGTGACGTGCTATTTGGGTTTCCCTGCAGGTGTATATCGAGTCGATTCGCCGTCCCTCGTGGTGACGAGTACTGCTTGTTCACTGAGTCGTGACGTAGGCTAATGTATAAAATGTGATGATTCAATATTGCTGTCATGATATAATTGTATTGCTACATGTGTGCCACCAAATATTGCTTACTAAATTTCCGATTTCCGAACTGTTGACTTGTGGCTAGAAGATGAACTAAGGATGAACACGTAGGCGTGTACATTGATGCACTGTTACTCTCCTATGTTCATTGTATCCCTCATGTAGAGTTCCATGCTTAGGTGAGTCGGTTAAGTCTTGTTGAGCCATCGTGCTCATGGTTGCTGCTTAAGTGTTTTTCAGGTGAGGAGCCACCCACGGATTCGGAGTACGAGTCCACCGGCGAGGGTTACCCTCCGTCGGGGACCACGGGTGAGTGGGAGCCGTACACGCCGCGCTGAGCTGAGGAGTGCAGCCAGTGTTGGTTGCCCTAGGGCTGGGCAGTCGACTTTTGCTAGATAGGCGGGCGTGAGTTGTATAGTGTAGACTTCCGCTGTGTAATAAAGACTCTAGTTTGTAACTGAGTAGTGTACTACTTTGTACATTCAGTTTATTTTCCCATGTAATATAATGTGTCCTTATGACATGTGCTGTCGGGTGTCGCATCGTGCGGCATCACCCTCTGCGATCCAGGATGAGTGGATTCCAGTCCGCCATAGTGAGCTTCGAAGGCGCCACATGTTCAACTGGGCCGGGCCTCCCCTCTTCTCAGAGGCAAGCCCCGGGCCTGACACGTGGCTGGCAGTTCCGGACTTCATCCCCTCCGCAGGGGTGAACTCTGAAGCCGGACCTCACCCACTCCGCAGGGGTGAGCTTTGAAGGCGCCACGTGTCCAACAGGGCCAGGCCTCCCCTCTTCTCAGAGGCAAGCCCCGGGCCTGACATGTGGCCGGCAATTATGGACTTCACCCCCTCCACAGGGGTGAACTCCAAATCCGAATCTCACTCCCTCCACAGGGGTGAGCTCCGAAGGTGCCACGTGTCCAACAGGGTTGGGCCTCCCCTCTTCTCAGAGGCAAACCCCAGGCCTGACATGTGGTCAGCAGTTCTGGACTTCACCCCCTCCGCAGGGGTGAACTCCGAAACCGGACCTCACCCCCTCCGCAGGGGTGAGCTCCGAAGGCACCACGTGTCCAACAGGGTTGGGCCTCCCCTCTCCTCAGAGGCAAGCCCCAGGCCTAACACGTGGCCGGCAGTGCCGTACCTCACGCCCTCCGTTGGTCTGAGCTCCGATGCCATCCCTCGCCCTCTTCTCAGAGGCGTGCTCTGATGCCGGACCTCACGCCCCACAGCAGGGCTGAGCTCCGATGGCAGCCCTCGCCCTCTCCTCAAAGGCGAGCCCTGATGCCGGACCTCACGCCCCACACCAGGGTTGAGCTCCGATGCCAGCCCTCGCCCTCTCCTCAGAGGCGAGCCCTGATGCCGGACCTCACGCCCCACAGCAGGGCTGAGCTCCGATGCCAGCCCTCGCCCTCTCCTCAGAGGCGAGCCCTGATGCTGGACCTCACACCCCACAGCAGGGCTGAGCTCCGATGCCAGCCCTCGCCCTCTCCTCAGAGGCGAGCCCTAATGTTGGACCTCACGCCCCACAGCAGGGCTGAGCTCCGATGCCAGCCCTCGCCCTCTCCTTAGAGGCGAGCCCTGATGTCGGACCTCACGCCCCACAGCAGGGCTGAGCTCCGATGCCAGCCCTCGCCCTCTCCTCAGAGGCGAGCCCTGATGCCGGACCTCACACCCCACAGTAGGGCTGAGCTCCGATGCCGGCCCTTGCTCTCTTCTTAGAGGCGAGCCCTGATGTCGGACCTCATGCACCTCTCAGGCCTGAGCTCTGATGTCGGACCTCACCCCCTCAGCAGGGGTGACCTCCAAAGTCGGCCATCACCCCCTCCGCAGAGATAAACGTTGAAGTCGGACTTCTCCCTCTCCTCAGAGGCGAGCTCCGATGTCGGACCCCATCCCCTCCACAGGGCTGAGCTCCGAAGAGGGCAATACCCTACAAGCACAGGGAGCACTCAACACAAGAAGGTGCGCAGAGTAGACAAGGAGAAGGCCCCACCCCGAGATCGTCATCTCCCCCGAGATGAGCCCGGGGCCACTGTCGATACCCTCAATACCGGGTACCCCCGCGTACAGGAGAAAACCGCCTAAGGACCTCGCCCCCTCCGCAGGGGCGGGGTCCAAAGGCACCACGTGTCCAGTAGGGCCGGAGCTCCCCTCTTTTCAGAGGATAGCTCCGGGCCTGCCATGTGGCTGGAAGAGCCGGACCTCGCCCCCTCCGCAGGGGGGGCGAGCTCCGAAGGCGCCACGCATCCAGTAGGGCCGGAGCTTCCCTCTCCTCAGAGGATAGCTCCGTGCCTGCCACGTGGCCAGGAGAGTCGGACCTCGCCCCCTCCGCAAGGGCGAGCTCCGAAGGCGCCACGTGTCCAGTAGGGCGAGCTCCCCTCTCCTTAGAGGATAGCTCCGGGCCTGCCACGTGGCCAGGAGAGCCGGACCTCGCCCCCTCCGCAGGGGCGAGCTCTGAAGGTTCCACGTGTCCAGTAGGGCCGGGGCTCCCCTCTCCACAGAGGAGAGCTCCGGGCCTGCCACGTAGTCACGTCCTGTGCTGACCGCCGTGGCGCGATAGGCAGAAGGAGTCAAGGCACGCCATGCCTTGTCCGTATGAGGCATTCAAGACCCACACCTTCCCAAGACGCGGAGGCGTGGTGCACGCCTGTCAGGAGGCACTGTGACCAGTCACAGTCAAGACAGGCGCACCATGTCAGGAGCTGTGGACCAATAAATACAGCGACAAGACATACCCTGCCGTCCCTGCCATCATCAACCACTACGCCTAGCCTGCGGCATGGGCAGGACGAAGACCAAGAAGTCATTGCCAGAAGACAACTACCAACATTAATTGCAAGACATGGTAGATAGCAGGAAATCACCCCGGGGCCATCTGTCGAGCCCCGGGGCCCACTTTGTAAGCCGCCCAAGTCTTGAACTATAAAAGGCTCGGGTAGGCAACGTTGCAAAGGGTTTGACAGTTCGCCACCCAGCCACACATCCTCATACACAAAGAAGCAGTGCTCCAAGCACTCCCGTGGACGTAGAGTTTTACGCTCCGGCGCCCCGAACCACGTAAAAATCCTTGTGTCAATCATCTCCTTCATCCAACGCGCGACCCTCCAAGAGAACTAGCCCCTCCGAAAAAGAACCTCCACGGGCTGCTCTGAAGCAGGCCCGGGGGAAGTGTCGACCGCAGACGCTTCGACAAACATATAGAGAAAACAATGAGAAATACTACCACACAAGAATTCATAGTGTGTTACATATAAGCGAAACCTATTGAGCTGTCGCGTGCTATCTCTTTATTCAGTTTTTAGTCATCAATTTCTTATGATGTGCAAGATGAAAATGTTATTATACATTATATATATATATATATGTATATATATATAATGCAATCCTAAATTCTTAGGTTAGTGTCCTATGCAAAACAACAACTAACTAAGGGTTATAAGATGATTGCATCAACTAATCATGGGCTAGAATGTAAATTCAGCAGGTTCTAGGGTTCTTTTGTGAATTTACAGAATGCTACAAGGGCTAAAACCTCAATTATAGAGGATTCTAAGGGCTATATGTAATTTCAGAAGGACTAATAATGGTTTAAAAAAACAGGAGTACTCAGCGTCTAAAATGTTACTTTGCAGGAGCTATAGGGTCTAAAATCGTTAATTTCAATGCATTCAAGGGCTGAAATACTAAAACTGAGGATTCACAAGGGCCTAGCATCAATTTTACTTTGAAATTCCTAATTCCCTAAGAGTCTAGGGTCGATTTTGTGATACCAGGGGCCGATTGCAAAGATTCCGAAGAATCAGGGCTAGGTGCAAAAACTATCGCGAGAAAGAGTCGGTTTAACCGGGGCCGTTGCATCGGGCGCCACCAGCTGGAATTTAAAGTCCCGAACTGGTACGCACGTTATAATCTCAGCCATTGGCACGAGATCTAACGGTGCGGCTTAGTCCCGAGTGATCCCTGCCGCCGACGGTGAGCCGTGCGGCGACGCTCCAAGGACGCGACCGGAATCTCGCTGATGTTTGGCCGATCTTCAACTACAAGCCTTCCTACGCGCAACCTAGCACTGGAAAAGCATGGAGAACTCTGTGGAGACTCACCTAGGTGTGTCCCGTAGCTCAAACAACGTGGAGGGTTGCTTGCGACGGGAGACGGCGGTGGACTTCTTCGACCTTCACCAGGATCAGGGTAGGTCTGGTGTTCCTTCGCATTCTTTGGGTCTAGGAGACTCCCTGGTGCAAGGCGGAGACGCCGATGTGGTTAGCGCCAGAGGAAAACAAGCAGAGACGATGGTGCGACGTTAGGTGCGGGAGGAAATCACCGGAGCTCGTCGGGTTAGACGCGCGAGTGGCGATCCATGTTGAAAGAACCCCGAGGAAAACTTGTCAGCGTTCCGAGTAGAGCGGCGGCATAGCGCTTAGCGGGGTGGGGTCGGAGTGGCGATCCCTCGTGGTCTTCGTGTCCGTCGCGTCCCTTGGGGCAGGGCGAAGGTGCTGGGGGGTTAGCGCAGCCAACACCGAACAACTTAGATGGATCATCGCGGAGGCGGAAGAACTCTCACCAATACTCATCGGGGCCGAACTCATGGAGGAGGGGCAGGCTGAGCGATGGCTAGGGTTCCGGCGGCTTCAGCCCGCGGCAGGGACAGGACCTTGCGAGGAGGGGAGCGGCCGGGGAAGGGCAGGAAGGGCGTCACCTCGTTGGGGTGGCGGCCATGATGCGCGTGCAAGGAAGGCGACCTGCATGGGGGGTGGTAGCTGCAGCATGAGAGAAGAGGCAATCTGCACAAGCAATGGCGAGAAGCCATCCCCAACAAGCCTGAAATGAACGAGGGTGTGAAACAAAAACTCAATTAAGGGTTGAGCAGCGTCCGTGCCATCACTAGGTGTCGCGTGAAGAAGGCTCCCGGATGGCCGCCGCATGGGTGTGCGCGCGACTCAGGCACGAACTCCCTGATGTAGGCACAGAGCGGCTTGAGGTAGAGGGAGGTCTCAGGTTTTTGACCTCGTTTGCAGATGGTTGTGGTGGCGAGAGTAGAAACCCAGCTCTCGAGGCGGCAGCGTGCGGGAGAGGGGGCGCCTGCTCGGGGGCGCGATGGCCGCAGGTGCAGGGAGAGCGGGGGTGGGGCGGTGGAGCGGGGGAGGAGGTGGCGCCATGGGGGAGGGCGACGGGGGCGTGCGCGAGCCAGGAGATGAGCGACAGGCGACGACAAGCGAAGGGAGCGCGACAGTGGAGGAGAGGAGGGGTCGGTGTGGTGAGAGGCGGCGGGAGCTAGGGCCCGGGCGGTGGCTACCGAGGAGGAAGGGAGCGGGCGGCGCTCAGGGAAGGAGAGCGAGGCAGAGGGTGGGTGCGCGCCGGCTAGAGAGCAGAGCACGGTGGCCGTGAAGGCGGCGCGGCGCGCGACGGGGTCCAGCGAGGGGGGGCGGTGGCCGAGAGGAGGTCGACGAGAGGGAGAGGAGCCCGAGGGGCGGTGGCGCGGATGAAGGAGCATGACGAAGGCATGGCTAGGGTTTTTGGGTTGCGCGCTTTTGATCAGAGAAAAAAAAGAGAGAGCAGCCGGTGGGGAAAAGAAAGGAGGAAGAAGAAGGGAAAATGAGAGGATGACATGTGGGTCCCGCAGGTCAGTGAGAGTGTAAGGGCCTCAGTTTTTGACACATATTTGAAGTGTTCATCACCACACCACACACCTCATTTGAAGTAAGTTGATGAACACAAATGAAGAGCAAGTAACCACCATCAACATGCTCATTAGAAAACAAACTCACATATTGCAAAAGTGGTATTTCCCACATGTGATATAGAGGGGCTGGACATATGAAAAACTCCTACACATTGCTAAGGATGTCCATGCCAAGTTTCACCCAAATTCAAAACCTTTTTGAGGTCATTTTGGGTATAGCTAGAAAAAGGGCAGTTTGAAACCATATTCAAATTCAAACTGTTTTTATCACATGAATTCAAAAGTGGGAAGCATATTCTTATTCAGCACATTTTTGTGAGCTCACACACCAATTTTTACTCCATTTGGAGTTCATCTTGACATGAGCTAAGTGGGGCAAATTTAAACTTTATTTGAATTTCAAACTGAACATGTGCTGAAATTCATTCAAACCAAACCCAAACTGAATTCTAATCAATTCAAATGGCTCATGGGTGAATATTTTGAATCACCATGGGTATTTTGGGGCTCACTGTTTACAACAGTGATTAGGAGTGAATTTCAGAGGTTAAAACCCCGGGTGGGACCCACATGTCAGCCACTGAGGCAAAAGAAACCGAATGAGAGCTCAGCTCGGGTACTCGCGCACGCTGCAGCGACCGCCACAGCGAAGAAACGGCGAGGACAGCAGCTGCTTGCCGCCCTCGGCCGGTGAACCGCCTCGCAGGGCTCTTATCTGCGCGTCCGAGCAGTCGCAGGGGGTCTTCACCGCTGCCTCGTCGCACTTCCACCCAAAAAGCCGAAGCACCTCGCCGCCCGAGTGAACTTTCGGTTCCTCGTCGCCCGGCCGATCCAGTGACCCTCTCGGCGATCTGAGACCAGCACCGGGTGCGCCAAGCCATCTTCGCCACCTTCGCATCGGTTCCAGACCCTGTGCGGTCTTCCCTGAGCTCCATCGCGGCGATCTTTTCTCTGCCGGTTCAGCTCGAGTCGCCGCTGCGGGAACCGTCCTTCCGGCCACCACAGGCCACCGTTCACGGAGCTGTGAACAGCAAAGAGGTTTGTCTTCAACCCCTCTTTCTTTCCCGCAAGCTCCGGCGGCGTGACAAGCACTGCTCAGGCCGGAATTTCATATTTCCGCGACGGTGTGCAAAAGTAAGGTCGGTACCGATCCGAGAAATTCGTAAGCCACACTACATCACTCATCCTCTCATGGAGAGGATCACTTCTAGTAGCCCATGCGGGTCCATAGGAGCAGGAACCATGAAGAACCATGGAGGGAGACCGCTGTTCTTCGAGTTTTAGTAGAAATCCCGATTTCCGGCCTAGGTCACACGGTGACAGCCCAACACAGCCCTTCCCGAGCTCCGTTGAGCTCATGTCGACCTTTCCTATGGTCCACTGATGCTCGACGACCCTTAGCTCGATCAGGTTAGGTGCTAGGGAGGACGGGCAACACGGCCGAAGTTGTCCCGAGGCTGCTGCTCATCGCCGACCATGTGGCGGCCATTTTCATGGCGAACTGACCAAAGAATCCTGTTCCCCGAGTGGAAATAGGCAGAGGCAGCCAAGATCGTGAAGTTTGGAGCTCCACAGAAGCTGCCGGCGAGCTCTTCCGCGAGGTTCCCCGGCGGCAGAGCGCCGGCGGCGAGAGGTTGATGAAAGGGTGGACCCCCAGCTGTCAGCGGGAGGTATTTTAAATCGGGATCGGGGTGTGGCCGGGATCGGGTGTGCTGGCGCGCAAGAACTTTTCCCCCGATTTTCAGATTTCCTTCAAACTTCAAATCCTCATAACTTGAGCTAGGAAACTCTAAATTGAGTGAACCAAATTTTGTTGGATTCAGATCTCTTAGCACTTTCCAGAAAATCAAGTTTCACTCCATGAAAACCCTTATTTCTCCAGAATTAATTCCTCAAAGTTTAAAATGTTTTGAATTTTAACTGGAGAAGCCTGTGGAGGAAAATCCTGAAACTTTGCTGGAATGTTAACCAAAATATCCTTGAACTACCATAAAAATTTCAGATCCAGTTGAGCTCATTGTTCCGCCTAATGGTGTGATTAGTGAAACTGTTCCAGAGAAAATAGAAAATGTTCAGAAACATTTTCAGAATTTTCTCTGAAATTGTTTAGCTCATATCTTTGGATAGGAACCTTCAAATTAAGTGAGACCAACTCCATTAGAACCCTATGAAAATCTAGTTTTCAGAAAGTCATAGTTTGTTTCATGAAAATCCTTAGAACACCCTAAAAGCCTTCAATTAAGGTCAAGTACATAATTAATTGTGGAGGGCTCAAATGGGCTTTGCTGCAACTAAAACTTGACCAAGTCCCTGTGTAGGTTGTAACCAAGCCACAGAAAAAGTTTCATAGTCATTGAGTCTGTCTAGTGGTTTTTATAAGCTTCACAAGTTCAAAATTAATATAAATGCATTTAAATTGATACATGTATTTCTTCTATCATGTAGTCGCTAAGGTCGAGGAGGAACCCAAAGTCCTAGACTTTGTTACTCCGGAGGAGCAGCTAGCCTACGACCAAGAGCAGCAAGGCAAGCTCCGGTTTGCATCAACCTTTTTATAAATTTTTATTGTTTTGAGCACATACTTGAATACTATTATTCCTTGCATTAGAGTCTTGTTTGGAAACCCAATTGCATAGCCAAGAAAACCATGGGTTGGGTTTAGGATTGCAAACCCCGTTAGCCACTGCAATGCTAAGATAGTGTAGGATTCGGTACAAGTCGAGTAGTTGGAACTACTCGCGAGCATAGGCTAGAGGCACTCGACTCGGGTAGAGATAGCACATGATACACATGGAAAGAAAGATGAGACCGAGCGGGGAGTAAGGGCAGCAGGACTTTGGGGCCTGTGTGCTGTAGCTCCGCTTGTGTCGATTGAGGACTGAGCCGTGTGCGGACCTATTGAACAAGCTAGAACAATACCGAAGACCTACCGGATATATGGGAACCGAGAAACCGATGTAACTCGGGTAGCTGGGTATTGAGGCATTGCCCGTCGTTCAGAGGGTAGGTTGAGAGCTCGAGGTGTGAATCGGCTGGCGGCACTGAGATGCGCGTGCAGAGACCTCTTGCTCGGGACGATGGGACCGGTTCAATATTTGGCTGACGGGCGAAAGGTGGTTGCGTACGGCGTCCGTGATGGTTGTTGTAGGCAACATCGAGTACGGGCGTATGTGACGGGTTATTCGGGTAACCCTGCAGGTGTAAATCGATTATAATCGCCGTCCCTCGCGGTCAGTGAGTACCACTTGTTCACTGTACCGTGACGTAGAAAGAACGGACTAGTTACATGTTAAAATGTTGCTGATTGAAAGATGGACTTGATTGTTAATGATTTGCTGTAGTTTAGAGCCAATTAGAGTTCCTTTCAATTTTGGGCAAAGTACATGAGATAAATGCATTTCTTGTTTGATTGCGGCTCTCTCATGTGCCTTAGCGTAGGGTTATCCACAACCTGCTGCTAAAACTTGAAAGTAAGGTTCCACTAATTAGGCGAGTCCTTGCAAATGATTTTTACCTCATGTAACCTATCAACCCTCATGTAGAAGTTCCATGTTTAGATGAGACGGGTCAGACTTTCTGAGCCTTCGTGCTCACTGCTTGTGTTTGAAGCTTTTGCAGGGTTCTATGAGGAAGGGACTCCCGAAGAGGAGACGAAACCCCAGGAGGGGAACCCCGTCGAGTGGGAGTCGTGCACGCCGCAGAGTTAGTGTGCGTGTGTGCTAGCAAGGACACGTTCAAGGGCTGAACGTGAACTTGATGCGTAGTCTACGCCCGTGAGTGTAGTCTGGACTTATTTTGATGTAAACATGTTCATAAACTTGTTTATGTAATAGAAATTTTGCTTCCGCTTTGTACCTTTGACGTGTGTTATACGGTGTTGTGCAACGCAGCACCCCTCAGCGTGATCCTGGCTCGACAAGACCGTGGGGTCGTATCAGCGTTGGTATCAGAGCTCGCTTGAGGTTTAACGCACTACAAAGGTCATCTTTTTCAAAAATCCAGTGAGGAACGAGTTAGTAGCCCGTATAAGGATGTTATTAGCATATAGAAAGTGGCATAATAACCTTTTTGTCTATGTCGGAAAATCGTGTATCTCGGGACGTTTATGTCTTGGGGGTGCACGTAAGCGCTGTCCACCAGTGCGCACAAGCTGAAGGGTGGAGGCTCACGGGTGGCAGGTAACCCGAACCGCTTTAGTATCCTCTACGACTCTTCATGTCGTTTGGGGTATTCGAGCAACGTCTGTCCCTGGCGTGCGTGGTGCAATTTGGGAGACCCGGTCACGTGGTCTGAAACGTGAACACGTAGCTCAAGGCGTGTTTGGTTTGGGAACATCTAGGCGAGTGATGACGGCCGGGTGTACGAACTGTATGGATTCCGGGCTCGATGTGCAGCCGAGTCTGACGATTGCTTGAGTTTTCTGCAGGTAGCCTGACCACGAAATGGTAGACGTGTAGCATCCGTGTGCGAGTGACGTTTAGTGCCACTGAATTAACGAAGCCGGCTAAGACCGGTATAGGTTTTTTTTTGTGAGGACGTAGTACCGACATAATCTGGTGACGCATCGACGTCACACCCTATTAAATGAACAACTTCATTTAAAACTTGAAGGTTTTGATCTAAAGTAGTAAAACTTGATGTAACTCCTTCCCTTGAACAGGATATTCAAAGTTAACAAGTTTTCAACTTATAGGTTGTTAAGGACAGAGCACTCTGTTTTCAGCTGAATCAAGGCTGAAGTTAATCAGAGGTTAGAGGTTAAGTTATTTCGAGGTTGGGGTCATATGATACATTTATGGAAATCTTTAGAAGATCTTTACAACTTTTCTGTTGAGATCCAGAGGTGTTTCATCCCTTAACCACTCGAAAAATGCAGTAGAGTTGAAACTGTCCAGAAAACAGGACAGAGTAAAGACTCTCTGTAAATTAAGCATAACTTCCTGCTTAAAAATCCAAAAATAGAAAATGAGGTAGTTCTGGAAATCTTATGAGATGGGTTACAACTTTGTAACAGAAAGTTTTGTCAGATTGAGAGCAGAATTAACTGGAATTCTTGGATCAAATCAGTACCTAAAGCAGGAAGGTGCTGTCCAATTTTCTCCAGAAATTCTGTTAACTTTGACATCTCATAACTTTTGAACCAGGACAGATATTAGGCCAAGCAAATACTTTCTGGAAATCTATTGAAGTTAGCTTTAACTTTGATGTTGAGCTCCAGAATTGGTTTTGCATTTAACATGTCCTAAATCAGGTTGAAATGGAAACTGGTCAGGGCTGTCATGGGAACAGCAGATCAGCAGTCAAATTTGTTTAAAATTTGAACTATGTTTCCAAGTTTTATGAGTTCAATGACATATCTCATGTTATAACTCAATGGTTTACTGTTTAAATAAATATTTTACATTTCTCAAATATATTTTTACAGATGACAGCAGATAAGCAGTTGGAGAACGGGTGGCTGGTGTCCCACTGTTCTCACCGCAGCGGCTATCCGGAGGCATTGAGGCAGATGCTTCAATACTTCGGATACAACCAGATGCCGCAGTACTTCGCCAAGGAAGAAGGCGAAGAGGGGAACAAGACGTGGACGATCCATGTCGAAGTCCCTGCAGGACCTACGCCACCCGGTTGGGTGCCGTTCACCGTCACGGTGAGAGGAAGACAACCAGAAGGGATGTGGCAAGTGGCAGCCCGTGACACCATGTCACGTTTCTGCCAACTACACGTGCAGGCTATGGAGGGCGCTCCATATGCGCTCGTTCCGGTGGAGGGACGGGCTCAGCATGTGTGGGAAGAGAGGTATCTAGAGGCAACGGACCCGAGTTGCCCAAGGTACAACTCCGCGGAGGCAAATCTCAGCCTCCAGATGAGGGCGGGAAACGCTGTGATGGATAGCCAAACTGTTCATACAAAGCATCTCGCCACAAAGCTCAAGGAGAGCACAAGCCGTGGAGATCATTTCAAGAGTGCTCACAGCGCACTCCGCAATGTGCTCCTTCCAACGATCAAGCGACTGAATGAACAACATAATCAGTTGCATCTCTGAAGAAGGCAAAGAGGAAAAGCCGTGTCGACATCGCGGCGTTGCAAGAACTGGTACAGAATCTGACCCAGCAGAACGAGGAACTTACTCAAGAGCGGGACGACGCTATTGAGGAAGGGCAAGGCTGGGAAGAAGATTACAACCAAGCCATGGACGAGGTGCATGCATTGCAGGACCTCGTACCTCCGGTGTTAGGCGTACCGGTGGTCTTGGGCCTTCCAGCAATGGGAGGACCCGAGATGGGAGAAGAGGTGGTAGATCCGGAGCCACCAGCAGAGGTACCGGAGGAGGACGACCCGCAGGAGGTCGAGTTCTACTCTGAGTAGGGGGTTACAGTTGCCATGTAGGGCAGCTAGGGTAGTGTAGCCCAAATTTTGTAATCGGTGACATGTCGAGTAGACAGTAGTGTATGTATAGGTAGTGATGACATGAGCACGACTTCTCGGAGACCCGAGAATAATGTATCTTGTATAAAGTTTATGCTTTATCAATATATGTGAATGTTGTGCAAATTAATCATGTGTCGCTTCAATACCTACTGTTACATATGGAATATTAAGTATGACATGTCCTAATCGCTGCTGTTTTGAATTTCAGAATGACGCGTACTCGTGCCAACCCGAACGTTGGGGGTACCATTCAAAGGGGAGAGACCTCCCAACCACCTCCCGAGGACTCCTCGGGACAGCAGCAGCAGCAGCAAACACCGCCACCGCCACTGCCAACGGTTACATTGGCCGACATCGTCGCGGCAATGGCGGGTTCACATCAGCAGCACACGGAGTTGCTGCAAACGCTTATCACCAATACGTCTCACCCAGAGAGACGTCAAGATCGTGAGGAGCGTCAATAGAGCTCCTACTCCGACTTCCTGGCAACTCATCCCCCGGTATTCTCAAGGGCGGATGAACCTCTTGACGCGGACAACTGGCTCCACGTGATAGAGATGAAGTTTGGGCTGCTCCAGATAAGCGAGCAGCGCAAGACTCAGTTCGCGGTCCAGCAGCTCCAAGGATCCGCGAGCGCGTGGTGGGCCAACTTCTGTGCTTCACAGCCCACCGACCGAGTAATGACCTGGACGGAGTTCCGGACGGCCTTCAGGGCCTATCACATACCGCCAGGTCTAATGAAGAGGAAGACGCAGGAATTCTTACACCTGCAACAAGGGAGCCGGAACGCGCTGGAATACTCCAGGGCGTTCAACGATCTCGCACTCTACGCGTCGTATCACGCAGATACTGACGAGAAGCGACGGGACCACTTTTACCAGGGGCTTAACCCGCTCCTGAAGGACAAGTTGGCGATGTTCAATCGCGGCAGCCTCAACGACATCATTGATGCTGCGATTGTTCAGGAGGACTCCGGCAAGGAGTTAGCGGCGGCGGAGAGAAAGAGAAGCGCGCCGCAGAGCAGCGGAGAAGGAGGCGGTCCTTCTCAGAAGTTTCGGATGGTGAATCGCCCACCATCAGGTCCACACTGGCAGCCACCATAGCGGTCGATGTCGTTCCGCAGTCGCCCGTACTCTTCACCGGCATTCAGGCCGGCACTGCCAGTACCACCTCCGCAACAACAGCAGCAGCGGGCGACGCCGCGTGCGTATGCACCTCAGCAGCGCATGCCGGGCTTTCATCCCCCGAGCACTACACCAGCAGCGGCCACATGTTACAAGTGTGGTCGTCCAGGACACTTCGCGAGCAGTTGCCCGGAGAGGCAAGGCGGCGGAGTGGCACCGCAGTTTCCGGGGAGGAATCAACCCCGGAACCCTACTAATGCGCTGCGGGCAAACCCTAGGCCCGGCACCATCCACCAGCTTGCCATAGAGGACGTGCCGGAGGGCGAGCCAATCCTTGCGGGTATGTTCCAACTCCACCAGCATCCCGCTATAGTATTGTTTGATTCAGGCGCCACGCATAATTTTATTAGCCAAGCTTTCATTGCTAAACACAGCTTGCCAATACTACCCACCGATAGTCCATATTTAATTTGTTCACCGGGTGGGAAGATTTCAGCAAGCGTAATGGTTTCCAAAGCACCATTATGCTTAGCGGGTAGAGTCTACCCTAGGTCTCTCATAATCTTAGAGGGACAAAAGGTCGATGTCATCCTAGGGATGTCGTGGCTAACCCGCCACGGCGCTGTTTTAGACACCGTCCTTCGAGTCGTGCACTTAACCTCAGAAGTCCACGGGTCTCACTCATTATTTCTGGACAGTCCAGAAATAAAACTTCCAAGTGTCTATCAAGCCACAACCATCAGATTGGAAGATATTCAGTGGTCCGAGAGTTCCCTAATGTGTTCCCGGATGATTTACCGGGAATGCCGCCCGATAGAGAGGTGGAGTTCAAGATTGAACTTGCACCGGGCACCATGCCAATATCCCGAAGGCCGTACAAGATGGCGCCCAAGGAGTTGGCTGAACTGAAGACTCAGCTCACGGACCTGCTAGAAAAGGGTTTTATTAGGCCGAGCTCCTCGCCACGGGGCTGTTCGGCATTATTTGTAAAGAAGAAGGATGAGACGTTGCGGCTTTGCGTGGACTATCGTCCATTAAATGTCGTAACCATCAAGAACAAGTACCCGTTGCCACGGATCGACATGTTGTTTGATCAGTTGGTCGAAGCAAAGATCTTTTCCAAGATGGACTTAAGATCCGGGTACCATCAGATTAAGATAAGGGCGGAGGACATTCCAAAGACAGCTTTTTCGACGAGGTACGGACTTTATGAGTACCTGGTCATGTCCTTCGGCCTCACCAATGCTCCAACTCACTTCATGTACTTAATGAACTCGGTATTCATGCCGGAGCTGGACAAGTTTGTCGTGGTCTTCATCGACGACATACTGGTATATTCCAAGTCAGAGGAAGATCACAAGAAACATCTGCGTATAGTCTTGCAACGGCTGCGGGATCACAAGTTATACGCGAAATTCTGCAAATGCGAGTTTTGGATATCGCAAGTGCCTTTTCTCGGGCATATCATCTCAGCGGAGGGTATCGCTGTGGACCCGAGCAAGATCACTCAAGTGCTGAATTGGAAATCCCCGAGAACTGTTCACGAGGTACGGAGTTTCCTCGGACTCGCGGGATATTATCGGAGGTTCATTCCGAACTTCTCAAAGATTGTCAAGCCTATGACGGAGTTGCTGAAGAAGGCTATCAAATATGTTTGGAGTCCAGCGTGTGAAGCAGCATTCAAGGCTTTAGTCAAGCACCTGACATCAGCACCGGTTTTGGCGCAGCCAGACACAACAAAACCGTTCGATGTGTATTGCGATGCATCTGGCATTGGGCTCGGATGTGTGCTGATGGAAGACCGAAGAGTGGTCGCGTATGGGTCACGGCAGCTTAGAAACCATGAGCAAAATTATCCAACTCACGATTTGGAGCTCGCTGCCGTGGTACTTGCACTGAAAATGCGGAGGCACTACCTACTCGGTAACCTCGTACATCTATATACCGACCACAAAAGTCTCAAGTACATATTCACTCAGAAGGAGCTGAACATGAGGCAGCGAAGATGGTTAGAATTGATAAAGGATTACGAAATAGATATCCATTATCATCCGGGCAAGGCAAACGTAGTGGCAGATGCGCTGAGCCGCAAGTCACACGTCAACACTCTGACCATCACACCGTTGGAAGAGAGCGAACCACCACTACATGTGATTCCACACGGAGCTCTCTACAACCTAGCTTTGATCCCCACCATCCGTGAAGAGATAGCGGCAACTCAGAAACATGACAAGGGCATGTCGCATTTGCGGAGACGTGTAGACAGTGGGGAGCTGAAATGTTTCCGGAAGGACGGAGACGGCGTCCTATGGTTCAAGGACCGGATCGTCATACCCCGTAACCGGGAATTACGGAAGAAAATCTTTGATGTGGCTCACTTATCAAAGTTTTCTATTCACCCCGGCAGCAACAAGATGTATCAAGAACTCAGAAGCAAGTTTTGGTGGACACGGATGAAACGGGAGACTGCAAAATACGTGTCCGAGTGTGATACATGCCGAAGGGTGAAGGCAGACCATATGCGGAAACCGGGACTGCTACAACCACTGGGCCTTCCTGCCTGGAAGTGGGAGGACGTGAGCATGGACTTCATCGTCGGTTTACCCACCACCTTGCAGAAACATGATTCTGTGTGGGTGATCGTCGATCGGCTCACCAAAGTTGCCCATTTCATCCCGGTCAACACCAATTACAACGCTAAGAAGTACGCTGAACTGTACATCTCACGGATCCTATGCTTGTACGGTGTACCCCGTACCATCATATCGGATCGGGGCACTTTATTTGTGTCCCGTTTTTTGGAGCAGCTACACGCTGCCTTGGGGACGAAGTTGATCCGTAGTTCAGCATACCACCCGCAGACAGATAGGCAAACGGAGCGGGTAAATCAGATCTTGGAAGACATGCTACGAGCGTGCGCTATCAACCAAGGCAAGAATTGGGATGATCACTTGCTGTTAGCCGAGTTCTTGTACAACAATGGGTACCAAGCCAGCATCAAGATGGCGCCCTACGAGGTGCTATACGGTAGAAAATGCCGCACACCATTGAATTGGTGTGAGTCTAGCGAAAAGGTTACCTTTGGGATTGACCTCGTCAACAACGCGGAAGAAAAGGTTAGACTGATTCAAGCGAACCTAAAAGTCGCTCAATCCCAACAGAAACAGTATGCGGACCGGAGAAGGCGCCCATTACAATTCGAAGTGGGGGATCACGTATACCTACGTGTATCTCCAATGAAGGGCGTAAACAGATTTGGGGTGAGAGGAAAGTTGGCACCCCGATTCATCGGTCCATTCCAGATTACCGAACGATGTGGATCGGTAGCATACCGGCTGAAATTACCAGAAGCACTTTCCAGTGTGCACGACGTCTTTCACATTGCCCAGCTGAGGAAGTGTCTTAAGCTATCAACTACCGTTCAGCTGGAAGATATTGAAGAACTGCAACCGGTTCTCACCTATCGGGAGGAACCGGTGCAGATTATCGATGAAAAGGCCCGAACCACACGCAACCGTACGTTGTGGTTCTACAAGGTTCTATGGAGTAATCACTCCGTGGACGAAGCGACATGGGAGAGCGAAGAATTTCTTCGTGCCAACTACCCCGACTTTTTCACGTCGCATATCCGGTAATTTTCCACCGTCCTCTCGCTCATTTTCACCTTATAATCTCGGGACGAGATTCCTTTAAGGGGGGAGGAATGTAAGGGCCTCAGTTTTTGACACATATTTGAAGTGTTCATCACCACACCACACACCTCATTTGAAGTAAGTTGATGAACACAAATGAAGAGCAAGTAACCACCATCAACATGCTCATTAGAAAACAAACTCACATATTGCAAAAGTGGTATTTCCCACATGTGATATAGAGGGGCTGGACATATGAAAAACTCCTACACATTGCTAAGGATGTCCATGCCAAGTTTCACCTAAATTCAAAACCTTTTTGAGGTCATTTTGGGTATAGCTAGAAAAAGGGCAGTTTGAAACCATAATCAAATTCAAACTGTTTTTATCCCATGAATTCAAAAGTGGAAAGCATATTCTTATTCAGCACATTTTTGTGAGATCACACACCAATTTTCACTCCATTTGGAGTTCATCTTGACATGAGCTAAGTGGGGCAAATTCAAACTTTATTTGAATTTCAAACTGAACATGTGCTGAAATTCATTCAAACCAAACCTAAACTGAATTCTAATCAATTCAAATGGCTCATGGGTGAATAGTTTAAATCACCATGGGTATTTTGGGGCTCACTGTTTACAACAGTGATTAGGAGTGAATTTCAAAGGTTAAAACCCCGGGTGGGACCCACATGTCAGCCACTAAGGCAAAAGAAACCGAATGAGAGCTCAGCTCGGGTACTCGCGCGCGCTGCAGCGACCGCCATGGCGAAGAAACGGCGAGGACAGCAGCTGCTTGCCGCCCTCGGCCGGTGAACCGCCTCGTAGGGCTCTTATATGCGCGCCCGAGCAGTCGCAGGGGGTCTTCACCGCTGCCTCGTCGCACTTCCACCCAAAAAGCCGAAGCACCTCGCCGCCCGAGTGAACTTTCGGTTCCTCTTCGCCCGGCCGATCCAGTGACCCTCTCGGCGATCTGAGACCAGCACCGGGTGCGCCAAGCCATCTTCGACACCTTCGCATCGGTTCCAGACCCTGCGCGGTCTTCCCCGAGCTCCACCGCGGCGATCTTTTCTCTGCCGGTTCAGCTCGAGTCGCCGCTGCGGGAACCGTCCTTCCGGCCACCACAGGCCACCGTTCACGGAGCTGTGAACAGCAAAGAGGTTCGTCTTCAACCCTCTTTCTTTCCCGCAAGCTCTGGCGGCGTGACAAGCACTGCTCAGGCCGGAATTTCATATTTTCGCGACGGTGTGCAAAAGTAAGGTTGGTACCGATCCGAGAAATTCGTAAGCCACACTACATAACTCATCCTCTCATGGAGAGGATCACTTCTAGTAGCCCGTGCGGGTCCATAGGAGCAGGAACCACGAAGAACCGTGGAGGGAGACCGCTGTTCTTCGAGTTTTAGTAGAAATTCCGATTTACGGCCTAGGTCGCACGGTGACAGCCCAACACAGCCCTTCCCGAGCTCCGTTGAGCTCATGTCGACCTTTCCTATGGTCCACTGATGCTCGACGACCCTTAGCTCGATCGGGTTAAGTGCTAGGGAGGACGGGCAACACGACCGAAGTTCTCCCGAGGCTGCTGCTCGTCGCCGACCATGTGGCGGCCATTTTCATGGCAAACTGACCCAAGAATCCTGTTCCCAGAGTGGAAATAGGCAGAAGCGGCCAAGATCGTGAAGTTTGGAGCTCCACAGAAGCTGTCGGCGAGCTCTTCGGCGAGGTTCCCCGGCGGCAGAGCGCGGGCAGCGGGAGGTTGACGAAAGGATGGACCCCAGCTGTCAGCGGGAGGTATTATAAATCGGGATCGGGGTGTGGCCGGGATCGGGTGTGCTGGCGCGCAAAGACCCTGTGTGCGGCAGTGTGCGGTCGCCTCGGCGTGCGACGCGTGCCCCCAGGGCCCACCCGCAAGTTTAAACTTTTCCCCCGATTTTCAGATTTCCTTCAAACTTCAAATCCTCATAACTTGAGCTAGGAAACTCCAAATTGAGTGACCAAATTTTGTTGGATTCAGATCTCTGAGCACTTTCCAGCAAATCAAGTTTCACTTCATGAAAACCCTTATTTCTCCAGAATTAATTCCTCAAAGTTTAAAATGTTTTGAATTTTAACTGGAGAAGCCTGTGGAGGAAAATCCTGAACTTTTGCTGGAATGTTCACCAAAATATCCTTGAACTACCACAAAAATTTCAGATCCAGTTGAGCTCATTTGATCCACCTAATGGTGTGATTAGTGAAACTATTCCACAGAAAATAGAAAATGTTCAGAAACATTTTCAGAATTTTCTCTGAAATTATTTAGCTCATATCTTTGGCTAGGAACCTTTAAATTAAGTGAGACCAACTCAATTAGAACCCTCTGAAAATCTAGTTTTCAGAAAGTCATAGTTTGTTTCATGAAAATCCTTAGAACACCCTAAAAGCCTTCAATTAAGGTCAAGTACATAATTAATTGTGGAGAGCTCAAATGGGATTTGCTGCAACTAAAACTTGAGCAAGTCTCTGTGTAGGTTGTAACCAAGCCACAGAAAAAGTTTCATAGTCATTGAGTCTGTCTAATAGGATTTATAAGCTTCACAAGTTCAAAATTAATACAAATGCATTTAAATTGATACATGTACTTCTTCTATCATGTAGTCGCTAAGGTCGAGGAGGAACCCGAAGTCCTAAACTTCGTTACTCCGGAGGAGCAGCTAGGCTACGACCAAGAGCAGCAAGGCAAGCTCCGGTTTGCATTAACCTTTTTATAAATTTTTATTGTTTTGAGCACATACTTGAATATTATTATTCCTTGCATTAGAGTCTTGTTTGGAAACCCAATTGCATAGCCAAGAAAACCATGGGTTGGGTTTAGGATTGCAAACCCCGTTAGCCACTGCAATGCTAAGATAGTGTAGGATTCGGTACAAGTCGAGTAGTTGGAACTACTCGCGAGCATAGGCTAGAGGCACTCGACTCGGGTAGAGATAGCACATGATACACATGGCAAGAAAGATGAGACCGAGCGGAGAGTCAGGGCAGCAGAACTTTGGGGCCTGTGTGATGTAGCTCCGCTTGTGTCGATTGAGGACCGAGCCGTGTGCGGGCCTGTTGAACAAGCTAGAACAGTACCGAAGACCTACAGGATATATGGGAATCGGGAAACCGATGTAACTCGGGTAGCTGGGTATTGAGGCATTGCCCGTCATTCAGAGGGTAGGTTGAGAGCTCAAGGTGTAAATCGGCTGGCGGCACTGAGATGCGCGTGCAGAGACCTCTTGCTCGGAACGATGGGACCGGTTCAATATTTGGCTGACGGGCGAAAGGTGGTTGCGTACGGCGTCCGTGATGGTTGTTGTAGGCAACATCGAGTACAGGCGTACGTGACGGGTTATTCGGGTAACCCTGCAGGTGTAAATCGATTATAATCGCCGTCCCTCGCGGTCAGTGAGTACAACTTGTTCACTGTACCGTGACGTAGAAAGAACAGGCTAGTTACATGTTAAAATGTTGCTGATTGAAAGATGGACTTGATTGTTAATGATTTGTTGTAGTTTAGAGCCAATTAAAGTTCCTTTCAACTTTGGGCAAAGTACATGAGAGAAATGCGTTTCTTGTTTGATTGCGGCTCTCTCATGTGCCTTAGCGTAAGGTTCTCCACAACCTGCTGCTAAAACTTGAAAGTAAGGTTCCACTAATTAGGTGAGTCCTTGCAAATGATTTTTACCTCATGTAACCTATCAACCCTCACGTAGAAGTTCCATGTTTAGGTGAGACGGGTCAGACTTGCTGAGCCTTCGTGCTCACTGCTTATGTTTGAAGCTTTTGTAGGGTTCTATGAGGAAGGGACTCCCGAAGAGGAGACGGAACTCTAGGAGGGGAACCCCGTCGAGTGGGAGTCGTGCACGCCGCAGAGTTAGTGTGCGTGTGTGCTAGCAAGGACACGTTCAAGGGCTGAACGTGAACTTGATGCGTAGTCTACGCCCGTGAGTGTAGACTGGACTTATTTTGATGTAAACATGTTCATAAACTTATTTATGTAATGGAAATTTTGCTTCCGCTTTGTACCTTTGACGTGTGTTATACGGTGTTGTGCAACGCAGCACCCCTCAGCGTGATTCTGGCTCGACAAGACCGTGGGGTCGTGTCAGAGAGTAGGAAAGAATCCTATGCTGCGGGTGAGCTTGGGCTCCTGGGGAAGAAAACGGGTTTCGGCCCAAGTTGGCTTTCTATTTTGGTTTTCATTTTCTATTTTGATTCTATTATTTCCAATTTCAATCTGAATTCAAATGAGTTCAAACGTGTTTCAAAATTTTAAATTCCTCTCTAGACCTTGATGTAAAACAGGGTGCACGAGGAAGAGGAGGTGAAGCTCCACCGTCACCCATGTGTTGAAATTTGATCCTTACTGAAGTCCATCTGTATATGATTAATCATTTGGAAGTTATACGATAGCTTCATTTTTTATTTCAAGTATTTGTGTGTGATCCATAAAAAATGTTTTGGTATCATGTGTCGTATGAGAAACTAGTGGCCATTTTCCTTTATTTTGGAAACATTGATGAACATGCATGTGCAGGGAAGCCTAGTGGCTAGGTGAGCATTAGCCCCCTCGCCGACGCGGAGGTTGCATTGCGGACGAAGGCGTGCACGCCGGCGCGCGGAGCAGTAGCTCCTTATCTAGGTGGACGCCGGTCCGGTCCTATGAAAAGCTCTAAAATCGCATCTAAATTGGAATAGAGGAAGCTACCCTGTCGTCATTTGGGTAAAGAAATCAAAACTGAATGTTTCAACTAGTGCCAAAGAAATTAGTATTTACACTCTCAATCACGCTTATAAATTATTCTGTATTTGAACTCTCCAACACGACCAACAAATCAAAAACTGTATCACCCAATACCAAAAAGTGTCCAGAATTGATGGAACAAAAAACACCCATCTAAATCCTTTCACAGATCCTTTTGCAATGCAAGGGCATCTGCGCAGCTTGATATCTTCCTAGTACCTCGCGCCTGCTCAGCTATGGAATCATCAATCCCTGATGGAAGAAGATGTGTTAGGGAGTCCTATCCCAACTGTTTCCCCTGACATAACGCAGCTGCAGTGACACCTGCCGCTCCATCTGCAGCTGCTTGTAGAAGTTCGCTATGAACTCCTCCGCGCGGCGGTCGATGTCGTCGTCCCCGCCCGGCGACGGCGACGCCGACCCGCCGCTCGACGTCCTCGTCAGGACCTCCGTCGTCGAGGCACTGCTGGTCCGCGACACGCTCCTCGTCGTCGCCGTCCCCATGCTCGTGGACCTGGACGTCCTGGACGAGGCCGGCGAGGCGAGAAGGCCGCCCTCGGCGTCCAGCAGGCTCGGGCTCCGCGAGCTGAAGCTGAGCGCGCGGCGCGGCGCGCCGCGGGCGATGGAGGAGAGCAGCATCCATCGCGTGGCGCTGAAGGAGAGCAGGAACCGGACCTTCTTGATCGCTGCCCGGAGGGTCCCGAGGATCGACGCCGACTGTTTCTTGGGCGGCTCCGTCGACGGGGAGACTGCCATGGCTGGTCGACGTCCCGTGTTTCAAAACTTACTCCTCGATGCTCCTGAGCGGTGAGAGAGACTCGTGAAAGGCGATGCGAGTTGTTGGTTGATGCCGAGGTGTAAAGCAAGAGGCCTTTGTCTCGTGTGTAGTCGCGACGTTTATATCAGCGCCCGGACGTGGAACGGCCGCCGCTAGCTGCCTGCGTTGGTCAGTGCCGGACGCTACCTCGGTTCTAAGAAACTGCGGGGAATGTATGGTACCCGCAACAAATAGACTTGCACGCATCTACACGTGGCGTACCGGCTACCTGAGTTGTGACCAGATCAACACTGCAGTCATGGCTTACACAAAAAGGAATTGCAACGGCCGGTCAAATGACAGCCAGTTCTCTGAAACATGCATGGAGGGAGGGAGCACCAGCCAGTTGGCGGTTTGGCCGACGGCACGTCTGCTGGACACGACGATGCGTACGTAGCAAACGGCGTTGGCTGCAGCGCCGGACGACGCGGCCGGGGGGGCCAGGTCAACAACACAGCATCGCCGCTCACGCCACCGCCGCCGACCGCCGGCCTCGACGCGAGCGCTGCTTCGGCGCCAAGTACATAGCCTGGTGTTCTGCTCGGCCACGATGCCGCGCAAGGGTGCGGAGAAGTCAACTCGTTGTCTGCTTTCTCGCGGAAGGGAAAAGGTCGGCATCTGCATGCTTGGAGATTCGGAGGCTTCCGCGCGCAGCCGCCTCCAGATTTGGTCACATGCGCGTGCGGTGGTATATGCCAAGTCGATCGCCAGCTCCAACGAGTCGAAGCCAGGCTGCGACTGCGCCAACGACAAGCCCCGGGCCCCCGGCTGGCCAACTTATGCAACTGCGAAGAGCGTCGAGAATGGTCAGTGGTAAAAAAAACATCACGCACAGTTTCCAAAAAAACATCACGCTCGTTATTTTTTTTGCCTGCTTCAACTTGTTCCCGTTCGCCTGTGAAGCAAGGTTTACTCTAGGTGAAGTAACCGGAAGTTCTCCGCTCGATCACAGGGAGCTGTCATCGGCTGCTAGCTAACAGCCGCATTATTTTTCGTGAAAGCAAATTTAATGCACGAAGACTTGGTCGAAGCTCAGAACGCACTGGATTATGTGCTTCCTCGATGTAGAAAGAGAAATGATGTTATATTATATTATACCTTAAATGTGCAACCTGGACTACATAACGAACCGTACGTGACCCCGAGTGTTGAACGCTTCAAATATGCTTTTTAATTATTCAAATATGCTTTTAATGATACGGACATTGCTATGAATCAATGGCGCAGTTAGTTGCTTGGAAAAGGGCTGTAGGATAAACACCTGACAGCAACTAGAGATTTCAATATGAAGCAACGGCAACATGTTAACCGATACAGAGTAAGTTGCGTTTCATTTTCTCGTCTTCGAGTATAACTAACGAAGCTGGACCAGCCTACAACCATCGTGTTTGCCCATCTTCCATCAAGCAGCCATCATTTTTTATTCCTTTTTGTTAGGTACTCTCTCCGTTTCGAATTATTTGACGCCAGTTTTAAATAATTCGAAACGGAGGGAGTATAACTTTTTTTAGAAAAAGTCTATCGAGTACACAGCTGTACTAGTATATGTTCATGTGAACAGCCGTTTGTCTTTTGTGAGAACGGTAGCACCCGAAGGGCTGGGGGCACCAGAAATTATTCTCATTTTACTTTTCCAGAGAAGTTTTTTTTCTTTTGTTCTTCGAAACGTGACCAGGAAATGGTTTCGTTCTTCTTCGACGGCCCTGCATTTTCCTTACAGCTGAGAACAGCGTGATAACCGCACTTCGTGCCGGGCTCCCGGCTCTCATCTGCAGCCCTTGCATGGAAAAGCCGAACTTGTCCAAGCAGGGCTAACCAAAGTTTGCGAGGCCCGAATTCCATCTCTACTTTTGTCGAACATTTAATCCAGATTCTCATGACAGTCTGGCCCATCTTCATTCTCAACCGGCCTTTGCATTGTGGACTCACTGAGAAACATTTTCTGCCACAGTGTAGGTCGCGCACCTTCGCCTTCGCATATGATCCAACTGTTGTTCCTGTGCGATTCCATTTTAGTAATTTGACTTTGAACGACTACGTCCCTTTCATTAGTAGCCCATAGTCCATTTCATCAATTCTTTATCATTGAACTCTTGTCAATCGGCACAAAAAAAGACGGCTCGGTGCATGTAGCTCCCGCTTGCGCAGAGTTCGAGGAAAGTTCTAACCTACTTGTGTCTTTTATACACAGTCTTTTCCTCTATTTTTACAAGAGGTTGTTTTCAGGATTCAAACCCGTGAACTAATGGTCATAAGCCAATAGCTTTATCGCTGTGTCAAGGCTCCCCTTTGTTAGGCATTCTAAGGGTACCTTATATTCAACTTTAAGAAGGAGATTAATTGTTAAGAATCTGACATCTTAATCAAAACGTTTTCCCATGAAACATATTTTTGAGAAGTTATAAATTTTCCCAACACAAATTGAAATCTCCCCTCATCTAGATTTTTTAGATTTCTCATTGAATTACTAAAAAAATTATCCAGATACCACTGTTGACACATACGAATCGTTTTCTTTATTTTTTCTTTCCCTCAGCTTATAGCAGTTTTTCCATGGATTTTCAGAAATAGAGTTGAACCTGTTAGTGTATAGGAATTAGTTGGCCATCACGAGTCCGTTGCCTGCTATTGTGTATTTAGTTAGACCTGTTTGTTACGATAGCTATGTTCCAGGCACGACTAGGTTGTACTCTGTGCTATATGTACCTCCTCAATCGATGAATGAAGTTGCGCACTCTCATTCTCATATTCTACATGGTATCAGTGACCACACTGATCTTCTTCCGCTGCAATGGCGTCTAGGAATTCCTCTCCCTCTAGCGCCTCCACGCATTCCAATCCTTTCTATACAGCGCCCCCCATTGCTCTTGCCGCATCAACTGTCAATCTCATCAACATTCGTTCCCATGTTCTGCTGGTTCTTGACATGGCCGAGGCCAACTTTTCAGCTTGGAGAGATCTCTTCGAACTTACGCTAAGTAAGTTTGGTCTTCAAGATCACATCGACGGCACCACCGATGCCCAACTTCGCCTTGACGATGCCGAATGGACTCAGAGTGATAAGTGTATCGTGTCCTGGCTTTACACACCTGTAACGCCGGCCATCTATGACATGATCCAGTAGCCACAATCTACTGCTTTCTCGGCTTGGCATTGTATCCTTGGTCTTTTTCCTGACAATGACATCTACCAAGGTGACATGTCTGTTGATGCATACTGCGGTCGTCTCAAAAAGCTTGCTGATACGCTTCGCGATGTTGGCTCTCCAATCTCTGACTCGGCGCTAGTCATCAACACACTTCGTGGCTTAAATTCTAAATTCAGTCACGCCATTGCTAATCTGACATCTAAAGTGCCCCCTCCAGACTTCTTCTACACAAGAAACTATCTCGTTCGTGAAGAAGTTCGTCTTGCTGAAACGGCAAAAATGGAGGCAGGCGATGGCGCTCATGGCGACTGCATCTGCATCATCCGGAGTCTCCAACAACTCCAACACGTCGGCCCTATCTCCTGCCACAAACTCCATCCCACGGCAACCATCGTCCGGGAATGGTGGACGTGGCCGCAAAAGACGCAAGAGTGACGACTGTAACCGTCCTCGGAATAATGCGCCTAACGGTGCACCTACCGGTGCAACACCACAACAGAATCCAGGATCTTGGTTCCCACGAACAAATCCTTGGATGGGAATGGTTCAGGCATGGCAATTTCCTCAATGGAGATCGCCAGCCATGATCTACATTGGCCCACCTTCACAGTCTCTGCCTCATCAAGCCATGACTGCGACCGGACAGAATACTGGGTACGTAAACAACTCATATCAGCCTTTGCCTCCTGCTGTTCCAGGACCGCAGAACATATACCCAGGATTTTTTGCTGCGCTCAACGGCATGCCTACAAATGCAACATACAATGGCAATGACTGGTATCTTGACACGGGTGCATCATCCCATATGTCCAACAGTTCGGGTACTCTCTCTTCTATGATCTCTTCTGAGCGAAATGGTTCATCTTTACCTGTTCAATGTACTGGCAATGCGATTTTTCCTACACCAACTTCGTTACCGCATTTGAATCATGTCTCGATTCCACCACATCTAGTCATGAATTTGGTTTTCGCACGTGCTTTAACAAGAGATAACAATGTAACTGTGGAATTTGATGTGTATTCGGTTTTTCTATCAAGGACCTTCTGATCCAGAGCGTTCTGCTCCGATGTGGTAGTAGTGGAGATCTTTATCCTCTATGGAGGCGTCTTCATCATCTACTCACTACAATTTCACCAAACAAATAAAACTGAGCTATGGCATGCTCGCCTGGGTCACCTCGGCGATGACTACCTGGCTCGGGTACTTCGTTCCTTTGATTTTTCATGTACCAAGACTTTTGATCATTCATGTCAATCTTGTCGGGTTGGAAAGAATGTGAAACTGCCATTCACATCTTTCTCAACTATTTCATATTTTCCATTCCAACTTTTGCATTGTGATGTTTGGACATCTCCAATTTCAAGTAATTCAGGATTTCAATATTACTTGGTAATTCTTGATGATTATTCTCATTATGCTTGGACTTTCCCATTAAGGCACAAGTCAGATGTTCTTGCAACATTTATTTCCTTTCATGCTTATATTCGAACTCAGTTTCAGCGTGACATTTTTGTTTGCAATCTGACAATGGGAAGGAATTTGACAACTTGGCACTGAAATATTCCCTATCTGCCCATGGCATTGTTCTGCGCTTAACCTGCCCATATACCTCCGAGCAAAATGGGCATGCAGAAAGAATTTTGCGTACTATCAATGATATTGTACGTTGTCTTTTATTCCATGCATGCGACAATACCACCAGCATTTTGGCCTGAAGCTTTATCAACAGCAACCTTTCTGTTAAACAGACGGCCCTGTCGACCCCATGACTACCAAACACCTAATCAGCTGCTATTTGGTGCATCGCCTGACTATTCACACTTAAGAGTGTTTGGCTGCCTCTGTTACCCTCATATCCCTAACTGCGTTCATAAGCTATCCCCTCGAATCCTGCCGTGTGTCTTCCTTGGGTACCCTCCTCATACTAAGGGATACAGATGCTATGATCCAGCCACCAGACGTGTCTACACATCACGGCACGTCTCCTTCGAAGAAAACATCTTCCCATTCAAAGAGTTTATCCAATCTTCCCCGACACAGCTCCCAATCAGACCACCGGCACCACAAGGTATTGTTCCTCTAATCCTTCAACCAGGCCGCGCTCCTCCACCAAGAAACAATAGAGTAACTCCGCAACCTCCAGTGCATGGCACTGTTCACGTCAGTCCGCATGCACCATCTCCCCAGGCTACCTCCACAGGCCCGCACATGCATGCATCTGATTTCCAGCCACCCTCAATTCAAATAGCGCCCACACCAGAACCACATCAGTTCACACTCATTCAATGGTAACTCGACTGCAAGCAGGAATTCTGAAACCAAATCCGAAGTACGCATGCGTAACTGAGGAACTCAATGTTCCAAAATCAGTTCGTGCAGCACTTTGTGACCCTTTGTGGTGACAAGCGATGTAAGAAGAATTCAATGCTTTGCAATCCAACAGAACCTGGACTCTAGTGCTCAAACCTCCTGGCGCTCATATCATTTCTGGGAAATGGGTCTTTTGCAACAAGCTCAAGCCAGATGGTACGCTGGATCGACGAAAGGCAAGATGGGTTGTTAGAGGTTTTCATCAACGCCAGGGCATTGATTTTGATCAGACATTTTCACCTGTCATGAAACCTGCTTCCATTCGTATTGTCTTGCAACTGGCAGCATCTCACAACTGGGTCGTCCATCAGTTGGACGTTAAAAATGCTTTTTTGCATGGACATATAAAGGAGCAGGTATATTGCTTTCAGCCAGCCGGTTTTATTAATTCTCGCTATCCAGATCATGTCTGTCTGTTATCAAAATCATTGTATGATCTTAAACATGCACCCTTGATCGCATCTCAACTCATCTATGACAGATTGGCTTTCAATCTTCAGTGGCTGATACTTCTCTTTTCGTGTACAAAAATGGTAGAGACTTGGCCTATCTACTACTTTATGTAGATGATATTATCATCACTTCTTCTCTAGAAGATTTACTGCAGAAAATTGTCAAGCAACTTCATACTTCATTTGCCATGAAAGATCTTGGACCCTTGAGCTTCTTTCTCGGCATTCAGGTGAGCCGCAACAGCTCTGGTTTCTTTCTCTCTCAAAAGAAGTATGCTGCAGATATTCTTGACAGGGCTGGAATGTCCAACTGTAAAGATGCAAACACGCCGGTTGACACAGAACCAAAACATCTACTACAGAGGGTCAAGTACTACAAGAACCATCATTATATCACATCATCGTTGGCGCATTGCAATATTTGATACTCACATGTCCAGACATAGCATACGCCGTTAATCAGGTATCTCTGCATATGAACTCTCCAAGAGACATCCATTGGACTCTTGTCAAGCGTATTCTACAATATGTCAAGGGTACTACTGATCATGGAATTCACATCAATGGCTCTTCAACACGTGATCTTATCGCCTATCCCGATACCGATTGGGTGGGATGCCCGGACACAAGACGATCAGCTTCTGGTTATTGTGTAATTCCTCGGTGGTTCTCTAATCTCTTGGTTATCTAAACGTCAACCAACTGTCTCTCGATCCGGTGCAGAAGCTGAATATCAGGGAGTCGCGAACGTCACTGCTGAGTGCCGCTGGATCAGAAATCTCCTTCGTGAATTACATGTCCCTATCTCCAAAGCTACTTTGGTGCATTGTGATAATATTTCAGCGGTATATTTGTCAGAAAATCCAGTCCACCATCGACGGACGAAGCACATCGAGCTAGATATACACTTTATACGTGAAAATACGTGAAAAAGTTGTTGTTGGTGAACTTCGAGTACAACATGTTCCAGGCTCTCTTCAGTTTGCGGATATTATGACTAAGGGACTTCCTTCAACATTGTTTAAATCATTCTGTACCAGTTTGGGCGTCGGCAGAAATAACACAGAAACTGAGGGGGGTGTTAGCGTATAGGAATTAGTCTGGGCCATCACGAGTCTGTTGCCTGCTATTGTGTATTCAGTTAGACCTGTTTGTTACGATAGCTATATTCCAGGCACTACTCGGTTGTACTCTACGCTATATGTACCTCCTCAATCGATGAATGAAGCTGCTCGTTCTCATTCTCATCTTCTACAGAACCAAAAACACCCTGAATATGGAGAAGTATAACGTAACTTATTTATTATCTCTTGACAAACTTTGGTGTAGTTTTGACTTCCTCTCTGCAGTAATCCCATGTGGCCACGGCGGTAAACAACTTTCCATCCACCACCAGAACGCTAGAAATATAGAGTGCTATCTTTAGGTTCTTAATGGAACACGTCAACAGACTCTTTTTTTTTCTTTTAGAAAAAGGCCTTCAGTCTTATATATTAAGCGTAGGTGAGAAATGTTTACAGAGTGAGTGTAGTAGCAACAGAACAATGGAATGAATTAGTAGCAAAAATTGCACACATACAACTAAATAACATGAATGATAAATTTAGATGGAACCTAAAACATAATGGGTTATTTACAGTCAATACAATGTATACACATATGATCTTTAATAATAAAGCTACAAACATTAGATGGATGTGGAAAGTATAAATACCGTTAAAAATAAAGACTTTTAGATGGTACTTATATAGAGGAGGGGTTTTAACAAAAAGATAACCTAGCTAGACATAACTGGAATGGGGATAAAAAATGTGTTTTTTGCCCGCATAATGAAACCATTTAATATCTCTTTTTTGATTGTCACTATGCTAGGTTTATTTGAAGAGTTATTCAAGTAACTTTTGGTATATGTATCCCACTAAGCATACCACATCTGTTTGATGTATGGTTGCCCCAGTTTGATAATAAGATTACAGGGATGATGACTGTTGGAGCATCAGCAATTTGCTGGGCAATTTGGTTATGTAGAAATGATATTGTATTTAATAAATGTCATATAAAAACATACATGCAGGTACTATATAGAGGAACCTATTGATGTCGCCTCTGGAGGGAGCTACAAAGAACTGAGGAAAAGAAGAACTTTATAAAAATGACGTGCATATCTGTGGAGACCACGATAATGTGTTTATTTACTCATTTTGGTTGGAGATTTAGCAATAGAATCACTATGTAATAATGAACTTAGCTTGGCATATCGTATGGTCTGGTATGTTTCGATGTGTGCGTGAAATATGGATTAGATTGAGTTTTCAGTGGATTGTAATAAACTGGCCATAACCTCCTAGGAAGGGAAGGTCGGGATAGTTATCCCATTATCTAAAAAAAGCAACAGAACAAGAGATGTTAGCAAAGTGCTAACTGTTAGTCTAGGTCCGCAGCGGCACAGTTAAGTAGGGATTATTTGGAGTAGCTGTGTCGCTCCCGCTTTTCCCCAGCAGGTAGCTTGATCTTTTATCTCGTGAATGACTCTCCCGATGCTTTTCTTCATTCCTTCAAAAATCCTCACATTTTGTTCTCTCCAAATATTCCAACAGATCATTATTGAAGCTGATCGTGTCACCTTTTTGATGTTTTTGCTTCGTGAGGCTAGAGATGAATAGCAAGTCTGTGGCCGTAGGGTTGACAGTCCAATCCAATTTGATATATCTGTCCATATCACTCGGTCTTAGTGAAAAAGCTTGAAAAAGCTTACCACTTCATACAAGTCTAAGAAGTGGTCCAATAGGTTCTTATGTCATGTCCGATGTTTTGCTCCTGCTTCGCCCGCTGACCCCGTAGAATACCTGTGCCAAGACGAGAACACAAGGAAGATTGAAGCCGGCCAGGCACGACTCCAGATTGACTGGCGCGCGGCAAATTTTGATGGGCGCGATTGGCCATGGCCACCACGCCGAGGCACCTCATCCGCCTCGAGCTAAAAGCGCTGGCGCCATTGGATTAGATCAGCTACACGGCTGGTGCGATCCTGGACGCGCAGGGCTTGTTTATGTATTCCATGGTTCAGACACCAGTCCACCACCGGGCACCGGCTATATCAGCTCAGCGCCGAGGCTTCTTCACTCTTCAGGAGCTCGTACTCGTACCTGTCCAGTGCCCACACTTCGCTTCCACCTAGCTCCAGTACCAACAACCCGGTAGAAAACAAAGGCGCGCGGCACGGCGGCAGCAAGCTATAGCCGCTTGCACCACCGCGCCTCCACCTGGTAGAAGAAGATGGGGCCGCCGCCGGAGCCGCGGGCCGAGGTCATCTTCCGGTCGACGCTCCCAGACATCGTCATCCCGGACCACCTCCCGCTCCACGAGTACGTCTTCGAGCGCCTGGCGGACCGCCGGGACCGCGCCTGCCTCATCGACGGCGCCACGGGCGAGGCGCTCACTCTAGGCGACGTGGACCGCCTCTCGCACCGCGTGGCGGAGGGGTTGCGCGCCTCCCTCGGCGTGCGCAAGGGGGACACGGTGATGCTGCTGCTCCCCAACTCCGTCGAGTTCGTGCTGGCGTTCCTCGCGTGCTCCCGCCTCGGCGCCGCCGCCACCACGGCCAACCCGCTCCACACCCCGGCCGAGATCGTAAAGCAGGCCGCGGCCTCCGGCGCCACCGTCGTCGTCACCGAGCCGGCGTTCGTCGGCAAGGTGCGCGGGCTCGCCCCCGGCGTCGCCGTCGTCGCCACCGTCGACGGCCGCGGCCAACCACGACTCATCGCCGATGGATGAGGCGCCCGCCGTCGACGCGGCGAACGACGTGGTCGCGCTGCCGTACTCATCCGGCACCACGGGGCTGCCCAAGGGGGTCATGCTGTCGCACCGCGGGCTGGTGACGAGCGTGGCGCAGCTCGTCGACGGCGACAACCCGAACCTCCACCTCCGGGAGGAAGACGTCGTCCTCTGCGTGCTGCCCATGTTCCACATCTACTCGCTGCACTCCATCCTGCTCTGCGGGCTGCGCGCCGGCGCGGCGCTCGTGCTCATGAAGCGCCTCGACACCGTCCGGATGCTGGAGCTCGTGGAGCGGCACGGCGTCACGGTCGCGCCGCTTGTGCCACCCATCGTGGTGGAGATGGCCAAGAGCGACGCCATCGACCGCTACGACCTGTCCTCCGTGCGCATGGTCATCTCCGGCGCCGCACCCATGGGCAAGGAGCTTCAGGACATATTGCGCGCCAAGCTCCCTGGCGCAGTCTTCGGCCAGGTATACCAACTTTTAGAGCAGATTTTGGGCCGTTTCTCCTTTTCCTCTCGAATCAACGCAAACAAAAATCTTTTGTGCCCGTGACTAGATGACGACTGGGACATGGTGTAATTCTAAATGAGGTAACTATAACAGCCTTAGTTCTGTTCCAACAGGGTTATGGGATGACAGAAGCAGGGCCGGTGCTCTCAATGTGCATGGCATTTGCCAAGGAGCCGTCTCCAGTGAAATCCGGCGCCTGCGGCACGGTGGTGAGGAACGCCGAGCTCAAGATCGTCGACGCGGACACCGGGCTGTCCCTCCCTCGCAACCAGGCAGGGGAAATTTGCATCAGGGGCAATCAGATAATGAAAGGTACCAAATATTTTTAACCCAACAAACGACGGACAGTTCTGTCTGTCTGATCCAAGAGGTTGACACGTTTGCTGGTCTTGTTACGCGCAGGGTACCTCAACAACCCCGAGGCCACGGCGAATACCATCGACGAGAGCGGGTGGCTGCACACCGGCGACGTCGGCTACGTCGATGACGACGACGAGATCTTCATCGTCGACCGGCTCAAGGAGCTCATCAAGTACAAGGGATTCCAGGTCGCGCCCGCGGAGCTGGAGGCCATGCTCATCGCGCACGCCGGCATCGCCGACGCCGCCGTTGTCCCGTAAGTTCCCGTGCTTGATCGGACAGAACTCTCAATACTTGCTCACGTTCAACGAGTTCCGAACAACGTTCTCCGATCCAGGATGAAGGATGACTCCTGCGGCGAGGTCCCGGTGGCGTTCGTCGTGAGGTCCGACGGCTCCGGAACCACCGAGCACGAGATCAAGCAGTACGTGGCAAAGCAGGTGATAAAACTTTACCGATTCCTGCGGAAGGATGTTCGTTCTCAAGAATCTTACCATCGAGGGGGCTTAAAAATGCTAAAATTTAACTGATTAAAACGTTGCTTAGGTGGTGTTCTACAAGCGGTTACACAAGATCTTCTTCGTGGAGGCTATCCCGAAGGCGCCATCTGGCAAGATTCTGAGGAAGGACCTGAGAGCCCAGCTGGCGTCCGGGTTTTTCAACGGGTCAGCCTGCTGAACACTGGTGAACTCGAGCTGTTTGTACGGCAAAGCGACCCAGGTTTATTAGAGTTCTTTTCGTATTGATCACGGTAAAACAACAAACAAAAAGGTGTAACCAAGAAACAGTCAAACATGTACTACAATATAATAGCACGCGTTTTTATCTAGAGATGTGAAAGTTCGAGATGTGATTTCATAAGTGAATTGCAATTTTGGTCATTCAGCTATCCTGCAGTACGTAGCACCTTAGCGGAAACCATTGTTTCTTTGAAAAGTGGCACGCAATTCGTTGGACCTGCTCCAATTACGTTCAAACCTATCACTAGTAAGGTCTGCACAGCGAATATTCAGGGGGAAGTTATCAACGCTGAATAACTGAGTCAATGATCGAAGCTGAATTAGTATCTAATTAACCTACTTTCTACAAAGTAAAAAGCCCAGCCGACAGGTAAACAAACGAAAAAAGAAGTATGAACCCTGCAGAAGATTAAGCGCCAGAGCAAGATACTGATGATGCTGTAGATTGTCCATATTTGAATGTGTGAATATACTGTTGTGGCAGGGGATGCTCAATCTGTAATTGTTCAGCAAAATGAGGGAAGTCAGAATCAACACATATTCTATCATATATACAAAAAAGTCCAGGTTCTCTCGCGATCCACTTTTCCATGTTTCCAAGAGCTGCAAAAATAACTGGGGTCATGCTGGATTGTGATATCTAAGTTAGGAATATGGAGAACCTCATGAAATACAGATAGGATGTATAATTCATGAGCTATTAGTAACATTTTGTGGTAAGTAGAGTACCTTTCACCTGCCTGTTGAGAGGAGAGAGAATCTAGGGAGAATCATGGTGACTGTCCAACAATCTCCAGGTTGGGGGGCGGAGTCGCCAGAGTCGCCTCAGTGGCTTCGTAAACCACAACCTTGTAGTTGTAGCGAAGTTGCCGCGTTAGATTTAAAGGTTAGAATGTTTTGAGTGCACATCCCGGTCAGTTTCACCGCTTTGGCATATATGAACTTGAGCACGTGTTATGTCTTGCTGGGTGGTCATGTTTATTAAGGTTAGAACTTACTCGATACTAACCACAACTTTTGCGGGTGTAGACAATCCAGGCCAAGTCGGCCATGCTATGGCTACTCCTTTTCATAAGGTCAGCAAAGGTTCGATCTCGGCCCTCCACCCCAGTGCATTGGCCTTCAAAATCATCTCATTTAGAGGCCTAATGAACTTTGTCACAGACTTCATTGCTGATTTTCTATCAAATCGATCGGGGACACGCAATATCAGATGTGATCATCATCAATAATTATCGACAATACACGAAACAACTGATGCCATTTGTTAAGATTTGGATGCGGTTTTGCAATGGAGAAGATGAAAATAAACTAGAAGCGATCAAAGGAAGCACACCTCGATTTGCTTAGGGTCCGTTTGGGGTTACCATGAAAATCAATTTTTTTAGAATCTACAGATTTTACTATTATAAATAAAAATCTGCCAGAACACTAGATTTCTCATATTCCTGTTCCAAATTTTCGCAAAAATTATCCACCATGCCACTTGTCGGAGTGTGGGCTGTGACACTCCTCCTGGTCTGCTCGGAAGCAGTGTAAGGATCGAAACGCCCAAGAGGGGGGGGTGAATTGGGCTTTTTTTAAAATTTTAGAGCAATTTAAAACTTCAATGGTTGAAGCCCAATTCCCTATGCAAACTAAGTACGCAAGTAAGAGAGTTAAGTGCGGAATAGTGAAAGCGTAATAGTAAGGAGTGAGGAGAGAAATGCAAACTCCCGCGGAGACTCGGAGACACGGCGATTTTTCCCGTGGTTCGGTAAGATCATAAAAATCTTCCTACATCCACGTTGTGGCACCCACCAAAGGGTATGGCCACTCCCAAGTCACCAAGACAAGGGAATCCACTATCTTTCTCCGTTCGCCCTCTCCGGCAAGGTGGAGCTCAAGCCTTGTACAACGGTGATCCTCCGGGCTTCCACAAACACCTTGGTAAGCTCCGGAGTGATCTCTTCTTCCTCCAACGTTTACAAGGTGAGAGAAGTCACCAAGACACTCTCTCTCACTAGCCTAGAGATTCCAATCACCAAGAATGGACGCACACAAGCTTCTCTCTAGCTAGATATAACCTATAGTTGGAGTACAAGAGGTTTTGAAGTGTGGAAGTGGTAGCTCTTGGTCTTGAATGCTTGAGAATGTGTAGTGAGGCTCTGGTGATCAAGACTTGTCGAAATGGCCGGTTGGAGGGGTATTTATAGCCAGCCCACACGAGATAGCCGTTGGAAAAGTGGGCAGACTTTGTCAGTTAACATCGGATCCTCCGATGCACCCCTTTATATGATCATCGGTCGAATTCCAAATTAGCTGATGTCACGTGTCAGATGTGACCGTTGGATATAACCGTTGGATCTTTTAATCGACCGATGTTACTTCAATTTATCATCGGATGATCCGGTGTGTATATCTTCAGAATTGGGTCAGAAATATTGTCTCTGTTGAATTTGACCGATGTACACTTATTTCATCATCGGATGATCCGGTGTGTATATCTTCCGGTGAATGCAACTTGTTTGCTTCGAGTTGTTTTGAGTTGATCTTTTAGAATCCTCTCGAGTGACCTCTTTGATACTTGTTTGAAATGATATTACGATGAGGTGTGAGCTCCTTGTGTTGCCAATTTTGATAAAGTAGAGTCGTTGTATGATTTCTTCATTTAGTTTTTATGAGTGTCGAGTAACCCCTTAGAATGGATCATTGAGGGGTCTCCATTTGTATCCAATGAGCAGTAGATGGTGTGAATAGATAGTTCATTAACGGTTGATGTGATATATGTGAAACCTCGCATCCACAAACTCATTAGTAATAACGAACGGTTGTCATTAATCACCAAAACCATATCTCACGGGGGCCTAGATGCTTTCAATCTCCCCCTTTTTGGTGATTGATGACAACACAACGAGTAGAGCATATAATTGAATTAAAACACAATGCTCCAAAAAGAAATATAACAGGTACAAATTTGCAACACAAGTGGCTCGAAGGCTCAAATAATAAACGATAAGGCGTAAGAGCACAGAGTAGCACCCGGAGTACAATAATAGCAAATAATAATAACGATCAATCTCAAATAAAGTAGCAAAAGTATAGACATAGACACTCCCCCTAGAACTGAGCTAACCCTCCCCTGACTCTAGCTCTTCTCCCCCTTTGGCATCAAGACACCAAAAAGGAAAGTCGAGTGCCTACGACTCAGGCGCGCTCCTGGCGATGGTGAAGCGGTCGGCGTCGACGGTGCTGTCGTCGGAGCTGCTGGAGGTAGAGGTCGCTGGTGCTGGAGCTGGAGCGGGAGCTGGAGCTGGAGCTGGAGCTGCTGTGGGGGCTGGAGCTGGAGCTGGAGCTGCTGTGGGATCCGCTGAGGCTGCAGGCGCCGGTGGAGGTACTGCCGGAAGAGGTGAGGACTGGAACGGCGTCGGCGGCAGTACTGGAGCTGGCGCTAGTGACGGTGCACCTGGAACCTGACCGAGCCCTGGGTGCTGAGGTGGAAGAGCGACTCCTGTCTGCTGATAGAGGTTGGTGACCAACCCCAGGATGCCCAACAGCATCTGCTGAGTCTGCTGCTGCTGGTCCAGAGTGCGTCGCGTCATCTGGTCGACAAGGTTGGTGAACCTGTCGGTGTCCTCTCGCCTCTGACGGGCGATCTCCAGCTGCATCTCCTACTGCTGCCTCTGAAGCTCCTCCTGTCGAGCTGCCTGCTGCTCCTGCTGCTGAGCCATCCGCTGAAGTAAAGCAGTGAGCTCTGACGGCTGAGTCACCTGAGCCTCTGACACTGGAGGAGGTGAAGGTGGTGGAGCAGCTGAGCCTCCTGCCTCTGCGTCGTGCTGCCTCGGTGAGGGAGGAGCAGGAGGGAAGTACTCCTCGACACTGTCGCTGGTGTCGCTGTCCGACCACACGTGCTGTAGATCTCCTCCCTGAGCCTCTGCCTCTGCCAGCTCTGCGTCCTCCTGAGTCAGCTCTGCCCAGTCCTCCTCGGACAGTCTGGCTCGAACCTCACGCTCGACGGGACGGCCAAGGCGACGGTCTCCCGGAGTGGGGACTCGGTAGTAGCTGAACCGGGTCACATGCATCTCTGTCAGCTGAGAGACTCCTGGAGCGTCCTCTGGAACCAGCTGGTGAAGAAGGTGACAGATCCAGTGTCCAAAGACCAGCTGTCGTAGCATCCCAACTCCATCGGTGATCACGTCCTCCATCTCGCAGATCAGAATATCTATTATGTCGAACTCCATCCCGTTCATCACATAGAACAGGATGGTCTGCTGAAGGCTCGTGAATCCCTCCAAGTAGCCGGACCTCGGCAGCAGGGTACGTCTGAGGACGTGGTGAACTGTCCGGGCTGCTGGGGTGAGAAGAGCTGGCACCCTCGGCTGGTCAGGAGTGAACGTCTGAGTGAACAGACCTCTGATCTCCTCGAAAGGCGGTGCCACTCCTCCAGTCAGTGGCCTCCTCGGCGGGTCTGCGTCTCCGTAGACTATCTGGTGCAGACACGTAGTAGAAAGCTCCACACCGAGCAGTCTGCCCAACAAGTCTCGAGACACGTCGTGGATCCGCCCCATGAACATGAAGTGGATCGAGCGACGGCCCTCAGAGATATAGAGTGTCGCGTAGAACACCCTGACCCACTCCTCGACGTAGGCACTCCTCTGGTGTGAGAGCAGATCCACAAGTCCTCTGTATCTCTCAAAGAGGGGCCTGATCCCGTGTCCTGCTGCCACTGCAAGCTGATCCCAGTCAATGCTGTTGTGCTGGAATAGCTTGTGACCCCGACGCCTGTAAGTCTCGTACAAGGACGCCTGTGTCAGGGTCCAGAAACGGGAGTCAACTCGAGAGTCCCTAGGCCGCGGGAACCACTCCTCAAGGATCACTGACCATCTGAGCTTCTTCAGTTGCCTAGCCTTCGTCTCCCTGTAGTCGGTGAGTCTGACATCCTCGGCAACACGGACAGCTGTGTCCATCAGATGGATGGCCCTTTCGGCCTCTCTATCCTCGGCGCGGTCAGCCGCAGAAGGACGCCGACTCGCCGTAGGGGTCTGTCCACCCCCACGAGTCCTCGGGGTGCGCCGGCGGATGAGTGGCGGCACCTCGGTCTCCTCCTCGTCGGAGCCCTCGGGAGGCACCGGCTGGATCGGAGGCTGCTCCTGCCTCTGCCGGGACTCGCGGATCCGTAAGGAACCCCGATGGCCGCGCTCACGCTCCTCGGCGGCGCGAGCGGCCAACTCCGCACGACGAGTGTCCTTGGACACTTTGCGCTTCTTCGCGGCGGGCTCCTCAATAGCCTTGCCCTTTCCTTTGCGATCGCGACCCATCTTGATGCAATAAAGGGCTAGGGTTAGCGACGGTGAAGGTGCACGACGAAAACAATGAAAGGCGTTGCGCGTCACTGAGCAAACCTTATCGTCGAATCGGTGAACCACGGCGGAATTCTAGCGGAGAGGGTGATGTGTGCCCGCGGCGAGTGGTGGAGGAGAAACGGCACACGCGGGAGGCGGCGTGCGCGGGAGACAGCGGAGGCAGCACCTGGGAGGCGGCGGCTGCGGCAGGGAGACGGTGGCAGCTGCGGCGGGGAGGCGGCGGCGGCTGAAGGGCGGCGGCTGCGGCAGGGAGGCGGCGGCGGCTGCGGCAGGGAGGCGGCGGCGGCTGCGGCGGCGCCTGGGAGCCGGCGGCGGCGGCTGGGAGACGGCGCGGCGCGGGAGACGGTGGTGGCGGCGGCGCAAGCGTCGGGCGGCGGCGGAGCTCGGGGAAAGGAAAAGAGAAAAACCGGAAGGGCGGCCGAACCACCTTTTAAACTGTACGGGCAAACCCTAGCTGCGCATAAAACACCGGATGGACCGATGATCATCGGAGGATGCATCGGTCGAGTTCAACAGAGAGTTGTTCCAAAACTCTCTTTGAACACCGGATGATCCGACGTTGAGTTGGCGATCATCGGTCGATTTCTGCAGGGCACCAGGAAGGCTAAACATCGGATGCTCCGATGCCTTCTGAAAAGAACTCATCGGTTGATTTGTGACATCTGACTTGATCTGAGCACTGAGGTGAAGCACCAATTGATCCGATGATCTGCTGGCCCTAGCATCGGATAATCCGATGACTACAGAAAATCTAAGACTGCCCATATATGTCCTTTGACTTAAGCACACAAAGATAAGGATTGGTCTTAGGACTTTTTGGGCAACTCCTAACCTCTAATATAAGGCCTTAAATATAGTGCCACATATTGGCTAAGCCCTTAAGCAAAGAGAACACACAGGGTTAGGAGTGAAAACCATGAAAATGTAAGGCCCATGCTTTGTGAGCTAGAGTGTAGAGAACTTCTATCTCTTTAAAGCATGTACCTTTAGAATTTTGCTCTATCCACATCATATGAGTTGAGTTATTGCATTTTGAACAAGTCTCCTTCTCATGATGTGGTTCCCCTTTGTGACAATCTACCGTATGCAATGCCAACCAAAATGATGCAAGATATTGAATGAGTGCAAGTCTATATGGTAGGAATCATGCAAGGCATAATGTAAATCTATCTTGCCAAGTTTAAACCTGCCAAAGGCTTCCTCAGGAAAAGCTATTTCTAGCTTGCCCCTATCCTTTGGGAGTTAGACAAGACCTATTTGATATGCAACCTTACATGAACATGGCAACTTACATGACATTAGATGCATCTAGCACATTTAATTCACTTCTTAGTCTAGAAAAAGTTTTCTCGTCAAGTGGCTTAGTGAAGATATCCGCCAATTGTTCTTCGGACCTTACACCTTGCAAAGAGATGTCTCCTTTAGCCTCATGGTCCCGCAAGAAGTGATGGCGAATATCAATGTGCTTAGTGCGGGAGTGTTGAACGGGGTTTCTATTAATCTTAACCGCACTTTCATTGTCACAAAGGAGAGGCACACAATCAAACTTAATTCCAAAGTCCAAAAGGGTTTGCTTCATATATAGAATTTGGGCACAACATGCGCCGGCCGCTATATACTCTGCCTCCGCGGTGGACAAAGCCACGGAGTTTTGCTTTTTGCTCGACCAAGATACTAGGGAACGCCCAAGTAAGTGGCACCCACCGGATGTACTCTTGCGATCCACACGGCATCCGGCAAAGTCCGAATCCGAGTAACCCAAGAGATGAAAACTAGCGTTCTTGGGGTACCACAAACCTACACTTGGGGTATGCTTGAGATACCTAAGTATCCTAAAGACCGCCTTACGATGCGATTCTTTAGGTGCTGCTTGAAAGCGAGCACACAAGCACACACTAAACATGATGTCGGGCCTAGATGCGGTGAGATATAATAATGAACCAATCATGGAACGGTAATGAGATTGGTCAATAGGTTTACCGTCCATGTCCGCGTCGAGATGACAATTTGTTGCCATTGGAGTGCTTCTTGAGCTGCAATCTTCCATTTCAAACTTCTTCAAGAGGTCTTTGGTGTACTTTTCTTGGTAGATGAAAGTCCCCTCTTGAAGTTGCTTGATTTGAAATCCTAGGAAGAAATTGAGTTCTCCAATCATTGACATCTCGAACTCCCTAGACATCATAGTGCCAAACTCAAGACTAAGAGATTTGTTAGTTGAGCCAAAAATAATGTCATCAACGTAAATTTGACAAAGAAATAAATCCCCGTTGATGTCCTTGGTGAAAAGTGTAGTATCCACCCTCCCGATCTTGAATCCTTGCATGACTAGGAAATCCCTAAGACGTTCATACCATGCCCTAGGTGCTTGCTTGAGCCCGTAGAGCGCCTTGTGTAACCTATACACATGGTTAGGATTCCTCGGATCTTCAAACCCGGGAGGTTGCTCAACGAAAACAAGCTCGTTAATATAACCATTTAGGAAAGCACTTTTCACATCCATTTGATAAAGCATAATATTGTGATGTGAAGCAAAAGCCAGGAGTATACGAATAGCTTCTAACCGTGCGACCGGGGCAAAGGTTTCTCCAAAATCTAGTCCTTCTACTTGTGAAAAACCCTGGGCCACAAGCCTTGCCTTGTTGCGGACCACCACGCCATTCTCGTCTTGTTTGTTGCGGTACACCCACTTCGTTCCGATGACGTTCTTGTCCTTAGGTCGCTCCTCCAGTACCCAAACTTCATTGCGGGTGAAGTTGTTGAGTTCTTCTTGCATAGCCATCACCCAATTTGGATCTTGGAGTGCTTCATCAATGTTTGTGGGTTCTACACACGACACAAAGGAGTAGTGCTCACAAAATGAAGCAACATGGCGAGAACGAGTACTTACTCCCCGTGACGGACTTCCGATGATTTGATCCATCGGATGTGCCTTGGAGATGCGCCCATGCCTCATAAGAGGTTGTGAGGCACTTGGTGGTGGTGAGGCATCTTGCTCATCTTGTGGTTGGACTTGACCTTGGACTTCTTCTTCTTCTTGGTGTTGTGTGGCATGTGAATCTTGTATTGGCAATGGATCATTTTTCTCTTCTTCTTCATCAATTTGAGGCGCCATGGAGGTGTTGATGTTGGAACTTGAGGCTCCCCCTTGATCATGGCTCTCCTCAACTTCGGGCTTGATGTCTCCTATGGTCATGTTCTTCATGGCTTCTCGTAGAGGCTCATCATCTATATCATCATGACCAAAACCCTCCTCTTGGGAGCCATTAGTCTCATCAAACTCAACATCACAACTTTCTTCAACTAACCCGGAGGTTTGGTTGAATACTCGATATGCTTTTGAGTTTGACGCATAACCAAGAAAGATACCAACATCACACCTTCTTTCAAACTTACCGAGCCTTTTCTTGCGGTAGATGTAGCACTTGCACCCGAAGACTCGGAAGTAGGAGATGTTGGGCTTTCTCCCAATGAGGAGCTCATATGGGGTCTTTTGAAGTAGTCGATGAAGGTAGACCCTATTTGCAGCATGGCACGCCGTGTTGATTGCTTCGGCCCAAAACTTCTCCGACGTGCCATAGTCATCAAGCATTGCTCTTGCAAGGGTGATGAGAGTCTTGTTCTTCCTTTCAACGACACCATTTTGTTGAGGGGTGTATGTGGCCGAAAACTCGTGCTTCACGCCTTCACGATCACACCACTCCCCAATGTTGTAGTTCTTGAACTCGGTGCCGTTGTCACTCCGGACCTTGATGATGGGAAGTTGAAATTCCCTTTGAGCTCGTTTAGCGAAGGTCTTGAAGATTTCCGGAGTTTCACCCTTGTCGCCTAGGAACAATGTCCAAGCATAGCGAGAGTAGTCATCAACAATAACAAGACAATAGAGGTTACCACCAAGGCTTTGATACGTGGACGGTCCGAAGAGGTCCATGTGAAGTAGTTCAAGTGGCTTGGAGGTTGACACCATTGTCTTTAACGGATGGTGTGAGGCAACTTGCTTCCCGGCTTGACATGCGCTACAAAGCTTGTTCTTCTCAAATGTGACATCCTTCACGCCGGTCACCATCCCAAGCTTGAATGACTTCTTGAGCTTGCTCATCCCAATGTGAGCAATGCGCCGATGCCATAGCCACCCCAAACTAGTCTTGGTGAAAAGACAAGTGGTCAAGCTAGCATCCTTGTTGGAAAAGTCCACCAAGTAAAGATGTCCATGCCGAAAACCTTTGAATATTAGTTCTTTACTTGACTCACTAGTCACCACAACACCATTCTTGTCAAATGTGCATGTTAGTCCAAGATCACATAATTGTGCTATGGAAAGTAAATTGAAGCTAAGAGACTTAACGTAAAGCACATTAGAGATGGACAAATCATGAGAAATAGCAATTTTACCCAAACCAATTACCTTCCCCTTTGAGTTATCACCAAAGGTGACTTGTTCATGATTGCCGGGGTTTTCTATGGAGGTGAACATACCATCATTGCCGGTCATATGTTGAGTGCACCCACTATCTAGTACCCAATGCTTTCCTCCGGCTTTGTAGTTCACCTACACACATGAAGTTAGTTTTTGAGTTTAGGAACCCAAGCCAACTTAGGTCCTTGTATGTGTGATACAAGTGATTTTGGAACCCAAAGTTGCTTGGGGAGCTTCCCCTTCATGCCCTTGATGTCTTTGCCGATGAACCTTGCCTTCACCTTTCCGCCTACTTTGTTCAATAGATAGTGATAATCATTGAAAGTAGATTTGTAGTTAGGAGGCAATTTGGGAGAAGGACGGTTGGGAAGAGGACACTCCCTCGTGTGATGTCCGGTGACCTCACAATGTTGGCAATATGACCCAACTTCCTTGATGAAGCTTGTCCTAAGCTCCGGTGAGGGCACCTTTCCTTTGTTGGGTACCGGGAAGGATCCAAGTCCTCTCTTGTTGAAGCTTTTAGCTTGTTGGTAGAGGATTTCCTTGTGCTTATCCTCCCCCTTAGAGAGTCTTGCCACACTAGTGCGAAGACTTTCAATTTCGTCCATTAGTTCCTTCTCCCTAGGGCTTGCTTTCAAAGGCAAAGACTTATCCAAAACATTAGTGGCATGTGAATTAGACGATATTTTGCCATCAAGGGTTTCTTTCTTTGTGTTTTTCAATTTAAGTTTAATAGCTTCATAAGCACGGTTAAGCACTTCATGTTCTTGAATCAACTCATTGTGCTTTGCCAAGAGTGCTAAGTTAGCTAAGTCAAGCTCATGATACTTAAGCTTGATTGTAGCATTTTCATCCTCGATTTGTTTGACATTTAATTTGAGCGTGTCATGCTCTTTAAGTATGGTTACATACTTGTCATGCAAATCGAGGTTAGCACTTTCAAGCTTAGCACGAGCTAGCTCAAGAGCCTTAACCTTAGCCTTCTCCCTTTTTATCATGGCATGATATTCACTAATCATGGATGCTAATTCATCGGGTGAAAGCTCCTCATCATCATCGCTAGAGTCTTCACATACCTTTGAGTTACCTTTCGCCATTAGGCACATAGGAGGTGGACGAAGAGGGGAGTCATTCTTGTTGACGATGGCGAGGCCCGCCAAGTTTTCTTCAATTTCACTATCTTCGTCGCTTGACTCTTCATCCGTGATCCACTCATTTGCTTCACACATGAAGACCTTTTGAGGCCCTCTTCTTTTCTTTGGAAAGAGCTTGGTTTTCTTGCCTTTGTCAAATTTCTTCTTTCCAAAGGAGCGCTTGGGATTGACCTCCTCTTCATCATCACTTTCTTCTAGCTTGTGATGCTTGCCGATTTCCTTTCTTTTGTCCGGTCTTGGGCAGTCATATGATATGTGGCCTAGATCACCACAATTGTAGCACGTCTTGTTTTCATCTTTTCTTGGCAAGAAGGCTTTCTTTTTGGGATCAAAAGAGTATCCCTTCTTTGCAATCTTAGAGTTGAGGCGTGAGAATTTTCTCATCATCAAGGCAAGCTCATCATCATCATCTTTACTTGTTTCTTGCTCTTCTTCACTTGAGCTAGGCTCAACCATTTTCTTCTTCTTGGGAGTTGTCTTCTTGGTTGACGCCTTGAGAGCAATGGTTTTTGATGATGACTCCTCCATCATTCCAAGTACGCTCATTTCATGAGCATGAATTTCTCCAATGAGCTCCGAAACTTCAATGTTGTCTAGTGACTCTTTTTGGAGCATTGAATTGATAATGTTGTACTTGGGCTTGGGTAGAAGCATGAGGATCTTGCGATTTATAAGTCCCTTGCCAAGAGAAGCAATATCAAGTGCGTTAATTTCCTCAATGAGCACATTTAAACGAGAAAACATTTGATTAACGTTTTCATGAGGAAGCATCTTAAATTCATCATATTTTGATTTAAGCATGTGATATTTGAGTTCTTTGACACGAGATGAGCCCTCATGTATTTCAACTAGACATGCCCAAATTTCACATGCTTTTTCCTTGCTAGCAATCCTAGCAAAAACATCTTGACTAATGCATTCATATATGGCATTTCTAGCCTTAGCATCCCATTTTAATTGGTCTCCAACATAGTCAAGATTTCCAAACCCCGCATGGGTCGCTTCCCACACTTCGGGAGCAATTGCCTCAAGGTAAGCGCGCATGCGTGCTTTCCAATAAGCAAAATTCTTGCCCTCGAAGGTAGGAACCGAACCCCCATTCTTGGCCATTTTTGCTCTCTAGCGCGAATCTAGAATGATCCAATGAGCAACCTTGCTCTGATACCAATTGTAAGGATCGAAACGCCCAAGAGGGGGGGGTGAATTGGGCTTTTTTTAAAATTTTAGAGCAATTTAAAACTTCAATGGTTGAAGCCCAATTCCCTATGCAAACTAAGTACGCAAGTAAGAGAGTTAAGTGCGGAATAGTGAAAGCGTAATAGTAAGGAGTGAGGAGAGAAATGCAAACTCCCGCGGAGACTCGGAGACACGGCGATTTTTCCCGTGGTTCGGTAAGATCATAAAAATCTTCCTACATCCACGTTGTGGCACCCACCAAAGGGTATGGCCACTCCCAAGTCACCAAGACAAGGGAATCCACTATCTTTCTCCGTTCGCCCTCTCCGGCAAGGTGGAGCTCAAGCCTTGTACAACGGTGATCCTCCGGGCTTCCACAAACACCTTGGTAAGCTCCGGAGTGATCTCTTCTTCCTCCAACGTTTACAAGGTGAGAGAAGTCACCAAGACACTCTCTCTCACTAGCCTAGAGATTCCAATCACCAAGAATGGACGCACACAAGCTTCTCTCTAGCTAGATATAACCTATAGTTGGAGTACAAGAGGTTTTGAAGTGTGGAAGTGGTAGCTCTTGGTCTTGAATGCTTGAGAATGTGTAGTGAGGCTCTGGTGATCAAGACTTGTCGAAATGGCCGGTTGGAGGGGTATTTATAGCCAGCCCACACGAGATAGCCGTTGGAAAAGTGGGCAGACTTTGTCAGTTAACATCGGATCCTCCGATGCACCCCTTTATATGATCATCGGTCGAATTCCAAATTAGCTGATGTCACGTGTCAGATGTGACCGTTGGATATAACCGTTGGATCTTTTAATCGACCGATGTTACTTCAATTTATCATCGGATGATCCGGTGTGTATATCTTCAGAATTGGGTCAGAAATATTGTCTCTGTTGAATTTGACCGATGTACACTTATTTCATCATCGGATGATCCGGTGTGTATATCTTCCGGTGAATGCAACTTGTTTGCTTCGAGTTGTTTTGAGTTGATCTTTTAGAATCCTCTCGAGTGACCTCTTTGATACTTGTTTGAAATGATATTACGATGAGGTGTGAGCTCCTTGTGTTGCCAATTTTGATAAAGTAGAGTCGTTGTATGATTTCTTCATTTAGTTTTTATGAGTGTCGAGTAACCCCTTAGAATGGATCATTGAGGGGTCTCCATTTGTATCCAATGAGCAGTAGATGGTGTGAATAGATAGTTCATTAACGGTTGATGTGATATATGTGAAACCTCGCATCCACAAACTCATTAGTAATAACGAACGGTTGTCATTAATCACCAAAACCATATCTCACGGGGGCCTAGATGCTTTCAAGCAGCCTGCGAGGTTCTTTTTTTTCTGGAGGGGGCTTGACGCCCTACACAACCTAGGCTCGAGAGAGCGGATGAACACGGAAATTTACGTGGTTCGGGCCGCCGGAGCGTAATACCCTACGTTCATGGGTGTGCTTGTTCTATTGCTTGAGCATGAGTGCTTGTGTGTTCTAGGATGCGGAATCGGGAACCCCCTGCAGGGTGGTCACCCATGTCCTTTTAAGCTCAAGCCGGGGTGGTTACAATAAGACCCACGGCCCGACAGGTAGCCCCAAAGCTAATTGAACCCTATACACGATCTAGTGCTTCGTCCTCTTAGTAGAGTGGACGACGGGAGCGTTAAGTCCCGCCGCCCGGCGCGCTGAGCGCTCCTGACCGCGTGTCAGGTGATGATGAAGACGTCGTCTTGTCGCCGCGTCTCCTTGCCCTGCTTGGGCGGTTGCGTGCCGTTGGATAGTACTGTACCACTGTCACGCCTTGCCGTCCTGTCTTGTCACCGTAATGGCGAAAGGGCAAGGGATGGAAGCATGTGTTGTGTGCCATGCTTCTGGGGAAGGCGCGAGCCTTTAATGCGAAGCCTGGCAGCACACTCCCTTCTTGACTTCGTCGACCCATGGCTCACGACAGATCGTGAGGTACGTGGCGGCTCTGGAGCACTTTTCGACGGGCTTGGTGCCGGGAGACACGTGGCAGCTCCGGACCTCACCTCAGCGGAGACGCTCGGGCCGGAGCCCGGGACATGTGTCTGCACCGGAGCTGTCCTCAATGGGGAGGTGGCTCAGAGCCAGGGGACACGTGATAGCTCCGGACCTCACCACAGCGGGGAGGCTCGGGCCGGAGCCTGGGGCACGTGTCTGCTCTGGAGCTGTCCTCAGCAGGGAGGCAGCTCGGAGCCAGGGGACACGTGGCAGCCCCGGACCTCACATCAGCGGGGAGGCTCGGGCCGGAGCCCGGGGCACTTGTCTGCACTAGAGCTGTCCCCAGTGGGGAGGCGGCTCGGAGCCAAGGGGACACGTGTCGGCCTCGGACCCCACCTCAGCGGGGAGGCTCGGCCCGGAGCGCAGGGCACGTGTCAGCTCCGGAGCTCATGTGCACGTGGCAGCCCCAGGGCTGACCATGGGGCCAAGGGCACATGGCTCACGCTGGGGCCCGCCTCAGCGGGGAGGCAAGGCCCAGGCTGTCTTTTACCCACTACATGGGGGTACCCGATCTGCGAGATACCTACAGTGGCCCCTGAGTCCATCTCGGGGGAGGCATCGAACCCGCATGTGGGGCCTCCATTTGTCCCGCATGATGGTTTTGAACCTAAACTTTGGAAACCGAAGTGGTAGTGAGATCTTCGCGTAGTGGACGAGTGGTTGTACCTGGGGAGACGAAAATGATGCATGTCTCGAGGAGTTGCCTCGGGGTAGTTACTGCGATAGCCCATGGGTCGCAGGTCTACCGCGCTGCACGACTCAGGAACCACCAGACGTTCCCGAGATGTTACTAGCCCGACCCCGAGTGTCTGACTAGTGGGCCTGGGCCCTACCCATCATTGGGGGGGGGGGGCGAGTGCCAAGGTGGTGTGCTCGAGGGTTTGCCTCGGGGCACTTACTACGGCAACCAATGTGTTGTTCGCCATAGTTCCACCACGCAACTCTCCTCGGGAACCGCCGGATGTTCCCGAGATGTTACTCGCCCAACCCCTAGCGTCTGATGGGTGGACCTGGGTCCATCCCATCGTTGGGAGAGGCAAAGCGACGTGCTCGACGAGTTGCCTCGCAGCACTTACTGTGGCAACCAATGGGTTGGTCACCACAGTTCCACAGCGCCGCTCTCCTCGGGAACCGCCAGACGTTCCCGAGACGTTACTCGCCCGACCCCCAGTGTCTGACGGGTGGACCTGGGTCTAACCCGTCGTTGGGGGAGGCGAATAACCCGCGGCGTATAGAGGTGGAAGCCCAATCGTCGCACCTGTTGCCCTACCTGAGGTCGCAGCCGTGTATAAATGGGGGCCTTCCATTGTTGGACGACACCCTCCTTCACCATGTGACCTTTGTTCTCCTCTTGTGTGCTGGAAGCTTCCACTTCTCAGCACTCTCGCCCACCAGATGCACTTACATAGGCAGCCGTCTTCATCCACTTTTGTGAGATGTTCGTGTGTGCGCAGCCTTCAGTGTGGCTCACTGAGGCGTCCCTCTTTCTAACGTTCCCGGATAGAAGCACAAGCCATCCTGATGGCTTGCTGATGGAAAGGGAGGCCGTCGGGGACAAGATCCTCAACTCATAGAGAGCCCCTAAGCGAGTGTCATGTGGGACATGTCCTCTAGGCGCCTCGCAGAGGAAGGGCTACCTGCCAGTATCGGAGGAAGGTTAAGTCCAGAGTGATCAAGCCTTCCTCGAGGTATTGTTGTGGACAACCAAATCCACCATAGATGGCGTTTGGGCCACGCGACACTAGAAGTCACCGTTGCCTTGGTCCAGCATGTGTTGTTGCCGTCCTCGGTCTTATAGCAGGTGACCGTTCTCTGCGCAGAGATTGGCTTGGGTAACAACCAAGTCTGTCACGGAGCAGAAGATTGCTCGAACTGTAGATGTTGAGTTCCTTAGTTGTCTTGTATCCCCTTTTGTATGCCAAACTCTGTCATTAATGAAAGCTTCTTCGTTTCAAGCCTTTCTTTGCATTGTATTGTCGATGTAGACTTCAGACCCTTAGCATCGCAATGGTCCGGGATGACTTTAACCGACGTGGATAGCTCTTTGCCGATGTCTCGAGCTTGTTCCTCTGGGTCCTTAGCAGCGTAAGGACCCAAGGCGCCTTGGCAGTGTAGCTACCACTCCTTCTGGATCCTCAGCAGCGTAAGGACCTAAGGGAAGATCGGTCCTTGCCTCCAGCTTGCTCTAGGGAGACTCTTGGCAGCTCTGGACCTCACCTTAGTGGGGTGGCTCGGGCCGGAGCCTAGGACACGTATGTGCACCGGTGCTCTCTTCAACGGGGAGGCGGCTCGGAGCCACGGGACACGTGGCAGCCCCGGACCTCACCTCAGCGAGGAGGCTCGGGCCGGAGCCCAGGGCACATGTGAGCTCCGGAACTCAAGGACACGTCGCAGCCCCAGGGCTGACCTTTGGGCCACGGGTACATGGCTTGCCCGTATACAGTTGATTTGCTTGAGGAAACACAAACTGTAAAGGGAGGGTGCATAGGTCAAGGCAAAACTTTCTCACTTCAGACTCTTTCTCATAGGAAGAAACAGGCTATACTAGAAGGCAACAACCCATCCCAGATGTCGAGAGCGACAGGGCTCCTCCGAGATGTGAAATCCCGAAATATTAGCAAGTGGAGCTGCAAATCACACCGATAAAATGAGAGGGAATTTAAACTTTTGAATATAAAGGTGTGAGCTCCAAGGATAAAGTGAACTTGCAAAAATTTCCAAACCGGGAGATCTAAATCCACAACTCGGTTCACCATACATCCAATAATAGCCCGACAAATTTCCAGATCATTTGGAAAGGATTTCTTATTTGTTGGAATTAAAACGGGAGGTAATTTGAATTTGAATTTAAACTTTAGTTTCAAATTATGACTTCACCGAAATCCAAATTTGAGTGCACTGTTGTGCTCCTCATAGTTCTTTTGTCCTATCCTCCAAGTTTGATCAAATTTGGAGCTCATTTGCTATTTTAAAATGAATTGGGGGATAAGGGGGAGAAATGGGGCCCACTTGTTAGTGAAAGGTTAAACTTACCCCTGAAGGCTCCTCTGCTCTTCACTCGGACTAGCCGAAAGCCTCACGCGTGTGCCACCTCCCGAGCTTTGCAAGCCGACCGCCTTCACGTCCTGCTCCCGCTCGTGGCTCGGCCTGATCCTTTCCGCGACGAGTACACCAACGCAAGTTCCTCTGTCTCACTCGCTCACGCACCTCTCGGTGACTCTCCCGCGAAGCTCAGCTCACCGACGGTCGCTTCTCTGTTTTCTCATTGCACACCGCTGCCGTGCTTCGGATCATCACGCGCCAAGTACACAAAACGAGTGCAACGACGTGTTCTAGCCGGCTACCACTTCACACCGAAGCTTCTCTGTTGCCGTTGACGACAAATTGAGGATCATCGCTGAATTCCCGAGGTGACCGACGGAACCCCGCTTTGGCTCACTGTCGACAACCCAATACAACCACCCTCTTCCCCAACTCGCTACACAACAAAGGTGCGCTATCCTCCATAGATCATGTAGCCGAAATCCATTTAGCAAATGATCCATCCACTAGTCAGAATTTCCACAAAACCCGAAACCTAGTTCATACTCCTAAGCTTTGGGTTAGACTCAAATTCGTGCTCCATGATCAACCAAGGGTCGAGCTAGATTGCACGTAGCTTGTACACCTCCTAGCGCCCATCCTCGACGAAGAACCGAGGAAAACCATCTAGAATTGGCCATGTTCTAGCTGATTTTCGTGTCGCCGGTGCAAACGTGCCTCGGGTCACCATGGAGCCCTCGGTTGTCGGCCTTGTCACGGTGTTTGGAGTCCATTTTCAGCATCCTCGAGCTGCCACGGTACTCTCCGAGCAATCCCCGACTGATTTAGTGCTGTGTAGAGCCTCCCCGAGCTCGCCGAAACCCTAACTTGCGCTGTCACCGTCGCACGCTGGTTTCCGGTGCCGCCGGCGACCTCGCAAATGGACTCAGTGTGGTGGATTCCGGGGGGGGGGGGGCGAGTAGGAGGCCGGGAGGTGGCCGGAAAGCCAATTCTGGCAACCCTCGCTGAAGGGCGCCGCCGCTCGACTATTGGCGCGAGGTTGAAGAAGAGTACTGTGGTGTGGGGCCCGTCGACAGGGTTTGAACTTTTTCAGAATTTCCAGAGTTCAGTTCAAACTTTAAATAGTCATAACTTTTAGTAGGAACCTCCAAAAATTATCAAACAAATTTCATTGTATTACTATAAGTGGGTACTATCCAAGGGTGCATCCCAATTTTTATGAAAATCTCTGGAATTTGCTCAATATATAAATTAAGGGAAATCTTAGGGAATTAATTGCAGGGGTTCTATTTATTTGAAAATTCCCAATTTTGGGCAGAGTATTCCTCTAAATATGCGCAAACGCCAGTAAATATTTCAGAGGAATCGGACCTTATTCGCTAGGCCAAATGATGATTCAATCTTGTATGTCTCTGAAAATTAGGAAAAATAACAGAAACATTTTTCCAGCTTTTAGCCCAATCTTGTAAATTCCATATCTCTGTGTAGGAAGCTCCAAAAATGGTGAAACCAAATCCTATGGACTCATAATACTCCCAAGTTTCTGAAAACCCACATTTGTAGCCTGCCAAGACCCTAGAATTGTCATAGGAATTCAGAGAAACCAAATAGCTAAGAAAATTCCTTACACCACATTTTACATCAACTTTGTCTGAAACTTCGCAAGCCATACCTCTGTATGATCTATGGACCACTGTAAAAATTTCAGAGCAAGTTGAGGTCATCTTCTCCAGTTTTCTGCTGGGTCTTTCCAATACCTTTCTTATGTCCATTAGAGAGCTCTTTGAATTTTTTCTTCCACCACATCCAATGCCCAACTAAATTTTCCCTCTGGTTCTGTACATAACATAGCTCATCACTCACAAGTTCATCTAAACCGTTCTTAAACCATAAAACACTTTTGTTTTATAATGTCTTTACTTGCAACATAAAACTATGCATATTCATATTGGTAAGAAACACGACGAAGGAGTTTGACGAGGAACTCGACTCGGAGCAGCAAGTTGAGGCGTTGCTCGTCGCCAAGCTACTGACTTTAAGTTAGGATTAAACCTGCAGCAACATAAGGCAAGCCCCGGTTTGCATTTAATAGCTTTTAGTTACATTTTACTTTGTATCACTTTCATTGGTCTAGTATGTATTATGCATTAGGTCAAGGGTGATTGATACTCCAAATGCATGACCCACAAACCCTTGGAGTTGAAGGGTAGAACAGGTTACCTTCATGTAGTTTCTGCTAGACTTAAGTTGTATAGGATCCGGTACAAGTCGGGTAGTTGGAAGCTACTCGCGAGGCTAGGATTTTTGGTTCAACGGGGTATGGTTCTAGAGAATGAAATGCCTGGAATGGAAAATGAGACTGAGCAGAGAGTAGGAGCAGCAGGACGTTGGGCCTGTGTTGCCGTAGCTTTGTTTCTGTCGGTTAAGGACCGATGCGTATGCCTCCCTGTTGAGCAAGTTTGAACAGTACCGGATGCATACTGGAATTACGAGGTCCAGGAAACCGTTGTAACTCGGCTACTCTCGTATCAAAACTTATACCGCCGTCCTTTAGGGTTTGGTGTCATAGGTGTAAACCCACTAGCGGAGCAACTTCAACATGTTCCGGGTAGTGGCCCTTCTGATGGGTCGGTAGAACTAGTTCGGCATTGGAGTGACGGGTGAAAGGTTGCTGCATACAATGTAAGAAAGAGCTCTTGTGTGAGTCTTTCGAGGCGGATGTATGTGTTCTGTATTCCGGGTGTGTCCTGATTCGAATCGCCGTCCCTCGCGGTTATATGAGAACCACTTGGTCACTGAGTTGTGACGTAGTAATTACTTCCAGATGAAGTGAGATAAATCATTGATGTTGTGAAGTTCTTAAGTTCATTGTATTGCAAACCATGGATGCTATAGTTGTAAAGCTCACTAAGTTTATCTTCCATTTAGGGCATAATCACATCGTAGGAAAGCGCTTCTTGTTTGATTGGTGGACTTCCAATGTGAGGGCTGCCTAAGGCATATTAATCCGCTGCTATAAAACTGAAAGTGAGGATTAACATGTAGGCGTGTCGTTATTGCAACATCTTTTTCCTATACTATTAATCCCTGCAGGTAGAGTTTCATGTTAGGAGTGTCGGTTAAGTCTTGCTGAGCCATCGTGCTCACGGTTGCATTATTAGTGTTTTGCAGGTTATAAAAAAAATTGCTATGAAGATGATTGTTCGGTGAGACATCGGAGACTCACCGGAAACCCTGCCGCTGCACTCACCTTTGTTGAAGCTAGTAAGAAGCGTCAGCGGGTTGGACGTCTTCTCTTTTGCATAGTTAGGACCGAGAGTACGTGTGTATGTATATTCCGCTGCGGGTACCTTCGTGATACATTATGTTGTAAATGACACTATTGAGAAATAAAAGACTTTGTATGTTTATCTTTATTTTCGTGTATGTTGTTGTGTTCCGCATCGCACGGCACCACCCAATGTGTATCCTGGAGTGTGGATCCCGGAAGGAGTTCCCCACAGGCGTCTGAGACTTAACTATTTTAAGCGTTGTACCTAGACACTATGACACCCTTTTAGAGAAAATAAAACCCTACCGATGTGCTAAGGATAGAACTTACGGAGGTGTCCTATGTTCCATGGATTTGGTATAGGTACCCCATCCTCTGTGGTTAGGCGCATGCACCCGGGGTGACATACTTGTGTCACTCGGAAGGGGCCCTCCCAGCTGGGGAGAGTTTGTTCCCTCCTTCTCGAGAGAGTATTCGCTGTAGTACCAGGTCACCCACATCGAGCTGTCTACTCCGCACGGACCGCTGTTGACAACGTCGGAGTGCTTGGCGATATCGCGAGTTTTGGGCAGCTGCTTGCCACCTTCGCTCATCGACGAGGTCAATATCTTCGCGCCGGAGCTGGTCCTGCGTGGCTTCGTCATACGCTCGGACACGGGATGAGCCCATGGTGATTTCTGAGGGGGGGAGGGGGCGGCCTTAGCCCCATACACCAGTAAGAAGGGTGTTTCCCCTGTCGAGCAATTGAGGGATGTCCAGCCATCCCACAATGCACACGGGAGCTCTTCAACCCAATTGGCACCGTGTTTCTTCAAGCTATTGTAGGTGCGCGTCTTGAGTCCCCTGAGTATCTCGCCGTTTGCTCTTTCGACTTGGCCATTACTCTCTGGGTGAGCAACAAAAGCATAGCAAACTTGGATGCTGAGGTCCTCGCAGCAGTCTTGGAATACTACACTCGTGAACTGGGTCCCATTGTCGGTGATGATGTTGTTCGGGACCCCAAATCGACAGACGATTGAATTGATGAACTTGACTGCTGACTGCTTGTTGATAGTTACTACAGGGGTAGCTTCCAGCCACTTGGTGAACTTCTCTACGGCGACGTAGAGATATTGGTATCCTCCGATGGATCTAGGGAATGGTCCCAGGATGTCCAACCCCCACACAGCGGAGGGCCATGAGGACGGGATCATCAGCAGCGCTTGAGCAGGTGTGTGAAAGTGCATCTAGGTAATCCCCGTGGGTTTTGGATGATTGATGACAACAATTAAGATACTAATGAATTTTACTGAGTATGAGCACAGGTGCTTATCAAAGGAATGCATGTGGAGTCTCTCAATAAGCAAAAAGGAAAAGAAGAATACTTGAAAGGGTAGAAAATAGAATTTTTCTATTGAGTTTTACATCTTTGAGTTGTGTAAAGAATCTTCTCTTTTAGAGTGCTTGAGAATCATTAGAGAGCTCAAACTAAAGTTAGAAAGATAGAATCGTAAGAGAATGTAGTCATAGGTATGGCTGAAAAAGGGAAGACCGAACTTGTCTAGACTAAGGGCCGGACTAGTCCGTTCCAGCACAGACTAGTCCGTTTTAGACCACACAAGAAGTCTCTGAGTGAGTTCGGACTTGTCCGTTTTAGGCCGGACTAGTCCGTTGTCGAGTGAGTCTGAGCCTTTATGAGACTAAGTCTCGGAAGGCCTGACTAGTCCGCCTAGTTGGCCGGACTAGTCCGCTAAGCAGACTAAGCCGTTTTGGTCCGGAGAAGAAGTCTCTGAGTGACATCGGACTAGTCCGCTCCATAGGCCGGACTAGTCCGGTCCCTTCAGACTAGTCCGATTTAGGACGGAACAAAGGTTCCTGTGTGAGCTCAGACTAGTCCGAAGTTGGCTGGACTAGTCCGTAGCCCTATATTAGAGAGTTTTTTAGACTAAGTTTGGTAATACGACTAGTCCGCCCTTACAAAATTAGTTCGTTCTCATACGGAACAAAGGTTCCTGACTGAGATCAGACTAGTCCGCTCTTGGCTGGATTAGTCAGGGGTTTTATGACCGTTTGAGTCCAACGGTCACTAGACTTTAGTTGGTAGCCTTGTGACGTGAGTGGTCCCTCAAGAACGGACTAGTCCGGGGTTGGAATCGGACTAGTCCGGATTTTAGTTGGTAACGGCTAGATGCCAGGATTTCTATAAAAGGAGACCCCTGGCTGAGAATTAGGTAGATAACAACCCAAGCGCTAAAAACTCATTCCTAGAGCTCTTCTAAGCCTCTTTCCTCACCTTCTAGACCCCTAATATTGGATCTTAAGGAGTTTGTGGTTTTGTGAGAGGAAAGACGTGGTGATCAACGCTTGAGCTCTCGGTTTGACTCTCTTGCATTCTGATTGTTAATTTAAGTTCTTGATTGTTGTATTTTGATTCCTAGAACTGCTAGGTTGTTGAAGGGAGGCTCAAGTTGTGAGTAGCCCCTAAGAGCATCGTATTCACATTTGATTAATAGTGGAACAACTCGGGCTTGATCTTGGTGATCGCTCGGTGAGAGAAGGGTTGGAAAAGACCCGATCCTTTGTGGACTCCTCAACGAGGACGTAGAATCGTGTCTCTTGCTTACTTTACCTTCTTGCTCGATAACTTAAATTACTTGTTAACACTTGTGAATTGTTCCACTGACCTGCCATATAATCATTCCCAACTTATTAGTGAGATTGTTTGACTACTATACATCTTACGCTTAAACAAACTTAGAAGGAAAACCTGAAACACAATTTTCTACCTAGACCGGACTAGTCCGCCCTTCGACTGGACTAGTCCGGCCTTCTTCAAGTTTAATCCGCTATTTGCAATAGTTTCAGGTTTTATTAGCCTATTCACCCCCCTCTAGACAACTTTCAGTGTGTGGATCTGCTTAGCGTGGAACTGGCACGCCTTTCATCTATTGACCACGTCGACGACATCATGGAGAGCTGTCAGCCAGTAAAACCCTTGCTGAAAGGCTTTACCGACCAACGCGCGGGAACATGCATGGTTCCCACACTCGCCTCCATGGATCTCTGCGAGCAGGTCGCAGCCCTCCTCTCGGGTTATGCACCGCAGTAGGACGCCATTAGCGCCACGCCGGTAGAGATCCCCTTCTACCAGCGTGTATCTCTTAGCCAACCGAGCAATACGTTCAATGGATACATGTTCATCGGGAAAGAAATTGTCGGTACCCTCAATGCCGGGCACCCCCGCGCACAGGGTAAAACTGCCTAGGGACCTCGTCCCCTCCGTAGGGGCGAGCTCCGAAGGCGCCACGTGTCCAGCGGAGTCGGAGCTCCCCTCCCCTCGGAGGATAGCTCTGGGCCTGCCACGTGGCCCAGGAGGCCGGACCTCGACCCCTCCGCAAGGGCGAGCTCCGAAGGCTCCACGTGTCCAGCGGGTCCGGAGCTCCCCTCCCCTCGGAGGATAGCTTCGGGCCTGCCACGTGGCCTAGAAGGCCGAACCTCGCCCCCTCCGTGGGGGTGAGCTCCGAAGGCTCCACTTGTCCAGTGGGGCCGGAGCTCCCCTCTCCTCACAGGTGAGCTCCGGGCCTGACACGTGGCCAGCAGAGCAGCGCTGCCCGCCCGACGTGATAGGCAGCGGGAGTAAAGGCGCGTCATGTCTTTACCGTACGAAGCATTCAAGACCCGCACCTTCCCAAGATGAAGAGGCATGGCGCACGCCTGTCACGAGGCGCTGCGACCCATCACAGTCAAGACAGGCGCATAGTGTCTGAAGCTGTAGACCATTAAAGGCAGCGACAAGACATGGACAAGATGTACCCTGCCGCCCCTTCCATCACCAACGGCTACACTAGCCTGCGGCATAGGCAGGGTGGCAAGACGACCACCTCGAAGCCAGCGCCAAGACTATGTAGCTGGTAGGAAGTCACCCCGGGGCCACCTGTCGGGTCCCCAGCGGCCACCTTGTAAGCCGCCCAAGCCTTGGACTATAAAAGGATCGGGTAGGCAATGTTACAAGGGGTTCACACTCTAGTGGTTCGAACTCGGTTTGGCTTTTTGCACACTCACACGCTCAACACTCAGGCAATACAACGAGCACCTCAGCTCACTGTGGACGTAGGGTTTTACGTCCGGTGGCCTGAACCACGTAAAAAATCTCTGTGTCAACCTTCTCCTTCCTTCGTCCCTAACGCTCAAGCTCTCCGTGAGGGACTAGCCCCTCCGAAAAAGAACCTCTGCGGGCTGCCCAGTGCAGGCCCGGGGGATGTGTCGACAGCTACACTTCGATAGAAATTATCTTTCAAGTAGCCCTGGATCTCCGTGATCCATGCATCGGGACCTACTTGAGCACTTAGATCTTGAGCGCCGGGTTGCACGGAGTCCCCGGAGATGCTTACTATCCTTGGTGGGCGCCATGGTAACATGGCCGCCGGGACCGCCAGCTTTGAGTTGTTGGTCCCGCCCCCTTCGCATGGTTTAGCCGGCTAGGTGGTAGGTCGCAACAACTTCCTTTCAAAGACCCCCTCAGGTACCGGATCCCAAGTGGAAGCCTTTGTTGATAGGTCATCGGTTATTGTATTATTGGCACGGGGAACATGGGATAAGTCCAAGAATAAGAAGTCCTTCTCCAACTTCTGTACTTGGAGGAGATATGCTGCAAGTTGTGGGTCGTTGCAGCAACCCTCTCCCTTGACTTGCTTGATGATAAATTGAGAATCACTGTTGACCAACAACTGCTGGACGCCGAGGGACAGCGCGGTCTTCAACTCGAAGATGAGAGCCTCATACTCCGCATTGTTGTTGGTCGCCTTGAGGTCAAGTCGCACTATGTACTTGATCTGCTCTCCGGTTGGTGTAATGAGCAGAACCCCCGCTCCGACACCCTGCTTCCATGAGGACCCGTCGATGTAGAAAGTCCAGTAGGCCCAGTGAAGACCGGAGCTCTGGGATTTGGTTCACCAATGTCATGGCCCCCTGGTCGGCATGGTGGTGTAGTCCACTATGCCACGAAGTTACCTAACGCTTGGCTTTTCATCGATGGCGTGGTAAGAAGTCCAGATCGAACTCCACCAACTCCACAGCCCATTTAGCTATGTTTCCAGTGGTGTTGGGGCTGTGGAGGACGGTTCTCAGTGGGTACGAGGTTACCACCGAGATCTTGTGAGCCTAGAAGTAATGGTGCAACTTACTTGATGCAATGAGGTGCACACCAGTTATCAGGTCTAGGCATCTGAGGCCCGACCAGTTCTCCTTGGTGAGGTCCGGGACCCGGAGACCCCTGGCCCCCCGGTCCAGGACTGCACTCTGGGAGCTCGGACCCAGAGGGACGCCTGTTGCCGGGTCTAGATGGTTGAGACCCAACTGGTTCTTCTTGGGTAAGTCCGGGACCTGAGGCCCACAGGCCCCCGGGTCTGGAACTGCATTTTGGGAGCTCAAACCCATATATGCATCGATCATCAGGTCCACCTGTTCGGGGCCTAAATACTTCCCCCATCCCAAGGATTTCCTGCAGGGTCTGAGCCCTAGGGCTTTAGACCAACGGCAACAGGAGCTTCTTCTGGGACTTGAGGGTGACAGAGTTCTAGTCGCTCTGCGACCAGTACCATGCTCACGACCTCGGTTGTGGCAGCAATGTAGAGGAGTAGTGGCTCACCTTGTTCAGGGGCCACCATGACTTGTAGCGTTGTGAGGAACTTCTTCAGCTTCTGGAACGCCTCATCTGCCTCATCGGTCCATACGAATGGACCAGACTTGCGTAGAAGCTTGAAGAACAGAAGAGCCCGCTCCTCCAGTCTAGAGATAAACCGACTGAGCGCAACCAAGCATCGAGTAAGCTTCTGCACATCCTTGATGCAGACAGGGGGCCACATCAGTTCTATCGCCTTAATATTCTCTGGGTTAGCTTCAATCCCTCGGTGTGAGACCAAGAAACCGAGCAGCTTCCCGGCAAAGACCTCGAAGACACATTTGTCTAGGTTCAACCTTGTGCGTGTGGAACGCAGTCTGTCAAAGATTAGGGCTAGGTTGTCAAACAAAGATGCTTGCGACTTAACCTTCACTACGATGTCATCGACATAAACCTCAACTAGGTCCCGAATGAGGTTCCCGAACGTCTTGTGCATTGCACGCACAAAAGTTGGAAGAGCATTCTTAAGACCATAAGGCATGGACATATAGCAGTATAGACCATCTACTATGATGAAGGCGGTATGTTCTTCATCTTCGCTAGACATAGGTATCTGGTGAAAACCTGAGTGCGTCTAGGAAACACAGTAGATCACAACCGGATGTGGAATCGACTATTTGGTATATACGAGGGAGAGGGAACGGATCCTTCGGACATGCCTTATTGAGGGTGGTGTAGTCGATGCACATGCGTAGCTTCCCGCCAGCCTTGGGGGACAAAAACAGGGTTGGCCAACCATCGTGGATGATGGACCTCTTGGATAAGGCCAACATCGAGCATCTTCTTGATTTCTTCACGGATGATGTATTGTCGCTCGATGGATTGATTCCGAGGCTTTAGTTGGACCGACCTGGCGTCAGGATGGATCTTCAGTTGGTGCTCGATCACCTCCTTGGGGATCCCGAACATTTCTGACGGTTGCTAGGCAAACACGTCGACATTGAGGCTCCCGACAATTCAGGTGGTCTGGGTGACATCAGGACCGACTTGGATGACCTTGACTGGTACTTCTTCGTCATCCGAGGGCTGCACATGGGGTGCAGGTGTCACCCCTCGCTGACGCATGCTAGGAGGCAGCCGACTAGTTTCAGCGTGATCGGAGGCGACCTCCTGTGCTGCTGCCAGCGCTTGGAGCTTTTCTAGCGCTAAGACAGCCGCGGTGCGGTCACCGTGGATCTTGAGGACACCACTTGTGGTTGGCATCTTCAGAACTAAGTAGCCGTAGTGGGCTACTGCCATGAACCGGTACAGAGCTGGTCTGCCGATTATGGCGTTAAAGGGGAGACTGACCTCTGCAACGTCGAAGACAACGCTCTCCGTACGGTAGTTCTCAGGCGTCCCGAATCTCACCGGGTGGGAGATGCTACTGCACAGGAAGATTGGGTCCCGACCTACCCCTGAGAATGGTCTTGAGGGGGTAAGTTGGGACGTAGGAATTTGCAGCTTCTTGAAAGTTGCAAGGCTTATGACGTTGAGGGCCGCCCCGCCATCGATCAACACATGGTAGAGCTTCACATTGGAGATGGTTGGGGCGACGAGGAGAGGCAGCTGTCCGCCGCCTGCCATGTTCTTGGGGCAGTTGGAGGCGTCGAAGCTAATTGGCGTCTCCATCCATTTGCGATGTGGCGCCGGCCCCGGGACTGGGGCGACTGCTGCCACTGCTCGACGGAGGATCTTGAAGGCTCATCAGTACGAGACATCGGAAGAACCTTCATACATCACAAAGAGTGTGCCAACCGCTTGGCTGCCGGCTTGGCTAGACCCACCCGCTCTAGAGCGGGGGGTAGCCTCGTCGTCTCCCGCCTAGAGACAATGGCGAGTTGGGCGAGAGGGCTAGCCATAAGAAGTGGTGTTCACCATGGTCGTGTGGAGAGCGTGGAAAGCCCCCCTACCTAGCACGCCAAATGTCAGAGTGTGAGCTGCGACACTTCCCCCGACCTGCTCGGAAGCAGCTTGCAAGGTTCTTTTTCTCCGGAGGGGGCTTAGCGCCCTACGCAACTTGGGCTCGAGAGAGCGTATGAACACAGAGATTTATGTGGTTCAGGCCGTCGGAGTGTAATACCTATGCCCACGGGTGTGCTTGTTCTATTACTTGAGCGTGAGTGCTTGTGTGTTTCGGGATGCGGAATCGGGAACCCCTTGTAGAGTGGTCACCCCGGTTCTTTTATAGCTCAAGGCCGGGATGGTTACAATGAGGCCCGGGGCTCGACAGGTGACCCCAAAACTAAGTGAACCCTATACACGATCTAGGGCTTCGTTCTTTGAGTAGAGTGGACGACAGGAGAGTTAAGTCTCGCCGCCCGGCACGCTGAGCGCTCCTGACCGTGTTTCAAGTGATGATGAAAACGCCGTCTTGTCGCCACGTCTCCTCGCCCTGCTTGGGCCGCTGCGTGCCGTTGGGCGGCACTGTACTGTTGTCATGCCCCGCCATCCTATCTTGTCACCGTAATGGCGAACGGGCAAGGGACGGAGGCGTGTGCTGTGCGCCATGCTTCTGGGGAAGGCGCGAGCCTTGAATGCGAAGCCTCACAGGGCACTTCCTTCTTGACTTTGTTGACCCACGGCCCACGAGGGATTGTGAGGTACGTGGCGGCTCTGGAGTCCTTATCGACGGGCTTGGTGCCGGGGGATATGTGGTAGCTCCGGACCTCACCTCAACGGGGAGGCTCGGGCTAGAGCCCGGGGCACGTGTCTGCACCGGAGCTGTTCTCAGCGGGGAGGCGGCTTAGAGTCAGGGGACACGTGACATCTCCAGACCTCACCTCAGCGGGGAGGCTCGGGCAGGAGCCCGGGGCACGTGTCTGCTCCGGAGCTGTCCTCAACAGGGATGCGACTCGGAGCTAGGGGACATGTGGCAGCCCCGGACCTCACCTCAACGGGGAGGCTCAGGCTAGAGACCGGGGCACGTGTCTGCACCAGAGATGTCCCCAGCGGGGAGGCGGCTCGGATCCAAGGGGACACGTGTCAGCCCCGGACCTCACCTCAGCGGGGAGGCTCGGGCTAGAGCCCAAGGCACGTGTCAGCTTTGGAGCTCATGTGCACATGGAAGCCCTAGGGCTGACCATGGGGCTCGTGACTCACGCTAGGGCCCGCCTCAGCAGGGAGGCGGGGCCCAAGCTGTCTTTTACCCACTACGCGGGGGTACCCGATCTTCAGGATATCGGCACCACTGATTACACAACAAAACGTTATTTTCTTGATAACACATTCATTACAGAATCCATAGTTAATAGTTGTTTCCAGCTAAACAGATTTTAGCTTACTCATAATTCTTAACTTACAGCAGCTTTCTCACATCTCACAACTAAAATCAGATTTTCAATAAAGTCATGATAAGATTCAGAAAAAAAACTCGCTTTCAGCTACTAGCGTGCAGTGTCACGAAGACCTGTAGCATGTAGGAGGAAACCACACCACTCGGCCGCAACCACGTTCCACTGTAGAGAACGGGGCGCGGCACCAGCTTCGCATCACAGCCAGAGCCTGGAGAGATCTGAATTCCGAGCACACTCCCGTCTCCGGCTCCCTCTTCCATCTATGGAGATCCCCACCGTCGTCATCCGCCGCCTTCAGTCCTCGCTTCGCGGGGCCGCCGCCGCTCCCTCCTCCTACGACGATGCAGCCCCCGCCCCACTCTTCCCCCGCGTCGCCGACGCCGTTGCGGCCTTCGACGCGGGCGCCTCCACCTCCGCCTCGGCGGAGCTTCGGTGCGGGCGGTGCGGCGCCGCGGGAGGGCTCCTTCGTGGCGCACAGTCCGCACTCTGCGCCTATTGCGGTTTTCCCAGGCGCGGGGAGGATGGTGAATGCGAAGGCGGTGGCATTGCCTTCCGCGATGGCCCGGCGTACCGGTGGCTGCTCGGCTCGCTCGGGTTCGATGGATCCGTGAGCGCTCTCTTTCCTGCCCCCCTTTTGCACGTAATCATGTAGATTTGAGCCTTAATGTTTAGGAATCAGGTAGGTGGAGTAGTAATGTAGCAGGGTGAAAATAGGATATATTCTAATAGTGCCTGTGGCCTTGCTTCCGAAAGGTATGAATTCGGATTTCTCTGTAACTGGATGTTGCAACTCGCGAATTTTTAGCAGTGGATGAACTTATTTAGCGTTTGTTTCTTGAGAAATGGCAGGAAGTTAGGGAAATGTACCATTTCTAATGGGTCTGTGTTACTAGCTGAAAACATGGGCTAGGTTTGAGTGGTCAAGGCTCAATATACATGACGAGCATACTCATGTAGGATTTCAAGTTATGACAGTTGGCTCGGCTACCACTGTTGTTAGACCCTGTGGTCTATCACTGCCGGTAGCTGCAGCCAACTTGTCTGTGAGGACGTGAACTCCGCCTATGTTGTAATGATATAGCCGGTCCCAAGCCCGGGTAAAGGAGGAGGGGTTGTGATAGGCTTGGCGAGCCAACAACTACGCTTAGCCATTCACATGGAAATGAAACCCAATAGAAATTCGTTGGGGCGTAACCCTCTTAGCGACGCGCCATATCGGAACCCGGGTATGGTGTTAAGTGGGCAAGGGCCGGGTCACCACCGCCTTAGTGGCGCGCCATATCGGAACCCGGATATGGTGTTAAATGAGCAAGGGCCGGATCGCCACCACCTTAGTGGCGCGCTACATCATCGCCCGGATGTAGTGATAAGTGAGCAAGTGTCTTTGCATCTTACTCGACGGGTGCGAAGCGTAAGGAAGCTAGCCGAGGAACATAGATTTCGGGTGGGTAGTTGGAATGTAGGATCCTTGACGGGGAAGCTACGTGAGTTAGTAGATGTTGCCATTAGGAGACGAGTAAATATCCTTTGTGTACAAGAGCCTAGATGGGTGGGTCAAAAGGCGAGAGAAGTCGAGAATACCGGTTTCAAGCTTTGGTATTCTGGATCGGCTGGGACTAGGAATGGCGTAGGTGTTCTAATAGATAAGAGTCTTAAGGATGGAGTAGTGGATGTTCGAAGACGAGGGGATAGGATCATCTTAATCAAGATAGTAATTGGGGACATTGTCTTGAACGTCATTAGTGCTTATGCCCACAAGTGGGGCTCAACATGAGTGCTAAGAGGCAATTTTGGGAGGACTTGGAGGATATGGTTAGTAGTGTACCGATAACCGAGAAACTCCTCATAGGGGAAGATCTCAATGGTCACGTGGGTGCAACTAACCTAGGATTTGAGAGAGTACATGGAGGCTTTGGATGCGGCGATAGAAATCAAGAGGGTAAGGACATCCTAGACTTTGCCGTAGCCTATGATCTGTTGGTAGCTAACACCCTCTTTAGGAAGAGGCAATCTCACCTAGTGACCTTTAGTAGTGCCCAACACTCTAGCCAGATTGACTTTGTCCTCACTAGTAGAAAGGGATAGACGGGAGTGTCTAGATTGTAAGGTGATCCCCGGGGAGTGTGTTGTGACACAACATAAGCTTGTGGTAGTTGACTTTCACTTCCATACATGTTCTTTGCGGGACAAAGGTGTCAAAATCACAAGAACAAAGTGATGGAAGTTGAAAGGAGAATCACAAGAATGCTTTAAAAATAGGGTGATCACAGAAGGACCTTGGGTAGAAAATGGAGATGCAGATAGTATGTGGGTGAAGATGGCAACTTGCATTAGAAAGGTAGCTAGTGAGGTGTTCGGTGTGACAAAAGGAAAGAAACTTGTAGATAAAGACATTTGGTGGTGGAATGAGGATGTACAAAAGGCCATTAAGGAGAAGAAGGAGTGTTACAAGAGTTGGCATAATGATAGAAGCGCAAGCAACATGCTTAAGTACAAAGAGGCTAAGAAGAATGCAAGGCGAGCTGTGAGCAAGGTAAGAGGACAGGCCTATGATAAGTTATATGAGAGACTAGAGACAAAAGAAGGTGAAAAGGACATATACAAGGTAGCAAAAATCCGTGAGAGAAAGATGAGGGATCTCAATCAAGTTAAATGCATCAAAGATGAGACTGACCGCATTCCAGTGAAGGATGAAGAGATTAAGAATAGATGACGTGATTACTTTAATGGACTATTCAATGATGGGAATGGGAGCACTATGGTTGAGTTGGATGACTCCTTTGATGACTCCAACAGGCGGTTCATGCGGAGGATACAAGAGTTTGAGGTTAAGGAGGCCTTAAAAAGGATGAAAGGAGGAAAGGCCCTCGACCCTGACGATGTCGCTATTGAGGTGTGGAGATGCCTTGGGGACGTGGCAATAGTATGGCTCACAAAGCTATTCAACTACATTTTTCAGTCAAACAAGATGCCTGAAGAATGGAGAAAAAGTATATTAGTACCTATCTTCAAAAATAAAGGGGATATTCAAAGTTGTACTAATTATCGAGGGATTAAGCTTATGAGTCATACTATGAAGTTTTGGGAGAGAGTGATTGAACACCGCCTGAGGAAAGTGACCAATGTCACTAAAAATCAGTTTGGTTTTATGTCTGGGAGGTCTACAATGGAGGCGATTTTCTTGTTTCGTCAGCTTATGGAGAGATATAGGGAGCAGAAGAAGGACTTGCATATGGTGTTCATCGACTTGGAGAAGGCGTACGACAAGATACCAAGGTCAGTCATGTGGTGGGCACTAGAGAAACATAAAGTGCCAACAAAGTACATTACCCTTATCAAGGATATGTACAATAATGTTAGGACAAGTGTGCGCGTAAGTGATAGTGAGATTGATGCATTTCCTATCGCAGTAGGACTACATCAAGGATCAGCTTTGAGCCCATACATCTTTTCCTTAGTGATGGATGAGGTGTCGAAGGATATACAAGGGGATATCCCTTGGTGCATGCTCTTTGCCGATGATGTAGTGCTGGTAGATGAAACTAGAGATGATGTTGATAAGAAATTAGAGTTATGGAGACAAACCTTAGAGTCCAAGGGGTTTAGACTTAGTAGGACCAAAACCGAGTATACGAGGTGTGATTTTAGTGGTGTTGGTCGTGAAAAGGGAAATGTTAGTCTACAAGGACAAATAGTACCTAGAAGGGACTCTTTCCGATACTTAGGATCAATGTTGCAAAGCAATAGCGATATTGATGAGGATGTTTGCCACAGGATCAAGGTAGGGTGGATGAAATGACGACAAGCCTCTGGAATCCTATGTGATAGGAAAGTCTCACAAAAGCTAAAAGGGAAGTTCTATAGGACGGTGATCAGACCCGCGATGCTCTATGGGGCGGAATGTTGGCCAACTAAACGGCAACATGTCCAACAAATGAGTGTCGCAGAGATGCGCATGCTACGGTGGATGTGCGGGCACACGAGAAGAGACCGAATAAGGAATGAGGCGATTCGTGATAGGGTAGGGGTGGCGCTGATTGAAGAGAAGTTAGTCCAACATCGACTTAGGTGGTTTGGACATATCCAGCGGAGACCTTCAGAAGCACCGGTTAACAGTGGGATTTTAAGAGGTAGAGAAAATATTAAGAAGGGTAGAGGACGACTAAGGTTGACCTGAGAAGAGGCAGTAAAACGAGATTTGAGAGATTGGAATGTATCCAGAGACTTAGCTCATGATAGGACCGCATGGAAAGTAGCAAATGTGCCAGAATCCTAGTCTTGTTTTTTTTCTTTTTTCTTTTCTTTTTTTTTCCTTTTTTCTTTTTGTTCTTTTTCCTTTCCTTTTCTTTTTTCTTTTTTCTTTTTTCCTTGTTCTTATATCTCTTCTCTCTTTTACTTCATTGATATTGGGTTTCATGTCTAGTCGACCCCAACATGCTTGGGATAAAGGCTTGGTTGTTGTTGTTGTTGTTGTATTAGGGTTTGATACAAAAGAATACTTAGCGTAATGCCGAGGCAGAGCACACATCCCATCAAGCACAGCATAGTTAAACCTTTGCAGTTGTCAGACCATAGTTGAGCTTGGATCAATATTTTGAATCGATTTGAATACCATGATCATTAGAATTTTATCTTTGATGATGTTACTACTGTAACAAAAAGTATGTTGGAAAAGTAAAATGTGCACTGTAGTGTGATAGGATGACCTTTTACCCCCTCCTCTTCATCTTCCTTTAATTTGTTTTTTTGGGTCTTGTGGGTTTCATCTCTAACCTACCCAACTTGCTTGGGACTAAAAAGCTTTGTTGTTGTAGTAGTGTGATAGGATGTGTGTTGTAGTGTGTTAGACACTGTAATTAGGGGTATGGCACAGGGGTATATTAGTCATTAGAGAGGGATTAGGGTTAGGGGTAGTTTAGTCTTTTCTCCCCTCCTAATCCCTCTATATAATCACACCTGTACCTCAGCTTTTCAATCATCTCAATACAATTATCATTAGCCTTCTTTCATGGTATCATTAGCTAGGAATAATCAGGATTAGGGCTAACCCTAATCCTAATGGGCCAGCCGCCGCAGCCCTGGGCGCACGCCGCCGCCACCCCACCCTGGGCCAGAACCACCGCCGCCCCCGAGCAGCCGCCCGCCGCCGCCCCTGAGCAGCCGCCCGCCGCCGCCCCTGGTGCGCCGCCCGCCGCCGCCAGGGCGCCGCCAGCCGCCGGATCTGGGCTGCGCACGCAGGGGGGGGGGGGGGCGCCGCCTCCTCTGGAGGACAGCGCGCGGAGGCCGGAGCCGCCGCCACCCCACCCTGGGCGCGGGGAGGGGCCGTCGCCGCCGCCACCTCCGGATCCGGGGCCGCGGCGCCCTGGATCGGGGCGGCCCCGCCCGGATTCGGGCCGCCCCCACCCGGATTGGGGCCGTGCGCGCACGGGGGGGGGGGGGGGGGGGGGGGGGCGTCACCGCCCCTGTCTGGGCCGCCGCCGCCCCTGGGTGCTCCGCCCCTGGGGGGTCCGCCGGCCCCCCTGGAGGGAGCGCCGCCCCCTGGCTTGCCTGGGCCGCCAACGCCCCTAGGGGCTCCGCATCCGCCCCTGGGGGGTCCGCCAGCCCCACTGGAAGGGGCGCCACCCTCTGGACTGCTGAAACTGGAGGAACAGCAGCTTCTGGAGGGGGCGCCGCCTTCCTAGGAGGAGCCACAGCCCCCAGGCCCCTCGCTGTTGGTTCTGCAGCCGCCCACTCCTTCTCGAGAACCGGTCCAGCCGCCGGTGAACCCCTTGTCGGTACCTCCAGAAACCCCGCCACACTTCTGATCAATCGTCTTCCCACCAAAGCGATTCGTGCCTCCACCCCCTACTTTGCTCTATATGGCACCAATCCTCTTTATGATCACCTTCGAGTTTTCGGATGCGCTTGCTACCCTAATCTTTCCGCCACCGCCCCACATAAGCTTGCGCCCCGCTCGACACGGTGTGTTTTTCTCGGGTATTCCCTTGATCATAAGGGTTACCGATGCTTAGATCTCACTACCCACCGTCTTTTGATCTCTCGGCACGTCGTCTTCGACGAGTCATCTTTTCCTTTTTCCACCACCTCTTCTGATTCCACCACAGAGCTGGACTCTCTTTTTCCTACTGACCCCGAGGCTGCCTCCCAGTTGCCTTGGCCTATTTCTTCTGCAGGATCGACACGAGCTACATCCCAGACGCCCTCGACACCGATTGCTGCACCTCGTGTGGCATCGATGTCTCAGGCGTCACCCGCTGCACCCCGTGTGGCATCGACGCCTCCGACGTCACCTGCTGCGCCACACGCGGCCTCGGCTTCCCCGACACCATCTACTGTACCCCAGGAGCCCTCGGCGTCTCCAGCTGTACCACGTACGGCACCAACGGCACCACCAGCGAGTACGACGCGACCAGCCGCGCCATGCGCGGCACCAACGACGTCTTCTCGCTTTGCTGACCCCGCACTTGTCTACCAGCGACGAGCGCGGGGAGAGGCTCCTGCTCCGACGACGCCACGCGCGACATCGAGACCCACTCTCGTCTATCCACGACGAGAGAAGATGGTTGTACCCGACCGGCCGGTGTACAACCCCCCTCTACTTCACAGGGATCCTGGTCACGTCCACCCGATGGTGACTCGACGTGCATCCGGGAGTCTTCGACCAGTGGAGCGGTTCGATAGTACCGCTTTCTCGTCGACGACGACTCCACCGACCGAGCCTTCTTCGATCTCGCCCATACCTACTTCCGTGCGTAGCGCCCTCGCCGACCCTAACTGGCGCCGCGCTATGGAGGAAGAGTATGAGGCCTTGCTTGCCAACCGGACCTGGGACCTGGTTCCCCGTCCGGGCCGTGGCAATGTTGTCACAGGCAAGTGGATATTCACGCATAAGAAGAAGGCGGATGGCACCTTGGAGAGATACAAAGCTCGTTGGGTACTCCGGGGCTTCACTCAGCGCCCTGGAGTTGACTACGACGAGACTTTCAGCCCGGTGGTGAAGCCGGCGACAGTTCGTACCGTACTGTCGCTAGCTCTCTCACGTTCTTGGCCTGTCCACCAGTTGGACGTCAAGAACGCATTCCTCCACGGTACACTGACCGAGACGGTGTACTGTAGTCAGCCGGCAGGATTTGTAGATTCAGCTCACCCAGACATGGTCTGTAAGCTGAACAAATCGCTGTACGGACTGAAGCAGGCACCGCGAGCCTGGTACAGCCGATTCGCCTCTTTCTTGGTCTCACTGGGGTTTGTTGAAGCTAAGTCGGACACTTCGCTGTTTGTCTATCGACGGGGCAGTGACACAGCTTACCTCTTACTGTACGTCGATGACATTGTACTAACAGCATCCAGTCCGACTCTGCTTCAGCGAACCATTTCTGCCTTACAGCAGGAGTTCGCTATGAAGGACCTGGGCCGTCTCCACCACTTCCTGGGTATTACGGTCGAGGACCGACCAGGCGGCCTATTCCTTCACCAGCGACAGTACTGTCTGGATATCCTTCAGCGGGCAAGCATGGCTGACTGCAAGCCGTGCTCCACTCCAGTGGATACTCAGGCGAAGCTCTCCGCCACCGACGGGACACCCGTCTCTGACCCCACTTCTTACAGGAGTCTTGCAGGTGCTCTCCAGTACCTAACATTCACCAGACCGGATATCTCATATGCGGTTCAGCAGGTGTGCCTCCACATGCATGACCCGAGGGAACCGCATCTCACCGCTGTCAAGCGGATTCTTCGGTACCTACGAGGCACCCTCGACTACGGCCTCCTTCTTCGACGTGACACGGCCTCCGAGTTGGTCGTGTACACAGACGCTGACTGGGCAGGCTGCCCGGACACACGATGCTCTACTTCTGGATACGCCGTCTTCCTGGGCGGCAACCTTGTCTCCTGGTCCTCGAAGCGACAGCCCGTAGTGTCGCGCTCGAGTGCAGAGGCGGAGTATCGCGCCGTGGCTAACGGCGTAGCTGAGGCCTCCTGGCTTCAGCAGCTACTTCAGGAGCTCCACACTCCCGTCATCAAAAGCACCCTCATCTACTGCGACAACGTCAGCGCCATGTACCTCTCCACCAACCCGGTCCAGCATCAGCGCACGAAGCATGTGGAGATTGACCTTCATTTTGTTCGTGAGCGGGTAGCACGGGGCGAGGTTCGGGTACACCATGTCCCGACGACGACGCAGTTCGCCGACATCTTCACGAAGGGCCTCCCGTCATCGTTGTTCTCCGAGTTTCGGTCCAGTCTCAACATCTGCAGCGGCTAGATGTTGTGACTGCGGGGGGGTGTTAGACACTGTAATTAGGGGTATGGCACAGGGGTATATTAGTCATTAGAGAGGGATTAGGGTTAGGGGTAGTTTAGTCTTTTCTCCCCTCCTAATCCCTCTATATAATCACACCTGTACCTCAGCTTTTCAATCATCTCAATACAATTATCATTAGCCTTCTTTCATAGTGGAATAGTTTATTTTGTTCATCGATTAAAATGCAACAGATAGAAATAGTGACATTTATGTAAAATTTATTTAGCCTTCTCAAAACGTGCTATCCTAATACTAGAAGGCTACTAAACTAGTTTGTAGCAACTCTTAGCTAGAAACCCTCACTTTTAATTTACCACGTAAGTCTAATATCTTTCTGGCAGCAAGGATTTTGCGGCATTACGTTTTAGATGGACACTCCTGTTAGAGTATGTTTTAGTAGACTAGACATTTGTGTCATAGACTGCCATATACTGCCTCCGCCCGATTGAAAGTTTATTTCTAGAAATGGTCAAAGTCAAAATTATATAATTTTGACCAGGTTTATAGAAAAAATTGTTTACTTCTACAACACAAAATAAGTATGTTATGAAAGTACAAGTCATAGTGAATCTAATGGTACTAATATGGTGTTAAAAATCAATATATTTTTCTATAAACTTAATCAAATTTAGATTAGTTTGGCAGGGAGTACATCAGAAGTATATTTGGTAGGCTAGATAGACTGCCATATATATCAGGAGTATATTTGGTAGGCTAGATATTAGTATCATAGACTGTCATATGTATTGGGGAATTTCCTTGACCCCTAAGTCTCTTGTAGTTGTACGCTATATATACCGTTCGAGAGTCACAATGCAATCTATGACATCCAACCATTATACACTTAGCTGGAATTTAAATAGCGTCAAATAGATTCAGAATTCTTATTGAACTGATTGCCACACTTCACAATGTTCTAAGTAGAACAAAAATACAAAATAGTATCTAGTATCATTCTCACTAGCCTGAAATGCAATCCAGTCATGTGTTACGCTGTTTTAGTGGAGCGACGGTTCTAGAAGGTTGTCCAAAACGTCTGTTAGCGTACTTATTCTCTGATGTAGAGTAATACCTGCCATACATTGTCGTATGGGGTATGATGTACTGTTATCTCTGGTGGTTAAATATAAATTTCTGATAACATTTAACACACAAGAGGGTGCAAAATCTTCATAAATATGTTCATTTGTTATGATCAATTTTGAATGTTGCAATGAAATCTAGTTGGTGCATGATGTTAAAATATGTTGTGTAGCACACCTCAGATTGTTGGATATGTGAAATTAATATGCATGTGCAGCTACTTGTTTACATTTTAATACCGCATCATATTACCATGTGGTTATCTGCTTGCCCACCTTCTTACTTGGCACTTACGTATGTTTGCCATGATTGCCAACGTTTTAAAGCCATTTGCCTAACATGATTGATCTTTGCAACAATGGAAGTTGAGGTGTAACTACCCATAACATCTTTAAGATTTGTGTTAGTTCTATTTTTCTCTTTAAATTCAAAATTTGCATGAAATAAAGTCTCTTTTCTGAAATTTAATCCTGCTCTACATTTCTATTGATAGCTCATGATATTCCTCCCTTTTCCATGCTCTTTTGCATTTTTTAGGAGCTTGTAGAATTTGATACTGAGGGTACAGGTTCAAATAAAAGCAAGGAAGCACCAAAGAATGGGACGGTTATTTCTGACCTGCTGGATTTGAATCTCACTTGCATCCCAGAGAATAAGGAAACACCTCCAAGTTCCATAAGTGAAGAACATCCATCTGCTACGCACATGCCAAATCTAACTGGTGTCAGCATGGACTCATTTTTCGTTGAAAGAAAAGAGGCCACACCTACTGTTACCGTTTTTCCTCAGACTCGTACTTTAGTGCAGGAAAAGCAAACAACAGATAGCAAAAGTCTTGAATCTTCTAGATCAGAGATGCATGCTACATCTACAGGCTTAATGACTTCTCAAAGAACAAACCAGATAGAAGCCACCCCAGCATTTGCAAATTGGGATGCTGAGTTTCAACCAGCTAGCTCAGTTGGTGCTGCTGCAGAATCTGCACAGCTAGATTTGTTTAATGGCACTCCAGCTGCTGAGTCTTCTAGCTTTCCTGCATCTGTGACTTCTATCAACCCTATGGTAGACGCTGGAAATAAAACAAATGTGAAAAGTGCCATTCTAGAACATTCAGAGGGTTTGTCGTCAGTGAATGACACATTAGTGAAAGATAACCTTTTTAATCAAAAGGTTTTGCATCCGATCTTGGAGAGCAGCAGTGAAATTGCTCCTGAAAACAGTGTTCCTGACTTTTCATCCTCTCTCAACAAGAATTCTCCTAAGAGTTACGAATTGCAGCAAAGGGATGATACAAGAATCAATGATGATGACACGTTTGATGATTGGCAAGAATTTACAGGTGGTGAAAATCAAGGCAGCCTATCAAATGCAGGAGAAAGCAAAGAGGAGCATTTAAGGAGAGATTCTTCCGAAATAAAAACAATAGATCCTTGGCCATTAGGTAGCATGGAATCACTCGATAATATTAACGGTGGCTCCTCTGATGATTGGCAAGCCTTTGCCACTAGTTCTGGTCAAGAGGGAGAAGACTTGGTGAAACCAACTGAGGAATCAACAAGTGGTTGGGAAGGTGGTTCTGTGAGACTGGTTGAAGAAACAACAAGCAGCACCTCACTTGAACATCCTTCACAATCTACATCTGTTGATTTATGGCCTGTGGCAAATGTTGACAAACACCACAGTACAGAAATGGTTAAGGAAACAAACGGTTCTTTCGATGATTGGCAAGATTTTACATCCTCTGGTCAAATACAGAACACATCACTCAGTCAAACTGGAGACATGATGGAAGCCTTAACAGTCAGTCAAACAGAAATAAATTTGGACTCCTGGTTCATAGGAGACAGTAGGGAAGCAAGAAATACTGATGTAGTGAGTGGAAATAATGCCATGTTGAATGATTGGCAAGGTTTCACGGATTCAGATCAACCACAGCAAAATTTATCTAAGAATCGTTCATTCGAGCACCATGAAGCAACTGATTCTCTGTGGGTATATGGTAGCAGTAAGTATGCTGCAAACACATCCTCAACAAATATGGATAGTGATGGTTTTGATATTTGGCAAGATTTTGCAAAATCCGGTCAAGTGACTATTGTCTCACCTGGGCCAACTAAGGAAATTGATGCCATGGATTTTTGGCTAACCAGTAACTTCAAGGAATCTAACAACAGAGAAGTTGTTAGAAGAATTGATGACTCATCTGATGGATGGCAGGATTTTGCTAGTTTTGGTCAAGCGCAAGAAAGTACTAAAATTCCTGAGGAAGGTCACATCGTGAAAGATCCTCTAGGAACTGAAATCCTGAACTTGTGGGCCTCGAGTAGTGCAGCAGAAAAGAATCTAGAACTAAGTGGAAATAATGATCTATTTGATGACTGGCAAGATTTCAAAAATTCGGGAGAGACAAGTAAAGTTTCTTCAGGTGCTTCGTCACTTGATAGACCCTTGGCATCAAAGCCTGATGCTGTGGTAAGCCTGGAGTTTGAGACCATTTCAGGGTTAGTTTCTTCCCAAAACCAAAAGGATGAAAATGAGAGTCCTAGTGTTGCAAAAGCCATTCCATTTGATGAAAACTCGAAAAGGTTAGTGGTTTATAGTTGTATCTGCCATTCAATTCTATATTTTTGTTACTATGGTTTGTGGAGAACTGGACAATCAATAAATTACACTTCTGATCAATGGCAAATGTTCAATCGTTTCAGATCTTAGCGTATTTGCCAAGCTATGGAAATTCATATTTTTGAAATATGCTGCCTGAGCAGAACAAATATCAAACAAAAGAATTTCCTCCCGTTTTTTAATCATCTAAGTTCTGTACTCCTGTTTCAAAAGAAAAAGTACTACCATTTTTCGTAGTTTTTATGACAAAGCCTAAGGCCTATGTATGGTAGCCAAAAACTAGTGTAGTAACTAGTACAAATCAACCTTATCCATTGTATGGTAGCGAAAGACTAGTGTAGTAACTAGTACAATACCCCAGTCAGTAGCAAATCTTGTTTTTCCTTTTCCTTTTTTGAACGGAACTGTGGGGAAGATCCCTACAGTAAAAGAAACTAAGAAGCAAAGCATTGACTTCTTTAGCAATTCAACTCATGCCTACACGTGCAAGAGTGTTTGAACTATCTGATGAATGTTTGTTGGGTGGAGTTTCTTGCACTTTTCCATTGTCATTGTTGTACCTTGTATGTGCTTATGACACATTTTCTATTACATGCAGCATGGATGAAATGCAACAGATAGGTGATGTTAGTTCACTATCTGCCATTTGGTCAACTAAAGATGCTATTTCAGAACCAGAACCTGCCGATGCAAATGTAGGGAAGTTGCTCTCCCAGATGCATGACCTGTCCTTTATGCTCAAAGATGAACTTACGATCCCTGATAAACCTGTGGATCATTGGAAGTCCTGAGTCTCACAGTGCCTTTACAATTTAACGATGTTGGAGTTTTGAATGAAGAACGTACAACACTAAATTCTCTCATAAAAAGGACAGAAACAGTTACTTTCTCAACACTGCTTGTGCCATTTATCAGAACATTGATAGGCAGAGGTTTTTTCTCCTGTTTCCTACCCAACGTGTTTGTAACAAAGACTTTGTCGTTGTTGTTGAAAGCATCACTACATTGGTAGTCTCTATCTTTATGTATTTAGTTTGAACCAAGTATTATAGAAATACTTGGCGCACTTGGCGCAGTGGTAGTGTGTCTTCATATTGTCCTGAGGTCTTGAGTTTGAACCAGCCTCTCTGCAAAAGCAGAGGTAAGGTTGTCGAGAAATAACCCTTCTCCATACTTCACATGTGTGGGAGCCTTTGGCAGTGGGTACGCTCTTTCAAGTATTATAGAAATCACAACGTGTGAGAGCTTTTGGCGTCCTTTTGCATTGCTGCATTGATCACCTGGACCAGGCTAGTTTCTGATAATTGCTGAGATCATCGTTGCTGCTGGACTTCCCGAGATCAACTGAGGTATCAGATGGTAGTTGACATATCTTTTGGGCTCTCCGTGCCACTATTGATCATGATCAAAGTATAATTAGTCTGATTCAATGTCCAATAAGCCATGTTGCGATCGCATGTAAACACGTCAGACCTTCCGGATGCTTTGGGGAGGGTAAACATGCCGAGGAATGTCGGGGGTGGAAAACCGGAGTGCAGGAAGCAGGGGCAGAGTAGGGACCATGACTCATAAAGATCAAGTTGGACACCAAAAACTGCATTTTTGAATTCCAGTCGGGTCATCCTTTGTCTGGTGCGACCGCGTGCTTTATCACCCGGACAAAGTCTAAGTCAATGGCCGTCTGTTTAATTGCATAGCTTTTATCTGCCATTCTGAAATAAATGATGTTTAGAATAAAAAAATTTAGTTTAATTTAAATCAAATTAGTTATTTTAAACATCATTTAATTCAGAACAGAGTGAGTAGTAATTAACAAAATCTATGAACTAGTGGGGGGTATTCAATCTTATGTCAGCCTGGTTCAAGTCGAATAGACCAGAGTGTAGCTTGAGAATGAACTCGACCAAAGAGACGCAACTAGACTGGGCGACGTGCCGTTAGCTGAGAACAAAAGCTTGCAGCTCCTCAGATTTCAGGTTACTGAAAGTGAGTTTCCTGTAAATCATTGTCATTCTCGAAGCCATACTTACCATGCCAAGATTTGTACTGAGCTTAATCTAACACTTTAATATTGTTTGCACATGATCTCTATAGCCCTCGGTCTAGAAGGAGGCTCTACGGCTGACAGCTCAGTGGCGGAACAGTGGCGCCACTTTGCAGGTGGTAGAGATGGCGATTGGGCCAATGTAGAGGTCGAGGAGCATGTAATTAGGGGTGGGCGTGATTTACCGCAAACCGCGAAACCAAACCAAAACGCATCGAAACGAACTGAAATTTACGGTTAATCAAAATTTTGGTTAAATTCAATTCTTATTTTGGGTATTTCGATTAACCAAATCTAATTCGGTTTTCATATCGTATTAACTGACTTAACCGAATATTTAACCTACACTACCCCATAACCCATAAAACAAAGTTTAATAGTATTAATCTTTCATACTAATTGAAAATTTTCACATACTCCAACCTAATCTTAATAATCTTTACCCATCACCAGTGCATACATGTCATTTTTATATATTTTCTGCTATTTATATGTTTATTGTCATTTTATCTAATAAATTATATTGCAAATTAAAATATGACCACAAAACAAACCAATTAACCGCAACCGAATTGTGTTGTTATAACTTTTTTTAGATTAAATTTGGTTATCAATTCTCTATAACCAAACTTTTTCATAACCAAATTAACCGAACGCCCACCCCTACATGTAATGAATAAGGGTTTGTTTGGATAATAATAAAAGGAGTGCAATTGAGTGGAATGGGTTAGAAAATAGACTAATTTTTATTTCAATCTTCTTCAATCTACTCCAAACGGAGAGTATTCGCATGTATCCAAACAAAACCTAAGTTAAGGCGTGTTTGGTTCGAGTGTGGATTTTTGAAAATTTGATTCTAACTGTAAGCTGTGAGGAAACTGTGTAAGCTGAGAGCTATGGAGAAGCTAAAATCTGTTTGTTTGAAAACAACTATCAACTGTGGATTCTGTAATAAATTTTTGTTATAAAGAAAAATATTTCAGGTTGTATAATCAGTGACATGGTGGGTTATTTCTGGAAAAAGTTGAAAGAGGAATCTGAGAAATCTGGGATCCTGACAAATTTCTATTTGTATTAGAAAAATCTATAGATTTTGGAGAATTTGATTCTCATGGGAACCCTCTCAATTCAGATTTCTGATTCTTTTAGTGAATCTGGTTGATATAGCTAAATCAAATGGATCTTAATGTCACAACGAAAGAAGCTGTAGACAGGATGGTGGGGACTCGAGGAGACAGGTCGTGTGGGCTATTTAGAAAAAAAATGGCGTGAGGGAGACTGGGTAGAAATAAAAAAGAAGATGGTTTATTCGTTGGATGCATCCAACGGCCGTCGACCAAAGGAAGATACGATTTGAATTGGCTAAATATTTAGCATCCCCCCTAATAATAATAAAAAGAAGAAGCTTCCGTCAGCCACCGGATCAGGCAGCACGAGGAGATGGAGAACGGCGGACGCTTTACAGCTCGTGTGCTCCAGGAAAATTTGCGGCCCTCCCTTCCGTCACCCTCGCTGTACAGCATCATTGTCACCCTCCCTTCCCTGCCCCTCTCGCCCCGAAGCTTGTCTGATTCCCTGCCCTGCTCCCCCCACCTTCCCCGAGAAGTAACCGCCACCACTAGCCGACTACTTCACTCTACCCCGCCGCATCTAGGCCTCCCCCCTCGCCGGATGATCGCCGCCGGCGCCGCTTGGATGGGCCGCGCCGCGACTCCAGCTCCAGGGGCACAGTCCTCCCGCTCCCGGTGGCCGCGCGCCGTCGCCAGGCTGCGCCTCGCGCTCCGCGCCGCCCCGGCGGCGGAGAGCGGCCGCAGTAGTAGTGGGAGGTGGATGGGCTGCTTCCGTCCGGCGCCGCCGCCTGCCACGGCAGCCGCGGCGGGGGCGGTGAAGGAGGCGAAGGGGAAGTGGCCGGAGGTGGAGAAGGAGCCTGCGCGCGGGGGTGGGGAGGACGTGTGGAGCGCTGAGGCCGAGGAGGAGGTGGCGCAGGGCGGCGGGTTCCCCGAGCACCTCGTCGTCATGGTCAATGGCCTCGTCGGGAGGTGGATCCGCGTGCGCTGCTGCTTCGTCGGTGCTGCTGTGAAGTTGGTGCTGTGGCTGAAATTCTGGCCTGTTTTTGTTGTGCAGTGCTGACGATTGGAAGTTTGCGGCGGAGCAATTTGTGAGGCGGATGCCGGACAAGGTGATCGTGCACCGTGAGTACTCCCAATTCGTAGGATTTGCTGGCTGATATTTTTTCGGATGTGTTTGGGGCATGGCACTGTATTTTTGCTTAGATTCCGTTTTTTAAACTTCAAAGAATGTAAAAAATTTATGGCTATTCGAAACAAGATTGTCTATACTAGAGTCGAGACTAGTACTGAAGGAAGGATTAGTATATGATGCTGACAGCATGTATTTGAGATGTATGCAATAATTGAAGATCGAGTGTCCCTGCAACTTGCAACTAGTTGTCTAGTTTTCTATCAGTTTCCCATCTTATCTATTACATGGTGTATTGTTAATTCGTTCGGATGATATAGTGAATGGGTCCTCCACTTAGTGTGACAAGTGAATAGACCCAGCATACAATTTGAGCAAACTCTTTTTGACATATCCTTTTACGTACTCCTAATACCATTTAGCCGGTTGATATCACAACTGATGCTATTCCCTGACATTGTTCCCTCCTATGCAGTTGTAGGATGCTTTTGTGGCATCACGTAGTTATCTAGATGCATCTCAAATCTTGTGGAAGCTTCTTTTGTACCATGTCTTATTCAGAATATGATTCTCTTGATTCCAGAACTCGTAGCTGACATGACCAGGTGTTAAAAGGAATTCTGCCAGCCAAGCATATACATTTTTTGTATGTTCTTTAGATTACGGTGATGCAAAAGTCAGGAAGACTTTTTCGTGGCATAGTTTTGTTTCTTGCTATTATTCTTGTTTTCCTGTTAATCTAAATGGATTCAGACATATCCATTTCGTGCAGGAAGTCAATGCAACTCTGCCACACAGACATTTGACGGAGTTGACTTGATGGGTGAAAGGTTGGCAAACGAGGTACATATTTTGTATATAGAAGTTAACTAAATGTTTGATCGGTTCATCTTTTTTTCTCTCATATGTTACATTAACTACAACTCATACAACAACAACAACAAAGACTTTGTCCCAAGCACGTTGGGGTAGGCTAGACCAGCAACTACAACTCATGCAGGTGTTTTATTTATTTATGTATAACTCTTCTTGATTTTGAACAATGTTGATTTTGTGTTAGTTTTGTACCCATTAATCTTCTGTGGTAACTTTCCTACCTGGAAGTATTATATTTTCAACCCCGTTGTTTCATATTGGAACCTAACTGAACTATTATAGGTTCTATCAGTTGTAGAGCAGAGAAGAGGTGTGAAGAAGATTTCATTTGTGGCACACTCCTTAGGTGGTCTTGTCGCCAGGTATGCTATAGGGAGGCTTTATGAACCTAATACCAAAACTGAATCGTCAGCCAGGAAGTGCATAGAGGAACATGAGCACTTGGAGGGTCTCATTGCTGGCTTAGAACCTATGAATTTTATAACATTTGCATCGCCTCATCTGGGTTCAAGTGGAAACAAACAGGTACGACTGATATCTTTGATTGTTTTATAAATTAAGATTAAATCAGCCAACCTTTCTTGCCAGTTAAGTTCATATAGCTACCTTACCATTATTTAATCTGACTGATGAAAGTTCTGGATTCTGAGGTTCCAGCTGAGTCTATGCAAGTTAATTACTCATGCGACTTAATAGGACTTTAGTTATATTATTTTTCTTATTTCCATGGAGTGTTACCTTGTTATTTTTGTTTATTTGAGTTCCCTATACAGTACATATGAACATGAAGTGCCTTGGTTTCATTTGAAGTAGAACAAGAACAATAGAACATTCAAATTCTTCAGTAATGTTAAATCTCATGTTCAGATTCTTCCACCAGCTACCTTTTTTATGTGGCCTGCCTTTCCTTGAGCGAAGAGCATCAGAAACGGCACATTTGATTGTTGGGAGAACTGGAAAGCATTTATTCCTTACAGACAATGATGACGGTAGACGCCCACTCCTCCTTCGTATGGTTGATGATTGTGATGATCTGAAATTCAGGTTATTTTCTATATGCCCCCCTTTCTATTTCAAACAGTTGATGGATGTGATTGTACAGGAATCATGCCCTTTATCATTTGTTTCGGTTGTCCAAAGTAGTTAAAAGATGTTTGGGGGCGTCAGTCTAAGTACAGTATGTTTTCTAATGCAGATCAGCATTGCGTTCTTTCAAACGGCGTGTAGCATATGCTAATGCCAACTTTGACCGTATCCTGTACAATTACAGCCGAATTTCACTTATGGGCACTCTAGTTTTTATGTGTTATACTCCCCTGATATGATATCCCCTTAACTAAATGAAAGATATGGTTGGGTGGAGAACATCATCGATCAGACGTCAGCACGAGTTGCCAAAAGTACGTATTAGCAATACTTCCATGTTTAATAGTTTATGCTCTGTAAGGAGAGAAACTGAATCATTTATACTTGTTACTGAACCGGTTTATCTTATTCAATTCTTGTAGCATCGGCTTCTTGTTTGTGATGAAAAGTACCCCCACATTGTCCATGTTGAAAAAGGAATTATAAACGATAATGAAACAGAAGTCTCTTCTAATCTTTATGACCCAGAAGGTAAGCTGACTTCTCGTTATACCTATTTATCATGGATGAAGCACCATTTATCACTAGATCTTAGTTTTTGTTTGCATCATGGTTGTGCTGTACCTGTTCGAGAAAAAATGTTGTATTGTACCTTGTACTTGTGACTAGATAAAATGATACATGTCTTTCTTTTGCTTTCCATGGGCAAAGAATTATGATAACTTTAGGTAGTGCTGCATTGTTTTGTGAACCATTTTGTTTACATTCTTTTGTACAACTAGTTATGAAGGAATATGTTGAAATATAAGTGAATTGTTCACCTTTCCCCATCAGCTTAAGCTTTCGGGTGCAACTGATCGGTGCATAGTAGCTTAACATGGTATCAGGGCCAGAGTTCGAGTTCGAATCCTGGCGGGCTGCGATTATTGCAGCCGACTCCTATTCCACGTTTACGGCCCAAGAGAGCCTGCACGTGAGGGGGAGTGTTGAAATATAAGTGGATTGCCCAGCTTTCCCCATTAGTTTAAGCTTTTGGGTGCAACTGGTTGGTGCATAGTAGCTTAACAGAATATATTTCTGAGATGGAGTTATTAAGGTTGTATCAATTTTTCTGTGCCCAACCATTTCCCATGTAAAAAGGTTTACAGGTGCTACCATTAATGATTTGGTGTATTTCTCTACTTCCTGCATATTTGATTTTAAATGTTATTTGTACTTCCTTTGGATTAATCTGTCAGTTTATTCTAAGCTGCTAAAATTGTGTGGTTAATGACAACTGACAAAATGCCCTCTAATTTGCAGAGGAGATGGTACGAGGCCTTACGCAAGTTCTATGGGAACGCGTTGATGTGAGCTTCCAGAAAAGCAGTCAAAGGTTGGTTGCACATAACACTATTCAGGTATTTTTTTAACGTTTCAAACTCTTTATCTTTTGATTAAGGCCATTTAATTGACTGTATGCCTGGTCTTAATTTCGAAATTCATTCTTCATTTACTGGTTTCTGAACTTCCCTTGGACACCTGAGATCTACGCTGTAGACACTTCTGCCCTAGCGTGTATATTCTGTGTGTTGTTTGACTGCCAACCATTAGTTGCATAGAATTCGGCTTTTCCCCACACCAAGTTTAAAAGTTATACTGAAATATATTTTTTATTGTTTATAGGATAGTAGCGTTGTAAAAATGATGCCAAAGAATAAGTATATGCTATACATCAGAAGGAATCAATTAGTGATTATATCTTATCTCGACATCAGTTGAGTAATATACCAAAGAATAAGTTGCCGGTGGAGTTGCTTTCTAACTACTTTACAGTTGTGCATATCAGCATACTGTATTATTTTGATGCTCATAATTAAAGCTTCCATTTAGAAAGCTATTTTTGTTATTTTTCGTTGTTCAGGCACACACTTTTTATCCTGAACGTCGTGTGTGCAGTCCATCGTCCCATAACAGAAATAAGTCAACAGGCACATGCTCCTCATAATTTTCTCTCTGCCAGGTGAAAAGCTATTGGCTAAACTCGGATGGAGCAGACGTGATCAACCACATGATGGATCATTTCATCATCTAGCCCACAAACTGAATGCCTACATTATGGGCGTGGTAAATATTTGTGTCGCAGTTTGTTGAGCAATGACAATTCAATTTTGACTAGCCAATTTTTCCTTCTAGGTTACAGTTTCCATCCCCGGTAATGTGGTTGATTCATTAGGCCCATGCGCTGCAGACGCATAGCAGAACCCAGATGTTTCTTACGATCTTGTCCTCCCCATCAAAGATGCTTAGCTCGTCCAACTTGTATTATAACCTGCCCCCCTTGTATTCCACAAATGAAGCTAAGCAAGTGTTGAGGGAAATAGATTTCTCCTGTCCTGTCTGATTTCTCATCACTGGCATTTTATTATTATACCTTAATAAATTGTAAGTTTGGGATATCATTCTTTTGTACTTTTGTTAGAAAACATCTAAATCCCAGGTGAAAACAAATTGGACAAAAGCCATCAGTTTCACAAACAAGGCCTAAGCGGACGTCAGAGAATTTTTTTTTTGAGCAAAACCGCCCCCTTGTATTAAGACTTCATAGGTGATACAAACGCCATCAGGCGGTGACAGAAGCCCAACATGCCGGCCTAAAGAGGGATAACCACAACTTCTAGCTAGATTGTGTCCGTCGACATTCGACGTTCTGTCCTCTGAGCGAATTCAGAGATTCTGAAGCCTTTCGCTCTAGCTCTAATCTCCTGGATGGACGGGGCGAATTTTTCTGGGCTTTCCTGACACGGCTTTTAGAGGCTCAGAATGAGCCCATAAGGCATTCGGCCCGCACGGTCATAACAGGTCACTACCTAATCCGAGCCCACTCGTCTCTTCCAAAATCCCCTAAGGCTGATTGGCAGTGTGTTACCACAAGACGACAGAACCAGTGTACGCGGCCGAAAGCTAGCGTATTTTCTTGTACGATAAAAATAAACAATGGAACATCATGACTAGTTGTGGGACTTGGGCCGTGCTGGCCCGGGCCCACGCACGACCCATGGTCTATGTGCCGTCTTTATGTCATGTCGGCCCAAACAGGGATCAACTGTTTTTTTATATATTAAAAATATAGTGTAAGAAAATATTACACTGAGCATAAGTTTCCCAGTAAGAAAAAAGGTACAGTGTAAAGTTGGTAATGTATGCAAGGTGCAGCCTCCAAAGTCCAGACCAACGTTGTGTAGCACTGTAGTGTGTACTAGCAGCAGCAACCATAACGTATCGGCACGCATGATTCAACTTTCTCAAATCTTAATGAAGCAAAAGGTAAAGCCATCAGTGCCTTCCATCGCCCGTCGATCATACAGTGCTGCATGAGAGGAGCTGAGATTAGTGGCTACGAGCTGCACACGTTTCGATGGACATTTCGTGCTAACGGACCGCATAAGTGCTGATGAGCCATCTCATGAAATTTCTCGTGCCAGGACTACCCACGGACCGTGCCACTGGCCTCCCAAAAATGGCCCGACCCAAGTTCAGGAGTAATCGTGACAGACCTGGAACGGTATGTACTACTCCTTCGCATGTGGGTTTCAAAAATTTGCTCTCCCTGTCGAGTGAGTAGGCACACCTACCCCTCCCACCCTATCGTGGTTTCGCTTTCGACATACAGTTTTCTATGGTGACCTGTCACTACTGTACTTGATTAACTCGGTAAGCTTGACTAGTAACTGCTCGTGTCCTCGCTCCAGAGATCCGACGCAGATTCGTCGCGTCAGCCGTCTCTTTGCTACCAATCGCTTTCCCTCCCGCAAGCAGGCGGCTTCCGCTCTCCACTTCCTCCTCCCGTGTGTAGCAGAGGCAGACTGATCGCTAGAATGCCTTTCGCTACGAAGGGTAACCAAACGAAACGGGAGTCGCGCGCGCGCGCGGTCTGGCGGCTATACGCCGGAGCTCGGAAGCTTCGCGGTTGGGGCGAAGTTCCCGCATGCAGCCGAGGAGCGAGAAAGCCACCTCTCGATAACGACGGCGAGAGTCTTGTCCGGCAGCGGCGGGCCAGGGCCGTCGTCGCCTATGACGCCGCCGCCGTCGCCGCCTAGCTGCAACTCGCCTTTCGGTGTGCGCCGCGAATCGCATCGGCGCTTTCGTCGCGGTGGTGGATTAAACTACGGGGTTTTTGGACTCGTACGAGAGCTTGACGATTTACGACACCAGAGCCAACGGAAACAAAATTACGTTGAGGTTGCCGCTTAGCTCGCAGTGGGCAATGATCCGAGCATGCCCCACATGGAAAGTTAAAAAACTTCCAAAACTGTTCCCTATACTCTGTTAAGGCGCTGCCGCCGGAGCCAGGAGACGACTGCCGCGCGTGCGCGGAACTCACGAGAATCTCATGCGAGCGGTACAGGAAAGGACGCCAGGTTGACCAACTGATCGCCCCACGAGAAGTGCATGTGCTGGAATCCGAGGTGGGTTAGTTATCCAAACAGGCTCATCGCCAAAAAAAAGAGAAGAATTACTGCACCACCGAGGTGGGAGTACTCGGAGCAGCTCCTCAGCCATCCAAAACGACGACAACCCTGGATAGAATTTCTCTCCATATTTAGATCCCGACATTATCCGTGCTTATCCAAGCGGAGCAAACCCGGGAGAAGCTGACTAAGATAGCATGCTCGCGTGCCTAGCCTAACACGTCCCGATACCTCATCCCGGGTTTCACATTTGTACTCAAACACCTCGCGTTCCCCAACACATTGCGTCCGGCCGGCGTCCCCAGAAACAGAAACAGTGGCTGCGCGCACGGATCCCCATCAATAATGTCCGGCTCCACCCGTCCACGAATTAAAAAGGTTCCCGAGAATAACCTCACCAACCTCCCTTCACCACCTCGCCCCTCCCGCGCGTTTATAATCCATCTCCTCCGCTTCCTAATAGTTGCGTTCGAACGCATCGAAGAACAAAATCACACCAGCGCCAAAGGCTCCGGGACCGGAATCCATGGCCGCCTCACGCGCGCTCCTCCCCATCCCGCAGGCGACCGCAGCCCCGGCGAGGTCGCGGGCCCGCCTGGTCGCGGCGCCGTCCTCGCCCGCGCTCGCGGCACGCGCCGGCGGGGCCCACCGCCTGCGGGTCCGGTGCGCGATCCTGTCTTCGCCCGCGCCGGTGGAGGCGGAGCGGCCGGCGCAGCGGGTCTCGCGGGCCGGGTCGGACGGGGCGCTGCGGCCCAAGCCGGCGGTGCTGGTGGCCGAGAAGCTGAGCGAGGCCGGGCTGGCGGTGCTGCGGGGGTTCGCGGACGTGGAGTGCGCGTACGGCATGTCCCCCGCCGAGCTGCTGGCGAAGGCGGCGCGGTTCGACGCGCTCATCGTGCGGAGCGGCACCAGGGTGACGCGGGAGGTGCTGGAGGCCGGCCGCGGCCGGCTGCGCGTGGTGGGCCGCGCCGGCGTCGGGATCGACAACGTCGACCTGCAGGCGGCCACGGAGGCGGGGTGCCTCGTCGTCAACGCGCCCACGGCCAACACCGTCGCCGCCGCGGAGCACGCCATCGCGCTGCTCGCCTCCATGGCGCGCAACGTCTCGCAGGCCGACGCCGCGCTCAAGGCCGGTGAGTGACCCGATCGCCCGTGCGCGCCCTCGATTGTTTTGATTGGCCTATGGTGCTTGATTAAGTTGGCCGCATCCATTTCCATTTGTTTTCTTCCTGCTTTGGTCGACCGTGATTAGGGTGGACGTGTTAGATGCCAAACAAAACAGAGTAAGCAATGAGGTCACTATCCATAGTCTCAGATACGAGCATGTTGCTTGACGTCGCTGTCGAATCAGGCAAATTGGACCGAGCAAATAAACTAAAGCTGAGCAAATAAATAGTTTATGGTGCCTAGTGGTGCTCAAAATCGATTTGTTTACACAAACTTTCTTCTAATTGAATATTCCAAATGGAAAGTTGGTAAAGGATAGCGCTGTTATTTGTTGTCTCACAAGTCACGACCCGTCCGGCACGAGCATCTCTACCCCACCTTTCCTGCACGGCTGCACATAACGTGCAGCGGCATATGCCGATCTCGCTGGATCCGGGTCCACGTGTCTCACTGAATGTAACAGTAATATATCTGTTCGTATCCCTGTTCTTGAGCAGTAATTTTCGTGCTTAGCCTCCACTTGGTGATAAAACATGTAATGGTCATCTGAACATAGATCGACCGATCTCAACTTTCTGTGGTCCCCGTTGGTCAGTTTACGCCCATCCCAAGATCAAGAAGTGTGATAACACTACGTAGATTTGCTAAAGGTGGACAGGTTCAATGAATCTGGTTGTGCCTACAGTTTCTCTTCCCATGCCACATCATCTACAGTACAAATGAAACAAATCTCTCTAATACTTGGGAAGAGATTTGTTTCATTTTGATGTTTTCTATGCTTGTCATGCCATTAATCCTTGCATGTTGTTTGGTTAGATTTCCATATGAAATGAAACAATTACCTTCAATGCCAGTTTCGTATCATTGAAAACGGTGCATGGTGTTGGAAACAGTGTATATCCAGTTTCATCCAGAAACTGATTTCTTCTCTCTTTACTATTCAGTGCTAAAAATGTATCATGACAGACCATTTATTAAAAACGAGCCCCCTACTGGGAGTACCCTAACGCGGCTGATCTGTTCATGATAAACTACAGTAGATATATTAGAAAAATATTTCACGGACTGTCACGCCCGATTTTACGAAGAGCAAAACCGGCGCATTCTACATGTATGTCAGGATCGGTTTACTTCATACATGTAGGACAAATCGTGATAAACATTTATATATCAAATATAAGCAACATACATATCTTAAAATGAGTTTTGAATTAGCAGCGGAAGGGGAAAAGATTGTAGGGCCGTCCATAGGCGAATCGACTAGCAGCTACGTGACCTTCTTCACACCGTTTTCATTTTATCTTCTTTTCACTAAGCAACAATTATAATAGAGTAAAAAGTAAACGTCTGAGTACATAACGTACTCAGCAAGCGTGGGAAAGGTTTATGCATGATGAGGCAAGAATCAAAAAAGGCTAAACACAGCTTATGCACTAAGCAACCTATTCTTTAGTCTTATTAAGCATCCTGTTTACTAGGTGAATATTCCAACCATCCCAACCAATCCTCCGAGTATCTCAAATATCATCTATATCCATCTCTCAAAAACCACCAACCACATCCTAAAACCAACCAATCCAATCCAAACCCAAACCATGCTAATCATGAGAGAGTTACCAGCCCGCTCTTGACCGTGAGCACGACTGTCTAGACAGTTTTGACTCTGCAGAGTTTGTACCCTTTACCCACAAGTCGTGTTTTCATCACCCGTCAGCGACTTAAGAAACTCCTTTCCGCCATCTCACACTCCCTATGGTGTGTAGCCAGGAGTACACGACAAGGCCTTTACATTGCACCACCTAACCCGTGCACACCCGCTAAGGTTTCATCACTGCAGCACTCTGAAACCTCTGCCGCAGAAGCCCCCTCTTACGCCACTCACACATCTCTATGGTGCACACCAGGAAAGATAGGAACAACTTAATTGGCCACACTGTCCCATAATAGTTCTTGTGGCGGCACGGTATAAGCTAGTTGACGGGTCTCACGAACCGGTCCTTAGGATCTACGCAGGCAATCGAACCACAAACCTGAGTCTCGTGCACTCGGCACCCATCGTGAACCAACCAGCCTGCTAGATCCCTATACTACCCTCTTCATACACCATATACATCACCACATCATCACAATCATCAAGATATATTGAAATTTTAAATGTAATTGTTGGACTGTACGTGATTAGGGGGCAGGGGCATTTTAGTCCTTTGTATTAGGGTTGCTTGGCCCTTAAGTTGTCCCCCTATATATGTACCTTCTTGATAGGCCGTTAATCATCTAATCACTTTTTTCCTAATCTAATTTGGTATCAGATTGCCTCTTTCTCTCTCCCGGCGGCTGCGCTTCGCCCGCCGCCGCGCTGCCCTCGTCGCCCGGCCGCACCGCCGCCGCGCCCTCCCGGCCACCGCGCCCGCCCGACCGCCGCGCGCGCGAGCCCTCCAGGCGGCGCCCTCCCGGCCGCCGCGCTCGCCTGACCGCGCGCGCCCTCCCGGCCGCCGCGCTCGCCTGACCGCGCGCGCGCCCTCCAGGCGGCGCCGTCCCGGCCGCCGCGTCCGCCCGACCGTCGCGCGCGCGTGCCTTCCAGGCGGCGCCCTCCCGACCGCCGCGCCGCCTCCCGACCGCCGCGCCCGCCCGGCTGCCGCGAGTTCCCGGCTGCTGCGCCCCCCCCCCCAGCCGCTGCGCGCGCCCTCCCGGCTGCGCCCTCCGCGGCGCGCTAGTGCCCTCCGCGAGATTTTTGGACCGCGGCGCGGGGACCTTCTCCTTCCGCGGCGTCCTCCCCGCCCTCTTCTCCCGGGGGGGGGGGGGGGTCCTCGCCACGACCCTCGACCTCCCTGGTCAGGGCCTCTCCCCGACGCCGCCTGCCCCGCGGCTTGCCAGCACCCCGGGCAGCCCCACCTGCGCCGGCTGCCTCGACCTCCGCGATGTCCTCCGCCGACGACCTCTTCTGCAGCGGCCAGATCTGGCCCGTCCGCCTCGAGCGCGGCCTCCATGCGGCTGACCAGGGCCGCCCGTGTCTCGGCGGCCAGTGCAGCGAGGACGCCCACTTCCGGAGGACTGATGTTGGTGTTCGTCCCGCCGCCAACTCCGCAGCGCCACCCTGGGCCACCGCTGCCCCACCAGCTATGCCGCCGTTCGTCTGGGCCACGCCGCTGCCGGACACTTGGGCTGGGCTGCCTCCCTCGGCCGTTGTCTCCTCGCCTCGGCCGTCACCATCGGCCTACATCCGGTCATCACCGACTCTGACCCGGGAGCCGACGCCACCTTACGCGTTGCCTTCCTTCCCGGCGCCGCCACCGCCGGGGCATGTCGCGACCCGTTCTACACCGTCGGTCTACCTACGAGGTCTCACGCCGTCTGGCCCCGACTGGGTGATGGACTCCGGTGCCTCGTACCACACCACCCCTGACGTCGGTATCCTCTCTTCAACCCGCCCTTCCCGTCCCTCTGATCCTTCATCTATCGTTGTTGGGAATGAGACGACTCTTCCAGTCACCTCAGTAGGTGATTTGGGTTCGCCGGATTCGTTTCAGCTACGTGATGTTCTTGTTGCTCCTAACATCATTGAACACCTTCTTTCCGTTTGTCGTTTTACTACTGACAACCATGTTTCCCTTGAGTTTGATCCTTATGGTGTAACTGTGAAGGATCTCACTACTCGACGCGTTCTCTTTCGTTGTGATAGCACGGGTCCCCTGTATACGATGCGTTTTCCTGCTTCCGCTCCGCCTCTTGCCCTGACTACGACAGCTTCTTCGACTATTTGACATCGTCGGCTTGGCCACCCTGGTGTTGATGCTATGTCGAAGTTGTCTGGTAGTTCAGCGATTCCGTGTACTCGGGGTACTCATGAGTCTCTTTGCCATGCTTGTCAGTTGGGTCGCCACGTTCGACTTCCCTTTCCGCACTCTGTCACTCGTGTCGAGCGCATCTTTGATTTGATTCATTGTGATCTTTGGACTTCACCTGTTCTTAGTGTTTCTGGATATAAGTATTACTTGGTGGTCGTTGATGATTTTTCGCACTATTCGTGGACTTTTCCCTTGCGACAGAAGTCTGATACGTTCGGCACTCTTTCTCACTTCTTCGCTTGGGTGTCTACCCAGTTTGAGCGCACGATCCGTGCGGTCCAGTGCGATAACGGGCGCGAGTTTGACAACTCTGTGTTCCGTGACTTTCTGCTTTCTCGCGGCGTTCAGTTGCGCTTGTCTTGCCCGTACACTTCCCCCCAGAACGGCAAGGCTGAGCGCATGATTCGGACCACCAACGATGTTATGCGCTCTCTGATGTTTCAGACTTCTATCCCTGCTTGTTACTGGACGGAGGCGCTTCACACCGCCACCTACCTCATTAATCGCCTTCCTACTAAGGCGATTAGTGCTCCCACCCCTCACTTCGCTTTGTTCGGCACCCCTCCTCTCTACAACCACCTTCGAGTGTTCGGGTGCACTTGCTACCCAAACCTCTCCGCCACAGCTTCCCATAAGCTTGCGCCTCGCTCGACTCGGTGTGTTTTCCTTGGGTACTCCCCAGACCACAAGGGGTACCGGTGCCTTGACCCTACCACCCGTCGTATCTTGATCTCCCGACACGTCATCTTCGACGAGTCTTCCTTTCCTTTTTCCACCCCGTCTTCTGACTCCGTCGCTGAGTTGGATTCCCTCTTCTCCACTGACCCCGGGGCGGCTCCTGTACCACGACCTTGTCCTTTACCTCTTGCAGGTTACCCTCTTGCTGCGCCACGCGCAGCTTCGGCGTCCCTGACGCCACCTGCTGCGCCACGCGCGGCCCCGGCGTCCCTGACGCCACCTGCTGCGCCACGCGCGGCCCCGGCGTCCCTGACGCCATCTGTTGCGCCACGCGCGGCACTGGCGTCTCTGACGCCGCCAGCTGCGCCACGCGCGGCCCCAGTGTCCCCGGCGTCGACCGCTGCGCCACGCGCGGACCCGACGACACCTGCTGCGCCACGCGCGGCCCCGACGACACCTGCTGCGCCACGCGCGGCCCCGACGACACCTGCTGTGCCACGCGCGACCCCGACGACACCTGCTGCGCCACGCGCGGCCCGGACGACACCTGCTGCGCCGAGCGTAGATCCGGCATCCCTGCCGACGCCTGCTGCGCCGAGCGCGGCCTCGGCGTCCCCGACACCAGCAGTTGCGCCGTGCGCGGCCTCGACGTCCCCGACTTCGACTACTGCACCACGCGTGGCTCCTGCAGCGCGGTACGCCGACCCCGCTCTTGTCTATCAGCGACGAGCGCGGGATGGTGGATCATCCTCTTCGCGCCCTGAGGATCTGGTATATCACCCTCCGCTGCTTCACCGGGACCCTCGTCACGTTCACCCGATGGTGACTCGACGGGCCGCCGGCGCTCTTCGTCCTGTGGAGCGTTTCTCCGAGGTCGTTCTCTCGTCCTCGAACCCCCCGGAGCCTGCCTCGTCACCCATCTCGCCTATCCCCTCTTTTGTCCGTAGCGCCCTCGCCGATCCTCATTGGCGTCGGGCTATGGAAGAAGAGTATGCGGCCCTACTTGCCAACCAGACCTGGGACCTCGTTCCCCGTCCTGGTCGTGGCAATGTTGTCACGGGCAAGTGGGTGTTCACGCATAAGAGGGCGGATGGGTCTCTAGAGAGGTAAAAGGCACGGTGGGTGCTTCGCGGTTTCACGCAGCGTCCCGGCATCGACTACGACGAGACCTTCAGCCCGGTGGTGAAGCCGGCGACAGTTCGTACCGTTCTGTCGCTGGCTCTGTCGCGTTCTTGGCCTGTCCACCAGCTGGATGTCAAGAACGCCTTTCTCCACGGGACGTTGACGGAGACGGTGTACTGTAGTCAGCCGACGGGGTTTGTTGATTCAGCTCGTCCAGACATGGTCTGCCAGCTGAACAAGTCCCTGTATGGGCTGAAGCAGGCGCCTTGGGCCTGGTACAGCCGATTCGCCTCCTTCCTGGCCTCGCTCGGCTTCGTCGAGGCCAAGTCGGACACTTCGCTCTTCATCTACAGGTGTGAGAGTGACACTGTCTACCTCCTCCTGTACATGGACGATATTGTCCTCACGGCGTCCAGCTCGGCTCTTCTTCAGCGCACGATCTCCGCCCTGCAGCGCGAGTTTGCGATGAAGGATCTCGGCCAGCTCCACCACTTCCTGGGCGTTGCGGTCGAGCACCGCCCGGGTGCTCTATTTCTCTACTAGCGGCAGTACTGCCTGGATATCCTCGAGCGAGCGGGCATGGCTGATTGCAAGCCGTGCTCCACTCCCGTGGACACCCAGGCAAAGCTATCTTCGGCCGACGGCGCCCCGGTCGCCGACCCCACCACTTACAGGAGTCTTGCAGGTGCACTGCAGTACCTCACCTTCACCAGGCCGGACATCTCCTACGCGGTTCAGCAGGTGTGTCTCCACATGCATGATCCGCGGGAGCCACATCTCACGGCGGTGAAGCGGATCCTTCGGTACCTGCGTGGCACTCACGACTACGGCCTTCTTCTGCGGCGTGACTCTGCCTCCGAGCTGGTCGTCTACACCGATGCTGACTGGGCGGGCTGCCCGGACACCCGTCGGTCCACCTCCGGCTACGCCGTCTTCCTAGGCGGCAACCTCGTCTCCTGGTCCTCGAAGCGGCAGCACGTGGTGTCCCGCTCAAGTGCCGAGGCGGAATTACCGCGCCGTGGCCAACGGCGTGGCCGAGTCCTCCTGGCTTCAGCAGCTACTTCAGGAGCTCCACTCTCCCCTCGCCTGGAGTACGTTGGTCTACTGCGACAACGTCAGCGCCGTCTACCTCTCCACCAACCCGGTACAGCATCAGCGCACGAAGCACGTAGAGATCGACCTTCACTTTTTTCGTGAGCGGGTGGCTCTCGGGGAGGTGCGAGTCCTGCACGTTCCGACGTCGTCCCAGTTCGCCGATATCTTCACCAAGGGACTCCCTTCGACGGTGTTCACCGAGTTTCGGTCCAGTCTCAACATCTGCCGTAGCTAGATGTTGGGACTGCGGGGGGGGGGGGGGGGGGGTGTTGGACTGTACGTGATTAGGGGGCAGGGGCATTTTAGTCTTTTGTATTAGGGTTGCTTAGCCCTTAAGCTGTCCCCCTATATATGTACCTTCTTGACAGGTTGTTAATCATCTAATCACTTTTTTCCTAATCTAATTGTAATAACTCCCATGCCAACATCTAAGCAGGGCTAAGCATGAAATAATGACATAAAGGTAAACCCTATACTACCCAACCCGGCTACAAGGCATGTCATGGAAATTCTAGTAAACCATCAATACATGGGATTTCAAATTAAGACATAAGCATGCAATTCTAACTAATAATCCTAAAAGGGGAGAAATATGGTCAAGAGCACTTGCCTTTTTACTTATAGCGTTGCTCAGTCCAGGGGTCGAACTCTTGATCCTCAAGGTCTTGGGCTTGCAGGTCGAACATCGGCTTAAGGCTGCTTTGGAATCCAAGTCGTAACAGGTGGAATGAAATCAATGAGGAGCAAGTAAGCAAAAGCTACGCAACGCTCTAACATAATAATTGTCAAAGCATACAAGCAAACCCTACATTTTTCATATCATCAAGGGCATATTCATTATTTCATCCTTGGGTTATAAGTCTTCTTTAGTATGCTACAATCTATTTTATTATGTAACTTAAGTTTTAGGTTGCACTAGTGCATATTCATGTGAGGGTTTTGTGCAAATTAACCATTTTTCATACCTAAGTCTAATTTTATCATAGTTTTAAGGGTGCTCATGTTAATTCAGCAGCTATCTAGGTGTCTAGAGGGAATTTCAACAAGTATCTAGGGCTAAAAATGAAATATCAGCACCATACAGGGGCTGAACTACAAAATCAGCAAGTTGTAGGGTTTTTCCAGAGATAACAGTGCTAAACAAAGGCTTTATTGCTAACATACAGCAGGTTATTCAGCCTAACGTGTCAAACTACCTCGTCCTAGGATGTTGTGTGTAAAATCAGTACTAAAACAGGACTAAAATGTGAAAACAGCCTGAACGGGGGCTTATTTCGGTAAATTACAGCAATGTTCAGGGGTCAAAATGCTAAAATAGACTGTGGCAGGGGTTAATTTGCAATAATAGAACATGCAAGGATGTTTTACATAATATCAGCAAGGGCCTAGGGGGTTTTGTGCATTTACAGCAGGTCTAGGGGTGTTTTTGTGAATGTACAGATTAATTCAGGGGTGTTTATACTAAATTCCAGGGGCTACCTTGTCATTTTATTTGTACATGCAGGGACTTGTGTGTAAAAACAGAGCTACAGGGGTATTTATGCAAGCTAGACCCCAGGGACATTTTTGGTAATTATCCAGGCTTGTCTAGGAATTTGTTTGCTAAATTACCGCATGAAACAGGGCTAAAGTGTAAATATAGCGGTCTGCCGGGTCTATGTGTGAACTCAGAACACTTAGGAGTGTTTTTGGAAATTTTCCGGAACAATCCAGGGGCTAAACCATAAATTTCAGAAGGTTCTAGGGGCCTAGGCACTAAACCAAGGGTCTCAGGGGACTAAGCTGCTATTTGCAACACTTACAGGGACCTAACTGCTAACTATTGAGGCTAAAATGCTATAACAGAGGATTACAGAAGTTATTGACACATTTTACCGCAAAATTCCTGATTACCGGAGAGTGCGGGGTTGGTTCTACAAAAACTAGGGATGTATTTGTTGGGTTCACTCAAAAGTTCCAGGGGGTTATGCGCTAGTCTACCTGCGAGATTTGACTAGTTTGACGGGGCCGACGGATCGGAGATTGGCGGTGCAGATTTTAAATCATGAAGGGGTACCGGGTTCTAATCTTGGTCGTTGGTGCGAAATCGACGGTTAGGATTTAAAAACGGTGAACCAGTATGCCGATTTAATCCCGCGCGTTGGCGCGAGATCGAGCGGCCCGGGGCTCGCCTGGCCGAACCCGATCACCGGCGGCCACACCAACGGCGGGGCGCCATGGGACCGAGCCGGATCACGCCGGAGCTCCACCGATCCTCTTCCACAACTAGTCCTACGTGTATCTAAGTGTCGGAAACGTAGGAGGGGATCATTGGGAACTCACCTAGGGGGTTCTCGCGCCCCAGGAGGGAGTGGAAATGGTGCGCGGCGTGGAGTTGCGGTGAAGCTCGTCGGTCTTTCATCGTACGGGTGTTTGAGCGTCGTACCCTCGCGTTCCTCGGCCCGATGACACTTGCGGAGTACGTAGGGTTACTATTTTTCCGCGCTGGCCTGTGTCGGGGAAGGCCGAGGAGGGGCTGTCGGGGTTTCCGGGGGTAGACGGGTCGGCCGTCAGCTTCCTTTTCCGCCGCACCGGGACAGAGGGGCGTAGGAGAGCTCCTCGGGACGGCGGAGGCGGGCAGGGTGCGGAGGTGTCGGCGTAGAGCGGGGAGGCGTGCACGGAGAGAGCGGCGCACCGGCCGGGGCGCGAAGCAAGAGGCCGCGAGGTTTGGCGGTCCGGCTAGAGGAGCGGCGCCGACGGCAGGGCGCTCGGGGAGCGCGATGGTGGGGCGGGCTCAAAGGAGGCGCGGAGTGGGGGGAGGCGGAGCATGGGCTGAGGCACGCGGCGGCGCGAGCGCGGAGACCAGGGGGAGACATCGCTCGAGAGGAACGAGCAGGCGGCGGTGAAGGCGAGCGGCGGGGTGGTTCCGGTGGGGGAGGGCGCGCGGAGGTGCGAGCAGTGGGGGCGCGAACTCAAGGCGATGAGGGGGCCGGCTGGGTGGAGGAGAGGCGGGGAGGGCGCTCGGCTGAAGGGGCTCGGGCGCGGCAACGAAGGCGAGGTGGTGGAGCGGGGGCGGGCTCGGGGGAGGCGCTGAGGAGGAGGAAGGCGGCGGGAGGGGCTCGGGAGGGAGGAGAGGAAAAGAAGGAAAGAAAAAAAAGGTTAGGGTTGGGGGATATGGGCTGGAGCAGAGGAGGAAAAGAAAACAAAAATATGGGTGTTACACGGACCTACATAAGATGTGCCTGATATTGGTTAAATCATTGGAAGCAATTGATGAATGTTTTTTGTTTGAATTGGCGGCTGAGAAATCTTGCTTCCTATGGCTGAAATAAATTATCGGTCATACAGCTCGTAACAACGTTGCCTTTGCTGGTTTTCAAAAATGTTGCCTTTGCGGCAACAGGCCGTTCGGGCCTCTTTCTCTCACTAGCACCAGTTCAACACCCGAGACGATGTCGCTACCCCTCTTTTCTCTGCACAGAAATACTCAGAATACAGAATATGTTCTTGCCCGCTTCTTATCTGCTCTTTTGCTTGCTCTTATACTGGCATACTGCAGATTTGTTTGGTCTTGTGCTTTCCTTTGCTATTGCAGATTTTTCCGGTACAATAAATACACACATAAGGACAAGCTTGCCTCAACTAACCCTACAAAAAGATTGACTGACGAACAGAAACACATTGCCTGAGACCCCATTAACCTACTGAAACAATCATGGCATTAAAATGATTGTGATATTGACCTGATCACTGTAGCCATCTATTTGCCCATTTTCAAATCCGGGAAGTCTATTTCAGATAATGACATCCCACCTGTTTACAGATACTTATCAGTTTGGTCAAAAAGAAGGCATTTATAGATAGGATGAGGGAGGACGGCTTTTGCCATTGATTCAAATCGCACAGTTGTGTTGTTAAGTGTTAACATGCATGGATACTATTTGAAACTTCAATAAAAATGGCTTCTCCCATTGAAATGTGTTCATGAAGATAACCATCAACCATAGCTTTTAGCATGCATTGTGCGAAGCTTTTTTTCCCTAGCATACACCTGTAGATTAATGATTGCTTACCGATCTACAGAAACTATGTTGGTAGTATGTTCAAATTGAACTTTTATTTTGAAAAGAACCTGGTGCCTTAATTTAGTGGAGAATCCATGCTTTGCTTGTGGCACCTCTACTTTAATTTCTTTAGAAAGGGGCGTTAGCTATTTACGAAAACTTTCCTGAAGATAATGCTAGTTGCTAGTTCTCTAAGCAAAATCAGTACATCACTATTTATTCCTGGTACTTATGTCACTGGAACATTTGGGGACTAATTAGGTGAAGGCCAACTAGTTTTTGAAAGTAGAAAGGTTCAAATTGGGCACCGAAACTAATTTTAAAAATCCTTCTTGGTTTTCTGAAGTAAATCACAATACATGTAGACTTTTTTATTATGAGCCTAAAAAATTAGCACTAAAGGTGATATAACTAAACAGGGTAGCAGGTATTTGCACCACCAGAAATTACTGGCTAAGTTTTATACAAGCGTATTTTTGTTGGCATGAGGATGAGAACTGCACATGTGAGTTAGTCACTTGGGCTAATAATTATTTCCCACCATCTTTCTACGTCATGTTTATACTACTTATTGCTGTTGAGGAAAGCAAAAAAAAATACTCTCTGATCGTGCTAATTTGATGTTCTCATCTTTTCCTGATGCCCTCATAAGCTTATGAAGCAATTTCAATGTTCATTCTCCCCAAGAAATTTTCTGAGATATATAATCATTTTGTTTCACACAGGTAAATGGCAGAGAAACAAGTACGTTGGAGTTTCCCTGGTGGGAAAAACTCTGGCCATCATGGGCTTCGGGAAGGTTGGCTCAGAGGTCGCGAGGCGTGCAAAAGGGCTTGGAATGCATGTGATCGCTCATGACCCCTATGCCCCTTCTGATAGAGCCCGTGCCATAGGAGCTGAACTGGTGTCTTTCGACGAGGCCATAACCAGAGCCGACTTCATCTCCCTCCACATGCCACTGATACCGACAACAAACAAGATCTTCAACGATGAGTCCTTTGCGAAGATGAAGACTGGCGTTCGGATCATCAATGTGGCCAGGGGTGGAGTGATTGATGAAGATGCACTAGTGAGGGCCCTTGACTCAGGCAAAGTTGCTCAGGTGATCTGGAGTTTCTTCGATTCATGTGCCATTTTACTTCGATCGAATTTTCTGAAGGCCACAGCCTCTTTGCCAATTGGAGCAGGCGGCTCTTGATGTCTTCACCGTGGAGCCCCCACCGAAGGACAGCAAGCTGGTATTGCATGAGAACGTGACTGTAACACCACACCTTGGAGCAAGTACTGTGGAGGCCCAGGTCTGCATTTTTACCAACAACCATGTCATGTGTTGTCGTAAACCACCTATCCCTGTCTCCAATGCGCTACTAACTTCACTGTACACGCCAAAATTGCAGGAAGGTGTCGCCATCGAGATAGCAGAAGCTGTGGTTGGTGCTCTGAAAGGTGAGCTCGCAGCGACAGCTGTGAATGCTCCCATGGTCCCAGCTGAGGTACGAAGCTTCTCTCGACGTGTCAGCGTGTTCACTCTTTCCTTTTCTCGAAAGATCGGTGTGTTCACTCTTCAATTACGCAAGATCTTGGACTGCTCAATCCAAATTTACATCCCTTGACAGGTCATGTCCGAGCTCGCTCCATATGTCTCCTTGGCAGAGAAGCTTGGCAGGCTTGCAGTGCAGCTCGTCGCCGGGGAGAGCGGCATCAAGGGCGTTAAGGTGGTGTACACCACGACCCGGGCCCCTGACGACCTCGACACGAGGCTTCTCCGCGCGATGGTTACCAAGGGCATCGTGGAGCCCGTGTCCAGCACGTTCGTAAACCTCGTGAACGCGGACTACACGGCCAAGCAGCGTGGCCTCCGCATCAGCGAGGAGCGCATCTCCCACGACAGCGCCACCGCCGAGGCGCCGCTGGAGTCCATCCAGGTCCGCCTCTCGCAGGTGCAGTCCAAGTTCGCCGGCGCGATCAGCGAGGGCGGGGAGATCGTCCTCGAGGGCAGGGTCAAGTACGGCGTGCCGCACCTCACCCTCGTCGGGCCCTACGAGGTGGACGTCAGCCTGGAGGGCAACCTGATTCTCTGCCGACAGATCGACCAGCCCGGGATGATCGGCAAGGTCGGGAACATCCTCGGCCAGAGGAACGTGAACATCAGCTTCATGAGTGTCGGCCGCACTTTCCGGGGCAAGCAGGCCATCATGGCCATCGGCGTCGACGAGGAGCCGAACAAGGAGACGCTGGAGAACATTGGGGTCATCCCGGCAATTGAGGAGTTCGTGTTCCTCGAGCTATGATGGTCGGTTGCACGTCGTTTGTAGGATGAGTAGTACGTGACGAACTTGGGTCTGACGTCTGATGGCCACAGGGCGGGAAGTGTGATCCGTGGGGTCGCATGGTCTGTCTCGGGATTTCTGCATTTTGTTATGCCGTAAGGACGTAATCTGTGAAGGGTGCCATCGCTTCGCCCCTGCTCTATTTAAATAAGAAGGATGCATCATTCATCTCAGCATGCCGCGTATATATTCTGCGTGTATGTGTGTGCTTGGTTCCATAGAACATCAGCATCTGTCTCAGTAATCCGTACATTATTTACTGTGTGATGCAACTAGTTGTGTTAGTACTTAATTTTCGTACCAACTCATGATCACAGCTTAGTGGGCGCTTTGGCTGCGCCTGCGCGTCAATTATCAGACGGCAGCACGACAATGGGACTCTCCTAGTACGAAGATTCCATCGTCCTACAACTTGTCAGTGTTCCGGTGACGCATCGTGAATTCGGGTCATACGGCATCAACAATTTGATGTGAAAAACGAACAGCTGAAGCGCCACCAGTGCAGGGTCTCCCCTCACGCACGCTCCAGTGCTGTGCTACCGCCCCTCTCGCCGTCGCACGTCGATCAGAACCGGCACCTATTTCCGGCACTCAGCGGCCAGAGAGACGGCAGCAATTCGATTTGAACGCTCCGCCCAGACGTACCTCGCCGCTCGTCGGTTACGTCGCACGCGACGAAGCGGCCGGGCGTCCACAGGCCAGCCGGTGGTACGAAGTACGAACCTGCCAATGACGGAGGGGCGCGCGGCATGCTGAAATGCTGGTTCCACAGCCTGTGGCATCGCGTCGGCCGGCCCATTCGGACGTGGACGCGACGAAATCCGCACTAGCACTGGGGCAGCGGTGGCAAGCCTCGTGCGCGCGGGCCACGCATGTACGTCGCCGGTCGCGCTCGATCCGACGTCGCTCGCTCCCCGCGCTACGTGTCGCCCGGGGGTGCGTGCATGGACGGCCCGCGCGCGCCGTCTCGCCGTCCCGTCGCGGCGGTGGACCGACGCTCTCGCGAACGACACGGACGGACGTGCAAAAGCCGGTACGTGGCATGCAAATAACGGAGGGGCGCCGCAGCGTCGCGGAGCCAGGTGGGCGCGGGTGGTGGGTACGCACGGTACGGACGCCACCGGATATGGACGCGGCGCATGCCCAGACGAGGACCGGCTCAGCGCATCCGTCCGCTACACGGGCATCGGCACGCCGCACGGCAGGCGGGCCACGGACGTCACGTCACGCGCTCCGTGCTGCTTTGCGCGCGCCTCGATCGACGACGCGGTGTGGGAGTGGCGGCCACGGGGAGGGACGGGTAGTAGTAGTAGTAGCAGCCTCAGACGAGCGCGGCGGTGGTCCTGCGTTCGCGTTCGCTTCTGCTGTTGAAGACCTGGCCAGTGGTCACCCCATTTTATCTGGTTATGACTTTCTTTTCTTTTCTTTTTTGAAGGAATCTGGTCACGACTTTGGAGAGCAAGTCGAGTGGTTCCTATGGACCAAGAGGGACGACTCGAAATATCCACATCATAGCATTTCATAGTTTTGCTGTGGATACCCATCCGTACGGCCACCAAACGGTGGTCTCTGCTCGTGTGTTCTACAGCACCCCGCGTACAGTGCGGACTAGTACATTTTTCAGGTTGGTCCTGTAAGCCACTATACGACGAAGACAACGGAATCTTGTAGGAGAAATGTTCAATAACAATCTTTTAAAGAGAACCATCTACAATGTAAATAGGACACACGAGTAAATATTTTAAATCCTATAAATTGGGCACACTAGAATTTGAACCTGTGTAAGAAGCCCCAAACCTAAAGGCCCTAACTAACTGAGTTGTTGTCAGTTTGCAGAAATGTTGAATAGAACGAAGAGAAATAGGGAAGAAACAAAATCCACGGTTATGGCTGAAAGACACGGTCATAGTCGCCCGTGATACGGCGGCAAATTATACCGGGGGCGCGGTGGCCGTCACCTTCACCTGATAGCTCCACTTAATCGGCGTTGCACTTGCATAGCGCCCGATCACACGGTGTCCAGCTTGCATTCCCTGACGCGAATGCAATCGCACGTCCTCAAACTCCCCGGTATGTCGGCTCTCGCAAGTTCATTAGCATGACTGCTGATCCTCCGATTATAATCTAGGAAACTTTTATCTACACAGAGAGGCTTTTCCGTCCCAGTGGAACGTCATACACGCAAGTGGCCTGCATTCGGATGGAAAGATGACTTCATAAAGCACCAGCTGCATTTGCCTGTGCTTGCTGCCTCGTTGCTGTTTGGATGGATCAATCATGCGTGCACTACCCTCTCTAGCTCGCATCGCTTTTGCTCCCCTGTTCCCAGAAATCGCCAACCACTAGGCGTCCAGATTGCAAACAAATTGAAGCGGGAAAGGCGTGGCCAGACCTGCCCGGGTCGTCGTCGCCGTCCTCCTCCTCCTCCTCCTCCTCCTCCTCCTCCTCCTCCTCCTCCTCCTCCTCCTCCTCCTCCTCTGTACTGAGCTCGGGGCGCACCTGACCGGCACCTTGCGTGGCGTGGCATGGATAGCCACTGCTGCAAGTACACCCGCCTGGCACGCTGATGGTAAAATGGCTCTTGTCAGCGAGCACAACGAAAGGGCGTTCGTAGAGGAAGATTTAACGGTCTAGACTTGCTGGAGTTTTTCAACTCTAAGTAAGCGATCCGTTCGAATCTACATGTCTAAACTGGCACCACATGCTTATCCGGCCGTGAGGGATTTGGATGCACCGCGACGAGCTCAGAAATCAAGCCTGTCGATGGATTGAGTCGGCTCTTTCAAGTCCCAACCGCACCACTACGGATGCTTTATATAGTTAACCAATTTTATGAAGGCCTGTTAACATCTGCAGACACGTTATACTGCCGTCTCATCTAATCCTTAGTGATTTAGTAGCGCAACAACCCCTGCCTAACGTTTCTTGGATGGCTCTTTATTTTTTTGAAAAAGATGATATGCGATGCAAGTGCAATGACACTGACACAAGCAACTAAAGTTGGATAGCTGGATATGCATCCTCCCTGGTTCTCTGGCGGCCATATTGAGTGAACTTTAGCCATGAAACTGAATCTAGTGCACAAGGCGCTTGTGGAGCCATGGTCTTGCTCCTTATTTATGCAAATTTTGCAAACTGCGCAAATGAACGAGATAGTGTATTTATCAATAGTTCGCTTAAAAATTGTGCAATCACGATATGAAAAAATTGCATTAACGTCCACTTCACGAATTGATGGGTTCAACAACTCGAGTAAGATCTTGCATTAACCCTACGATTACGCAGTCGCACGTAGCTGCCCGATACACTCATGTCAACATCGTGGTGTATATCTCACACATCCTCGTCAAGAATCTGTTCACTATTACCCTCTCTCTAATTGCTGATTGGATATTCAGAAAACAACAGCCGCCACCAGGGGAACACCAGCAGCTGATCAAAGTCTTCTCAAAAAAGGAATATTTATCCTGTTGATGGTTGCTGCTGAGCTGATCACATATTCGCAATCATCATGAGTATGCCTTCGACGCACCGCGTCCTACCTGAAACAAACAATCCCCATCCACTCTGCCATTGTTTTCCTATACTGCCCCTACATGCAAAGTGTGTGCCCTACCTGATTCCCACTCCCACACACAGGCACTACGCAAGTGCAGTCCGATTGGCCACTGAAGAGGAGGAAAGAAAGGAGAAAATATATTCCCATTTCCATTCACTAGCGAGCAAATACAAAAAGTGAAGAAGTATCAACTTTTCTCAAGAAACAAAAGGCTCAGAAAACAGTTTTTTTCGCATGCTATAATCCCGTTCTCATCATAGCAAAAAATACAGATGACAGAACAGAATTGCCTTCGTGGCGACCCTTGTGTATTCCTTTCCGCTCTGTTCGTCATTGCAAAGATTACAGGCAACTCAGCAAAATTACGACTTCGATCGGGGTTCTCTTGGAGATGTTTCCGTGCACCGTACAAGAAGTGCTCCACACCTCTGAGCGAACCAAAACAAAATTGTTCTGCTGCGTTCTGTTCTGGTGGCTCCTCGCCAATGATCACGCACCAAAATTCAAACCGAACCTAGAACTAAACATCTGGAGATTAAAACTCACACCTCAGGGATGTGGTGCTCCTCATCGCTGCTTTCTCTCCGGCTCCCGCTGTGCTCGCCGTTCTCCTCAGCATTCTTGACGCTGGCCATGGCGACTTCTCGCACCTTCTTCTCCCCCTCCTCGCCCCCCTTGCTGCTACGGTCCCCAAAGGAGGACGCTCTGCTCGACATGGGCGTGGCCAGGTACGTCGGATTCACGTCCCCAGCCATGATGACCAGTATCTTCTCCTCCCATATCGGCGGTGGCAGGTCCGAGGCTGCCGGCTTGCCGCCGTCGGCGGCGGAACCGTCCTCGTCGCTACGGCCGGCTCCACCCTCCAGGTAGCCGGATAGCTTCCAGTAGGAGCAAGCGAGGATGAGGAGAGCGAAGGCTATGAGCCCGAGCATCGCGGCCAGGCCGCCGAAGAGGTACGGCACCGGCGAGTGCCACGCGGAATGCGCGACGCTTCCGGTGGCTGCAGGGGCCACCACGGCCTTCGTTGCAGCGGCTGCCGTCGCATTGAATCCTGCTCCTGGCCTCATTGCTTCAGCTGCACTTGCACTTCTTCTCAGAGCTTCTGGCTTTGAGTTCTAGAGTGGTATTGCTGTAACGGTGTGTGAGAATGCGGAGGTTGAGGAGAGGGTGATTTATAAGGAGGGGGAAGGGGGGCAAAGGAGGGAAATTTTGTCACTGCCTGTGTGGATTTGCTAAAAGGAAACATAGAATAAATTATGGAGTCATACAACCACTTTAAGCAAAGTTTATTGATAGTTTTATAGGATTGCTCAATTGCATTATGGCGCTCCTCAAGTTAATATTTTTGCGTTTAGGCCACCATGGGAGTTGGCACAGGGTTGGGCGTGCAAAATGGAAAGGGAACAACCTATCATGCTTTATGCTTCTCCGACTAGGGGGTCACTTTTTTCCCTTTTCAAAATGTTTGGTAATATTTCAGCATTCAGAACTTCAGTGTATAGGATTGGACCTTGGGGAATGCACTTATCCATAAGACTTATGCCTTTAGATTTTAAGTTGCTACAGGGTAAGGCATATCGGCCGCCACCTTTTTTCTTAAAAAAACGTACCGGCTACCCGGTTTGTATTGTAAGTAGGTAATTGAGAGTTTCACATCTACATATACAGCTTTGCTCCTGAATTAGAGACCCAGGATGGGGGAGAGAGAGAAGAGAGAAGGGTTACATATGGTAGCTACTTATCCTGACACAATGTTGCAAGCCTGGACGCACCGGCGGCACTCCATTACCGTAAGTCCGCCCTTAACGTCCCGTACCAAGCATCAATCGATTGTTCCTGTCCGTGGAACAGTCGCTGATTCCTCTCCTTCCATATAGCTCGTAGTGTTGCCAGAATAATGGACCATAGTCCTACAGCTCGGTTTTTTCGGTCGGGAGTGCGTGATCGCATGTAACCAGTCATTCATTGGGTGGGTAATTTCCGAGTTATTTAGTGATAGCTCCCGAAGATCCAAACAGGTACTGATGTGCAGCCATAGCAACCAGGTGATGTGACACTCGATCATCAAGTGTACCCATGTCTCCAAACTCCGAAAGCATAGGACGCAGAAATATTGATTTGGCCAATTACGTCGCTGTAAACGGTCCGCCATCCAGATCTTATCCTGTAGGATGAGCCAGGTAAAGATCTTGCACTTTGGCGGTGCCCAAACTTTCCATATTATTGCCGGATTTATTGAGAGATAAGACCCCTCAAACTGCATCCGATATGCCGAGCGAGCTGAGTATTTGCAGCTTGCTGACTTCCATTGGATACTATCTTCAATCTCTGTTCTTAAAGAAGGTTGATACTGTGTGATTAGCGCATCATAGTGAGAAATTGAGACTGCAGATTCACTGAAAGTAGTGGGTGGAAAGAGTGGGTCCAGGCGTCCTCTTTAAATGACTGTGTCACCGTCATCTTCTTCCTTTTGCAAGACTGAAAGAGATCAGGGAACATGGCCGCTGGTGCTAGGCCTTGCAGCCAGCTTGACCACCAGAAGGATGCTGTTCGTCCATTTCCCAACGTAACCACGGTGGCTGCCGCAAACAAGGCCCGATCAGTATCGTCTACTGGCAGCTCCATACCGAGCCAAGCTGGTTGTGGACATTGTCAGCATTTTCATAGCCACCAAATACTTAGCGCACGGCTGAAGCGCTGCAAATCGAGGATGCCCAAACCTCCCCTTTGTATCGGTGAGCACACACGCTCCCAAGCCACTTTACATTTACCCCCAGAGAGCTGTTGTGTTCCCGCCCATAAGAATCTACGACGGGCCTTATCTACATTCTGAATAAATTTCTTCGACGGTCTGATAGCACTTAGAAGATATATTGGCAAGGCTGACAGAACTGTCTTTACTAGCTCTCTACGGCCTGCCAGCGATAACAGTCTTATCTGCCAACCAACTAGCTTGGCATGAATCATCTCTTGGATCAGTTGCAAGTGCCGAAGGCATAATCTTCCCAATGAAGTCGGCAATCCAAGATAAGTAACAGGAAATGATAATTGATGCCCCCGAAGATCTTGTAAAATATCTGATAGATCAACATCTTGGCAACGGATGGGAGCGATGCAGCTTTTGGACATATTAATAACCAGACCAGTGGCTTGCCCAAAAAGGTTTAAGATCTCCAGCATGGCCTTCACCTCGGCTTGTATCGGGTTTAGAAAAAGAACCACATCATCAGCATACATAGAGATCCTAGCTGACACATGGTCGGCCTGAATGGGCGACATGACACCCTCGAGGGTGGCTTTCTGAAATATTGCCTGAAGAGCATCAATTGCAAGGATGAATATGTGAGGAGATAACGGATCACCTTGTCAGAGACCTCGGGCATGATGCACTGGTGGCCCCTGAATACCATTTAGCAATACGTAGGAGCTTGTCGAAAACTAGAGAAGAGCCAGCCAATTCCTCCATCAGCATGGAAAGCCTCTCGACTGCATAAGATCAAACATGTATTCCCAAGCCACTGAGTCAAAAGCCCTAGAAATATCCAGCTTCATCATTAACATCGGCCTGCTTACTTTGTGGCAGTGACGGGCAATATTCCTAACATAGAGGAAATTCTCCTGGATGGCGTGGTTCGAAATGAACACATTTTGAGCTGCAGAGATTAGACTATCCATCTTAGGAGATAGTCGTCAAGAGAGTAACTTTGAAATGATTTTGGCCATTGAGTGGATTAAGCTAATTGGTCTAAATTCAGATGGTGCCTGAGAGTCTGCTTTTTTTGGTAGTAGGACATTATTAGCAGAGTTTAATCTGTGCAATGGACCAGCCCGCATTTCATGAGAAGCATGAAAGGTTGCCATCATGTCCCCTTTGATAACAGGCCAACAACTCTTGTAGAATTCCATGGTGAATCCATCCGGTCCAGGGGCCTTCCCGGATGGCATTGCTTCTATAGCTTTGAGGACTTCTTGCTCGGTAAAAGGCTGAACAAGGGAGGCTGGGTCTTGAATTGTCTGTATGTCCAGCTGGTTCTATTGGATAGAAGGTAGTCTATCCATGCGACCACCTATAGTGGACGAGAAGAAATGATGGAGGGCCTCTTTTTTCTCACTGTGCTGCCACACCAGATTGTTGTCCCTCGTCCTCAAATGAGAGATAAAATTCTTTTTAGCACGTGCGTTAGCTTTAGTGTGAAAAAATTGGGTACAAGCATCCTCTAGGTGCAGCCATATGGTCCCAGATGCTTGGTGGCGCTTGGATCTTTCTATAGCAGCCAATCCAAGTAGACGTAATTTAAGATCCTTCCTGAACTCTATTTCCCCATTTGAAAGATCTCTGACTTCCTAAGCCTTTTCCAATCTATGAATAATTTCGGATATCATCTGCAGCTACATCCTTGCTTTGCCAAAGAATCCGGTGCTCCACTGTGACACCCCAAAATCATGTTAAGAGGGGAATTTAAAAATTTTTGGACGTGTTGCATGTTTTGCAACAATTTAAATTTAAACTGGAATTCAATTTAAAATCAAAACAGAAAAGAAATAGAAAAAGAAAAAGGAAAACAGAAAAAACCGGCCAGTGGGCCGAAACCCACCAGCTGGCCCACCCAGCACCCGCGCCAGCCCGCAGCCGCGCGCGCCCCCTTCTTCTCACTGACAGGCGGGGCCCGCCAGCTCTTCTCCTTCCTCGCGCCAGCGCCGCGCTCGGCCGGACTCTCTCTCATCCCGAATCCAAACCGACCCGGATTTCTGCGTATCCCAGCCGAATTTTGCTCGTGGGCGACGCAAACTCGATCACAACCGAACGCCGCCCTTCCCCCGTCTATAAAAACCCCGGCCTCGTCCCGTTTTACTCAAGCGATCTGCTGTTTTTACTCCGGTGAGAACCCGAGCCTTCTCCGGCGAATTCTGGCCGATCTACGCTCGGAAATCCCGATCTAACTCGCTGGTCTTGATCCACCGCCTCCGGGGAACCCTGCAGGTGCAGAAAACTCGGTGAATTGCGGTTCAAACACAGCGCCGACGAGCCTCGCCGTGGTTTCACTTCGGACCTCGTCGCCGATCGTTTTCCAGGACCTCCGAGCTCAAGAAAACCCCCGAGGTGAGATCCCCGACCTCCCCTCCACCGATCTATGCCATAAAATCACAGTTCTAGGAAGAATTCTCGAAGATCCGAAAATCTCCGGCAAGATCGCCGCTTCCCGCCGCCGTGCGCCGCCGGGCAGCGCCGCCCGCGCTCGGTTAGAGCGACGTGGCCGCTTGTGCGCCGTCTATTTTAAATCGCACGGTAGAGTTTAAATCCCCGCGTATCGGTTCGACGTTATAATTTCAGCCGTCTGTTTTAAATCGGACGGTCCACGTCAGCCCCGCATTATAAAGACTGGAAATCTTACGTGCTACCCCCTGGGGTTCTCAGGAAATAAGAGCTAGCCCCGGAAACTTCTGATCTAGCCCCTGGAACTTCAGAAAATCATGTAAATTCATTTAAAAATCAGTTTTAGCCCCTGGACTTAATAAAAATTAGGAAAAACTCCTCTGTTATGAGTAGCTAGACCCCTGAAAATTGTTAAAATAATATTATAGACCCTGTAGTGGGGTGAGTTTACCTTTTTAACCCTGTTTGATATTTAATTTAGGAAATTGAATAGGTGGCTAGTATTTAAAATTTAAAAAGTGAGACAAACATATTGTCAAAATTTAATTAAAAACTTTCTCAGTACTTAGAAAACTTTGGAGTGAGATAAAAATATATTTTGGGCTGAAATGAATCTGTTTGATTTATTATTCATATTTATTAGTTATGGGGACACATTTTTAAGTAAAGAATAGTTCTGAAAATAGGGAAAATAAATGTAAAATAGTTTACATCAGAGGAAAAGCTCAAAAATATATTATTAAATATTTTAGATCAGAACCTATTCTGTTTAGATGATGTGTCTTGTTATTTTCATAATAAAGTTCACATTTAGACATAGGAAATAAATCTGAAAATATAGCAACTAGTAAATGATAAATGAAGTTTCTAAAATCCAAAGAATTCAGTTTAGGGTTGGTAGAAATTCTGAAGACACATATGGAGTAGGAAAATACCTTTCATGCATACTTGGTAGCTAAAAGGTGTAGTAATTAAATATAAGGAATTTATTTAAATTAGAAACTCATATGTATAGTATGTAAGCATAATGTGAATACAAAAGTAGAAATCATATACACATGATTAAAAGTGCATGTAAGCCACAAATCAACACACATAGAGTAGCCACAACACATATAATTGTGAATGACTTTCATAAATGTGAATGTGTGGTTTGTATGAAGTGGAAGTGTGAACTATGTCTTATGGATTGTTGTTTTTCTTTTGCTATGTGTGATGGTATGATGTAGAACCTGCTCCAGAGCAAGTTTTTCCTTTCTAAGATCAGGACTACCCATTTCAAGAGCAGCAGGAAGGAGGCAAGTGTCCTTGACCACTTTGATCCTATGCTAGGATGTGTAGATAGAATTATTTGCATTGTCAAATGAAATATGAAACCCATGCTAGGAAGTTTCCCTAGAATTGCATTATTTTGTTTCCTTGTAGCTTGGGTTGGGATTCATTTTATCATGTCATTTATTATTATGCATATGCTTAGCCATGCTTAGAATGGGATATTTGGGAGATGAGATCATCAGTTTATTTTACCATACTCTTGAATGAGATATTGTGAGTAATGTAGAGGTAGGGATCAAGGCAAGTTGGATGTTTTGGTTGGTGCTGGGTGCACGAGACTCGGGTTTGTGTTTAGTACTTGCCTGGATCCTAAGGACCAAGATAATGAGGTGGTGTATAATGACCAAGACTTTGGACCCGAAGAAGGTTTCTAGGTTCATGAAGACCCCCGGGCAACGCTTGTGACGGAGCCCTCAAGAATAATATTCCGCTGCTAGTTTATTTACTTGTGATGAGCTTATTATTGTCCATCGAGACATTTGCTATGTAAGACTTATTTATATTCGACACCTGGCTTGTAATAAATGATGCTTCACTATTTGTCATCACATGTATGAGAAAATGATCCTGGCATACATGTGATATTCACTTGGTTGTTCTTCGGAAAAACCGGGTGTGACAAAAGTGGTATCAGAGCCAAGGTTGCCCGTAGGAAAGGTAGAAATGGACGTATTTAAGGGCTTTATTTTCTTAAAAACTATTTTTACAAGGTGTGTGTTGAAAAGTGTTATTTAATGAGTCACTTTCTTCATCTTACCCCAATTTTCATTCAAAATAGGATTTTTGTTTAAAAAGTTTATCTAACCTAAGTTTAAATGCTTTTTGTTTTAGATGGTTCGCATGATTCGCACCGCTCGCAAGTCCACAGGAGGGAGAGTTCCGGTAGTTGCCCTTGCCGAAAGAGAGGAGAGTCGTCCGGTGACGTACCTTTCCTACGGATTGGCAGTAGGAGGCTTGTTGCGCCGTCATCGACGTATGCTCGAAGCCGCCGGCAATACGGGCAAGCTAATCATCCACTATAACTCCACCAGGACCATCCGTGAGAAAAGGGAAGAATGGAGTTCAGAGATGAGGATTATACACGAAAATCAGCTGCTTAAGATCCACCGCTCTCCAGCTTGCAGAGCGACATAGGTCGATGCGGAGAAGGATGTCACCTGGGAGGCCATCACCTGCCAGAGTCACATCTATCATCGCCACCTGGACAGGACTGAGTACATGTATGTCCTCCAGCGTGAGAGTGGTACCACGGAGTACAAGTACCCACCAGTGCAGCAAGGGACTTCCCATGAGAACATGAACTTGTGCTTGGAGGATGCTGCTATGCTCAGCACTCGACTGCAGGAGTGTCAGCAAGAACTTCAGGATGTTCGGGACACCCTGAAGGAAACGGAGGCGTTGCTGTGAGCCTGCTTGAGGGTGAGAGAAAGAGGAGATGGGAATGAACTGTGTGTCACCGTGAATGATACATGGACTCCTGACTCCCCAGATCGCCGAGCGATTAGGCGTCGTCGCACTTCTCCACCAGCATCCTCCCCACCCAAAGCAGAGTCAGAAGGCAGCCGAAATGATGAGGAAGATCCCGAGGAGCCAGCTCAAGAAAACGAGTAGCGTAGAGTCTTTCCCTTAAATTAGAAGGATGTCGAGTCGTTGCGTTAATTAATGGTGTGTTAATGCTTGGTGTGTGACGTGAGTTGTGGAAGCCATGAGCAATTGTCCACAGCCTCATCTTTAGATTGTTTTGCTTTGGTGTGTGAACCCACATGAAATAATATTGCATTTATTTTTGTGTGAGAAATGAACCCTCAGAAAAGTATAACAAAGCCTCAACACTTCAAAGTACAAACAAGTGAAAGTAGTAAGATGATACTAAATGCTTTCAAATTAACATTGGTTGATTCTGCCGGATGGCCGGAAGAGGAAAAGGACGTGCTGCCAACCCCGCCAACAACAACAATGAGGCATGCAACCCTCATCTTTCTGGAGGCCAGGACCGGGGTGGTCGCCGTGAAGGAGTTGATCCCCTCCACCAAATGCTGGAGAATCAAAATCAGCTCATCCAGAACTTGACACAAGTGGTGGCCAACTTGCATCAAGTTCCACCTCCACAAGCTGCACCACGCCAACCAAGGTTGAGTGAGTTTCTAGGAACTCAACCTCCAAAGTTTGCAAGTGCTGCTGAACCTCTGGAGGCAGATGATTGCCTAAAGACCATTGAAAGCAAGATGAGGATCATACAGTGCCAAGGGTATGAGAGGGTGCTGTTTGCCTCTCATCAATTGCATGGACCTGCTGCTGATTGGTGGACCGCCTACGTGGCCGCCCATCATGACCCTGAGAACATCACTTGGGAAGAGTTCAAGCGTAGCTTCCGTAACCATTACATCCCAAGAGGTGAACTTAAAAACAAGAGGAAGGAGTTTTTAGGACTGCAGCACGGAAACATGACGGTGAGGGAATACCTCACTAAATTTACTCAACTATCCCGTTATGCCCCACGTGACATAGAGACTGATGAGCAGAAACAAGATTGTTTTGTGGACGGACTTACCGCAGAAATGCAGTGTGCAATGTCCTCAAATGAGTATGAAAGCTTCCAAAAGATGGTGGACAGAGCGTTTGTGGTAGAAAGGAAGCTAAAGGCCTTGGAAAATGAGAATAAGAGGAAGGTCAGGTGGTCACATCAAGCCTTAGGGAGCAACACCCGCCCCCGTCTGATGCAGCAACCTGCAGGGCAGACGAACCGTGTTGCAGTACCCTACTCAGCACCAAGAGGGTAGAACCCGAACTACAGGCCTCCGGCAGCAGCAGCACAGCCGCAATGATAGTTTGTACAGCAGCCTCGCCCCGCATATCCACCTCGACCAGCAGTGCAAGGACCCCCACACCAACCCCAAGACAATAAAGGCCAAGCATCTAAGGTTGGGGTGCAATGTTTTAATTGTGGTGAAGTGGGGCACTATGCCCATAAGTGCCCAAATAAGAAGCCCACGCAACCTCAACAGCAGAATGTAATGAGAGGACGGGTGAACCACGTCACTATGGAGGAAGCACAAGAGGCACCCGACGTGGTAGTTGGTAAGTTTCCTGCCAATTTACACATTGCAACCCTGCTGTTTGATTCTGGTGCTACCCACTCGTTCATTGCTCAAGGGTTTGTTAAGAAGCATGACCTAGCAACAACACAAATGAACCATATGCTAGGTGTAAACTCTCCAGGTGGAGAAATAAGTACAAGACAAGTGTGTCCCAAAGTGAACCTAGACATTAATGGGGTAGTATTTACTGCTAACCTCATAGTGATAGATTCACAAGGGATAGATATTGTTTTGGGTATGGATTGGTTGACCAAACATAAAGGAATCATCCATTGTTCGACCAGAACGATGGAACTAACTCACCCTAGTGGCACAAGAGTAAAGTTCATGACAATACACGAGCCTAGGAGGGACATTAAATTAAATCAAGTTGAGGTGAAAGTAGAGGAGATCAGGACCATCAGGGAATATCCAGATGTTTTTCCGAAGGATTTGCCAGGTATGCCTCCCGATCGTGAGGTGGAATTCGCAATTGAGCTAGTGTCTGGAACAGCCCCGATATACAAGAGACCTTATCGGATGGACTCCAAGCAGCTAGAAGAACTCAAAGATCATTTGAGAGAATTGACGGAGAAGGGGTATATTCGCCCTAGTTCCTCCCCATGGGGAGCTCCAGTGATATTTGTGCCCAAAAAGGACGGAACCCAAAGGTTATGCGTGGATTACCGTGCCTTGAATGAAGTAACCATCAAGAACAAGTATCCATTACCCCACATTGAAGACTTGTTTGATCAGTTGAGGGGCGCTTGTGTGTTCTCAAAAATTGATCTCAGGTCGGGATACCACCAACTCAAGATAAGGCAATCTGATATTCCCAAGACAGCTTTCGTATCTCGGTACGGACTGTATGAATACGCTGTCATGCCTTTCGGGCTAACTATTGTCCCGGCATACTACATGTATCTCATGAACAAGGTATTCATGGAATATCTGGACAAATTTGTGGTGGTTTTCATAGATGGCATTCTCGTCTTCTCCAAAGATGAAGAAGAACATGAGAAACATCTAAGGTTGGTGTTGCAGAGGCTGAGAGCACACCAACTATATGCCAAATTGAGCAAGTGTGAGTTTTGGCTGAAGAGAGTTCCCTTCTTAGGACATATAATCTCGGAGGGGGGAATCTCCGTAGATCCCGCCAAAATCGAGGATATACAGAAGTGGAAGACCCCTGAAAATGTCGGGGAAGTTCGAAGCTTTTTGGGATTGGCTGGATACTATAGACGGTTTATTGAGGGATTCTCTAAGATCTCGAGACCCCTCACCAAACTGTTGGAGAAGGGAATCACATTCACATGGACGCCACAGTGCGAGACGAGTTTTCAGGAGCTAAAGAAAAGATTGACAACAGACCCAGTGTTGGTTATGCCAGATATGCAGAAGAATTTCACAGTGTACTGCGATGCCTCTGGAAACGGGTTGGAATGTGTTCTCATGCAAGAAGGGCATGTCGTGGCTTATGCATCCCGACAACTCCGGAAGCACGAGAAAGACTATCCTACACATGATCTAGAACTAGCCGCAGTGGTACACGCGTTGAAAATTTGGCGACACTATTTGATGGAGAAGAGGACAGAGATATATACGGATCATAAGAGTTTGAAGTACATTTTTACAACCAGATCTTAACCTCAGACAAAGGAGATGGTTAGAGCTAATCAATGACTTTGACGTGGGCATCAACTATCATCCTGGGAAAGCAAACGTTGTGGCCGATGCTTTAAGTCGGAAAGTGCAGGTCAATAAGTTGAGCTTGAAGGACATGCCTGCAGAATTGAAGGACGGGGTTATAAGGCTCAATCTATGCCTGGTAAATAGTGGTGAAGCCATCGCCATGGAAGTGGACTCCACACTCGAGCGAGACATACGCGAGGGTCAAAAGAATGACGAGAAGATACAGGAGATCAGATAACTCATCAAGGAAAATAAAGCTCCTGGTTTTAGAGAGGATGAACAAGGAACGGTGTGGCACGGGAAAAGAATCTGTGTGCCAGAAGTAAAGGAGATCCGTGAATTGATTCTGAAGGAGGCTCATGATTCTGACTATTCCATTCATCCTGGGAGTACGAAGATGTACCAGGACCTCAAGAGCAGGTATTGGTGGTATGGCATGAAGCGAGATGTCGCGGAACATGTTGCCCTATGTGACACATGTCAGTTGGTGAAAGCAGAACATCAACGACCTGCGAGATTATTGCAACCACTCAAAGTGGCTAAATGAAAATGGGAAGAAATAGGCATGGATTTCATAGTGGGATTACCTAGGACCCAATTAGGATATGATTCAATATGGGTCATCATCGACAGGCTAACCAAGGTGGCTCATTTCATCCCCGTGAAAGAAAAGCTACAGCGGATCCGAATTAGCAGAGTTGTACATGTCAAGGATCGTGTGTTACCATGGAGTGCCAAAGAAGATTGTGTCGGATCGAGGGACACAGTTCACCTTAAGGTTCTGGCAGAAGTTGCACGAAACCATGGGAACCCATCTGAACTTTAGTTCTGCCTATCATCCCCAAATTGACGGGCAGACGGAAAGAACCAATCAGATCCTTGAAGATATGCTGAGGGCATGTGCACTGAAAAACAATCGGAGTTGGGACAAGAACTTACCGTATGCGGAATTCTCCTATAACAGCAGCTATCAAGCTAGTATGAAGATGTCACCATTTGAAGCTTTGTACGGGAGGAAGTGCAGAACTCCCCTATTTTGGAACCAAACAGGGGAAAGTAAAGTGTTTGGTCCAGAAGTACTCCAAGAAGCCGAGGCGAAGGTGAGGGAAATTCGCAACAACTTGAGGATAGCACAGACACGCCAAAAGAGCTATGCCGATGTACGAAGAAGAGAACTCGTTTTCAACGTGGAAGACTATGTCTATCTCAAGGTGTCCCCCATCCGAGGACTTCGTCGGTTCAAGGAGAAAGGGAAGTTGTCACCTCGATACATCGGACCCTTTCAAGTTCTGGAGAGGAAAGGCGAAGTGGCGTATCAACTGGAATTACCGGCTCGTCTATCGGATGTGCACGACGTATTCCATGTGTCACAACTCAAGAAATGCTTGAGAACGCCTGAACAGGTGTTACCCATGAATGAAGTGGACGTAGCTGAGGATTTGTCTTATGCCGAGCAACCATACAAGATTTTGGAGACAATGGAACGCTTCACCAGAAATAAAAGAATCCGGATGTGCAAGGTGCAGTGGAAGCATCACTCAGAAGAGGAAGCCACCTGGGAGCGAGAAGATGAGCTTAAGCCACAATTTCCAGAATTGTTTTCTTAGAACCACCAATCTCGAGGACGAGATTTATTTTAAGGGGGGTAGAGCTGTGACACCCCAAAATCATGTTAAGAGGGGAATTTAAAATTTTTTGGACGTGTTGCATGTTTTGCAACAATTTAAATTCAAACTGGAATTCAATTTAAACTCGAAACAGAAAAGAAATAGAAAAAGAAAAAGGAAAACGGAAAAAAACCGGCCAGTGGGCCGAAACCCACCAGTCGGCCCACCCAGCATCCGCGCCAGCCCGCAGCCGCGCGCGCCCCCTTCTTCTCACCGACAGGCGGGGCTCGCCAGCTCTTCTCCTTCCTCGCGCCAGCGCCGCGCTCGGCCGGACTCTCTCTCACCCCGAATCCAAACCGACCCGGATTTCTGCGTATCACAACCGAATTTTGCTCGTGGGCGACGCAAACTCGATCACAACAGAACGCCGCCCTTCCCCCGTCTATAAAAACCCCAGCCTCGTCCCGTTTTACTCACGCGATCTGCTGTTTTTACTCCGGTGAGAACCCGAGCCTTCTCCGGCGAATTCTGGCCGATCTACGCTCGGAAATCCCGATCTAACTCGCTGGTCTTGATCCACCGCCTCCGGGGAACCCTGCAGGTGCAGAAAACTCGGTGAATTACGGTTCAAACACAGCGCCGACGAGCCTCACCGTGGTTTCACTTCGGACCTCGTCGTCGATCGCTTTCCAGGACCTCCGAGCTCAAGAAAACCCCTGAGGTGAGATCCCCGACCTCCCCTCCACCGATCTATGCCATAAAATCATAGTTCTAGGAAGAATTCTCGAAGATCCAAAAATCTCCGGCGAGATCGCCGCTTCCCGCCGCCGTGCGCCGCCGGGCAGCGCCGCCCGCGCTCGGTTAGAGCGACGTGGCCGCTTGTGCGCCGTCTATTTTAAATCGCACGGTAGAGTTTAAATCCCCGCATACCGGTTCGACGTTATAATCTCAGCCGTCTATTTTAAATCGGACGGTCCACGTCAGCCCCGCATTATAAAAACTGGAAATCTTACGTGCTACCCCTTGGGGTTCTCGGGAAATAAGAGCTAGCCCTGGAAACTTCTGATCTAGCCCCTGGAACTTCAGAAAATCATGTAAATTCATTTAAAAATCAGTTTTAGCCCCTGGACTTAATAAAAATTAGGAAAAACTCCTCTGTTATGAGTAGCTAGACCCCTGAAAATTGTTAAAATAATATTATAGACCCTGTAGTGGGGTGAGTTTACCTTTTTAACCCTGTTTGATATTTAATTTAGGAAATTGAATAGGTAGCTAGTATTTAAAATTTAAAAAGTGGGACAAACATATTGTCAAAATTTAATTAAAAACTTTCTCAGTACTTAGAAAACTTTGGAGTGAGATAAAAATATATTTTGGGCTGAAATGAATCTGTTTAATTTATTATTCACATTTATTAGTTATAGGGACACATTTTTAAGTAAAGAATAGTTCTGAAAATAGGGAAAATAAATGTAAAATAGTTTACATCAGAGGAAAAGGTCAAAAATATATTATTAAATATTTTAGATCAGAACCTATTCTGTTTAGATGATGTGTCTTGTTATTTTCATAATAAAGTTCACATTTAGGCATAGGAAATAAATCTAAAAATATAGCAACTAGTAAATGATAAATGAAGTTTCTAAAATCCAAAGAATGCAGTTTAGGGTTGGTAGAAATTCTGAAGACACATATGGAGTAGGAAAATACTTTCATGCATACTTGGTAGCTAAAAGGTGTAGTAATTAAATATAAGGAATTTATTTAAATTGGAAACTCATATGTATAGTATGTAAGCATAATGTGAATACAAAAGTAGGAATCATATACACATGATTAAAAGTGCATGTAAGCCACAAATCAACACACATAGAGTAGCCACAACACATATAATTGTGAATGACTTTCATAAATATGAATGTGTGGTTTGTATGAAGTGGAAGTGTGAACTATGTCTTATGGATTGTTGTTTTTCTTTTGCTATGTGTGATGGTATGATGTAGAACCTGCTCCAGAGCAAGTTTTTCCTTTCTAAGATCAGGACTACCCATTTCAAGAGCAGCAGGAAGGAGGCAAGTGTCCTTGACCACTTTGATCCTATGCTAGGATGTGTAGATAGAATTATTTGCATTGTCAAATGAAATATGAAACCCATGCTAGGAAGTTTCCCTAGAATTGCATTATTTTGTTTCCTTGTAGCTTGGGTTGGGATTCATTTTATCATGTCATTTATTATTATGCATATGCTTAGCCATGCTTAGAATGGGATATTTGGGAGATGAGATCATCAGTTTATTTTACCATACTCTTGAATGAGATATTGTGAGTAATGTAGAGGTAGGGATCAAGGCAAGTTGGATGTTTTGGTTGGTGCTGGGTGCACGAGACTCGGGTTTGTGTTTAGTACTTGCCTGGATCCTAAGGACCGGTTCATGGAGCATGTAACCTGGCTTTACCGTGCCAACCACATGCTGAGATGGGGCAGCTTGGCCAATTAATTAGGTGTATCCCCGGTGTAGTATGGGTGTGTTGGATTGTGCGGGGAGTAGGTGTCAGCTGGACTACCATATGAACCGCAAGGCTCAAGAGGGGGCCACTGCGGCGGGGTTGGAGCCTCTTGTATGCTGTTAGGGGTGAAACCTCAGTGGGCCCACGCTCGTCGGGAATCCCTTTGTAAAGGCTTCGTAGTGATCTCCTGGCTACACACCTGGGAAGTGTGAATGTGGTTCGTGGCCACTGGCATAATGGAGGTTTTTTTAGTCCATCCGGCAACGGGGGATGAAATCACTACATGTGGGTACAGTGGTACAAACTCTGCAGAGTCAAAACTGTCATGACAGTCGTGCTCACGGTCAAGAGCGGCTTGGACTTATTCATGATTAGACTATTGATGGTTTTAAAAGTTGTGGATGTTAAGCGGGGAGCTTAACATTGAAAATGATGTTATGGTTATTTGATTATGATGATGGGATGGGAGATTGGGACCATTTCACCTGTGTAGTAATGTAGGTGCTTAATAAGCTAGGGTAATAGGTATTAATGGCATAGTGCTTTAACCATGAGTTCAACCTCCCCTTGTTCTAGCCATGCATGACATAACTTTCCCACACTTGCTGAGTACCATCGGTACTCAACCTTGCATATTTGTTGGTTTATATTGCGACTCAGGTCAAGATAATGAGGTGGTGTATAATGACCAAGACTTTGGACCCGAAGAAGGTTTCTAGGTTCATGAAGACCCCCGGGCAACGCCTGTGACGGAGCCCTCAAGAATAATATTCCGCTGCTAGTTTATTTACTTGTGATGAGCTTATTATTGTCCATCGAGATATTTGCTATGTAAGACTTATTTATATTCGACACCTGGCTTGTAATAAATGATGTTTCACTATTTGTCATCACATGTATGAGAAAATGATCCTGGCATACATGTGATATTCACTTGGTTGTTCTTCGGAAAAACCGGGTGTGACATCCACTGTCTAAGCTTCTTAGCTGTTTTTGAAAGCTTTTAGTGCAGCCTATTTATCGGGGATGTGATCTGTGCAAACTCTGGCTCTGTCCAGGCCCCCTGAACCACGTCAAGAAAACCCGGGATCTGCAACCAAAAGTGTTCGAATCTGAAAACCGCTGGTCTTAGTGGTTTTTTCTTGTGCTGCAAGAAAAATGGGGCAATGGTCGGATATTGAGGAGGATAATGCCACAAGACCATGGTCTTCATAGGCCACGTCCCTGCCCTATCAAGGCGTACCAGTGTTGGATTATCCCTTTCGTTACTCCACGCGTATTTTCTATTTTGTATCCGATACTCTAACAGATTCACCTCATTAAGGGTATTCCGGAAGGCATTCATCCACCGTCTATTCAGGTTGCCATTGTTTTTGTCTTGAGCCCTGTATATGAGATTAAAGTCCCCCAAGCATATCCACGGAATACCTGCTGCCGGTTGCGCCGTTTTCAGTTCAGTTAGAAAGCCTGGTTTATCTTCATATGTGGAAGGTCCATATACTGCAGTGAGAAGCGAGGTGGTATGCGACTGAATGTTTGGTACTTGTAATAAATGGAGTAGACACAAATAGCAAAGTGAGAATCCTCACACGAAAGTAAGGACATACTCTGGTTCAAAAAAAAAGTAAGGACATACTATTGATGCATTATGATCAACATTGATAACCATATTTGATACTAGGAACTAGATGTTTTGCATATTTTCCACACAGCCTAGGCTACTGGATTCAATTAGCTGAATTACTTTTAGTAATCACAAAACGATTTTACTTATTGTTCAAAAAAGGTTCTTCCTACTAAGGTTTTGTTTTCAGTTGCTGCGCAATGAAATGAAACACAACGTGGGATTCCGTTCATATTCTACCGAGATATCTGGATACCATCTTATCCGGAGGCTGCTGGGGCACTTACCCAACACTATAATTACTTTGTTGACGCAGCTCGCCAACCTTTGATGACTTTGGGGGGCTATAAGATACATGAAGGGCTGCGACGCTGGCAACTTCCTCTAACCCTTTTATCATGGAGCGAGGCCATGTCGTCAATGAATATTAACCGGACCAATGATGAGGGTATCAACGGGAACGGATTGAACTCCACAGTTTTGCTTCACCTTTCAGATCGACCTGATTTCCATGTTGCTCTTCACTTTGTCCGCTCAGTTAATTAGTCTATGGGCTCTAGAAGGAAGCCTGGCTTCCCACCAATCCATGGGCGACAGCGAAGGTAATTTCTCGCCGGGATTCGTAGGAAACTGTGCAAAATTAGGGCTGAGAGAATGAAAACTTTTGACGTGTGACGGTGCAAGGACCCTCCCTATAATTTTACCCGTCGCGGGCGACGATCCAAGGTCTCACACCGGCCTAAAGATTATTTACCCCGTATCCAGTTGTGCGGCCGGCTAGCCGGCATATCCCGTGCATATATATTATGCCATTGACGGCGACGGACGAGAGCTAGTGCTCTCACATGCTAGCTCGCCACCTTCGTGATGGCACGTACGTTAGGTTGCGCAGCACGTACGGCGGCACGGCTCAACCAGCGAGCACGGGGGCGGATTTGGGCACGCCGCTCGTGCAGCCCGTCCCGTCGGATGGACGGCCGGGGGATCCCGCGGGGGACGTAGTGGCCGCGCGAATATCGCTCGGCGCCTGGGCCGGCGCGCGTGTCGATCGGGGTGGCGGTGTTCTCACGGCGAGCGCGGGCGCGCGATCAAGTGCCGGCCGGCCACCGCGGTTCGCCACTCCGGCGCCCGGCGTCCAATCTGTCGCGTCCGAGAGAACCCTTTGCCAGCCGGATCGAGGGCCGAATCCCAGGTCGCATCGACCGCCGGGCCAGGTGGCACGCTTCGGCGGCTGCGCATCATCGATGGTATTGGTACTGGTCGCGCAGCTAGCACGCACGCGGTACAAGTAGCGATGTGGCAGCTCCGATCCCGGGAAGGGGGCCGGCAGATGATGTGCAGCATGCATAATGGAGGAGGTCGATCACCCGCCCTTTGTACGCGAGACACCCATGCCATTGTGATTGGCCGGTTGGGATCTGATGGTCTGGTCCACATCGTCCTTATTCATCAAAGTAGCACAGTGCACTCCCTTTGGATGCATTACTACTGCCGTGTTTCCACTACGTACTGAAAAGTTTAACTCGTAATATTTGAGCGAGGCTTTTCTTGGTGACCTCGCTAATAGCGTACTGTAGCTAGTACTTGCTCTTCTTCACTTACTCAACCGGAATAACAATTACACCCCTGAGCTTCACACGTATTTGACCTCAACGCAAAACGATTTGTGTTATATGATTCCATGAAGGCCCCGCCACTTCGTGCTCTGTCTGCCTACTGGGTGCACGATGATGATGACACACCAACAAGGTCACGGACCCACCCCAATTTTTTCTGATGCCGGACCCACCGCCATCGTCACTTCCCACCACCGTACAAAAGGCTATTCGTTCGCAGCCAAATGCGCCGCGTCTCTGCGAGTGCGAGAGAACTTTCGTGACATAACGATGCAGTCTTATGCTACCCACACATCGCACACGAGCAGTTTCTCATGCAACTTTCTAACTACCTTCGTATTTATCTTGATGTCGTTAGGGCATCACAGTTAGGCTAAACCTGCACCGGCCATGATGTCATCAAAAGAAATATGGAGGGGGTACGTAGCCTCATATATTGTGCCATCATTCAGTTATGAACATAAGTTGTTTGGTTTTCTTGCTCCAAGTGCTGGATGAACGTATTGGACGTGCTCCAAACCCTAATTCTTTCACAGATAGTTTAAAAATATAAGTTATTCTGGATATAATATACTTGATATTTTCCAGAGCTGGTTTCCTGTTTAATTTGACAAAATATATATGTTGCCAATATAATAACTGAATTTTTTATAGATGAAAACTTTGTATAGACATGATGATACTGGAAACCATGACCATCACAACTGTCATTTCAGCTCTATATGAACAAGCCTGCAACAGTTTAATATAGCTTGTGATTAGAGGTAGTACATATATTTAAAGGAGAGGCTGTCAGTAAAAAGAAAAGGCAATCACCTTTTTTATAGTTGAGATCCTTATTAATGTGCCCAACCTTAAAATTCACAAATCTCCTCCATCCCTACCCGCGCTATCCCATCCCATTTGCAGACACGTACGTGTGCTCTCTCGTAATCCCTTCGCACCAGCATCACCTCTCCATGGATGTCGCTACGTGCGTTTCTTCTTGGTCACTCGCGATTGCTCCTCTGTAGTATATCCTTTGATTAATTCATTTCAATCTATTAAAAACTCCCTATATCCTTGATTTGCCATCGGAAACATCGTTCTTTCTCGGTGCCCATGTTCTTAAATTTCACACAAGGAAATGTCACTATCAATGGCCGTGCTCCTCATGCACCCCGGCCCGCCCCGCAATTAACACGTAAGACGTACCACCCTCTGGCAGTGGCAGGTCATGCTGGCTAAGTGGCTAGTTTCTCCAAAATTTTGCATGCATACTCATTTTTTTCCTCAATAAATGGAGAAGCTTCCAAAAAATGGGACAAGCAACCATCGACCAGCGATGCAAATCGGTAACGACAATTGTCTTCAGCGCACCCTGTTCAGAAACCGAGGATTTCATAAGAAGGCCGGTGGCACAAAATTGTAAGAGTATCTCCACATATTTCAACGGTTTGTATATAAGACCGGCTTGATGGTGTGCAGTCGTCTGCCGTGTGAGCTTAGCTCATATGTCTTGGAATCCATTTGGCTAATTATCCGCCCCCAAGATTGGCCACATCACAGGATTTGGCGCTCGCTTTTGCCCGCAGGAAAGATTTGGCCATCATGAGCTCGCAGAGATGAACTACGCGCAAACGCTACCTCCTGGTTGGATAAGAGAGAGAAAAGAAACACTACTCAGAGACATTACTCTTAAAATTCTGAAAGACTAGCGACAGTTGGCTCACTGCCCTAACCTTGCATCGATCAGTTTGCAAGCAGCGAGTTCATCACGCATATGAAAGGACGAGTGCAAAAGTTATATGCGGTACTGAAACTAAAGGATAAGATTTCACCTAACCATCAACTGAAAGGACTGCGAAATGGAAGAGCTTCACTGGCAGGCAGCATCCCGGGAAACGACAACTGGGTTTACCTGAGCTGTTGCTGTTGGATGACGTTGGCAGCAGCACAGCACTCGCGAGCCGTGAGAGCTTGGTCAATCATATATCCACTGCTGTTTCCGCCGAGCACAGAACCAGATGCGGTGCATATATAGTGATGTCAAATGATGAGACGATCCACCACGAGAACGAGAGCCTGTGCACCCTTGTTTTATTTTATTTTTTTTCTCCTGCCGAAGATGCGCGTGCTGTTGCGTCGAACGCATTGTTTGTTAAAACTTTCACTAGCTTGCTGCCTCTGGAATCCTTTGTACTTGCAGTTGATATTTTGGGAGGTAATCATTGACCCATTGAACCCGGTTGTTTTGCTATGGATAAGCATGAGGGTAGCTTTGCTACTATTAGCATTGAAGGAATAGTTTTATACTCTCTTTTTAAAATTAAACTAACCAAGGTTAAATCATTCGAAATGGAGCGAGTAACGTACAATAACATACTGTAGTGACCTATTTACTGAAGGCTTACAGTTTGCGTAGCAAGCCTTCATCACGTCGCTGTCGTGTGCTGTTGCGGATAGAGATCATGGGCCGAACTCCCTGGTCGCTAGTTAGTCAAATGGGCTTTGAGTGGGCTCAACTATGTGAGGTCCCGGGAGGACAGGTGTCCAATAGGCCTGGCCTGGTAACAATCCCTGACTAGTTAAGAGTCGGGCCCAACAAAATCTGGGTCGTTGTTTACATATTTTTTTTATTTTTAGCAATGTATAGAAACTATTTAATATTAATAACGTCCAAATCTTTTTTTTGCGAAAATAACTACCCTCTTGTCCACGGCGCGGACGATTTGCTCACGTGGACATCCTGTCGTCCACGCCGTGGATAATAGGCCGGTGTCATCCGCGCCGTGGACGACACCGGCCCACGTGAAAATCCACGTCGGCCCAATGGTCAGGGGACCGTTGGACCGACGTGTCCTGTCATCCAGGGCGTGGACGACAGGATGTCCTATATAACCCAGCCGCCCCGGAGGGCTTCTCCCTACATCTAATCCAAGCAAACAAACAAGGACAGGAAAAAAGAAGGGAAGAGGAAGAGGAAAAGAAGAAGAGAGAAGAAAAGAGAAGAAAAAAGAAAAGAAAACAGAAAAAGGTATAATTTTTATAAGGAAATTATAATTTTGAAATTACTTATAGTAGTTGTGCATTTTAGATAATTTAGATTTAAATAATAGTTTAAACTAAGTTTAGTTTCTATTTTATGTTTTAGTGTTTAATTTAGTTTTTATTTAATATTAGGATTTAGTTAGTTTGTAATCTAGATTTTATATTAGTTTAAATTTTAGTTTATGTTATTTTTAATTAGTTTTTGAGATCTTGTTTCAGACTTTTAGTTATAATCTAGTTTAGTTTCTATTTAGGATTTTAGCTTAGTTTAATTTATGTTTAGGTTAGTTTTAATTTTTAAACTTTTTCTTATTTTGATTATATTTAGTTTAGTTATAATCTTGATTAGGTTTATTTTGATTAGGTTAAGTTTGGTTATAATTTTAGAATTTAAGTTAGTTTCGGTCTTGTATGTTAAAATTTAGATTCAAAATTTAGAATTTTAGATCTGAATTTTAGGTTAAGTTTAGTTCTAATTTATAATTTTAGGTTTTGTTTGATTTGAATTTAAGAATTATAGTTAGTTTATAGTTAAGTATAGTATGTTTTAAATATAGTTTTATGTTAAATTTTTTTAAACATCATACATATCAACTTCTAACATATTTTATAGTACATTATGTGTATTTCAATTTTTTGTTACTATTCTTTTTGTAATTATTAAATTACGTATATACGTATGCTAGGTATGTCGAATAAAGTAAAATTTTAGATATTTTATGGAGATTGACAAGTTAACTATAATTTGAGTGGAGTAGATCTATCGGGACTCCCTTTTATAAATCGGGAAATACCTAGTCCAATGGAACAAACATTTATGGATATATACAAATGGTTGTTCAAAGTTTTTAAACTAAGTGAGGATGAATATGAATTGAAAATAAACGGAGTTATCGGCCGTTCAAGTGAGGACCATTATTGGAAACTACTGCCGCTAAAGGGAACACCTGTGTGGCGTGCTTGTGTTGCAAGAGCTCTGCAATATGGGTGGCATCTAATACTTCTTATTCGGTTTGAAGCCAAGGAAGTAGTCGACGAGACGCAGGACAAAAATGATGACTATGCAGATAATGATGGTGGTGATGCCGAAGAGGATGACTATAATAAAATGCCACAAACTGTTGTTGCTGAGTCAACTGGTCAAGCAGATGAAAGAGAGTATATAGAACATATAGTTCATTAGATGGTTGTTGAGGATAGCGATTATAATAATGTTTCTAAATACGATTCATCTGACGAGTAAGATCAACCTCCTGTCCCTGCCGATTGGAGTCATCTAGATTTTAAAAACCTAAGAGTCACTGAAGGGTATCATTTGTCGTTGGATTACCACGGCAACACGATAACAACTCGGTCTCTTTTCAAAAATAAAGAAGTTTTGAAAGATGTTGTTAAATACTGGTACCTTTCAGTGAAAAGATCATTTAAAATTTCTCGATCCACTAAAAAACTTTATGATATCGGATGCTTATCAATCAGTTGTCCATTTCGTGTTCGTGGATATGCAGAGAAATGGAGTGGCATTTAGAAGTGTTCTATTGTGATTGATCATGCGTGAGAGTTACAAAATCTTGAAAAATGCAATATTGCTCTTACATCGCAGTTTGTTACAAATCACATATATGCTTGTGTGGTTGATAATATTTCTTTTGAGGCTAAATCTATTATCAACACAATTAAGCTAGATTTTATGTACACAATAAGTTACTCCAAATCTTGGAAGGAGAAACAGAAGGTTATTGAGGCAAAATTTGGTACTTATGAAGCATCTTATGATAATATTCCGAAGTTACTTCATACTATCGGAATTCGGAATGTTGGCACAACTGTTGATATCGTGAATGTTCCAAACCTCCGACATCGTGAGAAACCTATTCTTCACAATGCATTCTGTTCACTAGGTCAATGCATAAACGCATTTCGATATTGTAGGCCCATTCTGTATATAGATGGTACGTTCCTAACAGGAAAACTACAAAGGAAAAATTCTAACAACTATTAGAGTTGATGGCGATAATCAATTGTGGCCTTTGCATTTGTAGAGAGTGAAAATGCTGACAGTTGGTACTGGTTTCTGAAACGGGTTAGAGTTGATGTAGTGCAAGATCGAGAAAATGTATGTGTCATACACGACAGTAACACTGGTTTGTTGAAGGCAATAACGAAAATCAAATACGACTGCATAGAGAGCTCTCTCCCACCACTTTGGCCGGATATAGACTCGAGGTGTTGTATGAGGCACTTAGATGCAAACTTTTACAGTCATTTCAAGAACAAACAACTTACGAACATGTTTAAGTGTCTCTGTCAGAATCAAGAGAGGAAGTTCAATGCTTTGAGGCGTCGTCTTCATGAGGTCACAAATAAACAAACCGAGACAATCCTTGAACGTGATAGTAATGAAGACGCCTCTGAACCACTCTCCACCATTTCTTCAACCGAACATACTATATCTCGTAGGGTTGGATCATCTATCAGATATTTCTCACATTAGATTCATAATGAGCCAAAAGAGAAATAGTCGTTGTTATATGACACACATGGTGCTAGGTACGGAATTATGACAACTAATTTAGCCGAGTTATGTAATTATTTGTTATACTTCAAATTTATCTTAATAATAGTAGTACTACAAATTAATTCAAGTTTCGTATAGGTCTACAACTTTGTCCTACATGGGTCAAGAGTTTTATCACTGGTTGGTATTGTTGAAGGAATCTTGAATGGAACGATGAAGTACTTTCGTGTGCGTTTTGCAAAAACTTCTCTATTGTTGGTTGATCCTAATTTAGTCATCTCAAAATTTGTTTGTGACTATATGGACGAGAAGATTAAAAAGGTTCACTTGCATAGTGTCAAACAAATTGGAACTATGCAGAACAGGTTTGAGATCACATGCAGAGACAGAGACAAACGTTATGCCATGAGTGAACAGACTGTGCATGAGTGTGTTCTTCGTGAGAACTCTGCCATATATACATGTATGAAGCCAAAGCTCTTTCATAGACCTTGTTCTCATGTCATTGTTGCCTGCAGTCGGAGTCAATTATCTCCAACTATATATGTGTCACAATACTTTTTCAAGCAGACTTTGCACACAACCTGGCACGCAGAGATATTTAGTTACCGGATTTTTTGTGCATTCACCAACATCCTGGACCACAATTCGAAAGAGGCTCTGATTATCTGAGGTTGAAACAGACTCGTGACCGGCGTAAAACTCGACATATAAGAAATAATATGAATGAGTGTTCATCGTTGCAACAAGTGAGATGTAGCAACTGTAACGAAGTTGGCCATAGTTACAAGAATTGTGTTCGGTGTAATATTGCGGGAGCAGCAGAAGCGGGAACTTTATAAAGTCCATATGACGCGCGGCGTCCTCGTGCTCGTCGCTCACGGCGGGATAATTAATGATTTAGTTTGTAATCTTTTCGATATAATGTCATAATGTATTATGGATTTTATTGTTTAAAAACAATATCGTTGGTTAAGAATTTACATAAGTTCATAATGACTAACAATTTAATATATAGTTACATATGTTCATAATGACTAACAAAATAAAATATTTTAAACCTGCAGCCATGGCTACAAGTGATAGTTGCACTTACGAGCTCTTGGACGCTTAGTTCGACGCTCGACACCGCTCGTACTTGAACAGTGTTCGAGGAGTCAAACTTACCACGTTGCGGCTTAGGGTGCCGAATACCTTGTTACACCTGGACAATAGGTGAATTGACAGGTAAAATTTTTTATAATTAAATAGTTCAAAAATGTTAGATTGTTTGGTAGTAATTTGATATCGTGTATTGCAGTTTGAATGCAGCGGGGCTCCTACCACTGTGTAGGATGTTGGAGCCTCAGGTAATGGAACAGTCTAAACAAAAGTACACCTGACTAACCTACGACCGTTCCCTACTTACTGCGTTGGTCGATCAATGGAGACCGGAGACACACACTTTCCACATGCCTTGTGGGGAGATGACAGTCACACTCCAGGACGTGTCGTACCTGTTAGGACTTACGCTCGTAGGGCAGGTCGTTTGTAGGCCAGACTTCTCGGACGAATGGCGCGAGAACCTACAGGCCCGTTTCTCTAGCGTCGTACTACACCCGAGGTACAATCGCAGACACGATTCGGTGAGTTGATCACAGACAGACAAGACCACGGTCCGCTGAAGACTTGGTTGCAGCAATACGAGATAAGTTTAGTTGAATTTTATGTATAATATGTCTTCATTAGAAATAATTGTAACAATACGTAATTGTTTGTTCCTTTCAGCTCGAGAACATCCACCCGGACGCGGATGAGTACACTATCTTCAGACACTTGGAGGCGTACCTTCTGTGGCTTTTCGGGTGGATCCTGTTCACAGACTCACACAGGGACACGGTCAATAAGCGTCTTATCTACTTCGCCAGAGAGATAGCGGACAACCCCCTCACGCAGTTCCGTAGTACAGTTGGGGTTCATCTGTGCTAGCAGCTACGTATCGAGTTCTTTATACAACATGTATAAAGGTAAGTTACTACAAACACATTGTTCAAAAATTTCTTAAATTGCCATGTCTTAATCAAGTGACATTTAATATTTCTATTGTTCATAGGTGGCGGCGGATGACATAATGTCTGGGTGTCCGTTGTTGCTGATCCTCTAGGCGTACGAGTGGTTCTCAATAGGTCGGCCTAGGGTTTCTCTACGCCCATTTTCTGGTCTCGCATGGAGGCTTGGGTACAGCAGTGGGCATAGACACCTCAGGACGTAATTGCGGTTGTGTTCCCGTTCACCACGGAGTTGTACGAGGAGTACCCATGTTGGTACGTCTCTCGTACACGTACGCGAGTATCGTATGTCCCAGCAGAGCCGGAGGCATACGTCGCGTCGACTACAGACACTTACCCTTCACATAAAGATTGTAACACTTTACTTGCAGTAAGTTTCGTATTACTATTTTCAGAGTTGCGTAAGTTTTCTTATAGTTTGTATGACTTACATTTTTTCGTTTGCAGTTTCAGATTCTTAGGAGTGCCGAGATCGACGCGAGGGCGATGGTCCAAAGGGCGAAGCAGAGCTTGCACATCGCGTCACAAGAGAACGCAATGGCGTGGAAAAAAATGCATAAGTACATCGCCGACACCATGAAGCATATGTCTCTTTCATGCACAGTTTTGTTGTCAAGACTCCTCCGTACAACAGCCATTTTTCGCACCCTTGACGACTGTTCCACCGCCAGCTTCCGTTCAGACACCAGGTACGACACAGAAAGACTTCTCGTTTATACTAATATGTTGAACGGAGTAATTAAGACTATTTTGTGTGTAGTGCCTTCGACGTCCTATGTGTCCCGGTGACATTATTGGGACATCCAACTAGTGCAGTGTTGCTTGTCACTTTAATTCATATTATTAATATTAATAGTTATTCATAAATCTAACAAATAATATTTTTTGTAGGTTTTGAGGACCCGTCTTACGGTTTCGATACGACACATCGGGATTTGGGAGCCATCTTCGACTGGGAAGCGTATGTCGCCGATGCTATGGCAGACACACTCCCTCAGACGCAAGGAGCTTCGGAGCCGACGCTGCCGACGCACCCAGTGTAGGACGCGACACCGCTAGGACCTCCTAGGCCTAGGAACCCGCCTGATCTGCTAACTTACAATGCAGACAACGTACGAGCGGTGCGTAGGGCTGCTAGGGGGTGGACGTGGAAAGCGTCTTAAACATTGATGTATTGTGTAATTTATTTTTTGTTTGACTCTATGTATCATATCTTTTAAGATAATTAATTTATATCTCTACTTTTTGCATGTTATTTTGTGTCGTAAATAATAACTCTTTTAAAACCAAAAGACCAAACTACAAATAAGCAAAGTGTTCTATGTGACGAATTCAAAATCGTCCATGAGTTGGACGAGTCGTCCACGACGTGGACGACTCGTCCACGACGTGGACGACTCGTCCATATAGTAAATGAGTCGTCCACGAGGTGGACGACATTAGCGCTATAAAGTAGTAGTGTCTTCAAGAGTCACCATTACGAGCTGAGAGTGAGCGAAGAAAGTACTAAAATAATGGTGAGCAGAGGTCGTAGTAGGATAGGAGTGGAAAACATTAGATCGGTGCGTCCCGAACACATTGTGGATGGTCCTAATTGGTATGAACCACCGGTAGATAGGTTCCCGGTTCTAAGCAAGACTGATTTTGATGTGTTCAATCCTCTTCGTCCATATGATAGCAAGAAAGAAGAGTGGCCCAAATGTCGTCGTGGCCTTGATTGTGTTATGCAAATGAAGGATGGAAGGGAGGGCAGCAGTCGTCGATTTTTTTGTTGTGCTAACGGTGGAGAAAGTTCAAAAGACATATTATTTTTTAACTGTAATATTATCATTTTTGACCCTTTTGCTATTTAACTAGTGCTAGTTCGATGATGATAACTACGAATACACACTTTGGGTCGATCCACCGCCAATCAAGCCAACTGAAGATTACATTAAATATTTACAAGATCAAAACCGAGAGATGGTTGCTGAGCTTACGAAAATGGAGTCACAGCTATTCGAGTACATAGGTGCTAGGCGCGTCCGCAACAACAGGGATTACGAATGTCCTCACCACAAGGCAAACCCTAACCGTTAAAACTAGGTTTCAATAATGTGCAACAACATGTATGCTAGCAATGTATCCTTGTAATGTATGATATTCTACTTCAAATTTTAGTAAATATGGACGAGAGTAACTACTAGTGTTCTATGATGTTCGCACTACTAGTGTTCTATGAACTTGTACACCTGGTGGATGACTCGTCCACCTGATGGACGAGTCGTACAACTAATGGACGAGTCGTACAACTGATGGACGAGTCATACAATTGATGGACTAGTCGTCCACGTACTGGATCGTACAACTGATGGACGACTCCTACAACTGATGGACGAGTCCTACAACTGATGGACCAGTCGTTGTCGGTACCCTCGATACGGGGTACCCCCGCGCACATGGGGAAATGCCTAAGGACGTCGCCCTTCTCCGCAGGGAGAGCTCCGAAGGCGCCACGTGTCTAGCGGGGCCGGACCTCCCTCTCCTCAAAGGAGAGCTCCGGACCCGCCACGTGGCCAACTGAGCCGGACCTCCCCCCTCCGTGGGGAGAGCTCCGAAGGCCCCACGTGTCCCGCGGGGCCGGACCTCCCTCTCCTCAGAGGAGAGCTCCGGGCCCGCCACGTGGCCAGCAGAAGCCGGACCTCCCCCCTCCGCGGGGAGAGCTCCGAGGGCTCCACGTGTCCCGCGGGGCCGGACCTCCCTATCCTGAGAGGAGAGCTCCGGGCCCGCCACGTGGCCAGCAGAGCAACGCTGCCTGCCCCCGCGCGGTAGGCAGCCGGAGTAAAGTCACGCCGTACCTTGCCCGTACAAGGTATTCAAGGCCCGCGCCTTCCCAAGGCGTGGAGACGCGGAGCACGCCTCTGTCAGGTGCCGTTGCGCCCAGTCACATCGTAGACTGGCGCGCTGTGTCAGAGCCTGCCCGCCAATAAACACAGCGACAAGACATCCCCTGCCGCCCCTACCATCATCAACCACTACGACTAGCTTGCGGCATGGGCAGGGCGGCGGAACGAAGACTCGGAGGCCTTCGCGAGAGACAACTACCGGCATAATTGCAGATACGGTAGATGGCAGGCAATCTCCCCGGGACCACCTGTCGGGTCCCGGGCCCACCTTGTAAGCCGCACGAGCCTTGGACTATAAAAGACTCGGGTACGCGACGTTAGCAAGGGTTCAAACTCTGTTCGGTTCGCCTCTTACACACCCTCAAGCTCAGGACTCCGGTTCTGAGCAGCAAGCAATACAGCGAGCAACTCTGCTCACCGTGGACGTAGGGTTTTGTGGCGGAACGGGATCCGCTCATCCAGGATCGCAGAGGGTGGTGTCGCGCGATGCGACACCCGACAGCACACGTCATAAGGACACAATATATTACATGAGAAAACAACTGAACTGTACAAACGGTACAATACTCAGTTACAAACTATTGTCTTTATTACACAGCGGAAGTCTACTTTTCTACACTCACGCTCGCCTATCTAGCAAAAGTCGGTTGCCCAGCCCTAGGGCAACCCACACTAGCTGCACGTCTCAGCTCAGCGCGGCGTGTACGGCTCCCACTCAGCCGTGGTCCACGACGGAGGGTAACCCTCGCCGGTGGACTCGTACTCCGAGTCCATGGGTGGCTCCTCACCTGAAAAACACTTAAGCAACAACCGTGAGCACGAAGGCTCAGCAAGGCTTAACCGACTCACCTAAACATGATACTCTACATGAGGTGTACAATGACATAGGATAGTGATATTACAGCAAATGGACACGCCTACAAGTTCATCCTTAGTTCAGCTTTTAGCAACAAGTTAACAGTTCAGGAAGCTGAAATTTAGTAAGCAATATTTGGTGGCAAACATGTAGCAATACAATATTATATCATATCAGCAATAATGAATCAACATATTTCATACATTAATCTACGTCACGACTCAGTGACCAAGTGGTACTCTTCACCGTGAGGGACGGCGAATCGACTCGATATACACCTGCAGGGAAACCCAAAGAGCACGTCACGTACGCCCACCCGTGGAGCTGCACAGCACGCTCACTCGATGTCGTACGAGACAACCTTTCACCCAACAGCCCAAACATCGAACCGGTCGCACCGAAACGAGCATGAGGTTCCCCACACGGAGCATCTCTCTATGCCCGTTGGCAGATTTCCACCTTGCTGCCCTCAGCCTACACCTATAAATCGGTGTGCTATGCCTCGACGCCCGGAGGTTTAGGCTACATCGGTTTATCGGGGCCCATATATCCGATATGCCTTCGGTACGTTCAAACTTGATCAGCGTGGGCCGCACACGGATCGGTCCTCAATCGACACGGACAGGGATGCGCACACAAGACTTCCTCTTGCTGCGCCGTAGCCCCTTCCTAGTCTCATCTTCATTACTAAAGTGATCTCACATCACTCAACCGAACCCGTGTGTCCCAAGCCTATCTCGCGAGTATATTCCAACTACTCGACTTGTACCGAAAGCCTGTGAAACATTAAGCATAGCTTGTCTACGCGAGGTATTAGACACTACCCTCACTCTTATGGAATATTTCTGGTTATGCAAGTGGGGTTCCATCCATCCTATACCTAATGCACATTCATACTTCATATGACACATGTAAACAAAGTAAAACTTATAAAAAGTTAATGCAAACCGGGGCTTGCCTTGTTGCTGCTGGTCAGGGGTTAGTTCTTCTTCCGGAAGTAGGAAGTCAAGAACTTCTGGAGCCTCCTCGCCTTTAGCGACTACACGTTAATAATATACTACATGTTAATGAATATGCATATGAGTTTATAGTAATGCTTCTGCTATTAGTTCTACTAACCAGTTTCTAACAACTGGAACTCTGTTCAAGAATTTAAAATGAAACTGGGGTTTAGTGGTTTGGGTTTGGACCTATGCACATGATCAAGTGCTAAGTGGTTTTCCCCCTCTTCCATATTAATCCCACAAGTGGTTAAACAGGACAGGGGTGATCCAGAGCTCCAATGGAGATGAGAATTTTTGTGTGAGTTCCTTGTCACAAGACAACTCTCTGGATCAAAATTTAGCACTTTTCATTGAGTGGTTTGCTCAACATAATTCTCTTAGCAAATAAACAAAGAAGAATTAATTCTGAGGTAACACCCCTGTTCATGCCCAACTTAGTGAACTACAATTCCAATTATAGATCGTAGAGTTTGCATGAATTTTGCTAGCATTTTTGGAGCTAAGGTTTGTCCAGAACTGAATTTCCAAGTTTTGGAAATTCTCTGAAAATGTTTCTGTATTCAAATGAACACAACACCTTCAAATTCGAATTGCTCTGATCAAATCAACTCCAAATGGTCTGAAACTTTTACAGGGGTTCACTAACATCCTAAAGAACATTCTGGCAAAATTTGGGGATTTTTTGGATGAACATAACTCCCTCTAAAATTCTTTTGCTGAAAAGCTTGAAATAATTTTCTAGACTTAAATAATAGGTTTTATACTAATTGGGTTTCATATTTGGATTGTACTCTGTTAGAGGAATCCAACAAAATTTGTTTCATAACTTTTGGACTTTCCTACCCCAAGTTGTGGCCATCCAAAGTTTAAACTACAAACTAGAAATTCCAAATTGCTTAAATGTCTGCCAGTGGGTCCCACCTGGCAGGTCTTCTCCTTCCTCGCGCCAAACAGGGGCCCGCGGCGGCGCACTCCGGCGAGCGTCGCCGGAACCGCTTTCCCGGCCATCTCCCGACCCCAAACTCGCCGCCCCGCCCTAATTCATGACGCTGAACTTAGCTCGGGGGTCGCCGGCGGTCGTAGCTCACCGGAACAGGGCTCCCGACGGTGACAGCGGCGGTTAGGGTTCCGGCGTGGTCGGGAATGCGTTACAACGCATCAAAACGATCGGGAAAGGGTAGGAGAGCACCGTGGAAGCTCGAGGGTGATGAAACTGGCCGCCAAACCCCATGAAAAGGTCGGCAACCTAGAGCTCCACGGTGACCCGAGCTATTATTCTATGGCGGCCCGAAAAACAACCAGAACCCGGACATTTCTGGGTCATATCCCTTGATTCTTGGTCGAGGAGGGCCGCTAGGGAGTGAGGAAGGTGTGTGTAGGCTCACCCGAGCTGGGTTGGACGGTGCAGCTAGAATTTCGGGGTAGACCGACCCCTACCCGGGTGCACTAGTTCTCGGGATTCTTAGGAATTCTCCGCGCTCAGTCTATCAATGGCTATGAGGGTTGCAGCTACACGATCTGGAGACTAAGGTGCACCTTTTTCGTGTAGAAGTCCGATGGTGAAACTGGCCGTGGCGTGCTGTCCATGGGGAGCAATCCTCGGCTTTCCGCCGGTGGCCTGAGTTCTCAGTGGCGATCGTCGATTTGTGGCCGAATGAGGTGCTAACGCCGCGAGGTGGTGGGGCGGTTAGCTAGAGCACACGCTGGTGCTCCTTTTTTGTGTTGGCGGCTCGGGCAAAGGCCGAGCAGGCGCCGACGTACCGTGGGAGGCGGAGGAGCGGTGCCGATGGCCGAACAGAGCCGGGGCTGTGCTGTTTTGTAGAGAAGCACGCGTACGGCTCGGTGGCGTGGGGAGGGGGTCACGTAGAGGAGGGGGCGAGCTGTCTCTCGGCTGCCAGCGCGAGCGAAGAGAACCAGGAGGTGGCTGCTCGGCCGGTGGCGCGCGCGCGGTAGCTGGCTGCGCTCGGCTGACTGAGAAAACAGAGAGAAAGACTTGGGGGTTAAGTCTATTCCACCCAATGACATGTGGGCCCCACTGGTCAGTGCTCCCCCATCCCTCAAAAGATCTCCAAAATTTTGGCAAATGAGTAATTCAAATGTTTGAAGTCTCAAACTGAGCTACATTTGTATGATTGGAGAAGTTTCCCTCAAATTCAAATGTATATTTGAATTCTTGGCATATTTGGATCCTTTTTGGAAAAATGGGTAGCAAATCTTTTCAAAATTATTGAAACTTTGCCTCCCCACTAATTTGGACCCGAGGAATCCAATTATGTACTTTGATCCTTGTTTTAGCTGCTGCAACCATGAGTTTGAATGCAACAGTTTTGAATCACCTTCTCATGTGTCATCATATGTGTAGAAAGTTTGAACTAGTACCCTTTTTGATGGAGGTTACTTACTCTTCACAATTCTTCACAAGATATTCACCACAAAACTGTGGTGTTGTGAGGTGAAGAAAAGTTTTTGCAAGTCCCTTTTCTTGGGCTTTTACAGGTTTTACGCTCCGGCGGCCTAAACCACGTAAAAACCCCCGTGTCAAGCTTCTCCCTCGATCGTCCCTAACGCTGAAGCTCTCCGCGAGTGACTAGCCCCTCCGAAAAAGAACCTCCGCGGGCTGCCCAGAGCAGGTCCGGGGGAAGTGTCGGCTACACACTTCGACATTTGGCGCGCCACGTAGGGGGCTTTTCCCTTGCGCGACGAGCTTCTGCCGGCGAAGATGACGAAGCTTCCTTCAGCGGCAATGTCTCCTCCCCCACGTTCGCGACGAATGGTGACTAGCGAGGACTACGTCTCGACACACTTTGGACGGAGTGTGTCGGCGCAACCTGGAAGCCAGCAACCGACTCCGGCAGCGCCGACTCCGGCAACGCAGGCTCCAGCGAGCGTGAGATCCTCTGCAGCTCTGAGCGTCCCCCACGGGGGCGCGCTAGCTGCAGCAAGAGCGCTACTGTGCAATCCACCTGCTGGAGACGCGCCTCAGTCAGCGACCCAGGAGTGGAATCGCGAGGTAGACGGTCTCGTCGTCGCCAGCGCAAACCCTCAACTTCGGCGGGGACGATGTCCCGACCAACCGGCTGTGTCGCTAACGCGCACGCCAACAGTTGACGGGCAGACGGCGGATTCCCGCTCCACCAAGCTCCCATCGACGGACCTGAGGTCAGAGCTGGAACAATGCCACTTGGGCAAAGATGCCCGAGTGTTCATTGAGCAACGACGAGAAAGGCGTCGCAACCAGGAGGCCAGTGACAGCATGTCGACTGCCTCAACCCAGCCTGAGGCGCAGACGTTCGCCACGCGATCTCTGCCCCAGGCATACACCACGCAACATATGCCCCAGCCATATGCCCTGCAAATGGTGCCCCCGGTCTATGGCGCAGCCTTGCCCATACCGGGGTACACAGTGCCAGCAGCGAACCAAGCGTTCGCGGCACCAACGCCTGCAGCAACAGGAGCAGGATGTGCGGCCCTAGCGCCACACCTTCGCTTCGCGAGATGGCCGCGCAAGTTTCGGCCGCACCTGCCCGAGAAGTATTACGACAGTGTCAACCCGGCGGAGTTCCTCCAAATCTACTCCACCGCCGTCCTTGCTGCAGGAGGGGACGAGGCCGTCATGGCCAACTACTTCCCCGTCGCCTTGACCGGCCTAGCCCGGTCTTGGCTCATGAACCTCCCCAGGGTTCCATAACCTCTTGGGGAGAGCTTTGCCTGTAGTTCTCTGGTAACTTCGGCAGCTCCTACACCCGGCTTGGCACGAAGCTCGACCTCCACGCCATCCAGCAACAACCTGGAGAGACGTTGCGCTCCTTCATCCAGCGGTTCTCCCAGGTACGGAACACCATCCCTCACATCCAAAATGCTTCTGTGGTGGTGGCATTCCGGCAGGGTGTCCAGGAAAAGAAGATGCTTAAGAAGCTCACGACCAGAGAGGTTCGCGACGTCTCAGAGCTCTTCAGCCTGGCGGACAAGTGCGCTAGAGCAGTAGAAGGGCGGAACTGGCACTCACTGCTAGCCTCCGAGTCAGGAGGACAGCCCAGATCTGGCGCTGCTTCCTATGGAAGTGGCAAGAAGATCAAGAACCGGGGCGGTGGCAAGATGAAGACACCGACCGCGCCTCTCGTTGCTGCAGCAGCAGCACCCAGTGGAGCTCGGGGGCCACGCCCCGACAAAAGGCAGCGACAGTCACCAGCCCCAGATGGTGACCAAGGCGAGCCATGTCCCGTGCACGACACTAGCTACCATACGACTGCTGAGTGTCGGGAGATTCAGAAGCTCGCAAAGCGCTTCCGCAAAGGGAGGCAGCTGCGAGCTGATGCCCCACCCTTCCGTCAAAGGGAGGGCAAGCAGAAGGTCAACGCCCCAGACAACGTCGACCACCAGGTGGGACTTCAGGAGCCTCAGCGCGCCATAAAGACGGTACACAACTGTGAGGACTCCAGCTCCAGCGACGACGAGCCAGGGCGGTAACCGACTACGGCTGCCCCGAAAGATCTATGGAGACTGCATTGCTGTGATATCAGCCTTGGAGAAGGTTCAAGCAGTGGCAGCAGCCCAAGCACCAGCCCCAGCGGTGCAGAACCGGGCCATCTCTACCCGAGTGCACGTCCCTGTGCCTCGGCCTCACCTCCTAGGGGCCGCCCCGGATCCGTCAACCTCCTGTCAGCCTGAGTCAATGGAGGAAGACATCTTGGGTCTCCCAAGAAGAGTTCGGGTCCTCCTACCTCTTGATGGCCTGAGCCAGAAGGGGAGAGTACCCCGGGGCTCCCGGGAGAAGCCGCGCAGGACCCGCTCCAGCGCGAAGATATCGACCTCGTACCTGAGTGCACGTCCCTGTGCCTCGGCCTCACCTCCTGGGGGCCGCCCAAGATCCGTCAACCTCCTGTCGGCCTGAGCCAATGGAGGAAGACATCTTGGGTCTCCCGAGAAGAGTCTGGGTCCTCCTACCTCTTGACGGCCTTAGCCAGAAGGGGAGAGTACCACGGGGCTCCCGGGAGAAGCCGAGCAGGACCCGCTCCTGCGTGAAGATATCGACCTCGTTGGCGAGGCACGATTGCAGGTAACACCCCACAACGCACGGCCTCGGCTGGTGCTCCGACACTACCGCCAAAGGACCAAGCGTGTCTGGGAGCTGCAAGAAGGAAACCTGGTGCCGCGGCACACACTTTCCCGCGAAGGACCTATAAACTCTCCCCCAGCCGGGAAGGTCCCTTCCGAGTCAAAGTTGCCGTCCCAGGTTCATACGCCTTTCCACCAAGGATGGGATCCGCTCCTGAACCCTTGCAGCATGGAACCTCACAGTAAGTTCTACGTCCTGAGCATTAGTAGAACAGGCCTTTACCTTTCTGTAATAAATCCCATAGGCTCCAGAAACAGCGCTAGGAGGAGCTAAGCCTCAGGGGACGGTCCAGGACTACGTCCAGCTTGGCCTGGTTCCGACCCCAAGCGCGTAGAGTCTTGCTTCCCTTCTTAATGGGGTGGGTCGTTGCCTCCATGTTCAACCTGTCTTCCTCCTATGGGCGTTTACACAGAAACTTGTTCTACCACGCTCTCACTTATGTGCCCATTTAAATTACGCATTAATTTCTATGACCGCACTTTCTATGTATGCTCACCGTACATTTAGCTCCCCTTTCCCGCTCTCATCCATAGTCAGCATTTGCTATCCTACCGAAGGCGGTTGCGCTTGAGGCACCTGCCGATGGCGAGGGGGCCTTTCGGGCCTCCCCCAGTCAGGTGTTACGATGCCAGTTGGTCACCCCTAGGAAAGGCTTGCGCCGTGCATGGGGGGTCCAGGGTGCGTAGCCTGCTTAGCACGTTCCGTACCCAAAGCGTGCGCACCCTGCCCTTCGGAGGTCCAGGGGAGTACAGCCGCTTTGCCTGGTTCCGTACCCAAAGCTTGTGCACTCTGCTTCCCCAGCATACGGTCCGGTACTAGGGGCCGGATGGTCGTACCCTGACCTCGGAGGGAGCCGGAGCCCCGGCGCCTCGTGCACAGAATTGTCCAAGCCCCGTATACCGGACTAGCACCGTAAGTCAAATAAGACTAGCAGACGGGGAGGGGAGAGCCCCCGAGGAGAATTACGCTTCCTCTACCTCTGTGCAGGGTCACCAGGTTTTAGCCACGGGGCCGCATGAAGGGGGGGGGGCAAGGAGCTATCGACTACTCCAGCGCAAGACCGGAGGATCCGGGTTTTGCCCTTTCTGCAGGGACGAATCCTGAAGGCCCCACGTGTCCAGCGGGGCCGGAGCTCCCCTCTCCTCAAGAGGAGATTCGGGCCCGCCACGTGGCCGGCAGAAGCTGGACCTCCCCCTCCGCGGGGAGAGCTCCGAAGGCTCCACGTGTCCCACGGGGCCAGACCTCCCTCTTCTCAGAGGGGAGCTCCGGGCTCGCCACGTGGTCGGCAGATTCGGACCTTCCCGTTCTCATGGGGCGAGTTCCGGAGACCTCCGTGGCCTTTAACACAATAAGGACCCTGGGAAGGTGTCTGTGCAGAGCTTCAAGTTTGGTGAAGGCCTCTGAGTACCTTGCGGAGCTAAGGGCTCGGTCAGGCCAAGCCAAGAAGAAGACAAGAGCACACTGACACAGAAAGTCACAAGAGTCTATTTATTCAAGGCTCCATGAGCTGGACTAAAGACTCAATAAAAAAAAAGAGATACAAGTACTAGGGTTCCCCTGGCTCGCGCCGGAACCTAGAGGCTACAAGTGCGGCCACGTCCCCGACTTTAGCCCTGGCGGCTTCCTCCCGCTGCGCGGCAGGGCCCCGTCTCGCTAGCTCTAATGCGAAGGAAGGGTCCCGGCTCCGAAAGCATGCCAACACGTGCGTGGCAACCTCCACGGCCAGGCCCCGTCCCTCTGCCTCGAGCTCGCCTGCGACCACCGCATCTAGCCTGCTCAGCTTGGCGCCTATTGACTCGAGCGCGGGGATCACCTCGGCCACCTTCAGCGCAGGGGCCGCTGTCTTCACCGGGCTGAAGCCAAGGGGGACCAGGGCGGACCCTGCCTGGTTGACGAAGCTCGACACCACACGGGCCTCGGAAGACCGCGAGGCCAAGAGCTCCTCTACCTCGCGGCGGGCTGCCAGCAAGGCGTCGTGGCTCCCCTCGGAGAATTCCTTCTCCTTGGCCGTCGGGGAGCTTTCCCAAAGGTGGAGAGTCTGGGTAAGTCGCTCCAACACTGAAGCCCGGAAGTCGGCAGCCAGCTCCCGATCCAGGATTGCCTAGCGCTCCCGGGAGACCTGCTCCTCCCTCGTGGCAAGGTCTGCCTTCCGGGTCTCTAGCTCCGTATCCCGAGCTCGCAGGTCGCCCTTGCCCGCCGCCAGCCGCACGGCCACTTTCTCTGCCTCGGCCGCCACGGAGCGCTCCTGGTCCGCAACGGCGCGCTCACGGCGCGCCAGCCTCTGCCGCACCTCCTCCAGGGCAGAGAAGTTCTCCTCGGCCCGGGCATGCGCCTCAAGGGCCTCCTTGTGGAGCCGCTGCGTCTCGGAGTCCAGACGGTCGACGGCCCGCTTCTGTCGGTCGAGGAGCGCCTCCATGATATCAAGCGACTCCAGCCTAGAGTCGAGCTCCCCCTTGACCTTCTCGGCCCGCTCCCTCAAAAGGCTCCCCTAGGTGAGGAGGCGATCCCTCTCAACCACCTGCTCCTCCCGCTCGTGACCGAGCGCAGCCAAGACCTGCCGGACACTCGTCTGGGCAAGCACGAGGGCGTCTGCCAGGGGCAGCAGAGGCTGGAGCGGCGCCCCCGGCCTCCTCCATCACGTCGTCTTGAGGAGAAGTCGACGCACCGGCAACCGGGATGAGACGCCGGTTAGGAGAAGCCGGCGCTGGGACGGGCTCACTCCCATCACGCCCTGGTTTGTTGCCCACTGTAAGGCCCGTAGCAGTTCCTTCCGCTCATGCAACGGTCAATGCGGTACTTAGAGAAGGTGCGCGAAGTGGAAGAGACGGAGGTCCCACCTTGGGCTCGCTATCTCCCCCGAGATGGGCCCGGGGGCCACTGTCTTTACCCTCGATACGGGGTACCCCCGCGCACAGGGGGAAATGCCTAAGGACCTCGCCCTTCTCCGCAGGGAGAGCTCCGAAGACGCCACGTGTCCAGCGGGGCCAGACCTCCCTCTCCTCAGAGGAGAGCTCTGGACCCGCCACGTGGCCAACTGAGCCGGACCTCCCCCCTCTGTGGTGAGAGTTCCAAAGGCTCCACGTGTCCCACGTGGCCGGACCTCCCTCTCCTTAGAGGAGAGCTCTGGGCCCGCCACGTGGCCAGCAGAAGCCGGACCTCCCCCCTCCCCGGGGAGAGCTCCGAGGGCTCCACGTGTCCCGCGAGGCCGGACCTCCCTCTCCTCAGAGGAGAGCTCCGGGCCCGCCACGTGGCCAGCAGAGCAGCGCTGCCTGCCCCCGCGTGGTAGGCAGCAGGAGTAAAGTCGCGCCATACCTTGCCCATACAAGGTATTCAAGGCCCGCGCCTTCCCGAGGCGCAGAGACGCGGAGCACGCCTCTGTCAGGTGTCGTTGCGCCCAGTCACATCACAGACTGGCACGCCGTGTCAGAGCCTGCCCGCCAATAAACACAGCGACAAGACATCCCCTGCCGCCCCTGCCATCATCAACCACTACGACTAGCTTGCGGCATGGGCAGGGCGGCGGAACGGAGATTCGGAAGCCTTCGCCAGAGACAACTACCGGCATAACTGCAGATATGGTAGATGGCGGGCAATCTCCCCGGGACCACCTGTCGGGTCCCGGGCCCACCTTGTAAGCCACACGAGCCTTGGACTATAAAAGGCTCGGGTAGGCGACGTTAGCAAGGGTTCGAACTCTGTTCGGTTTGCCTCTTACACACCCTCAAGCTCAGGACTCCGGTTCTGAGCAGCAAGCAATACAACGAGCAACTCTGCTCACCATGGACGTAGTGTTTTACGCTCCGGCGGCCTGAACCACGTAAAAACCCCCGTGTCAAGCTTCTCCCTTGATCGTCCCTAACGCTGAAGCTCTCCGCGAGTGACTAGCCCCTCCGAAAAAGAACCTCCGCGGGCTGCCCAGAGCAGGTCCGGGGGAAGTGTCAGCTACACACTTCGACAGTCGTCCACGTACTAGATGACTCGTCCACCTAGAGGACGAGTCGTACAACTGATAGACTAGCCGTACCATTTATGGACTAGTCGGCCACGTACTGCACGACTCGTGCACCTAGTGGACGAGTCGTACAACTGATGGACTAGCCGTATTACTGATGTACTAGTCGTCCACGTACTGGACGACTCGTACACCTACTAGACGAATCGTCCATCTGGTGGACGAGTCGTCTAGCTTCGATTGTCTATTTAAGAGCACTACACACATTCGCTACAACCACACTTCACATACCCAACTCTTGCCAAATCAAAAAGAGAGAGTTTACATTCCAGAGGGATTACAACCACCGATGTGTCTTTGTGGCACTGATTGCCAGTTCGTAAAAGATTTAAGACTGGGGTCACCTACGGTTTGAGGCTATGGATGTGCAACAACTATGAATATGACCTCCCGCATAGGACAACGCCATTTTTCCCGAATGGTAGACGTCAGGTAACATATTTACTTCAAAGATCTATGAATATCGTATTCGTATTTTATCTCAAATCTTCATAACAACATATAATTAATCATGCAGTCCCCACCGTCCCTTTATGAGTTCACACGTTACATCGACAACAAACAAACAGCGGAAGACATCGAGTACATACACGCGATGCATAGAGCTGTCTGGGACAAGTTCCACTACGAGATGGAGTACGAAAAGCAGGTTGAGCAGGAGAGGAAGGAGGCGGCTGAACATGCGGAGCGTCGGCGCGAACGTCAGGAAGAACTTTAAAGAATCGAGGAAAAGTATCGTCGCCAGGCTGAGGAGGAAGAATGTATTGCTCGTCAGGCTAGAGAGGATGAACGGGAGCGCTTACGCGAGAGAGCACGTCGCGCAAGGGATGCCGGGCGGGATGCATTGCACAAGGAAAAATACTCTCATTGCACTCAGTAGAATCTATGTTTGCTATTTAATAAACTTCGTAATGTATTTAGTAACGAATGTTTTTAATCAAGTGCTGGAGTTATTGTGATAAAATTTAGTTACATTTACTTTCATAACAAGTCATAATCAAATTTTGTGATCGTATTGCATAATTCAAAATTAAGTAACATATAATCTATTAAACAAAAGTCATATTAATTAACTTACATAAAACCATTACACAATATACTACATTAACTTCTATAAAAAAATTTGTAAAAATATATCTAAGCATTTTTAAATGGGTGCTAAAAAGCTAATCTAGGACAATTTACTGCAGAGAATCCTGTCGTCCGCGGCGTGAACGACTGGCTTACGTGGCCCTGTCGTCTACGGCATGGACGACAGGATTGTCCATGTGGCTCTATTGTCCACGTTGTGGACGACTGAGTTGCCTATGTGGCCCAATCGTCTACGGCGTGGACTACAGTATGTTCACATGGACAAATCGTCAACGCCGTGAACGAGAGAGTAGTTATTTCTGCAAAAAAATTGGACGTTATTAATATGAAATAGTTTCTCTACAGTGCTAAAAACAAAAAATTCTTGTTTACGTGATATAAAAACTGATTTGGACTATGATTGGGCCAGTAGGCCTAGGCCTTCTACAATGTTCTTTGCTTCCCTTACGACCGGGGTCGAACCATTCCGTTCGGTTCACAGAGAAGGCCTAAATTAAACATGTCATCGACGGCGTGATGAAAAGGGCCCTCAGCGTCACTATTACACAAGTTCTTTATTTGATTTTGGTTAGTTTATTTTAAATAACCAATATTAAATAAAAAGAAAAAGGGAGAAATTCAGCACACGCACGCAGGTAATAATAATTAACAACCGTCTTCTTTTTAAAAATAATTTATGTCACGTCACGATTCGATAAGCCTACGCCTCACTAAATTAGCAGGGTCGAAATCAAATGGGTTTGTTTATTGCGCGGCGTGATGTGAGGTGAAGCGTAATCAACGAAGCAGAGTTAGTTACGTTTGATTTTTTGTTAAGACGAGAAGAAGGAATCAAACAGAGGCATCGAGACTTTCCAATCGAGTAACGTATCAAGCATAAGAAAGATGTAAAATCTTTGGTCCGAGGGTCTGGTTCGTGATTAGGAGGTGGTTTGATTTCAATCGGCCTGTTAAAATCAACAAGGTTATAGAATCAGCTAGTGGACTTGTCACGCTGCTTTTACCGGCGAGAAAGCGGATTTTCAGAAACACGTGCGGAATGAAGCTGCCCGCGCGGCGCGCGATGCCGTGGTCGGGCTGGGGCTCTCGCCTCCAACCACATTTTATTCCTGCAACTACCTCATCGCCTCAGCCGTCTCCTCCTCCTCCATCCCCTCACGCCTCACCCCGTGCTGCCTCCCTGCCTCTTCCGCCATGGCCGGTGGCGACGGTCACCACTAGCGCCGCGCAGGCCTTGCTCCCTCTCCGGCTTCCATTCGCCAGGATCTTCGTCGGCGAGCGCTGCTTCACTGGCCGGTACGCGCTGCTCTCTCATCTACGCTCGCTTGTGGCTACTCCTTGCTTCCTGCGCTGGTTAGTAGTGGGGACGCGATGGAACTCTTGTTCCCGAGGAACAAGCCGGCCGCTGCTTCCGCTCGTTCCTGCTGAACTCCGGAATCACCCGTAGGGTCTAATTTTTTTCTCGCATTGCCCCCCTTGCTCCTGTGCTACTATGGGCTCCTTGAGCTTTTCAATTTTGATGCCCACCCGCTAGGTTTCGGAGTAATGTCCATGGGAGATGCGCAATCTATGCTAGTTTCCGGTTGCCCCGATGAAATTACCCTACTTGAGCGCCAGTACTAGTGCATCATAGTGTGAAGACGGGATTTGCTTTGTCACCCTCTTTTAGGAAATGAATTTTCGTTTTCCACTTTGCTATGGTCCGTGAAATTCTCCGTGCCGAAAAGGGCAATTGCCTCAAACAACAGTGTGATTATCTAAGTTACCAATTAGGTTCACATGAATGTACTAGTAAATTCTACTGGTATATTGGGGAAAAAATTCTAGCGTGTAGTTTTAGGGGAAAATATATTGTTTTAAAATATGTTTTACGCTGTTGCTTTTACTGAAATAATAACCAAAGCAACAAGCGTAGTTGTGCACCCACCTACATGTAAATAGGAGAAAAATATTCTACTGATATATTTTCTATATACTAAACCTTTTTTAAGGATGAAATGGGGCTGGATTTGTGGAGTCCTTCATTTCTCTTGCTAACATGGGTTTCATCAGCATGGAGTTTAAGTTCAGATGGCCTAGCCCTTCTTGCTCTATCCAAAAAACTCACACTACCTAGCTCCATAAGCTCGGATTGGAATGCTTCTGACGCAACTCCTTGTAAATGGAATGGAGTTAGTTGCGATAGAAGTAACAGTGTGATTTCTCTTAACCTATCTTCATCAGGAGTTTCAGGTCCATTAGGACCTCAGATTGGACATTTAAAATACCTACATGCCCTTGATTTGTCACACAACAAAATATCTGGTTCCATTCCTCTGGAGTTGGGAAATTGCAGCATGCTTGATTATTTGGATCTGACTGAAAATGCTCTTTCTGGTGAAATACCAACATCACTTGGCAACCTCAAGAAACTGTCATATATCTCATTGGGTTACAACTCTCTGAGTGGAACAATACCAGAGGAGTTGTTCAAGAACCAGTCCCTGGTGGAAGTGTACCTCCATCACAATCAGCTTATTGGTTCAATACCCTCTACGATTGGTGAAATGACAAACCTTGGGTTCTTGTGGTTGCATGAGAATATGCTATCTGGAGTTCTGCCAAGTTCAATTGCCAACTGCACCAATTTGGAGGAGGTCTATCTTCTTGATAATCAATTGAGTGGTGCTCTTCCAGAAACCTTGGGTGAGATCAAAGGCTTAAGGATCTTTGATGCTACAAACAATAGCTTTACTGAGCAGATTCCTTTCAGTTTTCAAAACTGCAACTTGGAAATATTCATCTTGTCATTCAACCAGATAAGAGGTGAAATCCCATCATGGCTTGGGAACTGTAGTGGCTTACAACAACTTGCACTTGTCAACAATAGTTTCTCTGGTCACATTCCAGCTTCTCTTGGCTTGTTGAAGAACCTCACATATCTTTTACTTTCTCAGAACTCCCTGTCTGGGGAGATTCCTCCTGAGATTGGTAATTGCCAGTTGCTGAAGTCGCTACAGTTAGATGCAAACCAGCTAGAGGGCACTGTTCCTGAACAATTGACAAATTTAAAGAACTTGCAGCAGCTCTTTCTGTTTGAGAATCGGTTTATGGGAGAGTTCCCGGTGAATATTTGGAGTATCCAAAGCCTGGAGAGTGTTCTTATTTACAGAAATGGATTATCGGGGGAACTTCCTTCAGGGTTGGCTAAGCTGAAATCCCTCCAGGACATCACGCTGTTTGATAATTTCTTCACCGGAGTCATACCACCAGAGTTGGGTGTTAATAGTCGTTTAGTACAGATAGATTTCACAAACAACAGTTTTTTTGGTGAAATCCCACCAAACATTTGTTCAGGGAAAGCATTGAGAGTTTTTGTCATGGGGTTCAATCAGTTGAATGGTAGCATCCCACCAAATGTTGCGGACTGCCCAAGTTTGGAGCGAGTCATTCTCCAAAACAGTAATCTTGATGGGCCCATCCCGCAATTCAGAAATTGTGAAAATCTAACCTACATAGACCTGAGTCACAATTCATTGAATGGTAATATTCCAGCAAGCTTTGGAAGGTGTACAAGTATTACCGAAATAAACTGGTCAGAGAACAAGCTATTTGGTGGAATACCACCTGAAATTGGAAAATTAGTGAATCTGAGAAGACTTAACCTCTCACACAACAGCCTACATGGTTTGCTCCCTATGCAGATTTCCAATTGCTCCAAAATGTATTCGCTTGATTTGAGCTTTAACTCCTTAAATGGTTTGGCACTCGCTACATTAAGCAACCTAAAGTCTCTGTCATATCTACGGCTGCAAGAGAATAAGTTCAGTGGAGGCTTGTCTGATTCTCTCTCACGATTGGATATGCTTATTGAGCTGCAAATAGGTGGCAACATTCTTGGTGGCAGTATCCCTTCATCTATAGGAAGGTTGCTAAAACTGGGTGTTGCCTTGAATCTTAGTAGCAATTGTCTAGTGGGTGATATTCCACCACAACTGGGTAATTTGGTGGAGCTGCAAAGTTTAGATCTGTCACTTAATAATCTCACCGGAGGTCTTGACACATTGGGTACCTTACAGTTTTTACATGCCTTGAATATTTCAAACAACCGATTTACTGGACCTGTGCCAGATAATCTTCTGAAGTTTCTGAATTCCACACCAAGTTCCTTTAATGGAAATCCAGGCCTCTGTATATCTTGCAGCAATGGTTCTTGCATGGGAGCTAATGTATTGAAACATTGTGGAGGATCGAGGAAAAGAGGAGTGCACAGCCGAATCAGGATTGCTCTCATAATTCTTGGTTCATTATTTGTGGGAGCTTTTGTGGTACTTATACTCAGTTGCATCCTCTTGAAGTCTCAAGATCGAAAGAAGAAAAGGGAGGAGTCAGTCAGTACTATGTTTGAAGGCTCCTCATCTAAATTAAATGCGGTTATAGAGGCGACTGAAAATTTTGATGACAAGTATATCATTGGCACAGGTTCTCATGGGACTGTTTACAAGGCAGCTCTGAGGACAAGAGAAGTGTATGCTATAAAGAAGCTTGTGATTTCTGCACATAAAAGTTCATACAAAAGCCTGGTGAGAGAACTGAAGACACTTGGTAAAATTAGGCACAGAAATTTGGTGAAGCTAAAAGAGTTTTGGTTCAGGGGTAATTACGGGTTCATACTGTATGATTTTATGGAAAAAGGCAGTCTTCATGATGTTCTGCATGTGGTTCGGCCAGCGCCAGCTCTGGACTGGTGTGTCCGGTATAACATAGTGCTCGGCGCTGCCCATGGGTTAGCTTATCTTCATGATGACTGCTGCCCTGCAATCATTCACCGTGATATTAAGCCAAGTAATATATTACTAGATAAGGACATGGTGCCGCATATCTCAGATTTTGGCATAGCTAAACTCATGGATCAGACTTCTTCAGCTCAACAGACCACTGGATTAGTTGGTACCGTCGGATATATGGCTCCAGGTATGTTTGAAACAAAGCATTATGCATATTTTTTTCTTTTTCTCTGTAACGTATGCGGTTGATAACTCCGCCTATGTTGTAATAACATAGCCGGTCCCAAACCCGGGTAAAGGAGGAGGGGTTGTGATAGGCTTGGCGAGCCAACAACTACACTTAGCCATTCTCATGGAAATGAAACCCAATAGAAATTCGTTGGGGCGTAACCCTCTTAGCGACGCGCCATATCGGAACCCGGGTATGGTGTTAAGTGGGCAAGGGACGTGTCGCCACCGCCTTAGTGACACGCCATATCGGAACCCGAATATGGTGTTAAATGAGCAAGGGTCGGATCGCCACCACCTTAGTGGCGCGCTACATCATCACTCGGATGTAGTGATAAGTGAGCAAGGGTCTTTGCATCTTACTCGATGGGTGCAAAGCGTAAGAAAGCTAGTCGAGGAACATAGATTTCGGGTGGGTAGTTGGAATGTAGGATCCTTGACGGGGAAGCTACGTGAGTTAATAGATGTTGCCATTAGGAGACGAGTAAATATCCTTTGTGTACAAGAGACTAGATGGACGGGTCAAAAGGCGAGAGAAGTCGAGAATACCGGTTTCAAGCTTTGGTATTCTGGATCGGCTGGGACTAGAAATGGCGTAAGTGTTCTAATAGATACGAGTCTTAAGGATGGAGTAGTGGATGTTCTAAGACGGGGGGATAGGATCATCTTAATTAAGATAGTAATTGGAGACATTGTCTTAAACATCATTAGTGCTTATGCCCCACAAGTTGGGCTCAACATGAGTGCTAAGAGGCAATTTTAGCAGGACTTGGAGGATATGGTTAGTAGTGTACTGATAACCGAGAAACTCCTCATAGGAGTAGATCTCAATGGTCATGTGGGTGCAACTAACCTAGGATTTAAGGAAGTACATGGAGGCTTTGGATGCGGCGATAGAAATCAAGAGGGTAAGGACATCCTAGACTTTGCCGTAGCCTATGATCTGTTGGTAGCTAACACCCTCTTTAGGAAGAGGCAATCTCACCTAGTGACCTTTAGTAGTGCCCAACACTCTAGCCAGATTGACTTTGTCCTCACTAGGAGAAGGGATAGACGGGAGTGTCTAGATTGTAAGGTGATCCCCGGGGAATGTGTTGTGACAGAACATAAGCTTGTGGTAGTTGACTTTCGCTTCCATACATGTTCTTTGCGGGACAAAGGTGTCAAAATCACAAGAACAAAGTGGTGGAAGTTGAAAGGAGAATCACAAGAATCCTTTAAAAATAGGGTGATCAAAGAAGGACCCTGGGCAAAAAATGGAGATCCAGATAGTATGTGGGTGAAGATGACAACTTGCATTAGGAAGGTAGCTAGTGAGGTGTTCGGTGTGACAAAAAGAAGAAAACTTGTAGATAAAGACACTTGGTGGTGGAATGAGGATGTACAAAAAGCCATTAAGGAGAAGGGGTGTTTCAAGAGTTGGCATAATGATAGAAGCGCAAGCAACATGCTTAAGTACAAAGAGGTCAAGAAAAATGCAAGACGGACTGTGAGTAAGGCAAGAGGACAGGCCTATGATGAGTTATATGAGAGAGACAAAAGAAGGTGAAAAGGACATATACAAGATAGCAAAAATCCGCGAGAGAAAGATGAGGGATTTCAATCAAGTTCAATACATCAAAGATGAGACTGACCGCATTCTAGTGAAGGATGAAGAGATTAAAAATAGATGACAAGATTACTTTAATGGGCTATTCAATGATGGGAATGGGAGCACTACGGTTGAGTTAGATGACTCCTTTGATGACTCCAACAGGCGGTTCGTGCGAAGGATACAAGAGTTTGAGGTTAAGCAGGCCTTAAAAAGGATGAAAGGAGGAAATACTCCCGGCCCTGATGATGTCCCTATTGAGGTGTGGAGATGCCTTGGGGACGTGGCAATAGTATGGCTCACAAAGCTATTCAACCACATTTTTCAGTCAAACAAGATGTCTGAAGAATGGACGAAAAGTATATTAGTACCTATCTTCAAAAGTAAAGGAGATATTCAAAGTTGTACTAATTATCGAGGGATTAAGCTTATGAGTCATACTATGAAGCTTTGGGAGAGAGTGATTGAACACCGCCTGAGGAAAGTGACCAATGTCACTAAAAACCAGTTTGGTTTTATGCCTGGGAGGTCTACAATGGAGGCGATTTTCTTGCTCCGTCACCTTATGGAGAGATATAGGGAGCAGAAGAAGGACTTGCATACGGTGTTCATTGACTTGGAGAAGGCGTACGATAAGATACCAAGGTCAGTCATGTGGTGGGCACTAGAGAAATATAAAGTGCCAACAAAGTACATTACCCTTATCAAGGATATGTACAATAATGTTAGGACAAGTGTGCGCGTAAGTGATAGTGAGACTGATGCATTTCCTATCACGGTAGGACTACATCAAGGATCAGCTTTGAGCCCATACATTTTTTACTTGGTGATGGATGAGGTGTCGAAGGATATACAAGGGGATATCCCTTGGTGCATGCTCTTTGCCGATGATGTAGTGCTGGTAGATGAAACTAGGGATGGTGTTGATAAGAAATTAGAGTTATGGAGACAAACCTTAGAGTCCAAGGAGTTTTGACTTAGTAGGACCAAGACCGAGTATATGAGATGTGACTTTAGTGGTGTTGCTCGTGAAGAGGAAAATGTTAGTCTACAAGGACAAATAGTACCTAGAAGGGACTCTTTTCGATACTTAGGATCAATGTTACAAAGCAATGGCGATATTGATGAGGATGTTTGCCACAGGATCAAGGTAGGGTGGATGAAATGGTGACAAGCCTCTAGAATTCTATGTGATAGGAAGGTTCCGCAAAAGCTAAAAGGGAAGTTCTATAGGACGGTGATCAGACCCGCGATGCTTTATGGGGCGGAATGTTGGCCAACTAAACGCTAACATGTCCAACAAATGAGTGTCGCAAAGATGCGCATGCTACGTTAGATGTTCGGGCACACGAGAAGAGACCGAATAAGGAATAAGGCGATTCGTGATAAGGTAGGGGTGTCGCCGATTGAAGAGAAGCTAGTCCAACATCGACTTAGGTGGTTTGGACACATCCAGCGAAGGCCTCCAGAAGCACCGGTTAACAGTGAGATTTTAAGAGGTAGAGAAAATATTTGAAGGGCAGGCCTGGCGCAGTGGTAGAGTCTCTCCACTTGTGTCCTGGAGGTCCTGGGTTCGAATCAGGCTCCTTGCAAAATAAGCAAGGGGAAGGCTGCCTAGAAATCCCCTTCCCCAGACCCCACAAAGTGTGGGAGCTTTCAGCACTGGGTATGCCCTTTTAGAGGACGACCAAGGTTGACCTGCGAGGAGCCGATAAAACGAGATTTGAGAGATTGAAATGTATCCAGAGACTTAGCTCATGATAGGACCGTATGGAAAGTAGCAATTCATGTGCTAGAACCTTAGTCTTGTTTTTTTTTTCTTTTTTTTTTTTCTTTTTTTTCTTTTTTTTTTTCTTTTTTTTCCTTTTTTTTTTCTTTTTTTTTTCTTGTTCTTATATCTCTTCCTCTCTTTTACTTCATTGATATTGGGTTTCATGTCTAGCCGACCCCAACATGCTTGGGATAAAGGCTTGGTTGTTATTGTTGTTGTTGTAAGGTATGCGGTTGATGGTAGATTTAGGATTGTGAATGTACAGTGTAGTGTGAAGCAATTGATCTTTTGAGGAAAAGAAACCTCCATGCCAGAATTTTCCTGTATCTCAGTGCACATTTGTAAATTTACAAGCATTTCATGGTTTGTTTTACAATATCTATATGTGAATCGTGTTGTTTCAACTGCAAATATGAATCTTCGGTCACCGACTGTTACCTAATGGCTGTGCTCTGTCATGCAGAATTAGCGTTCTCTACCAGGAGCAGCATCCAGTCTGACGTGTACAGCTACGGTGTCGTGGTACTCGAGCTTATCACCAGGAAGATGGCGGTGGACCCCTCATTCCCGGACAACATGGACATCGTCAGCTGGGTGTCCTCCATGCTGAACGACGCCGACCAAATCGAGGCCGTCTGCGACCGGGACCTCATGGAAGAAGTCTACGGCACGGTGGAGATGGAGGTGCGCAAGGTCCTGTCGGTGGCTCTCCGGTGCGCGGCCAAGGAACCGAGCCAAAGGCCATCCATGGCCGAGGTGGTGAAGGAGCTGACGGATGTGAAGCCTGCTCGTGGCGCATAGTCGTTCTCGAAGTCGAAACAGGGCTCCCCACTGCTAACACAGCAGCTCGTACTGACAGTAAGATTTCTATTGAGCCAAGCTGCTCAGACCTTCTTCTGCCTTGTTGTAGTGACTTCTAGCTAGTCTCTAGTGAATGTTGTGTCTAATCTCTAGTGAAGTGATAGGTGCTGAAGTAGACATCTCCACCGTGCGTTGTGCTCAATCAATAACTGCGCACCTGTTGTTCTGAAATCTGTGCCCCTCATCCTTGTTCATTGTGGATGACAACTGGATCTGAGGATCTCCAAGCCGGACCGGTGCTCTTGATTCTTGGCTGAACCTATCCATCGTTGATTCCTGCTGAACCTTCGCCGTGAATGCGAGACTAGCGCTTCCCTCCGCGGCGACGTAGGATGATGGAAAGTAAGTCGGCAGTATTGCAGGACCGGTTCACCGGACAACTGGAGTAGGGACCAGCGGCGCAGCGGCTCAGAGGTCAGAGCTGAAGAAGCGGCAGGCGCCGCATGGGGGCTGGGTTGGGTTGGGGCTGGATTGGGTTGGTTCGGATTCCGTCCCTAGAAGAAGGCCTTGTCAGGGAGGGGAACGGCTAGCTGGCCCATGGGTGCCTGGGAAATTTCGTGCTCGGCTAAATGGAGGTAAGTAACCAAGGCCTAACCCTCCCTCGATTTTGGCCCGAGGCCACGACAATATGTGGGGTGCAGGTTAGCTTTGGACCGTGGCCGAACGTAAGGCCCGTCGTTTCTGGCCGTAGTGCGTGGGATGGCGGATCACACGAACTGATGAACATGCCACAGCTTTCGCAGCCGGTGCGACAGGTAAAGCGTGCGCTGGGTCCGCTGCAGCCTGCAGGAGGGCCAGCCCCACTCAAAACTGACCAACTGGTTGCTGCATAAGCACTCGCCGCCGCAGGCACCCGCGGCGAACGTGATTTCCCTCGCGGGTCGACGTGCAGCGCGCTCTGGCTGCCCGGTGACTATAGATTTCCAAATGGGCTGGGTCTATTGGGCGGTCCGAGGCCCGACACGAAAAATCTGGGCCGGAGCACGGGCCCAACCGAGTCGGATAGTGCCGGACCGGCCCGGGCACTATTATCATGCCGTGCCTGGGCCGCGCCATCGACACGTCGGGCCAGCCCGAGCCCGGCATGGAAAATGGCTCAGCCCGACACTGGCCCGATAATTCTAGCCGTTGATTCCCGCTCTGTGGATTTACAACCGTTGGATCTTCGTGTTTGAGACTATATAAACCGACCGAACCGCCCGGCGAACCCTAATCTCCGCCCCGTTCATTCGCGAACCGCCGAACCCTAGCCTCCGCCTCTCCTCTCGCTCGCCGCCTCCGCCTCGGCGCCTCCGCCTCCAGTCCAGATCCTGTCGTCTGATCGTCTCCTCTGGCTCCGTCCTCCCTCTCCCGCGTGGCGGCGCGCCGGCGCCCATGTCTTGACTCCTGACTCCCCCATCTCCCGCAACCTCTCGGCTGAGTCGGCTCTGTTCTTGTTGCCTCGTCGTCGTCGCGCTCCTCAGTCCTTGTTCCTGGACGGCTCGACCTCGACGTACCTTGGCTCTAGAGTCTAGACCTCTGGTGCACTGGTCCGCAACAAGTACAGAGGAGTGGTGCTCCAGATTTGACGGTAGCTGGTAAGGCGGTAAGTGCCGCTGTGGTTGCTCAAGACTTGTTGTCTTCTTCCGGACTCGGCGACTCCTCTGTACTTGTTGCGGACCTGCGGCTGCGGGCTGCGGACTTGCGACTCCTCTGTATAGGTTCAGATTCTCCTGCCTTTGGAATTGATGAAGTCCCTAGTAATTCCTTCTCCACCCATCTCTCTGTGCCACTTTCTTTGTCGAGAATGTCATCTGCAAGTGCTTTGTTGCAAGCAGCAAGTATTGGTGCACTTTCTATGAGTATTGGTAATGGACTCTCTTCCTACTTGGACAGTGACACTGTCACCCATTTTGATGATAACTTTAACATCTTATCTTGGTGGCATGAGCATAAAAGGACATATCCAATTCTGTCCATCTTAGCTAGAGATGTTCTTTCTGTACCAGTTTCTACAGTTTCATCAGAATCTGTTTTTAGCACTACTGGTAGGATCATCGAGGAGAGGTGACGTCGATTGAAACCGGAGACAGTTGAGATGCTGGCCTGTGTGAAGGACTGGGAGGCTGCAGAAGCAAGGATTCAAAACATTGTTGAGGATGCAGAACTAGAGGAAAATTTTGCTACTTTATATTTAGATGCCTCTGATGAGTGATGTTGTAAACTTATTGTAAATTGTAACTATGAACTTGTGAACTTTATAATTGTAACTGTGGAGCTGGGTTGCACTCTTTTTTCCTATCTAGGGTTTTTTCTCACGAGGTGTGAGTTTTACCTAGATAGGTTTTTAATGAGGCAACCATTGCACCAGCTCTAGTCTAAATCAAATTCTTTTTCAAATTTTGTCCAAAATCAAATTTATAGTGCCGGGCCGGGTCGGGCCTAACCGTGCCATCGTGCTGGCCCAGCACGAAAAAAGTGTCCCCGTGCCGTGTCTGGGCCAGCAGTTCGGTACGGCGACACGACCCGACACGGCACGAAAACTGAGTCGGGCCGCATAGTGCCGGGCCGCGTCAGGCCAGGCCTAACCGTGTTCGGGTCGGGTTCGGGCCGGGCGGCCCATTTGGAAATCTATACCGGCGACACGGCAGGAAGATATGCGGGGGAGAAGAAACGGAGCGCGCCTCGCAACGGTAATCTTTCTGCCGGCACCGCACGGCGTGGTCCGGGCCAGTCCCCCCAGCATTCCGTGCAGCCGAAAGCGGACGCGGCTGCTGCTGCCGGCTGCGGCATCGGTCGCTGGCCGCGGATGAGAAAAAAGGGGGATCTTGCCGGGCCCAGACGATCCGCCATCTTTTCTGTCGCTTCGGCCGACTCGCCAGGACGACTGCTGTTGGCAGCAGCCGGCGGGGTACTACTCCCTGCCTGCTTCACCGTTCTATCTATCGGGCCGTCGCGTGACCAGCGGGAAGTTTCCCAGGGTGTGGTTGTTTGCTCATCACCAAAACATGCGAGAGGTCGAGATCAGCTGAGTTATCCGCTAATCGTTGGGGTTAAGAATTACATTACGCTCCCAAATCAGCCATTCCGTGTCATGCCCCGTCCTCATGCCGCGCGTGGAGACTGATGCGGGCTCGAAACTTGTCCGCGAGATCGTAACAAACTCTTGCCCGGCGGGGCCGGCAGTTGCCTGCCGTAAACAAACGCCCGCGCTCCAGCTGGCGAAGAACGCGCGCGGAGGTGGTGGGGACCAAGGGGCCGTACGCGCGCGTGCTCAGCGGCTGCAGTCGCCGGCTGGTACGGAGCAGAGCAGAGTCCAGCTCCAGCAGCATGTCCACTTGGATGGTTTCGTCTCTCCAGCTTCCTCTCTCCTACTACAGTGTCGCGCTCCCGGGCGCCAGCTTGCTGTTTCTTCATCTACATGGATGTACCGGTATCTTCTCTCCCAAAAAACGTATCTGGATTAGGATCTTTGAGCACAGGGATTTCACATGAAACTTACTGGAATTTCACAGAAAACAGTTTAGTTTGACAGAAAAAAATAAGGATTCAAGAAAAACTCTCACAGTCTAAAGGAAGCCTTCGTCGTTGAATGCAGACGTGATCGCCTATTCTTTGCTTCATAAAACAAATTGATCTGTCGCTGGCTTAGGAGGATGAAATGTTCCATTCCGTTCGCACGTTACAAAGCTTTTCATGTCCAGTTAAGGTCAGCACTGATAGTTATCACTGATATCCTGAACTTATCCACAAGAGGTAAGAAACGAGGTTAGATTCCAAATCTATCTATGTACGTTTATTTAACCGAATAACCGTGCACAGCAGTCCAACGACTTGTCTCCGTCGTTAGCAGTTCTGCGAATATGGCCTATCTTTTGATCACACCCGAATGGGTACATCTAACGAGTTTGCAGCTCGGAAGGCCTTGTACTGCACCAGAACTAACTAGTATTTTACCTTTTTCTTTCTCAAATGACTAGTACTCTACTTAACGGCATGTCATCTTACAAGTACTATGGTAGTTAGATTCCAGAAAGGTCCTTCGTGACCACAAATCGTATTCCTGCTCTGCAAGCAAATAAACATAACGCGAAATGTGCTTTTATTGCGCCTGTTTCGGCGCAGGCGAGGCGGCGAGCGGCGTGCGGCGGCCAGCGCGGGGCAAGGCTGCGTGCGGGCTGCGGCGAGGAGTGGACAGAGAGGAGGCGGACAGGCTGATTCGACGAGGCAACCCAGAGAAGATGAGAAAGGAGAAGCTTCAGGAGAGAAAATAAATAGAAATAAATAGAGAGAGAAATGAAAGAAAAGAAAGGAAATAAAGAGAGGAAAAAAAGAAGAAAAAAGAAAGAGGATGGAAAGAAATATTACCGAATAGATGTTAGTTGATATATAGTATGTTTAGAGAGTATACGAGTGCGGGAGCAAATACTGGAAAACGAAGAATCTTCTGTAATGTGTTATAAAGGTTTAGAAATATTCGTTTAGAGTAAATTTTTATAGACATGAGTATGAATAACCTTAGTTCCTTAGCTGTTTGTTGCGCAGGTCCTCTGTACCCTCCGGCTACCTCTGGTAGCTGGACCCCTAAACTATGTAAACTTAGGATGTAACCCTGTTTTTCCCTGTGGTCATGCCTTTTGTTCAAAAAAAAACGACTCATGCAAGAAGACAAGAACAACCACCACATGGCGTATCTAATCATTATTTCCTCTAGTACTTCTTTAGATTCTTCTTGCAATCTAAGAAATAGTGAACCAAAACTTCTGAAGTTTGCACGAGAGAACTGCAAACCATGTAAACCTGAACCAGAAAACTATGGTTTAACCTCACTATCAATGCGATTACCTGTCAGTTAACTGATCTTTGCCTCTCCGCTTTTCCTCCCAACTGTTTCTTCCCCTCTACTTACAAAAACGAATCACGAACAAAACGAACTGCTGTACAAGATCCGCACTCCTCTTGCTTTACTCTTGCGGGTCTTCGAAGACCTGACCCTGCGAAGCTACGAGATCTGAAGTTGGCAAGATTGTCAGGCCCTGAAGCATCTTCAGAACGTCGGACGGCTCTTCCAGGAAGTACTTCGCCGAGGTTGGCTTGTAGCCAATAGTGCAAGCAAAGATCTCAGCAGTATCTGGAACTGCAGAATTGCTTTTGGGACTTGTGATAACCTTAAACATGTCTTCATCTGACCGGTCATCACCAACACAAAGGATGAAATCAGGTACGCTTCCACGAGTTCTCATAGTTGAAAGAAGGTTCTCCACTGTGATTCCTTTGCTCACCCCCTTCAGAAAAATAGCTGATGAGACAATTTTCTACAGCGATAAAGCAAATAAATATTGCTCACGAAGATTACTTGCCATATCGGTATCTACAGTTTCCCATTATCTAAAAAACTGTAGATAACTTGCTCGTATCTATAAGTATAGTTGATAGAAGCAATCAAAGAAGAAATGACCCATGAAAATATTAGACATGTTAAATTAAAGGAAAAATTCCTTGTATGCCATTAGTTAAATCAATACGGCAGTTGAATATGAGGTAGATAAAGCTCCTTAAAGTTGGTCTAATCTAATGCATTTTTGATCTGAAAGCTATACTTGCTTGATCATTACAGTTACCACTGGAACTGACATCTGTCTTTTTGTTTTGGCTTTGCATATGAAAGTGAAACAGCTACCCAAGCAGAAGTATAGACCAATACTGGACGTGAACCCATTTCTAAAATGATGAAGTGACATAGAAGTAGCTGTCTATAAATGTAGCACGTGAGATTATTAGATGTTTCGGTACCTGAGGAATAACTTCCACAATTTGATGGCCACTTTTCACATACACTGGATAATCACTAAGCATACTCTGCAGGTGGTCCTTTAGCTCTTTGGACTGACATAATCCAAAATTTACATCAGCTTCCTCGTAGTGCCAGACAAGTGCTGTGTCCTTGGCCTCAATGTATGAGCCTTCGGTTGTATCAGTGTACAGCTGCATCATAGGACGAGCAGTACTTTTCCAGTCAGAGTCCATCGCCAAGTTGGCTGACTCCCATTGAGAATTCTTGTTCCACCTGATAAAAGAGAACATAATTATTTCAGGAAAAAACCAAATCACATTCTTATTTTCTCCTCACAACCAATAGCAAATACCCATAAAGTAACAGTAATACTGAAACAAAAGCACCACTGTGTAGGAGGCATTTGTCATACTCTACTACTTTTAGTCTACTACTCCAATGTATACAAGTTTGCAATCAGAAGTCACAGCAACTATTTTGCTAGTGCTTAACAGAGCAAGACCAGTCAATATCAACTCATTACCAGCTTTTATAGAAAAAAACAAATCCTTCGTTGTGTATAATCAGTGTTATTACATTTCAAGACGGCTGAACAAACTAGGCTTGAGACGATTAATACAGTGAGTAACACAATTGGATCCACATCATCTACTAAGCAAAATAGGATATCGGTGTTATAATATAAAAACTTGCAATTCAACTATAGGATATACAATCTATATTGGATGGACAGTGGCATGGACCCGAAACTCAAGCACTAAAAAAATCCTAATACCTATGCCAACTTATCCACTTTGTACCTACCAAATATGCCTAAACCAAATAACCAATCCAGCACGTACAACTTCGCCCACCAAGAACATGCAGAGAGAGCACGGGAAGACATAGTGTTTACCTTGTGAAGTAGCCGTGCTCTGCAGCGATCCCCAGCCTTTCGCATGGCGCAAACCATCCAGCCAGTTGATCCTTCCCCCGCCCACTGACTATGAAGACGGCATTCTTTGGATCGGAGCACAGTTTGTTCAGAACGGCAATCAAGTCCTGGCTTGGCGCTTTGTCCATCTCGTACGGCTGCACTGTGCCATCGTAGTCCAATAAAATGAGTCTGTCGCTAGTCCGGTGGTACGCTGGATTGATGTGCCCAGGCAAGAGCTTCTGGAAGTTGGGCCCGAGCACGGCGACACGGAACTTCATGGCGAGCCCAACACTCAAGATGTTCATCGATTCGTGGTCCTTGCACGCCTTCTGCAAGTCTTGGTCCAACGACGTCGCCCAGTTGGCAATGCCGTGCGTGATCACGTACCTGTAGTGCTTCGCATGCCGCATCTGCCTATCCTGCTCGCCCAGCATCAGCGCCTCGTGCATCGCGTCAACCACTTCATTCTCGTTCCACGGGTTGATCCGAAAAGCGCCGCTCAGTGACGGTGAGCACCCAGCGAACTCGGAGACGATGGTGGCGCTCTCCCGCAGCGCGCCCTTCGACCAGCCAGCAATCGGACCCTCCTGTCGGCACACCGTGTAGATGTACGGCGTCCTGTTTAGGCCGGCGCGCAGGGCGGTGACGACGCAGATGTCTGCCGCAGTGTAGAACCCCAACTTCTCGTGCATCGGCAAGGGGTCATCGATCACCACAATGGGGTCATAACCCGGCCAGCCGAAGTAGGTGTTGATCCGATCTCGCATCGCCAGCACCTCCACGCGGATAACATCGATGTCGCTCCCAGGACTCCGTGCCGGGTTGATGATCTGCACGAGCACCACCTTTCCGCGCAGCTCTGTATGCGACATCAGCAGTTTCTCCATAGCCGAGAGCTTGAGATGAATCCCGTCGAACAAATCAATGTCATCCACACCGAGAAACAACTTACGACCCTCGTACATGGTAGCTATCTCCCTGGCCTTCGCGGCTGTCTCCGGCAACAACAGGACGTCGCGGAGCTGGCTCATGTCGACGCCGACGGAGAGGATCTTCACGACAACTGTTCGACCGTAGTAGTCGATGCAGATGTTGCCGTGGTTGGAGTGGCTGGAGAAGCCGAGGAGCCTGGAGCAGGCGGAGAGGAAGTGCCGAGCGTAATCGTAGGTTTGGAAGCCCACGAGGTCAGCATTAAGGAGGGCACGGAGGAGGTCTTCACGGCAGGGCATCATGCGGAAGATTTCTGAGGCGGGGAAGGGCGAGTGGAGGAAGAAGCTTAATCGGGCGCGCGGCGACTTGCGGCGGAGGATGCTGGGGAGCGCCATGAGATGGTAGTCGTGGATGAAGACCAGGTCCTCGACAGGGTTGAGGAGCTCGGCCACGCGTTCGGCGAACTGCGTGTTGGCGGTGAGGTAGTTGCGGTAGAGCTTCTCGTCGAAACCTCGGACGCTGTCGCCGAGGGGATAGAAGGAGGAGCCCGCCACCGGGATGAGGTAGTGGTAGTGGAGCATCGGCCACAGGTAGTGCTTGCAGAACTCGCCGTAGAAGTTTTCGTGGAGGTCCGCATCGAGGAACACCGGGCTGCAGGAGAAACTCTCGAGGAGTTCATCCGCTAGTTCCTCGGAGGCGGGGATCGACGCGGCGGCAGAGGGGAGCGCCCCGACGAAGACCACGGAGCCAGGGAGGCCGCGCGAGAGCTGGTGCGGCAGCGCGTCGCGGTCGAGGGAGAAATCGAAGCCGTGCCGCGCGCCGGGGTTGGTCTCCGCGCGAAGGGGGAGGCAGTGCGTGACCACGATGCGGCGCGGCACCCCCGGAGTCGGCGATCTCTTGTCGCCGGAGACGGAGGCCATTGCTGCGGCCTTCAGAAGCAGAGCAAAGGGGACGTGGGGCACTTGGCCGTTTGGTTTGGTTCTCGACTAGTCGACTTCTCGTGGCTCCTGTAACGGACGGTGGGGTCGGGGTATTTGTCAGCCGCGCGGCCGCACCTCGAGGACGGGAGCGCTGGTGCCTGGTGGCCAGCTGGCAAACTGAGTTTTCCGGCCTGGCCCTCCAGCTTGCAGATTTTCGAAAATTAAATGAGAAGGATCGATCCCAGTATGTGAGTATGTGACCGTGCGAGCACGTGCTCATTACTGCAGAATAAATCACCTCGTGAAATAACGGATGTAAATATGTGAATGGTTTTTGTAAACAACAACATTTACGAGGGCTTCTAACGAATTACACCTTTTTTATTAAATTGTTATCGTTAGTACAATGACTCTGGTTTAATTTTAAATGAAAATTATTATACTAATGACAACAATTTAAATCAGAGTATCTATTTACTCTTTATGATAAACATCCAATGCTGCAATGTATGAAAGCATCCGTTACAAGTTCTCTTTGACGCAAGGTTCTTGATGCTTCTGATAACTAATCTTCATAAAGACTAAGATACAATTCGTAGTTTACAACGATGAGCTTACAACGTAAACTAACCTGCTACATTACTTGCCCGACATATTAGAACTTGGCGTTCCTACGTGCCCTCCGTTAAAGATTTGAATTATTGAAAACTTAGAAAAGACATCTGACGGAGTAAGCCTTATGCTAAGCCACAAGTAGCACCCACTATTGGAGTACTTATTAACTCATACTACTCATATATGTTGTACATATGTAACAAATGTTTTCTCTGTGTTTAGAGCAGTTATATCAGCGGCGAAGCATGCTAGTGGCACCGTATTCCCGGGCCCACCCCAGTTCCAAAAAGATCAATGGAAATTAGCTCTTTATGCAATTAAATTCAATTATCATCTGGTGCTTCTGCTACGCTAGTGCGTATCGATCACAGATTTCCTGGCTCCGCTACTTACGTGGGTTTCTATGCATGTACATGTTCCTGGGTGGCAATGAAATTCATCAGTCGACATATAGACAACAACAAATTTTCTATATCATTACATGTGTTTCAACATGAATGACTACTATGCGAGTTGCCCCGAAACATTTGTGGATTGCACGTCTTTCAAGGCATGTCAAAAACTGTACAAAAATTTTGATGGTGACATTTAGGAACTCATGATAACTTAAAAGAAAATGTACTCCGCCTGAACTGTTTGGCGGTATCTCAATTTAACACATACATTAGTTAGCAACTATTTATATGCATGTATATGTACCGGTTCTCTATACAAGTAGTAATTACTCCCTCCGTTTTAAAATAAATGACGTCGGCTAGTTTAATTTTAAACTAATCAGCGTCATTTATTTCGAAACTGAGGGAGTATTACATTGTCTCAACGTCGCTTAAATTTGAAGCAGGTCTTTAGAAAATAATTTAGCAAAAACTAATGTGTGGTACTAAATGAAACACCCAACTACTCTTAACTATGACGTGAGGATCAATTCAAAATTTTAAAACAGTTTAGGGGCCACTGTGTATGAGAATGGCACACTGTGCTGCATTATCCACAAAAGAATATGGATTTACTCAATTGCCCTCCAAGTGCACAACATGTTTGCATCACGTGTTGTTGTTTTTGTTTTTATGAGGATGCATCACGTGTTGTTGGGGTCTTTGCATTTAGTTTATTGTGTTGTTGAGGCCTTTACATTCAATGTATCATGTTGTTGGGGGGTTTTGCATTCGGTGTATCGTATTATTGGGTTGCTGGAGGTAGTCGATCCCGAGAAGATCGTTTATGCAGTGTAATCATGTTTCAATATATCACAAGCACAAACATATGAAGTACTTGTACATGAGTACGAACACATGAACAAGGAGATCAAACGAACGCCGTTGCTCTAATTACTGTGCGCGCAAAAAATAAAGTCTAGAATCATTGAATATGGCACAATGGAGGACATTGTACGGATGAGGATGAGAGAAGAGAGTTGTTGCTCTTGGTGCATCTTTCACAAGATGGAGAGTCTTCTTTTATATAGGAGGCTGGTAGATGTAGAGTGAGAGACAATGCCATCAAGTCGGGTTGACACGTTTATCAGTTCTGTTGTTATTACTCCGCCATTAACACATATTTTAGTAGTCATAAGTGGGTTCAATTAATCAAAATGGCACCGCCTTACACTTTCACAACATTTTGACAATAGTTCACTGTATATAAATTAATTTTTGAATTTAATCTCAGTTAATTTACCACGTGGGATTAATATTCTTCTAGTATTCTATGTAGACCTTAGAATTAATTGGACTTAATTACAATAAATGTGTCCCAGACCCAAACATCTAACATTTCTTTTGCACAGTTTTTGAAAACGGCAGGAAAATGGTGAATAAAATATCAGGACCACGTGATGACCAAGTCTGCTCCACCTGCACAGCACGACGAATTCCATGGCATGTACATCCAGGGCGACCGAGAACTGAGAAGGAACCTGCGAGTGACCTGCTGCCACGGTGGCATGTCAATGCACACCTATATCAACCTTAAATTGTTAAGTTGCACTTTGAGAAAACACACGCACGCATCTTCCTAACCATTCCACTGAGAGAACAAGCAAGGGCCGAAGAAACTAACACCACACAGCAGGTCCACTGACATGCCAGCTTCGATGTTCGAACAAATTGCAGGTTAAGCACGAGACGAGAGAGGTTTCCCTGTGGTACAAGTCAGCCCCGAAGTCCCCGTACGAAACTTGTCATCGTCAGCCACCGACCACCTGCGCCGACACGGCCGCCCCCAATCAACCCAGCACCCGATCTGGCCCGGCCTGTCCCCCGCGGGCCCCGGGCCCGACCGCGCCGGAGTCAGAACCATATCCTGTTGGTACTCGACCCAAACCAAGGCCGACACCAACACGAGGGCGGGGGAAGTTCCGAGACGCGGCCAGCCGGCGCCGCTTGGCACCGTACCACCGGTCACGTCGCGGCTATTTCGCTGGTCGTCCACGCCTTGAACTCGGGCGGCTTTCTCGCGCTCCAGTTCCCGCTGGATCCAAGGTCCCGGGCGGCCAGCCGCCGTCGCGTGACAACTCGTGTTGATTGTCCGGGAGATCATTCGTGTTGTTCTCCGTTGCGCGGTGGGATGTCGTTGCCGATGATTCTGTCCAGCGGGCATACAGCGCGGGGTCCGCCCGAGCGCGGAGCCTTCGTTACGTGACGTTGCACCACGGCAGAATGCAGTCCGCGCTGCGCGCCGCATTCGGCTCCGGAACTCCGTTGCTCCGTACCGTACTGTACCAAACGCTACAGTAGATTTGGGGAATCACGAGCAGTATCGAACGGACCGCCGCCAGCGGCGATCGTGTTCAGCGCCGGGACGTTGAAGAGGGACACCGACAGTACGGTGTAGCCCACAGAGAGGAGGGTGGCGTGGAGGCTGGTCGCCAAGGGGGTCCCCTTCCACGAGGCCGCCACCTTCAGGAGCAGGTCGATCACGCACCAGCAGGTGTCTGCCGGCGAAGGCCGCCGAGGCGCCGTGGACGACGGCGAACGTGAAGGCGCGCGGGGTGGCCGAGGTACGACGCGACGACGAGGGCAACGTCAACGGGCGAGATGGAGCGGGCATCGCTCTTGAGGCGGATGAGCAGGCAGGAGAACTGCGGCGTTTCAATCCAATCCTGAGAACCCTAATGCTATCTGCAAGCACCGAACCTAGCGCCCATGACCGCCACACAAGCATCTCAAGTCCTCAAGACGGACGTCCTCGAATGAAATTAAAATCGACGAAATCTATTGCACCTGTCTTCGCGACATGGACGACGCCAAGTAACACACGGCGCCAACGAGGATGAACCACGAGACGGTTAAGGAGAGGTCGAATTTAAGGGCCTGGGTGCTCGGTAAGCGCGGCACTACTTGGAAGCCCAGAGAGGGCGGGAAATACGGCCGCCAGCGCGGTCCAGGCGGAGCGCGACGGCGTCGGCGTGCGTTAGGGCTGGTAGGCGTGCTGCTTTACCTTGGGTTGGATGTAGGTGATGGGGAAAGCGAGAGCGACGAATTCGAAAGAGGCTTATATTGGGGCGGCGGCGACGGCGGTGTTCTGGAACCGCTCCATAGGGCCGCAGAAAACAAGCCGAACGTATGGGCTCCGCGCACTATACGCCGTAAAGCCCAACTTCTGGTGGAACACTTTCGGCTCGCATTTAAGGCCTAGGGTCATTTTCTTGTCGATCCTCCACATACTTGTTTCGACGCATGGGCTCCGCACCGAAGGCCTTGCAATCTACGTCCCTCTCCGAAACGAGGTTGAATTCGCTCGCCGGTTTGAATTCGCCAATTTAGCTGTGGAGCTTCCAGCAATCTATTTAAAAAAACATTGTCTAGATGTAAATATTCACGTACAAGCATCATTAATCACCCCGAAAACACAAATGATCTATATGAAAGAATGAGTTAGCTGATCTCAAGACTCACGAAGTCAAAACAAACACGTCGTGTTGAGCAGAACATCGTATCACGATAAAAAAATAACTGTAATTAGAACAATCATGCCGAGTCTAAAAGTTCCACCATAATATATAATATATGTACTTCCTCCGTTCTGAATTAATTGACGTTTAGGACAGCTAATTTAGTTTAAAATGAACTAGATTTTTTGTTCTAAACATCATTTATTTCAGAACCGAGGGAGTAATTAGGTGAGCTACGCTAAGTTGAGCAGACAATCTGACGTGTGTATTTTAGGGTTTCAGTTCATATTTCTCTGCCAACAGTATCGGTGGTCCTGTTCCATCACAGCCTCTGCAGTTTTTTTTTTTAAAAAAAACGGCAACCAGGGCACGCCAGCCGGCTCGGAAAGCGTTACCGCGTCCAGCCTCTAATTAGTGGGAGCGAGGAATTAGACGGTGTCAAAAAAGGATTTCCCCTTTTACAGGTGTTTGGTTCAATGTCAAGCAGGGGTAGAGATATCCTTGATAAGAATATTTGTTCAACATGGTGAATAAAGTCCATCAAAATTAGTGAGACAAAGTCATTCACTTTTACTAATCACAATTATTAGTAGAAGATAACGATACTTAGTGTGCTTATTAATAATTAGTATTTATTTTCTACATAATTAGTATGTGTAAGTGTTAATGTACTTATTAGCGGGTAATTTATGAACTAATTTCAGGTTGATTAGTGACAATTGATATTGTCGAAGTGTTGCAACGACACTTCCCTAGTCTACTCACGAACAACCCCCGGAGATTCTTTTTCAGGATGGGCTTAGTGGATTTGAGTGTCGGATCATGATGGTAAGATGAACACATGAATTTACGTGGTTCAGGCCGCCTGAGCGTAACATCCCACGTCCACGGTGAGTTGGTTCTTCTTTACTAGAGCCCGAGCGTGGCTCGAGCTTGAGAGCTTACAAGTGTTAGAGTTGTATGAGTTCGGGGATCGGAATCGAGGATCCTTTTGCTCGTTGCTTCTCTGGTCCTTTTATAGCTCAAGGCCAGACAATCTTACAAGTGGGCTTGGGGCTTGACACACGGCCTCGGTATGGGCAGCGCCCCTACTACTACTAGAACACCCATTGCTAGTAGTAGCGTACCTGATGAAGCCATAGGGCGCGTTGCCTTGTCACATCGCCCTCCTTAAGTGTTGCCTGACGAAGGCGGTAGAAATACGTCTGGTCCCGCGGTGCTGCATTTTTGCCACCGTTAGAGCGCCGCACAACTGGTCTCTGCTGCTGTCGAAGTGTGTAGCCGACACTTCCCCCGGTCCTGCTCTGGGCAGCCCGCGGAGGTTCTTTTTCGAAGGGGTTAGTCACTCGCGGAGAGCTTCAGCGTTAGGGACGATTGAGGGAGAAGCTTGACATGTGGAGTTTTACGTGGTTCAGGCCGCAGGAGCGTAAAACCCTACGTCCACGGTGAGCAGAGATGCTCGCTGTATTGCTTGCTGCTCAGAACCGGAGTCCTGAGCTTGAGGGTGAGAGATGTCGAACGGCTAGAGTGCAAGGGTGCGTATGAGGCGAACCCTGCGCGTGAGTGTGTAAGAGGCGAACGAACAGAGTCCGAACCCTTGCTAACGTTGCCTACCCGAGCATTTTATAGTCCAAGGCTTGTGCGACTTACAAGGTGGGCCCGGGACCCGACAGGTGGTCCCGGGGAGATTGCCTGTCATCTACCGTATCTGCAGTTATGCCGGTAGTTGTCTTTGGCGAAGGCTTCCGAGTCTTCGTTCTACCGCCCTGCCCATGCCGCAAGCTAGTCGTAGTGGTTGATGATGGCAGGGGCGGCAGGGGATGTCTTGTCGTTGTGTTTATTGGCGGGCATGCTCTGACACGGCGCGCCAGTCTGCGATGCGACTGGGCGCAACGACACCTGACAGAGGCGTGCTCCGCGTCTCCGCGCCTTGGGAAGGCGCGGGCCTTGAATACCTTGTACAGGCAAGGTATGGCGCGTCTTTACTCCTCCTGCCTACCGCGCGGGGGCAGGCAGCGTTGCTCTGCTGGCCACATGGCGGTCCCGGAGCTCTCCTCTGAGGAGAGGGAGGTCCGGCCCCGCGGGACACGTGGAGCCCTCGGAGCTCTCCCCACGGAGGGGGGAGGTCCGGCTTCTGCCGGCCACGTGGCGGGCCCGGAGCTCTCCTCTGAGGAGAGGGAGGTCCGGCCCTGCGGGACACGTGGAGCCTTCAGAGCTCTCCCCACGGAGGGGGGAGGTCCGGCTTCTGCTGGCCACGTGGCGGGCCTGGAGCTCTCCTCTGAGGAGAGGGAGGTCCGGCCCCGCTGGACACGTGGCGCCTTCGGAGCTCTCCCTGCGGAGAAGGACGAGGTCCTTTGGCATTTCTCCCTGTGCGCGGGGGTACCCCGTATCGAGGGTACCGACAGTGGCCCCCGAGCCCATCTCGGGGGAGATAGCGAGCCCGAGGTGGGGCCTCCGTCTCTCCCATTCCGCGCACCTTCTCTAAGACCCGCATTGACCGTGGCCGGAGCAGGAATAGTCGCGGGATCATGGGAGCGTGTGCCCACTTGATGGTTGCTTTTACTGCGGCGGTTCCCAAGGCTGCCACTTCTGCACGTCGCAGCGTTTTTTTCAGGAACTGCCGAAGCCTCTTGCCGGCTCGTCTCCTTGGGAGACTGATTTCTTGGCCCACTGATTCAGCTTGACGACTTGGGTCCACTTGTCATTGACGCTTGGTCTTGGAGCCAAAGCGGTTGCACAAGCGGCGTATTCGAAGAGTTTTGAATCGCTTTGAATTGCACCTAAAGGGGATCTTACCCGCATCGCGGCTTCCCTTCGCACTTCCCAGCGCTTGCACCTTCCTTGAGTTCTTGCGCCTTTGTCTTCCCTGTTCTTGAGCTCTCTCCTGGCATGGCTTCCAACCCGCCTCCGGAGAAGAAGCGCGCTCGATCTCCTCCGGCGACGGCGTTTGCGCTGAGTCAGGGATCCTGGGCGCCTGCGCGCCCTACTTCTGGAGATGGCACCCCGTCCGGTGGCGACCCGAAGAGGTATCGGGCTTATCATCCCAACGGGACTCCTCTTGAGCGATGACGGGCTGAAAGTTCCCGGGCGTCGTGCCCTCCCTCCTCAGGCGGTGGAGGCTCGAGGGAAACTGCTGGCGCGTTGATGCCCAGTGGCGACCCAAGAGCTCAGGCGCCCCGGGCTTCAGGAGCTGGGCCGACGTCCAGGGGGTCTTCAGAAGCATCCCCTGCTCCACGAGCCTGGGCGACTGCGGGGCAGCCGTCGGCAGCGACGGTGGGCTCTAGTGGACTTACCCCGGCTCGGAAGCCGGGGTTCAGAGCCCGTTGGAGTGCTCGTGTCTCTCGGTAAGAGACGCCTACCGGATTCTAGAGCCTGTGTTGTCTTCGTCTTTTCTTAACTTAGGAGTTTCCCATGTTTGTAGGGACTCCCCGAGTGCCGGTAACGCTCCTGTTTCCCGGCCATCCCCGACTGACGGGGGGTCTGCGCCGCAGCGCTCGGAAGCCGAGACGGTCACCGCGGCCCCCAAGCCAGCGCAAGTTCCTCCTGTGCCGGTCAGCCCGGCTTCTATGGCAGCGTCCACTCCTCCCACTCGACCTTCTTCACCGGCTCAGGAGCCAGCTGTCGGTGAGGGTTCGGCGGGTCCGGCTATCGAAGTCCCGCCTCCTGTTGCCGAAGCGGAAGGAACTGCCACGGGCCTTACGGTGGGCAACGAACCAGGGCGTGATGGGAGCGAGCCCGTCCCAGCGCCGGCTTCTCCTGACCGGCGTCTCATCCCGGTTGCCGGTGCGTCGACTTCTCCTGAAGACGACGTGATGGAGGAGGTCGGGGGCGCCGCTCCGGCCTCTGCTGCCCCGCTGCCCCTGGCAGACGCCCTCATGCTCGCCCAGACGAGCGTCCGGCAGGTATTGGCCTCGCTCGGTCACGAGCGGGAGGAGCAGGTGGTTGACAAGGATCGCCTCCTCACGTGGGGGAGCCTTTTGAGGGAGCGGACCGAGAAGGTCAAGGGGGAGCTCGACTCCAGGCGGGAGTCGCTTGATATCATGGAGGCGCTCCTCGACCGACAGAAGCGGGCCGTCAACCGTCTGGACTCCGAGACGCGGCGGCTCCACAAGGAGGCCCTTGAGGCGCATGCCCGGGCCGAGGAGAACTTCTCTGCCCTGTAGGAGGTGCGGCAGAGGCTGGCGCGCCGTGAGCGCGCCGTTGCGGATCAGGAGCGCTCCGTGGCGGCCGAGGCAGAGAAAGTTGCCGCGCGGCTGGCGGCGGGCGAGGGCGACCTGCGAGCCCGGGCTACGGAGCTAGAGACCTGGAAGGCAGACCTTGCCACGAGGGAGGAGCAGGTCTCCCGGGAGCGCCTGGCGATCCTGGATCGGGAGCTCGCTGCCGACTTCCGGGCTTCAGAGTTGGAGCGACTTGCCCAGACTCTCCACCTTCGGGAAAGCTCCGTGGCGGCCAAGGAGAAGGAATTCTCCGAGGGGAGCCACGACGCCTTGCTGGCAGCCCGCCGCAAGGTAGAGGAGCTCTTGGCCTCGCGGTCTTCTGAGGCCCATGCGGTCTCGAGCTTCGTCGACCAGGCAGGGTCCGCCCTGGTCCCCTTGGCTTCAGCCCGATGAAGACAGCGGCCCCTGCGCTGAAGGTGGCCGAGGTGATCCCCACGCTCGAGTCAATCGGCACCAAGCTGAGCAGGCTAGATGCGGTGGTCGCCGGCGAGCTCGAGGCATAGGGACGAGGCCTGGGCGTGGAGGTTGCCACACACGTGTTGGCATGCTTCCGGAGCCGGGACCCTTCTTTCTCACTAGAGCCAGCGAGACAGGGCCCTGCCGTGGAGCGGGAGGAAGCCGCCAGGGCTGAAGTCAGGGACGTGGCCGCCCTTGTAGCCTCTAGGTTCCGGCGCGATCCAGGGGAACCCTAGGACTTGTATCTCTCTTTTTTTTATTGAGTCTGTAGTCCAGCTCATGGAGCCTTGAATAAACAGACTCTTGTGACTTTCTGTGTCTGTGTGCTCTTGTCTTCTTCTTGGTTTAGCCTGACCGAGCCCTTAGCTCCGCAAGGTACTCAGAGGCCTTCACCAATCTTGAAGCTCTGCACAAACACCTTCCCCGGGCCCTTATTGTGTTAAGGGCCTCGGAGGTCTCCGGAACTCGCCCCATGAGAACGGGGAGGTCCGGATCTGCCGACCACGTGGCAGGCCCGGAGCTCTCCTCTGAGGAGAGGGAGGCCCGCCCCCGTGGGACACGTGAAGCCTTTGGAGCTCTCCCCATGGAGGGGAGAGGTCCGGCTTCTTCCGGCCACGTGACGGGCCCGGAGCTCCTCCTGGGGAGAGGGGAGCTCCAGCCCCGCAAGACACGTGGGTGGGGCCTTCGGGGCTCGCCCCTGCAGAAAGGGCAAAACCTGGATCCTCCGGTCTTGCGCTGGAGTAGTCGATAGCTCTCTGCCCCCCTTCATGCGGCCCTCGTAGCTAAAACATGGAGATCATGCACAGAGGTAGAGGAAGCGTAATTCTCTTCGTGGGGTTCTCCCCTCCCTGTCTCTTAGTCTTATTCGGCTTACGGTCCTAGTCCGGTATACGGGGCTTGGGCAATTCTGTGCGCGAGGAACCGGGGCTCCGGCTCCCTCTGAGTTCAGGGTACGACCGTCCGGCCCCTAGTACTGGACCGTACGCTGGGGAAGCAGAGTGCATAGGCTTTGGGTACGGAACCAGGCAAAGCGGTTGTACTCTCCTGGACCTTCGAAGGGCAGGGTGCGCACGCTTTGGGTCGGAACCGGCTAAGCAGGCTACGCACCCTGGACCCTCCATGCACGGCGCAGGCCTTTCCTGGATGTGACCAACTGGCACCGCAACACCTGATTGGGGGAGGCCTGAAAGGCCCCCTGGCCATCGGCAGGTGCCTCAAGCGCAACCGCCTTCGGTAGGATAGCAAATGCTGACTATGGATGAGAGCGGGAAATGGGAGCTGAATGTACGGTGAGCATACATAGAAAGTGCGGTCATAAAAATTAATGTGTAATTTAAATGAGCACATAAGTGAGAGCATGGTAGAACAGGTTTCTGTGTAAATGCCTATAGGAGGAAGACAGGCTGAACATGAAGGCAACGACCCGCCCCATTAAGAAGGGAAGCAAGACTCTACGTGCTTGGGGTCGGAACCAGGCCAAGCTAGACGTAGTCCTGGACCGTCCCCTGAGGCTTAGCTGCTCCAAGCGCTGTTCCTGGAGCCTATGGAATCTATTATAGGAAGTAAAGGCCTGTTCTACTAATGCTCAGGAGGTAGAACTTACTGTGATGTTCCATGCTCCAAGGGTTAGGGAGCGGATCCCAACCTTGGTGGAAAGGCGTATGTACCTGGGACGACAACTTTCGTGACTCAGAAGGGACCTTCCCAGCTGGGGGAGAATTTATAGGTCCTTCGCGGGAAAGTATGCGCCGCGGCACCTGGTCGCCTTCTTGCAGCTCCCAGACGGGCTTGGTCCTTTGGCGGTAGTGCTGGAGCACCAGCCGGGGCCGTGCATTGTGGGGTGTTGCCTGCAATCATGCCTCGCCGACGAGGTCGATATCTTCGCGCCGGAGCGGGTCCTGCACGGCTTCTCCCGGGAGCCTCGGGGTACTTTCCCCTTCTGGCTCAGGCCGTCAAGAGGTAGGAGGACTCGGACTCTTCTTGGGAGGCCCAAGATATCTTCCCCCATTGGCTCAGGCCGACAGGAGGTTGACGGATCTTGGGCGGCCCCCAGGAGGTGAAGCCGAGGCACAAGGACGTGCACTCGGGTAGATCTTGCCCGGTTCTGCACCGCCGGGGCTGGTGCTTGGGCTGCTGCCACTGCTTGGAGCTTCCCCAAGGCTGATATCGCAGCAGTGCAGTCTCCACTGATCTTTCGGGGCAGCCGTAGTCGGTTACCGCCCCGACTCGTCGTCACTGGAGCTGGAGTCCTCACAGCTGTGTACCGTCTTTATGGCGCGCTGAGACTCGTGAAACCCCACCTGGTGATCGATGTTGTCTGGGGCATCGAACTTCTGCTAGCCCTCCTTTTGACGGAAGGGTGGGGCATCAGCTCGCAGCTGCCTCCCTTTGCGGAAGCGCTCTGCGAGCTTCTAAATCTCCAGGCACTCAGCAGCCGTATGGTAGCTGGTGTCATGCACGGGACATGGCTCGGCTTGGTCACCATCTAGGGTTGGTGACTGTCGCGTCGGGGCGTGGCCCCCGAGCTCCACTGGGTGCTGCTGCTGTAGCAACGGGAGCCGCAGTTGGTGGCTTCATCTTGCCACCCCCCCGGTTCATGATCTTCTTGCCGCTTCCATGGGAAGCAGCGCCAGATCCGGGCTGTCCTCCTGACTCGGAGGCTGGCAGTGAGTGCCAGTTCCACCCTTCTGCTGCTCTGGCACACTTGTCCGCCAGGCTGAAGAGCTCTGAGACGTCGCGAATCTCCCTGGTCGCGAGCTTCTCAAGCATCTTCTTGTCCCGTACACCCTGCCGGAACGCCACCACCACAGAAGCATTTTTGATATGCGGTATGGTGTTCCGTACCTGGGAGAACCGTTGGATGAAGGAGCGCAGCGTCTCTCCAAGTTGTTGTTGGATGGCGTGGAGGTCGAGCTCCGTGGCAGGCCGGGTGTAGGAGCTGCCGAAGTTAGCAGTGAACTGCCGGCAGAGCTCTCCCCAAGAGGTTATGGAACCCTCGGGGAGGTTCATGAGCCAAGAGCGAGCTGGGCCGGTCACGGCGACGGGGAAGTAGTTGGCCATGATGGCCTCGTCCCCTCCTGTAGCAAGGAATTCGGTGGAGTAGATTTGGAGGAACTCCGCCAGGTTGACACTGCCGTCGTACTTCTCGGGCAGGTGCGGCCGAAACTTGCACGGCCACCTCACGAAGCGAAGGTGTGGCGCTAGGGCCGCACATCCTGCTCCTGTTGCTGCAGGCGTTGGTGCCGCGAATGCTTGGTTCGCTGTTGGCACTGTGTACCCCGTTATGGGCAAGGCTGCGCCATAGACCGGGGGCGCCATTTGCTGGGCATATGGCTGGGGCATATGCTGCGTGGTGTATGCCTGGGGCAGAGATCGTGTGGCAAACGTCTGCGCCTCATGCTGGGTTGAGGCAGTCGACATGCTGTCGACGGCCTCCTGGTTGCGACGCCTTTCTCGTCGTCGCTCAATGAACACTCGGGCATCTTTGCCCAAGTGGCAACGTTCCAGCTCCGTCCTCAGGTCCGTCAATGGGAGCCTGGTGGAGCGGGAATCTGCCGTCTGCCTGTAATGCCCTAAACAAAAAAGGGGGGATTTTAAATTTTTCTAACAAGTTAGAACCAAACTACCCAAATTCAAAGTTTAAACGCGAAATGAAACAAAAAGAATCAAGGAAAATAAAAAGAAAAGAAAACAGAAACCCGGTTGGGCCAAAAGCCCACCTAACTCTCTCTGTTTTTGCCCAGCCCAGCCCACCTTCCTCGGTCTTTATTTTTCTTTTTCCCTCACTGACCAGCGGACCCCATCTGTCAGCCCCTTTTTTAAAACAGCCGTTGCCCCCTTCTTCTCCCTTTTCCCCGCGGTCCCCGCTCTCTCCTCCTCTTTTCTTCTCCAGTCACAGACCGAGCGCCAGAGAGCCCCAACCGAAAGGGGCTCCTGTCCCCCCCCCCCCCCCCCCGCGATACCTCCTCCTCCCTCGGATCCTCCACCCCCACCGCGCTATAAAAACCCTCTCCAAACCCTAACGCGCCCCCTGCTCCTTCTCCCCGCCGCGGACGGAGCCGAGCGGGCTCTCCGGTCTACCCGTGGTGAGCTGCTGTACCGCCGGCTCTTCCCTCCTTTTCCGACCACCGACGAGATAATCGAGTCAGCCGTCTTTGTAGTGCACCGGCGACCCCTCCTCGGACCCCTCCGCCACCAGACCGGCGTCGAGCTACCCCTCCGGGCTCCGGTGAGTTTCCCCCATCTACCCTCCGATTTCTTTGGTTCCTCTCGGTTCCTCTCCAAGCCGGCCTCACCGACGACCCCGTTCGACCGTAGGACGCCTCAAAAACAGAGGAAACGTGGAGGAACCCCCCCCCCCCCAACGCCGGCTCCGTCGAACGCCGGAGAGCTGCAACCGGATCCCACCCCGCACACCGCCGCCTAAGGCACCCGAGCCCTGAAACCCCCTCCGGTGAGACCCCCTAGCCCTCCTCTTTCATTCCATGCCGATGTTAGGAGTTAGGACGCAGAACAGGCGTGGACTGGCGAGCCCCAAACGCCCCCCTATGATGCGCCGCCGCGGGAACTGCCGCCGGCGATCGTTTCCGGCTGGGGGAAAACCCCCGCCGTCCGATCAGGAGCCAACGTCCCCGATTAGACCGGGGCGTACCGGTTCGGGATTTTAAATCCTGACCGTCCGCTCCCGATCCGGCGGCCCCGGTTGAATCTCCCTTTTCCCGTGGGCCGTTTAGCACTTAGGCCCCCGGGGTTTTCGGTAGAAAGCAAACTAACCCCTACAAAATTGCTAGCTACCCCCTGTGCTTCTCTATTCTTGCGCAAGGTACCCCAGAAGCCATGGGTTCTAACATTTCTACCCCGGAAGATCCCTGTTTCCATGTTTTAACCCCTGGTACATTAATTCTAACCTTGGAAAACTTCTGAAAAACCCCCCTGGTTGCTCTGATTTGGTGTTTAGACCTATAAAAGGGGGGCTGTTTTCACACCTAGGCCCTGTTTAATTCTGCACATGGAAGAAATACCCCTGTAGGTGTTAGGGAAATCATGAAAGGCCCTAAAAGACTTTCTGATTTTTATTCTAAGACCCTTCCAAGACCACCTAGTAGCATTTTTAGGCCCCTGCAATTACTGTTTTTGCAGCTAGGACCCTGCGATGTTCTGAATTTACCCCTCCACCACTAGAACATGTTGAAAACTTACCAAAACAACCCTGGAATGTTCTGTTTAAACAGTAGGGCCCCAAATAAATCTGTTGGTCCCTGTGCTATTCAGGAAATTTGCAAAATGAACCTCCCATATGTGCTGAAATGACATTCTAAATCATGTGGTAAGCTGCAGCTTAATGTAAAAATCATAAGTAGCTGCTGAAAAATAGAAATAACACCCCCTCAGACCTGCTGCAAACAAACAAAACCCCTCAGGAAAAATCTGAACTTACACCTTGACCCCCTGCCTTGCTGCCATTCAGCAGATAAGTCCCTGTACATGCTGAAAACCCAATTTTATTCTATATTTGGTGCTGAAAATCTAAACTAACATCCTAGAACATATTATATTAACATATACCCTATGACCCTTACTGCATTGGCATGGAAAACCCCCCCTGAACAGCTCCGAAATCACAATTTTACCCCATGAACATTTACTGACAATTCATAAAGACACCCTCCCACTTGCTAGAAATCACACCTAGAACCCAAGCATGACCCTAACCTTGGTAAAACACTCTCACATGAACATAACTACATGGTGCTGAGGGGATTACATTATACATTTGTGCCCTGATTTTTATTATGGATGTTGGGTAGCTCTTGCTTACTTGTTTACCGTTATTTTATCTGTTATGTCATGGACAAATTAGCCCCCGAGCCGACACTGGACCTGCAAGCCCAAGACTTCGACGACCCCGAGCCGCAGCACTTCTCGAGAGGCAAGTGCCCTTGACCACTTTGCACCTTTTTAGGATTCTAGTTAGAAATGCATGCTTTAGGTCTTAATTTGAATCCCATGTGTTGGTTGTTTACTAGGATTTCCAAAACTTCCCTTGTAGCCGGGATGGGTAGACTAGGGTTTACTTTATGTCATTATTTTCATGCTTAGCCCTGCTTAGTTGTCGGGATGGGAGTTATTACATTTAAATTCAATATATCATGATGTTTGTGATGATGTGGTGATGTATGTGGTATATGAGATGGGTAGTGTAGGGATCTAGCAGGCAGGTGGGTTACGGTGGGTGCCGAGTGCACGAGACTCGGGTTTGTGGTTAGTTAACCTGCGTAGATCCTATGGACTGGTTCGTGAGACCAGTCAACTGGCTTATACAGTGCCACCACAAGAACTGTTATGGGGCAGTATGCCCAATTAAATTGTTCCTATCTTTCCTTGTGTGCACCAGAGAGATGTGTAAGTGGCGCAAGAGGGGGCTTCTGCGGCAGAGGTTTCAGAGTGCCGCAGCGGTGAATCCTTAGCGGGTGTGCACGGGTTGGGTAGTGCAATGTAAAGGCCTTGTCGTGTACTCCTGGCCCCACACCATAGGGAGTGTGAGAGGGCAGGAAGGAGTTTCTTGAGTCGCTGACGAGCGATGAAAACACGACTTGTGGGTAAAGGGTACAAACTCTGCAGAGTCAAAACTGTCTAGACAGTCGTGCTCACGGTCAGGAGCGGGCTGGTAACTCTCTCATGATTAGCGTGGGTTGGTTTGGTGTGGTTTGGGAGTGGTGGTTGAGATTGAGATTTACAGTGATAGTGGAGATCACTTGGAGATGTGTTTGGGTTGGGCGGGAATGTCACTAAATAAATAGGATGCTTAAAATAACTAAGGTATAGGTTGCGTAGTGCAAGAGCCGTGTCTAGCCTTCCTTGATTCTTGCCTCATCATGCATAAACTTTCCCACACTTGCTGAGTACATTATGTACTCAGGCGTTTGCCTCTTTTCTTTTCCGTGCTGCTCAGGACCCGAGGAGGCTGCAAAGGATGACGTGGACGACGGCTTCGACCCTGACACGCAGTTCTAGGCTGGCGTACCATCGGACGGCGCCTGTGGAGCCCACCTTAGATTCTCCGCTGTCATGGTGTACTTTTCTTTTGAGCCCATGAGGCATTTATGTACTTTGGATTATGTAATCGCTGCACTTGGCTTAATATCAATAATGATACATTGCTCTTATTATCTCGTGTGTGAAATGACTTGATCCTGGCACACACGGAAGTACGCTTGGTGACTGTTGCAGGTACCGGGCGTGACAGAGTGGTATCAGAGCCAAGGCTGTCCCTAGGACGCGAGCCTAGATAGAAACGGACACGAAATAGATTTAATTTCAACTTAAAAACTAATTGCAACTATGAGCATGCGTAGAGTTTGCGTGAGTTTCTATGTTTCACACGACTTACCCCTTTTCTCCCAAGCTCGTCTCGCTCAACACATCTATCTTTCTCACTCGTATCTCATTCAAACCTAGTAGGGTCCGTTACCACGGACAATCCGAAACTCTCTAGGTTAGGAGATACCAGGCCATGTTGAAGAAGCGTTAGTTCCGTAGAGATAGGAAATCATACGGGTAATGGGTTGATTTGTTGCATACTTGTTTGATGAGTGTTGCATGCATATTTACGGTTCTTATATATATAATTATGAGCCTGATAATAGATTTTTCTCTAGATTTTCCAGGTTCTAAGATTTTGTTGCTATCTGTAACAGATGACAGGTAGGGGACGAGGTCGAGGGCGTCGAGTGCCCGAGGCCAATGAGCCCCCGGAGTTCCAGGTTCCAGGCTAGAACGGGCGAGCTGCTCGACGAGGAGCGGACTACATGACGGTGCAGGACATGCTGGCCTCTCAAAACCAACTCCTGCAGGGCCTGGCAGCAATTATGGCCCACAACCACCAAGCCCCTCCGCCTCCACCACCACCGGCACCTGGACCACGGTCCAAGCTGAGGGACTTTCAGAGTACTCAGCCCCCGGTCTTCTCGAGCCCGGTGGAGCCGATGGACGCGGATGATTGGCTGAAGACGATCGACAGCAAACTGCGGCTGATCCAGTGCGTGGGAGGAGAGTGTGTCTTGCTAGCAGCTCACCAGCTAGCGGGACCCACGGCAGACTGGTGGACAGCTTACACCGCTGCTCACGCCGACCCTGAGGCTATCACATGGGAGGAGTTCCAGCGCAGTTTCCGTAACCACTTTGTGCCAGCTGGTGAGATCAAGATGAAGCGACAGGAGTTCCTCGGACTGAGACAGGGCGGCTCGACAGTGCGTGAGTACCTCACACGCTTCATGCAGCTGTCCCGCTACGCACAGGAGGACGTCAGGACTGATGACATGAAGCAGGACTGCTTCGTACGAGGTCTTTATGAGGAGTTGAAGTGTGCCTTATCGTCTAGCTACTACGACGACTTTCAGAAGATGGTGGACAAGGCCTTTGTGATGGAGTGACAGATGCCAAAGCTCGAGGCGCACAGGAAGTGCAGGATGGGATGGCAGGGACAGTCTTCGGGCAGCAGCAGCCGCACTCGCTTTGCACCCCCTCCAGGTACGCAGACGGGCCGGTACGTGGGACCGAGTCCGCCTCAGAGGTACCCTTCTCCAGCTTACAGGCAGCCGTTTCCACAGCCACAGCGCCCGCAGAGCCAGCAGCTACAGCAGCGACCAGCTTTCCCACCCCGCACAACAGCGCCTACTCAGCAGGGACAGTTCGCCAGGGCTCTGGGCCCGTGCTACGTGTGTGGCGAGATGGGACACCTCGCCAGCAGATGCCAGAAGAAGAAGCCACCACAGCAGCAGCAGCAGCCGCAGAGTCTCCCGCGTGGTTGAGTGCACCACGTAGCCGTGGAGGAGGCTCAGTTGGCTCCGGACGTGGTACTTGGTACGTTCACAGTCGACTCGCACCCTGCTACTATTTTATTTGATTCTGGTGCTACTCACTCTTTCATTGCCAAGAATTTTATAAAGAAATATGATATGAGGGCAATAGCTATGTCCCATATGCTAGTGGTCACTTCTCCTGGAGGCGAGATCAAAACAAGTCAGGTGTGCCCAAAAGTGAGCATCAAGATAGTGGGAAGGGAGTTCAAAGCAAATCTTATTGTGTCTGAGTCACAAGGCCTCGACGTGATCTTGGGGATGGATTGGTTGGCCAAGTACGGAGGTGTGATCCTTTGTGCCACCAGGACCGTCAGGTTGTCACACCCAGACGGTGTTGTGGTGGAGTACACCTCTCTGCCCCTGCCAGGCGAGAAGATCCACCTTAATCAGCTCGACACTACTGAGGGGATTCGTGTGGTTGGCGATTTCCCGAACGTTTTTCCAGAGGAGCTACCAGGTATGCCTCCAGACCGCGATATTGAGTTTGCTATAGAACTAGTGCCTGGCACGACCCCTATATACAAAAGGCCGTATAGGATGGATGCCAAGCAATTAGCAGAGCTCAAGGACCACCTCTGAGAGCTTCTAGACAAGGGCTATATCCGTCCTAGCTCCTCTTCTTGGGGAGCCCCGGTCATATTTGTGCCAAAGAAGGATGGGACCCAGAGGTTGTGTGTAGACTACCGAGCCCTCAACGCCGTCACAATCAAAAACAAGTATCCTCTGCCTCGCCTCGAGGATCTGTTTGATCAACTCAGAGGGGCGTGTGTGTTCTCAAAGATTGACCTTCGATCGGGTTACCACCAATTGAAGATCCGAGCTTCGGACATTCCGAAGACGGCCTTTGTCACCCGATATGGTCTCTATGAGTGCACAGTCATGTCTTTTGGATTGATCAATGCTCCTGCTTACTTCATGTACCTTATGAACAAGGTGTTTATGGAGTACTTGGATAAATTTGTCGTGGTCTTCATTGATGATATCCTTGTATTCTCCAAGAATGAAGAGGAGCACGCACAACACTTGAGCTTGGTGTTGCAAAAACTTCGGGAACACCAGCTATACGCCAAGCTCAGCAAGTGTGACTTCTGGTTGAGGGAGGTGTCTTTCTTGGGACACGTGATCTCCAAAGGTGGCATATCTGTGGATCCAAGCAAGGTGGCGAATGTGATGAAGTGGAAGGTGCCAGAGAACGTGAGCGAGATCAGAAGCTTCCTGGGATTGGCAGGCTACTACCGATGATTCATTGAAGGATTCTCAAAGATTTCAAAGCCACTCACCAAGTTGCTAGAGAAGGGGAAGACATTCGCGTGGACGCCCGAGTGCGAAGCAAGTTTTCAAGAGTTAAAGCAGAGGTTGACGACGGCGCCCGTGCTAGTGATGCCTGACATGCAGAAGGAGTTCACCGTGTACTGTGATGCCTCCGGGCAAGGACTAGGATGCGTGCTCATGCAAGAAGGACGCGTAGTAGCCTATGCCTCTAGGTAGCTTCGTAAGCACGAGCGGAACTACCCGACGCATGACTTGGAGTTGGCCGCCGTGGTTCACGCTCTAAAGCTGTGGAGACACTACCTCATGGGAAAGAGGACGGAGATCTACACAGATCATAAAAGCCTCAAGTACATCTTCAAACAGCCGGATCTCAACCTCAGACAGCGCAGGTGGCTAGAGCTCATCAACGACTTCAATGTGGGCATCAACTATCACCCTGGAAAGGCGAACGTCGTTGCCGATGCTCTGAGCCGGAAAGCACATTGCCACGCTTTGACGCTACAGCCCCAGTTGTGCGAGGAGTTTGCAAAACTCAACCTTAACCTGGTGACAAGCGCAGAGGCAGTGGTAATGGAGGTGGATTCAACCTTGGAGCGTGATATTCGAGAAGGCCAAAGGAATGATGAGAGGATCCATGAGATCAAGCAATTGATGGAGGAGGCCAAGGCTCCAGACTACAGGATGGATGAGCAAGGAACGCTGTGGCTTGGCAAGAGGATCTGCGTGCTTGACATTCAGGCCATTCGGCAGACGATCTTGAGGGAAGCACATGACTCAGAGTACTCCATTCACCCTGGGAGTACCAAAATGTATCAAGATCTCAAAGACCGCTACTGGTGGCACGGCATGATATGTGACGTAGCAGAGTACGTAGCCATGTGTGACACGTGTCAGCTCGTCAAGGCGGAGCACCAAAGACCTGCCGGATTACTTCAGCCACTCAAGATACCAGAGTGGAAATGGGAGGAAATCAGCATGGATTTCATTGTGGGATTGCCCCGGACCCAGTCAGGTTACGACTCCATATGGGTGGTGGTGGACCGCCTGACCAAGGTGGCTCACTTCATCCCCGTGAAGGAGAAGTACAAGGGGGCAAAACTGGCTGAGTTGTACATGTCCCGGATTGTGTGCTACCACGGGGTTCCAAAGAAAATCGTTTCAGATCGTGGCACACAATTCACTTCAAGATTCTGGCAACAATTGCAAAAATCCTTGGGCATACAACTGAACTTTAGCTCAGCATATCACCCCCAGACAGATGGACAAACTGAACGAACCAACCAAATTATGGAGGATACGTTGAGAGCTTGTGCCCTGAAAAACAACCAAAGATGGGACAAGTACCTACCCTATGCGGAGTTCTCCTACAACAATAGCTACCAAGCAAGCTTGAAGATGTCACCCTTCGAGGCCTTGTATGGTAGGAAGTGTAGGACTCCCCTGTTCTGGGATGAGGTAGGTGAAGGACAAGTCTTTGGCCCGGACATGCTCAGGATTGCCGAGGAAAAAGTGTGTGAGATCCACAAGAACCTAAAAACTGCACAATCGAGACAGAAAAGTTATGCGGACACACGCCGATGAGAGTTGACCTTTGAGGTGGGGGACTACGTGTACCTCAAGGTGTCTCCCATTCGAGGTCTCCGTCGTTTCAAAGTGAAGGGCAAGCTAGCACCCCGGTACATAGGACACTTCAGGGTGGTGAGTAGAAGAGGGGAGGTTGCTTACCAACTTGAGTTGCCTCCTCGCTTGTCGGGCGTGCACGATGTGTTCCACGTCTCACAACTAAAAAAATGCCTGAGAGCACCCGAGGAGCAACTACCCCTGGATGATATCAACGTGCAAGGGGACCTCTCCTACGATAAATGCCCCGTCAAAATTCTCGAGAGGTCAGAAAGAATTACCAGGTATAAGAGGATCCCGATGTGCAAGGTACAATGGAAGCACCACTCCGAGAGAGAAGCTACGTGGGAGCGAGAAGAAGATATCAAAGCAAGCTATCCGCATCTCTTCAAGTAAGTCACTTCAAATCTCGGGTCGAGATTCCCTTTGAGGGGGGGAGTGTTGTAACGCCTTAAACAAAAAAGGGGGGATTTTAAATTTTTCTAACAAGTTAGAACCAAACTACCCAAATTCAAAGTTTAAACGCGAAATGAAACAAAATGAATCAAGGAAAATAAAAAGAAAGGAAAACAGAAACCCGGTTGGGCCAAAAGCCCACCTAACTCTCTCTGTTTTTTCCCAGCCCAGCCCACCTTCCTCTGTCTTTATTTTTCTTTTTCCCTCACTGACCAGCGGACCCCATCTGTCAGCCCCTTTTTCAAAACAGCCGTTGCCCCCTTCTTCTCCGTTTTCCCCGTGGTCCCCGCTCTCTCCACCTCTTTTCTTCTCCGGTCGCCGACCGAGCGCCAGAAAGCCCCAACCGAAAGGGGCTCCTGTCCCCCCCGGGATACCTCCTCCTCCCTCGGATCCTCCGCCCCCACCGCGCTACAAAAACCCTCTCCAAACCCTAACGCACCCCCTGCTCCTTCTCCCCGCCGCGGACGGAGCCGAGCGGGCTCTCCGGTCTACCCGCGGTGAGCTGCTGTACCTCCGGCTCTTCCCTCCTTTTCCGACCACCGACGAGCTAATCGAGTCAGCCGTCTTTGTAGTGCACCGACGACCCCTCCTCGGACCCTCCGCCACCAGACCGGCGTCGAGCTACCCCTCCGGGCTCCGGTGAGTTTCCCCCATCTACCCTCCGATTTCTTTGGTTCCTCTCGGTTCCTCTCCAAGCCGGCCTCACCGACGACCCCGTTCGATCGTAGGACGCCTCAAGAACAGAGGAAACGTGGAGGAACCCCCCCCCCCAACGCCGGCTCCGTCGAACGCCGGAGAGCTGCAACCGGATCCCACCCCGCACACCGCCGCCGAAGGCACCCGAGCCCCGAAACCCCCTCTGGTGAGACCCCCTAGCCCTCCTCTTTCATTCCATGCCGACGTTAGGAGTTAGGACGCAGAATAGGCGTGGACTGGCGAGCCCCGAACGCCCCCCCCCCCCCCCCCCCCCCCGTGATGCGCCGCTGCGGGAACTGCCGCCAGCGATCGTTTCTGGCCGGGGGAAAACCCCCGCCGTCCGATCGGGAGCCAACGGCCCCGATTAGACCAGGGCGTACCGGTTCAGGATTTTAAATCCCGACCGTCCGCGCCCGATCCGGCGGCCCCGGTTGAATCTCCCTTTTCCCGCAGGCCGTTTAGCACTTAGGCCCCCGGGGTTTTCGGTAGAAAGCAAACTAACCCCTGCAAAATTGCTAGCTACCCCCTGTGCTTCTCTATTCTTGCGCAAGGCACCCCAGAAGCCATGGGTTCTAACATTTCTACACCTCAAGATCCCTGTTTCCATGTGTTTAACCCTTGGTACATTAATTTTAACCTTGGAAAACTTCTGAAAAACCCCCCTGGTTGCTCTGATTTGGTGTTTAAACCCATAAAAGGGGGGTTGTTTTCACACCTAGGCCCTGTTTAATTCTGCACATGGAAGAAATACCCTTGTAGGTGTTAGGGAAATCATGAAAGGCCCTAAAAGACTTGCTGATTTTTATTCTAAGACCCTTCCAAGACCACCTAGTAGCATTTTTAGGCCCCTGCAATTACTGTTTTTGCAGCTAGGACCCTGCCATGTTCTGAATTTACCCCTCCACCACTAGAACATGTTGGAAACTTACCAAAACAACCCTGGAATGTTATGTTTAAACAGTAGGGCCCCAAATAAATCTGTTGGTCCCTGTGCTATTCAGGAAATTTGCAAAATGAACCTCCCATATGTGCTGAAATGACATTTTAAATCATGTGGTAAGCTGCAGCTTAATGTAAAAATCATAAGTAGCTGCTGAAAAATAGAAATAACACCCCCTCAGACCTGCTGCAAACAAACAAAACCCCTCAGGAAAAATCTGAACTTACACCTTGACCCCCTGCCTTGCTGCCATTTAGCAGATAAGTCCCTGTACATGCTGAAAACCCCATTTTATTCTATATTTGGTGCTGAAAATCTAAACTAACATCCTAGAACATATTATATTAACATATACCCTATGACCCTTACTGCATTGGCATGGAAAACCCCCCCTGAACAGCTCTGAAATCACAATTTTACCCCATGAACATTTACTGACAATTCATAAAGACACCCTCCCACTTGCTAGAAATCACACCTAGAACCCAAGCATGACCCTAACCTTTGTAAAACACTCTCACATGAACATAACTACATGGTGCTGAGGGGATTAGATTATACATTTGTGCCCTGATTTTTATTTTGGATGTTGGGTAGCTCTTGCTTAGTTGTTTACCGTTATTTTATCTGTTATGTCATGGACAAATTAGCCCCCGAGCCGACACTGGACCTGCAAGCCCAAGACTTCGACGACCCTGAGCCGCAGCACTTCTCGAGAGGCAAGTGTCCTTGACCACTTTGCACCTTTTTAGGATTCTAGTTAGAAATGCATGCTTTAGGTCTTAATTTGAATCCCATGTGTTGGTTGTTTACTAGAATTTTCAAAACTTCCCTTGTAGCCGGGATGGGTAGACTAGGGTTTACTTTATGTCATTATTTTCATGCTTAGCCCTGCTTAGTTGTCGGGATGGGAGTTATTACATTTAAATTCAATATATCATGATGTTTGTGATGATGTGGTGATGTATGTGGTGTATGAGATGGGTAGTGTAGGGATCTAGCAGGCAGGTGGATTACGGTGGGTGCCGAGTGCACGAGACTCGGGTTTGTGGTTAGTTAGCCTGCGTAGATCCTAAGGACCGGTTCGTGAGACCCGTCAACTGGCTTATACAGTGCCACCACAAGAACTGTTATGGGGCAGTGTGGCCAATTAAGTTGTTCCTATCTTTCCTTGTGTACACCAGAGAGATGTGTAAGTGGCGCAAGAGGGGGCTTCTGCGGCAGAGGTTTCAGAGTGCCGCAGCGATGAATCCTTAGCGGGTGTGCACGGGTTGGGTAGTGCAATGTAATGGCCTTGTCGTGTACTCCTGGCCCCACACCATAGGGAGTGTGAGAGGGCGGAAAGGAGTTCCTTGAGTCGCCGACGGGCGATGAAAACACGACTTGTGGGTAAAGGGTACAAACTCTACGCCCGATCCGATCAGTTTTTCCCACGCGATCGCCGATTTTTACTCCGGTGAGCACCGAGACTTCGCCGGTGAATTCTGGCCGATCTAAGCTCGGAAACTATGATCTAACTCGCTGGTCTTGATCCACCGCCTCCGGGGAACCTTGCAGGTGCAGAAAACTCGGAGAGTTACGGTGTAAATCCAGCGCCGACGAGCTTCGCCGTGGTTTTGCCTCGGACCTCGCCGCCGATCACTTTCCAGGACCCCCGAGCTCGAGAAAACCCCCGAGGTGAGATCCCTGACCTCCCCTCTACCGATCTATGCCATAAGATCACAGTTCTAGGTAGAATTCTCGAAGAACCGAAACTTTCCGGCGAGATCGCCGCTTCCCGCCGCCGTGCGCCGCCGGCAGCGCCGCCCGCGCTCGATCAGAGCGACGTGGCCGCTTGTGCGCCGTTTATTTTAAATCGCACGGTAGACTTTAAAACCCCGCGTACCGGTTCGATGTTATAATCTCAGCCGTCGGTTTAAAATCGGACGGTCCACGTCAGCCCCGCATTATAAAGACTGGAATTCTTACGTGCTACCCCCTGGGGTTCTCTGGAATTGAGAGCTAACCCCGGAAACTTCAGATCTAGCCCCTGGAACTCCAGAAAATCATGTAAATTTATTTAAAAATCAGTTTTAGCCCCTGGACTTAATAAAAATTAGGTAAAACACCTCTGATAAGTGTAGCTAGACCCCTGGAAATTATGAAAATAATATTATAGACCCTGTAATAGGGTGAACTCATTATTTTAGCCTTGTTTAGTATTTAATTTAGAAAATTTAATATGTAACTAGTGTTTAAAAATTTAAAAGTGGGACAAACCTAATTGTCAAAATTAATTAAAAACTTTCCCAGTACTTAGAAAACTTTGGAGTGAGGTAAAAATAGATTTTTGGGCTGAAATAAATCTGTTTTATCTATTATTCACATTTATTAGTATAGGGACACATTTTTGAAGTAAAGAATAATTATAGAAAAATAGGGAAAATAATTATGAAATAGTATATATCAGAGGCAAAGGTTAAAATATGTTATTCAATTATTTAGGACCAAAACCTATACTGTTTAGATGATGTGTATTACTAATTTCATAATAAAATACACAATTATGCATAGGAATATAAATCTGAAAATATAGCAACTAGTAAATGATAAATGGAATTTCTAAAATACAAAGCATTCAGTTTAGGGTTGATAGAAGTTATGAAAGCACATATGGGGAAGAATAATACTTTTCATACACACTTTGTAGTAAAAAGGTGAAGTAGTTGAATATAAGAAATTTATTGGAAACCCATATAAATAGTATGTAAGTATAAAAGTGGACACAAAAGTGGAGATCATATACACATGATTAAAAGTGCATGCAAGCCACAACTCAACACACATAAAGTAACCACAACACATAATGGTAAAGAACTTTTATAAATATGAATGTGTGGTTTGTATGAAGTAAGAAGTGTGAATTATGTCTTATGATTGTTGTTCTTCTTTTGCTACGTGTGATGGTATGAAGTAGAACCTGCTCAAGAGCAAGTTAACCCTTTCCAAGATCAGGACTACCCATTTCAAGAGCAGCAAGAAGGAGGCAAGTGTCCTTGACCACTTTGATCCTATGCTAGGATGTGTAGATAGAATTATTTGCATTGTCAAGTTAAATATGAAACCCATGCTAGGAAGTTTCCCTAGAATTGCATTACCTTGTTTCCTTGAAGCTTGGGTTGGGATTTATTTTGTCATTTATTTACATGCCTTTGCTTAGCCATGCTTAGAATGGGATATTTGGGAAATGAGATCATCAGTTTATATTACCATACTCTTGAACGAGCTATTGTGAGTTATGTAGAGGTAGGGATCAAGGCAAGTTGGATGTTTTGGTTGTGTGCTGGGTGCACGAGACTTGGGTTTGTGTTTAGTACTTGCCTGGATCCTAAGGACCGGTTCATGGAGCATGTAACCCGGCTTTACAGTGCCAACCACATGCTAAGACGGGGCAGCTTGGCCAATTAATTAGGTGTATCCCCGGCGTAGTATGGGTGTGTTGGATGGTGCGGGGAGTAGGTGTCAGCTGGACTACCATATGAACCGCAAGGCTCAAGAGGGGGCCACTGCAGCGGGGTTGGAGCCTCTTGTATGCTGTTAGGGGTGAAACCTCAGTGGGCCCACGCTCGTCGGGAATCCCTTTGTAAAAGCTTCGTAGTGATCTCTTGGCCGCACACTTGGGAAGTGTGAATGTGGATCGTAGCCACTGGCATAATGGAGGTTCTTTTAGTCCACCCGGCAACGGGAGATGAAATCACTACATGTGGGTACAGTGGTACAAACTCTGCAGAGTCAAAACTGTCTTGACAGCCGTGCTCACGGTTAAGAGCGGCCTGGACTTATTCATGATTAGAGGATTGATGGTTTTGGAAGTTAAGCGGGGAGCTTAACATTGGTAATGATGTTATGGTTATTGGATTATAATGATGGGATGGGAGATTGGGACCATTTCACCTGTGTAGTAATGTAGGTGCTTAATAAGCTAAGGTGATAGGTATTAATTGCGTAGTGCTTTAACCATGAGTTCAACCTCTCCTTGTTCTAGCCATGCATGATATAATTTTCCCACACTTGCTGAGTACCCTTGGTACTCAACCTTGCATATTTGTTGGTTTATATTGCTGCTCAGGTCAAGATAATGAGGTGGTGTATAATGACCAAGATTTTGGACCCGAGGAAGGCTTTTAGGTTCATGAAGACCCCCGGGCAACGCCTGTGATGGAGCCCTAAAGAATAATATTCCGCTGCTAGTTTATTTACTTGTGATGAAGCATTAGTGTCCGTTGAGACATTTGCGATGTAAGACTTATTTATATTCGACACCTGGCTTGTAATAAATGATGCTTCACTATTTGTCATCACATGTATGAGAAAATGATCCTGGCATACATGTGATTATTCACTTGGTTGTTTCTTGGGAAAAACCGGGTGTGACAGAGGTGGCATCAGAGCCAAGGTTGCCCGTAGGAACGTGGACCTAGGTAGAAATGGACGTATTTAAGGGCCCTATTTTCTTAAAAACTATTTTCCATGGTGTGGGTGTAAAAGTGTTATTAAAGGAGTCATTTTCTTCATCTTACCCCAACTTTCATTCAAAATAGGATTTTTATTTGATAACTTATCTAACCTAATTTTAAATTCTTTTGTTTTAGATGGTTCGCATGATTCGCACCGCTCGTAAGTCCACAGGAGGGAGAGTTCCCATAGTGGCCCTTGCCGAAAGAGAGGAGAGTCGTCCCGTGTCGTACCTTTCCTACGGATTGGCAGTAGGAGACTTGTTGCGTCGTCTTCGACGTATGCTCGAAGCCGCAGGCAATACGGGCAAGCTCATCATCCACTATAACTCCACCAGGACCATCCGTGGGAAGAGGGAAGAATGGAGTTCGGAGATGAGGATTATACACGAAAATCAGCTGCTTAAGATTCACCACTCTCCAGCTTGTCGAGCAACACAAGTTGACGCGGAGAGAGATGTCACCTGGGAGGCCATCACCTGCCAGAGTCGCATCTATCGTCGCCACTTGGACAAAACTGAGTACATGTATGTCCTCCAACGTGAGAGTGGTACCACGGAGTACAAGTACCCACCGGTGCAGCAAGGGACTTCCCATGAGCACATGGACTTGTGCTTGGAGGACGCTGCTATGCTCAGCACTCGACCGCAGGAGTGTCAACAAGAGCTTCAGGATGTCCGAGACACCCTGAAGGAAACGGAGGCGCTGCTGCGAGCCTGCTTAAAGGCGAGAGAAAGAGGAGATGGGAATGAACTGTGTGTCACCGTGAGTGATCCATGGACTCCTGACTCCCCGGATCGCCGAGCAATCAGGCGTCGTCGCACTTCTCCACCAGCAGCCTCCCCACCCAAAGCAGAGTCAGAAGGTAGCCGAAATGAGGAGGAAGATCCCGAGGAGCCAGCTCAAGAGGACGAGTAGTGTAGAGTCTTTCCCCTAGCTAGCAAGAGGTCGAGTAGTCGAGTCGTTACGTAGTTAATGGTGTGATAATGCTTGGTGTGTGATGTGAGTTGTGGAAGCCATGAGCAATTGTCCACAGCCTCGTCTTCAGATTGTTTTGCTTTGGTGTGTGAAACCACAGAAAATAATAGTACATTTATTTGGTGTGAGATATAAATCCTAGTAAAATTTTAGCAACGCCTTAATACCTCAAAGTACACACAAATGAAAGTAGTAGGATGATACTAAATGATATCAAATTAACATTTGTTGATTCTGCCAGATGGCCGGAAGAGGGAAAGGACGTGCTGCCAACCCCGCCAACAACAATGATGAGGCATGTAACCCTCATCTTTCTGGAGGCCAGGACAGGGGTGGTCGCCGTGAAGAAGTTGATCCTCTCCACCAAATGCTGGAGAATCAAAATCAGCTTATCCAGAACTTGACTCAAGTGGTGGCCAACTTGCATCAAGTTCCACCTCCACAAGCGGCACCACGCCAACCAAGGTTGAGTGAGTTTCTAGGAACTCAACCTCCAAAGTTTGCAAGTGCTGCTGAACCTCTGGAGGCAGATGATTGGCTGAAGACCATTGAAAGTAAGATGAGGATAATACAGTGCCAAGGGTATGAGAGGGTGCTGTTTGCCTCTCATCAATTGCAAGGACCTGCTGCTGATTGGTGGACTGCCTACGTGGCCGCCCATCATGACCCTGAGAACATCACTTGGGAAGAGTTCAAGCGTAGCTTCCGCAACCACTACATCCCAAGAGGTGAACTCAGAAACAAGAGAAAGGAGTTTTTGGGACTGCAGCAGGGAAACATGACTGTGAGGGAATACCTCACTAAATTTACTCAACTATCCCGTTATGCTCCACGAGACATAGAGACTGATGAGCAGAAACAAGATTGTTTCGTGGAAGGACTTACCGCAGAGATGCAGTGTGCAATGTCCTCCAATGAGTATGAAAGCTTTCAAAAGATGGTGGACAGAGCATTTGTGGTGGAAAGGAAGCTAAAGGCCCTGGAAAATGAGAATAAGAGGAAGGCCGGGTGGTCACATCAAGCCTCAGGGAGCAACACCCGCCCACGTATGATGCAACAACCTACGGGGCAGACAAGCCGTGCTGCGGTACCCTATTCAGCACCAAGAGGGTACAACTCAAACTACAGGCCACCCGCGGCACCAGCACAGCCGCCACGTCAGTTTGTGCAGCAGCCTCGCCCCGCATATCCACCTCGACCAGCAGTACAAGGACCCCCAAACCAACCCCAAGACAACAAGGGCCAAACATCTAAGATTGGGGTGCAATGTTTCAGCTGTGGTGAAGTGGGGCACTACGCCCATAAATGCCCAAAGAAGAAGCCTGCGCCACCACAACAGCAGAATGTAGTGAGAGGACGGGTGAACCACGTCACTATGGAGGAAGCACAAGAGGCACCCGACGTGGTAGTTGGTAAGTTTCCTGCCAATTTACACCTTGCAACTCTGCTGTTTGATTCTGGTGCTACCCACTCGTTCATTGCTCAAGGGTTTGTTAAGAAGCATGACCTAGCAACCACACAGATGAACCATATGCTAGCGGTAAACTCTCCAGGTGGAGAAATAAGGACAAGACAAGTGTGTCCCAAAGTGAGCCTAGACATTAATGGGGTAGTATTTACTGCTAACTTCATAGTGATAGATTCACAAGGGATAGATATTATTTTGGGTATGGATTGGTTGACCAAACATAAAGGAATCATCCATTGTTCAACCAGAACGGTGGAACTAACTCACCCCAGTGGCACCAGAGTAAAATTCATAACAATACACGAGCCTAGGAGGGACATTAAATTAAATCAAGTGGAGGTGAAAGTTGAGGAAATCAGGACCATCAGGGAATATCCAGATGTTTTTCCGGAGGAATTGCCAGGTATGCCTCCCGACCGTGACGTGGAATTCGCAATTGAGCTAGTACCGGGAACATCCTCGATATACAAGAGACCTTATCGAATGGACTCCAAGCAGCTAGAAGAGCTCAAGGATCATTTGAGAGAACTGACGGAGAAGGGGTATATTCGCCCTAGTTCCTCACCATGGGGAGCTCCGGTGATATTTGTGCCCAAGAAAGACGGAACCCAAAGGTTATGCGTGGATTACCGTGCCTTGAATGAGGTAACCATCAAAAACAAGTACCCATTACCCCGCATTGAAGACTTGTTTGATCAGTTGAGGGGAGCTTGTGTGTTCTCGAAAATTGATCTTAGGTCGGGGTACCACCAACTCAAGATAAGGCAATCAGATATTCCCAAGATAGCTTTCATATCTCGGTACGAACTGTATGAATACACTGTCATGCCTTTTGGGCTAACCAATGCCCCAGCATATTTCATGTACCTCATGAACAAGGTATTCATGGAATATCTGGACAAATTTGTGGTGGTTTTCATAGATGATATTCTCGTCTTCTCCAAAAATGAAGAAGAACATGAGAAACATCTAAGGTTGGTGTTACAGAGGCTGAGAGAACACCAACTATATGCCAAGTTGAGCAAGTGTGAGTTTTGGCTGAAGAGAGTTCCCTTTTTAGGACATATAATCTCGGAGGGAGGAATCTCCGTAGATCCCGCCAAAATCGAAGATATCCAGAAGTGGAAAATCCCTGAAAATGTCGGGGAAGTTCGAAGCTTTTTGGGATTGGCTGGATACTATCGACGGTTTATTGAGGGATTCTCCAAGATCTCGAGACCTCTCACCAAACTGTTGGAAAAGGGAATCACATTCACCTGGACGCCACAGTGCGATACGAGCTTTCAGGAGCTAAAGAAGAGATTGACAACAGCCCCAGTGCTGGTTATGCCAGATATGCAGAAGAATTTCACAGTGTACTGCGATGCCTCTGGAAATGGGTTGGGATGTGTTCTCATGCAAGAAGGATATGTCGTGGCTTATGCATCCCGGCAGCTTCGGAAGCACGAAAAGAACTATCCTACACATGACCTAGAACTAGCCGCAGTGGTACACGCGTTGAAAATTTGGCGGCACTATTTGATGGGGAAGAGGACAGAGATATATACGGATCATAAGAGTTTGAAGTACATATTCACACAGCCAGATCTCAACCTCAGACAAAGGAGATGGTTAGAGCTAATCAATGACTTTGATATAGGCATCAACTATCATCCTGGGTAAGCAAACGTCGTGGCCGATGCTTTGAGTCGGAAAGTGCAGGTCAATAAGTTGAGCTTGAAGGACATGCCTGCAGAATTGAAGGACGAGGTTATAAGGCTCAATCTATGTCTAGTAAATAGTGGTGAAGCCATCGCCATGGAAGTGGACTCCACACTCGAGCAAGACATACGCGAGAGCCAAAAGAATGATGAGAAGATACGAGAGATCAGACAGCTCATCAAGGAAAATAAAGCTCCTGGTTTTAGAGAGGATGAACAAGGAACGGTGTGGCACGGGAAAAGGATCTGTGTGCCAGAAGTAAAGGAGATCCGCGAATTAATTTTGAAGGAGGCTCACGATTTTGACTATTCCATTCATCCTGGGAGTACGAAGATGTACCAGGACCTCAAAAGCAGGTATTGGTGGTATGGCATGAAGCGAGATGTCGCGGAACATGTTGCCCTATGTGACACATGTCAGTTGGTGAAAGCTGAACATCAACGACCCGCGGGATTATTGCAACCACTCAAAGTGCCTGAATGGAAGTGGGAAGAAATCAGCATGGATTTTGTCGTGGGATTGCCTAGGACCCAATCCGGGTATGATTCAATATGGGTCGTTATTGATAGGCTAACCAAGGTAGCTCATTTCATCCCTGTGAAAGAAAGCTACAGCGGATCCAAATTGGCAGAATTGTACATGTCAAGGATTGTATGTTACCATGGAGTGCCAAAGAAGATAGTATCGGACCGAGGGACACAGTTCACCTCGACGTTTTGGCAAAAGTTGCATGAAACCATGGGAACCCATCTGAATTTCAGCTCTGCCTATCATCCTCAAACTGACGGGCAGACGGAGAGAACCAATCAGATCCTTGAAGATATGTTAAGGGCATGTGCACTCAAAAACAATAGGAGTTGGGACAAGAACTTACCGTATGCGGAGTTTTTCTATAACAACAGCTACCAAGCTAGTATGAAAATGTCACCGTTTGAAGCTTTGTATGGAAGGAAGTGCAGAACTCCCCTATTTTGGAACCAAACAGGAGAAAGTAAAGTGTTTGGTCCAGAAGTGCTACAAGAAGCCGAGGCGAAGGTGAGGGAGATTCGCAACAACTTGAGGATAGCACAGACACGCCAAAAGAGCTATGCCGATGTACGAAGAAGAGAGCTCGTTTTCAATGTGGGAGACTATGTTTATCTCAAGGTGTCCCCTATCAGAGGGCTTCGTCGGTTCAAGGTGAAAGGGAAGTTGTCACCTCGATACATCGGACCCTTTCAAGTTTTGGAAAGAAAAGGCGAAGTGGCGTACCAACTAGAGTTACCGGTTCATCTATCGGAAGTGCACGATGTATTTCATGTGTCACAACTCAAGAAATGCCTGAGGACGCCTGAAGAGGTGTTACCCATGAATGAAGTGGATGTAGCTGAAGATTTGTCTTATGCCGAGCAACCATACAAGATTTTGGAGACAATGGAACGCCTCACCAGAAACAAGAGAATCCGGATGTGCAAGGTGCAGTGGAAGCATCACTCAGAAGAGGAAGCCACCTGGGAACGGGAAGATGAGCTTAAGGCACAATTTCCGGAATTGTTTTCCTAGAAACACCAATCTCGAGGACGAGATTTCTTTTAAGGGGGGTAGAGCTGTAACACCCCAAATTTTGATTCAAAACCCAAAACCATGTTCAGAGGGGAATTTAAAATTTTTTGGACGTATTGCATGTTTTGCCAAAATTCAAATTCAAACTGGAATTCAAATTATACTCAAAACAGAAAAGAAATGGAAAAAGAAAAAGAAAAACGGGAAAAAAAACCGGCCAGTGGGCCGAAACCCGCCAGCCGGCCCAGTTTCCCCCGCGCCAGCCCGCCCCCGCGCGCGCCGCGCTGCCTCTCACCGACGGGTGGGACCCACATGTCATCCCAAACCCTGAGCCCCCGCGACCCCGGACTTTTCCCCCGAGCGCGCGAAATCGCAACCGACCGGAAACCGCGTCCCGTCGCCCGAATTCTTGTCCCAGAGGACTCCAACTCGATCACAACAGACCCACCGCCCTCCCCCGGCTATAAAAACCCCCGATCCGATCAGTTTTCCCCACGCGATCGCCGATTTTTACTCCAGTGAGCACCGAGACTTCGCCGGTGAATTCTGGCCGATCTAAGCTCGGAAACTCTGATCTAACTCGCTGGTCTTGATCCACCGCCTCCGGGGAACCTTGCAGGTGCAGAAAACTCGGAGAGTTACGGTGTAAATCCAGCGCCGACGAGCTTCGCCGTGGTTTTGCCTCGGACCTCGCCGCCGATCACTTTCCAGGACCCCCGAGCTCGAGAAAACCCCCGAGGTGAGATCCCTGACCTCCCCTCTATCGATCTATGCCATAAGATCACAGTTCTAGGTAGAATTCTCGCAGAACCGAAACTTTCCGGCGAGATCGCCGCTTCCCGCCGCCGTGCGCCGCCGGCAGCGCCGCCCGCGCTCGATCAGAGCGACGTGGCCGCTTGTGCGCCGTTTATTTTAAATCGCACGGTAGACTTTAAAACCCCGCGTACCGGTTCGATGTTATAATCTCAGCCGTCGATTTAAAATCGGACGGTCCACGTCAGCCCCGCATTATAAAGACTGGAATTCTTACGTGCTACCCCCTGGGGTTCTCTGAAATTGAGAGCTAACCCCGGAAACTTCAGATCTAGCCCCTGGAACTCCAGAAAATCATGTAAATTTATTTAAAAATCAGTTTTAGCCCCTGGACTTAATAAAAATTAGGTAAAACACCTCTAATAAGTGTAGCTAGACCCCTGGAAATTATGAAAATAATATTATAGACCCTGTAATGGGGTGAACTCATTATTTTAGCCTTGTTTAGTATTTAATTTAGAAAATTTAATATGTAACTAGTGTTTAAAAATTTAAAAGTGGGACAAACCTAATTGTCAAAATTAATTAAAAACTTTCTCAGTACTTAGAAAACTTTGGAGTGAGGTAAAAATAGATTTTTGGGCTGAAATAAATCTGTTTTATCTATTATTCACATTTATTAGTATAGGGACACATTTTTGAAGTAAAGAATAATTATAGAAAAATAGGGAAAATAATTATGAAATAGTATATATCAGAGGCAAAGGTTAAAATATGTTATTCAATTATTTAGGACCAAAACCTATACTGTTTAGATGATGTGTATTACTAATTTCATAATAAAATACACAATTATGCATAGGAATATAAATCTGAAAATATAGCAACTAGTAAATGATAAATGGAATTTCTAAAATACAAAGCATTCAGTTTAGGGTTGATAGAAGTTATGAAAGCACATATGGGGAAGAATAATACTTTTCATACACACTTTGTAGTAAAAAGGTGAAGTAGTTGAATATAAGAAATTTATTGGAAACCCATATAAATAGTATGTAAGTATAAAAGTGGACACAAAAGTGGAGATCATATACACATGATTAAAAGTGCATGCAAGCCACAACTCAACACACATAAAGTAACCACAACACATAATGGTAAAGAACTTTTATAAATATGAATGTGTGGTTTGTATGAAGTAAGAAGTGTGAATTATGTCTTATGATTGTTGTTCTTCTTTTGCTATGTGTGATGGTATGAAGTAGAACCTGCTCAAGAGCAAGTTAACCCTTTCCAAGATCAGGACTACCCATTTCAAGAGCAGCAAGAAGGAGGCAAGTGTCCTTGACCACTTTGATCCTATGCTAGGATGTGTAGATAGAATTATTTGCATTGTCAAGTTAAATATGAAACCCATGCTAGGAAGTTTCCCTAGAATTGCATTACCTTGTTTCCTTGAAGCTTGGGTTGGGATTTATTTTGTCATTTATTTACATGCCTTTGCTTAGCCATGCTTAGAATGGGATATTTGGGAAATGAGATCATCAGTTTATATTACCATACTCTTGAACGAGCTATTGTGAGTTATGTAGAGGTAGGGATCAAGGCAAGTTGGATGTTTTGGTTGTGTGCTGGGTGCACGAGACTTGGGTTTGTGTTTAGTACTTGCCTGGATCCTAAGGACCGGTTCATGGAGCATGTAACCCGGCTTTACAGTGCCAACCACATGCTGAGATGGGGCAGCTTGGCCAATTAATTATGTGTATCCCCGGCGTAGTATGGGTGTGTTGGATGGTGCGGGGAGTAGGTGTCAGCTGGACTACCATATGAACCGCAAGGCTCAAGAGGGGGCCACTGCAGCGGGGTTGGAGCCTCTTGTATGCTGTTAGGGGTGAAACCTCAGTGGGCCCACGCTCGTCGGGAATCCCTTTGTAAAGGCTTCGTAGTGATCTCTTGGTCGCACACCTGGGAAGTGTGAATGTGGATCGTAGCCACTGGCATAATGGAGGTTCTTTTAGTCCACCCGGCAACGGGGGATGAAATCACTACATGTGGGTACAGTGGTACAAACTCTGCAGAGTCAAAACTGTCTTGACAGCCGTGCTCACGGTTAAGAGCGGCCTTTACTTATTCATGATTAGAGGATTGATGGTTTTGGAAGTTAAGCGGGGAGCTTAACATTGGTAATGATGTTATGGTTATTGGATTATAATGATGGGATGGGAGATTGGGACCATTTCACCTGTGTAGTAATGTAGGTGCTTAATAAGCTAAGGTGATAGGTATTAATTGCGTAGTGCTTTAACCATGAGTTCAACCTCTCCTTGTTCTAGCCATTCATGATATAATTTTCCCACACTTCCTGAGTACCCTTGGTACTCAACCTTGCATATTTATTGGTTTATATTGCTGCTCAGGTCAAGATAATGAGGTGGTGTATAATGACCAAGATTTTGGACCCGAGGAAGGCTTTTAGGTTCATGAAGACCCCCGGGCAACGCCTGTGATGGAGCCCTAAAGAATAATATTCCGCTGCTAGTTTATTTACTTGTGATGAAGCATTAGTGTCCGTTGAGACATTTGCGATGTAAGACTTATTTATATTCGACACCTGGCTTGTAATAAATGATGCTTCACTATTTGTCATCACATGTATGAGAAAATGATCCTAGCATACATGTGATTATTCACTTGGTTGTTTCTTCGGAAAAACCGGGTGTGACATTGGGTTGGGCGGGAATGTCACTAAATAAATAGGATGCTTAAAATAACTAAGGTATAGGTTGCGTAGTGCAAGAGTCGTGTCTAGCCTTCCTTGATTCTTGCCTCATCATCCATAAACTTTCCCACACTTGTTGAGTACATTATGTACTCAGGCGTTTACCTCTTTTCTTTTCCGTGCTGCTCAGGACCCGAGGAGGCTGCAGAGGATGACGTGGACGACGGCTTCGACCCCTACGCGCAGTTCTAGGCTGGCATACCGTCCAACGGCGCCTGTGGAGCCCACCTTAGATTCTCCGCTGTCATGGTGTACTTTTCTTTTGAGCCCATGAGGCATTTATGTACTTCGGATGATGTAATCGCTGCACTTGGCTTAATATTAATAATGATACATTGCTCTTATTATCTCATGTGTGAAATGACTTGATCCTGGCACACACGGGAGTACGCTTGGTGACTGTTGCAGGTACCGAGCGTGACACTGCCCGTCAACCGTTGGCGTGCGCGTAAGCGACACAGCCGGTTGGCCGGGACGTCGTCCCCGCCGAAGCCGAGGGTTTGCGGCAGCGACGACGAGACGATCTACCTCGCGAATCCACTGCTGGGTCGCTGACTGAGGCTCGTCCCCAGCAGGTGGATTGCGATGTAGCGCTCTTGCTGCAGCTAGCGCACCCCCGTGGGGGACGCTCAGCGCTGCAGAGGATCTCACGCTTGCTGGAGCCTGTGTTGCCTGAGTCGGCGCTGCCGGAGTCGGCTGATGGCTTCCAGCTTGCGCCGACAAACTCCGTCCAGAGTGTGTCGAGACGTAGTCCCCGCTAGTCACCGTTCATCGTGAATGTGGGGGAGGAGAGCTTGCCGCTGAAGGAAGCTTCGTCATCTTCGCCGGCACAAGCTCGTCGCGCAAGGGAAAAGCCCCTACCTGGCACGCCAAATGTCAAAGTGTGTAGCCGACACTTCACCCGGGCCTGCTCTGGGCAGCCCGCGGAGGTTCTTTTCGGAGGGGCTAGTCACTCGCGGAGAGCTTCAGCGTTCGGGACGATTGAGGGAGAAGCTTGACACGGGGAGTTTTATGTGGTTCAGGCCACCGGAGCGTCAAACCCTACGTCCACGGTGAGCAGAGATGCTCACTGTATTGCTTGCTGCTCAGAACCGGAGTCCTGAGCTTGAGGGTGAGAGATGTTGAACGGCTAGAGTGCAAGGGTGCGTATGAGGCGAACCCTGCGCGTGAGTGTGTAAGAGGCGAACCGAACAGAGTTCAAACCCTTGCTAACGTAGCCTACCCGAGCCTTTTATAGTCCAAGGCTCGTGCGGCTTACAAGGTGGGCACGGGACCCGACAGGTGGTCCTAGGGAGATTGCATGTCATCTACCGTATCCTCAGTTATGCCGGTAGTTGTCTCTAGCAAAGGCTTTCGAGTCTTCGTTCTACCGCCCTGCCCATGCCGCAAGGTAGTCGTAGTGGTTGATGATGGCAGGGGCGGCAGCGGATGTCTTGTCGCTGTGTTTATTGGCGGGCAGACTCTGACAAGGCGCGCCAGTCTGCGATGCGACTGGGCGCAACGGCACCTGACAGGGCGTGCTCCGCGTCTTGGGAAGGTGCGGGCCTTGAATACCTTGTACTGGCAAGGTATGAAGCGTCTTTACTCCTGTTGCCTACCGCGTGGGGGCAGGCAGCGTTGCTCTGCTGGCCACGTGGCGGTCCCGGTGCTCTCCTCTGAGGAGAGGGAGGTCCGGCCCCGTGGGACACGTGGAGCCCTCGGAGCTCTCCCCACGGAGGGGGGAGGTCCGGCTTCTGCTGGCCACGTGGCGGGCCCAGAGCTCTCCTCTGAGGAGAGGGAGGTCCGGCCCCGCGGGACACGTGGAGCCTTCGGAGCTCTCCCCACGGAGGGGGGAGGTCCGGCTTCTGCTGGCCACATGGCGGGCCCGGAGCTCTCCTCTGAGGAGAGGGAGGTCCGGCCCCACTGGACACGTGACACCTTCGGAGCTCTCCTTGCGGAGAAGGGCAAGGTCCTTAGGCATTTCTCCCTGTGCACCGGGGTACCCCGTATCGAGGGTACCGACAGCTGCAATGCACGCTTCTACCGGGATACACTGGATTGCCTGCTTGGGGGAACATGCGAGCCTTAAATGTGTAGTAAGGCCGCCCACGCTCTTCTTTACTCCTAAAGCCGACGGCTAGCACTTGGTGGTGTTGGCACGTGTCGCACTCGGAGCTGGCTTCAGCGAGTGGTGGAGTCTTGGGCACCGGGCACGCGACAGCTCCGGAGCCCACCCTGGCGGAAGGGGTGGTCCGGAGCCCGTGGACACGTGTCTGCGTCGGAGCCCTCCTTGGCTTGGAGTGAGGTCCGGGAGCTCTGGGCACGTGGCGCCACCGAGACCCCACCTAGTGGAAGGTCAGGTCTGGCACCGCAGGACACGTGGCAGTCCAGGAGCCGCCTATGACCGGTAGTCGGTCTCTTGGTCGTGGGGCACGTGGTAGCTCTAGAGCTCTCTCTAGCAGGAGGTCGAGCCCGAAGCCATAGGACACGTGCCACACCTTGAGCCCTTATTAGCCGGCAGTTGGGCCCACCATGCAGCCTCGGCCCTCTCTTTCTGGACAAATGCTGACATGTGTCTTCTTTATCCTGGTACGCGGGGGTACTCGGTCTTCAGGATACCGACAGTGGCCCCCAGGCCCAGCTTAACAGAGACGAAGGCTCTGCAGATGGGGGCACACCTCTGTTGTCATGGCTAGATGTCTCTTCAAGGTTGGAGGGTCATGGGGGTGCACGTTCTATCCCTCCTGCGGCATCACTGCGACAAGTTCCATCACAACCCTTGCTCTTCCCTCTGTCAGCCTTCTCGGGGAATCATCTTTACCCGTTGTTACCGCGGTGTATTCAACCCGCGCTGCCTGTCGAGTGGGGGTGGGCCTCTATGCCTTTGGCGGGGCAGCCAATGTGCGGCGCAATTGTCCGGTGCACTATGCCTGACAGTTTCCGAAGAGTCGTGGTACGACCCTGGTTGATCAGTTGGACAACAAGACCTAGAAGCTCTAGGGAGGCCAAGGAAGCCCACAGGAAGGCCAACTCCTGCCACGCGGCTTGCGAAGAGCTCTGGCTGAAGCTTGCTAGCCGTGAGATCGCAGTCGCAGAGCGCGAGCATGGTCTAGCGGAAAAGGAGGAAGAGTCTTCCTCGCGCCTACAATGGGAGCAGGCCGAGATGAAGTCTCGCTCTAAAGACTTGGATCGCCGGGAGGCCGCCCTGAACGAGAAGAGGGAGTAGCAGATGAAGGAACGTCAGGACCTCCTAGCCGCAGAGCTCGATGCCTCGCTTCAAGAGAGCCACTTGCAGCGCTACGCCCGCGAGCTCGACGAGCGGAAGAAGGCGTTGGCTGCCAGGGAGCAAAGGCTCTCTGATAGCGACACGATAGAAACTACAGGAGCTCCGGACTTCACACATGGTGGAGGCCTAGAGAGTCTAGGACTTCTTGGTCCTTGCCGAGTCTAGGCTCGTACCCTTCGGCTTTAGTCCGTGCCGAGTCTAGGCTCGTACCCTTCGGCTTTAGTCCGTGCGCGTCGGCGAGCCTTCGTAGGAGGTGAGCCAGGTGCTCCCTGCGCTTGACTCCGTAGGTGCGAAGATGGCGGCGCTAGAATATGTCATCATCGACCAGCTGGAGGCGAAGGGAAGGACCCTGGCCAAGGAGATGGTAACACACGTGTTGACATGCTTCCGAAGTTGGGACCCATCATATCCTTGGAGCCAATTGTCCAAGACCATGTCGCTGCAAGGGAGGTGGCAGCCCGGTCCGAGGTACAGGACGTAGGAGCTCTTGTTGCAGACCGGTTCAAGCGCGGTGTTGGCGAGTCTTAGGCGGCCCCGACATTTGTATATTTTTTTCTTTTGTCTTGTATGTCTTGTCTTGTACGTTTTGCTTGATGAATGAAAGCCTTTTATTGGGAGCTTCTGAATCTTCAACCGCTCGAGGCTCGTACACTTGTTTGCTTGTCGTAGTCGTTCCTAGGCCCACAGCGGCACGAGGTATTCCCATCCATCGTAAGGATCCTGCCGCCGTAGAGATCGTAGGATCTCCTCGTTACCTATTGTAGACGTCTGCACGCATCCTTCTTGTCCGATGTAGGAGTCCGACCGTTTTGCTCGCCTTGACCACTCGTGATGGTCCCGTGGTAGGTGTGCCCAAATGTTTGGGGACACCTACCGAATTGGCGCAAGATCCTAGCTCCGGGCCCCGTGGGAGGCACCGTCCTTGCAAAGTCCGAGGGTGGCCCCCTAGGTGAGCTGGTGCTCCGGACTTGTCTCCATGAACCGGAGCCTGTTGGCCCGTACAATCAGTAGATGAAGGAGGTAACTGTGCCGAGTAGTAGTATTTTCTCTGCCTGCTGACTACATTACGGCTTACGGTAATTGACTAAGCTACGAGACCTGGACAATTCGGTGTAGTAGTATCCAGACCATGGTTACCAGGTTCCCTAGGGTGGTGTGCCGTCGGGACCGCCAACACTTGGTTGTTGCCCTGAAGAGGCAGAGTGTGCACGCTTAGGGTACAGAACCAGGCTAATAAGGCTACACACCCTGGTCCTCCCGCAGGCATGACATTCCGAAGGGAGGGGCAACCTTTTGGTGCCACGGGAACCGAGCGGAAAAACAACTATGTACACGTTGAAAGGCATGCAGGAACATACACTAGTTTCAGAGGAAAATTGCATGAATATAGATGTACACAGGGTAGAACAAGTGTTTTCTTTATCAAGGTACTACATAGGAGGAGTCAGGCTGTACAGGAGGTCAACGACCCGCTCCGAGTGATAGAGGTAGCCGGACCCCCACCCTCCCGAAGTTTAGTTGATCCAAGCGCGGGTCCTCGACACTATGGTAGCTGTCGAAGTGTGTGGTCGACACTTCCCCCGGACCTGCACTGGGCAGCCCGCGGAGGTTCTTTTTCGGAGGGGCTAGTCACTTGCGGAGAGCTTAAGCATATGGACGAATTAAGGAGAAGCTTGACAAGGTGAGTTTTACGTGGTTCAGGCCGCCGGAGCGTAAAACCCTACGTCCACGGCGAGCTAAGGAGCTCGCTGTATTGCTTGTTGCTCAGAACCGGAGTCCTGAGCTTGGGGATGAGTGATGTCTAGCGTATGAGTTGCGGGAGTGCCAACCCTTGCTAATGTTGCCTACCTGAGCCTTTTATAGTCCAAGGCTCGAGCGGCTTACAAGGGGGGCCAGGGACCCGACAGGTGGCCCCGGGGAGATTGCCTGCAGACTATCGTATACGCGGTTATGTCGGTAGTTGTCTCTGGCGAAGGCTTCTGAGTCTTCGTCTTGCCGCCCTGCCCATGTCGCATGCTAGTCGTAGTGGTTGATGACGGCGGAGGCGGCATGGGATGTCTTGTCGCTGCGTTTATTGGCTGGCAGGTTCTGACACCGCGCGCCAGTCTGTGATGCGACTGGGCGCAACGGCACCCGACAGAGGCGTGCTCCGCGTCTCCGCGTCTTGGGAAGGCGCGGGCCTTGAATACCTTGTACGGGCAAGGTATGGGGCGTCTTTACGCCCGCTGCCTACCGCTTGGAGGCAGATAGCGCTGTTCTGTTGGACACGTGGCGGGCCCGGAACCTCCTCAGAGGAGAGGGGGGTCTGGCCCCACAGGACACGTGGAGCCTTCGGACCTCTCCCCATGGAGGGGGAGGTCCGGCCTCTGTCGGCCACGTGGCAAGCCCGGAGCTCTCCTCTGAGAAGGGGGAGGTCCGGCCCTGCTGGACACGTGGCGCCTTCGGACCTCTCCCCCGCGGAGGGGGGAGGTCTGGCTTCTGCAGGCCACGTGGCGAGCCCAAAGCTCTCCTCTGAGGAGAGGGAGGTCCGGCCCCGCCGGACGCGTGGCGCCTTCGAAGCTCTCCCTGCGGAGAAGGGTGAGATCCTTAGGCATTTTCCCCTGTGCGCGGGGGTACCCCATATCGCGGGTACCGACAGTGGCCCCCGGGCCCATCTCGGGGGAGATAGCGAGCCCGAGGTGGGACCTCCGTCTCTTCTGATCGGCGCACTTTCTCTAAGTCCCGCATTGACCGCTGCCGGAGCACGAACAGTCGCGGGATCGTGGGAGCGTGCGCCCACTTGATGGTTGCTTTTACTGCGGCGGTTCCCAAGACTGCCACTTCTGCACGTTGCGGCGCTTTCTTCGGGAACCGCCGGAGTGCCTTGCTGGCTCGTCTTCTTAGGAGACTGACTCCTTGACCCATCGCTTCAGCTGGGCTTCTTGGGTCCACCTATCATCGGCGCTCGCTCTTGGAGCCAAAGTGGTTGCCGATGTGGCGTATTCGAAGAGTTTCGAATCGCTTGGAATTGCACCTGGGAAGTTTTAAGAGGGGATCTTACCCGTATTGCGGCTTCCCTTCGCACTTTCCTGTGCTTTTTCTTGGACTCTTGTACCATTGTCTTCTTGCCCTTGAGTCCTCCCTCGTCATGGCCTCCAACTCGCCACCAGAGAAGAAACGCGCTCGATCTCCTCCAGTGGCGGCATCTGTGCCAAGTCGGGGATCTGGGGTGCCTGCACCTCCTGCTTCTGGAGACGGCACTCCTTCCGGTGGCGACACAAAGAGGCCCCGGGCTGATGCGTTGAGGGGAGCTTCTGGAGCGTCCCCTGCTCTGTCAGTTCAGGCGACTGCGGAGCGGCCGTCAGTGACGACGGCGGGCTCTGGGAGTCCTGCCCCGGCTCGGAAGTCGGGGTTCAGAGCCCGCTGGAGTGTTCGCGCTTCCCGGCCATCCCCGACTGGCGGGGAGTTTGCGCCGTTGCGCTCGGAAACCGGGACAGCTACCGCGGCCCCCAAGCCAGCGCGGGTTTCTCCTGTTCCGGTGTGCCCGGATTCCACGGCGGCGTCATCCCTTCCTGCCGAGACGGTCGTCGTGGCCCCCAGTCCAGCGCAGGTCGACCCTGCACCAGGTGACCCGGCTTCTATTTCGGCGTCGACTTCCTCCGCTCGTCCCCCTCCGCCGGTCAAGAAGCCAGAAGCTAGAGAGAGTCCGGCGGGTTCGGCTGCCGGAGCCCCGGCGCCAGCCTCTCCTGACCGGCGTCTCGTCCCGGTCGCTGGTGCATCGACTTCTCTTGAGGAAGATGTGATGGAGGAGGTCGGGGGTGCTGCTCCGGCCTCTGCTGCCCCACTGCCCTTGGCGGATGCCTTCGCGCTCGCGCAAGCGAGAGTCCGGCAGGTCTTGGCCGCACATGGTCGCGAGCGGGAGGAGCATACGGTTGAAAGTAATCGCCTCCTCACCTAGGGGAGCCTTTTGCGGGAGCGGACCGCAAAGGTCAAGGGCGAACTCGACTCCAGGAAGGAGTTTCTTGACTTCAGGGAAGTGCTCCTCAACCGGCTGAAGCGGTCTTTCGACCGCTTGGATGCCGAAACGCGGCGGATCAACAGGGAGGCCCTTGAGGCACACGCTCGGGCCGAGAAGAGCCTCTCTGCCGCGGAGGAGATACGACAGCTGTTGGAGCGCCGTAAACTCGCCATTGAGGATCGGGAGCGTTCCACGGCAGCCGAGGCGGAGAGGGTCGCTGTGCAGCTGGCGGCGGGCGAGGATGACCTGCGAGCTCGGACCGAGGAGCTAGAGGCTCAGAAGGTAGACCTCGTCTTGAGGGAGGAACAGGTCTCCCGCGAACGTCGGGCGATCCTGGATCAGGAGTTGGCTGCCGACTTCAAGGCTTCTGAGTTGGAGCGGCTCGCCAAGACTCTCCGCCTTCGTGAAAGCTCCCTGGCGGCCAAGGAGAAAGAATTCTCCGAGAGAAACCAAGAGGCCCTGCAGGCAGCCCGCCGCGAGGTGGAGGAGCTCTCGTCCTTGCGGTCCTCCGAGGCGCATGCGGTCTCAAGCTTCGTCAATCGGGCGGGGTCCGCCCTGATCCCTCTTGGCTTCCGGTGAGGGCAGCGGTTCCTGCGTTGAAGGTGGCGGAGGTGATCCCCGCGCTGGAGTCGATCGGCGCCAAGCTGGACAGGCTAGACTCGGTGGTCGCCAACGAGTTTGAGGCCGAGGGACGAGGTCTGGCCCTAGAGGTCGCCACACATGTGCTGGCATGCTTCAGGAGCCGGGACCCTTCTTTCTCTCTGGAGCCACCGAGAGAGGGCCCTGCCGTGGAGCGGGAGGAGACTGCCAGGGCTGAAGTCGGGGACGTGGCCGCCCTTGTAGCCGCTAGGTTCCGGCGTGAACCGGGAGGACCCTAGGACTTGCTTCTCCCTTTTTATCGAGTATGTAGTCCAGCTCATGGAGCCTCGAATAAATAGACTCTCTTGAATGTTTGTGCCTGTGATGACTTTTCTTTCCTTCTTGGTTTCGCCTCACCGAGAACTTAGCTCCGCAAGGCACTCAGAGGCCTTTACCAATCTCGGAGCTCTGCACAGACACCTTCCCCAGGTCCTAACTGTATTAGGGGCCCCCGGGGGTCTCCGGATCTCGCCCCACGGGGAGGTCCAGATCTGCCGGCCACGTGGCGGGTCCGGAGCCCCTCCTGAGGAGGCGGGAGCTCTGGCCCTGCTGGACACGTGGGGCTTTCGGAGCACCCCCCCCCCAAGGGGGAGGTCCGGTTTCTGCCTGCCACGTGGCGAGTCCAGAGCCCCCCTCAGGGGAGGTGGGAGCTCCGGGCCTGCTGGACACGTGGGGCCTTCGGGCCTCGCCCCTGCTGAAGGATCAGGAACCGGTCCTTCCAGTCCTATGCCGGAGTAGTTGGTAGCTCCTTTCCCTCCGCTTCGTGCAGTCCCCGTTGCTGTAACCTGGAGGTCCTGAACACAGGCAGAGGAAACGTAATTCTCCTCGGGGGGTCCTCCCCTCCCGTCTCCTAGTCTTATTCGGCTTACGATCCTGATCCGTTATACAAGGCTTGGGCAATTCTGTGCTCGAGGCGCCGGAGCTCCGGCTCCCTCCGAGGTCCGGGTACGACCGTCCGATCCCTAGTACCGGGCCGTGCGCCGGGGAAGCAGAGTGCACAGGCTTTGGGTTCATGACCAGGCAAAGCGGTTGTACTCCCCTGGACCTCTGGAGGGCAGGATGCGCACGCTTTGGGCACGGAGTCGGCTAAGAGGGATACGCACCCTGGACCCCCCATGCACAACGCAGGCCTTTCCTGGAGGTGACCAACTGGCACCGCAACACCTGACTAGGGGAGGCCCGAGAGACTCACTTGGCCATCGGCAGGTGCCTCAAGCGCAACCGCCCTCGGTAGGATAGCAAATGCTGACTATGGATGAGCGCGGGAGAGAAGAAGCTAGATGTACTATGAGCATACATAGAGAGTGCGATCATAAAAATTAATGCGTAATTTAAATGAGCACATGAGAGAGCGAAGTAGAACAAGTTTCTGTGTTAATGCCCATAGGTGGAAGTCCGGCTGTACATGGAGGCAATGACCCGCCTCGTCTACAAGGGAAGCAAGACTCTACGCGCTTAGGGTCGGAACCAGGCTAAGCTGAACGCAGTCCTGTACCGTCCCTTGAGACTTAGCTACCCCAAGCGTTGTTCCTAGACTCTATGGGATTTATTACAGAAGGGAACAATCCTGTTCTACTAATGCTCGGGGGGTAGGACTTACAGTGTTGTTCCACGCCAAGGGGTTTTGGGAACGGATCCCACACTCGGTTGAAAGGCATGTGTACCTAGGACGGCAACTTTCGTGAATCAGAAGGGACCTTCTCGGCTGGGGGAGAGTTTATAGGTCCTTCTCGGGAAAGTGCGTGCCGCGGCACCAGGTTGCCTTTCTGCAGGTCCCTGACGCGTTTGGTTCTTTGGTGGTAGTGCTAGAGCAGCAGCCGAGACCGTGCGTTGTGGGGTGTTACCTGCAGTCGAGCCTCGTCGACGAGGTTGTCATCTTCACGCTGGATCAGGTCCTGCGTGGCTTCTCCTGGGCGCCCCCGGGGAGTTCTCCCCTTCTGGCTAAGGCCTTCAAGGGGTAGGTGGACCCGGGCTCATCTTGGGAGACCCAAGGCGTCTTCCCCTTCTGGCAAGGCCTTCAAGGGGTTGACAGACCTTGGGCGGCCCCTAGGAGGTATGACCGAGGCACGGAGGCGTGCTCTCAGGAGGGGCTGGCCCGATCTTGCACCATTGTGATTGGTGCTTGGGCTGCTGCGACTACTTGGAGCTTCTCCAAGGTTGATGCCACAGCAGTGCAACCTCCACTGACCTGGGACAGCAGCCACAGTCGGCTACCGCCTCGGCCCGTCACCATCGGAGCTGGAGTCCTCACCGTTATGCACTGTCTTCATGACACGCTGAGGCTCCTGAAACCCCACCTGGTGGCCGGCGCTGACTGAAGCGTCGACTTTCTGCTTGCCATCTCTCTGAGGGCGGAGCGGTGCCTCAGCTCTCTGTTGCCTTCCTTTGCGGAAGCGCTCTGCGAGCCTCTGGATATCCCAGCACTCGGCAGCACTATGATTGCCGGCGCCATGCACAGGGTATAGCCCGCCTGGTCACCATCTGGGGCTGGCGACTGCCGCTGCCTTTTGTCGGGGCGTGGCCCCCGAGCTCCACTAGCCGTCGCTGCTGCGGCGACGGGAGCTGCGGACGATGTCTTTATCTTGCCACTCCCCCGGTTCTTGGCCTTCTTGCCACCTCCATAGGAAGCAGCACCGGACCCGGGCTGTCCTCCTGACTCGGAGGTCGGCAGAGAGTGCCAGTTCCGCCCTTCAGCTGCTCTGGTGCATTTGTCCGCCAGGCTGAAGAGCTCAGAGACGTCGCGGACCTCTCTGGTCGCGAGCTTCTCAAGCATTTTCTCATCCCGGACACCCTGCCGGAACGCCACCACCACAGAAGCACTTTGAATATGTGGGATGGTGTTGCGTACTTGGGAGAACCGCTGGATGAAGGAGCGCAACGACTCCCCAGGTTGTTGCTTGATGGCGTGGAGGTCAAGCTCCGTGCCGGGACAGGTGTAGGAGCTGCCGAAGTTGGCGATGAACTGCCGGCAGAGCTCTCCCCAAGAAGTTATGGAACCCTAAGGGAGATTCATGAGCCAAGACCGGGCTGGGCCGGTCAAGGCGATTGGGAAGTAGTTGGCCATGACAGCCTCATCCCCTCCTGCGGCAAGTACGGCGGTGGAGTAGATCTGGAGGAACTCCGCCAGGTTGACGCTGCCGTCGTACTTTTCGGGCAGGTGCGGCCAAAACTTGCGCGGCCACCTCGCGAAGCGAAGGTGGGGTGCAAGGGCCGCACATCCTGCTCCTGTTGCCGCAGGTATTGGTGCCGCGAACGCTTGGTTCGCACCTGGCACAGTGTATCCCGGTATGGGCAAGGCTGCGCCATAGACCGGGGATGCCGTTTGTTGGGCATATGGTTGTGACATATGCTGCGCGGCATATGCCTGGGGCAGAGCTCGCGTGGCGAAGATCTGCCCTCCAGGCTGGGTCGAGGCCGACGTCATGCTGTCGCTAGCCTCTTGGTTGCGACGCCTTTCTCGACGTCGCTCGAGGTACACCCGGGCATCCTGACCCAAGTGGCACCGTTCCAGTTCTGTCCTTAGGTCCGTCGATGGGAGCCTGGAGGAGCTGGAATCCGTCGTCTGCCTGTCAACCGTTGGCGTGCGCGTCAGCGACACAGCCGGTTGGCCGGGGCGTCGCCCGCGCCGAAACCGAGGGTTTGCGGCGGCGACGACGAGACGGTCCACCTCGCGAACCCACTGCTGGGTCGCTGAATGGGGCGCGTCCCCAGCGGGTGGGTTGCGCAGTAGCGCTCTTGCTGCAGCTAGCGCATCCCCGTGGTGTACGCTCAGCGCTGCAGAAGATCTGATGCTGGTTGGAGCCTGCATTGCCGGGGTCGGCGTTGCCGGAGTCGGCTGCTGGCTCCCAGCTCGCACCGACACACTCCGTCCGGAGTGCGTCGACATGTACTCCCCGCTGGTCATGGTTCGCCGTGAATGCGGAGGAGGAGAGTTTGCCGCTGAAGGGAGCTTGGTCATCTTCGTCGGCGGAAACTCGTCGCGCAAGGGAAAAGCCCCCTACCTGGCGCGCCAAATGTCGAAGTGTGTGGTCGACACTTCCCCCGAACCTGCACTGGGCAGCCCGCGGAGGTTCTTTTTCGGAGGGGCTAGTCACTTGCAGAGAGCTTAAGCGTATGGACGAATTAAGGAGAAGCTTGACACAGTGACTTTTACGTGGTTCAGGCCGCCGGAGCGTAAAACCCTACGTCCACGGCGAGCTAAGGAGCTCGCTGTATTGCTTGTTGCTCAGAACTGGAGTCCTGAGCTTGGGGATGAGTGATGTCTAGCGTATGAGTTGCGGGAGTGCCAACCCTTGCTAACGTTGCCTACCCGAGCCTTTTATAGTCCAAGTCTTGAGTGGCTTACAAGGGGGGCCCAGGACACGACAGGTGGTCCCGGGGAGATTGCCTGCAGACTATCGTTTCCGCAGTTATGTCGGTAGTTGTCTCTGGCGAAGGCTTCTGAGTCTTCGTCTTGCCGCCCTGCCCATGCCGCATGCCAGTCGTAGTGGTTGATGACGGTGGAGGCGGCATGGGATGTCTTGTCGCTGCGTTTATTGGCTGGCAGGTTCTGACACCGCGCGCCAGTCTGTGATGCGACTGGGAGCAACGGCACCTCACAGAGGCGTGCTCCGCGTCTCCGCGTCTTTGGAAGGCGCGGGCCTTGAATACCTTGTACGGGCAAGGTATGGGGCGTCTTTACGCCCGCTGCCTACCGCTTGGAGGCAGACAGCGCTGTTCTGTTGGACACGTGGCGTGCCCGGAACCCTCCTCAGAGGAGAGGGGGGTCCGGCCCCGAAGGACACGTGGAGTCTTCGGACCTCTCCCCGCGGAGGGGGAGGTCCGGCTTCTGTCAGCCACGTGGCAAGCCCGGAGCTCTCCTCTGAGAAGGGGGAGGTCCGGCCCTGCTGGACACGTGGCGCCTTCAGACCTCTCCCCCGCGGAGGGGGGAGGTCCGGCTTTTGTAGGCCACGTGGCGAGCCCGGAGCTCTCCTCTGAGGAGAGGGAGGTCCGGCCCCGCCGGACGCGTGGCGCCTTCGGAGCTCTCCCTGCGCAGAAGGGTGAGATCCTTAGGCATTTTCCCCTGTGCGCGGGGGTACCCCATATCGTGGGTACCTACAGTAGCCTTTACACAAAAAGACTGCCCTACCCTATGCTATGGGTAAAACTTACGGAGGTGCTCTATGTTCCAAGGATTTGGAATTGGTACGCCATCTTCCGTCGCTAGGCGGACGCAACCTGGGCGGCATGCATGTGTCACCCGGAAGGGTCCTTCCCAACTGGGGAAAGCTTATCGGAACCCTCCCGGGAAAGTATTCGCCGAAGTACCAGGTCTGACACGCAGCTCTCGGCTTCGCACGAACCGCTGATGGTAACGCAGGAGCGCTTGGCGGTACCGTGCTTTTCAGATTGCTACTTGCCATCTTTGCTCGTCGACGAGCTCTACATCTTCACGCCGGATCTGGTCATGCGTGGCTTCGTCATATGCCTTGACACAACACTTCCTCCTACCTGGCACGCCAAATGTCGAAGTGTTGCAACGACACTTCCCCCAGTCTGCTCAGGAGCAGCCCACGGAGGTTCCTTTTTAGGATGGGTTTAGTGGATTTGAGTGTCGGGTCACGATGGTAAGATGAACACAGGGATTTACGTGGTTTGGGTCGCCTGAGCGTAATACCGTACGTCCACGGTGAGTTGGTTCTTCTTTACTAGAGTCTGACCGTGGCTCGAGCTTGAGAGCTTACAAGTGTTAGAATTGTATGAGTCCGGGGATCGGAATCGGGATTGGAATCGGGAATCCTTTTGCTCTTTGGTTGTATGGTCCTTTTATAGCTCAAGGCCACATAGCCTTACAAGTTGGCCCGCGGCATGACAGGCGGCCTCGGTCTAGGTAGCACCACCTACTGCGGCCAGAACGCCCATTGCTAGTAGTAGTGTACTTGATGAAGCCGTAGGGCGCTTCGCCTTGTCACATCGCACTCCTTAAGTGTTGCCTGATGAATGCGGTAGCAATACGTCTTGTCTCGCGGATCTGCATTGTTGCTGTCGTCAGAGCGCCGCGCGACTGGTGTGTGCTGCAATGCACGCGTGTACCGGGATACAATGAATTGCCATCCTTGGGAACACGTGAGCCTTAAATGTGTAGTAAGGCCGCCCACGCTCTTCTTTACTCCTGAAGCCAACAACCATCACTTGGTGGTGTTGGCACGTGTCGCACTAGGAGCTAGCTTCAGCGGAGTGGGTGAGTCTTGGGCACCGGGCACGTGGCAGCTCCGGAGCCCGTGGACACGTGTTTGCGCCGGAGCCCTCCTTGGCTTGGAGTGAGGTCCGAGAGCTGTGGCCACGTGGCGGCACCAAGACTCCGCCTGGTGCGACACCGCAGGACACATGGCAGTCTAGGAGCCACCTCTGACCGGCAGCCGGTCTCTTGGTCGTGGGGAACGTAGCAGCTCCGGAGCTCTCTCTAGCAGGAGGTCAAGCCCGAAGCCATAGGACATGTGCCAGACCTTGAGCCCTTCTTAGCTGGCAGTTGGGCCCACCATGCAGGTTGGGTCGTCTACTTCTGGACACATGCTGACGTGTGTCTTCTTTTTCCTGGTACGCTGTGGTACCCGGTCTTCAGGGTACGGACACATATATATTTTTATTGATTAGTGATGACTATGGCAAGATAGTATTATTATGTGTAAGTACATATTAATTAGTCTATTGATAATAATACATATATATATAAGTAGATAATGATTCTTATCTTTTAACTAAACAAAAAACCAATATGACTTTATCCATCCAACTAGTGGATGAGGTCATTTGAAATGACCCCATACCATATCCCGTATTGACGCTCAACCAAACACGCGACTTGTGGAGACTGCGTGCTGCCGACCTTCACGGGTTCACCTGACCTGTTGGCCGCCACGACTCTTGCTGCGCGCGCCTCTTTCTTCTTCTTCAGATGTTAAGAGGTTAATTAACAATCGTGCAAAGGATCCATAGCCTCTTGATCTTCAAGGGTGTCGTGATCGTAGCTGTTGTCTGTACGATGCTTACTCGCTTCCTGCTTCCATGCACGCTTTAGAATTCTCTAATTTACGCTAACCACCCTGACGTGCCAAGTGCCATTACATGGCTTGCAACACACGGGGTACTTCGCGTAGTTAACTACTGCTTGACAGTGAGACTTGGGACAGGAGCAGAATCAACTCGTTACCTCGAACTTGCCCGATCAGCAGATCCCGGTTACCAACAAAAAGAAGGGTTAGAATCACACCGGTCGAAACGGCTCCATCATCAAGTAAATAGCCTGTAATTTTATTCTTTCCAGGATTGCCGATAGGTCAACTAAAATATATTTTATGATGCACGCATTGACCGACCCTTGATATCAAGCTAGTCGTATCACACATTTTTAGGGATTCCTAAGCAACTTTACACGAGCGGAACCATTTTGCCATACCATCACTCGTTTTAGGTAGACTTGTGATCATTTTTTGAAATGGCCCGTGGTGCATACTGTCGGTGCGTCTGAAGAAGTCAAACAGTGAAGAAAACATGGAGCATCGCATACACCTACTAGCAACATGGAGCATCGCATACACCTACTAGCTGTGTCAGGCATTCAAGGCTGCAATGATGGTGCCAGCTTATTGTTCAATGAAGAAGGCAGTGGAGTAAATGAGAGATGGAGGCCGCTCGAATTATGGTTTTTCAAATTTCGTATATGCGGCCAGATCGAGAATTAATCCATGTGTTTCTGAATCTGTGTGGCGATCATGTCTTTGTAGATACTGTAGTATGGAGTAGTAGTTTCTCTGCCATTTCAGAGCTTAAGTTCAGAAACTACCCAGATGAGGAAACCATAGTAAAGCATTGTTGAATGTACAGTAGAAATCAAAGCCGGTCCAAGCTAGCACGTAGTACTACACACAATTCCGTTCTCAAATGCCGTGTAAAAACGTCAGGACCTATGATCATTTTTACCTCGTATCCACAAGACAACCGGGATCGAACACGCATGCGCACGATGAAACAGAGAGGACGAACCAGCAGATCTATGCATGGTCGCCGACGAGGTAAGACGAGCCGAGGACTCAGCTTCGCTTCGATTCACAGGTGGCCTCTGATCCAGAGCAGCGTCCGCCGCGCGAACGACGGCGCCTCGTCGGCCCGCGTGCTGAGCCCTTGGCCGTTGCCGCCGCCGCCGGCGGACTCGATGTCCCAGTCCACGACGCTCACGGTCGCGCTCTTGTCCCACGCCGAAACGTTGTATTCGGACTCCGTGACGGGACTCACCGCGTCCGCAGGGGCCGCCGCCGCACCAGCGTCGCTCGCCGTGCGCTGGAGCGCCGAGAGGCGGAACGACGAAGCGACGCGTGAGGTCGAGCACGACGTGGCGGCATCCTTCCTCCTCGGCGCACCGCGCATCCATATCTTTGAGATGGAGAAGCTCTCCCGCCTGTCCACAGCTGCGGCCTTGTTCGACGGCTCCTGCTTGGGCGGCGCGTCAAAGCCGCGGAAGCCTTCCCGCTTGGAATGGCAGTCGCACTCCGACATGGCGACACGGTGCCCCGGCATGCGCGTCGCCGGCCGCTTCTTGGCCGGCGGCTTCACGGATACGCGGAGCAGAGAGTTGTCGTCCATGACGTACTCGTATGTGCCCATGGAGAAGCACCGCCTGACGTCCTGTCCTTGGTCGCCTACGTCGGCTCCGGTGACCAGGCTCCTGAACTTGCCGAGCTTGACGGGAACGACCACCTCATCCTTCTTCTCCGCGACCTCCGCGGCGTACTTCCGGTCCTGGCCCGCTTCCTCCTGCTCCATGACGAAGCTGTGTTGAGCAGAAGACGCCGCGTCGAGGCGATCGGAGACGGAGCCCTCGGAGCCGGACTCCAGCAGGAACACCAGCTGGTTGCAGGCGCCGCCATAGGGGGAGAAGTCGGCGAGGAGGCTGCGGCGGCAGAGCGGACAGGTGGAGTGCGAGAGCAGCCACGTGTCGATGCAGTCGAGGTGGAACGCGTGGCTGCACATGGGAAGGAGGCGGAGGCGGTCGTCGTCCGCGAACTCGCACAGGCAGACTGCGCAGTCGAAAGGGTCCTTCCGGCCGGCGCCGATGACGGCGCCGTAGAGGAACACTGGCAGCCTGTCGATGAAGGACTGGTCGACGCCGGCGTCGTGGAGGTGGAATAGCTGCTGGAGCTGGCCCTGGAACGCGGTGGCGTGCGCGGTGTCGCCCCCGTGCGCGTCCCCGGCATCGCGCGGCGGCGGTCTGAGCAGGAACCGGACGAGGAGGTGAAGCAGGCCGGAGATGAAGAAGATGACGGCCAGGATCAAGATGATGAGGAGCACGCTGGGGCTGATCCTGCTCTCAAAGCTCGAATCCGAGGACGCCGCCAGCGACGCCGCTGCCGCAGGCTGCGGCGGCGGAAACTGCGGCGAAAGGAACGACGTTGGCGGAGGTGGGGGCGGGAGGTACGGGAGCGGGAGCTCCAGGGGCGACGTGGGCGGCAGCGGGGGGTAGTTTACGGTTGCATGCATGGTGTAGTGGCTCATGGCGCCCGAGGCCTGACCCGGTCTAGAGTGCCAGGCGGAGCCACAAGGAAGAAGACAATTCGGAGGCGGTCATGGCGCCGCCTAAATCCTGTGCCGTCTTCCGGTCTCCCTCCCGCAGTTTGTGTTGTTGCGACGTACTAGTAGATCAGAGAAATGGTGGAGGATCATCATCACCGGAAATTGATATATTGATCTTTGGAGAGAAGAAACAGACGGACTGATGCAGAGTTAATTGGTACACAGCTTGAACAGGTACGCTGTGTGTGGAGAGAGAGAGATCAATAAGTAGGAGAGAGAGTCGGATCCATAATGTGGGGAGAGAGAGAAGAACGGAGAGGGCAGGTCCACAAGAGAAGGAAATCGAGGACGAGAAACCGAAAACGAAAGGAAAATGACTTTTCCCTGTCACTACGTGGAAGATAAACCTCGCATGCTACTTGCACATAGCAAAAATATAATCCGCCTTTTCAAGAGATAATCCTATGTCCATCTGAGTTCCACTTGAAATCGTAGGTTGTGGTTCACGCGAGGAATCGGATCTTAGTATGCGGAGGCAATTCATTTCAAAACCTGTGTAGACCGTTGAGTTTAATGGAGACGCATGGCCGAGCAGTAGGGTTGGTTGGTTAGCGTATTCAGTGCGCTCGTACTACGCATTCAACCGCAATGGCATAGCGCGGCGCCAAGAAGAACACACTAGACACCGGCATGCATGGACGATTTGTACTGTACCGTGGATTAAGGCGTTTGCGTTGGAAGCCGTAAACAAGTGAGGCCCTACGCCTGAGCAGACCCTAACTGAGGCGAATCAGGCGATGCGCGGACTTTGCAACCACGGACAAAAGAGAAGAGAGACAGAAGCGCACAGCGCCAACACCAAAGCTGTAGTAGAAGGGGAATGGTTTGGTTGGGGTTGGATCTTGGCCAGAGTAACCTGATTTTGACTTTCCATGAACCTAAACCCCTTGTACCACTATCAGCAGACGGATCTAGGCCTCGTTAAATGCACCCTCCCGTTTTCTAATCATGTTGCTTGGCGAGCCAAAAGTGACAAACCAATCAGTAGTAGCCCGTAGATCGCATTTACCAAGCGTTCTCCCACTGCTACTGTGGGACCCGTGCGGGGGTAAGAAGGGAAGAGAGGCAGAGATATTACGCGGGACATCTATGGCGACATGAATGCACTATGGTCGTAGGTCAACGGGTTGCCGGGCGAGGACGGAGGAGCTTCCGTACTCCGAGCATGGTTCGAAAAATCTTTGTTGAAATTGGATAGTGCTGCTGCATACATAGGACAATGCGGCGGATGAAGCTTCAGGTCAAACTCGACGATTGTTTTAAGCCCTCTAATTTCAGAAAATAAAAAGGTAGTGGCCACTTCATGTGTTTCTGGAGTTAGCATTTGTGCCGCACTGCGTAATTTTTTAACTACTTTTATTTAATTTTAGAAAACAACTTAAATAAGTAAAGAAGGTAGCACTTAACATATACAAACGTACTGCTAAAAGTAATTTTTTGTGGCATGATCACAATGTACGGAGCCTAAATAATAATTTTAATATTCCGTTTGAAGTTGCTCCTTTCTTTTCAAGTAACACAAGGTAATTTGCTTCTTCAAATGACTTATCAACTTCTGTTATAACAAAAAAAATCCAATTTATTCTTATCTGCACAGAACATACTAGTTGTACAAAAAGAAAGTTAGTGTGCCTTTGACAACAGATCTGGTAACACTTTATTTTTTTCACTTACATCGTAAGGTATTTTAAAAAAAAACAAATACAGATGATCCACACAAACCTACGATTGGCGAATACACAAAAGTAAAGGATTTTAAAGGATAAACATGAAAGGAAATAGGTACGACGTTGTGATGTAATCCCTTGGTTTTGTTGTTCTGTTAAAGCCAAGCCTCATCCTAGACGTGAGAGTATTACACAGTGCGAACGGAGTCTATCAAACCTGTAGTACCTATAGTAGGATAACAGCTGATCACGTGGATTTCCCCCATTTCTGTTCTGCGAAAAATTCTTCAGAAGTGAACTGGACCTAGTTTCCATTAGCGAAACCGCTGTGCGCGCGGTCAGGGGTGTCGGTGCAGTTTAGGCATCGTTGTCATCCATAAATAAGCTCCAACTCCCGGCCGGATCCAATGGAGATCCGTGGCCGTACACGCCACCGGTGACCGGTGCTGGCCTCGCTGGCCTCGTGTACGGGTACGTGGCTACGCGTATGGACACGGTATGGCAGAGGTGCAGCAGCGTACGTAGCTGCGTCGCAGTATTTATTTGTCGCTCCGCTTCCGGTTCGATCCACACGGATCTCTACATGGAAAGGTCTCGATACGCGCATGTGGTGTGTTGCTTGCACTTGCATGACTTTTTTTCTTCTACTATTTGGATTGCCCGTTCGGCATGATCAGCGGCGATCGACTGTATGTTACACGAACTGTGCCGTTTCGATTCAGTTTTCAGGGGAAGCAGAGCAATACGTACATACGTACGAACATGTACGAACAACCTTTCCAAGTAGTACCGCGGTACGTAAGTACGATTTATCTGTGTTAGACGGTCGGGTACCCGTAAGTAGATTCAAGGTGGTTTCAGGCTTTTTCCGGATAATTCATTAAGCCAGGACTAGGAGAATTCATCGCAAGAATGAAGCTCAGGAGAGCAAGCTGGAACTCCCATGCAGTGCATGCAGGAGGTTCCGACCCTTTTCTTTTGCTTTCCCTGTACAAACAGAGACGCGACCTGCACCTGCTTATTTGACCACCTAACACGTTAGTATGATCTTTCCCAAGCCAACGGCAACGACCGACGCGTGGCTTCTCGTTTGCGACGCGCGCGCGCTTCGTGTCGGAGACCACGCCGCCGGCCGAGCCGAGACGGCGGTTCGAGTAGCAGACCGAGACGGTGCGCGTGCTGGATGCCGCGCTTTGGCCGCGGGGCCCCTCGTTCGCCGCGGAAGTGGGGGCTTGTGGTGGTGGCGCACTCGCTCGGCTCCTCCTCCACGGGCCATTCCGTCCGTGCCGGCCGAGAGGGAGGCCGGGCGGGCGGGTGACGCGCGACGGGACCTCAAAGGCAGCGCGCTTTCCCAGCCATTCCGATCCCGTGCCGTGCCATGCATACGCGGCAGCTTTATCTGTTAGTTGTTCCGCTTTGCTGCGCCTTGATACGTTGCTGTTCCCGCAGGGATCATGTCTGCATGGCATGGCCTCGTTGTGGGGCGGCTGAGTGATGGGTGCTTGGCCTACGAGTAGAGGCATCGTCCTCCGAGTTTGGTTTGGCCTTGGTGCTGCTTACGTGTGATGGCATGATCTGTTTACTTTCTCGTTCAGGCATGAGATGTTGAGAAGGAGGGGGCACATGGTAAACTTGCCGGTTGCCGCTGCAAATCGGAACACCGCGGTGTACCTGCACCGTAGTGATCAGTCCAAATCAAATTAAAGGCAGAGTACCTGCGCGCCATTGAAAACCTGTGATATCTAAAGCTCGATCCAGGCCGAAACGCTGAGCCGAAGCAACTCAGCTCGCTAACGAACAATGTTGTTGTGCTCGAGCAGAGAGAGAGAGAGAGAGAGAGAGAGAGAGAGGTACGTACAAGAGTATTGGTATCATAGCCTCTGTACCGGCATCACCGGACGCGGCGTGAAGAGGGCATACCTTCTGTCGTCAGAACTCGGATCGGTGCGTGTTCCTGTTGTCGTACGTCCCCCCTGCACGTCTTTCTCAACGTAGGTTGCCGTTCCCAGATGACCCGCAACGACCGACTCGTCCCGAAGTGCGCGTGGTCCATCATCGTCCACGAGTCCACGGCGAGGCGATGACCTCGGGATGCGAGGTGAAGACGACTTGGCAGCGGACGCCGGGCTCGCGTCGACCTCTGCGTCCTTGGATCCATCAAACGACGTCCGATTAGTCAATTCTCGGTCGGGCTGGCCTAACAAAGCTTGTCTTTGAAAAATCAATCGATGCCGCTCCCAACGCTACAACTCTCTGTTGAGAGTTCACTCAACTTGGTGGTAGGAGTTGGTGGTCTGGCGAGCATCGCGTGTTTGTTTGGGAGTGGTTAGCAACATAGAACGAGACGGTTACAGGACAAGTAGCAGACAACTAACTCCTGCGTTGCCACTTGCCAGGCATTACATGAAGTCTCACAACACCAACCTGTTCGCACTTAGTGCTGGACACAGTGTGTCCGGACTTCAGAGACTAATGGACTAAGGTTCCAAGTGGTGTCAAGTTGCCAACCTTGTGCAGAGAGAAACGTGGACAAAAACAGCTCGACTAGTGGATCAACAGCATCTGCGCAGGCAGCGCACATCAGCGAGCAGCAGGTCTGGTGCTGGCCTGCTGCCATCGTGAGCCACGCCGTTGGAGAGGCAGATATATCCATCACAGCGCCGAACAACCATCTCCAAACTACCTAATCCAGGTCGTGGATCACTTATGACTATCGGACGGATCACTTTGGTGCTCGACGCCGTGGCGCCCAGTTTGGGGTGCCAAACTGGTGGCTGCTCTCCTGGCATGGCATGCTAGACCTGCACCCGCGTTTTGCTGATGATGCAGATGCTCTCCTCGCCTGCTTGCCGGCGTTGCCGCTAACCAGGGTCAGGTACTCAGGTTTCGACCGCGGGCGAAGAGGATATCATGGAATGGGTACGGCCGGCCACCGTGAGACGCCGGTAAAATTGTTTAGTTCTATATAATGGGCTAAGCTCTGCGATTTGTATTGGGCCATGGGCTGTTCCTTGATTCAAACTGATGGACCGCTGGCCGCACTACAACTTTTGGTTCCATGGGACTCATATATTTTAGGGCCACCTGGACCAAGAAAGGTCCCTCAAAGGGAGTTACGGCCCATATTATGTTTGGGCATATCAAATTTGAGATAAGACGACGAAACGACTTGGCCAGATACAAGCTGCCCAATCGAATCCACCAACCTTCCCGGTCTCTCTTTTCTGCATGTTCCAGTTCAGAACAAGAAAATCTACGCTGCCAAAAAAAAAACATGGACTCCAAACAGAGGTAACTCCGTTGCTGATAGTACGCACCTAGGAAGGCAGCAAGTAGACAAATCAAGGGGTGTCAGAAACTGGAAAGACCTTAGCCGGTACCAGACACCTGTTAATAATTGGCGCAAGCGTGTAACTTACCCGAATGCTACTACTAGCTGATGAAGACAGAACAACGCTTCCGATCTGGGGGCGATGATTGAGAACTCGTGCTATCTGGCAGAGCAGACATTACGATACGAACAGTGGAATCGTTGGCACAGAGAAAGGCCAAATGGATTTTGCAAGTCAGCTGCAATAGCATCATGAGGGCAGGGTCCACAGAATAAGCTACTCACTCTGTTCTGATTTAATTGACGCTGGGAAACTTATCAATTAAATCAGAACAGAGGGAATACATGTTTTTAGTGTACTAAATTATGCATAAAAAAGGGTGTGCATGTTGATTGGTATTAGTTTCCTAACAAACTGTTTGTACCCGATTGTTCAACCAACAAGTAATGTGTAATAAAGCTGCTTTACTGACGAAGCTGTTCATACTTCCGAAACTCCCATATCTGAATTCAAAAATAAAGGGGTTCGTTTTGACGACCAATCAAGGGCATGATCTGCCAAACTGGATCGCCTGTTAGAGACGCTTTGAGATAGAAACCGGGACTATCTCATTTACTTAGGGTTTGTTTGGGTACTAATAAATGGAGTGGATTGCAGTGAAAAATGAACTATTTTTTTTTCTTCAGTCATCAATCCACACTCCAAATAGAGAGTATTGAACTGTATGTAAACAAAGCCTTAACGAAATATATTCTCTACGGCGTGCGATTAGTTCATGCATGCATTGCACCGACACATGCAGAAGTGCATGCACCTGCTGCCGCGAGCAGGCAGCAAGTAGGATGCAGCCATGGCGCGACGCAGTAGGTTCCTACCGATGGCGAATTGGAAGTTCGCCACGGTGATCTGAATTGGTGACACGGAGCAACACCTGGCACTGACTGAATTGGCGCATGGATACATTATGTCGTGCAGGGCCCTGCATGAGAGAACCCAGCAACATTACGTGCACATATTAGCTTTCGCAAACCATGGGACCCGTAGGTGGAAGAAAGAAGATGACAGGCCATAGTTATGATGTTACGGAGCAACAATTTAGGACAATGACACGGAGAAATGGGCAAATTAATGTTGTTCCGATCCGGCTAGCGGCTTGATCGATAGACCTGTGATGAAATTCCCACAGATTGATCCTTCGCTTGCCTCCGAATTGAAGCGAGCACTATCTTACATGTGCAGTCTTGAAACTGCGTCAGTAGAAGTAGAACTGATATAGTAAAACATTAAACCATGAATCGGCTCTTGACTGCAGAATATGCTAGAACTTTATGATGACAACACCGCACCGCTCTCTCTGCGTCAGGCGTGGCGCGTGTGCGTGGACGCTGATGAGTGATGATGGAACCGGAGTATCGGATCGCACGTGCCGTCAAGTTCAAGGCCCTCTGCAGCGCATCAGATGGCCTGGGTGTTCTGCCACTGAACCGTCCGTGTAGGTGGAGCTCATCTCGTGTCCGGACGCCGAGCGGGGAGGGAGCTGGCGCGCATGGGGGTGGCGGTGGAGGGACCGGAGGGCGGTGTGTGCCGATGCGCGCACACGCATGTGGCGCGGCAGGAGCAGGAGGGGAGCAGACGGGCGCATGTGCGCGTCGCGCTCGCCCCGCGCGCGTGGACAGGCAGCGTTGAACCCCATGCACGTGTGCTCCGGCAGTGCCGACTCGACGGGCAGTCCCCACGCCCTGGCCTGTCCATGAACGAGAGGGAAGGCCTGAACTCCATGGATGGATGGAGACGACGGAGAACTGCCCGGCCAGCCGGCCGGGTCAAAGCCAAGCCCCGCGACTGACGGTTCCGCGTCGCCGTGCGCGCCTTAACTCAAAACGTAGTCCCGTGCACGAACGTAGCTTAGCGCGATTAGCAATGGCCGCCCTCGTCGACGGGGATTGGAAGAAGTGATCGCCGCCGGCAAGATCAGCTGGCGAGGGCCAGCACTGACTGTGCCATCGTACGTACGCGGGGTAGCTTACCCCTGTAGCTACGGCGTCCAGCTTATTGTGCCGTGTTTTATTCCTCCGAGGTACACAAGCGCGCTGCTTGGCCGCTTGCCACCCAGCTGGCGGTGTTCAGAGCTCTGCCGCTGGTGCTGGGGGCGGGGGGCCTGGCGATAGGCTCGTCGACGTGCTCCTGGCCCGCCCGCGCTGCCATCGTCGTCGCATCCCGCACCACGCCGGCACGCGCGCAAGCAGTACAACGCGATGTACATACGTACGTACGTGCCCCGAACCGCTCGCTCCCATCATTTCGCTCTTGGTCCTATTCGACCAATCATTCTACCATGCATCACCTGGCGACTGGCGCTTGTCAATATATAAATATATGTGCTCTGCAACGACACCGCTCGTGTGGCTTGTTTAATTAGCGCACGTGACGGGAGGGTTCACAGGGATACGCCACACGATCACCCTCAGACTATGTCTTCGCGTGAAGGAAGTTTCGCACGTGTTAGCTGAATGTTACTGCAATCTTTCATCAACAGTTTGGAGACGCTGTAGTGCAAGCTCCACCCATCTGGCGATTGCAATTTGAGAAAGATTCGGCCTGTCAGCTGCATCGTGGAGCTGTCTGGCCCAATTGCGAGTGGACGGCTGGAGTGACGGCAGCACAGTGACGGGGCAGTGCCATATCCAGAACCCAGATCCCTACGCGCACTGTTCTTTACATGTTTTCTGTAGCAGCGCCAAAGTCCAGGGTGCCGACGAGGATTCAAACATTTTGCGCCATATTAATAGGGTAGATGAACGTCTGTCGGCACGCCCGGTCTATAGGCACAAACAGTTTGGTAACAGTACCAGAAAACCTATCATACTAATTTTCTAAGATGATGCCTGGTGGCGTGTAATCCTCGTTATGACCCGGTCGCCATTCACATGGTGATCATCACAGGCCGTCCACAATGCGGAGCGACGGCCAGAATTTTTTTGAGGCAGAGCATCGCTAAGACAACATACTGTACGTGGCAGGAATCGACGGGTGATGTATAGAACTCATTGTAAAAAATAAAGTACTGTGCCTCCCATCGCTCTTGTTCAACCGTTGTCCACCTCTCGAGGAGCGGAGGAGGCAGAGCACCAAGAGCTGGTGCTCAAGGGAGGCGCAGCGAGGCCCCGGGGATCGACCTCCTGGTTTGCGTCGGCGTGTGTTGTGAAGGGAGAAAAGGAGATGCGCGCCGCCGTGTGGAGACCTTTTTATAAAATTAATGCGCGAAGTATAGTATTTACGCCTTCACCAAAGAACATGTCATGGCTGCTACAACACAGATCTCCGAGAAAACGATACCCGAATTTTGTGGTGGATGCGGCCTCCACGTTCCTCCCCCACGCTTGCCTGCAACTAGATTTCAAAATTGTGGAGAGAACGAGAGATCCATGTTGGGATCGCTCCTGTCCCTGCAAAACTGGGAACACGTGTGTTCCAGTCCAGTGCCTGGATATCCCCCATTATCTGGTGAAAAATCAGTTGTCTGAAGTCGTTGCGAAAAATAAAAAGAAAATCGCATCTAAGATCCAGGAGAGATTGAGCTGCAGAAACATGCTGTATTTCTTTCTTACTGAACACTCGATGCCGACACCCAGCACGTGCAACTTGCACTGATAACTCTAATGAGTGTTCAAGAGCTTTTTCAAAAAAAAAAAACGAGTGTTCAAGACAGTTGACCGATCACCATATTGCCCTGGGATTCCATTAATCAATCAATAAACGGAATTAACTTGGCCACGGAACAGTTCGTTCTCCAGTCTTTCTATACTTTGCAGAGACGACATCTCTACATATTGACTAGTACCTTATTAACAATTCCTAAGAGGCACTTGTCGGACCGGTACTTCCATAATGCAATTTAACTCAGGAGCCCGTGTCGGCCATGTGTGTGCAGACAGACAGCTGATGCTTGCTCACAGTGAAAAAGATTGTCATGGGATGCAGCACCCCCTGGCAGCGCGTGCGCCACAACTTGACAAAAATCACATGGAACCTCCAAATGATTGCAGGCACTGCTAAACCATCCAGTGATGATGATTTGGACAATACAGTAGTATTTGCAATAGTTAGCCTATAAAGAATGGCTCGGCACCATTTGGCCGTAAACTCTTGCCCTACACCCTAATAAACTACAGATCTGCACTTAGTATATCTCCGAAAAGATGGTATCCACTGGTTTCTGTTCTGCTGTTCATGTAAGATTTTTTTTCGAAACATATGTATCTGAAAAATTAACAGTTACCATAGTAACCCCTTGCAAAAAAACTACTCCCTCCTGTTGGAAAATATGGCGTCCGGCCTTGGGAACAGTAAACTAAGATACCAAGGAGATCTATTATGTAATCACCTTTTTCCCATGGATGAGCTGATTAGCAATCATGTGAAGCGGTTAGCTCTCAAACAGCTATTTGCACAGTGGCCATTTCGGCATCAGGTTCGATTGAGATAGACTGCACGGGGACAGAGCCCCATGGCAAGGAAGAAACAAGTGCACGAGACGTGGAGACGTCAAGCAATTATTACCCAATTTTCTCGACCTGTCCTCTAGCCTCACCAGCTGCACGCCCTCCAGCCGGCCATGCTACTGTTCACCCTTCAAAAGACTAGCAGCTGGCTTGCATGTTCTCATCCACAACGATTGCAATGGGGACCTGATTAGAACAATCTCACGGCATGTTTGGATCGGGGCAATATTAAAGAAAAACACGTCCATTTTGACAGCTGTTCCTACTCAGAAAACAACAACAAACGAAGACAGCAAAACCTTTGTCCCAGGCATATTGGGGTAGACTAGACATGAAACACAATATTTTTTTAAAAAAAATAAAAGAGTGAGAGAGATATAAGAGTAACAAAAGAATAAAAAGAAAAAAAACTAGGGTTCTAGCACATGAATTGTTACTTTTCATACAATCTTATCACGTGCTAAGTCCTTAGATACATTCCAATATCTCAAGTCTTGTTTTACCGTCTCCTCCCAAGTCAACCTTGGTCGTCCTCTACCCCTCCTAATATTTTCTCTGCCTATTAAAATCTCACTATTAACCGGTGCTTCTGGAGGTCTCTGCTGAATATGTCAAAACCACCTTAGTCGATGTTGGACTAACTTCTCTTCAATCAGTATCACCCCTGCCGTTGTGCATGTTGTGCATGTTGCCGTTTAGTTGACCAACATTCCGCTTCATATAGCATCGCAGGTCTGATCACTGTTCCTACTCAGAAAACACATAAACTTATTCGGAAAGAAGAGTCTCTCAGGGAACTCTGTTACTTGCGTGTACCTGAATATTCACCACTCAAAACAGCTAGATATACAATTAAAACAGCAAGGAGTTTCATTCAGGTCAAAATGTAAGTAACATGCTTGACGTAACCGAAATGGAAAACAAAACAAGGGTACTTAACTGGGTCAATCGAGAACATCAGAGAAAAACAAGTTACACAGAAACCTAAACAGGCTATATATGACTACGAGTGTTGGGAGGTTGTTTTAGGTTTCTACTCTGGCCGATAATATTTGCAAACTATAAGCAAAGGAAGATGAGGAATATCAATCAAGTTAAACACATCAAATACGAGACAAATCAAATCCTAATAAAGGGTGAAGATATTAAAACACATGGAGAAATTACTTTGATGAATTATTCAATGATAGAACGAGAGCACTATATCCGAGGTGGATGCCTTATTTGATAACACCAATAGAAAGTTCTTGCAGGGATACAAAAGGTTGAGATTAAGAAGATCCTAGAAATAATAAAAGTTGTAAAAACGCTTAACACAATAATGTCCCTATTAAGATGTGAAGATGTCTTGGAGACATGACACTAATATGGCTAACCAAATTAATTAACTATATTTTTCGGTCATACAAGTTGTCTGAAAAATAAAGAAAAAGTATAGTAGTACCCATCTTTAAAAATAAGGAAAAGAATCAAAATTATACAAATTATCAGGTATTAAGCTTATGAGCCATAATATAAAGTTCTGAAAGATAGTTCCTGAGCTTAGTTTGAGAAAAGTGACAACTAGTTCTTGCCAAGTGAAGTCTCTCGCCTCTGCTCTTAGCCTCTCACCTATAAATACGCACATCCCCTGTGACCACATCTCGCACCACACACATTGCAAAGCTTAATAACGAGAGAGAGAGAGAGAGAGAGAGAGAGAGAGAGAGAGAGAGAGAGAGAGAGAGAGAGAGAGAGAGAGAGAGAGAGAGAGAGTCCATGTCCATGGTGACACTAGGAAAGAGCAGCAAAATTAGCAGGGGGATGGTGCCGCTGAGGTCGCGGCGGCGGTTCCATCTCATGGTGCTGCGGCGGCTCCGGGAGCTCAGGAAGATCGTGCCGGTGGGTGCTCGCCGGAAGGCCGAAGTCGATGTGCTGCTGCGGCAAACCGCTGAGTACATCTGCATGCTAGAGCTGAAGGTAGTTGTTCTCCGGAGAATCTCTGACATCTACGGTGTGTGATGAGCTCTAACGGAGTCAGCTCGTCATTTGAATGCCAGTTGCCACTGCACATGTAAAAGGGAAGAGACAACGCTACATTTCTTGCCCTGGCCACCTCTCAACTCCACCCTATCACCCACCGAGTAGTAGCATATTGTGGTCCTCTGTGATTGATCGATCGGATATGGAAGTATGTGATATTAAGCTGGAAAAGCCAGCCATTTCTTCAGCTGAATGCATGAAAATGTGTCAACTCGTTGTCGATAGTCTGGAAGCAGTAAGAATTCTGCATGCATGGCTCAAGTATTTGATTGGTATGTGTTATTATGGATTCTTGCCTAGCTCTTTAGTTCTTTTCTAATCTTCACACTAAACATTGGTTTCTTGCATCCTGCCTTTGTCGTGTAGAATATAATGGAAAAAACACATGCAACCACATCCACCAGGCAAGAAACTACCAAAAAAACAAAATAATATTGTGTGTGATGGCCACTATAACACAAGTTGGATGGCGGCATATCTCACGAGTTTCTACTAAATACTGATCACAGTTAGCAGGACGCGTACTTGTGTGTACCGACCAACCACATCCCAGAGCATCCATATTAAAAAAAAACTAATCAAAACATTTCAGGAACGAATTCCTTTCAGTCCACGTATTCACTGATTAATCAATTGATCAGGATGTGGATTGAAGGATACTCACAGTGCTGGACCTTTTTTTTTTAAGAATTGTGAGGCGCAATTACAGGCAGAACAAGAAGTTCCGTGTTCAGAACATCAAAGGACTGAAGGTTGTTCAGATTCTTGCCACACTGCATAGCCTCCTACGGGTAAGAACAAATGCTAAAATGCTAATTAAAAATACAAGATGCAAGTCTTCAAACAAAATGTCAAATGGGGCGTTGCAACTGAAGGAGTTCTTTCTGTCAAGTCCATTTCCTCAGGTAGATGGACATATAGATAGTGCTATTGTAGGATTCGATCTTTTTTACCCATGGCGAATATATGCTAACAAGTCACATCAACGGGTGATCGACAATCCTACTTGAAAAGGATGCTATGATGAAGATAGAGCACATAGTACGTGCGGGGGATTCAATTCATGCGTAAATGTACTGCTGACCAGATAGATCGCAGCTGGGATACCAGAGGAAGCGTCCAAGAACATGTGCATGCCAAGACTGCCCCCTGGCCTTTTGCGCCACAACATTGGAATGTCCTGTCCTCTTGGCTCTTCCCATTCTATCACCAGTTCAGCACTCTACCATTTTAGGTGAAAAAGAAAATAAGGAGTAATAATGAGTCATTGTTTTCTTCATCTGCTGACAGGGACATATTGCTAAGATTTGATATGTCTTGTCCAAGTTCAGAAGCAGACACATACACCTTGCATCAGATAATCTTTTCTGAGTAATGATTCTCAACCAGACAGCCTAAACATAGTGCTACCCTTGAACTTCAAGAACCAGAAATATGCAGCAATCAGGAATAAGGTTGGCCATTAATCTAAACCTTGCGGTTTGTCTCTCAACAGGTGACACTAAATTCCACCTTCCCTTACAGCCCAGGCTGCCTGTCGGAGTACTAGGGAAAACAACAATAGAACAGAGTGCTAAGCTGAAGGCGACAGTAAGATTCCATATTTTACAGCACAGCCATTGTGGGATATTCCTTGAGCTTTGTTCACAGCTAGGAGACATATGTGGTGCACTGGTGCCATGAGCCTGAAGGTTGCCGACTTGGCTACACCTATTTGGAGGTTTCTCAGACGTACCAACTTATATCAGATTACTCAGTGGAGTTAGAAGATTTCCAGATTTTCAGTGGTTGATAGATAATGTTGTATCAAGCCACACAGTTCTCCTAAAGATGTAGCCAAGCTGGGCAAAATTCCCGAACAGGCATCACAGTGCTCCTAGTTTTTGTAAAGATGCTAATTAATCTCAACAACCGAAAGTGTTTCAGAAAATAATGACATTAATACACACCCGAGCGTGCATAGAATGATATAGACATGATAATATACCTGTGCCAAGATACCTTTATCTCAATGATACAACTCCAAGAGATTGTGTGGCTTTATTGCAGCACCTGGAGCCCATCCATGTGTGAGCATGTGTGTCTGCAATGCTACAATTTGGACTATCCTTCGCTATCCATCATAGAAAAGTCACAGACCGACTACCATGTGCTTCGCATTAGCCTATAATGGGACAATCATACACAATGGACACAGTTCTGGATTTCGGCATCGGAAATAGCGTTGGGTTAGGGAAAAAGGCATACATGACTTTGACTTGGCTGTGATCCATTGAACCAGAGATGACAAGAAAGTAATAACACATGCTAGATCGAAATAAAAACAACTAAACATCTTAGCGCATGGACATATTAAACATGAGAAAGGCAGTACGGAACTAGGACACCATAAGTTGTCTCTGTGGAAAGTAGATTCACACATGCTATACAAAATACAGGATTCAATAAGTGGCAGTGTGTAGCTCCGAGTTTTAGAAGCAGCTAACGATTATCAGGAATTCAGGATCAGCCACTGAAATGAGCAACAGAAAGCAATACCAATCACGGCTCGATCATCAATTCTCATACAATCTAGGACAAACAATTTTTTTTCTAAAAAAAAAACTGGCCCTTTCAAGGTATAACCCACAGGCACTCAACCCAGTACAAAGTTAAAGTCACCTCCACTAGCACCAGCAGGTTCAACAGCTCTATCACTCACGCTAATAGTAGTAGCATGACGCCAAGTAGGGAGGTATGATGCATAGTTATTAATACAAAAGGTGGTGGCATGAAGATAATAAGTCGCCGTAGGATCAGTCTACCGCTGTTTCAGTAGGACCTTTAAGAAACTAGGGCCAATGATATATACTCTAAAAGCAATCACAATCATCAAACAAGAGATGACGCATGATGCATGTGCCTCGATAAGATGTTAACAACGTCTCTCAAGACAAGAAGTGAAAAGAAGTATGATTGCATCACTTTTCTATTCCTCTTTTCTCTTGAGGAAGAAAAAGGTGCAATGATGGAATATTGATGATGTGGATCTTAGTATTTCTCCCTTCAACTATAGTAGGGAAGCTACTGCATTATCGCAAACAGCTTTAATAATTTATGTTGTAGTTTTTAGCCTCAGAACAGAAGCTACCAGAAAAATGTCATACAGAAATTGGCATGCAACACGTCAATGCTTTCATCAAATCAAACATTCAGGCAGTAATTTGTGGGAAATTCAACATTCAACAAAGTCAAATAGAACACACGTGGATCCATCAGCATATTCAGAATCAACCTTCTCTCCTACATGTAAAGCAACCTTGATCACAACCACAAAAAGGCAGGCTTTCTGCAGTCTGCACAAATGCTCCAGGTAACACCGAAGAAATAGATGTTGCACCAGAAGAAAGCAGAAGTACAAAAACACCACTACACCAGGAGAGTAATCCTGAGTCTTAAGCAGTTACACCAGCCGGTAGCTCCATGTCTTGCAAAGAAGACAATTTAACAGGCTTAGTTTGGTGCAATTAGTTACGTACCTCAATTGATTTGCCTCAGTGAAAGTCTGATGTGGGTGCCACTGCACAAGAAAAGACCTTCAGATACCTCACATCAAAAGTTAACAAGAAAAGAGATAAAAAAACAACTTCTTCTGAACCTTTTTTCTTGGATGTTGTAGCTCTCCCAACGTTAACAAGAAAATGTGAGGGGGTATGAGACATCTACCTCCAGTATGATTCAAATCAGAACTGAGACAATTAGACTTTCTGCAGGAGCTAAATACTCACCTTTGTAAACACCGTTTTCTTTTCCATGTACAGACAAGCAATCGATCAAATTTAGTAGAAACAATTCTGATTTTGTTTGCAGGTACATGTATATCCAAACCCAGTTGGAAGTCCTTTCAGATGGTGGGGGCTATAAGCCATGTGCACACATGTGGCTGGTCCCTGTTCTTCTGTTCCAACTAATTCAGGTTGACCACTTCCTTTACTCCCATATGGATTTTTCATGCCTTTCAGGACCACTGATTAAATCTCATTTATCCCCACACTTAGCAACAAAAAAGCTCAGGCATGGCCATGGAAATTGTACTTCTCTGATAAGGTCAGATGATTGTCCGTGCTTGCCCTTGCCCCCACGAACTCATCATTGCAAGTGAGTACGTGACTAACCTTACTAGACCCAAACAGAAGTTATATCAAAGAGCAATAATGAAAATGGCCCATGAACCAAAATTCCATGTTCAATCTATGCTACCAACAGAATAAAGAGGTGTTTCGGGCTCATCAAAGAAAGCATTACTAGTAATAGTATTTTAATGCTTCTTAGAAAGACAAAACAGGAGCACAGAGCTTGGGAGGTAAGCAAAACATGACAGTTTTTACGCCAATAAATACAACAATCCAAGAATTGCTATCTGAATCTCGGGTGGAACAGAGAAGAAGAAGGAGTTATGAAAAATATCAATATATGCCTAAGAGCATATTGGTGGGTACAGAAAAGGCGAGAAAACAAATAGAATGCCAAAGTGACGGGAGGCGAATACACAGGTGCAAGGTCACATGATATACTGAACAACCTGAGGAATCTGTCTGCATTAGTAAACAACTAAACATACACGATAAGCTAGAGCTAGTGAACTATACTACCCACATTAACATGGTGGCCCTCACAGGAAAGCTCCAGAAGAAAGCAGATTGTTACACAACAACGTCAAGGGAAGCACCAACATATGAACAAACAACAAAGGTAAATCTCAAAGCTTTATGCAGAAACGACACAAATCCATCAACTCCAACATGTCCAGGCTTCTAGCAGGCAATGAAGGTAGCTTGCCAAGAGCCTCTGTATTTTTGCACCAAAGCTGCTTCTTTCTCTGCAAAATTTACACGAAATACCATGAAGTCATTACTCAAGCTAGGTAATGTAGCATTTCCAAAGACAAAATTACATGGCCAAGCTACATGGTCAAATGAATAAACGATATTTAGTTAAGGCCCTGTAGACTGCCCAAAAACCACAGGGTGACACTAAATATTAAGTGATGGGCTGATGGTGAAAAACCTCGGGGTTAATTGGAATTATCCAGGAGACGTGTTGTTTTCTGTAACTATGACCATAAAACGTGGTTTTGTGAAATCTGATTCCACAACTAATAATCTGATTCCCAAACCGAGAGGTATAGCCTTAAAAGCTTATGGTAGTTCAACACTACGCGGTATTGGCAGTGCACAAATGTGTTGGATCTACAAATAGTGAGGTGTATCCTCATTTAAGAATTTGTGTTTTTACTTCCTTAAAATTGATATACCAAGGGCCCAAGGCTGTGGAAGACCTAATCCATCACTATATGTCATTGTCAATGAGCCAACATGTGTAGGGTGGACGAAATAGGGTGTATCGTTATTGGTAATTTTTTGGGTCTCCATAGGGGATGCTAATCAGCATGGATTGGGCCGGGGGGGGGGGGGGGGGCAGCTCAGATGACACTTGATACTGATTTCCAAACAGCCTCTGAATCACTGCGCAGCTTGGACGAAGTGACTAATATTCAGCCAGGTCTTCTGCTGTCTATTAATGGAGTATTGCCTTTGGTTTGAGAAATGCAGCAGTGAACTTCCGAAAAGGATATGGCTAGTACAAATTGAGGATTGATGTCGTCCATGGAAGTAGTGTAATGTACTATATGTCACTAACCAATAATTCAAGGATGAGATGGCTCCTCAAACCATAAACTCCATAATTTCATTATACTATTTTGTTAGTCTTCTTAGTTTTAACAGATTTGTGTTCATACCAAAAGCTCAGTTCCTCTACCAGAATACACCCGTACAGCCGCGGCCTGTGCGTATTCATGGAGCAAAGAGGGCACGCAGCAGGAATCCATGGAAACGGAATTAAACCCACGACCACTAACTATCCGGAATCTGCACTGCAATCAGTACACGCCGAAAGGAATTGCAGCACGGACGGGGAATTTAAGGCCATCGTACCAGGAGGAGGCGCCGCCGCTGCCGGGGACGGCGACATCGCTACGGTAGGAAGGGGAGGGTCGGACACTAGCGGCGCGTACATGTAGGAGTCGAACGCGAGGTAGTCGGCGATTGCCTTCGCTAGCCGTCCAGCGCCGCCGGCCTTGGCGGGCGCCTCCACCTTGCGCCGCCGCTTCGCCGCCGTATTCTTGCGGACGCCGAGCAGAACCTTCTTCTCCATTAGGTCGCTCACCTGATCTCTCTACGGCTTTTGGGATTCCTCCGCCACGAAGTTTAGGGGGGTTCCCTGCTTCAGCTGGTCGGTGCCGGAGCGGAGCCGCGCCGCGTCTATAAGGGTAGGTGTTGGAGGAGGTTGAGCTCCACGTGGCGCGCTCCGGGCGCTTCCGGCGGCGAGGGGACGACGCGTGGCGGCCGGCGCCGTTGGGGAAGGTGGTTGTCTTTTGTTTTCGATGAGGGAAGGTAATTTCCCGTGGGGAAGAGAGCGAGCCCAACAACGCGGTTTCGGGTTTGGAGTAAAAAAATCATGTGCCCCAACCCCCACCCGGGCTGCCTCCTCGTAAACGAAGTTATTGACGTGGGCTCGGATCGTACGTGTTAATCGGCCCATTAAGCAAGCTGACGCAGGGTGCACCGTGCGCGAGAGCGCCTTCCGCTCGCCCAGCCGAGTGCGACGGGCTCCCAGAAGAAAGTAACGCGCAGCAAATGAGGTCCAGCCCACTACTAGGTGGGCCGTAACCTGAGGGGCGAAAGGCCCATCACAGGCCGGCCTCAACGGCAAGTCACACCGTCGTTTCCCTGCCTCCTTCCCTGAACCGGTGACGCCGCCGCTTCCATCATCCACCGAGTCCATTCCCTCGTCGACTCCCGTAATCCCGTTCCTTCTGCATCGAGTGGCGTTCGCGCCGCGGCCGAACCCTTCCCCCTCACTGCGTCAAAGCCGGCCGTCTACAGCAAGCGGCCCTCCGTCCCGTGGCACGAGGTAAGTTCCGAGTCTCCAAGGTTCGTCAGCTTTTCCATCAGATCTAGATTCTAGTGAGTAAGCGCGGGACTGATTCCACTCTATATGTCCTGCTGCAACAGTGGCAGATTGTTGTGATTTTGCGGTTGGGGCGGATTTGTGTGCCTTTTGATAGGGGCGTTTCATAGCAGTTCACTTTCGAACCCTCACGCTGCTTGAGCACGTCCCTGCCTGCCATGGATGGATTCGGCCCTGACTGACCCCGTTTTTTCTTTTTTCCTTTGCTTCGAGGCAGAGTTCTGATTCTTGCGTTCCAAGCTCTCGCGTCGAGGTGACGGACCAAAGCAATCGGCCACTATGCAGGTTGGTTGCCCGGACCTATCTCTCTCGATTTATTATTTAATCCTATGTTGCCTTTTCTATGCTTGCGGAATCTTGACCGAACGGATCGTTGCATCTATTACCTGCACACTATACTACTGTGATATCTGACCACTTTCTTCTGTTACAATGTGAGAACCTGTTCACCGATTCTTTAATCTCAGGTTTACAAATTATGGGACCATTAGAATGCTTTTGAATCTTTTGCAGATGTAGTTAAGTCAATCCCTGTGGGTCCTGAATTCCGAATGAGGTTTATGATACATATATTGGAGGTGGTGAGCTTTGGGTGTTGGAAATAGATCATGTTTTAAATATTCGCTCATGCTGTGCCTCCCTGAAACTGGACTAATTTGTCTGTTTTGGACAAACCTCGGTGGTTCTTTGTTAACAATTTTAACAGGGCATGTTCAAAACGCTACTGGTCATTTGCTTGAACAAGTAGAACGTAGGATTTTGATTATGTATTCTTTCCCACAGTGGTCATGTGAAGTTGAATGGTAGAAGCTGCCACTCCATAAGTCCATATAACCTACGGTGTGAGAGCATCTTGATACGCCTTATCAAGAAACAGACCAACAGGTTTATTATATTCCCGAGACACATTAATCTCTCACTGCCAAATTAGTTTTCTCGACTTGTGCATATTAAGTTCACTTCCTATTTACGTATTTAGAATTTCATGTATTGTGATGTTTTTTATCTGCTTGGCTAATTTTAAGAAACTGTGGTGACTATTTTGGTCTTTCTAGAGATTTGATTTTATGCATTACTCTAAGCTCCTTTGGCTTTGCTTGATCACAGAATTTCAATGTTCTGCTGCTTTAGATTGATTGTTCTTTGATTTTTATTGGCTGCAATGTTTCTAACACAGCTAAATATTTTATAGGCTAGTGATAGGTTCAACATAAATTCTCAGCTTGAGCATCTTCAAGCCAAATATGTTGGTACAGGGCATGCTGACTTGACCAGATTGTAAGTATCCTGTTCTTAATTTCAGAAGGTTTTCCGCTAATGTATAACTCACATGACAAGAGCAGTTAATATATTCGCTGTTTACAGTGAATGGGCTGTAAACATCCAGAGGGACAGCTACGCCTCTTATATCGGGCACTATCCAATGTTGGCATATTTTGCCATTGCTGAAAATGAGTCAATTGGAAGAGAGCGTTACAACTTTATGCAGGTATGTTGGCAGCTGGTTTAATTCTTCTTCCGAGTTACAGTTGAAAATTATTTAGAGCAAATCTGAGTTTTAGGTATTGGAGTAAACTATATATTTGTATCTCTTAGAACCTTATTTGGAGTTAGTCTGGTCTTTGTCTTCTCCAACCAAAAATGGTTTCAAGTTTTTCGTACCGCACCATTAGTTTACAGAATTATTGTTTTTTCTCATAAATGACTTATGTTAATATATATGTGCAGTTAGGGTGTGTTGTCTCTGTGAATTCCTAAATATTACCTGTTTATGCTGGCCTAGCAAGTCCCACCTGATTAAGGGTACATAGCCCCCATACAACTTGTCAATAACTAGCTGCAGTAGCATTTTAAGATTTTCCCATAATGCTACCAAATAAAATATGACCTTTCTGTCTCCGTGCAATAAATATATGAGATGATTGAGTATGAGTATAGTATTAGATTCTTGTTGTAAGTAATTATGGCCAGATAGCTCTTAATTGATTAAATCATCTGCTAAAACCAGTACCGTCTGGGGATTGTACTCATGAATCATGACATTTTTATAGAGCTTTTGAAGTGTAACAAAATATAATTAATTGATAATTGGGGTGGTTTTCCAGTGAGATATTGAGTGTCAAATTCTCAAATTTTCTTTCTAAATCAATTTCCAGCCACTACTGCTGATGTGAAAATATTAGGGTCGAGCATTCAGAAAATGATATTCAAAATCCTGTGTCCAATCTACAGTGATAGTGAACTGTAGTTGAGAAAGAAAGGGGGGTATACGTTACTCTGGTCAGCTAAATGTGAAATCTATTTTTATGTAAGATTGAACTGAAAAACAGACTTGTGCAATCAGCATGTATAGTAGAGTACAATATTGCCTTCGATGAAATTCCGATGATTGTTATTTGATTTAGCTAAAGTGTAACCTGACACCCTGAGTTTCGACTGTCACGAGGACCATAGGGTAGCACAGGGGCCTGCATTTGCATCTTACTTGGATTTTTAACATGCAATTGCATCAATGGGATTCTGCAATATAATCTTATGGTTCCACTGTTTCTTCATTGCAGAAAATGCTGCTTCCTTGTGGCCTCCCTCCTGAGAGGGATGAAGACTGAAGACCTGGTGCATGACTTCACTACCAGAGGGACTTTTATGTTCAGCTCTAGTTTATTACTGATGTTAAGGACCAGACTTGGTTTGTCACCTTTTTGATATGTGTGACTCTGTTTGAATGCCCTGAACTCATTAAGGGCAGCACATATGTTAATTTTGCCGTACCTGAAATATCTGTCTTGATTAGCAGATGGTGACTAGCTTATTTGGCCTTGTACATTCATGGTATGATTTAGACATGATACAAACTTTATTGGAAAATTGATACCTAGTGTAGAATCTCTCCAGTAAAACGTCTGATATAGACAAAGGTATGGCGTGTTCTTTGTAGTATATCGAGTTGGCGAGTTCACCTCTCATCTCAGTAATCTGCGGTACACCGGTCCATCTCTTCCACACTGACAGAGGCAATGTCTGAAAAGCACATGCCTATTTCTCTGTGGAAATCAGATTTTGTAACACTGCACTTGTTACCAGCAAGTACAAGTACGATCTCCGAAGAAAGAGTCAGCAAAACACTAGTGCTATAACGAAACAAATATCAAGGGTATATATACACGCGAGAGTGTACCATGCCACTAAAGAACAGAAGAATACAGAACCAACTGCTGATCATATACAGAGCACCAAGTCACTCAGTCTCATCTTACATACAAACTAATTAAGACCGATCATAAGCGACTTTCAGCAGCAGCTGCTGCTCACGAATCCCCTACTCGTTACTAGTTGAATCAAGCGTATCCGCCGTGCTTCCACCCGCCGCCGCTGTGGTAGGCGTTGTTGTCCCGGCGGCTGTTCCTGAACGCGCAGCATCCGACGGAGTAGACAACTACGATGAACACGAGGAAGACGATGTTGACGATGGCGGCGCGCTTCCAGTCCCGCTTGAGCGCGTCCACCACACCGGCCTTGCACGACTGGCAGTCGTAGCAGAGCTCGTCCGAATCGTTGCTCCACGCGCCGCAGTCCGGGTCGGCCGACGCGAAGCCCGGCGTCTTGGTCCACTCCGTGCCGCCGCCGTAGGTGAAGTTGCAGCTCGTGGGCGGCTTGCAGCACCCGGACTCGACCGGGGACAGGTCGGCGCGCAGGAACTGCGCCCGCGTCGCGTTCCTGTCCTCCTCCTGCAGGTGCCTGCACACGTCGGCGTCGGCGAGGCAGCTCCGGATCCGGGCCCAGTTCTTGCTGCCCTCGACGTGGCGCCGCAGCCAGGTGGAGTAGTCCCCGAGGCGGTACTCCTTGTACCCGGCCCCCGACACGGCCTCCCCGGCGCCCCGGTTGGTGACGACGAAGGCGAAGACGGTGAAGCAGAGGAGCGCGACGACGAGGACGAACATGGCGAGGAGGTAGAGCCAGAGCAACCAGGTGACTCGGCAGCAGGCGCCGACGAGGCCGGCGAGGGAGACGGCCATGAGGACGGCCCCGAACGCGACGACCGGGGAGGAGAGGAAGTGGTCGCACTCGGTGCCGTCGCCGCGGGTGCGCAGCCAGATGCCCGCGCCGAGGACGGGGATGGAGAGCAGGAACGTGATCAGGTTCAGCGCGCCGATCACGTTGTTGCTCAGCCGGAATGCCATGGCTGCCGCCGCCGCCGCCCGCCGGCGAGCTAACTAGCGCTCTGTGCTGTGATGGGCAGGCGTTCGCGGTGCGACGACGGGCTCGTGATTCTTTCACTGTGATGATGTGAGGCCGAGGGATCCTGCGGTGGTTTGGATGCCACGTATTTGTAGGATGGTGGGAGAGAGGGGGGAACGTGTGGGCGCTACGAATCGGCAGCGATAGCCGATACGTGGTGCGGGCGCGGCCACCGGTAGTTCGCCGCTTCGCCGGGTACGGGTCACATGACTTCGGACCAAGCTTGCAAGCTTGACTTCGTGTAGGTCTGGTGGCGGCTAACGTGTCAAAATGGAGAACGCGTCGAGGAACGAGCGGGGTCCACAAGGAGTGAAGTGTACTGTTTCTCTATTTTTGAGAGTGTGGAGCGTGTGGCTGAACTAGCCATGATTTATTTTTTATTTCAAATAATAATAGATCCTACACGATTAAACTGACTAACCGAAAATTCAGAACACCATCAAGCCAGCTATCCGTCATCACCAGAATGCAAGCATGCTTTCCTTCTGACTGCCTGTTCTTCGTAGAATGAGCTCAACTGAATTGGTACAAGTACACTTCGGTGTGCTACCGTCGATTATTTGCTTGGCGTTGGAGTTGTGATCTGGGCCCGCTCGTTGGCAGATCAAAGGGGCAAATAGTGTTGAAGCCGTGAGACTGCTGGGCTGCTTGGTCCGTGTTGGCCTATAGCAATCCAGGGAAGCCCAGTTCAATTTCTTCCTCTCTTCCCTTCCTTTTGTTTATTTAATACTTTGACTTGAATTGTATTCAATAAAACTCTTATTATTAAGATTTAATAACCAATAATTGTACCAATAAAGGTATGCAGAACACATCCCAAAGCTAAAAGATATTAGGGGCGGGTAAGTTCACCTTATACTAACGTGGTAAATGAATTCAAGTTTGGCAATGAACCAAACACTTGCCGTAAATTTTTGCCAGCGTATCTTGGAAAACAATATAAAAACTTGGCACGAGTTGAACCGAGTGTTGATAATGTAGGAAATGTTTAAATGAATAAAATGTAAAATGGAGGAGCCTCGTTGGCCTGTAGATAAGACGGTAGAGACATCAAAGAAGACAGGTAAATTTCTAGAACAAATATTCGTTTGTCAACTACAAGCCAGCTGCCACATCTCTGTCGCATGTTTCGTTGGCCACATACGCGAAAGTGACGCGATCAGGATAATGCAAGCCACTGCTGTCGCAGGGCGCTGGTTCAATCCCGGGTCTGTTTGCCCTGCAGTGTAATGCACATGTATTAATAGTCGATGACGTTTGAGCCATAGGAGGCACTAGGCCCACCCGTAAGTAACTGTTAATGCATGCATGTGCATAAGCTTCTTGCAGTGGCCTATCAATCGAACCGTCCACCCAGCTAACGGGGACGAGTTGGATTGACTTTCTCGAACGTTCCACTCTCCAAAGACGAAACACTAGCCCTTATCCCACACCATGCACCACTGAACGACGTATCCAATCAAACATCGCTGCCGCCTGCCGTGAAGCTGGGTTGTGGCTTACTCCTGGACTCGGTGGCCACCGCACGTCCGCATGCAGCCATGCACCAAGACGCCACGACCCCGCGGAGCCCGAACGTGTCGGCCTCGGAGAGGAAAGACCAGCCAATCTGCGCTGCAGCATTTCTCCACTACACAGCAGCGGCCACGGCCGGGCCGGCCAGCACCACAAAGCTTGCGCCACCAAATCCAAAACCCACTACCGCGGGCATCGTCGTGTCGCGCCTTCAGCACCCTATAAATACCACCCTTCGTAATGCCGTCATCTCCACATCGATCGATCGATCACGGTGAGCAAGTAGACGTGACAAGCTAGCTCGCCGGTCGCCGATCGAGAAGAAACGCGTAGTAGTCGCAAGCCCAGCTCCTTGCGGTTGCAGTTTCGCCGGCGTGCGCGAACGGTACGATGGCGGACAAGAAGGCCGTCGTCGTCCTAGTCGCCGTCGCTGTGCTCGCCGCCGCGCTTGCCCTCGCGGCTGAGAGCCGACCCATCGCCCGGAAGGACCTAGGCGTCAGCCTCGGCGGCGGCGGTGGCCTGGGGATCGGTGGGGGCGGCGGGCTCGGGATCGGTGGTGGCCTCGGTGTCGGCTCAGGGATCGGCATCGGCATTGGCGGTGGCGGCTCTGGGTCTGCCTCGGGTTCAGGGTCCGGTTCTTACTCTGGCTCCGGCTCGGGCGCGGGCTTCGGTTCAGGATCTTGGTCCGGGTCAAGCTCGGGCTCGAACGCGGGCTCCGGCGGCGCGGGATCGTACGCGGGCTCGCACGCCGGCTCGTACGCGGGCTCCAACTCCGGAAACGGAGGGTCTGGCGCCGGGTCGTACGCGGGCTCCCACGCCGGCTCCTACGCGGGGTCCAGCGGCGGAGACGGAGGATCGGGCGCCGCCTCCTACGCGGGCTCACACGCAGGCTCCTACGCAGGCTCTAACGGCGGAGGCGCGGGCTCGTACGCGGGCTCCGACGCCGGCTCATACGCAGGGTCCGGCGCCGGTCCGCACTGGGGCTCTGGGGCCGGTTCGTACGCGGGCTCAGAAGCCGGCTCGTGCGCAGGGTCCGGCGGCGGCCCGCACTAGGGCTCTGGAGCTGGCTCCTACGCCGGATCCCATGCTGCCTCGTACGCTGGCTCCTACGCTGGCATGCGGCTTACAAAGGTTATCTCGTATTGTTGTGTGCTGATTGTACTTGCTTGTTTCTTCCACGTGTGTTTCACCAGCATCCTTTGTGTGTAACCATAAAATAATCCTGGAGGCGGCAGATTAAGAATAAGGTGCTAGTATATGCCTGTCCATGGGTGAACAATTCAGCATGTACGATTGCTTATGTACATTTCGCCTAAGCAGTATTCAGTTAAATGTATTGTTTTACTAAGTGGTTTATGAACTGAAAATAAAGTGGGAGACCATCCATGCAAATCAACGAGTCAATTGCTATTATAGCACTCGTTTCGAGTGGCTTCGATAAAATAACACTCACATTGTGGGCTTCGTTAAAATAACACTTTTATCGTTGACGCACCGTTAAAATAAATTTGTCTAATCTAACTCTTTTTAATATTTTTTATTTTCTAATTATTATAAATTCTAAAATGACCAATGTGCCCTTGTTTCATATTCTATTTTAACGGTGTGTCAACGATAAAAGTGTTATTTTAACGAAGCCCATGACGTGAGTGTTATTTTGTCAAAGCCGCTCGAAAAGAGTCCTATAATAGCAATTGACTCGCAAATCAACATGTCTAAGGTCTTGTTTGGATACAACTAAATACTCTTCATTTAAAGTAGATTGAGGGGGATTGAAGTAAAAATTAGTTCATTTTTTACTCCAATTCACTCCATTTCTTATTACTCAAACAAGGGCTAAACGAAGGTACCTACTGATGGACTTCGAATTCTTTGCTAGTCCTAATCTGTGTCACGTTGCTTGCTGGTACCTGAAGATCGTTTGACCCCATGCCACGAGAAGTCGACCAGCACAAGGCAGCAAGGACTGCACGTGTTTCGGGATGCACCAGCAGGGCAACGTTCTGCCTCACAATCTGATGTACAGTCGAGATCTACCTGACGACGGTCTTGCTAAAAAAAATAATAATAAAAAAGATCTACCTGACGACGTGAAGACTGTTTCAGGATGTACAATCCGGTGTACAGTCGTTCTGGCTCACAATCTGATGTTTCAGGATACACTGCAGCAGCAAACAGGGCAGAAGACTGTTTGCTTGTAGATGACCTGACGACTTGAATACGAGCACGGATAAAACAACCTGTGGTTACACAGATGCAGCACCAACACTTGTAAATTCAGTCAGATCGTACCGTAGACTCACTGCAACGCGAACTTATTTTACTAAGTTATCCACCAACCAACTATCACAAGTACTTCAAATTTTGCTCGCTGCTTCCTACTGTCCCTGTTCTGCTAACATAATAAGACAGGAGTACACGACACGTCGTTGAGGCCTTGAGGGAAGACACAAAAAAAGGAACTGTAAGCCATACAAGCAAATGCCAAGACAGCGGATCTTCAATAAGTGAAGCAGTACAGTGACATGAATCACCGGTCTTGTTAATTCTGGTAATTACATTACATCCCGGTTCAACAAAGGGCACTACAGAAGAACAAAGGAAATAAGTAGAAAATGACAGCTGCCATGTTATTTCTTCGATGGATTGGAATTGCATCCACAAGGAAACAAACATACAATTAAAAACAGCAACTGTGCCTTTACCTAAGAGGACTTTAGATAGATGATTTGGTAGCAACGCCAGCCTGCAGTGTATCCTGTCCGCTGGAAGAAACTGCAGATGGTGCAACATAGACCTTTGCTCTTTTAAGAATTTCAGCGACAACCCAATGCTTATGTCTGCTCAAAGGTCTGGAAGGATCCAACCTAACCTGAAATAAAATAGCAAATGCCATTATTGAGAAGTGATTCTAAGAAAACCAATAACTCCGCCTATGTTGTAATGACATAGCCGGTCTCAAGCCCGGGTAAAGGAGGAGGGGGTTGTGATAGGCTTGGCGAGCCAACAACTTACACTTAGCCATTCTCATGGAAATGAAACCCAATAGAAATTCGTTGGGGCGTAACCCTCTTAGCGACGCGCCATATCGGAACTCGGGTATGATGTTAAGTGGGCAAGGGCCGGGTCGCCACCGCCTTAGTGGCGCGCCATATCGGAACCCGGATATGGTGTTAAATGAGCAAGGGCCGGATCGCCACCACCTTAGTGGCGCGCTACATCATCGCCCGGATGTAGTGATAAGTGAGCAATGGTCTTTGCATCTTACTCGACGGGTGCAAAGCGTAAGAAAGCTAGCCGAGGAACATAGATTTCGGGTAGGTAGTTGGAATGTAGGATCCTTGACGGGGAAGCTACGTGAGTTAGTAGATGTTGCCATTAGGAGACGAGTAAATATCCTTTGTGTACAAGAGACTAGATGGTCGGGTCAAAAGGCGAGAGAAGTCGAGAATACCGGTTTCAAGCTTTGGTATTCTAGTTCGGCTGGGACTAGGAATGGCGTAGGTGTTCTAATAGATAAGAGTCTTAAGGATGGAGTAGTGGATGTTCGAAGACGAGGGGATAGGATCATCTTAATCAAGATAGTAATTGGTGACATTGTCTTGAACGTCATTAGTGCTTATGCCACACAAGTTGGGCTCAACATGAGTGCTAAGAGGCAATTTTGGGAGGACTTGGAGGATATGGTGAGTAGTGTACCGATAACCGAGAAACTCCTCATAGGGGGAGATCTCAATGGTCATGTGGGTGCAACTAACCTAGGATTTGAGGGAGTACATGGAGGTTTTGGATGCGGCGATAGAAATCAAGAGGGTAAGGACATCCTAGACTTTGTCGTAGCCTATGATCTGTTGATAGCTAACACCCTCTTTAGGAAGAGGCAATCTCACCTAGTGACCTTTAGTAGTGCCCAACACTCTAGCCAGATTGACTTTGTCCTCACTAGGAGAAAGGATAGACGGGAGTGTCTAGATTGTAAGGTGATCCCAGGGGAGTGTGTTGTGACACAATATAAGCTTGTGGTAGCTGACTTTCGCTTCCATACATGCTCTTTGCAGGACAAAGGTGTCAAAATCACAAGAACAAAGTGGTGGAAGTTGAAGGGAGAATCACAAGAATCCTTTAAAAATAGGGTGATCACAGAAGGACCCTGGGCAGAAAATAGAGATGCAGATAGTATGTGGATGAAGATGACAACTTGCATTAGGAAGGTAGCTAGTGAGGTGTTCGGTGTGACAAAGGGAAAGAAACTTGTAGATAAAGACACTTGGTGGTGGAATGAGGATGTACAAAAGTCCATTAAGGAGAAGAAGGAGTGTTACAAGAGTTGGCATAATGATAGAAGCGCAAGCAACATGCTTAAGTACAAAGAGGCTAAGAAGAATGCAAAGCGAGCTGTGAGTAAGGCAAGAGGACAGGCCTATGATAAGTTATATGAGAGACTAGAGACAAAAGAAGGTGAAAAGGACATATACAAGGTAGCAAAAATCCGCGAGAGAAAGATGAGGGATCTCAATCAAGTTAAATGCATCAAAGATGAGACTGACCGCATTCTAGTGAAGGATGAAGAGATTAAGAATAGATGGCGTGATTACTTTAATGGGCTATTCAATGATGGGAATGGGAGCACTATGGTTGAGTTGGATGACTCCTTTGATGACTCCAACAGGCGGTTCGTGCGGAGGATACAAGAGTTTGAGGTTAAGGAGGTCTTAAAAAGGATGAAAGGAGGAAAGGCCCTCGGTCCTGAAGATGTCCCTATTGAGGTGTGGAGATGTCTTGGGGACGTGGCAATAGTATGGCTCACAAAGCTATTCAACCACATTTTTCGGTCAAACAAGATGCCTGAAGAATGGAGAAAAAGTATATTAGTACCTATCTTCAAAAATAAAGGAGATATTCAAAGTTGTACTAATTATTGAGGCATTAAGCTTATGAGTCATACTATGAACACCGCCTGAGGAAAGTGACCAATGTCACTAAAAACCAGTTTGGTTTTATGCCTGGGAGGTCTACAATGGAGGTGATTTTCTTGCTTCATCAGCTTATGGAGAGATATAGGGAGCAGAAGAAGGACTTGCATATAGTGTTCATCGACTTGGAGAAGGCGTACGACAATATACCAAGGTCAGTCATGTGGTGGGCACTAGAGAAACATAAAGTGCCAACAAAGTACATTACCCTTATTAAGGATATGTACAATAATGTTAGGACAAATGTGCGCGTAAGTGATAGTGAGACTGATGCATTTCCTATCACGGTAGGACTACATCAAGGATCAGCTTTGAGCCCATACATCTTTTCCTTGGTGATGGATGAGGTGTCGAAAGATATACAAGGGGATATCCCTTGGTGCATGTTCTTTGCTGATGATGTAGTGCTGGTAGATGAAACTAGGGATGATGTTGATAAGAAATTAGAGTTATGGAGACAAACCTTAGAGTCCAAGGGGTTTAGACTTAGTAGGACCAAAACCGAGTATATGAGGTGTGACTTTAGTGGTGTTGGTCGTGAAGAGGGAAATGTTAGTTTACAAGGACAAATAGTACCTAGAAGGGACTCTTTCCGATACTTAGGATCAATGTTACAAAGCAATGGCGATATTGATGAGGATGTTTGCCACAGGATCACGGTAGGGTGGATGAAATGGCGACAAACCTCTGGAATCCTATGTGATAGGAAAGTCCCACAAAAGCTAAAAGGGAAGTTCTATAGGACGGTGATCAGACCCGCGATGCTCTATGGGGCGGAATGTTGGCCAACTAAACGGCAACATGTCCAACAAATGAGTGTCGCAGAGATGCGCATGCTACGGTGGATGTGCGGGCACACGAGAAGAGACCGAATAAGGAATGAGACGATTCGAGATAAGGTAGGGGTGGCGCCGATTGAAGAGAAGTTAGTCCAACATCGACTTAGGTGGTTTGGACATATCCAACGGAGACCTCTAGAAGCACCGGTTAACAGTGGGATTTTAAGAGGTAGAGAAAATATTAGGAGGGGTAGAGGACGGCCAATGTTGACCTGGGAGGAGGCGGTAAAACGAGATTTGAGAGATTGGAATGTATCCAGATACTTAGCTCATGATAGGACCGCATGGAAAGTAGCAATCCATGTGCCAGAATCGTAGTCTTGTTTTTTTTCTTTTTTCTTTTATCTTTTCTCTTTTCTTTTTTTCTTTTTTCTTTTCTCTTTTTCTTTTTTCTTTTTTTCTTTTTTTTCTTTTTTTCTTTTCTTTTTTTCTTTTTTTTCTTTTTTCCTTTTTTGTTTTCTTTTTTCCTTGTTCTTATAACTCTTCCTCTCTTTTACTTCATTGATATTGGGTTTCATGTCTAGCCGACCCCAACAGGCTTGGGATAAAGGCTTGGTTGTTGTTGTTGTTGTTGTTGTTTGATTCTAAGAAAACCAATGTACTGTAATTGGCAGAATCAAAGTAGGAAGGAAAAGGAACATTCACCCCAGTAAGTAAGCAGATAAATAAAGTAATAAACTGAATATAAAGTAGGAACCTGGGACACGGATAGTTAAGCTCATCACTGTATGAAAAAGAAAATGATGAGCTATCAAACTTTTTCATTCTAAATTATCATCACTATTCCTATTCAAAAAATACCATCACTACAGTATGTATCCAGTGTTGAAGGCTCACACACATTGTGGTGTCTAGTGAAGAGTTATTTCTAGACAGACTTACCCCTGCTTTTGTAGAGAGGCTGGTTCGAACCCGAGACTTTAGGACATAAGTGGAGACACACTACCACTACGCTAGATTCACCATTCAAAAAATATCATCACTATTTAATATAAACTGCAGTTAAACAACTGAGTTTACTGCTGATGATTTTACCAATCTGGCAGCAACAATTAGACTATCTTTTTCAGGTCAATTTAGTGTTGTGGGCAGTGCATAAAACAGATTGCATGTTATTGAGAAAATATTACTAACACGTTTGCATAAAGCAAAGATAATAAGACATCAGATGTTTAAAGTCACAATATCCATACATCAAAAATCTATGAAAGTATGAGATCAAAATACATAGGATAAATCTAAGAAAACCCGGAGGCTAAACAGAAAACATTATTCAAGCACCCACAGTCAATGCACGCTTTCTCCGATGTATAAATGGTTTTAGTTCAAGTATCCTAGATATGCAGTTTGTTTCTCCAATAAGCACCTTTATTACTTAAATATTAGTCCACAAGCCTGAACAAGCATGACCAGCTTCATATTATTTAGAATTCCTCGTTTAAGGAGTGATTAGTTTATTGAACATGTTCTTTGGCTTCAGCTGATAATATCATAGATTTGATTGTTTTATCTTGTTTTCAGAAAACCTTGCATAAAAGGAATAAATCTTCATCATGCTCTTGACAGATCTCCATTTTTCCATATCCATACTTGCAAGCAAGATTAAAGTTGATTTGACAAACTTAACCGCAGTAAATAAGGAAGGTGTTTGATATATTATCTCCACAGAAACAGAAAAAGAACAACATAACTGAAAGGGAATTGACTCTACTGTATCAGCACCAATCATCATAGGCAGATGACAGTAACATCTGGATTGTGAAAGAACAACATGATATGTATATACTATATAGCCAAAATCGTTTACTACATTTGACCATAAGTAGTAGACAGGAAGCAAACATGGTCAGGTGACATTCCCGGCAACAGTAACCATATACTTGATATGTCATGTTAGACCTCAATCAAACAGGCAAGACTGTCAGTAAAGAGTACTCCAGTTCATCCATACACAATAACAACTATATGTATTCTCCCATCGAAGTATCCCTAATTTGCATCTCTTTATTTACACAGATACTTAGAGATCCAACCGATAATTTAATATAAAAACTGAAGCTAGCAGATCTACTTCACTAAAAACGACTAACTAGCCAGCTCCGAATGGTATAATTGAATGAAATTTATAACAGGATAGCAAACAGGAATGCTAACATATTGATATTCTTTAGGCAGAACTACCAAGGATTAGTCACTTCGAATCATCGATTGTCATAGCCAAATCCAACCAGAGATACCGCCACGGGTCACAATGACTGAATCCAAGGATGTGGTAGCACCATCTGAATTGAACATGAACGGAATGCGAAGAAATACAAACTGTCGAAGGGAGTTGGGAAGGATCGATCGCGCGTTGGCTACTGACCCGGTCGCCGATATTGCACTCGTCGGCCTCGTCGTGCGCCATGAACTTGGAGGTGCGCTTGACGTAGCGGTTGTACGTCTTGTGGTGGAAGAGGCGGTCCACGGCCACCACCACGGACTTCTGCATCTTGTTCGACACCACGATCCCTACCACCGGCTTCATCTCCGCCGGATAAGCCGATTTCCTGAAACAAACGAACGAATCCTGCGCGTAGACCCTTCCCGGAGCGGGATAACTGGGAGATGAGGATGGCGGCGGCGGCAACCGAGCGGCGAGATCGACAAACCCTAGCGGCGGCGGGGAAGGGAGGGAGGCGAGTGATGCGGATCTGGGGGCGGTTAATTCGGGTTTGACAAATGGGAACGAGAACCGTCAGATCGGGATTGGTCGGATCAGATACACCTTAGCAAGTATACCACACGAGCTTTGTACAAGCTTTGTCTCTGCTGCGGATTTTCTGCAGTGTTGCAAGCTCATGCTCAACAAGGTTGGAAGGAATTCTCAAAGAAAAGGAAAAAAGGAGGTTGGAATGCTACAGTTTCTCAGGTTTGGAAAGGCCACCAGGGATATAATCCTCACACTAACATATTTATAACGAAATTGTTCTCTTGAGTTCGATAAATACTAAGCTTTATTTCTGAAAATTCAAAAATATAAGACATGGCTATTGGTAAACACCTTCACATTTATAGGAAAGTTTGAGCCAATTTGAAAATCGAAACTTTGACATATTGCTCTCGATAGTTCTGTCACTGTCAACCTTGACCCACGCATGCACATAAGTGATGGTCCATATGTTAGGCAAGCCTTGTCTACCAAATTTAAAAAGCAAGTCTCTAGATAATAATTTTGTTACCTAAATATATTGAACAAGCAAACACGTGTTGGAACACAAACCACATGTTATGTCTTTAACATCAACAAAATTAACAGTCATCTCAAAATACACCCTACCATCAACCTCCATATGAAATAGCTAATTGAATTTAAACTTAACTAAAATATATGTTTTAAATTGTTTAGAGCTTGTTTGGGTATGCATATGAATGAAATGGAGTGAAAAATAAACTAAATTTTATTTTAATCCTTTCCAATCCATTATAAAATAAGAGTATCCAAATCCACTCCAAACTCCGGCTGGCCGCGTCACCCGAATCGCTGCGCTATGTGATACAGTCGATCCGTTCTTTCCAATGTCCTCACGTGCCATTGATTTTCTACAGAAATTCCCTCGTGTGTTGAGCCTAGATTGAATCGACTTTTTTACCAATCAACAAAAGCGCAGAATAGACTGAAACTGACCCAAGTCCATCTTGACCACGCTGCGACTCGCGCCGCTGTAGATGCAGTGGCAGACCTAGGATTTAAGATCAAGGTATGTCAAAATAACACTTTGATCAATAATTTGATAAACAATTATAAAATTCAGCTGACCAATTCGATATAGTGAGTGTATATAATAACTAAAAATATGATAATATACACAAAAAAATGTTTATACACTTACACTAGTTTAAAATATTGCAAGATACCTCGTTTGCAGTCAGAGATCGTGATGAAGTAGCATCGACCTTGTTTGCTACATGTTTTTCTGTTCTTTATCATATATGGGTTCAACTTCACTATGATAAGCACTAGAAGAACATCAACTGAAAAAAATGAAAATCTACTTTGATAATAGAATATCGTGTTTTAATGTCCACAGTAAGATCAAAGTGTTTCACGTTTGACACAAACATTTTAATACATGATGAACATGATTTGTCTGCCTGTTTGATCAATCAAACAACTAACACATGATCCTGCTGACAAACACGTCAAGGATTCAAGTTCGATATGACTACGAGCTATGGACACGCATCAAGCCTGACCGCGGGTTACACTGAGCGTCATTATGTGAGCGTCCAAGGCGCATGTCAGATGTCGTGGTGAAGACTAAGAATTAGGAATTGAGCGATGGCAGCAGCTAGTTTAAGACAGAAGACGAAGTTGATCAGTTGATCCAATCCATTTCCGTGTTTTCCCGTGGACTGTGAAGCTCGAGGGGCTGGCTTTGGTCCAAATCTACAGGGTATGCCGGTTCCCACCCAGCATACCATGTAGGTCCGCCACTGTGTCGATGCTACGTGCACGCGTGTAGAGTTACCGGATCCGAACCGAACAGAACGCCTGCTGCCACGGCGGACTTCGTAGACACATGCATGCTACTGTACGCAGAAGCACGGCACGACAAAAACCTCTGGTCTATAGGGCGCTATCCCGGAGCCGGCAACTAGGCCGGCGATCGAACAAAGCGTGCGCGCAGCGACGCAGGCACCGTTCCGCCGCGCGCGGCGCCGAGGACCCCGACACGACACGCCACGACGCGACCGTGCCCTTCTCGTAATCCATGCAACACGCGCGCGCGTTCGGGGATCATGGCAAGTCCCTGCTCGCGCCCCGGCCGGCCGGCCTGCATCGACACGCCGTGATCCACATCCCCGGCCGGCCATGATTCAGTTTCTCCCCGGCAGCGCCCGTGCCGCGCCGGCGCGCCCGCCCCAGGGCTTGCCCGAAAAAGAGGTGGGCGGCAATGAGTGCGAGAATGAGTGGCGACCACCGGCCGGGGCGACGCCAGCCACGGCGAGCACTGAGCGGGCCGCAGCAGCAGCCGCGACAGGGCGGTTTGCCAATCGCGCTGCGCTCGACTGCACTGCCTGTCTGCCTGCTAGTTTCCTTTTCCTTTTTTGCCACATCATGCACTGTTCAGTCTCCAGTGTCCTTACTGTCTCTTTTTCTTAATCTTTTTCTTTTTCACCTTTAGCCTCCTCTCGTGTCTCTTTTCCCTCTTGGCGACGCACTTTACCTCTCTCCTTTCGTTTCTCACTTTCCTTTTATTGACATCTCTCATCGGCTTTGTCAGAGACGACGATCGCGTACGCCATGTGCTGAAACTGAGGCGTTGTTTCCTTACGGATCCGGGCCAATAACAGTGTTGCGTTTTCCATTTTGCGAAGGTGCCAAAACGTGTCGCGCTGCCTCAAGCGTGAGCGCCGGGTACTACTGCTAGTTCATCAGTTTTACCACGGCTGCTCAGTCAAGAGTCAGAGGCAGACGACGACTACCAGTACGGCGCCAGGCTCGCCGATTCGATCCTTTGACGTGGCAATGAGCCGTCTCTCGCTTGCAGGCTGGCCCGAAGCACCTTCCGGGTCCATATGTCAGGCCAGACACTGATACTTTCTTTTTCTGCTCCACTCTCCGCTCTCAGATACTACACTGGTGGCCACTGGGACTGGCCCTGCTTGGAGAGGACCCAAGACGAATCAACACCACACCGATTTCGAATTCCATCGTCCTCTCGGATGCGGCGGAGGCCTAGTTGATCACCAGCGGAGCGGGGAAATCAGTGCTGGAAGCGGAGGCTCTTGTTTGGGGCGGTAGTTTTTGTTGCCTTCTGGGGATCAGAAATCCAGGTTAGGTTCTCGTGTATGTTGATTGGACAGAACCTAAGACGGCTTCTGGATATCCTACGAACTCATTGATCGATGGTGTGGGTGTGGCAGTAGTTCTCCTATTGTTCCAGCCTCTCTGCCTCCCTGATCACCTGGAGGTTGCATGTAAGTGGTAGGAACGAGTTTTGTGTTCTAGATGAAATTTCTTCTGAGAAATGTGTAGGGATTGTTTGCAGTGCTTCAGGAGACCTGGCAGGGGCAGTTAGATACAAAACCGGCAACCGGATCAGCCTCTTGTATTGTTAAATCAAAATTAAGATTCGTCTCGACTGAATGGACCTGTCCTTTTTATCGGACAGTGATCAACTAAGGTTAATCGAAATCATCAACCCCACCGCTCTCTTCAGTCTTCAGTCACTGGGCTACTCCCAAGCCCCATACAACACCCGAGAAGAGAAAAACAGTTTTTTTTTCTAAAAACACACGCACCCACTGCATACCGGGCCCGCAGACCCCACCACAGCTTCCATCCATCCGGTCATACCGCTGTCACCCCAAAGATGCCATGGCATGGCAAGGCAAATTGGCAATGGTCTGAATGGCACGCAGACCCCCTCCCCCACATCACATCGCCAGCAGCAGCAGCCTTGTTCCGTGACACGAGAAAAAGCAGAGGCGCCCTGCCCCCCCTCCTCGCCTCGCTTTTTCTTTCTTTCTTCTTCTCTTCCTCCTCGCCCCCCCCCCTCTTCTTGAGCGGCCTCTCGAGCCCATCATTCCATTCCACGCAGTGTTCCGATGGCCTCCACCACCTCCGTTCACGTCCTCTTCTTCATCCTCCTCGTGTCATCGGCGCTGTTCCTTGCCTCCTCCTCCGAGTTCCGCAACCCGGAAGGTAAATCACGCAGCGCAGCTACAGACGGCAATTGTGTTGCCGCTTGTGCCTGATGATTACTGATGGCGGCGCGTTTGGTTGCAGTGGAAGCGCTGATCGCCATCAGAGACGGGCTGGTCGACCCGCACGGCGTGCTGAACAACTGGGACCAGTACTCCGTCGACCCCTGCAGCTGGGCCATGATCACCTGCTCCGCCAAGAACCTGGTCATCGGCCTGTAAGCACCTCTCTTTTTCTCGCGCATTGGCCGCCTCCTGGCATCTCGTCTCCTGCCGTTAGAAGTTGGTGTGCCCGGCGAGCTCCGTTGACTGATACCGGCGCATTGGTTTTGCGTTTCAGGGGAGCGCCGAGCCAGGGCTTGTCGGGGACTCTGTCCGGAAGGATCGCCAACCTCACCCATCTCGAGCAAGTGTAAGAACCTTCTTCTTTGCCTGTCTGGAGGTGTCGATTAACCCATTCGTCCATCTTGCGTAGTTGCGTTAGTGGGAAAACTAAGTAGTTTGATCGGTGCTGTAACTAAAGCTGATGAGTCTCGACCGTTTACGTTTCCAGGTTGCTCCAGAACAACAACATCACGGGGCGGCTGCCGTCGGAGCTGGGCGCGCTGCCGAGGCTCCAGACGCTGGACCTCTCCAACAACCGCTTCTCCGGCCGCGTGCCCGACACTCTGGGCCGCCTCTCCGCCCTCCGGTACCTGTGCGTGAGCCAGCCTTCTTCCGAAACATCCCGTTCATTTCCGTTTCTACTCTCTCTCGTGCGATGACTCGGTTGCTCATGTGCTACTCGTCGTGGTCTGTTGTCATGCCGTAGGCGGCTAAACAACAACAGCTTGTCCGGGGCGTTCCCCGCGTCGCTGGCCAAGATCCCGCACCTCTCGCTCCTGTAAGTACCGTGCGCGCCGTCTTGTAAAAGCAATCGTCTTCCTGGATTTGTCAGGCCTACTGTTTACCTAGTTCCTTCTGCCATTTGAATCGAATTTCCGTTCTCGTGACCCAGGGACATGTCGTACAACAACCTCACTGGACCTGTTCCTCTTTTCCCCACAAGGACCTTCAAGTAAGTATGAGCTCCGATAAATCCGTTGTACTATCGTGTTCCGCGCAACAATATGCTTGATCACTTTGTTTTCTGGCAAGGATTAAAAACGGCATTGCATTGTGGTTTAGCATCGAATCTAATGCCAACAGAGTTGTTTAATATTACTTTTTTTTTGAAAAGGAGTTGTTTAATATTGGTGCGTGCGCGCGTGCAGCATCATGGGCAACCCGATGATATGCGGGAGCAATGGCAGCGCAGGGGAGTGCGCCGCCGCGGTCGCGCCGGTCATGGTACCGTTCCCGCTGGATTCCACTACGGGCAGCAGCAGTGAGCACTCCTCTCCCATCACTCCAACTCCCGTCTAGTCGTGTTCCGCTCTGTGCTCCAATTTGTTGCTTTATCGGGTAGCGCGTGGCATGGCGCGCATGCATGCGTGGCTGCTGCTGCTCTTCTCCCGCCGTGTAACGGTGGAGGAGACACGGTGTTGCCGGGAACAGGGCGGCGCCCGTCTCTTGCGGCGTGCGCGGGCGTCCATCAGCACAGCACTAGTGAATGGCGCGGCGTGGCGTGGCATCTGATTCATGCCGGCGCGCGCGAGAGCAGCAAGCAGGCCTGGGGATCAGCGAGCGAGTGGTTTTGATGTGTGTTGGCTCGTGTGTGCGTGCAGGGACAGAGGCGTCGGCAGCGTCGGCGAGGTCAAAGGCTGGCGCTCGGCTGCCGATCGGCGTGGGGACAAGCCTGGGCGCCTCCTCCCTTGTGCTCTTCGCCGTGTCCTGCTTCCTCTGGCGGCGAAAGCGCCGGCAGTCGGGCCCTTCGGTTCTTGGCATCCACGGTACGCTGCAGTGCCACGTCCCCTTCACCGCTTGATCCCGACAGGGCGACAGTAACGCAACGTTCGTGAGAGCGACAAGTCTGGAGGAGTAACTGTTAATTCTAATGCCCGTGGATGTTTTGTTTGGATTGGCAGAGCGTGGCGGCTGCGATCTACTGGAGGACGGCGGCGGCGGGGTGGTGGTGGCGCGGCTGGGGAACCTGCGCCGGTTCGGGCTGCGAGAGCTGCAGGCAGCCACGGACGGGTTCAACCCGAAGAACATTCTGGGGAAGGGCGGGTTCGGGAACGTGTACCGCGGGAAGCTCGCCGACGGCACGACGGTGGCCGTGAAGCGGCTCAAGGACCCCAGCGCGTCGGGCGAGGCGCAGTTCCTCACGGAGGTGGAGATGATCAGCCTCGCCGTGCACCGGCACCTGCTCCGCCTCGTCGGCTTCTGCGCGGCCGCCGGCGAGCGCATCCTCGTCTACCCCTACATGCCCAACGGCAGCGTCGCGTCGCGGCTGCGAGGTACGCCCGTACACGCCCCCGGTGTCCCCGTTCACGCGCAACCGACACGCAGGCTCGATCGTTACACGTAGTACGTACGAGCATCGACGTTCGTGCACGAGATCTGCATTGGCCTCGTGCGGGGCCCAGGAGGGGGGAGTGGTGCATGCGATTGTCATGGGGAGAGGAGCCCTGGGCTGTCTGGCCTCTGCGCGTGAGGCAGGCAGGCAGGCGATCAGGCGTGGTCGCGCACCCCTGTATGTACTTGCCGCTGGCACGCGGGGACCGCGAGCAAGGGAGAGAGAGACCAGCGCGACCACCGCGCACTCAAGTTTTGTCCGCATTCCCGGCTGGCGGACGGGCGGGGTTCATGCCGCCCCTGCGACTCCACACGGCACGCACGCCCCCACCGCGGCCGCGTAGCACGAGTCCACGACACGGAGCACAGTCCCTCTGGGACTGCCGGCCACTGGAAGTGCCAGTCGTCCAGTACTACTACGCTCCTAGCCGGCAGCAGCGGCCACGAGCCAGCCAGCCCAGCCGAGCCCCGGCCGGCAGCGTGTATTTATCGGCGTAGCGTAGCGCGCGAATGCAGGACGGGGCCAGGCGAGCGGCAGCTAGCCCCCACCACAGGAGAGCGCCTTGGGCTTCGCACGTCCAGAAAAGCCCGGCCGCGCGGGCCGGGCGTAGTAACTCGGCCGCCGTGCGGCATCTACGCCGGCGTGCGGCCCCGTCCGCTTCAGTTTGCTCCTTGCCCTCTCGTCCGCGGCTAATAAACTCAGGCGTATCTACGCTGCGTTCAAGGAAGGGGAAGGTTCATCAAGTTTTGCTCGCACGTCTGGTATGATCCGGCGCCTGCTGTGCTGGAGTGCTCAAGGATGGCTCAGGTCGGTCAGGGTTAGGAGGCTGGACGGCGAAGGGTTGGATGCCGTGGTCCAGATGGTCAGCACAGGGCATGTCTGTTTCTTCTTTCGTTCCAGGGCAGGAGACGGGACCTAGCTAGTTCCATCTCTACGCGTAGCACGGTTTACGAGCTCGTGTGTGCGGTCACTGTTGGACCTGGCAACGGGCTTGCCATTATTCAGTTAGCAGCTGGTTGATGGCCGGAACATCGCCGGACGTCTCAGCGTTTGTCAGGCGGCCGTGGGGGGGACCAAATCACGCAGAGAGATTTCAGGGTAGGATCAACCTCGTAGTGTATGGGAAGATTATCTCTGTTTTTTTAAATTGTTTTCGTGCAAAGAAAGAACCGTTTGTTTACGCTCGTAGCGGCTGGGGCTATCGCTTCGTTCGCTATAGTGCTGTAGACTCTGCTGGTACGTCTTGTATGTACACAGAACACGCGGCGGTGAGAGCACCGGGCAGTAGATGTAGATCCGAGGCAGGTTACGCCCGCCTTCTCTACTCACTGTACACGTACCCTGGTACGTGTTGTATGCACACTGAAGACGCGCCATCAAACCGCAGGGAAGCCGGCGCTGGACTGGGCCACGCGGAAGCGGATCGCGGTGGGCGCGGCGCGCGGGCTGCTGTACCTGCACGAGCAGTGCGACCCCAAGATCATCCACCGCGACGTCAAGGCCGCCAACGTGCTGCTGGACGAGCGCCACGAGGCCGTCGTCGGCGACTTCGGGCTCGCCAAGCTGCTGGACCACGGCGACTCGCACGTCACCACGGCGGTCCGCGGCACCGTAGGCCACATCGCGCCGGAGTACCTCTCCACGGGGCAGTCGTCGGAGAAGACGGACGTCTTCGGCTTCGGGATCCTGCTGCTGGAGCTCGTCACGGGGCAGCGCGCGCTCGAGGTCGGCAAGGGATCCGGGGGCATGCAGAGCCAGAAGGGCGTCGTCATGCTGGACTGGGTACGTATGCCTCTTTTCTTTTTCAGGTTCAAATGTTGAATGCGTCCATGAACATCTTCTAAAAAATGGACGCGTGGTTATACGAGTATAAAGCGATTAATTTCCCATCATTTTATATGTACCAAAAGGTGAGGAAGGTGCACCAAGAGAGGATGCTCGACCTGCTGGTGGACCAGGACCTGGGCCCTCACTACGACAGGATCGAGGTGGCCGAGATGGTGCAGGTGGCGCTCCTCTGCACCCAGTTCCAGCCGTCGCACCGGCCCAAGATGTCCGAGGTGGTCAGGATGCTGGAGGGCGACGGCCTCGCCGATAAATGGGAGGCCACGAACCGCCCCGCGTCGGCGGCGCCGGTCAACGACGCTCTCGGCTGCTACGACCACCGGAACGACTCCAACGGCTCGGTGTTCTTCAACGACTTCTACCACGACAACGACAGCAGCCTGAGCAGCGACGAGGCAAGGTCCGTCGACATGGTGGAGGAGATGGAGCTGTCCGGACCAAGGTAGCAGACGGAGCTGCTGGTCAGAGCAAGTTCATAGCATCTAAATCCAGAGGACCAGTCTGCTTAAAAATTTGCTGGTAGAAAATGAGGATTGGATTTGTTGCTACTAGCTAGATTGAAATTAAAGTTACTAGGAGATGCTTTAGGGTTCAGACCACAGTGTGTAGTTTCTGACCGAGTTTCCTGTTTCCTTTCCCCTATAAAGATGTAAAGAAAAAAGATGGCTTGTCTTTAGCTTCTTTTTCACAGGCTCTTTTTCTTTTTTTTTTCTGCTGCTGCTCCTTTTCTTTTACAACTGGGGCACAGGCACATACAGCTTTGCAGTCTTGGTGTGCTGGTCCTGATCTAGAGCAATCTTTTGCAGTGCACCGGTAGCTCCCCGCTGTACAGGGGAATGTGTTGCGACTTTCGAGGCATGTAGTCATTTTGACTGCTTTCCTACCTGTAAAGATCACAACTGTTTCTTTCTTTAAAAAATTAGGGTTGCTATGAGTAACGGCACAATCACGGATCGATTTCACGAATCATCACGTACGGTTTTATTGCAATGGTAATGATCAACAAGCGATCGATGGAAACAGAGTCGACTGGAACAGAGTTCCCGTTAAATGTCCAGGGAGTAGATTCAGGCAAAGCAGAGCCTACAGAAGCGGGAACTGATGACGAGAGGCACATACATTTATATTTATGATACATTTTTAGAGAAAATAATTAGGCTATTAGCGTATCTTCATCATGAGGAATTTATTCCAAATTTACAGAGAAAAACCTGTACACCTGGAAGAATTGTACTAGCTATCACTATGGTAGCCTTTCACTGGCTAAACCCTAAATCTAAAGAATGATGGCAACCAACAGTAACATTCTTTGTCAATCTTTACCCTTCTGTAATACACCTTCTGGCAATGTACATGCTCCTTGGTCAATCTGTACTCGTCACAGTTTCCCTCGGCATTTTTCAGCCCCACAGAAACAATCTTTCTTTGGACCGTAAGAAGTAGAGAATCTACAAAGCCAAGTGAAAACTGTATATAAAACACAACAATAGCGACGGATCAACAATAGTCCGCTAGAAGTAGAGAATCTACAAAACCAAGTGAAAACTGTATAAAACACGACAACAGTGATGGATGAACAATAGTTCCGGAATATGGTCAACATCTCTCTTATAGGTAAGCCTACTAAAGACGGGGTTTCAGTCAGACCTGTACCGATTATAATTAATATCTCTATAGTCTAAATCTTTTATGCATGAATCATGATTACTGCATATTTATCAAAGGTCTTGAGAAGTACCATCAGTGTAAGTCGTCTCACAAGTAGAAACACCACCAGCATGATACTTAAATATGTGAACCGTGACCATATACGTTTTTAGAAATATTCAATATTATAGAAAACAAGTGAGACAAAGAGTTACTACTCATTCATTAGTTCAAAGATCTGATACACGACAGAAATCAGTAACCTTGGGCTTCATAGAGGCTGATTCTGACGTACCTGTAGTCGTAAGTCAAGGGCATCCCTGCTTTTATAGCTTCTGAAGCAAACACACCTAATCTTGTCTTGCCGTTAACTTGCCTAGCAAAACAACAAATACTTGACTTGAGCCTATCTTCGAGACATATCAGTACCGGCTAATAAACTAACTAGCAAAAGGACAAAAATACAGAATTATATAACATTGGATTTAGTCTAGCACATAAAAATACTGGTAAACAAGCTAACGTCTTACCATTTCTCCAACCGGCAGTTAGGTTCGCAACTGTGATTCATAAAGCGACAAGCATTTCCCTTGAATGTTGCATCAATCACAAAGTCTTTGCTGACTTTACACATGTAGAAATTCTGATCTCTACGATGTCTCATGTCCACAAGTCTTTCTTCGCATGTTGCGTCATCTATAACTGGATCACGTATTAAGGGCAAAATATATTGAAAACGTTTATAATCAGGAAAAAGTACAATTAGAGTAAAATCCTCAGAAAAATCAATCCTTGTCATGAATAGAACTAAATTATAAAATGGTCAAGATGCTAAAATTATGCTGCTTCAATTATAAATTTGGATAAAATAAAGAAGCTTTTGGTTTCAACAGAAAAGGAGGCTACATGATTTAACAGAAATATGTTCAGAATTTCTTTCCGAAAATTATAGCGTGCTATACATTTAGGTAATAAAATTCAAATGTAAATACTTTTATAGTTACATCTCCAGGAGTGTAGGGAACAGCCTGCATTGGACCGAATGGAAATGTGACAGTTAAGAAAACCAGTGAAGAGCTCCAATACCTTCTCCAACAAACTCTATCACAAAATCACCTTTCTCAATGGATTCCAGTGTAATAATGCCCCATCCGCAATGCTGCGTCTATAGAATTCCATCAGACATTTACGTTCTACTCGAATAAAATCTTAGAATATGTAGATCGCCAAGCCCAAACCAAGATTTGCTAAGCAGACAAGAAAATACCCTATGTTATTTGCTTATGTTTTAGGCATAAAATTTCTAATGCGAATGAAAGTTGTTTTTTGCATCTAAAGTATCAAGAATAGTCGCTAAATAAAAGAACACACAAAGCAACTAGAAAAATAAATAAATAACCATAAAAAGATAACATTATATCTTGTAAAATGTAAAACATCTATGAATATCAAGAGGGCAATTAAAAACCTTGAATTCCTTGTTGAGAACGCCAATAAATATTTTTTTTGAAGGGTCGGCACCAAGAAAAGCAATTGTTTTTGAACGGACAACACGAAAAAAAGTAATTGACAACAAGCTTTACCTTAACAATCTCGACCTTCTTCTCTCTGCGAAATGGTTTATTGGAGCACTTAACTGAGCAATGACAAGCTTGAGAGCAGCTAATCAATGCAGACCTGCAATAATAGCCGCAGATAATTCCTTGGAACAATTTCAGGAACCCAAAAAAGAGTTGTACTTGCATAGGATTAGCCAAAAGCGTAAATAGGATATGAAAAGTATCTTACAGGTTTAGGCGCAATAAATGGGAGGGCGGCTTTTACCTGCAGGAACAACTTTCACACGTTGAGTGATGATCACAACTGACGCATCCATCTTCAATGGCATCACTGCAACATTTGCTCTTGACAACATAAGCATCTTAATTCGCTAAGGAAATGAAAATTACAGAAGTATTCGTATAAATTTGAACTTTTCGTACTCTATATAGAATAGTGAGGATCAATAATTCAATTAACAAGGATACTGCACTTCAAATGTATATATGGAGGTGGTTCTGTCTCATTTTCCAAATTCTTTTTATTGTTAGGACCAAAACTGAACTCTTGATCAATGTATGGGAGAGGTAAACGACGGAAGGCTTCCTACAAACGGATAATCCACAATAGGTAGAAGGTTTTGTCAATGGAACAATAAGTAGAAGTTTGCAAACGTTAATGATACCTGGGAAAATTCTGGAAGTCAATAATAAAGTAATAAACGACAAAAAAATATGTATGAATCACCTCTATGCTGGTTGCAGGACCTGCATCCTGTAAGAAACAAAATCTAAGTCAGCAAAATAGTCATAAAAGATAAGATAATTTTAACTTCGTCATTCTCTGGTCCAGAACATGTGTACATGTAGGTATACAGTATATACAACTAAGCCCCCAGTACCCAAATGTGTAGCTTTAAAAGCAGTATTGAATTTCTGATGGAAAATTCATACAGTGGCAAATTACTGACGATTAACTCCACTGCAACTATGATACACCAGCACTGACGAAATTGCAAGCAAATTCAATCTAGCCAATATCCAGCTGTCATTGAACATGTACATTACAGAAGAGGAAGAAGTTATTTTTACGACTCATAAGTATTTGATTTGTCCATTTAACTCCCAAAACGAAGTTTCGACTCAATTCACATATTTTTTTAGATAATAAGAAATGTTTTCCGGACTCAATTTACATATGGTACTATAGTTTCCAATTGCAGCTATCTATGAATAGCGGGTTAATTGCACTTGATAATTTAGTCCTCCGCACTGTAGCCACTGAATATGAATAACTGGCTACCAAAATTTTGAATAAGGTGGATAACGCATGGATCAACCTCACTTGTCAATGGCCAGATACTCCAACAGATTATTGCCCTTGATGGATCTTCAGAGTCAATCATTCTGTTCTGCTTTAGTGAACATTCCGTACATGCAGGCATTGTGTGTTTCACAGAACGCTTAGAATTCCTCCTTTTGCAGTAAAAGCATATCTGTGCAGTTAACAGTGAAAAGAATTTACACAACTGTTAGTTATTGGAATTACAATGAAGTATAAACAAGAATTTCACTAATCATATACACATATCCTGGGGAAAGGTAATCAGATGCATAAATGACATCACTAGTACATACTGATCTTTGTCAGCCAAAAACACAGCCATTTTCCTTAAATCTGGAGTTGACTTGTCTCACAGTTCTCTTTTTGACGATTACTAATTTATAAAAATGGTACTACCTCCGGATTTGTATTGTTGACGTTCGGACAGCAGTTTTGAGGAAAACTTGAACTAACTTTGCTGTCTGAACATCAGCAAAAACAATGCGGAGGGAGTAAAATGAAATAAGTCATTAAAGCAAAGGAAAATACGTTACTACAGAATGTAAACTCAATGCGACTCAGTTATAAATCCTGAAGGCACTCGACTAAATGAATATGAAAATGCAAATGTTAGGCCTGTAGCTTGGTTTCAGACAACTTACATGACGAGGGCAGCATCCATCACGTTCTGCAGAACAAGCCTTGTGCAAGGTTACTTCGCAGTGATTGACTGAACATTCAATCCTTTCATCAGGTTGAATACTCTTGGAGCAAATAAGGCACTCAACCTAAATCCAAATGATTCGAAGTACCTCACTTTCAGTAAATTAGTAGACCAAAAGAGTATCTTCTCTACTTCAATTAAGACCATATCAATTACCTACGGAGAAATAGTGTGCTGACAAGCAAGTTTAGTGCAGAAGCTATTCTTGTACACCAGAATGCACAAGAGATTTTGTACATCATTTCCTTGACGATACAAGGGACTCCGCACAATATTAAACAATAGCATATCTTCTTTATCAGCAACCAGAACTACAAACCATGACAATACGAACTAACTTCGGAGTTGTCTATTCAAACTTTAAACACCTGGACAATGACACTTTAAGCTATTGCTTATGCTTCTCAAATCACTGTTGTCCAAAGAGCACTTCAAAATTTCAGTTGAACTTATGAAAATCATATAACAACGTAGAGGTATATAATGACAATGTCATTTCCAGCCGTCCTCCATTTTCAGCTTAGATACCAAGTTTTGTGCCAGCAGACAATATTTTCCGTACAACAGTTCCACCCCTCTCTGTACTGCCAAGCAGTCTTGCATCCAAATTTCTAGATGTGCCATGTCCTTAATTGTAGGTTAAGGACAGTCAACAGAGGCACTCCAGGTAGGGGGCCAACAAACGCAACAAGTATTGTATAGAACTATAGATTGGTCTCTCATGCAAAAGATAGCATAAGAAGTTAGTTTATTGATGCACAAAATTCTGCACAATGTGCATTGATGCCATAGTAAATCCTACCAAATACACTATTAAGCTCCACTAGGCTCCTGATTCCACAAACATTAAGAAACCTAGCATTACTCTAGAGTTTTATGATGCTACTGTAGAAATATTTTGTTTATCCTTCTCAAAATTCAATATCTGCCATACACTTTGATAAAAGAAACAGCACTATAAATAGTTGCAATGCACAGCCAGCACATTGCGCAAGGCACTGATTCAATCAATAAGAGTCACAGGACATTCTAGTTCATCTTATACCACCAAGTTAGCATAAAAAGGGAAGAAGAAACTCTCTGAATTCGAAGTGATCGCACATTGCTTCAAAAAAAAAGAAGTGATCGCAAAGATCAGAAGTCGAATTAAATCCACAGCAAACGTGTTCTTATACTGCAAGAATAAAGAAAAAATCTAGCCCAACAGTCATATGCTAGATCACGCAAATTTGGCTGTAACACTAGAAAATGCCAATACAAATTCTATGTTTCTGCAACTCCCACATTCCCAAGGCCGGGGATTTGGTTACCAAACTGACGCATCAAAACAGCAAGGAATAGATTGACACTACAGTCTACGTACACTACAATCAGAACTCAAGTTTCTTGGAAAATTCCGACACACAAGCCCACAAGAGTTCAGATGTAACCTCGCAAAGAACCCTAGAAAACAAACCGGAAGTGGCACAAAATCGTTAGCGTCGTCGATCCACATACCTTCCTGGGCGCACCCTTTCGGAGAAAGGGCAGGACGCACTCCTCCTTAGAAGCACCGGACGCCACCTTCGCCTTCCCCCACTCCTCCTCCAATGCCTCTACCGACTTTCGAGGGGCCACTGTGGGAGACCTGCGCCGCCGCCTCGGCGCGGAGGGCGGCTTCCCCGAGGGGAGGCCGCGGATGCGGAGGTGGTTTCGGCCCGATCGGCGGGGAACCGCGAAACCAGCGGGAGTATCAAATTCTTTGGACTCCGGAGGTGGAGATGCGGGCGCGGAGGTGGTCGAGTTCTGGGGTTGGGCATGATCACCCCTCCGTCGTCGGGGCCCGATCATGCCGGTGGAGCGGCGGCGGGGTCCGCGGGGCGCGGAGCTGGTGGTGGGGGTAGCGGCGGCGGACGGAGCCCCCATTTCTGCTGCCGCGACGACCAGAGGCGGTTAGTACTTAGAGTTTCCCAGCGCGGTTCGGCGCGTGGGGTTGGAGCGGTTGCGGAGGGGACGAGCGGAGGGGAGAGCCTAGGGGAGCGGGGACGCGGGAAGAAGAAGACGGAAATGCAGGCATGGAGCGGTTGCTTTGGAGTCAGTTTGCTTCCTTCATGGGCTCAATATGGGTTCTCTCGTTGCAAGGGAATGGGCCGCAACCGTGCTCGGCCTAGATAGGGCCGTGGCGGTTGACTACTCTTCTCTGCTGGGCCTGGACCGCATGGGCTCCGTGCGTTGATCTCTGATCGGCCCATAGTATTTGAGACTCGATTTGCACAGTCATCAAGATAGCACATTTTTATGAAACACAACATGTATACATGCACCGAGTACAAACGCACATACATTTAGGAATGGTAAAAGGGCTGGGCCACCGGAAACTTTGATAATTTAAACCGATTCTTATTATATATTAGGTCAAAAGTCAATATAAATACAATTCGATCCTAATATCCTCCCATGGCTAGTTTATTTTTCTTAGTCCATTATCAAACCTATGTACATCCTTCCTGCATAAACGTCTTTTTGAGATTCACGAAATCAACAAAGATGCTATGATGTTGACGGCTGAAAGAATAGATATAAATACAACACATGTGTTGAATATAGAACTCGGATAGGTCCAAGCAGCTGAGATATGCTCAGTTTTGTAATTATCATGATAGCATATTTACTCATTTGCAAAAATATTTGACTACCAACATCGATCCAAGTTTCTTATGTGAATAAAAATCGGCATTCAAACTACTAGTCGTTGGACGAAGATAGGACGGCAGTATCAGTGCAAAGAGGAACTATTATTAATAAAAAGCATATAACTAGGAAGCACAAAAGAGATTACCAATATTTTAGTTTAAAACGATTTACGCGAATTCCTCCCATTTCTGGCAGAGATGGAGAACAGATAAACTAATATATCACCATTTTTAGCAATCTGAATCAAGAGTACGAGAGAACTAAATCCTAAACTCTGCAATTTAACTCTGACTTTGTAGCCGTTTCTCAGCTGTTTGAATCAACCTATGGACCTACACGAACGCGTCCACGTCGCACTGGAACATGGGCGCGGCATACAAGCCCAGGTCCCCGAAGAGGAACGTGTCAACCTCTGCGAAGGCGAAGCTCATGCCATCGTCGTCGCACTCGAAGTGCGTCTGCACGTCGTCCGGGAAGCAGCACGGCGGAGCCGACGACGCGCCACCGCTCAACTCCGGCTGCCGCTCCGGTGACGGCTGCGACAACGACGGCGAAGACGGTGACGTGCACGGCGACGGCGAGCTAGCGTTGCTCTCGGTCGCCGTCGTCGTCGTCGTCGTCGTCGTCGTCTCCGTGGACGCCTGCTCCATCATCTCCATGAACTTGGGCGACCGCAGCAGCAGATCGAGCGCCGACGATGTCGGCGCGATTGGCGTCCTCACCTGATCATCAGGAAGCTGCGCGATGTAGGAATCGGCGACATGGTACGGGTGCCGGTGGTGCTCGCCATCGTGAAAGGCGGCGACCGCAACGGTTTCGTCGAGACCGATAGTGGCGCGAGCATGCTCCGTCGTCAGGTCGTTTGGTAGCTGGACTGGAATCATCTCTGTGGCGTCGAGGCCGCGGCGGCGGCGCCGGTGCCAGTCGATGTAGTGGCTGATGTCGAAGTTCGTGACGGCGTTGAGGCCGCGGTGCTCGATCGCGGCGATGTCGTACGCCACCGCTGCCTCCTCCTGCGTTGCTGTCACGTAGAATCGTGTAAATTGGAGTCGATAGTAATTAAGAATCGTGTAAATGGAGTCGATAGTAATTAAGCAGTAAGCTTTTGATTCTTTATTACAGATCTCACTGCTCTGTTGGAAGTCGTAACTATACAGTTGGAACAATCACTAGAAAGTGACAGAACATAAAAAGCGCGGCAGTTAAATGCACTTCAGAATTCACTTCCCATTCTTTATTTTAGGCTAGCCTAATTCTGTACATCCCGTGTGAATTGAAAGATCGCTCACCTTTTGACTTCGAGGGTCATCATCCTTTTGTAAATTTCTAACCAACACATAAGCAAGGTTCCGGAAATGCATGGAAGGGAGCATCTAAACTGCTTTATTTTATTGAAAAATTGATTTTTTTTTATTTCTTGTACGGTTCAAAAGACGGAAGCCACCAATCTAGTAGCGACACCATATGCCTGCCTTTTTGGATAACTCATGTTGAACTGCTGACTCAGATGACAAGAATATATCCTCATACTGAAGAAAGTGTGTCTGATCGTAGAAGAAACTTGTTACCGTAAGTGCCCAGGTAGAGGTACTTGTTGCCCAGCACGCGGCCGATCCGGGCCTCCCATCTGCCGTTGTGATGGTGCCTGCAAGAGAAACGTCGATCAGTTCTGAAGTGATCGATGATCAAATGTTGAGTGCAAATCTGCAGCAACTGAACCTTGCAACGCCTCTGTACTTGGACACCCCTCGCGCGAACCCACTGCTCTTCCTCCTCACCGATCCGACGTACTCCTCCCTGGACTGCCCTTCCATGTCCTTGAGATCCTCGTCGTAGCTGCACAACTGAAGCGATTCCCGCAAAAAAGAGAAGGCTTCGCTCACAACCCGATTTAACTCCAGCTGTAATGGATGGTAGAAAAAGAGCGCCGAGTTTCTGAAGAAGATGAAGGAAGGGGTACCGGGAAGTTGAGGACGGTGCCGGGGCCCCAGTACTTCAACGCCGCCAGGTCGTGCGCGCGCGCCGCCGCTTCCTCGCCGTCGTACGCCCCTGCAACGCCGGGGAGGACGCCAACCAAAGGAAAAAGTTTAGCGAAACCCGCACGCCCCAGCCGAGTAACTAACTGACTAACGAGCTCATGCCAGCACTCCACGACCACGAGCCGCCTGTTTCGTGTTGAGACCGAGGAGTTTGCTCAGTGCTCACCGAGGTAAACTGCACAAGCGCGTGGCGCCGATACGAGTGCGGAGAGAAGAAGCAGGCGCCGCCGAGGACAGGGCACGGAGACGAAACAGAGAGGTCAGTCGCGTATCGGAATTGACCAAAAACTCTATCGACTGGCTGGTGACCGGCGACCAAACCTTGCCTCCCCTTCTTCTTCTTCTTCTTGTCCCGCGACTCGTGGCTCCAGGTGTCCCTGTCCCACAGGTGCGCCTCGAACCGCCCCGTCCACCGGTGCCTCGTGACGCCGCGGTACGCCGAGCTGCGCTGGGAGGGGCGGCGCTCTCGCGGCGCGCCCTTCCGCGCTCGCTTCGGCTTCGCGCGCGCGGCGCCGGCGGTGCTGGAGTCGTCGTTGTTGGCCGTGGCGCTCTTGCGTGGCCTGGCCATTGTAGCGAGCCGAGCGCGCGGGAGGTGGGGTCGGGGCGAGCCGTCGCGGTGGTGGCCTCTCCCGAGCCTGCCAAGGATGGCGGCGCGAGGTGGCTTTAAGGACGCGGTCTCCAGAGGTGTCTGATGGGGCGGCACAATTAGCTGGGCTCCAGTAAGAGGTTAGCAGCGCGACGTGAGCATGCCGAATAAGTGAGTAACAGGGAGCAACCGGCTGCTGCTCTCTCTGCTTAGTTATTAACCTACCTACCTCTCTCTCTCTCTCTGTCTTTCTCTCTCTCTCTCTCTCACCTGCCTGGCTGATTATCTGTTGATGGAGCATGGCACCTCCCCAAAAACCTCGTCCTGAATTCGGGCGCCATCTCACTGGTTTTGGGCAATGTTCTTTTCCTGCAGCCTACGCGTACAAACGAGACGATTCGTCAGGGGTTTGACTTCTGGTTCGGGAAACAACGTCGCAATCTTCTGCCGGGACACACAGGAAATACGCCGATCAAAACACTGTTCAGCTAAACCATAAGCTGAGTGATTCTGCTGGTTTCGGAGGAATTGTTTAAGATGTCGACGCCAAGAGTATGATACGGCGTGCAGATCACAAACTGCTGATCGACCGGCCACTGAACGTTGACTAGTAAAGTCGACTCGGACATGCCACGGTGCCGGTTATTACCGGGTTCAAAATGGAAGCCCACGTTGACTGGTAAATGGCAACGGCTGCTTAGAGTCAAGCAAATAGCTACTCCCTCCCCTTCGAATTATTTGACAGTTTATTTTTAAACTAACCAGCGTCAAATAATTTAAACAGAGTAATATATGCTGAATTTTTTTCTCACGGACTCGCGCACACCGGTGATGCTAGGAATCACCGGTTCGGCAACCTTTGCTAGAGACGGCGAACTGTTTCAATGGTGACGTTCTACAGGCAGGGCCGGCCCTGAGGCAGGGCGTGAGGGGCGACCGCCCCGGGCCCCGAAGAACAAGGGCCCCATTCGGATCTATATATATTGCACATAATTTTATTTTTATATTTTTGTCTCATAATTATTTATTAAATATAATAAAGCTCAATTAGAAATAGTGCTGCTAGACTGTCTAACACCTACCCACCTACCTATGGCTTGCAGTAGGTCAATTACATATAAAAAATCCACCCTTTGATCAATTAATTTGATAATTCAGGTTACATATACTGATCATTTATTATTTGGCTCGTCCTTCCGCTTTTTGTGAATAAACACAACCACGTCCCTATGACCGTCAATAGATCTTATTAAAAGCGAGGCTAAGATTTTGTTTCTCATTCTCTGCTCCTCTCAAATGTCTAGAAATTGGGTAAATAGATCACGAATAAACAAAATTCAATTGGCAAGATATTTGATTATTCTGATTTTGTTGTGGCACTACATAAGATTCATCCAGCGTGTTTTTTTTTTCTAATTTGCAAGATTTGTATAAAATGTTTTTATAAAGTGTTTTTGCAGTAGTTTTGTGTATTATACTTATCAAATTCGCTTAAATCATCTTTATGAGGTGTTTTTCGTTATAGTTTATGTGTTTGTTATACATATTACTATATCACTCCTACTGCTGATAAGTTTTTGCAAATATCTAGATTATTATATAGCTTTACTATATCTTTTTGCAGAAAATACGATTATACATATAATAAATATGTAGTATTTTTATTTTTATAACTAAGGGGCCACCATTTTAGTTTCGCTTCGGGCCACCGAAATCTCAGCGCGGGCCCTGTCAACAGGGGTTGACTAACAAGTGCACCTGCGATCGAAAGGTAGTGAAATCACTAACCTACAGCAAGCCTTAGCGGAGTGGACCTAGTTCAGGTTTGAGTCCACCTTTCATCTCCTAGTTCAGTCATCAGTTCATATCTTAGCCACTTGAAAAAACAAAGAAAATACACAGATTATCATCTCCTCGTGACAGCATGTATACACGACTTCATGACAGATCCAATCAACTGCCAACAGATTCCGGCCGTCAGAAGTAATTCGGCAAAACTCATCATGTCCGCAGCAACCACTAACCGTATGACCGTAGTAATTCGGTGCAGCAGACAGATTTGGACACGAAAACAAACATCCTGGACCAGTTCCGATCCAGGTAGCACCAGACAGCACGGCGTCCTTGCAGTGTACCACCTCAGCAGACGTTCAGATGCTGTGGACTTTACCGATTCAAGTTCTCCAACGCAACACCATATATGTTGAGTTCTACGAATACTCGGAGTACTCGATGAAATTCGTTCGATTGCGCAGTTAGTTCATCGTCGGAAAGAAATCAGATAGCTGGTACTAGTTGTATGACGCCATCAAGTGTTTTATGTGATGAAGAGGCGAACCATCACCACGAACCATTCTCCTGATGGCAGAGTCAAGCCCCTACATTCTCCAGCCATGATGTCGGTTGACTTGGTTCTACGAACATTACTGATCCACTATTCGTATGGCATGCCATGACCAAGCTGACCCGAGACAATTGGAATTATAACACTCTCAACGTTGGGCTTCGCCAGAATACCATCGGGACATTATAAATTGTATTACAGCTCGCTTTTAACAGAAAAGAATATAAAAAAAGACCAAAATGCCCTTAACTTTTAAGTGAGTGATGTGAGTAAAAGAGTTAAGAATATTTTGGTTTTTTTCCTATGTTCTTTTCTATTAAAAGGGGGCTGTGAGACAAGTTATAATGTCTCAAGTGAGTGATGTGAGTAAGAGAGTTAAGGGCATTTTGGTCTTTTTCTATGTTCTTTTCTGTTAAAAGCGGGCTGTAATATAATTTATAATGTCCCGATGGTATTCTGGCGAAGCCTAACGTTGGGAGTATTATAATTTCAATTGTCTCAGCTGACCCGGACAAATAAGTCCTCTCCTCTCAGTTCGCAGTTGGCAGTTGCTCGTGTCACCGGCCAACTGCCCATATGCCATGACACAAATTTGCTGTGAAATTCTTTTGCTCGTCGGTGAACCGTGCAAAACTGACTATAGCCTACTAACTGGTTTTTCAGGCAATTTTTAGGCAACTAGCCTGATCCAGTAACCCCGGCAAGAAACATCCATGCCTGTGTTTATTAGGCTCAATGCAATTACCTATATCACTTTCTTTTAGCACGCATCTTCTTTTGTCTTTAAAATATTCAAAATTATGGTAACTAGCATCAAATATTTTGGAACGAAGAAAGTACTAGGTGGGAAATGTCTTCTTCAGGCACGTTTTAGAAAGGGTGAAAAATGTCTTTGTCCATCTTCGCCTTTAGCTGTTCACATGAAACATCAATGGAAACGGACTCCTCGGGATGTACCTGTAGAATACGATATTCGCAGGAAAGCCAGTAGTATGCGTCAAAACGTTATCTTCATTGAGCTATTGGAATTGGATCGCATTGGTGAATGCTGATGCCGTTAAGACAGCATAGGGCTAGCAAGTTTATTCAATAGCAAGGCTATGCGTGGTTGCTATGAAAGAACTGAACCGGATAAATCCGATTCTAAGCATTTCAGAGGCACATAGAAGAAGGTTCAAGCATGTTCTTTGAAAAAAAAAGATGTGTTGTTGACATTGTGCGATGGTATCTGGGCAATTTTTTGGTGGTGTCAAGATGCTTGATTTGCAAACGAAAAATCTCTAGTTGTCAAATGAGAAACCTGTCAAATCTCCAGTCGAATGAATCCTCAATGCAGCAAATTTTATTTGTAGGATAGCTTTTGTTCCGTCTTTTGGGTTTCATGCCATATACATAAGTACAACTAACGAACTGAACAGGCCAATAGGCTCCGTCTGCATCAATAACCTCGAAACAGACGCCTAGAGGCGAAGAGTCAACCGTTAGTTGACATGCTTGGATAGACATATTAAAAACCATCTGAACCACACCAAATTCCACAGTTTTAACTGCATTGTTTTGAATCGGTAGGAGATATCTACAAGGTAAAAAGCCTTATCTCTGTTTCACACTGCATTGTAGTATGACCTCGATCTTCATCTCCAACACACTTGAATTTCTGTAGGTGGCCTCACGACATGCTAGACGTGTTACATGGAGAAGGAGAGAGCCGCCTGTCAGAGAGAAGTTCTACATTATCAAAAAAAAAGTTCCGTACCGAAAAAGTTATAAAGTTGTCGGTAAGTAAAAATAATTGACTCCATTACGATTGCATCCCCAGAAGTCCAGAACAAGGAAACAGATGGAAAAAGCGATACTAAACACACCTAATTGTTAGCAAAAACAATATTGTAGAATCATTCAGATTCCTATGGTGTGTTGTGTTCCATATGGCATAAAATTAGCAGTTTTGACTGAAGTATACACCACGAAAAGTAGTTCAGAATAGTGCAGGGATCATTGCAGATAATTTATGGGTGTACATGTCAAAATAATGACAGGATCCTTAAATCAAGACAGAATATGTTGCTGTAATTTAATAATGTAATGTTTTCTCAAAAGGTTAGACAAAAAATGCCAAAAGCAAACTAGAAAAGAAAAACAGGTACCTCCATAACAGAATCAAGAGATGTGTCATTTCGGGGGCTCTCTTGAGAACCGGAAGGTCTCAGGTGTGATTCTATCATGTTGAGCTGCTGGTATACATCGTTAAGCATTATTATTTGCTCTTTGCTTGCCTTAGAGTCCTTTAGCTCAATCATCTTTGCACTTTGCACTCGCTTCAGCCTAGATTTGGTTCTCTGAACACCAGCACGTGGTGTGCAACTTTCGGTGCTTATACGAACATGTCTATCAACATTATTCATGGATCCAACTTTTCTTGTTCTAGAAAACCTGGATAGAGTATGGGACCCTTGCTCTTTAGGAGCAATTGTGATAGACGATTCTGTTTCCTTTGTCACTATGTCACTTTCAGTGCATGAGGGGTCTGTCTCTGTCTTTTTTCTTTCTAGAATTTGGAGTGCATTAACATCACTTGTAGGATGAAGTGCAGTTCCATCGAGTTCAGAGTTCAAACAAAAATCTTCCAGTTGATCACTATGTAGTGTACCCATCACATCTTTCAGTACTCTTTCATTGCGTATATCTGTCTGATGACTCGCCACAGAGGAGGAAGAGCACAAAGACTCGCTCAATGGCTGATCCTGCTGTAAGATACCACTGCTTGGAGGGTTCAACTCTTCTCTGTTCTTTTCCTTACAGTTAATATCTGTTGACAAACTTTCTGTGGGCTCTAAAGCCTTACCGTCTCTTGGAATTTGCTCCCACTCATTATCCCTCACATTGTACGTGTAACCATCAAGCCTGCTCCTTGCTGATTGCACTGCTCCATCATTTCTGTTGATGCCTGAATCAGCAAATAGTTTATTCAACTGCAAAGTTGGCAGAGAGAAATTCCTTCTGATGTTATGACATTGATCCTCCACGCTCTTGCTTTCAGGCAAAGGTATATTAGTAGCTATTGTCTCATCTGCAATGTCACAATCATTAATACCAACATCCAATAGCTTATGTTTATACACCTGCAACTGGTTCCTCAGATAAGAGTTCTCTAATTCCTTCTGCTCCATCACTTCCTTTAGAATCTCCAGAGCTCCATCAGTGTGGTTGATCTTTTCCTCAGCTATTCTCTTGTACTGCCATGCTTCCATCCTCTCAGCATCCTTCTCTTTCTGAAGCTTTCGAATCAGTGACAAGGCCGCGCTTGCAGCGGTTGCAGAAGCCTCTCTTTCCTCTTCTAGCTCCATGAATAACTTCTTCATCATAATATACTGGGCAAAAATTGTTTTATGCAACTGAACAGGATCATTTTCTGCCATCTCGGTGGTAGTCCCTGGTGGGTATTCAATGTTTATTATTCTCCTTAAAATGAAAGTCTGAATTCATCAGTTCAAGGCACACTGTTTAACAAAACTTCACTTAGTGCTTTGAAAAATGTACAACCAGCAAGCTATAAAAAATGAGTTGACTAATCCCATGTTTGAACTTTGAAGAATAACCCATTCATACCCTACCGGGAGTTCATTAATCTATCATTGCGAAACCAGGCACTACAGTATGTGCAGAATCAGGCATTAGGGTTTCGCCAACTAAACTTCAAGTCAAGACTTACACCATCAGTCCAACACAAGGATTTGAATAGCATTTTTCGTGGTGCAGCAGCAAGGTGAAAAAAAATCTATATGAACAACAGCTATAGCAGCAGCTATGCTCTGCAGCATTTTACTATCAAAACGATCTAGTTAGAACCAGTAATACACATCCATAAGTTGGACATAGCTATAGTCCTATACAGCCTAAAATGACAGATGAATGCTAGAGTATTGGAAAGGAGCACAGCTGGATGATTTGCTATAATTTTCTTACACTCCAACCAACAATACATATGTGTTTAGGACTTTTCAGGTTTCAAACTAGCAAGTTATTTTGTTCTAAAGATATGTAGCACAACATATCTATCACATAGCTACTAAGTTGCGGCAAATACCTCTGCTATATCACCCATAACTGTTATACTCTAAAGTGAAGTTTATTTTTTTTTTGGGGGGGGGGTTGCTGAAACAGCTACACATAGCCATTTAAACCATGCTCCTGTGGAAAATTACGCGTTCTGGGTCAATAGCCCTCATCCCTCAAGAAATTGTGTCTGCTCATACAAAAGCATGATCAATGATGCTACTTCAGTACAGGTATATTGTTCTTTTAACTAGTTCCATTACCATATAATATATAACGTATACACTTCAAGGCAATTACAAAATTCAGTAATATTTCCACCATAATTTTTTTTAACCACTGGGAACAGGGACCTCCTGTAATCACTTCAAGTCCTATACACAGCACTTCTGTAGACAAATTCTTTATGTTGATTCGATATTTGCATAATATAATATGCGTAATTTACACAATATTTATTTGAATATTCTGTGCATAATTTGTAAAAGGAAATATGCAACAGGAATGAGGATAATTTTTTTAAATATTTTACACACAGGAATTTTCGTAATATACATATTTTACACAATACTTCTTAATAACGACTGTCAATTTTCCAGTCTTTAAAATTTAATCTTCCATAGCAAACAGTCAAAGATAAGATTTCTGCTGCATGTTATATTCAGATTCAATTGAAATACAGTGTTGAATTCGCATTGAAAATAAAAAAGAGAATGCAGAACTTCTTACCCCAAGGACTAGACACTCATTGCCTATGTTTTCTTCTCTCAAAGAATAACCTATGCTTTTGTCCTGGAGAACGAAGCACAACTACAATGTGAGATCGAAAACTGACCCTGAAACTGGTGGAGGTAATATGGAGACGAAGTCATCTTTAAGCATTGAAACCATTTCCTGTTGCATGAAACTGCCAGCGACAATTTAAAAATGCCAAATCCGGATCCTATATGGATGCAATTATCAGGGAATAAAATGAAGATATGGTGCAAAAAAGAACTAGGAACCAAGTGCTCCAGAAACGATGGATTATAAACAAGTATAAAGCATTAAAGAGTGATAAACTGTGGTATATATACTGCAAGATTGTTTATCATATTAGAACATGATAAGCATTTAATAGAAGAAATAGTTTAGTTAGATACGAAAAATATGAATGGAAAAATAATATAACATTTGGAATGAAATACCTTAAATTGATCGACTTGTAAGGGACATAAAATTGCCAATGCAAGAATACAAACTGGAACTAGTAAGACAGATTGGACGTCAAAGAGATTCTCGAGGTAATTATGTATGTTTGTTTGCCTCAGCTAAAGATTTCTAATGATTGCATGTAACTTGCAAAAAGTATGCACAATTGAGATTACTCGTAGCAAACTTACCAAGATTGATGCCAATGAGCTAAAGATGCTTCCGTGGCTAAACTCCAATGGCTCTGCCATTGTTTCCTGCATGGGAGTAAGAACCTGCAGGTAAACAGGACAATGCCTATTAATAGGAGAAAGCAGTGAATGCCTCCTTTTAGAAGAGAGAAACAGGAAGGTGTGATTTATTTTTGGAATGTGAAACTGGAGGTTATCTGAAGGACAATAAATACCTGCAATCTGGGTTCTTTTCCCTCCTTGGAATAAATCTACAGTTCAACAACTCATCAGGGTATATGCTCAGATTAGCCATCACAGCTACAAAAGTAATTCAATGCCATGGCAGAACCTTAATCAAATAAATCTTTCGGATTTACTGAATTGAGCTCCAATATTGTCTATGGTAATAGACTTTGTTCGTACAAGGCATAAAAGTCGTGGCTGATTGAAGGTGGCATAGAATATGCCTGCAACATCTATCTGAAATGGACCCCATTTTTTTCTCCTCTGGTACAATTTAATCAACACATACATACAAGATTAATAATTGCAAAAACAAATAATACATCTCTGACCTTTTGAGCAAAATACCATACAATACTATGGAACCTAAACTCAATGATGCCCCGGATGTGAAACATGTTCAATACATTTGGCAATGAACCTTGTTGTACAACTGAAAACAATACCTGCACCTGAAAGAACATGGGACAGTAGATGGCACAGACAAGAAGAGAAACAAACATATGAACGAGTCAACTTAACCACAAAAAAACAAACAAATACATACAATATGTTTCTTTGATTACAACGTTGATTATTATTTGAAGTACAAGGTTCTAAATAACCCATCTGCTCAAGCTAATATAAATGGGCATGCACTTTAGGCAACAGCATGGTGATACAAGCATTTATCAGTCAACAGGAACTTCAACCTCCATCTTCAGATCAGAATTTCCAAGAATCTGAAAATGACAATCAAGTTCATCAAGCAAGGGAAGGCGCTTCCTTAAGGCTAAAATCATGTAATGCCCTAATACGAATGTGCAGTAGCCACATTGATAAGACTTAACTTAGAATACCACTAGAGAACTTCCTTTGTGATTTACAAAACAAAGTCTAGACTTTACGATGGAAATTGCAGCAGCTACTACATATATTTTGGAATATAACATGGCAGGTATTTTACCCATAAGAGCCTTCTGTCATGGTCGGTGTGCAGTACAAGCGCCGTGCACGGGATATGCGCAGGCAACCAAGTTGAAACCGAGTTGAATATGAACTCGGTTAGAAGAGAGAAAGAAAGTCCAGTTTGTTTTAAATTCGGTAGTTTAGATTCAGTCAAATTTTTAGTTTGTTTCAGAGTTAGAGTCGGTTTTAGTTTGTTTTAGAGTTAGAGTCATTCGCTAAGTTGAGTCCGAATCAAATTGGAGATAGAGTCTGTTTCCAAAGCAATGTAATAGAGGCGGCTATATATATCAGCCGAAACTAATAAGAAAAGGGATAACTTTGGAGTCACAATATTTACCCCTGGACCTGTTGGTCAGCGACTTCCTAAAGTCGCCAGAGAGCAGAAATCGGGCACAGCTGGAGCGCCACAGCCCTCCATCCTCCCACTCGTACAATCTTCGTTCCAGCAAGAAGAGAGAGAACTCCTGTCACAATTTAGTATCAGATTCCAGAGCCGATCCCATGGGAGACTCCAAAGACGCAATGGAAGCGTTGGGAATTACGATCAGGGACATCAGCGAGAAGCTTGCATGACTAAACACATCTATCAACGAAATAGGAGGTCAGGTCAAACTCCAGGCCACACAACTGGCAGGCTTGACTTCAATCAAAACAGATATGCACGACATGAAACAACAACTGTCTGCACACAATGTGGCAATATCAAGGCTGGAGAAGGCGCCAAGCGACCAAGACAAAGTTCATCAGGGGCCACCAAGTCAAAACCTGCACAGCAAAAATATTAGGACACCAGGTACAGATCATTGGGGCAACCCTATGTTTAACCCAGATGGGTAGAATACACACCGCATCAATGAAGCCAATGAACAACATCACAGTCACAGGTATTCACATCAGCTCCATCGTGTTAAATTTCCTGTTTATGATGGTTCTTCAGACCCTCTGCCATGGCTCAACAAATGCCAACAGTTTTTTAAAGGACAAGATATACAAGAGGTTGATAAAGTATGGTATTGCCACACTCCATCTAGAAGGTGCTGTAGATTTATAGTATTACTGATTCTCCCGCGACCATGGTGAACCACTCTGGTCTGAATTTGTGTCCTTTGTTCAGCAAAGGTTTGGGCCACCATTGAGTTCAAATACTCTAGGAGAGCTTGCTAAATTAAGTCAACTAGACAAAGTGGCTGAATATCAAAAACAGTTTCTGCAACTGTTGTGCAGATGTGATCCAATGAGTGACAGAAGTGCAATGAGCTTGTTTACAGCAGGGCTCCGCCAACCACTACGATCAGATGTAGAATTACAGAGACCTTCATTGAAAGAAGCAATGAGCCTAGCACGAGCATATGAACAGCGTAGCATATTGACCCTTAAAAATAAACAAAGACAATTTCAAACAACAGGTTGGACCAAAGACAAAAGTGATACATTTGGCAATGAACCTTGTTGTACAACTGAAAACAATACCTGCACCTGAAAGAACATGGGACAGTAGATGGCACAGACAAGAAGAGAAACAAACATATGAACGAGTCAACTTAACCACAAAAAAACAAACAAATACATACAATATGTTTCTTTGATTACAACGTTGATTATTATTTGAAGTACAAGGTTCTAAATAACCCATCTGCTCAAGCTAATATAAATGGGCATGCACTTTAGGCAACAGCATGGTGATACAAGCATTTATCAGTCAACAGGAACTTCAACCTCCATCTTCAGATCAGAATTTCCAAGAATCTGAAAATGACAATCAAGTTCATCAAGCAAGGGAAGGCGCTTCCTTAAGGCTAAAATCATGTAATGCCCTAATACGAATGTGCAGTAGCCACATTGATAAGACTTAACTTAGAATACCACTAGAGAACTTCCTTTGTGATTTACAAAACAAAGTCTAGACTTTACGATGGAAATTGCAGCAGCTACTACATATATTTTAGAATATAACATGGCAGGTATTTTACCCATAAGAGCCTTCTGTCATGGTCGGTGTGCAGTACAAGCGCCGTGCACGGGATATGCGCAGGCAACCAAGTTGAAACCGAGTTGAATATGAACTCGGTTAGAAGAGAGAAAGAAAGTCCAGTTTGTTTTAAATTCGGTAGTTTAGATTCAGTCAAATTTTTAGTTTGTTTCAGAGTTAGAGTCGGTTTTAGTTTGTTTTAGAGTTAGAGTCATTCGCTAAGTTAAGTCCGAATCAAATTGGAGATAGAGTCTGTTTCCAAAGCAATGTAATAGAGGCGGCTATATATATCAGCCGAAACTAATAAGAAAAGGGATAGCTTTGGAGTCACAATATTTACCCCCGGACCTGTTGGTCAGCGACTTCCTAAAGTCGTCAGAGAGCAGAAATCAGGCACAGCTGAAGCGCCACAGCCCTCCATCCTCCCACTCGTACAATCTTCGTTCCAGCAAGAAGAGAGAGAACTCCTGTCACAATTTGGTATTAGATTCCAGAGCCGATCCCATGGGAGACTCCAAAGACGCAATGGAAGCGTTGGGAATTACGATCAGGGACATCAGCGAGAAGCTCGCATGACTAAACACATCTATCAACGAAATAGGAGGTCAGGTCAAACTCCAGGCCAAACAACTAGCAGGCTTGACTTCAATCAAAACAGATATGCACGACATGAAACAACAACTGTCTGCACACAATGTGGCAATATCAAGGCTGGAGAAGGCGCCAAGCGACCAAGACAAAGTTGATCAGGGGCCACCAAGTCAAAACCTGCACAGCAAAAATATTAGGACACCAGGTACAGATCATTGGGGCAACCCTATGTTTAACCCAGATAGGTAGAATACACACCGCATCAATGAAGCCAATGAACAGCATCACAGTCACAGGTATTCACATCAGCTCCATCGTGTTAAATTTCCTATTTATGATGGTTCTTCAGACCCTCTACCATGGCTCAACAAATGCCAACAGTTTTTTAAAGGACAAGATATACAAGGGGCTGATAAAGTATGGTATTGCCACACTCCATCTAGAAGGTGCTGTAGATTTATAGTATTACTGATTCTCCCGCGACCATGGTGAACCACCCTGGTCTGAATTTGTGTCCTTTGTTCAGCAAAGGTTTGGGCCACCATTGAGTTCAAATACTCTAGGAGAGCTTGCTAAATTAAGTCAACTAGACAAAGTGGCTGAATATCAAGAACAGTTTCTGCAACTGTTGTGCAGATGTGATCCAATGAGTGACAGAAGTGCAATGAGCTTGTTTACAGCAGGGCTCCGCCAACCACTACGATCAGATGTAGAATTACAGAGACCTTCATTGAAAGAAGCAATGAGCCTAGCACGAGCATATGAACAGCGTAGCATATTGACCCTTGAAAATAAACAAAGACAATTTCAAACAGCAGGTTGGACCAAAGACAAAAGTGATACTCTAGCGGCTGTAAACTCAAACTCATCAGCAGGAAACACACAACGTATTTTCAGATTCCTTAATAAAGATGAAATGGCAGAAAGGAGGGCAAAAGGACTCTGTTATAATTGTGATTAAAAATTCTCGATGGAGCACAAGAAAAATTGCTCAACTTTTTCACATAGCACTGGATTTTGATGGAGGTGGCGACCTATATGTTCAGGATGAAAATGAAGATACACCAGAAATATCCTTATATGCTATTACTGGTATTCAAAACAGAGACTCAATGAGAATTCCGATTCAGATTGGAAATCATAAACTCATTGCTCTCATTGACTCGGGGTCCACACACAATTTTATATCCGAAGAGGCAGCTAAGAGGGTAGGGTTACAACTTGCATTACAGCAAGGATTGCAGGTATCAGTGGCTAATGGAGATAAGGTACATAGCCCGGGTTATTGTTGCAAGGTACCAGCACAAATCAAAGACACTACTTTTCATATAGACTTCTTTGCTATATTATTGGGAGATCTTGATGTTGTATTGGGTGTGCAATGGCTCCGCACACTAGGTCCAATACTATGGGATTTCGACTCCATGAAAATGTCATTTTGGCAAGGACAGAAAAAAATCACATGTGAGGGACTGCCAGCCCATACAATTTTCGAACAAAAAAGAAAATGTTGCTCTGTCCGTTTTTTATTGGATTCTCTTTTAGAAGAATTCAGTGACTTATTCGCACCCCCAACAGGCTTACCACCATCACGAGAATGTGATCACAGAATACATCTATTACCAGGTACGACTCCGGTAATAGTAAGGCCATATAGATACCCACCAACTCAAAAAGCAGAGTTGGAACGCCAATACGTAGAATTACTGGCACAAGGACTTATTCGTAAAAGTACTTCAGCGTATTCCTCACCCGTCCTATTAGTCAAAAAGCATGATGAAACATGGAGATTATGCATTGACTACCGGGCACTTAACGACAAAACAGTGGATAAGTTTCCCATTCCTGTTGTGGATGGATTATTAGATGAACTCAATAGAAGTTGCTTTTTTACAAAGCTTGATCTACGCTCAAGCTACCACCAAGTACGCATGTTCACTGATGATATTGCAAAAACAGCATTCAGAACTCATGAAGGGCTATTTGAATTCTTGGTGATGCCTTTCGGCTTAACTAACGCACCAGCAACTTTTCAGGCCTTGATGAATTCTGTGATGCAACCTTATTTAAGACGTTTTGTGCTGGTATTCTTTGATGACATATTAATCTACAGCAAGACATAGTCTGAACATCTACAACATATTCGTATGGTGTTTCTCTTATTGAGATGTCATCACCTTTATTTAAAACAGTCCAAATGTGCTTTTGGCGAAGAATCTGTCACTTATCTAGGTCATGTTATTTCAAAACATGGAGTTTCAATGGACACCTCTAAAGTTGAAGCTGTTCAGCGCTGGCCTTCCCCAAAAACAGTTCGAGTCTTAAGAGGATTTCTAGGCCTCGCGGGTTATTATCGAAAGTTTATCAAAAACTTTGGTTCAATAGCAGCGCCACTAACTAAGCTGCTATCCAAACAAGGATTTTTCTAGTCAACAGATGCAGAATTAGCATTCACATCATTAAAAAACGTCCTGACCTCAGCACCGGTATTACAATTACCCAATTTCTCATCCATTTTGATCATAGAATGTGATGCTTCGGGAACAGGGTTTGGGGCAGTCTTACATCAAGGAGGAGGGCCAGTGGCTTATTTCAGTAAGCCAATTCTACCTAGACATTCCAAGCTGGTTGCTTATGAAAGAGAACTTATTGGTCTAGTTTACGCTGTACGACATTGACGACCATATTTGTGGGGAAGACAATTTGTGATACGTACTGATCATTATAGTCTTAAATTCTTGCTTGACCAACGTTTGTCTACAATACCACAACATCAATGGGTGAGCAAGTTATTTGGCTTTGATTTCACGGTGGAATTCAAACCAGGACGTCTAAACAAAGTAGCTGATGCTCTATCTAGACGAGATCTGGAACCAACCTCAATCTTAACAATATCAGGACCTAATTTTGATTTACTTCAAGATATCAGAAAAGAAGTTTCTGAAAATTCAGACTCATTGAGTTACAGCAGAAAATAAATGAGGGCTCAATGGGGGCAGAATGATCTTTATGCGATGGTTTAATTTTACACAAGAAAAAAAATTATTCACCAAACTTCACCACTTATATTAACTATTTTGCAAATATCTCATGATCTTCGACATGAAGGAGTGGAAAAAACACTGCATAGGGTGCGCCGTGATTTTACTTAGCAAGGGATCCATAAAACAGTGAAGGATTTTGTGAAGGCTTGTGTCATTTGTCAACAGAATAAAACTCTAAACCAGCATCCAGCAGGTCACCTGCAGTCTCTACCTATTCCTCAGCATGTATGGGAAGATATAGCCATGAATTTCATAGAAGCCTTACCAAAAGTCTTTGGCAAATCAGTCATTTTAACTGTGGTTGATCGGTTTTCAAAATATGCACACTTTATACCTCTTTCCCACCCATATACTGCAGAAACTGTTGCAAAGGTTTTTTTCTCAGAAATAGTGAAGCTGCATGGGATGCCATCAACAATTGTGTCTGATCGTGATCTGGTTTTTAGTAGTAAATTTTGGCAAGAATTATTTAAACTACAAGGAGATCAATTGCTGATGAGCACGACATTTCACCCACAAACTGATGACCATTCAGAAGCTGTTAATAAGGTAATCGCGATGTACTTAAGATGCATGACAGGAGATAGACCCAAACAATGGGTTCAATAGTTACCTTGGGCTAAATATTGCTATAACACATCATATCATACTTCACTAAAATCTACCCCATTTAGAGTGGTATATGACTGAGATCCACCTCAGCTCTGTTCTTACACTACAGGCACGAATGCAAGAGTAATCGCTGTTAATCAAACATTGGTGGATCATGATCAGTTTTTAAAAGAAGTACGTGAGAGACTTCAGCAAGTTCAACAGCATGATAACTATTACTACAACATAAAGCATCGCCCATTGGAGTTTCAAGTAGGATAATGGGTTTGGCTTCGAATTCATAATCGTGCCTCATCAGGACCAAAAACAAAACTATCTCCACAATTTTATGGTCCTTATCAGATATCAGAAAAGATTGGACTGGTTGCATATAAATTATTGTTACCACCAAAAAGTCGTCTACATCCAGTTTTTCATGTGGGTTTGCTAAAACCGTTCATCGGAATACCTCTCACCTCCCCACCAAGCTTACCACCCCTTTACAATGGAAGGACAACTCCTACACCAGTTTCTGTTTTAAAATCACGTTTATACAGAGGAAAATGGCAGATATTAGTTAAATGGGAAGCATGTGCTGATTCTGAAGCTTTATGGGAAGATGTTGAAGACTTTAAAAAATCATATCCAACAGTCAAGCTCGAGGACGAGCTTTTTCCCGAGGGAGGGAGAGATGTCATGGTCGGTCTGCAGTATAAGCGCCGTGCACGGGATATGCGTAGGCAACCAAGTTGAAACCGAGTTGAATATGAACTCGGTTAGAAGAGAGAAAGAAAGTCCAGTTTGTTTCAAATTCGGTAGTTTAGATTCAGTCAAGTTTTTAGTTTGTTTCAGAGTTAGAGTCGGTTTTTAGTTTGTTTCAGAGTTAGAGTCAGTTGCTAAGTTGAGTTCGAATCAGATTGGAGATAGAGTCAGTTTCCAAAGCAATGTAATAGAGGCGGCTATATATATCAGCCGAAACTAATAAGAAAAGGGATAGCTTTGGAGTCACAATATTTACCCCCGGACCTGTTAGTCGGCGACTTCCTAAAGTCGCCGGCGAGCAGAAGTCGGACACAGCTGGAGCGCCACAGCCCTCCATTCTCCCACTCGTACAATCTTCGTTCCAGCAAGAAGAGACAGAACTCCTGTCACACCTTCTCAAACAAATACTTTTTTGATTGTTTCATTTACTTCGCAACAACGTCAGGCAACTTTAGTAAATTAGTCTTGGAATATCTGGCAGCAAGGCCCTATGTGTCAGGAACCAAAAAACTCACAAAATTCCTAAAATTCAAAGAGCATTCTCTCTACTTCAATTCCACTCGGGCTGGCTGCTGCGCAAACCGGGCAACACTGGATCCAAAATATCTGGCCTGTGAAGGGGACAGTAGATGAACAACAGGGCGCGATGGAGAGCGGTGATAAACCACAAAAAAGAAGGGAAAGTAGAACATTGAAAGAGGGCACTAGGAGAAGCATACTGAGTGGAACGGCTACGGAAGTGGACTCAAGTAATGGTGGTGCTATGCAGTCTTGTTGAGGCAGGACTCAAAAAATATAAGAGAGGCAGCAGGTGGAAGAAGGAAGATAGGAGGAAAAATATAAGAGAGAAGAATATGACCGGTGGGTTCACCAGAGAGAACTCCCTATACTCCACTGAAAGATAGAAAAATTCCTTATTCACCATCAGAAAAGTCATTGTCCCTTCCGTGCCACCATAGTTATTAAGGCGGTAAGGCGACATAAGGCAACACACCCTCTTTTTATCTTTTAAGCGGTAAGGCGTAAGGCGAGACGACGCCTTACTAATATTTAAATATAGCAAAAAATAGGAGTAGCAATAAAATGGAAAAGAAAAAATAGAAGAAAAGACTACATTTCAGTGGCCCATCCAGCCCACTAGCACCAGCCCATCTCATTTTCTGTTTATATCTAACAATGCCCCAACCCTAGCCTCAGCCGCTCCCCACCCGCCTACCTCCTCGCGCACTCGTGCGAGCGCAGCCGCCGCCGTCGCACATCTCTGTCCTGTCCGACGCTCCCCACCCACGCCCCACCGGCGGATCTCCTAGCGGCGCAGCCTCCCCGCTCGGTCTGCTGCCTTCCTCCGCCGGCGCCCCACCCCCTCCCGATTCCGAGCGGACTCCACAGGCGGCTGGCCTCCTCCGAGACTTCCTCCGATCCACCGGCGCCCCCCTCCGATCCGCGGCGGCCTCCCCAGGCGAAGGTCAGTGTGCCCGTCCCCCTCCCCCCGATTGGATCTCCCCTACCCCCTTCCCTGCGGCGCTGGCTTCCACCGCCGGCGGCGCCACCACCCTTCCCCCCTCCCCCCCCCCCCGCCGGTCGCCTTAGGCCGGATCTAAGGCGACACGGACGCCTTACGTCCCCGGGGCGCCTTAGCGCTTAAGCGACGCTAAGGCGACGCCTTAAAATCTATGCGTGCCACTGTTTTACTTTTTGACAAGTCCCTTGTGTTGTGTGCCACTACCATTAGTTTGCCCATCAAATAGCTGTTAAAACGTGTTGAAAAAGACCATTTTGCCCTTCCCTTTTGTGATGTCCGCTGCTGGCAAAGAGGGAGGTGTGTTGCTCGGCAGAATGTTCGTCAATCTTGAGTTGGAGGCAGGTGAGCTCGGCTAGAGGTGGCGCGTAGTGCTCAATCTGTTTCAGGTCTAGCAAGCATCAGAGAGGTTGAGGGCAGCCTCGGGACACCATGTTACCCGGTGGTGAGTTGCTACATCTCCCTCCCTCTGCAATTATTTCTTTCTGGGTGAGCTTCTCCCCCATCGGTGCAGATCTTGGCTGCTCCTCCCAGCCTCAGAAATTGTGCCTGTCCCTTGGTCTTCTATCTTGACGCCTAGATCTAGGCATTTAGCTGCCTCCATGATTGCCCCCCTCCATCATGAACATTATTGCTTGTGGAGAAAGCTCTATGTGGGTTAATTTCCCACAATTGAGCTTTGTTTGGATGTTCAGGAGCTTGGATGGGACTGTGGATTGGTCAAGTTTCCGCGTGCGGGTTTTCATCCCCATGATGGAGGATGGCAGCAGGTGCTGCCTCTCCTCGACGATGGTGGCCAGGTGGCACATCTGCTCCCGTTCCAACTGGTTTCGTTGCTCAAGGACCAGCTCACCCATCCCTTCCCTTACGTTGTCCGATGTTGCTGAACGTGTCCTCATTGACCGTGCCTTCCACTGCGAACAGCTTGCTGGGTCTCCCTCATCTGTTCATTTTTTTGTTGCCGAGGCCGATCTGATCTCCAGTCTCCATCATCCTAGACGAGTTAGGGGTGAGTAAAGACCCGACTCAATGTTCCAAGGGCAAAATGGCCATTATCACAAAAATCTGACAGCAATTACTTATATAACGACAGTTAGAGTTGACAGAACTCACAGTAGTGGCACCAAGGAGGAGCAAAAAATCATTCTACAGCATAGAAGGGATGAGCATTTTTCTGATTGTGAATCAGGGATTTTGAATTTTTCCAGTAGCTCACAGGGGATCCTCTCTTCTTTTATGTGTGTCTGTGTAGGCAATGCCATGTCAGCACACAAGTGGCAATGATTTCTGATAATGGATCCTTATTAGGTGCCATGTAAGAAAAGCACAAGATAGTCAAGCCCTTAAGGATTAAAGATGTTAGTTGCTTTCTTTGTGTTGTTTAAATGTAATTAAATGGAAGTTTACTGTGGAATAAACTCCAGTAAAAAGTGAGAGACCAAAAAGTGGATTCTTTCCATCACGTTTTAACTTTGAACTGCCTTGTACTCATATATGAATTAATAACTGTCGAATTCCTGGGTATTCTATTTGTCATGAAGGAAGTAATTTTCGGATGCCCCAAGTGACCAAATAGGATGTGATTGGTGACTATGCTTTTTTTGTGACCGAGAAAAATCTCTGCTAAAGGAGAGCTTACCTTCATAAAGTCTGGTACAGTGAAATGTGAATCTTTTGTAAAGCCAGCTTCTTCCAACACATGCATCAAAACTTTCTGTGATACACAAAAAGTGTTTTTACGTGAGTATATCCAAAAGGACTGTATCCACAACAAAAAGAAACTGAAACAGGGAAATCTCTTTACGTAACACACTAACACCTAGAATGACAACAACACAAATTGGAAGAACCATTTTCTTTTTCTCTAGTATTAATCCTGGGACACTACATGAAACAGCGCAGATAATGGTAAATGTGTTAGAAATAATCCCGTTTTCTAGATTAAACTAGAGTTAGAGATAGAGTCCAAGTCAAATAAGAGTAGGAGTCTAGGTAGTATTTAGATTAGGACTCTGTAATTTGGGGGCTATATATACAGCCCCCCTATTGAGAAGAAATCAAGAGAAAATTAGAGAAATTAAAAAAAGAAAGGAAAAAAGATTAGAGGAAATTAACCCCGGATTTCCAACATTTGGCATCAGAGCTAGGGTTCAAGATCTAACCTTGTGTTGCCCCCGGGAGGGGTGGCGCGGCCAAACTGGCCCGGAGCGGTTCACAGGCGAGCGAGCTCGGGGACAGAGGGGTCAAGGCCAGCTCCTGCACAAGGTGGAGGGGGGGGGGGCTCTCGAGGTGAATCCGGCGGCCGGGGAAGCAGCTCGAGAGCAGATCAGGTTGAATCCGACGAAGAACAGGCGTGCATAGGTGGGAATCGTCGGTTCCCGACGGTGTGGCGGCGTGCTTGACGGCCCGACGACGAAAGCGACAAGACTTGAGGCCACCGACTGCCGCTGCGTCGGTGCGCGCGACGGGTGGTGCTGTCCGCGACGAAAGCGACAAGACCAAGGCTGAGGCCTGTTGGGCCAAGTGTGCTCAGGTGGGCCGGCTGGGCTGAGGTGGGCCAGAGGAGGTCAAGAGAATCTGGACTGGGTTGGGCTGGACTGCGTGTTCTTGTGTTGGTCAAGTGCCAGTTCATGACCAAGGAGGTGTCTGCAGAACATGGCACATGATTCGTCTTTCAGACCAACGGAGGACGAGCTGGTGCTTCACTTTCTCCGACCACAGCTGTGTGGTTTTCCACCATGCAAGGCGGGCGTTGTGATAGAAGCAGACTTCTATGATGTGACGCCGTGGGACCTTTTGGCAAACTATGGTCTGCGCAACTTGCGATACTTTTTCACGTTACGCAGGCGAAGCAAGCCTCGAGTACAACGGTCCGGCGGTGGTGGCTTCTGGAAGCATAGCGCTACCAAGTTTGCACAGTCGATTTCCAACGTGGGAGTCGTGGTGCAGTGGCGTTTGGTCAAGTTTGTTTCTACATGTGTGAACTCAGGAAGCGGCATAGCACGGGATGGATCTTGGAGGAGTACGAGATTCGCGACCCAAGGTGCTACCGTCACGACGATGAATGTGAAGAAGAATATTGGGTGCTCTGTCACGTGAGGAAGAGCAGGCCAATGCGAGGTGTGCTCGAGATGAAGATGTGGCCATCTCGGGTATGTGGTTGGAATGAAGATGAGCCCATTTCGAGATCGAGTGTAGGATAAAGATGAGCCCATTCTAGGGTTGAAGATGTGATCAACCCAAATTTGTGTGCAGGATGAAGATGCGACCATTCTGGGAATGAAGACGTGCCCATCCCAAAATTGAGTGTTCGAGGCGTCGTGCCCACCTCAGGAGTGTAGTGCCCACTCCAGGGTTGCAGTACCCAACCCAAATTCGCGTCCGGGATGTAGTGCCCATCTCGGGGGCATGTAGTGCCCATCCTCTAGTGTGTGCAGGGTGAAGTGACCATCCTGGGGGTGTAGTGTCCACCCCAAATATGTGCGTAGGGTGGAAGTGTGTTTCCATCCTAAAAAGTGTTGAGCGTTATCTAGAAAAACGAGATTAGGGGGTGATTGTTAGAAATAATCTTGTTTTCTAGATTAAACTAGAGTTAGAGATAGAGTCCAAGTCAAATAAAAGTAGGAGTCTAGGTAGTATTAGATTAGGACTTTGTAATTTGGGGCTATATATACAGCCCCCACCCCCCTATTGAGAAGAAATCAAGAGAAAAACAGAGAAATTAAAAAAAAAGATGAGAGGAAATTAACCCCGGATTTCCAACAAAATGATGGTAGGATAGAACAGAAAGTCCATTACATTTAGGTAAATTAGATTTCGAAGGTAAACTAGAAGTTGAAAAATGCAGCAGTTCATACAGCTGTGGCTATCCAACATGCCTGACAAAATGATGAAGACAGGAAGAAAGATAATCTAGAGTACGTATAAAAGAAGCATATCCAAAGGATATGACAACTTAACCACTGACTCATGGCAATTTGTTAGGTTCCCGTTGGGAATATCAAACTATTTGATCTGCAGATTGAATAAATGCCCAATCCTATTTGATACAAAATGGTCCAGACGTTTTCGGTTTGAAGTATCATAACACAAGATATCAGAAATCCTAAGCACAAACCTGTCTCTGTTGCTCAGTCATAAATGAACCCGTCATGTCCCGCAAGATGCTCAAGATGTCATCAAATGCAACCTTTCCATTGCAGTCGGTGTCATAAACCTTGAAAATAACTACATAGAGAAACAGATATAGTCAGACCTAAAGCAGAATTCAGAAAACGTCCATTCCATACTGAATATGGACGGGAAGCTAATGGAGAAATTCAAGAGGAATCAAGCACCAACATTCTATCTTTTGCTGCAGGCTTGTGCGAGGGCTAAACGCCGACAAAAACGCCACAAACTCCTTGAAGTTCAGCCCGTCGAGCATCCGCAGGAGCCTCTAATAGAAACACAGCGTTCTTCAGTTAGAATTTGTCAGCCCTTTCATCCCACGATTCACACCTTTTACCAGCCAGGAGACCCTGTATGTAACACATGGTCTATAGCCGCTACTATACTAGGGCAAGCTAGAGTATAGCTGAAAAGGAGGGAAATGACAAGTGACGTGACGTGAAGTGAGCTGAGACCGCACCTGAGAGAGGGGGTTGACAGCAAACTCCGGGACGGACATGAACTCGTCGGCGGAGACGAAGCCGCCGCCGTTGCGGTCGAGCTGGCAGAAGCGGTGGTACAGGGACACGATCTCCTGCTGCGAGACTAGCTTCCATCGCCACCGAAGCACGGGACGAGATCAGATCAGAGCAGAGCAGACGGGAGCAGCGAAGGGGGTTCCTCGTCAATTAGTTAGCGACTTACAGGCGTGGTTGCAGTGGTCCTGGACCTCCTCGATGTCGTACTGGGTGAGCATGGAAGAGGTGCTCCCCATCTCGGCCCGGATCGCGAGGCGGCGGTGTGGGCGAGGAGGAGGAGGATCGCCGGAGCGGCCGCGACGAGCCGACGATGATTCCAATCACGGTGGGGTGTGACTGGGCTTTGATCTGGACGGGAAGTCACCAGACACAGTGACGCACTGTCGATTATGGGCTTGGACCAGATACAGTAATCCGTTCCATGTCGAGCGAGTTGCCAGGCCCATAGTTATTTCCTCTCAAAAGGCCTGGTGCCGTGGTAATCTGAGGCCCACCAACGGCGACGATGTCAAACTAACTATTTTACATTTCTGGCTTCTCGAGACTCACGAGCTCCAGGCCGGCGGCGGAAAAGGTCAAGCAACCTTGGCAGTGGACTCGCGCTGTCGCGCAGTCGCGCTGGGCAACAGAAAACCGATGGCTTACCGAGTCACCGGTTATGTTCCGACCTTCGCCTCGCGGAGCAACGGGAACAAGCAGCTGGGCCCGGCTCTTCGCTAGCACGTAACGATCCGTGCACGTGTGATCCGACGCCACGTGTACGGCCAGCCAGGGGGTGCTCGACCGCTCGTGCGCCGAGGCCGACGCCCTTCGATCCCGACGAGTCGCCGCTACGCACGCGCGTGCTCGCCGGCCGGATGGGCCTCTCCGCTGGTGGACCAGCGGACCAGGCCGGCGCGGTCCTGTGTGTCACATGCGTGCGCGCGTGCGCATGGGCCACGCCAGCATCCAACCGCCGCGCTGAGTTGGCTGCGCCTTTGGTGTCGTCGTACTCGCGCTTGCAATGGTTCAAAGACAGGCCAGGTTTACACCGAGGACGAACGAGTGAGGAAGTAGTAGCAGCGCTTTGTTGGTCCTCTCTGTGTTTGTATGCTTGAAAAACTCGAACGGAACTTTCCCGGTGCGCGGCGGTTCCGTTTCGTTCACTTCCATACCACGACTTAGCAGCAACATAATAGCAAACACACAAGTCACACAGCGCAACGATAAAGAAAACACTCGCCTACAAGGCTAGGGTTGTGCGAAATGCAGCTGGCGAAAGCTGCGTGGCCATGCAGGCATGCACCTCGCGATGGTAGGTGACGGCCTGACAGGAGAGGGGTGACCTGCAGAACCTGCCTTGCGGCTCAATTTTGCCGTGCATCCAAGCGACCAACCAATCTTCCAGGTCCAGCCCCTGCACCGCAACCGGCGAGCCAGGCGCGACTTGGCAGGAGCACCCCGCTTTGCCCCGGCAGAGTGGCGCCACGGGCCAACAACCGTCCAGCCCTGCGCCGCAACTGTTGCGCGCTGCTCGCCCGCGGCCCGCCTCTGCTCCCGCGCGCACCGCTCCTGCTGAAGCAAGGCAGAGTCCGACGCGAGAGAGCAAACGCTTGCAGGTGCAGGAGTCCACAAACAGCACGGCTCAGCTCCGGGGGTTCCCAACGGCACGACGGCGACTGGGTTTCTGCACCGAGCGCGGCCGGCGATCCGGCACCGATACGCGCCGCCCCCGAGGTAAATCCTAAACGACACGCTTCAGGGACCGATTAGACTAGAGCTGGCCCGCGCCTAGCTCGGCCCTGGCCTTCTCCCGTCACCTCGAGCTGTTAGCAACCGAACCGTACGGCGCCATTACGGTGAATCCTTTGCACCGAAGTCAGGCGTCCCTTTCCGTGCGACTCGGCGTCGAATTCGCTGGACGCGTCGGGATGACTTGATTGCTAAACACCCGCTCGCTTCATCAGATCAACAAAAACGTTCGCAGCGCGCCAGTCTCGGGCTCCGGTGATCTGAGCTTCCTTTCTTGCATGGCTGACCCAAAGCCAGGTTCCGGAAACCTGAGAAGACGCATTGCGTGGGGTTATCAGCTTCGTCTATGACTATGAGCTGGTACGGTTTTATCTGCCCTTGCTGCTTTTGTTGATTCCTCCATCGTTTGGAAATTAATTTTGGGGATTTCAGTTGGATTTACTAGCGTTCTTGTCTGCATCGATCGAACCGTCATTGTTTCCCGTGCTGCTTGGAAGCTATTACATGCATGTGTTCGTGTCGGTGCCAGGGACGCCTGAAAGCGTCAGTTCTAGCTAGCCGAGTTACTGTTTCGCTCTGCGTGTGTCCACTCCAAGTCCAAGCCTCGCTCGCGCGCCGGTTTTTTTCCCGGAGTTTCTTCTCCCCACCCCAGGGGACCGTTCCCGACCTGTACACGGCATGACGGCCACGGCATCCCCGTGACGAGAGCGACTCGGCGCGGCAGCGACAACGAACCGCAGGGATTCCCGATCGCGCGGTGGCGAGCCGTTCGATTCCCAGCGCACGCTCGGTTCCTCTCCCCGTCCCCAATGTCGCGACGTGTCGTTCGTTTCGAGTCCAAACAAGGTTATTGGATGCTTCCATCCCTGCTTATCCCGGTGGTTGGCGTCGTATTGTGGTAGATCCGCGCGGTTTTGGCCTCGCCAAGGGAAGTGGCGCGAGCCGTAGCTTGATGAGAGCCACACCACATCGATGCGGGTGGTGCCTCTCGGGGCGCGCGGCTGCTCTTCGCCTCCATGGACGACGTGAAGCTGGGCGCGGGCGAGGGAAGGAAGGCTGCTGCGGCCGATGGCGCGCCGCGGCGGCCTCTGGTGCCATCCGAGAAGGGCAATGCGGCTGCTCCGGGTGGCCGGAGGAGAGAGGCCGCCTCCAGGTTCAAGCCAGCCGCGCCGGCTGCTGCGGCGAGGCGGTGCACGTTCCCGAGCCCCGGCCGGGCCTCGGCAACCGACGGCACGGCGTCGTGCAACAGAGCACGGTCCGCTGACAGACCAAGGCCTGCCGTGACTTCAGCTGTCCCGTCTTCTCAGCTGAAGCCCTCCGCCGCCGTCACGGCAAGGTCCGCCACGCCGATCCGCGACTCGGCAAAGGCGACTGATGGCTTGTCGGCGTCGGCGCGGAGCTCGTCGCCCTCGCCTTGGTCAGAGTCTGTGCCGGCCCCTGCCAAGAAGATAGACAGGTTGGTCCGTGGCTTGCCTTCAGAGGTGGCCAAGGTCAAGGTGCAGGCAGACGGTGCGCCTGAGACGAAGAGGAGTCCAATTCGTCAGTACGGCATCGGCAACCAATGCGAGAACGCACGGCCCTCGGAGTCTCCATCCAAGAGGATCGTCGAGCAACACCGATGGTCGGCGATGATGAGCGGCCGGGGCTGTGTTGGCCTCACCTCGGCAAGCATTGCCGGAAATGCGAGCAGGTCAGTCCCTTCGTCGCATCCTTCAGCAGCACATTCTGCAACGAGGATGCGTCCATCTGAAGGCACAGGCAAGCACCTGAGCCCGTCGAACGAGATGGCGAAGAGGGCGGCTATCCACCGGAGCAGAAGAGAGGACGCAGACAGTAGTTCCTCTTCGCAGACGTCAGATGGCTCTAAATCCGGTTGCCGGCCGAGCAGGTCCATATCTGTCCCAATTCTGCACCGACCATCGTCGCCGAGCAAGCTCGTGTCAGCTGCGTCCTCTACTTCCAAGGCCTGTCAGAGTCCGTCACGGATAAGGCCTTCAGCATCTTGCCGATCAAAATGTGCTTCTTCAGCTGCTCAACCAGGTGCTGCACATCCTGTTTTGAACTTTGTTTTTGATGCGCGGAAAGGTAAGAAGACTGCAAACCAGATCGAGAACATCCACCAGCTACGTCTGCTGGATAACAGATACCTGCAGTGGCGCTTCATAAATGCGATTTCAGGAGCCACGCTATTATTCCGGAGAAATAGCGCCGAGGTATAACTCGCATCTTTGTGTTAACTATTTTATTACTGTTGCTAGTAATTTATTTTCTGCGGTCATTGTTATGTTTTGTTTGTACTGCAATTTATCTACGCAACATGATGGTGAGAAAGACTGAGATATGACAAGTTCATCTTCTTTACTTGTTATTAGGATTGATGGAGTAGTATTTTGTTTTTATGGCAAATCATACAAGTAATTACTTCATCCAACTAGCATTTTGCATTAAATTTATTTTTGATCTAGTGTTGCAACTGTACTCTTTACTTTGTAGTAATAATCCGTCAGTGATTTTTAGCCTAATATAATACGTCAATGATTTATTTACATTAGTGCTCAGCGGTTTAGTAGGAATGTTTTCTGGATATCTCATCATTTTGCGACGTTCGACTGACATGATACCTTTTCTCCTGTCATGTAAACAGAACACTATTTTTAGTGTTTCAGAAAGTATCTTGACGCTGCAAGATGCTTTAACCACAACAAGAATTGATGTGCGGCTATTGCAGCAAGAGATGAAGCTGCATGCCATTGTAACAGAGCAGGTGCAAGTTCACAACTCAACTTATTTCTATGGTTAGGAGTGAAAGGTCATATGATTTTTGAAGGATTTGGATTTATCGAAAAATACTAGCCATCCTTGTTCCCTGCTTTTCCAAACAGGTGCCCTGCAAATTAATTGTCTGTTTATTTCTGACCAGTGATCACGTTACTGATTCAGATTACTTATCTCGAGCGATGGCCGGATCTAGAAGAAGAGAACAGCAGTACATTAGCTGAGGCGATCGAGGCTCTTAAAGCAAGAACGTTACGCCTTCCAGTCACATCAGGAGCACAGGTGCTTAGTGAACAAACAATTCCTTTCAAATGACACGTTGATTTGAACGTAGGATTTCTTAATTTGTTTGAGGATATTGACCCTACTATCATATGAACAGGCAGAGGCAGTCGCAGTGAAGAACGCTGTAAGCTCAGCTGTTGATGTTATGCAAGCTTTGAGTTCCTCGATTTGCTACTTGCAATCAAAGGTTAGACAGAAGCACCCATTCATAAAGCTTTTGGATTCTAGTTTAAATTATTTGCCACAATAATGGAACTTCAGATTAGTATAAACTGTTCAACACATCGTTTGATGGATGATGGGACGTCCTTTGCTGCTCTTATTGAGGCTATTCGCACTCGTGGACCTCTATATCGAATCTCTAAAAGAATATTTTTACCTATTTACAGTCAACTCTAAAATATTCCTACCTTTACAGTTTATTTCTCTGCACTCGTTCACCTCTAAATCGGACCTCTATATCAACTATCATCAATTTTCTATTATATAATATAACTAACTCATATTTATATTATTGCATATAACTACTTTTATGTTAATAATATTATATCTACAACTTATAAAAAATCACCATATTTTTTCTTACTTTTCTCTCCTTTCTTCTTATTTTTTTCCTTTTTCTTTCTTTTCTCCCTTTTTCGTCCCTTCTTTCTTTTTTTACTTTCCCTTTTTCCTTCTCTTCTTTCTTTCCTTTCTTCCTCCTCTTTTTCTTTCTTTCTTTCTCTCTTTTGTTCCTTTTCTACCGGTGCTACTGGGCCTCTTCATTTGGCGCTGTCCTGTAGCAGCCTGGAATTTGCAAGCGCTTTTTCAGGCCCCGCTGCGGACGACCTTTCACGTATAATCAGCGGGCCGCCAGTGCGGTCAGTCTGACGCTAGAACATGTTCTACCAGGTGGAAGATATGACATCATTGGTTTCAGAACTTTCAGTTACGGCAAGACAAGAAAGGGCTGCTCTCGACGAGTGCAGACAGCTCCTAGCTACAGTCGCGAAATTGCAGGTAAATTTGTATCGCTGTCTGGTCACAACTTTTGACTCCTAGTCCTAGTCGAACAATTGTCTCGAGATTTATCTACAAGTATTTACACATTGATGCTTAGTTCAGACTGTAGAGTTTAATTTCTTTAAAGGAAACACTGACACCAGATCCTCTTTTGATCACTTTAGTAATTTTTTGGTGCAACAATCCAGTCATTTTCGTTGTATGGAACATCAGAAACAGTTCATAGATTTATTCAAAAAGTCCTCTAGAGTTTGCTGCAGGACTTGCATGCCATGTCATGTTTTGGAGTTGTCTGCTCCTTGTGGGCTTGTGGCTGGACCATGGAAACTGGGAAATTTCGGTAGTGATCTGTCCAGGATTCTGGACCATTTGCCACTCCATGATTGAATTTCCAAGACTCGGACTGGACCCCAAATGTTGAATTTCTCATTTTTAGTGCAGATTGCAACAACAGAACCGCTAATCCAAGAAATATCTATAAGCTCCGTTAGTGAATGATGTTATCTTTCGTCAGGTAAAGGAGTCCTGCCTTCGCACACATCTGATGCAACTGAGAGAGGATTCAGGGTGAAATGAACTTGCGAACAAATCGACCGTGTTTTTTCTGACAGCAGCATCAGATTACCTCAGCCGAGCAAATGAAACAGGAACCCGTAGAGATGAACTGATGAAGTAACAGACCATACTCCATGTACAGTACCTCCTGACCTCCCGGTATAAAACTCATGGCTCGACGCTCTGCCGCTAACAGCATGGTTTAGAAGAGGCCTCGTCAGATGGACATGGATGTAGTCGGGGGCACAGAAAGCTGTAAATTGTTTTCAACGTACAGTGATTCATTTGTTTTGCTCCTCTCTCTCTCTCTCTCCTTTTCAATAATACTTTTCTATATTAATAGATAAAGAAATTGTACAAAGACTCGTACGAACACTGGTAGATACTGGAAGGATACGGAGACAGCTGTCCCAACCAACTTGCACAGAAGTCCCTAAAGAAAGTAATAAAGACTGAAATGTTAGTGGTTCATGGGAAAGCAGCTTCTACCTTTCCTTCTGATAAGTTGGCCTATGTGGGAAACGCAAGGCATGTTTACATTCTCTTATTCCCCTGATAGTATTCTGTTCATATTCTTTTGGCAATATTTGATGGGTTGTACCTGCTGATGCAACTCAAGGTATAATTGTAAAATCTAAACCGTACGTTCCTGCAGAATTGCTGTATGTTTCTTGTTTGCATATGCTTTTGTGCAATAGCAATCGATCACAATTGCGTGTAGATAGGTTAGCTAGATACATACATGATATCAATCAAGACGATGGAGAAGGTATTCGACCTCCACTTGTTTAGTCAACGGGATTACCCATTGATCATACAGCTTACGAACCAATGAAGGATCAACATTGAAATTGGCCTGACTGCTGTTGTTAACATCTGTTCCAATTGATCCATCTAGTGTTATACTCTGCCCAAACACCACGGCCTTCTTCTCTACCCTTCTCTTCACCGCATCTTCCTGGGCTTCAGATGTCAGGAATGTCATCAGAGCACCTCTGTCCTGCAAGAAGGAAATTCTAGACACTGTTAGCTTACACTCCTACATATCCTTCACCTGATTCTCAAGATAGCACATTACTAGGCTAGTAGCAATAGTATATGTGAAACTTTGGAACACCTTGGATTGAATTAAACTTGTGTACGTCTGTTGGCCGCCTCTGAACTTCGTCTCTGCCACAAATCTGCCGTAGTTGATCCTTCGTGAGAGCGCCTGCAAAATGACGACATTTTCAGTGTAAAACTCATGGCGTGTGACGAATTGAGCACCGTGCGATGAATTCGCAGTGGAAGACGGTTTGTTTACCTGCAGACATGCAAGGTCTGAATCGACAGTTACAGCATAGTTGCCATCATCGCCATTCCTGGCCAGCAGAGGGAGCAGATCGTTGAAGTACATGCTCCATATGTCATCATTCACGTTTACAAATGCGGCAGCGGGATACAGCTCCTGAAATTATAGCATCGAGATCATGAGTTCAGTAAGATCTTTTAGAAGCAGTTATGAGTGACGCGTCTTTCAGCAATGGCAGCTGGATGCTTACGTTTGCGAAGTTGTATGGAGGTGCCAGTGTGAAAGGAACTCTGTAAGCGAAGAACGGAATCTCTAGTAGGGTTTGATACCTTCCTGCCTGTGAAGAAAAACCCAACAGCAACTAAGATCAGCATGAACTTCAAGTCTTTGATCCCAATGCACGCAATGTTTGCTGTTTAATGCTTTACGGCACTGCAGTCCGAGTCGAAGTTTCATTACAATATATATTTTTCTCGGTGCGAACGAAGAAAACTTTTAGCCGGCTATGCTTACAAATTTCTTCTCTGCCCGCATAACAAACTCATATTCAGGAGAAAAGAAGTCAACAAAGAGAACGAATTAGTTAGCAGGAATAAGTTAGCTTCAGTCAGCACCTTCCCCAGATCCTTTAATACCGATTGACTAAAAATTTTAAAAGCTCAAGTCAGCACGTCATGATCGAGCTCAACTCACTCAAAGAATAATTTAATCGAACACGGGCTCAGAAATTGACAATGCCGGCGAATAATCAGCATGAAAAGGATCATAAAGGGAACGATCTCGCTCAGTTCTACTTGCATTCTAAAGCTCAAACAAGAACACGAGGAATTGTCATACACAGGTCGGGAGGGAATGAATCCGACCTTGGATTGGACGGCTTCGGACTCGCGGATGAAGAGCTCGGCGAAGGAGCTGTTGAAGCGGCGTCCGGGGCAGGCGTGGTCGTAGGCCGGCCGGTTGAGCGGGTACCTGGCCCTCTCGATGAGGCTGAAGACAATGGTGTCCTCCTCCCGCGTGAGGAACTCCCGAACCGTGTCGAGGCTGAGCCCCGTGCACGGGGAAAGGAGCTGTAGCAGCAGAGCCGCGTTGCAGAGGAGCAACGTTTGAAGGCCGCGTGCAGCCATAGTTGTTTGGTGTTGTTGAGAGAGAGAGAGAGAGAGAGAGAGTTAGAGGATGCGGGTTTGCAGGCCAGGCAACTCACATGTGTTGCATATTTATCGTCGCTGGAAAGATCGCCGGGAGATGGTCAAAGGAAGGAAGGAAGATGAGTATGAACAAGATGATTCATCTGTCACTTTCCCTAATTAACGTTGAACAAAAGGATGGTGTAAGAGGCAGGACAGATGAGATGAGAAAAGTCAGACTATCATTGGCGGCGGGAAGGTCAAATGGACGTAAACAGATGAGGAATCCTGGTATGCGCGCAGCAATGACAGTGGCAGCAAAAAATGAATTATCCATTAATACGTACTCCCACTGTTTTCTTTTTATTTGATGTTTCAGACATGATGACTAAGTATGGATTCAAAAGTAGGCATGGCAATCCCACCCGTGGGTGCGGGTACCCGACGGATTTTGCACCCGATGGGTGCAGGTGTGAGTGGGATTTTTCACCCGCGGGTCTAACTTGCACCCGACCCGACTTATCGCGTGGTGGGCGCGGGCTTTATTTTGCACTCGCCGGTATCTGACGGACAGCCGGAATAATTTGTTCATAATTTCAAAGTCTATTTGTGTTATATAATTTAACTATTTTATCTTACTTATTACAACCTATATTTATAATCTTTATAAGTAACTTAGTATTTTTTTTGTTATATTGTCATTCAAAATGGAACTCCGCCTATGTTGTAATGACATAGCCGGTCCCAAGCCCGGGTAAAGGAGGAGGGGATTGTGATAGGCTTGGCGAGCCAACAACTTACACTTAGCCATTCTCATGGAAATGAAACCCAATAGAAATTTATTGGGGCGTAACCCTCTTAGCGACGCGCCATATCGGAACCCGGGTATGGTGTTAAGTGGGCAAGGGCCGGGTCGCCACCGCCTTAGTGGCGCGCCATATCGAAACCCGGATATGGTGTTAAATGAGCAAGGGTCGGATCGCCACCACCTTAGTAGCGCGCTACATCATCGCCCGGATGTAGTGATAAGTGAGCAAGGGTCTTTGCATCTTACTCGACGGGTGCAAAGCGTAAGGAAGCTAGCCGAGGAACATAGATTTCGGGTGGGTAGTTGGAATGTAGGATCCTTGGCGGGGAAGCTACGTGAGTTAGTAGATGTTGCCATTAGGAGACGAGTAAATATCCTTTGTGTACAAGAGACTAGATGGGCGGGTCAAAAGGCGAGAGAAGTCGAGAATACCGGTTTCAAGCTTTGGTATTCTGGTTCGGCTGGGACTAGGAATGGCGTAGGTGTTCTAATAGATAAGAGTCTTAAGGATGGAGTAGTGGATGTTCGAAGACGAGGGGATAGGATCATCTTAATCAAGATAGTAATTGGGGACATTGTCCTGAACGTCATTAGTGCTTATGCCCCACAAGTTGGGCTCAACATGAGTGCTAAGAGACAATTTTGGGAGGACTTGGAGGATATGGTTAGTAGTGTACCGATAACCGAGAAACTCCTCATAGGGGGAGATCTCAATAGTCATGTGGGTGCAACTAACTTAGGATTTGAGGGAGTACATGGAGGTTTTGGATGTGGCGATAGAAATCAAGAGGGTAAGGGCATCCTAGACTTTGCCGTAGCCTATGATCTGTTGATAGCTAACACCCTCTTTAGGAAGAGGCAATCTCACCTAGTGACCTTTAGTAGTGCCCAACACTCTAGCCAGATTGACTTTGTCCTCACTAGGAGAAAGGATAGACGGGAGTGTCTAGATTGTAAGGTGATCCCGGGGGAGTGTGTTGTGACACAACATAAGCTTGTGGTAGCTGACTTTCGCTTCCATACATGCTCTTTGCGGGACAAAGGTGTCAAAATCACAAGAATAAAGTGGTGGAAGTTGAAGGGAGAATCACAAGAATCCTTTAAAAATAGGATGATCATAGAAGGACACTGGGCAGAAAATGGAGATGCAGATAGTATGTGGATGAAGATGGCAACTTGCATTAGGAAGGTAGCTAGTGAGGTGTTCGGTGTGACAAAGTGAAAGAAACTTGTAGATAAAGACACTTGGTGGTGGAATGAGGATGTACAAAAGTCCATTAAGGAGAAGAATGAGTGTTACAAGAGTTGGCATAATGATAGAAGCGCAAGCAACATGCTTAAGTACAAAGAGGCTAAGAAGAATGCAAAGCGGGCTGTGAGTAAGGCAAGAGGACAGGCCTATGATAAGTTATATGAGAGACTAGAGACAAAAGAAGGTGAAAAGGACATATACAAGGTAGCAAAAATCCGCGAGAGAAAGATGAAGGATCTCAATCAAGTTAAATGCATCAAAGATGAGACTGACCGCATTCTAGTGAAGGATGAAGAGATTAAGAATAGATGGCGTGATTACTTTAATGGGCTATTCAATGATGGGAATGGGAGCACTATGGTTGAGTTGGATGACTCCTTTGATGACTCCAACAGGCGGTTCGTGCGGAGGATACAAGAGTTTGAGGTTAAGGATGCCTTAAAAAGGATGAAAGGAGGAAAGGCACTCGGCCCTGACGATGTCCCTATTGAGGTGTGGAGATGTCTTGGGGACGTGGCAATAGTATGGCTCACAAAGCTATTCAACCACATTTTTCGGTCAAACAAGATGTCTGAAGAATGGAGAAAAAGTATATTAGTACCTATCTTCAAAACTAAAGGAGATATTCAAAGTTGTACTAATTATCGAGGCATTAAGCTTATGAGTCATACTATGAAGCTTTGGGAGAGAGTGATTGAACACCGCCTGAGGAAAGTGACCAATGTCACTAAAAACCAGTTTGGTTTTATGCCTGGGAGATCTACAATGGAGGCGATTTTCTTGCTTCGTCAGCTTATGGAGAGATATAGGGAGCAGAAGAAGGACTTGCATATAGTGTTCATCGACTTGGAGAAGGCGTATGACAAGATACCAAGGTCAGTCATGTGGTGGGCACTAGAGAAACATAAAGTGCCAACAAAGTACATTAACCTTATCAAGGATATGTACAATAATGTTAGGACAAGTGTGCGCGTAAGTGATAGTGAGACCGATGCATTTCCTATCACGGTAGGACTACATCAAGGATCATCTTTGAGCCCATACATCTTTTCCTTGGTGATGGATGAGGTGTCGAAGGATATACAAGGGGATATCCCTTGGTGCATGCTCTTTGCTGATGATGTAGTGCTGGTAGATGGAACTAGAGATGGTGTTGATAAGAAATTAGAGTTATGGAGACAAACCTTAGAGTCCAAGAGGTTTAGACTTAGTAGGACCAAAACCGAGTATATGAGGTGTGACTTTAGTGGTGTTGGTTGTGAAGAGGAAAATGTTAGTCTACAAGGACAAATAGTACCTAGAAGGGACTCTTTCCGATACTTAGGATCAATGTTACAAAGCAATGGCGATATTGATGAGGATGTTTGCCACAGGATCAAGGTAGAGTGGATGAAATGGCGACAAGCCTCTGGAATCCTATGTGATAGGAAAGTCCCACAAAAGCTAAAAGGGAAGTTCTATAGGACGGTGATCAGACCCGCGATGCTCTATGGGGCGGAATGTTGGCCAACTAAATGGTAACATGTCCAACAAATGAGTGTCGCACAGATGCACATGCTACGGTGGATGTGCGGGCACACGAGAAGAGACCGAATAAGGAATGAGGCGATTCGAGATAAGGTAGGGGTGGCGCCGATTGAAGAGAAGTTAGTCCAACATCGACTTAGGTGGGTTGGACATATCCAACGGAGACCTCTAGAAGCACCGGTTAACAGTGGGATTTTAAGAGGTAGAGAAAATATTAGGAGGGGTAGAGGACGACCAAGGTTGACCTGGGAGGAGACGGTAAAACGAGATTTGAGAGATTGGAATGTATCCAGATACTTAGCTCATGATAGGACCGCATGGAAAGTAACAATCCATGTGCTAGAATCGTAGTCTTGTTTTTTTTCTTTTTTCTTTTCTCTTTTCTTTTTCTTTTTTCTTTTCTCTTTTCTCTTTTCTCTTTTTCTCTTTTTCTTTTTTTCCTTTTTTTCCTTTTTTTCTTTTTTTTCTTTTTTCCTTGTTCTTATAACTCTCTCTCTTTTACTTCATTGATATTGGGTTTCATGTCTAGCCGACCCCAACAGGCTTGGGATAAAGGCTTGGTTGTTGTTGTTGTCATCATTCAAAATGGGTGATTTTTAGACTTATTTTATTAAACATTGTACTATGTTAATAAAAAAGCCAAACCCGACGGTCACCCGAAACCCGCATGAAACCCGATGGGTGCTGGTGTGAATTCTCACCCACGGATGTGGGTGTGGGTCTCAAATTTCACCTGCAACTGCTTTTATTTTAGGCGGGTTTTTGTTCCACCCGACCCGAATCCGACCTATTGCCATCCATATTCAAAAGAAAGCAAAGGGTGTGTTTTTCAGTTTTGGTTTTCTTGGCAGAGATCCGCTCAGAACCGGAAGGAAGTAACTTCGCCATCCAAAAGGATAACAGAAGTTTTATGCGTCAATCAATGGTAATGAACGGTTTATCCAGTAAGGTGACATTCTTGTCACCCTCTACCACAGCATTATATTACTGAAAGTACTACTGGACCTATCTGGATAAACCAGAATTAATCGAGGCACTGCATAGTGGCATGTGCTTCACGCACCAAAAAAACCCGCATTTTTCAAAGGTGAGCCGTTCAATTTCTCTTCTTCTTTTGAGCGAAACAGCCCGTTCCTTTTTTTTCAAAAGTTTGATCTTTTTTGAATCACATTATAAAAAATGGGACTTTGGTGCGCGCGCACGAAGCTGAAGCCTTACCGACCTGGTCATAACCCAGTTCAGCGAGCGCAGGCACCCAAGGAAATGTCACTCACAAGTCCGACGGCTAGATAGGAAGAGGGTAATTACATAAATCACCCAATATATCACTTCGACTTTGAAATTCCCACCCATAAGCATTTTTGTTGCAAATTCTCACGTTCCTACTGTATTTTATTGTAAAAATCACTCCAGTTCGCACATACTCAACCAATTTTCATATGTTTTTTTTTCTGATATAAATCCAAATAAAAGCTAAGTTAACTAAGTCAACACATAAAATATTTGAATGAGACTTTTTCATCTTATGTTCATGAAAAATACACTAAATATAAAAAACGGTGGGGCACCATTTAAATTTTAATTAGTGTTTTTTTGTAGTTTTGATACTACCAAATCTTGTAGGATTGATAAGGACACCATCAGCTGATACAAAGCAATCAAAAATAGGTCGAATCAATTGAATTTTTGCAGACAGATGATTTTTCCAACGAAAGCTAGTAGGTGGGTGGTTATTTGCAACAAAAATGGTTTATGAGCATAAATCTCAAACTCCAAATGATATATGAGGTGGTTTATGCAATTATCTCTAGTAAGGGTCCCATGGAAGCGGAACAGAGAGGTGGCTGCTCCTCGCCCGAGCACACCGAACTCATATCTATAACCAACGAGTTATGTGCCATGGATAAATCATACCATGAGTGCACATGACGAAAGAGACAACTTAGAATCACATAAGTGAACTGAATATTTTTCAAATCATGAGAAAGATACATGTGACATGAACCAAAAGTAACAGATGCGCTGCCCTTAACAAGTTCAAAGCATTCAGACAGAGTCACACATACTACACACTAAGGTAACAAACCTAGCCTGGTTCACTTAAGTAGCAAACTAGAACTGAGCATAAGCTGATATAGTGGTGACGTTATGCACCAGCTGCTCAGTCTTCATCCCTCTCGGGAGGGAGGCCACAAGGAAGCAGCATTTTCTGCAATGAAGGAACAGTTGATCAATAAATTTAGATTGCAGTACACCATTAATGCAATTTCATTGTAAAAAACGGTGTAAGACGCAAATTAAGCCTCTGAACTTACACGATAGCTGAATATTGAAACAAACTGCGGCTAAAAACGTGACTTGACAGTCAAACTTTGTAGTGCCTGAAGGAATAAGTCTTGTACTCTTGGTCTGTGTGTCCCCTAGTTAGGACAGCGTTTCAGTCGTTAGCAGGACAGTATCTTAGTCCTTTGGTAGGACAGCATCTTAGTCCTTTAGTAGGACAACATATTAGTCCTTTGGTAGGACAACATCTTAGACCAAGAGGACAGCATCTTAGACTAGCATCTAGATATATGCTTGGCTGCCTTAGCTACAAATATGTAACCCCGACCCCTAGGTTAGGCATGACATTGTGTGTGGAATGAAATAAGAAAAATTTTCCAACTCTTAGTATCATCCTCTCCATGAGGGTAGTACTTCAGATACTAACAAGTGGTATCACAGCCGTTCTATCCTGTAGTCTAGACATTTCCTGCTCATCTCCTTCCCACGCCTCTCTTCGTCTTCAGCCGGCAGCAATAACACCGGTTGTTTCAACTCATTCCTCCTCGTCTGCACAGACAAGCAACAGTTTGCTTGTCTGAGACAGCCTCTTCCCCACACAGCACTCCCCCACTAGCGCGCCATGTCTGAAGGACAGTCTCAGCACTCGGTCGCTTCGAGCGCGCGGCATCGGCAGGAGGCCGAGGTCGCCATGGCAGAAGAACGCGAGCGAGCAGCGGCAGAGATTGCAGCGAGGGCGGCGAGGCTGGCGGCGGCGGAACTGGCAGCGGCGAAGGCGGAAGTAGAAGCAGCAGCGGCTGCGGATGCAGCGCGTGCGGCTGCAACAGAGCTTGAGGCTCTACGTAGCGGTAGCGACAGAGGCTCTGATTCTATCGACGGCAGCACCAACGAAGACCTCAGGCTGGCAAGGAAGGTAGCACGACCACAGACGCCACAGTGGGCAAACACGCACCCCCATGAGCGCGGCGGCTGCAGCCCAGACGGGCGCGGACGCGCTGGTGACGCTCCCGGCAGGGGTGGTTGGGTCGATGAAGATCGAGGCATTTACAGGCGGCGCGACTCTCCCTCCCCGAACAGATACCATGGTCACCACGGGATCCAAGCCATTGTCAGGGACGTTGGTCCCGGCGGTGGGTGGCCTACCCTCACCAAGACAAACTACGTCGAGTGGGCCGCGGTGATGAGGATACGGCTCCAAGTGCGACACATGTGGGAAGCAGTCCGATACGGCGACGTCGACTACTACGAGGATCGACGGACGCTGGATGCTCTCATTGCTGCAATACCGCCCGAGATGCAGTTCTCGCTTTCCAATAAGCGGACTGCCAAGGAGGCCTGGGATGCCATCGCTGCGACCGCGCCCGCAAGACCACACTGCAGGCACTCCGCAAGGAGTGGGAGAACCTGACCTTCAAACCAGGTGAGGATGTTGATGACTTTGCTCTCCGTCTCAACACACTACTGCAGAAGATGGTGCAGTTCGGCGACGACACCTACAACGAGGAGAAAGCCGTCGAGAAGCTCTTCCGTTGCATCCCCGAGAAGTACAAGCAGATCGCTCGCTCGATCGAGTCTCTGCTGGACCTCTCCACGATGCCGATCGAAGAGGCGATAGGCCGCCTCAAGGTCATCGACAGCGACGAATCTCAGCCTCTCTCGAGGCCTATCACCATCGGCGGGAAGCTACATCTCACTCGGGAGCAGTGGGAGGCCTGCCAAGGTGACGGGAAGAAGCGGGAGCCCTCCTCCTCGAAAGGCGGCTGCAAGCGCGGCAAGCCAAGCAAGAGGCGCGGAGGTGCCCAAGCTGGGGCGCAAAGACGTGCCGAGGGGGGCACCCACAGAGGCACCCAAAGCGGCGCCGCCGGCAACCGGAAGCCAGCACGAGACGACACCTGCCACAACTGTGGCAAGCTTGGTCATTGGGCCAGGGAGTGTCGGCAGCAACGACGTGGCCAGGCCCATGTCGCACAGGTGGAGGAGGAGCCGGCTCTGCTCCTGGCACACGCAAGCATCGAGCCACCTCCAGTGGCATCGGCCGCAGCGGCTCTCCTCCACATCGATGAGCCGAGAGCACACGCCTTTCTCGGTGACAGCTCCAGCAACGACAAGACTGACGGGTGGTACCTCGACACCGGCGTCACCCATCACATGACTGGTCGACGGGAGTTCTTCACTGAGTTCGACCCCAATGTTCGAGGCTCCGTCAAGTTTGGGGACGCCTCTGGTGTGGAGATCAAGGGCGTCGGCTCTGTCATCCTCACCGCCGAGTCTGGTGAGCATAGGCTGCTCGTCGGAGTCTACTACATCCCCGCGTTGAGGAACTCTATCATCAGCCTGGGCCAGCTGGATGAGAACGGTTCGCGCGTGGAGATCAAGGACAAAGTCATATGAGGATTTGGGATCGCCATCGTCGCCTTCTTGCCAAGGTAACCAGAGGCACCAATCGACTCTACGTCCTTAACGTGCAGGTAGCACAACCTCTGCCTTGCTGCTCGCCGGGATGATGAGGCGTGGCAGTGGCATGAGCGCTTTGGGCACCTTCACTTCAAGGCCCTGAAGCGGCTCAGTGCCAAGGAGATGGTACGGGGCCTGCCGTGCCTTGACCATGTGGAGCAGTTCTACGATGTCTGCGTAGTGACAAAGCAGAGGCGGCTCCCCTTTCCCCAGCATTCGAGCTTCCCAGCCAAGGAGCGGCTCGACCTCGTGCACGGGGACTTGTGTGGTCCGGTGACACCGGCTACACCGGGAGGACGACGTTACTTCCTGGTGCTTGTCGATGACCTCTCCCGCTACATGTGGGTGATGGTCCTCGGCAGCAAGGGAGAGGCTGCGAAGGCCATCAGGCGCGTGCAGGCCATTGCGGAGGCGGAGTGCGGCCGCAAGCTGTGCGTGCTGCGCACCGACAACGGCGACGAATTCACAGCGGCTGAATTCACGTCGTACTGTGCGGATGAGGGTGTTCAACGCCACTACTCCGCGCCGTACAACCCGCAGCAGAACGGCGTCGTCGAGCGACGCAACCAGACGGTTGTGGGGATGGCTCGGGCCCTCCTTAAGCAGAGGGGAATGTCGGCTATCTTCTGGGGAGAGGCGGTGGTGACGGCGGTCTACATCCTCAACCGCTCGCCCACCAAGGCTCTCAACGGCAGGACGCCGTACGAGGCTTGGCATGGGCGCAAGTCGACAGTCTCTCACCTACGGGTCTTTCGCTGCCTAGCATTCGCCAAGGAGCTTGGCCACATCAGCAAGCTCGACAACAGGAGCACTCCAAGGGTGTTCATCGGCTACGCGGAGGGCTCGAAGGCCTACCGCATTCTTGACCCAGTAACACAGCGCGTGCGCACGGCACGTGATGTAGTGTTCAATGAAGGGCGAGGATGGGCAAGGGACAAGGCAGTAGACGACGGCTCGACTCCGACATACGACAACTTCATCGTCGAGTACGTCCACTTCAAGGGAACTGGGGGAGTAGGCAGCTCTTCTCCACCAACTTCAGCGCCACGCTCCCCAGTCACGACCTCGGTTGCGATGACCTCTCCACCACCACAGCCGGCGACCCCACGCACTCCAGCACCGACTGCCATCCCTCCGGGTACGTCCACTCCGACACCAGCTCGTGTCGAGCACAAACCGGTGCAGTTCGTTACTCCGCTCTCCCACGACGAGGAGCGCATCGACGCGTACCACGATGGCGAGCCGTTGCGGTATCGTACGATGGAGGATCTTCTCGGTGACCAGTCGGTGTCGGGACTGGTCCCTCGCGATCTGGAGGCGCAGTTGCATCTTGCGTGCGACGACGGCGAGCCTCGGTCTTTCGCGGAGGCTGAGAGACACGCGGCAATGGCGTGCAACGATGTAGTCGGAGATGGACGCGGTTGAGAACAACCGCACCTGGGAGCTTGCTGACATCCCTCATGGTCACCGCGCGATCACCCTTAAGTGGGTGTTCAAGCTGAAGAGGGATGAAGCCGACGCCATCGTCAAGCACAAAGCTCGCTTGGTGGCACGTGGTTTCGTGCAACAGGAGGGGATCGACTTCGACGATGCCTTCGCGTCCGTGGCGCGGATGGAATCTGTGCGACTCCTCCGTGCGCTGGCTGCTCAGGGAGGCTGGCGGATTCAGCACATGGATGTCAAGTCGGCGTTTCTTAACGGCGATTTAAAGGAGGAGGTCTATGTGCACCAGCCGCCGGGATTTACGATTCCTGGCAAGGAGGGCAAGGTGTTGCGCCTGCGCAGGGCCCTCTATGGCCTGCGGCAGGCACCAAGGGCGTGGAATGCCAAGTTGGACTCCACGCTTAAGGGGATGGGCTTCGAGCAAAGCCCGCACGAGGCGGCCATCTACCGACGGGGCAATGGAGGAAATGCCCTACTGGTGGGTGTCTACGTCGACGACTTGGTTATCACCGGCACCAAGGATGCGGAGGTGGCAGCATTCAAGGAAGCGATGAAAGCCACCTTCTAGATGAGTGACCTGGGATCTCTCTCCTTCTACCTGGGGATAGAGGTGCACCAGGCCGACTCCGGGATCATGCTTCGACAGACTGCCTACGCCAAGCGTATTGTTGAGCTGGCTGGGCTCGCAGACTACAACCCAGCTCTCACTCCCATGGAGGAGAGACTGAAGCTGAGCCGCAACAGCACGACGGAGGAGGCGGACGCCACGCAGTATCGGCTGTTAGTAGTTGAATTCTTACTCTCATTGGAAGAGAGGATGACACTAGGAGTTGGGGCAATTTTCTTGTCTATTTCTCACACAATGCCATATCAACCCAAGGGTTTGAGGCTATATATTTATAGCTGCCATGGCAGCCAAGCATATGCCACAAAGATGCTAGTCTAAGATGCTTAGATGTTGTCCTAATATGCTGTCCTTGGCTGACACTAAGATGCTGTCCCAGTGTCCTTAATATGCTGTCCTAGTGTCCTTAGATGTTGTCCTAATTGGGGCCACAAAGACCAAAGGACTAGAGTACAACAAGGACCAAGGACCAAGGACTAAAGTGCAACAAACTAAAGGACTAGGGTACAAGGGATGATCCTCTTCACAGCCTGCTGGTGATCCGTCGTCGGTCGTTGCAGGAACCGACTAACATAGCTGACGGAGAATGCCAAGTCCGGCCGTGTGTGGGTGAGGTAGAGTAGGCTCCCCACAAGACGCCGGTACTGCGTAGCGTCCACCTCCTCCGCCGTGTTGTCGCGGCTCAGCTTCAGCCTCTCCTCCATCGAAGTGAGAGCTGGGTTGCAGTTTGTGAGCGCAGCTAGCTCAACAATGCGCTTGGCGTAGGCGGTCTGTCGAAGTGTGATCCCGGAGTCGGCCTGGTGCACCTCAATCCCAAGGTAGAAGGAGAGAGATCCCAGGTCACTCATCTGGAAGGTGGCTTTCATCTCTTCCTTGAACGCTGCCACCTTCGCATCCTTGGTGCCGGTGATCACCAAGTCGTCGACGTAGACACCCACCAGTAGGGTGTTTCATCCATTGCCCCGCCGGTAGATGGCCGTCGCGTGTGGGCATTGCCCGACACCCATCCTCTTGAGCGTGGAATCCAACTTGGCATTCCACGCCCTTGGTGCCTGACGCAAGCCATAGAGGGCCTTGCGCAGGCGCAACACCTTGCCCTCCTTGCCAGGGACCACAAACCCCGGCGGCTGGTGTACGTAGACCTCCTCCTTCAAGTCGCCGTTGAGGAACGCCGACTTGACGTCCATGTGCTGGACACGCCAGCCTGCTTGGGCAGCGAGTGCAAGGAGTCGCACGGATTCCATCCGTGCCACGGGGGCAAAAGCATCGTCGAAGTCGATCCCCTCCCGCTGCACGAAGCCGCGTGCCACCAAGCGAGCCTTGTGCTTGACGATGGCGTCGGCTTCATCCCTCTTCAACTTGAACACCCACTTAAGGGTGATCGCACGGTGACCGCGAGGGAGATCAGCAAGCTCCCAAGTGCGGTTCGTCTCAACCGCGTCCATCTCCGACTGCATCGCGGCACGCCATGCCGCGTGTCTCTCAGCCTCCGCGAAAGACCGAGGCTCGCCGTCGTCGTACGCAAGATGCAACTGCGCCTCCAGATCGCGAGGGACCAGTCCCAACACCGACTGGTCACCGAGAAGATCCTCCATCGTACGATACCGCAACGGCTCGCCGTCGTGGTATGCGTCGATGCGCTCCTCGTCGTGGGAGAGCGGAGTAACGAACTGCACCGGTGTGTGCTTGACATGAGCTGGTGTCGGAGTGGACGTACCTGGAGGGATGGCAGTCGATGCTGGAGTGGGGTCGCCGGCTGTGGTGGTGGAGAGGTCATCGCAGCCGAGGTCGTGACTGGGGAGCATGGCGCTGAAGTTGGTGGAGAAGAGCTGCCCACTCCCCCAGTTCCCTTGAAATGGACGTACTCGACGATGAAGTTGTCGTATGTCGGAGTCGAGCCGTCGTCCACCGCCTTGTCCCATGCCCATCCTCGCCCTTCGTTGAACACAACATCGCGCGTCGTGCGCACACGCCGTGTCTCTGGGTCGAGAATGCGGTAGGCCTTCGAGCCCTCCGCGTAGCCGATGAACACCCCCGGAGTGCTCCTGTCGTCGAGCTTGCTGATGTGGCCAAGCTCCTTGGCAAACGCGCAGCCAAAGACCCGTAGATGAGAGACCACCGGCTTGCGCCCATACCAAGCCTCGTACGGCGTCCTGCCGTTGAGAGCCTTGGTGGGCGAGCGGTTGAGGATGTAGACAGCCGTCACCACCGCCTCTCCCCAGAAGATAGACGGGATTCCCCTCTGCTTGAGGAGGGTCCGAGCCATCCCCACAACCGTCTGGTTGCGCCGCTCGACAACGCCGTTCTGCTGCGGGCTGTAGGGCGCGGAGTAGTGACGCTGAACACCCTCATCCGCGCAATACGACGTGAATTCAGCCGTCGTGAATTCGTCGCCGTTGTCAGTGCGCAGCACACGCAGCTTGCGGCCGCACTCCGCCTCCGCAATGGCCTGCGCGCGCCTGATGGCGTTCGCAGCCTCTCCCTTGCTGCCAAGGACCACGACCCACATGTAGCGGGAGAGGTCGTCGACGAGCAGCAGGAAGTAGCGTCGTCCTCCTACTGTACCTGGTGTCACCGGGCCACACAAGTCCCCGTGAACGAGCTCGAGTCGTTCCTTAGCTCGAAAGCTCGACTGCTGGGGAAAAGGAAGCCGCCTCTGCTTCGTCAATACGCAGACGTCGCAGAGCTGCTCCACGTGGTCAAGGCATGGCATGCCTCGCACCATCTCCTTGGCACTGAGCTGCTTTAGGGCCTCGAAGTGAAGATGCCCAAAGCGCTCGTGCCACTGCAATGCCTCGTCGTCCCGACGAGTGGCAAGGCAGACAGGTTGTGCTACCTGCACGTGAATGACATAGAGTCGATTAGTGCCTCTAGATACCTTGGCAAGAAGGCGACGATGGCGATCCCGAATTCTCATGACTCCGTCCTTAATCTCCACGCACGAACCGTTCTCATCCAGCTGTCCCAGGCTGATGATGGAGTTTCTCAACGCGGGGATGTAGTAGACTCCGACGAGCAGCCTGCGCTCACCAGACTCGGCGGTGAGGATGACGGAGCCGACACCCTTGATCTCCACGCCGGAGGCGTCACCAAACTTGACAGAGCCTCGGACATTGGAGTCAAGCTCAACGAAGAACTCCCGTCGACCGGTCATGTGATGGGTGGCGCCGGTGTCGAGGCACCACTCGTCAGTCCTGCCGTTGCTGGAGCCGTCGCCGAGGAAAGCGTGTGCTCTTGGCTCATCAAGATGAAGGAGAGCCGTTGCGGTCGATGCCACTAGAGGTGGCTTGATGCTTCCATGTGCCAGAAGCAAGGCTGGCTCCTCCTCTACCTGTGCCACGTGGGCCTCCTCCTTCACTTGTGCCACGTGGGCCTGGCCACGTCGTGGCTGTCGACACTCCCTGGCCCAATGACCAAGCTTGCCACAGTTGTGGCAGGTGTCGTCTCATGTCGGCTTGTGGTTGTCGACGGTGCCGCCCTGGGCGCCTCCGCGAGCGCCACCCTCGGTACGTCCGCGTGCCCCGGCCTGGGTACCTCCGCGCCCCTTGCGCGACTTGCCGCGCTTGCGGCCGCCTGTCGAGGAAGAGGACTCCCCCTTCTTCCGGTCACCCTGGCCAGCCTCCCACTGCTCGCGAGTGAGATGAAGCTTCCCGCCAATGGTGATAGGCCCCGAGAGAGGTTGTGGTTCGTCGCTGTCGACGACCTTGAGGCGACCTATCGCCTCTTCGATCGACATCGTGGAGAGGTCCAGCAGAGACTCGATCGAGCGAGCGATCTGCTTGTACTTCTCGGGGATGCAGCGAAGGAGCTTCTCGACAGCTCTCTCTTCGTCGTAGGTGTCGTCGCCGAACTGCACCAACTTCTGCAATAAAGTGTTGAGACGGAGAGCAAAGTCATCAACGTCCTCACCTGGCTTAAAGGCCAGGTTCTCCCACTCCTTGCGAAGCGCCTGCAGTGTGGACTTGCGGGCGCGGTCGCTGCCGATGCGTGCCGCAGCGATGGCATCCCATGCCTCCTTAGCAGTCCGCTTCTTGGAAAGCGAGAACTGCATCTCAGGCGGGACTGCAGCAATGAGGGCATCCAACGCCCGTCGATCCTCGTAGTAGTCGACGTCGCCGTACTAAACTGCTTCCCACATGTGTCGCACCTGGAGCCGTACCCTCATCACCGTGGTCCACTCGACGTAGTTGGTCTTGGTGAGGGTAGGCCACCCACCGCCGGGACCGACGTCCCTGACAATGGCCTGGACCCCGTGGTGTCCATGGTACCTGTTCGGGGAGGGAGAACCGTGTCGCCTGTAATGGCCGCGTTCTCCGTCGACCCAACCGCCGCCGCCGGGAGCGCCACCGGCGTGTCCGCGCCCGTCTGGGCTGCGGTTGTCGCACCCATGGGGGCGCGCGGCTGCTCGCTGCACCTCTCGTGCTCGCGCCGCCTCCCTCACCGGCCTGAGCTCATCGTCGACGCCGCCGTCGACAGAGCTGCTGAAGCTACTGCCGCGCAAAGCCTCCAGCTCCGCTGCCGCCGCACGCGCTACAGCCGCCGCCGCCGCTGCTTCCACTTCCGCCCTCGCTGCTGCCAGTTCCGCCGCCGCCAACCTTGCCGCCATTGCCGCCGTCTCCGCAGTCTCTGCCGCCGCTCGCTCGCGCTCCTCTGCCGCGGCGACCTCCGTCTGCCGCGCGCTCGAGGCGACCGAGCGCTGAGACTGTCCGTCGGACATGGCGCACTAGTGGGGGAGGGTTGTTGTGTGTGGAAGACAAGTTGCTGCTCGTCTGTGCAGGAGAGGAATGAGCTGGAACAGTCGGTGTTCCTGCTGCCGGTTGCGGACAGAGATAGGTGCGGGAAGGGGATGAGCAGGAGATGTTTAAGCTGCAGGATAGAACGGCTCTGATACCAGATGTTAGTAGTTGAATTCTTACTCTCATTGGACGAGAGGATGACACTAGGAGTTGGGGCAATTTTCTTGTCTATTTCTCACACAATGCCATACCAACCCAAGGGTTTGAGGCTACATATTTATAGCTGCCATGGCAGCCAAGCATATGCCACAAAGATGCTAGTCTAAGATGCTTAGATGCTGTCCTTTGCTGACACTAAGATGCTGTCCTAGTGTCCTTAATATGCTGTCCTAGTGTCCTTAGATGCTGTCCTAATTGGGGCCACAAAGACCAAAGGACTAGAGTACAACAAAGACCAAGGACCAAGGACTAAAGTGCAACAAACTAAAGGACTAGGGTACAAGGGACTAGGGGACCAAAGACCAAAGGACTACAAGACTTATTCCAGCATCGGCGTCTTGTGGGGAGCCTTTGCTACCTCGCCCACACACGACCGGACTTGGCATTCTCTGTCGGCTACGTCAGTCGGTTCATGCAGCGACTGACGACGGAGCACCAGTAGGCTGTGAAGAGGATCATCCGCTACGTTGCGGGCACTCTCGACCACGGCCTCTACTACCCGAGGTGCCCTGAGGAGGCACACCTTGTTGGGTACAGCAACAACGACCACGCTGGCGACATCGACACTAGCAAGAGCACGAGCGGGATTCTCTTCTTCCTCGGCAAGTGCCTCGTTAGCTGGCAGTCGATCAAGCAGCAGGTGGTGGCACTGTCCAGCTGCGAGGCCGAGTACATAGCGGCCTCTACTGCTTCAACTCAAGCGCTCTGGCTAGTTCGACTGCTTGGTGATCTCCTCGGCAAAGACACCGGAGCGGTGGAACTCAGGGTGGACAACAAGTCAGCTCTGGCTCTAGCAAAGAACCCTGTCTTTCATGAACGGAGCAAGCACATCCGGGTGAGGTACCACTTCCTCCGAGGCTGCTTGGAGGAAGGGAGCATCAAGGCGTGCTACATCAACACCAAGGACCAGCTTGCAGATCTGCTCACCAAGCCCCTAGGGAGGATCACGTTCCTTGAGCTTTGCTCCAGGATCGGGATGGTCCAACTCTCCCACAAGACAACGCACAAGACTTAGGGGGAGAATGAAGGAATAAGTCTTGTACTCTTGGTCTGTGTGTCCCCTAGTTAGAATAGCATTTCAGTCGTTAGCAGGACAGTATCTTAGTCCTTTGGTAGGACAACATCTTAGACCAAGAGGACAGCATCTTAGTCCTTTAGTAGGACAGCATATTAGTCCTTTGGTAGGACAGCATCTTAGTCCTTTGGTAGGACAACATCTTAGACCAAGAGGACAACATCTTAGTCCTTTGGTAGGACAACATCTTAGACTAGCATCTAGATATATGCTTGGCTGCCTTAGCTATAAATATGTAACCCCAACCCCTAGGTTGGGCATGACATTGTGTGTGGAATGAAACAAGAAAAATTTCTCAACTCTTAGTGTCATCCTCTCCATGAGAGTAGTACTTCAGATACTAACAGTGCCAGGCTACACTTAAGGCTAGCTATAGCGAATAACAATCCAATAAAATTTCATGGAAAGCAATATTGTACTCTAATATAGAGGCTGATTAGCAAATTTTGTGTGCATAATTATGTTTTTCAGGTTCAGTTTTAAGACAAAAAGTTTATCTCCATATGTAGCTGACCAAAGTAAATTATATTCCCAATGATTTTCCTCGATTATCAATAGATATTGAAGAAACAATTTTAAACTTCTGAATTGAGACTGAAGCTTAAACTCTTATTTACATCAGCCAACAGCCAGTAGTGGTTGGGGATGGATCAAGAAAGAAAAATAGAGGATTTGCCACTCAACACCTCACTGGCAAACCACCTCAATTCACAATCGATTGTACTTTGTTAGACACTTCAACAGGCAACAGCTCAACAAATATGTAACAATTCATGAGCACAATACCCAATGGTATTGGCTCTAGCAGTTGATTCAGCCAGCTAAGAGTTGGCTGGCCGCCACTACTGAAGCAATAATCTGATCAGTACTAGTTATGAACTCTTACCAACATATGTAGCTAGAGTTGGTACTGATACACATCTGCCCTGCCTCTGATGACGAGGACAGAAAAATAGCATGGGAGTATTATCTCTTACTCTACTCAATCATCTCATAATTACACTGCAGGGAGACAGAAGCTCCTGGCTCATTTGGTAGAGCAGCATGAGAAAATTGTAACATGTTACTTCAGCTAGTTTCTGACAAGTTGTATTGGGGTTCAATGTCCTTAACAAGGTGGGAATTGCTGGGACAGCATTATGCAGGTAGCATTTACGAACTCGCAGAGGTGATACACTAATTGTACTTACATACTAGCATACAGTAATAACAAGAAAAAACAGTAATTCTACCTTGTAATGCTTCGGCACAAGAAAAATTTAAACTACCGAAGAGAGAAGAAAACAAAATTTTCAACTGTAACCTGGTAGAAGAGTCGGTCAAGTTGCCTAGCATACCTGCATAAAGTTGTAACGCTCTCTTCCAATTGATTCATTTTCAGCAATGGAAAAATACGCCAACATTGGATAGTGCCCAATATAAGAGGCGTAGCTGTCCCTCTGGATATTTACAGCCCATTCACTGTAAACAAAGAAAATATTAGTTAGTGATGTCTTATGTGTTAGTGACTCATGACTCATGAGACAACTTATGCAATGAAGAACAAGATACTTACAATCTGGTCAAATCAGCATGTCCTGTACCAACATATTTGGCTTGAAGATGCTCAAGCTGAGAGTTTATGTTAAACCTATCACTAGCCTATAAAATAGTTAGTCATGTTAGAAATACTGCTTTTGAATAATCAAAGAACATATCAAAATTCTAGAGCAATAGAAAGTTGAAATACTATGATTCAGCCAACTGGGAAAAAGATAAATAAAGTAAAACATGAAATAGAGTCTCTATAATGCTAAGCAATGCACAGTGCAGTTTCATATCAGCCAAGCAGAAAGATGAACATAATGATATGTCCAATTCTAAATATGCATCAGCAAGTGAATTTCAGCGAACAATAAACAAGCTTTAAAAAATCTCAGCAGTTACGGAACTAGGGGTCAGAGGTATACCATTATCAACACGCTGTAACAGCCCGAATTAAATGGAACAACATATACTTTCTATAAAGTCTTACTTCATATAAACACAGGTGAAATAAGTCCAGGTATTCCAATAAGAGCATATCTTTTACACATGATCAAGGGGATCCTCACGACCGTTATTGCGAGTTCAGAAAAAATGATAGCATAACGAGAGTGCCCTGGTAGGCTAGTATTCCAATTTTAGATGGAAAACCAACGATTTGCAGCGAGCAAGTGCTTTCAGTTTGAAAGAGAGACTACATGAGAAGAGATCTCCAAACAAGATCAAACCCATCTCAAATACCAATACCTCCAATCTATTGTGATATTCATCAGGACCCACGGAGGGCTGACTTCACTACATTTGCACCCTCTATCAGAATGGCTAATCAGCATACTAGAGTTTTCCAAAGTTCTCAAACAGGTCAGGAAATCGTTAATGTACATGTTCCTATGTTTTAACACTCTACTCGAAATACTAGAATGTGGAAAAGGGATGCACCAAGGGATGCTTCTAAGTTCTAACAGCAGAAGAAGAAATAAGCGTCTGCAGGTAGCAGCCTTGCGCCGACAAGGCGACAAACTAATCAATCAAGAGACATAGGCCAGTGACTACCGACCTGCATGGTGGCCGATTGCTTCGGTCCGTCACCACGACAAAAGAGCTGGGAATTCCAGAATCGGAGCACCACCTAAAAGCAAGGGGGGGTGACCACGTTAGTCAGGGCCTAACCCGTGGCAGCAAGAGACGTGGTCAAGCTCAACGTTATTGGGATTTGAATCACTCCGGCGCTTAGATACTAGATCTGATGGAGAAAAACATGACCTCCGAGTCAACCTGGTGCTGCGGGAGGGAGGGAGGGCCTCTTGGCCTAGACGGCTCGGCGTTGTCGCGCAGCTCCGACGCGGTGGAGTCGACGCAGGAGAAACGGGACTGCGGGAGCCGAGGAGGTCGGGGGAGTTGCGCTGCCGGCCGCCGCTCCGGGAGTCGGGGTTGGGTGGGAACTGCGGCGGGGAGGCGGGCCTTGGCCGGGGCCTACCGCCACGCAGGTCGATGGGCCGATGCGTTCCGTACAGGGCCTGATTAGATCGGCAAGAGGCCCAGAGTCCCTTGATGCAAACGGGCTCCCGGGTCGCAGCCCACGAGAACTTCCATTCTCGTCCGCCCTAAACCGCGCCGTGGGCCGGAATCGGGCTGTAATCCACCCAGCTGAGCGGCTGCAACGCCCGCGCGGCGAAGTCCACGTATCCCGGAAGAAACGGCCCAATTTCGGAGTCTGAACTCTGAACGCTTTCACACCGCGGTGGCAACATGAGGGGTAGTTAGCACAGCAAGTCATCATCATCTATCTCGACGATAGCGACGGCAGCACGAACGCGCGGGCGCCCTGTCTTTCCAAACGACGCTTTCTGGACCTCTTTTCTCTTCCTAACCTTGGTGGCTACTACCCTCTCGATCGCTGCTGTTGCCGTCAAGCTTTTCCTCAGCAAAAGCCTAACAACGAAGGGACAGGAAGCACTAGCCGCGCCTGTCACCTCATCATCTTCAACTCGTAAAAGCGCTAAGTCTATTTTTCGCTCTGTTTTAAATTATTTGATGGTGACTAGTTTAATTTTAAACTAACACGCATTAAATAATTTGAAATGGAGGAGGTATATGTTTTTTAAAAAAATCGAAAAATCCAGGCTGAGAGGCCTGACTATATTAATATAAGAAGATGATTATTTACATGCCTCAAACAGATTCTCGAAAGACCGGACCAAATCCTACATAAAAATAAAATGTCACCAGCATTTCTGTTAAAGATATACAAGATTTCAGCTAGGAGTTCTGAGTATTTGCCCTGGCAAAAAACCATTGTCTAGCTTCATCATTGATCAGTCCCACGACTTGTTTAGGATTCAGTTCAATGTCTTCAAAGACGCGATTCCTTATTCTAACCATCATCTCCTTGGCGAATAAAATTCGAGGGGGTGTTTGTGAATTGTGATCAATCACCCAATGGAGTGAGCGGATTTCTTCGATTTTTTGTCAGGGCGGATTTCTTTGTCAAGAGGAGGAGGAGCAGGAGGGCGCTCGAGTCCATTCGACAAGGGAGATCCAGTCAAGATTCAAGGAACCTAACCTTCTCTTGTAGTCTTGTGCTTCCGTTGAGTTACTCGCCGAGAGATTTCCCCAAAGTTTGATCCATTCCGCCGGAAACATTTGGTCCGTGAAGTCGATTTGAGCCAAGAAGTGGCAAAAGTCGCTGCCTTTCTTGCGCAACTCCCTCGTGATCCCAGAAAATCCCAAAATATTTTGATCGTTACTGACGTGTAGTTCGATTCATTTCAACCAAGAAAGAGGGAAAAAAGTATACGTTATCAGGTCGATCATTTGGTCTGTACAAAACTGGAGATAGAGGTAGCTATGCTATTAGTTTAACGGGTAGGGTAGGGACGATGGCCGTAACTTCCTTGTAGGTGTTCACTGCTCAGCACAGTGAGCAGCATGCACTGTTTCTGGTGTATTAACACGATGGAATTCGCAGTTGCCGTAATAAAGCAAGGGAAAACGCCGATAATGATCGCGTATACGTAATGGTAATGCGATACAGGTGTCCACGTCCCAACACCACTGAAATCTTCTGCCCTGATTCGGTGGGTGAATGCCGACAGAGAGACACCACCCTCGCTCGAACTGTGCCGAGAATCCGCTCGGTCCGTGACACTTCTAGCTAGCTAGCTTGGAAAGAAATGCCTAGAATGTCGTTCTGACATGCTCACCAAACCCTATCCCTCAACAACGTGCAACATTCCCTTTAGGTGGTGCTAGACTGGCGCAAAAGCAACGGCCAAACGTCCACTGCTGAACACCTCATCAGCTCAGACGTCTCAACTCAACTGGTCCATGCAGAAAGTTTTGCTCAGGATGGAAACGATGCCCAAGTAACTGAACAGTGGACCAAGAAAGCAAGGAACAAAAGCAATGACGACGGTCGTATCTTCTAACACGTACTACGAATCTAAGATACGTTGCCTCCACTACGGCTGTATATGCCGTCACTTTGAACTCACTACCGGTACGTATGGAGTAAAGGTGACTGGATCGGATAGAGATATGTGTTGTTGGTAGAAGATGTGCAGTGGAAGAGCACCATTGGGCCACGCACATCATACTTCGGATAGCACCGGCGGTGATGGCCGTTTGGGGTTAGTGGATTACTGACGACGCGTAGCCTTCTTTGTCCGGTGACTTTAATATATGGGTTGTCGATTGCTCTTGTGTCGCGGATCCGCGTGGAATGGAAGGGCTGCTTCTGCTTGTACTCACATGACACTCGTACCCCGTGGGCAGATGGAAATGTCTCGTGGGTGAATCGGCTGTTGTACGAGCAGCTGGGTTACCCCGTTTTTCCATGAGACGAAACGAAGTGAGCCGCAAGCAACCGCGCTCAGTTGGGATCCGCCGTTCCTGTCATGGCTTGGTTGGTGCCGGGTGTTGTTGGACGGCCGGAAAAGGAAGCGAACGAGGACGACGCCCTGACGTCGACTGCGTTCGTGGTGAGCACGACATGTGTTCTGGTGACTTCTTCTAGACTTTGAGTCTTTCTAGGGCTTCCTTTGCCTGCTCCGGTTGAAGGTAACTTTAGATCGGCTCAGTGACTGATCGACGAAGCTGTATTGTAAACTTGCATTGGGACGACCGGGACCTGCTGCAAACATCCACACCAACCAAGGAGAAAACTGCAGTCGTCAGAGCCGCGCAGGCGGGTCGTGGCGGCGCTGCCGTGGTCTGCGGATGAGCCGAGCCCGATCCACGCCCACACTGTCCTATCCTATTTCCATTGTCCATGGACTGTGCGATCCACACGCTCGAAACTCCTGGTTTGTTGCACACCGAGACTTTGCAATTGCACCGATAGTTCTCCTGCCTTTCCAGACAAGGAAAAAGAAAGAGCGTCCTTTTTGTCGCGCCCAGCTCCAGATATTCTAGAAACGATCGAGAAAAAGCGAAGCAGAACGTGCAGAAACGTGAGTCCATGTCAAAGTCGCGGACGCACGCGCGCGACGGTTGGTGTTGAACGCCGCCGCCGATGGGCCGAATTAAGCTCGGTCCTGACAGCGGGGAGACTGGACTCGGTCGGTGACTCCGTGTGTCCGGCCACGCCATTGCAACGCGTGTAGGAGTTTGGGAACACGGCTTTCCTTCTCCCAGATACTTTCGTACTTTCGTCGACATGACGAATGCCTATCTCATTTAGTACCTATGGGAGTAGGAAATAGGAGGAACAAGTTTGGTGGATGGATGCGCAAGCGTCGACCCGGACGGACATGGCATATGGGCCACATGGCAGATTGGCAACCAACCGAGAGCGGACCGACCGCACCCGGGCACGCCTTTTCACGCGGGCCGCCGACCAGCGCCGTCACCCATCGCGCGCGCGGGGCCCCTGGAGCACGCACGCACTGCCCGGCGCCGCGCCGCGGGACCGCACCACCGCCGGCCCCAACGTGAGTGGGTGCCGGCTCACGCGCCCGGCTGGCGCGCCACCGGCCACCCTCCACCGAGCTCAATGTCCGCTCATGGCGGGGCCACGGCGCGCGCGGTTCTTCCCTTTTGGTGCCGCGCCTTTGTCTGCCCCCGCGGCGCGTGCCCCGCCTGTCCCCCGATCGACGCCTGGACGACGACGGGTGGACACCCACGGAGCTGTCAGCTGTTCCGTTCCCTCATGATGCGCGCGCGCGCGGCCATGGGCCACGGCTCGTGCGGACAGGCCGGCGGGCATGGCACCATGGGTGGCGCTGGTTCATCTCTTTTTGTCCGGCGTGCAAGTGTCCTACGACCCACTACGGCGAGTTGTCTAGCTGTAGTCACCTCTCCACGTCTTGCGGGTAGGCGCATTTCTGTTACGCCCGATCGAGAACACGATGAGACCACCACCTGCTACACAATTCGATCAGCAAGCCCATCGCCACGTACTCCGTACATTCTGTTGCTTCTAATAAAGCTTCTATACGTTCAGAACAAGCCTCTGAGATGGTTTCATCAAAATGGTTAGGTAACATTATATTACTTCGTATAGCTAGCTAGAGATCAGAATGTAAATTAACTTGTGGTCCTAATTGGCTTTGTGGGATGTAATTTCTGGAACAACTACATGTAAGCTAATTTGTTACTAACATGAGCAGTTACTTCATATAAATAACCAAAATTTAAATATATATATATACACATTTGAATGGGATTGATATAATATATATACGTAAGCAATTTGGCGCTTCCATCTCTTCTCATTTTTGTACCGCTGGCGTCCAAACTACTCCAAGAGTTGAGTTGTAACCAACAATTTCTTCTTATTGGGCGAGGTTAGGGTTTTAGAGTTTTTGGTGTGGAGCTTTCAAAGGTGACGACCATAGAGTATACTGCTTTGGTAGGTCGGACGGCGAGGCGAAGAGAAAGCTGCCATGGACGCCATCAATTGGATGTGGTGCTAGGACGATGGGGCCAGGCGATGGTAGTGGTGATGACAATGGATAGGGTGAGACAATGGGAAATGATATGTTGTCATGGTGAGACAAGGTCTTGCCGAAGAACTCAACCAACAACATTTGCCCCAATGCTCTGACAAAACCCTACCATGGACGCTGCAAGCATCGAGACGACAACACATGGAATGGCGTCAAGAGAAGTGGCGAGAAGTCGGGTGATGGTATTGTGTAGACAAAGGCCAATCAATATACATCTTGCGCTTTGTCGTCTTTCTTTTTTTAAAAAACTATAAATTGAGTAGTACTTCTGTTTCAAATTATTTGACGTTGGTTAGTTCAATTTTAAACTAACCAACGTCAAATAATTTAAAATGGAGGGAGTATCACAATTTGCTGATATAACCATGATGTATTAACTATCGACCCTTACGCAAATCACGAAGTGGTGAAGGGACTTACCCTTAGGTGTACATATCTTTGCCACCCTTTTCTGATATCTAGGATTTGCACAATTGAGAGTGCTGTCATTTGGATCATACAAAGTGTTCGTCTTTATTATTTGGCACTCCTTTCAACCACAAATACTTGATGTATAGTGGACAACGATCAAAGTTTTGAAGCTTTGACTATTACTAGTAGTTTCTAAAATATTTTATTTGCCAGCTTAAAACTTATGGGCGTGTGGATAAGTATTTAAATATACGCCCATATTATTGCCATAAATTTTTGGAGATCGTTGCTTATCCAAAACGTCAGGTTCTTGAGACTGCATGACGTATTTCATATGAAGTACAGAGACAACAAGAAGCTAGCTAATAGACCATGGCTCCCACCAACGATGCAGAAAAAATATGAAAAGAAAGAAATGCAAGAATCTTTGAGTGCAAGGAGAAATCAATGCAACTAATTTTGGAAGGCATCAAGGAGGAAGCCCAGCGCTGGATTTCTGCTGGGGCTTCACAGTTGAGCCTGATTACCTATACATTTTTAGGCTAACCTTAGGTGTTGAGTTAAAAGTGTGGGGTTTTCATGTGCACTTGTATTACGTTCTCTTTATCGCCCACATGAGGTGTCGCTGCGGTTGTACGAGCTGTAACCAAAACGATTCTTTTTTCTGCTTAATATATTGCTGGACAACAGCCTGCAGCTTTCTAAAAAAATGATTAAACCCCCCTTGATCTTCTGTGAGATTTATCCGTGCCTACCCTTAGTTAAAATTCCTTGTTTTAGACAATAGGTGTTAGACTTAGAGTTTTCTTATTGCTTAATCCTAGGCATTCCTAATCAAGTAGCTTAGGCATAATCAAGATTAAACATGATCAATCGGTCTAAAATACAATTAGAGGATTAGGAATTCCGTGCTCATACCTTCGACCGTAGTGGAGAAGGTAGACATGGCGTAGGCGGTGAAGATCGGAACCCGGTAGCCGATGGGGAAGAGACCTTCCCCTCGCTAACGCACACTTAGGATCGGGATTACGAGATTGTAGGAGGCGTTAGGTGTGTGTGTGTGTGCGCCATCCACACCCCGGCTGCCTCCCCTTCTTATAGCGTGTGCGAGAGGGGGTTTCAACCGAATTGAAACGGTTGTGCCCCCGTTCAGGGCACATAGGGAGTAAATCGGGTGGTTATTGCCCACCCAAAATTTCTAGGATCAAATGCAATTAACATTCTCCCTCTTGATCACGGACACAATACTTACCAACTTTTTGTCTTAGTTACGTGTATATCCTCTCACGGTCAACATAAAAGGCGCGACGCATCAAAACAGTCATTTACGTACTGTTTGACTCAACGACCACTATATGTTTCATGCTTGGAAATAACCTTACTCTTTATTTGCCCCTTAGTATCCACGATAGTGCACAGGTTCTCCCTTAAACCCATGCTGACTATGTGTTCTCTGAACACATTGGGTGGAATACCTTTTGTTAGCGGATCCGCAAGCATATGTTTTGTACTTATATGCTCGAGACTAATTGTGTGATTGTAGATTTTATCTTTCACAACATAGAACTTAATATCAATGTGTTTGGCAGTTCCGCTTGATTTGTTGTGGTGACAATATAGTATTGTGGGCTCATTGTCACAGTACAACTTAAGTGGTTTATGAATACTATCGATCACTCTAAGACCAAGTAAAAATTTCTTGAGTCATAGTGCTTGCCCTGTGGCCTCATAACACGCAACAAACTCGACATGCATTGGGGATGATGCAGTGACGGTTTGTTAGGAGCTCTTCCACGAGATAGCTCCATTTGCGAGAGTGAAGATATAACCTGACGTAGATTCTTAGTGTCCACACATCCCGCAAAATCTGAGTCTGAGTATCCCACTATCTCTAGTGAGCTTGACTTACTAAATGTCAACATGAGGCCTTTTGTTCCCTGCACGTATCTGAGTGTCTTCTTAACTGACTTCCACTTATCAATTCCTGGATTGGCCTGATATTTGCCAAGCATCCGAGTTAAGAATTCTAAGTCGGGGCAAGTACATACTTGAGCATACATAAGACTTCCGACAGCAGAAGCATATGGGACAAATTTCATTTGATCAATCTCATATTGGTTCCTGGGACACTGAAAATTCTCAAACTTATCACCATTGGAGCAGGCGAAGGTTTGCTAGCGTACATACTATACTTTTTGAGTACGCTATCCAAGTACGCTTTCTGAGATACGCCTAATGCCCCTTATTGCAATCTAGGAGAACCTCGATTCCTAACACGTAGGAAGCTTCACCAAGATCCTTTATGTCGAAGTTTGAGAACAAAAATTTCTTATTTCTAACAATAGATTGACATTACTACTTGCAAGTAGTATGTCATCTACGTAAAGAACAAAAAAATTCTCATTCTTAAACTTAGCATATATGTAATTGTCCTCCCCGTTTTCCTTAAACCCAAACTTTCTTATGGTTTCATTAAACTTTAGATATCATTACCTTGAGATATGTTTAAGTTCATAAATACACTTTCTTAATTGGCATCTCATGTGTTCCTTATCCTTAACGACAAACCCTTTGGTTGTGTCATGTAGACGTCCTCATAGAGATCCACATTGAGGAACGTCATTTTTACATCCATTTGATGTAATTCTAAGTCAAAATGTGTCACTAATGCCATAATGATTCTGAACGAATCTTTACTAGAGACAGGTGAGAACGTATCATTGTAATCACCTTCTCTTTGAGTGAATACTTTTGCCATAAGTCTGGTCTTATATTTCTCGATTTTCCCATTAGAGCCACGTTTGATCTTGTAGACCCATTTGCAGCCTACTGTTTTGGCTCCATTAATAATATTGACTAATTCTCAGACTTTGTTGGCGTCTATTGACCTCATATCATCCTCCATATCCTTTTGCCACTCAGATGACTGAGGTCTTCTCATAGCTTCTTCAAATAAGGTGGGATCATCATCCATTTGAACTTCTTCACTCATGTGGACCTCATATTCACTCAGTATAGCGGAGCGTCTCACTCTTTGAGATCTTCTGAGTTGTGCGTCATCCACAGGTTGGGCAGGTGTTGCTCCTCATCGTTAACGACAGGTGACTCAGAATACTCAGAAGGGTTGAGCTGGTTCCTGTGGTACAGGAGCCTCACTAATTTCCGTCACTGATGAAGGAACAACACCAGGTGCTGAATCATTAGTGCTAGGCACAGATGATCCATCATCAGCGGGTATCGTGAAATAGGGTTCAATACCTATTTCACGTCTTACCTTGCTCCCCCTGATCATGACATCCTCTAGGAAGACAACATGTCTAGTTTCTACGAACTTAGTAAAGCGGTCTGGACAGTAGAATCTATATCTTTTACATTTATCAGGATAGCCAATAAAGTGGCAACTGATAGTTTTAGAGTCCAGCTTACCAATATTTGGGTTAAATACTTTCGCCTCAGCTGGACATCCCCACACGTGCAAGTAGTTTAATGAGGGCTTACGTCCCGTCCACAGCTGGGTACGGTATCTTAGATACTGACTTACTAGTAACTCGATTAAGCACGTGAATGACTGTTTTTAACTCCTCCATCCACAAGCTAATCGGTAGCGTAGAATAACTTAGCATACTTCTTACCATATCCATAAGCGTACGGTTTCTCCGTTCCGCTACACCGTTTTGCTGAGTCTCGCCTGGTGTCGAATACTAGGCGACCATACCATTTTTCTGCAAAAACCTTGCAAAAGGTCCAGAAATTTGACCATATGGGGTGTGTCAGGCCGTAGTACTCCCCTCCATAGTCTGATCTTACTACTTTAATTTTAACATCATTTTGATTTTCTACTTCAGCCTAAAAATCTTAAATTTATCCAAAACTTCGGATAACTCCTTGATTGGATAAATATAGTCATAATGAGTATGGTCATCTATAAATATTATGAATGAATCATAGCCATCCACAAAGACTATGAGAAATAGACCACAAATATCCGTGTGAACTAATTCCAATATTCATGTACTTCGTTTGACGTTTTGCTTAATGATCTTAATGTATTTTCCATTAATGCAGTCAATGCATTGTTCAAAATTCGAGAAGTATAAGTGGGGAAGAATCGATTGTGATACTAAGCGTTCAATTCTACCCCTCGAAATATGGCATAAACGACAATGTCATAATTTCGACGAAGTTTCTAAATCGATTCTTTTACGCTTACTAAATATTAAGTTATTTTATGGAGAAATGTTATCGTTACTTACAACATTGACTTCATCATGAGTGAACAACAAATATAACATGTCTTGCCGAAAACCAAGACCCACAATCTAATAATTAAAAGTGATAGTACATCTACCATTACCAAAATGACATAGATAGCATAAATCATCTAGACATGAAATTGAAATGAAGTTTCTCTCTAAAGAGGGAACATAAAGAATATTATTAAGCCTAAGTACAAAACCATTTTTAAGTCTAAGTGGGAGATCTCCAATGGCTTCGACTTGTGCTTCTCGACCATCAGCAACTTTAATGGTCCTTTCATCTCTTCTTAGGGTCTTACTCATACTTAATCCCTATATAGAGTTACAAACATGCACAGTGACACCTGAGTTAATCCACCAAGTAGATCAAGAGTAATCTAAAATCGAGGATTCATTGACAAAAGTAATAAAATTATTACCATTCTTACAACACCATTTTAGAAAACCGACTCTGATGATGTCCAATCTCCTTGCAAAATTTACATTGATTCTTAGCCACTTTTACCTCCTTTTGAGGAGGATGCTGCATAGGAGTCTTTCCCCTACCCTTATCTGTAGAAGAGCTATCATGTAGCTTAAAGGCGGGAAGCTTGGAAGAACTGAAGTAGCTCTTCCCCTTCCCTTTGCTTTGGTGTAGTTAACAAAATCACCACTCCTCTGGGACTTAATGCGTTCTTCTTCTTGAACGCACAAGGCAATGAACTTCTCTAAAGACCATTTATCAGGCTGTGAGTTATAGTTTATCACAAAAGCTTCAAAGTCCTTTGGAAGAGATGCAAGGATGAAGTGCACAAGCAATTCATCACTCACCCCTTAGTTCAAATGCTTGAGCTCCGTGGCTAAGTTTGCCATCTTAAAATGTGCTCGAGCACACCACAACTAGTGTATTTCTCACTGACAAGTTTTCTTATGAGAGTACTCGCCAAGGCCTTGGAAGAGTCAGTGAACTGGCTCTCCATCTTGCAGAGGTACTCAGCAGTCGTACCACATTCAGGAATTGCTCCCCGAATGGCCTCAGTTATTGTTCCCCTGATGACCATCAAACACTTCCTTGTTGATGTCTGCCACCTTTGGATATCCTTATCATATTTTTCTTTAGCACTGGGGTATTGTCCCTTTCTTAGTGAAAAAGACTCATCCGTCTCTCCCTCAGTTGCAATAGGGACCTCAGTCTCAGTGGGGCAAGGACTCGTTAGTGCAAAGTCCAGCTCATAGACCGCAAGAGCAATCTCAAGCCTCTCTCTCCGTGAGCCATAGTTGTGACCAGTTAGTGGCTCAACGGAATATATAAAACTAAGTGCTCAAGATAAGGTGGAGGAACCTTCAAAATATAAACACATATCAACATAAGAACACATACAAACAAAAAATGTTGTATTTCGCTTTTCGCCATGGCTACTTTGCAAAATACAACACTCAATGGAAACTTAATCAAACAGAAATGGCGTGTTTTGTTTTTCGTGTTAGTTACTCCACAAAATACGTCATTCAAAATAATAAGCATGTATAAATTAAAATTTCACGTTGGCTACTATCGAAGTGTTCCGTCGACACTTCCCCCGGGCCTGCTTCAGGAGCAGCTCATGGAGGTTCTTTTTCGGAGGGGCTAGTTCTCTCGGAAGGTCGTGTTGGTTGTGAGAGGATTGACACAAGGATTTTTTACGTGGTTCGGGCCGCCGGAGCGTAAAACCCTACGTCCACGAGAGATGTGTTGCTCCGTGTATTGCTTGCTCGCGTATGAGTTGAGTTGCTAAAATGCCGAACCCGCAAGGTGGCGAACCCCTTGCAACGTTGCCTACGCGAGCCTTTTATACTTCAAGACTCGGGCGTCTTACAAGGTAGGCCCCGGGACCCGACAAGTGACCCCGGGGTGATTTCCTGCTGTTGGTACCCTCAGTACCGGGTACCCCCGCGCACAGGGACAAACCGCCTAAGGACCTCGCCCCCTCCGCAGGAGCGAGCTCCGAAGGTGTCACGTGTCTAGTAGGGCCGGAGCTCCCCTCCCCTCAAAGGATAGCTCTGGGCATGCCACGTGGCCCAGAAGGCCGGACCTCGCCCCCTCCGCAGGGGCGAGCTCCGAAGGCGCCACGTGTCCAGTAGGGCCGGAGCTCCCCTCTCCTCAGAGGATAGCTCCTGGCCCGCCACGTGGCCAGCAGAGTCGCGTTGCCCACCTCGGCTCGGTAGGCAGCAGGAGTAAAGGCACGCCATGCCTTGACAGGACAAGGCATTCAAGACCCGCACCTTCCCAAGACGTGGAGGCGCGGCGCACGCCTGTTAGGAGGCACTGTGACCAGTCACTGTCAAGACAGGCGCAGTGTCCGGAGTAGTAGACAAATAAATGTTGCGACAAGACATGCCCTGCCGCCCCTGCCATCATGAGCCGCTGCGCCTAGCTTGCGGCATGGGCAGGGCGGCAGGACAACGACCTCGAAGCCATCGCCAAGATAGGTATATGGTAGGATATCACCCCGGGGCCACCTGTCGGGCCCCGGGGCCCATCTTGTAAGCCGCCCGAGCCTTGAGCTATAAAAGGCTAGGGTATGCAACGTTACAAGGGGTTGGGCATTTGGCTCAACTGCCTCTAGACATCTAGGGAAACTCAACTCATCTTCAAGCTTAGAACTCTGGTTCTAGGCACCAAGCAATACATCGAGCAACTCTGCTCCCGTGGACGTAGGGTTTTACGCCCCGGCGGCCTGAACCACGTAAAAGTCCTTGTGTCAATCCACATCCACCTTCATCTCCTCCTTTGTCCAACGCTAGACCCTCTGAGAGGACTAGCCCCTCTGAAAAAAAAACCTCTACGGGCTGCCTTGAAGCAGGCCTGGGGGAAGTGTCGACCGCAGACGCTTCGACACCTTCCATCTACCATATCTTGTCGTGAATGCTGGTAGCTGCCTTCTGGCGATGGCTCCTTGGTCGTCGTCCTGCCCATGCCGCAAGCTAGGCGTAGTGTTTGATGATGGCAGGGACGATAGGGCATGTCTTGTCGCTGTATTTATTGGTCTACAACTCCTGACATGGTGCGCCTGTCTTGACTGTGACTGGTCACAGTGCCTCCTGACAGGCGTGCGCCATGCCTCCGCGTCTTGGGAAGGTGCGGGTCTTGAATTCCTAGATCGTACAAGGCATGGCGTGCCTTTACTCCTACTGCCTACCCAGCCGGGGAGGGCAGCGCGGCACTGCTGGCCACGTGGCAAGCACGGGGCTCGCCTCGGAGGAGAGGAGAGGCCCGACCTCGCTGGAGACGTGGCGCCTTCGGAGCTCATCCCTGCGGGGGGGGGGGGGGGGGGGGGGGGGGTGAGGTCCGGCTCTTCTGGCCATGTGGCAGATCCGGAGCTCTCCTCTGAGGAGACGGGAGGCCCGACCCTGCTGGACACGTGGCGCCTTCGGAGCTCACCCCCGCGGAGGGGGCGAGGTCCGGCTCTTCTGGCCACGTGGTAGGCCCGGAGCTCTCCTCTGAGGAGAGGGGGAGGCCCGGCCCTGCTGGACACGTGGCGCCTTCGGAGCTCACCCCCGCGGAGGGGGCGAGGTCCTTAGGCGGTTTTCTCCTGTGCGCGGGGTACCCGGTATTGAGGGTACCGACAGTGGCCCCGGGCCCATCTCGGGGGAGATAATGATCCCGGGGTGGGGCCTTCCCCTTGTCTACCCCACGCACTTTCTTGTCTTGAGTGTTCCCTTTGCTTGTAGGGTCTTGCCCTCTTCGAAGCTCAGCCCTGCAGAGGGGGTCAGGTCCGGCATCGGAGCTCGCCTCTAAGGAGAGGGAGAGGTCCGTCTTCGGAGCTCAGCCCTGCGGAAGGGGGAGGTCCGGCATCGGAGCTCATCTTTGAGGAGGGGGTGAGGTCCGGCTTCGGAGCTCAGCCGTGTGGAAGGGGTGTTGTCCGGCTTCGGACCTCAGCCCAGTGTGGGGCGCAAGGTCCGACTTCGGTGCTCACCCCTGCGGTGGAGGTGATGACCGGCTTCGAAGCTCACCCGTGCGAAGGGGGTGTTGTCCGGCTTCGGACCTCAGCCTAGTGTAGGGCGCAAGGTCCGACTTCGGTGCTCACCCCTGCGGTGGGGGTGATGACCGGCTTCGGAGCTCACCCCTGCGGAGGGGGTGTTGTTCGGCTTCGGACCTCAGCTCAGTGTAGGGCGCAAGGTCCGACTTCGGTGCTCACCCCTGCGGTGGGGGTGACGACCGGCTTCGGAGCTCACCCCTACGGAGGGGGTGAGGTCCGGCATCGGAGCTCGCCTCTAAGGAGAGGGAGAGGTCCGACTTCGGAGCTCGCCTCTAAGGAGAGGGAGAGGTCCAGCATCGGAGGTCACCCGTGCTGAGGGGATGAAGTCCAGCAGTGAGTAGGAAACGGTAATCCTGCCCAGAGGTCTTTCCTTCCCTATCTCTTAGTCCTATTTGGCTTACTGTCCTGGGCCGGTATACGGGGCTTAGGTAATTCAGTGCACTCGGTACCGGAGGTCCGACTCCCTCCTTGGTCAGGGTGTAACGGTCCGGCCCCTAGTACTAGACCGTAGCGCTGGGGAGGTAGAGTGTGCACGCTTTGGGTACAGAACCAGGCAAAGCAGGCTGCACACCCTGGACCTCTGAGGGGGCAGAGTGCACACGCTTTGGGTACAAGACGAGGCAAAGCAGGTTGCACACCCTGGACCTCCCACTCTGGTGTAGGTCTTTCCTGGAGGAGACCAACTGGCGTCACAGGACCCTAACAGGGGGAGGTCCGAGAGGCCCCCGGGCCTTTGGCAGGTACCTCAAGCACGATCGCCTTCGGCACGATGGCAAATGCTGACTAGGCATGAGAGTGGGAAAGGAGAGCCGAGTGTACGATGGGCGTACACTGTCTAGAGCATGGGGAGGTGATCATAAAAATTAATGTGTAATTTAAATGAACACATAGGTAGGTGTGGTAGGATAGGGTTCTTTTCATTCAAGTAAGTCCATAGGAGGAAGACATGTCGTACATGGAGGCAATGACCCGCCCCATTGTGAAGGGGGGCAGGGCCTACGCGCTTAGGGTACAGGATCAAGCTATGTCGGACGCAGTCCTGTACCACCCCCTGGGGCTTAGTTGCTCCGAGCGCTGCTCCTGGGCTCTATGGGATCTGTTACAGAAAGAATAAACCTGTCTTACCACTGCTCTAGGGGTAGAACTTACAAAGGTAGCGCCGGAGCGCATGCCTTGAGCTCCCATGCACGGGCCTTTGGTGGTAGCGCCGTAGCGTCTGCCAGTACCGTGCGCTTCGGAGCGTTGCTTGCTATCTTGCTTTGTCGATGAGGTAGATGTCCTGATGCAGGAGCTGGCCATACGTGGCTTCATCGTACGCTCGGACACGGGGGGGACCCCCATGGTGATCTCGGGGGGGGGGGCACGGCTTTGGCCCCGCATACCATGAAGCAGGGTGATTCCCGTGGCACGGCTCGGGGATGTTCGACTGGCTCCCGACGTAGAGGAGCCGGTATCTCCGACGGCTCTGGGGATCGTCTCTGAGGAGAGGGGCTGTCGAAGTAGATCGTCTAGTGAGGTTCGGTGTAGACCGGTGCCCGAGGATCCGGTTCTCCACCTTCAGGGCCCCCCTGGTTTGCTTGGTGATGGCGTCCACTCGGCCACGAAGTCAGCCAATGCTTGGCTCTGGACTGCATGACTCGGGAGACTGCCGTGGTCTCTTGTCGGGGCGCAGCCCCCGAGCTCCGCCAGGTGTTGCAGCTGCAGCAACGGGAGCTCCGGGCTACCCTCCTGCTTCGGAGGCTGACCGAGAGTGCCAGTTACGCCCTTCTGCTGCTCTGGCGCACTTGTCCGCCAGGCTGAAGAGCTCTGAGACGTCTTGCACCTCCCTGGTGGCCAACTTCTCGAGCATCTTCTTGTCCCTCACATCCTGTCAAAATGCGACCACAACTGATGCGTTCTGGATGTGAGGGATGGTGTTCCGTACTTGGGAGAATCCCTGGATGAAGGAGCGCAGTGATTCCCCCGGTTGCTGTCGCACAGCGTGGAGGTCCAGCTCCGTGTCGGGACGTGTGTAGGAGCTACCGAAGTTCGTCGTGAACTGTCGGCATAGCTCCCCCTAGGAAGTTATGGAACCCTGGGGCAGGTTCATGAGCCATGACCGTGCTGGGCCAGTCAAGGCGACGGGGAAGTAGTTGGCCATGGTGGCCTCATCCCCGCCTGCCGCGAGGGACGGTAGTAGAGTATATCTGCATGAACTCTATAGGGTTGACGCTTCCATCATACTTCTCCGACAGGTGTGGCCGGAACTTGCGTGGCTACACTACAAAGCGGAGGTGTGGCGCCAGGGCCGCACACCCCGTCCCTGCTGCTGCAGATCCTGGTGCCGCGAGCCCTTGGTCGCTGCTGGCACGATGTACACCGCACGGGCAATGGTGCACCATATATCGGGGGCGCCGACTGCAGGGCATATGGCTGCTGCATATGCTGCATGGCGTACGTCTGGGGCAGAGGTCACATGGAGAACGTCTGAGACCCAGGTTGAGTTGAGGCAATCGACATGTTGTAGTCGGCCTCGTGGTTGCGACGCCTTTGCCGCTGACGCTCGATGGTCACACGAGCATTTTCTCCCAAGCGACGTTGCTCCAGCTCTATCCTCAGGTCTGCCGTTGAGAGCCTGGTAGAACGGGAGTCTTCCGTCCGCCTGTCAACCATTGGCTGTGCGCGACAGCGACACATCTGGTTGACCGGGGCGTCCTCTCCGTTGCAGCGGAGGGTTGAAGGCAGCAGCGACGATGTGGTCGACGTCGCGGATCCACTGCTAGGTGGCCCCCTAGGGAGCGTCCGCAGCGGGTGGATTGCGCAGGAGCGCTCGTGCGGCGGTTAGTGCACTTGCTTGAGTGGCACTCTGCGCCGCAACAGATCTTGAAGTTGTTGTTCGCCGGAAATGATGGCGCGAAGAGCCAGCCGTTGAAGCAAGCTTGGACATCTTCGTTGGCGCAGACCCGTCTCGAGAGAGAAAAGCCCCCTACCTTGCGCACCAAATGTCGAAGTGTTCTGTCGACACTTCCCCGGGCCTGCTTTAGGAGCAGCCCGCGGAGGTTCTTTTTCGGAGGGGCTAGTTCTCTCGGAAGGTCGCGTTGGTTGTGAGAGGATTGACACAAGGATTTTTTACGTGGTTTGGACCGCCGGAGCATAAAACCCTACGTCCACGGGAGCTGTGTTGCTCTGTGTATTGCTTGCTCGCGTATGAGCTGAGTTGCTAAAATGCCGAACCCGCAAGGTGGCGAACCCCTTGCAACGTTGCCTACCCGAGCCTTTTATACTTCAAGGCTCGGGCGGCTTACAATGTGGGCCCCGAAGCCCGACAGGTGGCCCCAGGGTGATTTCCTGCCATCTACCATATCTTGCCATGAATGCTGGTAGTTGCCTTCTAGCGATGGCTCCTTGGTCGTCGTCCTGCCGTCCTGCCCATGCCGCAAGCTAGGCGTAGTGGTTCATGATGACAGGGACGACAGGGCATGTCTTGTCGCTGTATTTATTGGTCTACAACTCCTGACATTGTGCACCTGTCTTGACTGGTCACAGTGCCTCCTGACAGGTGTGTCGCGCCTCCGCGTCTGGGAAGGTGCGGGTTTTGAATGCCTTGATCGCACAAGGATGGCGTGCGTTTACTCCTGCTGCCTACCGAGCTGGGGAGGGCAGCGCGGCACCGCTGGCCACGTGGCAGGCCTGGAGCTCGCCTCGGAGGAGAGGGGAGGCCCCGACCCCGCTGGACACGTGGCGCCTTCGGTGCTCACCCTTGTGGAGGGGGGTGAGGTCCGACCCTTCTGGCCACGTGGCAGGCCCGAAGCTCCCCTGTGAGGAGAGGGGAGGCTCGACCCTGCTGGACACGTGACACCTTCGGAGCTCACCCCTGCGGGGGGTGAGGCCCGGCTCTCCTGGCCACGTGGCAGGCCCGGAGCCCCCCTCTGAGGAGAGGGGAGGCCCGACCCTGCTGGACACATGACGCCTTCGGAGCTCACCCCTACGGGGGGGGGTGAGGTCCGGCTCTTCTGGCCACGTGGCAGGCCCGGAGCTCTCCTCTGAGAAGAGGGGAGGCCCGACCCTGCTGGACACGTGGCGCCTTCGGAGCTCAACCCCGCGGAGGGGGCGAGGTCCGGCTCTTCTAGCCACGTGGCAGGCCCGGAGCTCTCCTTTGAGGAGAGGGGAGGCTCGGCCCTGCTGGACACGTGGCGCCTTCGGAGCTCAACCCCGCGGATGGGGTGAGGTCCTTAGGCGGTTTTCTCCTGTGCGAGGGAGTACCCGGTATTGAAGGTACCGACAGCTAGTCATTTAAATTACCATGCATCATAAATTTAGATAATGTGGTAAATTCAATTTTCACGTTGGCTACTCCATGAATTTGCCAACTCAAACTCAAAATAAACAGAAAATATGGCAAAATAATTTTTCACGTTACTACTTAATTAATTTACCATAATTGTCTTAATAACAGCGGAAAAAAAAACTTAATTTCTTAATTTTGTGAAGTAAATAACTAAGAAAATTACTTATATACCGAAGGTTATTATATTTCTAAAATTTTCAAGCAATTATTATAAAATTGCACAAATTTCTAAATTTAGTTCTGTGCAAAAACTCGAAATTTAATCCTAAACTTAAATTTTACAAAATTCTTACCAGAATACTAACGGGTCTACATATTAAAATGGCCCAAGGCCCACTGAAAATGTTCTTAAAATGGAAAAATTAATTTTCTGGCCTGAAGGCCAACAAAACCCAACCCTAAATGGAAATTAAAACTCAGAAAATAATCATTTTCACGCGGCCCACTAATTCTCGGCCCACGGCTGTTTCGACCCAGCCCGAAATAAAAAATTTCCTCAGAAAAATGAAAGGGCAGCCCATTTCGGCCGAGAAGCCTCTCACATGGGCCCTGAGCCCATTTGGTCCGGCAGGCGCCCCGCTCCCGTTCTGATCTGTTGGATTTCAATCCAACGGTTGGGAGCTGATTTCAGGGGGTTATTAAGCCGGTCGAATCGGCCCCCGTAACCCTGGCGCCATTTCCACCCTCCCTTTCTCTCTCTTCGGCTGACACAACGAGAGCGAGAGGCGAGAGCGGCGGAGAGATGTCGAGCGGCAGGGTACTCCGGCGCCGCTGCGGCCACCTCGCTGGAGTGCGAGCCCACCGGAAGGCGGCTCGTCGCTGGTGAGGCTGGTCGCCGACGGTCGCCGTCGAGAGAGCCCCGTCGCTAGGGTTAGGGTTCCACCGCGAACCCTAGGGTTACGGTGACCCTACCCGACGGCCTTAGCGGTGCCGCCGCCTCCCTCATCATTGGAATCCGATCTCACGCACGCGGTGCGATGAGCTCGGCGCCGATGATGAAGAGGGTGTGCGGCGCCCTTACCGTGAGCAGATCCGGCGGCTCGAAGGCCGTACTTCCCCGGTCTCCTCAACCTTGGAGTTCGCCAGTTGATGGGGTACGCCGCCTCCCTCATGTGACGCGTCAACATCGGTGGAATCCCGAAGGACAGGAAGCCGCGAGCCCTCCAAGGTAAGTGCGCCCACCTCTTCTTAATATCTTAATTTCGCCTCGGATTTGATCTAATTCTGGGTCTTCTTAATTAAAACCGAGGGCTAAATGTTCATCTCCTTCTACATGCTTCGAAAATAAATTATACCGAAAAAATTCATTTAACCCGATTAGCAATAGCTCTAGTTAGGCTCTGATATCATTGTTAGACTTGGAATTTTCTTATTGCTTAATCCTAGGCATTGCTAATCAAGTAGCTTAGGCATAATCAAGATTAAACATGATCAATCAGTCTAAAATACAATTAGAGGATTAGGAATTCAGTGCTCATACCTTCGGCCGTAGTGGAGGAGGTAGACATGGCGTATGCGGTGAAAATCGAAACTCGGTAGCCGATGGGGAAGAGACCTTCCCCTCACTAACGTACACTTAGGATCGGGATTACGAGATTATAGGAGGCGTTGGGTGTGTGTCTCATCCACACCCCGTCTGCCTCCCCTTCTTATAGCGCGTGCGAGAGGGGGAGTCAACCGAATTGAAACGGTTGCGCCCCCGATCAGAGCGCATAGGGAGTCAATCGGGTGGTTATTGCGCATCCGAAATTTCAGGGATCAAATGCAACTAACAATAGGAACATTGTATTTATCCCTGCGTCTTTGTTCTCAGGAATTAGATAAAATTACTAATCTCCAATGGTAGGGCTAGCTTAGCTGTCGTGCCACTGCTGACGTGTACTTTTGCACTCAACCATCAAAGCCGAGCGAGTTAATTTGCAGACTGGCCGTATGCTTCGCGGTACGAGACGGCAGCAGTGTGGGCTACGTACGCTACGCTGACATACGTGTGTCGTCGACGGTGCGCGGTAGAGAGGACGGCTGGCTCACCTAACCCGCGGTCGCGATCTCGGCGAGAGGGACCACCGCACGATGCCATCCAACTCGCTCTCTCAGCTACTCTCCCTCACTCACGCACACACACTGTGCTGCGACTCGCATCTCTGCGGCAAGCTGTTTCCTCTATCCGGCATCGCCATCGCGCTAGGCTCTCCTCGCCTCGCCTTGGCTTATAAATTCCGCGCCACTCCACCACCGCTCCTCTCAAGAAGAATCCTACCAAACCCACCTAAAAACTAATTCACACACTGCTTCTTCCTCGATCCGCCTTCCTGCGCTTGTTCTTATAGCTCCCGTGACGAAAAGGTGTGCGTGGTTTAGCAGTTACCTAAGGGTCCGGGAGAACTGATCGTCGTCACCAACCCTGCTGTCTGCTTGTTAACAAGATGACGGTCGTCGACGTCGCCCACGCCGCCGCGGTGCAGCCGGGGAACGGGCAGACTGTGTGCGTGACCGGCGCGGCCGGGTACATCGCGTCGTGGCTGGTCAAGCTGCTGCTGGAGAGAGGCTACACTGTCAAGGGCACCGTCAGGAACCCAGGCATGCACGGCGGACACTCAGCTCTCTTTGTTCTTGACAGGGAATTGTAATTGCACGTACTTACAAAGTAATGGAAAACGTTAGGTACAGTAGTTAATTAACTCGATCTGGTTTCTTAATTGGTTTTGTTAATGCATGGCGACGGCAGATGACCCGAAGAACGCGCACCTCAAGGCGCTAGACGGCGCCGCCGAGCGCCTGATCCTTTGCAAGGCCGACCTCCTCGACTACGACGCCATCTGCCGCGCCGTGCAGGGCTGCCAGGGCGTCTTCCACACCGCGTCCCCCGTCACCGACGACCCCGTGAGTCACTAGCACCGTACCACCAGACGCTACTAGCATGGCCGGCTTAGCCACAGGCGAGACGTATGGCGACGCGTCAAAGACGACGTCGTACGTAGGGCTGACGCGAGCGCTGCTGCATGCATGCAGGAGCAGATGGTGGAGCCGGCGGTGCGGGGCACGGAGTACGTGATCAACGCGGCGGCGGAGGCCGGCACGGTCCGCCGGGTGGTGTTCACGTCGTCGATCGGCGCGGTCACCATGGACCCCAACCGCGGGCCCGACGTCGTCGTCGACGAGTCGTGCTGGAGTGACCTCGAGTTCTGCAAGAAAACCAGGGTGGGTGCTTGGTCGCTTTTCCCCTCATACCTTACCTTTCACCGCACCATGTTGCTTTCTTTCCTTCACCAAACCAATTAAGAAGAGAGACACAGAGAGAGAGCTGAACCTGCGGCGTGATCATGATAGAAGGGAGTTCTTACTTATTATCACTACCCACCGACCCTAAAAGAGACTTGGGCTTTTGAGGCAGCCAATGGAAGTGCTCAGTCTCTATCCTGTCTGTCGAGAGCACTAGATTAATTTGAATCATTTCCTCTTCTTTCCCCCCCTGGTCTGGTAGTGATCGTCGCGTTCTGTCAAGGGCGCTAGCTGAAAGATCTCGACGCATCAGCTATTCCACTACACGAATATAGAACAATTACGACGTCGTAAATAAAGAAAAAACGTCATAAACTAATCTGGCCGTTGTAAATAGTGTTATTTACGACAGTTGTAGAGTTAGCCGTGGTAAACTAATTTGGTCGTCGTAGATTTAATGGACTCCTGTAGTGATTCAGTTTTGTTAATTAAGAACAATCAGTAGAGGTCATTCAGGCGCGTTGATTCATCGTACGTAAAACACACCTGCATGGGACCACACACGTGTAGCGTACAGAACCACGCTTTTGAACTTGTTTTCTAATACTGGAAAAGTAGTTCTGGTCTTTTGCACACCTCCTGCGTATAACTAGAGGACACACGAAACTTACATTTCACTTGTTATTAGGACGAGCTGTATTATTGCTTGTTCTGAGTAAGATTGTTGTTATAATAGATTATGTGCCCGGTAGCTACCTGCCAGTTTAATTTACTTGAATAATCATGATCTCTGCAGTTTTTACTACTCCTATCTCGTCTAGTATTTTTTTACACGCTGATGTGATTAGAGCTGGGAGTCGGGCCGGTCGGCACGGCCCAGAAATTTTGTGCTTCGGGCCGATTCGGCCCGCGGCCCGAAAGCACGACGGGCCATTTCGGGCCGGGCCAGCTGGCACGAATTAGTAAACCTCCGGCCCGAGCACAGCACGCGGCCCGACAGGCCAATTTCGGGCCGGGCCCGACCCAAGCACGGCCCGGATATCTGAAAAAAACCCAAAAAATTAATAAAAATCTGTAAAGTCGAAAAAATCCAAAAAATCTGTAAAATCGAAAAAATCCCAAAAAATCCCAAAAAATCCAAAAAAATCTATAAAATAAAAAATCGGGCAATTTCGAGCCATTTTTTTAGCATTTCGGGCCATTTCGAACCGATGGGCTAATTTCAGGCCGGGCCGGCCCGAAAATCAATTTCGTGCCGGGCCGCCCAAAGATCCTGAACCCGGGCACGGCACGACCCGAAATACCGTGCCGGGCCGGCCCGAATCTATTTCGGCCCAAATTCGTGCCTGGGTCGTGCCAGCCCGTCGGGCTTCGACCCGCCCGGAAATGGCCCGGCCCATCTCCCAGCTCTAGATGTGATGCTACACGGAGAAGGTATATTGATCACAGCCTTTAATTTTACCTTTATTACTCGAGCATGTATAAATATGATTTTTTAAATGAATATGGCCAAAATAAGCTGACAAAAATCTGAACCTATACACAGCTAGCTGTTACTTGAATTATTAATTATTATGGTCATCATCTGCATGTGAGTTTTGCCAAGTCGTGGATGGCCCTAGTGAAGTCACCGGGAGCAGCGGTACTAGTAGTACATCATGTGCTTTTGAAAGCCCAGCTCGGCCACCCGCCACCCGGAACCGAACTGTTGTGTATTCACGAAGCGCGCGTCGACGGTCCTGACTCGTGCCATGCACGGAAAGTTCAGCTCGCCGGAAATAGTACGCCTCCGGCGCCGAGCGCTTGGACACGTTTTTTTTTTTGGTCAATTTTGGACGGACCTTGTCGTTCTTGTTGGGCGAATGACCATACAGTAATCCTATATTGTCTTTCTCGTTGCGTAATAGATTCGTCACACCACGCACCTCCCACGAACGAATCAGTTCACCTGCTTCTTTTCTCAGTGTAATTAGTCGATCCCGTTGCGCTGCTGGTGCTATAATTGATGGTCTCTCTTGGTGCAGAACTGGTACTGCTACGGCAAGGCGGTGGCTGAGCAGGCGGCGTGGGAGGCGGCGCGGCAGCGCGGCGTGGATCTGGTGGTGGTGAACCCGGTGCTGGTGGTCGGCCCGCTGCTGCAGCCGACGGTGAACGCCAGCATCGCGCACGTCCTCAAGTACCTGGACGGCTCGGCGCGCACGTTCGCCAACGCCGTGCAGGCCTACGTGGACGTGCGCGACGTCGCCGGCGCGCACGTCCGCGTCTTCGAGTGCCCCGCGGCGTCGGGCCGCCACCTCTGCGCCGAGCGCGTCCTCCACCGCGAGGACGTCGTCCGCATCCTCGCCAAGCTCTTCCCCGAGTACCCCGTCCCCACCAGGCGCGTACCCTCCCAACTCATTTCTTAAGCGTTTCTTAATTAAAATTTACTTTAGTGCTGCTGGTTGCATCTACCAAATCGGCCCGTCACTGTCAGTGCCTCTCCTCCATCCGTGTTTAATTAACCACCACATCCACATTCGCCATGCCTCATCCCAAACACATGAATCTGCATAAACATGCAGATTAGGTGTGCTTAATTAATTAGTGTCTCTGCTGTTACGATTGTGCGGTTGGTGTGTCCACTCCGATCGTTAGACACGAGAAACGCTTGTCGTGCCTGCATCTTATTTGGGCAGTTGGGCTCCCTCTCTCTCTCCGCCGGACGAGATAGTAATTAAGAGGGCACTGACCACCGAGAAAAAACAAGGCGAGTGACATGGGGTAAATTCGTGCAAGCGACTTACTAAAACCATACAATTTTCAATCCTAGGATCAACTCCGCAGTGGATTATTTGTCAATTTGCATTGTCAAGCATGAGAGACTTGGTGAGAAATACGATAAACGTAAGATCGAAGATTGTGTGGTTTTGATGAGCTGTTGTCACAATTACAGTTACTAGTGATTGCAATCATTATACACGGGTGCATTGCTGCAAGATTTTCAATCCTAGGATCAACTCGGTAGTGGATTATTTGTCAATTTGCATTGTCAAGCATGAGAGACTTGGTGAAAAATGCAATAAAGGTAAGATCGAGGATTGTGTGGTTTTGATGAGCTGCTGGCACAAAGTTACATACTGATTGCATGTAGGACGCTCCTGAGAAGAAACAAATGATGATTAGGTAGAAGTACTAAACCTTAGTGCTCCTACAGGTACTTAATTAGGTGGGTCCCAGCCGTGGTAGGTGAGAATGGATAGGAAACTGGCTAGTCATCAGTGTCTGGAGATCGAAATTAAGCTCCAAAGGCAGTATAGTCACAGGGACGCATCGCGTCAGCGGATGATACTTGCGCCGTCGCTGTTGAGGAAGTTGGTGAGTAACCCCCCCCCCCCCCCCCCCCCCACCTGCAAATGCCACCACTTAACTCGACCATTTGTGGAAGAATTTCTCAGCCTTTGTGCCCGGTCGTGGACACTGGGGAGCACTTGACGGGTAGCTGTCCGAGAGGTAGAGATGTGTAGCGTGCGGTTTCGCAAGCCGGATATCCATCATGCTGTCGTCGAGCTTGTTGTTCTCTTTGGCTAAACCAGTTGAACATCTTAAATTATCACGCAAGAAAGCGAACGGTGAATATCTAGTCTCTCCTCTAATCATTTCGCTGCTTCGTTTACGATGTCAAGCTGTTTGACACTCAGCTGATAATTGTGATGCAAAACATGGAGAAATCACGCTCCACGTGCCTCAGTATTTCAACCAAACTGACATGTTTGAAGCAGTTTCGTTCAAAGATACAACAAACATGGAAGGTTCGCGCAGGAATTTCACCGATTTCAGGGGCGCGCGCAGGAATATTCAAAGTCATCCGTGTCCAACGACGACGTCGTTGTAGCAGCTATGGAGGACTAGCTAGAAAATAATCCACCAGTTTATACCTTAGCTTACCCTGGTATCATACCGTTTAACCTGAAATCGGGTTGTTTCAAAGATACCTTGTCGACTGTGCACTAGAGTACCATCGAAACTTAATCCTATCTAGCACATCATCATTGGTTAGCATATCGTCGCCATCCATGTATGCTTTGGACGACGTAAGGTGAAGGCATCCTCAGCACCTTGAGTTCACACTAGAATTTATGTTGTTCTCACAGTAACTGTTATTTTTTGCATGACCGATTGTTGGTTTACTTGTGCAGGTGCTCTGACGAGGTGAACCCGCGGAAGCAGCCGTACAAGATGACGAACCAGAAGCTCCGGGACCTGGGGCTCGAGTTCCGGCCGGTGACCCAGTCGCTGTACGACACGGTGAAGAACCTTCAGGAGAAGGGCCACCTGCCGGTGCTCGACGAGCAGACGGAGCCGGAGAAGGAGGCCCTCGCCGCTGAGCTGCAGGGAGGGATCACCACCCAAGCGTGAGGCAGAGTTCACAGCGGAACAGGAAGCAATGTGCCAATGCTCACCTAGTAGTGTTTGTTCTTTGTGATCCTACTCTTAAGAATTGTAACGTCATGTTCGTTCATGTGAACTACAGCGATCGAATAAATACGGCTGATGTTAAAGGGACTGAGTTGTGCAACATTTGTCCCAAAAGGTTTTGAATTGTTGAACATCTACCCTGACATGTCCCCGTGGTTCTAATATACTAAATGGAATGACAAAACCCTGGGTATAACAGTGGCATCTCAAGGCTCGTGTGTTCGAAATATGGCAGTGTCATCTCAAACGCTCAAAGAAATAGTGACGACAGTTGGTGAACAGAGTGGAGCAAAAAAATAAAACAAGATCCCTACCAACTTTCTTTCGACTTTCTCGAACTAAGTAATGATCGCAGAGAAGCCAGCAGAATCAATCAATCATTAATCCTGATACTAAATGAAGTGATGCCCCATCGTTACCAACAGAGAACAACAAACTTTAGACAGCATCACAACACAACCTAACGCAATACATAATAATTACGTCAGCAGGTCGTCACCAACTTGCATTTTACCTTGTTTGAGTATACAGACCTAGCAAAGGAGATGTACACAAACCAACAGTTTGCTGAACTGTGGAGAAAACATAGAAACTAATGTGCAAGTAGACCTTGAAAACAAAAACAGTGGTAATAACTAATTTCAATCGAGAAAAGTTCTATATGAAAAGTAGGGAATTGATCTTCTTGCTGCATCCTGGGTGGTCATCTTACTATGGGCTTGTACTGCAAGATCAGTGTATGAAGTCCAGACCGTGGTACTGTTTCTAATCTGAAAAATTGGAATATCTTGGTGCTAGACTGTCCCTCACTTGATATTTTCATTAGATAATTGTTATTACTACAGTCAACGGCTGCAAAGATCTGGACACAGCAAACTGTACTGGATGCTGGTAAATTCTGAAAACATGATGCACCAGTCAACCGTTGCCCTTTTTCTAGAGTGAATGTACCATTCCTATTGGCTCGTGTGTTGTCAGAGATGCTACCGATTGCAAATAACTGGTTGTCTCGAGGCTTTTTATATATAAAAAATGAAGTCATCATGTTAGTAATCTGATGAGTTTTGCGGAAAACAAGAGACAGTATTGTGTTTGAAAATAAACATCTCAAAGAATTAATTTGTAGAAATTCTTCAGTTATATCGTTTATGTAGGGATTGAAAAGGTTGCTGCAAAGAACTAGACAATGTGGACTGAATACGCAAGCTATTAGGGGGCCAGATACAGAGCTGCAAACATTAGGTGTGGCCGTGTGGGAACTGCTCTGTGTGGATCAAGTTGCCAGAGGAAAACAAGTCACAAGTTGGACGATGAGATGAAAGCCACAGTTTAATTAGGTATAGTTTGGCTTCCAGCATGCAACCTATTTAAATATTTGCCTGAATACTGTAAATATGGCACAACGTGTGATGAATTAGTTACTAAGTAAGCTCGAAGGTGGGAAAACTTCAAGTTGGTCTTTACTACTATACACACTAAACAAATGATAATAAATCTATCTATGAGATTATGACACTGCCGACGTCCATACAAACAAGAAATAAAGTAGAGCATCCATCAACCACTGAGGAAAACAATGATCAATTTAATAAAACAAGATACTGTTTGAAATATCTTTGCTACAGAGATTTCAAATGGCCTTTTACATATCCTGCTCTTGCCATATAGAGCACATTCATCTTATACTGAAAAGCAACAGATGATATGACAATTACAAACAACAAACATACAACAACAAAGCCTTCGTCCCAAGCACGTTGAGGTAGGCTAGATATAAAACTGGGTTTCATATCCATAGGAATGACTGGTTTTGATGCTGGCTCGCCAAGCCTATCACAATTTCCTCCTTTACCCGGGCTTGGGACCGGCTATACCTAGAAAGTCATAGGCGGAGTTTTTTCTATGATAACTCCAATGAAAAAATATTCTTCAAGCATCGTTATCAACCACAAGGTGAACTACATAGTGTGTTCAACGAGAAAATACAAAAAAACATTTGCATTAGTCTTTCACATTTTTTAAATGTATAGGACAATGGGACCAATCACAAAACTGTTATGGAGGATGGCCAAAAGATACACACTCTTTTATGAAAGTAAAGAAGGAGAAGGATAAAACGAGCTCACTAGAATCCTCAATCCTAAAATCCGGGACTACGGGACGAATATATTGAAGTTTGATGGGCCATTACTACTTTATATTTTATTTGAAATACATTAAGAAAGCCACAGATAAATCTATAAGATGGTCTAATATATCAAAAAGAGACTTGGAGGGAATTTTGTGAAAGGTGGCTGACGCTAAAATTTGTCTGAGTGAGGGCTCAACTTGACAATCCTATACACTCCAGTGCAATAAAAAGAGCAATTTTGGTCATTATTATGTTGAAGGAAAGGTTTGTAACTGCCATGTTTTACAGAAAGTGACATAACAAGCAAGAATCTCGATATCACAATTAGGAACTTCCACAATCTTGTAGTCATTCTTTAGAGCATTTTTGATGTAGAAAAGATATATTCCAAATGAAATAAAAAGCTCTTTGCTAAGACAACGATGAGAAGCACAATGCGCTGTAAAATTTAGGCAAGCAGCACTCAGCAAATTAGCAACCAGGATGAAGAAAAATGATCCAAATCAAAGCATGAAGGAGATATATAAGCAGGGTGTCCGAGCCATCTTTATATACTATTGAATGGAAGCGACCCACAGCATTTTCAGAAGAAAAGTATTGCAATTCACGTGTTAAGTAGGGTACCTTGATAAAGTCACATAAAGATTCGTTCTTATCAATTCACATTCCGATCATCGTACTGCTACACATCAGACATGCATACATCTAAACGAGTCTGAAACCAATACTATAGCATCGGAAACTAAAGTAGTACTGATGCAATTGAGCTCAATACCAAGACCAAAGCCACAGGAGAGCTGCCTATTGCTTGAAGGTGTAGGGCTGGGGGAGCGAGATGGGCCCCCGTCGGTCCTCGTCGCCGTCGAGCAGCCTCTGCACCCGCTTCTTGGCGCAGTACTGCCTGTCGAAGTGCTTCACCTGAAAAAGAAAAAAAAACAAAGCAAAGTGTCACGGGAATACTGAGAAACGATCAAATCGTGTCCAGGGGCTACGCCGTGACGGCGGCGAGGGGGAGCCCGTACCCAGGTTGGGCGGCAGCTGCTGACGAAGCTGGCGCGGGACTTCTTGCAGTCGGCGGGGTAGAGGAGCCCCATGTTGGCGATCTCGGTGGGCCTCTTGTCCGCGTGCTTCTCCACGCACGCGTAGAAGGCGTCTCGCGCCTTGCACAAGGGAGGAGCGCGAATCCCGGTCAGCAGCAGGAAGAGTGGAGGAGAAGAGAGCTGGCCGGGGTTTAGAGAGAGCGGGGTTACCTTGTAGCAGGCCTCGCGGCCCTTGGCGAGGACGTCCGGCATGACGAATCCGTCGGAGTGATGGCGGTGGTCGTCGTCGTCGGCGGCGGCGGTGGGCATCGTCGTAGATTTGTTTGCGGGTTTCCCTTGCGGAGGGGGAAAGGACACGTGTGGGCCGGCCCATATTATAGTGGGCCTGGAATAAGAGCTTCTGTACATCATCCTAGCCCACGTGACGTGGGCTCGGCAGATGGGCGGACGAGAATTTTTTTAATTTAGCAATTTTTAATAATTTTATATTAATAGCATGCGAAAATAATTTTTTGCCAAACTAGCCACCTAATCATCCACGTCGTGGACGATTTATCCAGGTGGATGAAAAATCGTCCGCCTCGTTGACGATTGGTCCACATGGATGAAAATCGCCCAAGTCGTGGACGATTTATCCATTTTGACTAGAAATCGCCCACTTGTGGACGACTTGGTGACTGGATTTCAGTCGTCTGCAACTCTACTGTATTTGGTTTTGGACAGTGATTTAAAATTAAATAGATATTTAGAAAGTGTCGTTATAGAGACAAATGTAGTATACAATGTTTACTATATTTATTTCTATAACAACACTTTTTAAATATGTCTCTAAATATTTTTAAATCACTGTCGTAAACTGAACTCAATAAACAATTGGATTGTATTCAGTCGTTTGATTTTACTATATTCTGTTTTCGACAGTGATATAAAAATATTTATAGACATATTTGGAAAGTGTTGTTATAGAAGTAAGTATATAAACATTGTATACAACATTTCTCTCTATAACAACATTTTATAAATATGTATCTAAATATATTTAAATCACTGTCTAAAACTGAATACAAAAGAGTCGCGGACGACTGAAATCTCATGGATGCCACGTCGTCAAGTCGTGCACAAGGTGGACGCTTTCTTGTTAAAAATGGATAAATCGTCCACGATGTGTATGATTTCTCGTTCACGAGGTTGCACGACGTGGAGGATTAGGTGGCTAGTTCGGCAAAAAAATATTTTCGCAGGCTATTAATACAAAATTATTTAAAATCATGCTAAATTTAAAAAAGATTCGGTGGACGAGGCCTTGCGAGATACTCCGACGCGTTTGGCCCACGTGACTGAAAACGCTGGTTATGGGCTGCGAGCCTTGGTTCCAGGCCGAATTGCGTAGCCTTCTCCTCGGGCCTAGCTAGGCAAACAGACCCCGGGCCAGATCCTGGACATATGCCTCGTCGTAGGCTAATGGGCCACCCGTGGCCGGATTTTTTTATACTGCCTCTATTTCTGCTCGTATCAACGTGCTATTTTCCTGACAAGTTGTTGCCCGGTGGATCGACGTGAGAAGGAGACGAGACTCCTCGTCCCTTCTCGCCTGCAGCTGCCGGACGCCGGATGAAAGAAACTCTACGCGATGATTGCTACACTAGTTTTCTTGCCAGGTCCCGGCCTCATCTGTGACGCCGTCCTGTCGTCTAGACCTGCACGTGATTCCGTGGCGCTAAATCACGTACCCCGCCACACAGAAATAATCCCGTCTCTGGTCAACACACGACCAGCACGCATCATCGTCATCATCATCGTCGTGTCAAACGTCACGTCGCACGGTTGATGAAGCCATGAAAGCCTTCACGGATAAGGCGATGATGCAGGAACAATAACTGGTCGGATTATTTCAGAACAATGATTGGAACGGGATGACACGAAGATGCGGCGAAAGGACAGTGTCTGACGAAGATACCACCATTAGGCGAGTGTTTAAGGATCAAGGCTTGTTAGTTCGAACAAAAAAATGAATCGTGACAACTGATGGAGATTCCATCAAGCACCGTGACATCACACGGTGACATGGGTGAAACTGTCCATTATCTAAACAAAACAAGGTGAATCTGTCATCTACTGATATCTGCAATTCTAAATGGCATTACTGTGTTATGGTATTTTTTCTTGTGTCTGTCAGCAGGTTCGACGTTTCTTTCTGCTCTGCAGGGACACGAACAGTGTGACGCGACGGACGAGTGGGTTTCTTGACGCAACAGAGCTGCCCAGATGGCCACGTGCATGGACAGGCCATGGAGAGATTCTGATCTGAATCGTTTTGTCCCAAAATCATCTAACAAGTCGCCTCAATAATCCGAGTTTTGTCAGGCATATCCCCCCACTGGAGAATCATGGAGGAGGCTGTCTGGCCAAGCAAAATCCCGAGGGGTCTCCTGTTCCTTCAAGCAAGGTTCCGTTATCAGATTTCGGACTTGCCGTAATGAAAGAAGGCGTGCCCTGATCCCAATCCCCAGGAGTCTAAACTTAGCGATGCTCCCTGCACGTGCCTAAGCTTATCGGCTAAACTTGTTGAAACCGCTGCATTCATATGTGCAACAGTTCAAGGGAACTACTGTACGAAATGGAATACCTTTTAGGATGGGATAAGTCATGAGCTTAGTGTTGGTCATTATGCCCAAGAGGCAATCATAATAATTCGGATAAAGGCATGATGGATATTCGATCCATAAGAAATTAGGGTACTAATGGGACTGTGACCTAAAAGCCCATTAGTGCGCCTATAAATATGAGGGGTAGGGTTAGGGACAGAGGACTCCACCACATAGCAGTCCCAGCCGCCGCCCCTCACAGGTCAGCCGTCAAAACCCCTGCCGCGCGCGCGGTGCTAGCACACCGACGCACGGCGTTCCTCCCTGTACGTGTGGACTCCGTGGAGGCGCTGCTGTTACTGCTGCGCTGATCGACTACGACGCGCATCTACGATCCGCTGCGCTGCGCGTCTAGTGGTAACGATCCATGACCTTCTTACTCGCATGTTTTCTGGGTGATACGGTCGAATTGCTAGAGTAGCGCATCGCCTATTTCCCTATAGTGGTACCAGAGCCGACTTGCGTAGTTTTTGGTCTGGATCTTAGATGCGATCTACTGCAGACAAGTTCATATGATGAATTTTTATAGTTCATCTTTTGGGGTTTGGAATTGGTTAGAGTAGATTGCCATCATATGACTAAAGGATTAGTTCGTGCTCCTTCTCTGCTGTGTGCGTAACCTGTCCCTACCGGCTGGAATCACCATCGAGACTAATAGTGTACATAGCTAACAGATTGAGACAACAGATCACGGTCATGTGTCGCGATCTTCTCGTGGATAACCAGTCACAATGAAAATTGAGGCATTCTGAATGGCTCAGATTCGGGTTGATCTGATCGACTCGATGAGATTTTCATAGTGATTTCATAGATGCGATCTATGTAATTCCGTTTGGTGTTCAGGGCGCTGCCCTGAAACCCGCGGGGGCGGCTCCCACCTCGACCCCCCGCCCGCTAACCGGCTAGCGGGACCGCCGTTGCTGTCTGCTATAGTGACATCATTAAGTTGTTTCGCGATAGACATCGTTCTACCCTTAACTTGTTTTTGCAGAGAATAATTTGAATGGTATGGCCTAAATGTGATGTGATGATCTGTGTGTAAAATTCGTGCAGCCTGCGCGTTGCAAATTTAACACAACCGGGTTAAGGTTGTCACATAATTGTATAACGACCTGTGTGTCGCCCTGTGATGCCTGATCTCTCATGTAATTTATTTGATAGCTATTAGATGTATTAGCTTCTTTTATATTCATTGAGAAACCTCAAGCATGATGGCGATGGTGATCACCATAAGAAGGGAGACATGGCGGTGTAGATCATGATGAAACCATGGTGATGGAGACCACTATGATCCTAGAGGTCATACTATTCACAGATATGATATTGATCGTATGACTGGATGTTTTACTATTATTTTCATCCATTTCATATGGTGGATGTTTTATCATGATAAAATAGCTTCCCTCGGAAAAGTTAAGTATTTGATGCCATTTACCTATAGCTGCACCTATATTGTTTTGATCGTTGCATGGTAGGTTTGCCAAAGTAAAATACCGTCATCTATCATAATAAATAGGGTGAATGTTGGACATTCACATGCATAGTATTGGTTTACTCAACAAAGCTATCAAAACGGTTTTGGGCTTTATGACATAGTGTTGGAGCCGGGGCATTGGATGTCACCCAATAAACAAGAATCATATAGAGATATGATTAACAATGGTTGTTTACCTATGTCACTAATTTTCTAGCAGTGAAGCCAAAGCTCACTAGGAATTAGTGAATATGGATCTTGGACCACTATATGTCGTTAGAGGGAGGATGACACATGTTAAGTTCATTTGATTTTGAATCACTTGACACATGCGAGTCTTGTTTGTTTGGGAAGATGACCAAAGCACCCTTCACTGGTCAAAGTGAGAGGGCAAGTGACTTGTTAGGACTTATACATACTGATGTATGTGGACCAATGAGTTCGGTAGCTAGAGGTGGTTTTCAGTATTTCATTACTTTTACCGATGACTTTAGTAGATATGGATATGTCTATCTAATGAGGTACAAGTCTGAATCTTTTGAAAAGTTTAGACAATTTTAGAATGAAGTACAAAATCAGTTGGACAAGACAATTAAACTTCTACGATTTGATCGTGGGGGTGAATATTTGAGACGTGAATTTTATGATCATTTAAAACAATGTGGAATTGTTCCACAGTTGACTCCACCTGGAACGCCCCAATGGAATGGGGTGTCCGAGCGGAGGAACCGAACCTTGTTAGACATGGTTAGGTCGATGATGAGCCAGACTAATCTTCCACTATCCTTTTGGAGTTATGCTCTTGAAATTGCTGCGTTTACACTAAACAGAGTCCTAACTAAGTCTGTTGAGAAGACACCATATGAGATGTGGACCGGGAAACGTCCCAGATTGTCTTTCCTCAAAGTTTGGGGATGTGATGCTTATGTCAAACGTTTGACGTCAGACAAACTTACTCCCAAATCAGACAAATGCTTCTTTGTGGGATATCCTAGAGAAACCAAAGGATATTATTTTTATAATAAAACGGAGGGTAAAGTGTTTATTGCTCGCAATGGTGTCTTCTTGGAGAAAGAGTTTCTCTCAAAAGGAGTTAGTGGGAGCAAGGTGCATCTTGAAGAAATTCAAGAAATACCTGAAAATATTTCGACACCCTCTAATCCTATACAGGATGTACAAGATGTTGTACAACCACTTGATGAAACACCAACCCCACGAAGGTCTACAAGAGTACGTTGTGCAACTAAAAAGTTGACACTCCTAACCACGGAACCACAGGACATGGTATTGCTGAACAATAATGAGCCTGTGACCTACATTAAAGCAACAATGGGACCCGACTCTGAGAAATGGCTTGGAGTCATGGAATCCGAAATAGAATCCATACATAAGAATCAAGTTTGGAACTTGGTTGATCCAATCGATGGTGTGAGACCGATCGATTGCAAACGGATTTTCAAGAAAAAGACTGATATGGATGGAAAAGTTCACATCTATAAAGCACGATTGGTAGCGAAAGGTTTCAAACAAATTCAAGGTGTTGATTATGATGAAACATTTTCGCCCGTCGCTATGCTAAAGTCTGTTCGGATTCTCCTAGCAATTGCTGCATATTTTGATTATGAAATATGACAGATGGATGTTGTCGGTACCCGCGATATGGGGTACCCCCGCGCACAGGGGAAAATGCCTAAGGAACTCGCCCTTCTCCGTAGGGAGAGCTCCGAAGGCGCCACGCGTTCGGCGGGGCCGGACCTCCCTCTGCTCAGAGGAGAGCTCTGGGCCCGCCACGTGGCATACAGGAGCCGGACCTTCCCCTCCGCGGGAGAGAGGTCCGAAGGTGCCACGTATCCGGCGGGGCCGGACCTCCCTCTCCTCAGAGAGGAGTTCCGGGCCCACCACATGGTCGACGGAAGCCGAACCTCCCCCTCCGCTGGGAGAGGTCCGAAGGCTCCACGTGTCCCGCGGGGCCGGACCCCCCCTCTCCTCTGAGGAGGGCTCCGGGCCCGCCACGTGGCCAGCAGAACGGCGTTGCCTGCCCCCGAGCGATAGGCAGCGGGCGTAAAGACGCCCCATACCTTGCCCGTACAAGGTATTCAAGGCCCGCGTCTTCCCAAGACGCGGAGACGCGGAGCACGCCTCTGTCAGGTGCCGTTGCGCCCAGTCACATCACAGACTGACGCGCAGTGTCAGAGCCTGCCAGCCAATAAACGCAGCGACAAGACATCCCATGCCGCCCCGGCCGTCATCATCCACTACGACTAGCATGCGGCATGGGCAGGGCTGCAAGATGAAGACTCGGAAGCCTTCGCCAGAGAGAACTACCGGCATAACTGCAGATACGGTAGATCACAGTCAGTCTCCCCGGGACCACCTGTCGGGTCCCGGCCCCCCCCCTTGTAAGCCACCCGAGTCTTGGACTATAAAAGACTCGGGTAGGCGACGATAGCAGGGGTTCGGACTCTAGCCATCCGCACCTCTGGGTTCTCATCTCTGCAACTCATACGCTAGCCATTCACACCCAAGCTGTAACTCACCCCCAAGCTCAGGACTCCGGCCCTGAGCAGCAAGCAATACAGCGAGCTCCATAGCTCGCCGTGGACGTAGGGTTTTACGCTCCGGCGGCCTGAACCACGTAAAACTCACCGCGTCAAGCTATTACTAACTCGTCCATCCGCGCAAGCTCTCCGCAAGGGACTAGCCCCACCGAAAAAAGACCCTCCGCGGGCTGCCCAGTGCAGGCCCGAGGGAAGTGTCGACCGAACACTTCGACATTTGGCGCGCCAGGTAGGGGACTTTTCCCCTTGCGTGACGAGTTTCCGCCGACGAAGATGACCAAGCTTCCTTCAGCGCCAAACTCTCCTCCACGTTCACGGCGAACCGTGTCCAGCGGGGAGTACATGTCGACGCACTCAGGACGGAGTGTGTCGGCACAAGCTGGGAGCCAGCAACCGGCTCTGGCAGCGCCGACCCCGGCAATGCAGGCTCCAACCAGCGCCAGGTCTTCAGTAGCGCTGGGCGTACCCGGCGGGGGTGCGCCAGCCACAGCAAGAGCGCTACTGCACAATCCGCCTGCTGGGGGCGCGCCTCAGGCAGCGACCCAGCAGTGGATTCGCGAGATATACCGTCTCGTCGTCGCCGCCGCAAACCCTCGACTACGGTGGGGACGACGCTCCGGCCAACCGGCTGTGTCGCTGATGCGCACGCCAATGGTTGGCGAGTAGACGACGGACTCCAGCTCCACCAGGCTTCCATCGACGGACCTGAGGACAGAGCTGGAACGGTGCCACTTGGGCCAAGATGCCTGAGTGTTCCTCGAGCGACGTCGAGAAAGGCGTCGCACTCAAGAGGCTGGCGACAACATGACGTCGGCCTCGACCAAGCCTGGAGGGCAGACCTTCGCTACGCGAGCTCTGCCCCAGGCGTACGCCGCACAGCATAAGCCACAACCATGTGCTCTGCAAGCGGCGTCCTCGGCCTATGGCGCAACCTTGCCCATACTGGGGTACACTGTGCCAGACGCAACCAAGCGTTCGCGGCACCAGTACCTGCACTGGGAGCCAGCAACCGGCTCTGGCAGCGCCGACCCCGGCAATGCAGGCTCCAACCAACGTCAGGTCTTCAGTAGCGCTGGGCGTACCCGGCGGGGGTGCGCTAGCCGCAACAAGAGCGCTACTGCACAATCCGCCTGCTGGGGACGCGCCTCAGGCAGCGACCCAGCAGTGGATTCGCGAGGTAGACCGTCTTGTCGTCGCCGCCGCAAACCCTTGACTTCGGCGGGGACGACGCTCCGGCCAACCGGCTGTGTCACTGACACGCACGCCAACGGTTGACGGATAGATGGCGGATTCCAGCTCCACCAGGCTTCCGTCGACGGACCTAAGGACTGAGCTGGAACGATGCCACCTGGGCCAAGACGCCCGAGTGTTCCTCGAGCGGCGACGAGAAAGGCGTCGCAACCAAGAGGCCGGCGTCAGCATGACGACTGCCTCAACCCTGCCTGAGGCGCAGACTTTCGCCATGCGAACTTTGCCCCATACATACGCCACGCAGCATATGCCACAGCCATATGTCCTGCAAACGGCGCCCCCGGTCTATGGCGCAGCCTTGCCCATACTGGGGTACACTGTGCCAGCGGCGAACCAAGCGTTCGCAGCACCAACGCCTGCAGCAACAGGGGCAGGATGTACGGCCCTGGAGCCCCACCTCCGCTTCACGAGGTGGCCGCGCAAGTTTTGGCCGCACCTGCCTAGGAAGTACGACGACATCGTCAACTCGGCGGGGTTCCTCCAGATCCACTCCACCGCCGTACTTGCCGCAGGAGGGGATGAGGCCGTCATGGCCAAACTACTTCCCCGTCGCCTTGACCGGCCCAGCCCGGTCTTGGCTAATGAACCTCCCCCAAGGTTCCATAACTTCCTGGGGAGAGCTCTGCCAGCAATTCATCGCCAACTTCGGCAGCTCCTACACCCGTCCCGACACGGAGCTTGACCTCCAAGCCATCAAGCAACAACCTGGGAGTCGTTGCGCTCCTTCATCCAGCGGTTCTACTAGGTACGCAACACCATTCCGCATATTCAAAGTGCTTCTGTGGTGGTGGCACTTCGACAGTGTCCAGGACAAGAAGATGCTTGAGAGGCTTGCAACCAGAGAGGTCTGCGATGCCTCCGAGCTCTTCAGCCTGGCGGGCAAGTGCGCCAGAGCAGCCGGAGGGCGGAGCTGGCACTCAGTGCCAGCTTCCGAAGCCGGAAGACAGCCCGAAGACGGCGGAGTTCAAGTTGAGCTCCCGACCACGTCAGACAGCCAAGAGCAAAGCACTGGCTGACTTCGTGGCTGAGTGGACGCCAACGAAGGCTGACCCAGGGGGACGCGAAGATGGTGAACCAAAGTACCGAGCTCCGGTCTTCACCGGGCCTCACTGGACGCTCTTCTTCGACGGCTCCTCACGAAAGCAGGGGGCCGGTGCCGGCGTACTGCTTCTCATGCCATCGGGGGAGCAGTCTGGGTACATGGAGCGTCTCAATTCCAAGGCAACCAAAAACTTGGCAGAGTATGAAGCACTCATCTTTGGCCTAAAAGACAGTCCTGTCTCTGGGCGCTCGCCAGTTGTTGGCGCAGGGCGACTCCCAGCTAGTTATCAAGCAAGTTAAGGATGAATGCCCCTGCAATGACCCACAGCTAGCTGCTTATCTGCTTCACGTGCAGATGTTGGAGAAAGAATTCCTCGCCTTGGACCTGCGCCATGCACCGCGCGCTTGCACGACCGCAACTGACGACCTCTCAACGAAAGCCTTCATCGGAGCCCCTGCGCACGAAGGAGTCTTCGAGAGGACGTTGCTGCGGTCCATAGCCCGGCCCGCCGTGCCGGGCGAAGGGGGCTGAACCAGTGCCTCGAAGCTAGGCAGTCCCGGCGGCCCTGGATGCCGCCAAATGATCGTAAGAGTCACTGGTGACTCCGTGTAACCCAGCGCTCAAGATCCAGAAGCTCAAGTAGTCCCGATGCATGGACCACGGAGGTCTGGGACTCCTTGAAGGACATCCTTCCTGATGAACGTGCATCCGCTGAATGGGTGGTGCGGATGGCTAAGTGCTACGCGCTGGTATCTTTACTGGCGTGGCGCCACAACATCCTATTGCGGTGCATAACCCAGGAGGAAGGATGCGATTAGCTCGCAATAGTCCAAGGAGGCGAGTGCTGGGAACGCTCATCGTCCCGCACGTTGGTCGGTTAAGCCACCTGACATGGCTCCTACTGACCGAGAGCCACCTGGACGCCGTCAAACCGGTTAGGGATGCAATGCGTGCCAGGTCCACGCCAAGCAGACCCACACAACCGGTGCAGACGCGCACCCAGAGCCGTCGGAGGATACCGGCTCCTCCATGTCGAGGGCCAGCCGGACTTCCCAGGGTCGGGTCACGGGAACTACCCTTCCACATGGTATGCGGGGCCGAAGCCATGCTTCCCCCTGATATAGCCATGGGGGTCCCCCCGTGTCTGGCGTACGACGAAGCCACGCATGACCCGCTCTGCGTGAAGACAGGCGCTCCGACGCTACCCAGTAAGTTCACCATGCTTACTTAGGTGTTTATTTAAATTACGCATTAATTTATATGAACACCTCCCCACGCTCTATACAGTGTGCGTCCATTGTACACTCGGCTCCTCTTTCCGGCTCTCATGCATAGTCGATATTTGCCGTCCTGCCGAAGGTGGTAGTGCTTGGGGTACCTGCCAGAGGCCCGGTGGCCTTTTGGATCTCCCCCTATAAGGGTACTGCACCGCCAGTTGGTCTCCTCCGGGAAAAGACCTACGCTAGAACGGGGGGTCAGGAGCCTTGCTTTGCCCGGTCTTGCACCCAAAGCATGCGCACTCTGCCTCCCGGCGCTACGGTCTGAGTACCAGGGGGCCGGGCGGTTACACCCTGACTGGGGCTGGGGCCAGACCTCTGGGACCAAGTGCACTGGATTACCCAAGCCCCGTATTCCGGCCTGGGACAGTAAGCCAAATGAGACTAAGGGATAGGAAAGGGGGGGGGACCACTGAGCAGTTTCGGACCTCCGCCCCCACAGCTGGGCCGAGCTCCGAGGCCAGCCCTCGCCCTCCTTTCAGAGGCGAGCGCTGACGCCGGACCTCACGCCCTTCGCTGGCCTGAGCTCCGATGACTTCCGGACTCCGCCTCCACAGCCAGGCCGAGCTCCGAGGCCAGCCCTCACCCTCCTTTCAGAGGCGAGCGCTGATGCGGACCTCACGCCCTTCGCTGGCCTGAGTTCCGATGACTTCTGGACCTCCGCCCCCACAGCTGGGCCGAGCTCCAAGGCCAGCCCTCGCCCTCCTTTCAGAGGCGAGCGCTGATGCCGGACCTCACGCCCTTCGCTGGCCTGAGCTCCGATGACTTCCGGACTCCGCCCCCATAGCTGGGCCGAGCTCCGATGCTAGCCCTTGCCCTTCTTTCAGAGGCGAGCGCTGATGCCGGACCCCATGCCCTTCGCTGACCTGAGTTCCAATGACTTCCGGACCTCCGCCCCCACAGCTGGGCCGAGCTCCGATGCCAGCCCTTGCCCTCCTTTCAGAGGCGAGCCGTGATGCCGGACCTCACGCCCTTCGCTGGCCTGAGTTCCGATGACTTCCGGACCTCCGCCCCCACAGCTGGGCTGAGCTCCGAGGCCAGCCCTCGCCCTCCTTTCAGAGGCGAGCGTTGATGCCGGACCTCACGCCCTTCGCTGGCCTGAGCTCCGATGACTTCCGGACTCCGCCCCCATAGCTGGGCCGAGCTCCGATGTCAGCCCTTGCCCTTCTTTCAGAGGCGAGCGCTGATGCCGGACCCCATGCCCTTCGCTGGCCTGAGTTCCGATGACTTCCGGACCTCCGCCCCCACAGCTGGGCCGAGCTCCGATGCCAGCCCTTGCCCTCCTTTCAGAGGCGAGCCCTCATGCTGGACCTCACGCCCTTCGTGGACCTGAGCTCCGATGACTTCCGGACCTCCGCCCCCACAGCCGGGCCGAGCTCCGATGCCAGGCTTCACCCTCTCCTAAGAGGCTGAACTCCGAAGCCGTCAAGACCCTTCCAGCACAGGGAGTACTCAAGACAAGAAAGTGCGCGGGTAGGAGAAGGCCTCACCTCGGGCTCGTTACCTCCCCCGAGGAGAGCCCGGGGGCCACTGTCGGTACCCGCGATATGGGGTACCCCCGCGCACAGGGGAAAATGCCTAAGGAACTCGCCCTTCTCCGTAGGGAGAGCTCCGAAGGCGCCACGCGTCCGGCGGGGCCGGACCTCCCTCTCCTCAGAGGAGAGCTCCGGGCCCGCCACGTGGCATACAGAAGCCGGACCTCCCCCTCCGCGGGAGAGAGGTCCGAAGGTGCCACGTATCCGACGGGGCCGGACCTCCCTCTCCTCAGAGAGGAGTTCCGGGCCTGCCACGTGGCCGACCGAAGCCGAACCTCCCCCTCCGCGAGGAGAGGTCCGAAGGCTCCACGTGTCCCGCGGGGCCGGACCCCCCTCTCCTCTGAGGAGGGCTCCGGGCCCGCCACGTGGCCAGCAGAACGGCGCTGCCTGCCCCCGAGCGATAGGCAGCGGGCGTAAAGATGCCCCATACCTTGCCCGTACAAGGTATTCAAGGCCCGCGTCTTCCCAAGACGCGGAGACGCGGAGCACGCCTCTGTCAGGTGCCGTTGCGCCCAGTCGCATTACAGACTGGCGCGCAGTGTCAGAGCCTGCCAGCCAATAAACGCAGCGATAAGACATCCCATGCCGCCCCCGCCGTCATCATCCACTACGACTAGCATGCGGCATGCGCAGGGCTGCAAGACGAAGACTCAGAAGCCTTCGCCAGAGACAACTACCGGCATAACTGCAGATACGGTAGATCACAGTCAGTCTCCCCGGGACCACCTGTCGGGTCCCGGCCCCCCCCCCTTGTAAGCCACCCGAGTCTTGGACTATAAAAGACTCGGGTAGGTGACGATAGCAGGGGTTCGGACTCTAGCCATCCGCACCTCTGGGTTCGCATCTCTGCAACTCATACGCTAGCCATTCACACCCAAGCTGTAACTCACCCCCAAGCTCAGGACACCGGCCCTGAGCAGCAAGCAATACAGCGAGCTCCATAGCTCGTCGTGGACGTAGGGTTTTACGCTCCGGTGGCCTGAACCACGTAAAACTCACCTCGTCAAGCTCTTACTAACTCGTCCATCCGTGCAAGCTCTCCGTAAGGGACTAGCCCCACCGAAAAAAGAATCTTCGCGGGCTGCCCGGTGCAGGCCCGGGGGAAGTGTCGACCGAACACTTCGACATTTCAAAACAGCCTTTCTTAATGGGAGTCTGACTAAGGATGTGTACATGACACAACTTGAGGGTTTTGTCGATCCTAAAAATGCTAGAAAAATATGCAAACTTCAAAAGTCCATCTATGGATTGAAGCAAGCATCTCGGAGTTGGAATCTACATTTTGATGAAGTGGTCAAAGGGTTTGGTTTCATCAAGAACGTAGAAGAACCTTGTATTTACAAGAAGGTTAGTGGGAGCGCACTTATATTTCTGGTCCTATATGTAGATGACATATTGTTGATCGGAAATGACATTCCAGTACTAGATGCTGTTAAATCCTCATTAAGGAAAAGTTTCTCAATGAAGGATTTAGGAGAGGCAGCGTACATTTTGGGCATAAAGATCTATAGAGATAGATCTAAAAAGTTAATTGGATTAAGCCAAGACACATATATTGACAAGATATTGAATCGGTTCAATATGCAAGATTCTAAGAAAGGTTTTTTGCCGATGTCACATGGCATCACTCTAAGCAAAAGTCAGTGTCCTTTGATGCTTGATGAGCAAAAGAGGATGAGAGCGATTCCTTATGCTTCGGCTATTGGATCTATCATGTATGCCATGTTGTGTACACGCCCTGATGTATCCTATGCTCTAAGTGTTACGAGCAGGTATCAATCAGATTATGGTTAGGCTCATTGGACAGTTGTCAAAAACATTCTTAAGTACTTGAGAAGAACTAAGGATGTATTCCTAGTGTTTGGAGGTGAATAAGACCTTGTTGTAAGAGGTTACACCAATGCTAGCTTCCAAACAGACAAGGATGACTCTAGATCGCAATCCGGTTTTGTGTTCTGCCTCAATGGAGGGGCAGTGAGCTGGAAAAGTTTCAAGCAAGACACAGTAGCAGATTCAACGACGGAGGCGGAGTATATTGCAGCTTCTGAAGCTGCAAAGGAAGCTGTTTGGATCAGAAAATTTGTTTCTGAGTTGGGTGTTGTTCCTAGTGCGTCCGGACCTGTGGATCTCTATTGCGACAATAATGGAGCCATTGCGCAGGCAAAGGAGCCTAGATCACACAAAAGATCCAAACATATACTACGACGCTATCATCTGATTCGAGAGATTATCGACCAAGGTGATGTGAATATATGCAAGGTGCATACGGATTTGAATATGGCAGATCCGTTGACAAAGCCTCTTCCACAATCAAAGCATGAGACGCACACGAGATCTATGGGTATTAGATACTTACATCAGTGATCCTAGTATGTAGTGGGAGACTTGTGTCATAGCTATGTTTATGTACTATTTGAGTAACTATTATTCACATTGATCATCAAGTACGTGACTTGTTCGTGAGACTCTTTGTTAATTATAATGTTACTCAAAATGACCCCTAGTCTACATCGTTATATGAGATAATGATAGTACACAGACTAGCACATGTATTAATTGATGATCACGTTTCACGGATCATAGACATGGAGATATCAAATTAATAATATGAACATATGTTAGTGAACATGGTGTTGGATAGACTCATTCCGAGACACTGTTGGGATTGTTATTTACATATATGCCATCAGTTGGTCTTGAGTGATACACCTGCTAGATTCTTAGACCTGAGATAGTCATTGTTTCTCACTATGTGTAGTTGTGCACTTTGAAACTATCAAACGCTACTCCGTAACTGGGTGGTCATAAAAATGTCTTCAGGTGCATGATGAAGCATGGAATGAGATGTGTGCGGATCAAGATGGGATTTGCCCCTCCTAAATAACAGGAGAGATATCTCTGGGCCCCTCGAGATAGTTGGATTGAAAGTGCATGGCCATGGCAAAATGATTAAAGAGTTAATCATTATGACTAAAAGTTAGTCATAGATTGAATCCACTATTTGATCGAGTGAATGGTCGAGCTATCACAAGGATGTCACGTATCTCGTCTTGAACTTGACTGGTATCGTGTGGCAAAGGAATTAGCATGTGAATGTATCTATGTTCAACCGATATGATCTTTATGTACATTCGGTAGTCAGTATGTCCTGCTAAGTACCTCTACTGACTTTTGTTTAAAAACGGTTTTTATTTATCACCGACTGTACAGGAACCTAACGGGTCACACACTTAAGGGGATGGAATATTGAAAAACTTGGCTATATGATTGTCTCTAGTGCAAGTGGGAGATTGTTGGTGATATGACTAAGAGGCAATCATAACAATTCGGATAAAGGTCTGATGGATATATGATCCATAAGAAATTAGGGTACTAATGGGCCTGTGACCTAAAAGCCCATTAGCGCGCCTATAAATATGAGGGGTAGGGTTAGGGACAGAGGACTCCACCACATAGCAGTCCCAGTCGCCGCCCCTCACAGGTCAGCCGCCGAAACCCCTGCCGCGCGCGCGGTGCTAGGACACCGACGCACGGTGTTCCTCCCTGTACGTGTGAACTCCGTGGAGGCGCTGCTATTACTGCTGCGCTGATCGGCTACGACGCGCATCTACGATCTGCTGCGCTGCGCGTCTAGTGGTAACGATGCATGACCTTCTTACTCGTATGTTTTGTGGGTGATACGGTCGAATTGCTAGAGTAGCGCATCGCCTATTTCTCTACACTTAGCACACGGCAAAGCTTTTCTTTTTGGACATGTGAATTGCATGGTATCACGTTTTCTAAAAAAATATTGCATGGTATGAGCTCGGTCACCACTCCCTGGATTTGCTTGCACAAGGCTAAGGGTATAGATCTACTCAAAATATATAATTTATATTTATCTCCGCCTTGGACTTGGAGCTTGTTCGATTACAGTGGCTGAAACGAAATCGGAGATACCCGGAGATGTCTCTGCACATGCCCCACGCCCCCACCTGCACGGCCAATGCGGCATCAATCCACTTGCGCTGCGCCTCTGCCTCCCCCGGCAAGATTCACCAGTCGGTCGCTTGATTTGTTGAGTAGGCGATTAGCCATTTAATACCGGCCGCCAGAGTTTGGTACTCTGTAAACCAGGTAGATCGAGTGACATTTCAATCTGTATTTCTCGTCTCTGGACTTCGCAGCATTTTCCCTGTTTCAGCTTGGAGCAAACTGAAGTCCAGGAACCCCACTCTCTGAACATCAAAAGGTGATTTGGACAGCTTAATCGACAATCATTGTACTCACTGTACATATCGACCAATCTAAAACTGCCACGAGCATGCCGATGGTTCAGTGGTCACAATAATTAAGCTCCTGCTTGAAGCCATCCCTGGACGAAACGAACACTTGTCGCCACACGGCATAGCACACTGTTCTGGTTTCTCCCACAGGACAACGTTGCCGGTGACTAGATCTGCAGTGGGACGAAGGCCAGTAAACCAAATCAGCAGCATTTCGACGGCGTGCCGACCACAGCAGCAGCAGCTGCTGCTATATTTCACCGATCGTCATCGTTACAAAACGTGATTATTCTCGAAAAATTTCCTCCCCCGACGAAGCCATTCTCGGCGAGAGCGACTGCCGGACGCAGCGGTTGTACGACAGGGAAAGAGACCAGACACCACGGCGATCAACCGCGATACCGTATCTATGCGACGCCGCCGCCGCACCACACGTTTGCGGCGAGCAAATTTGAGGTCCCGAGAGCGCTCTGCGCCAGAATCTCTGGCCAGCCATCAGGCGATGATTTTGTGAGTAGTTTTCTTTCGTTTGTCAGCTGGTCCCAATGGAACAATGGCTTTGTTATTGCGACATGTTACGAATCTTCCGCCACCCAAGAGGTTTACCATGGAGGTCCGGTTAATCCGTAAACTATTGCTTTTAATTTACACATGTTTAAGCCGATCCTGCATCGACAATATTGTGGCTGTTAAGCGCATTGGGCACATAAAAGACAATCACTGACATGATACAGTCATGATAGCAAGATAAGACGGGGAATATTCGAAAGTCAAGACGGGGAATATTCAGATACAAGCAAAGAAAATACTAAGACCATTTAAAAACTACTGATCAATTATGCAACGAGTGCCGGTAGGAGGCAGCGGTTTTGAGATGCAGATTCTTCTTGCCGCTGCCCCGACAAGTGGCAACCTCACGTCATTGTCGAACGACACCGCAATCACGAAAATTGAATGGACACTGACTAAACAATGCACTGCTGCCACACTACGATCCGTGACGAATGGAAGCAGCAGCGACATCACACGACGGCGGCGGCAGCGGCGGGTTGTGGCTCGGCGCCCCAGACGATGTCCTTGAGCGCCGGCCGGAGCTCCTCGCTGCAGAAGGAGCGGTACTCAAGCGTGTCGCCGGCGGCCTTTTTGACGTCGACCACGAGCACGGACGGCGCCACGCTGAAGATGTCCGCGGCCACGGCGAGCCTGCCCTTGGGTCCGCCGCGCTCCTCCGCGCCCTCGAACCGCACGCCGCGGGCGCCGCTCTTGGTCACCCGCATCCGCCAGCCGCCGCGGGCCGCCACCTCCTCGAGGCGGGAGATCACGCCGCTGGCCGGCTCCCGCGTCGCGAACCGCATCCCGCCCTCCCGCGCCCCTCCCGCCGAGTACCCCTCGAACAGCGGCGAGAGGTCGAACCCCGCGGAGAGGGATATCAGGTGGAACGCGTTCAGCGTCTCCGGCTCGTCCTTGTCGCCGTCCTTCGCCGCGGCGGCGCCAGCGTCGGCCGGCTTCTCGTTCGCGGCGACGGGCTTCGCGGTGGACGACTTGGTGAACCACGGCGTCTCGACGAGCTGGGCGACGGTGATGCGGGTGTCGGGGTTGGGATCGAGCAGCCTGGGGATGAGCCGGCGCGCGTCGGTGGACAACCATGGCGGACACTTGTAGTCGCCGCGGCTCATCTTCCTGAACATGGACGCGATGTTGTCGTCCGGGAACGGGAGCGAGCCGGCGAGGAGCACGTAGAGGATGACGCCGCACGACCAGATGTCGGCCTTGGCGCCGTCGTAGCCCTTGTTCCGGAATACCTCCGGCGCGGCGTACCCCGGCGTGCCGCAGAGCGTGTGGAGGAGCCCGTCGCCGCGAGCGTGTTCGGCGAGCGCGCTGAGGCCGAAGTCGACCACCTTGAGGTTGCCAGCCTCGTCGATGAGCAGGTTCTCCGGCTTGAGGTCGCGGTGGTACACGCCCCGCGCGTGGCAGAAGTCGACGGCGGAGATGAGCTGCCGAAAGTAGCGGCGCGCGACGTCCTCCCTGACGCGCCCGGCGCGCGCGATCCGCGCGAAGAGCTCCCCGCCGCGGACGAGCTCGAGCGCGAGGTAGATCTTGGAGCGCGTGGCCATCACCTCGTGGAGCTCGACGATGTTGGGGTGGGAGACGCGCTTCATGACGGCGATCTCCCGCTTGATCTGCTCCATCATCCCGGCGCGCACCACCTTGTCCTTGGAAAGCACCTTCACCGCGACGCTGCGGCCCGTCCTCAGGTCGCGCGCCGCGTGGACGCGCCCGAAGTTGCCGTGCCCGAGCACGCGGCCCAGCTCGTACCTCCCCTGCAGTACCCCCTTCTCACACACCTCCGCCGCAGCCGCCCCACCAGTGCTCGACCGATCGCCGCCTCCCTTCATGATTCCAATCGAAAGGAAGACGACACGAGTATCTAGCAAAATATCCTAAGACTGACGACGACCCGGACGAAGGATCCGATCGATCTCTCTACCCGTCCTCGACGTGCTTGCGGTGGCAGGTGCGGCCGCCGCGCAGCTCGCGCTGGCCGGCGACGTCAGTGCCTGAGCGCGACCTCATCGCTCCGCATTCCCGGGGGCGCGGCGAGGCGGAGGAGTGGCGGTGGATCGGCGGCGGATGCGGAAACCAGACGCGGCTTTGCGGTGGCTACTCGGCGATAGGAGACGGGTCTGAGATCGGTTCCACGCCGCGCCGCCTGGCTTTATATCGCGGGGGCGAGGTGGGCGGCGGCACAGAGGCCACGGGCTAGGGTGGGCCCTAGTAGGCTAGGTGGTGTAGAGCCGTAGGCGGTTGGCACACGGCGGCTTCGGTGCGGGATCTGAACCGGTCGATGCCGATCAGACTGCAACAGGCGGGCGCGGTAGCCTGGCCGAGAGAGGGCTTATGGCTGCGGTTGTTGGGCACGCGTCAGTGCTCGCGCGCCGTGTGGGCTCTATGATTGGAGAGGGCTGGACCGTCGGACGCGCGGGACGGACGGCCCGATCTGATGGGATCGCCGTGGCTAGCGACGAGCGGCACGGGAAACACCGCCGTGGCAGTGGTGCGGCACCATGGTTCGGGTAAAAACCGCGGCCGGTGACGCGAGCGCCAGCGGACAGACGGTTGCGCGAGGCCGCCGCAGGAACGGGCATCCTCTACTGCTGCTGCACGGCGGCCCATTGTTTGGTGTTCGTTCGCTAGCGATTCCCGCCCACGAGAAAAAAACCGGTGAATCTGTTTTCACAAAAATATCTCGAATGCATGTTGACGTCATGCAACCACTGTGCTCCACTTTCAGCTCAGACAGAGCTCGACACGCCGTGCCGTGCCAGTTCGCAGGCAACACAAATCGAGTGGTGCCATGTTTGGGCCAGGTTAAAATGGTTGTGTGCTTCATGGTCGTTTGTTTGATCCGGCCCACTTAGCCTATATAAAGGTTACCTACTGCGTCCAGGTTTGAATGAAGACATGCTGGAGAAGAATTTAGAAGAAAAAAAAAACTAGTATATGTCAATCCACTTCAACCTACATGGATTGAGTACTATATCCAAACAAGGTATAAAGGATATTTTGTAAAAAAAAGAGATTTCAATAAAATTTGAAAAGCAGACATCTAAGTAAGTGCCCTTCCTCCTGATGATAACAATATCAAAATCGGACGTGTCCGGTGCAAACTTTAAAAGCAAATGCTCCATCAGTACGTAGTAGCAGGTAGCCAGGGTACCCGAGCTAGGCAGCGCTTCTGTGGTTCGCGGCATCGACGGCGACAGCCTACTTCTTGGCGGCCGCTCGGTAGCCCGCACCGCAAGTCCGGCGCCAGGTGTCGCGGCGGCTGCGCTCGAGCGGCGGGCAGTACGGACCCGACGGCTAGCGACCGGCGGACGGGTCGCGGGCGCCGGTGAGCTTCGTCGCGTTGCCGTGCCTTTGTTGCGTACAAAGGTGTCGCCGCGTCGGTGTCCGGTGCTGCCGCGAGGTTCACCACGTCGTGTTCCTTCGTATGGCGCCACCACGCCCGACGTTGCGGTTCTTACGGCGCGGTGGGGGAAGTGGCGAGGGAGCCTCCACGGAGCAGGTCCAAGCCCGGACTTGGAGGAGGCACGACGAGCAGCCGGCACCGACCCCTCGGCAAGAGGCAAGACTCATCCCAAGCCGAGCCGGAAAGAAAAGTTCGATCCCCCGTGGGAGAACCGGGGAGAGAAGCAGGTAGCCTTCAATGTAGGGTAGTGGCTCCTTCAGCCCAGTGGAAGGGTAATCAAATACCCACTGTCTCCAGCATTGAATGTCCGTCACTTCCGACGAGATCAAAGAGGAGTGGATCAGTGGCGCACGTGTGTTTCGATATGGACCACTCCTAACGACGGGACGGGAGCAGGAGCGGCAACAAGGCACGAGTACAACGGCATCATCGAGTGCCCTGTCAAATGAATAAAAAGACAAGCCATCCTGTGCTCACGACTGGCCTGCCCCTCGGCAACACGGAGGGGGACGAGAAAGAGAGAGGACAAAGGAGAGAGAGAATAACTAGAGAGATATGCCGAGTCGAGAAGGCAGACTCTCGCATTTGTAATAATACCCCCTATTCTTGAGTAAGAACAAGCGAGACATCTCGGCTAGACGTAGAACATTTTTGTCTGAACTAGGATAATTCTTCTTGTGTTTTTAGCTAGACCACCTCGAAATAAAACGTGCGGTACATTTAATTATTAGTCCGAAAGCCGGAACACTAGCACACAAGGTCTTCGCCGTTTCGTGCTACGTTATGTGTGTCCATCCCTGCATATCTCGGCGCATGGAGGCGCTGCCGGCAGCCACACGAGTGCCCCGACTCGCCCGCGCTAGACAACAGCTCCCGCCCCAGCCCGCCTCGCTGCGAACGCATCGCAACTGCGATGGCGTGGAGCCGGTCGAGCTTGTCCCTTACGAGCTGTCACTTGGGCAGGAAGAGCGATGCCAACAGAGAATCGGAGACCAAAGAGCTGGATGCTGACTCAACACTAAAGGGCCCAGTGTCACTATGGAACTCGAGGTGAGTAAAACTATCATAATCTAATACTCCCTATGTTCGAATTGTTTGACGTTTAGGGCATCTTTGTAAAAATTAAGTTATGAAATGACTATTTTACCCTCTCACTAGCCCTCTATATGGGTTCAAACTCAACATTCGTAGGGCACGCGGCATTGGAAAGGTAAGTTCAGGGCTTGCTGGCGTTGAGGTAAAGCAGAAAAAAGTTTTAGACACAGTTACCGGCGTCAAATAAAGAAACACTTTCTTAGTTGACTTACGACGTCAATTAATTAAAAACATTAGGGTACTGCAGATAGATAGAGATGGGAGTTGGGCCGTGCCGGCCCGGTACGGCCCGGCCCGTTCGTGCTCCGGGCTGATTTGGCCTGCGGCCCGAAAGCACGACGGGCCTTTTCGGGTCGGGCCAACAGGCACGAAAATCAACGGTGGCCCGAGCACGGCACGCGGCCCGACGGGCTAATTTCGGAACGGGCCAGGCACGAGCACGACCCGTTTATTGTGTGAAAACTAAAAAAAATACAAAACAGTAACCGGAGTGAAAGTTATTTTATTACACGATGTTGTGTTTGTTATCCTCTTCAACCATGGTGGCATGGCTGACCTGCCGCTGGCCACGCACGCGCGCGCTCGGTTGCTTTGTCCGTGATGATTGATGTCTCTCAGAAGAACCAACCCCTGGCAGCCTGCACCTCCCTCTTGAACTTACTGCTACTACTCCCGGATGATAGCGACAGACACGACGACGAGGAGCTCGACACCGACCGCCGCAGACCGTCCGGCGTCGGCGCGCCGTCGGACCTGAAGCTGCCGCCGGATGACGACGAGCTCGACGTCCCGGACCGGTGGCTAGAGCCGCCGCCGCCGCCGCTCTTCCTACCGTCCCTCCACCTGAACACGGGGAGCGGGAAGCACTTTGTACGCCGCCTCCTCGTCCTCCTTGGGACCACCAACGCGGTACACGGTGGCGGCGGCCTGCGGCGCGACGTCGATGAAGGCGGTCGGCGGCCTGTACCGGTATGACACGACCTCATGGTCTTGTCGAGCCAGGATCACGCTGAGGGGTACTGCGTTGCACAACACCGGATAACACACATACAAGGTACAAAGCGGAAGCAGAATTTTATTACATAAACTGGTTTCTGAACATGTTTACATCAAAATAGGTCCAGTCTACACTCACGAGCGTAGACTACGCATCAAGTTCACGTTCAGCCCGTGAACGTGTCCTTGCTAGCACACGCGCACACTAACACGGCGGCATGCACGACTCCCACTCGATGGGGTTCCCCTCCTGGGGTTCCATCTCCTCTTCGGGAGTCCCTTCCTTATAGAACCGTGCAAAAGCTTCAAACACAAGCAGTGAGCATGAAGGCTTAGCAAGACTGACCCGTCTCTCCTAAACATGGAATTTCTACATAAGGGGTGATGGGTACATGAGATAAAACAATTTGCAAAGGACTTGCCTAATTTTTGGAACCTTACTTTTAAGTTTTAGCAGCAGGTTGTGGAGAACCTTACGCTAAGGCACATGCGAGAGCCGCAATCAAACAAGAAACGCATTTCTCTCATGTACTTTGCCCAAAGTTGAAAAGAACTTTAGTTAGCTATAAACTACAGCAAATCATTAGCAATCAGGTCCATCTTTCAATCAGCAACATTTTAACATGTAACTAGCCTGTTCTTTCTACGTCACGGTACAGTGAACAAGTGGTACTCACTGACCGTGAGGGACGACGATTATAATCGATTTACACCCGCATGGTTACCCGAACAACTCGTCACGTACGCCCGTACTCGATGTTGCCTACAACAACCATCACGGACACCGTACGCAACCACCTTTCACACGTTAGCCAAATGTTGAACCGGTCCAATCGTCCCGAGCAAGAGGTCTCTGCACGTGCATCTCAGTGCCGCCAGCTGCTTTACACCTCGAGCTCTCAACCTACCCTCTGAACGACCAGCTATGCCTCAACACCCAGCTACCCGAGTTACATCAGTTTCCCGGTTCCCATATAGCCGGTAGGTCTTCGGTACTGTTCTAGCTTGTTCAACAGGCCCGCACACGGCTCGGTCCTCAATCGACACAAGTGGAGCTACAACACACAGGCCCCAAAGTCCTGCTGCCCTTACTCTCCGCTCGGTCTCATTTTTCTTGCCATGTGTATCATGTGCTATCTCTACCCGAGTCGAGTGCCTCTAGCCTATGCTCGCGAGTAGTTCCAACTACTCGACTTGTACCGAATCCTAACCTAACTTAGCTTTGCAGTAGCTAACGGGGTTTTGAAATTCTAAACCCGACCCATGGTTCTCTTGGCTATGCAATTGGATTTCCAAACAAGACTCTAATGCAAGGAATCATAATACTCAAGTAAGTGCTCAAAACAATAAAAATTTGTAAAACAGTTAATGCAAACCGGAGCTTGCCTTGCTGCTCTTGGTCGTAGGCTAGCTGCTCCTCCAGAGTAACGAAGTCTAGGATTTCGGGTTCCTCCTCGACCTTAGCGACTACATGATATACAAGGATATGTATTAATTTAAATGCATTTAATTGAATTTAAACTTGTGAAGTTTATAACTCTTACTAGACAAACCCAATGACTGTGAAACTTTTACTGTGGCTTGGTTACAACCTAAACAGAGGTTTGGTCAAGTTTTAGTTGCAGCAAAGCTCATTTGAGCCCTCCACAATTAATTATGTACTTGACCTTAATTGAAGGCTTTTAGGGTGTTCTAAGGATTTTCATGAAATAAACTATGACTTTCTAAAAACTAGATTTTCAAAGGGTTCTAATGAAGTTGGTCTCACTTAATTTGAAGGTTCCTAACTAAAGATATGAGCTAAACAATTTCAGAGAAAATTCTGAAAGTGTTTCTGAATATTTTCTATTTTCTCTGGAACAGTTTCACTAATCACACAATTAGGTGGATTAAATGAGCTCAAATGGACCTGAAATTTTTATGGTAGTTCAGGGATATTTTGGTGAACGTCCCAGCAAAATTTCAGAATTTTCCTCCAAGGGATTCTCCAGTTAAAATTCCAAACAGTTTAAACTTTGAGGAATTAATTCTGGAGAATTAAGGGTTTTCATGAAGTGAAACTTGATTTGATGGAAAGTTCTCAGAGTGCTGAATCCAACAAAATTTGGTTAACTTGATTTGGAGCTTTCTAGCCCAAGTTATGAGGATTTGAAGTTTGAATGATATTTGAAAATCGGGGAAAAGTTTAAACTCGCGGGTGGGTCACGGGGACACGTGTTGCACACTGATGCGTCGGCACACCGTGGTCTGCGGGGTTCCTGCGCGCCAGCACAACAGATCCCAGGCGCACCTGATCCCGATTCAAATTTTTAAGTCGCTGACGTGTGGGCCAGCCGGCTTCGTCTTCCTCCCGACGCGCCCTCGTGCCCGCGCCGCCTTCCCTCGCCGGAGCAGACCCGGAGCTTGCCGGACCAGCGTTCCTGGCCGCCGCCCAGCCAGAGACTCACCGCCAGAGGGTTTAGGGCATCGGGGAACACATTGGTGGGCTCTGTTTGGGGTGTCGGTGGCCGGAACCAGCTCCGCGACGTGCGGCGGCTACTGCTGTGGCTCGACACCGTTGTCCGAGGTCTCTAGCCCGCCATCGCTTGCGCCGATGGGCTCTACATCACTAGTGCAGCTCTAGGAAGCTCGACACGACCTCTGAGTAGCTCGGAAGTCACCGTAAATACGGTTTCACCGTGCGACCGAATGGTTCCGCGGCGGGCACTCTGAATAGAGCTTAAATCCCGCCGCTCCGAGGCGTTCTCATGTGATGGATGCTAAAGGAGATTTGATCGCCGGCTAATCCAGCATATGTGTGCAAAATTTGATGACTCAAGGAGGGACAGAGAAGGAGAATTTTAAAGAACTATACCGGAAGCTCGGGCTGAGGTCGCCGGAGCAAATTCTCGGAATTCGCCGCGAGAGTGCACGGCGTGGCTTGAGCTTCAGGTGGAAGCAGCGTGGAGTCCGTGCGCTCCTTTTTCTTCCCTTGCTCGGCTGTGAAAGTGGTTGTGGTGTGCTGCCCACGTGAGACCGATCGCCGTCCTTCCGCTAAGTCGCGGCGGTCGTTGTTGATCACGGAAACAGGGGCCGAAACCCGGTGGTTCAGGCGTTGGGAGGGTGGTGCTTGAGCTCAGCGTGTTGCCTAGCAACTCGGGGAGGCGAGGATGTGATTGTTTGCTGTGTTTTCCCGATCGACCGCAAGCTCCGGAAAAAGAAGAATGGCGCCGCTCGGTGTCGGCCGCGAGGATAAGAAGGCATCCGGTGTTCACCCGGCTGAGGCGGTGACGGTCGCGTGGGGGCACGAGCAGGACGCCCTGGGCGCCAGCGTGCGAAGGGAGAAGCAGCTGGTGGCGCCGGTTGCTTCTCGGTGGCACAACCGGCAGCTGCTCGGTGGAATTTCCCACCGAGGCTGTGACTTTGTGTGCAAGTCTTCCCTCTTCTCTCTATGACATGTGGGTCGCACTCTCAGTTTTAACCTCTGGCCTTAACTCCAAATTACTGTTGTAAACAGTAATCCCCATAAAGCCCCTGGTGATTTGAATTATCAACCCTTAAGCCATTTGAATTGGTTAAAATTCAAATTGGGTTTGGTTTGGATGAATTTCAACACATGTTTAGTTTTAAAATTCAAATATGGTTTGAATTTGTCCCACTTAGCTCATGTCAAGATTAACTCCAAATGGAGTGAGAATTGATATGTGAGCTCACAAAAATGTGCTGAGTAAGAATATGTCTCCCACTTGTGAATTCATGTGATAAAAATAATTTGAATTTGAATGTAGTTCCAAACTGCCCTCTTTCTAACTACACCCAAAATGACCTCAAAAAGGTTTTGAATTTGGGTGAAACTTGGCATGGACATTCCTAGCAACGTGTAGGAGTTTCTCACATGCCCAGCCCCTATATTACATGTGGGAAATACCACTTTTACAATATGTGAGTTTATTCTCTAATGAGCATGTTGATGGTAGTTACTTGCTCTTCAAATGTGTTCATCAACTTTTCTCAAATGAGGTGTGTGTGGTGATGAACACTTTGAACATGTGTCAAAAACTGAGGCCCTTACACGGGATGACGGCACCGACCGACCCGGGCGTGCGACGCGAGCGACACGGGCGGGCGGAGCGAGCGGCGCGAGCGTGCGGCGCCAGGCGTGAGCGGGCCGCAAGCGGGTGTGCGGGCCGGTTGGGACGGCGGTGGTCCCTCTAACAAATCTAAACCTAACCCTAATCGGGCTATTCTGGGCCGACGAGCCATTCCGAGCTGATGGGCTCATTTCGGGCCGTGCCGGCCCGAGCACGACCCAAAATTCATTTTCGTGCCGGGTTACCTGACCTCGCCAAACCCGGGCCCGGCCCGGCCTGAAATTATTTTGTGCCTTTTTCGTGCCTGGGCCGTGCCGGCCCGTCGTGCTTCGGGCCCGGATTTGGCCAGGCTCAAGTCCCACCTCTATAGATAGAGTAAAAACATCTACTACCTCTGTCCCAACAAGACTCTATTTCTAGCTTCGGTCAAATCTTAGTTTGACCAATATTTTCTATAACTTTAATAATATAAGACTTGTACTTTTGAATTTATTATAAAAATATTTTCATAATATATAATTTGTATATTATTAAAGTTAATTAAACTTATAAATATGATTGGTCAAAGTTAGATTTAGGAAAACTTAGAAATAAAGTCCTAATGGGACTAAGGGATAGTATCGTGGGCTCTGGATGGATCAATACCATTTTGCAATACAGGGGAAAACTCAGACTCAAAAAGTAGTTGAATATGACTTCTTCCTGAACACAGACACCTCTGTCCTCGGCCAAACGCCGACCCCGACCGCCTACACGGCCACACCCACCAGGCCACCACCAAGTGCCTGTCCGTTCCAAGTCGGGTCGTCCCAGCTGCCGGCGCGGCGGCTCCCGTCCACAAGTTGGACGCAGCCGCCGCGGGTGCGGCTGGGCCCGTGCCGACTAATCCCATCCGTCCGTCGCTGCCGCCGGGGCCCGCACGGGCGCCTCAGCCTCTTCTGCAGGGAGGGCCTTAGAGCCACCCGCGCCAGCCGCTCACAACCCCGCCCCGTCAACCCAAACCGTCTCCACCTGCTCCTCGTCGACCACGAGAGGGGATGGCGGCGGCAGGCTGCGTCTCCACCGGCCCCGTGCTGCAGCTCCTCTCCTCGCGGCCGCGACGTCCGGCCGTTTCTCGTGTACGCGCGGTCGCCCCTCGCTGCAATGCCCGCCGCATGTTCGCTCTAACTCCCGTGAAGTGCTTCACTGCTTAACTGGTGATTGTGTTTGTTCAGGCCCCTGCCAAGACCCCACTGCCACGGAGAACAGTAGCTGGAGCTGCGACAGGTACGCTTCCGCTTCTGTAAGTCGGTAATGTCAGCGCCGGTGGCTCGCATGGTTTAGTAGTTCAGTGGTGGACTCTGGGTTGCGTTCTTTGTCGAAATGTAGGTGTTTGTGTAGTGCTGAGCAGTCTGCTAGTTGTCTGTCGCTCTGTCGGTTCCTATTCCACCATTTAGGTTGCCTGCAAGCTGCAATAGCTACTTCTGGATACGATATGAAATGGCAATGGCTTGCCATAGCATCTCACGACTGCCACAGTTTACAATTGGATGACAGTTCTCTACCCTGCGCTAGTGTGCATTTGTATATTTGAATGTAATTTGCATACTGAGCAGGTATTACAGTAAATCAGGATTTATTTTAAAGCTGATAAATTGTATCATAAAAATAGATAACTGCTAATTGAGTTGAGGTATTGATGTTCTTTTGCTTGATCAGGTAATTATTTTGTGGAGAGGGAAGTATATAATGGAAAAGGTTATCACCAATATTTATCATTGAAGAAAAGTGAAGGCTTGCAAGCAGCAGTACTGCCTGTTACTCCGCCAATATCCAATGACAAAGAGAGAAGGAAACAAATGTCTGAAGATTATGGATTCACACAAATTGGAGAACAGCTACCAGATAACATTACTCTAAAAGATGTCATGGATACTCTACCTAAGGAGGTACCAACCACCAACACCAGCATACTTTTGATGTTTCATGTGCGCAAATTCTTACATAAAACTTTTCTACTGCTAGGTATTTGAAATCGACGATGCAAAAGCTTGGACATCAGTATTAATATCAGTAACTTCTTATGCACTGGGTCTACTTTTTATTGCAAAAGCTCCATGGTATCTTCTTCCCTTGGCCTGGGCATGGACTGGCACAGCGGTGACTGGGGTTAGCTCTCTCTCTTTCTCCTGAAAGCTTTCTTTTTTCTCGTATCTTTCTCCCGAAAGCTTGCATGTGCATGACATCATGTGAGTATGTTTTTATATTAGTGGTTTCCACACATTCTAATTGATGTTTTCGTAAAGTTTTTTGTCATAGGTCATGATTGTGCCCATAAATCATTTTCAAGGAATAAGCTGGTTGAAGATATTGTTGGAACTCTAGCTTTCATGCCACTGATATATCCTTATGAACCGTGGAGATTTAAGCATGACCGACACCATGCCAAAACAAACATGTATGTCGATAACTCCTTATATAATAATCTTCATGGTATCCTTAATACAAAAAAACTCTTCAAGTAGTAACATTGCTACTTCACTTTCAAAAGTTTCTGTATTTATGCATTGTATTGTAATAAAAATTTATTGTTCAAATCAGCCTCCTTTTTTATTATAATAAGAATTCACTGCATTGTGCACCTATTCAAAAGTTTTGGTATTGTACTTCAAATGGACGTGGTTTTTTTCTGCAACTTCCACTGAGAGGTTTATATCAATTTCGTGTAATTCCACTGAATTCGAATGAGCAACTCCATGGACATCATTTCATCTGTTCTCCACCATGTCACTTGCTCTTCAATATTAATCAGGCACAGATTCTTCAATATTCACCATGAACAGATAACATATATGCTGCAAAACTTTTATATATCACCGCATTATATATAGCTCTTTAATAATTCCACCTTGTGTGCAATATGGATGAAGTCATATTATAACCTGACCTGAAAGCCTTGTATATTTCAAATCAGATCCAACTTTAGTCATTTGTAATATTTCCCTCTTGCATAATCTCCAGGTTGATAGAAGATACTGCATGGCAACCTGTTTGGCAAAAGGAAATAGAAACATCACCGTTTCTAAGGAAGGCGATTATTTTTGGCTACGGCCCTATCAGGCCATGGATGTCTATTGCTCACTGGTATTTCTTTTTCACCTATTCTCATATTATAGGCCCGCCAATTCGTTTAAGCGATTCTCAACAACTGCACCTGGAAAATACTGATTATTTAACTTTTTGTCACCTTTCTGTCAGGTTGATTTGGCACTTTGATATGAAAAAGTTCAGATCAAATGAAGTTCCAAGGGTGAAGATAAGCTTAGCATGCGTGTTTGCCTTCATGGCGATTGGATGGCCACTGATCATTCTCAAATCAGGACTAGTTGGATGGTTTAAGTTCTGGTTCATGCCATGGGTGGTTTATCACTTTTGGGTAACGTTTCTTATTTCTCATCATCATAATGTGCTCAAATTTACAAAATGTGCAAGTCCCTGGTAATCATGGGCATGTTTGTGGGCTCTATTATACTACAACAACAAACCCTTTGTCCCAAGCATGTTGGGGGTAGGCTGTGGGCTCTATTATACTGTTTTATAATATTTAAGTGGAGACTTCACCTTAATTTGGTGGCCAGCACTTAACTACTGAATCTTTGACTCATGGAGTCTCCTACGTAGTCTACAAAAAGATGACCTTTCAGGCAAACTCTCACCAATGAATTTACCAAAGGTTTAGTGGTGCATGGCTATACTGTAGCAGATCTTTTGTATCCAGCCATAGCATTTCCTTTTGACATTGGGATCAATATGGATTTTTTTCTTTTCAAACACACAGGACAACTGTATATCATTGTAGATACTTGTTTTACTTTTCTTAGATCTTCTCGACAATGTCCTTGTGCAGTGGTAGTGTGTCTCCGTTTGTGTCGAACCAGCCTGTCTGCAAAAGTATGGGTAAGGCTATGTAGAAATAACCTTTCTTAGACCCAGCAATGTGTGGGAGGCTGGGAGCCTTCAGCACTAAGTACGCCTTCTCGACAATACCCCCCCCCCCCCCCCCCCCCCCCCCGAGCCTGGTGATACATGATTTCTTGGAAACCCATTGACAAAATCAATCTCCAGAAATTAGCGAAAGATTTGTTCTTGGCCCCATGATTTTGCCAGGAATCTGCATATACATGATTTCGTGGAAACCCATGATTTGATCAAATCAGGACATATAATGGATTCATATGACTGATATGGATTAAATCAGCTATATCTCAGTGGTAAACCAGAACATATATTTTATATCCAACCTTACCTGGTCTGACAGAGCAAGATATGCACAGCTAAAAGGAATTTTTTGTTCGGAGCTGTGGAGTTTATGCATTATATAATACTTTATATGCTGAGAATTGACTTTTGTTTATCTTTTTCATGATTCTCTTCAGATGAGTACTTTTACAATGGTGCATCACACGGCTCCCCATATACCGTTCAAATCGTCAGAAGAGTGGAATGCAGCTCAGGCTCAATTAAATGGCACAGTTCATTGTAACTATCCTCGATGGTGCGTTTTTCAATCATGCTGCATCCACACAAACATTTTTTCTACCGGACATAGGTGACTAATTTGAAAATAAAAATGTCAGCGACTTAACAAAGGTTCTTATTCATCAATGCACAGTAAAGTTGGTATTACATTGAAGCTTGAAAGTGTTGCTAAGAAAATGATGTGTATCAAGCGTAAAAAAAGGCCTATCACAGTTTGCTGTTTCACCTTACCGTCATGTTTTGCTACACTGCACATTATGTTTATATTTTGCATGATTTGCTAAAAGTGTAAACTATGTTTTTACCTCAACAAAAACACTGCTGAATTGGGTGTTTCCAATCTACTCGATCTCATCTTGCTTCTGAAATTGGATTTATCTACTCGATCTCATCTTTCTTCTGAAATTGGATTTTATGACTTGTGGACTTTTACAGGATAGAGATTCTTTGCCACGACATAAATGTGCATGTCCCACACCACATTTCTCCAAGAATTCCAAGTTATAACCTTCGTGCCGCCTATGACTCCATCAAACAGAATTGGGGCAAGGTGCTTTAATTTTCTCATAATTCTTGTACATTTCTCTAATTACTTACACATTGGTCTCATTTCTGCTCTCTGGGTACCTTCTATTTGCACTTTGCAGTATGTTAATGAAGCCCACTGGAATTGGCGATTGATGAAGACAATACTAACTAGATGCCATGTGTACGACAAGGAGAGATACTACGTTCCATTCGATGAGCTCGCACCTGAGGAATCTGGGCCGATCAGATTCCTTAGGAAGTTCATGCCAGATTACGCATGACTGCTGTTGATTAGTTGAGAGTATTATTGATTCAGGCAAACAATCACAAGTAAGATGACTTAGAGAGAATACACTTCCTAACAAGTACGATGAAGGATGGACATCCCAAATTTTGATTCAAAATTAGTTTCCCCAATTGTGGTAGATGGCTTCAAAAAGGCTAAAGAAAATAATACTAAGTTTCTCTCAAAAACGAGCCACGAACAGTGCACCTCGATCTGAGATTATGGTCTTGGTACCCCGTGCAACCACAAGATCTTTACAGTGTAAAACTTCACATACTTGCTAGCATGGTAATTTGTATGCACCGGAATGAAGTGAGCCGATTTAGTTAACCGGTCAACGATTACACAAATGGAATCATGTTTGTTAAAAGTCATGGGTAACCTCACAATGAAGTCTTGCTTACATCTTCCCATTTCTATGCTGAAATTTTCAGGGGTTGCAACATCCCTGATTTTCTCATGTGATCCGTCATCACTCGTCTACACGTATCACACTCGGATACATATTTTGTAATTTTCCGCTTCATCCATGTCCATCAAAATTTACTCTTCAATTCTTGGTACATTTTGTTGCTGCCCAGATGAATGGAAAACTTAGACAAGTAAGCTTCATCAAGAATCTTCTTCCACAGCTCCATATTTTAGGGTACGATATGCGGTCATTGAACCATATCGTCCCCTTCTTCAATATTTCAGTCATCGGCTTAGCAAGTTTGGAGAAGGTCAGGATGAACCTCCGGTAATATCCCGCTAAACCGAGGAAGCTTCTGACTTCATGGACAGAAGTGAGAGCTTTCTATTTCAGCACTTGTTCAATTTTACTTGAATCAACCGCAATACCTTTTGCTGAGATGATATGTCCCAAAAATGACACTTAACTGATCCAAAAATCGCATTTGCTAAACTTGCCATAAAGCTTATGGTCCCGCAATCAACTTGGCATAGAGCTTATGGTCCCGCAATCTTTGAAGGATGATACGTAAGTGTTCGGCGTGTTCTTCTTCGGTCTTGGAGTAAACCAAGATGTCATCAATGAACACCACCACGAACTTGTCTAACTCCGGCAAGAACATCGAGTTCATGAGGTACATTAAATGTGTCGGGGCGTTGGTGAGACCAAAAGACATGATGAGATATTCATATAGTCCTTATCTCGTCGAGAATGCCGTCTTCGAGATATGCTCCGTCCGGATCTTTATTTGATGATACCCGTAGCGAAGATCCATCTTTGAAAACACACTTGCATCCACAAATTGATCAAACAGGATATCAATGCAGGGCAGTGGATATTTGTTCTTGATGGTGACGGCGTTGAGCGGTCGCTAATCCACACACAACCTCAAGATTTTATCTTTTTTTTTGACGAACAACGCCGAGTATCCCCATGGCGAGGAACTCGGTCTAATGAAACCCTTCCTCAACAAGTCATTGAGCTGTTACTTCAACTCAGCCAGCTCATTCAGAGCCATCTTATACGGTCTCCGCGATATTGGTGCAGTCCCGGGTGCAAGTTCAATTTTGAACTCCACATCCCGTTCAGGTGGCATGCCCGGGAGATCATCCGGGAACACATCGGGGTATTCTCGGACTACGGGGATGTCCTCTAACTTGGGAGCTTCAGTATGATAGACGGCCGAAACTTCCGCAACAGTGTTGTATTATAAGTGAATGTGGACGGTGGAGTGGAGAGTTGAGGTGAACCGTCCGTGATAAAGTTTCCAGGACAGCGCCATGGTAACTTAGCCATGACATTCCTAAGATTGCATCAATCTTCTGCCCCTCAAGGATAATCATAGTAGTTAGATATATTCTCCTACCTAAGCACAATCGTGCTTTTGGAATTATCACATTTTTTGAAATCTTCCCTCCCGGTGAGCAGATCATGTATGAGCACTCGGTTGAAAAGACTTGCAGTTGATGCTTAACCACATATGATACACTTATGAAGTTGTGGGTTGCACTAGAATCAGATAAAATGATGATTGCACGATCGTTGAGAGTGAACGTACCCGCTAGCACGTTCTCTCCTTCCGGGGCGTCCTCATTGTCGAGGTAACGAACGCCCCCCGAGTTGCTGACCTCCCTTCTTAACCGGTGGTCGGCCTCGAGTACCGCCCTTATATTGGGGCTTGCCCGCTGCTTTGCTGCCCCTGTGGACAGTCCTTCGAGAAATGACCCGCCTGACCACACGTATAGCATGTGTAGCGAGGCGGTCCTCCGCTGACCAGTGGACGAAATCTCGGGGCGCGTTGTGCCGATGGAAACGCCTGGGGTACCATCTGCTGCTGTTGCGGTCGCGGTGGTGGCATCGGCTGTCGGAATGGGGGTGGCTGATAAGGACGACCCCCAAACTGTTGAGGTCGTGCCGGTGGATGCCACTGCTGACCGGATGGTGTCCGATACAGCATTCGGTACTTTTGAGGAGCTCCACACCCGCTGCCCGGTGGAGCGCTGCGTTTCATCTACTCAGCTGCAAATTCCCACTGAGCACCCTCTTGAAGAATCGCGGCATTGACGAGGTCGTTGAAGGTGCTGCGATTGCATTGCGCGAGGTGAGTCTTCATCTCGGGATTTAAACCCCGATAGAACTGCTCGCGCTTCCTCTCCTCGGTGGAGATGTAGTCCGACGCGTACTGCGCCAGATGGTTGAACATGCGGGAGTACTCATGGGCACTTCTCCCGCCTTGCTTCAGTTCCAAGAATTCTTTGAACTTCCTCTTCATCATATCGAGAGGTATGTGATAGGCGCGGAACGCCTCTCAGAATTCTGCCCGTTCCACGGCGTGGCCAACAGGTAGTGAGGCAAGATAATTCGCCCACCACGCACCGGCGGCACCGTGAATCTGCTGCGCCGCGAAGAGAGTCTTCTGCCGCTCCATGTATTGGAGCAGCCCGAACTTGGACTCGATCGTCCGCAGCCAGTTGTTGGCCTCCAGTGGTTCTGCCGCTTCGATGAACACCGGAGGATGTGTACTCATGAAATCCGAGTACGTAGTGATGTGGGGCTCACGGGGCCTCCTCTCTTGACGCGTCCCCGCCTGGGACGTATTCTGCACAATCGTGCAGAGCAGGTCGGTCTGCTCCTTACGAGAGCCCACCAGCGCTGAAATCACATCTGCTAACGTAAGCGGAGGCGGCGGTGATGGTTGTTGCTGTGGGGTGTTGTCGTAGGCAGGTGGCTTGGAGTCATCACCCCCTTGCTGACTCGAGCCCCCGACCTCGTGCGTGGCCCGGGTACGAACCATCTGCAACCATAACAACAATAACATTAGCCCCATAGCATACTCCATGCAGTCCATAAATTAGTGGTAAACATAATGATGGCAAACATACGAGACGTCTCGTACATAGATAATGTAATAACTTTGCACACGGCACACCATTTGATGAGGGGGTAGCCCGATCTTCTCGATGAACACGACAATGGGTGTGAAGATAACTTGTGAGACGCTCACGAACTCTCCGGCTGTTCCCCTGCTGCCAATGCAACAGATCTCAACCCTATGGATATTCGCAACACCACACACTTGTGCCCGTAACCGCCGACCACGAAGCAGTTTGCAATCAGCCAATTCCCACTGGAACGACAGATTACACTTGATTTTTAGAACAGAAGAATCACCAGATCGCAACAAAATGGTGAAGGGAAAAATACTCCAGATAGAAACAAAGTGGAATATTTAATCTCAGGGAATGCATACAGCAATTCAGTCTTGAATATTTTGATCACCCCCTAAATCCACGACCCACAAGGGTATACATAGGACTCCTGCACGTACAAAGCATGTTTGGTAACAAATAAATCACAGTGCTAGCTTTCCTAATTAAAACAAACTCTATTTGAAAAGAAACAGAAATGACTGTCAACTTGATGTGGTTGCCACGACCTGCATATGTCTTCCCATAAAATGAGGCCATACTCATTGGAAAGTATGCATAATTATCTTTCCAACGGATATTTATTTGCAGGATTTGGAGCTCGGGAAAGAAATATGCAGCTGTTTCAAATTTTGAGCTTTTGTTACCATAACCGAACCCGAATTGATTTTCATGATTAATTCTTTAATGGTGGTGGTCCTGCCTCCCTCTCCTCCCCCACGTACTCCTTGATGTGGGGATCCAACTTGCAATTGTCTTCGAATATATCCTCTCCTTCACATGCTATAGATGTTTCAGCCTCAAATCTGATCATGCAAACATGCAAAGATTGAGGTAGTATAAAATTCTCATTTGTAAAAGTATTATATTCAACTAGGAGTGAATTCACCTGGTGTTCTAATAATTTGGCACGTGCTCTTGTAATTGATCCAATACGTATATCACTGGGTTCATGTTGAACATCAACCGGACCAGCAATGCCATGAATTGGAGAAAATGGTAAAGAGTTAGGGATGACCTCATCATCCTCCCCCCTTAAAAGGCGTTGTCCACGACGCGCCACGGTTGTTACCATCATATGGTGTCAAATCAGCAACATTGAAAGTGTTACTGACACCAAACTCATCTGTAGGAAGATCTATCTTTTAAGCATTATCATTGATCTTGGCAAGCACTTTATAAGGTCCATCACCTCGAGGCAGTAACTTAGACTTGCGTTGTTCAGGAAATCTGTCTTTGCGGAAGTGTACCCACACCATGTCACCTGGCTGAAACAACACCTCCTTTCTCTTCTTGTTGACACGATCAGCATTGTACTTGCCCTTCTTTTCAATTTCTTCTTTTGTCTTCTCGTGTATCTTCCGCACAAAATCTTCCCGCTTGGACGCTTCCATGTTGACTCTCTCTTGAATTGGGAGGGGCAGCATATCAAGTGGTGTAATGGGTTTAAAACCATAGACCACCTCGAACGGACACAACCGTGTTGTTGAGTGCACCACCCTGTTATATGCAAACTCCACATGTGGCAAACACTCCTCCCACACTCGCAGGTTCTTCTTGATCATGGGACGCAGCAACGTTGAAAGTGTGCGATTCACCACCTCCGTTTGTCCATCTGTTTGGGGGTGACAAGTAGTGCTGAATAATAACTTTGTCCCTAGCTTTCCCCAAAGTGTCTTCCAAAAGTAGCTCATGAACTTCACATCACGATCAGAAATAATCGTCTTGGGTACTCCATGTAAGCAAACAATGTCCCTGAAAAATAGATTAGCAATATACGACGCATCGTCGCTCTTGTGGCAGGCAATAAAATGTGCCATCTTAGAAAATCGATCGACTACCACAAAAATTGAATCATGTCCTCTCTTGGTCCTAGGTAATCCTAACACAAAATCCATGCTTATATCTTCCCATGGTGTAGTAGGAGCAGGAAGAGGGGTATACAAACCGTGAGGTTTCAGCTTGGATTTCGATCTGTGACAAGTAATGCATCGCCGAACAAATCTGTCCACATCACGCCTCATCTTAGGCCAATAAAAGTGATCAACAACCATAAGCAGTCTTCTCACGTCCAAAATGTCCCATCAAACCGCCGGCATGGGATTCCTGCAATAACAACAAACACACAGACGACTCGGGAATACATAGTTTATTACCTATAAACAAGTACCCTTCATGTATATGATATTTTCCCATGCTTTCACATCTGTACACAACTTATATGGTGTGGAAAAATCAGTATCAGTAACATATAAGTCACGCAAACTCTCTAAACCGGAAACTTTAACATCCAATTGTGTCAATAACATACTTTTTTGAGAGAGAGCATCAGCAACAACATTATCTTTACCCTTCGTATACTTAATGATGTATGGAAAAGACTCAATAAATTCAACCCATTTAGCATGTCGTTTATTTAAATTGGACTGACTTTTCAAAAATTTTAATGCCTCATGATCAGAATGTATGATGAATTCTTTTGGCCACAAATAATGTTTTCAAACCTCAAGACGGACAAGAGCATATAATTCTTTATCATAAACAGGATAATTCAATTGTGCACCTTTCAATTTTTCAGAAAAATATGCAATCGGTCTACCCTCTTGCATCAACACACCCCCAATACCAAGTCCACTAGCGTCACATGCAACCTCAAATTGTTTAGTGAAATCCAGAAGTGCAAGTAAAGGTGCAGCAATCAAACGACGTTTTAGTTCATCAAAAGCATTTTCTTGGGCTGTGCCCCACATAAAGTCAACACCTTTCTTTGTAAGCTCATTTAAAGGTGCAGCAACTGTACTAAAATCCTTCACAAAACGCCTATAGAAACCAGCAAGACCATAAAAGCTTCGTACTTGACTAACATTCAATGGCGTAGGCCAATTCTTTATAGCAGAAATTTTAGATTCATCTACCTCAACTCCATGTGCAGAAACAACATATCCTAAAAATGTCACCTTATCTTTGCAAAATGTGCACTTATCAAGATTACCATAAAGCTTGGCGTCACGCAACACATGCAAGACTTGTCGAATATGAGCGATATGTTCAGATTCATTGCGACTGTAAATAAGGATATCATCAAAATAGACAACCACAAACTTGCCAATAAAATATCTCAAAACATGGTTCATTAGTCTTATGAAAGTACTAGGCGCATTAGTCAACCCAAAAGGCATAACTAACCACTCATATAATCCAAATTTAGTTTTGAAAGCAGTCTTCCATTCATCCCCTTCTTTCATTCTAATTTGATGATAACCACTACGCAAATCAATTTCAAAAAACAACACAACACCACTCAATTCGTCTAGCATATCTTCTAACCGTGGAATAGGATGACGATATCGAATAGTAATGTTATTAATTGCTCTACAATCTACGCACATGCGCCATGTACCATCTTTTTTAGGAACTAAAATGACAGGAACAACACAAGGACTTAAACTCACACGAATGTACCCTTTGTCGAGAAGCTCTTGTACTTGTTTCTGAATTTCTTTTGTCTCATCGGGGTTGGTGCGGTATGGCGCACGGTTGGGCAGCGACGCTCCTGGAATCAAATCAATTTGATGCTCTATCCCTCACAATGGTGGCAAACCAGCAGGGATCTCCTCCGGAAACACATCACTGAATTCCTGCAAAACATTAGAGACACCAATGGAGAGAGGGGTCATATCATTAGAAAATAAAATTTCACCCTTGCACATAAGTACAAGAGATACAGCTGTAGGATCCTCACAAAACTCTCTCAAATCTGATTTGGTGGCTAGCATTACTAAGGAATTCACTCCCTCACGTTTCTTTTTACCACTCAGATTTGGCTTGTGGCTCTCGCTTGCTGAAAGTGGAGTCTCTCGCCTATCTAATCTCTCTCGCTCTTTGTCACAATTGACTTTAAATTTCTGGTGAGACTCATTGACAATATGTTGCGGTGTCATAGGTTGCAAAGTAATTTCCTTGCCATTCCAATTCAGGCTATAAGTGTTGGCTCTCCCATTGTGATGAACATCGCAATCATATTGCCAAGGGCGGCCCAACAGGAAGTGACATACAGTCATAGGAACCACATCACATTCAACGGTATCTTTATATGGTCCAATCTGAAACTCTACTTGCACCATGTAGCTGATCTTCATATCTCCACTATCACTCAGCCACTGAATGTAATAAGGATTGGGTGCGGAAAGTATTTCAGGTTTAGCTTGGTACAAAGCTCTTTGCTAGCCAAATTATGACAACTACCGCCATCAATAATAACTTTGCATGCTTTGCCAGGACCAACGATGGCCTTTGTTTGAAACAAATTGCACCGCTGATCTGCACAACTAGGAGTAACACTCAATACCTTTGGCGAGCAAACAATAGTGGGTAAATGTGTCGCATAAGCATCTAATGAGCCATCCTCATCTTCCTCCCAACAATCTGATTCTGGATCAGCATCATCCCCGGTCTTGTACTCAGCAGTTTCTTCATTGATCAACATAACCTTTCTATTGGGGCAATCTTTCTTGAAGTGACCCCAGCCACCACATGTATGACAATTCATGTCCCTATTTTTGGATGTGGAAATAGAGGAGCCAGCAGCACTAGCAGCAGGTTGTGATGGCTTCTTAGCATTTAAACCATCAAATCTGATTTGTACGAAGTATTCCCATGGAATCCAGTAGTAGAGTTATGTGTAGCCTCCACACTAGGTGTTGTCCGGTGGAAAACGACCTCTATTCACTGAAGAACGAGGTGCAAACTTGGCATCATCAACCAACTGCAATTCTGCCTCACGTGCTTGATGTAATAAATCTGTCATGTCAAAGTACTGGTGATGCCGAACAATGCGCTTGATGTTATAATTCAAACCAGCAAGGAAACGCTGCATTGTTTGTTCGGGCTGTTCATGCACTCGAGCACGCTGCATGATCAACTCCATCTCCTGAAAATAATCATCAACAGACAAGGGGCCTTGCTTCAAATTCTGCCATCTGTCATAGAGAGAACGAATATAGTTGCGTGGGACAAAACGACCACGCAACTCCTCCTTCATGGCTCTCCATGTGACAATGGGTGGATAACCATCTTCAATTCTGGACTGCACCAAGTTGTCCCACCAAATCAAAGCATAATCATCAAATTTAGAAGATGCTAACTTTATTTTCTTGTCCTCTGTGTACTCATGCATACGCCATAATTTTTCCACTTTCAGCTCCCAATTGAGATACTCTTCAACTTCTGTAGAACCCACAAATTTGGGCATGGTGAATTTTGGTTTCCCAGCCCATCCTCACCATGTTGGACTGGTTGTGCAAAATTAGGATCATCACATTGACGACACACACGGTGTGGAGCAAATCCACGGCCTCCACCAGCTTGGTCTCCACCACGCCCCCCATTACCACGACCAACAGCTTGGCCAGCGAGATGGTCTCGAACATTGGAGGCGTGAGCATCATTACCACCTTGTACACCATTATCATCATGCTGACGATGTTGTTGATGATCAACCAATGCTTGCAAAGTTGTCATAGCTCGCTGCATTGCAGTGAGAGTTTGCTGAACTTCAGTAACTTGTCGTTGTGTGTCAGTGATGGTTTCAGTGGCATCTTTGAGGCCCAACTCCACATTCTGAACACCCTCATGAAGAGGATTTGTTGCATTCAAAATTTGTCGTTTAAGTTGATCACGAAGAGCCTCATATTCATTCCAATGTACCACATCAGTAGGACTCTTTTTCTGTGTCATATCGATCTCCTTTAAAGACATGATTAGCCCGCACAAGAAGAAAAAAATGTATATATATGTGGAAAACACTCAACTCACTTAAAACTGACAGAAACAAGGTATCTTACCGTTCTAAAGTGAATTAATATAGCTCACCAACTTGTATGGGCAGAACTTGCACGGATGTGATGTAGTAAATATTGAGGGTCAATACTATTACACGACAAACCAGGGTATATGGTGGAGCTTGGTTGGGATACCTAACAACACCAATTCGCAAATCCTAGTGCTGATCGTATGACAACGAGAAACAAGATGGAACACAACGGTGGAGGGAAAATGGCCAAATGCAACTCAGAAAATGAGCTCAAACAATGATGTATGTTGGATTACTGCTCGTGTTGCAATGAACAAGGATGGATGCTTGCAAATAGTTCAGGTTATAACAGGCACAAGACTGCTCAATGTAAACAAGCTCCAAAACTGAAACTTAAAGCATGAAATTCTAGGCCGTTTTTTTTTTACTCTTCTTGCTTCTTTTTTGTTACACTTTGAACTTGATAACAGAAATAAATACTTAGATGCAACAAGGAAAACGACCAGCAACTAGAAATTGAAAAATGATGCCATCTAGGCTATGGCAAAAATCTACACCTGATGTATGTATTTTTATGCCTTTTTCTGGATAGGACAAAAAAAACTAATCTATGGGATGAAAAATTGCTCACCGAGTGAACACTGGAATGTGATACGAAGATGATGAGGGGGTAGCCCGATCTTCTCGATGAACACGACAATGGGTGTGAAGATAACTTGTGAGACGCTCACGAACTCTCCGGCTGTTCCCCTGCTGCCAATGCAACAGATCTCAACCCTATGGATATTCGCAACACCACACACTTGTGCCCGTAACCGCCGGCCATGAAGCAGTTTGCAATCAATCAATTCTTAATGGAACGACAGATTACACTTGATTTCAAGAACAGAAGAATCACCAGATCGCAACAAAATGGTGAAGGAAAAAATACTCAAGATCGAAACAAAGTGGAATATTTAATCTCAGGGAATGCATACAGCAATTCAGTCTTGAATATTTTGATCACCCCCTAAAGCCACGACCCACAAGGGTATACATAGGACTCCTGGACGTACAGAGCATGTTTGGTAACAAATAAATCACAGTGCTAGCTTTCCTAATTAAAACATACTCCATTTGGAAAGAAACAGAAATGGCTGTCAACTTGATGTGGTTGCCACGGCCTGTATATGTCTTCCCATAAAATGAGGCCATACTCATTGGAAAGTATGTATAATTATCTTTCCAACGGATATTTATTTGCATGATTTGGAGTTCGGGAAAGAAATCTACAGCCGTTTCAAAATTTGAGCTTTTGTTGCCATAACCAAACCCGAATTGATTTTCATGATTAATTCTTTAATGGTTGTGGTCCTGCCTCCCTCTCCTCCCCCACGTACTCCTTGATGTGGGGATCCAACTTGCAATTGTCTTCGAATATATCCTCTCCTTCACATGCTATAGATGTTTCAGCCTCAAATCTGATCATGCAAATATGCAAAGATTGAGGTAGTATAAAATTCTCATTTGTAAAAGTATTATATTCAACAAGGAGTGAATTCACCTGGTGTTCTAATAATTTGGCACGTGCTCTTGTAATTGATCCAATACGTATATCACTGAGTTCATGTTGAACATCAACCGAACCAGCAATGTCATGAATAGAAGAAAATGGTAAAGAGTTAGGGATGACCTCATCACCATTACTAGACCAAATACAAATTAGAGAGATCCAAATTGATGTACTTTCTCTTTGGAAGTTCATATCAACTAGATTTGGTCACTACGAGACGTTATTATCAGCTTTGTCATCACGTATACTACCCTTTATTTTCAATACGACACAAACATGGTCTCTAGCAAAAAGAACTTGAGTAGGTAATATATTCAAATCTTTCACTAGCTGAAGATAAAAACTCATGAGTATGTCCCACCCTATTGGGTGTAATAAAACCCCAATAGGTACAACAATATCTCCAATGAGTTCAACTGTTCATTTCAACAGCACCTCCTTTGAAAGTTGCTGTTTTCAATTCAAAATTCCACTGAATTCCTTGCTGCAACTGCAACAACTTTGAATTGAAAAGATGTAACACATCTCCTAACCTTTCAAAAAATGTATCATATGATTATTTTAAATTTTTGTACAGGAAGTTATGCTTGAAAAACAGTCGAGAGAGTGTTTTGAATCTGTCCTGGTTCTGGACAGTTTACAATCATCTGGAATTTCAACCAGTTTGATGTGTGATTCTTTCAGGAAGTCTACAATAAAGTTGTAGAACACTTAAACCCCTTTTTATAACTATATACCACACCTACATTGGCTAAGTAATATGTGAATTATGCTCTGTTACAGTTCAGCAAACTTGCTGCAAAAAACAGAGCACTCTGGTTTTCCAGTCCTTTGAGCTGAACTAATCAAATTTTTGAATTTTTCCTCAAAACCAGAGTCCTAAGGATTAAAACTTGGTTATCTTAGTTCCTTTTCAAAATTGTTTTTAATGCAATCATGATTATTACATGTCGGTACTACGTTTCTCACCAAATGGAAAATCCTAACCGGATTATACCGGCATATACGACTCAACCGTGGCACTAAAACGGTCTCTCACAGACGTATACTACACGGGATACGTACGTGGTTAGTACCTGCAGAAGAACACTAAATAATGATGCACACATAGGATTTCTTATTTCAGTCAGGTCCATATCATAATAAAAACATACGCCCCGTATCATTTCCATACGGCCCGTCCTTGAGTTAAGTCACGTCTCAAGGTACATGGTCACGTTTTGACACCACACGACGGGGAACCCGAGCAGAGCACGAACATGTCGTCACGGTTGGGAATTTTATCAATCCAATGGATACCACCTACTGCCCTGTAGGGCACGCTGATGGCAAGCGCTGCGTATGTCCTCCTAGGCTATTTCCAGAAGAACACACTATCGCGTTACCGACCACATGATGGGTTTTCCACTTTCTTGCCTAATGCACGCCGGGGACCAACGATTCATATGAACTCAGGAACATAAAGAGTTCAAAAGTTTCATATTGACGTCTCACACCAAGCTATGAGACCTATACCCTGAACCAATTTCCTCGTCAGGGGAGCTAACCGAAATTGATTCGGTTTTGGTAGCATTCCTTACCATGTTTACCTGAGCGTAGGTGCGTTGTTACATAATCAAAATTCAGAATTATAACAAGTAGGTTAGTCATGGCACTTTAAGTACCTATACTAATATAGTCCTTATTTGGTCATACTAGCGATTCCTCACTATAATCCTAAGTTTTCCCGTAATACTGTCCTTATTTAGTGTGCTATCCCATAAGTAGCTCTAATGCCAGCCTGCGAAGGACCGAAATCCGTACATTGCAGAATCACAGAGGGTGGTGCCGCACGATGCGACACCCGATAACACACTCGATAAGGAAAACATAGTATTACATTGAAACATATTGAATTTGTAAAAAAGTAGTACAACCTTCAGTTTACAACTCCTGTACAGAGTCTACTGCAGCGGAAAGTATTTGTACAACTCATGCCAACCCTTAACTAGCAAAAGTTGGTTGTCCGGCCCTACGGACAACCCACACTAGCTCCACTCGGCATCACCGCGGCGTGTACGGCTCCCACACAGCTGTAGTCCCCGACGCTGGACTCGTACTCCGAGTCCGTGGGGTACTCATCACATGCAAACACTCATAGCAGCAACCGTGAGGATGATGGCTCAACAAGTCTTAACCGACTCTCCTACACAAGAAACTCTACATGCAAGTCATAACAAAGGTAGGATGGCAGTTTGTAGCAAAGGACACACCTACAATTTCATCCTTAATTCATCTTTTGGTCACAAGTTAACGGTTCACAAATCTGAAATTTAGTGAGCAATATTTGGTGGCACACATGTAACAATACAAGTTATTCATATCAGCAGTATTGTGTCACAACATTCCATATTTTTTACCTACGTCACGACACTGTGAACAAGCAGTACTCATAACCGCGAGGGACGGCGAATCGACTCGTTATACACCTGCAGGGATACCCGAATAGCACGTCACGTACGCCCATCCACGGAGCTGCACAGCACACTCACTAGATGTCGTACGGAACAGCCTTTCACCAAACAGCCTAAACGTCGAACCAATCGCACCCAAATGGACAGGAGGTTCCCTACACGGAGCATCTCTCTATTCCCGTTACGGATTTCCACCTTGCTTCCCTCAACCTATACATATAAATCGGTGCGTTATGCCCCGACACCGGAGGTATAGGTTATATCAGTTTATCGGACCCCATATATCCGATATGCCTTCGGTATATTCAAACTTGTTCAGCGGGGCGACACAAGGATCGATCCTCAATCAACACGGGCAGGTCTACGCACACAAGACTTCCTCATGCTGCGTCCTAGACCCTGCCTAGTCTCATTTTGTTCTTACTAAAGTTGTCTCACATCTCGAACCAATACCGTATGTGGCGAATCCTATACTCGCGAGTAGATTCTAACTAGTCGACTTGTACCAAAGTCTATAATCATTAATCAAAACATGATCTACTCGAGGACTTAGACACTACCCTCACTCTCTTTGGAATAATCTGGTTATGCAAATTTAGTTTCATCCATCCTAAACTTAATGCACAATCATAATTCAAACTAAGTGAATTTAAAGCAAAACTTGATAAAACATATTAAATGCAAACCGGGGCTTGCCTTGTTGCTGCTGGTCAGGGGTTAGTGTCTCCTCCGGAGGTATAAAGTCCAGTATCTCCGGGGTCTCCTCGCGTTCAGCGACTACACGTAATCAAGTTAACGATATGTCAATTTAAATGCAAACATGTTGATTTTAGCATATAAAGACTATAACTCTAGGTAGACATCCCATTTGGATCTTAATTTTTTACTGTGGCTTGGTAAGAACCTAACTAGAGACTTGACCAAATTCCATTTGAAACAAAGCTCATTTGAGCTCTACATAAATAAACGTGTAAATGGTCACTACTAGAGCTTCTAAGGATTTCCAAGGATTTTCATGGATCAAACCATTACTTTCTGGAAACTAGAGTTTGAGATGGTTCTAATGGAGTTGGTTTCATGTAATTTAAAGAATCCTAGAGGAAGTTATGCCCTAATCAAGATTTGAGAAAATTCTGAAAAAATGTTTGTGTACAATTTTCTATTTTCTCAGGGCAGTTCACTTAATCACACCATTAGGGGGACTAACTGAACGTGGATGGATCTGAAATTTTTCCTGTGACTGAAGGATTTTCAAATGAACCTCCTGGCCAAATTTCAGAATTTTCCATAAAATAATTCTCCAGATAAAATTCCCCCAGTTTAAATTTAGGGAATTAATTCTGAAAATATAATTAATTTCATGAACTGAAACTTGTTTTGCTGGATAGTACTCGGAGATCTGAATCCAACAAAATATTGTTCACTCAATTTGGACCGTCCTAGCAAAAGTTATGGGCTTCTAAAGATTGAGGAAAAACTGGAATTCAAATAATCCGGGAAATGTTCAAATTCTGACAGCTGGGTCCTAGGGTGACGTGGCGCCACCCGAGAGCAGGACACACAGGGCCACAGGGATTATCTCACGTACCCACAACTTGATTCGGAGCCACAGACGACCCGACATGGTTCTAACGGAGACTGACGCATGGGGCCCACGAGTCTTCTTCCTCCTCGCACTACCTCGGCCAACCGCCGCCCACCTCGCTAGAGCACTCGCCGAAAGAGGGTTCCTGTGCCCGGAACTCAACCAAACTCGCCGCCTCTACCAAAAATTGCTCGGGAAAAACGTTGCTGACCTTGTATGAGTGAGCTAACCGAATTTGATCCGCTTTTGGTGGCGTTCCATACCATGTTTACCTGAGCGTAGGTGCCTCGTTACGTAATCAAAATTCAGAATTATAACAAGTAGGTTAGTCATGCCACTTTAAATAACTATACTAATATAGTCCTTATTTAAGAATAATAGCGATTCCTTACTATAATCCTAAATTTTCCCGTCATACTGTCCTTATTTAGTGTGCTATCCCCTAAGGAGCTCTGATGTCAGCCTGTGACGGACAAAATATGTACATTCCAGGATCACAGAGGGTGGTGCCGCACGATGTGACACCCAACAGCACACATGATAAGAAAACATAGTATTAAAACGTGCTGAATTTGTACAAAAGTAGTACAAACCTTCAGTTACATCTATTTACAGAGTCTACTGCAGCGGAAAGTATTTGTACAACTCATGCCAACACCTAACTAGCAAAAGTTGGTTGTCCGGCCCTACGGACAACCCACACTAGCTGCACTCAGCATCACCGCGGCGTGTACGGCTCCCACACAGCCGTAGTCCGCAATGGAGGGTAGCCCTCGCCGGTGGACTCGTACTCCGAGTCCGTGGGGTACTCCTCACCTGCAAACACTCATAGCAGCAACCGTGAGCACGATGGCTCAGCAAGTCTTAGCCGACTCTCCTACACAAGAAACTCTACATGCAAGTCATAACAAAGGTAGGACGGCAATTTGCGGCAAAGGACACGCCTACAAGATCATCCTTAATTCATCTTTTAGCCACAAGTTAACTTTTTACAAATCTAAAATTTAGTGAGTAATATTTGGTGGCACACATGTAACAATACAAGTTATTCATATCAATAGTATTGTGTCACAACATTCCATATTTTTACCTACGTCACGACATAGTGAACAAGCGGTACTCATAACCGCGAGGGGCGGTGAACCAACTCGATATACACCTGCAGGGATACCCGAATAGCACGTCACGTACGCCCATCCACGGAGCTGCACAACACGCTCACTCGATGTCGTACGGAACAACCTTTCACCAAACAGCCCAAACATCGAACTGGTCGCACCGAAATGGCAGGAGGTTCCCTACTCGGAGCATCTCTCTATGCCTGTTAGCGGATTTCCACCTTGCTGCTCTCAACTTACACCTATAAATCGGTGTGTTATGCCTAGGCGTTCGGAGGTATAGGTTACATCAGTTTATCGTACCCCATATATCCGATATGCCTTCGGTACATTCAAACTTGCTCAGCGGGGCTGCACATGGATCGGTCCTCAATCGACACGGGCAGGGCTATGCACACAAGACTTCCTCTTGCTGCATGCTAGCCCCTATCTAGTCTCATTTTTTACTAAAGTGATCTCACATCTCGAACCAATCCCGTATGTGGCGAATCCAATACTCGCGAGTAGATTCCAACTACTCGACTTGCACCGAAGTCTATAAACATTAAGCAAAGCATGATCTACTCGAGGACTTAGACACTACCCTCACCCTTTTTGGAATAATCTGGTTATCCAATTAGAGTTTCATCCATCCTAAACATAATGCACATACATACCTCAAACTAAGTGAGTATAAAGCAAAATTTGATAAAACTTGTTAAATGCAAACCGGGGCTTGCCTTGTTGCTGATGGTCAGGGGTTAGTGTCTCCTCCGAGGTTTCCTCGCGTTTAGAGACTACATGTAATCAAATTAAAGATATGTGTCAAATTAAATGCAAACGTGTTGAATTTAGCATATAAAGACCATAACTTTTGCTAGACATCCCTTTTGGCTCTGAAATTTTTACTGTGGCTTGGTAAGAAAACTTGGCCAGATTTCATTTGAAACAAAGCTCATTTGAGCCCTGCACAAATAAAGGTCTAAATGGCCATTACTAGAGCTTCTAAAGATATCCAAGGATTTTTATGGATCAAACCATTACTTTATGGAAACTAGAGTTTGAGATGGTTCTAATGGAGTTGGTTTCATGTAATTTTAAGACTCCTAGAGAAAGTTATGCCCTAATCAATATTTGAGAAAATTCTGAAAAATGTTTTTGTACATTTTTCTATTTTCTCTGGGCAGTTCACTTAATCACACCATTAGGGGGACTAAATTAACTTGGATGGACCTGATATTTTTCATGTGACTCAAGGATTTTCAAATGATAACCCCAGCCAAATTTCAGAATTTTCCATCAAGATATTCTCCAGATAAAATTCCCAACAGTTTAAATTTTAGGAAATTAATTCTGGAACAATAATGGGTTTTATGGAATGAGACTTACTTTGCTGGAAATTACTCGGAGAGCTGAATCCAACAAAGTTTGTTTCACTAAATTTGGACCATCCTGGCAAATGTTATGGGCATTTGAAGTTTGAACTAAAATCTGAAATTGTTGTAAATGTTTAAAAATCTGACCGCGGGCCCCACCCCTCAGTCTTCTTCTACCTCGCGCCAGAACCTTCGGGCGGCGGCGCGCGCTGGCGAGGTCCGCCAGAACAGCATTCCCGGCCTTCTCCAGGGCTGGAACTTCGTGCCTCTGAGTTTGGGACCCCGAGCAACCTGTTTATGGGGTCGGCGACGGCCACCGTTGGCCGGAAACCCATCGGCGGCGTGCGGCGGCCTTGGGTCCACTTCGGTGCCGTCGGGCGGCCGACCTAGCCTGCCAAAGCTCGGTCAAAGGGTTCTACAACATCAGTGCATGCTAGGTAGATCGGCAATCAATCAACCCAGCTTGAAAACGTCTCTAAAGGAGTTCTCACCGTGCGCCCGCATCGTGCCGACGAGTGAGCACTCGGAAAACCTAGAAATACGCCGCCTCTCATCAGTTTCAATCTAGGTTTGAAAAGTGGAAGTCACCGCCGGCTAGCCTATCTCCCTCGTGCCTAATTTGGTGACCTAAGAAGGAATATCGAGCTCAAATTTTGTGACTTCTTACCAAACGGTCCGGGGTGGTGCACTAGAGGAAGAATGCCAAATTCGGCCGCTAGGGTTCTCCATTTGATTTGAGCTTCGTGGAGAAGCAACACGGTGGTGGAGCGTACCTCTGAGCGTCCTTGCTTGGGCAACCGCTCAGTCGCATGTCCACATGAGCCCGATCGTCGGCTACGTTAGGTCGCCGCAAAGAAGTTGTTCGCCCAAGCAGGAGAGGCCGAGACTCGTGCAGTTCTTGCACCGAGGACATAGGAGCAGCTCACTCAGTGCCGTTTTGCCACTCAAAGGGGTGGTGTGCGCAAGCTTTTTCCAGTTTCCCGATCGTTCTCCCGAAGCGACAGTGAGCTGTTCAGAGTTTTTGGTTTTTCGCTCGCGAGGAGGAGACGAAGGCCGAGTTGAGTTGGTGTCCGAGCAAAAGATCAAGCGAGAGTCTAAGCAGGCGCCTGAGATGGTGGCCAACGCGATGAAACACTAGGAGCTGGCTGTCGCGTTGAGGCTCGGTAGCTCTCGGAGAACTTTGGCTGACCCGAGTGGAACAGAGCACAGGCCAGTGGGGTCCACCCATTTCCTCCCCACAAAAATCTCCTCATGTTAATCCCAAATATCTTCCAAATTTAGCAGGTGATAAATTCAAATATGTAGAGCTCAAATTTGGGATTTATTTGGACATATGGCAAAGCTTCTTCCAAATTCAAATTTGAATTTGCATTCAAATACCCTTTAATGTTCTCTTGCAAATACTTAGTCAAAACACCTCCAAATGTTGTGAACATTTATATTCCCATAAATTTGAAGCTGAGGATTTCAATGATGGGGTCAGCTTTCAAATTTGGATGCCACAAACATAAAATTCAAACAAACAGTTTTGAAATCCTATTTTTGTGAGGACCAATTTAAACTTGAGTTGACACTCTTTTTGCTTTATAAAACAACTTGATCACTCATGTTCAAGAGCTGAACCTCACAAGTTCAGTTCACATGGCTCCTCAAATGTGGTATTTTACAGAGGCCGTACAAGATGACGCCAAAGGAGTTGGCGGAATTGAAAACACAGTTGACGGACCTGCTGGAAAAGTGGTTTATTAGGCCGAGCTCCTCACCATGAGGCTGTTCGGCATTATTTCTGAAGAAGAAGAAGGATGAAATGTTGCGGCTTTGTGTGGACTATCGTCCACTAAACGCCATAACTATCAAGAATAAGTACCCGTTGCCACCGATCAACATGTTGTTTGATCAGTTGGTCGAAGATCTTCTCTAAAACGGACTTAAGATCAGGGTACTATCAGATTAAGATACGGGCTGAGGACATTCCGATGATGGCTTTCTCGACGAGGTACGGGCTTTATGAGTACCTGGTCATGTCCTTCAGCCTCACCAACTCTCCAGCTCATTTCATGTACTTGATGAACTCGGTATTCATGCCGGAGCTGGACAAGTTTCTCGTGGTCTTCATCGATGACATATTGATATGTTCCAAGTCGGAGGAAGAACACGCGAAGCACCTGCGTATAGTCTTGCAACGGCTGCGGGATCACAAGCTTACGTGAAATTCAACAAATTCGAATTCTGGATATCGCAAGTACCTTTCCCCGGGCATATTATTTCAGCGGAGGGCATTGCTGTAGACCCGAGCAAGATTACTCAAGTGCTGAATTGGATGTCCCCGAGGTCTGTCCACGAGGTATGGAGTTTCCTCGGACTCACGGGATATTATCGGAGGTTCATTCCAAACTTCTCGAAGATTGCCAAGCCTATGACTGAGCTGCTGAAGAAGGCTACCAAATATGTTTGGAGTACAGCATTGACACGACCCCACGGTCTTATCGAGCCAGGATCACGCTGAGGGGTGCTGCGTTGCACAGCACCGGATAACACACATCAAAGGTACAAAGCGGAAGCAAAATTTTATTACATAAACTGGTTTATGAACATGTTTACATCAAAATAAGTCCAGTCTACACTCACGGGCGTAGACTACGCATCAAGTCTACGTTCAGCCCTTGAACGTGTCCTTGCTAGCACACACACACACTAACTCTGCGGCGTGCACGACTCCCACTCGACGGGGTTCCCCTCTTGGGGTTCCGTCTCCTCTTCGGGAGTCCCTTCCTCATAGAACCCTGCAAAAAGCTTCAAACACAAGCAGCGAGCACGAAGGCTCAGCAAGTCTGACCCGTCTCACCTAAACATGGAACTTCTACATGCGGGGTGATGGGTACATGAGGTAAAATCATTTGCAAAGGACTCGCCTAATTAGTGGAACCTTACTTTCAAGTTTTAGCAGCAGGTTGTGGAGAACCTTATGCTAAGGCACATGAGAGAGCCGCAATCAAACAAGAAACGCATTTCTTTCATGTACTTTGCCCAAAGTTGAAAAGAACTTTAGTTAGCTCTAGACTACAACAAATCATTAACAATCAAGTCCATCTTTCAATCAGCAACATTTTAACATGCAACTAGCCTGTTCTTTCTACGTCATGGTACAATGAACAAGTGGTACTCACTGACCACGAGGGACGACGATTATAATCGATTTACACCTGCAGGGTTACCTGAATAACCCGTCACGTACGCCCGTACTCGATGTTGCCTACAGCAACCATCACGGACGCCGTACGCAACCACCTTTCACCCGTCAGCCAAATATTGAACCGGTCCCGTCGTCCCGAGCAAGAGGTCTCTGCACGCGCATCTCCGTGCCGCCAGTCGATTTACACCTCAAGCTCTCAACCTACCCTCTGAACGACGGGCAATGCCTCAATACCCAGTTACCCGAGTTACATCGGTTTCCCGGTTCCCATATAGCCGGTAGGTCTTCGGTACTGTTCTAGCTTGTTCAACAGGCCCGCACACGGCTCGGTCCTCAATCGACGCAAGCGGAGCTATAGCACACAGGCCCCAAAGTCCTGCTGCCCTTACTCTCCGCTCGGTCTCATTTTTCTTGCCATGTGTATCATGTGCTATTTCTACCCGAGTCGAGTGCCTCTAGCCTATGCTCGCGAGTAGTTCCAACTACTCGACTTGTACCAAATCCTACACTATCTTAGCTTTGCAGTAGCTAACGGGGTTTTGCAATCCTAAACCCAACGCATGGTTTTCTTGGCTATGCACTTGGGTTTCCAAACAAGACTCTAATGCAAGGAACAATAGTATTCACGTATGTGCTCAAAATAATAAAAATTTGTAAAAAGGTTAATGCAAACCGGAGCTTGCCTTGCTGCTCTTGGTCGTAGACTAGCTGCTCCTCTGGAGTAACGAAGTCTAGGACTTCGGGTTCCTCCTCGACCTTAGCGACTAAATGATAGAAGAGGTACATGTATCAATTTAAATGCATTTGTATTAAGTTTGAAGTTGTGAAGTCTATAACTCTCACTAGACAGACCCAATGACGGTGAAACTTTTACTGTGGCTTGGTTACAACCTCAACAGAGACTTGGTCAAGTTTTAATTGCAGCAAAGCTCATTTGAGCCCTCCACAATTAATTATGTACCTGACCTTGATTGAAGGCTTTTAGGGTGTTCTAAGGATTTTCATGAAACAAACTATGACTTTCTGAAAACTAGATTTTCAGAGGGTTCTAATGGAGTTGGTATCACTTAATTTGAACGTTCCTAACTAAAGATATGAGCTAAACAATTTCAGAGAAAATTCTGAAAATGTTTCTGAACATTTTCTATTTTCTCTGGAACAGTTTCACTAATCACACCATTAGGTGGATCAAATGAGCTCAAATGGATCTGAAATTTTTATGGTAGTTCAGGGATATTTTGGTGAACATCCCAGCAAAATTTCAAGATTTTCCTCCAAAGGATTCTCCAGTTAAAATTCCAAACAATTTAAAATTTGAGGAATTAATTCTAGATAACTAAGGATTTTCATGAAGTGAAACTTGATTTGCTGGAAAGTGCTCAGAGAGCTGAATCTAACAAAATTTGGTTCACTCGATTTGGAGCTTTCTAGCTAAAGTTATGAGGATTTGAAGTTTGAAGGAAATCTGGAAATCGGGGAAAAGTTTAAACTTGCGGGTGGGCCCCGGGGACACGCGTCACACGCCGAGGCGACCGCACACTGCAGCCTACAGGGTCTTTGCGTGCCAGCACACCCGATCCCGATTTAAAATTTTCAGCCGCTGACGCGTGGGCCAGCCGGCTTCGTCTTCCTCCCGACGCTCTCTCGCGCCCGCGCCGCCGCCCTCGCCGGAGCAGGCCCGGAGCTTGCCGGCTTGCGCTGCCGGACCTCCCATGGTCTGAAACTCCCCGCCAGGGGGTTGTCGACATCGAGGAACACGTCGGTGGTGTCAGTTCGGGCTGGCGGTGACCGGAAATAGCCCGGCGACGTGCCGCGGCCTCGGTTGAGGTTCGGCGCCGTCGACCGTGGGTTCTAGCCCGCCAACACCTTGAACAAACGGTCCTACAGCATCAGTGTACCTCTAGGAAGCTCGACAAGGTGTCAAAAGGGTGCAAAGATGGCGGCGAGTCGGTCGGCACCGTGTGACCGATCGTGCCCGCCATGACCACCCTTGATCGAGCTCGAAATTCGTCACTCCTAGACAGTTTCACACTACGGATGCAGAAAGAAACTTAATCGCCGGCTAGTCCAGCGTCTATGTGCAATATTTGATAGCTAGAGAAGGATCTTAGAGTGAGAATTTGAAGAATCCGTACCGGAAGCTCAGTTTAAGGTCGCCGGAGGAAAAACTGAGAATTAGCCGGCGAGAGTTCACGGCGTGGCTTGAGCTTCAGGGGGAAGCAGCGTGGAGTCCATGCGCTCCTTTTGCCGCCCTTGCTCGGTCGTGGAAGTGGCTGTAGTGTGCTGCCCACGTGAGACCGATCGCTTTTCTTCAGCTAAACCGCGGCGGTCGTCGTTGATCACGGGATTAGGGGCCGAAACCCGGTGGTTCAGGCGTTGGGAGGGTGGTGCTCGAGCTCAGGATGTTGCCTGGCAACTCGGGGAGGCGAGGATACGATTGTTTGCTGTGTTTTCCCGATCGACCGAGAGCTCGGGGAGAAAAAGAATGGCGCCGCCCGGTGTCGCTCGCGGGGATAAAAAGGCACCCGGTCTTCACTCTGCTGAGGCGGTGACGGTCGCGTGGGGGCATGAGCAGGCCGCCTGGGTGCCAGCGCGCGTAGAGAGGAAGCAGCTGGTGGCGCCGGTGGCTGCTCGGTGGCACAGCCGACAGCTGCTCGGTGGAATTCCCCACCGTGGCTGTGACTTTGTGTGCAAGTTTTGCCTCCTTCTCTCTATGACATGTGTGTCCCACCCGGGGTTTTAACCTCTGAAATTTACTCCTAATCACTGTTGTAAAAAGTGAGCCCCATAATACCCCTGGTGATTCAAATTATCCACCCATGAGCCATTTGAATTGATTAGAATTCAAATTGGGTTTGTTTTGAATGAATTTCAGCACAAGTTCAGTTTTGAATTCAAATAAAGTTTGAATTTATCCCACTTAGCTTATGTCAAGATCAACTCCAAATGGAGTGAAAATTGGTGTGTGGGCTCACAAAAATGTGCTGAATAAGAATATGCCTCCCACTTTTGAATTCATGGGATAAAAACAGTTTGAATTTGAATATGGTTTCAAACTGCCCTCTTTCTAGCTATACACAAAATGACCTCAAAAAGGTTTTTAATTTTGGTGAAACTTGGCATGGACATCCTTAGCAATATGTAGGAGTTTTCATATGCCCAGCCCCTCTATATCACATGTGGGAATACCACTTTTGCAATATGTGAGTTTGTTCTCTAATGAGCATGTTGATGGTGGTTACTTGCTCTTCATTTGTGTTCATCAACTTTCCTCAAATGAGGTGTGCGTGTATGGTGATGAACACTTCAAATATGTGTCAAAAACTGAGGCCCATACATCCCCCCCTTAAAAGAATCTCGTCCCGAGATTATAAGGTAAAAATGAGAGAGAGGACGGTGGAAAATTACCGGATATGCGACGTAAAAAAGTCGGGGTAGTTAGCGCGAAGAAATTCTTCGCTCTCCCATGTCGCTTCGTCCACGGAGTGATTACTCCATAGAACGTTGTAGAACCACAACGTACGGTTGCGTGTGGTTCGGGCCTTTTCATCGATAATCTGCACCGGTTCCTCCCGATAGGTGAGATTCGGTTGCAGTTCTTCAATATCTTCCAGCTGAATGGTAGTTGATAGCTTGAGACACTTCCTCAGCTGGGAAATGTGAAAGACGTCGTGCACACCGGAAAGTGCTTCTGGTAATTTCAGCCTGTATTCCACTGATCCACATCTTTCGGTAATCCGAAATGGACCGATGAATCGGGGTGCCAACTTTCCTCTCACCCTGAATCTGTTTACACCCTTTATTGGAGACACACGTAGGTATACGTGATCCCCCACTTCGAATTGTAATGGGCGTCTTCTCTGGTCCGCATACTGTTTCTGATGGGATTGGGCGGCTTTTAGGTTCGCTTGAATCAGTCGAACCTTTTCTTCCGCGTTGTTGACAAGGTCAATCCCGAAGGTAACCCTTTCGCCAGACTCACACCAATTCAGTGGTGTGCGGCATTTCCGTTCGTATAGCGCCTCATAAGGCGCCATCTTTATGCTGGATTGGTACCCATTGTTGTACGAGAACTCGGCTAACGGCAAGTGATCATCCCAATTCTTGCCGTGGTTGATAGCGCAAGCTCGTAGCATGTCTTCTAGGATCTGATTTACCCGCTCGGTTTGCCCATCCGTCTGCGGGTGGTATGCTGAACTGCGGATCAGTTTCGTCCCCAAGGCAGCGTGCAGCTGCTCCCAAAAACGGGACACAAATAAAGTGCCCCGATCCGATATGATGGTACGGGGTACGCCGTACAAGCATAGGATCCGTGAGATGTACAGTTCAGCGTACTTCTTGGCGTTGTAATTGGTGTTGACTGGGATGAAATGGGCAACCTTGGTGAGCCGGTCGACGATCACCCACACAGAATCATGTTTTTGAAAGGTGGTGGGTAAACCGACGATGAAGTCCATGCTCACATCCTCCCACTTCCAGGCAGGAATGCCCAGTGGTTGCAGCAGTCCTGGTTTCCGCATATGGTCTGCCTTCACCCTTCGACATGTATCACATTCGGACATGTATTTTGCAGTCTCACGCTTCATCCGTGTCCACCAAAACTTGCTTCTGAGTTCTTGATACATTTTGTTGCTGCCGGGTTGAATAGAAAACCTTGACAAGTGAGCCTCATCAAAGATCTTCTTCCGTAATTCCGGGTTACGGGGTACGACGATCCGGTCCTTGAACCATAGGACGCCGTCTCCGTCCTTCCGGAAACATTTTAGCTCCCCACTGTCTACACGTCTCCGCAAATGTGACATGCCCTTGTCATTCTTCTGGGCTGCCGCTATCTCTTCACGGATGGTGGGGATCAAAGCTAAGTTGTAGAGAGCTCCGTGTGGGATCACATGTAGTGGTGGTTCGCTCTCTTCCAACGGTGTGATGGTCAGATTGTTGACGTGTGACTTGCGGCTCAGCGCATCTGCCACTACGTTTGCCTTGCCCTGATGATAATGGATCTCTATTTCATAATCCTTTATCAATTCTAACCATCTTCGCTGCCTCATGTTCAGCTCTTTCTGAGTGAATATGTACTTGAGGCTTTTGTGGTCGGTATATAATTGTACGAGATTACCGAGTAGGTAGTGCCTCCACATTTTCAGTGCAAGTACCACGGCAGCGAGCTCCAAGTTTTGGGTTGGATAATTCTGCTCATGGTTTCTAAGCTGCCACGCGACCACTCTTCGGTCTTGCATCAGCACACATCCGAGCCCAATGCCGGATGCATCGCAGTACACATCGAACGGTTTTATTGTGTCTGGCTGCGCCAAAAACGGTGCTGATGTCAGGTGCTTGACTAAAGCCTTGAATGCTGCTTCACATGTTGGACTCCAAACATATTTGGTAGCCTTCTTCAGCAGCTCCGTCATAGGCTTGGCAATCTTCGAGAAGTTCGGAATGAACCTCCGATAATATCCCACGAGTCCGAGGAAACTCCGTACCTCGTGAACAGTCCTCGGGGATTTCCAATTCAGCACTTGAGTGATCTTGCTCGGGTCTACAGCGATACCCTCCGCTGAGATGATATGCCCGAGAAAAGGCACTTGCGATATCCAGAATTCGCACTTGCTGAATTTCGCGTATAGCTTGTGATCCCGCAGCCGTTGAAAGACTATACGCAGATGCTTCTTGTGATCTTCCTCCGACTTGGAATATACCAGGATGTCGTCGATGAAGACCACAACAAACTTGTCCAGCTCCGGCATGAATACCGAGTTCATCAAGTACATGAAGTGAGCTGGAGCATTGGTGAGGCCGAAGGACATGACCAGGTACTCATAAAGTCCGTACCTTGTCGAGAAAGCTGTCTTTGGAATGTCCTCCGCCCTTATCTTAATCTGATGGTACCCGGATCTTAAGTCCATCTTGGAAAAGATCTTTGCTTCGACCAACTGATCAAACAACATGTCGATCCGTGGCAACGGGTACTTGTTCTTGATGGTTACGGCATTTAATGGACGATAGTCCACGCAAAGCCGTAACGTCTCATCCTTTTTCTTTACAAATAATGCCGAACAGCCCCATGGTGAGGAGCTCGGCCTAATAAAACCCTTTTCCAGGAGGTCCATGAGCTGAGTCTTCAGTTCAGCCAACTCCTTGGGCGCCATCTTGTACGGCCTTCGGGATATTGGCATGGTTCCCGGTGCAAGTTCAATCTTGAACTCCACCTCTCTATCGGGCGGCATCCCCGGTAAATCATCCGGGAATACGTCAGGGAACTCTTGGACCACTGGAATATCTTCCAATCTGATGGTTGTGGCTTGATAGACACTTGGAAGTTTTATTTCTGGACTGTCCAGAAATAAAGAGTGAGACCCGTGCACTTCTGAGTTTAAGTGCACGACTCTAAGGACGGTGTCCATAACAGCGCCGTGGCAGGTTAACCACGACATCCCTAGGATGACATCGACCTTTTGTCCCTCTAAGATTATGAGAGACATAGGGTAGACTCTACCCGCTAAGCATAATGGTGCTTTGGAAACCATTATGCTTCCGGTGAACAAATTAAATATGGACTATCGGTGGGTAGTATTTGGCAAGCTGTGTTTAGCAATGAAAGCTTGGCTAATAAAATTATACGTGGCGCCTGAATCAAACAGTACTATAGCGGGATGCTGGTGGAGTTGGAACATACCCGCAAGGATTGGCTCGCCCTCCGGCACATCCTCTATGGCAAGCTGGTGGACGGTGCCGGGCCTAGGGTTTGCCCGCCGCGCATTAGTAGGGTTCCGGGGTTGATTCCTCCCCGGAAACTGCGGTGCCACTCCGCCGCCTTGCCTCTCCGGGCAACTGCTCACGAAGTGTCCTGGACGACCACACTTGTAACATGTGGCCGCTGCTGGTGTAGTGCTTGGGGGACGAAAGCCCGGCATGCGCTGCTGAGGTGCATACGCACGCGGCATCGCCCGCTGTTGTTGTTGTTGCGGAGGTGGTACTGGCAGTGCTGGCCTGAATGCCGGTGCAGAGCACGGCCGACTGCGGAAAGGCATTGACCTCTGGGGTGGTTGCCAGCGTGAACCTGATGGTGGGCGATTCACCATCCGAAACTTTTGAGAAGGACCGCCTCCTTCTCCGCTGCTCTGCGGCGCGCTTCGCTTTCTCTCCGCTGCCGCTAACTCCTTACCGGAGTCCTCCTGAACAATCGCAGCATCAATGATGTCGTTGAGGCTGCCGCGACTGAACATCGCCAACTTGTCCTTCAGGAGCGGGTTAATCCCCTGGTAAAAATGGTCCCGCCGCTTCTCGTCGGTATCGGCGTGATACGACACGTAGAGCGCGAGATCGTTGAACGCCCTGGAGTATTCCAGCGCGTTCCGGCTCCCTTGTTGCAGGTGTAAGAACTCCTGCGTCTTCCTCTTCATTGTAAGGGCCTCAGTTTTTGACAAAAGAATTGAAGTGTTCATCGCCACACCACACACCTCATTTGAGGAAAGATGATGAACACAAATGAAGAGCAAGTAACCACCATCAACATGCTCATTAGAGAACAAACTCACACATTGCAAAAGTGGTATTTCCCACATGATATATAGGTGGGCTGGACATATGAAAACTGCTACACTTTGCTAAGGATGTCCAGGCCAAGTTTCACCCAAATTCCAAAACTTTTTGAGGTCATTTTGGGTATAGTTAGAAAGGGGGCAGTTTGAAACCATATTCAAATTCAAACTGTTTTTATCCCATGAATTTAAAAGTGGGAGGCATATTCTTACTCAGCACATTTTTATGAGCTCACACACCAATTTTCACTCCATTTGGAGTTGATCTTGACATGAGCTAAGTGGGACAAATTCAAACTTTATTTGAATTCAAAACTGAACTTGTGCTGAAGTTCACTCAAACCAAACCCAATTTGAATTCTACTCAATTCAAATGGCACATGGGTGAATAATTTGAATCACCAGGGGTATTATGGGGCTCACTGTTTACAACAGTGATTAGGAGTAAATTTCAGAGGTTAAAACCCTGCGTGGGACCCACATGTCATAGAGGGAAGAAGGAGAAACTTGCATCCAAAGTCAGAGTCTCGGTGGGAAATTCCACCGAGCAGCTGTCGGCTGTGCCACCGAGCAGCTACCGGCGCCACCAGCTGCTTCCCTCTCCGCGCGCTGGCGCCCAGGGCGGCTTGCTCGCGCCCCCACGCGACCGGCACCGCCTCCACTGAGCAGGAGTCGGCCGGCTTTATCTTCTCGCAGGCAAACCCGAGCAGCGGCATTGTTTCTCGCCGCAGCTCTCTGCTCAATCGGGAAAACCAGCAAAGCAATCTCCTCCTTCGTCCCTGAGCTGCTAGACAACCACCTGAGGTCACACTTCACCTCCCCAACACCAGAAACCCCGAGCTCCGACCTCCCTTTCCCGAAAACGACCGCCACCGCGGCGACCTAGCCTCGACCGAGAGTCAGGCGCCCGTGGACAGCGTTCCACAGGCATTTTCACGGTCCAGCAAGAGAGGCAACAGGAGCGCGCGACCACCGTGCTGCTCTCCTCCAAGTTTGGGAGCAAACCGTGAAGAATCCACAGAGAATTTCCAGTTTTTGCTCCGGCGACCGTAAACCGAGCTTCCGGTACAGTTTCTTTAAATTCTCGCTCTATGATCTTTCGGAGGTTATCAAATCGTGCACATAGATGCTGGACTAGCCAGCGATCAAGTTCTTTTCTGCATCCGTGGCGTGAAACTGTCTAGGAGTCACGAATTTCGAGCTCGATCGAGGGCGGTCATGGCGGGCACGATCGGTCACACGGTGCCGACCAACTTGCCGCCATCCCTAAACCCTTTTGACACCTTGTCGAGCTTCCTAGAGGTATACTGATGCTGTAGGACCCTTTGTTCGAGGTGTGGGCGGTTTAGAACCCACGGTCGACGGCGCCGAACCTCAACCGAGGCCGCGGCACGTCGCCGAGCTATTTCCGGTCACCCCCAGCCCGACCTGACACCACCGACGTGTTCCTCGATGTCGATAACCCCCTGGCGGCGAGTTTCAGCCCATGGGAGGTCCGGCAGCGGCGAGCCGGAGAGGTCCGAATCTGCTCCGGCGAGGTCGGCGGCGGGGGCGCGAGAGAACGGCGGGAGGAAGACGAAGCCGGCTGGCCCACGTGTCAGCGGCTGAAGAATTTAAATCGGGATCGGGTGTGGCCGGGGATCGGCTGTGCTGGCACGCAAATACCCTGTGAACTCCGGTGTGTCGGACACCTCCGCGCTCGACACGTGTGGTATCTCCGGTGTGCCGGTCACCTCCGCGCTCGACACGTGTCCCCGCGGGCCCCCGAGGGTTTAAACTTTTCCCCGATTTTCAGAATTCTTCCAAACTTCAAATCCTCATAACTTTGGCTAGAAAGCTCCAAATTGAGTGAACCAAATTTTGCTGGATTCAGCTCTCTGAGTACTTTCCAGCAAAGCAAGTTTCACTTCATGAAATTCCTTAGTTCTCCAGAATTAAATCCTCAAAATTTAAACTGTTTGGAATTTTAACTGGAGAATCCTGTAGAGGAAAATCCTGAAATTTCGCTGGGATATTCACCAAAATATCCCTGAACTACCATAAAAATTTCAGACCCATTGGAGCTTATTTGATCCACCTAATGGTGTGATTAGTGAAACTGTTCCAGAGAAAATAGAAAATGTTCAGAAACAATTTCAGAATTTTCTCTGAAATTGTTTAGCTCATATCTTTAGCTAGGAACCTTCAAATTAAGTGAGACCAACTCCATTAGAACCATCTGAAAATCTAGTTTTCAGAAAGTCATAGTTTGTTTCATGAAGATCCCTAGAACACCCTAAGAGTTCCAATTAAGGTCAAGGACATAATTAATTGTGGAGGGCTCAATTGAGCTTTGCTGCAACTAAAACTTGACCAAGTCTCTGTTTAGGTTGTAACCAAGCCACAATAAAAGTTTCACAGTCATTAGGTCTGTCTAGCAAAGGTTATAGACTTCACAACTTCAAGCTCAATGCAAATGCATTTAAATTGATACATATATGTCTTATATCATGTAGTCGCTAAGGTCGAGGAGGAATCCGAAGTCCTAGACTTCGTAACTCCGGAGGAGCAGCTAGCCTACGACCAAGAGCAGCAAGGCAAGCTCTGGTTTGCATTAACCCTTTTACAAGTTTTTATTGTTTTGAGCACATACTTGATTACTTTATTCTTTGCATTAGAGTCTTGTTTGAAAACCCAATTGCATAGCCAAGAAAACCTTGGGCTGGTTTTAGGATTTCGAACCCCGTTAGCTACTGCCATGCTAAGTTAGTGTAGGATTCGGTACAAGTCGAGTAGTTGGAACTACTCGCGAGCATAGGCTATAGGCACTCGACTCGGGTAGTGATAGCACATGAAACACATGGCAAGAAAATGAGACCGAGTGGAGGGTAAGGGCAGCAGGACTTTGGGGCCTGTGTGCTGTAGCTCCGCTTGTGTCGATTGAGGACTGAGCCGTGTGCGGGCCTGTTGAACAAGCTAGAACAGTACCGAAGACCTACCGGCTATATGGGAACCGGGAAACTGATGTAACTCGGGTAGCTGGGTGTTGAGGCATAGCTGGTCGTTCAGAGGGTAGGTTGAGAGCTCGAGGTGTAAATCGGCTGGCGGCACTGAGATGCCCGTGCAGAGACCTCTTGCTCGGGACGATTGGACCGGTTCAACATTTGGCTAACGGGTGAAAGGTAGTCGCGTACGACGTCCGTGATGGTTGTTGTAGGTAACATCGAGTACGGGCGTACGTGACGGGTTGTTCGGGTAACCCTGCAGGTGTAAATCGATTATAATCGCCGTCCCTCGCGGTCAGTGAGTACCACTTGTTCACTGTACCGTGACGTAGAAAGAACATGCTAGTTACATGTTAAAATGCTGCTGATTGAAAGATGGACTTTGCTTGTTAATGGTTTGTTGTAGTTTAGAGCTAATTAAAGTTCATTTCAACTTTGGGCAAAGTACATAAGAGAAATGCGTTTCTTGTTTGATTGCGGCTCTCTCATATACCTTAGCGTAAGGTTCTCCACAACCTGCTGCTAAAACTTGAAAGTAAGGTTCTACTAATTAGGCGAGTCCTTGCAAATGATTTTTACCTCATGTAACCCATTACCCTCATGTAGAAGTGCCATGTTTAGGTGAGACGGGTCAGACTTGCTGAGCCTTCGTGCTCACTGCTTGTGTTTGAAGCTTTTGCAGGGTTCTATGAGGAAGGGACTCCCGAAGAGGAGACAACCCCAGGAGGGGAACCCCGTCGAGTGGGAGTCGTGCACGCCGCAGAGTTAGTGTGCGTGTGTGCTAGCAAGGACACGTTCGAGGGCTGAACGTGCACTTGATGCTTAGTCTACGCCCGCGAGTGTAGACTGAACTTATTTTGATGTAAACATGTTCATAACTTGTTTATGTAATAAAATTTCCGCTTCCGCTTTGTACCTTTGATGTGTGTTATCCGGTGCTGTGCAACGCAGCACCCATCAGCGTGATCCTGGCTCGACAGGACCTTGGGGTTGTGTCAGCGTTGGTATCAGAGCTCGCTTGAGGTTTAACACAGTACAAAGGTCTTCTTTTCAGAAATCCAGTGAGGAACGAGTTAGTAGCCCGTATAAGGATGTTATTAGCATATAGAAAGTGGCATGTTAACCTATTTGCTTATGTCGGAAAATTGTGTATCTCGGGACGTTTATGTCTTGGGGGGTACACGTAAGCGCTGTCCACCAGTGCGCACAAGCTGAAGGGTGGAGCCCCACGGGTGGCAGGTAACCCGACCCGCTTTGATATCCTCTACGACTCTTCATGTCGTTTGGGGTATTCGAGCAATGTCTGTCCCTGGCGTGCGTGGTGGAACTTGGGAGACCCCGTCACGTGGTCCGAAACGTGAACACGTAACTCAAGGCGTGTTTGGCTTGAGAACATCCGGGCGAGTGATGACGGCCGGGTGTACGAACTGTATGGATTCCGGGCTCGGTGTGCAGCTGAGTCTGATGATTGTTTGAGTTTCTGCAGGTAGCCTGACCACGAAACGGTAGACGTGTAGTATCCGTGTGCGAGTGACGTTTAGTGCCACTGAAAGAACGAAGCCGGCTAAGTCCGGTATAGGTTTTTCCTTGTGAGGACGTAGTACCGACATAATCTGGTGACGCATCGACGTTACACCCAACTAAATGAACAACTTCATTTAAAACTTGACGGTTTTGATATAAAGTAGTAAAACTTGATGTAACTCCTTCCCTTGAACAGGATATTCAAAGTTAACAAGTTTTCAACTTATAGGTTGTTAAGGACAGAGCACTCTGTTTTCAGCTGAATAAGGGCTGAAGTTAATCAGAGGTTAGAGGTTGAGTTCTTTCGAGGTTGGGGTCATATGATACATTTCTGGAAAGCTTTGGAAGATCTTTACAACTTTTCTGTTGAGTTCCGGAGGTGTTTCATCCCTTAACCAATCGGAAAATGCAGTAGAGTTGAAACTGTCCAGAAAACAGGGCAGAACAAAGACTCTCTGTAAACTCTCTGTAAATTAAGCATAACTTCCTGCTTAAAAATCCAAAAATAGAAAATAAGGTAGTTATGGAAATCTTATGAGATGGGTTACAACTTTGTAACAGAAAGTTTTGTCAGATTAGGAACAGAATTAACTGGAATTCTTGGATGAAATCAGTACCTAAAGCAGGGAGGTGCTGTCCAATTTTCTCCAGAAATTCTGTTAACTTTGAAATCTCATAACTTTTGAACCAGGACAGATCTTAGGCCAAGCAAATATTTTCTGGAAATCTATTGAATTTAGCTTTAACTTTTATGTTGAGCTCCAGAATTGGTTTTGCCTTTAACATGGCCTAAATCAGGTTGAAATGGAAACTGGTCAGGGCTGTCATGGAAACAGCAGATCAGCAGTCAAATTTGTTTAAAATTTGAAGTATGTTTCCAAGTTTTATGGGTTCAATGACATGTTTTATGTTGTAACTCAGAGGATTACTGTTTAAATAATTATTTGACATTTCTAAAATATATTTTTACAGATGACAGCAGATAAACAGTTGGAGAACGGGTGGGTGGTTTCCCACTGTTCTGACCGTAGCGGCTACCCGGAAGCATTGAGGCAAATGCTCCAATATTTCGGGTACAACCAGATGCCGCAATACTTCGCCAAGGAAGAAGGCGGAGAGGGGAACTAGACGTGGACGATCCATGTTGAAGTTCCTGCAGGACCTACGCCACCCGGTTGGGTGCCGTTCACCGTCACGGTGAGAGGAAGACAACCGGAAGGAATATGGCAAGTGGCAGCCCGTGACACTATGTCATGTTTCTGCCAACTACACGTGCAGGCTATGGAGGGCACTCCATACGCGCTCGTTCCGGTGGAGAGACGGGCTCAGCATGTATGGGAAGAGAGGTACCTGGAAGCAACGGATCCGAGTTGCCCAAGGTACAACCCCGCGGAGGCAAATCTCAGCCTCCAGATGAGGGCGGGAAACGCCGTGATGGACAGCCAAGCTGTTCATACGGAGAATCTCGCCACAAAGCTCAAGGAGAGCACAAGCCGTGGAGACCATTTCGAGAGTGGCCACAGCACACTCCGCAATGTGCTCCTTCCGACGATTAAGCGACTGAATGAACAGCATAATCAGTTGCATCGTCTGAAGAAGGCGAAGAGAAAAAGCCGTGTCGACATCGCAGCGTTACAAGAACTGGTATAAAATCTGATCCAGCAGAATGAGGAACTTACTCAAGAGCGGGACGACGCTATTGAGGAAGGACAAGGCTGGGAAGAAGATTACAACCAGGCTATGGATGAGGTGCATGCTTTGCAGGACCTCGTACCTCCGGTATTGGGTGTACCGGTGGTCTTGGGTCTTCCAGCAATGGGAGAACCCGGAATGGGAGAAGAGGTGGTAGATCCAGAGCCACCAGCAGAGGTACCGGAGGAGGACGACCCGCAGGAGGTCGAGTTCTACTCTGAGTAGAGGGTTACAGTTGCCATGTAGGGCAGCCAGGGTAGTGTAGCCCAAATTTTGTAATCGATGACATGTCGTGTAGACAGTAGCGCATGTATAGGTAGTGACGACATGAACACGACTTCTCGGAGATCCGAGAATAATGTATCTTGTATAAAGTTTATGCTTTATCAATATATGTGAATGTTGTGCAAATTAATCATGTGTCACTTCAATACCTACTGTTGTTTATGAAATTTTAAGTAAGACATGTGCTAATCGCTGCGGTTTTGAATATCAGAATGACGCGTACTCGTGCCAACCCTGACGTTGGGGGTACCAGTCAAGGGGGAGAGACCTCCCAACCACCTCCCGAGGACTCCTCGGGACAGCAGCAGCAACAGAAACAGCAAACACCGCCACCGCCACTGCCAACGGTTACATTGGCCGACATCGTCGCGGCAATGGCGGGCTCGCATCAGCAACACACAGAGTTGCTGCAGACTCTTATCGCCAATACGTCTCGCCCAGAGAGACGTCAAGACCGGGAGGAGCGTCAATAGAGCTCCTACTCCGACTTCCTGGCGACTCATCCCCCAGTATTCTCAAGGGCGGATGAACCACTTGACGCGGACAACTGGCTCCGCGCCATAGAGATGAAGTTCGGGCTGCTCCAGACAAGCGAGCAGCACAAGACTCAGTTCGCGGTCCAGCAGCTCCAAGGATCCGCGAGCGCGTGGTGGGCCAACTTCTGTGCTGACAGCCCACCGACCGAGTGATGACCTGGACGGAGTTTCGGACGGCCTTCAGGGCCTATCATATACCGCCAGGTCTGATGAAAAGAAAGATGCAGGAGTTCTTACACCTGCAGCAAGGGAGCCGGAACGCGCTGGAATACTCCAGAGCGTTCAACGATCTCGCGCTCTACGCGTCATATCACGCAGATACAGACGAGAAGCGGCGAGACCACTTTTACCAGGGGCTTAACCCGCTCCTGAAGGACAAGTTGGCGATGTTCAATCGCGGCAGCCTCAACGATATCATTGATGCTGCGATTGTTCAGGAGGACTCCGGCAAGGAGTTGGCGGCGGCAGAGCGAAAGCGAAGCGCGCCGCAAAGCAGCAGAGAAGGAAGCAGTCCTTCTCAGAAGTTTCGGATGGTGAATCGCCCACCATCAGGTTCACGCTGGCAGCCACCACAGCGGTCGATGCCGTTCCGCAGTCGGCCGTACTCTTCACCGGCATTCAGGCTGGCACTGCCAGTACCACCGCAACAACAACAGCAGCAGCGGACGATGCCGCGTGCGTTTGCACCTCAGCAACGCATGCCGGGCTTTCGTCCACCGAGCACTCCACCAGCAGCGGCCACATGTTACAAGTGTGGTCGTCCAGGACACTTCGCGAGCAGTTGCCCGGAGAGGCAAGGCGGCGGAGTGGCACCACAGTTTCCGGGGAGGAATCAACCCCGGAACCCTACTAATGCGCGACGGGCAAACCCTAGGCCCGGCACCGTCCACCAGCTTGCCATTGAGGACGTGCCGGAGGGTGAGCCAATCCTTGCGGGTATGTTCCAACTCCACCAGCATCCCGCTATAGTACTATTTGATTCAGGCGCCACGCATAGCTTCATTAGCCAATCTTTCATTGATAAATATAGCTTGCAAATACTACCCACCGATAGTCCATATTTAATTTGTTCTCCGGGTGGGAAGATGTCAGCAAGCGTAATGGTCTCCAAAGCACCATTATGCTTAGCGGGTAGAGTGTACCCCACGTCTCTCATTATCTTAGAGGGACAGAAGGTCGATGTCATCCTAGGGATGTCATGGTTAACCCGCCACGGCGCTGTTTTAGACACCGTCCTCCGAGTCGTGCACTTGAATTCAGAAGTGCACGCGTCTCACTCATTATTTCTGGACAGTCCAGAAATAAAGCTTCCAAGTGTCTATCAAGCCACAACCATCAGATTGGAAGATATTCCGGTGGTCCGAGAGTTCCCTGATGTATTCCCGGATGATTTGCCGGGGATGCCACCTGATAGAGAGGTGGAGTTCAAGATTGAACTCGCACCGGGAACCATGCCGATATCCCGAAGGCCGTACAAGATGGCGCCCAAGGAGTTGGCTGAACTGAAGACTCAACTCACGGACCTTCTGGAGAAGGGTTTTATTAGGCCGAGCTCCTCGCCATGGGGCTGTTCGGCATTATTTGTCAAGAAGAAGGATGAGACGTTGCGGCTTTGCGTGGACTATCGTCCATTAAATGCCGTAACCATCAAGAACAAGTACCCGTTGCTACGGATCGACATGTTGTTTGATCAGTTGGTCGAAGCAAAGATCTTTTCCAAGATGGATTTAAGATCCGGGTACCATCAGATTAAGATAAGGGCTGAGGACATTCCAAAGACAGCTTTCTCGACGAGGTACGGACTTTATGAGTACCTTGTCATGTCCTTCGGCCTCACCAATGCTCCAGCTCACTTCATGTACTTGATGAACTCGGTATTCATGCTGGAGCTGGACAAGTTTGTCGTGGTCTTCATCGACGACATCCTGGTATATTCCAAGTCGGAGGAAGATCACAAGAAACATCTGCGTATAGTCTTACAACGGCTGCGGGATCACAAGTTATACGCAAAATTCAGCAAGTGCGAGTTTTGGATATCGCAAGTGCCTTTCCTCGGGCATATCATCTCAGCGGAAGGTATCGCTGTGGACCCGAGCAAGATCACTCAAGTGCTGAATTGGAAATCCCCGAGAACTGTTCACGAGGTACGGAGTTTCCTCAGACTCGCGGGATATTATCGGAGGTTCATTCCGAACTTCTCAAAGATTGCCAAGCCAATGACAGAGCTGCTGAAAAAGGCTACCAAATATGTTTGGAGTCCAACATGTGAAGCAGCATTCAAGGCCTTAGTCAAGCACCTGACATCAGCACCGGTTTTGGCGCAGCCAGACACAACAAAACCGTTCGATGTGTACTGCGATGCATCCGGCATTGGGCTCGGATGTGTGCTGATGCAAGACCGAAGGGTGGTCGCGTATGGGTCACGGCAGCTTAGAAACCATGAGCAAAATTATCCAACTCACGATTTGGAGCTCGCTGCCGTGGTACTTGCACTAAAAATGTGGAGGCACTACCTACTCGGTAACCTCGTACATTTATATACCGACCACAAAAGCCTCAAGTACATATTCACTCAGAAGGAGCTGAACATGAGGCAACAAAGATGGTTAGAAATGATAAAGGATTACGAGATAGAGATCCATTATCATCCTGGCAAGGCAAACGTAGTGGCAGATGCGCTGAGCCGCAAGCCACAAGTCAATACTCTGACCATCGCACCGTTGGGAGAGAGCGAACCACCACTACATGTGATTCCACACGGAGCTCTCTACAACCTAGCTTTGATCCCCACCATCCGTGAAGAGATAGCGGCAGCCCAGAAGAATGACAAGGGCATGTCACATTTGCAGAGACGTGTAGACAGTGGGGAGCTGAAATGTTTCCGGAAGGATGGAGACGGCGCCCTATGGTTCAAGGACCGGATTGTCGTACCCCGAAACCCGGATTTACGGAAGAAAATCTTTGATGAGGCTCACTTATCAAAGTTTTCTATTCACCCCGGCAGCAACAAAATGTATCAAGAACTCAGAAACAGGTTTTGGTGGACACGGATGAAGCGAGAGACTGCAAGATACGTGTCCGAGTGTGATACATGTCGAAGGGTGAAGGCAGATCATATGCGGAAACCGGGACTGCTGCAACCACTGGGCATTCCTGCCTGGAAGTGGGAGGATGTGAGCATGGACTTCATCGTCGGTTTACCCACCACCTTGCAGAAACATGATTCTGTGTGGGTGATCGTCGATTGGCTCACCAAAGTTGCCCATTTCATCCCGGTCAACACCAACTACAACGCCAAGAAGTACGCTGAACTGTACATCTCACGGATCCTATGCTTGTATGGCGTACCCCGTACCATCACATCGGATCGGGGCACTTTATTTGTGTCCCGTTTTTGGGAGCAGCTGCACGCTGCCTTGGGGACGAAGCTGATCCGTAGTTCAGCATACCACCCGCAGACGGATGGGCAGACGGAGCGGGTAAATCAGATTTTAGAAGACATGCTACGAGCTTGCGCTATCAACCACGGCAAGAATTGGGATGATCACTTGCCGTTAGCCGAGTTCTCGTACAATAATGGGTACCAAGCCAGCATCAAGATGGCACCTTACGAGGCGCTATACGGGCGGAAATGCCGCACACCACTGAATTGGTGTGAATCTGGCGAAAGGGTTACCTTCGGGATTGACCTCGTCAACAACGCGGAAGAAAAGGTTCGACTGATTCAAGCGAACCTAAAAGCCGCTCAATCCCGACAGAAACAGTATGCGGACCGGAGAAGGCGCCCATCACAATTCGAAGTTGGAGATCACGTATACCTACGGGTGTCTCCAATGAAGGGCGTAAACAGATTTGGGGTGAGAGGAAAGTTGGCACCCCGATACATCGGTCCATTCCAGATTACTGAAAGATGTGGATCAGTGGCATACCGGCTGAAATTACCAGAAGCACTTTCCGGTGTGCACGACGTCTTTCACATTTCCCAGCTGAGGAAGTGTCTCAAGCTATCAACTACTGTTCAGCTGGAAGACATTGAAGAACTGCAACCGGATCTCACCTATCGGGAGGAACCGGTGCAGATTATTGATGAAAAGGCCCGAACCACACGCAACCGTACGTTGTGGTTCTACAAGGTTCTATGGAGTAATCACTCCATGGACGAAGCGACATGGGAGAGCGAAGAATTCCTTCGCACTAACTACCCTGAATTTTTCATGTCGCATATCCGGTAATTTTCCACCGTCCTCTCTCTCATTTTTACCTTATAATCTCGGGATGAGATTCTTTTAAGGGGGGAGGAATGTAAGGGCCTCAGTTTTTGACAAAAGAATTGAAGTGTTCATCACCACACCACACACCTCATTTGAGGAAAGATGATGAACACAAATGAAGAGCAAGTAACCACCATTAACATGCTCATTAGAGAACAAACTCACACATTGCAAAAGTGGTATTTCCCACATGAGATATAGGTGGGCTGGACATATGAAAACTCCTACACTTTGCTAAGGATTTCCAGGCCAAGTTTCACCCAAATTCCAAAACTTTTTGAGGTCATTTTGGGTATAGTTAGAAAGGGGGCAGTTTGAAACCATATTCAAATTCAAACTGTTTTTATCCCATGAATTTAAAAATGGGAGGCATATTCTTACTCAGCACATTTTTATGAGCTCACACACCAATTTTCACTCCATTTGGAGTTGATCTTGACATGAGCTAAGTGGGACAAATTCAAACTTTATTTGAATTCAAAACTGAACTTATGCTGAAGTTCACTCAAACCAAACCCAATTTGAATTCTACTCAATTCAAATGGCACATGGGTGAATAATTTGAATCACCAGGGGTATTATGGGGCTCACTGTTTACAACAGTGATTAGGAGTAAATTTCAGAGGTTAAAACCCCGGGTGGGACCCACATGTCATAGAGGGAAGAAGGAGAAACTTGCACCCAAAGTCAGAGTCTCGGTGGGAAATTCCACCGAGCAGCTGTCGGCTGTGCCACCAAGCAGCTACCGGCGCCACCAGCTGCTTCCCTCTCCGCGCGCTGGCGCCCAGGGCGGCTTGCTCGCGCCCCCACGCGACCGGCACCGCCTCCACTGAGCAGGAGTCGGCCGGCTTTATCTTCTCGCAGGCAAACCCGAGCAGCGGCATTGTTTCTCTCCGCAGCTCTCTGCTCAATCGGGAAAACCAGCAAAGAAATCTCCTCCTTCGTCCCTGAGCTGCTAGACAACCACCTGAGGTCACACTTCACCTCCCCAACACCAGAAACCCCGAGCTCCGACCTCCCTTTCCCGAAAACGATCGCCACCGTGGCGACCTAGCCTCGACCGAGAGTCAGGCGCCCGTGGACAGCGTTCCACAGGCATTTTCACGGTCCAGCAAGAGAGGCAACAGGAGCGCGCGACCACCGTGCTGCTCTCCTCCAAGTTTGGGAGCAAACCGTGAAGAATCCACAGAGAATTTCCAGTTTTTGCTCCGGCGACCGTAATACGAGCTTCCGGTACGGTTTCTTTAAATTCTCGCTCTATGATCTTTCGGAGGTTATCAAATCCTGCACATAGACGCTCGACTAGCCGACGATCAAGTTCTTTTCTGCATCCATGGCGTGAAACTGTTTAGGAGTGACGAATTTTGAGCTCGATCGAGGGCGGTCATGGCGGGCACGATCGGTCACACGGTGCCGACCAACTTGCCGCCATCCCTAAACCCTTTTGACACCTTGTCGAGCTTCCTAGAGGTATACTGATGCTGTAGGACCCTTTGTTCGAGGTGTGGGCGGTTTAGAACCCACGGTCGATGGCGCCAAACCTCAACCGAGGCCGCGGCACGTCGCCGAGCTATTTCCGGTCACCCCCAGCCCGACCTGACACCACCGACGTGTTCCTCGACGTCGACAACCCCCTGGCGGCGAGTTTCAGCCCATGGGAGGTCCAGCAGCGGCGAGCCGGCGAGCTCCGAATCTGCTCCGGCGAGTTCGGCGGCGCGGGCGCGAGAGAACGGCGGGAGGAAGACGAAGCCAGCTGGCCCACGTGTGAGCGGCTGAAGAATTTAAATCGGGATCGGGTGTGGCCGGGGATCGGCTGTGCTGGCACGCAAATACCCTGTGAGCTCTGGTGTGCCGGACACCTCCGCGCTCGACACGTGTGGTATCTCCGGTGTGCCGGACACCTCCGCGCTCGACACGTGTCCCCGCGGGCCCCCGAGGGTTTAAACTTTTCCCCTATTTTTAGAATTCTTCCAAACTTCAAATCCTCATAACTTTGGCTAGAAAGATCCACATTGAGTGAACCAAATTTTGCTGGATTCAGCTCTCTGAGTACTTTCCAGCAAAGCAAGTTTCACTTCATGAAATTCCTTAGTTCTCCAGAATTAAATCCTCAAAGTTTAAACTGTTTGGAATTTTAACTGGAGAATCCTGTGGAGGAAAATCCTGAGATTTTGCTTGGATGTTCACCAAAATATCCCTGAACTACCATAAAAATTTCAGCCCCATTGGAGCTCATTTGTTCCACCTAATGGTGTGATTAGTGAAACTGTTCCAGAGAAAATAGAAAATGTTCAGAAACAATTTCAGAATTTTCTCTGAAATTGTTTAGCTCATATCTTTAGCTAGGAACCTTCAAATTGAGTGAGACAAACTCCATTAGAACCCTCTGAAAATCTAGTTTTCAGAAAGTCATAGTTTGTTTCATGAAGATCCCTAGAACACCCTAAGAGTTCCAATTAAGGTCAAGGACATAATTAATTGTGGAGGGCTCAATTGAGCTTTGCTGCAACTAAAACTTGACCAAGTCTCTGTTTAGGTTGTAACCAAGCCACAGTAAAAGTTTCACATTCATTAGGTCTGTCTAGCAAAGGTTATAGACTTCACAACTTCAAGCTCAATGCAAATGCATTTAAATTGATACATATATGTCTTATATCATGTAGTCGCTAAGGTCGAGGAGGAACCCGAAGTCCTAGACTTCGTAACTCCGGAGGAGCAGCTAGCCTATGACCAAGAGCAGCAAGGCAAGCTCCGGTTTGCATTAACCCTTTTACAAGTTTTTATTGTTTTGAGCACATACTTGATTACTTTATTCTTTGCATTAGAGTCTTGTTTGAAAACCCAATTGCATAGCCAAGAAAACCTTGGGCTGGTTTTAGGATTTCGAACCCCGTTAGCTACTGCCATGCTAAGTTAGTGTAGGATTCGGTACAAGTCGAGTAGTTGGAACTACTCACGAGCATAGGCTAGAGGCACTCGACTCGGGTAGTGATAGCACATGAAACACATGGCAAGAAAATGAGACCGAGCGGAGGGTAAGGGCAGCAGGACTTTGGGGCCTGTGTGCTGTAGCTCCGCTTGTGTCGATTGAGGACTGAGCCGTGTGCGGGCCTGTTGAACAAGCTAGAACAGTACCGAAGACCTACCGGCTATATGGGAACCAGGAAACTGATGTAACTCGGGTAGCTGGGTGTTGAGGCATAGCTGTTCGTTCAGAGGGTAGGTTGAGAGCTCGAGGTGTAAATCAGCTGGCGGCACTGAGATGCGCGTGCAGAGACCTCTTGCTCGGGACGATTGGACCGGTTCAACATTTGGCTAACGGGTGAAAGGTAGTCGCGTACGGCGTCCGTGATGGTTGTTGTAGGAAACATCGAGTACGGGCGTACGTGACGGGTTGTTCGGGTAACCCTGCAGGTGTAAATCGATTATAATCGCCGTCCCTCACGGTCAGTGAGTACCACTTGTTCACTGTACCGTGACGTAGAAAGAACAGGCTAGTTACATGTTAAAATGCTGCTGATTGAAAGATGGACTTTGCTTGTTAATGGTTTGTTGTAGTTTAGAGCTAATTAAAGTTCATTTCAACTTTGGGCAAAGTACATGAGAGAAATGCGTTTCTTGTTTGATTGCGGCTGTCTCATGTACCTTAGCGTAAGGTTCTCCACAACCTGCTGCTAAAACTTGAAAGTAAGGTTCTACTAATTAGGCGAGTCCTTGCAAATGATTTTTACCTCATGTAACCCATTACCCTCATGTAGAAGTTCCATGTTTAGGTGAGACGGGTCAGACTTGCTGAGCCTTCGTGCTCACTGCTTGTGTTTGAAGCTTTTGCAGGGTTCTATGAGGAAGGGACTCCCGAAGAGGAGACGGAACCCCAGGAGGGGAACCCCGTCGAGTGGGAGTCGTGCACGCCGCAGAGTTAGTGTGCGTGTGTGCTAGCAAGGACACGTTCGAGGGCTGAACGTGCACTTGATTCTTAGTCTACGCCCGCGAGTGTAGACTGAACTTATTTTGATGTAAACATGTTCATAACTTGTTTATGTAATAAAATTTCCGCTTCCGCTTTGTACCTTTGACGTGTGTTATCCGGTGCTGTGCAACGCAGCACCCCTCAGCGTGATCCTGGCTCGACAGGACCTTGGGGTCGTGTCATTCATCAAACCTGGTGGTATATGATAGGCCCTAAAGGCCGTCCGGAACTCCGTCCAGGTCATCACTCGGTCGGTGAGCTGTGAAGCACAGAAGTTTGCCCACCACGCGCTCGCGGATCCCTGGAGCTGCTGGACCGCGAACTGAGTCTTGCTGCTCGCTTATCTGGAGCAGCCCAAACTTCATCTCTATTGCGCGGAGCCAGTTGTCCGCGTCAAGAGGTTCATCCGCCCTTGATAATACTGGGGGATGAGTCGCCAGGAAGTCGGAGTAGGAGCTCTATTGACGCTTCTCACGGTCTTGACGTCTCTCTGGGTGAGACGTATTGGCAATAAGCGTTTGCAGCAACTCCGTGTGCTGCTGATGTGAACCCGCCATTGCCGCGACGATGTCGGCCAATGTAACCGTTGGCAGTGGCGGTGGCGGTGTTTGCTGTTGCTGTTGTTGCTGCTGTTGTCCCGAGGAGTCCTCGGGAGGCTGTTGGGAAGTCTCTCCCCCTTGACTAGTACCCCCAACATCAGGATTGGCACGAGTACGCGTCATTCTGAAATCAAAACAGCAGCGATTAGCACATGTCTTACTTAAAATTCCATATGTAACAGTAGGTATTGAAGTGACACATGATTAATTTGCACAACATTCACATATATTGATAAAGCATAAACTTTATACAAGATACATTATTCTCGGGTCTCCGAGAAGTCGTGCTCATGTCGTCACTACCTATACATATGCTACTGTCTACACGACATGTCACCGATTACAAAAGTTGGGTTACACTACCCTAGCTGCCCTACTTGGCAACTGTAACCCCCTACACGGAGTAGAACTCGACCTCCTGTGGGTCGTCCTCCTCCGGTACCTCTGCTGGTGGCTCTGGATCTACCACCTCTTCTCCCATCCCGGGTTCTCCCATTGCTGGATGACCCAAGACCAAGGGTATACCCAATACCGGAGGTACGAGGTCCTGCAAAGCATGCACCTCGTCCATGGCCTGGTTGTAATCTTCTTCCCAGCCTTGCCCTTCCTCAATAGCGTCGTCCCGCTCTTGAGTAAGTTCCTCGTTCTGCTGGGTCAGATTCTGTACCAGTTCTTGCAACGCCACGATGTCGACACTGCTCTTCTTCTTTGCCTTCTTCAGACGATGCAACTGATTGTGTTGTTCATTCAGTCGCTTGATCGTCGAAAGGAGCACATTGCGGAGTGCGCTGTGAGCACTCTGGAAATGGTCTCCACGGCTCGTGCTCTCCTTGAGCTTCGTGGCGAGATGCTCCGTATGAACAGCTTGGCTGTCCATCACGGCGTTTCCCGCCCCCATCTGGAGGCTAAGGTTTGCCTCCGCGGGGTTGTACCTTGGGCAACTCGGGTCCGTTGCCTCCAGGTACCTCTCTTCTCACACATGCTGAGCCCGTCCCTCCACCGGAACAAGCGCGTATGGAGTGCCCTCCATAGCCTGCACGTGTAGTTGGCAGAAACGTGACATGGTGTCACGGGCTGCCACTTGCCACATCCCTTCCGGCTGTCTACCTCTCACCGTGACGGTGAACGGCACCCAACCGGGTGGCGTGGGTCCTGCAGGGACTTCGACATGGATTGTCCATGTCTTGTTCCCCTCTTCGCCTTCTTCCTTGGTGAAGTACTGCAGCATCTGGTTGTACCCAAAATATTGAAGCATCTGCCTCGATGCTTCCGGGTAGCCGCTACGGTGAGAACAGTGGGACACCACCCACCCGTTCTCCAACTGCTTATCTGCTGTCATCTGTGAAAATATATTTGAGAAATGTCAAATATTTATTTAAACAGTAAACCATTGAGTTATAACATAAGACATGTCATTGAACCCATAAAACTTGGAAACATAGTTCAAATTTTAAACAAATTTGACTGCTGATCTGCTGTCCAACATGACAGCCCTGACCAGTTTCCATTTAAACCTGATTTAGGCCATGTTAAAGGCAAAACCAATTCTGGAGCTCAACATAAAAGTTAAATCTAACTTCAATAGCTTTCCAGAAAGTATTTGCTTGGCCTAAGATCTATCCTGTTTCAAAAGTTATGAGATGTCAAAGTTAACAGAATTTCTGGAGACAATTAGACAGCACCTCCCTGCTTTAGGTACTGATTTGATACAAGAATTCCAGTTAATTATGTTCCTAATATGACAAAACTTTCTGTTACAAAGTTGTAACCCATCTCATAAGCTTTCCATAACTACCTTATTTTCTATTTTTGGATTTTTATGCAGGAAGTTATACTCAATTTACAGAGAGTTTACAGAGAGTGTTTGCTCTGCCCTGTTTTCTGGACAGTTTCAACTCTACTGCATTTTTCGATTGGTTAAGGGATGAAACACCTCTGGACCTCAACAGAAAAGTTGTAAAGCTTTTCCAAAGCTTTCCAGAATTGTATCATATGACCCAAACCTCGAAAGAACTCAACCTCTAACCTCTGATTAACTTCAGCCTTGATTCAGCTGAAAACAGAGTGCTCTGTCCTTAACAACCTACAATTTGAAAACTTGTTAACTTTGAATATCCTGTTCAAGGGAAGGAGTTACATCAATCTTACTACTTTAGATCAAAACCTTCAAGTTTTACAATGAATTTGTTCATTTAATGGGGTGTGACGTCGATGCGTCACCAGATTATGTCGGTACTACGTCCTCACAAAGAAAAACCTATACCGGACTTAGCCGGCTTCGTTAATTCAGTGGCACTAAACGTCACTCGCACACGGATGCTACACGTCTACCGTTTCGTGGTTTGACTACCTGCAGAAACTCAAACAATCATCAGACTCGGCTGCACACCGAGCCCGGAATCCATACAGTTCGTACACCCGGCCGTCATCACTCGCCTGGATGTTCTCAAGCCAAACACGCCTTGAGTTACGTGTTCACGTTTCAGACCACGTGATGGGGTCTCCCAAATTGCACCGCGCACGCCAGGGACAGACGTTGCTCGAATACCCCAAACGACATGAAGAGTCGCAGAGGATATCAAAGCGGGTCGGGTTACCTGCCACCCGTGGGGCTCTACGCTTCAGCTTGTGCGCACTGGTGGACAGCGCTTACGTGCACCCCCCAAGACATAAACGTCCCGGGATGCACGATTTTCTGACATAGACAAATAGGTTAGTATGCCACTTTCTATATGCTAATAACATCCTTATACGTGCTACTAACTCGTTCCTCACTGGATTTTTGAAAAAGATGACCTTTGTAGTGCGTTAAACCTCACGCAAGTTCTGATACCAACGCTGACACGACCCCACGGTCTTGTCGAGCCAGGATCACGCTGAGGGGTGCTGCGTTGCACAGCACCGGATAACACACATCAAAGGTACAAAGCGGAAGCAAAATTTTATTACATAAACTGGTTTATGAACATGTTTACATCAAAATAAGTCCAGTCTACACTCACGGGCGTAGACTACGCATCAAGTCCATGTTCAGCCCTTGAACGTGTCCTTGCTAGCACACACGCACACTAACTCTGCGGCGTGCACGACTCCCACTCGACGGGGTTCCCCTCTTGGGGTTCCGTCTCCTCTTCGGGAGTCCCTTCCTCATAGAACCCTGCAAAAAGCTTCAAACACAAGCAGTGAGCACGAAGGCTCAGAAAGTCTGACCCGTCTCACCTAACACATGGAACTTCTACATGCGGGGTGATGGGTACATGAGGTAAAATTATTTGCAAAGGACTCGCCTAATTAGTGGAACCTTACTTTCAAGTTTTAGCAGCAGGTTGTGGAGAACCTTACGCTAAGGCACATGAGAGAGCCGCAATCAAACAAGAAACACATTTCTCTCATGTACTTTGCCCAAAGTTGAAAATAACTTTAGTTAGCTCTAGACTACAGCAAATCATTAACAATCAAGTCCATCTTTCAATCAGCAACATTTTAACATGTAACTATCCTGTTCTTTCTATGTCACGGTACAGTGAACAAGTGGTACCCACTGACCGCGAGGGACGGCGATTATAATCGATTTACACCTGCAGGGTTACCCGAATAACCCGCCACGTACGCCCGTACTCGATGTTGCCTACAGCAACCATCACGGACGCCGTACGCAACCACCTTTCACCCGTCAGCCAAATATTGAACCGGGCAATTCGTCCCGAGCAATAGGTCTCTGCACGCGCATCTCCGTGCCGCCAGCCGATTTACACCTCAAGCTCTCAACCTACCCTCTGAACGACGGGCAATGCCTCAATACCCAGTTACCCGAGTTACATCGGTTTCCCGGTTCCCATATAGCCGGTAGGTCTTCGGTACTGTTCTAGCTTGTTCAACAGGCCCGCACACGGCTCGGTCCTCAATCGACACAAGCGTAACTATAGCACACAGGCCCCAAAGTCCTGCTGCCCTTACTCTCCGCTCGGTCTCATTTTTCTTGCCATGTGTATCATGTGCTATTTCTACCCGAGTCGAGTGCCTCTAGCCTATGCTCACAAGTAGTTCCAACTACTCGACTTGTACCGAATCCTACACTATCTTAGCTTTGCAGTAGCTAACGGGGTTTTGCAATCCTAAACCCAACCCATGGTTTTCTTGGCTATGCACTTGGGTTTCCAAACAAGACTCTAATGCAAGGAACAATAGTATTCACGTATGTGCTCAAAATAATAAAAAATTGTAAAAAGGTTAATGCAAACCGGAGCTTGCCTTGCTGCTCTTGGTCGTAGGCTAGCTGCTCCTCCGGAGTAACGAAGTCTTGGTCTTCGGGTTCCTCCTCGACCTTAGCGACTACATGATAGAAGAGGTACATGTATCAATTTAAATGCATTTGTATTAAGTTTGAAGTTGTGAAGTCTATAACTCTCACTAGACAGACCCAATGATGGTGAAACTTTTACTGTGGCTTGGTTACAACCTAAACAGAGACTTGGTCAAGTTTTAATTGCAGCAAAGCTCATTTAAGCCCTCCACAATTAATTATGTACTTGACCTTGATTGAAGGCTTTTATGGTGTTCTAAGGATTTTCATGAAACAAACTATGACTTTATGAAAACTAGATTTTCAGAGGGTTCTAATGGAGTTGTTCTCACTTAATTTGAAGGTTCCTAACTAAAGATATGAGCTAAACAATTTCAGAGAAAATTCTGAAAATGTTTCTGAACATTTTCTATTTTCTCTGGAACAGTTTCACTAATCACACCATTAGGTGGATCAAATGAGCTCAAATGGATCTAAAATTTTATGGTAGTTCTGGGATAATTTGGTGAACATCCCAGCAAAATTTCAGGATTTTCCTCCAAAGGATTCTCCAGTTAAAATTCCAAACAGTTTAAACTTTGAGGAATTAATTCTGGAGAATTAAGGATTTTCATGAAGTGAAACTTGTTTTGCTGGAAAGATCTCAGGGAGCTGAATCCAACAAAATTTGGTTCACTCGATTTGGAGCTTTCTAGCTAAAGTTATGAGGATTTGAAGTTTGAAGGAAATCTGAAAATCGGGGAAAAGTTTAAACTTGCGGGTGGGCCCCGGGACACGCGTTGCACGCTGAGGCGACCGCACTCTGCGGCCCACAGGGTCTTTGCGCGCCAGCACACCCGATCCCGGCCACACCCTGATCCCGATTTAAATTTTTCAGCCGCTGACGCGTGGGCCAGCCGGCTTCGTCTTCCTCCCGACGCTCTCTCGCGCCCGCGCCGCCGCCCTCGCCGGAGCAGACCCGGAGCTCGCCGGCTCGCCGCTGCCGGACCTCCCATGGTCTGAAACTTGCCGCCAGGGGGTTGTCGACGTCGAGGAACACGTCGGTGGTGTCAGTTCGGGCTGGCGGTGACCGGAAATAGCCCGGCGACGTACCGTGGCCTCGGTTGAGGTTCGGCACCGTCGACCGTGGGTTCTAGCCCGCCAACACCTCGAAAAAACAGTCCTACAGCATCAGTGTACCTCTAGGAAGCTCGACAAGGTGTCAAAAGTGTGCAAAGATGGTGGCAAGTTGGTCAGCACCGTGTGACCGATCGTGCCCGCCATGACCACTCTTGATCGAGCTCGAAATTCGTCACTCCTAGACAGTTTCACACCACGGATGCAGAAAGAAACTTGATCGCCGGCTAGTCCAGCGTCTATGTGCAAGATTTGATAGCTAGAGAAGGATCTTAGAGTGAGAATTTGAAGAATCCGTACCGGAAGCTCAGTTTAAGGTCGCCGGAGGAAAAAACTGAGAATTAGCCGGCAACTCAGGGAGGCGAGGATACGATTGTTTGCTGTGTTTTCCCGATCGACCGAGATCTCGGGGAGAAAAAGAATGGCGCCGCCCGGTGTCGCTCGCGGGGATAAGAAGGCACCCGGTCTTCACTCTGCTGAGGCGGTGATGGTCGCGTGGGGGCGCGAGCAGGCCGCCTGGGTGCCAGCGTGTGTAGAGGGGAAGCAGCTGGTGGCGCCGGTGGCTGCTCGGTGGAATTCCCCACCGAGGCTGTGGCTTTGTGTGCAAGTTTTTCCTCCTTCTCTCTATGACATGTGGGTCCCACCCGGGGTTTTAACCTCTGAAATTTACTCCTAATCACTGTTGTAAACAGTGAGCCCCATAATACCCCTGGTGATTCAAATTATCCACCTATGAGCCATTTGAATTGATTAGAATTCAAATTGGGTTTGGTTTGAATGAATTTCAGCACAAGTTCAGTTTTGAATTCAAATAAAGTTTGAATTTGTCCCACTTAGCTTATGTCAAGATCAACTCCAAATGGAGTGAAAATTGGTGTGTGGGCTCACAAAAATGTGCTGAATAAGAATATGCCTCCCACTTTTGAATTCATGGGATAAAAACAGTTTGAATTTGAATATGGTTTCAAACTGCCCTCTTTCTAGCTATACCCAAAATAACCTCAAAAAGGTTTTTAATTTGGGTGAAACTTGGCATGGACATCCTTAGCAATGTGTAGGAGTTTTCATATGCCCAGCCCCTCTATATCACATGTGGGAAATACCACTTTTGCAATATGTGAGTTTGTTCTCTAATGAGCATGTTGATGGTGGTTACTTGCTCTTCATTTGTGTTCATCAACTTTCCTCAAATGAGGTGTGTGTGTATGGTGATGAACACTTCAAATATGTGTCAAAAACTGAGGCCCTTACAAGCATGTGAAGCAGCGTTAAAGGCATTAGTGAAGCACCTAACATCAACACCGGTTTTGGCGCAGCCAGACATATTTAAACCGTTCGATGTGTACTGCGATGCATCCGGCATTGGGCTCGGATGTGTGCTGATGCAAGACCGACGGGTGGTCGCGTATCTGGAATCATGAGAAAAACTATCTAACTCATGACTTAGAACTCGCTGCCGTGGTACTCGCAATCAAAATATGGAGGCACTACCTACTCGGTAACCTCGTACATTTATATACCGACCAGAAGATCTTCAAGTACATATTCACTTAGAAGGAGTTGAACATGAGGCAGAGGAGATGGTTAGAACTGATAAAAGATTATGAAATAGAGATCCATTATCACCCCGGCAAAGCAAACATGGTGGTGGATGCGCTGAGTCACAAGTCACACATTCATAATCTGACCATCACTTCGTTGGAAGAGAGCGAGCCACCATTGCATGTGGTTCTCCAGAGAGCCCTCTACAACTTAGCTCTTATCCCCACTATCCGTGAAGAGATAGCGGCAGCCCAGAAACATGACAAGGGCATGTCACATCTGCGGAGACGTGTAGACAGTGGGGAACTGAAATGTTCCCGGAAAGACGGAGACGGCGTGCTGTAGTTCAAGGACAGGATCGTCGTACCCCGTAACCCAGAATTGAGGAAGAAAATATTTTATGAGGCTCAATTGTTAAAGTTTTATATTCACCCTGGCAGCAACAAGATGTATCAAGAACTCGGAAGAAAATTTTGGTGGACACGGATGAAGCAGGAGATCGCGAAATACGTGTCCGAATGTGATACATGTCGAAGGGTGAAGGCTGACCATATGAAGAAGCCGAGATTGTTGCAACCGCTCGGTATTCCTGCCTGGAAGTAGGAGGATGTGAGCATGGACTTCATCGTTGGTTTACCCACCACATTTCAGAATATGATTCAGTGTGGGTAATCGTCGACCGGCTCACAAAGGTTGCCCATTTTATCCCGGTCAACACCAACTACAATGCCAACAAGTATGCTGAACTGTACGTCTTACGAATTCTTTGCTTATACGGCGTACATCACACTATCATCTTGGATCAGGGCACTTTTTTCGTGTCTCGTTTTAGGGAGCAGTTACATGCTGCATTGGGGACAAAACTGATCCATAGTTCAGCGTATCACCCGCAGACGGATGGGCAAACCGAGCGGGTAAATCAAATATGAAGATATGTTACGAGCTTGTTCTATCAACCACGGTAAGAATTAGGATGATCACTTACCGTTACGAGTTTTCATACAATACTGGGTACCAAGACAGCATCAAAATGGCGCCTTACGAGGCGCCATCCGGGAGAAAATGCCGCACACCACTGAACTGGTGTGAGTTTGCTGAAAGGGTGTCACACCTGATTTTTCCGAAGAACAACTGAGTGAATATGACATGTATGCCAGGATCATTTCTCATACATGTGATGACAAATAGTGAAACATCATTTATTACAAGCCATGTGTCAAATATAAAATAAGTCTTACAAAGCATATGTCTCGATGGACGATAATAAGTTCATCACAAATAAATAAACTAGCAGCGGCATATTATTCTTGTGGGCTCCATTACAGGCGTTGCCCGGGGGACTCCATGAACCTAAAAACCTTCTTCGGGTCCAAAGTCTTGATCATTAAACACCACCTCATTATCTTGACCTGAGCAGCAATATAGACCAACAAATATGCAAGGTTGAGTACCGATGGTACTCAACAAGTGTGGGAAGGTTATGTCATGCATGGCTAGAACAAGAAGAGGTTGAACTCATGGTTAAAAGCACTATGCAATTAATACCTATCACCTTAGCTTATTAAGCACCTACATTACTACATGGGTGAAATGGTCCCAATTTCCCATCCCATCATCATAATCAAATAACCATAACATCATTTCCAATGTTAAGCTCCCCGCTTAACATTCACAACTTCCAAAACCATCACTCCTCTAATCATGAATAAGTCCAAGCCGCTCTTGACTGTGAGCATGGCTGTCATGACAGTTTTGACTCTGCAGAGTTTGCACCACTGTACCCACATGTAGTGATTTCATCCCCCGTTGCCGGGTGGACTAAAAGAACCTCCATTATGCCAGTGGCCACGAACCACATTCACACTTCCCAGGTGTGTAGCCAGGAGATCACTACGAAGGCTTTACAAAGGGATTTCCGACGAGCGTGGGCCCACTGAGGTTTCACCCCTAACAGCATACAAGAGGCTCCAACCCCGCTGTAGTGGCCCCCTCTTGAGTCTTGCGGTTCATATGGTAGTCCAGCTGACACCTATTCCCTGCACCATCCAACACACCCATACTACGCCGGGGATATACCTAATTAATTGGCCAAGCTGCCCCATCTCAGCATGTGGTTGGCACGGTAAAGCCAGGTTACATGCTCCATGAACCGGTCCTTAGGATCCAGGCAAGTACTAAACATAAACCCGAGTCTCGTGCAACCAGCACCAACCAAATCATCCAACTTGTCTTGATCCCTACCTCTACATAACTCATAACATCTCATTCAAGAGTATGGTAAAATAAACTGATGATCTCATATCCCAAATATCCCCTTTCTAAGCATGGCTAAGCATAATAATAAATGACATGACAAAATAAATCCCAACCCAAGCTACAAGGAAACAAGATAATGCAATTCTAGGGAAACTTCCTAGCATGGGTTTCATATTTCATTTGACAATGCAAATAATTCTATCTACACACCCTAGCATAGGATCAAAGTGGTCAAGGACACTTGCCTCCTTCCTGCTGCTCTTGGAATGGGTAGTCCTGATCTTGGAAAGGAAGAACTTGCTCTGGAGCAGGTTCTACTCATACCATCACACATAGCAAAAGAAAACAACAAGTCATAAGACATGGTTCACACTTCCACTTCATACAAACCACACATTCACATTTATGAAAGCCATTCACAATCCTATGTGTTGTGGTTACTCTATGTGTGTTGATTTCGGCTTACATGCACTTTTAAACATGTACATATGGTTTATACTTTTGTATTCATATTCATGTTGGCATACTATATCTGAATTTCTAATTTAAATAAATCCCTTATATTTAATTGATACACATTTTAGCCACCAAGTATGCATAAAAGGTGTTTTCCTACTTCATATGTGTCTTCAAACCTTCTACCAACCCTAAACTGAATTCTTTGGATTTTGGAAACTTCATTTAACATTTTCTAGTTATTTATACCTAGTTTGATATATTTTCAGATTTATTTCCTATGCCTAAATGTGCACTTTATTATGAAAATAGTAAGACACCTCATCTAAACAGAATAGGTTTTGGGTCTAAAATATTAAATAATATATTTTTTTGAACTTCTCTTCTGATGTAAACTATTTTACATTTATTTTACAAAATTTTAGAATTATTCTATACTTAAAAATGTGTCCCTATTACTAATAAATGTGAATAATCAATTAAACAAATTCATTTCAGCCAAATATCTATTTTTATCTCACTCCAAAGTTTTCCAGGCACTAGGAATGTTTTTAATTTGAATTGACAATATGTTTGTCCCATCTTTTAAATTTTAAACACTAACCACATATTCAATTTCCTAAATTTAATATGAAATAGGGTTAAAAGGTCAACTTACCCCACTACAGGGTCTATTATATTATTTTAATAATTTTCAGGGGTCTAGCTACACATAACAGAGGGGTTTTTCCTAATTTTTATTAAGTCCAGGGTCAAAACTGATTTATAAATGAATTTACACGATTTTCTGAACTTCCAGGGGCTAGATCAGAAGTTTCCGGGGCTAGCTCTTATTTTCCGAGAACCCCAGGGGGTAGCGCGTAAGAATTCCGACCTTTATAACGCGGGGCTGACGTGGACCGTCCGATTTAAAACAGACGGCTGAGATTATAACATCGAACCGGTACGCGGGGATTTAAACTCTACCGTGCGATTTAAAATAGACGGCGCACAAGCGGCCACGTCGCTCTGATCGAGCGCGGGCGGCGCTGCCCGGCGGCGCACGGCGGCGGGAGGCGGCGATCTCGCCGGAGAGTTTCGGATCTTCGTCAATTCTTCCTAGAACTGTGATTTTATGGCATAGATCGGTAGAGGGGAGGTCGGGGATCTCACCTCGGGGGTTTTCTTGAGCTCGGAGGTCCTGAAAAGCGATCAGCGACGAGGTCCGAGGTGAATTCACGGCGAGGCTCGTCGGCGCTGTGTTTGAACCGCAAAACACCGAGTTTTCTGCACCTGCAAGGTTCCCCGGAGGCGGTGGATCAAGACCAGCGAGTTAGATCAGAATTCCCGAGCGTAGATCGAGCAGAATTCGCCGGAGAAGCTCGGTTTCTCACCGGGAGGAAAATCGGCGAATCGTGGGGAAAAACGGGACGATGCCGGGGTTTTTATAGACGGGGAAGGGCGGCGTTCGGTTGTGATCGAGTTTGCGTCGTCCACGAATGAAATTCGGCTGGGATACGTGAGGATCCGGGGCGGTTTCGATTCGGGGTGAGAAGAGTCCGGCCGAGCGCGGGCGCGAGCGCGAGGAGGAAGAAAGGGTTGGCGGGCCCCGCGTGTCAGTGGCAAAGAGGGGGGGGGGGGGGCGCGGCTGCGGGCTGGCGCGGGGGTTAGTGGGCCGGCTGGTGGGTTTCAACCCACTGGCCGGGGAGGTTTATTTTTTTCCTTTTCTTTTTCTTTTTCATTTCTGTTTTGAGTTTAATTTGAATTCCAGTTTGAATTTGAATTTTTGCAACACATGCAATACGTCCAAAATTTTTTAAATTCCCCTCTTAACAGGATTTTGGAGTGTTACAGCTCTACCCCCCTTAAAAGAAATCTCGTCCTCGAGATTGGTGTTTCTAAGAAAACAATTCCGGAAATTGTGCCTTAAGCTCATCTTCTCGCTCCCAGGTGGCTTCCTCTTCCGAGTGATGCTTCTTCTCCCACTGCACCTTGCACATCCGGATTCTTTTATTTCTTGTGAGGCGTTCCATTGTCTCCAAAATCTTGGATGGCTGCTCGGCATAAGACAGATCCTCAGCTACTTCAACCTCATTCATGGGTAGCATCTCTTCAGGTGTCCTCAGACATTTCTTGAGCTGTGACACATGGAATACATCGTGCACATCCGATAGGCGAGCTGGTAATTCTAGCTGATACGCCACTTCGCCTTTCCTCTCTAGAACTTGGAAGGGTCCGATGTATCGAGGTGACAACTTCCCTTTCACCTTGAACCGACGAAGTCCTCGGATAGGGGACACCTTGAGATAGACGTAGTCTCCCACGTTGAAAACGAGCTCTCTTCTCCGAACATCGGCATAGCTCTTTTGTCGTGTCTGTGCTATTCTCAAGTTATTGTGGATTTCCCGCACTTTCGCCTCGGCTTTTTGCAGTACCTCGGGTCCAAACACTTTACTTTCCCCTGTTTGGTTCCAAAATAGTGGAGTTCTGCACTTCCTCCCATACAAAGCTTCAAACGGTGACATCTTCATACTAGCCTGATAGCTGTTGTTATAGGAAAACTCCTCATACGGTAAGTTCTTATCCCAACTCCGATTGTTTTTGAGTGCACACGCTCTCAGCATATCCTCGAGAATCTGATTGGTCCTTTCCGTCTGCCCGTCAGTTTAGGGATGTAGGCAGAGCCGAAATTCAGATGGGTTCCCATTGTTTCATGCAACTTCTGCCAGAACATTGAGGTGAAATGTGTCCCTCGATCCGACACAATCTTCTTTGGCACTCCATGGTAACACACGATCCTTGACATGTACAACTCTGCCAATTTGGATCCGCTGTAGCTTTCTTTCACGGGGATGAAATGAGCTACCTTGGTTAGCCTGTCGATGATGACCCATATTGAATCATATCCTGATTGGGTGCTAGGCAACCCCACTACGAAATCCATGCCGATTTCTTCCCATTTCCATTCAGGCACTTTGAGTGGTTGCAATAATCCCGCAGGTCGTTGATGTTCTGCTTTCACCAACTGACATGTGTCACATAGGGCAACATGTTCCGCGACATCTCGCTTCATGCCATACCACCAATACCTGCTCTTGAGGTCGTGGTACATCTTCGTACTCCCAGGATGGATGGAATAGTCGGAATCGTGAGCCTCCTTCAAAATCAATTCACGAATCTCCTTTGCTTCAGGCACACAGATTCTTTTCCCGTGCCACACCGTACCTTGTTCATCCTCTCTGAAACCAGGAGCTTTATTTTCCTTGATGAGTTGTCTGATCTCTTGTATCTTCTCGTCATTCTTTTGACCCTCGCGTATGTCTCGCTCTAGTGTGGAGTCCACTTCCATGGCGATGGCTTCACCACTATTCACCAGGCATAAATTGAGTCTTATAATCTCGTCCTTCAACTCTGCAGGTATGTCCTTCAAGCTCAACTTACTGACCTGCACTTTCCGACTTAAAGCATCTGCCACGACGTTTGCTTTCCCAGGATGATAGTTGATGCCCACATCAAAGTCATTGATTAGCTCTAACCATCTCCTTTGTCTGAGGTTGAGATCTGGCTGTGTGAAAATGTACTTTAAACTCTTATGATCCGTATATATTTCTGTCCTCTTCCCCATCAAGTAATGCCGCCAAATTTTCAACGCGTGTACCACTGCGTCTAGTTCTAGGTCATGTGTAGGATAGTTCTTCTCATGCTTCCGGAGCTGCCGGGATGCACAAGCCACGACATGCCCTTCTTGCATGAAAACACATCCCAACCCGTTTCCAGAGGCATCGCAGTACACCGTAAAGTTCTTCTGCATATCTGGCATAACTAGCACTGGGGCTGTTGTCAATCTTTTCTTTAACTCCTGAAAACTTGTCTCGCACTGCGGCGTCCATGTGAATGTGATTCCCTTCTCCAACAGTTTGGTGAGGGGTGTCGAGATTTTAGAGAATCCCTCAATAAACCGTCGATAGTATCCAGCCAATCCCAAAAAGCTTCGAACTTCCCCGACATTTTCAGGGGTCTTCCACTTCTGTATATCCTCGATTTTGGCGGGATCTACGGAGATTCCTCCCTCCGAGATTATATGTCCTAAGAAGGGAACCCTCTTCAGCCAAAACTCACACTTGCTCAACTTGGCATATAGTTGGTGTTCTCTCAGCCTCTGCAACACCAACCTTAGATGTTTCTCATGTTCCTCTTCATCTTTGGAGAAAACGAGGATGTCATCCATGAAAACCACTCCAAATTTGTCCAGATATTCCATGAATACCTTGTTCATGAGATACATGAAGTATGCCGGGGCATTAGTTAGCCCGAAAGGCATAACAGTGTATTCATACAGTCCGTACCGAGATACGAAAGCTGTCTTGGGAATATCAGATTGCCTTATCTTAAGTTGGTGGTATCCCGACCTGAGATCAATTTTCGAGAACACACAAGCTCCCCTCAACTGATCAAACAAGTCTTCAATGTGGGGTAATGGGTACTTATTCTTGATGGTTACCTCATTCAAGGCACGGTAGTCCACGCATAACCTCTGGGTTCCGTCCTTCTTGGGCACAAATATGACTGGAGCTCCCCATGGTGAGAAACTAGGACGAATATACCCCTTCTCCGTCAATTCTCTCAAATGATCCTTGAGTTCCCCCAGCTGCTTGGAGTCCATCCGATAAGGTCTCTTGTATATCGGAGCTGTTCTAGGCACTAGCTCAATTGCGAATTCCACTTCACGATCGGGAGGCATACCTGGCAACTCCTCCGGAAAAACATCGGGATATTCCCTGATGGTCCTGATCTCCTCCACTTTCACCTCAACTTGATTTATTTTAACGTTCCTTCTAGGCTCTTGTATTGTTATAAACTTTACTTTTGTGCCACTAGGGTGCGTTAGTTCCACCGTTCTGGTCGAACAATGGATGATTCCCTTATGTTTGGTCAACCAGTCCATGCCCAAAATAATATCAATCCCTTGGGAATCTATCACTATGAGGTTGGCAGTAAATACCACCCCATTAATGTCTAGATTCACCTTGGGACACACTTATCTTGTCCTTATTTCTCCACCTGGTGAGTTTACTGCTAGCATATGGTTCATTTGTGTTGTTGCTAGATCATGCTTCTTAACAAACCCTTGAGCAATGAACGAGTGGGTAGCACCAGAATCAAACAGCAGGGTTGCAATGTGTAAATTGGCAGGAAACTTAACAACTACCACGTCAGGTGCCTCTTGTGCTTCCTCCATGGTCACGTGGTTCACCCGTCCTCGCATTACATTCTGCTGTTGCGGCTGCGCAGGCTTCTTCTTTGGGCACTTATGGGCGTAGTGCCCCACTTCACCACAGTTAAAACATTGCACTCCAACCTTAGGTGCTTGGCCTTTGTTGTCTTGGGGTTGGTTTGGGGGTCCTTGCACTGCTGGTCGAGGTTGATATGTAGGGCGAGGCTGCTGTACAAACTGACGTTGTGGTGGTGCTGGTGCTGCCGGAGGCCTGAAGTTCGGGTTGTACCCTCTCGGTGCTGAGTAGGGTACCGCAGCACGGCTCGTCTGCCCTGCGGTTTGCTGCATCAGACGTGGGCGGGTGTTGCTACCCGAGGCTTGATGTGACCATCCGGCCTTCCTCTTGTTCTCATTTTCCAAGGCCTTCAGCTTCCTTTCTACCACAAACGCTCTGTCCACCATCTTTTGGAAGCTTTCATACTCATTGGAGGACATTGCACACTGCATTTGTGCGGTAAGTCCTTCCACGAAACAATCTTGTTTCTGCTTATCAGTCTCTATGTCCCGTGGGGCATAACGGGAGAGTTGAGTAAATTTAGTGAGGTATTCCCTCACAGTCATGTTACCTTGCTGCAACCCCAAAAACTCCTTCCTCTTGTTTTTGAGTTCACCCCTTGGTATGTAATGGTTGCGGAAGCTACGCTTGAACTCTTCCCAAGTGATGTTCTCAGGGTCATGATGGGCGGCCACGTAGGCGGTCCACCAATCAGCAGCAGGTCCATGCAATTGATGAGAGGCAAACATCACCCTCTCATACCCTTCGCACTGTATGATCCTCATCTTGCTTTCAATGGTCTTTAGCCAATCATCTGCCTCCAGAGGTTCAGCAGCACTTGCAAACTTTGGAGGTTGAGTTCCTAGAAACTCACTCAACCTTGGTTGGCGTGGTGCAGCTTGTGGAGGTGGAACTTGATGCAAGTTGGCCACCACTTGAGTCAAGTTCTGGATGAGCTGATTTTGATTCTCAAGCATTTGGTGGAGGGGATCAACTCCTTCATGGCGACCACCCCTGTCTTGGCCTCCAGAAAGATGAGGGTTGCAGGCCTCATCGTTGTTGTTGGCGGGGTTGGCAGCACGACCTTTTCCTCTTCCGGCCATCTAGCATGATCAACCAAATGTTAATTTAAAGTATTACGTATTATCTCACTACTTTCACTTGTTTGTACTTTGAAGTGTTGAAGCTTTGTTATACTTTTCTGAGGGTTCATATCTCACACAAAAATAAATGCACTATTATTTCATGTGGGTTCACACACCAAAGCAAAACAATCTGAAGACGAGGCTGTGGACAATTGCTCATGGCTTCCACAACTCACGTCACACACCAAGCATTATCACACCATTAACTTAACGACTCGCCTATTCGACATCTTGCTGACTAAGGGAGGGACTCTACACTACTCGTTTTCTTGAGCTGGCTCCTCGGGATCTTCCTCATCATTTCGGCTTCCTTCTGACTCTGCTTTGGGTGGGGAGGCTGCTGGTGGAGAAGTGCGACGACGCCTGATCGCTCGGCGATCCGGGGAGTCAGGAGTCCATGTATCATTCACGGTGACACACAGTTCATTCCCATCTCCTCTTTCTCTCGCCCTCAAGCAGGCTCGCAGCAACGCCTCCGTTTCCTTCAGGGTGTCCCGAACATCCTGAAGCTCTTGCTGACACTCCTGCAGTCGAGTGCTGAGCATAGCAGCATCCTCCAAGCACAAGTCCATGTGCTCATGGGAAGTCCCTTGCTGCACTGGCGGGTACTTGTACTCCGTTGTACCACTCTCGCGCTGGAGGACATACATGTACCCAATCCTGTCCAGGTGTCGACGATAGATGTGACTCTGGCAGGTGATGGCCTCCCAGGTGACATCCTTCTCCGCATCGACCTGTGTCGCTCGACAAGCTGGAGAGCGGTGGATCTTAAGCAGCTGATTTTCATGGATAATCCTCATCTATGAACTCCATTCTTCCCGCTTCTCCCGGATGGTCCTAGTGGAGCTATAGTGTATGATTAGCTTGCCCGTATTGCCGGCGGCTTGGAGCATATGTCGAAGACGGCGCAACAAGCCTCATAGTGCCAATCCGTAGGAAAGGTACGTCACCGGACGGCTCTCCTCTCTTTGGGCAAGGGCAACTATGGGAACTCTCCCTCCTGTGGACTTGCGAGCGGTGCGAATCATGCAAACCATCTAAAACAGAAAGCATTTAAACTTACGTTAGATAAACTTTTAAACAAAAATCCTATTTTGAATGAAAGTTGGGGTAAGATGAAGAAAGTGACTCCATTAAATAACACTTTTCAACACACACCTTGTAAAATAGTTTTTTAAGAAAATAGGGCCCTTAAATACGTCCATTTCTACCTAGGTCCACGTTCCTACGGGCAACCTTGGCTCCGATACCACTTCTCTCACACCCGGTTTTTCTGAAGAACAGTTGAGTGAATATCACATGTATGCCAGGATCATTTCTCATACATGTGATGACAAATAGTGAAGCATCGTTTATTACAAGCCAGGTGTCGAATATAAAATAAGTCTTACAAAGCATATGTCTCGATGGACGATAATAAGTTCATCACAAATAAATAAACTAGCAGCGGAATATTGTTCTTGTAGGCTCCATTACAGGCGTTGCCCGGGGGACTCCATGAAGCTAAAAACCTTCTTAGGGTCCAAAGTCTTGATCATTAAACACCACCTCATTATCTTGACCTGAGCAGCAATATAGACCAACAAATATGCAAGGTTGAGTACCGATGGTACTCAGCAAGTGTGGGAAGGTTATGTCATGCATGGCTAGAACAAGAAGAGGTTGAACTCATGGTTAAAAGCACTATGCAATTAATACCTATCACCTTAGCTTATTAAGCACCTACATTACTACATGGGTGAAATGGTCCCAATTTCCCATCCCATCATCATAATCAAATAACCATAACATCATTTCCAATGTTAAGCTCCCCGCTTAACATTCACAACTTCCAAAACCATCACTCCTCTAATCATGAATAAGTCCAAGCCGCTCTTGACTGTGAGCATGGCTGTCATGACAGTTTTGACTCTGCAGAGTTTGCACCACTGTACCCACATGTAGTGATTTCATCCCCCGTTGCCGGGTGGACTAAAAGAACCTCCATTATGCCAGTGGCCACGAACCACATTCACACTTCCCAGGTGTGTAGCCAGGAGATCACTACGAAGGCTTTACAAAGGGATTTCTAACGAGCGTGGGCCCACTGAGGTTTCACCCCTAACAGCATACAAGAGGCTCCAACCCTGCTGCAGTGGCCCCCTCTTGAGTCTTGCGGTTCATATGGTAGTCCAGCTGACACCTATTCCCAGCACCATCCAACACACCCATACTACGCCGGGGATATACCTAATTAATTGGCCAAGCTGCCCCATCTCAGCATGTGGTTGGCACGGTAAAGCCAGGTTACATGCTCCATGAACCGGTCCTTAGGATCCAGGCAAGTACTAAACACAAACCCGAGTCTCGTGCACCCAGCACCAACCAAATCATCCAACTTGCCTTGATCCCTACCTCTACATAACTCATAACATCTCATTCAAGAGTATGGTAAAATAAACTGATGATCTCATATCCCAAATATCCCCTTTCTAAGCATGGCTAAGCATAATAATAAATGACATGACAAAATAAATCCCAACCCAAGCTACAAGGAAACAAGATAATGCAATTCTAGGGAAACTTCCTAGCATGGGTTTCATATTTCATTTGACAATGCAAATAATTCTATCTACACACCCTAGCATAGGATCAAAGTGGCCAAGGACACTTGCCTCCTTCCTGCTGCTCTTGGAATGGGTAGTCCTGATCTTGGAAAGGAAGAACTTGCTCTGGAGCAGGTTCTACTCATACCATCACACATAGCAAAAGAAAACAACAAGTCATAAGACATGCTTCACACTTCCACTTCATACAAACCACACATTCACATTTATGAAAGCCATTCACAATCCTATGTTTTGTGGTTACTCTATGTGTGTTGATTTTGGCTTACATGCACTTTTAAACATGTACATATGATTTATACTTTTGTATTCATATTCATGTTGGCATACTATATCTGAACTTCTAATTTAAATAAATCCCTTATATTTAATTGATACACATTTAGCCACCAAGTATGCATAAAAGGTGTTTTCCTACTTCATATGTGTCTTCAAACCTTCTACCAACCCTAAACTGAATTCTTTGGATTTTGGAAACTTCATTTATCATTTTCTAGTTATTTATACCTAGTTTGATATATTTTCAGATTTATTTCCTATTACTAAATGTGCACTTTATTATGAAAATAGTAAGACACCTCATCTAAACAGAATAGGTTTTGGGTCTAAAATATTAAATAATATATTTTTTTGAACTTCTCTTCTGATGTAAACTATTTTACATTTATTTTACAAATTTTAGAATTATTCTATACTTAAAAATGTGTCCCTATTACTAATAAATGTGAATAATCAATTAAACAGATTCATTTCAGCCAAATATCTATTTTTATCTCACTCCAAAGTTTTCCAAGCACTAGGAATGTTTTTAATTTGAATTGACAATATGTTTGTCCCATCTTTTAAATTTTAAACACTAACCACATATTCAATTTCTTAAATTTAATATCAAATAGGGTTAAAAGGTCAACTTACCCCACTACAGGGTCTATTATATTATTTTAATAATTTTCAGGGGTCTAGCTACACATAACAGAGGGGTTTTTCCTAATTTTTATTAAGTCCAGGGGTCAAAACTGATTTTTAAATGAATTTACATGATTTTCTGAACTTCCAGGAGCTAGATCAGAAGTTTCCGGGGCTAGCTCTTATTTTCCGAGAACCCCAGGGGGTAGCGCGTAAGAATTCCGACCTTTATAACGCGGGGCTGACGTGGACCGTCCGATTTAAAACAGACGGCTGAGATTATAACATCGAACCGGTACGCGGGGATTTAAACTCTATCGTGCGATTTAAAATAGACGGCGCACAAGCGGCCACGTCGCTCTGATCGAGCGCGGGCGGCGCTTCCCGGCGGCGCACAGCGGCGGGAGGCGGCGATCTCGCCGGAGAGTTTCGGATCTTCGTCAATTCTTCCTAGAACTGTGATTTTATGGCATAGATCGGTAGAGGGGAGGTCGGGGATCTCACCTCGGGGGTTTTCTTGAGCTCGGAGGTCCTGAAAAGCGATCGGCGACGAGGTCCGAGGTGAATTCACGGCGAGGCTCGTCGGCGCTGTGTTTGAACCGCAAATCACCGAGTTTTCTGCACCTGCAAGGTTCCCCGGAGGCGGTGGCTCAAGACCAGCGAGTTAGATCAGAATTCCCGAGCGTAGATCGAGCAGAATTCGCCGGAGAAGCTCGGTTTCTCACCGGGAGGAAAATCAGCGAATCGTGGGGAAAAACGGGACGATGACGGGGTTTTTATAGACGGGGAAGGGCGGCGTTCGGTTGTGATCGAGTTTGCGTCGTCCACGAATGAAATTCGGCTGGGATACGCGAGGATCCGGGGCGGTTTCGATTCGGGGGTGAGAAGAGTCCGGCCGAGCGCGGGCGCGAGCAGGAAGAAAGGGTTGGCGGGCCCCGCGTGTCAGTGGGAAAGAGGGGGGGGGGCGCGGCTGCGGGCTGGCGCGGGGGTTAGTGGGCCGGCTGGTGGGTTTCGGCCCACTGGCCAGGGAGGTTTATTTTTTCCTTTTCTTTTTCTTTTTCATTTCTGTTTTGAGTTTAATTTGAATTCTAGTTTGAATTTGAATTTTTGCAACACATGCAATACGTCCAAAAATTTTTAAATTCCCCTCTTAACAGGATTTTGGGGTGTTACAAAGGGTCACCTTCATGATTGATGTAGTCAACAATGCGGAATAAAAAGTTTGGCTGATTCAAGCGAACTTAAAAGCCGCCAAAACCCGACAAAACAGTATGCGGACCGGAGAAGACGCCCGTTACAATTCGAAGTCGGGGATCACGTGTATCTGCGTGTGTCTCCAATAAAGGGCGTGAACAGATCCGGGGTCAGAGGAAAGTTGACACCTCGATTCATCGGTCCATTCCAGATTCTAGAAAGATGTGGATCAGTTGCATACCGGCTGAAATTACCAGAGACACTTTCCGGTGTGCACGACATCTTCCACATTTCTCAGCTGAGGAAGTGCCTCAAGCTTTCAACCACCGTTCAGCTGGGAGATATCGAAGAACTGAAATCGGATCTCACCTATCGGGAGGAACCGGTTCAGATTATTGATGAGAGGGACCAAACCACACGCAACCGTACGTTGTGGTTCTATAAAGTCCTATGGAGTAATCACTCCGAGGATGAAGCAACATGGGAGAGTGAAGGATTTCTTCACGCCAACTACCCTAACTTTTTAACGTTGCACATCCGGTAATTTTCTACCGTCCTCTCTCTCATTTTCACCTTATAATCTCGGGACAAGATCCTTTTAAGGGAGGGGGGTGTAAAGGCCTAAGTTTTTCACTTGCTAGAAGTGTTCATCACATCCACACCTCACCTCATTTGTGATAATCACATTAACACATTTGAAGAGCAAGTAATCACCATCAAAAGTGGGATTCATATTCACACTCAGCACATTTTTATGAGCTCACACACCAATTTTCACTCCATTTGGAGTTGATCTTGACATGAGCTAGTTTGACTAAATTTGAATTTCAGTTCACAAATTTTGTGTGACGCGCTCAATTCTGTGGAAAACCACGGAACCGAGAACTAATGCATATGTGTGCCCAGGATGTTCATCACACATACACATATGTTCCACAAACTGAATTCAGAATATATATATATCCACGAATAACAAAGTTTATTACAATGTCTCATGAGTCTTGGACTCATGCTCACAGTGGAAGTCTTAATTTCTATGCAGCGGAAGTCTTTATTCTAATGCGGAAGCAAATCTAAGCAGCAAATGGCTCCATCTCTACTCCATTCCCACAGGCAAGGTTGAGAACAGATCACACGCCTTAATGCTCCACTTGATCTTCATAATAATCTTCTCCTGTTGCTGATGATGAAATAATGCAAGTTTGAGTACAATGATGTACTCAGCAAGTGCGGGAAAATATGATATGAAGTCTCATAACAAGGTAGGTATAAAAAGGCTTATTGCAGAAAGCAAAGTTATTTATCAAACCATGGTAAAACAGCGACTCATCTTTAAGTGAATGTAATCCCAACATGTATTAAAATACCAATCATACCTCCATTATGTTCATAACCAGTCATCAATCAACCTCATTCTCGCTCACGAATACCTCCTCGTATTCGCTACCATCTCACGAATACCATCCTGTATTCGCTACCATTTCATCTCATAAAACAACTTCGTCTCCCACCGAGACCAACCTTGTTGCCATGACTCAACAGTCATGCAACCATCTTATCACCCGGACTCAACAGTCCCAAAACCAAACCATAACCAAACCATCCAAAACCATAACCAATAACCATCCCAACTAATCATGGCAGTTGGCCAGACGCTCGTGACCGTAAGCTCGGCTATCATGATAGTTTTAAGAACTCTGCAGAGTTTGCACCTCTTTACCCACAAGTTTGTGATTACGTCACCCGTCGGCGACTGTAGAACCTCCATTATACCATTACACAACCGTCGGTGTATGGCCAAGAGATCACAAAATAGCCTTTACAAAGGGGCTACTAGATGTATGGACTCACTAAGGTTTCATCGGCAGGCTAGAATCTCCAATTCTCCCACCCACGGGCCCCCTCTTGTGCCATGCAGTTCCCAGGGCAATCCTCACTCGACTCCCATTCCCCGCACCTTCCACAGTCCATAACAATCTAGTAACTTACCTAATTACTCAGCTAAGCCATACCCATACTTGGCCTTGTGGTGGCACTGTTATCCTGGCATGTGCATGCATGAACCGGTCCTTAGATCTACGGCAAGTAAACCACCATCTCATGCTACCTCATTCACAAACCCAGGCTTGCCTAGATCTCCCTCCGATCCATGTTCATTAACAACATCAATTTTCTCATTATCATTATGAGTGCAGTTAGCTAGATACATCTATCTCGCTTCCCAATCCCATGGACTCAGCGAAGCATAAAAGTAAAAACCATACCCGACTCGTAAACATCCCTGACGGCAAGGGTGGTTTAACCAAAGCTAGTAACTACTATAAAAGGGTTTCCCATCATGTTTGACTCAGCGCACACACCTTTTCGCAAATCAAAACAGTTTTACTCAAAACATAGGATCAACATGGTCAAGGAGCACTTGCCTTGTTCTTGCGGTTCCAGTTGCTCTTGGATCCGAAATCTTGTTGTTGCAGCTCGTCGTAGACAGCTTCCTGAGCTTGTCCTGCTATACAGGATCGCGCACATACAAGATTCACAACAATCAATATCATGCACAAACTTTAACTAGATGCGATGATGCATATGCACGTTATCCTATAATGCAGTTTTATTAGATCGGTTTGTACGCATTCTTGCATGGCTTTATGATGAACAGAAGTGTTCGGATTAGATGGGGATGTGGCGATGACCTTGTCTTTAGATCAACCCGATCAACAAGTGATCTGTCCATGAGAAAGCTTCTGTTTGAAAGGAATCGAAGAACAGATGCAAAGAAAACACAACGATGTCGTAAGGTGATATTGGAGACCTACCTTACGTTCTTCTCGGTCTCGGGTTCTTCTCTGATCAGACAGATCGTTGGTCTCTCTTCCGGCGATCTTCCTTGCTGATCTCCGATGATGGTTTACTCGGCGAGTTGGGGCTAGGGCTCTAAGTCGTCGGCTCAGGAGTTGGAAAAGAAGTTCGTGGTTTCGGCCAGAGATTCTGGGTTCTATTTATAATCGGGAGAAGAAGAGTCCTAATCTGATTGGACTTCAAATAAGAGTTCTATTCAAATCGTCGTTGAATCTTAACATCTTATCTTTAGTTGATTTGGTACGGTAACATTGTGGAATTCAGGTCGGTTTCTTCTCCGTACCGGTATCTCTACGCGTACAGAATCCAAAAACCGCTCCAGAACTCGTTACCTCCTCGGTGATGAGCTCCGGAAGCTCAATGTGTCCACCGGGGCCTGGCCTCCCCTTCTTCCATAGAGACGAGCTCCGGTTGTGTCGCGTGTCAAGCAAGCGAGACCTCCCTTCTCCTTCGGAGGTGAGCTCCACGTGCGCCACGTATCCTCGCGGTCGGGACCTCCTCTCTATTTCGGAGGTGGCTCCGCGCATGCCACGTGTTAGTGCCGGACCTTTCCTCTCTTCGGAGGTAGCTCCAGTGCCAGACTTCCTTTTTCTCAGAGACGAGCTCCGAGGTTAACACGTGTCCAACAGTGACGGACCTCCCGAAGATAAGCTCCGGTGGCGACATGTGTTCAATAGAACCGGATCTCTCGGAGGTGAGCTCCGAGGTCGACACATACCAGGCGCGACTGGTCCTCTGATTTCCGCAGTGACTAGCTCCGAAGGTGACATGTGTCCTGCGGAAATGCCTTTGCTTCTTCCGCAGAGGCTAGCTCCGGGGGCAACACGTGTCCCACAGGGTCGGACCTTTCCCCCTTTGCGGAGATGAGCCCTGAGCCTGCCATGTAGCTAGTTTAGCGGTGGACCTCTTCCCACTTCGCAGGAATGAGCTCCGAACATGCCACATGTCAACAGGCCATGGAAGTTGTCTTCGTCACTCTCTGTGAACTGGATTCGGCTCTTATTGGCTATCCTTTTGATATTTTTCTCTATTCCTACTTTTCTTAAAATGTTTTCTCTTCATAAAACATGAATATATGTTGACACCAGAAATGAGGGTGTCATAAATCTACCCCCCTTAAATTGAATCTCGCCCTCAAGATTCGTTAGTAGAGAACAGATAAGGAAATTCTGCCTTGATGTCTTCTTCACGCTCCCATGTGGCTTCAGCTTCGTTGTGATGGCTCCATTGCACCTTGCACCATTGAATCACTTTGTTCCTTGTGACCCTTTCCTTTACGTCCAAAATTCGGACAGGGTGCTCCGTATAGGTCAGGTCTTCTTGATGTTCAAGCTCTTCCATTGGTATTTGCTCCTCTGGTACTCTCAAGCACTTCTTGAGCTGGGATACATGAAACATGTCTTGTGCGTCGGAGAGATATGTTGGGAGCTCTAGCTGATAGGCTACTTCTCCTCGCTTGTCCAAAATCTTAAATGGTCCAATGTAGCGAGGTGCTAGCTTGCCTTTAACGTTGAAACGTCGTTGACCACGGATAGGCGATACCTTAAGGTATATGAAGTCTCCTACTTCGAAGGTCAACTTCCTTCGCCTATTGTCCGCATAGCCTTTCTGTCGTGACTGAGCAACCTTTAAGTTCTCCCGAATCGTTTGGACTTGTTTTTCAGCTTCTTGTAGCACTTCGGGTCCAAACACCTGGTTCTCTCCGGTCTCGCTCCAAAACAGTGGTGTTCTACACCGTTTACCATACAGTGCTTCGAAAGGCGACATCTTCAAGCTAGCTTGGTAGCTGTTGTTATAGGAGAATTCGGCGTACGGTAAACTCCTATCCCAACTACGCCCACGTTTCAAGGCGCAAGCTCTCAACATGTCCTCCAAAATTTGGTTTGTCCTTTCGGTTTGTCCATCGGTCTGTGGGTGATAGGCGGAGCTAAAATCCAGTCGTGTACCCATAGCTTTCAGCAGCTTCCTCCAGAACCTAGAGGTAAACTGAGAACATCGATCCGAGACTATCCTTCTCGGGACTCCATGATGGCACATGATCTGCTCCATGTACAACTCGGCTAATTGTGCAACGTTGTAATTGGCCCTTATAGGGAGAAAATGGGCGGTTTTCGTCAATCGGTCCACAATTACCTAGATGGAGTCGTAACCCGACTGAGTACGTGGCAATCCGACGATGAAATCCATACTGATGTCCTCCCACTTCCATTCGGGTACCTTCAAGGGTTGCAATAATCCAGCGGGTATTTGATGTTCAGCCTTCACCCGTTGGCATGTGTCACATAGGGCAACGTATTCGGCTATATCCCTTTTCATACCATCCCACCAATAACAAGTCTTCAAGTCCTTGTACATTTTGGTACTTCCGGGATGTATAGAATAGGGTGAATCATGTGCCTCCTTCAATATCATGTCGCGGAGGTGCTTCATGTTAGGCACACAAACCCTTCTTCCTAGCCAAAGCGTACCCTTCTCATCTTCTTTGAAATCCTTCTCTATTCCTTGTCGGATCCTTTCCTTGATCTCCTCATCCGTTGCTTGGCCATCTCTTATCTCTTGCTCCAATGAAGAGTGGATCCCCATCATTTCCATGTTGTTCAAGAATCCGAGGTGCAACCGTTCGAACCCCTTACATAGTTCGAGTGGTAGCTCCCGAACCATGAGTTGGTGACATGCTCCCTTTTGGCTCAATGCATCAGCTACTACATTGACCTTCCCATGGTGATAGTTGATTCCAACATCGTAATCCTTGATGAGTTCCAACCATCGACGTTGCCTCAAATTCAAGTCCGTTTGGGTAAATATGTACTTGAGGCTTTTATGATCCGTATAGATCTCACATCGATGACCAAGGATATAATGTCTCCAAATCTTCAATGCATGCACTACTGCTGCTAGCTCCAAGTCATGTGTAGGATAATTGAGCTCATGCTTCTTTAATTGTCGTGAGGCATAGGCTACCACTTGTCCTTCTTGCATGAGCACACATCCGAGCCCCTGTCTGGATGCGTCACAATATATGTCAAAGCTCTTGCTTACGTCCGGCAATACCAAAACCGGCGCTGTGGTTAGCCTTTTCTTGAGCTCCTCAAAACTTTCTTGGCATGCTGGTGTCCATCGAAAGGCTTTTCCCTTCGTTAGCAACTCCGTCATAGGCTTTGCTATCTTAGAGAAGTCTTTGATGAATCTTCGATAGTATCCCGCCATCCCAAGAAAACTCCGAATATCCCTCACGTTTTGCGGTTGGTCCCACTTCAGGACATCTCTCACTTTTCCGGGATCAACCGATACCCCTTCTTCGGAGATAATGTGGCCTAGGAATGATATTTCCTTTAGCCAAAATTGACACTTGTTAAGCTTGGCATACAATCGATACTCACGCATTTTCTGCAAGGTCAATTTCAAATGTTCTTCATGCTCCTCCTCACTTTTTGAATACACCATACTGTCGTCGATGAAAACCACGACGAACTTATCCAAGTACTCCAGGAAAACCTTGTTCATGAGGTACATGAAGTATGCGGGTGCATTTGTTAACCAAAAGACATGACGGTATATTCATACGAACCATAACCGTGTTCGAAAGGCAATCCTGGGTATATCGGAGGGCTTAATCTTCAGCTGGAAATATCCCGACCGAAGATCAATCTTGGAGAACACTCAGGCTCCTTTCATTTGGTCGAATAGGTCCTCTATACGGGGCAGAGGGTATTTGTTCTTGATTGTTACCTCATTAAGAGACCTATAGTCCACGCACATCCTTTGGGTTCTATCCTTCTTGTCTACGAAGGGTACGGGGGCTCCCCATGGTGACGAGCTTGGACGTATAAAACCCTTTTCCAGCTGCTCTTGAATTTGCTTCTTGAGTTCTACTAGTTCATTGACAGGCATCCTATAGGGTCTCTTGGCTATGGGTGCAGTTCCAGGTACTAAATCAATGGCAAACTCAATGTCCCGATCAGGGGGCATACCTGGAAGCTCCTCTGGAAACACGTCCGAGAATTCTTGAACCACTGGAATGCTGTCCAATGTTGCTCCTTCTACGTGGTTCAAGATTGCCTTTTCGGTTGTTTGTTGGGCTGACTCAAACTCGACACGAATACCATGCTCATTTGTCAACTGCACGCTCATTTCAGCACATTGGATTACCTTGTTGTGCTTTCTTAACCAATCCATTCCGAGTACTATGTCAAGCCCTTGGGAATCCAATACAATAAGGTCGGTAAGGAAGTCTACCCCCCTTATTTTAAGGCTTACTTTCGGACATACTATATTAGTCCTCATCTCTCCACCAGGAGAATTAACTAACATAGCACATTTTAAGTGGGATATGGGTAGATTATGCTTGGCAACATACTTGGATGATATGAAAGAATGTGATGCTCCAGAATCAAATAATATGGTGGCTGGGTTGGAGTTGGCAAGGAACATACCAATTACGACGTCCTCAGCCTGTTGTACTTCCTCAGCAGAGACATGGTTCATGTTGCCGCGAGCATAATTCTGCTGTCTCCGGCTTTCTTGATTGTCCCCTCCGTTCGGTCGCGGGTTCTGCTTGGGCACGTTGCCTTGCTGTCCAGGGCCTCTCCTCGGGCACTGGTTCGCGAAGTGTCCTATTTCCCCGCATGCAAAGCATGCCCTGTTGCCTACGGCAACAGGTACGTTGTATCGGGGGTTTTGAACAGGAGCGCCCATGTTAGGTCGGGGCACAGGAGGCATGGGCACACGAAGTGCTGGTGCAACAGGTCATTGCTGTGGTGGCTGACTAGGGCGGTATGCAGGAGTGGTCGATCCATACTCCGGTGCAGCTGGGGGCATGTACCGAGGTAGTACGTTGCTCTCTTGAGGCTGGTATGGCATCTTGCTCTTGCACTCTCGCTCGATCTCTCGGATCTTGCTTTCAACCACTATAGCCTTGTCAACCAGCTTCTGAAAGCTTACGTAGTCATTGTTGAGGAGCTGAACCTGAATCGCATTGTTCAACTCTCTCATGAACAGATATTGCTTCCTCTGGTCCGAGTTGACATCTTCGGGGGCATACCGGGACAGTTGTGTGAACTTGTTGAGGTACTCATTCACACTTCTCTGTCCTTGGCGGAGACCTTCGAACTCCTGTCTCTTGAGCATCATTACACCAGCAGGGATGTAATGAGAGCGGAAACTTTCCTTGAACTCGGTCCAAGTGATCGTCTCTGGGTCGACATGAGCATTGCTTAGGGCATCCCACCAGTCAGCGGCGGCTCTCGTAAGTTGGTGCGACGCAAAGAGGACCTTCTCTCGGTCATTGCACTGCACTATGGCAAGCTTCTTCTCCATGGATTTCAACCAGTCGTCGGCCTCCATGGGGTCACTAGCTTGAGCAAAGGTGGGTGGTCGAGTCCTCATGAACTCTCCCAACCTGTTATGGGCCGGTGGTGGTGGTGGCAGTGGTGCCGGAACGGGGTTGTTGTTGGCCTGCAATTGACCCAAAGTTTGGATCATGGTTTGCATAAGTTGGTTCTGCATAGCCATCAACCGTTCCAGGTGGTTTTCACCAGCTCCGGGGTTAACAGGAACTTCCTCGTGACCATCCTCTTGGTTGTCACGGACCTTCCTTCTGCCGGCGTTTCGTCTCACCATCTGTGAGAGAGATCGAAATAGAATAGAAGGTTAGAAAATTTAGGTAGATTCCCTCAACTATATGCATCAAGGTGAGTTGGACTATATATATATTAGCCCGTATGAGGATGTGAACAAGTGCCGAATCATCTCACACCTCTTTCTACTTATGTGTAGATATGGACAACGTTTTGAGACGTCCCACAACTCACACTGAGCATACAATCACAAACAATCATTACAAGGGCTCATACAACTCCTATTCAAGGCTGGTTTCCTATGTCAAGGTAGTTTCAAGGCCAATCTAAGCATCCTAGGTTGCTTCCTATGGTCAGCGTGTCTTAGCTACCAATCTGTGTCTGATACCAATCTGTGATTGTACCTAGGCGTGTAACCTACCCCTATCTGTGGCTTTTAATACCAATTTATGTTCCCTATTTAGGAGTGTAACCCATTGTCAACCGTGGCTTTGATACCAATCTGTGACGCCCTCAATTCTGTGGAAAACCACGGAGCCGAGAACTAATGCATATGTGTGCCCATGATGTTCATCACACATACACATATGTTCCACAAACTGAATTCAGAATATATATATATATATATCCACGAATAACAGAGTTTATTACAATGTCTCATGAGTCTTCGACTCATGCTCACAGCGGAAGTCTTATTTCTATGCAGCGGAAGTCTTTATTCTAATGCGGAAGCAATTTAACTAATGCGGAAGCAATTCTAGGCAGCAATGGCTCTATCTCTACTCCATTCCCACAGGCAAGGTTGAGAACAGATCACACGCCTAATGCTCCACTTGATCTTCATAATAATCTTCTCCTGTTGCTGATGATGAAATAATGCAAGTTTGAGTACAATGATGTACTCAGCAAGTGCGAGAAAATATGATATGAAGTCTCATAACAAGGTAGGTATAAAAAGGCTCATTGTAGAAAGCAAAGTTATTTATCAAACCATGGTAAAACAGCGATTCATCTTTAAGTGAATGTAATCCTAACATGTATTAAAATACCAATCATACCTCCATTATGTTCATAACCAGTCATCAATCAACCTCATTCTCGATCACGAATACCTCCTCGTATTCGCTACCATCTCACGAATACCATCCTGTATTCGCTACCATTTCATCTCATAAAACAACTTCGTCTCCCACCGAGACCAACCTTGTTGCCATGACTCAACAGTCATGCAACCATCTTATCACCCCGACTCAACAGTCCCAAAACCAAACCATAACCAAACCATACAAAACCATAACCAATAACCATCCCAACTAATCATGGCAGTTGGCCAGGCGCTCGTGACCGTAAGCTCGGCTATCATGATAGTTTTAAGAACTCTACAGAGTTTGCACCTCTTTACCCACAAGTTTGTGATTTCATCACCCGTCGGCGACTGCAGAACCTCCATTATACCATTACACAACCGTCGGTGTATGGCCAAGAGATCACGAAATAGCCTTTACAAAGGGGCTACTAGATGTATGGACTCACTAAGGTTTCACCGGCAGGCTAGAATCTCCAATTCTTCCACCCACGGGCCCCCTCTTGTGCCATGCAGTTCCCAGGACAGTCCTCACTCGACTCCCATTCCCTGCGCCTTCCACAGTCCATAACAATCTAGTAACTTACCTAATTACTCAGCTAAGCCGCACCCATACTTGGCCTTGTGGTGTCACTGTTATCCTGGCATGTGCACGCGTGAACCGGTCCTTAGATCTACGGCAAGTAAACCACCATCTCATGCTACCTCATTCACAAACCCAGGCTTGCCTAGATCTCCCTCCGATCCATGTTCATTAACAACATCAATTTTCTCATTATCATTATGAGTGCAGTTAGCTAGACACATCTATCTCGCTTCCCAATCCCATGGACTCAGCGAAGCATAAAAGTAAAAACCATACCCGACTCGTAAACATCCCTGGCGACAAGGGTGGTTTAACCAAAGCTAGTAAACTCCTATAAAAGGGTTTCCCATCATGTTTGACTCAGCACACACACCTTTTCGCAAATCAAAACAGTTTTACTCAAAACATAGGATCAACATGGTCAAGGAGCACTTGCCTTGTTCTTGCGGTTCCGGTTGCTCTTAGATCTCGAAATCTTGTTGTTGCAGCTCGTCGTAGACAGCTCCCTGAGCTTGTCCTGCTATACAGGATCGCGCACATACAAGATTCACAACAATCAATATCATGCACAAACTTTAAATAGATGTGATGATGCATATGCACGTTATCCTATAATGCAGTTTTATTAGAGGCTAGCTCCGGGGGCAACACGTGTCCCACAGGGTCAGACCTTTCCCCCTTTGCGGAGATGAGCCCTAAGCCTGCCATGTAGCTAGTTTAGCGGTCAGACCTTGCAAATTCAGTCAATCACAATTTGAATTATTCAAATCCAAATGGGCATTTGGTGAATTGATCAAACGACTAAGGGTATTAGGGTCCCCAAAATTAAGAGCAGTAAGAATTGAAGTTTTTGAGACAAAATTTGAGTTGTGGAGCTCCTTTGTCTGTCACACAAGAGTTCTAACCGACTGAAGACTCGGTTCCTCGGTTTCTCGGGCCTGCGCTGTGATCGCCATCGAGCCAAACTCCGGCGCCAGCTCCTGCTTCGCTCGCGCACGCTAGAGCTGCTGCTCGACGCCCTTATAACACCCCCTCGGCGTGTTCCGTTTGATCACGAACAGAACAACTGAAGCCTCCTCGCTCTCACACGAAAGAAACGTACCGCTCGCCGAAGCTCGCTGCTCCACCGTCGACCGGTCGAGCCAGTGGCTGCCATACCGAGCTGAGACCGCAAACAAGCTCACCGACATTCTCTCGACGTTCTTGCACCAGTTCGAGCCCGTGACTGATCTTCTCGAGCTTCTTCGAGCCAGTTCTTCTTCCTCAGTTCAAACCGAGCCGTCGCCACGAGAACGCCTCGTCCGGCCACCACAGACCGTCTTTCCTCAAGCTATGAACATCAAAGAGGTTCGTTAAGATCCCCTCTTCCTTTACCACAAGCTCCGGCTACATGCCATGGGCTGCTCTCGCCGGAATTTTACATATAGGTTGTATACAAACTACAGTAAAAAATTCAGAGTCAATAGCACTCTCTAGCTATACTTATGGCCTTCACAATATCAAATTCAACTCAATTGCATTTAAATAGATACGCATTGTAATTCTTTTCCGTGTAGTCGCTAAGATCAAAGAAGGCCTGTAGGTTTTGCATTTCATTACTCCGGAGGAACTAGCTTATGAGCAGCAGCAAGTCAAACTTCGGTTTTCATTAGCCGTTTCATAAAGTCTTTTGTTTTGATAACTTACTTTATGTATTTCTTACAATTGTGCATTAGAGTCTTGTTTGAAAACCCAAATGCATTGCCAAGAGAACCAGGGTTTCGGGCTCAAGTTTTAAGCCTCGAGTAGCCACTGCAATACTAGATTGGTGTAGGATTCGGTAGAAGTCAAGTAGTTGGAACTACTCGCGAGAATAGGCTAGAGGCACACAACTCGGTTAGAGATAGCAAATGAATCACATGACAAGAAAAATGAGACCGAGCGAAGAGTAAGGGCAGCAAAACTTTGGGGCTTGATGCCATAGCTCTGTTGTGTCGATTGAGGACCGAGCCGTGTGCGGGTCTGTTGAACAAGCTAGAACAGTACCGAAGACCTACCGGATATATGGGAACCGGGAAACCGATGTAATTCGGGTAGCGATCTGTTGAGGAATTGTTTGTCATCCAAAGGGTAGGTTGAGAGCAGCGAGGTGTAAATCGACTGGCGGGCACTGCGGATGCTCCACGCAGAGACCCTTTTGCTCAGGATGATAGAACCAGTTCAACACTCGGCTGACAGATGAAAGGTGGTTGGGTACGACATCTGTGGTGGTTGCTGTAGGCAACATCGAGTACGGGTGTACGTGACGGGTTATTCGGGTAACCCTGCAGGTGTAAATCGATTATAATCGCCGTCCCTCGTGGCCAGTGAGTACCACTTGTTCACTGTACCGTGACATAGAAAGAACAGACCAGTGTCATGTTAAAAGATTGCTGTTTGAAAGCTTTACATTGTTTGTTAATGAATTGTTGTAGTTTAGAGCTAATTAAAGTTCTTTTCAACCTTAGGCAAAGAACATTAGAGAAATACGTTTCTTGTTTGATTGCGGCTTTCTTATGTGTCTTAGCACAAGGTTTTTATACAACTTGACGCTAAAACTTGAAAGTAAGGTTCAACTATTTAGGCGTGTCTTTTGCAATATGTTTTCCTATTATACACTGCAAACCTAACATGTAGAGTTTCATGTGTAGGTAAGACGGGTCAGTCTTACTGAGCCATCGTGCTCACTGCTTGTGTTTGAAGCGTTGCAGGGTGCTATGAGGAAGAGGCTCCCGAGTAGGAGACGGACCCCCAAGAGGGAACCACCGTCGAGTGGGAGCATTGCACGCCGCCGTGTCAGTGTGTGTGTGTGTGCTAATGAGGACACGTTAATGGGCTTAACGTGGACTTCTTTTGCTTAGTCTATGCCCGTGAGTGTAGACTTAACGTATTTTGATGTAATCATGTTCATAAACTCGTTTATGTAATACAATTTTTGCTTCCGCTATGTACCTTTTATGTGTGTTATCCGGTGTTGTGCAACGCAGCACCCCTCAGCGTGATGTTGGCTAGTCGAGACCATCGGGTCCTCACAACATCTCTGGAAACGAATAGACAGCAGGTATATCAAATGCTTCCGGAAGGATGATGAGGGGATGCTATGGTCCAACGACCGCATAGTCGTACCCCGGAATATGGAGCTTAGAAAGAAGATCCTAGATGAAGCTCACTTGTGGAAGTCCTCCATTCATCTGGGCAGCAACAAAATGTACCAAGAGTTGAAGAGTAAATTTTGGTGGACATGGATGAAGCGGGAAATTGCAAAATACATATTCGAGTGTGATACGTGTAGACGATTGAAAGCGGATCACATGAGGAAATCAGTGCTGTTGCAACCCCTGAAAATTCCAGCATGGAAGTGGAAAGATGTAAGCATGAATTTCATTGTGGGGTTACCCATGACTTTTCACAAGCACGACTCCATTTGGATAATCGTTGACCAGTTAAACAAGTCGGCTCACTTCATTCCCGTGCATACATTGTACCATGCTAGAAAGTATGAGGAGTTGTACATTGCAAAAATCTTGTGCTTAAACGGAGTACCCAAGACCATAATATCATATCGAGGTGCACTGTTCGTGGCTCGTTTCTAGGAGCAGTTGGACGCTTCTTTGGGTACCAAGCTGATTAGAAGCTCCGCATATCACCCTCAGACGGATGACCAAACTGAGAGGGTGAATCAAGTGTTAGCGGACATGCTGAGAGTGTGTGCCATCCACCACGGTAACAATTGGGATGATCATCTACCTGTAACACCCTCAATTTTACTACCATGCATTGCATACATTTTTCATTTAGAGGAGCATTTAAAAAGAAGAAGAAATGAAGAAACGAATATAGAAGCTACTAAAATGATAAAAGGAAATAAAAATGGAAAATAATGAAAATAGAATAGCCAAATTGAGTCACCCCAATTTTCTCCAATTCTTCCGAAATTTTCCCAATTTTCCTGATTTTCCCAAAATTCCCCTAGGGAGAATTTCCCCCACATTTGGGGAGAATTTTCCACCAAATTGGCCGCACCAAATTAGGGGGAAGAAACCCTAATTGGGCCCACCTCACCTTGGCCGCAGCCCATTAGGTGGGAACCCTAGTCCCCCACCTCTAGGACTCTTTGTCCCCCACCCCTAGGACTCTTTGGTGGAGTCCCCTACCTCTAGGACTCTTTGTCCCCCACCCATAGGACTCTTTGGTTGACTCTCCTACCTCTAGGACTCTTTATTCCCCACCTGTAGGACTCTTTTTCTCCCTTATAAATATAACTCCCCCTAGCCGCACCCCTCTCCATTTTGGCCGCCGCCCTCCCTCTCCAAGTTGCCGAGTCCCTCCCCCTTGCTGCCAAGTCACCGAGTCCACCCCCCTTGCCGGAATTTGGCCGTTGTCGAGCCCCATCACGGCTCGCCGTCGCCGGAGAAGAAGCCCGACGTTCTGCCCTAGCCATAATTCTCCACGAAAAAATCCTCCGCTTCTACCATTGCTAGGAGGGAGGCCCTGCTGCAAGGAAGAAGTGAGGTAGGTCTTCATTACTCCTCTTACAACGTTGCCGCTGTTTCTATGCATCCGTTTTCTTCGCCTCCTTCGAGCAGAAACTTTTGTGTGTGGACAGAACATGTTTTGGTCGATTTTTTACGCTGGAATTGATCTACATCTTGTGTCAAGATCATCACCACGTCCACACTTGATCCCAGCACCCTTGTTCATCATAAAACCCCATGGAATCCTACTAAAACATGCAAGAACACGTAGAAACTGGTTTTATAAAACTGCACTATAGGATTTGCATTCATCTACCCCATTGCATCTTAAGTAAAGTTTGTGCATGATAATTGATTGCTGTAAATTTTGTATGTGCGTGGTCGTGAGTAGAAGGACACGCTCAAGAGGCCGTCTACGAGGAACTACAACACCAAGACTTCAATACACTTGAGCAGCACGAGCCACTGGAGCAAGGTAAGTGCCCCTTGACCATATTGATCCTATGTTTTGAAACTGTTTTGTTTGTGAAAACGTATATGCTTGTGTCAACTTGATGGGACACCTTTTTATAGGAGTTTACTAGTTTTGTTAACCATCCTTGTCGCTGGGAATGTTGATGAGTCGGGTATGGTCGTTTTTCCTTTTTGCTTCGCTTAACTTACGGGATACGAGAAGATGAAATAAAACATGGTTAGCTACTGCACTCATATGAATAATGATGATGAGAACTTGATGATGATGTTAATGAGCATGGAATCGGGGAGATCTACGCAAGCTTGGTTCGTGGATGTTGCTGAATCAGATGGTGGTTTACTTGTCATTGATCTAAGGATCGGTTCATGCGAGCACATGCCAGAAAAACAGTGCCACCACAAGGCCAAATATGGGTGCGGCTTAGCTGACTAATTAGGTGTGTTCCTAACTTGTTATGGACCGTTAGATGACGCGGGGAATGGGAGTCGAGATAGACTGTCCTGGGAACTGCATGGCACAAGAGGGGGCCCGTGGGTGGGAGAATGGAGATTCGAGCCTGCCGGTGAAACCTCACGGGGTCCGTACATCCTAGTAGCCCCTTTGTAAAGGCTATTTTGTGATCTCTTGGCCATACACCGATGGTGGTGTACTGGAATAATGGAAGTTCTTTCTAGTCGCCGACAGGTGACAAAATCACGAACTTATGGGTAAAGTGGTGCCACTTCTGCAGAGTGTAAAACTCTCATGATAGCCGTGCTTCCGATTACAAGCACCTGACCAACTTCCATGATTAGAGGCAAAACATGGGATGATTATTTGGGTATGGTCATTGGGATTAGTTTTGGGACTGTTTTGAGTCATGAAACTGAGTTTGGTTTCGGTTATATGAAAATGAGATGGTTATGAATATTTATGAGTATGAGATGAACTTGAGAAAGATTAATGGCTGGTTGAGACTTGATAAATGGTGAATTATGATGAAAGATTTACTTGGTGATGTTGGGATTTAACTCATCTAGACTTAGTTGTTGTATTTACCATGTTTGTGAAATAAAATTTGCTTGCTTCAATGAGCCTTTTTATTCCCTACCTTGTTGTAAGCTACATGTCATACTTTTCTGGCACTTGCTGAGTACGACATGTACTCACCCTTGCATTCCCACATATACATCAGCACACTACCGTTAACATGCCTGTGGAGTTGAAGTTGGAGCCTACTGTATTTAGTTATTTCCACTGTCGTTTAGATACTTCTGCTGCAAGAATAAGTTAGATATGCATGAGTGAGATATTGAGTAATGTAATAAAGTAATTAAACATTATTTGTACGTGGTTATATTCTGAGTTTTAGTTTTTGGAATACATGTGTATGTGTGATGAACATCCTGGGCACACATATGCATTCACTTGGTTTATTTTCGGAACCGGGTGTCATAAATTTTTATTAGAGCCACGTTGACCGTAGGACGTAAGCCTAGGTAGAATGGACACTCTAAAACACATAGTAACACCCCTCTAAACTGTTATTTTCGAAAATTGCTTGCTGCCGCACTTTACTTGTCAATTCAGCCACCACAAAGGGCTATTTTTCAGCCCCACTTTTTCTCTTCTTTTGGACGACAACACTTTTGTTTCCTTGCTTCATAGCTTCTGAAGTTATCTTCTTCTTCTCTAAAGTTTCTCATGTCTTATTTATAGATGCCGTTGATTAGGAGCACAACACGCATAAGGACTCACCCACCACCAGTTGGGAGTGCACTTAACCCTATTGAGGTGTCTGATGGACCATATTGGGAGGAGGTGAATGACACGACCCCAAGGTCCTGTCGAGCCAGGATCACGCTGAGGGGTGCTGCGTTGCACAGCACCGTATAACACACGTCAAAGGTACAAAGCGGAAGCGGAAAATTTTATTACATAAACAAGTTTATGAACATGTTTACAGCAAAATATGTCCAGTCTACACTCACGGGCGTAGACTACGCATCAAGTTCACGTTCAGCCCTTGAACGTGTCCTTGCTAGCACACACACACACACTAACTCTGCGGCGTGCACGACTCCTACTCGATGGGGTTCCCCTCCTGGGGTTCCGTCTCCTCTTCGGGAGTCCCTTCCTCATAGAACCCTGCAAAAGCTTCCAACACAAGCAGTAAGCACGAAGGCTCAGCAAGTCTGACCCGTCTCACCTAAACATGGAACTTCTACATGAGGGTAATGGGTTACATGAGGTAAAAAATCATTTGCAAGGACTCGCCTAATTAGTAGAACCTTACTTTCAAGTTTTAGCAGCAGGTTGTGGAGAACCTTACGCTAAGGTACATGAGAGAGCCGCAATCAAACAAGAAATGCATTTCTCTCATGTACTTTGCCCAAAGTTGAAATGAACTTTAATTAGCTCTAAACTACAACAAACCATTAACAAGCAAAGTCCATCTTTCAATCAGCAGCATTTTAACATGTAACTAGCCTTTCTTTCTACGTCACGGTACAGTGAACAAGTGGTACTCACTGACCGTGAGGGACGGCGATTATAATCGATTTACACCTGCAGGGTTACCCGAACAACCCGTCACGTACGCCCGTACTCGATGTTGCCTACAACAACCATCACAGACGCCGTACGTGACTACCTTTCACCCATTAGCCAAATGTTGAACCGGTCCAATCGGCCCGAGCAAGAGGTCTCTGCACGCGCATCTCAGTGCCGCCAGCCGATTTACACCTCGAGCTCTCAACCTACCCTCTGAACGACCAGCTATGCCTCAACACCCAGCTACCCGAGTTACATCAGTTTCCCGGTTCCCATATAGCCGGTAGGTCTTCGGTACTGTTCTAGCTTGTTCAACAGGCCCGCACACGGCTCGGTCCTCAATCGACACAAGCGGAGCTACAGCACACAGGCCCCAAAGTCCTGCTGCCCTTACTCTCCGCATGGTCTCATTTTCTTGCCATGTGTTTCATGTGCTATCACTACTCGAGTCAAGTGCCTCTAGCCTATGCTCGCGAGTAGTTCCAACTACTCGACTTGTACCGAATCCTACTCTATCATAGCAATGCAGAAGCTAACGGGGTTTGCAATCCTAAACCCAACCCATGGTTCTCTTGGCTATGCAGTGGGGCTTTCAAACAAGACTCTAATGCAAAGAATGAAGTAACAAGTATGTGCTCAAAACAATAAAAATTTGTAAAAAGGGTAATGCAAACCGGGGCTTGCCTTGCTGCTCTTGGTCGTAGGCTAGCTGCTCCTCCGGAGTTACGAAGTCTAGGACTTCGGGCTCCTCCTCGACCTTAGCGACTACATGATACTAGCAATATATGTATCAATTTAAATGCATTTGTATTAAGTTTAAAGTTGTGAGGTCTATAATCCTTGCTAGACAGACCCAATGACTGTGGAACTTTTACTGGGGCCTGGTTACAATCTATACAGAGATTTGGTCAAGTTTTAGTTGCAGTAAAGCTCATTTGAGCCCTCCACAATTAATTATGTCCTTGACCTTAATTGGAACTCCTAGGGTGTTCTAGGGATTTTCATGAAACAAACTATGACTTTCTGAAAACTAGATTTGCAGAGGGTTCCAATGGAGTTGGTCTCACTTAATTTGGGAGTTCCTAACTAAAGATATGAGCTAAACAATTTCAGAGAAAATGCTGAAATTATTTCCGAACATTTTCTATTTTCTCTGGAACAGTTTCACTAATCACACCATTAGGGTGATCAAATGAGCTCAAATGGATCTGAAATTTTTATGGTAGTTCAGGGATATTTTGGTGAACATCCCAGTAAAATTTCAGGATTTTCCTCCAAAGGATTCTCCAGTTAAAATTCCTAACAGTTTAAATTTTGAGGAATTAATTCTGGAGAATTAAGGGTTTTCATGAAGTGAAACTTGATTTGCTGAAAAGTGCTCAAAGAGCTGAATCCAACCAAATTTGGTTCACTCGATTTGGAGCTTTCTAGCCAAAGTTATGAGGATTTGAAGTTTGGAAGAATTCTGAAAATCGGGGAAAAGTTTAAACTCTCGGGGCCCGCGGGGACACGTGTCGAGCGCGGAGGTGTCCGCCACACCGGAGATACCACACGTGTCAAGCGCGGAGATGTCCGGCACACCGGAGCTCACAGGGTATTTGCGCGCCAGCACAGCCGATCCCCGGCCACACCCGATCCCGATTTAAATTCTTCCGCCGCTGACACGTGGGCCAGCCGACTTCGTCTTCCTCCCGCCGTTCTCTCGCGCCCGCGCCGCCGACCTTGCCGGAGCAGACTCGGGGCTCGCCGGCTCGTCGCTGCCGGACCTCCCATGGTCTGAAACTCGCCGCCAAGGGGTTGTCGACGTCGAGGAACACGTCGGTGGTGTCAGATCGAGCTGAGGGTGACCGGAAATAGCCCGGCGACGTGCCGCGGCCTCGGTTGAGGTTCGGTACCGTCGACCGTGGTTCCTAAACCCGCCAACACCTCGAACAAACGGCCCTACAGCATCAGTGTACCACCAGGAAGCTCGACAAGGTGTCAAAAGGGTTCAGGGATGGCGGTAAGTGGGTCGGCACCGTGTGACCTATCGTGCCCGCCATGACCGCCCTCGATCGAGCTCGAAATTCGTGACTCTTAGACAGTTTCACGCTATGGATGCGGAAAAGAACTTGATCGCCGGCTAGTCCAGCGTCTATGTGCAAGATTTCATAACCTCCGAAAGATCATAGAGCGAGAATTTAAAGAAACCGTACCGGAAGCTCAGTTTAAGGTTGCCGGAGCAAAAACTGAGAATTCGCCGGCGAGAGTTCACGGCGTGGCTTGAGCTTCAGGTGGAAGCAGTGTGGAGTCCGTGCGCTCCTGTTGCCACCCTTGCTCGGACGTGGAAGTGGTTGCAGCGTGCTGCCCGCGTGAGACCGATCGCCGTCCTTCAGCTAAACTGCGGCGGTCGTTGTTGGTCACGGGAACAGGGGCCGAAACCCGGTGGTCCAGGCGTTGGGAGGGTGGTGCGCGACCTCCGGTGGCTGTCTAGCAGCTTAGGAACGAAGGAGATTGTTTTGCTGGTTTTCCCGATTGAGCAGAGAGCTGCGGCGAGAAACAACACCGCTGCTCGGGTTTGCCCGCGAGAAGATAAAGCCGGCCGACTCCTGCTCGGCTGAGGCGGTGCCGGTCGCGTGGGGGCGCGAGCAAGCCGCCCTGGGCGCCAGCGCGCGGAGAGGGAAGCAGCTGGTGGCGCCGGTAGCTGCTCGGTGGCACAGCCGACAGCTGCTCGGTGGAATTTCCCACCGAGACTCTGACTTTGGTTGCAAGTTTCTCCTTCTTCCCTCTATGACATGTGGGTCCCACCCGGGGTTTTAACCTCTGAAATTTACTCCTAATCACTGTAGTGAACAGTGAACCCCATAATACCCCTGGTGATTCAGATTATTCACCCTTGAGCCATTCGAATTGAATAGGATTCGAATTGGGTTTGGTTTGAGTGAATTTCAGCACCGGTTCAGTTTTGAGTTCAAATAAAGTTTGAATTTGTCCCACTTAGCTCATGTCAAGATCAACTCCAAATGGAGTGAAACTTGGTGTGTGAGCTCACAAAAATGTGCTGAATAAGAATATGCCTCCCACTTTTAAATTCATGGGGTAAAAACAGTTTGATTCGGTTTCAAACTGCCCTCTTTCTAGCTATACCCAAAATGACCTCAAAAGGGTTTTGAATTTGGGTGAAGCTTGGCATGTACATCCTTAACAATGTATAGGATTTTTCATAAGTCCAGCCCATCTATATCACATGTGGGAAATTCCACTTTTGCAATATGTGAGTTTGTTCTCTAATGAGCATGTTGATAATTGTTACTTGCTCTTCATTTGTGTTTATCATCCTTCCTCACATGAGGTGTGTGGTGTGGTGATTAACACTGCAAATGTGTGTCAAAAACTGAGGCCCTTACAGTGAAGATGAAACCTCATGATGAAGATGAAGTCAATAGCTCTATGCATGAGGAAGAGGATCCGGAATAGGTGGAACCATACAAAGATGACATGGAAGATGATCCACAAGAACGACATTGGTACGCACCTCAGGAGGAGTTTCACGCGGGCTTACACCCTGTGGAGTCTCATGAAGCTATGTCGGGAAGAGATGAATCCGAAGAGGAGCCACCCCTTGCTGAGGCTGAGAATGAAGGTGATGAACGGGCCAACCGTTCAGTTCAAGAATTCCGTTCCAACAGAATGGAAGGAGGACACATATCCAAGGAGCTCAAAGAATTTCTGGATTGCTGCATCTTATACCCGGAATATCTTCTCAAGAAAGTGCCTCGTCTCGGACAGGAAGAGTGGAAGGCTGAAGTAACCATCCTATCTAACGGTAGGTTGTCACTCGGCACTTCGCACCCACATGGAGAGCTACAAGGGCAGAAGCTATTGATGATGCCGCATGGGATGCACTCACCGAACTATGCTACGCCTTCTGTGAGCAGCTTGAAAACACTACCTTTGGGCTGCACCCATATCATAAGAGTGGTACAAGGGAGATCATTGAACCTCATGGAGGAGCTCCTTCCAACCCACAAGCTTCTGATAAGTCTAAGAGGTTGCTCGTGGAGTTAGGAAACCACTATGCAAGCGCACAAGAAGAAATGCGTTACCTCCGCAAGAAGCTGTACTTGCTGGAAAAACAAGAGGAGACTCATGCCAACGGGGGAGCAAATGGAGCATCAGCGTCATCTATCCCTATATGGACTGCCGACTCACCATGGCGTGCGCCCATGTATGGACCACCCCCGTCACACGGAGAGAACAGCACTGGTTCTCACGATTAAGTTTAGGTTTCCATTGAATAAAGCTGTAATAGGAACGTTTAGATCGTAGTAAGTCAAATAAGAGTGGTGTGCAGAATTTTTTGTGATGATTGCTTGTGTTTGTGTGCTGGTGTGAGTTGTGGGACGCTTCGGCAAATGTCCGCATCCACACATAGTGGAGAGATGTGAGATGCTTTGGCACGTGTTCACATCCTCATATAGGATGAAATTAATAAAAGAAGATACTTAGTTCATACACCTTGATGCATATAGTTAGGGGATCAATCTAAATTTCTATTTTCTATTCTACTCTCTCTCATAGATGGTGAGGGAAAACTCCAACCGCCAAAGGAGGAACGCTCGTGGTAACAACGAACCACATGAGGATGGCAATGGTGAAGTTCCTGAAAATGCCAACCCCGGGGCTGATGCAAGCAACCTTGAATGGTTGATGGCTACGAAGAACCAGCTCATACAAACGATGATACAAATGTTGGGACAGTTGCAGACCAACAACAACAACAATCCTAACCCCGTTACTGCACCCTCACCGCCGCCACCACCACCACCGCTGGCTCACAACAGATTGGGAGAGTTTATGAGGACTAGGCCGTCTACTTTTGCACAAGCCAATGATCCTATGGAGGCTTATGACTGGCTGAAGTCTATGGAAAAGAAGCTTGCTATTATTCAGTGCAATGATCAGGAGAAACTTCTCTTCGCATCGCACCAACTCATGGGAGCAGCCGCTGATTGGTGGGACGCTCTTTGCAATACTCATGTCAATCAGGAGACTATCACTTGGGCTGAATTCAAGGAGAGTTTCCGCTCTCACTATGTCCCTGCAGGAGTCATGATGCTTAAAAGGCAAGAGTTTGAAGGTCTCCGCCAAGAAAGGAAGAGGGTGAATGAGTACCTCAAAAATTTCACGCAGCTATCAAGGTATGCTCCAGAAGATGTTAACCCGGATCAAAGAAAGCAATACTTGTTCATGAGAGGATTAAACAATGAAATTCAAGTTCAGCTGCTCAACAATGATTATGCAAACTTCCAAAAGCTCGTTTACAAAGCTAGAGTGGTTGAGAGCAAGGCCCGTGAGATTGAGCAAGAGGGCAAGAGGAAGATGTCATATCAAGGACAGCCACAAGGGAGCAATGTACGTTCTCTTTTCATGCCACCAGCTGCACCACATTATGGCTCATCCACTTCTACTTTCTTCCCTGCAAATCCACCTCACTCTAATCAGCCACCGCAGCAACGTCATGTTATGCAAGCACCTCGTATGCCTATGTCTCCTGCGCCCCATCCCAACATGGGCACCTATGCTCAAAACCAGCCTCGCCCCAACATTCCTGCTGTTATGAGAAACAAGGCATGTTTTTCATGCGGAGAGGAGGGACACTTTGCAAGCGAGTGCCTGAAGAAGGCATTGGACAGCCGAGCAATGCATCTAAGCAGAACCCACGACCGAATGGAGGAGCTATGCAAGGTAACCGTGGACAGCAGAACTATGCTCGTGGCAATGTGAATCATGTCTCCGCCGAGGAAGCACAACAAGCTGAGGACGTCGTGATTGGTATGTTTCTCGCTAACTCCAACCCAGCCACTGTTTTATTTAATTCCGGAGCATCGCATTCATTCATCTCATCCAAGTATGTTGCCAAGTATAACCTGCCCATATCTCATATGAAACAAACTATGTTGATTAATTCTCCCAGTGGAGAGATGAGGACTAATATAGTATGTCCGAAAGTAAGCCTTAAAATAAGGGGTAGACTTTCTTGCCAACCTTATTGTCTTAGATTCCCAAGGGATTAACATAATACTTGCAATGGATTGGTTAAGTAAGCACAACGGAGTGATTCAATGTGCTCAGAGGATCGTGCAGTTGACGAGTGAGCACGGTACTCGTATTGAGTTCGAGGCAGCCCAACCTACAACGGAGAAAGCAGTGCTGAACCACATCGAAGAAGAGACATTGGAAAGCATTCCGGTGGTTCAAGAATATTCAGATGTGTTACCGGAAGAATTTCCAGGTATGCCACCTGACCGGGACATTGAATTTGCCATTGATTTAGTACCTGGAACTGCACCTATAGCAAAGAGGCCATATAGGATGCCTGCTAATAAATTAGTGGAGCTCAAGAAGCAAATTCAGGAGCAGCTAGAAAAGGGTTTCATACGCGCAAGCTCGTCACCATGGGGAGCCCCGTGCTCTTCATAGACAAGAAAGATGGGACCCAAAGGATGTGTGTGGACAATAGGTCTCTCAACGAGGTGGCGATCAAGAATAAATACCCGCTGCCACGTATAGAGGACCTATTCGATCAAATGAAAGGTGTCCGAATTTTCTCCAGGATTGATCTTCGGTCGAGATACTTCCAGTAAGCTCTCCGACATACCCAAGACTACATTTTGAACACGGTATGGTTCGTATGAGTATACCGTTATGTCTTTTGGGTTAACGAATGCACCCGCATACTTTATTTACCTCATGAATAAGGTCTTCATGGAGTACTTGGACAAGTTCGTCGTGGTTTTCATTGACGATATCATGGTGTATTCAAAGAGCGAGGAAGAACACTTGAGGTTAACATTGCAAAAACTGCGAGAGCATCAATTGTATGCCAGGTTCAGCAAGTGTCAGTTTTGCCTAAAGGAGATGTCGTTCCGAGGCCACATTATCTCCGAAGGAGGAGTATCGGTTGATCCCGGAAAAGTGGGATATGTTTTGAAGTGGAACCAACCGCATAATGTGAGGGATATTTGGAGTTTCCTTGGGATGGCTGGATACTACCGCCATTTCGTCAAGAATTTCTTCAAAATAGTGAAGCCTATGACTGAACTGCTGATGAAAGGGAAAGCATTTCAGTGGACACAAGCGTGTCAAGACAGCTTTGAGGAGCCAAAGAAGAGACTAACAACAGCGCCGGTTTTAGTATTGCCAGACGTGAGCAAGAGTTTCGATATATATTGTGACGCATCAAGACAAGGGCTTGGATGTGTGCTCATGCAAGGAGGCCAAGTGGTAGCCTTTGCATCGAGGCAATGAAAAAACATGAGCTGAATTACCCCACACACGACCTGAAACTTGCAGCCGTGGTACATGCCTTGAAGATTTGGAGACATTATATCCTTGGTCACCAATGTGAGATCTATACGGATCACAAAAGCCTCAATTATATATTCACACAAACGGATATGAATTTGAGGCAACGTTGATGGTTGGAACTCATCAAGGATTATGATGATTGGAATCAACTATCACCTCGGATAGGCCAATGTAGTAGCTGATGCGTTGAGCCGAAAGGGAGCATGTAACCAACTCACGGTTCGGGAGCTGCCACCCGAGCTGCGTAAGGAGTTCGAACAATTACATCTCAGGTTCTTGAATGAGATAGAGGTGATAGAACTGAACTCAACGCAAGAACAAGAGATACGAGATGGCCAAACAACGAATGAGGAAATCAAGGAAAGAATCCGACAAGGGATAGAAAAGGACTTCAAAGAAGACGAGAATGGCATGCTTTGGTTAGGGAAAAGTATTTGTGTGCCTAGCGTGAAGCACATCCGCGACACGATACTAAAAGAGGCACATGACTCGCCTTATTCCATACATCCTGACTGTACAAAGATGTACAAGGAACTGAAAACATGCTATTGGTGGGATGGAATGAAAAGGGATATCGCTGAATATGTCGCCTTATGCGACACGTGCCAACGAGTGAAGGCCGAACATCAAAGACCTGCAGGACTATTGCAACCGTTGAAAGTACCCGAGTAGAAGTGAGAAGGCATCAACATGGATTTCATAGTCGGATTGCCGCGTACTCAGTCCGGCTACGACTTCATTTGGCTTATCGTGGACCGATTGACGAAAACAGCCCACTTCCTTCCTGTTAGAACCAAGTACACAATCGCACAACTAGCCGGGCTGTATATGGAGCAAATTGTGTATCGCCATGGAGTTCCGAAGAGGATAGTTTCAGATCGAGATTCTCAATTTACCTCTAGGTTCTGGAAGAAGCTGCATGAAACCATGGGTACACGGTTGAATTTCAGCTCTGCATATCACTCGCAAACCGACGGGTAAACTGAGAGAACAAATCAGATTTTGGAAGACATGTTAAGATCTTGCGCCTTGAAACATGGGCGTAGTTGGGATAGGAGCTTGCCGTATGCTGAATTCTCATACAACAACAGCTACCAAGCCAGCTTGAAGATGTCACCCTTCGAAGCATTGTATGGTAGACGGTGTAGGACACCGCTGTTCTGGAATGAGACTGGAGAAAGCCAAGTATTCGGACCCGAAGTGCTGCAAGACGCAGAAAAGCAGGTTCAAACGATATGTGAAAACTTGAAGGCTGCTCAGTCACGACAAAAGGGTTATGCGGACAATAGGTGAAGAAGATTGACCTTCGAAGTTGGAGACTTTGTGTATCTTAAGGTGTTGCCTATCTGAGGCCAACGGCGGTTCAACATCAAAGACAAGTTAGCACCTCTCTACATCGGGCCATTCAAGATTTTGGGCAAGCGAGGAGAGGTAGCCTATCAACTAGAGCTGCCAACGCACCTCTCCGACGTGCATGACGTGTTTCACGTATCTCAGCTCAAGAAATGCCTAAGAGTACCAGAAGAACAAGTACCGATGGATGAGCTAGAGCTTCAAGAGGATCTGACCTACGTGTAACACCCTGTCAAAATCTTGGACATGAAGGAGAGGGTCACGGGAAACAAAGTGATCCGTTGGTGCAAGGTACAATGGAGCCATCACACGGAAGCCGAAACTACATGGGAACACGAGGAAGCTCTCAAGGTAGAATTTCCCCATCTCTTCTCCACTCTACCGAATCTCATGGGCGAGATTCATTTTAATTGGGGTAGGTTTGTAACACCCTCAATTTCACTATCATGCATTACATACATTTTTCATTTAGAGGAGCATTAAAAAAGAAGAAATGAAGAAAGGAATGTACAAGCTACCAAATTGAGTCACCCCAATTTTTCGCCAATTCTTCCAAAATTTTCCCAATTTTTCCTGCTTTTCCCCAAATTCCCCAAAAAATCCCCTAGGGGAACCCCCACATTTGGGGGTAATTTTCCCCCAAATTGGCCGCACAAAATTAGGGGGGGAGAAACCCTAATTGGGCCCACCTCCCCTTGGCTGCAGCCCATTAGGTGGGAACCCTAGTCCCCCACCTCTAGTACTCTTTGGTTAAGTCCCCCACCTCTAGGACTTTTTGTCCCCCAACCCTAGGACTCTTTGGCTGAGTCCCCTACCTCTAGGACTCTTTGTCCTCCAGCCCTAGGACTCTTTGGTTGAGTCCCCTACCTCTAGGACTCTTTGTTCCCCACCCCTAGGACTCTTTTTCCCCCTTATAAATATAACTCCCCCCTAGCCGCACCCCTCTCCAAGTCGCCGAGTCCCCCCCTGCTTCCAAGTCACCGAGTCCCCCCCTTGCCGCAATTTGGCCGCCGTCGAGCCCCGTCACGGCTCGCCGTCCCTGGAGAAGAAGCCCGACATTCTGCCCTAGCCATAATTCTCCACGGAAAAATCCTCCGCTGCTACCATTGCTAGGAGGGAGGCCCTGCCGCCAGGAAGAAGTGAGGTAAGTCTTCATTATCCCTCTTACGATGTCGCCGCTGTTTCTACGCATCCGTTTTCTTTGCCCCCTTTGAGCAGAAACTTTTGCGCGTGTACAAAACATGTTTTGGTCGATTTTTTACGGTGGAATTGATCTACATCTTGTGTCAAGATCATCACCATGTCCACACTTGATCCCAGCATCCTTGTTCATAATAAAACCCCATGGAAGCCTACTAAAACATGCAAGAACACGTATAAACTGGTTTTACAAAACTGCACTATAGGATTTGCATTCATATACCCCATTGCATCTTGAGTAAAGTTTGTGCATGATAATTGATTGTTATAAATTTTGTATGTGTGTGGTCGTGAGTAGAAGGACACGCTCAAGAGGACATCTATGAGGAACTACAACACCAAAACTTTGAGACGCTTGAGCAACACGAGCCACGAGAGCAAGGCAAGTGCCCCATGACCATATTGATCCTATGTTTTGAAAATGTTTTGTTTGTGAAAACGTGTATGCTTGTGTCAACTTGATGGGACACCTTTTTATAGGAGTTTACTAGTTTTGTTAACCATCCTTGTCGCCGGGAAAGTTGATTAGTCGGGTATGATCGTTTTTCCTTTCTGCTTCGCTTAACTTACGTGATACGGGAAGCTGAATACAAAACATGGTTAGCTACTGCACTCATATGAATAATGATGATGAGAACTTGATGATGATGTTAATGAGCATGGAATCGGGGAGATCTATGCAACCTTGGTTCGTGGATGTTGCTGAATGAGATGATGGTTTACTTGCCGTAAATCTAAGGATTGGTTAATGTGATCACATGCCAGAAAAACAGTGCCACCACAAGGCCAAATATGGGTGCGGCTTAGCTGACTAATTAGGTGTGTTGCTAGCTTGTCATGGACCATTGGATGGCGCGGGGAATGGGAGTCGAGAGGGACTGTCCTGGGAACTGCATGGCACAAGAGGGGGCCTGTGGATGGGAGAATGGAGATTCGAGCCTGCCGGTGAAACTTCAGTGGGTCCGTACATCCTAGTAGCCCCTTTGTAAAGGCTATTTTGTGATCTCTTGGTCATACACCGACGGTTGTGTACTGGTATAATGGAGGTTCTTTCTAGTCGCCGATGGGTGACGAAATCACAAACTTGTGGGTAAAGTGGTGCCACCTCCGCAGAGTGTAAAACTATCGTGATAGCCGTGCTTCCGGTTACAAGCACCAGGACAAATTCCATGATTAGAGGCAAAACTTGGGATGATTATTTGGGTATAGTCATTGGGATTGGTTTCAGTACTGTTTTGAGTCATGAAACTGAGTTTGGTTTCGATTATATGAAAATGAGATGGTTATGAATATTTATGAGTATGAGATGAACTTGAGAAAGATTAATGGCTGGTTGAGACTTGATAAATTGTGAATTATGATGAAATTTTTTAATGAGGACATCACTACCACAGTTACACCCATAGCCCCTGCTACCACACATATGAGACCAATTACTAGAGCTCGCGCACGCCAGTTAAATTATCAGGTACTTTCATTTCTTGGTAATATTTCTAATATTTATGAGAATATGATGCTGCCTAAATTGGATACATTTGTGTTTCTTACAAACGAAGGGACTAACATGGACAAGAGGAATGAACATGGGAGCATCATCAAGCAGGGAGATGAAGGCGCGTGAGAAAGGAACCAGAACGGAGTTTCTAGTGGAGTTTTCAGCACTTTGAAGCCACCATGATGACATACAAGGACATGGACGAAATATAAAATCTGGTGGACCAGAATAAAGTCAAGTGGATGAATAGGATATGGTGCACCAAATCTTGAGGCTGGGGTCATGTAATAAAGAGAGATTTAGACAAATAAGGAAAGGAATAAGGGAAATCTCGTCCAACTTTGCTGCTAGACAAAATTTCCCTCTTTCTTCCCACATTTAAAGATAGATGTGCTATAATGAGGAAAGAAATAGAGGAAATCATATCCTGCCTTGCTGCTGGATGGATTTCCCTCTTTGTTTCCCTATTAAAAGGTAGTCTATCTCAGAAAAAGGAAGAGAATAAGGGAGATCACGTCCTACCTTTGTTGCTGGACGAATTTCCCTCTTCCATCCCCTATTTAAGTAGGCCAAGAGCTCCTTGAGATGGCAGGTTTTGTTTAGATTAAAGTTTGCCACAGCTGCAACTCGTGTATCTCGTTTGTGTCCAACGACCAGACTAGGACATTTCAGAACCCCACTTTCATCAATAAAGTTTTGTCGAAGTGTAGCTGTCGACACTTCCCCGGGCCTGCTCTGGGCAGCCCGCGGAGGTTCTTTTTCAGAGGGGCTAGTCTCCACGGAGAGTCAAAGCGTAGTTGGACGAAGGAAAGAGATGAACACAAGGGTTTTTTACGTGGTTTGGGCCGCCGGAGCGTAATACCCTACGTCCACGGTGAGCAGAGGTGCTCGTTGTATTGCTTGAGGCTTAGAACTGGAGTTCTAAGCTTGAGGATGAGCTGAGTGCTAGAATGTCTACTGCAAGATGGCGGAGAGCCGAATCCTTTGCAACGTTGCCTACCCGAGTCTTTTATAGTCCAAGGCTTGGGCGGCTTACAAAGGGGCCCGCGGGACCCGACAGATGGTCCCGGGGAGATCTATGCTATCTACCGCATCTGTAATAACGTCGGTAGTTGTCTCTGGTGAAGACTTCTGAGCCTCCAGCCTGCCGCCCTACCAACGCCGCAAGCTAGGCGTAGTGGTTGATGATGGCAGCGATGGCAGGGGATGTCTTGTCGCTGCGTTTATTGGTGTACAACTTCTGACACTGTGCGCCTGTCCTCACTGTGACTGGTCACAGTGGCGCCTGGCTGGCGTGCGCCGCGCCTCCGCGTCTTGGGAAGGCGCGGGTCTTGAATGCGTTGTACGGTAAAGGCATGGCGCGCCTTTACTCCTGCTGCCTACCGCTCTGGGCGGACAGTGCTGCTCCTCTGGCCACGTGTCAGGCTCGGAGCTCACCTCTGAGGAGAGGGGAGCTCCGGCCCTGCTGGACACGTGGAGCCTTTGGAGATCGCCCCTGCGGAGGGGGCGAGGTCCGGTCTTCTGGGCCACGTGGCAGGCTCGGAGCTATCCTCTGAGGAGAGGGGAGCCCCGACCCTGCCGGACACGTGGCGCCTTCGGAGCCCGCCCCTGAGGAGGGGGCTAGGTGCTTAGGCGGTTTCACCCTGTGCGCGGGGGTACCCGGTATTGAGGATACCGACAAGTTTTCTTCTTGAATTCGCAATATCCATATTGCCATCCCAGTTTCTTGCTTGTTCTTCGTTTGCCTGCAGGAAATAGACCCTCGTGGTCAGGTTGATCGTGCTCCGGTGTGGTCAATAACCTCTTGGAGTTGGTTTAGCGATTGCTAAGGCGTGACGTCTTCACACGTTCGTAGTCGGATCGTCAAAGTCTACTCCACCAAAAACGATAGTTACCATCTCATCGAAAGACGGGGCACCTTCGTCTCTATCAGATTTACTTGGTGATGTTGGGATTTAACTCATCTTGACTTAGTTGCTGTATTTACCATGTTTGTGAAATAAAATTTGCTTGCTTCAATGAGCCTTTTTATTCACTACCTTGTTGTAAGCTACATGTCATACTTTTCCCGCACTTGCTGAGTACGACATGCACTCACTCTTGCATTCCCACATATACATCAGCTACAGGAGAAGAGTACTTCGAGGAACATGTGGAGTACTAGGTGTGCGCACTACCATCAACATGCCTGTGGAGTTGAAGTTGGTGCCTGCTGTCTTTAGTTCTTTCCGCTGTCGTTTAGAGACTTCCGCTGCAAGAATAAGTTAGATATTAATGAGTGAGACATTGAGTCCATGTAATAAAGTAATTAAACATTATTTATACGTGGTTATATTCTGAGTTTCAGTTTGTGGAATACATGTGTATGTGTGATGAACATACTGCGCACACATATGCATTTACTTGGTTCATTTTTGGAACCGAGTGTCACACTACTGTTGGTGGAATTCTCGTATAACAACGGTTATCACGCGAGTATCAAGATGGGACCATATGAGGCTCTCTATGGTCGGAAATGTCGCACCCCATTGAACTGGTGGAATCCGGTGAAAGGGTCATGTTCGGGATTGATCTAGTGAATAACGCCGAAGAGCGAGTTCGGGTGATTCAAGCAAACATGAAAGCCGCTCAATCCCGACAGAGAAGTTACACTGACGAGAGGCATAGGCCGCTGCATTTCGACGTTGGAGAACACATATATCTCTGTGTGTCTCCGATGAAGGGAGTGCACCGATTCGGCGTGAAGGGAAAACTTGCTCTCCGATTTATTGGGCCCTATGCCTTCCCTAAGATATTGGCATATAGACACGAAGCATCTCATGTCTCACAACTTCGGAAATATCTAAAGTATACAGCTGCTGTTCCCACTGAATATATTGGCAAGTTGCAACCAGATTTAACCTACGCTGAATATCCAGTTGAAATTATTGATGAGAAGACTAGGATCACGCATAAACAGAATGATGTGGTTCTACAAGATCTTGTGGAGCAACTACACCGCAAAGGAAGCGACGTGGGAGAGCGAAGATTTCCTTCGCTCAAATTATCCTGATTTGTTGGCATCTCATCGCGGGTAATCCCTCTTACATCTTCGTCTCTTCTTTTTGTAATCTTGGGACGAGATTCTTTTAAGGGGGGATGTAAAGACCCAAGATTTCCCTTCCTAAAGTGTTAATCACATCATACACACCACAGCTCATGTTGTGGATATCTCATGAACATATATGAAGAGCAAGTAACCACCATCAAGAGGATGATTAAGGGAAAATCTTACAAATCCAAAAGTTGGATCACCCACATGTAAACTTGAGAGGCTGAGCTCACAATTATGTCCTAACCATTCTTAGGATGCTCATGCCAAGTTTCATGTAAATCCAAACCTTTTTAAGGCACTTTTGGATACACTTATAAAAAGGGCTAGCTTGAATATAAATTCAAATTTCAGCTAATTTTATCACTTGGATTCAAAAGGTGACATCATATTCAAACTCAGTACATTTTTCTGAGTTACTCCACCAGTTTTCATCCCTATTGGAGTTGATCTTGTTGGGTGCTACATTTGAATTAATTCAAAACTGAATTTGAAATTCAAATTCAAGTATGAATCAAATTTAGCTAAACCAGCTCAAAGTTGAGGAATTCAAGTTCAGCTCATGACTTGGTGGTGAAGTTTACCATTTAATTTTGAGTAGATGAGAAAATATAAGTTTGCACGTGGCAGGCTCGGAGCTATCCTCTAAGGAGAGGGGAGCCCCGGCCCTGCCGGACACGTGGCGCCTTCGGAGCCCGCCCCTGCAGAGGGGGCGAGGTGCTTAGGCGGTTTCACCCTGTGCGCGGGGTACCCGGTATTGAGGGTACCGACAGTGGCCCCCGGGCCCATCTCGGGGGTGGTAACGAGCCTGCGGTGGGGCCTTCTTCTTCCCGCGCACCTTCTTGTCTTGAGTACTCCCTGCGCTGGCAGGGTCTCGACGGCTTTGGAGTTCAGCCTCTGAGGAGTGGGTGAAGCCTGGCATCGGAAGCTCAGCCCTTGTGAAAGGGGGAGGTCTGGCTTCGGAGCTCGCCTCTGAGGAGAGGTAGAGGTCCTGCTTCGGTGCTCACCCCCATGGAGGGGGTGTAGACCGGCATCAGAGGTCACCCCTGCTGAGGGGGTGAGGTCTGGCATCGGAGCTCAGCCTCTGAGAAGAGGGGAGGTTCGGGAGGTCATCGGAGCTTAGGCCAGCGGAGGGCGTGAGGTCCGGCTTCGGTGTTCACCCCTGCGGAGGGGGTGATGACCGGCTTTCGAGCTCACCCCTGCGATAGGAGTGACGTCCGGCATCGGACCTCAGCCTAGTGTAGGGCGCAAGGTCCGGCTTCGGTGTTCACCCCTTCGGAGGGGGTGATGACCGGCTTCGGAGCTCACCCCTGCGATAGGGGTGACGTCCGGAATCGGACCTCAGCCCATTGTAGGGCGCAAGGTCCGGCTTCGGTGTTCACCCCTTCGGAGGGGGTGATGACCGGCTTCGGAGCTCACCCCTGCGATAGGGGTGACGTCTGGCATCGGACCTCAGCCCAGTGTAGGGCGCAAGGTCCGGCTTCGGTGTTCACCCCTGCGGAGGGGGTGATGACCGGCTTCGGAGCTCACCACTGCGATAGGGGTGTCGTCCGGCATCGGACCTCAGCTCAGTGTAGGGATGGCAATGGGTTGGGTTCGGGTCGGGTGGAGCAAAAACCCGCTCGAAACAAACAAGGTTGCTGGTGGAATTTGAGACCCACACCCGCACCCGCGGGTGAAAATTCGCACCCGCACCTGCACCCGTCGGGTTTCGGGTGCTCGTTGGGTTTGACTTTTTTATAAACATACTAGAGCATTTAATAAAATAAGTCTAAAAAATCATCTATTTTGAATGATAATACAACAAAAAAATATTAAGTTACTTATAAAGATTATAAATATAGGTCTTGATAAGTAATATGAAACAATTAAATAATATAACACAATCAAATTTGACTTTAAAATTATAAACATAAATCATTTCGGGTGCCCGTCGGGTATCCGCAGGTGGAAAATAAAAACCACACCCGCACCCGCGACAAGTCGGGTCGGGTGCGGGTTAGACCCGGGGGTGGAAAATCCCAACCGCACCCGCACCGGTCGATTGCAAAACCCGTCGGGTACCCGCACCCGTGGGTGCGATTGCCATCCCTAGCCCAGTAGGGTGCAAGGTCCAGCTTCAGTGTTCACCTCTGCGGAGGGGGTAATGACCATCTCTGCTCAGAGGTCCTCCCTTCGCTATCTCTTAGTCTTATTTGGCTTACTGTCCCAGGTCGGCATACGGGGCTCAGGCAATCTAGTGCACTTGGTCCCAGTGGTCCGGCCCCCAGCCCTAGTCAGGGTGTAATCGTCCGGCCCCCTAGTACTCAGACCGTAGCGCTGGAGAGGCAGAGTGCGCATGCTTTGGGTGCAGGACCGGGCAAAGCAAGGCTCCTGGACCCCCCGCTCTGGCGTACGTCTTTTCCTGGAGGAGACCAACTGACGTTACAGTACCCTAACAGGGGGAGGTCCGAGAGGCCCCCGGGCCTCTGGTAGGTACCCCAAGCACTACCGCCTTCGGCAGGATGGCAAATGTCGACTATGCATGAGAGCAGGAAAGAAGAACCGAGTGTACAATGGGCGTACACTATCTAGAGCGTGGGGAGGTAATCATATAAATTAATGCGTAATTTAAATGAATACCTGAGTAAGCGTGGTAGCACTTACAGGGGTAGGGCCAGAGCGCCTACCTCGTGCTCCCATGCATGGACCGGCGGTGGTAGCGCTGGAGCTCCCGCCGGGGCCGTGCGATCCGGAGCGTTGTTTGCCATCTTGCCTCATCGACGAGGTAGATTTCCTCCCCCAGAGCGGGTCATGCGTGGCTTCGTCGTACGCTCAGACACGGGGGACCCCCATGGCGATCTCGGGGGGAAGCATGGCTTCGGCCCCGCATACCATGTAGAAAGGTAATTCCCGTGACCCTGCCCTGGGATTTCCGGCTGTCCCCCGACATAGAGGAGCCGGTATCCCACGACGGATCTGGGTGTTGCGTCTGCACCGGTTGTGTGGGTCTGCTTGGCGTGGACCTGGAACGCCTTGCATCTCCTAACCGGCTTGACGGCGTCCAGGTGGCTCTCGGTCGGTAGGAGCCATGCCGGATGGCTTAACCGACCAGCGCGTGGGAAGATGAGCTTCCCAGCACTCGCCTCCATGGATTACTGTGATCGGGTCGCAGTCTTCCTCCTGGGTTATGCACCGCAATAGGATGTCGTGGCGCCACACCAGTAAAGATACTAGCACGTAGCACTTAGCCATCCGCACAATTCGTTCAGCGGATGCACGTTCATCAGGAAGGATGTTGTCTTTCAAGAAATACTGGACCTCCGTGGTCCATGCATCGGGGCTACTTGAGCTTCTGAATCTTGGGCGCTGGGTTGCACGGAGTCCCCAAGGCACATACGATCCTTTGGCTGGCACCATGGCTGCATGGCCGCCGAGACCGCCAGCTTCGAGGTGCTGGTCTCGCCCCCTTCGCCCGGTCGGCACTCCGGGCTGTGAGTCGCGGCAACGTCCCTTCAAAGGCTCCTTGGAGCTCCGGGGCCCCGGTGGAGGTCTTCGTTGACAGGTTGTTGGCGACGGTCTTATCGGCGTGCGGTACATGGCACAGGTCCAAGGTACCCAAACCGCTCCCCCGTTGGCATGAGGAGCGGCACGTCGTCGAGGTAGAACGTCCGGTGGGGCTCGGTGAAGACCGGTGCTCGGGGCTCCGACTCTCCACCTTCAGGGGCCCCCTGGGATGCTTGGTGGTGGTGTCCACCTGACCACGAAGTCAGTCTGTGCTTGGCTCTACTGTCTGGCGTGGTCGGGAGTACAACTTGAACTCCGCCATCTTCGGGCTGTCTTCCTGCTTCAGAGGCTGGCCATGAGTGCCCGAGGCGCCCTTCTGCTGCTCTGGCGCACTTGTCCGCCAGGCTAAAGAGCTCCGAGACATCGCACACCTCTCTGGTGGCCAACTTCTCGAGTATCTTCTTGTCTCTTACACCCTGCCGGAACGCCACCACCACTGAAGCATTTTGGATGTGGGGGATGGTGTTCCGTACATGGGAGAACCACTGGATGAAGGAACACAGCGACTCTCCAGGTTGTTGTCGGATGGCGTGGAGGTCAAGCTCCGTGTCGGGACGGGTGTAAGAACTGCCGAAGGTTGCAGTGAACTGCCGACAGAGCTCTCCCCAGGAGGTTATGGAACCCTGGGGGAGGTTCATGAGCCAAGATTGGGGCCGGCCGGTCAAGGCGACGGGGAAGTAGTTGGCCATGACGACCTCATCCCCACATGCAGCAAGGATGGCGGTAGAGTAGATCTGGAGAAACTCCGCCGGGTTGACGCTGCCGTCGTACTTCTCTGGCAGGTGTGGCCAGAACTTGCGCGGCCACTTTGCAAAGTGAAGGTGTGGCGCCAGGGCCGCACACCCCGCTCCTGTTGCTGCAGGTACAGGTGCCGCGAACGCTTGGTCCGCTATCGGCACCATGTACCCCGGCATGGGCAAAGGTGCACCATAAACCGGGGGCGCCATTTGCAGGGCATAAGGCTGGTGCATATGCTGCGTGGCGTATGCTTGGGGCAGAGATCGCGTGGTGAACGTCTGTGGCCTAGGCTGAGTTGAGGCGGTCGACATGCTGTCGCTGACCTCGTGGTTGCGACACCTTTCTCGCCGTCGCTCGATGGTCACGCGGGCATCTTTGCCCAGGTGACGCCGCTCCATCTCCATTCTCGGGTCCACCATTGAGAGCCTTGTAGAACGGGAGTCTGCCATCTGCCCGTCAACCGTTGGTGTGCGCAACAGCGAGACACCAGGTTGAGCAGGGTGTCGTCCCCGCTGCAGCGGAGGGTTGACGGCAGTAGCAAAGAGGTAGTTGACGTCGCGGATCCACTGCTGGGTGGCCCCCTGGGGAGAGTCTTCAGCAGGTGGACTGTCCAGGAGCGCTTATGTGGTGGCTAGTGCACTTGCTTGAGTGGCACTCTGCGCCGCGGCAGATCTTGAGGCTGATGGAGTTCGCCGGGAACGTCAGCGCGAAGAGCTTGCCGCGGATGGAAGCTTGGAAATCTTCATCGGCGTAGACTCATCGGAGAGCGAAAAGCCCCCTACCTGGCGCGCCAAATGTTGAAGTGTAGCTGTCGAAACTTCCCCCGGGCCTGCTCTGGGCAGCCCGCGGAGGTTCTTTTTCGGAGGGGCTAGTCCCCACGGAGAGCCTAAGCGTAGTTGGATGAAGGAAAGAGATGAACACAAGGGTTTTTTACGTGGTTCGGGCCGCCGGAGCGTAATACCCTACGTCCACGGTGAGCAGAGGTGCTCGTTGTATTGCTTGAGGCTTAGAACCGGAGTTCTAAGCTTGAGGATGAGCTGAGTGCTAGAATGTCTACTGCAAGGTGGCGGAGAGACGAATCCTTTGCAACGTTGCCTACCCGAGCCTTTTATAGTCCAAGGCTCGGGCGGCTTACAAAGGGGCCCCCGGGACCCGACAGGTGGTCCTGGAGAGATCTCTGCTATCTACCGCATCTGTAATAACGTCGGTAGTTGTCTCTGGCGAAGACTTCTAAGCCTCCAGCCTCCCGCCCTACCCACGCCTCAAGCTAGGCGTAGTGGTTGATGATGGCAGCGATGGCAGGGGATGTCTTGTCGCTGCGTTTATTGGTGTACAGCTTCTGACACTGTGCGCCTGTCCTCACTGTGACTGGTCGCAGTGGCGCCTGGCTGGCGTGCGCCGCGCCTCCGCGTCTTGGGAAGGCGCGGGTCTTGAATGCTTTGTACGGTAAAGGCATGGCGCGGCTTTACTCCTGCTGCCTACCGCGCTGGGCGGACAGCGCTGCTCTGCTGGCTACGTGTCAGGCCCGGAGCTCACCTCTGAGGAGAGGGGAGCTCCGGCCCCGCTGGACACGTGGAGCCTTCGGAGCTCGCCCCTGCGGAGGGGGCGAGCTCCGGTCTTCTGAGCCACGTGGCAGGCTCAGAGCTATCCTCTAAGGAGAGGGGAGCCCCGACCCTGCCATACACGTGGCACCTTCGGAGCCCGCCCCTGCGGAGGGGGCTAAGGTGCTTAGGCGGTTTCACCCTGTGCGTGGGGGTACCCGGTATTGAGGACACCGACAAGTTTTCTTCTGTAATTCGCAATATCCAGATTGCCATCCCAGTTTCTTGCTTGTTCTTCGTTTGCCTGCAGAAAATAGACCCTTGTGGTCAGGTTGATCGTGCTCCGGTGTGGTCAATAACCTCTTGGAGTTGGTTTAGCGATTGCTAAGGCGTGACGTCTTCACACGTTCGTAGTCGGATCGTCAAAGTCTACTCCACCAAAATGATAGTTACCATCTCATCGAAAGACGGGGCACCTTCGTCTCTTTCAGATTTACTTGGTGATCTTGGGATTTAACTCATCTTGACTTAGTTGCTGTATTTACCATGTTTGTGAAATAAAATTTGCTTGCTTCAATGAGCCTTTTTATTCACTACCTTGTTGTAAGCTACATGTCATACTTTTCCCGCCTTGCTGAGTACGACATGTACAAACTCTTGCATTCCCACATATACATCAGCTACAGGAGAAGAGTACTTCGAGGAACATGTGGAGTACTAGGCGTGCGCACTACCGTCAACATGCCTGTGGAGTTGAAGTTGGTGCCTGCTGTCTTTAGTTATTTCCGCTGTCGTTTAGAGACTTCTGCTGCAAGAATAAGTTAGATATTAATGAGTGAGACATTGAGTCCATGTAATAAAGTAATTAAACATTATTTATACGTGGTTATATTCTGAGTTTCAGTTTGTGGAATACATGTGTATGTGTGATGAACATACTGCGCACACATATGCATTCACTTGGTTCATTTTTGGAACCAGGTGTCACACTACTGTTGGTGGAATTCTCGTATAACAACGGTTATCAAGCGAGTATCAAGATGGGACCATATGAGGTTCTCTATGGTCAGAAATGTCGCACCCCATTGAACTGGTGGAATCCGGTGAAAGGGTCACGTTCGGGATTGATCTAGTGAATAACGCCGAAGAGCGAGTCCGAGTGATTCAAGCAAACATGAAAGCCGCTCAATCCCGACAGAGAAGTTACACTGGGAAGAGGCATAGGCCGCTGCATTTCGATGTTGGAGAATACGTATATCTCCGTGTGTCTCCGATGAAGGGAGTGCACCGATTCAGCGTGAAGGGAAAACTTGCTCTCTGATTTATTGGGCCCTATGCCGTCACTAAGAAATGTGGACCAGTGGCATATCAACAGGAACTACCGGCATCTCATGTCTCACAACTTCGGAAATGTCTAAAGTATACAGCTGCTGTTCCCACTGAAGATATTGGCAAGTTGTAACCAGATTTAACCTACGCTGAATATCCAGTTGAAATTATTGATGAGAAGACTAGGATCACGCATAAACAGAATGATGTGGTTCTACAAGATCTTGTGGAGCAACTACACCGCAAAGGAAGCGACGTGGGAGAGCGAAGATTACCTTCGCTCAAATTATCCTGATTTCTTGGCATCTCATCGCGGGTAATCCCTCTTACATCTTCGTCTCTTCTTTTTGTAATCTTGGGACGAGATTCTTTTAAGGGGGGGGATGTAAAGACCCAAGATTTCACTTCCTAAAGTGTTAATCACATCATACACACCACAGCTCATGTTGTGGATATCTCATGAACATATATGAAGAGCAAGTAACCACCATCAAGAGGATGATTAAGGAAAATCTTACAAATCCAAAAGTTGGATCACCCACATGTAAACTTGAGAGGCTGATCTCACAATTATGTCCTAACCATTCTTAGGATGCTCATGCCAAGTTTCATGTAAATCCAAACCTTTTTGAGGCACTTTTGGATACACTTATAAAAAGGGCTAGCTTGAATATAAATTCAAATTTCAGCTAATTTCATCACTTGGATTCAAAAGGTGACATCATATTCAAACTCAGTACATTTTTCTGAGTTACTCCACCAGTTTTCATCCCTATTGGAGTTGATCTTGTTGGGTGCTACATTTGAATTAATTCAAAACTGAATTTGAAATTCAAATTCAAGTATGAATCAAATTTAGCTAAACCAGCTCAAAGTTGAGGAATTCAAGTTCAGCTCATGACTTGGTGGTGAAGTTTACCATTTAATTTTGAGTAGATGAGAAAATATAAGTTTGCACAAATAAAAAAGGAATTAGAGGGGGAAGGATCCATTTGACAGAGGCTGTTTTCTATTGAACCGACTCGGTTCCTCGCGGTCGATCTCAGCAGCGCCGCGTGCAGCCAGCCGCCAAGGAAAAAAGTCCATCTCAAGGTGGAAACGTCGCTTCACAAGTCCAGCACGACACACACTCGTCTGTTTCCATCATGCCCGAGCTGAACCAAGTCTCACGCACACCGCTCGTTGCTCCCACAACCGAACTCTTCGCCGCCGCTCTCTGTCCACCGGCGACCGGCCGATCCCGGCTGCTTCACGCACCGCCACCGTAGAAGAAAAGGTGCACCTAGTCATGCTGCAGCTGTAGGAGAAAACCGTTTGCCGTTTCATGCGGTGTAGAGCGAGTATTTTTCACTTTGTTCCACGGTGTGTATTAGGGTTAGCGATCGGTCGACGGCGAAATTCGTTGCACAGAGGCAACCGCTGCTTGAGCTGCACACCACACACGTTCTAGAGGTCCTTGCTCTCCTCCTCGATCAAAAACCAGCGAGAAAGACCCACCGGAACTCTAGTTTTGCCGAGGGGAAGTTTGACGGAAGAGGGGGTTGTCGGCGAAGTCTGATTTGCCGGCCTTTTGGGTCCAAACCGAGGTCATGCCGAGCTTACTCAGGCTTCCCTGAACGTGGTGACACGATTAAAGCATGAAGAGTGTGGCCGGAGTGACGGGAACACGGTGCCGATGAGGTACAGTGGCATAGCGCTCGTCGCCGGCGAGCTACGGCGGTTAGCCGTTGGCAGCGATGTGTCCATCGTATTCAGCATCCGAAATTAGGTGGGGGCGGCGAGTTTTACCGTCGCCGGCGAGCTAGGTCGCCAGGAGCGCCGACCTCACCGGAGCTTCAGCGGCTCGCGGTGGCGGCGTCGCGAGGTCGATGAAGACTCCAGCCCCATGTGTCAGCGACAAGGCAAAGCGCGTGCGCGTGGTAGTTTAAATTAAACTAAGCGTGCGGGGCCCGCTGTTAGCGACTGTTTAAGCGTGGAAAGTATTTTCTGTAGGAAAAATAAATCAGGAATCAGCCAAAGCTTTAGAAATTCATAACTATTGCTAGGATGGTCCAAATTTAGTGAACCAAATTTTGTTGGATTCAGATCTCCGAGCACTTTACAGCAAAACAAGTTTCAGCACTTTACATATTTGCATTAGATTGACACATATCGTTAATGTGATTACGCGTAGTCACTGAAAGCGAGGAAATCCCAAAGATCTTGGACTTCATACCTCCGGAGGAGACTCTAACTACTGACCAGCAGCAACAAGGCAAGCCCGGTTTGCATTTAACAATTTTTATCAAGTTTTTGCTTTATAATCACTTAGCTTGAGGTATATATGTGCATTAGGTGTAGGATGATTGGAACTCTAACTGCATAACCAGATTATCCTAAAAAGAGCGAGGGTAGTGTCTAAGTCCTCGCTTAGAATATGCCTTCGTAATGTTTTATAGACTTTGGTACGAGTCGAGTAGTTGGAATCTACTCGCGAGTATAGGATTCGCCACATACGGGGTTGGTTCGAGATGTGAGATAACTTTAGTAAGAAAAATGAGACTAGGCAGGGGCGTAGGATGCAGCAAGAGGAAGTCTTGTGTGCGTAGCCTTGCCCGTGTCAATTGAGGACCGATCCGTGTGCGGCCCCGCAGAACAAGTTTGAATGTACCGAAGGCATAATGGATATACGGGGTCCGATAAACTGATGTAACCTATACGTCCGGGTGTCGAGGCATAGAAAACCGATTTATAGGTGTAGGTTGAGGGCAGCAAGGTGGAAATCCCCTAACGGGCATAGAGAGATGCTCCGTGTAGGGAACCTCCTGCAAGTTTCGGTGCGACCGGTTCGACTTTTGGGCTGTTTGGTGAAAGGTTGTCCCGTACAACATCGGTTGAGCGTTCCGTTGCAGCTCCGAGTATGGGTGTACGTGACATGCTATTCGGGTATCCCTACATGTGTATATCGAGTCGATTCACCGTCCCTCGCAGTTATGAGTGCCGCTTGTTCACTGTGTCGTGACATAGTAAATCTATGGAATGATTTTGATACATTACTGCTGTTATGAATAACTTGTACTGCCACATGTGTGCCACAAAATATTGCTCACTAAATTTCAGATTTGTGAACCGTTAACTTGTATCTAAAAGATGAATGAAGGATGAACTTGTAGGCATGTCCTTCGCTGCCAACTGCCATCCTACTTTTGTTATGACTTGCATGTCAAGTTTTTTGTGTAGGAGAGTCGGTTAAGACTTGCTGAGCCATCGTGCTCACGGTTGCTGCTATGAGTGTTTGCAGGCGAGGAGTACCCCACAGACTTGGAGTACGGGTTCACCGGCGAGGGCTATCCTCTTGTAAAATCCCCAAAAGTGGTAGCAAGAAAATTCAGCTCATATACACTTATGAAAAATGAGGGAAATTAAAACTTTGAATTATAATAGTGTAAGTTCAAAGTGAGGGTTTAGACTTCCCAAAACTTCCAAATATGTAGATCTAAATGCAGAGCTTGGATCTTCATATTCCAAATATTCAACCTTCCAAAATTCAGCTCATTTGGAGGAGTTTTCATATTTGTTTGGGATTAAAAGAAAAGCCCTCTAATCCGAATTTCAAATTCAGTTTCAAATTCCAATTCCCTCAATTTGAAAATTGGGTTTCACAAATGTGTTCTCCACCTTTTAATAAGCAGCCATGCCAAAAATTGGAAACTTTGGAGCTGGTTTTCTATATTTTTGAGGCAATACAAAGTGGAGAATTCAAACTCCTTTTCAAATTCAAATGATCAAACCCCATTCAAATTTACACCAGAATTCAAACCATTTGAATTCTGCAAATTCAAACTTAACTTTGGGATGAAGTAATGCCTTTAATGTTGAGTTGCTGGAGGGAAAAATATCAGAAAAGTTTGACTAAACAAATGGGGGAGATGGGGCCCAATTGTCAGCCACCTACTGGAGCTACCGCCTCAGCCGACGGCGGTCGAACAGCGAGAGTGTGAGGACCCCGCCGTCCCGATCACTCACGGGGACGGGACACCTCGCCCGGGAATCGCATTGGGTGGTGCCGTGCGATGCGGCACCCAACAGCACACATAATAAAGCATCATATTACATAAAACAAGCGGAAGCTTACAAAGTGTTGATTTTACAAATACTTCTCAAAATAAACTACAACGGAAGACTATTACAACTCACGTCTCATACCTATGCTAAGCAACAAAGAAGGTGTCCAGCCCGCGGACCCTTCTCGCTAGCAACACTGTCATAATAGCAGCGGCAGGGGTTGCCATGAGTTCACCACTCGGGAAGTTCCGAGTCTCATTGGGCACCCGATCATATCGGCGTACAGTTATTACCTCCAAAACAACTTAGATAGTATCTGTGAGCACGAAGCTCAGCAAGACTGAACCGTCACCCTAGTCATGAAACTCTACATGATGAAAATAGAGGGCTGATTATAGCAGTTTGCACAAACGATGAACTTGAGCTAAAGGAGAGTCCTTACTTCAAGTTTTTAAGCAACTTTTATAGCCCTCGCGCAACCTACATCGAGACTCCACAATCAAACAAGAAACGCTTCATCTCGATGTCACTTGCCCGAGGTGAAAATAACTTTAGTGATCTATTCTAAACTCATACAAACCTTACGCCATTAACGTCGAGACTCCACAATTAAACAAGAAACGCTTTGCCTCGACGCTACTAGCCCAAGGTGGAAATTAAATTTAGTGAAGTGTTGATCGTTCCTCATCTCCATTATGAGGATTACCCACGAAGCATGTTAAACGTTTCCCAGTTTATTACTACGTCACGACTCAGTGTACAAGTATGCTCACTACCGCGAGCGACAGTGGTTGCAATAAAAAAACACCCGGCTGACACGACACGTACGCCCGTACTCGACGTTGCACACAGCAACCGTCACTGACGTCGTACGTGGCAACCTTTCACACGACACCCAAATGTCAAACCAGTCCCACCGACTGGGATTAAGTCTCTCTACGGCAAACCCTCGTAGAGCCGACTTCTCTATCCTTTCAGCATCGGCATCAGACGGTGAGGTATGCCTCGACACCCAGGTTAACATGTTACATCGGTTTCCTGGGTCCCATATTGCCAGTATGCATCCGGTACACATCTCAAACTTGTCCAGCGGGGCCGCACACGAGAACGGGCCTTAATCGACTCAGACATAGACTAGGCTCACAGGACCACGTCCTTGACCTTCCATCCACTGCCCGGTCTCCATTCCCAACTATGAGGATCAATTCCCAACTCTTCCGATTGATCCCCATTAACCCCGTTTCACGAGTAGGAATCTGCCCACTCGAGTTATGCCTCTTTTAATCCACTTTTGTTGAGATCAGCAGTTATAATTAATTGATAACATATCCTACAATAACTCCAGGGTTTTCTGGTCATGCATTTGGAGTTTCATACCATCTAGATGTAATGCAATAAATAAAATGCTAGACGTATGAAGTGTATACAAATAAAAACTTGTAAATTTGATGCAAACCGGGGCTTGCCTTTGTTTTGCAGGTGACTTATATATATATATGCAGTTAGTGAAGACCAATTGACTTGATCTCTTGCCTCCCTCCTTTGATCTCTACTCCAATGACTTCAAGTCCTTCACGTAGATGCTACACGTAATGAATATGCACATATATTTATTTGTAAAGATTTTGCTACCAGTTCTAATGACAAGTTTACAAAAACTGGAACCCTGTTTAAGAATTTAAAATGACACTGGTGCTAGTGGTTTGGGTCCAAGTAACATGATCAAGTGCTAAATGTTTTCCCCTCATCTATATTGATCACCTTAAGAGGTTAAACAGAACAGGGGTGATCCAGAGCTCCAATAGAGCTGAGAATTTTCATGTGAGTTCCTTGTCACAAGAAAGTCCTCTGGACAAAAAAATTAGCACTTTTCATTGAGTGGTTTGTTCAGAATAATTTTCCAAGCAATTAAGCAAATAAGAATTAATTCTGAGATCACACCCATGTTCATGCAAAAATTAGTGAACTACAATTTCAATTATAGCTCATAGAGTTTGCATGAATTTTCCTAGCATTTTTGGAACTAAGATCTGCCCAGAACTGAATTTCCAAGTTTTGGAAATTCTCTGAAAATGTTTCTGTATTCAATTGAACACAGCATCTTCGAATCTAAATTTCCCTGATCAACTCAACTCCAATTGATCTGAAACTTTTACAGGAGTTCACTAAATCCCTAGAGACTATTCTGGCAAAATTTGAGGATTTTTGGATTAACCAAACGCCCTCTAAAATTCTTTTGTTAAAAAGCTTTAAAGAATTTTACAGAATTAAATAAAGGGTTTCATACAAATTGGGTTCTATATTTGGATAGTACTCTATCAGAGGAATCCAACAAAATTTGTTTCACAATTTGTGGATTCTCCTACCCAAAGTTGTAGCTATTCAATCTTTGAACTGAAGTCTGAAATTCCCCAAAATGTTCAAATGCTGGCAGTGGGTCCAGGGGACAGGTGTCACTCGTCGGGGCGAGCCACACGGGGCTACAGGGTATTTCCCGCGCCGCCATACCAGATCCCCCACGCCACAGCCGATCAGGGATTTGAAATACCGTCGCTGACAGGCGGGACCCGCCGGGTCGTCTTCTACCTCCGGCCACCCGCGCCCGCGCGCCGCCGGGCTCGCCGGAGTTCGACGGATTCCGGCCTCCCGGCCATCCCCCGAGCCCTCCCTCGCCGTTAGGGCCTAATTTCACGTGCTAAACACGATGGAACCCTCTTCCCCGGCCAGCGATGGCTCTAACCTAGCTGGCCACGGCGCGGCGGCTCTGGACCAGTTTGGCAACGTCGCCCGGTCATCCTAGCCTGCCCAGACCTCGGTGGAACGGTGCTACAGCACCAGTGGACTATGGGGATGCTCGACCTAGCCTCAAAACTGCTCGGGACCGGCGGCTAATGGTGTCTCACCGTGCACCCGAAACCTCCTCCGCGTTTGAGGTCGGAAATTCTGGAATTCATGCGGTCTACGTGCGTCTTTCCAACTAGGGTTGTGAAGGACTACTGATCGCTGGCTAGTGGCGGACCTGTGTGCAAGGTTTCACGGCCTAAGAACGAGAGGGACGATCGAATTTGTTATTACCGTATCAGAAGGTCGGATGGTGCCCGACGGCGAACTTTTCTCAAATTCGGGCCCGGTAGATCATCTCATGCTTGAGCTTCGGGGACGAGCATCAGGGGCTCTTAGCGCATCTGAGGGTGCTCTAGCTCGGGCCTGAGAAGCTTTCGGTGGGGCTGTCCACGTGAGACCACCTCGGTTTCCCGATGGTGAGCCTCGGTGCCCGGCGGAATTCGTCAAATTGTGATCAAACGACACGGCAACACCACGGAGTAGCGAGATGGGCAGCTAGCGCACGCGTTGGTGCTCACTTTTGCCGTGGATCACTCGCGCAGTGGAGGGGTGGCGCTGGTTTGCAACAGGCAGAACGGGAAGCGGCACCGGCAGGTCTCTGCTGTGCGCGCGAATGGGGACTGAGGCGACGTGCGAGCTGAGGTGATAAGCGCGGGGAAGAACAGGTCGCCAGCGCGAAATGGGAGCAGGAGGTGGGGCCTTGGGGGAAGGGGGCGGCCGCTCGGTGTCGCCCCGGGGTTACACTTCGGTGGAGTGAGGAACAGAGAAAAAAAACTTAAGTGTTAAGTCTATTCCTCCCCATGACAGGTGGGCCCCACTCAATTTCCCTGCAAAAAGATCTCCATGGTTTGACACATATTCAACTCCAATTATTTGAAAGTTGGAAACTGAGCTGCATTTGCATAGTTGGACAAATTTCATCCAAATTCAAATGTCTATTTGAATTCCTTGCACAATTAACTCCATTTGGAAAAATGGGCAGCAAATCTTTTCAAAAATCAATGAAACTTTGCCTACCCACTTATTTGGACCTAAGGAATCCAAATATGCCATTTGATTCTTGTGTTAGCTGCTGCAAACATGAGTTTGGGCACAACAGTTTTGAAGTTCTCATTGTGTCCTACCCTCACTTGAAGTTTGAATTTACATTTAGTTCATCTCTGATTTTTAAACCCTTCCCTTGCACTTGAGCTCTTCATTTCTGTGGTTTTAATCTACATGAGGTCCATCCATGCAGTAACCCTAAGTTTGTTTAGAAGAAATCTCACCTATGTTATCATATGTGGGAAAAGTTTCAACTAAGCCCCTTTTTCATACACATGACTCCAACATTTGTGCAAACTCATGTTTCTTTGTATTCACATTTTTGGGACCTTTACAATCCTTCCCCCTTAAAAGAATCGCGTCCCGAGATTACAAAAGAAAGATGAGACGGAAGGTAATTACAACAACTACGACAAAAGTTCCGGATAGTTCTTGTGGAGGTAATCTTCACTATCCCAAGTCGCTTCTTCCGGTGTGTGATTACTCCACAGGACTTTGTAAAATTTCAAAGCCCGATTTCGAGTGATCCGGCTCTTTTCGTCGATAATCTTGATGGGCTTCTCGGTGTAGGTGAGGTCCGGTTGCAATATTTCCATGTCTTCCGAAAGGATGTCCGTCGGCTTCTTCAAACACTTTCTCAAGTGCGAGACATGGAAGATGTCGTGGATGCCCGATAAGGATGGCGGCAGCTCCAAACGGTAGGCTACTGGCCCACACCGTTCTGTAATAAGGAACGGACCCACAAAGTGTGGCGCTAGCTTTCCCTTGACCCCAAATCGATGAATTCCCTTCATCGGTGATACTCGGAGATAGACGTGATCTCCGACTTCAAAACACAAGGGTCGGCGTCGCTGGTCCGCATAGCTATTCTGGCGAGATTGAGCGGCCCTGAGGTTCTCTTGAATCAGCTGGACCCGCTCTTCGGCATCTTTTACAAGATCAATGCCGAAAATCACTCTCTCGCCCGATTCACACCAATTGAGTGGTGTGCGGCACTTCCTGCCATAAAGTGCTTCGTATGGTGTCATTTTAATACTGGATTGGTAACCATTGTTGTAAGAGAACTCCGCTAATGGCAAATGGTTATCCCAGTTCTTTCCATGATCTATGGCACATGCCCTCAGCATATCTTCTAAAATTTGATTCACCCTCTCTGTTTGACCGTCGGTCTGAGGATGGTATGCTGAGCTTCTGATTAATTTTGTTCCCAGAGATTCATGTAGTTGATCCCAGAAACGAGCAACAAATATTGAACCTCGGTCCGATATGATGGTCTTGGGGACTCCATGTAAGCACACAATCCTTGAAAGATACAACTCTGCATATTGCTTAGTTGAAAATCTTGTACTCACTGGGATGAAGTGGGCTGATTTTGTTAAGCGATCAACAATCACCCAAATGGAGTCATGCCTTCTGGAATTCTGCCCATGTAAAGTCATGTCCAGCTGGTAAGGAGACGACTTGATTTGCCCACCATGCACTGGCGGACCCGTGAAGTTGTTGCGCCGCGTATAACACCTTCTGATGTTCGGTGCATTGAAGCAACCCGAACTTAGACTCAATGGTACGGATCCAGCTATCCGCCACCAGAGGATCCTCAGATTCAATGAAAACTGGTGGTTGAGTTGCCAAGAACTCAACATAGGAATTCAGTTGAGGTTGGCGCAAGTCTTCGTCTTGAGATCCCCCTTGACGGGATGTATTCATCACCAGGGTGCGGAGCAAGTCGGTTCGCTCATCGTTGGCACCCGTCATGGCAGCCAGAATGTCCGCCATTGTGACCGTGGGTGAAGGTCCTGGTGGCGGCTGCTGTTGCGGAGCTCGCTGCTCCCGCTGTGGAGAGTTATCACCCCGACCACCACTAGAACCACCCACCTCACTCATGGAACGAGTTCGCACCATTCTGCAATTGCAAGAGTTCATTATCAGTTCAACACTATCACTTGATTTATTCCATAAACAAAGTAGTGCAACACTGATAATGAAACCTCAACATGTAAGCAAAATGATTTAAGCGCAAACTGATGTATCTAACGGCAACGATTTACAAGCCGACTGATTGGTCCTCAAACAGATCAGATTCTGATCCAGTTAAAAGCACTTCCGTAACTCAAGTTGAATATTAAAGTTAAAGTTAACTTTAATATCTTTCCAACGAGTATCCAAATGCCTCCATATCACTTCTGAATCAAAAGTTATGATTTCGCAGAGTTGACAGACTTTCTGGATAAAATTTGCCAGCATCTCCTTTGTATGTGGCTGATTTATCACGGTTGTATATACAAATACAACAAGAATCTGAACAACCTGAACTACAACCGGGTTGCATATCTCATAACCTTTCCAAGGGTGTATCACAGGCTCCTTAGGGATTTATCTACAGGAAGTTATGGCTTAAAAACAGAAGGGTCCAGAGAGGTTTTGCTACTGTCCTGGTTCTGAACAGTTTTCCTTCAACTGGTCTTTTTACCAACTTAACATGTGATTTTGCTCTGGAGGTCTACACGAAAGTTGTAGACACTTGAAAATTTTTCCAGAACTGTATCATACACCTTAATTGGTTAAAGCTACTCAGAGTTATGCTCTGTTAAAATCCAGCAAGAATTCCTGCCAGAAACAGAGCACTCTGTTTTTGAAATCTTTGAAACCTAAACCTTCTCTCATTTGAATCTTAGTTCAAGATAAGAGTTCAGTAACTAATATTTGTTTCAAACTTCCATTTTTAGTTGAAATTTAGCTCATGAATCATTTCTTCATAGGGAAGAGGTTATTATGTGTGGTACGGTGTCGATGCACCGTAAGAACAATGTCGGTACTACGTTGCCTCTCCAAAAGAAAATCCTAAACCGGCTTATAGCGGCATATACGTATTATCAGTGGCACTAAAACGGTCTCTCGCACACGTATACTACACGGGATACGTACGTGGTTGGTACCTGCAGAAGAACACTCAATAGTGGTGCACTCAAAGTTTTTCTCATTTCAGGCAGTTCTATAATTAAAAGTAAATACAAACGCCCGTATCATTGTCATATGGCCGTCCTTGAGTTAAGTCACATTTCAAGGTACGTGATCGTGTTTCAACACCACACGACGGGGAACCCGAGTATATCATGAACGGGTCGTCACGGTTGGGAATGTTATCAACCCAACGGATACCACCTACTGCCCTGCAGGGCACGCGATGGCAAGCACTGCGTATGTCCTCCTGGGCTATTTCCAGACGAACACACTCTCACGTTACTGACCACGCGATGGGGTCTCCACTTATTTGCCTAATGCACGCTAGGGATCAGCATTTCATATGAACTCAGGAACATGAAGAGTTCAAGAGTTTCATATTAACATCTCACACCAAGCTGTGAGATCTAGCCCTGGACCACTTTCCTCGTCAGGGGAGCTAACCGAAATTGAACCGCTTTCGGTGGCGTTCCTTACCATTCTTACCTGAACGTAGGTGCATCGTTACATAATCAAGGTTCAGAAGTATAACAAGTATGTTAGTGCTGCCACCTTAAATAACTATACTACTACAGTTCTTATATGGGCCTAATACCGTTTCCTCACCGTATCCTAAGTTTTTGTCATAATACGATCCTTATTCCGTGTGCTATTACCAATGCGGCTCTGATACCACGCTGTGAGGACCGGCCGCCGTCCCGATCACTCACGGGGATGGGACACCTCGCCCGGGAATCGCATTGGGTGGTGCCGTGCGATGCGGCACCCAACAGCACACATAATAAATCATCATATTACATAAAACAAGCGGAAGCTTACAAAGTGTTGATTTTACAAATACTTCTCAAAATAAACTACAGCGGAAGACTATTACAACTCACGTCTTATACCTATGCTAAGCAACAGAGAAGGTGTCCAGCCCGCAGACCCTTCTCGCTAGCAACACTGTCATAATAGAAGCGGCAGGGGTTGCCATGACTTCACCACTCGGGGAGTTCCGAGTCTCATCGGGCACCCGATCATATCGGCGTACAGTTATTACCTGCAAAACAACTTAGGTAGTATCTGTGAGCACGAAGCTCAGCAAGACTGACCCGTCACCCTAGTCATGAAACTCTACATGATGAAAATAGAGGGCTGATTATAGCAGTTTGCACAAACGTTGAACTTGAGCTAAAGGAGAGTCCTTACTTCAAGTTTTTAAGCAACTTTTATAGCCCTCGCGCAACCTACATCGAGACTCCACAATCAAACAAGAAACGCTTCATCTCGATGTCACTTGCTTGAGGTGAAAATAACTTTAGTGAGCTATTCTAGACTCATACAAACCTTACGCCATTAACGTCGAGACTCCACAATCAAACAAGAAACGCTTTGCCTCGACGCTACTAGCCCAAGGTGGAAATTAAATTTAGTGAAGTGTTGATCGTTCCTCATCTCCATTATGAGGATTACCCACGAAGCATGTTAAACGTTTCCCAGTTTATTACTACCTCACGACTCAGTGTACAAGTATGCTCACTACCGCGAGCGACGGTGGTTGCAATCAAAAACACCCGGCTGACACGACACGTACGCCCGTACTCGACGTTGCACACAGCAACCGTCACTGATGTCGTACGTGGCAACCTTTCACACGACACCCAAATGTCGAACCGGTCCCACCGACTGGGATTAAGTCTCTCTACGGCAAACCCTCATAGAGCCGACTTCTCTATCCTTTCAGCATCGGCATCAGACGGTGAGGTATGCCTCGACACCCAGGTTAACATGTTACATCGGTTTCCTGGGTCCCATATTGCCAGTATGCATCCGGTACACATCTCAAACTTGTCCAGCGGGGCCGCACACGAGAACGGGCCTTAATCGACTCAGACATAGACTAGGCTCACAGGACCACGTCCTTGACCTTCCATCCATTGCCCGGTCTCCATTCCCAACTATGAGGATCAATTCCCAACTCTTCCGATTGATCCCCCTTAACCCCGTTTCACAAGTAGGAATCTGCCCATTCGAGTTATGTCTCTTTTAATCCACTTTTGTTGAGATCAGCAGTTATAATTAATTGATAACATATCCTACAATAACTCCAGGGTTTTCTGGTCATGCATTTGGAGTTTCATACCATCTAGATGTAATGCAATAAATAAAATGCTAGACGTATGAAGTGTATACAAATAAAAACTTGTAAATTTGATCAAGTGCTAAATGTTTTCCCCTCATCTATATTGATCACCTTAAGAGGTTAAACAGAACAGGGGTGATCCAGAGCTCCAATAGAGCTGAGAATTTTCATGTGAGTTCCTTGTCACAAGAAAGTCCTCTGGACAAAAAAATTAGCACTTTTCATTGAGTGGTTTGTTCAGAATAATTTTCCAAGCAATTAAGCAAATAAGAATTAATTCTGAGATCACACCCATGTTCATGCAAAAATTAGTGAACTACAATTTCAATTATAGCTCATAGAGTTTGCATGAATTTTCCTAGCATTTTTGGAACTAAGATCTGCCCAGAACTGAATTTCCAAGTTTTGGAAATTCTCTGAAAATGTTTCTGTATTCAATTGAACACAGCATCTTCGAATCTAAATTTCCCTGATCAACTCAACTCCAATTGAGCTGAAACTTTTACAGGAGTTCACTAAAACCCTAGAGACTATTCTGGCAAAATTTGAGGATTTTTGGATTAACCAAACGCCCTCTAAAATTCTTTTGTTAAAAAGCTTTAAAGAATTTTACAGAATTAAATAAAGGGTTTCATACAAATTGGGTTCTATATTTGGATAGTACTCTATCAGAGGAATCCAACAAAATTTGTTTCACAATTTGTGGATTCTCCTACCCAAAGTTGTAGCTATTCAATCTTTGAACTGAAGTCTGAAATTCCCCAAAATGTTCAAATGCTGGCAGTGGGTCCAGGGGACAGGTGTCACTCGTCGGGGCGAGCCACACGGGGCTACAGGGTATTTCCCGCGCCGCCATACCAGATCCCCATCGCCACAGCCGATCAGGGATTTGAAATACCGTCGCTGACAGGCGGGACCCGCTGGGTCGTCTTCTACCTCCGGCCACCCGCGCCCGCGCGCCGCCGGGCTCGCCGGAGTTCGACGGATTCCGGCCTCCCGGCCATCCCCCGAGCCCTCCCTCGCCGTTAGGGCCTAATTTCACGTGCTGAACACGATGGAACCCTCTTCCCCGGCCAGCGATGGCTCTAACCTAGCTGGCCACGCGCGGCGGCTCTGGACCAGTTTGGCAACGTCGCCCGGTCATCCTAGCCTGCCCAGACCTCGGTGGAACGGTGCTACAGCACCAGTGGACTATGGGGATGCTCGACCTAGCCTCAAAACTGCTCGGGACCGGCGGCTAATGGTGTCTCACCGTGCACCCGAAACCTCCTCCGCGTTTGAGGTCGGAAATTCTGGAATTCATGCGGTCTACGTGCGTCTTTCCAACTAGGGTTGTGAAGGACTACTGATCGCCGGCTAGTGGCGGACCTGTGTGCAAGGTTTCACGGCCTAAGAACGAGAGGGATGATCGAATTTGTTATTACCGTATCAGAAGGTCGGATGGTGCCCGACGGCAAACTTTTCTCAAATTCGGGCCCGGTAGATCATCTCATGGCTTGAGCTTCGGGGACGAGCATCAGGGGCTCCTAGCGCATCCGAGGGTGCTCTAGCTCGGGCCTGAGAAGCTTTCGGTTGGGCTGTCCACGTGAGACCACCTCGGTTTCCCGATGGTGAGCCTCGGTGCCCGGCGGAATTCATCAAATTGTGATCAAACGACACGGCAACACCACGGAGTAGCGAGATGGGCAGCTAGCGCACGCGCTGGCGCTCACTTTTGCCGTGGATCACTCGTGCAGTGGAGGGGCGGCGCTGGTTTTCAACAGGCAGAACGGGAAGCGGCACCGGCAGGTCTCTGCTGTGCGCGCGAATGGGGACTGAGGCGACGTGCGAGCTGAGGTGATAAGTGCGTGGAAGAACAGGTCGCCAGCGCGAAATGGGAGCAGGAGGTGGAGCCTTGGGCGAAGGGGGCGGCCGCTCGGTGTCGCCCCAGGGTTACACTTCGGTGGAGTGAGGAACAGAGAAAAAAAACTTAAGTGTTAAGTCTATTCCTTCCCATGACAGGTGGACCCCACTCAATTTCCCTGCAAAAAGATCTCCATGGTTTGACACATATTCAACTCCAATTATTTGAAAGTTGGAAACTGAGCTGCATTTGCATAGTTGGACAAATTTCATCCAAATTCAAATGTCTATTTGAATTCCTTGAACAATTAACTCCATTTGGAAAAATGGGCAGCAAATCTTTTCAAAAATCAATGAAACTTTGCCTACCCACTTATTTGGACCTAAGGAATCCAAATATGCCATTTGATTCTTGTGTTAGCTGCTGCAAACATGAGTTTGGGCACAACAGTTTTGAAGTTCTCATTGTGTCCTTCCCTCACTTGAAGTTTGAATTTACATTTAGTTCATCTCTGATTTTTAAACCCTTCCCTTGCACTTGAGCTCTTTATTTCTGTGGTTTTAATCTACATGAGGTCCATCCATGCAGTAACCCTAAGTTTGTTTAGAAGAAATCTCACCTATGTTATCATATGTGGGAAAAGTTTCAACTAAGCCCCTTTTTCATACACATGACTCCAACATTTGTGCAAACTCATGTTTCTTTGTATTCACATTTTTGGGACCTTTACAATCCTTCCCCCTTAAAAGAATCGCGTCCCGAGATTACAAAAGAAAGATGAGACGGAAGGTAATTACAACAACTACGACAAAAGTTCCGGATAGTTCTTGTGGAGGTAATCTTCACTATCCCAAGTCGCTTCTTCCGGTGTGTGATTACTCCACAGGACTTTGTAAAATTTCAAAGCCCGATTTCGAGTGATCCGGCTCTTTTCGTCGATAATCTTGATGGGCTTCTCGGTGTAGGTGAGGTCCGGTTGCAATATTTCCATGTCTTCCGAAAGGATGTCCGTCGGCTTCTTCAAACACTTTCTCAAGTGCGAGACATGGAAGATGTCGTGGATGCCCGATAAGGATGGCGGCAGCTCCAAACGGTAGGCTACTGGCCCACACCGTTCTGTAATAAGGAACGGACCCACAAAGTGTGGCGCTAGCTTTCCCTTGACCCCAAATCGATGAATTCCCTTCATCGGTGATACTCGGAGATAGACGTGATCTCCGACTTCAAAACACAAGGGTCGGCGTCGCTGGTCCGCATAGCTATTCTGGCGAGATTGAGCGGCCCTGAGGTTCTCTTGAATCAGCTGGACCCGCTCTTCGGCATCTTTTACAAGATCAATGCCGAAAATCACTCTCTCGCCCGATTCACACCAATTGAGTGGTGTGCGGCACTTCCTGCCATAAAGTGCTTCGTATGGTGTCATTTTAATACTGGATTGGTAACCATTGTTGTAAGAGAACTCCGCTAATGGCAAATGGTTATCCCAGTTCTTTCCATGATCTATGGCACATGCCCTCAGCATATCTTCTAAAATTTGATTCACCCTCTCTGTTTGACCGTCGGTCTGAGGATGGTATGCTGAGCTTCTGATTAATTTTGTTCCCAGAGATTCATGTAGTTGATCCCAGAAACGAGCAACAAATATTGAACCTCGGTCCGATATGATGGTCTTGGGGACTCCATGTAAGCACACAATCCTTGAAAGATACAACTCTGCATATTGCTTAGTTGAAAATCTTGTACTCACTGGGATGAAGTGGACTGATTTTGTTAAGCGATCAACAATCACCCAAATGGAGTCATGCCTTCTGGAATTCTGCCCATGTAAAGTCATGTCCAGCTGGTAAGGAGACGACTTGATTTGCCCACCATGCACTGGCGGACCCGTGAAGTTGTTGCGCCGCGTATAACACCTTCTGATGTTCGGTGCATTGAAGCAACCCGAACTTAGACTCAATGGTACGGATCCAGCTATCCGCCACCAGAGGATCCTCAGATTCAATGAAAACTGGTGGTTGAGTTGCCAAGAACTCAACATAGGAATTCAGTTGAGGTTGGCGCAAGTCTTCGTCTTGAGATCCCCCTTGACGGGATGTATTCATCACCAGGGTGCGGAGCAAGTCGGTTCGCTCATCGTTGGCACCCGTCATGGCAGCCAGAATGTCCGCCATTGTGACCGTGGGTGAAGGTCCTGGTGGCGGCTGCTGTTGCGGAGCTCGCTGCTCCCGCTGTGGAGAGTTATCACCCCGACCACCACTGGAACCACCCACCTCACTCATGGAACGAGTTCGCACCATTCTGCAATTGCAAGAGTTCATTATCAGTTCAACACTATCACTTGATTTATTCCATAAACAAAGTAGTGCAACACTGATAATGAAACCTCAACATGTAAGCAAAATGATTTAAGCGCAAACTGATGTATCTAACGGCAACGATTTACAAGCCGACTGATTGGTCCTCAAACAGATCAGATTCTGATCCAGTTAAAAGCACTTCCGTAACTCAAGTTGAATATTAAAGTTAAAGTTAACTTTAATATCTTTCCAACGAGTATCCAAATGCCTCCATATCACTTCTGAATCAAAAGTTATGATTTCGCAGAGTTGACAGACTTTCTGGATAAAATTTGCCAGCATCTCCTTTGTATGTGGCTGATTTATCACGGTTGTATATACAAATACAACAAGAATCTGAACAACCTGAACTACAACCGGGTTGCATATCTCATAACCTTTCCAAGGGTGTATCACAGGCTCCTTAGGGATTTATCTACAGGAAGTTATGGCTTAAAAACAGAAGGGTCCAGAGAGGTTTTGCTACTGTCCTGGTTCTGAACAGTTTTCCTTCAACTGGTCTTTTTACCAACTTAACATGTGATTTTGCTCTGGAGGTCTACACGAAAGTTGTAGACACTTGAAAATTTTTCCAGAACTGTATCATACACCTTAATTGGTTAAAGCTACTCAGAGTTATGCTCTGTTAAAATCCAGCAAGAATTCCTGCCAGAAACAGAGCACTCTGTTTTTGAAATCTTTGAAACCTAAACCTTCTCTCATTTGAATCTTAGTTCAAGATAAGAGTTCAGTAACTAATATTTGTTTCAAACTTCCATTTTTAGTTGAAATTTAGCTCATGAATCATTTCTTCATAGGGAAGAGGTTATTATGTGTGGTACGGTGTCGATGCACCGTAAGAACAATGTCGGTACTACGTTGCCTCTCCAAAAGAAAATCCTAAACCGGCTTATAGCGGCATATACGTATTATCAGTGGCACTAAAACGGTCTCTCGCACACGTATACTACACGGGATACGTACGTGGTTGGTACCTGCAGAAGAACACTCAATAGTGGTGCACTCAAAGTTTTTCTCATTTCAGGCAGTTCTATAATTAAAAGTAAATACAAACGCCCGTATCATTGTCATATGGCCGTCCTTGAGTTAAGTCACATTTCAAGGTACGTGATCGTGTTTCAACACCACACGACGGGGAACCCGAGTATATCATGAACGGGTCGTCACGGTTGGGAATGTTATCAACCCAACGGATACCACCTACTGCCCTGCAGGGCACGCGATGGCAAGCACTGCGTATGTCCTCCTGGGCTATTTCCAGACGAACACACTCTCACGTTACTGACCACGCGATGGGGTCTCCACTTATTTGCCTAATGCACGCTAGGGATCAGCATTTCATATGAACTCAGGAACATGAAGAGTTCAAGAGTTTCATATTAACATCTCACACCAAGCTGTGAGATCTAGCCCTGGACCACTTTCCTCGTCAGGGGAGCTAACCGAAATTGAACCGCTTTCGGTGGCGTTCCTTACCATTCTTACCTGAACGTAGGTGCATCGTTACATAATCAAGGTTCAGAAGTATAACAAGTATGTTAGTGCTGCCACCTTAAATAACTATACTACTACAGTTCTTATATGGGCCTAATACCGTTTCCTCACCGTATCCTAAGTTTTTGTCATAATACGATCCTTATTCCGTGTGCTATTACCAATGCAGCTCTGATACCACGCTGTGAGGACCGGCCGCCGTCCCGATCACTCACGGGGATGGGACACCTCGCCCGGGAATCGCATTGGGTGGTGCCGTGCGATGCGGCACCCAACAGCACACATAATAAATCATCATATTACATAAAACAAGCGGAAGCTTACAAAGTGTTGATTTTACAAATACTTCTCAAAATAAACTACAGCGGAAGACTATTACAACTCACGTCTTATACCTATGCTAAGCAACAGAGAAGGTGTCCAGCCCGCAGACCCTTCTCGCTAGCAACACTGTCATAATAGAAGCGGCAGGGGTTGCCATGACTTCACCACTCGGGGAGTTCCGAGTCTCATCGGGCACCCGATCATATCGGCGTACAGTTATTACCTGCAAAACAACTTAGGTAGTATCTGTGAGCACGAAGCTCAGCAAGACTGACCCGTCACCCTAGTCATGAAACTCTACATGATGAAAATAGAGGGCTGATTATAGCAGTTTGCACAAACGTTGAACTTGAGCTAAAGGAGAGTCCTTACTTCAAGTTTTTAAGCAACTTTTATAGCCCTCGCGCAACCTACATCGAGACTCCACAATCAAACAAGAAACGCTTCATCTCGATGTCACTTGCTTGAGGTGAAAATAACTTTAGTGAGCTATTCTAGACTCATACAAACCTTACGCCATTAACGTCGAGACTCCACAATCAAACAAGAAACGCTTTGCCTCGACGCTACTAGCCCAAGGTGGAAATTAAATTTAGTGAAGTGTTGATCGTTCCTCATCTCCATTATGAGGATTACCCACGAAGCATGTTAAACGTTTCCCAGTTTATTACTACCTCACGACTCAGTGTACAAGTATGCTCACTACCGCGAGCGACGGTGGTTGCAATCAAAAACACCCGGCTGACACGACACGTACGCCCGTACTCGACGTTGCACACAGCAACCGTCACTGATGTCGTACGTGGCAACCTTTCACACGACACCCAAATGTCGAACCGGTCCCACCGACTGGGATTAAGTCTCTCTACGGCAAACCCTCATAGAGCCGACTTCTCTATCCTTTCAGCATCGGCATCAGACGGTGAGGTATGCCTCGACACCCAGGTTAACATGTTACATCGGTTTCCTGGGTCCCATATTGCCAGTATGCATCCGGTACACATCTCAAACTTGTCCAGCGGGGCCGCACACGAGAACGGGCCTTAATCGACTCAGACATAGACTAGGCTCACAGGACCACGTCCTTGACCTTCCATCCATTGCCCGGTCTCCATTCCCAACTATGAGGATCAATTCCCAACTCTTCCGATTGATCCCCCTTAACCCCGTTTCACAAGTAGGAATCTGCCCATTCGAGTTATGTCTCTTTTAATCCACTTTTGTTGAGATCAGCAGTTATAATTAATTGATAACATATCCTACAATAACTCCAGGGTTTTCTGGTCATGCATTTGGAGTTTCATACCATCTAGATGTAATGCAATAAATAAAATGCTAGACGTATGAAGTGTATACAAATAAAAACTTGTAAATTTGATGCAAACCGGGGCTTGCCTTTGTTTTGCAGGTGACTTATATATATATATGCAGTTAGTGAAGACCAATTGACTTGATCTCTTGCCTCCCTCCTTTGATCTCTACTCCAATGACTTCAAGTCCTTCACGTAGATGCTACACGTAATGAATATGCACATATATTTATTTGTAAAGATTTTGCTACCAGTTCTAATGACAAGTTTACAAAAACTGGAACCCTGTTTAAGAATTTAAAATGACACTGGTGCTAGTGGTTTGGGTCCAAGTAACATGATCAAGTGCTAAATGTTTTCCCCTCATCTATATTGATCACCTTAAGAGGTTAAACAGAACAGGGGTGATCCAGAGCTCCAATAGAGCTGAGAATTTTCATGTGAGTTCCTTGTCACAAGAAAGTCCTCTGGACAAAAAAATTAGCACTTTTCATTGAGTGGTTTGTTCAGAATAATTTTCCAAGCAATTAAGCAAATAAGAATTAATTCTGAGATCACACCCATGTTCATGCAAAAATTAGTGAACTACAATTTCAATTATAGCTCATAGAGTTTGCATGAATTTTCCTAGCATTTTTGGAACTAAGATCTGCCCAGAACTGAATTTCCAAGTTTTGGAAATTCTCTGAAAATGTTTCTGTATTCAATTGAACACAGCATCTTCGAATCTAAATTTCCCTGATCAACTCAACTCCAATTGATCTGAAACTTTTACAGGAGTTCACTAAATCCCTAGAGACTATTCTGGCAAAATTTGAGGATTTTTGGATTAACCAAACGCCCTCTAAAATTCTTTTGTTAAAAAGCTTTAAAGAATTTTACAGAATTAAATAAAGGGTTTCATACAAATTGGGTTCTATATTTGGATAGTACTCTATCAGAGGAATCCAACAAAATTTGTTTCACAATTTGTGGATTCTCCTACCCAAAGTTGTAGCTATTCAATCTTTGAACTGAAGTCTGAAATTCCCCAAAATGTTCAAATGCTGGCAGTGGGTCCAGGGGACAGGTGTCACTCGTCGGGGCGAGCCACACGGGGCTACAGGGTATTTCCCGCGCCGCCATACCAGATCCCCCACGCCACAGCCGATCAGGGATTTGAAATACCGTCGCTGACAGGCGGGACCCGCCGGGTCGTCTTCTACCTCCGGCCACCCGCGCCCGCGCGCCGCCGGGCTCGCCGGAGTTCGACGGATTCCGGCCTCCCGGCCATCCCCCGAGCCCTCCCTCGCCGTTAGGGCCTAATTTCACGTGCTGAACACGATGGAACCCTCTTCCCCGGCCAGCGATGGCTCTAACCTAGCTGGCCACGGCGCGGCGGCTCTGGACCAGTTTGGCAACGTCGCCCGGTCATCCTAGCCTGCCCAGACCTCGGTGGAACGGTGCTACAGCACCAGTGGACTATGGGGATGCTCGACCTAGCCTCAAAACTGCTCGGGACCGGCGGCTAATGGTGTCTCACCGTGCACCCGAAACCTCCTCCGCGTTTGAGGTCGGAAATTCTGGAATTCATGCGGTCTACGTGCGTCTTTCCAACTAGGGTTGTGAAGGACTACTGATCGCCGGCTAGTGGCGGACCTGTGTGCAAGGTTTCACGGCCTAAGAACGAGAGGGATGATCGAATTTGTTATTACCGTATCAGAAGGTCGGATGGTGCCCGACGGCAAACTTTTCTCAAATTCGGGCCCGGTAGATCATCTCATGGCTTGAGCTTCGGGGATGAGCATCAGGGGCTCCTAGCGCATCCGAGGGTGCTCTAGCTCGGGCCTGAGAAGCTTTCGGTTGGGCTGTCCACGTGAGACCACCTCGGTTTCCCGATGGTGAGCCTCGGTGCCCGGTGGAATTCATCAAATTGTGATCAAACGACACGGCAACACCACGGAGTAGCGAGATGGGCAGCTAGCGCACGCGCTGGCGCTCACTTTTGCCGTGGATCACTCGTGCAGTGGAGGGGCGGCGCTGGTTTTCAACAGGCAGAACGGGAAGCGGCACTGGCAGGTCTCTGCTGTGCGCGCGAATGGGGACTGAGGCGACGTGCGAGCTGAGGTGATAAGCGCGTGGAAGAACAGGTCGCCAGCGCGAAATGGGAGCAGGAGGTGGAGCCTTGGGCGAAGGGGGCGGCCGCTCGGTGTCGCCCCAGGGTTACACTTCGGTGGAGTGAGGAACAGAGAAAAAAAACTTAAGTGTTAAGTCTATTCCTTCCCATGACAGGTGGACCCCACTCAATTTCCCTGCAAAAAGATCTCCATGGTTTGACACATATTCAACTCCAATTATTTGAAAGTTGGAAACTGAGCTGCATTTGCATAGTTGGACAAATTTCATCCAAATTCAAATGTCTATTTGAATTCCTTGAACAATTAACTCCATTTGGAAAAATGGGCAGCAAATCTTTTCAAAAATCAATGAAACTTTGCCTACCCACTTATTTGGACCTAAGGAATCCAAATATGCCATTTGATTCTTGTGTTAGCTGCTGCAAACATGAGTTTGGGCACAACAGTTTTGAAGTTCTCATTGTGTCCTTCCCTCACTTGAAGTTTGAATTTACATTTAGTTCATCTCTGATTTTTAAACCCTTCCCTTGCACTTGAGCTCTTTATTTCTGTGGTTTTAATCTACATGAGGTCCATCCATGCAGTAACCCTAAGTTTGTTTAGAAGAAATCTCACCTATGTTATCATATGTGGGAAAAGTTTCAACTAAGCCCCTTTTTCATACACATGACTCCAACATTTGTGCAAACTCATGTTTCTTTGTATTCACATTTTTGGGACCTTTACAGAGAGCGCGCCAGCTCTCGGTTGAACCCGCGCCCAAGGGAGACCCCACGCCACCTCCTGCTGCCTCGGTTGCTCGGTTGGATCACGGCAAGGGGTGCGCCGGAGCTGTTTCACTTCTCCCCCAGCCATAACTCGCACCTCAGCCGTTTCTCTCGCCCAGAACACCGCCGCCGTTCCTCCCGATCACGCCGCAGCTACTGAGCTCGGTTGCTCGAGCGCCCAACAGCGAAGAGCTGCGCCTACCAGTGCTATAGCCATCCAGCACCTCTCCTTTCCTGCCCCGAGCGTGATTGCTCCAGAAATTGGCAAATTAGCCTTGATCCTCGGGTGAACGTGGAAGAACCGAGGGAGGTCACCGTGGACAGCTCACACCGAGTAAGATCACGGCAAAACAAGTCAGCCCCTCGGTGCGTCCTCGACCCCAGCTGCTCGAGCCCAAAGCTCAGCCCTGGACGTTGATCACAGCAGAAGAATTCCGGGTTTTTCCCCCGGACAGTACAAACTGACCCCGAGGTAGGAAATTGCCAAATTCGTCGTTAATTCGTGTTCTCATTGATTAGAACTGTACACGAAGCTTCCTAACTATTTGGTGCACTTCCTCCCTCAATTTTAGACCTAGACATGGGGTGTAGAGGGAGAATTTCCACGTCTTGATCATGGCGCACCGCCGGACCGCCTCGGGCGCACGGTGCCGATAGGGTTCCAGCGATCCTCGATCAGTTTAGACCCCATGTCGAGCTTCTACTCCCTCCACTGTTGCTCTAGATCCCGAGAACCGATCATTTGGTGGAGGTATGAGGGCTCCCGATTTCACCGGAGTGCAAAACATTGCTGTCGCCGGTGCGCGGTGGTTTCCGGTGAACTACGGCCGCCGGCGACCCACCCAAAGTGCTCAGCGCGGTTAAATATGGGGGAGCGGCGAATTTGACGAAGTTTGGACCACGGGAACCCCGTCCCGGCGAGCCTCGCCGGCGTGCGCCGCCGCGGGGGCGCGGGCAGCGCGAGGATGATGAAGGAGGGCGAGGTCCCACCGGTCAGCCTCCGTATACGCGCAGGGATCGGTTTGTGGTGCCGGATCCGGTGCGGCTGCGCGAGAATAACCCCGTAGCCCCCGGTGTTGCCGAAATCTCACTGGTCCGATTTAAAACAGTGGGCCCAGTTCCTATTATTTGAAGTTTCTATTAGGGAAATAATTTCAGGAATTAGCTGATCTTTGCAAGCCCATAACTTTGTGTAGAAAACTCCAAAAAGAGTGAGACCAATTTTGTTGGAATCATCATGAGGAGTACCTCACAGAGAAACCAATTTTAGGCTATGAAAATGCCCAGGAATTTCTGTAGAATTGTTTTTAGTAAATCCTTTAGGGATTTACTACAGGAGCAATTCTTTATGAAATAGTCCCAAATTTGGGCAGAAAATCCTTTCCATGGTTACTGATCTTCAATAAAAATTTGGGCTTCATTGGAGTTCATTTGCTAGGCTAAACTACCTTCCCAAGTTCAGCCTTAATTAGAAATTCCAATTTAAACAGAAGCTTTTTCAGAACTCTGGCCCAACTTCAAAAATTCATATATCTCTGATGGTAGCACCAAAAATGGTGAAACAAATTTTGTTAGAACCATGGAGACTTACCCTAATCAGATCTTCCACTATTAGCAATGTCAAAGCTCCTGAATTGGGCTCAAAATTCAGAGAAGCATTGTACTTGTAGGAATTTTAAAGACTACATTGTGCAATGACATGTCTCCAAATTTGGCTCAAATCATCCTTAGAGGGTCCAGTATCCACTGTAAAAATCGCAAAGCCAATTAAGGATTCTAAATAGCAGTAGCTATGAATAGAAGTTCAATCCTTATAAACCCTTAATACTTACACATATATTTTGCTACATTTCATTTAGTGACCGAAGTTGAGGATACGCCGGAGCCTTTGGACGTCCTGCCACCAGAAGCTAACTTCTCCTCTGACTCGCAACCAGGCAAGCCCCGGTTTGCACTTAAGTACCTTTTATAAAGTTTTTCATTTGTATCACTTATGTCTAGGTTGAAATGTATGCATTAGAGTTAGGGTGATTGAAACCCCACTTGCATAGCCTTTTAAATCCTATAAAGGGTTGGGTAGTGTACAAACTCGACGAGTAGAGAATGCCATGCTAATGTTTAGGATCTCGGTAGAAGTCGAGTAGTTGGAAGCTACTCGCGAGATAGTACTTATCACCTAGAAAGAAAAGAGGTAGATAATGGCTTGAGTTGTAAAAAATATGAGACCCAGCAGGGGGGATAGGATGCAGTGAGCAGAGGTCTCACGTGCGTAGCCCTGTTGGTGTCGGTTGAGGACCGTCCGTGTGCGGCCCTGCTGGACAAGTATCGAACAGTACCGGATGCATACTGGCATATGGGAACCAGGAAACCGATGTAATTGGTTAACCTGGGTGTCGAGGCTTACCCAACCGTAAATAGGAGTGGGTTGGGGGTAGCAAGGTGTAAATGTGCCGGTGGGCACAGTCACGCTCCACGCGGGGACCTCCTACCCGTTACGGATGGACCGGTTCGGCATTTGGGTTGCCTTTGAAAGGTTGTCGCATACAATAGAGTAGGAAGGGGTGTGGAATCACGCTTCTGAAAGTGGGTGTATGTGACGTGTTATCCGGGTGTGTCTTGATTGCAATCACCGTCCCTCGCGGTTATTTGAGTACCCGCTTGTTCACTGCGCTGTGACGTAGTAAGAAGTGAAATAAGCCAACTGAAAATGCTGTATTGATCTATTAATGTCTTAATACCTTGTGTGCTGTAGTTATAGAAGCGAATTAAGTTTATATTCCACTTTGGGCATCTCCACATCGGAGGAAAGCGTTTCTTGTTTGATTGTGGACTTCCGATGTGAGGGCTGCCTAAGGCACATGAATCTTCTGCTATAAAACTGAAAGTAAGGATCAACTTATAGGCGTGTCTTTATTGCAATGTCCCTTCCTACCTTACACATCCTTGCACGTAGAGTTCCATGCCTAGGGTTGACGGTTAAGACTTGCTGAGCCATCGTGCTCACGGTTGCAATATTTTGAGCTGTGTGCAGGTGAGAGTTATGAGGAAGGTTCCGAGGACGAGGCGATGCCCCCGTCGGGGTACACGGCCGAGCTGGAGCCCTGCATGCCGCCGTGATTCTCCGGTTCCTTGCTGCTAGCGTGTAGCGTCCCCGGGCTGGACGGCTGCACTTTTGCATAGCTAGGATGGGAGGCCATATATGTATGTTACTTCCGCTGTATGAATAGGTTTTGTAAAAAGGACTTCCGCTGTTTTATATCAAATAAAAGTGTGTATGTTGTTCTTTATTCTTTTCGTGTGTGCTGTTGGGTGCCGCATCGCATGGCACCACCCTATGCGATCTTGGAGTGGGTGAACCACGGGGTGGTCCCCACACCTCTGTCGGGGACGACGGCTGTGTGGGTGCCGTACAGCCGCAGTGAAGCTGGTTGTAGCTAGTGTGGGTTGTCCATAGGGCTGGACAACCAATTTTTGCTAGTTAAGAGTATGAGTGAGTTGTATAAATAACTTTCTGCTGCAGTAAACTTTGTAAAGTAGATGTAAATTGAAGGTTTGTACCACTTTTGTACAAATTCAGTAAGTTTGAATGTAGTACTATGTTTCCTTATCGTGTGTGTTGTTGGGTGTCGCATCTGCGGCACCACCCTCTGTGATCTTGGCTTGTACGGATTTTGGTCCATCACACCGAATCTATAGATAATATGCTCAAGGACAAAACTTGTTACCTGTTTGTATGTGTTGTTCTTGAGTGGGACAACTTCTATCCACTTGGTGAAGTAGTCCGTGGCAACTAACACAGACCGATGTTTCTTCGAAGACACCATATGAATCTCCCCGATGAATTCCAGACCCCATTCTAGGAAAGGCCAAGGCTTCACGACGGGATGAAGCATGCTAGCCGGTGCTTGTTGTATATCTCCGAACCTCTGGCAAGCTTTACATCCTTTGTAATACCTGAAACAGTCTTCCTGCATGGTCGGCCAATACAAACTAGCTCATTTGAGCATCCACTTCATTTTATGAGCCGACTGATGCGTGCCACAAAGACCTTCGTGCACTTCTCCCATGGCCTTCTTCGCTTGATCTTTGTCTAGACACTTCAGCAAGAGTCCATCTGTGGTTCGGCGATATAGTTCATCGTTGATCAGCGTGTACCTCAATGCTTGACGCCGAACCTTCCGATCTTTGCATGTGTTTGGGTCTTCGATACACTCTATGATAGTTGGCCTCCAATCCTCAACATCCAACACGTCAAAACTGGCCAAATTGTTCTGTTTCATCTTGATATCATCGTCTCTGGACAATATTGACCTTGTTTTTACGTGGAACTTTCCTTTTTCACCTCATAGCCCGATGCCTGCTGTGCAAGGTCATTTGCCCTTTGGTTTTCTTCTCTTGGTATGTGTTTGGCACAGAATGTATCTAGAGTCCTGATGATATCTAGACATTGTTCATGATAATTGTTCAAAATTCGATCCTAACATTAGCTTTCACCGCTGATCTGCTGGATGACAAGCATGGAATCAGCAAAAACTTCAATATCCTTGATCCCCATGTCGACTAAATGCTCTAAGACATTCAGCAGGGAATAATATTCGGCTTGATTGTTAGTTCACACAAAGATGAGCCGGACAGAGAACTCATAGATCACATTTGTGGGTGAAACCGATACATACCCGACTCCTTTACCACTGTCGCAAACCGATCCATCAAAGAACAACTTCCAAGGATGTACCTCGACCATGCATTCCTCTTCAAGTTGCACGTTGTGCTCCACGATGAAGTCTGCTACAACCTGGCCCTTCACACTCCGGAGAGGCTCGAACATCAGATCATACTCCACCAATGAGTACGCCCATTTATCTATCCTGCCACTCAAAATCGGTTGTTGCAACATGTGCTTGACCATGTCGTGTTGACATGTCATGAAGCACATACTGGGAGGAAGATAGTGTTGAAGCTTGGAACACACGTAATACAAAGATAAACAAAGTTTCTCAACGAAAAGTGTATCTGGTTTCAGTATCTAGGAGCCGTTTGCTCAAGTAAGCTACAGAATGCTCTTTACCTTGTTTTTCCTGAGTTAAAACAGCCCCGATAACTTAGCTTTGGGCAGCTATATAGAGTCGGAAGGGCTGCCTCATCTGTGGTGCACGTAAGACCGGTGGCTTCATCAAGTATTCTTTGATCCTCTCGAAAGCCTCCTTCTGCTCTTCCCCCAATTAAACTCCTTCTCGTGTTTGAGTCTTAAGAGTGGCATGAAGGTTCCGATCTTCCCAGCTAGCTTTGCAATGAAACTCCTAAGGTAATTGACCTTCTCCAGCAATCTTTGCATGTCTTTTCTTGCATGCCGGCTCCCTTATTCTTCTGATAGCTTCAACTTCTTGGGGTCGACCTCTATGCCGTGTTCATGCATGATAAAACCCAAGAAGTGTCTAGTCGACACGCTAAATGCACATTTGAAAGGGTTCATCTTAAGGCCATACCTTATCATCGTCTCAAAGGACATCCTCAAGTAAGCCATATGTCCTTGGAATGCAGCCGACTTCACCACGAGATCATCAATGTACACATTAAGAATATCTCCGAACATATCGTGGAAGATCAGATTCAGGGCCCTCTGGTATGTTGCACCGGCGTTCTTCAACCCGAAGGTCATTACAACCCATTCAAACAGTCCCACGAACACAGGGCAACAAAAAGCTATTTTTGATGTGTCTTACTCAGCCATGAAGATCTGGTTGTACCCTGCATTGCCATCCAAGAAGCTGATCATCTTGTGCCCTGAAGCATTATCGATCAACATGTCGGCAATGGGCATGGTGTATTCATCCTTGGGTGTAGCCAATTTGAGGTCTCAGAAATCTATGCATATCCTCAACTTCACCGTATTTTTCATCTCCACTGGAACTATGTTGGACACCCATTTGACATACCTGTAGGGCCGAATAAAGTTAGCTTGGAGTAGACGATCCACTTTTTCCTTGATCTTGTCATGGATAGCCAGGTTGAATCGCCTGAGCGGTTGCTTGTAAGGTCTAAAGCCTGGCTTGATCAGCAGCTTGTGTTCCATGAGGTCTCGGCTAAGTTCTGACACCTTGGTGTATTCCCATGCAAAACAATCCATATATTCTCTAAGTAATTGGCTTACCTCTTGCTTCTGGGAACATCCGAGGTTTTTGTTGACGAAGGTTGGCCAATGTGCCGATCCATCTCCGATGTTTATCTCTTCTAGTTAGTCCAGCGAGGAAAACCCTTGCCCGAGCTTCCCTAAGTCATCAAAATCTTCCACTAACCCGCCCATATCGTTCCTATCTAAACGATGTTGATCGGTTACCTCCTGCAGCCAAGTTAAATGGCCTCGTTTATCTTGTATTTTCAAGTTACATTACTGAGCCGAATGAAGTCAGTCGGCTTTACACGTACGGGCACAAACCTGTCTCTTCCTACACTCACAAAGTCATAGTCGGTTAAATCCCGACCTGTGAGACACCTAATATCTTCATGTTGAAGATCAGATGACTCGGCCATTGCTATGCGAACTGAATTATCAGCTCCAACTACTTATACCTCGTCGCCAACCCATTGGACGAGACACTGGTGGAGTGTAGATGGAACACACCCATTGGCATGAATCTATTCTTGCCCAAGGAGCAAGTTATACCGACTCCTCACATTGACGACGAAGAATGCTGTGGGCAGCATCTTGCTTCCAACCGTGAGCTCCACAGACAGTATTCCTTTGGCCTCGGTTGGGTCTCCAGCAAACCAACTCAAGGTTGTGTTGATCTTGATGAGGGTGCTCTCTTGGTATCCAAGCTTTTCAAACATGGATATGGGCATTATGTCGTCTCCCGTTCCTCCATCGACCAACATCCTTCCACTGATGTTCCATCTATGTGTTGTCATATGTACAATGGCTTTTCATGTGTTGGCCGAGCTGTTCTGATTTCTCAAAAACCACGTTCTTAGCTCCTAGACCGAGCTCGGGCACCTCAAAATCAGGAAGACAAAACTCAGAAGGCAAATTAAACACCATGTTCATCCTTGCTCGTGGGGTTTTCTTCATTCTCATTATCTCCAGCTTCCTCCCAGGCAATCCCCTTCTCCTTCCAAGTCTTCTTGGTGATCATTGGTCGTGCTTGGTTGAACCAACAATCCCTCTGCTCCTCCTTCCTCTTCTCAGAAAGTTCCAGAGCCCTCAGCCTTTGTACATGTCTCTTTTATGTCTTGTTGAGCCCTGTGGGACACCATTGGGGTTCTGGCTTTGTTCCTGGAGCCACTGCCTTGATCTTGTCTTGTTTCATCCCTTCTGGCTTCACGTCCCACCAGCTAAGCCGTCGTGGAGCTACTCTGGACTGGCCGGTTGATGTCTTGGGTTGTCGTGTGTGATAGAACAAAATCCGTACATTCCAGAATCACAGAGGGTGGTGCCGCACGATGCGACACCTGACAGAACACACGATAAGAAACATAGTATTACATTGAAACATCTGGTTATGCATTTGGGGTTTCATCCATCCTACACCTAATGCACACACATACTTCAAGCTAAGTGAATATAAAGCAAAACTTTATAAAACTTGTTAAATACAAATTGGGGCTTGCCTTGTTGCTGCTGTTCAGGGGTTAATGTCTCCTCCGGAGGTATGAAGTCAAGTATCTCCGGGGTTTCCTCGAGTTCAGCGACTACACATAAGCAATTTAACGATATGTCAATTTAAATACAAATGTGTTGAATGTAGTATATAATGACAATAACTCTATCTAGACATCCTATTTGGCTCTGAAATTTTTACTGTGGCTTGGTGAGAACCTAAACAGAGACTTGACCAAGTTTCATTTGAATCAAATTCTATTTGAGCTCTGCCCAAATAAAAGTCTAAATGGTCATTACTAGAGCATCTAAGGATTTCCAGGGATTTACATGGATCAAACCCTTACTTTCTCGAAACTAGAGTTTGAGATGGTTCTAATGGTGTTGGTTTCATGTAATTTGAAGAATCCTAGAGAAAGTTATGCCCTAATCAAGATTTGAGAAAATTCTGAAAAATGTTTCTGTACATTTTTCTATTTTCTCAGGGCAGTTCAATTAATCACACCATTAGAGGAACTAAATAAATTTGTATAGATCTAAAATTTTTCCTGTGACTCAAGGATTTTAATATGAACCTCCTGGCCAAATTTCACAATTTTCCATAAAGAAATTCTCCATATAAAATTCCTAACAGTTTAAACTTTAGGGAATTAATTCTGGAAAAAGAATAAGTTTCATGAGCTGAAACTTATTTTTCTGGATAGAACTCAAAGAGCTGAATCCAACAAAATTTGGTTCACTAAATTGGATAATTCTACACAAAGTTATGAATTTCTAAAGTTTGAGCTGATTCCTGAATTATTTTCCTAAAGGAAATCCTTTCCCGCGCCTAACAGTGACTGACAGCGGGGCCCACGTGTTTAATTTAATCTAACCCGTGTGCGCTTAGCGCTGTGGCTGACACGTGGGACCCGGGCCTTCGTCTATCTCGCGACGCTGCCGCCTCGAGCCGTCGGAGCTCCGGCGAGGTCGGCGTTCCCCGTGATCTAGCTCGTCGGTAACGGTGAAACTCGCCGCCCCACCTAACTTTGGACGCTGAACACACTAGACACCTTGCTGCCACCGGCTAACCGCCGGAGCTCGTCGGCGACGAGTGCTATGCCACTGTGCCTCATCGGCAACGTGTTCCCGTCATTCCGCCCACCCCCTTCGCGCGCTAATCGTGTCACCACGTTCAGGGCAGCCTCGGGAAGCTTGGCATGACCTCGGTTGGGACCCAAACAGCCGGAAAACCAGACCTCACCGGTGACCCCCTCTTTCACCGAACTGTTCCTCGGTGAAACTACGGTTCTGGTGGGTCTTTCTCGCTGGTTCTTGCTCGAGGAGAAGCGCAAGGACCTCTAGAACGTGTGTGGGCTGCAGCTCGAGCGGCGGTTTCCTCTGTGCATTGAATTTCGCCGTCAACCGATTCCTAACCCTAACACACCCCATGGAAAGAAACTAGAAATTCTCACTCTACACAGCATGGAATGGAGCACGGCTTGCTCCAACAGCTTCAGCACATGCCAGCACACCTTTTCCTCTCTGGTGGCGGTGCGTGAATTGGCCGGGATCGGTCGGTCGCCGGTGATCAGAGAGAGGCGGTAAGAAGCTTGCGAGCGCGAGCGAAGCACGGCACGGTGTGAGCTGGTTTTCACTCGGGAATGAAGAGCACGGTCGACACAGCTCATGTTCTGGACTTTGAGCCAAATTTTTTTGCCATGAGGTGGGGCTAACCGAGCGAGCTTGCTGCCCACGATCGCTCGGCGGTCGACCGCGTGTGCTTCCCTCTGTTTGAGTCGGTTCAGTGGAATTTAGTCACTGACTAGTGGGTCCCACCTCCACTAATTCTTTCCAATTGTGATGACTGATATTTCCCTCATCTACTCACAATTGAGTGGCGAACTTCACTCCCAAGTCATGAGTTGAATTTGAAATCCTCCAATTTGAGCTGGGTTAGCTAAATTCAAATCACACTTGAATTTGAAATTCAAATTCAGTTTTGAATTACTCCAAATATGGCTCTGAATGTGGCCTAGAGGGGGGTGAATAGGCCTTACAAAGTTTCCTGCACACTTAATTTAGTTGTCAAAAACTTGCTTGACCAGACTAGTCCGGTTGTGTGAGCGGACTAGTCCGGTGTGCCTGAAGTGTGTAGATTGTATTAAGTGTTGTTCAGGAAAATTAACTTGTTTAGCAGCGGAAATAAGAACAACAGTTATTTTATTTTGAGTTTATAATATGAGATGTGATTAAGCACGTGAATGAAACTTAGCAATTCAAATTATGAAGTTTAGCAACTAGATGTTCTAATCAACAAAAATAAAGAAGTACGCGAGACACAAATTTTACCGAGGTTTGATCTCACCAAGAGATCTACGTCCTCGTTAAGGAAGCTCACACAGAGCCGGGTCTCTAACCCTTTCCCTCTTCAAGTCACCACACAAGGCCGACTTGACTCCACTAGCATGGGTAATCACCGAGTTTGTGGGGCAACCTCACACGTTGAGGACTCCCACGAGAATTACAATGAAAAAGTGATCAAATACACTCAAAAAGATTACAATGCAGAATATGAGTGTAGAGAGATCAAACCCCAAGAGCTCACAACGAAGGAACGACGATCTCCCAATCCCAAATCCAAGTGTTTAATTGATTTTCACCTTTTTCGAACCTTAGATGTGTGGGGAGATGTGTTTTTGGGCTCTTGGGACAGGTGGCGGCGCTAGGGTTTGAGTTTCTAGCAGTATGAGTCGTGTCTCTTCATTGGAAGGCCGTGGATCACCAATTCATATGGTTTCCAAAAAGTTATCGTTGTAAAACCTAATACCGGACTAGTCCGGTATATGATCGGACTTGTCCAGTCTACTTCCAGTGGGCAAAGCGGACTAGTCCGGTCTAAAACCGGACTTGTCCGGTGCTATGTGAAATGGGGTTCCAGAAAGTTTAGCGACTAGTCCTGTTGCATGGACGGACTAGTCCGCAGTCCTCTAAAGAGGACAACAGAAACATGAGCCAACTAGTCCGGTCTAAAACCGGACTTGTCCGGTTGCATTCCAGTAAGCTGACCAGACTAGTCCGGTCCATGAACGGACTAGTCCGGTGTCCAGTGAATTTTAGTTGATTTTTAAACACCTTACCCTTACGCAAAGTTATGAGCTCTTGGGATGTGTCTCTCACACACACCCTATACATTGAAATCTACTTTGCTCTTCTAAGTTCCATTAAAGTCTTCCTTTTCGGACACCACTCTATTTTTCACCTTTTTGTGTGCACCGAGCTAGTTCACTTGGTTTGTCCTGCAATCATCTCAATAGTTTCATTAGGATCTCATATGCTTGCCATCAATTCTCCAAAACCCACAAGGGATACCCTAGATGCACTTTCAATCTCCCCCTTTTGGTGATTGATGACAACCATTTGAGATATCACAATTAAGAGAAAAAATTGATTTTTCATAAAGTGTGCATATATGAGAATAATGAATAACTAACAAGAAAAACTTCTCTCATATACACACACCTTATGGTGGGGTGCCTAACAAATGTGTGATCGACAAAAATATGATGAACGGGGATAAAAGATAACAACCATAGATGTAAGCATCACAATACTATGAAGCATCACACAAGGTGAATAGTCAAATTACAATAGTTTTAAAAATAAGTACAAGTCCTCGATCACAAGTCCTTAATAACTTATCCTAGATAGCTATTTTAGTCTCAATCTCTCCCCCTTTGGCATCAAGACACCAAAAAGGAAAAAATCGAGTGGAATCACTCATCACCGTTCCCACTTTCACTCTCAGTCCTATCTTCATCTTTCTCTTCACCTTGATCTTCATCATCTTGACCATTTAGAGGGTTAGCAGCTGAACCACCACCAAACCCAAGGAGCTCAACTCTTGGTCAGTGAAGGTTGGCATTTCAGTGAAGTCTTCAGCTGAGTCCTCAGAAACTTCAAGTGACCCTTGTGGCTCAATTTCCAGTTTGGCACAGATGGCCTGGATGTTGGCTTTTACATATCTTTGATGCTTCTTCCTGGCCAATCTCTCTTCATGTTGCTTAACTTCAACTTTGCGGCAAGAGGCAAAGATAGAAGATAGCATCTTGAAGATGCCACTTGAGGATTCCCGAGTAGATGAGGTTGCATGAGTGGTAGCTGCATCCTCAGATCTTGTCTCCTCTTGAGCTCTCTTGGACCTTCTTTCTTCTCCGGGTGAGGCAGGAGCAGAAGGAGCAGAATATATAGTGGGCTTTTGGAGCCTAAGTCTAGTGTGAGGCACATCCTTTACAAACTCCAGTCATGTCACTTTTTCAATCATGAACATTATGTAGGGTGCATAGCCGCAAGACCGGATGGGATTGATAGAGATATTGACAATGTCATTGTAAATGTACTCAAACACATTGAATTTCCTCTTCTTGCTTATGACCTTCATCAAGGTTCTGAGAGTGCCCTGAACAGTCCCTGCATCTCCCACTTTGGGAGCTATAGTCTTCCTCAATATCCGATTGAGAACTACAAAGAAAGGCTTCATGTATTTAGTGGTTGGAGGCTTGAATGGCATTCGTTTATCATAGAGAAAGTCCAGCTGATTTTTCTCCAGTGGTTTCAGGTTATGAATTACAAGTTCATTGTCCAAGGTATGCTCAAGATGAAGGATTCTTGCGAATTCTTCATAGGTGACACTGTACTGAGACCCATGTGTCATCCAAATCATCCTGTCGTTGCCATCACAAGCAAAGTAAAGAGTAGAGTAGAATTGTGTGATGACTTCATCATTCCAGTCACACTGGAAGGAGAATAGTTCTTTCAGCCCGTGAAACTCGAGGGCTGTCACAACCTCCTGATAAGTTTGACATCTCTTGGACTGAAGGTAAGCAATGTCAACCCACTGACTTTCGACAACTGGATGCTTTATCTTCCGATACACATGTTCATAGTAGTCAGCATAAAAATTACTCCAAAATCTGGGGTCAGCTGACTCTCTGGGCTGATTATACACCTCTACTTTTCTGAACTTGTCAGCTAGTTCACCCCCTTTTCCAGTGTAATCATCATTCGAAGGTTGCCTGTTGCGATGAATGGGATTTTTCATTTTCAGAGGCCCAATGGGGCCACTAGCAAGTCCCTTCCCTTTATTGAGAGCCCTCTTAGGTCCCGAGGAGCTCTCGGCAATAGCCTTTCCTCGAGGCTTCTTCACAATCACCTTCCTCTTCTTAGGCAAATTTTCATCGGAACGTGGAGAGTGGACATTGACATCATGTCTTTTCTTCATCACTCCCTCCTTGGCTCTCCTCACTCTTTCACGTTGAACCTCTTCATCAAGGTGGAAAGAGCCGGCATCTGAGCCTGAAGGCATGGTGCCTGATAAGGAGTTCATGGAATAGATACGAATGGACTCATTATTGACTTCAAATAGGAATGTAGGGGTTCAACTGTCAGAGACCGGACTTGTCCGGTTTTCAGAGTGCGAACTTGTCCGGTGTACCGGACTTGTCCGGTTTTCAGAGTGCGGACTTGTTCGGTGTACCGGACTTGTCCGCATCTGTGCGGCGGACTAGTCCGGCCTGGCATAAGAACCCTAACGTTTCCATTTGAATCAGATCTCCTATCTAAAGACGCAAAGGCAGGAAAGTGGTAGGAATACATCTATGGAGGCAATGTACATCCTTTTGAAATCAAAGGAAACGAGCTAGAATTAGAAAAGTTTGAGAGTTAGGTTTTAGGGGGGAATTTACCAAGAATTGAAGATTTGCGTTGAAGGAGCAAGAATCTATCCGGATGAGTCCGGAGAGGAGAATCCACTTGTCAAGGAGAGGATTTTCCACGGAGAAAACTTCGAGTTTGAGGGCTCAACCCAAAAATCACTTTGGGAGCTATGGTTTAGGAGAGGGAGGTAAGACCAAATGCTTATGAGTGGAGAAGGAGGGGTCTGGGCCGGCCAAACGGCTATATGTGCGACTGACCGGACTAGTCCGATCACGGTAGCAGACTAGTCCGGTGCCCCTGAGTTAACCTAACTCTATCGTCTGTCTGGACTAGTCCGGTGCCCCTGAGTTAACCTAACTCTATCGTCTGTCTGGACTAGTCCGGTTGACAACCGGACAAGTCCGGTTCCAAAAGACTTGATGCAGATAGTAAAATTTAGAAATGATCCAAGGACACTAATTTTTGCAAATAATCTTGGTAATTACGACCAGTAGGCAAGCAACAATCAAACAATGGTCATATTTCGCAAGATTTCTTCATTAAAATAGTTTTCTTAGAGGAAAAAGAGATGAGGAGCAGTTTTTACAATAAAATGTAACATTTGAGGTTGCAACCAGGTATGCAACGTTTCAAGCCACGTTTCGAGAGTCAAGAATATTAAGTTCATTTCTTAGCTCACAAAACCTTTTCTCATCTAATGGTTTGGTAAAGATATCTGCTAGTTGTTTTTTAGTTCTAACATGTGAAATTTCAATGTCACCTTTTAATGAATGATCTCTAAAAAGTGATGACGAATATCTATGTGCTTAGTTCTTGAGTGCTCTACTAGGTTGTGTGCAATTTTTATAGCGCTTTCATTATCACATAGAAGCGGAATATGATTTAGATTGTAGCCGTAGTCTCTAAGAGTTTGTCGCATCCAAAGTAGTTGTGCACAACAACTACCAGCTGCAACATACTCTGCTTCCGCTGTTGAAAGAGCAATAGAGTTTTGCTTTTTAGATGACCAAGAAACTAGGGATCTGCCAAGAAATTGACAAGTCCCTGAAGTGCTCTTTCTATCGACTTTGCATCCTGCGTAGTCGGCATCGGAATAACCTATCAAGTTAAACTTGGATCCTTTGGGATACCAAAGACCCAAGTTAGGTGTGTGCACGAGATACCTTAGGATTCTTTTTACAGCTATTAAGTGACACTCTTTAGGTGCAGCTTGAAACCTTGCACACATGCATACGCTAAGCATAATATCTGGCCTAGATGCACATAAGTAAAGTAAGGAGCCGATCATTGACCTATATACCTTTTGGTCCACATTTGGACCTTCTTCATTGAGGTCGAGATGTCCGTTGATTGCCATGGGTGTCTTGATGGGCTTGGCTTTGTCCATATTGAATTTCTTGAGGATGTCTTGTGTGTATTTGGTTTGGCTTATAAATGTGCCTTCTCTTAGTTGCTTCACTTGGAATCCCAAGAAGAACTTCAATTCGCCCATCATTGACATCTCGATCCTATCTGTCATAATTTTGCTAAATTCCTCACAGAAAGACTTGTTAGTGGATCCAAAGATAATATCATCAACGTAAATTTGACATACAAATAGATGATCATCAAAATATTTAGTGAAGAGTGTATAGTCAGCTTTACCAATTTTGAATCTATTTTGAGTTAGAAAATCTCTAAGGCACTCATACCAAGCTCGAGGAGCTCGTTTGAGGCCATAGAGAGCCTTACGCAGTTTATAGACGTGGTTAGGATACTCTTGGTCTTTGAATCCTGGTGGCTGCTCCACATAGACTTCCTCCTTTATCGGACCGTTGAGGAAGGCACTTTTGACGTCCATTTGATACAACTTAAAATTATGGTGAGTATCATATACCAATAAAATACGAATGGACTCAAGTCTAGCTACAGGAGCGAAAGTTTCGTCGAAGTCCAAACCTTCGACCTAAGAATAACCCTTGGCCACCAGCCTCGCTTTATTTCTTGTTACTACTCCATGTTCATCTTGCTTGTTTCGAAAGACCCATTTGGTTCCAACGATGTTCGCCCTTGGTCTTTCCACCAGCTCCCACACTTCATTTCTTTTGAAGTTGTTCAATTCTTCTTGCATTGCAATCACCCAGTCTGGATCCCTTAAGGCTTCATCTACCCTGTATGGTTCCAGAAAAGAGACAAAAGAATAGTATTCACAGAAATTTGCAACGCGAGATCTAGTAGTTACTCCCTTAGCAATATCACCAATGATATTGTTGACAGGATGGTCTCTTTGTACACTCTGATGTACTCTTGGGTGAGGAACTTGTGTAGCTGCTTGTTCTTCATCATCTTCATGTTCATTGTCTCCCCCTAGATCATTGCTTCCATGATTATCTTGATCTTCTTGATCTTCCTCCACTTGATCTTGTGCAAAAGCTCCCCCTTGATCATTGCTTCCTTGTTAAGGTTCACCTTGTGCATTTGAGTCTTGCGTTTGCTCTTGTGGTAGAATATCACCAAGTGCCATTCTCTTCAGCGCTTCACATGGAGCTTCCTCTTTATCTAGCACACACTTATCGACTTGCTCCACTTGTGAGCCGTTAGTTTCATCGAACACTATGTCACGTGCTACTTCAACAAGACCGGACACCTTGTTGAAGACACGATAGGCGTAGGCATTCGATTCATAGCCGAGCAAGAACCCTTCATCGGACTTCGAAGCGAACTTCGAAGCCCTCGATTTCTTGTTCAGAATAAAACATTTACAACCAAAAACTTTGAAATAAGAAACATTCGGCTTTTTACCGGTAAGGAGCTCATATGGAGTTTTCTTCAGTAGTCGGTAAAGGTACAGCCGATTTGTGGCATGACAAGTGGTGTTCACCGCTTCTGCCCAAAATCGATCTGATGTCTTGTATTCGTCCAACATTGTTCTTGCCATTTCAATCAATGTTCTGTTCTTCCTTTCGGCCACCCCATTTCATTGAGGAGAGTAGGGTGCCGAGAACTCATGCTTTATCCCTTCTTCATCGAGATACTCTTCAACTTGTGTATTCTAGAATTCTGTCCCGTTGTCACTTCTGATGTTCTTTACGGTTGATGAGAATTCGTTCTGGGCCCTTTTCAGGAACTTCTTGAGGATTCCCTGAGTTTCTGATTTATCATACAAGAAAAATACCCAGGTAAATCTTGAAAAATCATCAACAATTACTAAACCGTATTTGTTACCGCCGATACTTATGTAAGCAATTGGACCAAATAGATCCATATGAAGAAGTTCCAGTGATCTTGTAGTGGTCATTACGTTCTTGGCGGGGTGTCGTGCTCCGACTTGTTTTCCCGCCTGGCAAGCGCTGCACGGCCTGTCTTTCTCAAAAACCACATCCTTTAGACCTCGGATGTGACCACCTTTTAGAAGTTTCTGCAGATTTCTCATCCCAACATGGGCTAGCCGTCTATGCCACAGCCATCCCATGTTGGTCTTAGCAACCAAGCAAGTGTTGAGTTCGGCTTTATCTTTGTTGAAGTCAGCAAGATAAAGCTTTCCCTTCAACATTCCCTTGAATGCAATCGAGCCATCGCTTCTTCTAAAAATGGTCACACCCTCATTAGTGAATAAACAGTTGTAACCTTTGTCGCATAGTTGAGATATTGACAAAAGGTTATAATCTAGGGAGTCTACATGTAAAACATTAGATAAAGTGTGTTGAGGAGATATTTCAATGTTACCGCTACCAAGGACCTTTCCTTGGCTGTTGTCTCCAAAGTATATGCCTTCACTTAGATCCTCGTTGTACTCGTACTCCAAAAACATATCTCTCTCTCCGGTCATGTGATTTGTGCATCCGCTATCTAGCACCCACTTAGATCCACCGGAGGAGTAAGCCTGCAAAACAGAATTATTCCTTGGTCTTAGGTACCCAAGCTTGCTTGGGTCCTCTCAGGTTAGTCACAAGAGTCTTGGACACCCACACACAAGTTTTCGAGTTCTTGTGGCGTGGCCCTGTGTATTTAGTAATAACTTTTCCATATTTGTTTTTCATAAGAACATAGGAAGCATCAAATGTACGAAACAATATTTGTAAATCAGATTCATGTGATTTTCCCTTAACAAAGGTGATTCTTTTCTTTGTATGATTAAGAGTGGACATGTGTTTGTTCCTGTCAAACCCAAGACCATCTTTGACGTTGGGAGGTATAGTGACCATATAGGCACTACGTGCATATTTGATCTTCTCCTTATCAAAGATGCCGTTTTGGGAAGGATGCATATCATGAGAAGTTGAAGTATTAGAAATGATATTTTTCTTACTAGAGCATGTGCAGGTTCCAATTGTTGTCAAACTCATATCTTTGGAGGAAGAGCTCTTGGAGGAAGACGAGTCACTTTGCTTGAGCGACTCAACTTGCACCTCAAGGATCTTGTTACCTCTTGACAAGTTAGCAAGCTCATTCTTGATTGCAATATGTGAGTCCTCTAGCTTTGAGTAAGTCTCCTTACTCAAGGCTAGCTCAAACTCAAGTGACTTGTTCTTCTCTCTTTCAAGCTCAAGAAGTTTTTCAACTTTTTGATATCTCTTCCTTTCACGGATGAGCATATCTTCTTGTCGGTTGACAAGTTCCTCCTTTTCAAAGATTTCGTTCGACAACATTTCCATTTTCTTTAAATCAATTTTACTTAATTCTCTAAACATTTCTTCATTATCACTAGAGCTATCAAAGTCATCAATAGAGGTGTTTAATGCAGGAGGAGTAAGTCGAACCTTTTTCTTGCCTTCTTTAGCCATAAGACAAGTATGGTTGTTCATATCCCGTCCTCCCATGTTTGGGAAGAGTGTAGCTCTCATGGTGGGTTTCTTAACGGCAATGGTGGCCATCTCCTCTTCTTCATCGGAGGAGGACTCATCGTTTGAGTCCCACTCCTTGCCAATGTGAGCTTGATGAGCTTGTCTCCTTTTTTCTGAAATTTTTCTTCTCATGTGCTTTTGTTTCCTTCTTCTTCTTGTTTTCTTCATAAGTACAGTCCACCATGAAGTGACCGTACTCTCCATAATTATAGCAAGTACATCGAGCCTTGGATTTCTCTTTATCCTTGCTTTTCCCTTCATTTGAGTTGTTGTCATGTCTTCTCTTCATCATGCGCTTGAACTTTTTGATAAAGAGTACCATTTCCTCATCATCTAGATCGGTACTCACGTCGCTTGTATCTCCGTCATCTTGGTCTTCACGGGTTTTCTTGAGTTTGGGTCTGCACGTTGCTTTGAGAGCAACTTCTTTCTTTTTGGAAGAGGTAAGCTCGGCTAAGTCTTTGACGTATTGAGCCTCCTTCTCCATCATTTCATGGTTTATGATTTTCCCCAATAACTCATCGGGAGTCATTTTGTGAAACCCAGGGCTTTCTCTAATCATTGAGCAAAGTGTGACGTTTCTTGGCATGAAGGCTCTAATCATCCTTTTGACCACCTCGTGATCAGTCCATTTCTTACTTCCATAGGCACGAATTTTGTTGATGAGTGCCTTCATCCGGTTGTACATGTCTTGAGGTGATTCGCCTTCTTCAATAGCAAATATCCCTAACTCTCCTTCAAGAATCTCATTTTTGGCTTCACGTACAGACCTATTTCCTTCATGAGCTGTTTTGAGTGTATCCCAGATTTCTTTTGCACTCTCTAGTCCATCGATCTTGGTGAATTCTTCCCTGCTCAGTGACAATGTGATTACTGCAACGGCTTGTGCATTTCTGTGAATCTCTTGTTCTTGTTCTGGAGTGAGTTCTTCATCCGTGTCTGGGATATCTATACCTGTGCAGACAATATGCCAAAGGCTAGGATTCAAGGATATTAGATGCATTTTCATGTTATACTTCCACATGGTATAGTCACTTCCGTCAAACTGCGGGGGCCTTCCCATAGGAATGGAGAGATAGTGATTATTTTAATTGAGACGGTTGTAGTTGTAAGGATATCGGGAGTAGTCGTGATGACCACTCCCCATCGTCTTTTCTTCCTCTTTTCCCTTTTGTGCCATTAATTTCTTTCTCAGTAGTGCCTTTAGCTGTCTCACTTCTTCATCGTCATGTGGAGTTTCTTTCAGCACATCGAAGGCTTTGCCTTCTTGCTCCTCATCGTTGATGTTCGTCTTCGGGATATCGTTGTTCTTCTTAGAGGCCATTGATCTCTCCGAGATGTGAGTCTCGTTGGTGGAGAACCTTGCTCTAATACCATTTGAATGTGGACTAGAGGGGGGGTGAATAGGCCTTACAAAGTTTCCTGCACACTTAATGTAGTTGTCAAAAACTTGCTTGACCGGACTAGTCCGGTTCTGTGAGCGGACTAGTCCGGTGTGCCTGAAGTGTGTAGATTGTTTTAAGTGTTGTTCAGGAAAATTAACTTGTTTAGCAGCGGAAATAAGAACAATAGTTATTTTATTTTGAGTTTATAATATGAGATGTGATTATGCCCGTGAATGAAACTTAGCAATTCAAATTATGAAGTTTAGCAACTAGATGTTCTAATCAACAAAAATAAAGAAGCACGTGAGACACAAATTTTACTGAGGTTCGATCTCACCAAGAGATCTACGTCCTCGTTGAGGAAGCTCACACAGAGCCGGGTCTCTCACCCTTTCCCTCTTCAAGTCACCACACAAGGCCGACTTAACTCTACTAGCACGGGTAATCACCAAGTTTGTGGGGCAACCTCACACGTTGAGGACTCCCACGAGAATTACAATGAATAAGCGATCAAGTACACTCAAAAAGATTACAATGCAGAATATGAGTGTAGAGAGATCAAACCCCAAGAGCTCACAACGAAGGAACGACGATCTCCCAATCCCAAATCCAAGTGTTTAATTGATTTTCACCTTTTTCGCACCTTAGATGTGTGGGGAGATGTGTTTTTGGGCTCTTGGGACAGGTGGCAGCGCTAGGGTTTGAGTTTCTAGCAGTATGAGTCGTGTCTCTTTGTTGGAAGGCCGTGGATCACCAATTTATATGGTTTCTAAAAAGTTATCGTTGTAAAACCTAATACCAGACTTGTCCGGTATATGATCGGACTTGTCCGGTCTACTTCCAGTGGGCAAAGCGGACTAGTACGGTCTAAAACCGGACTTGTCCGGTGCTATGTGAAGTGGGGTTCCAGAAAGTTTAGCAGACTAGTCCAGTCGCATGGACGGACTAGTCCGCAGTCCTCTAAAGAAGACAACAGAAACATGAGCGGACTAGTCCGGTCTAAAACCGGACCTTTCCGGTTGCATTCCAGTAAGCTGACCGGACTACTCTGGTCCATGAACGGACTAGTCAGGTGTCCAGTGGATTTTAGTTGATTTTTAAACCCCTTACCATTACGCAAAGTTATGAGCTCTTGGATGTGTCTCTGACACACACCCTATACATTTAAATCTACTTTGCTCTTCTAAGTTCCATTAAAGTCTTCCTTTTCGGACACCACTCTATTTTTCACCTTTTTGTGTGCACCGAGCTAGTTCACTTGGTTTGTCCTGCAATCCTCTCAATAGTTTCATTAGGATCTCATATGCTTGCCATCAATTCTCCAAACCCACAAGGGATACCCTAGATGCACTTTCAAGCTCCCGACAAGATGAACTCCAATGAGGATAAAAATTGGTGGGCTAACTCAGAAAAATGTGCTGAGTTTGAATATGAAGTCAACCTTTGAACCCAAGTGATGAAAGTGGCTGAAATTTGAATTTGCATTCAAATAGCTCCTTTTGCAATTGTATCCAGAAATGCCTCAAAATAATGTGAATGACACGGCCCCACGGTCTTGTCGAGCCAAGATCACGCTGAGTGGTGCTGCGTTGCACAGCACCGGATAACACACATCAAAGGTACAAAGCGGAAGCAAAATTTTATTACATAAACTGGTTTATGAACATGTTTACATCAAAATAAGTCCAGTCTACACTCACGGGCGTAGACTACGCATCAAGTCCACGTTCAGCCCTTGAACGTGTCCTTGCTAGCACACACGCACACTAACTCTGCGGCGTGCACGACTCCCACTCGACGGGGTTCCCCTCCTGGGGTTCCGTCTCCTCCTCGGGAGTCCCTTCCTCATAGAACCCTGCAAACGCTTCAAACACAAGCAGTGAGCATGAAGGCTCAGCATGTCTGACCCGTCTCACCTAAACATGGAACTTCTACATGAGGGGTGATGGGTACATGAGGTAAAATCATTTGCAAAGGACTCGCCTAATTAGTAGAACCTTACTTTCAAGTTTTAGCAGCAGGTTGTGGAGAACCTTACGCTAAGGCACATGAGAGAGCCGCAATCAAACAAGAAACGCATTTCTCTCATATACTTTGCCCAAAGTGGAAAAGAACTTTAGTTAGCTCTAGACTATAGCAAATCATTAGAAATCAAGTCCATCTTTCAATCAGCAACATTTTAACATGCAACTAGCCTGTTCTTTCTACGTCACGGTACAGTGAACAAGTGGTACTCACTGACCGCGAGGGACGGCGATTATAATCAATTTACACCTGCAGGGTTACCCAAACAACCCGTCATGTACGCCCGTACTCGATGTTGCCTACAACAACCATCACAGACGCCGTACGCAACAACCTTTTGCCCGTCAGCCAAATATTGAACCGGTCCCATCGTCCCGAGCAAGAGGTCTCTGCACGCGTATCTCAGTGCCGCCAGCCGATTTACACCTCGAGCTCTCAACCTACACTCTGAACGACGGGCAATGCCTCAATACCCAGCTACCCGAGTTACATCAGTTTCCCGGTTCCCATATAGCCGGTAGGTCTTCGGTACTGTTCTAGCTTATTCAACAGGCCCGCACATGGCTCGGTCCTCAATCGACACAAGCGGAGCTATAGCACACAAGCCCCAAAGTCCTGCTGCCCTTACTCTCCGCTCGGTCTCATTTTTCTTGCCATGTGTATCATGTGCTATCTCTACCCGAGTCGAGTGCCTCTAGCCTATGCTCGCGAGTAGTTCCAACTACTCGACTTGTACCAAATCCTACACTATCTTAGCTTTGCAATAGCTAATGGGTTTTGCAATCCTAAACCCTACCCATGGTTTTCTTGACTATGCACTTGGGTTTCCAAACAAGACTCTAATGCAAGGAACAATAGTATTCAAGTCTGTGCTCAAAACAATAAAAATTTGTAAAAAGGTTAATGCAAACCGGAGCTTGCCTTGCTGTCTTGGTCGTAGGCTAGCTGTTCCTCCGGAGTAACAAAGTCTAGGACTTCGGGTTCCTCCTCGACCTTAGCGACTACATGATAGAAGCAACACATGTATTAATTTAAATGCATTTGTATTGAGTTTGAAGTTGTGAAGTCTATAACTCTTACTAGACAGACCCAATGACTGTGAAACTTTTACTGTGGCTTGGTTACAACCTAGGTACAGACTTGGTCAAGTTTTAGTTGCAGTAAAGCTCATTTGAGCCCTCCACAATTAATTATGTGCTTGACCTTAATTGAAGGCTTTTAGGGTGTTCTAAGGATTTTCATGAAACAAACTATGACTTTCTGAAAACTAGATTTTCAGAGGGTTCTAATGGAGTTGGTCTCACTAATTTGAAGGTTCCTAACTAAAGATATGAGCTAAACAATTTCAGAGAAAATTCTGAAAATGTTTCTGAACATTTTCTATTTTCTCTGAAACAGTTTCACTAATCACACCATTAGGTGGATCAAATGAGCTCAAATGGGTCTTAAATTTTTATGCTAGTTCAGGTATATTTTGATGAACATCCCAGCAAAGTTTCAGGATATTCCTCCAAAGGATTCTCCAGTTAAAATTCCAAACAATTTAAATTTTTGAGGAATTAATTCTGGAGAAATAAGGGTTTTCATGAAGCGAAACTTGATTTGCTGGAAAGTGCTCACAGAGCTGAATCCAACAAAATTTGGTTCACTCAATTTGGAGCTTTCTGGCCAAAGTTATGAGGATTTGAAGTTTGAAGGAAATCTGAAAATTGGGGAAAAGTTTAAACTCGCGAGTGGGCCCCGGGGACACGCGTCGCACGCCGAGGCGACCGCACACTGCGGCCTGCAGGGTCTTTGCGCGCCAGCACACCTGATCCTGGCCACACCCCGATCCCGATTTAAAATATCTGTCAATGACAGCTGGGGTCCACCCCCTTCTTCAACCTCCCGACGTCCGCGCTCTGCCGCCGGGGAACCTCGCCGGAGAGCTCGCCGCCGGCTTCTGTAAAGCTCCAAATTCATGATTCTGGCCGCCCCTGCCTACTTCCACTTGGGGAACAGGATTCTAGGGTCAGCTCGTCATGACAACGGCCGCCACCTGGTCGGCGACAGGCCGCAACCTCGGAAGAACTTCGGTCGCGTTGTCCACCCTCCCTAGCACCTCCCCCGATCAAGCTAAGGGTTGTTGAGCACCAGTGGACCATAGGAAAGGTCGACATGAGCTCTACGGAGCTCGGGAAGGGCTGTGTTGGGCTGTCACCGTGCGACCTAGGCCGGAAATCGGGATTTCTACTAAAACTCGAAGAACAGCGGTTTCCCTCCACGGTTCTTCGTGGTTCTTGCTCCTATGGATCCTCACGGGCTACTAGAAGTGATCCTCTCCACAATAGGATGAGTGATGCAGTGTGGTTTACGAATTTCTCGGATCAGTACCGACCTCACTTTTGCACACCGTCGCGAAAATATGAAATTCCGGCCGGAGCAGTGCTTGTCACGCCGCCGGAGCTTGCGGAAATGAAAGAGGGGTTGGAGGCGAACCTCTTTTCTGTTCACAGCTCCGTGAACGGTGGGCTGTGGTAGCCGGACGGATGGTTCCTGCAGCGGCGGCTCGAGCTGAACCGGCAGAGACAAGATCGCCGCGGTGGAGCTCGGGGAAGACCGCGCAGGGTCTGGAACCGATGCGGGGGCGTCGAAGCTGGCTTGGCGCACCCGGTGCTGGTCTCAGATCGCCGAGAGGGTCACTAGATCGGCCGGGCGATGAGGAACCGAAGGTTCACTCGGGCGGCGAGGTGTTTCGGCGTTTTGAGCGGAAGTGCGACGAGGCAGCGATGGAAGGCGCCGGTGACCGCTCGGGCGGGTAGATAAAGACCCAGGGAGTCGGTTCCGCGGCTGAGATCGGCAAACAGCTGGTGGCTTCGCTGTTTCTTCGCCGTGGCGGCAGCTGCAGCGCGCGCGGTTACCCGAGCTGAGTTCTCAGTCGGTTTCTTTTGCTTCAGTGGCTGACATGTGGGTCCCACCCGGGGTTTTAACCTCTGAAATTGACTCCTAATCACTGTTGTAAACAGTGAGCCCCAAAATACCCATGGTGATTCAAATTATTCACCCATGAGCCATTTGAATTGAGTAGAATTCAAATTGGGTTTGGATTGAATGAATTTCAGCACAAGTTCAGTTTTGAATTCAAATAGAGTTTGAATTTATCCCACTTAGGTCATGTCAAGATCAACTCCAAATGGAGTGAAAATTGGTGTGTGAGCTCACAAAAATGTGCTGAATAAGAATATGCCTCCCACTTTTAAATTCATGGGATAAAAACAGTTTGAATTTGAATATGGTTTCAAACTGCCCTCTTTCTAACTATACCCAACACGACCTCAAAAAGGTTTTGAATTTGGGTGAAACTTGGCATGGACATTCTTAGCAATGTGTAGGAGTTTTCATATGTCCAGCCCTTCTATATAACATGTGGGAAATACCACTTTTGCAATATGTGAGTTTGTTCTCTAATGAGCATGTTGATGGTGGTTACTTGCTCTTCATTTGTGTTCATCAACTTACTTCAAATGAGGTGTGTGGTGTGGTGATGAACATTTCAAATAGGTGCCAAAAACTGAGGCCCTTACATTGAACTTGCGTGAAACTTGGCATGAGCACTCCTAAGAATGATTAGGGCCTAATAATGAGCTCAGCCTCTCATGTTTATGTGTGTGAGCTCCTACTTTTTGGAGTTATGAGTTTTTCCTCTAATTATTCTCTTGATGGTGTTTACTTGCTCTTCACAAAGGTTCATGAGACTTCCACAAAATTAGCTGATTTGTGGTGATGTAATGAACACTCTAACAAGTAAAATCTTGGGTTTTTACATTCCCTCCCCCCTTAAAAGAATCTCGACCCGATATTACAAAAGAAGAGATGAAGATGTAAGAGGAATTACCCGTGATAAGATGCCATGAAGTCCCAGTAATTTGAGCGAAGGAAGTCCTCGCTCTCCCACGTCGCTTCCTCAGCGGTGTGGTAGCTCCACAATATCTTGTAGAACCACAACGTTCGGTTATGCGTGGTCCGAGCCTTCTCATCAATAATCTCCACCGGATATTCGGCATAGGTTAAATCCATTTGTAACTCGCCAATGTCTTCGGTGGGAACAGCAGCCGTATACTTCAGGCATTTCCAGAGTTCTGAGACATGGAAAACGTCGTGAACACCAGCGAGAGATGCCGGTAGTTCCAGTCTATACACCACTGGTCCACACTTCTCGGTGATGGCATGGGGTCCAATAAATCAGGGAGCGAGTTTCCCCTTTACGCCGAATTGGTGCATGCCTTTCATCGGAGACACACGGAGGTACACGTGTTCCCCGACATCGAAGTGCAGCGGCCTACGCCTCTTATCAGTGTAACTTATTTATCGGGATTGGGCGGCCTTCAAATTTTCTTGAATCAGCCGAACGCACTCTTCGGCGTCGTTCACCAAATCAATCCCGAACATGACCATTTCACCGGACTCGCACCTGGGTGCGGCATTTGCGACCGTAGAGAGCCTCATATGGTGCCATCTTGATACTCTCTTGATATCCATTGTTATACGAGAATTCCCCAAAGGTAGATGATCATCCCAATTTCTACCATGGTGGATGGCACAAGCTCTCAGCATGTGTTCTATCACTTGATTCATCCTCTTAGTTTGCCCATCTGTCTGAGGATGATAGGCAGAGCTTCTAATCAGCTTAGTACCCAAAGCAGCGTGCAACTGCTCCCAGAAATGAGCCACGAACAGTGCCCCTCGATCTGAGATTACGGTCTTGGGTACCCCGTGCAAGCATAAGATTCTTGCAATGTACAACTCCGCTTACCTGCTGGCATGGAAATGTGTATGCACGGGAATGAAGTGTGCCAACTTGGTTAACCAGTCAACAATTACCCAAATGGAATCATGCTTGTTAAAGGTCATGGGTAATCCCACAATGAAATCCATGCTCACATCTTCCCATTTCCATGCTGGAATTTTCAGGGGTTGCAACAGCCCTAATTTCCTCATATGATCTGCCTTCACTCATCTACATGTATCACACTTGGATACGTACTTTGCAATTTCCCGCTTCATCCGTGTCCACCAAAATTTACTCTTCAAATCTTGGTACATTTTGTTGCTGCCCGGATGACCGGAGAACTTAGACAAGTGAGCTTCATCAAGGATCTTCTTTCTCAGCTCCATATTCCGGGGTACGACTATGCGGTAATTGAACCATAGCGTCCCCTCATCAGAAACATTTGATATCCCAGCTGTCTATCTATTTCCGGAGATGTGCCATGCCCTTGTCAACCTTCTGAGCTGCAATAATATCCTCCCTAATGGTAGGGATGAGAGCAAGGTTGTAGAGTGATCCATATGGAACCAAGTATAAATAAGGTTCTTCCTCTTCCATCGGTGTAATGGTAACGTTATGGACATGTGATTTCCGACTCAGCGCGTCGGCAACCATGTTCTCCTTGCCTCATAGTCTTTTATTAATTCTAACCACCTCCTTTGCCTCATATTCAGCTCCTTCTGGTGAAGATATATTTTTAGCTCTTGTGGTCGGTGTAGAGATGCTACAAATTCCCCAGGAGATAGTGCCTCCACATTTTCAGCGCCAAAACCACAGCAGCGAGCTCAAGATCATGATTCGGATAGTGCTGCTCGTGGTTCCAAAGTTGGCGTGAGTCATACGTGACCACACGTCCTTCTTGCATCAACACGTAGCCAAGCTTGATACCGGACGCATCACAATATACGTCGAAAGGCTTGGTCGTATCCGGTTGAGCCAAGACCGGGGCTGTTGTGAGATGCTTCACCAATGCTTGGAATGCTCCTTCACAAGCTGAGTTCCAAACATATTTTGTCCCCTTCTTCAATAATTCAGTCATCGGCTTAGCAAGCTTAGAGAAGCTCGGGATGAACCTCCGGTAATATCCCGCTAAACCGAGGAAGCTTCTGACTTCATGGACAGAAGTGGGGGCTTTCCATTTCAGCACTTGTTAAATTTTGCTTGGTTCAACTGCAATGGCTTCCACTGAGATGATATGTCCCAAAAATGGCACTTGGTTGATCCAAAACTCACATTTGCTGAACTTGGCATAAAGCTTGTGGTCTCGCAATCGTCGAAGGACGATTCGCATGTGTTCGGCGTGTTCTTGTTCTGACTTGGAGTAAACCAAGATATCATCAATGAATACACCACAAACTTGTCCAACTCCGGCATGAACACCGAGTTCATGAGGTATATGAAATGTGTCAGGGCGTTGGTGAGACCAAAAGACATGACGAGATATTCATATAGTCCATATCTCGTCAAGAATGCCGTCTTTGGGATATCCTACGCCCGGATCTTTATTTGACGATACCCGAAGTGTGACGCCCTCAATTCTGTGGAAAACCACGGAACCGAGAACTAATGCATATGTGTGCCCAGGATGTTCATCACACATACACATACGTTCCACAAACTGAATTCAGATTATATATTACCACGAATAACAGAGTTTATTACAATCACCTCATGAGTCTTGGACTCATGCTCACAGCGGAAGTCTTTATTTCTACGCAGCGGAAATCTTATTTAGATGCGGAAGCAAAAACTAATGCGGAAGCAAAACTAAGCAGAAGTGGCTCCATCTCTATTCCCTCCACAGGCAAGGTTGAGAACAGATCACACACCATAATGCTCTTCTCGGTCTTCATAGTAGTCTTCTCTTGCTGTTGATGAAGAAATAATAATGCAAGTTTGAGCACAATGATGTACTCAGCAAGTGCGGGAATAACACATGATATGCAACTTATAAACAAGGTAGGTATAAAAGGCTTATTTGCAGAAAAGCAAATTTATAAAACCATTGATAAAACAGCAACTTAACTTTAGATGAATGTAGTCCCAGCATGTATTAAATTACCAACATACCTTCATCACTTCCCGTGTTCCATCCGAACATTAACCAATCCTTTACTCATACTCACAAATACCTCCTCGTATTCGCTACCATCTCACCTCATAAAACAACCTTGTCTCGCACTGAGACCAATCTCATGTCGTGACCCAACAGTCATGCAACCATCTCATCATCCAGACTTAACAGTCCCAAACCAAACCATAACCAAGATCCTTCCCAAAAACCATTCCAGTAACCATCCCATCTAATCATGGCAGTTTAGCCAGGTGCTCATAACCGTAAGCTCGGCTATCATGATAGTTTTAATAACTCTGCAGAGTTTGCACCTCTTTACCCACAAGTTTGTGATTTCGTCACCCGTCGGCGACTGCAGAACCTCCATTATACCAGTACACATCCGTTGGTGTATGGTCAAGAGATCACAAAATAGCCTTTACAAAGGGGTTACTAGATGTATGGACTCACTAAGGTTTCACCGGCAGGCTAGAATCTCCAATTCTCCCACCCACGGGCCCCCTCTTGTGCCATGCGGTTCCCAGGGCAGTCCTCACTCGACTCCCATTCCCCGCGCCTTCCACAGTCCATAACACTCTAGCAACTTACCTAATTACTCAGCTAAGCCGCACCCATACTTGGCCTTGTGGTGGCACTGTTATCCTGGCATGTGCATGCATGAACCGGTCCTTAGATCTATGGCAAGCAAAACCACCATCTCATGCTACCTCATTCACAAACCCAGTCTTGCCTAGATCTCCCTCCGATCCATGTTCATTATTAACATCAGTTTCCCCTTATTATTATGAGTGCAGTTAGCTAGACACATCTATCTCGCTTCCCAATCCCATGGACTCAGTGAAGCATAAAACAAAAACCATACCCGACTCATAAAACTTCCCAGGTGACAAAGGTGGCTTAACCAAAACTAGTAAACTCCTATAAAAGGGTTTCCCATCATGTTTGACTCAGCACACACACCTTTTCGCAAAACAAAATAGTTTTACCCAAAACATAGGATCAACATGGTCAAGGAGCACTTGCCTTGTTCTTGCGGTTCCGGTTGTTCTTGATTCTCAAAACCTTGTTGCTGCAGCTCGTCGTAGACAGCTCCCTGAGCTTGTTCTGCTATGTAGGATTCACGTGCATACAAAATTCACAACAATCAATATCATGTACAAAACCCTAAACTAGATTCGATGATGCTCATGCATGCTATCCTATGATTTTTATTAGATTGGTGTGCCCTTGCATGGCTTGCACGGTCAGAGGTGTTCGGATCAAAGGTGGTCGTGGCGATGATCTTGTTTTTAGATCAAACTGATCATCGAGTGATCTGTCCACGAAAAGGTTTCTGTTCGAAAGGAATCGAAGAACAGATGCAAAGAGATGAACAACATGATGTCGTAAGGTGGTATTGAAGTCCCACCTCACGTTCTTCTTGACTTTGAGGTCCTCCTCAGACCGCTTGGTTCTTCTCCGATGATCTCCCTTGTTGTGCTTCGGCGATGTTTTGCTCGGCGAGTTAGGGCTACAGCTCTAAGTCGTCGGCTCAGGAGTTGAAAGAGAAGTTCGTGATTTCGGCAAGAGGTTTTGAGTTCTATTTATAATCGGGAAGAGAAGAGTCCTAATCTGATTGGATCCCGAATAAAAGTATTATTCAGATCTTGTTGGATCCTGACGTCTTATCTTTTGTAACATTGTGTAGTTTGGATCGGTTTCTGTTGCGTACCGGTGTCCTTACGCGCAACAGCTGCTTCAGAATTCGTTACCTTCGTGATGATGAGCTCCAGAAGCTCCACGTGTCCTCTGGGCCTGGTATCTTCTCATCCTCAGAGACGAGCTCCGGTTGTGCTGCGTGTCAATTGATCGAGACCTCCCTCTTTTTCGGAGGTGAGCTCCGCGCACGCCACGTGTGAGTGCCGGTCTTTCCGCCTTTCCTTCCCTCAGGGACATGCCCCGAGGTCGACACGTGTTCAGCAGCGACGGACCTCCGGAGATAAGCTCCGGTGGCGACACGTGTTCAATAGATCCGGACTTCTCTGAGATGGGTTCCGAAATTAACACATATCCCGTGCGACTGGTCCCCTAACTTCCGCGAGGACTAGCTCCGTGGATGACACGTGTCCTATGAAAAATGCCTTTGCTTCTTCCGCAGAGGCTATCTCCGCGGCAGTACGTGTCCCACAGGGTCGGACCTCTTTCCAATTGCGGAGGTGACCCCCGAGCCTGCCACGCATCCAGTTTAGCGTCGGACCTCTCCAATCTCTTCGGGGATGAGTTCCGAACACACCACGTGGTATGCTGGTCGTGAAAGTTGCCTTCGGTGCTCTTAGAAAGCTTTACTGGCTATCCTTTTAATACTTGTTTCCGTCCCCTCTTTTATAAAAATGTTTTTCTTCTTCATAAACATGAACATATGCTGACACCCGAGATGAGGGTGTCACAAATCTACCCCCCTTAAATTGAATCTCGCCCTCGAGATTCGTTAGTAGAAAATAGATAGGGGAATTCAGCCTTAATATCCTCTTTACGCTCCCATGTAGCTTCAGCTTCAGTGTGATGGCTCCATTGTACCTTGCACCATCGAATCACTTTGTTTCGGGTGACCCTTTCTTTTACGTCCAAGATTCGGATAGGGTGTTCTGCGTAAGTCAGGTCCTCTTGAAGTTTGAGTTCTCCCATTGACACTTGTTCCTCTGGTATTCTCAAGCACTTTTTGAGCTAAGATACATGAAACACGTCATGTACGTCGGAGAGGTGGTTTGGGAGCTCTAGTTGATAGGCTACTTCTCCTCGCTTACCCAAAATCTTAAATGGTCCGATGTAGCGAGGCGCTAGTTTGCCTTTGACGTTAAAACGTCGTTGGCCTCGGATAGGCGATACCTTAAGGTATACGAAGTCTCCAACTTCAAAGGTCAACTTCCTACGCCTATTGTCCGCATAGCCTTTCTGTCATGACTGAGCAGCCTTTAAGTTCTCCCGTATCGTTTGGACTTGTTTTTCAGCCTCTTGTAGTACTTCGGGTCCAAACACCTGGTTCTCTCCAGTCCCGTTCCAGAACAGTGGTGTTCTATACCGTCTACCATATAAGGCTTCGAAAGGCGACATCTTCAAGCTAGCTTGATAGCTGTTGTTATAGGAGAATTCGGCATATGGTAAACTCCTATCCCAACTACGCCCACGTTTCAAGGTGCAAGCTCTCAGCATGTCCTCCAAAATTTGGTTCGTCCTTTCGGTTTGCCCATCTGTTTGTGGGTGATAGGCGGAGCTAAAATCTAGTCATGTACACATGGCTTTCTGCAGCTTCCTCCAGAATCTAGAGGTAAACTGAGAACCTCGATCTGAGACTATCCTCTTCGGAACTCCATGACGGCACACGATCTGCTTCATGTACAACTCTGCCAACTGTGTAACGTTGTAACTGGTCTTTACCGGAAGAAAATGGGCGGTTTTCGTCAATCGGTCCATAATGACCCAGATGGAGTCGTATCCTGACTGAGTTCTTGGCAATCCGACAATAAAGTCCATACTGATGTCCTCCCATTTCCATTCAGGTATTTTCAAAGGTTGCAACAATCCAGCGGGTTTTTGATATTCGGCTTTTACCCGTTGGCATGTGTCGCATAGGGCAACGTATTCGGCTATATCCCTTTTCATACCATCCCACCAATAGCAAGTTTTCAAGTCCTTGTACATTTTGGTGCTCCCCGGATGTATGGAATAGGGTGAATCATGTGCCTCCCTTAATATCATGTCGCGAAGGTGTCTTAGGTTTGGCACACAAATCCTTTTTCCTAGCCAAAGCGTACCCTTTTCATCCTCTTTGAAATCCTTCTCTATCCCTTGTCGGATTCTTTCCTTGATTTCCTTGATCCCCTCGTCCGTTGCTTGTCCCTTTCTTATTTCTTGCTCCAATGAGGAGTGGATCTCTATCATTTCCATGCTATTCAAGAATCCGAGGTGTAACCGTTCGAACTCCTTTCGAAGTTCGGGTGGTAGCTCCTGAACCGTGAGTTGGTGGCATGCTCCCTTTCTGCTCAATGCGTCAGCGACTACATTGGCCTTCCCGGGGTGGTAGTTGATTCCCACATCATAATCCTTTATAAGTTCTAACCATCGACGTTGCCTCAAATTCAAGTCCGTTTGTGTAAATATGTACTTGAGGCTTTTATGATCCGTATAGATCTCACATCGATGACCAAGGATATAATGTCTCCAAATCTTCAATGCATGCACCACTCCAAATCATGAGTAGGATAGTTAAGCTCGTGCTTCTTTAATTGTCGTGAGGCATAGGCTACCACTTGTCCTTCCTGCATGAGTACACACCCGAGCCCTTGTCTGGATGCGTCACAATATATGTCAAAGCTCTTGCTTACGTCTGGCAATACCAGAACTGGTGCTGTGGTTAGCCTTTTCTTGAGTTCCTCAAAACTTTCTTGGCAGGCTTGTGTCCATTGAAAGACTTTTCCCTTCATTAGCAACTCCGTCATAGGTTTTGCTATTTTAGAGAAGTCTTTAATGAAGCGCCGATAGTATCCTGCCATCCCAAGGAAACTCCGAACATCCCTCACGCTCTTCGGTTGGTCCCATTTCAGAACATCTCTCACCTTTCCAGGATCAACCGATACCCCTTCCTTGGAGATGATGTGGCCTAGGAAACATATTTCCTTAAGCCAAAATTGACACTTGTTGAGCTTGGCATACAACTGATGCTCACGCAACTTCTGCAAGGTCAATTTCAGATGTTCTTCATGCTCCTCCTCACTTTTTGAATACACCATAATGTCGTCGATGAAAACCACGACGAACTTGTCCAAGTACTCCATGAAAACCTTATTCATAAGGTACATGAAGTATGCGGGTGCTTTCGTCAATCCAAAAGACATAACGGTATATTCATATGAACCATACCGCGTCCGAAAGGCTGTCTTAGGTATATCGGAGGGCTTAATCTTCAGCTGGAAATATCCCGACCGAAGATCAATCTTGGAGAACACTTGGGCTTCTTTCATTTGATCGAACAGGTCCTCTATACGGGGCAGAGGGTATTTATTCTTGATTGTTACCTCGTTGAGAGACCTGTAGTCCACGCACATTCTTTGGGTTCCGTCCTTCTTGTCCACGAAGAGTACCGGGGCTCCCTATGGTGACGAGCTTGGCCGGATAAAACCCTTCTCCAACTGTTCTTGAATTTGCTTCTTTAGTTCAACTAACTCGTTGACGGGCATCCTATATGGTCTCTTAGCTATGGGTGCAGTTCCAGGTACCAAATCTATGGCAAACTCAATGTCCCGGTCAGGTGGCATACCTGGAAGTTCTTCCGGGAACACATCCAAAAATTCCTGAACCACTGGAATGTTGTCCAATGCTACTCCTTCAACATGGTTCAGATCCGCTCGTTCGGTCGCTTGCGGGGCTGACTCAAACTCGACACGGATACCGTGTTCGTTTGTCAACTGCACACTTCTCTCAGCGTATTGGATTACTCCATTGTGCTTGCTTAACCAGTCCATTCCGAGTATGATGTCAATTCTGTGGGAGTCCAAGACAATAAGGTTGGCAAGGAAATCTACCCCCCTTATTTTAAGGCTTACCTTAGGACATACTATACTAGTCCTCATTTCTCCTCCGGGAGAATTAACTAACATAGCACATTCTAGGTGGGATACGGGTAGATGATGTTTGGCAACATATTTGGATGATTTGAAGGAATGCGATGCTCCGGAATCAAATAAAATGGTGGCTGGGTTGGAGTTGGCAAGGAACATACCAATTGCGACGTCCTCAGCCTGTTGTGCTTCCTCAGCAGTGACATGGTTAACGTGGCCATGAGCATAGTTCTGTGGTCCTCGGTTCCCTTGGTTGTCCCCTCCGTTTGGTCGCTGGTTCTGCTTGGGCACGTTACCTTGCTGTCCAGGGCCTCTCTTCGGGCACTGGTTAGCGAAATGGCCTACTTCCCCGCATGCAAAGCATGCCCTGTTGCCTACGGCAGCAGGTACTTTGGGGCGGGGGTTTTGAACAGGAGCGCCATTGTTAGGCCGGGGCGCAGGAGGCATGGGCACTCGAGGTGCCGGTGCAACGGGCCGTTGCTGGGGTGGCTGACCAGGGCGGTACGTAGGAGTGGTCGATCCATACTGCGGTGCAGGGGGCATGTATCTAGGTCGTACGTTGCTCCCTTGGGGCTGGTATGGGATCTTCCTTTTGCACTCGCGCTCGATCTCTCGGATCTTGTTTTCCACCACAATAGCCTTATCAACCAGCTTCTGGAAGCTTACGTAGTCATTGTTGAGGAGCTGAACCTGGATCTCATTGTTCAACCCTCTCATGAACAGGTACTGCTTCCTCTGATCTGAGTTGACATCTTCGGGGGCATATCGGGACAGTTGTATGAACTTGTTGAGGTATTCGTTCACACTTTTCCGCCCTTGGCGGAGACCTTCAAACTCCTGCCTCTTGAGCATCATTACGCCAACAGGGATGTAGTGGGAGCGGAAACTTTCCTTGAACTCAGTCCAAGTGATTGTCTCCGGGTTGGTATGGGCGTTGCTCAAGGCATCCCACCAGTCAGCAGCTGCTCCCATCAGTTGGTGCGACGCAAAGAGAACCTTCTCTCGGTCGTTGCACTGAACAATGGCAAGCTTCTTCTCCATGGATTTCAACCAATCATCGGCCTCCATTGGATCGCTTGCTTGAGCAAAGGTGGGTGGTCGAGTCCTCATGAACTCTCCCAGCCTGTTATGAGCCGGTGGTGGTGGTGGCGGTGGTGCCGGAACGGGGTGTTGATTGGCCTGCAACTGACCCAAGGTTTGGATCATGGTTTGCATAAGCTGGTTTTGCATGGCCATCAACCTTTCTAGGTTGTTTTCGCCAGCTCCGGGGTTGGCAGGAACTTCCTCGTGGTCATCTTCCTGAACGTTCCTTCGGCTGGCGTTTCCTCTCACCATCTGTGAGGGGGAACGAAATAGAATAGAAGGTTAGATAGGTCCTTTCAACTATATGCATCAAGGTGAGTTGGACTATATATATTAGTCCTTATGAGGATGTGATCAAGTGCCGAAGCATTTCACTCCTCTTTCTTCTTACGTGTGGATATGGACAACGTGTTTGAGACGTCCCACAACTCACACTAAGCACATATTCACAAATAATCATCACAATGGCCCACTCAACTCCTATTCAAGGATGGTTTCCTATGCCAAGGTGGTTTCAAGGCCAATCTAAGCTATTCATCCTAGGATGCTTCCTTTGGTCCGCGTAGCTTCTATTTAGGGGTGTAACTTGCTGTTAACCCGTGATTCTAATATCAATCTAAGGCTTCTATCTTAGTCGTGTAACCTACTGTCAACCCGTGGCTCTGATACCAATCTGTGACGCCCTCAATTCTGTGGAAAACCACGGAACCGAGAACTAATGCATATGTATGCCTAGGATGTTCATCGCACATACACATACGTTCCACAAACTGAATTCAGATTATATATTACCACGAATAACAGAGTTTATTACAATCACCTCATGAGTCTTGGACTCATGCTCACAGCGAAAGTCTTTATTTCTACGCAGCGGAAATCTTATTTAGATGCGGAAGCAAAAACTAATGCGGAAGCAAAACTAAGCAGAAGTGGCTCCATCTCTATTCCCTCCACAGGCAAGGTTGAGAACAGATCACACGCCATAATGCTCTTCTCGGTCTTCATAGTAGTCTTCTCTTGCTGTTGATGAAGAAATAATAATGCAAGTTTGAGCACAATGATGTACTCAGCAAGTGCGGGAATAACACATGATATGCAGCTTATAAACAAGGTAGGTATAAAAGGCTTATTTGCAGAAAAGCAAATTTATAAAACCATTGATAAAACAGCAACTTAACTTTAGATGAATGTAGTCCCAGCATGTATTAAATTACCAACATACCTTCATCACTTCCCGTGTTCCATCCGAACATTAACCAATCCTTTACTCATACTCACGAATACCTCCTCGTATTCGCTACCATCTCACCTCATAAAACAACCTTGTCTCGCACTGAGACCAATCTCATGTCGTGACCCAACAGTCATGCAACCATCTCATCATCCAGACTTAACAGTCCCAAACCAAACCATAACCAAGATCCTTCCCAAAAACCATTCCAGTAACCATCCCATCTAATCATGGCAGTTTAGCCAGGTGCTCATAACCGTAAGCTCGGCTATCATGATAGTTTTAATAACTCTGCAGAGTTTGCACCTCTTTACCCACAAGTTTGTGATTTCGTCACCCTCGGCGACTGCAGAACCTCCATTATACCAGTACACATCCGTTGGTGTATGGTCAAGAGATCACAAAATAGCCTTTACAAAGGGGTTACTAGATGTATGGACTCACTAAGGTTTCACCGGCAGGCTAGAATCTCCAATTCTCCCACCCACGGGCCCCCTCTTGTGCCATGCGGTTCCCAGGGCAGTCCTCACTCGACTCCCATTCCCCGCGCCTTCCACAGTCCATAACACTCTAGCAACTTACCTAATTACTCAGCTAAGCCGCACCCATACTTGGCCTTGTGGTGGCACTGTTATCCTGGCATGTGCATGCATGAACCGGTCCTTAGATCTATGGCAAGCAAAACCACCATCTCATGCTACCTCATTCACAAACCCAGTCTTGCCTAGATCTCCCTCCGATCCATGTTCATTATTAACATCAGTTTCCCCTTATTATTATGAGTGCAGTTAGCTAGACACATCTATCTCGCTTCCCAATCTCATGGACTCAGCGAAGCATAAAACAAAAACCATACCCGACTCATAAAACTTCCCAGGTGACAAAGGTGGTTTAACCAAAACTAGTAAACTCCTATAAAAGGGTTTCCCATCATGTTTGACTCAGCACACACACCTTTTCGCAAAACAAAATAGTTTTACCCAAAACATAGGATCAACATGGTCAAGGAGCACTTGCCTTGTTCTTGCGGTTCCGGTTGTTCTTGATTCTCAAAACCTTGTTGCTGCAGCTCGTCGTAGACAGCTCCCTGAGCTTGTTCTGCTATGTAGGATTCACGTGCATACAAAATTCACAGCAATCAATATCATGCACAAAACCCTAAACTAGATCCGATGATGCTCATGCATGCTATCCTATGATTTTTATTAGATTGGTGTGCCCTTGCATGGCTTGCACGGTCAGAGGTGTTCGGATCAAAGGTGGTCGTGGCGATGATCTTGTTTTTAGATCAAACTGATCATCGAGTGATCTGTCCACGAAAAGGCTTCTGTTCGAAAGGAATCGAAGAACAGATGCAAAGAGATGAACAACATGATGTCGTAAGGTGGTATTGAAGTCCTACCTCACGTTCTTCTTGACTTTGAGGTCCTCCTCAGACCGCTTGGTTCTTCTCCGATGATCTCCCTTGTTGTGCTTCGGCGATGTTTTGCTCGGCGAGTTAGGGCTAGAGCTCTAAGTCGTCGGCTCAGGAGTTGAAAGAGAAGTTCGTGATTTCGGCCAGAGGTTTTGAGTTCTATTTATAATCGGGAAGAGAAGAGTCCTAATCTGATTGGATCCCGAATAAAAGTATTATTCAGATCTTGTTGGATCCTGACGTCTTATCTTTGGTAACATTGTGGAGTTTGGATCGGTTTCTGTTGCGTACCGGTGTCCTTACGCGCAACAGCTGCTTCAGAATTCGTTACCTTCGTGATGATGAGCTCCGGAAGCTCCACGTGTCCTCTAGGCCTGGTATCTCCTCATCCTCAGAGACGAGCTCCGGTTGTGCCGCGTGTCAATTGATCGAGACCTCCCTCTTTTTCGGAGGTGAGCTCCGCGCACGCCACGTGTGAGTGCCGGTCTTTCCGCCTTTCCTTCCCTCAGGGACATGCCCCGAGGTCGACACGTGTTCAGCAGCGACGGACCTCCGGAGATAAGCTCCGGTGGCGACACGTGTTCAATAGATCCGGACTTCTCTGAGATGGGTTCCGAAATTAACACATATCCCGTGCGACTGGTCCCCTAACTTCCGCGAGGACTAGCTCCGTGGATGACACGTGTCCTATGAAAAATGCCTTTGCTTCTTCCGCAGAGGCTATCTCGCGGCAGTACGTGTCCCACAGGGTCGGACCTCTTTCCAATTGCGGAGGTGACCCCCGAGCCTGCCACGTATCCAGTTTAGCGTCGGACCTCTCCAATCTCTTCGGGGATGAGTTCCGAACACACCACGTGGTCTGCTGGTCATGAAAGTTGCCTTCGGTGCTCTCAGAAAGCTTTACTGGCTATCCTTTTAATACTTGTTTCCGTCCCCTCTTTTCTAAAAATGTTTTTCTTCTTCATAAACATGAACATATGCTGACACCCGAGATGAGGGTGTCACACGAAGCGAAGTTCCATCTTTGATAACACACTCGCACCCACAAGTTGATTGAACAGGATGTTAATGCGGGGCAGTGGATATTTGTTCTTGAATGTGACGGCGTTGAAGCGGTCGGTAATCCACACACAACCTCAAGGTTTCATCTTTCTTCTTGACAAAAAGCGCCGAGCATCCCCATGGCAAGGAACTCAGTCTAATGAAACCCCTGCTCAACAAGTCATGGAGCTGTTCCTTAAACTCAGCCAGCTCGTTCGGAGCCATCTTTTACGGTCTCCGCAATATTGTTGTAGTTCCGGGTGCAAGTTCAATCTTGAACTCCACATCCCGTTCAGGGTGCATGCCCGGAAGATCATCCAGGAATACGCCGGGGTACTCTCATACTACGGAGATGTCCTCTAACTTGGGAGCTTCAGTATGATAGGTGACTAAAACTTCTGGGACCGGGTTGTCTAATATGAGGGAATTGACACGACCCCATTGGTCCTGTCGAGGCAGGATCACGCTGAGGGGTGCTGCGTTGCACAGCACCGGGTAACACACGTCAAAGGTACAAAGCGGAAGCGAAATTTTATTACATAAACAAGTTTATGAACATGTTTACATCAAAATAAGTCCAGTCTACACTCACGGGCATAGACTACGCATCAAGTCCACGGTCAGCCCTTGAACGTGTCCTTGCTAGCACACACGCACACTAACTCTGCGGCGTGCACGACTCCCACTTGACGGGATTCCCCTCCTGGGGTTCCGTCTCTTCCTCGGGAGTCCCTTCCTCATAGAACCCTGCAAAAGCTTCAAACACAAGCAGTGAGCACGAAGGCTCAGCAAGTCTGACCCGTCTCACCTAAACATGGAACTTCTACATGAGGGGTGATGGGTTACATGAGGTAAAAATCATTTGCAAAGGTCTCGCCTAATTAGTGGAACCTTACTTTCAAGTTTTAGCTGCAGTTTGTGGAGAACCTTACGCTAAGGCACATGAGAGAGCCGCAATCAAACAAGAAATGCATTTCTCTCATGTACTTTGCCCAAAGTTGAAAAGAACTTTAGTTAGCTCTAACTACAGCATATCATTAACAATCAATGTCCATAATTCAATCAGCAACATTTTATCATGTGACTAGCCTGTTCTTTCTACGTCACGGTACAGTGAACAAGTGGTACTCACTGACCGTGAGGGACGGCGATTATAGTCGATTTACACCTGCAGGGTTACCCAAACAACCCGTCACGTACGCCCGTACTCGATGTTGCCTACAACAACCATCACGGACGCCGTACGCGACTACCTTTCACCCGTTAGCCAAATGTTGAACCGGTCCAATCGTCCCGAGCAAGAGGTCTCTGCACGCGCATCTCAGTGCCGCCAGCCGATTTACACCTCGAGCTCTCAACCTACCCTCTGAACGACCAGCTATGCCTCAACACCCAGCTACCCGAGTTACATCAGTTTCCCGGTTCCCATATAGCCGGTAGGTCTTCGGTACTGTTCTAGCTTGTTCAACAGGCCCGCACACGGCTCGGTCCTCAATCGACACAAGCGGAGCTACAGCACACAGGCCCCAAAGTCCTGCTGCCCTTACTCTCCGCTTGGTCTCATTTTCTTGCCATGTGTTTCATGTGCTAACACTACCCGAGTCGAGTGCCTCTAGCCTATGCTCGCGAGTAGTTCCAACTACTCGACTTGTACCGAATCCTACACTATCTTAGCATTGCAGTAACTAACGGGGTTTGCAATCCTAAACTCAACCCATGGTTCTCTTGGCTATGCAATTGGGTTTCCAAACAAGACTCTAATGCAAGGCATAAAGTACTCAAGTATGTGCTCAAAACAATAAAAATTTGTAAAAAGGTTAATGCAAACCGGAGCTTGCCTTGCTGCTCTTGGTCGTAGGCTAGCTGTTCCTCCGGAGTAACGAAGTCTAGGACTTCGGGTTCCTCCTCGACCTTAGCGACTACATGTTAGAAGAAACATATGTATCAATTTAAATGTGTCTGTAGTAACTTTTAAACTTGTGAAGCTTATAAGTCCCTCTAGACAGACTTAATGACTGTGAAACTTTTACTGGGGCTTGGTTACAACCTAACTAGAAACTTGGTCAAGTTTTAGTTGCAGTCAAGCTCATTTGAGCCCTCCACAATTAATTATGTACTTGACCTTAATTGAAGGCTTTTAGGGTGTTCTAAGGATTTTCATGAAACAAACTATGGCTTTCTGAAAACTAGATTTTCAGGGGTTTCTAATAGAGTTGGTCTCACTTAATTTGAAGGTTTCTAGCTAAAGATATGAGCTAAACAATTTCAGAGAAAATTCTGAAAATGTTTCTGAATATTTTCTATTTTCTCTGGAACAGTTTTACTAATCACACCATTAGGTGGATCAAATGAGCTCAAATGGTTCTGAAATTTTTATGGTAGTTCAGGGATATTTTGTTGAACATCCTAGCAAAATTTCAGAATTTTCCTCCAAAGGATTCTCCAGCTAAAATTCCAAACATTTTAAACTTTGAGGAATTAATTCTGGATAATTAAGGAATTTCATGAAGTGAAACTTGCTTTGCTGGAAAGTGCTCAGAGAGCTGAATCCAGCAAAATTTGGTTCACTCGATTTGGAGCTTTCTAGCCAAAGTTATGAGGATTTGAAGTTTGAAGGAAATCTGAAAATCGGGGAAAAATTTAAACTCGCGCGTGGGCCCAGGGGACACGCGTCGCACGCCGAGGCGACAGCACACCACGGCCCATAATGATTTTGCGTGCCAGCACACCCGATCCTGGCCGCAGCCGGATCCCGATTCAAAATATCTCCCGCTGACAGCTGGGGTCCACCCCCTTCTTCAACCTCGCGACGCCCGCGCTCCGCCGCCGAGGGACCTCGCCGGAGAGCTCGCCGCCGGCTTCTGTACAGCTCCAAACTTCTCGATTATGGCCACCCCTGCCTACTTTTACTCGGGGAACAGGATTCTAGGGTCAGCTGCTCATGACAATGGCCGGAGCATGGTCGGCGACGAGCCGCCACCTCGGAACGACTTCGGCCATGTCGGTTGACTTCCCTAGCACCTCAACTACTTGGGAAACCGGTCGGGGAGCACCAGTGGACCTCAGAGAAGGTCGACATGAACTCGAGGCAGCTCGGGGAAGGCCCGAAATAGGTCCTCACCGTGCGCCCGACGCCGCCTGTTCATTCCGCCATTGGTAGACCCCGAATTACGCCGGGTACAGAGGTTCTCCGGCCCAGAGTTGTGAAGGCAACTTGTGCGCTACCGTGTCTAGCTTGTGTGAGAGCGGCTTGAGGCCCTCTAATCCTTTCTAGAGCACGAATTAAACAGAATCGTACCCGAAGGTCGTTCTGCACACAGAAAGGGGAAAAGTGGAAATTCGCCGCCGGTGAGCAACCACTCGAGCTGTGGCTCGGGGATGAGCAGCACCGGTCACCAGCGCGTCCAAGGGTGCCTTGGCTCGGGCGTGTCAACGCCCTGGTTGGGCTGTCCACGGGAGCCCGAGGTGCGGCGGTTCCAAGTCCCGAATTTGATCTTTCGGCACAGCCGATATCAATCGATTTCAACGGAATTCTAGCAGCGGGGAGGACGGAGGAGGTCTCTAGTACCTTGCTGGGGTTCTGGAGTGGACGGAGGGAGCTGTGATCGGCGTTCTCCGATCGATTCCGAGCTGCGGAAAACTTCGGCCGTCGCTGAGTTCTTGCGGGGAAGAACGGCGGTGCCTCGGCCGAGGAGGGGGGCAGGCGCCTTAAGAAGGCTCTGCACCGCCTCACGCCCGCGCGTGGGCAAGCAGCTGCTGGCGCGGCGGCTACCCTCGGTGGCGATCGCAGCGGCGGCTCGGCGACCCGAGTGAGAAAAGTCTCAGTCGGTTTGATCTGAGCAGTGGCTGACATGTGGGACCCACTTCCAGTTTTAACCTCTGAAATTTACTCCTAATCACTGTTGTAAACAGTGATCCCCATAGTACCCCTGGTAATTCAAATTATCCACCCATGAACCATTTGAATTGATCAAAGTTCAAATTGGGTTTGGTTTGAGTGAATTTCAGCACAAGTGCAGTTTTGAATTCAAATGAAGTTTGAATTTGTCCCACTTAGCTCATGTCAAGATCAACTCCAAATGGAGTGAAAATTGGTGTGTGGGCTCACAAAAATGTGCTGAGTAAGAATATGCCTCCCACTTTTAAATTCATGGGATAAAAAACAGTTTGAATTTGAATATGGTTTCAAACTGCCCTCTTCCTAATTACACCCAAAATGACCTCAAAAAGGTTTTGAATTTGGGTGAAACTTGGCATGGACATCCTTAGCAAAGTGTAGGAGTTTTCATATGTCCAGCCCATCTATATCACATGTGGGAAATACCACTTTTGCAATATGTGAGTTTGTTCTCTAATGAGCATGTTGATAATTGTTACTTGCTCTTCATTTGTGTTCATCATCCTTCCTCACATGAGGTGTGTGGTGTGGTGATGAACACTGCAAATGTGTGTCAAAAACTGAGGCCCTTACATTCCTCCCCCCTTAAAAGAATCTCGTCCCGAGATTATAAGGTGAAAATGAGAGAGAGGACGGTGGAAAATTACCGGATATGCGACGTGAAAAATTCGGGGTAGTTAGTGCGAAGGAATTCTTCGCTCTCCCATGTCGCTTCGTCCATGGAGTGATTCCTCCATAGAACCTTGTAGAACCACAACATACGGTTGCGTGTGGTTCGGGCCTTTTCATCAATAATCTGCACCGGTTCCTCCCGATAGGTGAGATCCGGTTGCAGTTCTTCAATGTCTTCCAGCTGAACGGTAGTTGATAGCTTGAGACACTTCCTCAGCTGGGAAATGTGAAAGATGTCGTGCACACCGGAAAGTGCTTCTGGTAATTTCAGCCGGTATGCCACTGATCCACATCTTTCGGTAATCTGGAATGGACCGATGAATCGGGGTGCTAACTTTCCTCTCACCCCAAATCTGTTTACGCCCTTCATTGGAGACACCCGTAGGTATACGTGATCTCCAACTTCGAATTATAATGGGCGCCTTCTCCGGTCCGCATACTGTTTCTGTCAGGATTGAGCGGCTTTTAGGTTTGCTTGAATCAGTCGAACCTTTTCTTCCGCGTTGTTGACTAGGTCAATCCTGAAGGTAACCCTTTCGCCAGACTCACACCAGTTCAATGGTGTGCGGCATTTCCTACCGTATAGCGCCTCGTAGGGCGCCATCTTGATGCTGGCTTGGTACCCATTGTTGTACGAGAACTCAGCTAACGGCAAGTGATCATCCCAATTCTTGCCGTGGTTGATAGCGCAAGCTCGTAGCATATCTTCTAGAATCTGATTTACCCGCTCGGTTTGTCCATCCGTCTGCGGGTGGTATGCTGAACTACCGATCAGCTCCGTCCCCAAGGCAGCGTGCAGCTACTCCCAGAAACGGGACACAAATAAAGTGCCCCGATCCGATATGATAGTACGGGGTACGCCGTACAAGCATAGGATCCGTGAGATGTACAGTTCAGCGTACTTCTTGGCGTTGTAGCTGGTGTTGACCGGGATGAAATGGGCAACTTTGGTGAGCCGATCGACGATCACCCACACAGAATCATGTTTCTGCAAGGTGGTGGGTAAACCGACAATGAAGTCCATGCTCACGTCCTCCCACTTCCAGGCAGGAATGCCCAGTGGTCGCAGCAGTCCCGGTTTTCGCATGTGGTCTGCCTTCACCCTTCGACATGTATCACACTCGGACACGTATTTTGCAGTCTCACGCTTCATCCGTGTCCACCAAAACTTGCTTTTGAGTTCTTGATACATTTTGTTGCTGCCGGGGTGAATAGAAAACTTTGATAAGTGAGCCTCATCAAAGATTTTCTTCCGTAACTCCGGGTTACGGGGTACGACGATCCGGTCCTTGAACCATAGGACGCCGTCTTCGTCCTTCCGGAAACATTTCAACTCCCCACTGTCTACACGTCTCCGTAAATGTGACATGCCCTTGTCATTCTTCTGGGCTGCCGCTATCTCTTCACGGATGGTGGGGATCAAAGCTAGGTTGTAGAGAGCTCCGTGTGGAATCACATGTATTGGTGGTTCGCTCTCTTCCAACGGTGTGATGGTCAGAGTATTGACGTGTGACTTGCGGCTCAGCGCATCTGCCACTACGTTTGCCTTGCCCGGATGATAATGGATCTCTATCTCGTAATCCTTTATCAGTTCTAACCATCTTCGTTGCCTCATGTTCAGCTCCTTATGAGTGAATATGTACTTGAGGCTTTTGTGGTCGGTATATAAATGTACGAGGTTACCGAGTAGGTAGTGCCTCCACATTTTCAGTGCGAGTACCACAGCAGCGAGCTCCAAGTCGTGAGTTGGATAATTTTGCTCATGGTTTCTAAGCTGCCGTGATCCATACGCGACCACTCTTCGGTCTTGCATCAGCACACATCCGAGCCCAATGCCGGATGCATCGCAGTACACATCGAACGGTTTTGTTGTGTCTGGCTGCGCCAAAACCGGTGCTGATGTCAGGTGCTTGACTAAAGCCTTGAATGCTGCTTCACATGTTGGACTCCAAACATATTTGGTAGCCTTCTTCAGCAGCTCTGTCATTGGCTTGGCAATTTTCAAGAAGTTCGGAATGAACCTCCGATAATATCCCACGAGTCCAAGGAAACTCCGTACCTCGTGAACAGTTCTCGGGGATTTCCAGTTCAGCACTTGAGTGATCTTGCTCGGGTCCACAGCGATACCCTCTGCTGAGATGATATGCCCGAGAAAAGGTACTTGCGATATCCAAAACTCGCATTTGCTGAATTTTGCGTATAACTTGTGATCCCGCAGCCGTTGCAAGACTATACGCAGATGTTTCTTGTGATCTTCCTCTGACTTGGAATATACCAGGATGTCGTCGATGAAGACCACGACAAACTTGTCCAGCTCCGGCATGAATACCGAGTTCATCAAGTACATGAAGTGAGTTGGAGCATTGGTGTGGCCGAAGGACATAACCAGGTACTCATAAAGTCCGTACCTCGTCGAGAAAGCCGTCTTCGGAATGTCCTCAGCCCTTATCTTAATCTGATGGTACCCAGATCTTAAATCCATCTTGGAAAAGATCTTTGCTTCGACCAACTGATCAAACAACATGTCGATCCGAGGCAACGGGTACTTGTTCTTGATGGTTACGGCATTTAATGGACGATAGTCCACGCAAAGCCGCAACGTCTCATCCTTCTTCTTGACAAATAATGCCGAACAGCCCCATGGCGAGGAGCTCGGCCTAATAAAACCCTTCTCCAGAAGGTCCGTGAGCTGAGTCTTCAATTCAGCCAATTCCTTGGGAGCAATCTTGTACGGCCTTCGGGATATTGGCATGGTTCCCGGTGCAAGTTCAATCTTGAACTCCACCTCTCTATCAGGCGGCATCCCCGGCAAATCATTCGGGAATACGTCAGGGAACTCTCGGACCACTGGAATATCTTCCAATCTAATGGTTGTGGACTGATAGACACTTGGAAGTTTTATTTACGGACTGTCCAGAAATAAGGAGTGAGAACCGTGCACTTCTGAGTTTAAGTGCACGACTCGATGGACGGTGTCTAAAACAGCGCCGTGGCGGGTTAACCACGACATCCCTAAGATGACATCGACCTTTTGTCCCTCTAAGATTATGAGAGACGTAGGGTAAACTCTACCCTCTAAGCACAATGGCGCTTTTGGGACCATCATGCTTGCTGAAATTTTCCCACCCGGTGAACAGATCACATAAGGACTATTGGTGGGTAGTATTTGCAAGCTATATTTATCAATGAAAGCTTGGCTAATGAAGCTATGCGTGGCGCCTGAACCAAATAATATTATGGCGGGATGCTGGTGGAGTTGGAACATACCCGCAAGGATTGGCTCGCCCTCCGGCACGTCCTCAATAGCGAGCTGGTGGACGGTGCCGGGCCTAGGGTTTGCCCGCCATGCATTAGTAGGGTTCCGGGGTTGATTCCTCCCCGGAAACTGTGGTGCCACTCCGCCGCCTTGCCTCTCCGGGCAACTGCTCGTGAAGTGTCCTGGACGACCACACTTGTAACATGTGGCCACTGCCGGTGTAGTGCTCGGCGGACGAAAGCCCGGCATGCGTTGCTGAGGTGCAACCGCACGCGGCATCGCCCGCTGCTGCTGTTGTTGTTGCGGTGGTACTGGCAGCGCCGGCCTGAATACCGGTGACGAGTACGGCGGACTGCAGAACGGCATCGACCGCTGTGGTGGCTGCCAGCGTGGACCTGATGGTGGGTGATTCACCATCCGAAACTTCTGAGAAGGACCGCCTCCTTCTCCGCTGCTTTGCGGCACGCTTCGCTTTCGCTCTGCTGCTGCCAACTCCTTGCCGGAGTCCTCCTGAACAATCGCAGCATCAATGATGTCGTTGAGGCTGCCGTGATTGAACATCGCCAACTTGTCCTTCAGGAGCGGGTTAAGCCCCTGGTAAAAATGGTCCCGCCGCTTCTCGTCGGTATCAGCATGATATGACGCATATAGCACGAGATCGTTAAACGCCCTGGAGTATTCCAGCGCGTTCCGGCTCCCTTGTTGCAGGTGTAAGAACTCCTGCATCTTCCTCTTCATCAGACCTGGCGGTATATGATAGGCCATGAAGGCCGTCCGGAACTCCGCCCAGGTCATCACTCGGTCGGTGGCCTGTGAAGCACAGAAGTTGGCCCACCACGTGCTCGCGGATCCTTGGAGCTGCTGGACCGCGAACTGAGTCTTGCGCTGCTCGCTGATTTGGAGCAGCCCGAACTTCATCTCTATGGCGCGGAGCCAGTTGTCCACGTCAAGTGGTTCATCCGCCCTTGAGAATACAGGGGGATGAGTCACCAGGAAGTCAGAGTAGGAGCTCTGTTGGCGCTCCTCACGATCTTGACGTCTCTCTGGGCGAGACGTATTGGGGATGAGAGTCTGCAGCAACTCCGTGTGCTGCTGATGCGAGCCCGCCATTGCCGCGACGATGTCGGCCAATGTAACCGTTGGCAGTGGCGGTGGCGGTGTTTGCTGTTGCTGTTGCTGCTGCTGTCCCAAGGGGTCCTCGGGAGGTGGTTGGGAGGTCTCTCCCCCTTGACTGGTACCCCCAACGTCAGGGTTGGCACGAGTACGCATCATTCTGAAATTCAAAACAGCAGCGATTAGCACATGTCTTACTTAAAATTTCCATAAGCAACGGTAGGTATTGAAGTGACCCATGGTTAATTTGCACAACATTCACATATATTGATAAAGTATAAACTTTATACAAGATACATTATTCTCGGGTCTCCGAGAAGTCGTGCTCATGTCGTCACTACTTATACATACGCTACTGTCTACACGACATGTCACCAATTACAAAAGTTGGGTTACACTACCCTGACTGCCCTACATGGCAACTGTAACCCCCTACTCGGAGTAGAACTCGACCTCCTGCGGGTCGTCCTCCTCCAGTACCTCTGCTGGTGGCTCTGGATCTACCACCTCTTCCCCCATTCCGGGTTCTCCTATTGCTGGAAGACCCAAGACCACCGGTACGCCTAACACCGGAGGTACGAGGTCCTGCAATGCATGCACCTCGTCCATAGCCTGGTTGTAGTCCTCTTCCCAGCCTTGTCCTTCCTCAATAGCATCGTCCCGCTCTTGAGCAAGGTCCTCATTCTTCTGGGTTAGGGTCTGCACCAGCTCTTGCAACGCCGTGATGTCAACACGGCTCTTCTTCTTTGCCTTCTTCAGACGACGCAACTGATTGTGTTGTTCATTCAGTCGCTTGATCGTCGGAAGGAGCACATTGCGGAGTGCGCTGTGGGCACTCTCGAAATGGTCTCCACGGCTCGTGCTCTCTTTGAGCTTCGTGGCAAGATGCTCCGTATGAACAGCTTGGCTGTCCATCACGGCGTTTCCCGCCCTCATCTGGAGGCTGAGATTTGCCTCCGCGGGGTTGTACCTTGGGCAACTCGGATCCGTTGCTTCCAGGTACCTCTCTTCCCACACATGCTGAGCCCGTCCCTCCACCGGAACGAGTGCGTGTGGAGTGCCCCCCATAGCCTGCACGTGTAGTTGGCAGAAACGTGACATAGTGTCACGGGCTGCCACTTGCCATATTCCTTCCGGTTGTCTTCCTCTCACCGTGACGGTGAACAGCACCCAACAGGGTGGCGTAGGTCCTGCAGGGACTTCGACATGGATTGTCCACGTCTTGTTCCCCTCTTAGCCTTCTTCCTTGGCGAAGTACTGTGGCATCTGATTGTACCCGAAATATTGGAGCATTTGCCACAATGCTTCCGGGTAGCCGCTACGGTCAGAACAGTGGGAAACCACCCACCCGTTCTCCAACTGTTTCTCTGCTGCCATCTGTAAAAATATATTTGAGAATTGTCAAATATTTATTTAAACAGTAAACCTCTGAGTTATAACATAAAATATGTCATTGAACCCATAAAACTTGGAAACATAGTTCAAATTTTTAAACAAATTTGACTGCTGATCTGCTGTTCCCATGACAGCCCTGACCAGTTTCAATTTCAACCTGATTTAGGCCATGTTAAAGGCAAAACTAACTCTGGAGCTCAACATCAAAGTTAAAGTTAACTTCAATAGCTTTCCGGAAAGTATTTGCTTGGCCTAAGATCTGTCCTGGTTCCAAAGTTATGAGATGTCAAAGTTAACAGAATTTCTGGAAACAATTGGACAGCACCTCCCTGCCTTAGGTACTGATTTGATCCAAGAATCCCAGTTACTTCTGTTCCTAATCTGACAAAACTTTCTGTTACAAAGTTGTAACCTATCTCATAAGCTTTCCATAACTACCTCATTTTCTATTTTTGGATTTTATGCAGGAAGTTATGCTTAATTTACAGAGAGTCTACAGAGAGTCTTTACTCTGTCCTCTTTTCTGGACAGTTTCAACTCTACTGCATTTTTCGAGTGGTTAAGGGATGAAAAACCTCTGGAACTCAACAGAAAAGTTGTAAAGCTCTTCCAAAGCTTTCCACAAATGTATCATATGACCCCAACCTCGAAAGAACTCAACCTCTAACCTCTGATTAACTTCAGTCTTGATTCAGCTGAAAACAGAGTGCTCTGTCCTTAACAACCTATAAGTTGAAAACTTATTAACTTTGAATATCCTGTTCAAGGGAAGGAGTTACATCAAGTTTTACTACTTTAGATCAAAACCTTCCAGTTTTTACAATGAAGTTGTTCATTTAGTTGGGTGGGACGTCGATGCGTCACCAGAGCATGTCGGTACTACGTCCTCACAAAGGAAAAACCTATACCGGACTTAGCCGGCTTCGTTAATTCAGTGGCACTAAACGTCACTCGCACACGGATACTACACGTCTACCGTTTCGTGGTCAGGCTACCTGCAGAAACTCAATCAATCGTCAGACTCGGCTGCACACCGAGCCCGGAATCTATACAGTTTGTACACCCGGCCGTCATCACTCGCCCAGATGTTCTCAAGCCAAACACGCCTTGAGTTACATGTTCACGTTTCAGACCACGTGACGGGGTCTTCCGTGTTGCACCACGCACGCCAGGGATAGATGTTGCTCGAATACCCCAAACAACATGAAGAGTTGTAGAGGATATCAAAACGGGTCGGGTTACCTGCCACCCGTGGGGCTCCACCCTTCAGCTTGTGCGCACTGGTGGACAGCGCTTACGTGTACCCCCCAAGACATAAACGTCCCGAGATACACGATTTTCCGACATAACAAATAGGTTAATATGCCACTTTCTATAGTCTAATAACATCCTTATACGGGCTACTAACTCGTTCCTCACTGGATTTTTGAAAAAGAAGATCTTTGTACTGTGTTAAACCTCAAGCGAGCTCTGATACCAACGCTGACACAACCCCATTGGTCCTGTCGAGCCAGGATCACGATGAGGGGTGCTGCATTGCACAGCACCGGATAACACACGTCAAAGGTACAAAGCGGAAGCAAAATTTTATTACATAAACAAGTTTATGAACATGTTTACATCAAAATAAGTCCAGTCTACACTCACGGGCGTAGACTACGCATCAAGTCCACGGTCAGCCCTTGAACGTGTCCTTGCTAGCACACACGCACACTAACTCTGCGGCGTGCACGACTCCCACTCGACGGGATTCCCCTCCTGGGGTTCCGTCTCTTCCTCGGGAGTCCCTTCCTCATAGAACCCTGCAAAACCTTCAAACACAAGCAGTGAGCACGAAGGCTCAGCAAGTCTGACCCGTCTCACCTAAACATGGAACTTCTACATGAGGGGTGATGGGTTACATGAGGTAAAAATCATTTGCAAAGGACTCGCCTAATTAGTGGAACCTTACTTTCAAGTTTTAGCATCAGTTTGTGGAGAACCTTATGCTAAGGCACATGAGAGAGCCGCAATCAAACAAGAAACACATTTCTCTCATGTACTTTGCCCAAAGTTGAAAAGAACTTTAGTTAGCTCTAACTACAGCATATCATTAACAATCAATGTCCATAATTCAATCAGCAACATTTTATCATGTGACTAGCCTGTTCTTTCTACGTCACGGTACAGTGAACAAGTGGTACTCACTGACCGCGAGGGATGGCGATTATAATTGATTTACACCTGCAGGGTTACCCGAACAACCCGTCACGTACGCCCGTACTCGATGTTGCCTACAACAACCATCACGGACGCTGTACGCGACTACCTTTCACCCGTTAGCCAAATGTTGAACCGGTCCAATCATCCCGAGCAAGAGGTCTCTGCACGTGCATCTCAGTGCCGCCAGCCGATTTACACCTCGAGCTCTCAACCTACCCTCTGAACGACCAGCTATGCCTCAACACCCAGCTACCCGAGTTACATCAGTTTCCCGGTTCCCATATAGCCGGTAGGTCTTCGGTACTGTTCTAGCTTGTTCAACAGGCCCGCACACGGCTCGGTCCTCAATCGACACAAGCGGAGCTACAGCACACAGTCCCCAAAGTCCTGCTGCCCTTACTCTCTGCTTGGTCTCATTTTCTTGCCATGTGTTTCATGTGCTAACACTACTCGGGTCGAGTTCCTCTAGCCTATGCTCACGAGTAGTTCCAACTACTCGACTTGTACCGAATCCTACACTATCTTAGCATTGCAGTAACTAACGGGGTTTGCAATCCTAAACCCAACCCATGGTGCTCTTGGCTATGCAATTGGGTTTCCAAACAAGACTCTAATGCAAGGCATAAAGTACTCAAGTATGTACTCAAAACAATAAAAATTTGTAAAAAGGTTAATGCAAACCGGAGCTTGCCTTGCTGCTCTTGGTCGTAGGCTAGCTGTTCCTCCGAATTAACGAAGTCTAGGACTTCGGGTTCCTCCTCGACCTTAGCGACTACATGTTAGAAGAAACATATGTATCAATTTAAATGTGTTTGTAGTAACTTTTAAACTTGTGAAGCTTCTAAGTCCCTCTAGACAGACTTAATGACTGTGAAACTTTTACTGGGGCTTGGTTACAACCTAACTAGAAACTTGGTCAAGTTTTAGTTGCAGTCAAGCTCATTTGAGCCCTCCACAATTAATTATGTACTTGACCTTAATTGAAGGCTTTTAGGGTCTTCTAAGGATTTTCATGAAACAAACTATGGCTTTCTGAAAACTAGATTTTCAGGGGTTTCTAATAGAGTTGGTCTCACTTAATTTGAAGGTTCCTAGCTAAACATATGAGCTAAACAATTTCAGAGAAAATTCTGAAAATGTTTCTGAATATTTTCTATTTTCTCTGGAACAGTTTTACTAATCACACCATTAGGTGGATCAAATGAGCTCAAATGGGTCTGAAATTTTTATGGTAGTTCAGGGATATTTTGTTGAACATCCTAGCAAAATTTCAGAATTTTCCTCCAAAGGATTCTCCAGTTAAAATTCCAAACATTTTAAATTTTTTGAGGAATTAATTCTGGAGAATTAAGGAATTTCATGAAGTGAAACTTGATTTGCTGGAAAGTGCTCAGAGAGCTGAATCCAACAAAATTTGGTTCACTCGATTTGGAGCTTTCTAGCCAAAGTTATGAGGATTTGAAGTTTGAAGGAAATCTGAAAATCGGGGAAAAGTTTAAACTCGCGCGTGGGCCCAGGGGACACGCGTCGCACGCCGAGGCGACAGCACACCGCGGCCCACAATGATTTTGCGCGCCAGCACACCCGATCCCGGCCGCAGACGGATCCCGATTCAAAATATCTCCCGCTGACAGCTGGGGTCGACCCCCTTCTTCAACCTCGCGACGCCCGCGCTCCGCCGCCGAGGGACCTCGCCGGAGAGCTCGCCGCCGGCTTCTGTACAGCTCGAAACTTCTCGATTCTGGCCGCCCCTGCCTACTTTTACTCGGGGAACAGGATTCTAGGGTCAGCTGCTCATGACAATGGCCGGAGCATGGTCGGCGACGAGCCGCCACCTCGGAACGACTTCGGCCATGTCGGCTGACTTCCCTAGCACCTCAACTACTTGGGAAACCGGTCGGGGAGCACCAGTGGACCTCAGAGAAGGTCGACATGAACTCGAGGCAGCTCGGGGAAGGCCCGAAATAGGTCCTCACCGTGCGCCCGATGCCGCCTGTTCATTCCGCCATTGGTAGACCCCGAATTACGCCCGGTACAGAGGTTCTCCGGCCCAGAGTTGTGAAGGCAACTTGTGCGCTACCGTGTCTAGCTTGTGTGAGAGCGGCTTGAGGCCCTCTAATCCTTTCTAGAGCACGAATTAAACAGAATCGTACCCGAAGGTCGTTCTGCACACAGAAAGGGGAAAAGTGGAAATTCGCCGCCGGTGAGCAACCACTCGAGCTGTGGCTCGGGGATGAGCAGCACCGGTCACCAGCGCGTCCAAGGGTGCCATGGCTCGGGCGTGTCAACGCCCTGGTTGGGCTGTCCACGGGAGCCCGAGGTGCGGCGGTTCCAAGTCCCGAATTTGATCTTTCGGCACAGCCGATATCAATCGGTTTCAACGGAATTCTAGCAGCGGGGAGGACGGAGGAGGTCTCTAGTACCTTGCTGGGGTTCTGGAGTGGACGGAGGGAGCTGTGATCGGCGTTCTCCGATCGATTCCGAGCTGCGGAGAATTTCGGCCGGCGCTGAGTTCTTGCGGGGAAGAACGGTGATGCCTCGGCCGAGGAGGGGGGCAGGCGCCTTAAGAAGGCTCTGCACCGCCTCACGCCCGCGCGTGGGCAAGCAGCTGCTGGCGCGGCGGCTGCCCTCGGTGGCGATCGCAGCGGCGGCTCGGCGACCCGAGTGAGAAAAGTCTCAGTCGGTTTGATCTGAGCAGTGGCTGACATGTGGGACCCACTTCCAGTTTTAAACTCTGAAATTTACTCCTAATCACTGTTGTAAACAGTGATCCCCATAGTACCCCTGGTAATTCAAATTATCCACCCATGAATCATTTGAATTGATCAAAGTTCAAATTGGGTTTGGTTTGAGTGAATTTCAGCACAAGTGCAGTTTTGAATTCAAATGAAGTTTGAATTTGTCCCACTTAGCTCATGTCAAGATCAACTCCAAATGGAGTGAAAATTGGTGTGTGGGCTCACAAAAATGTGCTGAGTAACAATATGCCTCCCACTTTTAAATTCATGGGATAAAAAAACAGTTTGAATTTCAATATGGTTTCAAACTGCCATCTTCCTAATTACACCCAAAATGACCTCAAAAAGGTTTTGAATTTGGGTGAAACTTGGCATGGACATCCTTAGCAAAGTGTAGGAGTTTTCATATGTCCAGCCCATCTATATCACATGTGGGAAATACCACTTTTGCAATATGTGAGTTTGTTCTCTAATGAGCATGTTGATAATTGTTACTTGCTCTTCATTTGTGTTCATCATCCTTCCTCACATGAGGTGTGTGGTGTGGTGATGAACACTGCAAATGTGTGTCAAAAACTGAGGCCCTTACAGGAATGCGGACGGTGGAGTGGAGAATTGAGGTGAACCGTCCATGATAAAGTTTCTTGGACAGCGCCATGGTAACTTAGCCATGACATTCCTAAGATTGCTTCAATATCCTGTCCCTCAAGAATAATCATAGTAGTGGGATATATTCTCACACATAAGCACAGTGGTTCTTTTGGAATCATCGGTTGGAAAGACCTGCAGTTGATGCTTAACCACATATGATGCACTTATGAAATTGTGGGTTGCACCGGAATCAAATAAAATGATGATTGCACGATCGTTGAGAGCGAACGTACCCGCCAGCACGTTCTCTCCTTCCGAGGTGTCCTCATTGTCGAGGTAACAAACGCCCCCGGGTCGCTGACCTCCCTTCTTCACTGGTGGCCGGCCTCGAGCCCCACCCTGATATTGGGCTTCCCCGCTGCTTTGCTGCCCCTGTGGACAGTCCTTCGAGAAATGACCCGCCTGGCCACACGTGTAGCATGTGTAGCGAGGCGGTCCTCCGCTGACCGGCGGACGGAATCCCGGATTGCGTTGTGGTGGTGGAAACGCCCGGGGTACCATATGCTTCTGCTGCTTCTGCGGTCGCGGTGGTGGCATCGGCGGTCGGAATGGGGGTGGATGGTAAGGACGACCCGCAAACTGTTGGGGTCGTGCCGGTGGATGTCACTGTTGACCGGATGATGTTCGATACACCATTCGGTATTTCTGAGGAGCTCCACCCCCGCTGCTCGGTGGAGCGCTGCGCTTCCGCTGCTCAACTGCAAATTCCTGCTGAGCATCCTCTTGCAGAATCACGGCATTGACGAGGTCGTTGAAGGTGCCACGATTGCATTGCGCGACATGTGTCTTCATCTCGGGATTTAAACCCTGATAGAACTGCTCTCGTTTCCTCTCCTCGGTGGAGATGTAGTCCGACGCGTACTGCACCAGATGGTTGAACACGCGGGAGTAGTCATGAGCACTCCTCCCGCCTTGCTTCAGTTCCAAGAACTCTTGGAACTTCCTCTTCATCATCCCGGGAGGTATGTGATAGGCGCGGAACGCCTCCTGGAATTCTGCCCATTCCATGGCGTGGCCAGCAGGTAGCGAGACGACATAATTCGTCCACCACGCACCAGCGGCACCGTGAAGCTGCTGCACCGCGAAGAGAGTCTTCTGCCACTCCATTCATTGGAGCAGCCCGAACTTGGACTCAATCATCCGCAGTCAGTTGTCGGCCTCCAGTGGTTCCGCCGCTTCGGTGAACACCGGAGAATGCGTACTCATGAAATCCGAGTACGTAGTAATGTGGGGCTGATGAGGCCCCCTCTCTTGACGCGTCCCCACCTGGGACGTATTCTGGACAATCGTGTGGTGCAGGTCGGTCTGCTCCTCACGAGAGCCCACCAGCGCTGAAATCACGTCGCTAATGTAAGCGAAGGCGGCAGTGATGGTTGTTGCTGTGGGGTGTTGTCAAAGGCAGGTGGCTGGGAGTCATCACCCCCTTGCTGACTAGAGCCTCCGACCTCGTGCGTGGTCTGGGTATGAACCATCTGCAACCATACGACAATAAAATCAGTCCCACAGCATACTCCATGCAGTCCATAAAATAGGAGTAAAACATAATAACGGTTAGCATGCGATACATCTCGTACATGGATAATGTAATAAATTTGCACAAGCTACACCATTACCAGACCAAATACAAATTAGTGAAATTCAAATTGACGGACTTCCTATTTGGAAGTCCATCTCAACTAGATTTGGTCACTACGAGACGTTAATATCGCTTGGTCATCACGTATACTACCCTTTGTCTTCAATACGACACAACATGGTCTCTAGCAAAAAGAACATGAGTAGGCAATATACTCAAATCTTTCACTAGTTAAAGATAACCACTCATGAGTATGTTCCACCCTATTGGAAGTAATAAACCCCAATAGGTACAACAATCCTTCAAATGAGTTCAACTGTTCATTCCTCTGCCCAGAATGACCAATTTATACTTAACCCAGATTTTGACCTGGTACTTGGCATTTTCATAACTCAAGTTTAATACCAAAGGTTAAGTTAACTTCAGTATCCTTCCAACGAGTATTTATTGGCCCCCAGATCAGCTCTGGTTAAAAAGTTATAATAATTCAAGGTCAACAGAATTTCTGGACGAATTTGAACAGCACCTCCTTAGAAAGTTGCTGTTTTCAACTCCAAATTCTACTGAATTCCGTGCTGCAACCGCAAAAATTTTGAATTACAAAGATGTAACACATCTACTAAACTTTCCAAAAATGTATCCTATGATTATTTTAGATTTATATACAGGAAATTATGATTGAAAAATAGAACAGCACAGAGAGTGTTTTAAATCTGTCCTGGTTCTGGACAGTTTACAATCATCTAGAATTTCAACCAGTTTGAGGTGTGATTCTGTTCTGAAAGTCTACAACAAAGTTGTATAGCACTTCAACCCCTTTCCATAACTATATCCCATACCTCCATTGGCTAAGTACCCTGTGAGTTATGCTCTGTTAAAGTTAAGCAAACTTGCTGCCCAAAAACAGAGCACTCTATTTTTCAAATCCTTTGAGCTGAACTAATCAAATTTTGAATTTTTCTTCAAAACCAGAACCTTAAGAATTAAAATTGGTTATTTTAGTTCCTTTTCAAACTTGTTTTTAATGCAAAACTTTAAGTAATGCCACTTTAAGTAACTATACTAATATAGTCCTTATTTGGGCATACTAGCGAATCCTCACCGTAATCCTAAGTTTTCCAATAATACTGTCCTTATTTAGTGTGCTATCCCCTAAGTATACGCCTACAAGTTCATCCTTAATTAATCTTTTAGTCACAAGTTAGCAGTTCACAAAACTGAATTTAGTGAGCAATATTTGGTGGCACACATGTAACGATACAAGTTATTCATATCAGCAGTATTTAATCACAACATTCCATATGTTAACCTACGTCACGACTCAGTGACCAAGTGGTACTCATTACCGTGAGGGACAACTAATCAACTCGATATACACCTGCAGGGATACCCGAATAGCTCGTTAGGTACGCCCATCCGTGGAGCTGCACAACACGCTCACTCGATGTCGTATAGAACAACCTTTCACCAAACAGCCCAAACGTCGAACGGTTGTGTAAGGGCCTCAGTTTTGGCACACATTTGAAGTGTTCATCACCGCACCACACACCTCATTTGAGGAAAGATGACGAACACAAATGAAGAGCATGTAACCACCATCAACATGCTCATTAGAGAACAAACTCACATATTGCAAAAGTGGTATTTCCCACATGTGATATAGGTGGGCTGGACTTATGAAAACTCCTACACATTGCTAAGGATGTCCATGCCAGGTTTCACCCAAATTCAAAACCTTTTTGAGGTCATTTTGGGTATAGATAGAAAGAGGGCAGTTTGAAACCACATTCAAATTCAAACTGTTTTGTCCCATGAATTTAAAAGTGGGAGGCATATTCTTATTCAGCACATTTTTGTGAGCTCACACACCAATTTTCACTCAATTTGGAGTTGATCTTGACATGAGCTAAGTGGGATGAATTCAAACTTTATTTGAATTCAAAACTGAACTTGTGCTGAAATTCACTCAACCCGAACCCAATTTGAATTCTATTCAATTCAAATGGCTCAGGGGTGAATAATTTGAATCACCAGGGGTATTATGGGGCTCACTGTTTACAACAGTGATTAGGAGTAAATTTCAGAGGTTAAAACCCCGGGTGGGACCCACATGTCATAGAGGGAAGAAGGAGAAACTTGCACCCAAAGTCAGAGTCTCGGTGGGAAATTCCGCCGAGCTGCTGTCGGCTGTGCCACCGAGCAGCTACCGGCGCCACCAGCTGCTTCCCTCTCCGCGCGTTGGCGCCCAGGGCGGCTGGCTCGCGCCCCCACGCGACCGGCACCGCCTCAGCCGAGCAGGAGTCGGCCGGCTTTATCTTCTCGCGGGCAAATGAGCAGCGGCATTGTTTCTCGCCGCAGCTCTCTGCTCAATCGGGAAAACCAGCAAAACCATCTCCTCCTTCGTCCCTGAGCTGCTAGACAGCCACCTGAGCTCGCACTCCACCTCTCCAATGCCAGAAACCTCGAGCTCCGACCTCCTTTGCCCAAAGACGATCGCCACCGCGGCGACCTAGCCTCAGCCGAGAGTCAGGCGCCTGTGGGCAGCGTTCCACAGGCGTTTTCACGGTCCAGCGAGAGAGGCAACAGGAGCGCGCGACCACCGTGCTGCTCTCCTCCAAGTTTGGAAGCCAACCGTGAAGAATCCGCAGAGAATTTCCAGTTTTTGCTCCGGCGACCGTAAACCGAGCTTCCGGTACGGTTTCTTTAAATTCTCGCTCTATGATCTTTCGGAGGTCATCAAATCTTGCACATCGACGCTGGACGAGCCGGCGATCAAGTTCTTTTCTGCATCCGTAGCGTGAAACTGTCTAGGAGTGACGAATTTTGAGCTCGATCGAGGGCGGTCATGGCGGGCACGATCGGTCACACGGTGCCGACCGACTTGCCGCCATCCCTGAACCCTTTTGACACCTTGTCGAGCTTCCTAGAGGTACACTGATGCTGTAGGGCCATTTTTTCGAGGTGTTGGCGGGTTTAGAAACCACGGTTGACGGTGTCGAACCTCAACCGAGGCCGCGGCACGTCGCCGAGCTATTTCCGGTCACCCCCAGCCCGACCTGTCACCTCCGACGTGTTCCTCGACGTCGACAACCCCCCTGGCGGCGAGTTTCAGACCATGGGAGGTCCGGCAGCGGCGAGCCGGAGAGCCCCGAGTCTGCTCCGGCGAGGTCGGCGGCGCGGGCGCGAGAGAACGGCGGGAGGAAGACGAAGCCGGCTGGCCCACGTGTCAGCGGCTGAAGAATTTAAATCGGGATCGGGTGTGGCCAGGGATCGGCTGTGCTGGCGCGCAAATACCCTGTGAGCTCCGGTGTGCCGGACACCTCCGCGCTCGACATGTGTGGTATCCCCGGTGTGCCGGACACCTCCGCGCTCGACACGTGTCCCCGCGGGCCCCGAGAATTTAAACTTTTCCCCCCGATTTTCAGAATTCTTCCAAACTTCAAATCCTCATAACTTTGGCTAGAAAGCTCCAAATCGGGTGAACCAAATTTTGTTGGATTCAGCTCTCTGAGCACTTTCCAGCAATACCAAATTCAGCTCATGAAAGAGAATAGTTTTCCAGAATTAAATCCCTAAAATTTAAACTGTTGGGAATTTTATCTGGAGAACTACTTTATGAAAAATTCTGAAATTTGGCTGAAAGGTTCATTGGAAAATCCCTGAATCCCAGTAAAATTTTCAGACTCATCCAAGTTCATTTAGTTACCCTAATTAGGTGATTAAGGGAACTGCCCAGAGAAAATAGAAAAAAATGTACAGAAACATTTTTCAGATTTTCTCCAATCTTAATTAGGACATAACTTTCTGTAGAATTCTTCAAATGACATGAAACCAACTCCATTAGAACCATCCTAAATTCTAGTTTCCAGAAAGTAATGGTGGGAGCCATGAAAAACCCTGGAATTACTTAGAGGCTCAATTATTGACCAAAGAGGCTTTTATTTGTACAAGGTTCAATTGAACTTTGTTTCAAATAAAACTTGGTCACAACTCTGGTTAGGACCCTACCAATCCACCATAAAAATTTCAGAACCAAAGGGGAGGGCTAGATAGAGTTATTATCAATTATGTATTTAAGTTCACACATTTGCATTTAAATTTACATGTAGTATTGTATTCAACGTGTAGCCATTGACGAAGAGACCCCGGAAGTGCTGGATTTCCTTCTTCCGGACGAAGAACTAACTACTGACCAGCAGCAACAAGGCAAGCCCCGGTTTGCATGAACCCTTTCATAAGTTTTACTTTAGTTACATGTGTCATGTGAAGTATGTTTGTGCATTAGGTATAGGATGGATGGAACCCCACTTGCATAACCAGAATTTTTCCCTAAGAGTGAGGGTAGAGTCTAAGACCTCGAGTAGACAGGCTATGCTTAATGATTCATAGGACTTCGGTACAAGTCGAGTAGTTGGAATCTACTCGCGAGATAGGCTTGGGATACACGGGTTCGGTTGAGTGTCGTGAGATCACTTTAGTAATGAAAATGAGACTAGGCAGGGGCTAGGGCGCAGCAAGAGTGAGTCTTTGTGCGCAGCCTTGTCCGTGTCGATTGAGGACCGATCCGTGTGCGGCCCACGCTGATCAAGTTTGAACGTACCGAAGGCATGTCGGATATATGGGCCCCGATAAACCGATGTAGCCTAAACCTCCGGGCGTCGAGGCATAACGCACCGATTTATAGGTGTAGGCTGAGGGCAGTAAGGTGGAAATCTGCGAACGGGCATAGAGAGATGCTCCGTGTGGGGAACCTCCTGCTCGTTTCGGTGTGACCGGTTCGACGTTTGGGCTGTTGGGTGAAAGGTTGTCCCGTACGACACCGAGTGAGCGTGCTGTGCAGCTCCACGGGTGGGCGTACGTGACGTGCTCTTTGGGTTTCCCTGCAGGTGTATATCGAGTCGATTCGCCGTCCCTCGCGGTGAAGAGTACCACTTGGTCACTGAGTCGTGACGTAGAATAATGTATGAAATGCATTGATTCAATATTGCTGATATGAGATAATATTGTATTGCTACTTGTTTGCCACCAAATCCTGCTTACTAAATTTCAGCTTCCCGAACCGTTAACTTGTTGCTAAAAGTTGAACGAAGGATGAACTTGTAGGCGAGTCCATTTGTTGCAATATGACTATCCTATGTCAGTGTACACCTCATGTAGAGTTTCATGCTTAGGTGAGTCGGTTAAGCCTTGCTGAGCCTTCGTGCTCACGGTTGCTGCTTAAGTGTTTTTCAGGTGAGGAGCCACCCACGGACTCGGAGTACGAGTCCACCGGCGAGGGTTACCCTCCGTCGGGGACCACGGCTGAGTGGTTGCCGTACACGCCGCGCTGAGCTGAGACGTGCAGCTAGTGTGGGTTGCCCTAGGGCTGGGCAACTGACTTTTGCTAGATAGGCGGGCGTGAGTTGTACAAAAGAAACTTCCGCTGTGTAATAAAAGACCCTAGTTTGTAACTGAGAAGTGTACTACTTTGTACATTCAGTTTGTTTTCCCATGTAATATAATGTGTTCTTATGACGTGTGCTGTCGGGTGTCGCATCGCGCGGCACCACCCTCTGCGATCCTGTATGAGCGGATTCCGGTCCGCCACAGCCTGGTATCAGAGCTGCAGTGGGGATAGCACAGTACTTAAGGACTGCATTAGGGGGAAAACTTAGGTATACGGTGAGGATTCGGTAGTTGCCCAAGTAAGGACTATACTAGCATAGTTACTTAAAGTGGCAAAGACTAACTTATGTGTTATAATTCCGAATTTCAATTATGTAACGACGCACCTACGCTCTGGTAAGTATGGTAAGGAACACCACCGAAAGCGGTTCAATTTCGGTTAGCTCCCCCTGACGAGGAATGTGGTTCAGGAATTTGTCTCACAGCTTGGTGTGAGACGTCAATATGAACCTCTTGAACTCTTCATGTTCCTGAGTTCATATGAAACGCTGATCCCTAGCGTGCATTAGGCAAGTAAGTGGAGACCCCATCGCGTGGTCAGTAACACGAGAGTGTGTTCGTCTGGAAATAGCCCAGGAGGACATACGCAACGCTTGCCATCGGCGTGCCCTGCAGGGCAGTAGGTGGTATCTGTTGGGTTGATAACATTCCCAACCGTGACGACCCGTTCATGACCTACTCGGGTTCCCCGTCGTGTGGTGTTGAAACACGATCACGTATCTTGAGACGTGACCTAACTCAAGGACGGCCGTATGACAATGATACGGGCGTTTGTATTTACTTTAAAATATGGAACTGCCTGAAATGAATAACCATTGAGTGCACCATTATTGTGTGGTCTTCTGCAGTTACTAACTGCGTATGTATCCGTGTAGAAAACGTGTGCGAGAGACCGTTTAGTGCCACACTTGAGACGTATATGCCGGTATGATCCGGTTAGGATTTTCTTTTGTGAGGAATGTAGTACCGAGATATTGTAGGCATATGCATGAAAATAATGTTAACAAGGAATTAAAATCTATAGGTTCAACATTTAGGACCCTGGTTGGGTATAAGAATAGGATAGTGGAGTGTGGTTCCAAAAGATGAAAAACAGAGTGCCCTGTTTTGGGCAGCAAGTTTGCTGATCTTCAACAGGGCATAACTCACAGGTCTTTTAGCCCAGGGAGGTGTGCTATATAGTTCTGGAAAGGTATTTAAGTATTGTACAACTTTGTTGTAGACTTCCAGAGCTGAAACTCACCTTGAGATGGCTTAAATCCCAGAGGAATGTAAACTGTCTAGAACCAGGACAGAGTAAAACATTCTCTGGACTGTTCTATTTTTCAAACATAAATCCCAGTAGAAAAATTTAAAAATTTTCATATGATACATCCTTTGAAAGGGGAGATGATGTGTGACATCTTTGCAATTCAATGTTTCTGAAGTTTCAGCACAGAGTTCAGTGGAAACTCGAATTGAAAACAGCAACTTTCCAAGGGAGGTGCTGTTAAAATTCTTCCAGAAATTCTGCTGACTTTGAATTAGCATAACTTTTTAACCAAAGCTGATCTGGGGGCAAATGAATACTCGTTGGAAAGATACTGAAGATGACTTTAACTTTGGTATTCAACTTGAGTCGTGAAACTGCCCAGAACCAGATCAGAACTTGGAATTGGTAGAAACTGGTCATTCTGACCGAAGAATGACAGTTGAATTCATTGGAGAGGGTGTTGTACCCTAAGGGTGGTATACGTGATGACAAAGCGATAGTAATGTCTCGTAGTGACCAAACATAGTTATGTTGAGCTTCCAAAGAGGAGGTTCATCAAGTTGGATTGAACTAGCTTGTGTTTGGTCTGGTAATGGTGTAGCTTGTGCAAAGTTATTACATTATCTACATAAGAGATGTATCGCATGAATTATTGTCATTATGTTTTACGCCTGTTTTCTTTGGACTGCATGCAAAATGTTGCGGGACTGATGATTATTGTCGTGTGGCTGCAGATGGTTCGTACTAGGACCACGCACGAGGTTGGTGGCTCTAGCCAACAGGGAGGTGACGACTCCCAGCCACCGGCCTACGACAGCACCCCGCAGCAGCAGCCACCACCGCCGCCTCCGCTCACTCTAGCGGATGTGATTGCGGCACTGGTGGGAGTTCGTGAGGAGCAGACCGACCTGCTCCGCACGATCGTGCAGAATACGTCCCAGGCGGGGGGACGTCAAGATAGGGGGCCTCGTGAGCCCCGGGAAGTGTCGTACTCGGATTTCATGAGTACGCACCCTCCAGTGTTCACCGAAGCCGAAGAACCACTGGAGGCGGACAACTGGCTGCGGACCATTGAGTCCAAGTTCGGGCTTCTCCAATGTACGGAGCGGCAGAAGACTCTGTTCGCAGCGCAGCAACTCCACGGTGCCGCTGGTGCGTGGTGGGCGAATTATGTCGCCTCACGTCCGGCTGGCCATGCCGTGGAATGGTAAGAGTTCCGGGAGGCGTTCCGCGCCTATCACATTCCTCCCGGAATCATTAAGAGGAAGTTCCAAGAATTCTTTGAGCTGAAGCAGGGCGGGAGGAGTGCCCATGACTACTCCCGTGCCTTCAACCATCTGGCGCAATACGCGTCAGACTATATCTCCACGGAGGAGAAGAAGAGGGAGCATTTCTATCGGGGGTTACACCCCGAAATGAAGACGCACCTCGTTCAGTGGAATCACGGCACTTTCAACGACCTAGTCAATGCCGCGATCATGCAAGAGGACGCTCAGCGGGAGTTGGCAGCTGAGCAGAGGAAGCGCATGGCTCCACCTAGCAGCGGAGGGGGCGCGCCTCAGAAGTACCGTATGGTGTATCGGACACCATCCGGGCAGCAGTGGCATCCATCGGCGAGACCTCAACGGTTCGGGGGACGTCCGTTCCAGTCACCCTCATTCCGTCCGCTGATGCCACCACCAAGACAGCAGCAGCAGCAGCAGCAGACGGTACCCCGGGCGTTTCCACCGCCAAAACGCGCCCCGGGATTCCGTCCACCGATCAGCGGGGGACCGCCCCGTTTCACCTGCTTCACGTGTGGACAGGCGGGCCACTTCGCGAAGGACTGTCCCCAGGGGCAGCAGAGCAGCGGGCAAGCCCAGCTCCAGGGCGGTGCTCGAGGCCGACCTCCAGTGAAGAAGGTTGGTCAGCGGACTGGTGGCGTCCGCAACCTCGACAATGAGGACGCCCCAGAAGGAGACAACGTGCTGGCGGGTACGTTCACTCTCAACCATCAAGCCATCATCATACTTTTTGATTATGGTGCAACCCATAATTTCATAAGTGCATCATATGTGGTTAAGCATCAGCTGGAAGCCTTTCCAACCGAGTGTTCTTATATGATCTGCTCACCGGGAGGAAAGATTTCAGCAACGATGATGGTTCCTAAAGCACCACTGTGCTTAGGTGGGAAGATATATCCCACCACTATGATTATCTTAGGGGGGCAGAAGATTGATGCAATCTCGGGAATGTCATGGCTAAGCTACCATGGCGCTGTCCTGGAAACCCTATCACGGACGGTTTACCTCAACTCCCCATTACACCGTCCGCAGTCCGTCCTATTGGATAATCCAGTCAGAGAGGTTTCAGCGATCAATAGTGCTGAGGCTCTCAAATTAGAAGACATCCCCGTAGTCCGGGAGTACCCCGACGTGTTCCCGGATGCTCTTCCGGGCATGCCACCTGAGCGGGATGTCGAGTTCAAGATTGAGCTCGCACCCGGGACTACGCCCATATCATGGAGACCATACAAAATGGCTCCAAATGAGCTGGCGGAACTGAAAGAACAGCTCAATGATCTGTTGAGCAAGGGTTTCATTAGGCCGAGTTCCTAGCCTTGGGGATGCTCGGCGCTGTGTGTGGATTACCGGCCGCTCAACGCCATCACCATCAAGAATAAGTACCCACTGCCCCGCATCGACATATTGTTTGATCAACTTGTGGGTGCAAGTGTGTTCTCCAAGATGGACCTTCACTCTGGATATCACCAGATAAAGATCCGGGCGGAGGATATCCCAAAGACGGCATTCTCAACGAGATATGGACTATATGAATATCTCGTCATGTCTTTTGGTCTCACAAATGCTCCAGCCCATTTCATGTACCTCATGAACTCAGTGTTCATGCCGGAGCTGGACAAGTTCGTGGTAGTGTTCATCGACGACATCTTGGTTTACTCCAAGACAGAAGCCGAACATGCCGAACACTTGCGGATCGTTCTTCAACGATTGTGAGACCATAAACTCTACGCCAAGTTCAGTAAATGCGAGTTTTGGATCAGCCAAGTGCCATTCTTTGGACATATCATCTCAGCAGAAGGCATTGCGGTTGACCGAAGCAAAATAGAGCAGGTGCTGAAATGGAAAGCTCCCACTTCAGTCCATGAAGTCAGAAGCTTCCTCGGGTTAGCGGGATACTATCGGAGATTTATTCCAAGTTTCTCCAAGCTCGCCAAGCCCATGACGGAGTTGCTGAAGAAAGGGACGAAATATGTTTGGAACACGGCGTGTGAAGGAGCATTCCAAACATTGGTGAAGCATCTCACCACAGCCCCGGTCTTAGCTCAGCCGGATACAACAAAGCCCTTCGACGTGTATTGTGACGCGTCCGGTATTGGGCTTGGCTGCGTGTTGATGCAGGAAGGACGTGTGGTCGCTTATGGCTCACGCCAACTTCGGAACCATGAGCAGCATTATCCCACTCATGATCTTGAGCTTGCTGCAGTGGTGTTGGTGCTGAAAATGTGGAGGCACTATCTCCTGGGGAACTTGGTGCATCTCTACACCGACCACAAGAGCTTGAAATACATTTTCACCCAGAAGGAGCTGAACATGAGGCAACGGAGGTGGTTAGAATTAATCAAGGACTATGAAATTGAGATTCACTACCACCCCGGCAAGGCGAATGTGGTTGCCGATGCGCTGAGTCGGAAATCACATGTCCATCACCTCACCATGACACCGGTGGAGGAGGGAGAGCCAAGTTTATACTTGGTTCCTTATGGATCGCTGTACAACCTTGCCCTCATCCCTACCATTAGGGAAGATATCATGGCAGCTCAGAAGACGGACAAAGACATAGCACATCTCCGGAGACGGATAGACAATGGAGAGATCAAGTGTTTCCGGAAAGATGATGAGGGGACGCTGTGGTTCAATGACCGCATAGTCGTACCCCGGGATATGGAGTTGAGAAAGAAGATCCTCGATGAAGCTCACTTGTCCAAGTACTCCATTCATCCGGGCAGCAACAAAATGTACCAAGATTTCAAAAAGAAATTTTGGTGGACACGGATGAAGCGGGAGGTAGCGAAGTACGTATCCGAGTGCGATACGTGTAGACGAGTGAAAGCTGATCACATGAAGAAACTGCAGAGACTACAAGCCGACGCCGGAAGCGACTCGCTTCTATTCTCGATTGGATATAGATGGGGAATCTCTATAGATCGTCTTTTTTCGACTCTAAAACGCATACGAGAAAATTGCACTTCACGGCACGGCCAAAAAAAGAAAGAGCTTCGCTCGGTTGGCCCTCCTAGGCTTCCGCCTACTTTCTCTTCTCTTAAGTCTACAACAAGTGGGAGGGCTGTTACAACCCCTGAAGATCCCGGCATGGAAATGGGAAGATGTGAGCATGGATTTCATTGTGGGATTACCCTTAACATCCAACAAACATGATTCCATTTGGGTGATCATTGACCGACTAATCAAGTCAGCTCACTTTATCCCCGTGCATACACATTTCCATGCCAACAGATATGCGGAGTTATATATCGCCAGGATCCTATGTTTGCATGGCGTACCCAAGACCATAGTCTCAGACCGAGGTGCATTGTTTGTATCTCGCTTTTGGGAGCAGTTACATGCTGCTTTAGGTACTAAACTGATTAGAAGCTCCGCTTACCACCCTCAGACAGATGGGCAGACGGAGAGGGTGAATCAAGTACTGGAAGACATGTTGAGAGCATGTGCCATCCACCATGGTAGGAACTGGGATGATCACCTACCCTTGGCGGAATTCTCGTACAACAATGGCTATCAGGCGAGTATCAAGATGGCACCCTACGAAGCTCTCTATGGTCGTAAATGCCGCACCCCATTAAACTGGTGCGAGTCCGGTGAAAGGGTCACATTCGGGGTTGATGTGGTGAACGACGCCGAAGAGCGCGTTCGGACGATTCAAGCTAACTTGAAGGCCGCTCAATCCCGGCAGAAGAGCTACGCTGATAAGAGGCGTAGACCGTTGCACTTCGACGTCGGTGAATACGTGTATCTCCGCGTGTCTCCGATGAAGGGCGTGCACCGGTTCGGTGTGAAGGGGAAGCTCGCTCCCCGTTTCATTGGACCCTATGCTATCACCGAGAAGTGTGGACCAGCAGCGTATAGATTGGAGCTACCGGCATCCCTTGCTGGTGTCCATGATGTTTTCCATATTTCGCAACTGCGAAAATGTTTGAAGCATACAGCTTCTGTTCCTACCGAAGACATCAGCGAGCTGAAGCCGGATTTAACATATGATGAGTATCCGGTGGAAATTCTTGATGAGAAAGCCCGAACCACGCGTAACAGAACGTTGTGGTTCTACAAGATCCTCTGGAGTAACCATACCGTGGAAGAAGCGACGTGGGCGAGCGAGGAATTTCTTCGCTCAAATTACCCGGAGTTCATGGCTTCTCAACACGGGTAAGTCCCTACTACATCGCTATCTCTTCTTTTGTAATCTCAGGACGAGATTCTTTTAAGGGGGGAGGAATGTAAGGGCCTCAGTTTTGGCACACATTTGAAGTGTTCATCACCGCACCACACACCTCATTTGAGGAAAGATGACGAACACAAATGAAGAGCATGTAACCACCATCAACATGCTCATTAGAGAACAAACTCACATATTGCAAAAGTGGTATTTCCCACATGTGATATAGGTGGGCTGGACTTATGAAAACTCCTACACATTGCTAAGGATGTCCATGCCAAGTTTCACCCAAATTCAAAACCTTTTTGAGGTCATTTTGGGTATAGATAGAAAGAGGGCAGTTTGAAACCACATTCAAATTCAAACTGTTTTTGTCCCATGAATTTAAAAGTGGGAGGCATATTCTTATTCAGCACATTTTTGTGAGCTCACACACCAATTTTCACTCAATTTGGAGTTGATCTTGACATGAGCTAAGTGGGACGAATTCAAACTTTATTTGAATTCAAAACTGAACTTGTGCTGAAATTCACTCAACCCGAACCCAATTTGAATTCTATTCAATTCAAATGGCTCAGGGGTGAATAATTTGAATCACCAGGGGTATTATGGGGCTCACTGTTTACAACAGTGATTAGGAGTAAATTTCAGAGGTTAAAACCCCGGGTGGGACCCACATGTCATAGAGGGAAGAAGGAGAAACTTGCACCCAAAGTCAGAGTCTCGGTGGGAAATTCCGCCGAGCTGCTGTCGGCTGTGCCACCGAGCAGCTACCGGCGCCACCAGCTGCTTCCCTCTCCGCGTGTTGACGCCCAGGGCGGCTGGCTCGCGCCCCCACGCGACCGGCACCGCCTCAGCCGAGCAGGAGTCGGCCGGCTTTATCTTCTCGCGGGCAAACTCGAGCAGCGGCATTGTTTCTCGCCGCAGCTCTCTGCTCAATCGGGAAAACCAGCAAAACCATCTCCTCCTTCGTCCCTGAGCTGCTAGACAGCCACCTGAGCTCGCACTCCACCTCTCCAATGCCAGAAACCTCGAGCTCCGACCTCCTTTGCCCAAAGACGATCGCCACCGCGGCGACCTAGCCTCAGCCGAGAGTCAGGCGCCCGTGGGCAGCGTTCCACAGGTGTTTTCATGGTCCAGCGAGAGAGGCAACAGGAGCGCGCGACCACCGTGCTGCTCTCCTCCAAGTTTGGAAGCCAACCGTGAAGAATCCGCAGAGAATTTCCAGTTTTTGCTCCGGCGACTATAAACCGAGCTTCCGGTACGGTTTCTTTAAATTCTCGCTCTATGATCTTTCGGAGGTCATCAAATCTTGCACATCGACACTGGACTAGCCGGCGATCAAGTTCTTTTCTGCATCCGTAGCGTGAAACTGTCTAGGAGTGACAAATTTCGAGCTCGATCGAGGGCGGTCATGGCGGGCACGATCGGTCACACGGTGCCGACCGACTTGCCGCCATCCCTGAACCCTTTTGACACCTTGTCGAGCTTCCTAGAGGTACACTGATGCTGTAGGTCCGTTTGTTCGAGGTGTTGGCAGGTTTAGAAACCACGGTCGACGGTGTCGAACCTCAACCGAGGCCGCGGCACGTCGCCGAGCTATTTCCGGTCACCCCCAGCCCGACCTGTCACCCCCGACGTGTTCCTCGACGTCGACAACCCCCTGGCGGCGAGTTTCAGACCATGGGAGGTCCGGCAGCGGCGAGCCTCGAGTCTGCTCCGGCGAGGTCGGCGGCGCGGGCGCGAGAGAACGGCGGGAGGAAGACGAAGCCGGCTGGCCCACGTGTCAGCGGCTGAAGAATTTAAATCGGGATCGGGTGTGGCCAGGGATCGGCTGTGCTGGCACGCAAATACCCTGTGAGCTCCGGTGTGCCGGACACCTCCGCGCTCGACACGTGTGGTATCCCCGGTGTGCCGAACACCTCCACGCTCGACACGTGTCCCCGCGGGCCCCGAGAGTTTAAACTTTTCCCCCCGATTTTCAGAATTCTTCCAAACTTCAAATCCTGATAACTTTGGCTAGAAAGCTCCAAATCGGGTGAACCAAATTTTGTTGGATTCAGCTCTCTGAGCATTTCCAGCAATACCAAATTCAGCTCATGAAAGAGAATAGTTTTCCAGAATTAAATCCCTAAAATTTAAACTGTTGGGAATTTTATCTGGAGAACTACTTTATGAAAAATTCTGAAATTTGGCTGAAAGGTTCATTGGAAAATCTCTGAATCGCAGTAAAATTTTCAGACTCATCCAAGTTCATTTAGTTACCCTAATTAGGTGATTTAGGGAACTGCCCAGAGAAAATAGAAAAAATGTACAGAAACATTTTTCAGATTTTCTCCAATCTTAATTAGGACATAACTTTCTGTAGAATTCTTCAAATGAAATGAAACCAACTCCATTAGAACCATCCTAAATTCTAGTTTCCAGAAAGTAATGGTGGGAGCCATGAAAAACCCTGGAATTACTTAGAGGCTCAATTATTGACCAAAGAGGCTTTTATTTGTACAAGGTTCAATTGAACTTTGTTTCAAATAAAACTTGGTCACAACTCTGGTTAGGACCCTACCAATCCACCATAAAAATTTCAGAACCAAAGTTGAGGGCTAGCTAGAGTTATTAGCAATTATGTATTTAAGTTCACACATTTGCATTTAAATTTACATGTAGTATTGTATTCAACGTGTAGCCATTGAAGAAGAGACCCCGGGAGTGCTGGATTTCCTTCTTCCGGACGAAGAACTAACTACTGACCAGCAGCAACAAGGCAAGCCCTGGTTTGCATGAACCCTTTCATAAGTTTCACTTTAGTTACATGTGTCATATGAAGTATGTTTGTGCATTAGGTATAGGATGGATGGAACCCCACTTGCATAACCAGAATTTTTCCCTAAGAGTGAGGGTAGAGTCTAAGACCTCGAGTAGACAGGCTTGCTTAATGATTCATAGGACTTCGGTACAAGTCGAGTAGTTGGAATCTACCCGCGAGATAGGCTTGGGATACACGGGTTTGGTTGAGTGTCGTGAGATCACTTTAGTAATGAAAATGAGACTAGGCAGGGGCTAGGGCGCAGCAAGAGTGAGTCTTGTGTGCGCAGCCTTGTCCGTGTCGATTGAGGACCGATCCGTGTGCGGCCCACGCTGATCAAGTTTGAACGTACCAAAGGCATGTCGGATATATGGGCCCCGATAAACCGATGTAGCCTAAACCTCCGGGCGTCGAGGCATAACGCACCGATTTATAGGTGTAGGCTGAGGGCAGCAAGGTGGAAATCTGCCAACGGGCATAGAGAGATGCTCCGTGTGGGGAACCTCCTGCTCGTTTCGGTGCGACCGGTTCGACGTTTGGGCTGTTGGGTGAAAGGTTGTCCCGTACGACACCGAGTGAGCGTGCTGTGCAGCTCCATGGGTGGGCGTACGTGACATGCTCTTTGGGTTTCCCTGCAGGTGTATATCGAGTCGATTCGCCGTCCCTCGCGGTGAAGAGTACCACTTGGTCACTGAGTCGTGACGTAGAATAATGTATGAAATGCATTGATTCAATATTGCTGATATGAGATAATATTGTATTGCTACTTGTTTGCCACCAAATCCTGCTTACTAAATTTCAGCTTCCCGAACTGTTAACTTGTTGCTAAAAGTTGAACGAAGGATGAACTTGTAGGCGAGTCCATTTGTTGCAATATGACTATCCTATGTCAGTGTAGAGTTTCATGCTTAGGTGAGTCGGTTAAGCCTTGCTGAGCCTTCGTGCTCACGGTTGCTGCTTAAGTGTTTTTCAGGTGAGGAGCCACCCACGGACTCAGAGTACGAGTCCACCGGCGAGGGTTACCCTCTGTCGGGGACCACGGCTGAGTGGGAGCCGTACACGCCGCGCTGAGCTGAGACGTGCAGCTAGTGTGGGTTGCCCTAGGGCTGGGCAACCGACTTTTGCTAGATAGGCGGGCGTGAGTTGTACAAAAGAAACTTCCTCTGTGTAATAAAAGACCCTAGTTTGTAACTGAGAAGTGTACTACTTTGTACATTCAGTTTGTTTTCCCATGTAATATAATGTGTTCTTATGACGTGTGCTGTCGGGTGTCGCATCGCGCGGCACCACCCTCTGCGATCCTGGATGAGCGGATTCCGGTCCGCCACAGGTTGCACCCAAACGGACATGAGGTTCTCTACACGGAGCATCTCTCTATGCCCGTTAACGGATTTCCACCTTGCTGCCCTCAACCTACACCTATAAATCGGTGCGTTATGCCTCGACGTCCAGAGGTATAGATTACATCAGTTTATCGGACCCCATATATCCGATATGCCTTCTGTACATTGAAACTTGATCAGCGTGGGCCGCATACGGATTGGTCCTCAATCGACACGGACAGGGCTACGCACACAAGACTTCCTCTTGCTGCGTCCTAGCCCCTGCCTAGTCTCATTTTGTTCTTACTAAAGTTGTCTCACATCTCGAACCAATCCCGTGTGACAAACCCTGTACTCGCGAGTAGATTCCAACTACTCGACTTGTACCGAAGTCTATAAACATTAAGCAAAGCATGAACTATTCAAGGACTTAGACACTACCCTCACTCCTTTTGGAATCATCTGGTTATGCATTTGGGGTCTTATCCATCCTACACCTAATGCACACACATACTTCAAGCTAAGTGAATATAAAGCAAAACTTTATAAAACTTGTTAAATGCAAACTGGGACTTGCCTTGTTGCTGCTGGTCAGGGGTTAATGTCTCCTCCGGAGGTATGAAGTCAAGTATCTCCGGGCTCTCCTCGCGTTTACCGACTACACGTAAGCAATTTAACGATATGCCAATTTAAATACAAATGTGTTGAATTTAGTATATATAGACCATAACTCTTGCTAGACATCGCATTTGGCTCTGAAATTTTTACTGTGGCTTGGTGAGAACCTAACCAGAGACTTGACCAAGTTTCATTTGAATCAAATCCTATTTGAGCTCTGCCCAAATAAAAGTCTAAATGGTCACTACTAGAGCTTCTAAGGATTTCCAGCGATTTTCATGGATCAAACCCTTACTTTCTGGAAACTAAAGTTTGAGATGGTTCTAATGGAGTTAGTTTCATGTAATTTGAAGAATCTGTAAGGGCCTAAGTTTTTGCACACATTCAAAGTACTCATCACACCACACACACCGCATTTGAGGAAAAATTATGAACACATTTGAAAAGCAAGTAAACACCATCAACATGGTCATTAGATGATAAACTCACAAAATGCAAAATGGTATTTCCCACATGCACTATATAGGGACTGAGCATATGAAAAACTCCTAAACTTTGCTAGGAATGCTCATACCAAATTTCACCCAAATCCAAAATCTTTTGAGGTATTTTTGGGTATAATTAGAAAGAGGCTAGTTTGAACTTAAATTTAAATTCAAACTCTTTCCACCCCATGAATTCAAAAGTGGGATTCATATTCACACTCAACACATTTTTGTGAGCTCACACACCAATTTTCAATCCATTTGGAGTTAATCTTGACATGAGCTAATTTAAGCAAATTAAAATTCAGTCTAAATTTCAAACTGCACATGTGCTGTACATGCATTTCAAACACTTCACAATTTGAACCATTCTAATCTAAGTGGACATTTGGTGATTTATTCAAATGGACAAGGGCATTAGGGACCTCAAAAATTCAGAGCAATAGGAATTTAAGATTGGAGGTTAAAATTTGGAAATGGGGCCCTCTTGTCAGCCACTCTAAACAGAGGAACCGCCTCAGCTCGGGTCTCCTTCGCACGGGCGAGCGCCAGCGTGCCGGCCGACCCGTTCCTGATGGGAAATCGGTGCCAGCTCCTGCTGTGCGATGTGCGTCCTGCTCTTATCACTCCACGAGCTGCCAAATTCAATTTTCCTCACTTCTATCATGTGTTCCCTCGCTCTCTGCTCCGCTCCCGTGAAGAACACCACCACCGCCCGCGCTCTCGGTGTTTTGCTCACCACAGTCGGTTGATCATCGATTGCTCAAGTTTCACACCGCAAGCATAAGTGCCCAGGAGTGCTCTAGCTACTTCCCTCTCCGTACCAAAGTTTGGTAGCTCCGGGTGATCACAGTTCGACGAACACTGACGAGTTACCGAGGGTCGCGGCGGCGATCGTTTCGGTTCACCGTGGACAGGACGCCACGGTCACTTTCGCCTATGCTTTCCTACACAAGAACGGTGCGTTAGCTTCCCCAGGTCATGTAGCTTCTCTCCGTTCAGCAAATGATCCACCGTATAGCTGGAATTTTCCAAGTTTCTGAACCCTAGTACAAGACACCCGAGCTCAGTTGTGAGCCAAATTCGGTTCACATGTACCACCAAAAGCCGAGCTCGTTGGCATGTAGCTTGTACATCCCCTAGCGTCTCTCCTCGAAGAAAAACTGAGGAAAATCATTAAGAATTGGCTCGGAGAGGTCAGTTCTTCGGGACGCCATGGAAAACGGTCTCGGTTCACCATGGAGCTCGGTGTTGCCGGCCGTTTCGCCAAGGTTGGCTGTCATTTCCAGCTTCCTTGTGGTCCCCTGGTGCTATAGAGCGAAAAACCCAAAGCTTTGGTGAAGTACAGAGCCTAACGAACCTCGCTGAAACCCTAGCGGGTACTTTCGCCGGTGGGCACATGTTTCCGGCCAATGCCGGCGGCCGGCGAGCCCACAACTGAGTTCAGGAGAACGGAAAATGGGGAGGCGGCGAGTTTCGGCCCGAGGGGTGGCCGGGAACTCGGTTCTGGTGAGTCTCACCGGAGACCGCCGCCGTCGGGCGCGTTGGCGCGAGGAAGAAGAAGCCGGGTGCGTGGGACCCACCGGCAGGAGTTTAAACTTTTCCCCGATTTTCAGTTTCTAGTTCAAACTTGAAACCCACATAACTTTGGCTAGGAAACTCCAAATCGAGTGAACTAAATTTTGTTAGATTCAGCTCTCTGAGTACTTTCCAACAAATCAAGTTTCACTTCATGAAAATCATTATTTTTGCATAATTAATTCTTCAAAGTTAAATTGTTTAGAATTTTAACTTGAGAACCCTTTAGTGGAAAATTCTGAAATTTGGCAAGGATGTTCACCATAATATCCCTGAGCTACCATAAAAATTTTAGATCAGTTTGAGCTCATTTGATCCACCTAATGGTGTGATAAATGAAACTGTTCCAAAGAAAATGAAAAATGTCCAGAAACATTTTTCAGATTTTCTCTGAACTTGTTTAGCTCATATCTTTGGCTAGGAATCTTCAAATTAAGTGAAACAAATTCCATTAGAACCTCTAGAAAATCTAGTTTCCAGAAAGTCATGGCTTGTTCCATGAAAATCCTTAGAACACCCTAAGAGATCCAAGTAAGGCCAAATACACAATTATTTTTGGAGGGCTCAAATGAGCTTTGCTGCAAATGAAATTTGGCCAAGTCTCTGTTTAGGTTGTATCCAAACCACAGTAAAAATTCAGAGCCATTGGGCCTGTCTAGCAGTACTTATGGTCTTAACAAATTGAACTGCAAATTCAAATGCATTCAAATAGACATATACATATGTTTATCTCATGTAGTCGCTAAGGTTGAGGAGGAGCCAGAAGTCTTAGACTTCATAACTCCAGAGGAACGGCTAACCTACAGCAGCAAGGAAAGCTCCGGTTTGCATTAGCCTTTTTATAAACTTTATTGTTTTGAGAACTTACATTGAGTATCCACATTATTTATGCATTAGAGTCTTGTTTGAAAACCCTAAATGCATAGCCAAGAAAACTCTGGTTTGGGCTTAGGTTTTTAAATCTCGATTAGCTACTGCAATTCTAAGGTAGTGTAGGATTCGGTACAAGTCGAGTAGTTGGAATTGCTCGCGAGAATAGGCTAGAGGCACACTACTCGGGTAAAGATAGAAAATGGAACACATGGCAAGAAAAATGAGACCAAGCGGAGAGTAAGGGCAGCAGGATTTTGGTACCTGGGTGCCATAGCTCCGCTAGTGTCGATTGAGGACCGAGCCGTGTGCGGGCCTGTTAACAAGCTAGAATAGTACCGAAGACCTACCGGATATATGGGAACAAGGAAACCGATGTAATTCGGGTAGCTGGATGTTGAGGCATTGCTTGTCGTGCAGAGAGTAGGTTGAGAGCTTGAGGTGTAAATCGGCTGGCGGCCTTGCGGATGCGCGTGCAGAGACCTCTTGCTCGGGACGATAGGACCGGTTCAACATTTGGCTGACAGATGAAAGGTGATTGCGTACGACGTCCGTGATGGTTGCTGTAGGCAACATCGAGTACGGGCATACATGACGGGTTATTTGGGTAACCTTGCAGGTGTAAATCGATTATAATCGCCGTCCCTCGCGGTCAGCGAGTACCACTTGTTCACTGTACTGTGACGTAGAAAGAACAGGCTAGATTCATGTTAAAAGTTTGCTGAGTTGAAGGATGTACCTTGATTGCTAATGAAGTGCTATAGTTTAGAGATAATTAAAGTTCTTTTCAGCCTTCGTCAAAGTACATGAGAGAAATGTGTTTCTTGTTTGATTGCGGTTCTCTCATTGTCTTAGCGTGAGGTTCTCCACAACATGCCGCTAAAACTTGAAAGTAAGGTTCAACTATTTAGGCGTGTCCTTTGCAACCTACTTTCCCCTTACACTGTACTCCAACATGTAGAAGTTTCATGAATAGGAAAGTCGGGTAAGTCTTGCTGAGCCATCATGCTCACTGCTTGTGTTTGAAGCTTTTGCAGGGTGTTATGAGGAGGAGACTCCCGAGGAGGAGACGGAACCCCAAGAGGGCAACCCCGTCGAATGAGAGTCGTGCATGCCGCCGTGTTAGTGTGTGTGCGTGCTAAAGGGAACATGTTCACGGGATGGACATGAACTCTATGCTTAGTCTACCGCCCGTGAGTGTGGACTGAACATATTTTATTGTAAACATGTCTCTAAACTCTTTTATGTAATAAAATTTTGCTTCCGCGTTGTACTTTTTACGTGTGTTATCCGGTGCTTTGCAACGCAGCACCCCTCAGTGTGATCTTGGCTCGTAAAGGCCGTGAGGCCCTCACAGCGTGGTATCAGAGCTCGCTTCAAGTTTAATGCACAAAAAAGGTCATCTTTTTTCAAAGATTCGGTGAGAAACGAGTTAGTAGCCCATATAAGGATGTTATTAGTGTATAGCAAGTGACAAATCTAACCTAATTGTTTATGTCGGAAAATCATGCATCTCGGGACGTCATATGTCTTGGGGGGTTCATGTAAGCGCTGTCCACCGGTGCGCACAAGCTAAAGGGTGGATCCTCATGGGTGGCAGGTAACCGGCCCGCTTTGGTATCCTCTACGACTCTTCATGTCGTTTGGGGTATTCGAGCAACGCCCTTCCCTAGCGTGCTATGGCCAAGTTTGGGAGACCCTGTCACGTGGTTAGTAACATGAACATGTAGCTCAAGGCGTGATTGGCTTGAGAACAACCGTGCGAGTGATGACGGACGGTTGTAGGAACTGTATTGGGACCAGATTCGGTGTGCAGCCGAGCCTGACGATTGAGTGGTTTATTTGCATGTAGTCTAACCAAGAATCGGTAGACGAGTAGTACACGTGTGCGAGGGACATTTAGTGCCACTGAACTAACGAAGCCGGCTATGTCCGGTATAGGTTTTCTTTGTGAGGAACGTAGTACCCACATAAACTGGCGACGCTTCGATGTCACACTCCACTAAATGTTCTACACCATTGTAAAACTTGAAGGTTTTGATCTAGAGCACTAAAACTGTGACTAACTTCTTCCCTTAATCAGGATGTTCAAAGTTAACAAGTTTTCAACTTATAGGATACTAAGGACAGAGTCCCCTGTTTTCAGCTGACAAAAGGCTGAATTTAAACAGAGGTTAGAGGTTTAGTTCTTTCGAGGTTAGGGTCATATGATACATTTCTGGAAAGCTTTGGAAGAGCTTTACAACATTTCTATTGATGTCTAGAGGTTTTTCATCCCGTAACCAGTCGAAAAATGCAGTAGAGTTGAAACTGTCCAGAAAACAGGGCAGAGCAAATACACTCTGTAACTCTTTGTAAATTGAGCATTACTTTCGGCATAAAAATCTAAAAATAGAAAATGAGGTAGTTCTGGAAATTTTATGAGATGAGTTACAACTTTGTAACAGAAAGTTTTGTCAAATTCGATGAAGAATTAACTGGAATTCTTGATTCAAATCAGTACCTCAATCAGGGAAGTGCTGTCCAATTTTCTTCAGAAATTCTGTCAACTTTGACATCTCATACATTTTGAACCAGGAAAGATCTGAGGCCAAGAAAATACTTTCTGGAAAGCTATTGAAGTTAGCTTTAATTTGATGTTGAGCTCCAGAACTTGTTTTGCTTTTAGCATGGTCTAAATCAGGTTGAAATGGGAACTGGTCAGGGCTGTTAGTTTGGTCAGCTGACCAGCAATCAAATTTGTTCTAAGTTTGAATTGTGTTTCCAAGTTGTATGGGTTCAATGACATGTTTTAATGTTATAACTCAATGTTTTACTATTGAAATGCATATTTGACCTTTTTTAAATATATTTCCACAGATGACAGCGGATAAACAACTAGAGAACGGGTGGGTGGTATCCCACTGTTCTCAACGCAGTGGTTATCCGGAACTGTTGAAGCAAATGCTTCAATATTTCGGGTACGTGGAGACGCCGCATTACCTCGCCAAGGAAGAAGGCAAGGAGGGGAACAAGATGTGGACCATCCATGTCGAAGTTCCTGCAGGACCTACGCCACCCGATTGGGCACCGTTCACCGTCACGGTGAGAGGTAGACAGCCGAAGGAGATGTGGCAAGTGGCAGCCCGAGACACCATGTCGCGTTTCTGCTAACTACATGTGAGAGCTATGGAAGTCACTCCATACACGCTTGTTCTGATGGAGGGGCGAGCTAATCACGTGTCGAGGGACAGATACTTGGAGGCAACAGATGCAGGTTGCCCAAGGTACAACCCTGCGGAGACGAACCTCAGCCTCCAGTTGAGGGCAGGGAAGACCGTGATGGACAATCAAGCTGTCCATACGGGTCGTCTTGCCGTGAAGCTGAAGGAGGGCACCAGCCGTGGAGACCATTTCGAGAGTGCTCACAGTGCACTCCGTAATGTTCTCCTTTCGACGATAAAGCGACTGAACGAACAACACAATCAGTTGCATCGTCTGAAGAAGGCAAAGAAGAAAAGCCGCGTCGACATCGGCTTTACAACAGCAAGTGCAGACCTTGACCCAGAAGAATGAGGTCCTCACTCAAGAGCGTGATGACGCTATTGAGGAGGGGCAGGGCTGGGAAGAGGACTACAACCAGGCCATGGACAAGGTGCATGCGTTCAAGACCTCGTGCCTCCGGTAGTGGACCTACCGATGGTAGGTGCCGTACCCGTGGTTTTGGGTATCCCGGTGATGTGGGAACCTGAACCCAAAGAGGAGGTCATGGACCCTCAGCCACCAGCAGAGGTAGCGGAGGAGTACGACCCGCAGGAGGTCGTGTTCTACTCCGAGTAGTGAGTTACCCAACCCATGTAGGGCAGCGAGAGTGGTGTCTAGAAACTTTTGTAATCGGTGACATGTCGTGTAGACAGTAGAATGTGTATAGGTAGTGACGATATGAGCACGACTTCTCGGAGACCCGAGAATAATGTATCTTATATAAAGTTTATGCTTTATCAATATATGTGAATGTTATGCAAGTTTATTCATGTGTCACTTCAATACCTACTGTTTTATATGGAATTTTAAGAATGACATGTACTGATCGCTGCTGTTTTAAATTTCAGAATGACTCGCACTCATGCCATCCCGGAGGTTGGGGGTTCTAGTCAGGGGGGAGATGCCTCCCAACAGCCCCCTGAGGCTTCCTCGGGACAGCAACAGCAGCAACAGCAACAACCACCACCGCCACCGCCAATGGTTACAATTGCCGACATTGTTGCGGCAATGGAGGGTTCCCATCAGCAGCACACGGAGTTGCTGCAAATTATTATTGCGAATATGTCTCGACCAGAGAGGCGTCAAGACCGCGAAGAGCACCAACAAAGCTCCTACTCCGACTTTCTGGCTACTCATCCCCGGTGTTCTCAAGGGAAGATGAACCCCTCGATGTGGACAACTGGCTCCACACGATAGAGATGAAGTTCGGGCTGCTCCAAGTGAGTGAGCAGCGCAAGACTCAGTTCGTGTCCAAACATCTTCAAGGGTCTGCGAGCACTTGGTGGAAAACTTCTGTGCCTCGCAACCCACCGAGCGAGTTATGACCTGAGCGGAGTTCCGGATGGCCTTCAAGGCCTATCGCATACCGCCGGGTCTGATTAAAGGAAGATGCAGGAGTTCCTTCGCCTGCAGCAAGGCAGCAGGAACGCTGTGGAATACTCCAGGGCGTTCAGCGATCTCGCGCTCTATGCTTCATATCACGCTGATACTGATGAGAAGCGGTGGAATCACTTTTACCAGGGGCTTAATCCGCTCCTGAAGGACAAGCTGGTAATGTTCAATCGCGACAGCCTCAACGACATTATTGATGCTGCGATTGTTCAGGAGGACTCCGGTAAGGAGTTAGCGGCGGTGGAGATAAAGAGGTGTGCACCGCAGAGCAGCGGAGAGTGAGGTGGTCCTTCCCAGAAATACCGGATGGTGTATCACTCACCATCGGGCCAACGCTGGCAGCCACCACAAAGGCCGGTGCCATTCCGCAGTCGGCCATATTCTCCACCGGTGTTCCAGCCGGCACTACCAGCACCACCTCCGCAACAACAACAACAGCAGCGAGCGATGCCGTGTGCGTTTGCACCCCAGCAGCACATGCCGGGCTTTCATCCTCCAAGCACGGGCCAGTCGTCAACCGCATGATACAAATTGTGTCGCCCAGGGCACTTCGCCAACAACTGCCCCGAGAGGCAAGGCGGCGGAGTGGCACCACAGTTTCCGGGGAGGAATCAGCCCCAGAACACCATTAATACGCGGCGGGCAAATCCTAAGCCCGGCACCGTCCACCAACTCGCCATAGAGGACGTGCCGGAGGGGGAGCAAATCCTTGCGGGTATGTTCCAACTCCACCAGCACCCCGCTATAGTTTTATTTGACTTTGGCGCCACACATAATTTCATTAGCCAAGCTTTTATTGCTAAAACAGCTTGCAAATACTATCCACCGAAAGTCCATATTTGATTTGTTCACCGGGTGGGATAATTTTAGCAAGCATGATGGTTTCCAAGGTACCATTATGCTTAGCGAGGATAGTATACCCTACGTCTATCATAGCTTTAGAGGGACAAAAGATCGATGTCATCTTAGGGATGTCGTGGTTAACCCGCCACGGCGCTGTTTTAGACACCGTCCTCCGAGTCATGCATCTACACCCAGAAGTGCACGAGTCTCACTCATTATTTCTGGATAATCAAGAAATAAAACTTCCAAGTGTATATCAATCCACCACCACCAGATTGGAAGACATTCCAGTAGTCCGTGAGTTCCCAGACGTGTTCCTGGATGATTTACCGGGGATGCCACCCGACCGAGAGGTGGAGTTCAAGATTAAACTTGCACCGGGAATTATGTCAATATCCCGAAGGCCGTACAAGATGGCGCCAAAGGAATGGCAGAACTGAAGACACAGTTAACGGACCTGCGGGAGAAGGGTTTTATTAGGCCAAGCTCCTCGCCATGGGGCTGTTCGGAATTATTTGTGAAGAAGAAGGATGAAACATTGCGGCTTTGCATGGACTATCGTCCACTGAACGCCATAACTATCTGTAACACCCTCATTTCTGGGTTCAGCATATATTCATGTTTTATGAAGAGAAAATATTTTACGAGAAGTAGGAACAGAGAAAAATGTCAAAAAGATAGCCAATAAGAGCCGAATCCAGTTCACCGAGAGCGCCGAAGACAACTTACCGCGGCCCGCTGGCCACATGGCGTGTTCGGAGCTCATCCCTGTGAAGTGGGGAGAGGTCCGCCGCTAAACTGGCTTCGTGGCAGGCTCGGGGCTCATCTCCGCAAAAGGGGGAGAGGTCCGACCCTGTGGGACACGTGTTGCCCGGAGCTAGCCTCTGCGGAAGAAGCAAAGCCATTTCCGCAGGACGCATGTCACCTTCGGAGCTAGTCAATGCGGGAATCAGAGGACCAGTCGCACGGGATATGTGTCGATCTCGGAGCTCACCTCCGAGAGGTCCGGTTCTATCGGACACGTGTCGCCACCGGAGCTTATCTCCGGGACGTCCATCGCTGTTGGACACGTGTTAACCTCGGAGCTCGTCTCTGAGGAAAGAAGAGAGGAAAGGTCCGGCACTGACATGTGGCGTGTGCGGAGCCACCTCCGAATAAGAGAGGAGGTCCCGACCGCTAGGATACATGGCGCACACGGAGCTCACCTCCGAAGAAGAGGGAAGTCTTGCTCGCTTGACACCCGGCACCACCGGAGCTCGTGTGACAACCTCATCTCGGGTGTCAGCATATGTTCATGCTTTATGAAGACGAAACATTTTAAGAAAAGAAGGAACAGAGAAAAATATCAAAAGGATAGCCAATAAGAGCCGAATCCAGCTCTCAAAAAGCGCCAAAGACAACTCACCGCGGCCGCTGGTCACGTGGCGTGTTTGGAGCTCGTCCCTGCGAAGTAGGGAGAGGCCGCCGCCAAGCTGGCTACGTGGCAGGCTCGGGGCTCGTCTCCGCAAACGGGAGAGGTCCGATCCTGTGGGACACGTGTTGCCCACGGAGCTAGCCTCTGCGGAAGAAGCAAAGGCATTTCCGCTGGACACGGGTCATCCTCGGAGCTAGTCCTCGCGGAAATCAGAGGACCAGTCGTCTGGGATACGTGTCGATCTCGGAGCCCACCTCCGAGAGGTCCTGTTCTATTGGACATGCGTCGTCACCGGAGCTTATCTCCGGGAGGTCTGTCGCTGCTGGACACGTGTCGACCTCGGGGCATGTCTCTGAAGAAAGAAGAGAAGAAAGACCGGCGCCAACACGTGGCGTGCGCGGAGCTCACCTCCAAAGGAGGGGGAGGTCTCGCTAGTTGACACACAGCACAACCGGAGCTCGTCTGTGCGGAGAAGGAGATACCAGGCCCCGGAAGGACACGTGGAGCCTCCGGAGCTCATCGCCGCGAAGGTAACGAGTTCTGGAGCGGCTGTTACGCGTAAGAATATCGGTAAGTAAAGGAAACCGACCTGAAATCCACAACGTTACCGCACCAAATCAACTAAAGATAAGATGATAGGATCCAACGACGATCTGAATAAGACTCTTATTTGGGATACAATCAGATTAGGACTCTTCTCTTCCCGATTATAAATAGAACCCAGAACCTCTGGCCGAAACCACGAACTTCTTTTCCAACTCCTGAGCCGACGACTTAGAGCCCTAGCCCTAACTCGCCAAGTAAACCATCGCCGAAGCGCAACAAGGGAGATCATCGGAGGAGAACCGAACGGTCTGAGGAGGACCTCGAAAACCAAGAAGGGCGTAAGGTAGGACTCCGACACCACCTTACGGCATCGTTGTATTCTCCTTGCATTTGTTCTTTGATTCCTTCCAGAAGACTTCTCGTGGATAGATCACTTGATGATCAGGTTGATCTAAAGACAAGATCATCGCCACATCCACCTTTGATCTGAACATCTCTGTCCATGCAAGCCATGCAAAAACACGCACAGACCAATCTAATAAAATTAATCATAGGATGGCATGCATGTGCATCATCGCATCTAGTTTAAGGTTTGTGCATGATATTGATTGCTGTGAATCTTGTATGCACCTGATCCTACCTAGCAGAACAAGCTCGGGGAGCTATCTACGATCAACTACAGCAACAAGGTTTTGAGATTCAAGAACAAGCGGAACCGCAAGAACAAGGCAAGTGCTCCTTGACCATGTTGATCCTATGTTTTGAGTAAAACTATTTTGTTTTGCGAAAAGGTGTGTGTGCTGAGTCAAACATGATGGGAAACCCTTTTTATAGGAGTCTACTAGTTTTGGTTGAACCACCCTTGTCGCCTAGGAAGTTTATGAGTCGGGTATGGTTTTTGCTTTATGCTTCGCTGAGTCTATGGGATTGGGAAGCGAGATAGATGTGTCTAGCTAACTGCACTCGTAATGACAATGAGAAACTGATGTTAATAATGGACATGGATCGGAGGGAGATCTAGGCAAGACTGGGTTTGTGAATGAGGTAGCATGAGATGGTGGTTTACTTGCCATAGATCTAAGGACCGGTTCATGCATGCACATGCCAGGATAACAGTGCCACCACAAGGCCAAGTATGGGTGCGGCTTAGCTGAGTAATTAGGTAAGTTGCTAGAGTGTTATGGACTATGGAAAGCGTGGGGAATGGGAGTCGAGTGAGGACTGCCCTGGGAACTGCATGGCACAAGAGGGGGCCCGTGTGTGGGAGAATTGGAGATTCTAGCCTGCCAGTGAAACCTTAGTGAGTCCATACATCTAGTAACCCCTTTGTAAAGGCTATTTTGTGATCTCTTGACCATACACCGACGGATGTGTACTGGTATAATGGAGGTTCTGCAGTCGCCGACGGGTGACAAAATCACAAACTTGTGGGTAAAGAGGTGCAAACTCTGCAGAGTTTAAAACTATCATGATAGCCGAGCTTACGGTCACGAGCACCTGGCTAAACTGCCATGATTAGTTGGGATGGTTATTGGGATGGTTATCGGTTATGGTTAATGAGTTTGTTATGGTTTGGTTTGGGACTCTTGAGTCCGGGTGATAAGATGGTTGCATGACTGTTGAGTCATAGCAACGAGTTTGGTCTCGGTGTGAGACGAAGTTGTTTTAAGATGGTAGTGAATACGGGGATGTATTCGTGAGATGGTAGAGAATACGAGGAGGTATTCGTGAGTAAGAATGAACATGGAAAGCGATGAAGGTATGTTGGTAATTTAATACATGCTGGGATTACATTCATCTAAAGTTAAGTTGTTGTTTTATCATGGTTTTACAAATCTGCTTTTCTGCAAATAAGCCTTTTTATACCTACCTTGTTTATGAGCTACATATCATGTGTTTTCCCGCACTTGCTGAGTACATCATTGTACTCAAACTTGCATTTTATTTCGTCATCAGCAGCAGGAGAAGCCTACTATGAAGACCAAGTGGAGCATTATGGCGTGTGATCTGTTCTCAACCTTGCCTGTGGAGGGAGTAGAGATGGAGCCACTTCTGCTTAGATTTGCTTCCGCATTAGCTGAATTGCTTCCGCATAGAAATAAGACTTCCGCTGTGAGCATGAGTCCAAGACTCATGAGGTATTGTAATAAACTCTGTTATTCGTGGTAATATATAATCTGAATTCAGTTTGTGGAACGTATGTGTATGTGTGATGAACATCCTGGGCACACATATGCATTAGTTCTCGGTTCCGTGGTTTTTCCACAGAATTGAGGGCGTCACAGATTGGTATCAGAGCCACGGGTTGACAGTAGGTTACACGCCTAGATAGAAACCTTAGATTGATAATAGAGCCACGGGTCAACAGCAAGTTACACCCCTAAATAGGAGTCACAGGTAGCTAAGCCACGCTGACCAAAGGAAGCATCCTAAGGTGAATAGCTTAGATTGGCCTTGAAATCACCTTGGCATAGGGAACCATCCTTGAATAGGAGTTGTGTGGGCCCTTGTGATGATTATTTGTGATTGTGTGCTTAGTGTGAGTTGTGGGACGTCTCTGTAAAAGTCCCAAAAACGTGAATGCAAAGGAACGGATGATGGAACGTCATTGTGTTTCTGTTCATGAAAAATGGGACTTACAAAAACTTTCTTTCATGGAATGGTACACATGAGGTGCAACCACATGGGTTCAAGCATGCCTTTGAAAGTGTTGGATCAAGGTGGAGTTAAACTCATGTGTAAGCATACATGAACATGAGAAAGAACAAAAATAAGGTCTTTAGTCTCAAAGGCTCAGCTCAAATTGCCGCCAAACTTTTGTATACACATGGAGCCTCATACATTTGAATTGAGGAGAATGTGGTGGCAACTTTCTGATTTGAGGGTGAGCCAAAAGGGAATGGACTATGATCATGTTGAGTTCATGCTGAATTCAAACATGTTAGGACAAGGGAATGACCTGAGTTATATCACATAAAATGATAAACTCAAACATGGACATGTGGGAAGAGCTAAAATCTCCTTTAACTCTTGTTGAACACATGTTAACCCGGGAAAGAATTTCACTCCCAAACACCTAACTCATATGCACATTCCCTATGAGTAGAAGGGAGGGAAGTTTAAACCCCATTTTGAACCCTTGCAAAGCATTCATGTTCAGATAGTCCAAAGGCCTATATGTGAGATGACCTTTGCAGTCCTCAGGTATAAAAGAGCTTAAGATCTAAATTTGGAGAAATTTTGGGCTCATATACCATGTGTTCAAGGCATTATTTGAGATCACCTTCAAACTCAAAGTTGAGGGACTTAGTCAAACTGAACTTGTGAAGTTCAGATTAAGACTAAGGCTGATCAAGCATGGGCTAGAAGCAAACCAAAGTTTTCTACCCAAATTCAGATGGGTCATCACCAAAGAGGACTTAAATTTCAGTTTGAATTAAATGGTTTACTTCAAGGCAAAGAAGTCCCTTTCCAAAAAGGAAATTCAAACTGTTGTATTAAAAACCTCATTTGCAGCATCCAAATCAAATATCAGAGTTCATATTTGAATTCCTTAGGTCCAAATTAGGGGGTAGGCAAAGTCTCATGAATTTTGGTAGATATTTGCTATCCATTTTCCAAATGGACTTAAATTGCAATGAATTCAAATATACATTTGAATTTGGATGAAACTTGTCCAAATGTTCACACACAATTCAGATTTAAATTTCCACCATTTGAGTCCAGCATTTGCTAAATTGAGGAGATAATTGTGAGAAAATTTGGAGAAGGATAAGAAGGAGAGAATGGGGCCCACATGTCATTGGGGAAGTGAGGATGCAAAAGATCTTCAGTTCAGGCAGTGCACGGTCCCTGTTTTTCCTCCTCCCCACGAAGTCACCGCGCCACCGAGACAACCTCTGCTTTTTCTCACCGTGCGACACAGGGGCAGGCCGAAGCCACCTCCTGCTCGTCCCTCTCGCGCTGGCACCGTGAGGATTTCTCTCGGCGTGATCCTCTCTTTACTGCTGAGCCAAACTGAGCTTCGTACCTCCTCACGCAGCACACGAACAGGGTCTCCTCACCCTCCGCTCCTCGGCTGATCATGCTGTGCATTTCTCTCCAGTTGGGCGCCCGGCTGAGAAGCTCAGAGGCCGCGCCGACGAGTCCCTGACGTCCTCAACGTGTCTCAGCTCGTCCCCGGCCGTTCCCCACTGCTGCTGAGCCATGTTCCTCCCGGCAGAACCGAGCAACGACAGACGCTCGCTGCTACACATCGACTGGCCAGTCCAGCGCTTCTCCGGTAGGCTCAAGAGGCCACAGAGGTGCGCCAGAAGGTACTGATCCTCATCCCGTCGTCCCCCTGCTCTCCTCCGACGCCGGCTAGCCGGAATTTCATTTTTGGCGCCGGCGCACGTGAAGGACCGACCTCAGCAAATTTCTGAAATTAGCTCCAATCGATTGATTGTTCGTTCTACAATTCAGACCACAGATACTAGGGTTCCTAGCGCCCTTCCACACCGAAGCACGAAGCAAACCGACCACCCTATGCCCCGGGCGACGAGAAATCGTCGCCGGCGGCCAAAACTGCCATGGTCCACGGTGATGACTAGTTTGCAGCCATGTTCTGCACGATTTGATCTCCGTTCCATGTTCCTAGGACCATAAGGATGCTGTAGGATATCGTAGCTTGCCGGGAGATGCCTTGGACACATGGGAACGCGTCCATGTCGAGCTCCCGAGCAGCCCCGTGGTGCCGACCCACCTACAGCCGTTTTCACGCGGGGAAACCTTGCCCGGCAGCTGCGCCACGTTCCCAGGAGTATGTAGGGCGAAACCGGAGCTCATTTGGTGGAGAAATGAGGGAGAACGAGCCATGCCAAGTTTTCAGCGGGTGTGCACCCGCGGGCTCTGGCGGGAGGTTGAAGAAGCACCTGACCCGTGGGCCCCACGTGTGACTGTGCTGTTTAAAATCAAACAGAGAGTTGTTCAAACTTGTAAAATGCATAACTTTTGCTAGGAAGCTCCAAATTTAGTAATTCAAATTGGGTTGGATTCAGGATGAAATGCTCTATCCAAATATGCAACCCAATTTGCATGAAAACCCATAGAAAAGTCTGGAAAATTCTTTAAAGCTTTTCAGCAAAACAATTTTAGAGGGAGTTTGGTTCATCCAAATTGCCCAAATTTTGCCAGGATATTCTTTAGGATTTTAGGAGACCCCTGTAAAAGTTACAGCTCATTTGGAGTTGATTTAGTTAGGGTACTTCTAACTTCAAGTTTCTGTATTCCAATAAATACAGAAACATTTTCAGAGAATTTCCAAAACTTGGAAATTCAGTTCTAGCCATTCCCTAGCTCCAAAAATCCTAGAAAAATTCAGGCATACTCTCTGAGCTATGTATGAAATTATAGTTCACTTGAATTTGCATGAAAGTGCAAATTTAATCAGAATTAATTCCTTTTTGCTTAAATGCTTAGGGAATTGTTATGGGAGATCCACTTAGTGAAATGTTCTGAATTTTGGTCCAGAGGACTTTCTTGTGACAAGGAACTCCCAAGAAAATCCCAAGCTCCATTTGAGCCCTCGATCATTAGTGTTCTGTTCAACCATTAGTTGATCCCCCACCCAAGTGATGAACCTCACTTCTCACTTGATGATAGTGGTCAAACACACATCCAAACCACCACCCCAGTGTCATTTTAAATTCTTCAACAAAGTCCCAGTTTCAAACTTGCCTGTAGCATTTGTTAGCAAAAAGTTTTACAATTAAAGATATGCATGTTCATAACGTGTAGTGCTTAAACGTGGATAAGTGAAGATTTGATCAAGGAGCAAGAAGGCAGGGATTAAGTTTCAAGTCATCATCAGCAACTAACTTCATCTTATCTGACTTTAGACACCTGCAAAACCAAGGCAAGCCCCAGTTTGCACTTAAGTTGTTTTTAAAGTTTTCCTTTTGTTCACTACTATTGGTCAAGGTTTGTATGTGCATTAGGTCAAGGATGTGTGATACTCCACTTGCATAACCAAACATGAATCCCTGAGGTCAAGGGTAGTATTGTGTCATCGCTGTAGAATAGGGCAATGCTAAATAGACTAGGGCATCCGGTAGAAGACGAGTAGTTGGAAACTACTCGCGAGCTATAGTTTAGAATATCATAAGTGTGGTTGGGGAAGGAAGCAAACTAAAATTTACATTTCTAAAGATGAGACCGGGCAGAGGGGTTAGGCTGCGACAAGACGAGGTCTTGGTCGAGTAGCTCTGCCTGTGTCGGTTAAGGACCGATGCGTATGCCGCGTCCAGGAGCAAGTATTGAGTTGTGTACCGGATGCTTACTGATATATGGGAACCAGGAAACCGATGTACCAGGTTCACTGGATTGTAGAGGCATACCACATCGTCTCGTTAGACCTATGAGCCCGAGACGCCGCGGCCGGTTCTACAGTTTAGTGTCCTGAGAAAGGTTGCCACATACGACGTAATGAAGGACGCCAGAGTTGGGTCTTCAGAGGCGGGCGTATGTGTCGAGTTATCCGGGTAGTGTTTGATTCGAATCACCGTCCCTCGCGGTTATTGAGTACCGCTTGCTCCCATGTTGTGACGTAGTTAATCAACTTGTGTGGAAACAGTTTGGAAAAAGTATAATTGCTGTTATGATTATGTTAAGTTGCATGAAAACCATGTTTGAAGTAGAGATAGAGCAAACTAAATTTATTTTTCACCTTGGGACAAGTAACATTGGAATGAAGCGTTTCTTGTTTGATTGTGGAGTTCCAATGTTGCTGGGCGCAAGGTCACTACTATTATGGCTAAAATCTGAAAGTTAAGGATGAACTCGTAGGCGAGTCTTTTTGCAAATGACATGCTTAAGTCTTAGGTTACTTTCATGTAGAGTTTCATGTCTTAGGAGAGACGGTTAAGTCTTGCTGAGCCTTGTGCTCACTCTTGCTATATAAGTGGTTTTGCAGGTAAGCATCGACGCTATAAAGAAGGTTGTCCGGTGAGACTCGGAAACTTCCGAGTCATGTCACCCTTGGAGAACCTAGCCGCTGCCATGTCTTCGTGTTGCTAGCAAGATGAGTCCACGGGCTGGATCTCTTCTCGAGTGCTTCTTAGATAATCATCGTGAGCTGTTTATAGACTTCCGCTGTAGCTATTTTATGTAAATTATTTACAAAGAACAGTTGTAAGCTTCCGCTTTGGTTTATGTAATACTGTGTTCCTTATATGTGTGCTGTTGGGTGCCGCATAACACGGCACCACCCAATGCGATTCCTCGGGCAAGGTGGCACGACCCCGTGATTGGGATCGGGGCCCCCTCAGCGTGGTATCAGAGCCGCATTGGTAATAGCGCACGGAATAAGGATCGTATGACGACAAAAACTTAGGATACGGTGAGGAAACGATATTAGGCCCACATAAGGACTATAGTAGTATAGTTACTTAAAGTGGCATTGCTAACTTACTTGTTATAATTCTGAAATTTTGATTATGCAACGACGCACCTACGTTCTGGTAAGAATGGTAAGGAACGCCACCGAAAGCGGTTCAATTTCGGTTAGCTCCCCTGACGAGGAATGTGGTTCAGGGAAAGATCTCACAGCTTGGTGTGAGACGTTAATATGAACTCCTGGACTCTCCATGTTCCTGAGTTCATATGAAATGCTGATCCCTAGCATGCATTAGGCAAGTAAGTGGAGACCCCATCGTGTGGTCAGTAACGTGATAGTGTGTTCTTCTGAAAGTAGCCCAGGAGGACATACACAGCGCTTGCCATCGGCGTGCCCTGCAGGGCAGTAGGTGGTATCCGTTGGGTTGATAACATTCCCAACCGTGACGACCCGTTCATGACATACTCGGGTTCCCCATCGTGTGGTGTTGAAACACGATCACGTACCTTGAGACGTGACTTAACTCAAGGATGGCCGTATGGAAATGATACGGGCGTTTGTATTTACTTTTAAACATGGAACTGCCTGAAATGAAACAAACCTTTGAGTGCACCATTATTGAGTGTTTTTCTGCAGGTACTAACCACGTACTTATCCTGTGTAGTACACATGTGCGAGAGACTGTCTTAGTGCCACTGATAAAACGAATATGCCGGTATAATCCGGTTTAGGATTTTCTTTTGGTGAGGCAACGTAGTACCGACATGTTCTTACGGTGCATCGACACCGTACTACACATAATAACCTCGTCCCTATGAAGAAATGATTCATGAACTAACTTTCAACTAAAAATGGAAGTTTGAAACAAGTATTAGCTACTGAACTCTTATTTTGAGCTAAGATTCAAATGAGAGTATAATTAGGTGTCAAAGTTTTCAAAAAACAGAGTGCTCTGTTTCTGGCAGGAATTGTTGCTGGGCTTTAACGGAGCATAACTCTGATTATCTTTAACCAATTAAGGTGTATGATACAGTTCTGGAAAGATTTTCAAGTGCTCTACAATTTCTTTGTAGACCTCCAGAGCAAAATCACACTGTAAGTTGGTGAAAAGTCCAGTTGAAGGCAAACTGTTCAAGACCAGGACAGTAGCAAAAACCTCTCTGGACCTTTCTGTTTTTAAGCCATAACTTCCTGTAGAAAAATCCTTAAGGATCCTATGATACACCATTGGAAAGGTTATGAGATGTGCAACATTGTTGCAGTTCAGAGTTGGCTCAGGTTCTTATTGTATCTTCGTATACACTGGTGATAAAATAGCCACATACAAAGGGGATGCTGGCAAATTTTATCCAAGAATTCTGTCAACTTTGAACAATCATAACTTTGGATCCAGAGATGATCTGAAGGCATATGAATACTCGTTGAAAAGATACTGAAGTTAAATCTAACTTTTGTATTCAACTTGAGTTATGAAAATGTTGATTAAACGGATCAAAATCTGGATGAGGACAGAAGAGTCCGTTCGGTACAGCAAAGAGAACGGGCTAGGCCTATCCCACGAGAATGATTAAACTCGAGGAGTTTCCGGTGGGAAGTGAATATCCAATGTGTTTCCAATGAGTTACCGGGCAATGCCGGCTAACGGGACGTCAAGTTCAAGATTGAACTGACGCTGGAAACAACATCGATTTCACGAAGGCCGTATAAGATAGCATCCAATGAACTAGCGGAGTTGAAGGAGCAACTAAGTGCGCTTATGAGCAACGGTTTTACACAACCAAGATTATCACCTTAGGGTTGCTCTGCGCTGTTTGTTAAGAAGAACGATGAGACACTAAGATTAAGTGTTGATTTTCGTTCACTCAATGCCGTCACTATAAAGGGCAATGAGGGTACTCTATGGTTTAAAGACCATATAGTTATACCTCGGAAGATGAAACTCTACAGCCGGAAATGTCGCACACCGCGGAAGTGGTGTGAGTACGGTGAAAGAGTACTGTTCGGGGTTGATTCGTCAACAAAGCCAATGACCGAGTTCAGGCGGTAGAAGCGAACTTGGAGGTTGTGCAATCCCGACAGAAAAGTCACGATGGTCAAAGGCATAGACCGTTGCATTTCGACGGAGGAGAACACGTTGTCTTTGCGTGTTTCCGATGGAAAGGAATTCACCGGTCCAATGTAAAGGGGAGATTTTGCTTCCCTAGCCTTAGATCCACTTGCTGTCACGAAAAAGTGTGGACCCGTAGCTTACCGGCTGTAACTACCGGCAAACTTTGCTGGTATTCACGACATATTGCATGTGTCACAGCTACGGAGGTACTTTAAAACTACCATTACCGTCCACACCGAAGAACTTGACTAGTTGAAGCCGGATCGTACCTACACCAAACTACCGGCTCGGACTATCGATAAAAAGATCCGCAACTTCTATCATCATGCAGATTGAAATTACCTCTTCCGTCTCGTTCCCTTATTGGAATCTCGGGACGAGATTCTTTTTAAGGGGGGAGGAATGTAAAACTCCCAAAAACGTGAATGCAAAGGAACGGATGATGGAACGTCATTGTGTTTCTGTTCATGAAAAATGGGACTTACAAAAACTTTCTTTCATGGGATGGTACACATGAGGTGCAACCACATGGGTTCAAGCATGCCTTTGAAAGTGTTGGACCAAGGTGGAGTTAAACTCATGTGTAAGCATACATGAACATGAGAAAGAACAAAAATAAGGTCTTTAGTCTCAAAGGCTCAGCTCAAATTGCCGCCAAACTTTTGTATACACATGGAGCCTCATACATTTAAATTGAGGAGAATGTGGTGGCAACTTTCTGATTTGAGGGTGAGCCAAAAGGGAATGGACTATGATCATGTTGAGTTCATGCTGAATTCAAACATGTTAGGACAAGGGAATGACCTGAGTTATATCACATAAAATGATAAACTCAAACATGGACATGTGGGAAGAGCTAAAATCTCCTTTAACTCTTGTTGAACACATGTTAACCCGGGAAAGAATTTCACTCCCAAACACCTAACTCATATGCACATTCCCTATGAGTAGAAGGGAGGGAAGTTTAAACCCCATTTTGAACCCTTGCAAAGCATTCATGTTCAGATAGTCCAAAGGCCTATATGTGAGATGACCTTTGCAGTCCTCAGGTATAAAAGAGCTTAAGATCTAAATTTGGAGAAATTTTGGGCTCATATACCATGTGTTCAAGGCATTATTTGAGATCACCTTCAAACTCAAAGTTGAGGGGCTTAGTCAAACTGAACTTGTGAAGTTCAGATTAAGACTAAGGCTGATCAAGCATGGGCTAGAAGCAAACCAAAGTTTTCTACCCAAATTCAGATGGGACATCACCAAAGAGGACTTAAATTTCAGTTTGAATTAAATGGTTTACTTCAAGGCAAAGAAGGCCCTTTCCAAAAAGGAAATTCAAACTGTTGTATTAAAAACCTCATTTGCAGCATCCAAATCAAATATCAGAGTTCATATTTGAATTCCTTAGGTCCAAATTAGGGGGTAGGCAAAGTCTCATGAATTTTGGTAGATATTTGCTATCCATTTTTCAAATGGACTTAAATTGCAATGAATTCAAATATACATTTGAATTTGGATGAAACTTGTCCAAATGTTCACACACAATTCAGATTTAAATTTCCACCATTTGAGTCCAGCATTTGCTAAATTGAGGAGATAATTGTGAGAAAATTTGGAGAAGGATAAGAAGGAGAGAATGGGGCCCACATGTCATTGGGGAAGTGAGGATGCAAAAGATCTTCATTTCAGGCAGTGCATGGTCCCTGTTTTTCCTCCTCCCCGCGAAGTCACCGCGCCACCGAGACAACCTCTGCTTTTTCTCACCGTGCGACACAGGGGCAGGCCGAAGCCACCTCCTGCTCGTCCCTCTCGCGCTGGCACCGTGAGGATTTCTCTCGGCGTGATCCTCTCTTTACTGCTGAGCCAAACTGAGCTTCGTACCCTCTCACGCAGCACACGAACAGGGTCTCCTCACCCTCCGCTCCTCGGCTGATCATACTGTGCATTTCTCTCCAGTTGGGCGCCCGGCTGAGAAGCTCAGAGGCCGCGCCGACGAGTCCCTGACGTCCTCAACGTGTCTCAGCTCGTCCCCGGCCATTCCCCACTGCTGCTGAGCCATGTTCCTCCCGGCAGAACCGAGCAACGACAGACGCTCGCTGCTACACATCGACTGGCCAGTCCAGCGCTTCTCCGGCAGGCTCAAGAGGCCACAGAGGTGCGCCAGGAGGTACTGATGCTCATCCCGTCGTCCCCCTGCTCTCCCCCGACGCCGGCTAGCCGGAATTTCATTTTTGGCGCCGGCGCACGTGAAGGACCGACCTCAGCAAATTTCTGAAATTAGCTCCAATCGATTGATTGTTCGTTCTACAATTCAGACCACAGCTACTAGGGTTCCTAGCGCCCTTCCACGCCGAAGCACGAAGCAAACCGACCACCCTATGCCCCGGGCGACGAGAAATCATCGCCGGCGGCCAAAACTGCCATGGTCCACCGGTGATGACTAGTTTGCAGCCATGTTCTGCACGATTTGATCTCCGTTCCATGTTCCTAGGACCATAAGGATGCTGTAGGATATCGTAGCTTGCCGGGAGATGCCTTGGACACATGGGAACGCGTCCATGTCGAGCTCCCGAGCAGCCCCGCCGGTGCCGACCCACCTACAGCCGTTTTCACGCGGGGAAACCATGCCCGGCAGCTGCGCCACGTTCCCAGGAGTATGTAGGGCGAAACCGGAGCTCATTTGGTGGAGAAATGAGGGAGAACGAGCCATGCCAAGTTTTCAGCGGGTGTGCACCCGCGGGCTCTGGCGGGAGGTTGAAGAAGCACCTGACCCGTGGGCCCCACGTGTGACTGTGCTGTTTAAAATCAAACAGAGAGTTGTTCAAACTTGTAAAATGCATAACTTTTGCTAGGAAGCTCCAAATTTAGTAATTCAAATTGGGTTGGATTCAGGATGAAATGCTCTATCCAAATATGCAACCCAATTTGCATGAAAACCCATAGAAAATTCTGGAAAATTCTTTAAAGCTTTTCAGCAAAACAATTTTAGAGGGAGTTTGGTTCATCCAAATTGCCCAAATTTTGCCAGGATATTCTTTAGGATTTTAGGAGACCCCTGTAAAAGTTACAGCTCATTTGGAGTTGATTTAGTTAGGGTACTTCTAACTTCAAGTTTCTGTATTCCAATAAATACAGAAACATTTTCAGAGAATTTCCAAAACTTGGAAATTCAGTTCTAGCCATTCCCTAGCTCCAAAAATCCTAGAAAAATTCAGGCATACTCTCTGAGCTATGTATGAAATTATAGTTCACTTGAATTTGCATGAAAGTGCAAATTTAATCAGAATTAATTCCTTTTTGCTTAAATGCTTAGGGAATTGTTATGGGAGATCCACTTAGTGAAATGTTCTGAATTTTGGTCCAGAGGACTTTCTTGTGACAAGGAACTCCCAAGAAAATCCCAAGCTCCATTTGAGCCCTCGATCATTAGTGTTCTGTTCAACCATTAGTTGATCCCCCACCCAAGTGATGAACCTCACTTCTCACTTGATGATAGTGGTCAAACACACATCCAAACCACCACCCCAGTGTCATTTTAAATTCTTCAACAAAGTCCCAGTTTCAAACTTGCCTGTAGCATTTGTTAGCAAAAAGTTTTACAATTAAAGATATGCATGTTCATAACGTGTAGTGCTTAAACGTGGATAAGTGAAGATTTGATCAAGGAGCAAGAAGGCAGGGATTAAGTTTCAAGTCATCATCAGCAACTAACTTCATCTTATCTGACTTTAGACACCTGCAAAACCAAGGCAAGCCCCAGTTTGCACTTAAGTTGTTTTTAAAGTTTTCCTTTTGTTCACTACTATTGGTCAAGGTTTGTATGTGCATTAGGTCAAGGATGTGTGATACTCCACTTGCATAACCAAACATGAATCCCTGAGGTCAAGGGTAGTATTGTGTCATCGCTGTAGAATAGGGCAATGCTAAATAGACTAGGGCATCCGGTAGAAGACGAGTAGTTGGAAACTACTCGCGAGCTATAGTTTAGAATATCATAAGTGTGGTTGGGGAAGGAAGCAAACTAAAATTTACATTTCTAAAGATGAGACCGGGCAGAGGGGTTAGGCTGCGACAAGACGAGGTCTTGGTCGAGTAGCTCTGCCTGTGTCGGTTAAGGACCGATGCGTATGCCGCGTCCAGGAGCAAGTATTGAGTTGTGTACCGGATGCTTACTGATATATGGGAACCAGGAAACCGATGTACCAGGTTCACTGGATTGTAGAGGCATACCACATCGTCTCGTTAGACCTATGAGCCCGAGACGGCGCGACCGGTTCTACAGTTTAGTGTCCTGAGAAAGGTTGCCACATACGACGTAATGAAGGACGCCAGAGTTGGGTCTTCAGAGGCGGGCGTATGTGTCGAGTTATCCGGGTAGTGTTTGATTCGAATCACCGTCCCTCGCGGTTATTGAGTACCGCTTGCTCCCATGTTGTGACGTAGTTAATCAACTTGTGTGGAAACAGTTTGGAAAAAGTATAATTGCTGTTATGATTATGTTAAGTTGCATGAAAACCATGTTTGAAGTAGAGATAGAGCAAACTAAATTTATTTTTCACCTTGGGACAAGTAACATTGGAATGAAGCGTTTCTTGTTTGATTGTGGAGTTCCAATGTTGCTGGGCGCAAGGTCACTACTATTATGGCTAAAATCTGAAAGTTAAGGATGAACTCGTAGGCGAGTCTTTTTGCAAATGACATGCTTAAGTCTTAGGTTACTTTCATGTAGAGTTTCATTTCTTAGGAGAGACGGTTAAGTCTTGCTGAGCCTTGTGCTCACTCTTGCTATATAAGTGGTTTTGCAGGTAAGCATCGACGCTATAAAGAAGGTTGTCCGGTGAGACTCGGAAACTTCCTAGTCATGTCACCCTTGGAGAACCTAGCCGCTGCTATGTCTTCGTGTTGCTAGCGAGAGGAGTCCGCGGGCTGGATCTCTTCTCGAGTGCTTCTTAGATAATCATCGTGAGCTGTTTATAGACTTCCGCTGTAGCTATTTTATGTAAATTATTTACAAAGAACAGTTGTAAGCTTCCGCTTTGGTTTATGTAATACTGTGTTCCTTATATGTGTGCTGTTGGGTGCCGCATAACACGGCACCACCCAATGCAATTCCTCGGGCAAGGCGGCACGACCCCGTGATCAGGATCGGTGCCCCCTCAGTCTCAAAACGTTATCCATATCCACACGTAAGAAGAAAGAGGTGTGAGATGTTTCGGCATATGCTCACATCCTCATATGGGCTAATATATACATAGTCCAACTCACCTTGATGCATATAGTTAGAGGGAATCTACCTAACCTTCTAAACATTCTATTCTATTTCGATCTCTCTCACAGATGGTGAGGGGAAACGCCGGCCGAAGGAACATCCAGGAGGATGACCATGATGAAGTTCCTGCTAACCCAGGAGCTGGCGAAAACCATCTGGAAAGGTTGATGGCCATGCAAAACCAGCTTATGCAAACCATGATCCAAACTTTGGGTCAGTTGCAGGCCAACCAAAACCCCGTTCCGGCACCGCCGCCACCATCACCGCCGGCTCATAACCGGTTGGGAGAGTTCATGAGGACTCGACCATCCACCTTTGCTCAAGCTAGTGATCCCATGGAGGCCGATGATTGGTTAAAATCCATGGAGAAAAAGCTTGCCATTGTTCAGTGCAATGACCGAGAGAAGGTTCTCTTCGCGTCGCACCAACTTACGGGAGCCGCTGCTGACTGGTGGGATGCCCTGAGCAACGCTCATGCCAACCCGGAGACAATAACTTGGACTGAGTTCAAGGAAAGTTTCCGCTCTCACTACATCCCTGCTGGTGTGATGATGCTCAAAAGGCAGGAGTTTAAGGTCTCCGCCAAGGGCAGAAAAGTGTGAATGAGTATCTCAACAAGTTCATACAACTGTCCCGGTATGCCCCCGAAGATGTCAACTCAGACCAAAGGAAGCAGTGCCTGTTCATGAGAGGGTTGAACAATGAGATCCAGGTTCAGCTCCTCAACAATGAGTACGTAAGCTTCCAGAAGCTGGTTGACAAGGCCATAGTGGTTGAAAACAAGATCCGAGAGATCGAGCGAGAGTGCAAGAGGAAGATGCCATACCAGCCCCAAGGGAGCAATGTACGACCTAGGTACATGCCCCCTGCACCGCAGTATGGATCGACCACTCCTGCGTACCGCCCTGGTCAGCCACCACAGCAACAATTCGTTGCACCGGCACCTCGTGTGCCAATGCCTCCTGCGCCCCGACCTAACAATGGCGCCCCTGTTCAAAACCGCCGCCCCAACGCACCTGCTGCCGTAGGCAACAGGGCATGCTTTGCATGCGGGGAAGTAGGCCACTTCACGAACCAGTGCCCGAGGAGAGGCCCTGGACAGCAAGGTAACGTGCCCAAGCAGAACCCGCGACCGAACGGAGGAGACAATCAAGGGAACCGTGGACAGCAGAACTATGCTCGCGGCCACGTGAACCATGTCACTGCCGAGGAAGCACAACAAGTTGAGGACGTCGTAATTGGTATGTTCCTTGCCAACTCCAACCCAGCCACCATCTTATTTGATTTTGGAGCATTGCATTCCTTCATATCATCCAAATACGTTGCCAAACATCATCTACCCGTATCCCACTTAGAATGTGCTATGTTAGTTAATTCTCCCGGAGGAGAAATGAGGACTAATATAGTATGTCCTAAAGTAAGCCTTAAAATAAGGGGGGTAGACTTCCTTGCCAACCTTATTGTCTTGGACTCCCAAGGGATTGACATCATACTATGAATGGATTGGCTAAGCAAGCACGACGGAGTAATCCAATGTGCTGAAAGGAGCGTGCAGTTGACAAACGAGCACGGTATTCGTATCAAGTTTGAGTCAGCCCAGTAAACAACCGAATGGGCAAATTTGAACAAGGTCGAAGGAACAACATTGACAGCATTCCAGTGGTTCAGGAATTTTCGTACATATTCCCGGAAGAGCTTCCAGGTATGCCGCCTGACCGGGACATCGAGTTTGCCATCGATTTGGTACCCGGAACTGCACCCATAGCCAAGAGACCCTATAGGATGCCCGTCAACGAGCTAGTTAAACTCAAGAAGCAAATTCAAGAACAGTTGGAAAAGGGTTTTATCCGTCCAAGCTCGTCACCATGGGGAGCTTCGGTGCTCTTCGTAGACAAGAAAGATGGAACCCAAAGGATGTGCGTGGACTATAGGTCTCTCAACGAGGTAACAATCAAGAACAAATACCCTCTGCCCCGTATAGAGGACCTGTTCGACCAAATGAAAGGAGCCCGAGTGTTCTCCAAGATTGATCTTCGGTCGGGATACTTCCAGCTGAAGATTAAGCCCTCCGATATACTAAGGCAGCCTTTCGGACATGGTATGGTTCATATGAATATACCGTTATGTCGTTTGGGTTGACAAATGCACCCGCGTACTTCATGTACCTTATGAACAAGGTCTTCAGGGAGTACTTGGACAAGTTCGTCGTGGTTTTTCATCGATGGCATTATGGTGTATTCAAAAAGTGAGGAGGAGCATGAAGAACATCTGAGATTGACCTTGCAGAAGTTGCGTGAGCATCGATTGTATGCCAAGCTCAACAAGTGTCAATTTTGGCTAAAGGAAATATCTTTCCTAGGCCACATTATCTCCAAGGAAGGGGTATCGGTTGATCCTGAAAAGGTGAGAGATGTTCTGAAGTGGGACCAACCGAAGAGCGTGAGGGATATTCGGAGTTTCCTTGGGATGGCGGGATACTATTGGCGCTTCATTAAAGACTTCTCTAAGATAGCAAAACCTATGACGGAGTTGCTAATGAAGGGAAAAGTCTTTCAATGGACACCAGCCTGCCAAGAAAGTTTTGAGGAACTCAAGAAAAGGCTAACCACAGCACCAGTTCTGGTATTGCCAGACGTAAGCAAGAGCTTTGACATATATTGTGACGCATCCAGACAGGGGCTCGGATGTGTGCTCATGAAGGAAGGACAAGTGGTAGCCTATGCCTCACAGCAATTAAAGAAGTACGAGCTTAATTATCCTACACATGACTTGGAGTTAGCAGCAGTAGTGCATGCATTGAAGATTTGGAGACATTATATCCTTGGTCATCAATGTGAGATCTATACGGATCATAAAAGCCTCAAGTACATATTTACCCAAATGGATTTGAATTTGAGGCAACGTCGATGGTTAGAGCTTATCAAGGATTATGATGTTGGAATCAACTACCACCCCAGGGAAGGCCAATGTAGTAGCTGATGCATTGAGCAGAAAGGGAGCATGTCACCAACTCACGGTTCGGGAGCTACCACCCGAACTACGTAAGGAGTTCGAACGGTTACACCTCGGATTCTTGAATAATATGGAAATAATAGAGATCCACTCCTCATTGGAGCAAGAAATAAGAGAGGGCCAAGCAACGGACGAGGAGATCAAGGAGATCAAGGAAAGAATCCGACAAGGAATAGAGAAGGATTTCAAGGAGGATGTAAAGGGTACGCTTTGGCTAGGAAAAAGGATTTGTGTGCCAAACATAAGACACCTCCGCGACATGATATTGAAGGAGGCACATGATTCCCCCTATTCCATACATCCCGGAAGCACCAAAATGTACAAGGACCTGAAAACTTGTTATTGGTGGGATGGTATGAAGAGGGATATAGCCGAATACGTTGCCCTATGCGACACATGCCAATGGGTGAAGGCCGAACATCAAAAACCCGCTGGATTGTTGCAACCTTTGAAAATACCCGAATGGAAGTGGGAGGACATCAGTATGGATTTCATCGTTGGATTGCCACGTACTCAGTCGGGATACGACTCCATCTAGGTCATTGTGGACCGATTGACGAAAACCACCCATTTTATCCCTGTAAAGACCAGTTACAACGTTGCACAATTGGCAGAGTTGTACATGGAGCAGATCGTGTGCCGTCACGTAGTTCCGAGGAGGATAGTCTTGGATCGAGGTTCTCAGTTTACCTCTAGATTCTGGAGGAAGCTGCAGAAAGCCATGGGTACATGACTGGATTTTAGCTCCGCCTATAACCTACAAACAGATGGACAAACCAAAAGGACAAACCAAATTTTGGAGGACATGTTGAGAGCTTGCGCCTTGAAACGTGGGCTTAGTTGGGATAGGAGTTTACCGTATGCCGAATTCTCCTATAACAACAGCTATCAAGCTAGCTTGAAGATGTTGCCTTACGAAGCCTTATATGGTAGACGGTGTAGAACACCACTGTTTTGGAACGAGACCGGAGAAAACCAGGTGTTTGGACCAGAAGTGCTACAAGAAGCCGAAAAGCAAGTCCAAACGGTACATGAGAACTTAAAAGCCGCTCAGTCACGACAGAAAGGCTATGCGGACAATAGGCGTAGGAAGTTGACCTTCGAAGTAGGAGACTTCGTATATCTTAAGGTGTCGCCTATCCGAGGCCAACGATGTTTCAACGTCAAAGGCAAACTAGCACCTCTACATCGGACCATTTAAGATTCTGGATAAGCGAGGAGAAGTAGCCTATCAACTAGAGCTCCCAACCCAACTCTCCGACGTACATGACGTGTTTCATGTATCCCAGCTCAAGAAGTGCTTGAGAGTACCAGAGGAACAAGTATCAATGGGAGAGCTTGAACTTCAAAAGGACCTGACTTATGCGGAACACCCTGTCTGAATTTTGGACGTAAAGGAAAGGGTCACCCGGAACAAAGTAATTCGATGGTGCAAGGTCCAATGGAGCCATCACACCGAAGCTGAAGCCACATGGGAGCGAGAAGAGGATATCAAAGCAGAAATTCCCCATCTATTTTCTACTAACGAATCTCGAGGGCGAGATTCAATTTAAGGGGGGTAGATTTGTGACACCCTCATCTCGGGTGTTAGCATATGTTCATGCTTTATGAAGAGGAAACATTTTAAGAAAAGAAGGAGCAGAGAAAAATATCAAAAGGATAGCCAATAAGAGCCGAATCCAGCTCTCAGAAAGCGCCAAAGACAACTCACCGCGGCCGCTGGCCACGTGGCGTGTTCGGAGCTCGTCCCTACGAAGTAGGGAGAGGCCGCCACATAGCTGGCTCCGTGGCAGGCTCGGGGCTCGTCTCCGCAAAGGGGAGAGGTCCGATCCTGTGGGACACGTGTTGCCCACGGAGCTAGCCTCTACGGAAGAAGCAAAGGCATTTCCACTGGACACGTGTCATCCTTGGAGCTAGTCCTCATGGAAATTAGAGGACCAGTCGCGTGGGATACGTGTCGATCTCGGAGCCCACCTCCGAGAGGTCCTGTTCTATTGGACACGCGTCGTCACCGGAGCTTATCTCCGGGAGGTCTGTCACTGCTGGACACGTGTCGACCTCGGGGCATGTCTCTGGAAAAAGAAGAGAGGAAAGACCGGCGCCAACACGTGGCGTGCGCGGAGCTCACCTCCAAAGTAGGGGGAGGTCTCGATAGTTGACATGCGGCACAACCGGAGCTCGTCTCTGCGGAGAAGGAGATACCAGGCCCTGGAAGGACACGTGGAGCCTCCGGAGCTCATCGCCGCGAAGGTAACGAGTTCTGGAGCGGCTGTTACGCGTAAGAATACCGGTACGTAAAGAAAACCGACCTGAATTCCACAACGTTACCGCACCAAATCAACTAAAGATAAGATGATAGGATCCAACGACGATCTGAATAAGACTCTTATTCGGGATACAATCAGATTAGGACTCTTCTCTTCCCGATTATAAATAGAACCCAGAACCTCTGGCCGAAACCACGAACTTCTTTTCCGACTCCTGAGCCGACGACTTAGAGCCCTAGCCCTAACTCGCCGAGTAAACTATCGCCGAAGCGCAACAAGGGAGATCATCGGAGGAGAACCGAACAGTCTGAGGAGGACCTCGAAAACCAAGAAGGGCGTAAGGTAGGACTCCGACACCACCTTACGGCATCGTTGTATTCTCCTTGCATCTGTTGTTTGATTCCTTCCAGAAGACTTCTCGTGGATAGATCACTTGATGATCAGGTTGATCTAAAGACAAGATCATCGCCACATCCACCTTTGATCTGAACATCTCTGTCCATGCAAGCCATGCAAAAACACGTACAGACCAATCTAATAAAATTAATCATAGGATGGCATGCATGTGCATCATCACATCTAGTTTAAAGTTTGTGCATGATATTGATTGCTGTCAATCTTGTATGCACGTGATCCTACCTAGCAGAACAAGCTCGGGGAGCTGTCTACGATGAACTACAGGAACAACGATCTGAATAAGACTCTTATTCGGGATACAATCAGATTAGGACTCTTCTCTTCCCGATTATAAATAGAACCCAGAACCTCTGGCCGAAACTACGAACTTCTTTTCCAACTCCTGAGCCGACGACTTAGAGCCCTAGCCCAAACTCGCCGAGTAAACCATCGCCGAAGCGTAACAAGGGAGATCATCGGAGGAGAACCGAACGGTGTGAGGAGGACCTCGAAAACCAAGAAGGGCGTAAGGTAGGACTCCGACACCACCTTACGGCATCATTGTATTCTCCTTGCATCTGTTCTTTGATTCCTTCCAGAAGACTTCTCGTGGATAGATCACTTGATGATCAGGTTGATCTAAACACAAGATCATAGCCACATCCACCTTTGATCTGAACATCTCTGTCCATGCAAGCCATGCAAAAACACGTACAGACCAATCTAATAAAATTAATCATAGGATGGCATGCATGTGCATCATCGCATCTAGTTTAAGGTTTGTGCATGATATTGATTGCTGTGAATCTTGTATGCACGTGATCCTACCTAGCAGAACAAGCTCGGGGAGCTGTCTACAACGAACTACAGCAACAAGGTTTTGAGATTCAAGAACAACCGGAACAGCAAGAACAAGTCAAGTGCTCCTTGACCATGTTGATCCTATGTTTTGAGTAAAACTATTTTGTTTTGCGAAAAGGTGTGTGTGCTGAGTCAAACGTGATGGGAAACCCTTTTTATTGGAGTTTACTAGTTTTGGTTGAACCACCCTTGTCGCCTTGGAAGTTTATGAGTCGGGTATGGTTTTTGCTTTATGCTTCGCTGAGTCTATGGGATTGGGAAGCGAGATAGGTGTGTCTAGCTAACTGCACTCGTAATGACAATGAGAAACTGATGTTAATAATGGACATGGATCAGAGGGAGATCTAGGTAAGACTGGGTTTGTGAATGAGGTAGCATGAGATGGTGGTTTACTTGCCATAGATCTAAGGACCGGTTCATTCATGCACATGCCAGGATAACAGTGCCACCACAAGGCCAAGTATGGTTGCGGCTTAGCTGAGTAATTAGGTAAGTTGCTAGAGTGTTATGGACTGTGGAAAGCGCGGGGAATGGGAGTTGAGTGAGGACTGCCCTGGGAACTGCATGGCACAAGAGGGGGCCTGTGGGTGGGAGAATTGGAGATTCTAGCCTGCCGGTGAAACATTAGTGAGTCCATACATCTAGTAACCCCTTTGTAAAGGCTATTTTGTGATCTCTTGACCATACACCGACGGATGTGTACTGGTATAATGGAGGTTCTGCAGTCGCCGACGGGTGACGAAATCACAAACTTGTGGGTAAAGAGGTGCAAACTCTGCAGAGTCTAAAACTATCATGATAGCCGAGTTTACGTTCACGAGCACCTGGCTAAACTGCCATGATTAGTTGGGATGGTTATTGGGATTGTTATCGGTTATGGTTAATGAGTTTGTTATGGTTTGATTTGGGACTGTTGAGTCCGGGTGATAAGATGGTTGCATGACTGTTGGGTCATGGCAACGAGTTTGGTCTCGGTGTGAGACGAAGTTGTTTTAAGATGGTAGCGAATACGGGGAGGTATTCGTGAGATGGTAGCGAATACGAGGAGGTATTCGTGAGTAAGAATGAACATGGAAAGCGAGGAAGGTATGTTGGTAATTTAATACATGCTGGGATTACATTCATCTAAAGTTAAGTTGCTGTTTTATCATGGTTTTACAAATCTGCTTTTCTGCAAATAAGCCTTTTTATACCTACCTTGTTTATGAGCTACATATCATGTGTTTTCCCGCACTTGCTGAGTACATCATTGTTCTCAATCTTGCATTTTTATTTCATCATCAGCAGCAGGAGAAGCCTACTATGAAGACCAAGTGGGGCATTATGGCGTGTGATCTGTTCGAAACCTTGCCTGTGGAGGGAGTAGAGATGGAGCCACTTCTGCATAGATTTGCTTCCGCATTAGCTGAATTGCTTCCGCATAGAAATAAGACTTCTGCTGTGAGCATGAGTCCAAGACTCATGAGGGATTGTAATAAACTCTGTTATTCGTGGTAATATATAATCTGATTTCAGTTTGTGGAACGTATGTGTATGTGTGATGAACATCCTGGGCACACATATGCATTAGTTCTCGGTTCCGTGGTTTTTCCACAGAATTGAGGGCGTCACAGCTCGTCTCTGCGGCAAAGGAGAGACCAGGCCCGATGGACACGTGGAGCTTCCGGAGCTTATCACCGAGGAGGTAACGAGTTCTGGAGTGGTTTTTGGATTCTGTACGCATAGAGATACCGGTACGGAGAAGAGACCGACCTGAATTCCACAGTGTTACCGTACCAAATCAACTAAAGATAAGATGTTAAGATTCCACGATGATCTGAATAGGACTCTTATTCGGAATCCAATCAGATTAGGACTCTTCTCTTCCCGATTATAAATAGAACCCAGAACCCTTGGCCGAAACCACAAACTTCCTTTCCAACTCCTAAGCTGACGATTTAGAGCCCTAGCCTCAACTCGCCGAGAAAGCCATCGCCGGAGTTCAGCAAGGAAGATCGCCGGAAGAGAGCCCAACGATCTGAGAAGGGCCCGAAATCGAGAAGGACGTAAGGTAGGTCTCCAATACTACCTTACAACATCGTTGTGTTTTCTTTGCATCTGTTCTTCGATTTCTTTCGAACAGAAGCTTTCTAGTGGACAGATCACTTGTTGATCGGGTTGATCTAAAGACAAGGTCGTCGCCACGTCCACATCTGATCCAAACACCCCTGTCCATCATAAAGCCATGCAAGGACACGATCTAACAAAACTGATCATAGGATAGCATGCATATGCATCATCGCATCTAGTTAAAGTTTGTGCATGATATTGATTGTTGTGAATCTTGTATGTGCGTGATCCTGTATAGCAGGACAATCTCAGGGAGCTGTCTACGACGAGCTGCAACAACAAGGTTTCGAGATCCAAGAGCAACCAGAACCGCAAGAACAAGGCAAGTGCTCCTTGACCATGTTGATCCTATGTTTTGGGTAAAACTATTTTGATTTGCGAAAAGGTGTGTGTGAGTCAAACATGATAGGAAACCCTTTTATAGGAGTTTACTAGCTTTGGTTAAACCACCCTTGTCGCTAGGGATGTTTACGAGTCAGGTATGGTTTTTTACTTTTATGCTTCGCTGAGTCCATGGGATTGGGAAGCGAGATAGATGTGTCTAGCTAACTGCAGTCATAATGATAATGAGAAAATTGATGTTGTTAATGAACATGGATCGGAGGGAGATCTAGGCAAGCCTGGGTTTGTGAATGAGGTAGCATGAGATGGTGGTTTACTTGCCGTAGATCTAAGGACCAGTTCATGCATGCACATGCCAGGATAACAGTGCCACCACAAGGCCAAGTATGGGTGCAGCTTAGCTGAGTAATTAGGTAAGTTGCTAGATTGTTATGGACTGTGGAAGGCGCGGGGAATGGGAGTCGAGTGAGGACTGCCTTGGGAACTGCATGGCACAAGAGGGGGCCCGTGGGTGGGAGAATTGGAGATTCTAGCCTGCCGGTGAATCCTTAGTGAGTCCATACATCTAGTAACCCCTTTGTAAAGGCTATTTTGTGATCTCTTGGCCATACAACGATGGATGTGTACTGGTATAATGGAGGTTCTGTAGTCGCAGACGGGTGACGAAATCTCAAACTTGTGGGTAAAGAGGTGCAAACTCTGCAGGGTTCTTAAAACTATCATGATAGCCGAGCTTACGGTCACGAGCGCCTGGCCAACTGCCATGATTAGTTGGGATGGTTATTGGGATGGTTCTTGGTTATGGTTATTGGTTATGGTTATGGTTTTCGGGACTGTTGAGTCTGGGTAATAAGATGGGTTGCATGACTGTTGAGTCATAGCAACGAGATTGGTCTCGGTGTGAGACGAAGTTGTTTATAAGATGAAATGGTAGCGAATACGAGAGGGTATTCGTGAGATGGTAGCGAATACGAGGAGGTATTCGTGAGCAAGAATGAAGTTGGTTAATGTTCGGGTGGAACGTGGAAAGTAATGGAGGTATGTTGGTAATTTAATATGCTGGGATTACATTCACCTAAAGTTAAGTTGTTGTTTTATCGTGGTTTTATAAACTTTGCTTTCTGCAATGAGCCTTTTCATACCTACCTTGCTATGAGCTTCATATCATATTTTCCCGCACTTGCTGAGTACATCATTGTACTCAAACTTGCATTATTATTTCATCATCAGCAGCAGGAGAAGACTACTATGAAGACCAAGTGGAGCATTAAGGCGCATGATCTGTTCTCAACCTTGCCTGTGGGAATGGAGTAGAGATGGAGCCATTTGCTGCTTAGATTTGCTTCCGTATTAGTTAAATTGTTTCCGCATTAGAATAAAGACTTCCGCTGCATAGAAATTAAGACTTCCGCTGTGAGCATGAGTTCAAGACTCATGAGACATTGTAATAAACTATGATATTCGTGGTTATAAATATTCTGAATTCAGTTTGTGGAATATATGTGTATGCGTGATGAACATCCTGGGCACACATATGCATTAGTTCTCAGTTCCGTGGTTTTCCACAGAATTGAGGGTGTCACAGATTGGTATCAGAGCCACGGGTTGACAGTAGGTTACACGCCTAGATAGAAATCATAGATTGATATTAGAGCCACGGGTTGACAGTGGGTTACACACCTAAATAGGAAACACAGATTGATATTGGACACAGAATGGTAGCTAAGCCACGCTAACCCAAGGAAGCATCCTAGGACGCTTAGATTGGCCTTGTAAACTACCTTGACATAGGAAACCAGCCTTGAATAGGAGTTGTGTGAGCCCTTGTAATGATTGTTGTGATTATATGCCTAGTGTGAGTTGTGGGACGTCTCAAAACGTTGTCCATATCCACACATAAGCAGGAAGAGGTGTGAGATGTTTCGGCACTTGTTCACATCCTCATATGGGCTAATATATATATATATATATAGTCCAACCGACCTTGATGCATATAGGGGATCTACCTAACCTTCTAACCTTCTATTCTATTTCAATCTCTCTCACAGATGGTGAGAGGAAACGCCGGCCAAAGGAACGCCCGTGATAACTAATAGGATGGTCACAATGAAGTTCCTGTTAACCCCGGAGCTGGCGAGAACCACCTGGAACGGTTGATGGCCATGCAGAACCAACTTATGCAAACCATGATCCAAACTTTGGGTCAGTTGCAGGTCAACAACAACAACCCCGTTCCGGCACCACCGCCACCACCACCACCAGCTCATAACAGGTTGGGTGAGTTCATGAGGACTCAACCACCCACCTTCGCTCAAGCTAACGACCCCAAGGAGGCCGACGACTGGTTGAAATCCATGGAGAAGAAGCTTGCCATAGTGCAGTGCAATGACCGAGAGAAGGTCCTCTTTGCGTCGCACCAACTTATGGGAGCCACCGCTGACTGGTGGGATGCTCTAAGCAACGCTCAGGTCGACCCGGAGACGATCACTTGGACTGAGTTCAAGGAAAGTTTCTGCTCTCATTACATCCCTGCTGGTGTAATGATGCTCAAAAGGCAGGAGTTTGAAGGTCTCCGCCAAGGACAGAGAAGTGTGAATGAGTATCTTAGCAAGTTCACACAATTGTCCCGGTATGCACCCGAAGATGTCAACTCAGACCAGAGGAAGCAATATCTGTTCATGAGAGGGTTGAACAATGAGATCCAGGTTCAGCTCCTCAACAATGACTACGCAAGCTTTCAGAAGCTGGTTGACAAGGCTATAGTGGTTGAAAGCAAGATCCGAGAGATCGAGCGAGAGTGCAAGAGGAAGATGCCATACCAGCCCCAAGGGAGCAACATACGACCTCGGTACATGCCCCCAGCTGCACCGCAGTATGGATCGACCACTCCTGCATACCGCCCTAGTCAACAACCACAGCAATGACCCATTGCACCAGCACCGAGTGTAAAAGCCCAAGAAAAGGGACTTGTTAAAAATTTTTATGCACCTCACAACACAACAGTTTTGTTGTGGGTAGGTTGTGAAATATTGTGAAGAGCAAGTGACCTCCATCAAAGGAGTGATTAGAAGGGAAAACCTTCACTTTCACAAAGTAGGGTTTCTGCACATGAACATGAGAGGTTGAGCTCACCCTAGGATTTAAAAAGTCTTGGGAAGGTTCAGTCCAAAGCTCATGCAAATTCAGCAATTTTTGAGGCACTTTTGGGTTATTTCAAAAAGAGGCCAATTTGAATGTAAATTCAAATTGCAGCAACTTTCATCATCCAAATTCAAAAGTTAGCTCCATATCTATACTCAGCACATTTTTTCTGAGTGAACCCACCAAGTTTCATCTCCATTGGAGCTCATCTTGTCAAGAGCTAAATTTGCTAGAATTCAAAACTGAATTTGAATTTCAGTTTAAACATGCAGCAAATTTAGCCAAACACAGTTCAAATTTGAGACTTCAAATTTAAACTAAGACTTGGTGACTAAGTCTCACATTAAATTGTGAGTAGCTGAGAATATTTGGCATAACAGAATTGGAAAAAAATTTGGAAAAAAGAATTAGGGGGAGAGGGGGTCCCACCTGTCAGTAGACTTCACAGAGAAGTATACCTCTGATCTTTTCCTCTCTCGGCCGAGACAGCACACCGGGACGCCGGCGCCGGACACCCCCTCGCGCTGCCACCTCCTGGTCTCCTGCCCGAGCTGGCGAGCTGCTTCCGGATCGATCAACCCCTAGGCGGTCGGTCGCCCACAGCACGAAACCACAGAGGCTCGGGTCCTTTACGCGTGAACAGAGAGCGCTACGCTCGCCGCCGTTTCCATTCGATCAAGAAACCGGAAATTCACCGCGAGCAGCGCCTCCCCTAGCCCAAAAACCACACCAACTACTCGCCCTCTACCTCCTCCGGCCGAAGACAACCGAGTTTAGCTGCCCAGAACCTAGCCTGGGGACTATCGGCGGTGACCAAGAAACACAGCCGGCACGGGCTCACCGTGGGCAGCTCGAACCCGAGGCTTTCCTGGCCAAGCTAGGCCACTCAGAGACGCGCCGGATAGTTACGCTGCTACTAGCCAAGCCACAGCCCCGACGGTGGACCATTGGGCGTCAACTTGACGTTTTCCTCCCGGCACATCCACTCGGACCTCCGGGTAAGAATCCATCGAATTTATCCTCAATCTTCGTTCTTAGGCCACCAAAGCGTGCACACAGGACCTAGACTGGCTAGCGTTCGATTTCTCTTCGCAACCCTAGCTAGAAAACCGACCCAGTTCGGGGTATTTCATGTCATTCCATGCTCAAACGCGCGGCAGGAGTCGGGCGCACGGTGAGAACTCCTCTGGAGGTGTTGCCATGCGCTGGCCTTTACTTGCCGAGTGTCCCTAGCACCCACTGGTGCTCTAGAACGGATGGGCTGAGTCGTTGGTAGGCTAGGACCACCGGGCGACGATGCCGATCGTTCCCCGAGGCCGCCGCACGCTGCCGACACCGTTCCGATCCTCTAGCGCCTAACCCGAGCCAACAGACATGTTTCCCGACCCCATAAACCCCCAGGCGGCGAGCCTCCGGCCGGGAGACGGCCGGAGACACTTAGCCGGTGAGGCGCCGCCTCGCTCCGGCGAGGTTAGCGCGCGCGCGGGAAGGGGGGGCTCGGAGGAAGAAGAAGGGTGGGGCAGGCCCACCAGTCAGTGAGGGCGAGTTTAAAACGGGATCGAATATGGCCAGGATTCCGTGTGGCTGTGCACAGGAAAACCCAGTAACCCTGTGTGTCCTCGATTCTCACTGGCTGCGATTTAAAGAGTGGGCCCAGGTTATTTTCCAATAGTAAAACAATTCCAGTTTCCACTCAAACTTTAGAAATCCATAACTTCTGCTAGGAAGCTCCAAATTTAGTGATTCAAATTGGGTTGGATTCATCTTGCCTAGCTCTGTCCAGAGATACAACCCAATTTGTATTAAACCCATTAATTAATTCTGGAAAATTCTTTAAAGCTTTTCAGCAAAAGAATTTTAGAGGGAGTTTGGTTCATCCAAAAATCCCCAAAATTTGCCAGAATGTTCTTTAGGACATTAGTAAACCCCTGAAAAAGTTTCAGACCATTTGGAGTTGATTTGGTCAGAGCAATTCAAATTGGAAGGTGCTGTGTTCATTTGAATGCAGAAACATTTTCAGAGAATTTCCAAAACTTGGAAATTCAATTCTGGGCAAACCTTGACTCCAAAAATGCTAGGAAAATTCATGCAAACTCTATGAGCTATAATAGAAATTGTAGTTCATTAAGTTGAGCATGAACAGGGGTATTACCTCAGAATTAATTCCTCTTTGCTGATTTACCAAGAGAATTATTCTGAGCAAACCACTCCATAAAAAGTGCTAATGTTTGGTCCAAAGAGTTTTCTTGTGACAAGGAACTCACACAAAAATTCTCAGCTCCATTGGAGCTCTAGATCACCCCTGTCCTGTTTAACCACTTAAGGGATTAATGTGGAAAAGGGGGGAAAACCACTTAGCATTTAACCATGTGATTAAGTCCAAGCCAAACCACCAACACCAGTTCATATTTAAATTCTTAAACAAAGTTCTAGATATTAGAGGCTGGTTATTAGAACCAATAGTATAAGTCTTACTCTAAACTCACTTTTACATATAAATTAACATGTAGTATTTCATTAACGTGTAGCCGTTGAAGAAGAGACTCCGGAAGTGCTGGACTTCCTCCTTCCGGACGAAGAACTAACTCCTGACCAGCAGCAACAAGGCAAGCCCCGGTTTGCATTAACCCTTTTTAAAAGTTTTACTTTGTATACATGTGTCATATGAAGTATGTATGTGCATTAGGTATCGGATGAATGAAACCCCACTTGCATAACCAAAGTTTCCTAAAAGAGTGAGGGTAGTGTCAAGGACCTCGAGTAGACAGGCTATGCTTAATGAGTCATAGGACTTCGGTACAAGTCGAGTAGTTGGAATCTACTCGCGAGATAGGCTGGGGACACACGGGTTCGGTTGAGTGATGTGAGATCACTTTAGTAATGAAAATGAGACTAGGCAGGGGCTAGGGCGCAGCAAGAGAGAGTCTTGTGTGCGCAGCCCTGTCCGTGTCGATTGAGGACCGATCCGTGTGCGGCCCTGCTGAACAAGTATTGAACGTACCGAAGGCATATCGGATATATGGGCCCCGATAAACCGATGTAGCCTAAACCTCCGGGCGTCGAGGCATAGCACACCGATTTATAGGTGTAGGTTGAGGGCAGCAAGGTGGAAATCTGCCAACGGGCATAGAGAGATGCTCCGTGTGGAGAACCTCCAGCTCGTTTCGGTGCGACCGGTTCGACGTTTGGGCTGTTGGGTGAAAGGTTGTCCCGTACGACATCGAGTGAGCGTGCTGTGCAGCTCCACGGGTGGGCGTACGTGACGTGCTCTTTGGGTTTTCCCTGCAGGTGTATATCGAGTCGATTCGCCGTCCCTCGCGGTGACGAGTACTGCTTGTTCACTGCGTCGTAACGTAGACTAATGAATGAAATATGTTGATTCAATGATGCTGATTGATATAATTGTATTGCTACATGTGTGCCACCAAATACTGCTTACTAAATTTCAGATTTCATGAACTGTTAACTTGTTGCTAAAAGATGAACTAAGGATGAACTTGTAGGCATGTCCCTTTGCTGAAATGTTACTATCCTATGTCCATTGTACCCTCATGTAGAGTTTCATGCTTAGGTGAGTCGGTTAAGCCTTGCTGAGCCTTCGTGCTCACGGATGCTGCTTAAGTGTTTTTCAGGTGAGGAGCCACCCACGGACTCGGAGTACGAGTCCACCGGCGAGGGTTACCCTCCGTCGGGGACCACGGCTGAGTGGGAGCCGTACCCGCCGCGCTGAGCTGAGACGTGCAGCTAGTGTGGGTTGCCCTAGGGCTGGGCAACCGACTTTTGCTAAATAGGCGGGCGTGAGTTGTATAGTGTAGTCTTCCGCTGTGTAATAGAACAATAGTTGTAACTGAAGTTTGTACCTGTTTGTACAGTTTCAGCTGTTTTTCCCATGTAATATATTGCGTTCTTATGACGTGTGCTGTCGGGTGTCGCATCGCGCGGCACCACCCTCTGCGATCCTGGATGAGCGGATTCCGGTCCGCCACAGCCTGGTATCAGAGCTGCAGTGGGGATAGCACAGTACTAAAGGACTGCATTATGGGAAAAGCTTAGGTATACGGTGAGGATTCGGTAGTTGCCCAAGTAAGGACTATATTAGCTTAGTTACTTAAAGTGGCAAAGACTAACTTATGTGTTATAATTCTGAATTTCAATTATGTAACGACGCACCTACGCTCTGGTAAGTATGGTAAGGAACGCCACCGAAAGCGGTTCAATTTCGGTTAGCTCTCCCTGACGAGGAACGTGGTTCAGGGATTGATCTCACAGCTCGGTGTGAGATGTCAATATGAAGCTCTTGGACTCTTCATGTCCCTGAGTTCATATGAAACGCTGATCCCTAGCGTGCATTAGGCAAGTAAGTGGAGACCCCATCGCGTGGTCAGTAACGCGAGAGTGTGTTCGTCTGGAAATAGCCCAGGAGGACATACGCAGCACTTGCCATCGGCGTGCCCTGCAGGGCAGTAGGTGGTATCTGTTGGGTTGATAACATTCCCAACCGTGACGACCCGTTCATGACATACTCGGGTTCCCCGTCGTGTGGTGTTGAAACACGATCACGTGCCTTGAGACGTGACTTAGCTCAAGGACGGCCGTATGGAAATGATACGGGCGTTTGTATTTACTTTTAGATATGGAACTGCCTGAAATGAACGAACTTTGAGTGCACCATCATTGTGTGGTCTTCTGCAGGTACTAACCACGTATGTATCCGTGTAGAAAACGTGTGCGAGAGACCGTTTAGTGCCACACTTGAGACGTATATACCGGTATGATCCGGTTAGGATTTTCTTTTGTGAGGAACGTAGTACCGAGACATTGTAGGCATATGCATGAGTATAATGATAACTAAGAATTAAAAATCTATAGGTTTAACATTTAGGACCCTGGCTGGGTATAAGAATGGGATAGTGATGATTGTAGTTCTAAAAAGATTGAAAAACAGAGTGCTCTGTTTTGGGACAGCAAGTTTGCTGATCTTCAACAGGGCATAACTCACAGGTCTTTTAGCCAGCGAGGTGTGCTATATAGTTCTGGAAAGGTATTCAAGTACTCTACAACTTTGTTGTAGACTTCCAGAGCTGAAACTCACCTTAAGATGGCTTAAATCCCAGAGACATGTAACTGTCCAGAACTAGGACAATGTTAAAACATTCTCTGGACTGTTCTGTTTTTCAAGGATAAACTCCCAGTAGAAAAATCTAAAATTTTCATATAATACATCCTTAGAAAGAGTAGAAGATGTGTGACATCTTTGCAATTCAAAGTTCCTGAAATTTCAGCACAGAATTTAGTGGAAATCAGGGTTGAAAACAGCCACCTCCAGGGGAGGTGCTGTTAAAATTCTTCCAGAAATTCTGCTAACTTTGAATTAGCATAACTTTTTAATCAAAGCTGATCTGGGGGCAAATGAGTACTCGTTGGAAAGATAATAAAGTTAACTTTAACTTTGGTATTCAACTTGAGTCATGAAAATGCCCATAACCGGATCAAAACTTGGAATAGGTAGAAACTGGTCATTCTGACAGAAGAATGACAGTTGAACTCATTGAAGGGTGTTGTACCCTAAGGGTGTTATACGTGATGACAACGCAATAATAATGTCTCGTAGAGACCAAACCCAGTTATGGTGAGCTTCCAAAGAGGGGGTTCATCAAGTTGGATTAAACTAACTTGTGTTTGGTCTGGTAATGGGGTAGCTTGTGCAAAGTTATTACATTATCTACTTACGAGATATTTTGCATGTTTGGTTGTCATGATGTTTTTACGCCCAGTTCTATTGGACTGTATGCAAAATGTTGCGGGACTGATGTTAAATGTCGTATGGTTGCAGATGGTTCGTACTAGGACCACGCACGAGGTTGGTGGCTCTAGCCAAGGTGGAGGCGATGACTCCCAGCCACCGGCCTACGACAGCACCCCGCAGCAGCAGCCACCACCGCCGCCTCCGCTTACTCTAGCGGATGTGATAGCGGCATTGGTGGGAGGTCGTGAGGAGCAGACCGACCTGCTCCGCACGATCGTGCAGAATACGTCCCAAGCGGGAGGACGTCAAGAGCGAGGGCCTCGTGAGCCCCGCGAAGTGTCGTACTCGGATTTCATGAGTACGCACCCTCCAGTGTTCACCGAAGCTGAAGAACCACTGGAGGCGGACAACTGGCTGCGGACTATCGAGTCCAAGTTCGGGCTGCTCCAGTGTACGGAGCGGCAGAAGACGCTGTTCGCAGCACAGCAGCTCCACGGTGCCGCTGGTGCGTGGTGGGCGAATTATGTCGCCTCACGTCCGGCTGGCCATGCCGTGGAATGGCAAGAGTTCCGGGAGGCGTTCCGCGCCTATCACATTCCTCCCGGAATAATGAAGAGAAAGTTCCAAGAATTTTTGGAACTGAAGCAGGGCGGGAGGAGTGCCCACGACTACTCCCGTGCCTTCAACCATCTGGCGCAGTATGCGTCAGACTACATCTCCACGGAGGAGAAGAAGAGGGAGCACTTCTATCGGGGGTTACATCCCGAAATGAAGACCCACCTCGTACAATGGAACCGCGGCACATTCAACGATCTAGTCAATGCCGCCATCATGCAAGAGGACGCTCAGCGGGAGTTAGCAGCTGAGCAGAGGAAGCGTAGCGCTCCACCTAGCAGCGGTGGGAGTGGCGCTACACAGAAGTACCGTATGGTGTATCGGACACCATCCGGGCAGCAGTGGCAACCACCGGCGCGACCGCAACGGTTCGGGGGACGTCCCTTCCAGGCACCTCCGTTCCGTCCGCCGATGCCACCACCAAAACAGCAGCAGCAGCAGACGGTACCCCGGGCGTTTCCACCGCCACAACGCGCCCCAGGTTTCCGTCCACCGATCAGCGGGGGACCGCCCCGTTTCACCTGCTTCACGTGTGGCCAAGCGGGCCACTTTGCGAAGGACTGTCCCCAGGGGCAGCAGAGCAGCGGGCAAGCCCAGCTCCAGGGCGGTGCTCGAGGCCGACCTCCGGTGAAGAAGGTTGGTCAGCGGACTGGAGGCGTCCGCAACCTCGACAATGAGGACGCCCCAGAGGGAGACAACGTGCTGGCGGGTACGTTTACTCTCAACCATCAAGCCATCGTCATATTATTTGATTCTGGTGCAACCCACAGCTTTATAAGTGCATCCTATGTGGCTAAACACCAATTGCAAGTCTTCCCAACCGACTGCACTTATATGATATGCTCACCGGGAGGGAAGATTTCAGCTAATATGATGATTCCAAAGGCACCTCTGTGCTTAGGTGGGAAACTATATCCCACCACCTTGATAATCCTTATGGGACAAAAGATTGATGCAATCTTAGGGATGTCATGGCTGCAATACCATGGCGCTGTCCTAGAGACTCGGACACGGACGATTCACTTAAATTCTCCATTCCACCGTCCGCATTCCATGGTGTTAGACATGCCAGTCCGGGAAGTTTTAGCAATTAATAGTGCTGAAGTTCTCAAGTTAGAAGACATCCCCGTAGTCCGGGAGTATCCCGACGTGTTCCCGGATGATCTTCCGGGCATGCCACCTGAGCGGGATGTCGAGTTCAAGATTGAACTTGCACCCGGGACTACGCCCATATCACGGAGACCATACAAGATGGCTCCAAATGAGCTGGCTGAATTAAAAGAACAGCTCAATGATTTGTTGAGCAAGGGTTTCATTAGGCCGAGTTCCTCGCCTTGGGGATGCTCAGCGCTGTTCGTGAAGAAGAAGGATGAGACCCTGAGGCTGTGTGTGGATTACCGGCCGCTCAACGCTGTCACCATCAAGAATAAGTACCCACTGCCCCGTATTGACATCTTGTTTGATCAACTTGTGGGGGCAAGTGTATTCTCAAAGATGGACCTTCGCTCTGGATATCACCAGATCAAGATCCGGGCGGAGGATATCCCGAAGACGGCATTCTCGACGAGATACGGCTTATACGAATATCTCGTCATGTCCTTTGGTCTCACAAATGCTCCAGCCCATTTCATGTATCTCATGAACTCGGTGTTCATGCCGGAGCTGGACAAGTTCGTGGTAGTGTTCATCGACGACATCTTGGTTTACTCCAAGACCGAAGCTGAACATGCCGAACACTTGCGGATCGTTCTTCAACGATTGCGAGACCACAAGCTCTACGCCAAGTTCAGCAAATGCGAATTTTGGATCAGCCAAGTGCCATTTTTGGGACATATCATCTCAGCTGAAGGCATTGCGGTTGACCCAAGTAAAATCGAGCAAGTGTTGAAATGGAAAGCTCCCACTTCAGTCCATGAAGTCAGAAGCTTCCTCGGGTTAGCGGGATACTACCGGAGATTCATTCCAAGCTTCTCCAAGCTCGCTAAGCCGATGACAGAGTTGCTGAAAAAAGGGACAAAATATGTTTGGAACACCGCGTGTGAAGGAGCGTTCCGAACATTGGTGAAGCATCTCACCACAGCCCCGGTGTTAGCTCAGCCGGATACAACAAAGCCCTTCGACGTGTATTGTGACGCGTCCGGTATTGGGCTTGGCTGCGTGTTGATGCAGGAAGGACGTGTGGTCGCTTATGGCTCACGCCAACTTCGGAACCATGAGCAGCACTACCCGACTCACGATCTTGAACTTGCTGCCGTGGTGTTGGCGCTAAAAATGTGGAGGCACTATCTCCTGGGGAACTTGGTGCATCTCTACACCGACCACAAGAGCTTGAAATACATTTTCACCCAGAAGGAGCTGAACATGAGGCAGAGGAGGTGGTTAGAACTGATCAAAGATTATGAGATTGAGATCCATTACCACCCCGGCAAGGCGAATGTGGTTGCCGACGCGCTGAGTCGGAAATCACATGTCCATCACCTCACCATTACACCGGTGGAGGAGGAAGAGCCAAGTTTATACTTGGTTCCTTATGGATCGCTGTACAACCTTGCCCTCATCCCTACTATTAGGGAGGACATCATTGCAGCTCAGAAAACGGATAAAGGCATGGCACATCTCCGGAGACGGATAGACAATGGAGAAATTAAATGTTTCCGGAAAGATGATGAGGGGACTCTGTGGTTCAATGACCGCATAGTCGTACCCCGGGATATGGAGTTGAGGAAAAAGATCCTCGATGAAGCTCACTTGTCTAAATACTCCATTCATCCGGGCAGCAACAAAATGTACCAAGATTTGAAAAAGAAATTTTGGTGGACACGGATGAAGCGGGAGTAGCTAAGTACGTATCCGAGTGTGATACGTGTAGACGAGTGAAAGCTGATCACATGAAGAAATCAGGGCTGTTGCAACCCCTGAAGATCCCGGCATGGAAATGGGAAGATGTGAGCATGGATTTCATTGTTGGATTACCCCTAACAGCCAACAAGCATGATTCCATATGGGTAATCGTTGATCGATTAACCAAGACGGCTCACTTCATTCCGGTGAATACCCGTTACAATGCCGGAAAATATGCGGAGCTATACATAGCGAAGATTCTATGCCTATACGGGGTACCCAAGACCATTGTCTCAGATCGAGGTGCATTATTTGTATCTCGCTTTTGGGAGCAGCTACACGCTGCATTGGGTACTAAGTTGATCAGGAGCTCCGCTTATCACCCTCAGACAGATGGCCAGACAGAAAGGGTGAATCAAGTCCTGGAAGACATGTTGAGAGCATGTGCCATCCACTATGGTAGGAACTGGGATGATCACCTACCATTGGCGGAATTCTCGTACAACAACGGTTATCAGGCGAGTATCAAGATGGCACCTTACGAAGCTCTCTACGGTCGTAAATGCCGCACCCCATTAAATTGGTGCGAGTCCGGTGAAAGGGTCACATTCGGAGTTGATGTGGTGAACGACGCCGAAGAGCGCGTTCGGACAATTCAAGCCAATTTGAAGGCCGCTCAATCCCGACAAAAGAGCTACGCTGATAAGAGGCGTAGACCGTTGCACTTTGACGTTGGGGAACACGTGTACCTCCGCGTGTCTCCAATGAAGGGCGTGCACCGATTCGGTGTGAAGGGGAAGCTCGCTCCCCGTTTCATTGGACCCTACGCTATCACCGAGAAGTGTGGACCAGCAGCGTATCGATTGGAGCTACCGGCATCTCTGGCTGGTGTCCATGATATTTTCCATGTTTCGCAACTGCGAAAATGCTTGAAGCATACAACTGCTGTTCCTACCGAAGACATCGGCGAGCTGAAGCCGGATTTAACATATGATGAATATCCGGTGGGAATTCTTGATGAGAAAGCCAGGACCACGCGTAGCAGAACGTTGTGGTTCTACAAAATACTCTGGAGCAACCACACCGCCGAGGAAGCGACGTGGGAGAGCGAGGAGTTCCTTCGCTCAAATTACCCGGAGTTCATGGCTTCTCAACACGGGTAAGTCCCTATTACATCGCTATCTCTTCTTTTGTAATCTCGGGACGAGATTCTTTTAAGGGGGGAGGGATGTAAAAGCCCAAGAAAAGGGACTTGTTAAAAATTTTTATGCACCTCACAACACAACAGTTTTGTTGTGGGTAGGTTGTGAAATATTGTGAAGAGCAAGTGACCTCCATCAAAGGAGTGATTAGAAGGGAAAACCTTCACTTTCACAAAGTAGGGTTTCTGCACATGAACATGAGAGGTTGAGCTCACCCTAGGATTTAAAAAGTCTTGGGAAGGTTCAGTCCAAAGCTCATGCAAATTCAGCAATTTTTGAGGCACTTTTGGGTTATTTCAAAAAGAGGCCAATTTGAATGTAAATTCAAATTGCAGCAACTTTCATCATCCAAATTCAAAAGTTAGCTCCATATCTATACTCAGCACATTTTTTCTGAGTGAACCCACCAAGTTTCATCTCCATTGGAGCTCATCTTGTCAAGAGCTAAATTTGCTAGAATTCAAAACTGAATTTGAATTTCAGTTTAAACATGCAGCAAATTTAGCCAAACACAGTTCAAATTTGAGACTTCAAATTTAAACTAAGACTTGGTGACTAAGTCTCACATTAAATTGTGAGTAGCTGAGAATATTTGGCATAACAGAATTGGAAAAAATTTGGAAAAAAGAATTAGGGGGAGAGGGGGTCCCACCTGTCAGTAGACTTCACAGAGAAGTATACCTCTGATCTTTTCCTCTCTCGGCCGAGACAGCACACCGGGACGCCGGCGCCGGACACCCCCTCGCGCTGCCACCTCCTGGTCTCCTGCCCGAGCTGGCGAGCTGCTTCCGGATCGATCAACCCCTAGGCGGTCGGTCGCCCACAGCACGAAACCACCGAGGCTCGGGTCCTTTACGCGTGAACAGAGAGCGCTACGCTCGCCGCCGTTTCCATTCGATCAAGAAACCGGAAATTCACCGCGAGCAGCGCCTCCCCTAGCCCAAAAACCACACCAACTACTCGCCCTCTACCTCCTCCGGCCGAAGACAACCGAGTTTAGCTGCCCAGAACCTAGCCTGGGGACTATCGGCGGTGACCGAGAAACACAGCCGGCACGGGCTCACCGTGGGCAGCTCGAACCCGAGGCTTTCCTGGCCAAGCTAGGCCACTCAGAGACGCGCCGGATAGTTACGCTGCTACTAGCCAAGCCACAGCCCCGACGGTGGACCATTGGGCGTCAACTTGACGTTTTCCTCCCGGCACATCCACTCGGACCTCCGGGTAAGAATCCATCGAATTTATCCTCAATCTTCGTTCTTAGGCCACCAAAGCGTGCACACAGGACCTAGACTGGCTAGCGTTCGATTTCTCTTCGCAACCCTAGCTAGAAAACCGACCCAGTTCGGGGTATTTCATGTCATTCCATGCTCAAACGCGCGGCAGGAGTCGGGCGCACGGTGAGAACTCCTCTGGAGGTGTTGCCATGCGCTGGCCTTTACTTGCCGAGTGTCCCTAGCACCCACTGGTGCTCTAGAACGGATGGGCTGAGTCGTGGGTAGGCTAGGACCACCGGGCGACGATGCCGATCGTTCCCCGAGGCCGCCGCACGCTGCCGACACCGTTCCGATCCTCTAGCGCCTAACCCGAGCCAACAGACATGTTTCCCGACCCCATAAACCCCCAGGCGGCGAGCCTCCGGCCGGGAGACGGCCGGAGACACTTAGCCGGTGAGGCGCCGCCTCGCTCCGGCGAGGTTAGCGCGCGCGCGGGAAGGGGGGGCTCGGAGGAAGAAGAAGGGTGGGGCAGGCCCACCAGTCAGTGAGGGCGAGTTTAAAACGGGATCGAATATGGCCAGGATTCCGTGTGGCTGTGCACAGGAAAACCCAGTAACCCTGTGTGTCCTCGATTCTCACTGGCTGCGATTTAAAGAGTGGGCCCAGGTTATTTTCCAATAGTAAAACAATTCCAATTTCCACTCAAACTTTAGAAATCCATAACTTCTGCTAGGAAGCTCCAAATTTAGTGATTCAAATTGGGTTGGATTCATCTTGCCTAGCTCTGTCCAGAGATACAACCCAATTTGTATTAAACCCATTAATTAATTCTGGAAAATTCTTTAAAGCTTTTCAGCAAAAGAATTTTAGAGGGAGTTTGGTTCATCCAAAAATCCCCAAAATTTGCCAGAATGTTCTTTAGGACATTAGTAAACCCCTGAAAAAGGTTCAGACCATTTGGAGTTGATTTGGTCAGAGCAATTCAAATTGGAAGGTGCTGTGTTCATTTGAATGCAGAAACATTTTCAGAGAATTTCCAAAACTTGGAAATTCAATTCTGGGCAAACCTTGACTCCAAAAATGCTAGGAAAATTCATGCAAACTCTATGAGCTATAATAGAAATTGTAGTTCATTAAGTTGAGCATGAACAGGGGTATTACCTCAGAATTAATTCCTCTTTGCTGATTTACCAAGAGAATTATTCTGAGCAAACCACTCCATAAAAAGTGCTAATGTTTGGTCCAAAGAGTTTTCTTGTGACAAGGAACTCACACAAAAATTCTCAGCTCCATTGGAGCTCTAGATCACCCCTGTCCTGTTTAACCACTTAAGGGATTAATGTGGAAAAGGGGGGAAAACCACTTAGCATTTAACCATGTGATTAAGTCCAAGCCAAACCACCAACACCAGTTCATATTTAAATTCTTAAACAAAGTTCTAGATATTAGAGGCTGGTTATTAGAACCAATAGTATAAGTCTTACTCTAAACTCACTTTTACATATAAATTAACATGTAGTATTTCATTAACGTGTAGCCGTTGAAGAAGAGACTCCGGAAGTGCTGGACTTCCTCCTTCCGGACGAAGAACTAACTCCTGACCAGCAGCAACAAGGCAAGCCCCGGTTTGCATTAACCCTTTTTAAAAGTTTTACTTTGTATACATGTGTCATATGAAGTATGTATGTGCATTAGGTATCGGATGAATGAAACCCCACTTGCATAACCAAAGTTTCCTAAAAGAGTGAGGGTAGTGTCAAGGACCTCGAGTAGACAGGCTATGCTTAATGAGTCATAGGACTTCGGTACAAGTCGAGTAGTTGGAATCTACTCGCGAGATAGGCTGGGGACACACGGGTTCGGTTGAGTGATGTGAGATCACTTTAGTAATGAAAATGAGACTAGGCAGGGGCTAGGGCGCAGCAAGAGAGAGTCTTGTGTGCGCAGCCCTGTCCGTGTCGATTGAGGACCGATCCGTGTGCGGCCCTGCTGAACAAGTATTGAACGTACCGAAGGCATATCGGATATATGGGCCCCGATAAACCGATGTAGCCTAAACCTCCGGGCGTCGAGGCATAGCACACCGATTTATAGGTGTAGGTTGAGGGCAGCAAGGTGGAAATCTGCCAACGGGCATAGAGAGATGCTCCGTGTGGAGAACCTCCAGCTCGTTTCGGTGCGACCGGTTCGACGTTTGGGCTGTTGGGTGAAAGGTTGTCCCGTACGACATCGAGTGAGCGTGCTGTGCAGCTCCACGGGTGGGCGTACGTGACGTGCTCTTTGGGTTTTCCCTGCAGGTGTATATCGAGTCGATTCGCCGTCCCTCGCGGTGACGAGTACTGCTTGTTCACTGCGTCGTAACGTAGACTAATGAATGAAATATGTTGATTCAATGATGCTGATTGATATAATTGTATTGCTACATGTGTGCCACCAAATACTGCTTACTAAATTTCAGATTTCATGAACTGTTAACTTGTTGCTAAAAGATGAACTAAGGATGAACTTGTAGGCATGTCCCTTTGCTGAAATGTTACTATCCTATGTCCATTGTACCCTCATGTAGAGTTTCATGCTTAGGTGAGTCGGTTAAGCCTTGCTGAGCCTTCGTGCTCACGGATGCTGCTTAAGTGTTTTTCAGGTGAGGAGCCACCCACGGACTCGGAGTACGAGTCCACCGGCGAGGGTTACCCTCCGTCGGGGACCACGGCTGAGTGGGAGCCGTACCCGCCGCGCTGAGCTGAGACGTGCAGCTAGTGTGGGTTGCCCTAGGGCTGGGCAACCGACTTTTGCTAAATAGGCGGGCGTGAGTTGTATAGTGTAGTCTTCCGCTGTGTAATAGAACAATAGTTGTAACTGAAGTTTGTACCTGTTTGTACAGTTTCAGCTGTTTTTCCCATGTAATATATTGCGTTCTTATGACGTGTGCTGTCGGGTGTCGCATCGCGCGGCACCACCCTCTGCGATCCTGGATGAGCGGATTCCGGTCCGCCACACCTCGTGTGCCCATGCCTCCTGTGCCCCGACCTAACGTGGGAGCTCCTGTTCAAAACTCCCGCCCAAACGTACCTGCTACCGTAGGCAATAGGGCATGCTTCGCATGCGGGGAAATAGGACACTTCGCGAACCAGTGCCCGAGGAGAGGTCCTGGACAGCAAGGCAACGTGCCCAAACAGAACCTGCGACCGAACGGAGGGGACAATCAAGGAAACCGGGGACAGCAGAACTATGCTCGCGGCAACGTGAACCATGTCTCTGCTGAGGAAGCACAACAGGCTGAGGACGTCGTAATTGGTATGTTCCTTGCCAACTCCAACCCAGCCACCATCTTATTTGATTCTGGAGCATCACATTCCTTCATATCATCCAAGTATGTTGCCAAGCATCATCTACCCATATCACACCTAAAATGTGCTATGTTAGTTAATTCTCCCGGGGGACAAATGAGGACTAATATAGTATGTCCGAAAGTAAGTCTTAAAATAAGGGGGGTAGACTTCCTTGCCAACCTCATTGTCTTGGATTCCCAAGGGATTGACATAATACTCGGAATGGATTGGTTAAGCAAGCACAATGGGGTAATCCAATGTGCTGAAAGAAGCGTGCAGTTGACAAATGAGCACGGTATTCATGTCGAGATTGAGTCAGTCCAACAAACAACCGGAAAGGCAATCTTGAACCATGCTGAAGGAGCAACATTGGACAGCATTCCAGTGGTTCAAGAATTCTCGGACGTGTTTCCAGAGGAGATTCCAGGTATGCCCCCTGATCGGGACATTGAGTTTGCCATTGATTTGGTACCTGGAACTGCACCCATAGCCAAGAGACCCTATAGGATGCCCGTCAATGAGCTAGTAGAACTCAAGAAGCAAATTCAAGAGCAGTTGGAGAAGGGTTTTATACGTCCAAGCTCGTCACCATGGGGAGCTCCTGTGCTCTTCGTAGACAAGAAGGATGGAACCCAAAGGATGTGCGTGGACTATAGGTCTCTCAACGAGGTGACAATCAAGAACAAATACCCTCTGCCCCGTATAGAGGACCTATTCGACCAAATGAAAGGAGCCCGAGTGTTCTCCAAGATTGATCTTTGGTCGGGATACTTCCAACTGAAGATAAAGCCCTCCGATATACCCAAGACTGCCTTTCGAACACAGTATGGTTCATATGAGTATACCGTCATGTCTTTTGGGTTAACAAATGCACCCGCATACTTCATGTACCTCATGAACAAGGTTTTCATGGAGTACTTGGATAAGTTCGTCGTGGTCTTCATCGACGACATTATGGTGTATTCAAAAAGTGAGGAGGAGCATGAAGAACATTTGAAATTGACCTTGCAGAAAATGCGTGAGCATCAATTGTATGTCAAGCTTAACAAGTGTCAATTTTGGCTAAAGGAAATATCGTTCCTAGGCCACATTATCTCTGAAGAAGGGGTATTGGTTGATCCCGGAAAAGTGAGGGATGTTCTGAAGTGGGACCAACTGCAAAACGTGAGAGATATTTGGAGTTTTCTTGGGATGGCTGGATACTACCGACGTTTTGTTAAGGACTTCTCTAAGATAGCAAAGCCCATGACGGAGTTGCTAACGAAGGGAAAAGCCTTTCAGTGGACACCAGCGTGCCAAGAAAGTTTTGAGGAATTCAAGAAAAGGCTAACCACAGCACCGGTTTTGGTATTGCCGGACGTAAGCAAGAGCTTTGGATGTGTGCTCATGCAAGAGGGACAAGTGGTAGCCTATGCCTCACGACAATTAAAGAAGCACGAGCTTAATGATCCTACACATGACTTGGAGCTAGCAGCAGTAGTGCATGCAATGAAGATTTGGAGACATTATGTCCTTGGTCATCGATGTGAGATGTATATGGATCATAAAAGCCTCAAGTATATATTTACACAAACAGACTTGAATTTGAGGCAACATCGATGGTTGGAACTCATCAAGGATTACAATGTTGGAATCAACTATCATCCTGGGAAGGCCAATGTAGTAGCTGATGCATTGAGCCGAAAGGGAGCATGTCACCAACTCACAGTTCGGGAGCTACCACCCGAACTACGTAAGGAGTTCGAACGGTTACACCTCGGATTCTTGAACAACATGGAAATGATGGAGATCCATTCTTCATTGGATCAAGAGATAAGAGATGGCCAAGCAACGGATAGGAGATCAAGGAGATCAAGGAAAGAATCCGACAAGGAATAGAGAAAGACTTCAAAGAAGATGAGAAGGATACGCTTTGGCTAGGAAAAAGGATTTGTGTTCCTAACGTGAAGCACCTCCGCGACATGATATTGAAGGAGGCACATGATTCACCCTATTCCATACATCCTGGAAGTACCAAAATGTACAAGGACTTGAAAACTTGTTGTTGGTGGGATGGTATGAAAAGGGATATAGCCGAATACGTTGCCCTATGCGACACATGCCAACGGGTGAAGGCCGAACACCAAAGACCCGCTGGATTGTTGCTTTCTTTGAAGGTACCCGAGTGGAAATGGGAAGACATCAGCATGGTCTTCATCGTCGGATTGCCATGTACTCAGTCGGGTTATGACTCCATCTGGGTTATCATGGACCGATTGGTGAAAACCGCCCATTTTCTCCCTGTAAGGGCCAATTACAACGTTGCACAATTAGCTGAGTTGTACATGGAGAAGATCGTGTGCCATCATGGAGTTCCGAAAAGGATAGTCTCTGATCGAGGTTCTCAGTTTACCTCTAGATTCTGGAGGAAGCTGCAGAAAGCTATGGGTACACGACTGGATTTTAGCTCCGCCTATCACCCACAGACCGATGGGCAAACTGAAAGGACAAACCAGATTTTGGAAGACATGTTGAGAGCTTGCGCCTTGAAACATGGGCGTAGTTGGGATAGGAGTTTACCGTACGCCGAATTCTCCTATAACAACAGCTATCAAGCTAGCTTGAATATGTCGCCTTTTAAAGCGTTGTATGGTAGGTGGTGTGGAACGCCGCTGTTTTGGAACGAGACCGGAGAGAACCAGGTGTTTGGACCCGAAGTGCTACAAGAAGCTGAAAAACAAGTCCAAACGATTCGGGAGAACTTAAAGGCTGCTCAGTCACGATAGAAAGACTATGCGGACAATAGGCGAAGGAAGTTGACTTTCCAAGTGGAAGACTTCGTATACCTTAAGGTATCGCCTATCCGAGGCCAACGACGTTTTAACATCAAAGGCAAGCTAGCACCTCGCTACATCAGACCATTTAAGATTTTGGACAAGCGAGGAGAAGTAGCCTATCAACTAGAGCTCCCAACATATCTCTCCGACGTACATGACGTGTTTCATGTATCCCAGCTCAAGAAGTGCTTGAGAGTACCAGAAGAACAAATACCAATGGAAGAGCTTGAACTTCAAGAAGACCTGACCTATACGGAGCACCCTGTCCGAATTTTGGATGTAAAGGAAAGGGTCACCAGGAACAAAGTGATCCAATGGTGCAAGGTACAATGGAGCCATCACACCGAAGCTAAAGCCACATGGTAGCATGAAGAAGACATCAAGGCAGAATTTCCTCATCTATTCCCTACTAACAAATCTCGAGGGCGAGATTCAATTTAAGGGGGGTAGATTTGTAACACCCTAATTTCTGGGTTCAGCATATATTCATTTTTTATGTAGAGAAAATATTTTAAGAGAAGTAGGAACAGACAAAAATGTCAAAAAGATAGCCAATAAGAGCCGAATCCAGTTCACCGAGAGCGCCGAAGACAACTTACCACGGCCCGCTGGCCACATGGCGTGTTCGGAGCTCATCCCTGCGAAGTGGGGAGAGGTCCACCGCTAAACTGGCTACGTGGCAGGCTCGGGGCTCATCTCCGCAAAAGGGGGAGAGGTCCGACCCTGTGGGACACGTGTTGCCCGGAGCTAGCCTCTGCGGAAGAAGCAAAGGCATTTCCGCAGGACACATGTCACCTTCGGAGGTAGTCAACACGGGAATCAGAGGACCAGTTGCGCGGGATACGTGTCGATCTCGGAGCTCATCTCTGAGAGGTCCGGTTCTATCGGACACGTGTCGCCACCGGAGCTTATCTCCGGGAGGTCCGTCGCTGTTGGACACGTGTTAACCTCGGAGCTCGTCTTTGAGGAAAGAAGAGAGGAAAGGTCCGGCACTGACACGTGGCGTGTGCGGAGCCACCTCCGAATAAGAGAGGAGGTCCTGGCCGCTAGGATACGTGGCGCACGTGGAGCTCACCTCCGAAGAAGAGGGAAGTCTTGCTCGCTTGACACGCGGCACCACCGGAGATCGTCTCTGCGGCAAAGGAGAGACCAGGCCCGATGGACACGTGGAGCTTCCGGAGCTTATCACCGAGGAGGTAACAAGTTCTGGAGCGGTTTTTGGATTCTGTACGCATAGAGATACCGGTACGGAGAAGAGACCGACCTGATGTCACACCCGGTTTTTCCGAAGAAACAACCAAGTGAATATCACATGTATGCCAGGATCATTTGCTCATACATGTGACGACAAATAGTGAAGCATCATTTATTACAAGCCAGGTGTCGAATATAAGTAAGTCTTACATAGTAAATGTCTCGATGGACAATAATAAGTTCATCACAAGGAAAATAAACTAGCAGCGGAAAATTATTCTTTGGGGCTCCATCACAGGTGTTGCCCGGGGGGGGTCTTCATGAACCTAGAATCCTTCCTCGGGTCCAAAGTCTTGGTCATTATACACCACCTCATTATCTTGACCTGAGCAGCAATATAAACCAACAAATATGCAAGGTTGAGTACCAATGGTACTCAGCAAGTGTGGGAAAATTATATCATGCATGGCTAGAACAAGGAGAGGTTGAACTCATGGTTAAAGCACTACGCAATTAATACCTATCACCTTAGCTTATTAAGCATCTACATTACTACACAGGTGAAATGGTCCCAATCTCCCATCCCAATCATCATAACCAAATAATCATAACATCATTTCCAATGTTAAGCTTCCCGCTTAACCTCCAAAACCGTCAATCCTCTAATCATGAATAAGTCCAGGCCGCTCTTAACCGTGAGCACGGCTGTCAAGACAGTTTTGACTCTGCAGAGTTTGTACCACTGTACCCACAAGTAGTGATTTCATCCCCCGTTGCCGGGTGGACTAAAAGAACCTCCATTATGCCAGTGGCTACGTTCCACATTCACACTTCCCAGGTGTGCGGCCAAGAGATCACTACAAAGCCTTTACAAAGGGATTCCCGACGAGCGTGGGCCCACTGAGGTTTCACCCCTAACAGCATACAAGAGGCTCCAACCCCGCTGCAGTGGCCCCCTCTTGAGCCTTGCGGTTCATATGGTAGTCCAGCTGACACCTACTCCCCGCACCATCCAACACACCCATACTACGCCGGGGATACACCTAATTAATTGGCTAAGCTGCCCCATCTCAGCATGTGGTTGGCACTGTAAAGCCGGGTTACATGCTCCATGAACCGGTCCTTAGGATCCAGGCAAGTACTAAACACAAACCCAAGTCTCGTGCACCCAGCACACAACCAAAACATCCAACTTGCCTTGATCCCTACCTCTACATAATTCACAATGTCTCATTCAAGAGTATGGTAATATAAACTGATGATCTCATGTCCCAAATATCCCATTCTAAGCATGGCTAAGCAAATGCATGTAAATATATGACATGGTAAAATAAATCCCAACCCAAGCTACAAGGAAACAGGGTAATGAAATTCTAGGGAAACTTTCCTAGCATGGGTTTCATATTTCATTTGACAATGCAAATAATTCTATCTACACATCCTAGCATAGGATCAAAGTGGTCAAGGACACTTGCCTCCTTCTTGCTGCTCTTGAAATGAGTAGTCCTGATCTTGAAAACTGATAGCTTGCTCTTGAACAGGTTCTACTCCATACCATCACACATAGCAAAAGGAAAACAACAATCATAAGACATAGTTCACACTTCTACTTCATACAAACAACACATTCACATTTATGAAATTTTCTTTACCATTTTATGTGTTGTGGATACTCTATGTGTGTTGGTTTGGGGCTTGCACACACTTCTATTTACATGTGTATGATTCCTACTTTGGTGTTCATATTTATACTCACATAATATATATATATATATATACATATATATGTATATATGTGTGTTTCAGTTTTAAATAAATTCCTTATATATTAAACTACCAAATATGTATGAAGAGTATTTTTCTTCTCCATAGGTGCCTTCATAATTTCTATCAACCCTAAACTGAATTCTTTGTACTTTAGAAACTCCATTTATTATTTACTAGTTTCTATATTTTCAGATTTATATTCTTATGCATAATTGTGCATTTTATTATTAAATTAGTAATACACACTACCTAAACAGATTAGGTTCTGGTCCTAAATAATTTAAGATCATATTTTGACCTTGGCTTCTGATGTATACTATTTCATAATTATTTTTCCTATTTTTCTTTAACTATTCTTTACTTAAGAATGTGCCCCTATACTATTAAATGTGAATAATTTATGAAACAGATTTATTTCAGCCCCAAAAATATATTTTTATCTTACTCCAAAGTTTTCTAAGTACTGAGAAAGTTTTTACTAATTTTGACAATTAGGTTTGTCCCCCTTTTTAATATTTAAACACTAGTTACATTTTCAATTTTCTAAATTAAATACTAAACAGGGCTAAAATAATGAATTCACCCCATTACAGGGTATATAATATTATTTTCATAATCTCCAGGGGTCTAGCTACACTCTTCAGAGGTGTTTTTCTTAATTTCTATTAAGTCTAGGGGCTAAAACTGATTTTTAAATGAATTTACATGATTTTCTGGAGTTCCAGGGGCTAGATCTGAAGTTTCCGGGGCTAGCTCTCAATTCCAGAGAACCCCAGGGGGTAGCACGTAAGAATTCCAGTCTTTATAACGCGGGACTGACGTGGACCGTCTGATTTTAAACCGACGGCTGAGATTATAACATCGAACCGGTACGCGGGGTTTTAAAGTCTACCGTGCGATTTAAAATAAACGGCGCACAAGCGGCCACGTCGCTCTGATCGAGCGCGGGCGGCGCTGCCGGCGGCGCACGGCGGCGGGAAGCGGCGATCTCGCCGGAATTTTTCGGATCCTCGAGAATTCTACCTAGAACTGTGATCTTATGGCCTAGATCGGTAGAGGGGAGGTCAGGGATCTCACCTCGGGGGTTTTCTCGAGCTCGGGGGTCCTGGAAAGTGCTCGGCGGCGAGGTCCGAGGCAAAACCACGGCGAAGCTCGTCGGAGCTGGATTTGCACCGTAAGTCCTCGGGTTTTCTGCACCTGCAAAGTTCCCCGGAGGCGGTGGATCAAAACTAGCGAGTTAGATCAGAGTTTCCGAGCTTAGATCGGCCAAAATTCACCGGCGAAGTCTCGGTGCTCACCGGAGTGAAAATCGGCGATCGCGTGCGAAAAACTGATCGGATCGGTGGGTTTTATAGCCGGGGGAGGGCGGTGGTTCTGTTGTGATCGAGTTGGAGTCCGCTAGTTCCAGAATTCGGCCGCAAAACACGATTTCCCGATCGGTTGCGATCGAGCGCGCGGGAGAGAGTCCGGGGTCGCGGGGTTAGGGATGACAGGCGGGTCCCACATGTCAGCGAGGGGCAGAGCGGCGCGCGCGGGGGCGGGCTGCGCGGGGGTTAGCTGGGCCGGCTGGGGTTTCGGCCCACTGGCCAGTTTTTTTCTGGCTTTCCTTTTTCTTTTTCATTTCATTTCTGTTTTGAGTATAATTTGAATTCCAGTTTGAATTTGAATTTTTGCAAAACATGCAATACGTCCAAAAATTTCTAAATTCCCCTCTGAACATGGTTTATGGTTCTAAATCAAAATTTAAGTCTTGACTAAAAATTTGGGGTGTTACAGCTCTACCCCCCTTAAAAGAAATCTCGTCCTCGAGATTGGTGTTTCTAAGAAAACAATTCCGGAAATTGTGCCTTAAGCTCATCTTCCCGCTCCCAGGATGAATGGAATAGTCGGAATCGTGCGCCTCCTTCAAAATTAATTTACGAATCTCCTTTACTTCTGGCACACAGATCCTTTTCCCGTGCCACACCGTTCCTTGTTCATCCTCTCTAAAACCAGGAGCTTTATTTTCCTTGATGAGCTGTCTGATCTCTTGTACCTTCTCATCATTCTTTTGTCCCTCGCGTATGTCTCGCTCAAGTGTGGAGTCCACTTCCATGGCGATGGCTTCACCACTATTTACTAGACATAGATTAAGCCTTATAACCTCGTCCTTCAATTCTGCAGGCATATCCTTCAAGCTCAACTTATTGACCTGCACTTTCCGACTCAAGGCATCGGCCACGACGTTTGCTTTCCCGGGATGATAGTTGATGCCTACATCAAAGTCATTGATTAGCTCTAACCATCTCCTTTGTCTAAGGTTGAGATCTGGCTGTGTGAATATGTACTTCAAACTCTTATGATCCGTATATATCTCTGTCCTCTTCCCCATCAAATAGTGCCGCCAAATTTTCAACGCGTGTACCACTGCAGCTAGTTCTAAGTCATGTGTAGGATAGTTCTTCTCGTGCTTCCGAAGCTGCCGGGATGCATATGCCACGACATGTCCCTCTTGCATGAGAACACATCCCAACCCGTTTCCAGAGGCATCGCAGTACACCGTGAAATTCTTCTGCATATCTGGCATAACCAACATGGGGGCTGTTGTCAATCTCTTCTTTAGCTCCTGAAAGCTCGTATCGCACTGTGGCGTCCAGGTGAATGTGATTCCCTTTTCCAATAGTTTGGTGAGAGGTCTCGAGATCTTGGAGAATCCCTCAATAAACCGTCGATAGTATCCAGCCAATCCCAAAAAGCTTCGAACTTCCCCGACATTTTCAGGGGTTTTCCATTTCTGGATATCTTCGATTTTGGCGGGATCTACGGAGATTCCTCCCTCCGAGATTATATGCCCTAAAAAGGGAACTCTCTTTAGCCAAAACTCACACTTGCTCAACTTGGCATATAGTTGGTGTTCTCTCAGCCTTTGTAACACCAACCTTAGATGTTTCTCATGTTCTTCTTCATCTTTGGAGAAGACGAGAATATCATCTATGAAAACCACCACAAATTTGTCCAGATATTCCATGAATACCTTGTTCATGAGGTACATGAAATATGCCGGGGCATTGGTTAGCCCGAAAGGCATGACAGTGTATTCATACAGTCCGTACCGAGATACGAAAGCTGTCTTGGGAATATCAGATTGCCTTATCTTGAGTTGGTGGTATCCCGACCTGAGATCAATTTTCGAGAACACGCAAGCTCCCCTCAACTGATCAAACAAGTCTTCAATGCGGGGTAATGGATACTTGTTCTTGATGGTCACCGCATTCAAGGCACGGTAATCCACGCATAACCTTTGAGTTCCATCTTTCTTAGGCACAAATATTACCGGAGCTCCCCATGGTGAGGAACTAGGGCGAACATACCCCTTTTCCGTCAATTCCCTCAAATGATCCTTGAGCTCTTCTAGCTGCTTGGAGTCCATTCGATAAGGTCTCTTGTATATCGGGGCTGTTCCCGGTACTAGCTCGATTGCGAATTCCACGTCACGGTCGGGAGGCATTCCTGGCAACTCCTCCGGAAAAACATCTGGATATTCCCTGATAGTCCTGATTTCCTCAACTTTCACCTCCACTTGATTTAATTTAATGTCCCTCCTAGGCTCATGTATCGTTATGAACTTTACTCTTGTGCCACTAGGGTGAGTTAGTTCCACCGTTCTGGTCGAACAATGGATGATTCCTTTATGTTTGGTCAACCAATCCATACCCAAAATAATATCTATCCCTTGTGAATCGATCACTATGAGGTTAGCGGTAAATACTACCCCATTAATGTCTAGGTTCACTTTGGGACACACTTGTCTTGTCCTTATTTCTCCACCTGGAGAATTTACCGCTAGCATATGGTTCATTTGTGTGGTTGCTAGGTCATGCTTCTTAACAAACCCTTGAGCAATGAACGAATGGGTAGCACCAGAATCAAACAGCAGAGTTGCAAGGTGTAAATTGGCAGGAAACTTACCAACTACCACGTCGGGTGCCTCTTGTGCTTCCTCCATAGTGACGTGGTTCACCCGTCCTCTCATTACGTTCTGCTGCTGTGGCTGCGTGGGCTTCTTCTTTGGACACTTATGGGCGTAGTGCCCCACTTCACCACAGCTGAAACATTGCACCCCAATCTTAGATGCTTGGCCCTTGTTGTCTTGGGGTTGGTCTGGGGGTCCTTGCACTGCTGGTCGAGGTGGATATGCGGGGCGAGGCTGTTGTACAAACTGACGTTGCGGCTGTGCTGGTGCTGCGGGAGGCCTGTAGTTTGGGTTGTACCCTCTTGGTGCTGAATAGGGTACCGCAGCACGGCTTGTCTGCCCCGTAGGTTGCTGCATCATACGTGGGCGGGTGTTGCTCCCTGAGGCTTGATGTGACCACCCAGCCTTCCTCTTATTCTCATTTTCCAGGGCCTTCAGCTTCCTTTCCACCACAAATGCTCTGTCCACCATCTTTTGAAAGCTTTCATACTCATTGGAGGACATTGCACACTGCATCTCTGCGGTAAGTCCTTCCACGAAACAATCTTGTTTCTGCTCATCTGTCTCTATGTCTCGTGGAGCATAACGGGATAGTTGAGTGAATTTAGTGAGGTATTCCCTCACCGTCATGTTTCCCTGCTGCAGTCCCAAAAACTCTTTCCTCTTGTTTTTGAGTTCACCCCTTGGGATGTAATGGTTGCGGAAGCTACGCTTGAACTCTTCCCAAGTGATGCTCTCAGGGTCATGATGGGCGGCCACGTAGGCGGTCCACCAATCAGCAGCAGGTCCCTGCAATTGATGAGAGGCAAACAGCACCCTCTCATACCCTTGGCATTGTATGATTCTCATCTTACTTTCAATGGTCTTCAGCCAATCATCTGCCTCCAGAGGTTCAGCAGCACTTGCAAACTTTGGAGGTTGAGTTCCTAGAAACTCACTCAACCTTGGTTGGCGTGGTGCAGCTTGTGGAGGTGGAACTTGATGCAAGTTGGCCACTACTTGAGTCAAGTTCTGGATGAGCTGATTTTGATTCTCCAGCATTTGGTGGAGAGGATCAACTTCTTCACGGCGACCACCCCGGTTCTGGCCTCCAGAAAGATGAGAGTTGCATGCCTCATCATTGTTGTTGGCGGGGTTGGCAGCACGTCCTTTTCCTCTTCCGGCCATCTGGCAGAATCAACAAATGTTAATTTGAAAGCATCTAGTATCATCTTACTACTTTCACTTGTTTGTACTTTGAAGTGTTGAAGTTTTGTTAAAATCTTACGAGGGTTTTATATTTCACACCCAATAAATGCACTATTATTTCCTGTGGGTTCACACACCAAAGCAAAACAATCTGAAGACGAGGCTGTGGACACTTGCTCATGGCTTCCACAACTCACGTCACACACCAAGCATTATCACACCATTAAATACGTAACGACTCGACTACTCGACCTCTTGCTAGCTAGGGGAAAGACTCTACACTACTCATCCTCTTGAGCTGGCTCCTCGGGATCTTCCTCCTCATTTCGGCTACCTTCTGACTCTGCTTTGGGTGGGGAGGCTGCTGGTGGAGAAGTGCGACGACGCCTGATTGCTCGGCGATCCGGGGAGTCAGGGGTCCATGGATCACTTACGGTGACACACAGTTCATTTCCATCTCCTCTTTCTCTCGTCTTTAAGCAAGCTCGCAGCAATGCCTCCGTCTCCTTCAGAGTGTCTCGGACATCCTGAAGTTCTTGTTGACACTCCTGCAGTCGAGTGCTGAGCATAGCAGCATCCTCCAAGCACAAGTCCATGTGCTCATGGGAAGTCCCTTGCTGCACCGGTGGGTACTTGTACTCCGTAGTACCACTCTCACGTTGGAGGACATACATGTACTCAGTTTTGTCCAAGTGGCGACGATAGATGTGACTCTGGCAGGTGATGGCCTCCCAAGTGACATCTCTCTCCGCGTCAACTTGTGTTGCTCGTCAAGCTGGAGAGTGGTGGATCTTAAGCAGCTGATTCTCGTGTATAATCCTCATCTCCGAACTCCATTCTTCCCTCTTCTCACGGATGGTCCTGGTGGAGTTATAGTGGATGATGAGCTTGCCCGTATTGCCGGCGGCTTCGAGCATACGTCGAAGACGGCGCAACAAATCTCCTACTGCCAATCCGTAGGAAAGGTACGTCACTGGACGACTCTCCTCTCTTTCAGCAAGGGCAACTACGGGAACTCTCCCTCCCGTGGACTTACGAGCGGTGCGAATCATGCGAACCATCTAAAACAAAAGAATTTAAAATTAGGTTAGATAAAATCTCAAACAAAAATCCTATTTTGAATGAAAGTTGGGGTAAGATGAAGAAAATGACTCCTTTAATAACACTTTTTCCACCCACACCTTTGGAAAATAGTTTTTAAGAAAATAGGGCCCTTAAATACGTCCATTTCTACCTAGGTCCACGTTCCTACGGGCAACCTTGGCTCTGATACCACCTCTGTCACACCCGGTTTTTCCGAAGAAACAACCAAGTGAATATCACATGTATGCCAGGATCATTTGCTCATACATGTGACGACAAATAGTGAAGCATCATTTATTACAAGCCAGGTGTCGAATATAAGTAAGTCTTACATAGTAAATGTCTCGATGGACAATAATAAGTTCATCACAAGGAAAATAAACTAGCAGCGGAAAATTATTCTTTGGGGCTCCATCACAGGTGTTGCCCGGGGGGGGGTCTTCATGAACCTAGAATCCTTCCTCGGGTCCAAAGTCTTGGTCATTATACACCACCTCATTATCTTGACCTGAGCAGCAATATAAACCAACAAATATGCAAGGTTGAGTACCAATGGTACTCAGCAAGTGTGGGAAAATTATATCATGCATGGCTAGAACAAGGAGAGGTTGAACTCATGGTTAAAGCACTACGCAATTAATACCTATCACCTTAGCTTATTAAGCATCTACATTACTACACAGGTGAAATGGTCCCAATCTCCCATCCCAATCATCATAACCAAATAATCATAACATCATTTCCAATGTTAAGCTTCCCGCTTAACCTCCAAAACCGTCAATCCTCTAATCATGAATAAGTCCAGGCCGCTCTTAACCGTGAGCACGGCTGTCAAGACAGTTTTGACTCTGCAGAGTTTGTACCACTGTACCCACAAGTAGTGATTTCATCCCCCGTTGCCGGGTGGACTAAAAGAACCTCCATTATGCCAGTGGCTACGTTCCACATTCACACTTCCCAGGTGTGCGGCCAAGAGATCACTACAAAGCCTTTACAAAGGGATTCCCGACGAGTGTGGGCCCACTGAGGTTTCACCCCTAACAGCATACAAGAGGCTCCAACCCCGCTGCAGTGGCCCCCTCTTGAGCCTTGCGGTTCATATGGTAGTCCAGCTGACACCTACTCCCCGCACCATCCAACACACCCATACTACGCCGGGGATACACCTAATTAATTGGCTAAGCTGCCCCATCTCAGCATGTGGTTGGCACTGTAAAGCCGGGTTACATGCTCCATGAACCGGTCCTTAGGATCCAGGCAAGTACTAAACACAAACCCAAGTCTCGTGCACCCAGCACACAACCAAAACATCCAACTTGCCTTGATCCCTACCTCTACATAATTCACAATGTCTCATTCAAGAGTATGGTAATATAAACTGATGATCTCATGTCCCAAATATCCCATTCTAAGCATGGCTAAGCAAATGCATGTAAATATATGACATGGTAAAATAAATCCCAACCCAAGCTACAAGAAAACAGGGTAATGAAATTCTAGGGAAACTTTCCTAGCATGGGTTTCATATTTCATTTGACAATGCAAATAATTCTATCTACACATCCTAGCATAGGATCAAAGTGGTCAAGGACACTTGCCTCCTTCTTGCTGCTCTTGAAATGAGTAGTCCTGATCTTGAAAACTGATAGCTTGCTCTTGAACAGGTTCTACTCCATACCATCACACATAGCAAAAGGAAAACAACAATCATAAGACATAGTTCACACTTCTACTTCATACAAACAACACATTCACATTTATGAAATTTTCTTTACCATTTTATGTGTTGTGGATACTCTATGTGTGTTGGTTTGGGGCTTGCACACACTTCTATTTACATGTGTATGATTCCTACTTTGGTGTTCATATTTATACTCACATAATATATATATATATATATATATATATATATATACATATATATGTATATATGTGTGTTTCAGTTTTAAATAAATTCCTTATATATTAAACTACCAAATATGTATGAAGAGTATTTTTCTTCTCCATAGGTGCCTTCATAATTTCTATCAACCCTAAACTGAATTCTTTGTACTTTAGAAACTCCATTTATTATTTACTAGTTTCTATATTTTCAGATTTATATTCTTATGCATAATTGTGCATTTTATTATTAAATTAGTAATACACACTACCTAAACAGATTTGGTTCTGGTCCTAAATAATTTAAGATCATATTTTGACCTTGGCTTCTGATGTATACTATTTCATAATTATTTTTCCTATTTTTCTTTAACTATTCTTTACTTAAGAATGTGCCCCTATACTATTAAATGTGAATAATTTATGAAACAGATTTATTTCAGCCCCAAAAATATATTTTTATCTTACTCCAAAGTTTTCTAAGTACTGAGAAAGTTTTTACTAATTTTGACAATTAGGTTTGTCCCCCTTTTTAATATTTAAACACTAGTTACATTTTCAATTTTCTAAATTAAATACTAAACAGGGCTAAAATAATGAATTCACCCCATTACAGGGTATATAATATTATTTTCATAATCTCCAGGGGTCTAGCTACACTCTTCAGAGGTGTTTTTCTTAATTTCTATTAAGTCTAGGGGCTAAAACTGATTTTTAAATGAATTTACATGATTTTCTGGAGTTCCAGGGGCTAGATCTGAAGTTTCCGGGGCTAGCTCTCAATTCCAGAGAACCCCAGGGGGTAGCACGTAAGAATTCCAGTCTTTATAACGCGGGACTGACGTGGACCGTCTGATTTTAAACCGACGGCTGAGATTATAACATCGAACCGGTACGCGGGGTTTTAAAGTCTACCGTGCGATTTAAAATAAACGGCGCACAAGCGGCCACGTCGCTCTGATCGAGCGCGGGCGGCGCTGCCGGCGGCGCACGGCGGCGGGAAGCGGCGATCTCGCCGGAATTTTTCGGATCCTCGAGAATTCTACCTAGAACTGTGATCTTATGGCCTAGATCGGTAGAGGGGAGGTCAGGGATCTCACCTCGGGGGTTTTCTCGAGCTCGGGGGTCCTGGAAAGTGCTCGGCGGCGAGGTCCGAGGCAAAACCACGGCGAAGCTCGTCGGAGCTGGATTTGCACCGTAAGTCCTCGGGTTTTCTGCACCTGCAAAGTTCCCCGGAGGCGGTGGATCAAAACTAGCGAGTTAGATCAGAGTTTCCGAGCTTAGATCGGCCAAAATTCACCGGCGAAGTCTCGGTGCTCACCGGAGTGAAAATCGGCGATCGCGTGCGAAAAACTGATCGGATCGGTGGGTTTTATAGCCGGGGGAGGGCGGTGGTTCTGTTGTGATCGAGTTGGAGTCCGCTAGTTCCAGAATTCGGCCGCAAAACACGATTTCCCGATCGGTTGCGATCGAGCGCGCGGGAGAGAGTCCGGGGTCGCGGGGTTAGGGATGACAGGCGGGTCCCACATGTCAGCGAGGGGCAGAGCGGCGCGCGCGGGGGCGGGCTGCGCGGGGGTTAGCTGGGCCGGCTGGGGTTTCGGCCCACTGGCCAGTTTTTTTCTGGCTTTCCTTTTTCTTTTTCATTTCATTTCTGTTTTGAGTATAATTTGAATTCCAGTTTGAATTTGAATTTTTGCAAAACATGCAATACGTCCAAAAATTTCTAAATTCCCCTCTGAACATGGTTTATGGTTCTAAATCAAAATTTAAGTCTTGACTAAAAATTTGGGGTGTTACACCTGAATTCCACAATGTTACCGTACCAAATCAACTAAAGATAAGAAGTTAAGATTCCACGACGATCTGAATAGGACTCTTATTCGGAATCCAATCAGAGTAGGACTCTTCTCTTCCCGATTATAAATAGAACCCAGAACCCTTGGCCGAAACCACGAACTTCTTTTCCAACTCCTAAGCTGACGATTTAGAGCCTGTCGGTACCCGCAATATGGGGTACCCCCGCGCACAGGGGAAATGCCTAAGGAACTCGCCCTTCTCCGCAGGGAGAGCTCCGAAGGCGCCACGCGTCCAGCAGGGCCGGACCTCCCTCTCCTCAGAGGAGAGCTCCAGGCTCGCCACGTGGCCTGCAGAAGCCGGACCTCCCCCTCCGCGGGAGAGAGGTCCGAAGGCGCCACGTGTCCAGTGGGGCCGGACCTCCCTCTCCTCAGAGGAGAGCTCCGGGCCCGCCACGTGGCCGACAGAAGCCGGACCTCCCCCTTCCGCGGGGAGAGGTCCGAAGGCTCCACGTGACCTGCGGGGCCGGACCTCCCTCTTCTCTGAGGAGGGCTCCGGGCCCGCCACGTGTCCAGCAGGAGAGCGCTGCCTGCCCCCGAGCGGTAGGCAGCGGGAGTAAAGACGCCCCATACCTTGCCCGTACAAGGTATTCAAGGCCCGCGCCTTCCCAAGACGCGGAGACGCGGAGCACGCCTCTGTCAGGTGCCGTTGCGCCCAGTCGCATCACAGACTGGCGCGTGGTGTAAGAACCTACCAGCCAATAAACACAGCGACAAGACATCCCCTGCCGCCTCCGCCGTCATCAACTACTACGGCTAGCATGCGGCATGGGCAGGGCGGCAAGACGAAGACTCAGAAGCCTTCGCCAGAGACAACTACCGACATAACTGCGGATACGATAGTCTGCAGGCAATCTCCCCGGGACCACCTGTCTGGTCCCGGGCCCCCCTTGTAAGCCACCCGAGCCTTGGACTATAAAAGGCTCGGGTAGGCAACGTTAGCAAGGGTTCGCACTCCCGCAACTCATACGCTAGGCATAACTCATTCTCAAGCTCAGGACTCCGGTTCTGAGCAACAAGCAATACAGCGAGCTCCTCAGCTCGCCGTGGACGTAGGGTTTTACGCTCCGACGGCCTGAACCACGTAAAACTCGCCGTGTCAAGCTCCTCCTTAACTCGTCCCTACGCTCAAGCTCTCCGCAAGTGACTAGCCCCTCCGAAAAAGAACCTCCGCGGGCTGCCCAGTGCAGGTCCGGGGGAAGTGTCGACCACACACATCGACATTTGGCGCGCCAGGTAGGGGGCTTTTCCCTTGCGCGACGAGTTTCCGCCGACGAAGATGACCAAGCTTCCTTCAGCGGCAAACTCTCCTCCCCCGCGTTCACGGCGAACCGTGACCAGCGGGGAATATGTGTCGACGCACTCAGGACGGAGTGTGTCGGCGCAAGCTGGTAGCCAGCAGCCGACTCCGGCAATGCAGGCGCCAGCCAGCGTGAGATCTTCTGCAGCTCTAAGCGTACCCCACAGGGGTGCACTAGCTGCAGCAAGAGCGCTACTGCGCAATACACCTGCTGGAGATGCACCTCATTCAGCAACCTAGCAGTGGGTACGTGAGGTAGATCACCTCGTCGTCGCCGCCGCAAACCCTCGACTTCGGCGGGGACGACACTCCGGTCAACCGGCAGTGTCGCTGACGCGCACGCCAACGGTTGATGGGCAGACGGCGGGTTCCAGCTCCACCAGGCTTCCGTCGACGGAGCTGAGGACAGAGCTGGAACGGTGCCACTTGGGCCAGGATGCCTGGGTGTACCTCGAGCGACGTCTTCCCGACGTCGCAACCAAGAGGCTGGCGACAGCATGACGTCGGCCTGGACCCAGCCTGAAGAGCAGATCTTCGCCACGCGATCTCTGCCCCAGGCATACGCCGCGCAGCATATGCCACAATCATATGCCCTGCAAACGGCGCCCCCGGTCTATGGAGCTGCCTTGCCCATACCGGGATACACTGTGCCGACGGCGAACCAAGCGTTCGCGGCACCAACACCTGCGGCAACAGGGGCAGGATGTGCGGCCCTGGCACCCCACCTTCGCTTCGCGAGGTGGCCGCGCAAGTTCCGGCCGCACCTGCCCGAGAAGTACGACAGCAGCGTCAACCCGGCGGAGTTCCTCCAGATCTACTCCACCGCCGTACTTGCCGCAGGAGGGGATGAGGCTGTCATGGCCAACTACTTCCCCGTCGCCTTGACCGGCCCAGCCCGGTTTTGGCTCATGAACCTCCCTCAGGGTTCCATAACTTCCTGGGGAGAGCTCTGCCAGCAGTTCATCGCCAACTTCGGCAGCTCCTACACCCGTCCCGGCATGGAGCTTGACCTCCACGCCATCAAGCAACAACCTAGGGAATCACTGCGCTCCTTCATCCAGCGGTTCTCCCAGGTACACAACACCATCCCGCATATTCAAAGTGCTTCTGTGGTGGTGGCGTTCCGGCAGGGTGTCCGGGATGAGAAAATGCTTGAGAAGCTCGCGACCAGAGAGGTCCGCGACGTCTCCGAGCTCTTCAGCCTGGCGGACAAGTGCGCCAGAGCAGCTGAAGGGCGGAACTGGCACTCTCTGCCAGCCTCCGAGTCAGGAGGGCAGCCCGGGTCCGGCGCTGCTTCCTGTGGAGGTGGCAAGAAGGCTAAGAACCGGGGGAGCGGCAAGATGAGGTCATCGAACGCGGCTCCCGTCACCGCAGCAGCGACACCCAGTGGAGCTCAGGGGCCATGCCCCGACAAAAGGCAGCGGCAGTCGCAAGCCCCGGATGTTGACCAGGGCGGGCTATGCCCAGTGCATGGCGCTGGCAATCATAGTGCTGCCGAGTGCTGGGATATCCAGAGGCTCGCAGAGCGCTTCCGCAAAGGAAGTCAGCAGAGAGCTGAGGCACCGCCCCTCCCTCAGAGGGAGGGCAAGCAGAAAGTCGACGCTTCAGTCAGCGCCGGCCACTAGGTGGGGTTTCAGGAGCCTCAGCGTGTCATGAAGACAGTGCACAACGGTGAGGACTCCAGCTCCGATGGTGACGGGCCGGGGCGGTAGCCAACTGCGGATACCCCGAAAAGTCAGTGGAGGCTGCACTGCTGCGGCGTCAACCTTGTTGAAGCTCCGAGTAGTCGCAACAGCCCTAGCACCAATCCCAACGGTGCAGGATCGGGCCAGCCCCACCCGACAGCACGCCTCTGTGCCTCGACTGTACCCCCGAGGGGCCGCCCAGGGTCTGTCAACCCCTTGAAGGCCTTGCCAGAAGGGGAAGACGCCTTGGGTCTCCCGAGAAGAGTCCGGGTTCTCCTACCCCTTAAAGGCCTTAGCCAGAAGGGGAGGGCACCCCGGGGCGCCCAGGAGAAGCCGCGCAGGACCTGATCCAGCGTAAAGATGACAACCTCAGTGGAGACTGCACTGCTGCGACATCAACCTTGGAGGAGCTCCAAGTAGCCACGGCAGCCCAAGCACCAGCCCGATGGTGCAGAACCGGGCTGGCTCCACCCGGGTGCACGCCTCCGTGCCTCGCTCGTACCTCCTGGGGGCCGCCCAGGGTCTGTCAACCCCTTGAAGGCCTTGCCAGAAGGGGAAGACGCCTTGGGTCTCCCAAGAAGAGTCCGGGTACTCCTACCCCTTGAAGGCCTTAGCCAGAAGGGGAGAACTCCCCGGGGCGCCCAGGAGAAGCCGCGCAGGACCTGACCCAGCGTGAAGATGACAACCTCGTCGACAAGGCTCGGTTGCAGGTGACACCCCACAACGCACGGTCTCGGCTGCTGCTCTAGCACTACCGCCAAGGAACCCAAAACGCGTCAGGGACCTGCAGAAAGGCAACCTGGTGCCGCAGCACGCACTTTCCCGAGAAGAACCTATAAACTCTCCCCCAGTCGGGACGGTCCCTTCCTAGTCACGAAAGCTGCCGCCCCAGGTACACATGCCTTTCAACCGAGTATGGGATCCGTTCCCAAAATCCTTGGCATGGAACAACACTGTAAGTCCTACCCCCCGAGTGTTAGTAGAACAGGGTTATACTCCTCTGTAATAAATCCCATAGAGTCTAGGAACAGCGCTTGGGGCAGCTAAGTCTCAAGGGACGGTCCAGGACTACATCAAGCTTAGCCTGGTTCTGACCCTAAGTGCGTAGAGTCTTGCTTCCCTTCTTGACGAGGCGGGTCATTGCCTCCATGTACAGCCTGACTTCCACCTATGGGTATTAACACAGAAACCTGTTCTACTTCGCTCTCTCTCATGTGCTCATTTAAATTATGCATTAATTTTTATGATCGCACTCTCTATGTATGTTCATCGTACATCTAGCTCCCTCTCTCCCGCGCTCACCCATAGTCAGCATTTGCTATCCTACCGAAGGCGGCTGCGCTTGAGGCAACTGCCGATGGCCGAGTGGGTCTCTCGGGCCTCCCCCAGTCAGGTGTTGCGGTGCCAGTTGGTCACCTCCAGGAAAGGCCTGCGCCGTGCATGGGGGGTCCAGGGTGCGTATCCCGCTTAGCCGGCTCAGTACCCAAAAGCGTGCGCATCCTGCCCTCCGGAGGTCCAGGGGAGTATAGCCGCTTTGCCTGGTCATGAACCCAAAGCCCTGTGCACTCTGCTTCCCCGGCGCACGGTCCGGTACTAGGGATCGGACGATCGTACCCGGACCTTGGAGGGAGCCGGAGCCCCGGCGCCTCGCGCACAGAATTGCCCAAGCCCCGTATAACGGATCAGAATCGTAAGCCGAATAAGACTAGGAGACGGGAGGGGAGGACCCCTCGAGGAGAATTACGTTTCCTCTACCTGTGTGTAGGACCTCCAGGTTACAGCAACGGGGACTGCACGAAGTGGGGGGGGGGGAGGAGCTACCAACTACTCTGACATAGGACTGGAAGGACCGGGTCCCGCCCCTTCAGCAGGGGCGAGGCCCGAAGGCCCCACGTGTCCAGCGGGCCCGGAGCTCCCGCCTCCCCAGAGGGAGCTCCAGGCTCGCCACGTTGCTTGCGGAAACCGGACCTCCCCCTTTGGGGGGGGGAGGGCTCCGAAGGCCCCACGTGTCCAGCGGGGCCAGAGCTCCCGCCTCCTCAGGAGGGGCTCCGGACCCGCCATGTGGCCGGCAGATCCGGACCTCCCCATGGGGCCGGATCCGGAGACCCCCGGGTGGCCCTTAATACAGTTAGGACCCGGGGAAGGTGTCTGTGCAGAGCTCCGAGATTGGTGAAGGCCTCTGAGTACCTTGCGGAGCTAAGGACTCGGTCAGGCAAAACCAAGAAGGAGATAAAAGGCATCACAGGCACAAACATTCAAGAGAGTCTATTTATTCGAGGCTCCATGAGCTGGACTACAGACTCGATAAAAATAGAGAAGCAAGTCCTAGGGCCCTCCCGGTTCACGCCGGAACCTAGCGGCTACAAGGGCGGCCACGTCCCCGACTTCGGCCCTGGCAGTCTCCTCCCGCTCCGCGGCAGGGCCCTCTCTCGCTAGCTCCAGGGAAAAAGAAGGGTCCCGGCTCCTGAAGCATGCCAGCACATGTGTGGCGACCTCTAAGGCCAGGCCCCATCCCTCGGCCTCAAGCACGCTCGCGACCACTGAGTCTAGCCTGTCCAGCTTGGCGCCGATCGACTCCACGGGGGGATCACCTCCGGCACCTTCAACATAGGAGCCGCTGCCCTCACCGGACTGAAGCCAAGGGGGATCAGGGCGGACCCCGCCCGATTGACAAAGCTTGAGACCGCATGCGCCTCGGAGGACCGCAAGGCCGAGAGCTCCTCTACCTCACAGCGGGCTGCCTGCAGGGCGTCTTGGTTTCTCTCGGAGAATTCTTTCTCCTTGGCCGCCAGGGAGCATTCCCGAAGGCGGAGAGTCTTGGCGAGCCGCTCCAACTCAGAAGCCCTAAAGTCGGCAGCCAACTCCCAATCCAGGATCCCCTGGTGTTCGCGGGAGACCTGTTCCTCCCTCATGGCGAGGACTGCCTTCTGAGCCTCTAGCTCCCTAGTCCGAGCTCGTAGGTTGTCACCGCCCGCCGCCAGCTGCGCCGTGACCCTCTCCGCCTCAGCTGCCGTGGAACGCTCCCGGTCCTCAATAGCGAGTTTACAGCGCTCCAGCAGCTTCCGTATCTCCTCCGCGGCAGAGAGGCTCTCCTCGGCCCGGGCGTGTGCCTCAAGGGCCTCCCTGTTGATCCGCCGCGTTTCGGCGTCCAGGCGGTCGACAGAGTGCTTCAGCCGGTCGAGGAGCACTTCCCTGAAGTCAAGCAACTCCTACCTGGAGTCGAGCTCGCCCTTGACCTTCGCGGTTCACTCCTGCAAAAGGTTCCCCCAGGTGAGGAGACGATCCCTTTCAACCGTATGCTCCTCCCGCTCACGACCAAGTGCGGCCAAGACCTGCCGGACGCTCGCTTGGGCGAGCGCGAAGGCATCCGCCAGGGGCAGTGGGGCAGCAGAGGCCGGAGCAGCACCCCCAACCTCCTCCATCACATTGTCCTCAAGAGAAGGCGATGCACCAGCGACCGGGATGAGACGCCGGTCAGGAGAGGCTGGCGCCGGGGCTCCGGCGGCCGGACCCGCCGGACTCTCTCTGACTTCTGGCTTCTTGGCCTGTGGAGAGGGACGAGCAGGGGAAGTCGACGCTGAAATAGAAGCCGGGCCGCCCGATGCAGGGTCGACCTGCGCTGGACTGGGGGCCGCGGCAGCTGTCTCGGCAGGAAGAGATGACGCCGCCGCGGAATCCGGGCGCACCAGAACAGGAGAAACTCGTGCTGGCTTGGGGGCCGCGGCAGCTGTCCCGGTTTCCGAGCACAACGGCGCAGACTCCCCGCCGGTCGGGGACGGCCGGGGAGTGCGAACACTCCAGCGGGCTCTGAACCCCGACTTCCAAGCCGGGGTAGGACTCCCATAGCCCGCCGTCCTCACTGACGGCCGCTCCGCAGTCGCCTGGACTGGCGGAGCAGGGACGCTCCAGAAGCTCCCCCCGACGCATCAGCCCGGGACCGCTTTGAGTCGCCGCCAGAAGGGGTGCCATCTATAGAAGCACGAGGTGCATACACCCCAGATCCCCGACTTGGCACAGATGCTGCCACTGGAGGAGATCGAGCGCGTTTCTTCTCTGGGGGCGGGTTGGAAGCCATGACGAGGGAGGACTCAAAGGCGCAAGAGTCCAGGAAAAAGCACTGGGAAGTGCAAAGGGAAGCCACAATGCGGGTAAGATCCCCTCTTAAAACTCCCCAGGTGCAATTCCATGCGATTCGAAACTCTTCGAATACACCGCATCGGCAACTGCTTCGGCTCCAAGACCGCGCGCCGATGACAGGTGGACCCAAGCCACCCAGCTGAAGCGGTGGGTCAAGGAGTAAGTCCCCCAAGAAGACGAGCCGGCAAGGCACTCCGGCGGTTCCCAAAGAAAGCGCCGCAACGTGCAGAAGTGGCAGTCTTGGGAACCGCCACACTAAAAGCAACCATCAAGTGGGCGCACGCTCCCACGATCTCGCGACTGTTCGTGCTCCGGCAGCGGTCAATGCGGGACTTAGAGAAAGTGTGCGGAACAGAAGAGACGGAGGCCCCACCTCGGGCTCGCTATCTCCCCCGAGATGGGCCCGGGGGCCACTGTCGGTACCCACAATATGGGGTACCCCCGCGCACAGGGGAAAATGCCTAAGGAACTCGCCCTTCTCCGCAGGGAGAGCTCCGAAGGCGCCACGCGTCCAGCAGGGCCGGACCTCCCTCTCCTTAGAGGAGAGCTCCGGGCTCGCCACGTGGCCTGCAGAAGCCGGACCTCCCCCTTCGTGGGAGAGAGGTCCGAAGGCGCCACATGTCCAGTGGGGCCGGACCTCCCTCTCCTCAGAGGAGAGCTCCGGGCCCACCACATGGCCGACAAAAGCCGGACCTCCCCCCTCCGCGGGGAGAGGTCCAAAGTCTCCACGTGACCTGCGGGGCCGGACCTCCCTCTTCTCTGAGGAGGGCTCCGGGCCCGCCACGTGTCCAGCAGGAGAGCGCTGCCTGCCCCCGAGCGGTAGGCAGCGGGAGTAAAGACGCCCCATACCTTGCCCGTACAAGGTATTCAAGGCCCGCGCCTTCCCAAGACGCGGAGACGCGGAGCACGCCTCTGTCAGGTGCCGTTGCGCCCAGTCGCATCACAGACTGGCGCGCGGTGTCAGAACCTGCCAGCCAATAAACACAGCAACAAGACATCCCCTGCCGCCTCCGCCGTCATCAACCACTACGGCTAGCATGCGGCATGGGCAGGGCGGCAAGACGAAGACTCAGAAGCCTTCGCTAGAGACAACTACCGACATAACTATGGATACAATAGTCTGTAGGCAATCTCCCCGGGACCACCTGTCGGGTCCCGGGCCCCCCTTGTAAGCCACCCGAGCCTTGGACTATAAAAGGCTCGGGTAGGCAACGTTAGCAAGGGTTCGCACTCCCGCAACTCATACGCTAGGCATAACTCATCCTCAAGCTTTTAGGACTCCGGTTCTGAGCAACAAGCAATACAGCGAGCTCCTCAGCTCGCCGTGGACGTAGGGTTTTACGCTCCAGCGGCCTGAACCACGTAAAACTCGCCATGTCAAGCTCCTCCTTAACTCGTCCCTATGCTCAAGCTCTCCGCAAGTGACTAGCCCCTCCGAAAAAGAACCTCCGCGGGCTGCCCAATGCAGGTCCGGGGGAAGTGTCGACCACACACTTCGACAAAGCCCTAGCCTCAACTCGCCGAGAAAGCCATCGCCAGAGTTCAGCAAGGAAGATCACTGGAAGAGAGCCCAACGATCTGAGAAGGGCCCGAGATCAAGAAGGACGTAAGGTAGGTCTCCAATACCACCTTACAACATCGTTGTGTTTTCTTTGCATCTATTCTTTGATTTCTTTCTAACAGAAGCTTTCTCGTGGATAGATCACTTGTTGATCGGGTTGATCCGTCGCCACATCCACATTTGATCCGAACACCCTTGTCCATCATAAAGCCATGCAAGGACACGATCTAACAAAACTGATCATAGGACAGCATGCATATGCATCATCGCATCTAGTTAAAGTTTGTGCATGATATTGATTGTTGTGAATCTTGTATGTGCGTGATCCTGTATAGCAGGACAAGCTCAGGGAGCTGTCTACGACGAGCTGCAACAACAAGGTTTCGAGATCCAAGAGCAACCAGAACCGCAAGAACAAGGCAAGTGCTCCTTGACCATGTTGATCCTATGTTTTGGGTAAAACTGTTTTGATTTGCGAAAAGGTGTGTGTGAGTCAAACATGATGGGAAACCCTTTTATAGGAGTTTACTAGCTTTGGTTAAACCACCCTTGTCGCCAGGGATGTTTACAAGTCGGGTATAGTTTTTACTTTTATGCTTCGCTGAGTCCATGGGATTGGGAAGCGAGATAGATGTGTCTAGCTAACTGCACTCATAATGATAATGAGAAAATTGATGTTGTTAATGAACATGGATCGGAGGGAGATCTAGGCAAGCCTTGGTTTGTGAATGAGGTAGCATGAAATGGTGGTTTACTTGCCGTAGATCTAAGGACCGGTTCATGCATGCACATGCCAGGATAACAGTGCCACCACAAGGCCAAGTATGGGTGCGGCTTAGCTGAGTAATTAGGTAAGTTGCTAGATTTTTATGGACTGTGGAAGGTGCGGGGAATGGGAGTCGAGTGAGGACTGCCTTGGGAACTGCATGGCACAAGAGGGGGCCCGTGGGTGGGAGAATTGGAGATTCTAGCCTGCCGGTGAAACCTTAGTGAGTCCATACATCTAGTAACCCCTTTGTAAAGGCTATTTTGTGATATATTGAACATACACCGATGGATGTGTACTGGTATAATGGAGGTTCTGCAGTTGCCGACGGGTGACGAAATCACAAACTTGTGGGTAAAGAGGTGCAAACTCTGCAGGGTTCTTAAAACTATCATGATAGCCGAGCTTACGGTCACGAGCGCCTGGCCAAATGCCATGATTAGTTGGGATTGTTATTGGGATGGTTCTTGGTTATGGTTTTGATTATGGTTATGGTTTTCGGGACTGTTGAGTCTGGGTAATAAGATGGGTTGCATGACTGTTGAGTCATAGCAATGAGATTGGTCTCGGTGTGAGACGAAGTTGTTTATGAGATGAAACCGTAGCGAATACGAGAGGGTATTGGTGAGATGGTAGCGAATACGAGGAGGTATTCGTGAGCAAGAATGAAGTTGGTTAATGTTCGGGTGGAACGTGGAAAGTAATGGAGGTATGTTGGTAATCTAATACATGCTGGGATTACATTCACCTAAAGTTAAGTTGTTGTTTTATCGTGGTTTTATAAACTTTGCTTTCTGCAATGAGCCTTTTCATACCTACCTTGCTATGAGCTTCATATCATATTTTCCCGCACTTGCTGAGTACATCATTGTACTCAAACTTGCATTATTATTTCATCATCAGCAGTAGTAGAAGACTACTATGAAGACCAAGTGGAGCATTAAGGCGTGTGATCTGTTCTCAACCTTGCCTGTGGGAATGGAGTAGAGATGGAGCCATTTGCTGCTTAGATTTGCTTCCGCATTAGTTAAATTGCTTCCACATTAGAATATAGACTTCCGCTCCATAGAAGTTAAGGACTTCCGCTGTGAGCATGAGTCCAAGACTCATGAGACATTGTAATAAACTCTGTTATTGGTGGTTATATATATATATTCTGAATTCAGTTTGTGAAATATATGTGTATGTGTGATGAACATCCTGGGCACACATATGCATTAGTTCTTGGTTCTGTGGTTTTCCACAGAATTGAGGGCGTCACACTATCAAGAACAAGTACCCGTTACCACGGATCGACATGTTGTTTGATCAGTTGGTCGAAGCAACGATCTTTTCTAAGATGGACTTAAGATCCGGGTACCATCAGGTTAAGATACGGGCTGAGGATATACCAAATACGGCTTTCTCGACGAGGTACGGGCTTTATGAGTACCTAGTCATGTCCTTCGGCCTCACCAATGCTCCAGCTCATTTAAGTACTTGATGAACTCGGTATTTATGCCGGAGCTGGACAAGTTTGTCGTGGTTTTCATCGATGACATATTGGTATATTCCAAGTCGGAGGAAGAACACACGAAGCATCTGCGTATAGTTTTGCAACGGCTGCAGGATCACAAACTATACGCGAAATTCAGCAAGTGCGAATTCTGGATATCGCAGGTGCCTTTTCTCGGGCATATTATTTCAGCGGAGGGCATCGCTGTAGACCCAAGTAAGATCACACAAGTGCTGTATTGGAAGTCCCTGATAACTGTTCACGAGGTACGGAGTTTCCTCGGACTCGCGGGATATTATCGGAGGTTCATTCTGAACGAACAAAGCCGCTAAGTCCGGTATAGGTTTTTCTTTGTGAGGAACGTAGTACCCGCATAAACTGGTGACGCTTCGACGTCACACCCCACTAAATATTCTACATCATTGTAAAACTTGAAGGTTTTGATCTAGAGCACTAAAACTGTGACTAACTTCTTCCCTTAATCAGGATGTTCAAAGTTAACAAGTTTTCAACTTATAAGATACTAAGGGCAGAGTCTCCTGTTTTCAGCTGACAAAAGGCTGAATTTAAACAGAGGTTAGAGGTTGAGTTCTTTCGAGGTTAGGGTCATATGATACATTTCTGGAAATCTTTGGAAGAGCTTTACAACTTTTCTATTGATGTCCAGAGGTGTTTCATCCCTTAACCAATCGAAAAATGCAGTAGAGTTGAAACTGTCCAGAAAACAGCTCAGAGCAAATACCCTCTGTAACTCTCTGTAAATTGAGCATAACTTACTGTATAAAAATCCAAAAATAGAAAATGGGGTAGTTCTGGAAATTTTATGAGATGTGTTACAACTTTGTAACAGAAAGTTTTGTCAAATTCGATGAAGAATTAACTGGAATTCTTGATTCAAATCAGTACCTCAAGCAGGGAGGTGTTGTCCCATTTTCTCCAGAAATTCTGTCAATTTTGACATCTCATACATTTTGAACCATGAAAGTTCTGAGGCCAAGAAAATACTTTCTGGAAAGCTATTTAAGTTATCTTTAACTTTGATGTTGAGCTCCAGAACTGGTTTTGCTTTTAGCATGGTCTAAATCAGGTTGAAATGGGAACTGGTCAGGGCTGTTAGTTTGGGCAGCAGACCAGCAATCAAATTTGTTCTAAGTTTGAATTGTGTTTCCAAGTTGTATGGGTTCAATGACATGTTTTAATGTTATAACTCAATGATTTACTGTTTAAATGCATATTTGACCTTTTTCAAATATATGTCCACGGATGACAGCGGATAAACAACTGGAGAACGGGTCGGTGGTATCCCACTGTTCCCAACGCAGCGGTTATACGGAACTGTTGAAGCAAATGCTTCAATATTTCGGGTACGTGGAGACGCTGCAGTACCTCACCAAGGAAGAAGGCGAGGAGGGGAACAATACGTAGACCATCCATATCGAAGTTCCTGCAGGACCTACGCCATCCGATTGGGCACCGTCCATCATCACGGTGAGAGGTAGACAGCTGGAGGAGATGTGGCAAGTGGCAACCCGCAACACCATGTCGCGTTACTGCCAACTACACGTGAGAGCTATAGAGGGCATTCCATACGCGCTTGTCCCGGTGGAGGGGTGAGCTAATCACTTGTGGAGGGACAGGTACTTGGAAGCAACAAATCCGGGTTGCCCAAGGTACAATCCCGCGGAGGTGAACCTCAGCCTCCAGTTGAGGGCAGGGAAGACCGTGATTGACAGTCAAGCTGTCCATACGAATTGTCTTGCCGTGAAGCTCAAGGAGGGCACCAGCCGTGGAGACCATTTCGAGAGTGCTCACATCGCACTCTGTAATGTTCTCCTTCTGACGATAAAGCGACTGAACGAACAACACAATCAGTTGCATCGTCTGAGGAAGGCGAAGAAGAAAAGCCACGTCGACATCACGGCTTTACAACAGCAAGTGCAGGCCTTGACCCAGCAGAATGAGGTCCTCACTCAAGAGCGTGATGACGCTATTGAGGAGGGGCAGGGCTGGGAAGAGGACTACAACCAGGCTATGGACAAGGTGCATGCGTTGCAAGACCTCGTGCCTCCGGTAGTGGGCCTACCGATGGTAGGTGCTGTACCTGTGGTTTTGGGTGTCCCGGCGATGTGGGAACCTGAACCCGAAGAGGAGGTCATGGACCCTGAGCCACCAGCAGAGGTAGCGGAGGAGAACTACCCGCAGGAGGTCGAGTTCTACTCCAAGTAGTGAGTTACCGTTGCCAAGTAGGGCAGCGAGAGTGGTGTGTAGAAACTTTTATAATCGGTGACATGTCGTGTAGACAGTAGAATGTGTATAGGTAGTGACGACATGAGCATGACTTCTCGGAGACCCGAGAATAATGTATCTTATATAAAGTTTATGCTTTATCAATATATGTGAATGTTGTGCAAGTTTATTTATGTGTCATTTCAATACCTATTGTTTTATATGGAATTTTAAGAATGACATGTACTGATCGCTGCTGTTTTAAATTTTAGAATGACTCGCACTTGTACCAACCCGGAGGTTGGGGATTCTAGTCAGGGTGAGATGCCTCCCAACAGCCTCCCGAGGCTTCCTCGGGACAGCAACAGTAGCAATAGCAACAACCACCACCACCACCGTTAACGGTTACAATTGTCGACATTGTTGCGGCCATTGCGGGTTCACATCAGCAGCACACGGAGTTGCTGCAAACTCTTATTGCGAATACGTCTCGACCAGAGAGGTGTCAAGACCGCGAAGAGCACCGACAAAGCTCCTACTCCGACTTTCTGGCTACTCATCCCCCGGTATTCTTAAGGGCGGATGAGCCCCTTGATGCGGACAACTGGCTCCGCACGATGGAGATGAAGTTCAGGCTGCTCCAAGTGAGTGAGCAGCGCAAGACTCAGTTCGTGGCCCAATAGGTTCAAGGGTCTGCGAGCGCTTGGTGGGCAAACTTCTGTGCCTTGCAACCCACCGAGCGAGTTATGACCTGGGCGGAGTTCCGGACGGCCTTCAGGCCTATCACATACCGCCAGGTCTAATGAAAAGGAAGATGCAGGAGTTCCTTCGTCTGCAGCAAGGCAGCAGGAACACGCTGGAATACTCCAGGGCGTTCAGCGATCTCGCGCTCTATGCTTCATATCACGCTGATACCGATGAGAAGAGGCGGGATCACTTTTACCAGGGGCTTAATCCGCTCCTGAAGAACAAGCTAGCAATTTTCAATCGTGGCTGCCTCAACGATATTATTGATGCTGCGATTGTTCAGGAGGACTCCGGTAAGGAGTTAGCTGCGGCAGAGAAAAAAGAGAAGCGCGCCACAGAGCAGCGGAGAGGGAGGTGGTCTTTCCCAGAAATACCGGATGGTGTATTGCTCACTATCGGGTCAACACTGGCAGCCACCACAGAGGCCGATGCCATTCCACAGTCGGCCATATTCTCCACCGGCGTTCCGGCCGGCACTACCAGCACCGCCTCCGCAACAACAACAGCAGCAGCGGGCGATGCCACGTGCGTTTGCACCCCAGAAGCGCATGCGGGTTTTCGTCCTCCATGTACGGGCCAGTCGTCAACCGCATGGTACAAATGCGGTGGCCCAGGGCACTTCGCCAACAACTGCCCCGAGAGGCAAGGCGGTGGAGTGGCACCACAGTTTCGGGGGAGGAATCAGCCGCGGAACCCCAATAATGCATGGCAGGCAAATCCTAAGCCCGGCACCATCCACCAACACGCCATAGAGGACGTGTCGGAGGGGGAGCCAATCCTTGCGAGTATGTTCCAACTCCCCCAGCATCCCGCTATAGTTTTATTTGAATCAGGCGCCACACATAATTTCATTAGCCAAGATTTTATTGCTAAACACAGCTTGCAAATACTACCCACCGAAAGTCCATATTTGATTTGTTCACCGGGTGGGAAAATTTCAGCAAGCATGATGGTTTCCAAGGCACCATTATGCTTAGCGGGTAGAGTATACCCTACGTCTCTCATAGCTTTAGAGGGACAAAAGGTCGATGTCATCTTAGGGATGTCGTGGTTAACCCACCATGGCGCTATTTTTGACACCGTCCTCCGAGTCGTGCATCTACACCCAGAAATGCACGAGTCTCACTCATTATTTCTGGACAGTCCAGAAATAAAACTTTCAAGTGTATACCAGTCCACCACCATCAGATTGGAAGACATCCCAGTAGCCCGTGAGTTCCTAGACGTGTTCCCCGATGATTTAACGGGGATGCCGCCCGACCGAGAGGTGGAGTTCAAGATTGAACTTACAACGGGAACAATGCCAATATCTCGAAAGCCGTACAAGATGGCGCCAAATGAATTGGCAGAACTGAAGACGCAGTTAACGGACCTGCTGGAGAAGGGTTTTATTAGGCCGAGCTCCTCGCCATGGGTCTGTTTGGCATTATTTGTGAAGAAGAAGGATGAAATATTGCGGCTTTGCGTAGACTATCGTCCACTGAACGCCGTAACTATCAAGAACAAGTGCCTGTTGCCACGGATCGACATGTTGTTTGATTAGTTGGTCGAAGCAAAGATCTTTTCCGAGATGGACTTAAGATCCGGGTACCATTAGATTAAGATACGGGCTGAGGATATACCGAAGACGGCTTTCTCGACGAGGTACGGGCTTTATGAGTACCTAGTCATGTCCTTTGGCCTCACCAACCCTCCAGCTCATTTCATGTACTTGATGAACTCGGTATTCATGCCGGAGCTGGACAAGTTTGTCGTGGTCTTCATCAACGACATATTGGTATATTTCAAGTCGGAGGAAGAACACACGAAGCATCTGCGTATAGTCTTGCAACGGCTGCGGGATCACAAACTATACGCGAAATTCAGCAAGTGCGAATTCGGGATATCGCAGGTGCCTTTTCTTGGGCATATTATCTCAGCGGAGGGCATCGCTGTAGACCCGAATAAGATCACACAAGTGCTGAATTGGAAGTCCCCGATAACTGTTCACGAGGTACGGAGTTTCCTCGGACTCGTGGTATATTATCGGAGGTCCAATCCGAACTTCTCGAAGGTTGCCAAGCCTATGACAGAGCTGCTGAAGAAGGCTACCAAATATGTTTGGAGTCCAGCATGTGAAGCAGCGTTCAAGGCACTAGTGAAGCACCTTCAGCACCGGTTTTGGCGCAGCCAGACACAACAAAACCGTTCGATGTGTACTGCGATGCATCCGGCATTGGGCTCGGATGTGTGCTGATGCAAGACCGAAGGGTGGTCGCGAATGTATCACTGCAGCTCAGAAACCATGAGAAAAATTATCCAACTCACGACTTAGAGCTTGCTTCCATGGTACTCGCACTCAAAATGTAGAGGTGCTACCTACTCGGTAACCTCGTACATTTATATACCGATCACAAAAGTCTCCAGTACATATTCACCGAGAAGGAGCTGAACATGAGGCAGCGAAGATGATTGGAGTTGATGAAGGATTACGAAATAGAGATCCATTATCACCCCGGCAAGGCAAACATAGTGGCGGATGCGCTGACTCGCAAGTCACACGTCCACAATCTAACCATCACACCATTGGAAGAGAGCGAGCCACCATTGCATGTAATTCCACATGGAGCTCTCTACAACTTAGCTTTGATCCCCACCATACGTGAAGAGATTGCGGCAGGTCAGAAACATGACAATGGCATGTCGCATTTGTGGAGATGTGTAGACAGTGGGGAGCTGAAATGTTTCCGGAAAGATGGAGACAACGTCCTATGGTTCGAGGACCGGATCGTCGTACCCCGTAACCCGGAGTTACAGAAGAAAATCTTTGATGAGGCTCACTTGTCAAAGTTTTCTATTCACCCCGGCAGCAGCAAAATATATAAAGAACTCATAAACAAGTTTTGCTGGACACGGATGAAGCGGGAGATCGCAAAGTACGTGTCCGAATGTGATACATGCTGAAGGGTGAAGGCAGATCATATGAGAAAACCGGGACTGCTACAACCACTGGGCGTTCCTGCCTGGAAGTGGGAGGATGTTAGCATGGACTTCATTGTCGGTTTACCCACCACATTTCAGAAGAATGATTCAGTGTGGGTGATCGTCGACCGGCTCACCAAATTTGCTCATTTTATCCCGGTTAACACCAACTACAACGCCAAGAAGTATGCTGAATTATACATCTCACGGGTCCTATGCTTATACGGCGTACCCCGCACCATCATCCCAGATTGGGGCACTTTATTTGTGTCTTGTTTTTGGGAGCAATTACATACTTCTTTGAGGACGAAGCTGATCCGTAGTTCAGCCTACCACCCGCAGACGGATGGGCAAACCGAGCGGGTAAATCAGATTTTAGAAGATATGCTACGAGCTTGTGCTATCAACCATGGTAAGAATTGGGATGATCACTTACCGTTGGCCGAGTTCTCGTACAACAATGGGTACCAAGCCAGCATCAAGATGACGCCTTACGAGGCGCTATACGGGAGAAAATGCCGCACACCACTGAATTGGTGTGAGTCTGGCGAAAGGGTCACCTTCGGGATTGATCTTGTCAACAATGCGGAAGAAAAAGTTTGGCTGATTCAAGCGAACTTAAAAGCCGCCCAATCCTGACAAAAACAGTATGCGGACTGGAGAAGATGTCCTTTACAATTCGAAGTCGGGGATCACATGTATCTGTGTTTGTCTCCAATAAAGGGCGTGAATAGATTCGGAGTCAGAGGAAAGTTGGCACCCTGATTCATCGGTCCATTCCAGATTCTGGAAAGATGTGGATAAGTTGCATACTGGCTGGAATTACCAGAGACACTTTCCGGTGTGCACGACATCTTCCACATTTCTCAGCTGAGGAAGTGCCTCAAGCTTTCAACCACCGTTCAGTTGGGAGATATCGAAGAACTGAAACCGGATCTCACCTATCGGGAGGAACCGGTTCAGATTATTGATGAGAAGGCCCAAACCACACGCAACCGTACGTTGTGATTCTATAAAGTCCTATGGAGTAATCACTCCGAGGATGAAGCAACATGGGAGAGCGAAGGATTTCTTCACACCAACTACCCTGACTTTTTAACGTTACACATCCGGTAATTTTCTACTGTCCTCTCTATCATTTTCACCTTATAATCTCGGGACGAGATCCTTTTATGGGGAGGGGGGAATGTAAAGGCCTAAGTTTTTCACTTTCTAGAAGTGTTCATCACACCCACACCTCACCTCATTTATGTTAATCACATGAACACATTTGAAGAGCAAGTAATCACCATCAAAAGTGGGATTCATATTCACACTCAACATATTTTTATGAGCTCACACACCAATTTTCACTCCATTTTGGAGTTGATCCTGACATGAGGTAGTTTACTAAATTCAAACCAAATTTGGATTTCAGTTCACAAATGCTGCAAATTCAGTCAAACCAAATGACAATTTGAATTATTCAAATCCAAATGGGCATTTGGTGAATTGATCAAATGGCCAAGGGTATTAGGGTCCCCAAAATTAAGAGCAGTAAGAATTCAAGTTTTTGGGACGAAATTTGAGCTGTGGAGCCCCTTTGTCTGTCACACAAGAGTTCTAACCGACTGAAGACTTGGTTCCTCGGTTTCTCGGGCCTGCGCTGTGATCGCCACCGAGCCAAACCCCGGCGCCAGCTCCTGCTTCGCTCGCGCACGCTGGAGCTGCTGCATGAAATCACACTCCCTCGGCGTGTTCCGTTTTATCACGAACAGAACAACCGAAGCCTCCTCGCTCTCACATGAAAGAAATGCGCCACTCGCCAAAGCTCGCTGCTCCACCGTCGACCGGTCGAGCCAGTGGCTGTCACGCCGAGCTGAGACCGCAAATGAGCTCGCCGACCTTCTCTCGATGTTCTCGCACCGGTTCCAGCCCGTGACTGATCTTCCTCGAGCTTCTTCGAGCCAGTTCTTCTTCCTCAGTTCAAACCGAGCCGCCGCCACGAGAACGCCTCGTCCGGCCACCACAGACCGTCTTTCCTCGAGTTGTGAACATCAAAGAGGTTCGTTAAGGTCCCCTCTTCCTTCACCACAAGCTCCGGCTGCATGCCATTGGGTGGTCGGGAAATCGGTTCCGGTGAGTCTCGCTGGAGACCGCCGCCGTCGGGCACGTTGGCGCGAGGAAGAAGAAGCCGGGCGCGTGGGACCCACCGGCAGGAGTTTAAACTTTTCCCCGATTTTCAGTTTCTAGTTCAAACTTCAAGTCCACATAACTTTGACTAGGAAACTCCAAATCAAGTGAACCAAATTTTGTTGGATTCAGCTCTCTGAGTACTTTCCAAAAAATCAAGTTTCACTTCATGAAAATCATTATTTCTCCAGAATTAATTCTTCAGAATTTAAGTTGTTTAGAATTTTAACTTGAGAACCTCTTAGTGGAAAATTCTGAAATTTGGCCAGGATGTTCACCATAATATCCCTGAGCTACCATAAAAGTTTCAGATCCATTTGAGCTCGTTTGATCCACCTAATGGTATGATAAATGAAACTGTTCCAAAGAAAATGAAAAATGTCCAGAAACATTTTTCAGATTTTCTTTGAACTTGTTTAGCTCATATCTTTGGCTAAAAATCTTCAAATTAAGTGAAACAAAATCCATTAGAACCTTTAGAAAATCTAGTTTTTAAAAAGTTATGGCTTGCTCCATGAAAATCTTTAGAACACCCTAAGAGCTCCAAGTAAGGCCAAATACACAATTATTTGTGGAGGGCTGAAATGAGATTTGCTGCAAATGAAATCTGGTGAAGTCTCGGTTTAGATTTTATCCAAACCACAGTAAAAATTTCAGAGCCATTGGGCCTGTGTAGCAGTACTTATGGTCTTAACAAATTCAACTGCAAATTCAAATGCATTCAAATTGACATATACATATGTTTATCTCATATAGTCGCTAAGGTTGAGGAGGAGCCAGAAGTCTTAGACTTCATAACTCCAGAGGAACAGCTAGCCTACGACCAACAGCAGCAAGGCAAGCTCCGGTTTGCATTAGCCTTTTTATAAACTTTATTGTTTTGAGAACTTACATTGAGTATCCACCCTATTTATGCATTAGAGTCTTGTTTGAAAACCCCTAATGAATAGCCTAAAAAATCCTGGTTTGGGCTTAGGTTTTTAAACCTCGATTAGCTACTGCAATGCTAAGGTAGTGTAGGATTCGGTACAAGTCAAGTAGTTGGAACTGCTCGCGAGAATAGGCTAGAGGCACACTACTCGGGTAAAGATAGCAAATGGAACACATGGCAAGAAAAAATGAGACCGAGCGAAGAGTAAGGGCAGAAGGACTTTGGGGCCTGGGTGCCATAGCTCCGCTTGTGTCGATTGAGGACCGAGCCGTGTGCGGGCCTGTTGAACAAGCTAGAACGGTACCGAAGACCTACCGAATATATGGGAACCGGGGAACCGATGTAATTCGGGTAGCTGGGTGTTGAGGCATTGCTTGTCGTCCAGAGAGTAGGTTGAGAGCTTGAGGTATAAATCAGCTGGCGACACTGTGGATGTGCGCGCAGAGACCTCTTGCTCGGGACGATAGGACCGGTTCAACGTTTGGCTGATGGATGAAAGGTGGTTGCGTACGACGTCCGTGATGGTTGCTGTAGGCAACATCGAGTACAGGCGTATGTGACGGGTTATACGGGTAACCCTGCAGGTGTAAATCGATTATAATCGCCGTCCCTCACGGTCAGTGAGTACCACTTGTTCACTGTACCGTGACATAGAAAGAACAGGCTAGATTCTTGTTAAAAGTTTGCTGAGTTGAAGGATGTACCTTGATTGCTAATGAAGTGCTATAGTTTAGAGCTAATTAAAGTTCTTTGCAGCCTTGAGCAAAGTACATGAGAGAAATGCGTTTCTTGTTTGATTGCGGCTTTCTCATGTGTCTTAGCGTGAGGATCTCCACAACATACTGCTAAAACTTGAAAGTAAGGTTTAACTATTTCGGTGTGTCCTTTGCAACTTACTTTCCCCTTACACTATACTCCAGCATGTAGAAGTTTCGTGAATAGGAAAGTCGGGTCAGTCTTGCTAAGCCATCGTGCTCACTGCTTGTGTTTGAAGCTTTTGCAGGGTGTTATGAGGAGGAGACTCCTGAGTAGGAGACGGAACCCCAAGAGGGCAACCCCGTCGAATGGGAGTCGTGCACGCCGCCGTGTTAGTGTGTGCGCGTGCTAGAGGGAACACGTTCACGGGTTGAACGTGAACTCTGTGCTTAGTCTATGCCCGTGAGTGTGTACTGAACATATTTTGTTGTAAACATGTCTCTAAACTCTTTTATGTAATAAAACTTTGCTTCTGCTTTGTACTTTTTACGTGTGCTATCTGGTGCTGTGCAACGCAGCACCCCTCAGCGTGATCCTGGCTCGTCGAGGCCGTGGGGCCCTCGCAGAATCCTAGAGAAAGTTATGCCCTAATCAAGATTTGAGAAAATTCTGAGAAATGTTTCTATATATTTTTCTATTTTCTCAGGCAGTTCAATTAATCTCACCATTAGGAGAAATAAATGAACTTGGATGAATCTGAAATTTTTCCTGTGACTCAAGGATTTTCAAATGAACCTCCTGGCCAAATTTCAGAATTTTCCATAAAGGAATTCTCCATATAAAATTCCCAATAATTTAAACTTTAGGGAATTAATTCTGAAAAATATAAGTTTTATGAGCTGAAACTTATTTTGCTGGATAGTACTCAAAGAGCTGAATTTAACAAAATTTGGTTCACTAAATCTAGATATTCTACACAAAGTTATGAATTTCTAAAGTTTGATCTGATTCCTGAATTATTTTCCTAAAGGAAATCCTTTCCCGCGCCTAACAGCGACTGACAGCGGGGCCCGCGCCTACCATGCGCGCACTTAGCGCTGTGGCTGACACGTTGGACCCGGGCCTTCGTCTACCTCGCGCCGCCGCCGCCCCGAGACGCCGGAGCTTCGGCGAGGTCGGTGTTCCCACCAATCTAGCTCGCCGGCGACGGTGAAACTCGCCGCCCCCACCTAACTTTGGACGCTGGACACCTTGCTGCCACCAGCAAACTGTCGTAGCTCGCCGGTGACGAGTGCTATGCCACTGTGCCTCATAGGCAACGTGTTCCCGTCATTCCGACCACCGCCTTCGCGCTCTAATCGCGTCACCACGTTCAGGGCAGCCTCGGGAAGCTGTAATGACCTTGATTGGGACCCAAACAGCCGACAAACCGGACCTCACCGGCTACCCCCTCTTCCTCTGAACTGTTCCTCGGTGAAACTACGGTTTCGGTGGGTCTTTCTTGCTGGTTCTTGCTCAAGAAGAAGCGCAAGGACCTCTAGAACGTGTGTGGGCTGCAGCTTGAGCGGCGGTTGCCTCTATGCAACGAATTTCAACGTCAACTGATTCCTAACCCTAACACACCCCGTGGAAAGAAACAAGAAATCCCCGCTCTACACATCATGGAACGGAGCACGGCTTGCTCCTATAGCTTCAGCACAAGCCAGCGCACCTTTTCCTCTCTGGTGGCGGTGCGTGAATTGGCCGGGATCGGTCGGTCGCCGGTGATCAGAGAGAGGCGGAAAGAAGCTTGCGAGCGGGAGTGAAGCACGGCGCGGTGTGAGCTGATTTTCACTCGGGAATGAAGAGCACGGTCGACACAGCTCATGTGCTGGACTTTGAGCCGATGTTTTTACCGTGAGGTGGAGCTAACAGAGCGAGCTGGCTGCCCCCGATCGCTCGATGGTCGCCCGCATGTGCTTCCCTCTGTTTGAGTCGGTTCAGTGGAATTTAGTCACTGACCAGTGGGTCCCACCTCCACTAATTCTTTTCAATTGTGATCACTGACATTTCCCTCATCTACTGACAATTGAATGGCAAACTTCACTCCCAAGTCATGAGTTGAATTTGAAATCCTCCAATTTCAGCTGGGTTAGCTAAATTCGAATCACACTTGAATTTGAGATTCAAATTCAGTTTTGAATTATCCCAAATGTAGCTCCCGACAAGAGAACTCCAATGAGGATGAAAATTGGTAGAATAACTCAGAAAAATGTGCTGAGTTTGAATATGAAGTCAACTTTTGAATCCAAGTGATGAAAGTGGCTGAAATTTGAATTTGCATTCAAATAGACTTTTTGCAATTTATCAAAAAGTGCCTCAAAATAATTTGAACTTGCATAAAACTTGGCGTGAGCACCCCTAAGAATGTTTAGGGCCTAATTGTGAGCTCAGCATCTCATGTTTATGTTTGTGAGCTCCTACTTTTTGGAGTTATGAGTTTTTCCTCTAATTATTCTCTTGATGGTGTCTACTTGCTCTTCACAAAGGTTCATGAGACTTCCACAAAATGAGCTGATTTGTGGTGATGGAATGAACACTCTAACAAGTAAAATCTTGGGCTTTTACATCGTGGTCGTGCACGTTCAACCGGCCCTTGTATCTTGTTCTTGGGTGCTTGTGTAATGCCTGGTCCGACGATAATCCTTCCTTCCGGACACACCAGCCGAGAACGCTTGCTAGAAGGCCTCGGGTTGCCCTTGGGTCTCTTGGCCTTGCTTGGACCAACACCCGCCTTCATGTTGTAGCTGCCGACCTCAGTCCATTTGCCCAGACTTTGTTTGTAAACTGTCCTTCATCCCCTGAGTTGCTAGGGGCCAGTTTATATTGGATTATGCAAGGTACCGACCCGATCATCAGCACTTGGTGATCCGAGCTCGTGTTTTCTTTGGTCTGGGCCTTCCCGTCATGTAACTGAGGCTGGGTCGAGGAATCAGCATTTTCCCATGGTTTTTGCTTCGGTCTCCAAGTTGCAACGCTAGTTCCTTGCTTACCCGGTTGATCCTCCAACACCTGAGGTTCCCGAGCCGCTCGGGAGGGCGTTTTACCTTTGAAATCCACCGATTTCCCGAGATAACGCTGATCTCCGGGTCGTGCCCCCCAATCCATTTATGAAGTGGATTTATCTTGGAAAATCACCGGATTTTCAAGGTTCCGAGGCCTCCTGTAAAGGTCCATAATATGAATTAAAAAAAACTCATGTTTGCACAAAGTTGGTTTCATGTATATGAAAAATGGGACTTGTTTAAACTTTTCCACATGTGATAATACACATGAGAGCTCTCTTCACGCAAGTCAATTTTTATTTGAAAACTTGGAACCTAAAAGGGATTTGAAACTAAGGTGGGAAGTTCCCATATGTGTGAGAAAGCTAAATTCAGGTTTTGGAACAAATTTGTTCAACTCAAAATTTAAATGAGGGTAACACAATGAATTTCAAACTGTTGTGTTAAAAATCTCTTTTGCAGCTGCCAAATTTTAAATCGGATTTCATATTTGAATTCCTGAGGACCAAATTAGTGGGTATGCAAAGTTTCATGAATTTTTAAAATGTTTTGTAACTCATTTTCCAAAAGGACTTTAAATTGCAAGGAATTCAAATACTCAGTTGAATTTGGATGAAACTTGTCCAATCCTCCAAATGCACTACAGATTTGAACTCTCACAATTTAATTTCATCATTTGCAAATTTTGGAGATATTTTGGAGAGGGATAAGGAGGGGCTGAATTGTGGGACCCACGTGTCATTGAGGCAGTGAAATCTGCAAAAGATCTCAGTGATTAGTCTCTGTTTGCTTGCTTCAGTCGGTTCACCGAGGCAGAGCCGCAGCTCCACCATGTGACACCGAGGGCAGCCGAGCCACCTCCTCCTTGGGTTTTCCTCGCACTGGCACTCCCTCGGTGGCCTATTTACTCTCAGCCGTGCTCTCTTTTGCCCACAATACCGAGAATCCTCTCTGTTTTCTGTAAAGGTCCCAAAAGTGTGAATACAAATAAACATGAGTTTGCACAAATGTTGGTGTCATGGGTATGAAAAAGGGGATTGGTTCAAACTTTTTACACATATGATAACACATGAGAGGTTGTTCAAAAACCAACTTAGGGTTATTTGCATGTTTCGACCCTAGGTGGATTAAGACCCAGAAGTGAAGTACTCAAGTGCAAAGGAAGGGTTTAAAAATCAGATTTGGAACTAAAGGATCAAATCAAATTTAAATGAGGGGGGGACACAATGGGAATTCAAAACTGTTGTGTTCAAACTCTTGTTTGCAGCAGCTAACACAAGAATCAAGTTGCATATTTAGATTCCTTAGGTCCAAATTAGTGGGTAAGCAAAGTTTCATCAACTTTTGAAAAGATTTGCTACCCATTTTTCCAAATGGAGTTAAATGTGCAAGGGGTTCAAATATACATTTGAATTTGGTTGAATTTTGTCCAACTATCCAAATGCTGCTCATTATTCAACTCCAAACATTTGAAATGGTCACTTGCCAAATGTTGGAGATCTTTTGAGGGATAAGAGGGCACTGACTGGTGGGCCCACATGTCATAGGTCAAATGTGACTTGCACACTAAGTTTCTGTGCTGTTTTCACTCCACCGAGAGGGCCTGCCGTGTAACACCGAGGGGCACCGCAAGCCACCTCCTGCTCCTCACCACCCGCTGGCATTAGGGTGTAAGCTTCCTCTCGACGTTACCCTCCCTCCCAGACTGAAGCAAACCAAGTTTTCTTCATCCTCGCTCACAAAACGCAGTGAACAGAGCCACCACGTCTTCCACCCTCGGCTGATCACGCTGTGCACTTCCCACAAGTTGGACGCCCGGCTGAGGCACCAAGAAGCTGCGCCCATCTCTCCTCGACGTGTTACATCGATCCCCAGCTCATCTCCGGCCTTCCTCTGCTGTGACCGAGCCAGTTTTCTCCCGGCAGAACCGAGCAACGACACACTTCCGCTGCTACACATCGACTGGCTGCCACAGCGCCTCTCCGGCAAGCTCAAGAGGCCACAGAGGTGCGCCAGAAGGTACTGATCCTTATCCCGTCGTCCCCCTGCTCTCCCCCGACGCCGGCTCGCTGGAATTTGATTTTTGGCACCGGCGCACGTATAGAACAGACCGTGTTTAATTCTTGAAATTCTCCCAAACCGATGGATCATACCTCCTACAATTCAAACCACAGCAACTATATTCCCCAGCGCCCTCCCACACCGAAGCACGAAGCAAACCGAGCCACCTATGCCCCGGGCAACGAGAAATCACCGGCGGTGGCCAAAACTGCCACGGTCCACGGTGACGACTAGGTTGCAGCCATTTTCTGCACGATTTGATCTCCGTTCCATGTTCCTAGAACCATAGGGATGCTGTAGGGCATCGTAGCTCGCCGGGAGAATCCTTGGACACGCTGGAACGCGTCCATGCCAAGCTCCCGAGCCGCCCCGCCGGTGCCGACCCACCTACACCCGTTTTCATGCGGGGAAACCTTGCCCGGCAGCTGCGCCATGTTCCAAGGAGCATGTAGGGCGAAACCGGAGCTCATTTGGTGTAGAAATGAGCGAGAACGAGCCATGCCACGTTTTCTGCCGGTGTGCACCCGCGGGCTCTGGCGGGAGGTTGAAGAACCACCTGATCCGTGGGCCCCACGTGTGACTGTTCTGTTTAAAATCAAACAGAGAGTTGTTCAAACTTGTAAAATGCATAACTTGGTGTAGGAAGCTCCAAAAATGGTGAGATAAATTTTGTTGGATTCCTTTAAGAGAGTACTATCCAGGGGTACATCCGAATATTTATGAAAATCCCTGGTTTTTTCTCATTAATTTATATAAGGAAAATCTTGTAGGAAATTTTCCAGGAGCTCTGTTTATTGGAAAATTCCCAAATTTGAGCAAGAGATTCCCCAAAAAATGCCTGAACTCCAGTAAAATTTTCAGAAGCATTGGACCTCATTTGCTTGGCCAAATGTGGTGTTAATTCCTTATGTCTCTGAAAATTGGAAAATAAACAGAGTTCAATTTCTGAATTTTTCCCCCAAATTTAGAACCTTATAACTCTTGCTAGGAACCTCCAAATTTAGTGATTCAAATTGGGTTGGCATATTGAATAGCTCTGTCCAAATCTACAACCCAATTTGTATGAAACCCATTATTTAATTCTGGAAAATTCTTTAAAATTTTCAGCATAAGAATTTTAGAGGGAGTTTGGTTAATCCAAAAATTCTCAAATTTTTCCAGAATAGTATATAGGGTATTAGTGAACCCCTGTAAAAGTTTCAGCTCAATTGGAGTTGATTTGTTCAGGGCAATTCAGATTTGAAGGTGCTGTGTTCAATTGAATACAGAAACATTTTCAGAGAATTTCCAAAACTTGGAAATTCAGTTCTGGGCAGATCTTAGCTCCAAAAATGCTAGGAAAATTAATGCAAACTCTATGAACTATAATTGAAATTGTAGTTCACTAAGTATGGCATGAACATGGGTGTGAGCTCAGAATTAATTCTTTTTTGCTTAATTACTTAAAAAATTATTCTGAACAAACCACTCAATGAAAAGTGCTAATTTTTGGTCCAGAGGAATTTCTGGTGACAAGGAACTCACATGAAAATTCTCAGCTCCATTGGAGCTCTGGATCACCCCAGTGCTGTTTAACCTCTTAAGGTGATTAATATAGAAGAGGGGGAAACCACTTAGCACTAATCATGTGTTTAGATCCAAACCTAAACCACTAGCACCAGTGTCATTTTATTCTTAAACAGAGTTCCAGTTTTTGAAAACTTGTTATTAGAACTTGTAGCAAAGTCTTTACAATTAAACAATTGTGCATATACATTACATGTAGCATCTACGTGAAGGACTTCAAGTCATTGGAGTGGAGATCAAAGGAAGGAGGGAAGAGATAAAGCCAAGTGATCTTCACTAACTGGATTATATATATATATATATATATATATATATATTAGCCCTGCAAAACAAAGGCAAGCCCTGGTTTGCATCAAATTTACAAGTCTTTATTTGTATTCACTTCATATGTCTAGCATTTTATTTATTGCATTACGTCTAGATGGTATGAAACTCCAAATGCATGGCCCAGAAAACCCTGGAGTTTAATGTAGGATATGTTATCAATTAATTATAACTGCTGATGTCAACAAAAGTGGATTAAAAGAGGCATAACTCGAGTAGGCAGATTCCTACTCGTGAACAGGGATTTAGGGGGATCAATCGAAAGAGTTGGGAATTGATCCTCATAGTTGGGAATGGAGACCGGGCAGTGGATGGAAGGTCAAGGACGTGGTCCTGTGAGCCTAGTCTATGTCTGAGTCGATTAAGGCCCGTTCTCGTGTGCGGCCCCGCTGGACAAGTTTGAGATGTGTACCGGATGCATACTGGCTATATGGGACCTAGGAAAACGATGTAACATGTTAACCTGGGTGTCGAGGCATACCTCACCGTCTGATCCCGATGCTGAAAGGATAGAGAAGTCGGCTCTACGAGGGTTTGCTGTAGGGAGACTTAATCCCAGTCGGTGGGACCGGTTCGACATTTGGGTGTCGTGTGAAAGGTTGCCACGTACGGCGTCAGTGACGGTTGTTGTGTGCAATGTCGAGTACGGGCGTACGTGTCGTGTCAGCCGAGTGTTTTTGATTGCAATCACCGTCGCTCGCGGTAGTGAGTATACTTGTACACTGAGTCGTGACGTAGTAATAAACTGGAAAACGTTTAATATGCTTCGTGGGTAATCCTCATAATGAAGATGAGGAACGAGCAACACTTCACTAAATTTAATTTCCACCTTGGGCTAGTAGCGTCGAGGCAAAGCGTTTCTTGTTTGATGGTGGAGTCTCGACGTTGATGGCGCAAGGTCTGTATTAGAATAGGGTAGCTCACTAAAGTTACTTTCACCTCGGGCAAGTGACATCGAGATAAAGCGTTTCTTGTTTGATTGTGGAGTCTCGATGTAAATTGCGCGAGGGCTATAAAAGTTGCTTAAAAGTTGAAGTAAGGACTCTCCTGTAGCTCAAGTTCATTGTTTGTGCAAACTGCGATAATCAGCCCTCTATTTTCATCATGTAGAGTTTCATGACTAGGGTGACGGGTCAGTCTTGCTGAGCTTCGTGCTCACAGATACTGCATAAGTTGTTTTGCAGGTAATAACTGTACGCTTCTAAGTATGGGTGTCTGATGAGACTCGGAGCTCTCCGAGTGGTGAACTCATTGCAACCCCTGCCGCTGCTATTGTGATAGTGTTGCTAGCGAGAAGGGTCCGCGGGCTGGACACCTTCTCTGTTGCTTAGCATAGGTATGAGACGTGAGTTGTAATAGTCTTCCGCTGTAGAATATGTTGAGAAGTATTTGTAAAATTTACACTTTGTAAGCTTCCGCTTGATTTATGTAATATGATTCTTTATTATGTGTGATGTTGGGTGCCGCATCGCACGGCACCACCCAATGCGATTCCCGGGCGAGGTGCCCTGTCCCCGTGAGTGATCGGGACGGCGGGCCCTCACAGTGTGGTATCAGAGTCGCATTGGTAATAGCGCATGGAATAAGGATCGTATTACGACAAAAACTTAGGATACGCTGAGGAAACGGTATTAGGCCCACATAAGGACTATAGTAGTATAGTTACTTAAAGTGGCAGTACTAACATACTTGTTATAATTCTGAATTTTTGATTATGTAACGACGCACCTACGCTCAGGTAAGCATGGTAAGGAACGCCACCGAAAGCGGTTCAATTTCGGTTAGCTCCCCTGACGAGGAAAGTGGTTCAGGGATAGGTCTCAAAGCTTGGTGTGAGACGTCAATATGAAACTCTTGGACTCTTCGTGTCCCTGAGTTCATATAAAACTCTGATCCCTAGTATGCAATAGGCAAGTGACTGGAGATCCCATCGTGTGGTCAATAACGCGATAGTGTGGTCTTCTAGAAATAGCCCAGGAGGACATACACAGCGCTTGCCATCGGCGTGCCCTGCAGGGCAGCAGGTGGTATCCGTTGGGTTGATAACATTCCCAACCGTGATGACCCGTTCATGACATACTCGGGTTCTCCGTCGTGTGGTGTAAAAACGCGATCAGGTACCTTGAGACGTGGCTTAACTCAAGGACGGCCGTATGGCAATGATACGGGCGTTTGCATTTACTTTCAAATATGGAACTGCCTGAAATGATAACAACATTTGAGTGCACCACTATTGAGTGTTCTTCTGCAGGTACTAACCACGTACGTACCCCGTGTAGTACACGTGTGCGAGGGACCGTTTAGTGCCACTAATAATACGTATATGCCGGTATAAGCCGGTTTAGTATTTTCTTTTGGAGAGGGAACGTAGTACCGACATTGTTCTTACGGTGCATCGACACCGTACCACACATAATAACCTCTTCCCTATGAAGAAATGAGTCATGAGCTAACTTTCAACTAAAAATGGAAGTTTGAAACAAATATTAGTTACTGAACTCTTATTTTGAACTAAGATTCAAATGAGAGAGTGTCTAGGTTTTAAAGATTTCAAAAAACAGAGTGCTCTGTTTCTGGCAGAAATTTTTGCTGGACTTTAACAGAGCATAACCCTGAGTATCTGTAACCAATTAAGTTGTATGATACAGTGCTGGAAGGCTTTTCAAGTGCTCTACAACTCTCTTGTAGACCTCCAGAGCAAAATCATAAGTTAAGTTGGTGAAAAGTCCAGTTGAAGGCAAACTGTTCAGAACCAGGACAGTAGCAAACCTCTCTGGACCTTTCTGTTTTTAAGCCATAACTTCCTGTAGAAAAATCCCTAAGGAGCCGGTGATACACCGTTAGAAAGGTTATGAGATATGCAACCTTGTAGTGCAAGGGTTGTTCAGATTCTTGTTGTATTTTCATATACAACTGTGATAAAGTCAGCCACATACAATGGAGATGCTGGCAAATTTTATCCAGAAAGTCTGTCAACTTTGCGAAATCATAACTTTTGATCCAGAAGTGATATGGAGGCATTTGGATACTCGTTGGAAATATATTAAAGTTAACGTTAACTTTGGTATTCAACAGGAGTTATGAAAATGCTTTTAAACTGGATCGAAATCTGGTTTGTTTAAGGACTGGTCAATCTACGTTTAAATCCTTGCTGTTAGCTACATCAGTTTGCGCTTAAATCATTTTGCTTACATGTTAAGGTTTCATTATCAGTGTTGCACTACTTTGTTTATGGAATAAATCAAGTGATAGTGTTGAACTGATAATGAACTCTTGCAATTGCAGAATGGTGCGAACTCGTTCCATGAGTGAGGTGGGTGGTTCCAGTGGTGGTCGTGGTGATAACTCTCCACAGCGAGAGCAGCGAGCTCCGCAACAGAAGCCGCCACCAGGACCTTCACCCACGGTCACAATGGCGGACATTCTGGCTGCCATGACGGGTGCAAGTGATGAGCGCACCGATTTGCTCCGCACCCTGGTGATGAATACATCCTGTCAAGGGGGATGTCAAGACGAAGACTTGCGCCAACCTCTACTGAATTCCTATGTTGAGTTCTTGGCAACTCAACCACCGGTTTTCGTTGAATCTGAGGATCTTCTGGTGGCGGATAGCTGGATCCGTACCATTGAGTCTAAGTTCGGGTTGCTTCAATGCACCGAACATCAGAAGATTTTATACGCAGCGCAACAACTTCACGGGTCCGCCAGTGCATGGTGGGCAAATCAACTCGCCTCATTACCAGCTGGACATGACTTTACATGGGCAGAATTCCGGAAGGCATTTCTCGCGTATCATGTTCCGTCCGGAATAATTCAGCGGAAACTCGAGGAGTTTCTGGCCTTAAAACAAGGGGGAGGGGTGCATACGAGCATTCACGAGTGTTCAACAAGCTGGCACAGTATGCGCCTCAACATGTGAACACCGAAGCACAAAAGTGTGAATGGTTCTTCCGCAGCCTCAATCCCAAGCTAAAGGAGAGACTCGTTTTAGCTAATCAAAAGAACTTCAACGAATTGATGAGTGCTGCCATCATGGTTGAAGATGCTCAGCGGGAAGTTCAGGCTGAGAAAAGAAAGAGCCATGTACCACCGGAGAGCAGCAGTAGTGCTCCGCAGAAATACAGGGTGGTAGACAGTACCTTGAACTGTCAGCTGATGCAGCCGGCTCGATGACTCCAGCAATATTCAGGTCGTTTGTCCCAACACTCTGAAGTCGGACAGCTGCAACAACGGTATATGCAGCCACGTTATTCTGTTCCTCAAGTGTTCTTGCCGCAGCAGGATACAACCAGTGTCCATACTCAGAGCAACCAGGAACCGGTTGAGAAACTGTGCTTCACGTGCGGGTACTTGGGTCACATCAGCAGGAAGTGTATAGAAAGGATACACCATAGAGAAACTACACCGGGGCGGGGTATAAATCAACCCCGTGCTCAGCTTCAAGGAACAGCACCAAAATCCGGGTGCATTTATCATACAGTTCTAGAGGATGTGCCAGATGGGGCACCTGTGCTAGCGGGAATGTTCACCCTCAATGGACTGCCCGTGTTGATTCTATTTGACTCTGGAGCTACACACAATTTCATCAGCAGGTTGTTTGTGTGCAAAGCTGAGCTCTCCACCTCTACACCGAAGGATCACTATCTTATCCGCTCACCTGGTGGAAATATAGCTGCTAATGAAGTAGTGATCAAAGCACCTTTGTGCTTAGGTGGAAACTTATACCCCACAACTCTCATTGTGTTAGAGGGGCAGAAGATCGACGTGATTCTAGGAATGGTGTGGATGAACTACCATGGGGCTGTTCTGGACATCGGTCCACGGATTGTTAGTTTGGACTCCCCAATCTACGGTATCCAAACACTTATACTTGAAGCCGTGGATTCCAAAAATTCAGTGGTATACCACAGTGTGACCACGAAACTGGAGGATATTCCAGTAGTCTGTGAGTACCCAGATGTGTTTCCCGACGATCTTCCAGGGATGCCGCCTGAGAGGGATGTGGTATTCAAGATCGAGTTAGCACCGGGAACCACACCAATATCTCGGAGGCCGTACAAAATGTCTCCAAAGGAATTAGCTGAACTGAAAGAACAGATAAAGGACTTAATGGACAAGGGGTTCATCCGACAAGGCTCATCGCCATGGGGCTGTTCAGCCCTCTTTGTGAAGAAAAAGGATGAGTCACTTCGATTATGTGTGGATTATCGGCCGCTGAATGCAGTGACGATCAAAAATAAATATCCACTGCCGCGGATTGATATATTGTTTGATCAGTTGGTGGGTGCCAAGGTATTCGCCAAGATGGACTTACGGTCCGGCTATCATCAGATAAAAATCATAGCGGATGATATACCGAAGACGGCCTTCTCGACTAGATACGGGCTCTATGAGTATCTAGTCATGTCTTTCGGGCTAACAAATGCACCCGCACACTTCATGTATCTCATGAATTCTGTATTCATGCCAGAGTTGGAGATCAATTCGTCGTGGTTTTCATCGACGACATTCTCGTATACTCCAAATCGGAGGAGGAGCACACCAAACATCTCCATATTGTGCTCCAACGGTTACGGGAACATAAGCTGTATGCCAAATTCAGCAAGTGTGAATTTTGGATCAGCAAGGTACCATTCTTAGGCCACATTATTTCAGCGGAGGGTGTGGCCGTGGATCCAACTAAAATTGAGAAAGTCTTGAAGTGGGAGTCTCCAACATCTGTTCATCAAACCCGCAGTTTTCTGGGGCTAGCGGGTTACTATCGGAGATTTATTCCCAGCTTCTCAAAGGTGGCTAAACCAATGACAGAGTTGCTGAAGAAGAGCAGCAAGTATGTGTGGACAGAGGCCTGTGAAGAGGCATTTCAAACTCTAAAGAAACATCTCACAACGGCACCGGTGTTAGCCCAATCGGATACAACAAAGCCATTTGATGTTTATTGTGATGCCTCAGGCATTGGACTTGGCTGCGTCTTAATGCAAGATAGGCGCGTGATCGCTTATGGGTCTCGTCAACTCCGCAATCACAAGCAGCACTACCCCACTCATGACCTAGAACTTGCTGCGGTGGTGCTGGCATTGAAGATGTGGAGGCACTACTTACTCGGGAATTTAGTGCACCTCTACACCGACCATAAGAGCCTCAAATACATATTCACTCAGAAGGATATCAATATGAGGCAGCGGAGAAGGTTGGAATTAATCAAAGACTATGAGCTCGAGATCCATTACCATCCGGGCAAAGCTAACATGGTGGCTGATGCACTCAGTCGTAAGTCCCACGTTAATAACTTGTCAGTTGTTCCAGAGGAGGAGGAAGAACCAAGCTTGTGGGTGATTCCGTATGGGGCGTTGCATAATCTTGCTCTTGTGCCTACCATTAGAGAAGAGATTGTACAAGGCCAGAAGAGAGATAAAGGAATGCAGAAAATCCGGGCAAGAATCAATGAGGATAAAATGAAATGTTTCCGGGAAGATGAACAAGGTGTGTTATAGTTTAACAACCATATCGTGGTGCCCCGGAACCTGAAGCTAAGGAAGAAAATCCTCGATGAAGCTCATATGTCCAAGTACTCGATACATCCAGGGAGCAATAAGATGTATCAAGATCTAAAAACAAAATTTAGGTGGACTCGGATGAAGCGAGAAATTGCCAAATATGTATCCGAGTGTGATACATGTCGGCGAGTCAAAGCTGATCATATTAAGAAAGCGGGAATGCTCCAACCGTTAAGTATTCCGGCATGGAAGTGGGAGGACATCAACATGGACTTTATTGTTGGACTGCCTCTCACGTCTAGAAAGCATGACTCCATTTGGGTGATTGTTGATCGCTTAACAAAATCAGCCCACTTCATCCCAGTGAATACGGGACTCCATACTAAACAATATGCAGAGTTGTATCTCTCTAGAATTGTATGCTTGCATGGAGTCCCCAAGACCATCATATCCGACCGTGGTTAGATATTTGTTGCTCGTTTCTGGGAGCAACTACATGAATCTCTGGGAACAAAGTTAATCAAAAGCTCAGCATACCATCCTCAGACCGACGGTCAAACAGAGAGGGTGAATAAAATTTTAGAAGATATGCTGAGGGCATGTGCCATAGATCATGGAAAGAACTGGGATAACCATTTGCCATTAGCAGAGTTCTCCTACAATAATGGTTACCAATCCAGTATTAAAATGGCACCATACGAAGCGCTATATGGCAGGAAGTGCCGCACACCACTCAATTGGTGTGAATCTGGCGAAAGGGTGATTTTCGGCATTGATCTTGTAAAAGATGCCGAAGAGCGAGTCCAGCTAATTCAAGAAAACCTCAGAGCCGCTCAATCTCGCCAGAAGAGCTATGCAGACCAGCGACGCCGACCCTTGTGTTTTGAAGTCGGAGATCACGTCTATCTCCGAGCATCCCCAATGAAGGGAATTCATCGATTCGGGGTCAAGGGAAAGCTAGCGCCTCGCTTTGTGGGTCCGTTCGTTATTACAGAACGGTGTGGGCCAGTAGCCTACCGTTGGGAGCTGCCGCCATCCTTATCGGGCATCCATGACATCTTCCATGTCTCACACTTGAGAAAGTGTTTGAAGAGGCTGACGGAGATCCTTTCAGAAGACATGGAGATATTGCAACCGGATCTCACCTACGCCGAGAAGCCCATCAAGATTATCGACGAGAAGAGCCGGATCACTCGAAATCGGACTTTAAAATTTTACAAAGTCCTGTGGAGTAATCACACACCGGAAGAAGCGACATGGGAGAGTGAAGATTACATCCACAAGAACTATCCGGAACTTTTGTCGTAAATTTTGTAATTACCTTCCGCCTCATCTTTCTTTTGTAATCTCGGGATGAGATTCTTTTAAGGGGGGAGGATTGTAAAGATCCCAAAAGTGTGAATACAAAGAAACATGAATTTGCACAAATGTTGGTGTCATGGGTATGAAAAAGGGGGTTTGTTCAAACTTTTTACGCATATGATAACACATGAGAGGTTGTTCAAAAACCAACTTAGGGTTATTTGCATGTTTCGACCCTAGGTAGATTAAGACCCCAGAAGTGAAGTACTCAAGTGCAAAGGAAGGGTTTAAAAATCAGATTTGGAACTAAAGGATCAAACCAAATTTAAATGAGGGGGGACACAATGGGAATTCATAAATGTTGTGTTCAAACTCTTGTTTGCAGCAGCTAACACAAGAATCGAGTTGCATATTTAGATTCCTTAGGTCCAAATTAGTGGGTAAGCAAAGTTTCATCAACTTTTGAAAAGATTTGCTACCCATTTTTCCAAATGGAGTTAAATGTGCGAGGGGTTCAAATATACATTTGAATTTGGTTGAAATTTGTCTAACTATCCAAATGCTGCTCATTATTGAACTCCAAACATTTGAAATGGTCACTTGCCAAATTATGGAGATCTTTTGAGGGATAAGAGGGCACTGACTGGTGGGGCCCACATGTCATAGGTCAAATGTGACTTGCACACAAAGTTTCTGTGCTGTTTTCACTCCACTGAGAGGGCCTGCCGTGTGACACCAAGGGGCACCGCAAGCCACCTCCTGCTCCTCACCACGCGCTGGCATTAGGGTGTAAGCTTCCTCTCGACGTTACCCTCCCTCCCAGACTGAAGCAAACGAAGTTTTCTTCATCCTCGCTAACAAAACGCAGTGAACAGAGCCACCACGTCTTCCACCCTCGTCTGATCACGCTGTGCACTTCCCACAAGTTGGACGCCCGGCTGAGGCACCAAGAAGCTGCTCCCATCTCTCCTCGACGTGTTACACCGATCCCCAGCTCATCCCCGGCCTTCCTCTGCTGTGACCGAGCCAGTTTTCTCCCGGCAGAACCGAGAAACGACACACTTCCGCTGCTACACATCGACTGGCTGCCACAGCGCCTCTCCGGCAAGCTCAAGAGGCCACAGAGGTGCGCCAGAAGGTACTGATCCTCATCCCATCGTCCCCCTGCTCTCCCCCGATGCCGGCTTGCCGGAATTTGATTTTTGGCACCGGCGCACGTATAGAACAGACCGTGTTTAATTCTTGAAATTCTCCTAAACCGATGGATCATACCTCCTACAATTCAAACCACAGCAACTAGATGCCCCAGCGCCCTCCCACGCCGAAGCACGAAGCAAACCGACCCTCCTATGCCCCGAGCGACGAGAAATCGCCGGCGGCTGCCAAAACTGCCACGGTCCACGGTGACGACTAGGTTGCAGCCATTTTCTGCACGGTTTGATCTCCGTTCCATGTTCCTAGAACCATAGGGAAGCTGTAGGGCATCGTAGCTCGCCAGGAGAAGCCTTGGACACGCTGGAACGTGTCCATGCCGAGCTTCCGAGCCGCCCCGCCGGTGCCGACCCACCTACAGTCGTTTTCATGCGGGGAAACCTTGCCCGGCAGCTGCGCCATGTTCCAAGGAGCATGTAGGGTGAAATCGGAGCTCATTTGGAGGAGAAATGAGCGAGAACGTGCCATGCCACGTTTTCTGCAGGTGTGCACCCGCGGGCTCTGGCAGGAGGTTGAAGAAGCACCTGACCCATGGGCCCCACGTGTGACTGTTCTGTTTAAAATCAAACAGAGAGTTGTTCAAACTTGTAAAATTCATAACTTGGTGTAGGAATCTCCAAAAATGGTGAGGTAAATTTTGTTGGATTCCTTTAAGAGAGTACTATCCAGGGGTACAGTCCAATATTTATGAAAATCCCTGGTTTTTGCTCATTAATTCATATAAGGAAAATTTTGTAGGAATTTTTCCAGGAGCTCTGTGTATTGGAAAATTCCCAAATTTAGGCAAGAGATTCCCCACAAAAATGCCTGAACTCCAGTAAAATTTTCAGAAGCATTGGACCTCATTTTCTTGGCAAAATATGGTGTTAATTCCTTATGTCTCTGAAAATTCGAAAATAAACAGAGTTCAATTTCAGAATTTTTCCCCCAAACTTTAGAACCTTATAACTCTTGCTAGGAACCCCCAAATTTAGTGATTCAAATTGGGTTGGATTCATATTGAATAGCTATGTCCAAAGCTACAACCCAATTTATATTAAACCCATTATTTAATTCTGGAAAATTCTTTAAAACTTTTCAGAAAAAAGAATTTTAGAGGGAGTTTGGTTAATTCAAAAATACTCAAATTTTTCAAGAATAGTCTTTATTGTATTAGTGAACCCCTGTAAAAGTTTCAGCTCAATTGGAGTTGATTTGATCAGGGCAATTTAGATTTGAAGGTGCTGTGTTCAATTGAATACAGAAACATTTTCAGAGAATTTCCAAAACTTGGAAATTCAGTTCTGGACAGATCTTAGCTCCAAAAATGCTAGAAAAATTCATGAAAACTCTATGAACTATAATTGAAATTGTACTTCACTAAGTATGGCATGAACATGGGTGTGAGCTCAGAATTAATTCTTCTTTGCTTAATTACTTAGAAAATTATTCTGAACAAACCACTCAATGAAAAGTGCTAATTTTTGGTCCAGAGGAATTTCTGGTGACATGGAACTCACATGAAAATTCTCAGATCCATTGGAGCTCTGGATCACCCCAGTGCTGTTTAACCTCTTAAGGTGATTAATATAGAAGAGGGGGAAACCACTTAGCACTAATCATGTGTTTAGATCCAAACCTAAACCACTAGCACCAGTGTCATTTTAAATTCTTAAACAGAGTTCCAGTTTTTGAAAACTTGTTATTAGAACTTGTATCAAAGTCTTTACAATTAAACAATTATTCATATGCATTACGTGTAGCATCTACGTGAAGGACTTCAAGTCATTGGAGTGGAGATCAAAGGAAGGAGGGAAGAGATAAAGCCAAGTGATCTTCACTAACTGGATTATATATATATTAGCCCTGCAAAACAAAGGCATGCCCCGGTTTGCATCAAATTTACAAGTCTTTATTTGTATTCACTTCATATATCTAGCATTTTATTTATTGCATTACGTCTAGATGGTATGAAACTCCAAATGCATGACCCAGAAAACCCTGGAGTTTAATGTAGGATATGTTATCAATTAATTATAACTGCTGACCTCAACAAAAGTGGATTAAAAGAGGCATAACTCGAGTAGGCAGATTCCTACTCGTGAACAGGGATTTAGGGGGATCAATCGGAAGAGTTGGGAATTGATCCTCATAGTTGGGAATGGAGACCGGGCAGTGGATGGAAGGTCAAGGACGTGGTCCTGTGAGCCTAGTCTATGTCTGAGTCGATTAAGGCCCGTTCTCATGTGCGGCCCCGCTGGACAAGTTTGAGATGTGTACCGGATGCATACTGGCTATATAGGACCCAAGAAACCGATGTAACATGTTAACCTGGGTGTCGAGGCATACCTCACCGTCTAATGCCGATGCTGAAAGGATAGAGAAGTCGGCTCTACGAGGGATTGCCATAGGGAGACTTAATCCCAGTCGGTGGGACCGGTTCGACATTTGGGTGTCGTGTGAAAGGTTGCCACGTACGGCGTCAGTGACGGTTGCTGTGTGCAACGTCGAGTACGGGCGTACGTGTCATATCAGACGGGTGTTTTTGATTGCAATCACCATCGCTCGTGGTAGTGAGCATACTTGTACACTGAATCGTGACATAGTAATAAACTGGGAAACGTTTAATATGCTTCATGGGTAATCCTCATAATGGAGATGAGGAACGAGCAACACTTCACTAAATTTAATTTCCACCTTGGGCTAGTAGCGTCGAGGCAAAGCGTTTCTTGTTTGATGGTGGAGTCTTGACGTTGATGGCGCAAGGTCTGTATGAGTCTAGGGTAGCTCACTAAAGTTACTTTCACCTCGGGCAAGTGACATCGAGATAAAGCGTTTCTTGTTTGATTGTGGAGTCTCGATGTAAATTGCGCGAGGGCTATAAAAGTTGCTTAAAAGTTGAAGTAAGGACTCTCCTGTAGCTCAAGTTCAGCGTTTGTGCAAACTGCGATAATCAGCCCTCTATTTTCATCATGTAGAGTTTCATGACTAGGGTGACGGGTCAGTCTTTCTGAGCTTCGTGCTCACAGATACTGCATAAGTTGTTTTGCAGGTAATAACTGTACGCTGCTAAGTATGGGTGTCTGATGAGACTCGGAGCCCTCCGAGTGGTGAACTCATTGCAACCCCTGCCGCTGCTATTGTGATAGTGTTGCTAGCGAGAAGGGTCCGTGGGCTGGACACCTTCTCTGTTGCTTAGCATAGGTATGAGACGTGAGTTGTAATAGTCTTCCGCTGTGGAATATTTTGAGATGTATTTGTAAAATTTACACTTTGTAAACTTCCGGTTGATTTATGTAATATGATGCTTTATTATGTGTGCTGTTGTGTGCCGCATCGCACGACACCACCCAATGTGATTCCCGGGCGAGGTGCCCCGTCCCCGTGAGTGATCGGGACGGCGAGCCCTCACATTTTCTCCTTCCTCATGCAAGAACTCGATAGAGGCTACCACCACCCCGTCGATCGCTCGACCCACCCCTAACTCGTGTGCAAACCTCGGCTGAGCAGCAAAACTGAACTATAGCAACCTCCACGACCTCCTCATAACACAACCAAGAAACCATACTGTGACACCCTCATTTTTGGTTTCTGCATATATTCATGTTTCATGCAGAGAAAACATTTTGAAAGAAGTGGGAACAGAGAAAAATATCAAAAAGATAGCCAATAAGAGCCGAATCCAGTTCCCAGAGAGCGTCGAAGACAACTTCCGCGGCCCGCTGGCCACGTGGCGTGTTCGGAGCTCATCCCTGCAAAGTGGGGAGAGGTCCGCCGCTAAACTGGCTACGTGGCAGGCTCGGGGCTCATCTCCGCAAAGGGGGAGAGGTCCGACCCTGTGGGACACGTGTTGCCCCCGGAGCTAGCCACTGCGGAAGAAGCACAGGCAGTTCCGCAGGACACATGTCACCTTCGGAGCTAGTCACCACGGAAATCAGAGAACCCCGCGCGGGATACGTGTCGATCTCGGAGCTCACCTCCGAGAGGTCCGGTTCTATTGGACACGTGTCATCACCGGAGCTTATCTCCGGGAGGTCTGACACTGTTGGACACGTGTCGACCTCGGAGCTCATCTCTGAGGAAAAAGGAAAAGTACGGCGCTACTTGACGCGTGGCATTCACGGAGCTCACCTCCGAGGAAAGGGAGGTCCGGAATGGATACGTGGCACACCCGGAGCTACCTCCGGAGAGAGGAAAGGTCCGGCACTGACACGTGGTGTGCGCGGAGCCACCTCCGAATAGAGAGGAGGTCCCGACCGCCAGATACATGGCGCACGCGGAGCTCATCTCCGAAGGAGAAGGGAGGTCTCGCTCGCTTGACACGCGGCACAACCGGAGCTCGTCTCGGCGGAGAAGGAGATACCAGGTCCCGATGGACACGTAGAGCTTCCGGAGCCCATCACCACGGAGGTAACGAGTTCTGGAGCGGTTTTTGGATTCTGTACGCGTAGAAATACCGGTACGGGGGAGAAACCAACCTGAATTCCCAATGTTACCGCACCAAATCGACTAAAGATAAGTTGTTAAGATTCAACGACAATCTGAATAGGACTCTTATTCGGAATACAATCAGATTAGGACTCTTCTTCTCCCGATTATAAATAGAACCCGGAACCTCTGGCCGAAACCACGAACTTCTTTTCTGTCGGTACCCGCGATATGGGGTACCCCGCGCACAGGGGAAAATGCCTAAGGATCTCGCCCTTCTCCGCAGGGAGAGCTCCGAAGGCGCCACGCGTCCGGCGGGGCCGGACCTTCCTCTCCTCAGAGGAGAGCTCCGGGCTCGCCACGTGGCTTGCAGAAGCCGGACCTCCCCCTCCGCGGGAGAGAGGTCCGAAGGCGCCACGTGTCCAGCGGGGCCGGACCTCCCTCTTCTCAGAGGAGAGCTCCGGGCTTGCCACGTGGCCGACAGAAGCCGGACCTCCCCCTCCGCGGGGAGAGGTCCGAAGGCTCCACGTGTCCTGCGGGGCCGGATCCCCCTCTCCTCTGAGGAGGGCTCCGGACCCGCCACATGTCCAGCAGAACAGCGCTGCCTGCCCCCGAGCGGTAGGCAACGGGCGTAAAGACGCCCCATACCTTACCCGTACAAGGTATTCAAGGCCCGCGCCTTCCCAAGACGCGGAGACGCGGAGCACGCCTCTGTCAGGTGCCGTTGCGCCCAGTCGCATCACAGACTGGCGCGCGGTGTCAGAGCCTGCCAGCCAATAAACACAGCGACAAGACATCCCATGCCGCTGCCGCCGTCATCAACCGCTACGACTAGCATGCGGCATGGGCAGGGCGGCAAGACGAAGACTCAGAAGCCTTCGCCAGAGACAACTACCGACATAACTGCGGATACGGTAGTCTGCAGGCAATCTCCCTGGGACCACATGTCGGGTCCCGGGCCCCCCTTGTAAGCCACCCGAGCCTTGGACTATAAAAGGCTCAGGTGACGTTAGCAAGGGTTCGCACTCTAGCCATTCGCACCCTGGGTTCGCACTCCTGCAACCCATACGCTAGACTTCACTCATCCCCAAGCTCAGGACTCCGGTTCTGAGCAGCAAGCAATACAGCGAGCTCCTGAGCTCGCCGTGGACGTAGGGTTTTACGCTCCGGCGGCCTGAACCACGTAAAACTCGCCGTGTCAAGCTTCTCCTTAATTCGTCCATACGCTTAAGCTCTCCGCAAGTGACTATCCCCTCCGAAAAAGAACCTCCGCGGGCTGCCCAGTGCAGGTCCGGGGGAAGTGTCGACCACGCACTTCGACATTTGGCGCGCCAGGTAGGGGGCTTTTCCCTTGCGCGACGAGTTTCCGCCAACATAGATGACCAAGCTTCCTTCAGCGGCAAACTCTCCTCCTCCGCGTTCACGGCGAACCGTGACCAGTGGGGAGTACATGTCGACGCACTCAGGACGGAGTGTGTTGGTGCAAGCTGGTAGCCAGCAGCCGACTCCGGCAACGCCGACTCCGGCAATGCAGGCTCCAACCAGCGTCAGATCTTCTGCAGCGCTGAGCGTACACCACGGGGGTGCGCTAGCTGCAGCAAAAGCACTACTGCACAATCCACCTGCTGGGGACGCGCCTCAGGCAGCGACCCAGCAGTGGATTCGCGAGGTAGACCGTCTCGTCGTCGCCGCCGCAAACCCTCGACTTCGGCGGGGACGACGCTCCGGCTAACCGGCTGTGTCGCTGACGCGCACGCCAACGGTTGACGAACAGACGGCAGATTCCAGCTCCACCAGGCTCCAGTCGACGGACCTGAGGACAGAGCTGGAGCGGTGTCACTTGGGCCAGGATGCCCGGGTGTACCTCGAGCGACATCGAGAAAGGCGCCGCAACCAGGAGACTGGCGACAGCGTGACGTCGGCCTCGACCGAACCTGAAGAGCAGACTTTCGCCACGCGAACTCTGCCACAGGCATACGCCGCGCAGCATATGCCACAGCCATATGCTCTGCAAACGGCGCCCCCAGTCTATGGAGCTGCCTTGCCCATACCGGGATACACCGTGTCGATGGCGAACCAAGCGTTCGCGGCACCAACACCTGCGGCAACAGGGGCAGGATGTGCGGCCCTGGCACCCCACCTTCGCTTCGCAAGGTGGCCGCGCAAGTTCCGGCCGCACCTGCCTGAGAAGTACGATGGCAGCGTCAACCCGGCGGAGTTCCTCCAGATCTACTCCACCGCCGTACTTGCCCCAGGAGAAGCCCCGCGGGACCTGATCCAACGTGAAGATGACAACCTCGTCGACGAGGCTCGGCTGCAGGTGACACCCCACAACGCACGGTCTCGGCTGCTGCTCTAGCACTACCGCCAAAGAACCAAACGCGTCAGGGACCTGCAGAAACGCAACCTGGTGCCGCGGCACAAACTTTCCCGAGAAGGACCTATAAACTCTCTCCCAGCAGGGAAGGTCCCTTCCGATTCACGAAAGTTGTCGTCCCAGGTACACATGCCTTTCCACCGATTGTGGGATCCGTTCCCAAAACCCCTTGGCGTGGAACAACACTGTAAGTCCTACCCCCCGAGCATTAGTAGAACAGGGTCGTTCCCTTCTGTAATAAATCCCATAGAGTCTAGGAACAGCGCTTGGGGTAGCTAAGTCTCAAGGGACGGTACAGGACTACTTTCAGCTTAGCCTGGTTCCGACCCTAAGCGCGTAGAGTCTTGCTTCCCTTCTTGACGAGGCGGGTCATTGCCTCCATGTACAGCCTGACTTCCACCTATGGGCATTAACACAGAAACCTGTTCTACCTCGCTCTCTCTCATGTGCTCATTTAAATTACACATTAATTTTTATGATCGCACTCTCTATGTATGTTCATCGTACATCTAGCTCCCTCTCTCCCGCGCTCACCCATAGTCAGCATTTGCTATCCTACCGAAGGCGGCTGCGCTTGAGGCACCTGCCGATGGCCAAGTGGGTCTCTCGGGCCTCCCCCAGTCAGGTGTTGCGGTGCCAGTTGGTCACCTCCAGGAAAGGCCTGCGCCGTGCATGGGGGGTCCAGGGTGCGTATCCCGCTTAGCCGGCTCAGTGCCCAAAGCATGCTCATCCTGCCCTCCGGAGGTCCAGGGGAGTACAACCGCTTTGCCTGGTCATGAACCCAAAGCCTGTGCACTCTGCTTCCTCGGCGCACGGTCCGGTACTAGGGATCGGACGATCGTACCCGGACCTTGGAGGGAGCCGGAGCCCCGGCGCCTCGCGCACAGAATTGTCCAAGCCCCGTATAACGGATCAGGATCGTAAGCCGAATAAGACTAGGAGACGGGAGGGGAGGACCCCCCGAGGAGAATTACGTTTCCTCTACCTGTGTGCAGGACCTCCAGGTTACAGCAACGGGGACCGCACGAAGCGGGGGAGAGGGGGGAGGAGCTACCAACTACTCCGACATAGGACTAGAAGGACCGAGTCCCGCCCCCTCAGCAGGGGCGAGGCCCGAACGCCCCACGTGTCCCACGGGCCCGGAGCTCCCGCCCCTCCAGAGGGGGGCTCCGGGCTCGCCACGTGGCAGGCGGAAACCGGACCTCCCCCTCTAGGGGGGGTCCGAAGGCCCCACGCGTCCAGCGGGGCCGGAGATCCCGCCTCCTCGGGAGGGGCCCCGGACCCGCCACATGGCCGGCAGATCCGGACCGTCCCCCATGGGGCGGGATCCGGAGACCCCCGGGGGCCCTTAATACAGTTAGGACCCGGGGAAGGTGTCTGTGCAGAGCTCCGAGATTGGCGAAGGCCTCTGAGTACCTTGCGGAGCTAAGGACTCGGTCAGGCAAAACCAAGAAGGAGATAAAAGGCATCGCAGGCACAAACATTCAAGGGAGTCTATTTATTCAAGGCTCCATGAGCTGGACTACAGACTCGATAAAAAGGGAGAAGCAAGTCCTAGGGTCCTCCCGGTTCACGCCGGAACCTAGCGGCTACAAGGGCGGCCACGTCCCCGACTTCAGCCCTGGCAGTCTCCTCCCGCTCCGTGGCAGGGCCCTCTCTCGCTGGCTCCAGGGAGAAAGAAGGGTCCCGGCTCCTGAAGCATGCCAGCACATGTGTGGCGACCTCTAGGGCCAGACCACGTCCCTCGGCCTCAAGCTCGTTGGCGACCACCGAGTCTAGCCTGTCCAGCTTGGCGCCGATCGACTCCAGCGCGGGGATCACCTCCGCCACCTTCAACGCAGGAGCCGCTGCCCTCATCGGACTGAAGCCAAGAGGGATCAGGGCGGACCCCACCCGATTGACGAAGCTTGAGACCGCATGCGCCTCGGAGGACCGCAAGGCCGAGAGCTCCTCCACCTCGCGGCGGGCTGCCTGCAGGGCCTCCTGGTTCCTCTCGGAGAATTCTTTCTCCTTGGCCGCCAGGGAACCTTCCCGAAGGCGGAGAGTCTTGGCGAGCCGCTCCAACTCAGAAGCCCTGAAGTCGGCAGCCAACTCTCAATCCAGGATCGCCTGGCGATCGCAGGAGACCTGTTCCTCCCTCATGACGAGGTCTGCCTTCTGAGCCTCTAGCTCCCTGGCCCGAGCTCGCAGGTCATCCTCGCCCGCCGCCAGCTGCGCAGCGACCCTCTCCGTCTCGGCTGCCGTGGAACGCTCCCGGTCCTCAACGGCGAGTTTATGGCGCTCCCAACAGCTGCCGTATCTCCTCCGCGGCACAGAGGCTCTCCTCGGCCCGAGCGTGTGCCTCAAGGGCCTCCCTGTTGATCCGCCACGTTTCGGCGTCCAGGCGGTCAACAGACCGCTTCAGCCGGTTGAGGAGCACTTCCCTAAAGTCCAGCATCTCCTGCCTGGAGTCGAGTTCGCCCTTGACCTTCGCTGTCCGCTCCCGCAAAAGGTTCCCCCAGGTGAGGAGGCAATTCCTTTCAACCGTATGCTCCTCCCGCTCGCGACCAAGTGCGGCCGAGACCTGCCGGGCGCTCGCTTGGGCGAGCGCGAAGGCATCCGCCAGGGGCAGTGGGGCAGCAGAGTCCGGGGCAGCACCCCCGACCTCCTCCATCACATCATCCTCAAGAGAAGTCTATGCACCAGCGACCGGGACTAGACGCCGGTCAGGAGAGGCTGGCGCCAGGACTCCGGCAGCCGAACCCGCCAGACTCTCTCTAGCTTCTGGCTTCTTGACCGGTGGAGGGGGACGAGCGGGGGAAGTCGACGCCGAAATAGAAGCCGGGTCACCTGGTGCAGGGTTGACCTGCGCTGGCCTGGGGGCCACGGCGGTCGTCTCGGCAAGAAGAGATGACGCTGCCGCTGAATCCGGGCACACCGAAACAGGAGAAACTCACGTTGGCTTGGGGGCTGCGGCAGCTGTCCCGGTTTCCGAGCGCAACGGTGCAGTCTCCCTGCCAGCCGGGGATGGCCGGGAAGCGCGAACACTCCAGTGGGCTCTGATCCCCGACTTCCGAGCCGGGGTAGGACTCCCAGAGCCCGCCGTCGTCACTGACGGCCGCTCCGCAGTCGCCTGGACTAGCGGAGCAGGGGACGCCCCAGAAGCTCCCCTCAACGCATAGGCCCGGGGCCTCTTTGTGTCGCCACCGGAAGGAGTGCCATCTCCAGAAGCAGGAGGTGCAGGCACCCCAGATCCCCGACTTGGCACAGATGCCGCCACAGGAGGAGATCGAGCGCGTTTCTTCTCTGGTGGCGGGTTGGAGGCCATGACGAGGGAGGACTCAAAGGCAAGAAGACAAAGGCACAAGAGTCCAATAAAAAGCGCTGGGAAGTGCGAAGGGAAGCCGCAATGCGGGTAAGTTCCCCTCTTAAACCTTCCCAGGGGCAATTCCAAGTGATTCGAAACTCTTCGAATACGCCGCATCGGCAACCGCTTCGGCCCCAAGACCGAGCGCCGATGACAGGTGGACCCAAGCCGCCCAGCTGGAGCGGTGGGTCATGGAGTCAGTCTCCTAAGAAGACGAGCCGGCAAGGCAGTCCCACGGTCCCCGAAGAAAGCACCGCAACATGTAGAAGTGGCAGTCTGGGGAACCGCCGCAGTAAAGACAACCATCAAGTGGACGCACGCTCCCACGAGCCCGCGACTGTTCGTGCTCCGGCAGCAGTCAATGCGGGACTTAGAGAAAGTGCACGGAACAGAAGAGACAGAGGTCCCACCTCGGGCTCACTATCTCCCCCGAGATGGGCCCGGGGGCCACTGTCGGTACCCGCGATATGGGGTACCCCCGCGCACAGGGGAAAATGCCTAAGGATCTCGCCCTTCTCCGCAGGGAGAGCTCCGAAGGCGCCACGCGTCCGGCGGGGCCGGACCTCCCTCTCCTCAGAGGAGAGCTCCGGGCCCGCCACGTGGCTTGCAGAAACCGGACCTCCCCCTCCGCGGGAGAGAGGTCCGGAGGCGCCACGTGTCTAGCGGGGCCGGACCTCCCTTTTCTCAGAGGAGAGCTCCGGGCTTGCCACGTGGCCGACAAAAGCCGGACCTCCCCCTCCGCGGGAAGAGGTCCGAAGGCTCCACGTGTCCTGCGGGGCTGGACCCCCCTCTCCTCTGAGGAGGGCTCCGGGCCCGCCACGTGTCCAGCAGAACAGTGCTTCCTGCCCCCGAGCGGTAGGCAACGGGCGTGAAGACGCCCCATACCTTGCCCGTACAAGGTATTCAAGGCCCGCGCCTTCCCAAGACGCGGAGACGCGGAGCACGCCGCTGTTAGGTGCCGTTGCGCCCAGTCGCATCACAGACTGGCGCGCGGTGTCAGAGCCTGCCAGCCAATAAACGCAGCGACAAGACATCCCATGCCGCTGCCGCCGTCATCAACCGCTACGACTAGCATGCGGCATGGGCAGGGCGGCAAGACGAAGACTCAGAAGCCTTCGCCAGAGACAACTACCGACATAACTGCGGATACGGTAGTCTGTAGGCAATCTCCCTGGGACCACCTGTCGGGTCCCGGGCCCCCCTTGTAAGCCACCCGAGCCTTGGACTATAAAAGGCTCGGGTAGGCGACATTAGCAAGGGTTCGCACTCTAGCCATTCACACCCTGGGTTCGCACTCCTGCAACCCATACGCTAGACATCACTCATCCCCAAGCTCAGGACTCCAGTTCTGAGCAGCAAGCAATACAGCGAGCTCCTGAGCTCGTCGTGGACGTAGGATTTTACGCTCCGGCGGCCTGAACCACGTAAAACTCGCCGTGTCAAGCTTCTCCTTAATTCGTCCATACGCTTAAGCTCTCCGCATGTGACTAGCCCCTCCAAAAAAGAACCTCCGTGGGCTGCCCAGTGCAGGTCCGAGGGAAGTGTCGACCACAAACTTCGACTTTCCAACTCCTGAGCTGACGACTTAGAGCCCTAGCCCCAACTCACCGAGTAAGCCATCACCGGAGTTCAGCGAGGAAGATCGCCGGAAGAGAGCCCCAACGATCCGTCTGATCAGGGAAGGACCCCGAGACCGAGAAGAACGTAAGGTAGGTCTCCAATACCACCTTACAACATCGTTGTGTTTTCTTTGCATCTGTTCTTCGATTCCTTTTGAACAGAAGCTTTCTCGTGGACAGATCACTTGTTGATCGGGTTGATCTAAAGACAAGGTCATGGCCACGTCCACATCTGATCCGAACACCTGTGTTCTTCATAAAACCATGCAAGAACACTTACAAACCGACCTAATAAAACTAAACTGATTATAGGATAGCATGCATATGCATCATCACATCTAGTTAAATTTGTGCATGATATTGATTGCTGTGAATCTTGTATGTGCGTGATCCTGTATAGAAGGACAAGCTTAGGGAGCTGTCTACGACGAGCTGCAACAACAAGGTTTCGAGATCCAAGAGCAACCGGAACCGCAAGAACAAGGCAAGTGCTCCTTGACCATATTGATCCTATGTTTTGGGAAAAACTGTTTTGTTTTGCTAAAAGGTGTGTGTGCTGAGTCAAACATGATGGGAAACCCTTTTATAGGAGTTTACTAGTTTTGGTTAAAACTACCCTTGTCGCCAGGTTTTTACTTTTAAGCTTCGCTGAGTCCATGTGATTGGGAAGCGAGATAGATGTGTCTAGCTAACTGCACTCGTAATGATAATGAGAAAACCGATGTTGTTAATGAAAATGGATCGGAGGGAGATTTAGGCAAGACTGGGTTTATGAATGAGGTAGCATGAGATGGTGGTTTACTTGCCGTAGATCTAAGGACCGGTTCATGCGAGCACATACCAGGATAACAGTGCCACCACAAGGCCAAGTATGGGTGCGGCTTAGCTGACTAATTAGGTAAGTTGCTAGATTGTTATGGACCGTGGAAGGCGCGGGGAATGCGAGTCGAGTGAGGACTGCCCTGGGAACTGCATGGCACAAGAGGGGGCCCGTGGGTGGGAGAATTGGAGATTCTAGCCTGCCGGTGAAACCTTAGTGAGTCCATACATCTAGTAACCCCTTTGTAAAGGCTATTTTGTGATCTCTTGGCCATACACCGACGGTTGTGTACTGGTATAATGGAGGTTCTGCAGTCGCCGACAGGTGACAAAATCACAAACTTGTGGGTAAAGAGGTGCAAACTCTGCAGAGTCTAAAACTATCATGATAGCCGAGCTTACGGTCACGAGCGCCTGGCCAACTTCCATGATTAGTTGGGATGGTTATTGGATATGGTTATTGGTTATGGTTTTGGATGGTTTGGTTTTCGGGACTGTTGAGTCCGGGTGATAAGATGGGTTGCATGACTGTTGAGTCATGGCAACAAGGTTAGTCTTGGTGGGAGACGAAGTTGTTTTATGAGATGAAATGGTAGCGAATACGAGATGGTATTCGTGAGATGGTAGCGAATACGAGGAGGTATTCGTGAGCGAGAATGAGGTTGATTGATGACTGGTTGTGACATGGAAGGTAATGAACATAATGGAGGTATGATTGGTATTTTAATACATGTTGGGATTACATTCACTTAAAGATGAGTTGATGTTTTATCATGTTTTTGGTAAATAACTTTGCTTTCTGCAATGAGCCTTTTTATACCTACCTTGTTATGAGCTACATATCATATTTTCCTGCACTTGCTGAGTACATCATTGTACTCAAACTTGCATTATTATTTCATCATCAGCAACAGGAGAAGATTTCTATGAAGACCAAGTGGAGCATTAGGCATGTGATCTGTTCTCAACCTTGCCTGTGGGGATGGAGTAGAGATGGAGCCATTGATGCCTAGAATTGCTTCCGCATTAGTTAAATTACTTCCGCATTAGAATAAAGACTTCCGTCGCATAGAAATAAGACTTCCGCTGTGAGAATGAGTCCAAGACTCATGAGACATTGTATAAACTCTGTTATTCGTGGTAATATATAATCTGAATTCAGTTTGTGGAACATATGTGTATGTGTGATGAACATCCTGGGCACACATATGCATCAGTTCCGGTTCCGTGGTTTTCCACAGAATTGAGGGTGTCACACATACAGAGAAATCAGTTCTTCCGCGGCGGCCGAAACAAAATCGAGACACGGTGCTCCCGTGGACAGCTCACCCAGAGACTTTCACGGCCAAACAAGATCACCGTTGGACGCGCCGAGCCTCCACGCAGCTCACCTCCGAAGCTCAAGTCCAACCGGGGATCGTCGCCGGCGGAATTCCAGTTTTCGTCCCGGCCGGTGCAAAACCATCCTCGGGTATGAATTCATGAAATTCCCGATTGATTCTTGTTTAGAGGCCACAAAACTTCACACACAGTAGCTAGACTCGATGGCGCATAAGTTTGCTTCATAACCCTAGCATGAAACCACGTGTAGCCGGTGTATTCCGAGCTTTTCTAACGGCACAAATGGCGGGAAGCTTTGGGCGCACGATGAAAGCTATATTAGAGCCGTTCCCGGGCCTTTTCACCACCATGCCGAGCTTCTCTAGCCATCATGGATGCTGTAGGGCCTTTCCAGTGAGCATTTGGGGGGCTAGCACGTTGGGGCGACGTCGCCGAACCTCCACTGAGCCGCCGCATCGGTGCGAGCTAGGTTAGAGCCGAAGCCGGTGTGGGGAAACTCTCCCAACGTGTTCAGCACACAAAATTAGGGCCTAGCAGCGATTGGGCACGGGAGGAGGCCGAAAACCGAGGTGCTCCGACGAGCTCAGGCGGCGCGGGACGCGGGGGTCGCGAGGTTGAAGAAGGCCTCACCGGGCCCGTGTGTCGGTTGCTCGAGAGGGGGAGGCCAGATCCTCTGTGACGCCGGATCAAACTGTGGCAATCCGGGAATAGTTCTGTGTCCCCGTGTGGTTTTGTTCCGGCACTAGACACGTGTCTCCTAGTCCCCCAGACAGGATTCAAACTTTTCTCTCGATTTATTTGAATCCCAGATTTTTCCTCAAACTTTAGAAGGCCATAACTTTTGCTAGGAAACTCCAAATTTAGTGATTCAAATTGGGTTAGATTCAGGTTGACAAACTCTATCCAAATATTCAACCCAATTTGTATGAAAGGCATTATTTAGTTCTGGAAAATTCATTAAAGCTTTTCAGGAAAAGAATTTTTGAGGGAGTTTGGTTCATCCAAAAATCCTCAAATTTTGCCAAAATAATCTTTAGGATGTTATTGAACACCTATAAAAAGTTCAGATCAATTGTAGTTGATTTGATTAGGAGAATTCAGGTTTAAGTTACTGTGTTCAAATGAATACAGAAACATTTTTAGAGAACTCCCAAAACTTGGAAATTCAGTTCTTGCCAATTCGTAGCTTCAAAAATCCTAGAAAATTCATGCAGGCTCTATGAACCATAATTAAAATTTTAGTTCACTAAGTTTGACATGAACATGAGATTTACCTCAGAATTAAATCCGTTGTGCTTAATTTCTTAGGTAATTGTTCTAAATAAATCACCCAATGAAAAATGCTAATTTTTGGTCCAGATAACTTTCTTGTGACAAGGAATTCACATGAAAATTTTCAGCTCCATTGGAGCTCTGGATCACCACTGTTCTATTCAACCTCTTTAAGGTGATCAGCACACAAGTGGAGAAAGCACTTAGCACTTGATCATATTACTTAAACCCAACCCAAACCACTAGCAACAGTGTCATTTTAAATTCTTCAACAGAGTCCCAGTTGTTAAACTTTGTCATTAGAGTTTATTAGCAAAATATTTACAATTAAATACATATGCATATTCATATCGTGTAGCATCTACGTGAGAACGTGTGAAGGAGTTGAAGTGAAGATCAAGGAGAGAGGAAAGCGAGTGATCAAGCCCCAAGTGATCTTCACTAACTGATTGTAATCTTAGTCACCTGCAAAACAGGCAAGCCCCGGTTTGCATTTGAACAGTTTTATAAAGTATTTCCATTTCTAGAGATCGTAGCTTTGAATGGTTTGATTGCATTAAGTCTAGTTGATATTGAAAACCCCGGTTGCATGACCAGAATTTCCTAAGAGAGAAAGGGTAGAATAGCACCTCCTTGAGTGGATTTTGCTATGCTAAATGTTAGTAGGAAAGGTTCGGTAGAAGTCGAGTAGTTGGAATCTACTCGCGAGTTTAGGGCTTGGTTTATTCGGAGCGGGTCAAGAATAGAAACAATGAGGAAAGCTCACAGATAAGAAATGGAGACCGGGCAGGGAGGTTTAGATGCAGCAGGCTGCGGATTGTGCGTGCATAGCCCTGCCTGTGTCGGTTAAGGCCCGTCCGTACTTGGCCCTGTTGGATAAGTTTGAGTTGTGTACCGGGCGCATACTGGCTATATGGGACCCAGGAAACCGATGTACCTCAGGAGATCCACATTGGAACTTTTCTAACCGTCTTAGGCTTTCGGCGTCAGGGTAGCTGGAGGTAACTCGCTCAAGAACATATGACTGCGGGTATGTACCTTGAGGGAGCTTGCATACTTGGGGCAGTTAGACCGCGTCCTGTGTGGAAGATCTTGGGAAAGGTGGCCGCGTACAACGTCAGTCAAGGTTGCTGCCGACAACTCGGAGTACAGGTGTACGTGTCGTGTAGTCCAGGCGTGTACTGATTCAAATCACTGTCGCTCGCGGTCATATGAGTATACTTGCCCACTGCGTATTGACGTAGTAAGAACTGAACTTGTTTTCTTTTGAACTTGATAAGGTTGTGATGTATCTTGTATTACAATCATGCTTGAATTATAGATAGGCTAATTAAAGTTTACTTCACTTTGTGCAAGCAGCATCGCAATAAAGCGTTTCTTGTTTGATTGTGTAGTTGCGATGATGTTTGGCTCAAGGTCTTTACAATGAGGCTTAAAACCTGAAAGTTAAGGATCAACTGTAGGCGAGTCCTTTATGCAAAGTAGCTAACCCATTTCAATCCGACGTGCATGTAGAGTTTCTTGTTTAGGAGAGACGGATCAGTCTTGCTGAGCCTATGTGCTCACACTTGCTATATGAGTGGTTTTGCAGGTTAATATTGATGCTAAGAAGAAGGTTGTTCGGTGAGACTCGGAGACTCCTGAGTCGTTTAACACATGGCAAACCCAGCCGCTGCTGTTGTCTTCGTGTTTCTAGCGAGAAGAGTCCGCGAGCTGGACCTCTTCTCGAGTGCTCTCTAGTTATTCAACGTGAGCTGTTTATAGACTTTCACTATAGCTATTTGATATAAATTATTTACAAAGAAAAACTTGTAAGCTTCCGCTATTGTTTTATGTAATACATGTTTTCTTATATGTGAGCTGTTGGGTGCCGCACAATACGGCACCATCCAATGCGATTCCCGGGCGAGTGGCACGGCTCCGTGAATGAACGGTGGCCGGGTCACTGTCAGCGTGGTATCAGAGCCGCATTGGTAATAGCGCATAGAATAAGGATTGTATTATGACAAAAACTTAGGAAACGGTGAGGATACAGTACTAGGCCCACATAAGGACTACTATATTAGCCTATTATGAAGGTGACAACCTAACTTATTTGCTATGTCGGAAAATCGTGCATCTCAGGACGTTCTATATCTTGGGGGGTGCACGTAAGCGCTGTCCACCAGTGCGCACAAGCTGAAGGGTGGAGCCCCACGGGTGGTAGGTAACCCGGCCTGCTTTGATATCCTCTACGACTCTTCATGTCGTTTGGGGTATCCGAGCAACGCCCTTCCCTGGCGTGCTACGGGCTCGTCACGTGGTTAGTAACGTGATGTAACACCCTCAAATTCATTTCCATGCATTTCATACATTTTTCATACAGAGAAACTTTATAAAAGAAGTAGAAATGGAGGAAGGAACCATAGAAATGGAGAAAGAATCATAAAAATGGTGGGGAATAGGAAAAAGACAGCTGTAATGAGCCAATTCCAATTTGCCGTAGTGCGCTGTCGAGTGTCCCGCTGGACACGTGGCGCCCTCGGAGCTCGCCTCTGAGGAGAGGGAAGGTCCGGCACCACTGGACACGTGGCGCCCTCAGAGCTCGCCTCTGAGGAGAGGGGAGGTCCGGCACAACTGGACACATGGTGCCCTCGGAGCTCACCTCTAAGGAGAGGGGAGGTCCGGCACCGCTGGACACGTGGCGCCCTCGGAGCTCGCCTCTTAGGAGAGGGGAGGTCCGGCACCACTGGACACGTGGCACCCTCGGAGCTCGCCTCTGGGGAGAGGGGAGGTCCGACACTGCTGGACACGTGGCGCCCTCAGAGCTCGCCTCTGAGGAGAGGGGAGGTCTGGCACCGCTGGACACGTGGCGCCCTCGGAGCTCGCCTCTGAGGAGAAGGATGGCCCGGCCCCACTGGGCACGTGGCGCTTTCGGAGCTCACCCCTGCGGAGGGGGCGAGGTCCCTAGGTTGTTTTTCTACTGTGCGCGGGGGTACCCGATACTGAGGGTACCGAGACAATTTCCCCAAATTTTCTCCACATTGCTTCCGCACCTAACTGAAAAGATAAGTTTGTTGAGATCCAAAATTGAGTAGGACTCTTATTTGAGCTCCAATTGGAGTAGGACTCCTCTTTTCCCCTTATAAATAGAACCCAACCCCCCCCCCCTTTTGGCCGTAACCCCTTTCCCTTTTTCTTCCTCCCAAGTCGGCGACTTGGAGACCCTAGTCCCCAACTCGCCGAGTTAAACCATCCCCCCCCCTCGCCGGAGTTCAGTCGCCGGTGAGCCCCCGCTGCTGCCATTGCTAGGAGGAAGACCCTGCCACCAAAGGGAAGTGAGGTAGGTCTTCATTACCCATCTTACAACGTCGTCGCTGTTTTTACGCATCCGTTTTCTTTGCTCCCTTCGAACCAAAACTTTTCCGTGTGGACAGATCACGTTTTGATCGGTTTTTGACGGTGGGATTGATCTAGATCTTGAGTCAAGATCATCACCACGTCCACACTTGATCCCTACACCCTTGTTCGTCATAAAACCCCATGAAAGCCCATTAAAACATGCAAGAACACGTACAAACGGGTTTAATAAAATAGCACCATAGGATTTGCATTCATCTACACCATTGCATATTGAGTAAAGTTTGTGCATGATTTTTGATTGCTGTAAATTTTGTATGTGCGTGGTCGTGAGTAGAAGGACGAGCTCAGAAAGCCATCTACGAAGAAATACAGAACCAAGACTTCGAGACGCTCGGAAAACAAGAACCACGGTAGCAAGGCAAGTGCCCCTTGACCATATTGATCCCATGTTTTGAAACTGTTTTTTTTGCGAAAACTGGTATGCTTGAGTCAACTTGATGGGACACCCTTTTATAGGAGTTTACTAGTTTTGTTAACCATCCTTGTCGCTGGGAAAGTTGATGAGTCGGGTATGGTCGTTTTTCCTTTTTGCTTCGCTTAATCTACGGGATACGGGAAGCTGAATTAAAACATGGTTAGCTACTGCACTCATACGAATAATGATAATGATAACTTGATGATGTTAATGAGCATGGAATCGGGGGAGATCTAGGCAAGCTTGGTTTGTTGATGTTGCTGAATGATAAGGTGGTTTACTTGCCGTAGATCTAAGGACCGGTTCATGCCAGCACATGCCAGGAAAACAGTGCCACCATAAGGCCAAATATGGGTACGGCTTAGCTTACTAATTTGGTGTGTTGCTAGCTTGTTATGGACCGTGGATAGCGCGGGGAATGGGAGTCGAGAGAGGACTTCCCTGGGAACTGCATGGCACAAGAGGGGGCCTGTTGGGTGGGAGAATGGTGATTCGAGCCTGCCGGTGAAACCTCAGTGAGTCCATACATCTAGGGGCCCCTTTGTAAAGGCTATTTTGTGATCTCTTGGCCATACACCGACGGTTGTGTACTGGTATAATGGAGGTTCTACAGTCGCCGACGGGTGATGAAATCACGAATTTGTTGGTAAAGTGGTGCCACCTTTGCTAAAACTATCATAATAGCCGTGCTTACGGTCACAAGCACCTGGCCAACTCACATGATTAGAAGGGAAAACTTGGGATGGATATTCGATATGGTTATGGTATGGTCATTAGAATTGGTTTTGGGACTGTTTTGAGTCATGAAAACAAGTTTGACTTCGGTCATATGAATATGAGAAGGTTATGAATAATTCTGAGTATGATATGAACTTGAGAAAGATTATTGGCTGCTTGAGACTTGATAAATGATGAATTATGATGAAAGAATGTTGCTGATTACTTGATTATATTGGGATTTAATTCAACTAGACTTAGTTGTTGTTTTTACCATGTTTGTGAAATAAAATTTGCTTGCTGCAATGAGCCTTTTTATTCCATACCTTGTTGTAATCTACATGTCATATTTTTCCCGCACTTGCTGAGTACGACATGTACTCACCCTTGCATTATCACATAAACATCAGCAACAGGAGAAGAGTAGTAGAGTACTTCGAGGACCATGTAGAGTACTAGGCGTGCGAACTACCATCAACATGCCTGTGGAGTTAAGATGGAGCCTGCTGCTGTTTAGTTGTTTCCGCTGTCGTTTAGAGACTTCCGCTGCAAGAATAAGATAGACAATCATGAGTGAGACAATTAGTCGATGTAATAAAGTACTAAACACTATTTATTCGTGGTTATATTCTGAATTCAGTTTGTGGATTACATGTGTATGTGTGATGAACATCCTAGGCACACATATGTATTAACTTGGTTCTATTTTTGGAACCGGATGCCACATATTTGTACCAGAGCCACGTTGACCATAGGACGCAAGCCTAGGTAGAATGGACACTCTAAAACACATAGGGACACCCCTCTAAACTGCTATATTCGAAGATTTGCTTGCTGCTGCATTTTTCTTGTCAATTCAGCAACCGCAAAGTGCTATTTTCAGCCCCTCTTTTCTCTTCTTTTGGACAACAACACTTTTGCTTTCTTGCTTCATAGCTTCTGAAGTTTTGAAGTATTTTCTTCCTTCTCTAAAGTTTCTCATGTCCTATTTATAGATGCCGGTGATCCGGAGCACGACACGCATAAGTACTCGTTCACCACCACGTGGGAGTGCACTTAACCCCATTGAGGTGTCCGATGGACCACCCCGGTCACGTGGCGGGAAAAGCACCAGTTCACATGCTTAAGTTTAGGTTTCCCATTGAATAAGCTGTACTAGGAATGTTTAAATCATAGTAGCATGAATAGGAGTGGTCTGTTGAACTTTTGTGATGATTGCTTGTGTTTGTGTGCTAGTGTGAGTTGTGGGACGCTTCTGCGAAAGTCCACATCTACACATAGTAGATAGATGTGAGATGCTTCGGCATGTGTTCACATCCTCATATAGGCTGAAATTAATAAAAGAAGATGTTTAGTTCATACCCTTGATGCATATAGTTGGGGGATCAATCTAAACTTCTATTCTCTATTCTACTCAACTCTCTCTCACAGATGGTGAGGGAAAACACCAGCCGTCAAAGGAGGAACATTCGTGGCAACCATGAACCACAAGAGGATGGCAACGTTGAAGTTCCTGAAAATGCTAACCCCGGGGCTGATGCAAACAACCTTGAACGGTTGATGGCTATGCAGAACCAGCTCATGCAAACTATGATACAAACTTTGGGACAGCTGCAAGCCAACAACAACTACAATCCTAACCCCATTCCTGCACCCACACCACCACCACCGCTGGCTCACAACAGATTGGGAGAGTTCATGAGGACTCGACCGCCTACTTTTGCACAAGCTAATGATCCCATGGAGGCTGATGATTGGTTGAAATCCATGGAAAAGAAACTTGCTATTGTTCAGTGCGATGATCGAGAGAAAGTTCTCTTCGCATCACACCAACTCATGGGAGCAGCTGCTGACTGGTGGGACGCTCTCTGCAATGCTCATGACAACCAGGAGGCAATCACTTGGGCTGAATTCAAGGAGAGTTTCCGCTCTCATTACATCCCTGCTGGAGTCATGATGCTTAAAAGGCAAGAGTTCGAAGGTCTCCGCCAAGGAAAGAAGAGCGTGAATGAGTACCTCAACAAGTTCACGCAGCTGTCAAGGTATGCATGAGAGGATTGAACAATGAGATCCAAGTACAACTGCTCAACAATAATTATGCAAACTTCCAGAAGCTCGTTGACAAAGCTATAGTGGTTGAGAGCAAGATCCGTGAGATCGAGCAAGAGGGCAAGAGGAAGATGCCATACCAGCCACAAGGGAGCAATGTACGTCCCTGTTTCATGCCCCCAGCTGCACCACAGTATGGCTCGTCCGCTTCTACTTTCCGCCCTGCAAATACACCTCGCCCTAATCAGCCACCGCAGCAACGTCCTGTCATGCAAGCACCTCGTATTCCTTTGCCTACTGCACCCCGTCCCAACATAGGCGCCTATGTTCAAAACCAGCCTCGCCCCAACATTCCTGCTGTTTTGGGCAACAAAGCATGCTTTTCATGCGGAGAGGCAGGACACTTTGCAAGTCAATGCCCAAAGAAGGGCCTTGGACAGCCAAGCAATGCACCCAAGCAGAACCCACAGCTGAACGGAGAAGCTAATCAAGGTAACCGTGGGCAGCAGAACTACGCTCGTGGCAACGTGAATCATGTCTCCGCTGAGGAAGCACAACAAGCTGAGGACGTCGTGATTGGTATGTTCCTTGCCAACTCCAACCCAGCCACTGTTTTATTTGATTCCGGAGCATCGTATTCATTCATATCATCCAAGTATGTTGCCAAATATAATCTGCCCATATCACACATGAAACACACTATGTTAGTTAATTCTCCCGGTGGAGAGATAAGGACTAATATAGTATGTCCGAAAGTAAACCTTAAAATAAGGGGGGTAGACTTTCTTGCCAACCTTATTATCTTAGATTCCCAAGGGATTGATATAATACTTGGAATGGATTGGTTAAGCAAGCACAACGGAGTAATTCAATATGCTGAGAGGAGCGTGCAGTTGACAAATGAGCACGGTACTCGTATTGAGTTTGAGTCAGCCCAACCGGCAACTGAGAAGGCAGCATTGAACCACGTCGAAGAAGCAACATTGGAAAGCATTCCGGTGGTTCAAAAATTTTCAGATGTGTTCCCGGAAGAACTTCCAGGTATGCACCTGACCGGGACATTGAATTTGCCATTGATTTAGTACCTGGAACTGCACCTATAGCGAAGAGCCATATAGGATGCCCGTTAATGAACTAGTGGAACTTAAGAAGCAAATTGAGGAGCAGGTAGAAAAGGGTTTTATACGCCCAAGCTCGTCACCATGGGGAGCCCCCGTGCTCTTCGTAGACAAGAAGGATGGGACCCAAAGGATGTGTGTGGATTATAGGTCTCTCAATGAGGTGACGATCAAGAATAAATACCCGCTGCCCCGTATAGAGGACCTATTCGACCAAATGAAAGGTGCCCGAATTTTCTCCAAGATTGATCTTCGGTCGGGATACTTCCAGCTTAAGATTAAGCCCTCCGACATATCCAAGACTGCATTTTGAACACGGTATGGTTCGTATGAATATACCGTTATATCTTTTGGGTTAACGAATGCACCCGCATATTTTATGTACCTCATGAATAAGGTCTTCATGGATTACTTGGACAAGTTCGTCGTGGTTTTCATCGACGATATCATGGTGTATTCAAAAAGCGAGGAAGAACATGAAGAACATTTGAGATTAACAGAGCATCAATTGTATGCCAAGTTCAGCAAGTGTCAATTTTGGCTAAAGGATATATCGTTTCTAGGCAACATCATCTCCGAGAGAGGAGTATCGGTTGATCTCGAAAAAGTGGGAGATGTTATGAGGTGGAACCAACCGCAGAATGTGAGAGATATTCGGAGTTTCCTTGGGATGGCTGGATACTACTGACGATTCATCAAGGATTTCTCCAAAATAGCGAAGCCTATGACTGAATTGCTAATGAAGGGAAAAGCATTTCAGTGGACACCAGTGTGCCAAGAAAGCTTTGAGGAGCTCAAGAAAAGACTAACCACAGCGCCGGTTTTGGTATTGCCGGACGTGAGCAAGAGTTTCGATATATATTGTGACGCATCAAGACAAGGGCTTGGATGTGTGCTCATGCAAGAAGGACAAGTGGTAGCCTATGCGTCGAGGCAACTAAAGAAACACGAGCTGAATTACCCCACACATGACTTGGAACTCGCAGCTGTGGTACATGCCTTAAAGATTTGGAGGCATTATATCCTTGGCCACCGATGTGAGATCTATACGGATCTCAAAAGCCTCAAGTATATATTCACACAAACGGATCTGAATTTGAGGCAACGTCGATGGTTGGAACTCATCAAGGATTATGATGTTGGAATCAATTATCACCCCGGAAAGGCCAATGTAGTAGCTGATGCGTTGAGTCGAAAGGAAGCATGTCACCAACTCTCGGTTCGGGAGCTACCGCCCAAGCTTCGCAAGGAGTTCGAACGGTTACATCTCGTGTTCTTGAACGAGATGGAAATGATAAAACTCAACTCTTCGCTGGAACAAGAGATACGAGATGGCCAAGCAACGGATGAGGAAATCAAGGAAAGAATCCGACAAGGCATAGAAAAGGATTTCAAGGAAGACGAGAAAGGCACTCTCTGGTTAGGGAAAAGGGTTTGTGTGCCTAACGTGAAGCACATCCGCGACACGATATTAAAGGAGGCACATGACTCACCTTATTCCATACATCCCGGCTATACAAAGATGTACAAGGACCTGAAAACTTGCTATTGGTGGGATGGTATGAAAAGGGACATAGCTGAATATGTTGCCTTATGCGACACGTGCCAACGGGTGAAGGCCGAACATCAAAGACCCGCTGGACTGTTGCAGCCATTGAAAGTACCTGAGTGGAAGTGGGAAGACATCAGCATGGATTTCATTGTCGGATTGCCACGTACTCGGACGGGTTACGACTCCATTTGGGTTATTATGGACCGATTGATGAAAACAACCCATTTCCTTCCTGTTAGAGCCACGTACTGCATCGCAGAACTAGCTGAGAGCTGTATATGGAGCAAATCGTGTGTCGCCATGGAGTTTCGAAGAGGATAGTTTCAGATCGGGGTTCTCAATTTACCTCTAGGTTCTGGAAGAAGTTGCATGAAGCCATGGGTACACGGCTGAATTTCAGCTCCACTTAGCACCCGCAAACTGACGGGCAAACTGAGAGGACAAATCAAATTTTAGAAGACATGTTGAGAGCTTGCGCCTTGAAACATGGGCGCAGTTGGGATAGGAGCTTGCCGTATGCTGAATTCTCATACAACAACAGCTATCAAGCCAGCTTGAAGATGTCACCTTTCAAAGCATTGTATGGTAGACGGTGTAGAACGCCGCTGTTCTTGAATGAGAGCAGAGAGAGCCAAGTGTTTGGACCCGAAGTGCTGCAAGACGCCGAAAAGCAAGTCCAAACGATACGAGAAAATTTGAAGGCTGCTCAGTCATGACAAAAAGGTTATGCGGAGAATAGGTGAAGAAGATTGACCTTCGAAGTAGGAGACTTCATGTACCTTAAGGTATCGCCTATCCGAGGCCAACGACGGTTCAACGTCAAGGGCAAATTAGCGCCTCGCTACATCGGGCCATTTAAGATTTTGGGCAAGCGAGGAGAAGTAGCCTATCAACTAGAGCTGCCAACGCACCTCTCCGACGTACACGACGTGTTTCACTTATCCCAACTCAAGAAGTGCTTAAGAGTACCGGAAGAACAAGTACCGATGGATGAGCTCGAGCTTCAAGAGGATCTGACCTATGTGGAGCACCCCATCCAAATTTTGGACGTGAAGGAAAGGGTCACGAGGAACAAAGTGATCCGTTGGTGTAAGGTACAGTGGAGCCATCACACGGAAGCCGAAACTACATTGGAGTGTGAGGAAGACCTCAAGGCAGAATTCCCTCATCTATTCTCTATTCTATCAAATCTCGAGGGTGAGATTCAGTTTAAGGGGGGTAGGTTTGTAACACCCTCAAATTCATTTCATACATTTTTCATATAGAGAAACATTATAAAAGAAGTAGAAATGGAGGAAGGAACCATAGAAATGGAGAAAGAATCATAAAAATGGCGGGGAATGGGAAAAAGATAGCTGAAATGAGCCAATTCCAATTTGCCGTAGTGCGCTGTCGACACTTTCCCCGGCCCTGCTGGACACGTGGCGTCCTCAGAGCTCGCCTCTGAGAAGAGGGGAGGTCCAGCACCGCTAGACATGTGGCGCCCTCGGAGCTCACCTCTGAGGAGAGGGGAGGTCCAGCACCACTGAACACATGGCGCCCTAGGAGCTCGCTTCTGAGGAGAGGGGAGGTCCGGCACCGCTGGACACGTGGCGCCCTCGGAGCTCGCCTCTGAGGAGAGGGGAGGTCCGGCACCACTGGACACGTGGTCCGGCACCGCTGGACACGTGGCGCCCTCGGAGCTCACCTCTGAGGAGAAGGGTGGCCCGGCCAAGCTGGACAGGTGGCACTCTCGGAGCTCGCCCCTGCGGAGGGGGCGAGGCCCGGCTCCGCTGGCCGCGTGGCAGGCCCGGAGGTCGCCTCTGAGGAGGAGGGTGGCCCGGCCCCACTGGGCACGTGGCACTTTAGGAGCTCACCCCTGCGGAGGGGGCGAGGTCCCTATGCGGTTTTTCTACTGTGCGCAGGGGTACCCGGTACTGATGGTACCGACACAATTTCCCCAAATTTTCCCCACATTGTTGCTGCACCTAACTGAAAAGATAAGTTTGTTGAGATCCAAAATTGAGTAGGACTCTTATTTGAGCTCCAATTGGAGTAGGACTCCTCTTTTTCCCCTTATAAATAGAACCCAAAACCCCCCCTTTTGGCCATAACCCCTTTCCATTTTTCTTCCTCCCAAGTCGGCGACTTGGAGGCCCTAGCCCCCAACTCGCCGAGTTAAACTCCCACCCCTCGCCGGAGTACTTCGAAGATCATGTGGAGTACTAGGCGTGCGAACTACCGTCAACTTGCCTGTGGAGTTAGAGATGGAGCCGCTGCTGTTTAGTTTTGCTTCCTCTATCGTTTAGAGACTACCACTGCTAGAATAAGTTAGAGACTTCCGCTGCAAGAATAAAGTTAGAGATTCATGTAATAAAGTATTTAAACCCTATTATTCGTGGTTATATTCTGAATTCAGTTTGTGGATTACATGTTTATGTGTGATGAACATCCTGGGCACACATATGCATTAGCTGGGTTCCGTGTTCTACGGGACCGGGCGTCACACTTCCGCTGCAAGAATAAGATAGACAATCATGAGTGGGACAATTAGTCGATGTAATAAAGTACTTAAACACTATTTATTCGTGGTTATATTCTGAATTTATTTTGTGGATTACATGTGTATGTGTGATGAATATCCTGGGCACACATATGCATTAACTTTGTTCTATTTCCGAAACCGGGTGCCACATGTGAACACGTAGCTCAAGGCGTGTTTGGCTTGAGAAAACCCGTGCGAGTGATGACGGACGGGTGTACGAACTAAATTGGGACCGGGTTCGGTGTGCAGCCGAACCTGATGATTGAGTGTCACTTATGCAGGTTTAACCACGAAACCGTAGTACGAGTAGAACACGTTTGCGAGTGACCATTTTAGTGCCACCTAAGATACGTTTATGCCGGGATAATACAGATAGGATCTTCTTTTTGGTGAGGCTACGTAGTACCGACATCTTTCTTACGGTGCATCGATACCGTACTGAATTTAATAATCCTCTTCCCTATGAAGAAATGACTCATGAACTAACTTTTAACTAAAAATAGAAGTTTGAAACAGATATTAGTTACTTTACTCTTATTTTGAGCTAAGATTCAAATGAGAGGATGACTAGGCTTCAAAGATTTCAAAAACAGAGTGCTCTGTTTTCGGCAGGAATTCTTGCTGGATTGAACAGAGCATAACTCTGAGTAGATTTGACCCAATTAAGGTCTATGATACAGTTTTGGAAATATTTTTAAGTTCTATACAACTTCTTTGTAGACCTTCAGAGCAAAATCACATGTTAAATTGGTAGAAAGTCCAATTGAAGGTAAACTGTCCAGAACCAGGTCAGCAGCAAAACCTCTCTGGACCTTTCTGTTTTTAAGCCATAACCTTCTGTAGAAAAATCACTAAGGAGCCTATGATACACCATTGGAAAGGTTATGAAATATGCAACATTGTTGTAGTTCAAAGCTTGTTCAAATTATTATGGTAATTGCATATACAACTGTGATAAAAATAGCCACATACAAAGGAGATGCTGGCAAATTTTATCCAGGAATTCTGTCAACTTTGGAAAATCATAACTCTTGATCCAGAGATGATCTGGAGGCATATGAATACTCGTTGGAAATGTACTGAAGTTAACTTTAACTTTGGTATTCATCATGAGTTATGAAAATGCTGTTAAATAGGTCAAAATCTGGAGTTAGCGCATAAAGGTCTGTTCTGTACAGATAGACTGGTTAGCTGTGCCTATTCTAAGGAGTTGTGTAAATATGGATTTTGTTACTGCTTTCATAAGGTTTTGACATATTCATGTTTTCATTAGTCTCACATACTGCTAGTTCATGTTTAACTCATCTCGAATACATTTTTGCAGTATGGTTCGTACTCGCTCGAGTAAAGCTGGGAGTTCTCGCCGAGGCGGTGATGCTTCGATTCTACCGTCGGAACCACCATCCACGGGATGGATGGATCTTATGACTCGTGTTGTCGAGTCTAACCAAGAGAACACCAGGCTACTCCAAGAAGCAACGCAAGAAAACACACGCTTAATCCAAGCCTTGGTACAACAAGGCATACTCCAGAACACGCAACAAGTCGTTCCACCTCGAAACACTTATCTGGACTTCTTGGCAACTCAACCGCCAATCTTTACTGAAGCTACCAAACCTGTAGAAGCAGATCAGTGGCTTCGTGTCATGGAGTCCAAATTTAGAGTATTCGAGTGTGATGAATTTCAGAAGACAATGTTTGCCGCTCGCAACTCTATGGAGCCACCGGAAACTGGTGGGTTGACTATCTTGCCACCATTCCAGAGGGCCATCAAGTAACATGGAGTGAATTCAGTGAAGCCTTTCATACTCGTCACATACCACTAGGTATTGTCAAGATAAAGCAGGAGGAATTTTAGGCTTGAAGCAAGGAGACATGAGTGTCCTTGAGTATGTCAGAAGGTTTAACCTTTTGGCTCAATATGCTCCCGAATATGTGGCGAAAGAAGAGGCGCGGTGTGATTTATTCTTCCATGGCCTGAGTGCCATATTACAGGAGAAGTTGGTCATGCACAATAACGGCAGTTACACCGACATGGTCGATGCGGGTCTCATCCAAGAGAAGCCGACACTCGAGTGGCAAGCTGAGAAAAGAAAAATGAGTGAGATCGAACAGGCCAACACAAGTTATGTGCCTCAGAAGTACCGTTTGGTGTGCTAAACTCCATCCAGTGAAAGATGGAGGCCACCTGTACGATCAACTCCTCAGAGGTTGATTGCTGGTCAAGTACCACAACTTGCACCACCTCCACAGCAGCAGCATCAGATGGTGGTTTGTGCTCCATCGCTGCAGCCATATGTACCTAGCATTCAACCGCAAGTCAGCAAAGAACCAGGGAGACATCCGTGTTTCACTTGTTGGCAAATGGGCCATTATGCTAGGCATTGTCCGGAGGTAATTCAAGGCTGCGGGTTACCATATTTACAACATTATGACCCGTACCTCAATCTGCAGAAAAGAGGGCAGATAAGGGGCAACATTCACTATACAGTGATTAATGATGTTCCGGAAAGAAAAGCTGCTTTAGCAGGATATTTTCTCTGAATCAGCTACCGGTTTTGATTCTCTTTGATTCCGGTGCCACACACAACTTCATTAGCCAATGTTTCGTGGCTCAACATCAGCTCCAAACAGCTTATACAAAGAGGCAATACCTCATATCTTCGCCCAGGGGCAGCAGTACCACAAGCAAGGTTGTCTTCCAAGCACCTCTTTGTTTGGGGGTAGAATATACCCCACGACACTCATTATTCTTGAGGGTCTGAAGATCGACATTATTTTGGGGATGTCATGGTTGAATTACCACAAGGCGGTTCTTAACATCAGCTCAAGGACCGCTAAGCTCAACTCCCCACAGCACGGTCTTCATACATTAATTTTGGGCGTCAGCAGCAGATTGCAACAGTGAACCACACGGAAGCTGTGAAGATAGAGGACATTCTGGTGGTACGTGAGTATCTGGCTGTGTTTCCTGATGATTTACCGGGCATGCCGACCCGAGCGAGACGTAGAGTTCAAGATTGAACTCATACCGGGAACAACATCGATATCACGAAGACCGTACAAGATGGCACCCAATGAACTGGTAGAATTGAAGAAACGGCTGAATGACCTAATGAGCAAGGGCTTTATACGACCGAGTTTGTCACCTTGGGGTTGTTCAGTGTTGTTTGTCAAGAAGAAGGACAAAACACTACGGCTTTGTGTTGATTATCGTCCTTTGAACGCTGTTACATCAAGAACAAGTATCCACTACCTCGCATTGATATGCTCTTCAATCAATTAGTGGGTGTGAAAGTATTCTCGAAGATGGATCTTCGGTACAGATATCATCATATTAAAATCCGGGCAGAAGATATCCCGAAGACGGCGTTTTCAACGAGATACGTACTATATGAGTATCTTTTTATGACTTTTGGTTTGACCAATGCCCCGGCACACTTTATGTACCTGATGAATTCAGTGTTCATGCTGGAGTTGGATAAATTCATCGTGGTCTTCATCAACGATATCTTGGTGTACTCCAAGTCAGAGGAAGAACATGCTGAATATATGCATATTGTGCTACAAAGATTGCGAGATCATCAGCTCTATGCAAAATTCAGCAAGTGTGAATTCTGGATTAATCAAGTACCTTTTCTCGGACATATTATTTCAGCGGAGGGCATCACTGTAGATCCGAGTAAGATTATACAAGTACAGAAATGGGAGTCACCAAAGTCTATGCATGAAATCCGAAGCTTACTTGATTTAGCGGGTTATTACCGGAGGTTCATTCCGGGTTTCTCCAAGATCGCTAAACCGATGACAGAATTATTGAAGAAGAATACCAGATTTGTGTGGGGTGCTGCGCATGAACAAGCCTTCAAGACTCTAGTGAAGCATCTCACAACAGCCCCAGTTCTTTCTCAGCTGGATTCGACGAAGTCATTCGACGTTTATTGCGATGCATCTTGCATCGGTCTTGCGTGCTGATGCAAGGATGATTGGTCGCTTATGGATCTCGTCAACTCCGAAACCATGAGCAGCATTATCCAACCCATGATCTTGAATATGCTGCCGTGGTCCTTGCTTTGAATATGTGGAGGCATTACTTGCTCAGAAATCTTGTACACCTCTACACTGACCACAAGAGGTTGAAATACATCTTCACTCAGAAAGAACTGAACATGAGGCCATGAAGATGGCTAGAGCTCATTAAAGATTATGAACATGAGATTCATTATCATCCAAGAAAGGCGAATGTGGTCGCCGATGCGCTCAGTCGTAAGGTGCATATCCATCACCTGACTATTGCTGAAATGAATGATGATGAACCAAATGTCCGAGTCATCCCGTATGGAGCTCTCTATAATCTCGCTCTCATTCCTACTATCTGATAGGAGATCATTGAAGCTCAATGAAAAGACAAGGGTATGTCTCACATACGGCGAAGAATAGACAACGGAGAAATAAAATGCTTTCGGAAGGACGATGAAGGTACTTTGTGGTTCAACGACCGGATAGTAGTACCCCGGGATATGGGACTACGGAAGAAAATTTTGGAAGAAGCTCATTTGTCCAAATTCTCCATTCATCCGGGCAGCATAAAATATACCAAGATCTTCGGAAGAAGTTTTGGTGGACACGTATGAAATGTGAAGAAGTCGGGCCTGTTACAGCCATTACAAGTACCGGCATGGAAGTGGGAAGACTTGAGTATGGACTTCATCGTCGGGCTGCTGATGACCTCCCACAACCATGATTCGATTTGGGTAATCATTGGCCAGTTAACCAAATCAGCACACTTCATCCCTGTGCATACCAGGTACAATGCAAAGCAGTATGCGGAGTTATCCATATCACGGACCTTGTGCTTACATGGAGTTCCCCGTACCATTGTGTCCGACAGAGGATCGCTGTTCGTAGCCCATTTCAGGAGCAGCTACACGCATCCTTTTGAACCAAACTGATTCGAAGCTCCGCGTATCAGCCTCAAACCGATGGACAAACTGAGAGGGTGAATCGGATACTGGAAGATATGCTAAGAGCATGTGCCATCCACCACGGTAAGAGCTGGGATGATCACTTACCGTTAGCAGAGTTCTCGTACAACAACAGTTATCAGACGAGCATCAAAATGGCACCCTATGAAGCTCTCTACGGCCGAAAGTGTCGTACACCATTGAATTTGGTGTGAGTCCGGTGAACGAGTAATGTTCGGGGCTGATCTTGTCAATGAAGCTGAAGAGAGAGTTCGGATCATACAAAAGAACCTCAAAGCTGCCCAATCTCGTCAGAAAAGCTTCGCTGATCAGAGGCATCGACCGCTGCATTTTGACGTCAGAGAGCATGTGTATCTTCGTGTGTCTCCAATGAAAGGGATTCATTGGTTCGGTGTCAAGGGGAAACTTGCTCCCCGATTCATCGGTCCGTTTGCCTTCACAGAGAAGTGAGGAACCATAGCCTACCGGCTCGAACTACCGGCAAGCCTTGCTGGTATTCACGACATATTTCACGTGTCCCAGCTGCGTAAGTGTCTCAAGTTTACCGCTGCTGTCCGCACAGAAGACATTGACGAGCTGAAACCAGATCTCACCTACACCGAGCAACATATTCAGATTATCAACGAAAAGATCCGGATCACCCGAAACAGGACTTTGAAATTTTACAAAGTTCTGTGGAGTAATCATACCCCAGAAGAAGCAACGTGGGAAAGCGAAGATTACATCCACAAGAACTATCCGGAACTTTTGTCATAAACTTTGTAATTACCCTCCCATCTCACTCTTCTTTTGTAATCTCGGGACGAGATTCTTTTTAAGGGGGGAGGAATGTAAAGGTCCCAAAATATGAATATAAAGAAACTCATGTTTGCACAATGTTGGTTTCATGTGTATGAAAAATGGGAATTGTTTAAACTTTTCCACATGTGATAATACACATGAGAGCTCTCTTCACACAAGTCAATTATTTATTTTAAAACTTGGAACCCAAAAGGGATTTGAAACCATGGTGGGAAGTTCCCATATGTGTGAGAAAACTAAATTCGGGTTTTGGAACAAATCTGTTCAACTCGAAATTCAAATGAGGGTAACACGATGAATTTCAAACTGTTGTGTTAAAAATCTCATTTGCAGCTGCCAAATTTTAAAACAGATTTCATATTTGAATTCCTTAGGTCCAAATTAGTGGGTATGCAAAGTTTCATGAATCTTTGAAATGTTTTGCAACTCATTTTCCAAAAGGACTTTAAATTGCAAAGAATTCAAATACACATTTGAATTTGGATGAAACTTGCCCAATCCTCCAAATGCACTACAGATTTGAACTCTCACAATTTAATTTCATCGTTTGCAAAATTTTGGAGATATTTTGGAGAGGGATAAGGAGGGGCTGAATTGTGGGACCCACATGTCATTGAGGCAGTGAAATTTGCAAAAGATCTCAGTGGTTAGTCTTTGTTTGGTTGCTTCAGTCGGTTCACCGAGGCAGCGCCGCAGCTCCACCGTGTGACACCGAGGGCAGCCGAGCCACCTCCTCCTTGGGTTTTCCTCGCGCTGGCACTCCCTCGGCGGCCTCTTTACTCTCAGCCGTGCTCTCTTATGCCCACAACACCGAGAATCCTCTCTGTTTTCTCCTTCTTCACGCACGAACTAGACAGAGGCTGCCGCCACCCCATCGATGGCTCGACCACCCCCTAACACGTGTGCAAACCTCGGCTGAGAAGCAAAACCGCACTATAGCAACCTCCATGACCTCCTCCGATCACAACCGAGTGAGCAGGGCCTCCTCATACCGAGAAATAAGTGCTTCTGCGGCGGCCAAAACAAAACCGAGACACGGTGCTCCCATGGACAGCCTCACCCAGAGACTTTCATGGCCAAAAAAGAGCACCGTTGGATGCGCCGAGCCTCCACGCAGCTCACTTCAAAGCTCAAGTCCAACCGGGGATCGTCGCCGGCGGAATTCCAGTTTTTATCCCGGCCGTTGCAAAACCACCCGCGGGTATGAATTCATGAAATTCCCGATCGGTTCTTGTTTATAGGCCATAAAACTACACACACAGTAGCTAGACTCAATGGCCTACCATGAAACCACGTGTAGCCGGTGTATTCCGAGCTTTTCTAACGGCGCAAATGGCAGGAAGCTTCAGGCGCACGACGAAAGCTATATTAGAGCCATTCCCGGGCCTTTTCACCACCATGCCGAGCGTCTCTAGCCATCATGGATGCTGTAGGGCCTTTCCAGTGAGCATTTGGCGGGTTAGCATGTTGGGGCGACGTCGCCGAACCTCCACCGAGCCGCCGCATCGGTGTGAGCTAGGTTAGAGCCGACGCCGGTGTGGGGAAACTCTCCCGACGTGTTCAGCACACGAAATTAGGGCCTTGCGGCGAGTTTGGGGACGGAAGGAGGCCGGAAGGCCAAAAGCAGAGGTGCTCCAGCGAGCTCCGGCGGCGCGGGACGCGGGGGTCGTAACACCCCAAAATCTGCTAAAGAGGGGAATTTAAAATTTTTTGGACATATTGCATGTGGTGCAGAAATTTAAATTCAAACTGGAATTCAAATTCAAATCAAAACAGAAAAGAAAATAAAAAAGAAAAAGAAAACCCCAGCCGGCCAGTGGGCCGAAACCCGCCAGCCGGCCCACTATCTCCCCGTGCCAGCCGAAACCCGCGCCCCTCTCTTCCTCTCACTGACACGCGGGGCCCGCGTGTCATCTCCTACCTCCCGCGCGCGCCAACCGACCGGACTCTTCCCCGCATCCGAATCCAAACCACCTCCGAAAACCCGCGCCACCAGCCCGATCTTCGGCCCCGGACGCTGCTATTTAACCAAACCGATCCTCCGCCGCCTCTCCTCGTGAAATTCCCGCAAAGATACTTGCCGAATTCCCCAGCGCGCTCCACTTTTCTCTCCGGTGAGAACCGAATCTTCGATCACCGTTTTCTTTCGATCCTTGCTCGGGTTTTCTGATCTAACGCACCGATCATGTTCCACCGCCTCCGGGGTGTCACGCAGGTGAAGAAAACCCGGTGTTTTGCACTCTAGACGCAGCTCCGGCAAGCACCGCCGCGATTTCATCTCGGACCTCGCCGCCGACCACCTTCTAGGGCCTCCGAGCTCAAGAAAAACCCCGAGGTGAGATCCCCGACCTCCCCTCTACTATTCTATGCCAAGAAATCCAGGTTTTAGGAAGTATGCACGAAAACCTGAAGATCTCCGGCGAGATCGCCGCCTCCCGCTGCCGCGCGCCGCCGGGCAGCGCCGCCCGCACACGGCCAGGGTGACGTGGCCCCTTGAGGGCCGTCTATTTTAAATCGCACGGTAAAATTAAAACCCGCGCGTACCGGTTCGGTGATCTAATCTGAGCCGTCTATTTTAAATCGGATGGTCCACATCAGTCCCGCTTTATAAAGACCGGGATTCTTACGCGCTACCCCCTGGGGATCTCGGAAAACATGAGCTAGCCCCGGAAACTTCTGATCTAGCCCCTGGAACTTCAGAAATTCGTGTAAATTCATTTAAAAATCAGTTTTAGCCCCTGGACTTAATAAAAATTAGGAAAACCCCTCTGTTATGTGTAGTTAGACCCCTGGGAATTTAAGAAATAATAAATTAGACCCTACAGTAGTGTGGATTTACCTTTTTGACCCTATATGAGATTAAAATCAGAAAATTGAATATGTGACTAGGACTTAAATTTAAAAAGGTAAGGCAAACACATTGCAAAATCAAATTTAAACTCTCCTAGTGCTTGGAAAACTTTAGAATGAGTTAGAAATAGATTTTAGGCTGAAATGAATCTATCTAATTGTTGTTCATATTTATTAGTTATAGAAACACATTTGTAGGCTAGGAAATAATTCTGAAAACTGATAAAATAAATTTAAATTAGTTCACATCAGAGGAGAAGTTCAAAAATATATTATTTTATATCTTAGAACAGAACCTATTCTGTTTAGATGACATGTCCTACTATTTAATACTAAAATTCACTTTTAGGCATAGAAAATAAATCTGAAAAATATAGGAAAATAGGTATGCATAATTAGAAAATGATAAATGAAGTCTCCAAATCCGAAAACTTCAGTTTAGGATTTGGTAGAAGATCTGAAAACCTATTTGGAGTAGGAAATTACCTTTCATGCAAACTTGATAGTTAAGAGGTATATTAATTAAATATAAAGAATTTGTTCAAATTTAAAATTCATATATAGTGAAAACAGAAATCTGAATACAAAAGTTAGAAATCATATACATATGTTTAAAAGTGCATGTAGGCTAAAAATCAACACATCTAGAGTAACCACAACACTTAGAAATGTGAATGACTATCATATGTATGTATGTGTGAGTTGTATGAAGTGAAAGTGTGAACTATGTCTTATGTATTGTTGTTTTATTTTTCTATGTGTATTGGCATGAGTAGAACCTGCCCCGGAGCAAGTTCTCCCCTTCCAAGACCAAGACTTTCCATTCTTAGAGCAGCAGGAAGAAGGCAAGTGTCCTTGATCACTTTGATCCTATGTTAGGATGTGTAGATAGAATCATTTGCATTGTCGATTGAAATATGAAACCCATGCTAGGAAGTTTCCCTAGAATTGCATTACCTTGTTTCCTTGTAGCTTGGGTTGGGATTTATTTTATCATGTCATTTATTTATATGCTTATGCTTAGCCATGCTTAGGATGGGATAATTGGGATATGAGATCATCAATTTTATTTACCTTACTCTTGAATGAGACATTATGAGTTATGTAGAGGTAGGGATCGAGGCAAGTTGGATGATTTGGTTGGTGCTAGGTGCACGAGACTCGGGTTTGTGTTTAGTACTTGCCTGGATCCTAAGGACCGGTTCATGGAGCATGTAACCTGGCTTTACCGTGCCAACCACATGCTGAGATGGGGCAGCTTGGCCAATTAATTAGGTGTATCCCCGGCGTAGTATGGGTGTGTTGGATGGAGCGGGGAATAGGTGTCAGCTGGACTACCATATGAACCGCAAGGCTCAAGAGGGGGCCATTGCAGCGGGGTTAGAGCCTCTTGTATGCTGTTAGAGGTGAAACCTCAGTGGGCCCATGCTCATCGGGAATCCCTTTGTAAAGGCCTCGTAGTGATCTCCTGGCTACACACCTGGGAAGTGTGACTGTGGTTCGCTGCCACTGGCATAATGGAGGTTCTTTTAGCCCACCCGGCAACGGGGGATGAAATCACTACATGTGGGTACAGTGGTGCTGCAGAGTCAAAACTGTCATGACAGCCGTGCTCACGGTCAAGAGCGGCTTGGACTTATTCGTGATTAGAGGATGATGGATTTGGAAGTTGAGGATGTTAAGCGGGGAGCTTGACATTGGATATGATGATTATGGTTACTTGATTTTGATGATGGGTTGGGAGATTGGGACCATTTCACCTGTGTAGTAATGTAGGTGCCTTAATAAGCTAAGGTAATAGGTATTAATTGCGTAGTGCTTTAACCATGAGTTAATCTCTCCTTGCTCTAGCCATGCATGGCATAACTTTCCCACACTTGTTGAGTACCAACGGTACTCAAACTTGCATATTTGTTGGTTTAAATTGCTGCTCAGGTCAAGGGGATGATGTGGTGTTCAATGACCAAGACTTCGGACCCGAAGAAAGATTCTAGGTTCATGGAATCCCACGGGCAACGTCTGTGACGGAGCCCACAAGATTTATATTCCGCTGCTGTTTTATTTTCATCTTATGAACTTATTATCGTCCATCGAGACATATGCTATGTAAGACTTATTTATATTCGACACCTGGCTTGTAATAAATGATGCTTCACTATTTGTCATCACATGTATGAGAAAATGATCCTGGCATACATGTGATATTCACTCGGTTGTTCTTCGGAGAAACCGGGTGTGACAGAAGTGGTATCAGAGCCAAGGTTGCCCGTAGGAACGTGGACCTAGGTAGAAATGGACGTATTTAAGGACCCTATTGTAAGGGCCTCAGTTTTTGACACAAAATTGAAGTGTTCATCACCACACCACACACCTCATTTGAGGAAAGATGATGAACACAAATGAAGAGCAAGTAACCACCATCAACATGCTCATTAGAGAACAAACTCACACATTGCAAAAGTGGTATTTCCCACATGTGATATAGGTGGGCTGGACATATGAAAACTCCTACACTTTGCTAAGGATTGTAAAAGCCCAAGAAAAGGGACTTGCAAAAACTTTTCTGCACCTCACAACACAACAGTTTTGTTGTGGGTAGATTGTGAAATATTGTGAAGAGCAAGTGACCTCCATCAAAGGAGTGATTAGAAGGGAAAGCCTTCACCTTCACAAAGTAGGGTTTCTACACATGAACATGAGAGGTTGAGCTCACCCCTAGAATTTAAAAAGTCTTGGGAAGGTTCAGTCCAAAGCTCATGCAAATTCAACACTTTTTGAGGCACTTATGGGTTATTTCAAAAGGAGGCCAATTTGAATGTAAATTCAAATTGCAGCAACTTTCATCACCCAAATTCAAAAGTTAGCTCCATATCTATACTCAGCACATTTTTCTGAGTAAACCCACCAAGTTTCATCCCCATTGGAGTTCATCTTGTCGGGAGCCAAATTTGCAATAATTCAAAACTGAATTTGAATTTCAGTTTAAACATGAAGCAAATTTAACCAAACAAAGTTTGAATTTGAGAACTCAAATTCAAACCAAGACTTGGGGTCTAAGTCTCTCATTCAATGTGTAGTTGCTGGGATATTTACAAAAGAAATGGAGAAGAGAGGATTAGGGGGAGAGTGGGCCCACAAGTCAGTGGGGGAAACTTGTTTCCCAAACCGAGCGTGGCTGTTTTCTCCCGACGTCGGTCGAACACCTCGCGCCAGCTGCGGACAGCACCGGCGTCCGACCGCCTCACCTCGCCACCTCCTGCTCGGCGACCGAGCGCACGCGTGCCCGACGCGGTTTAAGTTCCCAGCCCACGTGAGCCAGCCTCATCTCCTCCGCTCTGCCCGTTCCTACCCGAAACGAGAAACGACACCCGCCGCTCCCCTCGGCTCCTCGTCGCGCCGTTGATCCAGGCGACCTCGCGACCGGAGTTCAACAGCAAAGACACGCGCCGGGGACTGCTCGAGCTCACGGTGAAGACCCTACCCTCTTCCATGTTTTGTAGGGGGAGTATTTCCCCGTCTAGTCCTCGGTGCTCAACAAAAACGAGTGAGCAGAAATGCTGAAATTCGCGGCGATCGGTCCTGCACAGCGTAAACCCAGCTGAGCATAGGTTCTACACGCCCCCACGGCCACCTAGGATCCAAAACCATCGAAAACCATCGAGCCTTTGCGCTGATATCCAAGTTTTTCGAGCAACGGTCGATATCGGGCCTAGGTCGACGGTGAGGTCCCAGTTCCGGCTATTTCCATGGCCAACCGAGCTCATATTCGTGCGCAGCATGCCACGGTGGAGCTGTAGGAGCAAACCGCTTGAGAAATAAGGCCCGGAGTAGCCCGGACGACGTCACCGGAGCAGAGGGAGGCTCTGTCGCCGTCGCGGGCATAGTTCCGGCCATTGCCGAGCTCCGGTGAGGGCACCAGCGTGTTCTCCGAGTCGAGTTAGGCACAGGCGGCAAGTTTTGTCAAAGGTCGGGCGGGGAAACGCCCGGCGGCGAGCGCTCCGGCGAAGCGCCGCCGCGGGAACTGCGGGAGAGCGCGAGGTAGACGAAGGGGGGGCCGAGTCCACCGGTCAGCCTCTGATCTCGCGCGGGGATCGGGTTTGCGGCCGGGATTCGGTGCGGCAGCGCGGGTAAAACCCCGTGGGCCGCGGTGTGGCCGCTTTCTGAGTGGGCCGGCTCGAGGAGTGGGTCCCACCCGCAGGATTTAAACATTTTTGGAATTTCCAGTTTTAGTGCAAACTTTAGAACCCCATAACCTTGGCTAGGAAGCTCCAAATTTAGTGATTCAAATTGGGTTGGATTCATATTGCCTAGCTCTGTCCAGATATACAACCCAATTTGTATGAAACCCATTAATTAATTCTGGAAAATTCTATAAAGCTTTTCAGAAAAAGAATTTTAGAGGGAGTTTGGTTCATCCAAAATTCCCCAAATTTTGCCAGAATGTTCTTTAGGACATTAGTAAACCCCTGTAAAAGTTTCAGACCATTTGGAGTTGATTTGGTCAGAGCAATTCAAATTGGAAGGTGCTGTGTTCATTTGAATACATAAACATTTTCAGAGAATTTCCAAAACTTGGAAATTCAATTCTGGGCAAACCTTGACTCCAAAAATGCTAGGAAAATTCATGCAAACTCTATGAGCTATAATTGAAATTGTAGTTCATTAAGTTGAGCATGAACAGGGGTATTACCTCAGAATAAATTCTTCCTTGCTGATTTGCCAAGAGAATTATTCTGAGCAAACCACTCCATGAAAAGTGCTAATGTTTGGTCCAGAGAGTTTTCTTGTGACAAGGAATTCACACAAAAAATTCTCAGCTCCACTGGAGCTCTAGATCACCCCTGTCCTGTTTAACCACTTAAGGGAATTAATATGGAAAAGGGGGAAAACCACTTAGCATTTAACCATGTGATTAAGTTCAAGTCAAACCACCAACACCAGTTCATCTTTAAATTCTTAAACAAAGTTCCAGGTGTTAGAGGCTGGTTATTAGAACTAATAGTAGAAGTCTTACTCTAAAACTCACATTTGCATCTAAATTAACATGTAGTATTTCATTAGCGTGTAGCCGTTGAAGAAGAGACTCCGGAAGTGCTGGACTTCCTCCTTCCGGACGAAGAACTAACTCCTGACCAGCAGCAACAAGGCAAGCCCCGGTTTGCATTAACCCTTTTTAAAAGCTTTACTTTGTTTACATGTGTCATATGAAGTATGTATGTGCATTAGGTATAGGATGAATGAAACCCCACTTGCATAACCCAAGGTTCCTAAAAGAGTGAGGGTAGTGTCAAGGACCTCGAGTAGACAGGCTATGCTTAATGAGTCATAGGACTTCGGTACAAGTCGAGTAGTTGGAATCTACTCGCGAGATAGGCTTGGGACACACGGGTTCGGTTGAGTGATGTGAGATCACTATAGTAATGAAAATGAGACTAGGCAGGGGCTAGGGTGCAGCAAGAGGAAGTCTTGTGTGCGCAGCCCTGTCCGTGTCGATTGAGGACCGATCCGTGTGCGGCCCTGCTGAACAAGTATTGAACGTACCGAAGGCATATCGGATATATGGGCCCCGATAAACCGATGTAGCCTAAACCTCCGGGCGTCGAGGCATAGCACACCGATTTATAGGTGTAGGTTGAGGGCAGCAAGGTGGAAATCTGCCAACGGGCATATAGAGAGATGCTCCGTGTGGGGAACCTCCTGCTCATTTCGGTGCGACCGGTTCGACGTTTGGGCTGTTGGGTGAAAGGTTGTCCCGTACGACATCGAGTAAGCGTGCTGTGCAGCTCCACGGGTGGGCGTACGTGACGTGCTCTTTGGGTTTTCCCTGCAGGTGTATATCGAGTCGATTCGCCGTCCCTCGCGGTGACGAGTACTGCTTGTTCACTGCGTCGTAACGTAGACTAATGGATGAAATATGTTGATTCAATGATGCTGATTGATATAATTGTATTGCTACATGTGTGCCACCAAATACTGCTTACTAAATTTCAGATTTCATGAACTGTTAACTTGTTGCTAAAAGATGAACTAAGGATGAACTTGTAGGCGTGTCGTTTTGCTGAAATGTTACTATCCTATGTCCATTGTACACCTCATGTAGAGTTTCATGCTTAGGTGAGTCGGTTAAGCCTTGCTGAGCCTTTGTGCTCACGGTTGCTGCTTAAGTGTTTTTCAGGTGAGGAGCCACCCACGGACTCGGAGTACGAGTCCACCGGCGAGGGTTACCCTCCGTCGGGGACCACGGCTGAGTGGGAGCCGTACACGCCGCGCTGAGCTGAGACGTGCAGCTAGTGTGGGTTGCCCTAGGGCTGGGCAACCGACTTTTGCTAAATAGGCGGGCGTGAGTTGTATAGTGTAGTCTTCCGCTGTGTAATAGATCAATAGTTGTAACTGAAGTTTGTACCTGTTGGTACAGTTTCAGCTGTTTTTCCCATGTAATATATTGTGTTCTTATGACGTGTGCTGTCGGGTGTCGCATCGCGCGGCACCACCCTCTGCGATCCTGGATGAGCGGATTCCGGTCCGCCACAGCCTGGTATCAGAGCTGCAGTGGGGATAGCACAGTACTTAAGGACTGCGTTGTGGGAAAACATAGGTTACGGTGAGGAATCGGTAGTTGCCCAAGTAAGGACTATATTAGCATAGTTACTTAAAGTGGCAAAGACTAACTTATGTGTTATAATTCTGAATTTCAATTATGTAACGACGCACCTACGCTCTGGTAAGTATGGTAAGGAACGCCACCGAAAGCGGTTCAATTTCGGTTAGCTCTCCCTGACGAGGAACGTGGTTCAGGGATTGATCTCACAGCCTGGTGTGAGATGTCAATATGAATCTCTTGGACTCTTCATGTCCCTGAGTTTATATGAAACGCTGATCCCTAGCGTGCATTAGGCAAGTAAGCGGAGACCCCATCGCGTGGTCAGTAACGCGAGAGTGTGTTCGTCTGGAAATAGCCCAGGAGGACATACGCAGCGCTTGCCATCGGCGTGCCCTGCAGGGCAGTAGGTGGTATCTGTTGGGTTGATAACATTCCCAACCGTGACGACCCGTTCATGACATACTCGGGTTCCCCGTCGTGTGGTGTTGAAACACGATCACGTGCCTTGAGACGTGACTTAGCTCAAGGACGGCCGTATGACAATGATACGGGCGTTTGTATTTACTTTTAAATATGGAACTGCCTGAAATGAACAAACTTTGAGTGCACCATCATTGTGTGGTCTTCTGCAGGTACTAACCACGTATTGTATCCGTGTAGAAAACGTGTGCGAGAGACCGTTTAGTGCCACACTCGAGACGTATATGCCGGTATGATCCGGTTAGGATTTTCTTTTGTGAGGAACGTAGTACCGAGATATTGTAGGCATATGCATGAGTATAATGATAACGAAGAATTAAAATCTATAGGTTCAACAGTTAGGACCCTGGTTGGGTATAAGAATGAGATAGGGATGAGTGTAGTTCCAAAAAGACTGAAAAACAGAGTGCTCGGTTTTGGGACAGCAAGTTTGCTGATCTTCAACAGGGCGTAACTCACAGGTCTTTTAGCCGAGAGAGGTGTTCTACATAGCTATGGAAAGGTATTCAAGTACTCTACAACTTTGTTGTAGACTTCCAGAGCTGAAACTCGCCTTGAGATGGCTGAAATCCCAGAGGAATATAAACTGTCCAGAACCAGGGCAGATTAAAACATCCTCTGAACTGATCTGTTTTTCAAACATAACTCCCAGTAGAAAAATCAAAAATTGTCATATAATACATCCTTAGAAAGAGTAGAAGATGTGTGACATCTTTGCAATTCAAAGTTTCTGAAGTTTCAGCACAGAATTTAGTGGGAATCAGGGTTAAAAACAGTCACTTCCAAGGGAGGTGCTGTTAAAATTCTTCCAGAAATTCTGCTAACTTTGAATTAGCATAACTTTTTAATCAAAGATGATCTGGGGGAAAATGAGTACTCGTTGGAAAGATACTGAAGTTAACTTGAACTTTGGTATTCAACTTGAGTCATGAAGATGCACAGAACCAGATCAAAACTTGGAATAGGTAGAAACTGGTCATTCTGACAGAAGAATGACAGTTGAACTCATTGAAAAGGGTGTGGTACCCTAAGGGTGTTATACGTGATGACAACGCAATAATAATGTCTCGTAGAGACCAAACCCAGTTATGGTGAGCTTCCAAAGAGGGGGTTCATCAAGTTGGATTAAACTAACTTGTGTTTGGTCTGGGAATGGTGTAGCTTGTGCAAAGTTATTACATTATCTACTTACGAGATATTTCGCATGTTTGGTTGTCATAATGTTTTTACGCCCAGTTCTATTGGACTGCATGCAAAATATTGCGGGACTGATGTTTAATGTCGTATGGTTGCAGATGGTTCGTACTAGGACCACGCACGAGGTTGGTGGCTCTAGCCAAGGTGGAGGCGATGACTCCCAGCCACCGGCCTACGACAGCACCCCGCAGCAGCAGCCACCACCGCCGCCTCCGCTTACTCTAGTGGATGTGATAGCGGCATTGGTGGGAGGTCGTGAGGAGCAGACCGACCTGCTCCGCACGATCGTGCAGAATACGTCCCAGGCGGGAGGACGTCAAGAGCGAGGTCCTCGCGAGCCCCGCGAAGTGTCGTACTCGGATTTCATGAGTACGCACCCTCCAGTGTTCACCGAAGCTGAAGAACCACTGGAGGCGGACAACTGGCTGCGGACTATCGAGTCCAAGTTCGGGCTGCTCTAGTGTATGGAGCGGCAGAAGACGCTGTTCGCAGCACAGCAGCTCCACGGTGCCGCTGGTGCGTGGTGGGCGAATTATGTCGCCTCACGTCCGGCTGGCCATGCCGTGGAATGGCAAGAGTTCCGGGAGGCGTTCCGCGCCTATCACATCCCTCCCGGAATAATGAAGAGGAAGTTCCAAGAATTTTTGGAACTGAAGCAGGGCGGGAGGAGTGCCCACGACTACTCCCGTGCCTTCAACCATCTGACGCAGTATGCGTCAGACTACATCTCCATGGAGGAGAAGAAGAGGGAGCACTTCTATCGGGGGTTACACCCCGAAATGAAGACCCACCTCATACAGTGGAACCGCGGCACATTCAACGACTTAGTCAATTCCGCCATCATGCAAGAGGACGCTCAGCGGGAGTTAGCAGCTGAGAAGAGGAAGCGCAGCGCTCCACCCAGCGGTGGGAGTGGCGCTCCCCAGAAGTACCGTATGGTGTATCGGACACCATCCGGGCAGCAGTGGCGTCCACCGGCGCGACCTCAGCAGTTCGGGGGACGTTCGTTCCAAGCACCCCCGTTCCGTCCGCCGATGCCACCACCAAGACAGCAGCAGCAGCAGACGGTACCCCGGGCGTTTCCACCGCCACAACGTGCCCCGGGTTTCCGTCCACCGATCAGCGGGGGACCGCCCCGTTTCACCTGCTTCACGTGTGGCCAGGCGGGCCACTTTGCGAAGGACTGTCCCCAGGGGCAGCAGAGCAGCGGGCAAGCCCAGTTTCAGGGCGGTGCTCGAGGCCGACCTCCGGCGAAGAAGGTTGGTCAGCGGACTGGAGGCGTCCGCAACCTCGACAATGAGGACGCCCCAGAGGGAGACAACGTGCTGGCGGGTACGTTTACTCTCAACCATCAAGCCATCATCATATTATTTGATTCGGGTGCAACCCACAGCTTTATAAGTGCATCCTATGTGGCTAAACATCAATTGCAAGTCTTCCCAACCGACTGCACTTATATGATCTGCTCACCGGGAGGGAAGATTTCAGCTAATATGATGATTCCAAAGGCACCTCTGTGCTTGGGTGGGAAACTATATCCCACCACCTTGATAATCCTTATGGGACAAAAGATTGATGCAATCTTAGGGATGTCATGGCTGCAATACCATGGTGCTGTCCTAGAGACTCGGACACGGACGGTTCACTTAAATTCTCCATTCCACCGTCCGCATTCCATGGTGTTAGACACGCCAGTCCGGGAAGTTTTAGCAATTAATAATGCTGAAGTTCTCAAGTTAGAAGACATCCCCGTAGTCCGGGAGTATCCCGACGTGTTCCCGGACGATCTTCCGGGCATGCCACCTGTGCGGGATGTCGAGTTCAAGATTGAACTTGCACCCGGGACTACGCCCATATCACGGAGACCATACAAGATGGCTCCAAATGAGCTGGCGGAACTGAAAGAACAGCTCAATGATCTGTTGAGCAAGGGTTTCATTAGGCCGAGTTCCTCGCCTTGGGGATGCTCGGCGCTATTTGTAAAGAAGAAGGATGAAACCCTGAGGCTGTGTGTGGATTACCGGCCGCTCAACGCCGTCACCATCAAGAATAAGTACCCACTGCCCCGTATTGACATCTTGTTTGATCAACTGGTGGGGGCAAGTGTATTCTCAAAGATGGACCTTCGCTCTGGATATCACCAGATCAAGATCCGGGCGGAGGATATCCCGAAGACGGCGTTCTCGACGAGATACGGCTTATACGAATATCTCGTCATGTCCTTTGGTCTCACAAATGCTCCAGCCCATTTCATGTATCTCATGAACTCGGTGTTCATGCCGGAGCTGGACAAATTCGTGGTAGTGTTCATCGACGATATCTTGGTTTACTCCAAGACAGAAGCCGAGCATGCCGAACACTTACGGATCGTTCTTCAACGATTGCGAGACCACAAGCTCTACGCCAAGTTCAGCAAATGCGAATTTTGGATCAGCCAAGTGCCATTCTTGGGACATATCATCTCAGCTGAAGGAATTGCGGTTGACCCAAGTAAAATCGAGCAAGTGTTGAAGTGGAAAGCTCCCACTTCAGTTCATGAAGTCAGAAGCTTCCTCGGGTTAGCGGGATACTACCGGAGGTTCATTCCGAGTTTCTCCAAGCTCGCTAAGCCGATGACAGAGTTGCTGAAAAAAGGGAAGAAATATGTTTGGAACACGGCGTGTGAAGGAGCGTTCCGAACATTGGTGAAGCATCTCACAACAGCCCCGGTATTAGCTCAGCCGGATACAACAAAGCCCTTCGACGTGTATTGTGACGCGTCCGGTATTGGGCTCGGCTGCGTGTTGATGCAGGAAGGACGTGTGGTCGCTTATGGCTCACGCCAACTTCGGAACCATGAGCAGCACTACCCGACCCACGATCTTGAACTTGCTGCCGTGGTGTTGGCGCTGAAAATGTGGAGGCACTATCTCCTGGGGAACTTGGTGCATCTCTACACCGACCACAAGAGCTTGAAATACATTTTCACCCAGAAGGAGCTGAACATGAGGCAGAGGAGGTGGTTAGAACTGATCAAAGATTATGAGATTGAGATCCATTACCACCCCGGCAAGGTGAATGTGGTTGCCGACGCGCTGAGTCGGAAATCGCATGTCCATCACCTCACCATTACACCGGTGGAGGAGGAAGAGCCAAGTTTATACTTGGTTCCTTATGGATCGCTGTACAACCTTGCCCTCGTCCCTACTATTAGGGAGGACATCATTGCAGCTCAGAAAAACGATAAAGGCATGGCACATCTCCGGAGACGAATTGACAATGGGGAGATCAAATGTTTCCGGAAAGATGGTGAGGGGACGTTGTGGTTCAATGACCGCATAGTCGTACCCCGAGATATGGAGTTGAGGAAAAAGATCCTCGATGAAGCTCACTTGTCCAAATACTCCATTCATCCGGGCAGCAACAAAATGTACCAAGATTTGAAAAAGAAATTTTTGTGGACACGGATGAAGCGGGAGGTAGCTAACTATGTATCCGAGTGCGATACGTGTAGACGAGTGAAAGCTGATCACATGAAGAAATCAGGGCTGCTGCAACCCCTGAAGATCCCGGCATGGAAATGGGAAGATGTGAGCATGGATTTCATTGTGGGATTACCCCTAACAGCCAACAAGCATGATTCCATATGGGTAATCGTTGATCGGTTAACCAAGACGGCTCACTTCATTCCGGTGAATACACGTTACAATGCCGGCAAATATGCGGAGCTATACATAGCGAAGATTCTATGCCTATATGGGGTACCCAAGACCATTGTCTCAGATCGAGGTGCATTATTTGTATCTCGCTTTTGGGAGCAGCTACACGCTGCATTGGGTACTAAGTTGATCAGGAGCTCCGCCTATCACCCTCAGACAGATGGCCAGACAGAGAGGGTGAATCAAGTTCTGGAAGACATGTTGAGAGCATGTGCCATCCACCATGGTAGGAACTGGGATGATCACCTACCATTGGTGGAATTCTCGTACAACAACGGTTATCAGGCGAGTATCAAAATGGCACCTTACGAAGCTCTCTATGGTCGTAAATGCCGCACCCCATTAAATTGGTGCGAGTCCGGTGAAAGGGTCACATTCGGGGTTGATGTGGTGAACGACGCCGAGGAGCGCGTTCGGACAATTCAAGCCAATTTGAAGGCCGCTCAATCCCGACAAAAAAGCTACGCTGATAAGAGGCGTAGGCCGTTGCACTTTGACGTTGGGGGACACGTGTACCTCCGCGTGTCTCCAATGAAGGGCGTGCACCGATTCGGTGTGAAGGGGAAGCTCGCTCCCCGTTTCATTGGACCCTACGCTATCACCGAGAAGTGTGGACCAGCAGCGTATCGATTGGAGCTACCTGCATCTCTGGCTGGTGTCCATGATATTTTCCATGTTTCGCAACTGCGAAAATGCTTGAAGCATACAACTGCTGTTCCTACCGAAGACATCGGCGAGCTGAAACCGGATTTAACATATGATGAATATCCGGTGGGAATTCTTGATGAGAAAGCCAGGACCACGCGTAGCAGAACGTTGTGGTTCTACAAAATACTCTGGAGTAACCACACCGCCGAGGAAGCGACGTGGGAGAGCGAGGAGTTCCTTCGCTCAAATTACCAGGAGTTCATGGCTTCTCAACACGGGTAAGTCCCTATTACATCGCTATCTCTTCTTTTATAATCTCGGGACGAGATTCTTTTAAGGGGGGAGGGATGTAAAAGCCCAAGAAAAGGGACTTGCAAAAACTTTTCTGCACCTCACAACACAACAGTTTTGTTGTGGGTAGATTGTGAAATATTGTGAAGAGCAAGTGACCTCCATCAAAGGAGTGATTAGAAGGGAAAGCCTTCACCTTCACAAAGTAGGGTTTCTACACATGAACATGAGAGGTTGAGCTCACCCCTAGAATTTAAAAAGTCTTGGGAAGGTTCAGTCCAAAGCTCATGCAAATTCAACACTTTTTGAGGCACTTTTGGGTTATTTCAAAAGGAGGCCAATTTGAATGTAAATTCAAATTGCAGCAACTTTCATCACCCAAATTCAAAAGTTAGCTCCATATCTATACTCAGCACATTTTTCTGAGTAAACCCACCAAGTTTCATCCCCATTGGAGTTCATCTTGTCGGGAGCCAAATTTGCAATAATTCAAAACTGAATTTGAATTTCAGTTTAAACATGAAGCAAATTTAACCAAACAAAGTTTGAATTTGAGAACTCAAATTCAAACCAAGACTTGGGGTCTAAGTCTCTCATTCAATGTGTAGTTGCTGGGATATTTACAAAAGAAATGGAGAAGAGAGGATTAGGGGGAGAGTGGGCCCACAAGTCAGTGGGGGAAACTTGTTTCCCAAACCGAGCGTGGCTGTTTTCTCCCGACGTCGGTCGAACACCTCGCGCCAGCTGCGGACAGCACCGGCGTCCGACCGCCTCACCTCGCCACCTCCTGCTCGGCGACCGAGCGCACGCGTGCCCGACGCGGTTTAAGTTCCCAGCCCACGTGAGCCAGCCTCATCTCCTCCGCTCTGCCCGTTCCTACCCGAAACGAAAAACGACACCCGCCGCTCCCCTCGGCTCCTCGTCGCGCCGTTGATCCAGGCGACCTCGCGACCGGAGTTCAACAGCAAAGACACGCGCTGGGGACTGCTCGAGCTCACGGTGAAGACCCTACCCTCTTCCATGTTTTGTAGGGGGAGTATTTCCCCGTCTAGTCCTCGGTGCTCAACAAAAACGAGTGAGCAGAAATGCCGAAATTCGCGGCGATCGGTCCTGCACAGCGTAAACCCAGCTGAGCATAGGTTCTACACGCCCCCACGGCCACCTAGGATCCAAAACCATCGAAAACCATCGAGCCTTTGCGCTGATATCCAAGTTTTTCGAGCAACAGTCGATATCGGGCCTAGGTCGACGGTGAGGTCCCAGTTCCGGCTATTTCCATGGCCAACCGAGCTCATATTCGTGCGCAGCATGCCACGGTGGAGCTGTAGGAGCAAACCACTTGAGAAATAAGGCCCGGAGTAGCCCGGACGACGTCACCGGAGCAGAGGGAGGCTCTGTCGCCGTCGCGGGCATAGTTCCGGCCATTGCCGAGCTCCGGTGAGGGCACCAGCGTGTTCTCCGAGTCGAGTTAGGCACAGGCGGCAAGTTTTGTCAAAGGTCGGGCAGGGAAACGCCCGGCGGCGAGCGCTCCGGCGAAGCGCCGCCGCGGGAACTGCGGGAGAGCGCGAGGTAGACGAAGGGGGGCCGGGTCCACCGGTCAGCCTCTTATCTCGCGCGGGGATCGGGTTTGCGGCCGGGATTCGGTGCGGCAGCGCGGGTAGAACCCCGTGGGCCGCGGTGTGGCCGCTTTCTGAGTGGGCCGGCTCGAGGAGTGGGTCCCACCCGCAGGATTTAAACATTTTTGGAATTTCCAGTTTTAGTGCAAACTTTAGAACCCCATAACCTTGGCTAGGAAGCTCCAAATTTAGTGATTCAAATTGGGTTGGATTCATCTTGCCTAGCTCTATCCAGATATACAACCCAATTTGTATGAAACCCATTAATTAATTCTGGAAAATTCTTTAAAGCTTTTTAGAAAAAGAATTTTAGAGGGAGTTTGGTTCATCCAAAAATCCCCAAATTTTGCCAGAATGTTCTTTAGGACATTAGTAAACACCTGTAAAAGTTTCAGACCATTTGGAGTTGATTTGGTCAGAGCAATTCAAATTGGAAGGTGCTGTGTTCATTTGAATACAGAAACATTTTCAGAGAATTTCCAAAACTTGGAAATTCAATTCTGGGCAAACCTTGACTCCAAAAATGCTAGGAAAATTCATGCAAACTCTATGAGCTATAATTGAAATTGTAGTTCATTAAGTTGAGCATGAACAGGGGTATTACCTCAGAATAAATTCTTCCTTGCTGATTTGCCAAGAGAATTATTCTGAGCAAACCACTCCATGAAAAGTGCTAATGTTTGGTCCAGAGAGTTTTCTTGTGACAAGGAATTTACACAAAAAATTCTCAGCTCCACTGGAGCTCTAGATCACCCCTGTCCTGTTTAACCACTTAAGGGAATTAATATGGAAAAGGGGGAAAACTACTTAGCATTTAACCATGTGATTAAGTTCAAGCCAAACCACCAACACCAGTTCATCTTTAAATTCTTAAACAAAGTTCCAGGTGTTAGAGGCTGGTTATTAGAACTAATAGTAGAAGTCTTACTCTAAAACTCACATTTGCATCTAAATTAACATGTAGTATTTCATTAACGTGTAGCCGTTGAAGAAGAGACTCCGGAAGTGCTGGACTTCCTCCTTCCGGACGAATAACTAACTCCTGACCAGCAGCAACAAGGCAAGCCCCGGTTTGCATTAACCCTTTTTAAAAGCTTTACTTTGTTTACATGTGTCATATGAAGTATGTATGTGCATTAGGTATAGGATGAATGAAACCCCACTTGCATAACCCAAGGTTCCTAAAAGAGTGAGGGTAGTGTCAAGGACCTCGAGTAGACAGGCTATGCTTAATGAGTCATAGGACTTCGGTACAAGTCGAGTAGTTGGAATCTACTCGCGAGATAGGCTTGGGACACACGGGTTCGGTTGAGTGATGTGAGATCACTATAGTAATGAAAATGAGACTAGGCAGGGGCTAGGGCGCAGCAAGAGGAAGTCTTGTGTGCGCAGCCCTGTCCGTGTCGATTGAGGACCGATCCGTGTGCGGCCCTGCTGAACAAGTATTGAACGTACCGAAGGCATATCGGATATATGGGCCCCGATAAACCGATGTAGCCTAAACCTCCGGACGTCGAGGCATAGCACACCAATTTATAGGTGTAGGTTGAGGGCAGCAAGGTGAAAATCTGCCAACGGGCATAGAGAGATGCTCCGTGTGGGGAACCTCCTGCTCGTTTCGGTGCGACCGGTTCGACGTTTGGGCTGTTGGGTGAAAGGTTGTCCCGTACGACATCGAGTGAGCGTGCTGTGTAGCTCCACGGGTGGGCGTACGTGACGTGCTCTTTGGGTTTTCCCTGCAGGTGTATATCGAGTCGATTCGCCGTCCCTCGCGGTGACGAGTACTGCTTGTTCACTGCGTCGTAACGTAGACTAATGGATGAAATATGTTGATTCAATGATGCTGATTGATATAATTGTATTGCTACATGTGTGCCACCAAATACTGCTTACTAAATTTCAGATTTCATGAACTGTTAACTTGTTGCTAAAAGATGAACTAAGGATGAACTTGTAGGCGTGTCGTTTTGCTGAAATGTTACTATCCTATGTCCATTGTACACCTCATGTAGAGTTTCATGCTTAGGTGAGTCGGTTAAGCCTTGCTGAGCCTTTGTGCTCACGGTTGCTGCTTAAGTGTTTTTCAGGTGAGGAGCCACCCACGGACTCGGAGTACGAGTCCACCGGCGAGGGTTACCCTCCGTCGGGGACCACGGCTGAGCGGGAGCCGTACACGCCGCGCTGAGCTGAGACGTGCAGCTAGTGTGGGTTGCCCTAGGGCTGGGCAACCGACTTTTGCTAAATAGGCGGGCGTGAGTTGTATAGTGTAGTCTTCCGCTGTGTAATAGATCAATAGTTGTAACTGAAGTTTGTACCTGTTGGTACAGTTTCAGCTGTTTTTCCCATGTAATATATTGTGTTGTTATGACGTGTGCTGTCGGGTGTCGCATCGCGCGGCACCACCCTCTGCGATACTGGATGAGCGGATTCCGGTCCGCCACAAGGATGTCCATGCCAAGTTTCACCCAAATTCAAAATCTTTTTGAGGTCATTTTGGGTATAGTTAGAAAGAGGGCAGTTTGAAACCATATTCAAATTCAAACTGTTTTTATCCCATGAATTTAAAAGTGGGAGGCATATTCTTATTCAGCACATTTTTGTGAGCTCACATACCAATTTCACTCCATTTGGAGTTGATCTTGACATGAGCTAAGTGGGACAAATTCAAACTTTATTTGAATTCAAAACTGAACTTGTGCTGAAATTCATTCAAACCAAACCCAATTTGAATTCTACTCAATTCAAATGGCTCATGGGTGAATAATTTGATTCACCAGGGGTATTTTGGGGCTCACTGTTTACAACAGTGATTAGGAGTAAATTCCAGAGGTTAAAACCCCGGGTGGGACCCACATGTCATAGAGAGGAGGAGGAAAAACTTGCACACAAAGTCACAGCCTCGGTGGGAAATTTCACCGAGCAGCTGTCGGCTGTGCCACCGAGCAGCTACCGGCGCCACCAGCTGCTTCCCCTCTACGCGCGCTGGCGCTCAGGCGGCCTGCTCGCGCCCCCACGCGACCGTCACCGCCTCAGCGGGGTGAAGACCGGGTGCCTTCTTATCCCCGTGAGCGACACTGGGCGGCGCCATTCCTTTTCTTCCTGAGCTCTCGGTCGATCAGGAAAAACACAGCAAACAATCATGTCCTCGCCTCTCCGAGTTGCCAGGCAACATCCTGAGCTCGAGCACCACCCTCCCAACGCCTGAACCACCGGGTTTCGGCCCCTGTTCCCGTGATCAACGACGACCGCCGCAGTTTAGCTGAAGGGCGGCGATCGGTCTCACGTGGGCAGCACACTACAGCCACTTCCACGGCCGAGCAAGGGGGGCAACAGGAGCGCACGGACTCCACGCTGCTTCCACCTGAAGCTCAAGCCACGCCGTGAAGTCTCGCCGGCGAATTCTCAGCTTTTGCTCCGGCGACCGTAAACCGAGCTTCCGGTACGGTTTCTTTAAATTCTCGCTCTATGATCTTTCGGAGGTCATCAAATCTTGCACATAGACGCTGGACTAGCCGGCGATCAAGTTCTTTTCTGCACCCGTGGCGTGAAACTGTCTAGGAGTGACGAATTTCGAGCTCGATCGAGGGCGGTCATGGCGGGCACGATCGGTCACACGGTGCCGACCAACTTGCCGCCATCTCTGAACCCTTTTGACACCTTGTCGAGCTTCCTAGAGGTACACTGATGCTGTAGGACCGTTTGTTCGAGGTGTTGGCAAGTTAGAACCCACGGTCGACGGTGCCGAACCTCCACCGAGGCCGCGGCACGTCGCCGGGCTATTTCCGGTCACCCCCAGCCCGACATGACACCACCGACGTGTTCCTCGACGTCGACAACCCCCTGGCGGCGAGTTTCAGACCCTGGGAGGTCCGGCAGCGGTGAGCCGGCGAGCTCCGAGTCTGCTCCGGCGAGGTCGGCGGCGCGGGCGTGAGAGAACGGCGGAAGGAAGACGAAGCCGGCTGGCCCACGTGTCAGCGGCTGAAAAATTTAAATCGGGATCGGGTGTGGCCGGGGATCGGCTGTGCTGGCGCACAAATAACCTGTGAGCTCCGGTGTGCCAGACACCTCCGCGCTCGACACGTGTCCCCGCGGGCCCTCGCGAGATTTAAACTTTTTCCCCGATTTTCAGAATTCTTCCAAACTTCAAATCCTCATAACTTTGGCTAGAAAGCTCCAAATGAGTGAACCAAATTTTGCTAGATTCAGCTCTCTGAGTACTTTCCAGCAAATCAAGTTTCACTTCATGAAATTCCTTATTTCTCCAGCATTAATTCCTCAAAGTTTAAACTGTTTGGAATTTTAACTGGAGAATCCTTTGGAGGAAAATCCTGAAATTTTGCTGGGATGTTCACCAAAATATCCCTGAACTACCATAAAAATTTCAGACCCATTTGAGCTCATTTAATCCACCTAATGGTGTGATTAGTGAAACTGTTCCAGAGAAAATAGAAAATGTTCAGAAACATTTTCAGAATTTTCTCTGAAATTGTTTAGCTCATATCTTTAGTGAGGAACTTCCAAATTAAATTAGACCAACTCCATTAGAACCCTCTGAAAATCTAGTTTTCAGAAAGTCATAGTTTGTTTCATGAAAATCCTTAGAACACCCTAAGAGCCTTTAATTAAGGTCTAGGACATAATTAATTGTGGAGGGCTCAAGTGAGCTTTGCTGCAACTAAAACTTGACCAAGTCTCTATTTAGGTTGTAACTAAGCCACAGTAAAAGTTTCACAGTCATTGAGTCTGTCTAGGGGGACTTATAAGCTTCACAAGTTCAAACTTAATACAAATGCATTAAATTAATACATGTATTGCTTCTATCATGTAGTCGCTAAGGTCGAGGAGGAACCCGAAGTCCTAGACTTCGTTACTCCAGAGGAACAGCTAGCCTACGACCAAGAGCAGCAAGGCAAGCTCCGGTTTGCATTAACCTTTTTTACAAGTTTTATTGTTTTGAGCACATACTTGATTACTCCATTCTTTGCATTAGAGTCTTGTTTGGAAACCCAACTGCATAGCCAAGAAAACCATGGGTTGGGTTTAGGATTGCAAACCCCGTTAGCTACTGCAATGCTAAGATAGTGTAGGATTCGATACAAGTCGAGTAGTTGGAACTACTCGCGAGCATAGGCTAGAGGCACTCGACTCGGGTAGTGTTAGCACATGAAACACATGGCAAGAAAATGAGACCAAGTGGAGAGTAAGGGCAGCAGGACTTTGGGGCCTGTATGCTGTAGCTCCGCTTGTGTTGATTGAGGACCGAGCCGTGTGTGGGCCTGTTGAACAAGCTAGAACAGTACCGAAGACCTACCGGCTATATGGGAACCGAGAAACTGATGTAACTCGGGTAGCTGGGTGTTGAGGCATAGCTGGTCGTTCAGAGGGTAGGTTGAGAGCTCGAGGTGTAAATCGGCTGGCGGCACTGAGATGCGCGTGCAGAGACCTCTTGCTCGGGACGATTGGACTGGTTCAACATTTGGCTAACGGGTGAAAGGTAGTCTCGTACGGCGTCCGTGATGGTTGTTGTAGGCAACATCGAGTACGGGCGTACGTGACGGGTTGTTCGGGTAACCCTGCAGGTGTAAATCGATTATAATCACCGTCCCTCGCGGTCAGTGAGTACCACTTGTTCACTGTACCGTGACATAGAAAGAACAGGTTAGTTGCATGTTAAAATGTTGCTGATTGAAAGATGGACTTGATTGTTAATGATTTGATATAGTCTAGAGCTAACTAAAGTTCTTTTCAACTTTGGGCAAAGTACATGAGAGAAATGCGTTTCTTGTTTGATTGCGGCTCTCTCATGTGCCTTAGCATAAGGTTCTCCACAACCTGCTGCTAAAACTTGGTAAGGTTCTACTAATTAGGCGGGTCCTTGCAAATGATTTCACCTCATGTACCCATCACCCCTCATGTAGAAGTTCCATGTTTAGGTGAGACGGGTCAGCCTTGCTGAGCCTTCGTGCTCACTGCTTGTGTTTGAAGCTTTTGCAGGGTTCTATGAGGAAGGGACTCCCGAAGAAGAGACGGAACCCCAGGAGGGTAACCCCGTCGAGTGGGAGTCGTGCACGCCGCAGAGTTAGTGTGCGTGTGTGCTAGCAAGGACACGTTCAAGGGCTGAACGTGCACTTGATGCTTAGTCTACGCCCGTGAGTGTAGACTGAACTTATTTTGATGTAAACATGTTCATAAACTTGTTTATGTAATAAAATTTCGCTTCCGCTTTGTACCTTTGACGTGTGTTATCCGGTGCTGTGCAACGCAGCACCCCTCAGCGTGATCCTGGCTCGACAAGACCTTTGGGGTCGTGTCACCTATTTTTCTAAAAACTATTTTACAAAGGTGTGGGTTGAAGGTGTGATTTAATGGGGTCACTTTATTCATCTTACCCCAACTTTTATTCAAAATACAATTTTTATTTAACTCTTATCTAACCTAATTTTAAATGCTTTATGTTTTAGATGGTTCGCATGATCCGCACCGCCCGCAAGTCCACCGGAGGGAGAGTTCCTGTAGTTGCCCTTGCCCTGAGAGAGGAGAACCGTCCGGTGACGTACCACTCATACGGATTGGCAGTAGGAGGCTTGTTGCGCCATCTTCGGCGTATGCTCCACGCCGCCGGCAATACGGGCAAGCTAATCATACACTACAGCTCCACCCGGACCATCCGTGAGAAGCGGGAAGAGTGGAGTTCAGAAATGAGGATTATCCATGAAAATCAGCTGCTCAAGATCCACCGCTCTCCAGCTTGTAGGGCGACACAGGTCGATGCTGAGAAGGATGTCACCTGGGAGGCCATCACCTGCCAGAGTCACATCAACCGTCGCCACCTAGATAGGACTGAGTACATGTATGTCCTCTAGCGTGAGAGTGGTACAGCGGAGTACAAGTACCCACCAGTGCAGCAGGGGACTTCCCATGAGCACATGGACCTGTGCTTGGAGGATGCTGCTATGCTCAGTACTCGACTGCAGGAGTGCCAGCAGGAGCTCCAGGATGTTCGTGACACCCTGAAGGAGACTGAGGCGTTGCTTCGAGCCAGGTTGAGGGCAAGAGAAAGAGGAGATGGGAATGAACTGTGTGTCACCGTGAATGACACATGGACTCCTGACTCCCCAGACCCCCGGGCGAGCAGGCGTCGCCGCACTTCTCCACCAGCAGCTTCCCCACCCAAAGCGGAGTCAGAGGGCAGCCACAATAATGAGGAAGATCCCAAGGAGCCAGCTCAGTGATACAAGTCATGTAGAGTCCTTTCCCTTAGTTCTGCAGGTTATCGAGTAGTCGAGTCAATACCTTAGTTAATTGTGTGTTAATGTTTGGTGTGTGACGTGAGTTGTGGAAGCCATGGGCATTTGTCCACAACCTCGTCTTTAGGTTGCTTTGCTTTGATGTGTGAACCCCTATGAATTAAGAGTGCATTTATTTTCGTGTGAGACGTGAAACCCTCAGAAAATGTTAATATAATAAGGCCTCAAAAGTTTAAGTTTAAACAAGCAAATTGGGAAGTTAATACGTAATGCTTTAAATTGACATTTGGTTGATCATGATAGATGGCCGGAAGAGGAAATGGTCGTGGTGCCAACCCCGCCAACAACAACGATGAGGCCGACAACCCTCATCTTTCTGGAGGACAGGACAGGGGTGGTCGCCGTGAAGGAGCTGATCCTATCCACCAGATGCTTGAAAATCAGAATCAGCTCATCCAGAGCCTAACTCAAGTGGTGGTCAACTTGCACCAAGCTCCACCCCCACAAGCTGCACCATGCCAACCAAGGTTGAGTGAGTTTCTAGGGACTCAACCTCCAAAGTTTGCAAGTGCTGCTGAATCTCTGGAGGCAGATGACTGGCTAAAGACCATTGAGAGCAAGATGAGGATCATACAATGCCAAGGGTATGAGAGGGTGCTGTTTGCCTCTCACCAATTGCATGGACCTGCTGCTGATTGGTGGACCGCTTACGTGGCAGCCCACCATGACCCCGAGAACATTACTTGGGAAGAGTTCAAGTGCAGTTTCCGCAACCATTACATACCAAGGGGTGAACTCAAAAACAAGAGGAAGGAGTTCTTGGGATTGCATCAAGGAAACATGACTGTGAGGGAATACCTCACTAAGTTCACCCAACTATCCCGTTATGCACCACGGGACATCGAAACTGATGAGCAGAAACAGGACTGCTTTGTGGAAGGACTTATTGCGGAAATGCAGTGTGCAATGTCCTCCAACGAGTATGAAAGCTTCCAAAAGATGGTAGACAGAGCATTTGTTGTGGAGAGGAAGCTGAAGTCCTTGGAAAATGAAAACAAGAGGAAGGCGGGATGGTCACACCAAGCCTCGGGTAGCAACACACGCCCACGACTGATGCAGCCAACCGCAGGGCACAGCACCAGCACAGCTGCAGCGTCAGTTTGTACAGCAGCCTCGTCCCACATATCAACCTTGACCAGCAGTGCAAGGACCACAGAACCAACCCCAAGACAACAAAGGCCAGGCACCTAAGGTTGGGGTGCAATGCTTCAACTGTGGTGAAGTGGGGCACTACGCCCATAAGTACCCAAAGAAGAAGCCCATGCCGCCACCACAGCAGAATGTGATGCGAGGACGGGTGAACCATGTGACCATGGAGGAAGCGCAAGAGGCACCTGACGTGGTAATTTGTAAGTTTCCTGCCAATTTACACATTGCAACCCTGTTGTTTGATTCTGGTGCTACCCACTCGTTCATTGCTCAAGGGTTTGTTAAGAAGCATGATCTAGCAACAACACAAATGAACCATATGCTAGCAGTGAACTCTCCAGGGGGAGAAATAAGGACAAGACAAGTGTGTCCCAAGGTGAATCTAGACATTAATGGGGTAGTATTTACTGCAAACCTCATAGTGATAGACTCACAAGGGATAGACATTATTTTGGGTATGGATTGGTTGACCAAACACAAGGGAATCATCCATTATTCGACAAGGACGGTGGAACTAACTCACCCTAGTGGCACACGAGTGAAGTTCATAACTGCACAAGAACCTAGGAGGGACCTTAAACTCAATCACGTTGAGGTGGAAGTGGAGGAGATCAGGATCATCATGGAATATCCAGATGTTTTTCCGGAGGAGTTGCCAGGTATGCCACCCGATCGTGAAGTAGAATTCGCGATTGAGCTAGTGCCTGGAACAACTCCAATATACAAGAGACCCTATCGGATGGACTCCAAACAGCTGGAAGAACTCAAGGAACATTTAATAGAATTGACAGAGAAGGGGTACATTCGTCCTAGTTCCTCACCATGGGGAGCTCCAGTGATATTTGTGCCTAAGAAGGACGGGACCCAAAGGTTATGCGTAGACTACCGTGCGTTGAATGAAGTAACCATCAAGAACAAGTACCCATTACCCCGCATTGAAGACTTGTTTGATCAGTTGAGGGGAGCTTGTGTGTTCTCGAAAATTGATCTCAGGTCGGGATACCACCAACTTAAGATAAGGCAAACTGATATTCCAAAGACAGCTTTCGTATATCGGTACGGACTGTATGAATACACCGTCATGCCTTTCGGGCTAACTAATGCCCTGGCATACTTCATGTATCTCATGAACAAGGTATTCATGGAATATCTAGACAAATTTGTGGTGGTTTTCATTGATGACATTCTCGTCTTTTCCAAAGATGAAGAAGAACATGAGAGGCATTTAAGGTTGGTGTTGCAAAAATTGAGAGAACACCAACTATATGCCAAGCTGAGCAAGTGTGAATTTTGGTTGAAGAGAGTTCCCTTCTTAGGACATATAATCTCGGAGGGAGGAATCTCCGTAGATCCTGCCAAGATCGAGGATGTACAGAAGTGGAAGACCCCTGAGAATGTCGGGGAAGTTCAAAGCTTCTTAGGATTGGCTGGGTATTATCGACTGTTTATCGAGGGTTTCTCCAAGATTTTGAGACCCCTCACCAAATTGTTGGAGAAGGGAATCACATTCACATGGACACCGCAGTGCGAGATGAGTTTTCAAGAGCTGAAGAAAAGATTGACAACAGCCCCAGTGCTAGTTATGCCAGATATGCAGAAGAACTTTTCGGTGTACTGCGATGCCTCTGGAAACGGGTTGGGATGTGTTATCATGCAAGAGGGGCATGTCGTGGCGTATGCATCCCGGCAGCTCCGGAAGCACGAGAAGAACTATCCTACGCATGACCTAGAGCTAGCCGCAGTGGTACACGCGTTGAAGATTTGGCGGCATTACTTGATGGGGAAGAGGACAGAGATATATACGGATCATAAGAGCTTAAAGTATATTTTCACACAGCCAGATCTCAACCTCAGACAAAGGAGATGGTTAGAGCTAATCAACGACTTTGATGTGGGCATCAACTATCATCCTGGGAAAGCGAACGTCGTAGCAGATGCTTTAAGCCGGACGGTGCAAGTCAATAGGTTAAGCTTAAAGGACATGCCTACAGAACTAAAGGAAGAGGTTGTAAAACTCAATCTATGTCTGGTGAATAGTGGTGAGGCCGTCGCCATGGAAGTGTACTCCACATTAGAGCAATACATACGCGATGGTCAAAAGAATGATGAGAAGATACAAGAAATCAGAGAACTCATCAAGGATAATAAAGCCCCTGGTTTCAGAGAGGATGAACAAGGTACGGTCTGGCACAAGAAAAGAATCTGTGTGCCTGAAGTGAAAGAGATCCATGAATTGATTTTGAAGGAGGCTCATGATTCCGACTATTCCATTCATCCTAGGAGTACGAAGATGTATCATGACCTCAAGAGCAGGTATTGGTGGTATGGCATGAAGCGCGATGTCGCGGAACATGTTGCCCTATGTGACACATGTCAGTTGGTGAAAGCAGAACATCAATGACCCGTGGGATTATTGCAACCACTCAAAGTGCCTGAATGGAAATGGGAAGAAATAGGTATGGACTTCATAGTGGGACTACCCAGGACCCAATCGGGATATGATTCGATATGGGTCATCATCGACAGGCTAACCAAGGTAGCTCATTTCATCCCCGTGAAAGAAAGCTATAGCGGATCCAAATTGGCAGAATTGTACATGTCAAGGATCGTGTGTTTCCATGGAGTGCCAAAGAAGATAGTGTCAGATCGAGGGACACAGTTCACCTCAAGGTTCTGGCAGAAGTTACATGAAACCATGGGAACTCATCTGAATTTTAGTTCTGCCTATCGTCCCCAGACTGACGGACAGACGGAAAGAACCAATCAGATCCTTGAGGATATGCTGAGAGCGTGTGCACTCAAGAACAATAGGAGTTGGGATAAGAACTTACTGTATGCGGAGTTCTCCTATAACAACAGCTATCAGGCTAGTATGAAGATGTCACCATTTGAGGCTTTGTATGGGAGGAAGTGCAGAACTCCACTATTTTGGAACCAAACAGGGGAAAGTAAAGTGTTTTGGCCCGAGGTACTACAAGAAGCCGAGGCGAAAGTGAGGGAAATCCGCAACAACTTGAGGATAGCACAAACACGACAAAAGAGCTATGCCGATGTACGGAGAAGAGAGCTCGTTTTCAACATGGGGGACCATGTTTATCTCAAGGTGTCCCCTATCCGAGGACTTCGTCGGTTCAAGGTGAAAGGGAAGTTATCACCTCGATACATTGGACCCTTTCAGATCCTGGAGAGGAAAGGCGAAGTGGCATATCAACATAAGTTACCGGCTCGCCTATCGGATGTGCACGATGTATTCCATGTGTCACAGCTCAAGAAATGTCTAAGGACGCCTGAAGAGATGTTACCCATGAATGAGGTTGACGTAGGAGAGGATTTGTCTTATGCCGAGCAACCGGTCATGGTTTTGGAGACAATGGAACGCCTCACATGGGATGTGCAAGGTGCAGTGGAAGCATCACTCGGAAGAGGAAGCCACATGGGAGCGAGAAGACGAGCTTAAGGCACAGTTTCCGGAATTGTTTTCCTAGAACCACCAATCTCGAGGACGAGATTTCTTTTAAGGGGGGTAGAGCTGTAACACCCCAAAATCTGCTAAAGAGGGGAATTTAAAAATTTTTGGACATATTGCATGTGGTGCAGAAATTTAAATTCAATCTGGAATTCAAATTCAAATCAAAACAGAAAAGAAAAGGAAAAAGAAAACCCCAGCCGGCCAGTGGGCCGAAAACCGCCAGTCGGCCCACTATCTCCCCGCGCCAGCCCAAACCCACGCCCCTCTCTTCCTCTCACTGACACGCGGGGCCCGTGTGTCATGTCCTACCTCCCGCGCGCGCCAAGCGACCGGACTCTTCCCCGCACCCGAATCCAAACCACCTCCAAAAACCCGTGCCACCAGCCCGATCTTCGGCCCCGGACGCTGCTATTTAACCAAACCGATCCTCCGCCGCCTCTCCTCGTGAAATTCCTGCAAAGAAACTCGCCGAATTCCCCAGCGCGCTCCACTTTTCTCTCCGGTGGGAACCGAAGCTTCGATCACCGTTTTCTTTCGATCCTTGCTCGGGTTTTCTGATCTAACGCGCCGATCATGTTCCACCGCCTCCGGGGAGTCACGCTGGTGAAGAAAACCCAGTGTTTTGCACTCTAGACGCAGCTCCGGCAAGCACCGCCGCGATTTCATCTCGGACCTCGCTGCCGACCACCTTCCAGGGCCTCCGAGCTCAAGAAAAACCCCGAGGTGAGATCCCCGACCTCCCCTCTACCGTTCTATGCCAATAAATCTAGGTTTTAGGAAGTATGGACGAAAACCCAAAGATCTCCGGCGAGATCACCGCCTCCCACCGCCGCACGCCGCCGGGCAGCGCCGCCCGCACACGGCCAGGGCGATGCATCTTAGAACAGAACCTATTCTGTTTAGATGACATGTCCTACTATTTAATATTAAAATTCACTTTAGGCATAGAAAATAAATCTGAAAAATATAGGAAAATAGGTATGCATAATTAGAAAATGATAAATGAAGTCTCCAAATCCAAAAACTTCAGTTTAGGATTTGGTAGAAGATCTGAAAACCTATTTGGAGTAGGAAATTACCTTTCATGCAAACTTGGTAGTTAAGAGGTATATTAATTAAATATAAAGAATTTGTTCAAATTTAAAATTCATATATAGTGTGAAAACATAAATCTGAATACAAAAGTTAGAAATCATATACATATGTTTAAAAGTGCATGTAGGCTAAAAATCAACACATCTAGAGTAACCACAACTCTTAGAAATGTGAATGACTATCATATGTATGTATGTGTCGGTTGTATGAAGTGAAAGTGTGAACTATGTCTTATGTATTGTTGTTTTATTTTTCTATGTGTATTGGCATGAGTAGAACCTGCCCCAGAGCAAGTTCTTCCCTTCCAAGACCAAGACTTTCCATTCCCAGAGCAGCAGGAAGAAGGCAAGTGTCCTTGACCACTTTGATCCTATGTTAGGATGTGTAGATAGAATCATTTGCATTGTCAATTGAAATATGAAACCCATGCTAGGAAGTTTCCCTAGAATTGCATTACCTTGTTTCCTTGTAGCTTGGGTTGGGATTTATTTTATCATGTCATTTATTTATATGCTTATGCTTAGCCATGCTTAGAATGGGATAATTGGGATATGAGATCATCAATTTAATTTACCTTACTCTTGAACGAGACATTATGAGTTATGTAGAGGTAGGGATCGAGGCAAGTTGGATGATTTGGTTGGTGCTGGGTGCACGAGACTCGGGTTTGTGTTTAGTATTTACCTGGATCCTAAGGACCGGTTCATGGAGCATGTAACCTGGCTTTACCATGCCAACCACATGCTGAGATGGGGCAGCTTGGCCAATTAATTAGGTGTATCCCCGGCGTAGTATGGGTGTGTTGGATGGTGCGTGAATAGGTGTCAGCTGGACTACCATATGAACCGCAAGGCTCAAGAGGGGGCCACTGTAGCGGGGTTAGAGCCTCTTGTATGCTGTTAGGGGTGAAACCTCAGTGGGCCCACGCTCGTCGGGAATCCCTTTGTAAAGGCCTCGTAGTGATCTCCTGGCTACACACCTGGGAAGTGTGAACGTGGTTCGCGGCCACTGGCATAATGGAGGTTCTTTTAGTCCACCCGGCAATGGGGGATGAAATCACTACATGTGGGTACAGTGGTACAAACTCTGCAGAGTCAAAACTGTCATGACAGCCGTGCTCACGGTCAAGAGCGGCTTGGACTTATTCATGATTAGAGGATGATGGATTTGGAAGTTGAGGATGTTAAGCGGGGAGCTTGACATTGGATATGATGATTATGGTTACTTGATTTTGATGATGGGTTGGGAGATTGGGACCATTTCACCTGTGTAGTAATGTAGGTGCTTAATAAGCTAAGGTAATAGGTATTAATTGCGTAGTGCTTTAACCATGAGTTAATCTCTCCTTGCTCTAGCCATGCATGACATAACTTTCCCACACTTGCTGAGTACCAACGGTACTCAAACTTGCATATTTGTTGGTTTAAATTGTTGCTCAGGTCAAGGGGATGATGTGGTGTTCAATGACCAAGACTTCGGACCCGAAGAAGGATTCTAGGTTCATGGAATCCCCCGGGCAACGCCTGTGACGGAGCCCATAAGATTTATATTCCGCTGCTGTTTTATTTACATATTATGAACTTATTATCATCCATCGAGACGTATGCTATGTAAGACTTATTTATATTCGACACCTGGCTTGTAATAAATGATGCTTCACTATTTGTCATCACATATATGAGAAAACGATCCTGGCATACATGTGATATTCACTTGGTTGTTCTTCGGAGAAACCGGGTGTGACAGGGGTCGCGAGGTTGAAGAAGGCCTCACCGGGCCCGTGTGACAGTCGCTTGGGAGGGGGAGGCCGGATCCTCTGTGGTGCCGGATCAAACTGTGGCAACGTGGGAATAGTTCTGTGGCCCTGTGTGGTTTTTGTTCCGGCACTAGACACGTGTCCTCTGGTCCCACAGACAGGATTTAAACTTTTCTCTCGATTTATTTGAATCCCAGATTTTTCTCAAACTTTCTAGGCCATAACTTTTGCTAGGAAACTCCAAATTTAGTGATTCAAATTGGGTTAGATTCAGGTTGACAAACTCTATCAAAATATGTAACCCAATTTGTATGAAAGACATTATTTAGTTCTGGAAAATTCTTTAAAGCTTTTCAGGAAAAGAATTTTTGAGGGAGTTTGGTTTATCCAAAGATCCTCAAAGTTTGCCAAAATAATATATAGGATGTTATTGAACTCCTGTAAAAATTTGAGCTCAATTTTAGTTGATTTGATTAGGAGAATTCAGGTTTTAATTTACTGTGTTCAAATGAATACAGAAACATTTTCAGAGAATTCCCAAAACTTGGAAATTCAGTTCTGGGCAATTCTTAGCTTCAAAAATCCTAGAAAATTCATGCAGGCTCTATGAACTATAATTGAAATTGTAGTTCACTAAGTTTGACATGAACATGAGATTTACCTCAGAATTAAATCCTTTGTGCTTAATTGCTTAGGTAATTGTTCTAAATAAACCACCCAATGAAAAATGTTAATTTTTGGTCCAGATAACTTTCTTGTGACAAGGAAATCACATGAATGTTTTCAGATCCATTGGAGCTCTGGATCACCACTACTCTGTTCAACCTCTTAAGGTGATCAACACACAAGTGGAGAAGACACTTAGCACTTGATCATATTACTTAAACCCAACCCAAACCACTAGCATCAGTGCCATTTTAAATTCTTAAAACGAGTTTCAGTTTTTAAACTTTGTCATTAGAGATTATTAGCAAAAGCTTTACAATTAAATACATATGCATATTCATATCGTGTAGCATCTACGTGAGAACGTGTGAAGGAATTGAAGTGAAGATCAAGGAGGGAGGAAAGCGAGTGCTCAAGCCCTAAGTGATCTTCACTAACTGATTGTAATCTTAGTCACCTACAAAACAGGCAAGCCCCGGTTTGCATTTGAACAGTTTTATAAAGTATTTCCATTTCTAGAGATCATAGCTTTGAATCATTTGATTGCATTAAGTCTAGTTGATATTGAAAACCCCAATTGCATGACCAGAATTTCCTAAGAGAGAAAGGGTAGAATAGCACCTCCTCGAGTGGATTTGGCTACGCTAAATGTTAGTAGGAAAGGTTCGGTAGAAGTCAAGTAGTTGGAATCTACTCGCGAGTTTAGCACTTGGTTTATTCCGAGCGGGTCAAGAATCAAAACAATGAGGAAAGTTCACACATAAGAAATGGAGACCGGGCAGGGAGGTTTAGATGCAGCAGGCTGCGGACCATGCATGCATAGCCCTGCCTGTGTCGGTTAAGGCCCGTCCGTACTTAGCCCTGTTGGACAAGTTTGAGTTGTGTACCGGGCGCATACTGGTTATATGGGACCCAGAAAACCGATGTACCTGGGGAGATCCACATTGGAACTTTTCTAACTGCCTTAGGCTTTTGGCGTCAGGGTAGCAGGAGGTAACTCGCTCAAGAACATATCACTGTGGGTATGTACCTTGAGGGAGCTTGCATACTCGGGGCAGTTAGACCACGTCCTATGTGGAAGATCTTGGGAAAGGTGGCCGCGTACAACGTCAGTCGAGGTTGCTGCCGGCAACTTGGAGTACAGGTGTATGTGTCGTGTAGTCTGGGCATGTACTGATTCGAATCACCATCGCTCGCGGTCATATGAGCATACTTGCCCACTGCGTCTTGACGTAGTAAGAACTGAACTGGTTTTCTTTTGAATTTGATAAGGCTGTGATGTAACTTGTATTACAATCATGCTTGAATTAGAGATAGGCTTAAAGTTTACTTCACTTTGTGCAAGGAGCATCGCAACAAAGCGTTTCTTGTTTGATTGTGGAGTTGCGATGCTGTTCGGCTCAAGGTCTTTACAATGAGGCTTAAAACCTGAAAGTTAAGGATCAACTGTAGGCGAGTCCTTTATGCAAAGTAGCTAACCCATTTCAATCCGTCGTGCATGTAGAGTTTCTTGTTTAGGAGATACGGATCAGTCTTGATGAGCCTATGTGCTCACGCTTGCTATATGAGTGGTTTTGCAGGTTAACATTGATGCTAAGAAGAAGGTTGTCCGGTGAGACTCGGAGACTCCCGAGTCGTTTAACACATGGCGAACCCAGCCGCTGCTGTTGTCTTCGTGTTGCTAGCGAGAAGAGTCCGCGGGCTAGACCTCTTCTCGAGTGCTCTCTAGTTATTCGACGTGAGTTGTTTATAGACTTCTGCTGTAGCTATTTGATGTAAATTATTTACAAATAAAAACTTGTAAGCTTCCGCTATTGTTTTATGTAATACATGTTTCCTTATATGTGTGCTGTTGGGTGCCGCACAACACGGCACCACCCTATGTGATTCCCAGGTGAGTGGCACGGCTCTGTGAATGAACGGGTGGTTGGGTCCCTGTCAGCGTCGAACCCAGTTTTCCCGAGAGTGCTCCCAAGGCTTCTGTTGGTGAAGATCTTCGACTCCTCACACTTGCACTCTTTTAGCATGTAGAAGACACTTCCTGCCTGCCTCTTCCTGATGTATTTGGTGATCAAATACTCTGAGGTCAGCTTGAACTGAGTCGTCTTTCTTGGTTCGTTGAGCTTCCATCTGCCGACCTCGGGGTTCTGAGGCTTGATCATCTTCTTTCGCAGGTCATCGGACACGATCACGTTATTCCCTTTGGTGGTCGACGCCTGATCGGTCCTCACAAGGATCTTCTTTCCCTCAAGGTTAGCCATGTTTTCAGGGAAAGGATCCGTGTCCAGCTTCATTCGGTGGCTATCACCGAGTGTCAACCAGCCATCGTTCAAAGCCGATTGTACCTGACGACGAAAGAAGTTACACTCATTAGTCGAATGAGAATAAGAGTCGTGCCACTTACAATATCTTTTGTTGGCCATCTGCTCGAGTGGTGGAATAACGTGGCCATTCTTCAACTTGATCACTTTCTTTTGTAAGAGCACATCAAATAACTTATCACACTTCGTTACATCAAAGGTGAACCTCATCTCTTCCTTCTTCCCGGGTTGGGCTTAAAGAATGTACAAGGCAGAGGCTTGTTCTTGTGGTTTTCGACCCACTCGGCCACACAAACTTCCATGTCCACATCACTGGCCGAGTGTTCCCCGAGTTGGTTGACGTGTTGCTTCTCCCGGTCTCTGTGGTTGATTTCTTTGAACCGGCCATGTACCTTAGTCTCTCTGGCTCGGTTCTCATGTGCCATAGCTCGTTGCAAGACTTGGTTGACATCCCAAAACTCGACACCATCAATCTTCTCCTTAAGATAAGGTAGAAGCCCTGCAAACGCTAGATCGGCCAAATCTTTCTCCCCCCTGCTTAAAGTAAAACATTTATTTCGTGTTTCCCTAAACCGTTTCATGTATTCTGCTACAATCTCATTGTGCCTCTGCCTCACCGCGGTTATATGGAATAATCTTAATTTTACCACGCCGGTGAAGAAGTATTCATGACATTTTTGCTCTAGAAACGGCCAAGTTAGCACAGAATTAGGAGCTAACGATGTAAACCAGCTAAAGGCCGTGCCGGTTAGGTACAAGAGGAACAATCTGATCTGGTGAACATCCGTGATTCCCACGTCATTGCCCTGGATCAAGAATTGGCCTACATGTTCTTGAGTTGTTTTAGAATCCTCCCCACTAAATTTAGTGAAATCTTGCACCCTAAAGCCTCTGGGATACGAGACATTATCATAGTGGTCGGGGTAAGGCTTTCGGTAGTTTATAATCGTTGTTTTTTTTGCTACCCTGAGTTCTCTAAGCGTCCTAGTCACATGTTCCCTGAGTTCTTCGTGTGGTGCATGGTTCTGTGGCAGGGGAGGCTCAACCAAGTTGCACGGTGCAACTTGTGGGGGTATTGGAGGGAAGTACACGTCAAATACTGGCCTGAGCGGTACACCACTCCTTGTGGGTGGAACGGCAGGTCCATATGCCACCATTTGGTAGTATTGCTGCTGCGCGTTCAAGGCAGGCTGCCGGGCTTGTGTGTACGTAGATGGCATGCAAGGTGATGGCGCACTGGCTGTGTTCTCTGCTGCACTGCTCACAATAGCTTCTACACATTTGCCTACTGCCTCATTTTGCACTTGCTGCATGGTAGATCGGATCTACCTGTGAAGGTTCCGATCTATCATGTGCTCTATGTCAGTTTTGAACGTGTCGAACAAGTTTTTGATCTTGTCCACTACCGACGATGCCATCTGCTCTAGATCGTCGCTATACTTCGAGGTGACCGATACATCTACAAGTTGTACGAGTTCTTCGAGTGATATAGGTGCATTTACCTTGCGAGCTGTTGCTTCGCGCATGTCAGCCTTCTGGACGATGCCTCCTCGCGTCTTGTGGGAGCAAGCAAGCTTAGCTGCTTGGATTTGCATGAAATTTGGCCTGATCCTTCCCAAGACTATTTAAGGTCTAAGGGTGAGCTCAACCTTTCATGTTTATGTGTATGACTCCTACTTTTTGAAGTTAGGGCTTTCCCTTCTAATCACCCTTTTGATGGTGTTTACTCGCTCTTCACAAGTGTTCATGAGATATCCACCACATGAGCTTTGGTGTTGTGAGGTGATGAACATTTTTTGCAAGTCACTTTCTTGGGCTTTTACACCGGAGATGGGGGCTCACCGTTGACCTAGGTCCAATATCGGCGGTGACTCGAAAAACCCGAAAAGCAGAGCCTATACTCGACGGTTTTTGGTAATTTTTTATCCTAGATAGCCGTGGGAAAGTGTAGAACGTGTGGGTTGCTCGGCATACGCTATGGTGAGCTAATCCCCACGAATTTTGGAAACTTATGGGGCTCGGTTCATTGGATGTTCACGTGGTAAAAAGCAAAATTGTTTCCCCATAGTGGACGAAACGAGGAGAGGTTTTCACCGTGAGTTTGAGCGGAGTAAGGAGGTCCTCTTTGCTGTATATTGTTTGCCACGAAATGTTAGAACGGCGGCGCACCGGAAAGAAGAGAGGGCGGCCGAAGCTGTGGTCGGGAGTCGGTGAGTTTCCTTTGGGCTGTGTGCGGGAGAGGGTGAATGACGAAGGGAAAATGTTCACTGGGACAGGGAGCCGCTCTTATCCTTCGGCCACTCGACCCCCGAGCAGGAGGTGGCGCGCTCATCGTCGGTCTGCCGTGGAATGTCGGGAGGTGGCAGCTCTCGGTGAAAACAGAGGCGGTTCTCTCAGTCACTGACCAGTGGGTCCCACACTCTCCCCTCTAATTCTTTTCCATTTTTTACTACAAATATCCCAGCTACTCACTCTTTAATGATAGACTTAGCCACCAAGTCATGAGTTGAATTTGATTTCCTCAAATTGAAGTTGGTTTGGCTAAATTTGCTTCCCATTTGAATTTGAAATTCAAATTCAGTTTTGAATTAATGCAAATTTAGCTCCCGACAAGATGAACTCCAATGAGGATGAAAATTGGTGGACTAAATCAGAAAAATGTGCTGAGTTTGAATATGAAGCCAACTTTTGAATACAAGTGATGAAAGTGGCTAAAATTTGAGTTTGCATTCAAATTAGCCCTTTTTACAAATGTCTCCAAAAGTGTCTCAAAATGATTTGGAATTGCATGAAACTTCGTATGAGCACTCCTAAGAATATTTATAGTCTAAGGGTGAGCTCAGCCTCTCATGTTTATGTGTATGAATTCTTACTTTTTGGAGTTATGGGTTTTTCCTCTAATCCTCCTCTTGATGGTGTTTACTTGCTCTTCACATGTGTTCATGAGTTATCCACAAAATGAGCTGTGGTGTGGGGGTGTGATGAACACTCTAGCAAGTTAAATCTTGGGCTTTTACAATAAACACCAACATGTGTAGGATGCCGTTCGGCGTCAGTTGATGAAGTTCGACGCCATACTCCTCATGGAGCCACTAGAAGAAGGGGTGCGCCGGGACTCCGGTCCCCCTGTGACACCTGATTCTGAAAAATGAACCAAGTGAAGCGTATGTGTGCCAAGGATGTTCATCACACATACACAAGTACATCACAAACGGATTCCAGAACTTAACCACATCACAAACAGTATCTAAGTGTCTTATTACAATAGTTAAAGATCTCAAATATGAGTTTCTAATTTATTTTGCAGCGGGAAGGACTAAATGGTAGCTGGACTCCGACTTCCACAGGCGGTTGACAGTAACACGCATGCCTAGTACTCCACTTGATTCTCAAGGTACTCCCAAGTTTCTCCTCTAGCTGAATTGTTTTGGAAATAGCAAGGGTGAGTACATATCGTACTCAGCAACTGCAGAAAAGTATGACATGTAGCTTTAACAAGGATGGAAACAATGGTCAATTGCAGCAAGCTAGTTTTATTTCACAATCACAAATAAAACAGCCTACAATGTCTAGGTGAGTTTAAATTCCAACATAATCAAGTAATTTGTCATGCCTCATGTCCAATGTCATCATTTTCCACCATTCACCATGTTTTTCCAGCCAACATTCATTATCAAGTCTATCCCAAATTTCATAACTTCTCATGATCAACCATACTCATATGACATAACCAAAAACAGTCCCATATGGCATAACCAAAAACAGTCCCATATGACATAACCAAAAACAGTCCCGTATGACATAACCAAAAACAGTCACATATGACATAACCATCCCAACCAAACCCAAGTTTAGACTCTAATCATTGAAGTTGTCCAGGTGCTCATAACCGGAAGCATGGCTATCATGATAGTTTTACACTCTGCAGTGGTGGCACCACTTTATCCACAAGTTTGTGATTTCATCACCCATCGGCGACTAGAGAACCTCCATCATGCCAAAATACACTACCGTTGATGTATGGCCAAAAGATCACAAAATAGCTTTTACAAAGGGACTATTAGTATGTACGGACCCACTGATGTTTCACCAACAGGCTTGAATTCACACTCTCCCACCCACGGGTCCCCTCGTGTGCCATGTGTTAGGAGCAAAAAATGGTTGTGATACTTTGCAGGTATGAGAAGCCGAGAAACAAAGAGAAGAGGGCCTTTTATCTCAAGAATTCAAGGTACGGAGGACTTCGTCATGAGAACCTACCCGAGACCGCAGGAACCTTGCGGGAATGCCTTTTTACCTTGGAAACTCAAGATACAAGCGTCCGGGTGGGAGCTCGACCCGAGAAGACCAAGTTATCTCACGGCCGCAAGATAAAACAGCTAAACCCCAAGATACAAAGACCGAGCGTACTTAGGCATTCTCGGTAGAGCTAAAAACTTTGTAAATAATAAAGTTAGCGTCATGTAATCTTCTAGATGGTCTAGCACAACATTCGTCCATGCATTTAGATAAGATTGAGTCTTAGAGATTAGAAAGGGTCTTAGTTTAAACTTAGGAAATCAAATCATGCAATTTGTATCGAGTCGTTATAAAGGCACCTCTCTGCTGAAGAAAAAAACGGCGACAGATCAATTCAATACAACTTTTCATTCATCTATTTATTTTCTTATGTTTTCATAGTTTGTAGATTAGTTCGTAACTTCTTTGTTGCTTTGTCGAGAAAAGCATCCGTCCCTCTCCAAGTAAGTGAGACGTATCACATTCCTAACTTCAGGAACTTCCTTTTATCTCAGTTTCGATGAGCTAAAACCAAGATTTCTCAAAGTACAGGTGACTTGATCATCTGTTGGCAACTCCAAGAGGCTTCAACTCTCTGGTCCACGAACAGAATTGGTGACTCCGCTGGGGAGAGACGTCATTCACGTCAACCAAACGGATCTGCTACGTGATCGGAACGCTCTTGTACCGATCACATCTAGGAAGAGCGTGGCCGACTCGTCATGAAGGAAAGCCGACAGCAAAGCCGTCGACGTGAGCAACATCATCGACATCCAACTCAAGGATCTTTCACAGGAGGAACGTGAATACAGCCAGGAATAACTAGAGCGCGAGATCCAGGAGGAAAAGATGGTGTAGCGCACACTATAATTGATGGAGGCAGCTGCAACAACTTGGTGAACACGGATGTGGTCAAGAAACTTGGGTTGACAACAAGAGCACACACTCATCCATACCACATTCAGTGGTTCAACAACAGCGGTAAGGTTAGGGTAACACAAACAGCGAGGGTACATTTTTCGATTGGTTCTTACCATGATTTTGCTGATTTTGATGTCGTACCTATGGATGTTTGTTCTCTTTTGTTGGGACGTCCTTGGGAATTTGATACGGATGCTATTCATCATGGTAGAACTAATAAATATACTCTGACGCATAAAGGAAAGAAAATCACTTTGCTTCCTATGACTCCTGCTGAAATTGTACATTTTGAGAAAAGTAAAACACGTGATGATAAGGCAACAAAATCACTAGACTCTGAAAAACAGCAAGTAATTAAGTTAAAATCACCTTCATTGCTCACAACTAAATCTGACCTTGCTGATTTATTTAATACCAAGGGGATATACTATGCTTTAGTATGCAAAGAAGCCATGTTTTCAATTCATGAAGTGTCCGTTGCATTGCCCCCTGCTGTTGCTAACCTTTTGCAGGATTTTGCAGATGTGTTTCCCCCCGAGATACCCCCTGGATTACCACCTATGAGGGGCATTGAACATAAGATCGACTTGATTCCAGGGGCAAGTTTGCTAAATCGTGCGGCGTACAGGGCGAATCCGGAAGAGACAAGGGAAATTCAGCGACAAGTTCAAGATCTTTTGAACCGTGGGTATATTCGTGAAAGCCTTAGTCCTTGTTCTGTTCCTGTTCTTTTGGTTCCTAAGAAAGATGGTAGCTGGCGCATGTGTGTTGATTGTAGAGCGATTAATAACATCACTATTCGATATCGTTATCCTATTCCTTGCTTAGATGACATGCTTGATGAATTGAGTGGTGCTATTATTTTCACAAAAATTGACTTGTGTAGTGGTTACCACCAAATTAGAATGGCACTAGGAGATGAATGGAAAACTGCATTTAAAACCAAGTTTGGACTTTATGAGTGGTTAGTAATGCCTTTTGGTTTAACTAATGCACCTAGCACTTTTATGCGATTAATGAATGAGGTTTTACGTTCTTTTATTGGAAAATTTGTGGTGGTTTACTTCGATGATATCCTCATTTACAGCAAGTCATATGACGAACATCTTAATCACTTACTTGTTGTTTTCAGTGTCTTGAGAGATGCACGTTTGTTTGGTAACCTTGAAAAGTGCGTCTTTTGCACCAATCGAGTTTCGTTTCTTGGATATTTCATTTCATCGCAGGGAATTGAGATGGATGAGACAAAAATTGCAGCAATCACTAGCTGGCCAACTCCATCGACCGTCACGCAGGTGCGTAGTTTTCTTGGTCATGCAGGTTTTTATCGACGGTTTGTGCGGGATTTCAGCACCATTGCAGCACCTCTCCATGAACTGACGAAGAAGGGATTGCAGTTTCGTTGGGGCGAACAGCAGCAACAAGCTTTTGATGTTCTCAAATCAAAGCTTACACAAGCACCATTGCTACGACTTCCTGATTTTGACAAGACATTTGAGCTAGAATGTGATGCAAGTGGCATTGGTATTGGAGGTGTTCTCATACAAGGAGGTAAACCCGTTGCATTCTTTAGTGAAAAATTGCATGGTCCTTCTCTGAATTATTCTACTTATGATAAGGAATTGTATGCCTTAGTGCGAGTTCTACAAACTTGGCAACATTATCTGTGGTCTAAGGAGTTCGTCATACATTCTGATCACGAATCTTTGAAGTATCTTAAGTGTCAAAACAATCTGAATAAACGACATGCTAAATGGATTGAGTTCATAGAATCATTTCCATACATCATTAAGCATAAGAAAGGGAAGGAGAATGTTATTGCAGATGCATTATCTAGACGTTACACCATGCTGTCCCAACTTGATCATAAAATATTTGGTTTAGAAACAATAAAAGGATTATATCCTACAGATTTGGACTTCAAAGATGCCTTTGAAAATTGTAGAGAAGGAAGAACATGGAATAAATATGTACTATGGGAGGGCCTTTTGTATCGTTCTAACAAGTTATGTGTTCCTGCTAGTTCCGTTCGCCTATTACTTTTGCAGGAAGCACATGGAGGAGGTTTGATGGGACATTTTGGAGTGAAGAAAATGGAGGACGTGCTGGCCACACACTTCTTTTAGCCAAAGATGAGACGTGATGTCGAGCGCTATGTGTCACGATGCACTACTTGCAATAAAGCTAAGTCTCGACTTAACCCACATGGTCTTTATATGCCTCTTCCTGTTCCTAGTGTACCTTGGCAGGATATTTCCATGGATTTTGTTTTGGGATTGCCTAGGACTAAGATGGGGAGGGATAGTATTTTTGTGGTTGTTGATCATTTCTCAAAAATGACACATTTCATACCTTGTCATAAGAATGATAATGCCTCACATATTGCTGAATTTTTTTATGACGGAAATTATTCGTTTACATGGTGTGCCAAATACCATTGTTTCCGATCGTGATGCAAAATTTTTAAGTCATTTTTGGAGAACTTTGTGGTATAAATTGGGAACCAAGCTGCTGTTTTCAACCACATGTCACCCACAAACCGATGGACAAACTGAGGTAGTAAATCGTACTATATCCACTATGTTGCGGGTTGTTTTAAAAACAAATTTAAAGGGTTGGGAGGATTGTTTACCACATATAGAATTTGCTTACAACGGGTCAGTTCACTCTACTACAAAGGTAAGCCCATTCCAGGTAGTGTATGGTTTCAATCCCCGTGCTCCTATTGATTTATTATCTTTGCCTCCTTCTGAAACTATAAATTTGGATGCTACACAACGATCTGAATTCATTCTTAAGATGCATGAAACTACAAAGAAAAATATTGAAAGGATGAATGAGAAGTATATAATTTCTGGTAGTAAAGGTAGAAAAGAAGTAAAACTTGAACCAGGGGACTTGGTATGGCTACATTTGAGAAAAGAACGATTCCCTCACTTGAGAAAATCTAAACTTATGCCACGAGCTGCTGGTACTTTTAAGATTGTTGAAAAGATCAATGACAATGCATATAAGCTTGAGTTGCCTCCCGATTTTGGGGTTAGTCCCACATTTAATATTTCAGATTTACGACCATACTTGGGGGAAGAAGATGATCTTGAGTCGAGGACGACTACGATTCAAGAGGGGGAGGATGATGAGGACATCACAACAGTGGATACTCACATTGATATACAAGGACAAATCACAAGAGGACGAGCACGGTTACTAAATCAGCAGGTGAACTCATTCCTAACTTCCTACCCATGTGATTTTGAGAATGGATTGCTATTGAATAATTTAATTGTTATTAGCAACCATGGACATGATCAAAAAGTAAAGGGAGGAGGATATGGGGACGTGGAGAATCAGATGGGACGTCCACAAGTTGATGGAAACAGTCACCAACTCGGACTCGAGTTCAACTCGGAGTCCAGGAGCAGTACATCTTAAAACGAATGCCCAGGATGCTTACGGACTCCATTTTTGACGTTCCACATATGCATGGAAATATGAGAAGATAAACTTTGCAATGGTTCTGGTCCCACATTAAAATTCGTCCGGAGTTGTCAAACCAAGTTGAATTCGGAGTTATGTCCGGTGTTGCACCACCGTATTGGGCTTTTGGGCCTTGTATCCCGTATGAGTCCATTAGGGACGCGTCTAAGGGTCTTATGGTCGAACCCTAGCCTTTAAATACTGCAGCCGCCGGCCATATTTGGTGGGTTTTGCTTAGATTAAACACTTTCGCCATTCTACGGTTTGTGAGACCCCAATTTCGCAATTACAGATTGCATCTTCGTCGTTCTTGCTTGTGTTCTCGGTTGCACGTGCAGGGATAGCCTTCTTGGCAAGGTCAAGCGTGTGAAGCACGGTGATAACCAATGGAGCAGTGGTGTAGTGATTGCAAGGGTGTTCGGGTCTGCTCGAGTTCCTCGGATCATCAACGTCGAGATCTCCACTTCAATCGACACTACCTTTCAGAAGATCGGGCCTAAACAACTCATCACTCGGCAGTCCTTGACGATGAGAAACATGTGAAAAAGATTGTGTCGCTGTAGCTTGTCATCCGCCTCAACTTTGGAGCTCAAAACACGCTGCACAATTATGCTTCTATAATTTTCCGTTGCTACAGTACCAAGTACCTCTTCATCTGTGCTATAGTGGTCATCTTTTGGTCCTGCAACATTAGTAGCAAGAGAGTATTCATCTTCAACATCCGAAGTACTATCATACCCGCCATCATCTCGTGCTGTGTATGCTCGTTTGCTAGGGAAATCTTTCATCACATGACGAACTCCCTGGCAGCGGTGACACTTAATGTTGGAAGTTCGACTCGTGGAAGGAGTGGAAGACGTAGGCTTGAATGGTGTCGTCTTGCTGCCCTCCGGCGCGCGAGGAAATGGAGCAGTAGATGAAGTTTGTTGGCCACCATTGGATGGTGTAGTGGCAGTAGGAAAACTCGAAGATGGTGCTGTTTTGGATGGTGTAGATATCGAACCCGATGTGAAGGTGCCCCTCGGCGTTGGTGCTGCTGCTGTTGGCGGCCCTGCAATTCTTTTTCTACCAACATAGCCAGCTGAAATAATCTGTTAACAGTATCATATTCCTTATAATCAACAATGTCCTGAATTTCACGCCTCAAACCCCCATAAAAATGAGCTATTTTATCATCCATGTCCTCTACTACCCCACAGCGCAACATACCCTTTTGTAACTCTTGATAATACTCCTCTACGGACATGTTACCTTGGTCTAAGCGCTGCAATTTTTTTGCGAAGGTCCCGCTGAAAAGAAGGAGGAACAAAACGAACGTGCATAGCTTCCTTTAATATATCCCATGTTGGAGGATCAGTTCTAGTTTTAACAAGTTCATTCCACCATATGATAGCAAAATCCTTAAACTCACTAGTGGCTTGACAAACTCTATATTGTTCTGGAATAAGGTGGCCATTAAATTTCTGCTCTACTGTCATCTCCCAATCAAGATATGCCTCAGCATCATAAGCACTAGAAAAAGAGGGTATGGTAAATTTGACTTTAGAAAAAGGATCATCAAGAGGGTGATTAAAATTATTATGACGATCATTGTAATTATAATGATTATTACCAACCATACCTCATAGATAAAGTGGAAGTCGTGGTTGATTGTTATGATCTTCCATATTATAAGCACCGTCTTCACGATCTTCAGCGAGAGGCAGCCGCGCCACAAGAGTGTCCATCTGAACAACAAGATCAGCAAGTTGTCGATTCAAGGTCGTCAATGACGCCTCTGTCGATGCTTGGGTTTTGGTGAACATATCTGTCATTTCCCTCATCATATCACGCAACTCAGCATGTTGAACACATTCATCTTCCCTTTTATCTTCTGCCATTGTTAGTAGTAAACAAAAGACAACAAAAAAATGTTATCCCTATCAACTACAAAGGATAGTGGCAATGTGAAAAGTGGAAGGAAGGAAACAATCTCTCTCTCAAGCGTCTTACCACGTTCTTACAAGTGTTCTTACCGACACAGCAGGTGGTAAACGGTGGACGGTGAGAACCAATGAAGCGTGGAGTGATTGCAAAGGTACCTGTTCTGCTCAAGAGGAAAAGTGGAGCTTGGATGGCACAATATGGTGGCTAATAAGCAAAAAAAATCGTTAACAGCAAACAAAGTTGAATAAGTATTCAATGTAGAAACTGTTGCTGGTTAACAAGTGTTCTAGACCTAGCACAATACAAGGCAGTAGAAAGACAAATAAAAAATCAGGAAGATATAACCAACAAGTACAGCACAAGTGTATAGGCCAACTGTTTTCAAGTGTGTGCTGTCAATGCTTTAATATCTGTGCTCTGTTCACTATTTTTCTATTTTTTAATATTTTTTTGATATTTTTTGTTTACTCGAGAGCACGAAAATAGAAAGTACACAACTTTGCAGCTCAATTGGATGTAATATGTGGCCTATAGAAAATCAGGAAGATTCTTTAAATTAGGGCTGAAACTTCGGAGGTCAGATAGTCTATCTTTCGAGGGGAATTTGGCCAAACAAATTTCGCTGAACATGGCGAAGCTGTGGAAAATCGGTTGCGAAATTTTGAGTAGATCAATTTAAAAAAAATCGCCCGATTTCGAGTTCGTATGTAAAAGTTATGGCCGTTTTAAGGTAGGCTACCCGAGTTACTGTTTTTTATTTTGATTCAACCTCGGTTTTGAAAGAGATCGCGCAATAGATGTGAAAAACAATTGGAATTTAGCAACAATTAATGATGGAATGTTGTGTGATGAATCAAGGAGGACTGGCACAATGGTTTGTCACCTGTTCTAGGGCTGGCGATGCGGGAGTTCACGCAAGGCGGCTAGCTAGGGCAAACCGATGATCTTGTTGGCTCGGTTTGTTGTTTAGGGATTGTGGAATAGGTGAGCAGCAAGAAAAACAAGGAAGAAAAACGATAACTACGACCTAAAAACATAATGCTAAACCAGCAACAAGACTCGACCACACGAATGCAAACTCAACAATGCAAACTGAAAAACGAAACTTGCAGGCACTATGGTCTAGGAATCGGTAAACACGATATGATTTTTTTGTGTCTTTTTCTGTAGACTCTAGGTATGAAAAACAAAAACTAATCTAGTGGGAAATCAAAGTACCTCACGGGCAACCTGATATCTGATACCAAATGATGAGTGGTTTAGGCCCGATCTTCCGAAAGGTAGGTCGATTGAAGTGGAGATCTCGACGTTGATGATCCGAGGCACTCAAGCAGACCCGAACACCCCTGCAATCACTACACCACTGCTCCGTTGGTTATCAACTATGACACCCTCATTTTCGGGTTCTGCATGTATTCATGTTTCATGTAGAAAAACATTTTTAAAATAAATAGTAACAGAAAAAAATAAATAAAAAAGATAGCCAAAAAGAGCAAATTCCAGTTCATAGAGAGCACCAAAGACAATTCCCGCGGCCGCTGGCCACGTGGCGTGTTCGGAGCTCATCTCCGAAAAGGGGGGAGAGGTCCGCCGCTAAACTGGCTACGTGGCAGGCTCGGGGCTCATCCCCGCAGAGGGGGAGAGGTCCGACCCCGTGGGGCACGTGTTGCCCCCGGAGCTAGCCTCTGCAGAGGAGCGAGGCTAGTCCCGTAAGACACGTGTCGGCTGCGGAGCTAGTCATCGCGGAAAAGAGAGGACCAGCCGCACGGGACACGTGTCGCTCTCGGAGCTCACCTCTGAGAGGTCCGGCCCCGCTAGACACATGTCACTCTCGGAGCTCACCTCCGAGAGGTCCGGCCCCGCCAGACACGTGTCGCTCCCGGAGCTCACCTCCGAAAGGTCCGACACTACCGGACACGTATCACGTCCGGAGCTCACCTCCGGGGGACCAACGCTGATGGACACGTGTCGACCTCGGAGCTCGCCTCCGAGCAAAAAGGAAGTCTGGCGCTGTTAGGACATATGGCACATTCGGAGCCACCTCCGAAGAGAGGGGAGGTCTGGAATTTACACATGGCACCCCCGGAGCCATCTCCGAAGAAAGGGGAGGTCCAGAATTGACACATGGCACCCCCGGAGCCACCTCCGAAGAGAGGGGGAGGTCCGGAACTGACACGTGGTGTTCACGGAGCTCGCCTCTGTTGAGAGGGGAGGCCCCGACCTACCAGACACGTAGCGCATGCGGAGCTCGTCTCTAGAGAGAGGGGAGGTTCCCGCCCACCAGGACACGTGGCGCAAGTGGAGCTCACCTCTGAGGAAGAGGGAGATCTCGCCTGCCTGACACGCGGCACAACCGGAGCCCGCCTCTGCAGAAAAGGGAGCCTAGGTCCCCATAGGACACGTGGAGCTTCCGGAGCTCATCACCGTGTAAGGACGCGATTCTGAAGCGGTTTTTCTTCGGTACGCGCGGGAATCCCTGGTACTGAGGAAACCGACATGATTTCCACAATGCTACCGCACCAAATCAGTTTAAGATAAGTTGTTAAGATCCAAAAACAGTTTGAATGAGACTCTTATTTGAAGTCCAATCAGATCAGAACTCTTCTCTTCTCGATTATAAATAGAACCGAAAACCTTTGGCCGCAACCACGTACTTCTTTTCCACCTCCTGAGCTGACAACTTAGAGGCCTAGCCCCAGCTCGCCGAGTAAACCCCTTCGCCAGAATTCAGTCACCGAAGATCGCCGAAAGAGAGCCCCGATGATCTGTCTTGCTAGGAGAAGGACCTCGAGACCAAGAAGAACGTAAGGTAGGTCTCCAATACCACCTTACGACATCATCGCATTTTATTTGCATCTGTTCTTCGATTCCTTTCAAACAGAAGCTTTTTCGTGAACAGATCACGTGTTGATCGGTTTGATCTAATGTCAAGATCATCGCCACATCCACATTTGATCCGAACACCTCTGTTCATCGTAAAACCCATGCAAAATGCAGAAACACGTACAAACCAATCTAATAAAAACTGCATCATAGGATTTGCATGCATATGCATCATCGCATCTTGCTTAGAGTTTGTGCATGGTATTGATTGCTATGAATCTTGTATGTGCGTCATCATGTATAGAAGGACAAGCTCAGGGAGCTGTCTACGACGAGCTGCAACAACAAGGTTTCGAGATCCAAGAGCAACCGGAACCGCAAGAACAAGGAATGTGCCCCTTGACCATATTGATCCCATATTTTGGAAAACTGTTTTGTTTGCGAAAAGGTGTGAGTGCTTGAGTCAAACATGATGGGAAACCCTTTCATAGGAGTTTACTAGTTTTGGTTAAACCACCCTTGTCACGGGGAAAGATATTGAGTCGGGTATGGTTTTTGCTTTTATGCTTCGCTGAGTCCATGGGATTATGGGAAGCGAGATAGATGTGTCTAGCTAACTGCACTCGTAAGAATGATGAGAAACTGATGTTGTTAATGAACATCGATCGGAGGGAGATCTAGGCAAGCCTTGGTTTGTGAATGAGGTAGCATGAGATGGTGGTTACTTGCCGCAGATCTAAAGACCGGTTCATGCGAGCACATGCCAGGATAACAGTGCCACCACAAGGCCAAGTATTTGTGCGGCTTAGCTGACTAATTAGGACCGGTCCCACCGACTGGGATTAAGTCTCTCTACGGCAAACCCTTGTAGAACACCCTAAGAGTTGCAATTAAGGTCAAGGACATAATTAATTGTGGAGGGCTCAAATGAGCTTTGCTGCAACTAAAACTTGACCAAGTCTCTGTTAGGTTGTAACCAAGCCACAGTAAAAGTTTCACAGTCATTAGGTCTGTCTAGCAGGGGTTATAGACTTTACAACTTCAAAATCAATACAAATTCATTTAAATTGATACATATATTTCTTCCATCATGTAGTCGCTAAGGTCGAGGAGGAACCCGAAGTCCTAGACTTCGTAACTCTGGAGGAGCAGCTAGCCTACGACCAAGAGAAGCAAGGAAAGCTCCGGTTTGCATTAACCTTTTTACAAATTTTTATTGTTTTGAGCACATACTTGTTTCCTTTATTCTGTGCATTAGAGTCTTGTTTGGAAGCCCCACTGCATAGCCAAGAGGACCATGGGTTGGGTTTAGGATTGCAAACCCCGTTAGCTACTGCATTGCTAGGATAGAGTAGGATTCGGTACAAGTCGAGTAGTTGGAACTACTCGCGAGCATAGGCTAAAGGCACTCGACTCGGGTAGTGATAGCACATGAAACACATGGCAAGAAAACGAGACCAAGCGGAGGGTAAGGGCAGCAGGACTTTGGGGCCTGTGTGCTGTAGCTCCGCTTGTGTCGATTGAGGACCGAGCCGTGTGCGGGCCTGTTGAACAAGCTAGAACAGTACCGAAGACCTACCGGCTATATGGGAACCGGGAAACTGATGTAACTCGGGTAGCTGGGTATTGAGGCATTGCCCGTCGTTCAGAGGGTAGGTTGAGAGCTCGAGGTGTAAATCGGCTGGCGGCACAGAGATGCGCGTGCAGAGACCTCTTGCTCGGGACGATGGGACCGGTTCAATATTTGGCTGACGGGTGAAAGGTAGTTGCGTACGGCGTCCGTGATGGTTGTTGTAGGCAACATCGAGTACGGGCGTACGTGACGGGTTATTCTGGTAACCCTGCAGGTGTAAATCGATTATAATCGCCATCCCTCACGGTCAGTGAGTACCACTTGTTCACTGTACCGTGACGTAGAAAGAACAGGCTAGTCACATGTTAAAATGTTGCTGATTGAAAGCTGGACATTGATTGTTAATGATATGCTGTAGTTTAGAGCTAACTAAAGTTCTTTTCAACTTTGGGCAAAGTACATGAGAGAAATGCGTTTCTTGTTTGATTGCGGCTCTCTCATGTGCCTTAGCGTAAGGTTCTCCACAACCTGCTGCTAAAACTTGAAAGTAAGGTTCTACTAATTAGGCGAGTCCTTGCAACTGATTTTTACCTCATGTAACCCATTACCCTCATGTAGAAGTTCCATGTTTAGGTGAGACGGGTCAGACTTGCTGAGCCTTCGTGCTCACTGCTTGTGTTTGAAGCTTTTGCAGGGTTCTATGAGGAAGGGACTCCCGAAGAGGAGACGGAACCCCAGGAGGGGAACCCCGTCGAGTGGGAGTCGTGCATGCCGCAGAGTTAGTGTGCGTGTGTGCTAGCAAGGACACGTTCAAGGGCTGAACGTGCACTTGATGCTTAGTCTACGCCCGCGAGTGTAGACTAAACTTATTTTGATGTAAACAAGTTCATAAACCTGTTTATGTAATAAAATTTCTGCTTCCGCTTTGTACCTTTGACGTGTGTTATACAGTGCTGTGCAACGCAGCACCCCTCAGCGTGATCCTGGCTCAACAGGACCAATGGGGTCGTGTCAGCGTGGTATCAGAGCTCGCTTGAGGTTTAACACAGTACAAAGGTCTTCTTTTTCAAAAATCCAGTGAGGAACGAGTTAGTAGCCCGTATAAGGATGTTATTAGCATATAGAAAGTGGCATATTAACTTATTTGTTATGTCAGAAAATCGTGCATCTCGGGACGTTCATGTCTTGGGGGTGCACGTAAGCGCTGTCCACCAGTGCGCACAAGCTGAAGGGTGGAGCCCCACGGGTGGCAGGTAACCCGACCCGCTTTAGTATCCTCTACGACTATTCATGTCGTTTGGGGTATTCGAGCAACGTCTGTCCCTGGCGTGCGTGGTGCAATTTGGGAGACCCCGTCACATGGTCTGAAACGTGAACACGTAACTCAAGGCGTGGTTGGCTTGAGAACATCCGGGCGAATGATGACGGCCGGGTGTACTAACTGTATGGATTCCGGGCTCGGTGTGCAGCCGACTGTGATGATTGTTTGAGTTTCTGCAGGTAGCCTGACCACGAAACGGTAGACGTGTAGCATCCGTGTGCGAGTGACGAGTAGTGCCACTGAACTAACGAAGCCGGCTAAGTCCGGTATAGGTTTTTCCTTTGTGAGGACGTAGTACCGACATAATCTGGTGAAGCATCGACGTCACACCCCATTAAATGAACAACTTCATTTAAAAACTTGAAGGTTTTGATTCAAAGTAGTAAAACTTGATGTAACTCCTTCCCTTGAACAGGATATTCAAAGTTAACAAGTTTTCAACTTATAGGTTGTTAAGGACAGAGCACTCTGTTTTTAGCTGAATCAAGACTGAAGTTAATCAGAGGTTAGAGGGTGAGTTCTTTCGAGGTTGGGGTCATATGATATATTTCTGGAAAGCTTTGGAAGAGCTTTACAACTTTTCTGTTGAGTTCGAGAGGTGTTTCACCCCTTAACCAATCGAAAAATGCAGTAGAGTTGAAACTATCCAGAAAACAGGGCAGAGCAAAGACTCTCTGTAAACTCTCTGTAAATTAAGCATAACTTCCTGCTTAAAAATCCAAAAATAGAAAATGAGGTAGTTCTGGAAAGCTTATGAGATGGGTTACAACTTTGTAACAGAAAGTTTTGTCAGATTAGGAACAGAAATAACTGGGATTCTTGGATCAAAACAGTACCTAAGGCAGGGAGGTGCTGTCCAATTGTTTCCAGAAATTCTGTTAACTTTGACATCTCATAACTTTTGAACCAAGACATATCTTAGGCCAAGCAAATACTTTCTGGAAATCTATTGAAGTTTGCTTTAACTTTGATGTTGAGCTCCAGAACTGGTTTTGCCTAACATGGCCTAAATCAGGTTGAAATGGAAACTGGTCAGGCTGTCATGGGAACAGCAGATCAGCAGTCAAATTTGTTTAAAATTTGAACTATGTTTCCAAACTTTATGGGTTCAATGACATGTTTTATGTTATAACTCAGCGGTTTACTGTTTGAATAAATATTTGACTTTTCTCAAATATATTTTTACAGATGACAGCAGATAAACAGTTGGAGAACGGGTGGGTGGTTTCCCACTGTTCTGACCGTAGCGGCTACCCGGAAGCATTGTGGCAAATGCTCCAATATTTCGGGTACAACCAGACGCCGCAATACTTCATCAAGGAAGAAGGCGAAGAGAGGAACAAGACGTGGACGATCCATGTCGAGGTTCCTGCAGGACCTACGCCACCCGGTTGGGTGCCATTCACCGTCACGGTGAGAGGAAGACAACCGGAAGGGATGTGGCAAGTGGCAGCCCGTGACACCATGTCACGTTTCTGCCAAATACACGTGCAGGCTATGGAGGGCACTCCATACGCACTCGTTCCGGTAGAGGGATGAGCTCAGCATGTGTGGGAAGAGAGGTACCTGGAGGCAACGAATCAGAGTTGCCCAAGGTACAACCCCGCGGAGGCAAATCTCAGCCTCCAGATGAGGGCAGGAAACGCCGTGATGGACAGCCAAGCTGTTCATACGGAGCATCTCGCCACAAAGCTCAAGGAGAGCACAAGCCGTGGAGATCATTTCGAGAGTGCTCACAGTGCACTCCGCAATGTGCTCCTTCCGACGATCAAGCGACTGAATGAACAACACAATCAGTTGCGTCGTCTGAAGAAGGCAAAGAAGAAGAGCCGTGTTGACATCGCGGCGTTGCAAGAGCTGGTGCAGACCCTAACCCAGCAGAATAAGGACCTTGCTCAAGAGCGGGATGACGCTATTGAGGAAGGACAAGGCTGGGAAGAGGACTACAACCAAGCTATGGACGAGGTGCATGCTTTGCAGGACCTCGTGCCCCCGGTGTTAGGCGTACCGGTGGTCTTGGGTCTTCCAGCAATGGGAGAACCCGGAATGGGAGAAGAGGTGGTAGATCCAGAACCACCAGCAGAGGTACCGGAGGAGGACGACCCACAGGAGGTCGAGTTCTACTCCGAGTAGGGGGTTACGGTTGCCAAGTAGGGCAGCTAGGGTAGCGTAGCCCAACTTTTGTAATCGGTGACATGTCGTGTAGACAGTAGCGTATGTATAGGTAGTGACGACATGAGCACGACTTCTCGGAGATCCGAGAATAATGTATCTTGTATAAAGTTTATACTTTATCAATATATGTGAACGTTGTGCAAATTAATCATGTGTCACTTCAATACCTACTGTTGCTTATGGAATTTTCAGTAAGACATGTGCTAATCGCTGCTGTTTTGAATTTCAGAATGACGCGTACTCGTGCCAACCCTGACGTTGGGGGTACCAGTCAAGGGGGAGAGACCTCCCAACCACCTCCTGAGGACTCCTCGGGACAACAACAGCAACAGCAACAGCAAACACCGCCACCGCCACCGCCACTGCCAACGGTTACATTGGCCGACATCGTCGCGGCAATGGCGGGTTCACATCAGCAGCACACGGAGCTGCTGGAAACTTTAATTGCGAATACGTCTCGCCCAGAGAGACGTCAAGACCGTGAGGAGCATCAACAGAGCTCCTATTCCGACTTCCTGGCAACTCATCCCCCGGTATTCTCAAGGGCGGATGAACCACTTGACGCGGACAACTGGCTCCGCGCCATAGAGATGAAGTTCAGGCTGCTCCAGCTCAGAGAGCAGCGCAAGACTCAGTCCGCGGTCCAGCAGCTCCAAGGATCCGCGAGCGCGTGGTGGGCCAACTTCTGTGCTTCACAGCCTACCGACCGAGTGATGACCTGGACGGAGTTCCGGACGGCCTTCAGGGCCTATCATATACCGCCAGGTTTAATGAAGAGGAAGATGCAGGAGTTCTTACACCTGCAGCAAGGGAGCCGGAACGCGCTGGAATACTCCAAAGCGTTCAACGATCTCGCTCTCTACGCGTCGTATCACGCAGATACAGACGAGAAGCGGCGAGGCCATTTTTACCAGGGGCTTAACCCGCTCCTGAAGGACAAGTTGGTGATGTTCAATCGCGGCAGCCTCAACGACATCATTGATGCTGCGATTGTTCAGGAGGACTCCGGCAAGGAGTTGGCGGCGGCAGAGCGGAAGCGAAGCGCGCCGCAGAGCAGCGGAGAAGGAGGCGGTCCTTCTCAGAAGTTTCGGATGGTGAATCGCCCACCATGAGGTCCACGCTGGCAGCCACCACAGCGGTCGATGCCATTCCGCAGTCGGCCATACTCTTCACCGGCATTCAAGCCGGCACTGCCAGTACCACCGCAACAACAACAGCAGCAGCGGACGATGCTGCGTGCGTATGCACCTCAGCAACGCATGCCGGGCTTTCATCCACCGAGCACTCCACCAGCTGTGGCCACATGTTACAAGTGTGGTCGTCCAGGACACTTCGCGAGCAGTTGCCCGGAGAGGCAAGGCGGCGGAGTGGCACCGCAGTTTCCGGGGAGGAATCAACCCCGGAACCCTACTAATGCGCGGCAGGCAAACCCTAGGCCCGGCACCGTCCACCAGCTTGCCATTGAGGACGTGCCGGAGGGCGAGCCAATCCTTGTGGGTATGTTCCAACTCCACCAGCATCCCGCTATAGTACGTTTGATTCAGGCGCCATGCATAATTTTATTAGCCAAGATTTCATTGCTAAACACAGCTTGCCAATACTACCCACCGATAGTCCATATTTAATTTGCTCACCGGGTGGGAAGATTTCAGCAAGCGTAATGGTTTCCAAAGCACCATTATGCTTAGCGGGTAGAGTGTACCCCACGTCTCTCATTATCTTAGAGGGACAGAAGGTCGATGTCATCCTAGGGATGTCGTGGTTAACCCGCCACGGTGCTGTTTTAGACACCGTCCTTCGAGTCGTGCACTTAAACTCAGAGGTGCACGGTTCTCACTCATTATTTTTGGACAGTCCAGAAATAAAACTTCCAAGTGTCTATCAAGCCACAACCATCAGATTGGAAGATATTCCAGTGGTCCGAGAGTTCCCGATGTATTCCCGGACGATTTGCTGGGGATGCCGCCTGATAGAGAGGTGGAGTTCAAGATTGAACTTGCACCGGGAACCATGCCAATATCCCGAAGGCCGTACAAGATGGCGCCCAAGGAGTTGGCTGAACTGAAGACTCAGCTCACAGACCTTCTGGAGAAGGGTTTTATTAGGCCGAGCTCCTCGCTATGGGGCTGTTCGGCATTATTTGTCAAGAAGAAGGATGAGACGTTGCGGCTTTGCGTGGACTATCGTCCATTGAATGCCGTAACCATCAAGAACAAGTACCCGTTGCCACGGATCGACATGTTGTTTGATCAGTTGGTCGAAGCAAAGATCTTTTCCAAGATGGATTTAAGATATGGGTACCATCAGATTAAGATAAGGGCTGAGGACATTCCGAAGACGGCGTTTTTGACGAGGTACGGACTTTATGAGTACCTGGTTATGTCCTTCGGCCTCACCAACACTCCAGCTCACTTCATGTACTTGATGAACTCGGTATTCATGCCGGAGCTGGACAAGTTTGCTGTGGTCTTCATCGACGACATTCTGGTGTATTCCAAGTCGGAGGAAGATCACAAGAAACATCTGCATATAGTCTTGCAACGGCTGCGGGATCACAAGTTATACGCAAAATTCAGCAAATGCGGGTTCTGGATATCGCAAGTGCCTTTCCTCGGGCATATCATCTCAGCGGAGGGTATCGCTGTGGAACCGAGCAAGATCACGCAAGTGCTAAATTGGAAATCCCCAAGAACTGTTTACGAGGTACGGAGTTTCCTCGGACTCGCGGGATATTATCGGAGGTTCATTCCGAACTTCTCGAAGATTGTCAAGCCAATGACAGAGCTGCTGAAGAAGGCTACCAAATATGTTTGGAGTCCAGCATGTGAAGCAGCATTCAAGGCTTTAGTTAAGCACCTGACATCAGCACCGGTTTTGGCGCAGCCAGACACAACAAAACCGTTCGATGTGTACTGCGATGCATCCGACATTGTGCTCGGATGTGTGCTGATGCAAGACCGAAGAGTGGTCGCGTATGGGTCACGGCAGCTTAGGAACCATGAGCAGAATTATCCAACTCTCGACTTGGAGCTTGCTGCCGTGGTACTTGCACTAAAAATGTGGAGGCACTACCTACTCGGTAACCTCGTACATTTATATACCGACCACAAAAGCCTCAAGTACATATTCACTCAGAAGGAGCTGAACATGAGGCAACGAAGATGGTTAGAATTGATAAAGGATTACGAAATAGAGATCCATTATCATCCAGGCAAGGCAAATGTAGTGGCAGATGCGCTGAGCCGCAAGTCACACGTTAACAATCTGACCATCACACCGTTGGAAGAGAGCAAACCACCACTACATGTGATTCCACACGGAGCTCTCTACAACCTAGCTTTGATCCCCACCATCCGTGAAGAGATAGCGGCAGCCAAGAAGAATGACAAGGGCATGTCACATTCACGGAGACGTGTAGACAGTGGGGAGTTAATTTGTTTCCGGAAGGACGGAGACGGCGTCCTATGGTTCAAGGACCGGATTGTCGTACCCCGAAACCCGGAATTACGGAAGAAAATCTTTGATGAGGCTCACTTGTCAAAGTTTTTTATTCACCCCGGCAGCAACAAGATGTATCAAGAACTCCGAAGGAAGTTTTGGTGGACACGGATGAAGCGCGAAGTTGCAAAATACGTGTCAGAGTGTGATACATGTCGAAGGGTGAAGGCAGATCATATGCGGAAACCGGGACTGCTGCAACCACTGGGCATTCCTGCCTGGAAGTGGGAGGATGTGAGCATGGACTTCATCGTCGGTTCACCCACCACCTTGTAGAAACATGATTCTGTGTGGGTGATCGTCGATCGGCTCACCAAAGTTGCCCATTTCATCCCGGTCAACACCAACTACAACGCCAAGATGTACGCTGAACTGTACATCTCACGGATCCTATGCTTGTACGGCGTACCCCGTACCATCATATCGGATCGGGGCACTTTATTTGTGTCCCGTTTTTGGGAGCAGCTGCACGCTGCCTTGGGGACGAAGCTGATCCATAGTTCAGCCTACCACCCGCAGACGGATGGACAAACGGAGCGGGTAAATCAAATCTTAGAGGACATGCTACGAGCTTGCGCTATCGACCACGGCAAGAATTGGGATGATCACTTGCCGTTAGCTGAGTTCTCGTACAATAATGGGTACCAAGCCAGCATCAAGATGGCACCTTACGAGGCGCTATACGGGCGGAAATGCCGCACACCGTTGAACTGGTGTGAGTCTGGCGAAAGGGTTACCTTCGGGATTGACCTCGTCAACGACGCGGAAGAAAAGGTCGACTGATTCAAGCGAACCTAAAAGCCGCTCAATCCCGTCAGAAGCAGTATGCGGACCGGAGAAGGCGCCCATTACAATTCGAAGTTGGAGATCACGTATACCTATGGGTGTCTCCAATGAAGGGCGTAAACAGATTTGGGGTGAGAGGAAAGTTGGCACCCCGATTCATCGGTCCATTTCAGATTACCGAAAGATGTGGATCAGTGGCATACCGGCTGACATTATCAGAAGCACTTTCCGGTGTGCACAACGTCTTTCACATTTCCCAGCAGAGGAAGTGTCTTAAGCTATCAACTACCGTTCAGCTGGAGGATATTGAAGAACTGCAACCGGATCTCACCTATCGGGAGGAACCGGTGCAGATTATTGATGAAAAGACCCGAACCACACGCAACCGTACGTTGTGGTTCTACAAGGTTCTATGGAGTAATCACTCCATAGACGAAGCGACATGGGAGAGCGAAGAATTCCTTCGCACTAACTACCCCGAATTTTTCACGTCGCATATCCGGTAATTTTCCACCGTCCTCTCTCTCATTTTCACCTTATAATCTCGGGACGAGATTCTTTTAAGGGGGGAGGAATGTAGGGGCCTAAGTTTTTGACACACATTTGCAGTGTTCATCACCACACCACACACCTCATTTGAGGAAGGATGATGAACACAAATGAAGAGCAAGTAACAATTATCAACATGCTCATTAGAAAACAAACTCACACAAGCCAAAGTGGTATTTCACGCATGTGATATAAGGGGGGCTGGACTTTCCTATACATTGTTAAGGATGTACATGCCAAGATTCACCCAAATTCAAAACCCTTTTGAGGTCATTTTGGGTATAGCTAGAAAGAGGGCAGTTTGAAACCATATTCAAATTCAAACTGTTTTTACCCCATGAATTTAAAAGTGGGAGGCATATTCTTATTCAGCACATTTTTGTGAGCTCACACACCAAGTTTCACTCCATTTGGAGTTGATCTTGACATGAGCTAAGTGGGACAAATTCAAACTTTATTTGAACTCAAAACTGAACCTGTGCTGAAATTCACTCAAACCAAACCCAATTCGAATCCTATTCAATTCGAATGGCTCAAGGGTGAATAATTTGAATCACCAGGGGTATTATGGGTTCACTGTTCACTACAGTTATTAGGAGTAAATTTCAGAGGTTAAAACCCCGGGTGGGACCCACATGTCATAGAGGGAAGAAGGTGAAACTTTCACCCAAAGTCAGAGTCTCGGTGGGAAATTCCACCGAGCAGCTACCGGCGCCACCAGCTGCTTTCCTCTCCGCGCGCTGGCGCCCAGGGCGGCTTGCTCATGCTTCCACGCGACCGGCACCGCCTCCACTGAGCAGGAGTCGGTCGGCTTTATCTTCTCGCAGGCAAACCCGAGCAGCGGCATTGTTTCTCGCCGCAGCTCTCTGCTCAATCGGGAAAACCAGCAAAACAATCTCCTTCGTTCCTAAGTTGCTAGACAGCCACCGGAGGTCGCGCACCACCCTCCCAACGCCTGGACCACCGGGTTTCGGCCCCTGTTCCCGTGACCAATGATGACCGCCTCAGTTTAGCTGAAGGACGGCGATCGGTCTCACGCGGGCAGCACGCTGCAACCACTTCCACGGCCGAGCAAGGGCGCCAACAGGAGCGCATGGACTCCACACCGCTTCCACCTGAAGCTCAAGCCACACCGTGAACTCTCGCGGGTGAATTCTCAGTTTTTGCTCCGGCAACCTTAAATTGAGCTTCCGGTACGGTTTCGTTAAATTCACGCTCTATGATCTTTCGGAGGTCATCAAATCTTGCACATAGACGCTGGACTAGCCGGCGATCAAGTTCTTTTCTGCATCCGTAGCGTGAAACTGTCTAGGAGTGACGAATTTCGAGCTCGATCGAGGGCGGTCATGGCGGGCACGATCGGTCACACGGTGCCGACCCACTTACCGCCATCCCTGAACCCTTTTGACACCTTGTCGAGCTTCCTAGAGGTACACTGATGCTGTAGGACCGTTTGTTCGAGGTGTTGGCGGGTTAGAACCCACGGTCGACGGCGCCGAACCTCAACCGAGGCCGCGGCACGTCGCCGAGCTATTTCCAGTCACCCCTAGCCCGACCTGACACCACCGACGTGTTCCTCGACGTCGACAACCCCCTGGCGGCAAGTTTCAGACCATGGGAGGTCCGGCAGCGGTGAGCTGGCGAGCCCCGAGTCTGCTCCGGCGAGGTCGGCGGCGCGGGCGCGAGAGAACGGCGGGAGGAAGACGAAGCCGGCTGGCCCACGTGTCAGCGGCTGAAGAATTTAAATCGGGATCGGGTGTGGCCGTGGATCGGCTGTGCTGGCGCGCAAATACCCTGTGAGCTCCGGTGTGCCGGACACCTCCGCGCTCGACACGTGTGGTAGCTCTGGTGTGCCGGACACCTCCGCGCTTGACACGTGTCCCCCTGGGCCCCTGAGAGTTTAGACTTTTCCCCAATTTTCAGAATTCTTCCAAATTTCAAATCCTCATAACTTTGGCTAGAAAGCTCCAAATTGAGTGAACCAAATTTTGCTGGATTCAGCTCTCCGAGTACTTTCCAGCAGATCAAGTTTCACTTCATGAAAACCCTTAATTCTCCAGAATTAATTCCTCAAAGTTTAAACTGTTAGGAATTTTAACTGGAGAATCCTTTGGAGGAAAATCCTGAAATTTTGCTGGGATGTTCACCAAAATATCCCTGAACTACCATAAAAATTTCAGATCCATTTGAGCTCATTTGATCCACCTAATGGTGTGATTAGTGAAACTGTTCCAGAGAAAATAGAAAATGTTCAGAAACATTTTCAGAATTTTCTCTGAAATTGTTTAGCTCATATCTTTAGTTAGGAACTTCCAAATTAAGTGAGACCAACTCCATTAGAACCCTCTGAAAATCTAGTTTTCAGAAAGTCATAGTTTGTTTCATGAAAATTCCTAGAACACCCTAAGAGTTCCAATTAAGGTCAAGGACATAATTAATTGTGGAGGGCTCAAATGAGCTTTGCTGCAACTAAAACTTGACCAAGTCTCTGTTTAGGTTGTAACCAAGCCACAGTAAAAGTTTCACAGTTATTAGGTCTGTCTAGCAGGGGTTATAGACTTTGCAACTTCAAAATCAATACAAATGCATTTAAATTGATACATATATTGCTTCCATCATGTAGTCGCTAAGGTCGAGGAGGAACCCGAAGTCCTAGACTTCGTAACTCCGGAGGAGCAGCTAGCCTACGACCAAGAGCAGCAAGGCAAGCTCCGGTTTGCATTAACCTTTTTACAAATTTTTATTGTTTTGAGCACATACTTGTTTCCTTTATTCTGTGCATTAGAGTCTTGTTTGGAAGCCCCACTGCATAGCCAAGAGGACCATGGGTTGGGTTTAGGATTGCAAACCCCGTTATCTACTGCATTGCTAGGATAGAGTAGGATTCGGTACAAGTCGAGTAGTTGGAACTACTCGCGAGCATAGGCTAAAGGCACTCGACTCGGGTAGTGATAGCACATGAAACACATGGCAAGAAAACGAGACCAAGCGGAGGGTAAGGGCAGCAGGACTTTGGGGCCTGTGTGCTGTAGCTCCGCTTGTGTCGATTGAGGACCGAGCCGTGTGCGGGCCTGTTGAACAAGCTAGAATAGTACCGAAGACCTACCGGCTATATGGGAACCGGGAAACTGATGTAACTCGGGTAGCTGGGTATTGAGACATTGCCCGTCAATCATAGGGTAGGTTGAGAGCTCGAGGTGTAAATCGGCTAGCGGCACAGAGATGCGCGTGCAGAGACCTCTTGCTCGGGACGATGGGACCGGTTCAATATTTGGCTGACGGGTGAAAGGTAGTTGCGTACGGCGTCCGTGATGGTTGTTGTAGGCAACATCGAGTACGGGCGTACGTGACGGGTTGTTCGGGTAACCCTGCAGGTGTAAATCGATTATAATCACCGTCCCTCGCGGTCGGTGAGTACCACTTGTTCACTGTACCATGACGTAGAAAGAACAGGCTAGTCACATGTTAAAATGTTGCTGATTGAAAGCTGGACATTGATTGTTAATGATATGCTGTAGTTTAGAGCTAACTAAAGTTCTTTTCAACTTTGGGTAAAGTACATGAGAGAAATGCGTTTCTTGTTTGATTGCGGCTCTCTCATGTGCCTTAGCGTAAGGTTCTCCACAACCTGCTGCTAAAACTTGAAAGTAAGGTTCTACTAATTAGGCGAGTCCTTGCAACTGATTTTTACCTCATGTAACCCATTACCCTCATGTAGAAGTTCCATGTTCAGGTGAGACGGGTCAGACTTGCTGAGCCATCGTGCTCACTGCTTGTGTTTGAAGCTTTTGCAGGGTTCTATAAGGAAGGGACTCCCGAAGAGGAGACGGAACCCCAGGAGGGGAACCCCGTCGAGTGGGAGTCGTGCACGCCACAGAGTTAGTGTGTGTGTGTGCTAGCAAGGACACGTTCAAGGGCTGAACGTGCACTTGATGCTTAGTCTACGCCCGCGAGTGTAGACTAAACTTATTTTGATGTAAACAAGTTCATAAACCTGTTTATGTAATAAAATTTCTGCTTCCGCTTTGTACCTTTGATGTGTGTTATACGGTGCTGTGCAACGCAGCACCCCTCAGCGTGATCCTGGCTCGACAGGATCAATGGGGTCGTGTCACAAACCTAGACATGTTAAACAAAAGCTCACCTTTTGAATCTATAACTGTCGGTACCCTCGATATGGGGTACCCCCGCGCACAGGGTAAAATGCCTCCGGGGAGAGCTCCGCCAGGAGAGCTCCGAAGGCGCCACGCGTCCGGCGGGGCTGGACCTCCCTCTCCTCAGAGGAGAGCTCTGGGCCCGCCACGTGGCATACAGAAGCCGGACCTCCCCCTCCGCAGGGAGAGCTCCGAAGGCGCCACGCGTCCAGCGGGGCCGGACCTCCCTCTCCTCAGAGGAGAGCTCCGGGCCCGCCACGTGGCATACAGAAGCCGGACCTCCCCCTCCGCGGGAGAGAGGTCCGAAGACGCCACACGTCCGGCGGGGCCGGACCTCCCCCTCCGCAGAGGAGAGCTCCGGGCCCGCCACGTGGCATACAGAAGCTGGACCTCCCCCTCCGCAGGGAGAGGTCCGGAGGCTCCACGTGCCCCGCAGGCCGGACCCCTCTCTCCTCAGAGAAGGGCTCCGGACCCGCCACGTGGCCAGAAGAACGGTGCTTCCTGCCTCCGAGCGGTAGGCAGCGGGCGTAAAGGCGCCCCACACCTTGCCCGTACAAGGTATTCAAGGCCCGCGTCTTCCCAAGACGCGGAAACGTGGAGCACGCGTCTGTCAGGTGCCGTTGCGCCCAGTCGCATCACAGACTGGCGCGCGGTGTCAGAACCTGTCAGCCAATAAACGCCGTGACAAGACATCCCATGCCGCCTGCGCCGTCATCAACCACTACGACTAGCATGCGGCATGGGCAGGGCGGCAAGTTGAAGACTCAGAAGCCTTCGTCCAGAGGCATCTACCGGCATAACTGCAGATACGGTAGATAATAGACAATCTTCCCGGGACCACCTGTCGGTTCACGGCTCCCCTTGTAAGCCGCCCGGGTCTTGGACTATAAAAGGCTCGGGTAGGCATCGATAGCAAGGGTCGGACTCTAGCCATCCGCACCCCTGGGTTCGCATTTTGCAACTCATACGCTAGCCATACACTCTCAAGCTGTAACTCACCCCCAAGCTCAGGCCCCCGGCCCTGAGCAGCAAGCAATACAGCGAGCTCCATAGCTCGCCGTGGACGTAGGGTTTTACGCTCCGGCGGCCTGAACCACGTAAAACTCTCCATGTCATGCTCTCACTAACTCGTCCATCTGCGCAAGCTCTCCGCTAGGAACTAGCCCCTCCGAAAAAAGAACCTCCGCGGGCTGCCCAGTGCAGGCCCGGGGGAAGTGTCGACCGAACACTTCGACATTTGGCGCGCCATGTAGGGGGCTTTTCACCTAGCGCGACGAGTTTCCGCCGACGAAGATGACAAAGCTTCCTTCAGCGGCAAACTCTCCCCCTCCGCGTTCGCGGCAAACCGTGACCAGGGGAGAGTACATGATGACACACTCAGGACGGAGTGTGTCAGGGCAAGCTGGGAGCCAGCAACCGGCTCTGGCAGCGCCGACCCCGGCAATGCAGGCTCCATCCAGTGTCAGGCCTTCAGTAGCGCCGGGCGTACCCGGTGGGGGTGCGCTAGCCGCAGCAAGGGCGCTACTGCACAATCCGCCTGCTGGGGACGCGCCTCAGGCAGCGACCCAGCAGTGGATTCGCGAGGTAGACCGTCTTGTCGTCGCTGCCACAAACCATTGACTTCGGCGGGTACGACGCTCCGACCAACCGGCTGTGTCGCTGACGCGCACGCCAACAGTTGACGGGCAGACGGCGGGTTCCAGCTCCACCAAGCTTCCGTCGACGGACCTGAGGACAGAGCTGGAACGGTGCCACTTGGGACAAGATGCCCGAGTGTTCCTCGAGCGACGTCGAGAAAGGCGTCGCACTCAAGAGGCTGGCGACAACATGACGTCGGCCTTGACCTAGCCTGGAGGGCAGACCTTCGCTATGTGAGCTCTGCCCCAGGCGTACGCCGCACAGCATAAACCGCAACCATGTGCTCTGCAAGCGGCGTCCCCGGCCTATGGCGCAACCTTGCCCATACCGGGGTACATTGTGTCAGGCGCAGCCAAGCGTTCGCGACACCAGTACCTGCACTGGAAGCCAGCAACCGGCTCTGGCAGCGCCGACCCCGGCAATGCAGGCTCCAACCAGCGTCAGGTCTTCAGTAGCGCTGGGCGTACCCGGCGGGGGTGCGCCAGCTGCAGCAAGAGCGCTACTGCGCAATCTGCCTGCTGGGGACGCGCCTCAGGCAGCGACCCAGCAGTGGATTCGAGAGATAGACCGTCCCGTCGTCGCCTCCGCAAACCATCGACTTCGGCGGGGACGACGCTCCGGCCAACTGGCCGTGCCGCTGACGCGCACGCCAATGGTTGGCGAGCAGACGGCGGACTCCAGCTTCACCAGGCTTCCGTCGATGGACCTGGGGGCAGAGCCGGAGCGATGTCACTTGGGCCAAGATGCGAGTGTTCTTCGAGCGACGTCGGGAAAGGCGTCGCAACTAAGAGGCTGGCGACAGTATGACGTCGGCCTCGACCCAGCCTGAAGGGCAGATCTTCGCCACGCGAGCTCTGCCCCAGGCATACGCCGCGCAGCATATGCCACAACCATATGCCCCGCAAATGGCGTCCCCGGTCTATGGAGCAGCCTTGCCCACACCGGGGCACACTGTGCCAGCGGCGAACCAAGCGTTCGGGGCACCGATACCTGCACTGGGAGCCAGCAACCGGCTCTGGCAGCACCAACCCCGGCAATGCAGGCTCCAACCAGCGTCAGGTCTTCAGTAGCGCTGCTACTCAATCCGCCTGCTGGGGACGCGCCTCAGGCAGCGACCCAGCAGCGGATTCGCGAGGTAGACCGTTTCGTCGTCGCCGCCGCAAACCCTCGACTTCGGCGGGGACAACGCTCCGGCCAACCGGCCGTGTCGCTGATGCGCACGCCAATGGTTGGTGAGCACACGGTAGATTCCAGCTACACCAGGCTCCGGTTTTGGCCGCACCTGCCCGAAAAGTTCGACAGCAGCGTCAACCCGGCGGAGTTCCTTCAGGTCTACTCCACCGCCGTACTTGCCGCAGGAGGGGATGAGGCCGTCATGGCCAACTATTTCCCCGACGCATTGACCGGCCCGACCCGGTCTTGGCTCATAAACCTCCCTCGGGGTTCCATAACTTCCTGGGGAGAGCTCCGCCGGCAGTTCATCGCCAACTTCGGCAGCTCCTACAACCATCCCGGCACGGAGCTTGACCTCCAAGCCATCAAGTAACAACCTGGGGAGTCGCTGCGCTCCTTCATCCAGCGGTTCTCCCAGGTACGCAACACCATCCCGCATATTCAAAGTGCTTCTATGGTGGTGGCACTTCGACAGTGTCCGAGACGAGAATATGCTTGAGAAGCTCGCGACCAAAGAGGTCTGCGACGCCTCTGAGCACTTCAGCCTGGCGGACAAGTGCGCCAGAGCAGCCGGTGGGCGGAGCTGGCACTCACAGCCAGCTTCCGAAGCCGGAAGACAGCCCGAAGACGGCAGAGTTCAAGCTGAGCTCCCGACCATGTCAGACAGCCAAGAGCCAAGCACTGGCTGACTTCGTGGCTGAGTGGACGCCAACGAAGGCTGACCCAGGGGGCCGCGAAGATGGTGAACCAAAATACCGAGCTCCGGTCTTCACCGGGCCTCACTGGACGCTCTTCTTCGACGGCTCCTCGCCAAAGCAGGGGGCCGGTGCCGGCGTACTGCTTCTCATGCCATCGGGGGAACAGTCTGGGTACATGGTGCGTTTCAATTCCAAGGCAACCAACAACTTGGCAGAGTATGAAGCACTCGTCTTTGGCCTAAAAGACAGTCCTGTCTTTGGGCGCTCGCCAGTTGTTGGCACAGGGCGACTCCCAGCTAGTTATCAAGCAAGTTAAGGGTGAATGCCCTTGCAATGACCCACAGCTAGCTGCTTATCTGCTTCACGTGCAGATGTTGGAGAAAGAATTCCTCGCCTTGGACCTGCGCCATGAACCGCGCGCTGGCACGGCCGCAGCTGACAACTTCTCAATGAAGACCTCCATCAGAGCCCCCGTGCACGAAGGAGTCTTCGAGAGGACATTGCTGTGGTCCACAGCCCGGCCCGCCGAGCCGGGCGAAGGGGGCTGAACCAGTGCCATGAAGCTAGGCAGTCCCGGCGGCCCTGGATGCCGCCAAAGGATCGTAAGAGTCGCTGAGGACTCCGTGCAACCCAGCACTCGAGATCCAGAAGCTCAAGTAGTCCCGATGCATGGACCACGGAGGTCCGGGACTCCTTGAAGGACATCCTTCCTGATGAACGTGCATCCGCTGAACGGGTGGTGCGGACGGCTAAGAGCTACGCGCTGGTATCTTTACTGGCGTGGCGCCTCGACATCCTATTGCAGTGCATAACCCAGGAGGAAGGCTGCGACTAGCTCACAGTAGTCCAAGGAGGCGAGTGCAGGGAACACTCATCGTCCCACGCGTTGGTCAGATAAGCCACCCGGCATGGCTCCTACTGACCGAGAGCCACCTGGACGCCGTCAAACTGGTTAGGGATGCAATGCGTGCCAAGTCCACGCCAAGCAGACCCACACAACCGGTGCAGACGCGCACTCAGAGCCGTCGGGGGATACCGGCTCCTCCATGTCGAGGGCCAGCCGGACTTCCCAGGGCCGGGTCACGGGAACTACCCTTCCACATGGTATGCAGGGCCGAAGCCATGCTTCCCCCTGATATAGCCATGGGGGTCCCCCTGTGTCCGGCGAACGACGAAGCCACACATGACCCGCTCTGCATGAAGACAGGCGCTCCGACGCCACACCAGTAAGTTCACCATGCTTACTTAGGTGTTTATTTAAATTACGCATTAATTTATATGAACACCTCCCCACGCTCTAGACAGTGTGCGTCCATTGTACACTCGGTTCCTCTTTCCTGCTCTCATGCATAGTCGATATTTGCCGTCCTGCCGAAGGCGGTAGTGCTTGGGGTACCTGCCAGAGGCCCGGTGGCCTTTTGGATCTCCCTCTATAAGGGTACTGCACCGCCAGTTGGTCTCCTCCGAGAAAATACCTACGCTAGAACGGGGGGTCAGGAGCCTTGCTTTGCCCGGTCTTGCACCAAAAGCATGCGCACTCTGCCTCCCGGTGCTACGGTCTGAGTACCAGGGGGCCGGGCGGTTGCACCCTGACTGGGGCTGGGGCCAGACCTCCGGGACCAAGCGCACTGGATTACCCAAGCCCCGTATTCTGGCCTGGGACAGTAAGCCAAATGAGACTAAGAGATAGGAAAGGGGGGACCACTGAGCAGTTCCGGACCTCCGCCCCCACAGCTGGGCCGAGCTCCGAGGCCAGCTCTCGCCCTTCTTTCAGAGGCGAGCGCTGATGCCGGACCTCACGCCCTTCGCAGGCCTGAGCTCCGATGACTTCCGGACTCCGCCTCCACAGCCAGGCCGAGCTCCAAGGCCAGCCCTCGCCCTCCTTTTAGAGGCGAGCGCTGATGCCGGACCTCACGCCCGTCACTGGCCTGAGCTCCGATGACTTCCGGACCTCCGCCCCCACAGCCGGGCCGAGCTCCGATGTCAGGCTTCACCCTCTCCTAAGAGGCTGAACATCGAAGCCGTCAAGACCCTGCCAGCACAGGGAGTACTCAAGACAAGAAAGTGCGCGGATCAGAAGAGACGAAGGTCCCACCTCGGGCTCTCTATCTCCCCCGAGATGGGCCCGGGGGCCACTGTCGGTACCCTCGATATGGGGTACCTCCGCGCACAGGGTAAAATGCCTCCGGGGAGAGCTCCGCCAGGAGAGCTCCGAAGGCGCCACGCGTCCGGCGGGGCCGGACCTCCCTCTCCTCAGAGGAGAGCTCCGAGCCCGCCACGTGGCATACAGAAGCCGGACCTCCCACTCCGCAGGGAGAGCTCCGAAGGCGCCACGCGTCCGGTGGGGTCGGACCTCCCTCTCCTCAGAGGAGAGCTCCGGACCCGCCACGTGGCATACAGAAGCCGGACCTCCCCCTCCACGGGAGAGAGGTCCGAAGATGCCACGCGTCCAGCGGGGCCGGACCTACCCCTCCGCAGAGGAGAGCTCCGGGCCCGCCACGTGGCATACAGAAGCTGGACCTCCCCCTCCGCAGGGAGAGGTCCGGAGGCTCCACGTGCCCCGCAGGCCGGACCCCTCTCTCCTCAGAGAAGGGCTCCGGACCCGCCACGTTGCCAGAAGAACGGTGCTGCCTGCCTCCGAGCGGTAGGCAGCGGGCGTAAAGGCGCCCCACACCTTGCCCGTACAAGGTATTCAAGGCCCGCGTCTTCCCAAGACGCGGAAACGCGGAGCACGCGTCTGTCAGGTGCCGTTGCACCCAGTCGCATCACAGACTGGCGCGCGGTGTCAGAACCTGTCAGCCAATAAACGCCGCGACAAGACATCCCATGCCGCTTGCGCCGTCATCAACCACTACGACTAGCATGCGGCATGGTCAGGGTGGCAAGTTGAAGACTCAGAAGCCTTCGTCCAGAGGCAACTACCGGCATAACTGCAGATACGGTAGATAATAGACAATCTTCCCGGGACCACCTGTCGGGTCCCGGCTCCCCTTGTAAGCCGCCCGGGTCTTGGACTATAAAAGGCTCGGGTAGGCGTCGATAGCAAGGGTGGGACTCTAGCCATCCGCACCCCTGGGTTCGCATTTTGCGACTCATACGCTAGACATACACTCTCAAGCTGTAACTCACCCCCAAGCTCAGGCCCCCGGCCCTGAGCAGCAAGCAATACAGCGAGCTCCATAGCTCACCGTGGACGTAGGGTTTTACGCTCCGGCGGCCTGAACCACGTAAAACTCTCCGTGTCAAGCTCTCACTAACTCGTCCTTCTGCGCAAGCTCTCCGCTAGGAACTAGCCCCTCCGAAAAAAGAACCTCCGCGGGCTGCCCAGTGCAGGCCCGGGGGAAGTGTCGACCGAACACTTCGACAATAACCTTGCAGCAAATTTTAGCAAAGCTAACCTCTAGATTTTCATCTAGCAATTGTGAAACCGAAAGCAAGTTGTATTTCAAATTTTTAACAAGTGCCACATCTTTCAAAGTGTAGAGATTGTTTACTCTACCCGAACCTTTAGCAATTATGGGAGTAGAAGAGTTATCAGCGAAAGTAACATTTTCTACACGTGACACAAAAGAGAAAGAGGAGAACCATTCTTTGTTACCGGTCATGTGGCGTGAACAACCTGAATCCACAATCCAAATGTTCTCCTTCCTCAAACGTGAAACCTACACAGCAGCACAATACGTCGATGACTCAATACTGGGGTTAGTTAAAAGACTTTTAGGAATCCAGTACTGAGTCACACGACGTCTAGCAGGAATAACACGCGAAAGCTGAGAAGGTACAGCAGGTTTATGAGCCAAACATCGAAAATTTTTGTTCCCAACTACTGACTTAGAAGATGTGTTATATGTAGCACAAAAAACAGTAGGTCCGGGAGCAAGTTTTTGACTCATTACAGCAGGTTGCAAGCTCCGAACATTCGGTCTAGCAGATTTTGCTTGGTTGTTATGTGATCTAGCAAGTATTCTTTGTTTCTTATCGTGTTTAGCTAGTCTATAACAAAAATCCATGACATGACCATCTCTACCACAGTAGGTACAATGAAAAATAACCTTATTATCATGTCTAGATGAGCAAGCAACACGTTTATTAGAACCCGAATGGGACAGTACTCCTGCAGATTTGAAAATCACCTCTTTTTGTCTAGGAGCTGTTTGAATCAAACCGCTTCCTAATGACTTTACAACTTTAGGTGGGTGTGCCTTAGCATGAGCATGAGAATTAAAACCTAAACCAGTTTTATCATTACAAGACTTGGAAGAATTCAGCAGCAAGTTTAGGTTCTTATTTGCATTAGAAAACCGATCTAGTGTCCTATGCATGTCATCAAGTTTATTGGACAGATCAAAGCAGTTTTCACATGAAGTTTTTCCTTTTAGTTTGCAATTTGAACAATATTTAACTTCATGCACACGTAAAGCATTGTTCAAAATAGAAATCTCATTCATAGCATCATTTAGTTTCTTATTCAGATCATCACATGAAGAACAATGCAAATCAATTGTAGAACAACAAGCATCTTTCAAATTTTTATCACTAAGTGCAGCAAGCTCATTGTTCTTTTCAATTTCAAGTTCAAGTTTATCAAGTGTAGATGCGTGTGCACTTCTTAAAGAGGATAATTGTTCATAAATCAAATCACATGAGGAACAAGAATCATCACTAGGAATCAAAGTTTTTAAACGATTAATTTCAGATTCCAGTGATTCAATTTTAACAGCATTGTTCCTAAGTTTTTTATCCTTTTTCTTTAATATAACAGTGGCACGAGAAATAGCATCACACATTTCTTCGCAAGTGGGACATACCTCTTCATCGTTGCTGTTGTGTTCTGCCTCCTCGGAGCTTGAACTTGACTTGCTCGCCATGCAGCACATATTTGCCATAGCTTCTTCATCTTCATCACTACCGGTGTCCACATCACTTGAGCCAAAATCTTGAAGTGCAGAGATCATACTATGCACTATGTTGCGCATTGATAAATCTTTCTTCTTCTTATTCTTTGCAAACAATTTCTTCGGCCTTGTTTGCTTTTCTTCACATGAAGTCGGACCTGAAAGGTTAGGGCACTCCGTACGAAAATGTCCTGTCTTACCACATTCAAAACATCGTTGAGGTCTGGAGCTTCCTCTCCTTCTAGTTCTCACATTTTGCAATGCTTTTGAGAACCGAGTAGAGATGAGTGCAAGCTCCTCCTCTGAAAACTCTTCAATCTGTTCAAGGGTTAGAGAGGACAGCAAAGAGAGTGCACCACTAGATGATGATTGACTAGAACTAGACATGTCACATTGTGAAACGAATGCAATAGACTTGTTGGGGTTTTTACGTGAGATGATGTCAATTTCATGAGTTTTCAATTTAGAATAAAGCACGTCTAAAGTAAGAGAACTCATGACAGTAGATTCACGAATAGATGTAACTTTCATTTCCCAAATTGACATATCTAATGCTCCTAACAATTGTCTAGCATTTTCAGCATCTGAAAAGTTAACATTGACACTATGCAAGTTGCTGAGAATTTTATTAAAGCGAACAAAAAGGTCGTCAATTGACTCACCAGGTTGCATCACAAAACGCATGTATTCTTTCTTGAACATATCTTGCCTTACCTCCTTGATCGTATTGGATCCTTCATGGTAGTCACAAAGAGCTTTCCAAACATCATATGCAGATCGGAGGTTTGCAACACGGTCGAAGTCGCTTTGAGTCAAAACTTGGATGATCAAGTTGCGAGCCTTGTTGTTGTTGTCAACATCTCTCATGTTCGCAGCCGTCACTTGATCGTTGGGTGGTACATCGAAGTTCCGGTAGACCTTTTCCCATATGGCGAAGCCTTGCGCCTGTATGTAGGCCTCCATCCGCGCCTTCCAAACCTGAAAATCGATGCCATTGAACACACAAGGTTTTGCGGAGTACTTCTCCATGATGATTAGTCGAAACACGTGCAAATCACAAAGATTAGAGCACCTTGGCTCTGATACCAATTGTAGGATCGAAGAGCACGTGAAAAGCTACCAGAGGGGGGGTGAATGGTAGATTAAAACTTTTCGCAGCGGAAACAACAAAAACCCCTCAGCAAAAATCAATCGGTTAAAGAAACCGTGTGTGCAAGTGTTTTCCAACGTGTTCAACCGTGAAAAATCAAGTAGAGAGGTAGAGAATCAAGTCAAGGATCTAATGCAACAAGAATCACTTGAAAACACGAAGTAAAACTTGAGATACGATCAAAACATTAAACGAAGATCAATCTGTTCTACCCGATATAAAACAGATCTGCAACGCTGCAAAGAAACTCGTGTATCTCAAAAAATACAGATCTGAAGCTCGTGAAAATTTCAAAGATGATAGATAATTGAGTTATGAAGACAACCAAAAAAGAATCACGTCAATCGGATCTGTAAAACTCAAGTTATGAATGAAACACCGAAGCAACGTCGGTCTGTCCAGAAACTCGGCGAGAAAGACTTGACGAAAACCAAGTCGGACGAACAAGGCACAAAAGCTCCTCGAAACTATGAACTTTATTCAATAGAAACACAAGAGGAACAGCCCAAAGTTCTCTACACACAAGAGCTCTGGCCTCCCTTGCTTTTATAGCCAGCCCTCAGGCTAAACAATCCAATCTAGAACTCCTACTCCTAATTGGACTCGTATCCTAACTTACCATAACTGCTCAGGACTCTCCTATTCGCAGATAGAAGCAATCGTGAGACTTCTAAACACCTTAGGAATGTCCTAAACATTCCTAAAACAACTCAACTTCGTGCCTAGCACGAAATCCTATCATAATCAACTCAAATCTTCCATATTTGAGTCATATCCGACTCAGCCTCAGCCTGAGTACGCAATCCAGCCGGTTGGACCTTTCCGACCAATTCTTTACGTCCACTTCTCTTCATCACGCCTTGGAACAATGTTGTCACGTCCATGCACTCCTTGCACACGTGCAAACACCTTCCAACGACGTACACGCAACCTTCATATGCACTGCCCTTGATCCAAACATGCTGCACGACCTCCCGATCAACTCAACTACAGCTCCTCCCGAACTTGGTTGTTGGAACCTCATCTCCTCCCTGAGACTAGTATAAGGATCCCGTCACCAGCCATGTCTTGAACTCAAGCAACACCTGCACATGAATAAACAACCAATTCTTCCGAGCACAAGTCCTCGACTTGACTCACGTTAGTTCGAAAACCACAACACCTTACATGAGCACGTCACATAAGCATGTTGCAAACCATATCAAATGATAACAGCCATAACCACCAAAACACACCAAAAACTTAGCAAATTAATACTAAGCAAACCTTCCCATCAAGCAAGTTTGAAACATTGTGAGTTAAAAGCAAAAACAAGACGCTGCAGTTCTACGAGTTGAACTTCACGGGAGCTCCCTAAAAACAAGCTCCGGACCTCACAGAAGCTCTCCGGACCTTGCAGGAGCTCTCTGGACCTTGCGTCGGACCTTGCCAACACTTGGCGGACCCAACAAAGAACTTGTCGGACCTTGCCACAGAAGAATGTTTTGGCAATATTCAAAACTTTGAATGTTAATGCTAACTTTTATCCTAATTGCCAATGTATTCAGCACACATAGGTCTCACAGAACTATAATTTCATACCTAGCTCAGGGAGTATGCATGAATTTTTTTAGGATTTTGGAGCTAAGGGATGGCTAGAACTGAATTTCCAAGTTTTGGAAACTCCTGAAAATGTTTCTGTATTTATTTGAATGCAGAAACTTGGAATTAGAATTACCCTAACTAAATCAACTCCAAATGAGATGAAACTTTTACAGGGTTCTCCTAATATCCTTAAGAATATTCTGGCAAAATTTGGGTAATTTAAGATGAACCAAACTCCCTCTAAAATTCTTTTGCTGAAAAGCTTTAAAGAATTTTCCAGAATTTTCTATTGGTTTTCATGCAAATTTGGTTGCATATATGGATAGAGCTTTTCATACTGAATCCAACCCAATTTGAATCACTAAATTTGGAGCTCCCTAGCAAAAGTTATGAGGTTCTAAAGTTTGAACTAAAGCTGGAATTCAAATTAAATCGGGGAAATGTTTAAACTCTGACAGTGGCCCCATCCCCACGTGTCAGCTGCTGAATTCAAGCCACACGGGGCCACAGGCCCGTCCCCGCGTTGTCACAGACCGATCCAAGGCCACAGAAAAACCTACTCCCTCGCAACAGAGATTGACGCATGGGCCAGCCCCCGTCTTCGTCTTCCTCCGGCTCCCGCGCGACCCCGCCGCCGGGCTCGCCGGAGACCTCGCCGGGAAGGGGTTCAGGTCCTCGGAACTTGTTGATTTTCGCCGCCACTGCATGTTTTTGCGCGAGGAACACGTTGCCGGCCTTACCTCTGATCGAAGGTGGCCGGAAACCTAAGTGCAACAGCGACAGCGGCGGTGGCCACTCCGGCAATGTCGCTAGGGCGTTATACTACACCAAACACGTAGCCATTTGCGCATACAGCACCACCGCACCGAGGAGAACACGGACCCAACCGCCGATCTCGCTGGAACTCACCGGACATATGACCTCACCGTCGGGCTAGGTCAAAATCCGGCGAAAATCGAAAAACTCGATGAACAGCGGCTCTGCTCGATGGTTCTCGGTGGTTCTTGATCCTATGAACGCGCGCGGAGGTCTGGAAGATGTATGCTACGTTGTGTGATGAGTAGTTTGACGTGTGCGACGAATTTGCCAAGTTTCTACCCTCGGTTATTATCGTATGTCGTCGGAAGAATTGAAATTCTGGCGAGCACCGTCCAAGACAGGCCGCCGGAGTTGCGGTGAAGTGAGCAGAGGCATAGGCGAACCTTTTTTGCTTTTGCAACTGGAGCGGAGATGCTCTGTGGTCGCCGGGGGACGTGATCTTGTCGCGGCGGCTCTCTTCGGCGCTGTGGAGGAGAAATGAGCTCGCTGTCGGGGTTTCCGTGGGGTTTGCTCCGGTTTCTTTCGTCGGCCACGCTCAGTGAGGTCTGGCGACGCTGCGGAGAGGCTCAGCACGGCGGGTGCCTCGTCGGGGTGGCCGGGCGTCGATGAGCTGCACGACTTCTTCCGCGCGGGAGCCACTCGGCGAGGAAAAACCCGTGATGGCGTCGGTGGGGGTAGGGGTGGTTGTGTGGGGCGACACTCACTCGGTGGGAACGATAAGGGCGAGGGAAAACCGCCTCTGGAGCTGCTCGGGAGCTGGCGGCAGCGCTGCCCCGGTGGCGCGCGCGTGCTGCGCTCGGTGCTTCAGCGCCTTCGAGCGAAAAACAGAGAACCGGTTGAGTGAGTCTGAACAGGGAAAGTGTTGCTTATGTGCTAAGTCTTCCCCCTCTCCTCAATGACAATTGGGTCCCACTCACCTCCTCTCCTAAATATCCCAATTTTTGGCACATTGTAAACTTCAGCTCTGAGGAACTCAAATCCAAAAGTCATTTGGCAATTTGACAAGTAGTTCCTCAGTTTTGAGTTTAAATTCAAATTTGGATGAATTTCACACGTTCCTTTGATATTCATATCAAAGCCTCTCCAAATTTGCTCAAAACTTGGCTCCCTCATAATTTGGATCTGAGGAATTCAAATATGTCCTCTGATCTTTGAGTTGGCTATTGCAAATACACTTTTTTCAAACAACAGTTTGAATTTTCTCTTTTGAACATGCCCTCCTTCTTTTTGAAGTGCACCTCTTAATTCAAACTGAATTCAAAGTTTTATTGCACATGCCAACACTTTCATGAGTAACACAAAAGTTTTTGTAAGTCCCATTTCTTGCATATAAACTCAACTTTATTCATAGCTCAAGTTTTCTATTTACAAGTTTTGGGACTTTTACACGACAACGCTGCGAAGTAGTGGGGTGGGTAGCTAGAGCACGTGTTGGTGCTCACTTTTTGTATTGGTGGCTCCAGCAAAGGCAGAGCGGGCGCCGTTGTGCGGTGGAGAGTTTGAGGAGCGGCGCCGGTGAGAAAACAGAGCACCGTGCAGGCGCTGTTCATGAGGAGGAAGCAAAAGAGTTTGCTCAGCTGTGTGGGGAACCGATCAGTTTGAGGAGAGGGTGAGCTGCTTCCCAGTTGCCAGCGCGAGAGGGAGGAGCAGGAGGTGGCTTTCCGGGCGGTGGCGCGAAGCAGCTGGTGCTGCTCGGGAGAATTCCCTCGGTTGAGTGAGAGACAGAGGGGAAAACTTAGGGGTTAAGTCTACTTAGCCCTATGACACGTGGGCCCCACAGGCAGTCCCTCCTCATCCCTCAAAAGATCTCCAAAACTTGGCAAGTGACCAATTCAAATGTTTGGAGTTTAAAACCTGCTGCATTTGGATAGTTGGACAAATTCCATCTAAATTCAAATGTATGTTTGAATCCTTTGCACATTTAAATCCATTTGGAAAAATGGGTAGCAAACCTTTTTAATAATTAATGAAACTTTGCCCACCCACTAATTTGGACCTAAGGAATCCAAATATGAAACTTGATTCTTGTGTTAGCTGCTGCAAACAAGAGTTTGAACACAACAGTTTTGAATCACCATTATGTCCTCCCCTCATTTGAAATTTGAGTTGGACATTTAGTTCAAATTCTGATTTTTAAACCCTCCCATTTCACTTGAGTACTTCACTCTGTGGTCTTAATCCACCTAGGGTCGAAACATGCAAATGACTCTAAGTTGGTTTTAGAACAATCTCTCATGTGTTATCATATGTGTAAAAAGTTCGAACCAATCCCCTTTTTCATACACATGACACAAACATTTGTGAAAACTCATGTTTCTTTGTATTCACATTTTTGGGACCTTTACACTTCACACGCTTGACCTTGCCAAGAAGGCTATCCCTGCAGGTGCAACCGAGAACACAAGCAAGAACGATGAAGATGCAATCTGAAATTGCGAAATTGGGGTCTCACAAACCGTAGAACGGCGAAAGTGTTTAATCTAAGCAAAACCCACCAAATATGGTCGGCGGCTGCAGTATTTAAAGGCTAGGGTTCGTCCATAAGACCCTTAAACGTGTCCCTAATGGACTCATACGGGATACAAGGCTCAAAAGCCCAATACGGTGGTGCAACACCGGACAGAACTCCGAATTCGACTTGTTTCGACAATTCCCAATTACTCCTTGCGAATTTTAATGTGGGACCAGAACCATTGGAAAGTTTATCTTCTCATATTTCCATGCACATGTAGAACGTCGAAAATGGAGACCGTATGCATCCTGGGCGTCCGTTTTAAGATGGACTGCTCCTGGACTCCGAGTTGAACTCGAGTCCGAGTTGGCGACTGTTTCCATCAACTTGTGGACGTCCCATCTGGTTCTCCACGTCCCCAAATCCTCCTCCCTTTATTTGTTGATCATGTCTGTCGAAGTGTTCGGTCGACACTTCCCCCGGGCCTGCACTGGGCAGCCCGCGGATGTTCTTTTTTCGGTGGGGCTAGACCCTTGCGGAGAGCTTGCGCGGATGGACGAGTTAGTAAGAGCTTGACACTGTGAGTTTTACGTGGTTCAGGCCGCCGGAGCGTAAAACCCTACGTCCACGGCGAGCTATGGAGCTCGCTGTATTGCTTGCTGCTCAGGGCCGGAGTCCTGAGCTTGGGGGTGAGTTACAGCTTGGGTGTGAATGGCTAGCGTATGAGTTGCGGAGGTGCAAACCCTTGCTATCGTCGCCTACCCGAGTCTTTTATAGTCCAAGACTCGGGTGGCTTACAAGGGGGCCCGGGACCCGACAGGTGGTCCCGGGGAGATTGTCTATCATCTACCGTATCTGCAGTTATGCCGGTAGTTGTCTCTGGCGAAGGCTTCTGAGTCTTCGTCTTGCAACCCTGTCCATGCCGCATGCTAGTCGTAGTGGTTGATGACGGCGGGGGCGGCATGGGATGTCTTGTCGCTGCGTTTATTGGCTGTCAGGCTCTGACACCACGCGCCAGTCTGTGATGCGATTGGGCGCAACGGCACCTGACAGAGGCGTGCTCCGCGTCTCCGCGTCTTGGGAAGACGCGGGCCTTGAATACCTTGTACGGGCAAGGTATGGGGCGTCTTTACGCCCGCTGCCTATTGCTTGGGGGCAGGCAGCGTTCTTCTTCTGGCCACGTGGCGGGCCCGGAGCCCTCCTCAGAGGAGAGGGGGGGTCCGGCCCCACGGGACACGTGGAGCCTTCGGACCTCTCCTCGTGGAGGGGGAGGCTCGGCTTCTGTCGGCCACATGGCGGTCCCGGAGCTCCTCTCTGAGGAGAGGGAGGTCCGGCCCCGCCGGATACGTGGCATTTTCGGACCTCTCTCCTGCAGAGGGGGAGGTCTGGCTTCTGTATGCCACATGGCGGGCCCGGAGCTCTCCTCTGAGGAGAGGGAGGTCCGGCCCCGCCGGACGCGTGGCGCCTTCGGAGCTCTCCCCACGGAGGGGGGAGGTCTGGCTGCTGTAGGCCACGTGGCGAGCCCGGAGCTCTCCTCTGAGGAGAGGGAGGTCCGGCCCCACTAGACACGTGGTGCCTTCGGAGCTTTCCCTGCGGAGAAGGGCGAGGTCCTTATGCATTTTCCCCTGTGCACGGGGATACCCCATATCGCGGGTACCGACAGTGGCCCCCGGTGTGGCGGACCGGAATCCGCTCATCCAGGATCGCAGAGGGTGGTGCCGCGCGATGCGACACCCGACAGCACACGTCATAAGAACACAATATATTACATGGGAAAAACAGCTGAAACTGTACAAACAAGTACAAACTTCAGTTACAATTATTGTTCTATTACACAGCGGAAGACTACACTATACAACTCACGCCCGCCTATTTAGCAAAAGTCGGTTGCCCAGCCCTAGGGCAACCCACACTAGCTGCACGTCTCAGCTCAGCGCGGCGTGTACGGCTCCCACTCAGCCGTGGTCCCCGACGGAGGGTAACCCTCGCCGGTGGACTCGTACTCCGAGTCCGTGGGTGGCTCCTCACCTGAAAAACACTTAAGCAGCAACCGTGAGCACGAAGGCTCAGCAAGGCTTAACCGACTCACCTAAGCATGAAACTCTACATGAGGTATACCAAGACATAGGTTAGTAACATTTCAGCAACACGACACGCCTACAAGTTCATCCTTAATTCATCTTTTAGCAACAAGTTAACAGTTCATGAAATCAGAAATTTAGTAAGCAGTATTTGGTGGCACACATGTAGCAATACAATTATATCAATCAGCATCATTGAATCAACATATTTCATCCATTAGTCTACGTTACGACGCAGTGAACAAGCAGTACTCGTCACCGCGAGGGACGGCGAATCGACTCGATATACACCTGCAGGGAAAACCCAAAGAGCACGTCACGTACGCCCACCCGTGGAGCTGCACAGCACGCTCACTCGATGTCGTACGGGACAACCTTTCACCCAACAGCCCAAACGTCGAACCGGTCGCACCGAAACGAGCAGGAGGTTCCCCACACGGAGCATCTCTCTATGCCCGTTGGCAGATTTCCACCTTGCTGCCCTCAACCTACACCTATAAATCGGTGTGCTATGCCTCGACGCCCGGAGGTTTAGGCTACATCGGTTTATCGGGGCCCATATATCCGATATGCCTTCGGTACGTTCAATACATGTTCAGCAGGGCCGCACACGGATCGGTCCTCAATCGACACGGGCAGGGCTGCGCCCACAAGACTCTCTCTTGCTGCGCCCTAGCCCCTGCCTAGTCTCATTTTCATTACTAAAGTGATCTCACATCACTCAACCGAACCCGTGTGTCCCCAGCCTATCTCGCGAGTAGATTCCAACTACTCGACTTGTACCGAAGTCCTATGACTCATTAAGCATAGCCTGTCTACTCGAGGTCCTTGACACTACCCTCACTCTTTTAGGAACCTTTGGTTATGCAAGTGGGGTTTCATTCATTCTATACCTAATGCACATACATACTTCATATGACACATGTAAACAAAGTAAAGCTCTTAAAAAGGGTTAATGCAAACCGGGGCTTGCCTTGTTGCTGCTGGTCAGGAGTTAGTTCTTCGTCCGGAAGGAGGAAGTCCAGCACTTCCGGAGTCTCTTCTTCAACGGCTACACGTTAATGAAATACTACATGTTATTTTAGATGCAAATGTGAGTTTTAGAGTAAGACTTCTACTATTAGTTCTAATAACCAGCCTCTAACACCTGGAACTTTGTTTAAGAATTTAAATATGAACTGGTGTTGGTGGTTTGGCTTGAACTTAATCACATGGTTAAATTCTAAGTGGTTTTCCCCCTTTTCCATATTAATTCCCTTAAGTGGTTAAACAGGACAGGGGTGATCTAGAGCCCCAATGGAGCTGAGAATTTTTGTGTGAATTCCTGGTCACAAGAAAACTCTCTGGACCAAACATTAGCACTTTTCATGGAGTGGTTTGCTCAGAATAATTCTCTTGGCAAATCAGCAAGGAAGAATTTATTCTGAGGTAATACCCCTGTTCATACCCAACTTAGTGAACTATAATTTCAATTATAGCTCCTAGAGTTTGCATGAATTTTCCTAGCATTTTTGGAGTCAAGGTTTGCCCAGAATCGAATTTCCAAGTTTTGGAAATTCTCTGAAAATGTTTCTGTATTCAAATGAACACAGCACCTTCCAATTTGAATTGCTCTGACCAAATCAACTCCAAATGGTCTGAAACTTTTACAGGGGTTTACTAATGTCCTAAAGAACATGCTGGCAAAATTTGGGGATTTTTGGATGAACCAAACTCCCTCTAAAATTCTTTTGCTGAAAAGCTTTAAAGAATTTTCCAGAATTAATTAATGGGTTTCATACAAATTGGGTTGTATATATGGACAGAGCTAGGCAAGATGAATCCAACCCAATTTGAATCACTAAATTTGGAGCTTTCTAGCAAAAGTTATGGATTTCTAAAGTTTGAGTGGAAACTGGAATTGTTTTACTATTGGAAAATAACCTGGGCCCACTTTTTAATTCGCAGCCAGTGAGAAGCGAGAACACACAGGGTTACTGGGTTCTCCTGTGCACAGCCACACAGAATCCTGGCCATATTTGATCCCGTTTTTAAACTCGCCCTCACTGACTGGTGGGCCTGCCCCACCCTTCTTCTTCCTCCGAGCCCTCCTTCCCGCGCGCGCTAACCTCGCCGGACCGAGGCGGCGCCTCACCGGCTGAGTGTCTCCAGCCGTCTCCCGGCCGTAGGCTCGCCGCCTGGGGGTTTATGGGGTCGGGAAACATGTTTGTGGGCTCGGTTTAGGCGCTAGAGGATCGGAACGGTGCCGGCAGCGTGCGGCGGCCTCGGGGAACGATCGGCGTCGTCGCCCGGTGGTCCTAGCCTGCTAACGACTCAGCCCATCCGTTCTAGAGCACCAGTAGGTGCTAGGGAAACCCGGACAGCAAAGGCCAGCTCATGGCAACACCTCCAGGGGAGTTCTCACCGTGCGCCCGACTCCTGCCGCGCGTTTGAGCGTGGAACGACATGAAATACCCCGAACTGTATCAGTTTTCTAGCTAGGGTTGCGAAGAGAAATTGAACGCTAGCCAGTCTAGGTCCTGTGTGCACGATTTGGTGGCCTAAGAACGAAGATTAAGGATGAATTCGATGGATTCTTACCCGGAGGTCCGAGTGGATGTGCCGGGAGGAAAACGTCAAATTGACGCTCGATGGTCCACCGTCGGGGCTGTGGCTTGGCTAGTAGCAGCGTGACTATCCGGCGCGTCTCTGAGTGGCCTAGCTCGGCCAGGAAAGCCTCGGGTTCGAGCTGCCCACGGTGAGCCCGTGCCGACTGTTCTTCTCGGTCACCGCCGATAGTCTCCGGGCTAGGTTCTGGGCAGCTAAACTCGATTGTCTTCGGCCGGAGGAGGTAGAGGGCGAGTAGTTGGTGTGGTTTTTGGCCTAGGGGAGGCGCTGCTCGCGGTGAATTTCCGGTTTCTCGATCGAATGAACACGGCGGCGAGCGTAGCGCTCTCTGTTCATGCGTAAAGGACCCGAGCCTCGGTGGTTTCGTGCTGTGGGCGACCGACCGCCTAGGGGTTGATCGATCCGGGAGCAGCTCGCCAGCTCGGGCAGGAGACCAGGAGGTGGCAGCGCGAGGGGGTCCGGCGCCGGCGTTCCTGTGTGCTGTCTCGGCCGAGAGAGGAAAAGATCAGAGGGATACTTCTCTGTTAAGTCTACTGACAGGTGGGACCTCCCCTCCCCCTAATTCTTTTTCCAACTTTTTTCCAATTCTGTTATGCCAAATATTCTCAGCTACTCACAATTTAATGTGAGACTTAGTCACCAAGTCTTAGTTTAAATTTGAATTCTCAAATTCGAACTGTGTTTGGCTAAATTTGCTGCATGTTTAAACTGAAATTCAAATTCAGTTTTGAATTCTTGCAAATTTAGCTCCTGACAAGATGAGCTCCAATGGAGATGAAACTTGATGGGTTTACTCAGAAAAATGTGCTGAGTATAGATATGGAGCTAACTTTTGAATTTGGGTGATGAAAGTTGCTGCAATTTGAATTTACATTCAAATTGGCCTCTTTTTGAAATAACCCAAAAGTGCCTCAAAAAGTGTTGAATTTGCATGAGCTTTGGACTGAACCTTCCCAAGACTTTTCAAATCCTAGGGGTGAGCTCAACCTCTCATGCTCATGTGTAGAAACCCTACATTGTGAAAGTGAAGGCTTTCCCTTCTAATCACTCCTTTGATGGAGGTCACTTGCTCTTCACAATATTTCACAATCTACCCACAACAAAACTGTTGTGTTGTGAGGTGCAGAAAAGTTTTCGCAAGTCCCTTTTCTTGGGCTTTTACATCCCTCCCCCCTTAAAAGAATCTCGTCCCGAGATTATAAAAGAAGAGATAGCAATGTAATAGGGACTTACCCGTGTTGAGAAGCCAAGAACTCCGGGTAATTTGAGCGAAGGAACTCCTCGCTCTCCCACGTCGCTTCCTCGGCGGTGTGGTTACTCCAGAGTATTTTGTAGAACCACAACGTTCTGCTACGCATGGTCCTGGCTTTCTCATCAAGAATTCCCACCGGATATTCATCATATGTTAAATCCGGTTTCAGCTCACCGATGTCTTTGGTAGGAACAGCAGTTGTATGCTTCAAGCATTTTCGCAGTTGCGAAATATGGAAAATATCATGGACACCAGCCAGAGATGCCGGTAGCTCCAATCGATACGCTGCTGGTCCACACTTCTCGGTGATAGCGTAGGGTCCAATAAAACGGGGAGCAAGCTTCCCCTTCACACCGAATCGGTGCACGCCCTTCATTGGAGACACGCGGAGGTACACGTGTTCCCCAACGTCAAAGTGCAACGGCCTACGCCTCTTATCAGCGTAGCTCTTATGTCGGGATTGAGCGGCCTTCAAATTGGCTTGAATTGTCCGAACGCGCTCTTCGGCGTCGTTCACCACATCAACTCCGAATGTGACCCTTTCACCGGACTCGCACCAATTTAATGGGGTGCGGCATTTACGACCGTAGAGAGCTTCGTAAGGTGCCATCTTGATACTCGCCTGATAACCGTTGTTGTACGAGAATTCCGCCAATGGTAGGTGATCATCCCAATTCCTACCGTGGTGGATGGCACATGCTCTCAACATGTCTTCCAGGACTTGATTCACCCTTTCTGTCTGGCCATCTGTCTGAGGGTGATAGGCGGAGCTCCTGATCAACTTAGTACCCAATGCAGCGTGTAGCTGCTCCCAAAAGCGAGATACAAATAATGCACCTCGATCTGAGACAATGGTCTTGGGTACCCCGTATAGGCATAGAATCTTTGCTATGTATAGCTCCGCATATTTGCCGGCATTGTAACGTGTATTCACCGAAATGAAGTGAGCCGTCTTGGTTAACCGATCAACGATTACCCATATGGAATCATGCTTGTTGGCTGTTTGGGGTAATCCCACAATGAAATCCATGCTCACATCTTCCCATTTCCATGCCGGGACCTTCAGGGGTTGCAACAGCCCTGATTTCTTCATGTGATCAGCTTTCACTCGTCTACACGTATCGCACTCGGATACGTACTTAGCTACCTCCCGCTTCATCCGTGTCCACCAAAATTTCTTTTTCAAATCTTGGTACATTTTGTTGCTGCCCGGATGAATGGAGTATTTGGACAAGTGAGCTTCATCGAGGATCTTTTTCCTCAACTCCATATCTCGGGGTACGACTATGCGGTCATTGAACCACAGCGTCCCCTCATCATCCTTCCGGAAACATTTAATTTCTCCATTGTCTATCCGTCTCCGGAGATGTGCCATGCCTTTATCCGTTTTCTGAGCTGCAATGATGTCCTCCCTAATAGTAGGGATGAGGGCGAGGTTGTACAGCGATCCATAAGGAACCAAGTATAAACTTGGCTCTTCCTCCTCCACTGGTGTAATGGTGAGGTGATGGACATGTGATTTCCGACTCAGCGCGTCGGCAACCACATTCGCCTTGCCGGGGTGGTAATGGATCTCAATCTCATAATCTTTGATCAGTTCTAACCACCTCCTCTGCCTCATGTTCAGCTCCTTCTGGGTGAAAATGTATTTCAAGCTCTTGTGGTCGGTGTAGAGATGCACCAAGTTCCCCAGGAGATAGTGCCTCCACATTTTCAGCGCCAACACCACGGCAGCAAGTTCAAGATCGTGGGTCGGGTAGTGCTGCTCATGGTTCCGAAGTTGGCGTGAGCCATAAGCGACCACACGTCCTTCCTGCATCAACACGCAGCCGAGCCCAATACCGGACGCGTCACAATACACGTCGAAGGGCTTTGTTGTATCCGGCTGAGCTAACACCGGGGCTGTGGTGAGATGCTTCACCAGTGTTCGGAACGCTCCTTCACACGCCGTGTTCCAAACATATTTTGTCCCTTTCTTCAGCAACTCTGTCATCGGCTTAGCGAGCTTGGAGAAACTTGGAATGAATCTCCGGTAGTACCCCGCTAACCCGAGGAAGCTTCTGACTTCATGGACTGAAGTGGGAGCTTTCCATTTCAACACTTGCTCTATTTTGCTTGGGTCAACCGCGATGCCTTCAGCTGAGATGATATGTCCCAAGAACGGCACTTGGCTGATCCAAAATTCGCATTTGCTGAACTTGGCGTAAAGCTTGTGGTCTCGCAATCGTTGAAGAACGATCCGCAAGTGTTCGGCATGTTCGGCTTCTGTCTTGGAGTAAACCAAGATATCGTCGATGAACACTACCACGAACTTGTCCAGCTCTGGCATGAACACCGAGTTCATGAGATACATGAAATGGGCTGGAGCATTCGTGAGACCAAAGGACATGACGAGATATTCGTATAAGCCGTATCTCGTCGAGAACGCCGTCTTCGGGATATCCTCCGCCCGGAGCTTGATCTGGTGATATCCAGAGCGAAGGTCCATCTTTGAAAATACACTTGCCCCCACAAGTTGATCAAACAAGATGTCAATACGGGGCAGTGGGTACTTATTCTTGATGGTGACGGCGTTGAGCGGCCGGTAATCCACACACAGCCTCAGGGTCTCATCCTTCTTCTTCACGAATAGCGCCGAGCATCCCCAAGGCGAGGAACTCAGCCTAATGAAACCCTTGCTCAACAGATCATTGAGCTGTTCTTTCAGTTCCACCAGCTCATTTGGAGCCATCTTGTATGGTCTCCGTGATATGGGCGTAGTCCCGGGCGTGAGCTCGATCTTGAACTCGACATCCCGCTCAGGTGGCATGCACGGAAGATCGTCCGGGAACACGTCGGGATACTCCCGGACTACGGGGATGTCTTCTAACTTAAGAACTTCAGCATTATTAATTGCTAAAACTTCCCGGATTGGCGTGTCTAATACCATGGAATGTGGACGGTGGAATGGAGAATTTAAGTGAACCGTCCGTGTCCGAGCCTCAAGGACAGCGCCATGGTATCGTAGCCATGACATCCCTAAGATTGCATCAATCTTTTGTCCCATAAGGATTATCAAGGTGGTGGGATATAGTTTTCCACCTAAGCACAGAGGTGCCTTTGGAATCATCATATTAGCGGAAATCTTCCCTCCCGGTGAGCATATCATATAAGTGCAGTCGGTTGGGAAGACTTGCAATTGATGTTTAGCCACATAGGATGCACTTATAAAGCTGTGGGTTGCACCAGAATCAAATAATATGACGATGGCTTGATTGTTGAGAGTAAACGTACCCGCCAGCACGTTGTCTCCCTCGGGGGTGTCCTCATTGTCGAGGTTGCGGACGCCTCCAGTCCGCTGACCAACCTTCTTCACCGGAGGTCGGCCTCGAGCACCGCCCTGGAGCTGGGCTTGCCCGCTGCTCTGCTGCCCCTGGGGACAGTCCTTCGCGAAGTGGCCCGCCTGGCCACACGTGAAGCAGGTGAAACGGGGCTGTCCCCCGCTGATCGGTGGACGGAATCCCGGGTCGCGTTGTGGCGGTGGAAACGCCCGGGGTACCGTCTGCTGCTGCTGCTGTCTTGGTGGTGGCATCGGCGGACGGAACGGCGGTTCCTGAAAGGGACGTCCCCCGAACCGTTGCGGTCGCGCCGGTGGTTGCCACTGCTGCCCGGATGGTGTCCGATACACCATACGGTACTTCTGGGGAGCGCCACTCCCACCGCTGCTAGGTGGAGCGCTGCGCTTCCTCTGCTCAGCTGCTAACTCCCGCTGAGCGTCCTCTTGCATGATGGCGGCATTGACTAGGTCGTTGAATGTGCCGCGGTTCCATTGTACGAGGTGGGTCTTCATTTCGGGGTGTAACCCCCGATAGAAGTGCTCCCTCTTCTTCTCCTCCGTGGAGATGTAGTCTGACGCATACTGCGCCAGATGGTTGAAGGCACGGGAGTTGTCGTGGGCACTCCTCCCGCCCTGCTTCAGTTCCAAAAATTCTTGGAACTTTCTCTTCATTATTCCGGGAGGAATGTGATAGGCGCGGAACGCCTCCCGGAACTCTTGCCATTCCACGGCATGGCCAGCCGGACGTGAGGCGACATAATTCGCCCACCACGCACCAGCGGCACCGTGGAGCTGCTGTGCTGCGAACAGTGTCTTCTGCCGCTCCGTACACTGGAGCAGCCCGAACTTGGACTCGATAGTCCGCAGCCAGTTGTCCGCCTCCAGTGGTTCTTCAGCTTCGGTGAACACTGGAGGGTGCGTACTCATGAAATCCGAGTACGACACTTCGCGGGGCTCACGAGGCCCTCGCTCTTGACGTCCTCCTGCCTGGGACGTATTCTGCACGATCGTGCGGAGCAGGTCGGTCTGCTCCTCACGACCTCCCACCGATGCCGCTATCACATCCGCTAGAGTAAGCGGAGGCGGCGGTGGTGGCTGCTGCTGCGGGGTACTGTCGTAGGCCGGTGGCTGGGAGTCATCGCCTCCACCTTGGCTAGAGCCACCAACCTCGTGCGTGGTCCTAGTACGAACCATCTGCAACCATACGACATTAACCATCAGTCCCGCAACATTTTGCATGCAGTCCAATAGAACTGGGCGGAAAAACATTATGACAACAAAACATGCGAAATATCTCGTAAGTAGATAATGTAATAACTTTGCACAAGCTACACCATTACCAGACCAAACACAAGTTAGTTTAATCCAACTTGATGAACCCCCTCTTTGGAAGCTCACCTTAACTGGGTTTGGTCTCTACGAGAAATTATTATTGCGTTGTTATCACGTATAACACCCTTAGGGTACAACACCCTTTTCAATGAGTTCAACTGTCATTCTTCTGTCAGAATGACCAGTTGCTACCTATTCCAAGTTTTGATCTGGTTCTGGGCATTTTCATGACTCAAGTTGAATACCAAAGTTCAAGTTAACTTCAGTATCTTTCCAACGAGTACTCATTTGCCCCCAGATCAGCTTTGGTTAAAAAGTTATGTTAATTCAAAGTTAGCAGAATTTCTGGAAGAATTTTAACAGCACCTCCCTTGGAAGTGGCTGTTTTCAACCCTGATTTCCACTAAATTCCGTGCTGAAACTTCAGAAACTTTGAATTGCAAAGATGTCACACATCTTCTACTCTTTCTAAGGATGTATTATATGACAATTTTAGATTTTTCTACTGGGAGTTATATTTGAAAAACAGATCAGTTCAGAGGATGTTTTACTCTGCCCTGGTTCTGGACAGTTTACATTTATCTGGGCTTTAAGCCATCTTCAGGTGAGTTTCAGCTCGGGAAGTCCACAACAAAGTTGTAGAGTACTTCAATACCTTTCCAGAGCTATGTAGCACACCTCCCTGGGCTAAAAGACCGGTGAGTTACGCCCTGTTGAAGATCAGCAAACATGCTGCCCAAAACAGAGACCTCTGTTTTTCAGTCTTTTTGGAACTACAATCATCACTATCCCATTCTTATACCCAACCAGGGTCCTAAATGTTGAACCTATAGATTTTTAATTCTTTGTTATCGTTATACTCATGCATATACCTACAATATCTCGGTACTACGCTCCTCACAAAAGAAAATCCTAACCGGATCATACCGGCATATACGTCCCGAGTGTGGCACTAAACGGTCCCTCACACACGTTTTCTACACGGATACATACGTGGTTAGTACCTGCAGAAGACCACACAATGATGGTGCACTCAAAGGTTGTTCATTTCAGGCAGTTCCATATTTAAAAGTAAATACAAACGCCCGTATCATTGTCATACGGCCGTCCTTGAGCTAAGTCACGTCTCAAGGCACGTGATCCTGTTTCAACACCACACGACGGGAACCCGAGTATGTCATGAACGGGTCGTCACGGTTGGGAATGTTATCAACCCAACAGATACCACCTACTGCCCTGCAGGGCACGCCGATGGCAAGCGCTGCGTATGTCCTCCTGGGCTATTTCCAGACGAACACACTCTCGCGTTACTGACCACGCGATGGGGTCTCCACTTACTTGCCTAATGCACGCTAGGGATCAGCGTTTCATATAAACTCAGGGACATGAAGAGTCCAAGAGATTCATATTGACATCTCACACCAAGCTGTGAGATCAATCCCTGAACCACGTTCCTCGTCAGGGAGAGCTAACCGAAATTGAACCGCTTTCGGTGGCGTTCCTTACCATACTTACCAGAGCGTAGGTGCGTCGTTACATAATTGAAATTCAGAATTATAACACATAAGTTAGTCTTTGCCACTTTAAGTAACTATGCTAATATAGTCCTTACTTGGGCAACTACCGAATCCTCACCGTATACCTAAGTTTTTCCCATAATGCAGTCCTTTAGTACTGTGCTATACCCACTGCAGCTCTGATACCAGGCTGTGGCGGACCGGAATCCGCTCATCCAGGATCGCAGAGGGTGGTGCCGCGCGATGCGACACCCGACAGCACACGTCATAAGAACACAATATATTACATGGGAAAAACAGCTGAAACTGTACAAACAAGTACAAACTTCAGTTACAATTATTGTTCTATTACACAGCGGAAGACTACACTATACAACTCACGCCCGCCTATTTAGCAAAAGTCGGTTGCCCAGCCCTAGGGCAACCCACACTAGCTGCACGTCTCAGCTCAGCGCGGCGTGTACGGCTCCCACTCAGCCGTGGTCCCCGACGGAGGGTAACCCTCGCCGGTGGACTCGTACTCTGAGTCCGTGGGTGGCTCCTCACCTGAAAAACACTTAAGCAGCAACCGTGAGCACGAAGGCTCAGCAAGGCTTAACCGACTCACCTAAGCATGAAACTCTACATGAGGTATACCAAGACATAGGTTAGTAACATTTCAGCAACACGACACACCTACAAGTTCATCCTTAATTCATCTTTTAGCAACAAGTTAACAGTTCATGAAATCAGAAATTTAGTAAGCAGTATTTGGTGGCACACATGTAGCAATACAATTATATCAATCAGCATCATTGAATCAACATATTTCATCCATTAGTCTACGTTACGATGCAGTGAACAAGCAGTACTCGTCACCGCGAGGGACGGCGAATCGACTCGATATACACCTGCAGGGAAAACCCAAAGAGCACGTCACGTACGCCCACCCGTGGAGCTGCACAGCACACTCACTCGATGTCGTACGGGACAACCTTTCACCCAACAGCCCAAACGTCGAACCGGTCGCACCGAAACGAGCAGGAGGTTCCCCACACGGAGCATCTCTCTATGCCCGTTGGCAGATTTCCACCTTGCTACCCTCAACCTACACCTATAAATCGGTGTGCTATGCCTCGACGCCCGGAGGTTTAGGCTACATCGGTTTATCGGGGCCCATATATCCGATATGCCTTCGGTACGTTCAATACTTGTTCAGCAGGGCCGCACACGGATCGGTCCTCAATCGACACGGGCAGGGCTGCGCCCACAAGACTCTCTCTTGCTGCGCCCTAGCCCCTGCCTAGTCTCATTTTCATTACTAAAGTGATCTCACATCACTCAACCGAACCCGTGTGTCCCCAGCCTATCTCGCGAGTAGATTCCAACTACTCGACTTGTACCGAAGTCCTATGACTCATTAAGCATAGCCTGTCTACTCGAGGTCCTTGACACTACCCTCACTCTTTTAGGAACCTTTGGTTATGCAAGTGGGGTTTCATTCATTCTATACCTAATGCACATACATACTTCATATGACACATGTAAACAAAGTAAAGCTCTTAAAAAGGGTTAATGCAAACCGGGGCTTGCCTTGTTGCTGCTGGTCAGGAGTTAGTTCTTCGTCCGGAAGGAGGAAGTCCAGCACTTCCGGAGTCTCTTCTTCAACGGCTACACGTTAATGAAATACTACATGTTATTTTAGATGCAAATGTGAGTTTTAGAGTAAGACTTCTACTATTAGTTCTAATAACCAGCCTATAACACCTGGAACTTTGTTTAAGAATTTAAATATGAACTGGTGTTGGTGGTTTGGCTTGAACTTAATCACATGGTTAAATTCTAAGTGGTTTTCCCCCTTTTCCATATTAATTCCCTTAAGTGGTTAAACAGGACAGGGGTGATCTAGAGCCCCAATGGAGCTGAGAATTTTTGTGTGAATTCCTGGTCACAAGAAAACTCTCTGGACCAAACATTAGCACTTTTCATGGAGTGGTTTGCTCAGAATAATTCTCTTGGCAAATCAGCAAGGAAGAATTTATTCTGAGGTAATACCCCTGTTCATACCAACCTTAGTGAACTATAATTTAAATTATAGCTCCTAGAGTTTGCATGAATTTTCCTAGCATTTTTGGAGTCAAGGTTTGCCCAGAATCGAATTTCCAAGTTTTGGAAATTCTCTGAAAATGTTTCTGTATTCAAATGAACACAGCACCTTCCAATTTGAATTGATCTGACCAAATCAACTCCAAATGGTCTAAAACTTTTACAGGGGTTTACTAATGTCCTAAAGAACATCCTGGCAAAATTTGGGGATTTTTGGATGAACCAAACTCCCTCTAAAATTCTTTTGCTGAAAAGCTTTAAAGAATTTTCCAGAATTAATTAATGGGTTTCATATAAATTGGGTTGTATATCTGGACAGATCTAGGCAAGATGAATCCAACCCAATTTGAATCACTAAATTTGGAGCTTTCTAGCAAAAGTTATGGATTTCTAAAGTTTGAGTGGAAACTGGAATTGTTTTACTATTGGAAAATAACCTGGGCCCACTTTTTAATTCGCAGCCAGTGAGAAGCGAGAACACACAGGGTTACTGGGTTCTCCTGTGCACAGCCACACGTAATCCTGGCCATATTTGCTCCCGTTTTTAAACTCGCCCTCACTGACTGGTGGGCCTGCCCCACCCTTTTTCTTCCTCCGAGCCCTCCTTCCCGCGCGCGCGCTAACCTCGCCGGACCGAGGCGGCGCCTCACCGGCTGAGTGTCTCCGGCCGTCTCCCGGCCGTAGGCTCGCCGCCTGGGGGTTTATGGGGTCGGGAAACATGTTTGTGGGCTCGATTTAGGCGCTAGAGGATCGGAACGGTGCCGGCAGCGTGCGGCGGCCTCGGGGAACGATCGGCGTCGTCGCCCGGTGGTCCTAGCCTGCTAACGACTCAGCCCATCCGTTCTAGAGCACCAGTAGGTGCTAGGGAAACCCGGCCAGCAAAGGCCAGCGCATGGCAACACCTCCAGGGGAGTTCTCACCGTGCGCCCGACTCCTGCCGCGCGTTTGAGCGTGGAACGACATGAAATACCCCGAACTGTATCAGTTTTCTAGCTAGGGTTGCGAAGAGAAATTGAACGCTAGCCAGTCTAGGTCCTGTGTGCATGATTTGGTGGCCTAAGAACGAAGATTAAGGGTGAATTCGATGGATTCTTAACCGGAGGTCCGAGTGGATGTGCCGGGAGGAAAACGTCAAATTGACGCTCGATGGTCCACCGTCGGGGCTGTGGCTTGGCTAGTAGCAGCGTGACTATCCGGCGCGTCTCTGAGTGGCCTAGCTCGGCCAGGAAAGCCTCGGGTTCGAGCTGCCCACGGTGAGCCCGTGCCGACTGTTCTTCTCGGTCACCGCCGATAGTCTCCGGGCTAGGTTCTGGGCAGCTAAACTCGATTGTCTTCGGCCGGAGGAGGTAGAGGGCGAGTAGTTGGTGTGGTTTTTGGCCTAGGGGAGGCGCTGCTCGCGGTGAATTTCCGGTTTCTCGATCGAATGAACACGGCGGCGAGCGTAGCGCTCTCTGTTCATGCGTAAAGGACCCGAGCCTCGGTGGTTTCGTGCTGTGGGCGACCGACCGCCTAGGGGTTGATCGATCCGGGAGCAGCTCGCCAGCTCGGGCAGGAGACCAGGAGGTGGCAGCGCGAGGGGGTCCGGCGCCGGCGTTCCTGTGTGCTGTCTCGGCCGAGAGAGGAAAAGATCAGAGGGATACTTCTCTGTTAGGTCTACTGACAGGTGGGACCTCCCCTCCCCCTAATTCTTTTTCCAACTTTTTTCCAATTCTGTTATGCCAAATATTCTCAGCTACTCACAATTTAATGTGAGACTTAGTCACCAAGTCTTAGTTTAAATTTGAATTCTCAAATTCGAACTGTGTTTGGCTAAATTTGCTGCATGTTTAAACTGAAATTCAAATTCAGTTTTGAATTCTTGCAAATTTAGCTCCTGACAAGATGAGCTCCAATGGAGATGAAACTTGATGGGTTTACTCAGAAAAATGTGCTGAGTATAGATATGGAGCTAACTTTTGAATTTGGGTGATGAAAGTTGCTGCAATTTGAATTTACATTCAAATTGGCCTCTTTTTGAAATAACCCAAAAGTGCCTCAAAAAGTGTTGAACTTGCATGAGCTTTGGACTGAACCTTCCCAAGACTTTTCAAATCCTAGGGGTGAGCTCAACCTCTCATGCTCATGTGTAGAAACCCTACATTGTGAAAGTGAAGGCTTTCCCTTATAATCACTCCTTTGATGGAGGTCACTTGCTCTTCAAAATATTTCACAATCTACCCACAACAAAACTGTTGTGTTGTGAGGTGCAGAAAAGTTTTTGCAAGTCCCTTTTCTTGGGCTTTTACACCCGGGCTCTCCTCGGGGGAGGTAACGAGCCCGAGGTGAGGCCTTCTCCTACCCGCGCACTTTCTTGTCTTGAGTACTCCCTGTGCTGGCAGGGTCTTGACAGCTTCGGAGTTCAGCCTCTTAGGAGAGGGTGAAGCCTGGCATCGGAGCTCGGCCCGGCTGTGGGGGCGGAGGTCCGGAAGTCATCGGAGCTCAGGCCAGCGACGGGCGTGAGGTCCGGCATCGGCGCTCGCCTCTGAAAGGAGGGCGAGGGCTGGCCTCGGAACTTGGCCCAGCTGCGGGGGCGAAGGTCCGGAAGTCATCGAAGCTCAGGCCAGCGAAGGGCGAGAGGTCCGGCATCAGCGCTCGCCTCTGAAAGGAGGGCGAGGGCTGGCCTCGGAGCTCGACCTGGCTGTGGAGGTGGAGTCCGGAAGTCATCGGAGCTCAGGCCAACGAAGGGCGTGAGGTCCGGCATCAGCGCTCGCCTCTGAAAGGAGGGCGAGGGCTGGCCTCGGAGCTCGGCCCAGCTGCGGGGGCGGAGGTCCGGAGCTGCTCAGTGGTCTCCCCTTTCCTGTCCCTTAGTCTCATTTGGCTTACTGTCCCAGGCCGGAATGCGGGGCTTGGGTAATCCAGTGCACTTGGTCCCGGAGGTCTGGCCCCAGCCCCAGTCAGGGTGTAACCATCCGGCCCCCTGGTACTCAGACCGTAGCGCCGGGAGGCAGAGTGCGCATGCTTTGGGTGCAAGACCGGGCAAAGCAAGGCTCCTGACCCCCCGGTCTAGCGTAGGTCTTTTCTCGGAGGGGTCTAGCTATACATAACAGAGGAGTTTTTCCTAATTTTTATTAAGTCCAGGGGCTAAAACTGATTTTTAAATGAATTTACATGATTTTCTGAAGTTCCAGGGGCTAGATGAGAAGTTTCCGGGGCTAGCTCTTATTTCCCGAGAACCCCAGGGGGTAGCACGTAAGATTTCCAGTCTTTATAACGCGGGGCTGACGTGGATCGTCCGATTTAAAACAAACGGCTGAGATTATAACGTCGAACCGGTACGCGGGGATTTAAACTCTACCGTGCGATTTAAAATAAACGGCGCACAAGCGGCCACGTTGCTCTAACCGAGCGCAGGCGGTGCTGCCCGGCGGCGCACGGCGGAGGGAGGCGGCGATCTCGCCGGAGAGTTTCGGATCTTCGGGAATTCTTCCTAGAACTGTGATTTTATGGCATAGATCGGCAGAGGGGAGGTCGGGGATCTCACCTCGGGGGTTTTCTTGAGCTCGGAGGTCCTGGAAGGCGGTCGGCGACGAGGTCCGAGGTGAATTCACGGCGAGGCTCGTCGGCGCTGTGTTTGAACCGCAAACCACCGAGTTTTCTGCACCTGCGAGGTTCCTCGGAGGCGGTGGATCAAAACTAGTGAGTTAGATCGGAATTTCCGAGCGTAGATCGGCCAGAATTCACCGGAGAAGGCTTGGGTTCTCACCGGAGTAAAAACGGCGGATCGCGTGGGAAAAACAGAACGAGGCTGGGGTTTTTATAGACGGGGGAGAGCGGTGGATTTGTTTAGATCGAGTGGGAGTCCTCCGGAACCAGAATTTGTCCGGAAATCCGGTCGGTTGCGATCGCGCGCGCGCGGGTGAACAGTCCGAGTTTCGGACGATCGGGGGTTAGGGCTGACAGGTGGGTCCCACCTGTCTGAGAGAGAGAGCGTGGGCGCGCGGCTGCGGGCTGGCGCGGGGGCAGGGTGGGCCGGCTGGTGGGTTTCGGCCCACTGGCCGGTTTTTTTTTCTGTTTTCCTTTTTCTTTTTTCTATTTCTTTTCTGTTTTGAGTTTAATTTGAATTCCAGTTTGAATTTAAATTGTTGCAAAACATGCAACACGTCCAAAAATTTTTAAATTCCCCTCTTAACATGAGTTTGGGTCTTAACAAGATTTTGGGGTGTTACATAACCTAATATCTTTTAGACTTCATATAACCTAAATGCTATTTTTGAAGATATTTGCATATGTCACATGTAGTATCAAGTCGTTTGAACTTAATAGGGCGAAAGTTGTTGTCGGTGCTTGTTAACAACTTCTTACATAGCTACATTAACATCGTTTGAATTTGAAACGAGCAAGCAACAATTGGTAGTTGATGTTATGACACGACCCCACGGTCTTGTCGAACCAGGATCATGCTGAGGGGTGCTGCGTTGCACAGCACCGAATAACACATATCAAAGGCACAAAGCGGAAGCAAAACTTTTATTACATAAAGTGGTTTATGAACATTTTTACATCAAAATAGGTCCAGTCTACAATCACGGGCGTAGACTACGCATCAAGTTCACGTTCAGCCCGTGAACGTGTCCTTGCTAGCACACACGCACACTAACACGGTGGCGTGCATGACTCCCACTCGACGGGGTTCCCCTGCTGGGGTTCCGTCTCCTCCTCAGGAGTCCCTTCGTCATAGAACCCTGCAAAAGCTTCAAACACAAGCAGTGAGCACGAAGGCTCAGCAAGACTGACCCGCCTCTCCTAAACATGAAACTTCTACATGAGGGGTGATGAGTACATGTGGTAAAACAAGTTGCAAAGGACTCGCCTAATTAGTGGAACTTTACTTTTAAGTTTTAGCAGCAAATTGTGGAGAACCTTACGCTAAGGCACATGAGAGAGCCGCAATCAAACAAGAAACACATTTCTCTCATGTACTTTGCCCAAAGTTGAAAGGAACTTTAATTAGCTCTAAACTACAGCAATCATTAACAATCAAGTCCATCTTTCATTCAGCAACATTTATAACATGAAACTAGCCTGTTCTTTCTACGTCACGGTACAGTGAACAAGTGGTACTCACTGACCGCGAGGGACGGTGATTATAATCGATTTACACCTGCAGGGTTACCCGAACAACCCGTCACGTACGCCCATACTCGATGTTGCCTACAACAACCATCACGGACGCCGTACGCAACTACCTTTCACCCGTTAGCCAAATGTTGAACCGGTCCAATCGTCCCGAGCAAGAGGTCTCAGCACACGCATCTCAGTGCCGCCAGCCGATTTACACCTCGAGCTCTCAACCTACCCTCTGAACGACCAGCTATGCCTCAACACCCACCTACCCGAGTGACATCGGTTTCCCGGTTCCCATGTAGCCGGTAGGTCTTTGGTACTGTTCTAGCTTGTTCAACAGGCCCGCACACGGCTCGGTCCTCAATCGACACAAGCGGAGCTATAGCACCCAGGCCCCAAAGTCCTGCTGCCCTTACTCTCCGCTCGGTCTCATTTTTCTTGCCATGTGTATCATGTGCTATCTCTACCCGAGTCGAGTGCCTCTAGCCTATGCTCGCGAGTAGTTCCAACTACTCGACTTGTACCGAATCCTACATAAACTTAGCATTGCAATAGCTAACGGGGTTTTGCAATCCTAAACCCAACCCATGGTTTTCCTGGCTATGCAATTGGGTTTCCAAACAAGACTCTAATGCAAGGAATAATGGTACTCAAGTAAGTGCTCAAAACAATTAAAACTTGTAAAGAGGGTTAATGCAAACCGGAGCTTGCCTTGTTGCTCTTGGTCATAGGCTAGCTGCTCCTCCGGAGTAACGAAGTCTAGGACTTCGGGTTCCTCCTCGACCTTAGCGACTACATGATATAATAAGTACATGTATTAATTAAATGCATTTGAATTGAGTTTTAACTTTGTGAACCTTCTAAGTCTCACTAGACAGACCCAAAGACTGTGAAACTTTTACTGTGGCTTGGTTACAACCTAAACAGAGACTTGGTCAAGTTTTAGTTGTAGCAAAGCTCATTTGAGCCCTCCACAATTAATTATGTACTTGACCTTAATTGGAACCCTTAGGGTGCTCTAGGAATTTTCATGGAACAAGACATGACTTTCTGAAAACTAGATTTTCAGAGGGTTCTAATGGAGTTGGTCTCACTTAATTTGAAGGTTCCTAGCCACAGATATGAGCTAAACAATTTCAGAGAAAATTCTGAAAATGTTTCTGAACATTTTCTATTTTCTCTGGAACAGTTTCACTAATCACACCATTAGGTGGATCAAAGGAGCTCAAATGGACCTGAAATTTTTATGGTAGTTCAGGGATATTTTGGTGAACATCCCAGAAAAATTTTAGAATTTTGCTCCAAGGGATTCTCCAGTTAAAATTCCACAACTCTTTAAATTTCGAGGAATTAATTATGGAGAATTAAGGATTTTAATGCAGTGAAACTTGATTTGCTGGAATGTGCTCAGAGACATGAATCCAACAAATTTTGGTTCACTCAATTTGGAGTTTCCTAGCCCAAGTTATGAGGATTTGAAGTTTGAATGAAATCTGAAAATTGGGGAAAAGTTTAAATCTGCCGGTGGGCCACGGGGACACGTGTTGCGCGCTGAAGCGTCGGCACACCGGCGTCCACGGGGTATTTGCACGACAGCACACCGGATCCGAGCCACAGCCCGATCCCGATTTAAAATATCTGCCGCTGACAGCTGGGGTCCACCCCCTTCGTCTACCTCCCGCCGCCCGCGCTCTGCCGCCGGGGTACCTCGCCGGAGAGCTCGCCGGCAGCCCCTGTGGAGCTCCAAGATTTATGATTCTGGCCGCCCCTGCCTATTTTCACTCGGGGAACACGATTCCGGGCTCAGCTCATCATGAAAATGGCCGGCACATGGTCGGCGACGAGCAGCAGCCTCAGGAGACCTTCGGCCGTGTTGCCCGTCCTCCCTAGGACCTCACCCGATCGAGCTAAGGGTCGTCGAGCATCAGTGGACCATAGGAAAGGTCGACATGAGCTCCACGGAGCTCGGGAAGGGCTGTGTTGGGCTGTCACCGTGCGACCTAGGCCGGAAATCGGAATTTCTACTAAAACTCGAAGAACAGCGGTTTACCTCCATGGTTCTTCGTGGTTCCTGCTCCTATGGGCTCGTACTGGCAACTAGAAGTGATCCTCTCCATGAGAGGATGGGTGATGCAGTGTGGCTTACGAATTTCTCTGATCGGTGCCGACTCCTCTTTTGCACACCGTCACGAAAACATGAATTTTCGGCATAAGCAGTGTTTGTCACGCCGCCGGAGCTTGCGGGAATGAAAGAGGGACTGAAGGCGAACCTCTTTGCTGTTCACAGCTCGGTGATCGGTGGGCTGTGGTGGCCGGGAGGATGGTTCCCGCAGCGGCTGCTCGAGCTGAACCGGCAGAGAAAGGATCGCCGCGGTGAAGCTAGGGGACGACTGCGCAGGGTCTGGAACCGATGCGAGGGTGTTGAAGATGGCTTGGCGCACCCGGTGCTGGTCTCAGATTGCCGGGAGAGTCACTGGATCGGCCGGGCGATGAGGAACCGAAAGTTCACTCGGTGGTGTGGAGTTTCAGTCCGTTGGGCGAGAGTGCGTCGGGGTAGGGATGGGGAGCACCGGCGGCTGCTCGGACGCCTAGATAAGGGCCCCGGAAGTCGGTTCAGCGACCGTGGGCGGCAAGCAGGTGGTGGCGCGGCGGCCTCCCCTCGGTGGCGCTCTCGGGAGAAGCTCGGGAACTCGAGTACTGAAAGTCCACTCGGTTGATTTCCTTTAGTGGCTGACATGTGGGTCCCACTTTCAATTTTAACCTCTGATCTTAACTCAAATTCACTGTTGTAAACAGTAGTCCCCACAAAGCCCATGGTGATTTGAATTATCTACCCTTGAGCCATTTGAATTGGTTAGAATTCAAATTGGGTTTGGTTTGGATAAATTTCAGCACATGTTCAGTTTGAAATTCAAATAAAGTTTGAATTTGCCCCACTTAGCTCATGTCAAGATCAACTCCAAATGGAGTGAAAATATTGTGGGAGCTCACAAAAATGTGCTGAGTAAGAATATGCCTCCCACTTTTGAATTTATGGGATCAAAACAGTTTGAATTTGCATTTGAGTTCAAACTGCCCTCCTCCTAGCTATACCCCGAAAGTACCTTAAAAGGTTTTGAATTTGGGTGAAACTTGGCATGGACATGCCTAGCAATGTGTAGGAGTTTTTCATATGCCCAGACCCTACATATTACATGTGGGGAATACCAATTTTGCAATATGTGAGTTTGTTCTCTAATGAGTATGTTGATTGTGGTTACTTGCTCTTCAAATGTGTTCATCAACTTGCTTCAAATGAGGTGTGTGTGTGTGTGGTGATGAACACTTCAAGCATGTGTCAAAACTGAGGCCCTTACATTCCTCCCCCCTTAAAGAATCTCGTCCCGAGATTATAAGGTGAAAATGAGAGAGAGGACGGTGGAAAATTACCAGATATGCGACATGAAAAAGTCGGGGTAGTTAGCGCGAAGAAATCCTTCGCTCTCCCATGTCGCTTCGTCCACGGAGTGATTACTCCATAGAACTTTGTAGAACCACAACGTGCGGTTGCGTGTGGTTCGGCCTTTTCGTCAATGATCTGAACCGGTTCCTCCAGATAGGTGAGATCTGGTTGCAGTTCTTCAATGTCCTCCAGCTGAACGGTAGTCGATAGCTTGAGACACTTTCTCAGCTGGGAAATGTGAAAGACGTCGTGCACACCGGAAAGTGCTTCTGGTAATTTCAGCCGGTATGCCACTTATCCACATCTTTCGGTAATCTGGAATGGACCGATGAATCGGGGTCCCAACTTTCCTCTCACCCCAAATCTGTTTACGCCCTTCATTGGAGACACACATAGATATACGTGATCCCCGACTTCGAATTGTAATGGGCGTCTTCTCCGGTCCGCATACTGTTTCTGACTGGATTGTGCGGCTTTTAGGTTCGCTTGAATCAGTCGAACCTTTTCTTCCGCGTTGTTGACAAGGTCAATCCCAAAGGTGACCCTTTTGCCCAACTCACACTAATTCATTAGTGTGCGGCATTTCCTCCCGTACAGCGCCTCATAAGGCGCCATCTTAATGCTGGCTTGGTATCCATTGTTGTACGAGAACTCGGCTAACGGCAAGTGATCATCCCAATTCTTGCCGTGGTTGATAGCGCAAGCTCGTACATGTCTTCTAAGATCTGATTTACCCGCTCGGTTTGCCCATCCGTCTGCGGGTGGTACGCTGAACTATGGATCAGCTTCGTCCCCAAGGCAGCGTGCAGCTGCTCCCGAAAACGGGACACAAATAAAGTGCCCCGGTCCGATATGATGGTACAGGGTACGCCGTACAAGCATAGGATCCGTGAGATGTACAGTTCAGCGTACTTCTTGGCGTTGTAGTTGGTGTTGACCGGGGTGAAATGGGCAACTTTGGTGAGCCGGTCGACGATCACCCACACAGAATCATGCTTTTGAAGAGTGGTGGGTAAACCGACGATGAAGTCCATGCTCACATCTTCCCACTTCCAGGCAGGAACACCCAGTGGTTGTAGCAGTCCCGGTTTCCGCATATGATCTGCCTTCACCCTTCGACATGTATCGCACTCGAACACGTACTTTGCGATTTCCCGCTTCATCCGTGTCCACTAAAACTTGCTTCTGAGTTCTTGATACATTTTGTTGCTTCCGGGGCGAATAGAAAACTTTGACAAGTGAGCCTCATCAAAGATTTTCTTCCGTAATTCCGGGTTACGGGGTACGACGATCTGGTCCTTGAACCATAGAACGCCGTCTCCATCCTTCCGGAAACATTTAAGCTCCCCACTGTCTACACGTCTCCGCAAATGCGACATGCCCTTGTCATGTTTCTGAGCTGCCGCTATCTCTTCACAGATGGTGGGGATCAAAGCTCGGTTGTAGAGAGCTCCGTGTGGAATCACATGTAGTGGTGGTTCGCTCTCTTCCAACGGTGTGATGGTCAGATTGTTGACGTGTGACTTGCGGCTCAGCGCATCTGCCACTATGTTTGCCTTGCCCGGATGATAATGGATCTCTATTTCGTAATCCTTTATCAATTCTAACCATCTTCGCTGCCTCATATTCAACTCCTTCTGAGTGAATATGTACTTGAGGCTCTTGTGGTCGGTATATAAATGTACGAGGTTACCGAGTATGTAGTGCCTCCACATCTTGAGTGCGAGTACCACGGCAGCGAGCTCCAAGTCGTGGGTTGGATAATTTTGCTCATGGTTTCTAAGCTGCCGTGACCCATACACGACCACTCTTCGGTCTTGCATCAGCACACATCTGAGCCCAATGCCGGATGCATCGCAGTACACATCGAACGGTTTTGTTGTGTCTGGCTGCGCCAAAACCGGTGCTGATGTTAGGTGCTTAACTAAAGCCTTGAATGCTGCTTCACACACTGGACTCCAAACATATTTGGTAGCCTTCTTCAGAAGCTCCGTCATAGGCTTGGCAATCTTCGAGAAGTTCGGAATGAACCTCCGATAATATCCCGCGAGTCCGAGGAAACTTCGTACCTCGTGAACAGTCCTCGGGGATTTCCAATTAAGCACTTGAGTGATCTTGCTCGGGTCTACAGCGATACCCTCCGCTGAGATGATATGCCCGAGAAAGAGCACTTGCGATATCCAAAACTCGTATTTGCTGAATTTCGCGTATAGCTTGTGATCTTGCAGCCGTTGCAAGACTATACGCAGATGTTTCTTGTGATCTTCCTCCGACTTGGAATATACCAGTATGTCATCAATGAAGACCACGACAAACTTGTCCAGCTCCGGCATGAATACCGAGTTCATCAAGTACATGAAGTGAGCTGGAGCGTTGGTGGAACCAAGGAACATGACAAGGTACTCATAAATACCGTACCTCGTCGAAAAGCTGTCTTTTAGAATATCCTCAGCCCGCATCTTAATCTGATGGTACCCTGATCTTAAATCCATTGTGGAAAAGATCTTTGGTTGGACCAACTGATCAAACAATACGTCGATCTGTGGTAACGGGTACTGGTTCTTGATTGCCACAGTGTTAAGCAGACGAGCACTACACAAAGTTGTAGTGTTTCGTGCTTCTCCTTTGCAAACAAGGTTGAATAACCCCAAGGTAACGACCCAGTCGGATAAAACCTTTGCTCATAGGGTTATTCAGCGGTGTCTTCCACTCTGCCCATCCATTAGGTGCCAGTTTGTATGGCCTTCGCCAACTCGGTGGTGTTCCCGGCCCAAGTTTCATCTTGAACTCTACGTCCCGTTAGGGCGGTATGCCCGGTAATAATGGGGAAACACCCCTGAAATCTATGTACCACCGGACTGCCCTCTATCTAAACAGTTTCCAAGTGGTTCAATATTGCAATCTGTTGCGACTGGCACCTAGAACTAATGTATGAAGACCGTGCCGTGAGGAGTTTGAGCTTACGGTTCGAAACTGATGTTGTGAACCGCTTTGTGGTAATCAACCACGACATCCCCAAAATAATGTCGATCTTCAGACCCCAAGAATAAGGAGGGTCATGGGTTATAGTCTAACCCGCAAACAAAGAGGTGCTCGGAAAACAACATCAATTCTTGTAATACTGCCCCGGCGAAGATATGAGGTATTGCCTCTTTGTAAAAGTGGTTTGGAGCTGATGTTGAGCCACGAAAGATTGACTAACAAAGCTAGGTGTGACACCTAAGTCCAAGAGAATTAATACCGGTAGCCAATTCAGAGAAAACATCTCTGCTAACACGGCTTCTCTTTCTGGAACATCTTCATTCACTGTGTAGTGAATGTCGCCTCTTGTCTGCCCTCTTTTCTGCAGATATCAGTACGGGTCTGAACATTTTTAATATGATGACCCGCACCCTGGAATTCCCTCCAGACAATACCTAGCACAATGGTCCATCCGACCACAATTAGAGCACGGATGTCTCTCCGGCTCTTCTCTAGCTTGTGGTTGGAGCTAGATACATCTAGCTGCAGCGATGGAGTACAAACCACCATCTGATGCTGCTGCTCTGGAGGTGGTGCAAGTTGTGGTACTTGACCAGCAATCAACTTCTAAGGAGTTAATTGTACAGGGGCCTACATTTCACTGAATGGCGTTCGGAACACCAACAGGTGCTTTTGGGGCACATAACTTGTACTAGCCTGCACAATATCACTCATTTTCCTCCTTTGTACAGAACAAACCTTGACGCACTAAATCTAGACTTTGATCCAGTTAGAAGCATTTTAATCACTCAAGTTGTATACCAAAGTTAAAGTTAACTCCAATATGTTTCCAACGAGTACTCACATGCTTCTATATCACTTCTGGATCAAGAGTTATGATTTTTCAAAGTTGACAGAATTCCTGGATAAAGTTTGCCAGCATCTCCTTTGTATGTGGCTGGTTTTATCACAGTTGTATATGCAAATACAATAGGAATCTGAACAAACTCTGAATTACAACAATGTTGCTTATCTCATAACCTTTCTAACGGTGTATCATATGATCCTCAAGGATTTTTCTACAGAATGTTATAAGTGTTTTACAGAAACATCCAGGGAGATTTGCATCTGTCCTGTTTTCTGAACAGTTTGCATTCAACTGGACATTCAACCAATTTGGCGTGTGATGTTGCTCTGGAGTTCTACAAAGAAGTTGTAGAGCAATTAAAAACCTTTCCAGAACTGTATCATACACCTCCATTGAGACAGCCAGGACCTCGTCGGGTGGTGCCGTGTTATGCCGCACCCAACAGCACACGGGTCGATGAACACACATCATATTACATAAATAGTTTGCGGAAGCGTACAAGAAAGTTTTACAAATACTTGTATCAGAGTAAACTACAGCGGAAGACTATCACTCTCACGACTCATATCTAAACTAGCAACAAAGAAACGGTCCAGCCTGCGGACGTTTCTTACTAGCAACACGAAGACAATCTGCAGCGGCGAGGATGCTCTTTGAGTAAGCACTCGGAGGTTCCTGAGTCTCACCGGCACCCCTTCTCATAAGCATCGAGTCAATTACCTACAAAACAACTTGGATAGCATCCGTGAGCATAACGCTCAGCAAGACTTAACCGTCACCCTAAACATGAAACTCTAAGCGTGGTTATGAACCTAACATAGGATGGCATAAGCATAATTAAACTCGCCTAAAAGTGAATCCTTACTTTCAGGTGAGTTTAATTATGCTTATGCCATCCTATGTTAGGTTCATAACCGCACTTAGAGTTTCATGTTTAGGGTGACGGTTAAGTCTTGCTGAGCATTATGCTCACGGATGCTATCCGAGCTGTTTTGCAGGTAATTGACTCGATGCTTATGAGAAGGGGTGCCGGTGAGACTCGGGAACCTCCGAGTGCTTACTCAAAGAGCATCCTCGCCGCTGCAGATTGTCTTCGTGTTGCTAGTAAGAAACATCCACGGGCTGGACCGTTTCTTTGTTGCTAGTTTAGATATGAGTCGTGAGAGTGATAGTCTTCCGCTGTAGTTTACTCTGATACAAGTATTTGTAAAACTTTCTTGTATGCTTCCGCAAACTATTTATGTAATATGATGTGTGTTCATCGACCCGTGTGCTGTTGGGTGCCGCATAACATGGCACCACCTGGCAAGGTCCTGGCTGTCTCAGCTGGTATCAGAGCTGCGTTGGGAACAGAGCACGGATTGAGCATCATATTATGTCAAAAACTTAGGATACGGTGAGATAACGGTACTAAGCCCACATAAGGACTACTATTAGCATAATATGAAGGTGGCAAGCTAACCTATTTGTTATGTCGGAAAATCGTGCATCTCGGGACGTTTATGTCTTGGGGGGTGCACGTATGCGCTGTCCACCAGTGCGCACAAGCTGAAGGGTGGAGCCCCACGGGTGACAGGTAACCCGACCCGCTTTAGTGTATCCTCTACGACTCTTCATGTCGTTTGGGGTATTCGAGCAATGTCTGTCCCGGGCGTGCGTGGTGCAATTTGGGAGACCCCGTCACGTGGTCCGTAACGTGAACACGTAGCTCAAGGCTTGTTTGGCTGGAGAACACCTGGGTGAGTAATGGCGGCCGGGTGTACAAACTGTATGTGGATACCGGGTTCGGTGTGCAGCCGGGCCTGATGATTGAGTGTGGCTTATGTACGTACTAACCACGAAAACCTTAGTGCGTGTAGAACACGTTTGCGAGTGACTTTTTTAGTGCCACCTAATGATACGTATATGCCGGTGTAATCCGGTTAGGTTTTTCTTTGGTAAGGCAACGTAGTACCGTCATATGTCTTACGGTGCATCGCCACCGTACTACACTGGATAGTATTCTTACCTATGAAGAAAGCATTCATGACTAACTTCCAAACTAAAAATGGAGGTGATAAAGCACATATTAGTTACTGAGCTCTTCATTTGAACTAAGTTTCAAGGAAGAGACTTGTTAGGCTTCTTTTGATATCAAAGACAGAGTGCTCTGTTCAGACAGAAATTTTTCTGGGCTTTAACAGAGCGTAACTCTGATTAGATTGACCTAATGGAGGTGTTTGATACAGTTCTGAAAAGGTTATTAAGTGATCTACAACTTTTCTGTAGAACTCCAGAGCCAAATCCGACACCAACTTGGTTGAATGTCCAGATGAATGCAAACTATTCAGAAAACAGAGCAGCTGCAAACTCCTCTGGATGATGCTGTAGATTAGCCGTCACAGTCTGTAGAAAATTTTCTAAGGGTCATATGATACACCGTTGGAAAGGTTAGGAAATTTGCAACAATTTTGTAGTTCATAGTGTGTTCAGAATTGTACTTCATTTGTATGTAAAACTGTGATGAAAACAGCCACATACAAAGGAGGTGCTGGCAAAATTTAGCCAGAAAATTCTGTCAACTTTGAACAATCCTAACTTTTGTTCCAGAGATGATCCAGAGGCATGTGAGTACTCGATGGAAAGATACTGAAGTTAACTTTAACTTTGGTGTTCGACTTGAGTTATGAAAATGCTAGTCACTGGATCAAAGTCTGAGTTAAGTACAGAAAGGTCTGTTCTGTACAGAATAAGGGACTGAATATGTTGGCTTTAGAAAGATGTGTAAACATGAAGTATTGTTATGCTTTTATAAAGTTTTAGCATGTTCATGTTTTACATACTTTCACATACTGCTGATATCAAGTTTTGACTCCCTAACAATGATTATTTTGCAGTATGGTGCGTACTCATTCTCCGAGTAGGGCTGAAGGTTCTCGCCGAGATGACGATGACTAGACTCCACCACGGGCACCGCCATCAACGGTATGGGCGGATGTCATGGCTCAGATGGTCGAGTCAAGTCAAGAGAACACAAGACTACTCCAAGCCTTGGTGCAACAGGGCTTACTCCAGCGTGCACAACAGGACGTTCCTACTCGGAACGCCTATTTGGATTTCTTGGTGACACAACCGCCAATCTTCATGGAAGCCAATGAACCAGTGGAAGCTGATCAGTGGCTTCGAGTTATGGAGTCCAAGTTTGGAGTGTTTGAGTGCGACGAATATCAGAAGACATTATTTGCAGCTCAACAGCTCCATGGAGCCGCCGGAAATTGGTGGTTCGCTTATCTTGCCACCGTTCCGGAAGGCCATCAAGTGGAATGGACGGAATTTCGTGAAGCATTCCGGGCTCGCCACATTCCTATGGGTTTTATCAAGGCCCAGCAGCAGGAATTCAGGAACTTGAAGCAGGGGGACATGAGTGTCCTTGATTATGTCAGACGATTCAACCTTCTGCACAATATGCTCCTGCTTATGCGACGAGCAAAGCTGCAATGTGTCACTACTTTTTCTATCGCTTGAGTGCCATACTAAAAGAGAAGCTAGCTTTGTTCAATCAAGGCAGTTACACTGAGTTGATCAGTGCTGCTCTGCTACAAGAACAAGCGACACTTGAGTGTCAAGCAGAGAAGAGGGACCGGGAGGATGTGCTAGAAGACACACCAGTTGTTCCTCGCAAATACCGTGTGGTGTATCACACACCATCCGATGAAAGATGGCAAGCGCCAGTGAGATCAACTCCGTACAGATTTCCTGCTCAAGAATCATGTCTTGAAGCAACACCTTTGCCGCGGCAACGAATGACACCTGTGGCATCATTGCTGCAGCCAAGTACATCAACTTCTCAACCACAAGTCAACGAAGAACCGGGGAAACCTCTGTGTTCTTATTGCCACCGTTCAGGGCATTTTAGGCAAGAGTGCCGGGAGAAGTTGGTGAACACCATACAGCCATCATCATCAGGTGGTATGCCGCCACCTGCTCCAGTCAACATAACAGCATTGCAATCCGGGAGTGTGCAACATATGGCTATTGAGGATGTCCCGGAGGGAGCACCGGTGTTAGCGGGCATGTTTACTCTCAAAGACGTGCCCGTGCTCATACTTTTTTATTTCGGTGCAACCCACAATTTTATCAGCAAAACATTGCGTGGATCAGCACCAATTATCCACCAATACTCCCACAACGAGTTTTCTCATACGTTCACCGGGAGGAAACATCTCTGCCAATCAGATTGTGTCCCGAGCAGCTTTGTGTTTGGGCGGAAAAATATACCCAACATCGCTGATTATGTTGGATAGGCAGAAGATAGTCATTATATTGGGGATGTCTTGGTTAAATCGTCATGGTGCCGTTCTCAATATCGGTAACCGGACTGTCCAGATTGACTCGCCGATTCACGGACAGCACACACTGTTTTTAGACAGCGAAGACCCAGATATGGTAGAGGCCTACCACACGGAAGCGCTAAAGCTTAAATATATTCCGGTGGTACGTGATTATCCCGACGTATTTCCCGATGACTTACCGGGCATGCCGCCCGAACGGGACATCGAGTTCAAGATTGAACTGGCTGTAAGGGCCTCAGTTTTTGACACACATTTACAGTGTTCATCACCACACCACACACCTCATGTGAGGAAGGATGATGAACACAAATGAAGAGCAAGTAACAATTATCAACATGCTCTTAGAGAACAAACTCACATATTGCAAAAGTGGTATTTCCCACATGTGATATAGATGGGTTGGACATATGAAAACTCCTACACTTTGCTAAGGATGTCCATGCCAAGTTTCACCCAAATTCAAAACCTTTTTGAGGTCATTTTGGGTGTAATTAGGAAGAGGGCAGTTTGAAACCATATTCAAATTCAAACTGTTTTTTGTCCCATGAATTTAAAAGTGGGAGGCATATTCTTACTCAGCACATTTTTGTGAGCCCACACACCAATTTTCACTCCATTTGGAGTTGATCTTGACATGAGCTAAGTGGGACAAATTCAAACTTCATTTGAATTCAAAACTGCACTTGTGCTGAAATTCACTCAAACCAAACCCAATTTGAACTTTGATCAATTCAAATGGTTCCTGGGTGGATAATTTGAATTACCAGGGGTACTATGGGGATCACTGTTTACAACAGTGATTAGGAGTAAATTTCAGAGGTTAAAACTGGAAGTGGGTCCCACATGTCAGCCACTGCTCAGATCAAACCGACTGAGACTTTTCTCACTCGGGTCGCCGAGCCGCCAGTGCGATCGCCACCGAGGGCAGCCGCCGCGCCAGCAGCTGCTTGCCCACGCGCGGGCGTGAGGCGGTGCAGAGCCTTCTTAAGGCGCCTGCCCCCCTCATCGGCCGAGGCATCGCCGTTCTTCCCCGCAAGAACTCAGCGCCGGCCGAAGTTTTCCGCAGCTCGGAATCGATCGGAGAACGCCGATCACAGCTCCCTCCGTCCACTTCAGAACCCCAGCAAGGTACTAGAGACCTCCTCCGTCCTCACCGCTGCTAGAATTCCGTTGAAACCGATTGATATCGGCTGTGCCGAAAGATCAAATTCGGGACTTGGAACCGCCGCACCTTGGGCTCCCATGGACAGCCCAACCAGGGCGTTGACACGCCCCAGCCAAGGCACCCTTGGATGCGCTGGTGACCGGTGCTGCTCATCCCCGAGCCACAGCTCGAGTGGTTGCTCACCGGCGGCGAATTTCCACTTTTCCCCTTTCTGTGTGCAGAACGACCTTCGGGTACGATTCTGTTTAATTCGTGCTCTAGAAAGGATTAGAGGGCCTCAAGCCGCTCTCACACAAGCTAGACACGGTAGCGCACAAGTTGCCTTCATAACTCTGGGCCGGAGAACCTCTACCCGGTGTAATTCGGGGTCTACCAATGGCGGAATGAACAGGCAGCATCGGGCGCACGGTGAGGACCTATTTCGGGCCTTCCCCGAGCTGCCTCGAGTTCATGTCGACCTTCTCTGAGGTCCACTGGTGCTCCCCGACCGGTTTCCCAAGTAGTTGAGGTGCTAGGGAAGTCAGCCGACATGGACGAAGTCGTTCCGAGGTGGCGGCTCGTCGCTGACCATGCTCCGGCCATTGTCATGAGCAGCTGACCCTAGAATCCTGTTCCCCGAGTAAAAGTAGGCAGGGGCGGTCAGAATCGAGAAGTTTGGAGCTGTACAGAAGCCGGCGGCGAGCTCTCCGGCGAGGTCCCTCGGCGGCGGAGCGCGGGTGTCGCAAGGTTGAAGAAGGGGGTGGACCCCAGCTGTCAGCGGGAGATATTTTGAATCGGGATCCGGCTGCGGCCGGGATCGGGTGTGCTGGCACACAAAATCATTGTGGGCCGCGGTGTGCTGTCGCCTCGGCGTGCAACCCGTGTCCCCTGGGCCCACGCGCGAGTTTAAACTTTTCCCCGATTTTTAGATTTCCTTCAAACTTCAAATCCTCATAACCTTGGCTAGAAAGCTCCAAATCGAGTGAACCAAATTTTGCTGGATTCAGCTCTCTGAGCACTTTCCAGAAAATCAAGTTTCACTTCATGAAATTCCTTAATTCTCCAGAATTAATTCCTCAAAATTTAAAATGTTTGGAATTTTAACTGGAGAATCCTTTGGAGGAATATTCTAAAATTTTGCTAGGATGTTCACCAAAATATCCCTGAACTACCTTAAAAATTTCAGACCCATTTGAGCTCATTTGATCCACCTAATGGTGTGATTAGTAAAACTGTTCCAGAGAAAATAGAAAATATTCAGAAACGTTTTCAGAATTTTCTCTGAAATTGTTTAGCTCATATCTTTAGCTAGGAACCTTCAAATTAAGTGAGACCAACTCTATTAGAAACCCTGAAAATCTAGTTTTCAGAAAGCCATAGTTTGTTTCATGAAAATCCTTAGAACACCCTAAAAGCCTTCAATTAAGGTCAAGTACATAATTAATTGTGGAGGGCTCAAATGAGCTTGACTGCAACTAAAACTTGACCAAGTTTCTAGTGTAACCAAGCCCCAGTAAAAGTTTCACAGTCATTAAGTCTGTCTAGAGGGACTTAGAAGCTTCACAAGTTTAAAAGTTACTACAAACACATTTAAATTGATACATATGTTTCTTCTAACATGTAGTCGCTAAGGTCGACGAGGAACCCGAAGTTCTAGACTTCGTTACTCCGGAGGAACAGCTAGCCTACGACCAAGAGCAGCAAGGCAAGCTCCAGTTTGCATTAACCTTTTTACAAATTTTTATTGTTTTGAGCACATACTTGAGTACTTTATTCCTTGCATTAGAGTCTTATTTGGAAACCCAATTGCATAGCCAAGAGCACCATGGGTTGGGTTTAGGATTGCAAACCCCGTTAGTTACTGCAATGCTAAGACAGTGTAGGATTCGGTACAAGTCGAGTAGTTGGAACTACTCGCGAGCATAGGCTAGAGGCACTCGACTCGGGTAGGGTTAGCACATGAAACACATGGCAAGAAAATGAGACCAAGCGGAGAGTAAGGGCAGCAGGACTTTGGGGCCTGTGTGCTGTAGCTCCGCTTGTGTCGATTGAGGACCGAGCCGTGTGCGGGCCTGTTGAACAAGCTAGAACAGTACCGAAGACCTACCGGCTATATGGGAACCGGGAAACTGATGTAACTCGGGTAGCTGTGTGTTGAGGCATAGCTGGTCGTTCAGAGGGTAGGTTGAGAGCTCGAGGTGTAAATCGGCTGGCGGCACTGAGATGCGCGTGCAGAGACCTCTTGCTCTGGACGACTGGACCGGTTCAACATTTGGCTAACGGGTGAAAGGTAGTCGCGTACAGCGTCCGTGATGGTTGTTGTAGGCAACATCGAGTACGGGCGTACGTGACGGGTTGTTCGGGTAACCCTGCAGGTGTAAATCGATTATAATCGCCGTCCCTCGCGGTCAGTGAGTACCATTTGTTCACTGTATCGTGACGTAGAAAGAACAGGATAGTCACATGATAAAATGTTGCTGATTGAATTATGGACATTGATTGTTAATGATATGCTGTAGTTAGAGCTAACTAAAGTTCTTTTCAACTTTGGGCAAAGTACATGAGAGAAATGCGTTTCTTGTTTGATTGTGGCTCTCTCATGTGCCTTAGCGTAAGGTTCCCCACAAACTGCTGCTAAAACTTGAAAGTAAGGTTCCACTAATTAGGCGAGTCCTTTGCAAATGATTTTTTACCTCATGTATCCCATCACCCCTCATGTAGAAGTTCCATGTTTAGGTGAGACGGGTCAGACTTGCTGAGCCTTCGTGCTCACTGCTTGTGTTTGAAGCTTTTGCAGGGTTCTATGAGGAAGGGACTCCCGAGGAAGAGACAGAACCCCAGGAGGGGAATCCCGTCGAGTGGGAGTCGTGCACGCCGCAGAGTTAGTGTGCGTGTGTGCTAGCAAGGACACGTTCAAGGGCTGACCGTGGACTTGATGCATAGTCTATGCCCGTGAGTGTAGACTGGACTTATTTTGATGTAAACATGTTCATAAACTTGTTTATGTAATAAAATTTCGCTTCCGCTTTGTACCTTTGACGTGTGTTATCCGGTGCTGTGCAACGCAGCAACCCTCAGCGTGATCCTGGCTCGACAGGACCAATGGGGTCGTGTCAGCGTTGGTATCATAGCTCGCTTGAGGTTTAACACAGTACAAAGGTCTTCTTTTTCAAAAATCCAGTGAGGAACGAGTTAGTAGCCCGTAAAATCGTGTATCTCGGGACGTTTATGTCTTGGGGGGTACACGTAAGCGCTGTCCACCAGTGCGCACAAGCTGAAGGGTGGAGCCCCACGGGTGGCAGGTAACCCGACCCGCTTTGATATCCTCTACGACTCTTCATGTCGTTTGGGGTATTCGAGCAACGTCTATACCTGGCGTGCGTGGTGCAACATGGGAGACCCCGTCACGTGGTCTGAAACGTGAACACGTAACTCAAGGCATGTTTGGCTTGAGAACATCCGGGCGAGTGATGACGGTCGGGTGTACGAATTGTATGGATTCCGGGCTCGGTGTGCAGCCGAGTCTGACGATTGATTGAGTTTCTGCAGGTAGCCTGACCACGAAACGGTAGACGTGTAGTATCCTTGTGTGAGTGACGTTTAGTGCCACTGAATTAACGAAGCCGGCTAAGTCCGGTATAGGTTTTTCCTTTGTGAGGACATAGTACCGACATGCTCTGGTGACGCATCGACGTCCCACCCAACTAAATGAACAACTTCATTGTAAAAACTGGAAGGTTTTGATCCAAAGTAGTAAAACTTGATGTAACTCCTTCCCTTGAACAGGATATTCAAAGTTAATAAGTTTTCTACTTATAGGTTGTTAAGGACAGAGCACTCTGTTTTCAGCTGAATCAAGACTGAAGTTAATCAGAGGTTAGAGGTTGAGTTCTTTTGAGGTTGGGGTCATATGATACATTTCTCGAAAGCTTTGGAAGAGCTTTACAACTTTTCTGTTGAGTTCCAGAGTTGTTTCATCCCTTAACCACTCGAAAAATGCAGTAGAGTTGAAACTGTCCAGAAAACAGGACAGAGTAAAGACTCTCTGTAGACTCTCTGTAAATTAAGAATAACTTCCTGCATAAAAATCCAAAAATAGAAAATGAGGTAGTTCTGGAAAGCTTATGAGATAGGTTACAACTTTGTAACAGAAAGTTTTGTCAGATTAGGAACAGAAGTAACTGGGATTCTTGGATCAAATCAGTACCTAAGGCAGGGAGGTGCTGTCCAATTGTTTCCAGAAATTCTGTTAACTTTGACATCTCATAACTTTTGAACCATACAGATATTAGGCCAATCAAATACTTTCTGGAAAGCTATTGAAGTTAACTTTAACTTTGATGTTGAGCTCCAGAGTTAGTTTTGCTTTTAACATGGCCTAAATCAGGTTGAAATGGAAACTGGTCAGGGCTGTCATGGGAACAGCAGATCAGTAGTCAAATTTGTTTAAAAATTTGAACTATGTTTCCAAGTTTTATGGGTTCAATGACATGTTTTATGTTATAACTCAGAGGTTTACTGTTTAAATAAATATTTGACGATTCTGAAATATATTTTTACAGATGGCAGCAGATAAACAGTTGGAGAACGGGTGGGTGGTTTCCCACTGTTCTGACCGTAGCGGCTACCCGGAAGCATTGTGGCAAATGCTCCAATATTTCGGGTACAATCAGATGCCACAGTACTTCGCCAAGGAAGAAGGCGAAGAGGGGAACAAGACGTGGACAATCCATGTCGAAGTCCCTGCAGGACCTACGCCACCCGGTTGGGTGCCGTTCACCGTCACGGTGAGAGGAAGACAACCGGAAGGGGTGTGGCAAGTGGCAGCCCGTGACACTATGTCACGTTTCTGCCAACTACACGTGCAAGCTATGGAGGGTACTCCATACGCGCTCATTCCGGTGGAGGGACGAGCTCAGCATGTGTGGGGAGAGAGGTACCGGGAGGCAACGAACCCGAGTTGCCCAAGGTACAACCCCGTGGAGGCAAACCTTAGCCTCCAGATGAGGGCGGAAAATGCCGTGATGGAAAGCCAACCTGTTCATACGGAGCATCTCGCCACAAAGCTCAAGGAGAGCACAAGCCGTGGAGACCATTTCGAGAGTGCTCACAGCGCACTCCGCAATGTGCTCCTTCCGATGATCAAGCGACTGAATTAACAACACAATCAGTTGCGTCGTCTGAAGAAGGCAAAGAAGAAGAGCCGTGTTGACATCACGGCGTTGCAAGAGCCGGTGCAGACACTAACCCAACAGAATGAGGACCTTGCTCAAGAGCGGGACGACGCTATTGAGGAAGGACAAGGCTGGGAAGAGGACTACAACCAGGCTATGGACGAGGTGCATGCATTGCAGGACCTCGTACCTCCGGTGTTAGGCGTACCGGTGGTCTTGGGTCTTCCAGCAATGGGAGAACCCGGAATGGGGGAAGAGGTGGTAGATCCAGAGCCACCAGCAGAGGTACCGGAGGAGGACGACCCGCAGGAGGTCGAGTTCTACTCCGAGTAGGGGGTTATAGTTGCCATGTAGGGCAGCCAGGGTAGTGTAACCCAACTTTTGTAATCGGTGACATGTCGTGTAGACAGTAGCGTATGTATAAGTAGTGACGACATGAGCACGACTTCTCGGAGACCCGAGAATAATGTATCTTGTATAAAGTTTATACTTTATCGATATATGTGAATGTTGTGCAAATTAACCATGGGTCACTTCAATACCTACCGTTGCTTATGGAAATTTTAAGTAAGACATGTGCTAATCGCTGCTGTTTTGAATTTCAGAATGACGCGTACTCGTGCCAACCCTGACATTGGGGGTACCAGTCAAGGGGGAGAGACCTCCCAACCACCTCCCGAGGACTCCTCGGGACAGCAGCAGCAACAGCAACAGCAAACACCGCCACCGCCACTGCCAACGGTTACATTGGCCGACATCGTCGCGGCAATGGCGGGCTCGCATCAGCAGCACACGGAGTTGCTGCAGACTCTCATCGCCAATACGTCTCGCCCAGAGAGACGTCAAGATCGTGAAGAGCGCCAACAGAGCTCCTACTCCGACTTCCTGGCGACTCATCCCCCTGTATTCTCAAGGGCAGATGAACCACTTGACGCGGACAACTGGCTCCGCGCCATAGAGATGAAGTTCGGGCTGCTCCAAATCAGCGAGCAGTGCAAAACTCAGTTCGCGGTCCAGCAGCTCCAAGGATCCGCGAGCGCGTGGTGGGCCAACTTCTGTGCTTCACAGGCCACCGACCGAGTGATGACCTGGGCGGAGTTCCGGACGGCCTTCAGGGCCTATCATATACCGCCAGGTCTGATGAAGAGGAAGACGCAGGAGTTCTTACACCTGCAACAAGGGAGCCGGAACGCGCTGGAATACTCCAGGGCGTTTAACGATCTCGCGCTATATGCGTCGTATCATGCTGATACCAACGAGAAGCGGCGGGACCATTTTTACCAGGGGCTTAACCCGCTCCTGAAGGACAAGTTGGCGATGTTCAATCGCGGCAGCCTCAACGACATCATTGATGCTGTGATTGTTCAGGAGGACTCCGGCAAGGAGTTGGCGGCGGCAGAGCGAAAGCGAAGCGCGCCGCAAAGCAGCGGAGAAGGAGGCGGTCCTTCTCAGAAGTTTCGGATGGTGAATCGCCCACCATCAGGTCCACGCTGGCAGCCACCACAGCGGTCGATGCCGTTCCGCAGGCCGTACTCGTCACCGGTATTCAGGCCGGCGCTGCCAGTACCACCGCAACAACAGCAGCAGCAGCGGGCGATGTCGCGTGCGGTTGCACCTCAGCAACGCATGCCGGGCTTTCGTCCCCCGAGCACTACACCGGCAGTGGACACATGTTACAAGTGTAGTCGTCCAGGACACTTCGCGAGCAGTTGCCCCGAGAGGCAAGGCGGCTGAGTGGCACCACAGTTTCCGGGGAGGAATCAACCCAGGAACCCTACTAATGCGCGGCGGGCAAACCCTAGGCCCGGCACCGTCCACCAGCTCGCCATTGAGGATGTGCCAGAGGGCGAGCCAATCCTTGCGGGTATGTTCCAACTCCACCAGCATCCTGCCATAATATTATTTGATTCAGGCGCCACGCAGAGCTTCATTAGCCAAGCTTTCATTGATAAATATAGCTTGCAAACACTACCCACCAATAGTCCTTATGTAATCTGTTCACCGGGTGGGAAAATTTCAGCAAGCATGATGGTCCCAAAAGCGCCATTGTGCTTAGAGGGTAGAGTTTACCCTACGTCTCTCATAATCTTAGAGGGACAAAAGGTCGATGTCATCTTAGGGATGTCGTGGTTAACCCGCCACGGCGCTGTTTTAGACACCGTCCTTCGAGTCGTGCACTTAAACTCAGAAGTGCACGGTTCTCACTCCTTATTTCTGGACAGTCCAGAAATAAAACTTCCAAGTGTCTATCAGTCCACAACCATTAGATTGGAAGATATTCCAGTGGTCCAAGAGTTCCCTGACGTATTCCCGGATGATTTGCCGGGGATGCCGCCTGATAGAGAGGTGGAGTTCAAGATTGAACTTGCACCAGGAACCATGCCAATATCCCGAAGGCCGTACAAGATGGTGCCCAAGGAATTGGCTGAATTGAAGACTCAGCTCACGGACCTTCTGGAGAAGGGTTTTATTAGGCCGAGCTCCTCGCCATGGGGCTGTTCGGCATTATTTGTCAAGAAGAAGGATGAGACGTTGCGGCTTTGCGTGGACTATCATCCATTAAATGCCGTAACCATCAAGAACAAGTACCCGTTGCCTCGGATCGACATGTTGTTTGATCAGTTGGTCGAAGCAAAGATCTTTTCCAAGATGGATTTAAGATCTGTGTACCATCAGATTAAGATAAGGGCTGAGGACATTCCGAAGACGGCTTTCTCGACGAGGTACGGACTTTATGAGTACCTGGTTATGTCCTTCGGCCTCACCAATGCTCCAGCTCACTTCATGTACTTGATGAACTCGGTATTCATGCCGGAGCTGGACAAGTTTTTCGTGGTCTTCATCGATGACATCCTGGTATATTCCAAGTCAGAGGAAAATCACAAGAAACATCTGCGTATAGTCTTGCAACGGCTGCGGGATCACAAGTTATACGCAAAATTCAGCAAATGCGAGTTTTGGATATCGCAAGTACCTTTTCTCGGGCATATCATCTCAGCGGAGGGTATCGCTGTGGACCCGAGCAAGATCACTCAAGTGCTGAACTGGAAATCCCCGAGAACTGTTCACGAGGTACGGAGTTTCCTCGGACTCGCGGGATATTATCGGAGGTTCATTCCGAACTTCTCGAAAATTGCCAAGCCAATGACAGAGCTGCTGAAGAAGGCTACCAAATATGTTTGGAGTCCAACATGTGAAGCAGCATTCAAGGCTTTAGTCAAGCACCTGACATCAGCACCGGTTTTGGAGCAGCCAGACACAACAAAACCGTTCGATGTGTACTGCGATGCATCCGGCATTGGGCTCGGATGTGTGCTGATGCAAGACCGAAGAGTGGTCGCGTATGGATCACGGCAGCTTAGAAACCATGAGCAAAATTATCCAACTCACAACTTGGAGCTCGCTGCCGTGGTACTCGCACTCAGAATGTGGAGGCACTACCTACTCGGTAACCTCGTACATTTATATACCGACCACAAAAGCCTCAAGTACATATTCACTCAGAAGGAGCTGAACATGAGGCAACGAAGATGGTTAGAACTGATAAAGGATTACGAGATAGAGATCCATTATCATCCGGGCAAGGCAAACGTAGTGGCAGATGCGCTGAGCCGCAAGTCACACGTCAATACTCTGACCATCACACCGTTGGAAGAGAGCGAACCACCACTACATGTGATTCCACACGGAGCTCTCTACAACCTAGCTTTGATCCCCACCATCCGTGAAGAGATAGAGGCAGCCCAGAAGAATGACAAGGGCATGTCACATTTACGGAGACGTGTAGACAGTGGGGAGTTGAAATGTTTCCGGAAGGACGAAGACGGCGTCCTATGGTTCAAGGACCGGATCGTCGTACCCCGTAACCCGGAGTTACGGAAGAAAATCTTTGATGAGGCTCACTTATCAAAGTTTTCTATTCACCCCGGCAGCAACAAAATGTATCAAGAACTCAAAAGCAAGTTTTGGTGGACACGGATGAAGCGTGAGACTGCAAAATACGTGTCCGAGTGTGATACATGTCGAAGGGTGAAGGCAGACCACATGCGGAAACCGGGACTGCTGCGACCACTGGGCATTCCTTCCTGGAAGTGGGAGGACGTGAGCATGGACTTCATCGTCGGTTTACCCACCACCTTGCAGAAACATGATTCTGTGTGGGTGATCGTCGATCGGCTCACCAAAGTTGCCCATTTCATCCCAGTCAACACCAACTACAACGCCAAGAAGTACGCTGAACTATACTTCTCACGGATCCTATGCTTGTACGGCGTACCCCGTACTATCATATCGGATCGGGGCACTTTATTTGTGTCCCGTTTTTGGGAGCAGCTGCACGCTGCCTTGGGGACGAAGCTGATCCGTAGTTCAGCATACCACCCGCAGACGGATGGACAAACCGAGCGGGTAAATCAAATTCTAGAAGATATGCTACGAGCTTGCGCTATCAACCACGGCAAGAATTGGGATGATTACTTGCCGTTAGCTGAGTTCTCGTACAACAATGGGTACCAAGCCAGCATCAAGATGGCGCCCTACGAGGCGCTATACGGTAGGAAATGCCGCACACCATTGAACTGGTGTGAGTCTGGCGAAAGGGTTACCTTCGGGATTGACCTAGTCAACAACGCGGAAGAAAAGGTTCAACTGATTCAAGCAAACCTAAAAGCCGCTCAATCCCGACACAAACAGTATGCGGACCGGAGAAGGGGCCCATTACAATTCAAAGTTGGAGATCACGTATACCTACGGGTGTCTCCAATGAAGGGCGTAAACAGATTTGGGGTGAGAGGAAAGTTAGCACCCCGATTCATCGGTCCATTCCAGATTACCGAAAGATGTGAATCAGTGGCATACCAGCTGAAATTACCAGAAGCACTTTCCGGTGTGCACGACATCTTTCACATTTCCCAGCTGAGGAACTGTCTCAAGCTATCAACTACCGTTCAGCTGGAAGACATTGAAGAACTGCAACCGGATCTCACCTATCGGGAGGAACCGGTGCAGATTATTGATGAAAAGGCCCGAACCACACGCAACCGTACGTTGTGGTTCTACAAGGTTCTATGGAGTAATCACTCCATGGACGAAGCGACATGGGAGAGCGAAGAATTCCTTCGCACTAACTACCCCGAAGTTTTCACGTCGCATATCCGGTAATTTTCCACCGTCCTCTCTCTCATTTTCACCTTGTAATCTCGGGACGAGATTCTTTTAAGGGGGGAGGAATGTAAGGGCCTCAGTTTTTGACACACATTTGCAGTGTTCATCACCACACCACACACCTCATGTGAGGAAGGATGATGAACACAAATGAAGAGCAAGTAACAATTATCAACATGCTCATTAGAGAAGAAACTCACATATTGCAAAAGTGGTATTTCCCACATGTGATATAGATGGGCTGGACATATGAAAACTCCTACACTTTGCTAAGGATGTCCATGCCAAGTTTCACCCAAATTCAAAACCTTTTTGAGGTCATTTTGGGTGTAATTAGGAAGAGGGCAGTTTGAAACCATATTCAAATTCAAACTGTTTTTTATCCCATGAATTTAAAAGTGGGAGGCATATTCTTACTCAGCACATTTTTGTGAGCCCACACACCAATTTTCACTCCATTTGGAGTTGATCTTGACATGAGCTAAGTGGGACAAATTCAAACTTCATTTGAATTCAAAACTGCACTTGTGCTTAAATTCACTCAAACCAAACCCAATTTGAACTTTGATCAATTCAAATGGTTCATGGGTGGATAATCTGAATTACCAGGGGTACTATGGGGATCACTGTTTACAACAGTGATTAGGAGTAAATTTCAGAGGTTAAAACTGGAAGTAGGTCCCACATGTCATCCACTGCTCAGATCAAACCGACTGAGACTTTTCTCACTCGGGTTGCCGAGCCGCCGCTGCGATCGCCACCGAGGACAGCCGCCGCGCCAGCAGCTGCTTGCCTACGCACGGGCGTGAGGCGGTGCAGAGCCTTCTTAAGGCGCCTGCCCCCCTCCTCGGCCGAGGCATCGCCGTTCTTCCCCGCAAGAACTTAGAGCCGGCCGAAGTTTTCCGCAGCTCGGAATCAATCGGAGAACGCCGATCACAGCTCCCTCCGTCCACTCCAGAACCCCAGCAAGGTACTAGATACCTCCTCCGTCCTCCCCGCTGCTAGAATTTCGTTGAAACCGATTGATATCGGCTGTGCCGAAAGATCAAATTCGGGACTTGGAACCGCCGCACCTCGGGCTCCCGTGGACAGCCCAACCAGGGCGTTGAGACGCCCGAGCCAAGGCACCCTTGGACGCGCTGGTGACCGGTGCTGCTCATCCCCGAGCCACAGCTCGAGTGGTTGCTCACCGGCGGCGAATTTCCACTTTTCCCCTTTCTGTGTGCAGAACGACCTTCGGGTATGATTCTGTTTAATTCGTGCTCTAGAAAGGATTAGAGGGCCTCAAGCCGCTCTCACACAAGCTAGACACGGTAGCGCACAAGTTGCCTTCACAACTCTGGGCCGGAGAACCTCTGTACCCGGCGTAATTCGGGGTCTACCAATGGCGGAATGAACAGGCGGCATCGGGCGCATGGTGAGGACCTATTTCGGGCCTTCCCCGAGCTGCCTCGAGTTCATGTCGACCTTCTCTGAGGTCCACTGGTAATCCCCGACCGGTTTCCCAAGTAGTTGAGGTGCTAGGGAAGTCATCCGACATGGCCGAAGTCGTTCGGAGGTGGCGGCTCGTCGCCGACCATGCTCCGGCCATTGTCATGAGCAGCTGACCCTAGAATCCTGTTCCCCGAGTAAAAGTAGGCAGGGGCGGCCAGAATCGAGAAGTTTGGAGCTGTACAGAAGCCGGCGGCGAGCTCTCCGGCGAGGTCCCTCGGCGGCGGAGCGCGGGCGTCGCGAGGTTGAAGAAGGGGGTGGACCCCAGCTGTCAGCGGGAGATATTTTGAATCGGGATCTGGCTGCGGCCGGGATCGGGTGTGCTGGCACGCAAAATCATTGTGGGCCGCGGTGTGCTGTCGCCTCGGCGTGCAACGCGTGTCCCCTGGGCCCACGCGCGAGTTTAAACTTTTCCCCGATTTTCAGATTTCCTTCAAACTTCAAATCCTCATAACTTTGGCTAGAAAGCTCCAAATCGAGTGAACCAAATTTTTCTGGATTCAGCTCTCTGAGCACTTTCCAGCAAATCAAGTTTCACTTCATGAAATTCCTTAATTCTACAGAATTAATTCCTCAAATTTAAAATGTTTGGAATTTTAACTGGAGAATCCTTTGGAGGAAAATTCTGAAATTTTGCTAGGATGTTCACCAAAATATCCCTGAACTACCATAAAAATTTCAGACCCATTTGAGCTAATTTGATCCACCTAATGGTGTGATTAGTAAAACTGTTCCAGAGAAAATAGAAAATATTCAGAAACATTTTCAGAATTTTCTCTGAAATTGTTTAGCTCATATCTTTAGCTAGGAACCTTCAAATTAAGTGAGACCAACTCTATTAGAAACCCCTGAAAATCTAGTTTTCAGAAATCCATAGTTTGTTTCATGAAAATCCTTAGAACACCCTAAAAGCCTTCAATTAAGGTCAAGTACATAATTAATTGTGGAGGGCTCAAATGAGCTTGACTGCAACTAAAACTTGACCAAGTTTCTAGTTAGGTTGTAACCAAGCCCCAGTAAAAGTTTCACAGTCATTAAGTCTGTCTAGAGGGGCTTAGAAGCTTCACAAGTTTAAAAGTTACTACAAACACATTTAAATTGATACATATGTTTCTTCTAACATGTAGTCGCTAAGGTCGAGGAGGAACCCGAAGTCCTAGACTTCGTTACTCTGGAGGAACAGCTAGCCTACGACCAAGAGCAGCAAGGCAAGCTCCGGTTTGCATTAACCTTTTTACAAATTTTTATTGTTTTGAGCACATACTTGAGTACTTTATTCCTTGCATTAGAGTCTTGTTTGGAAACCCAATTGCATAGCCAAGAGCACCATGGGTTGGGTTTAGGATTGCAACCCCGTTAGTTACTGCAATGCTAAGATAGTGTAGGATTCGGTACAAGTCGAGTAGCTGGAACTACTCGCGAGCATAGGCTAGAGGCACTCGACTCGGGTAGGGTTAGCACATGAAACACATGGCAAGAAAATGAGACCAAGCGGAGAGTAAGGGCAGCAGGACTTTGGGGCCTGTGTGCTGTAGCTCCGCTTGTGTCGATTGAGGACCGAGCCGTGTGCGGGCCTGTTGAACAAGCTAGAACAGTACCGAAGACCTACCGGCTATATGGGAACCGGGAAACTGATGTAACTCGGGTAGCTGGGTGTTGAGGCATAGCTGATCGTTCAGAGGGTAGGTTGAGAGCTCGAGGTGTAAATCGGCTGGCGGCACTGAGATGCGCGTGCAGAGACCTCTTGCTCGGGACGATTGGACCGGTTCAACATTTGGCTAACGGGTGAAAGGTAGTCGCGTACGGCGTCCGTGATGGTTGTTGTAGGCAACATCGAGTACGGGCGTACGTGACGGGTTGTTCGGGTAACCCTGCAGGTGTAAATCAATTATAATCGCCGTCCCTCGCGGTCAGTGAGTACCATTTGTTCACTGTACCGTGACATAGAAAGAACAGGCTAGTCACATGATAAAATGTTGCTGATTGAATTATGGACATTGATTGTTAATGATATGCTGTAGTTAGAGCTAACTAAAGTTCTTTTCAACTTTGGGCAAAGTACATGAGAGAAATGCGTTTCTTGTTTGATTGCGGCTCTCTCATGTGCCTTAGCGTAAGGTTCCCCACAAACTGCTGCTAAAACTTGAAAGTAAGGTTCCACTAATTAGGCGAGTCCTTTGCAAATGATTTTTACCTCATGTAACCCATCACCCCTCATGTAGAAGTTCCATGTTTAGGTGAGACGGGTCAGACTTGCTGAGCCTTCGTGCTCACTGCTTGTGTTTGAAGCTTTTGCAGGGTTCTATGAGGAAGGGACTCCCGAGGAAGAGACGGAACCCCAGGAGGGGAATCCCGTCGAGTGGGAGTCGTGCACGCCGCAGAGTTATTGTGCGTGTGTGCTAGCAAGGACACGTTCAAGGGCTGACCGTGGACTTGATGCGTAGTCTACGCCCGTGAGTGTAGACTGGACTTATTTTGATGTAAACATGTTCATAAACTTGTTTATGTAATAAAATTTCGCTTCCGCTTTGTACGTTTGACGTGTGTTATCCGGTGCTGTGCAACGCAGCACCCCTCAGCGTGATCCTGGCTCGACAGGACCAATGGGGTCGTGTCACTGGCGCTGGGAACGACGCCTATCTCACAAAGGCCTTACAAGATGGCACCTAACGAGCTAGCGGAGTTGAAAGAGCAACTGAATGAACTCATGAGCAAGGGTTTCATACGACCAAGTTCTTCACCTTGGGGTTGCTCAGCGTTGTTTGTTAAGAAGGACGAAACACTGCGGCTATGTGTTGATTACCATCCTCTAAATGCTGTCACGATCAAGAGAAAGTATCCTTTGCCCCGCATCGACATCCTGTTCGATCAACTTGTTGGTGCAAAGGTATTTTCGATGATGGATCTTCGGTCGGGGTATCACCAAATCAAGATCCGACCGGAGGACATACCGAAGACAGCTTTCTCGACAAGATACGGACTCTACGAGTACCTCGTCATGTCATTTGGGTTAACCAACGCTCCGGCACACTTCATGTACTTGATGAATTCTGTATTCATGCCGGAGTTAGACAAGTTCGTCGTGGTATTCATCGACGACATATTGGTTTACTCCAAATCAAAAGAAGAGCACGCTGAACATCTGCGTATCGTGCTACAACGGTTGCGGGAGCACCAATTATATGCCAAGTTCACCAAGTGCGAATTTTGGATTGATCAAGTGCCTTTCCTAGGCCATATTATTTCAGCAGAAGGAATTCCCGTGGACCCCAGCAAAATTGAACAGGTGCTGAAATGGGAATCTCCCAAGTCAGTCCACGAGGTCCGAAGTTTCCTAGGTTTAGCGGGGTATTATCGAGGTTTATTCCGAGCTTCTCAAAGATTGCTAAACCAATGATGGAGCTGCTGAAGGGGGGCACTAAATACATGTGGAATGCAGCATGTGAAGCCGCATTCAAAACTTTGGTGAAATATCTCACAACAGCTCCAGTTCTTGCTCAGCCGGACACGACGAAGCCATTTGATGTATACTGTGATGCATCCGGCATCGGTCTCGGCTGCGTTCTGATGCAAGAAGGGCATGTAGTCGCCTATGGGTCTCGTCAACTGCGAAACCACGAGCAGCATTATCCAACTCACGATCTCGAGCTTGCTGCTGTGGTGTTGGCATTAAAGATGTGGAGGCATTACCTACTGGGTAATCTTGTTCATCTCTACACTGACCATAAAAGCCTGAAGTATATCTTCACGCAGAAGGAGCTAAATATGAGACAACGGAGATGGTTGGAGCTCATCAAAGATTATGAAATTGAGATCCACTGTCATCCCGGAAAAGCAAACGTGGTGGCCGACGCGCTTAGTCGGAAAGCCCACGTTCACAACTTAGCGGCTGTTGAGTTGGAAGCTGAAGAACCAAGTCTCCGTGTCATTCCGTATGGCGCGCTTTATAATATCGCGCTCATTCTAACAATCCGTGAAGAGATTGTTGAGGCTCAAAGAAGAGACAGAGGTATGTCTCACATACGGAGAAGATTAGACAACGGAGAGGTGAAATATTTCCGGAAGGATGAGAACGGTACAATATGGCTCAACGACCGTATAGTGGTACCGCGTAATATGAAACTCCGGAAGAAGATCTTGGATGAAGCCCACCTGTCTAAGTTTTCCATTCATCCCAGAAGTAACAAGATGTACCAAGATTTGAAACAGAAATTTTGGTGGACAAGGATGAAGAAGGAGATTGCCAAATATGTATCCAAATGCGATACGTCTAGACGGGTCAAAGCTGATCATATGCGGAAAGCCGGACCGCTACAACCTTTGAAGATACCGGCATGGAAATGGGAGGATGTGAGTATGGACTTCATCATCGGATTACCGCTCACATCCAGGAAGCATGACTCGATATGGGTGATCGTCGACCGGTTGACGAAATCAGCTCATTTCATACCGGTGAACACTCATTATCGAGCAAGGCAATATGCGGAGTTATTCATCTCCAGAATTATATGCTCACATGGTGTCCCGAGAACCATCATTTCAGATCGAGGTGCGCTGTTTGTTGCTCGTTTTTTGGAGCAGCTGCATGCCTCGTTGGGCACCAAGCTGATTAGGAGCTCCGCATATCACCCTCAAACCGATGGACAAACTGAGAGGGTGAATCAAGTGCTTGAGGATATGTTGAGAACGTGTGCCATCCACCAGGGTAGGAATTGGGATGATCACCTACGGCTGGCGGAGTTTTCATACAACAACGGTTATCAAGCGAGTATTAAAATGGCACCGTATAAAGCTCTCTACGGACGGAAATGTCGCACACCATTGAATTGGTGTGAGTCCGGCGAAAGAGTTCTGTTTGGGATTGATCTTGTCAACGAAGCCGAAGATCGAGTTCGGTTGATACAAGAGAACTTAAAGGCTGCACAATCCCGACATAAGAGCTACGCTGATCAAAGGCGTAGGCCATTACATTTTGACGTCGGAGAGCAAATATAACTTCGTGTATCTCCGATGAAGGGAATTCACCGGTTCGGTGTAAAGGAAAAACTCGCTCCCCGTTTTATTGGTCCTTTTGCTATCACGGAGAAGTGCGGACCCGTAGCCTACCGGCTGTAAGGGCCTCAGTTTTGGCACACATTTGAAGTGTTCATCACCACACCACACACCTCATTTGAGGAAAGATGATGAACATAAATGAAGAGCATGTAACCACCATCAACATGCTCATTAGAGAACAAACTCACATATTGCAAAAGTGGTATTTCCCACATGTGATGTAGGTGGGCTGGACTTATGAAAACTCCTACACATTGCTAAGGATGTCCAGGCCAAGTTTCACCCAAATTCAAAACCTTTTTGAGGTCATTTTTGGTATAGATAGAAAGAGGACAGTTTGAAACCACATTCAAATTCAAACTGTTTTTATCCCATGAATTTAAAAATGGGAGGCATATTCTTTTTCAACACATTTTTGTGATCTCACACACCAATTTTCACTCCATTTGGAGTTGATCTTGACATGAGCTAAGTGGGACGAATTCAAACTTTATTTCAATTCAAAACTGAACTTGTGCTGAAATTCACTCAAACCGAACCCAATTTGAATTCTATTCAATTCAAATGGCTCAGGGGTGAATAATTTGAATCATCAGGGGTATTATGGGGCTCACTGTTTACAACAGTGATTAGGAGTAAATTTCAGAGGTTAAAACCCCGGGTGGGACCCACATGTCATAGAGGGGAGAAGGAGAAACTTGCACCCAAAGTCAGGGTCTCGGTGGGAAATTCCACCGAGCAGCTGTCGGTTGTGCCACCGAGCAGCTACCGGCGCCACCAGCTGCTTCCCTCTCCGCGCGCTGGCGCCCAGGGCGGCTGGCTCGCGCCCCCACGCGACCGGCACCGCCTCAGACGAGCAGGAGTCGGCCGGCTTTATCTTCTCGCGGGCAAACCCGAGCAGCGGCATTGTTTCTCGCCGCAGCTCTCTGCTCAATCGGGAAAACCAGCAAAACCATCTCCTCCTTCGTCCCTGAGCTGCTAGACAGCCACCTGAGCTTGCACTCCACCTCTCCAACGGCAGAAACCTCGAGCTCCGACCTCCTTTGCCCAAAGACGATCGCCACCGCGGCGACCTAGCCTTAGCCGAGAGTCAGGCGCCCGTGGGCAGCGTTCCACAGGCGTTTTCACGGTCCAGCGAGAGAGGCAACAGGAGCACGCGACCACCGTGCTGCTCTCCTCCAAGTTTGGAAGCCAACCGTGAAGAATCCACAGAGGATTTCCAGTTTTTGCTCCGGCGACCGTAAACCGATCTTCCAGTACGGTTTCTTTAAATTCTCGCTCTATGATCTTTCGGAGGTCATCAAATCTTGCACATAGACGCTGGACTAGCCGGCGATCAAGTTCTTTTCTGCATCCGTAGCGTGAAACTGTCTAGGAGTGACAAATTTCGAGCTCGATCGAGGGCGGTCATGGCGGGCACGGTCGGTCACACGGTGCCGACCAACTTACCGCCATCCCTGAACCCTTTTGACACCTTGTCGAGCTTCCTAGAGGTACACTGATGCTGTAGGGCCGTTTGTTCGAGGTGTTGGCGGGTTTAGAAACCACGGTCGACGGTGTCGAGCCTCAACCGAGGCCGCGGCACGTCGCCGAGCTATTTCCGGTCACCCCCAGCCCGACCTGTCATCCCCGACGTGTTCCTCGACGTCGACAACCCCCTGGCGGCGAGTTTTAGACCATGGGAGGTCCGGCAGCGGCGAGCCGGCGAGCCCCGAGTCTGCTCCGGCGAGGTTGGCGGCGCGGGCGCGAGAGAACGGTGGGTGGAAGACGAAGCCGGCTGGCCCACGTGTCAGCGGCTGGAGAATTTAAATCGGGATCGGGTGTGGCCGGGGATCGGCTGTGCTGGTGCGCAAATACCCTGGGAGTTCCGGTGTGCCGGACACCTCCGCGCTCGACACGTGTGGTATCTCCGGTGTGCCGGACACCTCCGCGCTCGACACGTGTGGTATCCCCGGTGTGCGGGACACCTCCGCGCTCGACACGTGTCCCCGCGGGCCCGAGAGTTTAAACCTTTCCCCCGATTTTCAGAATTCTTCCAAACTTCAAATCCTCATAACCTTGGCTAGAAAGCTCCAAATCGAGTGAACCAAATTTTGTTGGATTCAGCTCTCTGAGCACTTTCCAGAAATACCAAATTCAGCTCATGAAAGTGAATAGTTTTCCAGAATTAAATCCCTAAAGTTTAAACTGTTGGGAATTTTATCTGGAGAACTACTTTATGAAAAATTCTGAAATTTGGCTGAAAGGTTCATTGGAGAATCCCTGAATTCCATTAAAAATTTTCAGACTCATCCAAGTTCATTTAGTTACCCTAATTGGGTGATTAAGGGAACTGCCCAGAGAAAATAGAAAAATGTACAGAAACATTTTTCAGATTTTCTCCAATCTTAATTAGGACATAACCTTCTGTAGAATTCTTCAAATGACATGAAACCAATTCCATTAGAACCATCCTAAATTCTAGTTTCCAGAAACTAATGGTGGAAGCCATGAAAAACCCTGGAATTACTTAGAGGCTCAATTATTGACCAAAGAGGCTTTTATTTGTACAAGGTTCAAATGAACTTTGTTTCAAATGAAACTTGGTCAAGACTCTGGTTAGGACCCTACCAAGCCACAATAGAAATTTCAGAACCAAAGGTGAGGGCTAGCTAGAGTTAGTAGTAAATAAGTATTCAAGTTTACACATTGCATTTAAATTTACATGTAGTATTGTATTCAACGTGTAGCCATTGAAGAAGAGACCCCGGAAGTGCTGGATTTCCTTCTTCCGGACGAAGAACTAACCCCTGACCAGCAGCAACAAGGCAAGCCCCGGTTTGCATTAACCTTTTTATAAGTTTTTACTTTGTTTACATGTGTCATATGAAGTATGTATGTGCATTAGGTATAGGATGGATGGAACCCCACTTGCATAACCAGAATTTTTCCCTATGAGTGAGGGTAGTGTCTAAGACCTCGAGTAGACAGGCTATGCTTAATAATTCATAGGGCTTCGGTACAAGTCGAGTAGTTGGAATCTACTCGCGAGATAGGCTTGGGACACACGGGTTTGGTTGAGTGACGTGAGATCACTTTAGTAATGAAAATGAGACTAGGCAGGGGCTAGGGCGCAGCAAGAGAGAGTCTTGTGTGCGCAGCCCTGCCCGTGTCGATTGAGGACCGATCCGTGTGCGGCCCTGCTGAACAAGTATTGAACGTACCGAAGGCATATCGGATATATGGGCCCCGATAAACCGATGTAGCCTAAACCTCCGGGCGTCGAGGCATAACGCACCGATTTATAGGTGTAGGCTGAGGGCAACAAGGTGGAAATCTGCAAACGGGCATAGAGAGATGCTCCGTGTGGGGAACCTCCTGCTCGTTTCGGTGCGACCGGTTCGACGTTTGGGCTGTTGGGTGAAAGGTTATCCCGTACGACATCGAGCGAGCGTGCTATGCAGCTCCACGGGTGGGCGTACGTGACGTGCTCTTTGGGTTTCCCTGCAGGTGTATATCGAGTCAATTCGCCGTCCCTCGCGGTGACGAGTACCGCTTGTTCACTGCGTCGTAACGTAGATTAACGAATGAAATGTTATGATTCAATATTGCTGTTATGATATAATTGAATTGTTACATGTGTGCCACCAAATATTGCTCACTAAATTTCAGCTTTATGAACCGTTACCTTGTTGCTAAAAAAATGAACTAAGATGAACGTGTAGGCGTGTCCGTTTGCTGCAACATTGCTATCCTATGTCTTGGTATACCTCATGTAGAGTTTCATGATTAGGTGAGTCGGTTAAGCCTTGCTGAGCCTTCGTGCTCATGGTTGCTGTTTAAGTGTTTTACAGGTGAGGAGCCACCCACGGACTCGGAGTACGAGTCCACCGGCGAGGGTTACCCTCCGTCGGGGACCGCGGCTGAGTGGGAGCCGTACACGCCGCGCTGAGCTGAGGAGTGCAGCTAGTGTGGGTTGCCCTAGGGCTGGGCAACCACTTTTGCTAGATAGGCGGGCGTGAGTTGTATAAAAGAAACTTCCGCTGTGTAATAAAAGACCCTAGTTTGTAACTGAGAAGTGTACTATTTTGTACATTCAGTTTGTTTTTCCCATGTAACATAATGTGTTCTTATGACGTGTGCTGTCAGGTGTCGCATCACGCGGCACCACCCTCTGCGATCCTGGATGAGCGGATTTCCGGTCCGCCACAGCCTGGTATCAGAGCAGCGGGGGGATAGCACAGTACTTAAGGACTGCATTATGGGAAAAACTTAGGTATACGGTGAGGATTCGGTAGTAGCCCATGTAAGGACTATACTAGCATAGTTACTTAATGTGGAAAAGAGTAACTTATGTGTTATAGTTCTGAATTTCAATTATGTAACGACACACCTACGCTCTGGTAAGTATGTTAAGGAACGCCACCGAAAGCGGTTCAATTTCGGTTAGCTCCCCCTGACGAGGAACGTAGTTCAGGGACTGATCTCACAGCTTGGTGTGAAACGTCAATATGAAACTCTTGGACTCGTCATGTCCCTGAGTTCATATGAAACGCTGATCCCTAGCGTGCATTAGGCAAGTAAGTGGAGACCGCATCGCGTGGTCAGTAACGCGAGAGTGTGTTCGTCTGGAAATAGCCCAGGAGGACATACGCAGCGCTTGCCATCGGCGTGCCCTGCAGGGCAGTAGGTGGTATCTATTGGGTTGATAACATTCCCAACCGTGACGACCCGTTCATGACATACTCGGGTTCCCCGTCGTGTGGTGTTGAAACACGATCACGTACCTTGAGACGTGACCTAACTCAAGGACGACCGTATGACAATGATACAGGCGTTTGTATTTACCTTTAAATATGATTCTGCCTGAAATGAAACCAACCATTGAGTGCAACATCATTGTGTGGTCTTCTGCAGGTATTAACCACGTATGTATCCGTGTAGAAAACGTGTGCGAGAGACCGTTTAGTGCCACACTTGAGACGTATATGCCGGTATGATCCGGTTAGGATTTTCTTTTGTGAGGAACGTAGTACCGAGATATTATAGTCATATGCATGAAAATATTGAGAACAAGGAACTAAAATCATTAGGTTCAACAATTAAGACCCTGGTTGGGTATAAGAATGGGATAGTGGACAAGGATAGCTAAAGGGATGAAAAACAGAGTGCTCTGTTTTGGGCAGCACGTTTGCTGATCTTCAACAGGGTATAACTCACAGGTCTTTTAGCCCAGAGAGGTGTTCTATACAGTTCTGGAAAGGTATTTAAGTAATCTACAACTTTGTTGTAGACTTCCAGGGCTGAAACTCACCTTAAGATGGCTTAAATTCCAGAGGAATGTAAACTGTCCAGAACCAGGACAGAGTAAAACATTCTCGGAGCTGTTCTGTTTTTCAAACATAACTCCCAGGTGAAAAATCCAAATTAGTATATAATACATCCTTAGAAAGAGTAGAAGATGTGTGATATCTTTGCAATTCAAAGTTTCTGAAGTTTGAGCACATATTTCAGTGGAAACTCGAATCGAAAACAGCAACTTCCAAGGGAGGTGCTGTTAAAAATTCTTCCAGAAATTCTGCTGACTTTGAATTAGCATAACTTTTTCACCAAGGCTGATCTGGGGGCAATTGAATATTTGTTGGAAAGATACTGAAGTTAAATTTAACTTTGGTATTCAACTTGAGTCATGAAAATGCCCAGAACCAGATCAAAATTTGGAATAGGTAGAAACTGGTCATTCTGACAGAAGAATGACAGTTGAACTCTTTGGAGAGGGTGTTGTACCCTACGGGTGGATACGTGATGACAACGCGATAGTAATGTCTCGTAGTGACCAAACCTAGTTATGGTGAGCTTCCAAAGTGGAGGTTCATCAAGTTGGATGCAACTAGTTTGTATTTGGTCTGATAATGGTGTAGCTTGTGCAAAGTTATTACATTATCTACTTACGAGATGTATCGCATGTTTTATTGTCATTATGCCGTTACGCCTATTGTTATTGGACTGCATGCAATCTGTTGCGGGACTGATGTTATTGTCGTATGGTTGCAGATGGTTCGCACTAGGACCACGCACGAGGTTGGTGGCTCTAGCCAAGGGGGAGGCGATGACTCCCAGCCACCGGCCTACGACAGCACCCCACAGCAGAAGCCACCACCGCCGCCTCCGCTTACTCTAGCGGATGTGATAGCGGCACTGGTGGGAGGTCGTGAGGAGCAGACTGACCTGCTCCCCACGATCGTGCAGAATACGTCCCAGGCGGGGGGACGTCAAGAGCGAGGGCCTCGTGAGCCCCGCGAAGTGTCGTACTCGGATTTCATGAGTACGCACCCTCCAGTGTTCACCGAAGCTGAAGAACCACTGGAGGTGGACAACTGGCTGCGGACCATCGAGTCCAAGTTCGGGCTGCTCCAATGTACGGAGCGGCAGAAGACTCTGTTCGCAGCGCAGCAACTCCACGGTGCCGCTGGTGCGTGGTGGGCGAACTATGTCGCCTCACGTCCGGCTGGCCATACCGTGGAATGGCAAGAGTTCTGGGAGGCGTTCCGCGCCTATCACATTCCTCCCGGGATCATGAAGAGGAAGTTCCAAGAATTCTTGGAGCTGAAGCAGGGCGGGAGGAGTGCCCATGACTACTCCCGTGCCTTCAACCATCTGGCGCAATATGCGTCAGACTATATCTCCACGGAGGAGAAGAAGAGGGAGCATTTCTATCGGGGGTTACACCCCGAAATGAAGACGCACCTCGTTCAGTGGAATCGCGGCACTTTCAACGACCTAGTCAATGCCGCGATTATGCAAGAGGATGCTCAGCGGGAGTTGGCAGCTGAGCAGAGGAAGCGCAGCGCTCCACCTAGCAGCGGTGGGGGCGCGCCTCAGAAGTACCGTATGGTGTATCGGACACCATCCGGGCAGCAGTGGCATCCACCGGCGCGACCTCAACGGTTTGGGGGACGTCCGTTCCAGTCACCCTCGTTCCGTCCGCCGGTGCCACCACCAAGACAGCAGCAGCAGCAGCAGACGGCACCCCGGGTATTTCCACCGCCACAGCGCGCCCCGGGATTCTGTCCACCGATCAGCGGGGGACCGCCCCGTTTCACCTGCTTCACGTGTGGCCAGGCGGGCCACTTCGCGAAGGACTGTCCCCAGGGACAGCAGAGCAGCGGGCAAGCCCAGCTCCAGGGCGGTGCTCGAGGCCGACCTCCGGTGAAGAAGGATGGTCAGCGGACTGGAGGCATCCGCAACCTCGACAATGAGGACGCCCCAGAGGGAGACAACGTGCTGGCGGGTACGTTCACTCTCAACCATCAAGCCATCATAATATTGTTTGATTCTGGTGCAACCCACAACTTTATAAGTGCATCATATGTGGCTAAGCATCAACTGGAAGCCTTTCCAACCTAGTGTTCTTATATGATCTGCTCACCGGGCGGAAAGATTTCAGCAACTAGGATGGTTCCAAAAGCACCCTTGTGCTTAGGTGGGAAGATATATCCCACCACTATGATTATCTTAGGGGGGCAGAAGATTGATGCAATCTTGGGAATGTCATGGCTAAGTTACCATGGCGCTGTCCTGGAAACTCTAACACGGACGGTTCACCTCAACTCCCCGTTACACCGTCCGCAGTCCCTCCTATTAGATAACCCCGTCCGGGAGGTTTCAGCAGTCAACAATACTGAAGCTCTCAAGTTGGAGGACATTCCCGTAGTCCGGGAGTACCCCGACGTGTTCCCGGATGATCTTCCGGGCATGCCACCTGAGCGGGATGTCGAGTTCAAGATCGAGCTCGCACCTGGGACTACGCCCATATCACGGAGACCATACAAAATGGCTCCAAATGAGCTGGCTGAACTGAAAGAACAGCTCAATGATCTGCTGAGCAAGGGTTTCATTAGGCCGAGTTCCTCGCCTTGGGGATGCTCGGCGCTGTTTGTAAAGAAGAAGGATGAAACCTTGAGGCTGTGTGTGGATTACCGGCCGCTCAACGCCGTCACCATCAAGAATAAGTACCCACTGCCCCGCATCGACATATTGTTTGATCAACTTGTGGGTGCAAGTGTGTTCTCAAAGATGGACATTCGCTCTGGATATCACCAGATCAAGATCCGGGCGGAGGATATCCCGAAGACGGCCTTCTCGACGAGATATGGATTATATGAATATCTCGTCATGTCCTTTGGTCTCACAAATGCTCTAGCCCATTTCATGTATCTCATGAACTCAGTGTTCATGCCAGAGCTGGACAGGTTCGTGGTAGTGTTCATCGACGATATCTTGGTTTACTCCAAGACAGAAGCCGAACATGCCGAACACTTTCGGATCGTTCTTCAACGATTGCGAGACCACAAGCTCTACGCTAAGTTCAGCAAATGCGAGTTTTGGATCAGCCAAGTGCCATTCTTGGGACATATCATCTCAGCGGAAGGCATTGCGGTTGACCCAAGCAAAATAGAGCAAGTGCTGAAATGGAGAGCTCCCACTTCAGTTCATGAAGTCAGCAGCTTCCTCGGGTTAGCGGGATACTACCGGAGATTCATTCCAAGCTTCTCCAAGCTCGCTAAGCCGATGACGGAATTGCTGAAGAAAGGGACGAAGTATGTTTGGAACACGGCGTGTGAAGGGGCGTTCCAAGCATTGGTGAAGCATCTCACCACAGCCCCGGTATTAGCTCAGCCGGATACAACAAAGCCCTTCAACGTGTATTGTGACACGTCTGGTATTGGGCTCGGCTGCGTGTTGATGCAGGAAGGACGTGTGGTCGCGTATGGCTCACGCCAACTTCGGAACCATGAGCAGCATTATCCCACTCATGATCTTGAGCTTGCTGCAGTGGTTTTGGCACTAAAAATGTGGAGGCACTATCTCCTGGGGAACTTGGTGCATCTCTACACCGACCACAAGAGCTTGAAATACATTTTCACCCAGAAGGAGCTGAATATGAGGCAAAGGAGGTGGTTAGAATTAATCAAGGACTATGAAATTGAGATTCACTACCACCCCGGCAAGGCGAATGTGGTTGCCGACGCGCTGAGTTGGAAATCACATGTCCATCACCTCACCATTACACCGGTGGAGGAGGAAGAGGCAAGTTTATACTTGGTTCCTTATGGATCGCTGTACAACCTTGCCCTCATCCCTACTATTAGGGAGGACATCATTACAGCTCAGAAGACGGATAAAGGCACGGCACATCTCCGGAGACGGATAGACAATGGAGAGATCAAATGTTTCCCGAAAGATGATAAGGGGACGCTGTGGTTTAATGACCGCATAGTCGTACCCCGAGATATGGAGTTGAGGAAGAAGATCCTCGATGAAGCTCACTTGTCCAAGTACTCCATTCATCCGGGTAGCAACAAAATGTACCAAGATTTGAAAAAGAATTTTGGTGGACACGGATGAAGCGGGAGGTAGCTAAGTACGTATCCGAGTGCGATACGTGTAGACGAGTGAAAGCTGATCACATGAAGAAATCAGGGCTGTTGCAACCCCTGAAGATCCCGGCATCGAAATGGGAAGATGTGAGCATGGATTTCATTGTGGGATTACCCCTAACAGCCAACAAGCATGATTCCATATGGGTAATCGTTGATCGGTTAACCAAGATGGCTCTCTTCATTCCGGTGAATACACGTTACAATGCCGGCAAATATGCGGAGCTATACATAGCGAAGATTCTATGCCTATACGGGGTACCCAAGACCATCGTCTCAGATCGAGGTGCATTATTTGTATCTCGCTTTTGGGAGCAGCTACACGCTGCATTGGGTACCAAGTTGATCAGGAGCTCCGCCTATCACCCTCAGACAGATGGCCAGACAGAGAGGGTGAATCAAGTTCTGGAAGACATGTTGAGAGCATGTGCCATCCACCATGGTAGGAACTGGGATGATCACCTACCATTGGTGGAATTCTCGTACAACAACGGCTATCAGGCGAGTATCAAGATGGCACCCTACGAAGCTCTCTACGGTCGCAAATGCCGCACCCCATTAAACTGGTGCGAGTCCGATGAAAGGGTCACATTCAGGGTTGATGTGGTGAACGACACCGAAGAGCGTGTTCAGACAATTCAAGCCAATTTGAAGGCCGCTCAATCCCGACAGAAGAGCTACGCTGATAAGAGGCGTAGACCGTTGCATTCTGACGTTGGGGAACACGTGTACCTCTGCGTGTCTCCGATGAAGGGCGTGCACCGGTTCGGTGTGAAGGGGAAGCTCGCTTCCCTTTTCATTGGACCCTATGCTATCACCGAGAAGTGTGGGCCAGCAGCGTATAGATTGGAGCTACCGGCATCCCTGGCTGGTGTCCATGATGTTTTCCATGTTTCGCAACTGCGAAAATGTTTGAAGCATACAGCTGCTGTTCCCACCGAAGACATCAACGAGCTGAAACCGGATTTAACATATGATGAGTATCCGGTGAAAATTCTTGATGAGAAAGCCCGAACCACGCGTAACAGAACGTTGTGGTTCTACAAGATCCTCTGGAGTAACCACACCGTGGAAGAAGCGACGTGGGAGAGCGAGGAATTCCATCGCTCAAATTACCCAGAGTTCATGGCTTCTCAACATGGGTAAGTCCCTACTACATCGCTATCTCTTCTTTTGTAATCTCGGGACGAGATTCTTTTAAGGGGGGAGGAATGTAAGGGCCTCAGTTTTGGCACACATTTGAAGTGTTCATCACCACACCACACACCTCATTTGAGGAAAGATGATGAACATAAATGAAGAGCATGTAACCACCATCAACATGCTCATTAGAGAACAAACTCACATATTGCAAAAGTGGTATTTCCCACATGTGATGTAGGTGGGCTGGACTTATGAAAACTCCTACACATTGCTAAGGATGTCCAGGCCAAGTTTCACCCAAATTCAGAACCTTTTTGAGGTCATTTTTGGTATAGATAGAAAGAGGACAGTTTGAAACCACATTCAAATTCAAACTGTTTTTATCCCATGAATTTAAAAATGGGAGGCATATTCTTATTCAACACATTTTTGTGATCTCACACACCAATTTTCACTCCATTTGGAGTTGATCTTGACATGAGCTAAGTGGGACGAATTCAAACTTTATTTGAATTCAAAACTGAACTTGTGCTGAAATTCACTCAAACCGAACCCAATTTGAATTCTATTCAATTCAAATGGCTCAGGGGTGAATAATTTGAATCACCAGGGGTATTATGGGGCTCACTGTTTACAACAGTGATTAGGAGTAAATTTCAGAGGTTAAAACCCCGGGTGGGACCCACATGTCATAGAGGGGAGAAGGAGAAACTTGCACCCAAAGTCAGGGTCTCGGTGGGAAATTCCACCGAGCAGCTGTCGGTTGTGCCACCGAGCAGCTACCGGCGCCACCAGCTGCTTCCCTCTCCGCGCGCTGGCGCCCAGGGCGGCTGTCTCGCGCCCCCACGCGACCGGCACCGCCTCAGCCGAGCAGGAGTCGGCCGGCTTTATCTTCTCGCGGGCAAACCCGAGCAGCGGCATTGTTTCTCGCCGCAGCTCTCTGCTCAATCGGGAAAACCAGCAAAACCATCTCCTCCTTCGTCCCTGAGCTGCTAGACAGCCACCTGAGCTTGCACTCCACCTCTCCAACGCCAGAAACCTCGAGCTCCGACCTCCTTTGCCCAAAGACGATCGCCACCGCGGCGACCTAGCCTTAGCCGAGAGTCAGGCGCCCATGGGCAGCGTTCCACAGGCGTTTTCACGGTCCAGCGAGAGAGGCAACAGGAGCGCGCGACCACCGTGCTGCTCTCCTCCAAGTTTGGAAGCCAACCGTGAAGAATCCGCAGAGGATTTCCAGTTTTTGCTCCAGCGACCGTAAACCGAGCTTCCGGTACGGTTTCTTTAAATTCTCGCTCTATGATCTTTCGGAGGTCATCAAATCTTGCACATAGACGCTGGACTAGCCGGCGATCAAGTTCTTTTCTGCATCCGTAGCGTGAAACTGTCTAGGAGTGACGAATTTCGAGCTCGATCGAGGGCGGTCATGGCGGGCACGGTCGGTCACACGGTGCCGACCAACTTACCGCCATCCATGAACCCTTTTGACACCTTGTCGAGCTTCCTAGAGGTACACTGATGCTGTAGGGCCGTTTGTTCAAGGTGTTGGCGGGTTTAGAAACCACGGTCGACGGTGTCGAGCCTCAACCGAGGCCGCGGCACGTCGCCGAGCTATTTTCGGTCACCCCCAGCCCGACCTGTCACCCCCGACGTGTTCCTCGACGTCGACAACCCCCTGGCGGCGAGTTTCAGACCATGGGAGGTCCGGCAGCGGCGAGCCGGCGAGCCCCGAGTCTGCTCCGGCGAGGTCGGCGGCGCGGGCGCGAGAGAACAGCGGGTGGAAGACGAAGCCGTCTGGCCCATGTGTCAGCGGCTGGAGAATTTAAATCGGGATCGGGTGTGGCCGGAGATCGGCTGTGCTGGTGCGCAAATACCCTGGGAGCTCCGGTGTGCCGGACACCTCCGCGCTCGACACGTGTGGTATCTCCAGTGTGCCGGACACCTCCGCGCTCGACATGTGTGGTATCCCCGGTGTGCGGGACACCTCCGCGCTCGACACGTGTCCCCGCGGGCCCGAGAGTTTAAACCTTTCCCCCGATTTTCAGAATTCTTCCAAACTTCAAATCCTCATAACCTTGGCTAGAAAGCTCCAAATCGAGTGAACCAAATTTTGTTGGATTCAGCTCTCTGAGCACTTTCCAGCAATACCAAATTCAGCTCATGAAAGTGAATAGTTTTCCAGAATTAAATCCCTAAAGTTTAAACTGTTGGGAATTTTATCTGGAGAACTACTTTATGAAAAATTCTGAAATTTGGCTGAAAGGTTCATTGGAGAATCCCTGAATTCCAGTAAAAATTTTCAGACTCATAAAAGTTCATTTAGTTACCCTAATTGGGTGATTAAAGGAACTGCCCAGAGAAAATAGAAAAATGTATAGAAACATTTTTCAGATTTTCTCCAATCTTAATTAGGACATAACCTTCTGTAGAATTCTTCAAATGACATGAAACCAACTCCATTAGAACCATCCTAAATTCTAGTTTCCAGAAAGTAATGGTGGAAGCCATGAAAAACCCTGGAATTACTTAGAGGCTCAATTATTGACCAAAGAGGCTTTTATTTGTACAAGGTTCAAATGAACTTTGTTTCAAATGAAACTTGGTCAAGACTCTGGTTAGGACCCTACCAAGCCACAATAGAAATTTCAGAACCAAAGGGGAGGGCTACCTAGAGTTAGTAGTAAATAAGTATTCAAGTTTACACATTGCATTTAAATTTACATGTAGTATTGTATTCAACGTGTAGCCATTGAAGAAGAGACCCCGGAAGTGCTGGATTTCCGTCTTCCGGACGAAGAACTAACCCCTGACCAGCAGCAACAAGGCAAGCCCCGGTTTGCATTAACCTTTTTATAAGTTTTTACTTTGTTTACATGTGTCATATGAAGTATGTATGTGCATTAGGTATAGGATGGATGGAACCCCACTTGCATAACCAGAATTTTTCCCTAAGAGTGAGGGTAGTGTCTAAGACCTCGAGTAGACAGGCTATGCTTAATAATTCATAGGGCTTCGGTACAAGTCGAGTAGTTGGAATCTACTCGCGAGATAGGCTTGGGACACACGGGTTCGGTTGAGTGACGTGAGATCACTTTAGTAATGAAAATGAGACTAGGCAGGGGCTAGGGCGCAGCAAGAGAGAGTCTTGTGTGCGCAGCCCTGCCCGTGTCGATTGAGGACCGATCCGTGTGCGGCCCTGCTGAACAAGTATTGAACGTACCGAAGGCATATCGGATATATGGGCCCCGATAAACCGATGTAGCCTAAACCTCCGGGCGTCGAGGCATAACGCACCGATTTATAGGTGTAGGCTGAGGGCAGCAAGGTGGAAAACTGCCAACGGGCATAGAGAGATGCTCCGTGTGGGGAACCTCCTGCTCGTTTCGGTGCGACCGGTTCGACGTTTGGGCTGTTGGGTGAAAGGTTGTCCCGTACGACATCGAGCGAGCATGCTGTGCAGCTCCACGGGTGGGCGTACGTGACGTGCTCTTTGGGTTTCCCTGCAATTGTATATCGAGTCGATTCGCCGTCCCTCGCGGTGACGAGTACCGCTTGATCACTGCGTTGTAACGTAGATTAATGAATGAAATGTTATGATTCAATATTGCTGTTATGATATAATTGAATTGTTACATGTGTGCCACCAAATATTGCTCACTAAATTTCAGTTTTATGAACCGTTAACTTGTTGCTAAAAAATGAACTAAGATGAACGTGTAGGCGTGTCCGTTTGCTGCAACATTGCTATCCTATGTCTTGGTATACCTCATGTAGAGTTTCATGCTTAGGTGAGTCGGTTAAGCCTTGCTGAGCCTTCGTGCTCATGGTTGCTGTTTAAGTGTTTTACAGGTGAGGAGCCACCCACGGACTCGGAGTACGAGTCCACCGGCGAGGGTTACCCTCCGTCGGGGACCGCGGCTGAGTGGGAGCCGTACACGCCGCGCTGAGCTGAGGAGTGCAGCTAGTGTGGGTTGCCCTAGGGCTGGGCAACCACTTTTGCTAGATAGGCGGGCGTGAGTTGTATAAAAGAAACTTCCGCTGTGTAATAAAAGACCCTAGTTTGTAACTGAGAAGTGTACTATTTTGTACATTCAGTTTGTTTTTCGCATGTAATATAATGTGTTCTTATGACGTGTGCTGTCGGGTGTCGCATCGCGCGGCACCACCCTCTGCGATCCTGGATGAGCGGATTTCCGGTCCGCCACACCGGCTGGAGTTACCGGCAAGTCTAGCGGGTGTTCATGATGTATTTCATGTTTCACAGCTGCGGAACTGCCTCCAATTCACCGCTGCTGTTCGCACCAAGGAAATCGACGAATTGAAACCAGACCTAACCTACACCGAGCGACCGGTTCATATTTTGGATGAAAAGACCCGGGTAACCCGGAACCGGACGATCAAATTTTTCAAGGTGCTGTGGAGTAATCACACCACGGAAGAGGCAACGTGGGAAAGTGAAGATTATCTCCGCACCAACTACCAGGAACTTTTATCTTTGTACAGTTTGTAATTACCTCTCCCGTCTTGTTCCTCTTTTGTAATCTCGGGACGAGATTCTTTTAAGGGGGGAGGAATGTAAAAGTCCCAAAAATGTGTATGAATAAAAACCAAGGTTTGAGTTCATATGTGTGGCAAAGACATGAAAAATGGGACTTGCTAAAACTTTTCTTCATGCAAGGTAATACATGGATGAACATCCAACATGAGGTTCACCTTTTTATTTAAAAGTGTTGAACCAATAAGGAGTTAAATAGCTCTTTGCATGTAAGTTTAAAAATTCAGATTTGAAATTCAAAGTTCACACAGGGGGTGACCAAAAACTTTGAATAAACATGCAGCCATATAGTTGGAATTTGTAGGAAAAAATTTTATCACCAACTTTGCATTTGAAGGGTGGGCTCAAAAAGGAGTTAAAGAGGAGCATTTGCAAATTCTAACCAAATCCAGATTTAGTCTTGCAAATTCAAACTGAATTTGAGGAATTCAAATTCTAGCCCACCTTTTTAAACTTAGAATGCTGGGAATTAAAGAGATCAGCTTGAACAGATATTTGGGAGGTACTTGTGGAGTGGGACCCACATGTCATAGAGCTAAAGGAAGAAGCCTTGCACCCTAAGTCTCAGCCCAGTGGGGAAATTCACCGAACAACACGTGAGCCACGAGCAGCTCCCACCGTGGAGCCACTGGGACGCTCGGCAGCACCACCAGCTGCTCCCTTTGCCCACGCACGGCGCCCAGAGGCGGTTCGCGGCCTGATCATCCCCCCTTGGACGAAGCAAAGGCCATTCCTTTTTCTCCTCTTCGTGAGCGCACGACCAGCGACCCTTTCTCCCCTCTGCTCTCGGTCCGATCGTAAGAACGGCGAAACCATCGCGCTCTTCCCTCCCCCGAGCTGCTAAACCCTTCCCTGAGACCAGCCCCCACCTTCCGGACCCGCAAGCAAGCGAGCTGCGGGCCCCGGTGCCCGAGAACAACCGCCGCCGCGGCGACCGAGCTCAAAAAGGTGATCGGGCGCTCGTGGACAGCCCTCCACAGGGGGTTTCACGACCGAGCAATCGCAGCTACAGACGCGCATGGGTGCGGTGCTGCTCTCAGCCCAAGCTCAGGCCATACCGTGAAGCATCGCCGGCGAATTCCAAGGTTTTGCTCCGGCGGCTTCAACCCGAGCATCCGGTATGGAAATCCAAAATTCTCCACTTCTATTCATTCTTAGCTCGTCAAACTTTGCACGTAGGAGCTGGACTAGCCGGCGATCATATTCTGCTAAGTATCCGTCGCATGAAAACCCTTTGGGGCGACGTATTTTGAGGTCTACCGAGCATTTCTCCGGCGGACCAAATTGGGCGCACAGTGACGACCGACTTGCGGTTGTTTCCGAGTCATTTAGGGGCCATGCCGAGCCTTGCGATCATCCACTGGTGCTGTAGGGCTCGTCGGCACAGGTTTTGGCGGGCTGGATACCTCAGGCAACACCGCCGAACCCCCACAGTAGCTGTCGCACGTCGCCGGCCATGTTCCAGTTGTTGGCAGCCCTAGCAAACCCCACAGCCTTGTTCCTCGGTGTCACAAACTCCCTGGCGGCGAGTTTCAGCTCAGGCGGTGGCCGGAAACGGCGAGCCGGCGAGCTCCGGCGTCGGGCCGGCGAGGGGCAGCGCGGGCGCGAGCGAGGGAGCCGGAGGAAGAAGACGAAGCGTGGGCCCCGTCTGTCAGCAGCAGAGAATTTAAACCCGGGATCGGGTGTGGCCGGGATCCCGTGTGTTGGCGCGCAGAGACGCTGTGGCCCGGTGTGGCTTCGTTTCTATTGGCTGGAATTCAAAACAGTGGGTCCAGCCGGGTTTTCTGTAGGAAAATAATTCCAGACTTAGCTTAATCTTTGGAAATTCATATCTCCCTGTAGAAAATTCCAATTTGAGTGATTCCAATTGGGTTGGATTCATCTCTCTGAGTTCTATCCAAATATGAACTCAGCTTTGTATGAAAGTCCATATTATATTCTGGAAAATCCTTTGAAGGTTTTCTGATAAAGAATTATTGAGGGAGTTTGGGTTATCCAAAAATCCCCAAATTTTGCCAGAACATTTTTTAGCATATTGTTGACCTACTAGAAAATTTTCAGCTCATTTGAAGATTATTTGAGTAGGAATTTGCTAAATGCAAACTACTGTGTTCAAAAGAGTCCAGAAACATTTTCAGAAAATGTTTCCCACTTCAAAAATCTGTTCTGAGCAATCCATAGCTCCAAAAATCATAGGAAAATTTAGACAAGCTCTCTGGGACATACTTGGAATCTTAGTTCACTTAGTTGGGCATGAAAATGTGCATTACTACAGAATTAATTCTGTTGAGTACAAATGCTTAAAGAATTGTTCTGGGAGAACTACTCAAGTAAAAGGGCTGAATTTTGGACCAGATTACTTTCATGTGATCAATAACTCACATGTAAATTATCAGCCCAATATGAGTCCTTTAACTTCCTGTTCTTATTCTCCATACTTATGTATATGTGATAATACATAAGAGACATTATGAGAATTATGAAGAACACAATATGACTCCGCATTAGCTGCAATTTGGCAAGCTAAATCCTTAGGTAGTATAGAACCTGCTGTAAAAGTTTTGAGGCCATTGGAGTTCTTGTTCTTCAGTTGCACTCAAATCCTTTCAGCTTATCTATTATATTCATTAGGGAACATGATTAGTGTATAGCTAAAGCCTTTAGGACAAATTAGTTTAATTCTGTTCTTTGCACAACAGAGGCAAACCAAGCCATGCTTGGCTTTTCCACACAACCTCTGTTCCTAAGAGATTAATTCTATAACTTCTTTCCATTACATTCCATGAAACATATGCATATGCATTTCAATAGGAACCACAACGAAGGGGACTCAAAGGAGTGATTCATCGAAGTGGATCAAGCTCCGGAGAGTCAAGGGTGGATCTGCAAGGACACTAACTGTTATATACGACTACCCTGCAAAACAGGCAAGCTCCGGTTTGCATTTAACAGCTGTTAAGTTTTTCTTTTGTATTCACTTTCGGTCAAGATATGAACTGTGCATTAGGTCTAGTGTTTGATACTCCTCTTGCATAGCCAAATGACCCATGGAGTATTGGGTAGGTGTCTTTCACCGTGTAGAACTGCCATGCTTAAGTACGGTTCGGTAGAAGTCGAGTGGTGAGATGCTACTCGCAGATTTAGGAACAATAGGGGCATACGGGATTGGTTCGTAATTGAATTAGCAAGTTAAAGTTGAGACCGGAGGGTTGTAGGAGCAGCAGGACATAGGGGCCTGGGTGCTGTAGACCTGTCCGTGTCGATCAAGGACCGATCCGTATGCGGCCCTGTTGAACAAGTTTAAGTTGTGTACCGGACTCATGCTGGCTATATAGGACCCAGTAAACCGATGTACCTCGGGAAGCTGTCGTTGGGACTTTTTGGGTCGCCTCAGGTGGACGGCCGTTGTGCAGTATGTGGGGAATATTCTCATGAAATCTCACGTCGGAAGGTGCACCATGAGAGTAGCTACTGTACGGGGCGACTTGATCGATTCAGCGGGGGTGAAACGGGGGAAAGGCTGCCACGTACGACGTCAGTGATGGTTGTTGTAGGCAACGTCGAGTCCGGGCGTACGTGTCGTGTAGTCCGGGTGTTATTGATTCGAATCACCGTCGCTTGCGGAATGGACCGAGCATACTTGTTCTCACAGTCGTGACGTAGTAAGAACTTGCATGAGAAAGAAACTAATCATATTGATGTGGAGTATTATACTAGCGTTGTATTGGATCTTGATGAATAGGCTAGTGCAAACTCGATTCTTTTATGCCATGAGCAATTTACATCGGGGGAAAGCGTTTCTTGTTTGATTGTGGACTCCCGATGTGGCGTGCCCAGGGTTACTTAAAATACTGCAGTAATACCTGAAAGTAAGGATTCACTTTTAGGCGAGTTTAATTATGCTTATGCCATCCTATGTTAGGTTCATAACCCCACTTAGAGTTTCATGTTTAGGGTGACGGTAAGTCTTGCTGAGCGTTATGCTCACGGATGCTATCCGAGTTGTTTTGCAGGTAATTGACTCGATGCTTATGAGAAGGGGTGCCGGTGAGACTCGGGAACCTCCGAGTGCTTACTCAAAGAGCATCCTCGCCGCTGCAGATTGTCTTCGTGTTGCTAGTAAGAAACGTCCGCGGGCTGGACCGTTTCTTTGTTGCTAGTTTAGATATGAGTCGTGAGAGTGATAGTCTTCCGCTGTAGTTTACTCTGATACAAGTATTTGTAAAACTTTCTTGTACGCTTCCGCAAACTATTTATGTAATATGATGTGTGTTCATCGACCCGTGTGCTGTTGGGTGCCGCATAACACGGCACCACCCGACGAGGTCCTGGCTGTCTCATCCATTGGGTCAATCTTCTCAGAGTTATGCTCTATCAAAGTCCAGCAAAAATTTCTGCCAGAACAGAGCACTCTGTTTTTGAGAAACATAGAAACCTATGAATTCTCCCCTTTGAAACTTAGTTCAAATGAAGAGTTCAGTAATTAATACGTGTTTTCCAACTTCCATTTTTAATTTAAAGTTAGTCATGAATAATTTCTTCATAGAAAAGAAGTTACAAAGTGTAGTACGGTGGCGATGAACCGTAAGACATATGACGGTACTGTGTTGCCTCACCAAAAGAAAATCCTATACCGGACTTAGCCGACTTCGTTAGTTCAGTGGCACTAGACGTCACTCGCACACGGATGCTACACGTCTACCGTTTCGTGGTTAGACTACCTGCAGAAACTCAAACAATCGTCAGACTCGGCTACACACCGAGCCTGGTATCCATACAGTTCGTACACCCGGCCGTCATCACTCGCCCGGATGTTCTCAAGCCAAACACGCCTTGAGTTACGTGTTCACGTTTCAGACCACGTGACGGGGTCTCCCGAATTGCACCATGCACGCCAGGGACAAACGTTGCTCGAATACCCCAAACGACATAAAGAGTCGTAGAGGATATCAAAGCGGGTCGGGTTACCTGCCACCCGTGGGGCTCCACCCTTCAGCTTGTTCGCACTGGTGGACAGCGCTTACGTGCACCCCCCAAGACATACACGTCCCGAGATGTACGATTTTCCGACATAATCAAATAGGTTAGTATGCCACTTTCTATACGCTAATAACATCCTTATACGGGCTACTAACTCGTTCCTCACTGGATTTTTGAAAAAGATGACCTTTGAAGTGCGTTAAACCTCAAGCGAGCTCTGATACCATGCTGACCTGACCCCACGGTCTTGTCGAACCAGGATCACGCTGAGGGGTGCAGCGTTGCACAGCACCGAATAACACACATCAAAGGCACAAAGAGGAAGCAAAACTTTTATTACATAAAGTGGTTTATGAACATTTTTACATCAAAATAGGTCCAGTCTACACTCAAGGGCGTAGACTACGCATCAAGTTCACGTTCAGCCCGTGAACGTGTCCTTGCTAGCACACACACACACACTAACACGGCGGCGTGCACGACTCCCACTCGACTGGGTTCCCCTCCTGGGGTTCCGTCTCCTCCTCAGGAGTCCCTTCCTCATAGAACCCTGCAAAAGCTTCAAACACAAGCACTGAGCACGAAGGCTCAGCAAGACTGACCCGTCTCTCCTAAACATGAAACTTCTACATGAGGGGTGATGGGTACATGAGGTAAAACAAGTTGCAAAGGACTCGCCTAATTAGTGGAACCTTACTTTCAAGTTTTAGCAGCAAATTGTGGAGAACCTTGCTAAGGCACATGAGAGAGCCGCAATCAAACAAGAAACACATTTCTCTCATGCACTTTGCCCAAAGTTGAAAGGAACTTTAATTAGCTCTAAACTACAGCAATCATTAACAATCAAGTCCATCTTTCATTCAGCAACATTTTTAACATGAAACTAGCCTGTTCTTTCTACGTCATGGTACAGTGAACAAGTGGTACTCACTGATCATGAGGGAAGGCGATTATAATCGATTTACACCTGCAGGGTTACCCGAACAACCCGTCACGTACGCCCGTACTCGATGTTGCCTACAACAACCATCACGGATGCCATACGCAACTACCTTTCACCCGTTAGCCAAATGTTGAACCGGTCCAATCGTCCCGAGCAAGAGGTCTCTGCACGCGCATCTCAGTGCCGCCAGCCGATTTACACCTCGAGCTCTCAACCTACCCTCTGAACGACCAGCTATGCCTCAACACCCAGCTACCCGAGTGACATCGGTTTCCCGGTTCCCATATAGCTGTTAGGTCTTTGGTACTGTTCTAGCTTGTTCAACAGGCCCGCACACGGCTCGGTCCTCAATCGACATAAGCGGAGCAATAGCACCCAGGCCCCAAAGTCCTGCTGCCCTTACTCTCCGCTCGGTCTCATTTTTCTTGTCATGTGTATCATGTGCTATCTCTACCCGAGTCGAGTGCCTCTAGCCTATGCTCGCGAGTAGTTCCAACTACTCGACTTGTACTGAAACCTACATAAACTTAGCATTGCAATAGCTGACGGGGTTTTGCAATCCTAAACTCAACCCATGGTTTTCTTGGCTATGCAATTGGGTTTCCAAACAAGACTCTAATGCAAGGAATAATGGTACTCAAGTAAGTGATCAAAACAATAAAAACTTGTAAAGAGGGTTAATGCAAACCGGAGCTTGCCTTGCTGCTCTTGGTCGTAGGCTAGCTGCTCCTCCAGAGTAACGAAGTCTAGGACTTTGAGTTCCTCCTCGACCTTAGCGACTACATGATATAATAAGTACATGTATTAATTAAATGCATTTGAATTGAGTTTTAACTTTGTGAACCTTCTAAGTCTCACTAGACAGACCCAAAGACTGTGAAACTTTTACTATGGCTTGGTTACAACCTAAACAGAGACTTGGTCAAGTTTTAGTTGTAGCAAAGCTCATTTGAGCCCTCCACAATTAATTATGTACTTGACCTTAATTGGAACTCTTAGGGTGCTCTAGGGATCTTCATGGAACAAGCAATGACTTTCTGAAAACTAGATTTTCAGAGGGTTCTAATAGAGTTGGTCTCACTTAATTTGAAGGTTCCTAGCCACAGATATGAGCTAAACAATTTCAGACAAAAATTCTGAAAATGTTTCTGAATATTTTCTATTTTCTCTGGAACAGTTTCACTAATCACACCATTAGGTGGATCAAAGGAGCTCAAATGGACCTGAAATATTAATGGTAGTTCAGGGATATTTTGGTGAACATCCCAGCAAAATTTCAGAATTTTCCTCCAAGAGATTCTCCAGTTAAAATTCCACAACAGTTTAAACTTTGAGGAATTAATTATGGAGAATTAAGGATTTTCATGCAGTGAAACTTGATTTTCTGGAAAGTGCTCAGAGAGCTGAATCCAACAAAATTTGGTTCACTCGATTTGGAGTTTCCTAGCCCAAGTTATGAGGATTTGAAGTTTGAATGAAATCTGAAAATCGGGGAAAAGTTTAAATCTGCTGGTGGGCCACGGGGACACGTGTTGCGCGCTGAGGCGTCGGCACACCGGAGTCCACAGGGTATTTGCGCGCCAGCACACCGGATCGAGCCACAGCCCGATCCCGATTTAAAATATCTGCCGCTGACAGCTGGGGTCCACCCCCTTCGTCTACATCCCGCCGCCCGCGCTCTGCCGCTGGGGTACCTCGCCGGAGAGCTCGCCGGCAGCCCCTTTGGAGCTCCAAGCTTTATGATTCCGGCCGCCTCTGCCTATTTTCCCTCGGGGAACACGATTCTGGGCTCAGCTCGTCATGAAAATGGCCAGCACATGGTCGGCGACGAGCAGCAGCCTCGGGAGACCTTCGGCCGTGTTGCCCGTCCTCCCTAGCACCTCACCCGATCGAGCTAAGGGTCGTTGAGCATCAGTGGACCATAGGAAAGGTCGACATGAGCTCCACGGAGCTCGGGAAGGGCTGTGTTAGGCTGTCACCGTGCGACCTAGGCTGGAAATCGGGATTTCTACTAAAACTCGAAGAACAGCGGTTTACCTCCATGGTTCTTCGTGGTTCCTGCTCCTATGGGCTCGTACTGGCAACTAGAAGTGATCCTCTCCATGAGAGGATGAGTGATGCAGTGTGGCTTACGAATTTCTCTGATCGGTGCCGACTCCTCTTTTGCACACCGTCACGAAAACATGAAATTCTGGCCTAAGCAGTGTTTGTCACGCCGCCGGAGCTTGCGGGAATGAAAGAGGAACTGAAGGCGAACCTCTTTGCTGTTCACAGCTCGGTGATCGGTGGGCTGTGGTGGCTGGGAGGATGGTTCCCGCAGCGGCGGCTCGAGCTGAACCGGCAGAGAAAGGATCGCTGCGGTGAAGCTCGGGGACGACTGCACAGGGTCTGGAACCGATGTGAGGGTGTTGAAGATGGCTTGGCGCACCTGGTGCTGGTCTCAGATCGCCGGGAGGGTCACTGGATTGGCCGGGCGATGAGGAACCGAAAGTTCACTCGGCGGTGAGGAGTTTCAGTCTGTTGGGCGAGAGTGCGTCGGGGTAGGGATGGGGAGCACCGGCGGCTGCTCGGACGCCTAGATAAGGGCCCCGGGAGTCGGTTCAGCGACCGTGGGCGGCAAGAAGGTGGTGGCGCGGCGGCCTCCCCTCGGTGGCGCTCTCGGGAGAAGCTCGGGGACCCGAGTACTGAAAGTCCACTCAGTTGATTTCCTTTAGTGGTTGACATGTGGGTCCCACTTTCAATTTTAACCTCTGATCTTAACTCAAATTCACTGTTGTAAACAGTAGTCCCCACAAAGCCCATGGTGATTTGAATTATCTACCCTTGAGCCATTTGAATTGGTTAGAATTCAAATTGGGTTTGGTTTGGATAAATTTCAGCACATGTTCAGTTTGAAATTCAAATAAAGTTTGAATTTGCCCCACTTAGCTCATTTCAAGATCAACTCCAAATGGAGTGAAAATTGGTGTAGGAGCTCAAAAAATGTGCTGAATAAGAATATGCCTCCCACTTTTGAATTTATGGGATCAAAACAGTTTGAATTTGCATTTGAGTTCAAACTGCCCTCCTCCTAGCTATACCCCAAAAGTACCTTAAAAGGTTTTGAATTTGGGTGAAACTTGGCATGGACATGCCTAGCAATGTGTAGGAGTTTTTCATATGCCCAGCCCCTATATATTACATGTGGGGAATACCACTTTTGCAATATGTGAGTTTGTTCTCTAATGAGTATGTTGATGGTGGTTACTTGCTCTTCAAATGTGTTCATCAACTTGCTTCAAATGAGGTGTGTGTGTGTGGTGATGAACACTTCAAGCATGTGTCAAAACTGAGGCCCTTACATGTTACCACTTTCAAATGTACTTTTACCTCTTTTGAACATGAAACGAGTGAATGGTGGGCCTCGGTGTTCATCCGTATCTTACAAGTAGTTTCACAACTTCAAACAAGTGAACGGTGGGTGTTAACGTTTATTTGGATCTCTTGAAACTTTCAAATGTACTTTTACATCTTTCAAACATGAAAAGACTGAATGGGGGGGGGGTCTCGGTGTTCATCCACATCTTAAAGGTAGTTTTACTTCTTCCAACTTGAAATGAGTTACTGGTGGGTCCTGACTATTTTTTTGGCTCTCACACAAGATTGTTTCATTTCATTTCAGCTCGAAACAAGTGAATGGTGGGCCTTAGGTTCTATTAAAAACCCATCAGGATAGTTTCACATTGTTTACTCTTGAAGCGAGTGAGCGGTGGCTTACAAGATTAATTCCTAACTTTTAAAGATAGTTCCACTTTGTTTAAATCGACGCAATGTGGTTATCATTATTTATTTGCAACATTCAAATGTACTATAATATCTTTGGGACTTCAGATGAGCTAAGTGTTATTTTTGAAGACATTTACATCTGTCACATGTAGTATCAACCTGTTTGAACTTGATAGAGCGAAAGTGGTTGTCGGTGTTGTTTGCAACTTTCAGAGCTATATTAACATTGTTTGAACTTGAAACGAGCAAGTGACCAATGATAGTTGATGTTACCACTTTCAAATGTACTTTTACCTTATTTGAACATGAAACAATTGAATGGTGGGTCTCGGTGTTTATTCGCATCTTAAATTTAGATTTACTTCTTCACAACTTGAAATGAGTGAACGGTGGGTGTTAACGTTTGTTTGGATCTCTTGAAACTTTCAAATGTACTTTTACATCTTTTGAATATGAAAGAGTGAATGGTGGGTCTCGGTGTTCATCCGCAACTTACTGGTAGTTTTACTTCTTCACAACTTGAAACGAGTGGATAGCGGGTGTTAATGTTTGTTTGGCTCTCACAAGGTAGTTTCATTTCATTTCATCTTGAAACAAGTGAATGGTGAGTCTTGAGTTTCCATTCAAAACCTTTCAAGATAGTTACACTTTGTTTACTCTAGAAACGAGTGAGCGGTGGCTCCCAAGATTAATTCCTAACTTCCAAAGAAACTTACAAATGTACTTTTACATCTTTCGAACATGAAACGAGTGAATGGTGGGTCTCGGTTTTCATCTGCATCTTATAGGTAGTTTTTGTTCCTCATAACTTGAAACGAGTGAACGGTGTGTTTTGACATTTTTTGGCTCTCACAAGGTTGTTTCATTTCATTTTAGCTTGAAACAAGTGAATGGTGGGTCTTGAGGCTCCATTCAAGACCTATCAGGATAGTTTCACATTGTTTACTCTTGAAATGAGTGAGCGGTTGCTCCCAAGATTAACTACAAACTTTCAAAGGTAGTTTCGCTTCGTTTTACACGGCGCGACGTGGTTATCATTATTGGTTTGCAACATTAAAAGGTACTGTAATATCTTTTGGACTTTAAATGAGCTAAATGCTATTTTCTAAGACATTTGCATCTGTCAGATGTAGTATCAAGTCGTTTGAACTGGATAGAGCGAAAGTGGTTGTCGGTGTGTGTTCAAAACTTTCAGAGCTATACTAACATTATTTGAACTTGAAACGAGCAAGTGACCAATGGTAGTTGATGTTACCACTTTCAAATGTACTTTTACCTTATTTGAACATGAAACAAGTGAATGGTGGGTCTCGGTGTTCATCTACATCTTAAATTTAGTTTTACTTCTCCACAACTTGAAATGAGTGAACGGTGGGTGTTAACGTTTGTTTGGATCTCTTAAAACCTTCAAATGTACTTTTACACCTTTTTAACAAGAAATGATGGAATGGTGGGTCTTAACCTTTGTTTGGATCTCTTGAAACTTTCAAATGTACTTTACATCTTTCGAGCGTGAAACGAGTGAATGGTGGGTCTCGGTATTCATCCGCATCTCTCAGATAGTTTTACTTCTTCACAACTTGAAACGAGTGAATGGTGGGTCTCTTGACGTTTTTTTGCCTCTCACAAGGTAGATTCATTTCATTTTAACTTGAAACAAGTGATGGTGGGTCTTGAGGTTCCATTCAAAACCTTTTAGGATAGTTTCATTTTCTCTACTCTTGCAACGAGTGAGCGGTGGCTCTCAAGATTAATTCCTCACTTGCAAAGGTAGTTTCGCTTCGTATAAACTTGACCAACAGAATGTGGTTATCATTTGCATCTGTCGCATGTAGAATCAAGTTGTTTGAACTTGATAGAGCGAAAGAGGTTGTCGGTGAGTGAATGGTGGGTCTCGGTGTTCATCCCCATCTTACAGATAGTTTTACTTCTTCACAACTTGAAACGAGTGAACGGTGGGTCTCTTGACGTTTTTTACCTCTCACAAGGTAGTTTCATTTCATTTTAACTTGAAACAAGTGAATGGTAGGTCTTGAGGTTCCATTCAAAACCTTTTAGGATAGTTTCATTTTCTTTACTCTTGAAACGAGTGAGCGGTGGCTCTCAAGATTAATTCCTTACTTGCAAAGGTAGTTTTGCATCGTATAAACTTGACCAACAAAATGTGGTTATCATTTGCATCTATCGCATGTAGAATCAAGTTGTTTGAACTTGACAGAGTGAAAGAGGTTGTCGGTGTTTGTACACAACTTTCATAGCTATATTAACATTGTTTCAACTTGAAATGAGCAAGCAACGAAAGGTAGTTTCTATTACCACTTTCAAATATATTTTTACTTCTTTTGAACATGAAACGAGTGAATGGTCTCGGTGTTCATCTGTATCTTAAAGATAGTTTGACTTCTTCACGACTTGAAACGAGTGAATGGTGGGTCTCAACGTTTGTTTGGCTCTCACAAGGTAGTTTAATTTCATATCGACTTGAAATAAGTGAATAGTGGGTCTTGAGGTTCCAATCAAAGCCTTTCAGGATAGTTTCATTTTCTTTACTATTGAAACAAGTGAGCGGTGGCTCCCAAGATTAATTCCTAACTTTCAAAGGTGTTGTCGCTTCGTTTAAACTTGACACGAAGGAATGTGGTTATCATTATTAGTTCGAACATTCAAAGGTACTCTAATATCTTTTAGACTTCATATGAGCTAAATGCTATTTTTGAAGACATTTGCATATGTCACATGTAGTATCAAGTCTTCGAACTTAATAGGGCGAACGTTGTTGTCGGTGCTTGTTACAAACTTCTTCCATAGCTACATTAACATTGTTTGAACTTGAAACGAGCAAGAAACAATTGGTAGTTGATGTTACCACTTCCAAATGTACTTTTACCTCTTTTGAACATGAAACGGGTGAATGGTGGGTCTCGGTGTTCATCCGCATCTTACAGGTAGTTTTACTTCTTCACAACTTCAAACAAGTGAACGGTGGGTGTTAACATTTATCTAGTTCTCTTGAAACTTTTAAATGTACTTTTACATCTTTTGAACATGAAACGACTGAATGGGGGGTCTCGGTGTGCATCCACATCTTAAAGGTAGTTTTACTTCTTCACTGTAACACCCTCGATTTCGTAATCATGCATGCATTCATATTTCATGTAGAGAAACATTTTAAAATAAGTGGAAACGGAGAAGGAATACAAAAGATAGCTAAAAAGAGCCAGTTCCAGTTCGCCGAGGAGCGCTGTAGACACTTCCCGCGGCCTGCTGGACACGTGGCGTGTTTGGAGCTCATCCCTGCGTAGTGGGGAGAGGTCCGGCACCGCCAGACACGTGGCAGGCTCAGAGCTAGCCTCTGTGGAAGGGGCGAGGTCCGACCCACTAGACGCGTGTCGCCTCCGGGGCTTGTCTCTGCGGAGAAGCGAAGTCCAGCCCCGAAGGACACGTGTCGCCACCGGAGCTAGTCGCTGCGGGGGATTAAGGCCCAACCCGCGGAACATGTGTCGCTCTCGAAGCTAACCTCTGAGAGGTCCGGTCCTACTGGACACGTGTCACCTTCGGAGCTAACCTCCGAGAGGTCCGGTTCTACTGGACACATGTCATTCTCGGAGCTCACTTCTGAGGAGACGACACTACAGGACACGTGTCGGCCTCGGAGCTCGCCTCCGAGAGGTCCAGCCCTGCTTGACACGTGTCATCCTCAGAGCACACCTCCGAGAAGAAGGGAGGTCCGACAATGATGGACACATGTTGACCTCGAAGCTCGTCTCTGAGGAGAAAGGAAAATTTGGCGCTGCTTGACACGTGGCACTCTCGGAGCTCACCTCCGAAGAGAGGGGAGGTCCGGCACTGACACGTGGCGTACGCGGATACGCCTCTGTAGAGAGGGGAGGTCCTGACCCACCAGACACGTGGCGCACGCGGAGCTCGCCTCTAAGGAAGAGGGAGGTCTCGCCCGCCTAACACGTGGCACAACCGGAGCCCGCCTCTGCGGAAAAGGGAGGCCCGGCCTCTGCTGGACATGTGGAGCCTATGGAGCTCATCACCGCGGAGGTGACGAGATATTAAGCGGTTTTTCTTCTGTACGCGTCGGCATACCCGATACGGGAGGAAACCGATACGATTTCCACGATGTTACCGCACCAAATCGATTGGAGATAAGTTGTTAAGATTCAAAAACAATTTGAATAGGACTCTTATTTGAAATCCAAACAGATTAGGACTCTTCTTTTTCTGGTTATAAATAGAACCCGAAACACCCCTTGGCCGTACCATCTATTCCCAAGTCAACGACTTAGAGGTCCTAGCCCCCAACTCGTCAAGTTAATTCCCTTCACCGGAGTTCAGTCGCCGGAGACCGCTGACGAGCTCGCCGTCGTCAAAAGAGAGCCGTGACGATCTGTCTTGCTAGGAGGAAGACCCCGAGACCAAGGAGAAGTGAGGTAGGTCTTCGTTACCACCTTACGACCTCATCGCGGTTTTCTTTACATCTGTTTCTTCGATCCCTTCGAACAGAAGCTTTTTAGTGGACAGATCACGTGTTGATTGGTTTTGATCTCGATCTTGAGTCAAGATCATTACCACGTCCACACTTGATCCATACACCCTTGTTCATCGTAAACTCCATGCAAAGCCATTAAAACATGCAAGAACACGTACAAACTGATCTAATGAAACCAGCACCATAGGAATAGCATGCATATGCATCATTGCATCTTGAGTAAAGTTTGTGCATGATGATTGATCTCTGTAAATCTTGTATATGCGTGATCGTGAGCAGAAGGACAGGCTCAGGGGGCTATCTATGAAGGACTACAGCACCAAGACTTCGAAGCGCCTAAGCAACAAAAGCCACAGGAACAAGGCAAGTGCCCCTTGACCATATTAATCCCATATTTAAAACTGTTTTGTTTGCAAAAAACTGTGTATGCTTGACTCAACTTGATGGGAAACCCTTTTCGTAGGAGTTTACTAGTTTTATTAACCACCCTTGTCGCCGGGAAAGTTAATGAGTCGGGTATGGTCGTTTTACTTTTTGCTTCGCTAATCTACGGGATATGGGAAGCGATAGAATGTGTCTAGCTACTGCACTCATAATGATAATGAAAACTTGAGGATGATAATGAACATGAATCGAGGGAGATCTAGGCCAGCTTGGTTCGTGGAAGTGGTAGAATGAGATGGTGGTTTACTTGCCGTAGATCTAAGGACCAGTTCATGCCAGCACATGCCAGGAAAACAGTGCCACCACAAGGCCAAATATGGGTGCAGCTTAGCTGACTAATTAGGTAAGTTGCTATATTGTTATGGACCGTGGAAGGCAGGGGGAGTGGGAGTCGAGAGAGGACTGCCCTGGGAACTGTATGGCACAAGAGAAGGCCCGTAGGTGGGAGAATTGGAGATTCTAGCCTGCTGGTGAAACCTTAGTGAGTCCATACATGTAGTAAACCCTTTGTAAAGGCTATTTTGTGATCTCTTGACCATACACCGGCGGTTGTGTACTGGTATAATGGAGGTTCTGCAGTCGCCGACGGGTGACGAAATCATAATCTTGTGGGTAAAGTGGTGCAAACTCTGCAGGGTATAAAACTATCATGATAGCCGAGCTTACGGTCACAAGCGCCTGGCCAACTCACATAATTAGATGGGATGGTGATTGGGATGGTATTTGGTTTGGTTATGGCTTTGGTCATGGATGGTCTTTGGTTTTGATTTCAAGACTGATGAGTCTTGGTAATGAGAATTGGACTGTTGGGTCGTGATAATGAGCTTTGGGTCTCAGTTATGAGACAGAATTGAATATGGGTTGAGATGGTAATGAATACGAGATGGTATTCATGAGCATGAGAAAAAGCTGAGAAAGATAAATGTTCGGATGAGACATGAAAGATCGTGGAATATGGTGGAGGTATGTTGATGTTTAAATTGGATAAATGTTGGGATTGCATTCACTTAAAGCTAGTTGATGTTTTTATCATGATTGTGAAATAACCTTTGCTTTCTGCAATGAGCCTTTTTATTCCCTACCTTGCTGTAAGCTACATATTATATTTTCTCGCACTTGCTGAGTACATCATGTACAAACTTGCATTATTACTTCATCATCAGCAACAGAAGAGTACTACGAAGATCATGTGGAGTATTAGGCGTGTGATCTACCGTCAACTTGCCTGTGGAGTAGGATATGGAGCCGCTGCTGCTTAGTTTGCTTCCGCAATAGTTTAGAAGACTTCCGCTGCTAGAATAAAGACTTCCGCTGCTAGAATAATACTTCCGCTGCTAGAATGAGTAGACACTCATGAGAAAATGTAATAAAATCCTATTATTCGTGGTATTATTCTGAATTCAGTTTGTGGATTATATGTGTATGTGTGATGAACATCCTGGGCACACATATGCATCAGCTCGGTTTCGAGGTTCTCGGAACAGGGGCGTCACAGATTCGTATCAGAGCTACCACGGTTGATCGTAGGTCGCAAGCCTAGATAGAAATCACATATTAGTATCAAAATCACCACGTTGACCATAGGACGCAGGCCTAGTCACAGATTAGCATTAGAGCCACTGTGACCGTAGGATGCAAGCCTAGAATTGTGACACCCTCATTTTTGGTTTTCGCATATATTCATATTTTGTGTAGAGAAAACATTTTAAAATAAGTAGAAACAGAGAAAGAATAACAAAGATAGCCAAAAAGAGCCAATTCCAGTTCGCCGAGGAGCACTGTAGACAATTTCCACGGCCGCTGGCCACGTGGCGTGTTCGGAGCTCATCTCCGCAAATGGGGAGAGGTTCGCCGCTAAACTGGCTACGTGGCAGGCTCGGGGCTCATCCCCGCAAAGGGGAAGAGGTTCGACCCCGCGGGACACGTGTTGCCCCAGGAGCTAGCCTCTGCAGAGGAGCGAGGCCAACCCCACAGGACATATGTTGCCTTCGGAGCTTGCCATTGCGGAAAAGAGAGGACCAGCCGCACGGGACACGTGTCGCTCTCGGAGCTAACCTCCGAGAGGTCCGGTCCTGTTGGACACGTGTCACCTCTGGAGCTCATCTCCGGGAGGTCCGACACTATCGGACACGTGTCATCTCCCGAGCTCATCTCCGGGAGGTCCGACACTGTTGGACACGTGTCAACCTCGGAGCTCGTCTCTGAGGAGAAAGGAAGTCCGGCGCTACTTGACACGTGGCATCTCGGAGCTCACCTCCGAAGAGAGGGGAGGTTCGGAATTGACACATGGCACACTCAGAGCCACCTCCGAAGAGAGGGGAGGTCCGGAACTGACATGTGGCATTCGCGGAGCTCGCCTCTGTTGAGAGGGGAGGTCCCGCCCGCCAGGACGCGTGGCGCATGCGGAGCTCGCCTCTGAGGAAGAGGGAGGTCTCGCCCGCCTGACACGCGGCACAACCGGAGCTGGTCTCTGCGGAAAAGGGAGCCCAGGTTTCCGCTGGACACGTGGAGCTTCTGGAGCTCACCGCCGCGAAGGTAACGAGATTTGAAGCGGTTTTTCTTCTGTACGCATGGGAATCCCCGGTACTGAGGAAACCGACACAAATTCCACATTGCTACCACACCAAATCGATTAAAGATAAGTTGTTAAGATCTAAAAAGCAGTTTGAATAGGACTCTTATTCAAAATTCAATCAGATTAGGACTCTTCTTCCCGGTTATAAATAGAACCGAAAACCTTTGGCCGCAACCACGAACTTTTTTTCCACCTCCTGAGCCGACAACTTAGATCCCTAGCCTCCAGCTCGCCGAGTAAACCCCTTCGCTGAAGTACAACCGCCGGAGAGACCGCCGACGAGCCTAGTTCATGATCGCCATCGCCGGAGGAGCCCCGACGATCTGTTTTGCTAGAGGAAGGACCCGAAGAAGAGTAAGGTAGGTCTCCAATATCACCTTACGACATCATCGTAGTTTTGTTTGCATCTGTTCTTCGATCCTTTCAAACAGAAGCTTTTTCATGGACAGATGTCATAGCCGGTTTCTCCGAAAAACAACCGAGTGAATATCACATGTATGCCAGGATCATTTTCTCATACATGTGATGACAAATAGTGAAGCATCATTTATTACAAGCCAGGTGTCGAATATAAATAAGTCTTACATAGCATATGTCTCGATGGACGATAATAAGTTCATAACATGTAAATAAAATTGCAGTGGAATATTATTCTTGTGGGCTCCGTCACAGGCGTTGCCCGGGGGACTCCATGAACCTAGAATCCTTCTTCGGGTTCGAAGTCTTGATCATTAAACACCACCTCATCCCCTTGACCTGAGCAGCAATTTAAACCAACAAATATGCAAGTTTGAGTACCGTTGGTACTCAGCAAGTGTGGAAAAGTTATGTCATGCATGGCTAGAAAAAGGAGAGGTTGAACTCATGGTTAAAGCACTACGCATTTAATACCTATCACCTTAGCTTATTAATCACCTACATTACTACACAGGTGAAATTGTCCCAATCTCCCATCCCATCATCATAATCAAATAACCATAACATCATTTCAAATGTTAAGCTCCCCGCTTAACATCCACAACTTCCAAAGTCATCATCCTCTAATCATGAATAAGTCCAAGCCGCTCTTGACCGTGAGCACGGCTGTCATGACAGTTTTAACTCTGCAGAGTTTGCACCACTGTACCCACATGTAGTGATTTCATCCCCCGTTGCCGGGTGGACTAAAAGAACCTCCATTATGCCAGTGGCCACGAACCACATTCACACTTCCCAGGTGTGTAGCCAGGAGATCACTACGAAGCCTGTACAAAGGGATTCCCGATGAGCGTGGGCCCACTGAGGTTTCACCCCTAACAGCATGCAAGAGGCTCCAACCCCGCTGCAGTGGCCCCCTCTTGAGCCTTGCGGTTCAAATGGTAGTCCAGCTGACACCTATTCCCCGCACCATCCAACACACCCATACTACGCCGGGGATACACCTAATTAATTGGCGAGCTGCCCCATCTCAGCATGTGGTTGGCACGGTAAAGCCAGGTTACATGCTCCATGAACCGGTCCTTAGGATCCAGGCAAGTACTAAACACAAACCCGAGTCTCGTGCACCCAGCACCAACCAAATCATCCAACTTGCCTCGATCCCTACCTCTACATAACTCATAAGATCTCATTCAAGAGTAAGGTAAATAAATTGATGATCTCATATCCCAATTATCCCATTCTAAGCATGACTAAGCATATAAATAAATGACATGATAAAATAAATACCAACTCAAGCTACAAGGAAACAAGGTAATGCAATTCTAGGGAAACTTCCTAACATGGGTTTCATGTTTCAATTGACAATGCAATTAATTCTATCTACACATCCTAGTACAGGATCAAAGTGGTCAAGGACACTCGCCTTCTTCCTGCTGCTCTGGGAATGGATAGTCCTGATCTTGGAAGGGGAGAACTTGCTCTGGGACAGGTTCTACTCATGCCAACACACATAGAAAAAGAAAACAACAATCGATAAGACATAGTTCACACTTTCACTTCATACAACCCACACATACATACATATGATAGCCATTCACATTTCTATGTGTTGTGGTTACTCTAGATGTGTTGATTATTAGCCTACATGCACTTTTAAACATATGTATATGATTTCTACTTTTTGTATTCAGATTTCTGTTTGCACACTATATATGAATTTTCAATTTGAGTAAATTCTTTATATTTAATTTATATACTTCTTAACTACCAAGTTTGCATGGAAGGTATTTTCCTACTCCAAATGGGTTTTAAACTTTCCACCAAATCCCAAACTGAAATCTTTGGATTTGGAGACTTCATTTATCATTTTCTAATTATGCATACCTATCTTTCCTTTATTTTCCCGATTTATTTTCTATTACTAAAAGTGAGTTTTAAATATTAAATAGTAGGGCATATCATCTAAACAGAATAGGTTCTGATCTAATATATTAAATAATATGTTTTTTTGAACTTCTCCTCTGATGTGAACTAATTTAAATTTGTTTTTCCCACTTTCAGAATTATTTATTTACCTAAAAATGTGTTCCTAGAACAAATAAATATGAACCACACCCAAACAGATTTCATTTCAGCCTAAAATTTATTTTTAGTTCATTCTAAAGTTTTCCAAGTGTTAGTAGAGTTTAAACTTGAATTAGCACTTGTGTTTGCCTTTCCTTTTAAATTTAAATCCTAGTCACACATTCAATTTTCTAAATTTAATACCATATACGGTCAAAAAGGTAAATTCACCCTACTACAGGGTCTAATTTATTATTTTAAGAATTTCCAGGGGCCTAACTATGCATAACAGAGGGGTTTTGATAATTTTTATTAAGTCCAGGGGCTAAAACTGATTTTTAATTGAATTTACATGAATTTCTGAAGTTCCAGGGGCTAGATCAGAAGTTTTCAGAGCTAACTCATGTTTTTCGAGATCCCCAGGGGGTAGCGCGTAAGAATCCCGGCCTTTATAAAGCGGGGCTGATGTGGACCGTCCGATTTAAAATAGACGGCTCAGATTAGATCACCGAACCGGTACGCGCGGGTTTTAATTCTACCGTGCGATTTAAAATAGACGGCCCTCAAGGGGCCACGTCGCCCTGGCCGGAGCCAGCCCGCGCTGCCCGGCGGCGCGCGGCGGCGGGAGGCGGCGATCTCACCGGAGATCTTCGGATTTTCTTCTATACTTCCTAAAACTTGGATTTCATGGCATAGAACGGTAGAGGGGAGGTCGGGGATCTCACCTCGGGGTTTTTCCTGAGCTCGGAGGCCCTGGAAGGCGGTCGTCAATGAGGTCCGAGATGGAATCGCGGCGATGCTCGTCGGAGCTGTGTCTAGGGCGCAATCTACCGAGTTTCTGCTCCTGCGTGATTCCCCGGAGGCGGTGGAACAGGATCGGTGTGTTAGATCAGAAAACATGAGCAAAGATCTAGAGAAAACGGTGATCGGAGCTTCGATTCTCACCGGGAGGAAAAACAGCCGATCGGGTGGGGAAAACGGGGCGATGCCAGCGTTTATATAGACGGGGGAGGGCGGCGTGTCGGTTGTGATCGAGTTGGAGTCGTCCGGGACCAGAATTTGGCTGGGAGACGCGGTTTTCCGGGGTAGTTTTTATTCGGGAGAGAGAGGTGTCCCGGGGTCAGCCGATCGCGCGCGAGGAAGAAGATGACGGCGGGCCCCGCGTGTCAGTGAGAGGGAAAAGGGGCGCGCGGCTGCGGGCTGGCGCGGGGGTATGGTGGGCCGGCTGTTGAGTTTCGGCCCACTGGCCGGGGGTTTTGTTTTTTCTTTTTCTTTTCTGTTTTGAGTTGAATTTGAATTCCAATTTGAATTTGAATTTCTGCACCACATGCAATACGTCCAAAAATTTTTAAATTCCCCTCTTAACAGGTTTTGGGGTGTTACTGCTCTACCCCCCTTAAAAGAAATCTCGTCCTCGAGATTGGTGGTTCTAGGAAAACAATTCCGGAAACTGTGCCTTAAGCTCGTCTTCTCGCTCCCATGTGGCTTCCTCTTTCGAGTGATGCTTCCACTGCACCTTGCACATCCGAATTCTTTTATTTCTTGTGAGGCGTTCTATTGTCTCCAAAATCATGAATGGTTGCTCGGCATAAGACAGATCCTCAGCTACGTCAATCTCATTCATGGGTAACATCTCTTCGGGCGTCCTCAGACATTTCTTGAGTTGTGACACATGGAATACATCATGCACATCTGATAGGCGAGCCGGAAGTTCTAGTTGATATGCCACTTCGCCTTTCCTCTCCAGAACTTGAAAGGGTCCAATGTATCGAGGTGATAACTTCCCTTTCACCTTGAACCGACGAAGTCCTCTGATAGGGGACACCTTGAGATAGACATAGTCCCCCACGTTGAAAATAAGCTCTCTTCTCCGTACATCGGCATAACTCTTTTGTCGGGTCTGTGCTATCCTCAAATTGTTGCGGATTTCTCTAACTTTCGCCTCGGCTTCTTGTAGTACTTCGGGTCCAAACACCTTACTTTCCCCGGCTTGGTTCCAAAATAGTGGGGTTCTGCACTTTCTCTCATACGAAGCTTCAAATGGTGACATCTTCATACTAGCCTGATAGCTGTTGTTATAGGAGAACTCCGCATACGGTAAGTTCTTATCCCAACTCCGATTGTTTTTGAGTGCACACACTCTCAGCATGTCCTCAAGGATCTGATTGGTTCTTTCCGTCTGTCCGTCAGTCTGGGGATGATAGGCAGAACTAAAGTTCAGATGAGTTCCCATGGTTTCATGTAACTTCTGCCAGAACCTTGAGGTGAACTATGTCCCTCAATCTGACACTATCTTCTTTGGCACTCCATGGAAACACACGATCCTTGACATGTACAACTCCGCCAATTTGGATCCGTTGTAGCTTTCTTTTACGGGAACGAAATGAGCTACCTTGGTTAGCCCGTCGATGATGACCCATATGGAATCATATCCTGATTGGGTCCTGGGTAGTCCCACTATGAAATCCATACTGATTTCTTCCCATTTCCATTCAGGCACTTTGAGTGGTTGCAATAATCCCGCGGGTCATTGATGTTCTGCTTTCACCAACTGACATGTGTCACATAGGGCAACATGTTCCGCGACATCTCGCTTCATGCCATACCACCAATACCTGCTCTTGAGGTCCTGGTACATCTTCGTACTCCCAGGATGAATGGAATAGTCGGAATCATGAGCCTCCTTCAAAATCAATTCACGGATCTCCTTCACTTCAGGCACACAGATTCTTTTCCCGTGCCAAACCGTACCTTGTTCATCCTCTCTGAAACCAGAGGCTCTATTATCCTTGATGATTTGTCGGATTTCTTGTATCTTCTCATCATTCTTTTGAACATCGCGTATGTCTTGCTCTAAGGTGGAGTCCACTTCCATGGCGATGGCTTCACCTGTAAAGGTCCCAAAATTATGAATACAAAGAAACACTTGTTTGCAAAGTTTTGTTTCATGTGTATGAAATTTGGGACTTGTTAAAACTTTTTCCCACATGTGATAACACACATGAGGGCTTTCTTCACACAAGTCAAATGTTCATTTGAGAACTTGGAACCCTAGAGGGGTCTATAACAAGGATGGGAAGTTCCCATATGTGTGAGAAAACAAAAATCAGATTTGGAACAATTTGTTCAAACAAAAATTCAAATGAGAAAAACACAATGGAATTCAAAACTGTTGTGCTAAAAATCTCATTTGCAGCAGCCAAAATAAAAATCAGATTTCATATTTGAATTCCTTGAGTCCAAATTAGGGGGTGTGCAAAGTTTCATGGTTTATGGAAGTAGTTTGCAACCCATTTTGCAAAATGGACTTTAAAAGACAAAGAATTCAAATACCTATTTGAATTTGGATGAATCGTGCCCAATTATTCAAATGCAGTTTAATTTTCAACTCCACACAGTTGAATTTCATCATTTGCAGATTGTTGAGATATTTTGGAGAGATAAGGGAGAGATGGGACCCACATGTCATAGGTACCAAAATATCTACACAAAAGAGATGGGTCTCTGTTTTGCTGCCTTCAGGGGAGCGACAGCAGCTGCTCGGGACAGCACACCCGCAGCTGGTCGGCCGCCCCCGCAACCGACTCCAGTGCCGATACAGCCCCCCTCAGCGCCCTCATCCATCCACAACGTGCTCTCCCTCTGCTCACGGACAGAGCACAGAGGCTCTTCCTCTCCCTCATGCAGAGCCGAGCGAGTACGCCGCCGCCGTCGTTTGCTCGACAGCCGGCCCAAACGGGCGCGAACAGCAGCTAGTCAGTAGCCGGATAGCACCGGCGCAGCTCCCTCTCCCTCCTCACCGCGTCCCTGACCGGTGATCGGCTCTCCAACCCCGGGAGCAACGCGGCCACGCGAAGGACGAATATGACCTGATGAGGAGGCTTCCGCGGGCAGCCCAACCGGGCGCTTGTCACGGCCAAGTACCAGCGCCTCTGGACGCGCCAGGGCACCCTGCTGCTCCCCTCCAAAGATCAGACCGTGCCATGCATCACCGGGAGGGAATTTGGAAAAATTGCTCCGGCGTACTCCCTCTGACCTTCCGGCACGGTAATCCCGAATTCCTCTTCAATTCTCAATATTTGTTCATCACAGTTTGCACGAAGGGTCCAAAGTAGTAGGCGATCCTTTGCTCTTCACGTTTCTAGCCTCAAACTGCACCTAGAGCCAGTATTTCAGGATTTTCTACCGGCAACCGAACCGGGGGACCGCGGTCGCACGGTGAAAGCAGATTTACCATGGTTCCCGAACGTTTTTGAGGCTAGGCCGAGCTTCCCCATCGTTCACTGGTGCTGTAGCACCATTTTGTCAAACTGTTGGTGCACTAGGATGACCGGCCGACGTCGCCGATGAAGTGCCGGGCTGCCGCAGCGTCGCTAGCTACCATAGAGGTTTTGCCGGCTCGGGGAAACCTTACCATCGTGCTCAGCGGGGCAGGTTAGGCTCTGGCGGCGAGCAAGGGCTCGAGCAGAGGCCGGGAGATCGAGTTCCGGCGATCTCCTGCGAGGGCGGCGGCGCGGGCACCCTGAGCGCGGGAACTGACCCGAGGTAGAAGAAGGGGTCGCCGGGCCCAGTCGTCAGTGAGAGAGAGTTTAAAACCCTGATCCTCTGTGGCTGTGGGATCCCGTGTGACTGCACAGAGGAATATGTGTGGCCCCGTGTGCCTTTGATTCTGTAAGTGACACGTGCCCCATGGGCCACAGTCAGGTTTAAATTTTTCCCCGGATTTATTCAAATCCCAGATTTTTCCCCAAACTTTAGAAGAGCATAACTTTTGCTAGGAACCTCCAAATTTAGTGCTTCAAATTGGGTTAGATTCAGATTGACAAACTCTATCAAATTATGCAACCCAATTTGTATGAAAGTCTTTATTTAATTCTGGAAAATTCTTTAAAACTTTTCAGCAAAAGAATTTTAGAGGGAGTTTGATATATCCAAAAATCCTCAAATTTTGCCAGAATATTGGGAAAGGTGGCCGCGTACAACGTCAGTCGAGGTTGCTGCCGGCAACTCGGAGTACGGGTGTACGTGTCGTGTAGTCCGGGCGTGTACTGATTCGAATCACCGTCGCTCGCGGTCATATGAGCATACTTGCCCACTGTGTCTTGACGTAGTAACAACTGGAATTGTTTATCTTTAAACTTGATAAGGCTGTGCTATAACTTGTATTGCAACCATGATTGAATTAGAGGTAGGCTCATTAAACTTTACTTTCACATTGTGCAAGGAGCATCGTGACAAAGCGCTTCTTGTTTGATTGTGGAGTTGTGATGCTTTTCGGCTCAAGGTCTGCACAATGAGGCTTAAAATATGAAAGTTAAGGATCAACTTTAGGCGAGTCCCTTATGCAAATCTAGCCGACCCATTTGAAACCATCGTGCATGTAGAGTTTCTTTTTTAGGAGAGACGGGTCAGACTTGCTGAGCCTATGTGCTCACGCTTGCTATATAAGTGGTTTTGCAGGTTAACAACGATGCTGAAAAGAAGGTTGTCCGGTGAGACTCGGGGACTCCCGAGTCAGGTAACACATGGAGAACCCAGCCGCTGCTGCTTGTCTTCGTGTTGCTAGCGAGAGGAGTCCGCGGGCTGGACTTCATCTCGAGTGCTTTTAGTTATTCGACGTGAGTTGATATAGACTTCCGCTGTAGTTACTTGATGTAAAGTGTTTACAAAGGAAAAACTTGTAAGCTTCCGCTATTGTTTTATGTAATACATTGTTCCTCATATGTGTGTTGTTGGGTGCCGCACAACACGGCACCACCCAATGCGATTCCCGGGCGAGTGGCCTGTCTCGGCTGAGCGGGTCGCGTCAGCGTGGTATCAGAGCCGCATTGGTAATAGCACATGGAATAAGGGAGGTATTACGACAAAAATTTAGGTTACGGTGAGGGTACGGTACTAGGCCCACATAAGGATTACTATTAGCTTAATATGAAGGTGGCAACCTAACTTATTTGTTATGCCGGAAAATCGTGCATCTCGGGACGATTTATGTCTTGGGGGGTGCACATAAGCGCTGTCCACCAGTGCGCACAAGCTGAAGGGTGGAGCCCCACGGGTGGCAGGTAACCCGATCCGCTTTAGTATCCTCTACGACTCCTCATGTCATTTGGGGTACTCGAGCAACGTCTGTCCCAGGCGTGCGTGGTGCAATTTGGGAAACCCCGTCACGTGGTTAGTAACGTGAACACGTAGCTCAAGGCGTGTTTGGCTTGAGAACACCTGTGCGAGTGATGACGGACAGGTGTAGGAACTGTATGGATACCGGGTTCGGTGTGTAGCCGGACCTGACGATTGAGTGTGACTTGTGCAGGGTTAACCACGAAATCTTAGTATGAATAGTACACGTTTGCGAGTGATCGTTTTAGTGCCACCTAAGATACGTTTATGCCGGTATAATCCGGTTAGGATTTTCTTTTGGTGAGGCTACGTAGTACCGACATGCTTCTTACGGTGCATCGACGCCGTACTAAACATAATAAACCCTTTCCTTTGAAGAAATGACTCATGAACTAACTTTCAAATAAAAATGGAAGTTTGAAACAAATATTAGTTACTGAACTCTTATTTTGAGCTAAGATTCAAATAAGAGGAAGACTAGGCTTCAAAGATTTCAAAAACAGAGTGCTCTGTTTTCGGCAGAAATTTTTGCTGGACGTCAGCAGAGCGTAACTCTGAGTAGCTTGACCCGATTAAGGTGTATGATACAGTTCTGGAAAGATTTTCAAGTGATCTACAACTTCTTTGTAGACCTCCAGAGCTAAATCACATGCTAAATGGGTAGAAAGTTCAGAGTAAGGTAAACTGTCCAGAACCAGGACAGCAACAAAACCTCTCTAGATCTTTCTGTTTTTAAGCCATAACTTTCTATAGAGAAACCCTTAAGAGGCCTAAGATAACCCATTGGATAGGTTATGAAATGTGCAACATTGTTGTAGTTCAAAGTTTGTTCAGGTTCTTATTGTATTTACATATACAACTGTGATAAAATCAGCCACGTACAAAGGAGGTGCTGGCAAATTTTATCCAGGAATTCTGTCAAACTTGAAGAATCATAACTTTTAATCCGGAGATGATCTTGGGGCATATGAGTACTCGTTGGAAAGATACTGAACTTAACTTTAACTTTGGTATTCAACTTGAATTATGAAGGTGCCCTTAACTAGATCAAAATCTGGAGATAGTGCGTAAAGGTCTGTCCTGTACAGATAGGCTGAATAATTATGCCTACTAAGGAGTTTTGTAAACATGAATTTTGTTACTGCTTTCATAAAGTTTTGACATAATCATGTTTCCATTAGTCTCACATACTGCTGAGTTCTTGTTTAACTCATCTCAACTACATTTTGCAGTATGGTTCGTACTCGCTCTAGGAGTAGGGCCGGAAGTTCTCGTCGAGGCGGTGATGCTTCTATTCCACCGCTGGAACCACCATCCACAGGATGGATGGATCTTATGACTCGAGTCGTCGAGTCTAACCAAGAGAACGCTAGGCTACTCCAAGAAGCAACGCAAGAACACACACGCTTACTCCAAGCTTTGGTACAGCAAGGCGTACTCCAGAACATGCAACAAGTCGTTCCGTCTTGGGACGCTTACCTGGACTTCTTGGCGACTCTACCGCCAATTTTTACTGAAGCCACCGAACCTGTGGAAGCAGATCAATGGCTTCGTGTCATGGAGTCCAAATTTGGAGTATTCAAGTGTGATGAATACCAGAAGACAAAGTTTGCCGCTCAGCAACTCCATGGAGCCGCCGGAAACTGGTGGGTGGATCATATTGCCACCATTCCGGAGGACCATCAAGTGACATGGAAGGAGTTTTGTGAAGCCTTTCGTACTCGTTACATGCCATTAGGTATTGTCAAGGCAAAGCGGGAGGAATTTTTGGGCTTGAAGCAAGGGGACATGAGTGTCCTCGAGTATGTCAGGAGATTTAATCTTTTGGCCCAATATGCTCCCGAATATGTGGCGAAAGAAGAGGCACGGTGTGACCAATTCTTCCATGGCCTGAGTGCCATATTACGGGAGAAGCTGACCGTACATAATAACGGCAGTTACACCGACATGGTCAATGCGGCTTTCATTCAAGAGAAGCCGACACTTGAGTGGCAAGCGGAGAAGAGAAAGATGAGTGAGATCGAGCAGGCTAGCACAAGTTATGTGCCTCAGAAGTACCGTTTGGTGTATCAAACGCCACCCGGTGAAAGATGGAGGCCACCTGTACGATCAACTCCTCAGAGATTGATTGCTGGTCAAGTTTTACAGCTTGCACCACCTCCACAGCCGCAGCATCAGACGGTGGTTTGTGCTCCATCGCTGCAGCCATATGTACCTAGCAGTCCACCGCAAGTCAACGAAGAACCGGAGAGGCATCCGTGTTTTACTTGTGGGCGTAAGGGCCATTATGCTAGGCAATGTCCGGAGGGAACTCGAGGCTACGGGTCATGATATTTACAACACTACGACCCATACCTCAATCTGCAGATAGGAGGGCAGATAAGGGGCAACATTCACTATACTGTGATTGATGATGTTCCGGAAGGAGAAGCCGCTTTAGCAGGGATGTTTTCTCTGGGTCAACTACCGGTTTTAGTTCTCTTTGATTCCGGTGCCACAGACAACTTCATTAGCCAATCTTTTGTGGCTCAACATCAGCTCCAAACCATTTATACAAAGAGGCAATACCTCATATCTTCGCCCGGGGGCAGCAGTACCGCAAGCGAGGTTGTCTCCGAGCACCTCTTTGTTTGGGGGGTAAAATATACCCTACGACCCTCATTATTCTTGAAGGTCTGAAGATCGACATCATTTTGGGGATGTCGTGGTTGAATTATCACCACGCGGTTCTTAACATCAGCTCCAGGACGGTTGAGCTCAACTCCCCACAGCACGGTCTTCATATATTAATTCTGGGCGCTAGACGGCAGCAGATTGCAACAGTGAACCACACGGAAGCTGTCACGATAGAGGACATTCCGGTGGTACGTGAGTATCCGGATGTGTTTCCCGATGATTTACCGGGCATGCCGCCCGAACGAGACGTTGAGTTCAAGATTGAACTTATACCGGGAACGACCCCGATACCACGAAGGCCGTACAAGATGGCACCCAATGAACTGGCAGAATTGAAGACACAGCTGAATGACCTAATGAGCAAGGGCTTTATACAACCGAGTTCGTCACCTTGGGGTTGTTCAGCGTTGTTTGTCAAGAAGAAGGATGAAACACTACGGCTTTGTGTTGATTATCGTCCTTTGAATGCCGTTACCATCAAGAACAAGTATCCACTACCTCGCATTGATATGCTATTTGATCAATTAGTGGGTGCGAAGGTATTTTCGAAGATGGATCTTCGGTCCGGATATCATCAGATTAAAATCCGGACAGAAGATATTCCGAAGACGGCATTCTCAACGAGATACGGGCTGTATGAGTATCTCGTTATGTCTTTTGGTTTGACCAACGCCCCGGCACACTTTATGTACCTGATGAATTCAGTGTTCATGCCAGAGTTGGATAAATTCGTCGTTGTTTTCATCGACGATATCTTGGTGTACTCCAAGTCAGAGGAAGAACATGCTGAACATCTGCATATTGTGCTACAAAGATTGCGAGATCATCAGCTCTATGCAAAATTCAGCAAGTGTGAATTCTGGATTAATCAAGTACCTTTTCTCGGACACATCATTTCAGCGGAGGGCATCGCTGTAGATCCGAGTAAGATTATCCAAGTGCAGAAATGGGAGTCACCAAAGTCAGTACATGAAATCCGTAGCTTCCTCGGTTTAGCGGGTTACTACCGGAGGTTTATTCCGAGTTTCTCCAAGATTGCTAAACCGATGATGGAATTACTAAAGAAGAATACCATATTTGTGTAGGGTGCTGCGTGTGAACAAGCTTTCAAGACTTTAGTGAAGCATCTCACAACAGCCCCAGTTCTTGCTCAGCCGGATACGACAAAGACATTCGACGTTTATTGTGATGCATCTGGCATCGGTCTTGGTTGCGTGCTGATGCAAGAAAGACGAGTGGTCGCTTATGGATCTCGTCAACTCAGAACTCACGAGCAGCATTATTCAACTCATGATCTTGAGTTAGCTGCCGTGGTCCTTGCTTTGAAGATGTGGAGGCATTACTTGCTCGGAAATCTTGTACACCTCTACACCGACCACAAGAGCTTGAAGTACATCTTCACTCAGAAAGAATTGAACATGAGGCAACGAAGATGGCTAGAGCTCATTAAGTACTATGAACTTGAAATTCATTATCATCCAGGAAAGGCAAATGTGGTCGCCGATGCGCTCAGTCGTAAAGCGCATATCCATCACCTAACTATTGCTGAAATGGATGATGAAGAACCAAGCCTCCGTGTCATACCATATGGAGCTCTCTATAATCTTGCTCTCATTCCTATCATCCGAGAGGAGATCATGGAAGCTCAGCGAAAAGACAAGGGTATGTCTCACATACGGCGGAGGATAGACAATGGAGAAATGAAGTGCTTCCGGAAGGACGATGAAGGTACCTTGTGGTTCAACGACCGGATTGTAGTACACCGGGATATGGGACTACGGAAGAAAATTTTGGATGAAGCTCATTTGTCCAAGTTTTCCATTCATCCGGGCAGTAATAAAATGTACCAAGATCTCCGGAAGAAGTTTTGGTGGACACGTATGAAACATGAAGTTGCAAAATACGTTTCAGAGTGTGATACGTGTCGAAGAGTCAAGGCCGACCATATGAAGAAGTCAGGCCTGTTGCAGCCATTGCAAGTACCGGCATGGAAATGGGAAGACTTGAGTATGGACTTCATCGTCGGATTGCCGATGACCTCTCACAACCATGATTCGATTTGGGTAATCGTGGACCGATTAACCAAATCAGCACATTTCATCCCTGTGCATACTAGGTATAACGCAAGGCATTATGCGGAGCTGTACATAGCACGGATCTTGTGCTTACATGGAGTTCCCCGTACCATTGTGTCAGATAGAGGATCGCTGTTCGTAGCCCGTTTCTGGGAGCAGCTACATGCATCCTTGGGGACAAAGTTGATTAGAAGCTCTGCATATCACCCTCAAACCGATGGGCAAACTGAGAGGGTGAATCAAATACTGGAAGATATGCTAAGGGCGTGTGCCATCCACCAAGGTAAGAGCTGGGATGATCACTTACCGCGGGCGGAGTTCTCGTACAACAACGGATATCATACGAGCATTAAGATGGCACCATATGAAGCTCTATACGGCCGGAAGTGCCGTACACCATTGAATTGGTGCGAATCCGGTGAACGAGTAACGTTCGGGGTTGATCTTGTCAAGGAAGCCGAAGAGAGAGTTCGGATAATACAAGAGAACCTCAAGGCTGCCCAATCTCGTCAAAAGAGCTACGTGGACCAGAGACGTCGACCGCTGCATTTCGAAGTTGGAGAGCACGTGTATCTTCGTGTGTCCCCGATGAAGGGGATTCATCGGTTCGGTGTCAAGGGGAAACTTGCTCCCCGATTCATCGGTCCATTTACTATCGCGGAGAAGTGCGGAACTGTAGCCTACCAGCTGGAACTACCGGCAAGCCTTGCCGGTATTCACGACATATTTCACGTGTCCCAGCTGCGGAAGTGTCTCAAGTTTACCGCTGCCATCCGCACCGAAGACATCGACGAGTTGAAACCGGATCTCACCTATGTTGAGCAACCTGTACAGATTATCGACGAAAAGACCCGGACCACCAGGAACCGGACTTTGAAATTTTACAAAGTTCTGTGGAGTAATCATACCCTGGAAGAGGCGACGTGGGAATCTGAAGATTACATCCACAAGAATTATCCGGAGCTTTTGTCATAAACCTTGTAATTACCTCCCACCTCGTTCCTCTTTCGAATCTCGGGACGAGATTCCTTTTAAGGGGGGAGGAATGTAAATGTCCCAAAATTATGAATACAAAGAAACACTTGTTTGCAATGTTTTGTTTCATGTGTATGAAATTTCGGACTTGTTAAAACTTTTTCCCACATGTGATAACACACATGAGGGCTTTCTTCACACAAGTCAAATGTTCATTTGAGAACTTGGAACCCTAGAGGGGTCTAAAACAAGGATGGGAAGTTCCCATATGTGTGAGAAAACAAAAATCAGATTTGGAACAATTTGTTCAAACAAAAATTCAAATGAGAAAAACACAATGGAATTCAAAACTGTTGTGCTAAAAATCTCATTTGCAGCAGCCAAAATAAAAATCAGATTTCATATTTGAATTCATTGAGTCCAAATTAGGGGGTGTGCAAAGTTTCATGGTTTATGGAAGTAGTTTGCAACCCATTTTGCAAAATGGACTTTAAAAGACAAAGAATTCAAATACCTATTTGAATTTGGATGAATTGTGCCCAATTATTCAAATGCAGTTTAATTTTCAACTCCACACAGTTGAATTTCATCATTTGCAGATTGTTGAGATATTTTGGAGAGATAAGGGGGAGATGGGACCCACATGTCATAGGTACCAAAATATCTACACAAAAGAGATGGGTCTCTGTTTTGCTGCCTTCAGGGGAGCGACAGCAGCTGCTCGGGACAGCACACCCGCAGCTGGTCGGCCGCCCCCGCAACCGACTCCAGCGCCGATACAGCCCCCCTCAGCGCCCTCATCCATCCACAACGTGCTCTCCCTCTGCTCACGGACAGAGCACAGAGGCTCTTCCTCTCCCTCAAGCAGAGCCGAGCGAGTACGACGCCGCCGTCGTTTGCTCGACAGCCGGCCCAAACGGGAGCGAACAGCAGCTAGTCAGTAGCCGGATAGCACCGGCGCAGCTCCCTCTCCCTCCTCACCGCGTCCCTGACCGGTCATCGGCTCTCCAACCCCGGGAGCAACGCGGCCGCGCGAAGGCCGAATATGACCTGATGAGGAGGCTTCCGCGGGCAGCCCAACCGGGCGCTTGTCACGGCCAAGTACCAGCGCCTCTGGACGCGCCAAGGCACCCTGCTGCTCCCCTCCAAAGATCAGACCGTGTCATGCATCACCGGGAGGGAATTTGGAAAAATTGCTCCGGCGTACTCCCTCTGACCTTCCGGCACGGTAATCCCGAATTCCTCTTAAATTCTCAATATTTGTTCATCACAGTTTGCACGAAGGGTCCAAAGTAGTAGGCGATCCTTTGCTCTTCACGTTTCTAGCCTCAAACTGCACCTAGAGCCAGTATTTCAGGATTTTCTGCCGGCAACCGAACCGGGGGACCGCGGTCGCACGGTGAAAGCAGATTTACCATGGTTCCCAACGTTTTTGAGGCTAGGCCGAGCTTCCCCATCGTTCACTGGTGCTGTAGCACCATTTTGTCGAACTGTTGGTGCACTAGGATGACCGGCCGACGTCGCCGATGAAGTGCCGGGCTGCCGCAGCGTCGCTAGCTACCATAGAGGTTTTGCCGGCTCGGGGAAACCTTACCATCATGCTCAGCAGGGCAGGTTAGGCTCTGGCGGCGAGCAAGGGCTCGAGCAGAGGCCGGGAGATCGAGTTCCGGCGATCTCCGGCGAGGGCGGCCGCGCGGGCACCCTGAGCGCGGGAACTGACCCGAGGTAGAAGAAGGGGTCGCCGGGCCCAGTCGTCAGTGAGAGAGAGTTTAAAACCCTGATCCTCTGTGGCTGTGGGATCCCGTGTGACTGCACAGAGGAATATGTGTGGCCCCGTGTGCCTTTGATTCTGTAAGTGACACGTGCCCCATGGGCCACAGTCAGGTTTAAATTTTCCCCGGATTTATTCAAATCCCAGATTTTTCCCCAAACTTTAGAAGAGCATAACTTTTGCTAGAAACCTCCAAATTTAGTGCTTCAAATTGGGTTAGATTCAGATTGACAAACTCTATCCAATTATGCAACCCAATTTGTATGAAAGTCTTTATTTAATTCTGGAAAATTCTTTAAAGCTTTTCAGCAAAAGAATTTTAGAGGGAGTTTGGTTTATCCAAAAATCCTCAACTTTTGCCAGAATATTCTCTAGGGTGTTATTAGACTCCTGTAAAAGTTTGAGCTCATTTGGAGTTGAATTGATCAGGGTAATTCACATTGTAAGTTCCTGTATTCAAATGAATACAGAAACATTTTCAGAGAATTTCCAAAACTTGTAAATTCAGTTCTGGGAAATACCTAGCTCCAAAAATCCTAGGAAAATTCATGTGGACTCTATGAACTATAATTGAAATTGTGGATCACTGAGTTTGACATGAACATGGGAGTTACCTCAGAATTAATTCCTCTTTGATTAAACACTTAGAGAATTATTCTGAATAAACCACTCCATAAAAAGTGCTAAATTTTGGTCCAGAGGAATTTCTTGGGACAAGAAACTCACATGAAAATTCTCAGCTCCATTAGAGCTCTGGATCACCACTGTCATGTGTGATCTCTTAAGGTGATCAACACTTAAGTGGGAAGAAGCACTCAACACTTGATCTTAGTGTTTAAGCCCAACCTAAACCACTAGCACCAGTGTCATTTTAAATTCTTAAACAAAGTTCCAGTTTTAAAATGGTCATTTGATCTTATGAGCAAAAGCTTTTCAATTAAATACATATGCATGATCATATCGTGTAGCATATACGTGAAGAAGGTGAGAAGAACTTGAGGTGAAGATCAAGGAGGGAGGAAATCAAGTGATCAAGCTCCAAGTGATTGTCACTAACTGATTGTAACAGTAGTCACCTGCAAAACAGGCAAGCCCCGGTTTGCATTTGAACTGTTTTATAATGCATTTTCATTTGTAGAGATCATAGCTTTGCATCGTTGATTGCATTACGTCTAGATGATATTGAAAACCCCACTTGCATGACCAGAAACACCTAAGAGAGAAAGGGTAGAATAGCAACTTCTTGAGGAAATTTGGCTACGCTAATGTTAGTAGGAAAGGTCCGGTAGAAGACGAGTAGTTGGAATCTACTCGCGAGTTTAGGGCTGGTTTACTCGGGACGGGTCCGAAGTAGAAAAGATGAGGAAAAGTTCACAATTAAGAAATGGAGACCGGGCAGGGAGGTTTAGATGCAGCAGGTTGCAGGCCGTGCGTGCATAGCCCTGCCTGTGTCGGTTAAGGCCCGTCCGTGCTTGGCCCTGTTGGACAAGTTTGAGTTGTGTACCGGGCACATACTGGCTATATGGGACCCAGGAAACCGATGTACCTTGGGAGATCCATAGTGGAACTTTTTCAACTGCCTTAGGCTTTCAGCGTCAGGGTAGCAGGAGGTACCTCGCTCAAGAACATACCACAGCGGGTATGTACCTTGAGGGAGCTTGCATACTCGGGGCAATTGGGCTGCGTCCAATGTGGAAGATCTTGGGAAAGGTGGCCGCGTACAACGTCAGTCGAGGTTGCTGCCGGCAACTCGGAGTACGGGTGTACGTGTCGTGTAGTCCGGGCGTGTACTGATTCGAATCACCATCGCTCGCGGTCATATGAGCATACTTGCCCACTGCGTCTTGACGTAGTAACAACTGGAATTGTTTATCTTTGAACTTGATAAGGCTGTGCTATAACTTGTATTGCAACCATGATTGAATTAGAGATAGGCTCATTAAACTTTACTTTCACTTTGTGCAAGGAGCATCGTGACAAAGCGTTTCTTGTTTGATTGTGGAGTTGCGATGCTTTTCAGCTCAAGGTCTGCACAATGAGGCTTAAAATATGAAAGTTAAGGATCAACTTTAGGCGAGTCCCTTATGCAAATCTAGCCGACCCATTTGAAACCATCGTGCATGTAGAGTTTCTTGTTTAGGAGAGACGGGTCAGACTTGCTGAGCCTATGTGCTCACGCTTGCTATATAAGTGGTTTTGCAGGTTAACAACGATGCTGAAAAGAAGGTTGTCCGGTGAGACTCGGGGACTCCCGAGTCAGGTAACACATGGAGAACCCAGCCGCTGCTGCTTGTCTTCGTGTTGCTAGCGAGAGGAGTCCGCGGGCTGGACTTCATCTCAAGTGCTTTTAGTTATTCGACTTGAGTTGATATAGACTTCCGCTGTAGTTACTTGATGTAAAGTATTTACAAAGGAAAAACTTGTAAGCTTCCGCTATTGTTTTATGTAATACATTGTTCCTCATATGTGTGTTGTTGGGTGCCGCACAACACGGCACCACCCAATGCGATTCCCGGGCGAGTGGCCTGTCTCGGCTGAGCGGGTCGCGTCATCACCATTATTCACCAGACATAGATTGAGTTTTATAACATCTTCCTTCAATTCTGCAGTCATGTCCTTCAAACTCAACCTATTGACCTGCACTTTCCGACTTAAAGCATCTGCCACGACGTTCGCTTTCCCAGGATCATAGTTGATGCCCACATCAAAGTCGTTGATTAGCTCTAACCATCTCCTTTGTCTGAGGTTGAGATCTGGCTGTGTGAAAATGTACTTTAAGCTCTTATGGTCCGTATATATCTCTGTCCTTTTCCCCATCAAGTAATGCCGCCAAATCTTCAACGCGTGTACCACTGCAGCTAGCTCTAGGTCATGTATAGGATAGTTCTTCTCGTGTTTCCGGAGCTGCCGGGATGCATAAGCCACGACATGCCCCTCTTGCATGAGAACACATCCCAACCCGTTTCCAGAGGCATCGCAGTACACCGAAAAGTTTTTCTGCATATCTGGCATAACTAGCACTGGGGCTGTTGTCAATCTTTTCTTCAGTTCCTGAAAACTCGTCTCGCACTACCGTGTCCATGTGAATGTGTTTCCCTTCTCCAACAATTTGGTGAGGGGTCTCGAAATATTGGAGAAACCCTCGATAAACCGTCGATAATACCCAGCCAATCCTAAGAAGCTTCGCACTTCCCCGACATTCTCAGGGGTCTTCCACTTTTGTATATCCTCGATCTCGGCGGGATCTACGGAGATTCCTCCCTCCGAGATTATATGTCCTAAGAAGGGAACTATCTTTAGCCAAAACTCACACTTGCTCAACTTGGCATATAGTTGGTGTTCTCTTAGCTTTTGCAACACCAACTTAGATGTTTCTCATGTTCTTCTTCATCTTTGGAGAAGACGAGAATGTCATCAATGAAAACCACCACAAATTTGTCCAGATATTCCATGAATACCTTGTTCATGAGATACATGAAGTATGCCGGGGCATTAGTTAGCCCGAAAGGCATGACGGTGTATTCATACAGTCCGTACCAAGATACGAAAGCTGTCTTTGGAATATCAGTTTGCCTTATCTTAAGTTGGTGGTATCCCGACCTGAGATCAATTTTCGAGAACACACAAGCTCCCCTCAACTGATCAAACAAGTCTTCAATGCGGGGTAGTGGGTACTTGTTCTTGATGGTTACTTCATTCAACGCACGGTAGTCCATGCATAGCCGTTGGGTCCCGTCCTTCTTGGGCACAAATATCACTGGAGCTCCCCATGGTGAGGAACTAGGGCGAATATACCACTTCTCCGTCAATTCTCTCAAATGTTCCTTGAGTTCTTCCAGCTGTTTGGAGTCCATCCGATAAGGTCTCTTGTATATCGGAGCTGTTCCAGGCACTAGCTCAATCGCGAATTCCACTTCACGATCGGGGGGCATACCTGGCAACTCCTCCGGAAAAACATCTGGATATTCCCTAGTGATCCTGATCTCCTCCACTTTCACCTCAACTTGATTTAATTTAATGTCCCTCCTAGGCTCTTGTATTGTTATAAACTTTACTCTTGTGCCACTAGGGTGAGTTAGTTCCACCGTTCTGGTCGAACAATGGATGATTCCCTTATGTTTGGTCAACCAATCCATGCCCAAAATAATATCTATCCCTTGTGAATCTATCACTATGAGGTTGGCGGTAAATAATACCCCATTAATGTCTAGATTCACCTTGGGACACACTTGTCTTGTCCTTATTTCTCCCCCTGGAGAGTTTACTGCTAGCATATGGTTCATTTGTGTTGTTGCTAGATCATGCTTCTTAACAAACCATTGGGCAATGAACGAGTGGGTAGCACCTGAATCGAACAACAGGGTTGCAATGTGTAAATTGGGAGGAAACATACCAACTACCACGTCGGGTACCTCTTGCGCCTCCTCCATGCTCACGTGGTTCACCCGTCCTCGCATCACGTTCTGCTGTTTTGGCTGCACGGGCTTCTTCTTTGGGCACTTATGGGCGTAGTGCCCCACTTCACCACAGTTAAAGCATTGCACCCCTACCTTAGGTGCCTGGCCTTTGTTGTTTTGGGGTTGGTTTGGGGGTCCTTGTACTGCTAGTCGAGGTTGATATGTGGGGCGAGGCTGCTGTACAAACTGACGTTGTGGCTGTGCTGGTGCTGACGGAGGCCTGAAGTTCAGGTTGTACCCTCTCGGTGCTGAGTAGGGTACCGCAGCACGGCTCGTCTGCCCTGCGGGTTGCTGCATCAGACGTGGGCGTGTGTTGCTACCCGAGGCTTGGTGTGACCATCCCGCCTTCCTCTTGTTTTCATTTTCCAAAGCCTTCAGCTTCCTTTTCACAATAAATGCTCTGTCCACCATCTTTTGGAAACTTTCATACTCATTGGAGGACATTGCACACTGCATTTCTGCTGTAAGTCCATCCACGAAGCAATCCTGTTTCTGCTCATCAGTCTCTATGTCCCGTGGGGCATAACGGGATAGTTGGGTGAATTTAGTGAGGTATTCCCTCACTGTCATGTTTCCTTTATGCAGCCCCAAGAACTCCTTTCTCTTGTTTTTAAGTTCACCCCTTGGTATGTAATGGTTGCGGAAGCTACACTTGAACTCTTCCCAAGTGATGTTCTCAGGGTCATGATGGGCGGCCACGCAAGCGGTCCACCAATCAGCAGCAGGTCCATGCAATTGGTGAGAGGCAAACAGCACCCTCTCATACCCCTGGCATTGTATGATCCTCATCTTGCTCTCAATGGTCTTTAGCCAATCATCTGCCTCCAGAGGTTCAGCAGCACTTGCAAACTTTGGAGGTTGAGTCCCTAGAAACTCACTCAACCTTGGTTGGCGTGGTGCAGCTTGTGGAGGTGGAGCTTGGTGCAAGTTGGCCACCCCTGGAGTCAGGCTCTGGATGAGCTGATTCTGATTTTCAAGCATTTGGTGGATGGGATCAACTCCTTCACGGCGACCACCCCTGTCTTGTCCTCCAGAAAGATGAGGGTTGCCGGCCTCATCGTTGTTGTTGGCGGGGTTGGCACCACAACCCTTTCCTCTTCCGGCCATCTATCATGATCAACCAAATATCAATTTAAAGCATTACGTATGAACTTACCAATTTTGCTTGTTTAAACATTAAAATTTTGAAACCTTATTTCATTTATATTTTCTGAGGATTTCATGTCTTATGCGAACATAAATGCACTCTTAATTCATATGGGTTCACACACCAAAGCAAAACAACCTGAAGACGAGGTTGTGGACAAACGCCCATGGCTTCCACAACTCACATCACACACCAAGCATTGACACACCATTAACTAAGGTAACGACTCGACTACTCGACATCCTGCTAAACTAAGGGAAAGGACTCTACACTACTCGTATCACTGAGCTGGCTCCTCGGGATCTTCCTCGTTATTGCGGCTGCCCTCTGACTCCGCTTTGGGTGGGGAAGCTGCTGGTGGAGAAGTGCGGCGACGCCTGCTCGCCCGGCGATCTGGGGAGTCAGGAGTCCATGTGTCATTCACGGTGACACACAGTTCATTCCCATCTCCTCTTTCTCTCGCCCTCAAGCTGGCTCGAAGCAACGCCTCAGTCTCCTTCAGGGTGTCACGGACATCCTGAAGCTCCTACTGACACTCCTGCAGTCGAGTGCTGAGCATAGCAGCATCCTCCAAGCACAAGTCCATGTGCTCATGGGAAGTCCCCTGCTGCACTGGAGGGTACTTGTACTCCGTTGTACCACTCTCACGCTGGAGGACATACATGTACTCAGTCTTGTCCAGGTGGCGACGATAGATGTGACTCTGGCAGGTGATTGCCTCCCAGGTGACATCCTTCTCCGCATCGACCTGTGTCGCTCGACAAGCTAGAGAGCGGTGGATCTTGAGCAGCTGATTTTCGTGGATAATCCTCATTTCTGAACTCCATTCTTCCCGCTTCTCACGGATGGTTCGGGTGGAGCTGTAGTGTATGATTAGCTTGCCCGTATTGCCGGCGGCTTGGAGCATGCGTCGAAGACGGCGCAACAAGCCTCCTACTGCCAATCCGTAGGAGAGGTATGTCACCGGACGGTTCTCCTCTCTCAGGGCAAGGGCAACTACGGGAACTCTCCCTCCGGTGGACTTGCGGGCGGTGCGGATCATGCGAACCATCTAAAACATAAAGCATTTAAAATTAAGTTAGATAAGATTTTAAACAAAAACCCTATTTTGAATAAAAGTTGGGATAAGATTGGATAAAGTGACCCCATTAAATAACACTTTTCAACCCACACCTTTGTAAAATAGTTTTTAAGAAAATAGGGTCCTTAAATACGTCCATTTCTACCTAGGTCCACATTCCTACGGGCAACCTTGGCTCTGATACCACTTCTGTCACACCCGGTTTCTCCGAAGAACAACCGAGTGAATATCACATGTATGCCAGGATCATTTTCTCATACATGTGATGACAAATAGTGAAGCATCATTTATTACAAGCCAGGTGTCGAATATAAATAAGTCTTACATAGCATATGTCTCGATGGACGATAATAAGTTCATAACATGTAAATAAAATTGCAGTGGAATATTATTCTTGTGGGCTCCGTCACAGGCGTTGCCCGAGGGACTCCATGAACCTAGAATCCTTCTTCGGGTCCGAAGTCTTGATCATTAAACACCACCTCATCCCCTTGACCTGAGCAGCAATTTAAACCAATAAATATGCAAGTTTGAGTACCGTTGGTACTCAGCAAGTGTGGGAAAGTTATGTCATTCATGGCTAGAACAAGGAGAGGTTGAACTCATGGTTAAAGCACTACACATTTAATACCTACACCTTAGCTTATTAAGCACCTACATTACTACACAGGTGAAATGGTCCCAATCTCCCATCCCATCATCATAATCAAATAACCATAACATCATTTCAAATGTTAAGCTCCCCGCTTAACATCCACAACTTCCAAAGTCATCATCCTCTAATCATGAATAAGTCCAAGCCGCTCTTGACCGTGAGCACGACTGTCATGACAGTTTTAACTCTGCACAGTTTGCACCACTGTACCCACATGTAGTGATTTCATCCCCAGTTGCCGGGTGGACTAAAAGAACCTCCATTATGCCAGTGGCCACGAACCACATTTACACTTCTCAGGTGTGTAGCCAGGAGATCACTACGAAGCCTTTACAAAGGGATTCCCGACGAGCGTGGGCCCACTGAGGTTTCACCCCTAACAGCATACAAGAGGCTCCAACCCCGCTGCAGTGGCCCCCTCTTGAGCCTTGCGGTTCATATGGTAGTCCAGCTGACACCTATTCCCCGCACCATCCAACACACCCATACTACGTCGGGGACACACCTAATTAATTGTCCAAGCTGCCCCATCTCAGCATGTGGTTGGCACGGTAAAGCCATGTTACATGCTTCATGAACCGGTCCTTAGGATCCAGGCAAGTACTAAACACAAACCCGAGTCTCGTGCACCCAGCACCAACCAAATCATCCAACTTGCCTCGATCCCTACCTCTACATAACTCATAAGATCTCATTCAAGAGTAAGGTAAATAAATTGATGATCTCATATCCCAATTATCCCATTCTAAGCATGGCTAAACATATAAATAAATGACATGATAAAATAAATCCCAAACCAAGCTACAAGGAAACAAGGTAATTCAATTCTAGGGAAACTTCCTAACATGGGTTTCATGTTTCAATTGACAATGCAAATAATTCTATCTACACATCCTAGTATAGGATCAAATTGGTCAAGGACACTTGCCTTCTTCCTGCTGCTCTGGGAATGGATAGTCCTGATCTTGGAAGGGGAGAACTTGCTCTGGGGCAGGTTCTACTCACGCCAACACACATAGCAAAAGAAAACAACAATCGATAAGACATAGTTCACACTTTCACTTCATACAACCCACACATACATACATATGATAGTCATTCACATTTCTATGTGTTGTGGTTACTCTAGATGTGTTGATTATTAGCCTACATGCACTTTTAAACATATGTATATGATTTCTACTTTTTGTATTCAGATTTCTGTTTGCACACTATATATGAATTTTCAATTTGAGTAAATTCTTTATATTTAATTTATATACTTCTTAACTACCAAGTTTGCATGGAAGGTATTTTCCTACTCCAAATGGGTTTTTAAACTTTCCACCAAATCCCAAACTGAAATCTTTGGATTTGGAGACTTCATTTATCATTTTCTAATTATGCATATCTATCTTTCCTTTATTTTCCAGATTTATTTTCTATGCCTAAAAGAGAGTTTTAAATATTAAATAGTAGGGCATATCATCTAAACAGAATAGGTTCTGATCTAATATATTAAATAATATGTTTTTTGAACTTCTCCTCTGATGTGAACTAATTTAAATTTATTTTTCCCATTTTCAGAATTATTTATTTACATAAAAATGTGTTCCTAGAACAAATAAATATGAACCACACCCAAACAGATTTCATTTCAGCCTAAAATTTATTTTTAGTTCATTCTAAAGTTTTCCAAGTGTTAGTAGAGTTTAAACTTGAATTAGCACTTGTGTTTGCCTTTTCTTTTAAATTTAAATCCTAGTCACACATTCAATTTTCTAAATTTAATACCATATAGGGTCAAAAAAGTAAATTCACCCTACTACAGGGTCTAATTTATTATTTTAAGAATTTCCTAGGGCCTAACTATGCATAACAGAGGGGTTTTGCTAATTTTTATTAAGTCCAGGGGCTAAAACTGATTTTTAAATGAATTTACATGAATTTCGGAAGTTCCAGGGGCTAGATCAGAAGTTTCCAGAGCTAACTCGTGTTTTCCGAGATCCCCAGGGGGTAGCGCATAAGAATCCCGGCCTTTATAAAGCGGGGCTGATGTGGACCGTCCGATTTAAAATAGACGGCTCAGATTAGATCACCGAACCGGTACGCGCGGGTTTTAATTCTACCGTGCGATTTAAAATAGACGGCCCTCAAGGGGCCACGTCGCTCTGGCCGGAGCCAGCCCGCGCTGCCCGGCGGCGCGCGGCGGCGGGAGGCGGCGATCTCGCCGGAGATCTTTGGATTTTCGTCTATACTTCCTAAAACTTGGATTTCATGGCATAGAACGGTAGAGGGGAGGTCGGGGATCTCACCTCGGGGTTTTTCCTGAGCTCGGAGGCCCTGGAAGGCGGTCGGCGATGAGGTCCGAGATGGAATCGCGGCGATGCTCGTCGGAGCTGTGTCTAGGGCGCAATCTACCGATTTTCTGCTCCTGCGTGATTCCCCGGAGGCGGTGGAACAGGATCGGCGTGTTAGATCAGAAAACCTGAGCAAAGATCAAGAGAAAACGGTGATCGGAGCTTCGGTTCTCACCGGGAGGAAAAACAGCCGATCAGGTGGGGAAAACGGGGCGATGTCGGCGTTTATATAGACGGGGGAGGGCGGCGTGTCGGTTGGGATCGAGTTGGAGTCGTCCGGGACCAGAATTCGGCTGGGAGACGCTGTTTTCCAGGGTAGTTTTGATTCGGGAGAGAGAGGTCTCCCGGGATCGGCCGATCGCGCGCGAGGAAGAAGATGACGGTGGGCCCCGCGTGTCAGTGAGAGGGAAAAGGGGCGCGCGGCTGCGGGCTGGCGCGGGGGTATGGTGGGCCGGCTGGTGGGTTTCGGCCTACTGGCCGGGGTTTTTTTTTCTTTTTCTTTTTCTTTTCTGTTTTGAGTTGAATTTGAATTCCAATTTGAATTTGAATTTCTGCACCACTTGCAATACGTCCAAAAATTTTTAAATTCCCCTCTTAACAGGTTTTGGGGTGTTACAACAGATCACGTGTTGATCGGTTTGATCTAAAGTCAAGATCATCACCACGTCCACATTTGATCTTCTACACCTCTGTTCATCGTAAAACCCATGCAAGTCATGCAAACATGCAAGAACACGTATAAACCGATCTAATAAAAAGACTGCATCATAGGATTAGCATGCATATGCATCATTGCATCTTAAGGTAGAGTTTGTGCATGATGATTGATTGCTATGAATCTTGTATGTGCGTGATCGCGAATAGAAGGACAAGCTCAGGGAGCTACCTACGACGGACTATTTCAGCAAGAATTTGAGCAGCATGAACCGCAAGAACAAGGCAAGTGCCCCTTGACCATATTGATCCCATGTTTTGGAAAACTGTTTTGTTTGCGAAAAGGTGTAAGTGCTTGAGTCAATATGATGGGAAACCCTTTGATAGAAGTTTACTAGTTTTGTTAGCCACCCTTGTCACCGGGAAAGTTAATGAGTCGGGTATGGTTTTTGCTTTTATGCTTCGCGGAGTCCTTGGGATACGGGAAGCGAGATAGATGTGTCTAGCTAACTGCACTCATAAGAATAATGAGAAACTAATGTTGTTAATGAACATGAATCAGAGGGAGATCTAGGCAAGCCTTGGTTTGTGAATGAGGTAGTATGAGATGGTGGTTACTTGTCGTAGATCTAAGGACTGGTTCATGCGAGCACATGCCAGGATAACAGTGCCACCACAAGGCCAAGTATGGGTGCGGCTTAGCTGAGTAATTAGGTAAGTTACTAGATTGTTATGGACCATGGAAGGTGCGAGGAATGGGAGTCGAGTGAGGACTGCCCTGGGAACTGCATGGCACAAGAGGGGGCCCATGGGTGGGAGAATTTGAGATTCTAGCCTGCTGGTGAAACCTTAGTGAGTCCATACATCTAGTAGCCCCTTTGTAAAGGCTATTTTGTGATCTCTTGGCCATACACCGATGGTTGTGTACTGGTATAATAAGGTTCTGCAGTCGCCGACGGATGACAAAATCACAAACTTGTGAGTAAAGAGGTGCAAACTCTGTAGAGTTCTAAAACTATCATGATAGTCGAGCTTACGGTCACGAGCGTCTGACCAACTTCCATGATTAGTTGGGATGGTTACTGGGAGGTTATGGTTTTTGGTTTGGTTATGGTTTTGGTTTTTGGGACTGCTGAGTCCGGGTAATGAGATTGGTTGCATGACTGTTGAGTCATGGCAACGAGATTGGGTCTCAGGATGAGACAGAAATTGAATATGAGATGAAACGGTAGTGAATACAAGATGGTATTCGTGAGATGGTAGTGAATACGAGATGGTATTCATGAGCAAAGTTGGGAAAGAATAATGTCTGGTTCAGACATGGAAAGGGATGAATCATAATGGAGGTATGTTAATGTTTAACTACATGTTGGGATTACATTTACTTAAAGCTGAGTTGTTGTTTTTATTGTGTTTTTTTAGTAATAAACTTTGCTTTCTGCAATGAGCCTTTTTATACCTGCCTTGCTGTGAGCTACATATCATATTTTCCTGCACTTGCTGAGTACATCATGTACTCAAACTTGCATTATCATACATCATCAGCAACAGGAGAGGAGCACTATGAAGACCACGTGGAGTACTAGGAGTGTGATTTCCCGTCAACTTGCCTGTGGGAATGGAGTAGAGATGGAGCCGCTGCTGCTGCTTAGTTTGCTTCCGCACTAGTTAAAATAAAGACTTCCGCTGCTAAGATTAGACTTCCGCTGCTAAGATAAGACTTCTGCTGCTAGCATGAGTCCAAGACTCATGAGACTTTGTAGTAAACCCTGTTATTCACGGTTATATATATTCTGAATTCAGTTTGTGGATATATGTGTATGTGTGATGAACATCCTAGGCACACATACGCATTAGTTCTCGGTTCTGTGTTCTACAGAATTGAGGGCGTCACAGATTGGTATCAGAGCCATGGTTTACGGTGGGACACACGCCTAGATAGAAAACACAGATTGGTATCAAGCTATCACGGGTTGATCGTAGGTCACAGACCTAGACAAGATCATAAATTGGTACAATTCATAGATTGGTACCAAGCTACCACGGTTGACTGTAGGTCACAAGCCTAGATTGATCACAGATTGGTAGCTGAACCACGTTGACTGTAGGACACACCCTAGTAACAGATTGGTATTAGAAGCCACGCTGACCATAGGATGGAAGCCTAGGATGCATAGATTGGCATTGGGACCACCTTGACATAGGATGCAAGACTAGGAGAAGTCATAGTTGGATCACAGATTGGTATCACCCCAAACCACCTTGACATAGGGTGAAGTCACAGATTGGTATTCACCCTAAACCACATAGGACTCCTATTGAATAGAAGCTTGAATAGGATTGGTTGAACCTTGTTATTGTTGCTTGTGATTGTGTGCTTAGTGTGAGTTGTGGGACGTCTCAAGCGTTGTCCATATCCACACATAAGTAGAGAGAGGTGTGAGATGCCTCGGCACTTCTTCACATCCTCATATGGGCTAATATATATAGTCTATCCACCTTGATGCATATAGTTAGGGGATCCATTTAACCTTCTAACCTCTATTCTATTTCGTTCTCTCTCAAAGATGGTGAGAGGAAACGCCGGCCGCCAAGGAAGGAACGTCCATGGCAACCAAGAGGATGGCCACGATGAAGTTCCTGTTAACCCCAGAGCTGGTGAAAACAACCTGGAACGGTTGATGGCCATGCAGAATCAGCTTATGCAAACCATGATCCAAACTTTGGGTCAGCTGCAGGCCAACAACAACAACCATGTTCCTACACCACCGCCACCACCACCAGCTCACAATATGCTGGGAGAGTTCATGAGGACTCGACCACCTACTTTCTATCAAGCTAATGATTCCATGGAGGCCGACGACTGGTTGAAATCAATGGAGAAGAAGCTTGCCATAGTTCAGTGCAATGACAGAGAGAATGTTCTCTTTGCATCACACCAACTTATGGGAGCTGCCGCTGACTGGTGGGATGCCCTTTGCAACGCTCATGTCGACCCGGAGACGATCACTTGGACTGAGTTCAAGGAGAGTTTCCGATCCCATTACATCCCTGCTGGTGTAATGATGCTTAAGAGGCAAGAGTTTGAGGGTCTCTACCAAGGACAGAAGAGCGTGAACGAGTACCTCAACAAGTTCACACAGCTGTCACGGTACGCCCCTGAAGATGTCAATTCGGACCAACAGAAGTAGTACCTGTTCATGAGAGGGTTGAACAATGAGATCCAGGTTCAGCTCCTTAACAATGACTATGCGAGCTTCCAGAAGCTGGTTGACATAGCTATAGTTGTTGAAAGCAAGATCCGAGAGATCGAGCGAGAGGGCAAAAGAAAGATGCCATACCAGCCACAAGGGAGCAACGCACGCCCCCGGTACATGCCCCCAGCTGCACCGCAGTATGGATCGACCGCTCCTGCATACCGCCCTAATCAGCCACCACAGCAACGACCCGATGCACAAGCACCTCGTGTGCCTTTACCTCCTGCGCCCGACCCAACATGGGTGCTCCTGTTCAAAACCCTCACCCCAATGTACCTGCTGTCGTGGGCAACAGGGCATGCTTTGCATGTGGAGAGATGGGACACTTTGCGAGCCAGTGCCCGAAGAGAGGTACTGGACAGCAAGGCAACGTGCCCAAGCAGAACCCACGGCCGAAGGGAGGAGCCAATCAAGGAAACCGTGGACAGCAGAACTATGCTCGCGGCAACGTGAACCATGTTTCTGCTGAGGAAGCGCAACAGGCTGAGGACGTCGTAATTGGTATCTTCCTTGCAAACTCCAACCCAGCCACCATTCTATTTGATTCTGGAGCATCACATTCCTTCATATCATCCAAGTATGTTGCCAAGTACAATCTACCCATATCACACTTGAAATATACTATGTTGGTTAATTCTCCCGGTGGAGAGATGAGGACTAATATAGTATGTCCGAAAGTAAACCTTAAAATAAGGGGGTAGACTTCCTTGCCAACCTCATTGTCTTGGATTCCCAAGGGCTTGACATAATACTCAGAATGGATTGGTTAAGCAAGCACAACGGAGTAATCCAATGTGCTGAGAGGAGCGTGCAGTTGACAAACGAGCACGGTACTCGTATCGAGTTCAAGTCTGCCCATCCAACAACCGAGAAGGCGACGTTGACCACGTCGAAGAAGCAACCCTAGAAAGCATTCCGGTGGTTCAAGAATTCTTGGACGTGTTCCCGGAAGAACTTTCAGGTATGCCACCTGACCGGGACATTGAGTTTTCCATTGACTTGGTACCCGGAACCGTACCTATAGCAAAAAGACCCTATAGGATGTCTGTCAATGAACTAGTGGAGCTCAAGAACAAATCCAGGAGCAGCAAGAGAAGGGTTTTATATGTCCAAGTTCGTCACCATGGGGAGCCCCCGTGCTTTTCGTAAACAAGAAGGATGGAACCCAAAGTATGTGCGTGGACTATAGGTCTCTCAATGAGGTGACGATCAAGAACAAGTACCCTCTGCCCTATATAGAGGACCTGTTCGACCAAATGAACGGAGCCCGAGTGTTCTCCAAGATTGATCTTCAGTCGGGATACTTCCAGCTGAAGATTAAGCCCTCCGATATACCCAAGACTGCCTTTCGGACACGGTATGGTTTGTATGAATATACCGTGATGTCTTTTGGGTTAACAAACGCACCTGCATACTTCATGTACCTCATGAACAAGGTCTTCATGGAGTACTTGGATAAGTTCGTCGTGGTTTTCATCGACGACATCATGGTGTATTCGAAAAGTGAGAAGGAACATGAAGAACATTTGAGATTGACATTGCAAAAGCTGCGAGAGCATCAATTGTATGCCAAGCTCAGCAAATGTCAATTTTGGATAAAGGATATATCGTTCCTAGGCCACATTATCTCTGAGGAAGGAGTATCGGTTGATCCCGGAAAAGTGGGAGATGTTCTGAAGTGGAACCAACCAGCAAATGTGAGGGATATTCGGAGTTTTCTTGGGATGTCCGGATACTACCGCTGGTTCATCAAGGATTTCTCCAAAATAGCAAAGCCTAGACTGAATTGCTAATGAAGGGAAAAACATTTCAGTGGACACCAGTGTGTCAAGAAAGCTTCGAGGAGCTCAAGAAAAGGCTAACCACAACGCCGGTTTTGGTATTGCCGGACGTGAGCAAGAGCTTCGACATATATTGTGATGCATCAAGACAAGGGCTTGGATGTGTGCTCATGCAAGAAGGACAAGTGGTGGCCTATGCGTCAAGGAAACTAAAGAAACACGAGCTGAACTACCCCACACATGATTCGGAACTCGCAGGCGTGGTGCATGCATTAAAGATTCAGACACATTATATCCTTGGCCACCGATGTGAGATTTATACGGATCATAAAAGCCACAAGTACATATTCAAACGGATTTGAATTTGAGGCAACGTTGATGGTTGGAACTCATCAAGGATTATGATGTTGAAATCAACTATCACCCCGAAAAGGACAATGTAGTAGCTGATGCATTGAGCCGAAAGGGAGCATGTCACCAACTCACGGTTCGGGAGCTACCGCCCGAGCTATGCAAGGAGTTCGAACGGTTACATCTCAGGTTTTTGAACGAGATGGAAGTAATGGAACTCCACTCTTCGCTGGAACAAGAGATAAGAGATGGCCAAGCAACGGATGAAGAAGTCAAGTAAATCAAGGAGAGAATCCGGCAAGGCATAGAAAAGGACTTCAAGGAAGACGAGAAAGGTACACTTTGGCTAGGGAAAAGGATTTGTGTGCCTAACGTGAAGCACATCCGTGACACAATAGTAAGGGAGGCACATGACTCGCCTTATTCCATACATCCCGGCAGTACAAAGATGTACAAGGACTTGAAGACTTGTTATTGGTAGGATGGTATGAAAAGGGACATAGCTGAGTATGTTGCCTTATGCGACACATACCAACGGGTGAAGGCCAAACATCAAAAACCCGCTGGGCTGTTGCAACCATTGAAAGTACTCGAGTGGAAGTGGGAAGACATCAGTATGGATTTCATCGTCGGATTGCCACGTACTCAGTCGGGTTACGACTCCATCTAGGTTACCGTGGACCGATTGACGAAAACCACTCATTTCCTTCCTGTTAAGACCAAGTACAATGTTGCACAACTACCCGAGTTGTACAAGGAGCAAATCATGTGCCGCCATGGAGTCCCGAAGAGGATCGTTTCAGATCGGGGTTCTCAGTTTACCTCTAGGTTCTGGAGGAAGCTGCATGAAGCCATGGGTACACGGCTAAATTTCAGCTCCGCTTATCACCCGCAAACCGACGGGCAAACTGAGAGGACAAACCAAATTTTGGAGGACATGTTGAGAGCTTGCACCTTGAAACATGGGCGTAGTTGGGATAGGAGCTTGCCGTATGCCAAATTCTCCTATAACAACAGCTATCAAACTAGCTTGAAGATGTCACCTTTCGAAGCATTGTATGGTAGACGGTGTAGAACGTCATTGTTTTGGAACGAGACCGGAGAGAACCAAGTATTTGGACCCGAAGTGCTGCAAGAAGCTGAGAAGCAAGTCCAAACAATACGGGAGAACTTGAAGGCTGCTCAGTCACGACAAAAAGGCTATGCAGACAATAGGCGAAGGAAGTTGACTTTCGAAGTAGGAGACTTCGTATACCTTAAGGTATCGCCTATCCGAGGCCAACGACGTTTCAACGTCAAAGGCAAGCTAGCACCTCGCTCCATCGGACCATTTATGTGACACCCTCGCCTCGGGTGTCGGCATATGTTCATGTTCTATGAAGAGGAAACATTCTAATGAAAAATAGGAACAGAGAGAATTATCAAAAGAATAGCCAATAAAGCTCTCCGAAGACCACCGAAGGCAACTCCCACGGCCAGCAGACCACGTGGCGTATTCGGAGCTCATCCCCGAGAAATTGGGAGCGGTCCGCCGCTAAACTGGCTACGTGGCAGGCTCGGGGGTCATCTCCGCAATTGGAAAGAGGTCCGACCCTGTGGGACATGTGCTGCCCGCGGAGCTAGTCCTCGCTGAAATAAGAGGACCAGTCACACGGATACGTGTCAATCTTGGAGCTCATCTCAGAGAAGTCCGGATCTATTGAACACGTGTCGCCACCGGAGCTTATCTCCGGAGGTCCGTCGCTGCTGGACACGTGTCGACCTTGGAGCCGTCCCTGAGGAAAGAAGAGAGGGTAGATCGGCGCCAACACGTGGCGTGCGCGGAGCTCACCTCCGAAGAAGAGGGAGGCCTCGCTCGTTTGACACGCGGCACAACCGGAGCTCGTCTCTGCGGGAAAGGAGGCACCAGGCCCCGGAGGACACGTGGAGCCTCCGGAGCTCATCACCGCGAAGGTAACGAGTACTGGAGCAAGTTTTACGCGTGAAGATACCGGTACGCAACAGAAACCGATCTAAATTCCACGATGTTACTAAAGATAAGATGTTAGGATCCAACAAAGATCTGAATAAGACTCTTATTCGGGATACAATCAGATTAGGACTCTTCTCTTCCCGATTATAAATAGAATCCAAAACCTCTGGCCGAAACCACAAAACCTCTCTTTCGACTCCTGAGCCAACGATTTAGAGCTCTAGCCCTAACTCGCCGAGCAAACCATCGCTGGAGCCCAACAAGGGAGATCATCGAAGAAGAACCAAGCAGGTCTGAGGAGGACCTCGAAGACAAGAAGAGCATGAGGTAGGACTTCAATACCACCTTACGACATCATCGTGTTCGTCTCTTGCATCCGTTCTTCAAATTCCTTTCGAACAGAAGCCTTCTCGTGGGCAGATCACTCGATGATCAGTTTGATCTAAAAGACAAGATCATCGCCACGTCCACCTTTGATCCGAACACCTCTGCCCATGCAAGCCATGCAAGAGCACACCAATCTAATAAAAATCATAGGATAGCATGCATGTGCATCATCGCATCTAGTTTAAGGTTTGTGCATAAATATTGATTGCTGTGAATCTTGTATGCACGCGAAACCTACATAGCAGGACAGGTTCAGGAAGCTGTCTACGACGAACTGCAGCAACCAGGTTTTGAGAATCAAGAACAACCGGAACCACAAGTACAAGGCAAGTGCTCCTTGACCATGTTGATCCTATGTTTTGGGTAAAACTATTTTGTTTTGCGAAAAGGTGTGTGTGCTGAGTCAAACATGATGGGAAAACCCTTTTATAGGAGTTTACTAGTTTTGATTAAACCATCCTCGTCGCCTGGGAAGTTTATGAGTCGGGTATGGTTTTTGCTTTATGCTTCGCTGAGTCTATGGGATTGGGAAGCGAGATAGATGTGTCTAGCTAACTGCACTCGTAATGATAATAAGGAACTGATGATGTTAATGAACATGGATCGGAGGGAGATCTAGGCAAGCCTGGGTTTGTGAATGAGGTAGCATGAGATGGTGGTTTTGCTTGCCGTAGATCTAAGGACCGGTTCATGCATGCACATGCCAGGATAACAGTGCCACCACAAGGCCAAGTATGGGTGCGGCTTAGCTGAGTAATTAGGTAAGTTGCTAGAGTGTTATGGACTGTGGAAGGCGCGGGAAATGGGAGTCGAGTGAGGACTGCCCTGGGAACTGCATGGCACAAGAGGGGGCCCGTGGGTGGGAGAATTGGAGATTCTAGCCTCCCGGTGAAACCTTAGTGAGTCCATACATCTAGTAACCCCTTTGTAAAGGCTATTTTGTGATCTCTTGACCATACACCGATGGATGTGTACTGGTATAATAGAGGTTCTGCAGTCGCCGACGGGTGACGAAATCACAAACTTGTGGGTAAAGAGGTGCAAACTCTGCAGAGTCTAAAACTATCATGATAGCCGAGCTTACGGTCACGAGCATCTGGCTAAACTGCCATGATTAGTGGGGATGGTTATAGGGAAGGTTCTTGGTTATGGATTTGGTTATGGATTTGGTTGTGGATTTGGTTATGGTTATTAGTTTGGAACTGTTAAGTCTGGATGATGAGATGTTGCATGACTGTTGGGTCATGACATGGGATTGGTCTCAGTGTGAGACGAGGTTGATTTGTGAGATGAGATGGTAGAGAATACGAGGAGGTATTCGTGAGTATGAATAAAAGATTGGTTAATGTCGGATGGAACACGGGGAGTGATGAAGGTATGTTGGTAATTCAATATATGCTGGGATTACATTCATCTAAAGTAAAGTTGCTGTTTTATCATGGTTTTACAAGATTGCTTTTCTGCAAATAAGCCTTTTATGCCTACCTTGTTTATGAGCTGCATATCATGTGTTTCCCGCACTTGCTGAGTACATCATTGTACTCAACCTTGCATTATTACTTCATCCTCAGCAGCAGGAGAAGCCTATTATGAAGATCAAGTGGAATATTATGGCGTGTGATCTGTTCTCAACCTTGCCTGTGGAGGGAGTAGAGATGGAGCCACTTCTGCTTAGTTTTGCTTCCGCATTAGTTTTTGCTTCCGCATTTAAATAAGGACTTCCGCTGCATAGAAATAAGACTTCCGCTGTGAGCATGAGTCCAAGACTCATGAGATATTGTAATAAACTCTGTTATTCGTGGTAATATATAATCTGAATTCAGTTTGTGGAACGTATATGTATGTGTGATGAACATACTGGGCACACATATGCATTAGTTCTCGGTTCCGTGGTTTTTCCCACAGAATTGAGGGCGTCACAGATTGGTATCAGAGCCACGGATTGACAGTAGGTTACACGCCTAGCTAGAAAGCCTTAGATAGATAATAGAACTACGGGTTAAACCCCAGGAAGGAGTTACAAGCACCCTAGGGTGCATAGCCTAGATTGGCCTTTAAAACCACCTTGACATAGGAAACCATCCTTGAATAGGAGTTGAGTGGGCCCTTGTGATGATTATTTGTGAATATGTGCTTAGTGTGAGTTGTGGGACGTCTCAACAACGTTGCCCATATCCACACGTAAGAAGAAGGAGGTGTGAGATGTTTCGGCACTTGATCACATCCTCATATGGGCTAATATATATAGTCTAGCTCGCCTTGATGCATATAGTTAAAGGGACCTACCTAACCATCTAACCTTCTATTCTATTTCGTTCCTGCTAACTCCGGAGCTGGTGAAAACCATCTGGAAAGATTGATGGCCATGCAAAACCAGCTTATGCAAACCATGATCCAGACTTTGGGTCAGTTGCAGGCCAACCAAAACCCCGTTCCAGCACCACCGCCACCACCACCGCCGGCTCATAACAGGTTGGGAGAGTTCATGAGGACTCGACCACCCACCTTTTCTCAAGCAAGCGATCCCATGGAGGCCGATGATTGGTTGAAATCCATGGAGAAGAAGCTCGCCATTGTTCAGTGCAACGACCGAGAGAAGGTTCTCTTTACGTCGCACCAGCTTATGGGAGCTACCGCCGACTGGTGGGATGCCTTGAGCAACGCCCATGCCACGGATACAATCACTTGGACTGAGTTCAAGGAAAGTTTCCGCTCCCACTACATTCCTATTGGCATAATGATGCTCAAGAGGTAGGAGTTTGAAGGTCTCCGCCAGGGACAGAAAAGTGTGAATGAATATCTCGACAAGTTCATACAACTGTCCCGGTATGCCCCCGAAGATGTCAACTCAGATCAGAGGAAGCAGTACCTGTTCATGAGAGGGTTGAACAATGAGATCCAAATTCAGCTCCTCAACAATGACTACGTAAGCTTCCAGAAGCTGGTTGACAAGGCTATTGTGGTGGAAAACAAGATCCGAGAGATTGAGCGCGAGTGCAAAAGGAAGATGTCATACCAGCCCCAAGGGAGCAACGTACGACCTAGGTACATGCCCCCTGCACCGCAGCATGGATCGATCACTCCTACGTACCACCCTGGTCAGCCACCACAGCAAGGATTCGTTGCACCGGCACCTCGAGTGCCCATGCCTCCTGCGCCCCGGCCTAACAATGGCGCTCCCGTTCAAAACCCCCGCCCCAACGTACCTGCTGCCGTAGGCAACAGGGCATGCTTTGCATGCGGGGAAGTAGGCCACTTCGCTAACCAGTGCCCGAAGAGAGGCCCTGGACAGCAAGGTAACGTGCCCAAGCAGAACCAGCGACCAAACGGAGGGGACAATCAAGGGAACCGTGGACCGCAGAACTATGCTCGTGGCCACGTTAACCATGTCACTGCTGAGGAAGCACAACAGGCTGAGGACGTCGCAATTGGTATGTTCCTTGCCAACTCCAATCCAGCCACCATTTTATTTGATTCCGGAGCATCACATTCCTTCATATCATCCAAATATGTTGCCAAACATCATCTACCCGTATCCCACTTAGAATGTGCTATGATAGTTAATTCTCCCGGAGGAGAAATGAGGACTAGTATAGTATGTCCTAAAGTAAGCCTTAAAATAAGGGGGTAGACTTCCTTGCCAACCTTATTGTCTTGGACTCCCACGGAATTGACATCATACTCGGAATGGACTGGCTAAGCAAGCACAATGGAGTAATCCAATGCGCTGAGAGAAGCGTGCAGTTAACAAACGAACACGGTGTCCGTGTCGAGTTTGAGTCAGCCCAGCAAGCACCCGAACTGGCGGATTTGAACCATGTTGAATGAGTAGCATTGGACAACATTCTAGTGGTTCAGGAATTTTCGGACGTGTTCCCAGAAGAACTTCCAGGTATGCCACCTGATCGGGATATCGAGTTTGCCAAAGATTTGGTACCTGGAACTGCATCCATAGCTAAGAGACCATATAGGATGCCCATCAACGAGTTAGATGAACTCAAGAAGCAAATTCAAGAACAGTTGGAGAAGGGTTTTATCCGTCCAAGTTCGTCACCATGGGGAGCCCCAATACTTTTTGTGGACAAGAAGGACGGAACTCAAAGAATGTGCGTGGACTACAGGTCTCTCAACGAGGTGACAATCAAGAATAAATACCCTCTGCCCCGTATAGAGTACCTGTTCGATCAAATGAAAGGAGCCCAAGTATTCTCCAAGATTGATCTTCGGTCGGGATATTTCCAGCTGAAGATTAAGCCCTCCGATATACCTAAGACAGCCTTTCGGACACGGTATGGTTCATATGAATATACCGTTATGTCTTTTGGATTGACGAATGCACCCACGTACTTCATGTACCTTATGAACAAGGTTTTTATGGAGTACTTGGACAATTTCGTCGTGGTTTTCATCGATGACATTATGGTGTATTCAAAAAGTGAGGAGGAGCATGAAGAACATCTGCAATTGACCTTGCAGAAGTTGCGTGAGCATCAATTGTATGCCAAGCTCAACAAGTGTCAATTTTGGCTAAAGGAAATATCTTTCCTAGGCCACATCATCTCCAAGGAAGGGGTATCGGTTGATCCTGGAAAGGTGAGAGATGTTCTAAAGTGGGACCAACCGAAGAGCGTGAAGGATATTCGAAGTTTCCTTGGAATGGCAGGATACTATCAGCGTTTCATTAAAGACTTCTCCAAGATAGCAAAACCTATGACGGAGTTGTTAATGAAGGGAAAAGTCTTTCAATGGACGCAAGCCTGCCAAGAAAGTTTTGAGGAACTCAAGAAAAGGCTAACCACAGCACCAGTTCTGATATTGCCAGACGTAAGCAAGAGCTTTGACATATATTGTGACGCATCCAGATAAGGGCTTGGGTGTGTACTCATGCAGGAAGGACAAGTGGTAGCCTATGCCTCACGACAATTAAAGAAGCACGAGCTTAACTATCCTACGCACGACCTTGAGCTAGCAGCAGTGGTGCATGCATTGAAGATTTGGAGACATTATATCCTCGGACATCGATGTGAGATCTATACGGATCATAAAAGCCTCAAGTACATATTTACACAAACGGATTTGAATTTGAGGCAACGTCGATGGTTAGAACTCATCAAGGATTATGATGTGAGAATCAACTATCACCCCGGAAGGGCCAATGTATTAGCGGACGCATTGAGCAGAAAGGGAGCATGTCACCAACTTACGGTTCGGGAGCTACCACCCGAACTACAGAAGGAGTTCGAACAGTTACATCTCGGATTCTTGAATAACGTGGAGATAATAGAGATCAACTCCCCATTGGAGCAAGAAATAAGAGAGGGCCAAGCAACGGACAAGGAGATCAGGGAGATCAAGGAAAGACTCCGACATGGAATAGAGAAGGATTTCAAGGAGGATGAAGAGGGTACGCTTTGGCTAGGAAAAAGGATTTGTGTGCCAAACATAAGACACCTTCGCGACATGATATTGAAGGAGGCACACGATTCACCCTATTCCATACATCCAGGGAGCACCAAAATGTACAAGGATTTGAAAACTTGCTATTGGTGGGATGGTATGAAGAGGGATATAGCCGAATACGTTGCCCTATGCGACACATGCCAACGGGTAAAGGTCAAACATCAAAAACCTGCTGGATTATTGCAACCTTTGAAGATACCCGAATGGAAATGGGAGGACATCAGTATGGACTCCATCATCGGATTACCACGTACTCAGTCGGGATGTGACTCCATCTGGGTCATTGTGGACCGATTGACAAAAACTGCCCATTTTCTTCCGGTAAAGACCAGTTACAACGTTGCACAATTAGCAGAGTTGTACATGGAGCAGATCGTGTGCCGTCACGGAGTCCCGAAGAGGATAGTCTCAGATCGAGGTTCTCAGTTTACCTCTAGATTCTGGAGGAAGCTGCAGAAAGCCATGGGGACACGACTGGATTTTAGCTCCGCCTATCACCCACAAACAAATGGACAAACCGAAAGGACGAACCAAATCTTGGAGGACATGTTGAGAGCTTGCGCCTTGAAACGTGGGCATAGTTGGGATAGGAGTTTACCGTATGCCGAGTTCTCCTATAACAACAGCTATCAAGCTAGCTTAAAGATGTCGCCTTTCGAAGCCTTATATGGTAGACGGTGTAGAACGCCACTATTCTGGAACGAAACTAGAGAGAACCAGGTGTTTGGACCTGAAGTACTACAAGAAGCCGAAAAGCAGGTCCAAACGATATGGGAGAACTTAAAGGCTGCCCAGTCACGACAGAAAGGTTATGCGGACAATAGACGTAGGAAGTTGACCTTTGAAGTGGGAGACTTCGTATACCTTAAAGTATCGCCTATCCGAGGCCAACGACGCTTCAATGTCAGAGGCAAGCTAGCACCTCGCTACATCGGACCATTTAAGATTTTGGACAAGCGAGGAGAAGTAGCCTACCAACTAGAGCTCCCAAACCACCTCTCCGACGTACATGGCGTGTTTCATGTATCCCAGCTCAAGAAGTGCTTGAGAGTGCAAGAGGAACGAGTGTCAATGGAGGAACTTGAACTTCAAAAGGACCTGACTTACGCAGAACACCCTGTCCGAATCTTGGACGTAAAGGAAAGGGTCACCCGAAACAAGGTGATTCGATGGTGCAAGGTACAATGGAGCCATCACATCGAAGCTGAGGCCACATGGGAGCGTGAAGAGGATATCAAGGCAGAATTTCCCCATCTATTTCCTACTAACGAATCTCGAGGGCGAGATTCAATCTAAGGGGGTAAGATTTGTGACACCCTCGCCTCGGGTGTCGGCATATGTTCATGTTCTATGAAGAGGAAACATTCTAATGAAAAATAGGAACAGAGAGAATTATCAAAAGAATAGCAAATAAAGCTCTCCAAAGAGCACCGAAGGCAACTTCCACGGCCAGCAGACCACGTGGCGTATTCGGAGCTCATCCCCGAGAAATTGGGAGAGGTCCGCCGCTAAACTGGCTACGTGGCAGGCTCGGGGGTCATCTCCGCAATTGGAAAGAGGTCCGACCCTGTGGGACATGTGCTGCTCGCGGAGCTAGTCCTCGCGGAAATAAGAGGACCAGTCGCACGGATACGTGTCAATGTCGGAGCTCATCTCAGAGAAGTCCGGATCTATTGAACACGTGTCGCCATCGGAGCTTATCTCCGGAGGTCTGTCGCTGCTGGACACGTGTCGACCTTGGAGCCGTCCCTGAGGAAGGAAGAGAGGGTAGACCGGCGCCAACACGTGGCGTGCGCGGAGCTCACCTCCGAAGAAGAGGGAGGCCTCGCTCGTTTGACACGCGGCACAACCGGAGCTCGTCTCTGCGGGAAAGGAGGCACCAGGCCCCGGAGGACACGTGGAGCCTCCGGAGCTCATCACCGCGAAGGTAACGAGTACTTTTCATGCATACTTGGTAGCTAAAAGGTGTAGTAATTAAATATAAGGAATTTATTTAAATTGGAAACTCATATATATAGTATGTAAGCATAAATGTGAATACAAAAGTAGGAATCATATACACATGATTAAAAGTACATTTAAGCCAAAGATCAAAACACATAGAGTAACCACAACACATATAATTGTGAATGACTTTCATAAATGTGAATGTGTGATTTGTTTGAAGTGGAAGTGTGAACTATGTCTTATGGATTGTTGTTTTTCTTTTGCTATGTGTGATGGTATGATGTAGAACCTGCTCCAGAGCAAGTTCTTCCTTTCCAAGATCAGGATTACCCATTCCAAGAGCAGCAGGAAGGAGGCAAGTGTCCTTGACCACTTTGATCCTATGCTAGGATGTGTAGCTAGAATTATTTGCATTGTCGATTGAAATATGAAACCCATGTTAGGAAGTTTCCCTAGAATTGCATTACCTTGTTTCCTTGTAGCTTGGGTTGGGATTTATTTTATCATGTCATTTATTATTATGCATATGCTTAGCCATGCTTAGAATGGGATAATTGGGATATGAGATCATCAGTTTATTTTACCATACTCTTGAATGAGATATTGTGAGTTATGTAGAGGTAGGGATCAAGGCAAGTTGGATGTTTTGGTTGTGTGCTGGGTGCACGAGACTCGGGTTTGTGTTTAGTACTTGCCTGGATCCTAAGGACCGGTTCATGGAGCATGTAACCTGGCTTTACAGTGCCAACCACATGCAAAGATTGGGCAGCTTGGCCAATTAATTAGGTGTATCCCCGGCGTAGTATGGGTGTGTTGGAATGTGCGGGGAGTAGGTGTCAGCTGGACTACCATATGAACCGCAAGGCTCAAGAGGGGGCCACTGCAGCGGGGTTGGAGCCTCTTGTATGCTGTTAGGGGTGAAATCTCAGTGGGCCCAAGCTTGTCGGGAATCCCTTTGTAAAGGCTTCGTAGTGATCTCCTAGCTACACACCTGGGAAGTGTGAATGTGGTTCGTAGCCACTGGCATAATGGAGGTTCTTTTAGTCCACCCGGCAACGGGGGATGAAATCACTACATGTGGGTACAGTGGTACAAACTCTGTAGAGTCAAAACTGTCATGACAGCCGTGCTCACGGTCAAGAGCGGCTTGGACTTATTCATGATTAGAGGATTGATGGTTTTGGAAGTTGTGGATGTTAAGCGGGGATCTTAACATTGGAAATGATATTATGGTTATTGGATTATGATGATGGGATGGGAGATTGGGACCATTTCACCTGTGTAGCAGTGTTGGTGCTTAATAAGCTAAGGTGATAGGTATTAATTGCGTAGTGCTTTAACCATGAGTTCAACCTCTCCTTGTTCTAGCCATGCATGATATAATTTCCCACACTTGCTGAGTACCATTGGTACTCAACCTTGCATATTTTGTTGGTTTATATTGCTGCTCAGGTGAAGATAATGAGGTGGTGTATAATGACCAAGACTTTGGACCCGAAGAATTGTTCTAGGTTCATGGAGACCCCCGGGCAACGCCTGTGACGGAGCCCTAAAGAATAATAGTCCGCTGCTATTTTATTTACTTGTTATGAACTTATTATCGTCCATCAAGATATATGCTATGTAAGACTTATTTATATTCGACACCTGGCTTGTAATAAATGATGCTTCACTATTTGTCATCACATGTATGAGAAAATGATCCTGGCATACATGTGATATTCACTCGGTCGTTCTTCGGAGAAACCGGGTGTGACAGAAGTGGTATCAGAGCCAAGGCTGCCCGTAGGAACGTGGACCTAGGTAGAAAGGGACGTATTTAAGGACCTTATTTTCCTAAAAACTATTTTACAAGGTGTGTGTTGAAAAGTGTTATTTAATAAAGTCACTTTCTTCATCTTACCCCAACTTTCATTCAAAATAGGATTTTATTTAAAAGTTTATCTAACTTAAGTTTAAATGCTTTCTGTTTTAGATGGTTCGCATGATTCGCACAGCTCGAAAGTCCAAAGGAGGGAGAGTTCCCATAGTTGCCCTTGCCGAAAGAGAGGAGAGTCGTCCGGTGACGTACCTTTCCTACGGATTGGCAGTAGGAGGCTTGTTGCGCCGTCTTCGACGTATGCTCGAAGCCACCGGCAATACGGGAAAGCTAATTATCCACTATAACTCCACCAGGACCATCCGTGAGAAGAGGGAAGAATGGAGCTCAGAGATGAGGATTATACACGAAAATCGGCTGCTTAAGATCCATCGCTCTCCAGCTTGTAGAGCAACACAGGTCGATGCGGAGAAGGATGTCACCTGGGAGGCCATCACCTGCCAGAGTCACATCTATCGTCGCCACCTGGACAGGACGGAGTACATGTATGTCCTCCAGCGTGAGAGTGGTACCACGGAGTACAAGTACCCGCCAGTGCAGCAAGGGACTTCCCATGAGCACATGGACTTGTGCTTGGAGGATGCTGCTATGCTCAGCACTCGACTGCAGGAGTGTCAGCAAGAGCTTCAGGATGTTCGGGACACCCTGAAGGAAACGGAGGCATTGCTGCGAGCCTGCTTGAGGGCGAGAGAAAGAGGAGATGGGAATGAACTGTGTGTCACCGTGAATGATACATTGACTCCTGACTCCCCAGATCGCCGAGCGATCAGGCGTCGTCGCACTTCTCCACCAGCAGCCTCCCCACCCAAAGCAGAGTCAGAAGGCAGCCGAAATGATGAGGAAGATCCCGAGGAGCCAGCTCAAGAAAACGAGTAGTGTAGAGTCCTTCCCTTAGTTAGCAAGATGTCGAATAGTCGAGTCGTTACGTTAAGTTAATGGTGTGTTAATGCTTGGTGTGTGATGTGAGTTGTGGAAGCCATGAGCAATTGTCCACAGCCTCGTCTTTAGATTGTTTTGCTTTGGTGTGTGAACCCACATGAAATAATATTGCATTTATTTTTGAGTGAGAAATGAACCCTCAGAAAAGTATAACAAAGCCTCAACACTTCAAAGTACAAACAAATGAGAGCAGTAAGATGATACTAAAAGCTTTCAAATTAACATTGGTTGATTCTGCCAGATGGCCGGAAGAGGAAAAGGACGTGCTGCCAACCCCGCCAACAACAACGATGAGGCATGCAACCCTCATCTTTCTGGAGGCCAGGACCGGGGTGGTCGCCGTGAAGGAGTTGATCCCCTCCACCAAATGCTGGAGAATCAAAATCAGCTCATCCAGAACTTGACTCAAGTGGTGGCCAACTTGCATCAAGTTCCACCTCCACAAGCTGCACCACGCCAACCAAGGTTGAGTGAGTTTCTAGGAACTCAACCTCCAAAGTTCGCAAGTGCTGCTGAACCTTTGGAGGCAGATGATTGGCTGAAGACCATTGAAAGCAAGATGAGGATCATACAGTGCCAAGGGTATGAGAGGGTGCTGTTTGCCTCTCATCAATTGCATGGACCTGCTGTTGATTGGTGGACCACCTACGTGGCTGCCCATCATGACCCTGAGATCATCACTTGGGAAGAGTTCAAGCGTAGCTTCCGCAACCATTATATCCCAAGAGGTGAACTCAAAAACAAACGAAAGGAGTTCTTGGGACTGCAGCAGGGAAACATGACGGTGAGGGAATACCTCACTAAATTTACTCAACTATCCCGTTATGCTCCACGAGACATAGAGACTGATGAGCAGAAACAAGATTGTTTCGTGGAAGGTCTTACCGCAGAAATGCAGTGTGCAATGTCCTCAAATGAGTATGAAAGCTTCCAAAAGATGGTGGACAGAGCATTTGTGGTGGAAAGGAAGCTGAAGGCCTTGGAAAATGAGAACAAGAGGAAGGCCGGGTGGTCACACCAAGCCTCAGGGAGCAACACCCGCCCACGTCTGATGCAGCAACCTGCAGGGCAGACGAACCGTGCTGCGGTACCCTACTCAGCACCAAGAGGGTACAACCCGAACTACAGGCCTCCCGCAGCACCGGCACAGCCGCAACGTCAGTTTGTACAGCAGCCTCGCCCCGCATATCCACCTCGACCAGCAGTACAGGGACCTCCAAATCAACCCCAAGACAGCAAAGGCCAGCCACCTAAGGTTGGGGTGCAATGTTTTAGCTGCGGTGAAGTGGGGCACTACGCCCATAAATGCCCAAAGAAGAAGCCTGCACAGCCACAACAGCAGACTGTGATGCGAGGACGGGTGAACCACGTCACTATGGAGGAAGCGCAAGAGGCACCCGACGTGGTAGTTGGTAAGTTTCCTGCCAATTTACACCTTGCAACCCTGCTGTTTGATTCTGGTGCTACCCACTCGTTCGTTGCTCAAGGGTTTGTTAAGAAGCATGACCTAGCAACAACACAAATGAACCATATGCTAGCAGTAAATTCTCCAGGAGGAGAAATAAGGACAAGACAAGTGTGTCCCAAAGTGAACCTAGACATTAATGGGGTGGTGTTTACTGCTAACCTCATAGTGATAGATTCACAAGGGATAGATATTATCTTGGGTATGGATTGGTTGACAAAACATAAAGGAATCATCCATTATTCGACCAGAACGGTGGAACTAACTCACCCTAGTGGCACAAGAGTAAAGTTCATAACAATACACGAGCCTAGGAGGGACATTAAATTAAATCAAGTTGAGGTGAAAGTCGAGGAAATCAGGACCATCAGGGAATATCCAGATGTTTTTCTGGAGGAGTTGCCAGGTATGCCTCCCGATCGTGAAGTGGAATTCGCAATTGAGCTAGTACCTGGAACAACCCCGATATACAAGAGACCTTATCGGATGGACTCCAAGCAGCTAGAAGAACTCAAGGATCATTTAAGAGAATTGACGGAGAAGGGGTATATTCGTCCTAGTTCCTCACCATGGGGAGCTCCGGTGATATTTGTGCCCAAGAAGGACGGAATCCAAAGGTTATGCGTGGATTACCATGCCTTGAATGAGATAACCATCAAGAACAAGTACCCATTACCCCGCATTGAAGACTTGTTTGATCAGTTGAGGGGAGCTTGTGTGTTCTCGAAAATTGATCTCAGGATACCACCAACTTAAGATAAGGCAATATGATATTCCCAAGACAGCTTTCGTATCTCGGTACGGACTGTATGAATACACTGTTATGCCTTTCAGTCTAACTAATGCCCCGGCATACTTCATGTATCTCATGAACAAAGTATTCATGGAATATCTGGATAAATTTGTGGTGGTTTTCATAGATGACATTCTCGTCTTCTCCAAAGATGAAGAAGAACATGAGAAACATCTAAGGTTGGTGTTGCAAAGGCTGAGAGAACACCAACTATATGCCAAGTTGAGCAAGTGTGAGTTTTTGCTGAAGAGAGTTCCCTTCTTAGGACATATAATCTCGGAGGGAGGAATCTCCGTGGATCCTGCCAAAATTGAGGATATACAGAAATGGAAGACCCCTGAAAATGTCGGGGAAGTTCGAAGCTTCTTGGGATTGGCTGGATACTATCGACGGTTTATTGAGGGATTCTCCAAGATCTCGAGACCCCTCACCAAACTGTTGGAGAAGGGAATCACATTCACATGGACGCCACAGTGCGAGACAAGTTTTCAAGAGCTAAAGAAAAGATTGACAACAGCCCCAGTGTTGGTTATGCCAGATATGCAGAAGAATTTCACAGTGTACTGCAATGCCTCTGGAAACGGGTTGGGATGTGTTCTCATGCAAGAAGGGCATGTCGTGGCATATGCATCCCGACAGCTTCAGAAGCATGAGAAAAACTATCCTACACATGACTTAGAATTAGCCGCAGTGGTACACGCGTTGAAAATTTGGCGACACTATTTGATGGGGAAGAGGACAGAGATATATACGGATCATAAGAGTTTGAAATACATTTTCACACAGCCAGATCTCAACCTCAGACAAAGGAGATGGTTATAGCTAATCAATGACTTTGATGTGGGCATCAACTATCATCCTGGGAAAGCAAACGTCGTGGCCGATGCTTTAAGTCGGAAAGTGCAGGTCAATAAGTTGAGCTTGAAGGACATGCCTGCAGAATTGAAGGACGAGGTTATAAGGCTCAATCTATGCCAGGTAAATAGTGGGGAAGCCATCGCCGTGGAAGTGGACTCCACACTCGAGCAAGAAATCCGTGAGGGTCAAAAGAATGACGAGAAGATACAAGAGATCAGACAACTCATCAAGGAAAATAAAGCTCCTGGTTTCAGAGAGGATGAACAAGGTACGGTGTGGCACGGGAAAAGAATATGTGTGCCTGAAGTAAAAGAGATTCATGAATTGATTTTGAAGGAGGCTCACGATTCTGACTATTCCATTCATCCTGGGAGTACGAAGATGTACTAGGACCTCAAGAGCAGGTATTGGTGGTATGGCATGAAGCAAGATGTCGCGGAACATGTTGCTCTATGTGACACATGTCAGTTGGTGAAAGCAGAACATCAACGACCCGCGGGATTATTGCAACCACTCAAAGTGCCTGAATGGAAATGGGAAGAAATCGGCATGGATTTCATAGTGGGATTGCCTAGGATCCAATCAGGATATGATTCAATATGGGTCATCATCGACAGGCTAACCAAGGTAGCTCATTTTATTCCCGTGAAAGAAAGCTACAGTGGATCCAAATTGGCAGAGTTGTACATGTCAAGGATCGTGTGTTACCATGGAGTGCCAAAGAAGATTGTGTCGGATCGAGGGACACAGTTCACCTCAAGGTTCTGGCAAAAGTTGCATGAAACCATGGGAACCCATCTGAATTTCAGCTCTGCCTATCATCCCCAAACTGACGGGTAGACGGAAAGAACCAATCAGATTCTTGAAGATATGCTGAGGGCATGTGCACTCAAAAACAATCGGAGTTGGGACAAGAACTTACCTATGCGGAGTTTTCCTATAACAACAGCTACCAAGCTAGTATGAAGATGTCACCGTTTGAATCCTTGTACGGGAGGAAGTGCAGAACTCCCCTATTTTGGAACCAAACAGGGGAAAGTAAAGTGTTTGGTCCCGAGGTACTACAAGAAGCCGAGGCGAAGGTGAGGGAAATTCGCAACAACTTGAGGATAGCACAGACACGCCGAAAGAGCTATGCCGATGTACGAAGAAGAGAGCTCGTTTTCAACACGGGAGACCTATGTCTATCTCAAGGTATCCCCTATCAGAGGACTTCGTCGGTTCAAGGTGAAAGGGAAGTTGTCACCTCGATACATCGGACCCTTTCAAGTTCTGGAAAGGAAAGGCGAAGTGGCGTATCAACTAGAGTTACCGGCTCGTTTATCGGATGTGCGCGATGTGTTCCATGTGTCACAACTCAAGAAATGCCTGAGAACGCCTGAAGAGGTGTTACCCATGAATGAAGTGGACGTAGCTGAGGATTTGTCTTATGCCGAGCAACCATACAAGATTTTGGAGACAATGGAACGCCTCACCAGAAATAAAAGAATCCGGATGTGCAAGGTGCAATGGAAGCATCACTCAGAAGAAGAAGCCACCTGGGAACGGGAAGATGAACTCAAGGCCCAATTTCCGGAATTGTTTTCTTAGAACCACCAATCTCGAGGACGAGATTTCTTTTAAGGGGGGTAGAGCTGTAACACCCCAAAATCATGTTAAGACCCAAAATCATGTTAAGAGGGGAATTTAAAAATTTTTGGACGTATTGCATGTTTTGCAACAATTTAAATTCAAACTGGAATTCAAATTAATCTCAAAATAGAAAAGAAATAGAAAAAAGAAAAAGGAAAACAGAAAAAAAACTGGCAAGTGGGCCGAAACCCACCAGCCGGCCCACCCTGCCCCCGCGCCAGCCCACAGCCACGCGCCCGCGCTCTCTCTCTCAGACAGGTGGGACCCACCTGTCATCCCTAACCCCCGATCGTCCGAAACTCGGACTGTTCACCCCCGGGCACGCGATCGCAACCGACCGGATTTCCGGCTGAATTCTGGTTCCGGAGGACTCCCACTCGATCTAAACAAATCCACCGCCCTCCCCCGTCTATAAAAACCCCGGCCTCGTTCAGTTTTTCCCACGCGATCCGCCGTTTTTACTCCGGTGAGAACCCGAGTCTTCTCCGGCGAATTCTGGCCGATCTACACTCGGAAATTCCGATCTAACTCGCTAGTTTTGATCCACCGCCTCCGGGGAACCTCGGAGGTGCAGAAAACTCGGTGGTTTGCGGTTCAAACACAGCGACGACGAGCCTCACCGTGAATTCACCTCGGACCTCGTCGCCGACCGCCTTCCAGGACCTCCGAGCTCAAGAAAACCCCCGAGGTGAGATCCCCGACCCCCCCTCTGCCGATCTATGGCATAAAATCACAGTTCTAGGAAGAATTCCCGAAGATCCGAAACTCTCCGGCGAGATCGCCGCCTCCCGCCGCCGTGCGCCGCCGGGCAGCGCCGCCTGCGCTCGGTTAGAGCGACGTGGCCGCTTGTGCGCCATTTATTTTAAATCGCACGGTAGAGTTTAAATCCCCGCGTACCGGTTCAACGTTATAATCTCAGCCGTTTGTTTTAAATCGGACGATCCACGTCAGCCCCGCGTTATAAACACTGGAAATCTTACGTGCTACCCCCTGGGGTTCTCGGGAAATAAGAGCTAGCCCCGGAAACTTCTGATCTAGCCCCTGGAACTTCAAAAAATCATGTAAATTCATTTAAAAATCAGTTTTAGCCCCTGGACTTAATAAAAATTAGGAAAAACTCCTCTGTTATGTATAGCTAGACCCCTGAAAATTGTTAAAATAATATTATAGACCCTGTAGTGGGGTGAGTTTACCTTTTTAGCCCTATTTAATATTTAATTTAGGAAATTGAATATGTGGCTAGTGTTTAAAATTTAAAAAGTGGGACAAACATATTGTCAAAATTTAATTAAAAACTTTCTCAGTACTTAGAAAACTTTGGAGTGAGATAAAAATATTTTTTGGGCTGAAATGAATCTGTTTAATTTATTATTCACATTTATTAGTCATAGGGACACATTTTTAAGTAAAGAATAGTTCTGAAAATAGGGAAAATAAATGTAAAATAGTTTACATCAGAGGAAAAGGTCAAAAATATATTATTAAATATTTTACATCAGAACCTATTTTCTTTAGATGATGTGTCTTGTTATTTTCATAATAAAGTTCACATTTAGGCATAGGAAATAAATCTGAAAATATAGCAACTAGTAAATGATAAATGAAGTTTCTAAAATCCAAAGAATTCAGTTTAGGGTTGGTAGAAATTCTGAAGACACATATGGAGTAGGAAAATACCTTTCATGCATACTTGGTAGCTAAAAGGTGTAGTAATTAAATATAAGGAATTTATTTAAATTGGAAACTCATATATATAGTATGTAAGCATAAATGTGAATACAAAAGTAGGAATCATATACACATGATTAAAAGTACATGTAAGCCAAAGATCAATACACATAGAGTAACCACAACACATATAATTGTGAATGACTTTCATAAATGTGAATGTGTGATTTGTTTGAAGTGGAAGACTATGTCTTATGGATTGTTATTTTTCTTTTGCTATGTGTGATGGTATGATGTAGAATCTGCTCCAGAGCAAGTTCTTCCTTTCCAAGATCAGGATTACCCATTCCAAGAGCAGCAGGAAGGAGGCAAGTGTCCTTGACCACTTTGATCCTATGCTAGGATGTGTAGCTAGAATTATTTGCATTGTCGATTGAAATATGAAACCCATGTTAGGAAGTTTCCCTAGAATTGCATTAGCTTGTTTCCTTGTAGCTTGGGTTGGGATTTATTTTATCATGTCATTTATTATTATGCATATGCTTAGCCATGCTTAGAATGGGATAATTGGGATATGAGATCATCAGTTTATTTTACCATACTCTTGAATGAGATATTGTGAGTTATGTAGAGGTAGGGATCAAGGAAAGTTGGATGTTGTGGTTGTGTGCTGGGTGCACGAGACTCGGGTTTGTGTTTAGTACTTGCCTGGATCCTAAGGACCGGTTCATGGAGCATGTAACCTGGCTTTACAGTGCCAACCACATGCTGAGATGGGGCAGCTTGGCCAATTAATTAAGTGTATCCCCGGCGTAGTATGGGTGTGTTGGATGGTGCGGGGAGTAGGTGTCAGCTGGACTACCATATGAACCGCAAGGCTCAAGAGGGGGCCACTGCAGCGGGGTTGGAGCCTCTTGTATGCTGTTAGGGGTGAAACCTCAGTGGGCCCACGCTTGTCGGGAATCCCTTTGTAAAGGCTTCGTAGTGATCTCCTGGCTACACACCTGGGAAGTGTGAATGTGGTTCGTAGCCACTGGCATAATGGAGGTTCTTTTAGTCCACCCGGCAACGGGGGATGAAATCACTACATGTGGGTACAGTGGTACAAACTCTGCAGAGTCAAAACTGTCATGACAGCCGTGCTCACGGTCAAGAGCGGCTTGGACTTATTTGTATAATGACCAAGAATTTGGACCCGAAGAAGGTTTCTAGGTTCATGGAGACCCCCGGGCAATGCCTGTGACGGAGCCCTAAAGAATATATTCCGCTGCTATTTTATTTACTTGTTATGAACTTATTATCGTCCATCGAGACATATGCTATGTAAGACTTATTTATATTCGACACCTGGCTTGTAATAAATGATGCTTCACTATTTGTCATCACATGTATGAGAAAATGATCCTGGCATACATGTGATATTCACTCGGTCGTTCTTCGGAGAAACCGGGTGTCACAGGTTACCTTTGGATGTTGCGAATCAATAATGATAACCAAATTCCTTTGTGTCAAGTTTAAACGATGCGACATCACCTTAGAAAGTTAGGAATTAATCTTGGGAGCCATCGCTCACTTGTTTCATTAGTAAAGAAAATAAAACTATCCTGAAAGGTTTTGATTGGAACCTCAGGACCCACCATTCACTTGTTTCAAGTCGATATGAAATTAAACTACCTTGTGAGAGGCAAACCAACGTTGAGACCCACCATTCGCTCATTTCAAGTTGTGAAGAAGTAAAACTATTTTTAAGATACGGATGAACACCGAGACCATTCACTCGTTTCATGTTCAAAATAGGGAAAAATATATTTGAAAGTGGTAATATAAACTAACATTCGTTGCTTGCTCATTTCAAGTTCAAACAATGTTAATGTAGCTATTAAAGTTTTGTACAAACACCGACAACCTCTTCCACTCTGTCAAGTTCAAACTACTTGATTCTACATGCGACAAATGCAAATGATAATCACATTCTGTTGGTCAAGTTTATACGAAGCAAAACTACCTTTGCAAGTTAGTAATTAATCTTGAGAGCCACCGCTCACTTGTTCCAAGAGTAAAGAAAATGAAACTGTCCTAAAAGGTTTTGAATGGAACCTCAAGACTCACCATTCACTTGTTTCAAGTTAAAATAAAATGAAACTACATTGTGAGAGGCAAAAAATGTCAAGAGACCCACCGTTCACTCGTTTCAAGTTGTGAAGAAGTAAAACTATCTGTAAGATGTAGATGAACACCGAGACCCACCATTCACTCACCGACAACATATTTCGCTCTGTCAAGTTCAAACAACTTGATTCTACATGCGAAAGTGCAAATGATAACCACATTCTGTTGGTCAAGTTTATACGAAGCGAAACTACCTTTGCAAGTTAGGAATTAATCTTGAGAGCCACCGCTCACTCGTTTCAAGAGTAGAGAAAATGAAACTATCATAAAAGGTTTTGATGGAACCTCGAGACCTACCATCACTTGTTTCAAGTTAAAATGAAATGAAACCACCTTGTGAGAGGCAAAAAAACGTCAAGAGACCCACCATTCACTCATTCCAAGTTGTGAAGAAGTAAAACTATCTGTAAGATGTGGATGAACATCGAGATTGTGACGCCCTCAATTCTGTAGAACACAGAACCGAGAACTGATGCGTATGTGTGCCCAGATGTTCATCACACATACACATATTGTGACACTCTCATCTCGGGTGTCAGCATAGGTTCATGTTTTATGAAGAGGAAACACTTTAAAAAAAGTAGGGATAGAGAAAAATATCAAGAGGATAGCCAAAAAGAGCCGAATCCAGCTCTTACCGCGGCCGCTGGCCACGTGGCGTGTTCGGAGCTCGTCCCTGTGAGGTGGGGAGAGGTCCGCCGCTAAATAGCTACGTGGCAGGTTCGGGACTCGTCTCCGCAAAGGGGAGAGGTCCGATCCTGTGGGACACATGTCGCCCGCGGAGCTTGTGGCGGACCGGAATCCGCTCATCCAGGATCGCAGAGGGTGGTGCCGCGCGATGCGACACCCGACAGCACATGTCATAAGAACACAATATATTACATGGGAAAAACAGCTGAAACTGTACCAACAGGTACAAACTTCAGTTACAACTATTGTTCTATTACACAGCGGAAGACTACACTATACAACTCACGCCCGCCTATTTAGCAAAAGTCGGTTGCCCAGCCCTAGGGCAACCCACACTAGCTGCACGTCTCAGCTCAGCGCGGCGTGTACGGCTCCCACTCAGCCGTGGTCCCCGACGGAGGGTAACCCTCGCCGGTGGACTCGTACTCCGAGTCCGTGGGTGGCTCCTCACCTGAAAAACACTTAAGCAGCAACCGTGAGCACGAAGGCTCAGCAAGGCTTAACCGACTCACCTAAGCATGAAACTCTACATGAGGTGTACAATGGACATAGGATAGTAACATTTCAGCAAAACGACACGCCTACAAGTTCATCCTTAGTTCATCTTTTAGCAACAAGTTAACAGTTCATGAAATCTGAAATTTAGTAAGCAGTATTTGGTGGCACCCATGTAGCAATACAATTATATCAATCAGCATCATTGAATCAACATATTTCATCCATTAGTCTACGTTACGACGCAGTGAACAAGCGGTGCTCGTCACCGCGAGGGACGGCGAATCGACTCGATATACACCTGCAGGGAAAACCCAAAGAGCACGTCACGTACGCCCACCCGTGGAGCTGCACAGCACGCTCACTCGATGTCGTACGGGACAACCTTTCACCCAACAGCCCAAACGTCGAACCGGTCGCACCGAAACGAGCAGGAGGTTCCCCACACGGAGCATCTCTCTATGCCCGTTGGCAGATTTCCACCTTGCTGCCCTCAACCTACACCTATAAATCGGTGTGCTATGCCTCGACGCCCGGAGGTTTAGGCTACATCAGTTTATCGGGGCCCATATATCCGATATGCCTTCGGTACGTTCAATACTTGTTCAGCAGGGCCGCACACGGATCGGTCCTCAATCGACACGGGCAGGGCTGCGCACACAAGACTCTCTCTTGCTGCGCCCTAGCCCTTGCCTAGTCTCATTTTCATTACTAAAGTGATCTCACATCACTCAACCGAACCCGTGGGTCCCCAGCCTATCTCGCGAGTAGATTCCAACTACTCGACTTGTACCGAAGTCCTATGACTCATTAAGCATAGCCTGTCTACTCGAGGTCCTTGACACTACCCTCACTCTTTTAGGAAACTTTGGTTATGCAAGTGGGGTTTCATTCATCCTATACCTAAGGCACATACATACTTCATATGACACATGTATACAAAGTAAAACTTTTAAAAAGGGTTAATGCAAACCGGGGCTTGCCTTGTTGCTGCTGGTCAGTAGTTAGTTCCTCGTCCGGAAGAAGGAAGTCCAGCACTTCCGGAGTCTCTTCTTCAACGGCTACACGTTAATGAAATACTACATGTTAATTTAGATGCACAGGTGAGTTTTAGAGTAAGACTTCTACTATTAGTTCTAATAACCAGCCTCTATCACCTGGAACTTTGTTTAAGAATTTAAAGATGAACTGGTGTTGGTGGTTTGGCTTGGACTTAATCACATGGTGAAATGCTAAGTGGTTTCCCCCCCCCCCCTTTCCACCTTAATCCCTTAGGTGGTTACACAGGACAGGGGAGATATAGAGCTCCAATGGAGCTGAGAATTTTTGTGTGAGTTCCTTGTCACAAGAAAACTCTCTGGACCAAACCTTAGCACTTTTCATGGAGTGGTTTGCTCAGAATAATTTTCTTAGCAAATAAGCAAGGAGGAATTAATTCTGAGGTCAGACCCCCTGTTCATACCCAACTTAGTGAACTACAATTTCAATTATAGCTCCTAGAGTTTGCATGAATTTTTCCTAGCATTTTTGGAGTTAAGGTTTGCCCAGAATTGAATTTCAAGTTTTGGAAATTCTCTGAAAATGTTTCTGCATTCAAATGAACACAGCACCTTCCAATTTGAATTCCTCTGACCAAATCAACTCCAAATAGTCTGAAACTTTGACAGGGGTTTACTAATGTCCTAAAGAACATTCTGGCAAAATTTGGGGATTTTTGGATGAACCAAATTCCCTCTAAAATTATTTTGCTGAAAAGCTTTAAAGAATTTTCCAGAATTAATTAATGGGTTTCATACAAATTGGGTTGTATGTCTGGACAGAGCTAGGCAAGATGAATCCAACCCAATTTGAATCACTAAATTTGGAGCTTCCTAGCAAAAGTTATACAGTTCCAAAGTTTGAACCAATTTTGGAATTCAAATTAATTCGGGAAAAGTTCAAACTCTGCCTGTGGGTCCACCCTACACGTGTCAACCGCCGGAATCACGCCACACGGGGCCATAGACCTTTTTCCGCGCCACCACACGGGATCACACGCCACAGCTGATCCGGAGTTTTAATCTTCAGCTGCTGACACGTGGGCCTGGAGGGTCTTCTTCTTCCTCTCGCTCCCGCGCCTCCCCCTCGCCGGCGCTGTACTGGAGCTCGCCGGACCCGGCTTCCCGGCCACCTTTCGGCCGGAGACTCGCCGCCTGGGGGTTTTCAGGGTCGGGGAACAAGTCTACGGGGTTGGCTCGGGCTGCCGGTGGCCGGAAGTAGGCTGGCGACGAGCCGCGGCCTTCGGTGATGATCGGCACCGTCGCCCGAGCACATTAGCCCGCCAAAAGCTCGGCGGATCCGCTCTAAAGCATCAGTGGAGGTCAGGAAATCTCGGCGTGGCCTCAACCTGGCTCGGAAACGACGGCAAACCGGTTGTCACCGTGCGTCCGCGTGTTCCCGCCATGGCCGCCGACCGAAAAGCTCGAAATTAGCTGTAACCACGGCGTTTCTAGCTAGGGTTGTGGAGGGAAAAGGTTCCCTATCCTCTCTAGCTCTGGTGTGCGCAAAATGAATAACTTTAACCGAGAATTAAGCGTTAATTTCCACAGTTCTTACCCGCGGTTAGGTTTTTCCTCGTCCGAGGGAAAAACTCGAAATTCCGAAGCTACGTCGCACGGATTGCTCTGAAATTTGGAGAGGAGCAGCGCAGGGAGTTGGCGCACCTTGGGGTGCTCTCGCTCAGTCGTGAAACTGGTTGGTGTGAGCTGCCCACTGTAGCCCGACGTCGGTTTCCACCGGTTGCACCTCGGCTTCGGTGCTGATACTCGAAATACGGCCGACAGGAACCCCGAACGCCGGAGCTGAGCTGGGGAAACTCTTGTGCACACGCTGGCGCTCTTTTTTTGCGTTGATCACTTGAGTAGTCGGGACGCGATGCCGGCTTAGGATCGGGACGAACCGGCGCGGCGCCGGCGGCTTGTTTGCTCGGGAGGAAAGATAACAGGGCTCGTGGGAGGGTTGTTGTGGCCGACAGAGCGCGGCGTAGGGGAGATGAAGGCGCGGGGGAACCGACACTCGAAGCAGCTCGGGAGGTGCTTCGGTCGTCGGTTGTCCGTGCGGTGGCAGCCGGTGGGAGAACGCAACTCGCTCGAGTGTGAACTGTGGAACCGATTAACTTAGGCAGTAAGTTTCTCCCCTCTCTTCTCACTGACCAGTGGACCCCACAGCTCCCCTCTGCCCCAAAAGATCTCCACATTTTTGGCAAATGAGTAATTCAAATGTTTGAAGTCTCAAACTGAGCCACATTTGCATGATTGGACAAGTTTCCCTCAAATTCAAATGTATATTTGAATTCTTGCCTATTTGGCTCCTTTTTGGACCATTGGGTAGCAAACCCTTTCAAAAATTATTGAGACTCTGCCTCCCTACTACTTTGAACCTGAGGAATCCAAGTATGCCCTTTACTCCTTGTTTTAGCTGCTGCAATCATGAAGTTGAATGCAACAGTTTGAAATTTCCCTCCCATGTGTGATCATATGTGTATAAACCCTACTTTGTGAAAGTGAAGACTTTCCCTTCTAATCACTCCTTTGATGGAGGTCACTTGCTCTTCACAATATTTCACAATCTACCCACAACAAAACTGTTGTGTTGTGAGGTGCAGAAAAGTTTTTGCAAGTCCCTTTTCTTGGGCTTTTACATCCCTCCCCCCTTAAAAGAATCTCGTCCCGAGATTATAAAAGAAGAGATAGCGATGTAATAGGGACTTACCCGTGTTGAGAAGTCATGAACTCCGGGTAATTTGAGCGAAGGAACTCCTCGCTCTCCCACGTCGCTTCTTCGGCGGTGTGGTTGCTCCAGAGTATTTTGTAGAACCACAACGTTCTGCTGCATGTGGTCCTGGCTTTCTCATCAAGAATTCCCACCGGATATTCATCATATGTTAAATCCGGTTTCAGCTCGCCGATATCTTTGGTAGGAACAGCAGCTGTATGCTTCAAGCATTTTCGCAGTTGCGAAACATGGAAAATATCATGGACACCAGCCAGAGATGCCGGTAGCTCCAATCGATACGCTGCTGGTCCACACTTCTCGGTGATAGCGTAGGGTCCAATGAAACGGGGAGCGAGCTTCCCCTTCACACCGAACCGGTGCACGCCCTTCATCGGAGACACGCGGAGGTACACGTGTTCCCCAACGTCAAAGTGCAACGGCCTACGCCTCTTATCAGCGTAGCTCTTCTGTCGGGATTGAGCGGCCTTCAAATTGGCTTGAATTGTCCGAACGCGCTCTTCGGCGTCGTTCACCACATCAACTCCGAATGTGACCCTTTCACCGGACTCGCACCAATTTAATGGGGTGCGGCATTTACGACCGTAGAGAGCTTCGTAAGGTGCCATCTTGATACTCGCCTGATAACCGTTGTTGTACGAGAATTCCGCCAATGGTAGGTAATCATCCCAATTCCTACCGTGGTGGATGGCACATGCTCTCAACATGTCTTCCAGGACTTGATTCACCCTTTCTGTCTGGCCATCTGTCTGAGGGTGATAGGCGGAGCTCCTGATCAACTTAGTACCCAATGCAGCGTGTAGCTGCTCCCAAAAGCAAGATACAAATAATGCACCTCGATCTGAGACAATGGTCTTGGGTACCCCGTATAGGCATAGAATCTTTGCTATGTATAGCTCCGCATATTTGCCGGCATTGTAACGTGTATTCACCGGAATGAAGTGAGCCGTCTTGGTTAACCGATCAACGATTACCCATATGGATGCAGGCTGTGGCGGACCGGAATCCGCTCATCCAGGATCGCAGAGGGTGGTGCCGCGCGATGCGACACCCGACAGCACACGTCATAAGAACACAATATATTACATGGGAAAAACAGCTGAAACTGTACCAACAGGTACAAACTTCAGTTACAACTATTGTTCTATTACACAGCGGAAGACTACACTATACAACTCACGCCCGCCTATTTAGCAAAAGTCGGTTGCCCAGCCCTAGGGCAACCCACACTAGCTGCACGTCTCAGCTCAGCGCGGCGTGTACGGCTCCCACTCAGCCGTGGTCTCCGACGGAGGGTAACCCTCGCCGGTGGACTCGTACTCCGAGTCCGTGGGTGGCTCCTCACCTGAAAAACACTTAAGCAGCAACCGTGAGCACGAAGGCTCAGCAAGGCTTAACCGACTCACCTAAGCATGAAACTCTACATGAGGTGTACAATGGACATAGGATAGTAACATTTCAGCAAAACGACACGCCTACAAGTTCATCCTTAGTTCATCTTTTAGCAACAAGTTAACAGTTCATGAAATCTGAAATTTAGTAAGCAGTATTTGGTGGCACCCATGTAGCAATACAATTATATCAATCAGCATCATTGAATCAACATATTTCATCCATTAGTCTACGTTACGACGCAGTGAACAAGCGGTGCTCGTCACCGCGAGGGACGGCGAATCGACTCGATATACACCTGCAGGGAAAACCCAAAGAGCACGTCACGTACGCCCACCCGTGGAGCTGCACAGCACGCTCACTCGATGTCGTACGGGACAACCTTTCACCCAACAGCCCAAACGTCGAACCGGTCGCACCGAAACGAGCAGGAGGTTCCCCACACGGAGCATCTCTCTATGCCCGTTGGCAGATTTCCACCTTGCTGCCCTCAACCTACACCTATAAATCGGTGTGCTATGCCTCGACGCCCGGAGGTTTAGGCTACATCAGTTTATCGGGGCCCATATATCCGATATGCCTTCGCTACGTTCAATACTTGTTCAGCAGGGCCGCACACGGATCGGTCCTCAATCGACACGGGCAGGGCTGCGCACACAAGACTCTCTCTTGCTGCGCCCTAGCCCCTGCCTAGTCTCATTTTCATTACTAAAGTGATCTCACATCACTCAACCGAACCCGTGGGTCCCCAGCCTATCTCGCGAGTAGATTCCAACTACTCGACTTGTACCGAAGTCCTATGACTCATTAAGCATAGCCTGTCTACTCGAGGTCCTTGACACTACCCTCACTCTTTTAGGAAACTTTGGTTATGCAAGTGGGGTTTCATTCATCCTATACCTAAGGCACATACATACTTCATATGCCACATGTATACAAAGTAAAACTTTTAAAAAGGGTTAATGCAAACCGGGGCTTGCCTTGTTGCTGCTGGTCAGTAGTTAGTTCCTCGTCCGGAAGAAGGAAGTCCAGCACTTCCGGAGTCTCTTCTTCAACGGCTACACGTTAATGAAATACTACATGTTAATTTAGATGCACAGGTGAGTTTTAGAGTAAGACTTCTACTATTAGTTCTAATAACCAGCCTCTATCACCTGGAACTTTGTTTAAGAATTTAAAGATGAACTGGTGTTGGTGGTTTGGCTTGGACTTAATCACATGGTGAAATGCTAAGTGGTTTCCCCCCCCTTTCCACCTTAATCCCTTAAGTGGTTACACAGGACAGGGGTGATATAGAGCTACAATGGAGCTGAGAATTTTTTTGTGAGTTCCTTGTCACAAGAAAACTCTCTGGACCAAACCTTAGCACTTTTCATGGAGTGGTTTGCTCAGAATAATTTTCTTAGCAAATAAGCAAGGAGGAATTAATTCTGAGGTCAGACCCCTGTTCACACCCAACTTAGTGAACTACAATTTCAATTATAGCTCCTAGAGTTTGCATAATTTTTCCTAGCATTTTTGGAGTTAAGGTTTGCCCAGAATTGAATTTCCAAGTTTTGGAAATTCTCTGAAAATGTTTCTGCATTCAAATGAACACAGCACCTTCCAATTTGAATTCCTCTGACCAAATCAACTCCAAATAGTCTGAAACTTTTACAGGGGTTTACTAATGTCCTAAAGAACATTCTGGCAAAATTTGGGGATTTTTGGATGAACCAAATTCCCTCTAAAATTATTTTGCTGAAAAGCTTTAAAGAATTTTCCAGAATTAAATAATGGGTTTCATACAAATTGGGTTGTAGATCTGGACAGAGCTAGGCAAGATGAATCCAACCCAATTTTAATCACTAAATTTGGAGCTTCCTAGCAAAAGTTATACAGTTCCAAAGTTTGAACCAATTCTAGAATAAAAATTAATTCGGGAAAAGTTCAAACTCTGCCTGTGGGTCCACCCTACACGTGTCAACCGCCGGAATCACGCCACGCGGGGCCATAGACCTTTTTCCGCGCCACCACACGGGATCACACGCCACAGCTGATCCGGAGTTTTAATCTTCAGCTGCTGACACGTGGGCCCGGAGGGTCTTCTTCTTCCTCTCGCTCCCGCGCCTCCCCCTCGCCGGCGCTGTACTGGAGCTCGCCGGACCCGGCTTCCCGGCCACCTTTCGGCCGGAGACTCGCCGCCTGGGGGTTTTCAGGGTCGGGGAACAAGTCTACGGGGTTGGCTCGGGCTGCCGGTGGCCGGAAGTAGGCTGGCGACGAGCCGCGGCCTTCGGTGATGATCGGCACCGTCGCCCGAGCACATTAGCCCACCAAAAGCTCGGCGGATCCGCTCTAAAGCATCAGTGGAGGTCAGTAAATCTCGGCGTGGCCTCAACCTGGCTCGGAAACGACGGCAAACCGGTTGTCACCGTGCGTCCGCGTGTTCCCGCCATGGCCGCCGACCGAAAAGCTCGAAATTAGCTGTAACCACGGCGTTTCTAGCTAGGGTTGTGGAGGGAAAAGGTTCCCTATCCTCTCTAGCTCTGGTGTGCGCAAAATGAATAACTTTAACCGAGAATTAAGCGTTAATTTCCACAGTTCTTACCCGCGGTTAGGTTTTTCCTCGTCCGAGGGAAAAACTCGAAATTCCGAAGCTACGTCGCACGGATTGCTCTGAAATTTGGAGAGGAGCAGCGCAGGGAGTTGGCGCACCTTGGGGTGCTCTCGCTCAGTCGTGAAACTGGTTGGTGTGAGCTGCCCACGGTAGCCCGACGTCGGTTTCCACCGGTTGCACCTCGGCTTCGGTGCTGATACTTGAAATACGGCCGACAGGAACCCCGAACGCCGGAGCTGAGCTGGGGAAACTCTTGTGCACGCGCTGGCGCTCTTTTTTTGCGTTGATCGCTTGAGTAGTCGGGACGCGATGCCGGCTTAGGATCGGGACGAACCGGCGCGGCGCCGGCGGCTTGTTTGCTCGGGAGGAAAGATAACAGGGCTCGTGGGAGGGTTGTTGTGGCCGACAGAGCGCGGCGTAGGGGAGATGAAGGCGCGGGGGAACCGACACTCGAAGCAGCTCGGGAGGTGCTTCGGTCGTCGGTTGTCCGTGCGGTGGCAGCCGGTGGGAGAACGCAACTCGCTCGAGTGTGAACTGTGGAACCGATTAACTTAGGCAGTAAGTTTCTCCCCTCTCTTCTCACTGACCAGTGGACCCCACAGCTCCCCTCTGCCCCAAAAGATCTCCACATTTTTGGCAAATGAGTAATTCAAATGTTTGAAGTCTCAAACTGAGCCACATTTGCATGATTGGACAAGTTTCCCTCAAATTCAAATGTATATTTGAATTCTTGCCTATTTGGCTCCTTTTTGGACCATTGGGTAGCAAACCCTTTCAAAAATTATTGAGACTCTGCCTCCCTACTACTTTGAACCTGAGGAATCCAAGTATGCCCTTTACTCCTTGTTTTAGCTGCTGCAATCATGAAGTTGAATGCAACAGTTTGAAATTTCCCTCCCATGTGTGATCATATGTGTATAAACCCTACTTTGTGAAAGTGAAGACTTTCCCTTCTAATCACTCCTTTGATGGAGGTCACTTGCTCTTGACAATATTTCACAATCTACCCACAACAAAACTGTTGTGTTGTGAGGTGCAGAAAAGTTTTTGCAAGTCCCTTTTCTTGGGCTTTTACAGAGCTAGCCTCTGCGGAAGAAGCAAAGGCATTTCCGCAAGACACGTGTCATCCTCAGAGCTAGTCCTAGCGGAAATCAGAGGACCAGTCGCGCGGGATACGTGTCGATCTCGGAGCCCACCTCCGAGATGTAACACCCCAAATTTTTAGTCAAAACCCAAATTTGGATTCAAAACCCTAAACCATGTTCAGAGGGGAATTTAGAAATTTTTGGACGTGTTGCATGTTTTGCAAAAATTCAAATTCAAACTGGAATTCAAATTATACCCAAAACAGAAAAGAAATGGAAAAAGAAAAAGGAAATGGGGAAAAAAACTGGCCAGTGGGCCGAAACCTTCAGCCGGCCCAGCAAACCCCCGCGCCAGCCCGCCCCGCGCGCGCCGCGCTGCCCCTCGCTGACGGGTGGGACCCACATGTCATCCCTAACCCCGCGACCCCGGACTCTCTCCCGCGCGCGCGATCGCAACCGATCGGGAAATCGCGTTCCGCAGCCGAATTCCGGTCCCAGCGGACTCCAACTCGATCACAACAGACCCACCGCCCTCCCCCGGCTATAAAAACCACCGATCCGATCAGTTTTCCTCACGCGATCGCCGATTTTCACTCCGGTGAGCACCGAGACTTCGCCGGTGAATTCTGGCCGATCTAAGCTCGGAAACTCTGATCTAACTCGCTGGTTTTGATCCACCGCCTCCGGGGAACTTTGCAGGTGCAGAAAACTCGGAGAGTTACGGTGTAAACGCAGCGCCGACGAGCTTCGCCGTGGTTTTGCCTCGGACCTCGCCGCCGAGCACTTTCCAGGACCCCCGAGCTCGAGAAAACCCCCGAGGTGAGATCCCTGACCTCCCCTCTACCGATCTAGGCCATAAGATCACAGTTCTAGGCAGAATTCTCGAGGATCCGAAAGTTTCCGGCGAGATCGCCGCTTTCCGCCGCCGTGCGCCGCCGGCAGCGCCGCCCGCTCTCGATCAGAGCGACGTGGCCGCTTGTGCGCCGTTTATTTTAAATCGCACGGTAGACTTTAAATCCCCGCGTACCGGTTCGATGTTATAATCTCAGCCGTCGGTTTAGAATCGGACGGTCCACGTCGACCCCGCGTTATAAAGGCTGGAATTCTTACGTGCTACCCCCTGGGGTTCTCTGGAATTGAGAGCTAGCCCCGGAAACTTCAGATCTAGCCCCTGGAACTTCAGAAAATCATGTAAATTCATTTAAAAATCAGTTTTAGCCCCTGGACTTAATAGAAATTAAGAAAAACACCTCTGTTAAGTGTAGCTAGACCCCTGGAAATTATGAAAATAATATTATAGACCCTGTGATGGGTGAGTTTACTTTTAACCCTGTTTAGTATTTAAATTAGGAAATTTAATATGTAACTAGTGATTAAAAATTAAAAAGTGGGACAAATATAGTTGTCAAAATTAATTAAAAACTTTCTCAGTACTTAGAAAACTTTGGAGTGAGATAAAAATATATTTTTGGGCTGATATGAATCTGTTTCATTTATTAATCACATTATTTAGATTAGGGACACATTTTTAAAGTAAAGAATAGTTATAGAAAAGTAGGGAAAAATAATTATGAAATAGTATACATCATAAGCCATGGTCAAAATATGATTTTAAATTATTTAGGACCAGAACCTAATCTGTTTAGGTGATGTGTATTACTAATTTAATAATAAAATACACAATTATGCATAGGAATATAAATCTGAAAATATAGCAACTAGTAAATGATAAATGGAGTTTCTAAAATCCAAAGAGTTCAGTTTAGGGTTGATAGAAGTTGTGAAGGCACATATGGAGAAGAAAAATACTTTCCATACATACTTGGTAGTTAAATGTAAGGAATTTATATAAAACTGAAACACAACACATATAATGGTGAGTGAAGTTCATAAATATGAATGTGTGGTTTGTATGAAGTAGAGGTGTGAACTATGTCTTATGATTGTTGTTTTTCTTTTGCTATGTGTGATGGTATGAAGTAGAACCTGTTCAAGAACAAGTTATTCATTTCCAAGATCAGGACTACCCATTTCAAGAGCAGCAAGAAGGAGGCAAGTGTCCTTGACCACTTTGATCCTATGCTAGGATGTGTAGATAGAATTATTTGCATTGTCAAGTTAAAAATGAAACCCATGCTAGGAAGTTTCCCTAGAATTGCATTACCTTGTTTTCCTTGAAGCTTGGGTTGGGATTTATTTTTGTCATGTCATATTATTATTATGCATATGCTTAGCCATGCTTAGAATGGGATATTTGGGATATGAGATCATCAGTTTATATTACCATACTCTTGAAAGAGATATTGTGAGTTATGTAGAGGTAGGGATCAAGGCAAGTTGGATGTTTTGGTTGTGTGCTGGGTGCACGAGACTTGGGTTTGTGTTTAGTACTTGCCTGGATCCTAAGGACCGGTTCATGGAGCATGTAACCCGGCTTTACAGTGCCAACCACATGCTGAGATGCGGCAGCTTGGCCAATTAATTAGGTGTATCCCCGGCGTAGTATGGGTGTGTTGGATGGTGCGGGGAGTGGGTGTCAGCTGGACTACCATATGAACCGCAAGGCTCAAGAGGGGGCCACTGCAGCGGGGTTGGAGCCTCTTGTATGCTGTTAGGGGTGAAACCTCAGTGGGCCCACGCTCGTCGGGAATCCCTTTGTAAAGGCTTCGTAGTGATCTCCTGGCTACACACCTGGGAAGTGTGAATGTGGATCGTAGCCACTGGCATAATGGAGGTTCTTTTAGTCCACCCGGCAACGGGGGATGAAATCACTACTTGTGGGTACAGTGGTACAAACTCTGCAGAGTCAAAACTGTCTTGACAGCCGTGCTCACGGTTAAGAGCGGCCTGGACTTATTCATGATTAGAGGAGTGAAGATTTTTGGGAGTTGTGGATGTTAAGCGGGGAGCTTAACATTGGAAATGATGTTATGGTTATTTGGTTATGATGATGGGATGAGAGATTGGGACCATTTCACCTGTGTAGTAATGTAGGTGCTTAATGAGCTAAGGTGATAGGTATTAATTGCGTAGTGCTTTAACCATGAGTTCAACCTCTCCTTGTTCTAGCCATGCATGATAAAATTTTCCCACACTTGCTGAGTACCATTGGTACTCAACCTTGCATATTTGTTGGTTTATACTGATGCTCAGGTCAAGATAATGAGGTGGTGTATAATGACCAAGACTTTGGACCCGAGGAAGGTTTTTAGGTTCATGAAGACCCCCGGGCAACGCCTGTGATGGAGCCCTAAAAGAATAATATTCCGCTGCTAGTTTATTTACTTGTGATGAAACATTAGTGTCCATTGAGACATTTGTAATGTAAGACTTATTTATATTCGACACCTGGCTTGTAATAAATGATGCTTCACTAGTTGTCATCACATGTATGAGAAAATGATCCTGGCATACATGTGATATTCACTTGGTTGTTTCTTCGGAAAAACTGGGTGTGACAGAGGTGGTATCAGAGCCAAGGTTGCCCGTAGGAACGTGGACCTAGGTAGAAATGGACGTATTTAAGGGCCCTATTTTCTTAAAAAACTATTTTCCAAAGTGTGGGTGGAAAAGTGTTATTAAAGGAGTCATTTTCTTCATCTTACCCCAATTTTCATTCAAAATAGGATTTTTGTTTGAGAACTTATCTAACCTAATTTTAAATTCTTTTGTTTTAGATGGTTCGCATGATTCGCACCGCTCGTAAGTCCACAGGAGGGAGAGTTCCCGTAGTTGCCCTTGCCGAAAGAGAGGAGAGTCGTCCAGTGACATACCTTTCCTACGGATTGGCAGTAGGAGACTTGTTGCGCCGACTTCGACGTATGCTCGAAGCCGCCGGCAATACGGGCAAGCTCATCATCCACTATAACTCCACCAGGACCATCCGTGAGAAGAGGGAAGAATGGAGTTCGGAGATGAGGATTATACACGAGAATCAGCTGCTGAAGATCCACCATTCTCCAGCTTGCCGAGCAACACAAGTTGACGCGGAGAGAGATGTCACCTGGGAGGCCATCACCTGCCAGAGTCACATCTATCGTCGCCACTTGGACAAAACTGAGTACATGTATGTCCTCCAACATGAGAGTGGTACCACGGAGTACAAGTACCCTCCGGTGCAACAAGGGACTTCCCATGAGCACATGGACTTGTGCTTGGAGGATGCTGCTATGCTCAGCACTCGACTGCAGGAGTGTCAACAAGAGCTTCAGGATGTCCGAGACACCCTAAAGGAAACGGAGGCGTTGCTGCGAGCTTGCTTAAAGGCGAGAGAAAGAGGAGGTGGGAATGAACTGTGTGTCACCGTGAGTGATCCATGGACTCCTGACTCCCCGGATCGCCGAGCAATCCGGCGTCGTCGCACTTCTCCACCAGCAGCCTCCCCACCCAAAGCAGAGTCCGAAGGTAGCCGAAATGAGGAGGAAGATCCCGAGGAGCCAGCTCAAGAGGACGAGTTGTGTAGAGTCTTTCCCCTAGTTAGCTAGAGGTCGAGTAGTCGAGTCGTGACGTAGTTAATGGTGTGATAATGCTTGGTGTGTGACGTGAGTTGTGGAAGCCATGAGCAATTGTCCACAGCCTCGTCTTCAGATTGTTTTGCTTTGGTGTGTGAACCCATAGGAAATAATAGTGCATTTATTTGATGTGAGATATAAACCCTCGTAAAATTTTAACAAAGCCTCAACACCTCAAAGTACCAACAAATGAAGGTAGTAAGATGATACTAAATGGTATCAAATTAACATTTGTTGATTCTGCCAGATGGCCGGAAGAGGGAAAGGACGTGCTGCCAACCCCGCCAACAACAACGATGAGGCATGCAACCCTCATCTTTCTGAAGGCCAGGACAGGGGTGGTCGCCGTGAAGAAGTTGATCCTCTCCACCAAATGCTGGAGAATCAAAATCAGCTTATCCAGAACTTGACTCAAGTGGTGGCCAACTTGCATCAAGTTCCACCTCCACAAGCTGCACCACGCCAACCAAGGTTGAGTGAGTTTCTAGGAACTCAACCTCCAAAGTTTGCAAGTGCTGCTGAACCTCTGGAGGCCGATGATTGGCTGAAGACCATTGAAAGTAAGATGAGGATAATCCAATGCCAAGGGTATGAGAGGGTGCTGTTTGCCTCTCATCAGTTGCAGGGACCTGCTGCTGATTGGTGGACCGCCTATGTGGCCGCCCATCATGACCCTGAGAACATCACTTGGGAAGAGTTCAAGCGTAGCTTCCGCAACCACTACATCCCAAGAGGTGAACTCAAAAACAAGAGGAAAGAGTTTCTGGGACTGCAGCAAGGAAGCATGACGGTGAGGGAATACCTCACTAAATTTACTCAACTATCCCGTTATGCTCCACGAGACATAGAGACTGATGAGCAGAAACAAGATTGTTTCGTGGAAGGGCTTACCGCAGAGATGCAGTGTGCCATGTCCTCCAATGAGTATGAAAGTTTTCAAAAGATGGTGGACAGAGCATTTGTGGTAGAAAGGAAGCTAAAGGCCCTAGAAAATGAGAATAAGAGGAAGGCCGGTGGTCACATCAAGCCTCAGGGAGCAACACTCGCCCACGTATGATGCAGCAACCTACGGGGCAGATGAGCCGTGCTGCGGTACCCTATTCAGCACCAAGAGGGTACAACCCAAACTACAGGCCTCCCGCAGCATCTGCACAGCCGCCACGTCAGTTTGTGCAGCAGCCTCGCCCTGCATATCCACCTCGACCAGCAGTGCAAGGACCCCAAAACCCACCCCAAGACAACAAGGGTCAAGCATCTAAGGTTGGGGTGCAATGTTTCAACTGTGGTGAAGTGGGGCACTACGCCCATAAATGCCCGAAGAAGAAGCCTGCGCCGCCACAACAGCAGAATGTAGTGAGAGGACGGGTGAACCACGTCACCATGGAGGAAGCACAAGAGGCACCCGACGTGGTAGTTGGTAAGTTTCCTGCCAATTTACACCTTGCAACTCTGCTGTTTGATTCTGGTGCTACCCACTCGTTCATTGCTCAAGGGTTTGTTAAGAAGCATGACCTAGCAACCACACAAATGAACCATATGTTAGCCGTAAACTCTCCAGGTGGAGAAATAAGGACAAGACAAGTGTGTCCCAAAGTGAGCCTAGACATTAATGGGGTAGTATTTACTGCTAACCTCATAGTGATAGATTCACAAGGGATAGATATTATTTTGGGTATGGATTGGTTGACCAAACATAAAGGAATCATCCATTGTTCGAACAGAACGGTGGAACTAACTCACCCCAGTGGTACCAAGGTAAAGTTCATAACGATACACGAGCCTAGGAGGGACATTAAATTAAATCAAGTGGAGGTGAAAGTTGAGGAAATCAGGACTATCAGGGAATATCCAGATGTTTTCCCGGAGGAATTGCCAGGCATGCCTCCCGACCGTGACGTAGAATTCGCAATTGAGCTAGTACCGGGAACAGCCCCGATATACAAGAGACCTTATCGAATGGACTCCAAGCAGCTAGAAGAGCTCAAGGATCATTTGAGAGAATTGACGGAGAAGGGGTATATTCGCCCTAGTTCCTCACCATGGGGAGCTCCGGTGATATTTGTGCCCAAGAAAGACGGAACCCAAAGGTTATGCGTGGACTACCGTGCCTTGAATGAGGTAACCATCAAGAACAAGTACCCATTACCCCGCATTGAAGACTTGTTTGATCAGTTGAGGGGAGCTTGTGTGTTCTCGAAAATTGATCTCAGGTCGGGGTACCACCAACTCAAGATAAGCCAATCTGATATTCCCAAGACAGCTTTCGTATCTCGGTACGGACTGTATGAATACACTGTCATGCCTTTCGGGCTAACCAATGCCCCGGCATATTTCATGTACCTCATGAACAAGGTATTCATGGAATATCTGGACAAATTTGTGGTGGTTTTCATAGATGATATTCTCGTCTTCTCCAAAGATGAAGAAGAACATGAGAAACATCTAAGGTTGGTGTTACAAAGGCTGAGAGAACACCAACTATATGCCAAGTTGAGCAAGTGTGAGTTTTGGCTGAAGAGAGTTCCCTTTTTAGGACATATCATCTCGGAGGGAGGAATCTCCGTAGATCCCGCCAAAATTGAAGATATCCAGAAGTGGAAAACCCCTGAAAATGTCGGGGAAGTTAGAAGCTTTTTGGGATTGGCTGGATACTATCGACGGTTTATTGAGGGATTCTCCAAGATCTCGAGACCTCTCACCAAACAGTTGGAAAAGGGAATCACATTCACCTGGACGCCACAGTGCGATACGAGCTTTCAGGAGCTAAAGAAGAGATTGACAACAGCCTCAGTGCTGGTTATGCCAGATATGCAGAAGAATTTCACAGTGTACTGCGATGCCTCTGGAAATGGGTTGGGATGTGTTCTCATGCAAGAAGGACATGTCGTGGCATATGCATCCCGACAGCTTCAGAAGCACGAGAAGAACTATCCTACACATGACCTAGAACTAGCCGCAGTGGTACACGCGTTGAAAATTTGGCGGCACTATTTGATGGGGAAGAGGACAGAAATATATACGGATCATAAGAGTTTGAAGTACATATTCACACAGCCAGATCTCAACCTCAGACAAAGGAGATGGTTAGAGCTAATTAATGACTTTGATGTGGGCATCAACTATCATCCTGGGAAAGCAAACGTCGTGGCCGATGCTTTGAGTCGGAAAGTGCAGGTCAATAAGTTGAACTTGAAGGACATGCCCGCAGAATTGAAGGACGAAGTTATAAGGCTCAATCTATGTCTAGTAAATAGTGGTGAAGCCATCGCCATGGAAGTAGACTCCACACTCGGGCAAGACATACGCGAGGGCCAAAAGAATGATGAGAAGATACAAGAGATCAGACAGCTCATTAAGGAAAATAAAGCTCCTGGTTTTAGAGAGGATGAACAAGGAACGGTGTGGCACGGGAAAAGGATATGTGTGCCAGAAGTAAAGGAGATCCGTGAATTGATTTTAAAGGAGGCTCATGATTCCGACTATTCCATTCATCCTGGGAGTACGAAGATGTACCAGGACCTCAAAAGCAGGTATTGGTGGTATGGCATGAAGCGAGATGTCGCGGAACATGTTGCCCTATGTGACACATGTCAGTTGGTGAAAGCTGAACATCAACGACCCGCGGGATTATTGCAACCACTCAAAGTACCTGAATGGAAGTGGGAAGAAATCAGCATGGATTTTGTCGTGGGATTTCCTAGAACCCAATCTGGGTATGATTCAATAAGGGTCATTATTGATAGGCTAACCAAGGTAGCTCATTTCATCCCTGTGAAAGAAAGCTACAGCGGATCCAAATTGGCAGAATTGTACATGTCAAGGATTGTGTGTTACCATGGAGTGCCAAAGAAGATAGTGTCGGACCGAGGGACACAGTTCACCTCGAGGTTTTGGCAAAAGTTGCATGAAACCATGGGAACCCATCTGAACTTTAGTTCTGCCTATCATCCCCAAACTGACGGGCAGACGGAGAGAACCATCCAGATCCTTGAAGATATGTTAAGGGCATGTGCACTCAAAAACAATAGGAGCTGGGACAAGAACTTACCGTATGCGGAGTTTTCTTATAACAACAGCTATCAAGCTAGTATGAAAATGTCACCGTTTGAAGCTTTGTATGGAAGGAAGTGTAGAACTCCTCTATTTTGGAACCAAACAGGAGAAAGTAAAGTGTTTGGTCCAGAAGTGCTACAAGAAGCCGAGGCGAAGGTGAGGGAGATTCGCAACAATTTGAGGATAGCACAAACACGCCAGAAGAGTTATGCTGATGTACGAAGAAGAGAACTCGTTTTCAACGTGGGAGACTATGTTTATCTCAAGGTGTCCCCTATCAGAGGACTTCGTCGGTTCAAGGTGAAAGGGAAGTTGTCACCTCGATACATCGGACCCTTTCAAGTTTTGGAAAGGAAAGGCGAAGTGGCGTACCAACTAGAGTTACCGGCTCATCTATCGGACGTGCATGATGTATTCCATGTGTCACAACTCAAGAAATGCCTGAGGACGCCTGAAGAGGTGTTACCCATGAATGAAGTGGATGTAGCTGAAGATTTGTCTTATGCCGAGCAACCATACAAGATTTTGGAGACAATGGAACGCCTCACCAGAAACAAGAGAATCCGGATGTGCAAGGTGCAGTGGAAGCATCACTCAGAAGAGGAAGCTACCTGGGAACGGGAAGATGAGCTCAAGGCACAATTTCCGGAATTGTTTTCTTAGAAACACCAATCTCGAGGACGAGATTTCTTTTAAGGGGGGTAGAGCTGTAACACCCCAAATTTTTAGTCAAAACCCAAATTTGGATTCAAAACCCTAAACCATGTTCAGAGGGGAATTTAGAAATTTTTGGACGTGTTGCATGTTTTGCAAAAATTCAAATTCAAACTGGAATTCAAATTATACCCAAAACAGAAAAGAAATGGAAAAAGAAAAAGGAAATCGAGAAAAAAACTGGCCAGTGGGCCGAAACCTTCAGCCGGCCCAGCAAACCCCCGCGCCAGCCCGCCCCGCGCGCGCCGCGCTGCCCCTCGCTGACGGGTGGGACCCACATGTCATCCCTAACCCCGCGACCCCGGACTCTCTCCCGCGCGCGCGATCGCAACCGATCGGGAAATCGCGTTCCGCAGCCGAATTCCGGTCCCAGCGGACTCCAACTCGATCACAACAGACCCACCGCCCTCCCCCGGCTATAAAAACCACCGATCCGATCAGTTTTCCTCACGCGATCGCCGATTTTCACTCCGGTGAGCACCGAGACTTCGCCGGTGAATTCTGGCCGATCTAAGCTCGGAAACTCTGATCTAACTCGCTGGCTTTGATCCACCGCCTCCGGGGAACTTTGCAGGTGCAGAAAACTCGGAGAGTTACGGTGTAAACGCAGCGCCGACGAGCTTCGCCGTGGTTTTGCCTCGGACCTCGCCGCCGAGCACTTTCCAAGACCCCCGAGCTCGAGAAAACCCCCGAGGTGAGATCCCTGACCTCCCCTCTACCGATCTAGGCCATAAGATCACAGTTCTAGGCAGAATTCTCGAGGATCCGAAAGTTTCCGGCGAGATCGCCGCTTTCCGCCACCGTGCGCCGCCGGCAGCGCCGCCCGCTCTCGATCAGAGCGACGTGGCCGCTTGTGCGCCGTTTATTTTAAATCGCACGGTAGACTTTAAATCCCCGCGTACCGGTTCGATGTTATAATCTCAGCCGTCGGTTTAGAATCGGACGGTCCACGTCGACCCCGCGTTATAAAGGCTGGAATTCTTACGTGCTACCCCCTGGGGTTCTCTGGAATTGAGAGCTAGCCCCGGAAACTTCAGATCTAGCCTCTGGAACTTCAGAAAATCATGTAAATTCATTTAAAAATCAGTTTTAGCCCCTGGACTTAATAGAAATTAAGAAAAACACCTCTGTTAAGTGTAGCTAGACCCTTGGAAATTATGAAAATAATATTATAGACCCTGTGATGGGTGAGTTTACTTTTAACCCTGTTTAGTATTTAAATTAGGAAATTTAATATGTAACTAGTGATTAAAAATTAAAAAGTGGGACAAACATAGTTGTCAAAATTAATTAAAAACTTTCTTAGTACTTAGAAAACTTTGGAGTGAGATAAAAATATATTTTTGGGCTGATATGAATCTGTTTCATTTATTAATCACATTATTTAGATTAGGGACACATTTTTAAAGTAAAGAATAGTTATAGAAAAGTAGGGAAAAATAATTATGAAATAGTATACATCATAAGCCATGGTCAAAATATGATTTTAAATTATTTAGGACCAGAACCTAATCTGTTTAGGTGATGTGTATTACTAATTTAATAATAAAATACACAATTATGCATAGGAATATAAATCTGAAAATATAGCAACTAGTAAATGATAAATGGAGTTTCTAAAATCCAAAGAGTTCAGTTTAGGGTTGATAGAAGTTGTGAAGGCACATATGGAGAAGAAAAATACTTTCCATACATACTTGGTAGTTAAATGTAAGGAATTTATATAAAACTGAAACACAACACATATAATGGTGAGTGAAGTTCATAAATATGAATGTGTGGTTTGTATGAAGTAGAGGTGTGAACTATGTCTTATGATTGTTGTTTTTCTTTTGCTATGTGTGATGGTATGAAGTAGAACCTGTTCAAGAACAAGTTATTCATTTCCAAGATCAGGACTACCCATTTCAAGAGCAGCAAGAAGGAGGCAAGTGTCCTTGACCACTTTGATCCTATGCTAGGATGTGTAGATAGAATTATTTGCATTGTCAAGTTAAAAATGAAACCCATGCTAGGAAGTTTCCCTAGAATTGCATTACCTTGTTTTCCTTGAAGCTTGGGTTGGGATTTATTTTTGTCATGTCATATTATTATTATGCATATGCTTAGCCATGCTTAGAATGGGATATTTTGGATATGAGATCATCAGTTTATATTACCATACTCTTGAAAGAGATATTGTGAGTTATGTAGAGGTAGGGATCAAGGCAAGTTGGATGTTTTGGTTGTGTGCTGGGTGCACGAGACTTGGGTTTGTGTTTAGTACTTGCCTGGATCCTAAGGACCGGTTCATGGAGCATGTAACCCGGCTTTACAGTGCCAACCACATGCTGAGATGGGGCAGCTTGGCCAATTAATTAGGTGTATCCCCGGCGTAGTATGGGTGTGTTGGATGGTGCGGGGAGTGGGTGTCAGCTGGACTACCATATGAACCGCAAGGCTCAAGAGGGGGCCACTGTAGCGGGGTTGGCGCCTCTTGTATGCTGTTAGGGGTGAAACCTCAGTGGGCCCACGCTCGTCGGGAATCCCTTTGTAAAGGCTTCGTAGTGATCTCCTGGCTACACACCTGGGAAGTGTGAATGTGGATCGTAGCCACTGGCATAATGGAGGTTCTTTTAGTCCACCCGGCAACGGGGGATGAAATCACTACTTGTGGGTACAGTGGTACAAACTCTGCAGAGTCAAAACTGTCTTGACAGCCGTGCTCACGGTTAAGAGCGGCCTGGACTTATTCATGATTAGAGGAGTGAAGGTTTTTGGGAGTTGTGGATGTTGAGCGGGGAGCTTAACATTGGAAATGATGTTATGGTTATTTGGTTATGATGATGGGATGAGAGATTGAGACCATTTCACCTGTGTAGTAATGTAGGTGCTTAATAAGCTAAGGTGATAGGTATTAATTGCGTAGTGCTTTAACCATGAGTTCAACCTCTCCTTGTTCTAGCCATGCATGATAAAATTTTCCCACACTTGCTGAGTACCATTGGTACTCAACCTTGCATATTTGTTGGTTTATATTGATGCTCAGGTCAAGATAATGAGGTGGTGTATAATGACCAAGACTTTGGACCCGAGGAAGGTTTTTAGGTTCATGAAGACCCCCGGGCAACGCCTGTGATGGAGCCCTAAAAGAATAATATTCCGCTGCTAGTTTATTTACTTGTGATGAAACATTATTGTCCATTGAGACATTTGCGATGTAAGACTTATTTATATTCGACACCTGGCTTGTAATAAATGATGCTTCACTATTTGTCATCACATGTATGAGAAAATGATTCTGGCATACATGTGATATTCACTTGGTTGTTTCTTCGGAAAAACCGGGTGTGACACGAGAGGTCCTGTTCTATCGGACACGCGTCGTCACCGGAGCTTATCTCCGGGAGGTCTTTCGCTGCTGGACAAGTGTCGACCTAGGGGCATGTCCCTGAAGAAAGAAGAAAGGAAAGACCGGCGCCAACACATGGCGTGCGCGGAGCTCACCTCCAAAGGAGGGGGAGGTCTCGGTCGGTTGACACGCGGCACAACCGGAGCTCGTCTCTGCGGAAAAGGAGAGACCAGGCCCCGGAGGACACGTGGAGCTTCCGGAGCTCATCATCACGGAGGTAACGAGTTCTGGAGCGGTGTTTACGCGTAAAGATACCGGTACGCAACAGAAACCGATCTAAATTCCACGATGTTACTAAAGATAAGATGTTAGGATCCAACAAAGATCTGAATAATACTCTTATTCGGAATACAATCAGATTGGGACTCTTCTCTTCCCGATTACAAAAAAGAACCCAAAACCTCTGGCCGAAACCACAAACTTCTCTTTCAACTCCTGAGCCGACGACTTAGAGCCCTAGCCCCAACTCGCCGAGCAAACCATCGCCGAAGCACAACAAGGGAGATCATCGGAGAGGAACCGAGCGGTCTGAGGAGGACCTCGAAGTCAAGAAGAACGTGAGGTAGGATTTCAATACCACCTTACGACATCATTGTGTTCATCTCTTTGCATCTGTTCTTCAATTCCTTTCGAACAGAAGCCTTCTCGTGGGCAGATCACTTGATGATCAGTTTGATCTAAAGACAAGATCATCGCCACATCCACCTTTTATCCGAACACCTCTGTCCATACAAGGCCATGCAAGAACACGTACAGATCAATCTAATAAAACTAATCATGAGATAGCATGCATATGCATCATCGCATCTAGTTTAAGGTTTGTGCATAAATATTGATTGTTGTGAATCCTGTATGCACGTTATCCTACCTAGCAGGACAAGCTCAGGGAGCTGTCTACGACGAACTGCAGCAACCAGGTTCTGAGAATCAAGAACAACCGGAACCGCAAGAACAAGGCAAGTGCTCCTTGACCATATTGATCCTATGTTTTGGGTAAAACTATTTTGTTTTGCGAAAAGGTGTGTGAGCTGAGTCAAACATGATGGGAAACCTTTTTTTAGGAGTTCACTAGTTTTGGTTAAACCACCCTTGTCGCCTGGGAAGTTTATGAGTCGGGTATGGTTTTTGCTTTATGCTTCGCTGAGTCCATGGGATTGGGAAGCGAGGTAGATGTGTCTAGCTAACTGCACTCGTAATAATAATGAGGAACTGATGTTAATAATGGACATGGATCGGAGGGAGATCTAGGCAAGACTGGGTTTGTGAATGAGGTAGCATGAGATGGTGGTTTTACTTGCCGTAGATCTAAGGACCGGTTCATGCATGCACATGCCAGGATAACAGTGCCACCACAAGGCCAAGTATGGGTGCGTCTTAGCTGAGTAATTAGGAAGTTGCTAGAGTGATATGGACTGTGGAAGGTGCGGGGAATGGGAGTCGAGTGAGGACTGCCCTGGGAACTGCATGGCACAAGAGGGGGCCCGTGGGTGGGAGAATTGGAGATTCTAGCCTGCCGGTGAAACCTTAGTGAGTCCATATCTCTAGTAACCCCTTTGTAAAGGCTATTTTGTGATCTCTTGACCATACACCGACGGTTGTGTACTGGTATAATGGAGGTTCTGCAGTCGCCGACGGGTGACGAAATCACAAACTTGTGGGTAAAGAGGTGCAAACTCTGCAGAGTCTAAAACTATCATGATAGCCGAGCTTATGGTCACGAGCACCTGGCTAAACTGCCATGATTAGTTGGGATGGATATTGGGATGGTTATTGGGAAGGTTCTTGGGAAGGTTCTTGGTTATGAGTATTGGTTTGGATATGGTTTGGGTTTGGGACTGTTAAGTCTGGGTGATGAGATGGTTGCATGACTGTTGGGACATGACATGAGATTGGTCTCGGTGTGAGATGAGGTTTTTTTATGAGATGAGATGGTGGCGAATACGAGGAGGTATTCGTGAGTATGAATAAAGGATTGGTTAGTGTTCGGATGGAACACGGGAAGTGATGGAGGTATGTTGGTAATTTAATTCATGCTGGGATTACTTTCATCTAAAGTTAAGTTGCTATTTTATCATGGTTTTACAAATATGCTTTTCTGCAAATAAGCCTTTTTATACCTACCTTGTTATAAGCTGCATATCATGTGTTATTCCCGCACTTGCTGAGTACATCATTGTACTCAAACTTGCATGATTACTTCATTATCAGCAGCAGGAGAAACCTACTATGAAGACCAAGTGGAGCATTATGGCGTGTGATCTGTTCTCAACCTTGCCTGTGGAGGGAGTAGAGATGGAGTCACTACTGCTTAGTTTTGCTTCCGCATTAGTTTTTGCTTCCGCATTAAAATAAAGATTTCCGCTGCATAGAAATAAGACTTCCGCTGTGAGCATGAGTCCAAGACTCATGAGATATTGTAATAAACCCTGTTATTCGTGGTAATATATGATCTGAATTCAGTTTGTGGAACATATGTGTATGTGTGATGAACATCCTGGGCACACATATGCATTAGTTCTTGGTTTCATGGTTTTCCACGGAATTGAGTGCGTCACAGACTAGTATCAGAGCCACGTGTTGACAGTAGGTCACACGCCTAGATAGAAATCTTAGATAGATAATAGAGCCACGGGTTACACCCCTAAATAGGAGTCACAAGCGTCCTAGGGTGAATAGCTCGGATTGGCTTTAAAACCACCTTGGCATAGGAAACCACCCTTGAATAGGAGTTGTATGGGCCCTTGCAATGATTGTGTGTGATTATGTGCTTAGTGTAAGTTGTGGGACGTCTGAAAAACGTTGTCCATATCCATACGTAAGAAGGAAGAGGTGTGAAATGCTTCGGCACTTGATCACATCCTCATAAGGGCTAATATATATAGTCCAACTCACCTTGATGCATATAGTTGAAGGGACCTACCTAACCTTCTAACCTTCTATTCTATTTCGTTCTCTCTCACAGATGGTGAGAGGAAACGCCAACCAAAGGAACGTCCAGGAGGATGACCATGATGAAGTTCCTGCTAACCCAGGAGCTAGCGAAAACCACTTGGAGAGGTTGATGGCCATGCAAAACCAGCTTATGCAAACCATGATCCAAACTTTGGGTCAGTTGCAGGCCAACCAAAACCCCGTTCCGGCACCACTGCCACCACCACCGCCGGCTCATAACAGGTTGGGGGAGTTCATGAGGACTCGACGACCCACCTTTGCTCAAGCTAGTGACCCCATGGAGACCAATGATTGGTTAAAATCCATGGAGAAAAAGCTTGCCATTGTTCAGTGCAATGACCGAGAGAAGGTTCTCTTCGCGTTGCACCAACTTACGGGAGCCGCTGCTGACTGGTGGGATGCCCTGAGCAACGCTCATGCCAACCCGGAGAAAATCTCTTATACTGAGTTCAATAAAAGTTTCCGCTCTCACTACATCCCTGCTGGTGTGATGATGCTCAAAAGGCAGGAGTTCGAAGGTCTCCGCCAACGACAGAAAAGTGTGAATGAATATCTCAACAAGTTCATACAACTGTCCCGGTATGCCCCCGAAGACGTCAACTCAGATCAGAGGAAGCAGTACCTGTTCATGAGAGGGTTGAACAATGAGATCCAGGTTCAGCTCCTCAACAATGACTACGTAAGCTTCCAGAAGCTGGTTGACAAGGCTATTGTGGTTGAAAACAAGATCCGAGAGATCGAGCGAGAGTGCAAGAGGAAGTTGCCATGCCAGCCCCAAGGGAGCACGTACGACCTAGGTACATGCCCCCTGCCCTGCAGTATGGATCAACCACTCCTGCGTACCGCCCTGGTCAGCCACCACAGCAACAATTCGTTGCAGCAGCACCTCGTGTGCCCATGCCTCCTGCACCCCGACCTAACAATGGCGCCCCTGTTCAAAACCCCCTCCCCAACGCCCCTGCTGCCGTAGGCAACAGGGCATGCTTTGCATGCGGGGAGGTAGGCCACTTCGCGATCCAGTGCCCGAGGAGAGGCCCTGGACAGCAAGGTAACGTGCCCAAGCAGAACCCGCGACCGAACGGAGGAGACAATCAAGGGAACCGTGGACAGCAGAACTATGTTCGCGGCCACGTAAACCATGTCACTGCTGAGGAAGCACAACAGGCTGAGGACATCGCAATTGGTATGTTCCTTGCCAACTCCAACCCAGCCACCATTTTATTTGATTCCGGAGCATCGCATTCCTTCATATCATCCAAATATGTTGCCAAACATCATCTACCCGTATCCTACTTAGAATGTGCTATGTTAGTTAATTCTCCCGGAGACTAATATAGTATGTCCTAAAGTAAGCCTTAAAATAAGGGGGTTAGACTTCCTTGCCAACCTTATTGTCTTGGACTCCCACGGGATTGATATCATACTCAGAATGGATTGGTTAAGCAAGCACAACGGGGTAATCCAATGTGCTGAAAGGAGCGTGCAGTTGACAAACGAGCACGGTATTCGTGTCGAGTTTGAGTCAGCCCAGCAAACAACCGAATGGGAAAATTTGAACCACGTCGAAGGAACAACATTGGACAGCATTCCAGTTGTTCAGGAATTTTCGGACGTGTTCCCGAAAGAGCTTCCAGGAATGCCACCTGACCGGGACATCGAGTTTGCCATAGATTTGGTACCCGGAACTGCACCTATAGATAAGAGACCATATAGGATGCCCGTCAACGAGCTAGTTGAACTCAAGAAGCAAATTCAAGAACAGCTGGAGAAGGGTTTTATCCGTCCAAGCTCCGGTACTCTTCGTGGACAAGAAGGATGGAACCCAAAGAATGTGCGTGGACTACAGGTCTCTCAACGAGGTGACAATCAAAAATAAATACCCTCTGCCCCGTATAGAGGACCTGTTTGATCAAATTAAAGGAGACTGAGTATTTTCCAAGATTGATCTTCGGTCGGGATATTTCCAGCTGAAGATTAATCCCTCCGATATACCTAAGACAGCCTTTCGGACACGGTATGGTTCGTATGAATATACCGTCATGTCTTTTGGATTGACGAATGCACCCGCATACTTCATGTACCTTATGAACAAGGTTTTCATGGAGTACTTGGACAAGTTCGTCGTGGTTTTAATCGACGACATTGTGGTGTATTCAAAAAGTGAGGAGGAACATGAGGAACATCTGAGATTGACCCTGCAGAAGTTGCGTGAGCATCAATTATATGCCAAGCTCAACAAGTGTCAATTTTGGCTAAAGGAAATATCCTTCCTAGGCCACATTATCTCCGAGGAAGGGGTATCGGTTGATCCTGGAAAGGTGAGAGATATTCTGAAGTGGGACCAACCGAAGAGCGTGAAGGATATTCGGAGTTTTCTTGGGATGGCAGGATACTATTGGCGCTTCATTAAAGACTTCTCTAAGATAGCAAAACCTATGACGGAATTGCTAATTAAGGGAAAAGTCTTTCAATGGACACAAGCCTGCCAAGAAAGTTTTGAGGAACTCAAGAAAAGGCTAACCACAGCACCAGTCCTGGTATTGCCAGACGTAAGCAAGAGTTTTGACATATATTGTGACGCATCCAGACAAGGGCTTGGATGTGTACTCATGCAGGAAGGACAAGTGGTAGCCTATGCCTCACGACAATTAAAGAAGCACGAGCTTAACTATCCTACGCATGACTTGGAGCTAGCAGCAGTGGTGCATGCATTGAAGATTTGGAGACATTATATCCTTGGACATCGATGTGAGATCTATACGGATCATAAAAGCCTCAAGTACATATTTACACAAACGGACTTGGATTTGAGGCAACGTCGATGGTTAGAACTCATCAAGGATTATGATGTGGGAATCAACTACCACCCCGGAAAGGCCAATGTAGTAGCTGATGCATTGAGCAGAAAGGGAGCATGTCACCATGTGACACCCTCGCCTCGGGTGTCAACATATGTTCATGTTCTATGAAGAGGAAACATTCTAATGAAAAATAGGAACAGAGAGAATTATCAAAAGAATAGCCAATAAAGCTCTCTGAGAGCACCGAAGGCAACTTCCACGGCCAGCAGACCACGTGGCGTATTCGGAGCTCATCCCCGAGAAATTGGGAGAGGTCCGCCGCTAAACTGGCTATGTGGCAGGCTCGGGGGTCATCTCCGCAATTGGAAAGAGGCCTGACCCGGTGGGACATGTGCTGCCCGCGGGGCTAGTCCTCGCGGAAATAAGAGGACCAGTCGCACGGATACGTGTCAATCTCGGAGCTCATCTCAGAGAAGTCCGGATCTATTGAACACGTGTCGCCACCGGAGCTTATCTCCGGAGGTCTGTCGCTGCTGGACACGTGTCGACCTTGGAGCCGTCCCTTAGGAAAGAAGAGAGGGTAGACTGGCGCCAACACGTGGCGTGCGTGGAGCTCACCTCCGAAGAAGAGGGAGGCCTCGCTCGTTTGACACGCGGCACAACCAGAGCTCGTCTCTGCGGGAAAGGAGGCACCAGGCCCCGGAGGACACGTGGAGCCTCCGGAGCTCATCACCGCGAAGGTAACGAGTACTGGAGCAAGTTTTACACGTAAAGATACCGGTAGGCAACAGAAATCGATGTAAATTCCACGATGTTACTAAAGATAAGATGTTAGGATCCAACAAAGATCTGAATAAGACTCTTATTCGGGATACAATCAGATTAGGACTCTTTTCTTCCCGATTATAAATAGAATCCAAAACCTCTGGCCGAAACCACAAAACTTCTCTTTCGACTCCTGAGCCAACGATTTAGAGCTCTAGCCCTAACTCGCCGAGCAAACCATCGCTGGAGCCCAACAAGGGAGATTATCGAAGAAGAACCAAGCAGGTCTGAGAAGGATCTCGAAGACAAGAAGAGCGTGAGGTAGGACTTCAATACCACCTTACGACATCATCGTGTTCGTCTCTTGCATCTGTTCTTCAAATTCCTTTCGAACAGAAGCCTTCTCGTGGGCAGATCACTCGATGATCAGTTTGATCTAAAAGACAAGATCATCGCCACGTCCACCTTTGATCCGAACACCTCTGTCCATGCAAGCCACGCAAGAGCACACCAATCTAATAAAAATCATAGGATAGCATGCATGTGCATCATCGCATCTAGTTTAAGGTTTATGCATAAATATTGATTGCTGTGAATCTTGTATGCACGCGAAACCTACATAGCAGGACAGGTTCAGGAAGCTGTCTACGACGAACTGCAGCAACCAGGTTTTGAGAATCAAGAACAACCGGAACCACAAGTACAAGGCAAGTGCTCCTTGACCATGTTGATCCTATGTTTTGGGTAAAACTATTTTGTTTTGCGAAAAGGTGTGTGTGCTGAGTCAAACATGATGGGAAAACCCTTTTATAGGAGTTTACTAGTTTTGATTAAACCATCCTTGTCGCCTGGGAAGTTTATGAGTCGGGTATGGTTTTTGCTTTATGCTTCGCTGAGTCTATGGGATTGGGAAGCGAGATAGATGTGTCTAGCTAACTGCACTCGTAATGATAATAAGGAACTGATGATGTTAATGAACATGGATCGGAGGGAGATCTAGGCAAGCCTGGGTTTGTGAATGAGGTAGCATGAGATGGTGGTTTTGCTTGCCGTAGATCTAAGGACCGGTTCATGCATGCACATGCCAGGATAACAGTGCCACCACAAGGCCAAGTATGGGTGCGGCTTAGCTGAGTAATTAGGTAAGTTGCTAGAGTGTTATGGACAGTGGAAGGCGCGGGGAATGGGAGTCGAGTGAGGACTGCCCTGGGAACTGCATGGCACAAGAGGGGGCCCGTGGGTGGGAGAATTGGAGATTCTAGCCTGCCGGTGAAATCTTAGTGAGTCCATACATCTAGTAACCCCTTTGTAAAGGCTATTTTGTGATCTCTTGACCATACACCGATGGATGTGTACTGGTATAATAGAGGTTCTGCAGTCGCCGATGGGTGACGAAATCACAAACTTGTGGGTAAAGAGGTGCAAACTCTGCAGAGTCTAAAACTATCATGATAGCCGAGCTTACGGTCACGAGCACCTGGCTAAACTGCCATGATTAGTGGGGATGGTTATAGGGAAGGTTCTTGGTTATGGATTTGGTTATGGATTTGGTTGTGGATTTGGTTATGGTTATTAGTTTGGAACTGTTAAGTCTGGATGATGAGATGTTGCATGACTGTTGGGTCATGACATGGGATTGGTCTCGGTGTGAGACGAGGTTGATTTGTGAGATGAGATGGTAGCGAATACGAGGAGGTATTCGTGAGTATGAATAAAAGATTGGTTAATGTTCGGATGGAACACGGGGAGTGATGAAGGTATGTTGGTAATTCAATATATGCTGGGATTACATTCATCTAAAGTAAAGTTGCTGTTTTATCATGGTTTTACAAGATTGCTTTTCTGCAAATAAGCCTTTTATGCCTACCTTGTTTATGAGCTGCATATCATGTGTTTCCCCGCACTTGCTGAGTACATCATTGTACTCAACCTTGCATTATTACTTCATCCTCAGCAGCAGGAGAAGCATATTATGAAGATCAAATGGAACATTATGGCGTGTGATCTATTCTCAACCTTGCCTGTGGAGGGAGTAGAGATGGAGCCACTTCTGCTTAGTTTTGCTTCCGCATTAGTTTTTGCTTCCGCATTTAAATAAGGACTTCCGCTGCATAGAAATAAGACTTCCGCTGTGAGCATGAGTCCAAGACTCATGAGATATTGTAATAAACTCTGTTATTCGTGGTAATATATAATCTGAATTCAGTTTGTGGAACGTATGTGTATGTGTGATAAGCATCCTGGGCACACATATGCATTAGTTCTCGGTTCCGTGGTTTTTCCCACAGAATTGAGGGCGTCACAGATTGGTATCAGAGCCACGGGTTGACAGTAGGTTACACGCCTAGATAGAAAGCCTTAGATAGATAATAGAACTACGGGTTAAATCCCAGGAAGGAGTTACAAGCACCCTAGGGTGAATAGCCTAGATTGGCCTTTAAAACCATCTTGACATAGGAAACCATCCTTGAATAGGAGTTGAGTGGGCCCTTGTGATGATTATTTGTGAATATGTGCTTAGTGTGAGTTGTGGGACGTCTCAACAACGTTGCCCATATCCACACGTAAGAAGAAGGAGGTGTGAGATGTTTCGGCACTTGATCACATCCTCATATGGGCTAATATATATAGTCTAACTCGCCTTGATGCATATAGTTAAAGGGACCTACCTAACCATCTAACCTTCTATTCTATTTCGTTCTCTCTCACAGATGGTGAGAGGAAACGCCAGTCGAAGGAACGTCCAGGAGGATGACCACGAGGGAGTTCCTGCTAACTCCGGAGCTGGTGAAAACCATCTGGAAAGATTGATGGCCATGCAAAACCAGCTTATGCAAACCATGATCCAAACTTTGGGTCAGTTGCAAGCCAACCAAAACCCCGTTCCGACACCACCGCCACCACCACCGCCGACTCATAACAGATTGGGAGAGTTCATGAGGACTCGACCACCCACCTTTTCTCAAGCAAGCGATCCCATGGAGGCCGATGATTGGTTGAAATCCATGGAGAAGAAGCTCGCCATTGTTCAGTGCAACGACCGAGAGAAGGTTCTCTTTGCGTCGCACCAGCTTATGGGAGCTGCCGCCGACTGGTGGGATGCCTTGAGCAACGCCCATGCCAACCCGGATACAATCACTTGGACTGAGTTCAAGGAAAATTTCCGCTCTCACTACATCCCTGTTGGTGTAATAATGCTCAAATGGCAGGAGTTTGAAGGTCTCCGCCAGGGACAGAAAAGTGTGAATGAATATCTCAACAAGTTCATACAACTGTCCCGGTATGCCCCCGAAGATGTCAACTCAGATCAGAGGAAGCAGTACCTGTTCATGAGAGGGTTGAACAATGAGATCCAAATTCAGCTCCTCAACAATGACTACGTAAGCTTCCAGAAGCTGGTTGACAAGGCTATTGTGGTGGAAAACAAGATCCGAGAGATTGAGCGCGAGTGCAAAAGGAAGATGCCATACCATCCCCAACGGAGCAACGTACGACCTAGGTACATGCCCCCTGCACCGCAGCATGGATCGACCACTCCTACGTACCGCCCTGGTCAGCCACCACAGCAACGATTCGTTGCACCGGCACCTCGAGTGCCCATGCCTCCTGCGCCCCGGCCTAACAATGGTGCTCCTGTTCAAAACCCCAGCCCCAACGTACCTGCTGCCGTAGGCAACAGGGCATGCTTTGCATGCGGGGAAGTAGGCCACTTCGCTAACCAGTGCCCGAAGAGAGGCCCTGGACAGCAAGGTAACGTGCCCAAGCAGAACCAGCGACCAGACGGAGGGGACAATCAAGGGAACTGTGGACCGCAGAACTATGCTCATGGCCACGTTAACCATGTCACTGCTGAGGAAGCACAACAGGCTGAGGACGTCGCAATTGGTATGTTCCTTGCCAACTCCAACCCAGCCACCATTTTATTTGATTCCGGAGCATCACATTCCTTCATATCATCCAAATATGTTGCCAAACATCATCTACCCGTATCCCACTTAGAATGTGCTATGATAGTTAATTCTCCCGGAGGAGAAATGAGGACTAGTATAGTATGTCCTAAAGTAAGCCTTAAAATAAGGGGGGTAGACTTCCTTGCCAACCTTATTGTCTTGGACTCCGACGGAATTGACATCATACTCAGAATGGACTGGCTAAGCAAGCACAATGGAGTAATCCAATGCGCTGAGAGAAGCGTGCAGTTGACAAACGAACATGGTGTCCGTGTCGAGTTTGAGTCAGCCCAGCAAGCACCCGAACTGGCGGATTTGAACCATGTTGAAAGAGTAGCATTGGACGACATTCCAGTGGTTCAGGAATTTTCGGACGTGTTCCCAGAAGAACTTCCAGGTATGCCACCTGATCGGGACATCGAGTTTGCCATAGATTTGGTACCTGGAACTGCACCCATAGCTAAGAGACCATATAGGATGCCCATCAACGAGTTAGTTGAACTCAAGAAGCAAATTCAAGAACAGTTGGAGAAGGGTTTTATCCGTCCAAGTTCTTCACCATGGGGAGCCCCGGTACTTTTTGTGGACAAGAAGGACGGAACCCAAAGAATGTGCGTGGACTACAGGTCTCTCAACGAGGTGACAATCAAGAATAAATACCCTCTGCCCCGTATAGAGGACCTGTTCGATCAAATGAAAGGAGCCCAAGTATTCTCCAAGATTGATCTTCGGTCGGGATATTTCCATCTGAAGATTAAGCCCTCCGATATACCTAAGACAGCCTTTCGGACACGGTATGGTTCATATGAATATACCGTTATGTCTTTTGGATTGACGAATGCACCCGCGTACTTCATGTACCTTATGAACAAGGTTTTTATGGAGTACTTGGACAAGTTCGTCGTGGTTTTCATCGATGACATTATGGTGTATTCAAAAAGTGAGGAGGAGCATGAAGAACATCTGAGATTGACCTTGCAGAAGTTGTGTGAGCATAAATTGTATCCCAAGCTCAACAAGTGTCAATTTTGGCTAAAGAAAATATCTTTCCTAGGCCACATCATCTCCTAGGAAGGGGTATCGGTTGATCCTGGAAAGGTGAGAGATGTTCTAAAGTGGGACCAACCAAAGAGCGTGAAGGATATTCGAAGTTTTCTTGGAATGGCAGGATACTATCGGCGTTTCATTAAAGACTTCTCCAAGATAGCAAAACCTATGACGGAGTTGTTAATGAAGGGAAAAGTCTTTCAATGGACGCAAGCCTGCCAAGAAAGTTTTGAGGAACTCAAGAAAAGGCTAACTGTAAGGGCCTCAGTTTTTTACACACATTTGCAGTGGTCATCACCACACCACACACCTCATTTGAGGAAGGATCATGAACACAAATGAAGAGCAAGTAACAATTATCAACATGCTCATTAGAAAACAAACTCACATATTGCAAAAGTGGTATTTCCCACATGTGATATAGATGGGATGGACATATGAAAACACCTACACTTTACTAAGGATGTACATGCCAAGTTTCACCCAAATTCAAAACCTTTTTGTGGTCATTTTGGGTATAGTTAGGAAGAGGGCAGTTTGAAACCATATTCAAATTCAAACTGTTTTTATCCCATGAATTTAAAAGTGGGAGGCATATTCTTACTCAGCACATTTTTGTGAGCTCACACACCAATTTTCACTCCATTTGGAGTTGATCGTGAGCAGCCTCCTAGACCCCGTGTTGTCCAGTGAGCAAGCGTCCTTGAGCTGTACGAGCCGTTTCTCCGGCGAGCCGGGCATCGCCGCCGATCGGGCTCTCGTGGACAGCACAACACAGCCGCTGTCACGTCCTCTTCCCTACACAAGAAAGGTGCGTGATTGTATGTAGATGGAGTAGCCGAAAGCCGTTTGGCGATTGATCAACCCTCGGCTGAGAATTTTCAAGTTTACTCGTGATCAGTTCATAAGGACCGAGCTCACCTTCGGGTGAAATTCGTGCTCTATGCACGAGGGTTGGACAAGCTCGTTACCTAGTAGCTTCTACGCACGATAGCGCCCACGCCCGAACTGGAATTAGAGAAAACCATCGAGGATCGGCCATGATATGGCTGTTTTCCCCGCCGCTATGGCTGAGCACCTCGGCTCACCGTCGAGAGCATAGTTGCCGGTATTCCTAGCTTCCACCCAGCCCGGGTTCGTGTTTCCCACGCTCTACTGATGCTCTCCGACCGATTCCCGGTCGATTTGGTGCACGGGAGAGCGGGACCGACCTCACCGGAACCCTAGCAGGTGCTGTCACCGGTGCGCACGGGTTTCCGGTCATCACTGGCGGCCGGCGACCCCACCATCGGGTCCAGAGGGTCGGAAAAAGGGCAGGCGGCGAGTTTCGGGCCGAGGGGTGGCCGGGAACTTAGTTCCGGTGAGGGTCGCCGGGGATCGCCGCCGCCGCGCAGTTGGCGCGAGGAGGGAGACGACGCGCTGTGTGCGGGGCCCACAAGCAGGAATTTAAACTTTTCCCCAAATTTCAGTTTCAGTTCAAACTTTAAATCCTTATAACTTTGGCTAGAAAGCTCCAAATCGAGTGAACCAAATTTTGTTGGATTCAGCTCTCTGAGCACTTTTTAGCAAACCAAGGTTCACTTTATGAAAACCCTTATTTCTCCAGAATTAATTCCTCAAAATTCAAACTGTTAGGAATTTTAACTGGAGAATCCTTTGGAGGAAAATCCTGAAATTTTGCTGGGATGTTCACCAAAATATCCCTGAACTACCATAAAATTTTCAAATTCATTGGAGCTCATTTGATCCACCTAATGGTGTGATTAGTGAAACTGTTCCAGAGAAAATAGAAAATGTTCAGAAATATTTTCAGAATTTTCTCTGAAATTGTTTAGCTCATATCTTTAGCTAAGAACTTCCAAATTAAGTGAGACCAACTCCATTAGAACCCTCTGAAAATCTAGTTTTCAGAAAGTCATAGTTTGTTGCATGAAAATTCCTAGAACACCCTAAGAGTTCCAATTAAGGTCAAGGACATAATTAATTGTCGAGGGCTCAAATGAGCTTTGCTGCAACTAAAACTTGACCAAGTCTTTGTTTAGGTTGTAACCAAGCCACAGTAAAAGTTTCACAGTCATTAGGTCTGTCTAGCAAGGGTTAGAGACCTCACAACTTCAAAGTTAATACAAATGCATTTAAATTGATACATATATTGCTCTTATCATGTAGTCGCTAAGGTCGAGGAGGAACCCGAAGTCCTAGACTTCGTGACTCCAGAGGAGCAGTTAGCCTACAACCAAGAGCAGCAAGGCAAGCTCCGGTTTGCATTAACCATTTTTACAAATGTTTATTGTTTTGAGCACTTACTTGAGCATTATTATTCTTTGCATTAGAGTCTTGTGTGGAAACCCAACTGCATAGCCAAGAAAACCATGGGTTGGGTTTAGGATTGCAAACTCCGTTAGCTACTGCATTGCTATGATAGAGTAGGATTCGGTACAAGTCGAGTAGTTGGAACTACTCGCGAGCATAGGCTAGAGGCACTCGACTCGGGTAGTAATAGCACATGAAACACATGGCAAGAAAATGAGACCAAGCGGAGGGTAAGGGCAGCAGGACTTTGGGGCCTGTGTGCTGTAGCTCCGCTTGTGTCGATTGAGGACCGAGCCGTGTGCGGGCCTGTTGAACAAGCTAGAACAGTACCGAAGACCTACCGGCTATATGGGAACCGGGAAACTGATGTAACTCAGATAGCTGGGTGTTGAGGCATAGCTGGTCGTTCAGAGGGTAGGTTGAGAGCTCGAGGTGTAAATCGGCTGGCGGCACTGAGATGCGCGTGCAGAGACCTCTTGCTCAGGACGATTGGACCGGTTCAACATTTGGCTAACGGGTGAAAGGTAGTCGCGTACGGCGTCCGTGATGGTTGTTGTAGGCAACATCGAGTACGGGCGTACGTGACGGGTTGTTCAGGTAACCCTGCAGGTGTAAATCGATTATAATCGCCGTCCCTCGCGGTCAGTGAGTACCACTTGTTCACTGTACCGTGACGTAGGAAGAACAGGCTAGTCACATGTTAAAATGTTGCTGATTGAAAGATGACATTGATTGTTAATGGTATGCTGTAGCTTAGAGCTAACTAAAGTTCTTTTCAACTTTGGGCAAAGTACATGAGAGAAATGCGTTTCTTGTTTGATTGCTGCTCTCTCATGTGCCTTTGCGTAAGGTTCTCCACAACCTGCTGCTAAAACTTGAAAGTAAGGTTCTACTAATTAGGCGAGTCCTTGCAACTGATTTTTACCTCATGTAACCCATTACCCTCATGCCGAAGTTCCATGTTTAGGTGAGACGGGTCAGACTTGCTGAGCCTTCGTGCTCACTGCTTGTGTTTGAAGCTTTTGCAGGTTTCTATGAGGAAGGGACTCCCGAAGAGGAGACGGAACCCCAGGAGGGGAACCCCGTCGAGTGGGAGTCGTGCACGCCGCAGAGTTAGTGTGCGTGTGTGCTAGCAAGGACACGTTCGAGGGCTGAACGTGCACTTGATGCTTAGTCTACGCCCGCGAGTGTAGACTAAACTTATTTTGATGTAAACAAGTTCATAAACCTGTTTATGTAATAAAATTTCTGCTTCCGCTTTGTACCTTTGACGTGTGTTATACGGTGCTGTGCAACGCAGCACCCCTCAGCGTGATCCTGGCTCGACAGGACCAATGGGGTCGTGTCAGCGTGGTATCAGAGCTCGCTTGAGGTTTAACACAGTACAAAGGTCTTCTTTTTCAAAAATCCAGTGAGGAACGAGTTAGTAGCCCGTATAAGGATGTTATTAGTATATAGAAAGTGGCATATTAACCTATTTATTATGTCGGAAAATCGTGCATCTAGGGACATTCATGTCTTGGGGGGTGCACGTAAGCGCTGTCCACCAGTGCGCACAAGCTGAAGGGTGGAGCCCCACGGGTGGCAGGTAACCCGACCCGCTTTGATATCCTCTACGACTCTTAATGTCGTTTGGGGTATTCGAGCAACGTCTGTCCCTGGCGTGCGTGGTGCAACTTGGGAGACCCCGTCACGTGGTCTGAAACGTGAACACGTAACTCAAGGCTTGGTTGGCTTGAGAACATCCGGGCGAGTGATGACGGTCGGGTGTACTAACTGTATGGATTCCGGGCTCGGTGTGCAGCCGAGTCTGATGGTTGTTTGAGTTTCTGCAGGTAGCCTGACCACGAAACAGTAGACGTGTAGCATCCGTGTGTGAGTGACGTTTAGTGCCACTGAAATAACGAAGCCGGCTAAGTCCGGTATAGGTTTTTCTTTGTGAGGACGTAGTACCGACATAATCTGGTGACGCATCGACGTCACACCCAACTAAATGAACAAATTTATTTAAAACTTGAAAGTTTTGATCAAAAGCAGTAAAAAAATTTGATGTAACTCTTTCCCTTGAACAGGATATTCAAAGTTAACAAGTTTTCAACTTATAGGTTGTTAAGGACAGAGCACTCTGTTTTCAGCTGAATTAAGGCCGAAGTTAACCAGAGGTTAGAGGTTGAGTTCTTTCGAGATTAGGGTCGTATGATACATTTCTGGAAAGCTTTGGAAGAGCTTTACAACTTTTCTGTTGAGGTCCAGAGGTGTTGCATCCCTTAACCACTCGAAAAATGCAGTAGAGTTGAAACTGTCCAGAAATCAGGACAGAGTAAAGACTCTCTGTAGACTCTCTGTAAATTAAGCATAACTTCCTGCATAAAAATCCAAAAATAGAAAATGAGGTAGTTCTGGAAAGCTTAGGAGATGGGTTACAACTTAGTAACAGAAAGTTTTGTCAGATAATGAAAATAATTAACTGGAATTCTTGTACCAATCAGTACCTAAGGCAGGGAGGTGCTGTCCAATTGTTTCCAGAAATTATGTTAACTTTGACATCTCATAACTTTTGAACCAAGACAGATCTTAGGCCAAGCAAATACTTTCTGGAAATCTATTGAAGTTAGCTTTAACTTTGATGTTGAGCTCCAGATTTAGTTTTGCTTTCAACATGGCCTAAATCAGGTTGAAATGGAAACTGGTCAGGGCTGTCATGGGAACAGCAGATCAGCAGTCAAATTTGTTTAAAAATTTGAACTATGTTTCCAAGTTTTATGGGTTCAATGACATGTTTTATGTTATAACTCAGGGGTTTACTGTTTAAATAAATATTTGACAATTCTCAAATATTTTTTTTACAGATGACAGCAGATAGACAGTTGGAGAACGGGTGGGTGGTTTCCCACTGTTCTGACCGTAGCGGCTACCCGGAAGCATTGTGGCAAATGCTCCAATATTTCGGGTACAACCAGACGCCGCAATACTTCGCCAAGGAAGAAGGCGAAGAGGGGAACAAGACGTGGACAATCCATGTCGAGGTTCCTGCAGGACCTACGCCACCCGGTTGGGTGCCATTCACCGTCACGGTGAGAGGAAGACAACCGGAAGGGATGTGGCAGGTGGCAGCCCGTGACACTATGTCACGTTTCTGCCAACTACACGTGCAGGCTATGGAGTGTACTCCATACGCCCTCGTTCCAGTGGAGGGGCGAGCTCAGCATGTGTGGGAAGAGAGGTACCTGGAAGCAACGGACCCGAGTTGCCCAAGGTACAACCCCGCGGAGGCAAATCTCAGCCTCCAGATGAGGGCGGGAAACACCGTGATGGACAGCCAAGCTGTTCATACGGAGCATCTCGCCACAAAGCTCAAGGAGAGCACAAGCCATGGAGATCATTTCGAGAGTGCTCACAGAGCACTCCGAAATGTGCTCCTTCCGACGATTAAGCGACTGAATGAACAGCATAATCAGTTGCATCGTCTGAAGAAGGCGAAGAGAAAAAGCGGTGTCGACATCGCAGCGTTACAAGAACTGGTGCAGACCCTAACCCAGCAGAATGAGGACCTTGCTCAAGAGCGGGACGACGCTATCGAGGAAGGACAAGGCTGGGAAGAGGATTACAACCAGGCTATGGACGAGGTGCATGCATTGTAGGACCTCATGCCTCCGGTATTAGGCATACCGGTGGTCTTGGGTCTTCCAGCAATGGGAGAACCCGGAATGGGAGAAGAGGTGGTGGATCCAGAGCCACCAGCAGAGGTACCGGAGGAGGACGACCCGCAGGAGGTCGAGTTCTACTCCGAGTAGAGTGGTTACAGTTGCCATGTAGGGCAGCCCGGGTAGTGTAACCCAACTTTTATAATCGGTGACATGTCGTGTAAACAGTAGAGTATGTATAGGTAGTGACGACATGAGCACGACTTCTCAGAGACCCGAGAATAATGTATCTTGTATAAAGTTTATGCTTTATCAATATATGTGAATGTTGTGCAAATTAATCATGTGTCATTTCAATACCTACGGTTGCTTATGGAATTTTAAGTAAGACATGTGCTAATTGCTGCTGTTTTGAATTTCAGAATGACGCGTACTCGTGCCAACCCTGACGTTGGGGGTACCAGTCAATGGGGAGAGACCTCCCAACCACCTCCCGAGGACTCCTCGGGACAGCAACAGCAACAACAAACACCGCCACCGCCACTGCCAACGGTTACATTGGCCGACATCGTCGCGGCAATGGCGGGCTCGCATCAGCAGCACACAGAGTTGCTGCAGACTCTTATCGCCAATACGTCTCGCCCAGAGAGACGTCAAGATCGTGAGGAGCACCAACAGAGCTCCTACTCCGACTTCCTGGCGACTCATCCCCCTGTATTCTCAAGGGCGGATGAACCACTTGACGCGGACAACTGGCTCCGCGCCATAGAAATGAAGTTCGGGCTGCTCCAGATCAGCGAGCAGCGCAAGACTCAGTTCGCGGTCCAGCAGCTCCAAGGATCTGCGAGCGCGTGGTGGGCCAACTTTTGTGCTTCACAGCCCACTGACCGAGTGATGACCTGGACGGAGTTCCGGACGGCCTTCAGGGCCTATCATATACCGCCAGGTATAATGAAGAGGAAGATGCAGGAGTTCTTACACCTGCAACAAGGGAGCCGGAACGTGCTGGAATACTCCAGGGCGTTTAACGATCTCGCGCTATATGCGTCGTATCATGCTGATACCGACGAGAAGCGGCGGGACCATTTCTATCAGGGGCTTAACCCGCTCCTGAAGGACAAGTTGGCGATGTTCAATCGCGGCAGCCTCAACGACATCATTGATGCTGCGATTGTTCAGGAGGACTCCGGCAAGGAGTTAGCGGCGGCGGAGAGGAAGCGAAGCACGCCGCAGAGCAGCGGAGAAGGAGGCGGTCCTTCTCAGAAGTTTCGGATGGTGAATCGCCCACCATCAGGTTCATGCTGGCAGCCACCACAGCGGTCGATGCCGTTCCGCAGTCGGCCGTACTCTTCACCGGCATTCAGGCCGGCACTGCCAGTACCACCGCAACAACAACAGCAGCACTGGACGATGCCGCGTGCATTTGCACCTCAGCAACGCATGCCGGGCTTTCGTCCACCGAGCACTCCACCAGCCGCGGCCACATGTTACAAGTGTGGTCGTCCAGGACACTTCGCGAGCAGTTGCCCGGAGAGGCAAGGCGGCGGAGTGGCACCACAGTTTCTGGGGAGGAATCAACCCCGGAACCCTACTAATGCGCGGCGGGCAAACCCTAGGACCGGCACCGTCCACCAGCTTGCCATAGAGGACGTGCCGGAGGGCGAGCCAATCCTTGCGGGTATGTTCCAACTCCACCAGAATCCCGCCATAATATTATTTGATTCAGGCGCCACGCATAGCTTCATTAGCCAAGCTTTCATTGATAACTATAGTTTGCAAATACTACCCACCGATAGTCCTTATGTGATCTGTTCACCCGGTGGGAAAATTTCAGCAAGCATGATGGTTCCAAAACCGCCATTGTGCTTAGGGGGTAGAGTCTACCCTACGTCTCTCATAATTTTAGAGGGACAAAAGGTCGATGTCATCTTAGGAATGTCGTGGTTAACCCGCCACGGCGCTGTTTTAGACACCGTCCTCCGAATCGTGCACTTGAACTCAGAAGTGCACGAATCTCACTCATTATTTCTGGACAGTCCAGAAGTAAAACTTCCCAGTGTCTATCAGTCCACGACTATCAGATTGGAAGACATCCCAGTGGTCCGAGAGTTCCCTGATGTATTCCCGGATGATTTACCGGGAATGCCGCCCGATAGAGAGGTGGAGTTCAAGATTGAACTTGCACCGGGAACCATGCCAATATCCCGAAGGCCATACAAGATGGCGCCCAAGGAGTTGGCTGAACTGAAGACTTAGCTCACGGACCTTCTGGAGAAGGGTTTTATTAGGCCGAGCTCCTCGCCATGGGGCTGTTCGGCATTATTTGTCAAGAAAAAGGATGAGACGTTGCGGCTTTGCGTGGACTATCGTCCATTAAATGCCGTGACCATCAAGAACAAGTACCCGTTGCCACGGATCGACATGTTGTTTGATCAGTTGGTCGAAGCAAAGATCTTTTCCAAAATGGATTTAAGATCCGGGTACCACCAGATTAAGATAAGGGCGGAGGACATTCCAAAGACGGCTTTCTCGACGAGGTACGGACTTTATGAGTACCTGGTCATGTCCTTTGGCCTCACCAATGCTCCAGCTCACTTCATGTACTTGATGAACTCGGTATTCATGCCGGAGCTGGACAAGTTTATCGTGGTCTTCATCGACGTCATCCTGGTATATTCCAAGTCGGAGGAAGATCACAAGAAACATCTGCGTATAGTCTTGCAACGGCTGCGGGATCACAAGTTATACACAAAATTCAGCAAATGCGAGTTTTGGATATCGCAAGTGCCTTTCCTCGGGCATATCATCTCAGCGGAGGGTATCGCTGTGGACCCGAGCAAGATCACTCAAGTGCTGAATTGGAAATCCCTGAGGACTGTTCACGAGGTACGGAGTTTCCTCGGACTCGCGGGATATTATCGGAGGCTCATCCCGAACTTCTCGAAGATTGCAAAGCCAATGACAGAGCTGCTGAAGAAGGCTACCAAATATGTTTGGAGTCCAGCATGTGAAGCAGCATTCAAGGCTTTAGTCAAGCACCTGACATCAGCACCGGTTTTGGCGCAGCCAGACACAACAAAACCGTTCGATGTGTACTGCGATGCATCTGGCATTGGGCTCGGATGTGTGCTGATGCAAGACCGAAGAGTGGTCGCATATGGATCACGGCAGCTTAGGAACCATGAGCAGAATTATCCAACTCACGACTTGGAGCTCGCTGCCGTGGTACTTGCACTAAAAATGTGGAGGCACTACCTACTCGGTAACCTCGTACATTTATATACCGACCACAAAAGCCTCAAGTACATATTCACTCAGAAGGAGCTGAACATGAGGCAACGAAGATGGTTAGAACTGATAAATGATTACGAGATAGAAATCCATTATCATCCGGGCAAGGCAAACGTGGTGGCGGATGCGCTGAGCCGCAAGTCACACGTCAATAATCTGACCATCACACCGTTGGAAGAGAGCGAACCACCACTACATGTGATTCCACACGGAGCTCTCTACAACCTAGCTTTGATCCCTACCATCCGTGAAGAGATAGCGGCAGCCCAGAAGAAGGACAAGGGCATGTCACATTTGCGGAGGCGTGTAGACAGTGGGGAGCTGAAATGTTTCCGGAAGGACGGAGACGGCGTCCTATGGTTCAAGGACCGGATTGTCGTACCCCGAAACCCGGAACTACGGAAGAAGATCTTTGATGAGGCTCACTTATCAAAGTTCTCTATTCACCCCGGCAGTAACAAGATGTATCAAGAACTCAGAAGAAAGTTTTGGTGGACACTGATGAAGCGCGAGGTTGCAAAATACGTGTCCGAGTGTGATACATGTCGAAGGGTGAAGGCATATCATATGCGGAAACCGGGACTGCTGCAACCACTGGGCATTCCTGCCTGGAAGTGGGAGGACGTGAGCATGGACTTCATCGTCGGTTTACCCACCACCTTGCAGAAACATGATTCTGTGTGGGTGATCGTCGATCGGCTCACCAAAGTTGCACATTTCATCCCGGTCAACACAAATTACAACGCCAAGAAGTATGCTGAACTGTACATCTCACGGATCCTATGCTTGTACGGCGTACCACGTACCATCATATCGGATCGGGGCACTTTATTTGTGTCCCTTTTTGGGAGCAGCTGCACGCTGCCTTGGGGACGAAGCTGATCCGTAGTTCAGCATACCACCCGCAGAAGGATGGGCAAACGGAGCGGGTAAATCAAACCCTAGAAGACATGCTACGAGCTTGCGCTATCAACCACGGCAAGAATTGGGATGATCACTTGCCGTTAGCCGAGTTCTCGTACAATAATGGGTACTAAGCCAGCATCAGGATGGCACCTTACGAGGCGCTATACGGTAGGAGATGCCGCACACCATTGAACTGGTGTGAGTCTGGCGAAAGGGTTACCTTCGGGATTGACCTCGTCAACAACGCGGAAGAAAAGGTTCGACTGATTCAAGCGAACCTAAAAGCCGCTCAATCCCGACAGAAACAGTATGCGGACCGGAGAAGGCGCCCATTACAATTCGAAGTTGGAGATCACGTATACCTACGGGTGTCTCCAATGAAGGGCGTAAACAGATTTGGGGTGAGAGGAAAGTTGGCACCCCGATACATCGGTCCATTCCAGATTACCGAAAGATGTGGATCAGTGGCACACCGGCTGAAATTACCAGAAGCACTTTCCGGTGTGCACGACGTCTTTCACATTTCCCAGCTGAGGAAGTGTCTTAAGCTATCAACTACCATTCAGCTGGAGGATATTGAAGAACTGCAACCGGATCTCACCTATCGGGAGGAACCGGTGCAGATTATTGATGAAAAGGCCCGAACCACACGCAACCGTATGTTGTGGTTCTACAAGGTTCTATGGAGAAATCACTCCATGGACAAAGCGACATGGGAGAGCGAAGAATTTCTTCGCACTAACTACCCCAACTTTTTCACGTCGCATATCCGGTAATTTTCCACCGTCCTCTCTCTCATTTTCACCTTATAATCTCGGGACGAGATTCTTTTAAAGGGGGAGGAATGTAAGGGCCTCAGTTTTTGACACACATTTGCAGTGGTCATCACCACACCACACACCTCATTTGAGGAAGGATCATGAACACAAATGAAGAGCAAGTAACAATTATCAACATGCTCATTAGAAAACAAACTCACATATTGCAAAAGTGGTATTTCCCAAATGTGATATAGATGGGCTGGACATATGAAAGCTCCTACACTTTACTAAGGATGTCCATGCCAAGTTTCACCCAAATTCAAAACCTTTTTGAGGTCATTTTGGGTATAGTTAGGAAGAGGGCAGTTTGAAACCATATTCAAACTCAAACTGTTTTTATCCCATGAATTTAAAAGTGGGAGGCATATTCTTACTCAGCACATTTTTGTGAGCTCACACACCAATTTTCACTCCATTTGGAGTTGATCTTGACATGAGCTAAGTGGGAGAAATTCAAACTTTATTTGAATTTCAGACTGCACTTGTGCTGAAATTCATTGAAACCAAACCTCATTTGAACTTTGATCAATTCAAATGGCTCATGGGTGAATAATTTGAATTGCCAGGGGTAGTATGGGGTTCACTGTTTACACCAGTGATTAGGAGTAAATTTCAGAGGTTAAAATGGGGAGTGGGACCCACATGTCAGCCTCTACTTCAACACAAACCGACTGAAACACAGCTCAATCGGTTCCCGGGTGCAGTGTGCGCGCGCCACCGAGGGGCAGCCGGCGCCAGCTCCTGCTGCGCGCCCCAAGCCGGAGACCAGTCGCCGGGCTACTTATCCCCTCCCCAGCGTGCTTCGATCACCCATTCCCCGAGCTGCCGACGTGCTCGACCTGTTCTTCCACTGCCACCGCCGCCGCCCGAGCTCACGCTTGATCAAGCCCGATCACTCGCGAGCACAGCCTCCTCCACAGCAAAACGGCACCAAGAGATCGTGAGCAGCCTCCTAGACCCCATGTTGTCCAGTGAGCAAGCGTCCTTGAGCTGTACGAGCCGTTTCTCCGGCGAGCCGGGCATCGCCGCCGATCGGGCTCTCGTGGACAGCACAACACAGCCGCTGTCACGTCCTCTTCCCTACACAAGAAAGGTGCGTGATTGTATGTAGATGGAGTAGCCAAAAGCCGTTTGGCGATTGATCAACCCTCGGCCGAGAATTTTCAAGTTTACTCGTGATCAGTTCATAAGGACCGAGCTCACCTTCGGGTGAAATTCGTGCTCTATGCACGAGGGTTGGACAAGCTCGTTACCTAGTAGCTTCTACGCACGATAGCGCCCACGCCCGAACTGGAATTAGAGAAAACCATCGAGGATCGGCCATGATATGGCTGTTTTCCCCGCGCCATGGCTGAGCACCTTGGCTCACCGTCGAGAGCATAGTTGCCGGTATTCCTAGCTTCCACCCAGCCCGGGTTCGTGTTTCCCACGCTCTACTGATGCTCTCCGACCGATTCCCGGTCGATTTGGTGCACGGGAGAGCGGGACCGACCTCACCGGAACCCTAGCAGGTGCTTTCACCGGTGCGCACGGGTTTCCGGTCATCACCGGTGGCCGGCGACCCCACCATCGGGTCCAGAGGGTCGGAAAAAAGGGCAGGCGGCAAGTTTCGGGCCGAGGGGTGGCCGGGAACTTAGTTCCGGCGAGGGTCGCCGGGGATCGCTGCCGCCGCGCAGTTGGCGCGAGGAGGGAGACGACGCGCTGTGTGCGGGGCCCACAAGCAGGAATTTCAACTTTTCCCCAAATTTCAGTTTCAGTTCAAACTTTAAATCCTTATAACTTTGGCTAGAAAGCTCCAAATCGAGTGAACCAAATTTTTTTGGATTCAGCTCTCTGAGCACTTTCTAGCAAACCAAGGTTCACTTTATGAAAACCCTTATTTCTCCAGAGTTAATTCCTCGGGCGTACGTGACGGGATGTTCGGGTAACCCTGCAGGTGTAAATCGATTATAATCGCCGTCCCTCGCGGTCAGTGAGTACCACTTGTTCACTGTACCGTGACGTAGGAAGAACAGGCTAGTCACATGTTAAAATGTTGCTGATTGAAAGATGGACATTGATTGTTAATGGTATGCTGTAGCTTAGAGCTAACTAAAGTTCTTTTCAACTTTGGGCAAAGTACATGAGAGAAATGCGTTTCTTGTTTGATTGCGGCTCTCTCATGTGCCTTAGCGTAAGGTTCTCCACAACCTGCTGCTAAAACTTGAAAGTAAGGTTCTACTAGTTAGGCGAGTCCTTGCAACTGATTTTTACCTCATATAACCCATTACCCTCATGTAGAAGTTCCATGTTTAGGTGAGACGGGTCAGACTTGCTGAGCCTTCGTGCTCACTGCTTGTGTTTGAAGCTTTTGCAGGGTTCTATGAGGAAGGGACTCCCGAAGGGGAGATGGAACCCCAGGAGGGGAACCCCGTCGAGTGGGAGTCGTGCACGCCGCAGAGTTAGTGTGCGTGTGTGCTAGCAAGGACACGTTCGAGGGCTGAACGTGCACTTGATGCTTAGTCTACGCCCGCGAGTGTAGACTAAACTTATTTTGATGTAAACAAGTTCATAAACCTTTTTATGTAATAAAATTTCTGCTTCCGCTTTGTACCTTTGACGTGTGTTATACGGTGCTGTGCAACGCAGCACCCCTCAGCGTGATCCTGGCTCGACAGGACCAATGGGGTCGTGTCACTAACCACAGCACCAGTTCTGGTATTGCCAGACGTAAGCAAGAGCTTTGACATATACTGTGACGCATTGAGACAAGGGCTCGGGTGTGTACTCATGCAGGAAGGACAAGTGGTAGCCTATGCCTCACGACAATTAAAGAAGCACGAGCTTAACTATCCTACGCACGACTTGGAGTTAGCAGCAGTGGTGCATGCATTGAAGATTTGGAGACATTATATCCTTTGTCATCGATGTGAGATCTATACGGATTATAAAAGCCTCAAGTACATATTTACACAAACGGACTTGAATTTGAGGCAACATCGATGGTTAGAACTCATCAAGGATTATGATGTGGGAATCAATTACCACCCCGGGAAGGCCAATGTAGTAGCAGACGCATTGAGCAGAAAGGGAGCATGCCACCAACTCACGATTCGGGAGCTACCACCCGAACTACGGAAGGAGTTCGAACGGTTACACCTCGGATTCTTGAATAACATGGAGATAATAGAGATCCACTCCTCATTGGAGCAAGAAATAAGAAAGGGCCAAGCAACGGACGAGGGGATCAAGGAGATTAAGGAAAGAATCCGACAAGGGATAGAGAAGGATTTCAAGGAGGATGAAAAGGGTACGCTTTGGCTAGGAAAAAGGATTTGTGTGCCAAACATAAGATACCTTCACGACATGATATTGAAGGAGGCACATGATTCACCCTATTCCATACATACAGGGAGCACCAAAATGTACAAGGACTTGAAAACTTGCTATTGGTGGGATGGTATGAAGAGGGATATAGCCGAATACGTTGCCCTATGCGACACGTGCCAACGGGTAAAAGCCGAACATCAAAAACCCGCTGGATTGTTGCAACCCTTGAGAATAACCGAATGGAAATGGGAGGACATCAGTATGGACTTCATCGTCGGATTACCACGTACTCAGTCAGGATACGACTCCATCTGGGTCATTGTGGACCAGTTGACAAAAACCGCCCATTTTCTTCCGGTAAAGACCAGTTACAACGTTACACAGTTGGCAGAATTGTACCTGGAGCAGATCGTGTGCCGTCATGGAGTTCCGAAGAGGATAGTCTCAGATCGAGGTTCTCAGTTTACCTCTAGATTCTGGAGTAATCTGCAGAAAGCCATGGGTACACGACTGGATTTTAGCCCCGCCTATCACCCACAAACAGATGGACAAACCGAAAGGACGAACCAAATCTTGGAGGACATGTTGAGAGCTTGCGCCTTGAAACGTGGGCATAGTTGGGATAGGAGTTTACCGTATGCCGAGTTCTCCTATAACAACAGCTATCAAGCTAGCTTAAAGATGTCACCTTTCGAAGCCTTATATGGTAGACGGTGTAGAACGCCACTATTCTGGAACGAAACTGGAGAGAATCAGGTGTTTGGACCTGAAGTACTACAAGAAGCCGAAAAGCAGGTCCAAACGATACGGGAGAACTTAAAGGCTGCCCAGTCACGACAGAAAGGTTATGCGGACAATAGACGTAGGAAGTTGACCTTTGAAGTGGGAGACTTCGTATGCCTTAAAGTATCGCCTATCCGAGGCCAACGACGCTTCAACGTCAGAGGCAAGCTAGCACCTCGCTACATCGGACCATTTAAGATTTTGGACAAGCGAGGAGAAGTAGCCTACCAACTAGAGCTCCCAAACCACCTCTCCGACGTACATGACGTGTTTCATGTATCCCAGCTCAAGAAGTGCTTGAGAGTGCCAGAGGAACGAGTGTCAATGGAGGAACTTGAACTTCAAAAGGACCTGACTTACGCAGAACACCCTGTCCGAATCTTGGACGTGAAGGAAAGGGTCACCCGAAACAAGGTGATTCGATGGTGCAAGGTACAATGGAGCCATCACACAGAAGCTGAGGCCACATGGGAGCGTGAAGAGGATATCAAGGCAGAATTTCCCCATCTATTTCCTACTAATGAATCTCGAGGGCGATTCGATGTTTGATGTGCTCCTCCTCCGATTTGGTGATTCGATGTTTGATGTGCTCCTCCTCCGATTTGGAGTATACGAGAATGTCGTCGATGAAAACCACGACGAACTGATCCAACTCTGGCATGAATACAGAATTCATGAGATACATGAAGCGCGCGGGTGCATTTGTTAGCCCAAAAGACATGACTAGATACTCATAGAGCCCGTATCTAGTCGAGAAGGTCGTCTTCGGTATATCCTCCGCTCCGATTTTTATCTGATGATAGCCGGACCGTAAGTCCATCTTGGAGAATACCTTGGCACCCACCAACTGATCAAATAATATATCGATCCGCGGCAATGGATATTTATTTTTGATCGTCACTGCATTCAGCGGCCGATAATCCACACATAACCGAAGTGACTCATCCTTTTTCTTCACAAAGAGGGCTGAACAGCCCCATGGCGATGAGCTTGGTCGGATGAACCCTTTGTCCATTAAGTCGTTTAGCTGTTCTTTCAGTTCAGCTAATTCCTTCGGAGACATTTTGTACGGCCTCCGAGATATTGGTGTGGTTCCCGGTGCTAACTCGATATTGAATGCCACATCCCTCTCAGGCGGCATCTCTGGAAGATCGTCGGGAAACACATCTGGATACTCACGGACCACTGGAATATCCTCCAGTTTCGTGGTGACACTGTGGTACACCACTGGACTTTTAGAATCCACGGCTTCAAGTATGAGCGTTTGGAGACCGTAGATTGGAGAGTCCAAACTAACAATCCGTGGACCAATATCAAGAACAGCCCCGTGGTAGTTCATCCACGCCATTCCTAGAATCACGTTGATCTTCTGCCCCTCTAATACAATGAGAGTTGTGGGGTATATGTTTCCACCTAAGCACAAGGGTGCTTTTATCACTACTTCCTTAGCAGCTATATTTCCACCCGGTGAGCGGATAAGGTAGTGATCCTTCGGTGTAGAGGTGGAGAGCTCAGCTTTGCACACAAACAACCTGCTGATGAAATTGTGTGTAGCTCCAGAGTCAAATAAAATTAATACGGGCAGTCCATTGAGGGTGAATATTCCTGCTAGCGCAGGTGCCCCCTCTGGCACATCCTCTTGAGCTGTATGATAAATGTACCCGGATTTTGGTGCAGTTCCTTGAAGCTGAGCACGGGGTTGATTTATACCACGCCCCGGTGTAGTTTCTCTACGGTGTATCCTTTCTGGACACTTCCTGCTGATGTGACCCAAGTACCCGCACGTGAAGCACGGTTTCTCAGCCGGTTCCTGGTTGCTCTGTGCATGGACATTAGTGGTATTCTGCTGCGGCAAGAACACTTGAGGAGCAGAATAACATGGTTGCATATACCGTTGTTGCAGCTGTCCGACTTCAGAGTATTGAGCTGAACGACCCGAATGTTGCTGGAGTCGTCGAGCCGGCTGCATCAGCTGACAGTTCAAGGTACTGTCTACCACCCTGTATTTCTGCGGAGCACTACTGCTGCTCTCCGGTGGTACATGGTTCTTTCTTTTCTCAGCCTGAACTTCCCGCTGAGCATCTTCAACCATGATGGCAGCACTCATCAATTCATTGAAGTTCTTTCGATTAGCTAACATGAGTCTCTCTTTTAGCTTGGGATTGAGGCTGCGGAAGAACCATTCACACTTTTGTGCTTCGGTGTTCACATGTTGAGGCGCATACTGTGCCAGCTTGTTGAACACTCGCGAATGCTCGTATGCACCCCTCCCTCCTTGTTTTAAGGCCAGAAACTCCTCGAGTCCGCTGAATTATTCCGGACGGAACATGATACGCGAGAAATGCCTTCCGGAATTCTGCCCATGTACAGTCATGTCCAGCTGGTAAGGAGGCAAGTTGATTTGCCCACCATGCACTGGCGGACCCGTGAAGTTGTTGCGGTGCGTATAAAACCTTCTGATGTTCGGTGCATTGGAGCAAGCCGAACTTAGACTCAATGGTACGGATCCAGCTATCCACCACCAGAGGATCCTCAGCTTCAATGAAAACCAGTGGTTGAGTTGCTAAGAACTCAACATAGGAATTCAGTTGCGGTTGGCGCAAGTCTTCGCCTTGACATCCCCCTTGACGGGATGTATTCATCATCAGGGTGCGGAGCAAGTCGGTTCGCTCATCGCTTGCACCCGTCATTGCATCCAGAATGTCCGCCATTGTGACCATGGGTGAAGGTCCTGGTGGCGGCTGCGGTTGCGGAGCTCGCTGCTCCCGCTGTGGAGAGTTATCACCATCACCACCACTGGAACAACCCACCTCACTCATGGAACGAGTTCGCACCATTATGCAATTGCACGAGTTCATTATCAGTTCAACACTATCACTGGATTTATTCCATAAACAAAGTAGTGCAACACTGATAATGAAATCTTAACATGTAAGCAAAATGATTTAAGCGCAAACTGATGTATCTAACAGCAAGGATTTTAAAGCAGATTTACCGGTCCTTTACAAACCAGATTTCGGTCCAGTTAGAAGCATTTGCATAACTTATGTTGAATACCAAAGTTAAAGTTAACTTTAATATCTTTCCAACGAGTATCCAAATGCCTCCATATCACTTCTGGATCAAAAGTTATGATTTTGCAAAGTTGAGAGACTTTCTGGATAAAATTTGCCAGCATCTCCTTTGTATGTGGCTGATTTTATCACGGTTGTATATGAAAATACAACAAGAGTCTGAACAACTTTTGAACTACAACAATGTTGCATATCTCATAACCTTTCCAACGGTGTATCACAGGCTCCCTAGGGATTTTTCTACAGTAAAGTTATGGCTCAAAAACAGAAAGGTCCAGAGAGGTTTTCCTACTGTCCTGGTTCTGAACAGTTTGCCTTCAACTGGACTGTTCACCAACTTAAATTATGACTTTGCTCTGGAGGTATACAAGAGAGTTGTAGAGCACTTGATAAGACTTCCAGAACTGTATCATACAACTCAATTGGTTAAAGCTACTCAGTTATGCTCTGTTAAAGTCCAGCAAAAATTTCTGCCAGAAACAGAGCACTCTGTTTTTGAAATCTTTAAAACCTAGACATTCTCTCATTTGAGTCTTAGCTCAAAATAAGAGTTCAGTAACTAATATTTATTTCAAACTTCCATTTTTAGTTGAAAGTTAGTTCATGACTCATTTCTTCTTAGGGAAGAGGATTATATATTTAGTACGGTGTCGACGCACCGTAAGAAGCATGTCGGTACTACGTTACCTCACCAAAGAAAATCCTAAACCAGATTATACCGGCATATCCATTTTATCAGTGGCACTAAACGGTCTCTCACACACGTGTACTACACGGGATACGTACGTGGTTAGTACCTGCAGAAGATCACTCAATAATGGTGCAGTCAAAGTTTTTTCTCATCTCAGGCAGTTCTATAATTGAAAGTAAATACAAACGCCCGTATCATTGTCATACGGCCGTCCTTGAGTTAAGTCACGTCTCAAGGTACGTGATCGAGTTTCAACACCACACGATGGGGAACCCGAGTATATCATGAATGGGTCGTCACGGTTGGGAATGTTATCAACCCAACAGATACCACCTACTGCCCTGCAGGGCACGCCGATGGCAAGCGCTGCGTATGTCCTCCTGGGCTATTTCTAGACGAACACACTCTCGCGTTACTGACCACGCGATGGGGTCTCCACTTACTTGCCTAATGCACGCTAGGGATCAGCGTTTCATATGAACTCAGGAACATGAAGAGTTCAAGAGTTTCATATTAACGTCCCACACCAAGCTGTGAGACCTAGCCCTGAACCACTTTCCTCGTCAGGAGAGCTAACCGAAATTGAACCGCTTTCTGTGGCGTTCCTTACCCTGCTTACCTGAGCGTAGGTGCGTCGTTACATAATCAAAGTTCAGAATTATAACAAGTATGTTAGTGCTGCCACTTTAAGTAACTATGCTACTATAGTCCTTATGTGGGCCTAATACCATTTCCTCACCGTATCCTAAGTTTTGTCGTAATACGATCCTTATTCCGTGCGCTTTTACCAATGCGGCTCTGATACCACGCTGTGAGGACCCCGCCGTCCCGATCACTCACGGGGACGGGGCACCTCGCCCGGGAATCGCATTGGGTGGTGCCGTACGATGCGGCACCCAACAGCACACATAATAAAGCATCATATTACATAAAACAAGCAGAAGCTTACAAAGTGTTGATTTTGCAAATACTTCTCAAAGATATGCTACAGCGGAATAATATTACGACTCACGTCTCATACCTATGCTAAGCAACAGAGAAGGTGTCCAGCATGCGGACCCTTCTCGCTAGAAACACTGTCATGATAGCAGCAGCAGGGGTTGCCATGAGTTCACCACTCGGGGAGTTCCGAGTCTCATCGGGCACCCGTACATATCAGCCTACAGTTATTACCTGCAAAACAACTTATGCAGTATCTGTGAGCACGAAGCTCAGCAAGACTGACCCATCACCCTAGTCATGAAACTCTACATGATGGAAATAGAGGGCTGATTATAGCAGTTTGCATAAACGATGAACTTGAGCTAAAGGAGAGTCCTTACTTCCAGTTTTAATCAACTTTTATAGACATCGCGCAACTTACATCGAGACTCCACAATCAAACAAGAAAACGCTTCATCTCGATGTCACTTGCCTGAGGTGAAAGTAACTTTAGTGAGCTACCCTAGACTCATACAGACCTTGCGCCATCAACGTCGAGACTCCACAATCAAACAAGAAACGCTTTGCCTCGATGCTACTAGCCCAAGGTGGAAAATAAACTTAATGAAAGTGTTGATCATTCCTCATCTCCATTATGAGGATTACTCATGAAGCATTATTACCCAGTTTATTACTACATCACGACGCAGAGAACAAGTATGCTCACTACCGCGAGCGACGGTGATTGCAATCAAAAACACCTGGCTGACACGACACGTATGCCCGTACTCGACGTTGCACACAGCAACCGTCACTGACACCGTACGTGGCAACCTTTCACACGACACCCAAATGTCGAACCGGTCCCACCGACTGGGATTAAGTCTCTCTACGGCAAACCCTCGTAGAGCCAACTTCTCTATCCTTTCAGCATCGGCATCAGACGGTGAGATATGCCTCGACACCCAGGTTAACATGTTACATCGGTTTCCTGGGTCCCATATTGCTAGTATGCATCTGGTACACATCTCAAACTTGTCCAGCGGGGCCGCACACGAGAACGGGACTTAATCGACTCAGACATAGACTAGGCTCACAGGACCACGTCCTTGACCTTCCATCCACTGCCCGGTCTCCATTCCCAATTATGAGGATCAATTCCCAACTCTTCCGATTGATCCCCCTAAATCCCTGTTCATGAGTAGGAATCTGCCTACTCGAGTTATGCCTCCTTTAATCAATTTTGTTGAGATCAGCAGTTATAATCAATGATAACCTATTCTACATTTAAACTCCATGGTTTTCTGGGTCATGCATTTGGGGTGTCATACCACCTAGACTTAATGCAATAAACAAAATTCTAGACATATAAAGTGAATACAAATAAAAGCTTGTAAATTTAGATGCAAACCGGGGCTTGCCTTTGTTTTGCAGGGGCTAATATGGATAACTCAGTTAGTGAAGATCACTTGGCTTTATCTCTTCCCTCCTTCCTTTGATCTCCACTCCAAAGACTTGAAGTCCTTCACGTAGATGCTACACGTAATGCATATGCACAATTGTTTAATTGTAAAGACTTTGCTACAAGTCCTAATAACAAGTTTTCAAAAACTGGAACTCTGTTTAAGAATTTAAAATGACACTGGTGCTAGTGGTTTAGGTTTGGATCTAAGTACATGACTAAGTGCTAAGTGGTTTTCCCCCTCTTCTATATTAATCACCTTAAGAGGTTAAACAGCACTGGGGTGATCCAGAGCTCCAATGGGGCTGAGAATTTTCATGTGAGCTCCTTGTCACAAAAAAGTCCTCTGTACCAAAAATTAGCACTTTTCATTGAGTGGTTTGTTCAGAATAATTTTCTAAGAAATTAAGCAAAGAAGAATTAATTCTGAGATCATACCCCTGTTCATGCCAAACTTAGTGAACTACAATTTCAATTATAGCTCATAGAGTTTGAATGAATTTTCCTAGCATTTTTGGAGCTAAGTCCTGCCCAGAACTGAATTTCCAAGTTTTGGAAATTCTCTGAAAATGTTTCTGTATTCCATTGAACACAGCATTTTCAAATAAGAATTGCCCTGAACAAATCAACTCCAATTGAGCTGAAACTTTTACAGGGATTCACTAACACCCTAAAGACTATTCTGGCAAAATTTGAGGATTTATGGATTAATTAAGCTTCCTCTAAAATTCTTTTGCTGAAAAGTTTTAAAGAATTTTCCCGAATTAAATAAAGGGTTTCATACAAATTGGGTGCTATATTTGGATAGTACTCTATCAGAGGAATCCAACAAAATTTGTTTCACAATTTTTGGATTCTCCTACCCAAAGTTGTAGCTATTCAAAGTTTGAACTGAAAACTGAAATTCCCCAAAATGTTCAAATGCTGTCTGTGGGTCCAGGGGGACAGGTGTCACTCGCCGAGGCAAGCCACACGGGGCTACTGGGTATTTCCCGCGCGTCCACACTAGATCCCAGCGCCGCAGCCATTCAGAACTTCGATTCCTGGTCTCTGACATGCGGGACCCGCCGGGTCGTCTTCTACCTCCGGCCACCCACGCCCGCGCGCCGCCGGGCTCACCGGAGTTCGACGGATTCCGGTCTCCCGGCCATCCCCCGAGCCCTCCCTCGCCGACAGGGCCTAATTTCACGTGCTGAACAAGATGGGACCCCCTCCCCTGGCCGGCGGTGGCTCTAATCTAGCCGTCCACGGCGCGGCGGCTCTGGACCAGTTCGGCGACGTTGCCCGGCTAACCTAACCCACCAAAACACCGGTGAAACGGCGCTATAGCATCACTGGACCCCAAGGAGGATCGTCCGGGTGGTGAAGCAGCCTGGAAATGGCCCTAACCTAGCTCTCATCGGGAGCCCGAACCACCCCACCATAACCGCCATCAGAAACGTGTGAAATACGTCGTGCACAATGGTTTTCAGGCATTGGTTGCAAAAGGGCAAATGATCGCCGGCTAGTCCAGCTCGTGTGTGCAAGATTTGACAAGCTACAGAGGATTGGAAAGCGAGAATTTTGGCGGCGATTACCGGATGCTCTGTTTGAGGTCGCCGAGACAAAATCTCCAAATTGGCCGCCAACCCTCCACGGTTTGCTCTAGGTTTTGGAGGAGAGCAGCACCACGATGGCGCGCTCCCGTGGCCGGGCTTGCTCGGACGTGACAACCCTTGTGGAAGGCTGCCCGCGTGCGCCCGATCGTCGGCTGGCTGTGGGTCGCCGTGGGTGAGGCGTTTAACGCTCGATACCCACCACGGATGGCTAGCTCTCGCGCTCAGAAGGTGCGGAACGATGGCACAGCGTCGTTGTGCAGCTCGGGGAGGCGCTGTGGCGCGGTTTAGCCGGCTCCCGATGGCTTTCTAGAGGGGCGGCGAGCTCAGTTTCATTTTCTGGAGAACGCGCGTGTGAGGAGGGGAAACACCCGTGGTCGCCTTGGCTACGCGGGAAGAATCACGTGGAGAGGCGCCGCCGACTCCCGAGCTGCCAGCGGCCCGGGCGAAGAGCAGGAGGTGGAGACTTGGGCGATGGAGCAGTCGCTTGGTGTTGCGCGGAGGCAAGGCCTCGGTGGAGTGAGGAACAGAGAGCAAATACTTAGGGATTAAGTCTACTCATTCCTATGACATGTGGGCCCCACTAGTCTGTGCCCCTTCTCCTCAAAAGATCTCCAAAGTTTTACAATTATTCAACCCAAATGTTTGAAAATTGGAAACTGAGCTCATTTGAATAGTTTGGGCAAATTCCATCCAAATTCAAATGTCTATTTAATTCCTTGCACATTTAACTCCATTTGGAAAATTGGGCAGCAAACTTTTTCAAAAATTAATGAAACTTTGCCTACCCACTAGTTTGGACCTAAGGAATCCAAATATGCAATTTGATTCTTGTGTTAGCTGCTGCAAACAAGGTTTTTGAACACAACAGTTTTGAATCCCCCTTGTGTCCTTCCCTCATTTGCAGTTTGAGTTTAACCTTTAGTTCAAACTCTTATTTTTAAATCCTCCCATTGCACTGAGTTCTTCATTTCTGTGGTTTTAATACACGTGAGGTCCATCCATGCAGCAAACCTAAGTTTGTTTAGAAGAACCTCACATATGTTATCATATGAGGAAAAAGTTTCAACTAAGCCCCTTTTTCATACACATGACTCCAACATTTGTGCAAACTCATGTTTCTTTGTATTCACATTTTTGGGACCTTTACATACCCCCCCTTAAAAGAAATCTCGTCCTCGAGATTGGTGGTTCTAGGAAAACAATTCTGGAAACTGTGCCTTAAGCTCGTCTTCTCACTCCCATGTGGCTTCCTCTTCCGAGTGATGCTTCCACTGCACCTTGCACATCCGGATTCTTTTATTTCTTGTGAGGCGTTCCATTGTCTCCAAAACCTTGACCGGTTGCTCGGCATAAGACATATCCTCTCGTACATCAACCTCATTCATGGGTAACATCTCTTCAGGCGTCCTTAGACATTTCTTGAGCTGTCACACATGGAATACATCGTGCACATCCGATAAGAGAGCCGGTAGTTCTAGTTGATATGCCACTTCGCCTTTCCTCTCCAGAATCTGAAAGGGTCCGATGTATCGAGGTGATAACTTCCCTTTCACCTTGAACCTACGAAGTCCTCGGATATGGGACACCTTGAGATAGACATAGTCCCCCACGTTGAAAACGAGCTCTCTTCTCCGTACATCGGCATAGCTCTTTTGTCGGGTCTGTGCTATCCTCAAGTTGTTGCGGATTTCCCTCACTTTCGCCTCGGCTTCTTGTAGTACTTCGGGCCCAAACACTTTACTTTCCCCTGTTTGGTTCCAAAATAGTGGAGTCATGCACTTCCTTCCATACAATGCCTCAAATGGTGACATCTTCATACTAGCCTGATAGCTGTTGTTATAGGAGAACTCCGCATACGTTAAGTTCTTATCCCAACTCCTATTGTTCTTGAGCGCACACGCTCTTAGCATATCCTCAAGGATCTGATTAGTTCTTTCCGTCTGCCCGTTGGTCTGGGGGTGATAGGCAGAACTAAAATTTAGATGAGTTCCCATGGTTTCATGTAACTTCTGCCAGAACCTTGAGGTGAACTGTGTCCCTCGATCTGACACTATCTTCTTTGGCACTCCATGAAAACATACGATCCTTGACATGTACAATTCCGCCAGTTTGGATCCGCTGTAGCTTTCTTTCACGGGGATGAAATGAGCTACCTTGGTTAGCCTGTCGACGATGACCCATATCGAATCATATCCCGATTGGGTCCTGGGTAGTCCCGCTATGAAGTCCATACCTATTTCTTCCCACTTCCATTCCGGCACTTTGAGTGGTTGCAATAGTCCCGCGGGTCGTTGATGTTCTGCTTTCACCAACAAACATGTGTCACATAGGGCAACATGTTCCGCGCGTCTCGATTCATGCCATACCACCAATATCTGCTCTTGAGGTCCTGATACATCTTCGTACTCCCAGGATGAATGGAATAGGAATCATGAGCCTCCTTCAAAATCAATTCACGGATCTCCTTCACTTCAGGCACATAGATTCTTTTCCCATGCCACACCGTACCTTGTTCATCCTCTCTGAACCCAGGGGCTTTATTTTCTTTGATGAGTTCTCTAATCTCTTGTATCTTCTCGTCATTCTTCTGACCGTTGCGTATGTCTTGCTCTAATGTGGAGTCAACTTCCATTGTGATGGCCTCACCACTATTCACCAGACATAGATTGAGTTTTGCAATCTCTTCCTTCAATTCTGTAGTCATGTCCTTCGAACTCAACATGTGGACTTGCACTTTCCGGCTTAAAGCATCCGCTAATATGTTCGCTTTCCCAGGATGATAGTTGATGCCCACATCAAAGTCGTTGATTAGCTCTAACCATCTCCTTTGTCTGAGGTTGAGATCTGGATGTGTGAAAATATACTTTAAGCTCTTATGATCCGTATATATCTCTGTCCTCTTCCCCATCAAGTAATGCCGCCAAATCTTCAACACGTGTACCACTGCAGCTAGCTCTAGGTCATGTGTAGGATAGTTCTTCTCATGTTTTCGGAGCTGCCGGGACGCATATGCCACGACATGCCCTCTTGCATGAGAACACATCCCAACCAGTGTCCAGATGCATCGCAGTACACCGAAAAATTCTTCTACATATCCAGCATAACTAGCACGGGGGCTGTTGTCAATCTTTTCTTCAATTCTTGAAAACTCGTCTCGCACTGCGGTGTCCATGTGAATGTGATTCCCTTATCTAACAATTTGGTGAGGGGTCTCGAGATCTTGGAGAAACCCTCAATAAACCGCCGATAATACCCAGCCAATCCTAAGAGGCTTCGAACTTCCCCGACATTTTCAGGGGTCTTCCACTTCTGCACATCCTCGATCTTGGTGGGATCTACCGAGATTCCTCCCTCCGAGATTATATGTCCTCAGAAGGGAACTCTCTTCAGCCAAAATTCACATTTGCTCAGCTTGGCATATAGTTGGTGTTCTCTCAGTTTTTGCAACACCAATCTTAAATGTCCCTCATGTTCTTCTTCATCTTTGGAGAAGACGAGAATGTCATCAATGAAAACCACCACAAATTTGTCCACATATTCCATGAATACCTTGTTCATGAGATACATGAAATATGCCGGGGCATTAGTTAGCCCAAACGGCATGACGGTGTATTCATACAGCCCGTACCGAGATACGAAAGTTGTCTTTGGAATGTCGGTTTGCCTTATCTTCAGTTGGTGGTATCCCGACCTGAGATCAATTTTTGAGAACACACAAGCTCCCCTCAACTGATCAAATAAGTCTTCAATGCGGGGTAATGGGTACTTGTTCTTGATGGTTACTTCGTTCAACGCACGGTAGTCTATGCATAACCTTTGGGTTCCATCCTTCTTGGTCACAAATATCACTGGAGCTCCCCATGGTGAGGAACTAGGACGAATATACCCCTTATTTGTCAATTCTCTTATATGCTCCTTGAGCTCTTACAGCTGTTTGGAGTCCATCCGATAAGGCCTCTTGTATATCGGGGCTGTTCCAGGCACTAGTTCAATCGCGAATTCTACTTCACGATCGGGGGGCATACCTGGCAACTCCTCTGGAAAAACGTCTGGATATTCCCTGATAATCCTGATCTCTTCCACTTCCACCTCAACTTGATTGAGTTTAAGGTCCCTCCTATGTTCTTGTACGGTTATGAACTTCACTTTTGTGCCACTAGGGTGAGTTAGTTCCACCGTTCTTGTCGAACAATGGATGATTCCTTTATGTTTGGTCAACCAATCCATACCCAAAATAATATCTATCCCTTGTGAGTATATCACTATGAGGTTTGCAGTAAATACTACCCCATTAATGTCTAGATTCACCTTGGGACACACTTGTATTGTCCTTATTTCTCCCCCTGGAGAGTTCACTGCTAACATATGGTTCATTTGTGTTGTTGCTATACCGTGCTTCTTAACAAACCCTTGAGCAATGAATGAGTGGGTAGCACCATGACCCTTTCCTCTTCTAGCCATCTATCATGATCAACCAAATGTTAACTTAAAGCATCACATATTAACTTCCCAAATTGCTTGCTTAAACTTAAACTTTTGAGGCCTTAATATTTAAACATTTTCTGAAGATTTCACGTAGATTTTTGTGCGTCACGTCTCACGCGAAAATAAAATGCATTATTGATTCATAAGGGTTCACACATCAAAGCAAAGCAAGCTAAAGACGAAGTTGTGGACAAATGCCCATGGCTTCCACAACTCACGTCACACACCAAACATTAACACTCAAAAAAATAAGGTATTGACTCGACTACTCGATGACCTGCTGAAATAAGGGAAATGACTCTAAACAACTCGTATCACTGAGCTGGCTCGTCGGGGTCTTCCTCATTATTGCGGCTGCCCTCTGATTCCACTTTAGGTGGGGAAGCTGCTGGTGGAGAAGTGCGGCGACGCTTGCTCGCCCGGCGGTCTGGGGAGTCAGGAGTCCACGTGTCATTCACGGTGACACACAGTTCATTCCCATCTCCTCTTTCTCTCGCCCTCAAGCTGGCGCGAAGCAACGCCTCGGTCTCCTTCAGGGTGTCACGAACATCCTGAAGCTCCTGCTGGCACTCCTGCAGTCAAGTGCTGAGCATAGCAGCATCCTCCAAGCACAGGTCCATGTGCTCATAGGAAGTCCCCTGCTGCACTGGCGGGTACTTGTACTCCACGGTGCCACTCTCACGCTGGAGGACATACATATACTCAGTCCTGTACAGGTGGCGACGGTTGATGTAACTCTGGCAGGTGATGGCCTCCCAGGTGACATCCTTCTCAGCATCGGCCTTAGTCGCCCGACAAGCTGGAGAGCGGTGGATCTTGAGCAGCTGATTTTCATGGATAATCCTCATCTCTGAGCTCCATTCTTCCCGCTTCTCACGGATAGTCCTGGTGGAGCTGTAGTGTATGATCAGCTTGCCCACATTGCTGGCGGCGTGGAGCATACGCCGAAGATGGCGCAACAAGCCTCCTACTGCCAACCCGTAGGAGTGGTACGTCACCGGACGGTTCTCCTCTCTCAGGGCAAGGGCAACTACAGGAACTCTCCCTCCGGTGGACTTGCGGGCGGTGCGGATCATGCGAACCATCTAAAACATAAAGCATTTAAAATTAAGTTAGATAAGAATTTAAATAAAAATTGTATTTTGAATAAAAGTTGGGGCAAGATGAACAAATAAAGTGACCCTATTAAATAACACTTTCAACCCACACCTTTGTAAAATAGTTTTTTAGAGAATAGGGTCCTTAAATACGTCCATTTCTACCTAGGTCCACGTTCCTACGGGCAACCTGGCTCTGATACCACTTCTGTCACACCTGGTTTCTCCGAAAAATAACCGAGTGAATATCACATGTATGCCAGGATCATTTTCTCATACATGTGACGACAAATAGTGAAGCATCATCATATTACAAGCCAGGTGTTTGAATATAAATAAGTCTTACATAGCATACGTCTCGATGGACAATAATAAGTTCATAACATGTAAATAAAACAGCAGCGGAACATAAATCTTGTGGGCTTCGTCACAGGCGTTGCCCGGGGGACTCCGTGAACCTAGAAACCTTCATCGGGTCCAAAGTCTTGGTCATTGAACACCACATCATCCCTTTGACCTGAGCAGCAATTTTAAACCAACAGAAATGCAAGTTTGAGTACCGTTGGTACTCAGCAAGTGTGGGAAAGTTATGTCATGCATGGCTAGAGCAAGGAGAGGTTGAACTCATGGTTAAAGCACTACGCAATTAATACCTATCACCTTAGCTTATTAAGCACCTACATTACTACACAGGTGAAATGGTCCCAATCTCTCAACTCATCATCAATATTTAGTAACCATAATTTGATCTCCAATGTTAAGCTTCCCGCTGAACATCCTCAACTTCCCAAATCATCCTCTAATCATGAATAAGTCCAAGCCGCTCTTGACCGTGAGCACGGCTGTCATGACAGTTTTGACTCTGCAGAGTTTGCACCACTGTACCCACATGTAGTGATTTCATCCCCCGTTGCCGGGTGGACTAAAAGAACCTCCCTTATGCCAGTGGCCGCGAACCACATTCACACTTCCCAGGTGTGTAGCCAGGAGATCACTACGAAGCCTTTACAAAGGGATTCCCGATGAGCGTGGGCCCACTGAGGTTTCACCCCTAACATCATACAAGAGGCTCCAACCCCACTGCAGTGGCCCCCTCTTGAGCCTTGCGGTTCATATGGTAGTCCAGCTGACACCTATTCCCCGCACCATCCAAAACACCCATACTACGTCGGGGATACACCTAATTAATTGGCCAAGCTACCCCATCTGAGCATGTGGTTGGCACGGTAAAGCCAGGTTACATGCTCCATGAACCGGTCCTTAGGATCCAGGCAACTACTAAACACAAACCCGAGTCTCGTGCACCCAGCACCAACCAAATCTTCCAACTTGCCTCGATCCCTACCTCTACATAACTCATAATGTCTCATTCAAGAGTAAGGTAAACAAGTTGATGACCTCATATCCCACTTATCCCATTCTAAGCATGGCTAAGCATAAGTGATATGAATGAATGACATAATAAAACAAATCCCAACCCAAGCTACAAGGAAACAAGATAATGCAATTCTAGGGAAACTTCCTAGCATGGGTTTCATATTTCAATTGACAATGCAAATAATTCTATCTACACATCCTAGCATAGGATCAAAGTGGTCAAGGACACTTGCCTTCTTCCTGCTGCTCTGGGAATGGAAAGTCTTGGTCTTGGAAGGGGAGAACTTGCTCTGGGGCAGGTTCTACTCATGCCAATATACATAGCAAAAGAAAACAACAATCCATAAGCCATAGTCCACACTTTCACTTCATGCAAACCACATATACATACATATGGAAGTCATTCACATTTCTATGTGTTGTGGTTACCCTAGATGTGTTGATTTTTGGCCTACATGCACTTTTAAACATATATATATATATATATACTATTTCTAACTTATGTATTCAGATTTCTATTTGCACACTATATATGAATTTCCAATTTGAACAAATTCTTTATATTTAATTAATACATTTCTTAGCCGCAAAGTTCGCATGAAAGGTATTTCCCTACTCCAAGTAAGTTTTCAGATCTTCTACAAAATCCTAAATTGAAGTTTTTGGGTTTGGAGACCTCATTTATCATTTTCTAATTATGCATACCTATTTTCCTATATTTTCAGATTTATTTTCTATGCCTAAAAGTGAACTTTACTATTAAAATAGTAAGACATATCATCTAAACAGAATAGGTTCTGATCTAAAATGTTCAATAATATATTTTTGAACTTCCTCTCTGATGTGAAACAATTTAAATTTATTTTACTAGTTTTTAGGATTATTTCCTAGACTAAAATGTGTCTCTAGAGAAAATAAAAATGAGCAACACTTAGGCAGATTTCATTTCAGCCTAAAATCTATTTTTAACTCATTCTAAAGTTTTCCAAGTGTATGAGAGTTTAAACTTGAATTTGCACATGTGTTTGCCTTACCTTTTAAATTTAAATCCTAGTCACATATCCAAATTTCTGAATTTAATATCCTATAGGGTCAAAAAGGTAAATCCACCCTACTGCAGGGTTTAATTTACTATTTCCTAAATTTCCAGGGGTCTAACTACACATAACAGAGGGGTTTTCCTAATTTTTATTGAGTCCAGGGGCTAAAACTGATTTTTAAATGAATTTACACGAATTTCTGAGGGTCCAGGGGCTAGATCAGAAGTTTCCGGGGCTAGCTCGTGTTTACCGAGATCCCCAGGGGATAGCGCGTAAGAATCCCGGTCTTTATAATGCGGGGCCGATGTGGACCGTCCGATTTAAAACAGATGGCTCAGATTAGATCGCCGAAACGGTACGCGTCTGTTTTATTTCTACCGTGCGATTTAAAATAGACGGCCCTCAAGGGGCCACGTCGCCCTGGCCGGAGACAGCCCGCGCGCGCTGCTGCGCGCGGCGGCGGGGGTGGTGATCTCACCGGCGCAACCTCGGTTCTTGCCGCTACACGCTGGAACTCGCATCTTTTTGCACGGATCGGCTGCGGAGGGTTAGGGGATGCTCACCGAGGGGTTTTCCTGCACTCGGAGGCCCAGGAAGTCGGTCGGCGGCAAGCTTCAACGGCGATGGTCTTCGGTGCACGTCGAAGTGGCAGTCAGGGCGCAAGACACGCTGTTTCCTTCACCTGCAGGGCTCCCCGGCGGCGGTGGAACGTGATCAGCACGTTAGATCAGGAAATTTGAGCAAGGATCAAAGGAAATCGGTTGTAGAAGCTTCGGTTCTCACCGGAGAGAAAAACAGCCAATCGGGGAGGAAAAAGGGGCGGATTTTGGCGTTTAAATAGACGAGGGAGGGCGGCGGTCTGTTGAGATCACGTTGGGGCGTTCGGGAACGGAAATCAGGGCTGGGAGCGTGGGTTCCGGGGTTGGTTTTGATCGGGCGCAGGGGAGAGTCCGGGGTCGGTTGGGCGCGCGGGGGAAGAAGACAACGGCGGGCCCCGCACGTCAGAGAGAGGGAGAGAGGGGGGCGCGGGTTGGGCTGGCTGGTGCGGGGTCTTGGGCCGGCTGGTGGGTTTCGGCCCACTGGCCGGTTTCGGTTTTCTTTTTCTTTTTCCTTTTCTTTTTCTGTTTTGATTTGAATTCCAGTTTGAATTTGAATTGCTTTATCACATGCATTATGTCCAAAATTTTTTAAATTCCCCTCTTTAGCAGGTTTTGGGGTGTTACATTGACTCAAGCACTCACACCTTTTCGCAACAAAACAGTTTTCCAAAACATGGGATCAATATGGTCAAGGGGCACTTGCCCTGTTCTTGCGGTTCCTGTTGCTCAAATTCTTGTTGTTGTAGTCCGTCGTAGGTAGCTTCCTGAGCTTGTCCTTCTATACGCGATCACGCACATACAAGATTCATAGCAATCAATCATCATGCACGAACTCTACTTTAAGATGCAATGATGCATATGCATGCTAATCCTATGATGTAGTCTTTTTATTAGATCGGTTTATACGTGTTCTTGCATGTTTGCATGACTTGCATGGGTTTTACGATGAACAGAGGTGTTCGGATCAAATGTGGACGTGGTGATGATCTTGACTTTAGATCAAACCGATCAACACGTGATCTGTCCACGAAAAAGCTTCTGTTCGAAAGGAATCGAAGAACAGATGCAAAGAAAACGCGATGATGTCGTAAGGTGGAATTGGAGACCTACCTTACGTTCTTCTTGGTCTCGGGGTCCTTCTCCTAGCAAGACAGATCGTCGGCTCTCCTCCGGCGATGGTGATCGTGTCTAGACTCGTCGGCGGTCTCTACGGTGGTCAAACAAGACGAAGGGGTTTAGCTCGGCGAGTTTGGGGCTAGGGCTTCTAAGTTGTCGGCTCAGGAGGTGGAAAAGATGTACGTGGTTGTGGCCAAAGGTTCTGGGTTCTATTTATAATCGGGAAGAGAAGAGTCCTAATCTGATCAGAATTTGAATAAGAGTCCTATTCAAATTGTTTTTGAATCTTAACAACTTATCTTTAGTTGATTTGGTGCGGTAGCAACGTGAAATTTGTGCCGGTTTTCTCAGTACCGGGGATTCCCACGCGTACAGAAGAAAAACCGCTTCAAATCTCGTTACCCTCGCGGCGGTGAGCTCCGGAGGCTCCACGTGTCCAGCAGGGGCCTGGTCTCCCTTTTCCGCAGAGATGAGCTTCGGTTGTGCCGCGTGTCAGGTGGGCGAGACCTCCCTCTTACTCAGAGGTGAGCTCCGCGTGCGCCACGTGTCCTGGCAGGCGGGACCTCCCCTCTTCCTCAGAGGTGAGCTCCACGTGCGCCACGTGTCTAGTGGGTCGGGACCTCCCCTCTCAACAGAGGCGAGCTCCGCGAACGCCAGGTGTCAGTTCTGGACCTCCCCTCTCTTTGGAGGTGGCTCCGAGTGTGCCATGTGTCAATTTTGGACCTCCCCTCTCTTCGGAGGTGAGCTCCGAGAATGCCACATGTACAATAGCGCCAGACTTCCTTTCTCCTCAGAGATGAGCTCCGAGGTCGACACATGTCCATCTGTGACGGACCTCCCGGAGATGAGTTCCGGAGGTGACACGTGTCCGGTAGTGTCGAACCTCTCGGAGACGAGCTCCGCAGGTGACACGCGTCCAATAGGACCAAACCTCTCGGAGGTGAGCTCCGAGAGCGTCACGTGTCCGGCGCGGCTAGGCCTTTCTTTTCTGCGGTGACTAGCTCTGAAGGCGACACGTGTCCTGCGGGACTGGCCTCGCTTCTTCGTAGAGGCTAGCTCCGGGGGCAACATAAGTCCTACGGGGTCGGACCTCGCCCTTTGCCATAGGGACGAGCCTCGAGCCTGCCATGTAGCCAGTTTGGCGGCGGACCTCTCCCCCTTTGCGGAGATGAGCTCCGAACGCGCCACGTGGCCAGCGGCCGTGGAAATTTTCTACAGCGCTCCTCGGCGAAATGGAATTGGCTCTTTTTGGCTATCTTTTTAATATTTTCTCTGTTTCTACTTATTTTAAAATGTTTTCTCTATATAAAATATGAATACTTGCATAAATTGAAAATGAGGGTGTCACAGAGATCCACCATTCACTCGTTTCATGCTCGAAAGATGTAAAGTACATTTGAAAGTTTCAAGAGATCCAAACATAGGTTAAGACCCACCATTCCCTCATTTCATATTCAAAAGATGTAAAAGTACATTTGAAAGTTTCAAGAGATCCAAACAAACGTTAACACCCACTGTTCACTCATTTCATGTTGTGAACAAGTAAAACTAAATTTAAGATGCAGATGAACACTGAGACCCACCATTCACTTGTTTCATGTTTAAATCAGGTAAAAGTACATTTGAAAGTGGTAACATCAGCTACCATTGGTCATTTGCTCGTTTCAAGTTCAAACAATGTTAGTATAGCTTTGAAAGTTGTGAACACACACCGACAACCACTTTCGCTCTATCAAGTTCAAACGACTTGATACTACATCTGACAGATGCAAATGTCTTAGAAAATAGCATTTACCTCATTTAAAGTCCAAAAGATATTAGAGTACCTTTTAATGTTGCAAACCAAGAATGATAACCACGTTGCGCCGTGTTAAACGAAGCGAAACTACCTTTGAAAGTTTGTAGTTAATCTTGGGAGGAACCGCTCACTCATTTCAAGAGTAAACAATGTGAAACTATCCTGATAGGTTTTGAATGGAGCCTCAAGACCCACCATTCACTTGTTTCAAGGTAAAATGAAATGAAACAACCTTGTGAGAGCCAAAAAATGTCAAAACCCACCATTCACTTGTTTCAAGTTGTGAGGAACAAAAACTACCTATAAGATGCAGATGAAAACCGAGACCCACCATTCACTCGTTTCATGTTCGAAAGATGTAAAAGTACATTTGTAAGTTTCTTTGGAAGTTAGGAATCAATCTTGGGAGCCACCACTCACTCGTTTCTAGAGTAAACAAAGTGTAACTATCTTGAACGGTTTTGAATGGAAACTCAAGACTCACCATTCACTTGTTTCAAGATGAAATGAAATGAAACTACCTTGTGAGAGCCAAACAAACATTAACACCCGCTATTCACTCGTTTCAAGTTGTGAAGAAGTAAACTACCAGTAAGTTGCGGATGAACACCGAGACCCACCATTCACTCTTTCATATTCAAAGAGCTTGATACTACATGTGACAGATGTAAATGTCTTCAAAAATAACACTTAGCTCATCTGAAGTCTCAAAGATATTATAGTACATTTGAATGTTGCAAACAAATAATGATAACCACGTTGCGTCAATTTAAATGAAGCAGAACTATCTTTGAAAGGAATTAATCTTGGGAGCCACCGCTCACTCGTTTCAAGAGTAAATAATGTGAAACTATCCAGATGGGTTTTTAAAAGAACCTCAAGACCCACCATTCACTTGTTTCAATCTGAAATGAAATGAAACAACCTTGTGTGAGAGCCAACAAAAGTAGTCAGGACCCACCAGTAACTCATTTCAAGATGTGAAGAAGTAAAACTACCTTTAAGATGTGGAGAACACCGAGACCCACCATTCAGTCGTTTCATGTTCGAAAGATGTAAAAGTACATTTGAAAGTTTCAAGAGATCCAGATAAATGTTAACACCCACCGTTCACTTGTTTGAAGTTGTGAAGAAGTAAAACTATCTGTAAGACATGGATGAACACCGAGACCCACCATTCACTCGTTTCATGTTCAAAAGTAGTAAAAGTACATTTGACAGTGGTAACATCAACTACCTATTGTTGCTTGCTCGTTTCAAGTTCAAACAATGTTAATGTAGTTATGGAAGAAGTTGTTAACAAGCACCGACAACAACTTTCGCCCTACTAAGTTCAAACGACTTGATACTACATGTGACATATGCAAATGTCTTCAAAATAGCATTTAGCTCATATGAAGTCTAAAAGATATTAGAGTACCTTTGAATGTTGCGAACCAATAATGATAACCACATTCCTTCGTGTCAAGTTTAAACGAAGCGACAACATCTTTAAAAGTTAGGAATTAATCTTGGGAGCCACCGCTCACTTGTTTCAATAGTAAAGAAAATGAAACTATACTGAATGGTTTGGAATGGAACCTCAAGACCCACCATTCACTTGTTTCAAGTCGATATGAAATTAAACTACCTTGTGAGAGCCAAACAAACGTTGAGACCCACTATTCGCTCATTTCAAGTTGTGAAGAAGTAAAACTATCTTTAAGATACCTTGTTTAATGATGTAAGGAAAAGACTCTATGAATTCTACCCACGTAGCATGCCGACGGTTCAGATTGGTTTGGCTACGAATATGTTTTAAAGCCTCATGATCAGAATGAATAATAAATTCATGAGGCCATAAATAATGCGGCCAAGTTTGTAGAGTGCGAACCAAGGCATAAAGTTCTTTGTCATAAGTTGAATAATTCAGACGAGCACCGCTTAATTTTTTGCTTAAGTAAGCTTCTGGTTTTCCCTCTTGAAGCAAAACACCGCCCAACCCAATACCACTAGCATCGCATTCAAGTTCAAACATCTTACTGAAATTAGGTAGTTGTAGTAAGGAGGCATGTGTTAACTTATCTTTTAGGATGGTGAATGCCTCTTCTTGTGCCGTACCCCACGAGAAAGGGATGCCCTTCTTGGTAAGTTCATGCAACGGGGCGGCAATGGAGCTTAAATCACGCACAAATCATCTGTAGAACCCTGTAAGCCAAAGAAAACTCTGAATCTGTGTAACTGTCATCGGCGTGGGCCAGGATTGGATGACGTCAATCTTGCTGCCATCTACCTCAATGCCCTGCGGAGTAACAACATAGCCAAGAAACGAAACACGTGGTGTGCAGAAGTTGCACTTTTCCACATTGCCAAATAAGCGGGCAGCGCGTAAAGCATCACAAACAGCACGCAAATGTTCCAAATGCTCTTCCATAGACTTGCTGTTAATCAGAATATCGTCGAAATAAACAACCACAAACAGTCCTATTAAAGGCCTCAAAACTTCATTCATTAAGTGCATAAATGTGCTGGGCGCATTAGTCAATCCAAACGGCATAACTAACCATTCATATAAGCTAAATTTTGTTTTCAATGCCGAGTTCCATTCATCCCCAAGTTTCATTCTAATCTGGTGGTACCCGCTACACAAATCAACCTTGGATAAAATAAAAGCACCGCTAAGCTCATCAAGCATATCATCAAGGCGAGGTATAGGATAGCGATAATGAATTGTGATATTGTTAATCACGCGACAATCAACGCACATGTGCCAGGTACCTGTAAAAGCCCAAGAAAAGGGACTTGCAAAAACTTTTCATCACCTCACAACACCACAGTTTTTGTTGTGGATATCTTGTGAAAAATTGTGAAGAGCAAGTAACCTCCATCAAAAGAGTGATTAGAGGGGAACGCCCTAACTTTCACAAAGTAGGATTTCTACACATGAACATGGGAGGTTGAGCTCACCCCTAGGACTTGAGAGGTCTTGGGAAGGTTCATGCCAACATTCATGCAAATCCAACACCTTGTGAGGCACTTTTGGAGACAATTCAAAAAGAGGCCAATTTGAATGTAAATTCAAATTGCAGCAAATTTTATCACTTAAATTCAAAAGTTAGCTTCATATTCAAACTCAGCACATTTTTCTAATTTAGCCCACCAATTTTCATCCCCATTGGAGTTCATTTTGTCAAGGGCTAAATTTGCAAGAATTCAAAACTGAATTTGAATTTCAGTTTAAACATGAAGCAAATTTAGCCAAACAAAGTTCAAATTTGAAAACTCAAATTCAAACTAAAACTTGGGGGCTAAGTCTCACATTCAATTGTGAGTAGCTGGAGATATTTTCAGCAAAAACAGAGATGAAAAATGGAGAATACATTAGGGGGGAGAGGAGGGCCCACTGGTCAGCAGGCTTAAGACCGAAGGCAGCTCGGGCGAGTCATCCGGCAGCCGGCGATCAGCGCTCGACACCTCCTGCTCCTGCGCCCGAGTGGAAGAGGCCACCACACGGTGAAAACCGCGAGTCAATACACCAGCGCGACGCCCACTCGGTTGGTTTCACGGTGCCCCGGCTGACCCGACGTCCTCCCACCCACAGTCGCCTCCGCTCGCAAGCATTTTCATCGCCGCTCTCTGGTCGTCGGCGTCCGAGCAACACATGCGCTCTCATTCCCGACGATCAAAACAAGAAAGAACCGCCTTGAGGTGCTGGTCCTTCTGGTCCAAACCGTTCTTCATTTCGTGTAATGTCGGGGGAGGATTTCGCCGGAGAAGTTTTGGTAGTCTTAAGACCGAGCCACCACCAAATCCTAAAATTCACGAGTATTGGCTCATCACCGGGCATACCGAGCTACACACACGATCTACACCCGGCCACGACCACCTAGGATCAAAAACCAGCAAGAACCATGGGGTAGGGTTACGGTTCTTCGAAACTTTCGGGGCACAGCCGATATTGGGCCTAGGTTGAAGGAGAGCCCCTAGTTGCCGATGTTTCTCGCGAGATCAGAGTCCTGGACATTGCTCCCTAGGTCGTGGCGATGCTGTAGGTGCTAACCGGAGCAAGGTTAGAGCAGTACAATGCCCTAGCGACATCGCCGAAGTTACCGCAGCGACTGTCACCGTCGCGCCTAGGTTTCCGGCCAGCCTCGATTAGAGGTAAGGTCGGCAACGTGTTCCTCACGCAAAAATGTGCAGTGGCGGCGAAAATCAGCAAGTTCCGAGGGCCAGAACCCCTTCCCGGCGAGAGCTCCGGCGAGCTCGGCGGCGGGGTCGCGCGGGTGGCTGGAGGAAGACGAAGGGGGTAGGCCCTACTCGTCAGCGGCTGGAAGTAAACAGGCAGGATTTTCTGTGGTCCAAGATCCAGTGTGGCTGCACGGGAAAGGGTCTGTGGCCCCGTGTGGCTCGGCTCCAGCAGTCGACACGTGTGCGAGGGACCCACCTACAGGATTTAAACATTTTGAGGATTTCCAGTTTTAGTTCAAACTTCAAATGCATAGAACTTTTGCTAGGAAACTCCAAATTCGATGAACCAAATTTTTCTGAACTCAGAATTCTGAATACTTTCCAGCAATACCAATTTCAGCTCATGAAACTTAATAGTTTTCCAGAATTAAATCCCTAAAATTCAAACTGTTAGGAATTTTATCTGGAGAACTACTTCATGAAAAATTCTGAAATTTGGCTGAGAGGTTCATTGGAAAATCCTTGAGTCACAGTAAAATTTTCAGAAGCATCCAAGTTCATTTAGTCCCCCTAATTTGGTGATTAAGAGGACTGCCCTGAGAAAATAGAAAAATGTACAGAAACATTTTTCAGATTTTCTCAAATCTTAATTAGGGCATAACTTTCAGTAGAATTCTTCAAATGACATGAAACCAATTCCATTAGAACCATCTTAAAGTCTAGTTTCCAGAAAGTAATGGTTGGAGCCATGAAAACCCCTGGAATTACATAGAGGCTCAAATAATGACCATATAGGCTTTTATTTGTACAAGGTTCAAATGAACTTTGTTTCAAATGAAACTTGGTAAAGGCTCTGGTTAGGGCCCTACCAAACCACCATAAAAATTTCAGAACCAAAGGGGAGGGCTAGCTAGAGTTATTAGTAATTATGCATTCAAGTTACACATTGCATTTAAATTGACATATAGTATTTTATTAATGTGTAGTCGCTGAAGGCGAGGAGACTCCGGAAGTACTTGACTTCCTCCTTCCGGACGAAGACTTAACCCCTGAATAGCAGCAACAAGGCAAGCCCCGGTTTGCATTAAGCCTTTTATAAAGTTTTTACTTTGTCTACATACGTAGTGTGAATTGTGTATGTGCAGTAGGTGTAGGATGGATGGAACCCCACTTGCATGACCAGAATTTTTCCATAAGAGTGAGGGTAGTAGGGTTTAGGGTTTAGGGTTTAGGGTACACTCAGTTTGTATCCATTTGTACACTCAGTTTGTTTTCCCATGTAATATAATGTGTCCTTATAACGTGTGCTGTCGGGTGTCGCATCGTGCGGCACCACCCTCTGCGATCCTGGATGAGTGGATCCCGGTCCGCCACAGCCTGGTATCAGAGCTGCATTGGGGATAGCACAGTACTTAAGGACTGTATCACGGGAAAACTTAGGTTTACGGTGAGGAATCGGTAGTTGCCCAAGTAAGGACTGTGGCGGACCGGAATCCGCCCATCCAGGATCGCAGAGGGTGGTGCCGCACGATGCGACATCTGACAGCACACGTCATAAGAACACAATATATTACATGGGAAAACAACTGAATTGTACACAGTAGTACAAACTCCAGTTACAAAATATTATTTATCTTACACAGCGGAAGTCTACACTATACAACTCACACCTGCCTATCTAGCAAAAGTCGGCTTCCCAGCCCTAGGGCAACCCACACTAGCTGCACTCTTCAGCTCAGCGCGGCGTGTACGGCTCCCACTCAGCCGTGGTCCCCGACGGAGGGTAACCCTCGCCGGTGGACTCGTACTCCGAGTCCGTGGGTGGCTCCTCACCTGAAAAACACTTAAGCAGCAACCGTGAGCACGATGGCTCAACAAGGCTTAACCGACGCGCCTAAGCATGAAACTCTACATGAGGGGTACAATGGACATAGGATAGTAACATTGCAGCAAAAGGACACGCCTACAAGTTCATCCTTAGTTCATCTTTTAGCAACAAGTTAACAGTTCATGAATCTGAAATTTAGTAAGCAATATTTGGTGGCACACATGTAGCAATGCAATTATATCAATCGGCAATCTTGAATCATCATATTTCATACATTAGCCTACGTCATGACTCAGTGACCAAGTGGTACTCTTCACCACGAGGGACGGCGAATCGACTCGATATACACCTGCAGGGAAAACCCAAAGAGCACGTCACGTACGCCCACCCGTGGAGCTGCACAGCACGCTCACTCGATGTCGTACGGGACAACCTTTGACCCAACAGCCCAAACGTCGAACCGGTCGCACCGAAACGAGCAGGAGGTTCCCCACACAGAGCATCTCTCTATGCCCGTTGGCAGATTTCCACCTTGCTGCCCTCAGCCTACACCTATAAATCGGTGCGTTATGCCTCGACATCCGGAGGTTTAGGCTACATCAGTTTATCGGGGCCCATATATCCGATATGCCTTCGGTACGTTCAAACTTGATCAGCGTGGGCTGCACACGGATCGGTCCTCAATCGACACGGACAGGGCTGCGCACACAAGACTCTCTCTTGCTGCGTCCTAACCCCTGCCTAGTCTCATTTTCATTACTAAAGTGATCTCACCTCACTCAACCGAACCCGTGTGTCCCAAGCCTAAACTCGCGAGTAGATTCCAACTACTCGACTTGTACCGAAGTCCTATGACTCATTAAGCATAGCCTGTCTACTTGAGGTCCTAGACACTAACCTCACTCTTTTAGGAACCTTTGGTTATGCAAGTGGGGTTCCATCCATCCTATACCTAATGCACAATCATACTTCACATGACACATGTAACAAATTAAAACTTATAAAAAGGTTAATGCAAACCGGGGCTTGCCTTGTTGCTGCTGGTCAGGAGTCAGTTCTTCCTCTGGAAGCAGGAAGTCGAGAACCTCCGGAGCTTCCTCGCCTTCAGCGACTACACGTTAATAAAATTCTACATGTTAATGAATATGCATATGAGTTTAGGGTAATACCTCTGCTATTAGTTCTTATAACCAGTTTCTAACAACTGGAACTCTGTTCAAGAATTTAAAATGGAATTGGGGTTTAGTGGTTTGGGTTTGGACCTATGTACATGGTTAAGTGCTAAGTGTTTTCCCCCTTTTCCATATTAATCCCTCATGTGGTTAAACAGGACAGGGGTGATCCAGAGCTCCAATGGAGCTGAGAATTTTTGTGTGAGTTCCTTGTCACCAGACAACTCTCTGGATCAACATTTAGAACTTTTCATTGAGTGGTTTGTTCAGAATAATTCTCTTAGCAAATAAGCAAAGAAGAATTAATTCTGAGGTAACGCTCCTGTTCATGCCCAACTTAGTGAACTACAATTTCAATTATAGCTCATAGGGTTTGCATGAAATTTCCTAGCATTTTTGGAGCTAAGACTTGCCCAGAACTGAATTTCCAAGTTTTGGAAATTCTCTGAAAATGTTTCTGTATTCAAATGAACACAGCACCTTCAAATTTGAATTGCTCTGATCAAATCAATTCCAAATGGTCTGAAACTTTTACAGGTGTTCACTAACATCCTAGAGAACATTCTGGCAAAATTGGAGGATTTTTGGATGAACCAAACTCCCTCTAAAATTCTTTTGCTGAAAAGCTTTAAAGAATTTTCCAGAATTAAATAATAGGTTTCGTACAAATTGAGTTGCATATTTGGACAGAGCTAGGCAATATCAATCCAACCCAAGTTGAATCACCAAATTTGGAGCTTCCTAGCAAAAGTTATGGGGTTCTAAAGTTTGAACTAAATCTGAAATTCTAAATAATCCGGAGAAAAATTTAAACTCTGACCGTGGGCCCGGCCCACACGTGTCACCGCTGGAGCTGAGCCACACGGGGCTACAGACCCCTTCCAGCGCAGTCACACTTGATCCCGGGGCCGCAGTAGACCTGGGTTTTAAACTCCCCGACGCTGACACGTGGGCCCCGTGGGTCGTCTTCTTCCCCGCGTTCCCGCGCCCGCACGCCGCCGGGCTCGCCGGAGACACGCTGATATTTGCCGCCCGGCCGACTCTCACACTCTCCCTTGCCGCCAGGGCCTAGTTCCACCTGCTGAACATGCTGGCACCTTCTCCCCCGACCGGCGGTGGCTCTACCCTAGCCGGCGACGGTGCCGCGGCTCGGCAACCCTTCGGTCACGTCGCCCGGACAGTTTAGCCTGCCAAAACATCGGTGGATCGGCTCTATAGCACCAGTGGGTGCTAGGGAAGCTCGTCATAGTGGTGAAACCGCCCGGAGAGGGCTCTATCCTAGGTCTCATCGTGAGCCCGAGCCTTCGTGCCTCAATTACCGTAACAAAACCTAGAAATACCCGGCTTACGTGCGGTTTCAAGCCAGGGCCGTGAGGGGATAACGAGCGTTGATGAGTGACGGTCCTGTGTGCTAGTTTTCATGACCTAAGAACAAAGGTGGCGAGGGAATTCGACGTTACCGTGCCGGAAGGTCCGTTCGTGCCCGCCGGAGAACTTTCTCCAAATTCGAGCTCTATGGTCCAGGTCACGGTCTGAGCTCCGGATATGAGCACCACCGGTCCCTGACGCGTCTGAGACCGCCCTTGCTCAGCCGTGAAAGGCCCTCTGCTGGGCTGTCACCGTGAGCCGAGTGGTGGCGGTGTCTCGGGCGTTGCTCGGAAATGTGGAGCTAGGGTTGGGGAAGGGCCGAACTCGACCGTTCTCGTGCCGAGGAGGTAGAGGACGAGTAGCTGGTGTGGTTTTGTGGCTAGGAAAGGTGCTGCACATGAGAGCTCGACCGAATTCTCACGGGAAGTTGATCGGCGGCAGTCAGGTCGGTTCAGCGCGAGGCAACGGAAACAGTGCCGATCTTCACGTGGCCGCGCGTGGTATCACCGCTGCAGTCGGTCTTCCCCCGGCGCGCTGGCTCGTGCGGTGTCCCTCCCTCTCGGGTGCGGGAGCAGGAGCTGGCGCGAAGTGTTCGACCGGCGTCGGGGAGAAAACAGGCCACGCTTGGTTTGGGGAACAGTTCTCCCACTGACTTGTGGGCCCACTCTCCCCCTAATCCTCCTTTCCCAAATTCCTCTGTAAAATATCTGAGCTACTCTCCATTTAATGAGAGACTTAGCCCCCAAGTATTGGTTTGAATTTGAGTTCCAAATTTTGAAATTTGTTTGGCTAAATTTGCCTCACATTTGAACTGAAATTCAAATTCAGTTTTGAATTCTTGCAAATTTAGCTCTTGACAAGATGAACTCCAATGAGGATGAAAATTGGTGGGTTTACTCAGAAAAATGTGCTGAGTTTAAATATGAAGCTAACTTTTGAATTTGGGTGATGAAAGTTACTGCAATTTGAATTTACATTCAAATTGGCCTCTTTTTCAAATAACCCAAAAAGTGCCTCAAAAAGTGTTGGATTTGCATGAAACTTGGCTTGAACCCTCCCAAGACTTTTTAAGTTCTAGGGGTGAGCTCAATCTCTCATGTTCATGTGTCCAAATCCCACTTTGTGAAAATGAAGGCTTTCCCCTCTAATCACTCTTTTGATGGAGGTTACTTGCTCTTCCCAATATTTCCTAAGATATCCACAACAAAAGCTGTGGTGTTGTGAGGTGAAGAAAAATTTTGCAAGTCCCTTTTCTTGGGCTTTTACATCCCTCCCCCCTTAAAAGAATCTCGTCCCGAGATTATAAAAGAAGAGACAGCGATGTAACAGGGACTTACCCGTGTTGAGATGCCATGAACTCCGGGTAATTTGAGAGAAGGAACTCCTCGCTCTCCCACGTCGCTTCTTCAGTGGTGTGGTTGCTCCAGAGGATCTTGTAGAACCACAACGTTCTACTACGTGTGGTTCGGGCTTTCTCATCAAGAATTTCCACCGGATACTCATCATATGTCAAATCCGGTTTCAGCTCGCCGATGTCTTCGGTAGTAACAGCAGCGGTATGTTTCAGACATTTTCTCAGCTGGGAGACATGGACAATATCATGGACACCAGCAAGAGATGCCGGTAGCTCCAATCTATACGCTGCTCGTCCACACTTCTCGGTGATAGCGTAGGATCCAATGAAACGGGGAGCGAGCTTCCCCTTCACACCGAACCGGTGCACGCCCTTCATCGGAGACACGCGGAGGTACACGGGTTCACCGATGTTAAAGTGCAACGGTCTATGCCTCTTATCAGCGTAGCTCTTCTGCCGGGATTGAGCGGCCTTCAAGTTAGCTTGAATCGCCCGAACGCGCTCTTCGGCGTCGTTCACCACATCAACCCCGAATGTGACCCTTTCACCGGACTCGCACCAATTTAATGGGGTGCGGCATTTGCAACCGTAGAGAGCTTCGTAGGGTGCCATCTTGATACTCGCCTGATAGCCATTGTTGCACGAGAATTCCGCCAATGGTAGGTGATCATCCCAGTTCCTATCATGGTGGATGGCACATGCTCTCAACATGTCTTCTAGAACCTGATTCACCCTCTCTGTTTGGCCATCTGTCTGAGGGTGGTAGGCGGAGCTTCTAATCAGTTTTGTACCCAAAGCAGCATGCAACTGCTCCCAAAAGCGAGATACAAACAATGCACCTCGGTCTGAGACTATGGTCTTGGGTACGCCATGCAAACATAGGATTCTGGCGATATATAACTCCGCATATCTGTTGGCATGGAAATGGGTATGTACGGGGATGAAGTGAGCTGACTTGGTCAGTCGGTCAACGATCACCCAAATGGAATCATGTTTGTTGGATGTTAAGGGTAATCCCACAATGAAATCCATGCTCACATCATCCCATTTCCATGCCGGGATCTTCAGGGGTTGCAACAACCCTGATTTCTTCATGTGATCAGCTTTCACTCGTCGGCACGTATCGCACTCGGATACGTACTTCGCTACCTCCCGCTTCATCCGTGTCCACCAAAATTTCTTTTTCAAATCTTGGTACATTTTGTTGCTGCCCGGATGAATGGAGTATTTGGACCAGTGAGCTTCATCGAGGATTTTCCTCCTCAGTTCCATATCTCGGGGTACGACTATTCGGTCATTGAACCACAGCGTCCCCCCATCATCTTTCCAGAAACACTTGATCTCTCCATTGTCTATCCGTCTCCGGAGATGTTCCATGCCTTTATCCATCTTCTGAGCTGCAATGATGTCTTCCCTAATGGTAGGGATGAGGGCAAGGTTGTACAGCGATCCATAAGGAACCAAGTATAAACTCGGCTCTTCCTCCACTGGTGTAATGGTGAGGTGATGGACATGTGATTTCCGACTCAACGCGTCGGCAACCACATTCGCCTTGCCGGGGTGGTAATGGATCTCAATCTCATAATCTTTGATCAGCTCTAACCACCTCCTTTGCCTCATGTTCAGCTCCTTCTGGGTGAAAATATATTTTAAGCTCTTGTGGTCGGTGTAGAGATGCACCAGATTCCCCAGGAGATAGTGCCTCCACATTTTTAGCGCCAACATCAATGCAGCAAGCTCAAGATCATGAGTCGGATAGTGCTGCTCATGGTTCCAAAGTTGGCGTGAGCCATAGGCGACCACACGTCCTTCCTGCATTAACACGCAGCCAAGCCCAATACCAGACGCGTCACAATACACGTCGAAGGGCCTTGTTGTATCCGGCTGAGCTAATACTGGGGCTGTGGTGAGATGCTTCACCAATGTTTGGAATGCTCCTTCACATGCCGTGTTCCAAACATATTTCGTCCCCTTCTTCAGCAATTCTGTCATCGGCTTAGCGAGCTTGGAGAAACTTGGAATAAATCTCCGATAGTATCCCGCTAACCCGAGGATGCTTCTGACTTCATGAACTGAAGTGGAAGCTTTCCATTTTAGCACTTGCTCTATTTTACTTGGGTCAACTGCAATGCCTTCCGCTGAGATGATATATCCCAAGAATGGCACTTGGCTGATCCAAAACTCGCATTTACTGAACTTGACGTAGAGCTTGTGGTCTCGTAATCGTCGAAGAACGATCCGCAAGTGTTCGGCATGTTCGGCTTCTGTCTTGGAGTAAACCAAGATATCGTCGATGAACACTACCACGAACTTGTCCAGCTCCGGCATGAACACCGAGTTCATGAGATACATGAAATGGGCTGGAGCGTTTGTGAGACCAAAGGACATGACGAGATATTCATATAGTCCATATCTCGTCGAGAAGGCCGTCTTCGGAATATCCTCCGCCTGGATTTTAATCTGGTGATATCCAGAGCGAAGGTCCATCTTGGAAAATACACTTGCACCCACAAGTTGATCAAACAATATGTCGATGCGGGGCAGTGGGTACTTATTCTTTATGGTGACGGTGTTGAGCGGCCGGTAATCCACACACAGCCTCAGGGTTTCATCCTTCTTCTTCACGAACAGCGCCGAGCATCCCCAAGGCGAGGAACTCGGCCTAATGAAACCCTTGCTCAACAGATCATTGAGCTGTTCTTTCAGTTCCGCCAGCTCATTTGGAGCCATCTTGTATGGTCTCCGTGATATGGGCATAGTCCCGGGTGCGAGCTCGATCTTGAACTCAACATCCCGCTCAGGTGGCATGCCCGGAAGATCATCCGGGAACACGTCGGGATACTCCCGGACTACGGGGATGTCCTCCAACTTGAGAGCTTCAGTATTGTTGATCACTGAAACTTCCCTGACTGGATTATCTAATAAGAGGGACTGTGGACGGTGTAATGGGGAGTTGAGGTGAACCGTCCGTGATAGGGTTTCCAGGACAGCGCCATGGTAGCTTAGCCATGACATTCCCAAGATTGCATCAATCTTCTGCCCCTCAAGGATAATCATAGTGGTGGGATGTATCTTCCCACCTAAGCACAGTGGTGCTTTTGGAACCATCATCGTTGCTGAAATCTTTCCTCCCGGTGAGCAGATCATATACGAACACTCGGTTGGAAAGGCTTCCAGCTGATGCTTAACCACATATGATGCACTTATAAAGTTGTGGGTTGCACCAGAATCAAACAATATGATGATGGCTTGATGGTTGAGAGTAAACGTACCCACCAGCACGTTGTCTCCCTCTGGGGCATCCTCATTGTCGAGGTTACGGACACCCCCAGTCCGCTGACCAACCTTCTTCACCAGAGGTCGGCCTCGAGCACCGCCCTGGAACTGGGCTTGCCCGCTACTCTGCTGCCCCTGGGGACAGTCCTTCGCGAAGTGGCCCACCTGGCCACACGTGAAGCAGGTGAAACGGGGCGGTCCCCCGCTGATCGGTGGACAGAATCCCGGGGCGCGTTGTGGCGGTGGAAACGCCCGGGGTACCGTTTGCTGCTGCTGCTGCTGTCTTGGTGGTGGCATCAGCGGACGGAACGGAGGTGACGGAAACGAACGTCCCCCGAACCGCTGAGGTCGCGCCGGTGGATGCCACTGCTGTCCGGATGGTGTCCGATACACCATGCAGTACTTCTTGGGAGCGCCACCCCCACTGCTAGGTGGAGCGCTGCGCTTCCTCTGCTCAGCTGCCAACTCCCGCTGAGCGTCTTCTTGCATAATCGCGGCATTGACTAGGTCGTTGAATGTGCCACGATTCCACTGAACGAGGTGCGTCTTCATTTCGGGGTGTAACCCCCGATAGAAGTGTTCCCGCTTTTTCTCCTCACTTTGACGTTGGGGAACACGTGTACCTCCGTGTGTCTCCGATGAAGGGCGTGCACCGGTTCAGTGTGAAGGGAAGCTCGCTCCCTGTTTCATTGGACCCTATGCTATCACCGAGAAGTGTGGACCAGCAGCATATAGATTGGAGCTACCGGCATCTCTTACCGGTGTCCATGACGTTTTCCACGTTTCACAACTGAGAAAATGTCTGAAGCATACCGCTGCTGTTCCTACCGAAGACATCGGTGAGCTGCAACTGGATTTAACATATGAGGAATATCCGGTGGAAATTCTTGATGAGAAAGCCCGGACAACGCGTAGTAGAAAGTTGTGGTTCTACAAAATACTCTGGGGCAACCACACCGCCGAAGAAGCGACGTGGGAGAGCGAGGAATTCCTTCGCTCAAACTACCCGGAGTTCATGGCATCTCAGCACGGGTAAGTCCCTATTACATCGTTGTCTCTTCTTTTATAATTTCGGGACGAGATTCTTTTAAGGGGGGAGGGATGTAAAAGCCCAAGAAAAGGAACTTGCAAAAAATTTTCATCACCTCACAACACCACAGTTTTTGTTGTGGATATCTTGTGAAAAATTGTGAAGAGCAAGTAACCTCCATCAAAAGAGTGATTAGAGGGGAAAGCCCTAACTTTCACAAAGTAGGATTTCTACACATGAACATGGGAGGTTGAGCTCACCCCTAGGACTTGAGAGGTCTTGGGAAGGTTCATGCCAACTTTCATGCAAATCCAACACCTTGTGAGGCACTTTTGGAGACAATTCAAAAAGAGGCCAATTTGAATGTAAATTCAAATTGCAGCAACTTTTATCACTTAAATTCAAAAGTTAGCTTCATATTCAAACTCAGCACATTTTTCTGAGTTAGCCCACCAATTTTTATCCCCATTGGAGTTCATTTTGTCAAGGGCTAAATTTGCAAGAATTCAAAACTGAATTTGAATTTCAGTTTAAACATGAAGCAAATTTAGCCAAACAAAGTTCAAATTTGAAAACTCAAATTTAAACCAAAACTTGGGGGCTAAGTCTCACATTCAATTGTGAGTAGTTGGAGATAGCAAAAACAGAGGTGAAAAATGGAGAATACATTAGGGGGAGAGGAGGGCCCACTGGTCAGCAGGCTTAAGACCGAAGGCAGCTCGGGCGAGTCATCAGGCAGCCGGCGATCAGCGCTCGACACCTCCTGCTCCCACGCCCGAGTGGAAGAGGCCACCGCACAGTGAAAACCGCGAGTCAACACGCCAGCGCGACGCCCACTCGGTTGGTTTCACGGTGCCCCGGCTGACCCGATGTCCTCCCACCCACAGTCGCCTCCGCTCGCAAGCATTTTCATCGCCGCTCTCTGGTCGCCAGCGTCCGAGCCACACAGGCGCTCTCGTGCCCGACGATCAACACAAGAAAGAACCGCCTTGAGGTGCTGGTCCTTCTGGTCCAAACCGTTCTTCATTTCGTGTACTGTCTGACACGATCCCACGGTCTTGTCGAGCCAGGATCACGCTGAGGGGTGCTGCGTTGCACAGCACCGGATAACACACATCAAAGGTACAAAGCGGAAGCGAAATTTTATTACATAACGAGTTTATGAACATGTTTACATCAAAATAGGTCCAGTCTACACTCACGGGCGTAGACTACGCATCAAGTTCACGTCCAGCTCTGGAACGTGTCCTTGCTAGCACACACGCACACTAACTCTGCGGCGTGCACGACTCCCACTCGACGGGATTCCCCTCCTGGGGTTCCGTCTCCTCTTCGGGAGTCTCTTCCTCATAGAACCCTGCAAAAGCTTTAAACACAAGCAGTGAGCACGAAGGCTCAGCAAGTCTGACCCGTCTCACCTAAACATGGAACTTCTACATGCGGGGTGATGGGTACATGAGGTAAAATCATTTGCAAAGGACTCGCCTAATTAGTGGAACCTTACTTTCAAGTTTTAGCAGCAGGTTGTGGAGAACCTTACGATAAGGCACATGAGAGAGCCGCAATCAAACAAGAAACGCATTTCTCTCATGTACTTTGCCCAAAGTTCAAAAGAACTTTAGTTAGCTCTAGACTACAGCAAATCATTAGCAATCAAGTCCATCTTTCAATCAGCAACATTTTAAACATGTAACTAGCCTGTTCTTTCTACGTCACGGTACAGTGAACAAGTGGTACTCACTGACCGCTAGGGACGGCGATTATAATCGATTTACACCTGCAGGGTTACCAGAATAACCCGTCACGTACGCCCATACTCGATGTTGCCTACAGCAACCATCACGGACGCCGTACGCAACCACCTTTCACCCGTCAGCCAAATATTGAACCGGTCCCATCGTCCCGAGCAAGAGTCTCTGCACGCGCATCTCCGTGCCGCCAGCCGATTTACACCTCAAGCTCTCAACCTACCCTATGAACGACGGGCAATGCCTCAATACCCAGCTACCCGAGTTACATCAGTTTCCCGGTTCCCATATAGCCGGTAGGTCTTCGGTACTGTTCTAGCTTGTTCGACAGACCCGCACACAGCTCGGTCCTCAATCGACACAAGTGGAGCTATAGCACACAGGCCCCAAAGTCCTGCTGCCCTTATTCTCCGCTTGGTCTCATTTTTCTTGCCATGTGTATCATGTGCTATCTCTACCCGAGTCGAGTGCCTCTAGCCTATGGTCGCGAGTAGTTCCAACTACTCGACTTGTACCGAATCCTACACTATCTTAGCATTGCAGTAGCTAACGGGGTTTGCAATCCTAAACCCAACCCATGGTTTTCTTGGCTATGCAGTTGGGTTTCCAAACAAGACTCTAATGCAAAGAATAAAGTAATCAAGTATGTGCTCAAAACAATAAAAACTTGTAAAAGGTTAATGCAAACCGGAGCTTGCCTTGCTGCTCTTGGTCGTAGGCTAGCTGCTCCTCCAGAGTAACAAAGTCTAGGACTTCGGGTTCCTCCTCGACCTTAGCGACTATATGAGATACAAGTATATGTATTAATTTAAATGCATTTGATTGAATTTAAATTTGTGAAGTCTATAACCCTTACTATACAGACCCAATGACTGTGAAACTTTTACTGGGGCTTGGTTACAACCTAAACAGAGATTTGGTCAAGTTTTAGTTGCAGAAAAGCTCATTTGAGCCCTCCACAATTAATTATGTACTTGACCTTAATTGAAGGCTTTTAGGGTGTTCTAAGGATTTTCATGAAACAAACTATGACTTTATGAAAACTAGATTTTCAGAGGGTTCTAATGGAGTTGGTCTCACTTAATTTGAAGGTTCCTAGCTAGATATATGAGCTAAACAATTTCAGAGAAAATTCTGAAAATGTTTTCTGGACATTTTCTATTTTCTCTGGAACAGTTTCACTAATCACACCATTAGGTGGATCAAATGAGCTCAAATGGATCTGAAATTTTTATGGTAGTTCTGGGATATTTTGGTGAACATCCCAGCAAAATTTCAGGATTTTCCTCCAAAGTATTCTCCAGTTAAAATTCCAAACAGTTTAAATTTTGAGGAACTAATTCTGGAGAAATAAGGGTTTTCATGAAGTGAAACTTGATTTGCTGGAAAGTGCTCAGAGACCTGAATCCAACAAAATTTGGTTCACTCGATTTGGAGTTTTCTAGCTCAAGTTATGAGGATTTGAAGTTTGAAGGAAATCTGAAAATCGGGGGAAAAGTTTAAACTTGCGGGTGGGCCCCGGGAACACGCGTTGCACACCGAGGCGACCGCACACTGCGGCCCACAGGGTCTTTGCGCGCCAGCACACCCGATCCCGGCCGCAGCCTGATCCCGATTTAAAATATCTGCCGCTGACAGCTGGGGTCCACCCCCTTCGTCAACCTCTCGCCGCCCGCGCTCCGCTGCCGAGGGACCTCGCCAGCAGCTTCTGTGGACCTTCAAACTTCATGATCTTGACCGCCCCTGCCTACTTTCACACGGGGAACAGGATGCTGGGGTCAGCTCGTCATGACAACGGCCGGTACATGGTCGGCGACGAGCCGCCGCCTCGGAAAAACTTCGGCCGTGTCGGCTGACTCCCCTATGTCACACCCGGTTTCTCCGAAGAACAACCGAGTGAATATCACATGTATGCCAGGATCATTTTCTCATACATGTGATGACAAATAGTGAAGCATCATTTATTACAAGCCAGGTGTCAAATATAAATAAGTCTTACATAGCAAATGTCTCGTTGGACAATAAAAAGTTCATCACAAATATATAAACTAGCAGCGGAATATTGTTCTTGAGGGCTCCTTCACAGGCGTTGCCTGGGGGTCTCCATGAACCTAGAAACCTTCTTCGGGTCCAAAGTCTTGGTCATTATACACCACCTCATTATCTTGACCTGAGCAGCAATATAAACCAACAAATATGCAAGGTTGAGTACCGATGGTACTCAGCAAGTGTGGGAAAGTTATGTCATGCATGGCTAGAACAAGGAGAGGTTGAACTCATGGTTAAAGCACTACGCAATTAATACCTATCACCTTAGCTTATTAAGCACCAACACTACTACACAGGTGAAATGGTCCCAATCTCCCATCCCATCATCATAATCCAATAACCATAACATCATTTCCAATGTTAAGCTCCCCGCTTAACATCCACAACTTCCAAAACAATCAATCCTCTAATCATGAATAAGTCCAAGCCGCTCTTGACCGTGAGCACAGCTGTCATGACAGTTTTGACACTGCAGAGTTTGTACCATTGTACCCACATGTTGTGATTTCATCCCCCGTTGCCGGGTGGACTAATAGAACCTCCATTATGCCAGTGGCTACGAACCACATTCACACTTCCCAGGTGTGTAGCCAGGAGATCACTACGAAGCCTTTACAAAGGGATTCCCGACGAGCGTGGGCCCACTGAGGTTTCACCCCTAACAGCATACAAGAGGCTCCAACCCCGCTGCAGTGGCCCCCTCTTGAGCCTTGCGGTTTATAAGGTAGTCCAGCTGACACCTACTCCCCGCACCATCCAACACACCCATACTACGCCGGGGATACACCTAATTAATTTGCCAAGCTGCCCCATCTTAGCATTTGGTTGGCACGGTAAAGCCAGGTTACATGCTCCATGAACCGGTCCTTAGGATCCAGTCAAGTACTAAACACAAACCCGAGTCTCGTGCACCCAACACACAACCAAAACATCCAACTTGCCTTGATCCCTACCTCTACATAACTCACAACATCTCATTCAAGAGTATGGTAAAATATACTGATGATCTCATATCCCAAATATCCCATTCTAAGCATGGCTAAGCATATGCATAATAATGAATAACATGATAAAATAAATCCCAACCCAAGCTACAAGGAAAAAAAGGTAATGCAATTCTAGGGAAACTTCCTAGCATGGGTTTCATATTTTCAATTGACAATGCAAATAATTCTATCTACACATCCTAGTATAGGATCAAAGTGGTCAAGGACACTTGCCTCCTTCCTGCTGCTCTTGGAATGGGTAGTCCTGATCTTGGAAAGGAATAACTTGCTCTTGAGCAGGTTCTGCATCATACCATCACACATAACAAAAGAAAAACAACAATCCATAAGACATAGTTCACACTTCCACTTCATACAAACCACACATTCATATTTATGAAAGTCATTCACCATTATATGTGTTGTGGTTACTCTACGTGTGTTGATTTGTGGCTTGCATGCACTTTTAATCATGTGTATATGATTCCTACTTTTGTGTTCACATTTATACTTACATACTATATATATGAGTTTCCAATTTAAATAAATTCCTTATATTCAATTACTACACCTTTTAGCTACCAAGTATGCATGAAAGGTATTTTCCTTCTCCATATGTGTCTTCAGAATTTCTACCAACCCTAAACTGAATTCTTTGAATTTTAGAACTCCATTTATCATTTACTAGTTGCTATATTTTCAGATTTATTTCCTATGCCTAAATGTGAACTTTATTATGAAAATAATAAGACACATCATCTAAACAGAATAGGTTCTGATCTAAAATATTTACTAATATATTTTCGACATTTTCCTCTGATGTAAAATATTTTACAATTATTTTCCCTATTTTCCAGAACTATTCTTTACTTAAAAATGTGTCCCTAAATGTAAATAATAAATTAAACAGATTCATTTCAGCCCAAAATATATTTTTATCTCACTCCAAAGTTTTCTAAATACTGAGAAAGTTTTTAATTTAATTTTGACAATATGTTTGTCCCACTTTTTAAATTTTAAACACTAGCCACATATTCAATTTCCTAAATTAAATATTAAACAGGGCTAAAAAGGTAAACTCACCACACTACAGGGTCTATAATATTATTTTAACAATTTTCAGGGGTCTAGCTATACATAACAGAGGAGTTTTTCCTAATTTTTATTAAGTCCAGGGGCTAAAACTGATTTTTAAATGAATTTACATGATTTTCTGAAGTTCCAGGGGCTAGATCAGAAGTTTCCGGGGCTAGCTCTTATTTCCCGAGAACCCCAGGGGGTAGCACGTAAGATTTCCAGTCTTTATAACGCGGGGCTGACGTGGATCGTCCGATTTAAAACAAAACGGGTGAGATTATAACGCCGAACCGGTACGCGGGGATTTAAAGTCTACCGTGCGATTTAAAATAGACGGCGCACAAGCGGCCACGTCGCTCTGATCGAGCGCGGGCGGCGCTGCCCGGCGGCGCACGGCGGCGGGAGGCGACGATCTCGCCGGAGACTTTCGGATCTTCGAGAATTCTTCCTAGAACTGTGATCTTATGGCATAGATCGGTGGAAGAGGGGTCGGGGATCTCACCTCGAGGGGTTTTCTTGAGCTCGGAGGTCCTGGAAGGCGGTCGGCGACGAGGTCTGAAGTGAAACCACGGCGAGGCTCGTCGGCGCTGTGTTTGAACCGCAAGTCACCGAGTTTTCTGCACCTGCAGAGTTCCCCGGAGGCGGTGGATCAAGACCAGCGAGTTAGATCGGAATTTCCGAGCTTAGATCGGCCAGAATTCGCCGGAGAAGGCTCGGTTTCTCACCGGAGAAAAATCGGCGAATCGCGTGGGAAAAACAGAACGAGGCCGGGGTTTTTATAGATGGGGAAGGGCGGCGGATTTGTTTAGATCGAGTGGGAGTCCTCCGGAACCAGAATTGGGCCGGAAATTCGGTCAGTTGCGATCGCGCGCGCGCGGGTGAACAGTCCGAGTTTCGTACGATCGGGGGTTAGGGATGACAGGTGGGTCCCACCTGTCTGAGAGAGAGAGCGCGGGCGCGCGGCTGCGGGCTGGCGCGGGGGCAGGGTGGGCCGGCTGGTGGGTTTCGGCCCACGGGCCGGTTTTTTTTTCTGTTTTCCTTTTTCTTTTTCTATTTCTTTTCTGTTTTGAGTTTAATCTGAATTCCAGTTTGAATTTAAATTGTTGTAAAACATGCAACACGTCCAAAAAATTTTAAATTCCCCTCTTAACAAGATTTAGGGTCTTAACAAGATTTTTGGGGTGTTACAGCTCTACCCCCCTTAAAAGAAATCTCGTCCTCGAGATTGGTGGTTCTAAGAAAACAATTCAGGAAATTGTGCCTTGAGCTCATCTTCCCGCTCCCAGGTGGCATCCTCTTCTGAGTGATGCTTCCACTGCACCTTGCACATCCAGATTCTTTTATTTCTGGTGAGGCGTTCCATTGTCTCCAAAATCTTGTATGGTTGCTCGGCATAAGACAAATCCTCAGCTACGTCCACTTCATTCATGGGTAACACCTCCTCAGGCGTTCTCAGGCATTTCTTGAGTTGTGACACATGGAACACATCGTGCACATCCGATAGACGAGCCGGTAACTCTAGTTAATACGCCACTTCGCCTTTCCTTTCCAGAACTTGAAAGGGTCCGATGTATCGAGGTGACAACTTCCCTTTCACTTTGAACCGACGAAGTCCTCTGATAGGGGACACCTTGAGATAGACATAGTCTCCCGCGTTGAAAACGAGCTCTCTTCTTCATACATCGGCATAGCTCTTTTGGCGTGTCTGTGCTATCCTCAAGTTGTTGTGAATTTCCCTCACCTTCTCCTCGGCTTCTTGTAGTACCTCGGGACCAAACACTTTACTTTCCCCTGTTTGGTTCCAAAATAGGGGAGTTCTGCACTTCCTCCCGTACAAGGCTTCAAACGGTGACATCTTCATACTAGCTTGGTAGCTGTTGTTATAGGAAAACTCCGCATACGGTAAGTTCTTGTCCCAACTCCGATTGTTTTTGAGTGCACATGCCCTCGGCATATCATCAAGAATCTGATTGGTTCTTTCCGTCTGCCCGTCAGTTTGGGGATGATAGGCAGAGCTGAAATTCAGATGGGTTCCCATGGTTTCATGCAACTTTTGCCAGAACCTTGAGGTGAACTGTGTCCCTCGATCCGACACAATCTTCTTTGGCACTCCATGGTAACACACGATCCTTGACATGTACAACTCTGCCAATTTGGATCCACTGTAGCTTTCTTTCACGGGAATAAAATGAGCTACCTTGGTTAGCCTGTCGATGATGACCCATATTGAATCATATCCTGATTGGGTCCTAGGCAATCCCACTATGAAATCCATGTCGATTTCTTCCCATTTCCATTCAGGCACTTTGAGTGGTTGCAATAATCCCGCGGGTCGTTGATGTTCTGCTTTCACCAACTGACATGTGTCACATAGGGCAACATGTTCCGCGACATCTCGCTTCATGCCATACCACCAATACCTGCTCTTGAGGTCCTGGTACATCTTCGTACTCCCAGGATGAATGGAATAGTCAGAATCGTGAGCCTCCTTCAAAATCAATTCACGAATCTCTTTTACTTCAGGCACACAGATTCTTTTCCCGTGCCACACCGTACCTTGTTCATCCTCTCTAAAACCAGGAGCTTTATTTCCCTTGATGAGTTGTCTGATCTCTTGTATCTTCTCGTCTTTCTTTTGACCCTCGAGGATGTCTCGCTCTAGTGTGGAGTCTACTTCCATGGCGATGGCTTCACCACTATTCACAAGGCATAGATTGAGCCTTATAACCTCGTTCTTCAATTCTGCAGGCATGTCCTTCAAGCTCAACTTATTGACCTGCACTTTCCGACTTAAAGCATCGGCCACGACGTTTGCTTTCCCAGGATGATAGTTGATGCCCACATCAAAGTCATTGATTAGCTCTAACCATCTCCTTTGTCTGAGGTTAAGATCTGGCTGTGTGAAAATGTACTTCAAACTCTTATGATCCGTATATATCTCTGTCCTCTTCCCCATCAAATAGTGTCGCCAAATTTTCAACGCGTGTACCACTGCGGCTAGTTCTAAGTCATATGTAGGATAGTTTTCTCATGCTTCCGAAGCTGCCGGGATGCATATGCCACGACATGCCCTTCTTGCATGAGAACACATCCCAACCCGTTTCCAGAGGCATCGCAGTACACTGTGAAATTCTTTTGCATATCTGGCATAACCAACACTGGGGCTGTTGTCAATCTTTTCTTTAGCTCCTGAAAACTCGTCTCGCACTGTGGCGTCCATGTGAATGTGATTCCCTTCTCCAACAGTTTGGTGAGGGGTCTCGAGATCTTGGAGAATCCCTCAATAAACCGTCGATAGTATCCAGCCAATCCAAAGAAGCTTCGAACTTCCCCGACATTTTTAGGGGTCCTCCATTTCTGTATATCCTCGATTTTGGCAGGATCCACAGAGATTCCTCCCTCCAATATTATATGTCCTAAGAAGGGAACTCTCTTCAGCCAAAACTCACACTTGCTCAACTTGGCATATAGTTGGTGTTCTCTCAGCCTTGGCAACACCAACCTTAGATGTTTCTCATGTTCTTCTTCATCTTTGGAGAAGACGAGAATGTCATCTATGAAAACCACCACAAATTTGTCCAGATATTCCATGAATACCTTGTTCATGAGATACATGAAGTATGCCGGGGCATTAGTTAGCCCGAAAGGCATAACAGTGTATTCATACAGTCCGTACCGAGATACGAAAGCTGTCTTGGGAATATCAGATTGCCTTATCTTAAGTTGGTGGTATCCCGACCTGAGATCAATTTTCGAGAACACACAAGCTCCCCTCAACTGATCAAACAAGTCTTCAATGCGGGGTAATGGGTACTTGTTCTTGATGGTTACCTCATTCAAGGCACAGTAATCTACGCATAACCTTTGGGTTCCGTCCTTCTTGGGCACAAATATCACCGGAGCTCACCATGGTGAGGAACTAGGACGAATATACCCCTTCTCCGTCAATTCTCTTAAATGATCCTTGAGTTCTTCTAGCTGCTTGGAGTCCATCCGATAAGGTCTCTTGTATATCGGGGCTGTTCCAGGTACTAGCTCAATTGCGAATTCCACTTCATGATCGGGAGGCATACCTGGCAACTCCTCCGGACAAACATCTGGATATTCCCTGATGGTCCTGATTTCCTCAACTTTCACCTCAACTTGATTTAATTTAATGTCTCTCCTAGGCTCGTGTATTGTTATGAACTTTACTCTTGTGCCACTAGGGTGAGTTAGTTCAACCGTTCTGGTCGAACAATGGATGATTCCTTTATGTTTTGTCAACCAATCCATACCCAAGATAATATCTATCCCTTGTGAATCTATCACTATGAGGTTAGCAGTAAATACCACCCCATTAATGTCTAGGTTCACTTTGGGACACACTTGTCTTGTCCTTATTTCTCCTCCTGGAGAATTTACTGGTAACATATGGTTCATTTCTCACACAAAAATAAATGCAATATTATTTCATGTGGGTTCACACACCAAAGCAAAACAATCTAAAGACGAGGCTCTGGACAATTGCTCATGGCTTCCACAACTCACGTCACACACCAAGCATTAACACACCATTAACTTAACGTAACGACTCGACTATTCGACATCTTGCTAACTAAGGGAAGGACTCTACACTACTCGTTTTCTTGAGCTGGCTCCTCGGGATCTTCCTCATCATTTCGGCTGCCTTCCGACTCTGCTTTGGGTGGGGAGGCTGCTGGTGGAGAAGTGTGACGACGCCTGATCGCTCGGCGATTAGGGGAGTCAGGAGTCCATGTATCATTCACGGTGACACACAGTTCATTCCCATCTCCTCTTTCTCTCGCCCTCAAGCAGGCTTGCAACAATGCCTCCGTTTCCTTCAGGGTGTCCCGAACATCCTGAAGCTCTTGCTGACACTCCTACAGTCGAGTGCTGAGCATAGCAGCATCGTCCAAGCACAAGTCCATGTGCTCATGGGAAGTCCCTTGCTGCACTGGCGGGTACTTGTACTCCGTGGTACCACTCTCACGCTGGAGGACATACATGTACTCCGTCCTGTCCAGGTGGCGACAATAGATGTGACTCTGGCAGGTGATGGCCTCCCAGGTGACATCCTTCTCCGCATCGACCTGTGTTGCTCTACAAGCTGGAGAGCGGTGGATCTTAAGCAGCCGATTTTCGTGTATAATCCTCATCTCTGAGCTCCATTCTTCACTCTTCTCACGGATGGTCCTAGTGGAGTTATAGTGGATGATTAGCTTGCCCGTATTGCCGGCGGCTTCGAGCATACGTCGAAGACGGCGCAAAAAGCCTCCTACTGCCAATCTGTAGGAAAGGTACGTCACCGGACGGCTCTCCTCTCTTTCGGCAAGGGCAACTACGGGAACTCTCCCTCCTGTGGACTTGCGAGCTGTGCGAATCATGCGAACCATCTAAAACAGAAAGCATTTAAACTTAAGTTAGATAAACTTTTAAATAAAAATACTATTTTGAATGAAAGTTGGGGTAAGATGAAGAAAGTGACTTTATTAAATAACACTTTTCAACACACACCTTTGTAAAATAGTTTTTAGGAAAATAAGGTCCTTAAATACGTCCATTTCTATCTAGGTCCACGTTCCTACGGGCAACCTTGGCTCTGATACCACTTCTTGTCACACCCGGTTTCTCCGAAGAACAACCAAATGTATATCACATGTATGCCAGGATCATTTTCTCATACATGTGATGACAAATAGTGAAGCATCATTTATTACAAGCCAGGTGTCGAATATAAATAAGTCTTACATAGCAAATGTCTTGTTGGACAATAAAAAGTTCATCACAAGTATATAAACTAGCAGCGAAATATTGTTCTTGAGGGCTCCTTCACAGGCGTTGCCCGGGGGTCTCCATGAACCTAGAAACCTTCTTCGGGTCCAAAGTCTTGGTCATTATACACCACCTCATTATCTTGACCTGAGCAGCAATATAAACCAACAAATATGCAAGGTTGAGTACCGATGGTACTCAGCAAGTGTGGGAAAGTTATGTCATGCATGGCTAGAACAAGGAGAAGTTGAACTCATGGTTAAAGCACTACGCAATTAATACCTATCACCTTAGCTTATTAAGCACCAACACTACTACACAGGTGAAATGGTCCCAATCTCCCATCCCATCATCATAATCCAATAACCATAACATCATTTCCAATGTTAAGATCCCCGCTTAACATCCACAACTTCCAAAACCATCAATCCTCTAATCATGAATAAGTCCAAGCCGCTCTTGACCGTGAGCACGGCTGTTGTCGGTACCCTCGATATGGGGTACCCCCGCGCACAAGGTAAAATGCCTAAGGTACTCGCCCTTCTCCGCCGGGAGAGCTCCGAAGGCGCCACGCGTCCAGCGGGGCCGGACCTCCCTCTCCTCAGAGGAGAGCTCCGGGCCCGCCACGTGGCATACAGAAGCCGGACCTCCCCCTCCGTGGGAGAGAGGTCCGAAGACGCCACGCGTCCAGCGGGGCCGGACCTCCCTCTCCGCAGAGGAGAGCTCCGGGCCCGCCACATGGCATACAGAAGCTGGACCTCCCCCTCCGCGGGGAGAGGTCCGGAGGCTCCACGTGCCCCGCAGGCCGGACCCTTCTCGCCTCAGAGAAGGGCTCCGGACCCGCCACGTGGCCAGAAGAACGGTGCTGCCTGCCCACGAGCGGTAGGCAGTGGGCGTAAAGGCGCCCCACACCTTGCCCGTACAAGGTATTCAAGGCCCGCGTCTTCCCAAGACGCGGAAACATGGAGCACGCGTCTGTCAGGTGCCGTTGCGCCCAGTCGCATCACAGACTGGCGCGCGGTGTCAGAACCTGCCAGCCAATAAATGCCGCGACAAGACATCCCATGCCGCCTGCGCCGTCATCAACCACTACGACTAGCGTGCGGCATGGGCAGGGCGGCAAGATGAAGACTCAGAAGCCTTCAACCATAGGCAGCGATCGGCATAACTGCAGAATACGGTAGATATCAGTCAATCTCCCCGGGACCACCTGTCGGGTCCCGGCCCCCCTTGTAAGCCATCCGAGTCTTGGACTATAAAAGGCTCGGGTAGGCGACGTTAGCAGGGGTCCGGACTCTAGCCATCCGCACCCCTGGGTTCGCATTCTGCAACTCATACGCTAGCCATACACTCTCAAGCTGTAACTCACCCCCAAGCTCAGGCCCCCGGCCCTGAGCAGCAAGCAATACAGCGAGCTCCATAGCTCGCCGTGGACGTAGGGTTTTACGCTCCGGCGGCCTGAACCACGTAAAACTCCCCGTGTTAAGCTCTCACTAACTCGTCCATCCACGCAAGCTCTCCGCTAGGAACTAGCCCCTCCGAAAAAAGAACCTCCGCGGGCTGCCCAGTGCAGGCCCGGGGGAAGTGTCGATCGCACACTTCGACATTTGGCGCGCCAGGTAGGGGGCTTTTCCCCTAGCGCGACGATTTACCGCCGACGAAGATGACCAAGCTTCCTTCAGCGGCAAACTCTCCCCCTCCGGGTTCGCGGCAAACCGTGACCAGGGGAGAGTACATGATGACACACTCAGGACGGAGTGTGTCAGGGCAAGCTGGGAGCCAGCAACCGGCTCTGGCAGCGCCGACCCCGGCAATGCAGGCTCCAACCAGCGTCAGGTCTTCAGTAGCGCTGGGCGTACCCGGCGGGGGTGCGCCAGCCGCAGCAAGAGCGCTACTGCGCAATCTGCCTGCTGGGGACGCGCCTCAGGCAGCGACCCAGCAGTGGATTCGAGAGATAGACCGTCTCGTCGTCGCCGCCGCAAACCCTCGACTTCGGCGGGGACGACGCTCCGGCCAACCGGCCGTGCCGCTGACGCGCACGCCAATGGTTGGCGAGCAGACGGCGGACTCTGGCTCCACCAGGCTTCCGTCGACGGACCAGGGGGCAGAGCCGGAGCGATGCCACTTGAGCCAAGATGCCCGAGTGTTCTTCGAGCGACGTCGAGAAAGGCGTCACAACTAAGAGGCTGGCGACATTATGACGTCGGCCTCGACCCAGCCTGAAGGGCAGATCTTCGCCACGCGAGCTCTGCCCCAGGCATACGCCGCACAGCATATGCCACAACCATATGCCCCGCAAACGGCGTCCCCGGTCTATGGAGCAGCCTTGCCCATACCGGGGCACACTGTGCCAGCGGCGAACCAAGCGTTCGCGGCACCAATACCTGCATTGGGAGCCAGCAACCGGCTCTGGCAGCGCCGACCCCGGCAATGCAGGCTCCGACCAGTGTCAGGTCTTCAGTAGCGCTGGGCGTACCCGGCGGGGGTGCGCTAGCCGCAGCAAGAGCGCTGCTACTCAATCCGCCTGCTGGGGACGCGCCTCAGGCAGCGACCCAACAGCGGATTCGCGAGGTAGACCGTTTCGTCGTCGCCGCCACAAACCCTCAACTTCGGCGGGGACAACGCTCCGACCAACCGGCCGTGTCGCTGATGCGCACGCCAATGGTTGGTGAGCACACGGCAGATTCCAGCTACACTAGGCTCCGGTTTTGGCCGCACCTGCCCGAAAAGTTCGACAGCAGCGTCAACCCGGCGGAGTTCCTTCAGGTCTACTCCACCGCCGTACTTGCCGCAGGAGGGGATGAGGCCGTCATGGCCAACTACTTCCCCGACGCCTTGACCGGCCCGACCCGGTCTTGGCTCATGAACCTCCCTCGGGGTTCCATAACTTCCTGGGGAGAGCTCTGCCGGCAGTTCATCGCCAACTTCGGCAGCTCCTACAACCGTCCCGGCACGGAGCTTGACCTCCAAGCCATCAAGTAACAACCTGGGGAGTCGCTGCGCTCCTTCATCCAGCGGTTCTCCCAGGTATGCAACACCATCCCGCATATTCAAAGTGCTTCTATGGTGGTGGCACTTCGACAGTGTCCGAGACGAGAAGATGCTTGAGAAGCTTGCGACCAAAGAGGTCTGCGATGCCTCTGAGCACTTCAGCCTGGCGGACAAGTGCGCCAGAGCAGCCGGTGGGCGGAGCTGGCACTCACTGCCAGCTTCCGAAGCCGAAAGACAGCCCGAAGACGGCGGAGTTCAAGCTGAGCTCCCGACCACGTCAGACAGCCAAGAGCCAAGCACTGGCTGACTTCGTGGCTGAGTGGACGCCAACGAAGGCTGACCCAGGGGGCCGCGAAGACGGTGAACCAAAGCATGGACCTCTGGTCTTCACCGGGCCTCACTGGACGCTCTTCTTCAACGGCTCCTCGCGAAAGCAGGGGGCCGGTGCCGGCGTACTGCTTCTCATGCCATCGGGGGAGCAGTCTGGGTACATGGTGCGTTTCAATTCCAAGGCAACCAACAACTTGGCAAAGTATGAAGCACTCATCTTTGGCCTAAAAGACAGTCCTGTCTTTGGGGTGCTCGCTAGTTGATGGCACAGGGCGACTCCCAGCTAGTTATCAAACAAGTTAAGGGTGAATGCCCCTGCAATGACCCACAGCTAGCTGCTTATCTGCTTCACGTGCAGATATTGGAGAAAGAATTACTCGCCTTGGACCTGCGCCATGAACCGCGCGCTGGCACGGCCGCAGCCGACAACTTCTCAATGAAGACCTCCATTGGAGCCCCCGTGCACGAAGGAGTCTTCGAGAGGACGTTGCTGCGGTCCACAGCCCGGCCCGCCGAGCCGGGCGAAGGGGGCTGAACCGACGCCACGAAGCTAGGCAGTCCCGGCGGCCCTGGATGCCGCCAAAGGATCGTAAGAGTCGCTGAGGACTCCGTGCAACCCAGCGCTCGAGATCCAGAAGCTCAAGTAGTCCCGATGCATGGACCACGGAGGTCCGGGACTCCTTGAAGGACATCCTTCCTGATAAACGTGCATCCGCTGAACAGGTGGTGCGGACGGCTAAGTGCTACGCGCTGGTATCTTTACTGGCGTGGCGCCTCGACATCCTATTGCGGTGCATAACCCAGGAGGAAGGCTGCGACTAGCTCGCAGTAGTCCAAGGAGGCGAGTGCAGGGAACGCTCATCGTCCCGCTCGTTGGTCAGATAAGCCACCCGGCATGGCTCCTACTGACCGAGAGCCACCTGGACGCCGTCAAACTGGTTAGGGATGCAATGCGTGCCAAGTCCATGCCAAGCAGACCCACAGAACCGGTGCAGACGCGCACTCAGAGCCGTCGGGGGATACCGGCTCCTCCATGTCGAGGGCCAGCCGGACTTCCCAGGGCCGGGTCACGAGAACTACCCTTCCACATGGTATGCAGGGCCGAAGCCATGCTTCCCCCTGATATAGCCATGGGGGTCCCCCCGTGTCCGGCGTACGACGAAGCCACGCATGACCCGCTCTGCGTGAAGACAGGCACTCCGACGCCACCCCAGTAAGTTCACCATGCTTACTTAGGTGTTTATTTAAATTACGCATTAATTTATATGAACGCCTCCCCACGCTCTAGACAGTGTGCGTCCATTGTACACTCGGTTCCTCTTTCCTGCTCTCATGCATAGTCGATATTTGCCGTCCTGCCGAAGGCGGTAGTGCTTGGGGTACCTGCCAGAGGCCCGGTGGCCTTTCGGATCTCCCTCTATAAGGGTACTGCACCACCAGTTGGTCTCCTCCGAGAAAAGACCTACGCTAGAACGGGAGGTCAGGAGCCTTGCTTTGCCCGGTCTTGCACCAAAAGCATGCGCACTCTGCCTCCCGGCGCTACGGTCTGAGTACCAGGGGGCCGGGCGGTTACACCCTGACTGGGGCTGGGGCCAGACCTCCGGGACCAAGTGCACTGGATTACCTAAGCACCGTATTCCGGCCTGGGACAGTAAGCCAAATGAGACTAAGGGATAGGAAAGGGGGGACCACTGAGCAGTTCCGGACCTCCGCCCCCACAGCTGGGCCGAGCTCCGAGGCCAGCCCTTGCCCTCCTTTCAGAGGCGAGCGCTGATGCCGGACCTCACGCCCTTCGCTGGCCTGAGCTCCGATGACTTCCGGACTCCGCCTCCACAGCTGGGCCGAGCTCCGAGGCCAGCCCTCGCCCTCCTTTCAGAAGTGAGCGCTGATGCCGGACCTCACGCCCTTCGCTGGCCTGAGCTCCGATGACTTCCGGACCTCCGCCCCCACAGCCGGGCCGAGCTCCGATGTCAGGCTTCACCCTCTCCTAAGAGGCTGAACATCGAAGCCGTCAAGACCCTGCCAGCACAGGGAGTACTCAAGACAAGAAAGTGCGCGGATCAGAAGAGACGAAGGTCCCACCTCGGGCTCGCTATCTCCCTCGAAATGGGCCCGGGGGCCACTGTCGGTACCCTCGATATGGGGTACCCCCGCGCACAAGGTAAAATGCCTAAGGTACTCGCCCTTCTCCGCCGGGAGAGCTCCGAAGACGCCACGTGTCCGGCGGGGCCGGACCTCCCTCTCCTCAGAGGAGAGCTCCGGGCCCGCCACATGGCATACAGAAGCCGGACCTCCCCCTCGGTGGGAGAGAGGTCCGAAGACGCCACGCGTCCAGCGGGGCCGGACCTCCCTCTCCGCAGAGGAGAGCTCCGGGCCCGCCACGTGGCATACAGAAGCTGGACCTCCCCCTCCGCGGGGAGAGGTCCGGAGGCTCCACGTGCCCCGCAGGCCGGACCCTTCTCGCCTCAGAGAAGGGCTCCGGACCCGCCACGTGGCCAGAAGAACGGTGTTGGCTGCCCACGAGCGGTAGGCAGCGGGCGTAAAGGCACCCCACACCTTGCCCGTACAAGGTATTCAAGGACCGCGTCTTCCCAAGACGCGAAAACGCGGAGCACGCGTCTGTCAGGTGCCGTTGCGCCCAGTCGCATCACAGACTGGCGCGCGGTGTCAGAACGTGCCAGCCAATAAACGCCGCGACAAGACATCCCATGTCGCCTGCGCCGTCATCAACCACTACGACTAGCGTGCGGCATGGGCAGGGCAGCAAGATGAAGACTCAGAAGCCTTCAACCAGAGGCAGCGACCGGCATAACTGCAGAATACGGTAGATATCAGTCAATCTCCCCGGGACCACCTGTCGGGTCCCGGCCCCCCTTGTAAGCGATCCGAGTCTTGGACTATAAAAGGCTCGGGTTGGCGACGTTAGCAGGGGTCCGGACTCTAGCCATCCGCACCCCTGGGTTCGCATTCTGCAACTCATACGCTAGCCATACACTCTCAAGCTGTAACTTACCCCCAAGGTCAGGCCCCCGGCCCTGAGCAGCAAGCAATACAGCGAGCTCCATAGCTCGCCGTGGACGTAGGGTTTTACGCTCCGGTGGCCTGAACCACGTAAAACTCCCCGTGTCAAGCTCTCACTAACTCGTCCATCCACGCAAGCTCTCCGCTAGGAACTAGCCCCTCCGAAAAAAGAACCTCCGCGGGCTGCCCAGTGCAGGCCCGGGGGAAGTGTCGATCGCACACTTCGACAGCTGTCATGACAGTTTTGACTCTGCAGAGTTTGTACCACTGTACCCACATGTAGTGATTTCATCCCCCGTTGCCGGGTCGACTAAAAGAACCTCCATTATGCTAGTGGCTACGAACCACATTCACACTTCCCAGGTGTGTAGCCAGGAGATCACTACGAAGCCTTTACAAAGGGATTCCTGACGAGCGTGGGCCCACTGAGGTTTGACCCCTAACAGCATACAAGAGGCTCCAACCCCGCTGCAGTGGCCCCCTCTTGAGCCTTGCAGTTTATAAGGTAGTCCAGCTGACACCTACTGCCCGCACCATCCAACACACCCATACTACGCTGGGGATGCACCTAATAAATTTGCCAAGCTGCTCCATCTCAGCATGTGGTTGGCACGGTAAAGCCAGGTTACATGCTCCATGAACCGGTCCTTAGGATCCAGGCAAGTGCTAAACAAAAACCCGAGTCTCGTGCACCCAGCACACAACCAAAACATCCAACTTGCCTTGATCCCTACCTCTACATAACTCACAACATCTCATTCAAGAGTATGGTAAAATATACTGATGATCTCATATCCTAAATATCCCATTCTAAGCATGGCTAAGCATATGCATAATAATGAATGACATGATAAAATAAATCCCAACCCAAGCTACAAGGAAAACAAGGTAATGCAATTCTAGGGAAACTTCCTAGCATGGATTTCATATTTTCAATTGACAATGCAAATAATTCTATCTACACATCCTAGTATAGGATCAAAGTGGTCAAGGACACTTGCCTCCTTCCTGCTGCTCTTGGAATGGGTAGTCCTGATCTTGGAAAGGAATAACTTGCTCTTGAGCAGGTTCTACATCATACCATCACACATAGCAAAAGAAAAACAACAATCCATAAGACATAGTTCACACTTCCACTTCATACAAACCACACATTCATATTTATGAAAGTCATTCACCATTATATGTGTTGTGGTTACTCTATTTGTGTTGATTTGTGGCTTGCATGCACTTTTAATCATGTGTATATGATTCCTACTTTTGTGTTCACATTTATACTTACATACTATATATATGAGTTTCCAAGTTAAATAAATTCCTTATATTCAATTACTACACCTTTTAGCTACCAAGTATGCATGAAAGGTATTTTCCTTCTCCATATGTGTCTTCAGAATTTCTACCAACCCTAAACTGAATTCTTTGGATTTTAGAACTCCATTTATCATTTACTAGTTGCTATATTTTCAGATTTATTTCCTATGCCTAAATGTGAACTTTATTATGAAAATAATAAGACACATCATCTAAACAGAATAGGTTCTGATCTAAAATATTTACTAATATATTTTTGACCTTTTCCTCTGATGTAAACTATTTTACAATTATTTTCCCTAAATGTGAATAATAAATTAAACAGATTCATTTCAGCCCAAAATATATTTTTATCTCACTCCAAAGTTTTCTAAATACTGAGAAAGTTTTTAATTTAATTTTGACAATATGTTTGTCCCACTTTTTAAATTTTAAACACTAGCCACATATTCAATTTCCTAAATTAAATATTAAACAGGGCTAAAAAGGTAAACTCATCCCACTACAGGGTCTATAATATTATTTTAACAATTTTCAGGGGTCTAGCTATACATAACAGAGGAGTTTCTCCTAATTGTTATTAAGTCCAGGGGCTAAAACTGATTTTTTAAATGAATTTACATGATTTTCTGAAGTTCCAGGGGCTAGATCAGAAGTTTCCGGGGCTAGCTCTTATTTCCCGAGAACCCTAGGGGGTAGCACGTAAGATTTCCAGTCTTTATAACGCTGGGCTGACGTGGATCGTTCGATTTAAAACAAACGGCTGAGATTATAACGCCAAACCGGTACGCGGGGATTTAAAGTCTACTGTGCGATTTTAAAATAGACGGCGCACAAGCGGCCACGTCGCTCTGATCGAGCGCGGGCGGCGCTGCCCGGCGGCGCACGGCGGCGGGAGGCGGCGATCTCGCCGGAGACTTTTGGATCTTCGAGAATTCTTCATAGAACTGTGATCTTATGGCATAGATCGGTGGAGGAGAGGTCGGGGATCTCACCTCGGGGGTTTTCTTGAGCTCGGAGGTCCTGGAAGGCGGTCGGCGACGAGGTCCGAAGTGAAACCACGGTGAGGCTCGTCAGCGCTGTGTTTGAACCGCAAGTCACCGAGTTTTCTGCACCTGCAGGGTTCCCCGGAGGCGGTGGATCAAGACCAGCGAGTTAGATCGGAATTTCCGAGCTTAGATCGGCCAGAATTCGTCGGAGAAGGCTCGGTTTCTCACCGGAGAAAAATCGGCGGATCGCGTGGGAAAAACAGAATGAGGCCGGGGTTTTTATAGACGGGGATGGGCAGTGGATTTGTTTAGATCGAGTGGGAGTCCTCCGGAACCAGAATTCGGCCGGAAATCCGGTCGGTTGCGATCGCGCACGTGCGGGTGAACAGTCCGAGTTTCGGACGATCGGGGGTTAGGGATGACAGGTGGTTCCCACCTGTCTGAGAGAGAGAGCGCGGGCGCGCGGCTGCGGGCTGGCGCGGGGGCAGGGTGGGCCGGCTGGTGGGTTTCGGCACACTGGCCGGTTTTTTTCTGTTTTCCTTTTTCTTTTTCTATTTCTTTTCTGTTTTGAGTTTAATTTGAATTCCAGTTTGAATTTAAATTGTTGCAAAACATGCAACACGTCCAAAAATTTTTAAATTCCACTCTTAACATGATTTAGGGTCTTAACAAGATTTTTGGGGTGTTACACCCTAGCACCTCAGCTACTCGAGGAACCGGTCGGGAAGCATCAGCGGACCTCAGGGAAGGTCGACACGAGCTCGAGGCAGCTCGGGGGAGGCCCGAAGTAGGTCCTCACCGTGCGCCTGATACCTCCCGCTTGCTCCGCCGTTGGTAAACCTCGAAATACGCCGGTTGCAGAGGTTCTCCGGCCAAAGGTTGTGAAGGCAACTTGTGCGTTACCGTGTCTAGTTTGTGTGAGAGCGGATTGAGGCCCTCTAATCCTTTCTAGAGTACGAATTCGACGGAACCGCACCCGAAGGTCGGTCTGCACACAGAAAGGGGAAAACTGGAAATTCGCCGCTGGTGAGCCAACACTCCGGCTGTGGCTCGGGGGTGAGCAGCACCGGTCACCAGCGCGTCCAAGGGTGCCTTGGCTCGGGCGTGACAACGCCCCGGTTGGGCTGTCCACGGGAGCCCGAGGTGCGGCGGTTTTAAGTCACCGAATTGATCTTTCGGCATAGCCGAGATCAATCGGTTTCAGCTGAGTTTTAGCAACGGGGAGGAAGGAGAAGAGTTCCTAGTACCATGCCGTAGCTCGAGAGGGGACGGGAAGGCTGTGATCGGCGCTCTCCGATCGATTCCGAGCTGCGGAAGGAGTTTGCCGGTGCTGAGTTCTTGCGGGGGAAGAAACGGGCGAGTCTTCGGCCGAGGAGGGGGGAAGACGCCTTAAAAAGGCCCTGAACCGCCTCACGCCCGCGCGTGGCCAAGCAGCTGCTGGCGTGGCGGCTCCCCTCGGTGGCTGTAAAAGCCCAAGAAAAGGGACTTGCAAAAAAAATTTATCACCACACAACACCACCGTTTTGTTGTGGATAGATTGTGAAAAAGTGTGACGAGCAAGTAACCTCCATCAAAAGAGTGGTTAGAGGGGAAAGCCTACACTTTCAAAAAGGGGGAAGTTTACACATGACACATGAGAGGATGATTCAAAACTGTTACATTCAAACTCGTGGTTGAAGCATCTAAAACAAAGATCAAAGTGCATAATTGGATTCCTCAGGTCCAAATTAGTGGGGAGGCAAAGTTTCAATAATTTTTGAAAAGGTTTGCTACCCATTTGTCCAAAAAGGATCCAAATGTGCAAGAATTCAAATATACATTTGAATTTGGGGGAGATTTGCCCAACCATACAAATGTAGATCAGTTTGAAACTCCAAACATTTGAATTCATCTCTTGCCAAGTTTTGGAAATCTTTTGAGGGGTGGGGGGGCACTGACAACTGGGTCCCACATGTCATTGGGGAGGGGATCAAATGGCACAAAAGTCAACAGCCTTAGGGGCTAAGTATTGCACTTGGAACAGAGCCGAGGCTCCACGGTGACACCCCGAGAAACGCCGGGAGCCACCTCCTGCTCTTCCCCTCGCGCGCTGGCGAGCTCCTCTTCGGGGCGCCGTAAAACCCAGCCGTGCCCCAGCTCGCCACGACCACCATCCGATCGTGTTTTGCCTCCTTCTCCCGAGCGCACACCGAGCTCAGTTCGTTCCCCTGACGCCGCTCCTCCGATTCCCCCCTGCACGCCGACGTCTGCTCGGCCTTTGCCCGAGCTCCCCACACAAAAAGGAAGCGCCTGGGTGTGCTCTAGCTGACCACCTCACCACCTTGCGGTGTTAGCACATCATTTGGCCACCAATTGACGATCGCAGCTGAGGACCGCGGTGCAACCGGCGGAACCGCAACCGGCTCACCGTGGGCAGCGCTCCACAGCCGTTTTCACCATTCCTCTCCTGCACGAAAAAGGTGCGCCATGCTATCTAGATTGTGTAGGTGCAAGCCGTTTAGCGGTTGATTCACCGGGTGAAGAGTATTTCCAATTCTTCCAAAACGTAGTGTGTTTGGGTAGAGCGCGGTCTAACCCAAAATTCCTGCTACTCACTTAGCTATTGGCCGCACCGGCTTGTCAGCACCTTCCTCACTCCCTAGCGGCCATCCTCGACCAGGAATCAAGGGAAATGACCCAGAAATGGCCGGGTTTGGGTTTTTTTATGGGCCGCCATAGAATAATAGCTCGGTTCACCGTGGAGCTCTAGGTTGCCGATCATTTCATGGGGTTTGGCGGTCATTTCCGTCACCCCCGAGCTCCCATGGTGCTCTCCGACCCTTTGCCGATCATTTTGATGTGTTGTAACGCATTCCCGACCATGCCGGAACCCTAACCGCCACTGTCACCGTCGGGACCCCTGTTCCGGTGAGCTACGGCTGCCGGCGACACCACCGACGAGTTCAGCGCCGCGAATTACGGGGGGGGGGGGGGGGGGCGCGGCGAGTCTGAGATCGGGAGACGGCCGGGAAAGCAGTTCCGGTGACACTCGCCGGAGTGCGCCGCCGGGGACCCCTGTTTGGCGCGAGGAAGGAGAAGACTGCCGGGTGGGACCCACTGGCAGACATTTAAACATTTTGAAATGTCCAGTTTGTAGTTCAAACTTTGGAGGACCACAACTCGGGGTAGGAGAATCCAAAAATTATGAAACAAATTTTGTTGGATTCCTCTCACTTAGTACAATCCAAATCTGAAACCCAATTTGTATGAAACCCGTTAATTAATTATGGAAAATTCTTTAAATCATTTCAGCAAACGAATTTTTGAGGGAGTTTGGTGCATCAAAAAATCCCCAAATTTTTCCAGAATGTTCTTTAGGATATTAGTGAACCCCTGTAAAAGTTTCAGACCATTTGGAGTTGATTTGGTCAGAGCAATTCAAATTTGAAGGTGCTGTGTTCATTTGAGTACAGAAACATTTTCAGAGAATTTCCAAAACTTGGAAATTCAGTTCTGGGAAAATCTTAGCTCCAAAAATACTAGGAAAATTCATGCAAACTCTATGAGCTATAATGGTAATTGTAGTTCACTAAGTTGGGCATGAACAGGGGTATTACCTCAGAATTAATTCTTCTTTGCTTATTTGCTAAAAGAATTATTCTGAGCAAACCACTCCATGAAAAGTGCTAGTGTTTGGTCCAGAGAGTTTTTTGTGACAAGGAACTCACACAAAAATTCTCAGCTCCATTGGAGCTCTGGATCACCCCTGTCCTGTTTAACCACTTGAGGGATTAATATGGAAAAGGGGGAAAACCACTTAGCATTTAACCAGGGGGATTAAGTCTAAGCCAAACCACCAACACCCAGTTCATCTTTAAATTCTTAAACAGAGTTCCAGTTGTTAGAGACTGGTTATTAGAACTAATAGCAGAAGTATTACCCTAGACTCACATTGCATTTAAATTAACATATAGTGTTTCATTAACGTGTAGCCATTGAAGAAAAGACTCCGGAAGTGCTGGAATTCCTACTTCCGGAAGAGGAACTAACCCCCGACCAGCAGCAACAAGGCAAGCCCCGGTTTGCATTAACCTTTTTATAAGTTTAATTTGTTTACATGTGTCATGTGAAGTATGATTGTGCATTAGGTATAGGATGGATGGAACCCCACTTGCATGACCAGAATTTTTCCATAAGAGTGAGGGTAGTGTTTAAGATCTCGAGTAGACAGGCTATGCTTAATAATTCATAGGACTTCGGTACAAGTTGAGTAGTTGGAATCTACACGCGAGATAGGCCGGGACACACGGGTTTGGTTCGAGTGACGGGAGATCACTTTAGTAATGAAAATGAGACTAGGCAGGGGCTAGGGCGCAGCAAGAGGAAATCTTGTGTGCACAGCCCTGTCCGTGTCGATTGAGGACCGAGCCGTGTGAGGCCCTGCTGAACAAGTATTGAACGTACCGAAGGCATATCAGATATATGGGCCCCAATAAACCGATGTAGCCTAAACCTCTGGGCGTCGAGGCATAGCACACCGATTTATAGGTGTAGGTTGAGGGCAGCAAGGTGGAAATCTGCCAACAGGCATAGAGAGATGCTCCGTGTGGGGAGCCTCCTGCTCGTTTTGGTGCGACCGGTTCGACGTTTGGGCTGTTGGGTGAAAGGTTGTCCCGTACGACATCGAGTGAGCGTGTTGTGCAGCTCCACGGGTGGGTGTACGTGACGTGCTCTTTGGGTTTCCCTGCAGGTGTATATCGAGTCGATTCACCGTCCCTCGTGGTGAAGAGTACCACTTGGTCACTGAGTCATGACGTAGACTAATGTATGAAATATGGTGATTCAATACTGCTGATATGATATAACATTGTATTGCTACATGTTTGCCACCAAATATTGCTTACTAAATTTCAGCTTCATGAACCGTTAACTGTTGCTAAAAGATGAACTAAGGATGAACTTGTAGGCGTGTCCATTTGCTGCAACATTGCTATCCTATGTCATGGTACACCTCATGTAGAGTTTCATGCTTAGGTGAGTCGGTTAAGCCTTGCTGAGCCTTCGTGCTCACGGTTGCTGCTTAAGTGTTTTTCAGGTGAGGAGCCACCCACGGACTCGGAGTACGAGTCCATCGGTGAGGGTTACACTCCGTCGGGGACCACGGCTGAGTGGGAGCCGTACATGCCGCGTTGAGCTGAGACGTGCAGCTAGTGTGGGTTGCCCTAGGGCTGGGCAACCGACTTTTGTTAGATAGGCGGGCGTGAGTTGTACAAAAGAAACTTCCGCTGTGTAATAAAGACCCTAGTTTGTAACTGAGAAGTGTACTACTTTGTACATTCAGTTTGTTTTCCCATGTAATATAATGTGTTCTTATGACGTGTGCTGTCGGGTGTCGCATCGTGCGGTACCACCCTCTGCGATCCTGGATGAGCGGATTCCGGTCCGCCACAGCCTGGTATCAGAGCTGCAGTGGGGATAGCACAGTACTTAAGGACTACCGTATGGGAAAACTTAGGTTACGGTGAGGATTCGGTAGTTGCCCAAGTAAGGACTATATTAGCATAGTTACTTAAAGTGGCAAAGACTAACTTATGTGTTATACTTCTGAATTTTAGTTATGTAACGACACACCTACGCTCTGGTAAGCATGGTAAGGAACGCCACCGAAAGCGGTTCAATTTCGGTTAGCTCCCCCTGACGAGGAATGTGGTTCAGGGATTGATCTCACAGCTTGGTGTGAGACATCAATATGAAACTCTTGGACTCTCCATGTTCCTGAGTTCATATGAAACGCTGATCCCTAGCGTGCATTAGGCAAGTAAGTGGAGACCCCATCGCGTGGTCAGTAATGCGAGAGTGTGTTCGTCTGGAAATAGCCCAGGAGGACATACGCAGCACTTGCCATCGGCGTGCCCTGCAGGGCAGTAGGTGGTATCTGTTGGGTTGATAACATTCCCAACCGTGACGACCCGTTCATGATATACTCGGGTTCCCCGTCGTGTGGTGTTGAAACACGATCACGTACCTTGAGACGTGACCTAACTCAAGGACGGCCGTATGACAATGATACGGGCGTTTGTATTTACTTTTAAATATGATCCTGCCTGAAATGAAACAACCATTGAGTGCATCATTATTGTGTGGTATTCTGCAGGTATTAACCATGTATGTATCCGTGTAGCAAACGTGTGCGAGAGACCGTTTAGTGCCACACTTGAGCCGTACATGCCAGTATAATCCATTTAGGATTTTCTTTTGTGACGAACGTAGTACCGTGATATTGTAGGCATATGAATGAAAATATTGATAAAAAGGAAGTAAAAATCTATAGGTTCAACATTTAGGACCCTGGTTGGGTATAGGAATGGGATAGTGGAGCAGTATAGCCAAAAGTATGAAAAGCAGAGTGCTCTGTTTTGGGCAGCAAGTTGCTGATCTTCAACAGGGCATAACTCACAGGTCTTTTAGCCCAGGGAGGTGTGTTATATAGTTCTGGAAAGGTATCTGAGTACCCTACAATTTTGTTGTAGACTTCTAGAGCTGAAACACACCTTAAGATGGCTGAAATCCCAGAGGAATGTAAACTGTCCAGAACCAGGACAAAGTAAAACATTCTCTGAATTGTTCTGTTTTTCTAACATAACTCCCAGTTGAAAAATCTAAAATTGTCATATAATACATCCTTAGAAAGAGTAAAAGATGTGTGACATCTTTGCAATTCAAGTTCCTGAAATTTCAGCACAGAATTTAGTGGAAATCAGAGTTGAAAACAGCAACTTCCAAGGGAGGTGCTGTTAAAATTCTTCCAGAAATTCTGCTGACTTTGAATTACCATAACTTTTTCACCAGAGCTGACCTGAGGGCAAATAAGTGCTCGTTGGAAAGATACTGAAGTTAACTTTAACTTTGATATTCAACTTGAGTCATGAAATGTCACACCCGGTTTTTCCGAAGAACAACCATGTGAATATCACATGTATGCCAGGATCATTTTCTCATACATGTGATGACAAATATTGAAGCATCATTTATTACAAGCCAGGTGTCGGATATAAATAAGTCTTACATATCAAATGTCTCAATGGACAATAATAAGTTCATCACAAGTAAATAAACTAGCAGCAGAAAATTATTCTTGTGGGCTCCGTTACAGGCGTTGCCCGGGGGTCTCCATGAACCTAGAAACCTTCTTCGGTTCCAAAGTCTTGGTCATTATACACCACCTCATTATCTTGACCTGAGCAGCAATATAAACCAACAAAGTATGCAAGGTTGAGTACCAATGGTACTCAGCAAGTGTGGGAAAATTATATCATGCATGGCTAGAACAAGGAGAGGTTGAACTCATGGTTAAAGCACTACGCAATTAATACCTATCACCTTAGCTTATTAAGTACCTACATTACTACACAGGTGAAATGATCCCAATCTCCCATCCCATCATCATAATCCAATAACCATAACATCATTTCCAATGTTAAGCTCCCCGCTTAACATCCACAACTTCCAAAACCATCAATCCTCTAATCATGAATAAGTCCAAGCCGCTCTTGACCGTGAGCACGGCTGTCATGACAGTTTTGACTCTGCAGAGTTTGTACCACTGTACCCACATGTAGTGATTTCATCACCCGTTGCCGGGTGGACTAAAAGAACCTCCATTATGCCAGTGGCTACGAACCACATTCACACTTCCCAGGTGTGTAGCCAGGAGATCACTACGAAGCCTTTACAAAGGGATTCCCGGCGAGCGTGGGCCCACTTTTGTTTCACCCCTAACAGCATACAAGAGGCTCCAACCCCGCTGCAGTGGCCCCCTCTTGAGCCTTGCGGTTCATATGGTAGTCCAGCTGACACCTACTCCCCGCACCATCCAACACACCCATACTACGCCGGGGATACACCTAATTAATTGGCCAAGCTGCCCCATCTCAGCATGTTGTTGGCACTGTAAAGCCAGGTTACATGCTCCATGAACCGGTCCTTAGGATCCAGGCAAGTACTAAACACAAACCCGAGTCTCGTGCACCCAGCACACAACCAAAACATCCAACTTGCCTTGATCCCTACCTCTACATAACTCACAATATCTCATTCAAGAGTATGGTAAAATATACTAATGATCTCATATCTCAAATATCTCATTCTAAGCATGGCTAAGCATATGCATAATAATAAATGACATGATAAAATAAATCCCAACCCAAGCTACAAGGAAACAAGGTAATGCAATTCTAGGGAAACATCCTAGCATGGGTTTCATATTTTCAATTGACAATGCACATAATTCTATCTACACATCCTAGTATAGGATCAAAGTGGTCAAGGACACTTGCCTCCTTCCTGCTGCTCTTGAAATGGGTAGTCCTGATCTTGGAAAGGAATAACTTGCTCTTAAGCAGGTTCTACATCATACCATCACACATAGCAAAAGAAAAACAACAATCCATAAGACATAGTTCACACTTCCACTTCATTCAAACCACACATTCATATTTATGAAAGTCATTCACCATTATACGTGTTGTGGTTACTCTATGTGTGTTCATTTGTGGCTTGCATGCACTTTTAATCATGTGTATATGATTCCTACTTTTGTGTTCACATTTATACTTACATACTATATATATGAGTTTCCAATTTAAATAAATTCCTTATATTCAATTACTACACCTTTTAGCTACCAAGTATGCATGAAAGGTATTTTCCTTCTCCATATGTGTCTTCAGAATTTCTACCAACCCTAAACTGAATTCTTTGGATTTTAGAACTCCATTTATCATTTACTAGTTGCTATATTTTCAGATTTATTTCCTATGTCTAAATGTGAACTTTATTAAGAAAATAACAAGACACATCATCTAAACAGAATAGGTTCTGATCTAAAATATATACTAATATATTTTTGACCTTTTCCTCTGATGTAAACTATTTTACAATTATTTTCCCTATTTTCCAGAACTATTCTTTACTTAAAAATGTGTCCCTATAACTAATAAATGTGAATAATAAATTAAACAGATTCATTTCAACCTAAAATCTATTTTTATCTCACTCCAAAGATTTCTAAGTACTGAGAAAGTTTTTAATTTAATTTTGACAATATGTTTGTCCCACTTTTTAAATTTTAAATACTAGCCACATATTCAATTTCCTAGATTAAATATCAAACAGGGCTAAAAAGGTAAACTCACCCCACTACAGGGTCTATAATATTATTTTAACAATTTTCAGGGGTTTAGCTTCATATAACAGAGGAGTTTTTCCTAATTTTTATTAAGTCCAAGGGCTAAAACTGATTTTTAAATGAATTTACATGATTTTCTGAAGTTCCAGGGGCTAGATCAGAAGTTTCCGGGGCTAGCTCTTATTTCTCGAGAACCCCAGGGGGTAGCACGTAAGATTTCCAGTCTTTATAACGCGGGGCTGACGTGGATCGTCCGATTTAAAACAAACGGCTGAGATTATAACGTCGAACCGGTACGCGGGGATTTAAAGTCTACCGTGCGATTTAAAATAGACGGCGCACAAGCGACCACGTCGCTCTGATCGAGCGCGGGCGGCGCTGCCCGGCGGCGCACGGCGGCGGGAGGCGGCGATCTCGCCGGAGACTTTCGGATCTTCGAGAATTCTTCCTAGAACTGTGATCTTATGTCATAGATCGGTGGAGGAGAGGTCGGGGATCTCACCTCGGGGGTTTTCTTGAGCTCGGAGGTCCTGGAAGGCGGTCGGCGACGAGGTCCGAAGTGAAACCACGGCGAGGCTCGTCGGCGCTGTGTTTGAACCGCAAGTCACCGAGTTTTCTGCACCTGCAGGGTTCCCCGGAGGCGGTGGATCAAGACCAGCGAGTTAGATCAGAATTTCCGAGCTTAGATCGGCCATAATTCGCCGGAGAAGGCTCGGTTTCTCACCGGAGAAAAATTGGCAGATCGCGTGGGAAAAACAGAATGAGGCCGGGGTTTTTATAGACGGGGAAGGGCGGCGGGGTAGTTTAGATCGAGTTTGCGTCGCCCCCGATCGAAATTCGGCTGGGATTCGCAGAAATCCGGGTCGGTTTGGATTCGGGGTGTAAAAGTCCAAGAAAAGGGACTTGCAAAAACTTTTCTTCAATTCACAACACCTCAGTTCTTGTTGTGGATAGCTGGTAAAAAAAATGGGAAGAGCAAGTAACCTCCATCAAAGGAGTGGTTAGAGGGGAAACTTACACTTTCACAACATGGGAAAATTCTACACATATGATCACACATGGGAGGGAAATTTCAAACTGTTGCATTCAAATTCATGATTGCAGCAGCTAAAACAAGGAGCAAAGGGCATAATTGGATTCCTTGGGCTCAATTTAGTGGGGAGACAAAGTTTCAATAATGTTTGAAAAGATTTGCTACCCATTTTTCCAAAAAGGATCCAATTATGCCAAGAATTCAAATATGCATTTGAATTTGAGGGAGATTTGCCAAACCATACCAACTTAGCTCAGATTGAGATTTTCAACATTTTAATTCATCATTTATCAAGTTTTGGAGATCTTTTGAGAAGTGGTAGAGCACTGGCCAGTGGGGCCCACATGTCATAGGACTTAGTTGGCTTAATCCCTAAGCAATGTGATCGGGTTGCACTCCACCGGGAGAAGCACCGAGCGACACCGCGGGGGGGGGGGGGGGGGGAGCCGGACGCCACCTCCTGCTGGATTTCATGCGCTGGCGAGCTCCTCGTGGGGGTGCCTTAACTTCCAGCCGCGCTCAGCGAGCCACGGCACCGAGAGACGCCGGCCCCTTCCCTCTCATCGCCAGAGAACCGGGACGCCGCCGCCATCGCAAAAAACTCGCTCGGAGCGATCGCAGCTCGCGCGAAAGCATCGGCAGCGCAGCAAACCAGAATTCCCAGACCTCCCACGCACTCGCCGCATCATTTCCGGTCGAGTTGAGCCACTACAAACCGAGCACAACAACGTTTTCATGGCCGCCGGGAAGAACCGAGCAAAGGTGCTCCCGTGGGCAGCTCGGCAGAAGACTTGTCACGACCAAGAAGGAGCAGTTTTGGACGCGCCTAGGCTCCACGCTGCTCGACCCCAAAGCCTAGAACCAGGGACCGATCATCGCCGGCGAATTTCGCAAAACATCTCCAACCGGTGCAGAACTACCCTCGGGTAAGAAACCCACAAATTCCCGACGTATGATTGCTTAGAGTATATCAAACTGCACACACGGGAGCTAAACTTGATGGCGCCCAAGTTTGTTCCGCAACCCTAGCTTAATTTTGGCTGTAGACGGCGTATTTCCCGGTTTTCCAGCCGTGGTTATGGCGGGAAAGGTCGGGCTCACGGTGACGACTAGGTTAGAGCTCTCCCTGAGCCCTAGCATGGCCTTGTCGACCTTCCATGAGATTCCCCAGTGCTGTAGAGCCTTTCCACCGAGGTTTTGGTGGGCTACGATGGCCGGGCGCCATAACTGAAGAGAGTCCGAGCCGCTGCACCGTCGCCAGCTAGGTTTGGGCCACCGCCGACCGGAGCAGGCGGTACCAGCATGTTCAGCGCGCGAAAGTAGGCCCAGGCGGCGAGTTTCCGGCCGGGAGGCGGTCGGGAAGCCAAGTCCGGCGAGCTGCCGAGGTGTGCCGGCGAGGGGGCGGCGTGGGAAAAAGGGCGGGCGCGAGGAAGAAGACGAGCCGTCCGGGCCCGCTTGTCAGTCCCTCGCGGCACAGTGTGGGGATCTTCTGTTACACCGGATCGGCTGTAAACACGCGGAAAACAATCCTGTGGCCCCGTGTGGTGCAGCCGAGGTGATGACACGTGGGAGCCGGGCCCGCTGTCAGAAGTTTGAACTTTTCCCGGATAATTCGAATTCCAGAAATTCCCCAAACTTTAGAACTCCATAACTTTTGCTAGGAAGCTCCAAATTTAGTGATTCAAATTGGGTTGGATTCATCTTGCCTAGCTCTGTCCAAATATACAACCCAATTTGTATGAAACCCATTAATTAATTCTGGAAAATTCGTTAAAGATTTTCAGCAAAAGAATTTTAGAGGGAGTTTGGTTCATCCAAAAATCCCCAAATTTTGCCAGAATGTTCTTTAGGACATTATTGAACCCCTGTAAAAGTTTCAGACCATTTGGATTTGATTTAGTCAGAGCAATTCAAATTTGATGATGCTGTGTTCATTTGAATACAGAAACATTTCAGAGAATTTCCAAAACTTGGAAATTCAGTTCTGGGCAAAGTTTAGCTCCAAAAATGCTGGGAAAATTCATGCAAACTCTATGAGCTATAATTGAAATTTTAGTTCACTAAGTTGGGCATGAACAGGGGTGTTACCTCAGAATTAATTCTGCTTTGCTTATTTGCTAAAAGAATTATTCTGAGCAAACCACTCAGTGAAAAGTGCTAATATTTGGTCCAGAGGGTTTCCTTGTGACAAGGAACTCACACAAAAATTCTCAGCTCCATTGGAGCTGTGGACCACCCTGTCCTGTTTAACCACTTGAGGGATTAATATGGAAAAGGGAGAAAAACCACTTAGCACTTAACCATGTACTCAGGTCCAGGCCCAAGCCACCCACACCCAGTTCATCTTTAAATTCTTAAACAGAGTTCCAGGTGTTAGAGACTGGGTATTAGAACTAATAGCAGTAACCTTACAATAACTTGTATGCATATTAATTAACATGTAGTATTTCATAAACGTGTAGTCACTGAAGAAGAGACTCTGGAAATGCTGGACTTCCTTCTTCCGGAGGAAGACTTAACCCCTGACCAGCAGCAACAAGGCAAGCCCCGGTTTGCATTAACCCTTTTATAAGTCTTGCTTTGTTTACATGTGTCATACGAAGTATGATTGTGCATTAGGTATAGGATGAATGAAACCCCACTTGCATAACCAAAGGTTCCTGAAAGAGTGAGGGTAGTGTCTAAGACCTCGAGTAGACAGGCTATGCTTAATGTTCCATAGGACTTCGGTACAAGTCGAGTAGTTGGAATCTACTCGCGAGTTTAGGCTTGGGAACACACGGGTTCGGTTGATTGATGCGAGATCACTTTAGTAATGAAAATGAGACTAGGCAGGGGCTAGGGCGCAGCGAGGGGAAGTCTTGTGTGCGCATCCCTGTCCGTGTCGATTGAGGACCGATCCGTGTGCGGCCCACGCTGATCAAGTTTGAACGTACCGAAGGCATATCGGATATATGGGCCCCGATAAACCGATGTAGCCTAAACCTCCGGGCGTCGAGGCATAACGCACCGATTTATAGGTGTAGGCTGAGGGCAGCAAGGTGGAAATCTGCCAACGGGCATAGAGAGATTCTCCGTGTGGGGAACCTCCTGCTCGTTTCGGTGCGACCGGTTCGACGTTTGGGCTGTTGGGTGAAAGGTTGTCCCGTACGACATCGAGTGAGCATGCTGTGCAGCTCCACGGGTGGGCATACGTGACATGCTCTTTGGGTTTCCCTGCAGGTGTATATCGAGTCGATTCGCCGTCCCTTGCGGTGAAGAGTACCACTTGGTCACTGAGTCGTGACGTAGACTAATGTATGAAACATGGTGATTCAATACTGCTGAGTTGATATAATTGTATTGCTACATGTGTGCCACCAAATACTGCTTACTAAATTTCAGATTTCATGGACTGTTAACTTGTTGCTAAAAGATGAACTAAGGATGAACTTGTAGGCGTGTCCTTTTGCTGAAATGTTACTATCCTATGTCCATTGTACCCCTCATGTAGAGTTTCATGCTTAGGTGAGTCGGTTAAGCCTTGCTGAGCCTTCGTGCTCACGGTTGCTGCTTAAGTGTTTTTCAGGTGAGGAGCCACCCACGGACTCGGAGTACGAGTCCACCGGCGAGGGTTACCCTCCGTCGGGGACCACGGCTGAGTGGGAGCCGTACATGCCGCGCTGAGCTGAGGAGTGCAGCTAGTGTGTGTTGCCCTAGGGCTGGGCAACCAACTTTTGCTAGATAGGCGGGCGTGAGTTGTATAGTGTAGACTTCCGCTGTGTAATATAAACAATAGTTGTAACTGAAGTTTGTACCTGTTTGTACAGTTTCAGTTGTTTTTCCCATGTAATATATTATGTTCTTATGACGTGTGCTGTCGGGTGTCGCATCGCGTGGCACCACCCTCTGCGATCCTGGATGAGCGGATTCCGGTCCGCCACAGCCTGGTATCAGAGCTGCATTGGGGATAGCACAGTACTTAAGGACTACATTATGGGAAAACTTAGGTTACGGTGAGGAATCGGTAGCTGCCCAAGTAAGGACTATATTAGTATAGTTACTTAAAGTGGCAAATACTAACCTATGTGTTATAATTCTGAATTTTAATTATGTAACGACGCACCTACGCTCTGGTAAGTATGGTAAGGAACGCCACCGAAAGCGGTTTAATTTCGGTTAGCTCCCCTGACGAGGAACGTGGTTCAGGGATGGAGTCTCACAGCTTGGTGTGAGATGTCAATATGAAACTCTTGAACTCTTCATGTTCCTGAGTTCATATGCAACGCTGATCCCTAGCGTGCATTAGGCAAGTAAGTGGAGACCCCATCGTGTGGTCAGTAACGCGAGAGTGTGTTTGTCTGGAAATAGCCCAGGAGGACATACGCAGCGCTTGCCATCGGCGTGCCCTGCAGGGCAGTAGGTGGTATCTGTTGGGTTGATAACATTCCCAACCGTGACGACCCGTTCATGACCTACTCGGGTTCCCCGTCGTGTGGTGTTGAAACACGATCACGTACCTTGAGACGTGACCTAACTCAAGGATGGCCGTATGGAAATGATACGGGCGTTTGTATTTACTTTTAAATATGGAACTGCCTGGATTGAACAACCTTTGAGTGCACCATTATTGTGTGGTTTTCTGCAGGTACTAACCACGTATGTATCCGTGTAGTAAACGTGTGCGAGAGACCGTTTAGTGCCACACTTGAGACGTATATGCCGGTATGATCCGGTTAGGATTTTCTTTTGTGAGGAACGTAGTACCGAGATATTGTGGGCATATGCATGAAAAGAATGATAACCAGGAATTAAAATCTATAGGTTCAACATTTGGGACCCTGGTTAGGCATAAGAATGGGATAGTGGTAAGTGTAGTTCCAAAAAGACTGAAAAACAGAGTGCGCTGTTTTGGACAGCAAGTTTGCTGATCTTCCACAGGGCATAACTCACAGGTCTTTTATCCCAGAGAGGTGTGCTATATAGTTCTGGAAAGGTATTTAAGTACTATACAACTTTGTTGTAGACTCCCAGAGCTGAAACACACCTTAAGATGGCTTAAATTCCAGAGGAATGTAAACTGTCCAGAACCAGGACAGAGTAAAACATTCCCGGAGCTGTTCTGTTTTTCAAACATAACTCCCAGGTGAAAAATCAAAATTAGTATATAATACATCCTTAGAAAGAGTAGAAGATGTGTGACATCTTTCCAATTCAAAGTTTCTGAAATTTCAGCACAGATTTCCGTGGAAACCATTGTTGAAAACAGCCACTTCCAAGGGAGGTGCTGTTAAAATTATCCCAGAAATTCTGTTGATTTTTAATTAGCATAACTTTTTAACCAAAGCTGATATGAGGGCAAATGAGTACTCGTTGTAAAGATACTGAAGTTAACTTTAACTTTGGTATTCAACTTGAGTCATGAAAATGCCCAGAACCAGATCAAAACTGGGAATAGGTAGAAACTGGTCATTCTGACGGAAGAATGACAGTTGAACTCTTTGGAGAGGGTGTTGTACCCTACGGGTGGATACGTGATGACAACGCGATAGTAATGTCTCGTAGTGACCAAACCTAGTTATGGTGAGCTTCCAAAGAGGAGGTTCATCAAGTTGGATTAAACTAGCTTGTGTTTGGTCTGGTAATGGGGTAGCTTGTGCAAAGTTATTACATTATCTACTTACGAGATGTATCGCATGTTTTTATTGTCATTATGTTTTACACCTATTTCATTTGGACTGCATGCACTCTCTTGCGGGACTGATGTTATTGCCGTATGGTTGCAGATGGTTCGCACTAGGACCACGCACGAGGTTGGTGGCTCTAGCCAAGGGGGAGGCGATGACTCCCAGCCACCGGCCTACGACAGCACCCCGCAGCAGCAGCCACCACCGCCGCCTCCGCTTACTCTAGCGGATGTGATAGCGGCACTGGTGGGAGGTCGTGAGGAGCAGACCGACCTGCTCTGCACGATCATGCAGAATACGTCCCAGGCGGGGGGACGTCAAGAGCGAGGGCCTCGTGAGCCCCGCTAAGTGTCGTACTCGGATTTCATGAGTACGCACCCTCCAGTGTTCACCGAAGCTGAAGAACCACTGGAGGCTGACAACTGGCTGCGGACCATCGAGTCCAAGTTTGGGCTGCTCCAGTGTACGGAGCGGCAGAAGACCCTGTTCGCAGCACAGCAGCTCCACGGTGCCGCTGGTGCGTGGTGGGCGAATTATGTCGCCTCACGTTCCGCTGGCCATGCTGTGGAATGGCAAGAGTTCCGGGAGGCGTTCCGCGCCTATCACATTCCTCCCGGAATAATGAAGAGGAAGTTCCAAGAATTTTTGGAACTGAAGCAGGGCGGGAGGAGTGCCCACGACTACTCCCGTGCCTTCAACCATCTGGCGCAGTATGCGTCAGACTACATCTCCACGGAGGAGAAGAAGAGGGAGCACTTCTATCGGGGGTTACACCCCGAAATGAAGACCCATCTCGTACAGTGGAACCGCGGCACATTCAACGACTTAATCAATGCCGCGATCATGCAAGAGGATGCTCAGCGGGAGTTGGCAGCTGAGCAGCGGAAGCGCAGCGCTCCACCCAGCGGTGGGAGTGGCGCTCCCCAGAAGTACCGTATGGTGTATCGGACACCATCCGGGCAGCAGTGGCAACCACCGGCGCGACCGCAACTGTTCGGGGGACGTCCCTTTCAGGCACCTCCGTTCCGTCCACCGATGCCACCACCAAGACAGCAACAGCAACAGCAGCAGCATACGGTACCCCGGGCGTTTCCACCGCCACAACACGCCCCGGGATTCCGTCCACCGATCAGCGAGGGACCGCCCCGTTTCACCTGCTTCACGTGTGGCCAGGCGGGCCACTTCGCGAAGGACTGTCCCCAGGGGCAGCAGAGCAGCGGGCAAGCCCAGCTCCAGGGCGGTGCTCGAGGCCGACCTCCGGTGAAGAAGGTTGGTCAGCGGACTGGAGGCGTCCGCAACCTCGACAATGAGGACGCCCCAGAGGGAGACAACGTGCTGGCGGGTACGTTTACTCTCAACCATCAAGCCATCGTCATACTTTTTGATTCTGGTGCAACCCACAACTTTATAAGTGCATCGTACGTGGTTAAGCATCAGCTGGAAGCCTTTCCAACCGAGTGTTCGTATACGATCTGCTCACCGGGAGGAAAGATTTCAGCAACGATGATGGTTCCAAAAGCACCACTGTGCTTAGGTGGGAAGATATATCCCACCACTATGATTATCCTAGGGGGGCAGAAGATTGATGCAATCTTGGGAATGTCATGGCTAAGCTACCATGGAGCTGTCCTGGAAACACTTTCACGGACGGTTCACCTCAACTCCCCATTACACCGTCCGCAGTCCCTCCTATTAGATAATCCAGTCAGAGAGGTTTCAGCGATCAATAGTGCTGAGGCTCTCAAGTTAGAAGACATCCCCGTAGTCCGGGAGTATCCCGACGTGTTTCCGGATGATCTACCGGGCATGCCACCTGAGCAGGATGTCGAGTTCAAGATCGAGCTCGCACCCGGGACTACACCCATATCACGGAGACCATACAAGATGGCTCCAAATGAGCTGGCGGAACTGAAAGAACAGCTCAATGATCTATTGAGCAAGGGTTTCATTAGGCCGAGTTCCTCGCCTTGGGGATGCTCGGCGCTGTTCGTGAAAAAGAAGGATGAAACCCTGAGGCTGTGTGTGGATTACCGGCCGCTCAACACCGTCACCATCAAGAATAAGTACCCACTGCCCCGCATCGACATATTGTTTGATCAACTTGTGGGTGCAAGTGTGTTCTCCAAGATGGACATTCGCTCTGGATATCACTAGATAAAGATCCGGGCGGAGGATATCCCGAAGACGGCCTTCTCAATGAGATATAGATTATATGAATATCTCGTCATGTCCTTTGGTCTCACAAACGCTCCAGCTCATTTCATGTATCTCATGAATTCAGTGTTCATGCCGGAGCTGGACAAGTTCGTGGTAGTGTTCATCGACGATATCTTGGTGTACTCCAAGACAGAAGCTGAACATGCCGAACACTTGCGGGTCGTTCTTCAACGATTACGAGACCACAAGCTCTACGCCAAGTTCAGCAAATGCAAGTTTTGGATCAGCCAAGTGCCATTCTTGGGACATATCATCTCCGCAGAAGGCATTGCGGTTGACCCAAGTAAAATAGAGCAAGTGCTGAAATGGAAAGCTCCCACTTCAGTTCATGAAGTCAGAAGCTTCCTCGGGTTAGCGGGATACTATCGGAGATTTATTCCAAGTTTCTCCAAGCTCGCTAAACCGATGACAGAATTGCTGAAGAAGGGGACGAAGTATGTTTGGAACACGGCGTGTGAAGTAGCCTTCCAAGCATTGGTGAAGCATCTCACAACAGCCCCGGTCTTAGCTCAGCCGGATACAACAAAGCCCTTCGACGTGTATTGTGACGCGTCCGGTATTGTGCTTGGCTGCGTGTTGATGCAGGAAGGACGTGTGGTCGCTTATGGATCACGCCAACTTCGGAACCATGAGCAGCATTACCCTACTCATGATCTGGAGCTTGCTGCCGTGGTGTTGGCGCTAAAAATGTGGAGGCACTATCTCCTGGGGAACTTGGTGCATCTCTACACCGACCACAAGAGCTTGAAATACATTTTCACACAGAAGGAGCTGAACATGAGGCAACGGAGGTGGTTAGAATTAATCAAGGACTATGAGATGGAGATTCACTACCACCCCGGCAAGGCGAATGTGGTTGCCGAGGCGCTGAGTCGGAAATCACATGTCCATCACCTCACCATTACACCGGTGGAGGAGGAAGAGCCAAGTTTATACTTGGTTCCTTATGGATCGCTGTACAACCTTGCCCTCATCCCTACTATTAGGGAGGACATCATTGCAGCTCAGAAAAATGATAAAGGCATGGCACATCTCCGGAGACGGATTGACAATGGGGAGATCAAATGTTTCTGGAAAGATGATGAGGGGACGCTGTGGTTTAATGACCGCATAGTCGTACCCCGGGATATGGAGTTGAGAAAGAAGATCCTCGATGAAGCTCACTTGTCCAAGTACTCCATTCATCCGGGCAGCAACAAAATGTACCAAGATTTGAAAAAGAAATTTTGGTGGACACGGATGAAGCGGGAGGTAGCTAAGTACGTATCCGAGTGTGATACGTGTAGATGAGTGAAGGCTGATCATATGAGAAAATCAGGGCTGCTGCAACCCCTGAAAATTCCAGCATGGAAATGGGAAGATGTGAACATGGATTTCATTGTGGGATTACCCTTAACAGCCAACAAGCATGATTCCATATGGGTGATCGTTGACCGACTGACCAAGTCAGCTCACTTCATTCCCGTGCATACACATTTCCATGCCAACCGATATGCGGAGTTATACATTGCCAGGATTCTATGCCTGCATGGTGTACCCAAGACCATAGTCTCAGGCCGAGGTGCATTGTTTGTATCTCGCTTTTGGGAGCAGTTGCATGCTGCTTTGGGTACTAAACTGATTAGGAGCTCCGCCTACCACCCTCAGACAGATGGCCAGACAGAGAGGGTGAATCAAGTTCTGGAGGACATGTTGAGAGCATGTGCCATCCACCGTGGTAGGAACTGGGATAATCACCTACCATTGGCGGAATTCTCATACAACAACGGCTATCAGGCGAGTATCAAGATGGCACCCTATGAAGCTCTCTACGGTCGCAAGTGCCGCACCCCATTAAATTGGTGCGAGTCCGGTGAAAGGGTCACATTCGGGGTTGATGTGGTGAACGACGCCGAGGAGCGCGTTCGGACAATTCAAGCCAATTTAAAAGCCGCTCAATCCCGGCAGAAGAGCTACGCTGATAAGAGGCGTAGGCCGTTGCACTTTGACGTTGGGGAACACGTGTACCTACGCGTGTCTCCAATGAAGGGCGTGCACCGGTTCGGTGTGAAGGGGAAGCTCGCTCCCCGTTTTATTGGACCCTACGCTATCACCGAGAAGTGTGGACCAGCGGCGTATCGATTGGAGTTACCGGCATCCCTTGCTGGTGTCCATGATGTTTTCCATGTTTCGCAACTGCGAACATGTTTGAAGCATACAGCTGCTGTTCCTACCGAAGACATCGGCGATCTGAAACCGGATTTAACTTATGATGAGTATCCGGTGGCCATTCTTGATGAAAAAGCCAGGACCACACGCAGCAGAACGTTGTGGTTCTACAAAATACTCTGGAGCAACCACACCGCCGAAGAAGCGACGTGGGAGCGTGAGGAGTTCCTTCGCTCAAGCTACCCGGAGTTCATGGCTTCTCAACACGGGTAAGTCCCTATTACATCGCCATCTCTTCTTTTGTAATCTCGGGACGAGATTCTTTTAAGGGGGGAGGGATGTAAAAGTCCAAGAAAAGGGACTTGCAAAAACTTTTCTTCACTTCACAACACCTCAGTTCTTGTTGTGGATAGCTGGTAAAAAAAATGGGAAGAGCAAGTAACCTCCATCAAAGGAGTGGTTAGAGGGGAAACTTACACTTTCACAACATGGGAAAATTCTACACATATGATCACACATGGGAGGGAAATTTCAAACTGTTGCATTCAAATTCATGATTGCAGCAGCTAAAACAAGGAGCAAAGGGCATAATTGGATTCCTTGGGTTCAATTTAGTGGGGAGACAAAGTTTCAATAATTTTTGAAAAGATTTGCTACCCATTTTTCCAAAAAGGATCCAAATATGCATTTGAATTTGAGGGAGATTTGCCAAACCATACCAACTTAGCTCAGATTGAGATTTTCAACATTTGAATTCATCATTTATCAAGTTTTGGAGATCTTTTGAGAAGTGGTAGAGCACTGGCCAGTGGGGCCCACATGTCATAGGACTTAGTTGGCTTAATCCCTAAGCAATGTGATCGGGTTGCACTCCACCGGGAGAAGCACCGAGCGACACCGCGGGGGGGGGGGGGGGGGGGGAGGGGGAGGGGGGGAGCCGGACGCCACCTCCTGCTGGATTTCATGCGCTGGCGAGCTCCTCGTGGGGGTGCCTTAACTCCCAGCCGCGCTCAGCGAGCCACGGCACCGAGAGACGCCGGCCCCTTCCCTCTCATCGCCAGAGAACCGGGACGACGCCGCCATCACAAAAAACTCGCTCGGAGCGATCGCAGCTCGCGAGAAAGCATCGGCAGCGCAGCAAACCAGAATTCCCAGACCTCCCACGCACTCCCCGCATCATTTCCGGTCGAGTTGAGCCAGTACAAACCGAGCAAAACAACGTTTTCGTGGCCGCCGGGAAGAACCGAGCAAAGGTGCTCCCGTGGGCAGCTCGGCAGAAGACTTGTCACGACCAAGAAGGAGCAGTTTTGGACGCGCCTAGGCTCCACGCTGCTCGACCCCGAAGCCTAGAACCAGGGACCGATCATCGCCGGCGAATTTCGCAAAACATCTCCAACCGGTGCAGAACTACCCTCGGGTTAGAAACCCACAAATTCCCGATGTATGATTGCTTAGAGTATATCAAACTGCACACACTGGAGCTAGGCTTGATGGCGCCCAAGTTTGCTCCGATCCCCTAGCTTAATTTTGGCTGTAGCCGGCGTATTTCCCGGTTTTCCAGCCGTGGTTATGGCGGGAAAGGTCGGGCTCACGGTGACGACTAGGTTAGAGCTCTCCCCGAGCCCTAGAATGGCCTTGTCGACCTTCCATGAGATTCCCCGGTGCTGTAGAGCCTTTCCACCGAGGTTTTGGTGGGCTACGATGGCCGGGCGCCATAACTGAAGAGAGTCCGAGTCGCTGTACAGTCGCCAGCTAGGTTAGGGCTACCGCCGACCGGAGCAGGCGGTACCAGCGTGTTCAGCGCGCAAAAGTAGGCCCAGGCGTTGAGTTTCCGGCCGGAAGGCGGTCCGGAAGCCAAGTCCGGCGAGCTGCCGAGGTGTGCCGGCGAGGGGGCGGCGCGGGAAAAAGGGCGGGCGCGAGGAAGAAGACGAGCCGGCCGGGCCCGCTCGTCAGTCCCTCGCGGCACAGTGTGGGGATCTTCTGTTACACCGGATCGGCTGTGAACACGTGGAAAACAATCCTGTGGCCCCGTGTGGTGCAGCCGAGGTGATGACACGTGGGAGCCGGGCCCGCTGTCAGAAGTTTGAACTTTTCCCGGATAATTCGAATTCCAGAAATTCCCCAAACTTTAGAACTCCATAACTTTTGCTAGGAAGCTCCAAATTTAGTGATTCAAATTGGGTTGGATTCATCTTGCCTAGCTCTGTCCAAATATACAATCCAATTTGTATGAAACCCATTAATTAATTCTGGAAAATTCGTTAAACGTTTTCAGCAAAAGAATTTTAGAGGGCGTTTGGTTCATCCAAAAATCCCCAAATTTTGCCAGAATGTTCTTTAGGACATTATTGAACCCCTGTAAAAGTTTCAGACCATTTGGAGTTGATTTAGTCAGAGCAATTCAAATTTGATGATGCTATGTTCATTTGAATACAGAAACATTTCAGAGAATTTCCAAAACTTGGAAATTCAGTTCTGGGAAAAAATTAGCTCCAAAAATTCTGGGAAAATTCATGCAAACTCTATGAGCTATAATTGAAATTGTAGTTCACTAAGTTGGGCATGAACAGGGGTGTTACCTCAGAACTAATTCTTCTTTGCTTATTTGCTAAAAGAATTATTCTGAGCAAACTACTCAGTGAAAAGTGCTAATATTTGGTCCATAGGGTTTCCTTGTGACAAGGAACTCACACAAAAATTCTCAGCTCCATTGTAGCTGTGGACCACCCTGTCCTGTTTAACCACTTGAGGGATTAATATGGAAAAGGGAGAAAAACCACTTAGCACTTAACCATGTACTCAGGTCCAGGCCCAAGCCACCCACACCCAGTTCATCTTTAAATTCTTAAACAGAGTTCCAGGTGTTAGAGACTGGGTATTAGAACTAATAGCAGTAACCTTACAATAACTTGTATGCATATTAATTAACATGTAGTATTTCATAAACGTGTAGTCCCTGAAGAAGAGACTCCGGAAGTGCTGGACTTCCTTCTTCCGGAGGAAGACTTAACCCCTGACCAGCAGCAACAAGGCAAGCCCCGGTTTGCATTAACCCTTTTATAAGTCTTACTTTGTTTACATGTGTCATATGAAGTATGATTGTGCATTAGGTATAGGATGAATGAAACCCCACTTGCATAACCAAAGGTTCCTAAAAGAGTGAGGGTAGTGTCTAAGACCTCGAGTAGACAGGCTATGCTTAATGTTCCATAGGACTTCGATACAAGTCGAGTAGTTGGAATCTACTCACGAGTTTAGGCTTGAGAACACACGGGTTCGGTTGAGTGATGCGAGATCACTTTAGTAATGAAAATGAGACTAGGCAGGGGCTAGGGCGCAGCGAGGGGAAGTCTTGTGTGCGCAGCCCTGTCCGTGTCGATTGAGGACCGATCCGTGTGTGGCCCACGCTGATCAAGTTTGAACGTACCGAAGGCATATCGGATATATGGGCCCCGATAAACCGATGTAGCCTAAACCTCCGGGCGTCGAGGCATAACGCACCGATTTATAGGTGTAGGCTGAGGGCAGCAAGGTGGAAATCTGCCAACGGGCATAGAGAGATGCTCCGTGCGGGGAACCTCCTGCTCGTTTCGGTGCGACCGGTTCGACGTTTGGGCTGTTGGGTGAAAGGTTGTCCCGTACGACATCGAGTGAGCGTGCTGTGCAGCTCCACGGGTGGGCGTACGTGACATGCTCTTTGGGTTTCCCTGCAGGTGTATATCGAGTCGATTCGCCGTCCCTCGCGGTGAAGAGTACCACTTGGTCACTGAGTCGTGACGTAGACTAATGTATGAAACATGGTGATTCAATACTGCTGAGTTGATATAATTGTATTGCTACATGTGTGCCACCAAATACTGCTTACTAAATTTCAGATTTCATGGACTGTTAACTTGTTGCTAAAAGATGAACTAAGGATGAACTTGTAGGCGTGTCCTTTTGCTGAAATGTTACTATCCTATGTCCATTGTACCCCTCATGTAGAGTTTCATGCTTAGGTGAGTCGGTTAAGCCTTGCTGAGCCTTCGTGCTCACGGTTGCTGCTTAAGTGTTTTTCAGGTGAGGAGCCACCCACGGACTCGGAGTACGAGTCCACCGGCGAGGGTTACCCTCCGTCGGGGACCACGGCTGAGTGGGAGCCGTACACGCCGCGCTGAGCTGAGGAGTGCAGCTAGTGTGGGTTGCCCTAGGGCTGGGCAACCAACTTTTGCTAGATAGGCGGGCGTGAGTTGTATAGTGTAGACTTCCGCTGTGTAATATAAACAATAGTTGTAACTGAAGTTTGTACCTGTTTGTACAGTTTCAGTTGTTTTTCCCATGTAATATATTATGTTCTTATGACGTGTGCTGTCGGGTGTCGCATCGCGTGGCACCACCCTCTGCGATCCTGGATGAGCGGATTCCGGTCCGCCACACGGGGTGAGAGAGTCCCGGCGCGGGCGCAAGGTAGAAGAAGGGCTGGCGGGCCCCGCCTATCAGTGGGAGGAAGAGGCGCGCGCGGCTGCGGGCTGGCGCGGTGCTGGTTGGGCCGGCTGGTGGGTTTCGGCCCACTGGCCGGTTTTTTTCTGTTTTCTTTTTTTCTTTTTCTATTTCTTTTCTGTTTTCTAATTTAAATTGAATTCCAATTTGAATTTAAATTGTTGCAAAACATGCAACACGTCCAAAAATTTTTAAATTCCCCTCTTAACATGATTTAGGGTCTTAACAAGATTTTTGGGGTGTTACAGCTCTACCCCCATTTAAAAGAAATCTCGTCCTCGAGATTGGTGGTTCTAAGAAAACAATTCCGGAAATTGTGCCTTGAGCTCATCTTCCCGCTCGCAGGTGGCTTCCTCTTCTGAGTGATGCTTCCACTGCACCTTGCACATCTGGATTCTTTTATTTCTGGTGAGGTGTTCCATTGTCTCCAAAATCTTGTATGGTTGCTCGGCATAAGACGAATCCTCAGCTACGTCCACTTCATTCATGGGTAACACCTCCTCAGGCGTCCTCAGGCATTTCTTGAGTTGTGACACATGGAATACATCGTGCACATCCGATAGACGAGCCGGTAATTCCAGTTGATACGCCACTTCGCCTTTCCTCTCCAGAACTTGAAAGGGTCTGATGTATCGAGGTGACAACTTCCCTTTCACCTTGAACCGACGAAGTCCTCTGATAGGGGACACCTTGAGATAGACATAGTCTCCCACGTTGAAAACGAGCTCTCTTCTTCGTACATCGGCATAGCTCTTTTGGCGTGTCTGTGCTATCCTCAAATTGTTGCGAATTTCCCTCACCTTCGCCTCAACTTCTTGTAGTACTTCTGGACCAAACACTTTACTTTCCCCCGTTTGGTTCCAAAATAGGGGAGTTCTGCACTTCCTCCCGTACAAGGCTTCAAACGGTGACATCTTCATACTAGCTTGATAGCTGTTGTTATAGGAAAACTCCGCATACGGTAAGTTCTTGTCCCAACTCATATTGTTTTTGAGTGCGCATGCCCTCAGCATATCTTCAAGGATCTGATTGGGTCTTTCCGTCTGCCCGTCAGTTTGGGGATGATGGGCAGAACTAAAGTTCAGATGGGTTCCCATGGTTTTGTGCAACTTCTGCCAGAACCTTGAGGTAAACTGTGTCCCTCGATCCGACACAATCTTCTTTGGCACTCCATGGTAACATGCGATCCTTGACATGTACAATTCTGCCAATTTTGATCCACTGTAGCTTTCTTTCACAGGGATGAAATGAGCCACCTTGGTTAGCCTGTCGATGATGACCCATATTGAATCATATCCTGATTGGGTCCTAGGCAATCCCACTATGAAATCCATACCGATTTCTTCCCATTTCCATTCAGGCACTTTGAGTGGTTGCAATAATCCCGTGGGTCGTTGATGTTCTGCTTTCACCAACTGACATGTGTCACATAGGGCAACATGTTCCGCGACATCTCGCTTCATGCCATACCACCAATACCTACTCTTGAGGTCCTGGTACATCTTCGTACTCCCAGGATGGATGGAATAGTCGGAATCGTGAGCCTCCTTCAAAATCAATTCACGAATCTCTTTTACTTCAGGCACACAGATTCTTTTCCCGTGCCACACCGTTCCTTGTTCATCCTCTCTGAAACCAGGGGCTTTATTTTCCTTGATGAGTTGCCTGATTTCTTGTATCTTCTCATCATCCTTTTGACCCTCGCGTATGTCTTGCTCTAGTGTGGAGTCCACTTCCATGGCGATGGCTTCCCCACTATTTACCAGGCATAGATTGAGCCTTATAACCTCGTCCTTCAATTCTGCAGGCATGTCCTTCAAGCTCAACTTATTGACCTGCACTTTCCGACTTAAAGCATCGGCCACGACGTTTGCTTTCCCAGGATGATAGTTGATGCCCACATCAAAGTCATTGATTAGCTCTAACCATCTCCTTTGTCTGAGGTTGAGATCTGGCTGTGTGAAAATGTACTTTAAACTCTTATGATCTGTTTATATCTCTGTCCTCTTCCCCATCAAATAGTGTCGCCAAATTTTCAATGCGTGTACCACTGCGGCTAGTTCTAAGTCATGTATAGGATAGTTTTTCTCGTGCTTCCGAAGCTGCCGGGATGCATATGCCACGACATGCCCTTCTTTCATGAGAACACATCCCAACCCGTTTCCAGAGGCACCGCAGTTCACTGTGAAATTCTTCTGCATATCTGGCATAACCAACACTGGGGCTGTGGTCAATCTTTTCTTTAGCTCCTGAAAACTCGTCTCACACTGTGGCGTCCAGGTGAATGTGATTCCCTTCTCCAACAGTTTGGTGAGGGGTCTCGAGATCTTAGAGAATCCCTCAATAAACCGTCGATAGTATCCAGCCAATCCCAAGAAGCTTCGAACTTCCCCGACATTTTCAGGGGTCTTCCACTTCTGTATATCCTCGATTTTGGCAGGATCCACGGAGATTCCTCCCTCCGAGATTATATGTCCTAAGAAGGGAACTCTCTTCAGCCAAAACTCACACTTGCTCAACTTGGCATATAGTTGGTGTTCTCTCAGCCTTTGCAACACCAACCTTAGATGTTTCTCATGTTCTTCTTCATCTTTGGAGAAGACGAGAATGTCATCTATGAAAACCACCACAAATTTGTCCAGATATTCCATGAATACCTTGTTCATGAGATACATGAAGTATGCCGGGGCATTAGTTAGCCCGAAAGGCATGACAGTGTATTCATACAGTTCGTACCGAGATACGAAAGCTGTCTTGGGAATATCAGATTGCCTTATCTTGAGTTGGTGGTATCCCAACCTGAGATCAATTTTCGAGAACACACAAGCTCCCCTCAACTGATCAAACAAGTCTTCAATGCGGGGTAATGGGTACTTGTTCTTGATGGTTACCTCATTCAAGGCACGGTAATCCATGCATAACCTTTGGGTTCCGTCCTTCTTGGGCACAAATATCACCGGAGCTCCCCATGGTGAGGAACTAGGACGAATATACCCCTTCTCCGTCAATTCTCTTAAATGATCCTTGAGTTCTTCTAGCTGCTTGGAGTCCATCCAATAAGGTCTCTTGTATATCGGGGCTGTTCCAGGTACTAGCTCAATTGCGAATTCCACTTCACGATCGGGAGGCATACCTGGCAACTCCTCCGAAAAAACATCTGGATATTCCCTGATGGTCCTGATTTCCTCAACTTGATTTAATTTAATGTCCCTCCTGGGCTCGTGTATTGTTATGAACTTTACTCTTGTGCCACTAGGGTGAGTTAGTTCCACCGTGCTGGTCGAACAATGGATGATTCCTTTATGTTTTGTCAACCAATCCATACCCAAGATAATATCTATCCCTTGTGAATCTATCACTATGAGGTTAGCAGTAAATACCACCCCATTAATGTCTAGGTTCACTTTGGGACACACTTGTCTTGTCCTTATTTCTCCACCTGGAGAGTTTACGGCTAGCATATGGTTCATTTGTGTGGTTGCTAGGTCATGCTTCTTAACAAACCCTTGAGCAATGAACGAGTGGGTAGCACCAGAATCAAACAGCAGGGTTGCAAGGTGTAAATTGGCGGGAAACTTACCAACTACCACGTCGGGTGCCTCTTGTGCTTCCTCTATAGTGACGTGGTTCACCCGTCCTCGCATCACAGTCTGCTGTTGTGGCTGTGCGGGCTTCTTCTTTGGGCATTTATGGGCGTAGTGCCCCACTTCACCGCAGCTAAAACATTGCACCCCAACCTTAGGTGCCTGGCCTTTGCTGTCTTGGGGTTGATTTGGAGGTCCCTGTACTGCTGGTCGAGGTGGATATGCGGGGCGAGGCTGCTGTACAAACTGACGTTGTGGCTGCGCTGGTGCTGCAGAAGGCCTGTAGTTCGGGTTGTACCCTCTTGGTGCTGAGTAGGGTACTGCAGCACGGTTCGTCTGCCCTGCAGGTTGCTGCATCAGACGCGGGCGAGTGTTGATCCCTGAGGCTAGATGTGACCACCCGGCCTTCCTCTTGTTCTCATTTTCCAAGGCCTTACTCATTTGAGGACATCGCACACTGCATTTCGGCGGTAAGCCCTTCCACGAAACAATCTTGTTTCTGCTCATCAGTCACTATGTCTCGTGGGGCATAACGGGATAGTTGAGTAAATTTAGTGAGGTATTCCCTCACCGTCATGTTTCCCTGCTGCAGTCCCAAAAACTCCTTCCTCTTGTTTTTGAGTTCACCTCTTGGGATGTAATGGTTGCGGAAGCTACACTTGAACTCTTCCGAAGTGATGTTCTCAGGGTCATGATGGGCAGCCACGTAGGCGGTCCACCAATCAGCAGCAGGTCCATGCAATTGATGAGAGGCAAACAGCACCCTCTCATACCCTTGGCACTGTATGATCCTCATCTTGCTTTCAATGGTCTTTAAGCAATCATCTGCCTCCAGAGGTTCAGAAGCACTTGCAAACTTTGGAGGTTGAGTTCCTAGGAACTCACTCAACCTTGGTTGGCGTGGTGCAGCTTGGGGAGGTGGAACTTGATGCAAGTTGGCCACCACTTGAGTCAAGTTCTGGATGAGCTGATTTTGATTCTCCAGCATTTGGTGGAGGGGATCAACTCCTTCACGGCGACCACCCCGGTGCTGTCCTCCAGAAAGATGAGGGTGGCATGCCTCATCGTTGTTGTTGGCGGGGTTGGCAGCACGTCCTTTTCCTCTTCCGGCCATCTGACAGAATCAACCAGTGTTAATTTGAAAGCATTTAGTATCATCTTACTACTTTCATTTGTTTGTACTTTGAAGTGTTGAGGCTTTGTTATACTTTTCTGAGGGTTCATTTCTCACACAAAAATAAATGCAATATTATTTCATGTGGGTTCACACACCAAAGCAAAACAATCTAAAGACGAGGCTGTGGACAATTGCTCATGGCTTCCACAACTCACGTCACACACCAAGCATTAACACACCATTAACTTAACGTAACGACTTGACTATTCGACATCTTGCTAGCTAAGGGAAGGACTCTACACTACTCGTTTTCTTGGGCTGAATCCTCGGGATCTTTCTCATCATTTTGGCTGCCTTCTGACTCTGCTTTGGGTGGGGAGGCTGCTGGTGGAGAAGTGCGACAACGCCTGCTCGCTCGGCGATCTGGGGAGTCAGGAGTCCATGTATCATTCACGGTGACACACAGTTCATTCCCATCTCCTCTTTCTCTCGCCCTCAAGCAGGCTCGCAGCAATGCCTCCGTTTCCTTCAGGGTGTCCCGAACATCCTGAAGCTCTTGCTGACACTCCTGCAGTCGAGTGCTGAGCATAGCAGCATCCTCCAAGCACAAGTCCATGTGCTCATGGGAAGTCCCTTGCTGGACTGGCGGGTACTTGTACTCCGTGGTACCACTCTCACGCTGGAGGACATACATGTACTCAATCCTGTCCAGGTGGCGACAATAGATGTGAATCTGGCAGGTGATGGCCTCCCAGGTGACATCCTTCTCCGCATCGACCTGTGTCGCTCGACAAGCTGGAGAGCGGTGGATCTTAAGCAGCTGATTTTCGCGTATAATCCTCATCTCTGAACTCCATTCTTCCCTCTTCTCACGGATGGTCCTGGTGGAGTTATAGTGGATGATTAGCTTGCCCGTATTGCCGGCGGCTTCGAGCATACGTCGAAGACGGTGCAACAAGCCTCCTACTGCCAATCCGTAGGAAAGGTACGTCACCGGACGGCTCTCCTCTCTTTCGGCTAGGGCAACTACGGGAACTCTCCCTCCTGTGGACTTGCGAGCGGTGCGAATCATGCGAACCATCTAAAACAAAAAGCATTTAAACTTAGGTTAGTTAAACTTTTAAACAAAAATCCTATTTTGAATGAAAGTTGGGGTAAGAAGAAGAAAGTGACTCCACTAAATAACACTTTTCAACACACACCTTGTAAAATAGTTTTTAAGAAAAATAGGGCCCTTAAATACGTCCATTTCTACCTAGGTCCACGTTCCTACGGGCAACCTTGGCTCTGATACCACTTCTTGTCACACCCGGTTTTTCCGAAGAACAACCAAGTGAATAGCACATGTATGCCAGGATCATTTTCTCATACATGTGATGACAAATAGTAAAACATCATTTATTACAAGCCAGGTGTCAGATATAAATAAGTCTTACATAGCAAATGTCTCGATGGACAATAATAAGTTCACCACAAGTAAATAAACTAGCACCGGAAAATTATTCTTGTGGGCTCCGTTACAGGCGTTGCCCGGGGGTCTCCATGAACCTAGAAACCTTCTTCGGTTCCAAAGTCTTGGTCATTATACACCACCTCATTATCTTGACCTGAGCAGCAATATAAACCAACAAAGTATGCAAGGTTGAGTACCAATGGTACTCAGCAAGTGTGGGAAAATTATATCATGCATGGCTAGAACAAGGAGAGGTTGAACTCATGGTTAAAGCACTACGCAATTAATACATATCACCTTAGCTTATTAAGTACCTACAACTACACAGATGAAATGATCCCAATCTCCCATCCCATCATCATAATCCAATAACCATAGCATCATTTCCAATGTTAAGCTCCCCGCTTAACATCCACAACTTCCAAAACCATCAATCCTCTAATCATGAATAAGTCCAAGCCGCTCTTGACCGTGAGCACGGCTGTCATGACAGTTTTGACTCTGCAGAGTTTGTACCACTGTACCCACATGTAGTGATTTCATCCCCCGTTGCCGGGTGGACTAAAAGAACCTCCATTATGCCAGTGGCTACGAACCACATTCACACTTCCCAGGTGTGTAGCCAGGAGATCACTACGAAGCCTTTACAAAGGGATTCCCGACGAGCGTGGGCCCACTGAGGTTTCACCCCTAACAGCATACAAGAGGCTCCAACCCCGCTGCAGTGGCCCCCTCTTGAGCCTTGCGGTTCATATGGTAGTCCAGCTGACACCTACTCCCCGCACCATCCAACACACCCATACTACGCCGGGGATACACCTAATTAATTGGCCAAGCTGCCCAATCTGAGCATGTGGTTGGCACTGTAAAGCCAGGTTACATGCTCCATGAACCGGTCCTTAGGATCCAGGCAAGTACTAAACACAAACCCGAGTCTCGTGCACCCAGCACACAACTAAAACATCCAACTTGCCTTGATCCCTACCTCTACATAACTCACAATATCTCATTCAAGAGTATGGTAAAATATACTGATGATCTCATATCCCAAATATCCCATTCTAAGCATGGCTAAGCATATGCATAATAATAAATGACATGATAAAATAAATCCCAACCCAAGCTACAAGGAAAAAAGGTAATGCAATTCTAGGGAAACATCCTAGCATGGGTTTCATATTTTCAATTGACAATGCACATAATTCTATCTACACATCCTAGTATAGGATCAAAGTGGTCAAGGACACTTGCCTCCTTCCTGCTGCTCTTGAAATGGGTAGTCCTGATCTTGGAAAGGAATAACTCGCTCTTAAGCAGGTTCTACATCATACCATCACACATAGCAAAAGAAAAACAACAATCCATAAAGGCATAGTTCACACTTCCACTTCATTCAAACCACACATTCATATTTATGAAAGTCATTCACCGTTATATGTGTTTGTGGTTACTCTATGTGTGTTGATTTGTGGCTTGCATGCACTTTTAATCATGTGTATATGATTCCTACTTTTGTGTTCACATTTATACTTACATACTATATATATGAGTTTCCAATTTAAATAAATTCCTTATATTCAATTACTACACCTTTTAGCTACCAAGTATGCATGAAAGGTATTTTCCTTCTCCATATGTGTCTTCAGAATTTCTACCAACCCTAAACTGAATTCTTTGGATTTTAGAACTCCATTTATCATTTACTAGTTGCTATATTTTCAGATTTATTTCCTATGTCTAAATGTGAACTTTATTAAGAAAATAACAAGACACATTATCTAAACAGAATAGGTTCTGATCTAAAATATTTACTAATATATTTTTGACCTTTTCCTCTGATGTAAACTATTTTACAATTATTTTCCCTATTTTCCAGAACTATTCTTTACTTAACAATGTGTCCCTATAACTAATAAATGTGAATAATAAATTAAACAGATTCATTTCAACCCAAAATCTATTTTTATCTCACTCCAAAGATTTCTAAGTACTGAGAAAGTTTTTAATTTAATTTTGACAATATGCTTGTCCCACTTTTTAAATTTTAAATACTAGCCACATATTCAATTTCCTAGATTAAATATCAAACAGGGCTAAAAAGGTAAACTCACCCCACTACAGGGTCTATAATATTATTTTAACAATTTTCAGGGGTCTAGCTTCATATAACAGAGGAGTTTTTCCTATTTTTTATTAAGTCCAGGGGCTAAAACTGATTTTTAAATGAATTTACATGATTTTCTGAAGTTCCAGGGGCTAGATCAGAAGTTTCCGGGGCTAGCTCTTATTTCCAGAGAACCCCAGGGGGTAGCACGTAAAATTTCCTGTCTTTACAACGCGGGGCTGACGTGGATCGTCCGATTTAAAACAAACGGCTGAGATTATAACGTCGAACCGGTACGCGGGGATTTAAAGTCTACCGTGCGATTTAAAATAGATGGTGCACAAGCGGCCACGTCGCTCTGATCGAGCGCGGGCGGCGCTGCCCGGCGGCGCACGGCGGCGGGAGGCGGCGATCTTGCCGGAGACTTTCGGATCTTCGAGAATTCTTCCTAGAACTGTGATCTTATGGCATAGATCGGTGGAGGAGAGGTCGGGGATCTCACCTGGGGGGTTTTCTTGAGCTCGGAGGTCCTGGAAGGCGGTCGGCGACGAGGTCCGAAGTGAAACCACGGCGAGGCTCGTCGGCGCTGTGTTTGAACCGCAAGTCACCGAGTTTTCTGCACCTGCAGGGTTCCCCGGAGGCGGTGGATCAAGACCAGCGAGTTAGATCGGAATTTCCGAGCTTAGATCGGCCAGAATTCGCCGGAGAAGGCTCGGTCTCACCGGAGAAAAATTGGCGGATCGCGTGGGAAAAACAGAATGAGGCCGGGGTTTTTATAGACGGGGAAGGGCGGCGGGGTGGTTTAGATCGAGTTTGCGTCGCCCCCGATCGAAATTCGGCTGGGATTCGCAAAAATCCGGGTCGGTTTGGATTCGGGGTGAGAGAGTCCCGGCGCGGGCGCGAGGTAGAAGAAGGGCTGGCGGCCCCCGCCTGTCAGTGGGAGGAAGAGGCGCGCGCGGCTGCGGGCTGGCGCGGTGCTAGTTGGGCCGGCTGGTGGGTTTCGGCCCACTGGCCGTTTTTTTCTGTTTTCTTTTTTTCCTTTTCTATTTCTTTTCTGTTTTGAATTTAAATTGAATTCCAGTTTGTATTTAAATTGTTGCAAAACATGCAACACATCCAAAAATTTTTAAATTCCCCTCTTAACATGATTTAGGGTCTTAACAAGATTTTTGGGGTGTTACATGAAAATGCCCAGAACCAGATCAAAACTTGGAATAGGTAGAAACTGGTCATTCTGACAAAAGAATGACAGTTGAACTCATTGGAGAGGGTGTTGTACCCTAAGGGTGGTGTACGTGATGACAACGCGATAGTAATGTCTCGTAGTGACCAAACCTAGTTACGGTGAGCTTCCAAAGTGGAGGTTCATCAAGTTGGATTAAACTAGATTGTGTTTGGTCTGGTAATGGTGTAGCTTGTGCAAAGTTATTACATTATCTGCTTACGAGATGTATCGCATATTCTCATTGTCATTATGTTGTTACGCCTATTTTCATTTGGACTGCATGCAATATGTTGCGGGACTGATGTTTATTGTCGTATGGTTGCAGATGGTTCGCACTAGGACCACGCACGAGGTTGGTGGCTCTAGCCAAGGGGGAGGCGATAACTCCCAGCCACCGGCCTACGACAGCACCCCGCAGCAGCAGCCACCACCGCCGCCTCCGCTTACTCTAGCGGATGTGATAGCGGCACTGGTGGGAGGTCGTGAGGAGCAGACCGACCTGCTCCGCACGATCGTGCAAAATACGTCCGAGGCGGGGGGACGTCAAGATAGAGGGCCTCGTGAGCCCCGGGAAGTGTCGTACTCGGACTTCATGAGTACGCACCCTCCAGTGTTCACTGAAGCCGAAGAACCACTGGAGGCGGACAACTGGCTGAGGACCATCGAGTCCAAGTTCGGGCTGCTCCAATGTACGGAGCGGCAGAAGACTCTGTTCGCAGCACAGCAACTCCACGGTGCCGCTGGTGCGTGGTGGGCGAACTATGTCGCCTCACGTCCGGCTGGCCATGCCGTGGAATGGCAAGAGTTCCGGGAGGCGTTCCGCGCCTACCACATTCCTCCCGGAATCATGAAGAGGAAGTACCAAGAATTCTTGGAGCTGAAGCAGGGCGGGAGGAGTGCCCATGACTACTCCCGTGCCTTCAACCATCTGGCGCAATATGCGTCAGAATATATCTCCACGGAGGAGAAGAAGAGGGAGCATTCCTATCGAGGGTTATACCCCGAAATGAAGACGCACCTCGTTCAGTGGAATCGCGGCACTTTCAACGACCTAGTCAATGCCGCGATTATGCAAGAGGATGCTCAGCGGGAGTTGGCAGCTGAGCAGAGGAAGCGCAGCGCTCCACCTAGCAGCGGTGGTGGCGAGCCCCAGAAGTACCGTATGGTGTATCGGGCACCATCCGGGCAGCAGTGGCATCCACCGGCGCGACCTCAACGGTTCGGGGGACGTCCGTTCCAGTCACCCTCGTTCCGTCTGCCGATGCCACCACCAAGACAGCAGCAGCAGCAGCAGCAGATGGTACCCCAGGCGTTTCCACCGCCACAACGCGCCCTGGGATTCCGTCCACCGATCAGCGGGCGACCGCCCCATTTCACCTGCTTCACGTGTGGCCAGGCGGGCCACTTCGCGAAGGACTGTCCCCAGGGGCAGCAGAGCAGTGGGCAAGCCCAGTTTCAGGGCGGCGCTCGATGCCGACCTCCGGTGAAGAAGGTTGGTCAGCGGACTGGAGGCGTCCGCAACCTCGACAATGAGGACGCCCCGGAGGGAGACAACGTGCTGGCGGGTACGTTTACTCTCAACCAGCAAGCCATCGTCATATTGTTTGATTCTGGTGCAACCCACAGCTTTATAAGTGCATCCTATGTGGCTAAGCATCAAATGCAAGTCTTCCCAACCGACTGCACTTATATGATCTGCTCACCGGGAGGGAAGATTTCAGCTAATATGATGATTCCAAAGGCACCTTTGTGCTTAGGTGGGAAACTATATCCCACCACTTTGATAATCCTTATGGGACAAAAGATTGATGCAATCTTAGGGATGTCATGGCTACAATACCATGGCGCTGTCCTAGAGACTCGGACATGGACGGTTCATTTAAACTCTCCCTTCCACCGTCCGCATTCCATGGTGTTAGACACGGCAGTGCGGGAGGTGTTAGCAATTAATAATGCTGAAGCTCTCAAGTTAGAAGACATCCCCGTAGTCCGGGAGTACCCTGACGTGTTTCCGGATGATCTTTCGGGCATGCCACCTGAGCGGGATGTCGAGTTCAAGATTGAACTTGCACCCGGGACGACGCCCATATCACGGAGACCATACAAAATGGCTCCAAATGAGCTGGCTGAACTGAAAGAACAGCTCAGTGATCTGTTGAGCAAGGGTTTCATTAGGCCGAGTTCCTCGCCTTGGGGATGCTCGGCGCTGTTCATGAAGAAGAAAGATGAAACCTTGAGGCTGTGTGTGGATTACCAGCCGCTCAACGCCGTCACCATCAAGAATAAGTACCCACTGCCCCGTATTGACATTTTGTTTGATCAACTTGTGGGGGCAAGTGTGTTCTCAAAGATGGACCTTCGCTCTGGATATCACCAGATCAAGATCCGGGCGGAGGATATCCCGAAGACGGCCTTCTCGACGAGATATGGATTATATGAATATCTTGTCATGTTCTTTGGTCTCACAAACGCTCCAGCCCATTTCATGTATCTCATGAACTCAGTGTTCATGCCGGAGCTGGACAAGTTCGTGGTAGTGTTCATCGACGATATCTTGGTTTACTCCAAGACAGAAGCCGAACATGCCGAACACTTGCGGATCGTTCTTCAATGATTGCGAGACCACAAGCTCTACGCCAATTTCAGTAAATGCGAGTTTTGGATCAGCCAAGTGCCATTCTTGGGACATATCATCTCAGCAGAAGGCATTGCGGTTGACCCAAGCAAAATAGAGCAAGTGCTGAAATGGAAAGCTCCCACTTCAGTCCATGAAGTCAGAAGCTTCCTCGGGTTAGCGGGATACTATCGGAGATTCATTCCAAGTTTCTCCAAGCTCGCTAAGCCGATGACAGAGTTACTGAAGAAAGGGACGAAATATGTTTGGAACACGCTGTGTGAAGGAGCATTCCGAATATTGGTGAAGCATCTCACCACAGCCCCAGTCTTAGCTCAGCCGGATATAACAAAGCCCTTCGACGTGTACTGTGACGCGTCCGGTATTGGGCTCGGCTGCGTGTTGATGCAGGAAGGACGTGTGATCGCCTATGGCTCACGCCAACTTCGGAACCATGAGCAGCATTATCCGACTCATGATCTTGAGCTTGCTGCCGTGGTGTTGGCGCTAAAAATGTGGAGGCACTATCTCCTGGGGAACTTGGTGCATCTCTACACCGACCACAAGAGCTTGAAATACATTTTCACCCAGAAGGAGCTGAACATGAGACAACGGAGGTGGTTAGAATTGATCAAAGATTATGAAATTGACATTCATTACCACCCCGGCAAGGCAAATGTGGTTGCCGACGCGCTGAGTCGGAAATCACATGTCCATCACCTCACCATTACACCGGTGGAGGAGGAAGAGCCAAGTTTATACTTGGTTCCTTATGGATCGCTGTACAACCTTGCCCTCATCCCTACCATCAGGGAGGACATCATTGCAGCTCAGAAAGATGATAAAGGCATGGCACATCTCCGGAGACGGATAGACAATGGAGAGATCAAATGTTTCCGGAAGGATGATGAGGGGACCCTATGGTTCAATGATCGCATAGTCGTACCCCGGGATATGGAGCTGAGGAAGAAGCTCCTTGATGAAGCTCACTTGTCGAAATACTCCATTCATCCGGGCAGCAACAAGATGTACCAAGATTTGAAAAAGAAATTTTGGTGGACACGGATGAAGCAGGAGGTAGCTAAGTACGTATCCGAGTGCGATACGTGTAGACGAGTGAAAGCTGATCACATGAAGAAGTCAGGGCTGTTGCAACCCCTGAAGATCCCGGCGTGGAAATGGGAAGATGTGAGCATGGATTTCATTGTACGATTACCCCTAACGTCCAACAAGCATGATTTCATATGGGTAATCGTTGATCGGTTAACCAAGACGGCTCACTTCATCCCGGTGAATACACGTTACAATGCCGGCAAATATGCGGAGCTGTACATAGCGAAGATTCTATGCCTATACGGGGTACCCAAGACCATCGTCTCAGATCGAGGTGCATTATTTGTATCTCGCTTTTGGGAGCAGCTACACGCTGCATTGGGTACTAAGTTGATCAGGAGCTCCGCCTATCACCCTCAAACAGATGGGCAAACAGAGAGGGTGAACCAAGTATTAGAAGACATGTTGAGAGCATGTGCCATCCACCACGGTAGGAACTGGGATGATCACCTACCGTTGGCGGAATTCTCGTACAACAACGGCTATCAGGCGAGTATCAAGTACGGTCGCAAATGCCGCACCCCATTAAATTGGTGCGAGTCCGGTGAAAGGGTCACATTCGGGGTTGATGTGGTGAACGACACCGAAGAGCGCGTTCGGACAATTCAAGCCAATTTGAAGGCCGCTCAATCCCGGCAGAAGAGCTACGCTGATAAGAGGCGTAGGCCGTTGCACTTTGACGTTGGGGAACACGTGTACCTCCGCGTATCTCCGATGAAGGGCGTGCACCGGTTCGGTATGAAGGGGGAGCTCGCTCCCAGTTTTATTGGACCCTACGCTATCACCGAGAAGTGTGGACCAGCAGCGTATCGATTGGAGCTACCGGCATCCCTTGCTGGTGTCCATGATGTTTTCCATGTTTCGAAACTGCGAAAATGTTTGAAGCATACGGCTGCTGTTCCTACCAAAGACATCGGCGAGCTGAAACCGGATTTAACATATGATGAGTATCCGGTGGAAATTCTTGATGAGAAAGCCCGAACCACGCGTAGCAGAACGTTGTGGTTCTACCAAATACTCTGGAGCAACCACACCGCCGAAGAAGCGACGTGGGAGAGCGAGGAATTTCTTCGCTCAAATAACCCGGAGTTCATGGCTTCTCAGTACGGGTAAGTCCCTGTTACATCGCTATCTCTTCTTTTATAATCTCGGGACGAGATTCTTTTAAGGGGGGAGGGATGTAAAAGCCCAAGAAAAAAGACTTGCAAAAACTTTTTATCACCACACAACACCACCGTTTTGTTGTGGATAGATTGTGAAAAAGTGTGAAGAGCAAGTAACCTCCATCAAAAGAGTGGTTAGAGGGGAAAGCCTACACTCTCAAAAAGGGGGAAGTTTACACATGACACATGAGAGGATGATTCAAAACTGTTACATTCAAACTCGTGGTTGCAGCATCTAAAACAAAGATCAAAGTGCATAATTGGATTCCTCAGGTCCAAATTAGTGGGGAGGCAAAGTTTCAATAATTTTTGAAAAGGTTTGCTACCCATTTGTTCAAAAAGGATCCAAATGTGCAAGAATTCAAATATACATTTGAATTTGGGGGAGATTTGCCCAACCATACAAATGTAGATCAATTTGAAACTCCAAACATTTGAATTCATCTCTTGCCAAGTTTTGGAGATCTTTTGAGGGGTGGGGGAGCACTGACAAGTGGGTCCCACATGTCATTGGGGGGGATCAAATGGCACAAAAGTCAACAGCCTTAGGGGGCTAAGTATTGCACTCGGAACAGAGCCGAGGCTCCACGGTAACACCCCGAGAAACGCCGGGCGCCACCTCCTGCTCTTCCCCTCGCACGCTGGAGAGCTCCTCGTGGGGGCGCCGTAAAACCCAGCCGTGCCCCAGCTCGCCACGACCACGAGCCGATCGTGTTTTGCTTCCTTCTCCCGAGTAGCGCCACACCGAGCTCAGTTCGTTCCCCCGACGCCGCTCCTCCGATTCCCCCCTGCACGCTGACATCTGCTCGGCCTTTGCCCGAGCTCCCCACACAAAAAAGGAAGTGCCTGGGTGTGCTCTAGCTGAACACCTCACCACCTTGCGGTGTTAGAACTTCATTTGGCCACCAATTGACGATCGCAGCTGAGGACCGCGGTGCAACCGGCGGAACCGCAACCGGCTGACCGTGGGCAGCGCTCCACAGCCGTTTTCACCGTTCCTCTCCTGCACGAAAAGGTGCGCCATGCTCTCTAGATTGTGTAGGTGCAAGCCGTTTAGCGGTTGATGCACCGGGTGAAGAGTATTTCCAATTCTTCCGAAACGTAGTGTGTTTGGGTAGAGCACGGTCTAACCCAAAATTCCTGCTACTCACTTAGCTATTGGCCGCGCCGGCTTGTCAGCACCTTCCTCACTCCCTAGCGGCCCTCCTCGACCAGGAATCAAGGGAAATGACCCAGAAATGGCTGGGTTTGGGTTGTTTTTCGGGCCACCATAGAATAATAGCTCGGTTCACCGTGGAGCTCTAGGTTGCCGACCGTTTCATGGGGTTTGGCGGTCATTTCCGTCACCCCCGAGCTCCCACGGTGCTCTCCGACCCTTTGCCGATCATTTTTATGCGTTGTAACGCATTCCCGACCACGCCGGAACCCTAACCGCCGCTGTCACCGTCGGGAGCCCTGTTCCGGTGAGCTACGGCCGCCGGAGACACCACCGACGAGTTCAGCGCCGCGAATTACGGGGGAGCGGCGAGTCTGAGATCGGGAGACGGCCGGGAAAGCAGTTCCGGCGACACTCGCCGGAGTGCGCCGCCGCGGACCCCTGTTTGGCGCGAGAAGGAGAAGACTGCCAGGTGGGACCCACTGGCAGATATTTAAACATTTTGAAATGTCCAGTTTGTAGTTCAAACTTTGGAGGACCAAAACTCGGGGTAGGAGAATCCAAAAATTATGAAACAAATTTTGTTGGATTCCTCTCACTGAGTAAAATCCAAATCCGAAACCCAATTTGTACGAAACCCATTAATTAATTCTGGAAAATTCTTTAAAGCTTTTCAGCAAAAGAATTTTTGAGGGAGTTTGGTGCATCCAAAAATCCCCAAATTTTGCCAGAATGTTCTTTAGGACATTAGTGAACCCCTGTAAAAGTTTTAGACCATTTGGAGTTGATTTGGTCAGAGCAATTCAAATTTGAAGGTGCTGTGTTCATTTGAATACAGAAACATTTTCAGAGAATTTCCAAAACTTGGAAATTCAGTTCTGGGCAAATCTTAACTCCAAAAATACTAGAAAAATTCATGCAAACTCTATGAGCTATAATGGTAATTGTAGTTCACTAAGTTGGGCATGAACAGGGGTATTACCTCAGAATTAATTCTTCTTTGCTTATTTGCTAAAAGAATTATTCTGAGCAAACCACTCCATGAAAAGTGCTAGTGTTTGGTCCAGAGAGTTTTCTTGTGACAAGGAACTCACACAAAAATTCTCAGCTCCATTGGAGCTTTGGATCACCCCTGTCCTGTTTAACCACTTGAGGGATTAATATGGAAAAGGGGGAAAACCACTTAGCATTTAACCAGGGGGATTAAGTCTAAGCCAAACCACCAACACCCAATTCATCTTTAAATTCTTAAACAGAGTTCCAGTTGTTAGAGACTGGTTATTAGAACTAATAGCAGAAGTATTACCCTAGACTCACATTGCATTTAAATTAACATATAGTGTTTCATTAACGTGTAGCCATTGAAGAAGAGACTCCGGAAGTGCTGGACTTCCTACTTCCGGAATAGGAACTAACCCCCGACCAGCAGAAACAAGGCAAGCCTTGGTTTGCATTAACCTTTTTATAAGTTTAATTTGTTTACATGTGTCATGTGAAGTATGATTGTGCATTAGGTATAGGATGGATGGAACCCCACTTGCATGACCAGAATTTTTCCATAAGAGTGAGGGTAGTGTTTAAGATCTCGAGTAGACATGCTATGCTTAATAATTCATAGGACTTCGGTACAAGTCGAGTAGTTAGAATCTACTCGCGAGATAGGCCGGGACACGGGTTTGGTTCGAGTGACGGGAGATCACTTTAGTAATGAAAATGAGACTAGGCAGGGGCTAGGGCGCAGCAAGAGGAAATCTTGTGTGCGCAGCCCTGTCCGTGTCGATTGAGGACCGAGCCGTGTGTGACCCTGCTGAACAAGTATTGAACGTACCGAAGGCATATAGGATATATGGGCCCCGATAAACCGATGTAGCCTAAACCTCTGGGCGTCGAGGCATAGCACACCGATTTATAGGTGTAGGTTGGGGGCAGCAAGGTGGAAATCTGCCAACGGGCATAGAGAGATGCTCCATGTGGGGAACCTCCTGCTCATTTCGATGCGACCGGTTCGATGTTTGGGCTGTTGGGTGAAAGGTTGTCCCGTACGACATCGAGTGAGCGTGCTGTGCAGCTCCATGGGTGGGCGTACGTTACGTGCTCTTTGGGTTTCCCTGCAGGTGTATATCGAGTCGATTCGCCGTCCCTCGCGGTGAAGAGTACCACTTGGTCACTGAGTCGTGACGTAGACTAATGTATGAAATATGGTGATTCAATACTGCTGATATGATATAACATTGTATTGCTACATGTTTGCCACCAAATATTGCTTACTAAATTTCAGCTTCATGAACCGTTAACTGTTGCTAAAAGATGAACTAAGGATGAACTTGTAGGCATGTCCATTTGCTGCAACATTGCTATCCTATGTCATGGTACACCTCATGTAGAGTTTCATGCTTAGGTGAGGCGGTTAAGCCTTGCTGAGCCTTCGTGCTCACGGTTGCTGCTTAAGTGTTTTTCAGGTGAAGAGCCACCCACGGACTCGGAGTACGAGTCCAACGGTGAGGGTTACACTCCGTCGGGGACCACGGCTGAGTGGGAGCCGTACACGCCGCGCTGAGCTGAGACGTGCAGCTAGTGTGGGTTGCCCTAGGGCTGGGCAACCGACTTTTGCTAGATAGGCGGGCGTGAGTTGTACAAAAGAAACTTCCGCTGTGTAATAAAGACCCTAGTTTGTAACTGAGAAGTGTACTACTTTGTACATTCAGTTTGTTTTCCCATGTAATATAATGTGTTCTTATGACGTGTGCTGTCGGGTGTCGCATCGCGCGGCACCACCCTCTGCGATCCTGGATGAGCGGATTCCGGTCCGCCACAGTGGCGATCGCAGCGGCGGCTCGGCGACCCGAGTGAGAAAAGTCTCAGTCGGGTGAATCTTCTCTGTGGCTGACATGTGGGACCCACCCGGGGTTTTAACCTCTGAAATTCACTCCTAATCACTGTTGTAAACAGTGAGCCCAAAAATACCCATGGTGATTCAAATTATTCACCCATGAGCCATTTGAATTGGTTAGAATTCAAATTGGGTTTTGTTTGAATGAATTTCAGCACAAGTTCAGTTTGAAATTCAAAAGATCAACTCCAAATGAAGTGAAAATTGGTTGGTGAACTCACAAAAATGTGCTGAATAAGAATATGCCTCCCACTTTTGAATTCATGGGATAAAAACAGTTTGAATTTGAATATGGTTTCAAACTGCCCTCTTTCTAACTATACCCAAAATGACCTCAAAAAGGTTTTGAATTTGGATGAAACTTGGCATGGACATCCTTAGCAATGTGTAGGAGTTTTCATATGTCCAGCCCCTCTATATCATATGTGGGAAATACCACTTTTGCAATATGTGAGTTTGTTTTCTAATGAGCATGTTAATGGTGGTTACTTGCTCTTCGTTTGTGTTCATCATCTTTCCTCAAATGAGGTGTGTGTGTATGGTGATGGACACTTCAAATATGTGTCAAAAACTGAGGCCCTTACATTCCTCCCCCCTTAAAGGAATCTCGTCCCGAGATTATAATGTGAAAATGAGAGAGAGGACGGTGGAAAATTACCGGATATGCGACGTGAAAAAGTCGGGGTAGTTAGCACGAAGAAATTCTTCGCTCTCCCATGTCGCTTCGTCCACGGAATGATTACTCCATAGAAAATTGTAGAACCACAACGTGCGGTTGCGTGTGGTTCGGGCCTTTTCATCAATAATCTGCACCGGTTCCTCTCGATAGGTGAGATCCGGTTGCAGTTCTTCAATGTCTTCCAGCTGAATGGTAGTTGATAGCTTGAGACACTTCCTCAGCTTGGAAATGTGAAAGACGTCGTGCACACCGGAAAGTGCTTCTGGTAATTTCAGCCGGTATGCCTCTGATCCACATCTTTCGGTAATCTGGAATGGACCGATGAATCGGGGTGCCAACTTTCCTCTCACCCCAAATCTGTTTACGCCCTTCATTGGAGACACACGTAGATATATGTGATCCCCCACATCGAATTGTAATGGCCGTCTTCTCCGTCCGCATACTGTTTCTGACGGGATTGAGCGGCTTTTAGGTTCGCTTGAATCAGTCGAACCTTTTCTTCCGCGTTGTTGACGAGGTCAATCCTGAAGGTAACCCTTTCGCCAGACTCACACCAGTTCAATGGTGTGCGGCATTTTCTCCCGTATAGCGCCTCGTAGGGCGCCATCTTGATGCTGGCTTGGTACCCATTGTTGTACGAGAACTCGGCTAACGGCAAGTGATCATCCCAACTCTTGCCGTGGTTGATAGCGCAAGCTCGTAGCATGTCTTCTAGTATCTGATTCACCCGCTCCGTTTGCCCATCCGTCTGCGGGTGGTATGCTGAACTACGGATCAGCTTCGTCCCCAATGCAGCGTGCAGCTGCTCCCAAAAACGGGACACAAATAAAGTGCCCCGATCCGATATGATGGTACGGGGTACGTCGTACAAGCATAGGATCCGTGAGATGTACAGTTCAGCGTACTTCTTGGCGTTGTAGTTCGTGTTGACCGGGATGAAATGGGCAACTTTGGTGATCCGATCGACGATCACCCACACAGAATCATGCTTCTGAAAAGTGGTGGGTAAACCGACGATGAAGTTCATGCTCACGTCCTCCCACTTCCAGGCAGGAAAGCCCAGTGGTTGCAGCAGTCCCGGTTTCCGCATATGGTCTGCCTTCACCCTTCGACATGTATCACACTCGGACACGTATTTTGCAGTCTCTCGTTTCATCCGTGTCCACCAAAACTTGCTTCTGAGTTCTTGATACATTTTGTTGCTGCCGGTGTGAATAGAAAACTTTGATAAGTGAGCCTCATCAAAGATTTTCTTCCGTAGTTCCGGGTTACGGGGTACGACGATCCGGTCCTTGAACCATAGGACGCCGTCTCCGTCCTTCCGGAAACACTTCAGCTCCCCACTGTCTACACATCTCCGCAAATGTGACATGCCCTTGTCATTCTTCTGGGCTGCCGCTATCTCTTCGTGGATGGTGGGGATCAAAGCTAAGTTGTAGAGAGCTCCGTGTGGGATCACATGTAGTGGTGGTTCGCTCTCTTCCAAATGTGTGATGGTCAGATTGTTGACGTGTGACTTGCGGCTCAGCGCATCTGCCACTACGTTTGCCTTGCCCGGATGATAATGGATCTCTATTTCGTAATCCTTTATCAGTTCCCATCTTCGTTGCCTCATGTTCAGCTCCTTCTGAGTGAATATGTACTTGAGGATTTTGTGGTCGGTATATAGATGTACGAGGTTACCGAGTAGGTAGTGCCTCCACATCTTCAGTGCAAGTACCACGGCAGCGAGCTCCAAGTCATGAGTTGGATAATTTTGCTCATGGTTTCTAAGCTGCCGTGATCCATACGCGACCACTCTTCGGTCTTGCATCAGCACACATCCGAGCCCAATGCCGGATGCATCGCAGTACACATCGAACGGTTTTGTTGTGTCTGGCTGCGCCAAAACCGGTGCTGATGTCAGGTGCTTGACTAAAGCCTTGAATGCTGCTTCACATGCTGGACTCCAAACATATTTGGTAGCCTTCTTCAGCAGCTCTGTCATTGGCCTGGCAATCTTCGAGAAGTTCGGAATGAACCTCCGATAATACCCTGCGAGTCCGAGGAAACTCCATACCTCGTGAACAGTTCTCGGGGATTTCCAATTCAGCAACTGAGTGATCTTGCTCAGGTCTACAGCGATACCCTCCGCTGAGATGATATGCCCGAGAAAAGGCACTTGCGATATCCAAAACTCGCATTTGCTGAATTTCGCGTGTAACTTGTGATCCCGCAGCCGTTGCAAGACTATACGCAGATGCTTCTTGTGATCTTCCTCTGACTTGGAATATACCAGGATGTCGTCGATGAAGACCACGACAAACTTGTCCAGCTCCGGCATGAATACCGAGATCATTAAGTACATGAAGTGAGCTGGAGCATTGGTGAGGCCGAAGGACATGACCAGGTACTCATAAAGTCCGTACCTTGTCGAGAAAGCTGTCTTTGGAATGTCCTCAGCCCTTATCTTAATCTGATGGTACCCGGATCTTAAATCCATCTTGGAAAAGATCTTTGCTTAGACAAACTGATCAAACAACATTTCAATCCATGGCAACGGGTACTTGTTCTTGATGGTTACGACATTTATTGGACGGTAGTCCATGCAAAGCCGTAACGTCTCATCCTTATTCTTGACAAATAATGCCGAACAGCCCCATGGCGAGGAGCTCGGCCTAATAAAACCCTTCTCCAGAAGGTCCGTGAGCTGAGTCTTCAGTTCGGCCAACTCCTTGGGCGCCATCTTGTACGGTCTTCGGGATATTGGCATGGTTCCCGGTGCAAGTTCAATCTTGAACTCCACCTCTCTATCGGGTGGCATCCCCGGCAAATCGTCCGGGAATACATCAGGGAACTCTCGGACCACTGGAATATCTTCCAATCTGATAGTTATGGCTTGATAGACACATGGAAGTTTTATTTCTGGACTGTCCAGAAATAATGAGTGAGACCCGTGCACTTCTGAGTTTAAGTGCACGACTCGAAGGACGGTGTCTAAAACAGCACCGTGGCGGGTTAACCACGACATCCCTAGGATGACATCGACCTTCTGTCCCTCTAAGATAATGAGAGACGTGGGGCACACTCTACCCGCTAAGCATAATGGTGCTCTGGAAACCATTACGCTTGCTGAAATCTTCCCACCCGGTGAACAAATTAAATATGGACTATCGGTGGGTAGTATTGGCAAGCTGTGTTTAGCAATGAAAGCTTGGCTAATAAAATTATGCGTGGCGCCTGAATCAAACAGTACTATAGCGGGATGCTGGTGGAGTTGGAACATACCCGCAAGGATTGGCTCGCCCTCCAGCACGTCCTCTATGGCAAGCTGGTGGACGGTGCTGGGCCTAGGGTTTGCCCGCCGCGCATTAGTAGGGTTCCGGGGTTGATTCCTCCCCGGAAACTGCGGTGCCACTCCGCCGCCTTGCCTCTCCGGGCAACTGCTCGTGAAGTGCTCTGGATGACCACACTTGTAACATGTGGCCGCTGTTGGTGTAGTGCTCGGGGGACGAAAGCCCGGCATGCGCTGCTGAGGTGCATACGCACGCGGCATTGCCCGCTGCTGCTGTTGTTGCGGAGGTGGTACTGACAGTGCCGGCCTGAATGCCTGTGAAGAGTACGGCCGACTGCGGAACGGCATCGACCGCTGTGGTGGCTGCCAGCGTGGACCTGATGGTGGGCGATTCACCATCCGAAACTTCTGAGAAGGACTGCCTCCTTCTCCGCTGCTCTGCTGCGTGCTTCGCTTTCGCTCCGCCGCCGCCAACTCCTTGCCGGAGTCCTCCTGAACAATCGCAGCATCAATGATGTCGTTGAGGCTGCCGCGATTGAACATCGCCAACTTGTCCTTCAGGAGCGGGTTAAGCCCCTGGTAAAAATAGTCCCGCCGCTTCTCGTCCGTATCTGCGTGATACAACGCGTAGAGCGCGAGATCGTTGAACGCCCTGGAGTATTCCAGCGCGTTCCGGCTCCCTTGCTGCAGGTGTAGGAATTCCTGCGTCTTCCTCTTCATTAAGCCTGGCGGTATGTGATAGGCCCTGAAGGCCGTCCGGAACTCCGTCCAGGTCATCACTCGGTCGGTGGGCTGTGAAGCACAGAAGTTGGCCCACCACGCGCTCGCGGATCCTGTGAGCTGCTGGACCGCGAACTGAGTCTTGTGCTGCTCACTTATCTGGAGCAGCCCGAACTTCATCTCTATTGCGCGGAGCCAGTTGTCCGCGTCAAGAGGTTCATCCGCCCTTGAGAATACTGGGGGATGAGTCGCCAGGAAGTCGGAGTAGGAGCTCTGTTGATGCTCCTCACGTTCTTGACGTCTCTCTGGGCGAGACGTATTGGCGATAAGCGTTTGCAGCAACTCCGTGTGCTGCTGATGTGAACCCGCCATTGCTGAGACGATGTCGGCCAATGTAACCGTTGGCAGTGGCGGTGGCGGTGTTTGCTGTTGCTGTTGTCCCGAGGAGTCCTCGGGAGGCTGTTGGGAGGTCTCTCCCCCTTGGCTAGTACCCCCAACATCAGGGTTGGCACGAGTACGCGTCATTCTGAAATTCAAAACAGCAGCGATTAGCACATGTCTTACTTAAAATTCCATATGTAACAGTAGGTATTGAAGTGACACATGATTAATTTGCACAACATTCACATATATTGATAAAGCATAAACTTTATACAAGATACATTATTCTCGGGTCTCCGAGAAGTCGTGCTCAAGTTCACTACCTGTACATACACCACTGTCTATACGACATGTCACCGATTACAAAATTTGGGCTACATTACCCTAGCTGCCCTAGATGGCAACTGTAACCCCCTACTTGGAGTAGAACTCGACCTCCTGTGGGTCGTCCTCCTCCGGTACCTCTGCTGGTGGCTCTGGATCTACCACCTCTTCTCCCATCCCGGGTTCTCCCATTGCTGGAAGGCCCAAGACCACCGGTACGCCTAACACCGGAGGTACGAGGTCCTGCAAAGCATGCACCTCGTCCATAGACCGGTTGTAGTCCCCTTCCCAGCCTTAGCCTTCCTCAATAGCGTCGTCCCGCTCTTGAGTAAGTTCCTCGTTCTGCTGGGTCAGATTCTGTACCAGTCCCTGTAACGCCGCGATGTCGACACGGCTCTTCTTCTTTGCCTTCTTCAAATGATGCAACTGATTGTGCTGTTCATTCAGTCGCTTGATCGTTGGAAGGAGCACATTGCGGAGTGCGCTGTGAGCACTCTTGAAATGGTCTCCACGGCTCGTGATCTGTTTGAGCTTGGTGGCGGGATGCTCCGTATGAACAGCTTGGCTGTCCATTACGGCGTTTCCCGCCCTCATCTAGAGGCTAAGGTTTGCCTCCGCAGGGTTGTGCCTTGGGCAACTCGGGTCCGTTGCCTCCAGGTACCTCTCTTCCCATACATGCTGAGCCCGTCCCTCCACCGGAACGAGCGCGTATGGAGTGCCCTCCATAGCCTGCACGTGTAGTTGGCAGAAACGTGACATAGTGTCACGGGCTGCCACTTGCCACATTCCCTCGGGTTGTCTACCTCTCACCGTGACGGTGAACGGCACCCACCCGGGTGGCATAGGTCCTGCAGGGACTTCGACATGGATCGTCCACGCCTTGTTCCCCTCTTCGCCTTCTTCCTTGGCGAAGTATTGCGGTATCTGGTTGTATCCGAAATATTGAAGCATCTGCCTCAATGTTTCCGGATAGCCGCTGCAGTGAGAACAGTGGGACACCACCCACCCGTTCTCCAACTGCTTATCTGCTGTCATCTGTAAAAATATATTTGAGAAATGTCAAATATTTATTTAAACAGTAAACCATTGAGTTATAACATAAGACATGTCATTGAACTCATAAAACTTGGAAACATAGTTCAAATTTTAAACAAACTTGACTGCTGATCTGCTGTTCCCATGACAGCCCTGACCAGTTTCCATTTTAACCTGATTTAGGCCATGTTAAAGGCAAAACCAGTTCTGGAGCTCAACATCAAAGTTAAATCTAACTTCAATAGCTTTCCAGAAAGCATTTGCTTGGCCTAAGATCTGTCCTGGTTCCAAAAGTTATGAGATGTCGAAGTTAACAGGATTGCTGGAGACAATTGGACAGCACCTCCCTGCTTTAGGTACTGATTTGATCCAAGAATTCCAGTTAATTATGTTCCTAATCCGACAAAACTTTCTGTTACAAAGTTGTAACCTATCTCATAAGCTTTCCAGAACTACCTCATTTTCTATTTTTAGAATTTTATGCAGGAAGTTATGCTCAATTTACAGAGAGTTTACAGAGAGTCTTTACTCTGTCCTGTTTTCTGGACAGTTTCAACTCTACTGCATTTTTCGAGTGGTTAAGCGATGAAACACCTCTGGACCTCAACAGAAAAGTTGTAACGATTTTCCAAAGCTTTCCAGAATTGTATCATATGACCCCAACCTCGAACAAACTCAACCTCTAACCTCTGATTAGCTTCAGCCTTGATTCGGCTGAAAACAGAGTGCTCTGTCCATAACAACCTATAAGTTGAAAACTTGTTAACTTTGAATATCCTGTTCAAGGGAAGGAGTTACATCAAATTTTACTACTTTAGATCAAAACATTCAAGTATTAAATGAAGTTGTTCATTTAATGGGGTGTGACGTCGATGCGTCACCAGATTATGTCGGTACTACGTCCTCACAAAGGAAAAACCTATACCGGACTTAGCCGGCTTCGTTATTTCAGTGGCACTAAACGTCACTCACACACGGATGCTACACATCTACCGTTTCGTGGTCAGGCTACCTGCAGAAACTCAAGCAATCATCAGACTCGGCTGCACACCGAGCCCGGAATCCATACAGTTCGTAAACCCGGCCGTCATCACTCGCCCGGATGTTCTCAAGCCAAACACGCCTTGAGTTACGTGTTCATGTTTCATACCACGTGACGGGGTCTCCCAAGTTGCACCACGCACGCCAGGGACAGACGTTGCTCGAATACCCCAAACGACATGAAGAGTCGTAGAGGATATCAAAGCGGGTCGGGTTACCTGCCACCCGTGGGGCTCCACCCTTCAGCTTGTGCGCACTGGTGGACAGCGCTTACGTGCACCCCCCAAGACATACTCGTCCCGAGATGCACGATTTTCCGACATAGACAAATAGGTTAGTATGCCACTTTGTATACACTAATAACATCCTTATACGGGTTACTAACTCGTTCCTCACTGGATTTTTGAAAAAAGATGACCTTTGTAGTGCGTTAAACCTCAAGCGAGCTCTGATACCACGCTGACACGACCCCACGGTCTTGTCGAGCCAGGATCACGCTGAGGGGTGCTGCGTTGCACGGCACCGGATAACACACATCAAAGGTACAAAGCGGAGGCGAAATTTTATTACATAACGAGTTTATGAACATGTTTACATCAAAATAGGTCCAGTCTACACTCACGGGCGTAGACTACGCATCAAGTTCACGTCCATCCCTGGAACGTGTCCTTGCTAGCACACACGCACACTAACTCTGCGGCGTGCATGACTCCCACTCGACGGGATTCCCCTCCTGGGGTTCCGTCTCCTCTTCGGGAGTCTCTTCCACATAGAACCCTGCAAAATCTTCAAACACAAGCAGTGAGCACGAAGGCTCAGCAAGTCTGACCCGTCTCACCTAAACATGGAACTTCTACATGCGGGGTGATGGGTGCATGAGGTAAAATCATTTGCAAAGGACTCGCCTAATTAGTGGAACCTTACTTTCAAGTTTTAGCAGCAGGTTGTGGAGAACCTTACGCTAAGGCACATGAGAGAGCCGCAATCAAACAAGAAACGCATTTCTCTCATGTACTTTGCCCAAAGTTGAAAAGAACTTTAGTTAGCTCTAGACTACAGCAAATCATTAGCAATCAAGTCCATCTTTCAATCAGCAACATTTTAAACATGTAACTAACCTGTTCTTTCTACGTCACGGTACAGTGAACAAGTGGTACTCACTGACCGCGAGGGACGGTGATTATAATCGATTTACACCTGCAGGGTTACCCGAATAACCCATCACGTACGCCCGTACTCGATGTTGCCTACAGAAACCATCACGGACGCCGTACACAACCACCTTTCACCCGTCAGCCAAATATTGAACCGGTCCCATCGTCCCGAGCCAGAGGTCTCTGCACGCACATCTCCGTGCCGCCAGCCGATTTACACCTCAAGCTCTCAACCTACCCCCTGAACAACGGGCAATGCCTCAATACCCAGCTACCTGAGTTACATCAGTTTCCCGGTTCCCATATAGCCGGTAGGTCTTCGGTACTGTTCTAGCTTGTTCAACAGGCCCGCACACGGCTCGGTCCTCAATCGACACAAGCGGAGCTATAGCACACAGACCCCAAAGTCCTGCTGCCCTTACTCTCCGCTCGGTCTCATTTTTCTTGCCATGTGTATCATGTGCTATCTCTACCTGAGTCGAGTGCCTCTAGCCTATGCTCGCGAGTAGTTCCAACTACTCGACTTGTACCGAATCCTACCCTATCTTAGCATTGCAGTAGCTAACGGGGTTTGCAATCCTAAACCCAACCCATGGTTTTCTTGGCTATGCAGTTGGGTTTCCAAACAAGACTCTAATGCAAAGAATAAAGTAATCAAGTATGTGCTCAAAACAATAAAAACTTGTAAAAGGTTAATGCAAACCGGAGCTTGCCTTGCTGCTCTTGGTCGTAGGCTAGCTGCTCCTCCGGAGTAACAAAGTCTAGGACTTCGGTTTCCTCCTCGACCTTAGCGACTACATGAGATACAAGTATATGTATTAATTTAAATGCATTTGATTGAATTTAAATTTGTGAAGTCTATAACCCTTACTAGACAGACCCAATGACTGTGAAACTTTTACTGGGGCTGGGTTACAACCTAAACAGAGACTTGGTCAAGTTTTAGTTGCAGCAAAGCTCATTTGAGCCCTCCACAATTAATTATGTACTTGACCTTAATTGAAGGCTTTTAGGGTGTTCTAAGGATTTTCATGAAACAAACTATGACTTTCTGAAAACTAGATTTTCAGAGGGTTCTAATGGAGTTGGTCTCACTTAATTTGAAGGTTCCTAGCTAAAGATATGAGCTAAACAATTTCAGAGAAAATTCTGAAAATGTTTTCTGGACATTTTCTATTTTCTCTGGAACAGTTTCACTAATCACATCATTAGGTGGATCAATTGAGCTCAAATGGATCTGAAATTATGGTAGTTCAGGGATATTTTGGTGAACATCCCAGCAAAATTTCAGGATTTTCCTCCAAAGTATTCTCCAGTTAAAATTCCAAACAGTTTAAACTTTGAGGAACTAATTCTGGAGAAATAAGGGCTTTCATGAAGTGAAACTTGATTTGCTGGAAAGTGCTCAGAGAGCTGAATCCAACAAAATTTGGTTCACTCGATTTGGAGTTTTCTAGCTCAAGTTATGATGATTTGAAGTTTGAAGGAAATCTGAAAATCGGGGGAAAAGTTTAAACTTGCGGGTGGGCCCCGGGGACACGCGTCGCACGCCGAGGCGACCACACACTGCGGCCCACAGGGTCTTTGCGCGCCAGCACACCCGATCCCGGCTGCAGCCTGATCCCGATTTAAAATATCTGCCGCTGACAGCTGGGGTCCACCCCCTTCGTCAACCTCTCGCCGCCCGCGCTCCGCTGCCGAGGGACCTCGCCGGAGAGCTCGCCGGCAGCTTCTGTGGAGCTTCAAACTTCACGATCTTGGCCGCCCCTGCCTACTTTCACACGGGGAACAGGATTCTGGGGTCAGCTCGTCATGACAACGGCCGGTACATGGTCGGCGACGAGCCGCCGCCTCAGAAAAACTTCGGCCATGTCGGCTGACTCCCCTAGCACCTCAGCTACTCAAGGAACCGGTCGGGAAGCATCAGCGGACCTCAGGGAAGGTCGACACAAGCTCAAGGCAGCTCGGGGGAGGCCAGAAGTAGGTCCTCACCGTGCGCCCGATACCTCCCGCTTGCTCCGCCGTTGGTAAACCTCAAAATCCGCCGGTTGCAGAGGTTCTCCGGCCAAAGGTTGTGAAGGCAACTTGTGCGTTACCGTGTCTAGTTTGTGTGAGAGCGGATTGAGGCCCTCTAATCCTTTCTATAGTATGAATTCGATGAAACCACACCCGAAGGTCGATCTGCACACAGAAAGGGGAAAACTGGAAATTCGCCGCCGGTGAGCCAACACTCGGGCTGTGGCTCGGGGGTGAGCAGCACCGGTCACCAGCGCGTCCAAGGGTGCCTTGGCTCGGGTGTGACAACGCCCCGGTTGGGCTGTCCACGGGAGCCCGAGGTGCGGCGGTTTTAAGTCACCGAATTGATCTTTAGGCATAGCCGAGATCAATCGGTTTCAGCTGAGTTTTAGCAACGGGGAGGAAGGAGAAGAGTTCCTAGTACCTTGCCGTAGCTCGAGAGGGGACGGGAAGGCTGTGATCGGCGTTCTCCGATCGATTCTGAGCTGCAGAAGGAGTTTGCCGGCGCTGAGTTCTTGCGGGGGAAGAAACGGGCGAGGCTTCGGCCGAGGAGGGGGAAGACGCCTTAAGAAGGCTCTGAACCGCCTCACGCCCGCGCGTGGCCAAGCAGCTGCTGACGCGGCGGCTCCCCTCGGTGGCGATCGCAGCGGCGGCTCAGCGACCCGAGTGAGAAAAGTCTCAGTCGGTTGAATCTTCTCTGTGGCTGACATGTGGGACCCACCCAGGGTTTTAACCTCTGGAATTCACTCCTAATCACTGTTGTAAACAGTGAGCCCCAAAATACCCATGGTGATTCAAATTATTCACCCATGAGCCATTTGAATTGGTTAGAATTCAAATTGGGTTTGGTTTGAATGAATTTCAGCACAAGTTCAGTTTGAAATTCAAATAAAGTTTGAATTTGCCCCACTTAGCTCATGTCAATATCAACTCCAAATGAAGTGAAAATTGGTGGGTGAACTCACAAAAATGTGCTGAATAAGAATATGCCTGCCACTTTTGAATTCATGGGATAAAAACAGTTTGAATTTGAATATGGTTTCAAACTGCCCTCTTTCTAACTATACCCAAAATGACCTCAAAAAGGTTTTCAATTTGGGTGAAACTTGGCATGTACATCCTTAGCAATGTGTAGGAGTTTTCATATGTCCAGCCCCTCTATATCACATGTGGGAAGTACCACTTTTGCAATATGTGAGTTTGTTTTCTAATGAGCATGTTGATGGTGGTTACTTGCTCTTCATTTGTGTTCATCATCTTTCCTCAAATGAGGTGTGTGTGTATGGTGATGGACACTTCAAGTATGTGTCAAAAACTGAGGCCCTTACATTCCTCCACCTTAAAGGAATCTCGTCCCGAGATTATAAGGTGAAAATGAGAGAGAGGACGGTGGAAAATTACCGGATATGCGACGTGAAAAAGTCGGGGTAGTTAGCGCGAAGAAATTCTTCGCTCTCCCATGTCGCTTCGTCCACGGAGTGATTACTCCATAGAACCTTGTAGAACCAAAACGTGCGGTTGCGTGTGGTTCGGGCCTTTTCATCAATAATCTGCACCGGTTCCTCTCGATAGGTGAGATCCGGTTGCAGTTCTTCAATGTCTTCCAGCTGAATGGTAGTTGATAGCTTGAGACACTTCCTCAGCTGGGAAATGTGAAACACGTCGTGCACAGCGGAAAGTGCTTCTGGTAATTTCAGCCGGTATGCCACTGATCCACATCTTTCGGTAATCTGGAATGGACCGATGAATAGGGGTGCCAACTTTCCTCTCACCCCAAATCTGTTTACGCCCTTCATTGGAGACACACGTAGATATACGTGATCCCCCACGTCGAATTGTAATGGGCGTCTTCTCCGGTCCGCATACTGTTTCTGACGGGATTGAGCGGCTTTTAGGTTCGCTTGAATCAGTCGAACCTTTTCTTCCGCGTTGTTGACAAGGTCAATCCCGAAGGTAACCCTTTCGCCAGACTCACACCAGTTCAATGGTGTGCGGCATTTTCTCCCATATAGCGCCTCGTAGGGCGCCATCTTGATGCTGGCTTGGTACCTGTTGTTGTACGAGAACTCGGCTAACGGCAAGTGATCATCCCAACTCTTGCCGTGGTTGATAGCGCAAGCTGGTAGCATGTCTTCTCGTATCTGATTCACCCGCTCCGTTTGCCCATCCGTCTGTGGGTGGTATGCTGAACTATGGATCAGCTTCGTCCTCAAGGCAGCGTGCAGCTGCTCCCAAAAACGGGATTTCAAACTTCAAATGCATAGAACTTTTGCTAGGAAACTCCAAATTCGATGAACCAAATTTTGCTGAACTCAGAATTCTGAATACGTTCCAGCAATGCCAATTTCAGCTCACGAAACTTAATAGTTTTCCAAAATTAAATCCCTAAAGTTCAAACTGTTAGGAATTTTATCTGGAGAACTACTTCATGAAAAATTCTGAAATTTCTCTTAGAGGTTCATTGGAAAATCCTTGAGTCACAGTAAAATTTTCAGAAGCATCAAAGTTCATTTAGTCCCCCTAATTGGGTGATTAAGAGGACTGCCCTGAGAAAATAGAAAAATGTACAGAAACATTTTTCAGATTTTCTCAAATCTTAATTAGGGCATAACTTTCAGTAGAATTCTTCAAATGACATGAAACCAATTCCATTAGAACCATATTAAAGTCTAGTTTCCATCAAGTAATGGTTGGAGCCATGAAAACCCCTGGAATTACTTAGAGGCTCAAATAATGACCATATAGGCTTTTATTTGTACAAGGTTCAAATGAACTTTGTTTCAAATGAAACTTGGTCAAGACTCTGGTTAGGACCCTACTAAACCCCACCATAAAAATTTCAGAACTAAAGGGGAGGGCTAGCTAGAGTTATTAGTAATTATGCATTCAAGTTACACATTGCATTTAAATTGACATATAGTATTTCATTAACGTGTAGTCGCTGAAGGCGAGGAGACTCCGGAAGTACTTGACTTCCTCCTTCCGGACAAAGACTTAACCCCTGACCAGCAGCAGCAAGGCAAGCCCCGGTTTGCATTAAGCCTTTTATAAAGTTTTTACTTTGTCTACATACGTAGTGTGAAGTGTGTATGTGCAGTAGGTGTAGGATGGATGGAACCCCACTTGCATGACTAGAATTTTTCCATAAGAGTGAGGGTAGTGTCTAAGACCTCGAGTAGACAGGCTATGCTTAATGATTCATAGGACTTCGGTACAAGTCGAGTAGTTGGAATCTACTCGCGAGTTAGGCTCGGGCCACACGGGTTTGGTTTGAGTGATGTGAGATCACTTTGGTAATAAAAATGAGATTAGGCAGGGGCTAGGGCGCAGCAAGAGGAAGTCTTGTGTGCGCAGCCCTGTCCGTGTCGATTGAGGACCGATCCGTGTGCGGCCCTGCTGAACAAGTATTGAACGTACCGAAGGCATATCGGATATATGGGCCCCGATAAACCGATGTAGCCTAAACCTCCGGGCGTCGAGGCATAGCACACCGATTAGGTGTATGTTGAGGGCAGCAAGGTGGAAATATGCTAACGGGCATAGAGAGATGCTCCGTGTAGGGAACTCCTGTCCGTTTCGGTGCGACCGGTTTGATGTTTGGGCTGTTGGGTGAAAGGTTGTCCTGTACGACATCGAGTGAGCGTGCTGTGCAGCTCCACGGATGGGCGTACGTGACGTGCTCTTTGGGTTTCCCTGCAGGTGTATATCGAGTCGATTCGCCGTCCCTCGTGGTGACGAGTACTGCTTGTTCACTGAGTCGTGACGTAGTTAATGTATGAAATGTTATGCTTCAATATTGCTGTCATGATATAATTGTATTGCTACATGTGTGCCACCAAATATTGCTTACTAAATTTCAGATTCCTGAACTTTTAACTTGTTGCTAAAAGATGAACTAAGGATGAACTTGTAGGCGTGTCCATTTGCTGCAATGTTACTACCCTATGTTCCTTGTACACCTCATGTAGAGTTTCATGACTAGGTGAGTCGGTTAAGTCTTGTGGAGCCCTCGTGCTCACGGTTGCTGCTTAAGTGTTTTTCAGGTGAGGAGCCACCCACGGACTCGGTTTACGAGTCCACCGGCGAGGGTTACCCTCCGTCGGGGACCACGGCTGAGTGGGAGCCGTACATGCCGCGCTGAGCTGAGACGTGCAGCTAGTGTGGTTTGCCCTAGGGCTGGGCAACCAACTTTTGCTAGATAGGCGGGCGTGAGTGGTGTAATTTAGACTTCTGCTGTGTAATATAAACAATAGTTTGTAACTGATGTTTGTACCTGTTTGTACACTCAGTTTGTTTTCCCATGTAATATAATGTGTCCTTATGACGTGTGCTGTCTGGTGTCGCATCGTGCGGCACCACCCTCTGCGATCCTGGATGAGCGGATCCCGGTCCGCCACAGTACCATCCTTCTTTGGAACAAGTCAGGAACAGAGCAAGTGCTAAGAGACTCACGAATGTAGCCCTTATCAAGTAACATTTGGACTTGGCGCTGAATCTCCTTTGTTTCATCGGGATTGGTACAGTACGGGGCGCAGTTGGGAAGCTGAGAGCCTGGGATGAGGTTGATCTGGTGCTTAATGCCGCGAATGGGAGAAAGACGTGGTGGTAACTCCTTCGGAAACACATCGGCATAGTCCTGCAAAAGCTGAGAAACAGCAGGGGGCATGTCCGAATATGGTGCATCATCTAGTGAAAACAGCATATGAGAGCATACAAGCGCATAGCAAGGTAGATTATCATCACGTATGTCATCAAAATCAGATTTAGTAGCAAGCAAAACAGGAGCTTTCAGTTTAATTTTGTTTTGTATGTGTGGTTGCTGTTGTTGTTGTTTAGCTCTAGCAATGTCAGCTTTGACAATCTGTTCAGGGGTCACTGGATGAAGAATTATTTTCTTGCCCTTAAACATCAAAGAATAATGGTTTGTGTGACCATGATGTAAGCTATCCGTATCATATTACCAAGGCCTACCGAGCAGAAGCGAACAGGCTTCCATTAGAACAACATCACAATCAGCATAATCATGATAGGACCCCATAGAGAAATGAACATGTACCGATCGTGTTACCTTGAGTTTGCCACCCTGGTTAAGCCATTGAATATCGTAGGGGTGTGGGTGTGGCCGCGTGGGAAGAGACAACTTCTCCACCATCTCCGTGCTTGCCAAGTTGTTGCAGCTGCCACCGTCAATAATGATGCTAATGGAGTGTTCTTGCACAACGCCTTTGGTATGGAACAAGGTGTGGCGCTGGTGCTTCTCTGGTTGTGCAACCTGCATGCTGAGTACGTGTTGTACAACAAGACTCTCATACTTGTCAGCATCCGTGGCATCCATATGTTCTTCTTGGGTTCCTGCAATGTCAGTGGCAAGCATAGCATATATGGTGTTTTCAGAATCACTAGCTGAAGAATACTCACCATTGTCACGGATAATCAGCGTGCTTTTTGTTGGCACAGTCCTGTATCACGTGACCAAAACCTTTACAGCGATGTCATTGAATATCCTTGGTGCGTCCAGAGAAGGAGGCACCCTTTGTTGCTGGAAGTGGCGCTGGATTTTTTGCTACTGCCTTGTCACGCAGAGCGCTGCTAGGTGGTGATGGCGCTGCTGGGGGTAACATGGCGACAGGCTTAGGGCCTGAGTGGAACGACATGGTGCGACCTGCAAAAGAGTTAGCTTGTGTCCTCGCATGTCGTACCTGCACTTCACGTTCATCTTTAAAAGCAAGATGGAATAAACAAGTAATATTAGTGTACTCCTTATAATCAAGCACATCCTGAATTTCACGCGGAACTGGCAGCGGCGAAGGCGGAAGTAGAAGCAGCAGCGGCTGCGGATGCAGCGTGTGCGGCTGCAACAGAGCTTGAGTGTGACGCCCTCAATTCTGTAGAAAAACCACGGAACCGAGAACTGATGCATGTGTGCCCAGGATGTTCATCACACATACACATATGTTCCACAAACTGAATTCAGAATGTATATAACCACGAATATCAGAGTTTATTACAATGTTTCATGAGTCTTGGACTCATGCTCACAGCGGAAGTCTTATTTCTATGCAGCGGAAGTCTTCTAACTAGTGCGGAAGCAATCTAAGCAGTAGCGGCTCCATCTCTACTCCATCCCCACAGGCAAGGTTGAGAACAGATTACACGCCTAATGCTCCATTTGGTCTTCATAGTAATCTTCTCCTGTTGCTGATGATGAAATAATAATGCAAGTTTAAGTACAATGATGTACTCAGCAAGTGCGGGAAAATATGATATGTAGCTCATAACAAGGTAGGTATAAAAAGGCTCATTGCAGAAAGCAAAGTTATTTATCAAAAACCACGATAAAACAGCAACTTATCTTAAAGTGAATGTAATCCCAACATGTATTAAAATATCGATCATACCTCCATTATGTTCATTACGTTCCATGTCCCGTCCAGACCTTAATCAACCTCATTCTTGCTCACGAATACCTCCTCGTATTCGCTACCATCTTACGAATACCATCTCGTATTCGCTACCATTTCATAAACAACTTCGTCTCACACCGAGACTGTCGGTACCCTCAATACCGGGTACCCCCGCGCACAGGGTGAAACCGCCTAAGGACCTCGCCCCCTCCGCAGGGGCGAGCTCCGAAGGCACCACGTGTCCGGCAGGGTCGGAGCTCTCCTCTCCTCATAGGATAGCTCCGGGCCTGCCACGTGGCCCAGAAGGCCGGACCTCGCCCCCTCCACCGGGGCGAGCTCCGAAGGAGCCACATGTCCAGTAGGGCTGGAGCTTCCCTCCCCTCGGAGGATAGCTCCGGGCATGCCACGTGGCCTATAAGGCCAGACCTCGCCCCCTCCGCGGGGGTGAGCTTCGAAGGCGCCATGTGTCCTGCGGGGCCGGACCTCCCTCTCCTCAGAGGAGAGCTCCGGGCCGGCCACGTGGCCAGCAGCAGCCGGACCTCCCCCCTCTGCGGGAGAGCTCCGAGGGCTCCACGTGTCCTGCGGGGCCGGACCTCCCTCTCCTCAGAGGAGAGCTCTGGGCCTGCCACGTGGCCAGCAGCAGCCGGACCTCCCCCCTTCGCGGGGAGAGCTCCGAAGGCTCCACGTGTCCCTAGGGGCCAGACCTCCCTCTCCTCAGAGGAGAGCTCCGGGCCCGCCATGTAGCCAGCAGAGCAACGCTGCCTGCCCCGCGTGGTAGGCAACTAGAGTAAAGACGTGCCATACCTTGCCCGTACAAGGTATTCAAGGCCCGCGCCTTCCCAAGGTGCGGAGACGCGGAGCACGCCTCTGTTAGGTGCCGTTGCGCCCAGTCACATCGCAGACTGGCACGCCATGTCACAGCCTGCCCGCCAATAAACGCAGCGATAAGACATCCCCGGCCACCCCTGCCATCATCAACCACTACGACTAGCTTGCGGCATGGGCAGGGCGGTAGAACGAAGACTCGGAAGCCTTCGCCAGAGACAACTACCGGCATAACTGCAGATACGGTAGTTGGCAGGCAATCTCCCCGGGACCACCTGTCGGGTCCCGGGCCCACCTTGTAAGCCGCTCGAGCCTTGGACTATAAAAGGCTCGGGTAGGCGACGTTAGCAAGGGTTCGCACTCCAGCCATTCGCACCTGTAGGTTTCGAACTCTGTGAACTCGCACTCTAGACTTCACTCACCCTCAAGCTCAGGACTCCGGTTCTGAGCAGCAAGCAATACAGCGAGCACCTCTGCTTACCGTGGACGTAGGGTTTTACGCTCCGGCGGCCTGAACCATGTAAAACTCGCAGTGTCAAGCTTCTCCCTCACTCGTCCCTAACGCTGAAGCTCTCCACAAGCGTATAGCCCCTCCGAAAAAGAACCTCCGCGGCTGCCCAGAGCAGGTCTGGGGGAAGTGTCGACCACACACTTCGACATTTGGCGCGCCAGGTAGGGACTTTTCCCTTGCGTGACGAGCTTTTGATCACGAAGATGACCAGGATTCCTTCAGCGGCAAGCTCTCCTCCCCCGCGTTCACGACGGACCGTGACTAGTGGGGACTACGTCTCGACACACTCTAGACGGAGTGTGTCAGCGCAAGCTGGAAGCCAGCGCCGACTCCGGCAACGCACGCTCCAGCGAGCGTGAGATCCTCTGCAGCGCTAAGCGTCCCCCACAGGGGCGCGCTAGCTGCAGCAAGAGCGCTACGGCGCAATCCACCTGCTGGGGACGCTCCTCGGTCAGCGACCCAGCAGTGGATTCGCGAGGTAGGCCGTCTCGTCGTCGCCGCCGCAAACCCTCGACTTCGGCGAGGACGATGTTCCGGCCAACCGGCTGTGTCGCTGACGCGCACGCCAACGGTTGACGGGCAGATGGCAGATTCCAGCTCCACCAGGCTCCCATCGACGGACCTGAGGACAGAGCCTGAACGATGCCACTTGGGCCAAGATGCCCGAGTGTTCCTCGAGCGACGACGAGAAAGGCGTCGCAACCAAGGGGCCAGCGACAGCATGACGTCTGCCTCAACCCTGCCTGAGGCGCAGACTTTCGCCACGCGATCTCTGCCCCAGGCATACGCCACGCAGCATATGACACAGCCATATGCCCTGCAAACGGCACCCTCGGTCTATGGCGCAGCCTTGCCCATACCGGGGTGCACTGTGCCAGCAGCGAAACCAAGCGTTCGCGGCACCAACGCCTGTGGCAACAGGAGCAGGATGTGCGGCCCTGGCGCCCCACCTTCGCCTCGCGAGGTGGCCATGCAAGTTTCGGCCGCACCTGCCCGAGAAGTACGACGGCAGCGTCAACCCGGCGGATTTCCTCCAGATCTACTCCACCACCGTCCTTGCTGCAGGAGGGGACGAGGACGTCATGGCCAACTACTTCCCCGTCACCTTGACCGGCCCAGCCCGGTCTTGGCTCATGAACCTCCCCCAGGGTTCCATAACCTCCTGGGGAGAGCTCTGCCGGCAGTTCACCGCCAACTTCGGCAGCTCCTACACCCGGACTGGCACGGAGCTCGACCTCCACGCCATCCAACAACAACCTGGAGAGACGCTGCGCTCCTTCATCCAGCGGTTCTCCCAGGTACGCAACACCATCCCGCACATTCAAAGTGCTTCTGTGGTGGTGGCGTTCCGGCAGGGTGTCCGGGACGAGAAGATGCTCGAGAAGTTGGCCACCAGGGAGGTGCAAGACATCTCTGAGCTCTTCAGCCTGGCGGACAAGTGCGCCAGAGCAGAAGACGGGCGTCATTGGCACTCACTGCCAGCATCCGAAGCCGGAAGACAGCCCGAAGACGGCAGAGTTCAAGCTGAGCTCCCGACCACGTCAGACAGTCAAGAGCCAAGCACCGACTGACTACGTGGTCAGGTGGACACCACCACCGAGAATCTCAGGGGGGGCCCCTGAAGATGGAGAACCAGAGCCCCGAGCATCGGTCTTCACGGAGCCTCACTGGACGTTCTACCTCGACGGCGTGCTGCTCCTCATGCCAACGGGGGAGCGTTTGGGTACCTTGGACTTGTGCCATGTACCGCGCGCCGACGACACCGTCGCCAACAACCTGACAACGAAGGTCTCCACCGGAGCCCCGGAGCTCCAAGGAGCCTTCGAAGGGATGTTGCTGCGACTCACAGCCCGGAGTGCCGATCGGGTGAAGGGGGCGAGACCAGCACCTCGAAGCTGGCGGTCCCGGCGGCCATGCAGCCATGGTGCCAGCCAAAGGATCGTATGCGCCTTGGGGACTCCGTGCTACCCAGCGCCCAAGATCCAGAAGCTCAAGTAGTCCCAATGCATGGACCACGGAGGTCCGGGACTCCTTGAAAGACATCCTTCCTGATGAACGTGCATTCGCTGAACGGATTGTGCGGATGGCTAAGTGCTACGCGCTGGTATCTTTACTAGCGTGGCGCCACGGCATCCTATTGCAGTGCATAACCCAGGAGGAAGGCTGCGACCAACTCGCAGTAGTCCATGGAGGCGAGTGCTGGGAACGCTCATCGTCCCGCATGCTGGTCGGTTAAGCCATCCGGCATGACTCCTACTGACCGAGAGCCACCTAGACGCCGTCAAACAGGTTACGAGATGTAATGCGTGCCAGGTCCACGCCGAGCAGACCCACACAACCGGTGCAGACGCCGCACCCAGAGCCATCGGGGGATACCGGCTCCTCTATGTCGAGGGCCAGCCAGACTTCCCAGGGCCGGGTCACGGGAATTACCCTTCTACATGGTATGCGAGGCCGAAGCCATGCTTCCCCCTGAGATCGCCATGGGGGTCCCCCCGTGTCCGAGCGTACGACGAAGCCACGCATGACCCGCTCTGCGTGAGGACATCTACCTTGTCGTCGAGGCAAGATGGCAAGCCACGCTCCGGATCACACGGAACCGGCGGCCCCAGCGCTACCACCGCCGTTCCATGCATGGGAGCCCAGGACAGGCGCTCCGATGCTACCCCAGTAAGTTCAACATGCTTACTTAGGTGTTTATTTAAATTACGCATTAATTTATATGATCACCTCCCCACGCTCTAGACAGTGTACATCCATTGTACACTCGGTTCCTCTTTCCTGCTCTCATGCATAGTCGATATTTGCCATCCTGTTGAATGCGGTAGTGCTTGGGTGTAACACCCCAAATTTTTAGTCAAGACTTAAATTTTGATTTAGAACCATAAACCATGTTCAGAGGGGAATTTAGAAATTTTTGGACGTATTGCATGTTTTGCAAAAATTCAAATTCAAACTGGAATTCAAATTATACTCAAAACAGAAATGAAATGAAAAAGAAAAAGGAAAGCCAGAAAAAAACTGGCCAGTGGGCCGAAACCCCAGCCGGCCCAGCTAACCCCCGCGCAGCCCGCCCCCGCGCGCGCCGCTCTGCCCCTCGCTGACATGTGGGACCCGCCTGTCATCCCTAACCCCGCGACCCCGGACTCTCTCCCGCGCGCTCGATCGCAACCGATCGGGAAATCGTGTTTTGCGGCCGAATTCTGGAACTAGCGGACTCCAACTCGATCACAACAGAACCACCGCCCTCCCCCGGCTATAAAACCCACCGATCCGATCAGTTTTTCGCACGCGATCGCCGATTTTCACTCCGGTGAGCACCGAGACTTCGCCGGTGAATTTTGGCCGATCTAAGCTCGGAAACTCTGATCTAACTCGCTAGTTTTGATCCACCGCCTCCGGGGAACTTTGCAGGTGCAGAAAACCCGAAGACTTACGGTGCAAATCCAGCTCCGACGAGCTTCGCCGTGGTTTTGCCTCGGACCTCGCCGCCGAGCACTTTCCAGGACCCCCGAGCTCGAGAAAACCCCCGAGGTGAGATCCCTGACCTCCCCTCTACCGATCTAGGCCATAAGATCACAGTTCTAGGTAGAATTCTCGAGGATCCGAAAAATTCTGGCGAGATCGCCGCTTCCCGCCGCCGTGCGCCGCCGGCAGCGCCGCCCGCGCTCGATCAGAGCGACGTGGCCGCTTGTGCGCCGTTTATTTTAAATCGCACGGTAGACTTTAAAACCCCGCGTACCGGTTCGATGTTATAATCTCAGCCGTCGGTTTAAAATCAGACGGTCCACGTCAGTCCCGCGTTATAAAGACTGGAATTCTTACGTGCTACCCCCTGGGGTTCTCTGGAATTGAGAGCTAGCCCCGGAAACTTCAGATCTAGCCCCTGGAACTCCAGAAAATCATGTAAATTCATTTAAAAATCAGTTTTAGCCCCTAGACTTAATAGAAATTAAGAAAAACACCTCTGAAGAGTGTAGCTAGACCCCTGGAGATTATGAAAATAATATTATATACCCTGTAATGGGGTGAATTCATTATTTTAGCCCTGTTTAGTATTTAATTTAGAAAATTGAAAATGTAACTAGTGTTTAAATATTAAAAAGGGGGACAAACCTAATTGTCAAAATTAGTAAAAACTTTCTCAGTACTTAGAAAACTTTGGAGTAAGATAAAAATATATTTTTGGGGCTGAAATAAATCTGTTTCATAAATTATTCACATTTAATAGTATAGGGGCACATTCTTAAGTAAAGAATAGTTAAAGAAAAATAGGAAAAATAATTATGAAATAGTATACATCAGAAGCCAAGGTCAAAATATGATCTTAAATTATTTAGGACCAGAACCTAATCTGTTTAGGTAGTGTGTATTACTAATTTAATAATAAAATGCACAATTATGCATAAGAATATAAATCTGAAAATATAGAAACTAGTAAATAATAAATGGAGTTTCTAAAGTACAAAGAATTCAGTTTAGGGTTGATAGAAATTATGAAGGCACCTATGGAGAAGAAAAATACTCTTCATACATATTTGGTAGTTTAATATATAAGGAATTTATTTAAAACTGAAACACACATATATACATATATATGTATATATATATATATATATTATGTGAGTATAAATATGAACACCAAAGTAGGAATCATACACATGTAAATAGAAGTGTGTGCAAGCCCCAAACCAACACACATAGAGTATCCACAACACATAAAATGGTAAAGAAAATTTCATAAATGTGAATGTGTTGTTTGTATGAAGTAGAAGTGTGAACTATGTCTTATGATTGTTGTTTTCCTTTTGCTATGTGTGATGGTATGGAGTAGAACCTGTTCAAGGGCAAGCTATCAGTTTTCAAGATCAGGACTACTCATTTCAAGAGCAGCAAGAAGGAGGCAAGTGTCCTTGACCACTTTGATCCTATGCTAGGATGTGTAGATAGAATTATTTGCATTGTCAAATGAAATATGAAACCCATGCTAGGAAAGTTTCCCTAGAATTTCATTACCCTGTTTCCTTGTAGCTTGGGTTGGGATTTATTTTACCATGTCATATATTTACATGCATTTGCTTAGCCATGCTTAGAATGGGATATTTGGGACATGAGATCATCAGTTTATATTACCATACTCTTGAATGAGACATTGTGAATTATGTAGAGGTAGGGATCAAGGCAAGTTGGATGTTTTGGTTGTGTGCTGGGTGCACGAGACTTGGGTTTGTGTTTAGTACTTGCCTGGATCCTAAGGACCGGTTCATGGAGCATGTAACCCGGCTTTACAGTGCCAACCACATGCTGAGATGGGGCAGCTTAGCCAATTAATTAGGTGTATCCCCGGCGTAGTATGGGTGTGTTGGATGGTGCGGGGAGTAGGTGTCAGCTGGACTACCATATGAACCGCAAGGCTCAAGAGGGGGCCACTGCAGCGGGGTTGGAGCCTCTTGTATGCTGTTAGGGGTGAAACCTCAGTGGGCCCACGCTCGTCGGGAATCCCTTTGTAAAGGCTTTGTAGTGATCTCTTGGCCGCACACCTGGGAAGTGTGAATGTGGAACGTAGCCACTGGCATAATGGAGGTTCTTTTAGTCCACCCGACAACGGGGGATGAAATCACTACTTGTGGGTACAGTGGTTCGCATGATTCGCACCGCTCGTAAGTCCACGGGAGGGAGAGTTCCCGTAGTTGCCCTTGCTGAAAGAGAGGAGAGTCGTCCAGTGACGTACCTTTCCTACGGATTGGCAGTAGGAGATTTGTTGCGCCGTCTTCGACGTATGCTCGAAGCCGCCGGCAATACGGGCAAGCTCATCATCCACTATAACACCACCAGGACCATCCGTGAGAAGAGGGAAGAATGGAGTTCGGAGATGAGGATTATACACGAGAATCAGCTGCTTAAGATCCACCACTCTCCAGCTTGTCGAGCAACACAAGTTGACGCGGAGAGAGATGTCACTTGGGAGGCCATCACCTGCCAGAGTCACATCTATCGTCGCCACTTGGACAAAACTGAGTACATGTATGTCCTCCAACGTGAGAGTGGTACTACGGAGTACAAGTACCCACCGGTGCAGCAAGGGACTTCCCATGAGCACATGGACTTGTGCTTGGAGGATGCTGCTATGCTCAGCACTCGACTGCAGGAGTGTCAACAAGAACTTCAGGATGTCCGAGACACTCTGAAGGAGACGGAGGCATTGCTGCGAGCTTGCTTAAAGACGAGAGAAAGAGGAGATGGGAATGAATTGTGTGTCACCGTAAGTGATCCATGGACCCCTGACTCCCCGGATCGCCGAGCAATCAGGCGTCGTCGCACTTCTCCACCAGCAGCCTCCCCACCCAAAGCAGAGTCAGAAGGTAGCCGAAATGAGGAGGAAGATCCCGAGGAGCCAGCTCAAGAGGATGAGTAGTGTAGAGTCTTTCCCCTAGCTAGCAAGAGGTCGAGTAGTCGAGTCGTTACGTATTTAATGGTGTGATAATGCTTGGTGTGTGACGTGAGTTGTGGGAGCCATGAGCAAGTGTCCAAAGAAGAAGCATGACCTAGCAACCACACAAATGAACCATATGCTAGCGGTAAATTCTCCAGGTGGAGAAATAAGGACAAGACAAGTGTGTCCCAAAGTGAACCTAGACATTAATGGGGTAGTATTTACCGCTAACCTCATAGTGATCAATTCACAAGGGATAGATATTATTTTGGGTATGGATTGGTTGACCAAACATAAAGGAATCATCCATTGTTCGACCAGAACGGTGGAACTAACTCACCCTAGTGGCACAAGAGTAAAGTTCATAACGATACATGAGCCTAGGAGGGACATTAAATTAAATCAAGTGGAGGTGAAAGTTGAGGAAATCAGGACTATCAGGGAATATCCAGATGTTTTTCCGGAGGAGTTGCCAGGAATGCTTCCCGACCGTGACGTGGAATTCGCAATCGAGCTAGTACCGGGAACAGCCCCGATATACAAGAGACCTTATCGAATGGACTCCAAGCAGCTAGAAGAGCTCAAGGATCATTTGAGGGAATTGACGGAAAAGGGGTATGTTCGCCCTAGTTCCTCACCATGGGGAGCTCCGGTAATATTTGTGCCTAAGAAAGATGGAACTCAAAGGTTATGCGTGGATTACCGTGCCTTGAATGAGGTGACCATCAAGAACAAGTATCCATTACCCCGCATTGAAGACTTGTTTGATCAGTTGAGGGGAGCTTGCGTGTTCTCGAAAATTGATCTCAGGTCGGGATACCACCAACTCAAGATAAGGCAATCTGATATTCCCAAGACAGCTTTCGTATCTCGGTACGGACTGTATGAATACACTGTCATGCCTTTCGGGCTAACCAATGCCCCGGCATATTTCATGTACCTCATGAACAAGGTATTCATGGAATATCTGGACAAATTTGTGGTGGTTTTCATAGATGATATTCTCGTCTTCTCCAAAGATGAAGAAGAACATGAGAAACATCTAAGGTTGGTGTTACAAAGGCTGAGAGAACACCAACTATATGCCAAGTTGAGCAAGTGTGAGTTTTGGCTAAAGAGAGTTCCCTTTTTAGGGCATATAATCTCGGAGGGAGGAATCTCCGTAGATCCCGCCAAAATCGAAGATATCCAGAAATGGAAAACCCATGAAAATGTCGGGGAAGTTCGAAGCTTTTTGGGATTGGCTGGATACTATCGACGGTTTATTGAGGGATTCTCCAAGATCTCGAGACCTCTCACCAAACTATTGGAAAAGGGAATCACATTCACCTGGACGCCACAGTGCGATACGAGCTTTCAGGAGCTAAAGAAGAGATTGACAACAGCCCCCGTGTTGGTTATGCCAGATATGCAGAAGAATTTCACGGTGTACTGCGATGCCTCTGGAAACGGGTTGGGATGTGTTCTCATGCAAGAGGGACATGTCGTGGCATATGCATCCCGGCAGCTTCGGAAGCACGAGAAGAACTATCCTACACATGACTTAGAACTAGCTGCAGTGGTACACGCGTTGAAAATTTGGCGGCACTATTTGATGGGGAAGAGGACAGAGATATATACGGATCATAAGAGTTTGAAGTACATATTCACACAGCCAGATCTCAACCTTAGACAAAGGAGATGGTTAGAGCTAATCAATGACTTTGATGTAGGCATCAACTATCATCCCGGGAAAGCAAACGTCGTGGCCGATGCCTTGAGTCGGAAAGTGCAGGTCAATAAGTTGAGCTTGAAGGATATGCCTGCAGAATTGAAGGACGAGGTTATAAGGCTTAATCTATGTCTAGTAAATAGTGGTGAAGCCATCGCCATGGAAGTGGACTCCACACTTGAGCGAGACATACGCGAGGGACAAAAGAATGATGAGAAGGTACAAGAGATCAGACAGCTCATCAAGGAAAATAAAGCTCCTGGTTTTAGAGAGGATGAACAAGGAACGGTGTGGCACGGGAAAAGGATCTGTGTGCCAGAAGTAAAGGAGATTCGTAAATTAATTTTGAAGGAGGCGCACGATTCCGACTATTCCATTCATCCTGGGAGTACGAAGATGTATCAGGACCTCAAAAGCAGGTATTGGTGGTATGGCATGAAGCGAGATGTCGCGGAACATGTTGCCCTATGTGACACATGTCAGTTGGTGAAAGCAGAACATCAACGACCCGCGGGATTGCTGCAACCACTCAAAGTGCCTGAATGGAAGTGGGAAGAGATCAGCATGGACTTTGTCGTGGGATTGCCTAGGACCCAGTCCGGGTATGATTCAATATGGGTTATTATTGATAGGCTAACCAAGGTAGCTCATTTCATCCCTGTGAAAGAAAGCTACAGCGGATCCAAATTGGCAGAATTGTACATGTCAAGGATTGTGTGTTACCATGGAGTGCCGAAGAAGATAGTGTCGGATCGAGGGACGCAGTTCACCTCGAGGTTTTGGCAAAAGTTGCATGAAACCATGGGAACCCATCTGAATTTCAGTTCTGCCTATCATCCCCAAACTGACGGGCAGACGGAGAGAACCAATCAGATCCTTGAAGATATGTTAAGGGCATGTGCACTCAAAAACAATAGGAGTTGGGACAAAAACTTACCGTATGCGGAGTTTTCCTATAACAACAGTTATCAAGCTAGTATGAAGATGTCACCGTTTGAAGCTTTGTATGGAAGGAAGTGCAGAACTCCCCTATTTTGGAACCAAACAGGAGAAAGTAAAGTGTTTGGTCCCGAAGTGCTACAAGAAGCCGAGGCAAAGGTGAGGGAGATTCGCAACAACTTGAGGATAGCACAGACACGCCAGAAGAGTTATGCTGATGTACGAAGAAGAGAGCTCGTTTTCAACGTGGGAGACTATGTTTATCTCAAGGTGTCCCCTATCAGAGGACTTCGTCGGTTCAAGGTGAAAGGGAAGTTGTCACCTCGATACATCGGACCCTTTCAAGTTTTGGAAAGAAAAGGCGAAGTGGCGTACCAACTAGAGTTGCCGGTTCATCTGTCGGACGTGCACGATGTGTTCCATGTGTCGCAACTCAAGAAATGTCTGAGGACGCCTGAGGAGGTGTTACCCATGAACGAAGTGGATGTAGCTGAGGATTTGTCTTATGCCGAGCAACCATACAAGATTTTGGAGACAATGGAACGCCTCACCAGAAATAAGAGAATCAGGATGTGCAAGGTGCAGTGGAAACATCACTCAGAAGAGGAAGCCACCTGGGAGCGGGAAGATGAGCTTAAGGCACAATTTCCGGAATTGTTTTCTTAGAAACACCAATCTCGAGGACGAGATTTCTTTTAAGGGGGGTAGAGCTGTAACACCCCAAATTTTTAGTCAAGACTTAAATTTTGATTTAGAACCATAAACCATGTTCAGAGGGGAATTTAGAAATTTTTGGACGTATTGCATGTTTTGCAAAAATTCAAATTCAAACTGGAATTCAAATTATACTCAAAACAGAAATGAAATGAAAAAGAAAAAGGAAAGCCAGAAAAAAACTGGCCAGTGGGCCGAAACCCCAGCCGGCCCAGCTAACCCCCGCGCAGCCCGCCCCCGCGCGCGCCGCTCTGCCCCTCGCTGACATGTGGGACCCGCCTGTCATCCCTAACCCCGCGACCCCGGACTCTCTCCCGCGCGCTCGATCGCAACCGATCGGGAAATCGTGTTTTGCGGCCGAATTCTGGAACTAGCGGACTCCAACTCGATCACAACAGAACCACCGCCCTCCCCCGGCTATAAAACCCACCGATCCGATCAGTTTTTCGCACGCGATCGCCGATTTTCACTCCGGTGAGCACCGAGACTTCGCCGGTGAATTTTGGCCGATCTAAGCTCGGAAACTCTGATCTAACTCGCTAGTTTTGATCCACCGCCTCCGGGGAACTTTGCAGGTGCAGAAAACCCGAAGACTTACGGTGCAAATCCAGCTCCGACGAGCTTCGCCGTGGTTTTGCCTCGGACCTCGCCGCCGAGCACTTTCCAGGACCCCCGAGCTCGAGAAAACCCCCGAGGTGAGATCCCTGACCTCCCCTCTACCGATCTAGGCCATAAGATCACAGTTCTAGGTAGAATTCTCGAGGATCCGAAAAATTCCGGCGAGATCGCCGCTTCCCGCCGCCGTGCGCCGCCGGCAGCGCCGCCCGCGCTCGATCAGAGCGACGTGGCCGCTTGTGCGCCGTTTATTTTAAATCACACGGTAGACTTTAAAACCCCGCGTACCGGTTCGATGTTATAATCTCAGCCGTCGGTTTAAAATCAGACGGTCCACGTCAGTCCCGCGTTATAAAGACTGGAATTCTTACGTGCTACCCCCTGGGGTTCTCTGGAATTGAGAGCTAGCCCCGGAAACTTCAGATCTAGCCCCTGGAACTCCAGAAAATCATGTAAATTCATTTAAAAATCAGTTTTAGCCCCTAGACTTAATAGAAATTAAGAAAAACACCTCTGAAGAGTGTAGCTAGACCCCTGGAGATTATGAAAATAATATTATATACCCTGTAATGGGGTGAATTCATTATTTTAGCCCTGTTTAGTATTTAATTTAGAAAATTGAAAATGTAACTAGTGTTTAAATATTAAAAAGGGGGACAAACCTAATTGTCAAAATTAGTAAAAACTTTCTCAGTACTTAGAAAACTTTGGAGTAAGATAAAAATATATTTTTGGGGCTGAAATAAATCTGTTTCATAAATTATTCACATTTAATAGTATAGGGGCACATTCTTAAGTAAAGAATAGTTAAAGAAAAATAGGAAAAATAATTATGAAATAGTATACATCAGAAGCCAAGGTCAAAATATGATCTTAAATTATTTAGGACCAGAACCTAATCTGTTTAGGTAGTGTGTATTACTAATTTAATAATAAAATGCACAATTATGCATAAGAATATAAATCTGAAAATATAGAAACTAGTAAATAATAAATGGAGTTTCTAAAGTACAAAGAATTCAGTTTAGGGTTGATAGAAATTATGAAGGCACCTATGGAGAAGAAAAATACTCTTCATACATATTTGGTAGTTTAATATATAAGGAATTTATTTAAAACTGAAACACACATATATACATATATATGTATATATATATATATATTATGTGAGTATAAATATGAACACCAAAGTAGGAATCATACACATGTAAATAGAAGTGTGTGCAAGCCCCAAACCAACACACATAGAGTATCCACAACACATAAAATGGTAAAGAAAATTTCATAAATGTGAATGTGTTGTTTGTATGAAGTAGAAGTGTGAACTATGTCTTATGATTGTTGTTTTCCTTTTGCTATGTGTGATGGTATGGAGTAGAACCTGTTCAAGAGCAAGCTATCAGTTTTCAAGATCAGGACTACTCATTTCAAGAGCAGCAAGAAGGAGGCAAGTGTCCTTGACCACTTTGATCCTATGCTAGGATGTGTAGATAGAATTATTTGCATTGTCAAATGAAATATGAAACCCATGCTAGGAAAGTTTCCCTAGAATTTCATTACCCTGTTTCCTTGTAGCTTGGGTTGGGATTTATTTTACCATGTCATATATTTACATGCATTTGCTTAGCCATGCTTAGAATGGGATATTTGGGACATGAGATCATCAGTTTATATTACCATACTCTTGAATGAGACATTGTGAATTATGTAGAGGTAGGGATCAAGGCAAGTTGGATGTTTTGGTTGTGTGCTGGGTGCACGAGACTTGGGTTTGTGTTTAGTACTTGCCTGGATCCTAAGGACCGGTTCATGGAGCATGTAACCCGGCTTTACAGTGCCAACCACATGCTGAGATGGGGCAGCTTAGCCAATTAATTAGGTGTATCCCCGGCGTAGTATGGGTGTGTTGGATGGTGCGGGGAGTAGGTGTCAGCTGGACTACCATATGAACCGCAAGGCTCAAGAGGGGGCCACTGCAGCGGGGTTGGAGCCTCTTGTATGCTGTTAGGGGTGAAACCTCAGTGGGCCCACGCTCGTCGGGAATCCCTTTGTAAAGGCTTTGTAGTGATCTCTTGGCCGCACACCTGGGAAGTGTGAATGTGGAACGTAGCCACTGGCATAATGGAGGTTCTTTTAGTCCACCCGACAACGGGGGATGAAATCACTACTTGTGGGTACAGTGGTACAAACTCTGCAGAGTCAAAACTGTCTTGACAGCCGTGCTCACGGTTAAGAGCGGCCTGGACTTATTCATGATTAGAGGATTGACGGTTTTGGAGGTTAAGCGGGAAGCTTAACATTGGAAATGATGTTATGATTATTTGGTTATGATGATTGGGATGGGAGATTGGGACCATTTCACCTGTGTAGTAATGTAGATGCTTAATAAGCTAAGGTGATAGGTATTAATTGCGTAGTGCTTTAACCATGAGTTCAACCTCTCCTTGTTCTAGCCATGCATGATATAATTTTCCCACACTTGCTGAGTACCATTGGTACTCAACCTTGCATATTTGTTGGTTTATATTGCTGCTCAGGTCAAGTTAATGAGGTGGTGTATAATGACCAAGACTTTGGACCCGAGGAAGGATTCTAGGTTCATGAAGACCCCCCCCGGGCAACACCTGTGATGGAGCCCCAAAGAATAATTTTCCGCTGCTAGTTTATTTTCCTTGTGATGAACTTATTATTGTCCATCGAGACATTTACTATGTAAGACTTACTTATATTCGACACCTGGCTTGTAATAAATGATGCTTCACTATTTGTCGTCACATGTATGAGCAAATGATCCTGGCATACATGTGATATTCACTTGGTTGTTTCTTCGGAAAAACCGGGTGTGACAGAGGTGGTATCAGAGCCAAGGTTGCCCGTAGGAACGTGGACCTAGGTAGAAATGGACGTATTTAAGGGCCCTATTTTCTTAAAAACTATTTTCCAAAGGTGTGGGTGGAAAAAGTGTTATTAAAGGAGTCATTTTCTTCATCTTACCCCAACTTTCATTCAAAATAGGATTTTTGTTTGAGATTTTATCTAACCTAATTTTAAATTCTTTTGTTTTAGATGGTTCGCATGATTCGCACCGCTCGTAAGTCCACGGGAGGGAGAGTTCCCGTAGTTGCCCTTGCTGAAAGAGAGGAGAGTCGTCCAGTGACGTACCTTTCCTACGGATTGGCAGTAGGAGATTTGTTGCGCCGTCTTCGACGTATGCTCGAAGCCGCCGGCAATACGGGCAAGCTCATCATCCACTATAACACCACCAGGACCATCCGTGAGAAGAGGGAAGAATGGAGTTCGGAGATGAGGATTATACACGAGAATCAGCTGCTTAAGATCCACCACTCTCCAGCTTGTCGAGCAACACAAGTTGACGCGGAGAGAGATGTCACTTGGGAGGCCATCACCTGCCAGAGTCACATCTATCGTCGCCACTTGGACAAAACTGAGTACATGTATGTCCTCCAACGTGAGAGTGGTACTACGGAGTACAAGTACCCACCGGTGCAGCAAGGGACTTCCCATGAGCACATGGACTTGTGCTTGGAGGATGCTGCTATGCTCAGCACTCGACTGCAGGAGTGTCAACAAGAACTTCAGGATGTCCGAGACACTCTGAAGGAGACGGAGGCATTGCTGCGAGCTTGCTTAAAGACGAGAGAAAGAGGAGATGGGAATGAATTGTGTGTCACCGTAAGTGATCCATGGACCCCTGACTCCCCGGATCGCCGAGCAATCAGGCGTCGTCGCACTTCTCCACCAGCAGCCTCCCCACCCAAAGCAGAGTCAGAAGGTAGCCGAAATGAGGAGGAAGATCCCGAGGAGCCAGCTCAAGAGGATGAGTAGTGTAGAGTCTTTCCCCTAGCTAGCAAGAGGTCGAGTAGTCGAGTCGTTACGTATTTAATGGTGTGATAATGCTTGGTGTGTGACGTGAGTTGTGGGAGCCATGAGCAAGTGTCCAAAGAAGAAGCATGACCTAGCAACCACACAAATGAACCATATGCTAGCGGTAAATTCTCCAGGTGGAGAAATAAGGACAAGACAAGTGTGTCCCAAAGTGAACCTAGACATTAATGGGGTAGTATTTACCGCTAACCTCATAGTGATCAATTCACAAGGGATAGATATTATTTTGGGTATGGATTGGTTGACCAAACATAAAGGAATCATCCATTGTTCGACCAGAACGGTGGAACTAACTCACCCTAGTGGCACAAGAGTAAAGTTCATAACGATACATGAGCCTAGGAGGGACATTAAATTAAATCAAGTGGAGGTGAAAGTTGAGGAAATCAGGACTATCAGGGAATATCCAGATGTTTTTCCGGAGGAGTTGCCAGGAATGCCTCCCGACCGTGACGTGGAATTCGCAATCGAGCTAGTACCGGGAACAGCCCCGATATACAAGAGACCTTATCGAATGGACTCCAAGCAGCTAGAAGAGCTCAAGGATCATTTGAGGGAATTGACGGAAAAGGGGTATGTTCGCCCTAGTTCCTCACCATGGGGAGCTCCGGTAATATTTGTGCCTAAGAAAGATGGAACTCAAAGGTTATGCGTGGATTACCGTGCCTTGAATGAGGTGACCATCAAGAACAAGTATCCATTACCCCGCATTGAAGACTTGTTTGATCAGTTGAGGGGAGCTTGCGTGTTCTCGAAAATTGATCTCAGGTCGGGATACCACCAACTCAAGATAAGGCAATCTGATATTCCCAAGACAGCTTTCGTATCTCGGTACGGACTGTATGAATACACTGTCATGCCTTTCGGGCTAACCAATGCCCCGGCATATTTCATGTACCTCATGAACAAGGTATTCATGGAATATCTGGACAAATTTGTGGTGGTTTTCATAGATGATATTCTCGTCTTCTCCAAAGATGAAGAAGAACATGAGAAACATCTAAGGTTGGTGTTACAAAGGCTGAGAGAACACCAACTATATGCCAAGTTGAGCAAGTGTGAGTTTTGGCTAAAGAGAGTTCCCTTTTTAGGGCATATAATCTCGGAGGGAGGAATCTCCGTAGATCCCGCCAAAATCGAAGATATCCAGAAATGGAAAACCCATGAAAATGTCGGGGAAGTTCGAAGCTTTTTGGGATTGGCTGGATACTATCGACGGTTTATTGAGGGATTCTCCAAGATCTCGAGACCTCTCACCAAACTATTGGAAAAGGGAATCACATTCACCTGGACGCCACAGTGCGATACGAGCTTTCAGGAGCTAAAGAAGAGATTGACAACAGCCCCCGTGTTGGTTATGCCAGATATGCAGAAGAATTTCACGGTGTACTGCGATGCCTCTGGAAACGGGTTGGGATGTGTTCTCATGCAAGAGGGACATGTCGTGGCATATGCATCCCGGCAGCTTCGGAAGCACGAGAAGAACTATCCTACACATGACTTAGAACTAGCTGCAGTGGTACACGCGTTGAAAATTTGGCGGCACTATTTGATGGGGAAGAGGACAGAGATATATACGGATCATAAGAGTTTGAAGTACATATTCACACAGCCAGATCTCAACCTTAGACAAAGGAGATGGTTAGAGCTAATCAATGACTTTGATGTAGGCATCAACTATCATCCCGGGAAAGCAAACGTCGTGGCCGATGCCTTGAGTCGGAAAGTGCAGGTCAATAAGTTGAGCTTGAAGGATATGCCTGCAGAATTGAAGGACGAGGTTATAAGGCTTAATCTATGTCTAGTAAATAGTGGTGAAGCCATCGCCATGGAAGTGGACTCCACACTTGAGCGAGACATACGCGAGGGACAAAAGAATGATGAGAAGGTACAAGAGATCAGACAGCTCATCAAGGAAAATAAAGCTCCTGGTTTTAGAGAGGATGAACAAGGAACGGTGTGGCACGGGAAAAGGATCTGTGTGCCAGAAGTAAAGGAGATTCGTAAATTAATTTTGAAGGAGGCGCACGATTCCGACTATTCCATTCATCCTGGGAGTACGAAGATGTATCAGGACCTCAAAAGCAGGTATTGGTGGTATGGCATGAAGCGAGATGTCGCGGAACATGTTGCCCTATGTGACACATGTCAGTTGGTGAAAGCAGAACATCAACGACCCGCGGGATTGCTGCAACCACTCAAAGTGCCTGAATGGAAGTGGGAAGAGATCAGCATGGACTTTGTCGTGGGATTGCCTAGGACCCAGTCCGGGTATGATTCAATATGGGTTATTATTGATAGGCTAACCAAGGTAGCTCATTTCATCCCTGTGAAAGAAAGCTACAGCGGATCCAAATTGGCAGAATTGTACATGTCAAGGATTGTGTGTTACCATGGAGTGCCGAAGAAGATAGTGTCGGATCGAGGGACGCAGTTCACCTCGAGGTTTTGGCAAAAGTTGCATGAAACCATGGGAACCCATCTGAATTTCAGTTCTGCCTATCATCCCCAAACTGACGGGCAGACGGAGAGAACCAATCAGATCCTTGAAGATATGTTAAGGGCATGTGCACTCAAAAACAATAGGAGTTGGGACAAAAACTTACCGTATGCGGAGTTTTCCTATAACAACAGTTATCAAGCTAGTATGAAGATGTCACCGTTTGAAGCTTTGTATGGAAGGAAGTGCAGAACTCCCCTATTTTGGAACCAAACAGGAGAAAGTAAAGTGTTTGGTCCCGAAGTGCTACAAGAAGCCGAGGCAAAGGTGAGGGAGATTCGCAACAACTTGAGGATAGCACAGACACGCCAGAAGAGTTATGCTGATGTACGAAGAAGAGAGCTCGTTTTCAACGTGGGAGACTATGTTTATCTCAAGGTGTCCCCTATCAGAGGACTTCGTCGGTTCAAGGTGAAAGGGAAGTTGTCACCTCGATACATCGGACCCTTTCAAGTTTTGGAAAGAAAAGGCGAAGTGGCGTACCAACTAGAGTTGCCGGTTCATCTGTCGGACGTGCACGATGTGTTCCATGTGTCGCAACTCAAGAAATGTCTGAGGACGCCTGAGGAGGTGTTACCCATGAACGAAGTGGATGTAGCTGAGGATTTGTCTTATGCCGAGCAACCATACAAGATTTTGGAGACAATGGAACGCCTCACCAGAAATAAGAGAATCAGGATGTGCAAGGTGCAGTGGAAACATCACTCAGAAGAGGAAGCCACCTGGGAGCGGGAAGATGAGCTTAAGGCACAATTTCCGGAATTGTTTTCTTAGAAACACCAATCTCGAGGACGAGATTTCTTTTAAGGGGGGTAGAGCTGTAACACCCCAAATTTTTAGTCAAGACTTAAATTTTGATTTAGAACCATAAACCATGTTCAGAGGGGAATTTAGAAATTTTTGGACGTATTGCATGTTTTGCAAAAATTCAAATTCAAACTGGAATTCAAATTATACTCAAAACAGAAATGAAATGAAAAAGAAAAAGGAAAGCCAGAAAAAAACTGGCCAGTGGGCCGAAACCCCAGCCGGCCCAGCTAACCCCCGCGCAGCCCGCCCCCGCGTGCGCCGCTCTGCCCCTCGCTGACATGTGGGACCCGCCTGTCATCCCTAACCCCGCGACCCCGGACTCTCTCCCGCGCGCTCGATCGCAACCGATCGGGAAATCGTGTTTTGCGGCCGAATTCTGGAACTAGCGGACTCCAACTCGATCACAACAGAACCACCGCCCTCCCCCGGCTATAAAACCCACCGATCCGATCAGTTTTTCGCACGCGATCGCCGATTTTCACTCCGGTGAGCACCGAGACTTCGCCGGTGAATTTTGGCCGATCTAAGCTCGGAAACTCTGATCTAACTCGCTAGTTTTGATCCACCGCCTCCGGGGAACTTTGCAGGTGCAGAAAACCCGAAGACTTACGGTGCAAATCCAGCTCCGACGAGCTTCGCCGTGGTTTTGCCTCGGACCTCGCCGCCGAGCACTTTCCAGGACCCCCGAGCTCGAGAAAACCCCCGAGGTGAGATCCCTGACCTCCCCTCTACCGATCTAGGCCATAAGATCACAGTTCTAGGTAGAATTCTCGAGGATCCGAAAAATTCCGGCGAGATCGCCGCTTCCCGCCGCCGTGCGCCGCCGGCAGCGCCGCCCGCGCTCGATCAGAGCGACGTGGCCGCTTGTGCGCCGTTTATTTTAAATCACACGGTAGACTTTAAAACCCCGCGTACCGGTTCGATGTTATAATCTCAGCCGTCGGTTTAAAATCAGACGGTCCACGTCAGTCCCGCGTTATAAAGACTGGAATTCTTACGTGCTACCCCCTGGGGTTCTCTGGAATTGAGAGCTAGCCCCGGAAACTTCAGATCTAGCCCCTGGAACTCCAGAAAATCATGTAAATTCATTTAAAAATCAGTTTTAGCCCCTAGACTTAATAGAAATTAAGAAAAACACCTCTGAAGAGTGTAGCTAGACCCCTGGAGATTATGAAAATAATATTATATACCCTGTAATGGGGTGAATTCATTATTTTAGCCCTGTTTAGTATTTAATTTAGAAAATTGAAAATGTAACTAGTGTTTAAATATTAAAAAGGGGGACAAACCTAATTGTCAAAATTAGTAAAAACTTTCTCAGTACTTAGAAAACTTTGGAGTAAGATAAAAATATATTTTTGGGGCTGAAAATAAATCTGTTTCATAAATTATTCACATTTAATAGTATAGGGGCACATTCTTAAGTAAAGAATAGTTAAAGAAAAATAGGAAAAATAATTATGAAATAGTATACATCAGAAGCCAAGGTCAAAATATGATCTTAAATTATTTAGGACCAGAACCTAATCTGTTTAGGTAGTGTGTATTACTAATTTAATAATAAAATGCACAATTATGCATAAGAATATAAATCTGAAAATATAGAAACTAGTAAATAATAAATGGAGTTTCTAAAGTACAAAGAATTCAGTTTAGGGTTGATAGAAATTATGAAGGCACCTATGGAGAAGAAAAATACTCTTCATACATATTTGGTAGTTTAATATATAAGGAATTTATTTAAAACTGAAACACACATATATACATATATATGTATATATATATATATATATATATTATGTGAGTATAAATATGAACACCAAAGTAGGAATCATACACATGTAAATAGAAGTGTGTGCAAGCCCCAAACCAACACACATAGAGTATCCACAACACATAAAATGGTAAAGAAAATTTCATAAATGTGAATGTGTTGTTTGTATGAAGTAGAAGTGTGAACTATGTCTTATGATTGTTGTTTTCCTTTTGCTATGTGTGATGGTATGGAGTAGAACCTGTTCAAGAGCAAGCTATCAGTTTTCAAGATCAGGACTACTCATTTCAAGAGCAGCAAGAAGGAGGCAAGTGTCCTTGACCACTTTGATCCTATGCTAGGATGTGTAGATAGAATTATTTGCATTGTCAAATGAAATATGAAACCCATGCTAGGAAAGTTTCCCTAGAATTTCATTACCCTGTTTCCTTGTAGCTTGGGTTGGGATTTATTTTACCATGTCATATATTTACATGCATTTGCTTAGCCATGCTTAGAATGGGATATTTGGGACATGAGATCATCAGTTTATATTACCATACTCTTGAATGAGACATTGTGAATTATGTAGAGGTAGGGATCAAGGCAAGTTGGATGTTTTGGTTGTGTGCTGGGTGCACGAGACTTGGGTTTGTGTTTAGTACTTGCCTGGATCCTAAGGACCGGTTCATGGAGCATGTAACCCGGCTTTACAGTGCCAACCACATGCTGAGATGGGGCAGCTTAGCCAATTAATTAGGTGTATCCCCGGCGTAGTATGGGTGTGTTGGATGGTGCGGGGAGTAGGTGTCAGCTGGACTACCATATGAACCGCAAGGCTCAAGAGGGGGCCACTGCAGCGGGGTTGGAGCCTCTTGTATGCTGTTAGGGGTGAAACCTCAGTGGGCCCACGCTCGTCGGGAATCCCTTTGTAAAGGCTTTGTAGTGATCTCTTGGCCGCACACCTGGGAAGTGTGAATGTGGAACGTAGCCACTGGCATAATGGAGGTTCTTTTAGTCCACCCGACAACGGGGGATGAAATCACTACTTGTGGGTACAGTGGTACAAACTCTGCAGAGTCAAAACTGTCTTGACAGCCGTGCTCACGGTTAAGAGCGGCCTGGACTTATTCATGATTAGAGGATTGACGGTTTTGGAGGTTAAGCGGGAAGCTTAACATTGGAAATGATGTTATGATTATTTGGTTATGATGATTGGGATGGGAGATTGGGACCATTTCACCTGTGTAGTAATGTAGATGCTTAATAAGCTAAGGTGATAGGTATTAATTGCGTAGTGCTTTAACCATGAGTTCAACCTCTCCTTGTTCTAGCCATGCATGATATAATTTTCCCACACTTGCTGAGTACCATTGGTACTCAACCTTGCATATTTGTTGGTTTATATTGCTGCTCAGGTCAAGATAATGAGGTGGTGTATAATGACCAAGACTTTGGACCCGAGGAAGGATTCTAGGTTCATGAAGACCCCCCCCGGGCAACACCTGTGATGGAGCCCCAAAGAATAATTTTCCGCTGCTAGTTTATTTTCCTTGTGATGAACTTATTATTGTCCATCGAGACATTTACTATGTAAGACTTACTTATATTCGACACCTGGCTTGTAATAAATGATGCTTCACTATTTGTCGTCACATGTATGAGCAAATGATCCTGGCATACATGTGATATTCACTTGGTTGTTTCTTCGGAAAAACCGGGTGTGACATTGGGGTACCTGCCAGAGGCCCGGTGGCCTTTGGACCTCCCCCTGTAAGGGTACTGTAACGTCAGTTGGTCTCCTCCAGAAAAAGACCTACGCCAGACCGGGGGGGGGGGGTCAGGAGCCTTGCTTTGCCCGGTCCTGCACCCAAAGCACGTGCACTCTGCCCCCAGCGCTACAGTCTGAGTACTAGGGGGCCGGACTGTAACACCCTGACTAGGGCTGGGGGCCAAACCTCCGGGACCAAGTGCACTAGATTACCCAAGCCCCGTATTCCGGCCCGAGACAGTAAGCCAAATGAGACTAAGGGACAGGAAAGGGAGGGCCCCTGAGCAGCGCCGGACGGTGTGCCCTACACTGGGCTAAGGTCCGATGCTGGACGACACACCAATCACGGGTGCGATCTCCGAAGCCGGTCGCCACCCCCAGGGGTGAACACCAAAGTCAGACCTCACACCCTCCGTGGGCCTGAGCTCCGATGACTTCCGGACCTCCGCCCCCACAGCTGGGCCGAGCTCTGATGCCAGCCCTCGCCCTCCTTTCAAAGGCGAGCCCTGATGCCGGACCTCACGCCCTCCGTGGGCCTGAGCTCCGATGACTTCCAGACCTCCGCCCCCACAGCCGGGCTGAGCTCCGATGCCAGCCCTCGCCCTCCTTTCAGAGGCGAGCCCTGATGCCGGACCTCATGCCCTCCGTGGGCCTGAGCTCCGTTGACTTCCGGACCTCCGCCCCCACAGCTGGGCCGAGCTCCGAGGCCAGCCCTCGCCCTCCTTACAGAGGCGAGCCCTGATGCTGGACCTCACGCCCTTCGTGGGCCTGAGCTCCGATGACTTTCGGACCTCCGCCCCCTCAGCTGGGCCGAGCTCCGAGGCCAGCCCTCGCCCTCCTTTCGGAGGTGAGCCCTGATACCGGACCTCACGCCCTCCATGGGCCTGAGCTCTGATGACTTCCGGACCTCCGCCCCCACAGCTGGGCCGAGATCCGATGCCAGCCCTCACCCTCCTTTTAGAGGCGAGCCCTGATGCCGGACCTCACGCCCTCCAGGGGCCAGAGCTCCGATGACTTCCGGACCTCCACCCCCACATCAGGGCTGAGCTCCGATGCCAGGGTTCACCCTCTCCTCAAAAGGTGAACTCCTATCAGCACAGGGAATACTCAAGACAAGTAAGTGCGAGAAAGAAGAAGGCCCCACCCCGGGATCGTTACCTCCCCCGAGGTGGGCCCGAGGGCCACTGTCGGTACCCTCAATACCGGGTACCCCGCGCACAGGGTGAAACCGCCTAAGGACCTCGCCCCCTCTGCAGGGGCGAGCTCCGAAGGCACCACGTGTCCGGCAGGGTCGGAGCTCTCCTCTCCTCAGAGGATAGCTCCGAGCCTGCCACGTGGCCCAGAAGGCCGGACCTCACCCCCTCCATCGGGGCGAGCTCCGAAGGAGCCACGTGTCCAGTAGGGCCGGAGCTTCCCTCCCCTCGGAGGATAGCTCCGGGCCTGCCACGTGGCCTAGAAGGCCACACCTCGCCCCCTCCGCAGGGGTGAGCTCCGAAGGCGCCATGTGTCCTGCGGGGCCGAACCTCCCTCTCCTCAGAGGAGAGCTCCGGGCCGGCCACGTGGCCAGCAGCAGCCGGACCTCCCCCCTCCGTGGGGAGAGCTCCGAGGGCTCCACGTGTCCTGTGGGGCCAGACCTCCCTCTCCTCAGAGGAGAGCTCCGGGCCGCCACGTGGCCAGCAGCTGCCGGACCTCCCCCCTTCGTGATGCGAGCTCCGAAGGCTCCACGTGTCCCGAGGGGCCGGACCTCCCTCTCCTCAGAGGAGAGCTCCGGGCCCGCCATGTGGCCAGCAGAGCAACGCTGCCTGCCCCCGCGCGGTAGGCAGCTAGAGTAAAGATGCGCCATACCTTGCCCGTACAAGGTATTCATGGCCCGCGCCTTCCCAAGGCGCGGAGACGCGGAGCACGCCTCTGTCAGGTGCCGTAGTGCCCAGTCACATCGCAGACTGGCGCGCCGTGTCAGAGCCTGCCCGCCAATAAACGCAGCGACAAGACATCCCCTGCCGCCCCTGCCATCATCAACCACTATGGCTAGCTTGCGGCATGGGCAGGGCGGCAGAACGAAGACTCGGAAGCCTTCGCCAGAGACAACTACCGGCATAACTGCAGATACGGTAGTTGGCAGGCAATCTCCCTGGGACCACCTGTTGGGTCCCGGGCCCACCTTGTAAGCCGCTCGAGCCTTGGACTATAAAAGGCTCGGGTAGGCGACGTTAGCAAGGGTTCGCACTCCAGCCATTCGCACCCGTAGGTTTCAAACTCTGTGAACTCACACTCTAGACTTCACTCACCCTCAAGCTCAGGACTCCGGTTCTGAGCAGCAAGCAATATGTGACGCCCTCAGTTCTGTGGAAAACCACGGAACCGAGAACTAATGCATATGTGTGCCCAGGATGTTCGTCACACATACACATACGTTCCACAAACTGAATTCAGATTATATATTACCACGAATAACAGGGTTTATTACAATACCTCATGAGTCTTGGACTCATGCTCACAGCGGAAGTCTTTATTTCTAATGCGGAAGCAAAAACTAATGCGAAAGCAAATCTAAGCAGAAGTGGCTCCATCTCTACTCCCTCCACAGGCAAGGTTGAGAACAGATCACACGCCATAATGCTCGTCTTGGTCTTCATAGTAGGCTTCTCCTGCTGCTGATGATGAAATAATAATGCAAGTTTGAGTACAATGATGTACTCAGCAAGTGCGGGAAAACACATGATATGCAGCTCATAAACAAGGTAGGTATAAAGAGGCTTATTTGCAGAAAAGCAGATTTATAAAACCATGATAAAACAGCATTCTTAACTTTAGATGAATGTAATCCCCAGCATGTATTAAATTACCAACATACCTCCATCGCTTTCCATGTTCCACCCGAACATTAAATAACCTCATTCTTACTCATGAATACCTCCTCGTATTCGCTACCATCTCACAAATACCTCCCCGTATTCGCTACCATCTCAAAACAACTTCGTCTCACCCCGAGACCAAACTCGCTGCCATGACTCAACAGTCATGCAACCATCATATCACCCGGACTCAACAGTCCCAACAACCAAACCATAACCAAACAAATAACCATAACCAAGAACCTTCCCAATAACCATCCCAACTAATCATGGCAGTTTAGCCAGGTGCTCGTAACCGTAAGCTCGGCTATCATGATAGTTTTAGACTCTGCAGAGTTTGCACCTCTTTACCCACAAGTTTGTGATTTCATCACCCGTTGGCGACTGCAGAACCTCCATTATACCAGTACACATCCGTCGGTGTATGGTCAAGAGATCACAAAATAGCCTTTACAAAGGGGCTACTAGATGTATGGACTCACTAAGGTTTCACCGGCAGGCTAGAATCTCCAATTCTCCCACCCACGGGCCCCCTCTTGTGCCATGCAGTTCCCAGGGCAGTCCTCACTCGACTCCCATTCCCTGCGCCTTCCACAATCCATAACACTCTAGCAACTTACCTAATTACTCAGCTAAGCCGCATCCATACTTGGCCTTGTGGTGGCACTGTTATCCTGGCATGTGCATGCATGAACCGGTCCTTAGATCTACGGCAAGTAAACCACCATCTCATGCTACCTCATTCACAAACCCAGTCTTGCCTAGATCTCCCTCCGATCCATGTCCATTATTAACATCAGTTTCTTATTATCAATACGAGTGCAGTTAGCTAGACACATCTATCTCACTTCCCAATCCCATAGACTCAGCGAAGCATAAAGCAAAAACCATACCCGACTCATAAACTTCCCAGGCGACAAGGGTGGTTTAACCAAAACTAGTAAACTGCTATAGAAGGGTTTCCCATCATGTTTGACTCAGCACACACACCTTTTCGCAAAAACAAAACAGTTTCACCCAAAACATAGGATCAATATGGTCAAGGAGCACTTGCCTTGTTCTTGCGGTTCCGGTTGTTCTTGAATCCCAAAACCTTGTTGCTGCAGTTCGTCGTAGACAGCTCCCTGAGCTTGTCCTGCTAGGTAGGATCACGTGCATACAAGTTTCACAGCAATCAATATCATGCACAAACCTTAATCTAGATGCGATGATGCATATGCATGCTATCCTATGATTTTTATTAGATTGGTGTGTTCTTGCATGGCTTGCATGGACAGAGGTGTTCGGATCAAAGGTGGACGTGGCAATGATCTTGTCTTTAGATCAATCTGATCATCAAGTTGTAAAAGCCCAAGAAATGGGACTTGCAAAAACTTTTCTTCACTTCACCACACCTCAGCTCTTGTTGTGGATGGCTGGTAAGGGATGGGAGGAGCAAGTAACCTTTATCAAAGAAGTGGTTAGAGGGGAAACTTACACTCTCACAACATGGGAAAAATTATACACATGTGATCACACATGAGAGTGTGTTTCCAAACTGTTGCATTCAAACTCAGGATTTCAGCAGCTAAACCAAGTATCAAAGTGCATAATTGGATTTCTCAGGTCCAAATTAGTGGGGAGGCAAAGTTCAGAAATTTTCAAAAAGATGTGCTACCCATTTTTCCAAAAAGGGTCCAAATATGCCAAGAATTCAAATATTTATTTGAATTTGGGGGAAATGAGCTCAACCATACAAATGTAGGTCAGTTTCAAACTCCAAATATTTGGATTCATCTCTGGCTAAGCTTTGGAGATCTTTTGAGGGGTGGGGGAGCACTGACAAGTGGGTCCCACATGTCATTGGGAGGGTTAAAATGGCACAATAGTCAACAGCCTTAGGGGCTAAGTATTGCACTCGGAACAGAGCCGAGGCTCCACGCGACACGCCGTGAAAACGCCGGACGCCACCTCCTGCTCGCCCCTCGCGCGCTGGCGAGCTCCTTGTGCGGGCGCAGTAACTCCCAGCCGTGCCCCAGCTCGCCACGACCACGGGCCGACCCCCAGTCACCGCCCTCTCGCACGACAAAACGCCGAGGAGCCGCCGCTGTGATCGACTCACTCAGGAGCGATCGTCCCTCGTGTACCAACGCCGGCAGCGCAGCAAACATATATCCTCAGACCTCCCACGCACTACCCGCATCACTTCCGGTCAAGTGAACCACTACCCACCGAGAGAAACCACGTTTTCGTGGCCGCCGGTGAGAACCGAGCAAAGGTGCTCCCGTGGGCAGCTCACACCAACCAGTTTCACGACTGAGCAAGAGCGCCCCAAGGTGCGCCAACTCCCTGCGCTGCTCCTCTCCAAATTCCAGAGCAATCCGTGCGACGTAGCTTCGGAATTTCAAGTTTTCCCCTCGGACGAGGAAAACCGGACCGCGGGTAAGAACTGTGGAAATTTACGCTCAATTCTCGGTTAAAGTTGTTCATTTTGCGCACACCAGAACTAGAGAGGATAGGGAACCTTTTCCCTCCACAACCCTAGCTAGAAACGCCGTAGTTACAGCTAATTTCGAGCTTTTCGGTCGGCGGCCATGGCGGGAACACGCGGGCGCACGGTGACAACCGGTTTGCCGTCGTTTCCGAGCCAGGTTGAGGCCACGCCGAGATTTCCTGACCTCCACTGATGCTTTAGAGCGGATCCGCCGAGCTTTTGGCGGGCTGATGTGCTCGGGCGGCGGTGCCGATCATCACCGAAGGCCGCGGCTCGTCGCCAGCCTACTTCCGGCCACCGGCAGCCCGAGCCAACCCCATAGACTTGTTCCCCGACCCTGAAAACCCCCAGGCGGCGAGTCTCCGGCCGAGAGGTGGCCGGGAAGCTGAGTCCGGCGAGCTCCAGTACAGCGCCGGCGAGGGGGAGGCGCGGGAGCGAGAGGAGGAAGAAGACCCACCGGGCCCACGTGTCAGCAGCTGAAGATTAAAACCCCGGATCAGCTGTGGCGTGTGATTCCATGTGGTGGCGCGGGAAGGGGTCTGTGGCCCCCGTGTGGCGCGAGTCCGGCGGTTGACACGTGTAAGGTGGACCCACAGGCAGAGTTTGAACTTTTCCCGAATTAATTTGAATTCCAGAATTGGTTCAAACTTTGGAACTGCATAACTTTTGCTAGGAAGCTCCAAAATTAGTGATTCAAATTGGGTTGGATTCATCTTGCATAGCTCTGTCCAGAGATACAACCCAATTTATATGAAACCCATTAATTAATTCTGGAAAATTCTTTAAAGCTTTTCAGCAAAAGAATTTTAGAGGGAGTTTGGTTCATCCAAAAATTCCCAAATTTTGCCAGAATGTTCTTTAAGACATTAGTAAACCCCTGTAATAGTTTCAGACCATTTGGAGTTGAATTGGTCAGAGCAATTCAAATTTGAAGGTGCTGTGTTCATTTGAATGCAGAAACATTTTCAGAGAATTTCCAAAACTTGGAAATTCAATTCTGGGCAAACCTTGACTCCAAAAATGCTAGGAAAATTCATGCAAACTCTATGAGCTATAATAGAAATTGTAGTTCATTAAGTTGAGCATGAACAGGGGTATTACCTCAGAATTAATTCTTCCTTGCTGATTTGCCAAGAGAATTATTCTGAGCAAACCACTCCATGAAAAGTGCTAATGTTTGGTCCAGAGAGTTTTCTTGTGACAAGGAACTCACACAAAAATTCTCAGCTCCATTGGAGCTCTAGATCACCCCTGTCCTGTTTACCCACTTAAGGGACTAAGATGGAAAAAGGGGGAAAACCACTTAGCATTTGACCATGTGATTAAGTCCAAGCCAAACCACCAACACCAGTTCATATTTAAATTCTTAAACAAAGTTCCAGGTATTAGAGGCTGGTTATTAGAACTAATAGTAGAAGTCTTACTCTAGACTCACTTTTGCATATAAATTAACATGTAGTATTTCATTAACGTGTAGCCGTTGAAGAAGAGACTCCGGAAGTGCTGGACTTCCTCCTTCCGGACGAAGAACTAACTCCTGACCAGCAGCAACAAGGCAAGCCCCGGTTTGCATTAACCCTTTTTAAAAGTTTTACTTTGTTTACATGTGTCATGTGAAGTATGATTGTGCATTAGGTATAGGGTGAATGAAACCCCACTTGCATAACCAAAGGTTCCTAAAAGAGTGAGGGTAGTGTCAAGGACCTCGAGTAGACAGGCTATGCTTAATGAGTCATAGGACTTCGGTACAAGTCGAGTAGTTGGAATCTACTCGCGAGATAGGCTTGGGACACACGGGTTCGGTTGAGTGATGTGAGATCACTTTAGTAATGAAAATGAGACTAGGCAGGGGCTAGGGCGCAGCAAGAGAGAGTCTTGTGTGCGCAGCCCTGCCCGTGTCGATTGAGGACCGATCCGTGTGCGGCCCTGCTGAACAAGTATTGAACGTACCGAAGGCATATCGGATATATGGGCCCCGATAAACCGATGTAGCCTAAACCTCCGGGCGTCGAGGCATAGCACACCGATTTATAGGTGTAGGTTGAGGGCAGCAAGGTGGAAATCTGCCAACGGGCATAGAGAGATGCTCCGTGTGGGGAACCTCCTGCTCGTTTCGGTGCGACCGGTTCGACGTTTGGGCTGTTGGGTGAAAGGTTGTCCCGTACGACATCGAGTGAGCGTGCTGTGCAGCTCCACGGGTGGGCGTACGTGACGTGCTCTTTGGGTTTTCCCTGCAGGTGTATATCGAGTCGATTCGCCGTCCCTCGCGGTGACGAGTACTGCTTGTTCACTGCGTCGTAACGTAGACTAATGGATGAAATATGTTGATTCAATGATGCTGATTGATATAATTGTATTGCTACATAAGTGCCACCAAACACTGCTTACTAAATTTCAGATTTCATGAACTGTTAACTTGTTGCTAAAAGATGAACTAAGGATGAACTTGTAGGCGTGTCGTTTTGCTGAAATGCTACCAACCTATGTCTTGGTATACCTCATGTAGAGTTTCATGCTTAGGTGAGTCGGTTAAGCCTTGCTGAGCCTTCGTGCTCACGGTTGCTGCTTAAGTGTTTTTCAGGTGAGGAGCCACCCACGGACTCGGAGTACGAGTCCACCGGCGAGGGTTACCCTCCGTCGGGGACCACGGCTGAGTGGGAGCCGTACACGCCGCGCTGAGCTGAGACGTGCAGCTAGTGTGGGTTGCCCTAGGGCTGGGCAACCGACTTTTTGCTAAATAGGCGGGCGTGAGTTGTATAGTGTAGTCTTCCGCTGTGTAATAGAACAATAATTGTAACTGAAGTTTGTACTTGTTTGTACAGTTTCAGCTGTTTTTCCCATGTAATATATTGTGTTCTTATGACGTGTGCTGTCGGGTGTCGCATCGCGCGGCACCACCCTCTGCGATCCTGGATGAGCGGATTCCGGTCCGCCACAGCCTGGTATCAGAGCTGCAGTGGGGATAGCACAGTACTTAAGGACTGCATTATGGGAAAAAACTTAGGTATACGGTGAGGAATCGGTAGTTGCCCAAGTAAGGACTATATTAGCCTAGTTACTTAAAGTGGCAAAGACTAACTTATGTGTTATAATTCTGAATTTCAATTATGTAACGACGCACCTACGCTCTGGTAAGTATGGTAAGGAACGCCACCGAAAGCGGTTCAATTTCGGTTAGCTCTCCCTGACGAGGAACGTGGTTCAGGGATTGATCTCACAGCTTGGTGTGAGATGTCAATATGAAGCTCTTGGACTCTTCATGTCCCTGAGTTCATATGAAACGCTGATCCCTAGCGTGCATTAGGCAAGTAAGTGGAGACCCCATCGCGTGGTCAGTAACGCGAAAGTGTGTTCGTCTGGAAATAGCCCAGGAGGACATACACAGCGCTTGCCATCGGCGTGCCCTGCAGGGCAGTAGGTGGTATCTGTTGGGTTGATGACATTCCCAACCGTGACGACCCGTTCATGACATACTCGGGTTCCCCGTCGTGTGGTGTTGAAACACGATCACGTACCTTGAGACGTGACCTAACTCAAGGACGGCCGTATGACAATGATACGGGCGTTTGTATTTACTTTCAAATATGGAACTGCCTGAAATGAATAACCATTGAGTGCACCATTATTGTGTGGTTTTCTGCAGGTACTAACCACGTATGTATCCGTGTAGAAAACGTGTGCGAGAGACCGTTTAGTGCCACATTTGAGACGTATATGCCGGTATGATCCGGGTAGGATTTTCTTTTGTGAGGAACGTAGTACCGAGATATGGTAGGCATATGCATGAGAATAATGATAACAAAGAATTAAAATCTATAGGTTCAACATTTAGGACCCTGGTTGGGTATAAGAATGGGATAGTGGAGCAGTATAGCCAAAAGTATGAAAAGCAGAGTGCTCTGTTTTGGGCAGCACGTTTGCTGATCCTCAACAGGGCATAACTCACAGGTCTTTTAGCCCAGGGAGGTGTGCTATATAGTTTTGGAAAGGTATTCAAGTCCTCTACAACTTTGTTGTAGACTTCCAGAGCTGAAACTCGCCTTAAGATGGCTGAAATCCCAGAGGAATGTAAACTGTCCAGAACCAGGGCAGAGTAAAACATCCTCTGAACTGATCTGTTTTTCAAATATAACTCCCAGTAGAAAAATCTAAAATTGTCATATAATCCATCCTTAGAAAGAGTAGAAGATGTTTGACATCTTTGCAATTCAAAGTTTCTGAAGTTTCAGCACAGAATTTAGTGGAAATCAGTATTGGAAACAGCCACTTCCAAGGGAGGTGCTGTTAAAATTCTTCCAGAAATTCTGCTAACTTTGAATTAACATAACTTTTTAATCAAAGCTGATCTGGGGGCAAATGAGTAATCGTTGGAAAGATACTGAAGTTAACTTGAACTTTGGTATTCAACTTGAGTCATGAAAATGCCCAGAACCAGATCAAAACTTGGAATAGGTAGCAACTGGTCATTCTGACAGAAGAATGACAGTTGAACTCATTGAAAAGGGTGTTGTACCCTAAGGGTGTTATACGTGATGACAACGCAATAATAATGTCTCGTAGAGACCAAACCCAGTTATGGTGAGCTTCCAAAGAGGGGGTTCATCAAGTTGGATTAAACTAACTTGTGTTTGGTCTGGTAATTGTGTAGCTTGTGCAAAGTTATTACATTATCTGCTTACGAGATATTTCGCATGTTTTGTTGTCATAATGTTTTTCCGCCCAGTTCTATTGGACTGCATGCAAAATGTTGCGGGACTGATGGTTAATGTCGTATGGTTGCAGATGGTTCGTACTAGGACCACGCACGAGGTTGGTGGCTCTAGCCAAGGTGGAGGCGATGACTCCCAGCCACCGGCCTACGACAGCACCCCGCAGCAGCAGCCACCACCGCCGCCTCCGCTTACTCTAGCGGATGTGATAGCAGCGTTGGTGGGAGGTCGTGAGGAGCAGACCGACCTGCTCCGCACGATCGTGCAGAATACGTCCCAGGCGGGAGGACGTCAAGAGCGAGGGCCTCGTGAGCCCCGCGAAGTGTCGTACTCGGATTTCATGAGTACGCACCCTCCAGTGTTCACCGAAGCTGAAGAACCACTGGAGGCGGACAACTGGCTGCGGACTATCGAGTCCAAGTTCGGGCTGCTCCAGTGTACGGAGCGGCAGAAGACACTGTTCGCAGCACAGCCGCTCCACGGTGCCGCTGGTGCATGGTGGGCGAATTATGTCGCCTCACGTCCGGCTGGTCATGCCGTGGAATGGCAAGAGTTCCGGGAGGCGTTCCGCGCCTATCACATTCCTCCCGGGATCATGAAGAGAAAGTTCCAAGAATTTTTGGAACTGAAGCAGGGCGGGAGGAGTGCCCACGACTACTCCCGTGCCTTCAACCATCTGGCGCAGTATGCGTCAGACTACATCTCCACGGAGGAGAAGAAGAGGGAGCACTTCTATCGGGGGTTACATCCCGAAATGAAGACCCACCTCGTACAATGGAACCGCGGCACATTCAACGATCTAGTCAATGCCGCCATCATGCAAGAGGACGCTCAGCGGGAGTTAGCAGCTGAGCAGAGGAAGCGTAGCGCTCCACCTAGCAGCGGTGGGAGTGGCGCTCCCCAGAAGTACCGTATGGTGTATCGGACACCATCCGGGCAGCAGTGGCAACCACCGGCGCGACCGCAACGGTTCGGGGGACGTCCCTTTCAAGCACCTCCGTTCCGTCCGCCGATGCCACCACCAAGACAGCAGCAGCAGCAGACGGTACCCCGGGCGTTTCCACCGCCACAACGCGCCCCAGGTTTTCGTCCACCGATCAGCGGGGGACCGCCCCGTTTCACCTGCTTCACGTGTGGCCAAGCGGGCCACTTTGCGAAGGACTGTCCCCAGGGGCAGCAGAGCAGCGGGCAAGCCCAGCTCCAGGGCGGTGCTCGAGGCCGACCTCCGGTGAAGAAGGTTGGTCAGCGGACTGGAGGCGTCCGCAACCTCGACAATGAGGACGCCCCAGAGGGAGACAACGTGCTGGCGGGTACGTTTACTCTCAACCATCAAGCCATCGTCATATTATTTGATTCTGGTGCAACCCACAGCTTTATAAGTGCATCCTATGTGGCTAAACACCAATTGCAAGTCTTCCCAACCGACTGCACTTATATGATATGCTCACCGGGAGGGAAGATTTCAGCTAATATGATGATTCCAAAGGCACCTCTGTGCTTAGGTGGGAAACTATATCCCACCACCTTGATAATCCTTATGGGACAAAAGATTGATGCAATCTTAGGGATGTCATGGCTGCAATACCATGGCGCTGTCCTAGAGACTCGGACACGGACGGTCCACTTAAATTCTCCATTCCACCGTCCGCATTCCATGATGTTAGACACGCCAGTCCGGGAAGTTTTAGCAATTAATAATGCTGAAGTTCTCAAGTTAGAAGACATCCCCGTAGTCCGGGAGTATCCTGATGTGTTCCCGGATGATCTTCCGGGCATGCCACCTGAGCGGGATGTCGAGTTCAAGATTGAACTTGCACCCGGGACTACGCCCATATCACGGAGACCATACAAGATGGCTCCAAATGAGCTGGCGGAACTGAAAGAACAGCTCAATGATCTGTTGAGCAAGGGTTTCATTAGGCCGAGTTCCTCGCCTTGGGGATGCTCGGCGCTATTCGTGAAGAAGAAGGATGAGACCCTGAGGCTGTGTGTGGATTACCGGCCACTCAACGCCGTCACCATCAAGAATAAGTACCCACTGCCCCGTATTGACATCTTGTTTGATCAACTGGTGGGGGCAAGTGTATTCTCAAAGATGGACCTTCGCTCTGGATATCACCAGATCAAGATCCGGGCGGAGGATATCCCGAAGACGGCGTTCTCGACGAGATACGGCTTATACGAATATCTCGTCATGTCCTTTGGTCTCACAAATGCTCCAGCCCATTTCATGTATCTCATGAACTCGGTGTTCATGCCGGAGCTGGACAAGTTCGTGGTAGTGTTCATCGACGATATCTTGGTTTACTCCAAGACAGAAGCCGAGCATGCCGAACACTTACGGATCGTTCTTCAGCGATTGCGAGACCACAAGCTCTACGCCAAGTTCAGCAAATGCGAATTTTGGATCAGCCAAGTGCCATTCTTGGGACATATCATCTCAGCTGAAGGCATTGCGGTTGACCCAAGTAAAATAGAGCAAGTGTTGAAATGGAAAGCTCCCACTTCAGTCCATGAAGTCAGAAGCTTCCTCGGGTTAGCAGGATACTACCGGAGGTTCATTCCGAGCTTCTCCAAGCTCGCAAAGCCGATGACAGAGTTGCTGAAGAAAGGGACAAAATATGTTTGGAACACGGCGTGTGAAGGAGCGTTCCGAACATTGGTGAAGCATCTCACCACAGCCCCGGTGTTAGCTCAGCCGGATACAACAAAGCCCTTCGACGTGTATTGTGACGCGTCCGGTATTGGGCTGGGCTGCGTGTTGATGCAGGAAGGACGTGTGGTCGCTTATGGCTCACGCCAACTTCGGAACCATGAGCAGCACTACCCGACTCACGATCTTGAACTTGCTGCCGTGGTGTTGGCGCTGAAAATGTGGAGGCACTATCTCCTGGGGAACTTGGTGCATCTCTACACCGACCACAAGAGCTTGAAATACATTTTCACCCAGAAGGAGCTGAACATGAGGCAGAGGAGGTGGTTAGAACTGATCAAAGATTATGAGATTGAGATCCATTACCACCCCGGCAAGGCGAATGTGGTTGCCGACGCGCTGAGTCGGAAATCGCATGTCCATCACCTCACCATTACACCGGTGGAGGAGGAAGAGCCAAGTCTATACTTGGTTCCTTATGGATCGCTGTACAACCTTGCCCTCATCCCTACTATTAGGGAGGACATCATTGCAGCTCAGAAAACGGATAAAGGCATGGCACATCTCCGGAGACGGATAGACATTGGAGAAATTAAATGTTTCCGGAAAGATGGTGAGGGGACGTTGTGGTTCAATGACCGCATAGTCGTACCCCGAGATATGGAGTTGAGGAAAAAGATCCTCGATGAAGCTCACTTGTCCAAATACTCCATTCATCCGGGCAGCAACAAAATGTACCAAGATTTGAAAAAGAAATTTTGGTGGACGCGGATGAAGCGGGAGGTAGCTAAGTACGTATCCGAGTGCGATACGTGTAGACGAGTGAAAGCTGATCATATGAAGAAATCAGGGCTGCTGCAACCCCTGAAGATCCCGGCATGGAAATGGGAAGATGTGAGCATGGATTTCATTGTGGGATTACCCCTAACAGCCAACAAGCATGATTCCATATGGGTAATCGTTGATCGGTTAACCAAGACGGCTCACTTCATTCCGGTGAATACACGTTACAATGCCGGCAAATATGCGGAGCTATACATAGCGAAGATTCTATGCCTATACGGGGTACCCAAGACCATTGTCTCAGATCGAGGTGCATTATTTGTATCTCGCTTTTGGGAGCAGCTACACGCTGCATTGGGTACTAAGTTGATCAGGAGCTCCGCCTATCACCCTCAGACCGATGGTCAGACAGAAAGGGTGAATCAAGTCCTGGAAGACATGTTGAGAGCATGTGCCATCCACCATGGTAGGAACTGGGATGATCACCTACCATTGGCGGAATTCTCGTACAACAACGGTTATCAGGCAAGTATCAAGATGGCACCTTACGAAGCTCTCTACGGTCGTAAATGCCGCACCCCATTAAATTGGTGCGAGTCCGGTGAAAGGGTCACATTCGGAGTTGATGTGGTGAACGACGCCGAAGAGCGCGTTCGGACAATTCGAGCCAATTTGAAGGCCGCTCAATCCCGACAGAAGAGCTACGCTGATAAGAGGCGTAGGCCGTTGCACTTTGACGTTGGGGAACACGTGTACCTCCGCGTGTCTCCAATGAAGGGCGTGCACCGATTCGGTGTGAAGGGGAAGCTCGCTCCCCGTTTCATTGGACCCTACGCTATCACCGAGAAGTGTGGACCAGCAGCGTATCGATTGGAGCTACCGACATCTCTGGCTGGTGTCCATGATATTTTCCATGTTTCGCAACTGCGAAAATGCTTGAAGCATACAACTGCTGTTCCTACCGAAGACATCGGCGAGCTGAAGCCGGATTTAACATATGATGAATATCCGGTGGGAATTCTTGATGAGAAAGCCAGGACCACGCGTAGCAGAACGTTGTGGTTCTACAAGATACTCTGGAGTAACCACACCGCCGAAGAAGCGACGTGGGAGAACGAGGAGTTCCTTCGCTCAAATTACCCGGAGTTCATGGCTTCTCAACACGGGTAAGTCCCTATTACATCGCTATCTCTTCTTTTATAATCTCGGGACGAGATTCTTTTAAGGGGGGAGGGATGTAAAAGCCCAAGAAATGGGACTTGCAAAAACTTTTCTTCACTTCACCACACCTCAGCTCTTGTTGTGGATGGCTGGTAAGGGATGGGAGGAGCAAGTAACCTTTATCAAAGAAGTGGTTAGAGGGGAAACTTACACTCTCACAACATGGGAAAAATTATACACATGTGATCACACATGAGAGTGTGTTTCCAAACTGTTGCATTCAAACTCAGGATTTCAGCAGCTAAACCAAGTATCAAAGTGCATAATTGGATTTCTCAGGTCCAAATTAGTGGGGAGGCAAAGTTCAGAAATTTTCAAAAAGATGTGCTACCCATTTTTCCAAAAAGGGTCCAAATATGCCAAGAATTCAAATATTTATTTGAATTTGGGGGAAATGAGCTCAACCATACAAATGTAGGTCAGTTTCAAACTCCAAATATTTGGATTCATCTCTGGCTAAGCTTTGGAGATCTTTTGAGGGGTGGGGGAGCACTGACAAGTGGGTCCCACATGTCATTGGGAGGGTTAAAATGGCACAATAGTCAACAGCCTTAGGGGCTAAGTATTGCACTCGGAACAGAGCCGAGGCTCCACGCGACACGCCGTGAAAACGCCGGACGCCACCTCCTGCTCGCCCCTCGCGCGCTGGCGAGCTCCTTGTGCGGGCGCAGTAACTCCCAGCCGTGCCCCAGCTCGCCACGACCACGGGCCGACCCCCAGTCACCGCCCTCTCGCACGACAAAACGCCGAGGAGCCGCCGCTGTGATCGACTCACTCAGGAGCGATCGTCCCTCGTGTACCAACGCCGGCAGCGCAGCAAACATATATCCTCAGACCTCCCACGCACTACCCGCATCACTTCCGGTCAAGTGAACCACTACCCACCGAGAGAAACCACGTTTTCGTGGCCGCCGGTGAGAACCGAGCAAAGGTGCTCCCGTGGGCAGCTCACACCAACCAGTTTCACGACTGAGCAAGAGCGCCCCAAGGTGCGCCAACTCCCTGCGCTGCTCCTCTCCAAATTCCAGAGCAATCCGTGCGACGTAGCTTCGGAATTTCAAGTTTTCCCCTCGGACGAGGAAAACCGGACCGCGGGTAAGAACTGTGGAAATTTACGCTCAATTCTCGGTTAAAGTTGTTCATTTTGCGCACACCAGAACTAGAGAGGATAGGGAACCTTTTCCCTCCACAACCCTAGCTAGAAACGCCGTAGTTACAGCTAATTTCGAGCTTTTCGGTCGGCGGCCATGGCGGGAACACGCGGGCGCACGGTGACAACCGGTTTGCCGTCGTTTCCGAGCCAGGTTGAGGCCACGCCGAGATTTCCTGACCTCCACTGATGCTTTAGAGCGGATCCGCCGAGCTTTTGGCGGGCTGATGTGCTCGGGCGGCGGTGCCGATCATCACCGAAGGCCGCGGCTCGTCGCCAGCCTACTTCCGGCCACCGGCAGCCCGAGCCAACCCCATAGACTTGTTCCCCGACCCTGAAAACCCCCAGGCGGCGAGTCTCCGGCCGAGAGGTGGCCGGGAAGCTGAGTCCGGCGAGCTCCAGTACAGCGCCGGCGAGGGGGAGGCGCGGGAGCGAGAGGAGGAAGAAGACCCACCGGGCCCACGTGTCAGCAGCTGAAGATTAAAACCCCGGATCAGCTGTGGCGTGTGATTCCATGTGGTGGCGCGGGAAGGGGTCTGTGGCCCCCGTGTGGCGCGAGTCCGGCGGTTGACACGTGTAAGGTGGACCCACAGGCAGAGTTTGAACTTTTCCCGAATTAATTTGAATTCCAGAATTGGTTCAAACTTTGGAACTGCATAACTTTTGCTAGGAAGCTCCAAAATTAGTGATTCAAATTGGGTTGGATTCATCTTGCATAGCTCTGTCCAGAGATACAACCCAATTTATATGAAACCCATTAATTAATTCTGGAAAATTCTTTAAAGCTTTTCAGCAAAAGAATTTTAGAGGGAGTTTGGTTCATCCAAAAATTCCCAAATTTTGCCAGAATGTTCTTTAAGACATTAGTAAACCCCTGTAATAGTTTCAGACCATTTGGAGTTGAATTGGTCAGAGCAATTCAAATTTGAAGGTGCTGTGTTCATTTGAATGCAGAAACATTTTCAGAGAATTTCCAAAACTTGGAAATTCAATTCTGGGCAAACCTTGACTCCAAAAATGCTAGGAAAATTCATGCAAACTCTATGAGCTATAATAGAAATTGTAGTTCATTAAGTTGAGCATGAACAGGGGTATTACCTCAGAATTAATTCTTCCTTGCTGATTTGCCAAGAGAATTATTCTGAGCAAACCACTCCATGAAAAGTGCTAATGTTTGGTCCAGAGAGTTTTCTTGTGACAAGGAACTCACACAAAAATTCTCAGCTCCATTGGAGCTCTAGATCACCCCTGTCCTGTTTACCCACTTAAGGGACTAAGATGGAAAAAGGGGGAAAACCACTTAGCATTTGACCATGTGATTAAGTCCAAGCCAAACCACCAACACCAGTTCATATTTAAATTCTTAAACAAAGTTCCAGGTATTAGAGGCTGGTTATTAGAACTAATAGTAGAAGTCTTACTCTAGACTCACTTTTGCATATAAATTAACATGTAGTATTTCATTAACGTGTAGCCGTTGAAGAAGAGACTCCGGAAGTGCTGGACTTCCTCCTTCCGGACGAAGAACTAACTCCTGACCAGCAGCAACAAGGCAAGCCCCGGTTTGCATTAACCCTTTTTAAAAGTTTTACTTTGTTTACATGTGTCATGTGAAGTATGATTGTGCATTAGGTATAGGGTGAATGAAACCCCACTTGCATAACCAAAGGTTCCTAAAAGAGTGAGGGTAGTGTCAAGGACCTCGAGTAGACAGGCTATGCTTAATGAGTCATAGGACTTCGGTACAAGTCGAGTAGTTGGAATCTACTCGCGAGATAGGCTTGGGACACACGGGTTCGGTTGAGTGATGTGAGATCACTTTAGTAATGAAAATGAGACTAGGCAGGGGCTAGGGCGCAGCAAGAGAGAGTCTTGTGTGCGCAGCCCTGCCCGTGTCGATTGAGGACCGATCCGTGTGCGGCCCTGCTGAACAAGTATTGAACGTACCGAAGGCATATCGGATATATGGGCCCCGATAAACCGATGTAGCCTAAACCTCCGGGCGTCGAGGCATAGCACACCGATTTATAGGTGTAGGTTGAGGGCAGCAAGGTGGAAATCTGCCAACGGGCATAGAGAGATGCTCCGTGTGGGGAACCTCCTGCTCGTTTCGGTGCGACCGGTTCGACGTTTGGGCTGTTGGGTGAAAGGTTGTCCCGTACGACATCGAGTGAGCGTGCTGTGCAGCTCCACGGGTGGGCGTACGTGACGTGCTCTTTGGGTTTTCCCTGCAGGTGTATATCGAGTCGATTCGCCGTCCCTCGCGGTGACGAGTACTGCTTGTTCACTGCGTCGTAACGTAGACTAATGGATGAAATATGTTGATTCAATGATGCTGATTGATATAATTGTATTGCTACATAAGTGCCACCAAACACTGCTTACTAAATTTCAGATTTCATGAACTGTTAACTTGTTGCTAAAAGATGAACTAAGGATGAACTTGTAGGCGTGTCGTTTTGCTGAAATGCTACCAACCTATGTCTTGGTATACCTCATGTAGAGTTTCATGCTTAGGTGAGTCGGTTAAGCCTTGCTGAGCCTTCGTGCTCACGGTTGCTGCTTAAGTGTTTTTCAGGTGAGGAGCCACCCACGGACTCGGAGTACGAGTCCACCGGCGAGGGTTACCCTCCGTCGGGGACCACGGCTGAGTGGGAGCCGTACACGCCGCGCTGAGCTGAGACGTGCAGCTAGTGTGGGTTGCCCTAGGGCTGGGCAACCGACTTTTTGCTAAATAGGCGGGCGTGAGTTGTATAGTGTAGTCTTCCGCTGTGTAATAGAACAATAATTGTAACTGAAGTTTGTACTTGTTTGTACAGTTTCAGCTGTTTTTCCCATGTAATATATTGTGTTCTTATGACGTGTGCTGTCGGGTGTCGCATCGCGCGGCACCACCCTCTGCGATCCTGGATGAGCGGATTCCGGTCTGCCACACAAGTGATCTGTCCACGAGAAGGCTTCTGTTCGAATGGAATCAAAGAACAGATGCAAAGAAAACTCAACGATATCGTAAGGTGGTATTGGGGCCTACCTTACGTCCCTCTCGGTCTTCGAGGTCCTCCTCAGACCGCTCGGCTCTCCTTCGGCGATCTCCCTTGCTGTGCTTCGGCGATGGCTTACTCGGCGAGTTAGGGCTAGGGCTCTAAGTCGTCAGCTCAGGAGTTGAAAAGAAGTCCGTGGTTTCGGCCAGAGGTTCTGGGTTCTATTTATAATCGGGAAGAGAAGAGTCCTAATCTGTTTGTATCCCGAATAAGAGTCTTATTTAGATCATCGTTGGATCCTATCATCTTATCTTTAGTTGATTTGGTGCGGTAACGTTGTTGAATTCAGATCGGTTTCCTTTACGTACCAGTATTCTTACGCGTAACAGCCGTTCCATAACTTGTTACCTTTGCGGCGATGAGCTCCGGAGGCTCCACGTGTCCTTCCGGGGCCTGGTATCTCCTTCTCTGCAGAGACGAGCTCCGGTTGTGCCGCGTGTCAATCGACCGAGACCTCCCCCTCTTTTGGAGGTGAGCTCCGCGCACGCCACGTGTTGGCGCCGGTCTTTCCTCTCTTCTTTCTTCAGGGACATGCCCCGAGGTTGACACGTGTCCAGCAGCGACAGAACTCCCGGAGATAAGCTCCGGTGGCGACACGTGTCCGATAGAACCGGACCCCTCGGAGGTGGACTCCGAGATCGACACATATTCCGCGTGACTGGTCCTTTGATTTCCGCGAGGACTAGCTCCTAGGATGACACGTGTCCTGCGGAAATGCCTTTGCTTCTTCCGCAGAGGCTAGCTCCGTGGGCAACACGTGTCCACAGGATTGGACCTCTCCCCTTTGCAGAGACGAGCACCGAGCCTGCCACGTAGCCAGCTTGGCGGTGGTCTCTCCCCACTTTGCAGGGATGAGCTCCGATCACGCCACGTGGCCAGCGGCCGCGGTAAGTTGTCTTCGGCACTTTCTGAGGGCTGGATTCGGCTCTTATTGGCTATCCTTTTGATAATTTTTTCTCTGTCCCTACTTTTCTTAAAGTGTTTCCTCTTCATAAAACATGAACATATGCTGACACCCGAGATGAGGGTGTCACACAATACAGTGAGCACCTCTGCTCACCGTGGACGTAGGGTTTTACGCTCCGGCGGCGTGAACCACGTAAAACTCGCCGTGTCAAGCTTCTCCCTTACTCGTCCCTAACGCTGAAGCTCTCCGCAAGCGTCTAGCCCCTCCGACAAAGAACCTCCGCGGGCAGCCCAGAGCAGGTCCGAGGGAAGTGTCGACCACACACTTCGATAGAGACCAACCTTGTTGCCATGACTCAACAGTCATCAACCCATCTTATCACCCGGACTCAACAGTCCCAAAAACAAAACTAAAACCAAACCATCCAAAACCATAACCAATAACCATATCCAATCACCATCCCAACTAATCATGGAAGTTGGCCAGGCGCTCGTGACTGTAAGCTCGGCTATCATGATAGTTTTAGACTCTGCAGAGTTTGTACCACTTTACCCACAAGTTCGTGATTTCGTCACCCGTCGGTGACTGCAGAACCTCCATTATACCAGTACACAACCATCGGTGTATGGTCAATAGATCACAAAATAGCCTTTACAAATGGGTTACTAGATGTATGAACTCTCTAAGGTTTCACCGGCAGGCTAGAATCTCAAGTTCTCCCACCCACGGGCCCCCTCTTGTGCCATGTAGTTCCCAGGGCAGTCCTCACTCGACTCTCATTCCCTGCGCCTTCCACGGTCCATAACAATCTAGCAACTTACCTAATTACTCGGCTAAGCCGCACCCATACTTGGCCTTGTGGTGGCACTGTTGTCCTGGCATGTGCTTGCATGAATCGGTCCTTAGATCTACGGCAAGTAACCACCATCTCATGCTACCTCATTCACAAACCCAGGCTTGCCTAGATCTCCCTCCGATCCATGTTCATCAACAACATCAGTTTTCTCATTATTTTTACGAGTGCAGTTAGCTAGACACATCTATGTCGCTTCCCGTATCCCATGGACTCAGCGAAGCATAAAAGCAAAAAGCATACCCGACTCAAAAACTTTCCCGGTGACAAGGGTGGTTTGACAAATCTAGTAAACTCCTATAAAAGGTTTCCCATCATATTGACTCAAGCACACACACTTTTTCGCAAACAAAACAGTTTTTCAAAACATAGGATCAATATGGTCAAGTGGCACTTGCCTTGTTCTTGCAGTTCCTGTTGCTCAAATTCTGGCTGAAGTAGTCTGTCGTAGGTATCTCTCTGAGCTTGTCCTTCTATACGCGATCACACACATACAAGATTCATAGTAATCAATCATCATGCACAAACTCTAATCAAGATGCGATGATGCATATGTATGCTAATCCTATGGTGCAGTTTATATTAGATCTGTTCATACGTATTCTTGCATGTTTGCATGGGTTTTACGATGAACAAATGTGTAGAGATCAATTGTGGACGTGGCGATGATCTTGACTTTAGATCAAACCGATCAACAAGTGATCTGTCCACGAAAAAGCTTCTGTTCGAAAGGAATCGAAGAACAGATGCAAAGAAAATGCGATGATGTCGTAAGGTGGTATTGGAGACCTACCTTACGTTCTTCTGGGTATCGGGGTCCTTCTTCTAGCAAGACAGATCGTCGGGGCTCCTCCGGCGATCTTCGGCGACTGAACTCCGGCGTAGGGGTTTACTCGGCGAGCTGGGGCGAGGGCTCTAAGTTGTCGGCTCGGGAGGTGGAAAAGAAGTTCGTGGTTTCGGCCAAAGGTTCTGGGTTCTATTTATAATCGGGAAGAGAAGAGTCCTAATCTGATTGTATTTCAAATAAGAGTCCTATTCAAATTGTTGTTGAATCTTAATAACTTATCTTAGATTGATTCGGTGCGGTAACATTGTGGAAATCGTGTCGGTTTCCTTCCGTACCGGTATTCCCGTGCATACAGAAGCGAAACTGCTTCAAATATCGTCACCCTTACGGTGATGAGCTCCGTAAGCTCCACGTGTCCTGCGGGAACCTGGGCTCCCTTTTTCGCAGAGACAAGCTCCGGTTGTGTCGCGTGTCAGGCGGGCGAGACCTCCCTCTTACTCAGAGGTGAGCTCCGCGTGCGCCACGCGTCCTGGCGGGCGGAAACCTCCCTCTCTCCAAAGACGAGCTCCGCGTGCGCCACATGTCTAGTGGGTCGGGACCTCCCCTCTCAACAGAGGCGAGCTCAGCGAACACCACGTGTCAGTTCCGGACCTCCCCCTCTCTTCGGAGGTGGTCCGGGGTGCCATGTGTCAATTCCAGACCTCCCCTCTTCTTCGGAGGTGGCTCCGGATGTGCCACGTGTCCTAACAGCGCCAGACTTCCTTTCTGCTCAGAGACGAGCTCCGAGGTTGACACGTGTCCAATCGTGACGGACCTCACGGAGGTGAGCTCCGGAGGTGACATATGTGCGATAGTGTCAGACCTCCCGGAGGTGAGCTTCAGAGGTGACACGTGTCCAGTGGGTCTGGTCCTCTCAGAGGTGAGCTCCGAGAGCGACACGTGTCCCGCGCGGCTGGTCCTCTCTTTTCCATGGTGACTAGCTCCACAGCCGACACGTGTCCTTCGGGACTGGCCTCGCTCCTCTGCAGAGGCTAGCTCCGGGAGCAACACATGTCCCACAGGGTCGGACCTCCCCCCCCCCCTTTTGCGGGGATGAGCCCCGAGCCTGCCACGTAGCCAGTTTAGCGGTGGACCTCTCCCCATTTGCGGAGATGAACTCCGAACATGCCATGTGGCCAGCGAGCCGCGGGAGTTGTCTTCGGCGCTCTCTGTAAACTGGAATTTGCTCTTTTTGGCTAACTTTTTTATTCTTTCTTGGTTTCAACTTATTTCAAAAGTGTTTTTCTTACATGAAACATGAATACATGCAGAACCCGAAAATGAGGGTGTCACAAATCTACCCCCTTAAATTGAATCTTTCCCTCGAGATTCGTTTGTAGAGAATAGATGAGGAACATCTGTCTTAATGTCTTCTTCACGCTCCCATGTAGCTTTTGCTTCTGTGTGATGGCTCCATTGTACCTTGCACCATCGGATCACTTTGTTCCTCGTGACCCTTTCCTTTACGTCCAAAATTTGGACAGGGTGCTCTGCATAGGTCAGATCCTCTTGAAGTTCAAGTTCATCCATCGGTACTTGCTCTTCCGGTACCCTCAAGCACTTCTTGAGCTGGGATACATGAAACACGTCATGCACGTCGGAGAGGTGCACCAGGAGCTCTAGTTGATAGGCTACTTCTCCTCACTTGTCCAAAATCTTAAATGGTCCGATGTAGCAAGGTGCTAGCTTGCCTTTGACGTTGAAACGTCGTTGTCCACGGATAGGCGATACCTTAAGGTATACGAAGTCTCCTATTTCGAAAGTCAACTTCCTTTGCCTATTGTCCGCATAGCCCTTTTGGCATGACTGAGCAGCCTTCAAGTTCTCCCGTATTACAGACAAACTTGTTCCATGTTCTTCCTTCCTTACAATTCTGCATTACATCTTTAAATTCAGCAGCATGCAAATATAGATCTTTGATGGTCTCCAAACCAAATATTTTAAATTCAAGTTGTGAAAGCATAGTATAACGTCGAGTCAATGCATCAGCAATAACATTTTCTTTACCCTTCTTGTGTTTAATGACATAAGGGAAAGTCTCAATGAATTCAACCCATTTGGCATGCCTACGCTTCAGTTTTGCTTGACTTTTACTGCGTTTCAAAGATTCATGATCAGAATGTATAACAAATTCTTTGGGCCATAAATAATGTTGCCATGTTTCCAAAGTCCGAACAAGAGCATATAATTCCTTATCATAAGTAGAATAATTCAGACTAGGCTCACTCAATGTTTCAGAAAAGTATGCCACAGGTTTACCATTTTGTAATAACACACCTCCTAATCCAATTCCACCAGCATCACATTCAAGTTTAAAAGTCTTATTAAAATCAGGAAGTTGGAGTAAAGGAGCATGTGTCAACTTATCTTTCAATACCGTGAAGGCATCTTCCTGTGTGGTACCCCAAACAAAAGGCACATCCTTCTTTGTAAGGTCATTGAGAGGTGCAGCAATGGTGCTGAAATCTCTCACAAAACGCCTGTAGAAACCAGCAAGACCAAGAAAACTCCTCACTTATGTGACCGTTTTGGGCTGCGGCCAACTCTCAGTTGCTTCAACCTTGGCTTTATCAACCTCAATGACACGACCCCAACGGTCTTGTCGAGCCAGGATCACACTGAGGGGTGCTGCGCTGCACAGCACCGGATAACACACATCAAAGGTACAAAGCGGAAGTGAAATTTTATTACATAAACGAGTTTATGAACATGTTTACATCAAAATAGGTCCAGTCTACACTCACGGGCGTAGACTACGCATCAAGTTCATGTTCAGCCCTTGAACGTGTCCTTGCTAGCACACACGCACACTAACTCTGCGGCGTGCACGACTCCCACTCGACGGGATTCCCTCCTGGGGTTCCGTCTCCTCTTCTGGAGTCCCTTCCTCATAGAACCCTGCAAAAGCTTCAAACACAAGCAGTGAGCACGAAGGCTCAGCAAGACTGACCCGTCTCTCCTAAACATGGAACTTCTACATGAGGGGTGATGGGTTACATGAGGTAAAAATCATTTGCAAGGACTCGCCTAATTAGTAGAACCTTACTTTCAAGTTTTAGCAGCAGGTTGTGGAGAACCTTACGCTAAGGCACATGAGAGAGCCGCAATCAAACAAGAAACACATTTCTCTCATGTACTTTGCCCAAAGTTGAAAAGAACTTTAATTAGCTCTAAACTACAGCAAATCATTAACAATCAAGTCCATCTTTCAATCAGCAACATTTTAACATGTAACTAGCCTATTCTTTCTACGTCACGGTACAGTGAACAAGTGGTACTCACTGACCGCGAGGGACGGCGATTATAATCGATTTACACCTGCAGGGTTACCCGAACAACCCGTCACGTACGCCCGTACTCGATGTTGCCTACAACAACCATCACGGACGCCGTACGCAACTACCTTTCACCCGTTAGCTAAATGTTGAACCGGTCCAATCGTCCCGAGCAAGAGGTCTCTGCACGCGCATCTCAGTGCCGCCAGCCATTTTACACCTCGAGCTCTCAACCTACCCTCTGAACGACCAGCTATGCCTCAACACCCAGCTACCCGAGTTACATCAGTTTCCCGGTTCCCATATAGCCGGTAGGTCTTCGGTACTGTTCTAGCTTGTTCAACAGGCCCGCACATGGCTCGGTCCTCAATCGACACAAGCGGAGCTACAGCACACGGGCCCCAAAGTCCTGCTGCCCTTACTCTCCGCTCGGTCTCATTTTTCTTGCCATGTGTATCATGTGCTATTTCTACCCGAGTCAAGTGCCCCTAGCCAATGCTCGCGAGTAGTTCCAACTACTCGACTTGTACCGAATCCTACTCTATATTAGAATTGCAGTAGCTAACAGGGTTTGCAATCCTAATTCCCACCCATGGTTCTCTTGGCTATGCAATTGGGTTTCCAAACAAAACTCTAATGCAAGGAATAATAATATTCAAGTATGTGCTCAAAACAATAAATTTTTTTTTAAAAAGGTTAATGCAAACCGGAGCATGCCTTGCTGCTCTTGGTCGTAGGCTAGCTGTTCCTCCGGAGTAACGAAGTCTAGGACTTCGGGTTCCTCCTCGACCTTAGCGACTACATGATAGAAGCAATACATGTATTAATTTAAATGCAGTTGTATTAACTTTTAAACTTGTGAAGTCTATAACTCTTACTAGACAAGCCCAATGACTGTGAAACTTTTACTGTGGCTGGGTTACAACCTAAACAGAGACTTGGTCAAGTTTTAGTTGCAGCAAAGCTCATTTGAGTCCTCCACAATTAATCATGTACTTGACCTTAATTGAAGGCTTTTAGGGTGTTCTAAGGATTTTTATGAAACAAACTATGATTTTCTAAAAACTAGATTTTCAGAGGGTTCTAATGGAGTTGGTCTCACTTAATTTGAAGGTCCCTAACTAAAGTTATGAGCTAAACAATTTCAGATAAAATTCTGAAAATGTTTCTGAACATTTTCTATTTTCTCTGGAACAGTTTCACTAATCACACCATTAGGTGGATCGAATGAGCTCAAATGGATCTGAAATTCTTATGGTAGTTCAGGGATATTTTGGTGAACATTCCAGTAAAATTTCAGGATTTTCCTCCAAAGGATTCTCCAGTTAAAATTCCAAACATTTTATACTTTGAGGAATTAATGCTGGAGAATTAAGGATTTCATGAAGTGAAACTTGATTTGCTGGAAAGTGCTCATAGAGCTGAATCCAACAAAATTTTGTTCACTCGATTTGGAGCTTTCTAGCCAAAGTGATGAGGATTTGAAGTTTGGAAGAATTCTGAAAATCGGGGAAAAAAGTTTAAACTCGCGGGGGCCCGCGGGGACACGTGTTGAGCACGAAGGTGTCCGGCACACTGAGGCCCACAGGGTATTTGCGCGCCAGCACAGCCGATCCCGGTCACACCCGATCCCGATTTAAATTCTTCAGCCGCTGACATGTGGGCCAGCCGGCTTCGTCTTCCTCCCGCCGTTCTCTCGCGCCCGCGCCGCCGACCTCGCCGGAGCTGACCCGGAGCTCGCCGGCTCGCCGCTGCCGGACCTCCCATGTTCTGAAACTCGCCGCAAGGGGGTTATCAACGTCGAGGAACACGTCGGTGGTGTCAGGTCGGGCTGGGGGTGACCGAAAATAGCCCGGCGACGTGCCGCGGCCTCGGTTGAGGTTCGGCACCGTCGACCGTGGGTTCTAACCCGCCAACACCTCGAAAAAACGGTCCTACAGCATCAGTGTACCTCTAGGAAGCTCGACAAGGTGTCAAAAGGGTTCAGGGACGGCGGCAAGTTGGTCGGCACCGTGTGACTGATCGTGCCCGCCATGACCGCCCTTGATCGAGCTCGAAATTCGTCACTCCTAGACAGTTTCACGCCACGGATGCAGAAAAGAACTTGATCGCCGGCTAGTCCAGCGTCTAAGTGCAAGATTTGATAAACACCGAAAGATCATAGAGCGAGAATTTGAAGAAACTGTACCAGAAGCTCAGTTTAAGGTTGCCGGAGCAAAAACTGAGAATTCGCCGGCGAGAGTTCATGGCGTGGCTTGAGCTTCAGGTGGAAGCAGCGTGGAGTCCATGCGCTCCTTTTGCCGCCCTTGCTCGGCCGTGGAAGTGGCTGTAGTGTGCTGCCCACATGAGACCGATCGCCGTCCTTCAGCTAAACTGCAGCGGTCGTCGTTGATCACGGGAACAGGGGCCGAAACCCGGTGGTTCAGGCGTTGGGAGGGTGGTGCTCGAGCTCAGGATGTTGCCTGGCAACTCGGAGAGGCGAGGACACGATTGTTTGCTGTGTTTTCCCGATCGACCGAGAGCTCGGGAAGAAAAGGAATGGCGCCGCCCAGTGTCGCTCGCGGGGATAAGAAGGCACCCGGTCTTCACCCCGCTGAGGCGGTGACGGTCGTGTGGTGGCGCGAGCAGGCCGCCTGGGCGCCAGCGCGCGTAGAGGGGAAGCAGCTGGTGGTGCCGGTGGCTGCTCGGTGGCACCGCCGACAGCTGCTCGGTGGAATTCCCCACCGAGGCTGTGACTTTGTGTGCAAGTTTTGCCTCCTTCTCTCTATGACATGTGGGTCCCACTTCCAATTTTAACCTCTGAAATTTACTCCTAATCACTGTTGTAAACAGTGACCCCCAAAATACCCATGGTGATTCAAATTATTCACCCATGAGCCATTTGAATTGATTAGAATTCAAATTGGGTTTGGTTTGAATGAATTTCAGCACAAGTTCAGTTTTGAATTCAAATAAAGTTTGAATTTGTCCCACTTAGCTCATGTCAAGATCAACTCCAAACGGGGTGAAAATTTGTGTGTAAGCTCACAAAAATGTGCTGAATAAGAATATGCCTCCCACTTTTGAATTCATGGGATAAAAACAGTTTGAATTTGAATATGGTTTCAAACTGCCCTCTTTCTAACTATACCCAAAATGACCTCAAAAAGGTTTTGAATTTGGGTGAAACTTGGCATGGACATCCTTAGCAAGGTATAGGAGTTTTCATATGTCCAGCCCACCTATATCACATGTGGTAAAGATCACTTTTGCAATATGTGAGTTTGTTCTCTAATGAGCATGTTGATGGTGGTTACTTGCTCTTCATTTGTGTTCATCATCTTTCCTCAAATGAGGTGTGTGTGTATGGTGATGAACACTTCAACTATGTGTCAAAAACTGAGGCCCTTACATTCCTCCCCCCTTAAAAGAATCTCGTCCCGAGATTATAAGGTGAAAATGAGAGAGAGGACGGTGGAAAATTATCGGATATGCGACGTGAAAAATTCGGGGTGGTTAGCGTGAAGAAATTCTTCGCTCTCCCATGTCGCTTCGTCCATGGAGTGATTACTCCATAGAACTTTGTAGAACCACAACGTACGGTTGCGTGCGGTTCGGGCCTTTTCATCAATAATCTGCACCGGTTCCTCTCGATAGGTGAGATCCGGTTGCAGTCTTAAATATCTCCCAGCTGAACAGTAGTTGATAGCTTGAGACACTTTCTCGGCTGGGAAATGTGAAAGATGTCGTGCACACCAGAAAGTGCTTCTGGTAATTTCAGCCGGTATGCTACCGATCCACATCTTTCGGTAATCTGGAATGGACCGATGAATCAGGGTGCCAACTTTCCTCTCACCCCAAATCTGTTTACGCCCTTCATTGGAGACACCCGTAGATATATGTGATATCCAACTTCAAATTGTAATGGGCGCCTTCTCCGGTCCGCATACTGTTTCTGACGGGATTGAGCGGCTTTTAGGTTCGCTTGAATCAGTCGAACCTTCTCTTCCGCGTTGTTGACGAGGTCAATCCCGAAGGTAACCCTTTCGCCAGACTCACACCAATTCAGTGGTGTGCGGCATTTTCTTCCGTATAGCGCCTCGTAGGGCGCCATCTTAATGCTGGCTTGGTACCCATTGTTGTACGAGAACTCGGATAACGGCAAGTGATCATCCCAATTCTTGCCATGGTTGATAGCGCAAGCTCGTAGCATGTCTTCTAAGATCTGATTTACCCGCTCCGTTGTCACACCCGGTTTTTCCGAAGAAACAACCAAGTGAATATCACATGTATGCCAGGATCATTTGCTCATACATGTGACGACAAATAGTGAAGCATCATTTATTACAAGCCAGGTGTCGAATATAAGTAAGTCTTACATAGTAAATGTCTCGATGGACAATAATAAGTTCATCACAAGGAAAATAAACTAGCAGCGGAAAATTATTCTTTGGGGCTCCATCACAGGTGTTGCCCGGGGGGGGGGGGGTCTTCATGAACCTAGAATCCTTCCTCGGGTCCAAAGTCTTGGTCATTATACACCACCTCATTATCTTGACCTGAGCAGCAATATAAACCAACAAATATGCAAGGTTGAGTACCAATGGTACTCAGCAAGTGTGGGAAAATTATATCATGCATGGCTAGAACAAGGAGAGGTTGAACTCATGGTTAAAGCACTACGCAATTAATACCTATCACCTTAGCTTATTAAGCATCTACATTACTACACAGGTGAAATGGTCCCAATCTCCCATCCCAATCATCATAACCAAATAATCATAACATCATTTCCAATGTTAAGCTTCCCGCTTAACCTCCAAAACCGTCAATCCTCTAATCATGAATAAGTCCAGGCCGCTCTTAACCGTGAGCACGGCTGTCAAGACAGTTTTGACTCTGCAGAGTTTGTACCACTGTACCCACAAGTAGTGATTTCATCCCCCGTTGCCGGGTGGACTAAAAGAACCTCCATTATGCCAGTGGCTACGTTCCACATTCACACTTCCCAGGTGTGCGGCCAAGAGATCACTACAAAGCCTTTACAAAGGGATTCCCGACGAGCGTGGGCCCACTGAGGTTTCACCCCTAACAGCATACAAGAGGCTCCAACCCCGCTGCAGTGGCCCCCTCTTGAGCCTTGCGGTTCATATGGTAGTCCAGCTGACACCTACTCCCCGCACCATCCAACACACCCATACTACGCCGGGGATACACCTAATTAATTGGCTAAGCTGCCCCATCTCAGCATGTGGTTGGCACTGTAAAGCCGGGTTACATGCTCCATGAACCGGTCCTTAGGATCCAGGCAAGTACTAAACACAAACCCAAGTCTCGTGCACCCAGCACACAACCAAAACATCCAACTTGCCTTGATCCCTACCTCTACATAATTCACAATGTCTCATTCAAGAGTATGGTAATATAAACTGATGATCTCATGTCCCAAATATCCCATTCTAAGCATGGCTAAGCAAATGCATGTAAATATATGACATGGTAAAATAAATCCCAACCCAAGCTACAAGGAAACAGGGTAATGAAATTCTAGGGAAACTTTCCTAGCATGGGTTTCATATTTCATTTGACAATGCAAATAATTCTATCTACACATCCTAGCATAGGATCAAAGTGGTCAAGGACACTTGCCTCCTTCTTGCTGCTCTTGAAATGAGTAGTCCTGATCTTGAAAACTGATAGCTTGCTCTTGAACAGGTTCTACTCCATACCATCACACATAGCAAAAGGAAAACAACAATCATAAGACATAGTTCACACTTCTACTTCATACAAACAACACATTCACATTTATGAAATTTTCTTTACCATTTTATGTGTTGTGGATACTCTATGTGTGTTGGTTTGGGGCTTGCACACACTTCTATTTACATGTGTATGATTCCTACTTTGGTGTTCATATTTATACTCACATAATATATATATATATATATATACATATATATGTATATATGTGTGTTTCAGTTTTAAATAAATTCCTTATATATTAAACTACCAAATATGTATGAAGAGTATTTTTCTTCTCCATAGGTGCCTTCATAATTTCTATCAACCCTAAACTGAATTCTTTGTACTTTAGAAACTCCATTTATTATTTACTAGTTTCTATATTTTCAGATTTATATTCTTATGCATAATTGTGCATTTTATTATTAAATTAGTAATACACACTACCTAAACAGATTAGGTTCTGGTCCTAAATAATTTAAGATCATATTTTGACCTTGGCTTCTGATGTATACTATTTCATAATTATTTTTCCTATTTTTCTTTAACTATTCTTTACTTAAGAATGTGCCCCTATACTATTAAATGTGAATAATTTATGAAACAGATTTATTTCAGCCCCAAAAATATATTTTTATCTTACTCCAAAGTTTTCTAAGTACTGAGAAAGTTTTTACTAATTTTGACAATTAGGTTTGTCCCCCTTTTTAATATTTAAACACTAGTTACATTTTCAATTTTCTAAATTAAATACTAAACAGGGCTAAAATAATGAATTCACCCCATTACAGGGTATATAATATTATTTTCATAATCTCCAGGGGTCTAGCTACACTCTTCAGAGGTGTTTTTCTTAATTTCTATTAAGTCTAGGGGCTAAAACTGATTTTTAAATGAATTTACATGATTTTCTGGAGTTCCAGGGGCTAGATCTGAAGTTTCCGGGGCTAGCTCTCAATTCCAGAGAACCCCAGGGGGTAGCACGTAAGAATTCCAGTCTTTATAACGCGGGACTGACGTGGACCGTCTGATTTTAAACCGACGGCTGAGATTATAACATCGAACCGGTACGCGGGGTTTTAAAGTCTACCGTGCGATTTAAAATAAACGGCGCACAAGCGGCCACGTCGCTCTGATCGAGCGCGGGCGGCGCTGCCGGCGGCGCACGGCGGCGGGAAGCGGCGATCTCGCCGGAATTTTTCGGATCCTCGAGAATTCTACCTAGAACTGTGATCTTATGGCCTAGATCGGTAGAGGGGAGGTCAGGGATCTCACCTCGGGGGTTTTCTCGAGCTCGGGGGTCCTGGAAAGTGCTCGGCGGCGAGGTCCGAGGCAAAACCACGGCGAAGCTCGTCGGAGCTGGATTTGCACCGTAAGTCCTCGGGTTTTCTGCACCTGCAAAGTTCCCCGGAGGCGGTGGATCAAAACTAGCGAGTTAGATCAGAGTTTCCGAGCTTAGATCGGCCAAAATTCACCGGCGAAGTCTCGGTGCTCACCGGAGTGAAAATCGGCGATCGCGTGCGAAAAACTGATCGGATCGGTGGGTTTTATAGCCGGGGGAGGGCGGTGGTTCTGTTGTGATCGAGTTGGAGTCCGCTAGTTCCAGAATTCGGCCGCAAAACACGATTTCCCGATCGGTTGCGATCGAGCGCGCGGGAGAGAGTCCGGGGTCGCGGGGTTAGGGATGACAGGCGGGTCCCACATGTCAGCGAGGGGCAGAGCGGCGCGCGCGGGGGCGGGCTGCGCGGGGGTTAGCTGGGCCGGCTGGGGTTTCGGCCCACTGGCCAGTTTTTTTCTGGCTTTCCTTTTTCTTTTTCATTTCATTTCTGTTTTGAGTATAATTTGAATTCCAGTTTGAATTTGAATTTTTGCAAAACATGCAATACGTCCAAAAATTTCTAAATTCCCCTCTGAACATGGTTTATGGTTCTAAATCAAAATTTAAGTCTTGACTAAAAATTTGGGGTGTTACAGCTCTACCCCCCTTAAAAGAAATCTCGTCCTCGAGATTGGTGTTTCTAAGAAAACAATTCCGGAAATTGTGCCTTAAGCTCATCTTCCCGCTCCCAGGTGGCTTCCTCTTCTGAGTGATGTTTCCACTGCACCTTGCACATCCTGATTCTCTTATTTCTGGTGAGGCGTTCCATTGTCTCCAAAATCTTGTATGGTTGCTCGGCATAAGACAAATCCTCAGCTACATCCACTTCGTTCATGGGTAACAACTCCTCAGGCGTCCTCAGACATTTCTTGAGTTGCGACACATGGAACACATCGTGCACGTCCGACAGATGAACCGGCAACTCTAGTTGGTACGCCACTTCGCCTTTTCTTTCCAAAACTTGAAAGGGTCCGATGTATCGAGGTGACAACTTCCCTTTCACCTTGAACCGACGAAGTCCTCTGATAGGGGACACCTTGAGATAAACATAGTCTCCCACGTTGAAAACGAGCTCTCTTCTTCGTACATCAGCATAACTCTTCTGGCGTGTCTGTGCTATCCTCAAGTTGTTGCGAATCTCCCTCACCTTTGCCTCGGCTTCTTGTAGCACTTCGGGACCAAACACTTTACTTTCTCCTGTTTGGTTCCAAAATAGGGGAGTTCTGCACTTCCTTCCATACAAAGCTTCAAACGGTGACATCTTCATACTAGCTTGATAACTGTTGTTATAGGAAAACTCCGCATACGGTAAGTTTTTGTCCCAACTCCTATTGTTTTTGAGTGCACATGCCCTTAACATATCTTCAAGGATCTGATTGGTTCTCTCCGTCTGCCCGTCAGTTTGGGGATGATAGGCAGAACTGAAATTCAGATGGGTTCCCATGGTTTCATGCAACTTTTGCCAAAACCTCGAGGTGAACTGCGTCCCTCGATCCGACACTATCTTCTTCGGCACTCCATGGTAACACACAATCCTTGACATGTACAATTCTGCCAATTTGGATCCGCTGTAGCTTTCTTTCACAGGGATGAAATGAGCTACCTTGGTTAGCCTATCAATAATAACCCATATTGAATCATACCCGGACTGGGTCCTAGGCAATCCCACGACAAAGTCCATGCTGATCTCTTCCCACTTCCATTCAGGCACTTTGAGTGGTTGCAGCAATCCCGCGGGTCGTTGATGTTCTGCTTTCACCAACTGACATGTGTCACATAGGGCAACATGTTCCGCGACATCTCGCTTCATGCCATACCACCAATACCTGCTTTTGAGGTCCTGATACATCTTCGTACTCCCAGGATGAATGGAATAGTCGGAATCGTGCGCCTCCTTCAAAATTAATTTACGAATCTCCTTTACTTCTGGCACACAGATCCTTTTCCCGTGCCACACCGTTCCTTGTTCATCCTCTCTAAAACCAGGAGCTTTATTTTCCTTGATGAGCTGTCTGATCTCTTGTACCTTCTCATCATTCTTTTGTCCCTCGCGTATGTCTCGCTCAAGTGTGGAGTCCACTTCCATGGCGATGGCTTCACCACTATTTACTAGACATAGATTAAGCCTTATAACCTCGTCCTTCAATTCTGCAGGCATATCCTTCAAGCTCAACTTATTGACCTGCACTTTCCGACTCAAGGCATCGGCCACGACGTTTGCTTTCCCGGGATGATAGTTGATGCCTACATCAAAGTCATTGATTAGCTCTAACCATCTCCTTTGTCTAAGGTTGAGATCTGGCTGTGTGAATATGTACTTCAAACTCTTATGATCCGTATATATCTCTGTCCTCTTCCCCATCAAATAGTGCCGCCAAATTTTCAACGCGTGTACCACTGCAGCTAGTTCTAAGTCATGTGTAGGATAGTTCTTCTCGTGCTTCCGAAGCTGCCGGGATGCATATGCCACGACATGTCCCTCTTGCATGAGAACACATCCCAACCCGTTTCCAGAGGCATCGCAGTACACCGTGAAATTCTTCTGCATATCTGGCATAACCAACACGGGGGCTGTTGTCAATCTCTTCTTTAGCTCCTGAAAGCTCGTATCGCACTGTGGCGTCCAGGTGAATGTGATTCCCTTTTCCAATAGTTTGGTGAGAGGTCTCGAGATCTTGGAGAATCCCTCAATAAACCGTCGATAGTATCCAGCCAATCCCAAAAAGCTTCGAACTTCCCCGACATTTTCAGGGGTTTTCCATTTCTGGATATCTTCGATTTTGGCGGGATCTACGGAGATTCCTCCCTCCGAGATTATATGCCCTAAAAAGGGAACTCTCTTTAGCCAAAACTCACACTTGCTCAACTTGGCATATAGTTGGTGTTCTCTCAGCCTTTGTAACACCAACCTTAGATGTTTCTCATGTTCTTCTTCATCTTTGGAGAAGACGAGAATATCATCTATGAAAACCACCACAAATTTGTCCAGATATTCCATGAATACCTTGTTCATGAGGTACATGAAATATGCCGGGGCATTGGTTAGCCCGAAAGGCATGACAGTGTATTCATACAGTCCGTACCGAGATACGAAAGCTGTCTTGGGAATATCAGATTGCCTTATCTTGAGTTGGTGGTATCCCGACCTGAGATCAATTTTCGAGAACACGCAAGCTCCCCTCAACTGATCAAACAAGTCTTCAATGCGGGGTAATGGATACTTGTTCTTGATGGTCACCTCATTCAAGGCACGGTAATCCACGCATAACCTTTGAGTTCCATCTTTCTTAGGCATAAATATTACCGGAGCTCCCCATGGTGAGGAACTAGGGCGAACATACCCCTTTTCCGTCAATTCCCTCAAATGATCCTTGAGCTCTTCTAGCTGCTTGGAGTCCATTCGATAAGGTCTCTTGTATATCGGGGCTGTTCCCGGTACTAGCTCGATTGCGAATTCCACGTCACGGTCGGGAGGCATTCCTGGCAACTCCTCCGGAAAAACATCTGGATATTCACTGATAGTCCTGATTTCCTCAACTTTCACTTCCACTTGATTTAATTTAATGTCCCTCCTAGGCTCATGTATCGTTATGAACTTTACTCTTGTGCCACTAGGGTGAGTTAGTTCCACCGTTCTGGTCGAACAATGGATGATTCCTTTATGTTTGGTCAACCAATCCATACCCAAAATAATATCTATCCCTTGTGAATCGATCACTATGAGGTTAGCGGTAAATACTACCCCATTAATGTCTAGGTTCACTTTGGGACACACTTGTCTTGTCCTTATTTCTCCACCTGGAGAATTTACCGCTAGCATATGGTTCATTTGTGTGGTTGCTAGGTCATGCTTCTTAACAAACCCTTGAGCAATGAACGAATGGGTAGCACCAGAATCAAACAGCAGAGTTGCAAGGTGTAAATTGGCAGGAAACTTACCAACTACCACGTCGGGTGCCTCTTGTGCTTCCTCCATAGTGACGTGGTTCACCCGTCCTCTCATTACGTTCTGCTGCTGTGGCTGCGTGGGCTTCTTCTTTGGACACTTATGGGCGTAGTGCCCCACTTCACCACAGCTGAAACATTGCACCCCAATCTTAGATGCTTGGCCCTTGTTGTCTTGGGGTTGGTCTGGGGGTCCTTGCACTGCTGGTCGAGGTGGATATGCGGGGCGAGGCTGTTGTACAAACTGACGTTGCGGCTGTGCTGGTGCTGCGGGAGGCCTGTAGTTTGGGTTGTACCCTCTTGGTGCTGAATAGGGTACCGCAGCACGGCTTGTCTGCCCCGTAGGTTGCTGCATCATACGTGGACGGGTGTTGCTCCCTGAGGCTTGATGTGACCACCCAGCCTTCCTCTTATTCTCATTTTCCAGGGCCTTCAGCTTCCTTTCCACCACAAATGCTCTGTCCACCATCTTTTGAAAGCTTTCATACTCATTGGAGGACATTGCACACTGCATCTCTGCGGTAAGTCCTTCCACGAAACAATCTTGTTTCTGCTCATCTGTCTCTATGTCTCGTGGAGCATAACGGGATAGTTGAGTGAATTTAGTGAGGTATTCCCTCACCGTCATGTTTCCCTGCTGCAGTCCCAAAAACTCTTTCCTCTTGTTTTTGAGTTCACCCCTTGGGATGTAATGGTTGCGGAAGCTACGCTTGAACTCTTCCCAAGTGATGCTCTCAGGGTCATGATGGGCGGCCACGTAGGCGGTCCACCAATCAGCAGCAGGTCCCTGCAATTGATGAGAGGCAAACAGCACCCTCTCATACCCTTGGCATTGTATGATTCTCATCTTACTTTCAATGGTCTTCAGCCAATCATCTGCCTCCAGAGGTTCAGCAGCACTTGCAAACTTTGGAGGTTGAGTTCCTAGAAACTCACTCAACCTTGGTTGGCGTGGTGCAGCTTGTGGAGGTGGAACTTGATGCAAGTTGGCCACTACTTGAGTCAAGTTCTGGATGAGCTGATTTTGATTCTCCAGCATTTGGTGGAGAGGATCAACTTCTTCACGGCGACCACCCCGGTTCTGGCCTCCAGAAAGATGAGAGTTGCATGCCTCATCATTGTTGTTGGCGGGGTTGGCAGCACGTCCTTTTCCTCTTCCGGCCATCTGGCAGAATCAACAAATGTTAATTTGAAAGCATCTAGTATCATCTTACTACTTTCACTTGTTTGTACTTTGAAGTGTTGAAGTTTTGTTAAAATCTTACGAGGGTTTTATATTTCACACCCAATAAATGCACTATTATTTCCTGTGGGTTCACACACCAAAGCAAAACAATCTGAAGACGAGGCTGTGGACACTTGCTCATGGCTTCCACAACTCACGTCACACACCAAGCATTATCACACCATTAAATACGTAACGACTCGACTACTCGACCTCTTGCTAGCTAGGGGAAAGACTCTACACTACTCATCCTCTTGAGCTGGCTCCTCGGGATCTTCCTCCTCATTTCGGCTACCTTCTGACTCTGCTTTGGGTGGGGAGGCTGCTGGTGGAGAAGTGCGACGACGCCTGATTGCTCGGCGATCCGGGGAGTCAGGGGTCCATGGATCACTTACGGTGACACACAGTTCATTTCCATCTCCTCTTTCTCTCGTCTTTAAGCAAGCTCGCAGCAATGCCTCCGTCTCCTTCAGAGTGTCTCGGACATCCTGAAGTTCTTGTTGACACTCCTGCAGTCGAGTGCTGAGCATAGCAGCATCCTCCAAGCACAAGTCCATGTGCTCATGGGAAGTCCCTTGCTGCACCGGTGGGTACTTGTACTCCGTAGTACCACTCTCACGTTGGAGGACATACATGTACTCAGTTTTGTCCAAGTGGCGACGATAGATGTGACTCTGGCAGGTGATGGCCTCCCAAGTGACATCTCTCTCCGCGTCAACTTGTGTTGCTCGACAAGCTGGAGAGTGGTGGATCTTAAGCAGCTGATTCTCGTGTATAATCCTCATCTCCGAACTCCATTCTTCCCTCTTCTCACGGATGGTCCTGGTGGAGTTATAGTGGATGATGAGCTTGCCCGTATTGCCGGCGGCTTCGAGCATACGTCGAAGACGGCGCAACAAATCTCCTACTGCCAATCCGTAGGAAAGGTACGTCACTGGACGACTCTCCTCTCTTTCAGCAAGGGCAACTACGGGAACTCTCCCTCCCGTGGACTTACGAGCGGTGCGAATCATGCGAACCATCTAAAACAAAAGAATTTAAAATTAGGTTAGATAAAATCTCAAACAAAAATCCTATTTTGAATGAAAGTTGGGGTAAGATGAAGAAAATGACTCCTTTAATAACACTTTTTCCACCCACACCTTTGGAAAATAGTTTTTAAGAAAATAGGGCCCTTAAATACGTCCATTTCTACCTAGGTCCACGTTCCTACGGGCAACCTTGGCTCTGATACCACCTCTGTCACACCCGGTTTTTCCGAAGAAACAACCAAGTGAATATCACATGTATGCCAGGATCATTTGCTCATACATGTGACGACAAATAGTGAAGCATCATTTATTACAAGCCAGGTGTCGAATATAAGTAAGTCTTACATAGTAAATGTCTCGATGGACAATAATAAGTTCATCACAAGGAAAATAAACTAGCAGCGGAAAATTATTCTTTGGGGCTCCATCACAGGTGTTGCCCGGGGGGGGGGTCTTCATGAACCTAGAATCCTTCCTCGGGTCCAAAGTCTTGGTCATTATACACCACCTCATTATCTTGACCTGAGCAGCAATATAAACCAACAAATATGCAAGGTTGAGTACCAATGGTACTCAGCAAGTGTGGGAAAATTATATCATGCATGGCTAGAACAAGGAGAGGTTGAACTCATGGTTAAAGCACTACGCAATTAATACCTATCACCTTAGCTTATTAAGCATCTACATTACTACACAGGTGAAATGGTCCCAATCTCCCATCCCAATCATCATAACCAAATAATCATAACATCATTTCCAATGTTAAGCTTCCCGCTTAACCTCCAAAACCGTCAATCCTCTAATCATGAATAAGTCCAGGCCGCTCTTAACCGTGAGCACGGCTGTCAAGACAGTTTTGACTCTGCAGAGTTTGTACCACTGTACCCACAAGTAGTGATTTCATCCCCCGTTGCCGGGTGGACTAAAAGAACCTCCATTATGCCAGTGGCTACGTTCCACATTCACACTTCCCAGGTGTGCGGCCAAGAGATCACTACAAAGCCTTTACAAAGGGATTCCCGACGAGCGTGGGCCCACTGAGGTTTCACCCCTAACAGCATACAAGAGGCTCCAACCCCGCTGCAGTGGCCCCCTCTTGAGCCTTGCGGTTCATATGGTAGTCCAGCTGACACCTACTCCCCGCACCATCCAACACACCCATACTACGCCGGGGATACACCTAATTAATTGGCTAAGCTGCCCCATCTCAGCATGTGGTTGGCACTGTAAAGTCGGGTTACATGCTCCATGAACCGGTCCTTAGGATCCAGGCAAGTACTAAACACAAACCCAAGTCTCGTGCACCCAGCACACAACCAAAACATCCAACTTGCCTTGATCCCTACCTCTACATAATTCACAATGTCTCATTCAAGAGTATGGTAATATAAACTGATGATCTCATGTCCCAAATATCCCATTCTAAGCATGGCTAAGCAAATGCATGTAAATATATGACATGGTAAAATAAATCCCAACCCAAGCTACAAGGAAACAGGGTAATGAAATTCTAGGGAAACTTTCCTAGCATGGGTTTCATATTTCATTTGACAATGCAAATAATTCTATCTACACATCCTAGCATAGGATCAAAGTGGTCAAGGACACTTGCCTCCTTCTTGCTGCTCTTGAAATGAGTAGTCCTGATCTTGAAAACTGATAGCTTGCTCTTGAACAGGTTCTACTCCATACCATCACACATAGCAAAAGGAAAACAACAATCATAAGACATAGTTCACACTTCTACTTCATACAAACAACACATTCACATTTATGAAATTTTCTTTACCATTTTATGTGTTGTGGATACTCTATGTGTGTTGGTTTGGGGCTTGCACACACTTCTATTTACATGTGTATGATTCCTACTTTGGTGTTCATATTTATACTCACATAATATATATATATATATATATATATATACATATATATGTATATATGTGTGTTTCAGTTTTAAATAAATTCCTTATATATTAAACTACCAAATATGTATGAAGAGTATTTTTCTTCTCCATAGGTGCCTTCATAATTTCTATCAACCCTAAACTGAATTCTTTGTACTTTAGAAACTCCATTTATTATTTACTAGTTTCTATATTTTCAGATTTATATTCTTATGCATAATTGTGCATTTTATTATTAAATTAGTAATACACACTACCTAAACAGATTAGGTTCTGGTCCTAAATAATTTAAGATCATATTTTGACCTTGGCTTCTGATGTATACTATTTCATAATTATTTTTCCTATTTTTCTTTAACTATTCTTTACTTAAGAATGTGCCCCTATACTATTAAATGTGAATAATTTATGAAACAGATTTATTTCAGCCCCAAAAATATATTTTTATCTTACTCCAAAGTTTTCTAAGTACTGAGAAAGTTTTTACTAATTTTGACAATTAGGTTTGTCCCCCTTTTTAATATTTAAACACTAGTTACATTTTCAATTTTCTAAATTAAATACTAAACAGGGCTAAAATAATGAATTCACCCCATTACAGGGTATATAATATTATTTTCATAATCTCCAGGGGTCTAGCTACACTCTTCAGAGGTGTTTTTCTTAATTTCTATTAAGTCTAGGGGCTAAAACTGATTTTTAAATGAATTTACATGATTTTCTGGAGTTCCAGGGGCTAGATCTGAAGTTTCCGGGGCTAGCTCTCAATTCCAGAGAACCCCAGGGGGTAGCACGTAAGAATTCCAGTCTTTATAACGCGGGACTGACGTGGACCGTCTGATTTTAAACCGACGGCTGAGATTATAACATCGAACCGGTACGCGGGGTTTTAAAGTCTACCGTGCGATTTAAAATAAACGGCGCACAAGCGGCCACGTCGCTCTGATCGAGCGCGGGCGGCGCTGCCGGCGGCGCACGGCGGCGGGAAGCGGCGATCTCGCCGGAATTTTTCGGATCCTCGAGAATTCTACCTAGAACTGTGATCTTATGGCCTAGATCGGTAGAGGGGAGGTCAGGGATCTCACCTCGGGGGTTTTCTCGAGCTCGGGGGTCCTGGAAAGTGCTCGGCGGCGAGGTCCGAGGCAAAACCACGGCGAAGCTCGTCGGAGCTGGATTTGCACCGTAAGTCCTCGGGTTTTCTGCACCTGCAAAGTTCCCCGGAGGCGGTGGATCAAAACTAGCGAGTTAGATCAGAGTTTCCGAGCTTAGATCGGCCAAAATTCACCGGCGAAGTCTCGGTGCTCACCGGAGTGAAAATCGGCGATCGCGTGCGAAAAACTGATCGGATCGGTGGGTTTTATAGCCGGGGGAGGGCGGTGGTTCTGTTGTGATCGAGTTGGAGTCCGCTAGTTCCAGAATTCGGCCGCAAAACACGATTTCCCGATCGGTTGCGATCGAGCGCGCGGGAGAGAGTCCGGGGTCGCGGGGTTAGGGATGACAGGCGGGTCCCACATGTCAGCGAGGGGCAGAGCGGCGCGCGCGGGGGCGGGCTGCGCGGGGGTTAGCTGGGCCGGCTGGGGTTTCGGCCCACTGGCCAGTTTTTTTCTGGCTTTCCTTTTTCTTTTTCATTTCATTTCTGTTTTGAGTATAATTTGAATTCCAGTTTGAATTTGAATTTTTGCAAAACATGCAATACGTCCAAAAATTTCTAAATTCCCCTCTGAACATGGTTTATGGTTCTAAATCAAAATTTAAGTCTTGACTAAAAATTTGGGGTGTTACATCCGTCTGCCCATCCGTCTGCGGGTGGTAGGCTGAACTACGGATCAGCTTCGTCCCCAAGGCAACGTGCAGCTGCTCCCAAAAACGGGACACAAATAAAGTGCCCCGGTCCGATATGATGGTATGGGGTACGCCGTACAAGCATAGGATCCGTGAGATGTACAGTTCAGCGTACTTCTTGGCGTTGTAGTTTGTGTTGACCAGGATGAAATGGGCAACTTTGGTGAGCCGATCGACGATCACCCACACAGAATCATGTTTCTGCAAGGTGGTGGGTAAACCGACGATGAAGTCCATGCTCACGTCCTCCCACTTTCAGGCAGGAATGCCCAGTGGTTGCAGCAGTTCCGGTTTCCGCATATGGTCTGCCTTCACCCTTCGACATGTATCACACTCGGACACGTATTTTGCAGTCTCCCGCTTCATCCGTGTCCACCAAAACTTGCTTCTGAGTTCTTGATACATCCTTTTGCTGCCGGGGTGAATAGAAAACTTTGACAAGTGAGCCTCATCAAAGATCTTCTTTCGCAATTCTGGGTTACGGGGTACGACGATCCGGTCCTTGAACCATAGGACGTCGTCTCCATCCTTCCGGAAACATTTCAACTCCCCACTGTCTACACGTCTCCGCAAATGCGACATGCCCTTGTCATGTTTCTGAGCTGTCGCTATCTCTTCACGGATGGTGGGGATCAAAGCTAGGATGTAGAGAGCTCCATGTGGGATTACATGCAGTGTTGGTTCGCTCTCTCCCAACGGTGTGATGGTCAGGTTGTTGACGTGTGACTTGCGGCTCAGCGCATCTGCCACTACGTTTGCCTTGCCCGGATGATAATGGATCTCTATTTCGTAATCCTTTATCAATTCTAACCATCTTCGTTTCCTCATGTTCAACTCCTTCTGAGTGAATATGTACTTGAGGCTTTTGTGATCGGTATATAAATGTACGAGGTTACCGAGTAGGTAGTGCCTCCACATCTTGAGTGCAAGTACCATGGCAGCGAGCTCCAAGTCATGAGATGGATATCTCTGCACATGGTTTCTAAGCTGCCGTGATCCATACGCGACCACTCTTCGGTCTTGCATCAGCACACACCCGAGCCCAATGCCGGATGCATCGCAGTACACATCGAACGGTTTTGTAGTGTCTGGCTGCGCCAAAACCGGTGCTGATGTCAGGTGCTTGACTGAAGCCTTGAATGGTGCTTCACACGCTGGACTCCAAACATATTTGGTAGCCTTCTTCAACAGCTCTGTCATTGGCTTGGCAATCTTCGAGAAGTTCAGAATAAACCTTCGATAATATCCCGCGAGTCCGAGGAAACTCCGTACCTCGTGAACAGTCCTCAGGGATTTCCAATTCAGCACTTGAGTGATTTTGCTCGGGTCTACAGCGATACCCTCCGCTAAGATGATATGCCCGAGAAAAGGCACTTGCGATATCCAGAACTCGCATTTGCTGAATTTTGCGTATAACTTGTGATCCCGCAGCCGTTGCAAGACTATACGCAGATGTTTCTTGTGATCTTCCTCCGACTTGGAATATACCAGGATGTCGTCGATGAAGACCACGACAAACTTGTCTAGCTCCAGCATGAATACCGAGTTCATCAAGTACATGAAGTGAGCTGGAGCATTGGTGAGGCCGAAGGACATGACCAGGTACTCATAAAGTCCGTACCTTGTCGAGAAAGCTGTCTTTGGAATGTCCTCAGCCCTTATCTTAATCTGATGGTACCCGGATCTTAAGTCCATCTTGGAAAAGATCTTTGCTTTGACCAACTGATCAAACAACATGTCGATCCGTGGCAACGGGTACTTGTTCTTGATGGTTACGGCATTTAATGGACGATAGTCCACGCAAAGCCGTAACGTCTCATCCTTCTTCTTGACAAATAATGCCGAACAACCCCATGGCGAGGAGCTCGGCCTAATAAAACTCTTCTCCAGAAGGTCCGTGAGCTGAGTCTTCAGTTCAGCCAACTCCTTGGGCGCCATCTTGTACGGCCTTCGGGATATTGGCATGGTTCCCGGTGCAAGTTCAATCTTGAACTCCACCTCTCTATCGGGCGGCATTCCCGGTAAATCATCCGGGAACACATCAGGGAACTCTCAGACCACTGGAATATCTTCCAATCTGATAGTGGTGGCTTGATAGACACTTGGAAGTCTTATTTCTGGACTGTCCAGAAATAAAGAATGAGATTCGTGCACTTCTGAATTCAAATGCACGATGCGGAGGATGGTGTCTAAAACAGCGCCGTGGCGGGTTAACCACGACATCCCTAGAATGACATCGACCTTTTGTCCCTCTAGGATTATGAGAGACGTAGGGTAGACTCTACCCTCTAAGCACAATGGCGCTTTTGGGACCATCATGCTTTCTGAAATTTTCCCACCCGGTGAACAGATCACATAAGGACTATCGGTGGGTAGTATTCGCAAGCTATACTTATCAATGAAAGCTTGGCTAATGAAGCTATGCGTGGCACCTGAATCAAATAGTACTGTAGCGGGATGCTGGTGGAGTTGGAACATACCCGCAAGGATTGGCTCGCCCTCCGGCACGTCCTCTTCCTAGCCTTGGCCTCCCTCAATAGCGTCGTCTCGCTCTTGAGCAAGGTCCTCGTTCTGCTGGGTCAGATTCTGTACCAGTTCTTGCAACGCCGCGATGTCAACACGGCTCTTCTTCTTTGCCTTCTTCAGACGATGCAACTGATTGTGCTGTTCATTCAGTCGCTTGATCGTCGGAAGGAGCACATTGCGGAGTGCGCTGTGAGCACTCTCGAAATGGTCTCCATGGCTCGTGCTTTCCTTCAGATTTGTGGCGAGATGCTCCGTATGAACAGCTTGCCTGTCCATCACGGCATTTCCCACCCTCATCTGGAGGCTGAGATTTGCCTCCGCGGGGTTGTACCTTGGGCAACTCGGGTCCGTTGCCTCCAGGTATCTCTCTTCCCACACATGCTGAGCCCGTCCCTCCACCGGAACGAGCGCATATGGAGTGCCCTCCATAGCCTGCACGTATAGTTGGCAGAAACGTGACATGGTGTCACGGGCTGCCACTTGCCACATCCCTTCCGGTTGCCTACCTCTCACCGTAACGGTGAAGGGCACCCAACTAGGTGGCGTATGTCCTGCAGGGACTTCGACATGGACTGTCCACGTCTTGTTCCCCTCTTCGCCTTGTTCCTTGGCGAAGTACTGCGGCATCTGGTTGTACCCGAAAGATTGAAGCATACGCCTCAATGCTTCCGGATAGCCGCTACGGTGAGAACAGTGGGACACCACCCACCCGTTCTCCAACTGTTTATCAGCTGTCATCTGTAAAAATATATTTGAGAAATTTCAAATATTTATTTAAACAGTAAACCATTGAGTTATAACATAAGACATGTTATTAAACCCACAAAACTTGGAAATACAGTTCAAATTTAAACAAATTTGACTGCTGATCTGCTGTCTGCATGACAGCTCTGACCAGTTTCCATTTCAACCTGATTTAGGCCATGTTAAAGGCAAAACCAATTATGGAGCTCAGCATCAAAGTTAAAGCTAACTTCAATAGATTTCCAGAAAGTATTTGCTTGGCCTAAGATCTGTCCTGGTTCAAAAGTTATGAGATGTCAAAGTTAACAGAATTTCTGGAGAAAATTGGACAGCACCTCCCTGCTTTAGGTACTGGTTAGATCCAAGAATTCCAGTTAATTCTGCTCCCAATCTGACAAAACTTCCTGTTACAAAGTTGTAACCCATCTCATAAGATTTACAGAACTATCTCATTTTCTATTTTTGGATTTTTATGCAGGAAGTTATGCTCAATTTACAGAGAGTCTTTACTCTGTCCTGTTTTCTGGACAGTTTCAACTCTACTGCATTTTTCGACTAATTAAGGGATGAAACACCTCTGTACCTCAACAGAATAGTTGTAAAGCTCTTCCAAAGCTTTCCAGAAATGTATCATATGACCCTAACCTCGAAAGAACTCAACCTCTAACCTCTGATCAACTTCAGCCCTAATTCAGCTGAAACCAGAGTACTCTGTCCTTAACAACCTATAAGTTGAAAACTTGTTAACTTTGAATATCCTTTTCAAGGGAAGGAGTTACATCAAGTTTTACTACTTTGGATCAAAACCTTCAAATTTTAAATGAAGTTGTTCATTTAATGGAGTGTGACGTCGATGCGTCACCAGATTATGTCGGTAATACGTCCTCACAAGGAAAAACCTATACCGGACTTAGCCGGCTTCGTTATTTCAGTGGCACTAAACGTCACTCGCACACGGATGCTACACGTCTACCGTTTCATGGTCAGGCTACCTGCAGAAACTCAAACAATCGTCAGACTCGGCTGCACACCGAGCCCGGAATCCATACAGTTAGTACAACCGGCCGTCATCACTCGCCCGGATGTTCTCAAGCCAAACACGCCTTGAGTTACGTGTTCACGTTTCAGACCACGTGACGGGGTCTCCCAAGTTGCACCACGCACGCCAGGGACAGACGTTGCTCGAATACCCCAAACGACATGAAGAGTCGTAGAGGATATCAAAGCGGGTCGGGTTACCTGCCACCCGTGGGGCTCCACCCTTCAGCTTGTGCGCACTGGTGGACAGCGCTTACGTGTACCCCCCAAGACATAAACGTCCCGAGATACACGATTTTCCGACATAAACAAATAGGTTAGTATGCCACTTTCTATATGCTAATAACATCCTTATACGGGCTACTAACTCGTTCCTCACTGGATTTTTGAAAAAGATGACCTCTGTGTGAGACCTATGTGTGCTGAATACATTGGCAATTAGGATAAAAGTTAGCATTAACATTCAAAGTTTTGAATATTGCCAAAACATTCTTCTGTGGCAAGGTCCGACAAGTTCTTTGTTAGGTCCGCCAAGTGTTGGCAAGGTCCGACGCAAGGTCCGGAGAGCTCCTGCAAGGTCCGGAGAGCTTCTGTGAGGTCTGGAGCTTGTTTTTAGGGAGCTCCCGTGAAGTTCAACTCGTAGAACTGCAGCGTCTTGGTTTTGCTTTTAACTCGCAATGTTTCAAACTTGCTTTATGGGAAGGTTTGCTTAGTATTAATTTGCTAAGTTTTTGGTGTGTTTTGGTGGTTATGGCTGTTTTGATATGGTTTGCAACATGCTTATGTGACGTGCTCATGTAAGGTGTTGTGGTTTTCGAACTAACGTGAGTCAAGTCGAGGACTTGTGATCGGAAGAATTGGTTGTTTATTCATGTGCAGGTGTTGCTTGAGTTCAAGACATGGCTGGTGACGGGATCCTTGGACTAGTCTCAGGGAGGAGATGAGGTTCCAACAACCAAGTTCGGGAGGAGCTGTGGTTGAGTTGATCGGGAGGTCGCGCAGCATGTTTGGATCAAGGGCAGTGCATATGAAGGTTGCGTGTACGTCGTTGGAAGGTGTTTGCACGTGTGCAAGGAGTGCATGGACGTGGCAACATTGTTCCAAGGCGTGATGAAGAGAAGTGGACGTAAAGAATTGGTCGGAAAGGTCCAACCGGCTGGATTGCGTACTTAGGCTGAGGCTGAGTCGGATATGGCTCAAATATGGAAGATTTGAGTTGGTTATGATAGGATTTCATGCTAGGCACGAAGTTGAGTTGTTTTAGGAATGTTTAGTACGTTCCTAAGGTGTTTGGAAGTCTCACGATTGCTTCTATCTGCGAATAGGAGAGTCCTGAGCAGTTATGGTAAGTTAGGATACGAGTCCAATTAGCAGTATGAGTCCTAGATTGGATTGTTTAGCTTGAGAGCTGGCTATGAAAGAAAGGGAGGCCAGAGCTCTCGTGGGGAGAGAACTTTGGGCTGTTCCTCTTGTGTTTCTATTGAATAAAGTTCATAGTTTCGAGGAGCTTTTGTGCCTTGTTCGTCCGACTTGTTTTTCGTCAAGTCTTTCTCGCCGAGTTTCTGGACAGACCGACGTTGCTTCGGTGTTTCATTCATAACTCGAGTTTTACAGATCCGATTCATGTGATTCTTCTTGGGTTGTCTTCACAACTCAATTATCTATCATCTGTGAAATTTTCACGAGCTTCGGATCTGTATTTTTTGAGATACACGAGTTTCTTTGCAGCGTTGCAGATCTGTTTTACATCGGGTAGAACAGATTGATCTTCATTTAATGTTTTGATCGTATCTCAAGTTTTACTTCGTGTTTTCAAGTGATTCTTGTTGCATTAGATCCGTGACTTGATTCTCTACCTCTCTACTTGATTTGTCATGGTTGAACACGTTTGAAAACACTTGCACACATGGTTTCTTTAACCGATTGATTTTTGCTGAGGGGTTTTTGTTGTTTCCGCTGCGAAAAGTTTTAATCTACCATTCACCCCCCTGGTATATTTTCACGTGCTCTTCGATCCTACAATTGGTATCAGAGCCAAGGTGCTCTAATCTTTGTGATTTGCACGTGTTTTGACTAACCATCATGGAGAAGTACTCCGCAAAACCTTGTGTGTTCAATGGCATCGATTTTCAGGTTTGGAAGGCGCGGATGGAGGCCTACATACAGGCGCAAGGCTTCGCCATATGGGAAAAGGTCTACCGGAACTTCGATGTACCACCCAACGATCAAGTTACGGCTGAGAACATGAGAGATGTTGACAACAACAACAAGGCTCGCAACTTGATCATCCAAGGATTGACTCAAAGCGACTTCGACCGTGTTGCACACCTCCGATCTGCATATGATGTTTGGAAAGCTCTTTGTGACTACCATGAAGGATCCAATATGATCAAGGAGGTATGGCAAGATATGTTCAAGAAAGAATACATGCATTTTGAGATGCAACCCAGTGAGTCAACTGACGACCTTTTTGCTCGCATTAATAAAATTCTCAGCAACTTGCGTAATGTCAATGTTAACTTTTCAGATGCTGAAAATGCTAGACAATTGTTAGGAGCATTAGATATGTCAATTTGGGAGATGAAAGTTACATCTATTCGTGAATCTACTGTCATGAGTTCTATTACTTTAGACGTGCTTTATTCTAAATTGAAAACTCATGAAATTGACATCATCTCATGTAAAAACCCCAACAAGTCTATTGCATTTGTTTCGCAACGTGACATGTCTAGTTCTAGTCAATCATCATCTAGTGGTGCACTCTCTTTGCTGTCCTCTCTAACCCTTGAACAGATTGAAGAGTTTCCAGAGGAGGAGCTTGCACTCATCTCTACTCGGTTCTCAAAAGCATTGCAAAATGTGAGAACTAGAAGGAGAGGAAGCTCCGGACCTCAACGATGTTTTGAATGTGGTAAGACAGGACATTTTCGTACGGAGTGCCCTAACCTTTCAGGTCCGACTTCACGTGAAGAAAGGCAAACAAGGACGAAGAAATCGTTTGCAAAGAATAAGAAGAAGAAAGATTTATCAATGCGCAACATAGTGCATAGTATGATCTCTGCACTTCAAGATTTCGGCTCAAGTGATGTGGACACCGGTAGTGATGAAGATGAAGAAGCTATGGCAAATATGTGCTGCATGGCGAGCAAGTCAAGTTCAAGCTCCGAGGAGGCAGAACACAACAGCGACGATGAAGAGGTATGTCCCACTTGCGAAGAAATGTGTGATGCTATTTCTCGTGCCACTGTTATATTAAAGAAAAAGGATAAAAAACATAGAAACAATGCTGTTAAAATTGAATCACTAGAATCTGAAATTAATTGTTTTAAAAACTTTGATTCCTAGTGATGATTCTTGTTCCTCATGTGATTTGATTTATGAACAATTATCCTCTTTAAGAAGTGCACACGCATCTACACTTGATAAACTTGAACTTGAAATTGAAAAGAACAAAGAGCTTGCTGCACTTAATGATAAAAATTTGAAAGATGCTTGTTGTTCTACAATTGATTTGCATTGTTCTTCATGTGATGATCTGAATAAGAAACTAAATGATGCTATGAATGAGACTTCTATTTTGGACAATGCTTTACGTGTGCATGAAGTTAAATATTGTTCAAATTGCAAACTAAAAGGAAAAACTTCATGTGAAAACTGCTTTGATCTGTCCAATAAACTTGATGACATGCATAGGACACTAGATCGGTTTTCTAATGCAAATAAGAACCTAAACTTGCTGCTGAATTCTTCCAAGTCTTGTAATGATAAAACTGGTTTAGGTTTTAATTCTCATGCTCATGCTAAGGCACACCCACCAAAAGTTGTAAAGTCATTAGGAAGCGGTTTGATTCAAACAGCTCCTAGACAAAAAGAGGTGATTTTCAAATCTGCAGGAGTACTGTCCCATTCGGGTTCTAATAAACGTATTGCTTGCTCATCTAGACATGATAATAAGGTTATTTTTCATTGTACCTACTGTGGTAGAGATGGTCATGTCATGGATTTTTGTTATAAACTAGCTAAACACGATAAGAAACAAAGAAATACTTGCTAGATCACATAACAACCAAGCAAAATCTGCTAGACCGAATGTTCGGAGCTTGCAACCTGCTGTAATGAGTCAAAAACTTGCTCCTGGATCTACTGTTTTTTGTGCTACATATAACACATCTTCTAAGTCAGTAGTTGGGAACAAAAATTTTCTATGTTTGGCTCATAAACCTGCTGTACCTTCTCAGCTTTCGCGTGTTATTCCTGCTGGACGTCGTGTGACTCAGTACTGAATTCCTAAAAGTCTTTTAACTAACCCCAGTATTGAGTCATCGACGTATTGTGCTGCTGTGTAGGTTTCACGTTTGAGGAAGGAGACATTTGGATTGTGGATTCAGGTTGCTCACGCCACATGACCGGTAACAAAGAATGGTTCTCCTCTCTCTCTTTTGTGTCACGTGTAGAAAATGTTACTTTCGCCGATAACTCTTCTACTCTCATAATTGCTAAAGGTTCGGTTAGAGTAAACAATCTCTACACTTTGAAAGATGTGGCACTTGTTAAAAATTTGAAATACAACTTGCTTTCGGTTTCACAATTGCTAGATGAAAATCTAGAGGTTAGCTTTGCTAAAAATTGCTGCAAGGTTGTAGATTCAAAAGGTGAGCTTTTGTTTAACATGTCTAGGTTTGGAAGAGTTTTTAAAGCTGATTTTGATTTGTCAACTTCTAAGCATCGGTGTCTAGTTGCTAATGATATAAAGGATCTATATTTTTGGCATCGTAGACTTGGTCACATAGGCTTTGATCATCTCACTCGTGTTAGTGCTCTCGATCGCATACGTGGGCTGCCGAAGCTTAAAAAGGACAATGATATTGTGTGCTCTTCTTGTAGACATGCTAAGTTTGTTGCAGGTTCACATGCTCCTCTCACAATGACCATGACAGCTGAACCGGGACAACTTTTACATCTTGACATAGTAGGTCCGGCACGTGTTCAATCCTTCGGAGGTAAATGGTATGTGCTTGTGATTGTTGATGATTATTCCAGATATTCTTGGGTTTATTTTATGGCATCTAAGAATGAAGCTTTTAGTCATTTTAGAACTTTATTTCTTAGATTATCTATTGATCACCCAGGATCATTAAAAGCAATTAGAAGTGATAACGGAACTGAATTTAAAAACCAATCCTTTGATCACTTTTGTGCTGAAAATGGAATAGATCATCAATACTCTTCACCCTATGTACCACAACAAAATGGTGTCGTAGAAAGAAAGAACAGGACCTTAGTTGAGATGGCTAGGACTCTGCTTGATGAATATCAAACTCCTAGGAAATTTTGGGCTGATGCAATTGCAACCGCTTGTTATGTCTCAAAATCATGTTTTCTTGCGTGCTAAGCTTGGAAAAACCCCATATGAGCTCCGGTTTGGACATAGGCCTAGTGTTACATACTTTAGGGTTTTTGGTTGCAAATGCTTTGTTAAGAAACATGGTAATCTTGATAAATTTGAAGCTAGATCTGTTGATGGCATGTTTCTTGGTTATCCATCTCATACTAGAGGCTACCGTGTGCTTTTACTTGACACTAACAAAATTGTGGAGAGTTGCGAGGTTTCTTTTGATGAAGCTACCCCAAGTACTAGCTCCGATATGGCAGGTCCGGATCCATATCCACAGGGGGAGAGTATTGTTTTTGAAGAAGATGAAGAAGTGGTGCTGCTGCCCGAAAATTCGGAAGTAAATAACGATCAAGCTGCTGATTTTGCACCACAACCAGCACCAACAGTCACTACTGCTGGTTCGGACCTTCCTCAATCAACAAGCTCTCCTAATCAAAGGTCCGAACATGAAGAAGAAGGTGCTTGTGAAGTGTCTACTCCCCTCCGAGTACTCAAAAGTCATCCTCCACAACAAATCATTGGAAGCTTGCATGAACGAGTCACTCGGTCCAGATTTTGCGATCCAAACTCTCATGCTCATTCTGCTTTTGTTGCTTCTTTTGAACCCAAGGATATATCACACGCACTCACTAATGAATCTTGGATTAATGCCATGCAAGAAGAGTTAGAAAATTTTGAAAGAAATAATGTTTGGAAACTTGTACCTCCACCTCAAGGTCACACATTAATTGGAACTAAATGGGTATTTAAAAATAAGCAAAGTGAGGATGGGGTTGTGGTTAGGAATAAAGCTAGGTTGGTTGCTCAAGGTTTCACTCAAATTGAAGGTCCAGATTTTGATGAAACATTTGTTCCTGTTGCTAGATTAGAAGCTATAAGAATTTTATTAGCATTTGCTGCATCTAAAGGTTTCAAGTTATATCAAATGGATGTTAAAAGTGCTTTTCTTAATGGCTACATAGAGGAGGAGGTTTATGTTAAGCAGCCACCAGGTTTTGAAAACCCAAATTTTCCTAATCATGTTTACAAACTGTCTAAAGCCTTGTACGGTCTAAAACAAGCCCCTAGAGCATGGTATGATAGGTTAAAAACATTCTTACTTGAAAAGGGGTTTACCATGGGCAAGGATGATAAAACTCTTTTTGTACTTAAGCATGGCAATGACTCATTATTCGTTCAAGTGTATGTGGATGATATTATCTTTGGTTGTGCTTCTCATGATCTCGTGTCCAAGTTTTCAGCTATGATGAGTTCAGAATTTGAGATGAGTATGATGGGAGAACTCACATACTTTTTGGGGCTGCAAATCAAGCAAACAAAAGAAGGACCTTTTGTGCATCAAACTAAGTATACAAAGGACCTTCTTAAGCGCTTCAACATGGACAAATGCAAGCCTCTTCGGACACCAATGGGAACAGCAACAACACTTGAACTTGACGAAGATGGTGACCCGGTCGATAAAAAAGAATACAGAAGTATGATTGGATCACTTTTGTATCTCACGGCGTCAAGACCGGACATACAATTCAGCGTATGTCTTTGTGCACGTTTTCAAGCTTCTCCACGTGCTTCACATCGCCAAGCCATCAAAAGGATTCTCAGGTACCTACATGGAACTCAAGAATTTGGCATTTTTCTTCCTTCTTCCTCAACCGTTTCTTTGAAAGCTTTTTCGGATGCTGATTTTGGGGGTTGTAGGATTGATAGGAAAAGTACTTCGGGTGCTTGTCATTTTCTTGGTAATTCACTTGTTGCTTGGTCCTCTAGAAAACAAAGTTCAGTTGCACAATCCACGGTCGAATCTGAATATGTAGCTGCGGCTAGCGCTTGCTCACAAATTCTTTGGATTGTTCAAACACTTAAGGACTATGGGGTTGATTTAGATGGTGTTCCACTGTATTGTGATAACACTAGTGCAATTTGTATTGCTAAAAACCCCGTGAAACACTCTAGAACTAAGCACATTGACATTAGGTATCACTTTCTTCGTGATAATGTTGAAAAAGGAAACATTGTGCTTCACCATGTCGATACCGAACAACAATTGGCTGATATTTTTGCAAAACCTTTGGATTTCACTCGTTTTTGTTTCATTCGTAGTGAAATAGGGGATATGCATCCTCATGGCTTAAATTGAGGGGGAGTTTTTGAAACTTTGAAAGTCTATGTGTGAATCTGAAACTAAAATAATATGAGCATAGTGTTTCATACATATATGACTTTGTGATTCCTTTTACATGCTGAAAGTTCTTACTACATTACTCATGTTATACATTTTGTAGTTTTTGCCATGACTAGTAATTGGAATAATTACTTACACTAAATCTGGTCATGATCGAACTTTCTTGCTGTTTTGAACTTGTTGCGTGCTCACAAGTGCTTTTAATCATAAAAAAATTAATCAAGTGATCAGCTCACATGTTGAGTTTTCAAATAAAAAATTGAGAAAAGATCAAGAGAATATGCATGCATCGCACTTCTTCTTTTGAGATTGCTTATCATTGCACTAAGATATGAACTTGGAAGGAATTGTGTATGACTAAAACCATGTCCTTAAGTTTCTGATTGTCAAATGACATAGGCTTGGCTTGGTTGGTTAGAATAAGGCTGATGCGGCATATAATCTCTTGCAAATATCATATGATCAACTTTGTGCCTTAAATGATTATGAATAATAAAAATGCAGCAACAAGTGTCATGTTTTCAGGTTTTGAAATAGTTGAGTAAGGGAGATCATGACTTGCTTAAACTGAAAAATACATTTGATCTCTAGCATGGCTTACACTACTTTATGTATCTCATTGATGTGATAGTGTAAGTAACCTGATAGTATGACTTGGATGAGCTTTGTTTTGTATGTATATGTTATAATATGCTCATAACATTTAAAAATTTCTCTTTTGAACCTTGCTGAATACATTGTCAAAGGGGGAGAAATATGTATAAGGAGAGATTTTTTTTTTACACTTTGCATATGTTATACACTTTCTTCCTTCTCTGATTTTAAAAAATGGGGAGAAATTAATAAAGGGGGGAAATGAGTTTTCAAAGCTTTTCAAAACTTTTCATAAGCCAATGTTCAGATTTTAATTGGTGTTGCCAATGCATTCATCAAGGGGGAGATTGTGAGACCTATGTGTGCTGAATACATTGGCAATTAGGATAAAAGTTAGCATTAACATTTAAAGTTTTGAATATTGCCAAAACATTCTTCTGTGGCAAGGTCCGACAAGTTCTTTGTTAGGTCCGTCAAGTGTTGGCAAGGTCCTACGCAAGGTCCGGAGAGCTCCTGCAAGGTCCGGAGAGCTTCTGTGAGGTCCGGAGCTTGTTTTTAGGGAGCTCCCGTGAAGTTCAACTCGTAGAACTGCAGCGTCTTATTTTTTCTTTTAACTCGCAATGTTTCAAACTTGCTTTATGGGAAGGTTTGCTTAGTATTAATTTGCTAAGTTTTTGGTGTGCTTTGGTGGTTATGGCTGTTATCATTTGATATGGTTTGCAACATGCTTATGTGACGTGCTCATGTAAGGTGTTGTGGTTTTTGAACTAACGTGAGTCAAGTCGAGGACTTGTGCTCGGAAGAATTGGTTGTTTATTCATGTGCAGGTGTTGCTTGAGTTCAAGACATGGCTGGTGACGGGATCCTTGGACTAGTCTCAGGGAGGAGATGAGGTTCCAACAACCAAGTTCAGGAGGAGCTGTGGTTGAGTTGATCGGGAGGTCGCGCAGCATGTTTGGATCAAGGGCAGTGCATATGAAGGTTGTGTGTACGTCGTTGGAAGGTGTTTGCACGTGTGCAAGGAGTGCATGGACGTGGCAACATTGTTCCAAGGCGTGATAAAGAGAAGTGGACGTAAAGAATTGGCCGGAAAGGTCCAACCGGCTGGATTGCGTACTCAGGCTGAGGCTGAGTCGGATATGGCTCAAATATGGAACATTTGAGTTGGTTATGATAGTATTTCGTGCTAGGCACGAAGTTGAGTTGTTTTAGGAATGTTTAGGATGTTCCTAAGGTGTTTGGAAGTCTCACGATTAATTCTATCTGCGAATAGGAGAGTCCTGAGCAGTTATGGTAAGTTAGGATACGAGTCCAATTAGCAGTAGGAGTCCTAGATTGGATTGTTTAGCCTGAGGGCTTGCTATAAAAGCAAGGGAGGCCAGAGATCTCGTGGGGAGAGAACTTTGGGCTGTTCCTCTTATGTTTCTATTGAATAAAGTTCATAGTTTCGCGGAGCTTTTGTGCCTTGTTCGTCCGACTTGTTTTTCGTCAAGTCTTTCTCGCCGAGTTTCTGGACAGACCGATGTTCCTTCGGTGTTTCGTTCATAACTCGAGTTTTACAGATCCGATTGACGTGATTCTTTTTGGTTTGTCTTCACAACTCAATTATCTATCATCTGTCAAATTTTCACGAGCTTCGGATCTGTAGTTTTTGAGATACACGAGTTTCTTTGCAGCGTTGCAGATCTGTTTTATATCAGGTAGAACAGATTGATCTTCGTTTAATGTTTTGATCGTATCTCAAGTTTTACTTCGTGTTTTCAAATGATTCTTGTTGCATTAGATCCGTGACTTGATTCTCTACCTCTCTACTCGATTTGTCACGGTTGAACACGTTTGAAAACACTTGCACACATGGTTTCTTTAACCGATTGATTTTTGCTGAGGGGTTTTTGTTGTTTCCGCTGCGAAAAGTTTTAATCTACCATTCACCCCCCTCTGGTAGCTTTTCACGTGCTCTTCGACCCTACACTTTGTAGTGCGTTAAACCTCAAGCAAGCTCTGTACCAGTGCTGACACGACCCCAACGGTCTTGTCGAGCCAGGATCACGCTGAGGAGTGCTGCGTTGCACAGCATCGGATAACACACATCAAAGGTACAAAGCGGAAGCGAAATTTTATTACATAAACGAGTTTATGAACATGTTTACATCAAAATAGGTCCAGTATACACTCACGGGCGTAAACTACACATCAAGTTCACGTTCAGCCCTTGAACGTGTCCTTGCTAGCACACACGCACACTAACTTCAAACACAAGCAGTGAGCACGAAGGCTCAGCAAGACTGACCCGTCTCTCCTAAACATTGAACTTCTACATGAGGGGTGATGGGTTACATGAGGTAAAAAATCATTTGCAAGGACTCGCCTAATTAGTAGAACCTTACTTTCAAGTTTTAGCAGCAGGTTGTGGAGAACCTTACGCTAAGGCACATGAGAGAGCCGCAATCAAACAAGAAACACATTTCTCTCATGTACTTTGCCCAAAGTGAAAAAGAACTTTAATTAGATCTAAACTACATCAAATCATTAACAATCAAGTCCATCTTTCAATCAGCAACATTTTAACATGTAACTAGCCTATTCTTTCTACGTCACGGTACAGTGAACAAGTGGTACTCACTGACCGCGAGGGACGGCGATTATAATCGATTTACACCTGCAGGGTTACCCGAACAACCCGTCACGTACGCCCGTACTCAATGTTGCCTACAACAACCATCACGGACGCCGTACGCAACTACCTTTCACCCGTTAGCCAAATGTTGAACCGGTCCAATCGTCCCGAGCAAGAGGTCTCTGCACGCGCATCTCAGTGCCGCCAGCCGATTTACACCTCGAGCTCTCAACCTACCCTCTGAACGACCAGCTATGCCTCAACACCCAGCTACCCGAGTTACATCAGTTTTCCGGTTCCCATATAGCCGGTAGGTCTTCGATACTGTTCTAGCTTGTTCAATAGGCCCGCACACGGCTCGGTCCTCAATCGACACAAGCGGTGCTACAGCGCACAGGCCCCAAAGTCCTGCTGCCCTTACTCTCCGCTCGGTCTCATTTTTCTTGCCATGTGTATCATGTGCTATTTCTACCCGAGTCAAGTGCCCCTAGCCTATGCTCGCGAGTAGTTCCAACTACTCGACTTGTACAGAATCCTACTCTATATTAGCATTGCAGTAGCTAACGGGGTTTGCAATCCTAATTCCCACCCATGGTTCTCTTGGCTATGCAATTGGGTTTCCAAACAAGACTCTAATGCAAGGAATAATAATATTCAAGTATGTGCTCAAAACAATAAAAATTTTATAAAAAGGTTAATGCAAACCGGAGCTTGCCTTGCTGCTCTTAGTCGTAGGCTAGCTGTTCCTCCGGAGTAACAAAGTCTAGGACTTCGGGTTCCTCCTCCACCTTAGTGACTACATGATAGAAGCAATACATGTATTAATTTAAATGTAGTTGTATTAACTTTTAAACTTGTGAAGTCTATAACTCTTACTAGACAAGCCCAATGACTGTGAAACTTTTACTGTGGCTGGGTTACAACCTAAACGGAGACTTGGTCAAGTTTTAGTTGCAGCAAAGCTCATTTGAGCCCTCCACAATTAATCATGTACTTGACCTTAATTGAAGGCTTTTAGGGTGTTCTAAGGATTTTCATGGAACAAACTATGACTTTCTGAAAACTAGATTTTTAGAGGGTTCTAATGGAGTTGGTCTCACTTAACTTGAAGGTTCCTAACAAAAGTTATGAGCTAAACAATTTCAGAGAAAATTCTGAAAATGTTTCTGAACATTTTCTATTTTCTCTGGAACAGTTTCACTAATCACACCATTAGGTGGATCAAATGAGCTCAAATGGATCTGAAATTTTTATGGTAGTTCAGGGATATTTTGGTGAACAACGCACTGAAATTTCAGGATTTTCCTCAAAAGGATTCTCCAGTTAAAATTCCAAACAGTTTAAATTTTGATGAATTAATTCTGGAGAATTAAGGATTTTCATGAAGTGAAACTTGATTTGCTGGAAAGTGCTCAGAGAGCTGAATCCAACGAAATTTGGTTCACTCGATTTGAAGCTTTCTAGCCAAAGTTATGAGGATTTGAAGTTTGGAAGAATTCTGAAAATCGGGGAAAAAAGTTTAAACTCGCGGGGCCCGCGGGGACACGTTTTGAGCGCGGAGGTGTCCGGCACACTGAGGCCCACAGGGTATTTGTGCGCCAGCACAGCCGATCCCGGCCACACCTGATCCTGATTTAAATTCTTCAGCCGCTGACACGTGGGCCAGCCGGCTTCGTCTTCCTCCCGCCGTTCTCTCGCGCCCGCGCCGCCGACCTCGCCGGAGCTGACCCGGAGCTCGCCGGCTCGCCGCTGCCGGACCTCCCATGATCTGAAACTCGCCGCCAGGGGGTTGTCGACGTCGAGGAACACGTCGGTGGTGTCAGGTCGGGCTGGGGGTGACCGAAAATAGCCCGGCGACGTGCCGCGGCCTCGGTTGAGGTTCGGCGGCGTCGACCGTGGGTTCTAACCCGCCAACACCTCGAACAAACGGTTCTACAGCATCAGGGTACCTCTAAGAAGCTCGACAAGGTGTAAAAAGGGTTCAGGGATGGCGGCAAGTCGGTCGGCACCGTGTGACCGATCGTGTCCGCCATGACCGCCCTTGATTGAGCTCGAAATTCATCACTCCTAGACAGTTTCACGCCACGGGTGCAGAAAAGAACTTGATCGCCGGCTAGTCCAGCATCTATGTGCAAGATTTGATAACCACCGAAAGATCATAGAGCGAGAATTTGAAAAAACCGTACCGGAAGCTCAGTTTAAGGTTGCCGGAGCAAAAACTGAGAATTCGCCGGCGAGAGTTCACGGCGTGGCTTGAGCTTCAGGTGGAAGCAGAGTGGAGTCCGTGCGCTCCTTTTGCCGCCCTTGCTCGGCCGTGGAAGTGGCTGTAGTGTGCTGCCCACGTGAGACAGATCGCCGTCCTTCAGCTAAACTGCGGCGGTCTTCGTTGATCACGGGAACAGGGGCCGAAACCCGGTGGTTCATGCGTTGGGAGGGTGGTGCTCGAGCTCAGGATGTTGCCTGGCAACTCGGAGAGGCGAGGACACGATTGTTTTCTGTGTTTTCCTGATCGACCGAGAGCTCGGGAAGAAAAGGAATGGCGCCGCCCAGTGTCTCTCGCGGGGATAAGAAGGCACCCGGTCTTCACCCTGCTGAGGCGGTGACGGTCGCGTAGGGGCGCGAGCAGGCCGCCTGGGATCCAGCGCGCGTAGAGGTGAAGCAGCTGGTGGCGCCGGTGGCTGCTCGGTGGCACCGCCGACAGCTACTCGGTGGAATTCCCCACCGAGGCTGTGACTTTGTGTGCAAGTTTTGCCTCCTTCTCTCTATGACATGTGGGTCCCACTTCCAATTTTAACCTCTGAAATTTACTCCTAATCACTGTTGTAAACAGTGAGCCCCAAAATACCCATGGTGATTCAAATTATTCACCCATGAGCCATTTGAATTGATTAGAATTCAAATTGGGTTTGGTTTGAATGAATTTCAGCACAAGTTCAGTTTTGAATTCAAATAAAGTTTGAATTTGTCCCACTTAGCTCATGTCAAGATCAAGTCCAAACGGGGTGAAAATTGGTGTGTAAGCTCACAGAAATGTGCTGAATAAGAATATGCCTCCCACTTTTGAATCATGGGATAAAAACGGTTTGAATTTGAATATGGTTTCAAACTGCCCTCTTTCTAACTATACCCAAAATGACCTCAAAAAGGTTTTGAATTTGGGTGAAACTTGGCATGGACATCCTTAGCAAGGTATAGGAGTTTTCATATGTCCAGCCCACCTATATCACATGTGGGAAAGATCACTTTTGCAATATGTGAGTTTGTTCTCTAATGAGCATGTTGATGGTGGTTACTTGCTCTTCATTTGTGTTCATCATCTTTCCTCAAATGAGGTGTGTGTGTATGGTGATGAACACTTCAACTATGTGTCAAAAACTGAGGCCCTTACATTCAATTCCCTGTGGAGTAATAACATAGCCAAGAAAAGATACTTGGTCGGTGCAAAAGGTACACTTACCAAGGTTACCAAACAAACGTGCATCACGTAGAGCAATAAAAACAGCACGTAAATGTTCCTCCAAAGTTCTACTATAAATCAGTATATCATCAAAATAGACTACCACAAATCATCCAATGAAAGCACGTAAAACTTCGTTCATTAATCTCATGAATGTGCTAGGTGCATTAGTTAACCCAAAAGGCATGACTAACCACTCATATAAGCCAAACTTAGTTTTAAATGTTGTTTTCCATTCATCTCCCAATTTCATACGAATTTGATGGTATCCACTACGCAAATCAACTTCGGAGAATATGGTAGAGCCACTTAATTAATCAAGCATATCATAGAGCCTAGGAATAGAATGACGATATCGAATAGTAATATTATTAATGGCTCTACAATCAACGCACATACGAGATGTACCATTTTTTTGGTACTAGTATAACAGGAACAGCACAAGGACTAAGGGATTCGCGTATAAAACCTTTGTGGAGTAGCTCCTGAACTTGACGTGTAATCTCCTTCGTCTCATCAGGATTGGTACGGTATGGCGCACGATTGGGCAGCGAGGCACCGGGAATTAAGGATTGGTACCCGACAAGGTGTGCCGCCCCAGGGCACCTGGGGTAGTAGAGGCCGTGGTCGAGAGTCCCCACAACGTAGCGGATGATCCTCTTCACAGCCTGCTGGTGCTCCGTCGTCGGTCGCTGCATGAACGGACTGACGTATCTGACAGAGAATGCCATGTCCGGCCGTGTGTGGGCAAGGTAGCGAAGGCTCCCCACAAGACGGCGATACTGCATGGCGTCCACCTCCTCTGTCGTGCTGTTGCGGCTCAGCTTCAGTCTCTCCTCCATGGGAGTGAGAGCTGGGTTGCAGTCTGTGAGCCCAGCCAGCTCAACAATGCGCTTGGCGTAGGCAGTCTATCGAAGCATGATCGCGGAGTCGGCCTGGTGCACCTCGATCCCCAGGTAGAAGGAGAGAGATCTCAGGTCACTCATCTGGAAGGTGGCTTTCATCGCTTCCTTGAACGCTGCCACCTCCGCATCCTTGGTGCCGGTGATCAATAAGTTGTCGACGTAGACACCCACCAGTAGGGCATTTCCTCCATTGCCCCACCGGTAGATGGCCGTCTCGTGCGGGCTTTGCTCGAAGCCCATCCCCTTGAGCGTGGAGTCCAACTTGGCATTCCACGCCCTTGGTTCCTGCCACAGGCCATAGAGGGCCTTGCGCAGATGCAACACCTTGCCCTCCTTGCTAGGAATCGTAAATCCCGGTGGCTGGTGCACATCGACCTCCTTCTTTAAATCGCCATTAAGAAACACCGACTTGACATTCATGTGCTGAACCCGCCAGCCTCCCTGAGCAGCCAGCGCAAGGAGTCACACAGATTCCATCCATGCCACGGGCGCGAAGGCATCATCGAAGTCGATCCCCTCCTGTTGCACGAAACCGCGTGCCACCAAGCGAGCCTTGTGCTTGACGATGGCGCCGGCTTCATCCCTCTTCAGCTTGAACAGCCACTTAAGGGTGATCGCGCGGTGACCATGAGGGAGGTCAGCAAGCTCCCAGGTGCCGTTGTTCTCAACCGCGTCCATCTCCGACTGCATCACGGCATGCCATGCCGCGTGTCTCTCAGCCTTTGCGAAAGACCGAGGCTCACCGTCGTCGCACGCAAGATGCAACTGCGCCTCCAGATCGCGAGGGACCAGTCCCTGCACCGACTGGTCGCCGAGAAGATCCTCCATCGTACGATACCGCAACGGCTCACCGTCGTGGTACGCGTAGATGCGCTCCTCATTGTGGGAGAGAGGAGTAACGAACTCCACTGGTTTGTGCTCGACACGAGCTGGTGTCGGAGTGGACATACCCGGAGGGATGGAAGTCGGTGCTGGAGTGCATGGGGTCACCGGCTGTGGTGGTGGAGAGGTCGTCGCAGCCGAGGTCGTGACTGGGGAGCGTGGCGCTGAAGTCGGTGGAGAAGAGCTGCCTACTACCCCAGTTCCCTTGAAGTGGACGTACTCGACAATGAAGTTTTCATATGTCGGAGTCGAGCCGTTGTCTACCGCCTTGTCCCATGCCCATCCTCGTCCTTCATTGAACACTACATCAGGTGCCGTGCGCACGCGCTGTGTTCCTGGGTCGAGAATGCGGTAGGCCTTCGAGCCCTCCGCGTAGACGATGAACACCCCTGGAGTGCTCCTGTCGTCGAGCTTTCTGGTGTGGCCAAGCTCCTTGGTGAACGTGAGGCAGCCGAAGACCCTTAGGTGAGAGACTGTCGGCTTGCGCCCATGCCAAGCCTCGTACGGCGTCCTGCCGTTGAGAGCCTTGGTGGGCGAGCAGTTGAGGATGTAGACCGCCGTCACCACCGCCTCTCCCCAAAAGATAGCCGGCATTCCCCTCTGCTTGAGGAGGGCCCGAGCCATCCCCACAACCGTCTGGTTATGTCGCTCGACGATGCCGTTCTGCTGCAAGCTGTACAGCACGGATTAGTGGCGCTGAACACCCTCATCCATGCAATACGACACGAATTCAGCCGCCATGAATTCACCGCCATTGTCGGTGCGCAGCACGCGGAGCTTGCGGCTGCACTGCGCCTCCGCAATGGCCTGCGCGCGGCTGATGGCATTCGCAGCCTCTCCCTTGCTGCCGAGGACCCTCACCCACATGTAGCAGGATAGGTCATCGACAAGAAGCAGGAAGTAACGTCGTCCTCCCGGTGTAGCCGGTGTCACCGGGCCACACAAGTCCCCGTGCACGAGGTCGAGCCACTCCTTGGCTCAGAAGCTCGAGTGCTGGGGAAAGGGGAGCCGCCTCTGCTTTGTCACTACGCAGACATCGCAGAACTGCTCCACATGGTCAAGGCACGGCAGACCCCGTACCATCTCCTTGGCACTGAGCCGCTTCAGGGCCTTGAAGTGAAGGTGCCCAAAGCGCTCATGCCACTGCCACGTCTCGTCATCCCAGTGAGTAGCAAGGTAGAGAGGTTGTGCTACCGGCACGTTAAGGACGTAGAGTCGATTGGTGCCTCTGGTTACCTTAGCAAGAAGGCGACGATGGTGATCCTAACTCCTCATGACACCGTCATTCTTGTCGTTGCTGAAGCCATCACCGAGAAAGGCGTGCGCTCTCGGCTCATCGATGTGGAGGAGAACCGCTGCGGCCGATGCCACTGGAGGTGGCTCGATGCTTCCGTGCGCCAGGAGCAGAGTCGGCTCCTCCTCCTCCACCTGTGCGACATGGGCCTGGCAGCATCGTTGCTGCCGACACTCCCTGGACCAATGACCAAGCTTGCCATAGTTTTGGCAGGTGTCGTCTCGTGCTGGCTTCCGATTGCCAGCGGCGCCGCCCTAGGCGCCACCCTCGGCACGTCTTTGCGCCCCGGCTTGGGCACCACCCTCGGCACGTCTTTGCGCCCCGGATTGGGCACCTCCGTGCTCCTTGCTTGGCTTGCCGTGCTTGCGGCCGCCTTTCAAGGAGGAGGGCTCCCCCTTCTTCCCGTCACCTTGGCAGGCCTCCCACTGCTCCCAAGTGAGATGTAGCTTCCCGCCAATGGTGGTAGGCCCCGAGAAAGGCTGAGATTCGTCGCTGTTGATGACCTTGAGGCGGCCTATCGCCTCTTCGATTGACATCGTGGAGAGGTCCAGCAGAGACTCGATCGAGCGAGCGATCTGCTTGTACTTCTCGGGGATGCAACGGAAGAGCTTTTCGATGGCTTTCTCCTCGTTGTAGGTGTCATCGCCGAACTGCACCATCTTCTGCAGTAGTGTGTTGAGATGGAGAGCAAAGTTATCAACATCCTCACCTGGTTTGAAGGTCAGGTTCTCCCACTCCTTGCGGAGTGCCTGCAGTGTGGTCTTGCAGGCGCGGTCGCTGCCGATGCGTGCTGCAGCGATGGCGTCCCAGGCCTCCTTGGCAGTCCGCTTATTGGAAAGCGAGAACTGCATCTCGGGCGGTACTGCAGCAATAAGAGCATCCAGCGCCCGTCGATCCTCGTAGTAGTCGACGTCGCCGTACCGGACTGCTTCCCACATGTGCCGCACTTGGAGCCGTATCCTCATCACCGCGGCCCACCTGACGTAGTTGGTCTTGGTGAGGGTAGGCCACCCACCGCCGGGACCAACGTCCCTGACAATGGCATGGATCTCGTGGTAACCATGGTACCTGTTCGGGGAGGGAGAGTCGCGCCGCCTGTAAATGCCTCGATCTCCGTCGACCCAACCACCCCCGCTGGGAGCGTCGCCGGCGTGTTCGCGCCCGTCTGGGCTGCAGCCGCCACGCTCATGGGGGTGCGCGGCTGCCCACTGTGGCGTCTGTGGTCGTGCTACCCCCTCGCCAGCCTGAGGTCTTCGTTAGTGCCGTCGTCGGTAGAATTAGAGCCTCTGTCGCTACCGCCACGCAGAGCCTCAATGTGACAACCTCATTTCTGGTTTCTGCATGTATTCATGTTTCATGTAGAGAAAACATTTTAAAGTAGTGGGAACAGAGAAAATATCAAAAAGATAGCCAAAAAGAGCCGAATCCAGTTCACAGAGAGTGCCGAAGACAACTTCCGTGGCCCGCTGGCCACGTGGCGTGTTCAGAGCTCATCCCTGCGAAGTGGGGAGAGGTCCGCCGCGTTTGTTCATGCTCTATGATCGTTTCATCTAAAGACAAGATCATCGCCACGTCCACATTTGATCCGAATACCTCTGTTCATCATAAAATCCATGCAAGCCATGCAAGAACACGTACAAACCTGTGACACCCTCATCTCGGGTGTCAGCATATGTTCATGCTCTATGAAGAGGAAACATTTTAAGAAAAGGAGGAACAGAGAAAAATATCAAAAGGATAGCCAATAAGAGCCGAATCCAGCTCTCAGAAAGCGCCGAAGACAACTTACCGTGGCCGCTGGCCACGAGGCGTGTTCGGAGCTCGTCCCCGCGAGGTAGGGAGAGGTCCGCCTCTAAAATAGCTACGTGGCAGGTTCGGGACTCATCTCCGCAAAAGGGGAGAGGTCCGACCCTGGGGGACACGTGTTGCTCTCGGAGCTTTCCTCTGCGGAAGAAGCAAAGGCGTTTCCGCAGGACACATGTCACCTGCGGAGCTAGTCATCACAGAAATCAGAGGACCGGTCGCACGGGATACGTGTCGATCTCGGAGCTCACCTTCGAGAGGTCCGGTTCCCTCGGACACGTGTCGCCACCAGAGCTTATCTCCGGGAGGTCTGTCGCTGCTGGACACGTGTCGACCTCGGGGCATGTCCCTGAAGAAAGAAGAGAGGAAAGACCGGCACCAACACGTGGCGTGCGCGGAGCTCACCTCCAAAGGACGGGGAGGTCTCGCTCGTTGACACGCGGCACAACCGGAGCTCGTCTCTGCGGAGAAGGAGATACCAGGCCCCGGAAGGACACGTGGAGCCGCCGGAGCTCATCGCCGCGAAGGTATCGAGTTCTGGAGCGGCTGTTACGCGTAAGAATACCGGTATGTAAAGGAAACTGACTTGAATTAAACAACGTTACCGCACCAAATCAACTAAAGATAAGATGATAGGATCCAACGATGATCTGAATAAAACTCTTATTCGGGATACAATCAGATTAGGACTCTTCTCTTCCCGATTATAAATAGAACCCAGAAACTCTGGCCGAAACCACAAATTTCTTTTCCAACTCCTGAGCCGACGACATAGAGCCCTAGCCCTAACTCGCCGAGTAAGCCATCGCCGAAGCGCAACAAGGGAGATCATCGGAGGATAACCGAGCGGTCGAAAACCAAGAAGGGCGTAAGGTAGGACTCCGACACCACCTTACAGCATCATTGTATTCTCCTTGCATCTGTTCTTTGATTCCTTCCAGAAGCCTTCTCGTGGATAGATCACTTGATGATCAGGTTGATCTAAAGACAAGATCATCGCCACATCCACCTTTGATCCGAACACCTCTGTCCATGCAAGCCATGCAAAAACACGTACAGACCAATCTAATAAAATTAATCATAGGATAGCATGCATGTGCATCATCACATCTAGTTTAAGGTTTGTGCATGATATTGATTGCTGTGAATCTTGTATGCACGTGATCCTACCTAGCAGAACAAGCTCGGAGAGCTATCTACGACGAACTGCAGCAACAAGGTTTTGGGATTCAAGAACAACCCGAACCGCAGGAACAAGGCAAGTGCTCCTTGACCATGTTGATCCTATGTTTTGGGTAAAACTATTTTGTTTTGCGAAAAGGAGTGTGTGCTGAGTCTAACATGATGGGAAACCCTTTTATAGGAGTTTACTAGTTTTGGTTGAACCATCCTTGTCGCCTGGGAAGTTTATGAGTCGGGTATGGTTTTTGTTTTATGCTTCGCTGAGTCCATGGGATTGGGAAGCGAGATAGATGTGTTTAGCTAACTGCACTCGTAATGATAATGAGAAACTGATGATGTTAATAAACATGGATCAGAGGGAGATCTAGGCAAGCCTGGGTTTGTGAATGAGGTAGCATGAGATGGTGGTTTACTTGCCATAGATCTAATGACCGGTTCATGCATGCACATGCCAGGATAACAGTGCCACCACAAGGCCAAGTATGGATGCGGCTTAGATGAGTAATTAGGTAAGTTGCTAGAGTGTTATGGACTGTGGAAGGCGCGGGGAATGGGAGTCGAGTGAGAACTGCCCTGGAAACTGCATGGCACAAGAGGGGGCCCGTGGGTGGGAGAATTGGAGATTCTAGCCTGCCGGTGAAACCTTAGTAAGTCCATACATCTAGTAACCCCTTTGTAAAGGCTATTTTGTGATCTCTTGACCTTACACCGACGGTTGTGTACTGGTATAATGGAGGTTCTGCAGTCGCCGATGGGTGACAAAATCACAAACTTGTGGGTAAAGAGGTGCAAACTCTGCAGAGTCTAAAACTATCATGATAGCCGAGCTTACGGTCACGAGCACCTGGCTAAACTGCCATGATTAGTTGGGATGGTTATGGTTATTGGGAAGGTTCTTGGTTATGGTTAAATGAGTTTGGTTATGGCTTGGTTGTTGGGACTGTTGAGTCCGGATGATAAGATGGTTGCATGACTGTTGAGTCATGGCAGCGAAACTGGTCTCGGTGTGAGACAAAGTTGTTTATGAGATAAGATGGTAGCGAATACGAGGAGGTATTCGTGAGTAAGAATGAGGTTGGTTAATGTTCGGGTGGAACATGTAAAGCGATGGAGGTATGTTGGTAATTTAATACATGCTGGGATTACATTCATCTAAAGTTAAGTTGCTGTTTTATCATGGTTTTATAAATCTGCTTTTCTGCAAATAAGCCTTTTTATACCTACCTTGTTTATGAGCTGCATATCATGTGTTTTTCCCGCACTTGCTGAGTACATCATTGTACTCAAACTTGCATTATTATTTCATCATCAGCAGCAGGAGAAGCCTACTATGAAGACCAAGTGGGGCATGAAGGCGTGTGATTTATTCTCAACCTTGCTTGTGGAGGGAGTAGAGATGGAGCCACTTCTGCTTAGATTTGCTTTCGCATTAGCTAAATTGCTTCCGCTTTAGAATAAAGACTTCCAAGACTCATGAGGTATTGTAATAAACTCTATTCGTGGTCGTGACACCCTCATCTCGGGTGTCAGCATATTGGACACGTGTCGACCCTGGGGCATGTCCCTGAAGAAACAAGAGAGGAAAGACCGGCGCCAACACGTGGCATGCGCGGAGCTCACCTCCAAAGGAGCGGGGAGGTCTCGCTCGTTGACACGCGGCACAACCGGAGCTCGTCTCTATGGAGAAGGAGATACCGGGCCCCGGAAGGACACGTGGACCCTCCGGAGCTCATCGCCGCGAAGGTAACGAGTTCTGGAGCGCCTGTTACGCGTAAGAATACCGGTACGTAAAGGAAACCGATCTGAATTCCACAATGTTACCGCACCAAATCAACTAAAGATAAGATGATAGGATCCAACGACGATCTGAATAAGACTCTTATTCGGGATACAATCAGATTAGGACTCTTCTCTTCCCGATTATAAATAGAACCCAGAACCTCTGGCCGAAACCACAAACTTCTTTTCCAACTCCTGAGCCGACGACTTAGATCCCTAGCCCTAACTCGCCGTGTAAACCATCGCCGAAGCGCAACAAGGGAGATCATTGGAGGAGAACCGAGCGGTCTGAGGAGGACCTCGAAAACCAAGAAGGGCGTAAGGTAGGACTTCGACACCACCTTACGGCGTCGTTGTATTCTCCTTGCATCTGTTCTTTGATTCCTTCCAGAAGCTTTCTCGTGGATAGATCACTTGATGATCAGGTTGATCTAAAGACAAGATCATCGTCACATCCACCTTTGATCCGAACACCTCTGTCCATGCAAGCCATGCAAGAACACGTACAGACCAGTCTAATAAAATTAATCATAGGATAGCATGCATGTGCATCATCGCATCTAGTTTAAGGTTTGTGCATGATATTGATTGCTGTGAATCTTGTATGCACGTGATACTACCAAGCAGAACAAGCTTGGGGAGCTGTCTACGACGAACTGCAGCAACAAGGTTTTGGGATTCAAGAACAACCGGAACCGCAAGAACAAGGCAAGTGCTCCTTGACCATGTTGATCCTATGTTTGGGTAAAACTATTTTGTTTCATGAAAAGGTGTGTGTGCTGAGTCAAACATGATGGGAAACCCATTTTATAGGAGTTTTACTAGTTTTGGTTGGACCACCCTTGTCGCCTGGGAAGTTTATGAGTCGGGTATGGTTTTTGCTTTATGCTTCGCTGAGTCTATGGGATTGGGAAGCGAGATAGATGTGTCTAGCTAACTGCACTCGTAATGATATAAGAATACTGATGAGGATAATGAACATGGATCGGAGGGTGATCTAGGCAATCCCAGGTTTGTGAATGAGGTAGCTTGAGATGGTGTTTTACTTGCCATAGATCTAAGGACCGGTTCATGCATGCACATGCCAGGACAACAGTGCCACCACAAGGAAAAGTATGGGTGCGGCTTAGCTGAGTAATTATGTAAGTTGCTAGAGTGTTATGGACTGTGGAAGGCGCGGGGAATGGGTGTCGAGTGAGGACTGCCCTGGGAACTGCATGGCACAAGAGGGGGCCCGTGGGTGGGAGAATTGGAGATTCTAGCCTGCCGGTGAAACATTAGTGAGTCCATACATCTAGTAACCCGTTTGTAAAGGCTATTTTGTGATCTCTTGACCATACACCGACGGTTGTGTACTGGTATAGTGGAGGTTCTGCAGTCGCCGACGGGTGACAAAATCACAAACTTGTGGGTAAAGAGGTGCAAACTCTGCAGAGTCTAAAACTATCATGATAGCCAAGCTTACGGTCACGAGTGCCTGGCTAAACTGCCATGATTAGTTGGGATGATTATTGGGAAGGTTCTTGGTTATGGTTATTGGTTTTGGTTATGGTGTGGTTGTTGGGACTGTTGAGTCCGGGTGATAAGATGGTTGCATGACTGTTGACTCATGGCAGCGAAACTGGTCTCGGTGTGAGACAAATTTGTTATGAGATAAGATGGTAGCAAATACGTGAAGGTATTCGTGAGATGGTAGCGAATACGAGGAGGTATTCGTGAGTAAGAATGAGGTTGGTTAATGTTCGGGAGGAACATGGAAAGCGATGGAGGTATGTTAGTAATTTAATACATGCTGGGATTACATTCATCTAAAGTTAAGTTGCTGTTTTATCATGGTTTTATAAATCTGCTTTTCTGCAAATAAGCCTTTTTATACCTACCTTGTTTATGAGCTGCATATCATGTGTTTTCCCGCACTTGCTGAGTACATCATTGTACTCAAACTTGCATTATTATCGTCAGCAGCGGGAGAAGCCTACTATGAAGACCAAGTGGAGCATTACGGCGTGTGATCTGTTCTCAACCTTGCCCATGGAGGGAGTAGAGATGGAGCCACTTCTGCTTAGATTTGCTTCCGCATTAGCTAAATTGCTTCCGCTTTAGAATAAAGACTTCCGCTGTGAGCATGAGTCCAAGACTCATGAGGTATTGTAATAGACTCTGTTATTCGTGGTAATATATAATCTGAATTCAGTTTGTGGAACGTATGTGTATGTGTGATGAACATCCTGGGCACACATATGCATTAGTTCTCGGTTCCGTGGTTTTCCCATAGAATTGAGGGCATCACAGATTGGTATCAGAGCCACGGGTTGACAGTCGGTTACACGCCTAGATAGAAACCCTAGATTGATATTAGAGCCACGGGTTAACAGCAAGTTACACCCCTAAATAGGAGTCACAGATAGCTAAGCCACCCTGACCAAAGGAAGCGTCCTAGGGTGAATAGCCTAGATTGGCCTTGAAACCACCTTGGCATAGGGAACCATCCTTGAATAGGAGTTGTGTGGGCCCTTGTGATGATTATTTGTGATTGTGTGCTTAGTGTGAGTTGTGGGACGTCTCAAAACGTTGTCCATATCCACACGTAAGAAGAAAGGGGTGTGAGATGTCTCGACACTTGCTCACATCCTCATATGGGCTAATATATACATAGTCCAACTCACCTTGATGCATATAGTTGAGGGAATCTACCTAACCTTCTAACATCTATTCTATTTCAATCTCTCTCACGGATGGTGAGAGGAAACACCGGCCGAAGGAACGTCCAGGAGGATGACCATGATGAAGTGCCTGCTAACCCAGGAGCTGGCGAAAACCATCTGGAAAGGTTGATGGTCATGCAAAACCAGCTTATGCAAACCATGATCCAAACTTTGGGTCAGTTGTAGGCCAACCAAAACCCCGTTCCGGCACCACCGCCACCACCACCGCCGGCTCATAACAGACTGGGAGAGTTCATAAGGACTCGACCACCCACCTTTGCTCAAGCTAGTGATTCCATGGAGGCCGATGATTGGTTAAAATCCATGGAGAAAAAGCTTGCCATTGTTCAGTGCAATGACCGAGAGAAGGTTCTCTTCGCATCGCACCAACTTATGGGAGCCGCTGCTGACTGGTGGGATGCCCTGAGCAATGCTCATGCCAACCCGGAGACAATCACTTGGACTGAGTTCAAGGAAAGTTTCCGCTCTCACTACATCCCTGCTAGTGTAATGATGCTCAAAAGGTAGTAGTTCGAAGGTCTCCGCCAAGGACAGAAAAGTGTGAATGAGTATTTCAACAAGTTCATACAACTGTCCCGGTATGCCCCCAAAGATGTCAACTCAGATCAGAGGAAGCAATACCTATTCATGAGAGGGTTGAACAATGAGATCCAGGTTCAGCTCCTCAACAATGACTACGTAAGCTTCCAGAAGCTGGTTGACAAGGCCATAGTGGTTGAAAACAAGATCCGAGAGATCGAGCGAGAGTGCAAGAGGAAGATGCCATACCAGCCCCAAGGGAGCAACGTACGACCTAGGTACATGCCCCCTGTACCGCAGTATGGATCGACCACTCTTACATACCGCCCTGGTCAGCCACCACAGCAACAATTCGTTGCACCGGCACCTCGCGTGCCCATGCCTCCTGCGCCCCGACCTAAGAATGGCACCCCTGTTCAAAACCCCCGCCCCAACACAGCTGCTGCCATAGGCAACAGGGCATGCTTTGCATGCGGGGAAGTAGGACACTTCGCAAACCAGTGCCTGAGGAGAGGCCCTGGACAGCAGGGTAACGTGCCCAAGCAGAACCCGCGACCGAACGGAGGAGACAATCAAGGGAACCGTGGACAGCAGAACTATGCTCGAGGCAACGTGAACAATGTCTCTGCTGAGGAAGCACAACAGGCTGAGGACGTCGTAATTGGTATGTTCCTTGCCAACTCCAACTCAGCCACCATCTTATTTGATTCTGGAGCATCGCATTCCTTCATATCATCCAAATATGTTGCCAAACATCATCTACCCGTATCCCACTTAGAATGTGCTATGTTAGTTAATTCTCCCGGAGGAGAAATGAGGACTAATATAGTATGTCCTAAAGTAAGCCTTAAAATAAGGGGGGTAGACTTCCTTGCCAACCTTATTGTCTTGGACTCCCAAGGGATTGGCATCATACTTGGAATGGATTGACTAAGCAAGCACAATGGAGTAATCCAATGTGCTGAAAGGAGCGTGCAGTTGACAAACGAGCACGGTATTCGTGTCGAGTTTGAGTCAGCCCAGCAAACAACCGAACGGGCGAATTTGAACAAGGTCGAAGGAACAACATTGGACGGCATTCCAATGGTTCAGGGATTTTTGGACGTGTTCCCGGAAGAGCTTCCAGGTATGCCACCTGACCGAGACATCGAGTTTGCCATCGATTTGGTACCCGGAACTGCACCCATAGCCAAGAGACCCTATAGGATGCCCGTCAACGAGCTAGTTGAACTCAAGAAGCAAATTCAAGAACAGTTGGAAAAGGGTTTTATCCGTCCAAGCTCGTCACCATGGGGAGCTCCGGTGCTCTTCGTAGACAAGAAGGATGGAACCCAAAGGATGTGCGTGGCCTATAGGTCTCTCAACGAGGTAACAATCAAGAACAAATACCCTCTGCCCCGTATAGAGGACCTGTTCGACCAAATGAAAGGAGCCCGAGTGTTCTCCAAGATTGATCTTCGGTCGGGATACTTCCAACTGAAGATTAAGCCCTCCGATATACCTAAGACAGCCTTTCGGACACGGTATGGTTCGTATGAATATACCGTTATGTCTTTTGGGTTGACAAATGCACCCGCATACTTCATGTACCTTATGAACAAGGTTTTCATGGAGTACTTGGACAAGTTCGTCGTGGTTTTCATCGATGACATTATGGTGTATTCAAAAAGCGAGGAGGAGCATGAAGAACATCTGAGATTGACCTTGCAGAAGTTGCGTGAACATCAATTGTATGCTAAGCTCAACAAGTGTCAATTTTGGCTAAAGGAAATATCTTTCCTAGGCCACATTATCTCCGAGGAAGGGGTATCGGTTGATCCTGGATAGGTGAGAGATGTTCTGAAGTGGGACCAACCAAAGAGCGTAAGGGATATTCGGAGTTTCCTTGGGATGGCAGGATACTATCGACGCTTCATTAAAGACTTCTCTAAGATAGCAAAACCTATGACGGAGTTGCTAATGAAGGGAAAGGTCTTTTAATGGACACCAGCCTGCCAAGAAAGTTTTGAGGAACTCAAGAAAATGCTAACCACAGCACCGGTTCTGGTATTGCCAGACGTAAGCAAGAGCTTTGACATGTATTATGACGCATCCAGACAGGGGCTCGGATGTGTGCTCATGCAGGAAGGACAAGTGGTAGCCTATGCCTCACAGCAATTAAAGAAGCACGAGCTTAATTATCCTACACATGACTTGGAGTTAGCAGCAGTAGTACATGCATTGAAGATTTGGAGACATTATATCCTTGGCCATTGATGTGAGATCTATACGGATCATAAAAGCCTCAATTACATATTTACCAAAACGGATTTGAATTTGAGGCAACATCGATGGTTAGAGCTTATCAAGGATTATGATGTTGGAATCAACTACCACCCCGGGAAGGCCAATGTAGTCGCTGATGCATTGAGCCGAAAGGGAGCATGTCACCAACTCACGGTTCGGGAGCTACCACCCGAACTACGTAAGGAGTTCGAACGGTTACACCTCGGATTCTTGAATAACATGGAAATAATAGAGATCCACTCCTCATCGGAGCAAGAAATAAGAGAGGGCCAAGCAACGGACGAGGAGATCAAGGAGATCAAGGAAAGAATCCGACAAGGAATAGAGAAGGATTTCAAGGAGGATGAAAAGGGTACGCTTTGGCTAGGAAAAAGGATTTGTGTGCCGAACATAAGACACCTCCGCGATATGACATTGAAGGAGGCACATGATTCCCCCTATTCCATACATCCCGGAAGCACCAAAATGAATAAATACTTGAAAACTTGTTATTGGTGGGATGGTATGAAGAGGGATATAGCCGAATACGTTGCCCTATGCGACATATGCAACGGGTGAAGGCTGAACATCAAAAATCCGCTGGATTGTTGCAACCTTTGAAAATACCCGAATGGAAGTGGGAGGACATCAGTATGGATTTCATCGTCGGATTGCCACGTACTCAGTCAGGATACGACTCCATCTGGGTCATTTTGGACCGATTGATGAAAACCGCCCATTTTCTCCCTTTAAAGACCAGTTACAACGTTGCACAATTGGCAGAGTTGTACATGGAGCAGATCGTGTGCCGTCACGGAGTTCTGAGGATGATAGTCTCAGATCGAGGTTCTCAGTATACCTCTAGATTCTGGAGGAAGCTGCAGAAAGCCATGGGTACACGACTGGATTTTAGCTCCGCCTATCACCAACAAACAGATGGACAAACCGAAACGAAAAACCAAATTTTGGAGGACATGTTGAGAGCTTGCGCCTTGAAACGTGGGCGTAGTTGGGATAGGAGTTTATCGTATGCTGAATTCTCCTATAACAACAGCTATCAAGCTAGCTTGAAGATGTCGCCTTTCGAAGCATTATATGGTAGACGGTGTAGAACGCCACTGTTCTAGAGCGAGACCGGAGAGAACCAGGTGTTTGGACCCGAAGTACTACAAGAAGCTGAAAAACAAGTCCAGACGGTACGGGAGAACTTAAAAGCTGCTCAGTCACGACAGAAAGGCTGTGTGGAAAATAGGCGAAGGAAGTTGACTTTTGAAGTAGGAGACTTTGTATACCTTAAGGTGTCGCCTATCCGAGGCCAATGACGTTTTAACGTCAAAGGCAAGCTAGCACCTTGCTACATCGGACCATTTGAGATTTTGGATAAGCGAGGAGAAGTAGCCTATCAACTAGAGCTCCCAACGCACCTCTCCGACGTACATGACGTGTTTCACGTATCCCAGCTCAAGAAGTGCTTGAGAGTACCAGAGGAACAAGTATCAACGGGAGAACTTGAACTTCAAGAAGATCTGACTTATACGGAACCCTGTCCGAATTTTGGACGTAAAGGAAAGGGTCACCCGGAACAAGGTGATTCGATGGTGCAAGGTCCAATGGAGCCATCACACCGAAGCTGAAGCCACATGGGAACGTGAAGAGGATATCAAGGCAGAATTTCCGCATCTATTCTCCACTAAGGAATCTCGAGGGCGAGATTCAATTTAAGGGGGGTAGATTTGTGACACCCTCATCTCGGGTGTCAGCATATGTTCATGCTTTATAAAGAGGAAACATTTTAAGAAAAGTAGGAACAGAGAAAAATATCAAAAGAATAGCCAATAAGAGCCGAATCCAGCTCTCAGAAAGCGCCGAAGACAACTTACCGCGGCCGCTAGCCACGTGGCGTGTTCGGAGCTCGTCCCTGTGAGGTGGGGAGAGGTCCGCCGCTAAAATAGCTACATGGCAGGTTCGGGACTCATCTCTGCAAAAGGGGAGAGGTCCGACCCTGGGGGACGCGTGTTGCCCTCAGAGCTTTCTTCTACGGAAGAAGCAAAGGCGTTTCTGCAGGACACATGTCACCTGCGGAGCTAGTCATCACGGAAATCAGAGGACTGGTCGCACGGGATATGTGTCGACCTCAGAGCTCACCTCCGAGAGGTCCGGTTTCCTCAGACGCGTGTCGCCACCGGAGCTTATCTCCGCTTGGTCTGTCGCTATTGGACACGTGTCGACCCCGGGGCATGTCCCTGAAGAAACAAGAGAGGAAAGACCGGCGCCAACACGTGGCATGCGCGGAGCTCACCTCCAAAGGAGCGGGGAGGTCTCGCTCGTTGACACGCGGCACAACCGGAGCTCGTCTCTATGGAGAAGGAGATACCGGGCCCCGGAAGGACACGTGGACCCTCCGGAGCTCATCGCCGCGAAGGTAACGAGTTCTGGAGCGCCTGTTACGCGTAAGAATACCGGTACGTAAAGGAAACCGATCTGAATTCCACAATGTTACCGCACCAAATCAACTAAGGATAAGATGATAGGATCCAACGACGATCTGAATAAGACTCTTATTCGGGATACAATCAGATTAGGACTCTTCTCTTCCCGATTATAAATAGAACCCAGAACCTCTGGCCGAAACCACAAACTTCTTTTCCAACTCCTGAGCCGACGACTTAGATCCCTAGCCCTAACTCGCCGTGTAAACCATCGCCGAAGCGCAACAAGGGAGATCATTGGAGGAGAACCGAGCGGTCTGAGGAGGACCTCGAAAACCAAGAAGGGCGTAAGGTAGGACTCCGACACCACCTTACGGCGTCGTTGTATTCTCCTTGCATCTGTTCTTTGATTCCTTCCAGAAGCTTTCTCGTGGATAGATCACTTGATGATCAGGTTGATCTAAAGACAAGATCATCGTCACATCCACCTTTGATCCGAACACCTCTGTCCATGCAAGCCATGCAAGAACACGTACAGACCAATCTAATAAAATTAATCATAGGATGGCATGCATGTGCATCATCACATCTAGTTTAAGGTTTGTGCATGATATTGATTGCTGTGATGTATGCACGTGATCCTACCTAGCAGAACAAGATCGGAGAGCTGTCTACGACGAACTGCAGCAACAAGGTTTTGGGATTCAAGAACAACCGGAACCGCGAGAACAAGGCAAGTGTTCCTTGACCATGTTGATCCTATGTTTTGGGTAAAACTATTTTGTTTTGCAAAAAGGTGTGTGTGCTGAGTCTAACATGATGGGAAACCCTTTTTATAGGAGTTTACTAGTTTTGGTTGAACCACCCTTGTCACCTGGGAAGTTTATGAGTTGGGTATGGTTTTTGTTTTATGCTTCGCTGAGTCCATGGGATTGGGTGTAAGGGCCTCAGTTTTTGACACACATTTGCAGTGTTCATCACCACACCACACACCTCATTTGAGGAAGGATGATGAAGATAAATGAAGAGCAAGTAACAATTATCAACATGCTCATTAGAGAACAAACCCACACATTGCCAAAGTGGTATTTCACACATGTGATATAAGGGGGGGCTGGACATATGAAAACTCCTACACATTGCTAAGGATGTCCATGCCAAGTTTCACCCAAATTCCAAACCTTTTTGAGGTCATTCTGGGTATAGCTAGGAAGAGGGCAGTTTGAAACAATATTCAAATTCAAACTGTTTTTATCCCATGAATTTAAAAGTGGGAGGCATATTCTTACTCAGCACATTTTTGTGAGCCCACACACCAATTTTCACTCCATTTGGAGTTGGTCTTGACATGAGCTAAGCGGGACAAATTCAAATTTTATTTGAACTCAAAAATGAACTTGTGCTGAAATTCATTCAAACCAAGCCTGATTTGAATTCTACTCAATTCAAATGGCTCATGGGTGAATAATTTGAATCACCAGGGGTATTATGGGGCTCACTGTTTACTACAGTGATTAGGAGTAAATTTCAGAGGTTAAAACCCCGGATGGGACCCACATGTCAGAGAGGGAAGAAGGAGAAACTTTCACCCAAAGTCAGAGTCTCGGTGGGAAATTCCACCGAGCAGCTGCCGGCTGTGCCACCGAGCAGCTACCGGCGCCACCAGCTGCTTCCCTCTCCGCGCGCTGGCGCCCAGGGTAGCTTGCTCGCGCCCCAACGCGACCGGCACCGCCTCAGCCGAGCAGGAGTCGGCCGGCCTTATCTTCTCGCGGGCAGACCCGAGCAGCGGCATTTTTTCTTGCCGCAGCTCTCTGCTCAATCGGGAAAACCAGCAAAACCATCTCCTCCTTCGTTCCTGAGCTACTAGATAGCCACCGAGGTCGCACTCCACCTCCCCAACACCAGAAACCCCGAGTTCCGATCTCCTTTGCCCGATAGCGATCGCCACAGCGGCGACTCAACCACAGCCGAAGGTCAGGCGCCGCGGACAGCGTTCCAAAGGCGTGTTCACGGTCCAGCGAGAGAGGCAACAGGAGCGCGCGACCACCGTGCTGCTCTCCTCCAAGCTTCGAAGCCAACCGTGAAGAATCCGCAAAGAATTTCCAGTTTTTGATCCGGCGACCGTAAACCGAACTTCCTGTACGGTTTCTGTAAATTCTCGCTCTATGGTCTTTCGGAGGTCATCAAATCTTGCACATAGACGCTGGACTAGCCGGCGATTAAGTTCTTTTCTGCATCCGTAGCGTGAAACTGTCTAGGAGTGACGAATTTCGAGCTCGATCGAGGGCGGTCATGGCAGGCACGATCGGTCACACGGTGCCGACCGACTTGCCGCCATCCCTGAACCCTTTTTATACCTTGTCGAGCTTCCTAGAGGTACACTGATGCTGTAAGGCCATTTGTTCGAGGTGTTAGCGGGTTTAGAAACCGCGGTCGACGGTGCCGAACCTCAACCAAGGCCGTGGCACGTCGCCGAGCTATTTCCGGTCACCCCCAGCCCGACCTGACACCACCGACGTGTTCCTCGACGTCGACAACCCCCTGGCGGCGAGTTTCAGCCCATGGGAGGTCCGGCAGCGGCGAGCCGGTGAGCTCGGGGTCTGCTCCGGCGAGGTCGGCGGCGCGGGCGCGAGAGAACGGTGGGAGGAAGACGAAGCCGGCTGGCCCACGTGTCAGCGGCTAAATAATTTAAATCGGGATCGGGTGTGGCCGGGGATCGGCTGTGCTGGCGCGCAAATACCCTGTGAGCTCCGGTGTGCCGGACACCTCCGCGCTCGACACGTGTGGTACCCCCGGTGTGCCGGGCACCACCGCGCTCGACGCGTGTCCCTGCGGGCCCCCAAGGGTTTAAACTTTTTCCCCGATTTTCAGAATTCTTCCAAACTTCGAATCCTCATAACTTTGGCTAGAAAGCTCCAAATCGAGTGAACCAAATTTTGCTGGATTCAGCTCTCTGAGTACTTTCCAGCAAATCAAGTTTCACTTCATGAAAATCCTTAGAGCACCCTAAGAGTTCCAATTAAGGTCAAGGACATAATTAATTGTGGAGGACTCAATTGAGCTTTGTTGCAACTAAAACTTGACCAAGTCTCTGTTTAGGTTGTAACCAAGTCACAGTAAAAGTTTCACAGTCATTGAGTCTGTCTAGTGGGACTTATAAGCTTCACAAGTTCAAACGTAATATAAATGCATTCAAATTAATACATGTATTACTTCTATCATGTAGTCGCTAAGGTCGAGGAGGAACCTGAAGTCCTTGACTTCGTTACTCCGGAGGAACAGCTAGCCTACGACCAAGAGCAGCAAGGCAAGCTCCGGTTTGCATTAACCTGTTTACAAATTTTTATTGTTTTGAGCACATACTTGATTAATTTATTCTCTGCATTAGAGTCTTGTTTGCAAACCCGAATGCATAGCCAAGAGAACCATGGGTTGGGTTTAGGATTGCAAACCCCGTTAGCTACTGCAAAGCTAAGTTAGGGTAGGATTCGGTACAAGTCGAGTAGTTGGAACTACTCGCGAGCATAGGCTAGAGGCACTCGACTCGGGTAGTGATAGCACATGAAACACAAAGTAAGAAAATGAGACCGAGCGGAGGGTAAGGGCAGCAGGACTTTGGGGCATGTGTGCTGTAGCTCCGCTTGTGTCGATTGAGGACCGAGCCATGTGCGGGCCTGTTGAACAAGCTAGAACAGTACCGAAGACCTACCGGCTATATGGGAACAGGGAAACTGATGTAACTCGGGTAGCTGGGTGTTGAGGCATAGCTGGTCGTTCAGAGGGTAGGTTGAGAGCTCGAGGTGTAAATCGGCTGGCGGCACTGAGATGCGCGTGCAGAGACCTCTTGCTCGGGACGATTGGACCGGATCAACATTTGGCTAACGAGTGAAAGGTAGTCGCGTACGGCGTCCGTGATGGTTGTTGTAGGCAACATCGAGTACGGGCGTACGTGACGGGTTGTTCGGGTAACCCTGCAGGTGTAAATCGATTATAATCGCCGTCCCTCGTGGTCAGTGAGTACCACTTGTTCACTGTACCGTGACGTAGAAAGAACAGGCTAGTCAGTGTGCGTGTGTGCTGATTGAAAGATGGTCATTGATTGTTAATGATATGCTGTAGCTTAGAGCTAACTAAAGTTCTTTTCAACTTTGGGCAAGGGACATGAGAGAAATGCGTTTCTTGTTTGATTGCGGCTCTCTCATGTACCTTAGCGTAAGGTTCTTCACAACCTGCTGCTAAAACTTGAAAGTAAGGTTCTACTAATTAGGCGAGTCCTTGCAAATGATTTTTACCTCATGTAACCCATTACCCTCATGTAGAAGTCCCATGTTTAGGTGAGACGGGTCAGACTTGCTGAGCCTTTGTGCTCACTGCTTGTGTTTGAAGCTTTTGCAGGGTTCTATGAGGAAGGGACTCCCGAGGAAGAGACGGAACCCCAGGAGGGGAATCCCGTCGAGTGGGAGTCGTGCACGCCGCAGAGTTAGTGTGCGTGTGTGCTAGCAAGGACACGTTCAAGGGCTGAACGTGGACTTGATGCGTAGTCTACGCCCGTGAGTGTAGACTGAACTTATTTTGATGTAAACATGTTCATAAACTTGTTTATGTAATAAAATTTTGCTTCCCCTTTGTACCTTTGACGTGTGTTATCCGGTGCTGTGCAATGCAGCACCCCTCAGCGTGATCCTGGCTCGACAGGACCAATTAGGGTCGTGTCAGCGCTGGTATCAGAGCTCGCTTGAGGTTTAACACAGTACAAAGGTAATCTTTTTCAAAAATCCAGTGAGGAACGAGTTAGTAGCCCGTATAAGGATGTTATTAGCATAAAGAAAGTGGCATATTAACCTATTTGTTTATGTCGGAAAATCGTGTATCTCGGGACGTTTATGTCTTGGGGGGTACATGTAAGCGCTGTCCACCAGTGCGCACAAGCTGAAGGGTGGAGCCCCACGGGTGGCAGGTAACCCGACCCGCTTTGATATCCTCTACGACTCTTCATGTCGTTTGGGGTATTCGAGCAACTTCTGTCCCTGGCGTGCGTGGTGCAACTTGGGAGACCCCGTCACGTGGTCTTAAACGTGAACACGTAACTCAAGGCGTGTTTGGCTTGAGAACATCCGGGCGAGTGATGACGGCCGGGTGTACGAACTGTATGGATTCCGGGCTCGGTGTGCAGCCGAGTCTGATTATTGTTTGAGTTTCTGCAGGTAGTCTGACCACGAAATGGTAGACGTGTAGCATCCGTGTGCGAGTGACGTTTAGTGCCACTGAAATGACGAAGCCGGCTAAGTCGGGTATAGGTTTTTCTTTGTGAGGACGTAGTACCGACATAATCTGGTGACACATCGACGTCACACCCTATTAAATGAACAACTTCATTTAAAACTTGAAGGTTTTGATCTAAAGTAGTAAAACTTGATGTAACTCCTTCCATTGAACAAGATATTCAAATTTAACAAGTTTTCGACTTATAGGTTGTTAAGGACAGAGCACTCTGCTTTCAGCTGAATCAAGGCTGAAATTGATCAGAGGTTAGAGGTTGAGTTATTTCGAGGTTGGGGTCATATGATACATTTCTGGAAAGCTTTGGAAGAGCTTTACAACTCTTCTGTTGAGGTCCAGAGGTGTTTCATCACCTAACCCATCGAAAAATGCAGTGAAGTTGAAACTGTCCAGAAAACAGGACAAAGTAAAGACTCTCTGTAAACTCTCTGTAAATTGAGTATAACTTCCTGCTTAAAAATCCAAAAATAGAAAATGAGGTAGTTCTGGAAAGCTTATGAGATGGGTTACCACTTTGTGACAGAAAGTTTTGTCGGGTTAGGAACAGAATTAACTGGAATTCTTGGACCAATCAGTACCTATAGCAGGGAGGTGCTGTCCAATTGTTTCCAGAAGTTCTGCTAACTTTGACAGCTCATAAATTTTGAACCAGGACAGATCTTAGGCCAAGCAAATACTTTCTGGAAAGCTATTGGAGTTAGCTTTAACTTTAATGTTGAGCTCCAGAACTGGTTTTGCATTTAGCATGGCCTAAATCAGGTTGATATGGAAACTGGTCAGGGCTGTCATGAGAACAGCAGATCGGCAGTCAAATTTGTTTAAAATTTGAACTATGTTTCCACGTTTTATGGGTTCAATGACATGTCTTATGTCATAACTCAATGGTTTACTGTTTTAATAAATATTTGACATTTCTCAAATATTTTTTTACAGATGACAGCGGATAGGCAATTAGAGAACGGGTGGGTGGTTTCCCACTGTTCTCACCGTAGCGGCTACCCGGAAGCATTGTGGCAAATGCTCCAATATTTCGGGTACAACCAGATGCCACAGTACTTCGCCAAGGAAGAAGGTGAAGAGGGGAACAAGACGTGGACGATCCATGTTGAAGTCCCTGCAGGACCTACGCCACCCGGTTGGGTGCCGTTCACCGTCACGGTGAGAGGAAGACAACCGGAAGGGGTGTGGCAAGTGGCAGCCCGTGACACTATGTCACGCTTCTGCCAACTACACGTGCAGGCTATGGAGGGCACTCCATACGCGCTCGTTCCGGTGGAGGGACGGGCTCAGCAGGTGTGGAAAGAAAGGTACCTGGAGGCAACAGATCCGAGTTGCCCAAGGTACAACCCCGCGGAGTCAAACCTTAGCCTCCAGATGAGGGCGGGAAACGCCGTGATGGACAGCCAAGCTGTTCATACGGAGCATCTCGCCACGAAGCTCAAGGAGAGAACGAGCCGTGGAGACCATTTCGGGAGTGCTCACAGCGCACTCCGCAATGTGCTCCTTCCGACGATCAAGCAACTGAATGAGCAACACAATCAGTTGCGTCGTCTGAAGAAGGCAAAGAAGAAGAGCCGTGTTGACATCGCGGCGTTGCAAGAACTGGTACAAAATCTGACCCAGCAGAACGAGGACCTTGCTCAAGAGCGAGACGACGCTATTGAGGAAGGGCAAGGCTGGGAAGAAGATTACAACCAAGCCATGGACGAGGTGCACGCATTGCAGGACCTCGTACCTCCGGTATTGGGTGTACCGGTGGTCTTGGGTCTTCCAGCAATGGGAGAACCCGGGATGGGAGAAGAGGTGGTAGATCCAGAGCCACCAGCAGAGGTACCGGAGGAGGACGACCCACAGGAAGTCGAGTTCTACTCCGAGTAGGGGGTTACGGTTGCCAAGTAGGGCAGCTAGGGTAGCATAACCCAACTTTTGTAATCAGTGACATGTCGTGTGGACAGTAGCATATGTATAGGTAGTGACGACATGAGCACGACTTCTCGGAGACCCGAGAATAATGTATCTTGTATAAAGTTTATGCTTTATCAATATATGTGAATGTTGTGCAAATTAATCATGTGTCACTTAAATACCTACTGTTGCTTATGGAATTATAAGTAAGACATGTGCTAATCGCTGCTGTTTTGAATTTCAGAATGACGTGTACTCGTGCCAACCCTGACGTGGGGGGTACCAGTCAAGGGGGGGAGACCTCCCAACCACCTCCCGAGGACTCCTCGGGACAACAGCAGCAACAGCAACAGCAACAGCAAACACCGCCACCGCCACTGCCAACGGTTACATTGGCCGACATCGTCGCGGCAATGGCGGGCTCACATCAGCAGCACACAGAGTTGCTGCAGACCCTCATCGCCAATACGTCTCGCCCAGAGAGACGTCAAGATCGTGAGGAGTGCCAACAGAGCTCCTACTCCGACTTCCTGGCTACTCATCCCCCGGTATTCTCAAGGGTGGATGAACCACTTGACGCGGACAACAGGCTCCGCGCCATAGAGATGAAGTTCAGGCTGCTCCAGATCAGCGAGCAGCGCAAGACTCAGTTCGCGGTCCAGCAGCTCCAAGGATCCGCGAGCGCGTGGTGGGCCAACTTCTGTGCTTCACAGCCCACCGACCGAGTGATGACCTGGACGGAGTTTCGGACAGCCTTCAGGGCCTATCATATACCGCCAGGTCTAATGAAAAGAAAGACGCAGGAGTTCTTACACCTGCAACAGGGGAGCAGGAACGCGCTGGAATAATCCAGAGCGTTCAACGATCTCGCGCTCTACGCGTCGTATCACGCAGATACGGACGAGAAGCGGCGGGACCATTTTTACCAGGGGCTTAACCCGCTCCTGAAGGACAAGTTGGCGATGTTCAATCGCGGCAGCCTCAACGACATCATTGATGCTGCGATTGTTCAAGAGGACTCCCGCAAGGAGTTGGCGGCGGCAGAGCGAAAGCGAAGCGCGCCGCAAAGAAGCGGAGAAGGAGGCGGTCCTTCTCAGAAGTTTCGGATGGTGAATCGCCCACCATCAGGTCCACGCTGGCAGCCACCACAGCGGTCGATGATGTTCTGCAGTCGGCCGTACTCTTCACCGGCATTCAGGCCGGCACTGCCAGTACCACCGCAACAACAACAGCAGCAGCGGGCGATGCCGCGTGCGTTTGCACCTCAGCAACGCATGCCGGGCTTTCGTCCCCCGAGTACTACACCAGCAGCGGCCACATGTTACAAGTGTGGTCAGCCAGCACACTTCACGAGCAGTTGCCCAGAGAGGCAAGGCGGCGGAGTGGCACCACAGTTTCCGGGGAGGAATCAACCCCGGAACCCTACTAATGCGCGGCGGGCAAACTCTAGGCCCGGCACCGTCCACCAGCTTGCCATTGAGGACGTGCCGGAGGGCAAGCCAATCCTTGCGGGTATGTTCCAACTCCACCAGCATCCCGCCATAATACTATTTGATTCAGGCGCCACGCATAGCTTCATTAGCCAAGCTTTCATTGATAAATATAGCTTGCAAATACTACCCACCGATAGTCCTTATGTGATCTGTTCACCGGGTGGGAAAATTTCAGCAAGCATGATGGTCCCAAAAGCGCCATTGTGCTTAGAGGGTAGAGTTTACCCTACGTCTCTCATAATCATAGAGGGACAAAAGGTCGATGTCATCTTAGGAATGTCGTGGTTAACCTGCCACGGCGCTGTTTTAGACACCGTCCTCCGAGTCGTGCACTTGAACTCAGAAGTGCACGAGCCTCACTCCTTATTTCTGGACAATCCAGAAATAAAACTTCCAAGTGTCTATCAAGCCACCACCATCAGATTGGAAGATATTCCGGTGGTCCGAGAGTTCCCTGATGTATTCCCGGACGAATTTCCAGGGATGCCGCCTGATAGAGAGGTGGAGTTCAAGATTGAACTTGCACCGGGAACCATGCCAATATCCCAAAGGCCGTACAAGATGGCACCCAAGGAGTTGGCTGAACTGAAGACTCAGCTCACGGACCTTCTGGAGAAGGGTTTTATTAGGACGAGCTCCTCGCCATCGGGCTGTTCGGCATTATTTGTCAAGAAGAAGGATGAGACGTTGCGGCTTTGCGTGGACTATCGTCCATTAAATGCCGTGACCATCAAGAACAAGTACCCGTTGCCACGGATCGACATGTTGTTTGATCAGTTGGTCGAAGAAAAGATCTTTTCCAAAATGGATTTAAGATCCAGGTACCATCAGATTAAGATAAGGGCGGAGGACATTCCAAAGACAGCTTTCTCGACAAGGTACGTACTTTATGAGTACCTGGTCATGTCCTTCGGCCTCACCAATGCTCCAGCTCACTTCATGTACTTGATGAACTCGGTATTCATGCCGGAGCTGGACAAGTTTGTCATGGTCTTCATCGACGACATTCTGGTATATTCCAAGTCGGAAGAAGATCACAAGAAACATCTGCGTATAGTCTTACAACGGCTGCGGGATCACAAGTTATACGCAAAATTCAGCAAATGCGAGTTTTGGATATCGCAAGTGCCTTTCCTCGGGCATATCATCTCAGCGGAGGGTATCGCTGTGGACCCGAGCAAGATCACTCAAGTGCTGAATTGGAAATCCCCGAGAACGGTTCACGAGGTACGGAGTTTCCTCGGACTCGCGAGATATTATCGGAGGTTCATCCTGAACTTCTCGAAGATTGCCAAGCCAATGACAGAGCTGCTGAAGAAGGCTACCAAATATGTTTGGAGTCCAGCATGTGAAGCAGCATTCAAGGCTTTAGTCAAGCACCTGACATCAGCACCGGTTTTGGCGCAGCCAGACACAACCAAACCGTTCGATGTGTACTGCGATGCATCCGGCATTGGGCTCAGATGTGTGCTGATGCAAGACCAAAGGGTGGTCGCGTATGGGTCACGGCAGCTTCGAAACCATGAGCAAAATTATCCAACTCACGATTTGGAGCTCGCTGCCGTGGTACTTGCACTAAAAATGTGAAGGCACTACCTACTCGGTAACCTCGTACATTTATATACCGACCACAAAAGCCTCAAGTACATATTCACTCAGAAGGAGCTGAACATGAGGCAACGAAGATGGTTAGAACTGATAAAGGATTACGAGATAGAGATCCATTATCATCCGGGCAAGGCAAACGTAGTGGCAGATGCGCTGAGCCGCAAGTCACACGTCAACAGTCTGACCATCACACCGTTGGAAGAGAGCGGACCACCACTACATGTGATTCCACACGGAGCTCTCTACAACCTAGCTTTGCTCCCCACCATCCGTGAAGAGATAGCGGCAGCCCAGAAGAATGATAAGGGCATGTCACATTTGCGGAGACGTGTAGACAGTGGGGAGCTGAAGTGTTTCCGGAAGGACGGAGACGGCGTCCTATGGTTCAAGGACCGGATTGTCGTACCCCGAAACCCGGAACTATGGAAGAAGATCTTTGATGAGGCTCACTTATCAAAGTTCTCTATTCACCCCGGCAGCAACAAGATGTATCAAGAACTCAGAAGCAAGTTTTGGTGGACACAGATGAAGCGTGAGGTTGCAAAATACGTGTCCGAGTGTGATACATGTCGAAGGGTGAAGGCAGATCATATGCGGAAACCGGGACTGCTGCAACCACAGGGCATTCCTGCCTGGAAGTGGGAGGATGTGAGCATGGACTTCATCGTCGGTTTACCCACCACCTTGCAGAAATATGACTCTGTGTGGGTGATCGTTGATCGTGTAAGGGCCTCAGTTTTGGCACACATTTGAAGTGTTCATCACCACACCACACACCTCATTTGAGGAAAGATGATGAACATAAATGAAGAGCATGTAACCACCATCAACATGCTCATTAGAGAACAAACTCACATATTGCAAAAGTGGTATTTCCCACATGTGATGTAGGTGGGCTGGACTTATGAAAACTCCTACACATTGCTAAGGATGTCCAGGCCAAGTTTCACCCAAATTCAGAACCTTTTTGAGGTCATTTTTGGTATAGATAGAAAGAGGACAGTTTGAAACCACATTCAAATTCAAACTGTTTTTATCCCATGAATTTAAAAATGCGAGGCATATTCTTATTCAACACATTTTTGTGATCTCACACACCAATTTTCACTCCATTCGGAGTTGATCTTGACATGAGCTAAGTGGGACGAATTCAAACTTTATTTGAATTCAAAACTGAACTTGTGCTGAAATTCACTCAAACCGAACCCAATTTGAATTCTATTCAATTCAAATGGCTCAGGGGTGAATAATTTGAATCACCAGGGGTATTATTGGGCTCACTGTTTACAACAGTGATTAGGAGTAAATTTTAGAGGTTAAAACCCCGGGTGGGACCCACATGTCATAGAGGGGAGAAGGAGAAACTTGCACCCAAAGTCAGGGTCTCGGTGGGAAATTCCACCGAGCAGCTGTCGGTTGTGCCACTGAGCAGCTACCGGCGCCACCAGCTGCTTCCCTCTCCGCGTGCTGGCGCCCAGGGCGGCTGGCTCGCACCCCCACGCGACCGGCACCGCCTCAGCCGAGCAGGAGTCGGCCGGCTTTATCTTCTCGCAGGCAAACCCGAGCAGCGGCATTGTTTCTCGCCGCAGCTCTCTGCTCAATCGGGAAAACCAGCAAAATCATCTCCTCCTTCGTCCCTGAGCTGCTAGACAGTCACCTGAGCTTGCACTCCACCTCTCCAACGCCAGAAACCTCGAGCTCCGACCTCCTTTGCCCAAAGACGATCGCCACCGCGGCGACCTAGCCTTAGCCGAGAGTCAGGCGCCTGTGGGCAGCGTTCCACAGGTGTTTTCACGGTCCAGCGAGAGAGGCAACAGGAGCGCGCGACCACCGTGCTGCTCTCCTCCAAGTTTGGAAGCCAACCGTGAAGAATCCTCAGAGGATTTCCAGTTTTTGCTCCGGCAACCGTAAACCGGGCTTCCGGTACGGTTTCTTTAAATTCTCGCTCTATGATCTTTCGGAGGTCATCAAATCTTGCACATAGACGCTGGACTAGCTGGCGATCAAGTTCTTTTCTGCATCCGTAGCGTGAAACTGTCTAGGAGTGACGAATTTCGAGCTCGATCGAGGGCGGTCATGGCGGGCACGGTCGGTCACACGGTGCCTACCAACTTACCGCCATCCCTGAACCCTTTTGACACCTTGTCGAGCTTCCTAGAGGTACACTGATGCTGTAGGGCCGTTTGTTCGAGGTGTTGGCGGGTTTAGAAACCACGGTCGACTGTGTCGAATCTCAACCGAGGCCGCGGCACGTCGCCGAGCTACTTCCGGTCACCCCCAGCCCGACCTGTCACCACCGACGTGTTCCTCGACGTCGACAACCCCCTGGCGGCGATTTTCAGACCATGGGAGGTCCGGCAGCGGCGAGCCGGCGAGCCCCGAGTCTGCTCCGGCGAGGTCGGCGGCTCGGGCGCGAGAGAACGGCGGGAGGAAGATGAAGCCGGCTGGCCCACGTGTCAGCGGCTGAAGAATTTAAATCAGGATCGGGTGTGGCCGGGGATCGGCTGTGCTGGCGCGCAAATACCGTGTGAGCCCCGGTGTGCCGGACACCTCCGCGCTCGACACGTGTGGTATCCCCGGTGTGCCGGACACCTCCGCGCTCGACACGTGTCCCCACGGGCCCGAGAGTTTAAACCTTTCCCCCGATTTTCAGAATTCTTCCAAACTTCAAATCCTCATAACCTTGGCTAGAAAGCTCCAAATCGAGTGAACAAAATTTTGTTGGATTCAGCTCTCTGAGCACTTTCCAGCAATACCAAATTCAGCTCATGAAAGTGCATAGTTTTCCATAATTAAATCCCTAAAGTTTAAAATGTTGGGAATTTTATCTGGAGAACTACTTTATGAAAAATTCTGAAATTTGGCTGAAAGGTTCATTGGAGAATCCCTGAATCCCAGTAAAAATTTTCAGACTCATCCAAGTTCATTTAGTTACCCTAATTGGGTGATTAAGGGAACTGCCCAGAGAAAATAGAAAAAATGTACAGAAACATTTTTCAGATTTTCTCCAATCTTAATTAGGACATAACTTTCTGTAGAATTCTTCAAATGACATGAAACCAACTCCATTAGAACCTTCCTAAATTCTAGTTTCCATAAAGTAATGGTGGGAGCCATGAAAACCCTGGAATTACTTAGAGGCTTAATTATCGACCAAAGAGGCTTTTATTTGTACAAGGTGCAAATGAACTTTGTTTCAAATGAAACTTGGTCAAGACTCTGGTTAGGACCCTACCAAGCCACAATTGAACTTTCAGAACCAAAGGGGAGGGCTAGCTAGAGTTAGTAGTAAATAAGTATTCAAGTTTACACATTGCATTTAAATTTACATGTAGTATTGTATTCAACGTGTAGCCATTGAAGAAGAGACCCCGGAAGTGCTGGATTTCCTTCTTCCGGACGAAGAACTAACTACTGACCAGCAGCAACAAGGCAAGCCCCGGTTTGCATTAACCTTTTTATAAGTTTTTACTTTGTTTACATGTGTCATATGAAGTATGTATGTGCATTAGGTATAGGATGGATGGAACCCCACTTGCATAACCAGAATTTCCCCTAAGAGTGAGGGTAGTGTCTAAGACCTCGAGTAGACAGGCTATGCTTAATGATTCATAGGACTTCGGTACAAGTCGAGTAGTTGGAATCTACTCGCGAGATAGGCTTGGGACACACGGGTTCGGTTGAGTGATGTGAGATCACTTTAGTAATGAAAATGAGACTAGGCAGGGGCTAGGGCGCAGCAAGAGAGAGTCTTGTGTGTGCAGCCCTGCCCGTGTCGATTGAGGACCGATCCGTGTGCGGCCCTGCTGAACAAGTATTGAACGTACCGAAGGCATATCGGATATATGGGCCCCGATAAACCGATGTAGCCTAAACCTCCGGGCGTCGAGGCATAACGCACCGATTTATAGGTGTAGGCTGAGGGCAGTAAGGTGGAAATCTGCCAACGGGCATAGAGAGATGCTCCGTGTGTGGAACCTCCTGCTCGTTTCGGTGCGACCGGTTCGACGTTTGGACTGTTGGGTGAAAGGTTGTCCCGTACGACATCGAGTGAGCGTGCTGTGCAGCTCCACGGTTTGGCGTACGTGACGTGCTCTTTGGGTTTCCCTGCAGGTGTATATCGAGTCGATTCACCGTCCCTCGCGGTGACGAGTACCGCTTGTTCACTGCGTCGTAACGTAGATTAATGAATGAAATGTTATGATTCAATATTGCTGTTATGATATAATTGAATTGTTACATGTGTGCCACCAAATATTGCTCACTAAATTTCAGCTTTATGAACCGTTAACTTGTTGCTAAAAAAATGAACTAAGGATGAACGTGTAGGCGTGTCCGTTTGCTGCAACATTGCTATCCTATGTCTTGGTATACCTCATGTAGAGTTTCATGCTTAGGTGAGTCGGTTAAGCCTTGCTGAGCCTTCGTGCTCATGGTTGCTGTTTAAGAGTTTTACAGGTGAGGAGCCACCCACGGACTCGGAGTACGAGTCCACCGGCGAGGGTTACCCTCCGTCGGGGACCACGGCTGAGTGGGAGCCGTACACGCCGCGCTTAGCTGAGGAGTGCAGCTAGTGTGGGTTGCCCTAGGGCTGGGCAACCACTTTTGCTAGATAGGCGGGCGTGAGTTGTATAAAAGAAACTTCCGCTGTGTAATAAAAGACCCTAGTTTGTAACTGAGAAGTGTACTATTTTGTACATTCAGTTTGTTTTTCCCATGTAATATAATGTGTTCTTATGACGTGTGCTGTCGGGTGTCGCATCGCGCGGCACCACCCTCTGCCATCCTGGATGAGCGGATTTCGGGTCCGCCACAGCCTGGTATCAGAGCAGCGGGGGGGATATCACAGTACTTAAGGACTGCATTATGGGAAAAACTTAGGTATACGGTGAGGATTCGGTAGTAGCCCATGAAAGGACTATACTAGCATAGTTACTTAAAGTGGCAAAGACTAACTTATGTGTTATAATTCTGAATTTCAATTATGTAACGACGCACCTACGCTCTGGTAAGTATGGTAAGGAACGCCACCGAAGGCGGTTCAATTTCGGTTAGCTCCCCCTGACGAGGAACGTAGTTCAGGGACTGATCTCACAGCTTGGTGTGAGACGTCAATATGAAACTCTTGGACTCTTCATGTCCCTGAGTTCATATGAAACGCTGATCCCTAGCGTGCATTAGGCAAGTAAGTGGAGACCCCATCGCGTAGTCAGTAACGCGAGAGTGTGTTCGTCTGGAAATAGCCCAGGAGGACATACGCAGCGCTTGCCATCGGCGTGCCCTGCAGGGCAGTAGGTGGTATCTGTTGGGTTGATAACATTCCCAACCGTGACGACCCATTCATGACATACTCGGGTTCCCCGTCGTGTGGTGTTGAAACACGATCACATACCTTGAGACGTGACCTAACTCAAGGACGACCGTATGACAATGATACGGGCGTTTGTATTTACCTTTAAATATGATTCTGCCTGAAATGAAACCAACCATTGAGTGCACCATCATTGTGTGGTCTTCTGCAGGTACTAACCACGTATGTATCCGTGTAGAAAACGTGTGCGAGAGACCGTTTAGTGCCACACTTGAGACGTATATGCCGGTATGATCCGGTTAGGATTTTCTTTTGTGAGGAACGTACTACCGAGATATTATAGTCATATGCATGAAAATATTGATAACAAGGAACTAAAATCATTAGGTTCAACAATTAAGACCCTGGTTGGGTATAAGAATGGGATAGTGGACCAGGATAGCTAAATGGATGAAAAACAGAGTGCTCTGTTTTGGGCAGCACGTTTGCTGATCTTCAACAGGGTATAACTCACAGGTATTTTATCCCAGAGAGGTGTGCTATACAGTTCTGGAAAGGTATTTAAGTAATCTACAACTTTGTTGTAGACTTCCAGGGCTGAAACTCACCTTAAGATGGCTTAAATTCCAGAGGAATGTAAACTGTCCAGAACCAGGACAGAGTCAAACATCCTCGGAGCTGTTCTGTTTTTCAAACATAACTCCCAGGTGAAAAATCCAAATTAGTATATAATACATCCTTAGAAAGAGTAGAAGATGTGTGATATATTTGCAATTCAAAGTTTCTGAAGTTTCAGCACAGATTTCAGTGGAAACTCGAATCGAAAACAGCAACTTCCAAGGGAGGTGCTGTTAAAAATTCTTCCAGAAATTCTGCTGACTTTGAATTAGCATAACTTTTTATCCAAGGCTGATCTGGGGGCAATTGAATACTCGTTGGAAAGATACTGAAGTTAACTTTAACTTTGGTATTCAACTTGAGTCATGAAAATTCCCAGAACCAGATCAAAATTTGGAATAGGTAGAAACTGGTCATTCTGACAGAAGAATTACAGTTGAACTCTTTGGAGAGGGTGTTGTACCCTACGGGTGGATACGTGATGACAACGTGATAGTAATGTCTCGTAGTGACCAAACCTAATTATGGTGAGCTTCCAAAGTGGAGGTTCATCAAGTTGGATGCAACTAGTTTGTATTTGGTCTGATAATGGTGTAGCTTGTGCAAAGTTATTACATTATCTACTTACGAGATGTATCGCATGTTTTATTGTCATTATGTCGTTACGCCTATTGTTATTGGACTGCATGCAATCTGTTGCGGGACTGATGTTATTGTCGTATGGTTGCAGATGGTTCGCACTAGGACCACGCACGAGGTTGGTGGCTCTAGCCAAGGGGGAGGCGATGACTCCCAGCCACCGGCCTACGACAGCACCCCGCAGCAGAAGCCACCACCGCCGCCTCTGCTTACTCTAGCGGATGTGATAGCGGCATTGGTGGGAGGTCGTGAGGAGCAGACCGACCTGCTCCGCACGATCGTGCAGAATACGTCCCAGGCGGGGGGACGTCAAGAGCGAGGGCCTCGTGAGCCCCGCGAAGTGTCGTACTCGGATTTCATGAGTACGCACCCTCCAGTGTTCACCGTAGCTGAAGAACCACTGGAGGCGGACAACTGGCTGCGGACCATCGAGTCCAAGTTCGGGCTACTCCAATGTACGGAGCGGCAGAAGACTCTGTTTGCAGCGCATCAACTCCACGGTGCCGCTGGTGCGTGGTGGGCGAACTATGTCGCCTCACGTCTGGCTGGCCATACCGTGGAATGGCAAGAGTTCCGGGAGGCGTTCCGCGCCTATCACATTTCTCCCGGAATCATGAAGAGGAAGTTCCAAGAATTCTTGGAGCTGAAGCAGGGCGGGAGGAGTGCCCATGACTACTCCCATGCCTTCAACCATCTGGCGCAATATGCGTCAGACTATATCTCCACGGAGGAGAAGAAGAGGGAGCATTTCTATCGGGGGTTACACCCCGAAATGAAGACGCACCTCGTTCAGTGGAATCGCGGCACTTTCAACGACCTAGTCAATGCCGCGATTATGCAAGAGGATGCTCAGCGGGAGTTGGCAGCTGAGCAGAGGAAGCGCAGCGCTCCACCTAGCAGCGGTGGGGGCGCGCCTCAGAAGTACCGTATGGTGTATCGGACACCATCCGGGCAGCAGTGGCATCCACCGGCGCGACCTTAACGGTTCGGGGGACGTCCGTTCCAGTCACCCTCGTTCCGTCCGCCGGTGCCACCACCAAGACAGCAGCAGCAGCAGACGGCACCCCGGGTATTTCCACCGCCACAGCGCGCCCCGGGATTCCGTCCACCGATCAGCGGGGGACCGCCCCGTTTCACCTGCTTCACGTGTGGCCAGGCGGGCCACTTTGCGAAGCACTGTCCCCAGGGGCAGCAGAGCAGCGGGCAAGCCCAGTTCCAGGGCGGTGCTCGAGGCCGACCTCCGGCGAAGAAGGTTGGTCAGCGGACTGGTGGCGTCCGCAACCTCGACAATGAGGACGCCCCAGAAGGAGACAACGTGCTGGCGGGTACGTTCACTCTCAACCATCAAGCCATCATAATATTGTTCGATTCTGGTGCAACCCACAACTTCATTAGTGCATCGTATGTGGCTCAGCATCAGCTGGAAGCCTTTCCAACCGAGTGTTCTTATATGATCCACTCACCGGGAGGAAAGATTTCAGCAACTATGATGGTTCCAAAAGCACCACTGTGCTTAGGTGGGAAGATATATCCCACCACTATGATTATCCTTGAGGGGCAGAAGATTGATGCAATCTTGGGAATGTCATGGCTAAGCTACCATGGCGCTGTCCTGGAGATCCTATCACGGACGGTTCACCTCAACTCCCCATTACACCGTCCGCAGTCCCTCCTATTAGATAATCCAGTAAGAGAAGTTTCAGCGATCAATAGTGCTGAGGCTCTCAAGTTAGAAGACATCCCCGTAGTCCGGGAGTATCCTGACGTGTTCCCGGAGGATCTTCCGGGCATGCCACCTGAGCGGGACGTCGAGTTCAAGATCGAGCTCGCACCCGAGACTACACCCATATCACGGAGACCATACAAAATGGCTCCAAATGAGCTGGCGGAACTGGAAGAACAGCTCAATGATCTGTTGAGCAAGGGTTTCATCAGGCCGAGTTCCTCGCCTTGGGGATGCTCGGCGTTGTTCGTGAAAAAGAAGGATGAAACCCTGAGGCTGTGTGTGGATTACCGGCCGCTCAACACCGTCACCATCAAAAATAAGTACCCACTGCCCCGCATTGACATATTGTTTGATCAACTTGTGGGTGCAAGTGTGTTCTCCAAGATGGACCTTCGCTCTGGATATCACCAGATAAAGATCCGGGCGGAGGATATCCCGAAGACGGCCTTCTCAACGAGATATGGATTATATGAATATCTCGTCATGTCGTTTGGTCTCACCAATGCTCCAGCGCATTTCATGTATCTCATGAACTCGGTGTTCATGCCGGAGCTAGACAAGTTCGTGGTAGTGTTCATCGACGATATCTTGGTTTACTCCAAGACAGAAGACGAACATGCCGAACACTTGCGGATCGTTCTTCAACGATCGCGGGACCATAAGCTCTACGCCAAGTTCAGTAAATGCGAGTTTTGGATCAGCCAAGTGCCGTTCTTGGGGCATATCATCTCCGCAGAAGGCATTGCGGTTGACCCAAGCAAAATCGAGCAAGTGCTGAAATGGAAAGCTCCCACTTCAGTTCATGAAGTCAGAAGCTTCCTTGGGTTAGCGGGATACTATCGGAGATTTATTCTAAGTTTCTCCAAGCTCGCTAAGCCGATGACAGAGTTACTGAAGAAAGGGACGACGTATGTTTGGAACACGGCGTGTGAAGGAGCGTTCCAAGCATTGGTGAAGCATCTCACCACAGCCCCGGTATTAGCTCGGCCGGATACAACAAAGCCCTTCGACGTGTATTGTGACGCGTCTGGTATTGGGCTCGGCTGCTTGTTGATGCAGGAAGGACGTGTGGTCGCGTATGGCTCACGCCAACTTCGGAACCATGAGCAGCATTATCCCACTCATGATCTTGAGCTTGCTGCAGTGGTTTTGGCACTAAAAATGTGGAGGCACTATCTCCTGGGGAACTTGGTGCATCTCTACACCGACCACAAGAGCTTGAAATACATTTTCACCCAGAAGGAGCTGAATATGAGGCAAAGGAGGTGGTTAGAATTAATCAAGGACTATGAAATTGAGATTCACTACCACCCCGTCAAGGCGAATGTGGTTGCCGACGCGCTGAGTCGGAAATCACATGTCCATCACCTCACCATTACACCGGTGGAGGAGGAAGAGCCAAGTTTATACTTGGTTCCTTATGGATCGCTGTACAACCTTGCCCTCATCCCTACTATTAGGGAGGACATCATTACAGCTCAGAAGACGGATAAAGGCACGGCACATCTCCGGAGACGGATAGACAATGGAGAGATCAAATGTTTCCGGAAAGATGATAAGGGGACGCTGTGGTTTAATGACCGCATAGTCGTACCCCGAGATATGGAGTTGAGGAAGAAGATCCTCGATGAAGCTCACTTGTCCAAGTACTCCATTCATCTGGGTAGCAACAAAATGTACCAAGATTTGAAAAAGAAATTTTGGTGGACACGGATGAAGCGGGAGGTAGCTAAGTACGTATCCGAGTGCGATACGTGTAGACGAGTGAAAGCTGATCACATGAAGAAATCAGGGCTGTTGCAACCCCTGAAGATCCCGGCATGGAAATGGGAAGATGTGAGCATGGATTTCATTGTGGGATTACCCCTAACAGCCAACAAGCATGATTCCATATGGGTAATCGTTGATCGGTTCACCAAGACGGCTCACTTCATTCCGGTGAATACACGTTACAATGCCGGCAAATATGCGGAGCTATACATAGCGAAGATTCTATGCCTATACGGGGTACCCAAGACCATCGTCTCAGATCGAGGTGCATTATTTGTATCTCGCTTTTGGGAGCAGCTACACGCTGCATTGGGTACCAAGTTGATCAGGAGCTCCGCCTATCACCCTCAGACAGATGGCCAGACAGAGAGGGTGAATCAAGTTCTGGAAGACATGTTGAGAGCATGTGCCATCCACCATGGTAGGAACTGGGATGATCACCTACCATTGGCGGAATTCTCGTATAACAACGGCTATCAGGCGAGTATCAAGATGGCACCCTACGAAGCTCTCTATGGTCGCAAATGCCGCACCCCATTAAATTGGTGCGAGTCCGGTGAAAGGGTCACATTCGGCGTTGATGTGGTGAACGACGCCGAAGAGCGCGTTCGGACGATTCAAGCCAATTTGAAGGCCACTCAATCCCGACAGAAGAGCTACGCTGATAAGAGGCGTAGACCGTTGCATTTTGACGTTGGGGAACACGTGTACCTCCGCGTGTCTCCGATGAAGGGCGTGCACCGGTTCGGTGTGAAGGGGAAGCTCGCTTCCCGTTTCATTGGACCCTATGCTATCACCGAGAAGTGTGGGCCAGCAGCGTATAGATTGGAGCTACCGGCATCCCTGGCTGGTGTCCATGATGTTTTCCATGTTTCGCAACTGCGAAAATGTTTGAAGCATACAGCTGCTGTTCCCACCGAAGACATCAACGAGCTGAAACCGGATTTAACATATGATGAGTATCCGGTGAAAATTCTTGATGAGAAAGCCCGAACCACGCGTAGCAGAACGTTGTGGTTCTACAAGATCCTCTGGAGTAACCACACCGTGGAAGAAGCGACGTGGGAGAGCGAGGAATTCCTTCGCTCATATTACCCAGAGTTCATGGCTTCTCAACACGGGTAAGTCCCTACTACATCGCTATCTCTTCTTTTGTAATCTCGGGACGAGATTATTTTAAGGGGGGGAATGTAAGGGCCTCAGTTTTTTCACACATTTGAAGTGTTCATCACCACACCACACACCTCATTTGAGGAAAGATGATGAACATAAATGAAGAGCATGTAACCACCATCAACATGCTCATTAGAGAACAAACTCACATATTGCAAAAGTGGTATTTCCCACATGTGATGTAGGTGGGCTGGACTTATGAAAACTCCTACACATTGCTAAGGATGTCCAGGCCAAGTTTCACCCAAATTCAGAACCTTTTTGAGGTCATTTTTGGTATAGATAGAAAGAGGACAGTTTGAAACCACATTCAAATTCAAACTGTTTTTATCCCATGAATTTAAAAATGGGAGGCATATTCTTATTCAACACATTTTTGTGATCTCACACACCAATTTTCACTCCATTTGGAGATGATCTTGACATGAGCTAAGTGGGACGCATTCAAACTTTATTTGAATTCAAAACTGAACTTGTGCTGAAATTCACTCAAACCGAACCCAATTTGAATTCTATTCAATTCAAATGGCTCAGGGGTGAATAATTTGAATCACCAGGGGTATTATGGGGCTCACTGTTTACAACAGTGATTAGGAGTAAATTTCAGAGGTTAAAACCCCGGGTGGGACCCACATGTCATAGAGGGGAGAAGGAGAAACTTGCACCCAAAGTCAGGGTCTCGGTGGGAAATTCCACCGAGCAGCTGTCGGTTGTGCCACCGAGCAGCTACCGGCGCCACCAGCTGCTTCCCTCTCCGCGCGCTGGCGCCCAGGGCGGCTGGCTCGCGCCCCCACGCAACCGGCACCGCCTCAGCCGAGCAGGAGTCGGCCGGCTTTATCTTCTCGCGGGCAAACCCGAGCAGCGGCATTGTTTCTCGCCGCAGCTCTCTGCTCAATCGGGAAAACCAGCAAAACCATCTCCTCCTTCGTCCCTGAGCTGCTAGACAGTCACCTGAGCTTGCACTCCACCTCTCCAACGCCAGAAACCTCGAGCTCCAACCTCCTTTGCCCAAAGACGATCGCCACCGCGGCGACCTAGCCTTAGCCGAGAGTCAGGTGCCCGTGGGAAGCGTTCCACAGGCGTTTTCACGGTCCAGCGAGAGAGGCAACAGGAGCGCGCGACCACCGTGCTGCTCTCCTCCAAGTTTGGAAGCCAACCGTGAAGAATCCGCAGAGGATTTCCAGTTTTTGCTCCGGCAACCGTAAACCGAGCTTCCGGTACGGTTTCTTTAAATTCTCGCTCTATGATCTTTCGGAGGTCATCAAATCTTGCACATAGACGCTGGACTAGCCGGCGATCAAGTTCTTTTCTGCATCCGTAGCGTAAAACTGTCTAGGAGTGACGAATTTCGAGCTCGATCGAGGGCGGTCATGGCGGGCACGGTCGGTCACACGGTGCCGACCAACTTACCGCCATCCCTGAACCCTTTTGACACCTTGTCGAGCTTCCTAGAGGTACACTGATGCTGTAGGGCCGTTTGTTCGAGGTGTTGGCGGGTTTAGAAACCACGGTCGACGGTGTCGAACCTCAACCGAGGCCGCGGCACGTCGCCGAGCTATTTCCGGTCACCCCCAGCCCGACCTGTCACCACCGACGTGTTCCTCGACGTCGACAACCCCCTGGCAGCGATTTTCAGACTATGGGAGGTCCGGCAGCGGCGAGCCGGCGAGCCCCGAATCTGCTCCGGCGAGGTCGGCGGCGCGGGCGCGAGAGAACGGCGGGAGGAAGATGAAGCCGGCTGGCCCACGTGTCAGCGGCTGAAGAATTTAAATCAGGATCGCGTGTGGCCGGGGATCGGCTGTGCTGGCGCGCAAATACCGTGTGAGCCCCGGTGTGCCGGACACCTCCGCGCTCGACACGTGTGGTGTCCCTGGTGTGCCGGACACCTCCGCGCTCGACACGTGTCCCCGCGGGCCCGAGAGTTTAAACCTTTTCCCCGATTTTCAGAATTCTTCCAAACTTCAAGTCCTCATAACCTTGGCTAGAAAGCTCCAAATCGAGTGAACCAAATTTTGTTGGATTCAGCTCTCTGAGCACTTTCCAGCAATACCAAATTCAGCTCATGAATGTGCATAGTTTTCCAGAATTAAATCCCTAAAGTTTAAACTGTTGGGAATTTTATCTGGAGAACTACTTTCTGAAAAATTCTGAAATTTGGCTGAAAGGTTCATTGGAGAATCCCTGATCCCAGTAAAATTTTCAGACTCATCCAAGTTCATTTAGTTACCCTAATTTGGTGATTAAGGGAACTGCCCAGAGAAAATAGAAAAAATATACAGAAACATTTTTCAGATTTTCTCCAATCTTAATTAGGACATAACACTTTCTGTAGAATTCTTCAAATGACATGAAACCAACTCCATTAGAACCGTCCTAAATTCTAGTTTCCATAAAGTAATGGTGGGAGCAATGAAAAACCCTGGAATTACTTAGAGGCTCAATTATCGGCCAAAGAGGCTTTTATTTGTACAAGGTGCAAATGAACTTTGTTTCAAATGAAACTTGGTCAAGACTCTGGTTAGGACCCTACCAAGCCACAATAGAACTTTCAGAACCAAAGGGGAGGGCTAGCTAGAGTTAGTAGTAAATAAGTATTCAAGTTTACACATTGCATTTAAATTTACATGTAGTATTGTATTCAACGTGTAGCCATTGAAGAAGAGACCCCGGAAGTGCTGGATTTCGTTCTTCCGGACGATGAACTAACTACTGACCAGCAGCAACAAGGCAAGCCCTGGTTTGCATTAACCTTTTTATAAGTTTTTACTTTGTTTACATGTGTCATATGAAGTATGTATGTGCATTAGGTATAGGATGGATGGAACCCCACTTGCATAACCAGAATTTCCCCTAAGAGTGAGGGTAGTGTCTAAGACCTCGAGTAGACAGGCTATGCTTAATGATTCATAGGACTTCGGTACAAGTCGAGTAGTTGGAATCTACTCGCGAGATAGGCTTGGGACACACGGGTTCGGTTGAGTGATGTGAGATCACTTTAGTAATGAAAATGAGACTAGGCAGGGGCTAGGGCGCAGCAAGAGAGAGTCTTGTGTGCGCAGCCCTGCCCGTGTCGATTGAGGACCGATCCGTGTGCGGCCCTGCTGAACAAGTATTGAACGTACGGAAGGCATATCGGATATATGGGCCCCGATAAACCGATGTAGCCTAAACCTCCGGGCGTCGAGGCATAACGCACCGATTTATAGGTGTAGGCTGAGGGCAGTAAGGTGGAAATCTGCCAACGGGCATAGAGAGATGCTCCGTGTGGGGAACCTCCTGCTCGTTTCGGTGCGACCGGTTCGACGTTTGGGCTGTTGGGTGAAAGGTTGTCCCGTACGACATCAAGTGAGCGTGCTGTGCAGCTCCACGGGTGGGCGTACGTGACGTGCTCTTTGGGTTTCCCTGCAGGTGTATATCGAGTCGATTCACCGTCCCTCGTGGTGACGAGTACCGCTTGTTCACTGCGTCGTAACATAGATTAATGAATGAAATGTTATGATTCAATATTGCTGTTATGATATAATTGAATTGTTACATGTGTGCCACCAAATATTGCTCACTAAATTTCAGCTCTATGAACCGTTAACTTGTTGCTAAAAAAATGAACTAAGGATGAACGTGTAGGCGTGTCTGTTTGCTGCAACATTGCTATCCTATGTCTTGGTATACCTCATGTAGAGTTTCATGCTTAGGTGAGTCGGTTAAGACTTGCTGAGCCTTCGTGCTCATGGTTGCTGTTTAAGTGTTTTACAGGTGAGGAGCCACCCACGGACTCGGAGTACGAGTCCACCGGCGAGGGTTACCCTCCGTCGGGGACCACAGCTGAGTGGGAGCCGTACACGCCGCGCTGAGCTGATGAGTCCAGCTAGTGTGGGTTGCCCTAGGGCTGGGCAACCACTTTTGTTAGATAGGCGGGCGTGAGTTGTATAAAAGAAACTTCCGCTGTGTAATAAAAGACCCTAGTTTGTAACTGAGAAGTGTACTATTTTGTACATTCAGTTTGTTTTTCCCATGTAATATAATGTGTTCTTATGACGTGTGCTGTCGGGTGTCGCATCGCGCGGCACCACCCTCTGCGATCCTGGATGAGCGGATTTCGGGTCCTCCACAGATCGGCTCACCAAAGTTGCCCATTTCATCCCGGTCAACACAAATTACAATGCCAAGAAGTATGCTGAACTGTACATCTCACGGATCCTATGCTTATACGGCGTACCCCGTACCATCATATCGGACCGGGGCACTTTATTTGTGTCCCGTTTTTGGGAGCAGCTGCACGCTGCCTTGGAGACGAAGCTGATCCGTAGTTCAGCATACTACCCGCAGACGGATGGGCAGACGGAGCGGGTAAATCAGATTTTAGCAGACATGCTACGAGCTTGCGCTATCAACCACGGCAAGAATTGGGATGATCACTTGCCGTTAGCCGAGTTCTCGTACAATAATGGGTACCAAGCCAGCATCAAGATGGCACCTTACGAGGCGCTATACAGGCGGAAATGCCGCACACCACTGAATTGGTGTGAATCTGGCGAAAGGGTTACCTTCAGAATTGACCTCATCAACAACGCGGAAGAAAAGGTTCGACTGATTCAAGCGAACCTAAAAGCCGCTCAATCCCATCAGAAACAGTATGCGGACCGGAGGAGGCGCCCATTACAATTCGAAGTTGGAGATCACGTATACCTACGGGTGTCTCCAATGAAGGGCGTAAACAGATTTGGGGTAAGAGGAAAGTTGGCACCCCGATTCATCGGTCCATTCCAGATTGCCAAAAGATGTGGATCAGTAGCATACCGGCTGAAATTACCAGAAGCACTTTCCGGTGTGCACGACGTCTTTCACATTTCCCAGCTGAGGAAGTGTCTCAAGATATCTACTACCGTTCAGCCGGAAGACATTGAAGAACTGCAACCGGATCTCACCTATCGGGAGGAACCGGTGCAGATTATTGACAAAAAGGCCCGAACCACACGCAACCGTACGTTGTGGTTCTACAAGGTTCTATGGAGTAATCACTCCATGGACGAAGCGACATGGGAGAGCGAAGAATTCCTTCGCACTAACTATCCCGAATTTTTCACGTCGCATATCCGGTAATTTTCCACCGTCCTCTCTCTCATCTTCACCTTATAATCTCGGGACGAGATTCTTTTAAGGGGGGAGGAATGTAAGGGCCTCAGTTTTTGACACACATTTGCAGTGTTCATCACCACACCACACACCTTATTTGAGGAAGGATGATGAACACAAATGAAGAGCAAGTAACAATTATCAACATGCTCATTAGAGAACAAACCCACACATTGCCAAAGTGGTATTTCACACATGTGATATAAGGGGGGCTGGACATATGAAAACTCCTACACATTGCTAAGGATGTCCATGCCAAGTTTCACCCAAATTCCAAACCTTTTTGAGGTCATTCTGGGTATAGCTAGGAAGAGGGCAGTTTGAAACCATATTCAAATTCAAACTGTTTTTATCCCATGAATTTAAAAGTGGGAGGCATATTCTTACTCAGCACATTTTTGTGAGCCCACACACCAATTTTCACTCCATTTGGAGTTGGTCTTGACATGAGCTAAGCGGGACAAATTCAAATTTTATTTGAACTCAAAAATGAACTTGTGCTGAAATTCATTCAAACCAAGCCCTATTTGAATTCTACTCAATTCAAATGGCTCATGGGTGAATAATTTGAATCACCAGGGGTATTATGGGGCTCACTGTTTACTACAGTGATTAGGAGTAAATTTCAGAGGTTAAAACCCCGGATGGGACCCACATGTCAGAGAGGGAAGAAGGAGAAACTTTCACCCAAAGTCAGAGTCTCGGTGGGAAATTCCACCGAGCAGCTACCGGCGCCACCAGCTGCTTCCCTCTCCGCGTGCTGGCGCCCAGGGCAGCTTGCTCGCGCCCCCACGCGACCGGCACCGCCTCAGCCGAGCACGAGTCGGCCGGCTTTATCTTCTCGCGGGCAGACCCGAGCAGCGGCATTGTTTCTTGCCGCAGCTCTCTGCTCAATCGGGAAAACCAGCAAAACCATCTCCTCCTTCGTTCCTGAGCTACTAGACAGCCACCGAGGTCGCACTCCACCTCCCCAACACCAGAAACCCCGAGTTCCGATCTCCTTTGCCCGATAGCGATCGCCACAGCGGCGACTCAACCGCAGCCGAAGGTCAGGCGCCGTGGACAGCGTTCCACAGGCGTGTTCACGGTCCAGCGAGAGAGGCAACAGGAGCGCGCGACCACCGTGCTGCTCTCCTCCAAGCTTGGAAGCCAACCGTGAAGAATCCGCAAAGAATTTCCAGTTTTTGATCCGGCGACCGTAAACCGAACTTCCGGTACGGTTTCTGTAAATTCTCGCTCTATGATCTTTCGGAGGTCATCAAATCTTGCACATAGACGCTGGACTAGCCGGCGATTAAGTTCTTTTCTGCATCCGTAGCGTGAAACTGTCTAGGAGTGACGAATTTCGAGCTTGATCGAGGGCGGTCATGGCAGGCACGATCGGTCACACGGTGCCGACCGACTTGCCGCCATCCCTGAACCCTTTTTATACCTTGTCGAGCTTCCTAGAGGTACACTGATGCTGTAGGGCCGTTTGTTCGAGGTGTTGGCGAGTTTAGAAACCGCGGTCGACGGTGCCGAACCTCAACCAAGGACGTGGCACATCGCCGAGCTATTTCCGGTCACCCCCAACCCGACCTGACACCACCGACGTGTTCCTCGACGTCGACAACCCCCTGGCGGCGAGTTTCAGCCCATGGGAGGTCCGGCAGCGGAGAGCCGGCGAGCTCCGGGTCTGCTCCGGCGAGGTCGGCGGCGCGGGCGCGAGAGAACGGCGGGAGGAATACGAAGCCGGCTGGCCCACGTGTCAGCGGCTAAAGAATTTAAATCGGGATCGGGTGTGGCCGGGGATCGGCTGTGCTGGCGCGCAAATACCCTGTGAGCTCCGGTGTGCCGGACACCTCCGCGCTTGACACGTGTGGTAACCCCGGTGTGCCGGGCACCTCCGCGCTCGACACGTGTCCCCGCGGGCCCCCAAGGGTTTAAACTTTTTCCCTGATTTTCAGAATTCTTCTAAACTTTGAATCCTCATAACTTTGGCTAGAAAGCTCCAAATCGAGTGAACCAAATTTTGCTGGATTCAGCTCTCTGAGTACTTTCCAGCAAATCCAGTTTCACTTCATGAAAATCCTTAGAGCACCCTAAGAGTTCCAATTAAGGTCAAGGACATAATTAATTGTGGAGGGCTCAATTGAGCTTTGCTGTAACTAAAACTTGACCAAGTCTCTGTTTAGGTTGTAACCAAGTCACAGTAAAAGTTTCACAGTCATTGAGTCTGTCTAGTGGGACTTATAAGCTTCACAAGTTCAAACGTAATATAAATGCATTCAAATTAATACATGTATTACTTCTATCATGTAGTCGCTAAGGTCGAGGAGGAACCCGAAGTCCTAGACTTCGTTACTCCGGAGGAACAGCTAGCCTACGACCAAGAGCAGCAAGGCAAGCTCCGGTTTGCATTAACCTGTTTACAAATTTTTATTGTTTTGAGCACATACTTGATTACTTTATTCTCTGCATTAGAGTCTTGTTTGGAAACCCAAATGCATAGCCAAGAGAACCATGGGTTGGGTTTAGGATTGCAAACCCCGTTAGCTACTGCAAAGCTAAGTTAGGGTAGGATTCGGTACAAGTCGAGTAGTTGGAACTACTCACGAGCATAGGCTAGAGGCACTCGACTCGGGTAGTGATAGCACATGAAACACAAAGTAAGAAAATGAGACCGAGCGGAGGGTAAGGGCAGCAGGACTTTGGGGCTTGTGTGCTGTAGCTCCGCTTGTGTCGATTGAGGACCGAGCCGTGTGTGGGCCTGTTGAACAAGCTAGAACAGTACCGAAGACCTACCGGCTATATGGGAACCGGGAAACTGATGTAACTCGGGTAGCTGGGTGTTGAGGCATAGCTGGTCGTTCAGAGGGTAGGTTGAGAGCTCGAGGTGTAAACCGGCTAGCGGCACTGAGATGCGCGTGCAGAGACCTCTTGCTCAGGATGATTGGACCGGTTCAACATTTGGCTAACGGGTGAAAGGTAGTCGCGTACGGCGTCCGTGATGGTTGTTGTAGGCAACATCGAGTACGGGCGTACGTGACGGGTTTTTCGGGTAACCCTGCAGGTGTAAATCGATTATAATCGCCGTCCCTCGCGGTCAGTGAGTACCACTTGTTCACTGTACCGTGACGTAGAAAGAACAGGCTAGTCACTTGTTAAAATGTTGCTGATTGAAAGATGGACATTGATTGTTAATGATATGCTGTAGCTTAGAGCTAACTAAAGTTCTTTTCAACTTTGGGCAAGGGACATGAGAGAAATGCGTTTCTTGTTTGATTGCGGCTCTCTCATGTACCTTAGCGTAAGGTTCTCCACAACCTGCTGCTAAAACTTGAAAGTAAGGTTCTACTAATTAGGCGAGTCCTTGCAAATGATTTTTATCTCATGTAACCCATTACCCTCATGTAGAAGTCCCATGTTTAGGCGAGACGGGTCAGACTTGCTGAGCCTTCGTGCTCACTGCTTGTGTTTGAAGCTTTTGCAGGGTTCTATGAGGAAGGGACTCCCGAGGAAGAGACGGAACCCCAGGAGGGGAATCCCGTCGAGTGGGAGTCGTGCATGCCGCAGAGTTAGTGTGCGTGTGTGCTAGCAAGGACACGTTCAATGGCTGAACGTGGACTTGATGCGTAGTCTACGCCCGTGAGTGTAGACTGAACTTATTTTGATGTAAACATGTTCATAAACTTGTTTATGTAATAAAATTTCGCTTCCGCTTTGTACCTTTGACGTGTGTTATCCGGTGCTGTGCAATGCAGCACCGCTCAGCGTGATCCTGGCTCAACAGGACCAATTGGGGTCGTGTCATTGGAAGCGAGATAGATGTGTTTAGCTAACTGCACTCGTAATGATAATGAGAAACTGATGATGTTAATGAACATGGATCGGAGGGAGATCTAGGCAAGCCTGGGTTTGTGAATGAGGTAGCATGAGATGGTGGTTTACTTGCCATAGATCTAAGGACCGGTTCATGCATGCACATGCCAGGATAACAGTGCCACCACAAGGCCAAGTATGGGTGCGGCTTATCTGAGTAATTAGGTAAGTTGCTAGAGTGTTATGGACTGTGGAAGGCGCGGGGAATGGGAGTCGAGTGAGGACTGCCCTGGGAACTGCATGGCACAAGAGGGGGCCCGTGGGTGGGAGAATTGGAGATTCTAGCCTGCCGGTGAAACCTTAGTGAGTCCATACATCTAGTAACCCCTTTGTAAAGGCTATTTTGTTATCTCTTGACCATACACCGACGGTTGTGTACTGGTATAATGGAGGTTCTGCAGTCGCCGACGGGTGACGAAATCACAAACTTGTGGGTAAAGAGGTGCAAACTCTGCATAGTCTAAAACTATCATGATAGCCGAGCTAACGGTCACGAGCACCTGGCTAAACTGCCATGATTAGTTGGGATGGTTATTGGGAAGGTTCTTGGTTATGGTTAAATGAGTTTGGTTATGGCTTGGTTGTTGGCACTGTTGAGTCCGGATGATAAGATGGTTGCATAACTGTTCAGTCATGGCAGCGAAACTGGTCTCGGTGTGAGACAAAGTTGTTTATGAGATAAGATGGTAGCGAATACGAGGAGGTATTCGTGAGTAAGAATGAGGTTGGTTAATGTTCGGGTGGAACATGGAAAGCGATGGAGGTATGTTGGTAATTTAATACATGCTGGGATTACATTCATCTAAAGTTAAGTTGCTGTTTTATCATGGTTTTATAAATCTGCTTTTCTGCAAATAAGCCTTTTTATACCTACCTTGTTTATGAGCTGCATATCATGTGTTTTCCCGCACTTGTTGAGTACATCATTGTACTCAAACTTGCATTATTATTTCATCATCAGCAGCAGGAGAAGCCTACTATGAAGACCAAGTGGGGCATGAAGGCGTGTGATTTATTCTCAACCTTACCTGTGGAGGGAGTAGAGATGGAGCCACTTCTGCTTAGATTTGCTTCCGCATTAGCTAAATTGCTTCCGCTTTAGAATAAAGACTTCCGCTGTGAGCATGAGTCCAAGACTCATGAGGTATTGTAATAAACTCTGTTATTCGTGATAATATATAATCTGAATTAAGTTTGTGGAACGTATGTGTATGTGTGATGAACATCCTGGGCGCACATATGCATTAGTTCTCGGATCCGTGGTTTTCCACAGAATTGAGGGCGTCACAAAACTGATCTAATAAAACTGATTATAGGATAGCATGCATATGCATCATCACATCTAGTTGAAGTTTATGTATGATATTGATTGCTGTGAATCTTGTATGTGTGTGATCTTGTATAGAGGGACAAGCTCAGGGAGCTGTCTACGACGAGCTGCAATAACAAGGTTTCGAGATCCAAGAGCAACCGGAACCGCAAAGACAAGGCAAGTGCCCCTTGACCATATTGATCCTATGTTTTGGGAAAACTGTTTTGTTTTGCGAAAAGGTGTGTGTGCTGAGTCAAACATGATGGGAAACCTTTTTATAGGAGTTTACTAGTTTTGGTTAAACCACCCTTGTTGCCAGGGAAGTTTATGAGTTGGGTATAGTTTTTGTTTTAAGCTTCGCTGAGTCCATGGGATTGGGAAGCGAGATAGATGTGTCTAGCTAACTGCACTCGTAATGATAATGAGAAACTGATGTTTTTAATAAACATGGATCGGAGGGAGATCTAGGCAAGACTGGGTTTGTGAATGAGGTAGCATGAGATGGTCATTTTACTTGCCGTAGATCTAAGGACCGGTTCAATCGAGCACATGCCAGGATAATAGTGCCACCACAAGGCCAAGTATGGGTACGGCGTAGCTGAGTAATTATGTAAGTTGCTAGATTGTTATGGACCGTGGAAGGCGCGGGGAATGGGAGTCGAGTGAGGACTGCCCTGGGAACTGCATGGCACAAGAGGGGGCCCGTGGGTGGGAGAACTGGAGATTCTAGCCTGCCGGTGAAACCTTAGTGAGTCTACACATCTAGTAGCCCCTTTGTAAAGGCTATTTTGTGATCTCTTGGCCATACAGCGACGGTTGTACACTGGTATAATGGAGGTTCTGCAGTCGCCGACGGGTGACAAAATCACAAACTTGTGGGTAAAGAGGTGCAAACTCTGTAGAGTCTAAAAACTATCAATATAGTCGAGCTTACGGTCACGAGCGCCTGGCCAACTTCCATGATTAGTTGGGATGGTGATTGGATATGGTTATTGGTTATGGTTTTGGATGGTTTGGTTTTAGTTTTGTTTTCGGGACTGTTGAGTCCGGGTGATAAGATGGGTTGCATGACTGTTGAGTCATGGCAACAAGGTTGGTCTCGGTGTGAGACGAAGTTGTTTATTAAATGGTAGTGAATACGAGATGGTATTTGTAAGATGGTAGCGAATACGAGAAGGTATTCGTGAGCAAGAATGAGGTTGATTAATGTCTGGATGGGACATGGAAGGTAATGAACATAATGGAGGTATGATCGATATTTTAATACATGTTGGGATTAGCTCACTTAAAGATAAGTTGCTGTTTTATCGTATTTTTTGATAAATAATTTTGCTTTCTGCAATGAGCCTTATTATACATACTTTGTTATAAGCTATATATTATATTTTCCTGCACTTGCTGAGTACATCGTTGTACTCAAACTTGCATTATTATTTCATCATCAGCAACAGGAGAAGATTACTATGAAGACCAAATGGAGCATTAGGTGTGTAATCTGTTCTCAACCTTGCCTGTGGGGATGGAGTAGAGATGGAGCCGCTACTGCTTAGATTGCTTCCGCACTAGTAAGAAGACTTCCGTTGCATAGAAATAAGACTTCCGCTATTAAATTAAGACTTCCGCTGTTAGCATGAGTCCAAGACTCATGAAATATTGTAATAAACTCTGATATTCGTGGTTATATACATTCTGAATTCAGTTTGTGCAACATATGTGTATGTGTGATGAACATCCTGGGCACACATATGCATCAGTTCTCGGTTCCGTGGTTTTTCCACAGAATTGAGGGCGTCACAGACTGGTATTAGAGCCACGGTAGAGGGTAGATTACACACCTAGATACAATCACAGATTGGTATTAGAGCCACGGGTTGACGGTAGGTTACACGCTTAGATAAGTTCACAGATTGGTGTCAGACATAGATTGGTATCACCCTACCACGGATAGATCACACAACCTAGATAGATCACAGATTGGTAGCTAAGCCACGCTGACCATAGGATGCATAGATTGGCATTGGAACTACCTTGACAGGGGATACAAGCCTAGGAGAAGCCATAGTTGGATCACAGATTTGACATCACCCTAAGTCATATAGGACCTCCATTAAACAAGCCTTGAATAGGAGTTGTGTGATCCCTTGTGATGATTGTTTGTGAATTGTGTGCTTAGTGTGAGTCGTGGGACGTCTCAAAACGTTGTACATATCCACACATAAGTAGAAAGAAGTGTGAGATGCTTCGGCACTTGTTCACATCCTCATATGGGCTAATATATATATAGTCCAACCCACCTTGATGCATATAGTTGAGGGGATCTACCTAACCTTCTAACCTTCTATTCTATTTCGTTCTCTCTCACAGATGGTGAGAGGAAACGCCGGCCGAAGGAACGTCCGTGGCAACCAAGAGGATGGTGAGAACAACCTGGAACGGTTGATGGCCATGCAGAATCAACTTATGCAAACCATGATCCAAACTTTGAGTCAGTTGCAGGCCAACAACAACTACCCCGTTCCGGCACCACCACCACCACCACCGCCGGCTCATAACAGGCTGGGAGAGTTCATGAGGACTCGACCACCCACCTTTGCTCAAGCTAACGACCCCATGGAGGCCGACGACTGGTTGAAATCCATGGAGAAGAAGCTTGCCATAGTGCAGTGCAATGACCGAGAGAAGGTTCTTTTTGCGTCGCACCAACTCATGGGAGCTGCCGCTGACTGTTGGGATGCCCTATGTAACGCTCATGTCGACCCGGAGACGATCACTTGGACTGAGTTCAAGGAGAGTTTCCGCTCTCATTACATCCCTGCTGGTGTAATGATGCTCAAGAGACAGGAGTTTGAAGGTCTCCGCCAAGGACAAAGAAGCGTGAATGAGTATCTCAACAAGTTCACACAACTATCCCAGTATGCCCCCGAAGATGTCAACTCAGATCAGAGGAAGCAATACCTGTTCATGAGAGGATTGAACAATGAGATTCAGGTTCAGCTCCTCAACAATGACTACGCGAGCTTCCAGAAGCTGGTTGACAAGGCTATAGTAGTTGAAAGCAAGATCCGAGAGATCGAGCGAGAGTGCAAGAGGAAGATGCCATACCAGCCCCAAGGGAGCAACGTACAACCTCGGTACATGCCCCCGGCCGCACCGCAGTATGGATCGACCGCTCCTGCATACCGCCCTAGTCAGCCACCACAGCAACGACCTGTTGCACAAGCACCTCGTGTGCCCTTGCCTCCTGTGCCCCAACCCAACATGGGCGCTCCTGTTCAAAACCCCCGCCCCAACGTACCTTCTGCCGTAGGCAACAGGGCATGCTTTGCATGCGGGGAAACTGTAAGGGCCTCAGTTTTTGACACATAATTGAAGTGTTCATCACCATACACACACACCTCATTTGAGGAAAGATGATGAACACAAATGAAGAGCAAGTAACCACCATCAACATGCTCATTAGAGAACAAACTCACATATTGCAAAAGTGGTATTTCCCCATGTGATATAGGTGGGCTGGACATATGAAAACTCCTACACCTTGCTAAGGATGTCCATGCCAAGTTTCACCCAAATTCAAAACCTTTTTTAGGTCATTTTGGGTATAGCTAGAAAGAGGGCAGTTTGAAACATTATTCAAATTCAAACTGTTTTTATCCCATGAATTTAAAAGTGGGAGGCATATTCTTATTCAGCACATTTTTGTGAGCTCACACACCAATTTTCACTCCATTTGGAGTTGATCTTGACATGAGCTAAGTGGGACAAATTCAAACTTTATTTGAATTCAAAACTGAACTTGTGCTGAAATTCATTCAAACCAAACCCAATTTGAATTCTACTCAATTCAAATGGCTCATGGGTGAATAATTTGAATCACCATGGGTATTTTGGGGCTCACTGTTTACAACAGTGATTAGGAGTGAATTTCAGAGGTTAAAACCCCGGGTGGGTCCCACGTCAGCCACTGAAGCAAAAGAAACCGACTGAGAGCTCAGCTCGGTTAACCGCGCGCGCTGCAGCTGCCGCCACGGCGAAGAAACGGCGAAGCCACCAACTGCTTGCCGATCTCAGCCGCGGAACCGACTCCCTGGGTCTTTATCTACCCGCCCGAGCGGTCACCGGCGCCTTCCACCGCTGCCTCGTCGCACTTTCACCCAAAAAGCCGAAACACCTCGCCGCCCGAGTGAACCTTCGGTTCCTCATCCCCCGGCCAATCCAGTGACCCACCCGGCGATCTGAGACCAGCACCGGGTGCGCCAAGCCATCTTCAACGCCCTCGCATCTGTTCCAGACCCTGCGCGGTCTTCCCCGAGCTCCACCGCGGCGATCTTGTCTCTGCCGGTTCAGCTCGAGCCGCCGCTGCGGGAACCGTTCTTCCGGCTACCACAGCCCACCGTTCACGGAGCTGTGAACAGCAAAGAGGTTCGCCTCCAACCCCTCTTTCATTTCCGCAAGCTCCGGCGGTGTGACAAGCACTGCTCCGGCCGGAATTTCATATTTTCGCGACGGCGTGCAAAAGTGAGGTCGGTACCGATCCGAGAAATTTGTAAGCCACACTGCATCACTCATCCTCTTGTGGAGAGGATCACTTCTAGTAGCCCGTGCGGATCCATAGGAGCAAGAACCACGAAGAACCATGGAGGGAAACCGCTGTTCTTCGAGTTTTAGTAGAAATCCCGATTTCCGGCCTAGGTCGCACAGTGACAGCCCAACACAGCCCTTCCCGAGCTCCGTAGAGCTCATGTCAACCTTTCCTATGGTACACTGATGCTCGACGACCCTTAGCTCGATCGGGTTAGGTGCTAGGGAGGACGGGCAACGCGGCCGAAGTTCGCCCGAGGCTGCTGCTCGTCGCCGACCATGCACCGGCCGTTGTCATGATGAGCTGACCCCATAATCCTGTTCCCCGAGTGAAAGTAGGCAGGGGCGGCCAAAATCGTGAAGTTTGGAGATTTACAGAAGTCGGCGGCGAGCTCTCCGGCGAAGTTCCCCGACGGCAGAGCGCGGGCGTCGCGAGGTTGAAGAAGGGGGTGGACCCCAGCTGTCAGCGATAGATATTTTAAATCGGGATCAGGGTGTGGCCGGGATCAGGTGTGCTGGCGCGCAAAGACCCTGTGGGCCGCAGTGTGCGGTCGCCTCGGCGTGCGACGCGTGTCCCCGAGCCCACTCGCGAGTTTAAACTTTTCCCCGATTTTCAGATTTCCTTCAAACTTCAAATCCTCATGACTTTCACTAGAAAGCTCCAAATCGAGTGAACCAAATTTTGTTAGATTCAGCTCTCTGAGTACATTCCAGCAAATCAAGTTTCACTCCATGAAAATCCTTATTTCTCCAGAATTTATTCCTCAAAGTTTAAACTGTTAGGAATTTTAACTGGAGAATCCTTTGGAGGAAAATTCTGAAATTTTGCTTGGATGTTCACCAAAATATCCCTGAACTACCATAAAAATTTCAGACCCATTTGAGCTCATTTGATCCACCTAATGGTGTGATTAGTGAAACTGTTCCAGAGAAAATAGAAAATGTTCAGAAACATTTTCAGAATTTTCTCTGAAATTGTTTAGCTCATATCCTTGGCTAGGAACCTTCAGATTAAGTGAGGCTAAGTCCATTACAACCCTCTGAAAATATAGTTTTCAGAAAGTCATAATTTGTTTCAGAAAATCCTTAGAACACCCTAAAAGCCTTCAATTTGTTGAGTACTTCTGGAGGTTTAATCAGTGTTAGTTTCCTTGTGTTTCAAGGGAAATAAAGCACACATGACAAGAACCAGGGGTGTGTCCTGAGTCACATGTGTTGCACCGAGTCCTAGTGTGTGTGTGAGGGTGTTTTTGTTATGTTTCAAACAACCAGGGGGTTTGGGCCATACGTGCATGGCACATGCATGTGTTGCATGTTTTCAAATTTGTATGGTGTAAAACCCGGGCTAAGGTTGTTGAAAACCTGTGGCTTCCGGCTAATAAAAAGAGGGGAAAGCGCTGGTGTTTGTTGAGCGCCGCCACGACTCATCCAAGCCACTTTTCATTCGGTTCTCTACTTGTTTTTGGATCTACACCACATCTCTAGACTTCCAACACGATTTGCATCACAAATCAGTGAGAGTTCTGTGAGGAAAACACCCAACAATTGGCATCAGAGCCGATTACGTTGCCTGGAACCGTGACACGGCCATTGAGTGGGCGTTGATGTCGCGGAAGAGATCTTCATTGCCAGCCCGACGTTCACGGAGGGACGTCACACCGCCGGGAGGCACCAGCAGGGCAGGAGGAGGATCAGGGGCATTGGTGATTCATCGCATCACGAAGGAAGTCAGCAGTGGTGGTACGTATCCGATGCTCACAAAGACAAACTATCATGATTGGTCGGCACTTATGCGGGTGATGTTGCAAGCAAGAGGCTTGTGGACTGCTGTGAGTCTTGGCACCGATGATTACATTGAAGATCGGATGGCTTTGGAGGCTCTCACCAAGGCTGTGCCACCAGAAATGATAGGGATCATTGCCGGGAAGGAGTCAGCCAAGATTGCATGGGATGCGATCAAGTTGCGCAACGTTGGAGCCGAACGTGTGCGCAAGGCCAGGGCAAGCACATTGGGTCGGGAGTTTGATGCACTCAAATTCCACGATGGTGAAACGGTTCATGAGTTTGGTGTGCGTATGAGCCGGATCACATCTCAACTTGCGGCACTTGGGAGTGAATGTTCGGAGGAGGAGATTGTCCGGAAGTTCCTTCAGGCTGTACCACAAAAGTTTGAGCAGATTGCAGCCTCCATCGAGACATTGCTTGACTTAAGTGATATGTCCATTGATGAGTTGATTGGTAGACTCAAGGCTGCAGAAGAAAGGCTTGGTGCAAGCACTTGGGAGGGCAACACACATGAGAAGTTGCATCTGAGTGAAGAAGAGTTGCTTGCAAGGTTGTCGACACGTCTCAAGATGTCCGGGGGAACTGGACAGGAACGACACAAAGACTCATTTGCACCAAGGAAAGATCATGGTCGAGGACGTGGCCGTGGTCGAGGTAACCGTGGTGGTGGAAACTCAGGCCGTGGAGTGGCCAAAGATGAGTGTCGCTACTGTGGTAAGAAAGGTCATTGGGCTAGAGAGTGCAGGAAGAAAAAGAAGGATGAAGAGGTAAACACAGCTCAAGTTGATCATGAGTTTGAATCTAGCCTCTTGGTGGCGTGTGCCAACACCAAGGCTGATCAAGACATGTCCCAGGAAGAGGTATGCCTCAACAATGATATGTTACACGTTCAAGTTGGAGACTTGGAGGGAGGAGGCAGTACCCGGTGGATCCTGGACTCCGGTGCAACAAATCACATGACTGGGAAACGGGATGTGATCACAAAACTTGATAACACGGTGCATGGTACTGTACGTTTGGGAGATGGCTCATTGACAGAGATTGATGGCCAAGGAACTGTGGTGTTCCAAGGTAAGAGAGGTGGACGAAAGGAGTTGGCTGGGGTCTACCTTATTCCTCAGCTCAAGGCAAACATTATCAGCATTGGACAGCTTGAGGAGGAGGGACACCGAATCTTGATGGTGAATGGTTATGTCAAGATTTGGGATAAAGATGGAACCCCTGTGGCAATGGTGAAACGGGGAGTGAACCGGTTGTACACTATTGATCTTAAGGTAGTGCAACCAAGGTGTCTCATGGCACAAGGGTGCAATGCAACATGGATGTGGCATGCAAGGATGGGGCACTTAAACTTTCGGAGTCTCAGAAGACTTGCCGAAGAGCAACTTGTGTATGGATTGCCAACCATCACTCAAACTGAGGAGAAGTGTGATAGCTGTTTGGCTGGGAAACAAAGACGTCAACCATTCCCATGCTTGGCAAAATATCGAGCTGAGAAGAAACTTGAACTTGTGCATGGAGACCTCTGTGGATCAGTGAAGCCAGCAACTCCAAGAGGCAGCAGGTTTTTCTTTCTTCTTGTGGATGATCTCAGTAGATACATGTGGGTGTTTTTGATTAGCACAAAGGATCAAGCTATGAGTACTTTCATGGGTTTTCAATCAAGTGTTGAAGCTGAGGCAGGGAGGAAGATTGGAACTTTTCGCACAGATCGTGGTGGAGAGTTCACAGCTCGGGCTTTTGTTGAGTATTGCACCAAGGAGGGTGTTCAACGTCACTTGACAGCTCCATATTCTCCTGAGCAGAATGGTGTGGTTGAGAGAAGAAACCAAACTGTTATGGGAATGGCAAGAAGCATGTTGAAGGCAATGAATATGCCCGGTTGGTTCTGGGGGGAGGCAGTAACCACTGCAGTGTATGTTTTGAACCGTTCTCCTACTCGGAGTGTTGAGAAAATGACTCCATATGAGGTATGGCATGACAAGAAACCTAGTGTACATCATTTGCGCACTTTCGGTTGTGTGGCACACGTGAAACAGGGAAGCAAACGCCTTAGCAAACTGGAAGATCGAAGTACACCAATGGTTTTCATTGGATATGAGCAAGGAAGCAAGGCATGGAGGTTTTACAATCCAAACACGAAGAGTGTTCATGTGTCACGTGATGCTGTGTTTGAAGAAAACCGCCCATGGAAGTGGGATGCAGCTGAATCAAGTGAAATGGTGAATGATGAAGAAATCTTTTGGGTAGAATACATCTTTCGTGATGAGAACCCTGGTGGAGTGAGTTCTTCCTCTTGTGACACAGGTCAAGGTGACAAAACCCCAGCTGAGGGAGTGTCTTCTATGACACAACTAAAGCAACAAGCATCCAAGGATGTGGAGTTTGTGTCACCTCCTTCTATGTCACCAGAAATGGATAGTGAGCTAAAAGAAGCACCACTTTGTTATCGTTCCATGAGAAATATTCTTGAGGAGGTGCCAAATTATGAACCAGAAGAGGGAGGAGTAGATGAACTTCTTGCTGTCATAGGTGAAGAGCCATGCACAGCAGATGAGGCCTTGAGGGTCAAGGAGTGGCGCATTGCCATGATTGAGGAGCTCACATCCATTGAAGAGAACAAAACATGGTCATTGGTACAACTTCCGGAGGGTTATCGTGCCATTGGCTTGAAATGGGTTTTCAAGTTGAAGAAAGATGAACATGGGATGTCATACGTCACAAAGCAAGGCTAGTTGCAAAGGGGTATGTGCAGAAGCAAGGAGTTGATTTTGAAGAAGTTTTTGCACCAGTTGCCAGGATGGAGTCTGTGAGGATTGTGTTAGCTGTTGCAGCTCATTTTGGGTGGCATGTTCATCACATGGATGTGAAGTCAGCCTTCTTGAATGGGAGTCTAGAAGAGGAGATCTATGTCACTCAACATCCAGGTTTCATAGCTGAAGGCAAGGAAAAGTGGGTTTTAAGACTTCACAAGGCATTGTATGGCTTGAGACAAGCTCCTCGAGCATGGAACTGCAAACTTGATGAAAGTCTCAAGCAACTCGGTTTCATACGGTGCAAATCAGAACATGGCTTGTACACTAAGTTTGGAGGTGAGGCAAGGCTCATTGTGGGTGTGTATGTTGATGACTTACTGATTGTGGGAGAAAACATGGAGGAAATTAGTCGGTTCAAGGAGAAAATGAAGGAAATGTTTTGCATGAGTGACTTAGGAAGCTTGTCTTACTATCTTGGTATTGAAGTAAAGCAAGGAAGACATGGTATTGACTTGTGTCAAGGAGCCTATGCTGCAAAATTGCTTGAAAGAAGTGGGATGATAAATTGTAATGGGTGTGCCACTCCCATGGAATCCCGGTTGAAGCTTACCAAGAGAAGTACAGCTCCACTCACTGATCCAACCACTTATCGCAGCATAATTGGTGGACTCAGGTATATTTTACATACTCGGCCTGATCTCAGTTTTGGTGTGGGGTACTTAAGTAGGTTCATGTCAGAACCTCAAGAAGAACACATGGTGGCTTTGAAACATTTACTTCGGTATGTGGCATCTACAATGAGGTATGGCTTGTCTTACAACCGAGGTGAAGGGAGTCTTGAGTTAAGAGGCTATAGTGATAGTGATTTTGGGGGAGATGTGGATGACAGGAGAAGCACAACAGGAGTTATATTCTTCCTGGGTGAAAATCCTATCAGCTGGATGTCTCATAAGCAAAAGGCTGTGGCAAAGTCCACATGTGAAGCTGAGTATGTGGCTGGAGCAGCAGCAGCAAGTCAGGCTGTTTGGCTCAGGCATGTGTTAGAAGAAGTAACAAGTTTTCAAGTACCTCCACCAGTGATTAAGATGGATAACACAGCAGCAATTGCTTTGGCAAAGAATCCAGTTTTGCATGATAGAAGTAAACACATTGACATCAAGTTTCACTTTGTCAGAGAATGTGTCGATAGAGGAGAAGTCATCTTGGAGCATGTTGGCACAAAATATGAGCTTGCTGATATCCTCACAAAGCCACTGGGACGTACACAATTTCAGGAACTTCGTGAGAAGATTGGAGTTCAGGAGATCAAACCTCAGAAGTAGGGGGAGATTGTTGAGTACTTCTGGAGGTTTAATCAGTGTTAATTTCCTTGTGTTTCAAGGAAAATAAAGCACACATGACAAGAACCAGGGGTGTGTCCTGAGTCACATGTGTTGCACCGAGTCCTAGTGTGTGTGTGAGGGTGTTTTTGTTATGTTTCAAACAACCAGGGGGTTTGGGCCATACGTGCATGGCACATGCATGTGTTGCATGTTTTCAAATTTGTATGGTGTAAAACCCAGGCTGAGGTTGTTGAAAACCTGTGGCTTCCGGCTAATAAAAAGAGGAGAAAGCGCTTTTCATTCGGTTCTCCACTTGTTTTTGGATCTACACCACATCTCTAGACTTCCAACACGATTTGCATCACAAATCAGTGAGAGTTCTGTGACGAAAACACCCAACACGATTAAGGTCAAGTACATAATTAATTGTGGAGGGCTCAAATGAGCTTTGCTGCAACTAAAACTTGACTTAGGTTGTAACCCAGCCACAGTAAAAGTTTCACAGTCATTGGGCTTGTCTAGTAAGAGTTATAAACTTCACAAGATTAAAAGTAAATACAAATGCATTTAAATTGATCCATGTATTTCCTCTATCACGTAGTCGCTAAGGTCGACGAGGAACCCGAAGTCCTAGACTTCGTTACTCCGGAGGAGCAGCTAGCCTACGATCAAGAGCAGCAAGTCAAGCTTCGGTTTGCATTAACCTTTTTACAAGTTGTTATTGTTTTGAACACATACTTGATTACTTTCTTCTTTGCATTAGAGTCTTGTTTCAAAACTCAACTGCATAGCCAAGAAAACCATGGGTTGGGTCTAGGATGGCAAACCCTGTTAGCTACTGCAATGCTAACATAGAGTAGGATTCGGTACAAGTCGAGTAGTTGGAACTACTCGCGAGCATAGGCTAGAGGCACTCGACTCGGGTAGTGATAGCACATAAAACACATGGCAAGAAAATGAGACCAAGCGGAGGGTAAGGGCAGCAGGACTTTGGGGCCTGTGTGCTGTAGCTCCGCTTGTGTTGATTGAGGACCGAGCCGTGTGCGGGCCTGTTGAACAAGCTAGAACAGTACCAAAGACCTACCGGCTATATGGGAACCAGGAAACTGATGTAACTCGAGTAGCTGGGTATTGAGGCATTGCCCGTCGTTCAGAGGGTAGGTTGAGAGCTTGAGGTGTAAATCGGTTGGAGCACGGAGATGCACGTGCAGAGACCTCTTACTCGGGACGATGGGACCGGTTCAATATTTGGCTGACGGGTGAAAGGTGGTTGCGTACGGCGTCCGTGATGGTTGTTGTAGGCAACATCGAGTACGGGCGTACGTGACGGGTTGTTCGGGTAACCCTGCAGGTGTAAATCGATTATAATCGCCGTCCCTCGCGGTCAGTGAGTACCACTTGTTCACTGTACCGTGACGTAGAAAGAACAGGCTAGTTGCATGTTAAAATGTTGCTGATTGAAAGATGGACTTGATTGCTAATGATTTGCTATAGTCTAGAGCTAACTAAAGTTCTTTTCAACTTTGGGCAAAGTACATGAGAGAAATGTGTTTCTTGTTTGATTGCGGCTCTCTCATGTGCCTTAGCGTAAGGTTCTCCACAACCTGCTGCTAAAACTTGAAAGTAAGGTTCTACTAATCAGGCGAGTCCTTTGCAAATGATTTTACCTCATGTCCTCATCACCCCTCATGTAGAAGTTCCATGTTTAGGTGAGACGTGTCAGACTTGCTGAGCCTTCGTGCTCACTGCTTGTGTTTGAAGCTTTTGCAGGGTTCTATGAGGAAGGGACTCCTGAGGAGGAGACGGAACCCCAGGAGGGGAACCCCGTTGAGTGGGAGTCGTGCATGCCGCAGAGTTAGTGTGCGTGTGTGCTAGCAAGGACACGTTCAAGGGCTGAACGTGGACTTGATGCGTAGTCTACGCCCGTGAGTGTAGACTGGACTTATTTTGATGTAAACATGTTCATAAACCAGTTTATGTAATAAAACTTTGCTTCCGCTTTGTACCTTTGATGTGTGTTATCCGGTGCTGTGCAACGCAGCACCCCTCAGCGTGATCCTGGCTAGACAAGACCGTGGGGTCATGTCAGCGTGGTATCAGAGCTCGCTTGAGGTTTAACGCACTACAAAGGTCATCTTTTTCAAAAATCCAGTGAGGAACGATTTAGTAGCCCGTATAAGGATGTTATTAGCATATAGAAAGTGGCATATTAACTTATTTGATTATGTCAGAAAATCGTGCATCTCGGAGCGTGTATGTCTTGGGGGGTGCACGTAAGCGCTGTCCACCAGTGCGCACAAGCTGAAGGGTGGAGCCCCACGGGTGGCAGGTAAACCGACCCGCTTTGATATCCTCTACGACTCTTCATGTCGTTTGGGGTATTCGAGCAACGTCTGTCCCTGGCGTGCGTGGTGCAACTTGGGAGACCCCGTCACGTGGTCTCAAACGTGAACACGTAACTTAAGGCGTGTTTGGCTTGAGAACATCCGGGCGAGTGATGACGGCCGGTTGTACTAACTGTATGGATTCCGGGCTCGGTGTGCAGCCGAGTCTGACGATTGCTTGAGTTTCTGCAGGTAGCCTGACCACGAAACGGTAGACGTGTAGCATCCGTGTGCGAGCGACTTGTAGTGCCACTGAAATAACAAAGCCGGCTAAGTCCGGTATAGATTTTTCCTTTGTGAGGACGTAATACCGACATAATCTGGTGACGCATCGACGTCACACCCAACTAAATGAACAACTTCATTTAAAACTTGAAGGTTTGATCTAAAGTAGTAAAACTTGATGTAACTCCTTCCCTTGAACAGGATATTCAAAGTTAACAAGTTTTCAACTTATAGGTTGTTAAGGACAGAGCACTCTGTTTTCAGCTGAATCAAGGCTGAAGTTAATCAGAGGTTAGAAGTTGAGTTGTTTCGAGGTTGGGGTCATATGATACATTTCTGGAAATCTTTGGAAAAGCTTTACAACTTTTCTGTTAAGGTCCAGAGGTGTTTCATCCCTTAACCAATCAAAAAATGCAGTAGAGTTGAAACTGTCCAGAAAACAGGACAGAGCAAAGACTCTCTGTAAACCCTCTGTAAATTAAGCATAACTTCCTGCTTAAAAATCCAAAAATAGAAAATGAGGTAGTTATGTAAATCTTATGATATGGGTTACAACTTTTTAACAGAAAGTTTTGTCAGATTAGAAACGGAATTAACTGGGATTCTTGGATCGAGTCAGTACCTAAAGCAGGGAGGTGCTGTCCAATTTTCTCCAGAAATTCTGTTAATTTTGACATCTCATAACTTTTGAACCAGGACTGATCTTAGGCCAAGCAAATACTTTCTGGAAATCTATTGAAGTTAGCTTTAACTTTGATGTTAAGCCCCAGAACTGGTTTTGCTTTTAGCATGGCCTAAATCAGGTTGATATGAAAACTGGTCAGGGCTGTAATGTTGAACAGCAGATCAGCAGTCAAATTTGCTTAAAAATTTGAATTATGTTTCCAGGTTTTATGGGTTCAATGACATGTCTTATGTTATAACTCATTGGTTTACTGTATAAATAAATATTTGACATTTCTCAAATATATTTTTACAGTTGACGGTAGATAAACAGTTGGAGAACGGATGGGTGGTGTCCCACTGTTCTTACCGTCGCGGCTACCCGGAAGCATTGTGGCAAATGCTCCAATATTTCGGGTACAACCAGATGCTGCAGTACTTCGCCAAGGAAGAAGGCGAAGAGGGGAACAAGACGTGGACAATCCATGTCGAAGTCCCTACAGGACCTACGCCACCCGGTTGGGTGCCGTTCACCATTACGGTGAGAGGAAGACAACCGGAAGGGATGTGGCAAGTGGCAGCCCGTGACACCATGTCACGTTTCTGCCAACTACACGTGCAAGCCATGGAGGGCACTCCATACGCGCTCGTTCCGGTGGAGGGACGAGCTCAGCATGTGTGGGAAGAGAGGTACCTGGAGGCAACGGACCCGAGTTGCTGAGACGGGCGCTGTACCGACTGAGTCAGGGCTCAGCTCTGATACCACGCTGACGCGACCCGCTCAACCGAGACAGGCCACTCGCCCGGGAATCACATTGGGTGGTGCCGTGTTATGCGGCACCCACAACACACATATGAGGAACAATGTATTACATAAAACAATAGCGGAAGCTTACAAGTTTTTCTTTGTAAATACTTCACATCAAGTAACTACAGCGGAAGTCTTTATCAACTCACGTCGAATAACTAAGAGCACCCGAGATGAAGTCCAGCCCGCGGACTCCTCTCGCTAGCAACACGAAGACAAGCAGCAGCGGCTGGGTTCTCCATGTGTTACCTGACTCGGGAGTTCCCGAGTCTCACCGGACAACTTTCTTTTCAGCATCGTTGTTAACCTGCAAAACCACTTATATAGCAAGCGTGAGCACATAGGCTCAGCAAGTCTGACCCGTCTCTCCTAAACAAGAAACTCTACATGCACGATGGCTTCAAATGGGTCGGCTAGATTTGCATAAGGGACTCGCCTAAAGTTGATCCTTAACTTTCATATTTTAAGCCTCATTGTGCCGACCTTGAGCCAAAAAGCATCGCAACTCCACAATCAAACAAGAAACGCTTTGTTGCGATGCTCCTTGCACAAAGTGAAAGTAAACTTTAATGAGCCTATCTCTAATTCAATCATGGTTGCAATACAAGTTTTAGCACATCCTCATCAAGTTCGAAGATAAACAATTCCAGTTGTTACTACGTCAAGACGCAGTGGGCAAGTATGCTCATATGACCGCGAGCCACGGTGATTCGAATCAGTACACGCCCGGACTACACGACACGTACACCCGTACTCTGAGTTGCCGGCAGCAACCTCGACTGACGTTGTACGCGGCCACCTTTCCCAAGATCTTCCACATTGGACGCAGTGCAACTGCCCCGAGTACGCAAGCTCCCTCAAGGTACATACCCGCTGTGGTATGTTCTTGAGCGAGTTACCTCCTGCTACCCTGACGCCGAAAGCATAAGGCAGTTGGAAAAGTTCCACTATGGATCTCCCAAGGTACATCGGTTTCCTGGGTCCCATATAGCCAGTATGTGCCCGGTACACAACTCAAACTTGTCCAACAGGGCCAAGTACGGACGGGCCTTAACCAACACAGGCAGGGCTATGCACGCACGGCCTGCAACCTGCTGCATCTAAACCTCCCTGCCCGGTCTCCATTTCTTATGTGTGAACTTTCCTCATCTTTTCTAATTCGGACCCGTTCCGAGTAAACCAGCCCTAAACTCGCGAGTAGATTCCAACTACTCGTCTTCTACCGGACCTTTCCTACTAACATTAGCGTAGCCAAATTCCCTCGAGGAGTTACTATTCTACCCTTTCTCTCTTAGGTGTTTTTGGTCATGCAAGTGGGGTTTTCAATATCATCTAGACGTAATGCAATCAACGATGCACAGCTATGATCTCTACAAATGAAAATGCTTTATAAAACGGTTCAAATGCAAACCGGGGCTTGCCTGTTTTGCAGGTGACTACTGTTACAATCAGTTAGTGATGATCACTTGGAGCTTGATCACTTGTTCTCCTCCCTCCTTGATCTTCACTTCAAGTCCTCCTCACCTTCCTCACGTATATGCTACACGTTATGATCATGCATATGTATTTAATTGAAAAGCTTTTGCTTATAAGATCTAATGACCATTTTAAAACTGGAACTTTGTTTAAGAATTTGAAATGACACTGGTGCTAGTGGTTTGGGTTGGGCTTAAACACTAAGATCAAGTGTTGAGTGCTTCTTCTCACTTAAGTGTTGATCACCTTAAGAGATCACACATGACAGTGGTGATCCAGAGCTCTAATGGAGCTGAGAATTTTCATGTGAGTTCCTTGTCACAAGAAAGTCCTCTGGACCAAAATTTAGCACATTTCATGGAATGGTTTATTCAGAATAATTCTTTAAGTGTTCAGTCAAAGATGAATTAATTCTGAGGTAACATCCATGTTCATGTCAAACTCAGTGAACCACAATTTCAATTATAGTCTATAGAGTCTACATGAATTTTCCTAGGATTTTTGGAGCTAGGAATTTCCCAGAACTGAATTTACAAGTTTCGGAAATTCTCTGAAAATGTTTCTGTATTCATTTGAATACAGGAACTTACAATCTGAATTACCCTGATCAATTCAACTCCAAATGAGCTGAAACGTTTACAGGAGTCTAATAACATCCTAGAGAATATTCTGGCAAAATTTGAGGATTTTTGGATAAACCAAACTCCCACTACAATTCTTTTGCTGAAAAGCTTTAATGAATTTTCCAGAATTAAATAAAGACTTTCATACAAATTGGGTTGCATAATTGGATAGAGTTTGTCAATCTGAATCTAACCCAATTTGAATCACTAAATTTGGAGGTTCCTAGCAAAAGTTATGCTCTTCTAAAGTTTGGGAAAAATCTGGGATTTGAATAAATCCGAGGAAAAGTTTAAACCTGACTGTGGGCCATGGGGCACGTGTCAGTTACAGAATCAAAGGCACACGGGGCCACACATATTCCTCTGTGCAGTCACATGGGATCCCACAGCCACAGAGGATCAGGGTTTTAAACTCTCTCACTGACGACTGGGCCCGCCGACCCCTTCTTCTACCTCGGGTCAGTTCCCGCGCTCCGGGTGCCCGCGCCGCCGCCCTCGCCGGTGATCGCCGGAACTCGATCTCCCGGCCTCTGCTCGAGCCCTTGCTCGCCGCCAGAGCCTAACCCGCCCTGCTGAGCACGATGGTAAGGTTTCCCCAAGCCGGCAAAACCTCTATGGTAGCTAGCGACGCTGCGGCAGCCCGACACTTCATCGGCGACGTCGGCCGGCCATCCTAGTGCACCAACAGTTCGACAAAATGGTGCTACAGCACCAGTGGACGATGGGGGAGCTCGGCCTAGCCTCAAAAACGTTCGAGAATGATGGCAAACATGCTTTCACCGTGCGACTGCGGTCCCCCGGTTCGGTCGCCGGTAGAAACCCATGAAATACTCGGTCTATGTGCAGTTTTAGGCTAGAACCGTGAAGGACAAAGGATCGCTTATCGCTTTGGGCCCTTCGTGCAAACTTTGACGAACAAAGATTGAGAATTGGGAAGGAATTCGGGATTACCGTGCCGGAAGGTCAGATGGAGTACGCCGGAGCAACTTTTCAAAATTCACTCCCGGCGATGCATGGCACGGTCTGCTCTTTGGAGGGGAGCAGCAGGGTGCCTTGGCGCGTCCAGAGGTGCCGGCACTTGGTCGTGATACTCACCAGACTGAGCTGTCCACGGACGCCTCCCAATCAATCCTTGTTCGGCCGCCGCACGGCCGTGGTGGATTCGGGGTAGGAGAGCCGATCATGGGTCAGGGACGCGTTGAGGAGGGAGAGGGAGCTGCGCCGGTGCTATCTGGCTATTGACCAGCTGTTGTTCGCGCCTGTTTGAGCCGGCTGTCGAGCAAACGACGGCGGCGGCGCTGGTGTTGCTCAGGGCGCGAGGGAAGAAGAAAAGCCTCTGTGCTCGGTCCGTGAGCAGAGGGAGAGCACGTTGTGGATGGATGAGGGCGCTGGGGGGGGGGGGGGGCTGTATCGGCGCTGGAGTCGGTTGCGGGGGCGGCCGACCAGCTGCGGGCGTGCTGTCCCGAGCAGCAGCTGCTGTCGCTCCCCTGAAGGCAGCAAAACAGAGACCCATCTCTTTTGTGTAGATATTTTGGTACCTATGACATGTGGGTCCCATCTCCCCCTTATCTTTCTAAAATATCTCAACAATCTGCAAATGATGAAATTCAACTGTGTGGAGTTGAAAATTAAACTGCATTTGAATAATTGGGCAAGTTTCATCCAAATTCAAATATGCATTTGAATTCTTTGTCTTTTAAAGTCCATTTTGCAAAATGGGTTTGCAAACTATTTCCATAAATCATGAAACTTTGCACACCCCCTAATTTGGACTCAGGGAATTCAAATATGAAATCTGATTTTTATTTTGGCTGCTGCAAATGAGATTTTTAGCACAACAGTTTTGAATTCCATTGTGTTTTTCTCATTTGAATTTTTGTTTGAACAAATTGTTCCAAATCTGATTTTTGTTTTCTCAGACATATGGGAACTTCCCATCCTTGTTTTAGACCCCTCTAGGGTTCCAAGTTCTCAAATAAACATTTGACTTGTGTGAAGCAAAATCCTCATGTGTGTTATCACATGTGGGGAAAAGTTTTAACAAGTCCCAATTTTCATACATATAAAACCAACTTTTGCAAATAAGTGTTTCTTTGTATTCATAATTTTGGGACCTTTACATTCCTCCCCCCTTAAAAGGAATCTCGTCCCGAGATCTAAAAGAAGAACGGGGTGGAAGGTAATTACAAGGTTTATGACAAAAGCTCCGGATAGTTCTTGTGGATATAATCTTCGGTTTCCCATGTCGCCTCTTCCGGGGTATGATTACTCCACAGGATTTTGTAAAATTTTAAAGTCCGGTTCCTGGTGGTCCGGGTCTTTTCGTCGATAATCTGTACAGGTTGCTCGACATAGGTGAGATCCGGTTTCAACTCGTCGATGTCTTCGGTGCGGACGGCAGCTGTAAACTTGAGACATTTCCGCAGCTGGGATACATGAAATATGTCGTGAATACCGGCAAGGCTTGCCGGTAGTTCCAGCCGGTAGGCTACGTTTCCGCACTTCTCCGTTATAGCAAACGGACCGATGAATCGGGGAGCAAGTTTCCCCTTGACACCGAACCGATGAATTCCCTTCATCGGAGACACACGAAGATACACGTGCTCTCCGACTTCGAAATGCAGCGGTCGACGTCTCTGGTCCGCATAGCTCTTTTGACGAGATTGGGCAGCTTTGAGGTTCTCTTGTATTATCCGAACTCTCTCTTCGGCTTCATTGACAAGATCAACCCCGAATGTTACTCGTTCACCAGATTCGCACCAGTTCAATGGTGTACGGCACTTCCGGCCGTATAGAGCTTCATATGGTGCCATCTTAATGCTCGTCTGATATCCGTTGTTGTACGAGAACTCCGCCAGCGGTAAGTGATCATCCCAGCTCTTACCGTGGTGGATGGCACATGCTCTTAGCATATCCTCTAGTATTTGATTCACCCTCTCAGTTTGCCCATCGGTTTGAGGGTGATATGCAGAGCTTCTAATCAACTTTGTCCCCAAGGAGGTGTGTAGCTGTTCCCAGAAACGGGCTACGAACAGCGATCCTCTATCTGACACAATTGTGCGGGGAACTCCATGTAAGCACACGATCCGTGCTATGTACAGCTCCGCATACTGCTTTGCGTTGTACCTAGTATGCACAGGGATGAAATGTGCTGATTTGGTTAACCGGTCCACGATTACCCAAATCGAATCATGGTTGTGGGAGGTCATCGGCAACCCGACGATGAAGTCCATACTCAAGTCTTCCCACTTCCATGCCGGTACTTGCAATGGCTGCAACAGGCCTGACTTCTTCATATGGTCGGCCTTGACTCTCCGACACGTATCACACTCTGAAACGTACTTTGCGACTTCACGTTTCATACGTGTCCACCAAAACTTCTTCCGGAGATTTTGGTACATTTTATTACTGCCCGGATGAATAGAAAACTTGGACAAATGAGCTTCATCCAAAATTTTCCTCCATAGTCCCATATCCCGGGGTACTACAATCCGGTCGTTGAACCACAAAGTACCTTCATCGTCCTTCCGGAAGCACTTCATTTCTCCGTTGTCTATCCTCCGCCGTATGTGAGACATACCCTTGTCTTTTCGTTGAGCTTCCATGATCTCCTCTCGGATAGTAGGAATGATAGCAAGATTATAGAGAGCTCCATACGGGATGACACGGAGGCTTGGTTCTTCATCATCCATTTCAGCAATAGTTAGGTGATGGATATGCGCCTTACGACTGAGCGCATCGGCGACCACATTCGCCTTTCCTGGATGATAATGAATCTCTAGTTCATAATCCTTAATGAGCTCTAGCCATCTTCGTTGCCTCATGTTCAATTCTTTCTGAGTGAAGATGTACTTCAAACTCTTGTGGTCGGTGTAGAGGTGTACAAGATTTCCGAGCAAGTAATGCCTCCACATCTTTAAAGCAAGGACCACGGCAGCTAACTCAAGATCATGAGTTGGATAATGCTGCTCGTGAGTTCTGAGTTGACGAGATCCATAAGCGACCACTCGTCTTTCTTGCATCAGCACGCAGCCAAGACCGATGCCAGATGCATCACAATAAACGTCGAATGGCTTTGTTGTATCTGGCTGAGCAAGAACTGGGGCTGTTGTGAGATGCTTCACTAAGGTCTTGAAAGCTTGTTCACACGCAGCACCCCATACAAATCTGGTGTTCTTCTTTAATAACTCCGTCATCGGTTTAGCAATCTTGGAGAAACTCGGAATAAACCTCCGGTAGTAACCCGCTAAACCGAGGAAGCTTCGGATTTCATATACTGACTTTGGGGACTCCCACTTCTGCACTTGGATAATCTTACTCGGATCTACAGCGATGCCCTCCGCTGAAATGATGTGTCCGAGAAAAGGTACTTGATTAATCCAGAATTCACACTTGCTGAATTTTGCATAGAGCTGATGATCTCGCAATCTTTGTAGCACAATATGCAGATGTTCAGCATGTTCTTCCTCTGACTTGGAGTACACCAAGATATCGTCGATGAAGACCACGACGAATTTATCCAACTCCGGCATGAACACTGAATTCATCAGGTACATAAAGTGTGCCGGGGCGTTGGTCAAACCAAAAGACATAACGAGATACTCATACAGCCCGTATCTCGTTGAAAACGCCGTCTTCGGAATATCTTCTGCCCGGATTTTAATCTGATGATATCCGGACCGAAGATCCATCTTCGAGAATACCTTCGCACCCACTAATTGATCGAAGAGCATATCAATGCGAGGTAGTGGATACTTGTTCTTGATGGTAACAGCGTTCAAAGGACGATAATCAACACAAAGCCGTAGTGTTTCGTCCTTCTTTTTGACAAACAACGCTGAACAACCCCAAGGTGACGAACTTGGTCGTATAAATCCCTTGCTTATTAGGTCATTCAGCTGCATCTTCAATTCTGCCAGTTCATTGGGTGCCATCTTGTACGGCTTTCGTGATATAGGTGTGGTTCCCGGTATAAGTTCGATCTTGAACTCAACGTCTCGCTCGGGCGGCATGCCCGGTAAATCGTCGGGAAACACATCCGGATACTCACATACCACCGGAATGTCCTCTATCTTGACAGCTTCCGTGTGGTTCACTGTTGCAATCTGTTGCCGTCTGGCGCCCAGAATTAATACATGAAGACCGTGCTGTGGGAAGTTGAGCTCAACGGTCCTGGAGCTGATGTTAAGAACCGCTCTGTGGTAATTCAACCACGACATCCCCAAAATGATGTCGATCTTCAGACCCTCAAGGATAATGAGAGTCGTAGGGTATATTTTACCCCCCAAAAAAAGAGGTGCTCGGGAGACAACCTCGCTTGCGGTACTGCTGTCCCCGGGCGAAGATATGAGGTATTGCCTCTTTGTATAAACGGTTTGGAGCTGATGTTGGGCCACAAAAGATTGGCTAATGAAGTTGTGTGTGGCACCGGAATCAAAGAGAACTAAAACCGGTAGCTGATTCAGAGAAAACATCCCTGCTAAAGCGGCTTCTCCTTCCGGAACATCATCAATCACAGTATAGTGAATGTTGCCCCTTATCTGCCCTCCTATCTGCAGATTGAGGTACGGGTCGTATTGTTGTAAACATGATGACCCGTAGCCTCGAATTCCCTCCAGACATTGCCTAGCATAATGGCCCTTACGCCCACAAGTAAGACACGGATGCCTCTCCGGTTCTTCGTTGACTTGCGGTGGACTGCTAGGTACATATGGCTGCAGCGATGGAGCACAAACCACCGTCTGATGCTGCGGCTGTGGAGGTGGTGTAAGTTGTAGAACTTGACCAGCAATCAATCTCTGAGGAGTTGATCGTACAGGTGGCCTCCATCTTTCACCGGTTGGCGTTTGATACACCAAATGGTACTTCTGAGGCACACGACTTGTGCTAGCCTGCTCGATCTTACTCATCTTTCTCTTCTCCACTTGCCACTCAAGTGTCGGCTTCTCTTGAATGAAAGCCGCATTGACCATGTTGGTGTAACTGCCGTTATTATGTACGGCCAGCTTCTCCCGTAATATGGCACTCAGGCCATGGAAAAATAGGTCACACCGTGCCTCTTCTTTCGCCACATATTCGGGAGCATATTGGGCCAAAAGATTAAATCTCCTGACATACTCGAGGACACTCATGTCCCCTTGCTTCAAGCCCAAAAATTCCTCCCGCTTTGCCTTGACAATACCTAGTGGTATGTAACGAGTACGAAAGGCTTCACAAAACTCTCTCCATGTTACTTGATGGCCCTCCGGAATGGTGGCAAGATGATCCACCCACCAATTTCCGGCGGCTCCATGGAGTTGTTGAGCGGCAAACTTTGTCTTCTGGTATTCATCACACTTGAATATTCCAAATTTAGACTCCATGACACGAAGCCATTGATCTGCTTCGACAGGTTCGGTGGCTTCAGTAAAGATAGGCGGTTGAGTCGCCAAGAAGTCCAGATAAGCGTCCCGAGGTGGAACGACTTGTTGCGTGTTCTGGAGTACGCCTTGCTGTACCAAATCTTGGAGTAAGCGTGTGTGTTCTTGTGTTGCTTCTTGGAGTAGCCTAGCGTTCTCTTGGTTAGACTCGACGACTCGAGTCATAAGATCCATCCATCCCGTGGATGGTGGTTCCAATGGTGGGATAGAAGCATCACCACCTCGACGAGAACTTTCGACCCTACTCCTAGAGCGATTACGAACCATACTGCAAAATGTAGTTGAGATGAGTTAAGCAAGAACTCAGCAGTATGTGAGACTAGTGGAAACATGATCATGTCAAAACTTTATGAAAGCAGTAACAAAATTCATGTTTACAAAACTCCTTAGTAGGCACAGCTATTCAACCTATCTGTACAGAACAGACCTTTCTGTACTATCTCCAGATTTCGACCTAGTTAAGAGCATTATCATAACTCAAGTTGAATACCAAAGTTAAAGTTAACTTCAGTATCTTTCCAACGAGTACTCATATGCCCCCAGATCATCTCTGGATTAAAAGTTATGACTTTTCCAAAGTTGACAGAATTCCTGGATAAAATTTGCCAGCACCTCCTTTGTACATGGCTGATTTTATCACAGTTGTATATGTAAATACAATAAGAACCTGAACAAACTTTGAACTACAACCATTTTGCACATTCATAATTTTTCCCATGGTGTATCATAGGCTCCTTAAGGGTTTATCTACAGAAAGTTATGGCTTAAAAACAGAAAGGTCCAGAGAGGTTTTGTTGCTGTCCTGGTTCTGGACAGTTTACCTTACTCTGAACTTTCTACCCATTTAGCATGTGATTTAGCTCTGGAGGTCTACAAGGAACTTGTAGATCACTTGAAAATCTTTCCATAGCTGTATCTTACACCTTAATTGGGTCAAGCTACTCAGAGTTATGCTCTGTTGAAGTCCAGCGCAAATTCCTGCCGAGAACAGAGCACTCTGTTTTTGAAATCTTTGAAGTCTAATCTGCCTCTCATTTGAATCTTAGCTCAAAATAAGAGTTCAGTAACTAATATTTGTTTCAAACTTCCATTTTTATTTGAAAGTTAGTTCATGAGTCATTTCTTCAAAGGAAAGGGGTTATTATGTTTAGTACGGCGTCGATGCACCGTAAGAAGCGTGTCGGTACTACGTAGCCTCACCAAAAGAAAATCCTAACCGGTTTATACCGGTATAACGTATCTTAGGTGGCACTAAAACGATCACTCGCAAACGTGTTCTATTCGTGCTACGATTTCGTGGTTAATCCTGCATAAGTCACACTCAATCGTCAGGTCCGGCTGCACACCGAACCCGGTATCCATACAGTTCTTACACCTGTCCGTCATCACTCGCACAGGTGTTCTCAAGCCAAACACGCCTTGAGCTACGTGTTCACGTTACTAACCACGTGACGGGGTTTCCCAAATTGCACCATGCACGCCTGGGACAGACGTTGCTCGAGTACCCCAAACGACATGAGGAGTCATAGAGGATACTAAAGCGGATCGGGTTACCTGCCACCCGTGGGGCTCCACCCTTCAGCTTGTGCGCACTGGTGGACAGCGCTTACGTGCACCCCCCAAGACATAACTCGTCCCGAGATGCACGATTTTCCGACATAACAAGTAAGTTAGGTTGCCACCTTCATATTAAGCTAATAGTAATCCTTATGTGGGCCTAGTACCGTATCCTCACCGTAACCTAAATTTTTGTCGTAATACCATCCTTATTCCGTGTGCTATTCCCAATGCGGCTCTGATACTAACTGAGACGGGCGCTGTACCGACTGAGTCAGGGCTCAGCTCTGATACCACGCTGACGCGACCCGCTCAACCGAGACAGGCCACTCGCCCGGGAATCACATTGGGTGGTGCCGTGTTATGCGGCACCCACAACACACATATGAGGAACAATGTATTACATAAAACAATAGCGGAAGCTTACAAGTTTTTCTTTCTAAATACTTTACATCAAGTAACTACAGCGGAAGTCTTTATCAACTCACGTCGAATAACTAAGAGCACCCGAGATGAAGTCCAGCCCGCGGACTCCTCTCGCTAGCAACACGAAGACAAGCAGCAGCGGCTGGGTTCTCCATGTGTTACCTGACTCGGGAGTTCCCGAGTCTCACCGGACAACCTTCTTTTCAGCATCGTTGTTAACCTGCAAAACCACTTATATAGCAAGCGTGAGCACATAGGCTCAGCAAGTCTGACCCGTCTCTCCTAAACAAGAAACTCTACATGCACGATGGTTTCAAATGGGTCGGCTAGATTTGCATAAGGGACTCGCCTAAAGTTGATCCTTAACTTTCATATTTTAAGCCTCATTGTGCCGACCTTGAGCCGAAAAGCATCGCAACTCCACAATCAAACAAGAAACGCTTTGTTGCGATGCTCCTTGCACAAAGTGAAAGTAAACTTTAATGAGCCTATCTCTAATTCAATCATGGTTGCAATACAAGTTTTAGCACATCCTCATCAAGTTCAAAGATAAACAATTCCAGTTGTTACTACGTCAAGACGCAGTGAGCAAGTATGCTCATATGACCGCGAGCGACGGTGATTCGAATCAGTACACGCCCGGACTACACGACACGTACACCCGTACTCCGAGTTGCCGGCAGCAACCTCGACTGACGTTGTACGCGGCCACCTTTCCCAAGATCTTCCACATTGGACGCAGTCCAACTGCCCCGAGTACGCAAGCTCCCTCAAGGTACATACCCGCTGTGGTATGTTCTTGAGCGAGTTACCTCCTGCTACCCTGACGCCGAAAGCCTAAGGCAGTTGGAAAAGTTTCACTATGGATCTCCCAAGGTACATCGGTTTCCTGGGTCCCATATAGCCAGTATGTGCCCGGTACACAACTCAAACTTGTCCAACAGGGCCAAGTACGGACGGGCCTTAACCGACACAGGCAGGGCTATGCACGCACGGCCTGCAACCTGCTGCATCTAAACCTCCCTGCCCGGTCTCCATTTCTTATGTGTGAACTTTCCTCATCTTTTCTAATTCGGACCCGTTCCGAGTAAACCAGCCCTAAACTCGCGAGTAGATTCCAACTACTCGTCTTCTACTGGACCTTTCCTACTAACATTAGCGTAGCCAAATTCCCTCGAGGAGTTGCTATTCTACCCTTTCTCTCTTAGGTGTTTTTGGTCATGCAAGTGGGGTTTTCAATATCATCTAGACGTAATGCAATCAACGATGCACAACTATGATCTCTACAAATGAAAATGCTTTATAAAACGGTTCAAATGCAAACCGGGGCTTGCCTGTTTTGCAGGTGACTACTGTTACAACCAGTTAGTGATGATCACTTGGAGCTTGATCACTTGGTCTCCTCCCTCCTTGATCTTCACTTCAAGTCCTCCTCACCTTCCTCACGTATATGCTACATGTTATGATCATTCATATGTATTTAATTTAAAAGCTTTTGCTTATAAGATCTAATGACCATTTTAAAACTGAAACTTTGTTTAAGAATTTGAAATGACACTGGTGCTAGTGGTTTGGGTTGGGCTTAAACACTAAGATCAAGTGTTGAGTGCTTCTTCTCACTTAAGTGTTGATCACCTTAAGAGATCACACATGACAGTGGTGATCCAGAGCTCTAATGGAGCTGAGAATTTTCATGTGAGTTCCTTGTCACAAGAAAGTCCTCTGGACCAAAATTTAGCACATTTCATGGAATGGTTTATTCAGAATAATTCTTTAAGTGTTCAGTCAAAGATGAATTAATTCTGAGGTAACATCCATGTTCATGTCAAACTCAGTGAACCACAATTTCAATTATAGTCTATAGAGTCTACATGAATTCCTAGGATTTTTGGAGCTAGGAATTTCCCAGAACTGAATTTACAAGTTTTGGAAATTCTCTGAAAATGTTTCTGTATTCATTTGAATACAGGAACTTACAATCTGAATTACCCTGATCAATTCAACTCCAAATGAGCTGAAACTTTTACAGGAGTCTAATAACACCCTATAGAATATTCTGGCAAAATTTGAGGATTTTTGGATAAACCAAACTCCCTCTACAATTCTTTTGCTGGAAAGCTTTAAAGAATTTTCCAGAATTAAATAAAGACTTTCATACAAATTGGGTTGCATAATTGGATAGAGTTTGTCAATCTGAATCTAACCCAATTTGAATCACTAAATTTGGAGGTTCCTAGCAAAAGTTATGCTCTTCTAAAGTTTGGGAAAAATCTGGGATTTGAATAAATCCGAGGAAAAGTTTAAACCTGACTGTGGGCCATGGGGCACGTGTCAGTTACAGAATCAAAGGCACACGGGGCCACACATATTCCTCTGTGCAGTCACACGGGATCCCACAGCCACAGAGGATCAGGGTTTTAAACTCTCTCACTGACGACTGGGCCCGTCGACCCCTTCTTCTACCTCGGGTCAGTTCCCGCGCTCCGGGTGCCCGCGCCGCCGCCCTCGCCGGTGATCGCCGGAACTCGATCTCCCGGCCTCTGCTCGAGCCCTTGCTCGCCGCCAGAGCCTAACCCGCCCTGCTGTGCACGATGGTAAGGTTTCCCCGAGCCGGCAAAACCTCTATGGTAGCTAGCGACGCTGCGGCAGCCCGACACTTCATCGGCGACGTCGGCCGGCCATCCTAGTGCACCAACAGTTCGACAAAATGGTGCTACAGCACCAGTGAACGATGGGGGAGCTCGGCCTAGCCTCAAAAACGTTCGAGAATGATGGCAAACATGCTTTCACCGTGCGACTGCGGTCCCCCGGTTCGGTCGCCGGTAGAAACCCATGAAATACTCGGTCTATGTGCAGTTTTAGGCTAGAACCGTGAAGGGCAAAGGATCGCTTATCGCTTTGGGCCCTTCGTGCAAACTTTGACGAACAAAGATTGAGAATTGGGAAGGAATTTGGGATTACCGTGCCGGAAGGTCAGATGGAGTACGCCGGAGCAACTTTTCAAAATTCACTCCCGGCGATGCATGGCACGGTCTGCTCTTTGGAGGGGAGCAGCAGGGTGCCTTGGCGCGTCCAGAGGCGCCGGCACTTGGTCGTGATACTCACCAGACTGAGCTGTCCACGGACGCCTCCCAATCAATCCTTGTTCGGCCGCCGCACGGCCGTGGTGGATTCGGGGTAGGAGAGCCGATCATGGGTCGGGGACGCGTTGAGGAGGGAGAGGGAGCTGCGCCGGTGCTATCTGGCTATTGACCAGCTGTTGTTCGCGCCTGTTTGAGCCGGCTGTCGAGCAAACGACGGCGGCGGCGCTGGTGTTGCTCAGGGCGCGAGGGAAGAAGAAAAGCCTCTGTGCTCGGTCCGTGTGCAGAGGGAGAGCACGTTGTGGATGGATGAGGGCGCTGGGGGGGGGGGGGGGGCTGTATCGGCGCTGGAGTCGGTTGCGGGGGCGGCCGACCAGCTGCGGGCGTGCTGTCCCGAGCAGCAGCTGCTGTCGCTCCCCTGAAGGCAGCAAAACAGAGACCCATCTCTTTTGTGTAGATATTTTGGTACCTATGACATGTGGGTCCCATCTCCCCCTTATCTTTCTAAAATATCTCAACAATCTGCAAATGATGAAATTCAACTGTGTGGAGTTGAAAATTAAACTGCATTTGAATAATTGGGCAAGTTTCATCCAAATTCAAATATGCATTCGAATTCTTTGTCTTTTAAAGTCCATTTTGCAAAATGGGTTTGCAAACTATTTCCATAAATCATGAAACTTTGCACACCCCCTAATTTGGACTCAGGGAATTCAAATATGGAATCTGATTTTTATTTTGGCTGCTGCAAATGAGATTTTTAGCACAACAGTTTTGAATTCCATTGTGTTTTTCTCATTTGAATTTTTGTTTGAACAAATTGTTCCAAATCTGATTTTTGTTTTCTCACACATATGGGAACTTCCCATCCTTGTTTTAGACCCCTCTAGGGTTCCAAGTTCTCAAATAAACATTTGACTTGTGTGAAGCAAAATCCTCATGTGTGTTATCACATGTGGGGAAAAATTTTAACAAGTCCCAATTTTCATACATATAAAACCAACTTTTGCAAATAAGTGTTTCTTTGTATTCATAATTTTGGGACCTTTACAGTTGCCCGAGGTACAACCCCGCGGAGGCAAATCTCAGCCTCCAGATGAGGGCGGGAAACGCCGTGATGGACAGCCAAGCTGTTCATACGGAGCATCTCACCACAAAGCTCAAGGAGAGCATGAGCCGTGGAGACCATTTCGAGAGTGCTCACAGCGCACTCCACAATGTGCTCCTTCCGACGATCAAGCGACTGAATGAACAACATAATCAGTTGCATCGTCTGAAGAAGGCGAAGAGGAAAAGCCGTGTCGACATCGCGGCATTGCAAGAACTGGTACAGAATCTGACCCAGCAGAACAAGGAACTTACTCAAGAGCGGGACGACGCTATTGAGGAAGGGCAAGGCTGGGAAGAAGATTACAACCAGGCCATGGACGAGGTGCATGCTTTGCAGGACCTCGTACCTCCGGTATTGGGCGTACCGGTGGTCTTGGGCCTTCCAGCAATGGGAGAACCCAAGATGGGAGAAGAGGTGGTAGATCCAGAGCCACCAGCAGAGGTACCGGAGGAGGACGACCCACAGGAGGTCGAGTTCTACTCCGAGTAGCGGGTTACAGTTGCCATGTAGGGCAGCCAGGGTAGTGTAGTCCAAATTTTATAATCGGTGACATGTCGTGTAGACAGTAGCGTATGCATAGGTAGTGACGACATGAGCACGACTTCTCGGAGACCCGAGAATAATGTATCTTGTATAAAGTTTATGCTTTATCAATATATGTAAATGCTGTGCAAATTAATCATGTGTCACTTCAATACCTACTGTTGCATATGGAATTTTAAGCAAGACATGTGCTAATCGCTGCTGTTTTGAATTTCAGAATGACGCGTACTCGTGCCAACCCTGACGTTGGGGGTACTAGTCAAAGGGGAGAGACCTCCCAACCACCTCCCGAGGACTCCTCGGGACAGCAGCAACAACAGCAACAGCAAACACCGCCACCGCCACTGCCAACGGTTACATTGGCCGACATCGTCGCGGCAATGGCGGGTTCACATCAGCAGCACACGGAGTTGCTGCAAACTCTTATTGCCAATACGTCTCGCCCAGAGAGACGTCAAGATCATGAGGAGCGTCAACAGAGCTCCTACTCCGACTTCCTGGCGAATCATCCCCCTGTATTCTCAAGGGCGGATGAACCTCTTGACGCGGACAACTGGCTCCGCGCGATAGAGATGAAGTTTGGGCTGCTCCAGATAAGCGAGCAGCGCAAGACTCAGTTCGCGGTCCAGCAGCTCCAAGGATCCCCGAGAGCGTGGTGGGCCAACTTCTGTGCTTCACAGCCCACCGACCGAGTGATGACCTGGACGGAGTTCCGGACGGCCTTCAGGGCCTATCACATACCGCCAGGTTTGATGAAGAGGAAGACGCGGGAGTTCTTACACCTGCAACAAGGGAGACGGAACGCGCTGGAATACTCCAGGGCGTTCAACGATCTCGCGCTACATGCGTCGTATCATGCCGATACTGACGAGAAGCGGCGGGACCACTTTTACCAGGGGCTTAACCCGCTCCTGAAGGACAAGTTGGCGATGTTCAATCGCGGCAGCCTCAACGACATCATTGATGCTGCGATTGTTCAGGAGGACTCCGGCAAGGAGTTAGCGGCGGCGGAGAGAAAGCGAATCGCGCCGCAGAACAGCGGAGAAGGAGGCGGTCCTTCTCAGAAGTTTCGGATGGTGAATCGCCCACCATCAGGTCCTGTAACACCCCAAAAAAAATTTTGTTAAGACCCTAAATCATGTTAAGAGGGGAATTTAAATTTTTTTGGACATGTTGCATGTTTTGCAACAATTTAAATTCAAACTGGAATTCAATTTAAATTCAAAGCAGAGAAGAAATAGAAAAAAGAAAACAGAAAACAGAAAAAAACCGGCCAGTGGGCCGAAACACACCAGCCGGCCCAACCAGCACCGCGCCAGCCCGCAGCCGCGCGCACGCCTCTTCCTCCCACTGACAGGCGGGGCCCACCAGCCCTTTTTCTACCTCGCGCCCGCGCCGGGACTCTCTCACCCCGAATCCAAACCGACCCGGATTTCTGCGAATCCCAGCCGAATTTCGATCGGGGGCGACGCAAACTCGATCTAAACCACCCCGCCGCCCTTCCCTGTCTATAAAAACCCCGGCCTCGTTCTGTTTTTCCCACGCGATCCGCCGTTTTTACTCCGGTGAGAACTCGAGCCTTCTCCGGCGAAATTCTGGCCGATCTAAGCTCGGAAATTCCAATCTAACTCGCTGGTCTTGATCCACTGCCTCCGGGGAACCCTGCAGGTGCAGAAAACTCGGTGACTTGCGGTTCAAACACAGCGCCGACGAGCCTCACCGTGGTTTCACTTCGGACCTCGTCGCCGACCGCCTTCCAGGATCAAGAAAACCCCCGAGGTGAGATCCCCGACCTCCCCTCCACCGATCTATGCCATAAAATCATAGTTCTAGGAAGAATTCCCGAAGATCCGCAATTCTCCGGCGAGATCGCCGCTTCCCGCCGCCGTGTGCCGCCGGGCAGCGCCGCCCGCGCTCGATCAGAGCGACGTGGCCGCTTGTGCGCCGTTTATTTTAAATCGCACGGTAGACTTTAAAACCCCGCGTACCAGTTCGGCGTTATAATCTCAGCCGTCTGTTTAAATCGGACGGTCCACGTCAGCCCCGCGTTATAAACACTGGAAATCTTACGTGCTACCCCCTGGGGTTCTCGGGAAATAAGAGCTAGCCCCGAAAACTTCTGATCTAGCCCCTAGAACTTCAGAAAATCATGTAAATTCATTTAGAAATCAGTTTTAGCCCCTGCACTTAATAAAAATTAGGAAAAACTCCTCTGTTATGAGTAGCTAGACCCCTGAAAATTGTTAAAATAATATTATAGACCTAACCCTGTTTGATATTTAATTTAGGAAATTGAATAGGTGGCTAGTATTTAAAATTTAAAAAGTGGGACAAACATATTGTCAAAATTTAATTAAAAACTTTCTCAGTACTTAGAAAACTTTGGAGTGAGATAAAAATATATTTTTTGGGCTGAAATGAATCTGTTTAATTTATTATTCACATTTAGGGACACATTTTTAAGTAAAGAATAGTTCTGGAAAATAGGGAGAATAATTGTAAAATAGTTTACATCAGAGGAAAAGGTCAAAAGTATATTAGTAAATAATTTAGATCAGAACCTATTCTGTTTAGATGATGTGTCTTGTTATTTTCATAATAAAGTTCACATTTGGGCATAGGAAATAAATCTGAAAATATAGCAACTAGTAAATGATAAATGGAGTTCTAAAATCCAAAGAATTCAGTTTAGGGTTGGTAGAAATTCTGAAGACACTTATGAAGAAGGAAAATACCTTTCATGCATACTTGGTAGCTAAAAGGTGTAGTAATTGAATATAAGGAATTTATTTAAATTGGAAACTCATATATATAGTATGTAAGTATAAATGTGAACACAAAAGTAGGAATCATATACACATGATTAAAAATGCATGCAAGCCACAAATCAACACACATAGAGTAACCACAACACATATAATGGTGAATGACTTTCATAAATATGAATGTGTGGTTTGTATGAAGTGGAAGTGTGAACTATGTCTTATGGATTGTTGTTTTTCTTTTGCTATGTGTGATGGTATGATGTAGAACCTGCTCAAGAGCAAGTTATTCCTTTCCAAGATCAGGACTACCCATTTCAAGAGCAGCAGGAAGGAGGCAAGTGTCCTTGACCACTTTGATCCTATGCTTGGATGTGTAGATAGAATTATTTGCATTGTCAAATGAAATATGAAACCCATGCTAGGAAGTTTCCCTAGAATTACATTATCTTGTTTCCTTGTAGCTTGGGTTGGGATTCATTTTATCATGTCATTTATTATCATGCATATGCTTAGCCATGCTTAGAATGGGATAATTGGGATATGAGATCATCAGTTTATTTTACCATACTCTTGAATGAGATATTGTGAGTTATGTAGAGGTAGGGATCAAGGCAAGTTGGATGTTTTGGTTGTGTGTTGGGTGCACGAGATTCGGGTTTGTGTTTAGTACTTGCCTGGATCCTAAGGACCGGTTCATGGAGCATGTAACCTGGCTTTACCGTGCCAACCACATGCTGAGATGGGGCAGCTTGGCCAATTAATTAGGTGTATTCCCGGCGTAGTATGGGTGTGTTGGATGGTGCGGGGAATAGGTGTCAACTGGACTAATATATGAACCGCAAGGCTCAAGAGGGGGCCACTGCAGCGGGGTTGGAGCCTCTTGTATGCTGTTAGGGGTGAAACCTCAGTGGGCCCACGCTCGTCGAGAATTCCTTTGTAAAGGCTTCGTAGTGATCTCCTGGCTACACACCTGGGAAGTGTGAATGTGGTTCGTAGCCACTGGCATAATGGAGGTTCTTTTAGTCCACACGGCAACGGGGGATGAAATCACTACATGTGGGTACAGTGGTGCAAACTCTGCAGAGTCAAAACTGTCATGACAGCCGTGCTCACGGTCAAGAGCGGCTTGGACTTATTCATGATTAGAGGAGTGATGGTTTTTGGAAGTTGTGGATGTTAAGCGGGGAGCTTAACATTGGACTTATTCACGGTACAGTGGTGCAAACTCTGCAGAGTCAAAACTGTCATGACAGCCGTGCTCACGGTCAAGAGCGGCTTGGACTTATTCATGATTAGAGGAGTGATGGTTTTTGGAAGTTGTGGATGTTAAGCGGGGAGCTTAACATTGGAAATGATGTTATGGTTATTTGATTATGATGATGGGATGGAAGATTGGGACCATTTCACCTATGTGGTAATGTAGGTGCTTAATAAGCTAAGGTGATAGGTATTTATTGCGTAGTGCTTTAACCATGGGTTCAACCTTCTCTTGTTCTAGCCATGCATGATATAATTTTCCCACACATGCTGAGTACCATTGGTACTCAACCTTGCATATTTGTTGGTTTATATTGCTGCTCAGGTCAAGATAATGAGGTGGTGTATAATGACCAAGACTTTGGACCCGAAGGAGGTTTCTAGGTTCATGGAGACCCCCGGGCAACGCCTGTGACGGAGCCCTCAAGAATAATATTCCGCTGCTAGTTTATTTACTTGTGATGAACTTATTATTGTCCATCTAGACATTTGCTATGTAAGACTTATTTATATTCGACACCTGGCTTGTAATAAATGATTCTTCACTATTTGTCATCACATGTATGAGAAAATGATCCTGCCATACATGTGATATTCACTTGGTTGTTCTTCGGAAGAACCGGGTGTGACAGAAGTGGTATCAGAGCCAAGGTTGCCCGTAGGAACGTGGACCTAGATAGAAATGGACGTATTTAAGGGCCCTATTTTCTTAAAAACTATTTTACAAGGTGTGGGTTGAAAAGTGTTATTTAAGGAGACATTTTCTTCATCTTACCCTAATTTTCATTCAAAATAGGATTTTTGTTTAAAAAGTTTATCTAACCTAAGTTTAAATGCTTTTTGTTTTATATGGTTCGCATGATTCGCACCGCTCGCAAGTCCACAGGAGGGAGAGTCCCCGTAGTTGCCCTTGCCGAAAGAGAGGAGAGCCGTCCGGTGACGTACCTTTCCTACGGATTGGCAGTATGAGGCTTATTGCGCCGTCTTCGACGTATGCTCGAAGCCGCCGGCAATACGGGCAAGCTAATCATACACTATAACTCCACCAGGACCATCCGGGAGAAGCGGGAAGAATGGAGTTCCGAAATGAGGATTATCCATGAAAATCAGCTGCTCAAGATCCACCGCTCTCCAGCTTGTCGAGCGACACAGGTCGATGCGTAGAAGGATGTTACCTGGGAGGCAATCACCTGCCAGAGTCACATCTATCGTCGCCACCTGGACAGACTGAGTACATGTATGTCCTCCAGCGTGAGAGGGGTACCACGGAGTACAAGTACCCGCCAGTGCAGCAAGGGACTTCCCATGAGCACATGGACTTGTGCTTGGAGGATGCTGCTATGCTCAGCACTCGACTGCAGGAGTGTCAGCAAGAGCTTCCGGATGTTTGGGACACCCTGAAGGAAACGGAGGCATTGCTGTGAGCCTGCTTGAGGGCGAAAGAAGGAGGAGATGGGAATGAACTGTGTGTCACCGTAAATGATACATGGACTCCTGACTCCCCAGATCGCCGAGTGATCAGGCATCGTCGCACTTCTCCACCAGCAGCCTCCCCACCAAAAGCAGAGTCAGAAGGCAGCCGAAATGATGAGGAAGATCCCGAGGAGCCAGCTCAAGAAAATGAGTAGCGTAGAGTCTTTCCCTTAAATTAGAAGGACGTCGAGTAGTCGAGTCGTTACGTTAGTTAATGGTGTGTTAATGCTTGGTGTGTGACGTGAGTTGTGGAAGCCATGAGCAATTGTCCACAGCCTCGTCTTCAGATTGTTTTGCTTTGGCGTGTGAACCCACATGAAATAATATTGCATTTATTTTTGTGTGAGAAATGAACCCTCAGAAAAGTATAACAAAGCCTCAACACTTCAAAGTACAAACAAATGAAAGTAGTAAGATGATACTAAATGCTTTCAAATTAACATTGGTTAATTCTGCCAGATGGCCGGAAGAGGAAAAGGACGTGCTGCCAACCCCGCCAACAACAATGATGAGGCATGCAACCCTCATCTTTCTGGAGGCCAGGACCGGGGTGGTCGCCGTGAAGGAGTTGATCCCCTCCACCAAATGCTGGAGAATCAAAATCAGCTCATCCAGAACTTGACTCAAGTGGTGGCCAACTTGCATCAAGTTCCACCTCCACAAGCTGCACCACGCCAACCAAGGTTGAGTGAGTTTCTAGGAACTCAACCTCCAAAGTTTGCAAGTGCTGCTGAACCTCTGGAGGCAGATCATTGGTTAAAGACCATTGAAAGAAAGATGAGGATCATACAGTGCCAAGGGTATGAGAGGGTGCTGTTTGCCTCTCATCAATTGCATGGACCTGCTGCTGATTGGTGGACCGCCTACGTGGCTGCCCATCATGACCCTGAGAACATCACTTGGGAAGAGTTCAAGCGTAGCTTCCGCAACCATTACATCCCAAGAGGTGAACTCAAAAACAAGAGGAATGAGTTTTTGGGACTGCAGCAGGGAAACATTACGGTGAGGGAATACCTCACTAAATTTACTCAACTATCCTGTTATGCCCCACGAGACATAGAGACTGATGAGCAGAAACAAGATTGTTTCGTGGAAGGGCTTACCACCGAAATGCAGTGTGCGATGTCCTCAAATGAGTATGAAAGCTTCCAAAAGATGGTGGACAGAGCATTTGTGGTGGAAAGGAAGCTGAAGGCCTTGGAAAATGAGAACAAGAGGAAGGCCGGGTGGTCACATCTAGCCTCAGGGAGCAACACTCGCCCACGTCTGATGCAGCAACCTGCAGGGCAGACGAACCGTGCTGCGGTACCCTACTAAGCACCAAGAGGGTACAACCCGAACTACAGGCCTCCCGCAGCACCAGCACAGCCACAACGTCAGTTTGTACAGCAGCCTCGTCCCGCATATCCACCTCGACCAGCAGTGCAAGGACCCCCAAACCAACCCCAAGACAATAAAGGCCAAGCACCTAAGGTTGGGGTGCAATGTTTCAATTGTGGTTAAGTGGGGCACTACGCCCATAAGTGCCCAAAGAAGAAGCCCACACAGCCTCAACAGCAGAATGTAATGAGAGGACGGGTGAACCACATCACTATGGAGGAAGCACAAGAGGCACCCGACGTGGTAGTTGGTAAGTTTCCTGCCAATTTACACATTGCAACCCTGCTGTTTGATTCTGGTGCTACCCACTCGTTCATTGCTCAAGGGTTTGTTAAGAAGCATGATCTAGCAACAACACAAATGAACCATATGCTAGCAGTAAACTCACCAGGTGGAGAAATAAGGACAAGATAAGTGTGTCCCAAGGTGAATCTAGACATTAATGGGGTGGTATTTACTGCCAACCTCATAGTGATAGATTCCCAAGGGATTGATATTATTTTGGGCATGGACTGGTTGACCAAACATAAGGGAATCATCCATTGTTCGACCAGAACGGTGGAACTAACGCACCCTAGTGGCACAAAAGTAAAGTTTATAACAATACAAGAGCCTAGAAGGAACGTTAAAATAAATCAAGTTGAGGTGAAAGTGGAGGAGATCAGGACCATCAGGGAATATCCCGATGTTTTTCCGGAGGAGTTGCCAGGTATGCCTCCCGATCGTGAAGTGGAATTCGCAATTGAGCTAGTGCCTAGAACAGCTCCGATATACAAGAGACCTTATCGGATGGACTCCAAGCAGCTGGGGGAACTCAAGGATCATTTGAGAGAATTGACGGAGAAGGGGTATATTCGTCCTAGTTTCTCACCATGGGGAGCTCCAGTCATATTTGTGCCCAAGAAGGACGGAACCCAGAGGTTATGCGTGGACTACCGTGCCTTGAATGAGGTAACCATCAAGAATAAGTACCCATTACCCCACATTGAAGACTTGTTTGATCAGTTGAGGGGAGCTTGTGTGTTCTCGAAAATTGATCTCAGGTCGGGATACCACCAACTTAAGATAAGGCAATCTGATATTCCCAAGACAGCTTTCATATCTCGGTACGGACTGTATGAATACACTGTCATGCCTTTTGGGCTAACTAATGCCCCGGCGTACTTCATGTATCTCATGAACAAGGTATTCATGGAATATCTGGAAAAATTTGTGGTGGTCTTCATAGATGACATTCTTGTCTTCTCCAAAGATGAAGAAGAACATGAGAAACATCTAAGGTTGGTGTTGCAGAGGCTAAGAGAACACCAACTATATGCCAAGTTGAGCAAGTGTGAGTTTTGGCTGAAGAGAGTTCCCTTCTTAGGACATATAATCTCGGAGGGAGGAATCTCCGTGGATCCTGCCAAAATCGAGGATATACAGAAGTGGAAGACCCCTGAAAATGTCGGGGAAGTTCGAAGCTTCTTGGGATTGGCGGGATACTATCGACAGTTTATTGAGGGATTCTCTAAAATCTCGAGACCCCTCACCAAACTGTTGGAGAAGGGAATCACATTCACATGGACGCCACAGTGCGAGACGAGTTTTCAGGAGCTAAAGAAAAGATTGACAACAGCCCCAGTGTTGGTTATGCCAGATATGCAGAAGAATTTCACAGTGTACTGCGATGCCTCTGGAAACGGGTTGGGATGTGTTCTCATGCAAGAAGGGCATGTCGTGGCATATGCACCCCGGCAGCTTCGGAAGCACGAGAAAAACTATCCTACACATGACTTAGAACTAGCCGCAGTGGTACACGCGTTGAAAATTTGGCGACACTATTTGATGGGGAAGAGGACAGAGATATATACGGATCATAAGAGTTTGAAGTACATATTCACACAGCCAGACCTCAACCTCAGACAAAGGAGATGGTTAGAGCTAATCAATGACTTTGATGTGGGCATCAACTATCATCCTGGGAAAGCAAACGTCGTGGCCGATGTTTTAAGTCGGAAAGTGCAGGTCAATAAGTTGAGCTTGAAAAACATGCCTGCAGAATTGAAGGATGAGGTTATAAGGCTCAATCTATGCCTGGTAAATAGTGGTGAAGCCATCGCCATGGAAGTCGATTCCACACTCGAGCGAGACATACGCGAGGGTCAAAAGAATGACGAGAAGATACGAGAGATCAGACAACTCATCAAGAAAAATAAAGCTCCTTTTTTAGAGAGGATGAACAAGGAACGGTGTGGCACGGGAAAAGAATCTGTGTGCCAGAAGTAAAGGAGATCCGTGAATTGATTTTGAAGGAGGCTCATGATTATGACTATTCCATTCATCCTGGGAGTACGAAGATGTACCAGGACCTCAAGAGCAGGTATTGGTGGTATGGCATGAAGCGAGATGTTGCGGAACATGTTGCTCTATGTGACACATGTCAGTTGGTGAAAGCAGAACATCAACGACCCGCGGGATTATTGCCACCACTCAAAGTGCCTGAATGGAAATGGGAAGAAATCGGTATGGATTTCATAGTGGGATTGCCGAGGACCCAATCTGGATATGATTCAATATGGGTCATCATCGACAGGCTAACCAAGGTAGCTCACTTCATCTCCGTAAAGGAAAGCTACATCGGATCCAAATTGGCGGAATTGTACATGTCAAGGATCGTGTGTTACCATGGAGTGCCAAAGAAGATTGTGTCGGATCGAGGGACACAGTTCACCTCAAGGTTCTGGCAGAAGTTGCACGAAACCATGGGAACCCATCTGAACTTTAGTTCTGCCTATCATCCCCAAACTGATGGGCAGACGGAAAGAACCAATCAGATTCTTGAAGATATGCTGAGGGCATGTGCACTCAAAAACAATCGGAGTTGGGATAAGAACTTACCGTATGCGGAGTTTTCCTATAACAACATCTATCAAGCTAGTATGAAGATGTCACCATTTGAAGCCTTGTACGGGAGGAAGTGCAGAACTCCCCTATTTTGGAACCAAACGGGGGAAAGTAAAGTGTTTGGTCCTGAAGTACTACAAGAAGCTGAGGCGAAGGTGAGGGAAATTCGCAACAATTTGAGGATAGCACAGACACGCCAAAAGAGCTATGTCGATGTACGAAGAAGAGAGCTCATTTTCAACGTGGGAGACTATGTCTATCTCAAGGTGTCCCCTATCAGAGGACTTCGTCGGTTCAAGGTGAAAGGGAAGTTGTCACCTCGATACATCGGACCCTTTCAAGTTCTGGAAAGGAAAGGCGAAGTGGCGTATCAACTAGAGTTACCGGATGTATTCCATGTGTCACAACTCAAGAAATGCCTGAGGACACCTGAAGAGGTGTTACCCATAAATGATGTAGAAGTAGCTGAGGATCTGTCTTATGCCGAGCTGCCATTCAAGATTTTGGAGACAATGGAACGTCTCACAAGAAATAAAAGAATCCGGATGTGCAAGGTGCAGTGGAAGCATCACTCAGAAGAGGAAGCCACCTGGGAGCGAGAAGATGAGCTTAAGGCACAATTTCCGGAATTGTTTTCTTAGAACCACCAATCTCGAGGACGAGATTTCTTTTAAGGGGGGGTAGTGCTGTAACACCCCAAAAAAAATCTTGTTAAGACCCTAAATCATGTTAAGAGGGGAATTTAAAAATTTTTGGACGTGTTGCATGTTTTGCAACAATTTAAATTCAAACTGGAATTCAATTTAAATTCAAAACTGAAAAGAAATAGAAAAAAAGAAAAAGAAAACAGAAAAAAACCGGCCAGTGGGCTGAAACCCACCAGCCGGCCCAACCAGCACCGCGCCAGCCCGCAGCCGCGCGCGCGCCTCTTCCTCCCACTGACAGGCGGGGCCCACCAGCCCTTCTTCTACCTCGCGCCCGTGCCGGGACTCTCTCACCCCGAATCCAAACCGACCCGGATTTCTGCGAATCCCATCCGAATTTTGATCGGAGGCGACGCAAACTCGATCTAAACCACCCCGCCGCCCTTCCCCGTCTATAAAAACCCCGACCTCGTTCTTTTTTTCCCACGCGATCCGCCGTTTTTACTCCGGTGAGAACCCGAGCCTTCTCCGGCGAATTCTGGCCGATCTAAGCTCGGAAATTCCGATCTAACTCGCTGGTCTTGATCCACCGCCTCCGGGGAACACTGCAGGTGCAGAAAACTCGGTGACTTGCGGTTCAAACATAGCGCCGACGAGCCTCGCCGTGGTTTCACTTCGGACCTCGTCGTCGACCGCCTTCCAGAACCTCCGAGCTCAAGAAAACCCCCGAGGTGAGATCCCCGACCTCCCCTCCACCGATCTATGCCATAAAATCACAGCTCTAGGAAGAATTCCCGAAGATCCACAATTCTCCGGCGAGATCGCCGCTTCCCGCCACCGTGCGCCGCCGGGCAGCGCCGCCCGCGCTCGATCAGAGCGACGTGGCCACTTGTGCGCCGTTTATTTTAAATCGCACGGTAGACTTTAAAACCCCGCGTACCGGTTCGGCGTTATAATCTCAGCCGTCTGTTTTAAATCGGACGGTCCACGTCAGCCCCGCGTTATAAACACTGGTAATCTTACGTGCTACCCCCTGGGGTTCTCGGGAAATAAGAGCTAGCCCCGGAAACTTCTGATCTAGCCCCTGGAACTTCAGAAAATCATGTAAATTCATTTAAAAATCAGTTTTAGCCCCTGGACTTAATAAAAATTAGGAAAAACTCCTCTGTTATGAGTAGCTAGATCCCTGAAAATTGTTAAAATAATATTATAGACCCTGTAGTGGGGTGAGTTTACCTTTTTAACCCCGTTTGATATTAAATTTAGGAAATTGAATTGGTGGCTAGTATTTAAAATTTAAAAAGTGGGACAATCATATTGTCAAAATTTAATAAAAACTTCCTCAGTACTTAGAAAACTTTGGAGTGAGATAAAAATATATTTTTTGGGCTGAAATGAATCTGTTTAATTTATTATTCACATTTAGGGACACATTTTTAAGTAAAGAATAGTTCTGGAAAATAGGGAGAATAATTGTAAAATAGTTTACATCAGTGGAAAAGGTCAAAAATATATTAGTAAATAATTTAGATCAGAACCTATTCTGTTTAGATGATGTGTCTTGTTATTTTCATAATAAAGTTCACATTTAGGCATACGAAATAAATCTGAAAATATAGCAACTAGTAAATGATAAATGGAGTTCTAAAATCCAAAGAATTCAGTTTAGGGTTGGTAGAAATTCTGAAGACACTTATGAAGAAGGAAAATACCTTTCATGCATACTTGGTAGCTAAAAGGTGTAGTAATTGAATATAAGGAATTTATTTAAATTGGAAACTCATATATATAGTATGTAAGTATAAATGTGAACTCATTTATTATCATGCATATGATTAGCCATGCTTAGAATGTGATAATTGGGATATGAGATCATCAGTTTATTTTACCATTCTCTTGAATGAGATATTGTGAGTTATGTAGAGGTAGGGATCAAGGCAAGTTGGATGTTTTGGTTGTGTGTTGGGTGCACGAGACTCGGGTTTGTGTTTAGTACTTGCCTGGATCCTAAGGACCGGTTCATGGGGCATGTAACCTGGCTTTACCGTGCCAACCACATGCTGAGATGGGGCAGCTTGGCCAATTAATTAGGTGTATTCCCGGCGTAGTATGGTGTGTTGGATGGTGTGGGGAATAGGTGTCAGCTGAACTACCATATGAACCGCAAGGCTCAAGAGGGGGCCACTGCAGCGGGGTTGGAGCCTCTTGTATGCTGTTAGGGGTGAAACCTCAGTGGGCCCACACTCGTCGGGAATTCCTTTGTAAAGGCTTCGTAGTGATCTCCTGGCTACACACCTGGGAAGTGTGAATGTGGTTCGTAGCCACTGGCATAATGGAGGTTCTTTTAGTCCACCCGGCAACGGGGGATGAAATCACTACATGTGGGTACATGGGTGCAAACTCTGCAGAGTCAAAACTTTCATGACAGCCGTGCTCACGGTCAAGAGCGGCTTGGACTTATTCATGATTAGAGGAGTGATGGTTTTTGGAAGTTGTGGATGTTAAGCGGGGAGCTTAACATTGGAAATGATGTTATGGTTATTTGATTATGATGATGGGATGGAAGATTGGGACCATTTCACCTATGTAGTAATGTAGGTGCTTAATAAGCTAAGGTGATAGGTATTTATTGCGTAGTGCTTTAACCATGGGTTCAACCTTCTCTTGTTCTAGCCATGCATGATATAATTTTCCCACACTTGCTGAGTACCATTGGTACTCAACCTTGCATATTTGTTGGTTTATATTGCTGCTCAGGTCAAGATAATGAGGTGGTGTATAATGACCAAGACTTTGGACCCGAAGAAGGTTTCTAGGTTCATGGAGACCCCCGGGCAACGCCTGTGACGGAGCCCTCAAGAATAATATTCCGCTGCTAGTTTATTTACTTGTGATGAACTTATTATTGTCCATCTGGCTTGTAATAAATGATGCTTCACTATTTGTCATCACATGTATGAGAAAATGATCCTGGCATACATGTGATATTCACTTGGTTGTTCTTCGGAAGAACCGGGTGTGACAGGTCCACGCTGGCAGCCACCACAGCGGTCGATGCCGTTCCGCAGTCGGCCGTACTCTTCACCGGCATTTAGGCCGGCACTGCCAGTACCACCTCCGCAACAACAGCAGCAGCGGGCGATGCCGCGTGCGTATGCACCTCAGCAGCGCATGCCGGGCTTTCGTCCCCCGAGCACTACACCAGCAGCGGCCACATGTTACCAGTGTGGTCGTCCAGGACACTTCGTGAGTAGTTGCCCAGAGAGGCAAGGCGGCGGAGTGGCACCGCAGTTTCCGGGGAGGAATCAACCCCAGAACCCTACTAATGCGCGGCAGGCAAACCGTAGGCCCGGTACCGTCCACCAGCTTGCCATAGAGGACGTGCCGGAGGGCGAGCCAATCCTTGCGGTATGTTCCAACTCCACCAGCATCCCGCTATAGTACTGTTTGATTCAGGCGCCACGCATAATTTTATTAGCCAAGCTTTCATTGCTAAACACAGCTTGCCAATACTACCCACTGATAGTCCATATTTAATTTGTTCACCGGGTGGGAAGATTTCAGCAAGCATAATGGTTTCCAAGGCGCCATTATGCTTAGCGGGTAGAGTGTACCCCTCGTCTCTCATTATCTTAGAGGGACAGAAGGTCGATGTCATCCTAGGGATGTTGTGGTTAACCCGCCACGGCGCTGTTTTAGACACCGTCCTCCGAGTTGTGCACTTGAACTCAGAAGTGCACGGGTCTCACTCTTTATTTCTGGACAGTCCAGAAATAAAACTTCCAAGTGTCTATCAGTCCACAACTATCAGATTGGAAGATATTCCAGTGGTCCAAGAGTTCCCTGACGTATTCCCGGATGATTTACCAGGAATGCCACCCGATAGAGAGGTGGAGTTCAAGATTGAACTTGCATCGGGAACCATGCCGATATCCCGAAGGCCGTACAAGATGGCGCCCAAGGAGTTGGCTGAACTGAAGACTCAGCTCACGGACCTTCTGGAGAAGGGTTTTATTAGGCCGAGCTCCTCGCCATGGGGCTATTCGGCATTATTTGTCAAGAAGAAGGATGAGAAGTTGCGGCTTTGCGTGGACTATCGTCCATTAAATGCTGTAACCATCAAGAACAAGTATCCGTTGCCACGGATCGACATGTTGTTTGATCAGTTGGTTGAAGCAAAGATCTTTTCCAGAATGGACTTAAGATCCGGGTACCATCAGATTAAGATAAGGGCTGAGGACATTCCGAAGACGGCTTTCTTGACGAGGTACGGACTTTATGAGTACCTGGTCATGTCCTTCGGCCTCACCAATGCTCCAGCTCACTTCATGTACTTGATGAACTCGGTATTCATGCCGGAGCTGGACAAGTTTGTCGTGGTCTTCATCGACGACATCCTTGTATATTCCAAGTCGGAGGAAGATCACAAGAAACATCTGCGTATAGTCTTGCAACGGCTGTGGGACCACAAGTTATACGCGAAATTCAGCAAATGCGAGTTTTGGATATCGCAAGTGCCTTTTCTCGGGCATATCATCTCAGCGGAGGGTATCGCTGTGGACCCGAGCAAGATCACTCAAGTGCTGAACTGGGAATCCCCGAGAACTGTTCACGAGGTACGGAGTTTCCTCGGACTCGCGGGATATTATCGGAGGTTCATTCTGAACTTCTCGAAGATTGCCAAGCCAATGACAGAGCTGCTAAAGAAGGCTACCAAATACGTTTGGAGTCCAGCATGTGAAGCAGCATTCAAGGCTTTAGTCAAGCACCTAACATCAGCACCGGTTTTGGCGCAGCCAGAAACAATAAAACCGTTCGATGTGTACTGCGATGCATCCGGCATTGGGCTCGGATGTGTGCTGATGCAAGACCAAAGAGTGGTCGCGTATGGATCACGGCAGCTTAGAAACCATGAGCAGAATTATCCAACCCACGATTTGGAGCTCGCTGCCGTGATACTTGCACTAAAAATGTGGAGGCACTACCTACTCGGTAACCTCGTACATTTATATATCAACCACAAAAGCCTCAAGTACATATTCACTCAGAAGGAGCTGAACATGAGGCAACGAAGATGGTTAGAACTGATAAAGGATTACGAAATAGAGATCCATTATCATCCGGGCAAGGCAAACGTAGTGGCTGATGCGCTGAGCCGCAAGTCACACGTCAACAATCTGACCATCACACCGTTGGAAGAGAGCGAACCACCACTACATGTAATTCCACACGGAGCTCTCTACAACCTAGCTTTGATCCCCACCATCCGTGAAGAGATAGCGGCAGCCCAGAACAATGACAAGGGCATGTCACATTTGCGGAGACATGTAGACAGTGGGGAGCTGAAATGTTTCCGGAAGGACGGAGACGGCGTCCTATGGTTCAAGGACCGGATCGTCGTACCCCGTAACCCGGAGTTACGGAAGAAAATCTTTGATGAGGCTCACTTGTCAAAGTTTTCTATTCACCCCGGCAGCAACAAAATGTATCAAGAACTCAGGAGCAAGTTTTGGTGGACACGGATGAAGCGAGAGACTACAAAATACGTGTCTGAGTGTGATACATGTCGAAGGGTGAAGGCAGATCACATGCGGAAGCCGGGACTGCTGCAACTACTGGGCATTCCTGCCTGGAAGTGGGAGGACATGAGCATGGATTTCATCGTCGGTTTACCCACCACCTTGCAGAAACATGATTCTGTGTGGGTGATCGTCGATCGACTCACCAAAATTGCCCATTTTATCCCGGTCAACACAAACTACAACACCAAGAAGTACGCTGAACTGTACATCTCACGGATCCTATGCTTGTACGGCGTACCCCGTACCATAATATCAGATCGGGGCACTTTATTTGTGTCCCGTTTTTGGGAGCAGCTGCACGCTGCCTTGGGGACGAAACTGATCCGTAGTTCAGCATACCACCCGCAGACGGATGGGCAAACGGAGCGGGTAAATCAGATCTTAGAAGACATGCTACGAGCTTGCGCTATCAACCACGGCAAGAATTGGGATGATCACTTGCCGCTAGCCGAGTTATCGTACAACAATGGGTACCAAGCCAGCATCAAGATGGCGCCCTACGAGGCGCTATACGGAAGAAAATGCCGCACACCATTGAACTGGTGTGAGTCTGGCGAAAGGGTTACATTTGGGATTGACCTCATCAACAACGCGGAAGAGAAGGTTCGACTGATTCAAGCGAACCTAAAAGCCGCCCAATCCCGTCAGAAACAGTATGCGGACCGAAGACGGCGCCCATTACAATTCGAAGCTGGAGATCACGTATATCTACGGGTGTCTCCAATGAAGGGTGTAAACAGATTTGGGGTAAGAGGAAAGTTAGCACCCCGATTCATCGGTCCATTTCAGATTACCGAAAGATGTGGATCAGTGGCATACCGGCTGAAATTACCAGAAGCACTTTCCGGTGTGCACGACGTCTTTCACATTTCCCAGCTGAGGAAGTGTCTTAAGCTATTAACTACCGTTCAGCAGGAGGATATTGAAGAACTGCAACCGGATCTCACCTATCGGGAGGAACCGGTGCAGATTATCGATGAAAAGGCCTGAACCACACGCAACCGTACGTTGTGGTTCTACAAGGTTCTATGGAGTAATCACTCCATGGACGAAGCGACATGGGAGAGCGAAGAATTTCTTCGCACTAACTACCCCGACTTTTTCACGTCGCATGTCCGGTAATTTTCCACCGTCCTCTCTCTCATTTTCACCTTATAATCTCGGGACGAGATTCTTTTAAGGGGGGAGGAATGTAAGGGCCTCAGTTTTTGACACATAATTGAAGTGTTCATCACCATACACACACACACCTCATTTGAGGAAAGATGATGATCACAAATGAAGAGCAAGTAACCACCATCAACATGCTCATTAGAGAACAAACTCACATATTGCAAAAGTGGTATTTCCCACATGTGATATAGGTGGGCTGGACATATGAAAACTCCTACACCTTGCTAAGGGTGTCCATGCCAAGTTTCACCCAAATTCAAAACCTTTTTGAGGTCATTTTGGGTATAGCTAGAAAGAGGGCAGTTTGAAACCATATTCAAATTCAAACTGTTTTTATCCCATGAATTTAAAAGTGGGAGGCATATTCTTATTCAGCACATTTTTGTGAGCTCACACACCAATTTTCACTCCATTTGGAGTTGATCTTGACATGAGCTAAGTGGGACAAATTCAAACTTTATTTGAATTCAAAACTGAACTTGTGCTGAAATTCATTCAAACCAAACCCAATTTGAATTCTACTCAATTCAAATGGCTCATGGGTGAATAATTTGAATCACCATGGGTATTTTGGGGCTCACTGTTTACAACAGTGATTAGGAGTGAATTTCAGAGGTTAAAACCCCGGGTGGGTCCCACATGTCAGCCACTGAAGCAAAAGAAACCGACTGAGAGCTCAGCTCGGTTAACCGCGCGCGCTGCAGCTGCCGCCACGGCGAAGAAACGGCGAAGCCACCAGCTGCTTGCCGATCTCAGCCGCGGAACCGACTCCCTCGGTCTTTATCTACCCGCCCGAGCGGTCACCGGCGCCTTCCACCGCTGCCTCGTCGCACTTTCACCCAAAAAGCCGAAACACCTCGCCGCCCAAGTGAACCTTCGGTTCCTCATCGCCCGGCCAATCCAGTGACCCTCCCGGCGATCTGAGACCAGCACCGGGTGCGCCAAGCCATATTCAACGCCCTCGCATCGGTTTCAGACCCTGCGCGGTCTTCCCCGAGCTCCACCGCGGCGATCTTGTCTCTGCCAGTTCAGCTCGAGCCGCCGCTGCGGGAACCGTCCTTCCGGCTACCACAGCCCACCGTTCACGGAGCTGTGAACAGCAAAGAGGTTCGCCTCCAACACCTCTTTTATTTCCGCAAGCTCCGGCGGCGTGACAAGCACTGCTCCGGCCGGAATTTCATATTTTCGCGACGGCGTGCAAAAGTGAGGTCGGTACCGATCCGAGAAATTTGTAAGCCACACTGCATCACTCATCCTCTTGTGGAGAGGATCACTTCTAGTAGCCAGTGCGGATCCATAGGAGCAAGAACCACGATGAATCGTGGAGGGAAACCGCTGTTCTTCGAGTTTTAGTAGAAATCCCGATTTCTGGCCTAGGTCGCACGGTGACAGCCCAACACAGCCCTTGCCAAGCTCCGTAGAGCTCATGTCGATCTTTCCTATGGTCCACTGATGCTCGACGACCCTTAGCTCGATCGGGTTAGGTGCTAGGGAGGATGGGCAACACGGCCGAAGTTCGCCCGAGGCTGCTGCTCGTCGCCGACCATGCACCGACCGTTGTCATGACGAGCTGACCCCAGAATCCTGTTCCCCGAGTGAAAGTAGGCAGGGGCGGCCAAAATTGTGAAGTTTGGAGCTTTACAGAAGCCAGCGGCGAGCTCTCCGGTGAAGTTCCCCGACGGCAGAGTGCAGGCGTCGCGAGGTTGAAGAAGGGGGTGGACCCCAGCTGTCAGCGACAGATATTTTAAATCGGGATCGGGGTGTGGCCAGGATCAGGTGTGCTGGCGCGCAAAGACCCTGTGGGCCGCAGTGTGCGGTCGCCTCGGCGTGCGACACGTGTCCCCGGGCCCACTCGCGAGTTTAAACTTTTCCCCGATTTTCAGATTTCCTTCAAACTTCAAATCCTCATAACTTTCATGAAAGCTCCAAATCGAGTGAACCAAATTTTGTTGGATTCAGCTCTCTGAGCACTTTCCAGAAAATCAAGTTTCACTCAATGGAAATCCTTATTTCTCCAGAATTAATTCCTCAAAGTTTAAACTGTTAGGAATTTTAACTGGAGAATCCTTTGGAGGAAAATCCTGAAATTTTGCTGGGATGTTCACCAAAATATCCCTGAACTACCATAAAAATTTCAGACCCATTGGAGCTCATTTGATCCACCTAATGGTGTGATTAGTGAAACTGTTCCAGAGAAAATAGAAAATGTTCAGAAACATTTTCAGAATTTTCTCTGAAATTGTTTAGCTCATATCTTTAGCTAGGAACCTTCAAATTAAGTGAGGCTAAGTCCACTAGAACCCTCTGAAAATATAGTTTTCAGAAAGTCATAGTTTGTTTCATAAAAATCCTTAGAACACCCTAAAAGCCTTCAATTAAGGTCAAGTACATAATTAATTGTGGAGGGCTCAAATGAGCTTTGCTGCAACTAAAACTTGACCAAGTCTCTGTTTAGGATGTAACCCAGCCACAGTAAAAGTTTCACAGTCATTGGGCTTGTCTAGTAAGAGTTATAAACTTCATAAGATTAAAAGTTAATACAAATGCATTTAAATTGATACATGTATTTCCTCTATCATGTAGTCGCTAAGGTCGAGGAGGAACCCGAAGTCCTAGACTTTGTTACTCCGGAGGAGGAGCTAGCCTACGACCAAGGGCAGCAAGGCAAGCTCCGGTTTGCATTAACCTTTTTACAAGTTGTTATTGTTTTGAACACATACTTGATTACTGTCTTCTTTGCATTAGAGTCTTGTTTGGAAACTCAACTGCATAGCCAAGAAAACCATGGGTTTGGTCTAGGATGGCAAACCCCGTTAGCTACTGCAATGCTAAGATAGAGTAGGATTTGGTAAAAGTCGAGTAGTTGGAACTACTCGCGAGCATAGGCTAGAGGCACTCGACTCGGGTAGTGATAGCACATAAAACACATGGCGAGAAAATGAGACCAAGCGGAGGGTAAGGGCAGCAGGACTTTGGGGCCTGTGTGCTGTAGCTCCGCTTGTGTCGATTGAGGACCGAGCCGTGTGCGGGCCTGTTGAACAAGCTAGAACAGTACCGAAGACCTACCGGCTATATGGGAACCGGGAAACTGATGTAACTTGGGTAGCTGGGTATTGAGGCATTGCCCGTCGTTCAGAGGGTAGGTTGAGAGCTTGAGGTGTAAATCGGCTGGCGGCACGGAGATGCGCGTGCAGAGACCTCTTGCTCGGGACGATGGGACCGGTTCAATATTTGGCTGACGGGTGGAAGGTGGTTGCGTACGGTGCCGTGATGGTTGTTGTAGGCAACATCGAGTACGGGCGTACGTGACGGGTTGTTCGGGTAACCCTGCAGGTGTAAATCGATTATAATCGCCGTCCCTCGCGGTCAGTGAGTACCACTTGTTCACTGTACTGTGACGTAGAAAGAACAGGCTAGTTGCATGTTAAAATGTTGCTGATTGAAAGATGGACTTGATTGCTAATGATTTGCTATAGTCTAGAGCTAACTAAAGTTCTTTTCAACTTTGGGCAAAGTACATGAGAGAAATGCGTTTCTTGTTTGATTGCGGCTCTCTCATGTGCCTTAGCGTAAGGTTCTCCACAACCTGCTGCTAAAACTTGAAAGTAAGGTTCTACTAATCAGGCGAGTCCTTTGCAAATGATTTTACCTCATGTCCCCATCACCCCTCATGTAGAAGTTCCATGTTTAGGTGAGACGGGTCAGACTTCCTGAGCCTTCGTGCTCACTGCTTGTGTTTGAAACTTTTGCAGGGTTCTATGAGGAAGGGACTCCCGAGGAGGAGACGGAACCCCAGGAGGGGAACTCCGTCGAGTGGGAGTCGTGCACGCCGCAGAGTTAGTGTGCGTGTGTGCTGGCAAGGACACGTTCAAGGGCTGAACGTGGACTTGATGCGTAGTCTACGCCCGTGAGTGTAGACTGGACTTATTTTGATGTAAACATGTTCATAAACCAGTTTATGTAATAAAACTTTGCTTCCGCTTTGTACCTTTGATGTGTGTTATCCGGTGCTGTGCAACGCAGCACCCCTCAGCGTGATCCTGGCTCGACAAGACCGTGGGGTCATGTCAGAAACAGGACACTTTGTGAGCTAGTACCCCAGAAGAGGCCCTGGACAGCAAGGCAACATGCCCAAGCAGAACCCGCGACCGAATGGAGGGGACAATCAAGGAAACCGTGGACAGCAGAACTATGCTCGCGGCAACGTGAACCATGTCTCTGCTGAGGAAGCACACCAGGCTGAGGACGTCGTAATTGGTATGTTCCTTGCCAACTCCAACCCAGCCATCATTTTATTTGATTCTGGAGCATCACATTCCTTCATATCATCTAAGTTTGTTGCCAAGCTTAATCTACCCATATCACACTTAAAATGTACTATGTTAGTTAATTCTCCCGGTGGAGAGATGAGGACTAATATAGTATGTCTGAAAGTAAGCCTTAAAATAAGGGGGGTAGACTTCCTTGCCAACCTCATTGTCCTGGATTCCCAAGGGATTGACATAATACTCGGGATGGATTGGTTAAGCAAGCACAACGGGGTAATCCAATGTGCTGAAAGAAGCGTGCAGTTGACAAATGAGCACGGTATTCGTGTCGAGTTTGAGTCAGCCCAACAAACAACTGAAAAGGCAATCTTGAACCACGTCGAAGGAGCAACATTGGACAGCGTTCCAGTGGTTTAAGAATTCTCGGACGTGTTTCCAGAGGAGCTTCCAGGTATGCCACCTGATCGGGACATTGAGTTTGCCATTGATTTGGTACCCGGAACTGCACCCATAGCAAAGAGACCCTATAGGATGCCCGTCAATGAACTAGTAGAACTCAAGAAGCAAATTCAGGAGCAATTGGAGAAGGGTTTTATACGTCTAAGCTCGTCACCATGGGGAGTTGTCACACCCGGTTTCTCCGAAGAACAAGCAACTGAATATCACATGTATGCCAGGATCATTTTCTCATACATGTGATGACAAATAGTGAAGCATCATCATATTACAAGCCAGGTGTTCGAATATAAATAAGTCTTACATCGCATACGTCTCGATGGATGATAATAAGTTCATAATATGTAAATAAAACAGCAGCGGAATATAAATCTTGTGGGCTCCGTTACAGGCGTTGCCCGGGGGACTCCGTGAACCTAGAAACCTTCTTCGTGTCCAAAGTCTTGGTCATTGAACACCACATCATCCCCTTGACTTGAGCAGCAATTTAAACCAACAGAAATGCAAGTTTGAGTACCGTTGGTACTCAGCAAGTGTGGGAAAGTTATGTCATGCATGGCTAGAGCAAGGAGAGGTTGAACTCATGGTTAAAGCACTACGCAATTAATACCTATCACATTAGCTTATTAAGCACCTACATTACTACACAGGTGAAATGGTCCCAATCGCCCAACCCATCATCAAAATCAAGTAAGCATAGTCTCATCTCCAATGTTAAGCTTCCCGCTTAACATCCACAACTTCGCAATCCATCATCCTATAATCATGAATAAGTCCAAGCCGCTCTTGACCGTGAGCACGGCTGTCATGACAGTTTTGACTCTGCAGAGTTTGCACCACTGTACCCACATGTTGTGATTTCATCCCCCATTGCCGGGTGGACTAAAAGAACCTCCATTATGCCAGTGGCCGTGAACCACATTCACACTTCCCAGGTGTGTAGCCAGGAGATCACTACGAGGCCTTTACAAAGGGATTCCCGACGAGCGTGGGCGCACTGAGGTTTCATCCCTAATAGCATACAAGAGGCTCCAACCCCGCTGCAGTGGCCCCCTCTTGAGCCTTGCGGTTCATATGGTAACCCAGCTGACACCTATTCCCCGCAACATCCAAAACACCCATACAACGCCAGGGATACATCTAATTAATTGGCCAAGCTGCCCCATCTCAGCATGTGGTTGGCACGGTAAAGCCAGGTTACATGCTCCATGAACCGGTCCTTAGGATCCAGGCAAGTACTAAACACAAACCCGAGTCTCATGCACACAGCACGAACCAAATCAATCAACTTGCCTCGATCCCTACCTCTACATAACTCATAATATCTCAATCAATAGTAAGGTAAATAAGTTGATGACCTCATATCCCAATTATCCCATTCTAAGCATGGCTAAGCATAAGCATATTAGTAAATGCCATAACAAAATAAATCCCGACATAGGCTACAAGGAAATAAGATAATGAAAATCTATGGAAACTTCCTAGCTTGGGTATCATATTTCAAATTGACAATGCAATTAAATTCTAACTACACATCCTAGTATAGGATCAAAGTGGTCAAGGACACTTGCCTTTTTCCTGCTGCTCTGGGAATGGAAAGTCTTGGTCTTGGAAGGGCAGAACTTGCTCTGGGGCAGGTTCTACTCATGCCAATACACATAGCAAAAGAAAACAACAATCCATAAGCCATAATTCACACTTTCACTCATGCAAGCCACACATACATACATATTAAAGTCATTCACATGTTTAAGTGTTGTGGTTACCCTAGATGTGTTGATTTTAGACCTACATACACTTTTAAACATATACATTATTTCTATCTTTTGTATTCAGATCTCTAGTTGCACACTATATACTAATTTCCCATTTGAACAAATTCTCTATATTTAATTTATACACACCTTAGCCACAAAATTTGCATGAAAGAAAGTTTCCTACTCCAAACAGGTTTTTAGATCTTCTACAAAATCTTAATTTGAAGTTTTTGAAAATAAAGACCTGATTTAACATCTTCAAATCATGCATACTTATTTTCGTATATTTTCAGATTTAATTTTTATACCTAAAAGTGAATTTTAATATTAAAATAGTAAGACTTATCATCTAAACAGAATAGGTTCTGATCTAAAATATTCAATAAAATATTTTTGAACTTCCTCTCTGATGTGAAACAATTTAAATCTATTTTACTAGTTTTTAGAATTATTTCCTAGCCTAAAATGTGTCTCTAGAGATAATAAAAATGAGCAATCACTTAGGCAGATTTCATTTCAGCCTAAAATCTATTTTTGACTCATTCTAAAGTTTTCCAAGTGCTAGGAGAGTTTAAATTTGCATTTGCACATGTGTTTGCCTCACCTTTTAAATTTATATCCTAGTCACATTCAAATTTCTGAATTTAATATCCTATAGGGTCTAAAAGGCAAATCCACCCTACTGCAGGGTTTAATTTACTATTTACTAAATTTTCAGGGGCCTAACTACACATAACAGAGGGGTTTTCCTAATTTTTATTAAGTCCAGGGGTTAAATCTGATTTTTAAATGAATTTACATGAATTTCTGAAGGTCCAGGGGCTAGATCAGAAGTTTTTGGGGCTGGCTCGTGTTTTCTGAGATCCCCGGGGGGTAGCGCGTAAGAATCCCGGCCTTTATAACGCGGGGCTGATGTGGGACGTTGGATTTAAAACAGACGGCTCAGATTAGATTGCTGAAGCGGTACACGTCGATTTAATTTCTACCGTGCGATTTAAAATAGACGGCCCTCAAGGGGCCACGTCGCCCTGGCCGGAGCCAGCCCGCGCGCGGCGACGCGCGGCGGCGGGGGGCGGCGATCTCGCTGGCGCAGCCTCGGCTTTTGCCGCTACACGCTAGAACTCGCATCTTTTTGCACGGATCGGCTGCGGAGGGGTAGGGGATGCTCACCTAGGGATTTTCCTGCCCTCGGAGGCCCTGGAAGTCGGTCGGCGGCGAGCTTCAACGGCAATGGTCTTCGGTGCACGTCGAAGTGGCAGTTGGGGCGCAAGACACGTCGTTTCCTTCACCTGCAGGGCTCCCCGGCGGCGGTGGAACGTGATCAGCACGTTAGATCAGGAAATTTGAGCAAGGATCGAAGGAAATCGGCGGTAGAAGCTTCGGTTCTCATCGGAGAGAAAAATGGCCGATCGGGGAGGAAAAAGGGGCGGATTTCAGCGTTTAAATGGACGAGGGAGGGCGGCGGTCTGTTGAGATCACGTTGGGGCATCCAGGACCAGAAATCGGGGCTGGGAGCGCGGGTTCCGGGGGTTTGTTTCGATCGGGCGCGAGAGAGAGACCGGGGTCGGTTGGGGCGCACGGGGGAAGAAGATGACGGCGGGCCCCGCGCGTCAGAGAGAGGGAGAGAGGGGGAAGGGGCGCAGGTCTGGGCTGGCTGGCGCGCGCGGTCTTGGGTCGGCTGGCGGGTTTTGGCCCACTAGTCGGTTTTGGTTTTCTTTTTCTTTTTTCCTTTTCCTTTTTATGGTTTGATTCAAATCTAAATTGCAGTTTGAATTTGAATTTCTACACCACATGCAATACGTCCAAAAAATTTTAAATTCCCCTCTTTAGCAGGTTTTGGAGTGTTACAGCTCTACCCCCCTTAAAAGAAATCTCGTCCTCAAGATTGGTGATTCTAGGAAAACAATTCCGGAAACTGTGCCTTAAGCTCGTCTTCTTGCTCCCATGTGGCTTCCGCTTCCGAGTGATGCTTCCACTGCACCTTGCACATCCGGATTCTTTTATTTCTTGTGAGGCGTTCCATTGTCTCCAAAATCTTGACCGGTTGTTCGGCATAAGAAAGATCCTCTCGTACATCCACCTCATTCATGAGTAACATTTCTTCGGGCGTTCTTAAACATTTCTTGAGCTGTGACACATGGAATACATCGTGCACATCTGATAGGCGAGCCGGTAGTTCTAGCTGATATGTCACTTCGCCTTTCCTCTCCAGAATCGGAAAGGGTCCAATGTATCGCGGTGATAATTTCCCCTTCACCTTGAACTGACGAAGTCCTAGGATAGGGGACACCTTGAGATAGACATAGTCCCCCACGTTGAAAATGAGTTCTCTTCTCTGTACATCGGCATAGCTCTTTTGTCGGGTTTGTGCTATCCTCAAATTGTTGCGGATTTCCCTCACTTTCGCCTCGGCTTCTTGTAGTACCTCAGGCCCAAACACTTTACTTTTCCCTGTTTGGTTCCGAAATAGTGGAGTTCTGCACTTCCTCCCATACAAAGCCTCAAATGGTGACATCTTCATACTAGCCTGATAGCTGTTGTTATAGGAGAACTCTGCATACGGTAAGTTCTTACCCCAACTCCTATTGTTCTTGAGCGCACACGCTCTTAGCATATCCTCAAGGATCTGATTGGTTCTTTCCATCTGCGCGTCAGTCTGGGGGTGATAGGCAGAACTAAAATTCATATGAGTTCCCATGGTTTCATGTAACTTCTGCCAGAACCTTGATGTGAACTGTGTCCCTCGATCTGACACTATCTTCTTTGGCACTCCATGAAAACATACGATTCTTGACATGTACAATTCTGCCAATTTGGATCCACTGTAGCTTTCTTTCACGGGGATGAAATGAGCTACCTTAGTTAGTTTGTCGATGATGACCCATATCGAATCATATCCCGATTGGGTCCTGGGTAGTCCCACTATGAAGTCCATACCGATTTCTTCCCATTTCCATTCAGGCACTTTGAGTGGTTGCAACAGTCCCGCGGGTCGTTGATGTTCTGCTTTCACCAACTGACATGTGTCACATAGGGTAACATGTTCCGCGACATCTCGCTTCATACCATACCACCAATATCTGCTCTTGAGGTCATGATACATCTTCGTACTCCCAGGATGAATGGAATAGTCGGAATCATGAGCTTCCTTCAAAATCAATTCACGGATCTCCTTCACTTCAGGCACACAGATTCTTTTCCCATGCCACACCGTACCTTGCTCATCTTCTCTGAACCAGGGGCTTTATTTTCTTTGATGAGTTCTCTAATCTCTTGTATCTTCTCGTCATTCTTCTGACCGTTGCGTATGTATTGCTCTAATGTGGAGTCCACTTCCATGGCGATGGCTTCACCACTATTCACTAGACATAGATTGAGTTTTGCAATCTCTTCCTTCAATTCTGTAGGCATGTCCTTCGAACTCATCATGTTGACGTGCACTTTCCGGCTTAAAGCATCCGCTACGACGTTCGCTTTCCTAGGATGATAGTTGATGCCCACATCAAAGTCATTGATTAGCTCTAACCATCTCCTTTGTCTGAGGTTGAGATCTGGCTGTGTGAAAATGTACTTTAAGCTCTTATGATCTGTATATATCTCTGTCCTTTTCCCCATCAAGTAATGCCGCCAAATCTTCAATGCGTGTACCACTGCGGCTAGCTCTAGGTCATGCGTAGGATAGTTCTTCTCGTGTTTTCGGAGCTGCCGAGACGCGTAAGCCACGACATGCCCCTCTTGCATGAGAACACAACATCCCGTGTCCAGAGGCATCGCAGTACACCGAAAAGTTCTTCTGCATATCTGGCATAACTAGCACTGGGGTTGTTGTCAATCTTTTCTTCAGTTCTTGAAAACTCGTCTCACACTGTGGTGTCCATGTGAATGTGATCCCATTCTCTAACATTTTGGTGAGGGGTCTCGAGATCTTGGAGAAATCCTCAATGAACCGTTGATAATACCCAGCCAATCCTAAGAAGCTTCGAACTTCCCCGACATTCTCAGGGGTCTTCCACTTCTGCACATCCTCGATCTTGGCGGGATCTACGGAGATTCCTCCCTCCGAGATTATATGTCCTAAGAAGGGAACTCTCTTCAGCCAAAACTCACACTTGCTCAACTTGGCATATAGTTGGTGTTCTCTCAGCTTTTGCAACACCAACCTTAAATGTCCCTCATGTTCTTCTTCATCTTTGGAGAAGACGAGAATGTCATCAATGAAAACCACCACAAATTTGTCCAGATATTCCATGAATACCTTGTTCATGAGATACATGAAATTTGCCGGGGCATTAGTTAGCCCGAACGGCATGACGGTGTATTCATACGGCCCGTATCGAGATACGAAAGCTCACTTTGGAATGTCGGTTTGCCTTATCTTCAGTTGGTGGTATCCCGACCTGAGATCAATTTTTGAGAATACACAAGCTCCCCTCAACTGATCAAATAAGTCTTCAATGTGGGGTAATGGGTACTTGTTCTTGATGGTTACTTCGTTCAACGCACGGTAGTCTACGCATAACCTTTTGGTTCCGTCCTTCTTAGGCACAAATATCACTGGAGCTCCCCATGGTGAGGAACTAGGACGAATATACCCCTTCTCTGTCAATTCTCTTATATGCTCCTTGAGCTCTTCCATCTGTTTGGAGTCCATCCGATAAGGCCTCTTGTATATTGGGGCTGTTCCAGGCACTAGTTCAATCGCGAATTCCACTTCACGATTGGGAGGCATACCTGGCAGCTCCTCCGGAAAAAACATCTGGATACTCCTGGATAATCCTTATCTCTTCCACTTCCACCTCAACTTGATTGAGTTTAAGGTCCCTCCTAGGTTCCTGTACGGCTATGAACTTTACTTTTGTGCCGCTAGGGTGAGTTAGTTCCACCGTTCTTGTCGAACAATGGACGATTCCTTTATGTTTGGTCAACCAATCCATACCCAAAATAATATCTATCCCTTGTGAGTCTATCACTATGAGGTTTACAGTAAATACTACCCCATTAATGTCTAGATTCACCTTGGGACACACTTGTCTTGTCCTTATTTCTCCCCCTGGAGAATTCACTGCTAACATATGGTTCATTTGTGTTGTTGCTAGATCATGCTTCTTAACAAACCCTTGAGCAATGAACGAATGGGTAGCACCAGAATCGAACAATAGGGTTGCAATGTGTAAATTGGCAGGAAACTTACCAATTACCACGTCAGGTGCCTCTTGCTCTTCCTCCATGGTCACGTGGTTCACCCGTCATCGCATCACATTCTGCTGCTGTGGCTGCATGGGCTTCTTCTTTGGGCACTTATGGGCGTAGTGCTCCACTTCACCACAGTTGAAGCATTGCACCCCAACCTTAGGTGCCTGGCCTTTGTTATCTTGGGGTTGGTTCGGTGGTCCTTGTCCTGCTGGTCGAGGTTGATATGTGGGGCGAGGCTGCTGTACAAACTGACGCTGCAGCTATGCTGGTGCTGACGGAGGCCTGAAATTCGGGTTGTACCCTCTTGGTGCTGAGTAGGGTACCACAGCACGGCTCGTCTGCCCTGCGGGTTGCTGCATCAGACGTGGACGTGTGTTGCTACCTGAGGCTTGGTGTGACCATCCCGTCTTCCTCTTGTTTTCATTTTCCAAGGCCTTCAGCTTCCTCTCCACGACAAATGCTCTGTCTACCATCTTTTGGAAGCTTTCATACTCGTTGGAGGACATTGCACATTGCATTTCCATAGTAAGTCCTTCCACAAAACATTCCTGTTTTTGCTCATCAGTTTCGATGTCTCGTGGTGCATAACGGGATAGTTGGGTGAACTTAGTGAGGTACTCCCTCACGGTCATGTTGCCTTGCTGCAGTCCCAAGAACTCCTTTCTCTTGTTTTTGAGTTTACCCCTTGGTATGTAGTGGTTGCGGAAACTGCGCTTGAACTCTTCCCAAGTGATGTTCTCGGGGTCATGATGGGCTGCCACGTAAGCGGTCCACCAATCAGCAGCAGGTCCATGCAATTGGTGAGAGGCAAACAGCACCCTCTCATACCCTTGGCATTGTATGATCCTCATCTTGCTCTCTATGGTCTTTAACCAGTCATCTGCCTCCAGAGGTTCAGTAGCACTTGCAAACTTTGGGGGTTGAGTTCCCAGAAACTCACTCAACCTTGGTTGGCGTGGTGCAGCTTGTGGAGGTGGAGCTTGGTGCAAGTTGGCCACCACTTGAGTTAAACTCTGGATGAGCTGATTCTGATTTTCGAGCATTTGATGGATAGGATCAGCTCCTTCACGGCGACCACCCCTGTCTTGCCCTCCAGAAAGATGAGGGTTGCTGGCCTCATCGTTGTTGTTGTTGGGGTTGGCACCGCGACCCTTTCCTCTTCCAGTCATCTATCATGATCAACCAAATGTTAACTTAAAGCATTATGTATTAACTTCCTAAATTGCTTGTTTAAACTTAAACTTTTGGGACCTTAATATTTAAACATTTTCTGACGATTTCACGTAGATCTTTGGGCTTCACGTTTCACTCGAAAATAATGCACTATTGATTCGTAAGGGTTCACACACCAAAGCAAAGCAACCTAAAGATGAGGTTGTGGACATATGCCCATTGCTTCCACAACTCACGTCACACACCAAACATTAACACACAAATAAATAGGTATTGACTTGACTACTCGATAACCTGCTGAAATTAGGGTAATGACTCTAAACAACTCGTATCACTGAGCTGGCTCTTCGGGGTCTTCCTCATTATTACGGCTGCCCTCTGATTCCGCTTTAGGTGGGAAAGCTGCTGGTGGAGAAGTGCGGCGACGCTTGCTCGCCCGGCGGTCTGGGGAGTCAGGAGTCCACGTGTCATTCACGGTGACACACAGTTCATTCCCATCTCCTTTTTTTCTCGCCCTTAAGCTGGCACGAAGCAACGCCTCAGTCTCCTTCAGGGTGTCACGAACATCCTGAAGCTCCTGCTGGCACTCCTGCAGTCGAGTGCTGAGCATAGCAGCATCCTCCAAGCACAGGTCCATGTGCTCATGGGAAGTCCCCTGCTGCACTGGCGGGTACTTGTACTCCGCGGTACCACTCTCACGCTGGAGGACATACATGTACTCAGTCCTGTCCAGGTGGGGACGGTTGATGTAACTCTGGTAGGTGATGGCCTCCCAGGTGACATCCTTCTCAGCATCGACCTGAGTCGCCCGACAAGCTGGAGAGCGGTGGATCTTGAGCAGCTGATTTTCATGGATAATCCTCATCTCTGAGCTCCATTCTTCCCGCTTCTCACGGATGGTCCTGGTGGAGCTGTAGTGTATGATCAGCTTGCCACCATTGCCGGCGGCGTGGAGCATACGCCGAAGACGGCGCAACAAGCCTCCTACTGCCAACCCGTAGGAGTGGTACGTCACTGGACGGTTCTCCTCTCTCAAGGCAAGGGCAACTACAGGACCTCTCCCTCCGGTGGACTTGCGGGCAGTGCGGATCATGCGAACCATCTAAAACATAAAGCATTTAAAATTAAGTTAGATAAGAGTTAAACAAAAATTGTATTTTGAATGAAAACTGGGGCAAGATGAATAAAGTGACCCCATTAGATAACACTTTCACCCCACACCTTTGTAAAATAGTTTTTAAGAAAATAAGGTTCTTAAATACATCCATTTGTACCTAGGTCCACGTTCATACGGGCAACCTTGGCTCTGATACCACTTCTGTCACACCCGGTTTCTCTGAAGAACAACCGAGTGAATATCACATGTATGCCAGGATCATTTTCTCATACATGTGATGACAAATAGTGAAGCATCATCATATGACAAGCCAGTTGTTCGAATATAAATAAGTCTTACATAGCATACGTCTCGATGGACGATAATAAGTTCATAATATGTAAATAAAACAGCAGCGGAATATAAATCTTGTGGGCTCCGTCACATGCGTTGCCCGGGGGACTCCGTGAACCTAGAAACCTTCTTCGGGTCCAAAGTCTTGGTCATTGAACACCACATCATCCCCTTGACCAGAGCAGCAATTTAAACCAACAGAAATGCAAGTTTGAGTACCGTTGGTACTCAGCAAGTGTGGGAAAGTTATGTCATGCATGGCTAGAGCAAGGAGAGGTTGAACTCATGGTTAAAGCACTACGCAATTAATACCTATCACTTTAGCTTATTAAGAACCTACATTACTACACAGATGAAATGGTCCCAATCGCTCAACCCATCATCAAAACCAAGTAAGCATAGTCTCATCTCCAATGTTAAGCTTCCCGCTTAACATCCCCAACTTCCCAATTCATCATCCTCTAATCATGAATAAGTCCAAGCCGCTCTTGACCGTGAGCACGGCTGTCATGACAGTTTTGACTCTGCAGAGTTTGCACCACTGTACCCACATGTAGTGATTTCATCCCCCGTTACCGGGTGGACTAAAAGAACCTCCATTATGCCAGTGGCCGCGAACCACATTCACACTTCCCAGGTGTGTAGCCAGGAGATCACTACGATACCTTTACAAAGGGATTCCCGACGAGCATGGGCCCACTGAGGTTTCACCCCTAACAGCATACAAGAGGCTCCAACCCCGCTGCAGTGGCCCCCTCTTGAGCCTTGCGGTTCATATGGTAGTCCAGCTGACACCTATTCCCCGCACCATCCAAAACACCCATACAACGCCGGGGATACACCTAATTAATTGGCCAAGCTGCCCCATCTCAGCATGTGGTTGGCACGGTAAAGCCAGGTTACATGCTCGATGAACCGATCCTTAGGATCCAGGTAAGTACTAAACATAAACCCAAGTCTCGTGCACACAGCACCAACCAAATCATCCAACTTGCCTTGATCCCTACTTCTACATAACTCATAATATCTCAATCAATAGTAAGGTAAATAAGTTGATGACCTCATATTCCAATTATCCCATTCTAAGCATGGCTAAGCATAAGCATATGAGTAAATGACATAACAAAATAAATCCCAACTCAGGCTACAAGGAAATAAGATAATGAAAATCTAGGGAAACTTCCTAGCTTGGGTATCATATTTCAAATTGACAATGCAATTAAATTCTAACTACACATCCTAGTATAGGATCAAAGTAGTCAAGGACACTTGCCTTCTTCCTGCTGCTCTGGGAATGGAAAGTCTTGGTCTTGGAAGGGGAGAACTTGCTCTTGGGCAGGTTCTACTCATGCCAATACACATAGCAAAAGAAAACAACAATCCATAAGCCATAGTACACACTTTCACTCATGCAAGCCGCACATACATACATATTAAAGTCATTCACATGTTTAAGTGTTGTGGTTACCCTAGATGTGTTGATTTTAGACCTACATACACTTTTAAACATATACATTATTTCTATCTTTTGTATTCAGATCTCTAGTTGCACACTATATACTAATTTCCCATTTGTACAAATTCTCTATATTTAATTTATACACTCCTTAGCCACAAAATGTGGCGGACCGGAATCCGCCCATCCAGGATCGCAGAGGGTGGTGCCGCGTGATGTGACACCCGACAGCACACGTCATAAGAACATATTATATTACATGGGAAAAACAAACTGAATGTACAAAGTAGTACACTTCTCAGTTACCAACTAAGGTCTTTATTACACAGCGGAAGTTTTTTTTGTACAACTCACGCCAGCCTACCTAGCAAAAGTCGGTTGCCCAGCCCTAGGGCAACCCACACTAGCTGCACGTCTCAGCTCAGCGGGGCGTGTACGGCTCCCACTCAGCCGTCGTCCCCGACGGAGGGTAACCCTCGCCGGTGGACTCGTACTCCGAGTCCGTGGGTGGCTCCTCACCTGAAAAACACTTAAGCAGCAACCGTGAGCACGATGGCTCGACAAGGCTTAACCGACTCACCTAAGCATGAAACTCTACATGAAGGGTACAATGACATAGGATAGCAATGTTGCAGCAAATGGACACGTCTATAAGTTCATCCTTAGTTCATCTTTTAGCAATAAGTTAACAGTTCGGGAATCTGAAATTTAGTAAGCAGTATTTGGTGGCACACATGTAGCAATACAATTATATCAATCAGCAATATTGAATCATCATATTTCATACATTAATCTACGTCATGACTCAGTGACCAAGTGGTACTCTTCACCGCGAGGGACGGCGAATCGACTCGATATACACCTGCACGGAAACCCAAAGAGCACGTCACGTACGCCCACCCGTGGAGCTGTACAGAACGCTCACTCGATGTCGTATGGGACAACCTTTCACCCAACAGCCCAAACGTCGAACCGGTCGCACCGAAACGAGCAGGAGGTTCCCCACACGGAGCATCTCTCTATGCCCGTTGGCAGATTTCCACCTTGCTGCCCTCAGCCTACACCTATAAATCGGTGCGTTATGCCTCGACGCCCGGAGGTTTAGGCTACATCGGTTTATTGGGGGCCCATATATCCGATATGCCTTCGGTACGTTCAAACTTGATCAGCGTGGGCCGCACACGGATCGGTCCTCAATCGACACGGACAGGGCTGCGCACACAAGACTCCCTCTTGCTGCGCCCTAGCCCCTGCCTAGTCTCATTTTCATTACTAATGTGATCTCACATCACTCAACCGAACCCGTGTGTCCCAAGCCTATCTCGCGAGTAGATTCCAACTACTCGACTTGTACCGAAGCCCTATGAATCTTTAAGCATAGCCTATCTACTCGAGGTTTTAGACGCTACCCTCACTCTTATGGAAAATTTCTGGTCATGCAAGTGGGGTTCCATCCATCCTATACCTAATGCACATTCATACTTCATATGACACATGTAAACAAATTAAAACTTATAAAAAGGTTAATGCAAACCGGGGCTTGCCTTGTTGCTGCTGGTCAGGGGTCAGTTCTTCCTCTGGAAGCAGGAAATCGAGAACCTCCGGAGCTTCCTCGCCTTCAGCGACTGCACGTTATTGAAAGACTACATGTAAATTTAAATGCAAAGTGCACACAGTTTGTTGTAAGGTTACTGCTATTAGTTCTAATAACCACTTCTAACAACTGGAACTCTGTTTAAGAATTTAAAGATGAACTGGTGTTGGTGCTTTGGCTTAGACTTAATCACATGGTTAAGTGCTAAGTTGATTTTTCCCCCTTTTCCATATTAATCCGTCAAGTGGTTAAACAGGACAGGGGTGATCCAGAGCTCCAATGGAGCTGAGAATTTTTGTGTGAGTTCCTTGTCACAAAAAACCCTCTGGACCAAACATTAGCACTTTTCATTGAGTGGTTTGCTCAGAATAATTCTTTTAGCAATTAAGCAAAGAAGAATTAATTCTGAGGTAACACCTCTGTTCATTCCCAACTTAGTGAACTACAATTTCAATTATAGCTCATAGAGTTTGCATGAATTTTCCAATCATTTTTGGAGCTAAGATTTGCCCAGAACTGAATTTCCAAGTTTTGAAATTTCTCTGAAAATGTTTCTGTATTCAAATGAACACAGCACCTTCACATTTGAATTGCTCTGACCAAATCCACTCCAAATGGTCTGAAACTTTTACAAGGGTTCACTAACATCCTAAGGAACATTCTAGCAAAATTTGGGGATTTTTGGATGGACCAAACTCCCTCTAAAATTATTTTTCTGAAAACCTTTAAAGAATTTTCCAGAATTAAATATTAGGTTTCATACAAATTGAGTTGCATATTTGGATAGAGCTATGCAAGCTGAATCCAACCCAATTTTAATTACTAAATTTGGAGCTTCCTAGCAAAAGTTATGGGGTTCTAAAGTTTGGGGAAATTCTGGAATTTGAATTAACCGGGGAAAAATTCAAATTTCTGACAGCGGGCCCGGCCCCCACGTGTCACCACCTCGGCTGCGCCACACGGGGCCACATTTTTCCGCGTGTTCACAGCCGATCCGGTGCAACAGAAAATCCTCACACTGTGCCTCGAGGGACTGATGAGCGGGCCCGGCCGGCTCGTCTTCTTCCTCGCGCCCGCCCTTTTTCCCGCGCTGCCCCCCTCGCCGGCACACCTCTGAAGCTCGCCGGACTTGGCTTCCCGACTGCCTCTCGGCCGGAAACTCGCCGCCTGGGCCTACTTTCGTGCGCTGAACACGACGGTACCGACTGCTCCGGTCGGCGGCGGCCCTAACCTAGCCGGCGACGGTGCCGCGGCTCGGACTCTCTTCGGTTATGGCACCCGGCCAACGTAGCCCACCATAACCTCGGTGGAACGTCTCTACAGAACCGGGGGATCTTGGAGAAGGTCGACAAGGCCATGCAAGGGTTTGGGAAGAGCTCTAACCTAGCTGTCACCGTGAGCCTGACCTTTCCCGCCATCACCGTGGTTGAAAAACCGGAAAATACGTCGGCTACAGCCAAAACTACGCTAGGGTTGCAGAGCAAACTTGGGCGCCGTTGAGTCTAGCTCCTGTGAGCACAGTTTAGTGAACTGACAACGAGAAGGGAGTGAGAATTCGGAGGTCTCATACCGGAACGTCGTCCTGTGGTCGCCGGCGAAGTTTCTCCAAATTCTTGCTCGGTGGTTCACGGTTGGTCCTGTGGTTTGGGTGGAAGCAGCAGTGCTCACCGGCGCATCCGGGGACGTCTGCGCTTGGCCGTGAAAGGGCCTGGTGTAGGCTGCCCACGTGCGTCCGACCGCCGGTTAGTTTTTGCTTGCCGCGGAGAACGGAAATCACGGCTCGGCCACTGCCGGAGCTTGCTAGCTCTCGCGCTGGGAAGGTGAGGAACGAGGGCGTAGCTCTGTTGTGCAGGTCGGAGGGCACTGTGGCACAGTTTGAGCTGGCTCCCGACGATTTCCCAGAGGTTGCGGCGAGCTCGGTGGTTTCTTGCGCGAAGGAAAAGAACGGCGACGTCCTTCAGTCTCGTGGGATAACAGCGGCGCAGCAGCGGTGCAAGGATGCCAGGCAGCTCTCCAGCGCACGAAATTTTCAGAGGAGGTGGCTGCCGGCTGCTCCTCGGTGTCACCCACAGCGGCGTCGGGCTCGGTTTACTTCTTGTGGGAGGAAATCAATCAACGACCGTGTGCTTCACTGAGGACTTTTGCAATTGTTTATTTTCCCCCAATGACAAGTGGGACCCACTTGTCAGTGATCCCCCACCCTCAAAGATCTCCAAAACTTGGCAAAGAATGAATTCAAACGTTTGAAGTTTCAAACTGACCTACATTTGTATGGTTGGGCAAATCTCCCCCAAATTAAAATGTATATTTGAATTCTTGCACATTTGGATCCTTTTTGGACAAATGGGTAGCAAACCTTTTCAAAAATTATTGAAACTTTGCCTCCCCACTAATTTGGACCTGAGGAATCCAATTATGCACTTTAATCTTTGTTTTAGCTGCTGCAACCATGAGTTTGAATGCAACAGTTTTGAATCACCCCCTCATGTGTCATGTGTAAAAATTCTACTTTGTGAAAGTGTAGGCTTTCCCCTCTAATCCCTCATTTGATGGAGGTTACTTGCTCTTCCCACTTTTTCACCATATATCCACAATAAGAACTGTGGTGTTGTGAGGTGAAGAAAAGTTTTTTTGCAAGTCCCTTTTCTTGGGCTTTTACATCCCCCCCCCCCCTTAAAAGAATCTCGTCTCGAGATTACAAAAGAAGAGATAGCGATGTAACAGGGACTTAATCGTGTTGAGATACCATGAACTCCGGGTAATTTGAGCGAAGGAACTCCTCGCTCTCCCACGTCGCTTCTTCGGCGGTGTGGTTGCTCCAGAGTATTTTGTAGAACCACAACGTTCTGCTACGCGTGGTTCGGGCTTTCTCATCAAGAATTTCCACCGGATACTCATCATATGTTAAATCCGGTTTTAGCTCGCCAATGTCTTCGGTAGGAACAGCAGCTGTATGCTTCAAACATTTTCGCAGTTGCGAAACATGGAAAATATCATGGACACCAGAAAGAGATGCCGGTAACTCCAATCGATACGCAGCTGGTCCGCACTTCTCGGTGATAGCATAGGGTCCAATAAAACGGGGAGCGAGCTTCCCCTTCACACCAAACCGGTGCACACCCTTCATCAGAGACACGCGGAGATACACGTGTTCACTGACGTCGAAGTGCAACGATCTACGCCTCTTACAGCATAGCTCTTCTGCCGGGATTGAGCGGCCTTCAAGTTAGCTTGAATTGCACGAACACGCTCTTCGGCGTCGTTCACCACATCAACCCCGAATGTGACCCTTTCACCGGACTCGCACCAATTTAATGGGGTGCGGCATTTACGACCGTAGAGAGCTTCGTAGGGTGCCATCTTGATACTCACCTGATAGCCGTTGTTGTATGAGAATTCCGCCAATGGTAGGTGATCATCCCAGTTCCTACCATGGTGGATGGCACATGTTCTCAACATGTCTTCTAGAACCTGATTCACCCTCTCTGTTTGGCCATCTGTCTGAGGGTGGTAGGCGGAGCTTCTAATCAGTTTAGTACCCAAAGCAGCATGCAACTGCTCCCAAAAGCGAGATACAAACAATGCACCTCGATCTGAGACTATGGTCTTGGGTACGCCATGCAAACATAGGATCCTGGCGATATATAACTCCGCATATCTGTTGGCATGGAAATGTGTATGTACGGGGATGAAGTGAGCTGACTTGGTCAGTTGGTCAACGATCACCCAAATGGAATCATGTTTGTTGGATGTTAAGGGTAATCCCACAATGAAATCCATGCTCACATCTTCCCATTTCCATGCTGGAATTTTCAGGGGTTGCAGCAGCCCTGATTTCCTCATATGATCAGCCTTCACTCGTCTACACGTATCACACTCGGATATGTACTTCGCTACCTCCCGCTTCATCCGTGTCCACCAAAATTTCTTTTTCAAATCTTGGTACATTTTGTTGCTTCCCGGATGAATGGAGTATTTAGACAAGTGGGCTTCGTCGAGGATCTTCCTCCTCGGCTCCATATCCCGGGGTACGACTATGCGGTCATTGAACCATAGCGTCCCCTCATCATCCTTCCGGAAACATTTGATCTACCCGTTGTCTATCCATCTCCGGAGATGTGCCATGCCTTTATCAGTCTTCTGAGCTGCAATGATGTCCTCCCTAATAGTAGGGATGAGGGCAAGGTTGTACAGCGATCCATAAGGAACCAAGTATAAACTCGGCTCTTCCTCCTCCACCGGTGTAATGGTGAGGTGATGGACATGTGATTTCTGACTCAGCGCGTCGGCAACCACATTCGCCTTGCTGGGGTGGTAATGGATCTCAATCTCATAATCTTTGATCAGTTCTAACCACCTCCTTTGCCTCATATTCAGCTCCTTTTGGGTGAAAATGTATTTCAAGCTCTTGTGGTCGGTGTAGAGATGCACCAGATTCCCCAGGAGATAGTGCCTCCACATTTTCAGTGCCAAAACCACTGCAGCAAGCTCAAGATCATGAGTGGGATAATGCTGCTCATGGTTCCGAAGTTGGCGTGAGCCATAAGCGACCACACGTCCTTCCTGCATCAACACGCAGCCAAGCCCAATACCGGACGCGTCACAATACCTGTCGAAAGGCTTTGTTGTATCCGGCTGAGCTAAGACCGGGGCTGCTGTGAGATGCTTCACCAATGCTTGGAACGCTCCTTCACATGCCGTGTTCCAAACATACTTCGTCCCTTTCTTCAGCAATTCTGTCATCGGCTTAGCGAGCTTGGAGAAGCTTGGAATGAATCTCCAATAGTATCCCGCTAACCCGAGGAAGCTTCTGACTTCATGGGCTGAAGTGGAAGCTTTCCATTTCAGCACTTGCTCTATTTTGCTTGGGTCAACCGCAATGCCTTCTGCTGAGATGATATGTCCCAAGAATGGCACTTGGCTGATCCAAAACTCGCATTTACTGAACTTGGCGTAGAGCTTGTGGTCTCGTAATCGTTGAAGAACGATCCGCAAGTGTTCGGCATGTTCGGCTTCTGTCTTGGAGTAAACCAAGATATCGTCGATGAACACTACCACGAAATTGTCCAGCTCCGGCATGAACACTGAGTTCATGAGATACATGAAATGGGCTGGAGCATTTGTGAGACCAAAGGACATGACGAGATATTCATATAATCCATATCTCGTCGAGAAGGCCGTCTTCGGGATATCCTCCGCCCGGATCTTTATCTGATGATATCCAGAGCGAAGGTCCATCTTGGAGAACACACTTGCACCCACAAGTTGATCAAACAATATGTCGATGCAGGGCAGTGGATACTTATTCTTGATGGTGACGGTGTTGAGCGGCCTGTAATCCACACACAGCCTCAGGGTTTCATCCTTCTTCTTCACGAACAGCGCCGAGCATCCCCAAGGCGAGGAACTCGGCCTAATGAAACCCTTGCTCAACAGATCATTGAGCTGTTCTTTCAGTTCCGCCAGCTCATTTGGAGCCATCTTGTATGGTCTCCGTGATATGGGCGTAGTCACGGGTGCAAGTTCAATCTTGAACTCGACATCCCGCTCAGGTGGTATGCCCGGAAGATCATCCGGGAACACGTCGGGGTACTCCCGGACTACGGGGATGTCCTCTGACTTGAAGGCTTCAGTATTGTTGATCGCTGAAACCTCTCTGACTGGATTATCTAATAGGAGGGACTGTGGACGGTGTAATGGGGAGTTGAGGTGAACCGTCCGTGATGGGGTTTCCAGGACAGCGCCATGGTAACTTAGCCATGACATTCCCAAGACTGCATCAATCTTCTGCCCCTCAAGGATAATCATAGTGGTGGGATATATCTTCCCACCTAAGCACAGTGGTGCTTTCGGAACCATCATTGTTGCTGAAATCTTTCCTCCCGGTGAGCAGATCATATAAGAACACTCAGTTGGAAAGGCTTCCAGCTGATGCTTAACCACATATGATGCACTTATAAAGCTGTGGGTTGCACCAGAATCAAACAATATGACGATGGCTTGATTGTTGAGAGTAAACGTACCCGCCAGCACGTTGTCTCCCTCTGGGGCGTCCTCATTGTCGAGGTTGCGGACGTCCCCAGTCCGCTGACCAACCTTCTTCACTGGAGGTCGGCCTCGAGCACCGCCCTGGAACTGGGCTTGCCCGCTGCTCTGCTGCTCCTGGGGACAGTCCTTCGTGAAGTGGCCCGCCTGGCCACACGTGAAGCAGGTGAAACGGGGCAGTCCCCCGCTGATCGGTGGACGGAATCCCGGGGCGCGTTGCGGCGGTGGAAACGCCCGGGGTACCGTCTGCTACTGCTGCTGTCTTGGTGGTGGCATCGGCGGACGGAACGGGGGTGCTTGGAACGACCGTCCCCTGAACTGTTGAGGTCGCGCCGGTGGACGCCACTGCTGCCCGGATGGTCTCCGATACACCATAAGGTACTTCTGGGGAGCGCCACTCCCACCGCTGGGTGGAGCGCTGCGCTTCCGCTGCTCAGCTGCCAACTCCCGCTGAGCGTCCTCTTGCATGATCGCGGCATTGACTAGGTCGTTGAAGGTGCTGCGATTCCACTGCACGAGATGCGTCTTCATTTCGGGGTGTAACCCCCGGTAGAAGTGCTCCCGCTTTTTCTCCTCCGTGGAGATATAGTCTGACGCGTATTGCGCCAGATGGTTGAAGGCACGGGAGTAGTCATGGGCACTCCTCCCGCCCTGCTTCAGCTCCAAGAATTCTTGGAACTTCCTCTTCATGATCCCGGGAGGAATGTGATAGGCCCGGAACGCCTCCCTGAACTCTTGCCATTCCACGGCATGGCCAGCCGGACGTGAGGCGACATAATTCGCCCACCACGCACCAGCGGCACCGTGGAGTTGCTGCGCTGCGAACAGAGTCTTCTGTCGCTCCGTACATTGGAGCAGCCTGAACTTGGACTCGATGGTCCGCAGCCAGTTGTAGGCCTCCACTGGTTCTTCAGCTTCAGTGAACACTGGAGGGTGCGTACTCATGAAATCCGAGTACGACACTTCCCGGGGCTCACGAGGCCCCCTATCTTGACGCCCCCCCGCCTGGGACGTATTCTGCACGATCGTGCGGAGCAGATCGGTCTGCTCCTCACGACCACCCACCAGTGCCGCTATCACATCCGCTAGAGTAAGTGGAGGCGGCGGTGGTGGCTGCTGCTGCGGGGTGCTGTCGTAGGCCGGTGGCTGGGAGTCATCGCCTCCACCTTGGCTAGAGCCACCAACCTCGTGCGTGGTCCTAGTGTGAACCATATGCAACCATACGACAATAACGTCAGTCCCGCAACAGATTGCATGCAGTCCAATAAAATAGGCGTAAACCATAATGACAATAAAACATGCGATACATCTCGTATGTAGATAATGTAATAACTTTGCACAAGCTACACCATTACCAGACCAAACACAAGCTAGTTACATCCAACTTGATGAACCTCCACTTTGGAAGCTCACCATAACTAGGTTTGGTCACTACGAGATATTACTATCGCTTTGTCATCACGTATACCACCCGTAGGGTACAACACCCTCTCCAATGAGTTCAACTGTCATTCTTCTGTCAGAATGACCACTTTCTACCTAATCCCAGTTTTGATCTGGTTCTGGGCATTTTCATGACTCAAGCTGAACACCAAAGTTAAAGTCAACTTCAGTATCTTTCCAGCGAGTATTCATTTGCCCCTATATTAGCTTTGGTTAAGAAGTTATATTAATTCAAAGACAGCAGAATTTCTGGAAGAATTTTAACAGCACCTCCCTTGAGAAGTTGCTGTTTTCAACTCTGGTTTCCACTGAAATCTGTGCTGAAATTTCAGAAACTTTGAATTGCAAAGATGTCACATATTCTACTCCTTCTAAGAATGTATCATATGAAAATTTTTGATTTTGCTACTGGGAGTTATCATTGAAAAACAGAACAGTCCAGAGAATGTTTCACTCTGTCCTAGTTCTGGACAGTTTACATTTCTCTAGGAATTAAGCCATCTTAAGGTGTGTTTCATATGAACTCAGGGACATGAAGAGTCCAAGAGGTTCATATTGACGTCTCACACCAAGCTGTGAGACTCTATCCCTGAACCACGTTCCTCGTCAGGGGGAGCTAACCGAAATTGAACCGCTTTCGGTGGCGTTCCTTACCATGCTTACCAGAGCGTAGGTGCGTCGTTACATAATTAAAATCAGGAGTATAACACATAAGTTAGTCTTTGCCACTTTAAGTAACTATGCTAATATAGTCCTTACATGGGCAACTATCGAATCCTCACCGTAACCTAAGTTTTCCCATAAGGTAGTCCTTAAGTATTGTGCTATCCCCATTGCAGCTCTGATACCAGGCTGTGGCGGACCGGAATCCGCCCATCCAGGATCGCAGAGGGTGGTGCCGCGCGATGCGACACACGACAGCACACGTCATAAGAACACATTATATTACATGAGAAAACACAAACTGAATGTACAAAGTAGTACACTTCTCAGTTACCAACTAAGGTCTTTATTACACATCGGAAGTTTCTTTTGTACAACTCACGCCCGCCTACCTAGCAAAAGTCGGATGCCCAGCCCTAGGGCAACCCACACTAGCTGCACGTCTCAGCTCAGCGCGGCTTGTACGGCTCCCACTCAGCCGTGGTCCCCGACGGAGGGTAACCCTCGCCGGTGGACTTGTACTCCGAGTCCGTGGGTGGCTCCTCACCTGAAAAACACTTAAGCAGCAACCGTTAGCATGATGGCTCAACAAGGCTTAACCGACTCACCTAAGCATGAAACTCTACATGAAGGGTACAATGACATAGGATAGCAATGTTGCAGCAAATGGACACGCCTATAAGTTCATCCTTAGTTCATCTTTTAGCAATAAGTTAACAGTTCAGGAATCTGAAATTTAGTAAGCAGTATTTGGTGGCACACATGTAGCAATACAATTATATCAATCAGCAATATTGAATCATTATATTTCATACATTAATCTACGTCACGACTCAGTGACCAAGTGGTACTCTTCACCGTGAGGGATGGCGAATAGACTCGATATACACCTGCAGGGAAACCCAAAGAGCACGTCACGTACGCCCACCCGTGGAGCTGCACAGCACGCTCACTCGATGTCGTACGGGACAACCTTTCACCCAACAGCCCAAACGTCGAACCGGTCGCACCGAAACGAGCAGGAGGTTCCCCACACGGAGCATCTCTCTATGCCCGTTGGCAGATTTCCACCTTGCTGCCCTCAGCCTACACCTATAAATTGGTGCGTTATGCCTCGACGCCCGGAGGTTTAGGCTACATCGGTTTATCGGGGCCCATATATCCGATATGCCTTCGGTATGTTCAAACTTGATCAGCGTGGGCCGCAAACGGATCGGTCCTCAATCGACACGGACAGGGCTGCGCACACAAGACTCCCTGTTGCTGCGCCCTAGCCCCTGCCTCGTCTCATTTTCATTACTAATGTGATCTCACATCACTCAACCGAACCCGTGTGTCCCAAGCCTATCTCGTGAGTAGATTCCAACTACTCGACTTGTACCGAAGCCCTATGAATCTTTAAGCATAGCCTATCTACTCGAGGTCTTAGACGCTACCCTGACTCTTATGGAAAATTTCTGGTCATGCAAGTGGGGTTCCATCCATCCTATACCTAATGCACATTCATACTTCATATGACACATGTAAACAAATTAAAACTTATAAAAAGGTTAATGCAAACCGGGGCTTGCTTTGTTGCTGCTGGTCAGGGGTCAGTTCTTCCTCTGGAAGCAGGAAATCGAGAACCTCCGGAGCTTCCTCGCCTTCAGCGACTACACGTTATTGAAAGACTACATGTAAATTTAAATGCAAAGTGCACACAGTTTGTTGTAAGGTTACTGCTACTAATTCTAATAACCAGTTCTAACAACTGGAACTCTGTTTAAGAATTTAAAGATGAACTGGTGTTGGTGCTTTGGCTTAGACTTAATCACATGGTTAAGCGCTAAGTGGATTTTTCCCCCTTTTCCATATTAATCCCTCAAGTGGTTAAACAGGACAGGGGTGATCCAGAGCTCCAATGGAGCTGAGAATTTTTGTGTGAGTTCCTTGTCACAAGAAAACCCTCTGGACCAAACATTAGCACGTTTCATTGAGTGGTTTGCTCAGAATAATTCTTTTAGCAATTAAGCAAAGAAGAATTAATTCTGAGGTAACATCTCTGTTCATGCCCAACTTAGTGAACTACAATTTCAATTATAGCTCATAGAGTTTGCATGAATTTTCCTATCATTTTTGGAGCTAAGATTTGCCCAGAACTGAATTTCCAAGTTTTGGAATTTCTCTGAAAATGTTTCTGTATTCAAATGAACACAGCACATTCACATTTGAATTGCTCTGACCAAATCCACTCCAAATGGTCTGAAACATTTACAAGGGTTCACTAACATCCTAAGGAACATTCTGGCAAAATTTGGGGATTTTTGGATGAACCAAACTCCCTCTAAAATTCTTTTGCTGAAAATCTTTAAAGAATTTTCCAGAGTTAAATAATAGGTTTCATACAAATTGAGTTGCATATTTGGATAGAGCTATGCAATCTGAATCCAACCCAATTTGAATCACTAAATTTGGAGCCTCCTAGCAAAAGTTATGGGGTTCTAAAGTTTGGGGAAATTCTGGAATTTGAATTAACCGGGGAAAAAGTTCAAATTTCTGACAGCGGGCCCGGACCCCACGTGTCACCACCTCGGCTGCGCCACACGGGGCCACAGGACTGTTTTCCGCGTGTTCACAGCCGATCAGGTGCAACAGAAAATCCTCACACTGTGCCTCGAGGGACTGACGAGCGGGCCCGGCCAGCTCGTCTTCTTCCTCGCGCCTGCCCTTTTTCCCGCGCCGCCCCCCTCGCCGGCACACCTCTGAAGCTCACCGGACTTGGCTTCCCGACCGCCTCTCGGCCGGAAACTCGCCGCCTGGGCCTACTTTCGTGCGCTGAACACGACGGTACCGACCGCTCCGGTCGGCGGCGGCCCTAACCTAGCCGGCGACGGTGCCGCGGCTCGGACTCTCTTCGGTTATGGCACCCGGCCAACGTAGCCCACCAAAACCTCGGTGGAAAGGCTCTACAGCACCGGGGGATCTCGGATAAGGTCGACAAGGCCATGCCAGGGTTCGGGAAGAGCTCTAACCTAGCCGTCACCGTGAGCCCGACCTTTCCCGCCATCACCGCGGTTGAAAAACCGGAAAATACGTCGGCTACAGCCAAAACTACGCTATGGTTGCAGAGCAAACTTGGGCGCCGTTGAGTCTAGCTCCTGTGAGCACAGTTTAGTGAACTGACGATGAGAAGGGAGTAAGAATTCGGAGGTCTCATACCGGAACGTCGTCCTATGGTCGCCGGTGAAGTTTCTCCAAATTCTTGCTCGGTGGTTCACGGTTGGTCCTGTGGTTTGGGAGGAAGCAGCAGTGCTCACCGGCGCGTCCGGGGACGTCTGCGCTTGGCCGTGAAAGGGCCTGGTGTAGGCTGCCCACGTGCTTCCGATCGCCGGTTAGTTTTTGCTTGCCGCGGAGAACGGAAATCAGGGCTCGGCCACTGCCGGAGCTTGCTAGCTCTCGCGCTGGGAAGGTGAGGAACGAGGGCGTAGCTCTGTTGTGCAGGTCGGAGGGTGCTGTGGCACAGTTTGAGCTGGCTCCCGACGATTTCCCAGAGGTTGCGGCGAGCTCGGTGGTTTCTTGCGCGAAGGAAAAGAACGGCGACGTCCTTCAGTCTCGTGGGATAACAGCGGCGCAGCAGCGGTGCAAGGATGCCAGACAGATCTCCAGCGCATGAAATTTTCAGAGGAGGTGGCTGCCGGCTGCTCCTCGGTGTCACCCGCAGCGGCGTCGGGCTCGGTTTACTTCGCGTGGGAGGAAATCAATCAACGACCGTGTGCTTCACTGAGGACTTTTGCAATTGTTTATTTTCCCCCAATGACAAGTGGGACCCACTTGTCAGTGCTCCCCCACCCTCAAAGATCTCCAGAACTTGGCAAAGAATGAATTCAAACGTTTGAAGTTTCAAACTGACCTACATTTGTATGGTTGGGCAAATCTCCCCCAAATTCAAATGTATATTTGAATTCTTACACATTTGGATCCTTTTTGGACAAATGGGTAGCAAACCTTTTCAAAAATTATTGAAACTCTGCCTCCCCACTAATGTGGACCTGAGGAATCCAATTATGCACTTTAATCTTTGTTTTAGCTTCTGCAACCATGAGTTTGAATGCAACAGTTTTGAATCACCCCCTCATGTGTCATGTGTAAAAATTCTACTTTGTGAAAGTGTAGGCTTTCCCCTCTAATCCCTCTTTTGATGGAGGTTACTTGCTCTTCCCACTTTTTCACCATCTATCCACAACAAGAACTGTGGTGTTGTGAGGTGAATAAAAGTTTTTTTGCAAGTCCCTTTTCTTGGGCTTTTACACAAAATTTGCATGAAAGAAAGTTTCCTACTCCAAACAGGTTTTTAGATCTTCTACAAAATCTTAATTTGAAGTTTTTGAAAATAAAGACCTGATTTAACATCTTCAAATCATGCATACTTATTTTCCTATATTTTCAGATTTAATTTTTATACCTAAAAGTGAATTTTAATATTAAAATAGTAAGACTTATCATTTAAACAGAATAGGTTCTGATCTAAAATGTTCAATAAAATATTTTTGAACTTCCTCTCTGATGTGAAACAATTTAAATCTATTTTACTAGTTTTTAGAATTATTTCCTAGCCTAAAATGTGTCTCTAGAGATAATAAAATGAGCAATCACTTAGGCAGATTTCATTTCAGCCTAAAATCTATTTTTGACTCATTCTAAAGTTTTCCAAGTGCTAGGAGAGTTTAAATTTGCATTTGCACATGTGTTTGCCTCACCTTTTAAATTTATATCCTAGTCACATATTCAAATTTCTGAATTTAATATCCTATAGGGTCTAAAAGGCAAATCCACCCTACTGCAGGGTTTAGTTTACTATTTCCTAAATTTTCAGGGGCCTAACTACACATAACAGAGGGGTTTTCCTAATTTTTATTAAGTCCAGGGGTTAAAACTGATTTTTAAATGAATTTACATGAATTTCTGAAGGTCCAGGGGCTAGATCAGAAGTTTCCGGGGCTAGCTCGTGTTTTCCGAGATCCCCAGGTGGTAGCGCATAAGAATCCCGGCCTTTATAACGCGGGGCTGATGTGGGCCGTTGGATTTAAAACAGACGGCTCAGATTAGATTGCCGAAGCGGTACGCGTCGATTTAATTTCTACCGTGCGATTTAAAATAGACGGCCCTCAAGGGGCCACGTCGCCCTGCCGGAGCCAGCCCGCGCACGGCGGCGGGGGGCGGCGATCTCGCCGGCGCAGCCTCAGCTTTTGCCGCTACACGCTAGAACTCGCATCTTTTTGCACGGATCGGCTGCGGAGGGGTAGGGGATGCTCACCTAGGGATTTTCCTGCACTCGGAGGCCCTGGAAGTCGGTCTGCGGCGAGCTTCAACGGCGATGGTCTTCGGTGCACGTCGAAGTGGCAGTTGGGGCGCAAGACACGTCGTTTCCTTCACCTGCAGGGCTCCCCGGTGGTGGTGGAACGTGATCAGCACGTTAGATCAGGAAATTTGAGCAAGGACTGAAGGAAATCGGCGGTAGAAGCTTCGGTTCTCACCGGAGAGAATAATGGCCGATCGGGGAGGAAAAAGGGGCGGATTTCGGCGTTTAAATGGATGAGTGAGGGCGGCAGTCTGTTGAGATCACGTTGGGGCATCCGGGACCGGAAATCGGGACTGGGAGCGTGGGTTCCGGGGGTTGGTTTCGATCGGGCGCGAGAGAGAGACCGGGGTCGGTTGGGGCGTGCGGGGGAAGAAGATGATGGCGGGCCCCGCGCGTCAGAGAGAGGGAGAGAGGGGGAAGGGGCGCGGGTTTGGGCTTGCTGGCGCGCGCGGTCTTGGGCCGGCTTGCGGGTTTCGGCCCACTGGCCGGTTTTGGTTTTCTTTTTCTTTTTTCCTTTTCCTTTTTCTGGTTTGATTCAAATATAAATTCCAGTTTGAATTTGATTCTGCACCAAATGCAATACGTCCAAAAATTTTTAAATTCCCCCCTTTAGCAGGTTTTGGGGTGTTACAGGAGCTCCTGTGCTCTTCGTAGACAAGAAGGATGGAACCCAAAGGTTGTGCGTGGACTATAGGTCTCTCAACGAGACGACAATCAAGAACAAATACCCTCTGCCCCGTATATAGGACCTATTCGACCAAATGAAAGGAGCCCGAGTGTTCTCCAAGATTGATCTTCGATCGGGATACTTCCAGCTGAAGATTAAGCCCTCCGATATACCCAAGACTGCCTTTTGAACACGGTATGGTTCGTATGAATATACCGTCATGTCTTTAGGGTTAACAAATGGACCCGCATACTTCATGTACCTTATGAACAAGGTCTTCATGGAGTACTTGGATAAGTTCATCGTGGTTTTCATCGATGACATTATGGTGTATTCAAAAAGTGAGGAGGAGCATGAAGAACATTTGAAATTGACCTTGCAGAAAATGCGTGAGCATCAATTGTATGCCAAGCTTAACAAGTTTCAATTTTGGCTAAAGGAAATATCGTTCCTAGGCCACATTATCTCCGAAGAAGGGGTATCGGTTGATCCCGGAAAAGTGAGAGATGTTCTGAAGTGGGACCAACCGCAAAACGTGAGGGATATTCGGAGTTTTCTTGGGATGGCTGGATACTACCGACGCTTCATCAAGGACTTCTCTAAGATAGCAAAGCCTATGACGGAGTTGCTAACAAAGGGAAAAGCCTTTCAATGGACACCAGCATGCAAAGACAGTTTTGAAGAACTTAACAAAAGGCTAACCACAGCACCGGTTTTGGTATTGTCGGACGTAAGCAAGAGCTTTGACATATATTGTGACGCATCCAAACAGGGGCTCGGATGTGTGCTCATGCAAGAAGGACGAGTGGTATCCTATGCCTTACAACAATAAAAGAAGCACGACCTTAATTATCCTATACATGACTTGGAGCTAGCAGCGGTAGTACATGCATTGAAAATTTGGAGACATTATATCCTTGGTCATCGATGTGAGATCTATACGGATCATAAAAGCCTCAAGAACATATTGACACAAACAAACTTGAATTTGAGGCAACGTCGATGGTTGGAACTCATCAAGGATTACAATGTTGGAATCAACTACCACCCTGGGAGGGCTAATGTAGTAGCTGTTGAATTGAGCCGGAAGGGAGCATGTCACCAACTCACAGTTCGGGAGCTACCACCCGAACTACGTAAGGAGTTCGAACGGTTACACCTCAGATTCTTGAACAACATGGAAGTGATGGAGATTCACTCTTCATTGGAGCAAGAGATAAGAGATGGCCAAGCAACAGATGAGGAGATCAAGGAGATCAAGGAAAGGATCCGACAAGGAATGGAGAAGAATTTCAAGGAAGATGAGAAGGGTACGCTTTGGCTAGGAAAAAGGATTTGTGTGCCTAACGTGAAGCACATCCGAGACATGATATTAAAAGAGGCACATGATTCACACTATTCCATACATCCTAGAAGTATCAAAATGTACAAGGACTTGAAGACTTGTTATTGGTGGGATGGTATAAAAAGGGACATAGCCGAATACGTTGCCCTATGCGACACATGCCAAGGGTGAAGGCCGAACATCAAAGACCCGCTGGATTGTTGCAACCCGTGAAGGTACCCGAGTGGAAGTGGGAGGACATCAGTATGGATTTCATCGTCGGATTGTCACGTACTCAGTTGAGTTATGACTCCATCTGGGTTATCATGGACCGATTGACGGAAACCGCCCACTTTCTCCCTATAAGGGCCAAGTAAACGTTGCACAATTAGCCGAGTTGTACATGGAGCAGATCGTGTGACATCATGGAGTCCCGAGGAGGATAGTCTCAGATCGAGGTTCTCAGTTTACCTCTAGATTCTGGAGGAAGCTGCAGAAAGCTATGGGTACACGAATGGATTTTAGCTCCGCCTATCACCCACAAACCGATGGACAAACCGAAAGGACAAACCAAATTTTGGAGGACATGTTGAGAGCTTGCGCCTTGAAACATGGGCATAGATGGGATAGGAGTTTACCGTACGCCGAATTCTCCTATAACAACAGCTATCAAGCTAGCTTGAAGATGTCGCCTTTGGAAGCATTGTATGGTAGACGGTATAGAACACCGCTGTTTTGGAATGAGATCGGAGAGAACCAGGTGTTTGGACCCGAAGTGCTACAAGAAGCTGAAAAGAATGTCCAAATGATACGAGAGAACATAAAGGCTGCTCAATCACGACAGGAAGGCTATGCAGACAATAGGCGAAGGAAGTTGACTTTCAAAGTAGGAGACTTCGTATACCTTAAGGTATCGCCTATTCGAGGCCAACGACGTTTCAACTCAAAGGCAAGCTAGCACCTCGCTACATCGGACCATTTAAGATTTTGGACAAGCGAGGAGAAATGTCTTATCAACTAGAGCCCCCAACATATCTCTCCGACGTACATGACGTGTTTCATGTATCCCAGCTCAAGAAGTGCTTGAGAGTACCAGAGGAGCAAATACCAATGGAAGAGCTTGAACTTCAAGAGGACCTGACTTATGCGGAGCACCCTGTCCAAATTTTAGACGTAAAGGAAAGGGTCACCAGGACAAAGTGATCCGATGGTGCAAGGTACAATGGAGCCATCACACCGGAGCTGAAGCCACATGGGAGCGTGAAGAAGACATCAAGGCAGAATTTTCTCATCTATTCTCTACTAACGAATCTCGACGGCAAGATTCAATTTAAGGGGGGTAGATTTGTGACACCCTCATTTCTGGTTTCTGCATGTATTCATGTTTCATGTAGAGAAAACATTTTAAAAGAAGTGGGAACAGAGAAAATATCAAAAAGATAGCCAAAAAGAGCCGAATCCAGTTCACAAAGAGCGCCGAAGACAACTTCCGCGGCCCGCTGGCCACGTGGCGTGTTTGGAGCTCATCCCTGCGAAGTGGGGAGAGGTCCGCCGCTAAAATGGCTACGTGGCAGGCTCGGGGCTCATCTCCCCAAAGGGGGAGAGGTCCGACCCTGTGAGACACGTGTTGCCCCGGAGCTAGCCTCTGCGGAGAAGCGAAGGCAGTTCCGCAGGACACATGTCACCTTCGGAGCTAGTCACCACGGATCAGAGGACCAGTTGCGCGGGATACGTGTCGATCTCGGAGCTCACCTCCGAGAGGTCCGGTTCTATTGGACACGTGTCGCTACGGGAGCTTATCTCCGGGAGGTCCGTCGCTATTGGACATGTGTTAACCTCGGAGCTCGTCTCTGAGAAGAAAGGAAGTTCGGCGCTACTTGACGCGTGGCATTCACGAAGCTCGCCTCCAAAGAGAGGGTGGTCCGAAATGAATACGTGGCACACCCGGAGCTACCTCCGGAGAGAGGAAAGGTCCAGCACTGAAACGTGGCGTGCGCGGAGCCACCTCCGAATAGAGAGGAGGTCCTGACCGCCAGGATACGTGGCGCACGCGGAGCTCACCTCCGAAGGAGAGGGCGGTCTCGCTCGCTTGACACGTGGCATAACCGGAGCTCGTCTCTGAGGAAAAGGGGAGACCAGGCTCCGGTGGACACGTGGAGCTTCCGGAGCTCATCATCGTAGAAGTAACGGGTTCTGGAGCGGTTTTTGGACTCTTTACGCGTAGAAACATCGGTACGGAGAGGAAACTGACCTGAATTCCACAATGTTACCGCACCAAATCAACTAAAGATAAGTTGTTAAGATTCAACGACAATCTGAATAGGACCCAGAGTAGGACTCTTCTTCTCCCGATTATAAATATAACCCAGAACCTTTCGCCGAAACCACGAACTTCTTTTCCAACTCCTGAGCCGATAATTTAGAGCCCTAGCCCCAACTCGCCGAGTAAGCCCATCGCCGGAGTTCAGTCGAGGAAGATCACCGGAAGGCAGCCCAATGATCTGTCTTGCTAAAAGAAGGACCCCGAGACCACGAAGAACGTAAGGTAGGTCTCCAATATCACCTTACGACATCATCGTGTTTTCTTTGCATCTGTTCTTCGATTCCTTTCGAACAAAAGCTTTCTCGTGTACAGATCACTTGTTAATCAGGTTGATCTAAATACAAGATCATCGCCACGTCCACATTTGATCCGAACACCTCTGTTCATCATAAAATCCATGCAAGCCATGCAAGAACACATACAAACCGATCTAATAAAACTGATTATAGCATAGCATGCACATGCATCATCGCATCTAGTTAAAGTTTATGCATGATATTGATTGCTGTGAATCTTGTATGTGCGTGATCCTGTATAGAGGGACAAGCTCAGGGAGCTGTCTACGACGAGCTGCAACAACAAGGTTTTGAGATCCAAGAGCAACCGGAACCGCAAGAACAAGGCCAGCGCCCCTTGACCATATTGATCCTATGTTTTGGGAAAACTGTTTGTTTTGCGAAAAGGTGTGTGTGCTGAGTCAAACATGATGGGAAACCTTTTTATAGGAGTTTACTAGTTTTGGTTAAACCACCCTTGTCGCCAGGGAAGTTTATGAGTCGGGTATGGTTTTTGTTTTAAGCTTCGCTGAGTCCATGGGATTGGGAAGCGAGATAGATGTGTCTAGCTAACTGCACTCGTAATGATAATGAGAAACTGATGTTGTTAATAAACATGGATAAGAGGGAGATCTAGGCAAGACTGGGTTTGTGAATGAGGTAGCATGAGATGGTGGTTTTACTTGCCGTAGATCTAAGGAGCGGCTCATGCGAGCACATGCCAGGATAACAGTGCCACCACAAGGCCAAGTATGGGTGCGGCGTAGCTGAGTAATTAGGTAAGTTGCTAGATTGTTATGGACCGTGGAAGGCGCGGGGAATGGGAGTCCAGTGAGGACTGCCCTGGGAACTGCATGGCACAAGAGGGGGCCCGTGGGTGGGAGAATTGGAGATTCTAGCCTGCCGGTGAAACCTTAGTGAGTCTATACATCTAGTAACCCCTTTGTAAAGGCTATTTTGTGATCTCTTGGCCATACACGGAAGGTTGTGTACTGGTATAATGGAGGTTCTGCAGTCACCGACGGGTGACGAAATCACAAACTTGTGGGTAAAGAGGTGCAAACTCTGCAGATTCTAAAAACTATCATGATAGCCGAGCTTACGGTCACGAGCGCCTGGCCAACTTCCATGATTAGTTGGGATGGTGATTGGATATGGTTATTGGTTATGGTTTTGGATGGTTTAGTTTTAGTTTTGTTTTCAGGACTGTTGAGTCCGGGTGATAAGATGGGTTGCATGACTGTTGAGTCATGGCAACAAGGTTGGTCTCGGTGTGAGACGAAGTTGTTTACGAAATGGTAGCGAATATGAGATGGTATTCGTAAGATGGTAGCGAATACGAGGAGGTATTCGTGAGCAAGAATGAGGTTGATTAATGTCTGGATGGGACATGGAAGGTAATGAACATAATGGAGGTATGATCGATATTTTAATACATGTTGGGATTAGCTCACTTAAAGATAAGTTGCTGTTTTATCGTGGTTTTTGATAATTAACTTTGCTTTCTGCAATGAGCCTTTTTATACCTACCTTGTTATGAGCTACATATCATATTTTCCAGCACTTGCTGAGTACATCATTGTACTCAAACTTGCATTATTATTTCATAATCAGCAACAAGAGAAGATTACTATGAAGACCAAATGGAGCATTAGGCGTGTAATCTGTTCTCAACCTTGCCTGTGGGGATGGAGTAGAGATGGAGCCGCTACTGCTTAGATTGCTTCTGCACTAGTTAGAAGACTTCCGCTGCATAGAAATAAGACTTCCGCTGTTAAATCAAGACTTCCGCTATGAGCATGAGTCCAAGACTCATGAAACATTGCAATAAAATCTGATATTCGTGGTTATATACATTTTGAATTCAGTTTGTGGAACATATGTGTATGTGTGATGAACATCTTGGGCACACATATGCATCAGTTCTCAGTTTCGTGGTTTTTCCACAGAATCGAGGGCGTCACAGACTGGTATCAGAGCCACGGTAGAGGGTAGATTACACACCTAGATACAATCACAGATTGGTATTAGAGCCACGGGTTGACGGTAGGTTACACGCTTAGATAAGTTCACAGATTGGTGTCAGACACAGATTGGTATCATCCTGCCACGGATAGATCACACAACCTAGATAGATCACAGATTGGTAGATAAGTCACGCTGACCATAGGATGCATAGATTGGCATTGGAACTACCTTGACAGGGGATACAAGCCTAGGAGAAGCCATAGTTGGATCACAGATTTAACATCACCCTAAGTCATATAGGACCCCCATTAAACAAGCCTTGAATAGGAGTTGTGTGAGCCCTTGTGATGATTGTTTGTGAATTGTGTGCTTAGTGTGAGTCGTGGGACGTCTCAAAACATTGTCCATATCCACACATAAGTAGAAAGAATTGTGAGATGCTTCGGCACTTGTTCACATCGTCATATGGGCTAATATATATATAGTCCAACCCACCTTGATGCATATAGTTGAGGGGATCTACCTAACCTTCTAACCTGCTATTCTATTTTGTTCTATCTCACAGATGGTGAGAGGAAACGCCGGCTGAAGGAATGTCCGTGGCAACCAAGAGGATGGCCACGATGAAATTCTTGTTAACCCCGGAGCTGGTGAGAACAACCTGGAACGGTTGATGGCCATGCAGAATCAACTTATGCAAACCATGATCCAAACTTTGAGTCAGTTGCAGGCCAACAACAACAACCCTGTTCCGGCACCACCGCCACCACCACCGCCGGCTCATAACAGGCTGGGAGAGTTCATGAGGACTCGACCACCCAACTATGCTCAAGCTAACGACCCCATGGAGGCCGACGACTGGTTGAAATCCATGGAGAAGAAGCTTGCCATAGTGCAGTGCAATGACTGAGAGAAGGTTCTTTTTGCGTCGCACCAACTCATGGGAGCTGCCGCTGACTGGTGGGATGCCCTATGCAACGCTCATGTCGACCCAAAGACGATCACTTGGACTGAGTTCAAGGAGAGTTTCCGCTCTCATTACATCCCTTCTGGTGTAATGATGCTCAAGAGATAGGAGTTTGAAGGTCTCTGTCAACGATAGGGAAGCGTGAATGAGTATCTCAACAAGTTCACACAACTGTCCCGGGTGCCCCCGATGATGTCAACTCAGATCAGAGGAAGCAATACCTGTTCATGAGAGGATTGAACAATGAGATTCAGGTTCAGCTCCTCAACAATGACTACGCGAGCTTCCAAAAGCTGGTTGACAAGGCTATAGTAGTTGAAAGCAAGATCCGAGGGATCGAGCGGGATGCAAGAGGAAGATGCCATACCAGCCCCAAGGGAGCAACGTACGACCTCGGTACATGCCCCCGGCCGCACCGCAGTATGGATCGACCGCTCCTGCATACCGCCCTAGTCAGCCACCACAGCAACGACCTGTTGCACAAGCACCTCGTGTGCCCTTGCCTCTTGTGCCCCGACCCAACATGGGCGCTCCTGTTCAAAACCCCCGCACCAACGTACCTGTTGCCATAGGCAACAGGGCATGCTTTGCATGCGGGGAAACAGGACACTTTGCGAGCCAGTGCCCGAGGAGAGGCCCTGGACAGCAAGGCAACATGCCGAAGCAGAACCCACGACCGAACGGAGGGGACAATCAAGGAAACTGTGGACAGCAGAACTATGCTCGCGGCAACGTGAACCATGTCTCTGCTGGGGAAGCACACCAGGCTGAGGACGTTGTAAATTGTATGTTCCTTGCCAACTCCAACCCAGCCACCATTTTATTTGATTCTGGAGCATCACATTCCTTCATATCATCCAAGTTTGTTGCCAAGCGTAATCTACCCATATCACACTTAAAATGTGCTATGTTAGTTAATTCTCCCGGTGGAGAGATGAGGACTAATATAGTATGTCTGAAAGTAAGCCTTAAAATAAGGGGGGGTAGACTTCCTTGCCAACCTCATTGTCTTGGATTCCCAAAGGATTGGCATAATACTCGGGATGGATTGGTTAAGCAAGCACAACGGGGTAATCCAATGTGCCGAAAGAAGCGTGCAGTTGACAAATGAGCACGGTATTCGTGCTGAGTTTGAGTCAGCCCAACAAACAACCGATAAGGCAAACTTGAACCACGTCGAAGGATCAACAATGGACAGCGTTCCAGTGGTTCAAGAATTCTCGGACGTGTTTCCAGAGGAGCTTCCAGGTATGCCACCTGATCGGGACATTGAGTTTGCCATTGATTTGGTACCCGGAACTGCACCCATAGCAAAGAGACCCTATAGGATGCCCGTCAATGAACTAGTAGAACTCAAGAATCAAATTCAGGAGCAGTTGGAGAAGGGTTTTATACGTCCAAGCTCGTCACCATGGGGAGCTCCTGTGCTCTTTGTAGACAAGAAGGATGGAACCCAAAGGATGTGCGTGGACTATAGGCCTCTCAACGAGGCGACAATCAAGAACAAATACCCTCTGCCCCGTATAGAGGACCTATTCGACCAAATGAAAGGAGCCCGAGTGTTCTCCAAGATTGATCTTCGGTCGGGATACTTCCACATGAAGATTAAGCCCTCCGATATACCCAAGACTTGTGAGGACCCGCCGACCCGATCACTCACGGGGACGGGGCACCTCGCCCGGGAATCGCATTGGGTGGTTCCGTGCGATGCGGCACCCAACAGCACACATAATAAAGCATCATATTACATAAAACAAGCGGAAGCTTACAAAGTGTTGATTTTACAAATACTTCTCAAAAATATGCTACAGCGGAAGACTATTACAACTCACGTCTCATCCTATGCTAAGCAACAGAAAAGGTGTCCAGCCCGCGGACCCTTCTCGCTAGCAACACTATTACAATAGCAGCGGCAAGGGTTGCCATGAGTTCACCACTCGGAGAGCTCTGAGTCTCATCGGACACCCGATCATATCAGCGTACAGTTATTACCTGCAAAACAACTTATGTAGTATCTGTGAGCACGAAGCTCAGCAAGACTGACCCGTCACCCTAGTCATGAAACTCTACATGATGAAAATAGAGGGCTGGTTATAGAAATTTGCACAAACGACCAACTTGAGCTAAAGGGGAGTCCTTACTTCAAGTTTTAAGCAACTTTTATAGCCCTCGCGCAACTTACATCGAGACTCCACAATCAAACAAGAAACGCTTCATCTCGATTTCACTTGCCCGAGGTGAAAGTAACTTTAGTGAGCTATCCTAGACTCATACTGACCTTGCGCCATCAACGTCGAGACTCCACAATCAAACAAGAAATGCTTTGCCTCGACGCTACTAGCCCAAGGTGGAAATTAAATTTAGTGAAGTGTTGCTCGTTCCTCATCTCCGTTATGAGGATTACCCATGAAGCATATTAAACGTTTCTCAGTTTATTACTACGTCACGACTCAGTGTAAAAGTATGCTCACTACCGCGAGCGACGGTTATTGCAATCAAAACACCCGGCTGACATGACACGTACGCCCGTACTCGACGTTGCACACAGCAACCATCACTGACATCGTACGTGGCAACCTTTCACACGACACCCAAATGTCAAACCGGTCCCACCGACTGGGATTAAGTCTCTCTACGGCAAACCCTCGTAGAGCCGACTTCTCTATCCTTTCAGCATCGGCATCAGACGGTGAGGTATGCCTCGACACCCAGGTTAACATGTTACATCGGTTTCCTGGGTCTCATATTGCCAGTATGCATCCGGTACACATCTCAAACTTGTCCAGCGGGGCCGCACACGAGAACGGGCCTTAATCGACTCAGACATAGACTAGGCTCACAGGACCACGTCCTTGACCTTCCATCCACTGCCCGATCTCCATTCCCAACTATGAGGATCAATTCCCAACTCTTCCGATTGATCCCCCTTAACCCCGTTTCACGAGTAGGAATCTGCCTACTCGAGTTATGCCTCTTTTAATCCACTTTTTGTTGAGATCAGAAGTTATAATTAATTGATAACATAACATATCCTACATCAAACTCTAGGGTTTTCTGGTTCATGCATTTGGAGTTTCATACCATCTAGACGTAATGCAATAAACAAATGCTAGACAATATAATGTGAATACAAATAAAAACTTGTAAGTTTGGATGCAAACCGGGGCTTGCCTTTGTTTTGCAGGTGACTTATATATATATGAAGTTCAGTTAGTGAATACCACTTGGTGCTTGATCAACCTCTTTCCTCCTTCCTTGATCTCTACTCTGATGACTTCAACTCCTCCACGTAGATACTACACGTGATGAATAAGCATATATGTTTAATTGTAAAACTTTGCTACGAGTTCTAATAACAAGTTTTTAGAAACTGGAACTCCGTTCCAGAATTTAAAATGACACTGGTGCTAGTGGTTTGGGTTTGGATCTAAGCACATGATTAATGCTAAGTGGTTTCCCCCTCTTTTATATTGATCACCTTAAGAGGTTCAACAGAACAGGGGTGATCCAGAGCTTCAATGGAGATGAGAATTTTCATGTGAGTTCCTTGTCACAAGAAAGTCCTCTGGACCAAAAATTAGCACTTCTCATTGAGTGGTTTGTTCAGAATAATTTTCTAAGCAATTAAGCAAAGAAGAATTAATTCTGAGATCATACCCATGTTCATGCCAAACTTAGTGAACTAAAATTTCAATTATATCTCATAGAGTTTGCATGAATTTTCCTAGCATTTTTGGAGCTAATATCTGCCCAGCACTGAATTTCCAAGTTTTGGGAATTTTCTAAAAATGTTTCTGTATTTAATTGAACACAGCATCTTCAAATCTGGATTTCCCTGATCAAATCAACTCTAACTAAGCTGAACATTTTACAGGGGTTCACTAACACCCTGAAGACTACCCTGGCAAAATTTGAAGACTTTTGGACTAGCCAAACTCCCTCTAAAATTCTTTTTCTGAAAAGCTTTAAAGAATTTTCCAGAATTAAATAATGAGTTTCGTACAAATTGGGTTGTAGATTTGGACAGAGCTATTCAATAGGAATCCAACCCAATTTGAATCACTAAATTTGTGGCTTCCTAGCAAGAGTTATGAGGTTCTAAAGTTTGGGGAAAAATTCTGAAATTGAACTGTTTATTTTCCAATTTGCAGAGACATAAGGAATTAACACCATATTTGGCCAAGAAAATGAGGTCCAATGCTTCTGAAAATTTTACTGGAGTTCAAGTATTTTTGGAATAATCTGCTGCCCAAATTTGGGGAGTTTCCAATACATAGAACTCCTGGAACAATTCCCACAAGATTTTCCTTCTATGAATTAATGAGCCAAAACCAGGGATTTTCATAAATATTGGGATGTGCCCCTGGATAGTACTCTCTTAGATAAATCCAACAAAATTTATCTCACTATTTTTGGAGCTTCCTACACCAACTTATGCATTTTACAAGTTTGAACAACTCTCTTTTGATTTTAAACAGAACAGTCACACGTGGGGCCCACGGGTCAGGTGCTTCTTCAACCTCCCGCCAGAGCCCACGGGTGCACACCGGCAGAAAGCGTGGCATGGATATTTCTCTCTCATTTCTTCGCCCTACATGCTCCTTGGAACATGGCGCAGCTGTCGGGCAAGGTTTCCACGCATGAAAACGGCTGTAGGTAGGTCGGCACCTGCGGGTCGGCTCGGAAGCTCGACATGGACGCGCTCCAGCGTGTCCAAGGCATCTCCCGGCGAGCTACGATGTCCTACAGCATCCCTATGGGTCTAGGAACGTGGAAAGGAGATCAAATCGTGCAGGACATGGCTGCAAACTAGTCGTCACCGTGGACCGTGGCAGTTTTGGCCGCCGGCGATGATTTCTCGTCGCCCGGGGCATAGGAGGGTCGGTTTTCTTTGGTTCTAAGCGTGGGAGGGTGCTAGGGCATCTAGTTGCTGTGTTTTGAATTGTAGGAGGTATGATCAATCGGTTTGGGAGAATTTCACGAATTAAACACGGTCTGTTCTATACGTGCGCCGGTGGCAAAAATCGAATTCCGGCGAGCTGGCGTCGGGGGAGAGCAGGGGGACGACGGGATGAGGATCAGTACCTCCTGGCGCACCTCTGTGGCCTCTTGAGCCTGCCGGAGAGGCGCTGGGCTGGCCTGGAGACGATGAGCAATGGAGGCAGCAGCCTCTGTCGAACCTTTGCGCGAGGAGGCAACAAACAGCAATGGGCTTGGGCAACAGGACACGATTGAGGTGATAAGAAGAGGGGAAACAGCTCGCCAGCGCGAGAGGGACGAGCAGGAGGTGGCTCCCGGTGCCCCTCGGTGTCACACGGCTGCAGCCCTGCTCGGTGAAGTGAACACAGCACATAAACTTAGTGTGCAAGTCACATTTGACCTATGACATGTGGGCCCCACCAGTCAGTGCCCTCTTATCCCTCAAAAGATCTCCAAAATTTGGCAAGTGACCAATTCAAATGTTGGGAGTTGAAAACTGAGCTGCATTTAAATAGTTGGCCAAATTCCATCCAAATTCAAATGTTTATTTGAATTATTTGCATATTTAACTCCATTTAGAAAAATGGGCAGCAAACTTTTTCAAAAATTAATGAAACTTTGCCTCCCCACTAATTTGGACCTAAGGAATCCAATTATGCAACTTGATTCTTGTGTTAGCTGCTGCAAACAAGAGTTTGAACACAACAGTTTTGAATTCCCATTGTGTCCTTCCCTCATTTGAAGTTTGAGTTTAACATTTAGTTCAAACTCTTATTTTTAAACCCTCCCATTGCACTTGAGTTCTTCATTTCTGTGGTTTTAATCCACATGAGGTCCATCCATGCAGTAACCCTAAGTTTGTTTAGAAGAATCTCACACATGTTATCATATGTGGAAAAAGTTTCAACTAATCCCCTTTTTCATACACATGACTCCAACATTTGTGCAAACTCATGTTTCTTTGTATTCACATTTTTGGGACCTTTACAATCCTCCCTCCTTAAAAGAATCTCGTCCCGAGATTATAAGGTAAAAACGAGAGGGAGGATGGTGAAAAATTATAGGTTGTGCGACGTCAAGGGTTGGGATGATTGACACGAAGAAATCCTTCGCTCTCCCATGTCGCTTAACCTTGGAGTAAGCACTCCCTAAAACTTTATAGAACCACAACGTATGGTCGCGTGTGGTTCGGTCCATTATGTCGATGATCTGATCCAGTCCCTCCTGATGTGTGGGATCTGGCTTCAGTCCTTCGATATTCCCCAGCTGAATGGTGATTGAACACTTGAGGCACTTCCTCAGCTGAGAAATGTGGAGGATGTCGTACACACCGGTGATACCTCCAGCCGGTATGCAACGGGTCCACATCTTTCCATAACCTGGAATTGACCAACGAATCGAGATGGATATAAACTATGTCAAGTAAGCCTCGTCAACAATCTTTCTCCCTCGACCCTAATTTACGGGGTACGACAGTTCTGTTCTTAAACTGCAGGACGCCGTCTCCGCCTTTCCGGAATTATTTCAGCTCCCCACTGTTCATACATTTCCGCAAATGTGACCTGCCCTTGTCATGTTTCTGGGCTGCCACCCTTTTTCACGGATGGTGGGGATAAAAGCTAAATTGTAGAGAGCTCTAGGGTGAACCATACGTAATGATGGCTCGCTCTCTTCCCACGGGGTAATGGTTGGATTATGAACGTGTGACTTGCGACTCCTGCATTCGCCCACGTTAACCTTGCCGGGGTGATAATGGATCTCTATTTTGTAATCCTTTATCAACTCCAACCATCTTTGTTGCCTCATGCTTCACTCCTTCCAAGTGAATATGTACTTGAGGCACTTGTGGTCGGTATATAAATGCTTGAGGTTACCGAGTAGGTAATACCTCCACATTTTTTAGTGCGAGTACCATGGCAGCGAGTCCTAAGTCATGAGTCGGATAGTGTTGCTCATGATTCCTAAGTTGCCGTGATCCATACACGACCACACTTTAGTCTTGCATCAGCACACATCCTAGCTCAATGCCAGATGCATCGCAGTACACAACGAACGGTCTTGTTGTGTTTGGCTGCGCCAAAACCGGTGCTGATGTTAAGTGTTTTATTAATGCCTTGAACGCTGCCTTACACGTTGGACTCCAAACCTATTTGGTAGCCTCCTTCAGCAGCTATGTCATAGGCTTGGCAATCTTCGAGGAGTTTAAAATGAACCTCCGATAATATCCCGCGAGTCCGAGGAAACTCCGTACCTCGTGAGCAGTTCTCGGGGACTTCCAATGCAGCACAGGTGCGATATTACTCGGGTCTACAGCGATGCCCTTTGCTGAGATGATATGCCCGAGATAAAATACTTGTGATATCTAGAATTTCGCACTTGCTGAATTTCATGTATAGCTTGTGATCCCGCAGCCTTGCAAGACTATACGTAGGTGCTTCTCGTGTTCTTCCTACGACTTGGAATAAACCAGTAGGTCGTCGATGAAGACCACGACAAACTGATCCAGCTCCGACATGACTACCGCGTTTATCAAGTACATGAACTGAGCTGGAGAATTGGGGAGGCCACGGAACAGGGCAAGGTACTCATAAACTCTGTACCTCGTCGAAAAACTGTCTTCAGAATAGCCTCAGCCCTTATCTCAATCTGATGGTACCCTGACCTTAATTCCATCTTGGAAAAGATCCTTGCTTTGACCAACTGATCAAACAATATATCAACCTGTGGTAACGGGTACTTGTCCTTGATTGTCACAATGTTAAGCAGATGAAATTAACACTAAGCTGAAGTGTTTCGTCCTTCTTCCTACTACACAGCACAGAGCAACACCAAGGTCATGAGCTTAGTCGTATCACTCATTTGCTCATTGTTTCCCTTAGTTGCTCCTTCAACCGTTCTCCTTGCTGTGCAGAACAGACTCTTCTGTCCTCACCCAGATTTTGATCCGTTTAAAAGCATTTTCATAACTCAAGTTGAATACCGAAGTTAAAGTTAACTTCAATATCTTTCCAAGGAGTACTCCTATGCCTCTAGATCATTTCTGGATCAGAAGTTATGATTTCGCAAAGTTGACAGACTTTCTGGATAAAATTTGCCAGCATCTCCTTTGTATGTGGCTGACTTTATCACAGTTGTATACACAGATACAATAAGAATCTGAACAACCTTTGAACTATAACAATGTTGCATATATCATAACCTTTCCAAAGGTGTGTCACAGGCTCCTTAGGGATTTTTCTACAACAGGTTAGGGCTTAAAAACAGAAAGGTCCAGAGATGTTTTTCTGCTGTCCTGGTTCTGGACAGTTTGCCTTCAACTGGACTTTTCATCCCCTTAACGTGTGATTTTGCTCTGGAGGTCTACAAGAAAGTTGTATAGCACTTGAAAATATTTCCAGAACTGTATCATACACCTTAATTGGGTCAAGCTACTCAGAGTTATGCTCTGTTAAAGTCCAGCAAGAATTCCTGCCAGAAACAGAGCACTCTGTTTTTGAAATCTTTGAAACCTAAACCTTCTCTCATTTGAATCTTAGTTCAAAATAAGAGTTCAGTAACTAATATTTGTTTCAAACTTCCATTTTTAGTTGAAAGTTAGCTCATGAATCATTTCTTCATAGGGAAGGAGTTATTAAGTGTAGTACGGTGTCGATGCACCGTAAGAACGATGTCGGTACTACGTTCCCTCTCCAAAAGAAAATCCTAAACCGGCTTATACCGGCATGACCAGTGGCACTAGGACGGTCTCTCGCACACGTGTACTACACAGGATACGTACGTGGTTAGTACCTGCAGAAGAACACTCAATAGTGGTGCACTCAAAGTTTTTCTCATTTCAGGCAGTTCTATAATTGAAAGTAAATACAAACGCCCGTATCATTGCCATACGGCCGTCCTTGAGTTAAGTCACGTCTCAAGGTATGTGATCGTGTTTCAACACCACACGACGGGGAACCCGAGTATGTCATGAACGGGTCGTCACGGTTGGGAATGTTATCAACCCAACGGATACCACCTACTGCCCTGCAGGGCACGCCGATGGCAAGCGCTGCGTATGTCCTCCTGGGCTAATTCCAGCAGCACACACTATCGTGTTACTGACCACATAATGGGGTCTCCACTTTCTTGCCTAATGCACGCCAGGGATCAGCGTTTCATATGAACTCAGGAACATGAAGAGTCCAAGAGTTTCATATTGACGTCCCACACCAAGCTGTGAGACCTATCCCTGACCTCATTCCTCGTCAGGGGAGCTAACCGAAATTGAACCGCTTTCGGTGGCGTTCCTTACCATTCTTACCTGAGAGTAGGTGTGTCGTTACAAAATCAAAATTTCAGAATTATAACAAGTATGTTAGTGCTGCCACTTTAAGTAACTATACTACTATAGTCCTTATGTGGGCCTAATACTGTTTCCTCACCGTATCCTAAGTTTTGTCGTAATACGATCCTTATTCCGTGTGCTATTACCAATGCGGCTCTGATACCACGCTGTGAGGACCCGTCGTCCCGATCACTCACGGGGACGAGGCACCTCGCCCGGGAATCGCATTGGGTGGTGCCGTGCGATGCGGCACCCAACAGCACACATAATAAAGCATCATATTACATAAAACAAGCGGAAGCTTACAAAGTGTTGATTTTACAAATACTTCTCAAAAATATGCTACAGCAGAAGACTATTACAACTCACGTCTCATACCTATGCTAAGCAACAGAGAAGGTGTCCCAGCCCGCGGACCCTTCTCGCTAGCAACACTATTACAATAGCAGCGGCAAGGGTTGCCATGAGTTCACCACTCGGAGAGCTCCGAGTCTCATCGGACACCTGATCATATCAGCGTACAGTTATTACCTGCAAAACAACTTATGCAGTATCTGTGAGCACGAAGCTCAGCAAGACTGACCCGTCACCCTAGTCATGAAACTCTACATGATGAAAACTGAGGGCTGGTTATAGAAATTTGCACAAACGACCAACTTGAGCTAATGGGGAGTCCTTACTTCAAGTTTTAAGCAACTTTTATAGCCCTCGTGCAACATACATCGAGACTCCACAATCAAACAAGAAACGCTTCATCTCGATGTCACTTGCCCGAGGTGAAAGTAACTTTAGTGAGCTATCCTAGACTCATACTGACCTTGCGCCATCAACGTCGAGACTCCACAATCAAACAAGAAACGCTTTGCCTCGACGCTACTAGCCCAAGGTGGAAATTAAATTTAGTGAAGTGTTGCTCGTTTCTCATCTCCATTATGAGGATTACCCACGAAGCATATTAAACGTTTCCCAGTTTATTACTACGTCACCACTCAGTGTACAAGTATGCTCACTACCGCGAGCGACGGTGATTGCAATCAAAACACCTGGTTGACACGACACGTACACCCGTACTCGACGTTGCACACAGCAACCATCACTGACGTCGTACGTGGCAACCTTTCACACGACACCCAAATGTCGAACCGGTCCCACCGACTGGGATTAAGTCTCTCTACGGCAAACCCTCGTAGAGCCGACTTCTCTATCCTTTCAGCATCAGCATCAGACGGTTAGGTATGCCTCGACACCCAGGTTAACATGTTACATCGGTTTCCTGGGTCCCATATTGCCAGTATGCATCCGGTACACATCTCAAACTTGTCCAGCGGGGCCGCACACGAGAACGGGCCTTAATCGACTCAGACATAGACTAGGCTCACAGGACCACGTCCTTGACCTTCCATCCACTGCCCGGTCTCCATTCTCAACTATGAGGATCAATTCCCAACTCTTCCGATTGATCCCCCTTAACCCCGTTTCACGAGTAGGAATCTGCCTACTCGAGTTATGCCTCTTTTAATCCACTTTTTGTTGAGATCAGCAGTTATAATTAATTGATAACATAACATATCCTACATTAAACTCCAGGGTTTTCTGGTTCATGCATTTGGAGTTTCATACCATCTAGACGTAATGCAATAAACAAAAGGCAGACAATATAATGTGAATACAAATAAAAACTTGTAAGTTTGGATGCAAACCGGGGCTTGCCTTTGTTTTGCAGGTGACTTATATATATATATGAAGTTCAGTTAGTGAAGACCACTTGGTGCTTGATCAACCTCTTTCCTCCTTCCTTGATCTCTACTCTGATGACTTCAACTCCTCCACGTAGATACTACACGTGATGAATAAGCATATGTTTTTAATTGTAAAACTTTGCTACAAGTTCTAATAACAAGTTTTTATAAACTGGAACTCTGTTCAAGAATTTAAAATGACACTGGTGCTAGTGGTTTGGGTTTGGATCTAAGCACATGATTAATGCTAAGTGGTTTCCCCTCTTTTATATTGATCACCTTACGAGGTTCAACAGAACAGGGGTGATCCAGAACTTCAATGGAGCTGAGAATTTTCATGTGAGTTCCTTGTCACAATATAGTCCTCTGGACCAAAAATTAACACTTCTCATTGAGTGGTTTGCTCAGAATAATTTTCTAAGCAATTAAGCAAAGAAGAATTAATTCTGAGATCATACCCATGTTCATGCCAAACTTAGTGAACTAAAATTTCAATTATATCTCATAGAGTTTGCATGAATTGTCCTAGCATTGTTGGAGCTAATATCTGCCCAGCACTGAATTTCCAAGTTTTGGGAATTTTCTAAAAATGTTTCTGTATTCAATTGAACACAGCATCTTCAAATCTGGATTGCCCTGATCAAATCAACTCCAATTAAGCTGAAACTTTAACAGGGGTTCACTAACACCCTGAAGACTACTCTGACAAAATTTGAGGACTTTTGGATTAGCTAAACTCCCTCTAAAATTCTTTTGCTGAAAAGCTTTAAAGAATTTTCCATAATTAAATAATGAGTTTCATACAAATTGGGTTGTAGATTTGGACAGAGCTGTTCAATAGGAATCCAACCCAATTTTAATCACTAAATTTGTGGCTTCCTATCAGGAGTTATGAGGTTCTAAAGTTTGGGGAAAAATTCTGAAATTGAACTCTGTTTATTTTCCAATTTGCAGAGACATAAGGAATTAACACCACATTTGGCCAAGCAAATGAGATCCAATTTTTCTGAAAATTTTACTGGAGTTCAAGTATTTTTGGAAGAATCTCCTGCCCAAATTTGGGGATTTTCCAATACATAGAACTCCTGGAAAAATTCCCACAATATTTTCCTTCTATGAATTAATGAGCCAAAACCAGGGATTTTCATAAATATTGGGATGTACACAAGGATAGTACTCTCTTAGTGGAATCCAACAAAATTTATCTCACTATTTTTGGAGCTTCCTACACCAAGTTATGCATTTTACAAGTTTGAACAACTCTCTGTTTGATTTTAAACAGAACAGTCACACGTGGGGCCCACGGGTCAGGTGCTTCTTCAACCTCCCGCCAGAGCCCGTGGGTGCACACCGGCAGAAAGCGCGGCATGGCTATTTCTCTCTCATTTCTCCACCAAATGAGCTCTGGTTTCGCCCTACATGCTCCTTGGAACATGGCGCAACTTTCGGGCAAGATTTCCACGCATGAAAACGGCTGTAGGTAGGTCGGCACCGGCGGGGCGGCTCGGGAGCTCGACATGGACGTGTTCCAGCGTGTCCAAGGCATCTCCCGGCGAGCTACGATGTCCTACAGCATCCCTATGGGTCTAGGAACATGGAACGGAGATCAAATCGTGCAGAACATGGCTGCAAACTAGTCGTCACCGTGGACCGTGGCAGTTTTGGCCGCCGGCAACGATTTCTCGTCGCCCGGGGCATAGGAGGGTCGGTTTTCTTTGGTTCTCGGCGTGGGAGGGCGCTAGGAATCTAGTTGCTGTGGTTTGAATTGTAGGAGGTATGATCAATCGGTTTGGGAGAATTTCACGAATTAAACACGGTTTGTTCTATACGTGCGCCGGTGGCAAAAATCGAATTCCGGCAAGCCGGCGTCGGGGGAGAGCAGGGGGACGACGGGATGAGGATCAGTACCTCCTAGCGCACCTCTGTGGCCTATTGAGCCTGCCGGAGAGGCGCTGGGCTGGCCGGGAGACGATGAGCAATGGAGGCAGCAGCCTCTGTCGAACCTTTGCGCGAGGAGGCAACAAACAGCAATGGGCTTGGGCAACAGGACGCGATTGAGGTGATAAGAAGAGGGGAAACAGCTCGCCAGCGCGAGAGGGACGAGCAGGAGGTGGCTCCCGGTGCCCCTCGGTGTCACACGGCTGCAGCCCTGCTCGGTGAAGTGAACACAGCACATAAACTTAGTGTGCAAGTCACATTTGACCTATGACATGTGGGCCCCACCAGTCAGTGCCCTCTTATCCCTCAAAAGATCTCCAAAATTTGGCAAGTGACCAATTCAAATGTTGGGAGTTGAAAACTGAGCTGCATTTAAATAGTTGGACAAATTCCATCCAAATTCAAATGTTTATTTGAATTCTTTGCATATTTAACTCCATTTAGAAAAATGGGCAGCAAACTTTTTCAAAAATTAATGAAACTTTGCCTCCCCACTAATTTGGACCTAAGGAATCCAATTATGCAACTTGATTCTTGTGTTAGCTGCTGCAAACAAGAGTTTGAACACAACAGTTTTGAATTCCCATTGTGTCCCAAACCCTCCCATTGCACTTGAGTTCTTCATTTCTGTGGTTTTAATCCACATGAGGTCCATCCATGCAGTAACCCTAAGTTTGTTTAGAAGAATCTCACACATGTTATCATATGTGGAAAAAGTTTCAACTAATCCCCTTTTTCATACACATGACTCCAACATTTGTGCAAACTCATGTTTCTTTGTATTCACATTTTTGGGACCTTTACAAGACTACCTTTCGAACATGGTATGGTTCGTATGAATATACCGTCATGTCTTTTGGGTTAACAAATGCACCCACATACTTCATGTACCTTATGAACAAGGTCTTCATGGAGTACTTGGATAAGTTCGTCGTGGTTTTCATCGACGACGTTATGGTGTATTCAAAAAGTGAGGAGGAGCATGAAGAACATTTGAAATTGACCATGCAGAAAATGCGTGAGCATCAATTGTATTTCAAGCTCAACAAGTGTCAATTTTGGCTAAAGCAAATATCATTCCTAGGCCACATTATCTCCGAAGAAGGGGTATCGGTTGATCCCGGAAAAGTGAGAGATGTTTTGAAGTGGGACCAACCACAAAACGTGAGGGATATTCGGAGTTTTCTTGGGATGGCTGGATAGTACCGACGCTTCATCAAGGACTTCTCTAAGATAGCAAAGCCTATGACGGAGTTGCTAATGAAGGGAAAAGCCTTTCAATGGACACCAGCATGCCAAGATAGTTTTGAGGAACTCAAGAAAAGGCTAACCACAGCGCCGGTTTTGGTATTGCCGGACGTAAGCAAGAGCTTTGACGTATATTGTGACACATCCAGACAGGGGCTCGGATGTGTACTCATGCAAGAAGGACGAGTGGTAGCCTATGCCTCACGACAATTAAAGAAGCACAAGCTTAATTATCCTACACATGACTTGGAGCTAGCAGCGGTAGTGCATGCATTGAAAATTTGGAGACATTATATCTTTGGTCATCGATGTGAGATCTATATGGATCATAAAAGCCTCAAGTACATATTTACACAAACGGGCTTGAATTTGAGGCAACGTCGATGGTTGGAACTCATCAAGGATTACGATGTTGGAATCAACTACCACCCTGGGAGGGCCAATGTAGTAGCTGATGCATTGAGCCAGAAGGGAGCATGTCACCAACTCACGGTTTCGGAGCTACCACCCAAACTACGTAAGGAGTTCAAACGGTTACACCTCAGATTCTTGAACAACATGGAAGTGATGGAGATCCACTCTTCATTGGAGCAAGAGATAAGAGATGGCCAAGCAACGGATGAGGAGATCAAGGAGATCAAGGAAAGGATCCAACAAGGAATGGAGAAGGATTTCAAGGAAGATGGGAAGGGTACGCTTTGGCTAGGAAAAAGGATTTGTGTGCCTAACGTGAAGCATATCCGCGACATGGTATTAAAAGAGGCACATGATTCACCCTATTCCATACATCCTGGAAGTACCAAAATGTACAAGGACTTGAAGACTTGTTATTGGTGGGATGATATGAAAAGGGACATAGCCGAATACGTTGCCCTATGCGACACATGCCAACGGGTGAAGGCCAAACATCAAAGACCCTCTGGATTGTTGCAACCCTTGAAGGTACCCGAGTGGAAGTGGGAGGACATCAGTATGGATTTCATCGTCGGATTGCCATGTACTCAGTCGAGTTATGACTCCATCTGGGTTATCATGGACGGATTGAGGAAAACCGCCCACTTTCTCCCTATAAGGGCCAAGTACAACGTTGCACAATTAGCCGAGTTGTACATGGAGCAGATCGTGTGCCGTCATGGAGTCCCGAGGAGGATAGTCTCAGACCGAGGTTCTCAGTTTACCTCTAGATTCTTGAGGAAGCTGCAGAAAGCTATGGGTACACGACTAGATTTTAGCTCCGCCTATCACCCACAAACCGATGGACAAACCGAAAGGACAAACCAAATTTTGGAGGACATGTTGAGAGCTTGCGCCTTGAAATGTGGGCGTAGTTGGAATAGGAGTTTACCGTACGCCGAATTCTCCTATAACAACAGCTATCAAGCTAGCTTGAAGATGTCGCCTTTCGAAGCACTGTATGGTAGATGGTGTAGAACACCGCTGTTTTGGAACGAGATCGGAGAGAACCAGGTGTTTGGACCCGAAGTGCTACAAGAAGCTAAAAAGAAAGTCCAAATGATACGAGAGAACTTAAAGGCTGCTCAGTCACGACAGAAAGGCTATGCGGACAATAGGCAAAGGAAGTTGACTTTCAAAGTAGGAGACTTCGTATACCTTAAGGTATCGCCTATCTGAGGCCAACGACGTTTCAACATCAAAGACAAGCTAGCACCTCGCTAAATCAGACCATTTAAGATTTTGGACAAGCGGGGAGAAGTGGCTTATCAACTAGAGCCCCCAACATATCTCTCCGACGTACATGACGTGTTTCATGTATCCCAGCTCAAGAAGTGCTTGAGAGTACCAGGATAGCAAATACCAATGAAAGAGCTTGAACTTCAAGAGGACCTGACTTATGCGGAGCACCCTGTCCGAATTTTGGACGTAAAGGAACGGGTCACCAGGAACAAAGTGATCCAATGGTGCAAGGTACAATGGAGCCATCACACCGAAGCTGAAGCCATATGGGAGCGTGAAGAAGACATCAAGGCAGAATTTGAGAAGAAAGGAAGTCCGTCGCTACCGGAGCTTATCTCCAGGAGGTCCGTCGCTATTGGACACGTGTTAACCTCGGAGCTCGTCTTTGAGAAGAAAGGAAGTCCGGCGCTACTTGATGCGTGGCATTCACGGAGCTCGCCTCCAAAGAGAGGGAAGTCCGGAATGAATACGTGGCACACCCGGAGCTACCTCCGGAGAGAGGAAAGGTCCGGCACTGACACATGGCGTGCGCGGAGCCACCTCCGAATAGAGAGGAGGTCCCGACCGCCTGGATACGTGGCGCACGCGGAGCTCACCTCCGAAGGAGAGGGAGGTCTCGCTCGCTTGACACGCGGCACAATCAGAGCTCGTCTCTGCGGAAAAGGGGAGACCAGGCCCCGGTGGACACGTGGAGCTTCCGGAGCTCATCACCGCAGAAGTAACGAGTTCTGGAGCGGTTTTTGGACTCTGTACGCGTAGAAATATCGGTACGGAGAGGAAACTGACCTGAATTCCACAATGTTACCGCACCAAATTAACTAAAGATAAGTTGTTAAGATTCAACGACAATCTGAATAGGAATCTTATTCGAAATACAATCAGATTAGGACTCTTCTTCTCCCGATTATAAATAGGACCCAGAACCTTTGGCCAAAACCACAAACTTCTTTTCCAACTCCTGAGCCGACAACTTAGAGCCCTAGCCCCAACTCGCCGAGTAAGCCCATGAGGAAGATCACCGGAAGGGAGCCCAACGATCTGTCTTGCTAAAAGAAGGACCCCGAGACCACGAAGAACATAAGGTAGGTCTCCAATATCACCTTATGACATCATCGTGTTTTCTTTGCATCTGTTCTTCGATTCCTTTCGGACAGAAGCTTTCTCGTGGACATATCACTTGTTGATCGGGTTGATCTAAAGACAAGATCATCGCCACGTCCATATTTGATCCGAACACCTGTGTTCATCATAAAATCCTTGCAAGCCATGCAAGAACACATACAAACCGATCTAATAAAACTGATTATAGGATAGCATGCATATGCATCATCGCATCTAGTTGAAGTTTATGCATGATATTGATTGTTGTGAATCTTGTATGTGCGTGATCCTGTATAGAGGGACAAGCTTAGGAAGCTGTCTACGACGAGCTGCAACAACAAGGTTTCGAGATCCAAGAGCAACCGGAACCGCAAGAACAAGGCAAGTGCCCCTTGACCATATTGATCCTATGTTTTGGGAAAACTGTTTTATTTTGTGAAAAGGTGTGTGTGCTGAGTCAAACATGATAGGAAACCTTTTTATAGGAGTTTACTAGTTTTGGTTAAACCACCCTTGTCGACAGGGAAGTTTATGAGTCGGGTATGGTTTTTGTTTTAAGCTTCGCTGAGTCCATGGGATTGGGAAGCGAGATAGATGTGTCTAGCTAACTGCACTCGTAATGATTGTTAATGAACATGGATCGGAGGGAGATCTAGGCAAGACTGGGTTTGTGAATGAGGTAGCATGAGATGGTGGTTTTACTTGCCGTAGATCTAAGGACCGGTTCATGTGAGCACATGCCAGGATAACAGTGCCACCATAAGGCCAAGTATGGGTGTGGCGTAGCTGAGTAATTAGGTAAGTTGCTAGATTGTTATGGACCGTGGAAGGCATGGGGAATGGGAGTCGAGTGAGGACTGCCCTGGGAACTGCATGGCACAAGAGGGGGCCCGTGGGTGGGAGAATTGGAGATTCTAGCCTGCCGGTGAAATCTTAGTGAGTCCATACATATAGTAGACCCTTTGTAAAGGCTATTTTGTGATCTCTTGGCCATACACCGACGGTTGTGTACTGGTATAATGGAGGTTCTGCAGTCACTGACGGGTGACGAAATCACAAACTTGTGGGTAAAGAGGTGCAAACTCTGTAGAGTCTAAAAACTATCATGATAGCCAAGCTTACAGTCACGAGCGCCTGGCCAACTTCCATGATTAGTTGGGATGGTGATTGGATATGGTTATTGGTTATGGTTTTGGATGGTTTGGTTTTAGTTTTGTTTTCAGGACTGTTGAGTCCGGGTGATAAGATGGGTTGCATGACTGTTGAGTCATGGCAACAAGGTTGGTCTCGGTGTGAGACGAAGTTGTTTATGAAATGGTAGCGAATATGAGATGGTATTCGTAAGATGGTAGCGAATACGAGGAGGTATTCGTGAGCAAGAATGAGGTTGATTAATGTCTGGATGGGACATGGAAGGTAATGAACATAATGGAGGTATGATCGGTATTTTAATACATGTTGAGATTACATTCACTTAAATATAAGTTGTTGTTTTATCGTGGTTTTTGATGAATAACTTTGCTTTCTGCAATGAGCCTTTTTATACCTACCTCGTTATGAGCTACATATCATATTTTCCCGCACTTGCTGAGTACATCATTGTACCCAAACTTGCATTATTATTTCATCATCAGCAACAGGAGAAGATTACTATGAAGACCAAATGGAGCATTAGGCGTGTAATCTGTTCTCAACCTTGCCTGTGGGGATGGAGTAGAGATGGAGCCGCTACTGCTTAGATTGCTTCCGCACTAGTTAGAAGACTTTCGCTGCATAGAAATAAGACTTCCGCTGTTAAATTAAGACTTCCGCTGTGAGCATGAGTCCAAGACTCATGAAACATTGTAATAAACTCTGATATTCGTGGTTATATACATTCTGAATTCAGTTTGTGGAACATATGTGTATGTGTGATGAACATCCTGGGCACACATATGCATCAGTTCTCGGTTCCGTGGTTTTTCTACAGAATTGAGGGTGTCACACTCAAGCTCTGTTGCAGCCGCACGCGCTGCATCCACAGCCGCTGCTGCTTCTACTTCCGTCTTCGCCGCTGCCAGTTCCACCGCTGCCAGCCTCGCCGCCCTCATTGCAGCCTCTGCCGCTGCTCGCTCGCGTTCTTCTGCCGTGGCGACCTCGGCCTCCTGCCTATGCCACGCCGTTCGAAGTGACCAAGTGCTGAGACTGTCCTTCGGACATGGCGCGCTAGTGGGGGGGTGTTGTGTGGGGAAGAGGCTGTCTCAGACAAGTTGTTGCTCGTCTGTGCAGAAGAGGAGGAATGAGTTGAAACAATCGGTGTTATTGCTGCCGGCTGAAGACAAAGAGAGGCGTGGGAAGGAGATGAGCAGGAGATGTCTAGGCTACAGTATAGAACGGTTCTGATACCACTTGTTAGTATCTAAAGTATTACTCTCATGGAGAGGATGACACTAAGAGTTGGGAAACTTTTCTTGTTTCATTCCACACACAATGCCATGCCCAACCTACGGGTTGGGGTTACATATTTATAGCTGAGGCAGCCAAGCATATATCTAGATGCTAGTCTATGATGTTGTCCTACCAAAGGACTAATATGATGTCCTAACAAGGACTGAGATGCTGTCCTCTTGGTCTAAGTTGCTGTCCTACCAAAGGACTAATATGCTGTCCTAACAAGAACTGATATGCTGTCCTCTTGGTCTAAGATGTTGTCCTAACAAGGACTAAGATGCTGTCCTACCAAAGGACTAATATGCTGTCCTAACAAGGACTGAGATGCTGTCCTAACTAGGGGCCACACAGATCAAGAGTACAAGACTTATTCCATCAGGCGTGGTAAGAACAAGTAAGACCTTGATAACGTTTTTTTAGTTTGAGTGCCCTGATCTACAACCCATTACACTAGCTGTAGGACATACTATTTTGTTCCTTGTTTCTCTTGTCTTTGCACTAATTATGGCAGGACCCTTGGGGGATCTAAAGGATGAGAAAGCCCTTCTACATTCCCCTCGTACCAAGGGCATCATACAGCATTTTGAGCGACAAATGCGCCTGCAACTTGATGGCCTCGCTGAAGACATTTACGTCACCAACGAGCGCCTTGGTCCGCTTGAAACAGCACAAATTGAAGCCGGAACGGCGTTCCAGGAATTAAGAACAGCCCAAGCCACCACCAACAACACCCTCGGCACCATCATGACACGGCTTGAGGAGTTTTCCCAGCAACTTGGCGAGCTACAGGGTGACACTGAATATGGTGGCGACACCGAGCACGACGCTCAGGCCCGTCGTCGCCAGCACGGACGTCGTCGCAGGGTACGTAACCAGAATGATTTTTTCTCTAAGATTAACCTCACTATACCTGAATTCAATGGTACATATGATCCTGATGCTTATATTGAGCGGGAACTTTCTGTTGATAAAAAATTTGCATGTCATGCTTTTCCTGCACACCATCAAGTTAAAGCTGCTCTTAGTGAGTTTACCCATTTTGCTTCTATTTGGTGGCGCGAACATTGCAACAAACATCTCACTGAAATCCCTACCACTTGGGATGCTTTAAAAGTCCTTATGCGCCACAGATTTGTTCCCTCATATTATGCTCGCGACTTGCTTAATAAACTACAGCGTTGAAAACAAGGTACACACACTGTTGAAGAGTACTATCAGGAGCTGCAAACTTGTATGCTTCGTTGTGGTTTAGTTGAGAACAATGGTGCTTCTATGGCACATTTTTTGGGTGGTTTGAACCGTGAAATTCATGATGTGCTTGATTATAAGAAGTACACTAATATTACTCGTTTATTCCATCTTGCTTTTAAAGATGAACGTGAAGTGCAGGTACGACATGCGAGGACACAAGCTAACTCTTTTGCAGGTCGCACCATGTCGTTCCACTCAGGCCCTAAGCCTGTCGCCATGTTACCCCCAGCAGCGCCATCACCACCTAGCAGCACTCCGCGTGACAAGGCAGTAGCAAAAAATCCAGCGCCACTTCCAGCAACAAAGGGTGCCTCCTTCTCTGGACGCACCAAGGATATTCAATGCCATCGCTGTAAAGATTTTGGTCATATGATACGGGACTGTCCCAACAAACGCACGCTGATTATCCGTGACAATGGTGAGTATTCTTCAGCTAGTGATTCTGAAAACACCATATATGCTATGCTTGCCACTGACATTGCAGGAACCATGAAGAACATATGGATGCCACGGATGCTGACAAGTATGAGAGTCTTGTTGTACAACACGTACTCAGCATGCAGGTTGCAAAACCAGAGCAGCACCAGCGCCACACCTTGTTCCATACCAAAGGCGTTGTGCAAGAACGCTCCATTAGCATCATTATTGACAGTGGCAGCTGCAACAACTTGGCAAGCACATAGATGGTGGAGAAGTTGTCTCTTCCCATGTGGCCACACCCACACCCCTACCATATTCAATGGCTTAACCAGGGTGGCAAACTCAAGGTAACACGATCTGTACGTGTTCATTTCTCTATGGGGTTCTATCATGATTATGCTGATTGTGATGTTGTTCTAATGGAAGCCTGTTAGCTTCTGCTCGGTAGGCCTTGGTAATATGATACGGATAGCTTACATCATGGTCACACAAACCATTACTCTTTGATGTTTAAGGGCAAGAAAATAATTCTTCATCCAGTGACCCCTGAACAGATTGTCAAAGCTGACATTGCTAGAGCTAAAAAACAACAACAGCAACCACACAAACAAAATAAAATTTAACTGAAAGCTCCTGTTTTGCTTGCCACTAAATCTGATTTTGATGACATACGTGATGATAATCTACCTTGCTATGCGCTTGTATGCTCTCATATGCTGTTTTCACTAGATGATGCACCATATTTGGACATGCCCCCTGCTGTTACTAAGCTTTTGCAGGACTATGCCGATGTGTTTCCGAAGGAATTACCACCAGGTCTTCCTCCCATTCGCGGCATTGAGCACCAGATCGACCTCATCCCAGGCTCTCAGCTTCCCAACTGCGCCCCGTACTGTACCAATCCCGATGAAACAAAGGAGATTCAGCGCCAAGTCCAAATGTTACTTGATAAGGGCTACATTCATGAGTCTCTTAGCCCTTGCTCTGTTCCTGACTTGTTCCAAAGAAGGATGGTACTGTGGCGGACCGGGATTCGCTCATCCAGGATCGCAGAGGGTGGTGCCGCACGATGCGACACCTGACAGCACACGTCATAAGGACACATTATATTACATGGGAAAACAAACTGAGTGTACAAACAGGTACAAACTTCAGTTACAAACTATTGTTTATATTACACAGCGGAAGTCTAAATTACACCACTCACGCCCACCTATCTAGCAAAAGTCGGTTGCCCAGCCCTAGGGCAAACCACACTAGCTGCACGTCTCAGCTCAGCGCGGCGTGTACGGCTCCCACTCAGCCGTTGGTCCCCGATGGAGGGTAACCCTTGCCGGTGGACTCATAAACCGAGTCCGTGGGTGGCTCCTCACCTGAAAAACACTTAAGCAGCAACCGTGAGCACGAGGGCTCCACAAGACTTAACTGACTCACCTAGTCATGAAACTCTACATGAGGTGTACAAGGAACATAGGATAGTAACATTGCAGCAAATGGACACGCCTACAAGTTCATCCTTAGTTCATCTTTTAGCAACAAGTTAACAGTTCATGAATCTGAAATTTAGTAAGCAATATTTGGTGGCACACATGTAGCAATACAATTATATCATGACAGCAATATTGAAGCATAATATTTCATACATTAACTACGTCACGACTCAGTGAACAAGCGGTACTCGTTACCGCGAGGGACGGTGAATCGACTCGATATACACCTGTAGGGAAACCCAAAGAGCATGTCACGTACGCCCATCCGTGGAGCTGCACAGCACGCTCACTCGATGTCGTACGGGACAACCTTTCACCCAACAGCCCAAACATCGAACCGGTCGCACCGAAACAGACAGGGGGTTCCCTACACGGAGCATCTCTCTATGCCCGTTAGCATATTTCCACCTTGCTGCCCTCAACCTACACCTATAAATCGGTGTGCTATGCCTCGACGCCCGGAGGTTTAGGCTACATCGGTTTATCGGGGCCCATATATCCGATATTCCTTCGGTACATTCAATACTTGTTCAGCAGGGCCGCACACGGATCGGTCCTCAATCGACACGGACAGGGCTGTGCATACAAGACTTCCTCTTGCTGCGCCCTAGCCCCTGCCTAGTCTCATTTTCATTACCAAAGTGATCTCACATCACTCAAGCCAAACCCGTGTGGCCCGAGCCTAACTCGCGAGTAGATTCCAACTACTTGACTTGTACCGAAGTCCTATGAATCATTAAGCATAGCCTGTCTACTCGAGGTCTTAGACACTACCCTCACTCTTATGGAAAAATTCTGGTCATGCAAGTGGGGTTCCATCCATCCTACACCTACTGCACATACAACTTCACACTACGTATGTAGATAAAGTAAAAACTTTATAAAAGGATTAATGCAAACCGGGGCTTGCCTTGTTGCTGCTGGTCAGGGGTTAAGTCGTCGTCCGGAAGCAGGAAGTCAAGTACTTCCAGAGTCTCCTCGCCTTCAGCGACTACACGTTAATGAAATACTATATGTCAATTTAAATGCAATGTGTAACTTGAATGCATAATTACTAATAACTCTAGCTAGTCCTCCCCTTTGGTTCTGAAATTTTTATGGTGGTTTGGTAGGGTCCTAACCAGAGTCTTGACCAAGTTTCATTTGAAACAAAGTTCATTTGAACCTTGTACAAATAAAAGCCTATATGGTCATTATTTGAGCCTCTAAGTAATTCCAGGGTTTTCATGGCTCCAACCATTACTTTCTGGAAACTAGACTTTAAGATGGTTCTAATGGAATTGGTTTCATGTCATTTGAAGAATTCTACTGAAAGTTATGCCCTAATTAAGATTTGAGAAAATCTGAAAAATGTTTCTGTACATTTTTCTATTTTCTCAGGGCAGTCCTCTTAATCACCCAATTAGGGGACTAAATGAACTTGGATGCTTCTGAAAATTATACTGTGACTCAAGTATTTTCCAATGAACCTCTCAGCCAAATTTCAGAATTTTTCATGAAGTAGTTCTCCAGATAAAATTCCTAACAGTTTGAACTTTAGGGATTTAATTCAGGAAAACTATTAAGTTTCATGAGCTGAAATTGGTATTGCTGGAAAGTATTCATAATTCTGAGTTCAGCAAAATTTTGTTCATCAAATTTGGAGTTTCCTAGCAAAAGTTCTATGCATTTGAAGTTTGAACTAAAACTGGAAATCCTCAAAATGTTTAAATCCTGTAGGTGGGTCCCTCGCACACGTGTCGACTGCTGGAGCCGAGCCACATGGGGCCACAGACCCTTTCCCGTGCAGCCACACTGGATCCTGGACCACAGAAAATCCTGCCCATTTACTTCCAGCCGCTGACGAGTGGGGCCTACCCCCTTCGTCTTCCTCCAGCCACCCGCGCGACCCCGCCGCCGAGCTCGCCGGAGCTCTCACTGGGAAGGGGTTCCGGCCCTCGGAACTTGCTGATTTTCACCGCCACTGCACATTTTTGCGCGAGGAACACATTGCTGACCTTACCTCTAATCGAGGCTGGCCGGAAACCTAGGCGCGACGGTGACAGTCGCTGCGGTAACTTCAGCGACGTCGCTAGGGCACTGTACTGCTCTAACCTTGCTCCGGTTAGCTCCTACAGCATAGTCACGACCTAGGGAGCAACGTCCAGGACTCTGATCTCGCGAGAAACGTCGGCAACTAGGGGCTCACCGTCGACCTAGGCCCGATATCGGCTGTGCCCCGAAAGTTTCAAAGAACCGTAACCCTAGCCCATGGTTCTTGCTGGTTTTTGATCCTAGGTGGTCGTGGTCGGGTGTAGATCGTGTGTGTACCTCAGTATGCCCGATGATGAGCCAATACTCGTGAATTTTAGGATTTGGTGGTGGCTCGGTCTTAAGACTACCAAAACTTCTCCGGCAAAATCCTCCCCCGACAGTACACGAAATGAAGAACGGTTTGACCAGAAGGACCAGCACCTCAAGGCGGTTCTTTCTTGTGTTGATCATCGGGCACGAGAGCGCCTGTGTTGCTCGGACACCGGTGACCAGAGAGCGGCGATGAAAATGCTTGCGAGCGGAGGCGACTGTGGGTGGGAGGACGTCGGGTCAGCCGGGGCACCGTGAAACCAACCGAGTGGGCGTCGCGCTGGCGTGTTGACTCGCGGTTTTCACCATGTGGTGGCCTCTTCCACTAGGGCGTGGGAGCAGGAGGTGTCGAGCGCTGATCGCCGGCTGCCGGATGACTCGCCCGAGCTGCCTTCGGTCTTAAGCCTGCTGACCAGTGGGCCCTCCTCTCCCCCCTAATGTATTCTCCATTTTTCATCTCTGTTTTTGCTGAAAATATCTCCAGCTACTCACAATTGAATGTGAGACTTAGCCCCCAAGTATTGGTTTGAATTTGAGTTTTCAAATTTGAATTTGTTTGGCTAAATTTGCTTCATGTTTAAATTGAAATTCAAATTCAGTTTTGAATTCTTGCAAATTTAGCCCTTGACAAAATGAACTCCAATGGGGATGAAAATTGGTGGGCTAACTCAGAAAAATGTGCTGAGTTTGAATATGAAGCTAACTTTTGAATTTAAGTGATAAAAGTTGCTGCAATTTGAATTTACATTCAAATTGGCCTCTTTTTGAATTGTCTCCAAAAGTGCCTCACAAGGTGTTGGATTTGCATGAAAGTTGGCATGAACCTTCCCAAGACCTCTCAAGTCCTAGGGGTGAGCTCAACCTCCCATGTTCATGTGTAGAAATCCTACTTTGTGAAAGTTAGGGCTTTCCCCTCTAATCACTCTTTTGATGGAGGTTACTTTCTCTTCACAATTTTTCACAAGATATCCACAACAAAAACTGTGGTGTTGTGAGGTGATGAAAAGTTTTTGCAAGTCCCTTTTCTTGGGCTTTTACATCCCTTCCCCCCTTAAAAGAATCTCATCCCAAGATTATAAAAGAAGAGACAACGATGTAATAGGGACTTACCCGTGCTGAGATGCCATGAACTCCGGGTAGTTTGAGCGAAGGAATTCCTCGCTCTCCCACGTCGCTTCTTCGGCGGTGTGGTTGCCCTAGAGTATTTTGTAGAACCACAACGTTCTGCTACGCGTGGTCTGGGCTTTCTCATCAAGAATTTCCACCAGATATTCCTCATATGTTAAATCCGGTTGCAGCTCGCCGATGTCTTCGGTAGGAACAGCAGCGGTATGCTTCAGACATTTTCTCAGTTGTGAAACGTGGAAAACGTCATGGACACCAGTAAGAGATGTCGGTAGCTCCAATCTATACGCCGCTGGTCCACACTTCTCGGTGATAGCATAGGGTCCAATGAAATGGGGAGCGAGCTTCCCCTTCACACCGAACCGGTGCACGCCCTTCATCGGAGACACATGGAGGTACACGTGTTCCCCAACGTCAAAGTGCAACGGTCTACGCCTATTATCAGCGTAGCTCTTTTGCCGGGATTGAGCGGCCTTCAAGTTAGCTTGAATCGTCCGAACGCGCTCTTCGGCGTCGTTCACCACATCAACCCCGAAGGTGACTCTCTCACCGGACTCGCACCAGTTTAATGGGGTGCGGCATTTGTGACCGTAGAGAGCTTCGTAGGGTGCCATCTTGATACTCGCCTGATAGCCGTTGTTGTACGAGAATTCTGCCAATGGTAGGTGATCATCCCAGTTCCTACCATGGTGGATGGCACATGCTCTCAACATGTGTTCCAGAACTTGATTCACCCTCTCTGTTTAGCCATCTGTCTGAGGGTGGTAGGCGGAGCTCCTGATCAGCTTAGTACCCAATGCAGCGTGTAATTGCTCCCAAAAGCGAGATACAAATAATGCACCTCGATCTGAGACGATGGTCTTGGGTACCCCATATAAGCATAGAAAGTACTTGCCGGCATTGTAATGTGTATGTACCCGGATGAAGTGAGCAGTCTTGGTTAACTGATCAACGATTACCCAAATGGAGTCATGCTTGTTGGAAGTCAAGGGCAACCTCACAATGAAATCCATGCTCACATCTTCCCATTTCCATGCCGGGATCTTCTGGGGTTGCAGCAGCCCTGATTTCTTCATATGATCAGCTTTCACTCGTCTACACGTATCACATTCGGATACGTACTGCGCTACCTCCCGCTTCGTCCGCGTCCACCAAAATTTCTTTTTCAAATCTTAGTACATTTTGTTGCTGCCTGGATGAATGGAGTATTTAGACAAGTGAGCTTCATCGAGGATCTTCTTCCTCAGTTCCATATCCCGGGGTACGACTATGCGGTCATTAAACCATAGCGTCCCCTCATCATCTTTCCGGAAACACTTGATCTCCCCGTTGTCTATCCGTCTCCGGAGATGTGACATATCCTTATCAATCTTTTGAGCTGCAATGATGTCCTCCCTAATGGTAGGGATGAGGGCAAGGTTGTAAAGCGACCCATAAGGAACCAAGTATAAACTCGGCTCTTCCTCCTCCACCAGGGTAATGGTGAGGTTATGAACATGTGACTTCCGACTCAGTGCGTCGGCAACCACATTCGCCTTGCCGGGGTGGTAATGAATCTCGATTTCATAATCTTTGATCAGTCGATGTGGGGCAATGGGTACTTATTCTTGATGGTGACGGTGTTGAGCGGCCGGTAGTCCACACACAGCCTCAAGGTTTCATCCTTCTTCTTTACGAACAGCGCTGAGCATCCCCAAGGCGAGGAACTCGGCCTAATGAAACCCTTGCTCAACAGATCATTGAGCTGTTCTTTCAGTTCAGCCATCTCATTTGGAGCCATTTTGTATGGTCTCCGTGATATGGGCGTAGTCCCGGGTGCAAGATCAATCTTGAACTCGACATCCCGCTCAGGTGGCATGCACGGAAGATCATCCGGAAACACGTCGGGGTACTCCCGGACTATGGGGATGTCCTGTAACTTGAGAGCTTCAGTATTATTAATTGCTGAAATTTCCCGGACTGGAGTGTCTAACACCATGGAATGCAGACGGCGGAATGGAGAGTTTAAATGAATCGTCCGTGTCCGAGTCTCCAGGACAGCGCCATGGTATTGTAGCCATGACATCCCTAAGATTGCATCAATCTTTTGCCCCATAAGGATTATCAAGGTGGTGGGATATAGTTTTCCACCTAAGCACAGAGGTGCCTTTGGGATCATCATATTTGCTGAAATCTTCCCTCCCGGTGAGCAGATCATATAAGTGCAGTCGGTTGGGAAGACTTGCATTTGATGCTTAGCCACATAGGATGCACTTATAAAACTGTGGGTTGCACCAGAATCGAATAAAATGATGATCGTTTGGCGTTGAGAGTGAACGTACCCGCCAGCATGTTGTCTCCCTCCGTGGCATCCTCATTGTCGAGGTTGCGGATGCCCCCAGTCCGCTGACCAACCTTCTTGACCGGAGGTCGGCCTCGAGCACCACCCCTGGAACTGGGCTTGCCCGCTGCTCTACTTCCCCTGGGGACAGTCCTTCGCGAAGTGGCCCACCTGTCCACACGTGAAGCAAGTGAAACGGGACGGTCCCCCGCTGATCGGTGGACGGAAACCCGGGGCGCGTTGTGGCGGTGGAAACGCCCGGGGTGCAGTCTGCTGCTGCTGCTTCTGTCTCGGTGGCGGCATCGGCGGTCGGAACGGGGGTGCTTGGAAAGAACGTCCACCGAACTGTTGAGGTCGTGCCGGTGGATGCCACTGCTGTCCGGATGGTGTCCGATACACCATGCGGTACTTCTGAGGAGCGCCACCCCCACTGCTGGGTGGAGCACTGCGCTTCCGCTGCTCAGCTGTCAACTCACGCTGAGCGTCCTCTTGCATGATCACGGCATTGACGAGGTCGTTGAAGGTGCCGTGATTCCATTGCACGAGATGCGTCTTCATTTCGGGGTGTAACCCCCGATAGAAGTGCTCCCGCTTTTTCTCCTCGGTGGAGATGTAGTCTGACGCATATTGCGCCAGATGGTTGAAGGCACGGGAGTAGTCATGGGCACTCCTCCCGCCCTGCTTCAGTTCCAAAAATTCTTGGAACTTCCTCTTCATTATTCCGGGAGGAATATGATAGGCGTGGAACGCCTCCCGTGTCACACCCGGTTTTTCCGAAGAACAACCAAGTGAATATCACATGTATGCCAGGATCATTTTCTCATACATGTGATGACAAATAGTGAAGCATCATTTATTACAAGCCAGGTGTCGAATATAAATAAGTCTTACATCGCAAATGTCTCAATGGACACTAATGCTTCATCATAAGTAAATAAACTAGCAGCGGAATATTATTCTTTAGGGCTCCATCACAGGCGTTGCCCGGGGGTCTTCCATGAACCTAAAAACCTTCCTCGGGTCCAAAATCTTGGTCATTATACACCACCTCATTATCTTGACCTGAGCAGCAATATAAACCAACAAAAATGCAAGGTTGAGTACCAATGGTACTCAGCAAGTGTGGGAAAATTATATCATGCATGGCTAGAACAAGGAGAGGTTGAACTCATGGTTAAAGCACTACGCAATTAATACCTATCACCTTAGCTTATTAAGCACCTACGTTACTACACAGGTGAAATGGTCCCAATTTCCCATCCCATCATTGTAATCCAATACCCATAACATCATTACCAATGTTAAGCTCCCCGCTTAACATCCACAACTTCCAAAAACCTTCACTCCTCTAATCATGAATAAGTCCAGGCCGCTCTTGACCGTGAGCACGGCTGTCAAGACAGTTTTGACTCTGCAGAGTTTGTACCACTGTACCCACAAGTAGTGATTTCATCCCCCGTTGCCGGGTGGACTAAGAGAACCTCCATTATGCCAGTGGCTACGATCCACATTCACACTTCCCAGGTGCGTAGCCAGGAGATCACTACAAAGCCTTTACAAAGGGATTCCCGACGAGCGTGGGCCCACTGAGGTTTCACCCCTAACAGCATACAAGAGGCTCCAACCCCGCTGCAGTGGCCCCCTCTTGAGCCCTGCGGTTCATATGGTAGTCCAGCTGACACCTACTCCCCGCACATCCAACACACCCATACTACGCCGGGGATACACCTAATTAATTGGCCAAGCTGCCCCATCTCAGCATGTGGTTGGCACTGTAAAGCCGGGTTACATGCTCCATGAACCGGTCCTTAGGATCCAGGCAAGTACTAAACACAAACCCAAGTCTCGTGCACCCAGCACACAACCAAAACATCCAACTTGCCTTGATCCCTACCTCTACATAACTCACAATAGCTCATTCAAGAGTATGGTATAATAAACTGATGATCTCATGTCCCAAATATCCCATTCTAAGCATGGCTAAGCATATGCATGGAAATAAATGACATGGTAAAATAAATCCCAACCCAAGCTTCAAGGAAACAAGGTAATGCAATTCTAGGGAAACTTCCTAGCATGGGTTTCATATTTAACTTGACAATGCAAATAATTCTATCTACACATCCTAGCATAGGATCAAAGTGGTCAAGGACACTTGCCTCCTTCTTGCTGCTCTTGAAATGGGTAGTCCTGATCTTGGAAAGGAATAACTTGCTCTTGAACAGGTTCTACTTCATACCATCACACATAGCAAAAGAAAAACAACAATCATAAGACATAGTTCACACTTCTACTTCATACAAACCACACATTCATATTTATAAAAGTTCTTTATCATTATATGTGTTGTGGTTACTTTATGTGTTGATCTGTGGCTTGCACACACTTTTATTTATATGTGTATGACTCCTACTTTGGTGTTCATATTTATACTTACATACTATATTTTTATATATATATACGTGTGTGTTTCAGTTTTAAATAAATTCCTTACATTAAACTACCAAGTATGTATGAAAAGTATTTTTCTTCTCCATATGTGCCTTCATAATTTCTATCAACCCTAAACTGAATTCTTTGGATTTTAGAAACTCCATTTATCATTTACTAGTTGCTATATTTTCAGATTTATATTCCTATGTATAATTGTGTATTTTATTATGAAATTAGTAATACACATCATCTAAACAGTATAGGTTTTGGTCCTAAATAATTGAATAACATATTTTGACCTTGGCCTCTGATGTAAACTATTTCATAATTATTTTCCCTATTTTTCTAGAGCTATTCTTTACTTAAAAATGTGTCCCTAAATGTGAATAATAAATTAAACAGATTCAATTCTGTCCAAAATATGTTTTTATCTCACTCCAAAATTTTCTAAACACTGAGAAAGTCTTTAACTTAATTTTGACAATATGTTTGTCCCCCTTTTTAATTTTTAAACACTAGTCACATATTCAATTTTCTAAATTAAATACTAAACAGGGCTAAAATAATGAATTCACCCCATTACAGGGTCTATAATATTAATTTCATAATTTCCAGGGGTCTAGCTACACTTATCAGAGGTGTTTTTCCTAATTTTTATTAAGTCCAGGGGCTAAAACTGATTTTTAAATGAATTTACATGATTTTCTGGAGTTCCAGGGGCTAGATCTGAAGTTTCCGGGGCTAGCTCTCAATTCCAGAGAACCCCAGGGGGTAGCACGTAAGAATTCCAGTCTTTATAATGCGGGGCTGACATGGACAGTCCGATTTTAAACCGACGGCTGAGATTATAACATCGAACCGGTACGCGGGGTTTTAAAGTCTACCGTGCGATTTAAAATAAACGGCGCACAAGCGGCCACGTCGCTCCGATCGAGCGCGGGCGGCGCTGCCGGCGGCGCACGGCGGCGGGAAGCGGCGATCTCGCTGGAAAGTTTCGGATCCTCGAGAATTCTACCTAAAACTGTGATCTTATGGCATAGATCGGTAGAGGGGAGGTCAGGGATCTCACCTCGGGGGTTTTCTCGAGCTCGGGGGTCCTGGAAAGTGATCGGCGGCGAGGTCCGAGGCAAAACCACGGCGAAGCTCGTCGGCGCTGCGTTTACACCGTAACACTCCGAGTTTTCTGCACCTGCAAAGTTCCCCGGAGGCGGTGGATCAAGACCAGCGAGTTAGATCAGAGTTTCCGAGCTTAGATCGGCCAGAATTCACCGGCGAAGTCTCGGTGCTCACCGGAGTAAAAATCGGCGATCGCGTGGGAAAAACTGATCGGAGCTGGGGTTTTTATAGCCGGGGAAGGGCGGTGGGTCTGTTGTGATCGAGTTGGAGTCCTCTGGGACCGGAATTTGGGCTGCGGGATGGGTTTTCCGATCGGTTAAGATCGCGCGCGCTCGGGGAAAAGTCCGGGGTCGCGGGGTTAGGGATGACAGGCGGGTCCCACCCGTCTGTGAGAGGCAGCGTGGCACGCGCGGGGGCGGGCTGGCGCGGGGAAGCTGGGCCGGCTGGCGGGTTTCGGCCCACTGGCCGGTTTTTTTCCCGTTTCTCTTTTTCTTTTTTCCATTTCTTTTCTGTTTTGAGTATAATTTGAATTCCAGTTTGAATTTGAATTTTTGCAAAACATGCAACACGTCCAAAAAATTTTAAATTCCCCTCTGAACATGGTTTAGGGTTTTGAATCAAAATTTGGGGTGTTACAGCTCTACCCCCTTAAAAGAAATCTCGTCCTCGAGATTGGTGTTTCTAAGAAAACAATTCCGGAAATTGTGCCTTGAGCTCATCTTCTCGTTCCCAGGTGGCTTCCTCTTCTGAGTGATGCTTCCACTGCACCTTGCACATCCGGATTCTTTTATTTCTGGTGAGGCGTTCCATTGTCTCCAAAATCTTGTATGGTTGCTCGGCATAAGACAAATCTTCAGCTACATCCACTTCATTCATGGGTAACACCTCTTCAGGCGTCCTCAGGCATTTCTTGAGTTGTGACACATGAAATACATCGTGCACGTCCGATAGATGGACCAGTAACTCTAGTTGGTACGCCACTTCGCCTTTTCTTTCCAAAACTTGAAAGGGTCCGATGTATCGAGGTGACAACTTCCCTTTCACCTTGAACCGACGAAGTCCTCTGATAGGGGACACCTTGAGATAAACATAGTCTCCCACGTTGAAAACGAGTTCTCTTCTTCATACATCAGCATAGCTCTTTTGGCGTGTTTGTGCTATCCTCAAATTGTTGCGAATCTCCCTCACCTTTGCCTCGGCTTCTTGTAGCACTTCTGGACCAAACACTTTACTTTCTCCTGTTTGGTTCCAAAATAGGGGAGTTCTGCACTTCCTTCCATACAAAGCTTCAAACGGTGACATTTTCATACTAGCTTGATAGCTGTTGTTATAGGAAAACTCCGCATACGGTAAGTTCTTGTCCCAACTCCTATTGTTTTTGAGTGCACATGCCCTTAACATATCTTCAAGGATTTGATTGGTTCTTTCCGTCTGCCCGTCAGTTTGGGGATGATAGGCAGAACTAAAGTTCAGATGGGTTCCCATGGTTTCATGCAACTTCTGCCAGAACCTTGAGGTGAACTGTGTCCCTCGATCCGACACAATCTTCTTTGGCACTCCATGGTAACACACAATCCTTGACATGTACAATTCTGCCAATTTGGATCCGCTGTAGCTTTCTTTCACAGGGATGAAATGAGCTACCTTGGTTAGCCTATCAATAATGACCCATATTGAATCATACCCGGATTGGGTCCTAGGCAATCCCACGACAAAATCCATGCTGATTTCTTCCCATTTCCATTCAGGTACTTTGAGTGGTTGCAATAATCCCGCGGGTCGTTGATGTTCTGCTTTCACCAACTGACATGTGTCACATAGGGCAACATGTTCCGCGACATCTCGCTTCATGCCATACCACCAATACCTGCCTTTGAGGTCCTGGTACATCTTCGTACTCCCAGGATGAATGGAATAGTCAGAATCATGAGCCTCCTTTAAAATCAATTCACGAATCTCCTTTACTTCTGGCACACAGATCCTTTTCCCGTGCCACACCGTTCCTTGTTCATCCTCTCTAAAACCAGGAGCTTTATTTTCCTTAATGAGCTATCTGATCTCTTGTATCTTCTCATCATTCTTTTGGCCCTCGCGTATGTCTTGCTCGAGTGTGGAGTCCACTTCCATGGCGATGGCTTCACCACTATTTACTAGACATAGATTGAGTCTTATAACCTCGTCCTTCAATTCTGCAGGCATGTCCTTCAAACTCAACTTATTGACCTGCACTTTTCGACTCAAAGCATCGGCCACGACGTTTGCTTTCCCGGGATGATAGTTGATGCCCACATCAAAGTCATTGATTAGCTCTAACCATCTCCTTTGTCTGAGGTTGAGATCTGGTTGTGTGAATATGTACTTCAAACTCTTATGATCCGTATATATTTCTGTCCTCTTCCCCATCAAATAGTGCCGCCAAATTTTCAACACGTGTACCACTGCAGCCAGTTCTAGATCATGTGTAGGATAGTTCTTCTCGTGCTTCCGAAGCTGCCGGGATGCATATGCCACGACATGTCCTTCTTGCATGAGAACACATCCCAACCCATTTCCAGAGGCATCGCAGTACACTGTGAAATTCTTCTGCATATCTGGCATAACCAACACTGGGGCTGTTGTCAATCTCTTCTTTAGCTCCTGAAAGCTCGTATCGCACTGTGGCGTCCAGGTGAATGTGATTCCCTTTTCCAACAGTTTGGTGAGAGGTCTCGAGATCTTGGAGAATCCCTCAATAAACCGTCGATAGTATCCAGCCAATCCCAAAAAGCTTCGAACTTCCCCGACATTTTCAGGGGTTTTCCACTTTTGGATATCCTCGATTTTGGCGGGATCTACGGAGATTCCTCCCTCCGAGATTATATGTCCTAAAAAGGGAACTCTCTTCAGCCAAAACTCACACTTGCTCAACTTGGCATATAGTTGGTGTTCTCTCAGCCTCTGTAACACCAACCTTAGATGTTTCTCATGTTCTTCTTCATTTTTGGAGAAGACGAGAATATCATCTATGAAAACCACCACAAATTTGTCCAGATATTCCATGAATACCTTGTTCATGAGGTACATGAAATATGCCGGGGCATTGGTTAGCCCGAAAGGCATGACAGTGTATTCATACAGTCCGTACCGAGATACGAAAGCTGTCTTGGGAATATCAGATTGCCTTATCTTGAGTTGGTGGTACCCCGACCTGAGATCAATTTTCGAGCACACACAAGCTCCCCTCAACTGATCAAACAAGTCTTCAATGCGGGGTAATGGGTACTTGTTCTTGATGGTTACCTCATTCAAGGCACGGTAATCCACGCATAACCTTTGGGTTCCGTCTTTCTTGGGCACAAATATCACCGGAGCTCCCCATGGTGAGGAACTAGGGCGAATATACCCCTTCTCCGTCAATTCTCTCAAATGACCCTTGAGCTCTTCTAGCTGCTTGGAGTCCATTCGATAAGGTCTCTTGTATATCGGGGCTGTTCCCGGTACTAGCTCAATTGCGAATTCCACATCACGGTCGGGAGGCATACCTGGCAATTCCTCCAGAAAAACATCTGGATACTCCCTGATAGTCCTGATTTCCTCAACTTTCACCTCCACTTGATTTAATTTAATGTCCCTCCTAGGCTCGTGTATCGTTATGAACTTTACTCTTGTGCCATTGGGGTGAGTTAGTTCCACCGTTCTGGTCGAACAATGGATGATTCCTTTATGTTTGGTCAACCAATCCATACCCAAAATAATATCTATCCCTTGTGAATCTATCACTATGAGGTTAGCCGTAAATACTACCCCATTAATGTCTAGGATCACTTTGGGACACACTTGTCTTGTCCTTATTTCTCCACCTGGAGAGTTTACCGCTAGCATATGGTTCATTTGTGTGGTTGCTAGGTCATGTTTCTTAACAAACCCTTGAGCAATGAACGAGTGGGTAGCACCAGAATCAAACAGCAGAGTTGCAAGGTGTAAATTGGCAGGAAACTTACCAACTACCACGTCGGGTGCCTCTTGTGCTTCCTCCATAGTGACGTGGTTCACCCGTCCTCTCATTACATTCTGCTGCTGTGGCGGCGCAGGCTTCTTCTTTGGGCATTTATGGGCGTAGTGCCCCACTTCACCACAGCTGAAACATTGCACCCCAATCTTAGATGCTTGACCCTTGTTGTCTTGGGGTTGGTTTGGGGGTCCTTGCACTGCTGGTCGAGGTGGATATGCGGGGCGAGGCTGCTGCACAAACTGACGTGGCGGCTGTGCTGGTGCTGCGGGAGGCCTGAAGTTCGGGTTGTACCCCCCTTGGTGCTGAATAGGGTACCGCAGCACGGCTCGTCTGCCCCGTAGGTTGCTGCATCAATCGTGGGCGGGTGTTGCTCCCTGAGGCTTGATGTGACCACCCAGCCTTCCTCTTATTCTCATTTTCCAGGGCCTTTAGCTTCCTTTCCACCACAAATGCTCTGTCCACCATCTTTTGAAAGCTTTCATACTCATTGGAGGACATTGCACACTGCATCTCTGCGGTAAGTCCTTCCACGAAACAATCTTGTTTCTGCTCATCAGTCTCTATGTCTCGTGGAGCATAACGGGATAGTTGAGTAAATTTAGTGAGGTATTCCCTCACAGTCATGTTTCCCTGCTGCAGTCCCAAAAATTCCTTCCTCTTGTTTTTGAGTTCACCTCTTGGGATGTAATGGTTGCGGAAGCTACGCTTGAACTCTTCCCAAGTGATGTTCTCAAGGTCATGATGGGCAGCCACGTAGGCGGTCCACCAATCAGCAGCAGGTCCATGCAATTGATGAGAGGCAAACAGCACCCTTTCATATCCTTGGCACTGTATGATCCTCATCTTACTTTCAATGGTCTTCAGCCAATCATCTGCCTCCAGAGGTTCAGCAGCACTTGCAAACTTTGGAGGTTGAGTTCCTAGAAACTCGCTCAACCTTGGTTGGCGTGGTGCAGCTTGTGGAGGTGGAACTTGATGCAAGTTGGCCACCACTTGAGTCAAGTTCTGGATGAGCTGATTTTGATTCTCCAGCATTTGGTGGAGAGGATCAACTTCTTCACGGCGACCACCCCTGTCCTGGCCTTCAGAAAGATGAGGGTTGCATGCCTCATCATTGTTGTTGGCGGGGTTGGCAGCACGTCCTTTTCCTCTTCCGGCCATCTGGCAGAATCAATCAAATGTTAATTTGATACCATTTAGTATCATCTTACTACTTTCCTTTGTTGGTGCTTTGAGGTGTTGAGGCTTTGTTAAAATTTTACGAGGGTTTATATCTCACACCCAATAAATGCACTATTATTTCCTGTGGGTTCACACACCAAAGCAAAACAATCTGAAGACGAGGCTGTGGACAATTGCTCATGGCTTCCACAACTCACGTCACACACCAATCATTATCACACCATTAACTACGTAACGACTCGACTACTCGACCTCCTGCTAGCTAGGGGAAAGACTCTACACTACTCGTCCTCTAGAGCTGGCTCCTCGGGATCTTCCTCCTCATTTCGGCTACCTTCTGACTCTGCTTTGGGTGGGGAGGCTGCTGGTGGAGAAGTGCGACGACGCCTGATCGCTCGGCGATCCGGGGAGTCAGGAGTCCATGTATCACTCACGGTGACACACAGTTCATTCCCATCTCCTCTTTCTCTCGCCTTTAAGCAAGCTCGCAGCAACGCCTCCGTTTCCTTCAGGGTGTCTCGGACATCCTGAAGCTCTTGTTGACACTCCTGCAGTCGAGTGCTGAGCATAGCAGCATCCTCCAAGCACAAGTCCATGTGCTCATGGGAAGTCCCTTGCTGCACCGGTGGGTACTTGTACTCCGTGGTACCACTCTCACGTTGGAGGACATACATGTACTCAGTTTTGTCCAAGTGGCGACGATAGATGTGACTCTGGCAGGTGATGGCCTCCCAGGTGACATCTTTCTCCGCGTCAACTTGTGTTGCTCGACAAGATGGAGAGTGGTGAATCTTAAGCAGTTGATTCTCGTGTATAATCCTCATCTCCGAACTCCATTCTTCCCTCTTCTCACGGATGGTCCTGGTGGAGTTATAGTGGATGATTAGCTTGCCCGTATTGCCGGCGGCTTCGAGCATACGTTGAAGACGGCGCAACAAATCTCCTACTGCCAATCCGTAGGAAAGGTACGTCACTGGACGACTCTCCTCTCTTTCGGCAAGGGCAACTACGGGAACTCTCCCTCCTGTGGACTTACGAGCGGTGCGAATCATGCGAACCATCTAAAACAAAAGAATTTAAAATTAGGTTAGATAAATTCCCAAACAAAAATCCTATTTTGAATGAAAATTGGGGTAAGATGAAGAAAATGACTCCTTTAATAACACTTTTCCACCCACACCTTGGAAAATAGTTTTTAAGAAAATAGGGCCCTTAAATACGTCCATTTCTACCTAGGTCCACGTTCCTACGGGCAACCTTGGCTCTGATACCACCTCTGTCACACCCGGTTTTTCCGAAGAACAACCAAGTGAATATCACATGTATGCCAGGATCATTTTCTCATACATGTGATGACAAATAGTGAAGCATCATTTATTACAAGCCAGGTGTCGAATATAAATAAGTCTTACATCGCAAATGTCTCAATGGACACTAATGCTTCATCACAAGTAAATAAACTAGCAGCGGAATATTATTCTTTAGGGCTCCATCACAGGCGTTGCCCGGGGGTCTCCCATGAACCTAAAAACCTTCCTCGGGTCCAAAATCTTGGTCATTATACACCACCTCATTATCTTGACCTGAGCAGCAATATAAACCAACAAAAATGCAAGGTTGAGTACCAATGGTACTCAGCAAGTGTGGGAAAATTATATCATGCATGGCTAGAACAAGGAGAGGTTGAACTCATGGTTAAAGCACTACGCAATTAATACCTATCACCTTAGCTTATTAAGCACCTACGTTACTACACAGGTGAAATGGTCCCAATTTCCCATCCCATCATTGTAATCCAATACCCATAACATCATTACCAATGTTAAGCTCCCCGCTTAACATCCACAACTTCCAAAAACCTTCACTCCTCTAATCATGAATAAGTCCAGGCCGCTCTTGACCGTGAGCACGGCTGTCAAGACAGTTTTGACTCTGCAGAGTTTGTACCACTGTACCCACAAGTAGTGATTTCATCCCCCGTTGCCGGGTGGACTAAGAGAACCTCCATTATGCCAGTGGCTACGATCCACATTCACACTTCCCAGGTGTGTAGCCAGGAGATCACTACGAAGCCTTTACAAAGGGATTCCCGACGAGCATGGGCCCACTGAGGTTTCACCCCTAACAGCATACAAGAGGCTCCAACCCCGCTGCAGTGGCCCCCTCTTGAGCCCTGCGGTTCATATGGTAGTCCAGCTGACACCTACTCCCCGCACAACCAACACACCCATACTACGCCGGGGATACACCTAATTAATTGGCCAAGCTGCCCCATCTCAGCATGTGGTTGGCACTGTAAAGCCGGGTTACATGCTCCATGAACCGGTCCTTAGGATCCAGGCAAGTACTAAACACAAACCCAAGTCTCGTGCACCCAGCACACAACCAAAACATCCAACTTGCCTTGATCCCTACCTCTACATAACTCACAATAGCTCATTCAAGAGTATGGTATAATAAACTGATGATCTCATGTCCCAAATATCCCATTCTAAGCATGGCTAAGCATATGCATGGAAATAAATGACATGGTAAAATAAATCCCAACCTAAGCTTCAAGGAAACTAGGTAATGCAATTCTAGGGAAACTTCCTAGCATGGGTTTCATATTTAACTTGACAATGCAAATAATTCTATCTACACATCCTAGCATAGGATCAAAGTGGTCAAGGACACTTGCCTCCTTCTTGCTGCTCTTGAAATGGGTAGTCCTGATCTTAGAAAGGAATAACTTGCTCTTGAACAGGTTCTACTTCATACCATCACACATAGCAAAAGAAAAACAACAATCATAAGACATAGTTCACACTTCTACTTCATACAAACCACACATTCATATTTATAAAAGTTCTTTATCATTATATGTGTTGTGGTTACTTTATGTGTTGATCTGTGGCTTGCACACACTTTTATTTATATGTGTATGACTCCTACTTTGGTGTTCATATTTATACTTACATACTATATTTATATATATATATATATATATATATGTGTGTGTTTCAGTTTTAAATAAATTCCTTACATTAAACTACCAAGTATGTATGAAAAGTATTTTTCTTCTCCATATGTGCCTTCATAATTTCTATCAACCCTAAACTGAATTCTTTGGATTTTAGAAACTCCATTTATCATTTACTAGTTGCTATATTTTCAGATTTATATTCCTATGTATAATTGTGTATTTTATTATGAAATTAGTAATACACATCATCTAAACAGTATAGGTTTTGGTCCTAAATAATTGAATAACATATTTTGACCTTGGCCTCTGATGTAAACTATTTCATAATTATTTTCCCTATTTTTCTAGAGCTATTCTTTACTTAAAAATGTGTCCCTAAATGTGAATAATAAATTAAACAGATTCAATTCTGTCCAAAATATGTTTTTATCTCACTCCAAAATTTTCTAAACACTGAGAAAGTCTTTAACTTAATTTTGACAATATGTTTGTCCCCCTTTTTAATTTTTAAACACTAGTCACATATTCAATTTTCTAAATTAAATACTAAACAGGGCTAAAATAATGAATTCACCCCATTACAGGGTCTATAATATTAATTTCATAATTTCCAGGGGTCTAGCTACACTTATCAGAGGTGTTTTTCCTAATTTTTATTAAGTCCAGGGGCTAAAACTGATTTTTAAATAAATTTACATGATTTTCTGGAGTTCCAGGGGCTAGATCTGAAGTTTCCGGGGCTAGCTCTCAATTCCAGAGAACCCCAGGGGGTAGCACGTAAGAATTCCAGTCTTTATAATGCGGGGCTGACATGGACCGTCCGATTTTAAACCGACGGCTGAGATTATAACATCGAACCGGTATGCGGGGTTTTAAAGTCTACCGTGCGATTTAAAATAAACGGCGCACAAGCGGCCACGTCGCTCCGATCGAGCGCGGGCGGCGCTACCGGCGGCGCACGGCGGCGGGAAGCGGCGATCTCGCCGGAAAGTTTCGGATCCTCGAGAATTCTACCTAAAATTGTGATCTTATGGCATAGATCGGTAGAGGGGAGGTCAGGGATCTCACCTCGGGGGTTTTCTCGAGCTCGGGGGTCCTGGAAAGTGATCGGCGGCGAGGTCCGAGGCAAAACCACGACGAAGCTCGTCGGCGCTGCGTTTACACCGTAACTCTCCGAGTTTTCTGCACCTGCAAAGTTCCCCGGAGGCGGTGGATCAAGACCAGCGAGTTAGATCAGAGTTTCCGAGCTTAGATCGGCCAGAATTCACCGGCGAAGTCTCGGTGCTCACCGGAGTAAAAATCGGCGATCGCGTGGGAAAAACTGATCGGAGCTGGGGTTTTTATAGCCGGGGAAGGGCGGTGGGTCTGTTGTGATCGAGTTGGAGTCCCCTGGGACCGGAATTCGGGCTGCGGGACGGGTTTTCCGATCGGTTAAGATCGCGCGCGCTCGGGGAAAAGTCCGGGGTCGCGGGGTTAGGGATGACAGGCGGGTCCCACCCGTCTATGAGAGGCAGCGCGGCGCGCGCGGGGGCGGGCTGGCGCGGGGAAGCTGGGCCGGCTGGCGGGTTTCGGCCCACTGGCCGGTTTTTTTCCCGTTTCTCTTTTTCTTTTTTCCATTTCTTTTCTGTTTTGAGTATAATTTGAATTCCAGTTTGAATTTGAATTTTTGCAAAACATGCAACACGTCCAAAAAATTTTAAATTCCCCTCTGAACATGGTTTAGGGTTTTGAATCAAAATTTGGAGTGTTACATCCCGGAACTCTCCCCACTCCACGGCATGGCCAGCTGGACGTGAGGCGACATAATTCGCCCACCACGCACCAGCGGCACCGTGAAGTTGCTGCGCTGCGAACAAAGTCTTTTGCCGCTCCATGCATTGGAGCAGCCCGAACTTGGACTCGATGGTCCGCAGCCAGTTGTTGGCCTCCAGTGGTTCTTCCGCTTCTGTGAGCACTGGAGGGTGCGTACTCATGAAATCCGAGTATGACACCTCACGGGGCTCTCGGGGCCCCCTCTCTTGACGCCCCCCCGCCTGGGACGTATTCTGCACGATTGTGCCGAGCAGGTCGGTCTGCTCCTCATGACCTCCCACCAGTGCCGCTATCACATCCACTAAAGTAAGCGGAGGCGGCGGTGGTGGCTGCTGCTGCGGGGTGCTGTCGTAGGCCGGTGGCTGGGAGTCATCGCCTCCCTGTTGGCTAGAGCCACCAACCTCGTACGTGGTCCTAGTGCGAACCATCTGCAACCATACGACAATAAACATCAGTCCCGCAACATATTTCAATGCAGTCCATGAAATAGGCGTAAAAACATAATGACAATAAAACATGCGATACATCTCGTATGTAGATAATGTAATAACTTTGCACAAGCTACACCATTATCAGACCAAATACAGGCTAGTTTAATCCAACTTGATGAACCTCCTCTTTGGAAGCTCACCACAACTAGGTTTGGTCACTACGAGACGTTACTATCGCGTTGTCATCACGTATACCACCCTTTTGCCTTCAATATGACACAAACATGGTCTCTAGTAAAAGAAACTTGAGTGAGACCTATACTCAAATCTTTCACTAGTTGAAGATAACCTCTCAGGAGTATGTTCTACCCCATTGGAAGTATTCAAACCCCCTCTAGGGTACCACAATCTCTCACATGAGTTCAACTGTCATTCCTCTGTCAGAATGACCAGTTTCTACATATCCAAGATTTTGATTTGGTTCTAGGCATTTTTATGACCTGTTGCACAAGCACCTCATGTGCCCTTGCCTCCTGTGCCCCGACCCAACATGGGCGCTCCTGTTCAAAACCCCCGCCCCAACGTACCTGCTGCCGTAAGCAACAGGGCATGCTTTGCATGCGGGGAAACAGGACACTTTGCGAGCTAGTGCCCAAGAAGAAGCCCTGGACAGCAAGGCAATGCGCCCAAGCAGAACCCGCGACCGAACGGAGGGGACAATCAAGGAAACCGTGGACAGCAGAACTATGCTCGTGGCAACGTGAACCATCTCTCTGCTGAGGAAGCACACCAGGCTGAGGACGTCGTAATTGGTATGTTCCTTGCCAACTCCAACCCAGCCACCATTTTATTTGATTCTAGAGCATCACATTCCTTCATATCATCCAAGTTTGTTGCCAAGCATAATCTACCCATATCACACTTAAAATGTACTATGTTAGTTAATTCTCCCGGTGGAGAGATGAGGACTGTCGGTACCCTCGATATGGGGTACCCCCGCGCACAAGGTAAAATGCCTAAGGTACTCGCCCTTCTCCGCCGGGAGAGCTCCGAAGGCGCCACGCGTCCGGCGGGGCCGGACCTCCCTCTCCTCAGAGGAGAGCTCCGGGCCCACCACGTGGCATACAGAAGCCGGACCTCCCCCTCTGTGGGAGAGAGGTCCGAAGATGCCACACGTCCAGCGGGGCCGGACCTCCCTCTCCGCAGAGGAGAGCTCCGGGCCCGCCACATGGCATACAGAAGCTGGACCTCCCCCTCCGCGGGGAGAGGTCCGGAGGCTCCACGTGCCCCGCAGGCCGGACCCTTCTTGCCTCAGAGAAGGGCTCCGGACCCGCCACGTGGCCCGAAGAACGGTGCTGCCTACCCACGAGCGGTAGGCAGCGGGCGTAAAGGTGCCCCACACCTTGCCCGTACAAGGTATTCAAGGCCCGCGTCTTCCCAAGACGCGGAAACGCGGAGCACGCTTCTGTCAGGTGCCGTTGCGCCCAGTCGCATCACAGACTGGCGCGCGGTGTCAGAACCTGCCAGCCAATAAACGCCGCGACAAGACATCCCATGCCGCCTGCGCCGTCATCAACCACTACGACTAGCGTGCGGCATGGGCAGGGCGGCAAGATGAAGACTCAGAAGCCTTCAACCAGAGGCAGCGACCGGCATAACTGCAGAATACGGTAGATATCAGTCAATCTCCCCGGGACCACCTGTCGGGTCCCGGCCCCCCTTGTAAGCCATCCGAGTCTTGGACTATAAAAGGCTCGGGTAGGCGACGTTAGCAGGGGTCCGGACTCTAGCCATCCGCACCCCTGGGTTCGCATTCTGCAACTCATACGCTAGCCATACACTCTCAAGCTGTAACTCACCCCCAAGCTCAGGCCCCCGGCCCTGAGCAGCAAGCAATACAGCGAGCTCCATAGCTCGCCGTGGACGTAGGGTTTTACACTCCGGCGGCCTGAACCACGTAAAACTCCCCGTGTCAAGCTCTCACTAACTCGTCCATCCACGCAAGCTCTCCGCTAGGAACTAGCCCCTCCGAAAAAAGAACCTCCGCGGGCTGCCCAGTGCAGGCCCGGGGGAAGTGTCGATCGCACACTTCGACAAGGACTAATATAGTATGTCCGAAAGTAAGCCTTAAAATAAGGGGGTAGACTTCCTTGCCAACCTCATTGTCTTGGATTCCCAAGGGATTGACATAATATTCGGGATGGATTGGTTAAGCAAGCACAACGGGGTAATCCAATGTGCTGAAAGAAGCGTGCAGTTGACAAATGAGCACGGTATTCGTGTCGAGTTTGAGTCAGCCCAACAAACAACCGAAAAGGCAATCTTGAACCACGTCGAAGGAGAAACATTGGACAGCGTTCCAGTGGTTCAAGAATTCTTGGACGTGTTTCCAAAGGAGCTTCCAGGTATGCCACCTGATTGGGACATTGAGTTTACCATTGATTTGGTACCCGGAACTGCACCCATAGCAAAGAGACCCTATAGGATGCCCATCAATGAACTAGTAGAACTCAAGAAGCAAATTTAGGAGCAGTTGGAGAAGGGTTTTATACGTCCAAGCTCGTCACTATGGGGAGCTCCTGTGCTCTTCGTAGACAAGAAGGATGGAACCCAAAGGATGTGCGTGGACTATAGGTCTCTCAACGAGACGACGATCAAGAACAAATACCCTCTTCCCCGTATAGAGGACCTATTCGACCAAATGAAAGGAGCCCGAGTGTTCTCCAAGATTGATCTTCGGTCGGGATACTTCCAGCTGTAGATTAAGCCCTCCGATATACCCAAGACTGTCTTTTGAACACGATATGGTTCGTATGAATATACCGTCATGTCTTTTGGGTTAACAAATGCACCCGCATACTTCATGTACCTTATGAACAAGGTCTTCATGGAGTACTTGGATAAGTTCGTCGTGGTTTTCATCGACGACATTATGGTGTATTCAAAAAGTGAGGAGGAGCATGAAGAACATTTGAAATTGACCTTGCAGAAAATGCGTGAGCATCAATTGTATGCCAAGCATAACAAGTTTCAATTTTGGCTAAAGGAAATATCGTTCCTAGGCCACATTATCTCCGAAGAAGGGGTATCGGTTGATCCCGGAAAAGTGAGAGATGTTCTGAAGTGGGACCAACCGCAAAACGTGAGGGATATTCGGAGTTTTCTTGGGATGGCTGGATAGTACCGACGCTTCATCAAGGACTTCTCTAAGATAGCAAAGCCTATGATGGAGTTGCTAACAAAGGGAAAAGCCTTTCAATGGACACCAGCATGCAAAGACAGTTTTGAAGAACTTAACAAAAGGCTAACCACAGCACCGGTTTTGGTATTGCCGGACGTAAGCAAGAGCTTTGACATATATTGTGACGCATCCAGACAGGGGCTCGGATGTGTGCTCATGCAAGAAGGACGAGTGGTAGCCTATGCCTTATGACAATTAAAGAAGCACGAGCTTAATTATCCTACACATGACTTGGAGCTAGCAGCGGTAGTGCATGCATTGAAAATTTGGAGACATTATATCCTTGGTCATCGATGTGAGATCTATACGGATCATAAAAGCATCAAGTACATATTTACACAAACGGACTTGAATTTGAGGCAACGTCGATGGTTGGAACTCATCAAGGATTACGATGTTGGAATCAACTACCACCCTGGGAGGGCCAATGTAGTAGCTGATGCATTGAGCCGGAAGGGAGCATGTCACCAACTCACGGTTCGGGAGCTACCACCCGAACTACGTAAGGAGTTCGAACGGTTACACCTCAGATTCTTGAACAACATGGAAGTGATGGAGATCCACTCTTCATTGGAGCAAGAGATAAGAGATGGTCAAGCAACGGATGAGGAGATCAAGGAGATCAAGGAAAGGATCCGACAAGGAATGGAGAAGGATTTCAAGGAAGATGAGAAGGGTACGCTTTGGCTAGGAAAAAGGATTTGTGTGCCTAATGTGAAGCACATCCGCAACATGATATTAAAAGAGGCACATGATTCACCCTATTCCATACATCCCGGAAGTACCAAAATGTACAAGGACTTGAAGACTTGTTATTGGTGGGATGGTATAAAAAGGGACATAGCCGAATACGTTTCCCTATGTGACACATGCCAACGGGTGAAGGCCGAACATCAAAGACCCGCTGGATTGTTGCAACCCCTGAAGGTACCCGAGTGGAAGTGGGAGGACATCAGTATGGATTTCATCGTCGGATTGCCACGTACTCAGTCGAGTTATGACTCCATCTGGGTTATCGTGGACCGATTGACGAAAACCGCCCACTTTCTCTCTATAAGGGCCAAGTACAACGTTGCACAATTAGCCGAGTTGTACATGGAGCAGATCGTGTGACGTCATGGAGTCCCGAGGAGGATAGTCTTAGATCGAGGTTCTCAGTTTACCTCTAGACTCTAGAGGAAGCTGCAGAAAACTATGGGTACACGAATGGATTTTAGCTCCGCCTATCACCCACAAACCGATGGACAAACCGAAAGGACAAACCAAATTTTGGAGGACATGTTGAGAGCTTGCGCCTTGAAACGTGGGCGTAGTTGGGATAGGAGTTTATCGTACGCCGAATTCTCCTATAACAACAGCTATCAAGCTAGCTTGAAGATGTCGCCTTTCGAAGCATTGTATGGTAGACGGTGTAGAACACCGCTGTTTTGGAACGAGATCGGAGAGAACCAGGTGTTTGGACCCGAAGTGCTACAAGAAGCTGAAAAGCAAGTCCAAATGATACGAGAGAACATAAAGGCTGCTCAGTCACGACATAAAGGCTATGCGGACAATAGGCGAAGGAAGTTGACTTTCAAAGTAGGAGACTTCATATACCTTAAGGTATCGCCTATCTGAGGCCAACGACGTTTCAACGTCAAAGGCAAGCTAGCACCTCGCTACATTGGACCATTTAAGATTTTGGACAAGCGAGGCGAAGTGTCTTATCAACTAGAGCCCCCAACATATCTCTCCGATGTACATGACGTGTTTCATGTATCCCAGCTCAAGAAGTGCTTGAGAGTACCAGAGGAGCAAATACCAATGGAAGAGCTTGAACTTCAAGAGGACCTGACTTATGCGGAGCACCCTGTCCGAATTTTGGACGTAAAGGAAAGGGTCACCAGGAACAAAGTGATCCGATGGTGCAAGGTACAATGGAGCCATCACATCGAAGCTGAAGCCACATGGGAGCGTGAAGAAGACATCAAGGCAGAATTTCCTCATCTATTCTCTACTAACGAATCTCGAGGGTGAGATTCAATTTAAGGGGGGTAGATTTGTGACACCCTCATTTCTGGTTTCTGCATGTATTCATGTTTCAGGTATAGAAAATCTTTTAAAAGAAGTGGGAACAGAGAAAATATCAAAAAGAGAGCCAAAAAGAGCCGAATCCAGTTCATAGAGAGCGCCGAAGACAACTTCCGCGGCCTGATGGCCACGTGGCATGTTCGGAGCTCATCCCTGTGAAGTGGGGAGAGGTCCGCCGCTAAAATGGCTACGTGGCAGGCTCGGGGCTCATCTCCACAAAGGGGGAGAGGTCCGACCCTGTGAGACACGTGTTGCCCCCGGAGCTAGCCTCTGCGGAGAAGCGAAGGCAGTTCCGCAGGACACATGTCACCTTTGGAGCTAGTCACCACGGATCAGAGGACCAGTCGCGCGGGATACGTGTCAATCTTGGAGCTCACCTCCGAGAGGTCTGGTTCTATTGAACACGTGTTACTACCGGATCTTATCTCCGGGAGGTCCGTCGCTATTGGACACGTGTTAACCTCGGAGCTCGTCTCTGAGAAGAAAGGAAGTCTGGCGCTACTTGACGCGTGGCATTCATGGAGCTCGCCTCCAAAGAGAGGGAGGTTCGAAATGAATACGTGGCACACCCGGAGCTACCTCCGGAGAGAGGAAAGGTCCAGCACTGAAACGTGGCGTACGCGGAGCCACCTCCGAATAGAGAGGAGGTCCTGACCGCCAGGATACGTGGCGCACACGGAGCTCACCTCCGAAGGAGAGGGAGGTCTCACTCGCTTGACATACGGTACAACCGGAGCTCGTCTCTGCGTAAAAGGGGAGACCAGGCCCCGGTGGACACGTGGAGCTTCCGGAGCTCATCACCGCAGAAGTAACGAGTTCTGGAGCGGTTTTTGGACTCTGTACGCGTAGAATATCGGTACGGAGAGGAAACTGACCTGAATTCCATAATGTTACCACACCAAATCAACTAAAGATAAGTTGTTAAGATTCAGCGACAATCTGAATAGGACTCTTATTTGAAATACAATCAGATTAGGACTCTTCTTCTCCCGATTATAAATAGAACCAAGAACCTTTGGCCGAAACCACGAACTTCTTTTCCAACTCCTGAGCCGACAACTTAGAGCCCTAGCCCCAACTCGCCGAGTAAGCCCATCGCCGGAGTTCAGTCGAGGAAGATCGCCGGAAGGGAGCCCAACGATCTGTCTTGCTAAAAGAAGGACCCCGAGACCACGAAGAACGTAAGGTAGGTCTCCAATATCACCTTACGTCATCATCGTGTTTTCTTTGCATCTGTTCTTCGATTCCTTTCGAACAGAAGCTTTCTCGTGGACAGATCACTTTTTGATCGGGTTGATCTAAAGACAAGATCATCGCCACGTCCACATTTGATCCGAACACCTCTATTCATCATAAAATCCATGCAAGCCATGCAAGAACACGTAAAAACCTATCTAACAAACTGATTATAGGATAGCATGCATATGCATCATTGCATCTAGTTGAAGTTTATGCATGATATTGATTGCTGTGAATCTTGTATGTGTGTGATCCTGTATAGAGGGACAAGCTCAGGGAGCTGTCTACAACGAGCTGCAACAACAAGGTTTCGAGATCCAAGAGCAACCGGAACCGCAAGAACAAGGCAAGTGCCCCTTGACCATATTGATCCTATGTTTTGGGAAAACTGTTTGTTTTGCGAAAAGGTGTGTGTGCTGAGTCAAACATGATGGGAAACCTTTTTATAGGAGTTTACTAGTTTTGGTTAAACCACCCTTGTCGCCAGGGAAGTTTATGAGTCGGGTATGGTTTTTGTTTTAAGCTTCGCTGAGTCCATGGGATTGAGAAGCGAGATAGATGTGTCTAGCTAACTGCACTCGTAATGATAATGAGAAACTGATGTTGTTAATAAACATGGATCGGAGGGAGATCTGGGCAAGACTTGGTTTGTGAATGAGGTAGCATGAGATGGTGGTTTTACTTGCCGTAGATCTAAGGACCGGTTCATGTGAGCACATGCCAGGATAACAGTGCCACCACAAGGCCAAGTATGGGTGCGGCGTAGCTGAGTAATTAGGTAAGTTTCTAGATTGTTATGGACCGTGGAAGGCGCGGGGAATGGGAGTCGAGTGAGGACTGCCCTGGGAACTGCATGGCACAAGAGGGGGCCCGTGGGTGGGAGAATTGGAGATTCTAGCATGCCGGTGAAACCTTAGTGAGTCTATACATCTAGTAGCCCCTTTGTAAAGGCTATTTTGTGATCTCTTTGCCATACACCGACGGTTGTGTACTGGTATAATGGAGGTTCTGCAGTCGCCGACGGGTGACGAAATCACAAACTTGTGGGTATGAGTCTAAAAACTATCATGATAGCCGAGCTTACGGTCACGAGCGCCTAGCCAACTTCCATGATTAGTTGGGATGGTGATTGGATATGGTTATTGGTTATGGTTTTGGATGGTTTGGTTTTAGTTTTGTTTTTTGGACTGTTGAGTTCGGGTGATAAGATGGGTTTCATGACTGTTGAGTCATGGCAACAAGGTTGGTCTCGGTGTGAGACAAAGTTGTTTATGAAATGGTAGTGAATACGAGATGGTATTCGTAAGATGGTAGCGAATACGAGGAGGTATTCGTGAGCAAGAATGAGGTTGATTAATGTCTGGATGGGACATGCAAGGTAATGAACATAATGGAGATATGATCGGTATTTTAATACATGTTGGGATTACATTCTGAGGGGGCCCTGACCTCCATCACGGGGCCGTGCCGCCTCGCCCGGGGATCGCATTGGGTGGTGCCGTGTTATGCGGCACCCAACAGCACACATATAAGGAACACAGTATTACATAAATCAAAAGCGGAAGCTTATAATTATTCTTTGTAAATAATTTACAAAAAATAGCTACAGCGGAAGTCTATAACCAGCTCACGTTGAATATCTAAGAAGCACTCGAGAAGAGGTCCAGCCCGCGGACTCTTCTCGCTAGCAACACGAAGACATGGCAGCGGCTAGGTTCTCCAAGTGTGACATGACTCGGAAGTTCCCGAGTCTCACCGGGCAACCTTCTTTATAGCGGCGATGTTTACCTGCAAAACCACTTATATAGCAAGAGTGAGCACAAAGGCTCAGCAAGACTTAACCGTCTCTCCTAAGACATGAAACTCTAGATGAAAGTAACCTAAGACTTAAGCCTGTCATTTGTGAAAAGACTCGCTTATAAGTTCATCCTTAACTTTCATATTTTAGCCATAATAATAGTGACCTTGCGCCCAGCAACATTGGAACTCCACAATCAAACAAGAAACGCTTCATTCCAATGTTACTTGCCCCAAGGTGAAAAATAAATTTAGCTTGCTCTATCTCTACTTCAAACAGGGTTTTCATGCAACTTAATATAACCATAGCAGCAATTATACTTTTGCAAACTGTTTCCACACAAGTTGATTACTACGTCACAACATGGGAGCAAGCGGTACTCAATAACCGCGAGGGACAGTGATTCGAATCAAACACTACCCGGATAACTCGACACATACGCCCGCCTCTGAAGACCCAACTCTGGCGTCTCTCATTACGTCGTATGTGGCAACCTTTCTCAGTACACTAAACTGTAGAACCGGTCACGCCGTCTCGGGCTCATAGGTCTAACGAGACGATGTGGTATGCCTCTACAATCCAGTGAACCTGGTACATCGGTTTCCGGGTTCCCATATATCAGTAAGCATCCGGTACACAACTCAATACTTGCTCCTGGACGCGGCACACGCATCGGTCCTTAACCGACACAGGCAGAGCTACTCGACCAAGACCTCGTCTTGTCGCTGCCTAACTCCTCTGCCTGGTCTCATCTTTAGAAATGTAAACTTTAGTTTGCTTCCTTTCCCAACCACACTTATGCTATTCTAAAGTATAGCTCGCGAGTAGATTCCAACTCCTCGTCTTCTACCAGATGCCCTAGTCTATTTAGCATGGCCTTATTCTACAGCGATGACACAATGCTACCGTTGACCTCAGGGTTCATGTTGGGTTATGCAAGTGGAGTATAAAACATCCTTGACCTAATGCACATACAAACTTTAACCCATAGTAGTGAACAAATGAAAAACTTTATAAAACAACTTAAATGTAAACCAGGGCTTGCCTTGGTTTTGCAGGTGACTAAAGTCAGATGTTTATGAAGTTAGTTGCTGCTGACTTTAAGTTCACCTTCTGCCCTTCTTGCTTCTTGATCCAAGTTCAACTCCTCCTTCTTCACTTTCCACGTTTAATTACTACACGTCATGAATATGTATACATATTTAATTGTAAAATTTTTGCTAACATTTCTAAAGACAAGTTTAAAACTGGAACTTTGTTTAAGAATTTAAAATGACACTGGTGCTAGGGGTTTGGGTTTGTGTTTAGGTACTAAGATCAAGTGATGAGTGGGGGTTTCATCACTTGGGTGGGGATCAAGTGATGGTTGAACAGAACACTACTGATCCAGGACTCCAATGGAGCTGGAAATTTTCGTGTGAGTTCCTTGTCACAAGAAAGTCCTCTGGACCAAAATTCAGAATATTTCATTAAGTGGATCACCCAGAATAATTCTCTAAGCATTTAGGCATAAAGGAATTAATTCCGAATAAATTTGCACTTTCATGCAAATTAAAGTGAACTACAATTTCATACATAGCTTAGGGAGAATGCATGAATTTTCCTAGGATTTGTGGAGCTAAGGAATGCCCAGAACCGAATTTCCAAGTTTTGGAAATTCTCTGAAAATGTTTCTGTATTCATTTGAATACAGAAACTTGAAATCAGAATTACCCTAACTAAATCAACTCCAAATTATCTTAAACTTTTATAGGGCTCTCCAAATACCCTAAAGAATATCCTGGCAAAATTTGGGGATTTTTGGGTGATCCAAACTCCCCCTAAAATTCTTTAGCTGAAAAGCTTTAAAGAATTCTCCAGAATTTTCTATTGGTTTTCATGCCAATTGGGTTGCATATTTGGATAGGGTTTTTCATTCTGAATCCAACCCAATTTGAATCACTAAATTTGGAGCTTCCTAGCAAAAGTTATGCAGTTCTAAAGTTTGAACTAAATCTGGAATTCAAATTAATTCGGAAAAGTTCAAACTCTGCCTGTGGGTCCACCCTACACGTGTCGGTTGCCGGAACTAAGCCACACGGGGCCACAGACTACTTCCCGCACTGTCGCAAAGGATCCCGGGCCACAGCTGATCGGGGATTTGATTTTTTTTCCACCACTGACACGTGGAACCCGCCGGTCCTTCTTCCTCCTCGGCCCGTCCCCTTTCCCGCCCCGCCCCCTCGCCGGCAACTCATCGGGGCTCACCGGAGTCGGCTTCCCGGCCGTCTCCCGGCTCGGTACTCGCAGCCTGGGGGTTTTCAGCCACGAGGAATTCAACGGTGCGGTGCATTGTGGCTGCCGGCGACCGGAAACCGGTCGGCGACGTGCGCACACCTCGGTGAGGCTTCGGCACCGTGGCCCGAGCACTCTAGCCCGCCAAAAGCTCAGGGAATTTGCTCTAAAGCACCAGTGAAGGTCAGGCAAGCTCGGCATGGCCTCAAGCTGGCTAGGAAATGGCGGCAACTCGGTTGTTACCGTGCGCCCGCGCGTTCCCGCCATAGCCGCCGATCGGAAAGCTTGGAATTCGTCGCTAACACGGGGTTTCTAGCTAGGGTTGTGAAGGAGGTCGGACCTCTAGCCAGTCTAGTTTATTCGTGCATGATTTCATGAACTACAAACACGAGTTGCAATCGAATTTGATCACCTCGTACTGGAAGGTCGAATTGCGTCCTCCGAATGAAAATTCCCGAATTGGCTCTCGGTGATTCACAGCTCGACTTGAGGCTTGGGGTGAGCAGAAGGGTTCACCAGCGCGTCCGGAGGTGGCCTTGCTTGGGCGTGGAAGTGCCTGAGTTAGGCTGTCCACGAGCGCCCCAACCCTCGGTGAAGTGAAGTCGCTGCGGCGACGAGCCAATTTCGGGCCGGGGAGGCAGCAACTCGTGGGATGCTGTACTTAGGAAGTGGAGGACGAGCTCACCGCATGGTTTCTAGGCTTGGCTGGCATCTGCACGCTCGGTTTCCCTCAGTTCCCAGTCGATCGCCAGAGGCGGCAGCGTCCTCGGTTCTTTTGTTGTGTGAGGGCGGAAAGGCGGCCGAGGCGTCGATGATGAAGCAAAAGATCGCACGGGAGGAAGGGTAGGCGTCCAGGCAGCTCTCCAGCGTGCTGCTTCGGTGAGGAGGTGGCAACAGCGTGCGCTCGGTGGCGCCGGGAGCGACCTCGGTAGCTTGGGTGGAAACCAACACACAGATGCAGACTTAAGCAGTAAGTCATCAGCCCCCCTCTCTATGACAAGTGGGGCCCACCACTCCCCTCTGCCCCAAAAGATCTTCAATTTTTGGCCTAGTGCAAACTCAGCTCTGAGGAACTCAAATCCAAAAGTCATTTGGCAATTTGACAAGTTGTTCCTCAGTTTTGAGTTTAAATTCAAATTTGGATGAAATTTACAAGTTCCGTTGACATTCCTATCAAAGCCCCTCCAAATTTGCTCAAAACTTGGTTTCCTCATAATTTGGACCTGAGGAATTCAAATATGTCCTCTGATCTTTGAGTTGGCTAATGCAAATACAACTTTTCAAACAACAGTTTGAATTCCCTCTTTTGAAAGTGCCCTTCTTCCTTTTGAAGTGACCCTCTTAATTCAAACTGAATTCAAAGTTTTATTGCACATGCCAACACTTTCATGAGTAACACAAAAGTTTTGGTAAGTCCCATTTCTTGTATATAAACTCAACTTTATTCATAGCTCAAGTTTTCTATTTACAAGTTTTGGGACTTTTACATTCCTCCCCCCTTAAAAAGAATCTCGTCCCGAGATTCATGATTAAGGACAAGGTGGAGAGGACAACTACTACATATAAGCCTCTAACAACTCCGGATGATTGCGCTGCAAATACTCCTCGCTCTCCCATGTAGCTTCGTCGGATGTGTGATTTGCCCATAGCACCTTGAAAAATCGCAGCGTCCGGTTTTTGGTCTCGCGAGTCTTTTCATCAACTATCCGGGTTGGACGTTCAACATAAGTGAGGTCCGGCTTCAAATCTGCTATGTCTCGCGTGAGCATTTCCGTTGGAACCTTCAAATACTTCCGCAGCTGAGATATGTGGAAGATGTTATGAACCCCGGCTAAGGCTGCCGGTAGCTCCAAACGGTATGCCACGGGTCCACACCTTTCAATGACAATGAAGGGACCGATAAAACGTGGAGCTAATTTTCCTTTCACTCCAAATCGGTGAATGCCCTTCATCGGAGATACGCGGAGGTATACGTGGTCCCCAACATGGAAATCCAGAGGACGACGTCTCCTATCCGCATAGCTCTTTTGCCTGGATTGAGCGGCTTTAAGATTTGCTTAAATAAGCCTTACCCGCTCTTCTGCTTCTTTTACGAGATCAATCCCGTAAATCACTCTCTCGCCAGATTCACACCAGTTCAAGGGTGTGCGGCACTTGCGGCCGTAGAGAGCTTCATAAGGCCATGCTAAATAGACTAGGGCATCTGGTAGAAGATGAGTAGTTGGAATCTACTCGCGAGCTATACTTTAGAATAGCATAAGTGTGGTTGGGAAAGGAAGCAAACTAAAGTTTACATTTCTAAAGATGAGACCGGGCAGAGGAGTTAGGCAGCGACAAGACGAGGTCTTGGTCGACTAGCTCTGCCTGTGTCGGTTAAGGACCGATGCGTGTGCCGCGTCCAGGAGCAAGTATTGAGTTGTGTACCGGATGCTTACTGATATATGGGAACCAGGAAACCGATGTACCAGGTTCACTGGATTGTAGAGGCATACCACATCGTCTCGTTAGACGTATGAGCCCGAGACGGCGCGACTGGTTCTACAGTTTAGTGTCCTGAGAAAGGTTGCCACATACGACGTAATGAAGGACGCCAGAGTTGGGTCTTCAGAGGCGGGCGTATGTGTCGAGTTATCTGGGTAATGTTTGATTCGAATCACCGTCCCTCGCGTTATAATTATTCTTTGTAAATAATTTACATAAAATAGCTACAGCGGAAGTCTATAACCATCTCATGTTGAATATCTAAGAAGCACTCGAGAAGAGGTCCAGCCCACGGACTCTTCTCGCTAGCAACACAAAGACATGGCAGCGGCTAGGTTCTCCAAGTGTGACATGACTCGGAAGTTCCCGAGTCTCATCGGACAACCTTCTTTATAGCGGCGATGTTTACCTGCAAAACCACTTATATAGAAAGAGTGAGCACAAAGGCTCAGCAAGACTTAACCGTCTCTCCTAAGACATGAAACTCTAGATGAAAGTAACCTAAGACTTAAGTCTGTCATTTGCGAAAAGACTCGTCTATGAGTTCATCCTTAACTTTCAGATTTTAGCCATAATAATAGTGACCTTGCGCCCAGCAACATTGGAACTCCACAATCAAACAAGAAACGCTTCATTCCAATGTTACTTGCCCCAAGGTGAAAAATAAATTTAGCTTGCTCTATCTCTACTTCAAACAGGGTTTTCATGCAACTTAATATAACCATAGCAGCAATTATACTTTTGCAAACTGTTTCCACACAAGTTGATTACTACGTCACAACATGGGAGCAAGCGGTACTCAATAACCGTGAGGGACGGTGATTCGAATCAAACACTACCCGAATAACTCGACACATACGCCCGCCTCTGAAGACCCAACTCTGGCGTCCTTCATTACGTTGGTTAAGGACCGATGCGTGTGCCGCGTCCAGGAGCAAGTATTGAGTTGTGTACCGGATGCTTACTGATATATGGGAACCAGAAAACCGATGTACCAGGTTCACTGGATTGTAGAGGCATACCACATCGTCTCGTTAGACCTATGAGCCCGAGACGGCGCGACCGGTTCTACAGTTTAGTGTCCTGAGAAAGGTTGCGTTCCAGCGTGCTGCTTCTGTGAGGAGGTGGCAACAGCGTGCGCTCGGTGGCGCCGGGAGCAACCTCGGTAGCTCGGGTGGAAACCAACACACAGAGGCAGACTTAAGCAGTAAGTCATCACCCCCCTCTCTATGACAAGTGGGGCCCACCACTCCCCTCTGCCTCAAAAGATCTTCAATTTTTGGCCTAGTGCAAACTAAGCTCTGAGGAACTCAAATCCAAAAGTCATTTGGTAATTTGACAAGTTGTTCCTCAGTTTTGAGTTTAAATTCAAATTTGGATTGGATTCAGGATGAAAAACCCGATCCAAATATGCAACCCAATTGGCATGAAAACCAATAGAAAATTCTGGAGAATTCTTTAAAGCTTTTCAGCAAAAGAATTTTAGGGGGAGTTTGGATCATCCAAAAATCCCCAAATTTTGCCAGGATATTCTTTAGGGTATTAGGAGACCCCTATAAAAGTTTCAGCTAATTTGGAGTTGATTTAGTTAGGGTAATTCTGGTTTCAAGTTTCTGTATTCAAATGAATACAGAAACATTTTCAGAGAATTTCCAAAACTTGGAAATTCGGTTCTGGGCATTCCTTAGCTCCAAAAATCCTAGGAAAATTCATGCATGCTCCCTAAGCTATGTATGAAATTGTAGTTCACTTGAATTTGCATGAAAGTGCAAATTTATTCAGAATTAATTCCTTTATGCCTAAACGCTTAGAGAATTATTCTGGGTGATCCACTTAATGAAATATTCTGAATTTTGGTCCAGAGGACTTTCATGTGACTAGGAACTCACAAGAAAATTTCCAGCTCCATTGGAGCCCTGGATCAGTAGTGTTCTGTTCAACCATCACTTGATCCCCACCCAAGTGATGAAACCCCCACTCATCACTTGATCTTAGTACCTAAACACAAACCCAAACCCCTAGCACCAGTGTCATTTTAAATTCTTAAACAAAGTTCCAGTTTTAAACTTGTCTTTAGAACTGTTAGCAAAAATTTTACAATTAAATATGTATACATATTCATGACGTGTAGTAATTAAACGTGGAAAGTGAAGAAGGAGGAGTTGAACTTGGATCAAGAAGCAAGAAGGGCAGAAGGTGAACTTAAAGTCAGCAGCAACTAACTTCATAAACATCTGACTTTAGTCACCTGCAAAACCAAGGCAAGCCCCGGTTTGCATTTAAGTTGTTTTATAAAGTTTTTCATTTGTTCACTACTATGGGTCAAAGTTTGTATGTGCATTAGGTCAAGGATGTTTTATACTCCACTTGCATAACCCAACATGAACCCTGAGGTCAAGGGTAGCATTGTGTCGCTGTAGAATAAAGCCATGCTAAATAGACTAGGGCATCTGGTAGAAGACGAGTAGTTGGAATCTACTCGCGAGCTATACTTTAGAATAGCATAAGTGTGGTTGGGAAAGGAAGCAAACTAAAGTTTACATTTCTAAAGATGAGACCGGGCAGAGGAGTTAGGCAGCGACAAGATGAGGTCTTGGTCAAGTAGCTCTGCCTGTGTCGGTTAAGGATCGATGCGTGTGCCGCGTCCAGGAGCAAGTATTGAGTTGTGTACCGGATGCTTACTGATGTATGGGAACCAGGAAACCGATGTACCAGGTTCACTGGATTGTAGAGGCATACCACATCGTCTCGTTAGACCTATGAGCCCGAGACGGCGCGACCGGTTCTACAGTTTAGTGTCCTGAGAAAGGTTGCCACATACGACGTAATGAAGGACGCCAGAGTTGGGTCTTCAGAGGCGGGCGTATGTGTCGAGTTATCCGGGTAGTGTTTGATTCGAATCACCGTCCCTCGCGGTTATTGAGTACCGCTTGCTCCCATGTTGTGACGTAGTAATCAACTTGTGTGGAAACAGTTTGTAAAAGTATAATTGTTGCTATGGTTATATTAAGTTGCATGAAAACCCTGTTTGAAGTAGAGATAGAGCAAGCTAAATTTATTTTTTACCTTGGGGCAAGTAACATTGGAATGAAGCGTTTCTTGTTTGATTGTGGAGTTCCAATGTTGCTGGGCGCAAGGTCACTATTATTATGGCTAAAATCTGAAAGTTAAGGATGAACTCAGAGGCGAGTCTTTTCGCAAATGACAGGCTTAAGTCTTAGGTTACTTTCATCTAGAGTTTCATGTCTTAGGAGAGACGGTTAAGTCTTGCTGAGCCTTTGTGCTCACTCTTGCTATATAAGTGGTTTTGCAGGTAAACATCGCCACTATAAAGAAGGTTGTCCGGTGAGACTCGGGAACTTCCGAGTCATGTCACACTTGGAGAACCTAGCCGCTGCCATGTCTTCGTGTTGCTAGCGAGAAGAGTCCGCGGGCTGGACCTCTTCTCGAGTGCTTCTTAGATATTCAACGTGAGCTGGTTATAGACTTCCGCTGTAGCTATTTTATGTAAATTATTTACAAAGAATAATTATAAGCTTCCGCTTTTGATTTATGTAATACTGTGTTCCTTATATGTGTGTTGTTGGGTGCCGCATAACACGGCACCACCCAATGCGATCCCCGGGCGAGGCGGCACAGCCCCGTGATGGAGGTCGGGGCCCCCTCAGCGTGCTCCACGCGTCCTCCTTGCATGAGTACACAACCAAGTCCGATGCCGGACGCATCACAATAAACATCAAATGGCTTGGTTGTGTCCGGTTGAGCTAGAACCGGGGCTGTCGTGAGGTGTTTCACCAACGCTTGAAAAGCTTCCTCACATGGCTTGCTCCAATCATATTTGATGCCCTTCTTCAGTAGCTCTGTCATAGGTTTGGAGATTTTTGTGAAGCCCGGGATGAACCTCCGATAATATCCCGCCAAACCCAAGAAGCTACGAACTTCATGGACTGATGTTGGAGACTTCCACTGCAGCACTTGTTCAATCTTTCTTGGATCAACAGCAATGCCTTCCGCAGAAATAATATGCCCAAGAAATGGCACTTGGTTGATCCAGAATTCACATTTACTAAACTTTGCATAGAGCTTGTGATCTCTCAGTCGTTGGAGCACAATATGCAAATGTTTAGCGTGTTCCTCTTCAGATTTGGAGTAGACCAAGATGTCGTCGATGAAGACCACAACGAACTGATCCAGCTCCGGCATGAACACCGAGTTCATAAGATACATAAAGTGAGCCGGAGCATTGGTCAACCCAAATGACATGACAAGATACTCATAGAGTCCATATCTTGTCGAGAATGCTGTTTTCGGGATATCCTCCGCTCGGATCTTGATTTGATGATACCCCGACCTTAAGTCCATCTTAGAGAAGACTTTAGCACCCACTAGCTGATCGAAGAGGATATCAATTCTTGGTAGTGGATACTTGTTCTTTATCGTCACAACATTCAAAGGACGATAATCGACGCATAGCCTCAGCGTCTCATCCTTCTTCTTCACAAATAAAGCCAAGCAACCCCATGGTTATGAACTTGGATGAATGAACCCCGTGTCCATCAGATCTTTTAGTTGCTCCTTCAGTTCTGCTAGTTCATTTGGAGCAATTTTGTATGGTCTCCGAGAGATCGGCGTGGTTCCCGGTATCAACTCTATTTTGAACTCCACCTCGCGCTCAGGTGGTAGACCTGGAAGGTCTTCGGGAAACACGTACGGATATTCACGGACTACCAGAATGTCTTCTATCTTGCAAACCTCGGCATTACATACTTCCGGGTCTTTGGAGACCGCTTCGCCGAGATACAATGTTTGACGTCCGTGAAGTGGAGAGTCCAAGTGAACACTCCTGTTCTCGATGTCCAGAACAGCCTTATGGGAGGTCAACCATGATATTCCCAATATGGCATTGATTCCTTGGTCTTCAAGAATCATGAGGGTGGTAGGATAAATTTTTACACCCAAACAGAGTGGTGCTCGAGAGACGACATCATTAGTTGATATGTCTCCATCTGGCGAATGAATAAGGTAAGAACATTTTGTGACAGTTGTGGAGATCTGATCCCGGATCACCGTTGCCCTGCTAATGAAGTTATGTGTCGCACCAGAGTCGAATAAAATGACAACCGGCTTGTCATTTAAGGTGAACCTGCCGGCAAGAACAGGTCCTCCCTTTGGCAGATCATCGACTGACACATAATTGACTGTTCCCACTTTTGACATAGCTTTTCTGGGCTGCCCAAGATCACTTTTTGGAACTGGACCCGCAGACACGTTGTTACTGCTCGGTTCAGTTGCTTCATTGACATTGAGCAACTCAAAGATCTGATGGACAAGGGGTTCATTCATCCAAGTTCATCACCATGGGGTTGCTCGGCTTTATTTGTGAAGAAGAAGGATGAGACACTGAGGCTATGCGTCGATTATCGTCCTTTGAATGCTGTGACGATAAAGAACAAGTATCCACTACCAAGAATTGATATCCTCTTCGATCAGCTTGGGTGCTAAAGTCTTCTCTAAGATGGACTTAAGGTCGGGGTATCATCAAATCAAGATCCGAGCGGAGGATATCCCGAAAACAGCATTCTCGACAAGATATGGACTCTATGAGTATCTTGTCATGTCATTTGGGTTGACCAATGCTCCGGCTCACTTTATGTATCTTATGAACTCGGTGTTCATGCCGGAGCTGGATCAGTTCGTTGTGGTCTTCATCGACGACATCTTGGTCTACTCCAAATCTGAAGAGGAACACGCTAAACATTTGCATATTGTGCTCCAACGACTGAGAAATCACAAGCTCTATGCAAAGTTTAGTAAATGTGAATTCTGGATCAACCAAGTGTCATTTCTTGGGCATATTATTTCTGCAGAAGGCATTGCTGTTGATCCAAGCAAGATTGAACAAGTGCTGCAGTGGAAGTCTCCAACATCAGTCCATGTAGTTCGTAGCTTCTTGGGTTTGGCAGGATATTATCGGAGGTTCATCCCGGGCTTCTCAAAAATCTCCAAACCTATGACAGAGCTACTGAAGAAGGGCATCAAATATGATTGGAGCAAGCCATGTGAGGAAGCTTTTCAAGCGTTGGTGAAACACCTCACGACAGCCCCGGTTCTAGCTCAACCGGACACAACCAAGCCATTTGATGTTTATTGTGATGCGTCCGGCATCGGACTTGGTTGTGTACTCATGCAAGGAGGACGCGTGGTCGCATATGGATCACGGCAATTACGGAATCATGAGCAACATTATCCAACTCATGATCTCGAGCTTGCTGCCGTGGTATTAGCTTTGAAGATGTGGAGACATTACCTATTGGGAAATATGGTTCATCTCTACACCGACCACAAAAGTTTGAAGTACATATTCACTCAAAAAGAGTTGAATATGCGGCAACGGTGATAGTTGGAGCTGATCAAGGACTATGAGATTGAAATTCATTATCATCCGGGCAAGGCAAATGTGGTTGCCGATGCACTCAGCCGGAAGTCTCATATTCATAACCTGACCATTGCGCCGATAGAGGAGGAAGAACCAAGTCTCTACTTGGTTCCATATGGAGCTCTACATAATCTAGCTCTCATACCCACAATAAGAGAGGAGGTCATGGAAGCTCAAAGGAAAGACAAGGGCATCACTGATATCAAAAGGAGGTTGAAGAACGGGGAGATGAAATGTTTCTGGTTGGATGATGAAGATACCTTGTGGTTCAAGGACCGGATAGTCGTACCCCGTGATATGAGGCCGCGGAAGAAGATTTTGGATAAGTGAGTCTCATCCAAAATCTTCTTCCGCAGCCTCATATCACGGGGTACGACTATCCGGTCCTTGAACCACAAGGTATCTTCATCATCCAACCGGAAACATTTCATCTCCCCGTTCTTCAACCTCCTTTTGATATGAGTCATGCCCTTGTCTTTCCTTTGAGCTTCCATGACCTCCTCTCTTATTGTGGGTATGAGAGCTAGATTATGTAGAGCTCCATATGGAACCAAGTAGAGACTTGGTTCTTCCTCCTCTATCGGCGCAATGGTCAGGTTATGAATATGAGACTTCCGGCTGAGTGCATCGGCAACCACATTTGCCTTGCCCGGATGATAATGAATTTCAATCTCATAGTCCTTGATCAGCTCCAACCATCGCCGTTGCCGCATATTCAACTCTTTTTGAGTGAATATGTACTTCAAACTTTTGTGGTCGGTGTAGAGATGAACCAGATTTCCCAATAGGTAATGTCTCCACATCTTCAAAGCTAATACCACGGCAGCAAGCTCGAGATCATGAGTTGGATAATGTTGCTCATGATTCCGTAATTGCCGTGATCCATATGCGACCACGCGTCCTCCTTGCATGAGTACACAACCAAGTCCGATGCCGGACGCATCACAATAAACATCAAATGGCTTGGTTGTGTCCGGTTGAGCTAGAACCGGGGCTGTCGTGAGGTGTTTTACCAACGCTTGAAAAGGTTCCGCACATGGCTTGCTCCAATCATATTTGATGCCCTTCTTCAGTAGCTCTGTCATAGGTTTGGAGATTTTTGAGAAGCCCGGGATGAACCTCTGATAATATCCCGCCAAACCCAAGAAGCTACGAACTTCATGGACTGATGTTGGAGACTTCCACTGCAGCACTTGTTCAATCTTGCTTGGATCAACAGCAATGCCTTTCGCAGAAATAATATGCCCAAGAAATGGCACTTGGTTGATCCAGAATTCACATTTACTAAACGTTGCATAGAGATTGTGATCTCTCAGTCGTTGGAGCACAATATGCAAATGTTTAGCATGTTCCTCTTCAGATTTGGAGTAGACCAAGATGTCGTCGATGAAGACCACAACGAACTGATCCAGCTCCGGCATGAACACCGAGTTCATAAGATACATAAAGTGAGCCGGAGCATTGGTCAACCCTAATGACATGACAAGATACTCATAGAGTCCATATCGTGTCGAGAATGCTGTTTTCTTGATATCCTCCGCTCGGATCTTGATTTGATGATACCCTGACCTAAAGTCCATCTTAGAGAAGACTTTATGGCTGTTGGTCAACCCAAACTCTACATGATGAAAATAGAGGGCTATTTACAGAAGTTTGCACAAACGATGAACTTGAGCTAAAGGAGAGTCCTTACTTCAAGTTTTAAGCAACTTTTATAGCCCTCGTGCAACCTACATCGAGACTCCACAATCAAACAAGAAATGCTTCATCTCGATGTCACTTGCCTGAGGTGAAAGTAACTTTAGTGAGCTATTCTAGACTCATACAAACCTTACGCCATTAACGTCGAGACTCCACAATCAAACAAGAAACGCTTTGCCTCGACGCTACTAGCCCAAGGAGGAAATTAAATTTAGTGAAGTGTTGATCGTTCCTCCTCTCCATTATGAGGATTACCCACGAAGCATGTAAATGTTTCCCGGTTTATTACTACGTCACGACGCAGAGAACAAGTATGCTCGGTCCATTCCGCGAGCGACGGTGATTGCAATAAAAAGCACCCGGCTGACACGACACGTACGCCCGTACTCAACGTTGCACACAGCAACCGTCACTGACGTCGTACGTGGCCACCTTTCACACGACACCCAAATGTCGAACCGGTCCCACCGACTGGGATTAAGTCTCTCTACGGCAAACCCTCGTAGAGCCGACTTCTCTATCCTTTCAGCATCGGCATCAGACGGTGATGTATGCCTCGACACCCAGGTTAACATGTTACATCGGTTTCCTGGGTCCCATATAGCCAGTATGCATCCGGTACACAACTCGAACTTGTCCGACGGGCCACACACGAGAACAGGCCTTAATCGACTCAGACATAGACTAGGTTCACAGGACCACGTCCTTGACCCTTCCATCCGCTGCCCGGTCTCCATTCCCAACTATGAGGATCAATTCCCAACTCTTCCAATTGATCCCCCTTAACCCCGTTTCACGAGTAGGAAACTGCCCACTTGAGTTTTGCTTCTTTTAATCCACTTTGTTGATATCAGCAGTTACAATTAATTGATAACATATCCTACATTAAAACTCCAGGGTTTTCTGGGTCATGCATTTGGAGTTTCATACCATCTAGACGTAATGCAATAAATATAATGCTAGACGTATGAAGTGAATACAAATAAAAACTTGTAAATTTGATGCAAACCGGGGCTTGCCTTAGTTTTGCAGGTGACTTATATATATATATATATATATATATATATATATATATATATATGCAGTTAGTGGAGACCACTTGAATTGATCTCTTGCCTCCCTCCTTTGATCTCCACTCCAATGACTTGAAGTCCTTCACGTAGATGCTACACGTAATGCATATGCACAATTATAATTGTAAAGACTTTGCTAGAAGTTCTAATAACAAGTTTTCAAAAACTGGAACTCTGTTTAAGAATTTAAAATGACACTGGTGCTAGTGGGTTGGGTTTGGATCTAAGCACATGATTAAGTGCTAAGTGGTTTCTCCCCTCTTCTATATTGATCACCTTAAGTGGTTAAACAGAACAGGGGTGATCCAGAGCTCCAATAGAGCTGAGAATTTTCATGTGAGTTCCTTGTCACAAGAAAGTCCTCTGGACCAAAAATTAGCACTTTTCATTGAGTGGTTTGTTCAGAATAATTTTCTAAGCAATTAAGCAAAGAAGAATTAATTCTGAGATCACACCCATGTTCATGCCAAAATTAGTGAACTACAATTTCAATTATAGCTCATAGAGTTTTCATGAATTTTTCAAGCATCTTTGGAGCTAAGATCTGCCCAGAACTGAATTTCCAAGTTTTGGAAATTCTCTGAAAATGTTTCTGTATTCAATTGAACACAGCATCTTCAAATCTAAATTTCCCTGATCAAATCAACTCTAATTGAGCTGAAACTTTTACAGGGGTTCACTAATACCCTAAATACTATTCTGGCAAAATTTGAGGATTTTTGGATTAACCAAGCCCCCTCTAAAATTCTTTTGCTAAAAAGTTTTAAAGAATTTTACAGAATTAAATAAAACGTTTCATACAAATTGGGTTTCATATTTGGATAGTACTCTATCAGAGAAATCTAACAAAATTTGTTTCACAATTTTTGGATTCTCCTACCCAAAGTTGTGGCTGTTTAAACTTTGAACTGAAATCTGAAATTCCCCAAAATGGTCAAATGCTGTCAGTGGGTCCAGGGGACAGGTGTCACTCGCCGAGGCAAGCCACACGGGGCTACTGGTTATTTCCCGCGCGGTCACACCAGATCCCCGCGCCACAGCCAATCAAAAGTTTGAAAAACCGTCGCTGACAGGCGGGACCCGCCGGGTCGTCTTCTACCTTCGGCCGGACAGAACCCGCGGCGGCGCCCTCCGGCGAGCGTCGCCGGAACGACCTTACAGGTCACCTCCCGGCCCCCTGCTCGCTGCCCCTCCATATTCTGACCTGCTGAACACGTTGGGAGGCTCGCCGGCGGCCATAGATCGCCGGAAAACCTTGCGCACCGGGGTCAGCAACCATTAGGGTTCCGGTGAACTCGGAAGTCGCCTACACGGCGTCAAAAGGGTCGGGAATGGCTCGGAGAGTACCGTGGGAGCTTGAGGGTGTTGGAAATGGGCGCCAAACCTCGTGAAAAGGCTGGCAGCATAGAGCTCCACGGCGACCCAAGACGATTTCTTCATGGCGGCAAGAAAAACAGCTATAACTCGGTCGATTCTAGGTGTTTTCGTTCGGTTCTTCTTCGAGGAGGACCGCTACGAGGTATAGAGGCTGTGTGCAAGCTCGCCCGAGCTTGGGTGGCCTGTGCCGCTAGAATTTCGGGTTAGACCGACCCCTAACACCAAGCACCATTCTTCGGGAACTTTGGAAATTCTCTGAGCTCGGTCGATCAAATGCTACACAGTTTGCAGCTACACGAACTAGGGATCATAGTGCACCTTTTCGTGTTGAAGCGGGATTGTGAGGAGAGCCGTAGCTCACTGTCCATGGTGACCCGAGTTGGCTTCCGCCGGGGAGCTCTGTTTCTTGGCGCCGTTTGCCGAATTGTGCGCGTCACAGGCTAGGGTCTTTGGTGTCGTGGGGCTGGTGTGGTAGAGCACGCACGGACGTTGGTTTTCTGTGTTGCCGGCGCGAGCAACCGGGGCTTGGTTGGGGGCCGGCGATCGGGGAAAAAGAGAAGGCGGCGGTGGGCGCTGTTTTCTGTTCGTGCGAGAAGAACAGCCAGCGCGCGATCAACATGAGGGAGACATCGTGCTGCAGTTGGCTCCGAGGTAAGGATCAGGCCGGCGCGAGATGGAGCAGGAGGTGGAGCCTTGGGCGACGGGGCGGCCGCTCGGTGTCGCCCGGAGGCAAGGCCTCGGTGGAGTGAGGAACAGAGAGCAGAGACTTAGGGATTAAGTCTACTCCTTCCTATGACATGTGGGCCCCACTAGTCAGTACCTCTTTTCCTCAAAATATCTCCAAAGTTTGACAATTATCCAACCCAAATGTTGGAAAGTTGGAAACTGAGCTCATTTGAATAGTTTGGACAAATTCCATCCAAATTCAAATGTTTATTTGAATTCTTTGCACATTTGACTCCATTTGGAAAAATGGGTAGCAAACCTTTCCAAAATTTAATGAAACTTTGCCTACCCACTAATTTGGACCTAAGGAATCCAATTATGCATTTTGATTCTTGTGTTAGCTGCTGCAGCCAAGAGTTTGATCACAACAGTTTTAAATCCCTATTGTGTCCTTCCTCATTTAAATTTGGTTTGATCCTTTAGTTCCAAATCTGATTTTTAAACCCTTCCTTTGCACTTGAGTTCTTCATTTCTGTGGTTTTAATCCACATGAGGTCCATCCACGCGTGACCCTAAGTTTGTTTAGAAGAATCTCACATATGTTATCATATGTGGAAAAAGTTTCAACTAAGCCCCTTTTTCATACACATGACTCCAACATTTGTGCAAACTCATGTTTCTTTGTACTCACATTTTTGGGACCTTTACAATCCTCCCCCCTTAAAAGAATCTCGTCCCGAGATTACAAAAGAAAGATGAGACGGAAGGTAATTACAACAATTACGACAAAAGTTCCGGATAGTTCTTGTGGAGGTAATCTTCACTCTCCCAAGTCGCTTCTTCCGGTGTGTGATTACTCCACAGGACATTGTAAAATTTCAAAGTCCGACTTCGAGTGATCCGGCTCTTCTCGTTGATAATATTGATGGGCTTCTCGGCTTAGGTGAGATCTGGTTGCAATATCTCCATGTCTTCTGAAAGGATCTCCGTCGGTCTCTTTAAACACTTTCTCAAGTGTGAGACATGGAAAACGTCGTGGATGCCCGATAAGGATGGCGGCAGCTCCAAACGGTAGGCTACCGGCCCACACCGTTCTGTAATAAGGAGCGGACCCACAAAGTGAGGCGCTAGCTTTCCCTTGACCCCAAATCGATGAATTCCCTTCATCGGTGATACTCAGAGATAGTGGTGATCTCCGACTTCAAAACACAAGGGTCGGCGTCGCTGGTCCGCATAGCTCTTCTGGCGAGATTGAGCGGCCCTGAGGTTCTCTTGAATCAGCTGGATCCGCTCTTCGGCATCTTTTACAAGATCAATGCCGAAAATTACCCTCTCGCCCGATTCACACCAATTGAGTGGTGTGCGGCACTTCCTGCCATAAAGTGCTTCGTATGGTGCCATTTTAATACTGGATTGGTAACCATTGTTGTAAGAGAACTCCGCTAATGGCAAGTGGTTATCCCAGTTCTTTCCATGATCTATGGCACATGCCCTCAGCATATCTTCCAAAATCTGGTTCACCCTCTCCGTTTGACCGTCCGTCTGAGGATGGTATGCTGAGCTTCTGATTAACTTTGTTCCCAGAGATTCATGTAGTTGCTCCCAGAAATGAGCAACAAATATTGAACCTCGGTCCGATATGATGGTCTTGGGGACTCCATGTAAGCACACAATCCTTGAAAGATACAACTCCGCGTATTGCTTAGTTGAAAATCTGGTACTCACTGGGATGAAGTGGGCTGATTTTGTTAAGCGATCAACAATCACCCAAATGGAGTCATGCTTTCTGGACGTGAGAGGTAGTCCAACAATAAAGTCCATGCTGATGTCCTCCCACTTCCATGCCGGAATACTTAGGTTGTAGCATTCCTGCTTTCTTTATGTGGTCAGCTTTGACTCGCCGATATGTATCACATTCGGATACATATTTGGCAATTTCTCGCTTCATCCGAGTCCACCAAAATATTGTTTTCAGGTCTTGATACATCTTATTGCTCCCTGAAGCTCTCTACTTGGTTCCATATGGAGCTCTACATAATCTAGCTCTCATACCCACAATAAGAGAGGAGGTCATGGAAGCTCAAAGGAAAGACAAGGGCATGACTCATATCAAAAGGAGGTTGAAGAACGGGGAGATGAAATGTTTCCGGTTGGATGATGAAGATACCTTGTGGTTCAAGGACCGGATAGTCGTACCCCGTGATATGAGGCTGCGGAAGAAGTTTTGGATGAGGCTCACTTATCCAAATTTTCTATTCATCCTGGCAGCAATAAAATATACCAAGACCTCCGGAAGAAGTTTTGGTGACACGTATGAAACGTGAAGTTGCAAAATACGTTTCAGAATGTGATACGTGTCGAAGAGTTAAGGTCGACCATGTGAAGAAGTCGGGCCTGCTGCAACCGCTACAAATACCGGCATGGAAGTGGGAAGACTTGAGTATGGACTTCATCGTTGGGTTGCCGATGACCTCCCACCACCATGATTCGATTTGGGTAATCGTTGACCGATTAACCAAATCGGCACATTTCATTCCGGTGCATACCAACTACAGCGCCAAGCAGTATGCGGAGTTATACATAGCACGAATCTTATGCCTGCACGGGGTTCCCCGTACCATTGTCTCCGACAGAGGATCGCTGTTCGTATCCCGTTTCTGGGAACAACTACACGCATCCTTGGGAACTAAATTGATTTGAAGCTCCGCGTATCACCCTCAAACCGATGGGCAAACTGAGAGGGTGAATCAAATCCTTGAGGATATGCTAAGGGTGTGTGCCATCCACCACGGTAAGAGCTGGGATGATCATTACCGTTGGCGGAGTTCTCGTATAACAATGGTTATCAAACGAGAATAAAAATGGCACCTTATGAAGCTCTCTACGGCCGGAAGTGCCGCACACCCTTGAACTGGTGTGAATCTGGCGAGAGAGTGATTTACGGGATTTATCTCGTAAATGAAGCAGAAGAGCGGGTAAGGCTTATTCAAGCAAATCTTAAAGCCGCTCAATCCAGGCAAAAGAGCTATGCGGATAGGAGACGTCGTCCTCTGGATTTCCATGTTGGGGACCACGTATACCTCCGTGTATCTCCGATGAAGGGCATTCACCGATTTGGAGTGAAAGGAAAATTAGCTCCACGTTTTATCGGTCCCTTCATTGTCATTGAAAGGTGTGGACCCGTGGCATACCGTTTGGAGCTACCGGCAGCCTTAGCCGGGGTTCATAACGTCTTCCACATATCTCAGCTGCGGAAGTGTTTGAAGGTTCCAACGGAAATGCTCACGGGAGACATAGCAGATTTGAAGCCGGACCTCACTTATGTTGAACGTCCAACCCGGATAGTTGATGAAAAGACTCGCGAGACCAGAAACCGGACGCTGCGATTTTTCAAGGTGCTATGGGCAAATCACACGTCCGATGAAGCTACATGGGAGAGCGAGGAGTATTTGTAGCGCAATCATCCGGAGTTGTTAGAGGCTTATATGTAGTAGTTGTCCTCTCCACCTTGTCCTTAATCATGAATCTCGGGACGAGATTCTTTTTAAGGCGGGAGGAATGTAAAAGTCCCAAAACTTGTAAATAGAAAACTTGAGCTATGAATAAAGTTGAGTTTATATACAAGAAATGGGACTTACAAAAACTTTTGTGTTACTCATGAAAGTGTTGGCATGTGCAATAAAACTTTGAATTCAGTTTGAATTATGAGGGTCACTTCAAAAGGAAGAAGGGCACTTTTAAAAGAGGGAATACAAACTGTTGTTTGAAAAGTTGTATTTGCATTAGCCAACTCAAAGATCAGAGGACATATTTAAATTTCTCAGGTCCAAATTATGAGGAAACCAAGTTTTGAGCAAATTTGGAGGGGTTTTGATAGGAATGTCAAAGGAACTTGTAAATTTCATCCAAATTTGAATTTAAACTCAAAACTGAGGAACAACTTGTCAAATTTCCAAATGACTTTTGGATTTGAGTTCCTCAGAGCTGAGTTTGCACTAGGCCAAAAATTGAAGATCTTTTGGGGCAGAGGGGAGTGGTGGGCCCCACTTGTCATAGAGAGGGGGGTGATGACTTACTGCTTAAGTCTGCCTCTGTGAGTTGGTTTCCACCCGAGCTACCGAGGTCGCTCGCGGCGCCACCGAGCGCACGCTGTTGCCACCTCCTCACCGAAGCAGCACGCTGGAGAGCTGCCTGGACGCCTACCCTTCCTCCCGTGCGATCTTTTGCTTCATCACCGACGCCTCGGCCGCCTTTCCGCCCTCGCACAACAAAAGAACCGAGGACGCTGCCGCCTCGGGCGATCAACCGGGAACTGAGGGAAACCGAGCGTGCAGAGGCCAGCCAAGCCAAGAAACCACGCGGTGAGCTCGTCCTCCACTTCCTAAGTACAGCATCCCATGAGTTGCTGCCTCCCCGACCCGAAATTGGCTCGTCGCCGCAGCGACTTCACTTCACCGAGGGTTGGGGCGCTCGTGGACAGCCTAACTCAGGCACTTCCACGCCCAAGCAAGGCCACCTCCGGACGCGCTGGTGAACCCTTCTGCTCACCCCCAAGCCTCAAGTCGAGCTGTGAATCACCGAGAGCCAATTCGGGAATTTTCATTCGGAGGACGCAATTCGACCTTCCAGTACGAGGTGATCAAATTCGATTGCAACTCGTGTTTGTAGTTCATCAAATTATGCACGAATAAACTAGACTGGCTAGCGGTCCAACCCCCTTCACAACCCTAGCTAGAAACCCCGTGTTAGCGACGAATTCCAAGCTTTCCGATCGGCGGCTATGGCGGGAACGCGCGGGCGCACGGTGACAACCGAGTTTCCACCATTTCCTAGCCAGCTTGAGGCCATGCCAAGCTTGCCTAACCTTCACTGTTGCTTTAGAGCAAATTCCCCGAGCTTTTGGCGGGCTAGGGTGCTCGGGCCACGGTGCCGAAGCCTCACCGAGGTGTGCGCACGTCGCCGACCGGTTTCCGGTCGCCGGCAGCCCGAATGCACCACACCGTTGAATTCCTCGTGGCTGAAAACCCCCAGGCGGCGAGTACCGAGCCGGGAGATGGCCAGGAAGCCGACTCCGGCGAGCCCCGATGAGTTGCCGGCGAGGGGGCGGCGCGGGAAAGGGGACGGGCCGAGGAGGAAGAAGGACCGGCGGGTCCCACGTGTCAGTGGCGGAAAAAAATCAAATCCCCGATCAGCTGTGGCCCGGGATCCTTTGCGACAGCGCGGGAAGTAGTCTGTGGCCCCGTGTGGCTTAGCTCCGGCAACCGACACGTGTAGGGTGGACCCACAGGCAGAGTTTGAACTTTTTCCGAATTAATTTGAATTCCAGATTTAGTTCAAACTTTAGAACTGCATAACTTTTGCTAGGAAGCTCCAAATTTAGTGATTCAAATTGGGTTGGATTCAGTATGAAAAACCCTATCCAAATATGCAACCCAATTGGCATTAAAACCAATAGAAAATTCTGGAGAATTCTTTAAAGCTTTTCAGCAAAAGAATTTTAGGGGGAGTTTGGATCATCCAAAAATCCCGAAATTTTGCCAGGATATTCTTTAGGGTATTAGGAGACCCCTATAAAAGTTTCAGATAATTTGGAGTTGATTTAGTTAGGGTAATTCTGATTTCAAGTTTCTGTATTCAAATGAATACAGAAACATTTTCAGAGAATTTCCAAAACTTGGAAATTCGGTTCTGGGCATTCTTTAGCTCCAAAAATCCGAGGAAAATTCATGCATGCTCCCTAAGCTATGTATGAAATTGTAGTTCACTTGAATTTGCATCAAAGTACAAATTTATTCAGAATGAATTCCTTTATGCCTAAATGCTTAGAGAATTATTCTGGGTGATCCACTTAATGAAATATTCTGAATTTTGGTCCAGAGGACTTTCTTGTGACAAGAAACTCACAAGAAAATTTCCAGCTCCATTGGAGCCCTGGATCAGTAGTGTTCTGTTCAACCATCACTTGATCCCCACCCAAGTGATGAAACCCCCACTCATCACTTGATCTTAGTACCTAAACACAAACCCAAACCCCTAGCACCAGTGTCATTTTAAATTCTTAAACAAAGTTCCAGTTTTAAACTTGTCTTTAGAACTGTTAGCAAAAATTTTACAATTAAATATGTATACATATTCATGACGTGTAGTAATTAAACGTGGAAAGTGAAGAAGGAGGAGTTGAACTTGGATCAAGAAGCAAGAAGGGCAGAAGGTGAACTTAAAGTCAGCAGCAACTAACTTCATAAACATCTGACTTTAGTCACCTGCAAAACCAAGGCAAGCCCCGGTTTAAGTTTTTCATTTGTTCACTACTATGGGTCAAAGTTTGTATGTGCATTAGGTCAAGGATGTTTTATACTCCACTCGCATAACCCAACATGAACCCTGAGGTCAAGGGTAGCATTGTGTCATCGCTGTAGAATAAGGCCATGCTAAATAGACTAGGGCATCTGGTAGAAGACGAGTAGTTGGAATCTACTCACGAGCTATACTTTAGAATAGCATAAGTGTGGTTGGGAAAGGAAGCAAACTAAAGTTTACATTTCTAAAGATGAGACCGGGCAGCGGAGTTAGGCAGCGACAAGACGAGGTCTTGGTCGAGTAGCTCTGTCTGTGTCGGTTAAGGACCGATGCGTGTGCCGCGTCCAGGAGCAAGTATTGAGTTGTGTACCGGATGCTTACTGATATATGGGAACCAGGAAACCGATGTACCAGGTTCACTGGATTGTAGAGGCATACCACATCGTCTCGTTAGACCTATGAGCCCGAGACGGCGCGACCGGTTCTACAGTTTAGTGACCTGAGAAAGGTTGCCACATACGACGTAATGAAGGATGCCAGAGTTGGGTCTTTAGAGGCGGGCGTATGTGTCAAGTTATCCGGGTAGTGTTTGATTCGAATCACCGTCCCTCGCGGTTATTGAGTACCGCTTGCTCCCATGTTGTGACGTAGTAATCAACTTGTGTGGAAACAGTTTGCAAAAGTATAATTGCTGCTATGGTTATATTAAATTGCATGAAAACCCTGTTTGAAGTAGAGATAGAGCAAGCTAAATTTATTTTTCACCTTGCGGCAAGTAATATTGGAATAAAGCGTTTCTCGTTTGATTGTGGAGTTCCAATGTTGCTGGGCGCAAGGTCACTATTATTATGGCTAAAATCTGAAAGTTAAGGATGAACTCATAGGCGAGTCTTTTCGCAAATGACAGGCTTAAGTCTTAGGTTACTTTCATCTAGAGTTTCATGTCTTAGGAGAGACGGTTAAGTCTTGTTGAGCCTTTGTGCTCACTCTTGCTATATAATTGGTTTTGCAGGTAAACATCGCCGCTATAAAGAAGGTTGTCCTGTGAGACTCGGGAACTTCCGAGTCATGTCACATTTGGAGAACCTAGCCGCTGCCATGTCCTCGTGTTGCTAGCGAGAAGAGTCCGCGGGCTGGACCTCTTCTCGAGTGCTTCTTAGATATTCAACGTGAGTTGGTTATAGACTTCCGCTGTAGTTATTTTATGTAAATTATTTACAAAGATCAATTATAAGCTTCCGCTTTTGATTTATGTAATACTGTGTTCCTTATATGTGTGCTGTTGGGTGCCGCATAACACGGCACCACTCAAGCGATCCCCGGGCGAGGCGCCACGGCTCCATGATGGAGGTCGGGGCCCCCTCAATTCGAATCAAACACTACCCGGATAACTTGACACATACGCCCGCCTCTGAAGACCCAACTCTGGCGTCCTTCATTACGTCGTATGTGGCAACCTTTCTCAGGACACTAAACTGTAGAACCGGTCGCGCTGTCTCGGGCTCATAGGTCTAACGAGACGATGTGGTATGCCTCTACAATCCAGTGAACCTGGTACACCGGTTTCCTGGTTCCCATATATCAGTAAGCATCCGGTACACAACTCAATACTTGCTCATGGACGCGGCACACGCATCGGTCCTTAACCGACACAGGCAGAGCTAGTCGACCAAGACCTCGTCTTGTCGCTGCCTAACTCCTCTGCCCGGTCTAACTTTTAGAAATGTAAACTTTAGTTTGCTTCCTTTCCCAACCACACTTATGCTATTCTAAAGTATAGCTCGCGAGTAGATTCCAACTACTCGTCTTCTACCAGATGCCCTAGTCTATTTAGCATGGCCTTATTCTACAGCGATGACACAATGCTACCCTTGACCTCAGGGTTCATGTTGGGTTATGCAAGTGGAGTATAAAACATCCTTGACCTACTGCACATACAAACTTTGACCCATAGTAGTGAACAAATGAAAAACTTCATAAAACAACTTAAATGCAAACCGGGGCTTGCCTTGGTTTTGCAGGAGACTAAAGTCAGATGTTTATGAAGTTAGTTGCTGCTGACTTTAAGTTCACCTTCGCCCTTCTTTCTTCTTGATCCAAGTTCAACTCCTCCTTCTTCACTTTCCACGTTTAATTACTACACGTCATGAATATGTATACATATTTAATTGTAAAATTTTTGCTAACAGTTCTAAAGATAAGTTTAAAACTGGAACTTTGTTTAAGAATTTAAAATGACACTGGTGCTAGGGGTTTGGGTTTGTGTTTAGGTACTAAGATCAAGTGATGAGTGGGGGTTTCATCACTTGGGAGGGGATCAAGTGATGGTTGAACAGAACACTACTGATCCAGGGCTCCAATGGAGCTGGAAATTTTCTTGTGAGTTCCTTGTCACAAGAAAGTCATCTGGACCAAAATTCAGAATATTTCATTAAGTGGATCACCCAGAATAATTCTCTAAGCGTTTAGGCATAAAGGAATTTATTCTGAATAAATTTGCACTTTCATGCAAATTCAAGTGAACTACAATTTCATACATAGCTTAGGGAGCATGCATGAATTTTCCTAGGAGTTTTGGAGCTAAGGAATGCCCAGAACCGAATTTCCAAGTTTTGGAAATTCTCTGAAAATGTTTCTGTATTCATTTGAATACAGAAACTTGAAATCAGAATTACCCTAATTAATCAACTCCAAATTAGCTGAAACTTTTATAGGGGTATCCTAATACCCTAAAGAATATCCTGGCAAAATTTGGGGATTTTTGGATGATCCAAACTCCCCCTAAAATTCCTTTGCTGAAAAGCTTTAAAGAATTCTCCAGAATTTTCTATTGGTTTTCATGCCAATTGGGTTGCATATTTGGATAGGGTGAGGATTCGGTAGTTTGCCCAAGTAAGGACTATACTAGCATAGTTACTTAAAGTGGCAAAGAATAACCTATGTGTTATAATTCTGAATTTAATTATGTAACGACGCACCTACGCTCTGGTAAGATTGGTAAGGAACGCCACCGAAAGCGGTTCAATTTCGGTTAGCTCCCCTGACGAGGAACGTGGTTCAGGGAATGGTCTCACAGCTTGGTGTGAGACGTTAATATGAAACTCTTGGACTCTTCATGTTCCTGAGTTCATATGAAACGCTGATCCCTAGCGTGCATTAGGCAATAAGTGGAGACCCCATCGCGTGGTCAGTAACGCGAGAGTGTGTTCGTTTGGAAATAGCCCAGGAGGACATACGCAGCGCTTGCCATCGGCGTGCCCTGCAGGGCAGTAGGTGGTATCTGTTGGGCTGATAACATTCCCAACTGTGACAACCCGTTCATGACATACTCGGGTTCCCCGTCGTGTGGTGTTGAAACACGATCACGTGCCTTGAGACGTGACTTAGCTCAAGGACGGCCGTATGGCAATGATACGGGCGTTTGTATTTACTTTTAAATATGGAACTGCCTGAAATGAACAACCTTTGAGTGCATCCTATGTGGCTAAGCATCAAATGCATGTCTTCCCAACCGACTGCACTTATATGATCTGCTCACCGGGAGGGAAGATTTCAGCTAATATGATGATTCCGAAAGCACCTCTGTGCTTAGGTGGGAAACTATATCCCACCACCTTGATAATCCTTATGGGGCAAATGATTGATGCAATCTTAGGGATGTCATGGCTACAATACCATGGCGCTGTCCTAGAGACTCGGAAACGGACGGTTCACTTAAATTCTCCATTCCACCGTCCGCATTCCATGGTGTTAGACACGCCTGTCCGGGAAGTTTTAGCAATTAATAATGCTGAAACTCAAGTTAGAAGACATCCCCGTAGTCCGGGAGTACCCCGACATGTTTCCGGATGATCTTTCGGGCATGCCACCTGAGCGGGATGTCGAGTTCAAGATTGAACTTACACCCGGGACTACGCCCATATCACGGAGACCATACAAAATGGCTCCAAATGAGCTGGCTGAACTGAAAGAACAGCTCAATGATCTGTTGAGCAAGGGTTTCATTAGGCCGAGTTCCTTGCCTTGGGGATGCTCGGCGCTGTTTGTAAAGAAGAAGGACGAAACCCTGAGGCTGTGTGTGGATTACCGGCCGCTCAACGCCGTCACCATCAAGAATAAGTACCCACTGCCCCGCATCGACATATTGTTTGATCAACTTGTGGGTGCAAGGGTGTTCTCAAAGATGGACCTTCGCTCTGGATATCACCAGATAAAGATCCGGATGGAGGATATTCCGAAGACGGCCTTCTCGACGAGATATGGATTATATGAGTATCTCGTCATGTCCTTTGGTCTCACAAATGCTCCAGCCCACTTCATGTATCTCATGAACTCGGTGTTCATGCCGGAGCTGGACAAGTTCGTGGTAGTGTTCATCGACGATATCTTGGTTTACTCCAAGACAGAAGCCGAACATGCCGAACACTTGAGAATCGTTCTTCAACGATTGCGAGACCACAAGCTCTACGCCAAGTTCAGCAAATGCGAGTTTTGGATCAGCCAAGTGCCATTCTTGGGACATATCATCTCAGCGGAAGGCATTGCGGTTGACCCAAGCAAAATAGAGCAAGTGCTGAAATGGAAAGCTCCCACTTCAGTTCACGAAGTCAGAAGCTTCCTTGGGTTAGCGGGATACTATCGGAGATTCATTCCAAGCTTCTCCAAGCTTGCTAAACCAATGACAGAATTGCTGAAGAAGGGAACGAAATATGTTTGGAACACGGCGTGTGAAGGAGCGTTCCAAGCATTGGTGAAGCATCTCACCACAGCCCCGGTCTTAGCTCAGCCGGATACAACAAAGCCCTTCGACGTGTATTGTGACACGTCCGGTATTGGGCTTGGCTGCGTGCTGATGCAGGAAGGACGTGTGGTCGCATATGGCTCACGCCAACTTCGGAACCATGAGCAGCATTATCTGACTCATGATCTTGAGCTTGCTGCCGTGGTGTTAGCGCTAAAAATGTGGAGGCACTATCTCCTGGGGAACTTGGTGCATCTCTACACCGAACACAAGAGCTTGAAATACATTTTCACCCAGAAGGAGCTGAATATGAGGCAAAGGAGGTGGTTAGAATTAATCAAGGACTATGAAATTGAGATCCACTACCACCCCGGCAAGGCGAATGTTGTTGCCGACGTGCTGAGTCGTAAATCACATGTCCATCACCTCACCATTACACAGATGGAGGAGGAAGAGCCAAGTTTATACTTGGTTCCTTATGGATCGCTGTACAACCTTGCCCTCATCCCTACCATTAGGGAAGACATCATTGCAGCTCAGAAGACGGATAAAGCCATGGCACATCTCCGGAGACGGATAGACAATGGAGAGATCAAGTGTTTCCGGAAGGATGATGAGGGGACGCTATGGTTTGTAACACCCCAAATTTTGATTCAAAACTCTAAACCATGTTCAGAGGGGAATTTAAAAACTTTTGTGCGTGTTGCATGTTTTGCAAAAATTCAAATTCAAACTGGAATTCAAATTAAACTCAAAACAGAAAAGAAATGGAAAAAGAAAAAAAGAAACGGGAAAAAAACCGGCCAGTGGGCCGAAACCCGCCAGCCGGCCCAGTTTTCCCCGCGCCAGCCCGCCCCCGCGCGCCCGCGCTGTCTCTCACAGACGGGTGGGACCCACCTGTCATCCCTAACCCCGCGACCCCGGACTCTCTCCCGCGCGCGCGATCGCAACCGACCGGATTTCCGCGTCCCGCAGCCCGAATTCTGGTCCCAGAAGAATCCAACTCGATCACAACTGACTCACCGCCCTCCCCCGGCTATAAAAACCCCAGCCCCGATCGGTTTTTCCCACGCGATCGCCGATTTTTACTCCGGTGAGCACCGAGACTTCGCCGGTGAATTCTGGCCGATCTAAGCTCGGAAACTCTGATCTAACTCGCTGGTCTTGATCCACCGCCTCCGGGGAACTTTGCAGGTGCAGAAAACCCGAAGACTTACGGTGTAAACCCAGCGCCGACGAGTTTCGCCGTGGTTTTGCCTCGGACCTCGCCGCCGATCACTTTCCAGGACCCCCGAGCTCGAGAAAACCCCCGAGGTGAGATCCCTGACCTCCCCTCTACCGATCTATGCCATAAGATCACAGTTCTAGGTAGAATTCTCGCGGATCCGAAACTTTCCGGCGAGATCGCCGCTTCCCGCCGCCGTGTGCCGCCGGCAGCGCCGCCCGCGCTCGATCGGAGCGACGTGGCCGCTTGTGCGCCGTTTATTTTAAATCGCACGGTAGACTTTAAAACCCCGCGTACCGGTTCGATGTTATAATCTCAGCCGTCGGTTTAAAATCGGACGGTCCACATCAGCCCCGCATTATAAAGACTGGAGTTCTTACGTGCTACCCCCTGGGGTTCTCTGGAATTGAGAGCTAGCCCCGGAAACTTCAGATCTAGCCCCTGGAACTCCAGAAAATCATGTAAATTCATTTAAAAATCAGTTTTAGCCCCTGGACTTAATAGAAATTAGGAAAAACACCTCTGATAAGTGTAGCTAGACCCCTGGAAATTATGAAAATGATGTTATAGACCCTGTAATGGGTGAGTTCATTATTTTAGCCCTGTTTAGTATTTAATTTAGAAAATTGAATATGTAACTAGTGTTTAAAAATTAAAAAGTAGGGACAAACATAATTGTCAAAGTTAATTAAAAACTTTCTCAGTACTTAGGAAACTTTGGAGTAAGATAAAAATATATTTTTGGGCTGAAATGAATCTGTTTAATTTATTATTCACATTTAGGGACACATTTTTAAGTAAAGAATAGTTATAGAAAATAGGTAAAATAATTATAAAATAGTTTACATCAGAGGCAAAGGTCAAAATATGTTATTAAATTATTTAGGACCAGAACCTATATTGTTTAGGTGATGTGTATTACTAATTTCATAATAAAATACACAATTATGCATAGGAATATAAATCTGAAAATATAGCAACTAGTAAATGATAAATGGAGTTTTTAAAATACAAAGGGTTCAGTTTAGGGTTGATAGAAATTATGAAGGCACATATGGGGAAGAATAATACTTTTCATACACACTTGGTAGTAAAAAGGTGAAGTAGTTGAATATAAGAAATTTATTGGAAACCCATATAAATAGTATGTAAGTATAAAGGTGGACACAAAAGTAGGAATCATATACACATGGTTAAAAGTGCATGCAAGCCACAACTCAACACACATAAAGTAACCACAACACATATAATGGTGAATGAATTTCATAAATATGAATGTGTGGTTTGTATGAAGTAGAAGTGTGAACTATGCCTTATGATTGTTGTTTTTCTTTTGCTATGTGTGATGGTATGAAGTAGAACCTGTTCAAGAGCAAGTTATTTCTTTCCAAGATCAGGACTACCTATTTCAAGAGCAGCAAGAAGGAGGCAAGTGTCCTTGACCACTTTGATCCTATGCTAGGATGTGTAGATAGAATTATTTGCATTGTCAAGTTAAATATGAAACCCATGCTAGGAAGTTTCCCTAGAATTGCATTACCTTGTTTCCTTGTAGCTTGGGTTGGGATTTATTTTGTCATGTCATTTAATTACATGCATATGCTTAGCCATGCTTAGAATGGGATATTTGGGATATGAGAGCATCAGTTTATTATACCATACTCTTGAATGAGCTATTGTGAGTTATGTAGAGGTAGGGATCAAGGCAAGTTGGATGTTTTGGTTGTGTGCTGGGTGCACGAGACTTGGGTTTGTGTTTAGTACTTGCCTGGATCCTAAGGACCGGTTCATGGAGCATGTAACCCGGCTTTACAGTGCCAACCACATGCTGAGATGGGGCAGCTTGGCCAATTAATTAGGTGTATCCCCGGCGTAGTATGGGTGTGTTGGATGGTGCGGGGAGTAGGTGTCAGCTGGACTACCATATGAACCGCAAGGCTCAAGAGGGGGCCACTGCAGCGGGGTTGGAGCCTCTTGTATGCTGTTAGGGGTGAAACCTCAGTGGGCCCACGCTCGTCGGGAATCCCTTTGTAAAGGCTTCGTAGTGATCTCCTGGCCGCACACCTGGGAAGTGTGAATGTGGATCGTAGCCACTGGCATAATGGAGGTTCTTTTAGTCCACCCGGCAACGGGGGATGAAATCACTACTTGTGGGTACAGTTGTACAAACTCTGCAGAGTCAAAACTGTCTTGACAGCCGTGCTCACGGTCAAGAGCGGCCAGGACTTATTCATGATTAGAGGAGTGAAGGTTTTTGGAAGTTGTGGATGTTAAGCGGGGAGCTTAACATGAGAAATGATGTTATGGTTATTAGATTATGATGATGGGATGGGAGATTGGGACCATTTTACTTGTGTAGTAAGGTAGGTGCTTAATAAGCTAAGGTGATAGGTATTAATTGCGTAGTGCTTTAACCATGAGTTCAACCTCTCCTTGTTCTAGCCATGCATGATAAAATTTTCCCACACTTGCTGAGTACCATTGGTACTCAACCTTGCATTTTTGTTGGTTTATATTTCTGCTCAGGTCAAGATAATGAGGTGGTATATAATGACCAAGATTTTGGACCCGAGGAAGGTTTTTAGGTTCATGAAGACCCCCGGGCAACGCCTGTGATGGAGCCCTAAAGAATAATATTCCGCTGCTAGTTTATTTACTTGTGATGAACTTATTACTGTCCATCGAGACATTTACGATGTAAGACTTACTTATATTCGACACCTGGCTTGTAATAAATGATGCTTCACTATTTGTCATCACATGTATGAGAAAATGATCCTGGCATACATGTGATATTCACTTGGTTGTTTCTTCGGAAAAACCGGGTGTGACAGAGGTGGTATCAGAGCCAAGGTTACCCGTAGGAACGTGGACCTAGGTAGAAATGGACGTATTTAAGGGCCCTATTTTCTTAAAAACTATTTTCCAAGGTGTGGGTGGAAAAGTGTTATTAAAGGAGTCATTTTCTTCATCTTACCCCAACTTTCATTCAAAATAGGATTTTTGTTTGAGAATTTATCTAACCTAATTTTAAATTCTTTTGTTTTTAGATGGTTCGCATGATTCGCACCGCTCGTAAGTCCACAGGAGGGAGAGTTCCCGTAGTTTCCCTTGCCGAAAGAGAGGAGAGTCGTCCAGTGACGTACCTTTCCTACGGATTGGCAGTAGGAGACTTGTTGCGCCGTCTTCGACGTATGCTCGAAGTCGCAGGCAATACGGGCAAGCTAATCATCCACTATAACTCCACCAGGACCATCCGTGAGAAGAGGGAAGAATGGAGTTCAGAGATGAGGATTATACACGAGAATCAGCTGCTTAAGATTCACCACTCTCCAGCTTGTCGAGCAACACAAGTTGACGCGGAGAAAGATGTCACCTGGGAGGCCATCACCTGCCAGAGTCACATCTATCGTCGCCACTTGGACAAAACTGAGTACATGTATGTCCTCCAACGTGAGAGTGGTACCACGGAGTACAAGTACCCTCCGGTGCAACAAGGGACTTCCCATGAGCACATGGACTTGTGCTTGGAGGATGCAGCTATGCTCAGCACTCGACTGCAGGAGTGTCAACAAGAGCTTCAGGATGTCCGAGACACCCTGAAGGAAACGGAGGCGTTGCTGCGAGCTTGCTTAAAGGCGAGAGAAAGAGGAGATGGGAATGAACTGTGTGTCACCGTGAATGATACATGGACTCCTGACTCCCCGGATCGCCGAGCGATCAGGCGTCGTCGCACTTCTTCACCAGCAGCCTCCCCACCCAAAGCAGAGTCAGAAGGTAGCCGAAATGAGGAGGAAGATCCCGAGGAGCCAGCTCAAGAAGACGAGTAGTGTAGAGTCTTTCCCCTAGCTAGCAAGAGGTCGAGTAGTCGAGTCGTTACGTAGTTAATGGTGTGATAATGCTTGGTGTGTGACGTGAGTTGTGGAAGCCATGAGCAATTGTCCACAACCTCGTCTTCAGATTATTTTGCTTTGGTGTGAACCCACAGGAAATAATAGTGCATTTATTTGGTGTGAGATATAAACCCTCGTAAAATTTTAACAAAGCCTCAACACCTTAAAGTACCAACAAATGAAAGTAGTAAGATGATACTAAATGGTATCAAAATTAACATTTGTTGATTCTGCCAGATGGCCGGAAGAGGAAAAGGACGTGCTGCCAACCCCGCCAACAACAATGATGAGGCATGCAACCCTCATCTTTCTGGAGGCCAGGACAGGGGTGGTCGCCGTGAAGAAGTTGATCCTCTCCACCAAATGCTGGAGAATCAAAATCAGCTCATCCAGAACTTGACTCAAGTGGTGGCTAACTTGCATCAAGTTCCACCTACACAAGCTGCACCACGCCAACCAAGGTTGAGTGAGTTTCTAGGAACTCAACCTCCAAAGTTTGCAAGTGCTGCTGAACCTCTGGAGGCAGATGATTGGCTGAAGACCATTGAAAGTAAGATGAGGATAATACAATGGCAAGGGTATGAGAGGGTGCTGTTTGCCTCTCATCAATTGCATGGACCTGCTGCTGATTGGTGGACCGCCTACGTGGCCGCACATCATGACCCTGAGAACATCACTTGGGACGAGTTCAAGCGTAGCTTCCGCAACCACTACATCCCAAGGGGTGAACTCAAAAACAAGAGGAAGGAGTTTTTGGGACTGCAGCAGGGAAACATGACGGTGAGGGAATACCTCACTAAATTCACTCAACTATCCCGTTATGCCCCACGGGACATAGAGACTGATGAGCAGAAACAAGATTGTTTCGTGGAAGGGCTTACCGCAGAAATGCAGTGTGCAATGTCCTCAAATGAGTATGAAAGCTTTCAAAAGATGGTGGACAGAGCATTTGTGGTGGAAAGGAAGCTAAAGGCCCTGGAAAATGAGAATAAGTGGAAGGCTGGGTGGTCACATCAGGCCTCAGGGAGCAACACCCGCCCACGTATGATACAACAGCCTACGGGGCAGACAAGCCGTGCTGCGGTACCCTATTCAGCACCAAGAGGGTACAACCCAAACTACAGGCCACCCGCGGCACCAGCACAGCCGCCACGTCAGTTTGTGCAGCAGCCTCGCCCCGCATATCCACCTCGACCAGCAGTGCAAGGACCCCCAAACCAACCCCAAGACAACAAGGGCCAAGCATCTAAGATTGGGGTGCAATGTTTCAGCTGTGGTGAAGTGGGGCACTACGCCCATAAATGCCCAAAGAAGAAGCCTGCGCCGCCACAACAGCAGAATGTAGTGAGAGGACGGGTGAACCATGTCACTATGGAGGAAGCACAAGAGGCACCCGACGTGGTAGTTGGTAAGTTTCCTGCCAATTTACACCTTGCAACTCTGCTGTTTGATTCTGGTGCTACCCACTCGTTCATTGCTCAAGGGTTTGTTAAGAAGCATGACCTAGCAACCACTCAAATGAACCATATGCTAGCCGTAAACTCTCCAGGTGGAGAAATAGGGACAAGACAAGTGTGTCCCAAAGTGAGCCTAGACATTAATGGGGTAGTATTTACTGCTAACCTCATAGTGATAGATTCACAAGGGATAGATATTATTTTGGGTATGGATTGGTTGACAAAACATAAAGGAATCATCCATTGTTCGATCAGAACGGTGGAACTAACTCACCCTAGTGGCACAAGAGTAAAGTTCATAACGATACACGAGCCTAGGAGGGACATTAAATTAAATCAAGTGGAGGTGAAAGTTGAGGAAATCAGGACCATCAGGGAATATCCAGATGTTTTTCCGGAGGAGTTGCCAGGTATGCCTCCCGACCGTGATGTGGAATTCGCAATTGAGCTAGTACCGGGAACAGCCCCGATATACAAGAGACCTTATCGAATGGACTCCAAGCAGCTAGAAGAGCTCAAGGATCATTTGAGGGAATTGACGGAGAAGGGGTATATTCGCCCTAGTTCCTCACCATGGGGAGCTCCGGTGATATTTGTGCCCAAGAAAGACGGAACCCAAAGGTTATGCGTGGATTACCGTGCCTTGAATGAGGTAACCATCAAAAACAAGTACCCATTACCCCGTATTGAAGACTTGTTTGATCAGTTGAGGGGAGCTTGTGTGTTCTCGAAAATTGATCTCAGGTCGGGGTACCACCAACTCAAGATAAGGCAATCAGATATTCCCAAGACAGCTTTCGTATCTCGGTACGGACTGTATGAATACACTGTCATGCCTTTCGGGCTAACCAATGCCCCGGCATATTTCATGTACCTCATGAACAAGGTATTCATGGAATATCTGGACAAATTTGTGGTGATTTTCATAGATGATATTCTCGTCTTCTCCAAAGATGAAGAAGAACATGAGAAACATCTCAGGTTGGTGTTACAGAGGCTGAGAGAACACCAACTATATGCCAAGTTGAGCAAGTGTGAGTTTTGGCTGAAGAGAGTTCCCTTTTTAGGACATATAATCTCGGAGGGAGGAATCTCCGTAGATCCCGCCAAAATCGAGGATATCCAGAAGTGGAAAACCCCTGAAAATGTCGGGGAACTTCAAAGCTTTTTGGGATTGGCTGGATACTATCGACGGTTTATTGAGGGATTCTCCAAGATCTCGAGACCTCTCACCAAACTGTTGGAAAAGGGAATCACATTCACCTGGACGTCACAGTGCGATACGAGCTTTCAGGAGCTAAAGAAGAGATTGACAACAGCCCCAGTGTTGGTTATGCCAGATATGCAGAAGAATTTCACAGTGTACTGCGATGCCTCTGGAAATGGGTTGGGATGTGTTCTCATGCAAGAAGGACATGTCGTGGCATATGCATCCCGGCAGCTTCGGAAGCACGAGAAGAACTATCCTACACATGACCTAGAACTAGCTGCAGTGGTACACGCGTTGAAAATTTGGTGGCACTATTTGATGGGGAAGAGGACAGAGATATATACGGATCATAAGAGTTTGAAGTACATATTCACACAGCCAGATCTCAACCTCAGACAAAGGAGATGGTTAGAGCTAATCAATGACTTTGATGTGGGCATCAACTATCATCCTGGGAAAGCAAACGTCGTGGCCGATGCTTTGAGTCGGAAAGTGCAGGTCAATAAGTTGAGCTTGAAGGACATGCCCGCAGAATTGAAGGACGAGGTTATAAGGCTCAATCTATGTCTAGTAAATAGTGGTGAAGCCATCGCCATGGAAGTGGACTCCACACTTGAGCAAGACATACGCAAGGGCCAAAAGAATGATGAGAAGATACAAGAGATCAGACAGCTCATCAAGGAAAATAAAGCTCCTGGTTTTAGAGAGGATGAACAAGGAACGGTGTGGCACGGGAAAAGGATTTGTGTGCCAGAAGTAAAGGAGATCCATGAATTAATTTTGAAGGAGGCTCACGATTCCGACTATTCCATTCATCCTGGGAGTACGAAGATGTACCAGGATCTCAAGAGCAGGTATTGGTGGTATGGCATGAAACGTGATGTCGCGGAACATGTTGCCCTATGTGACACATGTCAGTTGGTGAAAGCAGAACATCAACGACCCGCGGGATTATTGCAACCACTCAAAGTGCCTGAATGGAAGTGGAAAGAAATCAGCATGGATTTTGTCGTGGGATTGCCTAGGACCCAATCCGGGTATGATTCAATATGGGTCGTTATTGATAGGCTAACCAAGGTAGCTCATTTCATCCCTGTGAAAGAAAGCTACAGCGGATCCAAATTGGCAGAATTGTACATGTCAAGGATTGTATGTTACCATGGAGTGCCAAAGAAGATAGTATCGGACCGAGGGACACAGTTCACTTCGAGGTTTTGGCAGAAGTTGCATGAAACCATGGGAACCCATCAAAATTTCAGCTCTGCTTATCATCCCCAAACTGACGGGCAGACGGAGAGAACCAATCAGATCCTTGAAGATATGTTAAGGGCATGTGCACTCAAAAACAATAGGAGTTGGGACAAGAACTTACCGTATGCGGAGTTTTCCTATAACAACAGTTATCAAGCTAGTATGAAGATATCACCGTTTGAAGCTTTGTATGGAAGGAAGTGCAGAACTCCCCTATTTTGGAACCAAACAGGAGAAAGTAAAGTGTTTGGTCCAGAAGTGCTACAAGAAGCCGAGGCGAAGGTGAGGGAGATTCGCAACAACTTGAGGATAGCACAAACACGCCAGAAGAGTTATGCTGATGTACGAAGAAGAGAACTCGTTTTCAACGTGGGAGACTATGTTTATCTCAAGGTGTCCCCTATCAGAGGACTTCGTCGGTTCAAGGTGAAAGGGAAGTTGTCACCTCGATACATCGGACCCTTTCAAGTTTTGGAAAGAAAAGGCGAAGTGGCGTACCAACTAGAGTCACCGGTTCATCTATCGGACGTGCACGATGTATTCCATGTGTCACAACTCAAGAAATGTCTGAGGACGCCTGAAGAGGTGTTACCCATGAATGAAGTGGATGTAGCTGAAGATTTGTCTTATGCCGAGCAACCATACAAGATTTTGGAGACAATGGAACGCCTCACCAGAAACAAGAGAATCCGGATGTGCAAGGTGCAGTGAAAGCATCACTCAGAAGAGGAAGCTACCTGGGAACGGGAAGATGAGCTCAAGGCACAATTTCCGGAATTGTTTTCTTAGAAACACCAATCTCGAGGACGAGATTTCTTTTAAGGGGGGTAGAGCTGTAACACCCCAAATTTTGATTCAAAACTCTAAACCATGTTCAGAGGGGAATTTAAAATTTTTTGGACGTGTTGCATGTTTTGCAAAAATTCAAATTCAAACTGGAATTCAAATTAAACTCAAAACAGAAAAGAAATGGAAAAAGAAAAAAAGAAACGGGAAAAAAACCGGCCAGTGGGCCGAAACCCGCCAGCCGGCCCAGTTTTCCCCGCGCCAGCCCGCCCCCGCGCGCCCGCGCTGTCTCTCACAGACGGGTGGGACCCACCTGTCATCCCTAACCCCGCGACCCCGGACTCTCTCCCGCGCGCGCGATCGCAACCGACCGGATTTCCGCGTCCCGCAGCCCGAATTCTGATCCCAGAAGAATCCAACTCGATCACAACTGACTCACCGCCCTCCCCCGGCTATAAAAACCCCAGCCCCGATCGGTTTTTCCCACGCGATCGCCGATTTTTACTCCGGTGAGCACCGAGACTTCGCCGGTGAATTCTGGCCGATCTAAGCTCGGAAACTCTGATCTAACTCGCTGGTCTTGATCCACCGCCTCCGGGGAACTTTGCAGGTGCAGAAAACCCGAAGACTTACGGTGTAAACCCAGCGCCGACGAGCTTCGCCGTGGTTTTGCCTCGGACCTCGCCGCCGATCACTTTCCAGGACCCCCGAGCTCGAGAAAACCCCCGAGGTGAGATCCCTGACCTCCCCTCTACCGATCTATGCCATAAGATCACAGTTCTAGGTAGAATTCTCGCGGATCCGAAACTTTCCGGCGAGATCGCCGCTTCCCGCCGCCGTGTGCCGCCGGCAGCGCCGCCCGCGCTCGATCGGAGCGACGTGGCCGCTTGTGCGCCGTTTATTTTAAATCGCACGGTAGACTTTAAAACCCCGCGTACCGGTTCGATGTTATAATCTCAGCCGTCGGTTTAAAATCGGACGGTCCACATCAGCCCCGCATTATAAAGACTGGAGTTCTTACGTGCTACCCCCTGGGGTTCTCTGGAATTGAGAGCTAGCCCCGGAAACTTCAGATCTAGCCCCTGGAACTCCAGAAAATCATGTAAATTCATTTAAAAATCAGTTTTAGCCCCTGGACTTAATAGAAATTAGGAAAAACACCTCTGATAAGTGTAGCTAGACCCCTGGAAATTATGAAAATGATGTTATAGACCCTGTAATGGGTGAGTTCATTATTTTAGCCCTGTTTAGTATTTAATTTAGAAAATTGAATATGTAACTAGTGTTTAAAAATTAAAAAGTAGGGACAAACATAATTGTCAAAGTTAATTAAAAACTTTCTCAGTACTTAGGAAACTTTGGAGTAAGATAAAAATATATTTTTGGGCTGAAATGAATCTGTTTAATTTATTATTCACATTTAGGGACACATTTTTAAGTAAAGAATAGTTATAGAAAATAGGTAAAATAATTATAAAATAGTTTACATCAGAGGCAAAGGTCAAAATATGTTATTAAATTATTTAGGACCAGAACCTATATTGTTTAGGCGATGTGTATTACTAATTTCATAATAAAATACACAATTATGCATAGGAATATAAATCTGAAAATATAGCAACTAGTAAATGATAAATGGAGTTTTTAAAATACAAAGGGTTCAGTTTAGGGTTGATAGAAATTATGAAGGCACATATGGGGAAGAATAATACTTTTCATACACACTTGGTAGTAAAAAGGTGAAGTAGTTGAATATAAGAAATTTATTGGAAACCCATATAAATAGTATGTAAGTATAAAGGTGGACACAAAAGTAGGAATCATATACACATGGTTAAAAGTGCATGCAAGCCACAACTCAACACACATAAAGTAACCACAACACATATAATGGTGAATGAATTTCATAAATATGAATGTGTGGTTTGTATGAAGTAGAAGTGTGAACTATGCCTTATGATTGTTGTTTTTCTTTTGCTATGTGTGATGGTATGAAGTAGAACCTGTTCAAGAGCAAGTTATTTCTTTCCAAGATCAGGACTACCTATTTCAAGAGCAGCAAGAAGGAGGCAAGTGTCCTTGACCACTTTGATCCTATGCTAGGATGTGTAGATAGAATTATTTGCATTGTCAAGTTAAATATGAAACCTATGCTAGGAAGTTTCCCTAGAATTGCATTACCTTGTTTCCTTGTAGCTTGGGTTGGGATTTATTTTGTCATGTCATTTAATTACATGCATATGCTTAGCCATGCTTAGAATGGGATATTTGGGATATGAGAGCATCAGTTTATTATACCATACTCTTGAATGAGCTATTGTGAGTTATGTAGAGGTAGGGATCAAGGCAAGTTGGATGTTTTGGTTGTGTGCTGGGTGCACGAGACTTGGGTTTGTGTTTAGTACTTGCCTGGATCCTAAGGACCGGTTCATGGAGCATGTAACCCGGCTTTACAGTGCCAACCACATGCTGAGATGGGGCAGCTTGGCCAATTAATTAGGTGTATCCCCGGCGTAGTATGGGTGTGTTGGATGGTGCGGGGAGTAGGTGTCAGCTGGACTACCATATGAACCGCAAGGCTCAAGAGGGGGCCACTGCAGCGGGGTTGGAGCCTCTTGTATGCTGTTAGGGGTGAAACCTCAGTGGGCCCACGCTCATCGGGAATCCCTTTGTAAAGGCTTCGTAGTGATCTCCTGGCCGCACACCTGGGAAGTGTGAATGTGGATCGTAGCCACTGGCATAATGGAGGTTCTTTTAGTCCACCCGGCAACGGGGGATGAAATCACTACTTGTGGTACAGTGGTACAAACTCTGCAGAGTCAAAACTGTCTTGACAGCCGTGCTCACGGTCAAGAGCGGCCTGGACTTATTCATGATTAGAGGAGTGAAGATTTTTGGAAGTTGTGGATGTTAAGCGGGGAGCTCAACATGAGAAATGATGTTATGGTTATTAGATTATGATGATGGGATGGGAGATTGGGACCATTTCACTTGTGTAGTAAGGTAGGTGCTTAATAAGCTAAGGTGATAGGTATTAATTGCGTAGTGCTTTAACCATGAGTTCAACCTCTCCTTGTTCTAGCCATGCATGATAAAATTTTCCCACACTTGCTGAGTACCATTGGTACTCAACCTTGCATTTTTGTTGGTTTATATTGCTGCTCAGGTCAAGATAATGAGGTGGTATATAATGACCAGGATTTTGGACCCGAGGAAGGTTTTTAGGTTCATGAAGACCCCGGGCAACGCCTGTGATGGAGCCCTAAAGAATAATATTCTGCTGCTAGTTTATTTACTTGTGATGAACTTATTACTGTCCATCGAGACATTTACGATGTAAGACTTACTTATATTCGACACCTGGCTTGTAATAAATGATGCTTCACTATTTGTCATCACATGTATGAGAAAATGATCCTGGCATACATGTGATATTCACTTGGTTGTTTCTTCGGAAAAACCGGGTGTGACATGGTTCAATGACCGCATAGTCATACCCCGAGATATGGAGTTGAGGAAAAAGATCCTCGATGAAGCTCACCTGTCCAAATAATCCATTCATCCTGGCAGCAACAAAATGTACCAAGATTTGAAGAAGAAATTTTGGTGGACGCGGATGAAGCGGGAGGTAGCGAAGTACGTATCCGAGTGCGATACGTGCCGACGAGTGAAAGCTGATCACATGAAGAAATCAGGGCTGTTGCAACCCCTGAAGATCCCGACATGGAAATGGGAAGATGTGAGCATGGATTTCATTGCGGGATTACCCCTAACATCCAACAAGCATGATTCCATATGGGTAATCATTGATCGGTTAACCAAGACGGCTCACTTCATCCCGGTGAATACACGTTACAATGCCGGCAAATATGCGGAGCTGTACATAGCAAAGATTCTATGCTTATACGGGGTACCCAAGACCATCGTCTCGGATCGAGGTGCATTATTTGTATCTCGCTTTTGGGAGTAACTACACGCTGCATTGGGTACTAAGTTGATCAGGAGCTCCGCCTACCACCCTCAGACAGATGGCCAGACAGAGAGGGTGAATCAAGTTCTGGAAGACATGTTGAGAGCATGTGCCATCCACCATGGTAGGAACTGTGATGATCACCTACCATTGGCAGAATTCTCGTACAACAACGGCTATCAGGCGAGTATCAAGATGCCACCCTACGAAGCTCTCTACGGTCACAAATGCCGCACCCCATTAAATTGGTGCGAGTCCGGTGAAAGGGTCACATTCGGGGTTGATGTGGTGAACGACGCCGAAGAGCGCGTTCGGGCGATTCAAGCTAACTTAAAGGCCGCTCAATCCAGGCAGAAGAGCTACGCTGATAAGAGGCGTAGACCGTTGCACTTTGACGTCGGTGAACACGTGTACCTCCGCGTGTCTCCGATGAAGGGCGTGCACCGGTTCGGTGTGAAGGGGAAGCTCGCTCCCCGTTTTATTGGACCCTACGCTATCACCGAGAAGTGTGGACCAGCAGCGTATCGATTGGAGCTACCGGCATCTCTGGCTGGTGTCCATGATGTTTTCCATGTTTCGCAACTGCGAAAATGTTTGAAGCATGCAGCTGCTGTTCCTACCGAAGACATCGGCGAGTTGAAACCGTATTTAACATATGATGAGTATCCGGTGGAAATTCTTGATGAGAAAGCCCGAACCACGCGTAGCAGAACATTGTGGTTCTATAAGATACTCTGGAGCAACCACACCGCCGAAGAAGCGACGTGGGAGAGCGAGGAATTTCTTCGCTCAAATTACCCGGAGTTCATGGCGTCTCAACACGGATAAGTCCCTATTACATCGCTGTCTCTTCTTTTATAATCTCGGGACGAGATTCTTTTAAGGGGGGGGATGTAAAAGCCCAAGAAAAGGGACTTGCAAAAACTTTTCTTCACCTCACAACACCACAGTTTTTATTGTGGATATCTTAGGAAATATTGTGAAGAGCAAGTAACCTCCATCAAAAGAGTGATTAGAGGAGAAAGCCTTCATTTTCACAAAGTGGGATTTTTACACATGAACATAAGAGGTTGAGCTCACCCCTAGAACTTAAAAAGTCTTGGGAAGGTTCAGGCCAAATTTCATGCAAACCCAACACTTTTTGAGGCACTTTTGGAGGTATTTGAAAAGGTGCCAATTTGAATGTAATTTCAAATTGCAGCAACTTCCATCACTCAAATTCAAAAGTTAGCTTCATATTCAAACTCAGCACATTTTTCTGAGTGAGCCCACCAATTTTCATCCTCATTAGAGTTCATCTTGTCAAGAGCTAAATTTGCAAGAATTCAAAACTGAATTTGAATTTCAGTTTAAACATGCAGCAAATTTAGCCAAACACAGTTCAAATTTGAGAATTCAAATTTAAACTAAGACTTGGTGACTAAGTCTCACATTGAATTGTGAGTAGCTGAGGATATTTTGGCACAACAGAATTTAGAAAATTTGGAAAAAGAATTTGAGGGGAGGTCCCACATGTCAGCAGGCTTAACAGAGAAGTCTTCCCCTGTTTTTTTTTTCCTCTCACGGCCGAGACAGCGCACGGGAGCGCCGGCGCCGACCCCCTCGCGCAGCCACCTCCTGCTTCCTGCTCGCGCTGGCTGCCATGTGATTATCTCCCTCTTCACTCGGCGTAATCTTTTCTTCACAGCACGAGCCGATCGTGTTTTGCCTCCTCCTCCCGAACAGCGCCGCAGCAAGCTCGGTTCTTTCCCCTGGCGCCGCTCCTCGATTTTTTCCATTGCACCCCGGCAGCGATCAGCCTTCGCTCGAACCATCAACACGAAAAGAAAGCGCACACGGGTGTAGGAGCTGTTCCCCTGCTCAGCGCCGGTGCTCGGTGTCTCTGCGGGCTGCAAACTGAACGTCGGCGAGAAGCACCGAGGTGCAACCGGCGGAACCGCAACCGGCTCACCGTGGGCAGCGCTCCACAACCGTTTTCACCGTTCCTCTCCTACACGAAAAAGGTGCGCCGTGCTCTCTAGATCGTGTAAATGCAAGCCGTATACCGGTTGATCCACCGGATGAAGAGTATTTCCAGTTCTTCCAAAACGTAGTGTGTTCGGGTAGAGCGCGGTCTACCCAAAAATTCATGCTACTCGTTTAGCTATTGGCCGTGCAGGCTTGTCAGCACCTTCCTTACTCCCTAGCGGCCCTCCTCGACCAAGAATCAAGCGGTATGGTCCAGAAATGGCCAGGTTCTCGCTGTTTTTCGGGCCGCCATGGAATAATAGCTCGGGTCACCGCGGAGCCCTAGGTTGCCGACCGTTTCATGGGATTTGGCGGCCATTTCCGTCAACCCCGAGCTCCCCTGGTGCTCTCCGATCGTTTCCCGACCATTTTGATGCGGTGTAGGCGATGTCCGAGGCCACCGGAACCCTAGCCACCACTGCCGCCGCCGCGTACCCATTTCCGGCGATCTACGGCCGCCGGCGACACCACAGACGAGTTCAACGCCACGAATTACGGGGGGACGGCGAGTCTGAGGTCGGGAGGCGACCGGGAAAGCCATTCCGGTGACGCTCGCCGGAGTGCGCCGCCGCGGGCCCCTGTTTTGCGCGAGGAAGGGGAAGACCTGCCGGGTGGGACCCACTGGCAGACATTTAAACAATTTGAAATTTCCAGTTTGTAGTTCAAACTTTGGAGGACCACAGCTTGGGGTAGGAGAGTCCAAAAATTATGAAACAAATTTTGTTGGATTCCTCTAACAGAGTACAATCCAAATATGAAACCCAATTAGTATGAAACGTACTATTTAATTCTGGAAAATTCTTTAAAACTATTCAGAAAAAGAATTTTTGAGGGAGTTTGGTTCATCCAAAAATCCCCTAATTTTGCCAGAATGTTCTTTAGGATGTTAGTGAACCACTGTAAAAGTTTCATACCATTTGGAGTTGATTTGATCAGAGCAATTCGAATTTGGAGGTGCTGTGTTCATTTGAATACAGAAACATTTTCAGAGAATTTCCAAAACTTGGAAATTCAGTTCTGGGCAATTCTTAGCTCCAAAAATGCTAGGAAAATTCATGCAAACTCTATGAGCTATAATTGAAATTGTAGTTCACTAAGTTGGGCATGAAAAGGGGTGTTACATCAGAATTATTTCTTCTTTGCTTATGTGCTAAGAGAATTATTCTGAGCAAACCACTCAATGAAAAGTGCTAATGTTTGGTCCAGAGGATTTTCTTGTGACAAGGAACTCACAAAAAAAATCTCAGCTCCATTGGAGCTCTGGATCACCCCTGTTCTGTTTAACCACTTGAGGGATTAATATGGAAAAGGGGGAAAACCACTTAGCACTTAACCATGTGCTTAGGTCTAAGCCCAAACCACCAACACCCAGTTCATTTTTAAATTCTTAAACAGAGTTCCAGTTGTTAGAGACTGGTTATTAGAACTAATAACCGAAGTATTACCCTAAACTCATGTGCATATTCATTAACATGTAGTATTTCAATAACGTGTAGTCGCTGAAGGCGAGGAAGCTCCGGAGATTCTCGACTTCCTGCTTCCAGAGGAAGAACTAACTCCTGACCAGCAGCAACAAGGCAAGCCCCGGTTTGCATTAACTCTTTTATAAAGTTTTCCTTTGTTTACATACATAGTGTGAAGTATGATTGTGCATTAGGTATAGGATGGATGAAACCCCACTTGCATGACCAGAATCTTTCCATAAGAGTGAGGGTAGTGTCTAAGCTCTCGAGTAGACATGCTATGCTTAATAATTCCTAGGACTTCGGTACAAGTCGAGTAGTTGGAATCTTCTCGCGAGATAGGTGGGGACACACGGGTTTGGTTCGAGTGACGGGAGATCACTTTAGTAATGAAAATGAGACTAGGCAGGGGCTAGGGCGCAGCAAGAGGAAGTCCTGTGTGCGCAGCCCTGTCCGTGTCGATTGAGGACCGAGCCGTGTGCGGCCCTGCTGAACAAGTATTGAACGTACCGAAGGCATATCGGCTATATGGGCCCCGATAAACCGATGTAGCCTAAACCTCCGGGCATCGAGGCATAGCACACCGATTTATAGGTGTAGGTTGAGGGCAGCAAGGTGGAAATCTGCCAACGGGCATAGAGAGATGCTCCGTGTGGGGAACCTCCTGTCCGTTTTGGTGTGACCGGTTCGACGTTTGGGCTGTTGGGTGAAAGGTTGTCCCGTACGACATCGAGTGAGCGTGCTGTGCAGCTCCACGGGTGGGCGTACGTGACGTGCTCTTTGGGTTTCCCTGCAGGTCTATATCGAGTCGATTCGCCGTCCCTCACGGTGACGAGTACCTCTTGTTCACTGCGTCGTAACGTAGACTAATGAATAAAATGTTATGATTCAATATTGCTGTTATGATATAATTGTATTGCTACATGTGTGCCACCAAATATTGCTCACTAAATGTTCAGCTTCAGGAACTGTTAACTTGTTGCTAAAAGATGAACTAATGATGAACTTGTAGGCGTGTCCATTTGCTGCAACATTGCTATCCTATGTCATGGTACACCTCATGTAGAGTTTCATGCTTAGGTGAGTCGGTTAAGCCTTGTTGAGCCTTCGTGCTCACGGTTGCTGCTTAAGTGTTTTTCAGGTGAGGAGCCACCCACGGACTCGGAGTACGAGTCCACCGGTGAGGGTTACCCTCCGTCGGGGACCACGGCTGAGTGGGAGCCGTACACGCCACGCTGAGCTGAGGAGTGCAGCTAGTGTGGGTTGCCCTAGGGCTGGGCAACCGACTTTTGCTAGATAGGCGGGCGTGAGTTGTATAAAAGAAACTTCCGCTGTGTAATAAAGACCCTAGTTTGAAACTGAGAAGTGTACTACTTTGTACATTCGGTTTGTTTTTCCCATGTAATATATTGTGTTCTTATGACGTGTGCTGTCGGGTGTCGCATCGTGCGGCACCACCCTCTGCGATCCTGGATGGGCGGATTCCGGTCCGCCACAGCCTGAAAGTCGCTGAGGGGGCCCCGACCTCCATCACGGGGCCGTGCCGCCTCGCCCGGGGATCGCATTGGGTGGTGCCGTGTTATGCGGCACCCAACAGCACACATATAAGGAACACAGTATTACATAAATCAAAAGCGGAAGCTTATAATTATTCTTTGTAAATAATTTACATAAAATAGCTACAGCGGAAGTCTATAACCAGCTCCCGTTGAATATCTAAGAAGCACTCGAGAAGAGGTCCAGCCCGCGGACTCTTCTCGCTAGCAACACGAAGACATGGCAGCGGCTAGGTTCTCCAAGTGTGACATGACTCGGAAGTTCCCGAGTCTCACCGGACAACCTTCTTTATAGCGGCGATGTTTACCTGCAAAACCACTTATATAGCAAGAGTGAGCACAAAGGCTCAGCAAGACTTAACCGTCTCTCCTAAGACATGAAACTCTAGATGAAAGTAACCTAAGCCTTAAGCCTGTCATTTGCGAAAAGACTCGCCTATGAGTTCATCCTTAACTTTCAGATTTTAGCCATAATAATAGTGACCTTGCGCCCAGCAACATTGGAACTCCACAATCAAACAAGAAATGCTTCATTCCAATGTTACTTGCCCCAAGGTGAAAAATAAATTTAGCTTGCTCTATCTCTACTTCAAACAGGGTTTTCATGCAACTTAATATAACCATAGCAGCAATTATACTTTTGCAAACTGTTTCCACACAAGTTGATTACTACGTCACAACATGGGAGCAAGCGGTACTCAATAACCGTGAGGGACGGTGATTCGAATCAAACACTACCCGGATAACTCGACACATACGCCCGCCTCTGAAGATCCAACTCTGGCGTCCTTCATTACGTCGTATGTGGCAACCTTTCTCAGGACACTAAACTGTAGAACCGGTCGCGCCGTCTTGGTCTCATAGGTCTAACGAGACGATGTGGTATGCCTCTACAATCCAGTGAACCTGGTACATCGGTTTCCTGGTTCCCATATATCAGTAAGCATCCGGTACACAACTCAATACTTGCTCCTGGATGCGGCACACGCGTCGGTCCTTAACCGACACAGGCAGAGCTACTCGATCAAGACCTCGTCTTGTCGCTGCCTAACTCCTCTGCCCGGTCTCATCTTTAGAAATCTAAACTTTAGTTTGCTTCCTTTCCCAACCACACTTATGCTATTCTAAAGTATAGCTCGCGAGTAGATTCCAACTACTCGTCTTCTACCAGATGCCCTAGTCTATTTAGCATGGCCTTATTCTACAGCGATGACACAATGCTACCCTTGACCTCAGGGTTCATGTTGGGTTATGCAAGTGGAGTATAAAACATCCTTGACCTAATGCACATAGAAACTTTGACCCATAGTAGTGAACAAATGAAAAACTTTATAAAACAACTTAAATAGAAACAGGGGCTTGCCTTGGTTTTGCAGGTGACTAAATTCAGATGTTTATGAAGTTAGTTGCTGCTGACTTTAAGTTCACCTTCTGCCCTTCTTGCTTCTTGATCCAAGTTCAACTCCTCCTTCTTCACTTTCCACGTTTAATTACTACACGTCATGAATATGTATACATATTTAATTGTAAAATTTTTGCTAACTGTTCTAAAGACAAGTTTAAAACTGGAACATTGTTTAAGAATTTAAAATGACACTGGTGCTAGGGGTTTGGGTTTGTGTTTAGGTACTAAGATCAAGTGATGAGTGGGGGTTTCATCACTTGGGTGGGGATCAAGTGATGGTTGAACAGAACACTACTGATCCAGGGCTCCAATGGAGCTGGAAATTTTCTTGTGAGTTCCTTGTCACAAAAAAGTCCTCTGGATCAAAATTCAGAATATTTCATTAAGTGGATCACCCAGAATAATTCTCTAAGCGTTTAGGCATAAATGAATTAATTCTGGATAAATTTGCACTTTCATACAAATTCAAGTGAACTACAATTTCATACATAGCTTAGGGAGCCTGCATGAATTTTCCTAGGATTTTTGGAGCTAAGGAATGCCCAGAACCGAATTTTCAAATTTTGGAAATTCTCTGAAAATGTTTCTGTATTCATTTGAATACAGAAACTTGAAATCAGAATTACCCTAACTAAATCAACTCCAAATTAGCTGAAACTTTTATAGGGGTCTCCTAATACCCTACAGAATATCCTGGCAAAATTTGGGGATTTTTGGATGATCCAAACTCCCCCTAAAATTCTTTTTCTGAAATGTTTTAAAGAATTCTCCAGAATTTTCTATTCGTTTTCATGCCAATTGGGTTGCATATTTGGATATGGTTGTTCATCCTGAGTCCAACCCAATTTGAATCACTAAATTTGGAGCTTCCTAGAAAAAGTTATGCAGTTCTAAAGTTTGAACTAAATCTGGAATTCAAATTAATTCGGAAAAGTTCAAACTCTGCCTGTGGGTCCACCCTACACGTGTCGGTTGCCGGAGCTAAGCCACACGGGGCCACAGACTACTTCCTGTGCTGTCGTAAAGGATCCCGGGCCACAGCTGATCGGGGATTTGATTTTTTCTGCCACTGTCACGTGGGACCCGTCGGTCCTTCTTCCTCCTCGGCCCGTCCCCTTTCCCGCGCCGCCCCCTCGCCGGCAACTCATCAGGGCTCGCCGGAGTCGGCTTCCCGGCCGTCTCCTGGCTCGCCGCCTGGGGGTTTTCAGCCACGAGGAATTCAACGGTGCGGTGCCTTCGGGCTACCGGCGACCGGAAACCGGTCGGCGACGTGCGCACACCTCGGTGAGGCTTCGGCACCGTGGCCCGAGCACCCTAGCCCGCCAAAAGCTCGGGGAATTTGCTCTAAAGCACCAGTGAAGGTCAGGCAAGCTCGGCACGGCCTCAAGCTGGCTAGGAAATGGCGGCAACTCGGTTGTCACCGTGCGCCCGCGCGTTCCCGCCATAGCCGCCGATCGGAAAGCTTGGAATTTGTCGCTAACACGGGGTTTCTAGCTAGGGTTGTGAAGGGGGTCGGACCGCTAGCCAGTCTAGTTTATTCGTGCATGATTTGATGAACTACAAACACGAGTTGCAATCGAATTTGATCACCTCGTACTGGAAGGTCGAATTGCATCGTCCGAATGAAAATTCCCGAATTGGCTCTCGGTGATTCACCGCTCGACTTGAGGCTTGGAGGTGAGCAGAAGGGTTCACCAGCGCGTCCGGAGGTGACCTTGCTTGGGCATGGAAGTGCCTGAGTTAGGCTGTCCACAAGCGCCCCAACCCTCGGTGAAGTGAAGTCGCTGCGGCGACGAGCCAATTTTGGGTCGGGGAGGCAGCAACTCGTGGGATGCTGTACTTAGGAAGTGGAGGACGAGCTCACCGCGTGGTTTCTTGGCTTAGCTGGCCTCTGCACGCTCGGTTTCCCTCAGTTCCCGGTCGATCGCCCGAGGCGGCAGCGTCCTCGGTTCTTTTGTTGTGCGAGAGCGGAAAGGCGGCCGAGGCGTCGATGATGAAGCAAAAGATCGCACGGGAGGAAGGGTAGGCGTCCAGGCAGCTCTCCAGCGTGCTGCTTCGGTGAGGAGGTGGCAACAGCGTGCGCTCGGTGGCGCCGGGAGCGACCTCGGTAGCTCGGGTGGAAACCAACACATAGAGGCAGACTTAAGCAATAAGTCATCACCCCCCCTCTCTATGACAAGTGGGGCCCACCACTCCCCTCTGCCCCAAAAGATCTTCAATTTTTGGCCTAGTGCAAACTCAGCTCTGAGGAACTCAAATCCAAAAGTTATTTGGCAATTTGACAAGTTGTTCCTCAGTTTTGAGTTTAAATTCAAATTTGGATGAAATTTACAAGTTCCTTTGACATTCCTATCAGAGCCCCTCCAAATTTGCTCAAAACTTGGTTTCCTCATAATTTGGACCTGAGGAATTCAAGTATGCCCTCTGATCTTTGAGTTGGCTAATGCAAATACAACTTTTCAAACAACAGTTTGAATTCCCTCTTTTGAAAGTGCCCTTCTTCCTTTTGAAGTGACCCCCTTAATTCAAACTGAATACAAAGTTTTATTGCACATGCCAACACTTTCATGAGTAACACAAAAGTTTTGTAAGTCCCATTTCTTGTATATAAACTCAACTTTATTCATAGCTCAAGTTTTCTATTTACAAGTTTTGGGACTTTTACATTCATTGTGTGATATCCTGACTCCCGGCTTAATAGGATTGATAGAGTACTCATATCACCAAGGTATACCTTCTTTTCCGGAAGCCCACCTGCAAAGTTACTCCGGGGTTAAGCGTGCTTGGCCCGGAGGAATTTGGGGATGGGTGACCGACCGGAAAGTTTTCCCGGGTGCGCACGAGTGAGGACAAAGTGCGCAGAAAAGACGAGTGGTGGTATGTGGGGATAGTCTATGATCCTAGTGAGCCATCACACATTCACTTAAAGATAAGTTGCTGTTTTCTCGTGGTTTTTGATAAATAACTTTGCTTTCTGCAATGAGTATTTTTATACCTACCTTGTTATGAGCTACATATCATATTTTTCCGCACTTGTTAAGTATATCATTGTACTCAAACTTGCATTATTATTTCATCATCAGCAACAAGAGAAGATTACTATGAAGACCAAATGGAGCATTAGGCGTGTAATCTATTCTCAACCTTGCCTGTGGGGATGGAGTAGAGATGGAGCCGCTACTGATTAGATTGCTTCCGCACTAGTTAGAAGACTTCCGCTGCATAGAAATAAGACTTCCGCTGTTAAATTAAGACTTCCACTGTGAGCATGAGTCCAAGACTCATGAAACATTGTAATAAACTCTGATATTCCTGGTTATATACATTTTCAATTCAGTTTGTGGAACAGATGTGTATGTGCGATGAACATCTTGTGCACACATATGCTTCAGTTCTCGGTTCCGTGGTTTTTCCACAAAATTGAGGGCGTCACAGACTGGTATCAGAGCTACGGTAGAGGGTAGATTACACACCTAGATACAATCATAGATTGGTATTAGAGCCACGGGTTGACGGTAGATTACAGGGTTAGATAAGTTCACAGATTGGTGTCAGACACAGATTGGTATCACCCTGCCACGGATAGATCACACAACCTAGATAGATCACAGATTGGTAGCTAAGCCACGCTGACCATAGGATGCATAGATTGGCATTGGAACTACCATGACAGGGGATACAAGCCTAGGAGAAGCCATAGTTGGATCACAGATTTAACATCACCCTAAGTCATATAGGACCCCCATTAAACAAGCCTTGAATAGGAGTTGTGTGAGCCCTTGTGATGACTGTTTGTGAATTGTGTGCTTAGTGTGAGTCGTGGGACGTCTAAAAACGTTGTCCATATCCACACATAAGTACAAAGAAGTGTGAGATGCTTCGGCACTTGTTCACATCCTCATATGGGCTAATATATATATAGTCCAACCCACCTTGATGCATATAGTTGAGGGGATCTACCTAACCTTCTAACCTTCTATTCTATTTCGTTCTCTCTCATAGATGGTGAGAGGAAACGCCGACTGAAGGAACGTCCATGACAACCAAGAGGATGGCCACGATGAAGTTCCTGTTAACCCCGGAGCTGGTGAGAACAACCTGGAACGGTTGATAGCCATGCAGAATCAACTTATGCAAACCATGATCCAAACTTTGAGTCAGTTGCAGGCCAACAACAACAACCCCGTTCTGGCACCACCGTCACCACCACCGCCGGCTCATAACAGGCTGAGAGAGTTCATGAGGACTCGACCACGCACCTTTGCTCAAGCTAACGACCCCATGGAGGCCGACGACTGGTTGAAATCCATGGAGAAGAAGCTTGCCATAGTGCAGTGCAATGACCGAGAGAAGGTTCTTTTTGCGTCGCACTAACTCATGGGAGCTGCCGCTGACTGGTAGGATGCCCTATGCAACGCTCATGTCGACCTGGAGATGATCACTTGGACTGAGTTCAAGGAGAGTTTCCACTCTCATTACATCCCTGCTGGTGTAATGATGCTCAAGAGACAGGAGTTTGAAGGTCTCCTCCAAGGACAGAGAAGCGTGAATGAGTATCTCAACAAGTACACACAACTGTCCCGGTATGCCCCCGAAGATGTCAACTCAGATCAGAGGAAGCAATACCTGTTCATGAGAGGATTGAATAATGAGATTCAGGTTCAGCTCCTCAACAATGACTACGCGAGCTTCCAGAAGCTGGTTGACAAGGCTATAGTAGTTGAAAGCAAGATCCGAGAGATCGAGCGAGAGTGCAAGAGGAAGATGCCATACCAGCCCCAAGGGAGCAACGTACGACCTCGGTACATGCCCCCGGCCGCACCGCAGTATGGATCGACCGCTCCTGCATACCGCCCTAGTCAGCCACCACATCAACGACCTGTTGCACAAGCACCTCGTGTGCCCTTGCCTCTTGTGCCCTGACCCAACCTGGGCGCTCCTGTTCAAAACCCCCGCCCCAACGTACCTGCTGCCGTAGGCAACAGGGCATGCTTTGCATGCGGGGAAACAGGACACTTTACGAGCCAGTGCCCGAGGAGAGGCCCTGGACAGCAAGGCAACATGCCCAAGCAGAACCCGTGACCGAACAGAGGGGACAATCAAGGAAACCGTGGACAGCAGAACTATGCTCGCGGCAACGTGAACCATGTCTCTGCTGAGGAAGCACACCAGGCTGAGGACGTCGTAATTGGTATGTTCCTTGCCAACTCCAACCCAGGCACCATTTTATTTGATTCTGGAGCATCACATTCCTTCATATCATCCAAGTTTGTTGCCAAGCATAATCTACCCATATCACACTTAAAATGTGCTATGTTAGTTAATTCTCCCGGTGGAGAAATGAGGACTAATATAGTATGTCCGAAAGTAAGCCTTAAAATAAGGGGGTAGACTTCCTTGCCATCCTCATTGTCTTGGATTCCCAAAGGATTCACATAATACTCGGGATGGATTGGTTAAGCAAGCACAACGGGGTATCCAATGTGCTGAAAGAAACGTGCAGTTGAGAAATGAGCACGGTATTCATGTCGAGTTTGAGTCAGCCCAACAAACAACCAAAAAGGCAATCTTGAACCACGTCGAAGAAGCAACATTGGACAGCGTTCCAGTGGTTCAAGAATTCTCGGACGTGTTTCCAGAGGAGCTTCCAGGTATGCCACCTGATCAGGACATTGAGTTTGCCATTGATTTGGTACCCGGAACTGCACCCATAGCAAAGAGACCCTATAGGATGCCCGTCAATGAATTAGTAGAACTCAATAAGCAAATTCAGAAGCAGTTGGAGAAGGGTTTTATACGTCCAAGCTCGTCACCATGGGGAGCTCTTGTGCTCTTCGTAGACAAGAAGGATGGAACCTAAAGGATGTGCGTGGACTATAGGCCTCTCAAAAAGGCGACAATCAAGAACAAATACCCTCTGCCCCGTATAGAGGACCTATTCGACCAAATGAAAGGAGCCTGAGTGTTCTCCAAGATTGATCTTCGGTCGGGATACTTCCAGCTGAAGATTAAGCCCTCCAATATACCCAAGACTGCCTTTCGAACACGGTATGGTTCGTATGAATATACCGTCATGTCTTTTGGGTTAACAAATGCACCCGCATACTTCATGTACCTTATGAACAAGGTCTTCATGGAGTACTTGGATAAGTTCGTCGTGATTTTCATCGACGACATTATGGTGTATTCAAAAAGTGAGGAGGAGCATGAAGAACATTTGAAATTGACCTTGCAGAAAATGCGTGAGCATCAATTGTATGCCAAGCTTAACAAGTGTCAATTTTGGCTAAAGGAAATATCGTTCCTAGGCCATATTATCTCCGACGAAGGGGTATCGGTTGATCCCGGAAAAGTGAGAGATGTTCTGAAGTGGGACCAACTGCAAAACGTGAGGGATATTCGGAGTTTTCCTGGGATGGCTGGATACTACCGACACTTCATCAAGGACTTCTCTAAGATAGCAAAGCCTATGACAGGGTTGCTAACGTAGGGAAAAGCCTTTCAATGGACACCAGCATGCCAAGATAGTTTTGAGGAACTCAAGAAAAGGCTAACCACAGCGCTGGTTTTGGTATTGCCGGACGTAAGCAAGAGCTTTGACATATATTGTGACGCATCCAGACAGGGGCTCGGATGTGTGCTCATGCAAGAAGGACGAGTGGTAGCCTATGCCTCATGACAATTAAAGAAGCACGAGCTTAATTATCCTACACATGACTTGGAGCTAGCAGCGGTAGTGCATGCATTGAAAATTTGGAGACATTATATCCTTGGTCATCGATGTGAGATCTATACGGATCATAAAAGCCTCAAGTACATATTTACACAAACGGACTTGAATTTGATGCAATGTCGATGGTTGGAACTCATCAAAGATTACGATGTTGGAATCAACTACCACCCTGGGAGGTCCAATGTAGTAGCTGATGCATTGAGCCGGAAGGGAGCATGTCACCAACTCACGGTTCAGGATCTACCACCCGAACTACATAAGGAGTTCGAACGGTTACACCTCAGATTCTTGAACAACATGGAAGTGATGGAGATCCACTCTTCATTGGAGCAAGAGATAAGAGATGGCCAAGCAACGGATGAGGAGATCAAGGAGATCAAGGAAAGGATCCGACAAGGAATGGAGAAGGATTTCAAGGAAGATGAGAAGGATATGCTTTGGCTAGGAAAAAGGATTTGTGTGCCTAACATGAAGCACATCCACGACATGATATTAAAAAGGCACATGATTCACCCTATTCCATACATCCTGGAAGTACCAAAATGTACAAGGACTTGAAGACTTGTTATTGGTGGGGTGGTATGAAAATGGACATAGCCGAATACGTTGCCCTATGCGACACATGCCAATGGGTGAAGGCCGAACATCAAAGACCCGCTGGATTGTTGCAACCCTTGAAGGTACCCGAGTGGAAGTGGGAGGACATCAGTATGGATTTCATCATCGGATTGCCACGTACTCAGTCGAGTTATGACTCCATCTGGGTTATCGTGGACCGATTGACGAAAACCACCCACTTTCTCCCTATAAGGGCCAAGTACAACGTTGCACAATTAGCCGAGTTGTACATGGAGCAGATCATGTGCCGTCATGGAGTCCCGAGGAGGATAGTCTCAGATCGAGGTTCTCAGTTTTCCTCTAGATTCTGGAGGAAGCTGCAGAAAGCTATGGGTACACGACTGGATTTTAGCTCCGCCTATCACCCACAAGCCGATGGACAAACCGAAAGGACAAACCAAATTTTTGAGGACATGTTGAGAGCTTGCGCCTTGAAATGTGGGCGTAGTTGGGATAGGAGTTTACCGTACACTGAATTCTCCTATAACAACAGCTATCAAGCTAGCTTGAAGATGTCGCCTTTCGAAGCATTGTATGGTAGACGGTGTAGAACACCGCTGTTTTGGAACGAGACCGGAGAGAACCAGGTGTTTGGACCCGAAGTGCTACAAGAAGCTGAAAAGCAAGTCCTAATGATACGAGAGAACTTAAAGGCTGCTCAGTCACGCCAGAAAGGCTATGTGGACAATAGGCAAAGGAAGTTGACTTTCGAAGTAGGAGACTTCGTATACCTTAAGGTATCGCCTATCCGAGGCCAACGACGTTTCAACGTCAAAGGCAAGCTAGCACCTCGCTACATCGGACCATTTAAGATTTTGGACAAGCGAGGAGAAGTGGCTTATCAACTAGAGCCCCCAACATATCCCTCTGACGTACATGACGTGTTTCATGTATCCCAGCTCAAGAAGTGCTTGAGAGTACCAGAGGAGCAAATACCAATGAAAGAGCTTGAACTTCAAGAGGACCTGACTTATGCGGAGCACCCTGTCCGAATTTTGGACGTAAAGGAAAGGGTCACCAGGAACAAAGTGATCCGATGGTGCAAGATACAATGGAGCCATCACACCGTAGCTGAAGCCACATGGGAGCGTGAAGAAGACATCAAGGCAGAATTTCCTCATCTATTCTCTACTAACGAATCTCAAGGGCGAGATTTAATTTAAGGGGGTAGATTTTCTGGTTTGTGCATATATTCATGTTTCATGTAGAGAAAACATTTTCAAATAAGTGGGAACAGAGAAAATATCAAAAAGATAGCCAAAAAGAGCCGAATCCAGTTCACAAAGAGCGTCGAAGACAACTTCCGTGGCCCGCTGGCCACGTGGCATGTTCGGAGCTCATCCCTGCAAAGTGGGGAGAGGTCCGCCGCTAAAATGGCTACGTGGCAGGCTCGGGGCTCATCTCCGCAAAGGGGGAGAGGTCCTACCCTGTGAGACACGTGTTGCCCCCAGAGCTAGCCTCTACGGAGAAGCGAAGGCAGTTCCGCAGGACACATGTCACCTTCGGAGCTAGTCACCACAGATCAGAGGACCAGTCGCGCGGGATACGTGTCGATCTCGGAGCTCACCTCCGAGAGGTCCGGTTCTATTGGACACATGTCGCTACCGGAGCTTATCTCCGGGAGGTCTGTTGCTATTGGACACGTGTTAACCTCGAAGCTCGTCTCTGAGAAAAAAGGAAGTCCGGCGCTACTTGACGTGTGGCATTCACGGAGCTCGCCTCCAAAGAGAGGGAGGTCCGAAATGAAGTGGCACACCCGGAGCTACCTCCAGAGAGAGGAAAGGTCCGACAATGACACGTGGCGTGCGCGGAGCCACCTCCGAATAGAGAGGAGGTCCCGACCGCCAGGATACGTGGCGCACGCGGAGCTCACCTCCGAAGGAGAGGGAGGTCTCGCTCGCTTGACACGTGGCACAACCGGAGCTCGTCTCTGCGGAAAAGGGGAGACCAGGCCCCGGTGGACACGTGGAGCTTCCGGAGCTCATCACCGCAGAAGTAACGAGTTCTGCAGCGGTTTTTGGACTCTGTACGCATAGAAATATCGGTACGGAGAGGAAACTGACCTGAATTCCACAATGTTAGCGCACCAAATCAACTAAAGATAAGTTGTTAAGATTCAGCGACAATCTGAATAGGACTCTAATTCGAAATACAATCAGATTAGGACTCTTCTTCTCCCGATTATAAATAGAACCCAGAACCTTTGGCCAAAACCACAAACTTCTTTTCCAACTTCTGAGCCGACAACTTAGAGCCCTAGACCCAACTCGCTGAGTAAGCCCATCGCCGGAGTTTAGTCGAGGAAGATCGCCGGAAGGGAGCCCAATGATCTGTCTTGCTAAAAGAAGGACCCCGAGACCACGAAGAACGTAAGGTTGGTCTCCAATATCACCTTACGACATCATCGTGTTTTCTTTGCATCTGTTCTTCGATTCCTTTCGAACAAAAGCTTTCTCGTGGACAGATCACTTGTTGATCGGGTTGATCTAAAGACAAGATCATCGCCACGTCCACATTTGATCCGAACACCTGTGTTGATCATAAAATCCATGCAAGCCATGCAAGAACATGAACAAACCGATCTAATAAAACTGATTATAGGATAGCATGCATATGCATCATCGCATCTAGTTGAAGTTTATGCATGATATTGATTGCTGTGAATCTTGTATGTGCGTGATCCTGTATAGAGGGACAAGCTTAGAAAGCTGTCTACGACGAGCTGCAACAACAAGGTTTCAAGATCCAAGAGCAACCGGAACCGCAAGAACAAGGCAAGTGCCCCTTGACCATATTGATCCTATGTTTTGGGAAAACTGTTTTGTCTTGCGAAAAGGTGTGTGTGTTGAGTCAAACATGATGGGAAACCTTTTTATAGGAGTTTACTAGTTTTGGTTAAACCACCCTTATCGCCAGGGAAGTTTATGAGTCGGGTATGGTTTTTGTTTTAAACTTCGCTGAGTCCATGGGATTGGGAAGCGAGATAGATGTGTCTAGCTAACTGCACTCGTAATGATAATGAGAAACTGATGTTGTTAATGAACATGGATCGAAGGGAGATCTAGGCAAGAGTGGGTTTGTGAATGAGGTAGCATGAGATGGTGGTTTTACTTATCGTAGATCTAAGGACCGGTTTATGCGAGCACATGCCAGGATAACAGTGCCACCACAAGGCCAAGTATGGGTGCGGCGTAGCTGAGTAATTAGGTAAGTTGCTAGACTGTTATGGACTGTGGAAGGCGCGTGGAATGGGAGTCGAGTGAGGACTGCCCTGGGAACTGCATGGCACAAGAGGGGGCCCGTGGGTGGGAGAATTGGAGATTCTAGCCTGCCGGTGAAACCTTAGTGAGTCCATACATCTAGTAGCCCCTTTGTAAAGGCTATTTTTTGATCTCTTGGCCATACACCAATGGTTTTGTACTGGTATAATGGAGGTTCTGCAGTCGCCGACGGGTGACGAAATCACAAACTTGTGAGGAAAGTGGTACAAACTCTGCAGAGTATAAAACTATCATGATAGCCGAGCTTACGGTCACGAGCGCCTGGACAACCCACATGATTCGTTGGGATGATGTTTTTGGGGATGATTTGGATGGTATTTGGTTTTGGTTATGGTTTGGTTTTCGGGGCTGTTGAGTCCGGGTGGTAAGATTGGTTGCATGACTGTTGAGTCATGGCAACGAGATTGGTCTCGGTGTAAGACAGAATTGAATGGTAGCGAATACGAGATGGTATTCGTGAGATGGTAGCGAATACGAGATGGTATTCGTGATATGGTAGCGAATACGAGAAGGTATTTGTGAGCAAAGTTGAGAAAGATTAATGTCTTGTTGAGACATGGAAAGTGATGAAACATAATGGAGGTATTTTGGTATTTTAATATATGTTGGGATTACATTCACTTTAAGCTAAGTTGCTGTTTTATCGTGGTTATAGAAATAACTTTGCTTTCTACAATGAGCCTTTTTATACCTTCCTTGTTGTGAGCTACATATCATATTTTTTCCGTACTTGCTAAGTACATCATTGTACTGAAACTTACATTATTATTTCATCATCAGCTACAGGAGAAGATTACTATGAAGACCAAGTGGAGCCTTAGCCGTGTAATCTGTCGTCGGCCTTGCTTGTGGGGATGGAGTAGAGATGGAGCCACTGTTGCTGCTTAGATTGCTTCCGCACTAGTTAGAAGACTTCCGCTGCATAGAAATAAGACTTTCACTGTAAGATTAGACTTCCGCTGCCAGCATGAATCCAAGACTCATGAAACTTTGTAGTAAACCCTGTTATTCATGGTTATATATATTCTGAAATTCAGTTTCTAGATGATATGTATATGTGTGATGAACATCCTGGGCACACATATGCATCAGTTCTCGGTTTCGTGGTTTTCCACAGAATTGAGGGCGTCTCAGATTGGTATCAGAGCCATGGTTGAGGGTAAATTACACACCTAGATACAATCTACAGATTAGTATCAACCTGCCACGGGTTGACGGTAGGACACAAGCCTAGATAGAAAACACAAGTTAGTATCAGACACAGATTGGTATCAACCAGCCACGGGTTGATCGTAGATCACACAGCGTAGATAGGTCACAGATTGATATTAAACCTGCCATGCCTAGTCATAGATTGGTATCAGGCTACCACGGTTGACACAAACCTAGATGATCACAGATTGCTAGCTGAACCACGTTGACTGTAGGACATAACCCTAGTAACAGATTGGTATTAGGAGCTACGCTGACCATAGGATGCAAGCCTAGGATGCATAGATTGGTATTAGGAGCTACGCTGACCATAGGATGCAAGCCTAGGATGCATAGATTGGCATTGGAACTCCCTTTACATAGGAGGCAGACCTAGGAAAAAACCATAGTTGGATCACAGATTGGTTCGCCCCAAACCACCTTGACATAGGGGTGAAGTAACAGATTGATATCACCCTAAAACCCCATAGGACCCCCATTGAAAAAGCCTTGAATAGTAGTTGTGTGAGCCTTTGTGATGATTGTTTTGTAATTGTGTGCTTAGTGTGAGTTGTGGGACGTTTCAGCATTGTCCATATCCACACGTAGTAGGGAGGTGTGAGAAGTCTCGGCACTTGTTCACATCCTCATATGGGCTAATATATATATAGTCCATCCACCATGATGCATATAGTTAGAGGGATCCATCTAACCTTCTAACCTCTATTCTATTCCATTCGCTCTCACAGATGGTGAGAGGAAACACCGACCGCCAAGGAAGGAACGTCCGTGGCAACCAAGAGGATGGCCACGACGAAGTTCCTGTTAACCCCGGAGCTTGTGAGAACAACCTGGAACGGTTGATGGCCATGCAGAATCAGCTTATGCAGACCATGATCCAAACTTTGGGTCAGATGCAGGCCAACAACAGCAACCCCGTTCCGGCACCACCACCACCACCGCCACCACCACCAGCTCACAACAGACTAGGAGAGTTCATGAGAGCTCGACCGCCTACTTTCTCTCAAGCTAATGATCCCATGGAGGCCGACGATTGGTTGAAGTCCATGGAGAAGAAGCTTGCCATAGTTCAGTGCAATGACAGAGAGAAGGTTCTCTTTGCGTCGCACCAACTCATGGGAGCTATCGCTGACTGGTGGGATGCCCTGTGCAATGCTCATATCGATCCGGAGATGGTCACTTGGACTGAGTTCAAGGAGAGTTTCCGATCTCATTACATCCCTGCTGGTGTAATGATGCTCAAGAGACAGGAGTTCGAAGGTCTCCGCCAAGGACAGAAAAGTGTGAATGAGTACCTCAACAAGTTCACACAACTGTCCCGGTATGCCCCCGAACATGTCAACACCTGTTCATGAGAGGATTGAACAATGAGATCCAGGTTCAGCTCCTCAACAATGACTACGCGAGCTTCCAGAAGCTGGTTGACAAGGCCATAGTGGTTGAAAGCAAGATCCGAGAGATCGAGCGAGAAGGCAAGAGGAAGATGCCATATCAGCCACAAGGGAGCAACGTACGACCTCGGTACATGCCCCCAGCTGCACAGCAGTATGGATCGACCGCTCCTGCATACCGCACTAATCAGCCACCACAGCAACGACCCGTTGCACAAGCACCTCGTGTGCCTTTGCCTCCAGCGCCCCGTCCTAATGTGGGTGCTTCTGTTCAAAACCCCTGACCCAACGTACCTGTTGCCGTGGGCAACAGGGCATGCTTTGCATGCGCGGAAACGGAACACTTTGCGAGCCAGTGCCCGAGGAGAGGTCCTGGACAGCAAGGCAACATCCCCAAGCAGAACCCACGGTCGAACAGAGGAGCCAATCAAGGAAACCGTGGACAGCAGAATTACGCTCGCGGCAACGTGAACCATGTCTCTTCTGAGGAAGCGCAACAGGCTGAGGACGTCGTGATTGGTATGTTCCTCACCAACTCCAACCCAGCCATCATCTTATTTGATTCTAGAGCATCACATTCCTTCATATAATCCAAGTATGTTGCCAAGAACAATCTACCCATATCACACTTCAAATATACTATGTTGGTTAATTCTTCAGGTGGAGAGATGAGGACTAATATAGTATGTCTGAAAGTACACCTTAATATAAGGGGGGTAGACTTCCTTGCCAACCTCATTGTCTTGGATTCTCAAGGGCTTGACATAATACTCGGAATGGATTGGCTAAGTAAGCATAACGGAGTAATCCAATGTGCTGAAAGGAGCGTGCAATTGACCGACAAGCACGGTACCCGTATCTAGTTTGAGTCAGCCCAACCGGCAACCGAGAAGGCAACATTGAACCACGTCGAAGAAGCAACCCTGGACAGCATTCCGGTGGTTCAAGAGTTTTCGGACGTGTTCTCAGAAGAACTTCCCGGTATGCCACCTGACCGGGACATCGAGTTTTCCATTGACCTAGTACCCGGAACCGCACCTATAGCAATGAGACTATATCGGATGCCCGTCAACAAACTCGTGGAGCTCAAGAAGCAAATCCAGGAGCAGCAAGAGAAAGGTTTTATACGTCCAAGCTCGTCACCTTGGGGAGCCCCCGTGCTCTTCGTAGACAAGAAGGATGGAACCCAAAGGATGTGCGTGGACTATAGGTCTCTCAGTGAGGTGACGATCAAGAACAAATACCCTCTGCCCCGTACAGAGGACCTGTTCGACCAAATGAAGGGAGCCTGAGTCTTCTCCAATATTGATCTTCGGTCGGGATATTTCCAGCTGAAGATTAAGCCCTCCGATATACCCAAGACTGCCTTTCGGACACGGTACGGTTCATATGAATATACCGTTATGTCTTTTGGGTTAACGAACGCACCTGCATACTTCATGTACCTCAGGAACAAGGTCTTCATGGAGTACTTGGATAAGTTCGTCGTGGTTTTCATTGACGACATCATGGTGTATTCGAAAAGTGAGGAAGAACATGAAGAACATTTGAGATTGACATTACAGAAGCTGCGAGAGCATCAGTTGTATGCAAAGTTCAGCAAATGTCAATTTTGGCTAAAGGAGATATCGTTCCTAGGCCACATAATCTCTGAGGAAGGAGTATCGGTTGATCCCGCAAAAGTGGGAGATGTTCTGAAGTGGAACCAATCGCAAAACATGAGGGATATTCAGAGTTTTCTTGGGATGGACGGATACTACCGCCGGTTCATCAAGGACTTCTCTAAGATAGCAAAGCCTATGACGGAGTTGCTAACAAAGGGAAAAGCATTTCAGTTGACACCAGCGTGTCAAGAAAGCTTCGAGGAGCTCAAGAAAAGTCTAACCACAGCACCGGTTCTAGTATTGCCAGACGTGAGCAAGAGCTTTGACATATATTGTGACGCATCAAGACAAGGGCTTGGATGTGTGCTCATGCAAGAAGGACAAGTGGTAGCCTATGCGTCGAGGCAACTAAAGAAACACGAGCTGAATTACCCCACACATGACTTGGAGCTAGCAGCCGTGGTACATGCTTTGAAGATTTGGAGGCATTATATCCTTGGTCATCGATGTGAGATCTATACGGATCACAAAAGCCTCAAGTACATATTCACCCAAACGGATTTGAATTTGAGACAATATCGATGGTTGGAACTCATCAAGGATTATGATATTGGAATCAACTATCATCCCGGAAAGTCCAATGTAGTAGACGATGCATTGAGCCGAAAGAGAGCATGTCACCAACTCACGGTTCGGGAGCTACCACCCGAGCTGCGCAAGGAGTTCGAATGGTTACATCTCGGGTTCTTGAACGAGATGGAAGTGATGGAACTCCACTCTTTGTTGGAACAAGAGATAAGAGATGGCCAAGCAATGGATGAGGAAATCAAGGAGATCAAGGAAAGAATCCGACAAGGTATAGAAAAGGACTTCAAGGAAGATGGGAAGGGTAAGCTTTGGTTAGGAAAAAAGATTTGTGCGCCTAACGTGAAGCACATCCGTGACACGATATTAAAGGAGGCACAGACTCACCTTATTCCATACATCCCGGCAGTACAAAGATGTACAAGGACCTTAAAACCTGTTATTGGTGGGATGGTATGAAAAGGGACATAGCTGAGTATGTTGCCTTATGCGATACGTGCCAACGGGTGAAGGCCGAACATCAGAGACCCGCTGGACTGTTGCAACCATTGAAAGTACCCGAGTGGAAGTGGGAGGACATCAGTATGGATTTCATCGTCGGATTACCACGTACTCAGTCGGGTTACGACTCCATCGGGGTTTTTGTGTCCTTCCCGTTAAAACCAAGTACAACGTTGCACAACTAGCCGAGCTGTACATGGAGCAAATCGTGAGTCGCCATGGAGTCCCGAAGAGGATAGTTTCAGATCGGGGTTCTCAGTTTACCTCTAGATTCTGGAGGAAGCTGCATGAAGCCATGGATACACGGCTAAATTTGAGCTCCACTTATCACCCGCAAACTGACGGACAAACTGAGAGGACAAACCAAATTCTGGAAGACATGTTGAGAGCCTGCGCTTTGGAACATGGACATAGTTGGGATAGGAGCTTGCCGTATGCCGAGTTCTCATACAATAACAGCTATCAAGCCAGCTTGAAGATGTCACCCTTCGAAGCATTGTATGGTAGATGATGTAGGACGCCGCTGTTTTGGAACGAGACCGGAGAGAACCAAGTGTTTGGACCCGAAGTGCTGAAAGAAGCTGAGAAGCAAGTCCAAACAATATGGGAGAACTTGAAGGCTGCTCAGTCACGACAAAATGGTTATGCGGACAATAGGCGAAAAAAGTTGACCTTCAAAGTAGGAGACTTCGTGTACCTTAAAGTATCACCTATCCGTAGCCAACGATGTTTTAACGTCAAAGGCAAGTTAGCAGCTCACTACATCGGACCATTTAATATTTTGGGCAAGCGAGGGGAGGTATCCTATCAACTAGAGCTCCCAACGCACCTCTCCGACGTGCATGACGTGTTTCATGTATCCCAACTCAAGAAGTGCTTGAGAGTACTGGAAGAACAAGTACCGATGGATGAGCTTGAGCTTCAAGAGGATCTGACCTATGTAGATGTGACGCCCTCAATTATATGGAAAACCACGGAACCGAGAACTGATGCATATGTGTGCCCAGGATGTTTATCACACATATACACATCATCCACAAACTGAATTTCAGAATATATATGACCATGAATAACAGAGTTTATTACAATATCTCATGAGTCTTGGACTCATGCTCACAGCGAAAGTCTTAATCTAATAGCGGAAGTCTTTATTCTAATGCGGAAACAATGTAACTAATGCGGAAGCAATTCTAAGCAGAAGTGGCTCCATCTCTACTTCATCCCCAAAGGCAAGGTTGAGAACAGATTACACGCCTAATGCTCCACTTGGACTTCATAGTAATCTTCTCCTGTTACTGATGATGAAATAATAATACAAGTTTGAGTACAATGATGTACTCAGCAAGTGCGGGAAAATATGATATGTAGCTCATAACAAGGTAGGTATAAAAAGGCTCATTGCAGAAAGCAAAGTTATTTATCAAAACCATTGATAAAACAGCAACTTATTTTTAAGCGAATGTAATCCCAACATGTACTAAAATACCAATCATACCTCCATTATGTTTATTACCTTCCATGTCCCAACTAGACATCAATCAACCTCATTCTTGCTCACGAATACCTCCTCGTATTCGCTACCATCTCACGAATACCATCTCGTATTCGCTACCATTTCATCTCATAAACAATTTTCGTCTCACATCGTTCAACCTTGTTGCCATGACTCAACAGTCATGCAACCCATCTTATCACCCGGACTCAATAGTCCCGAAAACATAACCAAAACCAAACCATCTAAAACCATACACAATAACCATATCCAATAATCATATCCAATAACCATATCCAATAACCATCCCAACTAATCATTGAAGTTGGCCAGGCGCTCATGACCGTAAGCTCGGCTATCATGATAGTTTTAAGACTCTGCAGAGTTTGCACCTCCTTACCCACAAGTTTGTGATTTCGTCACCCGTCGGCGACTGCAGAACCTCCATTATACCAGTACACAACCGTCGGTGTATGGCCAAGAGATCACAAAATAGCCTTTAAGACGGGGCCCGACACCGCCCGTGCAGACACGGGGACGGGGCACCTTGCCCGGGAATCACAGTGGGTGGTGCCGTGCGATGCGGCACCCAACAGCACACATAATAAAGCATCATATTACATAAAACAAGCGGAAGCTTACAAAGAGTTAACTTTACAATTATTTCTAAAAATAATCTACAGTGGAAGACTGATACAACTCACGTCTCATATCTATGCTAAGCAATAGAGAAGACATCCCGCCCGTGGACCCTTCTCACTAGCATCACGAGGACAACAGCAGCGGCAAGGTTTCCATGAGTTTCCCACTCGGAGAGTTCCGAGTCTCATCGGACAACCGCAATCCGTAGCGTAGTGTTATTACCTGCAAAATAACTTGTATAGTATCCGTGAGCATAACGCTCAGCAAGACTTAACCGTCGGCCTTAAGCATGAAACTCTACATGATGGTAAAACTTAACATAGGATAGCACATTGCATATGAACTCGCCTAAAAATGGATCCTTACTTTCAAATGTTATTAGCAGCAAATTAAGCATAACCTTGGGCACCTCACATCGGGAGTCCGCAATCAAACAAGAAACGCTTTCTCCCGATGTAACTTGCTCATGGTGAGAATGAATCGAATTTGCACTAGCCTATTCACGAAAGCATAACATTACATTACTAGTATAGACTTCAAACCAATGGTGATTTTTTTATCTCAGTGCAAGTTACTTCTATGTCACGACCCAGTGAACAAGCGGTACTCATAACTGTGAGGGACGGCGAATCAACTCGTTATACACCTGCAGGGATACCCGAATAGCACGTCACGTACGCCCATACTCGGAGCCGCCACAAAACACGCTCCCCTGATATCGTACGGGGCAACCTTTCACCAAACAGCCCAAACGTCAAACCGGTCGCACCGAAACGAGCAGGAGGTTCCCTACACGGAGCATCTCTCTACGCTCGTTAGCAGATTTCCACCTTGCTGCCCTCAGCCTACACCTATAAATTGGTGCGTTATGCTTCGACGCCCGGAGGTATAGGTTACATCGGTTTATCGGGTCCCATATATCCGATATGCCTTCGGTACGTTCAGTACTTATTCAGCAGGGCCGCATACGGATCAGTCCTCAACCGACACGGACAGGTATAAGCACCCAGGCCCCCATGTCCTGTTGCCCTTACACCCTGCCCGGTCTCCTTTCAACTTACTAACAACTTTTTGACTCAATCCCCTGTGCTCCCAAATTCCAATACTTGCGAGTAGCGTCTAGCCACTCGACTTCTACCGAGTCCTACTTAAGCATGGCATATTCTACACGGTGGAAGGACACCTAACCAAATACTCCATAGGTTTTCTGGTCATGCAAGAGTAGTATCAAACATCTAGACTTAATGCACAATTCATCCTAACCGACGTATTGTATACAAAGTAAAAAACTTAGGGTAGTTAAATGCAAACCGGGGCTTGCCTGTTTTGTAGGGTCTAATAGTATATAGTTCAGTTAGATTCTTGTCTCCCTTGAGGCTTGATCAACTGGTCCACTTCAATGGAACCACTCCGTCGAACTCCTCCCTTGGTTGCCTCCGTCGTAAGTCCTATTGGTATGTATATGCATCTGTTCTTATTATGCAATTTAAAGAAGTGAAGACTCAACTTGTTAATAACAGGGAACTGTGTGGGATTACTAAAAATGAAGTTCTTGTCCCTATTATGCAGAGGAACTAGAGGAAGAACCACATGTCCATAAGAATTTCTATTAACATGTTTTATGGTTCCTAATGGACATGTGACATGAGTTGAAATGGGTTGAAAGGAACTAAAGGTCCTGATCTCCAATGACTTCAAAATTTTTACCTGAAGTCATACATTACACAGAGACTTAGCTTGCCAAATTGCAGCTAATGTAAGTGGAAATTGTGTCTTCCATAATTCCCACTATAATTTCCTATGTGTTGCTTATATACATAAGCATGGAGAACAAGAACAGGTAGATCAAAAGTTCAATTTAAGCTGAAACTTTACAGGTGAGTTCCTGGTCACCTGAAAGTGTTCTGGACCAAAATTAAGGACTTTTCATTGTGTAGTTCCTCCAGAATAATTCTATAAGCAATTATGCTACAAGGATTTAACTCTGAAGTAAGGTGCATTTTCATGCCCAATAAGGTGAACTACCATTTCAAGTATGGCTCATAGAGCATGTCTGAATTCTCCTATGATTTTTGGAACTAAGGATTTCCCAGAACTGATTTTTCAAAGGAAAACCATTTTCTGGAAAAGTTTCTGGATAATTTTGAGTACAGCAGATTGTACTCTGGAAATTCCTACTCAACTCAACTTCAATTGAGCTGAAACTTTGCTGAAAGTCCAATAATATCCTAAAGAATATTCTGGCAAAAAATTGAGGATTTTTGGATAAACCAAACTCTCTCAAAAATTCTTTTACAGAAAAACTTAAAAGAATTATTCAGAATTTAATATTGACTTTCATACAAATTGGGGTTCATATTTAGATAGATCCTTGCAAAAGGAATCCAACCCCATTTGAATCACCTAATTTGGAGTTTCCTACACAAAGTTATGAATTTTCCAAGATGGAGCTGAAACTGGAATTGTTTTGCTATTGAGAATGAACTTGGGCCCACGTTTTAAATTGCAGCCAGTGAGATTCCAGCCACACCGGGCCACACCATTTTAGCGCGCAGCCACACGGGGTCACCGAGCCACAACCGATCAGTTTTTAAACTCGGTCGCTGACACGTGGGACCCACCGGGTCATCTTCTTCCTCGGGTCACTTTCCCTCTCCCGCGCTGTTCCGACGCCGGACCTTCGCCGGAGCTCACCGGACCGGCGTTTCCGGCCATCTCCCGGCCGGAGACTCGCAGCCCGGGGGTTTTCAGGGTCGGGTAATACGCTGGCGGGGTTGGCATGGTGATAGACCACCGGAAATGTGCCGGCGACGTGCGGCTATCTCGGGAGAGGTCCGGCTCCATCGACCGGTGATTCTAGCCAGCCAAACTTTCGAGGAATTGGCTCTACAGCATCCTTGGATGCTAGGGAAGCTCAGCATAGCCTTGAAATTGTTCGGCAACAGCGGCAAATGGGTCTTCACCGTGCACCCGAGATACCTTCCATGTTTGAGCTTTGAAAACTCAGAATTTGGGCGGTCTACATGCGTTTCTAAGCTAAGGTTGTGAAGAACAAATGTTCGCCGACTAGTTTTGGTCCCGCGTGCAAGATTTGGAGAACTAAGAATGGAAATTGAGATTGAATTCGAGAGTGCCTCACCGGAAGGTCTGTTTATGGCCGCCGGGGAAATTTCCTCGAATTTGTGCTCTGTCGTCCATGTCATGGCCCGAGCTTCGGAGGTGAGCATCGCCGAGTATTAGCGCATCTGGAACTGCTCTTTCTCGGGCACAAGAAGCCTTCTGTGGAGCTGTCCACGGAAGCCCGATCGTGGTTGGTCCTCGGGTCGCCGCAGGCCGACGGCGTTCTTGGTCAGGGCAGCGGAAAATCTCTCGGGCTTGTGCCTAGCAGGTAGAGGAAAACCCCTGGTGCCGTTTCTCAGCTTGGGAAGCTCTGTGGCATGGTTTTGGGTGGCTCCCGGTCGATGGTCCGAGGCGGCAGCGATGCCTCTGCACTTTAGCCGTGCGAGGAGAAAACGGGGCGGTGTCTCTGTCTCGTGAGCGAGCGGATCACTTCGTCCGTGGAGGTGGCCCGAGCTGGTTGCCAGCGCTTCACAGCAGCAGGAGGTGGCGGCAACTCCCCCACCTCGGTGGCACGCTCTCGTCTGCACGGGTTCAAGTATGATCCCCTCGTGAAGACTTCGGGTGCAAGTCTCCTTCGCTCACTGCCAGGTGGGCCACCCCTCCCCTCAGATGATATTTCTCCACTGCACTTTGAGATTCCCACACAACCGTGTTCCGAATTTGACCAAATTTGGAGGGTAAGCCAAATATGATGTGAGGAGTTTGAATCTGAATTCAGATTTCAAAATTGAGCATGTTTGGTTCAGTTTCCAAATTCAAATTTGAATTTGAATGTGATCTCAAATAATGCTTGAACAATTGGTATATGAGCTCAAAATTTCTCCAAATTTGGAACTTAAGCTCTTTAATACCTGAGATATGCAATGGTCACCTCACATATGGGCCCTTGGGCACTCTAGACATGAATTCTTTGCCAAGATTCCAATTTGGGTTTAAATTTCCCTCCCCTCTACTCGTAGGGGATGTACACATGAGTTAGATCTTTAGGAGTGAAATCCTCTCCCTGGGTCGACATGTTTTAGTATAAGCTAAAGAAAATATTAGCTTTCCCCACATGACCATGTTTGTGTTCATCATTTCATGTGACACAAACTCAAGTCCTTCCTTTGCCTTAACATGTTTGAATTTAACATGAATTCAAACATGATCATAATCCACTCCTACCTAGCTCACCCTGAAAACAGAAAGTTGCCACCATAACTCTCCTCACCTTCAAATGTGGGAGGTCCCATGTGCGTGTTCAAGAATTTGGTGGCACTTTGAGGTGAGCATTTGAGTCTAAAGAGCTGCTTTTAATTCTTCCTCATACACATGTATGATCACACATGAGTTTAACTCCAACTTGGTCCAATACATGCAAATTAATGCCTGAACCCGTGTTGTTAAACCCCACGTATACCATCCTGTGTAAGAAAGTTTTTTTTGTAAGTCCCATTTTCCATGAACCCAACAAACAATGATGCTCAAACATCCTTCTCTTGGCATTCACGTTTTTGGGGCTCTTATACTTTACAAAGGGGTTACTAGATGTATGGACTTACTAAGGTTTCACCGGCAGGCTAGAATCTCCAATTCTCCCACCCACGGGCCCCTCTTGTGCCATGCAGTTCCCAGGGCAGTCCTCACTCGACTCTCATTCCCCGCGCCTTTCACGGTCCATAACAATCTAGCAAATTACCTAATTAGTCAGCTAAGCCGCACCCATACTGGGCCTTGTGGTGGCACTGTTATCCTGGCATGTGCTCGCATGAACCGGTCCTTAGATCTACGGCAAGTAAACCACCATCTCATGCTACCTCATTCACAAACCCAGTCTTGCCTAGATCTCCCTCTGATCCATGTTCATTAACAACATCAGTTTCTCATTATTATTACGAGTGCAGATAGCTAGACACATCTCTCTCGCTTCCCAATCCCATGGACTCAGCGAAGCTTAAAAGTAAAAACCATACCCGACTCATAAACTTCCTTGGCGACAAGGATGGTTTAACCAAAACTAGTAAACTCTTATAAAAGGGTTTCCCATCATATTTGACTCAGCACACACACTTTTTCGCAAAACAAAACAATTTTTCTCAAAACATAGGATCAATATGGTCAAGGGGCACTTGCCTTGTTCTTGCGGTTCCGGTTGCTCTTGGATCTCGAAACCTTGTTGTTGCAGCTCGTCGTAGACAGCTCCCTGAGTTTGTCCTTCTATACATGATCACGCACATACAAGATTCACAGCAATCAATATCATGCATAAACTTTAACTAGATGCGATGATGCATATGCATGTTATCCTATGATCAGTTTCTACGTGTTCTTGCATGGTTTGCGTGGGTTTTACGATGAACAGAGGTGTTCGGATCAAATGTGGATGTGGTGATGATCTTGACTCTAGATCAAACCGATCAATAAATGATCTGTCCACGAAAAAGCTTCTGTTCGAAAGGAATCGAAGAACAGATGCAAAGAAAACACGATGATGTCGCAAGGTGATATCTGAGACCTACCTTACGTTCCTCGTGGTCTCGGGGTCCTTCTCTGATCAGACAGATCGTTGGGGCTCCCTTCCGGCGATCTTTCTCGACTTAACTCCGGCGATGGGCTTACCCGGCGAGTTGGGGTTAGGGCTCTAAGTTGTCGGCTCAGGAGGTGGAAAATAAGTTCGTGAGTTTGGCCAAAGGTTCTGGGTTCTATTTATAATCGGGAGAAGAAGAGCCTTAATCTGATTGTATTTCGAATAAGAGTCCTATTCAGATTATCGTTGAATCTTAACAACTTATCTTTAGTTGATTTGGTGCGGTAACATTGTGGAATTCAGGTCGGTTCCTTCTCCGTACCGATATTTCTACGCGTACAGAATCCAAAAATCGCTCCAGAACTCGTTACCTCCGCGGTGATGAGCTCCGAAAGCTCCACGTGTCCACCGGGGCCTGGTCTCCCCTTTTCCGCAGAGACGAGCTCCAGTTGTGCCGCGTGTCAAGCGAGCGAGACCTCCCTCTCTCCGGAGGTGAGCTCCGCGTGCGCCACTTATCCTGGCGGTCGGGACCTCCTCTCTATTCGGAGGTGGCTCTGCGCATGCCACGTGTCAGTGCCGGACCTTCCCTCTCTTTCGAGGTGAGCTCCGTGAATGCCACGCGTCAAGTAGCGCCGGACTCCCTTTTTCCTCAGAGACGAGCTCCGAGGTCGACAAGTGGCACCACGTATCCTAGCGATCGGGACCTCCTCTCTATTCGGAGGTGGCTCTGCGCATGCCACGTGTCAGTGCCGGACCTTCCCTCTCTTTCGAGGTGAGCTCCGTGAATGCCACGCGTCAAGTAGCGCAGGACTCCCTTTTTCCTCAGAGACGAGCTCCGAGGTCAACACGTGTCCAACAGTGTCGGACCTCCCGGAGATAAGCTCCGATGGCGACATGTGTTCAATAGAACCGGACCTCTCGGAGGTGAGCTCCGAGATCGACACGTATCCCGCGCGACTGGTCCTCTGATTTCCGTGGTGACTAGCTCCGAAGGTGACATGCGTCCTGCGGCTGGCATTGCTTCTCCGCAGAGGCTAGCTCCGGAGGCAACACGTGTCTCGCAGGGTCGGACCTCTCCCCCTTTGCGGGGATGAGCTCCAAAGGCGCCACGTGGCCAACGCGCCGCGGAAGTTGTCTTCGGCGCTCTTGGTGAACTGGATTTTGGTGTTTTTGGCTATCCTTTTGATTCTTTCTTTGTTCCCACTCATTTTAAAATGTTTTCTCTACATGAAACATGAATACATGCAGAAACAAAAAATGAGGGTGTTACAAATCTACCCCCTTAAATTGAATCTCGCCCTTGAGATTCGTTAGTAGAAAATAGATGAGGGAATTCTGCCTTGATGTCTTCTTCACGCTCCCATGTGGCTTAAGCTTCGGTGTGATGGCTCCATTGTACCTTGCACCATCGGATCACATTGTTCCTGGTGACCCTTTCCTTTATGTCCAAAATTTGGACAGAGTACTCCGCATAAGTCAGGTCCTCTTGAAGTTCAAGCTCTTCCATTGGTATTTGCTACTTTGGTACTCTCAAGCACTTCTTGAGCTGGGATACATGAAACACGTCATGTACGTCAGAGAGATATATTGGGAGCTCTATTTGATAGACTACTTCCCCTCGCTTGTTCAAAATCTTAAATGGTCCGATGTAGCGAGGTGCTAGCTTGCCTTTGACGTTGAACCGTCGTTGGCCACGGGTAGGTGATACCTTAAGGTATACGAAGTCTCCTACTTCGAAAGTCAACTTCGTTCGCCTATTGTCCGCATAGCCTTTCTGTCGTGACTGAGCAGCATTTAAGTTCTCCCGTATCGTTTGGACTTGATTTTCAGCTTCTTGTAGCACTTCGGGTCCAAACACCTGGTTCTCTCCGGTCTCGTTCTAGAACAGCAGCATTCTACACCGTCTACCATACAATGCTTCAAAAGGCGACATCTTCAAGCTAGCTTGATAGCTGTTGTTATAGGAGAATTCGGCGTACGGTAAACTCCTATCCCAACTACGCCCACGTTTCAAGGCGCAAGCTCTCAGCATACAACAACAACAACAACCAAGCCTTTATCCCAAGCCTGTTGGGGTCGGCTAGACATGAAACCCAATATCAATGAAGTAAAAGAGAGTAAGAGATATAAGAACAAGGAAAAAACGAATTTCTATTGGGTTTCATTTCCATGAGAATGGCTAAGTGTAGTTGTTGGCTCGCCAAGCCTATCACAACCCCCTCCTCCTTTACCCGGGCTTGGGACCGGCTATGTCATTACAACATAGGCGGAGTTGCGCAAGCTCTCAACATGTCCTCCAAAATTTGGTTTGTCCTTTCGATTTGTCCATAACGGTTTGTGGGTGATAGGCGGAGCTAAAATCCAGTCGTGTACCCATAGCTTTCTGCAGCTTCCTCCAGAATCTAGAGGTAAACTGAGAACCTCGATCTGAGACTATCCTCCTCAGGACTCCATGACGGTACACGATCTGCTCCATGTACAACTCGGCTAATTGTGCAACGTTGAACTTGGCCCTTACAGGGAGAAAATGGGCTGTCTTCATTAATCGGTCCACGATAACCCAGATGGAGTCATAATCCGACTGAGTACGTGGCAATCCGACGATTAAATCCATACCGATGTCCTCCCACTTCCACTCGGGTACCTTCAAGGGTTGCAACAATCCAGCGGGTCTTTGATGTTCGGCCTTCACCCGTTGGCATGTGTCGCATAGGGCAACGTATTCGGCTATATCCCTTTTCATACCATCCCACCAATAACAAGTCTTCAAGTTCTTGTACATTTTGGTACTTCCGGGATGTATGGAATAGGGTGAATCATGTGCCTCTTTTAATATCATGTCGCGGATGTGCTTCACGTTAGGCACACAAATCCTTTTTCCTAGTCAAAGCGTACCCTTCTCATCTTCTGTGAAATCCTTCTCTATTCCTTGTCGGATCCTTTCCTTGATCTCCTTAATCTCCTCATCCGTTGTCTGGCCTCCTCTTATCTCTTGCTCCAATGAAGAGTGGATCTCCATCACTTCCATGTTGTTCAAGAATCCGAGGTGTAACCGTTCGAACTCCTTACGTAGTTTGGGCGGTAGCTCCTGAACCGTAAGTTGGTGACATGCTCCCTTCCGCCTCAATGCGTCAGCTACTACATTGGCCCCCACAGGGTGGTAGTTGATTCCAACATCGTAATCCTTGATGAGTTCCAACCATCGACGTTGCCTCAAATTCAGATCTGTTTGTGTAAATATGTACTTCAGACTTTTATGATCCGTATAGATCTCACATCAATGACCAAGGATATAATGTCTCCAAATCTTCAATGCATGCACTACTGCTGCTAGCTCCAAGTCATGTGTAGGATAATTAAGCTCGTGCTTCTTTAATTGTCGTGAGGCATAGGCTACCACTTGTTCTTCTTGCATGAGCACACATCCGAACCCTTGTCTGGATGCGTCATAATATATGTCAAAGCTCTTGCTCACGTCTGGCAATACCAAAACCGGCGCTGTCGTTAGCCTTTTCTTGAGTTCATCAAAACTTTCTTGGCATGCCGGTGTCCATTGAAAGACTTTTCCCTTCGTTAGCAACTCCGTCATAGGCTTTGCTATCTTAGAGAAGTCCTTGATGAAGCGTCGGTAGTATCCAGCCATCCCAAGAAAACTCCGAATATCCCTCACGTTTTGCGGTTGGTTCCACTTCAGAACATCTCCCACTTTTCCGGGATCAACCGATACCCCTTCCTCGTAGATAATGTGGCCTAGGAACGATATTTCCTTTAGCCAAAATTGACACTTGTTAAGCTTGGCATACAATTGATGCTCACGCATTTTCTGCAAGGTCAATTTCAAATGTTCTTCATGCTCCTCCTCACTTTTTGAATACACCATAATATCGTCGATGAAAACCACGACGAACTTATCCAAGTACTCCAAGAAAACCTTGTTCATAAGGTACATGAAGTATGCGGGTGCATTTGTTAACCAAAAAGACATGACGGTATATTTATACGAACCATACCGTGTTCGAAAGGTAGTCTTGGGTATATCGGAGGGCTTTATCTTCAGTTGGATGTATCCCAACCGAAGATCAATCTTGGAGAACACTCGGGCTCCTTTCATTTGGTCGAATAGGTCCTCTATACGGGGCAGAGGGTATTTGTTCTTGACTGTTACCTCATTGGAGACCTATAGTCCACGCACATCCTTTGGGTTCCATCCTTCTTGTCTACGAAGAGCACGGGGGCTCCCCATGGTGACGAGGTTGGACGTATAAAACCCTTCTCCAACTGCTCCTGAATTTGCTTCTTGAGTTCTACTAGTTCATTAACGGGCATCCTATAGGGTCTCTTCGCTATGGGTGCAGTTCCGGGTACCAAATCAATAGCAAACTCAATGTCCCGATCAGGTGGCATACCTGGAAGCTCCTCTGGAAACACGTCCGAGAATTTTTGAACCACTGGAATGCTGTCCAATGTTGCTCCTTCGACATGGTTCAAGATTGCCTTTTCGGTTGTTTATTGGGCTGACTCAAACTCGACACAAATACCATGCTCATTTGTCAACTGCACGCTTCTTTCAGCACATTGGATTACCTCGTTGTGCTTGCTTAACCAATCCATCCCGAGTATTATGTCAATCCCTTGGGAATCCAAGACGATGAGGTTGGCAAGGAAGTCTACCCCCTTATTTTAAGGCTTACTTTCGGACATACTATATTAGTCCTCATCTCTCCACCGAGAGAATTAACTAACATAACACATTTTAGGTGTGATATGGGTAGATTATGCTTGGCAACATACTTGGATGATATGAAGGAATGTGATGCTCCAGAATCAAATAAGACAGTGGCTGGGTTGGAGTTGGCAAGGAACATACCAATTACGACGTCCTCAGCCTGGTGTGCTTCCACAACAGAGACATGGTTCACGTTGTCGCGAGCATAGTTCTGTTGTCCATGGTTTCCTTGATTGTCCCCTCCGTTCGGTCGTGGGTTCTGCTTGGGCACGTTGCCTTGCTGTCCAGGGCCTCTCCTCGGGCACTGGCTCGCGAAGTGTCCTGTTTCCCCACATGCAAAGCATGACCTGTTGCCTACTCCAGCAGGTACGTTGGGGCGGGGGTTTTGAACAAGAGCGCCCATGTTGGGTCGGGGCACAGGAGGCAAGGGCACACGAGGTGCTTGTGCAACGGGTCGTTGCTGTGGTGGCTAACTAGGGCGGTATGGAGGAGCGGTCGATCCATACTACGGTGCGGCCGAGGGCATGTACCGGGGTCGTACGTTGCTCCCTTGTGGCTGGTATGGCATCTTCCTCTTGCACTCTCGCTCGATCTCTCGGATCTTGCTTTCAACCACTATAGCCTTGTCAACCAGCTTCTAGAAACTCGCGTAGTCATTGTTGAGGAGCTGAACCTGAATCTCATTGTTCAACCCTCTCATGAACAGATATTGCTTCCTCTGGTCCGAGTTGACATCTTCGGGGGCATACCGGGACAGTTGTGTGAACTTGTTGAGATACTCATTCACGCTTCTTTGTCCTTGGCGGAGACCTTTAAACTCCTGTAGGAATGTAATGAGAGCGGAAACTCTCCTTGAACTCAGTCCAATTGATCGTCTCCGGGTCGACATGAGCGCTACATAGGGCATCCCACCAGTCAGCGGCAGCTCCCATAAGTTGGTGCGACACAAAAAGAACCTTCTCTCGGTCATTGCACTGCACTATGGCAAGCTTCTTCTCCATGGATTTCAATCAGTCGTCGGCCTCCATGGGATCGTTAGCTTGAGCAAAGGCGGGTGGTCAAGTCCTCATGAACTCACCCAGTCTGTTATGAGCTGGCGGTGGTGGTGGTGTCAGAACGGGGTTGTTGTTGTTGGCCTGCAACTGACCCAAAGTTTGGATCATGGTTTGCATAAGTTGATTTTGCATGGCCATCAACCGTTCTAGATTGTTCTCACCAGCTCCGGGGTTAACAGGAACTTCATCGTGGCCATCCACTTAGTTGTCACGGACGTTCCTTCGGCCGGCGTTTCCTCTCACCATCTGTGAGAGAGAACGAAATAGAATAGAAGGTTAGAAGGTTAGTTAGATCTCCTCAACTATATGCATCAAGGTGGGTTGGACTATATATATTAGCCCATATGAGGATGTGAACAAGTGCCAAAACATCTCACTCCTCTTTCTACTAGTGTGTGGATATGGACAACGTCTTGAGACGTTCCACAACTCACACTAAGCACACAATCACAAACAATCATCACAAGGGCTCACACAACTCCTATTCAAGGCTTTGTTCAATGGGGGTCCTATATGGCTTAGGGTGTTGCCAATCTGTGATCCAACTATGGCCTTTCCTAGGCTTTCATCCTATGTCAAGGCAGTTTCAAGGCCAATCTATGCATCCTAGGCTTGTATCCTATGGTCAGCGTGGCTTAGATATCAATCTGTATCTGATACCAATCTATGATCTATCTAAGCGTGTAACCTACCGTCAATCCATGGCTCTGATACCAATCTGTGACGCCCTCAATTCTATGGAAAACCACAGAACCGAGAACTGATGCATATGTGTGCCCAGGATGTTCATCACACATATACACATCATCCACAAACTGAATTTCAGAATATATATGACCACGAATAACAGAGTTTATTACAATGTCTCATGAGTCTTGGACTCATGCTCACAGCGAAAGTCTTAATCTAACAGCGGAAGTCTTTATTCTAATGCGGAAGCAATCTAACTAATGCGGAAGCAATTCTAAGCAGCAGTGGCTCCATCTCTACATCATCCCCACAGGCAAGGTTGAGAACAGATTACACGCCTAATGCTCCACTTGGTCTTCATAGTAATCCTCTCCTGTTGCTGATGATGAAATAATAATACAAATTTGAGTACAATGATGTACTCAGCAAGTGCGGGAAAATATGATATGTAGCTCATAACAAGGTCGGTATAAAAAGGCTCATTGCAGAAAGCAAAGTTATTTATCAAAACCATTAATAAAACAACAACTTATGTTTAAGCGAATGTAATCCTAACATGTACTAAAATACCAATCATACCTCCATTATGTTCATTATCTTCCATGTCCCAACTAGACATCAATCAACCTCATTCTTGCTCACGAATACCTCCTCGTATTCGCTACCATCTCACGAATACCATCTCGTATTCGCTACCATTTCATCTCATAAACAATTTCCGTCTCACTTCGTTCAACCTTGTTGCCATGACTCAACAGTCATGCAACCCATCTTATCACCCGGACTCAATAGTCCCGAAAACATAACCAAAACCAAACCATCCCAACTAATCATGGAAGTTGGCCAGACGCTCATGACCGTAAGCTCGGCTATCATGATAGTTTTAAGACCCTACAGAGTTTGCACCTCTTTACCCACAAGTTTGTGATTTCGTCATCCGTCGGTGACTGCAGAACCTCCATTATACCAGTACACAACCATCGGTGTATGGCCAGGAGATCACAAAATAGCCTTTACAAAGGGGTTACTAGATGTATGGACTCACTAAGGTTTCACCGGCAGACTACAATCTCCAATTCTCCCACCCACGGGCCCCCTCTTGTGCCATGCAGTTCCCAGGGCAGTCCTCACTCGACTCCCATTCCCCGCGCCTTCCACGGTTCATAACAATCTAGCAACTTACCTAATTAGTCAGCTAAGCCGCACCCGTACTTGGCCTTGTGGTGGAACTATTATCTTGACATGTGCTTGCATGAACCGGTCCTTAGATCTACTGCAAGTAAACCACCATCTCATGCTACCTCATTCACAAACTCAGTCTTGCCTAGATCTCCCTCCAATCCATGTTCATTAACAATATCAGTTTCTCATTATTATTACGAGTGCAGTTAGCTAGACACATCTATCTCGCTTCCCAATCCCATGGACTCAGCGAAGTTTAAAAGTAAAAACCATACCTGACTCATAAACTTCCCTGGCGACAAGGGTGGTTTAACCAAAACTAGTAAACTCCTATAGAAGGGTTTCCCATCATGTTTGACTCAGCACACACACCTTTTCGCATAACAAAACAGTTTTTACCAAAACATAGGATCAATATGGTCAAGGGGCACTTGCCTTGTTCTTGCGGTTCCGGTTGCTCTTGGATCTCAAAACCTTGTTGTTGTAGCTCGTCGTAGACAGCTCCCTGAGCTTGTCCTTCTATACATGATCACGCACATACAAGATTCACAGCAATCAATATCATGCATAAACTTTAACTAGATGCGATGATGCATATGCATGCTATCCTATGATCAGTTTCTACGTGTTCTTGCATGGTTTGCGTGGGTTTTACGATGAACAGAGGTGTTCGGATCAAATGTGGACGTGGTGATGATCTTGACTCTAGATCAAACCGATCAACAAGTGATCTGTCCATGAGAAAGCTTCTGTTAGAAAGGAATCGAAGAACAGATGCAAAGAAAACACGATGATGTCGTAAGGTGATATCGGAGACCTACCTTACGTTCCTCGTGGTCTTGGGGTCCTTCTCTAATCAGACAGATCGTTGGGGCTCCCTTCTAGCGATCTTCCTCGACTGAACTCCGACGATGGGCTTACTCGGCGAGTTGGGGCTAAGGCTCTAAGTTGTCGGCTCAGGAGATGGAAAAGAAGTTCGTGGGTTCGCCCAAAGGTTCTGGGTTCTATTTATAATCAGGAGAAGAAGAGTCCTAATCTGATTGTATTTCAAATAAGAGTCCTATTCAGATTATCATTGAATCTTAACAACTTATCTTTAGTTGATTTGGTGCGCTAACATTGTGGAATTCAGGCCGGTTTCTTCTTCGTACCAATATTTCTATGTGTACAGAATCCAAAAACCGCTCCAGACTCGTTATCTCCGCGGTGATGAGCTCCGGAAGCTCCACGTGTCCACCGGGGCCTGGTCTCCCCTTTTCCGCAGAGACGAGCTCCAGTTGTGCCGCATGTCAAGCGAGCGAGACCTCCCTCTCTCCGGAGGTGAGCTCCGCGTGCGCCACGTATCCTGGCGGTCGGGACCTCCTCTCTATTTGGAGGTGGCTCCGCGCATGCCACGTGTTAGTGCCGGACCTTCCCTCTCTTTGGAGGTGAGCTCCGTGAATGCCACGCGTCAAGTAGCGCCGGACTCCCTTTTTTCTCACAGACGAGCTCCGAGGTCGACACGTGTCCAACAGTGTCGGACCTCCCGTAGATAAGCTCCGGTGGTGACATGTGTCCAATAGAACCGGACCTCTCGGAGGTGAGCTCCGAGATCAACACGTATCCCGCGCGACTGGTCCTCTGATTTCCGTGGTGACTAGCTCCGAAGGTGACATGTGTCCTGCGGCTGGCCTTGCTTCTCCACAGAGGCTAGCTTCAAGGGCAACACGTGTCTCACAGGGTCGGACCTCTCCCCCTTTGCGGGGATGAGCTCCAAAGGCGCCACGTGGCCAGCGGGCTGCGGAAGTTGTCTTCGGCACTCTTGGTGAACTGGATTTTGCTATTTTTGGCTATCCTTTTGATTCTTTCTTTGTTCCCACTCCTTTTAAAATATTTTCTCTACATGAAACATGAATACATGCAGAAACCAAAAATGAGGGTGTCACAGTAGAGCACCCTATCCAAATTTTGGACGTAAAGGAAAGGGTCACGAGGAACAAAGTGATCCGTTGGTGCAAGGTACAATGGAGCCATCACACGAAAGCCGAAGCTACATGGGAATGTGACGAAGACCTCAAGGCAGAATTCCCTCACCTATTCTCTACTCTATCAAATCTCAAGGGCAAGATTCAGTTTAAGGGGGGTAGGTTTGTGACATCCTCAACTTCGTAATTCATGCATGCATTCATGTTTCATATAGAGAAAACATTTTAAAAGAAGTAGAATAAAAAAGATAGCCGAAAAGAGCCAAATCCAGTTCACCGAGGAGCGCCGTCGACACTTCCCGCGGCCTGCTAGCCACGTGGCATTTTCGGAGCTCATCCTTGCGGAAGGGTTGAGGTCCGGCATCGCGAGACACGCGGCAAGCTCAGAGCTCGCCTCAGGAGAAGGGGCGAGGTCTGACCCGCGGGACACGTGTCGACTACGGAGCTAGTCTCTGCGGAAGAAGCGAGGCTCAGCCCCGCGGGACACGTGTCGACTTCGGAACTCACCCCTGCGGAAGGGATGAGGTCCAACCCCGTGGGACATGTGTCGCTCTCGGAGCTCGCCTCCTAGAGGTCCGGTTCGCTGGACACGTGTCGGTCTCAAAGCTCGCCTCCGCGAGGTCCGACCCAGCGGGACGTGTCACTCTCGGAGCTCGTCTCCGAGAGGTCCGGTCCGATGGACACGTGTCGTCCTCGGATCCCACCTCCGAGAAGAAGGGAGGTCTGACACAGATGGACATGTGTCGAACTCGGAGCTCATCTCTGAGGAGAAAGGAAGTCTGGCGCTACTGTACACATGGCCTTCTCGGAGCTCACCTCTGAAGAGAGGGGAGGTCCGGCACTGACACGTGGCGCACACGGAGCTCGCCTTTGAGGGAGAGCGGAGGTCCCGTCCGCCAAGACACCTGGTGCACATGGAGCTCACCTCTGAGGAGAGGGGAGGTCCCGCCCGCCTGATACACGGCACAACCGGAGCTCGCCTCGGAGGAAAAGGGAAGCTCGGCCCCCGCTGGATACGTGGATCCTCCGGAGCTTATCCCTGCAGGAGAACGAGATCCCTAAGCGGATTTTTCTCCTGTACGCGTGAGAATACTAGGTACTGGAGGAAACCGACACAATTTCCACATTGCTACCGCACCAAATCGATTGGAGATAAGTTGTTAAGATCCCAAAACAATTTGAATAGTACTCTTATTTTAAATCCAATCGGAGTAGGACTCTTCTTTATCCCCTTATAAATAGAACCCAAAACCCCTGGTCGCAACCACGTACATATTTTCCACCTCCCAAAGTCAACGACTTGGAGGCACTAGCTTCCAACTCGCCGAGTTCCACCCCTTGCTGGAGTTCAGTCGCCGGTGAGCGCCGCCGGCGAGTTCCCCGCTGCTGCCATCGCTAGGAGGAAGGCCCCGACACCAAGGAGAGGTGAGGTAGGTCTTCGTTACCACCTTACGACATCATCGCGGTTTTCTTCGCATCTGTTTCTTTGATCCCTTCGAACAGAAGCTTTTTCGTGTGGACAGATCACGTGTTGATCAGTTTTTAATGGTGGAATTGATCTAGATCTTGAGTCGGGTATGGTCATTTTTGCTTTTTGCTTCGCTTAGCTTACAGGTTATGGGAAGCGAGATAGAACGAGTCTAGCTACTGAACTCATATGAATAATGTTAATAAGAACTTGATGATGATAATGAACTTGAATCGGGGGAGATCTAGGCAAGCTTGGTTTGAGGATGTGGTAGAATGAGATGGTGGTTTACTTGCCGTAGATCTAAGGACCGGTTCAGCCAAGCACATGCCAGGAAAACAGTGCCACCACAAGGCCAAATATGGGTGCCGCTTAGCTGACTAATTAACTAAGTTGCTAGATTGTTATGGACCGTGGAAGGCGCGGAGAATGGGAGTCGAGAGAGGACTACTCTGGGAACTGCATGGCACAAGAGGAGGTCTGTAGTTGGGAGAATGGTGATTCGAGCCTGCTGGTGAAACCTTAGTGAGTCCATACATCTAGTAGCCCCTTTGTAAAGGCTATTTTATGATCTCTTGGCCATACACCGACGGTTGTGTACTGGTATAATGGAGGTTCTACAGTCGCCGACGGGTGACGAAATCACAAACTTGTGGGCAAAGTGGTGCCACCTCTTAAGAGTGTAAAACTATCATGATAGCCGTGCTTACAGTCATAAGTGCCTGGCCAACTAACATGATTAGATGGGATGGTTATTGGGAGGTTATTCGGTATGGTTATTGGTATGGTTATGGTATGGTCTTTGGGATTGGTTTCGGGACTGTTGAGTCTTGGTAATGAGATTGGGGACTGTTAAGATGTAACAATGCGTTTTGGTCTCAGTTATGAGATGAGTATGAATATGAGATGGTTATTATGAGCATGAGAAAAAGGTTGAGAAAGATAAATGTCTGGATGAGACACGAAAAGTGGAGAATCATGATCGAGGTATGTTACTGGTTTAATTGGATACATGTTGGGATTAAATTCACTTAAAGCTAGTTGTTTTTTTATCATGTTTGTGAAATAAACTTTGCTTTCTGCAATGAGCCTTTTTATTCTCTACCTTGTTGAAAGCTTCATAACATATTTTCCCGCACTTGCTGAGTATGTCATGTACTCAACCTTGCATTATTACTTAATCATCAGCAACAGGAGGAGAGTACTTCAAAGATTATGTGGAGTATTAGGCGTGCGATCTACCGTCAACTTGCCTGTGGAGTTGGAGAGGGAGCCGCTGCTGCTGTTTAGTTTGCTTCCGCTATCGTTAGAGACTTTCGCTGCAAGAGTAAGTTAGAGAATGATGTAATAAAGTACTTAAACCCTATTATTTATGGTTATATTCTGAATCCAGTTTATGGATTACATGTGTATGTGTGATGAACATGCTGGGTACACATATGCATCAGATGGGTTCCGTATTTTACGGGACCGGGCGTCACAAAAACATATTGTGTTTGAACCAGGAGATCTTGTTTGGTTACATTTAAGAAAATATAGGTTTCCTGATTTGCGCAAATCAAAGCTAATGCCACGTGCTGATGGTCCTTTTAAGGTGTTAAAGAAAATAAATGATAGTGCATATAAACTTGAGCTATCTGCAGACTTTGGGGTTAGTCCCACTTTTAACATTGCAGATTTGAAGCCTTATTTGGGTGAGGAAGATGTGCTTCCGTCAAGGACGACTTCAATTCAAGAAGGGGAGGATGATGAGGACATCACTACCATAGTCACACCCATAGCCCCTGCTACCACAGATATGAGACCAATTACTAGAGCTCGCGCACGACAGTTAAATTATCAGGTACTTTTATTTCTTGGTAATGTTTCTAATATTTATGAGAATATGATGCTGCCTAAATTGGATACATTTGTGTTTCTTACAAATGAAGGGTCTAGCATGGACAAGAGGAATGAACATGAGAGCATCATCAAATAGGGAGATGAAGGCGCGTGAGAAGGGAACCAGAACGGAGTTTATAGTGGAGTTTTCAGCACTTTGAAGCCACCTTGATGACATACACGGACATGGACGAAATATACAAGCTGGTGGACCAGAATAAAGTCAAGTGGATGAATAGGGTACTGTATACCAAATCTTGAGGCTGGGGCCATGTAAGAGATTTAGACAAATAAGGAAAGGAAAAAGGGAAATCTCGTCCAACTTTGCTGCTGGACGAAATTTCCCTCTTTCTTCCCCCATTTAAAGACAGATGTGCTATAATGAGGAAAGAAATAGAAGAAATCATATCCTGGCTTGCTGCTGGATGGATTTCCCTCTTTCTTTCCCTATTAAAAGGTAGTCTATCTCAGAAAAAGGAAGGGAATAAGGGAGATCACGTCCTACCTTTGTTGCTGTACGAACTTCCCTCTTCCCTCCCCTATTTAAGTAGGCCAAGAGCTCCTTGAGAGGGCGGGTTTTGTTTAGATTAAAGTTTGCCACAGCTGCAACTCGCGTACCTCGTTTGTGTCCAACGACCAGACCAAGACGTTTCAGAAGCCCACTTTCATCAATAAAGTTTTCTTCTTGAATTCGCAATATCCAGATTGCAATCCCAGTTTCTTGCTTGTTCTTCGTTTGCCCGCAGGAAATAGACCCTTGTGGTCAGGTTGATCGTGCTCCGGCGTGGTCAATAACCTCTTGGAGTTGGTTTAGCGATTGCTAAGACGCGACGTCTTTACGCGTTCGTAGTCGGATCGTCAAAGTCTACTCCACCAAAAATGATAGTTACCATCTCATTGAAAGACGGGGCACCTTCGTCTCTATCACTACGTCAGAAATACACCTAATTAATTGGCCAAGCCGCCCCATCTCAGCATGTGGTTGGCACGGTAATGCCAGGTTACATGCTCCATGAACCGGTCCTTAGGATCCAGACAAGCACTAAACACAAACCCGAGTCTTATGCACGCAGCACCAACCAAAGCATCCAACTTGCCTAGATCCCTACCTCTACATAATCCATAATATTCCATTCAAGGGTAAATAATCTAGGTGACGATCTCATATCCCATTTATCCAATTCTAAGCATGGCTAAGCATGAGTAGTATAAATGAATGACGTAATAAAATAACTCCCAACTCAGGCTACAAGGAAGATAATGAAAATTTAGGGAAACTTCCTAGCATGGGTTTCATAATTCAATTGACAATGCAAATAATTCTAACTACACATTCTAACTTAGGATCAAAGTGGTTAAGGACACTTTCCTTCTTCGTGCTGCTCCGGGAATGGGAAATCTTGATCTTGGAAGGTGAGAACCGGCTCTGGGGCTGGTTCTACTCGTGCCACATACACATAGCAAAAGAAAATAGCATTTCATAAGCAACCATCCACACATACACTCCTGCAAGTCATACATACATATACCTTGTTTCATTTTATTTGTTTAGTCTAAAAATTCTAAAGTCTACATATATATAATCCTCTTTGGTGTCTCATGGTGAAATTCTTATTTTTAGTCTCCTATAACTTATTAAACAAAACTTGATATATATGTGTGCATATATATCACATCTAAACTTTGCTTTTAGCCAAATTTCACCCTAGATGGGTTGTTCCTGTGCATACATACACTTTTTAAGCATATATACTGTTTCTAAATTAGATATTCAGATTTTAAATGCACACCTAATATGAATTGTCACTTTAAACAAGTTTCTATATTAAATGCTGCACTTATTAGCTACAAAATTTGCATGAAAATGTATAATCCAACCCTAAACAGGATTTCAGATTTCCTAATCAACTTTAAATTTTATGTTCTATGACTTTGTATGACATTTCCTAAGTGCATATATATTTTTCACATATATTCAGATTTATTTCTATGCCTAAAAGTAAATTTCAGAATTACAAACAGCAAAATAAATACATGCACAGAATATATATTGCTCAGAAATATAAAACAAAGCATTTACAGGCTTCCAAATTGTTTAGGTTATTTTAGATTTATTTTTGCATACATTTCAGAATTGTTTTATGCCTAAAGAGTGTATTTCAGAAATAAAAACAGAAACTACATTGCAATTTCAGAATTCATTTTCCATCTAAATTCAGATTTCAAACTGTTCTACAAGTTTTCAAAGGGCTAGGGTAATTTAAATTGAATTTGCATATGTGTTTGCACCCTTATTTGAATTTAAATCATATTCAAATGTTTAATTTCCTAAATCAAGTGTTATACAGGGACTGAAGTGTAAATACACACCACTGTAGAGTCCAAGTTCTTATTTTCTAAATTTTCAGGGGTCTAACTATGCAAAACAGAGAAGTTTTTCTAATTTTCTAATTATTCAGGGGCTAGATCAGCATTGTACACATGTTTGCATAGTTTTTAGGAATTCCAGGGGTTAGATCAAAAGATCCTGAGGCTAGCTCGTGTTTTCCGAGAGTCCCAGGGGGTAGCGCGTAAGATTCCCGGCGGTTACAACTCGGGATCGATGTGGGCCGTCCGATTATAAATGAGAGGTCGAGATTAGATCGCAAAGGGGTATTGCGGGCTTCTGTTTCCAGTCGTCCGATTTAAGATGGACGGGCCCTAGAGGGCCACGTCGCCCTGGCCGGAGCCAGCCCGTGCGCGCGGCGGCGCACGGTTGCGGAGGCAGAGATATCACCAGCGAGGTCTCGTATCTTCGCCCTCACGCGCTAACACTCGGATTTTTGGCATAAATTGGCAGAGTGGTGATAGGGGAGCTCACCAATGGGGTTTTCGTGATCCCGAGGCGACCAGAAGCTGCTCGGCGATGGTGTCGTGAGGTGGAGCTCGGCGGTGCTCGTCGGAGCGATGGTTAGAGCATGACACACATAGTATCCTTCACCTGCAAGCCTCCCCGGCGGCGGTGGAACATAACACGCATGTTAGATCAAAGAAACCAGAAGAAAGTCAAAAGAAAACGGTGGCGGAAGCTTCGGTTCTCACTAGGAATGAAAGTGGGTCGAGTGGGGAGGGAAACCGGCGAACTTCGATTTTAAATGGATGAGGGGGCAGCGGGGTCGGATGAGATCATGCTGAACCGAGCGGGCCGGAGATCGTGAGCATGCGTGCATGGAATTCAGAGGCGGCGGGCGCGAGAGGCTCGGCGCGGAAAGAGAGGGGCGACGGTTGAGGAAGACGATGGCCTGACAGGTGGTGTCGGTGCGTCAGTGGGAGGAAGAGGGGGAAAAAGGCTGCGGGCTGGTGGGCTGGTTCGGGTGGGTTTCGGCCCAGTGGCCATTTTTCCTTTTCTTTCCCTTTTTCTTTTCTGTTCTGACTTCAAATTTGAATTCTAGTTTGCATTTCAATTTCTCTTCAACATGCATCACGTCTATTTGATTGAAATTTGAATTTTCAAATTTTTGTGACGTTACAACTCTACCCCCCTTAAAACAAATCTCGTCCTCGAGATTGGTGACCCTAGGAGAATAGATTCGAAAACTGTGCCTTGAGTTCGTCTTCTCTCTCCCATGTGGCTTCTTCTTCCGAGTGATGCTTCCGCTGCACTTTGCACATTCGGATTCTCTTGTTCCTTGTGATGTGTTCCATTGTCTCAAGAATCTTGACCGGGTGTTCGGCATATGAAAGATCTTCTCGGACGTCTATATCATTCATTGGTAACCTCTCTTTGGGTGTTCTTAAGCATTTCTTGAGTTGTGACACATGGAACACGTCGTGCACATCCGATAGACGAGCCGGTAATTCCAATAGGTATGCAACTTCGCCTTTCCTCTCTATAATTTGGAAAGGTCCGATATACCGAGGTGATAGTTTCCCTTTTACTTTGAATCGACGAAGCCCTCTAATAGGAGACACTTTAAGATAAACGTAGTCCCCTACATTGAAGGTGAGCTCTCTTCTTCGTATATCTGCATAGCTCTTCTGTCTGGTCTGAGCTATTCTCAAGTTGTTGAGGATTTCTCTCACTTTCGCCTCGGCATCTTGTAGCACTTCTGGCCCAAATACTTTGCTTTCTTCAGTTTGATTCCAAAACAATGGAGTTCTGCACTTCCTCCCATATAACGCCTCGAAGGATGACATCTTCATACTAGCCTGGTAGCTGTTGTTGTAGGATAACTCATCATATGGTAAGTTCTTGTCCCAACTCCTGTTGTTCTTGAGTGCACAAGCTCTCAACATGTCCTCAACGATCTGATTGGTTCTTTCGTCCTGCATGTCGGTCTGTGGATGGTACGCAAAGCTGAAATTCAGGTGGGTCCCCATGGTTTCATGTAACTTCTGCCAGAACCTTGAGGTAAACTGTGTTCCTCGATCCGACACTATCTTCTTTGGTACTCCATGAAAACACACAATTATGGACATGTACAATTCTGCCAGTTTGGAACCGTTGTAGCTTTCTTTCACAGGGATGAAATAAGCTATTTTAGTCGACTATGACCCATATCGAACCATATCCCGATTGGGTTCTAGGCAGTCCCACTATAAAGTCCAAGCTTATTTCTTCCCATTTCCATTCAGGCACTTTGAGTGGTTGCAACAATTCTGAGTGATGCTTCCGCTGCACTTTGCACATTCGGATTCTCTTGTTCCTTGTGATGCGTTCCATTGTCTCAAGAATCTTGACCGGGTGTTCGGCATATGAAAGATCTTCTTGGACGTCTAGAGGTAAACTAAGAACCTCGATCTGAGACTATCCTCCTCGGGACTCCATGACGGTACACGATCTGCTCCATGTACAACTCGGCTAATTGTGCAACGTTGAACTTGGCCCTTACAGGGAAAAAATGGGCTGTTTTCGTTAATCGGTCCATGGTAACCCAGATGGAGTCATAATCCGACTGAGTACGTGGCAATCCGACGATTAAATCCATACCGATGTACTCCCACTTCCACTCGGGTACCTTCAAGGGTTGCAACAATCCAGTGGGTCTTTGATGTTCGGCCTTCACCCGTTGGCATGTGTCGCATAGGGCAACGTATTCGGCTATATCCCTTTTCATACCATCCCACCAATTACAAGTCTTCAAGTTCTTGTACATTTTGGTACTTCCGGGATGTATGCAATACGGTGAATCATGTGCCTCTTTTAATATCATGTCGCGGATGTGCTTCACGTTAGGCACACAAATCCTTTTTCCTAGTCAAAGCGTATCCTTCTCATCTTCTGTGAAATCCTTCTCTATTCCTTGTTGGATCCTTTCCTTGATCTCCTTAATCTCCTCATCCGTTGTCTGGCCTCCTCTTATCTCTTGCTCCAATGAAGAGTGGATCTCCATCACTTCCATGTTGTTCAAGAATCCGAGGTGTAACCGTTCGAACTCCTTACGTAGTTCGGGCGGTAGCTCCTGAACCGTAAGTTGGTGACATGCTCCCTTCCGGCTCAATGCGTCAGCTACTACATTGGCCCTCACAGGGTGGTAGTTGATTCCAACATCGTAATCCTTGATGAGTTCCAACCATCGACGTTGCCTCAAATTCAGGTCTGTTTGTGTAAATATGTACTTCAGGCTTTTATGATCCATATAGATCTCACATCAGTGACCAAGGATATAATGTCTCCAAATCTTCAATGCATGCACTACTGCTGCTAGCTCCAAGTCATGTGTAGGATAATTAAGCTTGTGCTTCTTTAATTGTCGTGAGGCATAGGCTACCACTTGTCCTTCTTGCATGAGCACACATCCGAACCCTTGTCGGGATGCGTCATAATATATGTCAAAGCTCTTGCTCACGTCTGGCAATACCAAAACCGGCGCTGTCGTTAGCCTTTTCTTGAGTTCCTCAAAACTTTCTTGGCATGCCGGTGTCCATTGAAAGGCTTTTCCCTTCGTTAGCAACTCCGTCATAGGCTTTGCTATCTTAGAGAAGTCCTTGATAAAGCGTCGGTAGTATCCAGCCATCCCAAGAAAACTCTGAATATCCCTCACGTTTTGCGGTTGGTTCCACTTCAGAACATCTCCCACTTTTCCGGGATCAACCGATACCCCTTCCTCGTAGATAATGTGGCCTAGGAACGATATTTCCTTTAGCCAAAATTGACACTTGTTAAGCTTGGCATACAATTGATGCTCACGCATTTTCTGCAAGGTCAATTTCAAATGTTCTTCATGCTCCTCCTCACTTTTTGAATACACCATAATATCGTCGATGAAAACCACGACGAACTTATCCAAGTACTCCATGAAAACCTTGTTCATAAGGTACATGAAGTATGCGGGTGCATTTGTTAACCCAAAAGACATGACGGTATATTTATACGAACCATACCGTGTTTGAAATGCAGTCTTGGGTACATCGGAGGGCTTTATCTTCAGTTGGAAGTATCACGACTGAAGATCAGTCTTGGAGAACACTCGGGCTCCTTTCATTTGGTCGAATAGGTCCTCTATACGGGGCAGAGGGTATTTGTTCTTGACTGTTACCTCATTGGAGACCTATAGTCCACACACATCCTTTGGGTTCCATCCTTCTTGTCTACGAAGAGCACGGGGGCTCCCCATGGTGACGAGCTTGGACGTATAAAACCCTTCTCCAACTGCTCCTGAATTTTCTTCTTGAGTCCTACTAGTTCATTAACGGGCATCCTATAGGGTCTCTTCGCTATGGGTGCAGTTCCGGGTACCAAATCAATAGCAAACTCAATGTCCCGATCAGGTGGCATACCTGGAAGCTCCTCTGGAAACACGTCCGAGAATTCTTGAACCACTGGAATGCTGTCCAATGTTGCTCCTTCTACATGGTTCAAGATTGCCTTTTTGGTTGTTTATTGGGCTGACTCAAACTCGATACAAATACCGTGCTCATTTGTCAACTGCACGCTTCTTTCAGCACATTGGATTACCTTGTTGTGCTTGCTTAACCAATCCATCCCGAGTATTATGTCAATCCCTTCGGAATCCAAGATGATGAGGTTGGCAAGGAAGTCTACCCCCTTATTTTAAGGCTTACTTTCGGACATACTATATTAGTCCTCATCTCTCCACCGAGAGAATTAACTAACATAACACATTTTAGGTGTGATATGGGTAGATTATGCTTGGCAACATACTTGGATGATATGAAGGAATGTGATGCTCCAGAATCAAATAAGACGGTGGCTGGGTTGGAGTTGGCAAGGAACATACCAATTACGACGTCCTCAGCCTGGTGTGCTTCCTCAGCAGAGACATGGTTCACGTTGCCGCGAGCATAGTTCTGTTGTCCATGGTTTCCTTGATTGTCCCCTCCCTTCGGTCGTGGGTTCTGCTTGGGCACGTTGCCTTGCTGTCCAGGGCCTCTCCTCGGGCACTGGCTCGCGAAGTGTCATGTTTCCCCGCATGCAAAGCATGACCTGTTACCTACGGCAGCAGGTACGTTGGGGCGGGGGTTTTGAACAAGAGTGCCCATGTTGGGTCGGGGCACAGGAGGCAAGGGCACACGAGGTGCTTGTGCAATGGGTCATTGCTGTGGTGGCTAACTAGGGCGGTATGGAGGAGCGGTCGATCCATACTGCAGTGCGGCCGGGGTCATGTACCGGGGTCGTACGTTGCTCCCTTGGGGCTGGTATGGCATCTTCCTCTTGCACTCTCGCTCGATCTCTCGGATCTTGCTTTCAACCACTATAGCCTTGTCAACCGGCTTCTAGAAACTAGCGTAGTCATTGTTGAGGAGCTGAACCTGAATCTCATTGTTCAACCCTCTCGTGAACAGACATTGCTTCCTCTGGTCCGAGTTGACATCTTCGGGGGCATACCGGGACAGTTGTGTGAACTTGTTGAGATACTCATTCACACTTCTCTGTCCTTGGCGGAGACCTTTAAACTCCTGTAGGAATGTAATGAGAGCGGAAACTCTCCTTGAACTCAGTTCAAGTGATCATCTCCGGGTCGACATGAGCGTTATATAGGGCATCCCACCAGTCAACGGCAGCTCCCATAAGTTGGTGCGACACAAAAAGAACCTTCTCTCGGTCATTGCACTGCACTATGGCAAGCTTCTTCTCCATGGATTTCAATCAGTCGTCGGCCTCCATGGGATCGTTAGCTTGAGCAAAGGTGGGTGGTCAAATCCTCATGAACTCACTGAGTCTGTTATGAGCCGGCGGTGGTGGTGGTGGTGGTGGTGTCGGAACGGGGTTGTTGTTGTTGGCCTGCAACTGACCCAAAGTTTGGATCATGGTTTGCATAAGTTTATTTTGCATGGCCATCAACCGTTCTAGGTTGTTCTCACGAGCTCCGGGGTTAACAGGAACTTCATCGTGGCCATCCACTTAGTTGTCACGGACGTTCTTTCAGTCGGAGTTTCCTCTCACCATCTGTGAGAGAGAACGAAATAGAATAGAAGGTTAGAAGGTTAGTTAGATCTCCTCAACTATATGCATCAAGGTGGGTTGGACTATATATATTAGCCCATATGAGGATGTGAACAAGTGCCGAAACATCTCACTCCTCTTTCTACTAGTGTGTGGATATGGACAACGTCTTGAGACGTTCCACAACTCACACTAAGCACACAATCACAAACAATCATCACAAGGGCTCACACAACTCCTATTCAAGGCTTTGTTCAATGGGGGTCCTATATGGCTTAGGGTGTTGCCAATCTGTGATCCAACTATGGCCTTTCCTAGGCTTTCATCCTATGTCAAGGCAGTTTCAAAGCCAATCTATGCATCCTAGGCTTGTATCCTATGGTCAGCGTGGCTTAGATATCAATCTATATCTGATACCAATCTATGATCTATCTAAGCGTGTAACCTACTGTCAACCCGTGGCTCTGATACCAATCTGTGACGCCCTCAATTCTATGGAAAACCACAGAACCGAGAACTGATGCATATGTGTGCCCAGGATGTTCATCACACATATACACATCATCCACAAACTGAATTTCAGAATATATATGACCACGAATAACAGAGTTTATTACAATGTCTCATGAGTCTTGGACTCATGCTCACAGCAGAAGTCTTAATCTAACAGCGGAAGTCTTTATTCTAATGCGGAAGCAATCTAACTAATGCGGAAGCAATTCTAAGCAGCAGTGGCTCCATCTCTACATCATCCCCACAGGCAAGGTTGAGAACAGATTACACGCCTAATGCTCCACTTGGTCTTCATAGTAATCTTCTCCTGTTGCTGATGATGAAATAATAATACAAATTTGAGTACAATGATGTACTCAACAAGTGCGGGAAAATATGATATGTAGCTCATAACAAGGTCGGTATAAAAGGCTCATTGCAGAAAGCAAAGTTATTTATCAAAACCATTAATAAAACAGCAACTTATGTTTAAGCGAATGTAATCCTAACATGCACTAAAATACCAATCATACCTCCATTATGTTCATTACCTTCCATGTCCCAACTAGACATCAATCAACCTCATTCTTGCTCACGAATACCTCCTCGTATTCGCTACCATCTCACGAATACCATCTCGTATTCGCTACCATTTCATCTCATAAACAATTTCCGTCTCACATCGTTCAACCTTGTTGCCATGACTCAACAGTCATGCAACCCATCTTATCACCCGGACTAAATAGTCCTGAAAACATGACCAAAACCAAACCATCCAAAACCATACCCAATAACCATAGCCAATAATCATATCCAATAACCATATCCAATAACCATCCCAACTAATCATGGAAGTTGGCCAGATGCTCATGACCGTAAGCTCGGCTATCATGATAGTTTTAAGACCCTGCAGAGTTTGCACCTCTTTACCCACAAGTTTGTGATTTCGTCACTCGTCGGCGACTGCAGAACCTCCATTATACCAGTACACAACCATCGGTGTATGGCCAAGAGATCACAAAATAGCCTTTACAAAGGGGTTACTAGATGTATGAACTCACTAAGGTTTCACCGGCAGGCTAGAATCTCCAATTCTCCCACCCACGGGCCCCCTCTTGTGCCATGCAGTTCCCAGGGCAGTCCTCACTCGACTCCCATTCCCCGCACCTTCCACAGTCCATAACAATCTAGCAACTTACCTAATTAGTCAGCTAAGCCGCACCCATACTTGGCCTTGTGGTGGCACTATTATCTTGGCATGTGCTCGCATGAACCGGTCCTTAGATCTACTGCAAGTAAACCACCATCTCATGCTACCTCATTCACAAACTCAATCTTGCCTAGATCTCCCTTCGATCCATGTTCATTAACAATATCAGTTTCTCATTATTATTACGAGTGTAGTTAGCTAGACACATCTATCTCGCTTCCCAATCCCATGGACTCAACGAAGTTTAAAAGTAAAAACCATACCTGACTCATAAACTTCCCTGGCGACAAGGGTGGTTTAACCAAAACTAGTAAACTCCTATAAAAGGGTTTCCCATCATGTTTGACTCAGCACACACACATTTTCACATACCAAAACAGTTTTTCCCAAAACATAGGATCAATATGGTCAAGGGGCACTTGCCTTGTTCTTGCGGTTCCGGTTGCTCTTGGATCTCAAAACCTTGTTGTTGCAGCTCGTTGTAGACAGCTCCCTGAGCTTGTCCTTCTATACATGATCACGCACATACAAGATTCACAGCAATCAATATCATGCATAAACTTTAACTAGATGCGATGATGCATATGCATGCTATCCTATGATCAGTTTCTACGTGTTCTTGCATGGTTTGCCTGGGTTTTACGATTAACAGAGGTGTTCAGATCAAATGTGGACGTGGTGATGATCTTGACTCTAGATCAAACCAATCAACAAGTGATCTGTCCACGAGAAAGCTTCTGTTAGAAAGGAATCAAAGAACAGATGCAAAGAAAACACGATGATGTCGTAAGGTGATATCGGAGACCTACCTTACGTTCCTCGTGGTCTCGGGGTCCTTCTCTAATCAGACAGATCGTTGGGGCTCCCTTCTAGCGATCTTCCTCGACTGAACTCCGGCGATGGGCTTACTCGGCGAGTTGGGGCTAAGGCTCTAAGTTGTCGGCTCAGGAGATGGAAAAGAAGTTCGTGGGTTCGCCCAAAGGTTCTGGGTTCTATTTATAATCGGGAGAAGAAGAGTCCTAATCTGATTGTATTTCGAATAAGAGTCCTATTCAGATTATCATTGAATCTTAACAACTTATCTTTATTTGATTTGGTGCGGTAACATTGTGGAATTCAGGCAGGCTTCTTCTTCGTACCGATATTTCTATGCGTACAGAATCCAAAAACCACTCCAGAACTCGTTACCTCCGCGGTGATGAGCTCCGGAAGCTCCATGTGTCCACCGGGGCCTGGTCTCCCCTTTTCCGCAGAGACGAGCTCCAGTTGTGCCGCATGTCAAGCGAGCGAGACCTCCCTCTCTCCGGAGGTGAGCTCCGCGTGCGCCACGTATCCTGGCGGTCGGGACCTTCTCTCTATTTGGAGGTGGCTCCGCGCACGCCACGTGTTAGTGCCGGACCTTCCCTCTCTTTGGAGGTGAGCTCCGTGAATGCCACGCGTCAAGTAGCGCCGGACTCCCTTTTTCCTCAGAGACGAGCTCTGAGGTCGACACGTGTCCAACATTGTCGGACCTCCCATAGATAAGCTCCGGTGGTGACATGTGTCCAATAGAACCGGACCTCTCGGAGGTGAGCTCCGAGATCAACACGTATCCCGCGCGACTGGTCCTCTGATTTCCGTGGTGACTAGCTCCGAAGGTGACATGTGTCCTGCGGCTGGCCTTGCTTCTCCACAGAGGCTAGCTCCAGGAGCAACACGTGTCTCACAGGGTCGGACCTCTCCCCCTTTGCGGGGATGAGCTCCAAAGGCGCCACGTGGCCAGCGGGCTGCGGAAGTTGTCTTCGGCGCTCTTAGTGAACTGGATTTTGCTATTTTTGGCTATCCTTTTGATTCTTTCTTTGTTCCCACTCCTTTTAAAATGTTTTCTCTACATGAAACATGAATACATGCAGAAACCAAAAATGAGGGTGTCACAGTAGAGCACCCTATCCAAATTTTGGACGTAAAGGAAAGGGTCACGAGGAACAAAGTGATCCGTTGCTGCAAGGTACAATGGAGCCATCACACGGAAGCCGAAGCTACATGGGAACGTGACAAAGACCTCAAGGCAGAATTCCCTCACCTATTCTCTACTCTATCAAATCTCAAGGGCAAGATTCAGTTTAAGGGGGGTAGGTTTGTGACATCCTCAACTTCGTAATTCATGCATGCATTCATATTTCATATAGAGAAAACATTTTAAAAGAAGTAGAATTAAAAAGATAGCCGAAAAGAGCCAAATCCAGTTCACCGAGGAGCGCCGTCGACACTTCCCGCGGCCTGCTAGCTATGTGGCATTTTCGGAGCTCATCCCTGTGGAAGGGTTGAGGTCCGGCATCGCGAGACACGCGGCAGGCTCAGAGCTCGCCTCAGGAGAAGGGGCGAGGTCCGGCCCGCGGGACACGTGTCAACTACGGAGCTAGTCTCTGCGGAAGAAGCGAGGCTCAGCCCCGCGGGACACGTGTCGACTTCGGAACTCACCCCTGCGGAAGGGATGAGGTCCGACCCCGTGGGACATGTGTCGCTCTCGGAGCTCGCCTCCTAGAGGTCCGGTTCGCTGGACACGTGTCGCTCTCGGAGCTCGCCTCCATGAGGTCCGACCCAGCGGGACGTGTCACTCTCGGAGCTCGTCTCCGAGAGGTCCGGTCCGATGGACACGTATCGTCCTCGGATCCCACCTCCGAGGAGAAGGGAGGTCTGACACAGATGGACATGTGTCGACCTCGGAGCTCATCTCTGAGGAGAAAGGAAGTCTGGTGCTACTGTACACGTGGCATTCTCGGAGCTCACCTCTGAAGAGAGGGGAGGTCCGGCACTGACACGTGGCGCACACGGAGCTCGCCTTTGAGGGAGAGCAGAGGTCCCGTCCACCAAGACACCTGGTGCACGCGGAGCTCACCTCTGAGGAGAGGGGAGGTCCCGCCCGCCTGACACGCGGCACAACCGGAGCTCGCCTTGGAGGAAAAGGGAAGCTCGGCCCCCGCTGGACACGTGGATCCTCCGGAGCTTATCCCTGCGGGAGAACGAGATCCCTAAGCGGTTTTTTCTCCTGTACGCGTGAGAATACTAGGTACTGGAGGAAACCGACACGATTTCCACATTGCTACCGCACCAAATCGATTGGAGATAAGTTGTTAAGATCCCAAAACAATTTGAATAGTACTCTTATTTAAAATCTAATCGGAGTAGGACTCTTCTTTATCCCCTTATAAATAGAACCCAAAACCCCTGGCCGCAACCACGTACATATTTTCCACCTCCTAAAGTCAACGACTTGGAGGCCCTAGCTTCCAACTCGCCGAGTTCCACCCCTTGCCGGAGTTCAGTCGCCGGTGAGCGCCGCCGACGAGTTCCCCGCTGCTGCCATCGCTAGGAGGAAGGCCCCGACACCAAGGAGAGGTGAGGCAGGTCTTCGTTACCACCTTACGACATCATCGCGGTTTTCTTCGCATCTGTTTCTTCGATTCCTTCGAACAGAAGCTTTTTCGTGTGGACAGATCACGTGTTGATCGGTTTTTAATGGTGGAATTGATCTAGATCTTGATTCGAGATCATCACCACGTCCACACTTGATCCTTACACCCTTGTTCATCGTAAAACCCCATACAAGCCTATTAAAACATGCAAGAACACGTACGAACTGATCCAATAAAAACAACACCATAGGATTAGCATGCATATGCACCATTGCATCTTAAATAAAGTTTGTGCATGATGATTTATTGTTGTGAATCTTGTATGTGCGTGATCGTGAGTAGAAGGACAAGCTCAGGGAACTACCTACGAAGGACTACAACACCAAGACTTCGAAACACAAGAGCAACAAAAGCCACAGAAACAAGGCAAGTGCCCCTTGACCATATTGATCCCATGTTTTAGAAACTGTTTTGTTTGCGAAAACGTGTTTGCTTGAGTCAACTTGATAGAAAATCCTTTTTAGGAGTTTACTAGTTTTGTTAACCACCCTTGTCGCTGGAAAATTTGATGAGTCGGGTATGGTCGTTTTTGCTTTTTGCTTCGCTTAGCTTATGGGTTAAGGGAAGCGAGATAGAATGTGTCTAGCTACTGCACTCATATGAATAATGTTAATAAGAACTTGATGATGATAATGAACATGAATCGGGGGAGATCTAGGCAAGCTTGGTTTGAGGATGTGGTAGAATGAGATGGTGGTTTACTTGCCGTAGATCTAAGGACCGGTTCAGCCAAGCACATGCCAGGAAAACAGTGCCACCACAAGGCCAAATATGGGTGCCGCTTAGCTGACTAATTAGCTAAGTTGCTCGATTGTTATGGACCGTGGAAGGCGCGGAGAATGGGAGTCGAGAGAGGACTACTCTGGGAACTGCATGGCACAAGAGGGGGTCTGTAGTTGGGAGAATGGTGATTCGAGCCTGCTGGTGAAACCTTAGTGAGTCCATACATCTAGTAGCCCCTTTGTAAAGGCTATTTTATGATCTCTTGCCATACACCGACGGTTGTGTACTGGTATAATGGAGGTTCTACAGTCACCGACGGGTGACGAAATCACAAACTTGTGGGCAAAGTGGTGCCACCTCTTAAGAGTGTAAAACTATCATGATAGCCGTGCTTACGGTCATAAGTGCCTGGCCAACTCACATGATTAGATGGGATGGTTATTGGGAGGTTATTCGGTATGGTTATTGGTATGGTTATGGTATGGTCTTTGAGATTGGTTTCGGGACTGTTGAGTCTTGGTAATGAGATTGAGGACTGTTAAGACGTAACAATGTGTTTTGGTCTCGGTTATGAGACGGGTATGAATATGAGATGGTTATTATGAGCATGAGAAAAAGATTGAGAAAGATAAATGTCTGGATGAGACTCGAAAAGTGGAGAATCATGATGGAGGTATGTTACTGGTTTAATTGGATACATGTTGGGATTAAATTCACTTAAAGCTAGTTGTTTTTTTATCATGTTTGTGAAATAAACTTTGCTTTCTGCAATGAGCCTTTTTATTCTCTACCTTATTGAAAGCTTCATAACATATTTTCCCGCACTTGCTGATTATGTCATGTACTCAACCTTGCATTATTACTTAATCATCAGCAAAAGGAGGAGAGTACTTCGAAGATTATGTGGAGTATTAGGCATGCGATCTACCGTCAACTTGCCTGTGGAGTTGGAGAGGGAGCCGCTGCTGCTGTTTAGTTTGCTTCCGCTATCGTTAGAGACTTTCGCTGCAAGAATAAGTTAGAGAATGATGTAATAAAGTACTTAAACCCTATTATTCATGGTTATATTCTGAATTCAGTTTATGGATTACATGTGTATGTGTGATGAACATGCTGGGCACACATATGCATCAGCTGGGTTCCGTATTTTACGGGACCGGGCGTCACAAAAACATATTGTGTTTGAACCAGGAGATCTTGTTTGGTTACATTTAAGAAAATATAGGTTTCATGATTTGCGCAAATCAAAGCTAATGCCACGTGCTGATGGTCCTTTTAAGGTGTTAAAGAAAATAAATGATAATGCATATAAACTTGAGTTGTCTGCAGACTTTGAGGTTAGTCCCACTTTTAACATTGCAGATTTGAAGCCTTATTTGGGTGAGGAAGATGTGCTTCCGTCAAGAACGACTTCAATTCAAGAAGGGGAGGATAATGAGGACATCACTACCATAGTTACACCCATAGCCCCTGCTACCACAGATATGAGACCAATTACTAGAGCTCGCGCACGACAGTTAAATTATCAGGTACTTTTATTTCTTGGTAATGTTTCTAATATTTATGAGAATATGATGCTGCCTAAATTGGATACATTTGTGTTTCTTACAAATGAAGGGTCTAGCATGGACAAGAGGAATGAACATGAGAGCATCATCAAATAGGGTATGAAGGCGCGTGAGAAGGGAACCAGAACGGAGTTTCTAGTGGAGTTTTAAGCACTTTGAAGCCACCTTGATGACATACACGCACATGGACGAAATATACAAGCTGGTGGACCAGAATAAAGTCAAGTGGATGAATAGGGTACTGTGTACCAAATCTTGAGGCTGGGGCCATGTAAGAGATTTAGACAAATAAGGAAAGGAATAAGGGAAATCTCGTCCAACTTTGCTGCTAGACGAAATTTCCCTCTTTCTTCCCTCATTTAAAGATAGATGTGCTATAATGAGGAAAGAAATAGAAGAAATCATATCCTGGCTTGCTGCTGGATGGATTTCCCTCTTTCTTTCCCTATTAAAAGGTAGTCTATCTTAGAAAAAGGAAGGGAATAATGGAGATCACGTCCTACCTTTGTTGCTGTACGAACTTCCCTCTTCCCTCCCCTATTTAAGTAGGCCAAGAGCTCCTTGAGAGGGGGGGTTTTGTTTAGATTAAAGTTTGCCACAGCTGCAACTCGCGTACCTCGTTTGTGTCCAACGACCAGACCAAGACGTTTCAGAACCCCACTTTCATCAATAAAGTTTTCTTCTTGAATTCGCAATATCCAGATTGCAATCCCAGTTTCTTGCTTGTTCTTCGTTTGCCTGCAGGAAATAGACCCTTGTGGTCAGGTTGATCGTGCTCCGGCATGGTCAATAACCTCTTGGAGTTGGTTTAGCAATTGCTAAGACGCGACGTCTTTACACGTTCGTAGTCGGATCATCAAAGTCTACTCCACCAAAAATGATAGTTACCATCTCATTGAAAGACGGGGCACCTTTGTCTCTATCACTACGTCAGAAATACACCTAATTAATTAGCCAAGCCGCCCATCTCAGCATGTGGTTGGCACGGTAAAGCCAGGTTACATGCTCCATGAACCGGTCCTTAGAATCCAGGCAAGCACTAAACACAAACCCGAGTCTTGTGCACGCAACACCAACCAAAGGATCCAAGTTGCCTAGATCCCTACCTCTACATAATCCATAATATTCCATTCAAGGGTAAATAATCTAGCTGATGATCTCATATCCCATTTATCCAATTCTAAGCATGGCCAAGCATGAGTATAAATGAATGACGTAATAAAATAACTCCCAACCCAGGCTACAAGGAAGATAATGAAAATTTAGGGAAACTTCCTAGCATGGGTTTCATAATTCACTTGACAATGCAAATAATTCTAACTACACATCCTAACTTAGGATCAAAGTGGTTAAGGACACTTTCCTTCTTCCTGCTGCTCCGGGAATGGGAAATCTTGATCTTGGAAGGTGAGAACTGGCTCTGGGGCTGGTTCTACTCGTGCCACATACACATAGCAAAAGAAAATAGCATTTCATAAGCAACCATCCACACATACACTCCTGCAAGTCATACATACGTACACCTTGGTTCATTTTATTTGTTTAGTCTAAAAATTCTAAAGTCTACATATATATAATCCTCTTTGGTGTCTCATGGTGAAATTCTTATTTTTAGTCTCCTATAACTTATTAAACAAAACCTGGTATATATGTGTGCATATATATCACATCTAAACTTTGCTTTTAGCCAAATTTCACCCTAGATGGGTTGTTCCTATGCATACATACACTTTTTAAGCATATATACTGCTTCTAAATTTGATATTCAGATTTTAAATGCACACCTAATATGAATTGTCACTTTAAACAAATTTCTATATTAAATGCTGCACTTCTTAGCTACAAAATTTGCATGAAAATGTATATTCCAACCCTAAACAGGATTTCAGATTTCCTAATCAACTTTAAATTTTATGTTCTATGACTTTGTATGACATTTAAGTGCATATATATTTTTCTCATATATTCAGATTTATTTCTATGCCTAAAAGTAAATTTCAGAATTACAAACAGCAAAATAAATACATGCACAGAATATATATTGCTCAGAAATATAAAACAAAGCATTTACAGGCTTCCAAATTGTTTAGGTTATTTTAGATTTATTTTTGCATACATTTCAGAATTGTTTTATGCCTAAAGAGTGTATTTCAGAAATAAAAACAGAAACTACATTGCAATTTCAGAATTCATTTTCCATCTAAATTCAGATTTCAAACTGTTCTACAAGTTTTCAAAGGGCTAGGGTAATTTAAATTGAATTTGCATATGTGCTTGCACCCTTATTTGAATTTAAATCATATTCAAATGTTTAATTTCCTAAATCAAGTGTTATACAGGGACTGAAGTGTAAATACACACCACTGTAGAGCCCAAATTCTTATTTTCTAAATTTTCAGGGGTCTAACTATGCAAAACAGAGAAGTTTTTCTAATTTTCTAATTATTCAGGGGCCAGATCAGCATTGTACACATGTTTGCATAGTTTTTAGGAATTCCAGGGGTTAGATCAAAAGATCCTGAGGCTAGCTCGTGTTTTCCGAGAGTCCCAGGGGGTAGCGCGTAAGATTCCCGGCGGTTACAACTCGGGATCGATGTGGGCCGTCCGATTATAAATGAGAGGCCGAGATTAGATCGCGAAGGGGTACGCGGGCTCCTGTTTCCAGTCGTCCGATTTAAGATGGACGGGCCCTAGAGGGCCACGTCGCCCTGGCCAGAGTCAGCCCGTGCGCGCGGTGGCGCACGGTTGTGGAGGCAGAGATATCACCAGCGAGGTCTCGGATCTTCGCCCTCACGCGCTAACACTCGGATTTTTGGCATAAATTGGCAGAGTGGTGATAGGGGAGCTCACCAATGGGGTTTTCGTGATCCCGAGGCGACCAGAAGCTGCTCGGCGACGGTGTCGTGAGGTGGAGCTCGGCGGTGCTCGTCGGAGCGATGGTTAGAGCACGACACACGTAGTATCCTTCACCTGCAAGCCTCCCCGACGGAGGTGGAACATGACACGCATGTTAGATCAAAGAAACCAGAAGAAAGTCGAAAGAAAACGGCGGCGGAAGCTTCGGTTCTCACTAGGAATGAAAGTGGGTCGAGCGGGGAGGGAAACCGGCGAACTTCGACGTTTAAATGGATGAGGGGGCAGCGGGGTCGGTTGAGAACGTACTGAACCGAGCGGGCCGGAGATTGTGAGCGTGCGTGCATGGAATTCAGAGGCGGCGGGCGCGAGAGGCTCGGCGCGGGAAGAGAGGGGCGACGGTTGAGGAAGACAACGGCCTGACAGGTGGTGTAGGTGCGTCAGTGGGAGGAAGAGGGGGAAAAGGCTGCGGGCCGGTGGGCTGGTTCAGGTGGGTTTTGGCCCAGTCGCCATTTTTCCTTTTCTTTCCCTTTTTCTTTTCTGTTCTGACTTCAAATTTGAATTCCAGTTTGCATTTCAATTTCTCTTCAACATGCATTACGTCTATTTGATTGAAATTTGAATTTTCAAATTTTTGGGATGTTACAACTCTACCCCCCTTAAAACAAATCTCGTCCTCGAGATTGGTGACCCTAGGAGAATAGATCCGAAAACTGTGCCTTGAGTTCGTCTTCTCTCTCCCATGTGGCTTCTTCTTCCGAGTGATGTTTCCGCTGCACTTTGCACATTCGGATTCTCTTGTTCCTTGTGATGCGTTCAATTGTCTCAAGAATCTTGACTGGGTGTCCGGCATATGAAAGATCTTCTCGGACGTCTATCTCATTCATTGGTAACCTCTCTTCGGGTGTTCTTAAGCGTTTCTTGAGTTGTGACACATGGAACACGTCGTGCACATCCGATAGACGAGCCGGTAATTCCAACAGGTATGCAACTTCGCCTTCCCTCTCTATAATTTGGAAAGGTCCGATATACCGAGGTGATAGTTTTCCTTTCACTTTGAATCGATGAAGCCCTCTGATAGGAGACACTTTGAGATAAACGTAATCCCCTACATTGAAGGTGAGCTCTCTTCTTCGTATATCCGCATAGCTCTTCTGTCTGGTCTGAGCTATTCTCAAGTTGTTGCGGATTTCTCTCACTTTCGCCTCGGCATCTTGTAGCACTTCTGGCCCAAATATTTTGCCTTCTCCAGTTTGATTCCAGAACAATGGAGTTCTGCACTTGCTCCCATATAACGCCTCGAAGGGTGACATCTTCATACTAGCCTGGTAGCTGTTGTTGTAGGAGAACTCATCATATGGTAAGTTCTTGTCCCAACTCCTGTTGTTCTTGAGTGCACAAGCTCTCAACATGTCCTCAACGATCTGATTGGTTCTTTCGTTCTGCATGTCGGTCTGTGGATGGAACGCAAAGCTGAAATTCAGGTGGGTCCCCATGGTTTCATGTAACTTCTGCCAGAACCTTGAGGTAAACTGTGTTCCTCGATCCAACACTATCTTCTTTGGTACTCCATGAAAACACACAATTATGGACATGTACAATTCTGCCAGTTTAGAACTGTAGCTTTCTTTCACAGGGATGAAATAAGCTATTTTAGTCAGCCTATCGACTATGACCCATATTGAATCATATCCCGATTGGGTTCTAGGCAGTCCCACTATAAAGTCCAAGCTTATTTCTTCCCATTTCCATTCAGGCACTTTGAGTGGTTGCAACAATCCCGCAGGTCGTTGATGTTCTGCTTTCACCAACTAGCATGTCACATAAGGCAACATGTTCCGCGACATCTCATTTCATGCCATACCACCAGTACCTGCTTTTTAGATCATGGTACATCTTCGTACTCCCAGGATGAATGGAGTAGTCAGAATCATGAACCTCTCTCAGAATTAATCCACGGATCTCCTTTACCTCAGGCACATATATTCTTTTTCTATGCCATACCGTACCTTGTTCATCCTCCCTAAACCCAGGAGCTTTATTCTCTTTGATGAGTCTTTTGATTTCCTGGATTTTCTCATCATCCTTCTGACCATTGCGTATATCCTGCTCCAATGTGGAGTCAACTTCCATTGCGATGGCCTCACCATTATTCACCAGACATAGATTGAGTCTTGCAAATTCCTCATGTAATTCTGTAGGCGTGTCATCTAAGCTCAACATGTTGACATGTATCTTTCGGCTTAAAGCATCTGCCACCACGTTCGCTTTTCCCGGATGATAGTTGATACCCACATCAAAGTCGTTGATCAGCTCTAACCATCTCCTTTGTCTGAGGTTAAGATCTGGCTGTGTGAAAATGTACTTTAATCTTTTATGGTCAGCATATATCTCTGTACTCTTTCCCATTAAATAGTGCCTCCAAAGTTTCAACGCGTGGACCATTGCGGCTAGATCTAGGTCATGCATAGGGTAGTTCTTCTCGTGTTTTTGAAGCTGTCTGGAAGCATATGCCACGACATACCCATCTTGCATGAGGACACATCCCAATCCGTGTCCAGAAGCATCACAATATATTGAAAAAAATTTCTGCATGTCTGGCATAACTAGCATTGGGGCTGGTGTCAATCTTTTGTTCAACTCCTAAAAACTCGCCTCACACTCCGGCATCCATGTAAATGTGATTTCCTTTTCTAACATCTTGGTGAGGGGTCTTGAGATCTTGGAGAACCCCTCAATAATTCGTCGGTAGTATCCAGCCAAGCCTAAGAACCTCCGGATTTTCCCGAGATTTTTAGGGGTCTTCCACTTCTGCGCATCCTCGATCTTGGCGGGATCCATGGATATTCCTCCTTCCGAGATTATATGTCCTAAGAAGGGGACTCTCTTCATCCAAAACTCACATTTACTTAGCTTGGCATATAGTTGATGTTCTCTCAATTTTTGCAACATCAATCTTAGATGCTTCTCATGTTCCTCTTCGTCTTTGGAGAAAATGAGAATGTCATCAATGAAAACCACCACACACTTGTCCAAGTATTCCATAAATACCTTGTTCATAAGGTACATAAAGTATGCCGGGGCATTGGTTAGCCCGAACAGCATGACGGTGTATTCATACAACCCATACCGAGAGACGAAAGCTGTCTTGAGAATGTCAGATGGTCTTATCTTCAGTTGGTGATATCCCGATCTGAGATCAATTTTTGAGAACGCACATGCCCCTCTCAACTGATCGAACAAGTCTTCAATGCGAGGCAACGGATACTTGTTCTTGATAGTTACCTCATTTAGTGCACGGTAGTCTACACATAGTCTTTGGGTTCCATCCTTCTTGGGCACGAATATCACTGGAGCTCCCCAAGGTGAGGAACTAGGACAAATGTACCCTTTTTCTGTCAATTCCTGGATATGTTCTTTGAGCTCTTCTAGTTATTTGGAATCCATCCGGTAAGGTCTCTTATATATCGGGGCTGTTCCAGGCATTAGTTCAATCGCAAATTCCACTTCATGATCTAGGGGCATACCTGATAACTCCTCAGGAAAAACATCTGGATACTCCTTGATGACCCTTATCTCTTCTAGTTCCACGTCCACTTGATTGAGTTTAATGTCCCTCCTAGGTTCTTAGACAACTATGAATTTAACTTTGGTGCTACTAGTGTGAGTTAGTTCCACCGTTCTAGTCGAACAATAGATAATGCCTTTATGTTTGGTCAACCAGTCCATACCCAAAATAATATCTGTCCCTTGTGAGTTTATCATTATGAGGTTTGCAGTAAATACTACCCCATTAATGTCTAGACTCACTTTAGGGCAGACTTGTCTTGTTCTTATATCTCCCCTAGGGAGATCACCGCTAACATATGATTCATTTGTGTTGTTGCTAGATCAGCTTCTTAACAAATCCTTGAGCAATGAACGAGTGGGTAGCACCAGAATCGAACAAAATGGTCGCAATATGGGGATTTGCAGGAAACTTACCAATCACCACATCAGGTGCCTCTTTCGCTTCTTCCATAGTCATGTGGTGTAACACCCTCAATTTCATATTCATGCATTGCATATAGAAAAACATTATAAAAGAAATAGAAATGGGAAAGAATCATAAAAATGGGAGAAAGATAGCTGAAAAGAGCCAATTCCAATTCGCCGAGGAGCGTCGTCGACACTTTCCACGGCCTGCTGGCCACGTGGAGCCTTCGGAGCTCATCCGTGCGGAGGGGGAGAGGTCCGACACTGCTGGCCACGTGGCAGGCTCGGAACTCGCCTTAGGAGAAGAGGCGAGGTCTGACCCCGCTGAACACATGTTGCCTTCGGAGCTAGTCTCTGCGAAGAAGTGAGGCTCAACCCGCGGGACACGTGTTGACTACGGAGCTAGTCTCTGCGGAGGGAGCGAGGTCCGGCACCGTGGGACACGTGTCAACTTCGGAACTCACCCCTGCAAAATGGATGAGGTCCGCCCCGCTGGACATGTGTCACTCTCGGAGCTCGCCTCCGAGAGGTCCGCCCCACGGGACACGTGTCGCTCTCGGAGCTCGCCTCCGAGAGGTCCGACCCCGCGGGACATGTGTCACCCTCGGAGCTCACCTCCGAGAGGTCCGGTCCTGATGGACACGTGTCGTCCTTGGAGCTCACCTCCGACGAGAAGGGAGGTCCGACACTGCTGTACACGTGTCAACCTCGGAGCTCGTCTCTGAGGAGAAAGTAAGTCCGGCGCTACTGGACACGTGGCACTCTCAGAGCTCGCCTCTGAGGAGAGGCGAGGTCCGACACTGACACGTGGCACTCCTAGAGCTCACCTCTGTAGAGAGGGGAGGCCCGACCCGTGAAACACGTGGCACACGCGGAGCTCGCCTCTTAGGGAGAGGGAGGTCCCGCCCGCCAGACACGTGGCGCACCCGGAGCTCGTCTCTGAGGAAAAAGGGAGGCCCGGCCCCCGCTGGACAAGTGGTGTCTCCGGAGCTCACCCTGCGGAGGTGACAAGATCCTTAAGCAGTTTTTCCCTGTGCTCGGGAGCACCCGGTACTGAGGAAACCGACACGATTTTCTTCCACGATTGCTGCCGCACCAAATCAATTGGAGATAAGTTGTTATGATCCAAAACAAATTGAATAGGACTCTTATTTGAAATCCAATCGTAGTAGGACTCTTCTTTCACCCCTTATAAATAGAACCCAAAACCCCCTGACCGCAACCACGCACCTATTTTCCACCTCCCAAGTCGGCGACTTGGAGACCCTAGCTTCCAACTCGCCCAGTTATACCCCCTTCGCCGGAGTTTAGCCACCAATGAGACCGCCGACGAGCCCCGTCACGCTCGCCGTCGCCGGAAGAGAGCCGACAAAATGTCCTGCTGCCATTGCTAGGAGAAAGTCCGAGGTAGGTCTTCATTACCATCTTATGACATCATCGCGGTTTCTACACATCTGTTCTCTTTGAACAGAAGTTTTTTTTCGTGTGGATAGATCACGTGTTGATCAGTTTTTGACGGTGGAATTGATATAGATCTTGAGTCAAGATCATCACCACGTCCACACTTGATCCTTACACCCTTGTTCACCATAAAACCCCATGCAAGCCCAGTAAAACATGCAAGAACACGTACAAACTGATCTAAATAAGACAACATCATAGGATTTGCACCATTGCATCTTGAGTAGAGTTTGTGCATGATGTTTGATTGCTATAATTTTGTATGTGTATGGTCGTGAGTAGAAGGACAAGCTCAGGAAGCTATCTACGAAGGACTACAGCACCAAGACTTCGAGGCATGTGAGCAACAAGAGCCACAGGAACAAGGCAAGTGCCCCTTGACCATATTGATCCCATGTTTTGGAAACTGTTTTGTTTGCGAAAACATGTATGCTTGAGTCAACTTGATGGGACACCCTTTTATAGGAGTTTACTAGTTTTGTTAAACACCCTTGTCGCCGGGAAAGTTGATGAGTCAGGTATGGTCGTTTTTGCTTTTTGCTTCGCTAATCTACGGGGTATGGGAAGCGAGATAGAACGAGTCTAGCTACTGCACTCATATGAAAAATGTTAATTAGAACTTGATGATGATAATGAACATGAATCGGGGGAGATCTAGGCAAGTTTGGTTCATGGATGTGGTAGAATGAGATGGTGGTTTACTTGCCGTAGATCTAAGGACCGGTTCATGCCAGCACATGCCAGGAAAACAGTGCCACCACAAGGCCAAATATGGGTGCAGCTTAGCTGACTAATTAGGTAAGTTGCTAGATTGTTGTGGACCGTGGAAGGCGCGGGGAATGGGAGTCGAGAGAGGACTGCCCTAGGAACCGCATGGCACAAGAGGGGGCCCGTAGGTGGGAGAATGGTGATTCGAGCATGCTGGTGAAACCTTAGTAAGTCCATACATCTAGTAGCCCCTTTGTAAAGGCTATTTTGTGATCTCTTGGCCATACACCGACGGTTGTGTACTGGTATAATGGAGGTTCTGCAATCGCCGATGGGTGACGAAATCACAAACTTGTGGGTAAAGTGGTGTCACCTCTTAAGAGTGTAAAACTATCATGATAGCCGTGCTTACGGTCACAAGCGCCTGGCCAACTCACATGATTAGAGGGAAGATTTGGGATAGAAACTTGGGATGGTTATTGGTATGGTTATGGCATGGTCTTGGGATTTGTTTCGGGACTGTTGAGTCTTGGTAATGAGATTGGTTTTGGGACTGTTAAGACATGACAATGAGATTTGGTCATGAGATGGATATGAACATGAGATGGTTATTATGAGCATGAGATAAAGTTGAGAAAGATTAATGGGTTGAGACATGATAAGTGATGAATCAGGAAGGAGGTATGTTGCTGTTTTACTTAAATATATGTTGGGATTAAATTCACCTAAAGCTAGTTGCTTTTTTTATCATGTTTGTGAAATAAACTTTGCTTTCTGCAATGAGCCTTTTTATTCCCTACCTTGCTGTAAGCTATATGTCATACTTTTCCCGCACTTGCTGAGTACGACATGTACTCATCCTTGCATTATCATACAAACATCAGCAACAAAAGAAGAGTACTTCGAAGATCATGTGGAGTACTAGGCGTGCGAACTACCGTCAACTTGCCTGTGGAGTTGGAGATGGGGCCGCTGCTGTTTGGTTGCTTCCGCTATCGTTTAGAGACTTCCGTTGCTAGAATAACTTAGAGACTTCCGCTGTAAGAATGAGTTAGAGATTGATGTAATAAAGTATATAAACCCTATTATTCATGGTTATATTCTTAATTTAGTTTGTGGATTACATGTGTATGTTGATGAACATCCTGGGCACACATATGCATTAGCTGGGTTCCATGTTTTACGGGGCCGGGCGTCACAGATTGGTATCGGAGCCACGTTGACTGTAGGACGCAAGCCTAGGTATAAGTCACAGATTTGTATCAGAGCCACGTTGACCGTATGTCGCAAGACTAGGTAGAGTGCACAGATTGGCATCAGAACCACATTAACCGTAAGATGCAAGCCTAGGTAGAATGGACACCCTAAAACACATAGGAACACCCTTCTAAACTGCTATTGTTGAAAATTGCTTGCTGCTGCACTTTCCTTGTCAATTCATCCACCGCATTTTCAGCCCCTCTTTTCTCTTCTTTTGGACAACCACACCTTTGCTTCCTTGCCCCATAACTTCTGAAGTTTTGGAGTTGTTTTTTCCTTCTCTAAAATTTCTCATGTCCTATTTATAGATGCCGGTGATTCGGAGTATGAGTACTCGTTCACCACCACGTGGGAGTGGACTTAACCCCATTAAGGTGTCCGATGGACCACCCTCCGTCACACGGCGGGAACAGCACTAGTTCACATGATTAAGTTTAGGACTCCTATTGAATAAGCTTGAATAGGAGTGGTGTGAACTTTTGCGATGATTGTCTGTGTTTGTGTGCTTGAGTGTGAGTTGTGGCACGCTTCGACGAAGGTCCATATCCACACATAGTAGAGAGATGTGAGATGCTTCGGCATGTGTTCACATTCTCGTATAAAAGTAAATATATTTAGTCCATCCACCTTGATGCATATAGTTCAGGGGGAGATCAATCTAAACTTTTAACTTCTACTCCACCCAACTCTCTCTCACTGATGGTGAGGGAAAATGACAGCCATCAAAGGAGGAACGTTCGTGGCAACCATGAACCCCAAGAGGATGGCAACGTTGAGTTTCCTGAAAATCCTAACCCCGGGGCTAGTGAAAACAACCTTGGACGGTTGATGGCTATGCAGAACCAGCTCATGCAAACTATGATCCAAACTTTGGGTCAGCTGCAAGCCAACAACAACCATCCTAACCCCGTTCCTGCACCACCACCACCACCACCACCGCCGGCTCACAACCAACTGAGAGAGTTAATGAGGACTCGACCGCCTACTTTTGCACAAGCTAATGATCCCATGGATGCCGATGATTGGTTGAAGTCCATGGAGAAGAAGCTTGCTATTGTTCAGTGCAATGATCGGGAGAAAGTTCTCTTCGCATCGCACCAACTTATGGGAGAAGCCGCTGACTGGTGGGACACTCTTTGTAATGCTCATGTCGACCAGGAGACTATCACTTGGGCTGAGTTCAAGGAGAGTTTCCGCTCTCATTACGTCCCTGCTAGAGTCATGATGCTTAAAAGGCAAGAGTTCAAAGGTCTCCGCCAAGGCAGGAAGAGCGTGAATGAGTACCTCAACAAGTTCATGCAGCTGCCAAGGTATGCCCCCAAGGATGTCAACTCGGATCAAAGGAAGCAATACTTGTTCATGAGAGGGTTGAACAATGAGATCCATGTTCAACTGCTCAATAATGACTATGCAAACTTGCAGAAGCTAGTTGACAAAGTATAGTGGTTGAGAGCAAGATCCGTGAGATCGAGCAAGAGGGCAAGAGAAAGATGCCATACCAGCCTTAAGGGAGCAATGTACGTCCCCGTTCCATGCCCCCAGCTGCACCACAGTATGGCTCGTCCGCTTCTACTTTTCGCCCTAATCAACCACCACAGCAACGTCCTGTTATGCAAGCACCTCGTGTGCCTTTGCCTCCTGCGCCCCGTCCCAACATGGGTGCTTATGCTCAAAACCACCCCTGCTCTAACGTTCCTGCTGTCTTGGGCAACAAGGCATGCTTTTCATGCGGAGACACGGGACACTTTGCAAGTCAGTGCCCGAGGAAAGGCCTTGAACAGCCAACCAACGCGCCCAAGCAGAACCCACGGCCGAACGGAGGAGCTAATCAAGGTAACCGTGGGCAGCAGAACTTCGCTCGTGGCAACGTGAATCTTGTCTCCGCTGAGGAAGCACAACAGGATGAGGACGTTGTGATTGGTATGTTCTTTGCCAACTCCAACCCAGCCACTGTTTTATTTGATTCCGGAGCATCGCATTCATTCATATCATCCAAGTATGTTACCAAGTACAATCTGCCCATATCACACATGAAATATACTATGGCTCTGTTTGGCACAGCTTCTGAACCAGCTTTTTTATAAAAATAAGCTGCGGGTGTACCAAACAGTCAGCTTCTCCAGCAGCTTATTAGTTCACCTGCTTCTAAGAATGAACTAAAAGCATGGTATAAGTTTAAGCTGCTGTTCACCAGCTTTTCAGACAAGCTGCTTTTTTAACAAGTTTAAGCCGTGCCAAACAGGGCCTATGTTGGTTAATTCTCCCGGTGGAGAGATGAGAACTAATATAGTATGTCCAAAAGTAAACCTTAAAATAAGGGGGGTAGACTTACTTGCCAACCTTATTGTCTTGGATTCTCAAGGGCTTGATATAATACTTGGAATGGATTGGTTAAGCAAGCACAACAGAGTTATCCAATGTGCTGAGAGGAGCGTGCAGTTGACAAATGAGCACGGTATTCATATTGAGTTCGAGTCAGCCTAACCGGCAACCGAGAAGGCAACGTTGAACCACGTCGAAGAAGCAACATTGGAAAGCATTCCGGTGGTTCAAGAATATTCGGACGTGTTCCCGAAAGAACTTCCAGGTATGCCACCTGACCGGGACATTGAGTTTGCCATTGATTAGTACCTAGAACTGCACCCATAGCAAAGAGGCCATATAGGATGCCCGTTAATGAACTAGTGGAACTTAAGAAGCAAATTCAGGAGCAGCTAGAAAAGAGTTTTATTCGCCCAAGCTCATCACCATGGGGAGCCCCTGTGCTCTTCGTAGACAAGAAAGATGGGACCCAAAGAATGTGTTTGGATTATAGGTCTCTAAATGAGGTGACGATCAAGAATAAATACTCGCTGCCCCGTATAGAGGACCTGTTTGACCAAATGAAAGGTGCTCGAGTTTTCTCCAAGATTCATCTTCTGTCGGGATACTTCTAGCTAAAGATTAAACCCTCCGACATACCCAAGACTGCTTTCGAACATGGTATGGTTCGTACGAATAATACCGTTATGTCTTTTGGGTTAACGAATGCACCCGCATATTTCATGTACCTCATGAATAAGGTCTTCATGGAGTACTTGGACAAGTTCGTCATGGTTTTCATTGACGATATCATGGTGTATTCGAAAAGTGAGGAAGAACATGAAGAACATTTGAGATTGACATTACAGAAACTGTGAGAGCATCAATTGTATGCCAAGCTCAGCAAATATCAATTTTGGCTAAAGAAGATATCGTTCCTAGGCCACATCATCTCCGAGGAAGGAGTATCGGTTGATCCCGGAAAAGTGGGAGATGTTCTGAAGTGGAACCAATCGCAAAACGTGAGGGATATTCGGAGTTTCCTTGGGATGGTTGGATACTACCGACGGTTCATCAAGGATTTCTCCAAAATAACAAAGTCTATGACTGAATTGCTAATGAAGCGAAAAGCATTTCAGTGGACACCCATGTGTCAAGAAAGCTTCGAGGAGCTCAAGAAAATGCTAACCACAACACCGGTTTTGGTATTGCCGGACGTGAGCAAGAGTTTTGACATATATTGTGACACATCAAGACAAGGGTTTGGATGTGTGCTCATGCAAGAAGGACAAGTGGTAGCCTATGCATCGAGACAACTAAAGAAACATGAGCTAAATTACCCCACACATGACTTGGGACTTGCAGCCGTGGTAAATGCCTTGAAGATTTGAAGACATTATATCCTTGGCCACTGATGTGAGATCTATACGGATCACAAAAGCCTCAAGTACATATTCACGCAAATGGATCTGAATTTGAGGCAACGTTGATGGTTGGAACTCATCAAGGATTATGATGTTGGAATCAACTATCACCCCGAAAAGGCCAATGTAGTAGCTGATGCATTGAGCCGAAAAGGAGCATGTCATCAACTCACGGTTCGGGAGCTACCGCCCGAACTACGCAAGGAGTTCGAATAGTTACATCTCGTTTTCTTGAATAAGATGGAAGTGATAAAACTCAACTCCTCGCTGGAACAAGAGATACGAGATGGCCAAGCAACGGATGAGGAAATCAAGGAGATCAAGGAAAGAATCTGACAAGGCATAGAAAAGGACTTCAAGGAAGACGAGAAGGGTACGCTTTAGTTAGGGAAAAAGATTTGTGTGCCTAACGTGAATCACATCCGTGACACAATATTAAAGGAGGCACATGACTCATCTTATTCCATACATCCCGGCAGTACAAAGATGTACAAGGATCTGAAAACTTGTTATTGGTGAGATGGTATGAAAAGGGACATAGCTGAGTATGTTGCCTTATGCGATACGTGCCATCGGGTGAAGGCCGAACATCAAAGACCCGCTGGACTGTTGCAACCATTGAAAGTACCCGAGTGGAAGTGGGAAGACATCAGCATGGATTTCATCGTCGGATTACCAAGTACTCGGTCGGGTTACGACTCCATCTGGGTTATTATGGACCGATTGACGAAAACAGTCCATTTTCTTCCTGTTAGAACCATGTACCGCATCGTAGAGCTAGCCGAACTGTACATGGAGCAAATCGTGTGCTGTCATGGAGTCCTGAAGAGGATAGTTTCAGATCGGGGTACCCAATTTACCTCTAGGTTCTGTAAAAAGCTGCATGAAGCTATGGGTACACGACTGGATTTCAGCTCCGCTTATCACCCGCAAACCGATGGGCAAACTGAGAGGACAAATCAAATTTTGGAAGACATGTTGAGAGCCTGCGCCTTGAAACATGGGCGTAGTTGGGATAGGAGTTTGCTATATGCTGAGTGCTCATACAATAACATCTATGAAGCCAGCTTGAAGATGTCACCTTTCGAAGCATTGTATGGAAGACGGTGTAGAACGCCGCTATTCTGGAATAAGACCGGAGATGTAACACCCTCAGTTTCATATTCATGCATTGCATATAGAAAAACATTATAAAAATAGAAATGGGAAGGATCATAAAAATGGGAGAAAGATAACTGAAAAGAGCCAATTTCAATTTGCCGAGAAGCGTTGTCGACACTTCCCGCGGCCTGCTGGCCACGTGGTGCCTTCAGAGCTCATCCCTGCGGAGGGGGTGAGGTCCGGCACTGCTGGCCACGTGGCAGGCTCGGAAGTCGCCTCGGGAGAAGGGGCGAGGTCTGATCCCGCTGGACACGTGTCGCCTTCGGAGCTAGTCTCTGCGGAGAAGCGAGGCTCAGCCCCGCGGGACACGTTTCGACTTCGGAACTCACCCCTGAAAAAGGGATGAGGTCCGCCCTATGGACACGTGTCACCTTCGGAGCTCGCCTCCGGGAGGTCCGACACTGCAGGACACGTGTCACCCTCGGAGCTTGCCTCTGGGAGGACCGACACTGCTGGACACGTGTCGACCTCGGAGCTCACCTCCGAGGAGAAGGGAGGTCCGACACTTTTGTACACGTGTCGCTCTCGGAGCTCGCTTCCGAGAGGTCCGCCCCGCTGGACACGTGTTGACCTCGGAGCTCGTCTCTGAGGATAAAGGCGGTCCGGCGCTGCTGGACACGTGGCATTCTCGGAGCCCACCTCTGAAGAGAGGGGAGGTCCGGCACTGACACATGGCGCACATGGAACTCGCCTCTGTAGAAAGGGGAGGTCCGACCCGCCAGACACACGGTGCCACTGGAGCTCGCCCCTGAGGAAAAGGGAGGCTCGGCCCCCGCTGGACACGTGGCGTCTCCGGAGCTCACTACTGAGGAGATTCGAGGTCCTTAGGCGGTTTTTCCTCATGTGCGCGGGAATACTCGGTACTGAGGAAACCGACACGATTTCTTCCACGTTGTCACCGCATCCAAATCAATTGGAGATAAGTTATTAAGATCCAAAACAAATTTTATAGGACTCTTATTTGAATTCCAATCGGAGTAGGACCCTTCTTTATCCCTTTATAAATAGAACCCGAAAACCCCCTTGGCCGTAACACCTTTTCCCAAGTCGACAACTTAGAGGCCCTAGCATCCAACTCGCTGAGTTAACCCCCTTCGCCGGAGTTCAGTCGCCGGTGAGACCGCCGAAGAGCCCCGTCACGCTCGCCGTCGCCGAAAGAGAGCCGACGATCTGTCCTGCTGCCATTGCTTGGAGGAAGGCCGAGGTAGGTCTTCGTTCCCACCTTACGATACCATCGCGGTTTTCTTCGCATTTGTTTTTCCTCGAACAGAAGCTTTTTCGTGTGGACAGATCACATGTTGATCGGTTTTTGACGGTGGAATTGATCTGGATCTTGAGTCAAGATCATCACTACGTCCACACTTGATCTTTACACCTTTGTTGTGACGCCCTCAATTTCGTTAAAAAACCACAGAAATGAGAACTGATGCATATGTGTGCCTAGGATGTTCATCACACATATACACATCATCTACAAACTGAATTTCAGAATATATATAACCATGAATAACAGAGTTTATTACAAGGTTTCATGAGTCTTGGACTCATGCTCACAGCGGAAGTCTTCTAACTAATGCGGAAGCAATTCTAAGCAGCAGCGGCTCCATCTCTACTCCATCCCCACAGGCAAGGTTGAGGATAGATTACATGCCAAATGCTCCACTTGGTCTTCATAGTAATCTTCTCCTGTTGCTGCTGATGAAATAATAATGCAAGTTTGAGTACAATGATGTACTCAGCAAGTGCGGGAAAAATATATATGTAGCTCACAACAAGATAGTTATAAAAAGGCTCATTGCAGAAAGAAAAGTTATTTATCAAAAATCACGATAAAACAGCAACCTATCTTTAAGTGAATGTAATCCCAATATTTATTAAAATACCAATCATACCTCTATTATGTTCATTACCTTCCATGTCCCAACCAGACATTAATCAACCTCATTCTTGCTCACGAATACCTTCTCGTATTCGCTACCATCTCAAGAATATCATCTCGTATTTGCTACTATTTTATCTCATAAACAATTTCGTCTCACTCCAAGACCAACCTCGTTGCCATGACTCAACAGTCATGCAACCCATCTTATCACCCGGATTCAACAGTCCCGAAAACAAAACCAAAACCAAATCATCCAAAACCATCCCAACTAATCATGGAAGTTAGCCAGGCGCTCATGACCGTAAGCTCGGCTATCATGATAGTTTTAGACTCTGCATAGTTTGCACCTCTTTACCCACAAGTTTGTGATTTTGTCACTCGTCGGCGACTGCAGAACCTCCATTATACCAATACACAACCGTCGGTGTATGGCCAAGAGATCACAAATAGCCTTTACAAAGGGGTTACTAGATGTATGGACTCACTAAGGTTTCACCGGCAAGCTAGAATCTCCAATTCTTCCACCCACGGGCCCCCTCTTGTGCCATGCAGTTCCCAGGGCAGTCCTCACTCGACTCCTATTCCCCTCGCCTTCCACGGTTCATAACAATCTAGCAACTTACCTAATTAGTCAGCTAAGCCGCACCCATACTTGACCTTGTGGTGGCACTGTTATCCTGGCATGTGCTCGCATGAACCGGTCCTTAGATCTACGGCAAGTAAGCCACCATCTCTTTCTACCTCATTCACAAACCCAGGCTTGTCTAGATCTCCCTCTGATCCATGTTCATTAACAACCTCAGTTCCTCATAAATCTTACGAGTGCAGTTAGCTAGACACATCCATCTCGCCCCCCAATCCCATGGACTCAGCGAAGAATAAATTAAAACCATACCCGACTCATAAACATCCCTGGCGATAAGGGTAGTTTAACCAAAACTAGTAAACTCCTATAAAAGGGTTTCCCATCATATTTGACTCAGCACACACACACCTTTTCGCAAAACAAAACAGTTTCCCAAAACATAGGATCAATATGGTCAAGGGGCACTTGCCTTGTTCTGGCTGTTCCGGTTGCTCTTGGATCTCGAAACCTTGTTGTGGCAGCTCGTCGTAAACGGTTCCCTGAGCTTGTCCTTCTATACGCGATCACGCACATACAAGATTCACAACAATCAATATCGTGCACAAACTTTAACTAGATGCGATGATGCATATGCATGCTATCCTATGATCAGTTTTTATTAGATCAGTTTGTACGTGTTCTTGTATGGTTTGCATGGATTTTATGATGAACAGGGGTGTTCGGATCAAATGTGGACGTGGCGATGATCTTGACTCTAGATCAGACCGATCAACACGTGATCTGTTCATAAAAAGCTTCTGTTCGAAAGGAATCAAAGAACAGATGCAAAGAAAACGCGACGATGTCGTAAGGTGGTATTGGAGACCTACCTTATGTTCTTTTTAGTCTCAAGGTCCTTCTCCTAGCAAGACAGATCGTTGAGGTCCTCTTCCGGTGATCTTCCTTGACTGAACTCCGGCGAAGGGTTTATTCGGCGAGTTGGGGCTAGGGCTCTAAGTCGTCGGCTCAGGAGTTTGGAAAAGAAGTTCGTGGTTTCGGCCAAGGGTTCTGGGTTCTATTTATAATCGGTAAGAAAGAGTTCTAATCTGATTGTATTTCAAATAAGAGTCCTATTCAGATTGTCGTTGAATCTTAACAACTTATCTTTAGTTGATTTGGTGTGGTAACATTGTGGAATTCATGTCAGTTTCCTCTCCGTACCGGTATTTCCACGCGTACAGAATCCAAAAACCGCTCCAGAACTCGTTACTTCCGCAGTGATGAGCTCCGGAAGCTCCACGTGTCCACCGGGGCCTGGTATCCCCCTTTCCGCAGAGACGAGCTCCGGTTGTGCCGCGTGTCAAGTGAGCGAGACCTCCCTCTCGTTCAGAGGTGAGCTCCGCGTGCGCCACGTATCCTGGCGGTGGGGACCTCCTCTCTATTTGGAGGTGGCTCCGCGCATGCCACGTGTCAGTGTCGGACCTTCCCTCTCTCCGGAGGTGGCTCCGGGTGTGCTACGTGTCCTAACAGCGCCAGACTTTCTTTCTTCTCAGAGACGAGCTCTGAGGTTGACACGTGTCCAACAGTGACGGACCTCTCCAGATAAGCTCCGGTGGCGACATGCGTCCACTAGAACTGGACCTCTCGGAGGTGAGTTCCGAGATCGATACGTATCCCGCGTAACTGGTCCTCTGATTTCCATGGTTACTAGCTTCGAAGGTGACACGTGTCCTGCGGAACTGCCTTCGCTTCTCCGCAGAGGCTAGCTCTAGAGGCAACACGTGTCTCACAGGGTCGGACCTCTCCCCCTTTGCGGGGATGAGCTCCGAAGGCACCACGTGGCCAGCGGGCCGTGGGAGTTGTCTTCGGCGCTCTTGGTGAACTGGATTTTGCTCTTTTTGGCTATAGTTTTAATTCTTTCTCTGTCCCCCCTTCTTTTAAAATGTTTTCTTTACATGAAACATGAATACATGCAGAAACCAAAAATGAGGGTGTCACATTTGTCCACCATAAAGCCCCATGCAAACCATTAAAACACGCAAGAACACGTACAAACTGATCTAAATAAGACAGCATCATAGGATTTGCACCATTGCATCTTGAGTAAAGTTTGTGCATGATATTGATTGCTATAATTTTGTATTTGCATGGTCGTGAGTAGAAGGACAAGCTCATGAAGCTATCTACGAAGGACTACAGCACCAAGACTTCGAGACACGTGAGCAACAAAAGCCACAGGAACAAGGCAAGTGCCCCTTTACCATTGATCCCATGTTTTGGAAACTGTTTTGTTTGCGAAAACGTGTTTGCTTGAGTCAACTTGATGGGACACCCTTTTATAGGAGTTTACTAGTTTTGTTAACCACCCTTGTCGCCGGAAAAGTTGATGAGCCGGGTATGGTCATTTTTGCTTTTTACTTCGCTAATCTACGGGATATGGGAAGCGGGATAGAACGTGTCTAAGTACTGCACTCATATGAATAATGATTATAAGAACTTGATGATAATAATAAGCATAGAATCTGGGGAGATCTAGGCAAGCTTGGTTTGTGGATGTGGTAGAATGAGATGGTGGTTTACTTGCCGTAGATCTAAGGACCGGTTCATGTCAGCACATGCCAGGAAAACAGTGCCACCACAAGGCCAAATATGGGTGCGGCTTAGCTGACTAATTAGGTAAGTTGCTAGATTGTTATGGACCGTGGAAGGCGCGGGGAATGGGAGTCGAGAGAGGACTGCCCTGGGAACTGCATGGCACAAGAGGGGGCCCGTAGGTGGGAGAATGGTTATTCGAGCCTGCTGGTGAAACCTTAGTGAGTCCATACATCTAGTAGCCCCTTTGTAAAGGCTATTTTGTGATCTCTTGGCCATATAACGACGGTTGTGTACTGGTATAATGGAGGTTCTGCAGTCGCCGATGGGTGACGAAATTACAAACTTGTGGGTAAAGTGGTGCAACCTCTTAAGAGTGTAAAATTATCATGATAGCCGTGCTTACGGTCACAAAGCGTCTGGCTAACTCACATGATTAGATGGGCTTGTTATTGGGATGGTTATTGGTATGGTTATGGTATGGTCTTGAGATTGGTTTCGGGACTGTTGAGTCTTGGTAATGAGATTGGCTTCGGGACTGTTGAATCATGATAATGAGTTTTGTTTTCGGTTATATGATTATGAGATGGATATGTGACACCCTCATTTTCGGGTTCTGCATGTATTCATGTTTCATGTAGGAAAACATTTTTAAAATATATAGAAACAGAAAAGAAATAAAAAAGATAGTCAAAAAGAGCCAATTCCAGTTCACAGAGAGCGCCGAAGACAACTCCCGCGGCTCGCTGGCCACGTGGCGTGTTCGGAGCTCATCTCCGCAAATGGGGAGAGGTCCGCCACTAAACTGGCTACGTGGCAGGCTCGGGGCTCATTCCCGCAAAGGGGGAGAGGTCCGACCCCGTGGGACACGTGTTGCCCCCAGAGCTAGCCTCTGCGGAAGGAGCGAGGCCAGTCCCGCAGGACACGTGTCGGCTGCAGAGAAATTCATCGCGGAAAAGAGAGGACCAGCCGCGCGGGACACGTGTCGCTCTCGGAGCTCACTTCTGAGAGGTCCTGCCCCGCTAGACACATGTCGCTCTCGGAGCTTGCCTCCGAGAGGTCCGGTCCTATTGGACACGTGTCACTTTCGGAGCTCACCTCCGGGAGGCCCGACACTACCAGACACGTGTCACCTCCGGAGCTCGCCTCCGGGAGGTCCCATGCTGATGGACATGTGTCGACCTCGGAGCTCGTCTCTGAGGAAAAGGAAGTCCGGCGCTACTTGATGCGTGACATTCTTGGAGCTCACTGTCGAAGAGAGGGGAGGTCCGGAATTGACACATGGCACCCTCGGAGCCACATCCGAAGAGAGGGGAAGTCCGGAACTGACATGTGGCGTTCGCGGAAGCTCTCCTCTGTTGAGAGGGGAGGTCCCGACCCACCAGGCACGTGGCGCATGAGGAGCTCGTCTCTAGAGAGAGGGGAGGTTCCTGCCAGCCAACGGGTGACGAAATCACAAACTTGTGGGTAAAGTGGTACAAACTCTGCAGAGTCTAAAACTATCATGATAGACGAGCTTACGATCACGAGCGTCTGGACAACTCACATGATTAGATGGGAGGTTATGCTTTTGGTTTTGGTTATGGTTTGGTTTTGGGGACTGTTGAGTCCGGGTGATAAGATTGGTCGCATGCCTGTTGAGTCATGGCAACAAGTTTGGTCTCAGTGTGAGATGGAATTGTTTATGAGATGAAATGGTAGCGAATACGAGAAGGTATTTGTGAGCCAAATTGAGAAAGATTAATATCTGGTTGAGACATGGAAAGCGATGAGACATAATGGAGGTATGTTGGTATTTTATTACGTATTGGGATTATATTCACTTAAAGTTCAGTTGCTGTTTTATCGTGATTTTGAGAAATAACTTTGCTTTCTACAATGAGTCTTTTTATACCTTCCTTGTTGTGAGCTACATATCATATTTTCCCGCACTTGCTGAGTACATTGTACTCAAACTTGCATTACTACTTCATCATCAGCAACAGGAGAAGAATACTATGAAGACCAAGTGGAGCCTTACGCGTGTAATCTGTCCTCAACCTTGCCTATGGGGATGGAGTAGAGATGGAGCTGCTGCTGCTTAGATTGCTTCCGCACTAGAATAAAGACTTCCGCTGCTAGATTTAGACTTCCGCTGCTTAGATAAGACTTCCGCTGTTAGTATGAGTCCAAGACTCATGAGACTTTGTAATAAACCCTGTTATTCGTGGTAATATATATTCTGAATTCAGTTTGTGGAACATATGTATATGTGTGATGAACATCCTGGGCACACATATGCATCAGTTCTCGGTTCTATGGTTTTCCACAGAATTGAGGGCGTCACAGATTGGTATCAGAGCCACGGGTTGACGGTAGGTTATACGCCTAGATAGATAAGTCACAGATTGGTATCAGACACAGATTGGTATCAACATGCCACGGGTTGATCGTAGATCACACAACCTAGATAGGTCACAGTTTGATATTAGAGCCGCCATGCCTAGTCACAGATTGGTACGAACCACAGATTGGTGTTAAAAGCCACATTGACCATATGTCACACCCGGTTTTTCCGAAGAACAACCAAGTGAATATCACATGTATGCCAGGATCATTTTCTCATACATGTGATGACAAATAGTGAAGCATCATTTATTACAAGCCAGGTGTCAAATATAAATAAGTCTTACATCGCAAATGTCTCAATGGACGCTAATGCTTCATCACAAGTAAATAAACTAGCAGCGGAATATTATTCTTTGGGGCTCCATCACAGGCGTTGCCCGGGGGTCTTCATGAACCTAAAAACCTTCCTCGGGTCCAAAATCTTGGTCATTATACACCACCTCATTATCTTGACCTGAGCAGCAATATAAACCAACAAATATGCAAGGTTGAGTACCAAGGGTACTCAGCAAGTGTGGGAAAATTATATCATGCATGGCTAGAACAAGGAGAGGTTGAACTCATGGTTAAAGCACTACGCAATTAATACATATCACCTTAGCTTATTAAGCACCTACATTACTACACAGGTGAAAAGGTCCCAATCTCCCATCCCATCATCATAATCCAATAACCATAATCATCATTTCCAAATGTTAAGCTCCCCGCTTAACTTCCAAAACCATCAATCCTCTAATCATGAATAAGTCCAGGCCGCTCTTAACCGTGAGCACGGCTGTCAAGACAGTTTTGACTCTGCAGAGTTTGTACCACTGTACCCACAAGTAGTGATTTCATCCCCCGTTGCCGGGTGGACTAAAAGAACCTCCATTATGCCAGTGGCTACGATCCACATTCACACTTCCCAGGTGTGTGGCCAGGAGATCACTACGAAGCCTTTACAAAGGGATTCCCGACGAGCGTGGGCCCACTGAGGTTTCACCCCTAACAGCATACAAGAGGCTCCAACCCCGCTGCAGTGGCCCCCTCTTGAGCCTTGCGGTTCATATGGTAGTCCAGCTGACACCTAATCCCCGCACCATCCAACACACCCATACTACGCCGGGGATACACCTAATTAATTGGCCAAGCTGCCCCATCTCAGCATGTGGTTGGCACTGTATAGCCGGGTTACATGCTCCATGAACCGGTCCTTAGGATCCAGGCAAGTACTAAACACAAACCCAAGTCTCGTGCACCCAGCACACAACCAAAACATCCAACTTGCCTTGATCCCTACCTCTACATAACTCACAATGTCTCATTCAAGAGTATGGTAAAATAAACTGATGATCTCATATCCCAAATATCCCATTCTAAGCATGGCTAAGCATATGCATGTAAATAAATGACATGACAAAATAAATCCCAACCCAAGCTTCAAGAAAACAAGGTAATGCAATTCTAGGGAAACTTCCTAGCATGGGTTTCATATTTCATTTGACAATGCAAATAATTCTATCTACACATCCTAGCATAGGATCAAAGTGGTCAAGGACACTTGCCTCCTTCTTGCTGCTCTTGAAATTGGTAGTCCTGATCTTGGAAAGGGTTAACTTGCTCTTGAGCAGGTTCTACTTCATACCATCACACATAGCAAAAGAAGAACAAAAATCATAAGACATAGTTCACACTTCTTACTTCATACAAACCACACATTCATATTTATAAAAGTTCTTTACCATTATATGTGTTGTGGTTACTTTATGTGTGTTGAGTTGTGGCTTGCATGCACTTTTAACCATGTGTATATGATTCTTACTTTTGTGTCCACCTTTATACTTACATACTATTTATATGGGTTTCCAATAAATTTCTTATATTCAACTACTTCACCTTTTTACTACAAAGTGTGTATGAAAAGTATTATTCTTCCCCATATGTGCTTTCATAACTTCTATCAACCCTAAACTGAATTCTTTGTATTTTAGAAACTCCATTTATCATTTACTAGTTGCTATATTTTCAGATTTATATTCCTATGCATAATTGTGTATTTTATTATTAAATTAGTAATACACATCACCTAAACAGATTAGGTTCTGGTCCTAAATAATTTAAAATCATATTTTGACCTTGGCTTATGATGTAGACCATTTCATAATTATTTTCCCTATTTTTCTATAACTATTCTTTACTTAAAAATGTGTCCCTATACTAATAAATGTGAATAATAGATAAAACAGATTTATTTCAGCCCAAAAATATATTTTTATCTCACTCCAAAGTTTTCTAAGTACTGAGAAAGTTTTTAATAAATTTTGACAATTATGTTTGTCCCCCTTTTTAATTTTTAAACACTAGTTACATATTCAATTTTCTAAATTAAATACTAAACAGGGCTAAAAAGTAAACTCACCCCATTACAGGGTCTATAATATTATTTTCATAATTTCCAGGGGTCTAGCTACACTTATCAGAGGTGTTTTTCTTAATTTCTATTAAGTACAGGGGGCTAAAACTGATTTTTAAATGAATTTACATGATTTTCTGGAGTTCCAGGGGCTAGATCTGAAGTTTCCGGGGCTAGCTCTCAATTCCAGAGAACCCCAGGGGGTAGCACGTAAGAATTTCAGTCTTTATAACGCGGGGCTGACGTGGACCGTCCGATTTTAAACCGACGGCTGAGATTATAACATCGAACCGGTACGCGGGGTTTTAAAGTCTACCGTGCGATTTAAAATAAACGGCGCACAAGCGGCCACGTCGCTCTGATCGAGCGCGGGCGGCGCTGCCGGCGGCGCACGGCGGCGGGAAGCGGCGATCTCGCCGGAAAGTTTCGGATCTTCGAGAATTCTGCCTAGAACTGTGATCTTATGGCCTAGATCGGTAGGGGGGAGGTCAGGGATCTCACCTCGGGGGTTTTCTCGAGCTCGGGGGTCCTGGAAAGTGATCGGCGGCGAGGTCCGAGGCAAAACCACGGCGAAGCTCGTCGGCGCTGCGTTTACACCGTAACTCTCCGAGTTTTCTGCACCTGCAAAGTTCCCCGGAGGCGGTGGATCAAGACCAGCGAGTTAGATCAGTGTTTCCGAGCTTAGATCGGCCAGAATTCACCGGCGAAGTCTCGGTGCTCACCAGAGTAAAAATCGGCGATCGCGTGGGAAAAACTGATCGGAGCTGGGGTTTTTATAGCCGGGGGAGGGCGGTGGGTCAGTTGTGATCGAGTTGGATTCTTCTGGGACCGGAATTCGGGCTGCGGGACGGGTTTTCCGATCGGTTAAGATCGCGCGTGCTCGGGGAAAAGTCCGGGGTCGCGGGGTTAGGGATGACAGGTGGGTCCCACCCGTCTGTGAGAGGCAGCGCGGCGCGCGCGGGGGCGGGCTGGCGCGGGGAAGCTGGGCCGGCTGGCGGGTTTCGGCCCACTGGCCGGTTTTTTTCCCGTTTCTCTTTTTCTTTTTCCATTTCTTTTCTGTTTTGAGTATAATTTGAATTCCAGTTTGAATTTGAATTTTTGCAAAACATGCAACACGTCCAAAAAATTTTAAATTCCTCTCTGAACATGGTTTAGTGTTTTGAATCAAAATTTTGGGGTGTTACAGCTCTACCCCCCTTAAAAGAAATCTCGTCCTCGAGATTGGTGTTTCTAAGAAAACAATTCCGGAAATTGTGCCTTGAGCTCATCTTCCCGTTCCCAGGTAGCTTCCTCTTCTGAGTGATGCTTCCACTGCACCTTGCACATCCGGATTCTCTTGTTTCTGGTGAGGCGTTCCATTGTCTCCAAAATCTTGTATGGTTGCTCGGCATAAGACAAATCTTCAGCTACATCCACTTCATTCATGGGTAACAACTCCTCAGGCGTCCTCAGACATTTCTTGAGTTGTGACACATGGAATACATCGTGTACATCCGATAGATGAACCGGTAACTCTAGTTGGTACGCCACTTCGCCTTTTCTTTCCAAAACTTGAAAGGGTCCGATGTATCGAGGTGACAACTTCCCTTTCACCTTGAACCGACGAAGTCCTCTGATAGGGGACACCTTGAGATAAACATAGTCTCCCACGTTGAAAACGAGTTCTCTTCTTCGTACATCGGCATAGCTCTTTTGGCGTGTTTGTGCTATCCTCAAATTGTTGCGAATCTCCCTCACCTTCGCCTCGGCTTCTTGTAGCACTTCTGGACCAAACACTTTACTTTCTCCTGTTTGGTTCCAAAATAGGGGAGTTCTGCACTTCCTTCCATACAAAGCTTCAAACGGTGACATTTTCATACTAGCTTGATAGATGTTGTTATAGGAAAACTCCGCATACGGTAAGTTCTTGTCCCAACTCCTATTGTTTTTGAGTGCACATGCCCTTAACATATCTTCAAGGATCTGATTGGTTCTCTCCGTCTGCCCGTCAGTTTGGGGATGATAGGCAGAGCTGAAATTCAGATGGGTTCCCATGGTTTCATGCAACTTTTGCCAAAACCTCGAGGTGAACTGTGTCCCTCGGTCCGACACTATCTTCTTTGGCACTCCATGGTAACACACAATCCTTGACATGTACAATTCTGCCAATTTGGATCCGCTGTAGCTTTCTTTCACAGAGATGAAATGAGCTACCTTGGTTAGCCTATCAATAATGACCCATATTGAATCATACCCGGATTGGGTCCTAGGCAATCCCACGACAAAATCCATGCTGATTTCTTCCCATTTCCATTCAGGCACTTTGAGTGGTTGCAATAATCCCGCGGGTCGTTGATGTTCTGCTTTCACCAACTGACATGTGTCACATAGGGCAACATGTTCCGCGACATCTCGCTTCATGCCATACCACCAATACCTGCTCTTGAGGTCCTGGTACATCTTCGTACTCCCAGGATGAATGGAATAGTCGGAATCGTGAGCCTCCTTCAAAATTAATTCACGGATCTCTTTTACTTCTGGCACACAAATCCTTTTCCCGTGCCACACCGTTCCTTGTTCATCCTCTCTAAAACCAGGAGCTTTATTTTCCTTGATAAGCTGTCTGATCTCTTGTATCTTCTCATCATTCTTTTGGCCCTCGCGTATGTCTTGCTCAAGTGTGGAGTCCACTTCCATGGCGATGGCTTCACCACTATTTACTAGACATAGATTGAGTCTTATAACCTCGTCCTTCAATTCTGCAGGCATGTCCTTCAGGCTCAACTTATTGACCTGCACTTTCCAACTCAAAGCATCGGCCACGACGTTTGCTTTCCCGGGATGATAGTTGATGCCCACATCAAAGTCATTGATTAGCTCTAACCATCTCCTTTGTCTGAGGTTGAGATCTGGTTGTGTGAATATGTACTTCAAACTCTTATGATCCGTATATATCTCTGTCCTCTTCCCCATCAAATAGTGCCGCCAAATTTTCAACGCGTGTACCACTGCGGCTAGTTCTAGGTCATGTGTAGGATAGTTCTTCTCGTGCTTCCGAAGCTGCCGGCATGCATAAGCCACGACATGTCCTTCTTGCATGAGAACACATCCCAACCCATTTCCAGAGGCATCGCAGTACACTGTGAAATTCTTCTGCATATCTGGCATAACCAGCACTGGGGCTGTTGTCAATCTCTTCTTTAGCTCCTGAAAGCTCGTATCGCACTGTGGCGTCCAGGTGAATGTGATTCCCTTTTCCAACAGTTTGGTGAGAGGTCTCGAGATCTTGGAGAATCCCTCAATAAACCGTCGATAGTATCCAGCCAATCCCAAAAAGCTTCGAACTTCCCCGACATTTTCAGGGGTCTTCCACTTCTGGATATCCTCGATTTTGGCGGGATCTACGGAGATTCCTCCCTCCGAGATTATATGTCCTAAAAAGGGAACTCTCTTCAGCCAAAACTCACACTTGCTCAACTTGGCATATAGTTGGTGTTCTCGCAACCTCTGCAACACCAACCTTAGATGTTTCTCATGTTCTTCTTCATCTTTGGAGAAGACGAGAATATCATCTATGAAAACCACCACAAATTTGTCCAGATATTCCATGAATACCTTGTTCATGAGGTACATGAAATATGCCGGGGCATTGGTTAGCCCAAAAGGCATGACAGTGTATTCATACAGTCCGTACCGAGATACGAAAGCTGTCTTGGGAATATCTGATTGCCTTATCTTGAGTTGGTGGTACCCCGACCTGAGATCAATTTTCGAGAACACACAAGTTCCCCTCAACTGATCAAACAAGTCTTCAATGCGGGGTAATGGGTACTTGTTTTTGATGGTTACCTCATTCAAGGCACGGTAATCCATGCATAACCTTTGGGTTCCGTCTTTCTTGGGCACAAATATCACCGGAGCTCCCCATGGTGAGGAACTAGGGCGAATATATCCCTTCTCCGTCAATTCTCTCAAATGATCCTTGAGCTCTTCTAGCTGCTTGGAGTCCATTCGATAAGGTCTCTTGTATATCGGGGCTGTCCCCGGTACTAGCTCAATTGCGAACTCCACGTCACGGTCGGGAGGCATACCTGGCAACTCCTCCGGAAAAACATCTGGATATTCCCTGATAGTCCTGATTTCCTCAACTTTCACCTCCACTTGATTTAATTTAATGTCCCTCCTAGGCTCGTGTATTGTTATGAACTTTACTCTGGTGCCACTGGGGTGAGTTAGTTCCACCGTTCTGGTCGAACAATGGATGATTCCTTTATGTTTGGTCAACCAATCCATACCCAAAATAATATCTATCCCTTGTGAATCTATCACTATGAGGTTAGCAGTAAATACTACCCCATTAATGTCTAGGCTCACTTTGGGACACACTTGTCTTGTCCTTATTTCTCCACCTGGAGAGTTTACCGCTAGCATATGGTTCATTTGTGTGGTTGCTAGGTCATACTTCTTAACAAACCCTTGAGCAATGAACGAGTGGGTAGCACCAGAATCAAACAGCAGAGTTGCAAGGTGTAAATTGGCAGGAAACTTACCAACTACCACGTCGGGTGCCTCTTGTGCTTCCTCCATAGTGACGTGGTTCACCCGTCCTCTCACTACATTCTGCTGTTGTGGCGGCGCAGGCTTCTTCTTTGGGCATTTATGGGCGTAGTGCCCCACTTCACCACAGCTGAAACATTGCACCCCAATCTTAGATGTTGGGCCCTTGTTGTCTTGGGGTTGGTTTGGGGGTCCTTGCACTGCTGGTCGAGGTGGATATGCGGGGCGAGGCTGCTGCACAAACTGACGTGGCGGCTGTGCTGGTGCCGCGGGTGGCCTGTAGTTTGGGTTGTACCCTCTTGGTGCTGAATAGGGTACCGCAGCACGGCTCATCTGCCCCGTAGGTTGCTGCATCATACGTGGGCGGGTGTTGCTCCCTGAGGCCTGATGTGACCACCCCGCCTTCCTCTTATTCTCATTTTCCAGGGCCTTTAGCTTCCTTTCCACCACAAATGCTCTGTCCACCATCTTTTGAAAGCTTTCATACTCATTTGAGGACATTGCACACTGCATTTCTGCGGTAAGCCCTTCCACGAAACAATCTTGTTTCTGCTCATCAGTCTCTATGTCCCGTGGGGCATAACGGGATAGTTGAGTGAATTTAGTGAGGTATTCCCTCACCGTCATGTTTCCCTGTTGCAGTCCCAAAAACTCCTTCCTCTTGTTTTTGAGTTCACCTCTTGGGATGTAATGGTTACGGAAGCTACGCTTGAACTCTTCCCAAGTGATGTTCTCAGGGTCATGATGGACGGCCATGTAGGCGGTCCACCAATCAGCAGCAGGTCCATGCAATTGATGAGAGGCAAATAGCACCCTCTCATACCCTTGGCATTGTATTATCCTCATCTTACTTTCAATGGTCTTTAGCCAATCATCTGCCTCCAGAGGTTCAGCAGCACTTGCAAACTTTGGAGGTTGAGTTCCTAGAAACTCACTCAACCTTGGTTGGCGTGGTGCAGCTTGTGGAGGTGGAACTTGGTGCAAGTTGGCCACCACTTGAGTCAAGTTCTGGATAAGCTGATTTTGATTCTCCAGCATTTGGTGGAGAGGATCAACTTCTTCACGGCGACCACCCCTGTCCTGGCCTCCAGAAAGATGAGGGTTGCATGCCTCATCATTGTTGTTGGCGGGGTTGGCAGCACGTCCTTTTCCTCTTCCGGCCATCTGGCAGAATCAATCAAATGTTAATTTGATACCATTTAGTATCATCTTACTACTTTCATTTGTTGGCACTTTGAGGTGTTGAGGCTTTGTTAAAATTTTACGAGGGTTTATATCTCACACCAAATAAATGCACTATTATTTCCTGTGGGTTCACACACCAAAGCAAAATAACCTGAAGACGAGGCTGTGGACAATTGCTCATGGCTTCCACAACTCACGTCACACACCAAGCATCATCACACCATTAACTACGTAACGACTCAACTACTCGACCTCTTGCTAGCTAGGGGAAAGACTCTACACTACTCGTCCTCTTGAGCTGGCTCCTCGGGATCTTCCTCCTCATTTCGGCTACCTTCTGACTCTGCTTTGGGTGGGGAGGCTGCTGGTGAAGAAGTGCGACGACGCTTGATCGCTCGGCGATCCGGGGAGTCAGGAGTCCATGTATCATTCACGGTGACACACAGTTCATTCACATCTCCTCTTTCTCTCGCCTTTAAGCAAGCTCGCAGCAACGCCTCCGTTTCCTTCAGGGTGTCTCGGACATCCTGAAGCTCTTGTTGACACTCCTGCAATCGAGTGCTGAGCATAGCAGCATCTTCCAAGCACAAGTCCATGTGCTCATGGGAAGTCCCTTGCTGCACCGGTGGGTACTTGTACTCCGTGGTACCACTCTCACGTTGGAGGACATACATGTACTCAGTTTTGTCCAAGTGGCGACGATAGATGTGACTCTGGCAGGTGATGGCCTCCCAGGTGACATCTTTCTCCGCGTCAACTTGTGTTGCTCGACAAGCTGGAGAGTGGTGAATCTTAAGCAGCTGATTCTCGTGTATAATCCTCATCTCCGAACTCCATTCTTCCCTCTTCTCACGGATGGTCCTGGTGGAGTTATAGTGGATGATTAGCTTGCCCGTATTGCCGACGGCTTCGAGCATACGTCGAAGACGGCGTAACAAATCTCCTACTGCCAATCCGTAGGAAAGGTACGTCACTGGACGACTCTCCTCTCTTTCGGCAAGGGCAACTACGGGAACTCTCCCTCCTGTGGACTTACGAGCGGTGCGAATCATGCGAACCATCTAAAACAAAAGAATTTAAAATTAGGTTAGATAAATTCTCAAACAAAAAATCCTATTTTGAATGAAAGTTGGGGTAAGATGAAGAAAATGACTCCTTTAATAACACTTTTCCACCCGCACCTTGGAAAATAGTTTTTAAGAAAATAGGGCCCTTAAATACGTCCATTTCTACCTAGGTCCACGTTCCTACGGGCAACCTTGGCTCTGATACCACCTCTGTCACACCCGGTTTTTCCGAAGAACAACCAAGTGAATATCACATGTATGCCAGGATCATTTTCTCATACATGTGATGACAAATAGTGAAGCATCATTTATTACAAGCCAGGTGTCAAATATAAATAAGTCTTACATCGCAAATGTCTCAATGGACACTAATGCTTCATCACAAGTAAATAAACTAGCAGCGGAATATTATTCTTTGGGGCTCCATCACAGGCGTTGCCCGGGGGTCTTCATGAACCTAAAAACCTTCCTCGGGTCCAAAATTTTGGTCATTATACACCACCTCATTATCTTGACCTGAGCAGCAATATAAACCAACAAATATGCAAGGTTGAGTACCAAGGGTACTCAGCAAGTGTGGGAAAATTATATCATGCATGGCTAGAACAAGGAGAGGTTGAACTCATGGTTAAAGCACTACGCAATTAATACCTATCATCTTAGCTTATTAAGCACCTACATTACTACACAGGTGAAAAGGTCCCAATCTCCCATCCCATCATCATAATCCAATAACCATAATCATCATTTCCAAATGTTAAGCTCCCCGCTTAACTTCCAAAACCATCAATCCTCTAATCATGAATAAGTCCAGGCCGCTCTTAACCGTGAGCACGGCTGTCAAGACAGTTTTGACTCTGCAGAGTTTGTACCACTGTACCCACAAGTAGTGATTTCATCCCCCGTTGCCGGGTGGACTAAAAGAACCTCCATTATGCCAGTGGCTACGATCCACATTCACACTTCCCAGGTGTGCGGCCAGGAGATCACTACGAAGCCTTTACAAAGAGATTCCCGACGAGCGTGGGCCCACTGAGGTTTCACCCCTAACAGCATACAAGAGGCTCCAACCCCGCTGCAGTGGCCCCCTCTTGAGCCTTGCGGTTCATATGGTAGTCCAGCTGACACCTAATCCCCGCACCATCCAACACACCCATACTACGCCGGGGATACACCTAATTAATTGGCCAAGCTGCCCCATCTCAGCATGTGGTTGGCACTGTAAAGCCGGGTTACATGCTCCATGAACCGGTCCTTAGGATCCAGGCAAGTACTAAACACAAACCCAAGTCTCGTGCACCCAACACACAACCAAAACATCCAACTTGCCTTGATCCCTACCTCTACATAACTCACAATGTCTCATTCAAGAGTATGGTAAAATAAACTGATGATCTCATATCCCAAATATCCCATTCTAAGCATGGCTAAGCATATGCATGTAAATAAATGACATGACAAAATAAATCCCAACCCAAGCTTCAAGGAAACAAGGTAATGCAATTCTAGGGAAACTTCCTAGCATGGGTTTCATATTTCATTTGACAATGCAAATAATTCTATCTACACATCCTAGCATAGGATCAAAGTGGTCAATGACACTTGCCTCCTTCTTGCTGCTCTTGAAATTGGTAGTCCTGATCTTGGAAAGGGTTAACTTGCTCTTGAGCAGGTTCTACTTCATACCATCACACATAGCAAAAGAAGAACAAAAATCATAAGACATAGTTCACACTTCTTACTTCATACAAACCACACATTCATATTTATAAAAGTTCTTTACCATTATATGTGTTGTGGTTACATTATGTGTGTTGAGTTGTGGCTTGCATGCACTTTTAACCATGTGTATATGATTCCTACTTTTGTGTCCACCTTTATACTTACATACTATTTATATGGGTTTCCAATAAATTTCTTATATTCAACTACTTCACCTTTTTACTACAAAGTGTGTATGAAAAGTATTATTCTTCCCCATATGTGCTTTCATAACTTCTATCAACCCTAAACTGAATTCTTTGTATTTTAGAAACTCCATTTATCATTTACTAGTTGCTATATTTTCAGATTTATATTCCTATGCATAATTGTGTATTTTATTATTAAATTAGTAATACACATCACCTAAACAGATTAGGTTCTGGTCCTAAATAATTTAAAATCATATTTTGACCTTGGCTTATGATGTAGACCATTTCATAATTATTTTCCCTATTTTTCTATAACTATTCTTTACTTAAAAATGTGTCCCTATACTAATAAATGTGAATAATAGATAAAACAGATTTATTTCAGCCCAAAAATATATTTTTATCTCACTCCAAAGTTTTCTAAGTACTGAGAAAGTTTTTAATAAATTTTGACAATTATGTTTGTCCCCCTTTTTAATTTTTAAACACTAGTTACATATTCAATTTTCTAAATTAAATACTAAACAGGGCTAAAAAGTAAACTCACCCCATTACAGGGTCTATAATATTATTTTCATAATTTCCAGGGGTCTAGCTACACTTATCAGAGGTGTTTTTCTTAATTTCTATTAAGTACAGGGGGCTAAAACTGATTTTTAAATGAATTTACATGATTTTCTGGAGTTCCAGGGGCTAGATCTGAAGTTTCCGGGGCTAGCTCTCAATTCCAGAGAACCCCAGGGGGTAGCACGTAAGAATTTCAGTCTTTATAACGCGGGGCTGACGTGGACCGTCCGATTTTAAACCGACGGCTGAGATTATAACATCGAACCGGTACGCGGGGTTTTAAAGTCTACCGTGCGATTTAAAATAAACGGCGCACAAGCGGCCACGTCGCTCTGATCGAGCGCGGGCGGCGCTGCCGGCGGCGGGAAGCGGCGATCTCGCCGGAAAGTTTCGGATCTTCGAGAATTCTGCCTAGAACTGTGATCTTATGGCCTAGATCGGTAGGGGGGAGGTCAGGGATCTCACCTCGGGGGTTTTCTCGAGCTCGGGGGTCCTGGAAAGTGATCGGCGGCGAGGTCCGAGGCAAAACCACGGCGAAGCTCGTCGGCGCTGCGTTTACACCGTAACTCTCCGAGTTTTCTGCACCTGCAAAGTTCCCCGGAGGCGGTGGATCAAGACCAGCGAGTTAGATCAGAGTTTCCGAGCTTAGATCGGCCAGAATTCACCGGCGAAGTCTCGGTGCTCACCGGAGTAAAAATCGGCGATCGCGTGGGAAAAACTGATCGGAGCTGGGGTTTTTATAGCCGGGGGAGGGCGGTGGGTCAGTTGTGATCGAGTTGGATTCTTCTGGGACCGGAATTCGGGCTGCGGGACGGGTTTTCCGATCGGTTAAGATCACGCGCGCTCGGGGAAAAGTCCGGGGTCGCGGGGTTAGGGATGACAGGTGGGTCCCACCCGTCTGTGAGAGGCAGCGCGGCACGCGCGGGGGCGGGCTGGCGCGGGGAAGCTGGGCCGGCTGGCGGGTTTCGGCCCACTGGCCGGTTTTTTTCCCGTTTCTCTTTTTCTTTTTCCATTTCTTTTCTGTTTTGAGTATAATTTGAATTCCAGTTTGAATTTAAATTTTTGCAAAACATGCAACACGTCCAAAATTTTTTAAATTCCCCTCTGAACATGGTTTAGTGTTTTGAATCAAAATTTTGGGGTGTTACACCATAGGATACAAGCCTAAGATGCATAGATTGGTATTGAAACCACCTTGACATAGGATGCAAGACTAGGAGAAGCCATAGTTGGATCACAGATTGATATCACCCTAAAACCCCATAGGACCCTGTCGGTACCCTCAATATGGGGTGCCCCCGCGCACAGGGGAAACTGCCTAAGGACCTCGCCCTTCTCCGCAGGGAGAGCTCTGAAGGCGCCACGTGCCTAGCGGGGCCGGACGTCCCTCTCCTCAGAGGAAAGCTCCGGGCCCGCCACGTGGCCAACTGAGCCGGACCTCCCCCCTCCGCGGGGAGAGCTCCGAAGGCTCCACGTGTCCAGCGGGGCCGGACCTCCCTCTCCTCAGAGGAGAGCTCCGGGCCCGCCACGTGGCCAGCAGAGCTGGACCTCCCCCCTCCGCAGGGAGAGCTCCGAAGACTCCACGTGTCCAGCGGGGCTGGACCTCCCTCTCCTCAGAGGAGAGCTCCGGGCCCGCCATGTGGCCAGCAGAGCCAGACCTCCCCCCTCCGCGGGGAGAGCTCCGAAGGCTCCACGTGTCCAGCGGGGCCGGACCTCCCTCTCCTCAGAGGAGAGCTCCGGGCCTGCCACGTGGCCAGTAGAGCCGGACCTCCCCCCTCTGCGGGGAGAGCTGCGAAGGCTCCACGTGTCCAGCGGGGCCGGACCTCCCTCTCCTCAGAGGAGAGCTCCGGGCCCGCCACGTGGCCAGCAGAGCAGCGCTGCCCGCCCCCGCGCGGTAGGCAGCAAGAGTAAAGACGCGCCATACCTTGTCCGTACAAGGTATTCAAGACCCGCGCCTTCCCAAGGCGTGGAGACACGGAGCACGCCTCTGTCAGGTGCCGTTGCGCCCAATCACATCGCAGTGAAGACTGGCGTGCCGCGTCAGAGGCTGTACGCCAATAAACACAGTGACAAGACATCCCCTGCCGCCCCTGCATCATCAACCACTACGACTAGCTTGCAGCATGGACAGGGCGGCAGAATGAAAACTTAGAAGCCCTCGCCAGAGACAACTGCCGGCGTAACTGCGGATACGGTAGGTGGCAGGCAATCTCCCTGGGACCACCTGTCGGGTCCCGGGCCCACCTTGTGAGCCACTCGAGCCTTGGACTATAAAAGGCTTGGGTAGGCAACGTTAGCAAGGGTTGGCACCTCAGCCATTCACTCCTGAGGGTTCGCCTTTTACACACTCTCACGCAGGGTTTGCTCCGGAGCACCAAGCAATACAACGAGCATCTCTGCTCACCATGGACGTAGGGTTTTACGCTCCGGCGACCTGAACCACGTAAAAATCCCTGTGTCAAGCTTCTCCCTCCATCTTCCCTAACGCGTAAGCTCTCCGTGAGTGACTAGCCCCTCCGAAAAAGAATCTCCACAGGCTTCCCAGAGCAGGCCCGGGGGAAGTATCGGCTACACACTTCGACAGACCCGTGAGCCTCTGTGATAATTGTTTGTGCCTGTGTGCTTGTGTGCTTAGTGTGAGTTGTGGGACGTCTCAAGCGTTGTCCATATTCACACATAAGTAGAGAGTGGTGTGAGATTCTCGGCACTTGTCCACATCCTCATATGGGCTAATATATATAGTCCAATCCATCTTGATGCATATAGTTAGGGGGATCCATCTAACCTTCTAACCTCAATTCTATTCTGTTCTCTCTCACAGATGGTGAGAGGAAATGCCAGCCGCCAAGGAAGGAATGTCCGTGGCAACCAAGAGGATGACCACGATGAAGTTCCTGTTAACCCGGAGCTGGTGAAAACAACCTGGAACGGTTGATGGCCATGCAAAATCAGCTTATGCAGACCATGATCCAAACTTGGGTCAGCTGCAGGCAAACAACAACAACCCCGTTCCGGCACCACCGCCACCACTGCCACCACCGCCGGCTCATAACTGGCTGGGAGAGTTCATGAAGACTCGACCACCTACTTTTGCTCAAGCTAATGACCCCATGGAGGCCGACGATTGGTTGAAGTCCATGGAGAAAAAACTTGCCATAGTTCAGTGCAACGACAGAGAGAAAGTTCTCTCTGCATCGCACCAACTCATTGGAGCTGCCGCTGACTGGTGGCATGCCCTGTGCAACGCTCATGTCGACCCGGAGACGATCACTTGGACTGAGTTCAAGGAGAGTTTCCGATATCATTACATCCCTGCTGGTGTAATGATGCTCAAGAGACAGGAGTTCGAGGGTCTCCGCCAGGGACAGAGGAGCGTGAATGAGTACCTTAACAAGTTCACGCAAGTGTCATGGTATGCCCCTGAAGATGTCAACTCGGACCAACGGAAGCAGTACCTGTTCATGAGAGTGTTGAACAATGAGATCCAGGTTCAGCTCCTCAATAATGACTACACGAGCTTCCAGAAGCTGGTTGACAAGGCTATCGTGGTTGAAAGCAAGATCCGAGAGATCGAGCGAGAGGGCAAAAGAAAGATGCCGTATCAGCCTCAAGGGAGCAACGTACGCCCTCGGTACATGCCCCCAGCTGCACCGCAGTACGGGTTGCCCGCTCCTGCTTTTCGCCCAAATCAACCACCACAGCAACGCCCTGCCATGCAAGCATCTCGTGTGCCTTTGCCTCCAGCGCCCCGTCCTAACGTGGGTGCTCCTGTTCAAAACCCCCGCCCCAACGTACCTGCTGCCGTGGGCAACAGGGCATGCTTTGCATGCCCCAACGTACCATCTCTTGGATTCTTAAACGAGATGGAAGTGATGGAACTCCAATCTTCATTGGAACAAGAGATAAGAGACGGCCAAGCTACAGATGAGGAGATCAAAGAGATCAAGGAAAGGATCCAACGAGGCATCGAAAAGGACTTCAAGGAAGACGAGAAGGGTACACTTTGCCTAGAAAAAAGGATTTGTGTGTCTAACTTCAAGCACATCCGCGATACGATATTAAAAGAGGCACATGACTCACTTTATTCCATACATCCCGAAAGTACCAAGATGTACAAGGACCTAAAGACTTGTTATTGGTGGGATGGTATAAAAAAAGACATAGCCGAGTATGTTGCCCTATGCGACACATGCCAACGGGTGAAGGCGGAACATCAAAGACCAGCTGAACTGTTGCAACCCTTGAATGTACCCGAGTGGAAGTGGGAAGACATCAGTATGGATTTCATCGTCGAATTGGCACGTACTCAGTTGGTTTACGACTCCATCTGGGTTATCATGGACCGATTGACGAAAACCGCCCATTTTCTTTCCATAAAGATCAAGTACAACGTTGCACAACTAGCCGAACTGTACATGGAGCAAATCGTGTTCTGCCATGGAGTCCCGAAGAGGATAGTCTCAGATCGGGGTTCTCAGTTTACCTCTAGATTTTGGAGGAAGCTGCAGAAAGCTATGGGTACACGACTGGATTTTAGCTCTGCCTACCACCCGCAAACCGATGGACATACTGAAAGGACAAACCAAATTTTGGAGGACATGTTGAGAGCTTGGGCCTTGAAACATGGGCGTAGTTGGGATAGGAGTTTACCGTACGCTGAATTCTCCTATAACAACAGCTATCAAGCTAGCTTAAAGATGTCGCTTTTCGAAGCATTGTATGGTAGACGGTGTAGAACATCGTTGTTTTGGAACGAGACCGGAGAGAACTAAGTGTTTGGACCCAAAGTGTTACAAGAGGCTGAAAAACAAGTCCAAACCATATGGGAGAACTTGAAGGCTGCTCAGTCTCGACAGAAAGGCTATGCGGACAATGGGCGAAGGAAGTTGACTTTTGAAGTATGAGACTTTGTATACCTTAAGGTATCGCCTATCCGTGGCCAACGACATTTCAACGTCAAGGGCAAGTTAGCACCTCGTTATACCGGGCCATTTAAGATTTTGGACAAGCGAGGGGAAGTAGCCTATCAACTAGAGCTCCTGACGCACCTCTACGACGTGCATGACGTGTTTCATGTATCCCAGCTCAAGAAGTGCTTGAGGGTACCGGAAGAGCAAGTAGCGATGGAAGAGCTTGAACTTCAAGAGGATCTGACCTATGCAGAGCGCCCTATCTGACTTTTGGACGTGAAAGAAAGTGTCACGAGGAACAAGGTGATCCGTTGGTGCAAGGTACAATGGAGTCATCACACGGAAGCATAAGCTACATGGGAACGTGAAGAAGACATCAAGGCATAATTCCCTCATCTATTCTCTACTAACGAATCTCGAGGACTGTGGCGGACCAGAATCCGCTCATCCAGGATCGCAGAGGGTGGTGCCGCGCGATGCGACACCCGACAGCACACGTCATAAGAACACATTATATTACATGGGAAAAACAAACTGAATGTACAAAATAGTACACTTCTCAGTTACAAACTAGGGTCTTTTATTACACAGCGGAAGTTTCTTTTATACAACTCACGCCCGCCTATCTAGCAAAAGTCGGTTGCCCAGCCCTAGGGAAACCCACACTAGCTGCACGTCTCAGCTCAGCGCGGCGTGTACGGCTCCCACTCAGCCGTGGTCCCCGACGGAGGGTAACCCTCGCCGGTGGACTCGTACTCCGAGTCCGTGGGTGGCTCCTCACCTGAAAAACACTTAAGCAGCAACCGTGAGCACGAAGGCTCAGCAAGGATTAACCGACTCACCTAAGCATGCAACTCTACATGAGGGGTACCATGACATAGGATAGCAATGTTGCAGCAAATGGACACGCCTACAAGTTCATCCTTAGTTCATCTTTTAGCAACAGGTTAACAGTTCATGAAATCTGAAATTTAGTAAGCAGTATTTGGTGGCACACATGTAGCAATACAATTATATCAATCAGCATCATTGAATCAACATATTTCATCCATTAGTATACGTTACGACGCAGTGAACAAGCGGTACTCGTCACCGCGAGGGACGGCGAATCGACTCGATATACACCTGCAGGGAAAACCCAAAGAGCACGTCACGTACGCCCACCCGTGGAGCTGCACAGCACGCTCACTCGATGTCGTACGGGACAACCTTTCACCCAACAGCCCAAACGTCAAACCGGTCGCACCGAAACGAGCAGGAGGTTCCCCACACGGAGCATCTCTCTATGCCCGTTGGCAGATTTCCACCTTGCTGCCCTCAACCTACACCTATAAATCGGTGTGCTATGCCTCGACGCCCAGAGGTTTAGGCTACATCGGTTTATCGGGACCCATATATCCGATATGCCTTCGGTACGTTCAATACTTGTTCAGCAGGGCCGCGCACGGATCGGTCCTCAATCGACACGGACAGGGCTGCGCACACAAGACTTCCTCTTGCTGCGCCCTAGCCCCTGCCTAGTCTCATTTTCATTACTAAAGTGATCTCACATCACTCAACCGAACCCGTGTGTCCCAATGCCTATCTCGCGAGTAGATTCCAACTACTCGACTTGTACCGAAGTCCTATGACTCATTAAGCATAGCCTGTCTACTCGAGGTCCTTGACACTACCCTCACTCTTTTAGGAACCTTTGGTTATGCAAGTGGGGTTTCATTCATCCTATACCTAATGCACATACATACTTCATATGACACATGTAAACAAAGTAAGACTTATAGAAGGGTTAATGCAAACCGGGGCTTGCCTTGTTGCTGCTGGTCAGTAGTTAGTTCCTCGTCCGGAAGAAGGAAGTCCAGCACTTCCGGAGTCTCTTCTTCAACGGCTACACGTTAATGAAAAACTACATGTTAATTTAGATGCAAATGTGAGTTTTAGAGTAAGACTTCTACTATTAGTTCTAATAACCAGCCTCTAACACCTGGAACTTTGTTTAAGAATTTAAAAATGAACTGGTGTTGGTGGTTTGGCTTGGACTTAATCACATGGTTAAATGCTAAGTGGTTTTCCCCCTTTTCCGTATTAATCCCTAAGTGGTTAAACATGACAGGGGTGATCTAGAGCTCCAATGGAGCTGAGAATTTTTGTGTGAGTTCCTTGTCACAAGAAAACTCTCGGGACCAAACATTAGCACTTTTCATGGAGTGGTTTGCTCAGAATAATTCTCTTGGCAAATCAGCAAGGAAGAATTTATTCTGAGGTAATACCCCTGTTCATGCTCAACTTAATGAACTACAATTTCAATTATAGCTCATAGAGTTTGCATGAATTTTCCTAACATTTTTGGGGTTACGATTTGCCCAGAACTGAATTTCCAAGTTTTGGAAATCCCCTGAAAATGTTTCTGTATTCAAATGAACACAGCACCTTCCAATTTGAATTGCTCTGACCAAATCAACTCCAAATGGTCTGAAACTTTTATAGGGGTTTACTAATGTCCTAAAGAACATTCTGGCAAAATTTGGGGATTTTTGGAGGAACCAAACTCCCTCTAAAATTCTTTTGCTGAAAAGTTTAAAGAATTTTCCAGAATTAATTAATGGGTTTCATACAAATTGGGTTGTATGTCTGGACAGAGCTAGGCAAGATGAATCCAACCCAATTTGAATCACTAAATTTGGAGCTTCCTAGCAAAAGTTATGGGGTTCTAAAGTTTGCACTAAAACTGGAAATTTCAGAAATGTTTAAATCCTGCGGGTGGGTCCACGTACACGTGTCGACCGCTAGATCCGAGCCACACGGGGCCACAGACTCCTTCCCGCGCTGCCGCACTGGATCCCGGACCACAGAGAATCCCACCCCTTTATCTCCAGCCGCTGATGCGTGGGGCCTACCCCTTCGTCTTCCTCCGGCCACCCGCGCGATCCCGCCGCCGAGCTCGCCGGAGCTCTCACCGGAGAGGGGTTCCGGCCTTCAGAGCTTGCTGATTCTCGCCGCCTGTGCCTATCCCGGCCTGGGGAACACGGTGGTGCCCTTCCCGGAGCTTGACAATGGCCGGAACAGGGCTCCCGATGGCAACAGCGGCCGGGAGCTCACCGGCGACGTCGACCTCAGCCTCCCCTGCATTTTTTCAATGCGGTTTGCTCGGGGAGCTCCGCTGACACCTGCTGATCATGGATATGGGCACCGATCCCCGTGAAAACGGCTGCAACTATGACCTCGTCGGCGACCTAGGCCGGATATCGGCTGTTGCTCGAAAAACTTGGATAACCGCAACCCTAGCCCATGATTCCTGCTGGTTTTTGATCCTAGGTGGTCGTGGCAGGGTGTAGATCGTGTGTTTAGCTCGGTACGCCCGGTGATAAGCCAATACTCGTGAATTTTGGGATTTGGGGGAACTCGGCCTTAAGAACACCGAAGCATTCCCGGAAGAAATTCTCCCCTGACGGTGCATGAAATGCCGAACGGTAAGGGCAGGCAGAACCAGCACCTTGTGGCGATCGTTTCTTGTGTTGAGCGTCGGGCAGGAGGAAGCCTGTGCCGTCCGGCCGCCGGCGATCAGAGGGCGGCGACTCCGGGTGAGCTGCTTCGGATGTAGGCAAGTGGAACCGAGAGGATGGGGAGCGAATTCTTGCCGACTAGGGTGCGATCACAGGTTTTGTAGCCGGCGCCCTCATCCCCCCGAGTAGGAGGTGGCGCGGTGGCTGCGTTGGGACGGGGTCGACCCCGTGCGCTGTCGGCCGCAGGGTGTTCGACCGCGCGCCCGAGTCGGTTTGCCCCCCCCCCCCCAGGGTGGCTGACCAGTGGGCCCTCTTCTCCCCTCTAAATCTTTCTCCCCCTTTCTTTTGTAAATATCCCAGCTACTGAGAATTGAATGGGAGACTTAGCCCCCAAGTATTTGTTTGAAAATGAATTCTCAAATTCAAACTTTGTTTGGTTAAATGTGCTTCATATTTAAACTGAAATTCAAATTCAGTTTTGAATTCTGGCAAATTTAACTCCTGACAAGATGAACTCCAATGGGGATGAAAATTGGTGGGTTTACTCAGAAAAATGTGCTGAGTGTAGATATGAAGCTAACTTTTGAATTTGGGTGATGAAAGTTGCTGCAATTTGAATTTACATTCAAATTGGCCTCTTTTTGAAACAACCCAAAAGTGCCTCAAAAAGTGTTGAATTTGCATGAGCTTTGGACTGAACCTTCCCAAGACTTTTTAAATTCTAGGGGTGAGCTCAACCTCTCATGTTCATGTGTAGAAACCCTACCTTGTGAAAGTGAAGGCTTTCCCCTCTAATCATTCTTTTGATGGAGGTTACTTGATCTTCACAACATTTCCTAAGGTGTCCACAATAAAAACTGTGGTGTTGTGAGGTGAAGAAAAGTTTTTGCAAGTCCCTTTTCTTGGGCTTTTACATCCCTCCCCCCTTAAAAGAATCTCGTCCCGAGATTATAAAAGAAGAGATAGCGATGTAATAGGGACTTACCCGTGTTGAGAAGCCATGAACTCTGGGTAATTTGAGCGAAGGAACTCCTCGCTCTCCCACGTCGCTTCTTCGGCGGTGTGGTTACTCCAGAGTATTTTGTAGAACCACAACGTTCTACTACGCGTGGTTCGGGCTTTCTCCTCAAGAATGTCCACCGGATACTCATCATATGTTAAATCCGGCTTCAACTCGCCAATGTCTTCGATAGGAACAGCAGCTGTATGCTTCAAGCATTTTCGCAGTTGCGAAACATGGAAAACATCGTGGACACTGTAAGGGCCTCAGTTTTTGACACTCATTTGCAGTGTTCATCACCACACCACACACCTCATTTGAGGAAAAATGATGAACACAAATAAAGAGCAAGTAACAATTATCAACATGCTCATTAGGGAACAAACTCACACATTACAAAAGTGGTACTTCCCACATGTGATATAGATGGGCTGGACATATGAAAACTCCTACACTTTGCCAAGGATGTCCATGCCAAGTTTCACCCAAATTCAAAACATTTTTGAGGTCATCTTGGGTGTAGATAGGAAAGGGGCAGTTTGAAAACATATTCAAATTCAAACTGTTTTCACCCACTGAATTTAAAAGTGGAAGGCATATTCTTGCTCAGCACATTTTTGTGAGCTCACACACCAATTTTCACTCCATTTGGAGTTGATCTTGACATGAGCTAAGGGGGAGAAATTCAAACTTTATTTGAATTTCAAACTGCACTTGTGCTGAAATTCATTCAAACCAAACCTCATTTGAACTTTGATCAATTCAAATGGCTCTTGGGTGAATAATTTGAGTTGCCAAGGGTAGAATAGGGTTCACTGTTTACCACAGCTGTTAGGAATAAATTTCAGAGGTTAAAAGAGGAGTGGGACCCACATGTCAGCCTCAGCCTCAAAGCAAACCGACTGAACCACAGTTCAGTCGGTTCCCGGCTGTTGTGCGCGCGCGCCACCGAAGGGGGCAGCCGGCGCCAGCTCCTGCTGCGTGCCCCAAGCCGGAGACCAGACCGCCGGGCTATTTATTCCCTCCCCGGCGTGCTTCAGTCGCCATTCCCCGAGCTGCCGACGTGCACGATCCATTTCTCCACTGCCATCACCGGCGCTCGAGTTCCTGCTGGATCGAGCTGATCGCAGCTTCCTCTTTCCACTCCAGGGTCCCAGCCAGGTACTAGCAACCATCCTCCATCCTTCCCATTGATAGAAATCGATTGAAACCGAGTGATATCGGCTGTGCCGAAAGATCAAACTCGGAACTGGAAACCGCCGCACCTCGGGCTCTCGTGGACAGCCCAACCTGGGCGTTGTCACGCCCGAGCCAAGGCACCCTTGGACGCGCAAGTGATCGGTGCTGCTCATCCCCGAGCCACAGCTCGAGTGTTTGCTCACCGGCGGCGAATTTCCATTTTTCCCCTTTCTGTGTGCAGAACGACCCTCGGGTACGATTCTGTTCAATTCGTGCTCTAGAAAGGATTAGAGGGCCTCAGGCCACTCCCACACGAACTAGACACGGTGACGCACAAGTTGCCTTCACAACTTTGGGCCGGAGAACTTCTGTGCCCGGCGTAATTCAAGTTCTACTAATGGCGGAACGCACGGGGGGTATCGGGCGCACGGTGAGGACCTATTTCGGGCCTTCCCCGAGCTGCCCCGAGTTCATGTCGACCTTCTCTGAGGTCCACTGATGCTCCCCGACCGATTTCCCAAGTAGCTGAGGCACTAGGAGCATCAGCCGACATGGCCGAAGTCGTTCCGATATGGCGGCTCGTCGCCGACCATGCTCCGGCCGTTGTCATGAGCAGCTGACCCTCGGATCATGTTCCCCAAGTAAAAGTAGGCAGGGGCGGCCAGAATCAAGAAGTTTGAAGCTGTACAGCAGCCGGCGGCGAGCTCTCCGGCGAGGTCCCTCGGCGGCGGAGCGCGGGTGTCGCGAGGTTGAAGAAGGGGGTGGACCCCAGCTGTCAGCGGCCGATATTTTGAATCGGGATCCGGCTGCGGCCGGGATCGGGTGTGCTGGCGCGCAAAAGCCTTGTGGGCCGCGGTGTGCTGTCGCTTCGGCGTGCGACGCGTGTCCCCTGGGCCCACGCGCGAGTTTAAACTTTTCCCCGATTTTCAGATTTCCTTCAAACTTCAAATCCTTATAACTTTGGCTAGAAAGCTCCAAATTGAGTGAACCAAATTTTGCTGGATTCAGCTCTTTGAGTACTTTCCAGAAAATCAAGTGTCACTTCATGAGATTCCTTAATTCTCCAGAATTAATTCCTTAAAGTTTAAACTGTTAGGAATTTTAACTGGAGAATCATTTGGAGGAAAATCCTGAAATTTTGCTGAGATGTTCACCAAAATATCCTTGAACTACCATAAAAATTTCAGATCCATTTGAGCTCATTTAGTCCACCTAATGGTGTGATTAGTAAAACTGTTCCAGAGAAAATAGAAAATGTTCAGAAACATTTTCAGAATTTTCTCTGAAATTGTTTAGCTCATATCTTTAGTTAGAGACTTCCAAATTAAGTGAGACCAATTCCATTAGAACCCTCTGAAAAACTAGTTTTCAGAAAGTCATCGTTTGTCTCATGAAAATTCCTAGAACACCCTAAGAGTTCCAATTAAGGTCAAGGGCATAATTATTTGTGGAGGGCTCAAATGAGCTTTGCTGCAACTAAAACTTGACCAAGTCTCTGTTTAGGTTGTAACCAAGCCACAGTAAAAGTTTCACAGTCATTAGGTCTATCTAGTAAAGGTTATAGACTTCACAACTTCAAAGTTAATACAAAAGCATTTAATTAATACATACATTGTTCTTATCATGTAGTCGCTAAGGTCGAGGAGGAACCCGAAGTCCTAGACTTCGTTACTCCGGAGGAACAGCTAGCCTACGACCAAGAGCAGCAAGGCAAGCCCCGGTTTGCATTAACCATTTTATAAATTTTTATTGTTTTGAGCACATACTTGTTTTCTTTATGTTGTGCATCAGAGTCTTGTTTGGAAACCCCACTGCATAGCCAAGAAAACCATGGGTTGGGGTTTAGGATTGCAAACCCCGTTAGCCACTGCATTGCTAGGATAGAGTAGGATTCGGTACAAGTCGAGTAGTTGGAACTACTCGCGAGAATAGGCTAGAGGCACATTGCTCGGGTAGAGATAGCACATGATACACATGGCAAGAAAATGAGACCGAGCGGAGAGTAAGGGCAGCAGGACTTTGGGGCCTGTGTGCTGTAGCTCCGCTTGTGTCGATTGAGGACCGAGCCGTGTGCGGGCCTGTTGAACAAGCTAGAACAGTACCGAAGACCTACCGGCTATATGGGAACCGGGAAACTGATGTAACTCGGGTAGCTGGGTGTTGAGGCATTGCCCGTCGTTCAGAGGGTAGGTTGAGAGCTCGAGGTGTAAATCAGCTGGCGGCACAGAGATGCGCGTGCAGGGACCTCTTGCTCGGGACGATGGGACCGGTTCAATATTTGGCTAACGGGTGAAAGGTAGTCGCGTACGGCGTCCGTGATGGTTGTTGTAGGCAACATCGAGTACGGGCGTACGTGACGGGTTGTTCGGGTAACCCTGCAGGTGTAAATCGATTATAATCGCCGTCCCTCGCGGTCAGTGAGTACCACTTGTTCACTGTACCGTGACGTAGAAAGAACAGGCTAGTTACATGTTAAAATGTTGCTGATTGAAAGTTGGATATTGATTGTTAATGATATGTTGTAGCTCAGTGCTAACTAAAGTTCTTTTCAACTTTGGGCAAAGTACATGAGAGAAATGCGTTTCTTGTTTGATTGCGGCTCTCTCATGTGCCTTAGCGTAAAGTTCTCCACAACCTGCTGCTAAAACTTGAAAGTAAGGTTCTACTAATTAGGCGAGTCCGTGCAAATGATTTTTACCTCATGCAACCCATTACCCTCATGTAGAGTTCCATGTTTAGGTGAGACGGGTCAGACTTGCTGAGCCTTCGTGCTCACTGCTTGTGTTTGAAGCTTTTGCAGGGTTCTATGAGGAAGGGACTCCCGAAGAGGAGACGGAACCCCAGGAGGGGAACCCCGTCGAGTGGGAGTCGTGCACGCCGCAGAGTTAGTGTGCGTGTGTGCTAGCAAGGACACGTTCGAGGGCTGAACGTGTACTTGATGCTTAGTCTACGCCCGCGAGTGTGGACTAAACTTATTTTGATGTAAACATGTTAATAAACTTGTTTATGTAATAAAGCTTCCGCTTCCGCTTTGTACCTTTGACGTGTGTTATACGGTGTTGTGCAACGCAGCACCCCTCAGCGTGATCCTGGCTCGACAGGACCAGTGGGGTCGTGTCAGCGTGGTATCAGAGCTCGCTTGAGGTTTAACACAGTACAAAGGTCTCCCTTTTCAAAAATCCAGTGAGGAACGAGTTAGTAGCCCGTATAAGGATGTTATTAGTATATAGAAAGTGGCTTAGTAACCTATTTGTTATGTCGGAAAATCGTGCATCTCGGGACGTTCATGTCTTGGGGGGTGCACGTAAGCGCTGTCCACCAGTGCGCACAAGCTGAAGGGTGGAGCCCCACGGGTGGCAGGTAACCCGACCCGCTTTGATATCCTCTACGACTCTTCATGTCGTTTGGGGTATTCGAGCAACGTCTGTCCCTGGCGTGCGTGGTGCAACATGGGAGACCCCGTCACGTGGTCTGAAACGTGAACACGTAACTCAAGGCGTGTTTGGCTTGAGAACATCCGGGCGAGTGATGACGGCCGGGTGTACAAACTGTATGGATTCCGGGCTCGGTGTGCAGCCGAGTCTGATGATTGTTTGAGTTTCTGCAGGTAGCCTTACCACGAAACGGTAGACGTGTAGCATCCGTGTGCGAGTGACGAGTAGTGCCACTGAACTAACGAAGCCGGTTAAATCCGGTATAGGTTTTTCCTTTGTGAGGACGTAGTACCGACATAATCTGGTGACGCCTCGACGTCACACCCAACTAAATGAACAACTTCATTTAAAAACTTGAAGGTTTTGATCCAAAGTAGTAAAACTTGATGTAACTCCTTCCCTTGAACAGGATATTCAAAGTTAATAAGTTTTCAACTTATAGGATGTTAAGGACAGAGCACTCTGTTTTCAGCTAAATCAAGGCTGAAGTTAATCAGAGGTTAGAGGTTGAGTTCTTTCGAGGTTGGGGTCGTATGATACATTTCTGGAAAGCTTTGGAGGAGCTTTACAACTTTTCTGTTGAGTTCCAGAGGTGTTTCATCCCTTAACCACTCGAAAAATGCAGTAGAGTTGAAACTGTCCAGAAAACAGGACGGAGCAAGGACTCTCTGTAGACTCTCTGTAAATTAAGCATAACTTCCTGCATAAAAATCCAAAAATAGAAAATGAGGTGGTTCTGGGAAGTTTATGAGATGGGTTACAACTTTGTAACAGAAAGTTTTGTCAGATTAGGAACAGAATTAACTGGAATTCTTGGATCAAATCAGTACCTAAGGCAGGGAGGTGCTGTCCAATTGTTTCCAGAAATTCTGTTAACTTTGACATCTCATAACTTTTGAACCAGAGCAGATCTTAGGCCAACCAAATACTTTCTGGAAAGCTATTGAAGTTAACTTTAACTTTGATGTTGAGCTCCAGGACTGGTTTTGCTTTTAACCTGGCCTAAATCAGATTGATATGGAAACTGGTCAGGGCTGTCATGGGAACAGCAGATCAGCAGTCAAATTTGTTTAAAAATTTGAACTATGTTTCCAAGTGTTAAGGGTTCAATGACATATCTTATGTTATAACTCAATGGTTTACTGTTTAAATAAATATTTGACATTTCTCAAATATATTTTTACAGATGGCAGCAGATAAACGGTTGGAGAACGGGTGGGTAGTTTCCCACTGCTCTGACCGAGCGGCTACCCGGGAGCATTGTGGCTAATGCTCCAATATTTCGGGTACAACCAGATGCCGCAATACTTCGCCAAGGAAGAAGGCGAAGAGGGGAACAAGACGTGGACGATCCATGTCGAGGTTCCTGCAGGGCCTACGCCACCCGGTTGGGTGCCATTCACCGTCACGGTGAGAGGAAGACAACCGGAAGGGATGTGGCAAGTGGCAGCCCGTGACACTATGTCACGTTTCTGCCAACTACACGTACAGGCTATGGAGGGAACTCCATACGCACTCGTTCCGGTGGAGGGACGAGCTCAGCATGTGTGGGAAGAGAGGTACCTAGAGGCAACAAACCCGAGTTGCCCAAGGTACAACCCCGCGGAGGCAAATCTCAGCCTCCAAATGAGGGCGGGAAACGCTGTGATGGACAGCCAAGCTGTTCATACGGAGCATCTCGCCACCAAGCTCAAGGAGAGCACAAGCCGTGGAGATCATTTTGAGAGTGCTCACAGTGCACTCCGCAATGTGCTCCTTCCGACGATCAAGCGACTGAATGAACAACACAATCAGTTGCGTCGTCTGAAGAAGGCAAAGAAGAAGAGCCGTGTTGACATTGCGGCGTTGCAAGAGCTGGTGCAGACCCTAACCCAGCAGAATGAGGACCTTGCTCAAGAGCGGGACGACGCTATTGAGGAAGGACAAGGCTGGGAAGAGGACTACAACCAGGCTATGGACGAGGTGCATGCATTGCAGGACCTCGTGCCCCCGGTATTAGGCGTACCGGTAGTCTTGGGTCTTCCAGCCATGGGAGAACCTGGAATGGGAGAAGAGGTGGTAGACCCCGAGCCACCAGCAGAGGTACCGGAGGAGGACGACCCACAGGAGGTCGAGTTCTACTCCGAGTAGGGGGTTACGGTTGCCAAGTAGGGCAGCTAGGGTAGCGTAACCCAACTTTTGTAATCGGTGACATGTCGTGTAGACAGTAGCGTATGTATAGGTAGTGACGACATGAGCACGACTTCTCGGAGATCCGAGAATAATGTATCTTGTATAAAGTTTATGCTTTATCAATATATGTGAATGTTGTGCAAGTTAATCATGCGTCGCTTCAATACTTACTCCTGTTTATGGAAGTTTGAGTAAGACATGTGCTAATTGCTGCTGTGTTGAATTTCAGAATGACGCGTACTCGTGCCAACCCCGATGTTGGAGGTACTAGCCAAGGGGGAGAGACCTCCCAACCACCTCCCGAGGACTCCTCGGGACAGCAGCAGCAACAGCAACAGCAAACACCGCCACCGCCACTGCCAATGGTTACATTGGCCGACATTGTCGCGGCAATGGCGGGTTCACATCAGCAGCATACAGAGCTGCTGCAAACGTTAATTGCGAATACGTCTCGCCCGGAGAGACGTCAAGATCGCGAGGAGCGCCAACAGAGCTCCTACTCCGACTTCCTGGCGACTCATCCCCCTGTATTCTCAAGGGCGGATGAACCACTTGACGCGGACAACTGGCTCCGCGCCATAGAGATGAAGTTCGGGCTGCTCCAAATCAGCGAGCAGCGCAAGACTCAGTTCGCGGTCCAGCAGCTCCAAGGATCCGCGAGCGCGTGGTGGGCCAACTTTTGTGCTTCACAACCCACCGACCGAGTGATGACCTGGGCGGAGTTCCGGACGGCCTTCAGGGCCTATCATATACCGCCCGGTTTGATGAAGAGGAAGACGCAGGAGTTTCTACACCTGCAACAAGGGAGCCGAAACGCGCTGGAATATTCCAGGGCGTTCAATGATCTCGCGCTCTACGCGTCGTATCACGCAGATACGGACGAGAAGCGGCGGGACCATTTTTACCAGGGGCTTAACCCGCTCCTGAAGGACAAATTGGCGATGTTCAATCGCGGCAGCCTCAACGACATAATTGATGCTGCGATTGTTCAGGAAGACTCCGGCAAGGAGTTGGCGGCGGCAGAGCGAAAGCGAAGCGCGCCGCAGAGCAGCGGAGAAGGAGGCGGTCCTTCTCAGAAGTTTCGGATGGTGAATCGCCCACCATCAGGTCCGCGCTGGCAGCCACCACAGCGGTCGATGCCGTTCCGCGGTCGGCCGTATTCTTCACCGGCATTCCGGCCGGCACTGCCAGCACCACCGCAACAACAACAGCAGCAGCGGGCGATGCCGCGTGCGTTTGCACCTCCGCAACGCATGCCGGGCTTTCGTCCACCAAGTACTCCACCAGCAGCGGCCACATGTTACAAGTGTGGTCGTCCAGGACACTTCGCGAGCAGTTGCCCGGAGAGGCAAGGCGGCGGAGTGGTACCACAGTTTCCGGGGAGGAATCAACCCCGGAACCCTACTAATGCGCGGCGGGCAAACCCTAGGCCCGGTACTGTCCACCAGCTTGCCATTGAGGACGTGCCGGAGGGCGAGCCAATCCTTGCGGGTATGTTCCAACTCCACCAGCATCCCGCTATAGTACTATTTGATTCAGGCGCCACGCATAATTTTATTAGCCAAGCTTTCATTGCTAAACACAGCTTGCCAATACTACCCACCGATAGTCCATATTTAATTTGTTCACCGGGTGGGAAGATTTCAGCAAGCGTAATGGTCTCCAAAGCACCATTATGCTTAGCGGGTAGAGTGTACCCCACGTCTCTCATTATCTTAGAGGGACAGAAGGTCGATGTCATCCTAGGGATGTCGTGGTTAACCCGCCACGGCGCTGTTTTAGACACCGTCCTCCGAGTCGTGCACTTAAACTCAGGAGTGCACGGTTCTCACTCATTATTTCTGGACAGTCCAGAAATAAAACTTCCAAGTGTCTATCAAGCCACAACCATCAGATTGGAAGACATTCCAGTGGTCCGAGAATTCCCTGATGTATTCCCGGATGATTTGCCGGGGATGCCACCCGATAGAGAGGTGGAGTTCAAGATTGAACTTGCACCGGGAACCATGCCAATATCCCGAAGGCCGTACAAGATGGCGCCCAAGGAGTTGGCTGAACTGAAGACTCAGCTCACGGACCTTCTGGAGAAGGGTTTTATTAGGCCGAGCTCCTCGCCATGGGGCTGTTCGGCATTATTTGTCAAAAAGAAGGATGAAACGTTGCGGCTTTGCGTGGACTACCGTCCATTAAATGCCGTAACCATCAAGAACAAGTACCCGTTGCCACGGATCGACATGTTGTTTGATCAGTTGGTCGAAGCAAAGGTCTTTTCCAAGATGGATTTAAGATCCGGGTACCATCAGATTAAGATCAGGGCTGAGGACATTCCAAAGACAGCTTTTTCGACAAGGTACGGACTTTATGAGTACCTGGTCATGTCCTTTGGCCTCACCAATGCTCCAGCTCACTTCATGTACTTAATGAACTCGGTGTTCATGCCGGAGCTGGACAAGTTTGTCGTGGTCTTCATCGACGACATCCTGGTATATTCCAAGTCGGAAGCAGATCACAAGAAACATTTGCGTATAGTCTTGCAACGGCTGCGGGATCACAAGTTATACGCAAAGTTCAGCAAATGCGAGTTTTGGATATCGCAAGTGCCTTTCCTCGGGCATATCATCTCAGCGGAGGGTATCGCTGTGGACCCGAGCAAAATCACGCAAGTGCTGAATTGGAAATCCCCGAGAACTGTTCATGAGGTACGGAGTTTCCTCGGACTCGCGGGATATTATCGGAGGTTCATTCCGAACTTCTCAAAGATTGCCAGGCCAATGACAGAGCTGCTGAAGAAGGCTACCAAATATGTTTGGAGTCCAGCATGTGAAGCAGCATTCAAGGCTTTAGTCAAGCACCTAACATCAGCACCGGTTTTGGCGCAGCCAGACACAACAAAACCGTTCGATGTGTACTGCGATGCATCCGGCATTGGGCTCGGATGTGTGCTGATGCAAGACCGAAGAGTGGTTGCGTATGGATCACGACAGCTTAGGAATCATGAGCAAAATTATCCAACTCACGACTTGGAGCTCGCTGCCGTGGTACTTGCACTGAAAATGTGGAGGCACTACCTACTCGGTAACCTCGTACATTTATATACCGACCACAAAAGCCTCAAGTACATATTCACTCAGAAGGAGCTGAACATGAGGCAACGAAGATGGTTAGAACTGATAAAGGATTACGAGATAGAGATCCATTATCATCCGGGCAAGGCAAACGTTGTGGCAGACGCGCTAAGCCGCAAGTCACACGTCAATAATCTGACCATCACACCGTTGGAAGAGAGCGAACCACCACTACATGTGATTCCACACGGAGCTCTCTACAACTTAGCTTTGATCCCCACCATCCGTGAAGAGATAGCGGCAGCCCAGAAGAATGACAAGGGCATGTCACATTTGCGGAGACGTGTAGACGGTGGGGAGTTGAAATGTTTCCGGAAGGACGGAGACGGCGTCTTATGGTTCAAGGACCGGATCGTCGTACCCCGAAACCCGGAGTTAAGGAAGAGAATCTTTGATGAGGCTCACTTATCAAAGTTTTCTATTCACCCCGGCAGCAACAAAATGTATCAAGAACTCAGAAGAAAGTTTTGGTGGACACGGATGAAGCGAGAGACTGCAAGATACGTGTCCGAGTGTGATACATGTCGAAGGGTGAAGGCAGACCACATGCGGAAACCGGGACTGCTGCAACCACTGGGCATTCCTGCCTGGAAGTGGGAGGACGTGAGCATGGATTTCGTCGTCGGTTTACCCACCACCTTACAGAAACATGATTCTGTGTGGGTGATCGTCGATCGGCTCACCAAAGTTGCCCATTTCATCCCGGTCAACACCAACTACAACGCCAAGAAGTACGCTGAACTGTACATCTCACGGATCCTATGCTTATACGGCGTACCCCGTACTATCGTATCGGACCGGGGCACTTTATTTGTGTCCCGTTTTTGGGAGCAGCTCCACGCTGCCTTGGGGACGAAGCTGATCCGTAGTTCAGCCTACCACCCGCAGACGGATGGGCAAACGGAGCGGGTAAATCAAATCCTAGAAGACATGCTACGAGCTTGCGCTATCGACCACGGCAAGAATTGGGATGATCACTTGCCATTAGCCGAGTTCTCGTACAACAATGGGTACCAAGCCAGCATCAAGATGGCGCCCTACGAGGCGCTATACGGCAGGAAATGCCGCACACCACTGAACTGGTGTGAATCTGGCGAGAGGGTTACCTTCGGGATTGATCTTGTCAACAACGCGGAAGAAAAGGTTCGATTAATTCAAGCGAACCTAAAAGCCGCTCAATCCCGACAGAAACAGTATGCGGACCGGAGAAGGCGTCCGTTACAATTCGAAGCTGGAGACCACGTATATCTACGAGTGTCTCCAATGAAGGGCATAAACAGATTTGGGGTGAGAGGAAAGTTAGCACCCCGATTCATCGGTCCATTCCAGATTACCGAAAGATGTGGATCGGTGGCATACCGGCTAAGATTACCAGAAGCACTTTCCGGTGTGCACGACGTCTTTCACATTTCCCAGCTGAGGAAGTGTCTCAAGCTATCAACTACCGTTCAGCTGGAAGACATTGAAGAACTGCAACCGGATCTCACCTATCGGGAGGAACCGGTGCAGATTATTGATGATAAGGCCCGAACCACACGCAACCGTACGTTGTGGTTCTACAAGGTTCTGTGGGGTAATCACTCCATAGATGAAGCGACATGGGAGAGCGAAGAATTCCTTCGCACTAACTACCCCGACTTTCTCACGTCGCATATTCGGTAAAATTTCCACCGTCCTCTCTCTCATTTCACATTATAATCTCGGGACGAGATTCTTTTAAGGGGGGAGGAATGTAAGGGCCTCAGTTTTTGACACTCATTTGCAGTGTTCATCACCACACCACACACCTCATTTGAGGAAAAATGATGAACACAAATAAAGAGCAAGTAACAATTATCAACATGCTCATTAGGGAACAAACTCACACATTACAAAAGTGGTACTTCCCACATGTGATATAGATGGGCTGGACATATGAAAACTCCTACACTTTGCCAAGGATGTCCATGCCAAGTTTCACCCAAATTCAAAACATTTTTGAGGTCATCTTGGGTGTAGATAGGAAAGGGGCAGTTTGAAAACATATTCAAATTCAAACTGTTTTCACCCACTGAATTTAAAAGTGGAAGGCATATTCTTGCTCAGCACATTTTTGTGAGCTCACACACCAATTTTCACTCCATTTGGAGTTGATCTTGACATGAGCTAAGGGGGAGAAATTCAAACTTTATTTGAATTTCAAACTGCACTTGTGCTGAAATTCATTCAAACCAAACCTCATTTGAACTTTGATCAATTCAAATGGCTCTTGGGTGAATAATTTGAGTTGCCAAGGGTAGAATAGGGTTCACTGTTTACCACAGCTGTTAGGAATAAATTTCAGAGGTTAAAAGAGGAGTGGGACCCACATGTCAGCCTCAGCCTCAAAGCAAACCGACTGAACCACAGTTCAGTCGGTTCCCGGCTGTTGTGCGCGCGCGCCACCGAAGGGGGCAGCCGGCGCCAGCTCCTGCTGCGTGCCCCAAGCCGGAGACCAGACCGCCGGGCTATTTATTCCCTCCCCGGCGTGCTTCAGTCGCCATTCCCCGAGCTGCCGACGTGCACGATCCATTTCTCCACTGCCATCACCGGCGCTCGAGTTCCTGCTGGATCGAGCTGATCGCAGCTTCCTCTTTCCACTCCAGGGTCCCAGCCAGGTACTAGCAACCATCCTCCATCCTTCCCATTGATAGAAATCGATTGAAACCGAGTGATATCGGCTGTGCCGAAAGATCAAACTCGGAACTGGAAACCGCCGCACCTCGGGCTCTCGTGGACAGCCCAACCTGGGCGTTGTCACGCCCGAGCCAAGGCACCCTTGGACGCGCAAGTGATCGGTGCTGCTCATCCCCGAGCCACAGCTCGAGTGTTTGCTCACCGGCGGCGAATTTCCATTTTTCCCCTTTCTGTGTGCAGAACGACCCTCGGGTACGATTCTGTTCAATTCGTGCTCTAGAAAGGATTAGAGGGCCTCAGGCCACTCCCACACGAACTAGACACGGTGACGCACAAGTTGCCTTCACAACTTTGGGCCGGAGAACTTCTGTGCCCGGCGTAATTCAAGTTCTACTAATGGCGGAACGCACGGGGGGTATCGGGCGCACGGTGAGGACCTATTTCGGGCCTTCCCCGAGCTGCCCCGAGTTCATGTCGACCTTCTCTGAGGTCCACTGATGCTCCCCGACCGATTTCCCAAGTAGCTGAGGCACTAGGAGCATCAGCCGACATGGCCGAAGTCGTTCCGATATGGCGGCTCGTCGCCGACCATGCTCCGGCCGTTGTCATGAGCAGCTGACCCTCGGATCATGTTCCCCAAGTAAAAGTAGGCAGGGGCGGCCAGAATCAAGAAGTTTGAAGCTGTACAGCAGCCGGCGGCGAGCTCTCCGGCGAGGTCCCTCGGCGGCGGAGCGCGGGTGTCGCGAGGTTGAAGAAGGGGGTGGACCCCAGCTGTCAGCGGCCGATATTTTGAATCGGGATCCGGCTGCGGCCGGGATCGGGTGTGCTGGCGCGCAAAAGCCTTGTGGGCCGCGGTGTGCTGTCGCTTCGGCGTGCGACGCGTGTCCCCTGGGCCCACGCGCGAGTTTAAACTTTTCCCCGATTTTCAGATTTCCTTCAAACTTCAAATCCTTATAACTTTGGCTAGAAAGCTCCAAATTGAGTGAACCAAATTTTGCTGGATTCAGCTCTTTGAGTACTTTCCAGAAAATCAAGTGTCACTTCATGAGATTCCTTAATTCTCCAGAATTAATTCCTTAAAGTTTAAACTGTTAGGAATTTTAACTGGAGAATCATTTGGAGGAAAATCCTGAAATTTTGCTGAGATGTTCACCAAAATATCCTTGAACTACCATAAAAATTTCAGATCCATTTGAGCTCATTTAGTCCACCTAATGGTGTGATTAGTAAAACTGTTCCAGAGAAAATAGAAAATGTTCAGAAACATTTTCAGAATTTTCTCTGAAATTGTTTAGCTCATATCTTTAGTTAGAGACTTCCAAATTAAGTGAGACCAATTCCATTAGAACCCTCTGAAAAACTAGTTTTCAGAAAGTCATCGTTTGTCTCATGAAAATTCCTAGAACACCCTAAGAGTTCCAATTAAGGTCAAGGGCATAATTATTTGTGGAGGGCTCAAATGAGCTTTGCTGCAACTAAAACTTGACCAAGTCTCTGTTTAGGTTGTAACCAAGCCACAGTAAAAGTTTCACAGTCATTAGGTCTATCTAGTAAAGGTTATAGACTTCACAACTTCAAAGTTAATACAAAAGCATTTAATTAATACATACATTGTTCTTATCATGTAGTCGCTAAGGTCGAGGAGGAACCCGAAGTCCTAGACTTCGTTACTCCGGAGGAACAGCTAGCCTACGACCAAGAGCAGCAAGGCAAGCCCCGGTTTGCATTAACCATTTTATAAATTTTTATTGTTTTGAGCACATACTTGTTTTCTTTATGTTGTGCATCAGAGTCTTGTTTGGAAACCCCACTGCATAGCCAAGAAAACCATGGGTTGGGGTTTAGGATTGCAAACCCCGTTAGCCACTGCATTGCTAGGATAGAGTAGGATTCGGTACAAGTCGAGTAGTTGGAACTACTCGCGAGAATAGGCTAGAGGCACATTGCTCGGGTAGAGATAGCACATGATACACATGGCAAGAAAATGAGACCGAGCGGAGAGTAAGGGCAGCAGGACTTTGGGGCCTGTGTGCTGTAGCTCCGCTTGTGTCGATTGAGGACCGAGCCGTGTGCGGGCCTGTTGAACAAGCTAGAACAGTACCGAAGACCTACCGGCTATATGGGAACCGGGAAACTGATGTAACTCGGGTAGCTGGGTGTTGAGGCATTGCCCGTCGTTCAGAGGGTAGGTTGAGAGCTCGAGGTGTAAATCAGCTGGCGGCACAGAGATGCGCGTGCAGGGACCTCTTGCTCGGGACGATGGGACCGGTTCAATATTTGGCTAACGGGTGAAAGGTAGTCGCGTACGGCGTCCGTGATGGTTGTTGTAGGCAACATCGAGTACGGGCGTACGTGACGGGTTGTTCGGGTAACCCTGCAGGTGTAAATCGATTATAATCGCCGTCCCTCGCGGTCAGTGAGTACCACTTGTTCACTGTACCGTGACGTAGAAAGAACAGGCTAGTTACATGTTAAAATGTTGCTGATTGAAAGTTGGATATTGATTGTTAATGATATGTTGTAGCTCAGTGCTAACTAAAGTTCTTTTCAACTTTGGGCAAAGTACATGAGAGAAATGCGTTTCTTGTTTGATTGCGGCTCTCTCATGTGCCTTAGCGTAAAGTTCTCCACAACCTGCTGCTAAAACTTGAAAGTAAGGTTCTACTAATTAGGCGAGTCCGTGCAAATGATTTTTACCTCATGCAACCCATTACCCTCATGTAGAGTTCCATGTTTAGGTGAGACGGGTCAGACTTGCTGAGCCTTCGTGCTCACTGCTTGTGTTTGAAGTTTTTGCAGGGTTCTATGAGGAAGGGACTCCCGAAGAGGAGACGGAACCCCAGGAGGGGAACCCCGTCGAGTGGGAGTCGTGCACGCCGCAGAGTTAGTGTGCGTGTGTGCTAGCAAGGACACGTTCGAGGGCTGAACGTGTACTTGATGCTTAGTCTACGCCCGCGAGTGTGGACTAAACTTATTTTGATGTAAACATGTTAATAAACTTGTTTATGTAATAAAGCTTCCGCTTCCGCTTTGTACCTTTGACGTGTGTTATACGGTGTTGTGCAACGCAGCACCCCTCAGCGTGATCCTGGCTCGACAGGACCAGTGGGGTCGTGTCAGACACCAGCCAGAGATGCCGGTAGTTCCAATCGATACGCCGCTGGTCCATACTTCTCGGTGATAGCGTAGGGTCCAATAAAACGGGGAGCGAGCTTCCCCTTCACACCGAACCGGTGCACACCCTTCATTGGAGACACGCGGAGGTACACGTGTTCCCCAACGTCAAAGTGCAACGGTCTACGCCTCTTATCAGCGTAGCTCTTTTGTCGGGATTGAGCGGCCTTCAAATTGGCTTGAATTGTCCGAACGCGCTCCTCGGCGTCGTTCACCACATCCACCCCGAATGTGACCCTTTCACCAGACTCGCACCAATTTAATGGGGTGCGGCATCTACGACCGTAGAGAGCTTCGTAAGGTGCCATTTTGATACTCGCCTGATAGCCGTTGTTGTACGAGAATTCCGCCAATGGTAGGTGATCATCCCAGTTCCTACCATGGTGGATGGCACATGCTCTCAACATGTCTTCCAGGACTTGATTCACCCTCTCTGTCTGGCCATCTGTCTGAGGTTGATAGGCGGAGCTCCTGATCAACTTAGTACCCAATGCAGCGTGTAGCTGCTCCCAAAAGCGAGATACAAATAATGCACCTCGATCTGAGACAATGGTCTTGGGTACCCCGTATAGGCATAGAATCTTCGCTATGTATAGCTCCGCATATTTGCCGGCATTGTAACGTGTATTCACCAGAATGAAGTGAGCCGTCTTGGTTAACCGATCAACGATTACCCATATGGAATCATGCTTGTTGGCTGTTAGGGGTAATCCCACAATGAAATCCATGCTCACATCTTCCCATTTCCATGCCGGGATCTTCAGGGGTTGCAACAGCCCTGATTTCTTCATGTGATCAGCTTTCACTCGTCTACACGTATCGCACTCGGATACGTACTTAGCTACCTCCCGCTTCATCCGTGTCTACCAAAATTTCTTTTTCAAATGTTGGTACATTTTGTTGCTGCCCGGATGAATGGAGTATTTGGACAAGTTAGCTTCATCGAGGATCTTTTTCCTCAACTCCATATCTCGGGGTACGACTATGCGGTCATTGAACCACAGCGTCCCCTCACCATCTTTCCGGAAACATTTAATTTCTCCATTGTCTATCCGTCTCCGGAGATGTGCCATGCCTTTATCCATTTTCTGAGCTGCAATGATGTCCTCCCTAATAGTAGGGACGAGGGCAAGGTTGTACAGCGATCCATAAGGAACCAAGTATAAACTTGGCTCTTCCTCCTCCACCGGTGTAATGGTGAGGTGATGGACATGCGATTTCCGACTCAGCGTGTCGGAAACCACATTCGCCTTGCCGGGGTGGTAATGGATTTCAATCTCATAATCTTTGATCAGTTCTAACCACCTCCTCTGCCTCATGTTCAGCTCCTTCTGGGTGAAAATGTATTTCAAGCTCTTGTGGTCGGTGTAGAGATGCACCAAGTTCCCCAGGAGATAGTGCCTCCACATTTTTAGCGCCAACACCACGGCAGCAAGTTCAAGATCGTGAGTCGGGTAGTGCTGCTCATGGTTCCGAAGTTGGCGTGAGCCATAAGCGACCACACGTCCTTCCTGCATCAACACGCAGCCGAGCCCAATACCAGACGCGTCACAATACACGTCGAAGGGCTTTGTTGTATCCGGCTGAGCTAACACCGGGGCTGTTGTGAGATGCTTCACCAGTGTTCGGAACGCTCCTTCACACGCCGTGTTCCAAACATATTTTTTCCCTTTCTTCAGCAACTCTGTCATCGGCTTAGCGAGCTTGGAGAAGCTTGGAATGAATCTCCGGTAGTATCCCGCTAACCCGAGGAAGCTTCTGACTTCATGAACTGAAGTGGGAGCTTTCCATTTCAACACTTGCTCGATTTTACTTGGGTCAACCGCAATGCCTTCAGCTAAGATGATATGTCCCAAGAATGGCACTTGGCTGATCCAAAATTCGCATTTGCTGAACTTGGCGTAGAGCTTGTGGTCTCGCAATCGTTGAAGAACGATCCGTAAGTGTTCGGCATGCTCGGCTTCTGTCTTGGAGTAAACCAAGATATCGTCGATGAACACTACCACGAACTTGTCCAGCTCCGGCATGAACACCGAGTTCATGAGATACATGAAATAGGCTGGAGCATTTGTGAGACCAAAGGACATGACGAGATATTCGTATAAGCCGTATCTTGTCGAGAACGCCGTCTTCGGGATATCCTCCGCCCGGATCTTGATCTGGTGATATCCAGAGCGAAGGTCCACTTTGAGAATACACTTGCCCCCACAAGTTGATCAAACAAGATGTCAATACGGGGCAGTGGGTACTTATTCTTGATGGTGACGGCGTTGAGCGGCCGGTAATCCACACACAGCCTCAGGGTTTCATCCTTCTTCTTTACAAATAGCGCCGAGCATCCCCAAGGGGAGGAACTTGGCCTAATGAAACCCTTGCTCAACAGATCATTGAGCTGTTCTTTCAGTTCCGCCAGCTCATTTGGAGCCATCTTGTATGGTCTCCGTGATATGGGCGTAGTCCCGGGTGCGAGCTCGATCTTGAACTCGACATCCCGCTCAGGTGGCATGCCCGGAAGATCATCCGGGAACACATCAGGATACTCCCGGACTACGGGGATGTCTTCTAACTTGAGAACTTCAGCATTATTAATTGCTAAAACTTCCCGGACTGGCGTGTCTAACACCATGGAATGCGGACGGTGGAATGGAGAATTTAAGTGAACCGTCCGTGTCCGAGTCTCTAGGACAGCGCCATGGTATTGCAGCCATGACATCCCTAAGATTGCATCAATCTTTTGTCCCATAAGGATTATCAAGGTGGTGGGATATAGTTTCCCACCTAAGCACAGAGGTGCCTTTGGAATCATCATATTAGCTGAAATCTTCCCTCCCGGTGAGCATATCATATAAGTGCAGTCGGTTGGGAAGACTTGCAATTGATGTTTAGCCACATAGGATGCAATTATAAAGCTGTGGGTTGCACCAGAATCAAATAATATGACGATGGCTTGATTGTTGAGAGTAAACGTACCCGCCAGCACGTTATCTCCCTCTGGGGCGCCCTTATTGTCGAGGTTGCGGACGCCTCCAGTCCGCTGACCAACCTTCTTCGCCGGAGGTCGGCCTCGAGCACCGCCCTGGAACTGGGCTTGCCCGCTGCTCTGCTGCCCCTGGGGACAGTCCTTCGCGAAGTGGCCCGCCTGGCCACACGTGAAGCAGGTGAAACGGGGCGGTCCCCCGCTGATCGGTGGACGGAAACCCAGGGCGCGTTGTGGCGGTGGAAACGCCCGCGGTACCGTCTGCTGCTGCTGCTGTCTTGGTGGTGGCATCGGTGGACGGAACGGGGGTGCTTGGAACGAACGTCCCCCGAACTGCTGAGGTCACGCCGGTGGACGCCACTGCTGCCCGGATGGTGTCCGATACACCATACGGTACTTCTGGGGAGCGCCACTCCCACCGCTGGGTGGAGCGCTGCGCTTCCGCTGCTCAGCTGCCAACTCTCGCTGAGCATCCTCTTGCATGATCGCGGCATTGACTAAGTCGTTAAATGTGCCGCGGTTCCACTGTACGAGGTGGGTCTTCATTTCGGGGTGTAACCCCCGATAGAAGTGCTCCCTCTTCTTCTCCTCCGTGGAGATGTAGTCTGACGCATACTGCGCCAGATGGTTGAAGGCACGGGAGTAGTCGTGGGCACTCCTCCCGCCCTGCTTCAGTTCCAAAAATTCTTGGAACTTTCTCTTCATTATTCCGGGAGGGATGTGATAGACGCGGAACGCCTCCCGGAACTCTTGCCATTCCACGGCATGGCCAGCCGGACGTGAGGCGACATAATTCGCCCACCACGCACCAGCGGCACCGTGGAGCTGCTGTGCTGCGAACAGTGTCTTCTGCCGCTCCGTACACTGGAGCAGCCCGAACTTGGACTCGATGGTCCGCAGCCAGTTGTCAGCCTCCAGTGGTTCTTCAGCTTCGGTGAACACTGGAGGGTGCGTACTCATGAAATCCGAGTACGACACATCACGGGGCTCCCGAGGCCCTCTATCTTGACGTCCCCCCGCCTGGGACATATTCTGCACGATCGTGCGGAGCAGGTCGGTCTGCTCCTCACGACCTCCCACCAATGCCGCTATCACATCCGCTAGAGTAAGCGGAGGCGGCGGTGGTGGCTGCTGCTGCGGGGTGCTGTCGTAGGCCGGTGGCTGGGAGTCATCACCTCCCTGTTGGCTAGAGCCACCAACCTCGTGCGTGGTCCTAGTACGAACCATCTGCAACCACACGACATTAAACATCAGTCCCGCAACATTTTGCATGCAGTCTAAATGAAATAGGTGTAAAACATAATGACAATGAAAACATGCGATACATCTCGTAAGTAGATAGTGTAATAATCTTGAAGATGCCTACACCAACAGGCGTCCTCATGATTCGTGGAGACCGCACTGCCGCAGTGTCAGCCTTGGAAAAGCTCCAAGCGCTTGCAACAGCTAGAGCACCAGCCCCTGGCAGTGCAGAACCAGACCGGCTCCACCCGAGTGCACGCCACCGTGCCTCTACCGCAGCACCCCATGTGCAACCCCCTCGACGAGGGCGACGTCCCCCTGAAGCTCGTCCAAATCGGCGCCGATGCCACCCAGACCACCCGGGTAGCCGGGGGCCTGGATAGCAAATAGGAAGACGCGCTCGTCACCTTCCTCCGGCACAACGTCAATCTAGGCTTGTGATCTACAGTCAACCGTGGTTTCTAAAACCAATCTATGATTTCTATCTAGGCTTGTGATCTATAGTCAATCGTGGTAGCTTGATACCAATCTGTGACCTATCTAGGCGTGTGACCTACGATCAAATGTGGCTCTGATACCAATCTGTGACGCCCCGATTCTGTGGAAAAACCACGGAACCTAGACTGATGCATATGTGTGCCCAGGATATTCATCACACATACACATATAATCCACAAACTGAATCCAGAATATATAGAACCACGAATGAATAGATTCAAGTACTTTATTACATCAATCTTTATTGCAGCGGAAGTCTTATCTTAGCAGCTGAAGTCATCTAAATTATAGCGGAAGCAAACTAAGCAGCAGCAGCGGCTCCATCTCTACTCCACAGGCAAGGTTGAGGGTAGATTACACGCCTAATACTCCACGTGGTCTTCATAGTACTCCTCTCCTGTTGCTGATGATGTATGATAATGCAAGGGTGAGTACATGACGTACTCAGCAAGTGCGGGAAAATATGATATGTAGCTTACAGCAAGGAAGGTATAAAAAGACTCATTGCAGAAAGCAAAGTTTATTTCACAAAACTTGACAAAAACAGTAACTAGCTTTAAGTGAATGTAATCCCAACATTTATTCAATTAAAACATCGACATACCTCCATCATGTTCCACCTCTTTTCATGTCTCATCAGACATTCATCTTTCTCAACATTTTCTTACGCTCATGAATACCATCTCGTATTCATTACCATTTCATCTCATATTCAATTTCCATCTCATAACCGAGACCATCCTCATTATCAAGACTCAACAGTCTCAAAACCAAATCCTTAATAACGAAACCAATGACATCCCAATAACCAAACCGAACATCCATCCCAAAACCATCCCATCTAATCATGTGAGTTGTCCAGGCGATTGTGACCGTAAGCTCGGCTATCATGATAGTTTTACACTCTGCAGAGGTGGCACCACTTTACCCACAAGTTTGTGATTTCGTCACCCGTCGGCGACTGCATAACCTCCATTATACCAGTACACAACTGTCGGTGTATGGCCAAGAGATCACAAAATAGCCTTTACAAAGGGGCAACTAGATGTATGGACTCACAAAGGTTTTACCAGCAGGCTCGAATCACCATTCTCCCACCTATGGGCCCCCTCTTGTGCCATGCGGTTCCCAGGGCATTCCTCTCTTGACTCCCATTCCCCACGCCTTCCACGGTCCATAACAATCTAGCAACTTATTTAATTAGTCAGCTAAGCCGAACCCATATTTGGCCTTATAGTGCCACTGTTTTCCTGGCATGGCTGGCATGAACCAGTCCTTAGATCTACGTCAAGTAACCACCATCTCATTCTACCACATCCACGAACCAAGCTTGCCTAGATCTCCCCCGATTCATGTTCATTATCATCAAGTTCTCATTAACATTATGAGTGCAGTAGCTAAACACATTCTAAACTCGCTTCCCATATCCTGTGGACTCGGCGAAGCAAAAAGCAAAAATGACCATACCCGACTCATCGACTTTCCCGGCGACTAACAAAACTAGTAAACTCTTATAAAATGGTTTCCCATCAAGTTGACTGTGACACCCACAATTTCGATTTCTGCATGCATTCATATTTTATATAGAGAAAACATTTTAAAAGAAGTGGAAACAGAAAAAGAATCAAAAGGATAGCCGAAAAGAGCTAATTCCAGTTCACCGAGAAGTGCCGAAGACATTTCCCGCGGCCCGCTGGCCACGTGGCGCCTTCGGAGCTCATCCCCGCAAAGGGGGAGAGGTCCGCCGCTAAACTGGCTACGTGGCAGGCTCGAAGCTTGCCTCCGTGAAAGGGGCAAGGTCCGACCCCGTGGGACACGTGTTGCCCCCGGAGCTAGCCTCTACGGAGGAGCAAGGCCAGCCCCACAGGACACGTGTCGCCTTCGGAGCTAGACACTGTGGAGAAGTAAGGCCAGCCGCGTGGGACATGTGTCGCTCTCGGAGCTCACCTCCAAGAGGTCCTGCCTCGCCAGACACGTGTCGCTCTCGGAGCTCACTTCCGAGAGGTCCGACACTATGGGACACATGTCGCTCTCGGAGCTTACCTCCGGGAGGTCCGGTCCTACTGGACACGTGTCATCCTCGGAGCTTACTCCCGGGGAAAAGACACTGAAGGACACGCGTCAGCCTCGGAGCTCGCCTCCGAGAGGTTCCGCCCTTCGTGAGGTCTGACACTACTGGACACGTGTCACCTCCGGAGCTCACCTCCTGGAGGTCCGACGCAGTTGGACACGTGTTGACTTCGGAGCTCATTCCTGAGCAGAAAGGAAGTCTGGCACTGACACATGGCGTAAGCGGAGCTTACCTCTGAGGGAGAGGGAGGTCCCGCCCGCCAGGACGCGTGGCGCACGCGGAGCTCGCCTCTGATGAAGAGGGAGGTCTCGCCCACCTGACAAGCGGCACAACCGGAGCCCGCCTCTGCGGAAAAGGGAGACCAGGCCCCTGCTGGACAAGTGGAGTCTCCGGAGCACATCACCGATAAGGTACCGAGATTTGAAGCAGTTTTTCTTCTGTACGTACGGGAAAACCGATACGGAAGAAAACCGACACGAATTCCATGTTTCTACCGCACCAAAACAATTGAAGATAAGTTATTAAGATTCAAAAACAATTTGAATATGACTCTTATTCGAATTCCGATCAGAGTAGGACTCTTAATTTTCCTCTTATAAATAGAACCGAAAACCTTTGGCCGCAACCACAAAACTCTTTTCACCTCCCGAGTCGACGACTTGGAGTCCTAACCCTAAACTCGTCGAGCTAAACCCCTTCGCTGGAGTTTGACACCGGAGAGACCGCCGACGAGCCCAGACACGATCGCCATCGCCGGAGGAGAGCTGACGATCTGTTTTTGGTAGAGGAAGGATCCGAAGGAAGTAAGGTAGGTCTCCATTACCACCTTATGACGTCATTGCGGTTTTCTTTGCATCTGTTCTTCGATCCCTTCGAACAGAAGCTTTTTCGTGGACAGATCACATGTTGATCAGTTTGATCTAGATCTTGAGTCCAGATCATCACCACGTCCACATTTGATCTTTACACCCCTGTTCATCGTAAAACCCCAAGCAAAGCTATTAAAACATGCAAGAATATGCAATAACATGTACAAACCGATCTAATAAAAACTGCATCATAGGATTAGCATGCATATGCATCATTACTGATGAACCCAACGGGTACGGGGGACGCCCTATCTTTCGATGAGAGATGTTGGTAATGAACGAATTTGGTGGAGGCCGACGTTGGCTGCCCGACTACCACAACCAGAATGGTGTGGCGCCTTGAGCGACAGTTACACCGTCTCCTGGTAACTACGATTTGGGTGGAGGTCGACGTTGTGCTACCCGACTACAACAACCACAAGGATGGTGCGCCTTAGCGATAGTTACACCGGCTCCTGTTGTTGCTGTACTTGCCATGCCAAGAACAGCCTTGAACCTGCAAGCAATCGAAGAACAAGCAAGAACAAGATAACAAGCAAACACTCAGGGGTGTGAAAAAGTTGGGGTTCTGATTCAAGTAACCGGAATGTCTCGTCGACACTTGCGTTACAAGGAAGTTGCAATGGCTAAACTTACAGAAAACAAAACCCGCCCTGTCAAGGAGCTCTTGGACTACTTAAATAGGGGAGGGAAGAGGGAAATTCATCCAGCAACAAAGGTAGGACGTGATCTCCCTTATTCCCTTCCTTTTTCTGTGATAGACTATCATTTAATAGGGAAAGAATGAGGGAAACCCATCCAGCAGCAAGGCAGGATATGATTTCTTCTATTTCTTTCCTTATTATAGCACATCTATCTTTAAATGGGGGAAGAAAGAAGGAATTTCGTCCAGCAGCAAAGTTGGACGAGATTTTCCTTATTCCTTTCCTTATTTGTCTAAATCTCTCTTTATTACATGGCCCCAGCCTCAAGATTTCCCCTCGGGTGGAGCAGCCTTTATTGCATTAATCCCTCCATCCCTCCTAGCTGGATCAATTCCCAAGCACCTAATAATAACAAGGTCATCACAAGGCTGTAATAGGTCCCGATTTGAAGGATAATTACTTTGAACAGCCAGAAATGAATTCACCTGATAATTAAGTTGACGTGCACGAGCGCGTGTCATTGGACCTTGATTAGCTGAGAGTGGTGAATGGGCTGGTGTTGTGGTTGTATCAACGGTAGCGATGTCCGCATCATCCTCCCCTTCTTGCAATTGAGTCGTCCTCGACTCAAATGTGTCTTCCTCGCCCATATATGGTTTCAAATCTACAATATTAAAAGAGGAAGTAACCCCAAAATATGCAGGCAACTCAATTTCATATGCATTATCATTTATTTTTCGAAGCACTTTGAAGGGTCCAGCAGCTCTAGGTAGTAATTTAGATTTTCTCAAATCAGGAAATCTATCCTTTCTCAAATGCACCCAAACCAAATCACCAAGTTCAAAAGTAACATGCTTCCTACCCTTGCTACCGGCTTGTTGATACTTAGCGTTCATGCTCTCAATGTTTGATTTAGTTTGCTCATACATTTTAAGAATTAATTCAGCACGGCGAGAAGCATCAAAATTCAATTTCTCTGAAGGTGGCAGAGCCAAAAGATCAATGGGAGCACGAGGAATAAAACCATATACAATCTGAAAAGGGCACACTTTAGTAGTAGAATGCAGCGAACGATTGTAAGCAAATTCAATATGAGGCAAACATTCTTCCCATAATTTGATGTTATGTTTCAGAACAGCCCTTAGCATGGTAGATAAACTACGGTTCACTACTTCGGTCTGTCCATCAGTTTGAGGGTGACAAGTGGTAGAAAAGAGTAATTTAGTCCCCAACTTAGCCTATAAGGTTTTCCAAAAATGACTAAGAAATTTGGCATCTCTATCTGAAACAATAGTGTTTGGAACCCCATGCAAACGAACAACTTCTCGAAAGAACAAATCAGCAATATGGTTAGCATCATCAGTTTTGTGGCATGGTATGAAATGTGCCATTTTAGAAAATCTGTCGACAACAACAAAAATACTATCCCTCCCCTTCTTTGTTCTAGGCAATCCTAAAACAAAATCCATAAAAACATCCTCCCATGGAGCACTAGGAACAGGAAGAGGCATGTATAAACCATGTGGATTAAGATGGGACTTAGCTTTTTGACAGGTGGTGCAACGAGCAACAAACCGCTCCACATCTCTCCTCATCTTTGGCCAAAAGAAATGGCTTGCTAAGATGTCTTCCGTCTTCTTGACACCAAAGTGTCCCATCAATCCTCCACCATGTGCTTCCTACAATAGTAAGATACGCACAGAACCAGCGGGAATGCACAATTTATTAGTTCGAAACACAAAACCATCAGTGAGAACAAACTTGTTCCATGTTTTTCCTTCTTTACATTGCAGCAGCACATCTTTGAAATCAGCATCAAAAGCATATTGTTCTTTAATTATTTCCAAGCCAAAATCTTAAAATCAAGTTGGGACAACATATTGTAACGGCGAGATAAGGCATCCGCAATGACATTATCTTTTTCTTTCTTGTGTTTGATGACATAAGAAAAGGACTCAATGAATTCTACCCACTTGGCATGCCTACGGTTCAGATTAGTTTGGTTCTTAATGTGCTTCAAAGATTCATGATCAGAATGTATAACAAATTCTTTAGGCCATAAATAATGTTGTCATGTTTCCAAAGTTCGTACTAGTGCATATAATTCTTTATCATAAGTGGAATAGTTCAGACTAGGCCCATTCAGTTTCTCGCTAAAATAAGCAATAGGTTTCCCCTCTTGCAACAAGACATCTCCCAATCCAATACCACTAGCATCACATTCCAATTCAAAAGTCTTACTGAAATCTGGTAATTGGAGAAGGGGTGTATGAGTTAACCTATTCTTCAAAGTTGCAAATGCAGCCTCTTGCGCTTTGCCCCATGTGAATGGGGCACCCTTCTTTGTAAGCTCATGCAGTGGGCCTGCTATGGTGCTGAAGTCTTTCACAAAACGACGATAGAATCCAGCAAGTCCGAGAAAGCTTCGTACTTGTGTGACCGTGGTAGGAGTCGGCCAGCTGTGTATCGCCTCCACCTTGGCTTGATCAACTTCAATTCCCTGTGGTGTCACAACATAGCCAAGAAAAAAAACTCGATCTGTGCAAAAGGTGCACTTGTCAATGTTACCAAATAAGCGTGCATCACGTAAAGCATTGAAAACAGCATGGAGATGATCAAGATGAACTTCGAGAGATGCGCTATAGATCAAGATGTCATCGAAATATACTACCACAAATCTTCCAATGAAAGCACGTAAAACCTCATTTATTAATCTCATGAAAGTGCTAGGTGCATTCGTGAGACTAAAAGGCATGACTAACCACTCATACAAACTAAACTTAGTTTTAAACGCTGTTTTCCATTCATCACCTAGCTTCATGCGAATTTGATGGTATCCACTACGCAAATCAATTTTAGAGAAAATCATCTAGCCACTAAGTTCATCAAGCATATCATCTAACCTAGGAATAGGATGACGATATCTAATAGTAATGTTATTAATTGCTCGACAATCTACACACATGCGCCATGATCCATCTTTCTTTGGGACCAAAAAGACAGGAACGGAGCAAGGACTAAGGGACTCACGCACATAATCTTTGTCGAGTAATTCCTGTACTTGCCGCTGAATCTCCTTAGTCTCCTCCGGATTGGTCCTGTATAGTGCTCGGTTGGGCAAAGAAGCCTCAGGGATGAGGTCAATCTGATGCTCAATCCCTCTCAATGGTGGCAGCCCGGCTGGTACCTCTTATGGAAACACATCAGCGTATTCCTGCAAAAGCTTAGTGATAGAAGGAGGCAAAGCACATGGTGTGTCGTGAAGTGAGAACAAAGCTTCTTTGCAAACAAACACATAGCAGATTGCAATATCACTTTTTAATTCAAACAAATCAGATTTGGAAGCAAAAAAACAAGCGCTCTTTAATTTTATTTCATTCTTCTTCATATGAGCAGATTTGGAATTGTCAGTCTTAGGCTGTACCGATTTCTTCACGACATCTGAATTTTCATTTTTAGCAGATTTCTTATTTTTCTCTTTGCAAGCTCTAGCAATGTCATCCTTCAAAATAGCATCAGGGGACATCGGGTGCAAAACAAGTTTCTTCTCATGATGCATGAAAGAGTATTGATTTGATTTACCATGATGTAATGTATCTTTATCAAATTGCCAAGGTCGACCAAATAGCATAGAACAAGCTTGCATAGGTACCACATCACAATCAATGTAATCATGGTAGGAACCAATTGCAAATTCGACACGAACCAGACGTGTTACCTTAAGCTTACCACTGTCGTTGAACCATTGGATGTAGTAGGGATGTGGATGTGGAAGTGTTGTCATCCCAAGCTTTTCTACCATGGTAGCACTTGCTAAATTGTTGCAGCTTCCTCCATCAATAATAATGCGACACGATCGTTCCAAAACTACACACTTAGTTTGGAATAGATTTTGTCGCTGGTTCTGTTCAGCTTTGATCATTTGGGCACTCAAGACACGCCTCACAACAAGACTCTCATAGTGGGCAGCATGATCAGCCCCAATGTGCTCTTCATCATCATTCTTCTTTCCTGCTTCTTGTGCAGCAAGCATGGCATATGTTTCATTATCTAAATCACTAGCGGATGAGTACTCACCATTTTCTCGTACAACCAGCACATGCTTGCTTGGGCAGTCCCTTCGTAGGTGCCCAAAACCCTTGCACTGGAGGCATTGAATGTATTTTGTTCTCCCGGTAGAAGCAATGGAAGAAGAAGTGTTGGCTGCAACTTGGGTGGATCCTTTTGTTGTCTCGATTGCACGCGAAGGTGCTGATTTTGATGTAGTTCTGGGCAACCCATTGGAAGCATCGTCTGGAGAATCATGCTTAGTACCAGCAGCACTTGAGCGGAACTGCCATGAGGTAGTTCGACCTGCAGAAATGTTAGTTCTTGTACGTCGTCCCTGCACTTCTCTTTCAGCCTTACAAGCAAGATGGAATAATCGAGTGACGTTAGTGTATTCCTTATAAGCCAATATGTCCTGAATTTCTCTTGTTAAACCACCCATAAACCTAGCCATTGCAGCCTCTTCATTTTCAACTAGGCCACAACACATCATGCCTATTTGAAGTTCTTGATAGTATTCCTCAACAGATTTGTTGCCTTGCCTAAGTTGTTGTAATTTATGCAACAGGTCACGAGCATGAAAGGAAGGAACAAAACGACGACACATGATTCGTTTCAAAGCATTCCAAGTTTGTGGTACGGTAGCTGGATTTTTAGTTTGATATTCATGCCACCAAACAGAAGCAAAGTCAGTGAATTCACTAGTGGCAGCTCTAACCTTTATATCATCAGGGAAATCATGGCATGCAAATTTTTGATCTACTGACAATTCCCAAGACAGATATGCATCCGGATCATATTTACCATCAAAAGGTGGTATGGAGAATTTAATGTTGCGTAGGGAATCGTCATTGTCACGTACCTCGCGTTGTTGAGCTCGACCACCCATACCACGATGGTCGCGACGTGGCTGCCGTCGATACCTGAAAGGTCCATCATCAAGCTCGGTATCCGCCGAATACTCCGCCTCGTCATATCTTGCAGCACTGCCAACGGAGTCGTGGTTGTCATCAACACGTCTTTGCCTCTCTTCACGTCCAACCTGTTCCATCCTCTCCAATCGCTCAATGATTGCTGCAAGAGAAGTGTTAATAGCCCCAGCAGTGCTTTCTAATGTGGTCAGTTTGGTGTTGGTGCAAATCTGCGTCGACTCTAATTGACCAATGCGTTCATTGGTGACTTGAATATCCTCATTGAGAGCATCTGTGTGTAGCTTTACTTGGCGTTCGAAATGCTGAATGATGCCCCTCGTACGTGGTGAATGTGGATATGTCTCATTCGCATCAGCTGACATGGTTAGTAAAGAAAGGAAATACAACAGCAAGCAGATTAATCCTAACAGTTGCTAAGAGGTGGTAGGACAGCACAATTCCTCACTAGCAAGAAATCAAGGTCTTACAAGTTCTTACCATGCGATGCAAGAGGCGCCGGCAATCAGCAAGAACAACAACAAACGGTGGCTGCCAGCACAACCTTATGGTGTCGTAGACAATTTTGTGGAGCTGTAGGTGGCTGCTAGACACAATTTGTGCAAAGGAACAGCTAGTACCACATTAGTCACAACAAGTTGAATAAACGTTCCATGATGGTATTGTGCTGGTCCTAGCTCAAACCTTACTAGAGACGTGAGCCGTAACTCCACGTGACGTTGGATTACTATGGTAGGGAAGTTCGAACAGCCCGATCCGTTGTGTTTCAACAACGTTGAAAAAGCAAGTTGAACTTCGAAACATGAAACAAATGTTACACAAATTGTCTCTCTTTTTTTTGTACTTAGAAACTTTTTTTGTGATTGTAATCAGTGTGGCTTTTCTTTTTGCACGTGCCTTTTTCTTGCTGATCCGTGCAGCTTTTCTTTTGCACTTGCCTTTTTTCTCAACTTTGGGTAAATAATGGAAATGGACTGAGAACAAAGTGGCACGAACTCAAAACTCTAGCGGTGAAAAACTTAGGACCAGCAACTTGACACAAAAAGGCAACCGTGAATTCAACAAGTCGAGAGCTAAGTAGCCAAGCAAAAGGCTCAAAGTGTTTTTAGGATTTTTTTGAGCGAACTTTTGTAGGTAAAAGTGGACTGTAGGTAAATGAAGAACAAGGAGAAGGAAATCTCTCACCGAGCAACCTGAAATCTGATACCACTTGATGAACCCAACGGGTACGGGGGACGCCCTATCTTTCGATGAGAGATGTTGGTAATGAACGAATTTGGTGGAGGCCGACGTTGGCTACCCGACTACCACAACCAGAATGGTGTGACGCCTTGAGCGACAGTTACACCGTCTCCTGGTAACTACGATTTGGGTGGAGGTCGATGTTGTGCTACCCGACTACAACAACCACAAGGATGCTGCGCCTTAGCGATAGTTACACCGGCTCATGTTGTTGCTGTACTTACCGTGCCAAGAACAGCCTTGAACCTGCAAGCAATCGAAGAACAAGCAAGAACAAGATAACAAGGGATATAGGAAGCGATAGAATGTGTCTAGCTAATTGCACTCGTATGAGTAATGATAATGAGAACTTGTTGATAATGGACATGAATCGGAGGGAGATCTAGGCAAGCTTGGTTTGTGGATGAGTTAGAATGAGATGGTGGTTTACTTGCCGTAGATCTAAGGACCGGTTCATGCGAGCCATACCAGGAATACAGTGCCACCACAAGGCCAAATATGGGTGCGGCTTAGCTGACTAATTAGGTAAGTTGCTAGATTGTTATGGACCATGGAAGGCGCGGGGAATGGGAGTCGAGTGAGGACTGCCCTGGGAACTGCATGGCACAAGAGGGGGCCCGTGGGTGGGAGAATTGGAGATTCTAGCCTGCTGGTGAAACCTTAGTGAGTCCATACATCTAGTAGCCCCTTTGTAAAGGCTATTTTGTGATCTCTTGACCATAAACCGACGGTTGTGTACTGGTATAATGGAAGTTCTGCAGTCGCCGACGGGTGACGAAATCACAAACTTGTGGGTAAAGTGGTGCAAACTCTGTAGAATCTAAAACTATCATGATAGCCGTGCTTCCGGTCACAAGCGCCTGGACAATCCACATGATTAAATGGGTATTGTTTTTGGGATGGTTTTGGATGGTTCGTTTTGGTTATTGGGATGGTATTGGTTTGGTTATGGTTTGGTCTTGGAATTGGTTTCGGGACTGTTGGGTCCTGGTAATGAGAATGGTTTTGGACTGTTGAGTCGAAACAATGAGCATTGGTCTCGGTATGAGACGGAATTTAATATGAGATGAGATGGTAGTGAATACGAGATGGTATTCATGAGCATGAGAAAAGATGAGAAAGTTAAATGTCTAGAAGGGACATGAAAAGTGGTGAATCATGATGGACGTATGTTGATGTTTAAATACATGTTAGGATTACATTCATTTAAAGCTAGTTGCTGTTTTTATCATGTTTTGTGAAATAAAACTTTGCTTTCTGCAATGAGCATTTTTATACCTACCTTGCTGTGAGCTACATATCATATTTTCTCGCACTTGCTGAGTACGTCATGTACTCAAACTTGCATTATTACTACATCATCAGCAAAAGGAGAGGAGTACTATGAAGACCACGTGGAGTATTAGGAGTGTGATCCACCCTCAACCTTGCCTATAGAGTAGAGATGGAGCCGTTGCTGCTGCTTAGTTTACTTCCGCACTAGTTAGAAGACTTCCGCTGCTAGAATAGATTAGAGACTTCCGCTGCAATAGAGATTGATGTAATAAAATACTTGAATCTATTCATTCGTGGTTATATATATTTTGAATTCAGTTTGTGGATTAAATGTGTATGTGTGATGAACATCCTGGGCACACATACGCATCAGTCCAGGTTCCTCACAGAACCGGGGCGTCACAGATTGGTATCAGAGCCACGGTTGATCGTAGGTCACACGCCTAGATAGAAGTCATAGATTGGTATCAACCTGCCACGGTTGATTGTAGGTTACACATCTAGATAGAAATCACAGATTGATTTAGAACCACTGTTGACCGTAGGACGCAAGCCTAGTCGCAAATTGGTATTAGGAGTCACGCTGAACATAGGATGCAAGCCTAGGTAAAATGCATAGATTGGCATTAGAACCACCTTGACCATAGGACAAAATCACAGATTGGTCACAGATTGGTATCAACCCAAACCATATAGGACCCCCATCGAATAAGCCTTTAGTAGGAGTTGTGTGCTGAACTTTGTGATGATTGTTTGTGCTTGGGTGCTTAGTGTGAGTTGTGGGACGTTTCAGCGTTGTCCATATCAACACCTAGTAAAGGGATGTGAGATGCTTCGACACTTGTTCACATCCTCATATAGGATGATATATAGTCCATCCACCTTTATGCATATAGTTAGGAGGGATCACTCTAAACTTCTAAGTTCTATTCTACTCAACTCTCTCTCACAGATGGTGAGAGGAAACGCCGGGCGTCAAGGGAGGAACGTCCGTGGCAACCAAGAGGATGACCATATTGAAGATCCTCAAAATGACAACCTCGAGGCTGGTGCAAACAACTTGGAACGATTGATGGCTATGCAGAATCAGCTAATGCAAACCATGATCCAAACTTTGGGTCAGCTGCAAGCCAACAACAACAACAACCCTGTTCCTGCACCACCGCCGCCACCACCGCCACCACCGATAGACTCACAACCGCTTGGGAGAGTTCATGAGGACTTGACCACCCACTTTTTCTCAAACTAATGATCGCATGGAGGCCGATGATTGGTTGAAGTCCATGGAGAAGAAGCTTGCCATAGTTCAGTGCAATGACCGAGAGAAGGTTCTCTTTGCGTCGCACTGTGACACCCTCATTTTTGGGTTCTGCATGTATTCATCTTTCATGTAGAAAAACATTTTTAAAATCAGTTGAAATAGAGAAAATATCAAAAAGATAGCCAAAAAAGTCAAATCAAGTTCACAGAGAGCGCCGAAGACAATTCCCGCGGCTCGCTGGCACGTGGCGCCTTCGGAGCTCATCCCCACAAAAGGGGGAGAGGTCCGCCGCTAACTGGCTACGTGGCAGGCTCAGGGCTCGTCCCTGCCGAAGGGGCAAGGTCCGGCCTCGTGGGACATGTGTTGCCCCCGGAGCTAGCCTCTGCGGAAGGAGCGAGGCCAGTCCCGCAGGACACGTGTTGTCGGCGATCTCTCTGGTGGTCAAACTCCGGTGAAGGGGTTTAGCTCGGCGAGCTGGGGCTAGGGCTCTAAGTTGTCAGCTCAGGAGGTGGAAAAGAAGTACGTGGTTGCGGCCAAAGGTTTTTGGTTCTATTTATAATAGGGAATAGAAGAGTCCTAATCTGATCGGAATTCGAATAAGAGTTTTATTCAAATTGTTTTTGAATCTTAACAACTTATTTTTAGTTGATTTGGTGCAGTAGCAACGTGGAATTCGTGTCGATTTCCTCCCGTACCGGTATTCCCGTGCGTACAGAAGCGAAAACCGCTTCAAATCTCGTCACCTTCGTGGTGATGAGCTCTGGAGGCTCCACATGTCCTACGGGAACCTGCGCTCCCTTTTCCGCAGAGACAAGCTCCGGTTGTGCCGCCTGTCAGGCGGGCGAGATCTCCCTCTCCTCAGAGGCGAGCTCCGTGTGCGCCATGTGTCCTGGCGGGCAGGACCTCCCCTCTTACTCAGAGGCCAGATCCGCGTGCGCCACGTGTCTGGTGGGTCGGGACATCCCCTCTTAACAGAGGCGAGCTCCGCGAATGGCACGTGTCAGTTCCGGACCTCCCCCTCTCTTTGGAGGCGGCTCTGGGGTGTGCCATGTGTCAATTCCGGACCTCCCCTCTCTTCAGAGGTATATCCGATTGTGCCACATGTCTGTGCTGGACCTCCCCTCTCTTCGGAGGAGAGCTCCGATAGTGCCACGTGTCCTAACAGTGCCAGACTTTCTTTCTCCTCAGAGACGAGCTCCGAGGTTGACACGTGTCCAATAGCGTCGGACCTCCCGGAGGTAAGTTTCGGAGGTGACACGTGTCCAAAAGTGTCGGACCTCCCGGAGATGAGCTTCGGAGGTGGCACGTGTCCAACAGGACCGGACCTCTCGGAGGTGAGCTCCGAGAGCGACACATGTCTGACGGGGCCGGACCTCTCGGAGGTGAGCTCCGAGAGCGACACGTGTCCCGCGCGGTGGATCCTCTCTTTTTTGCAGCGCCTAGCTTCCGAAGGCGACACGTGTCCTACGGGACTGACCTCGCTCCTCCGCATGGGCTAGCTCCGGGGGCAACACGTGTCTTACGGAGGTCGGAAAAGAAAGGACCAGTCGCGCGGGACACGTGTCGCTCTCGGAGCTCACCTCCGAGAGGTCCGGCCCCACCAGACACGTGTCACCCTCGGAGCTCGTCTCCGAGAGATCCGGTCCTACTGGACACGTGTCACCTCCGGAGCTCATCTCCGGGAGGTCCGACACTATTGGACACATGTCACCTCCGGAGCTCACCTCCGGGAGGTCCGACGCTGACAGACACGTGTCGACCTCGGAGTTCACCTCCGAGCAGAAAGGAAGTCCGACGCTACTTGACACGTGGCATTCTCGGAGCTTACCTCCGATGAGAGGGGAGGTCTGGAATTGACACATGGCACACTCGGAGCCACCTCCGGTGAGAGGGGGAGGTTCGGAACTGACACGTGGCATTCGCGGAGCTCTCCTCTGTTGAGAGGGGAGGTCCTGACCCACCAGACACATGGCACACGCGGAGCTCGCCTCTGAGGAGACGGAGGTCCCGCCCGCCTGACACGCGGCACAACCGGAGCTTGTCTCTGAGGAAAAAGGGAGCCCAGGTTCCCGCAGGACACGTGGAGCTTCCGTAGCTCATCACCGCGATGGTGACGAAATTTGAAGCAGTTTTGCTTCTGTACGCACGGGAATACCGGTACGGGAGGAAACCGACACGATTTCCACGTTGCTACCGCACCAAATCAACTAAAGATAAGTTGTTAAGATCCATAAACAATTTGAATAAGACTCTTATTTGAATTCCGATCAGATTAGGACTCTTCTCTTCCCAATTATAAATAGAACCGAAAACCTTTGGCCACAACCACATACTTCTTTTCCACCTCCTGAGCCGACAACTTAGAGCCCTAGCCCCCAGCTCGCCGAGTAAACCCCTTCGTCGGATTTTGACCACCAAAGAGATCGCCGACGAGCCAGAGACGATCGCCATCGCCGGAAGAGATCCCCGACGATCTGTCTTGCTAGGAGAAGGACCCCGAGACCAAGAAGAACATAAGGTAGGTCTCCGATACCACCTTACAACATCATCGCATTTTTTTGCATCTGTTCTTCGATCCCTTTCGAACATAAGCTTTTTCGTGGACAGATCATGTGTTGATCGGTTTGATCTAGATCTTGAGTCCAAATCATCGCCACGTCCACAATTGATCCGGACATATTTGTTCATCATAAAACCCATGCAAGCCATGCAAGAACACGTAAAAACTGCATTATAGGATTAGCATGCATATGCATCATTGCATCTTGAAGTAGAGTTTGTGCATGATATTGATTGCTATGAATCTTGTATGTGCGTGATTGCGTATAGAAGGACAAGCTCAGGGAGGTACCTACGACGGACTACAACAGCAAGAATTTGAGCAACAGGAACCGCAAGAATAAGGCAAGTGCCTCTTGACCATATTGATCCTATGTTTTGGAAAACTGTTTTGTTTGCGAAAAGGTGTGAGTGCTTGAGTCAATATTATGGGAAACCCTTTGATAGGAGTTTACTAGTTTTGTTAACCACTCATGTCACCGCGGAAGTTAATGAGTCGGGTATAATTTTTGCTTTTATGCTTCGCCGAGTCCATGGGATATGGGAAGCGAGATAGATGTGTCTAGCTAACTGCACTCGTATGAATAATGAGAAACGGATATTGTTAATGAACGTGAATCGGAGGGAGATCTAGACAAGCCTGGGTTTGTGAATGAGGTAGAATGAGATGGTGGTTACTTGCCGTAGATCTAAGGACCGGTTCATGCGAGCACATGCCAGGATAACAGTGCCACCACAAGGCCAAGTATGGGCGCGGCTTAGCTGAGTAATTAGGTAAGTTGCTAGATTGTTATGGACCGTGGAAGGCGCGGGGAATGGGAGTCGAGTGAGGACTGCTCTAGGAACTGCATGGCACAAGAGGGGGCCCGTGGGTGGGATAATTAGAGATTCTAGCCTGCCGATGACACCTTAGTGAGTCCATACATCTAGTAGCCCCTTTATAAAGGCTATTTTGTGATCTTTTGACCATACACCGACGGTTGTGTACTGATATAATGAAGGTTCTGCAGTTGCCGACGGGTGACGAAATCACAAACTTGTGGGTAAAGAGGTGCAAATTCTGCAGTCTTAAAACTATTATGATAGCTGTCAGTACCCTCGATATGGGGTACACCCACGCAGAGGGGAAAAATGCCTAAGGACCTCGCCCTTCTCCGCAGGGAGAGCTCCGGAGGCGCCATGTGTCCAGCGGGGCCGGGCCTCCCTCTCCTCAGAGGAGAGCTCCAGACTCGCCACGTGGGCAACTGAGCCGGACCTGCCCCCCGCCCCCCCCCCCCCCCGTGGGGAGAGCTCCGAAGGCTCCACGTGTCCAGCGGGACCGGACCTCCCTCTCCTCAGAGGAGAGCTCCGGGCCCGCCATGTGGCCAGCAGCAGCCGGACCTCCCCCTCCGTGGGGAGAGCTCCGAAGGATCCACGTGTCCCGCGGGGCCGGACCTCCCTCTCCTCAGAGGAGAGCTCCGGGCCCGCCACGTGGCCAGCAGAGCAATGCTGCCTGCCCCCGCGCGGTAGGCAGCAGGCGTAAAGACGCGCCATACCTTGCCCGTACAAGGTATTCAAGGCCCGCGCCTTCCCAAGATGCGGAGACGCGGAGCACGCCTCTGTCAGGTGCCGTTGCGTCCAATCACATCGCAGACTGGCGCGCCGTGTCAGAGCCTGCCCGCCAATAAACACAGTGACAAGACATCCCCTGCCACCCCTGCCATCATCAACCACTACGACTAGCTTGCGGCATGGGCAGGGCGGCAGAACGAAGACTCGGAAGCCTTCGCCAGAGACAACTACCGGCATAACTACAGATACGGTAGATGGCAGGCAATCTCCCCGGGACCACCTGTCGGGTCCCGGGCCCACCTTGTAAGCCACTCGAGCTTTAGACTATAAAAGGCTTGGGTAGGCGACGTTAGCAAGGGTTCGAACTCTGGGAACTCGCACTCTAGACATCACTCACCCTCAAGCTCAGGACTCCGGTTCTGAGCAGCAAGCAATACAGCGAGCACCTCTGCTCACCGTGGACGTAGGGTTTTACACCTCCAGCGGCCTGAACCACGTAAAACTCCCCGTGTCAAGCTTCTCCCTCACTCGTCCCTAACGCTGAAGCTCTCCGCGAGTGACTAGCCCCTCCAAAAAAGAACCTCCGCGGGCTGCCCAGTGCAGGCCTGGGGGAAGTGTCGGCTACACACTTCGACATTTGGCGCGCCAGGTAGGGGGTTTTTCCCTTGCGCGACGAGCTTTTGCCGGCGAAGATGACCAATCTTACTTCAGCGGCAAGCTCTCCTACCCCGCGTTCACGACGGACCGTGACTAGCGGGGACTACGTCTTGACACACTCTGGACGGAGTGTGTCGGCGAAAGTTGGAAGCCAGCAGCCGACTCCGACAGCGCCGACTCCGGCAACGCAGGCTCCAGCGAGCGTGAGATCCTCTGCAGCGCTGAGCGTCCCCCACGGGGGCGCGCTAGCTGCAGCAAGAGCACTACTGCGCAATCCACCTACTGGGGACGCGCCTCAGTCAGCGACCCAGTAGTGGATTCGCGAGGTAGACCGTCTCGTCATCGCCGCCGCAAACCCTCGACTTTGGCGGGGATGACGTTCCGGCCAACCGGCTGTGTCGCTGACGCGCACGCCAACGGTTGATGGGCAGACAGCGGATTCCCGCTCCACCAGGCTCCCATCGACAGACCTGAGGACGGAGCTGGAACGATGACACTTGGGCCAAGATGCCCGAGTGTTCCTCGAGCGACGACGAGAAAGGCGTCGCAACCAGGAGGCCGCCGACAGCATGTCGACTGCCTCAACCCTGCCTGAGGCACAGACTTTCGCCACGCGATCTCTGCCCCAGGCATACGCCACGCAGCATATGCCCTGCAAACGGTGCCCCCGGTGCATGGTGCAGCCTTGCCCATACCGGGGTACACAGTGCCAGCAGCGAACCAAGCGTTCGCGGCACCAACGCCTGTAGCAACAGGAGCAGGATGTGCGGCCCTGGCGCCACACCTTCGCTTCGCGAGGTGGCCGCGCAAGTTTCGGCCGCACCTGCCCGAGAAGTACGACGGCAGCGTCAACCCGGCGGAGTTCCTCCAGATCTACTCCACCGCCGTCCTTGCTGCAGGAGGGGACGAGGCCGTCATGGCGAACTACTTCCCCGTCGCCTTGACCGGCCCGGCCCGGTCTTGGCTCATGAACCTCCCCCAGGGTTCCATAACCTCCTGGGGAGAGCTCTGCCGGCAGTTTACTGCCAACTTCGGTAGCTCCTACACCCGGCCTGGCACGGAGCTCAACCTCCACGCTGTCCAGCAACAACCCGGGGAGACGCTGCGCTCTTTCATCCAGCGGTTCTCTCAGGTGCGGAACATCATCCCGCACATCCAAAATGCTTCTGTGGTGGTGGCGTTCCGGCAGGGTGTCCGGGACAAGAAGATGCTTGAGAAGCTCGCGACCAGAGAGGTCCGCGACGTCTCAGAGCTCTTCAGCCTGGCGGACAAGTGCGCCAGAGCAGCAGAAGGGCGGAACTGGCACTCACTGCCAACCTCCGAGTCAGGAGGACAGCCTGGATCTGGCGCCGCTTCCTATGGAAGCGGCAAGAAGATCAAGAACCGGGGTGGTGGTAAGATAAAGCCACCGACCGCGGCTCCCGTTGCTGCTGCAGCAGCACCCAGTGGAGCTCGGGGGCCACACCCCGATAAAAGGCAGCGACAGTCACCAGCTCCCGATGGTGACCAAAGTGAGCTATGTCCCGTGCACGGCACCAGTTACCATACTGCTGCCGAGTGCCGGGAGATTCAGAAGCTCGCGGAGCGCTTCCGCAAAGGGAAGCAGCTGTGAACTGATGCCCCACCCTTCCGTCAAAGGGAGGGCAAGCAGAAGGTCGACGCCCCAGACAACGCCGACCATCAAGTGGAGTTCCAGGAGCCTCAGCGCACCGTGAAGGCGGTGCGCAACCATGAGGACTCCAGCTCCAGCGATGACGAGCGCCGGAAGATGCTCTACGTCATCTACGGCGGGTCCGCTGACCCCTCGTCCCAAAGCGCGGTTAAAACTCTGCGCCGAGCGGTACCGTCGGTGGCTCCCCTCCCAAGTGCCGCGCCGCACCTCAAGTGGATGGGAACCTCCATCAGCTTCGATGCCACCGACTGCCCCAGGAACATGGCTGGGGCCGGCCAACTACTGCTCTTGGTAGCGCCCACTGTCGGTACCTGCGATGTGGGGTACCCCCGCGCACAGGGGAAAATGCCTGAGGAACTTGCCCTTCTCCGCAGGGAGAGCTCCGAAGGCGTCACGCGTCCGGCGGGGCCAAACCTCCCTCTCCTCAGAGGAGAGCTCCGGGCCCGCCACGTGGCATACAGAGGGCGGACCTCCCCCTCCGCGGGAGAGAGGTCCGAAGGTGCCACGTATCGGGGGGCCGGACCTCCCTCTCCTCAGAGAGGAGGTCCGGGCCCGCCACGTGGCCGACAGAAGCCGAACCTCCCCCTCCGCGGGGAGAGGTCCGAAGGCTCCACGTGTCCCGCAGGGCCGGAGCCCCCCTCTCCTCGGAGGAGGGCTTCAGGCCCGCCACGTGGCCAGCAGAACGGCGCTGCCTGCCCACGAGCGATAGGCAGAGGGCGTAAAGACGCCCCATTCCTTGCCCGTGCAAGGTATTCAAGGCCCGCATCTTCCCAAGACGCGGAGACGCGGAGCACGCCTCTGTCAGGTGCCGTTGCGCCCAGTCGCATCACAGACTGACGCGCGGTGTCAGAACCTGCCAGCCAATAAACATAGCGACAAGACATCCCATGCCGCCCACGCCGTCATCAACCACTACGACTAGCATGCGGCATGGGCAGGGCTGCAAGACGGAGACTCAGAAGCCTTTGCCAGAGACAACTAGCGGCATAACTGCAGATACGGTAGATGATAGACAATCTCCCCGGGACCACCTGTCGGGTCCCGGGCCCCCTTGTAAGCCACCCGAGTCTTGGACTATAAAATACTCGGGTAGGCGACGATAGCAAGGGTTCGCACCTCCGCAACTCAGATGCTAGCCATTCACACCCAAGCTGTAACTCACCCCCAAGCTCAGGACTCCGGCCCTGAGCAGCAAGCAATACAGCGAGCTCCATAGCTCGCCGTGAACGTAGTGTTTTATGCTCCGGCGGCCTGAACCACGTAAAACTCACCGTGTCAAGCTCTTACTAACTCGTCCATCCACGCAAGCTCTCCGCAAGGGTCTAGCCCCACCGAAAATAGAACCTGCGCGGGCTGCCCAGTGCAGGCCCGGGGGAAGTGTCGACCGAACACTTCGACATTTGGCGCGCCAGGTAGGGGGCTTTTCCCCTTGCGCGACGAGTTTCCGCCGACGAAGATGACCAAGCTTCCCTCAGCGGCAAACTCTCCCCCTCCGCGTTCACGGCGAACCGTGACCAGCGGGGAGTACATGTCGACGCACTCAGGACGGAGTGTGTCGGCACAAGCTGGTAGCCAGCAGCCGACTCCGGCAGCGCCGACTCCGGCAATGCAGGCTCCGACCAGTGTGAGATCTTCTGCAGCGCTGAGCGTACACCATGGGGGTGCGCTAGCTGCAGCAAGAGCACTGCTGCACAACCCACCTGCTGGGGATGCGCCCCATTCAGCGACCCAACAGTGGGTCCGCGAAGTGGACTGCCTCGTCATCGCCGCCGCGAACCCTCGGTTTCGGTGAGGGTGACGCCCCGGTCAACCGGCTGTGTCGCTGATGCGCACGCCAACGGTTGACGGGCAAACGGCGGATTCCAGCTCCTCCAGGCTCCCGTCGACGGACCTGAGAAGGGAGCTGGAACGGTGCCAATTGGGCCAGGATGCCCGGGTGTACCTCGAGCGACGTCAAGAAAGGCATCGCAACCATGAGGCTGGCGACAGCATGACGTCGGCCTTGACACAACCTGGAGGGCAGATCTTCGCCACGCGAGTCCTGCCTCAGGCATACGCCGCGCAGATCTTCGCCCGCGGTCTATGGTACAGCCTTGCCTGTGCCGGGGTACACGGTGCCAAGTGCGAACCAAGCGTTCGCAGCGCCAATACCTGCAGCAGCAGGAGCAGGATGTGCGGCCCTTGCACCCCACCTTCGCTTCGCGAGGTGGCCGCGCAAGTTTCGGCCGCACCTGCCCGAGAAGTACGACGGTAGCGTCAACACGGCAGAGTTCCTCCAGATCTACTCCACCGCTGTACTTGCCGCAGGAGGGGATGAGGCTGTCATGGCCAACTACTTCCCCGTCGCCTTGACCGGCCCAGCTCGGTCTTGGCTCATGAATCTCCCTCAGGGGTCCATAACCTCCTGAGGAGAGCTCTGCCGGCAGTTCATCGCCAACTTCGGCAGCTCCTACACCCGTCCCGGCACGGAGCTTGACCTCCACGCCGTCAAGCAACAACCTGGGGAGTCGCTGCGCTCTTTCATCCAGCGGTTCTCCCAGGTACGCAACACCATCCCGCATATTCAAAGTGCTTCTGTGGTGGTGGCATTCCGACAGGGTGTCCGGGACGAGAAAATGCTTGAGAAGCTCGTGACCCGAGAGGTCCGCGACATCTCTGAGCTCTTCAGCCTGGCGGACAAATGCGCCAGAGCGGCTGAAGGGCGGAACTGGCACTCTCTGTCGACCCCTGAGTCAGGGGGACAGCCCGGGTCCGGCGCTGCTGCCTATGGGGGTGGCAAGAAGGCCAAGAACCGGGGGAGTGGCAAGATGAGTTCATCGTTCACGGCTCCCGTTGCCGCAGCAGCAACGACTAGTGGAGCACGGGGGCCACGCCCCGACAAAAGGCAGCGGCAGTCACCGGCCCCAGATAGTGACCAGGGCGGGCTATGCCCTGTGCATGGCGCCGGCAACCATACTGCTGCCGAGTGCTGGGTTATCCAGAGGCTCGCAGAGCGCTTCCGCAAAGGAAGACAGCAGAGAGCTGAGGCACCGCCCTACCCTCAGAGGGATGGCAAGCAGAAGGTCGATGCCCCAGTCACCGCCGCCCATCAGGTGGGGTTTCAGGAGCCTCAGCGTGTCATAAAGACAGTGCATAACGGTGAGGACTCCAGCTCCGATGGTGACGGGCCAGGACGGTAGCCGGCTGTGGCTGCCGTCCCGGGTCAGAGGAGGCTGCTCTGCTGCGGCGTCAACCCTGGAAAAGCCCCGAGTAGTCGCAGCAGCCCAAGCACCGATCACAATGGTGCAAGGTCGGGCCAGCCTCACCCGAGAGCACGCCTCCGTGCCTCGGACATACCTCCCGGGGGCCGCCCAAGGTCTGTCAACCCCTTGAAGGCCTTGCCAGAAGGGGAAGACGCCTTAGGTCATCCAAGACGAGCCCGGGTCCACCTACCCCTTTGTCGGTACCTGAGATATGGGGTACCCCCGCGCACAGGGTAAAATGCCTAAGGTGCTCGCCCTTCTACGCAGGGAGAGCTCCGAAGGCGCCACGCGTCCGGCGGGGCCGGACCTCCCTCTCCTCAGAGGAGAGCTCCGGGCCCGCCACGTGGCATACAGAAGCCGGACCTCCCCCTCCGCGGGAGAGAGGTCCGAAGGAGCTCCGGGCCCGCCACGCGGCATACAGAAGCCGAACCTCCCCCTCCGCGGGAGAGAGGTCCGAGGACGCCACGCGTCCAGCGGGGCCGGACCTCCCTCTCCTCAGAGGAGAGCTCCGGGCCCGCCACGTGGCATATAGAAGCCGGACTTCCCCCTCCACGGGAGAGAGGTCCGAAGGCGCCACGCGTCCAGCGGGGCCGGACCTCCCTCTCCTCAGAGGAGAGCTCCGGACCCGCCACGTGGCCAGAAGAACGGTGCTGCCTGCCCCCGAGCGGTAGGCAGCGGGCGTAAAGGCGCCCCACACCTTGCCCGTACAAGATATTCAAGGCCCGCGTCTTCCCAAGACGCAGAAACGCGGAGCACGCACCTGTCAGGTACTGTTGCACCCAGTCGCATCACAGACTGGCGCGCAGTGTCAGAACCTGCCAGGTAATAAACGCCGCGACAAGACATCCCATGCCGCCTGCGCCGTCATCAACCACTACGACTAGTGTGCGGCATGGGCAGGGCGGCAGGATGAAGACTCAGAAGCCTTCGACCAGAGGCAACTACCGGCGTAACTACAGATACGGTAGACAAAAGACAATCTTCCCGGGACCACCTGTCGGGTCCCGGCACCCCTTGTAAGCCGCCCGAGTCTTGGACTATAAAAGGCTCGGGTAGGCGTCGATAGCAAGGGTTTGCATTTTGCAACTCATACGCTAGCCATACACTCTCAAGCTGTAACTCACCCCCAAGCTCAGGCCCCCGGCCCTGAGCAGCAAGCAATACAGCGAGCTCCATAGCTCGCTGTGGACGTAGGGTTTTACGCTCCAGCGGCCTGAACCACGTAAAACTCTCTGTGTCAAGCTCTCACTAACTCGTCCATCTGCGCAAGCTCTCCGCTAGGAACTAGCCCCTCCGAAAAAAGAACCTCCGCGGGCTGCCCAGTGCAGGCCCGGGGGAAGTGTCGACCGAACACTTCGACATTTGGCGCGCCAGGTAGGGGGCTTTTCCCCTAGCGCGATGAGTTCCCGCCGATGAAGATGACCAAGCTCCCTTCGGCGGCAAGCTCACCCCCCCCCCCCCCCCCCCGCCTCCGCGGCGAACCGCGACCGGGGGGGAGTACAAGCCAACACACTCGGGACGGAGTGTGTCAGTACAAGCTGGGAGCCAGCAACCGGCTCTGGCAGCGCCGACCCCGGCAATGCAGGCTCCAACCAGCGTCAGATCTTCAGTAGCGCCGGGCGTACCCGGAGGGGGTGCGCTAGCTGCAGCAAGAGCGCTACTGCACAATCCGCCCGCTGGGGACGCGCCTCAGGCAGCGACCCAGTGGTGGATTCTCGAGGTAGACCGTCTTGTCGTCGCTGCCGCAAGCCCGCGACTCCGGCGGAGACGACACTCTGACCAGCCGGCCGTGCCGCTGATGCGCACGCCGATGGTTGACGAACAGACGGCAGACTCCAGCTCTGCCAGCCCTCAATCGATGGATCTGAGGACAGAGCTGGAGCAGTGTCGCTCGGGTCAAGATGCCCGGGTATACCTCGAGGAACGCCGAGAAAGGCGTCGCTACCAAGAGGCTGACGACAGCATGACATCGGCCTCGACCCAGCCTGAAGAGCAGACCTTCGCCATGCGATCTCTGCCCCAGGCCTGCGCCGTGCAGAATATGCCACAGTCATATGTACTGCAGATGACGCCCCCGGCCTATGGTGCAGCTTTGCCCGTACCAGGGTACACTGTGCCTAGTGCAAACCCAGCGTTCGCGGCACCAGAACCTGCGGTGACAGAAGCAGGGTGTGCAGCCCTCGCGCCCCATCTTCGCTTCGCGAAGTGGCCGCGCAAGTTTCGGCCACACCTGCCCGAGAAGTACGACGGCAGCGTCAACCCGGCGGAGTTCCTCCAGATCTACTCCACCGCCGTACTTGCCGCAGGAGGGAATGAAGCCGTCATGGCCAACTACCCTGTCGCCTTGACCGGTCCAGCCCGGTCTTGGCTCATGAACCTCCCCCAGGGTTCCGTCACCTCCTTGGGAGAGCTTTGCCGACAGTTCATAGCCAACTTCGGCAGCTCCTACACCCGGCCTGGCACGGAGCTCGACCTCCACGCCGTCCAGCAGCAACCTGGGGAGTCGCTGCGCTCTTTCATCCAGCGGTTCTCCCAGGTGCGGAACACCATCCCACACATTCAAAATGCTTCTGTGGTGGTGGCGTTCCGGCAAGGCGTCCGGGACAGGAAGATGCTCGAGAAGCTCGCGACCAGGGAGGTCCGCGACGTCTCAGAGCTCTTCAGCTTGGCAGACAAATGCGCCAGAGCAGCCGAAGGACGGAACTGGCACTCGCTGCCATCCTCCGAGTCAGGGGGACTGCCCGGATCTAGTCCTACTCCCTGTGGAGGCAGCAGGAAGGCCAAGAACCGAGGCAGAAGCAAGATAGAGTCACCGACCGCAGCCCCAGTCGTCACTGCAGCGACGCTCGGTGGGGCTCGGGGGCCGCCCCCCGACAAGAAGCAGCGAAGATCACCAATCCTAGAAGGTGATAAAGACAATATGTGCCCCGTGCACGGCAGCTGTCGCCACACTGCTGCCGAGTGCCGGGAGATCCGAAGGCTCGCAGAGCGCTTCCGCAAGGAGAAGCGGCAGCGGGCTGATGCCCTGCCCTTCCGTCCAAAGGGAGATGAGCAGAGGGTGGATGTTCCAGACAACATCGACCACCCAGAGGAGATCCAGGAGCCTCCACGTGTCGTGAAGGCGGCACGCAATCACGAGGATTCCGGCTCCAGCGACGATGAGCGTCGGAAGAAGCTCTACGTCATATACGGCGGGTCTGCCGACCCCTCATCCTGAAGCGCAGTCAAGACTCTGCGCCGAGCGGTAGCATCGGTGGCGCCACTCCCAAGTGCTGCACCGCACCTAAAGTGGATGGGGACCCCCATCAGCTTTGATGCCACAGACTGCCCCAGGAACATGGCTGGGGCCGGCCAACTACCGCTCCTGGTGGCCCCTACCATCGCCAACATGAGAATGTACCACGTTTTGGTGGATGGAGGGGCTGGGCTGAACCTCATCAGCCGTGCAGCTTTCCAGAAGCTACAAATCCCGATGGCCAAGCTCACCCCGTCGAGCCCGTTCTCAGGGGTAGGGCCAGGACAGGTTATCCCCTACGGCAACATTAGTCTCCCGGTGACCTTCGGGGCTCCGGACAGCTATCGAACAGAGTACATTCTGTTCGACGTAGCGAAGATAGACCTCCCCTTAAACTCCATAATCGGCAGGCCAGCCCTGTACCGGTTCATGGCTGTAGCCCATTACGGCTACCTTGTCCTGAAGATGCCGACACCGACAGGTGTTCTCAGGATTCGAGGGGACCGCACTGCTGCAGTGTCGGCCCTGGAGAAGCTCCAAGCACTCGCAACAGCTGGGGCATCAACCCCCGGCAACACGGAGCCGGACCGGCTCCGCCCGAACGCACGTTACCGTGCTTCCACCACAGCACCCCGGGTGCAACCTCTCGACGAGGGCGGCGTCCCCTTAAAGGTCGTCCAAGTCGGCGCCGAAGCTACCCATACCATCCGGGTAGCCGGGGGCCTGGATAGTAAATAGGAAGGCGCGCTCGTCACCTTCCTCCGGCACAACGTCGACGTGTTTGCATGGCAGCCGTCACAGATGCCTGGGATCCCCAGGAAGGTGATCGAGCACCACTTGAAAGTCTTCCCCGACGCCCGGCCGGTTCAACAGAAGCCCCGCAAGCAGTCCATCGAGCGGCAAAACTTCATCCGTGAAGAAGTCAAGAAGCTGCTGGATGCTGGCTTCATACGGGAAGTCCACCACCCCCGATGGTTGGCGAACCCCGTCGTTGTCCCGAAGGCTGGCGGGAAGCTCCGGATGTGCATCGACTACACCAGTCTCAATAAGGCATGTCCTAAAGATCCATTCCCTCTCCCTAGAATAGATCAAATAGTAGACTCAACGTCAGGCTGTGATATGCTGTGCTTCCTAGACGCCTACTCGGGTTTCCATCAGATCCCCATGTCTAGGGAGGACGAGGAGCACACCTCCTTCATCACAGTAGACGGCCTTTATTGCTATGTGTCTATGCCTTATGACCTAAAGAATGCACTCCCCACCTTTGTGCGGGCAATGCACAAAACCTTTGGGGAGTTAATAAGAGACCTGGTTGAGGTGTATGTCGATGACATATTTGTCAAGGTCAAGCAGGGTCCGTCCCTGCTAGATAACCTAGCTTTAGTCTTTGACAAGTTGCGCTCTACGCGCACCAAGCTGAACCCAGATAAATGTGTGTTCGGCGTGTCCTCTGGGAAGCTCTTAGGGTTCCTGGTCTCGCACCGAGGGATTGAGGCCAACCCAGAGAAGATCAAGGCCATCGACTTGATGCGGCCCCCTGCCCGCGTCAAGGATGTCCAGAAACTCATGGGATGTCTAGCCGCGCTGAGTCGGTTTATACCGAGGCTAGCAGAGCGGGCACTCCCTTTCTTTAAGCTCCTGCGCAAGTCAGGCCCTTTTGCCTGGACTGACGAAGCAGAAGAGGCTTTCCAGGAGTTGAAGCGACTCCTGACGACCCTACCAATCATGGTAGCCCCTGAGCCCGGAGAGCACCTGTTGCTCTACATCGCGGCAACAACTGAAGTAGTAAGTATGGTCCTCGTCGCAGAGCGGCCGGACCCCTCATCTTCACAACCTGCTCCGGTAGCAGAAGACAGATGCCAGGAGGCCCCGCAGGACCAAGACGGTCTCCCGGGCCCCCAAGGCAACCTCCCGGAGGTCCGGGTCGGCCTCCCGGAGGTCCTGGGCAGTCTCCCGGACCTCCAAGATAAACCCCCGGGGGCCCTGCGGGACCCCCCGGGGGCCAAATAGGACCTCCCAGAGGTCCCCCAAGACCCCCCGGAGCTCCCAGACAATCAAGATAGCTTAAGGGCCTCCGGGTCCCAGCTCCCGGAGGCCCCCGTGGGTCCACCCACCTCCAGTGGGCCAGGGCCAATGGACGAGGACCTCCCAGGCCTGAGAAAGAGGGTTCGAACCGTCCAGAGGCCTGTCTACTACATCAGCGAAGTACTTCATGATGCCAAGACAAGGTACCTGGAAGTCCACAAGCTGCTGTATGCGGTGCTCGTGGTCTCCAGAAAGCTCCGCCATTACTTCCAGGCCCACCGGGTCTCGGTAGTCACCTCGTATCCACTGAAGACAATTCTTCACAGCCCCCATGCGACTGGTGTCGGTACCTGAGATATGGGGTACCCCCGCGCACAGGGTAAAATGCCTAAGGTGCTCGCCCTTCTCCGCAGGGAGAGCTCCGAAGGCGCCACGCGTCTGGCGGGACCGGACCTCCCTCCTCAGAGGAGAGCTCCAGGCCCGCCACGTGGCATACAGAAGCCGGACCTCCCCCTCCGCGTGAGAGAGGTCCGAAGACGCCACGCGTCCAGCGAGGCCGGACCTCCCTCTCCTCAGAGGTGAGCTCCGGGCCCGCCACGTGGCATGCAGAAGCCGGACCTCCCCCTCCGCGGGAGAGAGGTCCGAAGGCGCCACGCGTCCAGCGGGGCCGGACCTCCCTCTCCTCAGAGAAGAGCTCCGGACCCGCCATGTGGCTGGAAGAACGGTGCTGCCTGCCCCCGGGCGGTAGGCAGCGGGCGTAAAGGCGCCCCTCACCTTGCCCGTACAAGGAATTCAAGGCCCGCGTCTTCCCAAGACGCGGAAACGCGGAGCACGCGCCTGTCAGGTGCCATTGCGTCCCGTCGCATCACAGACTGGCGCGCGGTGTCAGAACCTGACAGATAATAAACGCCGCGACAAGACATCCCATGCCGCCTGCACCGTCATCAACCACTACGACTGGCGCACGGCATGGGCAGGGCGGCAAAAGGAAGACTCAGAAGCCTTCGACCGGAGGCAACCACCGGCATAACTACAGATACGGTAGATAATAGACAATCTTCCCGGGACCACCTGTCGGGTCCCGGCTTCCCTTGTAAGCCGCCCGAGCCTTGGACTATAAAAGGCTCGGGTAGGCGTCGATAGCAAGGGTTCGCATTCTGCAACTCATACGCTAGCCGTACACTCTCAAGCTGTAACTCACCCACAAGCTCAGGCCCCCGGCCCTGAGCAGCAAGCAATACAGCGAGCTCCATAGCTCGCCGTGGACGTAGGGTTTTACGCTCCGGCGGCCTGAACCACGTAAAACTTCCCGTGTCAAGCTCTCACTAACTCGTCCATCCGCGCAAGCTCTCCGCTAGGAACTAGCCCCTCCAAAAAAAGAACTTCCGCGGGCTGCCCAGTGCAGGCCCGGGGGAAGTGTCGATCGCACACTTCGACAACTGGCAACGTTGCTAAATGGGCGGCGGAGTTGGCGGAGTTTGAGCTGGACTTCCTCCCATGCCATGCAGTCAAGAGCCAAGCACTGGCTGACTTTGTGGCGGAGTGGACACCAACGGAGACTGACACAGGGGGCCATGGGGGCGGAGAACCGGAGCACCGAGCTCCGGTCTTCACCGAACCCCACTGGACACTCTTCTTCGACGGCTCCTCGCGAAAGAAGGGGGCCGGTGCCGGTGTACTGCTCCTCATGCCATCGGGGGAACAGTTTGGGTATATGGTGCGTCTCAATTTCAAGGCAACCAACAACATGGCGGAGTATGAGGCACTCATCTTTGGCCTGCAGACAGCCCTGTCTCTAGGCGCTCGCCAGTTGTTGGCACAGGGCGACTCCCAGCTGGTCATCAAGCAAGTCAAGGGCGAATGCTCCTGCAGTGACCCCCAGCTAGCTGCATATCTGCTTCACGTGCAGATGTTGGAGAAAGAATTCCTCGCCTTGGACCTGCACCACGTACCGCGCGCCGGTAATGCTGCAGCCGACGACCTTTCAATGAAGGCTTCCACCGGAGCCCCTGCGCCCGAAGGGGTCTTCGAGAGGACGTTGCTGCGGCCCACAGCCCGGCCCGCCGAGCCGGGCGAAGGGGGCTTGACCAGAACCTCGAAGCTGGCGGTCCTGGCGGCCCTACAACCGTGGGCGCCGCCAAGGATCGTAAGCGTCACTGGGGACTCCGTGCAACCCAGCGCTCAAGATCCAGAAGCTCAAGTCAGACCCGATGCATGGATCACGGAGATCCGGGACTACTTGAAGGACAATATCCTCCCTGATGAACATGCAACCGCTGAACGGATTGTGCGTATGGCTAAGAGGTACGCGCTGGTAGAGGGGGATCTCTACCGGCGTGGCGCCAACCACATCCTATTGCGGTGTATAACCCAGGGGGAAGGCTGCGACTTGCTCGCTGAGATCCATGGAGGCGAATGTGGAAGTCATTCTTCCTCACGCACGCTTGTCGGTAAAGCCTTCCGGCATGGCTTCTACTGGCCGACAGCACTCCAGGATGCCGTCAAGCTGGTCGAGAGCTGCAAGGCGTGCCAGTTCCACGCCAAGCAGATCCATACACCGGCTCAGGCGGTACAGATGATCCCGCCCTCGTGGCAGTTTGCCGTGTGGGGGCTGGACATCCTGGGACCATTTCCCAGAACCGTCGGGGGGTTCCGGTACCTCTATGTCGCTATCGACAAGTTCACCAAGTGGCCGGAAGCTACACCAGTTGTCACCATCAATAAACAATCCGCAGTAAAATTCATCAGGTCTATTGTCTGCCGGTTCGGGGTCCCAAACAGGATCATCACTGACAATGGGACCCAGTTCACCAGCGCAGCGTTCCAAGACTACTGCGAGGACCTTGGCATTCAGGTATGCTATGCCTCTGTCGCCCACCCGAGGAGCAATGGGCAAGTCGAGAGGGCCAATGCGGAGATTCTCCGGGGCCTCAAGACTCGTACCTTCGCCAGCCTGAAGAAACATGGTGCCAATTGGGTAGATGAACTTCCGAGCACACTATGGGCTAACCGGACATCCCAGAGCCGGGCCACCGGGGAGACAACCTTCTTCATGGTGTACGGGGCTGAAGCTGTACTCCCTCCAGAAATCACCATGAAGTCTCACCGTGTCCGGGCTTACGACGAAGCCACGCAGGACAACCTCCGGCGTGGAGAAATCGACCTCGTCGACGAGGTCCGATTACATGCGGCACTCCGTAACGCGCGGTACAGACAGGCGCTTCGGCGCTACCACCAGAGGTCTGTGCGTGCCCGGGAGCTGCAGGAAGGTGACCTGGTGTTGCGGCGCATACTTTCTCGCGAAGGGGCCCACAAACTCTCCCCTAGTTGGGAAGGCCCCTTCCGAGTCGCGAAAGTATGCCGCCCCGGGTGTGTGCGCCTTTCCACCGAGGATGGGGACCTGCTCCCGAATCCTTGGAACATAGAACACCTCCGTAAGTTCTACCCTAAGAGCAAAAATAGGACAGTACTTTCTTTTCGTAATGAACCCCATAGAGTCCAGGAGCAGCGCTCGGAGCAGCTAAACCCCAGGGGACGGTCCAGGACTACGTTCAGCTTTGCCTGGTTCCGACTCCAAGCGCGTAGAGTCTTGCTTCCCCTCTTAATGGGGTGGGTCGTGGCCTCCATGTTTAGCCTGCCTTCCTCCTATGGAAGGTTGTACGAAAAGAAGTCTGCCCTACTTTGCTCTTTCCTTGTACTCATTTAAATTGTGAATTGAGTTCTTTTTTATCGCCCTTGCAGTACATGATTGCCATGTGCTCAGCTCCCCCTCTCTACAAGTCCCCAAGCATCAAGCATATGGTTGGGGCTGTAAGTCAAATAAGACTATGAGATAAGGGAGGGGGAGCCCCCAAGGAGAATTACGTTTCCTCTACCTGTGTGCAGGACTTCCAGGTTGCGGCAACAGGGACTGCATGAAGTAGGGGGAAAGGAGCTACCAACTACTTCGACCCAGGGCTAGAGGGGGCGGGACCCGGGGGCCCCACGCGTCCAGCAGGCCCGGAACTCTCTCCTCCCTAGAGAAGGACTCCGGGCTCGCCACGTGGCGGGCGGAAACCGGACCTGCCCCCGCGGTGGGAGAGCTCTGAAAGCCCTGCGTGTTCAACATGGCCGGGGCTCCCGTCTCCGCAGTAAAAGCAGTCATCAAGTGAGCACACGCTCTCACGACTCCGCGGCCGTTCGTGCTCCGGCAGCAGTCAATTCGGGACTTAGAGGAAGTGTGCGGATCGGAAGAGACAGAGGTCCCACCTCGGGCTCGCTATCTCCCCCGAGATGGGCCCGGGGGCCACTGTCGGTACCTGAGATATGGGGTACCCCCGCGCACAGGGTAAAATGCCTAAGGTGCTCGCCCTTCTCCGCAGGGATAGCTCCGAAGGCGCCACGCGTCCGGCGGGGCCGGACCTCCCTCTCCTCAGAGGAGAGCTCCGGGCCCGCCACGTGGCATACAGAAGCCGGACCTCCCCCTCCGCGGGAGAGAGGTCCGAAGGAGCTCCGGGCCCACCACGCGGCATACAGAAGCCGAACCTCCCCCTCCGCGGGAGAGAGGTCCGAGGACGCCACGCGTCCAGCAGGGCCGGACCTCCCTCTCCTCAGAGGAGAGCTCCGGGCCTGCCACATGGCATACAGAAGCCGGACCTCCCCCTCCGCGGGAGAGAGGTCCGAAGGCGCCACGCGTCCAGCGGGGCTGGACCTCCCTCTCCTCAGAGGAGAGCTCCGGACCCGCCACGTGGCCAGAAGAACGGTACTGCCTGCCCCCGAGCGGTAGGCAGCGGGCGTAAAGGCGCCCCACACCTTGCCCGTACAAGGTATTCAAGGCCCGCGTCTTCCCAAGACGCGGAAACGCGGAGCACGCACCTGTCAGGTGCCGTTGCGCCCAGTCGCATCACACACTGGCGCGCAGTGTCAGAACCTGCCAGGTAATAAACGCCGCGACAAGACATCCCATGCCGCCTGCGCCGTCATCAACCACTACGACTAGCGTGCGGCATGGGCAGGGCGGCAGGATGAAGACTCAGAAGCCTTCGACCAGAGGCAACTACCGGCGTAACTACAGATACGGTAGACAAAAGACAATCTTCCCAGGACCACCTGTCGTGTCCCGGCACCCCTTGTAAGCCGCCCGAGTCTTGGACTATAAAAGGCTCAGGTAGGCGTCGATAGCAAGGGTTCGCATTTTGCAACTCATACGCTAGCCATACACTCTCAAGCTGTAACTCACCCCCAAGCTCAGGCCCCCGGCCCTGAGCAGCAAGCAATACAGCGAGCTCCATAGCTCGCCGTGGACGTAGGGTTTTACGCTCCGGCGGCCTGAACCACGTAAAACTCTCTGTGTCAAGCTCTCACTAACTCGTCCATCTGCGCAAGCTCTCCGCTAGGAACTAGCCCCTCCGAAAAAAGAACCTCCGCGGGCTGCCCAGTGCAGGCCCAGGGGAAGTGTCGACCGAACACTTCGACACCCTTGAAGGCCTTAGCTAGAAGGGGAGAACTCCCCGGGGGCCCCCAGGAGAAGCCGCGCAGGACCTGATCCAGCGTGAAGATGACAGCCTCGTCGACGAGACTCGGCTGCAGGTAACATCCCAGAACGCACGGTCTCGGCTGATGCTCTAAGCACTACCGCCAAAGAACCAAATGCATCAGGGACCTGCAGAAGGGCAACCTGGTGTCGCGGCACGCTCTTTCCCGAGAAGGACCTATAAACTCTTCCCCAGCAGGGAAGGTCCCTTCCGAATCATGAAAGCTGCCACCCCAGGAACACATGCCTTTCAACCGAGTGTGGGATCCGTTCCCAAAACCCTTGGCATGGAGCAATACTGTAAGTCCTACTCCCCGAGCATTAGTAGAACAGTGTCATTCCCTTCTGTAATGAATCCCATAGAATCTAGGAACAGAGCTTGGGGCAGCTAAGTCTCAAGGGACGGTACAGGACTACGTCAAGTTTAGCCTGGTTCCGACCCTAAGCGCGTAGAGTCTTGCTTCCCTTGTAGACGAGGCGGAATATTGCCTCCATGTACAGCCAGAATTCCACCTATGGGCATGAACACAGAAACCTGTTCTACTTAGCTCTCTCTCATGCGCTCATTTAAATTATGCATTAATTTTTATGATCGCACTATCTATGTATGTTCATCGTGCATCTAGCTCCCCCTCTCCCGCTCTCACCCATAGTCAGCATTCGCTATCCTACCGAGGGCGGCCGCGCTTGAGGCACCTGGCGATGGACGAGTGAGTCTCTCGGGCCTCCCCCAGTCAGGTGTTGCGGTGCCAGTTGGTCACCTCCAGGAAAGGCCTGCGTTGGGCATGGGGGGTCCAGGGTGCATATCCCTCTTAGCATGCCATGAGCCCAAGGCGTGCGCATCCTGCCCTCCGGAGGTACAGGGGAGTACAACCGCTTTGCCTGGTCATGAACCCAAAGCACGTGCACTCTGCTTCCCCAGCGCACGGCCCGGTACTAGGGATCGGACGACCGTACCCGGACCTCGGAGGGAGCCGGAGCTCCGTCGCCTCGACACAGAATTGCCCAAGCCCCGTATAACGGATCAGGATCGTAAGACGAATAAGACTAGGAGACGGGAGGGGAGGACCCCCCGAGGAGAATTACGTTTCCTATACCTGTGTGCAGGACCTCCAGGTTACGGCAACGGGGACTGCATGAAGCGGGGGGAAAGGAGCTATCAACTACTCCGGCCTAGGACTGGAAGGACCGGGTCCCGCCCCTTCAGCAGGGGCGAGGCCCGAAGGCCTCACGTGTCCAGCAGGCCCGGAGCTCCCGCCTCCCCTGAGGTGGGCTCCGGACTCGCCACGTGGCAGGCGGAAACCGGACCTCCCCCCCGGTGGGAGGGCTCCGAAAGCCCTACGTGTCCAGCAGGGCCAGAGCTCCCGCCTCCTAAGGAGGGGCTCCGGACCCGCCACGTGGTAGGCAGATTTGGAGCTCCCCATAGGGCGAGATCCGGAGACCCCCGGCGGCCCCTAACACGGTTAGGACCCGGGGAAGGTGTCTGTGCAGAGCTCCGAGATTGGAGAAGGCCTCTGAGTACCTTGCGGAGCTAAGGACTCAGTCAGACAAAGCCAAGAAGGAGAGAAAAGGCATCACAGACACAAATATCTAAAAGAGTCAAACTATGCGAGGCTCCATGAGCTGGACTACAGACTCGATAAAAAGGGAGAAACAAGTCCTAAGGACCTCTTGGCTCCCGCCGGAACCTTGCGGCTACAAGGGCGGCCACACCCTCGACTTCAGCCCTGGCAGCTTCCTCCCGCTCCGCGGCTGGGCCCTCTCTCGCTGGTTCCAGCGAGAAAGAGGGGTCGCGGCTCTTGAAGCATGCCAGCACATGTGAGGCGACCTCTAAGGCTAGGCCGCGTCCCTCGGCCTCAGGCTCGCTGGCGACCACCGAGTCTAGCCTGTCCAGCTTGGCGCCGATCAACTCCAGCGCGGGGATCACCTCCGCCACCCTCAATGCAGGAGCCGCTGCCCTCACCGGACTGAAGCCAAGAGGGATCAGGGCGGACCCCGCTCGATCAAAGAAGCTTTAGACCGCAAGAGCCTCGGAAAAACGCAAGGCCGAGAGCTCCTCCACCTCGCGACGGGCTGCCTGCAGGGCCTCTAGGTTTCTCTCGGAGAATTCCTTCTCCTTGGCCGCCAGGGAGCTCTCCCGAAGGTGGAGAGTCTTGGCGAGCCGCTCCAACTCAGAAGCCTTGAAGTTGGTGGCCAACTCCCGTTCCAAGACCGCCAGGCGTTCGCGGGAGACCTGTTCCTCCCTCAGGTCGAGGTCTGCCTTCAGAATCTCTAGCTCCTCGATCCAAGCTCGAAGGTCATCCTCGCCCGCCGCCAGCTGCGCGGTGACCCTCTCCGCCTCGGCTGCCGTGGAACGCTCCCGTTCCTCAATGGCGAGTCTACGACGCTCCATCCGCTGCCGTATCTCCTCAGCGGCAGAGAGGCTCTCCTCGGCCCGGGCGTTTGCCTCCAAGGCCTCCCTGTTGATCCGCCGTGATTCGGCGTCCATACGGTTGACAGCCCGCTTCAGCCGGTCGAGGAGCACTTCCCTGAAGTCGAGCAACTCCTGCCTGGAGTCGAGCTCGCTCTTGACCTTCGCGGTCCGCTCCCGCAAAAGGTTCCCCCAGGTGAGGAGGCGATCCCGTTCAACTGTATACTCCTCCCGCTCGCGACCTAGTGCAGCCAAGACCTGCCGGACGCTCGTCTCGACAAGCGCGAAGGCATCTGCCAGGGGCAATGGAGCAACAGAGGCCGGGGCAGTTCCACCGACCTCCTCCATCACCTCGTCCTCAAGAGGAGTCGAAGCACCAGCAACCAAGACGAGACGCCAGTCAGGAGAAGCTGGCGCCGGGGATCTGGCAGCCGGACCTGCCGGGCCCTCTTTAGTTTCTGGCTTCTTGACCTGTGGAGAGGGGCGAGCCGGGGAAGGCAGCGCTGGAGTAAAGGCCGGGCCGCCTGGTGCAGGGTCGACCTGCGCTGGCTTGGGGGCCGCGGCGGCCGTCTCGGCAGGAAGAGATGACGCCGCCGCGGAATCCGGGCACACCGGAACAGGAGAAGCTCGCGCTTGCTTGGGGGCCGCGGCAGTTGTTCCAGGTTCCGAGCGCAACGGCACAGACTCCCCGCTAGTCGGGGATGGCCGGGAAGCGCGGACACTCCAGCGGGCTCTGTACCCCGACTTCCGAGCCGGGGTAGGACTCCCAGAGCCCGCTGCCGTCACCGACGGTCGCTCCGCAGTCGCTTGAACTGGCGGAGCAGGGGACGCCCCAGAAGCTCCCCTCAACGCATCAGCCCGGGGCCTCTTTGAGTCGCCACCGGAAGGAGTGCCAGGCACCCCAGATTCCCGACTTGGCACAGACGCCGCCGCTGGAGGAGATCGAGCGCGCTTCTTCTCTGGTGGCGGGTGGGAGGCCATGGCGAGGCAGGACTCAAGGGCAAGAGGGCAAAAGCACAAGAGTCCAAGAAGAAACGCTGGGAGGTGCGAAGGGAAGCCGCAATGCGGGTAAGATCCCCTCTAAAAACCTTCCCAGGTGCAATTCCAGGCAATTCGGAACTCTTCAAATACACTACATCGGAAACCGCCTCGGCTCCTAGGCCGAGCGCCGATGACAGGTGGACCCAAGCCGCCCGACTGAAGCGGTGGGTCAAGGGGTCAGTCTCCTAAGAAGGCAGGCCGGCAAGGCACTTCGGCGGTTCCCGAAGAAAGCGCCGCAACGTGCAGAAGTGACAGTCTTGGGAACCGCCGCAGTAAAAGCAACCATTAAGTGGGCGCACACTCCAACGATCCCGCGGCCGTTCGTGCTCCGGCAGCGGTCAATGCGGGACTTAGAGAAAGTGCGTGGATCAGAAGAGACGGAGGTCCTACCTCGGGCTCGCTATCTCCCCCGAGATGGGCCCGGGGGCCACTGTCGGTACCTGCGATATGGGGTAGCCCCGCGCACAGGGGAAAATGCCTGAGGAACTCGCCCTTCTCCGCAGGGAGAGCTCCGAAGGCGCCACGCGTCCGGCGGGGCCGGACCTCCCTCTCCTCAGAGGAGAGCTCCGGGCCCGCCACGTGGCATACAGAGGGTGGACCTCCCACTCCGCGGGAGAGAGGTCCGAAGGTGCCACGTATCCGGCGGGGCCGGACCTCCCTCTCCTCAGAGAGGAGGTCCGGGCCTGCCACATGGTCGACGGAAGCCGAACCTCCCCCTCCACGGGGAGAGGTCCGAAGGCTCCACGTGTCCCGCATCGCCGGAGCCCCCCTCTCCTCGGAGGAGGGCTTCGGGCCCGCCACGTGGCCAGCAGAACGGCGCTGCCTGCCCCCGAGCGATAGGCAGAGGGCGTAAAGACGCCCCATACCTTGCCCGTACAAGGTATTCAAGGCCCGCGTCTTCCCAAGACGTGGAGACGCGGAGCACGCCTCTGTCAGGTGCCATTGCGCCCAGTCGCATCACAGACTGACGCGCGGTGTCAGAACCTGCCAGCCAATAAACACAGCGACAAGACATCCCATGCCGCCCGCGCCATCATCAACCACTACGACTAGCATGCGGCATGGGCAGGGCTGCAAGATGGAGACTCAGAAGCCTTCGCCATAGACAACTACCGGCATAACTGCAGATACGGTAGATGATAGACAATCTCCCCGGGACCACCTGTCGGGTCCCGGGCCCCCTTATAAGCCACCCGAGTCTTGGACTATAAAAGACTCGGGTAGGCGACGATAGCAAGGGTTCGCACCTCCGCAACTCAGACGCTAGCCATTCACAACCAAGCTGTAACTCACCCCCAAGCTCAGGACTCCGGCCCTGAGCAGCAAGCAATACAGCAAGCTCCATAGCTCGCCGTGGACGTAGGGTTTTACGCTCTGGCGGCCTGAACCACGTAAAACTCACCGTGTCAAGCTCTTACTAACTCGTCCATCCATGCAGGCTCTCCGCAAGGGTCTAGCCCCACCGAAAAAAGAACCTCCGCGGGCTGCCCAGTGCAGGCCCGGGGGAAGTGTCGACCGAACACTTCGACACCCACCATCGCCAACGTGATGATGTACCATGTTCTGGTAGATGGCGGGGCTGGGCTGAACCTCATCAGCTGCGCAGCTTTTCAGAAGCTGCAGATCCCGATGGCCAAGCTCACTCCATCGAGCCCGTTCTCAAGGGTAGGGCCGGGACAAGTTGTCCCCTACGGCAACATCAGCCTTCCGGTGACCTTTGGGGCACTGGACAGCTATCAGACAGAGTAAATTCTGTTCGACGTGGCGGAGATCGACCTCCTCTTCAACGCCATAATCGGCAGGCCAGCACTGTACCGATTCATGGCAGTAGTCCACTACGGCTACCTCGTCCTGAAGATGCCTACGCCAATAGGCGTCCTCAGGATTCGTGGAGACCGCACTGCTGCAGTGTCAGCCTTGGAAAAGCTCCAGGCACTTGCGGCAGCCCGAGCACCAGCCCCTGGCAGTGCAGAATCGGACCGGCTCCACTCGAGTGCACACCACCGTGCCTCTACTGCAGCACCCCGTGTGCAACCCCTCGACGAGGGTGACATCCCCTTGAAGGTCGTCCAAGTCGGCGCCGATGCTACCCAGACCACCCGGGTAGCCGGGGGCCTGGATAGCAAATAGGAAGGCGCGCTCGTCACCTTCCTCCGGCACAACGTCGACGTGTTTGCATGGCAGCCGTCGCAGATGCCGGGGATCCCTAGGGAGGTGATCGAGTACCACTTGAAGGTCTTCTCCGACGCCCGGCCAGTCCAACAAAAGCCTCGCAAGCAGTCCATCGAGTGGCAAAACTTCATCCGAGAAGAAATCAAGAAGCTGCTGGATGCTGGCTTCATACGGGAAGTCCACCACCCCCGGTGGTTGGCGAACCCCGTCGTTGTCCCAAAGGCCGACGGAAGCTTTGGATGTGCATCGACTACACCAGTCTCAATTAGGCATGTCCCAAAGATCCATTCCCTCTCCCTAGAATAGATCAAATAGTAGACTCGACATCGGGCTGTGACATGCTGTGCTTCCTAGACGCCTATTCGAGTTTCCATCAGATCCCTATGTCTAGAGAAGATGAGGAACACACCTCCTTCATCACAGTAGATGGCCTGTATTGTTATGTATCTATGCCTTATGGCCTAAAGAATGCTCTTCCCACCTTTGTACGTGCAATGCACAAAACCTTTGGAGAGTTAATAAGAGACTTAGTCGAGGTGTATGTCGATGACATCATTGTCAAGGTCAGGTAGAGTTCATCCTTGTTAGATAACCTGGCCTTAGTCTTTGACAAACTGCGCTCCACGCGCACCAAGCTGAACCCCGACAAGTGTGTGTTCGGCGTATCCTCTGGAAAGCTCTTAGGATTCCTGGTCTCACACCGGGGAATTGAGGCCAACCCAGAGAAGATCAAGGCCATCGACCTGATGCGGCCTCCCGCCCGCATCAAGGAAGTCCAGAAACTCACGGGATGCCTAGCCGCGCTGAGTCGGTTTATACCGAGGCTAGCAGCGCGAGCGCTCCCCTTCTTTAAGCTCTTGCGCAAATCCGGTCCATTTGTTTGGACCAACGAAGCAGAAAAAGCTTTCCAGGAGTTGAAGCAACTCCTGACGACCCTACCCATCAGGGTAGCCCCCGAGCCTGAAGAGCATTTGTTGCTCTACATCACGGCAACAACCGAAGTGGTGAGCAAGGTCCTCGTCGCAGAGCGGCCGGACCTCTCGCCACCACAGCCTGCTCCGATAGCAGAAGACAAGCACCAGGAGACTCCGGAGGTCCAAGACGGCCTCCCGGACCTCCAAGACAACCTCTCAGGGTTCCAAGACGGCCTCCCGGACTTCCACGACAACCTCCCGGAGGTCCAACGGGACCTCCCGGAGCTCCCGGAAAACCAGCAGGACCCCCCGGAGGCCCAAGGCGACCTAGGAGCTTTCGAGTACCTGCTCCCGGAAGCTTCCCCGGACCCACCTACCTCCGGTAGGCCCGAGCCAATGGATGAAGACATCTCTGGCCCGGGAGGGAGGGTCCGGACCATCCAGAAGCCTGTCTACTACATCAGCGAAGTCCTCCACGATGCCAAGACAAGTTATCTGGAGGTCCACAAGCTGCTGTATGCAGTGCTCGTGGCATCCAGGAAGCTCCGCCACTACTTTCAAGCCCACCGAATCTTGGTGGTCACCTCCTATCCGCTGAAGGCGATCCTTCACAGCCCTCATGCGACCGGCAATGTCGCTAAATGGGCAGCGGAACTGGAGGAGATTGAGTTGGACTTCCTTCCTCGCCATGCGGTCAAGAGCCAAGCGTTGGCTGACTTCGTGGCTGAGTGGACGCCAACGAAGGCTGATCCAGGGGGCCACGAAGACGGTGAACTGAAGCACCAAGCTCCGGTCTTCACCGGGCCTCACTGGACGCTCTTCTTCGACGGCTCCTCGCGAAAGCAGGGGGCCGGTGCCGGTGTACTGCTTCTCATGCCATCGGGGGAGCAGTTTGGGTACATGGTGCGTCTCAATTTCAAGGCAACCAACAACATGGCAGAGTATGAAGCACTCATCTTTGGCCTAAAGACAGCTCTGTCTCTGGGCGCTCGCAAGTTGTGGGCACAGGGCGACTCCCAGCTAGTTATCAAGCAAGTTAAGGGTGAATGCTCCTGCAATGACCCACAGCTAGCTGCTTATCTGCTCCACGTGCAGATGTTGGAGAAAGACTTCCTTGCCTTGGACCTGCGCCATGTACCGCGCGCTGGCAATGTCGCAGCTGACGACCTCTCAACGAAGGCCTCCACCGGAGCCCCTGTGCCCGAAGGAGTCTTCGAGAGGACGTTGCTGCAGCCCACAGCCCGGCCTGCCGAGCCGGGCGAAGGGGGCTGGACCAGCACCTCGAAGCTGGCGGTCCCGGCGGACCTGCAGCCATGGATGCCGCCAAGGATCGTAAGCGTCACTGGGGACTCCGTGCAACCCAGCGCTCAAGATCCAGAAGCTCAAGTCAGACCTGATGTATGGATCACGGAGATCCGGGACTACTTGAAAGACAACATCCTCCCTGATGAACGTGTATCCGCTGAACAGATCGTGCGCATGGCTAAGAGATACACGTTGGTAGAAGGGGATATCTACCGGCATGGCGCCAACCACGTCCTATTGCTGTGCATAACCCAGGGGGAAGGCTGTGACTTAGTCGCTGAGATCCATGGAGGCGAATGTGGGAGTCACTCTTCCTCACGCACGCTTATCGGTAAAGCCTTCCGGCATGGCTTCTACTGGCCGACAGCACTCCAGGATGCCGTCAAGCTGGTCGAGAGCTGCAAGGCGTGCCAGTTCCATGCCAAGCAGATCCATACACCGGCTCCAGCGGTACAGATGATCCCGTCCTCATGGCCATTCGCCGTATGGGGGTTGGACATACTGGGACCATTCCCCAGAACCGTCGGGAGATTCCGGTACCTCTACGTCGCCATCGACAAGTTCACCAAGTGGCCGGAAGCCACACCCGTCATCACCATCAACAGGCAATCCACAGTAAAGTTCATCAAGTCGATCGTCTGCCACTTCGGGGTCCCGAACAGAATCATCACTGACAACGGGACCCAGTTCACCAGCGCAGCATTCAAAGAATACTGCGAAGACCTCGGCATCCAGGTGTGCTACACCTCCGTTGCTCACCCAAAGAGCAATGGACAGGTTGAGAGGGCCAACGCCGAGATTCTTCGGGGCCTCAAGACCCGCACCTATGCCGGTTTGAAGAAACATGGCGCCAAGTGGGTGGACGAGCTTCCGAGCACACTATGGGCTAACCGGACATCCCAGAGCCGGGCCACCGGAGAGACACCCTTCTTCATGGTGTACGGGGCCGAGGCTGTGCTTCCCCCAGAGATCACCATGAAGTCCCTCCGTGTCCGAGCTTACGACAAAGCCGTGCAGGACAACCTCCGGCGTGAAGACATCGACCTTGTCGACGAGGCTCGATTACATGCAGCACTCCACAACGCACGGTACCGACAAGCGCTCCGACGCTACCACCAAAGGTCTGTGCGTGTCCGGGAGCTGCAGGAAGGCGACCTGGTGTTGCGGCGCATACTTTCTCGAGAAGGGACCAACAAACTCTCCCCTAGCTGGGAAGGTCCTTTCCGAGTCACAAAAGTGTGCCGTCCCGGGTGCGTACGCCTTTCCACCGAGGATGGGGATCCGCTCCCGAACCCTTGGAACATAGAACACCTCCGTAAGTTCTACCCCTAGAGCAATAGTAGGACAGTCTCTTCTTTTTGTAATAAGTTCCATAGAGTCCAGGAACAGCGCTCGGAGCAGCTAAGTCTCAGGGGACGGTCCAGGACTACGTTCAGCTTGGCCTGGTTCCGACCCTAAGCGCGTAGAGTCTTGCTTCCCCTCTTAATGGGGCGGGTCGTCGCCTCCATGTTTAGCCTGTCTTCCTCCTATGGAAATTTATATGGAAAGGAACCTGTCTGTCGAAGTGTTCGGTCGACACTTCCCCCGGGCCTGCACTGGGCAGCCCGCGGAGGTTCTTTTTTCGGTGGGGCTAGTCCCTAGCGGAGAGCTTGCGCGGATGGACGAGTTAGTAAGAGCTTGACGCGGTGAGTTTTACGTGGTTCAGGCCGCCGGAGCGTAAAACCCTACGTCCACGGCGAGCTAAGGAGCTCGCTGTATTGCTTGCTGCTCAGGGCCGGAGTCCTGAGCTTGGGGGTGAGTTACAGTTTAGGAGTGTATGGCTAGCGTATGAGTTGCAGAGTGCGAACCTTTGCTATCGTCGCCTACCCGAGCCTTTTATAGTCCAAGACTCGGGCAGCTTACAAGGGGGGTCAGGACCCGACAGGTGGTCCCGGGAAGATTGTCTATTATCTACCGTATCTGAAGTTATGCCGGTAGTTGCCTCTGGTCGAAGGCTTTTGAGTCTTCATCTTGCCGCCCTGCCCATGCCGCATGCTAGTCGTAGTGGTTGATGACGGCGCAGGCGGCATGAGATGTCTTGTCACGGTGTTTATTGGCTGGCAGGTTCTGACACCGCGCGCCAGTCTGTGATGCGACTGGGCGCAACGGCGCCTGACAGAAGCGTGCTCCGCATCTCCGCGTCTTGGGAAGACGCGGGCCTTGAATACCTTGTACGGGCAAGGTATGGGGCGTCTTTACGCCCGCTGCCTATCGCTCGGGGGCAGGCAGCGCCGTTCTGCTGCCACGTGGCGGGCCCGGAGCCCTTCTCAGAGGAGAGAAGGGCCCGTTCCACGGGGCACGTGGCGCCTCCGGACCTCTCCCCGCGGAGGGGGAGGCTCGGCTCCTGTTGGCCACATGGCGGGTCCGGAGCTCACCTCTGAGGAGAGGGAAGTCCGGCCCCGCTGGACGCGTGGCGCCTTCGGACCTCTCTCCCGCGGAGGGGGAGGTCCGGCTTCTGTTTGCCACGTGGCGGGCCCGGAGCTCTCCTCTGAGGAGAGGGAGGTCCGGCCCCGCCGGACGCGTGGCGCCTTCGGAGCTCCCCTTGCGGAGAAGGGCGAGTTCCTTAGGCATTTTCCCCTGTGCGCGGGGGTACCCCATATCTCAGGTACCGACAGTGGCCCCCGGGCCCATCTTGGGGGAGATAGCGAGCCCGAGGTGGGACCTCCGTCTCTTCCGATCCGCGCACTTTCTCTAAGTCCCGAATTGACCGCTGCTGGAGCACGAACGGCCGCGGGATCGTGGGAGCGTGCGCTCACTTGATGGTTGCTTTTACTGCGGCAGTTCCCAAGACTGCCACTTCTGCACGTCGCGGCGCTTTCTTCGGGAACCGCCGAAGTGCCTTGCCGGCTCATCTTCTCAGGAGACTGACTCCTTGACCCACCGCTTCAGTTGGGCGGCTTGGGTCCACCCGTCATCAGCACCCGGTCTAGGAGCCGAAGCGATTGCCGATGCGGTGTATTCGAAGAGTTCCGAATCGCTTGGAATTGCACCCGGGAAGATTTTAGAGGGGATCTTACCCACATTGCGGCTTCCCTTCGCACTTCTCTGCATTTCTTCTCGGACTCTTGTGCTTTTGCTCTCTCGCCCTTGAGTTCTCCCTTGCCATGGCCTCCAACCCGCCACCAGAGAAGAAGCGCGCTCGATCTCCTCCAGCGGCGGCGTCTGTGCCAAGTCAGGAATCTGAGGTGCCTGGCACTCCCTCCGGTGGTGACTCGAAGAGGCCCCGGGCTGACACGTTGAGGGAAGCTTCTGGGGCGTCCTCTGTTCCGCCAGTTCAGGCGACTGCGGAGTGGCCGTTAGTGACGGTAGCGGGCTCTGGGAGTCCTACCCCGGCTCGGAAGTCGGGGTTCAGAGCCCGCTGGAGTGTCCACGCTTCCCGGTCATCCCCGACTTTCGGGGAGTCTGTGCCGTTGCGCTCGGAGCCAGGGGCAACTGCCGCGGCCCCCAGGCCAGCGCGAACTTCTCCTGTTCCGGTGTGCCCGGACTCCACCACGGCCCCCAAGCCAGCGCAGGTCGACCCTGCACTAGGCGGCCCGGCCTTTACTCCAGCGCCGCCTTCCCCGGCTCGTCCCTCTCCACAGGTCAAGGAGCCAGAAGCTGAAGAGAGCCCGGCAGGTCTGGCTGCCAGAGCCTCGGAGCCAGCTTCTCCTGATCGGCGTCTCGTCTCGGTTGCTGGTGCGTCGACTCCTCTTAAGGACGAGGTAATGGAGGAGGTCGGGGGGACTGCCCCGGCCTCTGTTGCTCCATTGCCCCTGGTGGATGCCTTCGTGCTTGCCGAGACGAGCGTTCGGTAGGTCTTGGCTGCACTAGGTCGCGAGCGGGAGGAGTATACGGTTGAACGGGATCGCCTCCTCACCTGGGGGAACCTTTTGCGGGAGAGGACCGCGAAGGTTAAGAGCGAGCTCGACTCCAGGCGGGAGTTGCTCGACTTCAGGGAAGTGCTCCTCGACCGGATGAAGCGGGCTGTCGACCGCATGGACACCCAATCGCGGCGGATCAACAGGGAGGCCCTAGAGGCACGCGCCCGGGCCGAGGAGAGCCTCTCTGCTGCTGTGGAGATACGGCAGCAGTTGGAGCGCCGTAAACTCGCCGTTGAGGAACGGGAGCGTTCCACGGCAGCTGAGGCGGAGAGGGTCGCCGCGCAGCTGGCGGCGGGCGAGGATGACCTTCGAGCTCGGATCGAGGAGCTGGAGATCCAGAAGGCAGACCTCAACTTGAGGGAGGAGCAGGTCTCCCGTGATCGCCGGGCGGTCTTGGACCGGGAGTTGGCCGCCGACTTCGAGGCTGCTGAGTTGGAGCGGCTCGCCAAGACTCTCCATCTTCGGGAGAGCTCCCTGACGGCCAAGGAGAAGGAATTCTCCGAGAGGAACCTGGAGGCTCTGCAGGCGGCCCGCCGCGAGGTGGAGGAGCTCTCGGCCTTGCGGTCCTCCGAGGCTCTTGCGGTCTCAAGCTTCGTGGATCGAGTGGGGTCCGCCCTGATCCCTCTTGGCTTCAGTCCGGTGAGGGCCGCGGCTCCTGCGCTGAAGGTGGCGGAGGTGATCCCTGCGCTGGAGTCGATCGGCGCCAAGCTGGACAGGCTAGACTCGGTGGTCGCCAGCGAGCTTGAGGCCGAGGGACGCGGCCTAGCCTTAGATGTCGCCTCACATGTGCTGGCATGCTTCAAGAGCCGCGACCCCTCTTTCTCGCTAGAGCCAGCGAGAGAGGGCCCAGCCGCGGAGCGGCAGGAAGCTGCCAGGGCTGAAGTCGAGGATGTGGCCGCCCTTATAGCCGCAAGGTTCCGGCGGGAGCTGGGAGGTCCTTAGGACTTCTTTCTCCCTTTTTATCGAGTCTGTAGTCCAGCTCATGGAGCCTCGCTTAGTTCGACTCTTTTGGATATTTGTGTCTGTGATGCTTTTTCTCTACTTCTTGGCTTTGCCTGACTGAGTCCTTAGCTCCGCAAGGTACTCAGAGGCCATCTCCAATCTTGGAGCTCTGCATAGACACCCTCCCCGGGTCCTAACCGTGTTAGGGGCCCCCGGGGGTCTCCGGATCTCGCCCTATGGGGAGCTCCAAATCTGCCTGCCACATGGCGGGTCCGGAGCCCCTCCTTAAGAGGCGGGAGCTCCGGCCATGCTGGACACGTAGGGCTTTCGGAGCCCTCCCACCAGGGGGGGAGGTCCGGTTTCCGCCTGTCACGTGGCGAGCCCGGAGCCCTCCTCAGGGGAGGCGAGAGCTCTGGGCCCGCTGGACACGTGGGGCCCTCGGGTCCCGCCCCTGCTGAAGGGGCAGGACCCGTTCCTTCCAGTCCTAGGCCGGAGTAGTTGGTAGCTCCTTTCCCCCTGCTTCATGCAGTCCCTGTTGCCGTAACCTGGAGGTCCTGCACACAGGCAGAGGAAACATAATTCTCCTCGGGGGGTCCTCCCCTCCCGTCTCCTAGTCTTATCCGTCTTACGATCCTGATCCGTTATACGGGGCTTGGGCAATTCTGTGCACGAGGCGCCGGAGCTCCGGCTCCCTCCGAGGTCCGGGTACGCCCGTCCGATCCCTAGTACCGGGCCATGCGCTGGGGAAGCAGAGTGCACGTGCTTTGGGTTCATGACCAGGCAAAGCGGTTGTACTCCCCTGTACCTCCGGAGGGCAGGATGCGCACGCTTTGGGCTCATGGCCTGCTAAGCTGGATACGCACCCTGGACCCCCCATGCACAACGCAGGCCTTTCCTGGAGGTGACCAACTGGCACCGCAACACCTGACTGGGGGAGGCCCGAGAGACTCACTCGGCCATCGGCAGGTGCCTCAAGCGCAGCCGCCTTCGGTAGGATAGCGAATGCCGACTATGGATGAGCGCAGGAGAGGGGGAGCTAGATGTACGATGAACATACAAAGATAGTGCGGTCATAAAAATTAATGCATAATTTAAATGAGCGCATGAGAGAGAGTTAAGTAGGACAGGTTTCTGTATTCATGCCCATAGGTGGAATTCTGGCTGTACATGGAGGCAATATTCTGCCTCGTCTACAAGGGAAGCAAGACTCTATGTGCTTAGGGTCGGAACCAGGCTAAATTGGACGTAGTCCTGTACCGTCCCATGAGACTTAGCTGCCCCAAGCTCTGTTCCTAGATTCTATGGGATTCATTACAGAAGGGAATAACCCTGTTCTACTGATGCTCGGGAAGTAGGACTTACAGTGTTGCTTCATGGCAATGGTTTTTTGGGAACGGACCCCACACTCGGTTGAAAGGCATGTGTACCTGGGGCGGCAGCTTTCATGATTCGGAAGGGACCTTCCCTGCTGGGGGAGAGCTTATGGGTCCTTTTTGTAATAGAGCGTGACGCGTCACCAGGTTGCCCTCCTGCAGGTCCCCGATGCGTTCGGTTCTTTGGTGGTAGTGCTTAGAGCATCAGCCGAGACCGCGCGTTGTGGGGTGTTACCTGCAGCCGAGTCTCGTCGACGAGGCTGTCATCTTCGCGCTGGATCAGGTCCTGCGCGGCTTCTCCTGGGGCCCCCGGGGAGTTCTCCCCTTCTGGCTAAGGCCTTCAAGGGGTAGGTGGACCCGGGCTCGTCTTGGATGACCCAAGGCGTCTTCCCCTTCTGGCAAGGCCTTCAAGGGGTTGACAGATCTTGGGCGGCCCCCGGGAGGTATGTCCGAAACACGGAGGCGTGCCGCAGTTGGCTACCACCCTGGCCCGTCACCGTCGGAGCTGGAGTCCTCGCCGTTATGCACTGTCTTTATGACGCGCTGAGGCTCCTGGAACCCCACCTGATGGGCGGCGGTGACTGGGGCATCGACCTTCTGTTTGCCATCCCTCTGAGGGTAGGGCGGTGCTTCAGCTCTCTGCTGTCTTCCTTTGCGGAAGCGCTCTGCGAGCCTCTGGATATCCCAGCACTCGGCAGCAGTATGGTTGCCGGCGCCATGCACGGGGCATAGCCCGCCCTGGTCACTGTCTGGGGCCGGTGACTGCCGCTGCCTTTTGTCGGGGCGTGGCCCCCGAGCTCCACTAGCCGTCGCTGCTGCGGCGACGGGAGCCGTGAACGATGACTTCATCTTGCCACTCCCCCGGTTCTTGGCCTTCTTGCCACCCCCATAGGCAGCAGCGCCGGACCCGGGTTGTCCACCTGGCTCAGAGGTCGGCAGAGAGTGCCAGTTCCGCCCTTCAGCTGCTCTGGCGCATTTGTCCGCCAGACTGAAGAGCTCAGAGACGTCGCGGACCTCTCTGGTCGCGAGCTTCTCAAGCATTTTCTCGTCCCGGACACCCTGTCGGAACGCCACCATCACAGAAGCACTTTGGATATGTGGGACGGTGTTGCGTACCTGGGAGAACCGCTGGATGAAAGAGCGCAGCGACTCCCCAGGTTGTGGCTTGACGGCGTGGAGGTCAAGCTCCGTGCCGGGACGGGTGTAGGAGCTGCCGAAGTTGGCAATGAACTGCCGGCAGAGCTCTCCCCAGGGAGTTATGGACCCCTGAGGTAGATTCATGAGCCAAGACCGAGCTGGGCCGGTCAAGGCGACGGGGAAGTAGTTGGCCATGACAGCCTCGTCCCCTTCCTGGCGCACCAAATGTCGAAGTGTTCGGTCGACACTTCCCCCGGGCCTGCACTGGACAGCCCGCGGAGGTTCTTTTTTCGGTGGGGCTAGTCCCTAGCGGAGAGCTTGCGCGGATGGACGAGTTAGTAAGAGCTTGACGCGGTGAGTTTTACGTGGTTCAGGCCGCCGGAGCGTAAAACCCTACGTCCACGGCGAGCTAAGGAGCTCGCTGTATTGCTTGCTGCTCAGGGCCGGAGTCCTGAGCTTGGGGGTGAGTTACAGTTTGGGAGTGTATGGCTAGCGTATGAGTTGCAGAGTGCGAACCCTTGCTATCGTCGCCTACCTGAGCCTTTTATAGTCCAAGACTCGGGCAGCTTACAAGGGGGGTCAGGACCCGACAGGTGGTCCCGGGAAGATTGTCTATTATCTACCGTATCTGCAGTTATGCCGGTAGTTGCCTCTGGTCGAAGGCTTCTGAGTCTTCATCTTGCCGCCCTGCCCATGCCGCATGCTAGTCATAGTGGTTGATGACGGCGCAGGCGGCATGGGATGTCTTGTCGCGGTGTTTATTGGCTGGCAGGTTCTGACACCGCGCGCCAGTCTGTGATGCGACTGGGCGCAACGGCGCCTGACAGAAGCGTGCTCCGCGTCTTGCGAAGACGCGGGCCTTGAATACCTTGTACGGGCAAGGTATGGGGCGTCTTTACGCCCGCTGCCTATCGCTCGGGGGCAGGCAGCGCCGTTCTTCTGCCACGTGGCGGGCCTGGAGCCCTTCTCAGAGGAGAGAAGGGCCCGTTCCGCGGGGCACGTGGAGCCTCCGGACCTCTCCCCGCGGAGGGGGAGGCTCGGCTCCTGTTGGCCACGTGGCGGGCCCGGAGCTCACCTCTGAGGAGAGGGAAGTCCGGCCCCGCTGGACGCGTGGCGCCTTCGAACCTCTCTCCCGCGGAGGGGGAGGTCCGGCTTCTGTATGCCACGTGGTGGGCCTGGAGCTCTCCTCTGAGGAGAGGGAGGTCCGGCCCCGCCGGACGCGTGGCGCCTTCGGAGCTCCCCCTGCGGAGAAGGGCGAGTTCCTTAGGCATTTTCCCCTGTGTGCGGGGGTACCCCATATCTCAGGTACCGACACTGTCCTACTTTGCTCTTCCCTTGTGCTCATTTAAATTACGAATTAATTTCTATGACCGCACTTTCTGTGTATGCTCACCATGCACTCAGCTCCCTTTTCCCATTCTCACCTCTAGTCAGCATTTGCTATCTTACCGAAGGCAGTCGCGTTTGAGGTACTTGCCGATGACCAGGGGGCCTCGAGCTCCCGGCACTTCGTGCACTAAAGTCCCCAAGCACCGTACACCGGATCAGGATCGTAAGCCAAATAAGACTATGAGATCGGGAAGGGGGAGTCCCAAGGAGAATTACGTTTCCCTTTCTTATGTGCAGGACCTCCCGGCCTTAGCTCCCCGCAGGAGTATGATAGGAGTGCCCAAACAATTGGCCACACCTACAAGGGGGCCGCTACGGGACCGCGCAAGACCGGAGCCCCAATGCAAGACCGAAGGATCCGGAGCAGGGGCGGGCTCCGGAGGCCCCACTTGTCCGGTGGGGCCGAAGCCCCTCCTCTCCTTAACAGGTAGCTCCAGGCCCGCCACGTGGCTGGCAGAGCCGGGCCTCGACCCCTCCGCAATGGTGAGCTCCGAAGGCCCCACTTGTCCCGCGGGGTCTGACCTCCAGCTTCTCAGTGGAAAGCTCCGGGCCCGCCACGTGGTCGGCAGATCCGGACCTCCCCGTTCTCACGGGGCGAGTTCCGGAGACCTCCGGGGCCCTTGACACAATAAGGACCCAGGGAAGGTGTCTGTGAAGGGCTTCAAGACTGGTGAAGGCCTTTGAGTACCTTGCGGAGCTAAGGGCTCGGACAGGCCAAGCCAAAAAACAAGACGAAAAGCACACAGACGCAGAAAATAACAAGAGTCTATTCATTCAAGGCTCCATGAGCTCGACTACAGACTCAACAAAAGTAAAGAAAAAAGGGAAAGAGATGCAGGGCCTTTTGGCCACGGGGGCGGCTGCCTAAGAGTCCCCGGACTCCCGCTGGAACCTAGAAGCCACGAGAGCGGCCATGTCCCCGACCTTGGCCCTGGCAGCTTCTTCCCGCTCGACGGTGGGCCCTAGTCAGACCGGCTCCAGAGAGAAGGAAGGGTCTTGGCTCCGGAAGCACGCCAGCACATGAGTGGCGACCTCCTTCGCCAAGCCTCGTCCCTCCACCTCAAGCTCGTCGGTGATCACCGCTTCGAGCCGACCCAGCTTGGCGCCGATGGACTCAAGCGCCGGGATTGCCCCAGACACCTCCTGCGCTGGAGCCTCTGTCCGCACCGGGCTGAAGCCAAGAGGAACCAAGGCGGACCCCGCTTCAGTAACGAAGCTCCAGACTGCCCGGGCCTCGACGGACCGCGAAGCCTGGAGTTTCTCTACCTCTTGGAGGGCCGCCAACTCGCGATCCAACGCCGCCTGGCGCTCCTGGGAGGATTTCTCCTCCCTCACGGCAGCAGCCGACTCGCGGAGCTCCAGCTCCTCGGCCCGAGCCCTCAGCTCGCTCTCCCTGGCCGCCAGCCGTGCAGCGGCCTTCTCCTCCTCGGCCGCCACGGCGCGCTCCCGGTCGGCGACGGCGCACTCTCGGCGAACTACCTGCAGCCGCAACTCCTCCACGGCAGCAGAGCGCTTTTCAGCCTGGGCCTGAGCCTTGCGGAAGGTAGCGCGGAGCCGCCGGGACTCTGAGTCCAGGCGGCCGACGGCTTTCTTCTGAGCGTCGAGCAGGGCACCCATGGCGTCAAGCCTCGACTGCCTCGAAACGAGCCCCGCCTTCGCCTCCTAGGTCCGCTGCTGCAGGAAATGCTCCCAGCTAAGGAGGCGCTCCCTCTCTCCAGCCAGCACCTCCTGCTCCCGCTCGAAGGCTGCCTGGATCTTACGGACGCCAACCTGAGCACGGCCCAAGGCATCCAATATGGGCACCGGGGCAGCAGGAGCGGGAGTCGCGCCCCTGACCTCCTCCGTCGCGTCCACAACTGGAGAAGGAGCTGGTGCCTCCGCAGCTGAGGCAAGACGCTGACCTGGGGGAGCCAGGGAGCAAGCGCCTGCGCCCACAGCAGCCCCTCCAGCCTCAGCACCGGACTTCCGGGCTGGCGCTGCCGCAGGTGCTGCCGCGGCCACCGCGGAGGACGAACCCGCTGGCACAGAAGGAGCCCCCGATGACGACTTGGGGGCCGTCGGAAGCGCTGCCGTTCCCAGATGCTGCGGCGTGGAACCTCCACTAACTGGAGATGGTCGGGTGAGAGGCTCGCCGCCGGCAGCCGATGAGCCCCTGCAGGCAAAGGAAGCTCTCAGGCTAAGAGAGGAGAAGGGAACGCTACTTCTACAAGCCAGAAAAGGGCGACTTACTGGGCGGCATGAGCGCTCCAACGGGCTTGGAGCCCCGGCCCCTGGGCCGGGGCAGAACCGCCGGGACCTGCGGCTGGAACGTCCGCCGGCTGGGGCATCTGAGCTCCCGGCACATTCCCGGGCGTCGTCCCACCAGCATCCTTCCTGGAAACCCCCTCTCCTGAAGAAGAGTGGCGGGGCGCTTGGGGTTCCTCGGACCGCCGTTGTCCGAGATGAGATCCGCCGGAGTGCGATACCCAGGGTCTCTTTGGGTCGCCACTCGACGAACCGGCGCCTCCGGGAGATGGGCGCAAGGGTGCCCCGGCCCCCTGGCTTGGCGCAAGCGATGCCCTCGGAGGAGACCGGGCACGTTTCTTCTCTGGTTGCCCGGGGGCCGGCTCCTTTCCCTTCCCCCTGTCGGCGGCCTGAGTCCCGCTGACCCTTGGTGCGGGTTGGGCAGCGACAGATGCCTCGTGCTCCGGTCCGGAGTGCTCGGTCCCGGGAATCGAGATGCCCCGGAAGGCATCCCCAACCTGACAAACGGCGATCCCAATGTCGTCGAGATTCGGCATCTTCCGCAGCAGCTCCGTCCTCCTCTGCGGCTCCAAAAAGAGGGGAGTGCCAGAGGCCGGGAAGGCGAGGTTGCCGCCGGTGACGTAGTCGCTGCTCACCTTGGCCACCATCTCGTACAACTCATCTTCAGAAGGATCGGAGCCGAGACCCCTCTCCAACCTGGTGCAGTCGAGCTTGCCAGTGTAGTACCATGCCGGGCGGTTGCGTTGCTGTAAGGGCGCGATGCGGCGCGACAAGAAGTCCACCAGCACCATCAGGGACGTCAGCCCCTCGTTGGCCAAGAACCGGATCCGCTCCAAGACCGGTGCGTACTCCTGCTCCAGCTCCGGGACCTCCTCCCAGAAGCGATGCTCGGTGGTTGGGCCGGCAGTTGGGAGCTGCAGGCGATCGTGCTCGTCGGTTTGCACAATCACCCAGTTCTCCCACCAGTTCTCCCACCTCGACGCACCGAAAGGTAGAAGGTACCCGGAAGCCTTCGGATCCTTGCAGCGATGATGGAAGTAGTACGCGCCCAGCTGAGTCTTCGAGCTGCGCCCGGTCGTCCGCAGCACGAAGAAGTAGCGGAAGAGCGTCGTCGAAGCATGCACCCCCACGAACATCTCGCAGAAATGGACGAAGACGGCGGCCATCGTGAAGGAGTTGGGGGAAAGATGGTGGAGCTGGAGACCGTACATCTCCAGCAGAGTCACGAAGAAGGAAGAAATTGGCAGGACAAACCCCGCCATGGCGTAGGCAGTGAAGAAGACCATCTCCCCCTTCTCTAGGAGCAGGGGGAGAGATCCCTGGCGGAGCTGGCATTTCTGCTCCTCCGCGTGCCAGCCCAGCAGCTTGCGCACTGGTCCGAGCTCGGCCGACCGGGTGAGACGTGACGGAAGCAGGTTGGAAGCCATGGCAGAGGAGAGCTCAAGAACAGGGAAGACAAAGGCGCAAGAGCTCAAGGAAGGTGCAAGCGCTAGGAAGTGCAAAGGGAAGCCGCTATGCGGGTAAGATCCCGTTTTAAAACTTCCCAGGTCCGACTCAAAGCGATTCGAAACTCTTCGGATACGCCGCTTGGGCAACCGCTTCGGCTCCGAGACCAAGCATCGATGACAAGTGGACCCAAGTTGTCTAGCTGAAGCGGTGGGCCAAGAAGTCAGTCTCCCAAGGAGACGAGCCGGCAAGGCGCTTCGTCGGTTCCCGAAAAAAGCGCCGCAACGTGCAGAAGTGGCAGCCTTGGGAACCGCTGCAGTAAAAGCAACCATCAAGTGGGCTCACGCTCCCACGATCCCGCGACTGTTCGTGCTCCGGCAACGGTCAATGCGGAACTTAGAGAAGGTGCGCGGAATGGAAGAGACGGAGGCCCCACCTCGGGCTCGCTATCTCCCCCGAGATGGGCCCAGGGGCCACTGTCGGTACCCTCGATATGGGGTACCCCAGCGCACAGGGGAAAAATGCCTAAGGACCTCGCCCTTCTCCGCAGGGAGAGCTCCGGAGGCACCACGTGTCCAGCGGGGCCGGGCCTCCCTCTCCTCAGAGGAGAGCTCCGGACTCGCCACGTGGCCAACTGAGCCGGACCTCCCCCCCCCCCCCCCCCCCCCCCCCCCCGTGGGGAGAACTTCGAAGGCTCCATGTGTCCAGCGGGACCGGACCTCCCTCTCCTCAGAGGAGGGCTCCGGGCCCGCCATGTGGCCAGCAGCAGCCGGACCTCCCCCTCCGCGGGGAGAGCTCCGAAGGCTCCACGTGTCCCGCGGGGCCGGACCTCCCTCTCCTCAGAGGAGAGCTCCGGGCCCGCCATGTGGCCAGCAGAGTAACGCTGCCTGCCCCCGTGCAGTAGGCAGCAGGCGTAAAGAAACGCCATACCTTGCCCGTACAAGGTATTCAAGGCCCGCGCCTTCCCAAGACGCGGACCACGCCTCTGTCAGGTGCCGTTGCGTCCAATCACATCGCAAACTGGCGTGCCGTGTCAGAGCCTGCCCGCCAATAAACACAGCGACAAGACATCCCCTGCCGCCCGTGCCATCATCAACCACTACGACTAGCTTGTGGCATGGGCAGGGCGGCAGAACGAAAACTCGGAAGCCTTCACCAGAGACAACTACCGGCATAACTGCAGATACGGTAGATGGCAGGCAATCTCCCCAGGACCACCTGTCGGGTCCCGGGCCCACCTCATAAGCCAGTCGAGCCTTGGACTATAAAAGGCTTGGGTAGGTGACGTTAGCAAGGGTTCGAACTCTTGGAACTCGCACTCTAGACATTACTCACCCTCAAGCTCAGGACTCCGGTTCTGAGCAGCAAGCAATACAGCGAGCACCTCTGCTCACCGTGGACGTAGGGTTTTACGCCTCCGGCGGCCTGAACCACGTAAAACTCCCCGTGTCAAGCTTCTCCCTCACTCGTCCCTAACGCTGAAGCTCTCCGCGAGTGACTAGCCCCTCTGAAAAAGAACCTCCGCAGGCTGCCGAGTGCAGGCCCGGGGGAAGTGTCGGCTACACACTTCGACAATAGCCGAGCTTACGGTCACGAGCGCTCGGCCAACTTCTATGATTAGTTGGTATGGTTTTTTTTGGATGGTTATTGGGAGGTTATGGTTTTTGGTTATGGTTTTGGTCTTTGGCTTGGGTTTCGGGACTGTTGAGTCCGGGTAATGAGATTGGTTGCATGACTGTTGGGTCATGGCAATGAGATTTGGTCTCAGTATGAGACAGAATGGTAGTGAATACGAGATGTTATTCATGATATGGTAGTGAATACGAGATGGTATTCATGAGCAAAGTTGAGAAAGTTTAATGTCTGGTTGAGACATGGAAAGAGATGAATCATAATAGAGGTATGTTAATGTTTAAATACATGTTGGGATTACATTCACTTAAAGCTAAGTTGCTATTTTTATCGTTTTGAGAACTAAACTTTGCTTTCTGCAATGAGTCTTTTTATACCTTTCTTGCTGTGAGCTACATATCATATTTCCCCGCACTTGCCGACATCATGTACTCAAACTTGCATTATGATACATCATCAGCAACAGGAGAGGAGCACTATGAGGACCACGTGGAGTATGTCACACCCGGTTTTTCCGAAGAAACAACCAAGTGAATATCACATGTATGCCAGGATCATTTTCTCATACATGTGATGACAAATAGTGAAGCATCATTTATTACAAGCCAGTTGTCGAATATAAGTAAGTCTTACATAGTAAATGTCTCGATGGACAATAATAAGTTCATCACAAGGAAATAAACTAGCAGCGGAATATTATTCTTTAGGGCTCCATCACAGGCGTTGCCCGGGGGTCTTCATGAACCTAAAAACCTTCCTCGGATCCAAAGTCTTGGTCATTATACACCACCTCATTATCTTGACCTGAGCAGCAATATAAACCAACAAATATGCAAGGTTGAGTACCAATGGTACTCAGCAAGTGTGGGAAAATTATATCATGCATGGCTAGAACAAGGAAAGGTTGAACTCATGGTTAAAGCACTACGCAATTAATACCTATCACCTTAGCTTATTAAGCATCTACATTACTACACAGGTGAAATGGTCCCAATCTCCCATCCCATCATCATAATCCAATAACCATAACATCATTTCCAATGTTAAGCTCCCCGCTTAACTTCCAAAACCATCAATCCTCTAATCATGAATAAGTCCAGGCCGCTCTTAACCGTGAGCACGGCTGTCAAGACAGTTTTGACTCTGCAGAGTTTGTACCACTGTACCCACAAGTAGTGATTTCATCCCCCGTTGCCGGGTGGACTAAAAGAACCTCCATTATGCCAGTGGCTACGATCCACATTCACACTTCCCAGGTGTGTAGCCAGGAGATCACTACGAAGCCTTTACAAAGGGATTCCCGACGAGCGTGGGCCCACTGAGGATTCACCCCTAACAGCATACAAGAGGCTCCAACCCCGCTGCAGTGGCCCCCTCTTGAGCCTTGCGGTTCATATGGTAGTCCAGCTGACACCTACTCCCCGCACCATCCAACACACCCATACTACGCCGGGGATACACCTAATTAATTGGCCAAGCTGCCCCATCTCAGCATGTGGTTGGCACTGTAAAGCCGGGTTACATGCTCCATGAACCGGTCCTTAGGATCCAGGCAAGTACTAAACACAAACCCAAGTCTCGTGCACCCAGCACACAACCAAAACATCCAACTTGCCTTGATCCCTACCTCTACATAACTCACAATAACTCATTCAAGAGTATGGTATAATAAACTGATGATCTCATATCCCAAATATCCCATTCTAAGCATGGCTAAGCATATGCATGTAAATAAATGACATGACAAAATAAATCCCAACCCAAGCTACAAGGAAACAAGGTAATGCAATTCTAGGGAAACTTTTCTAGCATGGGTTTCATATTTCATTTGACAATGCAAATAATTCTATCTACACATCCTAGCATAGGATCAAAGTGGTCAAGGACACTTGCCTCCTTCTTGTTGCTCTTGAAATGGGTAGTCCTGATCTTGGAAATGAATAACTTGTTCTTGAACAGGTTCTACTTCATACCATCACACATAGCAAAAGAAAAACAACAATCATAAGACATAGTTCGCACCTCTACTTCATACAAACCACACATTCATATTTATGAAATTCATTCACCATTATATGTGTTGTGTTTCAGTTTTAAATAAATTCCTTACATTAAACTACCAAGTATGTATGGAAAGTATTTTTCTTCTCCATATGTGCCTTCACAACTTCTATCAACCCTAAACTGAACTCTTTGGATTTTAGAAACTCCATTATCATTTACTAGTTGCTATATTTTCAGATTTATATTCCTATGCATAATTGTGTATTTTATTATTAAATTAGTAATACACATCACCTAAACAGAATAGGTTCTGGTCCTAAATAATTTAAAATCATATTTTGACCTTGGCTTCTGATGTAGACTATTTCATAATTATTTTCCCTATTTTTCTATAACTATTCTTTACTTAAAAATGTGTCCTTATACTAAATAATGTGAATAATTAAATGAAACAGATTCATTTCAGTCCAAAAATATATTTTTACCTCACTCCAAAGTTTTCTAAGTACTGAGAAAGTCTTTAATTAATTTTGACAATTATGTTTGTCCCACTTTTTAATTTTAAACACTAGTTACATATTCAATTTTCTACATTAAATACTAAACAGGGCTAAAATAATGAACTCACCCCATTACAGGGTCTATAATATTATTTTCATAATTTCCAGGGGTCTAGCTACACTTATCAGAGGTGTTTTTCCTAATTTCTATTAAGTCCAGGGGCTAAAACTGACTTTTAAATGAATTTACATGATTTTCTGGAGTTCCAGGGGCTAGATCTTAAGTTTCCGGGGCTAGCTCTCAATTCCAGAGAACCCCAGGGGGTAGCACGTAAGAATTCCAGTCTTTATAACGCGGGGTTGACGTGGACCGTCCGATTTTAAACCGACGGCTGAGATTATAACATCGAACCGGTACGCGGGGATTTAAAGTCTACCGTGCGATTTAAAATAAACGGCGCACAAGCGGCCACGTCGCTCTGATCGAGCGCGGGCGGCGCTGCCGGCGGCGCACGGCGGCGGGAAGCGGCGATCTCGCCGGAAAGTTTCGGATCCGCGAGAATTCTGCCTAGAACTGTGATCTTATGGCCTAGATCGGTAGAGGGGAGGTCAGGGATCTCACCTCGGCGGTTTTCTCGAGCTCGGGGGTCCTGGAAAGTGATCGGCGGCGAGGTCCGAGGCAAAACCACGGCGAAGCTCGTCGGCGCTGCGTTTACACCGTAACTCTCCGAGTTTTCTGCACCTGAAAAGTTCCCCGGAGGCGGTGGATCAAGACCAGCGAGTTAGATCAGAGTTTCCGAGCTTAGATCGGCCAGAATTCACCGGCGAAGTCTCGGTGCTCACCGGAGTGAAAATCGGCAATCGTGTGAGAAAAACCGATCGGGGCTGGGGTTTTTATAGCCGGGGGAGGGCGGTGGGTCTGTTGTGATCGAGTTGGAGTCCTCTGGGACCGGAATTTGGGCTGCGGGACGGGTTTTCCGATCGGTTAAGATCGCGCGCGCTCGGGGAAAAGTCCGGGGTCGCGGGGTTAGGGATGACAGGCGGGTCCCACCCGTCTGTGAGAGGCAGCGCGGCGCGCGCGGGGGCGGTCTGGCGCGGGGAAGCTGGGCCGGCTGGCGGGTTTCGGCCCACTGGCCGGTTTTTTCCCGTTTCTCTTTTTCTTTTTCCATTTCTTTTCTGTTTTGAATCTAATTTGAATTCCAGTTTGAATTTGAATTTTTGCAAAACATGCAACACGTCCAAAAATTTTTAAATTCCCCTCTGAACATGGTTTAGGGTTTTTAAATCGAAATTTGGGGTGTTACAGCTCTACCCCCCTTAAAAGAAATCTCGTCCTCGAGATTGGTGTTTCTAAGAAAACAATTCCGGAAATTGTGCCTTGAGCTCATCTTCCCGTTCCCAGGTGGCTTCCTCTTCTGAGTGATGCTTCCACTGCACCTTGCACATCCGGATTCTCTTATTTCTGGTGAGGCGTTCCATTGTCTCCAAAATCTTGTATGGTTGCTCGGCATAAGACAAATCTTCAGCTACATCCACTTCATTCATGGGTAACACCTCCTCAGGCGTCCTCAGGCATTTCTTGAGTTGTGACACATGGAATACATCGTGTACATCCGATAGATGAACCGGTAACTCTAGTTGGTACGCCACTTCGCCTTTTCTTTCCAAAACTTGAAAGGGTCCGATGTATCGAGGTGACAACTTCCCTTTCACCTTGAACCGACGAAGTCCTCTGATAGGGGACACCTTGAGATAACCATAGTCTCCCACGTTGAAAACGAGTTCTCTTCTTCGTACATCAGCATAACTCTTCTGGCGTGTTTGTGCTATCCTCAAGTTGTTGCGAATCTCCCTCACCTTCGCCTCGGCTTCTTGTAGCACTTCTGGACCAAACACTTTACTTTCTCCTGTTTGGTTCCAAAATAGAGGAGTTCTGCACTTCCTTCCATACAAAGCTTCAAACGGTGACATCTTCATACTAGCTTGATAATTGTTGTTATAGGAAAACTCCGCATACGGTAAGTTCTTGTCCCAACTCCTATTGTTTTTGAGTGCACATGCCCTTAACATATCTTCAAGGATCTGATTGGTTCTCTCCGTCTGCCCGTCAGTTTGGGGATGATAGGCAGAGCTGAAGTTCAGATGGGTTCCCATGGTTTCATGCAACTTCTGCCAAAACCTCGAGGTGAACTGTGTCCCTCGGTTCGACACTATCTTCTTTGGCACTCCATGGTAACACACAATCCTTGACATGTACAATTCAGCCAATTTAGATCCACTGTAGCTTTCTTTCACAGGGATGAAATGAGCTACCTTGGTTAGCCTATCAATAATGACCCATATTGAATCATACCCGGATTGGGTCCTAGGCAATCCCACGACAAAATCCATGCTGATTTCTTCCCACTTCCATTCAGGTACTTTGAGTGGTTGCAATAATCCCGCGGGTCGTTGATGTTCTGCTTTCACCAACTGATATGTGTCACATAGGGCAACATGTTCCGCGACATCTCGCTTCATGCCATACCACCAATACCTGCTCTTGAGATCCTGGTACATCTTCGTACTCCCAGGATGAATGGAATAGTCGGAATCGTGAGCCTCCTTTAAAATCAATTCACGGATCTCCTTTACTTCTGGCACACAGATCCTTTTCCCGTGCCACACCGTTCCTTGTTCATCCTCTCTAAAACCAGGAGCTTTATTTTCCTTGATGAGCTGTCGGATCTCTTGTATCTTCTCATCATTCTTTTGGCCCTCGCGTATGTCTCGCTCGAGTGTGGAGTCCACTTCCATGGCGATGGCTTCACCACTATTTACTAGGCATAGATTGAGTCTTATAACCTCGTCCTTCAATTCTGCAGGCATGTCCTTCAAACTCAACTTATTGACCTGCACTTTCCGACTCAAAGCATCGGCCACGACGTTTGCTTTCCCAGGATGATAGTTGATGCCCACATCAAAGTCATTGATTAGCTCTAACCATCTCCTTTGTCGGAGATTGAGATCTGGCTGTGTGAATATGTACTTCAAACTCTTATGATCCGTATATATCTCTGTCCTCTTCCCCATCAAATAGTGCCGCCAAATTTTCAACGCGTGTACCACTGCGGCTAGTTCTAGGTCATGTGTAGGATAGTTCTTCTCATGCTTCCGAAGCTGCCGGGATGCATATGCCACGACATGTCCTTCTTGCATGAGAACACATCCCAACCCATTTCCAGAGGCATCGCAGTACACTGTGAAATTCTTCTGCATATTTGGCATAACCAGCACTGGGGCTGTTGTCAATCTCTTCTTTAGCTCCTGAAAGCTCGTCTCGCACTGTGGCGTCCAGGTGAATGCGATTCCCTTTTCCAACAGTTTGGTGAGAGGTCTCGAGATCTTGGAGAATCCCTCAATAAACCGTCGATAGTATCCAGCCAAGCCCAAAAAGCTTCGAACTTCCCCGACATTTTCAGGGGTCTTCCACTTCTGGATATCCTCGATTTTGGCGGGATCGACTGAGATTCCTCCCTCCGAGATTATATGTCCTAAAAAGGGAACTCTCTTCAGCCAAAACTCACACTTTCTCAACTTGGCATATAGTTGGTGTTCTCTCAGCCTCTGTAACACCAACCTTAGATGTTTCTCATGTTCTTCTTCATCTTTGGAGAAGACGAGAATATCATCTATGAAAACCACCACAAATTTGTCCAGATATTCCATGAATACCTTGTTCATGAGGTACATGAAATATGCCGGGGCATTGGTTAGCCCGAAAGGCATGACAGTGTATTCATACAGTCCGTACCGAGATACGAAAGCTGTCTTGGGAATATCAGATTGCCTTATCTTGAGTTGGTGGTACCCCGACCTGAGATCAATTTTCGAGAACACACAAGCTCCCCTCAACTGATCAAACAAGTCTTCAATGCGGGGTAATGGGTACTTGTTCTTGATGGTTACCTCATTCAAGGCACGGTAATCCACGCATAACCTTTGGGTTCCGTCTTTCTTGGGCACAAATATCACCGGAGCTCCCCATGGTGAGGAACTAGGGCGAATATACCCCTTCTCCGTCAATTCTCTCAAATGATCCTTGAGCTCTTCTAGCTGCTTGGAGTCCATTCGATAAGGTCTCTTGTATATCGGGGCTGTTCCCGGTACTAGCTCAATTGCGAATTCCACGTCACGATCGGGAGGCATACCTGGCAATTCCTCCGGAAAAACATCTGGATATTCCCTGATAGTCCTGATTTCCTCAACTTTCACCTCCACTTGATTTAATTTGATGTCCCTCCTAGGCTCGTGTATCGTTATGAACTTTACTCTTGTGCCATTGGGGTGAGTTAGTTCCACCGTTCTGGTCGAACAATGGATGATTCCTTTATGTTTGGTCAACCAATCCATACCCAAAATAATATCTATTCCTTGTGAATCTATCACTATGAGGTTAGCCGTAAATACTACCCCATTAATGTCTAGGCTCACTTTGGGACACACCTGTCTTGTCCTTATTTCTCCACCTGGAGAGTTTACTGCTAGCATATGGTTCATTTGTGTGGTTGCTAGGTCATGCTTCTTAACAAACCCTTGAGCAATGAACGAGTGGGTAGCACCAGAATCAAACAGCAGAGTTGCAAGGTGTAAATTGGCAGGAAACTTACCAACTACCACGTCGGGTGCCTCTTGTGCTTCCTCCATAGTGACATGGTTCACCCGTCCTCTCACTACATTCTGCTGTTGTGGCGGCGCAGGCTTCTTCTTTGGGCAGTTATGGGCGTAGTGCCCCACTTCACCACAGCTGAAACATTGCACCCCAATCTTAGATGCTTGGCCTTTGTTGTCTTGGGATTGGTTCGGGGGTCCTTGCACTGCTGGTCGAGGTGGATATGCGGGGCGAGGCTGCTGCACAAACTGACGTGGCGGCTGTGCAGGTGCTGCGGGAGGCCTGTAGTTTGGGTTGTACCCTCTTGGTGCTGAATAGGGTCCCGCAGCACGGCTCGTCTGCCCCGTAGGTTGCTGCATCATACGTGGGCGGGTGTTGCTCCCTGAGGCTTGATGTGACCACCCCGCCTTCCTCTTATTCTCATTTTCCAGGGCCTTTAGCTTCCTTTCCACCACAAACGCTCTGTCCACCATCTTTTGAAAGCTTTCATACACATTGGAGGACATTGCACACTGCATCTCTGCGGTAAGTCCTTCCACGAAACAATCTTGTTTCTGCTCATCAGTCTCTATGTCTCGTGGAGCATAACGGGATAGTTGAGTAAATTTAGTGAGGTATTCCCTCACCGTCATGTTTCCCTGCTGCAGTCCCAGAAACTCCTTCCTCTTGTTTTTGAGTTCACCTCTTGGGATGTAATGGTTGCGGAAGCTACGCTTGAACTCTTCCCAAGTGATGTTCTCAGGGTCATGATGGGTGGCCACGTAGGCGGTCCACCAATCAGCAGCAGGTCCATGCAATTGATGAGAGGCAAACAGCACCCTCTCATACCCTTGGCATTGTATAATCCTCATCTTACTTTCAATGGTCTTCAGCCAATCATCTGCCTCCAGAGGTTCAGCAGCACTTGCAAACTTTGGAGGTTGAGTTCCTAGAAACTCACTCAACCTTGGTTGGCGTGGTGCCGCTTGTGGAGGTGGAACTTGATGCAAGTTGGCCACCACTTGAGTCAAGTTCTGGATAAGCTGATTTTGATTCTCCAGCATTTGGTGGAGAGGGTCAACTTCTTCACGGCGACCACCCCTGTCCTGGCCTCCAGAAAGATGAGGGTTGCATGCCTCATCGTTGTTGTTGGCGGGGTTGGCAGCACGTCCTTTTCCTCTTCCGGCCATCTGGCAGAATCAACCAAGGTCAATTTGAAATCATTTAGCATCATCTTACTACTTTCATTTGTTTGTACTTTGAAGTGTTGAGGCTTTGTTAAAATTTTTACGAGGGTTTATATCTCACACCAAATAAATGCACTATTATTTCCTGTGGGTTCACACACCAAAGCAAAACAATCTGAAGACGAGGCTGTGGACAATTGCTCATGGCTTCCACAACTCACGTCACACACCAAGCATCATCACACCATTAACTACGTAACGACTCGACTACTCGACTTCTTGCTAGCTAGGGGAAAGACTCTACACTACTCGTCCTCTTGAGCTGGCTCCTCGGGATCTTCCTCCTCATTTCGGCTACCTTCTGACTCTGCTTTGGGTGGGGAGGCTGCTGGTGGAGAAGTGCGACGACGCCTGATTGCTCGGCGATCCGGGGAGTCAGGAGTCCATGGATCACTCACGGTGACACACAGTTCATTCCCATCTCCTCTTTCTCTCGCCTTTAAGCAAGCTCGCAGCAACGCCTCCGTTTCCTTCAGGGTGTCTCGGACATCCTGAAGCTCTTGTTGACACTCCTGCAGTCGAATGCTGAGCATAGCAGCATCCTCCAAGCACAAGTCCATGTGCTCATGGGAAGTCCCTTGCTGCACCGGTGGGTACTTGTACTCCGTGGTACCACTCTCACGTTGGAGGACATACATGTACTCAGTTTTGTCCAAGTGGCGACGATAGATGTGACTCTGGCAGGTGATGGCCTCCCAGGTGACATCTTTCTCCGCGTCAACTTGTGTGGCTCGACAAGCTGGAGAGTGGTGAATCTTAAGCAGCTGATTCTCGTGTATAATCCTCATCTCCGAACTCCATTCTTCACTCTTCTCACGGATGGTCCTGGTGGAGTTATAGTGGATGATCAGCTTGCCCGTATTGCCGGCGGCTTCGAGCATACGTCGAAGACGGCGCAACAAATCTCCTACTGCCAATCCGTAGTAAAGGTACGTCACTGGACGACTCTCCTCTCTTTCGGCAAGGGCAACTACGGGAACTCTCCCTCCTGTGGACTTACGAGCGGTGCGAATCATGCGAACCATCTAAAACAAAAAGAATTTAAAATTAGGTTAGATAAAATCTCAAACAAAAATCCTATTTTGAATGAAAGTTGGGGTAAGATGAAGAAAATGACTCCTTTAATAACACTTTTCCACCCACACCTTGGAAAATAGTTTTTAAGAAAATAGGGCCCTTAAATACGTCCATTTCTACCTAGGTCCACGTTCCTACGGGCAACCTTGGCTCTGATACCACCTCTGTCACACCCGGTTTTTCCGAAGAAACAACCAACTGAATATCACATGTATGCCAGGATCATTTTCTCATACATGTGATGACAAATAGTGAAGCATCATTTATTACAAGCCAGGTGTCGAATATAAGTAAGTCTTACATAGTAAATGTCTCGATGGACAATAATAAGTTCATCACAAGGAAATAAACTAGCAGCGGAATATTATTCTTTAGGGCTCCATCACAGGCGTTGCCCGGGGGTCTTCATGAACCTAAAAACCTTCCTCGGGTCCAAAGTCTTGGTCATTATACACCACCTCATTATCTTGACCTGAGCAGCAATATAAACCAACAAATATGCAAGGTTGAGTACCAATGGTACTCAGCAAGTGTGGGAAAATTATATCATGCATGGCTAGAACAAGGAAAGGTTGAACTCATGGTTAAAGCACTACGCAATTAATACCTATCACCTTAGCTTATTAAGCACCTACATTACTACACAGGTGAAATGGTCCCAATCTCCCATCCCATCATCATAATCCAATAACCATAACATCATTTCCAATGTTAAGCTCCCCGCTTAACTTCCAAAACCATCAATCCTCTAATCATGAATAAGTCCAGGCCGCTCTTAACCGTGAGCACGGCTGTCAAGACAATTTTGACTCTGCAGAGTTTGTACCACTGTACCCACAAGTAGTGATTTCATCCCCCGTTGCCGGGTGGACTAAAAGAACCTCCATTATGCCAGTGGCTACGATCCACATTCACACTTCCCAGGTGTGTAGCCAGGAGATCACTACGAAGCCTTTACAAAGGGATTCCCGACGAGCGTGGGCCCACTGAGGTTTCACCCCTAACAGCATACAAGAGGCTCCAACCCGCTGCAGTGGCCCCCTCTTGAGCCTTGCGGTTCATATGGTAGTCCAGCTGACACCTACTCCCCGCACCATCCAACACACCCATACTACGCCGGGGATACACCTAATTAATTGGCCAAGCTGCCCCATCTCAGCATGTGGTTGGCACTGTAAAGCCGGGTTACATGCTCCATGAACCGGTCCTTAGGATCCAGGCAAGTACTAAACACAAACCCAAGTCTCGTGCACCCAGCACACAACCAAAACATCCAACTTGCCTTGATCCCTACCTCTACATAACTCACAATAACTCATTCAAGAGTATGGTATAATAAACTGATGATCTCATATCCCAAATATCCCATTCTAAGCATGGCTAAGCATATGCATGTAAATAAATGACATGACAAAATAAATCCCAACCCAAGCTACAAGGAAACAAGGTAATGCAATTCTAGGGAAACTTTCCTAGCACGGGTTTCATATTTCATTTGACAATGCAAATAATTCTATCTACACATCCTAGCATAGGATCAAAGTGGTCAAGGACACTTGCCTCCTTCTTGCTGCTCTTGAAATGGGTAGTCCTGATCTTGGAAATGAATAACTTGTTCTTGAACAGGTTCTACTTCATACCATCACACATAGCAAAAGAAAAACAACAATCATAAGACATAGTTCACACCTCTACTTCATACAAACCACACATTCATATTTATGAAATTCATTCACCATTATATGTGTTGTGTTTCAGTTTTAAATAAATTCCTTACATTAAACTACCAAGTATGTATGGAAAGTATTTTTCTTCTCCATATGTGCCTTCACAACTTCTATCAACCCTAAACTGAACTCTTTGGATTTTAGAAACTCCATTTATCATTTACTAGTTGCTATATTTTCAGATTTATATTCCTATGCATAATTGTGTATTTTATTATTAAATTAGTAATACACATCACCTAAACAGAATAGGTTCTGGTCCTAAATAATTTAAAATCATATTTTGACCTTGGCTTCTGATGTAGACTATTTCATAATTATTTTCCCTATTTTTCTATAACTATTCTTTACTTAAAAATGTGTCCTTATACTAAATAATGTGAATAATTAAATGAAACAGATTCATTTCAGTCCAAAAATATATTTTTACCTCACTCCAAAGTTTTCTAAGTACTGAGAAAGTCTTTAATTAATTTTGACAATTATGTTTGTCCCACTTTTTAATTTTTAAACACTAGTTACATATTCAATTTTCTACATTAAATACTAAACAGGGCTAAAATAATGAACTCACCCTATTACAGGGTCTATAATATTATTTTCATAATTTCCAGGGGTCTAGCTACACTTATCAGAGGTGTTTTTCCTAATTTCTATTAAGTCCAGGGGCTAAAACTGACTTTTAAATGAATTTACATGATTTTCTGGAGTTCGAGGGGCTAGATCTTAAGTTTTCGGGGCTAGCTCTCAATTCCAGAGAACCCCAGGGGGTAGCACGTAAGAATTCCAGTCTTTATAACGCGGGGTTGACGTGGACCGTCCGATTTTAAACCGACGGCTGAGATTATAACATCGAACCGGTACGCGGGGATTTAAAGTCTACCGTGCGATTTAAAATAAACGGCGCACAAGCGGCCACGTCGCTCTGATCGAGCGCGGGCGGCGCTGCCGGCGGCGCACGGCGGCGGGAAGCGGCGATCTCGCCGGAAAGTTTCGGATCCGCGAGAATTCTGCCTAGAACTGTGATCTTATGGCCTAGATCGGTAGAGGGGAGGTCAGGGATCTCACCTCGGGGGTTTTCTCGAGCTCGGGGGTCCTGGAAAGTGATCGGCGGCGAGGTCCGAGGCAAAACCACGGCGAAGCTCGTCGGCGCTGCGTTTACACCGTAACTCTCCGAGTTTTCTGCACCTGCAAAGTTCCCCGGAGGCGGTGGATCAAGACCAGCGAGTTAGATCAGAGTTTCCGAGCTTAGATCGGCCAGAATTCACCGGCGAAGTCTCGGTGCTCACCGGAGTGAAAATCGGCGATCGCGTGAGAAAAACCGATCGGGGCTGGGGTTTTTATAGCCGGGGGAGGGCGGTGGGTCTGTTGTGATCGAGTTGGAGTCCTCTGGGACCGGAATTCGGGCTGCGGGACGGGTTTTCCGATCGGTTAAGATCGCGCGCGCTCGGGGAAAAGTCCGGGGTCGCGGGGTTAGGGATGACAGGCGGGTCCCACCCGTCTGTGAGAGGCAGCGCGGCGCGCGCGGGGGCGGGCTGGCGCGGGGAAGCTGGGCCGGCTGGCGGGTTTCGGCCCACTGGCCGGTTTTTTTCCCGTTTCTCTTTTTCTTTTTCCATTTCTTTTCTGTTTTGAATCTAATTTGAATTCCAGTTTGAATTTGAATTTTTGCAAAACATGCAACACGTCCAAAAATTTTTAAATTCCCCTCTGAACATGGTTTAGGGTTTTTAAATCGAAATTTGGGGTGTTACATGTACTAGGAGTGTGATTCCCCGTCAACTTGCCTGTGGGGATGGAGTAGAGATGGAGCCGCTGCTGCTGCTGCTTAGATTGCTTCCGCACTAGTTAGAAGACTTCCGCTGCTAGATTAAAGACTTCCACTGCTAGCATGAGTCCAAGACTCGTGAAACATTGTAATCAACCCTATTATTCGTGGTAATATATATATTCTGAATTCAGTTTGTGAAACATATGTATATGTGTATGAACATCCTGGACACACATATGCATCAGTTCTCGGTTTTGTGTTCTACAGAATCGAGGGTGTCACACGCACCAACTCATGGGAGAAGCCGCTGACTGGTGGGATGTCCTTTGCAATGCTCATGACAACCCGGAGACTATTACTTGGACCGAGTTCATGGAGAGTTTCCGCTCTCATTACGTCCCTATGAGAGTCATGATGCTCAAGAGACAAGAGTTTGAAAGTCTCCGCCAATGCAAGAAGAGCGTGAATGAGTAACTCAACAAGTTCACGCAGTTGTCAAGGTATGACCCCGAAGATATCAACTCAGACCAACGGAAGCAGTACTTGTTCATGACAGGGTTGAACAATGAAATCCAAGTTCAGATTCTCAACAATGACTATGCTAACTTCTAGAAGCTAGTTGACAAAGCTATAGTGGTTGAAAGCAAGATCCGAGAGATCAAGCAAGAGGGCAAAAAAAAGATGGCGTACCAGCTACAAGGGAGCAACGTACGCCCTCGGCACATGCCCCCAGCTGCACCGCAGTATGGCTCGTCCGCTCCGGCTTTTCACCCTAATCAGCCACCACAGCAACGTCCTGCCATACAAGCACCTCGTGTGCCTTTGCCTCCAGCGCCCCGTCCAAACACGGGCGCTTATGTTCAAAATCCCCGCCCCAACGTACCTGCTGTCGTGGGCAACAAGGCATGCTTTGCATGCAGAGAGACAGGACACTTTGCGAGCCAGTGCCTGAAGAGAGGTCTTGGACAACCAAGCAATGTGCCCAAGCAGAACCCACGGTCGAACGGAGGAGCCAATCAAGGAAACCGTGGACAGCAGAACTACGCTCGCGGCAACGTGAACCATGTCTCTGCTGAGAAAGCACAACAGGCTGAGGACGTCGTAATATATGTTCCTTGCCAAATCCAACCCAGCCACCATTCTATTTGATTCCGGAGCATCGCATTCATTCATATCATCCAAGTCTGTTGCCAAGTACAATCTACCCAAATCACACTTGAAATATACTATGTTAGTTGATTCTCCCGGTGGAGAGATGAGGACTAATATAGTATGTCCGAAAGTAAACCATAAAATAAGGGGGGTAGACTTCCTTGCCAACCTCTTTATCTTGGATTCCCAAGGGCTTGACATAATACTCAGAATAGATTGGTTAAGCAAGCACAACGGATTAATCCAATGTGCTGAGAGGAGCGTGCAGTTGACAAACGAGCACGGTACTCGTATCGAGTTCAAGTCAGCCCAACCGGCAACCGAGAAGGCAACATTGAACCACGTCGAAGAAGCAACCTTGGATAGCATTCCGGTGGTTCAAGAATTCTCGGACGTGTTCCCGGAAGAACATCCAGATATGCCACCTGACTGGGACATTGAGTTTTCCATTGACTTGGTACCCGGAACTGCACATATAGCAAAGAGACCATATAGGATGCCCGTAAATGAACTAGTGGAGCTCAAGAAGCAAATTTAGGAGCAGCTAGAGAAAGGTTTTATACGTCCAAACTCGTCACCATGGGGAGCCCCCGTGCTCTTCGTAGACAAGAAGGATAGGACCCAAAGGATGTGCGTGGACTATAGGTCTCTCAATGAGGTGATGATCAAGAACAAGTACCCTCTGCCCCATATAGAGGATCTGTTCGACCAAATGAAGAGAGTCCGAGTTTTCTCTAAGATTGATCTTCGGTCAGGATATTTCCAGCTGAAGATTAAACCCTCTGACATACCCAAGACTGCCTTTCGAACACGGTATGGTTCATATGAATATACTGTTATGTCTTTTGGGTTAACAATGCACCCGCATACTTCATGTACCTCATGAACAAGGTCTTAATGGAGTACTTGGACAAGTTCATCGTGGTTTTTATCGACGATATCATGGTGTATTCAAAAAGTGAGGAGGAATATGAGGAACATTTAAGATTGACATTGCAAAAGCTGCGAAAGCATCAATTGTATGCCAAGCTCAGCAAGTGTCAATTTTGGCTAAAGGAGATATCATTCCTAGGCCACATCATCTCCGAAGGAGTATCGGTTGATCCCGGAAAAGTGGGAGATGTTCTGAAGTGGAACCAACCGCAAAACGTGAGAGATATTCGGAGTTTTCTTAGGATGGCTGGATACTACCACCGCTTCATCAAGGACTTCTCCAAGATAGCGAAGCCTATGATGGAGCTATTGATAAAGGGAAAGGCGTTCCAGTGGACATCAGCATGCCAAGAAAGCTTTGAGGAGCTCAAGAAAAGGCTAACCACAGCGCCGGTTTTGGTATTGTCGGGCGTGAGCAAGAGCTTTGACATATATTGTGACGCATCACGACAAGGGCTCGGATGCGTGCTCATGCAAGAAGGACAAGTGGTGGCCTATGCCTCATGACAATTAAAAAAGCACGAGCTTAATTACCCTACACATGACTTGGAACTCACAGCCGTGGTGCATGCATTAAAGATTTGAAGACATTATATCCTTGGCCACTGATGTGAGATCTATACGGATCATAAAAGCCTCAAGTACATATTCACCCAAACGGATTTGAATTTGAGGCAACGTCGATGGTTGGAGCTTATCAAAGATTATGATGTTGGAATCAACTACACCCCGGAAAGGCCAAAGTAGTAGTTGATGCATTGAGCCGAAAGGGAGCATGTCACCAACTTACGGTTCGGGAGCTACCACCCGAGCTGCGTAAGGAGTTTGACCGGTTACATCTCGGGTTCTTGAACGAGATGGAAGTGATGGAACTCCACTCTTTATTGGAAAAAGAGATAAGATATGGCCAAGCAACGGATGAGGAGATCAAAGAGATCAAGGAAAGGATCCAACAAAGCATCCAAAAGTACTCCAAGAAAGACGAGAAGGGTACGCTTTGGCTAGAAAAAAGGATTTGTGTGCCTAACATGATGCGGACATCGCTACCGTTGATACAACCACAACACCAGCCCATTCACCACTCTCAGCTAATCAAGATCCAATGACACGTGCTCGTGCACGTCAACTTAATTATCAGGTGAATTCATTCCTGGCTGTTCAAAGTAATTATCCTTCAAATAGGGACCTATTAAAGCCTTGTGATGACCTTGTTATTATTAGGTGCTTGGAAATTGATCCAGCTAGGAGTGATGGAGGGATTAATGCAATAAGGCTGCTCCACCCGAGGGGAAATATTGAGGCTGGGGCCATGTAATAAAGAGAGATTTAGACAAATAAGGAAAGGAATAAGGGAAATCTCGTCCAACTTTGCTGCTGGACGAAATTCCCTCTTTCTTCCCCCATTTAAAGATAGATGTGCTATAATAAGGAAAGAAATAGAGGAAATCATATCCTGCCTTGCTGCTGGATGGGTTTCCCTCTTTCTTTCCCTATTAAATGGTAGTCTATCACAGAAAAAGGAAGGGAATAAGGGAGATCACGTCCTACCTTTGTTGCTGGACGAATTTCTCTCTTCTCTCCCCTATTTAAGTAGTCCAAGAGCTCCTTGACAGGGCGGGTTTTGTTTTCTGTAAGTTTAGCCATTGCTACTTCCTTGTAACGCAAGTGTCGACAAGACCTTACGATTACTTGAATCAGAACCCCAACTTTTTCACACCCGTGAGTGTTTGCTTGTTATCTTGTTCTTGCTGGTTCTTCGATTGCTTGCAGGTTCAAGGCTGTTCTTGGCACGGCAAGTACAGCAACAACAGGAGCCGGTGTAACTATCGCTAAGGCGCAGCATCCTTGTGGTTGTTGTAGTCGGGTAGCACAACGTCGACCTCCACCCAAATCGTAGTTACCAGGAGACGGTGTAACTGTCGCTCAAGGCGCCACACCATTCTGGTTGTGGTAGTCGGGCAGCCAACGTCGGCCTCCACCAAATTCGTTCATTACCAACATCTCTCATCGAAAGATAGGGCGTCCCCCGTACCCGTTGGGTTCATCAAGTGGTATCAGATTTCAGGTTGCTCGGTGAGAGATTTCCTTCTCCTTGTTCTTCATTTACCTACAGTCCACTTTTGCCTACAAAAGTTCGCTCTAAAAAAATCCTAAAAATACTTTGAGCCTTTTGCTTGGCTACTTAGCTCTCGACTTGTTGAATTCAAGGTTGCCTCTTTGTGTCAAGTTGCTGGTTCTAAGTTTTTCACCGCTAGAGTTTTGAGTTCGTGCCACTTTGTTCTCAGTCCATTTCCATTATCTACCCAAAGTTGAGAAAAAAGGCAAGTGCAAAAGAAAAGCTGCACGGATCAGCAAGAAAAAGGCACGTGCAAAAGGAAAAGCCGCACTGATTACAATCACAAAAAAAGTTTCTAAGTACAAAAAAAGAGAGACAATTTGTGTAACATTTGTTTCATGTTTCGAAGTTCAACTTGCTGTTTTCAACGTTGTTGAAACACAACGGATCGGGCTGTTCGAACTTCTCTACCATAGTAATCCAACGTCACGTGGAGTTACGGCTCACGTCTCTAGTAAGGTTTGAGCTAGAACCAGCACAATACCATCGTGGAACGTTTATTCAACTTGTTGTGACTAATGTGGTACTAGTTGTTCCTTTGCACAAATTGTGTCTAGCAGCCACCTACAGCTCCACAAAATTGTCTACGACACCATAAGGTTGTGCTGGCATCCACCGTTTGTTGTTGTTCTTGCTGATTGCCGGCGCCTCCTGCATCGCATGGTAAGAACTTGTAAGACCTTGATTTCTTGCTAGTGAGGAATTGTGTTGTTCTACCATCTCTTAGCAATTGTTAGGATTAATCTGCTTGCTGTTGTATTTCCTTTCTTTACTAACCATGTCAGCTGATGCGAATGAGACATATCCACATTCACCACGTACGAGGGGCATCATTCAGCATTTCGAACGCCGAGTAAAGCTACACACAGATGCTCTCAATGAGGATATTCAAGTCACCAATGAACGCATTGGTCAATTAGAGTCGACGCAGATTTGCACTAACACCAAACTGACCACATTAGAAAGCACTGCTGGGGCTATTAACACTTCTCTTGCAGCAATCATTGAGCGATTGGAGAGGATGGAACAGGTTGGACGCGAAGAGAGGCAAAGACGTGTTGATGACAGCCACGACTCCGTTGGCAGTGCTGCAAGATATGACGAGGCGGAGTATTCGGCGGATACCGAGCTTGATGATGGACCTTTCAGGTATCGACGGCAGCCACGTCGCGACCATCGTGGTATGGGTGGTCGAGCTCAACGACGCGAGGTACGTGACAATGACGATTCTCTACGCAGCATTAAATTCTCCATACCACCTTTTGATGGTAAATATGATCCGGATGCATATCTGTCTTGGGAATTATCAGTAGATTAAAAATTTGCATGCCATGATTTCCCTGATGATAAAAAGGTTAGAGCTGCCACTAGTGAATTCACTGACTTTGCTTCTGTTTGGTGGCATGAATATCAAACTAAAAATCCAGCTACCGTACCACAAACTTGGAATGCTTTGAAACGAATCATGCGTCATCGTTTTGTCCCTTCCTATCATGCTCGTGACCTGTTGCATAAATTACAACAACTTAGGCAAGGCAACAAATCTGTTGAGGAATACTATCAAGAACTTCAAATAGGCATGATGCGTTGTGGCCTAGTTGAAAATGAAGAGGCTGCAATGGCCAGGTTTATGGGTGGTTTAACAAGAGAAATTCAGGACATATTGGCTTATAAGGAATACAATAACGTCACTCGATTATTCCATCTTGCTTGTAAGGCTGAAAGAGAAGTGCAGGGACGACGTACAAGAACTAACATTTCTGCAGGTCGAACTACCTCATGGCAGTTCCGCTCAAGTGCTGCTGGTACTAAGCATGATTCTCCAGACGATGCTTCCAATGGGTTGCCCAGGACTACATCAAAATCAGCACCTTCGCGTGCAATCGAGACAACAAAAGGATCCACCCAAGTTGCAGCCAACACTTCTTCTTCCATTGCTTCTACCTTGAGAACAAAATACATTCAATGCCTCCAGTGCAAGGGTTTTGGGCATCTACGAAGGGACTGCCCAAGCAAGCGTGTGCTGGTTGTACGAGAAAATGGTGAGTACTCATCTGCTAGTGATTTAGATAATGAAACATATGCCATGCTTGCTGCACAAGAAGCAGGAAAGAAGAATGATGATGAAGAGCACATTGGGGCTGATCATGCTGCCAACTATGAGTCTTGTTGTGAGGCGTGTCTTGAGTGCCCAAATGATCAAAGCTGAACAGAACCAGCGACATAATCTATTCCAAACTAAGTGTGTAGTTTTGAAACGATCGTGCCGCATTATTATTAATGGAGGAAGCTGCAACAATTTAGCAAGTCCTACCATGGTAGAAAAGCTTGGGATGACAACACTTCCACATCCACATCCCTACTACATCCAATGGTTCAACGACAGTGATAAGCTTAAAGTAACACGTCTGGTTCGTGTCGAATTTGCAATTGGTTCCTACCATGATTACATTGATTGTGATGTGGTACCTATGCAAGCTTGTTCTATGCTATTTGGTCGACCTTGGCAATTTGATAAAGATACATTACATCATGGTAAATCAAATCAATACTCTTTCATGCATCATGAGAAGAAACTTGTTTTGCACCCGATGTCCCCTGATGCTATTTTGAAGGATGACATTGCTAGAGCTTGCAAAGAGAAAAATAAGAAATCTGCTGAAAATGAAAATTCAGATGTCGTGAAGAAATCGGTACAGCCTAAGACTGACAATTCCAAATCTGCTCATATGAAGAAGAATGAAATAAAATTAAAGAGCGCTTGTTTTTTTGCTTCCAAATCTGATTTGTTTGAATTAAAAAGTGATACTGCAATCTGCTATGTGTTTGTTTGCAAAGAAGCTTTGTTCTCACTTCACGACACACCATGTGCTTTGCCTCCTTCTATCACTAAGCTTTTGCAGGAATACGCTGATGTGTTTCCACAAGAGGTACCAGCCGGGCTGCCACCATTGAGAGGGATTGAGTATCAGATTGACCTCATCCCTGGGGCTTCTTTGCCCAACCGAGCACCATACAGGAACAATCCGGAGGAGACTAAGGGGATTCAGCGGCAAGTACAGGAATTACTCGACAAAGGTTATGTGCGTGAGTCCCTTAGTCCTTGCTCCGTTCCTGTCCTTTTGGTCCCAAAGAAAGATGGATCATGGTGCATGTGTGTAGATTGTCGAGCAATTAATAACATTACCATTATATATCGTCATCCTATTCCTAGGTTAGATGATATGCTTGATGAACTTAGTGGCTCGATGATTTTCTCTAAAATTGATTCGCGTAGTGGATACCATCAAATTCGCATGAAGCTAGGTGATGAATGGAAAACAGCGTTTAAAACAAAGTTTGGTTTGTATGAATGGTTAGTCATGCCTTTTGGTCTCACGAATGCACCTAGCACTTTTATGAGATTAATAAATGAGGTTTTACGTGCTTTCATTGGAAGATTTGTGGTAGTATATTTCGATGACATCTTGATCTATAGCGCATCTCTCGAAGTTCATCTTGATCATCTCCATGCTGTTTTCAATGCTTTACGTGATGCACGCTTATTTGGTAACATTGACAAGTGCACCTTTTGCACGGATCGAGTTTCTTTTCTTGGCTAGTTGTGACACCACAGGGAATTGAAGTTGATCAAGCCAAGGTGGAGGTGATACACAGCTGGCCAACTCCTACCACGGTCACACAAGTACGAAGCTTTCTCGGACTTGCTGGATTCTATCGTCGTTTTGTGAAAGACTTCAGCACCATAGCAGGCCCACTGCATGAGCTTACAAAGAAGGGTGCCCCATTCACATGGGGCAAGGCGCAAGAGGCTGCATTTGCAACTTTGAAGAATAGGTTAACTCATACACCCCTTCTCCAATTACCAGATTTCAGTAAGACTTTTGAATTGGAATGTGATGCTAGTGGTATTGGATTGGGAGGTGTCTTGTTGCAAGAGGGGAAACCTATTGCTTATTTTAGCGAGAAACTGAATGGGACTAGTCTGAACTATTCCACTTATGATAAAGAATTATATGCACTAGTACGAACTTTGGAAACATGGCAACATTATTTATGGCCTAAAGAATTTGTTATACATTCTGATCATGAATCTTTGAAGCACATTAAGAACCAAACTAATCTGAACCGTAGGCATGCCAAGTGGGTAGAATTCATTGAGTCCTTTCCTTATGTCATCAAACACAAGAAAGGAAAAGATAATGTCATTGCAGATGCCTTATCTCGCCGTTACAATATGTTGTCCCAACTTGATTTTAAGATTTTTGGCTTGGAAACAATTAAAGAACAATATGCTTTTGATGTTGATTTCAAAGATGTGCTGCTGCAATGTAAAGAAGGAAAAACATGGAACACGTTTGTTCTCACTAATGGTTTTGTGTTTCGAACTAACAAATTGTGCATTCCAGCTGGTTCTGTGCATATCTTACTATTGCAGGAAGCACATGGTGGAGGATTGATGGGACACTTTGGTGTCAAGAAGACGGAAGACATCTTAGCAAGCCATTTCTTTTGGCCAAAGATGAGGAGAGATGTGGAGTGGTTTGTTGCTCGTTGCACCACCCGTCAAAAAGCTAAGTCCCGTCTTAATCCACATGGTTTATACATGTCTCTTCCTGTTCCTAGTGCTCCATGGGAGGATGTTTCTATGGATTTTGTTTTAGGATTGCCTAGAACAAAGAAGGGGAGGGATAATATTTTTGTTGTTGTCGACATATTTTCTAAAATGGCACATTTCATACCATGCCACAAAACTGTAATGCTACCCATATTGCTGATTTGTTCTTTCGAGAAGTTGTTCGTTTGCATGGGGTTCCAAACATAATTGTTTCAGATAGAGATGCCAAATTTCTTAGTCATTTTTAGAAAACCTTATGGGCTAAGTTGGGGACAAAATTATTTTTTTCTACCACTTGTCACCCTCAAACTGATTGACAGACCGAAGTAGTGAACCATAGTTTATCTACCATGCTAAGGGCTGTTCTGAAACATAACATCAAATTTTGGGAAGAATATTTGCCTCATATTGAATTTGCTTACAATCGTTCGCTGCATTCTACTACTAAATTGTGCCCTTTTCAGATTGTATATGGTTTTATTCCTCGTGCTCCCATTGATCTTTTGGCTCTGCCACCTTCAGAGAAATTGAATTTTGATGCTTCTCGCCGTGCTGAATTAATTCTTAAAATGCATGAGCAAACTAAATCAAACATTGTGAGCATGAACACTAAGTATCAACAAGCCGGTAGCAAGGGTAGGAAACATGTTACTTTTGAACCTGGTGATTTAGTTTGGGTGCATTTGAGAAAGGATAGATTTCCTGATTTGAAAAAATCTAAATTACTACCTAGAGCTGCTGGACCCTTCAAAGTGCTTCGAAAAATTAATGATAATGCATATGAAATTGAGTTGCCTGCACATTTTGGGGTTACTTCCTCTTTTAATATTGCAGATTTGAAACCATATATGGGCGAGGAAGACATATTTGAGTCGAGGACGACTCAATTGCAAGAAGGGGAGGATGATGCGGACATCGCTACCGTTGATACAACCACAACACCAGCCCATTCACCACTCTCAGCTAATCAAGATCCAATGACACGTGCTCGTGCACGTCAACTTAATTATCAGGTGAATTCATTCCTGGCTGTTCAAAGTAATTATCCTTCAAATAGGGACCTATTAAAGCCTTGTGATGACCTTGTTATTATTAGGTGCTTGGAAATTGATCCAGCTAGGAGTGATGGAGGGATTAATGCAATAAGGCTGCTCCACCCGAGGGGAAATATTGAGGCTGGGGCCATGTAATAAAGAGAGATTTAGACAAATAAGGAAAGGAATAAGGGAAATCTCGTCCAACTTTGCTGCTGGACGAAATTCCCTCTTTCTTCCCCCATTTAAAGATAGATGTGCTATAATAAGGAAATAAATAGAGGAAATCATATCCTGCCTTGCTGCTGGATGGGTTTCCCTCTTTCTTTCCCTATTAAATGGTAGTCTATCACAGAAAAAGGAAGGGAATAAGGGAGATCACGTCCTACCTTTGTTGCTGGACGAATTTCTCTCTTCTCTCCCCTATTTAAGTAGTCCAAGAGCTCCTTGACAGGGCGGGTTTTGTTTTCTGTAAGTTTAGCCATTGCTACTTCCTTGTAACGCAAGTGTCGACAAGACCTTACGATTACTTGAATCAGAACCCCAACTTTTTCACACCCGTGAGTGTTTGCTTGTTATCTTGTTCTTGCTGGTTCTTCGATTGCTTGCAGGTTCAAGGCTGTTCTTGGCACGGCAAGTACAGCAACAACAGGAGCCGGTGTAACTATCGCTAAGGCGCAGCATCCTTGTGGTTGTTGTAGTCGGGTAGCACAACGTCGACCTCCACCCAAATCGTAGTTACCAGGAGACGGTGTAACTGTCGCTCAAGGCGCCACACCATTCTGGTTGTGGTAGTCGGGCCGCCAACGTCGGCCTCCACCAAATTTGTTCATTACCAACATCTCTCATCGAAAGATAGGGCGTCCCCCGTACCCGTTGGGTTCATCATAACATGAAGCACATCCGCGACACGATATTAAAGGAGGCACATGACTCACTCTATTCAATATATACCGGAAGTACCAAGATGTACAAGGACCTGAAAACTTGTTATTGGTGGGATGGTATGAAAAGGGACATAGATGAGTATGTTGCATTATGCGACACATGCCAACGGGTGAAGGCCGAACATCAAAGACCCGCTGGACTGTTGCAACCCTTCAAGGTACCAGAGTTGAAATGGGAAGACACCAGTATGGATTTCATCGTCGGATTGCCACGTACTCGGTCAGGTTACGACTCCATCTGGGTTATCGTGGACTGATTGACGAAAACAGCTCATTTTCTTCCTATTAAAACCGTGTACAACGTTGCACAACTAGCTGAGCTGTACATGGAGCAAATTGTGTGCCGTCATGGAGTCCCGAAGAGGATAGTCTCAGATCGAGGTTCCCAGTTTACCTCCAGGTTCTGGAAGAAGCTGCATGAGGCTATGGGTACACAACTGGATTTTAACTCCGCTTACCATCCGCAGACCGATGGACAAACCGAGAGGACAAACCAAATTTTGGAGGACATGTTGAGAGCTTGCGCCTTGAAACATGGGCGTAGTTGGGATAGGAGCTTGCCGTATGCCGAATTCTCCTATAACAACAGCTATCAAGCTAGCTTGAAGATGTCACCTTTTGAGGCATTGTATGATAGACGGTGTAGAACGCTGTTGTTTTGGAACGAGACCGGGGAGAACCAAGTGTCTGGATCCGAAGTATTGCAAGAGGCTGAGAAGCAAGTCCAAACAATACGGGAGAAATTGAAGGCTGCTCAGTCATAACAGAAAGCCTATGCGGACAATAGGCGAAGGAAGTTTACTTTTGAAGTAGGAGACTTCGTATACCTTAAGGTATCGTCTATCCGTGGCCAATGACGTTTCAACGTCAAAAGCAAGATAGCATCTCGTTATATCGGGCCATTTAAGATTTTGGCAAGCGAGGAGAAGTAGCCTATCAACTAGAGCTCCCAACGCACCTCTCCGACGTGCATGACGTGTTTCATGTATCCCAGCTCAAGAAGTGCTTGAGAGTACCGAAAGAGCAAGTACCAATGGAAGAGCTCTGTCGGTACCCTCGATATGGGGTACCCCCGCGCACAGGGTAAAATGCCTAAGGATCTCGCCCTTCTCCGCAGGGAGAGCTCCGAAGGCGCCAGTGTCCAGCGGGGCCGGATGTAACACCCCAGATTTTGATTTAAAACCCTAAACCATGTTCAGAGGGGAATTTAAAAATTTTTGGACGTGTTGCATGTTTTGCAAAAAAATTCAAATTCAAACTGGAATTCAAATTATACTCAAAACAGAAAAGAAATGGAAAAAGAAAAAGAAAAACGGGAAAAAACCGGCCAGTGGGCCGAAACCCGCCAGCCGGCCCAGCTTCCCCGCGCCAGCCCGCCCCCGCGCGCGCCGCTCTGCCTCTCACAGATGGGTGGGACCCGCCTGTCATCCCTAACCCCGCGACCCCGGACTTTTCCCCGAGCGCGCGCGATCTTAACCGATCGGAAAACCCGTCCCGCAGCCCGAATTCCGGTCCCAGAGGACTCCAACTCGATCACAACAGACCCACCGCCCTCCCCCGGCTATAAAAACCCCAGCCCCGATCGGTTTTTCTCACGCGATCGCCGATTTTCACTCCGGTGAGCACCGAGACTTCGCCGGTGAATTCTGGACGATCTAAGCTCGGAAACTCTGATCTAACTCGCTGGTCTTGATCCACCGCCTCCGGGGAACTTTGCAGGTGCAGAAAACTCAGAGAGTGTAACACCCCAAATTTCGATTTAAAAACCCTAAACCATGTTCAGAGGGGAATTTAAAAATTTTTGGACGTGTTGCATGTTTTGCAAAAATTCAAATTCAAACTGGAATTCAAATTAGATTCAAAACAGAAAAGAAATGGAAAAAGAAAAAGAGAAACGGGAAAAAAACCGGCCAGTGGGCCGAAACCCGCCAGCCGGCCCAGCTTCCCCGCGCCAGCCCGCCCCCGCGCGCGCCGCGCTGCCTCTCACAGACGGGTGGGACCCGCCTGTCATCCCTAACCCCGCGAGCCCGGACTTTTCCCCGAGCGCGCGCGATCTTAACCGATCGGAAAACCCGTCCCGCAGCCCGAATTCCGGTCCCAGAGGACTCCAACTCGATCACAACAGACCCACCGCCCTCCCCCGGCTATAAAAACCCCAGCCCCGATCGGTTTTTCTCACGCGATCGCCGATTTTCACTCCGGTGAGCACCGAGACTTCGCCGGTGAATTCTGGCCGATCTAAGCTCGGAAACTCTGATCTAACTCGCTGGTCTTGATCCACCGCCTCCGGGGAACTTTGCAGGTGCAGAAAACTCGGAGAGTTACGGTGTAAACGCAGCGCCGACGAGCTTCGCCGTGGTTTTGCCTCGGACCTCGCCGCCGATCACTTTCCAGGACCCCCGAGCTCGAGAAAACCCCCGAGGTGAGATCCCTGACCTCCCCTCTACCGATCTAGGCCATAAGATCACAGTTCTAGGCAGAATTCTCGCGGATCCGAAACTTTCCGGCGAGATCGCCGCTTCCCGCCGCCGTGCGCCGCCGGCAGCGCCGCCCGCGCTCGATCAGAGCGACGTGGCCGCTTGTGCGCCGTTTATTTTAAATCGCACGGTAGACTTTAAATCCCCGCGTACCGGTTCGATGTTATAATCTCAGCCGTCGGTTTAAAATCGGACGGTCCACGTCAACCCCGCGTTATAAAGACTGGAATTCTTACGTGCTACCCCCTGGGGTTCTCTGGAATTGAGAGCTAGCCCCGGAAACTTAAGATCTAGCCCCTGGAACTCCAGAAAATCATGTAAATTCATTTAAAAGTCAGTTTTAGCCCCCTGGACTTAATAGAAATTAGGAAAAACACCTCTGATAAGTGTAGCTAGACCCCTGGAAATTATGAAAATAATATTATAGACCCTGTAATGGGGTGAGTGTAACACCCCAAATTTTGATTCAAAACTCTAAACCATGCTCAGAGGGGAATTTAAAAATTTTTGGACGTGTTGCATGTTTTGCAAAAATTCAAATTCAAACTGGAATTCAAATTATACTCAAAACAGAAAAGAAATGGAAAAAGAAAAAGGAAAACAGGAAAAAAAACCGGCCAGTGGGCCGAAACCCGCCAGCCGGCCCAGCTACTCCCGCGCCAGCCCGCCCCCGCGCGCGCCGCGCTGCCTCTCACCGACGGGTGGGACCCGCCTGTCATCCCTAACCCCGCGACCCCGGACTCTCTCTCGCGCGCGCGATCGCAACCGATCGAGAAACCCGTCCCCGCAGCCCGAATTCTGGTCCCAAACGACTCAAACTCGATCGCAACAGACCCACCGCCCTCCCCCGGCTATAAAAACCCCAGCTCCGATTAGTTTTTCCCACGCGATCGCCGATTTTTACTCCGGTGAGCACCGAGACTTCGCCGGTGAATTCTGGCCGATCTAAGCTCGGAAGCTCTGATCTAACTCGCTGGTCTTGATCCACCGTGTAACATCCCAAATTTTGATTCAAAACTCTAAACCATGCTCAGAGGGGAATTTAAAAATTTTTGGACGTGTTGCATGTTTTGCAAAAATTCAAATTCAAACTGGAATTCAAATTATACTCAAAACAGAAAAGAAATGGAAAAAGAAAAAGGAAAACGGGAAAAAAACCGGCCAGTGGGCCGAAACCCGCCAGCCGGCCCAGCTACTCCCGCGCCAGCCCGCCCCCGCGCGCGCCGCGCTGCCTCTCACCGACGAGTGGGACCCGCCTGTCATCCCTAACCCCGCGACCCCGGACTCTCTCTCGCGCGCGCGATCGCAACCGATCGGAAAACCCGTCCCCGTCGCCCGAATTCTGGACCCAGAGGACTCCAACTCGATCACAACAGACCCCCGCCCTCCCCCGGCTATAAAAACTCCCGATCCGATCAGTTTTTCCCACGCGATCGCCGATTTTTACTCCGGTGAGCACCGAGACTTCGCCGGTGAATTCTGGTCGATCTAAGCTCGGAAACTCTGATCTAACTTGCTGGTCTTGATCCACCGCCTCCGGGGAACTTTGCAGGTGCAGAAAACTCGGAGAGTTACGGTGTAAACACAGCGCCGACGAGCTTCGCCGTGGTTTTGCCTCGGACCTCGCCGCCGATCACTTTCCAGGACCCCCGAGCTCGAGAAAACCCCCGAGGTGAGATCCCTGACCTCCCCTCTACCGATCTACGCCATAAGATCACAGTTCTAGGTAGAATTCTCGCGGATCCGAAACTTTCCGGCGAGATCGCCGCTTCCCGCCGCCGTGCGCCGCCGGCAGCGCCGCCCGCGCTCGATCAGAGCGACGTGGCCGCTTGTGCGCCGTTTATTTTAAATCGCACGGTAGGGTTTAAAACCCCGCGTACCGGTTCGATGTTATAATCTCAGCCGTCGGTTTAAAATCGGACGGTCCACGTCAGCCCCGCGTTATAAAGACTGAAATTCTTACGTGCTACCCCCTGGGGTTCTCTGGAATTGAGAGCTAGCCCCGGAAACTTCAGATCTAGCCCCTGGAACTCCAGAAAATCATGTAAATTCATTTAAAAATCAGTTTTAACCCCTGGACTTAATAGAAATTAGGAAAAACACCTCTGATAAATGTAGCTAGACCCCTGGAAATTATAAAAATAATATTATAGACCCTGTAATGGGGTGAATTCATTATTTTAACCCTGTTTAGTAATTAATTTAGAAAATTGAATATGTAACTAGTGTTTAAAAATTAAAAAGTGGGACAAACATAATTATCAAAATTAATTAAAAACTTTCTCAGTACTTAGAAAACTTTGGAGTGAGATAAAAATATATTTTTGGGTTGAAATAAATCTGTTTCATCTATTATTCACATTTAGGGACACATTTTTAAGTAAATAATAGTTATAGAAAAATAGGGAAAATAATTATGAAATAGTCTACATCAGAAGCCAAGGTCAAAATATGTTATTAAATTATTTAGGACTAGAACCTATACTGTTTAGGTGATGTATATTACTAATTTCATAATGAAATACACAATTATGCATAGGAATATAAATCTGAAAATATAGCAACTAGTAAATGGTAAATGGAGTTTCTAAAATACAAAGAATTTAGTTTAGAGTTGATAGGAGTTGTGAAGGCACATATGGAGAAGAAAAATACTTTCCATACATACTTGGTAGTTTAATGTAAGGAATTTATTTAAAACTGAAACACAACACATATAATGGTGAGTGAAGTTCATAAATATGAATGTGTGGTTCGTATGAAGTAGAGGTGTGAACTATGTCTTATGATTGTTGTTTTTCTTTTGCTATGTGTGATGGTATGAAGTAGAACCTGTTCAAGAACAAGTTATTCATTTCCAAGATCAGGACTACCCATTTCAAGAGCAGCAAGAAGGAGGCAAGTGTCCTTGACCACTTTGATCCTATGCTAGGATGTGTAGATAGAATTATTTGCATTGTCAAATGAAATATGAAACCCATGCTAGGAAAGTTTCCCTAGAATTGCATTAACTTGTTTCCTTGTAGCTTGGGTTGGGAATTATTTTGTCATGTCATTTATTTATATTCATATGCTTAGCCATGCTTAGAATGGGATATTTGGGATATGAGATCATCAGTTTATTATACCATACTCTTGAATGAGACATTGTGAGTTATGTAGAGGTAGGGATCAAGGCAAGTTGGATGTTTTGGTTGTGTGCTAGGTGCACGAGACTTGGGTTTGTGTTTAGTACTTGCCTGGATCCTAAGGACCGGTTCATGGAGCATGTAACCCGGCTTTACAGTGCCAACCACATGCTGAGATGGGGCAGCTTAGCCAATTAATTAGGTGTATCCCCGGCGTAGTATGGGTGTGTTGGATGGTGCGGGGAGTAGGTGTCAGCTGGACTACCATATGAACCGCAAGGCTCAAGAGGGGGCCACTGCAGCGGGGTTGGAGCCTCTTGTATGCTGTTAGGGGTGAAACCTCAGTGGGCCCACGCTCGTCGGGAATCCCTTTGTAAAGGCTTCGTAGTGATCTCTTGGCCGCACACCTGGGAAGTGTGAATGTGGATCGTAGCCACTGGCATAATGGAGGTTCTTTTAGTCCACCCGGCAACGGGGGATGAAATCACTACTTGTGGGTACAGTGGTACAAACTCTGCAGATTTAAAACTGTCTTGACAGCCGTGCTCACGGTTAAGAGCGGCCTGGACTTATTCATGATTAGAGGATTGATGGTTTTGGAAGTTAAGCGGGGAGCTTAACATTGGAAATGATGTTATGGTTATTGGATTATGATGATGGGATGGGAGATTGGGACCATTTCACCTGTGTAGTAATGTAGGTGCTTAATAAGCTAAGGTGATAGGTATTAATTGCGTAGTGCTTTAACCATGAGTTCAACCTCTCCTTGTTCTAGCCATGCATGATATAATTTTCCCACACTTGCTGAGTACCATTGGTACTCAACCTTGCATATTTGTTGGTTTATATTGCTGCTCAGGTCAAGATAATGTGGTGGTGTATAATGACCAAGACTTTGGACCCGAGGAAGGATTTTAGGTTCATGAAGACCCCCGGGCAACGCCTGTGATGGAGCCCTAAAGAATAATATTCCGCTGCTAGTTTAGTTACTTGTGATGAAGCATTTGTGTCCATTGGGACATTTGCGATGTAAGACTTATTTATATTCGACACCTGGCTTGTAATAAATGATGCTTCACTATTTGTCATCACATGTATGAGAAAATGATCCTGGCATACATGTGATATTCACTTGGTTGTTTCCTTCGGAAAAACCGGGTGTGACAGAGGTGGTATCAGGGCCAAGGTTGCCCGTAGGAACGTGGACCTAGGTAGAAATGGACGCATTTAAGGGCCCTATTTTCTTAAAAACTATTTTCCAAGGTGTGGGTTGAAAAGTTTTATTAAAGGAGTCATTTTCTTCATCTTACCCCAACTTTCATTCAAAATAGGATTTTTGTTTGAGATTTTATCTAACCTAATTTTAAATTCTTTTGTTTTAGATGGTTCGCATGATTCGCACCGCTCGTAAGTCCACAGGAGGGAGAGTTCCCGTAGTTGCCCTTGCCGAAAGAGAGGAGAGTCGTCCAGTGATGTACCTTTCCTATGGATTGGCAGTAGGAGATTTGTTGTGCCGTCTTCGACGTATGCTCGAAGCCGCAGGCAATACGGGCAAGCTCATCATCCACTACAACTCCACCAGGACCATCCGTGAGAAGAGGGAAGAATGGAGTTCGGAGATGAAGATTATACACGAGAATAAGCTACTGAAGATCCACCATTCTCCAGCTTGTCGAGCAACACAAGTTGACGCGGAGAAAGATGTCACCTGGGAGGCCATCACCTGCCAGAGTCACATCTATCGTCGCCACTTGGACAAAACTGAGTACATGTATGTCCTCCAACGTGAGAGTGGTACCACGGAGTACAAGTACCCACCGGTGCAGCAAGGGACTTCCCATGAGCACATGGACTTGTGCTTGGAGGATGCTGCTATGCTCAGCACTCGACTGCAGGAGTGTCAACAAGAGCTTCAGGATGTCCGAGACACCCTGAAGGAAACGGAGGCGTTGCTGCGAGCTTGCTTAAAGGCGAGAGAAAGAGGAGATGGGAATGAGCTGTGTGTCACCGTGAGTGATCCATGGACTCCTGACTCCCCGGATCGCCGAGCAATCAGGCGTCGTCGCACTTCTCCACCAGCAGCCTCTCCACCCAAAGCGGAGTCAGAAGGTAGCCAAAATGAGGAAGAAGATCCCGAGGAGCCAGCTCAAGAGGACGAGTAGTGTAGAGTCTTTCCCCTAGCTAGCAAGAGGTCGAGTAGTCGAGTCGTTGCGTAGTTAATGGTGTGATAATGCTTGGTGTGTGACGTGAGTTGTGGAAGCCATGAGCAATTGTCCACAGCCTCGTCTTCAGATTGTTTTGCTTTGGTGTGTGAACCCACAGGAAATAATAGTGCATTTATTTGGTGTGAGATATAAACCCTCGTAAAATTTTAACAAAGCCTCAACACTTCAAAGTACAAACAAATGAAAGTAGTAAGATGATACTAAATGGTATCAAATTAACATTTGTTGATTCTGCCAGATGGCCGGAAGAGGAAAAGGACGTGCTGCCAACCCCGCCAACAACAACGATGAGGCATGCAACCCTCATCTTTCTGGAGGCCAGGACAGGGGTGGTCGCCGTGAAGAAGTTGATCCTCTCCACCAAATGCTGGAGAATCAAAATCAGCTTATCCAGAACTTGACTCAAGTGGTGGCCAACTTGCATCAAGTTCCACCTCCACAAGCTGCACCACGCCAACCAAGGTTGAGTGAGTTTCTAGGAACTCAACCTCCAAAGTTTGCAAGTGCTGCTGAACCTCTGGAGGCAGATGATTGGCTGAAGACTATTGAAAGCAAGATGAGGATCATACAATGCCAAGGGTATGAGAGGGTGCTGTTTGCCTCTCATCAATTGCAGGGACCTGCTGCTGATTGGTGGACCGCCTATGTGGCCGCCCATCATGACCCTGAGAACATCACTTGGGAAGAGTTCAAGCGTAGCTTCCGCAACCATTACATCCCAAGAGGTGAACTCAAAAACAAGAGGAAGGAATTTTTGGGACTGCAGCAGCGAAACATGACTGTGAGGGAATACGTCACTAAATTTACGCAACTATCCGGTTATGCTCCACGAGACATAGAGACTGATGAGCAGAAACAAGATTGTTTCGTGGAAGGACTTACCGCAGAGATGCAGTGTGCAATGTCCTCCAATGAGTATGAAAGCTTTCAAAAGATGGTGGACAGAGCATTTGTGGTGGAAAGGAAGCTAAAGGCCCTAGAAAATGAGAATAAGAGGAAGGCGGGATGGTCACATCAGGCCTCAGGGAGCAACACCCGCCCACGTATGATGCAGCAACCTACGGGGCAGACGAGCCGTGCTGCGGTACCCTATTCAGCACCAAGAGGGTACAACCCAAACTACAGGCCACCCGCAGCACCAGCACAGCCGCCACGTCAGTTTGTGCAGCAGCCTCGCCCCGCATATCCACCTCGACCAGCAGTGCAAGGACCCCCGAACCAACCCCAAGACAACAAAGGCCAAGCACCTAAGGTTGGGGTGCAATGTTTTAGCTGTGGTGAAGTGGGGCACTACGCCCACAAATGCCCAAAGAAGAAGCCCGCGCCGCCACAACAGCAGAATGTATTGAGAGGACGGGTGAACCACGTCACTATGGAGGAAGCACAAGAGGCACCCGACGTGGTAGTTGGTAAGTTTCCTGCCAATTTACACCTTGCAACTCTGCTGTTTGATTCTGGTGCTACCCACTCGTTCATTGCTCAAGGGTTTGTTAAGAAGCATGACCTAGCAACCACACAAATGAACCATATGCTAGCGGTAAACTCTCCAGGTGGAGAAATAAGGACAAGACAAGTGTGTCCCAAAGTGAGCCTAGACATTAATGGGGTAGTATTTACTGCTAACCTCATAGTGATAGATTCACAAGGGATAGATATTATTTTGGGTATGGATTGGTTGACCAAACATAAAGGAATCATCCATTGTTCGACCAGAACGGTGGAACTAACTCACCCCAGTGGCACAAGAGTAAAGTTCATTACGATACACGAGCCTAGGAGGGACATTAAATTAAATCAAGTGGAGGTGAAAGTTGAGTAAATTAGGACTATCAGGGAATACCCAGATGTTTTTCCGGAGGAGTTGCCAGGTATGCCCCCCGACCGTGACGTGGAATTCGCAATTGAGCTAGTACCGGGAACAGCCCCGATATACAAGAGACCTTATCGAATGGACTCCAAGCAGCTAGAAGAGCTCAAGGATCATTTGAGAGAATTGACGGAGAAGGGGTATATTCGCCCTAGTTCCTCACCATGGGGAGCTCCGGTGATATTTGTGCCAAAGAAAGACGGAACCCAAAGGTTATGCGTGGATTACCGTGCCTTGAATGAGGTAACCATCAAGAACAAGTACCCATTACCCCGCATTGAAGACTTGTTTGATCAGTTGAGGGGAGCTTGTGTGTTCTCAAAAATTGATCTCAGGTCGGGGTACCACCAACTCAAGATAAGGCAATCAGATATTCCCAAGACAGCTTTCGTATCTCGGTACGGACTGTATGAATACACTGTCATGCCTTTCGGGCTAACCAATGCCCCGGCATATTTCATGTACCTCAGGAACAAGGTATTCATGGAATATCTGGACAAATTTGTGGTGGTTTTCATAGATGATATTCTCGTCTTCTCCAAAAATGAAGAAGAACATGAGAAACATCTAAGGTTGGTGTTACAGAGGCTGAGAGAACACCAACTATATGCCAAGTTGAGCAAGTGTGAGTTTTGGCTGAAGAGAGTTCCCTTTTTAGGACATATAATCTCGGAGGGAGGAATCTCCGTAGATCCCGCCAAAATCGAGGATATCCAGAAGTGGAAGACCCCTGAAAATGTCGGGGAAGTTCGAAGCTTTTTGGGATTGGCTGGATACTATCGACGGTTTATTGAGGGATTCTCCAAGATCTCGAGACCTCTCACCAAACTGTTGGAAAAGGGAATCACATTCACCTGGACGCCACAGTGCGAGACGAGCTTTCAAGAGCTAAAGAAGAGACTGACAACAGCCCCAGTGTTGGTTATGCCAGATATGCAGAAGAATTTCACAGTGTACTGCGATGCCTCTGGAAATGGGTTGGGATGTGTTCTCATGCAAGAAGGACATGTCGTGGCATATGCATCCCGGCAGCTTCGGAAGCACGAGAAGAACTATCCTACACATGACCTAGAACTAGCTGCAGTGGTACACGCGTTGAAAATTTGGCGGCACTATTTGATGGGGAAGAGGACAGAGATATATACGGATCATAAGAGTTTGAAGTACATATTCACACAACCAGATCTCAACCTCAGACAAAGGAGATGGTTAGAGCTAATCAATGACTTTGATGTGGGCATCAACTATCATCCCGGGAAAGCAAACGTCGTGGCCGATGCTTTGAGTCGGAAAGTGCAGATCAATAAGTTGAGCTTGAAGGACATGCCTACAGAATTGAAGGACGAGGTTATAAGGCTCAATCTATGTCTAGTAAATAGTGGTGAAGCCATCGCCATGGAAGTGGACTCCACACTCGAGCAAGACATATGCGAGGGCCAAAAGAATGATGAGAAGATACAAGAGATCAGACAGCTCATCAAGGAAAATAAAGCTCCTGGTTTTAGAGAGGATGAACAAGGAACGGTGTGGCACGGGAAAAGGATCTGTGTGCCAGAAGTAAAAGAGATCCGTGAATTAATTTTGAAGGAGGCTCACGATTCCGACTATTCCATTCATCCTGGGAGTACGAAGATGTACCAGGACCTCAAGAGCAGGTATTGGTGGTATGGCATGAAGCGAGATGTCGCGGAACATGTTGCCCTATGTGACACATGTCAGTTGGTGAAAGCAGAACATCAACGACCCGCGGGATTGCTGCAACCACTCAAAGTACCTGAATGGAAGTGGGAAGAAATCAGCATGGATTTTGTCGTGGGATTGCCTAGGACCCAATCCGGGTATGATTCAATATGGGTCATTATTGATAGGCTAACCAAGGTAGCTCATTTCATTCCTGTGAAAGAAAGCTACAGCGGATCCAAATTGGCAGAATTGTACATGTCAAGGATTGTGTGTTACCATGGAGTGCCAAAGAAGATAGTGTCGGATCGAGGGACACAGTTCACCTCGAGGTTTTGGCAAAAGTTGCATGAAACCATGGGAACCCATCTGAACTTCAGCTCTGCCTATCATCCCCAAACTGACGGGCAGACGGAGAGAACCAATCAGATCCTTGAAGATATGCTAAGGGCATGTGCACTCAAAAACAATAGGAGTTGGGATAAGAACTTAGCGTATGCGGAGTTTTCCTATAACAACAGCTATCAAGCTAGCATGAAGATGTCACCGTTTGAAGCTTTGTATGGAAGGAAGTGCAGAACTCCCCTATTTTGGAACCAAACAGGAGAAAGTAAAGTGTTTGGTCCAGAAGTGCTACAAGAAGCCGAGGCGAAGGTGAGGGAGATTCGCAACAACTTGAGGATAGCACAAACACGCCAGAAGAGTTATGCTGATGTACGAAGAAGAGAGCTCGTTTTCAACGTGGGAGACTATGTTTATCTCAAGGTGTCCCCTATCAGAGGACTTCGTCGGTTCAAGGTGAAAGGGAAGTTGTCACCTCGATACATCGGACCCTTTCAAGTTTTGGAAAGAAAAGGCGAAGTGGCGTACCAACTAGAGTTACCGGTTCATCTATCGGATGTACACGATGTATTCCATGTGTCAAAACTCAAGAAATGTCTGAGGACGCCTGAACAGGTGTTACCTATGAATGAAGTGGAGGTAGCTGAAGATTTGTCTTATGCCGAGCAACCATACAAGATTTTGGAGAAAATGGAACGCCTCACCAGAAACAAGAGAATCCGGATGTGCAAGGTGCAGTGGAAGCATCACTCAGAAGAGGAAGCTACCTGGGAAAGGGAAGATGAGCTCAAGGCACAATTTCCGGAATTGTTTTCTTAGAAACACCAATCTCGAGGACGAGATTTCTTTTAAGGGGGGTAGAGCTGTAACACCCCAAATTTTGATTCAAAACTCTAAACCATGCTCAGAGGGGAATTTAAAAATTTTTGGACGTGTTGCATGTTTTGCAAAAATTCAAATTCAAACTGGAATTCAAATTATACTCAAAACAGAAAAGAAATGGAAAAGAAAAAGGAAAACGGGAAAAAAACCGGCCAGTGGGCCGAAACCCGCCAGCCGGCCCAGCTACTCCCGCGCCAGCCCGCCCCCGCGCGCGCCGCGCTGCCTCTCACCGACGGGTGGGACCCGCCTTTCATCCCTAACCCCGCGACCCCGGACTCTCTCTCGCGCGCGCGATCGCAACCGATCGGGAAACCCGTCCCCGCAGCCTGAATTCTGGTCCCAAACGACTCAAACTCGATCGCAACAGACCCACCGCCCTCCCCCGGCTATAAAAACCCCAGCTCCGATTAGTTTTTCCCACGCGATCGCCGATTTTTACTCCGGTGAGCACCGAGACTTCGCCGGTGAATTCTGGCCGATCTAAGCTCGGAAACTCTGATCTAACTCGCTGGTCTTGATCCACCGCCTCCAGGGAACTTTGCAGGTGCAGAAAACTCGGAGAGTTACGGTGTAAACACAGCGCCGACGAGCTTCGCCGTGGTTTTGCCTCGGACCTCGCCGCCGATCGCTTTCCAGGACCCCCGAGCTTGAGAAAACCCCCGAGGTGAGATCCCTGACCTCCCCTCTACCGATCTACGCCATAAGATCACAGTTCTAGGTAGAATTCTCGCGGATCCGAAACTTTCCGGCGAGTTCGCCGCTTCCCGCCGCCGTGCGCCGCCGGCAGCGCCGCCCGCGCTCGATCAGAGCGACGTGGCCGCTTGTGCGCCGTTTATTTTAAATCGCACGGTAGACTTTAAAACCCCGCGTACCGGTTCGATGTTATAATCTCAGAAGTCGGTTTAATATCGGACGATCCACGTCAGCCCCGCATTATAAAGACTGGAATTCTTACGTGCTACCCCCTGGGGTTCTCTGGAATTGAGAGCTAGCCCCGGAAACTTAAGATCTAGCCCCTGAAACTCCAGAAAATCATGTAAATTCATTTAAAAGTCAGTTTTAGCCCCTGGACTTAATAGAAATTAGGAAAAACACCTCTGATAAGTGTAGCTAGACCCCTGGAAATTATGAAAATAATATTATAGACCCTGTAATGGGGTAAATTCATTATTTTAGCCCTGTTTAGTATTTAATGTAGAAAATTGAATATGTAACTAGTGTTTAAAAATTAAAAAGTGGGACAAACATAATTGTCAAAATTAATTAAAGACTTTCTCAGTACTTAGAAAACTTTGGAGTGAGGTAAACATATATTTTTGGACTGAAATGAATCTGTTTCATTTAATTATTCACATTATTTAGTATAAGGACACATTTTTAAGTAAAGAATAGTTATAGAAAAATAGGGAAAATAATTATGAAATAGTCTACATCAGAAGCCAAGGTCAAAATATGATTTTAAATTATTTAGGACCAGAACCTATTCTGTTTAGGTGATGTGTATTACTAATTTAATAATAAAATACACAATTATGCATAGGAATATAAATCTGAAAATATAGCAACTAGTAAATGATAAATGGAGTTTCTAAAATCCAAAAAGTTCAGTTTAGGGTTGATAGAAGTTGTGAAGGCACATATGGAGAAGAAAAATACTTTACATACATACTTGGTAGTTTAATGTAAGGAATTTATTTAAAACTGAAACACAACACATATAATGGTGAATGAATTTCATAAATATGAATGTGTGGTATTTATGAAGTAGAAGTGTGAACTATGTCTTATGATTGTTGTTTTTCTTTTGCTATGTGTGATGGTATGAAGTAGAACCTGTTCAAGAACAAGTTATTCATTTGCAAGATCAGGACTACCCATTTCAAGAGCAGTAAGAAGGAGGCAAGTGTCCTTGACCATTTTGATCCTATGCTAGGATGTGTAGATAGAATTATTTGCATTGTCAAATGAAATATGAAACCCATGCTAGGAAAGTTTCCCTAGAATTGCATTACCTTGTTTCCTTGTAGCTTGGGTTGGGATTTAATTTGTCATGTCATTTATTTACATGCATTTGCTTAGCCATGCTTAGAATGGGATATTTGGGAAATGAGATCATCAGTTTATATTACCATACTCTTGAATGAGACATTGTGAGTTATGTAGAGGTAGGGATCAAGGCAAGTTGGATGTTTTGGTTGTGTGCTGGGTGCACGAGACTTGGGTTTGTGTTTAGTACTTGCCTGGATCCTAAGGACCGGTTCATGGAGCATGTAACCCGGCTTTACAGTGCCAACCACATGCTGAGATGGGGCAGCTTGGCCAATTAATTAGGTGTATCCCCGGCGTAGTATGGGTGTGTTGGATGGTGCGGGGAGTAGGTGTCAGCTGGACTACCATATGAACCGCAAGGCTCAAGAGGGGGCCACTGCAGCGGGGTTGGAGCCTCTTGTATGCTGTTAGGGGTGAAACCTCAGTGGGCCCACGCTCGTCGGGAATCCCTTTGTAAAGGCTTTGTAGTGATCTCCTGGCTGCACACCTGGGAAGTGTGAATGTGGATCGTAGCCACTGGCATAATGGAGGTTCTTTTAGTCCACCCGGCAACGGGGGATGAAATCACTACTTGTGGGTACAGTGGTACAAACTCTGTAGAGTCAAAACTGTCTTGACAGCCGTGCTCACGGTTAAGAGCGGCCTGGACTTATTCATGATTAGAGGAGTGAAGGTTTTGGGGAGTTGTGGATGTTAAGCGGGGAGCTTAACATTGGAAATGATGTTATGGTTATTTGGTTATGATGATGGGATGGGAGATTGGGACCATTTCACCTGTGTAGTAATGTAGGTGCTTAATAAGCTAAGGTGATAGGTATTAATTGCGTAGTGCTTTAACCACGAGTTCAACCTCTCCTTGTTCTAGCCATGCATGATATAATTTTCCCACACTTGCTGAGTACCATTGGTACTCAACCTTGCATATTTGTTGGTTTATAATGCTGCTCAGGTCAAGATAATGTGGTGGTGTATAATGACCAAGACTTTGGACCCGAGGAAGGATTTTAGGTTCATGAAGACCCCCGGGCAACGCCTGTGATGGAGCCCTAAAGAATAATATTCCGCTGCTAGTTTAGTTACTTGTGATGAAGCATTTGTGTCCATTGAGACATTTGCGATGTAAGACTTATTTATATTCGACACCTGGCTTGTAATAAATGATGCTTCACTATTTGTCATCACATGTATGAGAAAATGATCCTGGCATACATGTGATATTCACTTGGTTGTTTCCTTCGGAAAAACCGGGTGTGACAGTGAGTTCATTATTTTAGCCCTGTTTAGTATTTAATGTAGAAAATTGAATATGTAACTAGTGTTTAAAAATTAAAAAGTGGGACAAACATAATTGTCAAAATTAATTAAAGACTTTCTCAGTACTTAGAAAACTTTGGAGTGAGGTAAAAATATATTTTTGGACTGAAATGAATCTGTTTCATTTAATTATTCACATTATTTAGTATAAGGACACATTTTTAAGTAAAGAATAGTTATAGAAAAATAGGAAAAATAATTATGAAATAGTCTACATCAGAAGCCAAGGTCAAAATATGATTTTAAATTATTTAGGACCAGAACCTATTCTGTTTAGGTGATGTGTATTACTAATTTAATAATAAAATACACAATTATGCATAGGAATATAAATCTGAAAATATAGCAACTAGTAAATGATAAATGGAGTTTCTAAAATCCAAAGAGTTCAGTTTAGGGTTGATAGAAGTTGTGAAGGCACATATGGAGAAGAAAAATACTTTCCATACATACTTGGTAGTTTAATGTAAGGAATTTATTTAAAACTGAAACACAACACATATAATGGTGAATGAATTTCATAAATATGAATGTGTGGTTTGTATGAAGTAGAGGTGTGAACTATGTCTTATGATTGTTGTTTTTCTTTTGCTATGTGTGATGGTATGAAGTAGAACCTGTTCAAGAACAAGTTATTCATTTCCAAGATCAGGACTACCCATTTCAAGAGCAGTAAGAAGGAGGCAAGTGTCCTTGACCACTTTGATCCTATGCTAGGATGTGTAGATAGAATTATTTGCATTGTCAAATGAAATATGAAACCCATGCTAGGAAAGTTTCCCTAGAATTGCATTACCTTGTTTCCTTGTAGCTTGGGTTGGGATTTATTTGTCATGTCATTTATTTACATGCATATTCTTAGCCATGCTTAGAATGGGATATTTGGGATATGAGATCATCAGTTTATTATACCATACTCTTGAATGAGTTATTGTGAGTTATGTAGAGGTAGGGATCAAGACAAGTTGGATGTTTTGGTTGTGTGTTGGGTGCACGAGACTTGGGTTTGTGTTTAGTACTTGCCTGGATCCTAAGGACCGGTTCATGGAGCATGTAGCCCGGCTTTACAGTGCCAACCACATGCTGAGATGGGGCAGCTTGGCCAATTAATTAGGTGTATCCCCGGCGTAGTATGGGTGTGTTGGATGGTGCGGGGAGTAGGTGTCAGCTGGACTACCATATGAACCGCAAGGCTCAAGAGGGGGCCACTGCAGCGGGGTTGGAGCCTCTTGTATGCTGTTAGGGGTGAAACCTCAGTGGGCCCACGCTCGTCGGGAATCCCTTTGTAAAGGCTTCGTAGTGATCTCCTGGCTACACACCTGGGAAGTGTGAATGTGGATCGTAGCCACTGGCATAATGGAGGTTCTTTTAGTCCACCCGGCAACGGGGGATGAAATCACTACTTGTGGGTACAGTGGTACAAACTCTGCAGAGTCAAAACTGTCTTGACAGCCGTGCTCACGGTTAAGAGCGGCCTGGACTTATTCATGATTAGAGGATTGATGGTTTTGGAAGTTAAGCGGGGAGCTTAACATTGGAAATGATGTTATGGTTATTGGATTATGATGATGGGATGGGAGATTGGGACCATTTCACCTGTGTAGTAATGTAGGTGCTTAATAAGCTAAGGTGATAGATATTAATTGCGTAGTGCTTTAACCATGAGTTCAACCTTTCCTTGTTCTAGCCATGCATGATATAATTTTCCCACACTTGCTGAGTACCATTGGTACTCAACCTTGCATATTTGTTGGTTTATATTGCTGCTCAGGTCAAGATAATGAGGTGGTGTATAATGACCAAGACTTTGGACCCGAGGAAGGTTTTTAGGTTCATGAAGACCCCCGGGCAACGCCTGTGATGGAGCCCTAAAGAATAATATTCCGCTGCTAGTTTATTTCCTTGTGATGAACTTATTATTGTCCATCGAGACATTTACTATGTAAGACTTACTTATATTCGACACCTGGCTTGTAATAAATGATGCTTCACTATTTGTCATCACATGTACGAGAAAATGATCCTGGCATACATGTGATATTCACTTGGTTGTTTCTTCGGAAAAACCGGGTGTGACAGAGGTGGTATCAGAGCCAAGGTTGCCCGTAGGAACGTGGACCTAGGTAGAAATGGACGTATTTAAGGGCCCTATTTTCTTAAAAACTATTTTCCAAGGTGTGGGTGGAAAAGTGTTATTAAAGGAGTCATTTTCTTCATCTTACCCCAACTTTCATTCAAAATAGGATTTTTGTTTGAGATTTTATCTAACCTAATTTTAAATTCTTTTTGTTTTAGATGGTTCGCATGATTCGCACCGCTCGTAAGTCCACAGGAGGGAGAGTTCCCGTAGTTGCCCTTGCCGAAAGAGAGGAGAGTCGTCCAGTGACGTACCTTTCCTACGGATTGGCAGTAGGAGATTTGTTGCGCCGTCTTCGACGTATGCTCGAAGCCGCCGGCAATACGGGCAAGCTGATCATCCACTATAACTCCACCAGGACCATCCGTGAGAAGAGGGAAAAATGGAGTTCGGAGATGAGGATTATACACGAGAATCAGCTGCTTAAGATTCACCACTCTCCAGCTTGTCGAGCAACACATGTTGACGCGGAGAAAGATGTCACCTGGGAGGCCATCACCTGCCAGAGTCACATCTATCGTCGCCACTTGGACAAAACAGAGTACATGTATGTCCTCCAACGTGAGAGTGGTACCACGGAGTACAAGTACCCACCGGTGCAGCAAGGGACTTCCCATGAGCACATGGACTTGTGCTTGGAGGATGCTGCTATGCTCAGCACTCGACTGCAGGAGTGTCAACAAGAGCTTCAGGATGTCCGAGACACCCTGAAGGAAACGGAGGCGTTGCTGCGAGCTTGCTTAAAGGCGAGAGAAAGAGGAGATGGGAATGAACTGTGTGTCACCGTGAGTGATCCATGGACTCCTGACTCCCCGGATCGCCGAGCAATCAGGCGTCGTCGCACTTCTCCACCAGCAGCCTCCCCACCCAAAGCAGAGTCAGAAGGTAGCCGAAATGAGGAGGAAGATCCCGAGGAGCCAGCTCAAGAGGACGAGTAGTGTAGAGTCTTTCCCCTAGCTAGCAAGAAGTCGAGTAGTCGAGTCGTTACGTAGTCAATGGTGTGATGATGCTTGGTGTGTGACGTGAGTTGTGGAAGCCATGAGCAATTGTCCACAGCCTCGTCTTCAGATTGTTTTGCTTTGGTGTGTGAACCCACAGGAAATAATAGTGCATTTATTTGGTGTGAGATATAAACCCTCGTAAAAATTTTAACAAAGCCTCAACACTTCAAAGTACAAACAAATGAAAGTAGTAAGATGATGCTAAATGATTTCAAATTGACCTTGGTTGATTCTGCCAGATGGCCGGAAGAGGAAAAGGACGTGCTGCCAACCCCGCCAACAACAACGATGAGGCATGCAACCCTCATCTTTCTGGAGGCCAGGACAGGGGTGGTCGCCGTGAAGAAGTTGACCCTCTCCACCAAATGCTGGAGAATCAAAATCAGCTTATCCAGAACTTGACTCAAGTGGTGGCCAACTTGCATCAAGTTCCACCTCCACAAGCGGCACCACGCCAACCAAGGTTGAGTGAGTTTCTAGGAACTCAACCTCCAAAGTTTGCAAGTGCTGATGAACCTCTGGAGGCAGATGATTGGCTGAAGACCCTTGAAAGTAAGATGAGGATTATACAATGCCAAGGGTATGAGAGGGTGCTGTTTGCCTCTCATCAATTGCATGGACCTGCTGCTGATTGGTGGACCGCCTACGTGGCCGCCCATCATGACCCTGAGAACATCACTTGGGAAGAGTTCAAGCGTAGCTTCCGCAACCATTACATCCCAAGAGGTGAACTCAAAAACAAGAGGAAGGAGTTTCTGGGACTGCAGCAGGGAAACATGACGGTGAGGGAATACCTCACTAAATTTACTCAACTATCCCGTTATGCTCCACGAGACATAGAGACTGATGAGCAGAAACAAGATTGTTTCGTGGAAGGACTTACCGCAGAGATGCAGTGTGCAATGTCCTCCAATGAGTATGAAAGCTTTCAAAAGATGGTGGACAGAGCGTTTGTGGTGGAAAGGAAGCTAAAGGCCCTGGAAAATGAGAATAAGAGGAAGGCGGGGTGGTCACATCAAGCCTCAGGGAGCAACACCCGCCCACGTATGATGCAGCAACCTACGGGGCAGACGAGCCGTGCTGCGGTACCCTATTCAGCACCAAGAGGGTACAACCCAAACTACAGGCCTCCCGCAGCACCTGCACAGCCGCCACGTCAGTTTGTGCAGCAGCCTCGCCCCGCATATCCACCTCGACCAGCAGTGCAAGGACCCCCGAACCAACCCCAAGACAACAAAGGCCAAGCATCTAAGATTGGGGTGCAATGTTTCAGCTGTGGTGAAGTGGGGCACTACGCCCATAAATGCCCAAAGAAGAAGCCTGCGCCGCCACAACAGCAGAATGTAGTGAGAGGACGGGTGAACCATGTCACTATGGAGGAAGCACAAGAGGCACCCGACGTGGTAGTTGGTAAGTTTCCTGCCAATTTACACCTTGCAACTCCGCTGTTTGATTCTGGTGCTACCCACTCGTTCATTGCTCAAGGGTTTGTTAAGAAGCATGACCTAGCAACCACACAAATGAACCATATGCTAGCGGTAAACTCTCCAGGTGGAGAAATAAGGACAAGACAGGTGTGTCCCAAAGTGAGCCTAGACATTAATGGGGTAGTATTTACGGCTAACCTCATAGTGATAGATTCACAAGGAATAGATATTATTTTGGGTATGGATTGGTTGACCAAACATAAAGGAATCATCCATTGTTCGACCAGAACGGTGGAACTAACTCACCCCAATGGCACAAGAGTAAAGTTCATAACGATACACAAGCCTAGGAGGGACATCAAATTAAATCAAGTGGAGGTGAAAGTTGAGGAAATCAGGACTATCAGGGAATATCCAGATGTTTTTCCGGAGGAATTGCCAGGTATGCCTCCCGATCGTGACGTGGAATTCGCAATTGAGCTAGTACCGGGAACAGCCCCGATATACAAGAGACCTTATCGAATGGACTCCAAGCAGCTAGAAGAGCTCAAGGATCATTTGAGAGAATTGACGGAGAAGGGGTATATTCGCCCTAGTTCCTCACCATGGGGAGCTCCGGTGATATTTGTGCCCAAGAAAGACGGAACCCAAAGGTTATGCGTGGATTACCGTGCCTTGAATGAGGTAACCATCAAGAACAAGTACCCATTACCCCGCATTGAAGACTTGTTTGATCAGTTGAGGGGAGCTTGTGTGTTCTCGAAAATTGATCTCAGGTCGGGGTACCACCAACTCAAGATAAGGCAATCTGATATTCCCAAGACAGCTTTCGTATCTCGGTACGGACTATATGAATACACTGTCATGCCTTTCTGGCTAACCAATGCCCCAGCATATTTCATGTACCTCATGAACAAGGTATTCATGGAATATCTGGACAAATTTGTGGTGGTTTTCATAGATGATATTCTCGTCTTCTCCAAAAATGAAGAAGAACATGAGAAACATCTAAGGTTGGTGTTACAGAGGCTGAGAGAACACCAACTATATGCCAAGTTGAGCAAGTGTGAGTTTTGGCTGAAGAGAGTTCCCTTTTTAGGACATATAATCTCGGAGGGAGGAATCTCAGTCGATCCCGCCAAAATCGAGGATATCCAGAAGTGGAAGACCCCTGAAAATGTCGGGGAAGTTCGAAGCTTTTTGGGCTTGGCTGGATACTATCGACGGTTTATTGAGGGATTCTCCAAGATCTCGAGACCTCTCACCAAACTGTTGGAAAAGGGAATCGCATTCACCTGGACGCCACAGTGCGAGACGAGCTTTCAGGAGCTAAAGAAGAGATTGACAACAGCCCCAGTGCTGGTTATGCCAGATATGCAGAAGAATTTCACAGTGTACTGCGATGCCTCTGGAAATGGGTTGGGATGTGTTCTCATGCAAGAAGGACATGTCGTGGCATATGCATCCCGGCAGCTTCGGAAGCATGAGAAGAACTATCCTACACATGACCTAGAACTAGCCGCAGTGGTACACGCGTTGAAAATTTGGCGGCACTATTTGATGGGGAAGAGGACAGAGATATATACGGATCATAAGAGTTTGAAGTACATATTCACAAAGCCAGATCTCAATCTCCGACAAAGGAGATGGTTAGAGCTAATCAATGACTTTGATGTGGGCATCAACTATCATCCTGGGAAAGCAAACGTCGTGGCCGATGCTTTGAGTCGGAAAGTGCAGGTCAATAAGTTGAGTTTGAAGGACATGCCTGCAGAATTGAAGGACGAGGTTATAAGACTCAATCTATGTATAGTAAATAGTGGTGAAGCCATCGCCATGGAAGTGGACTCCACACTCGAGCGAGACATACGCGAGGGCCAAAAGAATGATGAGAAGATACAAGAGATCCGACAGCTCATCAAGGAAAATAAAGCTCCTGATTTTAGAGAGGATGAACAAGGAACGGTGTGGCACGGGAAAAGGATCTGTGTGCCAGAAGTAAAGGAGATCCGTGAATTGATTTTAAAGGAGGCTCACGATTCCGACTATTCCATTCATCCTGGGAGTACGAAGATGTACCAGGATCTCAAGAGCAGGTATTGGTGGTATGGCATGAAGCGAGATGTCGCGGAACATGTTGCCCTATGTGACACATGTCAGTTGGTGAAAGCAGAACATCAACGACCCGCGGGATTATTGCAACCACTCAAAGTACCTGAATGGAAGTGGGAAGAAATCAGCATGGATTTTGTCGTGGGATTGCCTAGGACCCAATTCGGGTATGATTCAATATGGGTCATTATTGATAGGCTAACCAAGTTAGCTCATTTCATCCCTGTGAAAGAAAGCTACAGTGGATCTAAATTGGCAGAATTGTACATGTCAAGGATAGTGTGTTACCATGGAGTGCCAAAGAAGATAGTGTCGGACCGAGGGACACAGTTCACCTCGAGGTTTTGGCAGAAGTTGCATGAAACCATGGGAACCCATCTGAACTTCAGCTCTGCCTATCATCCCCAAACTGACGGGCAGACGGAGAGAACCAATCAGATCCTTGAAGATATGTTAAGGGCATGTGCACTCAAAAACAATAGGAGTTGGGACAAGAACTTACCGTATGCGGAGTTTTCCTATAACAACAGCTATCAAGCTAGTATGAAGATGTCACCGTTTGAAGCTTTGTATGGAAGGAAGTGCAGAACTCCCCTATTTTGGAACCAAACAGGAGAAAGCAAAGTGTTTGGTTCAGAAGTGCTACAAGAAGCCGAGGCAAAGGTGAGGGAGATTCGCAACAACTTGAGGATAGCACAAACACGCCAGAAGAGTTATGCTGATGTACGAAGAAGAGAACTCGTTTTCAACGTGGGAGACTATGTTTATCTCAAGGTGTCCCCTATCAGAGGACTTCGTCGGTTCAAGGTGAAAGGGAAGTTGTCACCTCGATACATCGGACCCTTTCAAGTTTTGGAAAGAAAAGGCGAAGTGGCGTACCAACTAGAGTTACCGGTTCATCTATCAGATGTACACGATGTATTCCATGTGTCACAACTCAAGAAATGTCTGAGGACGCCTGAAGAGGTGTTACCCATGAATGAAGTGGATGTAGCTGAAGATTTGTCTTATGCCGAGCAACCCTACAAGATTTTGGAGACAATGGAACGCCTCACCAGAAATAAAAGAATCCGGATGTGCAAGGTGCAGTGGAAGCATCACTCAGAAGAGGAAGCTACCTGGGAACGGGAAGATGAGCTCAAGGCACAATTTCTGGAATTGTTTTCTTAGAAACACCAATCTCGAGGACGAGATTTCTTTTAAGGGGGGTAGAGCTGTAACACCCCAAATTTTGATTTAAAACCCTAAACCATGTTCAGAGGGGAATTTAAAATTTTTTGGACGTGTTGCATGTTTTGCAAAAAAATTCAAATTCAAACTGGAATTTAAATTATACTCAAAACAGAAAAGAAATGGAAAAAGAAAAAGAAAAACGGGAAAAAACCGGCCAGTGGGCCGAAACCCGCCAGCCGGCCCAGCTTCCCCGTGCCAGCCCGCCCCCGCGCGTGCCGCGCTGCCTCTCACAGACGGGTGGGACCCGCCTGTCATCCCTAACCCCGCGACCCCGGACTTTTCCCCGAGCGCGCGCGATCTTAACCGATCGGAAAACCCGTCCCGCAGCCCAAATTCCGGTCCCAGAGGACTCCAACTCGATCACAACAGACCCACCGCCCTCCCCCGGCTATAAAAACCCCAGCCCCGATCGGTTTTTCTCACGCGATCGCCGATTTTCACTCCGGTGAGCACCGAGACTTCGCCGGTGAATTCTGGCCGATCTAAGCTCGGAAACTCTGATCTAACTCGCTGGTCTTGATCCACCGCCTCCGGGGAACTTTGCAGGTGCAGAAAACTCGGAGAGTTACGGTGTAAACGCAGCGCCGACGAGCTTCGCCGTGGTTTTGCCTCGGACCTCACCGCCGATCACTTTCCAGGACCCCCGAGCTCGAGAAAACCCCCGAGGTGAGATCCCTGACCTCCCCTCTACCGATCTAGGCCATAAGATCACAGTTCTAGGCAGAATTCTCGCGGATCCGAAACTTTCCGGCGAGATCGCCGCTTCCCGCCGCCGTGCGCCGCCGGCAGCGCCGCCCGCGCTCGATCAGAGCGACGTGGCCGCTTGTGCGCCGTTTATTTTAAATCGCACGGTAGACTTTAAATCCCCGCGTACCGGTTCGATGTTATAATCTCAGCCGTCGGTTTAAAATCGGACGGTCCACGTCAACCCCGCGTTATAAAGACTGGAATTCTTACGTGCTACCCCCTGGGGTTCTCTGGAATTGAGAGCTAGCCCCGGAAACTTAAGATCTAGCCCCTGGAACTCCAGAAAATCATGTAAATTCATTTAAAAGTCAGTTTTAGCCCCTGGACTTAATAGAAATTAGGAAAAACACCTCTGATAAGTGTAGCTAGACCCCTGGAAATTATGAAAATAATATTATAGACCCTGTAATGGGGTGAGTTCATTATTTTAACCCTGTAATGGACTGAAATGAATCTGTTTCATTTAATTATTCACATTATTTAGTATAAGGACACATTTTTAAGTAAAGAATAGTTATAGAAAAATAGGGAAAATAATTATGAAATAGTCTACATCAGAAGCCAAGGTCAAAATATGATTTTAAATTATTTAGGACCAGAACCTATTCTGTTTAGGTGATGTGTATTACTAATTTAATAATAAAATACACAATTATGCATAGGAATATAAATCTGAAAATATAGCAACTAGTAAATGATAAATGGAGTTTCTAAAATCCAAAGAGTTCAGTTTAGGGTTGATAGAAGTTGTGAAGGCACATATGGAGAAGAAAAATACTTTCCATACATACTTGGTAGTTTAATGTAAGGAATTTATTTAAAACTGAAACACAACACATATAATGGTGAATGAATTTCATAAATATGAATGTGTGGTTTGTATGAAGTAGAGGTGTGAACTATGTCTTATGATTGTTGTTTTTCTTTTGCTATGTGTGATGGTATGAAGTAGAACCTGTTCAAGAACAAGTTATTCATTTCCAAGATCAGGACTACCCATTTCAAGAGCAGCAAGAAGGAGGCAAGTGTCCTTGACCACTTTGATCCTATGTTTGGATATGTAGATAGAATTATTTGCATTGTCAAATGAAATATGAAACCCATGCTAGGAAAGTTTCCCTAGAATTGCATTACCTTGTTTCCTTGTAGCTTGGGTTGGGATTTATTTTGTCATGTCATTTATTTACATGCATATGCTTAGCCATGCTTAGAATGGGATATTTGGGATATGAGATCATCAGTTTATTATACCATACTCTTGAATGAGTTATTGTGAGTTATGTAGAGGTAGGGATCAAGGCAAGTTGGATGTTTTGGTTGTGTGCTGGGTGCACGAGACTTGGGTTTGTGTTTAGTACTTGCCTGGATCCTAAGGACCGGTTCATGGAGCATGTAACCCAGCTTTACAGTGCCAACCACATGCTGAGATGGGGCAGCTTGGCCAATTAATTAGGTGTATCCCCGGCGTAGTATGGGTGTGTTGGATGGTGCGGGGAGTAGGTGTCAGCTGGACTACCATATGAACCGCAAGGCTCAAGAGGGGGCCACTGCAGCGGGGTTGGAGCCTCTTGTATGCTGTTAGGGGTGAAACCTCAGTGGGCCCACGCTCGTCGGGAATCCCTTTGTAAAGGCTTTGTAGTGATCTCCTGGCTGCACACCTGGGAAGTGTGAATGTGGAACGTAGCCACTGGCATAATGGAGGTTCTTTTAGTCCACCCGGCAACGGGGGATGAAATCACTACTTGTGGGTACAGTGGTACAAACTCTGCAGAGTCAAAACTGTCTTGACAGCCGTGCTCACGGTTAAGAGCGGCCTGGACTTATTCATGATTAGAGGATTGATGGTTTTGGAAGTTAAGCGGGGAGCTTAACATTGGAAATGATGTTATGGTTATTGGATTATGATGATGGGATGGGAGATTGGGACCATTTCACCTGTGTAGTAATGTAGGTGCTTAATAAGCTAAGGTGATAGGTATTAATTGCGTAGTGCTTTAACCATGAGTTCAACCTTTCCTTGTTCTAGCCATGCATGATATAATTTTCCCACATTTGCTGAGTACCATTGGTACTCAACCTTGCATATTTGTTGGTTTATATTGCTGCTCAGGTCAAGATAATGAGGTGGTGTATAATGACCAAGACTTTGGACCCGAGGAAGGTTTTTAGGTTCATGAAGACCCCCGGGCAACGCTGACACGACCCCTTTGGGTCCTGTCGAGCCAGGATCACGCTGAGGGGTGCTGCGTTGCACAGCACCGCATAACACACGTCAAAGGTACAAAGCGGAAGCGGAAGCTTTATTACATAAACAAGTTTATCAACATGTTTACATCAAAATAAGTTTAGTCCACACTCGCGGGCGTAGACTAAGCATCAAGTGCACGTTCAGCCCTCGAACGTGTCCTTGCTAGCACACACGCACACTAACTCCGCGGCGTGCACGACTCCCACTCGACGGGGTTCCCCTCCTGGGGTTCCGTCTCCTCTTCGGGAGTCCCTTCCTCATGGAGGCTCAGCAAGTCTGACCCGTCTCACCTAAACATGGAACTTCTACATGAGGGTAATGGGTTACATGAGGTAAAATCATTTGCAAGGACTCGCCTAATTAGTAGAACCTTACTTTCAAGTTTTAGCAGCAGGTTGTGGAGAACCTTACGCGAAGGCACATGAGAGAGCCGCAATCAAACAAGAAACGCATTTCTCTCATGTACTTTGCCCAAAGTTGAAAAGAACTTTAGTTAGCACTAAGCTACAACATATCATTAACAATCAATGTCCAGCTTTCAATCAGCAACATTTTAACATGTAACTAGCCTGTTCTTTCTACGTCACGGTACAGTGAACAAGTGGTACTCACTGACCGCGAGGGACGGCGATTATAATCGATTTACACCTGCAGGGTTACCCGAACAACCCGTCACGTACGCCCGTACTCGATGTTGCCTACAACAACCATCACGGACGCCGTACGCGACTACCTTTCACCCGTTAGCCAAATATTGAACCGGTCCCATCGTCCCGAGCAAGAGGTCCCTGCACGCGCATCTCTGTGCCGCCAGCTGATTTACACCTCGAGCTCTCAACCTACCCTCTGAACGACGGGCAATGCCTCAACACCCAGCTACCCGAGTTACATCAGTTTCCCGGTTCCCATATAGCCGGTAGGTCTTCGGTACTGTTCTAGCTTGTTCAACAGGCCCGCACACGGCTCGGTCCTCAATCGACACAAGCGGAGCTACAGCACACAGGCCCCAAAGTCCTGCTGCCTTTACTCTCCGCTCGGTCTCATTTTCTTGCCATGTGTTTCATGTGCTATCTCTACCCGAGCAATGTGCCTCTAGCCTATTCTCGCGAGTAGTTCCAACTACTCGACTTGTACCGAATCCTACTCTATCCTAGCAATGCAGTGGCTAACGAGGTTTTCAATCCTAAACCCAACCCATGGTTTTCTTGGCTATGCAGTTGGATTTCCAAACAAGACTCTAATGCACAGAACAAAGGAAACAAGTATGTGCTCAAAACAATAAAAATTTGTAAAAAGGTTAATGCAAACCGGGGCTTGCCTTGCTGCTCTTGGTCGTAGGCTAGCTGTTCCTCCGGAGTAACGAAGTCTAGGACTTCGGGTTCCTCCTCGACCTTAGCGACTACATGATAGAACAATACATGTATTAATTTAATGCATTTGTATTAAGTTGGAAGTTGTGAAGTCTATAACCTTTGCTAGACAGACCTAATGACTGTGAAACTTTTACTGTGGCTTGGTTAAAACCTAAACAGAGACTTGGTCAAGTTTTAGTTGCAGCAAAGCTCAATTGAGCCCTCCACAATTAATTATGTCCTTGACCTTAATTACAGGCTTTTAGGGTATTCTAAGGATTTTCATGAGACAAACTATGACTTTCTGGAAACTAGATTTTCAGAGGGTTCTAATGGAGTTGGTCTTACTTAATTTGGAAGTCTCTAACTAAAGATATGAGCTAAACAATTTCAGAGAAAATTCTGAAAATGTTTCTGAACATTTTCTATTTTCTCTGGAACAGTTTTACTAATCACACCATTAGGTGGACTAAATGAGCTCAAATGGATCTGAAATTTTTATGGTAGTTCAAGGATATTTTGGTGAACATCCCAGAAAAATTTCAGGATTTTCCTCCAAAGGATTCTCCAGTTAAAATTCCTAACAGTTTAAACTTTAAGGAATTAATTCTGGAGAATTAAGGAATTTCATGAAGTGAAACTTGATTTTCTGGAAAGTACTCAGAGAGCTGAACCCAGCAAAATTTGGTTCACTCGATTTGGAGCTTTCTAGCCAAAGTTATAAGGATTTGAAGTTTGAAGGAAATCTGAAAATCGGGGAAAAGTTTAAACTCGCGCGTGGGCCCAGGGGACACGCGTCGCACGCCGAAGCGACAGCACACCGCGGCCCACAAGGATTTTGCGCGCCAGCACACCCGATCCCGGCCGCAGCCGGATCCCGATTTAAAATATCGGCCGCTGACAGCTGGGGTCCACCCCCTTCTTCAACCTCGCGACACCCGCGCTCCGCCGCCGAGGGACCTCGCCGGAGAGCTCGCCGCCGGCTGCTGTACAGCTTCAAACTTCTTGATTCTGGCCGCCCCTGCCTACTTTTACTTGGGGAACATGATCCGAGGGTCAGCTGCTCATGACAACGGCCGGAGCATGGTTGGCGACGAGCCGCCATATCGGAACGACTTCGGCCATGTCGGCTGATGCTCCTAGTGCCTCAGCTACTTGGGAAACCGGTCGGGGAGCATCAGTGGACCTCAGAGAAGGTCGACATGAACTCGGGGCAGCTCGGGGAAGGCCCGAAATAGGTCCTCACCGTGCGCCCGATACCCCCCGTGCGTTCCGCCATTAGTAGACCTTGAATTACGCCGGGCACAGAAGTTCTCCGGCCCAGAGTTGTGAAGGCAACTTGTGCGTCACCGTGTCTAGTTCGTGTGGGAGTGGCCTGAGGCCCTCTAATCCTTTCTAGAGCACGAATTAAACAGAATCGTACCCGAGGGTCGTTCTGCACACAGAAAGGGGAAAAGTGGAAATTCGCCGCCGGTGAGCAACCACTCGAGCTGTGGCTCGGGGATGAGCAGCACCGATCACTTGCGCGTCCAAGGGTGCCTTGGCTCGGGCGTGACAACGCCCAGGTTGGGCTGTCCACGAGAGCCCGAGGTGCGGCGGTTTCCAGTTCCGAGTTTGATCTTTCGGCACAGCCGATATCACTCGGTTTCAATCGATTTCTATCAATGGGAAGGATGGAGGATGGTTGCTAGTACCTTGCTGGGACCTTGGAATGGAAAGAGGGGGCAACGATCGGCTTGATCAAGCAGGAACTCGAGCGGCGGCGATGGCAGTGGAAAAACAAGTCGTGTGCGTCGGCAGCTCGAGGAAATGGTGACTGAAGCACGCCGGGGAGGGAATAAATAGCCCGGCCGGCTGGTCTCCGGCTTGGGGCACGCAGCAGGAGCTGGCGCCGGCTGCCCCCTTCGGTGGCGCGCGCGCACAGCTGCCGGGAACCGACTGAACTGTGGTTCAGTCGGTTTGCTTTGAGGCAGAGGCTGACATGTGGGTCCCACTTCTCTTTTAACCTCTGAAATTTATTCCTAACAGCTGTGGTAAACAGTGAACCCTATTCTACCCTTGGCAATTCAAATTATTCACCCAAGAGCCATTTGAATTGATCAAAGTTCCAATGAGGTTTGGTTTGAATGAATTTCAGCACAAGTGCAGTTTGAAATTCAAATAAAGTTTGAATTTCTCCCCCTTAGCTCATGTCAAGATCAACTCCAAATGGAGTGAAAATTGGTGTGTGAGCTCACAAAAATGTGCTGAGCAAGAATATGCCTTCCACTTTTAAATTCAGTGGGTGAAAACAGTTTGAATTTGAATATGGTTTCAAACTGCCCTCTTCCTAACTATACCCAAAATGACCTCAAAAAGGTTTTGAATTTGGGTGGAACTTGGCATGGACATCCTTAGCAAAGTGTAGGAGTTTTCATATGTCCAGCCCATCTATATCACATGTGGGAAGTACCACTTTTGCAATGTGTGAGTTTGTTCCCTAATGAGCATGTTGATAATTGTTACTTGCTCTTTATTTGTGTTCATCATTCTTCCTCAAATGAGGTGTGTGGTGTGGTGATGAACACTGCAAATGAGTGTCAAAAACTGAGGCCCTTACAAACGCCTTTGATGGAGCCCTAAAGAATAATATTCCGCTGCTAGTTTATTTCCTTGTGATGAACTTATTATTGTCCATCGAGACATTTACTATGTAAGCCTTACTTATATTCGACACCTGGCTTGTAATAAATGATGCTTCACTATTTGTCATCACATGTATGAGAAAATGATCCTGGCATACATGTGATATTCACTTGGTTGTTTCTTCGGAAAAACCGGGTGTGACACCGGACCTCCCTCTCCTCAGAGGAGAGCTTCGGGCCCACCACGTGGCATACACAAGCCGGACCTCCCCCTCCGCGGGAGAGAGGTCTGACGGTGCCGCGTGTCCGGAGAGGCCGGACCTCCCTCTCCTCAGAGAGGAGCTCCGGCCTCGCCGCGTGGCCAACAGAAGCCGAACCTCCCCCTCCGCGGGGAGAGGTCCGAAGGCTCCACGTGTCCTGCGGGGCCGGACCCCCCTCTCTTCTGAGGAGGGCTCCGGGCCCACCACGTGGCCAGCAGAACGGCGCTGCCTGCCCCCGAGCGATAGGCAGCGGGCGTAAAGACACCCCATACCTTGCCCGTACAAGGTATTCAAGGCCCGCGCCTTCCCAAGACGCGGAGCACGCCTCTGTCAGGTGCCGTTGCGCCCATTCGCATCACAGACTGGTGCGCAGTGTCAGAGGCTGCCAGCCAATAAACGCAGCGACAAGACATCCCATGCCGCCCCCGCCGTCATCATCCGCTACGACTAGCATGCGGCATGGACAGAGCTACAAGACGAAGACTCAGAAGCCTTCGACAGAGACAACTACCGGCATAACTGCAGATACGGTAGATATCAGTCAATCTTCCCGGGACCACCTGTCGGGTCCCGGCCCCCCTTGTAAGCTGCCCGAGCCTTGGACTATAAAAAGCTCGGGTAGGCGTCGATAGCAAGGGTTCGCACTTTGCAACTCATACGCTAGCCATACACTCTCAAGCTGTAACTCACCCCCGAGCTCAGGCCTCCGGTCCTGAGCAGCAAGCAATACAGCGAGCTCCATAGCTCGCTGTGGACGTAGGGTTTTACGCTCCGGCGGCCTGAACCACGTAAAACTCGCCGTGTCAAGCTCTTACTAACTCGTCCATCTGCGCAAGCTCTCCGCTAGAGACTAGCCCCACCGAAAAAAGAACCTCCACGGGCTGCCCAGTGCAGGCCCGGGGGAAGTGTCGACTGAACACTTCGACATTTGGCGCGCCAGGAAGGGGGCCTTTTCCCCTTGCGCGACGAGTTTCCGCCGACGAAGATGAACAAGCTTCCTTCAGCGGCATACTCTCCCCCCTGCGTCCGCGGCAAACCGTGACCAGGGGAGAGTACATGATGACACACTCAGGACGGAGTGTGTCAGGGCAAGCTGGGAGCCAGCAACCGGCTCTGGCAGTGCCGACCGCGGCAATGCAGGCTCCAACCAGCGTCAGGCCTTCAGTAGCGCCGGGCGTACCCGGTGGGGGTGCGGTAGCAGCAGCAAGGGCGCTATTGCACAATCCGCCTGCTGGGGACGCACCTCAGGCAGCGACCCAGCAGTGGATTCGCGAGGTAGACCGTCTTGTCGTCGCCGCCGCAAACCATTGACTTCGGCGGGGACGACGCTCTGGCCAACCGGCTGTGTCGCTGATGCACACGCCAACGGTTGACGGGCAGACGGCGGGTTCCAGCTCCACCAAACTTCCGTCGACGGACCTGAGGACAGAGCTGGAATGGTGCCACTTGGCCCAAGATGCCCGAGTGTTCCTCGAGCGACGTCGAGAAAGGCGTGGCACTCAAGAGGCTGGCGACAACATGACGTCGGCCTCGACCCAGCCTCGAGGGCAGACCTTCGCTGCGCGAGCTCTGCCCCAGGCGTACGCCGCACAGCATAAGCCACAACCATGTGCTCTGCAAGCGGCGTCCCCGGCCTATGGTGCAACCTTGCCCATACCGGGGTACACTGTGCCAGGCGCAACCAAGCGTTCGCGGCATCAGTACCTGCACTGGGAGCCAGCAACCGGCGTCAGGTCTTCAGTAGCGCTGGGTGTACCCGGCGGGGGTGCGCTAGCCGCAACAAGAGCGCTACTGCACAATCCGCCTGCTGGGGTCACGCCTCAGGCAACGACCCAGCAGTGGATTCGCGAGGTAGACCGTCTTGTCGTCGCCGCCGCAAACCCTTGACTTCGGCGGGGACGGCGCTCCGGCCAACCGGCTGTGTCGCTGACGCGCACGCCAACGGTTGACGGACAGACAGCAGATTCCAGCTCCACCAGGCTTCCGTAGACGGACCTGAGGACTGAGATGGAACGATGCCACCTGGGCCAAGACGCCCGAATGTTCCTCGAGCGACGACGAGAAAGGCGTCGCAGCCAAGAGGCCGGCGTCAGCATGACGACTGCCTCAACCCTGCCTGAGGTGCAGACTTTCGCCACGCGAACTCTGCCCCAGACATACGCCACGCAGCATATGCCACAGCCATATGTCCTGCAAACGGCGCCCCCGGTCTATGGCGCAGCCTTGCCCATACCGGGGTACACTGTGCCAGCGGCGAACCAAGCGTTCGCGGCACCAACACCTGCAGCAACAGGGGCAGGATGTGCGGCCCTGGAGCCCCACCTCCGGCTTCACGAGGTGGCCGCGCAAGTTTCGGCCGCACCTGCCCGAGAAGTACGACGGCAGCGTCAACCCGGCGGGGTTCCTCCAGATCTACTCCACCGCCGTACTTGCCCCAGGAGGGGATGAGGCTGTCATGGCCAAGCTACTTCCCCGTCGCCTTGACCGGCCCAGCCCGGTCTTGGCTAATGAACCTCCCTCAGGGTTCCATAACTTCCTAGGGAGAGCTCTGCCGGCAGTTCATCGCCAACTTCGGCAGCTCCTACACCCGTCCCGGCACGGAGCTTGACCTCCAAGCCATCAAGCAACAACCTGGGGAGTCGCTGCGCTCCTTCATCCAGCGGTTCTCCCAGGTACGCAACACCATTCCGCATATTCAAAGTGCTTCTGTGGTGACGGCACTTCGACAGTGCCCAGGACAAGAAGATGCTTGGGAGGCTTGCAACCAGAGAGGTCTGCGATGCCTCCGAGCCCTTCAGCCTGGCGGACAGTGCGCCAGAGCAGCCGGAGGGCGGAGCTGGCACTCACTGCCAGCTTCCGAAGCCGGAAGACAGCCCGAAGACGGCGGAGTTCAAGCTGAGCTCCCGACCACATCAGACAGCCAAGAGCCAAGCACTGGCTGGCTTCGTGGCTGAGTGGACGCCAACGAAGGCTGACCCAGGGGGCCGCGAAGACGGTGAACCAAAGTACCGAGCTCCGGTCTTCACCGGGCCTCACTGGACGCTCTTCTTCGACGGCTCCTCGCGAAAGCAGGGGGCCGGTGCCGGTGTACTGCTTCTCATGCCATCGGGGGAGCAGTCTGGGTACATGGTGCGTCTCAATTCCAAGGCAACCAACAACTTGGCAGAGTATGAAGCACTCATCTTTGGCCTAAAAGACAGTCCTGTCTCTGGGCGCTCGCCAGTTGTTGGCGCAGGGCAACTCCCAGCTAGTTATCAAGCAAGTTAAGGGTGAATGCCCCTGCAATGACCCACAGCTATCTGCTTATCTGCTTCACGTGCGGATATTGGAGAAAGAATTCCTCGCCTTGGACCTGTGCCATGTACCGCGCGCTTGCACGGCCGCAGCTGACGACCTCTCAACAAAAGCCTCCATTGGAGCCCCTGCGCATGAAGGAGTATTCGAGAGGACGTTGCTGCGGTCCACAGCCCGGCCCGCCGAGCCGGGCGAAGGGGGCTGAACCAGTGCCTCGAAGCTAGGCAGTCCCGGCGGCCCTGGATGCCGCCAAAGGATCGTAAGAGTCACTGGGGACTCCGTGCAACCCAGCGCTCAAGATCCAGAAGCTCAAGTAGTCCCGATGCATGGACCACGGAGGTCCGGGACTCCTTGAAGGACATCCTTCCTGATGAACGTGCATCCGCTGAACGGGTGGTGCGGATGGCTAAGTGCTACGCGCTGGTATCTTTACTGGCGTGGCGCCACGACATCCTATTGCGGTGCATAACCCAGGAGGAAGGCTGCGATTAGCTCGCAGTAGTCCAAGGAGGCGAGTGCTGGGAACGCTCATCGTCCCGCACGTTGGTCGGTTAAGCCACCCGGCATGGCTCCTACTGACCGAGAGCCACCTGGACGCCGTCAAACCGGTTAGGGATGCAATGTGTGCCAGGTCCACGCCAAGCAGACCCACACAACCGGTGCAGACGCGCACCCAGAGCCGTCGGGGGATACCGGCTCCTCCATGTCGAGGGCCAGCCGGACTTCCCAGGGCCGGGTCACGGGAACTACCCTTCCACATGGTATGCGGGGCCGAAGCCATGCTTCCCCCTGATATAGCCATGGGGGTCCCCCCGTGTCCGGCGTACGACGAAGCCACGCATGACCCGCTCTGCGTGAAGACAGGCGCTCCGACGCTACCCAGTAAGTTCACCATGCTTACTTAGGTGTTTATTTAAATTACGCATTAATTTATATGAACACCTCCCCACGCTCTAGACAGTGTGCGTCCATTGTACACTCGGCTCCTCTTTCCGGCTCTCATGCATAGTCGATATTTGTCGTCCTGCCGAAGGCGGTAGTGCTTGGGGTACCTGCCAGAGGCCCGGTGGCCTTTTGGATCTCCCCCTATAAGGGTACTGCACCGCCAGTTGGTCTCCTCCGAGAAAAGACCTACGCTAGAACGGGGGGTCAGGAGCCTTGCTTTGCCCGGTCTTGCACCCAAAGCATGCGCACTCTACCTCCCGGCGCTACGGTCTGAGTACCAGGGGGCCGGGCGGTTACACCCTGACTGGGGCTGGGGCCAGACCTCCGGGACCAAGTGCACTGGATTACCCAAGCCCCGTATTCCGGCCTGGGACAGTAAGCCAAATGAGACTAAGGGATAGGAAAGGGGGGACAACTGAGCAGTTCCGGACCTCCGCCTCCACAGCTGGGCCGAGCTCCGAGGCCAGCCCTCGCCCTCCTTTCAGAGGCGAGCGCTGATGCCGGACCTCACGCCCTTCGCTGGCCTGGGCTCCGATGACTTCCGGACTCCGCCTCCACAGCCAGGCCGAGCTCCGAGGCCAGCCCTCGCCCTCCTTTCAGAGGCAAGCGCTGATGCCGGACCTCACGCCCTTCGCTGGCCTGAGCTCCGATGACTTCCGGACTCCGCCTCCACAGCCAGGCCGAGCTCCGAGGCCAGCCCTCGCCCTCCTTTCAGAGGCGAGCGCTGATGCCGGACCTCACGCCCTTCGCTGGCCTGAGCTCCGATGACTTCCGGACTCCGCCCCCATAGCTGGGCCGAGCTCCGAGGCCAGCCCTCGCCCTCCTTTCAGAGGCGAGCGCTGATGCCGGACCTCACGCCCTTCGCTGGCCTGAGCTCCGATGACCTCCGGACCTCACGCCCTTCGCTGGCCTGAGCCCCGATGACTTCCGGACTCCGCCCCCATAGCTGGGCCGAGCTCCGAGGCCAGCCCTCGCCCTCCTTTCAGAGGCGAGCGCTGACGCCACGCCCTTCGCTGGCCTGAGCTCCGATGACTTCCGGACTCCGCCTCCACAGCCAGACCGAGCTCCGAGGCCAGCCCTCGCCCTCCTTTCAGAGACGAGCGCTGATGCCGGACCTCACGCCCTTTGCTGGCCTGAGCTCCGATGACTTCCGGACCTCCGCCCCCACAGTTGGGCCGAGATCCGATGCCAGGCTTCACCCTCTCCTAAGAGGCTGAACACCGAAGCCGTCAAGACCCTGCCAGCACAGGGAGTACTCAAGACAAGAAAGTGCGCGGATCAGAAGAGACGAAGGTCCCACCTAGGGCTCGCTATCTCCCCCGAGATGGGCCCGGGGGCCACTGTCGGTACCCTCGATATGGGGTACCCCCGCGCACAGGGTAAAATGCCTAAGGATCTCGCCCTTCTCTGCAGGGAGAGCTCTGAAGGCGCCACGTGTCCAGCGGGGCCGGACCTCCCTCTCCTCAGAGGAGAGCTCCGGGCCCATCACGTGGCATACAGAAGCCGGACCTCCCCCTCCACGGGAGAGAGGTCCGAAGGTGCCGCGTGTCCGGAGAGGCCGGACCTCCCTCTCCTCAGAGAGGAGCTCCGGGCTCGCCGCGTGGCCAACAGAAGCCGAACCTCCACCTCCGCGGGGAGAGGTCCGAAGGCTCCACGTGTCCTGCGGGGCCGGACCCCCCTCTCTTCTGAGGAGGGCTCCGGGCCCGCCATGTGGCCAGCAGAACGGCGCTGCCTGCCCCCGAGCGATAGACAGCGGGCGTAAAGACACCCCATACCTTGCCCGTACAAGGTATTCAAGGCCCGCGCCTTCCCAAGACGCGGAGCACGCCTCTGTCAGGTGCCGTTGCGCCCAGTCGCATCACAGACTGGCGCGCAGTGTCAGAGGCTGCCAGCCAATAAACGCAGCGACAAGACATCCTGCCGAAGTGTGCGATCGACACTTCCCCCGGGCCTGCACTGGGCAGCCCGCAGAGGTTCTTTTTTTGGAGGGGCTAGTTCCTAGCGGAGAGCTTGCGCGGATGGACGAGTTAGTGAGAGCTTGACACAGGAAGTTTTACATGGTTCAGGCCGCCGGAGCGTAAAACCCTACGTCCACGGCGAGCTATGGAGCTCGCTGTATTGCTTGCTGCTCAGGGCCTGGGGCCTGAGCTTGGGGGTGAGTTACAGCTTGAGAGTGTATGGCTAGCGTATGAGTTGCAGAATGCGAACCCTTGCTATCGACGCCTACCCGAGCCTTTTATAGTCCAAGGCTCGGGTGGCTTACAAGGGAAGCCGGGACCCGACAGGTGGTCCCGGGAAGATTGTCTATTATCTACCGTATCTGTAGTTATGCCGGTGGTTGCCTCCGGTCGAAGGCTTCTGAGTCTTCCTTTTGCCGCCCTGCCCATGCCGCGCACTAGTCATAGTGGTTGATGACGGCGCAGGCGGCATGTGATGTCTTGTCGCGGCGTTTATTACCTGTCAGGTTCTGACACCGCGCGCCAGTCTGTGATGCGACTGGACGCAACGGCACCTGACAGGCGCGTGCTCCGCGTTTCCGCGTCTTGGGAAGACGCGGGCCTTGAATACCTTGTACGGGCAAGGTGAGGGGCGCCTTTACGCCCGCTGCCTACCGCTCGGGGGCAGGCAGCACCGTTCTTCTAGCCACGTGGCGGGTCCGGAGCTCTTCTCTGAGGAGAGGGAGGTCCGGCCCCGCTGGACACGTGGCGCCTTCGGACCTCTCTCCCGCGGAGGGGGAGGTCCTGCTTCTGTAAGCCACGTGGGGGGCCCGGAGCTCACCTCTGAGGAGGGGGAGGTCCGGCCCCGCTGGACGCGTGACGTCTTCGGACCTCTCTCCCGCGGAGGGGGAGGTCCGGCTTCTGTAAGCCACGTGGCGGGCCTGGAGCTCTCCTCTGAGGAGAGGGAGGTCCGGCCCCGCCAGACGCGTGGCGCCTTCGGAGCTCTCCCTGTGGAGAAGGGCGAGCACCTTAGGCATTTCACCCTGTGCGCGGGGGTACCCCATATCTCAGGTACCGACAGTGGCCCCCGGGCCCATCTCGGGGGAGATAGCGAGCCCGAGGTGGGACCTCCGTCTCTTCCGATCCGCGCACTTTCTCTAAGTCCCGACTTGACCGCTGCCGGAGCACGAACGGCCGCGGGGTCGTGAGGGCGTGCGCCCACTTGATGATTGCTTTTACTGCAGTGGTTCCCAAAGCTGCCACTTCTGCACGTTGCGGCGCTTTCTTCGGGAACCGCCGAAGGGCCTTGCCGGCTCATCTTCTCAGGAGACTGACTCCTTGACCCCACCGCTTTAGTTAAGCGGCTTGGGCCCACCCGTCATCGGCACTCGGTCTAGGAACCGAAGCAGTTGCGGGTGCGGGGTATTCGAAGAGTTCCGAATCGCTTGGAACTGCACCGGGAAGCTTTTTAGAGGGGGTCTCACCCACATTGTAGCTTCCCTTCGCACTTCTCTGCGTTTCTTCTTGGACTCTTGCGCTTTTGCTCTCTTGCCTTTGAGCTCTCCCTTGCCATGGCTTCCAACCCGCTGCCAGAGAAGAAACGCGCTCGATCTCCTCCAGCAACGGCGCCGGTGCCAAGTCGGGATTCTGGGGTGCCTAATACTCCCTCCGGTGGCGACCCGAAGAGGCCCCGGGCTGATGTGCTGGCGGAAGCCTCTGAGGCGTCCCCTGTTCTGCCAGTCCAAGCGACTGCGGAGCGGTCGTCAGAGACGGTAGCGGGCTCTGGAAATCCTACCCCGGCTCAGAAGTCGGGGTTTAGAGCCCGCTGGAGTGTCCGCGCTTCCCGGCCTTCCCCGTCTTGCGGGGAATCTGTGCCGATGCGCTCGGAGCCAGGGGCAACTGCTGCGGCCCCGAGGCCAGCGCGGACTTCTCCTGTTCCGGTGTGCCCGGACTCCGCGGCGGCGTCGTCTCTTCCTGCCGAGACAGCCACCGCGGCCCCCGAGCCAGCACAGGTTGATCCTGCACTAGGCGGCCTGACTTCTTCTCCAGCACCGTCTTCCCCGGCTCGTCCCTCTCCTCAGGTCAAGGAGCCCGAAGCTAAAGAGAGCCCGGCTGCCAGGGCCGCTGGGCCAGTTTCTCCTGATCGGCGTCTCATCTCGGCGGCTGGCGTGTTGGCTCTTCCTGAGGACGAGGTAATGGAGGAGGTCGGAGGGACTGCCCCCAGCCTCTGTTGCTCCATTGCCTCTGGCGGACGCCTTTGCGCTTGCCGAGTCGAGCGTCCGGCAGGTCTTGGCTGCGCTAGGGCGCGAGCGGGAGGAGTATACGGTTGAACGGGACCGCCTCCTCACCTGGGGGAACCTTTTGCGGGAGAGGACCGCGAAGGTTAAGAGCGAGCTCGACTCCAGGCGGGAGTTGCTCGACTTCCGGGAAACGCTCGTCGACCGGATGAAGCGGGCTGTTGACCGCATGGACACCCAGTCGCGGCGGATCAACAGGGAGGCCCTGGAGGCTCACACCCGGGCTGAAGAGAGCCTCTCTGCTGCTGTGGAAATACGGCAGCGGTTGGAGCGCCGCGAACTCGCCGTTGAGGAGCGGGAGCGTTCCGTGGCAGCTGAGGCAGAGAGGGTCGCCGCGCAGCTGGCCGCGGGCGAGGATGACCTCCGAGCTCGGATGGAGGAGCTGGAGATTCTGAAGGCAGACCTTGACTTGAGGGATGAACAGGTCTCCCATGATCGCCGGGCGGTCTTGGACCGGGAGTTGACTGCCGGCTTCAAGGCCGCTGAGTTGGAGCGGCTAGCCGAGACTCTCCGCCTTCGGGAGAGTTCCCTGGCAGCCAAGGAGAAGGAATTCTCCGAGAGGAACCTGGAGGCTCTGCGGGCGGCCCGCCGCGAGGTGGAGGAGCTCTCAGCCCTACGGTCCTCCGAGGCCCTTGCGGTCTCAAGCTTCGTGGATCGAGCGGGGTCCGCCCTGATCCCTCTTGGCTTCAGTCCGGTGAGGGCCGCAACTCCCGCATTGCAGGTGGCAGAGGTGATCCCTGCATTGGAGTCGATCGGCACCAAGCTGGACAGACTCGACTCGGTGGTCGCCAGCGAGCTTGAAGCCGAGGGCCGCGGCTTAGCTTTAGAGGTCGCCTCGTATGTGCTGGCATGCTTCAAGAGTCGCGACCCCTCTTTCTCACTGGAGCCAGCAAGAGAGGGCCCAGCCCCGGAGCGGGAGGAAGCTGCCAGGGCTGAAGTCGAGGATGTGGCCGCCCTTGTAGCCGCAAGGTTCCGGCGAGAGCCGGGAGGTCCTTAGGACTTGCTTCTCCCTTTTTTATCGAGTCTGTAGTCCAGCTCAAGGAGCCTTGCTTAATTTGACTATCTTGGATACTTGTGTCTGTGATGCTTTTTCCCTCCTTCTTGGCTTTGCCTGGCTGAGTCCTTAGCTCCGCAAGGTACTCAGAGGCCATTTCCAATCTCGGAGCTTCGCACAGACACCCTCCCCGGGTCCTAACCGTGTTAGGGGCCCCCGGAGGTCTCTGAACCTCGCCCTATGGGGGGCTCCAAGTCTGCCGGCCACGTGGCGGGTCCGAAGCTCCTCCTCAAGAGACGGGAGCTCCGGTCATGTTGGACACGTAGGGCTTTCGGAGCCCTCCCGCTGAGGGGGGAGGTCCGGTTCCTGCCTGCCACGTGGCGAGCCCGGAGCCCTCCTCAAGGAAGGAGAGAGTTCCGGGCCTGCTGGACACGTGGGGCCCCCAGGCCCCGCCCCTGCTGGAGGGGCAGGTCCCGGTCCTTCCAGTCCCAGGCCGGTGTAGCTGGTAGCTCCTTTCCCCCCGCTTCATGCAGTCCCTGTTGCCGTAACCTGAAGGTCCTGCACACAGGTAGAGGAAACGTAATTCTCCTCGGGGGGTCCTCCCCTCCTGTCTCCTATTCTTATCCGTCCTATGGTCCTGACTCGCTATACGGGGCTTGGGCAATTCTGTGCACGAGGCGCCGGAGCTCCGGCTCCCTCCGAGGTCCGGGTACGGCCGTCCGATCCCTAGTACCGGGCCATGCGTTGGGGAAGCAGAGTGCACGCGCTTTGGGTTCATGACCAGGCAAAGTGGACGTACTCCCCTGGACCTCCGGAGAGCAGGATGCGCATGCTTTGGGCTCTGGGCCGGCTAAGCTGGATACGCACCCTGGACCCCCCATGCACAACGCTGACCTTTCCTGGAGGTGACCAACTGACACCGCAACACCTGACTGGAGGAGGCCCGAGAGACTCACTCGGCCATCGGCAGGTGCCTCAAGCGCAACCGCCTTCGGGAGGATAGCAAATGCCGACTATGGATGAGCGCAGGAGAGGGGGAGCTAGACGTATGATGAACATACAGAGATAGTGCGATCATAAAAATTAATGCATAATTTAAATGAGCGCATGAGAAGGAGCTAAGTAGAACAGGTCTCTGTATTCGCGCCCATAGGTGGAATTCTGGCTGTACGTGGGGGCAATGTCCCGTCTCGTCCACAAGGGAAGCAAGACTCTACGCGCTTAGGGTCGGAACCAGGCTAAACTGGACGTAGTCCTGTACCGTCCCTTGAGACTTAGCTACCTCAAGCTCTGTTCCTAAGTTCTATGGGGTCTATTACAGAAGTGAATAACCCTGTTCTACCAATGCTCAGTAAGTAGGACTTACAGTGTTGCTCCATGGCCAGGATTTTTGGGAATGGATCCCACTCTCGGTTGAAAGGCATGTGTACCTGGGGCGGCAGCTTTCATGATTCGGAAGGGACCTTCCCTGCTGGGGGAGAGCTTATGGGTCCTTCTTGGAATATAGCGTGCCGCTTCACCAGGCTGCCCTCTTGCGGGCCCCCGTCGTGTTTGGTTCTTTGGCAGTAGTGCTTAGAGCATTAGCCGAGACCGTGCGTTGTGGGGTGTTCCCTGCAAGCCGAGTCTTGTCGAAGTTGTTGTCTTCACGCTGGATCAGGTCCTGCGTGGCTTCTCTCGGGGGCCCCCGGGGAGTTCTCCCCTTCTGGCTAAGGCCTTCAAGGGGTAGGTGGACCCGGACTTGCCTTGGATGACCTAAGGCGTCTCCCCCTTCTGGCAAGGCCTTCAAGGGGTTGACGGACCCTAGGCGGCCCCCGAGAGGTATGTTCGAGGCAAGGAGGCGTGCCGTAGCTGGCTAACGCCTTGGCCCGTCACCGTCGGAACTGGAGTCCTCACCGTCATGCACTGTCTTTATGACACGCTGAGGCTCCTGGAACCCCACTTGGTTGGCGGCGGTGACTGGGGCATCGGCCTTCTGTTTGCCATCCCTCTGAGGGTAGGGCGGTGCTTCAGCCATCTGCTGTCTTCCATTGCGGAAGCGCTCTGCGAGCCTCTGGATCTCCCAGCACTCGGCAGCTGTATGGTTGCAGGTGCCATGCACGGGGCATAGCCCGCCTTGGCCACTGTCTGGGGCCGGTGATTGCCGCTGCCTCTTGTCGGGGCGCGGCCCCCGAGCTCCACTGGTTGTCGCAGCTGCGGCGACGGGGGCCGTGAATGGTGACTTGAGCTTCCCATTCCCCCGGTTCTTGGTCTTCTTGCCACCCCCATAGGCAGCAGCACCGGAGCCGGGCTGCCCTCCTGACTCGGAGGTTGGCAGTGCGTGCCAGTTCCGCCCTTCGGCTGCTCTGGCGCACTTGTCCGCCAGGCTAAAGAGCTCCGAGACGTCGCTGACCTCTCTGGTCGCGAGCTTCTCGAGCATTTTCTCGTCCCGGACACCCTGTCGGAACGCCACCACCACAGAGGCGCTTTGGATATGTGGGATGGTGTTGCGCACCTGAGAGAACCGCTGGATAAAAGAGCGCAGCAACTCCCCAGGTTGTTGTTTGACGGCGTGGAGGTCGAGCTCCGTGCCGGGACGGGTGTAGGAGCTGCCGAAGTTTGCGACGAACTGCCAGCAGAGCTCACCCCAGGAGGTTATGGACCCCTGGGGTAGATTCATGAGCCAGGACCGGGCTGGGCCGGTCAAGGCGACGGGAAAGTAGTCGTCCATGACAGCCTCATCGCCTCCTGCAGCAAGTACGGAGGTGGAGTAGATCTGGAGGAACTCCGCTGGGTTGACGCTTCCGTCATACTTCTCGGGCAAGTGCGGGCGAAACTTGCGTGGCCACCTTGCGAAGCGAAGGTGGGGTGCAAGGGTCGCACATCCTGCACCTGCTGCTGCAGGTACTGGCGCTGCGAACAGGTGGTTCGCACCTGGCACCACGTATCCCGGCATGGGCAAGGCTGCACCGTAGGCCGGGGCCGCTACTTGCGGCGCATATGGTGGTGGCATATGTTGCGCAGCATATGCCTGAGGCGGGGCTCGCATGGCGAAGGCCTGCCCTTCTGGTTGCGTCGAGGCCGACGACATGCTGTCGCCTGCCTCATGGTTGCGACGCCTTTCTCGACATCGCTCGAGGTACACCCGGGCGTCCTGCCCCAAGTGGCACCGTTCCAGTTCCATTAGCAGGTCCGTCGACAGGAGCCTGGAGGAGCTGGAATCCGCCGTTAGCTCGTCAACGGTGGGTGTGTGTAACACCCCAAATTTCGATTTAAAAACCCTAAACCATGTTCAGAGGGGAATTTAAAAATTTTTGGACTTGTTGCATGTTTTGCAAAAATTCAAATTCAAACTGGAATTCAAATTAGATTCAAAACAGAAAAGAAATGGAAAAAGAAAAAGAGAAACGGGAAAAAAAACCGGCCAGTGGGCCGAAACCCGCCAGCCGGCCCAGCTTCCCCGCGCCAGCCCGCCCCCGCGCGCGCCGCGCTGCCTCTCACAGACGGGTGGGACCCGCCTGTCATCCCTAACCCCGCGACCCCGGACTTTTCCCCGAGCGCGCGCGATCTTAACCGATCGGAAAACCCGTCCCGCAGCCCGAATTCCGGTCCCAGAGGACTCCAACTCGATCACAACAGACCCACCGCCCTCCCCCGGCTATAAAAACCCCAGCCCCGATCGGTTTTTCTCACGCGATCGCCGATTTTCACTCCGGTGAGCACCGAGACTTCGCCGGTGAATTCTGGCCGATCTAAGCTCGGAAACTCTGATCTAACTCGCTGGTCTTGATCCACCGCCTCCGGGGAACTTTGCAGGTGCAGAAAACTCGGAGAGTTACGGTGTAAACGCAGCGCCGACGAGCTTCGCCGTGGTTTTGCCTCGGACCTCGCTGCCGATCACTTTCCAGGACCCCCGAGCTCGAGAAAACCCCCGAGGTGAGATCCCTGACCTCCCCTCTACCGATCTAGGCCATAAGATCACAGTTCTAGGCAGAATTCTCGCGGATCCGAAACTTTCCGGCGAGATCGCCGCTTCCCGCCGCCGTGCGCCGCCGGCAGCGCCGCCCACGCTCGATCAGAGCGACGTGGCCGCTTGTGCGCCGTTTATTTTAAATCGCACGGTAGACTTTAAATCCCCGCGTACCGGTTCGATGTTATAATCTCAGCCGTCGGTTTAAAATCGGACGGTCCACGTCAACCCCGCGTTATAAAGACTGGAATTCTTACGTGCTACCCCCTGGGGTTCTCTGGAATTGAGAGCTAGCCCCGGAAACTTAAGATCTAGCCCCTGGAACTCCAGAAAATCATGTAAATTCATTTAAAAGTCAGTTTTAGCCCCTGGACTTAATAGAAATTAGGAAAAACACCTCTGATAAGTGTAGCTAGACCCCTGGAAATTATGAAAATAATATTATAGACCCTGTAATGGGGTGAGTTTATTATTTTAGCCCTGTTTAGTATTTAATGTAGAAAATTGAATATGTAACTAGTGTTTAAAAATTAAAAAGTGGGACAAACATAATTGTCAAAATTAATTAAAGACTTTCTCAGTACTTAGAAAACTTTGGAGTGAGGTAAAAATATATTTTTGGACTGAAATGAATCTGTTTCATTTAATTATTCACATTATTTAGTATAAGGACACATTTTTAAGTAAAGAATAGTTATAGAAAAATAGGGAAAATAATTATGAAATAGTCTACATCAGAAGTCAAGGTCAAAATATGATTTTAAATTATTTAGGACCAGAACCTATTCTGTTTAGGTGATGTGTATTACTAATTTAATAATAAAATACACAATTATGCATAGGAATATAAATCTGAAAATATAGCAACTAGTAAATGATAAATGGAGTTTCTAAAATCCAAAGAGTTCAGTTTAGGGTTGATAGAAGTTGTGAAGGCACATATGGAGAAGAAAAATACTTTCCATACATACTTGGTAGTTTAATGTAAGGAATTTATTTAAAACTGAAACACAACACATATAATGGTGAATGAATTTCATAAATATGAATGTGTGGTTTGTATGAAGTAGAGGTGTGAACTATGTCTTATGATTGTTGTTTTTCTTTTGCTATGTGTGATGGTATGAAGTAGAACCTGTTCAAGAACAAGTTATTCATTTCCAAGATCAAGACTACCCATTTCAAGAGCAGCAAGAAGGAGGCAAGTGTCCTTGACCACTTTGATCCTATGCTAGGATGTGTAGATAGAATTATTTGCATTGTCAAATGAAATATGAAACCCATGCTAGGAAAGTTTCCCTAGAATTGCATTACCTTGTTTCCTTGTAGCTTGGGTTGGGATTTATTTTGTCATGTCATTTATTTACATGCATATGCTTAGCCATGCTTAGAATGGGATATTTGGGATATGAGTCATCAGTTTATTATACCATACTCTTGAATGAGTTATTGTGAGTTATGTAGAGGTAGGGATCAAGGCAAGTTGGATGTTTTGGTTGTGTGCTGGGTGCACGAGACTTGGGTTTGTGTTTAGTACTTGCCTGGATCCTAAGGACCGGTTCATGGAGCATGTAACCCGGCTTTACAGTGCCAACCACATGCTGAGATGGGGCAGCTTGGCCAATTAATTAGGTGTATCCCCGGCGTAGTATGGGTGTGTTGGATGGTGCGGGGAGTAGGTGTCAGCTGGACTACCATATGAACCGCAAGGCTCAAGAGGGGGCCACTGCAGTGGGGTTGGAGCCTCTTGTATGCTGTTAGGGGTGAAACCTCAGTGGGCCCACGCTCGTCGAGAATCCCTTTGTAAAGGCTTCGTAGTGATCTCCTGGCTACACACCTGGGAAGTGTGAATGTGGATCGTAGCCACTGGCATAATGGAGGTTCTTTTAGTCCACCCGGCAACGGGGGATGAAATCACTACTTGTGGGTACAGTGGTACAATCTCTGCAGAGTCAAAACTGTCTTGACAGCCGTGCTCACGGTTAAGAGCGGCCTGGACTTATTCATGATTAGAGGATTGATGGTTTTGGAAGTTAAGCGGGGAGCTTAACATTGGAAATGATGTTATGGTTATTGGATTATGATGATGGGATGGGAGATTGGGACCATTTCACCTGTGTAGTAATGTAGGTGCTTTATAAGCTAAGGTGATAGGTATTAATTGCGTAGTGCTTTAACCATGAGTTCAACCTTTCCTTGTTCTAGCCATGCATGATATAATTTTCCCACACTTGCTGAGTACCATTGGTACTCAACCTTGCATATTTGTTGGTTTATATTGCTGCTCAGGTCAAGATAATGAGGTGGTGTATAATGACCAAGACTTTGGACCCGAGGAAGGTTTTTAGGTTCATGAAGACCCCCGGGCAACGCCTGTGATGGAGCCCTAAAGAATAATATTCCGCTGCTAGTTTATTTCCTTGTGATGAACTTATTATTATCCATCGAGACATTTACTATGTAAGACTTACTTATATTCGACACCTGGCTTGTAATAAATGATGCTTCACTATTTGTCATCACATGTATGAGAAAATGATCCTGGCATACATGTGATATTCACTTGGTTGTTTCTTTGGAAAAACCGGGTGTGACAGAGGTGGTATCAGAGCCAAGGTTGCCCGTAGGAACGTGGACCTAGGTAGAAATGGACGTATTTAAGGGCCCTATTTTCTTAAAAACTATTTTCCAAAGTGTGGGTGGAAAAGTGTTATTAAAGGAGTCATTTTCTTCATCTTACCCCAACTTTCATTCAAAATAGGATTTTTGTTTGAGAATTTATCTAACCTAATTTTAAATTCTTTTGTTTTAGATGGTTCGCATGATTCGCACCGCCCGTAAGTCCACAGGAGGGAGAGTTCCCGTAGTTGCCCTTGCCGAAAGAGAGGAGAGTCGTCCAGTGACGTACCTTTCCTATGGATTGGCAGTAGGAGATTTGTTGCGCCGTCTTCGACGTATGCTCGAAGCCGCCGGCAATACGGGCAAGCTTATCATCCACTATAACTCCACCAGGACCATCCGTGAGAAGAGGGAAGAATGGAGTTCGGAGATGAGGATTATACACGAGAATCAGCTGCTTAAGATTCACCACTCTCCAGCTTGTCGAGCCACACAAGTTGACGCGGAGAAAGATGTCACCTGGGAGGCCATCACCTGCCAGAGTCACATCTATCGTCGCCACTTGGACAAAACTGAGTAGATGTATGTCCTCCAACGTGAGAGTGGTACCACGGAGTACAAGTACCCACCGGTGCAGCAAGGGACTTCCCATGAGCACATGGACTTGTGCTTGGAGGATGCTGCTATGCTCAGCACTCGACTGCAGGAGTGTCAACAAGAGCTTCAGGATGTCCGAGACACCCTGAAGGAAACGGAGGCGTTGCTGCGAGCTTGCTTAAAGGCGAGAGAAAGAGGAGATGGGAATGAACTGTGTGTCACCGTGAGTGATCCATGGACTCCTGACTCCCCGGATCGCCGAGCAATCAGGCGTCGTCGCACTTCTCCACCAGCAGCCTCCCCACCCAAAGCAGAGTCAGAAGGTAGCCGAAATGAGGAGGAAGATCCCGAGGAGCCAGCTCAAGAGGACGAGTAGTGTAGAGTCTTTCCCCTAGCTAGCAAGAAGTCGAGTAGTCGAGTCGTTACGTAGTTAATGGTGTGATGATGCTTGGTGTGTGACGTGAGTTGTGGAAGCCATGAGCAATTGTCCACAGCCTCGTCTTCAGATTGTTTTGCTTTGGTGTGTGAACCCACAGGAAATAATAGTGCATTTATTTGGTGTGAGATATAAACCCTCGTAAAAATTTTAACAAAGCCTCAACACTTCAAAGTACAAACAAATGAAAGTAGTAAGATGATGCTAAATGATTTCAAATTGACCTTGGTTGATTCTGCCAGATGGCCGGAAGAGGAAAAGGACGTGCTGCCAACCCCGCCAACAACAACGATGAGGCATGCAACCCTCATCTTTCTGGAGGCCAGGACAGGGGTGGTCGCCGTGAAGAAGTTGACCCTCTCCACCAAATGCTGGAGAATCAAAATCAGCTTATCCAGAACTTGACTCAAGTGGTGGCCAACTTGCATCAAGTTCCACCTCCACAAGCGGCACCACGCCAACCAAGGTTGAGTGAGTTTTTAGGAACTCAACCTCCAAAGTTTGCAAGTGCTGCTGAACCTCTGGAGGCATATGATTGGCTGAAGACCATTGAAAGTAAGATGAGGATTATACAATGCCAAGGGTATGAGAGGGTGTTGTTTGCCTCTCATCAATTGCATGGACCTGCTGCTGATTGGTGGACCGCCTACGTGGCCGCCCATCATGACCCTGAGAACATCACTTGGGAAGAGTTCAAGCGTAGCTTCCGCAACCATTACATCCCAAGAGGTGAACTCAAAAACAAGAGGAAGGAGTTTCTGGGACTGCAGCAGGGAAACATGACGGTGAGGGAATACCTCACTAAATTTACTCAACTATCCCGTTATGCTCCACGAGACATAGAGACTGATGAGCAGAAACAAGATTGTTTCGTGGAAGGACTTACCGCAGAGATGCAGTGTGCAATGTCCTCCAATGAGTATGAAAGCTTTCAAAAGATGGTGGACAGAGCGTTTGTGGTGGAAAGGAAGCTAAAGGCCCTGGAAAATGAGAATAAGAGGAAGGCGGGGTGGTCACATCAAGCCTCAGGGAGCAACACCCGCCCACGTATGATGCAGCAACCTACGGGGCAGACGAGCCGTGCTGCGGTACCCTATTCAGCACCAAGAGGGTACAACCCAAACTACAGGCCTCCCGCAGCACCTGCACAGCCGCCACGTCAGTTTGTGCAGCAGCCTCGCCCCGCATATCCACCTCGACCAGCAGTGCAAGGACCCCCGAACCAACCCCAAGACAACAAAGGCCAAGCATCTAAGATTGGGGTGCAATGTTTCAGCTGTGGTGAAGTGGGGCACTACGCCCATAAATGCCCAAAGAAGAAGCCTGCGCCGCCACAACAGCAGAATGTAGTGAGAGGACGGGTGAACCATGTCACTATGGAGGAAGCACAAGAGGCACCCGACGTGGTAGTTGGTAAGTTTCCTGCCAATTTACACCTTGCAACTCTGCTGTTTGATTCTGGTGCTACCCACTCGTTCATTGCTCAAGGGTTTGTTAAGAAGCATGACCTAGCAACCACACAAATGAACCATATGCTAGCGGTAAACTCTCCAGGTGGAGAAATAAGGACAAGACAGGTGTGTCCCAAAGTGAGCCTAGACATTAATTGGGTAGTATTTGCGGCTAACCTCATAGTGATAGATTCACAAGGAATAGATATTATTTTGGGTATGGATTGGTTGACCAAACATAAAGGAATCATCCATTGTTCGACCAGAACGGTGGAACTAACTCACCCCAATGGCACAAGAGTAAAGTTCATAACGATACACGAGCCTAGGAGGGACATCAAATTAAATCAAGTGGAGGTGAAAGTTGAGGAAATCAGGACTATCAGGGAATATCCAGATGTTTTTCCGGAGGAATTGCCAGGTATGCCTCCCGATCGTGATGTGGAATTCGCAATTGAGCTAGTACCGGGAACAGCCCCGATATACAAGAGACCTTATCGAATGGACTCCAAGCAGCTAGAAGAGCTCAAGGATCATTTGAGAGAATTGACGGAGAAGGGGTATATTCGCCCTAGTTCCTCACCATGGGGAGCTCCGGTGATATTTGTGCCCAAGAAAGACGGAACCCAAAGGTTATGCGTGGATTACCGTGCCTTGAATGAGGTAACCATCAAGAACAAGTACCCATTACCCCGCATTGAAGACTTGTTTGATCAGTTGAGGGGAGCTTGTGTGTTCTTGAAAATTGATCTCAGGTCGGGGTACCACCAACTCAAGATAAGGCAATCTGATATTCCCAAGACAGCTTTCGTATCTCGGTACGGACTGTATGAATACACTGTCATGCCTTTCGGGCTAACCAATGCCCCGGCATATTTCATGTACCTCATGAACAAGGTATTCATGGAATATCTGGACAAATTTGTGGTGGTTTTCATAGATGATATTCTCGTCTTCTCCAAAAATGAAGAAGAACATGAGAAACATCTAAGGTTGGTGTTACAGAGGCTGAGAGAACACCAACTATATGCCAAGTTGAGCAAGTGTGAGTTTTGGCTGAAGAGAGTTCCCTTTTTAGGACATATAATCTCGGAGGGAGGAATCTCAGTCGATCCCGCCAAAATCGAGGATATCCAGAAGTGGAAGACCCCTGAAAATGTCGGGGAAGTTCGAAGCTTTTTGGGCTTGGCTGGATACTATCGACGGTTTATTGAGGGATTCTCCAAGATCTCGAGACCTCTCACCAAACTGTTGGAAAAGGGAATCGCATTCACCTGGATGCCACAGTGCGAGACGAGCTTTCAGGAGCTAAAGAAGAGATTGACAACAGCCCCAGTGCTGGTTATGCCAGATATGCAGAAGAATTTCACAGTGTACTGCGATGCCTCTGGAAATGGGTTGGGATGTGTTCTCATGCAAGAAGGACATGTCGTGGCATATGCATCCCGGCAGCTTCGGAAGCATGAGAAGAACTATCCTACACATGACCTAGAACTAGCCGCAGTGGTACACGCGTTGAAAATTTGGTGGCACTATTTGATGGGGAAGAGGACAGAGATATATACGGATCATAAGAGTTTGAAGTACATATTCACACAGCCAGATCTCAATCTCCGACAAAGGAGATGGTTAGAGCTAATCAATGACTTTGATGTGGGCATCAACTATCATCCTGGGAAAGCAAACGTCGTGGCCGATGCTTTGAGTCGGAAAGTGCAGGTCAATAAGTTGAGTTTGAAGGACATGCCTGCAGAATTGAAGGACGAGGTTATAAGACTCAATCTATGTCTAGTAAATAGTGGTGAAGCCATCGCCATGGAAGTGGACTCCACACTCGAGCGAGACATACGCGAGGGCCAAAAGAATGATGAGAAGATACAAGAGATCCAACAGCTCATCAAGGAAAATAAAGCTCCTGGTTTTAGAGAGGATGAACAAGGAACGGTGTGGCACCGGAAAAGGATCTGTGTGCCAGAAGTAAAGGAGATCCGTGAATTGATTTTAAAGGAGGCTCACGATTCCGACTATTCCATTCATCCTGGGAGTACGAAGATGTACCAGGATCTCAAGAGCAGGTATTGGTGGTATGGCATGAAGCGAGATGTCGCGGAACATGTTGCCCTATGTGACACATGTCAGTTGGTGAAAGAAGAACATCAACGACCCGCGGGATTATTGCAACCACTCAAAGTACCTGAATGGAAGTGGAAAGAAATCAGCATGGATTTTGTCGTGGGATTGCCTAGGACCCAATCCGGGTATGATTCAATATGGGTCATTATTGATAGGCTAATCAAGGTAGCTCATTTCATCCCTGTGAAAGAAAGCTACAGTGGATCTAAATTGGCAGAATTGTACATGTCAAGGATTGTGTGTTACCATGGAGTGCCAAAGAAGATAGTGTCGGACCGAGGGACACAGTTCACCTCGAGGTTTTGGCAGAAGTTGCATGAAACCATGGGAACCCATCTGAACTTCAGCTCTGCCTATCATCCCCAAACTGACGGGCAGACGGAGAGAACCAATCAGATCCTTGAAGATATGTTAAGGGCATGTGCACTCAAAAACAATAGGAGTTGGGACAAGAACTTACCGTATGCGGAGTTTTCCTATAACAACAGTTATCAAGCTAGTATGAAGATGTCACCATTTGAAGCTTTGTATGGAAGGAAGTGCAGAACTCCTCTATTTTGGAACCAAACAGGAGAAAGTAAAGTGTTTGGTCCAGAAGTGCTACAAGAAGCCGAGGCGAAGGTGAGGGAGATTCGCAACAACTTGAGGATAGCACAAACACGCCAGAAGAGTTATGCTGATGTACGAAGAAGAGAACTCGTTTTCAACGTGAGAGACTATGTTTATCTCAAGGTGTCCCCTATCAGAGGACTTCGTCGGTTCAAGGTGAAAGGGAAGTTGTCACCTCGATACATCGGACCCTTTCAAGTTTTGGAAAGAAAAGGCGAAGTGGCGTACCAACTAGAGTTACCGGTTCATCTATCGGATGTACACGATGTATTCCATGTGTCACAACTCAAGAAATGCCTGAGGACGCCTGAGGAGGTGTTACCCATGAATGAAGTGGATGTAGCTGAAGATTTGTCTTATGCCGAGCAACCATACAAGATTTTGGAGACAATGGAACGCCTCACCAGAAATAAGAGAATCCGGATGTGCAAGGTGCAGTGGAAGCATCACTCAGAAGAGGAAGCCACCTGGGAACAGGAAGATGAGCTCAAGGCACAATTTCCGGAATTGTTTTCTTAGAAACACCAATCTCGAGGACGAGATTTCTTTTAAGGGGGGTAGAGCTGTAACACCCCAAATTTCGATTTAAAAACCCTAAACCATGTTCAGAGGGGAATTTAAAAATTTTTGGACGTGTTGCATGTTTTGCAAAAATTCAAATTCAAACTGGAATTCAAATTAGATTCAAAACAGAAAAGAAATGGAAAAAGAAAAAGAGAAACGCGAAAAAAACCGGCCAGTGGGCCGAAACCCGCCAGCCGGCCCAGCTTCCCCGCGCCAGCCCGCCCCCGCGCGCGCCGCGCTGCCTCTCACAGACGGGTGGGACCCGCCTGTCATCCCTAACCCCACGACCCCGGACTTTTCCCCGAGCGCGCGCGATCTTAACCGATCGGAAAACCCGTCCCGCAGCCCGAATTCCGGTCCCAGAGGACTCCAACTCGATCACAACAGACCCACCGCCCTCCCCCGGCTATAAAAACCCCAGCCCCGATCGGTTTTTCTCACGCGATCGCCGATTTTCACTCCGGTGAGCACCGAGACTTCGCCGGTGAATTCTGGCCGATCTAAGCTCGGAAACTCTGATCTAACTCGCTGGTCTTGATCCACCGCCTCCGGGGAACTTTGCAGGTGCAGAAAACTCGGAGAGTTACGGTGTAAACGCAGCGCCGACGAGCTTCGCCGTGGTTTTGCCTCGGACCTCGCCGCCGATCACTTTCCAGGACCCCCGAGCTCGAGAAAACCCCCGAGGTGAGATCACTGACCTCCCCTCTACCGATCTAGGCCATAAGATCACAGTTCTAGGCAGAATTCTCGCGGATCCGAAACTTTCCGGCGAGATCGCCGCTTCCCGCCGCCGTGCGCCGCCGGCAGCGCCGCCCGCGCTCGATCAGAGCGACGTGGCCGCTTGTGCGCCGTTTATTTTAAATCGCACGGTAGACTTTAAATCCCCGCGTACCGGTTCGATGTTATAATCTCAGCCGTCGGTTTAAAATCGGACGGTCCACGTCAACCCCGCGTTATAAAGACTGGAATTCTTACGTGCTACCCCCTGGGGTTCTCTGGAATTGAGAGCTAGCCCCGGAAACTTAAGATCTAGCCCCTGGAACTCCAGAAAATCATGTAAATTCATTTAAAAGTCAGTTTTAGCCCCTGGACTTAATAGAAATTAGGAAAAACACCTCTGATAAGTGTAGCTAGACCCCTGGAAATTATGAAAATAATATTATAGACCCTGTAATGGGGTGAGTTCATTATTTTAGCCCTGTTTAGTATTTAATGTAGAAAATTGAATATGTAACTAGTGTTTAAAAATTAAAAAGTGGGACAAACATAATTGTCAAAATTAATTAAAGACTTTCTCAGTACTTATAAAACTTTGGAGTGAGGTAAAAATATATTTTTGGACTGAAATGAATCTGTTTCATTTAATTATTCACATTATTTAGTATAAGGACACATTTTTAAGTAAAGAATAGTTATAGAAAAATAGGGAAAATAATTATGAAATAGTCTACATCAGAAGCCAAGGTCAAAATATGATTTTAAATTATTTAGGACCAGAACCTATTCTGTTTAGGTGATGTGTATTACTAATTTAATAATAAAATACACAATTATGCATAGGAATATAAATCTGAAAATATAGCAACTAGTAAATGATAAATGGAGTTTCTAAAATCCAAAGAGTTCAGTTTAGGGTTGATAGAAGTTGTGAAGGCACATATGGAGAAGAAAAATACTTTCCATACATACTTGGTAGTTTAATGTAAGGAATTTATTTAAAACTGAAACACAACACATATAATGGTGAATGAATTTCATAAATATGAATGTGTGGTTTGTATGAAGTAGAGGTGTGAACTATGTCTTATGATTGTTGTTTTTCTTTTGCTATGTGTGATGGTATGAAGTAGAACCTGTTCAAGAACAAGTTATTCATTTCCAAGATCAGGACTACCCATTTCAAGAGCAGCAAGGAGGCAAGTGTCCTTGACCACTTTGATCCTATGCTAGGATGTGTAGATAGAATTATTTGCATTGTCAAATGAAATATGAAACCCATGCTAGGAAAGTTTCCCTAGAATTGCATTACCTTGTTTCCTTGTAGCTTGGGTTGGGATTTATTTTGTCATGTCATATATTTACATGCATATGCTTAGCCATGCTTAGAATGGGATATTTGGGGTATGAGATCATCAGTTTATTATACCATACTATTGAATGAGTTATTGTGAGTTATGTAGAGGTAGGGATCAAGGCAAGTTGGATGTTTTGGTTGTGTGCTGGGTGCACGAGACTTGGGTTTGTGTTTAGTACTTGCCTGGATCCTAAGGACCGGTTCATGGAGCATGTAACCCGGCTTTACAGTGCCAACCACATGCTGAGATGGGGCAGCTTGGCCAATTAATTAGGTGTATCCCCGGCGTAGTATGGGTGTGTTGGATGGTGCGGGGAGTAGGTGTCAGCTGGACTACCATATGAACCGCAAGGCTCAAGAGGGGGCCACTGCAGCGGGGTTGGAGCCTCTTGTATGCTGTTAGGGGTGAAACCTCAGTGGGCCCACGCTCGTCGGGAATCCCTTTGTAAAGGCTTCGTAGTGATCTCCTGGCTACACACCTGGGAAGTGTGAATGTGGATCGTAGCCACTGGCATAATGGAGGTTCTTTTAGTCCACCCGGCAACGGGGGATGAAATCACTACTTGTGGGTACAGTGGTACAATCTCTGCAGAGTCAAAACTGTCTTGACAGCCGTGCTCACGGTTAAGAGCGGCCTGGACTTATTCATGATTAGAGTATTGATGGTTTTGGAAGTTAAGCGGGGAGCTTAACATTGGAAATGATGTTATGGTTATTGGATTATGATGATGGGATGGGAGATTGGGACCATTTCACCTGTGTAGTAATGTAGGTGCTTAATAAGCTAAGGTGACAGGTATTAATTGCGTAGTGCTTTAACCATGAGTTCAACCTTTCCTTGTTCTAGCCATGCATGATATAATTTTCCCACACTTGCTGAGTACCATTGGTACTCAACCTTGCATATTTGTTGGTTTATATTGCTGCTCAGGTCAAGATAATGAGGTGGTGTATAATGACAAAGACTTTGGACCCGAGGAAGGTTTTTAGGTTCATGAAGACCCCCGGGCAACGCCTGTGATGGAGCCCTAAAGAATAATATTCCGCTGGTAGTTTATTTCCTTGTGATGAACTTATTATTGTCCATCGAGACATTTACTATGTAAGACTTACTTATATTCGACACCTGGCTTGTAATAAATGATGCTTCACTATTTGTCATCACATGTATGAGAAAATGATCCTGGCATACATGTGATATTCACTTGGTTGTTTCTTTGGAAAAACCGGGTGTGACAGTGTGCGCGTCAGCGACACAGTCGGTTGCCCCGGGCGCCGCCCTCGCCGAAACCGAGGGTTCGCGGTGGCGACGACGAGGCGGTCCACCTCGCGGACCCATTGCTGGGTCGCTGAATGGGGCGCATCCCCTGCAGGTGGGTTGTGCAGCAGCGCTCTTGCTGCAGCTAGCACACCTCCATGGTGTACGCTCAGCGCTGCAGAAGACCTCACGCTGGTCGGGGCCTGCATAGCCGGAGTCGGCTGCTGGCTACCCGCTTGTGCCGACACACTCCGACCTGAGTGCGTCGACATGTACTCCCCGCTGGTCACGGTTCGCTGTGAATGCGGTGGGGGAGAGTTTGCCTCTGAAGGGAGCTTGGTCATCTTCGTCGGCGGGAACTCGTCGCGCTAGGGGAAAAGCCCCCTTCCTAACGCGCCAAATGTCGAAGTGTGCGATCGAAACTTCCCCCGGGCCTGCACTGGGCAGCCCGCGGAGGTTCTTTTTTCGGAGGGGCTAGTTCCTAGCGGAGAGCTTGCGTGGATGGACGAGCTAGTGAGAGCTTGACACGGGAAGTTTTACGTGGTTCAGGCCGCCGGAGCGTAAAACCCTACGTTCACGGCGAGCTATGGAGCTCGCTGTATTGCTTGCTGCTCAGGGCCGGGGGCCTGAGCTTGGGGGTGAGTTACAGCTTGAGAGTGTATGGCTAGCGTATGAGTTGCAGAATGCGAACCCTTGCTATCGACGCCTACCCGAGCCTTTTATAGTCCAAGGCTCGGGCGTCTTACAAGGGAAGACGGGACCCCACAGGTGGTCCCGGGAAGATTGTCTATTATCTACCGTATCTGTAGTTATGCCGGTGGTTGCCTCCGGTCGAAGGCTTCTGAGTCTTCCTTTTGCCGCCCTGCCCATGCCGCGCACTAGTCATAGTGGTTGATGACGGCGCAGGCGGCATGGGATGTCTTGTCGCGGCGTTTATTACCTGTCAGGTTCTGACACCACGCGCCAGTCTGTGATGCGACTGGACACAACGGCACCTGACAGGCGCGTGCTCCGTGTTTCCGCGTCTTGGGAAGGCGCGGGCCTTGAATACCTTGTACGGGCAAGGTGAGGGGCGCCTTTACGCCCGCTGCCTACCGCTCGGGGGCAGGCAGCACCGTTCTTCTAGCCACGTGGCGGGTCCGGAGCTCTTCTCTGAGGAGAGGGAGGTCCGGCCCCGCTGGACACGTGGCGCCTTCGGACCTCTCTCCCGCGGAGGGGGAGGTCCTGCTTCTGTAAGCCACGTGGCGGGCCCGGAGCTCACCTCTGAGGAGGGGGAGGTCCGGCCCCGCTGGACGCGTGACGTCTTCGGACCTCTCTCCCGCGGAGGGGGAGGTCCGGCTTCTGTAAGCCACGTGGCGGGCCCGGAGCTCTCCTCTGAGGAGAGGGAGGTCTGGCCCCGCCAGACGCGTGGCGCCTTCGGAGCTCTCCCAGCGGAGAAGGGCGAGCACCTTAGGCATTTCACCCTGTGCGCGGGGATACCCCATATCTCAGGTACCGACACATCCCATGCCACCCCCGCCGTCATCATCCACTACGACTAGCGTGCAGCATGGACAGAGCTACAAGACGAAGACTCAGAAGCCTTCAGCAGAGACAACTACCGGCATAACTGCAGATACGGTATATATCAGTCAATCTTCCCAGGACCACCTGTCGGGTCTCGGCCCCCCTTGTAAGCTGCCCGAGCCTTGGACTATAAAAAGCTCGGGTAGGCGTCGATAGCAAGGGTTCGCACTTTGCAACTCATACGCTATCCATACACTCTCAAGCTGTAACTCACCCCCGAGCTCAGGCCTCCGGTCCTGAGCAGCAAGCAATACAGCGAGCTCCATAGCTCGCCGTGGACGTAGGGTTTTACGCTCCGGCGGCCTGAACCACGTAAAACTCGCCGTGTCAAGCTCTTACTAACTCGTCCATCTGCTCAAGCTCTCCGCTAGAGACTAGCCCCACCGAAAAAAGAACCTCCGCGGGCTGCCTAGTGCAGGCCCGGGGGGGGGTACCTCCGCGCACAGGGTAAAATGACTAAGGAACTCGCCCTTCTCCACAGGGAGAGCTCCGAAGGCGCCACGCGTCCGGCGGGGCCGGACCTCCCTCTCCTCAGAGGAGAGCTCCGGGCCCGCCACGTGGCATACAGAAGCCGGACCTCCCCCTCCACGGGAGAGAGGTCCGAAGGCGCCGCGTGTCCAGCGGGGCCGGACCTCCCTCTCCTCAGAGGAGAGCTCCGGGCCCGCCACGTGGCCAACAGAAGCCGAGCCTCCCCCTCCACGGGGAGAGGTCCGGAGGCTCCACGTGCCCCGCGGGACTGACCCTCCTCTCCTCTGAGAAGGGCTCCAGGCCTGCCACGTGGCAGCAGAACGACGCTGCCTGCCCCGAGCGGTAGGCAGCGGGCGTAAATACGCCCCATACCTTGCCCGTACAGGGTACTCAAGGCCCGCGTCTTCCCAAGACGCGGAGACGCGGAGCACGCTTCTGTCAGGTGCCGTTGCGCCCAGTCGCATCACAGACTGGCGCGCGGTGTCAGAACCTGTCAGCCAATAAACACCGCGACAAGACATCCCATGCCGCCTGCGCCGTCATCAACCACTACGACTAGCATGCGACATGTGCAGGGTGGCAAGATGAAGACTCAGAAGCCTTCAGCCAGAGACAACTACCGGCATAACTGCAGATATGGTAGATAATAGACAATCTTCCCGGGACCACCTGTCGGGTCCCGGCTCCCCTTGTAAGCCGCCCGAGTCTTGGACTATAAAAGGCTCGGGTAGGCGTCGATAGCAGGGGTTCGCACTTGGCAACTCATACGCTAGCCATACACTCTCAAGCTGTAACTCACCCCCAAGCTCAGGCCTCCGGCCCTGAGCAGCAAGCAATACAGCGAGCTCCATAGCTCGCCGTGGACGTAGGGTTTTACGCTCCGGTGGCCTGAACCACGTAAAACTCGCCGTGTCAAGCTCTTAGTAACTCGTTCCATCTGCGCAAGCTCTCCGCTAGGAACTAGCCCCTCCGAAAAAGGAACCTCCGCGGGCTGCCCAGTGCAGGCCCGGGGGAAGTGTCGACCGCACACTTCGACATTTGACGCGCCAGGTAGGGGGCTTTTCTCCTAGCGCGACGAGTTTCCGCCAACGAAGATGACCAAGCTTCCTTCAGCGGCAAACTCTCCCCCTCCACGTTCACGGCGAACCGTGACCACTGGGGAGTACATGTCGACACACTCAGGACGGAGTGTGTCGGCACAAGCTGGTAGCCAGCAGCCGACTCCGGCAACGCCGACTCCGGCTATGCAGGCCCCAACCAGTGTGAGATCTTCTGCAGCGCTGAGCGTACACCATGGAGGTGCGCTAGCTGCAGCAAGAGCGCTGCTGCGCAACCCACCTGTGGGGGATGCGCCCCATTCAGCGACCCAGCAATGGGTCCGTGAGGTGGACCGCCTCGTCGTCGCCGCCGCGAACCCTCGGTTTCGGCGAGGACGGCGCCCAGGACAACCGGCTGTGTCGCTGACGCGCATACCCACGGTTGACGGGCTAATGGCGGATTCCAGCTCCTCCAGGCTCCTGTCGACGGACCTGCAAAGGGAACTGGAACGGTGCCACTTGGGCCAGGACGCCCGGGTGTACCTCGAGCGACGCCGAGAAAGGCGTCACAACCATGAGGCTGGCGACAGCATGTCGTCGGCCTCGACACAACCCAGAAGGGCAGGCCTTCGCCACGCGAGCCCTGCCTCAGGCATATGCTGCGCAGCATATGCCACAACTATATGCGCCGCAAGCAGCGGCCCCGGTCTATGGTGCAGCCTTGCCCATGCCGGGATACGCGGTGCCAGGTGCGAACCAAGCGTTCGCAGCGCCAGTACCTGCAGCAGCAGGTGCAGGATGTGCGGCCCTTGCACCCCACCTTCGCTTCGCAAGGTGGCCACGCAAGTTTCGCCCGCACCTGCCCTAGAAGTACGACGGCAGCGTCAACCCAGCGGAGTTCATCCAGATCTACTCCACCGCCGTACTTGCTGCAGGAGGGGATGAGGCTGTCATGGCCAACTACTTCCCCGTCGCCTTGACCGGCCCAGCTCGGTCTTGGCTCATGAATCTACCTCAGGGGTCCATAACTATCACACCCGGTTTTTCCGAAGAAACAACCAAGTGAATATCACATGTATGCCAGGATCATTTTCTCATACATGTGATGACAAATAGTGAAGCATCATTTATTACAAGCCAGGTGTCGAATATAAGTAAGTCTTACATAGTAAATGTCTCGATGGACAATAATAAGTTCATCACAAGTAAATAAACTAGCAGCGGAATATTATTCTTTAGGGCTCCATTACAGGCGTTGCCCGGGGGTCTTCATGAACCTAAAAACCTTCCTCGGGTCCAAAATCTTGGTCATTATACACCACCTCATTATCTTGACCTGAGCAGCAATATAAACCAACAAATATGCAAGGTTGAGTACCAATGGTACTCAGCAAGTGTGGGAAAATTATATCATGCATGGCTAGAACAAGGAGAGGTTGAACTCATGGTTAAAGCACTACGCAATTAATACCTATCACCTTAGCTTATTAAGCACCTACATTATTACACAGGTGAAAAGGTCCCAATCTCCCATCCCATCATCATAATCCAATAACCATAATCATCATTTCCAAATGTTAAGCTCCCCGCTTAACTTCCAAAACCATCAATCCTCTAATCATGAATAAGTCCAGGCCGTTCTTAACCGTGAGCACGGCTGTCAAGACAGTTTTGACTCTGCAGAGTTTGTACCACTGTACCCACAAGTAGTGATTTCATCCCCCGTTGCCGGGTGGACTAAAAGAACCTCCATTATGCCAGTGGCTACGATCCACATTCACACTTCCCAGGTGTGTAGCCAGGAGATCGCTACGAAGCCTTTACAAAGGGATTCCCGACGAGCGTGGGCCCACTGAGGTTTCACCCCTAACAGCATACAAGAGGCTCCAACCCCGCTGCAGTGGCCCCCCTCTTGAGCCTTGCGGTTCATATGGTAGTCCAGCTGACACCTACTCCCCGCACCATCCAACACACCCATACTACGCCGGGGATACACCTAATTAATTGGCCAAGCTGCCCCATCTCAGCATGTGGTTGGCACTGTAAAGCCGGGTTACATGCTCCATGAACCGGTCCTTAGGATCCAGGCAAGTACTAAACACAAACCCAAGTCTCGTGCACCCAGCACACAACCAAAACATCCAACTTGCCTTGATCCCTACCTCTACATAACTCACAATGTCTCATTCAAGAGTATGGTATAATAAACTGATGATCTCATATCCCAAATATCCCATTCTAAGCATGGCTAAGCATATGCATGTAAATAAATGACATGACAAAATAAATCCCAACCCAAGCTTCAAGGAAACAAGGTAATGCAATTCTAGGGAAACTTCCTAGCATGGGTTTCATATTTCATTTGACAATGCAAATAATTCTATCTACACATCCTAGCATAGGATCAAAGTGGTCAAGGACACTTGCCTCCTTCTTGCTGCTCTTGAAATTGGTAGTCCTGATCTTGGAAAGGGTTAACTTGCTCTTGAGCAGGTTACCATCACACATAGCAAAAGAAGAACAAAAATCATAAGACATAGTTCACACTTCTTACTTCATACAAACCACACATTCATATTTATAAAAGTTCTTTACCATTATATGTGTTGTGGTTACTTTATGTGTGTTGAGTTGTGGCTTGCATGCACTTTTAACCATGTGTATATGATTCCTACTTTTGTGTCCACCTTTATACTTACATACTATTTATATGGGTTTACAATAAATTTCTTATATTCAACTACTTCACCTTTTTACTACAAAGTGTGTATGAAAAGTATTATTCTTCCCCATATGTGCTTTCATAACTTCTATCAACCCTAAACTGAATTCTTTGTATTTTAGAAACTCCATTTATCATTTACTAGTTGCTATATTTTCAGATTTATATTCCTATGCATAATTGTGTATTTTATTATTAAATTAGTAATACACATCACCTAAACAGATTAGGTTCTGGTCCTAAATAATTTAAAATCATATTTTGACCTTGGCTTATGATGTAGACCATTTCATAATTATTTTCCCTATTTTTCTATAACTATTCTTTACTTAAAAATGTGTCCCTATACTAATAAATGTGAATAATAGATAAAACAGATTTATTTCAGCCCAAAAATATATTTTTATCTCACTCCAAAGTTTTCTAAGTACTGAGAAAGTTTTTAATAAATTTTGACAGTTATGTTTGTCCCCCTTTTTAATTTTTAAACACTAGTTACATATTCAATTTTCTAAATTAAATACTAAACAGGGCTAAAAAGTAAACTCACCCCATTACAGGGTCTATAATATTATTTTCATAATTTCCAGGGGTCTAGCTACACTTATCAGAGGTGTTTTTCTTAATTTCTATTAAGTACAGGGGGCTAAAACTGATTTTTAAATGAATTTACATGATTTTCTGGAGTTCCAGGGGCTAGATCTGAAGTTTCCGGGGCTAGCTCTCAATTCCAGAGAACCCCAGGGGGTAGCACGTAAGAATTTCAGTCTTTATAACGCGGGACTGACGTGGACCGTCCGATTTTAAACCGACGGCTGAGATTATAACATCGAACCGGTACGCGGGGTTTTAAAGTCTACCGTGCGATTTAAAATAAACGGCGCACAAGCGGCCACGTCGCTCTGATCGAGCGCGGGCGGCGCTGCCGGCGGCGCACGGCGGCGGGAAGCGGCGATCTCGGCGGAAAGTTTCGGATCTTCGAGAATTCTGCCTAGAACTGTGATCTTATGGCCAAGATCGGTAGGGGGGAGGTCAGGGATCTCACCTCGGGGGTTTTCTCGAGCTCGGGGGTCCTGGAAAGTGATCGGCGGCGAGGTCCGAGGCAAAACCACGGCGAAGCTTGTCGGCGCTGCGTTTGCACCGTAACTCTCCGAGTTTTCTGCACCTGCAAAGTTCCCCGGAGGCGGTGGATCAAGACCAGCGAGTTAGATCAGAGTTTCCGAGCTTAGATCGGCCAGAATTCACCGGCGAAGTCTCGGTGCTCACCGGAGTAAAAATCGGCGATCGCGTGGGAAAAACTGATCGGAGCTGGGGTTTTTATAGCCGGGGGAGGGCGGTGGGTCAGTTGTGATCGAGTTGGATTCTTCTGGGACCGGAATTCGGGCTGCGGGACGGGTTTTCCGATCGGTTAAGATCGCGCGCGCTCGGGGAAAAGTACGGGGTCGCGGGGTTAGGGATGACAGGTGGGTCCCACCCGTCTGTGAGAGGCAGCGCGGCGCGCGCGGGGGCGGGCTGGCGCGGGGAAGCTGGGCCGACTGGCGGGTTTCGGCCCACTGGCCGGTTTTTTTCCCGTTTCTCTTTTTCTTTTTCCATTTCTTTTCTGTTTTGAGTATAATTTGAATTCCAGTTTGAATTTGAATTTTTGCAAAACATGCAACACGTCCAAAAATTTTTAAATTCCCCTCTGAACATGGTTTAGTGTTTTGAATCAAAATTTTGGGGTGTTACAGCTCTACCCCCCTTAAAAGAAATCTCGTCCTCGAGATTGGTGTTTCTAAGAAAAAAATTCCGGAAATTGTGCCTTGAGCTCATCTTCCCGTTCCCAGGTAGCTTCCTCTTCTGAGTGATGCTTCCACTGCACCTTGCACATCCAGATTCTCTTGTTTCTGGTGAGGCGTTCCATTGTCTCCAAAATCTTGTATGGTTGCTCGGCATAAGACAAATCTTCAGCTACATCCACTTCATTCATGGGTAACACCTCCTCAGGCGTCCTCAGACATTTCTTGAGTTGTGACACATGGAATACATCGTGTACATCCGATAGATGAACCGGTAACTCTAGTTGGTACGCCACTTCGCCTTTTCTTTCCAAAACTTGAAAGGGTCCGATGTATCGAGGTGACAACTTCCCTTTCACCTTGAACCGACGAAGTCCTCTGATAGGGGACACCTTGAGATAAACATAGTCTCCCACGTTGAAAACGAGCTCTCTCATTCGTACATCAGCATAACTCTTATGGCGTGTTTGTGCTATCCTCAAGTTGTTGCGAATCTCCCTCACCTTCGCCTCGGCTTCTTGTAGCACTTCTGGACCAAACACTTTACTTTCTCCTATTTGGTTCCAAAATAGGGGAGTTCTGCACTTCCTTCCATACAAAGCTTCAAACGGTGACATCTTCATACTAGCTTGATAGCTGTTGTTATAGGAAAACTCCGCATACGGTAAGTTCTTGTCCCAACTCCTATTGTTTTTGAGTGCACATGCCCTTAACATATCTTCAAGGATCTGATTGGTTCTCTCCGTCTGCCCGTCAGTTTGGGGATGATAGGCAGAACTGAAGTTCAGATGGGTTCCCATGGTTTCATGCAACTTCTGCCAAAACCTCGAGGTGAACTGTGTCCCTCGGTCCGACACTATCTTCTTTGGCACTCCATGGTAACACACAATCCTTGACATGTACAATTCTGCCAATTTGGATCCACTGTAGCTTTCTTTCACAGGGATGAAATGAGCTACCTTGGTTAGCCTATCAATAACGACCCATATTGAATCATACCCGGATTGGGTCCTAGGCAATCCCACGACAAAATCCATGCTGATTTCTTCCCACTTCCATTCAGGCACTTTGAGTGGTTGCAATAATCCCGCGGGTCGTTGATGTTCTGCTTTCACCAACTGACATGTGTCACATAGGGCAACATGTTCCGCGACATCTCGCTTCATGCCATACCACCAATACCTGCTTTTGAGGTCCTGGTACATCTTCGTACTCCCAGGATGAATGGAATAGTCAGAATCGTGAGCCTCCTTCAAAATTAATTCACGAATCTCCTTTACTTCTGGCACACAGATCCTTTTCCCGTGCCACACCGTTCCTTGTTCATCCTCTCTAAAACCAGGAGCTTTGTTTTCCTTAATGAGCTGTCTGATCTCTTGTATCTTCTCATCATTCTTTTGGCCCTCGCGTATGTCTTGCTCGAGTGTGGAGTCCACTTCCATGGCGATGGCTTCACCACTATTTACTAGACATAGATTGAGTCTTATAACCTCGTCCTTCAATTCTGCAGGCATGTCCTTCAAACTCAACTTATTGACCTGCACTTTCCCACTCAAAGCATCGGCCACGACGTTTGCTTTCCCGGGATGATAGTTGATGCCCACATCAAAGTCATTGATTAGCTCTAACCATCTCCTTTGTCTGAGGTTGAGATCTGGCTGTGTGAATATGTACTTCAAACTCTTATGATCCGTATATATCTCTGTCCTCTTCCCCATCAAATAGTGCCGCCAAATTTTCAACGCGTGTACCACTGCAGCTAGTTCTAGGTCATGTGTAGGATAGTTCTTCTCGTGCTTCCGAAGCTGCCGGGATGCATAAGCCACGACATGTCCTTCTTGCATGAGAACACATCCCAACCCATTTCCAGAGGCATCGCAGTACACTGTGAAATTCTTCTGCATATCTGGCATAACCAGCACTGGGGCTGTTGTCAATCTCTTCTTTATCTCCTGAAAGCTCGTATCGCACTGTGGCGTCCAGGTGAATGTGATTCCCTTTTCCAACAGTTTGGTGAGAGGTCTCGAGATCTTGGAGAATCCCTCAATAAACCGTCGATAGTATCCAGCCAATCCCAAAAAGCTTCGAACTTCCCCGACATTTTCAGGGGTCTTCCACTTCTGGATATCCTCGATTTTGGCGGGATCTACGGAGATTCCTCCCTCCGAGATTATATGTCCTAAAAAGGGAACTCTCTTCAGCCAAAACTCACACTTGCTCAACTTGGCATATAGTTGGTGTTCTCTCAACCTCTGCAACACCAACCTTAGATGTTTCTCATGTTCTTCTTCATCTTTGGAGAAGACGAGAATATCATCTATGAAAACCACCACAAATTTGTCCAGATATTCCATGAATACCTTGTTCATGAGGTACATGAAATATGCCGGGGCATTGGTTAGCCCAAAAGGCATGACAGTGTATTCATACAGTCCGTACCGAGATACGAAAGCTGTCTTGGGAATATCTGATTGCCTTATCTTGAGTTGGTGGTACCCCGACCTGAGATCAATTTTCGAGAACACACAAGCTCCCCTCAACTGATCAAACAAGTCTTCAATGCGGGGTAATGGGTACTTGTTTTTGATGGTTACCTCATTCAAGGCACGGTAATCCACGCATAACCTTTGGGTTCCGTCTTTCTTGGGCACAAATATCACCGGAGCTCCCCATGGTGAGTAACTAGGGCGAATATATCCCTTCTCCGTCAATTCTCTCAAATGATCCTTGAGCTCTTCTATCTGCTTGGAGTCCATTCGATAAGGTCTCTTGTATATCGGGGCTGTCCCCGGTACTAGCTCAATTGCGAACTCCACGTCACGGTTGGGAGGCATACCTGGCAACTCCTCCGGAAAAACATCTGGATATTCCCTGATAGTCCTGATTTCCTCAACTTTCACCTCCACTTGATTTAATTTAATGTCCCTCCTAGGCTCGTGTATTGTTATGAACTTTACTCTGGTGCCACTGGGGTGAGTTAGTTCCACCGTTCTGGTCGAACAATGGATGATTCCTTTATGTTTGGTCAACCAATCCATACCCAAAATAATATCTATCCCTTGTGAATCTATCACTATGAGGTTAGCAGTAAATACTACCCCATTAATGTCTAGGCTCACTTTGGGACACACTTGTCTTGTCCTTATTTCTCCACCTGGAGAGTTTACCGCTAGCATATGGTTCATTTGTGTGGTTGCTAGGTCATACTTCTTAACAAACCCTTGAGCAATGAACGAGTGGGTAGCACCAGAATCAAACAGCAGAGTTGCAAGGTGTAAATTGGCAGGAAACTTACCAACTACCACGTCGGGTGCCTCTTGTGCTTCCTCCATAGTGACGTGGTTCACCCGTCCTCTCACTACATTCTGCTGTTGTGGCGGCGCAGGCTTCTTCTTTGGGCATTTATGGGCGTAGTGCCCCACTTCACCACAGCTGAAACATTGCACCCCAATCTTAGATGCTGGGCCCTTGTTGTCTTGGGGTTGGTTTGGGGGTCCTTGCACTGCTGGTCGAGGTGGATATGCGGGGCGAGGCTGCTGCACAAACTGACGTGGCGGCTGTGCTGGTGCCGCGGGTGGCCTGTAGTTTGGGTTGTACCCTCTTGGTGCTGAATAGGGTACCGCAGCACGGCTCATCTGCCCCGTAGGTTGCTGCATCATACGTGGGCGGGTGTTGCTCCCTGAGGCCTGATGTGACCACCCCGCCTTCCTCTTATTCTCATTTTCAAGGGCCTTTAGCTTCCTTTCCACCACAAATGCTCTGTCCACCATCTTTTGAAAGCTTTCATACTCATTTGAGGACATTGCACACTGCATTTCTGCGGTAAGCCCTTCCACGAAACAATCTTGTTTCTGCTCATCAGTCTCTATGTCCCGTGGGGCATAACGGGATAGTTGAGTGAATTTAGTGAGGTATTCCCTCACCGTCATGTTTCCCTGCTGCAGTCCCAAAAACTCCTTCCTCTTATTTTTGAGTTCACCTCTTGGGATGTAATGGTTACGGAAGCTACGCTTGAACTCTTCCCAAGTGATGTTCTCAGGGTCATGATGGGCGGCCACGTAGGCGGTCCACCAATCAGCAGCAGGTCCATGCAATTGATGAGAGGCAAATAGCACCCTCTCATACCCTTGGCATTGTATTATCCTCATCTTACTTTCAATGGTCTTTAGCCAATCATCTGCCTCCAGAGGTTCAGCAGCACTTGCAAACTTTGGAGGTTGAGTTCCTAGAAACTCACTCAACCTTGGTTGGCGTGGTGCAGCTTGTGGAGGTGGAACTTGGTGCATGTTGGCCACCACTTGAGTCAAGTTCTGGATAAGCTGATTTTGATTCTCCAGCATTTGGTGGAGAGGATCAACTTCTTCACGGTGACTACCCCTGTCCTGGCCTCCAGAAAGATGAGGGTTGCATGCCTCATCATTGTTGTTGGCGGGGTTGGCAGCACGTCCCTTTCCTCTTCCGGCCATCTGGCAGAATCAACAAATGGTAATTTGATATTATTTAGTATCATCTTACTACTTTCCTTTGTTGGCACTTTGAGGTGTTGAGGCTTTTGTTAAAATTTTACGAGGGTTTATATCTCACACCAAATAAATGCACTATTATTTCCTGTGGGTTCACACACCAAAGCAAAACAATCTGAAGACGAGGCTGTGGACAATTGCTCATGGCTTCCACAACTCACGTCACACACCAAGCATTATCACACCATTAACTACGTAACGACTCGACTACTCGACCTCTTGCTAGCTAGGGGAAAGACTCTACACTACTTGTCCTCTTGAGCTGGCTCCTCGGGATCTTCCTCCTCATTTCGGCTACCTTCTGACTCTGCTTCGGGTGGGGAGGCTGCTGGTGGAGAAGTGCGATGACGCCTGATTGCTCGGCGATCCGGGGAGTCAGGAGTCCATGGATCACTCACAGTGACACACAGTTCATTCCCATCTCCTCTTTCTCTCGCCTTTAAGCAAGCTCGCAGCAACGCCTCCGTTTCCTTCAGGGTGTCTCGGACATCCTGAAGCTCTTGTTGACACTCCTGCAGTCGAGTGCTGAGCATAGCAGCATCCTCCAAGCACAAGTCCATGTGCTCATGGGAAGTCCCTTGCTGCACCGGTGGGTACTTGTACTCCGTGGTACCACTCTCACGTTGGAGGACATACATGTACTCAGTTTTGTCCAAGTGGCGACGATAGATGTGACTCTGGCAGGTGATGGCCTCCCAGGTGACATCTTTCTCTGCGTCAACTTGTGTTGTTCGACAAGCTGGAGAGTGGTGAATCTTAAGCAGCTGATTCTCGTGTATAATCCTCATCTCCGAACTCCATTCTTCCCTCTTCTCACGGATGGTCCTGGTGGAGTTATAGTGGATGATTAGCTTGCCCGTATTGCCGGCGGCTTCGAGCATACGTCGAAGACGGCGCAACAAATCTCCTACTGCCAATCCGTAGGAAAGGTACGTCACTGGACGACTCTCCTCTCTTTCGGCAAGGGCAACTACGGGAACTCTCCCTCCTGTGGACTTACGAGCGATGCGAATCATGCGAACCATCTAAAACAAAAGAATTTAAAATTAGTTTAGATAAATTCTCAAACAAAAAATCCTATTTTGAATGAAAGTTGGGGTAAGATGAAGAAAATGACTCCTTTAATAACACTTTTCCACCCACACTTTGGAAAATAGTTTTTAAGAAAATAGGGCCCTTAAATACGTCCATTTCTACCTAGATCCACGTTCCTACGGGCAACCTTGGCTCTGATACCACCTCTGTCACACCCGGTTTTTCCGAAGAAACAACCAAGTGAATATCACATGTATGCCAGGATCATTTTCTCATACATGTGATGACAAATAGTGAAGCATCATTTATTACAAGCCAGGTGTCGAATATAAGTAAGTCTTACATAGTAAATGTCTCGATGGACAATAATAAATTCATCACAAGTAAATAAACTAGCAGCGGAATATTATTCTTTAGGGCTCCATTACAGGCGTTGCCCGGGGGTCTTCATGAACCTAAAAACCTTCCTCGGGTCCAAAATCTTGGTCATTATACACCACCTCATTATCTTGACCTGAGCAGCAATATAAACCAACAAATATGCAAGGTTGAGTACCAATGGTACTCAGCAAGTGTGGGAAAATTATATCATGCATGGCTAGAACAAGGAGAGGTTGAACTCATGGTTAAAGCACTACGCAATTAATACCTATCACCTTAGCTTATTAAGCACCTACATTATTACACAGGTGAAAAGGTCCCAATCTCCCATCCCATCATCATAATCCAATAACCATAATCATCATTTCCAAATGTTAAGCTTCCCGCTTAACTTCCAAAACCATCAATCCTCTAATCATGAATAAGTCCAGGCTGCTCTTAACCGTGAGCACGGCTGTCAAGACAGTTTTGACTCTGCAGAGTTTGTACCACTGTACCCACAAGTAGTGATTTCATCCCCCGTTGCCGGATGGACTAAAAGAATCTCCATTATGCCAGTGGCTACGATCCACATTCACACTTCCCAGGTGTGTAGCCAGGAGATCGCTACGAAGCCTTTACAAAGGGATTCCCGACGAGCGTGGGCCCACTGAGGTTTCACCCCTAACAGCATACAAGAGGCTCCAACCCCGCTGCAGTGGCCCCTTCTTGAGCCTTGCGGTTCATATGGTAGTCCAGCTGACACCTACTCCCCGCACCATCCAACACACCCATACTACGCCGGGGATACACCTAATTAATTGGCCAAGCTGCCCCATCTCAGCATGTGGTTGGCACTGTAAAGCCGGGTTACATGCTCCATGAACCGGTCCTTAGGATCCAGGCAAGTACTAAACACAAACCCAAGTCTCGTGCACCCAGCACACAACCAAAACATCCAACTTGCCTTGATCCCTACCTCTACATAACTCACAATGTCTCATTCAAGAGTATGGTATAATAAACTGATGATCTCATATCCCAAATATCCCATTCTAAGCATGGCTAAGCATATGCATGTAAATAAATGACATGACAAAATAAATCCCAACCCAAGCTTCAAGGAAACAAGGTAATGCAATTCTAGGGAAACTTCCTAGCATGGGTTTCATATTTCATTTGACAATGCAAATAATTCTATCTACACATCCTAGCATAGGATCAAAGTGGTCAAGGACACTTGCCTCCTTCTTGCTGCTCTTGAAATTGGTAGTCCTGATCTTGGAAAGGGTTAACTTGCTCTTGAGCAGGTTACCATCACACATAGCAAAAGAAGAACAAAAATCATAAGACATAGTTCACACTTCTTACTTCATACAAACCACACATTCATATTTATAAAAGTTCTTTACCATTATATGTGTTGTGGTTACTTTATGTGTGTTGAGTTGTGGCTTGCATGCACTTTTAACCATGTGTATATGATTCCTACTTTTGTGTCCACCTTTATACTTACATACTATTTATATGGGTTTCCAATAAATTTCTTATATTCAACTACTTCACCTTTTTACTACAAAGTGTGTATGAAAAGTATTATTCTTCCCCATATGTGCTTTCATAACTTCTATCAACCCTAAACTGAATTCTTTGTATTTTAGAAACTCCATTTATCATTTACTAGTTGCTATATTTTCAGATTTATATTCCTATGCATAATTGTGTATTTTATTATTAAATTAGTAATACACATCACCTAAACAGATTAGGTTCTGGTCCTAAATAATTTAAAATCATATTTTGACCTTGGCTTATGATGTAGACCATTTCATAATTATTTTCCCTATTTTTCTATAATTATTCTTTACTTAAAAATGTGTCCCTATACTAATAAATGTGAATAATAGATAAAACAGATTTATTTCAGCCCAAAAATATATTTTTATCTCACTCCAAAGTTTTCTAAGTACTGAGAAAGTTTTTAATAAATTTTGACAATTATGTTTGTCCCCCTTTTTAATTTTTAAACACTAGTTACATATTCAATTTTCTAAATTAAATACTAAACAGGGCTAAAAAGTAAACTCACCCCATTACAGGGTCTATAATATTATTTTCATAATTTCCAGGGGTCTAGCTACACTTATCAGAGGTGTTTTTCTTAATTTCTATTAAGTACAGGGGACTAAAACTGATTTTTAAATGAATTTACATGATTTTCTGGAGTTCCAGGGGCTAGATCTGAAGTTTCCGGGGCTAGCTCTCAATTCCAGAGAACCCCAGGGGGTAGCACGTAAGAATTTCAGTCTTTATAACGCGGGACTGACGTGGACCGTCCGATTTTAAACCGACGGCTGAGATTATAACATCGAACCGGTACGCGGGGTTTTAAAGTCTACCGTGCGATTTAAAATAAACGGCGCACAAGCGGCCACGTCGCTCTGATTGAGCGCGGGCGGCGCTGCCGGCGGCGCACGGCGGCGGGAAGCGGCGATCTCGCCGGAAAGTTTCGGATCTTCGAGAATTCTGCCTAGAACTGTGATCTTATGGCCTAGATCGGTAGGGGGGAGGTCAGGGATCTCACCTCGGGGGTGTTCTCGAGCTCGGGGGTCCTGGAAAGTGATCGGCGACGAGGTCCGAGGCAAAACCACGGCGAAGCTTGTCGGCGCTGCGTTTACACCGTAACTCTCCGAGTTTTCTGCACCTGCAAAGTTCCCCGGAGGCGGTGGATCAAGACCAGCGAGTTAGATCAGAGTTTCCGAGCTTAGATCGGCCAGAATTCACCGGCGAAGTCTCGGTGCTCACCGGAGTAAAAATCGGCGATCGCGTGGGAGAAACTGATCGGAGCTGGGGTTTTTATAGCCGGGGGAGGGCGGTGGGTCAGTTGTGATCGAGTTGGATTCTTCTGGGACCGGAATTCGGGCTCTGGGACGGGTTTTCCGATCGGTTAAGATCGCGCGCGCTCGGGGAAAAGTCCGGGGTCGCGGGGTTAGGGATGACAGGTGGGTCCCACCCGTCTGTGAGAGGCAGCGCGGCGCGCGCGGGGGCGGGCTGGCGCGGGGAAGCTGGGCCGACTGGCGGGTTTCGGCCCACTGGCCGGTTTTTTTCCCGTTTCTCTTTTTCTTTTTCCATTTCTTTTCTGTTTTGAGTATAATTTGAATTCTAGTTTGAATTTGAATTTTTGCAAAACATGCAACACGTCCAAAAATTTTTAAATTCCCCTCTGAACATGGTTTAGTGTTTTGAATCAAAATTTTGGGGTGTTACAATAACCTCCTGGGGTGAGCTCTGCCGGCAGTTCGTCGCCAACTTCGGCAGCTCCTACACCCGTCCCGGCACGGAGCTTGACCTCCACGCCGTCAAGCAACAACCTGGGGAGTCGCTGCGTTCTTTCATCCAGCGGTTCTCTCAGGTACGCAACACCATCCCGCATATCCAAAGTGCCTCTGTGGTGGTGGCGTTCCGACAGGGTGTCCGGGACAAGAAAATGCTTGAGAAGATCGCGACCAGAGAGGTCCGTGACGTCTCGGAGCTCTTCAGCCTGGCGGACAAGTGCGCCAGAGCAGCTGAAGGGCGGAACTGGCACGCACTGCCGACCTCCGAGTCAGGAGGGCAGCCCGGGTCCGGTGCTGCTGCCTATGGGGGTGGCAAGAAGACCAAGAACCGGGGGAGTGGAAAGATGAAGTCACCATTCACGGCCCCCGTCGCCGCAGCTGCGACGACCAGTGGAGCTCGGGGGCCACGCCCCGACAAAAGGCAGCGGCAATCACCGGCCCCAGACAGTGACCAAGGCGGGCTATGCCCCGTGCATGGCACCTGCAACCATACTGCTGCCGAGTGCTGGGAGATCCAGAGGCTCGCAGAGCGCTTCCGCAAAGGGAGACAGCAGAGGGCTGAAGCGCCGCCCTACCCTCAGAGGGATGGCAAACAGAAGGTCGATGCCCCAGTCACTGCTGCCCACCAGGTGGGGTTCCAGGAGCCTCAGCGTGTCATAAAGACAGTGCATGACGGTGAGGACTCCAGTTGCGACGGTGACAGGCCAGTGTGTTAGCCAACTGCGGCGCGCCTTCGTGCCTCGAACATACCTCTCGGGGGCCGCCTAAGGTCTGTCAACCCCTTGAAGGCCTTGCCAGAAGGGGAAGACGCCTTAGGTCATCCAAGACGAGCCCGGGCCTACCTACCCCTTGAAGGCCTTAGCCAGAAGGGGAGAACTCCCCGGGGGCCCCCAGGAGAAGCCGCGCAGGACCTGATCTAGCGCGAAGATTACAACCTCATCGACAAGACTCGGCTGCAGCGAACACCCCGCAACGCATGTCTTGGCAATGCTCTAAGCACTACCGCCAAAGAACCAAACGCGTCGGGGGCCTGCAGGAGGGCAACCTGGTGAAGCGGCACGCTCTATTCCAAGAAGGACCCATAAGCTCTCCCCCAGCAGGGAAGGTCCCTTCCGAATCATGAAAGCTGCCGCCCCAGGTACACATGCCTTTCAACCGAGAGAGGGATCCGTTCCCAAAAATCCTTGCCATGGAGCAACACTGTAAGTCCTACTTCCTGAGCATCAGTAGGACAGGGTTATTCCCTTCTGTAATAGATCCCATAGAATTTAGGAACAGCGCTTGGGGCAGCTAAGTCTCAAGGGACGGTACAGGACTACGTCCAGTTTAGCCTGGTTCCAACCCTAAGCGCGTAGAGTCTTGCTTCCCTTGAAGACAAGGCGGAACATTGCCTCCCTGTACAGCCAGAATTCCACCTATGGGTACGAATACAGAGCCCTGTTCTACTTAGCTCTCTCTCATGCGCTCATTTAAATTATGCATTAATTTTTATGATTGCACTATCTCTGTATGTTCATCGTACATCTAGCTCCCCCTCTCCTGCGCTCATCCATAGTCGGCATTTGCTATCCTACCGAAGGCGGCTGCGCTTGAGGCACCTGCCGATGGCCGAGTGAGTCTCTCGGGCCTCCCCCAGTCAGGTGTTGCGGTGCCAGTTGGTTACCTCCAGGAAAGGCCTGCGTTGTGCATGGGGGGTCCAGGGTGCGTATCCAGCTTAGCCGGCCCAGAGCCCAAAGCATGCGCATCCTGCCCTCCGGAGGTCCAGGGGAGTATGTTCGCTTTGCCTGGTCATGAACCTAAAGCGCGTGCACTCTGCTTCCCCAGCGCATGGCCCAGTACTAGGGATCGGACGGCCGTACCCGGAGCTCGGAGGGAGCCGGAGCTCCGGCGCCTCGTGCACAGAATTGCCCAAGCCCCGTATAGCGGATCAGGGTCGTAAGACGGATAAGACTAGGAGACGGGAGGGGAGGACCCCCCCAGGAGAATTACGTTTCCTCTGCCTGTGTGCAGGACCTCCAGGTTACGGCAACAGGGACTGTATGAAGCGGGGGGAAAGGAGCTACCAGCTACTCCGGCCTGGGACTGGAAGGACCGGGACCTGCCCCTCCAGCAGGGGCGGGACCCAGGGGCCCCACATGTCCAGCGAGCCTGGAACTCTCTCCTCCCTTAAGGTGGGCTCCGGGCTCGCCACGTGGTGGGCGGAAGCCGGACCTCCCCCTCGGTGGGAGGGCTCCGAAAGCCCTACGTGTCCAACATGGCCGGAGCTCCCGCCTCTTAGGAAGGAGCTCCGGACCCGCCATGTGGCAGGCAGATCTGGAGCTCCCCATAGGGCGAGATCCGGAGACCTCCGGGGGCCCCTAACACGGTTAGGACCCGGGGAGGGTGTCTGTGCAAAGCTCCGAGATTGGAAATGGCCTCTGAGTACCTTGCGGAGCTAAGGACTCAGCCAGGCAAAGCCAAGAAGGAGAGAAAAAGCATCACAGACACAAGTACCCAAGAGAGTCAAATTAAGTAAGGCTCCATGAGCTGGACTACAGACTCGATAAAAAGGGAGAAACAAGTCCTAAGGACCTCTCGGCTCTCGCCGGAACCTTGCGGCTACAAGGGCGGCCACATCCTCGACTTCAGCCCTGGCAGCTTCCTCCCGCTCCGCGGCTGGGCCCTCTCTCGCTGGCTCTAGCGAAAAAGAGGGATCGCGGCTCTTGAAGCATGCCAGCACATGCGAGGCGACCTCTAAAGCTAAGCCGCGGCCCTCGGCCTCAAGCTCGCTGGCGACCACCGAGTCGAGTCTGTCCAGCTTGGCGCCGATCGACTCCAACGCAGGGATCACCTCCGCCACCTTCAATGCAGGAGTCGCGGCCCTCACCGGACTGAAGCCAAGAGGGATCAGGGCGGACCCCGCTCGATCCACGAAACTTGAGACCGCAAGAGCCTCGGAGGACCGCAAGGCTGAGAGCTCCTCCACCTCGCGGCGGGCCGCCTGCAGAGCCTCCAGGTTCCTCTCGGAGAATTCCTTCTTCTTGGCCGCCAGGGAGCTCTCCCGAAGGTGGAGAGTCTTGGCGAGCCGCTCCAACTCAGCGGCCTTCAAGTCGGCGGTCAGCTCCCGGTCCAAGACCGCCCGGCGATCATGGGAGACCTGTTCCTCCCTCAAGTCGAGGTTTGCCTTCAAGATCTCCAGCTCCTCCATCCGAGCTCGAAGGTCATCCTCGCCCGCAGCCAGCTGCGCGGCAACCCTCTCCGCCTCAGCTGCCATGGAACGCTCCCATTCCTCAACGGCGAGTTCACGGCGCTCCAACCGCTGCCGTATCTCCACAGCAGCAGAGAGGCTCTCTTCGGCCCGGGCGTTTGCCTCCAGGGCCTCCCTGTTGATCAGCCGCGATTGGGTGTCCATGCGGTCGACAGCCCGCTTCATCCGGTCGACGAGCGCTTCCCTGAAGTCGAGCAACTCCCGCCTGGAGTCGAGCTCACTCTTAACCTTCGCGGTCCTCTCCCGCAAAAGGTTCCCCCAGATGAGGAGGCGGTCCCGTTCAACCGTATACTCCTCCCGCTCACGCCCTAGTGCAGCCAAGACCTGCCGTACACTCGACTCGGCAAGCGCAAAGGCGTCCGCCAGAGGCAATGGAGCAACAGAGGCTGGGGCAGTCCCCCCGACCTCCTCCATTACCTCGTCCTCAGGAAGAGCCGACGCACCAGCAACCGAGACGAGACGCCGATCAGGAGAAGCTGGCTCCGTGGCTCTGGCAGCCAGGCCAGCCGGGCTCTCTTCAGCTTCTGGCTCCTTGACCTGAGGAGAGGGGCGAGCCGGGGAAGGCGGTGCTGGAGAAGAGGCCAGGCCGCCTAGTGCAGGGTCAACCTGCGCTGGCTCGGGGGCCGCGGTGGCCGTCTCGGCAGGAAGAGATGACACCGCCGCGGAGTCCGGGCACACAGGAACAGGAGAAGTTCGCGCTGGCCTGGGGGCCGCGGCAGTTGCCCCTGGCTCCGAGCGCAGCGGCACAGATTCCCCGCAAGACGGGGAAGGCCGGGAAGCACGGACACTCCAGCGGGCTCTGAACCCCGACTTCCGAGCCGGAGTAGGACTTCCAGAGCCCGCTACCGTCACCAACGGCCGCTCTGCAGTCGCTTGGACTGGCGGAACAGGGGACGCCCCAGAAGCTTCCCTCAGCGCATCAACCTGGGGCCTCGTCGAGTCGCCACTGGAGGGAGTGTCAGGCACCCCAGAATCCCGACTTGGCACCGACGCCGTTGCTGGAGGAGATCGAGCGCGTTTCTTCTCTGGCGGCGGGTTGGAAGCCATGGCAAGGGAGAACTCAAAGGCAAGAGAGCAAAAGCACAAGAGTCCAAGAAGAAACGCTGAGAAGTGCAAAGGGAAGCTGCAATGTGGGTAAGACCCCCTCTAAAAAGCTTCCCGGTGCAATTCCAAGCGATTCGGAACTCTTTGAATATCCCGCACCGGCAACCGCTTCGGTTTCTAGACCGAATGCCAATGACGGGTGGGCCCAAGCCGCCTAACTGAAGCGGTGGGGGCAAGGAGTCAGTCTCCTAAGAAGATGAGCCGGCAAGGCACTTCGGCGGTTCCCGAAGAAAGCGCCGCAACGTGCAGAAGTGGCAGTCTTGGGAACCGCCGCAGTAAAAGCAACCATCAAGTGGGTGCACGCTCCCACGATCCCGTGGCCGTTCGTGCTCCTGCAGCGGTCAATTCGGGACTCAGAGGAAGTGCGCGGATCGGAAGAGACGGAGGTCCCACCTCGGGCTCGCTATCTCCCCCGAGATGGGCCCGGGGGGCCACTGTCGGTACCTGAGATATGGGGTACCCCCGCGCACAGGGTAAAATGCCTAAGGAACTCGCCCTTCTCTGCAGGGAGAGCTCCGAAGGCGCCACGCGTCCGGCGGGGCCGGACCTCCCTCTCCTCAGAGGAGAGCTCCGGGCCCGCCACGTAGCATACAGAAGCCGGACCTCCCCCTCCGCGGGAGAGAGGTCCGAAGGCGCCGCGTGTCCAGCGGGGCCGGACCTCCCTCTCCTCAGAGGAGAGCTCCGGGCCCGCCACGTGGCCAACAGAAGCCGAGCCTCCCCCTCCGCGGGGAGAGGTCCGGAGGCTCCACGTGCCCCGCGGGACTGACCCTCCTCTCCTCTGAGAAGGGCTCCGGGCCCGCCACATGGCAGCAGAACGACGCTGCCTGCCCCGAGCGGTAGGCAGCGGGCGTAAATACGCCCCATACCTTGCCCGTACAGGGTATTCAAGGCCCGCGTCTTCCCAAGACGCGAAGACGCGGAGCACGCTTCTGTCAGGTGCCGTTGCGCCCAGTCGCATCACAGACTGGTGCGCGGTGTCAGAACCTGTCAGCCAATAAACACCGCGACAAGACATCCCATGCCGCCTGCGCCGTCATCAACCACTACGACTAGCATGCGGCATGGGCAGGGCGGCAAGATGAAGACTCAGAAGCCTTCGGCCAGAGACAACTACCGGCATAACTGCAGATATGGTAGATAATAGACAATCTTCCCGGGACCACCTGTCGGGTCCCGGCTCACCTTGTAAGCCGCCCGAGTCTTGGACTATAAAAGACTCGGGTAGGCGTCTGTCGGTACCCTCGATATGGGGTACCCCCGCGCACAGGGGAAAATGCCTAAGGATCTTGCCCTTCTCCGCAGGGAGAGCTCCGAAGGCGCCACGCGTCCGGCGGGGCCGGACCTCCCTCTCCTCAGAGGAGAGCTCCGGGCCCGCCACGTGGCATACAGAAGCCGGACCTCCCCCTCCGCAGGAGAGAGGTCCGAAGGCGCCGTGTGTCCAGCGGGGCCGGACCTCCCTCTCCTCAGAGGAGAGCTCCGGGCCCGCCACATGGCCAACAGAAGCCGAGCCTCTCCCTCCGCGGGGAGAAGTCCGGAGGCTCCACGTGCCCCGCGGAGCTGACCCTCCTCTCCTCTGAGAAGGGCTCCGGGCCCGCCACGTGGCAGCATAACGGCGCTGCCCGCCCCGAGCGGTAGGCAGCGGGCGTAAAGACACCCCATACCTTGCCCGTACAAGGTATTCAAGGCCCGCGTCTTCCCAAGACGCGGAGACGCGGAGCACGCCTCTGTCAGGTGCCGTTGCGCCCAGTCGCATCACAGACTGGCGCGCAGTGTCAGAGGCTGCCAGCCAATAAACGCAGCGACAAGACATCCCATGCCGCCCCCGCCGTCATCATCCACTATGAATAGCATGCGACATGGGCAGAGCTACAAGACGAAGACTCAGAAGCCTTCGGCAGAGACAACTACCGGCATAACTGCAGATACGGTAGATATCAGTCAATCTCCCCGGGACCACCTGTCAGGTCCCGGCCCCCCTTGTAAGCCACCCGAGTCTTGGACTATAAAAGGCTCGGGTAGGCGACGTTAGCAGGGGTTCGGACTCTAGCCATCCGCACCACTGGGTTCGCATTTTGCAACTCATACGCTAGCCATACACTCTCAAGCTGTAACTCACCCCAAGCTCAGGCCCCCGGCCCTGAGCAGCAAGCAATACAGCGAGCTCCATAGCTCGCCGTGGACGTAGGGTTTTACGATCCGGCGGCCTGAACTACGTAAAACTCTCCGTGTCAAGCTCTCACTAACTCGTCCATCTGCGCAAGCTCTCCGCTAGGAACTAGCCCCTCCGAAAAAAGAACCTCCGCGGGCTGCCCAGTGCAGGCCCGGGGGAAGTGTCGACCGAACACTTCGACATTTGGCGCGCCAGGTAGGGGGCTTTTCTCCTAGCGCGACGAGTTTCCGCCGGCGAAGATGACCAAGCTTCCTTAAGCGGCAAACTCTCCGCCCCTGCGCCCGCGGCAAACCGTGACCAGGGGAGAGTACATGATGACACACTCAGGACGGAGTGTGTCAGGGCAAGCTGGGAGCCAGCAACCGGCTCTGGCAGCGCCGACCCCGGCAATGCAGGCTCCATCCAGCGTCAGGCCTTCAGTAGCACCGGGCGTACCCGGTGGGGGTGCGCTAGCCGCAGCAAGGGCGCTACTGCACAATCCGCCTGCTGGGGACGCGCCTCAGGCAGCGACCCAGCAGTGGATTCGCGAGGTAGACCGTCTTGTCGTCGCCACCGCAAACCATTGACTTCGGCGGGGACGACGCTCCGACCAACCGGCTGTGTCGCTGACGCGCACGCCAACGGTTGAGGGGCAGACGGCGGGTTCCAGCTCCACCAAGCTTCCGTCGACGGACCTGAGGACAGAGCTGGAACGGCGCCACTTGGGCCAAGATGCCCGAGTGTTCCTCGAGCGACGTCGAGAAAGGCGTCGCACTCAAGAGGCTGGCGACAACATGACGTCGGCCTTGACCCAGCCTGGACGGCAGACCTTCGCTACGTGAGCTCTGCCCCAGGCGTATGCCGCACAGCATAAGCCACAACCATGTGCTCTGCAAGCGGCGTCCCCGGCCTATGGCGCAACCTTGCCCATACCGGGGTACACTGTGTCAGGCGCAACCAAGCGTTCGCGACACCAGTACCTGCACTGGGAGCCAGCAACCGGCTATGGCAGCGCCGACCCCGGCAATGCAGGCTCCAACCAGCGTCAGGTCTTCAGTAGCGCTGGGCGTACCCAGCGGGGGTGCGCCAGCCGCAGCAAGAGCGCTACTGCGCAATCTGCCTGCTGGGGACGCGCCTCAGGCAGCGACCCAGCAGTGGATTCGAGAGATAGACCGTCTCGTCGTCGCCACCGCAAACCCTCGACTTCGGCGGGGACAACGCTCCGGCCAACCGGCCGTGCCGCTGACGCGCACGCCAATGTTTGGCGAGCAGACGGCGGACTCCGGCTCCACCAGGCTTCCGTCGACGGACCTGGGGGCAGAGCCGGAGCGATGCCACTTGGGCCAAGATGCCCGAGTGTTCTTCGAGCGACGTCGAGAAAGGCGTCGCAACTAAGAGGCTGGCGACAGTATGACGTCGGCCTCGACCCAGCCTGAAGGGCAGATCTTCGCCACGCGAGCTCTGCCCCAGGCATACGCCGTGCAGCATATGCCACAACCATGTGCCCCGCAAACGGCGTCCCCGGTCTATGGAGCAGCCTTGCCCATACCGGGGCACACTGTGCCAGCGGCGAACCAAGCGTTCGCGGCACCAATACCTGCACTGGGAGCCAGCAACCGGCTCTGGCAGCGCCGACCCCAGCAATGCAGGCTCCGACCAGCGTCAGGTCTTCAGTAGCGCTGGGCGTACCCGGCGTGGGTGCGCTAGCCGCAGCAAGAGCGCTGCTACTCAATCCGCCTGCTGGGGATGCGCCTCAGGCAGCGACCCAGCAGCGGATTCGCGAGGTAGACCGTTTCGTCGTCACCGCCGCAAACCCTCGACTTCGGCGGGGACAACGCTCTGGCCAACCGGCCGTGTCGCTGATGCGCACGCCAATGGTTGGTGAACACACGGCAGATTCCAGCTACACCAGGCTCCGGTTTTGGCCGCACCTGCCTGAAAAGTTCGACAGCAGCGTCAACCCGGCGGAGTTCCTTCAGATATACTCCACCGCCGTACTTGCCGCAGGAGGGGATGAGGCCGTCATGGCCAACTACTTCCCCGTCGCCTTGACCGGCCCGACCCGGTCTTGGCTCATGAACCTCCCTCGGGGTTCCATGACTTCCTGGGGAGAGCTCTGCCGGCAGTTCATCGCCAACTTCGGCAGCTCCTACAAGCATCCCGGCACGGAGCTTGACCTCCAAGCCATCAAGTAACAGCCTGGGGAGTCACTGCGCTCCTTCATCCAGCGGTTCTCCCAGGTACGCAACACCATCCCGCATATTGAAAGTGCTTCTATGGTGGTGGCACTTCGACAGTGTCCGAGACAAGAAGATGCTTGAGAAGCTTGCGACCAAAGAGGTCTGCGATGCCTCTGAGCACTTCAGCCTGGCGGACAAGTGCGCCAGAGCAGCCGGTGGGCGGAACTGGCACTCACTGCCAGCTTCCGAAGCCGCAAGACAGCCCGAAGACGGCGGAGTTCAAGCTGAGCTCCCGACCACGTCAGACAGCCAAGAGCCAAGCACTGGCTGACTTCGTGGCTGAGTGGACGCCAACGAAGGCTAACCCAGGGGGCCGCAAAGACGGTGAACCAAAGTACCGAGCTCCGGTCTTCACCGGGCCTCACTGGACGCTCTTCTTCGACGGCTCCTCGCGAAAGCAGGGGGCCGGTGCCGGCGTACTGCTTCTCATGCCATCGGGGGAGCAGTCTGGGTACATGGTGCGTTTCAATTCCAAGGCAACCAACAACTTGGCAGAGTATGAAGCACTCATCTTTGGCCTAAAAGACAGTCCTGTTTTAGGGCGCTCACCAGTTGTTGGCACAGGGCGACTCCCAGCTAGTTATCAAGCAAGTTAAGGGTGAATGCCCTTGCAATGACCCACAGCTAGCTGCTTATCTGCTTCACGTGCGGATGTTGGAGAAAGAATTCCTCGCCTTGACCTGCACCATGAACCGCGTGCTGGCACGGCCGCAGCTGACAACTTCTCAACGAAGACCTCCATCGGAGCCTCCATGCACAAAGGAGTCTTCGAGAGGACGTTGCTGCGGTCCACAGCCCGGCCCGCCGAGCCGGGCGAAGGGGGCTGAAACAGTGCCACGAAGCTAGGCAGTCCCGGCGGCCCTGGATGCCGCCAAAGGATCGTAAGAGTCACTAGGGACTCCGTGCAACCCAGCGCTCAAGATCCAGAAGCTCAAGTAGTCCCGATGCATGGACCACGGAGGTCCGGGACTCCTTGAAGAACATCCTTCCTGATGAACGTGCATCCGCTGAACGGGTGGTGCGGATGGCTAAGTGCTACGCGCTGGTATCTTTACTGGCGTGGCGCCTCGACATCCTATTGCGGTGCATAACACAGGAGGAAGGCTGCGACTAGCTCGCAGTAGTCCAAGGAGGCGAGTGCTGGGAACGCTCATCGTCCCGCGCGTTGGTCAGATAAGCCACCCGGCATGGCTCCTACTGACCGAGAGCCACCTGGACGCCGTCAAACCGGTTAGGGATGCAATGCGTGCCAAGTCCACGCCAAGCAGACCCACACAACCGGTGCAGACGCGCACTCAGAGCCGTCGGGGGATACCGGCTCCTCCATGTCGAGGACCAGCCGGACTTCCCAGGGCCGGGTCACGGGAACTACCCTTCCACATGGTATGCAGGGCCGAAGCCATGCTTACCCCTGATATAGCCATGGGGGTCCCCCCGTGTCCGGCGTACGACGAAGCCACGCATGACCCGCTCTGCGTGAAGACAGGCGCTCCGACGCCACCCCAGTAAGTTCACCATGCTTACTTAGGTGTTTATTTAAATTACGCATTAATTTATATGAACACCTCCCCACGCTCTAGACAGTGTGCGTCCATTGTACACTCGGTTTCTCTTTCCTGCTCTCATGCATAGTCGATATTTGCCGTCCTGCCGAAGGCGGTAGTGCTTGGGGTACCTGCGAGAGGCCCGGTGGCCTTTTGGATCTCCCTCTATATGGGTACTGCACCGCCAGTTGGTCTCCTCCGAGAAAAGACCTACGCTAGAACGGGGGGTCAGGAGCCTTGCTTTGCCCGGTCTTGCAACAAAAGCATGCGCACTCTGCCTCCCAGCGCTACGGTCCGAGTACCAGGGGGCCGGGCGGTTACACCCTGACTGGGGCTGGGGCCAGACCTCCGGGACCAAGTGCACTGGATTACCCAAGCCCCGTATTCCGGCCTGGGACAGTAAGCCAAATGAGACTAAGGGATAGGAAAGGGGGGACCACTGAGCAGTTCCGGACCTCCGCCCCCACAGCTGGGCCGAGCTCCGAGGCCAGCCCTCGCCCTCCTTTCAGAGGCGAGCGCTGATGCCGGACCTCACGCCCTTCGCTGGCCTGAGCTCCGATGACTTCCGGACTCCGCCTCCACAGCCAGGCCGAGCTCCGAGGCCAGCCCTCGCCCTCCTTTCAGAGGCGAGGGCTGATGCCGGACCTCACGCCCTTCGCTGGCCTGAGCTCCGATGACTTCCGGACTCCGCCTCCACAGCCAGGCCGAGCTCCGAGGCCAGCTCTCGCCCTTCTTTCAGAGGCGAGCGCTGATGCCGGAACTCACGCCCTTCGCTGGCCTGAGCTCCGATGACTTCCGGACTCCGCCTCCACAGCCAGGCCGAGCTCCAAGGCCAGCCCTCGCCCTCCTTTCAGAGGCGAGTGCTGACGCCGGACCTCACGCCCTTCGCTGGCCTGAGCTCCTATGACTTCCGGACCTCCGCCCCCACAGCCGGGCCGAGCTCCGATGTCAGGCTTCACCCTCTCCGAAGAGGCTGAACATCGAAGCCGTCAGGACCCTGCCAGCACAGGGAGTACTCAAGACAAGAAAGTGCACGGATCAGAAGAGACGAAGGTCCCACCTCGGGCTCGCTATCTCCCCCGAGATGGGCCCTGGGGCCACTGTCGGTACCCTCGATATGGGGTACCCCCGCGCACAGGGGAAAATGCCTAAGGATCTCGCCCTTCTCTGCAGGGAGAGCTCCGAAGGCGCCACGCGTCCGGCGGGGCCGGACCTCCTTCTCCTCAGAGGAGAGCTCCGGGCCCGCCACGTGGCATACAGAAGCCGGACCTCCCCCTCCGCAGGAGAGAGGTCCGAAGGCGCCGCGTGTCCAGCGGGGCCGGACCTCCCTCTCCTCAGAGGAGAGCTCCGGGCCCGCCACGTGGCCAACAGAAGCTGAGCCTCTCCCTCCGCGGGGAGAAGTCCGGAGGCTCCACGTGCCCTGCGGAGCTGACCCTCCTCTCCTCTGAGAAGGGCTCCGGGTCCGCCACGTGGCAGCATAACGACGCTGCCCGCCCCGAGCGGTAGGCAGCGGGCGTAAAGACACCCCATACCTTGCCCGTACAAGGTATTCAAGGCCCGCGTCTTCCCAAGACGCGGAGACGCGGAGCACGCCTCTGTCAGGTGCCGTTGCGCCCAGTCGCATCACAGACTGGCGTGCAGTGTCAGAGGCTGCCAGCCAATAAACGCAGCGACAAGACATTCCATGCCGCCCCCGCCGTCATCATCCACTATGACTAGCGTGCGACATGGGCAGAGCTACAAGACGAAGACTCAGAAGCCTTCGGCAGAGACAACTACCAGCATAACTGCAGATACGGTAGATATCAGTCAATCTCCCCGGGACCACCTGTCGGGTCCCGGCCCCGCTTGTAAGCCACCCGAGTCTTGGACTATAAAAGGCTCAGGTAGGCGACATTAGCAGGGGTTCGGACTCTAGCCATCCGCACCCCTGGGTTCGCATTTTGCAACTCATACGCTAGCCATACACTCTCAAGCTGTAACTCACCCCCAAGCTCAGGCCCCTGGCCCTGAGCAGCAAGCAATACAGCGAGCTCCATAGCTCGCCGTGGACGTAGGGTTTTACGCTCCGGCGGCCTGAACCACGTAAAACTCTCTGTGTCAAGCTCTCACTAACTCGTCCATCTGCGCAAGCTCTCCGCTAGGAACTAGCCCCTCCGAAAAAAGAACCTCCGCGGGCTGCCCAGTGCAGGCCCGGGGGAAGTGTCGACCGAACACTTCGACAGCGTCGATAGCAGGGGTTCGCACTTGGCAACTCATATGCTAGCCATACACTCTCAAGCTGTAACTCACCCCCAAGCTCAGGCCTCCGGCCCTGAGCAGCAAGCAATACAGCGAGCTCCATAGCTCGCCGTGGACGTAGGGTTTTACACTCTGGCGGCCTGAACCACGTAAAACTCGCCGTGTCAAGCTCTTACTAACTCGTTCCATCTGCGCAAGCTCTCCGCTAGGAACTAGCCCCTCCGAAAAAAGAACCTCCGCGGGCTGCCCAGTGCAGGTCCGGGGGAAGTGTCGACCGCACACTTCGACAGACCTCAAGGCAGAATTCCCTCATCTATTCTCCAATAGCGAATCTCTAGGGCGAGATTCAATTTATGGGGGGTAGATTTGTGACACCCTCAATTTCAATTTCTACATGCATTCATATTTTATATAGAGAAAACATTTTAAAAGAAGTGGAAACAGAAAAAGAATCAAAAGGGTAGCCGAAAAGAGCTAATTCCAGTTCACCGAGAAGCACCGAAGACATTTCTCGTGGCCCGCTAGCCACGTGGCGCCTTCTGAGCTCATCCCCGCAAAAGGGGAGAGGTCCGCCGCTAAACTGGCTACGTGGCAGGCTCCTTGATTGCCTCCGTGAAAGGGGCGAGGTCCGACCCCGTGGGACACGTGTTGCCCCCGGAGCTAGCCTCTGCGGAGGAGCAAGGCCAGCCCCGCAGGACACGTGTCGCCTTCGGAGCTAGACACCTCGGAGAAGTAAGGCCAGCCGCGCGGGACACGTGTCGCTCTCGGAGCTCACCTCCGAGAGATCCGGCCCCGCCAGACACGTGTCACTCTCGGAGCTCACTTCTGAGAGGTCCGACACTATGGGACACATGTTGCTCTCGGAGCTTACCTCCGGGAGGTCTGGTCCTACTGGACACGTGTCATCCTCGGAGCTCACTCCCGAGGAAAAGACACTGAAGGACACACGTCAGCCTCTGAGCTCGACTCCGAGAGGTCCCGCCCTTTGGGAGGTCTGACACTACCGGACACGTGTCACCTCCGGAGCTCACCTCCAGGAGGTCCGATGCAGTTGGACACATGTCGTCTTCGGAGCTCATTCCTGAGCAGAAAGAAAGTCCGGCACTGACATGTGGCGTACGCGGAGCTTACCTCTGAGGGAGAGGGAGGTCCCGTCCGCCAGGAAGCGTGGCGCATGTGGAGCTCGCCTCTGATGAAGAGGGAGGTCTTGCCCGCCTGACACGCGGCACAACCGGAGCCCGCCTTTGCGGAAAAGTGAGACCAGGCCCCTGCTGGACACGTGGAGCCTCCGGAGCACATCACCAAGGAGGTGACGAGATTTGAAGCGGTTTTTCTCCTGTACGCATGGGAAAACCAATATGGAATGGAACCGACATGAATTCCACATTGCTACCGCACCCAAACAATTGAAGATAAGTTGTTAAGATTCAAAAACAATTTGAATAGGACTCTTATTCGAATTCCAATCAGAGTAGGACTCTTCGTTTTCCTCTTATAAATAGAACCGAAAACGTTTGGCCGCAACCACAAAACTCTTTTCACCTCCCGAGTCGATGACTTGGAGCCGTAGCCCCAAACTCACCGAGCTAAACCCCTTCACCGGAGTTTGACACCGGAGAGACCGCCGACGAGCCCAGACATGATCGCCATCGCCGGAGGAGAGCTGACGATCTGTTTTTGCTAGAGGAAGGACCCGAAGGAAGTAAGGTAGGTCTCCATTACCACCTTACGACGTCATCGCGGTTTTCTTTACATCTGTTCTTCGATCCCTTTGAACAGAAGCTTTTTCGTGGACAGATCACGTGTTGATCTAGATCTTGAGTCCAGATCATTACTCACATTTGATCTTTACACCTCTGTTCATCGTAAAACCCCATGCAAAGCTATTAAAACATGCAAGAACATGCAAGAACACGTACAAACCAATCTAATAAAAACTGCATCATAGGATTAGCATGCATATGCATCATTACATCTTGAGAAAAGTTTGTGCACGATAATTGATTGCTGTGAACCTTGTATATGCGTGATCGTGAGTAGAAGTACAAGCTCAGGGAGCTATCTATGACGAGCAACAACACCAAGACTTCGAGATCCAAGAGCAACAGAAGCCGCAAGAATAAGGCAAGTGCCCCTTGACTATATTGATCCCATGTTTTTGGAAAAAACTGTTTTGTTTGCGAAAAATATGAATGCTTGAGTCAACTTGATGGAAAAAACATTTGATAGGAGTTTAGTTTTGTTAACCACTCTTTTTGCCAGGGAAGTTTATGAGTCGGGTATGGTCGTTTTGCTTTTGCTTCGCTATTCTAAGGGATATGGGAAGCGATAGAATGTGTCTAGCTAACTGCACTCGTATGAGTAATGATAATGAGAACTTGTTGATAATGGACATGAATCAGGGGGAGATCTAGGCAACCTTGGTTTGTGGATGAGGTAGAATGAGATGGTGGTTTACTTGCCGTAGATCTAATGACCGGTTCATGCGAGCATGCCAGGAATACAGTGCCACGACAAGGCCAAATATGGGTGCGGCTTAGATGACTAATTAGGTATGTTGCTAGATTATTATGGATCGTGGAAGGCGCGGGAATGGGAGTCGAGTGAGGACTGTCCTGGGAACTGCATGGCACAAGAGGGGGCCCGTGTGTGGGTGAATTGGAGATTCTAGTCCGCTGATGAAACCTTAGTGTTCATACATCTAGTAGCCCCTTTGTAAAGGCTATTTTGTGATCTCTTGACTATACACCGGTGGTTGTGTACTGGTATAATGGAGGTTCTGCAGTCGCCGACAGGTGACGAAATCACAAACTTGTGGGTAAAGTGGTGCAAACTTTGTAGAGTCTAAAACTATCATGATAGCCGTGCTTCCGGTCACAAGCGCCTGGACAACTCACATGATTAGATGGGTATGGTTTTGGGGATGGTTTTGGATGGTTCGTTTTGGTTATTGGGATGGTATTGATTTGGTCTTAGAATTGGTTTCGGGACTGTTGGGTCCTGGTAATGAGAATGGTTTCGGACTGTTGAGTCAAAACAATGAGCATTGGTCTCGGTATGAGATGGAATTGAATATGAGATGAGATGGTAGTGAATACGAGATGATATTCATGAGCATGAGAAAAGTTGAGAAAGTTAAATGTCTGGAAGGGACATAAAAAGTGGTGAATCATGATGGAGGTATGTTGATGTTTAAATACATGTTGGGATTACATTCATTTAAAGCAAGTTGCTGTTTTTATCATGTTTTGTGAAATAAAACTTTGCTTTCTGCAATGAGCCTTTTTATACCTATCTTGCTGTGAGCTACATATCATATTTTCCCGCACTTGCTGAGTACGTCATGTACTCAAACTTGCATTATTACTACATCATCAGCAACAGTAGAGGAGTACTATGAAGACCACGTGGAGTATTAGGAGTGTGATCCACCTCAACCTTGCCTGTGGAGTAGAGATGGAGCCGCTGCTGCTGCTTAGTTTGCTTCTGCACTAGTTAAAAGACTTCCGCTGCTAGAATAGATTAAAGACTTCCGCTGCAATAGAGATTGATGTAATAAAATACTTGAATCTATTCAATCGTGATTATATATATTCTGAATTCAGTTTGTGGATTAAATATCTATGTGTGATGAACATCCTGTGCACACATACGCATCAGTCCAGGTTCCTCACAGAACCGGGGCGCCACATTGACTAAGCATACACAGTTTCGCAAACAAAACAGTTCCAAAAACATGGGATCAATATGGTCAAGGGGCACTTGCCTTGTTCCTGTGGATCTTGTTGCTCGTCTCGATGTTCTGGTGCTGTAGTCCTTCGTAAGTAACTCCGTGAGCTTGCCCTTCTACTTCACGATTACGCACATACAAGATTCACAACAATCAATTATCATGCACAAACTTTACTCAAGATGCAATGATTCATATGCATGCTAATCCTATGGTGCTGTTTTATTAGATCAGTTTGTACGTGCTCTTGCAAGGCTTGCATGGGTTTTACGATGAACAAAGGTGTATGGATCAAATGTGGACGTGGTAAAGATCTTGACTCAAGATCTAGATCAAACCGATCAACACGTGATCTATCCACATAAAAAGCTTCTGTTCCAAGGGAACGAAGGAAACAGATGTAAAGAAAACCGTGATCTCATTGTAAGGTGGTAACGGAGACCTACCTTACTTCCTTCGGGTCCTTCCTCCTAGCAAAAACAGATCGTCGGCTCTCCTCCGGCGATGGCGATCATGTTTGGGCTCGTCGGCGGTCTCTCCGGTGGTCAAACTCCGGCAAAGGGGTTTAGCTCGGCGAGTTTAGGGGCTAGGGCTTCTAAGTTGTCGGCTTAGAAAAGATGTTACGACCAAGGGGTTGTTTCGGGTTCTATTTATAACCGAAAAAAGAAGAGTCCTAATCTGATTGGATTTCAAATAAGAGTTCTATTTAAATTGTTTTTAAATCTTAACAACTTATCTTTAATTGATTCGGTGTGGTAGCAACGTGGAGTTCATGTCGGTTTCCTCAGTACCGGGCATTCATGTACAGAGGAAAACCACTTCAGAATCACGTCCTTCCGCAGGGATAAGCTCCGTAGGCTCCACGTGTCCAGCGGGGGCCTGGACTTCCCTTTTCCTCAGGGGCGAGCTCTGGTTGTGCCGCATGTCAGGCGGGCGAGACCTCCCTCTCCCTCAGAGGCGAGCTCCGCGTACGCCACGCGTCAGTGCCGGACCTCCCCTCTCTTCGGAGGTGAGCTCCGAGAGTGCCACGTGTCAGAGCCGGACCTCCCCTCTCTTCGGAGGTGGGCTCCGATAGTGCCATGTGTCCTAGCAACGCCGGACTTCCTTTCTGCTCAGGAATGAGCTCCGAGGTTGACACGCATCCAACAGCGTCGGACCTCTTTCTTCTTGGAGATGGGCTCCGAGGACGACACGTGTCAAGCAGGGCGGAACCTCTCGGGGGCGAGCTCCGAGGTGGACGCGTGTCCTGCAGTGTCTTCTCTTCGGAAGTGAGCTCCGAGAATGACACGTGTTCAGTAGGACCGGACCTCCCGGAGGTGAGCTCCGAGAGTGACACGTGTCCCGCGCGGCTGGGCATTACTTCCCCGCAGCGACTAGCTCCGGTGTCAACACGTGTCCTGCGGGGCTGGCCTCACTCCTTTTTCAGAGGCAAGCTCTGAGCCTGCCACGTAGCCAATTAGCGGCGGACCTCTCCCCCTTTGCGGGGATGAGCTCCAAAGGCGCCACGTGGCCAGCGGGCCGCGGGAAATGTCTTTGGCGCTTCTCGGTGGATTGGATTTGACTCTTTTTGGCTCTCTTTCACCTGTTCTACTTCTTTTAAAATGCTTTCTCTATATGAATTATGAATGCATGCATGAATACGAAATTGAGAGTGTCACAGCTCGCATCAGGAGAAGGGGCAAGGTCCGACCCTGCTGGACACGTGTTGCCTTCGGAGCTAGTCTCTGCGAAGAAGAGAGGCTCAACCCCACGGGACACGTGTTGACTACGGAGCTAGTCTCTGTGGAGGGAGCGAGGTCTGGCATCGTGGGACACGTGTCGACTTTGATACTCACCCCTGCGGAAGGGATGAGGTCCGCCCCGCTGGACACGTGCCGCTCTCGGAGCTCGCCTCCGAGAGGTCCACCCCACGGGACACGTGTCGCTCTCGGAGCTTGCCTCCGAGAGGTCCGACCCCGCGGGACACGTGTCACCCTCGGAGCTCACCTCCGAGAGGTCCGGTCCCAATGGACACATGTCATCCTCGGAGCTCACCTCCGAGGAGAAGGGAAGTCCGACACTACTGGACACGTGTCAATCTCGGAGCTCGTCTCTGAGGAGAAAGGAAGTCCGGCGCTACTGGACACGTGGCACTCTCGGAGCTCACCACTGAGGAGAGGGGAGGTCCGGCACTGACACGTGGCGCCCCCAGAGCTCGCCTCTGTAGAGATGGGAGGCCCGACCCGCCAGACACGTGGCGCACGCGGAGCTCGCCTCTGAGGGAGAGGGAGGTCCCGCCCGCCAGACACGTGGCGCACTCAGAGCTCACCTCTGAGGAAAAAGGGAGGCCCGGCCCCCGCTGTACACGTGGTGTATCCGGAGCTCACCCTGTGGAGGTGACGAGATCCTTAAGCGGTTTTTCCCTATGCGCGGGAGCACCCGGTACTGAGGAAACCGACACGATCTTCTTCCACGATTGCTGCCGCATCAAATCAATTGGAGATAAGTTGTTAAGATCTAAAACAAATTGAATATGACTCTTATTTAAAATCCAATCAGAGTAGGACTCTTCTTTCACCCCTTATAAATAGAACCCAAAACCCTCTGGCTGCAACCACATACCTATTTTCCACCTCCCGAGTCGACGACTTGGAGACCCTAGCTTCTAACTCGTCGAGTTATACACCCTTCGCCGGAGTTTAGCCACCAGTGAGACCGTCGACGAGCCTCGTCACGCTCGCCGTCGCCGGAAGAGAGCTGACAAACTGTCCTGCCGCCATTGCTAGGAGAAAGGCCGAGGTAGGTCTTCGTTACCATCTTATGACATCATCGCGGTTTCTACACATCTGTTCTCTTCGAACAGAAGTTTTTTTCGTGTGGACAGATCACGTGTTGATAGGTTTTTTACAGTGGAATTGATCTAGATCTTGAGTCAAGATCATCACCACGTCCACACTTGATCCGTACACCCTTGTTCACCATAAAACCCCATGCAAGCCCAGTAAAACATGCAAGAACACGTACAAACTGATCTAAATAAGACATCGTCATAGGATTTGCACCATTGCATCTTGAGTAGAGTTTGTGCATGATGTTTGATTGCTATAATTTTATATGTGTGTGGTCGTGTGACACCCTAGTTCTGAGAGAGAACCTCTCAGAACCGAGACTGATGCGTATGTGTGCCCAGGATGTTCATCACACATACACGTATAATCCGCAAACTGAATTTCAGAATAATACCACGAATAACAGGGTTTATTACAATGTCTTATGAGTCTTGGACTCATTCTAGCAGCGGAAGTCTTATCTTAGCAGCGGAAGTCTTATCCTAGCAGCGGAAATCTTTATTCTAGGAGCGGAAGTCTTCTAAACTATTGCGGAAGCAAACTAAGCAGCAGCAGCGGCTCCATCTCTACTCCATCCCCACAGGCAAGTTGACGGTGGATCACACTCCTAGTACTCCACGGTGTCTTTATAGTACTCCTGTCCTGTTACTGATGATGTATGATAATGCAAGTTTGAGTACATGATGTACTCAGCAAGTGCGGGAAAATATGATATGCAGCTCACAGCAAGATAGGTATAAAAAGTCTCATTGCAGAAAGCAAAGTTTATTTCTCAAAACACGATAAAAAAATAGCAACTTAGCTTTAAGTGAATATAATCCCAACATGTATTTAAACACCAACATACCTCCATAATGTTCCATCACTTTCATGTCTCTTCCAGATATTTATCTTTGTCAACTTTTCTCAAGCTCATGAATACCATATCGTATTCACTACCATTTCATCTCATATTCAATTCCGTCTCATACCGAGACCAATGCTCATTGTCATGACTCAACAATCATGCAACCAATCTCATTACCCAGACTCAACAGTCCCGAAAACCATATCAAAGACCAAACCATAACCAAACCAAAAATCATACTGAACCATCCAAAACCATTCCATCTAATCATGTGGGTTGTCCAGACGCTCATGACCGTAAGATTGGCTATCATGATAGTTTTAGACTCTGCAGAGTTTGTACCACTTTACCCACAAGTTTGTGATTTCGTCACCCGTCGGCGACTGCAGAACCTCCATTATACCAGTACACAACCATCGGTGTATGGCCAAGAGATCACAAAATAGCCTTTAAAAAGGGGCTACTAGATGTATAGACTCACTAAGGTTTCGCCAGCAGGCTAGAATCTCCAATTCTCCCACCTACGGACCCCCTCTTGTGCCTTGCAGTTCCCAGGGCAGTCCTCACTCGACTCCCATTCCCCGCGCCTTCCACAGTCCATAACAATCTAGCAACTCACCTAATTAGTCAGCTAAGCCGCACCCATATTTGGCCTTGTGGTGGCACTGTTATCCTGGCATGGCTCGCATGAACCGGTCCTTAGATCTACGGCAAGTAAACCACCATCTTGTTCTACCTCATTCACAAACCAAGCTTGCCTAGATCTCCCTCCGATTCATGTTTATTAACATCAAGTTTTCTTTATCATTACTCATACAAGTGCAGTTAGATATACACATTCTATTGCTTCCCATATACCGTAGATTAGCGAAGCAAAAAGCAAAAACGATCATACCCGACTCATAAACTTCTCTGGCGACAAGAGTGGTTAACAAAACTAGTAAACTCCTATGAAAGGGTTTCCCATCATGTTGACTCAAGCACACACACGTTTTCGCAAACAAAACAGTTTTCCAAAAACATGAGATCAATATGGTCAAGGGGCACTTGCCTTGTTCCTGTGGCTTCTGTTGCTCTGGGATCTCGAAGTCTTGCTGCTGAAATCCTTCGTAGATAGCTCCCTGAACTTGTCCTTCTATTTATGATCACGCACATACAAGATTCATAGAAATCAATTATCATGCACAAACTTTACTCAAGATGCAATGATGCATATGCATGCTAATCCTATGGTGCAGTTTAGTTTGTACGTGCTCTTGCATGGCTTGCATGGGTTTTATGATGAACAAAGATGTAAAGATCAATTGTGGACGTGGTGATGATCTTGACTCAAGATCTTAGATCAAACTGATCAACACGTGATCTATGAAAAAGCTTCTGTTTTGAAGGAATCGAAGAACAGTTGCAAAGAAAACCGCGATGATGTCGTAAGGTGTTATTGGAGACCTACCTTGCTTCCTTCGGGTCCTTTCTCCTAGCAAAAACAGATCGTCGGCTCTCCTCCGGCGATGGCGATTATGTCTAGGCTCGTCGGCGGTCTCTCCGGTGGTCAAACTCCGGCGAAGGGGTTAAGCTCGGCGAGTTTGGGGGCTAGGGCTTCTAAGTTGTCGGCTTAGAAAAGATGCTACAACCAAGGGGTTGTTTCAGGTTCTATTTGTAATCAGGAAGAGAAGAGTCCTAATTTGATCGAAATTCGAATAAGAGTCCTATTCAAATTGTTTTTGAATCTTAACAACTTATCCTCAATTGATCTGGTGCGGTAACAACGTGGAATTCGTGTCGGTTTCCTTTCGTGTCGGTATTCTCGCGCGTACAGAAGCAAAAACTGCTTCAAATCTCGTCACCTCCGTGGTGATGAGCTCCGGAGGCTCAACGTGTCCAGCGGAGGCCGGGCCTCCCTTTTCCGTAGAGGCGGGCTCCAGTTGTGCCGCATGTCAGGCGGACGAGACCTCCCTCTCCCTCAGAGGCTCCGCGTGCGCCACGCGTCCTGGCGTGCGAGTTCCGCGTACGCCATGTGTTAGTGCCGGACCTCCCCTCTCTTCGGAGGTTGGCTCCGAGAATGCCACGTGTCCAGTAGCACCAGACTTCCTTTCTCCTCAGAGACGAGCTCCGAGGTCGACACGTGTCCAATAGCATCGGACCTCCCGGAGGTGAGCTCCGGAGGTGACACGTGTCCGATAGTGTCAGACCTCTCGGAGGCGAGCTCCGAAGGAGACACATGTCCAGTAGGACCGGACCTCTCGGAGGTTAGCTCCGAGAGCGACACGTGTCCCGTACGGCTGGTCCTCTCTTTTCCACGGTGACTAGCTCTGAAGGCGACACGTGTCCTGCGGGGCTGGCCTCGCTTCTCCGCAGAGGCTAGCTCCGAGGGCAACACGTGTCCCACGGGGTCAGACCTCGCCCCTTCCGCAGAGACGAGCCCCGAGCCTGCCATGTAGCCAGTTTAGCGGTGGACCTCTCCCCCTTTACGGGGATGAGCTCCGAAGGTGCCACGTGGCCAGCGGGCCGCGGGAGTTGTCTTCAGCGCTCTCGATGAACTGGAATTTGCTCTTTTCGGCTATCCTTTTGATTCTTTTTCCGTTTCCACATCTTTTAAAATGTTTTCTCTATATAAAATATGAATGCATGCAGAAATCGAAATTGAGGGTGTCACAAATCTACCCCCCTTAAATTGAATCTCACCCTCGAGATTCGATAGTGGAGAATAGATGACGAAATTCTACTTTGAGGTCTTCTTCACGTTCCCATGTGGCTTCAGCTTCGGTGTGATGGCTCCATTGTACCTTGAACCAACGGATCACCTTGTTCCTCGTGACCCTTTCCTTCACGTATAAAATTTGGACAGGGTGCTCTACATAGGTTAGATCCTCTTGAAGTTCATGCTCTTTCATTGGTACTTGCTCTTCCGGTACTCTCAAGCACTTCTTGAGCTGGGATACATGAAACACGTCATGCACGTCGGAGAGGTGCGTTGAGAGCTCTAGTTGATAGGCTACTTCTCCTCGCTTGCCAAAATTTTAAATGGCCCGATATAGCGAGGTGCTAGCTTTCCTTTGATGTTGAAACGTCGTTGGCCACAGATAGGCGATACCTTAAGGTATACGAAGTCTCCTACTTCGAAAGTCAACTTCCTTCGCCTATTATCCGCATAGCCTTTCTGTCATGACTGAGCAGCCTTCAAGTTCTCCCGTATTGTTTGGACTTGCTTCTCAGCCTCTTGCAACACTTCGGGTCCAGACACTGGGTTCTCCCCGGTCTCGTTCCAAAACAATGGCGTTCTACACCGTCTACCATACAATGCCTCAAAAGGTGACATCTTCAAGCTAGCTTGATAGCTGTTGTTATAGGAGAATTTGGCATACGGCAAGCTCCTATCCCAACTACGCCCATGTTTCAAGGTGCAAGCTCTCAACATGTCCTCCAAAATTTGGTTTGTCCTCTCGGTTTGTCCATCGATCTGCGGGTGGTAAGCGGAGTTAAAATCCAGTCGTGTACCCATAGCCTCATGCAGCTTCTTCCAGAACCTGGAGGTAAACTGGGAACCCTGATCTGAGACTATCCTCTTTGGGACTCCATGACCCGATAGACTACTTCTCCTCGCTTGCCCAAAATCTTAAATGGCCCGATATAGCGAGGTGCTAGCTTGCCTTTGACGTTGAAACGTCGTTGCCCACGGATAGGCGATACTTTAAGGTATACGAAGTCTCCTACTTCAAAAGTCAACTTCCTTCGCATATTGTCCGCATAGCCTTTCTGTCGTGACTGAGCAGCCTTCAAGTTCTCCCGTATTGTTTGGACATGCTTCTCAGCTTCTTGAAGCACTTCAGGTCCAAACACTTGGTTCTCTCCGATCTTGTTGCAAAACAGCGGTGTTCTACACCGTCTACCATATAATGCTTCGAAAGGTGACATCTTCAAGCTGGCTTGATAGCTGTTGTTATAGGAGAACTCAGCGTACGGCAAGCTCCTATCCCAACTACGCCCATGTGTCAAGGCGCAAGCTCTCAACATATCCTCCAAAATTTGGTTTGTCCTTTCGGTTTGTCCATCGATTTGCAGGTGGTAGGCAGAGCAAAATCCAGTCATGTACCCATAGCTTTCTGCAGCTTCCTCCAAAATCTAGAGGTAAACTGAGAACCCCGATTTGATACTATCCTCTTCGAGACTCCATGGCGGCACACGATTTGCTCCATGTACAGCTTGGCTAGTTGTGCAACATTGTACACGGTCTTAACAGGAAGAAAATGAGCGGTTTTCGTGAATCGGTCCATGATAACCTAGATGGAGTCGTAACCCGACCGAGTACGTGGCAATCCGACGATGAAATCCATACTAATGTCTTTCCACTTCCACTCGGGTACCTTCAAGAGTTACAACAGTCCAGCGGGTCTTTGATGTTCGGCCTTCACCCGTTGGCATGTGTCGCATAGGGCAACATACTCGACTATGTCCCTTTTCATACCATCCCACTAATAACAAGTCTTCAAGTCCTTGTACATCTTGGTACTTCCGGAATGCATGGAACAAGGTGAGTCATGTGCCTCCTTTAATATCGTGTCACGGATGCGCTTCACGTTAGGCACACAAATCCTTTTTCCTAGCCAAAGCGTACCCTTATCGTCTTTCTTGAAGTCCTTTTTGATGCCTTGTTAGATCATTTCCTTGATCTCTTTGATCTTCTTATCTGTAGATTGGCCATCTCTTATCTCTTGTTCCAATGAAGAGTGAAGATCGATTACTTCCATCTCGTTCAAGAACCCGAGATGTAACCGTTTGAACTCCTTGCGCAGCTCGGGCAGTAGCTCCCGAACCGTGAGTTAGTGACATGCTCCCTTCCAGCTCAATGCATCAGCTACTATGTTGGCCTTTCCGGGGTGATAGTTGATTCTAACATCATAATCCTTGATGAGTTTCAACCATCGACGTTGCCTTAAGTTCAAATCCGTTTGGGTGAATATGTACTTGCGGCTTTTATGATCCATATAGATCTCACATCGGTGGCCAAGGATATAATGTCTCCAAATCTTCAATGCATCCACCACGGCTGCAAGTTCCAAGTCATGTGTAGGGTAATTAAGCTCGTGCTTCTTTAATTGTCGTGAGGCATAGGCTACCACTTGTCCTTCTTGCATGAGCACACACCCGAGCCCTTGTCTGGATGCATCATAATATATGTCGAAGCTCTTGCTCACGTCCGGCAATATCAAAACCGGCGCTGTGGTTAGCCTTTTCTTGAGCTCCTCAAAGCTTTCTTGGCACACTGATGTCCACTAGAACGCCTTTCCCTTTATCAATAGCTCCGTCATAGGCTTCGCTATCTTGGAGAAGTCCTTGATGAAGCGTCGGTAGTATGCAGCCATCCCAAGAAAACTCTGAATATCTCTCACGTTTTGCGGTTGGTTCCACTTCAGAACATCTCCCACTTTTCCGGGATCAACTGATACTCCTTTCTTGGAGATAAAGTGGCCTAGGAACGATATCTCCTTTAGCCAAAATTGACATTTGCTGAGCTTGGTATATAATTGATGCTCTCGCAGCTTCTGTAATGTCAATCTCAAGTGTTCTTCATGTTCTTACTCACTTTTCGAATACACCATGATGTTGTCGATGAAAACCATGACGAACATGTCCAGGTACTCCATGAAGACTTTATTCATGAGGTACATGAAGTATGCGGGTGCATTCATTAACCCAAAAGACATAATGGTATATTCGTACGAACTATACCGTGTTCGAAAGGCAGTCTTGGGTATGTCGGAGGGCTTAATCTTCAGCTGGAAATATCCCGACCGAAGATCAATCTTGGAGAAGACTCGAGCTCCTTTCATTTGGTTGAACAAGTCTTCTATCCAGGGCAGCAGGTATTTATTCTTGATCGTCACCTCGTTGAGAGACCTATAATCCACACACATCCTTTGGGTCTCATCCTTCTTGTCCACGAAGAGCACGGGGGCTCCCCACGGTGACGAGCTTGGACGTATAAATCCCTTCTGTAACTGCTTCTAGATCTACTTCTTGAGCTCCACTAGTTCATTGACGGGCATCCTATACGGTCTCTTTGCTATAGGTGCAGTTCCGGGTACCAAGTCAATGGAAAACTTGATGTCCCGGTCAGGTGGCATACCTGGAAGTTCTTTCAGGAACACGTCCGAGAATTCTTGAACCACCGGAATGCTTTCCAGCGTTGCTCCTTTGACGTGGTTCAACGTTGCCTTCTCGGTTGTTGGTTGGGCTGACTCAAACTCAATACGGGTACCGTGCTCATTTGTTAACTGCACGCTCCTCTCGGCACATTGGATTACTCCGTTGGACACCCTCATTTTCGATTTCTGCATGTATTCATGTTTCATTTAGAAAAATATTTTAAAATAAGTTGAAACAGAGAAAGAATTAAAAAAGATAGCCAAAAAGAGCCAATTCCAGTTTGCCGAGGAGCGCTGTAGACAATTTCCACGGCCGCTGGCCACGTGGCGTGTTCGGAGCTTATTTCTTCAAAGGGGGAGAGGTCCACCGCTAAACTGGCTATGTGGCAGGCTCGGGGCTCATCCCCGCAAAAGGGGGAGAGGTCCGACCCCGTGGGACACGTGTTACCCCCGGAGCTAGACTCTGCGGAAGAGCGAGATCAGCCCCGCAAAACACGTGTTGCCTTCGGAGCTAGTCACCGCGGAAAAGAAAGGCCCAGCCGCACCGGACACGTGTCGCTCTCGGAGCTCACCTCCAAGAGGTCCGGTCCTCTTGGACACATGTCACCTCCAGAGCGCGTCTCCGGGAGGTCTGACACTACCGAACACGTGTCACCTCCGGAGCTCATCTCCGGGAGGTCCATCACTGTTGGACACGTGTCCAACTCGGAGATCGTCTCCGAGAAGAAAGGAAGATTCGGCGCTGCTTGACACGTGGCATTCTCGGAGCTCACCTTCGAAGAGAGGGGAGGTCCAGAATTGACACATGACACACTCGGAGTCACCTCCGAAGAGAGGGGGAGGTCCGGAATTGACACGTGGCATTCGCGGAGCTCGCCTCTGTTGAGAGGAGAGGTCCCGACCCACCAGACACGTGACGCACGCGGAGCTCGTCTCTGGAGAGGGAGGAGGTCCCGCCCGTCAGGACACATGGCGCACGCGGAGCTCACCTCTGAGTAAGAGGGAGATCTCGCCCGTCTGACACGCGGCACAACAGGAGCCCGCCTCTGCGGAAAAGAGAAGCCCAGGTTCCCGCCGGACACGTGGAGCCTCTGGAGCTCACCGCCGCATGGGTAACAAGATTTAAAATGGTTTTTCTTCTGTACGCGTGGGAATCCCCAGTACTGAGGAAACCGGCACAAATTCCATGTTGCTATTGCACCAAATCAACTAAAGATAAGTTGTTAATATTCAAAAACAATTTGAATAGGATTCTTATTCGAATCCCGATCAGATTAGGACTCTTCTTTTCCCGATTATAAATAGAACCCAAAACAACCCCTTGGTCGTAACATCTTTTCTAAAACCGACAACTTAGAAGCCCTAGCCCCCAACTCGCAGAGTTGAACCCCTTCGCCGAGTTTAACCGCCGGAGAGACCGCCAACGAGCCTGGAACACGATCGCCATCGCCGGAGGAGAGCCGACGATCTGTCTTGCTAGAAGAAGGACCCCGAGATCAAGAAGAGCGTAAGGTAGGTTTCCAATACCACCTTACGACATCATCGCGTTTTCTTTGCATCTGTTCTTCAATTCCTTTCGAACAAAAGCTTTTTCATGGACAGATCACGTGTTGATCGGGTTGATCTAGATCTTGAGTCAAGATCATCGCCACGTCCACATTTGATCCCTACACCTCTGTTCATCGTAAAACTCATGCAAGCCATGCAAGAACACATACAAACTGATCTAATAAAACTGCATCATAGGATTAGCATGCATATGCATCATCGCATCTTGATTAGAGTTTGTGCATGATATTGATTGCTGTGAACCTTGTATATGTGTGATTGTGAGTAGAAGGACATGCTCAGGGAGCTATCTACGACGAGCAACAATAGGACTACGAGATCCAAGAGCAACAGGAACCGCAAGAATAAGGCAAGTGCCCCTTGACCATATTGATCCCATATTTTAGAAAACTATTTTGTTTGTGAAAAGGTGTGTGTGCTTGAGTCAAACATGATGGGAAACCCTTTCATAGGAGTTTACTAGTTTTGTCAGACCACCCTTGTCACCAGGAAAGTTATTGAGTCGGGTATGGTTTTTGCTTTTATGCTTCGCTGAGTCCATGGGATTATGGGAAGTGAGATAGATGTGTAGCTAACTGCACTCGTAAGAATGATGAGAAACTGATGTTGTTAATGAACATAAATCAGAGGGAGATCTAGAAAAGCCTTGGTTTGTGGGTGAGGTAGTATGATATGGTCGTTACTTGCCGTAGATCTAAGGACCGGTTCATGCGAGCATATGCCAGGATAACAGTGCCACCACAAGGCCAACTATGGGTGCGGCTTAGCTGAGTAATTAGGTAAGTTACTATATTGTTATGGACCGTGGAAGGCACGGGGAATGGGAGTCGAGTGAGGACTGCCCTGGGAACTGCATGGCACAAGAGGGGAGTTGTGGGTGGGAGAATTGGAGATTCTGGCCTGCTGGTGAAACCTTAGTGAGTCCATACATCTAGTAGCCCCTTTGTAAAGGCTATTTTGTGATCTCTTGGCCATACATCGACGGTTTTGTACTGGTATAATGAAGGTTCTGCAATCGCCGACGGGTGACGAAATCATAAACTTGTAGGTAAAGAGGTGCAAACTCTGCAGAGTCTAAAACTATCATGATAGCCAAGCTTATGGTGACGAGCGCCTGGCCAAATTCCATGATTAGTTGGGATGGTTATTGGGAGGTTATGGTTTTTGGTTTGGTTATTAGTTTGGTTATGGTTTTGGTTTTCAGGACTGTTGAGTCCGGGTAATGAGATTAGTTACATGACTGTTGAGTCATGGCAACGAGATCGGGTCTCGGTATGAGACAAAATGGTAGTAAATACGAGATAGTATTCATGAGATGATAGTGAATACGAGATGATATTCATGAGATGATAGTGAATACGAGATGGTATTCATGAGCAAAGATGAGAAAAATTAATGTCTGGTTGAGACATGGAAAGGGATGAACAATAATGGAGGTATGTTAATGTTTAAATACATGTTGGGATTGCATTCACTTAAAGCTGAGTTGCTGTTTTTATCGTGTTTTGGGAAATAAACTTTGCTTTCTGCAATTAGCCTTTTTATACCTTCCTTGCTATGAGCTACATATTATATTTTCCCGCACTTGATGGGTACACCATATACTCAAACTTGCATTATCATACATCATCAGCAACAGGAGAGGAGCACTATGAAGACCCCGTGGAGTACTAGAAGTGTGATACCCCGTCAACTGGCCTGTGGGGATGGAGTAGAGATGGAGCCGCTGCTGCTGCTTAGATTGCTTCCGCAATAGTTAGAAGACTTTTGCTGCTAGATTAAAGACTTCCGCTGCTAGAATGAGTTCAAGACTCAAGAGACTTTGTAATAAACCCTGTTATTCATTGTTATATATATATATATATATATATATATATATATATTCTGAAATTCAGTTTATGGATGATATGTGTATGTGTGATGAACATCCTGGGCACACATACGCATCAGTTCTCAGTTCTGTGTTCTACAGAATTGAGCGCGTCACAGATTGGTATCAGAGCCACGGTTGACGGTGGGACACATGCCTAGATAGAAAACATAGATTGGTATCAACCTACCACGGGTTGATCGTAGGTCACAGACCTAGATAAGATCACAGATTGGTATCAAGCTGCCACGTTGACCCTAGGATGCACCCCTAGTAACAGATTGGTATTAAAAGACACGCTGACCATAGGATGCAAGACTAGGATGCATAGATTGGCATTAGAACCACCTTGACATAGGATGCAAGCCTAGGAGAAACCATAGTTGGATCACAGATTGGTATCACCCCAAACCACCTTGACATAGGGTGAAATCACATATTGGTATCACCCCAAAAACCTTATAGGACCCCCATTGAATAGAAGCTTGAATAGGATTGGTTGAACCTTGTGATTGTTGCTTGTGATTGTGTGCTTAGTGTGAGTTATGGGACGTTTCAGCGTTGTCCATATCCACACATAGTAGAGAGGTGTGAGATGCTTCGACACTTGTTCACATTTTTATATAGAATGATATATAGTCCATCCATCTTGATGCATATAGTTAGGGGGATATATCTAACCTTCTATCCTCTATTCTATTCCATTCTCTCTCACAGATGGTGAGAGGAAACACCGGCCGACAAGGAAGGAACGTCCGTGGCAACCAAGAGGATGGCCACGATGAAGTTCCTGTTAACCCCGGAGCTGGTTAAAATAATCTGGAACGGTTGATGGCCATGTAGAATCAGCTTATGCAAACCATGATACAATCTTTGAGTCAGCTGCAGGCCAACAACAATAACCCCGTTCCTGCACCACCGCCACCACCACCGCCACCACCACCGGCTCACAACAGGCTGGGAGAGTTCATAAGAACTCAACCACCTACTTTCTCTCAAGCTAATGATCACATGGAGGCCGACGACTGGTTGAAATCCATGGAGAAGAAGCTTGCCATAGTTCAGTGCAATGACAGAGAGAAGGTTGTCTTTGCATCACACCAACTTATGGGAGCTGCCGCTGACTGGTGGGATGCCCTTTGCAATGCCCATGTCGACCCGGAGATGATCGCTTGGACTGAGTTCAAGGAGAGTTTCCGGTCTCATTACATCCCTGCTGGTGTAATGATGCTTAAAAGACAAGAGTTTGAGGGTCTCCGCCAAGGACAGAAGAGCGTGAATGAGTACCTTAACAAGTTCACCCAGCTGTCAAGGTACGCCCCCGAAGATGTCAACTGGAAGCAGTACCTATTCATGAGAGGGTTGAACAATGAGATCCAGGTTCAGCTCCTCAACAATGACTATGTGAGCTTCTAGAAGCTGGTTGACAAAACTTATATGGTTGAAAGCAAGATCCGAGTGATCGAGCGAGAGGGCAAAAGAAAGATGCCGTACCAGCCACAAGGGAGCAACGTACGACCTCGGTACATGCCCCCAGCTACGTCGCAGTATGGCTTGTCTGCTCGTACGTTTCGCCCTAATCAACTGTGACGCCCTCAATTCTGTGGAAAACCACGGGATCGAGAACTGATGCATATGTGTGCCCAGGATGTTCATCACACATATACATATGTTCCACAGACTGAATTCAGAATATATATTACCACGAATAACAGGGTTTATTACAAAGTCTCATGAGTCTTGGACCCATGCTAGCAGCGGAAGTCTATCTTAGCAGCGGAAATCTTTATTCTAGTGCGGTAGCAACCTAAGCAGCAGTAGTGGCTCCATCTCTACTCCATCCCCACAGGCAAGGTTGAGGACAGATTACACGCCTAAGGCTCCACTTGGTCGTCATACTAATCTTCTCCTGTAGCTGATGATGAAGTAATAATGCAAGTTTGAGTACAACGATGTACTCAGCAAGTGCGAGAAAATATGATATGTAGCTCACAACAAGGAAGGTATAAAAAGCGCTCATTGCAGAAAAGCAAAGTTATTTTTCAAAACAATGATAAAACAACAACTTAGCTTTAAGTGAATATAATCCCATCATGTATTAAAATACCAACATAGCTCCATTATGTTTCATCACTTTCCATGTCCCAACCAGACATTAACCTTTCTCAACTTTGCTCACGAATACCTTCTCATATTCGCTACCATCTCACGAATACCATCTCGTATTCGCTACCATTTCATCTCATAAGCAATTCCGTCTCACACCGAGACCAATCTCGTTGCCACGACTCAACAGTCATGCAACCAATCTTATCACCCGGACTCAACAGCCCCAAAAAAACAAACCATAACCAAAACCATAACCAAAATACATCCCAACTAATCATGGAAGTTGGCCAAGCGCTCGTGACCGTAAGCTCGGCTATCATGATAGTTTTAAGAACTCTACAGAGCTTGCACCTCTTTACCCACAAGTTTATGATTTCGTCACCCGTTGGCGACTGCAGAACCTCCATTATACCAGTACACAACCGTCGGTGTATGGTCAAGAGATCACAAAATAGTCTTTACAAAGGAGTTACTAGATGTATGGACTCACTAAGGTTTTACCAGCAGGCTAGAATCTCCAATTCTCCCACCCACGGGCCCCCTCTCGTGCCATGCAGTTCCCAGGGCAGTCCTCACTCGACTCCCATTCCCCGCGCCTTCCACGGTCCATAAAAATCTAGCAACTTACCTAATTACTTGGCTAAGCAGCGCCCATACTTAGCCTTGTGGTGGCACTGTTATCCTGGCATGTGCTCGCATGAACCGGTCCTTAGATCTACGGCAAGTAACGACCATCTCATGCTACCTCATTCACAAACCCAAGTTTGCCTAGATCTCCCTCCGATCCATGTTCATTAACAACATCAGTTTCTCATCATTCTTACGAGTGCAGATAGCTAGACATATCTATCTCACTTCCCATAATCCCATGGACTCAGTGAAGCATAAAAGCAAAAACCATACCCGACTCAATAACTTTCCTGGTGACAAGGGTGGTTTGACAAAACTAGTAAACTCCTATGAAAGGGTTTCCCATCATGTTTGACTCAAGCACACACACCTTTTCGCAAACAAAACAGTTTTCTAAAATATGGGATCAATATGGTCAAGGGGCACTTGCCTTATTCTTGCGGCTCTGGTTCTTGGATCTCGTAACCTTATTGTTGCAGCTCGTCGTAGACAGCTCACTGATCTTGTCCTTCTATACGTGATCACACACATACAAGATTCATAGCAATCAATATCATGCACAAACTCTAATCAAGATACAATGATGCATATGCATGTTAATTCCTATGATGCAGTTTTTATTAGATCAGTTTGTATGTGTTCTTGCATGTTTGCATGGCTTTTATGATGAACAGAGGTGTTCGGATCAATTGTGGACGTGGCGATGATCTTGACTTTAGATCAAACCGATCAACACGTGACCTGTCCATGAAAAAGCTTCTGTTTAAAAGGAATCAAAGAACAGATGTAAAGAAAATGAGATGATGTCGTAAGGTGGTATTGGAGACGTACCTTACGTTCTTCTCGGTCTTGGGGTCCTTCTCCTAGCAAGACAAATCATCGGGGCTCTCTTCCGGCGATCTCCGGCGACTGAACTCTGGCGAAGGGGTTTACTCGGCGAGCTGGGGCTAGGGCTCTAAGTTGTCGTCTCAGGAGGTGAAAAAGAAGTACGTGGTTGCGGCCAAAGGTTCTGGGTTCTATTTATAATCGGGAAGAGAAGAGTCCTAATCTGATTGGGATTCGAATAAGAGTCCTATTCAAATTGTTTTTAGATCTTAACAACTTATCTTAGATTGATTCGGTGCGGTAACATTGTGGAAATCGTGTCGGTTTTCTCAGTACCGGGGATTCCCACGTGTACAGAAGAAAAACCACTTCAGAATCACGTCCTTACGCAGCGGTGAGCTCCGGAAGCTCCACGTGTCCAGCGGGAACCTGGGCTCCCTTTTCTGCAGAGACAAGCTCCGGTTGTGCCGCGTGTCAAGCGGATGAGACCTCCCTCTTTCTCAGAGGCGAGCTTAGCTTGCGCCACGCGTCCTGGCGGGCGGAACCTCCCTCTCCCTCACAGGTGAGCTCCGCATGCGCCACGTGTCTGGTGGGTCGGGACCTCCCCTCTTAACAGAGGCGAGCTTCATGAACGCCACGTGTCAGTTCCGGACCTCCCCCTCTCTTCGGAGGTGGCTCCAGGGGTGCCATGTGTCAATTCCGGACCTCTCCTCTCTTCGGAGGTGGCTCCGAATGTGCCACGTGTCAAGTAGCGTCGGACTTTCTTTCTTCTCAGAGACGAGCTCCGATGTTGACACGTGTCCATCAGCGTCGGACCACCCGGAGGTGAGCTCCGGAGGTGACACGTGTCCGGTAGTGTCGGACCTCCCGGAGATGAGCTCCGGAGATCGGCACATGTCTAGCGGGGTCGGACCTCTCGGAGGTGAGCTCCGAGAGCGACATGTGTCCCGTCTTTTCCGCAGTGAATAGCTCCGCAGCCGACACGTGTCCTGTGGGACTGGCCTTGCTCCTTTGCAGAGGCTAGCTCCAAGGGCAACACGTGTCCCACGGGGTCGGACCTCTCCCCCTTTGCGGGGATGAGCCCCGAGCCTGCCACGTAGCCAGTTTAGCGGCGGACCTCTCCCCCTTTGCGGAGATGAGCTCCGAACACGCCACGTGGCCAGCGAACCACGGGAGTTGTCTTCGCCACTCTCTGTGAACTGAATTTGGCTCTTTTCGGCTATCTTTTTGATATTTTCTCTGTTTCAACTTATTTTAAAATATTTTCTCTATATGAAATATGAATACATGCAGAACCCGAAAATGAGGGTGTCCCAAATCTACCCCCCCCCTTAAATTGAATCTCACCCTCGAAATTCGTTAGTAGAGAATAGATGAGGAAACTCTGTCTTGACATCTTCTTCACGCTCCCATGTGGTTTTAGCTTCGGTGTGATGGCTCCATTGTATCTTGCACCAACAGATCACTTTGTTCTCTGTGACCCTTTCCTTTACGTCCAAAATTCGGACGGGGTGCTCTTCATAGATCAGGTCCTCTTGAAGTTCAAGCTCTTCCATTGGTACTTGCTCTTCTGCCACTCTCAAGCACTTCTTGAGCTGGGATACATGAAACACGTCATGCACATCGAAGAGGTGCACCGGGAGCTCTAGTTGATAGGCTACTTCTCCTCGCTTGTCCAAAATCTTAAATGGTCCGATGTAGCGAGGTGCTAGTTTGCCTTTGACGTTGAAACGCTGTTGGCCTCGGATAGTCGATACCTTAAGGTATACGAAGTCTCCTACTTCCAAGGTCAACTTTCTTCACCTATTGTCCGCATAGCCCTTTTGTCGTGACTGAGCAGCCTCCAAGTTCTCCCGAATTGTTTGGACTTGCTTCTCAGCCTCTTGCAACACTTCCGGTCCAAACACTTGGTTTTCTCCGGTTTCGTTCCAAAACAGCGGCGTTCTACACCGTCTACCGTACAATGCTTCGAAAGGCGACACCTTCAAGCTAGCTTGATAGCTGTTGTTATAGGAGAATTTGGCATACGGCAAACTCCTATCCCAACTACGCCCATGTTTCAAGACGCAAGCTTTCAACATGTCCTCTAAAATTTAGTTTGTCCTTTCGGTTTGCCCATCGGTTTGTGGATGGTAGGCGGAGATAAAATCCAGTCGTGTACCCATAGCTTTCTGCAGCTTCCTCCAGAACCTAGAGGTAAACTGAGAACCCCGATCTGAGACTATCCTCTTCGGGACTCCATGGTGGCACACGATTTGCTCCATGTACAGCTCGGCTAGTTTTGCAACGTTGTACTTGATCTTTATGGGAAGAAAATGGACGGTTTTCGTCAATCGATCCACGATAATCCGGATTGAGTCGTAACCCGACTTAGTACGTGGCAACCCGACGATGAAATCCATACTGATATCTTCCCACTTCCACTCGGGTACCTTCAAGGGTTGCAACAGTCCAGCGGGTCTTTGATGTTCGGCATTCACCCGTTGGCATGTGTCGCATAGGGCAACATATTCAGCTATGTCCCTCTTCATACCATCCCACCAATAACAAGTCTTCAGGTCCTTGTACATCTTGGTAATTCCGGGATGTATGGAATAAAGTGAGTCATGTGCCTCCTTTAATATCGTGTCGCGGATGTGCTTCACGTTAGGCACACAAATCCTTTTTCCTAGCCAAAGCGTATCCTTCTTGTCTTTCTTGAAGTCCTTCTCTATTCCTTGCTGGATTCTTTCCTTGATCTCCTTGATCTCTTCATCCGTAGCTTGACCATCTCTTATCTCTTGTTCCAATGAAGATTGGAGTTCCATCACTTCCATCTCGTTCAAGAACCTGAGATGTAACCGTTCGAACTCCTTGCGTAGCTCGGGCGGTAGCTCCCGAACCGTGAGTCGGTGACATGCTCCATTCCGGCTCAATGCATCAGCTACTATATTGACCTTCCCGGTGTGATAGTTGATTCCAACATCATAATCCTTGATAAGTTTCAACCATCGACGTTGCCTCAAATTCAAATCCGTTTGGGTGAATATGTACTTGAGGCTTTTATGATCCGTATAGATCTCACATCGATGACCAAGGATATAATATCTCTAAATCTTCAATGCATGCACCACGGCTGCTAGCTCCAGGTCATGTGTAGGGTAATTAAGCTCGTGCTTCTTTAATTGTCATGAGGCATAGGCTACCACTTGTCCTTCTTGCATGAGCATGCATCCGAGCCCTTGTCTGGATGCGTCACAATATATGTCAAAGCTCTTGCTCATGTCCGGCAATACCAAAACCGACGCTGTGGTTAGCCTTTTCTTGAGCTCATCAAAGGTTTCTTGGCACGCTGGTGTCCATTGGAAGGCTTTTCCCTTCTTTAGCAACTCCGTCATAGGCTTTGCTATCTTAGAGAAGTCCTTGATGAACCTTCGGTAGTATCCAATCATCCCAAGAAAATTCCGAATATCCCTCACGTTTTATGGTAGGTTCCACTTCAGAACATCTCCCACTTTTTTGGGATCAACCCATACCCCTTCCTCGGAGATGATGTGGCCTAGGAACGATATCTCCTTTAGCCAAAATTGATATTTGCTGAACTTGGCATACAACTGATGCTCTCGAAGCTTCTGTAATGTCAATCTCAAGTGTTCTTCATGTTTCTCCTCACTTTTTGAATACACCATAATATCGTCAATGAAAACCACGATGAACTTATCCAAGTACTCCATGAAAACCTCGTTCATGAGGTACATGAAGTATGCAGCTGTGTTCGTTAACCCAAAAGACATCACGGTATTTTCATACGAACCATACCGTGTTTGAAAGGCAGTCTTGGGTATATCGAAGGGCTTAATCTTCAGTTGGAAGTATCCCAACCGAAGATCAATTTTGGAGAACACTTGGGCTCCCTTCATCTGGTCGAACAGATCCTCTATACGGGGCAGAGGATACTTGTTCTTGATTGTCACCTCATTGAGAGACCTATAATCCACGCACATCCTTTGGGTCCTATCCTTCTTATCCACGAAGAGCACGGGGGCTCCCCATGGTGACGAGCTTGGACGTATAAAACTCTTCTCTTGCTGCTCCTGGATTTGCTTTTTGAGTTCAACTAGTTTGTTGACGGGCATCCTATAGGGTCTCTTGGCTATAGGTGCGGTTCCGGGTACTAGGTCAATGGAAAACTTGATGTCCTTCCTGGTCAGGTGGCATACCGGGAAGTTCCTCCGGGAACACGTCCAAAAATTCTTGAACCACCGGAATGCTGTCCAGGGTTGCTTCTTCGACGTGGTTCAATGTTGCCTTCTCGGTTGCCGGTTGGGCTGACTCAAACTCGATACTGGTACCGTGCTCGTTGGTCAACTGCACGCTCCTTTCAGCACATTGGATTACCCCGTTGTTCTTACTTAGCCAATCCATTCCGAGTATTATGTCAAGCCCTTGGGAATCCAAGACAATGAGATTGGCAAGTAAGTCTACCCCCCTTATTTTAAGGTTTACTTTCAGACATACTATATTAGTCCTCATCTCTCCACCGGGAGAATTAACCAACATAGTATATTTCAAGTGTGATATGGGTAGATTATTGACACGACCCCACGGTCTTGTCAAGTCAGGATCACGCTGAGAAGTGCTGCGTTGCATAGCACTGGATGACACACATCAAATGTTCAAAACGGAAGCAAAGTTTTATTACATAAAAAGGTTTATGAACATTTGTACAACAAAATATGTTCAGTCTACACTCACGAGCATAGACTACGCATCAAGTTCACGTTCAGCCCGTGAACGTGTCCCCGCTAGCACGCACACACACTAACACGGCGGCGTGCACGACTCCCACTCGACGGGGTTTCCCTCCTGGCATTCCGTCTCCTCCTCCGGACTTCCTCATAAAACCCTGCAAAAGCTTCAAACACAAGCAGTGAGCACGATGGCTCAGCAAGACTGACCCGTCTCTCCTAAACATGAAAGTTCTATATGGAGGGTTATAGGTTACATGAGGTAAAATAAACTGCAAGGACTCGTCTAATTAGTGGAACCTTACTTTCAAGTTTTAGCAACAGGTTGTGGAGACTTTATGCTAAGGCACATGAGAGAGCCGCAATCAAACAAGAAACACATTTCTCTCATGTACTTTGCCCAAAGTTGAAAAGAACTTTAGTTAGCTCTAGGCTACAGCAAATCATTAACAATCAAAGTTCATCTTTCAATCAGCAACATTTTAACATTTATCTAGCCTGTTCTTTCTACGTCACAGAATAGTGAACAAGTGGTACTCACTGACCGCGAGGGACGGCGATTATAATCGATTAACACCTGCAGGGTTACCCGAATAACCCGTCACGTACGCCCGTACTCGATGTTGCCTACAACAACCATCACGGACGCCGTACACAACCACCTTTCACCCGTCAGCCAAATATTGAACCGGTCCTATCGTCCCGAGCAAGAGGTCTCTGCACGCGCATCTCAGTGCTGCCAGCCGATTTATACCTCAAGCTCTCAACTTACCCTCTGAACGACAGGCAATGCCTCAATACCCAGCTACCCGAGGTACATCAGTTTTCCGGTTCTCATATAGCCAGTAGGTCTTTCGTACTGTTCTAGCTTGTTCAACAGGCCCGCACACGGCTCGCTCCTCAATCGACACAAGCGGAGCTATAGCACCTAGGACCCAACGTCCTGTTGCCCTTACTCTCCGCTCGGTCTCATTTTTCTTGCCATGTGTTTCATTTGCTATTTATACCCGAGCGATGTGCCTCTAGCCTATTCTCGCGAGTAGTTCCAACTACTCGACTTGTACCGAATCCTACTCTATCTTAGCATGACAGTAGCTAAACGGGGTTTTTAATCCTATTCGCAACCCATGGTTTTCTTGGCTATGCAATTGGGTTTCAAACAAGACTCTAAGGCAAGAAGTAAGTGGTGCTCAATGGAAGTAACAAAAAACATTTGTAAAGAGGTTAATACAAACCGGAGCTTGCCTTGCTGCTCTTGGTCGTAGGCTAGCTGCTCTTCCGGAGTGACGAAGTCTAAGACTTCGGGTTCCTCCTCAACCTTAGCGACTACATGATATAACAAGTATATGTATTAATTAAATGCATTTGAATTGAATTTCAACTTGTGAGGACTATAAGTCCTTCTAGACAGACCCAATGACTCTGAAATTTTTACTGTGGTGTGTATACAACCTAAACAGAGACTTGGCCAAGTTTTATTTTCAGCAAAGCTCATTTGAGCTCTCCACAAATAATTATGTACTTGACCATAATTAAAGCTCTTAGGGTGTTCTAGGGATTTTCATGGAGCAAGCCATGACTTTCTGAAAACTAGATTTTCAGAGGGATCTAATAGAGTTGGTCCCACTTAATTTTAAGGTTCCTAACTAAAGATATGAGCTAAACAATTTCAGAAAAATTCTGAAAATGTTTGTGGATATTTTTCTATTTTCTCTGTAACAGTTTTATTAATCATACCATTAGGTAGACTAAATTAGCTCAAATGGATCTGAAATTTTTATGATGGATCAGGGATATTTTGATAAATATCCTAGCAAAATTTCAGAATTTTCCTTCAAAGGATTCTTCAGTTAAAATTCTAAACAGTTTAAATTTGCAGAATTAATTCTGGAGAAATATATGTTTTCATAGGGTGAAACTTGATTTTCTGGAAAGTGCTCAGAGAGCTGAATCTAACAAAATTTGGTGGAGTTTCATAGCCAAAGTTATGTGTGTTTGAATTTTGAACAAAATCTGAAAAATCAGGAAAAGTGTAAACTTCTGCCCGTGGGACCGGGCTACGTGTCAACTCCTAATCGGTCGATACACGCGGCTACTGAATCCTCTGCCCGCAGCCGCACCCGATCTTGTGCCACAGCGGACCCAAGTTTAAAATTTCCACCGCTGACCGACGGGACCCTCCGGGCTTCTTCTTCCTCCGGCTGCTTTTCACGTGCCCCCCGCTCTCAGCTCGCCAGAGCGAACTGCCACTCGCCGGTTCGCTGGTTCCGGCCACCGTACGGGCTAAAACTCGCCGCCAGGGCGTATGCGACATCGAGGAACACGATGGTGAGGTGTTTTGGGGCTGCCGATGATCGGAAGATGGCCGGCGACGTGTGGCGGCCTCGGTTGAAGTTCGGCGCCATCGCCTGAGGTTCCTAGCCCGCCAAAACCTTGACCGACTTGCTCTACAGCACCAGTGGGTGATCGCAAAGCTTGGCAAGGCCATGGATTAGCTCGGAAACTGCGGCAACTAGCTCGGCATCGTGCGCCCGATTGATTCCGCTAAGAACACGCTTGGTAAAGCTCGGAATACGTTGCTCCGAGGTGTTTTCATACGACGGATCCTAAAGCAAAGACGATCGCCGGCTAGTCCAGCGCCTATGTGCAGAGTTTGATGACCTATGGAGGATCAGAGAGGGTGAAATTTGAAGAAACCGTACCGGCCGCTCGGGTAGAACTCGCCGGAGTGAAAACGTGAAATTCGCCGCCGATGCTTCACGGCGTGGCTTGAGATTTGGTTGAGAGCAGCACCAACCCAGCGCGCTCCCGTGGCCTTGATCGCTTGACCGTGAAAACCCCTGTGCAGGGCTGTCCACGAGCGCCCGACCATCCGCTGAAGGTAGGTCGCGGCGGAGCGGACTGTGGAAGGGCAAAGGAGGCCGAAGCTCACTCGTTTCTGGGTCGGGGACGCGAGCAGCAAGTGCACCGTGCTGTTTTGCAGCTCAGGGGGGGATGGCACGGTCGTTTCGGCCGGTTTCCCGATCGAGCTGAGGTAGCGGAGGGTAGAGAGCGCCGCTCGGTGTTCGCACGCGAGGAGGAGAAGGCAAACGGGGTTTGCTTCGGCAGAGGACGTGTATCACGTTAAGAAGGGATCGGGACCGACCCTGGGCACCAGCGCGTGGGAGCAAGCTGCTGGTGGCGCGGCAGGCTCCTCGGTGGCGCCCAGCAGCTCTTGGGTGTTTGAGAAAAAATCAGGAACCGAGCAGAGGTTTGCTTCAGTTGCAAGTTTTGATCTGCCACTCTATGATATGTGGGTCCCACCCCCTTTTAACCTCTGAAATTAACTTCCTCTCACTGCTACAAACAGTAATCCCTCTAATACCCCCTAGAATTTGAATTATCTACCACATTCCCATTTGGAATTGGTAGAATTCAAATTGTGAAGTGTTTGACCAAATTTCAGCACATATGCAGTTTGAAATTCAAATAAGGTTTGAATTTGCTAAACTTAGCTTATGTCAAGATCAACTCTAAATGGAGTGAAAATTTATGTGTGAGCTTACAAAAATGTGCTGAGTAATAATATGCCTCCCATTTTTGAATTCATGCGATGGAAATAGTTTGAATTTGAATTGAGTTCAAACCACCCTCTTTCTAGCTATATCCAAAAGGACTTCAAAAAGGTTTTGAATTTGGGTGAAACTTGGCATGGACATTCCCAGCAAGGTATAGGAGTTTTTCCTATGCCCAGCCCCTATATGATGCATGTGGGAAATAGCACTTTTGCATTTTGCGGGTTTATTCTCTAATGAGCTTGTTGATGGTGGTTAATTGCTCTTCAAATGTGTTCATCAACTTTCTCCAAATGAAGTGTGTGTGTGGTGATGAACACTTTAGATGTGTGCCAAAACTTAGGCCCTTACAATTATGCTTGGCAACATACTTTAATGATATGAAGGAATGTGATGCTCCAGAATCAAATAAGATGGTGGCTGGGTTGGAGTTGGCAAGGAACATACCAATCACGACGTCCTCAGCCTGTTGTGCTTCCTCAGCAGAGACATGGTTCACGTTGCCGCGAGCGTAGTTCTGCTGTCCACGGTTTCCTTGGTTGGCTCCTCCGTTCGACCGTGGGTTCTGCTTGGGATTGTTGCCTTGCTGTCCAGGACCTCTCCTCGGGCATTGGCTCGCAAAGTGTCCCGTTTCCCCGCATGCAAAGCATGCCCTGTTGCCCACTGCAGCAGGTACTTTGGGGTGGGGGTTTTGAACAGGAGCACCCATGTTGGGACGGGGTGCAGGAGGCAAAGGCACACGAGGTGCTTGTGCAACGGGTCGTTGCTGTGGTGGCTGATTAGGGCGGTATGCAGGAGCGGTCGATCCATACTGCTGTGCATCTGGGGGCATGTACCGAGGTCGTACATTGCTCCCTTGTGGCTGGTATGGCATCTTCCTCTTGCCTTCTCACTCGATCTCTCGGATCTTGCTTTCAACCACTATGGTCTTGTCAACCAGCTTCTGGAAGCTCGCATAGTCATTGTTGAGGAGCTGAACCTAGATCTCATTGTTCAGCCCTCTCATGAACAGGTACTGCTTCCGTTGGTCTGAGTTGACATCTTCGGGGGCGTACCGTGACAGTTGCGTGAACTTGTTGAGTTACTCATTCACGCTCTTCTGTCCTTGACGGAGACCTTCGAACTCTTGTCTCTTGAGCATCATTACACCAGTAGGGATGTAATGAGATAGGAAACTCTCCTTGAACTCAGTCCAAGTGATCGTCTCCGAATCGACGTGAGCGTTGCACAGGGCATCCCACCAGTCAACGGCAACTCCCATGAGTTGGTGCGACACAAAGAGAACCTTCTCTCTATCATTGCAATGAACTATGGCAAGCTTCTTCTCCATGGACTTCAACCAATCGTCAGTCTCCATGGGATCATTAGCTTGAGAGAAAGTAGGCGGTCGAGTCCTCATGAACTCTACCAGCCTGTTGTGAGCCGGCGGTGGTGGCGGTGGTGCCGGAATAGGGTTGTTGTTGTTGGCCTGCAGCTGACCCAAAGTTTGGATCATGGTCTGCATAAGCTGATTCTGCATGGCCATAAACCGTTCCAGGTTGTTCTTGCCAGCTCCGGGGTTAACAGGAACTTCGTCGTGGCCATCCTCTTGGTTGCCACGGATGTTCCTTCCTTGGCGGCCGGCGTTTCCTCTCACCATCTGTGAGAGAGAACGAAATAGAATAGATGTTAGAAAGTTAGATGGATCCCTCCCAACAATATGCATCAAGGTGGATGGACTGTATATATATATCAGCCCATTAGAGGATGTGAATCAAGTGCCGAGGTATCTCACACCTCTTTCTACTTGAGACGTCCCACAACTCACACTAAGCACACAAGCACACAAGCACAAACAATCATCACAAAGGCTCACACAACTCCTATTCAAGGCTTATTTAATGGGGGTCCTATAGGGTTTTAGGGTGATATCAATCTATGACTTCACCCTATGTCAAGGTGGTTTGGGGCAACACCAATCCGTGATCCAACTATGGCTTCTCCTAGGCTTGCATCCTATGTCAAGGTAGTTCCAATGCCAATCTATGCATACTACGCTTGCATCCTATGGTCAGCGTGGCTGCTAATACCAATCTGTTACTTGGGGTGCGTCCTACGGTCAATGTAGTTCAGCTACCAATCTGTGATCATTCTAAGTTTGTGTCCTACAGTCAATCCTGGTAGCTTGGTACCAATCTGTGACTAGGCATGACAGCTCTAATATCAATCTGTAACCTATCTAGATTGTGTGATCTACGATCAAAATATGGCAGGTTGATACCAATTTGTGTCTGATACCAATCTGTGACTTATCTATCTAGGCGTATGACCTACCGTCAACCCGTGGCTCTGATACCAATCTGTGACGCCCTCAATTCTGTGGAAAACCACGGAATCGAGAATTGATGCATATGTGTGCCCATGATGTTCATCCCACATATACATATGTTCCGCAAACTGAATTCAGAATATATATTACCATGAATAACAGGGTTTATTACAAAGTCTCATAAGCCTTGGACTCATGCTAGCAGCGGAAGTCTATCTTAGCAGCGGAAGTCGATATCTAGCAGCGGAAGTCTTTATTCTAGTGCGGTAGCAATCTAAGCAGCAGCAGTGGCTCCATCTCTACTCCATCCCCACAGGCAAGGTTAAGGACAGATTACACGCCTAAGCCTCCACTTGGTCTTCATAGTAATCTTCTCCTGTAGCTGATGATGAAGTAATAATGCAAGTTTGAGTACAATGATTTACTCAGCAAGTGCGGGAAAATATGATATGTAGCTCACAACAAGGAAGGTATAAAAAGGGCTCATTGCAGAAAAGCATAGTTTTTCTCAAAACCACGATAAAACAGCAACTTAGTTTTAAGTGAATGTAATCCCAACATGTATGAAAATACCAACAACCTTCATTATGTTTCATCACTTTCCATGTCTCAATCAGACATTAACCTTTCTCAACTTTGCTCACGAATACCTTCTCGTATTTGCTACCATCTCATGAATATCAACTCGTATTCGCTATCATTTCATCTTATAAACAATTCCGTCTCACATCAAGACCAATCTCGTTGCCATGACTCAACAGTCATGCAACGAATCTTATCACCCGAACTCAACAGTCCCAAAAAAACAAACCATAACCAAAATCCATCCCAACTAATTATGGAAGTTGGCCAAGCGCTCGTGACCATAAGCTCGGCTATCATGATAGTTTTAAGAACTCTGCAGAGCTTGCACCTCTTTACCCACAAGTTTGTGATTTCGTCACCCGTCGACGACTGCAGCACCTCCATTATACCAGTACACAACCGTCGGTGTATGGTCAAGAGATCACAAAATAGCCTTTACAAAGGAGTTACTAGATGTATGGACTCACTAAGATTTACCAGCAGGCTAGAATCTCCAATTCTCCCACCCACGGGCCCCCTCTTATGCCATGCAGTTCACAGGACAGTCCTCACTCGACTCCCATTCCCCGCGCCTTCCACGGTCCATAACAATCTAGCAACTTATCTAATTACTTGGCTAAGCAGCGCCCATACTTGGCCTTGTGGTGGCACTGTTATCCTGGCATGTGCTCGCATGAACCGGTCCTTAGATCTACGGCAAGTAACCACCATCTCATGCTACCTCATTCACAAACCCAAGCTTGCCTATATCTCCCTCCGATCCATGTTCATTAACAACATCAGTTTCTCATCATTCTTACGAGTGCAGTTAGCTAGGCATATCTATCTCACTTCCCATAATCCCATGGACTCAGCGAAGCATAAAAGCAAAAACCATACCCGACTCAATAACTTTTCTGGTGACAAGGGTGGTTTGACAAAACTAGTAAATTGCTATGAAAGGGTTTCCCATCATGTTTGACTCAAGCACACACACCTTTTCGTAAACAAAACAGTTTTCTAAAATATGGGATCAATATGGTAAAGGGGCACTTGCCTTATTCTTGCGGCTCTGGTTCTTGGATCTCGAAACCTTATTGTTGCAGCTCGTCGTAGACAGCTCACTGAGCTTGTACTTCTATACGTGATCACACACATACAAGATTCATAGCAATCAATATCACGCACAAACTCTAATCAAGATGCAATGATGTGTATGCATGTTAATTCCTATGATGCAGTTTTTATTAGATCAGTTTGTATGTGTTCTTGCATGTTCGCATGGCTTTTACGATGAACAGAGGTGTTTGGATCAATTGTGGACGTGACGATGATCTTGACTTTAGATCAAACCGATCAACATGTGATCCGTCCATGAAAAAGCTTCTGTTCGAAAGGAATCGAAGAACAAATGCAAAGAAAACGTGACGATGTCGTAAGGTGGTATTGGAGACCTACCTTACGCTCTTCTTGGTCTCGGGGTCCTTCTCCTAGCAAGACAAATCGTCGGGTCTTTCTTCCGGCGATCTCCGGCGATTGAACTCCGGCCAAGGGGTTTACTCGGTGAGCTGGGGCTAGGGTTCTATTGTCAGCTCAGGAGGTGGAAAAGAAGTACGTGGTTGCAGCCAAAGCTTCTGGGTTCTATTTATAATAAGGAAGAGAAGAGTTCTAATCTGATCGAAATTCGAATAAAAGTCCTATTCAAATTGTTTTTAGATATTAACAACTTATCTTAGATTGATTCGGTGCGTTAACATTGTGGAAATCGTGTCGGTTTCCTTAGTACCGGGGATTCCCACGCGTACAGAAGAAAAACCGCTTCAGAATCGCATCCTTACGCGGCAGTGAGCTCCAGAAGCTCCACGTGTCCAGCGGGAACCTGGGCTCCCTTTTCTACAGAGACAAGCTCCGGTTGTTCCACGTGTCAGGCGGACGAGACCTGCCTCTTCCTCAGAGGCAAGCTCCGCGTGCGCCACGCGTCCTGGCGGGCGGGACCTCCCTCTCCCTCAGAGGTGAGCTCCGCGTGCACCACGTGTCTGGTGGGTTGGGACCTCCCCTCTCAACAGAGGTGAGCTCCGCGAACGCCATGTGTCAGTTCTGGACCTCCCCCTCTCTTTGGAGGTTGCTCCAAGGGTGCCATGTGTCAATTCCGGACCTCCCCTCTCTTCGGAGGTGGCTCCGGATGTGCCACGTGTCAAGTAGTGTTGAACTTCCTTTCTTCTCAGAGACGAGCTCCGAGATTGACATGTGTCCATCAGCGTCGGACCTCCCGGAGGTGAGCTCCGTAGGTGACATGTGTCCAGTAGTGTCGGACCTCCCGGAGATGAGCGCCGGAGATCGATACGTGTCTAGCAGGGTCGGACATCTCGGAGGTAAGCTCCGAGAGCGACATGTGTCCCGCGCGGCTGATCCTCTCTTTTCTGCAGTGAATAGCTCCGCAGCCGACGTGTGTCCTGCGAGACTGGCCTCGGTCCTTTGCAGAGGCTAGCTCCGGGGGCAACACGTGTCCCACGGGGTCGGACCTCTCCCCCTTTGCGGGGATGAGCCCCGAGCCTGCCACGTAGCCAGTTTAGCGGCGGACCTCTCCCCCTTTGTGGAGATGAGTTCCGAACACGTCACGTGACCAGCGAACCGCGGCAATACCAAGTGTTTGCCGAGGAGCGCTGTAGACAATTTCCGCGGCCGCTGGACACGTGGCGCGTTCGGAGCTCATCTCCGCAAAGGGGGAGAGGTCCGCCGCTAAACTAGCTACGTGGCCGGCTCGAGGCTCATCCCTGCATAGAGGGAGAGGTCCGACCCTATGGGACTTGTGTTGCCCTCGGAGCTAGCCTCTGCGGAGGAGCGAGGTCAGCCCCGCAGGACACGTGTTGCCTTTGGAGCTAGTCACCGTGGAAAAGAAAGGCCCAGCCACGCTGGACACGTGTCGCTCTCGAAGCTCCGGTCCTATTGGACACGTGTCACCTCCGGAGCTCGTCTCCGGGAGGTACGACACTACCGGACACGTGTCACCTCCGGAGCTCATCTCCGGGAGGTCCGTCACTGTTGGACACGTGTCAACCTCGGAGATCGTCTCCGAGAAGAAAGGAAGATTCAGCGCTGCTTGACACGTGGCATTCTCGAAGCTCACCTCCGTAGAGAGGGGAGGTCCGGAATTGACACATGGCACACTCGGAGCCACCTCCGAAGAGAGGGGGAGGTTCAGAATTGACACGTGGCGTTCGCGGAGCTCGTCTCTGTTGAGAGGGGAGGTCATGACCCACCAGACACGTGGCGCATGTGGAGCTCGTCTCTAGAGAGAGAGGAGGTCCCGCTCGCCAGGAGACATGGCGCACGTGGAGCTCACCTCTGAGTAAGAGGGAGGTCTCGCCCGCCTGACATGCGGCACAATCGGAGCCCGCATCTGCGGAAAAGGGAAGCCCAGGTTCCCGCCGGACACGTGGAGCCTCCAAAGCTCACCGCCGCAAGGGTAACAAGATTTGAAGTGATTTTTCTTCTGTACGCATGTGAATCCCTGGTACTGAGGAAACCGGCACAAATTTCACATTGCTACTGCACCAAATCAAATAAAAATAACTTGTTAAGATTCAAAAACAATTTGATTAGGACTCTTATTCGAATTCCGATCAGATTAAGACTCTTCTTTTCCCGATTATAATAAGAACCCGAAACAACCCCTTGGTCGTAACATCTTTTCTAAACCCGACAACTGAGAAGCCCTAGCCCCAAACTCGCCGAGTTTAACCGCCGGAGAGACCGCCGACGAGCCTGGAACACGATCGCCATCGCCGGAGGAGAGCTGACGATCTATCTTGCTAGGAGAAGGACCCCGAGACCAAGAAGAACATAAGTTAGGTTTCCAATACCACCTTACGACATCATCGCGTTTTTTTGCATCTGTTCTTCGATTCCTTTTGAACAGAAGCTTTTTCATGGACAGATCACGTGTTGATCGGGTTGATCTAGATCTTGAGTCAAGATCATCACCACGTTGTGACACCCTCATTCTTTTGATTTCTGCAAATATTCATGTTCATAAACATTTTTATAAGATTGAGACCAAGAAAGAGTCAAAAAGTTAGCCAAAAGGAGCAAATTTCAGTTTATAGAAAAGCGCCGAAGACAACTCCCGCCGCTAAATTGGCTACGTGGCAGACTCGGGGCTCATCCCCGCAAAAGGGGAGAGGTCCGGCCCCGTGGGACACGTGTTGCCCCCGGATCTAGCCTCTGCAGAAGAGCGAGGCCAGTACCGAAGGACACGTGTCGACTGCGGAGCTAGTCACCGCGAAAAAGAGAGGACCAGCCGCGCGGGACACGTGTCGCTCTCGGAGCTCACCTCCGAGAGGTCCGGCCTTGCTAGACACATGTCGCTCTCGGATCTCATCTCCAGGAGGTCCGACACTACCGGATACGTGTCACCTCCGGAGCTTATCTCTGGGAGGTCCGTCACTATTGGACACGTGTCAACCTCGGAGCCTGTCTCTGAGGAGAAAGGAAGTCTGGAGCAGCTAGGACACGTGGCAATATCGGAGCTCACCTCCAAAGAGAAGGGAGGTACGGAAACTGATACGTGGCATTCGCGGAGCTCGCCTCTGTTGAGAGGAGAGGTCCCAACCCACCAGACACGTGGCGCATGCGGAGCTCATCTCTGAAGAAGAGGGAGGTCTCGTCCCCTTGACACGCGGCACAACCAGAGCTCGTCTCTGCGGAAAGGGGGAGACCAGGCCCCCGATGGACACATGGAGCTTCCAGAGCTCATCACCGCGGAGGTAACGAGTTGTGGAGCGGTTTTTGCTTCTGTACGCGTAGGAATACCGGTACGGGAGGAAACCGACACAATTTCCATAATGTTACCGCACCGAATCAATCTAGGATAAGTTGTTAAGATCTAAAAACAGTTTGAATGGGACTCTTATTCGAACTCCAATCAGATTAGAACTCTTCTCTTCCTGATTATAAATAGAACCCAGAACCTTTTGCCGAAACCACGAACTTCTTTTCCACCTCCTGAGCCGACGACTTAGAGCCCTAGCCCCAGCTCGCCGAATAAACCTTTCGCCGGAGTTTGGTCGAGAGAAATCGCCGTAAGAGGGCCCCAACGATCTGTCTGATAGGAGAAGGACCATGAGACTAAGAAGAACATAAGGTAGGTCTCCAATACCACCTTACGACATCGTCACATTTTCTTTGCATCTGTTCTTTGATGCCTTTCAAACAGAAGCTTTTTCGTGGACAGATCACGTGTTGATCGGTTTGATCTAGAGTCAAGATCATCGCCATGTCCACATTTGATCCGAACACCTCTATTCATCGTAAAACCCATGCAAACCATGCAAGAACACGTACAAACTGATCTAATAGAAACTGATCATAGGATAGCATGCATATGCATCATCGCATCTAGTTAAAGTTTGTGCATAATATTGATATTTGTGAATCTTGTATGTGTGTGATCGTGTATAGAAGGACAAGCTCAGTGAGCTACCTATGATGGACTACAACAACAAGATTTTGAGCAACCGGAACAGCCAGAACAAGGCAAGTGCCCCTTTACCATATTGATCCTATGTTTTAGAAAACTATTTTGTTTTTGCGAAATGGTGTGTGCCGAGTCAAACATGATGGGAAACCCTTTTATAGGAGTTTACTAGTTTTGGTTAAACTACCCTTGTTGCCGGGGAAGTTTATGAGTCAGGTATGGTTTTTGCTTTTATGCTTCGCTGAGTCCATGAGATTACGGCAAGCGAGATAGATGTGTCTAGCTAACTGCACTCGTAAGAATGATGAGAAACTGATGTTGTTAATGAACATGAATCGGAGTGACATCTAGGCAAGTCTGGGTTTGTGAATTTGGTAGAATGAGATGGTGGTTTACTTGCCGTAGATCTAAGAACCGGTTCATGCGAGCACATGCCAGGATAACAGTGCCACCACAAGGCCAAGTATGGGTGCGACTTAGCTGAGTAATTAGGTAAGTTGCTAGATTGTTATGGACTGTGGAAGACGCGGGGAATGTGAGTCGAGTGAGGACTGCCCTAGGAACTGCATGGCACAAGAGGGGGCCCATGGGTGGGAGAATTGGAGATTCTAGCATGCCGGTGAAACCTTAGTGAGTCCATACATCTAGTAGCCCCTTTGTAAAGGCTATTTTGTGATCTCTTGGCCATACACCGACGGTTGTGTACTGGTATAATGGAGGTTCTGCAGTAGCCAAGGGTGACGAAATCACAAACTTGTGGGTAAAGAGGTGAAACTCTGTAGAGTCTAAAACTATCATGATAGTCGAGCTTACGGTCACGAGCGCCTGACCAACTTCCATGATTAGTTGGATTGGTTATTTTGGGATGGTTTTTAGAAGGTTTTGGTTATGGGTTGGTTTTGGTTTTCGGGACTGTTGAGTCTAGGTGATAAGATTTAGTTACATGCCTGTTGAGTCGTGACAACGAGATTGGTCTCGGTGCGAGACGGAATTGTTTATGAGATGAAATGGTAGCGAATACGAGATGGTATTCGTGAGATGGTAGTGAATACGAGAAGGTATTCGTGAACAAGAATGAGATTGATTAATGTCTGATTGGGATATGGAAAGTGATGAACATAATGGAGGTATGATTGGTGTTTTAATACATGTTGGGATTACGTTCACTTAAAGTTAAGTTGTTGTTTTATCATGGTTTTAATAAATAATTTTGCTTTCTGTAATGAGTCTTTTTATACCTACCTTGTTGTGAGCTACATATTATATTTTTCCGCACTTGCTGAGTACATCATTGTACTCAAACTTGCATTATTATTTCATCATCACCAACAGGAGAAGATTACTATGAAGACCAGGTGAAGCATTAGGCGTGTAATCTGTCCTCAACCTTGCCTGTGGGGATGGAGTAGAGATGGAGCCGCCGCTGCTGCTTAGACTGCTTCCGCATTAGGTAGAAGACTTCCGCTGATAGAATAAAGACTTTCGCTGTTAGATTAAGACTTCCGCAGTGATCATGAGTTCAAGACTCATAAGATATTGTAATAAACTCTGTTATTCGTTGTTATATATATTCTAAAATTCAGTTTGTGATGATGTGTATATGTGTGATGAACATCCTGGGCACACATATGCATCAGTTCTCGGTTCCGTAGTTTTTCCATAAAATTGAGGGCGTCACAGATTGGTATCAGAGCCACGGGTTGACAGTAGGTCACACGCCTAGATAGAAACCCCAGATTGGTATCAACCTGCCATGGTTGACGGTAGGACATAAGACTAGATAAAAGTCACAAGTTGGTATTAGGCACAGATTGGTATCAATCTGCCACGGGTTAATCGAAGATCACACAACCTAGATAGGTCATAGATTGATATTAAAACTGCCATGCCTAGTCACAGATTTGGTAGCCGAGCCACGAAGATCATAGGATGCAAACCTAGGATGCATAGATTGGCATTGGAACTACCTTGATATAGGATACAAACCTAGGAGAAGCCATAGTTGAATCACAGATTAGCATCACCCTAAGCCATATAGGACCCCCATTGAATAAAGCCTTGAATAGGAGTTGTGTGAGCCCTTGTGATGATTGTTGTGATTGTATATTAAGTGTGAGTTGTGGGACGTCTCAAGCGTTGTCCGTACCCACACATAAGTAGAAAGGAGGTGTGAGATGCCTCGACACTTGTTCACATCCTCATATGGGCTAATACATATAGTCCAATCCACCTTGATGCATATAGTTAGGGGATCCGTCTAATCTTCTAACCTCTATTCTATTTCGTTCTCTCTCACAGATGGTGAGAGGAAACGCCAGCCACCAAGGAAGGAACGTCCGTGGCAACCAAGAGGATGGCCACGATGAAGTTCCTGTTAACCCCGGAGCTGGTGAGAACAACCTGGAACGGTTGATGGCCATGCAGAATCAACTTATGCAAACCATGATCCAAACTTTAGGTTAGTTGCAGGCCAACAACAACAACCCCGTTCTGGCACCACCGCCACCACCACTGCCACCACCGCCGGCTCATAACAGACTGGGAGAGTTCATGAGGACTCGACCACCCACCTTTGCTCAAGCTAACGACCCCATGGAGGCCGACGACTGGTTGAAATCCATGGAGAAGAAGCTTGCCATAGTGCAGTGCAATGACCGAGAGAAGGTTCTTTTTGCGTCGCACCAACTCATGGGAGCTGCCGCTGATTGGTGGGATGCCCTATGCAACGCTCATGTCGACCCGAAGACGATCACTTGGACTGAGTTCAAGGAGAATTTCCGCTCTCATTACATCCCTGCTGGTGTAATGATGCTCAAGAGACAGGAGTTCGAAGGTCTCCGCCAAGGACAGAGAAGCGTGAATGAGTATCTCAACAAGTTCACGCAACTGTCCTGGTACGCCCCCAAAGATGTCAACTCAAACCAACGGAAGCAGTATCTGTTCATGAAAGGGTTGAACAATGAGATCCAGGTTCAGCTCCTCAACAATGACTACGCGAGCTTCCAGAAGCTGGTTGACAAGGCTATAGTGGTTGAAAGCAAGATCCGAGAGATCGAGCGAGAGGGCAAGAGGAAGATGCCAGCCCAGCCACATGGGAGCAACATACGACCTCGGTATATGCCCCCATCTGTACCGCAGTATGGATCGATCGCTCCTGCATACCGCCCTAGTCAGCCACCACAGCAATGACCCGTTGCACAGGCACCTCGTGTGCCTTTGCCTCCTGTGCCCCGACCCAACATGGGCGCTCCTTTTCAGAACCCCCGCCCCAATGTACCTGCTGCCGTGGGCAACAGGGAATGCTTTGCATGGGGGGAAACAGGACACTTCACGAGCCAGTGCCCGAGGAGAGGTCATGGACAGCAAGGCAACGTGCCCAAGCAAAACCCGTGACCAAACGGAGGAGACAATCAAGGAAACCGTGGACAGCAGTACTATGCTCGCGGCAACGTGAACCATGTCTCTGCTGAGGAAGCACAACAGGTCAAGGACGTCGTAATTGGTATGTTTATTGGCAATTCCAACCCAGACACCATTTTATTTGATTCTGGAGCATCACATTCCTTCATATCATCCAAGTATGTTGCCAAGCATAATCTATCTATATCACACTTAAAATGTGCTATGTTAGTTAATTCTCCCAGTGGAGAGATAAGGACTAATATAGTATGTCTGAAAGTAAGCATTAAAATAAGGGGGGTAGACTTCCTTGCCAACCTCATTGTCTTGGATTCCCAAGGGCTGAACATAATACTCGGGATGGATTGGTTAAGCAAGCACAACGGAGTAATCCAGTGTGCTGAGAGGAGCGTGCAGTTGACAAACGAGCACGGTATTCGTATCGAGTTTAAGTCAGCCCAACAAACAACCAATAAGGCAAGTTTGAACCACGTCGAAGGAGCAACATTGGACAGCATTCCAGTGGTTCACGAATTCTCGGACGTGTTTTCAGAAGAGCTTCCAGATATGCCACCTGACCGGGATATTGAGTTTGCCGTTGATTTGGTATCCGGAACTGCACCCATAGTAAAGAGACCCTATAGGATGCCCACCAATTAACTAGTGGAACTCAAGAAGCAAATTCAGGAGCAGTTGGAGAAGGGTTTTATACGTCCAAGCTCGTCACCATGGGGAGCCCTGTGCTCCTCGTAGTCAAGAAGGATGGGACCCAAAGGATGTGTGTGGACTATAGGTCTCTCAACGAGTTAACAATCAAGAACAAGTACCCTCTGCCCCGTATAGAGGACCTATTCGACCAAATGAAAGGAGCCCGAGTGTTCTCCAAGATTGATCTTCGGTCAGGATACTTTCAGCTGAAAATTAAGCTCTCCGATATACCCAAGACCGTCTTTTAGACGTATGGTTCGTATGAATATACCGTCATGTCTTTTGGGTTAACAAATGCACCCGCATACTTCATGTACCTTATGAACAAGGTTTTCAAGGAATACTTGGATAAGTTCGTCGTGGTCTTCATCGACGATATTATGGTGTATTCAAAAAGTGAGGAGGAGCATGAAGAACATTTAAGATTGACCTTGCACAAAATGCACGAGCATCAATTGTATGCCAAGCTTAACAAGTGTCAATTTTGGCTAAAGGAGATATCGTTCCTAAGCCACATTATCTCCAAAGAAGGAGTATCGGTTGATCCCGTAAAAGTGGGAGATGTTCTAAAGTGGAACCAATCGCAAAACGTGAAGGACATTCAGAGTTTTCTTGGGATGGCTGGATACTACCGACGCTTCATCAAGGATTTTTCTAAGATAGCAAAACCTATGACGGAGTTGCTAACGAAGGGAAAAGCGTTCCAGTGGACATCAGCGTGCCAAGAGAGCTTTGAGGAACTTAAGAAAAGGCTAACCACAGCACTGGTTTTGATATTGCCGGACGTAAGCAAGAGCTTTGACATATATTGTGATGCATCAAGACAAGGGCTCGGATGTGTGCTCATGCAAGAAGGACAAGTGGTAGCCTATGCCTCACGACAATTAAAGAAACACGAGCTTAATTATCCTACACATAACTTAGAGCTAGCAGCAGTAGTGCAAGCATTGAAGATTTGGAGACATTATATCCTTGGTCATCGATGTGAGATCTATACGGATCATAAAAGCCTCAAGTACATATTCACACAAACGAAATTGAATTTGAGGCAACGTCGATGGTTGGAACTCATCAAGGATTACGATGTTGGAATCAACTACCACCCTGAAAGGGCCAATGTAGTAGATGATGCATTGAGCCAGAAGGGATCATGTCATCAACTCACGGTTCGGGAGCTACCACTCGAACTACGTAAGGAGTTCGAACGATTACACCTCGGATTTTTGAACAAGATGGAAGTGATGGAACTCCACTCTTCATTGGAGCAAGAGATAAGAAATGGCCAAGCAACAGATGAGGAGATCAAGGAAATTAAGGAAAGGATCCGACAAGGAATAGAGAAGGATTTTAAGGAAGATGAGAAGGGTACGCTTTGGCTAGTAAAAAGGATTTGTGTGCCTAACGTAAAGCACATCCGTGACATGATATTAAAGGAGGCACATGATTCACCATATTTCATACATCCCGGAAGTACCAAAATGTACAAGGACTTGAAGACTTGTTATTGGTGGGATGGTATGAAAAGGGATATAGCCGAATATGTTGCACTATGCGAGACATGCCAATGGGTGAAGACCGAACATCAAAGACCCGCTGGATTGTTGCAACCCTTGAAGGTACCCGAGTGGAAGTGAGAGGATATCAGTATGGATTTCATCGTCGGATTGCCACGTACTCAGTCGGGTTATGACTCCATCTGGGTTATCGTGGACCGATTGACGAAAACAGCCTATTTTCTTCCTGTAAGGGCCAAGTACAACGTTGCACAATTAGCCGAGTCATACATGGAGCAGATCGTGTGCCGTCATGGAGTCCCAAGGAGGATAGTCTCAGATCGAGGTTCTCAGTTCACCTCTTGATTTTGGAGGAAGCTGCAGAAAGCTATGGGTACACAACTGAATTTTAGCTCCGCCTATCACCCATAAACCGATGGACAAACCAAAAGGACAAACCAAATTTTGGAGGACATGTTGAGAGCTTGCACCTTGAAATGTGGGCGTAGTTAGGATAGGAGTTTACCGTACGCCGAATTCTCCTATAACAACAGCTATCAAGCTAGCTTGAAAATGTCGCCTTTCGAAGCATTGTACGGTAGACGGTGTAGAACGCCGCTGTTTTGGAACGAGACCGGAGAGAACCAGGTGTTTGGACCCGAAGTGCTACAAGAAGCTGAAAAACAAGTCCAAACGATACGGGAGAACTTAAAGGCTGCTCAGTCACGATAGAAAGGCTACGCGGACAATAGGCGAAGGAAGTTGACTTTCGAAGTAGGAGACTTCGTATACCTTAAGGTATCGCCTATTCGTGGCCCACGACGTTTCAACGTCAAAGGCAAGCTAGCACCTCGCTACATCGGACAATTTAAGATTTTGGATAAGCGAGGAGAAGTAGCCTATCTACTAGAGCTCCCAACACACCTCTCCGACGTACATGACGTGTTTCATGTATCCCAGCTAAAGAAGTGCTTGAGGGTACTAGAGGAGCAAGTACCAATGGAAGATTTTGAACTTCAAGAGGACCTGACCTATGCAGAGCATCCCGTCCGAATTTTGGACGTGAAGGAAAGGGTCACGAGGAAAAAAGTGATCCGATGATGCAAGGTATAATGGAGCCATCACATTGAAGCTGAAGCCACATGGGAGCGTGAAGAAGACCTCAAGACAGAATTTCCTCATTTATTCTCTACTATCAAATCTCGAGGGCGAGATTCAATTTAAGGGGGTAGATTTGTGACACCCTCATTCTTTTGATTTCTGCATATATTCATGTTTATAAACATTTTTATAAGATTGAGACTAAGAAAGAGTCAAAAAGTTAGCCAAAAGGAGCAAATTACAGTTTACAGAAAAGCGCCGAGACAACTCCCGCCACTAAATTGGCTACGTGGCAGACTCGGGGCTCATCCCTGCAAAAAGGGGGAGAGGTCCGACCCCGTGGGACACATGTTGCACCCGAATCTAGCCTCAACAGACGAGCGAGGCCAGCACCGAAGGACACGTGTCGACTGCGGAGCTAGTCACCGCGAAAAAGAGAGGACGAGCCGCGCGGGACACGTGTCGATCTCGGAACTCACCTACGAGAGGTCCGGCCTCGCTAGACACATGTCGCTCTCGGAGCTCATCTCCAGGAGGTCCGACACCACCGGATACGTGTCACCTCCGGAGCTTATCTCTGGGAGGTACGTCACTATTGGACACGTGTCAACCTCGGAGCCTGTCTCTTAGGAGAAAGGAAGTCTGGAGCAGCTAGGACACGTGGCAATATCGGAGCTCACCTCCGAAAAGAAGGGAGGTCCAAAAACTGACACGTGGCGTTCGCGGAGCTCGCCTCTGTTGAGAGGGGAGGTCCCAACCCACCAGACACATGGCGCACGCGAAGCTCACCTCTGAAGAAGAGGGAGGTCTCGTCCGCTTGACACGCGGCACAACCGGAGCTCGTCTCTGCGGAAAGGGGGAGACCAGGCCCCCGATGGACACGTGGAGCTTCCGGAGCTCATCACCGCGGAGGTAATGAGTTCTGGAGCGGTTTTTGCTTCTGTACGCGTGAGAATACCGATACGGGAGGAAACCAACACAATTTCTACAATGTTACCGCACCGAATCAATCTAGGATAAGTTGTTAAGATCTAAAAACAGTTTGAATGTGACTCTTATTCGAAGTCCAATCAGATTAGAACTCTTCTCTTCCCGATTATAAATAGAACCCAGAACCTTTTGCCGAAACCACGAACTTCTTTTCCACCTCCTGAGCCGACGACTTAGAGCCCTAGCCTCAGCTCGCCGAATAAGCCCTTCGCAGGAGTTTGGTTGAGAGAAATCGCCGGAAGAGAGCCCCAACGATCTGTCTGATAGGAGAAGGACCGCGAGACTAAGAAGAACATAAGGTAGGTCTTCAATACCACTTTACGACATCTTCACGTTTTCTTTGCATCTGTTCTTTGATGCCTTTTGAACAGAAGCTTTTTCGTGGACAGATCACGTGTTGATCGGTTTGATATAGAGTCAAGATCATCGCCACGTCCACATTTGATCTGAGCACCTCTATTCATCGTAAAACCCATGCAAACCATGCAAGAACACGTACAAACTGATCTAATAGAAACTGATCATAGGATAGAATGCATATGCATCAGCGCATCTAGTTAAAGTTTGTGCATTATTTTGATTGTTGTGAATCTTGTATGTGTGTGATCGTGTATAGAAGGATAAGCTCAGGGAGCTACCTACGACGGACTACAACAACAAGATTTTGAGCAACCGGAACAGCCAGAACAAGGCAAGTGCCCCTTGACCATATTGATCCTATGTTTTGGGAAACAATTTTGTTTTTGCGAAAAGGTGTGTGTGCTGAGTCAAACATAATGTGAAACCCTTTTATAGGAGTTTACTAGTTTTGGTTAAACCACTCTTGTCGACAGGAAAGTTTATGAGTCGGGTATGGTTTTTGATTTTATGCTTCGCTGAGTCCATGGGATTACGGGAAGCGAGATAGATGTGTCTAGCTAACTGCACTGATAAGAATGATGAGAAACTGTTGTTGTTAATGAACATGGATCGGAGGAAGATCTAGGCAAGCCTGGTTTTGTGTATGAGGTAGAATGAGATGATGGTTTACTTGCCGTAGATCTAAGGACCGGTTCATGCGAGCACATGCCAGGATAACAGTGCCACCACAAAGACCAAGTATGGGTGCGGCTTAGCTGAGTAATTAGGTAAGTTGCTAGATTGCTATGGACCGTGGAAGGCGCGGGGAATGGGAGTCGAGTAAGCACTGCCCTGGGAACTGCATGGCAAAAGAGGGGGCCCGTGGGTGGGAGAATTGGAGATTCTAGCCTGCTGGTGAAACCTTAGTGAGTCCATACATCTAGTAGCACCTTTGTAAAGGCTATTTTATTATCTCTTGGCCATACACTGACGGTTGTGTACTGGTATAATGGAGGTTCTGCAGTCACCGACGGGTGACGAAATCACAAACTTGTGGGTAAAGAGGTGCAAACTCTACAGAGTCTAAAACTATCATGATAGCCGAGATTACGGTCACGAGCGCCTGGCCAACTTTCATGATTAGTTGGGATGGTTATTGGGAGGTTATGGTTTTTGGTTTGGTTATGGTTTTGGTTTTCGGGACAGTTGAGTCCGGGTAATGAGATTGGTTGCATGACTTTTAAGTCATGGCAACGAGATTGGTTCTCGGTATGAGAATGGTAGTGAATACGAGATAGTATTCATGAGATGATAGTTGTCGGTACCTGGGATATGGGGTACCCCCCGCACAGGGTAAAATGCCTAAGGAACTCGCCCTTCTCCGCAGGGAGAGCTCCGAAGGCGCCACGCGTCCGGCGGAGCCGGACCTCCCTCTCCTCAGAGGAGAGCTCCGGGCCCGCCACGTGGCATACAGAAGCCGGACGTCCCCCTCCGCGGGAGAGAGGTCCGAAGGCGCCGCGTGTCCAGCCGGGCCGGACCTCCCTCTCCTCAGAGGAGAGCTCCGGGCCCGCCACGTGGCCAGCAGAAGCCGAGCCTCTCCCTCCGCGGAGAGAGGTCCGGAGGCTCCACGTGCCCCGCAGGACTGACCCTTCTCTTCTCTGAGAAGGGCTCCGGGCCCGCCATGTGGCAGCAAAGCGACGCTGCCTGCCCCGAGCGAAAGGCAGCGGGCGTAAATACGCCCCATACCTTGCCCGTACAAGGTATTCAAGGCCCGCGTCTTCCCAAGATGCGGAAACGCGGAGCATGCTTCTGTCAGGTGCCGTTGCGCCTAGTCGCATCACAGACTGGCGCGCGGTGTCAGAACCTGTCAGCCAATAAACACCGCGATAAGACATCCCATGCCGCCTGCGCCGTCATCAACCACTACGACTAGCATGCGGCATGGGCAGGGCGGCAAGATGAAGACTCAGAAGCCTTCGGCCAGAGACAACTACCGGCATAACTGCAGATACGGTAGATAATAGACAATCTTCCTGGGACCACCTGTCGGCTCCCGGCTCCCCTTGTAAGCCGCCCGAGTCTTGGACTATAAAAGGCTCGGGTAGGCGTCGATAGCAAGGGTTCGCACTTTGCAACTCATACGCTAGCCATACACTCTCAAATTGTAACTCACCCCCAAGCTCAGGCCCCCTGTCCTGAGCAGCAAGCAATACAGCGAGCTCCATAGCTCGCCGTGGACGGTTTTACGCTCCGGCGGCCTGAACCACGTAAAACTCACCGTGTCAAGCTCTCACCAACTCGTCCATCTGCGCAAGCTCTCCGCTAGGGACTAGCCCCACCGAAAAAAGAACCTCCGCGGGCTGCCCAGTGCAGGCCCGGGAGAAGTGTCGACCGAACACTTCGACATTTGGCGCGCCAGGTAGGGGGCTTTTCCCCTAGCGCGACGAGTTTCCGCCGACGAAGATGACCGAGCTTCCTTCAACGGCGAACTCTCCCCCCTCGCCTCTGCGGCAGACCACGACCAGGGGGGAGTACATGTCGACACACTCGGGACGGAGTGTGTCGGTACGAGCTGGGAGCCAGCAACCGGCTCTGGCAGCGCCGACCCCGGCAATGCAGGCTCCAACCAGCTTCAAGTCTCCAGTAGCGCTGGACGTGCCCTGTGGGGGTGCGTTAGCTGCGGCGAGAGCGCTACTGTACAATCCGCCCGCTGGGGACGCGCCTCAGGCAGCGACCCGGCAGTGGATCCGCGAGGTAGACCGTCTCGTCGTCGCCGCCGCAAACCCTCGACCTCGGCAGGGACGACGCTCTGGCCAATCGGTCGTGTCGCTGATGCGCGCACCTTTGGATGGCGAGCAGACGGCAGACTCCAGCTCTACCAGCCCCCAGTCAACAGATCTGAGGACAGAGCTGGAACGGTGTCACCTGGGTCAAGATGCCCGGGTATACCTCGAGCGGCGCCGAGAAAGGCGTCGCCACCAAGAGGCTGACGACAGCATGACGTCGGCCTCGACCCAGCCTGAAGAGCAGACCTTCGCCACGCGATCTCTGCCCCAGGCCTGTGCCGTGCAGAATATGCCACAGTCATATGTCCTGCATATGGCGCCCCCGGCCTATGGTGCAGCCTTGCCCATGCCGGGGCATGCGGTGCTCAGTGCGAACCAGGCGTTCGCGGCACCAGAACCTGCGGCGACAGAAGCAGGGTGTGCGGCCCTCGCGCCCCACCTTCGCTTCGCAAAGTGGCCGCGCAAGTTTCGGCCGCTCCTGCCCGAGAAGTACGACGGCAGCATCAACCCGGCGGAATTCCTCCAGATCTACTCCACCGCCGTACTTGCCGCAGGAGGGAATGAAGCCGTCATGGCCAATTACTTCCCTGTCGCCTTGACCGGCCCAGCTCGGTCTTGGCTCATGAACCTCCCCCAGGGTTTCGTAACTTCCTGGGGAGAGCTTTGCCGACAGTTCATAGCCAACTTCGGCAGTTCCTACACCCGGCCTGGCACGGAGCTTGACCTCCACGCCATCCAACAACAACCTGGGGAGTCGTTGCGCTCTTTCATCCAGCGGTTCTCCCAGGTGCGGAACACCATCCCACACATTCAAAATGCTTCTGTGGTGGTGGCGTTCCGGCAAGGCGTCCGAGACAAGAAAATGCTCGAGAAACTCGCGACCAGGGAGGTCCACGATGCCTCGGAGCTCTTCAGCTTGGCGGACAAGTGCGCCAGAGCAGCCGAAGGACGGAACTGGCACTCACAGCCATCCTCCAAGTCAGGAGGGCTGTCCGGATCTGGTCCTACTCCCTATGGAGGCAGCAGGAAGACCAAGAGCCGGGGCAGAAGCAAGATAAGACCGCCAGCCGCGACCCAAGTCGTCACTGCGGCGACGCTCAGTGGGGCTCGGGGGCCGCGCCCTGACAAGAGGCAGCGAAAGTCACCGACCCCGGCAGATAGCCAGGACAACATGTGCCCCGTGCACGGCAGCTGTCGCCACACTACTGCCGAGTGCCGGGAGATCCGAAGGCTCGCAGAGCGCTTCCGTAAGGGGAAGCGACAGCGGGCTGATGCCCTGCCCTTCCGTCCAAAGGAAGATGAGCAGGGGTGGATGTCCCAGACAACATCGACCACCCAGAGGAGATCCAGGAGTCTCAGCGTGTCGTGAAGGCGGCACGCAACCATGAGGACTCCCGCTCCAGCGACGATGAGCGTCGGAAGAAGCTCTACGTCTGTCGGTACCTGAGATATGGGGTACCCCCGCGCACAGGGTAAAATGCCTAAGGTACTCGCCCTTCTCCGCAGGGAGAGCTCCGAAGGTGCCACGCGTCCGGCGGGGCCGGACCTCCCTCTCCTCAGAGGAGAGCTCCAGGGCCGCCACGTGGCATACAGAAGCCGGACCTCCCCCTCCGCGGGAGAGAGGTCCGAAGACGCCACGCGTCCAGCGGGGCCGGACCCCCCTCTCCGCAGAGGAGAGCTCCGGGCCGCCACGTGGCATACAGAAGCTGGACCTCCCCCTCCGCGGGGAGAGGTCCGGAGGCTCCACGTGCCCCGCAGGCCGGACCCTTCTCGCCTCAGAGAAGGGCACCGGACCCGCCACGTGGCCAGAAGAACGGTGCTGCCTGCCCCGAGCGGTAGGCAGCGGGCGTAAAGGGGCACCACACCTTGCCCGTACAAGGTATTCAAGGCCCGCGTCTTCCCAAGACGTGGAAACACGGAGCACGCGTCTGTCAGGTGCCGTTGCACCCAGTCGCATCACAGACTGGCGCACGGTGTCAGAATCTGCCAGCTAATAAACGCCACGACAAGACATCCCATGCCGCCTGCGCCGTCATCAACCACTACGACTAGCATGCGGCATGGGCAGGGCGGCAAGATGAAGACTCGGAAGCCTCCGACCAAAGGCAACTACCGGCGTAACTACAGATACGGTAGATAATAGACAATCTTCCCGGGACCACCTGTCGGGTCCCGGCTCCCCTTGTAAGCCACCCGAGTCTTGGACTATAAAAGGCTCGGGTAGGCGTCGATATCAAGGGTTCGCATTTTGCAACTCATACGCTAGCCATACACTCTCAAGCTGTAACTCACCCCCAAGCTCAGGCCCCCGGCCCTGAGCAGCAAGCAATACAGCGAGCTCCATAGCCCGCCGTGGACGTAGGGTTTTACGCTCCGGCGGCCTGAACCACGTAAAACTCGCCGTGTCAAGCTCTCACTAACTCGTCCATCTTCGCAAGCTCTCCGCTAGGAACTAGCCCCTCCGAAAAAAGAACCTCCGCGGGCTGCCCAGTGCAGGCCCGGGGGAAGTGTCGACCGAACACTTCGACATTTGGCGCGCCAGGTAGGGGGCTTTTCCCCTAGCGCGACGAGTTTCCGCCGACGAAGATGATCGAGCTCCCTTCAGCGGCAAACTCTTCCCCCCTGCGCCCGCGACAAACCGTGACCAGGGGAGAGTACATGATGACACACTCAGGACGGAGTGTGACAGGGCAAGCTGGGAGCCAGCAACCGGCTCTGGCAGCGCCAACCCCGGCAATGCAGGCTCCATCCAGCGTCAGGCCTTCAGTAGCGCCGAGCGTACCCGGTGGGGGTGCGCTAGCCGCAGCAAGGGCGCTACTGCGCAATCCGCCTGCTGGGGACGCGCCTCAGGCAGCGACCCAGCAGTGGATTCGCGAGGTAGACCGTCTTTTCGTCGCCGCCGCAAACCATTGACTTCAGCGGGGACGACGCTCCGACCAACCGGCTGTGTCGCTGACGCGCATGCCAACGGTTGACGGCCAGACGGGGGGGGGGGGGGGGGGGGGTTCCAGCTCCACCAAGCTTCCGTCGACGGACCTGAGGACAGAGCTGGAACGGTGCCACTTAGGCCAAGATGCCCGAGTGTTCCTCAAGCGACGTCAAAAAAGGCGTCGCACTCAAGAGGCTGGCGACAACATGACGTCGGCCTCGACCCAGCCTGAAGGGCAGATCTTCGCTATGCGAGCTCTGCCCCAGGCATACGCCGTGCAGCATATGCCACAACCATATGCCCTGCAAACGGCGTCCCCGGTCTATGGAGCGGCCTTGCCCATACCGGGGCACACTGTGCCAGCGGAGAACCAAGCGTTCGCGGCACCTGTCGGTACCTGAGATATGGGGTACCCCCGCGCACAGGGTGAAATGCCTAAGGTGCTCGCCCTTCTCCGCAGGGAGAGCTCCGAAGGCGCCATGCGTCTGGCGGGGCCGGACCTCCCTCTCCTCAGAGGAGAGCTCCGGGCCCGCCATGTGGCATACAGAAGCCGGACCTCCCCCTCCGCGGGAGAGGGGTCCGAAGACGCCACGCGTCCAGCGGGGCCGGACCTCCCTCTCCTCAGAGGTGAGCTCCGGGCCCGCCACGTGGCATGCAGAAGCCGGACCTCCCCCTCCGCGGGAGAGAGGTCCGAAGGCGCCACGCGTCCAGCAGGGCCAGACCTCCCTCTCCTCAGAGAAGAGCTCCGGACCCGCCACGTGGCTGGAAGAACGGTGCTGCCTGCCCCCGAGCGGTAGGCAGCGGGCGTAAAGGCGCCCCTCACCTTGCCCGTACAAGGTATTCAAGGCCCGCGTCTTCCCAAGACGCGGAAACGCGGAGCACGCGCCTGTCAGGTGCCGTTGCGTCCAGTCGCATCATAGACTGAAGCGCGGTGTCAGAACCTGCCAGGTAATAAACGCCGCGACAAGACATCCCATGCCGCCTGCGCCATCATCAACCACTATGACTAGTGCGCGGCATGGGCAGGGCGGCAAAATGAAGACTCAGAAGCCTTCGACCAGAGGCAACCACCGGCGTAACTACAGATACGGTAGATAATAGACAATCTTCCCGGGACCACCTGTCGGGTCCCGGCTTCCCTTGTAAGCCGCCCGAGCCTTGGACTATAAAAGGCTCGGGTAGGCGTTGATAGCAAGGGTTCGCATTCTGCAACTCATACGCTAGCCATACACTCTCAAGCTGTAACTCACCCCCAAGCTCAGGCCCCCGGCCCTGAGCAGCAAGCAATACAGCGAGCTCCATAGCTCGCCGTGGACGTAGGGTTTTACGCTCCGGCGGCCTGAACCACGTAAAACCTCCCGTGTCAAGCTCTCACTAACTCGTCCATCCGCGCAAGCTCTCCGCTAGGAACTAGCCCCTCCGAAAAAAGAACCTCCGCGGGCTGCCCAGTGCAGGCCCGGGGGAAGTGTCGATCGCACACTTCGACATTTGGCGCACCAGGTAGGGGACTTTTCCCCTAGCGCGACGAGTTCCCGCCGACGAAGATGACCAAGCTCCCTTCGGCGGCAAGCTCACCTCCCCCGCCTCCGCGGCGAGCCGCGGCTAGGGGGGAGTACAAGCCAACACACTCAGGACGGAGTGTGTCAGTACAAGCTGGGAGCCAGCAACCGGCTCTGGCAGCGCCGACCCCGGCAATGCAGGCTCCAACCAGCGTCATATCTCCAGTAGCGCCGGGCGTACCCGGAAGGGGCGCGCTAGCTGCAGCAAGAGCGCTACTGCACAATCCGCCCGCTGGAGACGCGCCTCAGGCAGCGACCCAGCGGTGGATTCTCGAGGTAGACCGTCTTGTCGTCGCTGCCGCAAGCCCGCGACTCCGGCGGAGACGACACTCTAACCAGCCGGCCGTGTCGCTGATACGCACGCCGATGGTCGATGAACAGACGGCAGATTCCAGCTCTGCCAGCCCTCAATCGATGGATCTGAGGACAGAGCTGGAGCGGTGTCGCTCGGGTCAAGATGCCCGGGTATACCTCGAGCAACGCCGAGAAAGGCGTCGCTACCAAGAAGCTGACGACAGCATGATGTCGGCCTCGACCCAGCCTGAAGAGCAGACCTTCGCCATGCGATCTCTGCCCCAGGCCTGCGCCGTGCAGAATATGCCACAGTCATATGTACTGCAGATGGCGCCCCCGGCCTATGGTGCAGCCTTGCCCGTACCGGGGTACACTGTGCCTGGTGTGTAACACCCCAAATTTTGATTCAAAACTCCAAACCATGTTCAGAGGGGAATTTAAAAATTTTTGGACGTGTTGCATGTTTTGCAAAAATTCAAATTCAAACTGGAATTCAAATTATACTCAAAACAGAAAAGAAATGGAAAAAGAAAAAGAGAAACGGGAAAAAAACCGGCCAGTGGGCCGAAACCCGCCAGCCGGCCCAGTTTCCCCCGCGCCAGCCCGCCCCCGCACGCCCGCGCTGTCTCTCACAGACGGGTGGAACCCACCTGTCATCCCTAACCCCGCGACCCCGGACTCTCCCGAGCGCGCGCGATCTTAACCGATCGAAAAACCGCGTCCCTCAGCCGAATTCCGGTCCCAGAAGAATCCAACTCGATCACAACTGACCCACCGTCCTCCCCCGGCTATAAAAACCCCAGCCCCGATCGGTTTTTCCCACGCGATCGCCGATTTTTACTCCGGTGAGCACCGAGACTTCGCCGGTGAATTCTGGCCGATCTAAGCTCGGAAACTCTGATCTAACTCGCTGGTCTTGATCCACCGCCTCCGGGGAGCTTTGCAGGTGCAGAAAACTCGGAGAGTTACGGTGTAAACACAGCGCCGACGAGCTTCGCCGTGGTTTTGCCTCGGACCTCGCCGCCGATCACTTTCCAGGACCCCCGAGCTCGAGAAAACCCCCGAGGTGAGATCCCTGACCTCCCCTCTACCGATCTATGTCATAAGATCACAGTTCTAGGCAGAATTCTCGCGGATCCGAAACTTTCCGGCGAGATCGCCGCTTTCCGCCGCCGTGCGCCGCCGGCAGCGCCGCCCGCGCTCGATCAGAGCGACGTGGCCGCTTGTGCGCCGTTTATTTTAAATCGCACGGTAGACTTTAAATCCCCGTGTACCGGTTCGATGTTATAATCTCAGCCGTCGGTTTAAAATCGGACGGTCCACGTCAGCCCCGCATTATAAAGACTGGAATTCTTACGTGCTACCCCCTGGGGTTCTCTGGAATTGAGAGCTAGCCCCGGAAACTTCAGATCTAGCCCCTGGAACTCCAGAAAATCATGTAAATTCATTTAAAAATCAGTTTTAGCCCCTGGACTTAATAAAAATTAGGAAAAACACCTCTGATAAGTGTAGCTAGACCCCTGGAAATTATGAAAATAATATTATAGACCCTGTAATGGGTGAGTCCATTATTTTAACCCTGTTTAGTAATTAATTTAGAAAATTGAATATGTAACTAGTGTTTAAAAATTAAAAAGTGGGACAAACATAATTGTCAAAATTAATTAAAAACTTTCTCAGTACTTAGAAAACTTTGGAGTGAGCTAAAAATATATTTTTGGGCTGAAATGAATCTGTTTCATTAGTTATTCACATTATTTAGTATAGGGACACATTTTTAAGTAAAGAATAGCTCTAGAAAAAAATAGGGAAAATAATTATGAAATAGTTTACATCAGAAGCCAAGGTTAAAATATGTTATTAAATTATTTAGGACCAGAATCTATACTGTTTAGATGATGTGTATTACTAATTTCATAATAAAATACACAATTATGCATAGGAATATAAATCTGAAAATATAGCAACTAATAAATGATAAATGGAGTTTTTAAAATCCAAAGAGTTCAGTTTAGTGTTGGTAGAAATTATGAAGGCACAAATGGGGAAGAAAAATACTTTTCATACACACTTGGTAGTAAAGGGGTGTAGTAGTTGAATATAAGAAATTTATTGGAAACCCATATAAATAGTATGTAAGTATAAATGTGGACATAAAAGTAGGAATCATATACACATGGTTAAAAGTGCATGCAAGCCACGACTCAGCACACATAAAGTAACCACAACACATATAATGGTAAAGAACTTTTATAAATGTGAATGTGTGGTTTGTATGAAGTAGAAGTGTGAACTATGTCTTATGATTGTTGTTTTTCTTTTGCTATGTGTGATGGTATGAAGTAGAACCTGTTCAAGAGCAAGTTATCCCTTTCCAAGATCAGGACTACCCATTTCAAGAGCAGCAAGAAGGAGGCAAGTGTCCTTGACCACTTTGATCCTATGCTAGGATGTGTAGATAGAATTATTTGCATTGTCAAATAAAATATGAAACCCATGCTAGGAAAGTTTCCCTAGAATTGCATTACCTTGTTTCCTTGTAGCTTGGGTTGGGATTTATTTTGTCATGTCATTTATTTACATGCATATACTTAGCCATGCTTAGAATGGGATATTTGGGATATGAGATCATCAGTTTATTTTACCATACTCTTGAATGAGCTATTGTGAGTTATGTAGAGGTAGGGATCAAGGCAAGTTGGATGTTTTGGTTGTGTGCTGGGTGCACGAGACTTGGGTTTGTGTTTAGTACTTGCCTGGATCCTAAGGACCGGTTCATGGAGCATGTAACCCGGCTTTACAGTGCCAACCACATGCTGAGATGGGGCAGCTTGGCCAATTAATTAGGTGTATCCCCGGCGTAGTATGGGTGTGTTGGATGGTGCGGGGAATAGGTGTCAGCTGGACTACCATATGAACCGCAAGGCTCAAGAGGGGGCCACTGCAGCGGGGTTGGAGCCTCTTGTATGCTGTTAGGGGTGAAACCTCAGTGGGCCCATGCTCGTCGGGAATCCCTTTGTAAAGGCTTCGTAGTGATCTCCTGGCTGCACACCTGGGAAGTGTGAATGTGGATCGTAGCCACTGGCATAATGGAGGTTCTTTTAGTCCACCCGGCAACGGGGGATGAAATCACTACTTGTGGGTACAGTGGTACAAACTCTGCAGAGTCAAAACTGTCTTGACAGCCGTGCTCACGGTTAAGAGCGGCCTGGACTTATTCATGATTAGAGGAATGATGGTTTTGGAAGTTAAGCGGGAAGCTTAACATTGGAAATGATGTTATGGTTATTGGATTATGATGATGGGATGGGAGATTTGGACCATTTCAACTGTGTAGTAATGTAGGTGCTTAATAAGCTAAGGTGATAAGTATTAATTGCGTAGTGCTTTAACCATGAGTTCAACCTCTCCTCGTTCTAGCCATGCATGATAAAATTTTCCCACACTTGCTGAGTACCATTGGTATTCAACCTTGCATATTTGTTGGTTTATATTGCTGCTCAGGTCAAGATAATGAGGTGGTGTATAATGACCAAGACTTTGGACCCGAGGAAGGATTTTAGGTTCATGAAGACCCCCGGGCAACGCCTGTGATGGAGCCCTAAATAATAATATTCCGCTGCTAGTTTATTTACTTGTGATGAAGCATTAGTGTCCATTGAGACATTTGCGATGTAAGACTTATTTATATTCGACACCTGACTTGTAATGAATGATGCTTCACTATTTGTCATCACATGTATGAGAAAATGATCCTGGCATACATGTGATATTCACTTGGTTGTTCTTCGGAAAAACCGGGTGTGACAGAGGTGGTATCAGAGCCAAGGTTTCCCCGTAGGAACGTGGACCTAGGTAGAAATGGACGTATTTAAGGGCCCTATTTTCTTAAAAACTATTTTCCATGGTGTGGGTGGAAAAGTGTTATTAAAGGAGTCATTTTCTTCATCTTACCCCAACTTTCATTCAAAATTTGATTTTTGTTTGAGAATTTATCTAACCTAATTTTAAATTCTTTTGTTTTTAGATGGTTCGCATGATTCGCACCGCTCGTAAGTCCACAGGAGGGAGAGTTCCCGTAGTTGCCCTTGCCGAAAGAGAGGAGAGTCGTCCAGTGACGTACCTTTCCTACGGATTGGCAGTAGGAGATTTGTTGCGCCGTCTTCGATGTATGCTCGAAGCCACCGGCAATACGGGCAAGCTAATCATCCACTATAACTCCACCAGGACCATCCGTGAGAAGAGGGAAGAATGGAGTTCGGAGATGAGGATTATACACGAGAATCAACTGCTTAAGATTCACCACTCTCCAGCTTGTCGAGCAACACAAGTTGACGCGGAGAAAGATGTCACCTGGGAGGCCATCACCTGCCAGAGTCACATCTATCGTCGCCACTTGGACAAAACTGAGTACATGTATGTCCTTCAACGTGAGAGTGGTACCACGGAGTACAAGTACCCACCGGTGCAGCAAGGGACTTCCCATGAGCACATGGACTTGTGCTTGGAGGATGCTGCTATGCTCAGCACTCGATTGCAGGAGTGTCAACAAGAGCTTCAGGATGTCCGAGACACCCTGAAGGAAACGGAGGCGTTGCTGCGAGCTTGCTTAAAGGCGAGAGAAAGAGGAGATGGGAATGAACTGTGTGTCACCGTGAGTGATACATGGACTCCTGACTCCCCGGATCGCCGAGCAATCAGGCGTCGTCGCACTTCTCCACCAGCAGCCTCCCCACCCAAAGCAGAGTCAGAAGGTAGCCGAAATGAGGAGGAAGATCCCGAGGAGCCAGCTCAAGAGGACGAGTAATGTAGAGCCTTTCCCCTATCTAGCAAGAGGTCGAGTAGTCGAGTCGTTACGTAGTTAATGGTGTGATGATGCTTGGTGTGTGACGTGAGTTGTGGAAGCTATGATCAATTGTCCACAGCCTCGTCTTCAGATTGTTTTGCTTTGGTGTGTGAACCCACAGGAAATAATAGTGCATTTATTTGGTGTGAGATATGAACCCTCGTAAAATTTTAACAAAGCCTTAACACCTCAAAGTACCAACAAATGAAAGTAGTAAGATGATACTAAATGGTATCAAATTAACATTTGTTGATTCTGCCAGATGGCCGGAAGAGGAAAAGGACGTGCTGCCAACCCCGCCAACAACAATGATGAGGCATGCAACCCTCATCTTTCTGGAGGCCAGGACCGGGGTGGTCGCCGTGAAGAAGTTGATCCTCTCCACCAAATACTGGAGAATCAAAATCAACTCATCCAGAACTTGGCTCAAGTAGTGGCCAACTTGCATCAAGTTCGACCTCCACAAGCTGCACCACGCCAACCAAGGTTGAGTGAGTTTCTAGGAACTCAACCTCCAAAGTTTGCAAGTGCTGCTGAACCTCTGGAGGCAGATGATTGGCTGAAGACCATTGAAAGTAAGATGAGGATAATACAATGCCAAGGGTATGAAAGGGTGCTGTTTGCCTCTCATCAATTGCATGGACCTGCTGCTGATTGGTGGACCGCCTACGTGGCCGCCCATCATGACCCTGAGAACATCACTTGGGAAGAGTTTAAGCGTAGCTTCCGCAACCATTACATCCCAAGAGGTGAACTCAAAAACAAGAGGAAGGAATTTTTGGGACTGCAGCAGGGAAACATGACGGTGAGGGAATACCTCACTAAATTTACTCAACTATCCCGTTATGCTCCACGAGACATAGAGACCGATGAGCAGAAACAAGATTGTTTCGTGGAAGGACTTACCGCGGAGATGCAGTGTGCAATGTCCTCCAATGAGTATGAAAGCTTTCAAAAGATGGTGGACAGAGCATTTGTGATGGAAAGGAAGCTAAAGGCCCTGGAAAATGAGAATAAGAGGAAGGCGGGATGGTCACATCAGGCCTCAGGGAGCAACACCCGCCCACGTATGATGCAGCAACCTACGGGGCAGACGAGCCGTGCTGCGGTACCCTATTCAGCACCAAGAGGGTACAACCCAAACTACAGGCCTCCCGCGGCACCAGCACAGCCGCCACGTCAGTTTGTGCAGCAGCCTCGCCCCGCATATCCATCTCGACCAGCAGTGCAAGGACCCCCAAACCAACCCCAAGACAACAAGGGCCCAGCATCTAAGATTGGGGTGCAATGTTTCAGCTGTGGTGAAGTGGGGCACTACGCCCATAAATGCCCAAAGAAGAAGCCTGCGCCGCCACAACAGCAGAATGTAGTGAGAGGACGGGTGAACCACGTCACTATGGAGGAAGCACAAGAGGCACCCGACGTGGTAGTTGGTAAGTTTCCTGCCAATTTACACCTTGCAACTCTGCTGTTTGATTCTGGTGCTACCCACTCGTTCATTGCTCAAGGGTTTGTTAAGAAGTATGACCTAGCAACCACACAAATGAACCATATGCTAGCCGTAAACTCTCCAGGTGGAGAAATAAGGACAAGACAAGTGTGTCCCAAAGTGAGCCTAGACATTAATGGGATAGTATTTACTGCTAACCTCATAGTGATAGATTCACAAGGGATAGATATTATTTTGGGTATGGATTGGTTGACCAAACATAAAGGAATCATCCATTGTTCGACCAGAACGGTGGAACTAACTCATCCCAGTGGTACCAGAGTAAAGTTCATAACAATACACGAGCCTAGGAGGGACATTAAATTAAATCAAGTGGAGGTGAAAGTTGAGGAAATCAGGACCATCAGGGAATATCCAGATGTTTTTCCGGAGGAGTTGCCAGGTATGCCTCCCGACCGTGACGTGGAATTCGCAATTGAGCTAGTACCGGGAACAGCCCCGATATACAAGAGACCTTATCGAATGGACTCCAAGCAGCTAGAAGAGCTCAAGGATCATTTGAGAGAATTGACGGAGAAGGGGTATATTCGCCCTAGTTCCTCACCATGGGGAGCTCCGGTGATATTTGTGTCTAAGAAGGACGGAACCCAAAGGTTATGCGTGGATTACCGTGCCTTGAATGAGGTAACCATTAAGAACAAGTACCCATTACCCCGCATTGAAGACTTGTTTGATCAGTTGAGGGGAGCTTGTGTGTTCTTGAAAATTGATCTCAGGTCGGGATACCACCAACTCAAGATAAGGCAATCAGATATTCCCAAGACAGCTTTCGTATCTCGGTACGGACTGTATGAATACACTGTCATACCTTTTGGGCTAACCAATGCCCCAGCATATTTCATGTACCTCATGAACAAGGTATTCATGGAATATCTGGACAAATTTGTGGTGGTTTTCATAGATGATATTCTCGTCTTCTCCAAAGATGAAGAAGAACATGAGGAACATCTAAGGTTGGTGTTACAGAGGCTGAGAGAACACCAACTATATGCCAAGTTGAGCAAGTGTGAGTTTTGGCTGAAGAGAGTTCCCTTTTTAGGACATATAATCTCGGAGGGAGGAATCTCCGTAGATCCCGCCAAAATCGAGGATATCCAGAAGTGGAAAACCCCTGAAAATGTCGGGGAAGTTCGAAGCTTTTTGGGATTGGCTGGATACTATCGATGATTTATTGAGGGATTCTCTAAGATCTCGAGACCTCTCACCAAATTGTTGAAAAAGGGAATCACATTCACCTGGACGCCACAGTGCGATACAAGCTTTCAGGAGCTAAAGAAGAGATTGACAACAGCCCCAGTGCTGGTTATGCCAGATATGCAGAAGAATTTCACAGTGTACTGCGATGCCTCTGGAAATGGGTTGGGATGTGTTCTCATGCAAGAAGGACATGTCGTGGCATATGCATCCCGGCAGCTTCGGAAGCACGAGAAGAACTATCCTACACATGACCTAGAACTAGCTGCAGTGGTACACGCGTTGAAAATTTGGCGGCACTATTTGATGGGGAAGAGGACAGAGATATATACGGATCATAAGAGTTTGAAGTACATATTCACACAGCCAGATCTTAACCTCAGACAAAGGAGATGGTTAGAGCTAATCAATGACTTTGATATAGGCATCAACTATCATCCCGGGAAAGCAAACGTCGTGGCCGATGCTTTGAGTCGGAAAGTGCAGGTCAATAAGTTGAGTTTGAAGGACATGCCTGCAGAATTGAAGGATGAGGTTATAAGACTCAATCTATATCTAGTAAATAGTGGTGAAGCCATCGCCATGGAAGTGGACTCCACACTCGAGCAAGACATACGCGAGGGCCAAAAGAATGATGAGAAGATACAAGAGATCAGACAGCTCATTAAGGAAAATAAAGCTCCTGGTTTTAGAGAGGATGAACAGGGAATGGTGTGCACGGGAAAAGGGTCTGTGTGCCAGAAGTAAAAGAGATCTGTGAATTAATTTTGAAGGAGGCTCACGATTCTGACTATTCCAGTCATCCTGGGAGTACGAAGATGTACCAGGATCTCAAGAGCAGGTATTGGTGGTATGACATGAAGCGAGATGTCGCAGAACATGTTGCCCTATGTGACACATGTCAGTTGGTGAAAGCAGAACATCAACGACCCGCGGGATTATTGCAACCACTCAAAGTGCCTGAATGGAAGTGGGAAGAAATCAGCATGGATTTTGTCGTGGGATTGCCTACGACCCAATCCGGGTATGATTCAATATGGGTCATTATTGATAGGCTAACCAAGGTAGCTCATTTCATTCCTGTGAAAGAAAGCTACAACGGATCCAAATTGGCAGAATTGTACATGTCAAGGATCGTGTGTTACCATGGAGTGCCAAAGAAGATTGTGTCGGATCGAGGGACACAGTTCACCTCAAGGTTCTGGCAGAAGTTGCATGAAACCATGGGAACCCATCTGAACTTTAGTTCTGCCTATCATCCCCAAACTGACGGGCAGACGGAGAGAACCAATCAGATCCTTGAAGATATGTTAAGGGCATGTGCACTCAAAAACAATAGGAGTTAGGACAAGAACTTACCGTATGCGGAGTTTTCCTATAACAACAGCTATCAAGCTAGTATGAAAATGTCACCGTTTGACGCTTTGTATGGAAGGAAGTGCAGAACTCCTCTATTTTGGAACCAAACAGGAGAAAGTAAAGTGTTTGGTCCAGAAGTGCTACAAGAAGCCGAGGCGAAGGTGAGGGAGATTTGCAACAACTTGAGGATAGCACAAACACGCCAGAAGAGTTATGCTGATGTACGAAGAAGAGAACTCGTTTTCAACGTGGGAGACTATGTTTATCTCAAGGTGTCCCCTATTAGAGGACTTCGTCGGTTCAAGGTGAAAGGGAAGTTGTCACCTCGATACATCGTACCCTTTCAAGTTTTGGAAAGAAAAGGCGAAGTGGCGTACCAACTAGAGTTACCGGTTCATCTATCGGACGTGCACGATGTATTTCATGTGTCACAACTCAAGAAATGTATGAGGACGCCTGAAGAGGTGTTACCCATGAATGAAGTGGATGTAGCTGAGGATTTGTCTTATGCCGAGCAACCATACAAGATTTTGGAGACAATGGAACGCCTCACCAGAAACAAGAAAATCCGGATGTGCAAGGTGCAGTGGAAGCATCACTCAGAAGAGGAAGCTACCTGGGAACGGGAAGATGAGCTCAAGACACAATTTCCGGAATTGTTTTCTTAGAAACACCAATCTCGAGGACGAGATTTCTTTTAAGGGGGGTAGAGCTGTAACACCTCAAATTTTGATTCAAAACTCCAAACCATGTTCAGAGGGGAATTTAAAAATTTTTGGACGTGTTGCATGTTTTGCAAAAATTCAAATTCAAACTGGAATTCAAATTATACTCAAAACAGAAAAGAAATGGAAAAAGAAAAAGAGAAACGGGAAAAAAAACCGGCCAGTGGGCCGAAACCCGCCAGCCGGCCCAGTTTCCCCCGCGCCAGCCTGCCCCCGCGCGCCCGCGCTGTCTCTCACAGACGGGTGGGACCCACCTGTCATCCCTAACCCCGCGACCCCGGACTCTCCCGAGCGCGCGCGATCTTAACCGATCGAAAAACCGCGTCCCTCAGCCGAATTCCGGTCCCAGAAGAATCCAACTCGATCACAACTGACCCACCGCCCTCCCCGGCTATAAAAACCCCAGCCCCGATCGGTTTTTCCCACGCGATCGCCGATTTTTACTCCGGTGAGCACCGAGACTTCGCCGGTGAATTCTGGCCGATCTAAGCTCGGAAACTCTGATCTAACTCGCTGGTCTTGATCCACCGCCTCCGGGGAGCTTTGCAGGTGCAGAAAACTCGGAGAGTTACGGTGTAAACACAGCGCCGACGAGCTTCGCCGTGGTTTTGCCTCGGACCTCGCCGCCGATCACTTTCCAGGACTCCCGAGCTCGAGAAAACCCCCGAGGTGAGATCCCTGACCTCCCCTCTACCGATCTATGTCATAAGATCACAGTTCTAGGCAGAATTCTCGCGGATCCGAAACTTTCCGGCGAGATCGCCGCTTTCCGCCGCCGTGCGCCGCCGGCAGCGCCGCCCGCGCTCGATCAGAGCGACGTGGCCGCTTGTGCGCCGTTTATTTTAAATCGCACGGTAGACTTTAAATCCCCGTGTACCGGTTCGATGTTATAATCTCAGCCGTCGGTTTAAAATCGGACGGTCCACGTCAGCCCCGCATTATAAAGACTGGAATTCTTACGTGCTACCCCCTGGGGTTCTCTGGAATTGAGAGCTAGCCCCGGAAACTTCAGATCTAGCCCCTGGAACTCCAGAAAATCATGTAAATTCATTTAAAAATCAGTTTTAGCCCCTGGACTTAATAAAAATTAGGAAAAACACCTCTGATAAGTGTAGCTAGACCCCTGGAAATTATGAAAATAATATTATAGACCCTGTAATGGGTGAGTCCATTGTTTTAACCCTGTTTAGTAATTAATTTAGAAAAATTGAATATGTAACTAGTGTTTGAAAATTAAAAATTGGGACAAACATAATTGTCAAAATTAATTAAAAACTTTCTCAGTACTTAGAAAACTTTGGAGTGAGCTAAAAATATATTTTTGGGCTGAAATGAATCTGTTTCATTAGTTATTCACATTATTTAGTATAGGGACACATTTTTAAGTAAAGAATAGCTCTAGAAAAAAATAGGGAAAATAATTATGAAATAGTTTACATCAGAAGCCAAGGTTAAAATATGTTATTAAATTATTTAGTACCAGAATCTATACTGTTTAGATGATGTGTATTACTAATTTCATAATAAAATACACAATTATGCATAGGAATATAAATCTGAAAATATAGCAACTAATAAATGATAAATGGAGTTTTTAAAATCCAAAGAATTCAGTTTAGTGTTGGTAGAAATTATGAAGGCACAAATGGGGAAGAAAAATACTTTTCATACACACTTGGTAGTAAAGGGGTGTAGTAGTTGAATATAAGAAATTTATTGGAAACCCATATAAATAGTATGTAAGTATAAATGTGGACACAAAAGTAGGAATCATATACACATGGTTAAAAGTGCATGCAAGCCACGACTCAGCACACATAAAGTAACCACAACACATATAATGGTAAAGAACTTTTATAAATGTGAATGTGTGGTTTGTATGAAGTAGAAGTGTGAACTATGTCTTATGATTGTTGTTTTTCTTTTGCTATGTGTGATGGTATGAAGTAGAACCTGTTCAAGAGTAAGTTATCCCTTTCCAAGATCAGGACTACCCATTTCAAGAGCAGCAAGAAGGAGGCAAGTGTCCTTGACCACTTTGATCCTATGCTAGGATGTGTAGATAGAATTATTTGCATTGTCAAATGAAATATGAAACCCATGCTAGGAAAGTTTCCCTAGAATTGCATTACCTTGTTTCCTTGTAGCTTGGGTTGGGATTTATTTTGTCATGTCATTTATTTACATGCATATGCTTAGCCATGCTTAGAATGGGATATTTGGGATATGAGATCATCAGTTTATTTTACCATACTCTTGAATGAGCTATTGTGAGTTATGTAGAGGTAGGGATCAAGGCAAGTTGGATGTTTTGGTTGTGTGCTGGGTGCACGAGACTTGGGTTTGTGTTTAGTACTTGCCTGGATCCTAAGGACCGGTTCATGGAGCATGTAACCCGGCTTTACAGTGCCAACCACATGCTGAGATGGGGCAGCTTGGCCAATTAATTAGGTGTATCCCCGGCATAGTATGGGTGTGTTGGATGGTGCGGGGAATAGGTGTCAGCTGGACTACCATATGAACCGCAAGGCTCAAGAGGGGGCCACTGCAGCGGGGTTGGAGCCTCTTGTATGCTGTTAGGGGTGAAACCTCAGTGGGCCCACGCTCGTCGGGAATCCCTTTGTAAAGGCTTCGTAGTGATCTCCTGGCTGCACACCTGGGAAGTGTGAATGTGGATCGTAGCCACTGGCATAATGGAGGTTCTTTTAGTCCACCCGGCAACGGGGGATGAAATCACTACTTGTGGGTACAGTGGTACAAACTCTGCAGAGTCAAAACTGTCTTGACAGCCGTGCTCACGGTTAAGAGCGGCCTGGACTTATTCATGATTAGAGGAATGATGGTTTTGGAAGTTAAGCGGGAAGCTTAACATTGGAAATGATGTTATGGTTATTGGATTATGATGATGGGATGGGAGATTTGGACCATTTCAACTGTGTAGTAATGTAGGTGCTTAATAAGCTAAGGTGATAGGTATTAATTGCGTAGTGCTTTAACCATGAGTTCAACCTCTCCTTGTTCTAGCCATGCATGATAAAATTTTCCCACACTTGCTGAGTACCATTGGTACTCAACCTTGCATATTTGTTGGTTTATATTGCTGCTCAGGTCAAGATAATGAGGTGGTGTATAATGACCAAGACTTTGGACCCAAGGAAGGATTTTAGGTTCATGAAGACCCCCGGGCAACGCCTGTGATGGAGCCCTAAAGAATAATATTCCGCTGCTAGTTTATTTACTTGTGATGAAGCATTAGTGTCCATTGAGACATTTGCGATGTAAGACTTATTTATATTCGACACCTGGCTTGTAATGAATGATGCTTCACTATTTGTCATCACATGTATGAGAAAATGATCCTGGCATAATGTGATATTCACTTGGTTGTTCTTCGGAAAAACCGGGTGTGACATGGTGCGAACTCAGCGTTCGCGGCACCAGAACCTGCGGTGACGGAAGCAGGGTGTGCAGCCCTCGCGCCCCATCTTCGCTTTGCGAAGTGGCCGCGCAAGTTTCGGCCACACCTGCCCGAGAAGTACGACGGCAGCGTCAACCCGGCGGAGTTTCTCCAGATCTACTCCACCGCCGTACTTGCCGCAGGAGGGAATGAAGCCGTCATGGCCAATTACTTCCCTGTCGCCTTGACTGGTCCAGCCCGGTCTTGGCTCATGAACCTCCCCCAAGGTTCCGTCACCTCATGGGGAGAGCTTTGCCGACAGTTCGTAGCCAACTTCGGCAGCTCCTACACCCAGCCTGGCACGGAGCTCGACCTCCACGCCGTCCAGCAGCAACCTGGGGAGTCGCTGCGCTCTTTCATCCAGCGGTTCTCCCAGGTGCGGAACCCCATCCCACACATTCAAAATGCTTCTGTGGTGGTGGCGTTCCGGCAAGGCATCCGGGACAGGAAGATGCTCGAGAAGCTCGCGACCAGGGAGGTCCGCGACGTCTAAGAGCTCTTCAGCTTGGCAGACAAATGCGCCAGAGCTGCCGAAGGACGGAACTGGCACTCGCTGCCATCCTCCGAGTCAGGGGGACTGCCCGTATCCAGTCCTACTCCCTGTGGAGGCAGCAGGAAGGCCAAGGACCGAGGCAGAAGCAAGATAGAGTCACCGATCGCAGCCCCAGTCGTCACTACAGCGACGCTCGGTGGGGCTCGGGGGCCGCGCCGTGACAAGAAGCAGCGAAGATCACCAATCCCAGAAGGTGGTAAAGACAATATGTGCCCCGTGCACGGCAGCTGTCGCCACACTGCTGCCGAGTGCCGGGAGATCCGAAGGCTCGCAGAGCGCTTCCGCAAGGAGAAGCGGCAGCGGGCTGATGACCTGCCCTTCCGTCCAAAGGAAGATGAGCGGAGGGTGGATGTTCCAGACAACATCGACCACCCAGAGGAGATCCAGGAGCCTCCGCGTGTCGTGAAGGCGGCACGCAATCACGAGGATTCCGGCTCCAGCGGCGATGAGCGTCGGAAGAAGCTCTACGTCATATACGGCGGGTCCGCCGATCCCTCGTCCCGAAGCGCAGTCAAGACTCTGCGCCGAGCGGTAGCGTCGGTGGCGCCACTCCCAAGTGCTGCACCGCACCTAAAGTGGATGGGGACCCCCATCAGCTTTGATGCCACCGACTGCCCCAGGAACATGGCTGGGGCTGACCAACTGCCGCTCCTGGTGGCCCCTACCATCGCCAACGTGAGAATGTACCACGTTTTGGTGGATGGAGGGGCTGGGCTGAACCTCATCAGCCGTGCAGCTTTCCAGAAGCTGCAAATCCCGATGGCCAAACTCAACCCGTCGAGTCCGTTCTCAGGGGTAGGGCCGGGACAGGTTATCCCCTACGGCAGCATTAGTCTCCCGGTGACCTTCGGGACTCCGGACAGCTATCGAACAGAGTACATCCTGTTCGACGTAGCGGAGATAGACCTCCCCTTCAACGCCATAATCGGCAGGCCAGCCCTGTACCGGTTCATGGCTGTAGCCCATTACGGCTACCTTGTCCTGAAGATGCCAACACCGACAGGTGTTCTCAGGATTCGTGGGGACCGCACTGCTGCAGTGTCGGCCCTGGAGAAGCTCCAAGCACTCGCGACAGCTGGGGCCTCAGCCCCCGGCAATACGGAATCGGACCAGCTCCGCCCGTGCGCACGTCACCGTGCTTCCACCACAGCACCCCGGGTACAACCTCTCGACGAGGGCGGCGTCCCCTTAAAGGTCGTCCAAGTCGGCGCCGAAGCTACCCAGACCACCCGGGTAGCCGGGGGCCTCGATAGTAAATAGGAAGGCGCGCTCGTCACCTTCCTCCGGCACAACGTCGACGTGTTTGCATGGCAGCCGTCACAGATGCCGGGGATCCCCAGGAAGGTGATCGAGCACCACTTGAAAGTCTTCCCCGATGCCCGGCCGGTTCAACAGAAGCCCCGCAAGCAGTCCATCGAGCGGCAGAACTTCATCCGTGAAGAAGTCAAGAAGCTGCTGGACGCTGGCTTCATACAGGAGGTCCACCACCCTCGATGGTTGGCGAACCCCGTCGTTGTCCCGAAGGCTGGCGGGAAGCTCCGGATGTGCATCGACTACACCAGTCTCAATAAGGCATGTCCTAAAGATCCATTCCCTCTCCCTAGAATAGATCAAATAGTAGACTCAATGTCAGGCTGTGATATGCTGTGCTTCCTAGACGCCTACTCGGGTTTCCATCAGATCCCCATGTCTAGGGAGGACGAGGAGCACACCCCCTTCATCACAGTAGACGGCCTTTATTGCTATGTGTCTATGCCTTACGGCCTAAAGAATGCACTCCCCACCTTTGTGCGGGCAATGCACAAAACCTTTCGGGAGTTAATAAGAGACCTGGTTGAGGTGTATATCGATGACATAGTTGTCAAGGTCAAGCAGGGTCCGTCCCTGCTAGATAACCTAGCCTTAGTCTTTGACAAATTACGCTCTACGCGCACCAAGCTGAACCCAGATAAATGTGTGTTCGGCGTGTCCTCTGGGAAGCTCTTAGGGTTCCTGGTCTTGCACTGGGGGATTGAGGCCAACCCAGAGAAGATCAAGGCCATCGACTTGATGCGGTCCCCTGCCCGCGTCAAGGATGTCCAGAAACTCACAGGATGTCTAGCCGCGCTGAGTCGGTTTATACCGAGGCTAGCAGAGCGGGCACTCCCTTTCTTTAAGCTCCTGCGCAAGTCAGGCCCCTTTGCCTGGACTGACGAAGCAGAAGAGGCTTTCCAGGAGTTGAAGCGACTCCTGACGACCCTACCAATCATGGTAGCCCCTGAACCCGGAGAGCACGGCGACAACTGAAGTAGTGAGTATGGTCCTCGTCGCAGAGCGGCCGGACCCCTCATCTTCACAACCTGCTCCGGTAGCAGAAGACAGACGCCAGGAGGCCCCGCAGGACCAAGACGGTCTCCCGGGCCTCCAAGGCGACCTCCCGGAGGTCCAGGTCGCCCTCCCGGAGGTCCTGGGTAGTCTCCCGGACCTTCAAGATAAACCCCCGGGGGCCCCGCGGGACCCCCCGTGGGCCAAATGGGACCTCCCAGAGGTCTCCCAAGACCCCCCCGGAGCTCCCGGACAATCAAGATAGCTTAAGGGCCTCCGGGTCCCAGCTCCCGGAGGCCCCCGTGGGTCCGCCCACCTCCAGTGGGCCAATGGACGAGGACCTCCCAGGCCTGAGAAAGAGGGTTCGAACCGTACAGAGGCCTGTCTACTACATCAGCGAGGTACTTCATGATGCCAAGACAAGGTACCTGGAAGTCCACAAGCTGCTGTATGCGGTGCTCGTTGCCTCCAGAAAGCTCCGCCATTACTTCCAGGCCCACCGGGTCTCGGTAGTCACCTCGTATCCACTGAAGACAATTCTTCACAGCCCCCATGCGACTGGCAACGTTGCTAAATGGGCGGCGGAGCTAGCGGAGTTTGAGCTGGACTTCCTCCCACGCCATGCGGTCAAGAGCCAAGCACTGGCTGACTTTGTGGCGGAGTGGACACCAACGGAGGCTGACCCAGGGGGCCATGGGGGCGGAGAACCGGAGCACCAAGCTCCGGTCTTCACCGAACCCCACTGGACACTCTTCTTCGACGGCTCCTCGCGAAAGCAGGGAGCCGGTGCCGGCGTACTGCTCCTCATGCCATCGGGGGAACAGTTTGGGTATATGGTGCATCTCAATTTCAAGGCAACCAACAACATGGCGGAGTATGAAGCACTCATCTTTGGCCTGCAGACAGCCCTGTCTTTAGGCGCTCGCCAGTTGTTGGCACAGGGCGACTCCCAGCTGGTCATCAAGCAAGTCAAGGGCGAATGCTCCTGCAATGACCCCCAGCTAGCTGCATATCTGCTTCACGTGCAGATGTTGGAGAAAGAATTCCTCGCCTTGGACCTGCACCACGTACCGCGCGCCGGTAATACCGCAGCCGATGACCTTTCAACGAAGGCTTCCACCGGAGCCCCTGCGCCCGAAGGAGTCTTCGAGAGGACGTTGCTGCGGCCCACAGCCCGGCCCGCCGAGCCGGGCAAAGGGGGCTTGACCAGCACCTCGAAGCTGGCGGTCCCGGTGGCCCTACAACCGTGGGCGCCGCCAAGGATCGTAAGCGTCACTGAGGACTCCGTGCAACCCAGCGCTCAAGATCCAGAAGCTCAAGTCAGACCCGATGCATGGATCACGGAGATCCGGGACTACTTGAAGGACAATATCCTCCCTGATGAACATGCAACCGCTGAATGGATTGTGCGTATGGCTAAGAGGTACGCGCTGGTAGAGGGGGATCTCTACCGGCGTGGCGCCAACCACATCCTATTGCGGTGTATAACCCAGGGGGAAGGCTGCGACTTGCTCGCTGAGATCCATGGAGGCGAATGTGGAAGTCATTGTTCCTCACGCACGCTTGTCGGTAAAGCCTTCCGGCATGGCTTCTACTGGCCGACAGCACTCCAGGATGCCGTCAAGCTGGTCGAGAGCTGCAAGGCGTGCCATTTCCACGCCAAGCAGATCCATACACCGGCTCAGGCGGTACAGATGATCCCGCCCTCGTGGCCGTTTGCCGTGTGGGGGCTGGACATCCTGGGACCATTCCCCAGAACCGTCGGGGGGTTCCGGTACCTCTATGTCGCTATCGACAAGTTCACCAAGTGGCCGGAAGCTACACCAGTTGTCACCATCAATAAACAATCAGCAGTAAAATTCATCAGATCCATTGTCTGCCGGTTCGGGGTCCCAAACAGGATCATCACTGACAATGGGACCCAGTTCACCAGCGCAGCGTTCCAAGACTACTGCGAGGACCTTGGCATTCAGGTATGCTATGCCTCTGTCGCTCACCCGAAGAGCAATGGGCAAGTCGAGAGGGCCAATGCGGAGATTCTCCGGGGCCTCAAGACTCGTACATTCGCCAGCCTGAAGAAACATGGTGCCAATTGGGTAGATGAACTTCCGAGCACGCTATAGGCTAACCGGACATCCCAGAGCCGGGCCACCGGGGAGACACCCTTCTTCATGGTGTACGGGGCCGAAGCTGTACTTCCTCCAGAAGTCACCATGAAGTCTCACCGTGTCCGGGCTTACGACGAAGCCACGCAGGACAACCTCCGGCGTGGAGAAATCGACCTCGTCGACGAGGTCCGATTACATGCGGCACTCCGTAACGCGCGGTACAGACAGGCGCTTTGGCGCTACCACCAGAGGTCTGTGCGTGCCCGGGAGCTGCAGGAAGGTGACCTGGTGTTGCGGCGCATACTTTCTCGCGAAGGGGCCCACAAACTCTCCCCTAGTTGGGAAGGCCCCTTCCGAGTCACGAAAGTATGCCGCCCCGGGTGTGTGCGCCTTTCCACCGAGGATGGGGACCTGCTCCCGAATCCTTGGAACATAGAACACCTCCGTAAGTTCTACCCCTAAGAGCAAAAATAGGTCAGTACTTTCTTTTCGTAATGAACCCCATAGAGTCCAGGAGCAGCGCTCGGAGCAGCTAAACCCCAGGGGACGGTCCAGGACTACGTTCAGCTTTGCCTGGTTCCGACTCCAAGCGCGTAGAGTCTTGCTTCCCCTCTTAATGGGGTGGGTCGTGGCCTCCATGTTTAGCCTGCCATCCTCCTATGGAAGGTTGTACGAAAATAGGTCTGCCCTACTTTGCTCTTTCCTTGTACTCATTTGAATTGTGAATTGAGTTATTTTTTATCACCCTTGCAGTACATGGCTGCCATGTGCTCAGCTCCCCCTCTCTACAAATCCCCAAGCATCAAGCGTGTGGTTGGGGGCTGTAAGTCAAATAAGACTGTGAGACAAGGGAGGGGGAGCCCCCAAGGAGAATTACGTTTCCTCTACCTGTGTGCAGGACTTCCAGGTTGCGGCAACGGGGACTGCGTGAAGTAGGGGGAAAGGAGCTACCAACTACTTCGACCCAGGGCTAGAGGGGGCGGGACCCGGGGGCCCCACGTGTCCAGCAGGCCCGGAACTCTCTCCTTCCTTGAGGAGAGCTCCGGGCCCGCCACATGGCATACAGAAGGCGGACCTCCCCCTCCGCGGGAGAGGGGTCCGAAGACGCCACGCGTCCAGCGGGGCCGGACCTCCCTCTCCTCAGAGGTGAGCTCCAGGCCCGCCACGTGGCATGCAGAAGCCGGACCTCCCCCTCCGCGGGAGAGAGGTCCGAAGGCGCCACGCGTCCAGCAGGGCCGGACCTCCCTCTCCTCAAAGAAGAGCTCCGGACCCGCCACGTGGCTGGAAGAACGGTGCTGCCTGCCCCCGAGCGGTAGGCAGCGGGCATAAAGGCGCCCCTCACCTTGCCCGTACAAGGTATTCAAGGCCCGCGTCTTCCCAAGACGCGGAAACGCGGAGCACGCGCCTGTCAGGTGCCGTTGCGTCCAGTCGCATCACAGACTGGCGCGCGGTGTCAGAACCTGCCAGATAATAAACGCCGCGACAAGACATCCCATGCCGCCTGCGCCGTCATCAACCACTATGACTAGTGCGCGGCATGGGCAGGGCGGCAAAATGAAGACTCAGAAGCCTTCGACCAGAGGCAACCACCGGCGTAACTACAGATACGGTAGATAATAGACAATCTTCCCGGGACCACCTGTCGGGTCCCGGCTTCCCTTGTAAGCCGCCCGAGCCTTAGACTATAAAAGGCTCGGGTAGGCGTCGATAGCAAGGGTTCGCATTCTGCAACTCATATGCTAGCCATACACTCTCAATCTGTAACTCACCCCAAGCTCAGGCCCCCGGCCCTGAGCAGCAAGCAATACAGCGAGCTCCTTAGCTCGCCGTGGACGTAGGGTTTTACGCTCCGGCGGCCTGAACCACGTAAAACCTCCCGTGTCAAGCTCTCACTAACTCGTCCATCCGCGCAAGCTCTCCGCTAGGAACTAGCCCCTCCGAAAAAAGAACCTCCGCGGGCTGCCCAGTGCAGGCCCGGGGGAAGTGTCGATCGCACACTTCGACAGCACCGATACCTACACTGGGAGCCAGCAACCGGCTCTGGCAGCGCCGACCCCGGCAATGCAGGCTCCGAACAGCGTCAGGTTTTCAGTAGCGCTGGGTGTACCTAGTGAGGGTGCGCTAGCCGCAGCGAAGAGCGCTGCTACTCAATATGCCACAGTCGTATGTCCTGCATATGGCGGCCGGGGCATGCGGTGCTCAGTGCAAACCAAGCGTTTGCGGCATCAGAACCTGCGGCGACAGAAGCAGGGTGTGCGGCCCTCGCGCCCCACCTTCGCTTCACAAAATGGCCGCGCAAGTTTCGGCCGCTCTTGCCTGAGAAGTACGACGGCAGCATCAACCCGGCGGAACTCCTCCAGATGCCGGGAAATCCAGAAGCTCGTGGAGCGCTTCCGGAAGGGGAAGCAGCCCCTAACTGATGCCCCGCCCTATAGTCAAAGGGAGGGCAAGCATAAGGTCGAGGCCCGAGACGGCGACGACCGCCAGGTGGAGTTCCAGGAGCTCCAGCGCGCCGTAAAGGCAGTGCGCAATCATGGGAGCTCCAGCTCCAGTGACTACGAGCACTGGAAGATGCTCTGTGACATCTTCGGCGGGTCCGCTGACCCCCTGTCCCAAAGCATGGCTAAGGCCTTGCGCCAAGCGGTAGCGTCGGTGGCTCCCCTCCCAGGTGCAGTACCGCACCTCAGGTGATGGGAACCCCCATCAGCTTCGATGACACCGACTGCCCCAGGAACATGGCTGGGGCCGGCCAACTGCCGCTCGTGGTGGCCCTTACCATCGCCAACGTGAAGATGTACCACGTTTTGGTGGATGGTGGGGCTGGACTGAACCTCACCAGTCACGCAGCCTTCCAGAAGTTGCAGATCCCGATGGCCAAGCTCGCCCCATCAAGCTCGTTCTTAGGGGTAGGGCTGGGACAGGTCATTCCCTACGGCCACATCAGCCTCCCGGTGACCTTTGGGGCACCGGACAGCTACCGGACAGAGTACATTCTGTTCGACGTGGCCGAGATTGACCTCCCCTTCAATGCCATAATCGGTAGGCCAGCCCTGTACCGATTCATGGCAGTAGACACTACGGCTACTTTGTCTTAAAGATGCCTACACCAACAGGCATCCTCAAGGTTTGTGGAGACCGTGCTGCCGCAGTATTAGCCTTGGAAAGGCTTCAGGCGTTTACAGCAACTAAAGCGCCAGCCCTCGGCAGTACAGAACCAAACCAGCTCCACCTAAGTGCACGCCACCGTGCCTCTACCACTGCACCCCGCGTGCAACCCCTTGATGAGGACGACGTCCCCACAAGGCTCGTCCGAATCAGTGCCGATGCTACCCAGACCACCCGGGTAGCCGGGGGCCTGGGTAGCATATAGGAAGGCGCGCTCGTTGCCCCCCTCCGGCATGAGGTCGATGTGCTGCATGACAGCCATTACCGAGGCCACAGATCCCTAGGGAGGTGATGGAGCACTACTTAAAGGTCTTTCCCGACGCCCAGCTGTCCGACAAGACGGAGAGTCCGCCGCTCCCGGCGCTTGGCAAACCGTGGTATTATCCCGAAGGCCAGCGAGAAGCTCCGGAAGCGCATCCACTACACCAGTCTCAATAAGGCATGCCCTAAAGACCTATTTTCTCTTCCTATGATAGAGCAAATAGTAGACTCGATGCCAGGCTGTGATATGCCGCGCTTCCCAAATGCTTGCTAGGGCTCCCATCAGACCCCTGTGTCTGAAGTAGTTGAAGGGCGCCCTTTACCTGCTAATCCCGGCGTAAACCGACTCGGGATAGCTAGGGGTCCTGCAAATTTCTGGTCTTCGCGCAATGGCTTTAACCCCATACCACAGTAACCTGTTTCGCTACCAAGAAGCAAGCACCAGAAGACCAGACCTCGGATCCCCGACACAACCTCCCGGAGACCAGCAGGACCTCCCGGAGCTCCCGGGACGTCAGCGGAGCTTCCCGGAAGGTCCAAAGCAGCCCGAGGACCCCCACAGCTCCACGCGGTGGGCGATGCTGCCAAATGGGCGGCGGAGCTACTGAAGTTCGATCTAGGTTCCCTTTCCCGTCATACAGACATTAACCGAGCATTAGTTCACTTATGGCTGAAGTAGACGCACGGTCAGGGGGCCACGAAGACGATGAAACAGGACACTGAGCCCTGACCTTCACCAGGCCTTATCGAATGATGTTCGTCGACGGCTCCTCGCGAAAGCAGGGGGCCGCTGCTAGCGTACTGTTCCTCACGCCATCGGGGGAGCAGTCTGGGTATGTGGCGCGTTTCAATTCCAAGGCAGCCAACAACATAGCAAAGTATGGAGTGCTCATCCTTCTCGCTAGTCGTTGGCTCAGGGCAATCCCCAGTCTGGTTATCAACCAAGACGGCGGAGACAGACCCCCTCGCCTTGGACCGACACCACGTACCGCGCGCTAGCAAGGCCGCAGCTGACGACCTTTCAACGAGGGCCCCCACTGCCACCGGAGCCACTGTGCCTGAAGGGGGCCTCGAGAGGACGTTGCCGCGACCCACAGCCTGGCCCGCCGAGCCGGGCGAAGGGGGCTAGACCAGCACCTCGAAGCTGGCGGTCCCGGCGGCCATGAGCGCCGCCAAGGATCATAAGCGTCACTGGGGACTCCGTGCAACCCAGCGCTCAAGATCCAGATGCTCAAGTCAGACCCGATGCATGGATCACGGAGGTCCGGGACTACTTGAAAGACAATATCCTCCCTGATGAACGTGTATCCGCTGAACGGATTGCGCGTATGGCTAAGAGACACATGGCGGTAGAGGGGGATCTCTACCGACGTGGGGCCAACCACATCCTATTGCGGTGCATAACCCAGGGGGAAGGCTGCGACTTGTTCGCTGAGATCCATGGAGGCGAATGTGGGAGTCACTCTTCCTCACGCACGCTTGTCGGTAAAGCCTTTCGGCATGGCTTCTACTAGCCGGCAACACTCCAGGATGCCGTCGAGCTGGTCGAGAGCTGCTAGGCGTGCCTGTTCCACGCCAAGAAGATCCATACACTGGCTTGGACGGTACAGATGATCCAGCCCGCATGGCCATTTGCCGTACTGGGGCTGGACATCCCGGGCCTGGGACCATTCCCCAGAACCGAAGACAGGGACCCGCTCCCGAACCTTCGGAACACGGAACACCGCTGTAAGTTCTACCCCTAGAGCAACAATAGGGCAGACCCTTCTTTTTGTAGTAATTTCCATAAAAGTCCGTGAACAGGGCTTGGAGCAACTTAGCCTCAGGGGACGGTCCAGGACTACGTTCAGCTTCGCCTGGTTCCGACCCCAAGCGCGTAGAGTCTTGCTTCCCTTGAGGTGGGTCGTGGCCTACATATTCGGCCCGCCTTCCCCCGTATGGAAATTTATATGAAAAGAAACCTACCCTACGTTGCTCTTCTTTGGTACTCATTTAATTTACTTATTAAATTTTTATTATTACCCTACTAACGTGTGCTCACTATGCGTTCAACTCCCTCTTCTCATTCTCATCTTTAGTCGGAATTTGCTGCAGATACGACTAAGGAATAGAGGGGGGGAGCCCCCAAGGAGAATTACTTTTTCCTTGTGTGCAGGACTTCTCAGCCTCAGCTCCCCGCAGGAGTATGGTAGGCGCATCCACCCAATAGAACGCACCTACCAGGGGGCCGCTACGGGATCGCGGTAGGCCAAAAACCCCCAAGGTAAGATCAAAGGGCTAGCCCTCACAGGGGCGAGGTCCGAAGGCCCCACGTGTCCAGCGGGGCCGGACCTCTCACCTCTTTGAGGGGCGCTCCGGGACCGCCGCGTGGTCTACAGAAGTCGGACCTCCCCCCTCTGCGGGGGGAGGCCCGGGGCCTCCACGTGCCCTGCAAGCCCGGACCTCCTCTCAGGCGGGAGCTCCGGGCCCGCCACATGACCAACAGGCTCGGACCCCCCTCCGATCTCGTGAGGCGGATCCTGGAGACCTCCGGAACCCTTAGTATACAGTGGGGACCCGGACAAGGTGTCTATGCAGAGCTTCGAGATTGGTCAAGGCCTCCGAGTCCTTGCGGAGCTAAGGGCTCGGTCAGGAAAGGCCAAGAAGAAGACTAGGGCATGCAGACACAGAAAGAAACAGGAGTCTGTCCATACAAAGGCTCCACGAGCTGGGCTACAGACTCAACAAAAATAAAAAAGGAAGTACAGGGCCTTGTGGACATGAGGGCAGATGCCTAGGGGTCCCCGGACTCCCGATGAAACCTAGAGGCCACGAGGGCAGCTAAGTCCTCGACTTCGGCCCTGGCAGTTTCCTCCTGGTCGGCGATGGGTCCTAAACGGACCGGCCCCAGAGAAAAGGAAGGGTCTCGGCTAACGAAGCACGACAGAACATGCATCGCAACCTCCTTCGCAAGGCCCCGACCTTCCGCTTCCAGCTCGTCGGCGATCACTGATTCGAGCCGACCTAGCTCGTCGCCGAGAGACTCAAGGGCTGGGGCCGCTTCGGACATCGGCCGTGCTGGGGTCTCCACCTGCACAGGGCTAAAACCAAGAGGAGCCAAGGCGGATCCCGCCTTAGCAATGAAGCACCAGACCGCCTGGGCCTCGGCAGTCCGCAAGGACTGGAGCCTCTCTACCTCTTGGCGAGCCGCTAGCTCGCGATCCATCGCCGCCTGAAGCTCCTTGGAAGACTTCTCCTACCTCGCGGCAACAGCCGACTCGCGGAGCTCCAGCTCCTCAGTCCGAGCCCTTAGCTCCTCCACCTTGGCCCTCAGCCGAGCGGTGGTCTTCTCCTCCCCGGCCGCAGCAGCGCGTTCCCGATCAGCGACGGCGTGCTCCCGACAGGCTACCTGCAGCTGCAACTCCTCCGCGGCGGTGGAACACTCCTTGGCTTTGGCTTCGGCTTTGGCCAGAGCCTCGCGGTAGGTGGCATGAACCCGATGGGCCTCTAACTCCAAGCGGCTAATGGCCTTCTTCTGGGTGCTAAGCAGAGCACTCATGGCCTCAAGCCTTGACTGCCTTGAGTCGAGGTCCGCCCGGGCCCGCTGCTGCCAGCTGAGAAGGCGTTCCCTCTCGCCGGCCAATGCCTTCCGCTCCTGCTCAAAGGCAGATTGGAGCTGCCGGGTGCTGGTCTGGGCACGCTCCAGGGCGTCCCACACGGGCACCGGAGCAGGGGGAGCAGGAGTTGCGCCGCTGGACCCCCCGGACGAGTCCAAGACCGGCGGGAGCGCCGGCGCCTCAGCAGCTACGGTGGGGCGCTGTCCTGAGCAGGCCAGGGGGCCAGCAGGCACACCTTCAGCAGCCCTCCCGGTCTCAAGACCTGGCTTCTGGACTGGTGAAGGAGGGCCGGTAGGAGCAGAAGCGGCCACTGCAGCCACTGCCCCCGTCGATTTGGGAGCTATGGGGGCCGCCGCAGTCCCCAGGTGTCGAGGCACGGAGCCCCCGCCGGTTGAAGGCGGCCGGATAAGAGGCCCGCCCCTGGCAGCCGGTCGGTCCCTGCAAAGAAGAAGAAGCCCTCAGAATAAGAGAAGAGGCAGGAGCTCTGCTCCTATAAGTCAGAGAGAATGACACTTACTGGGCGGCATGAGCGCTCCAGCGAGCTTGCAGCACTGGCCTCTGGGCTGTAGCTGAACTGCCAGGACCAGCGGCTGGAACGGTCGCGGAATGGGACGCCTGGACCTCCGGCGCACTCGCCGGCGTCGCCCCACCAACATCCGTCCTGGGAGCCCCGCCGCTCGAGGGAGGATGGCGAGATACTTGGGCTGATTCGGACGGCTGCTGTCTGGGGAGAGACCCGCCGGGGAGGGACACTCGGGACCTCTTCGGGTCGCCACCCGATGGACCAGCACCTCCGGGAGATGGAAGCAAAGTAGCTCCGGCACCCTGGCTTGGCACAGGTGGCACCCTCGGAGGAGACTGAGCGCGTTTTTTCTCTAGATGCCCGGGGGCCGGCTCTTTCTCTTTCCCTTTATCGGCGGCTTGGGTCCCATCAGCTCTGGGGGAGGGTTTGGCAGCAGCGGATGCCTCATGCCCTGATCCGGGGTGCTCGGTTCCTGGAATGGTGATACCCCGGAAGGCATCCCCGACCTGACGAACGGCAATCCCGATATCATCAAGGTTCGGAATCTTCCGCAGGAGCTCTGACCTCCTCTGAGGCTCCAAGAAGAGGGGGGTGGCAGAAGGCGGAAGGGCGGGGACGCCGCTGGGAATGTAGTCACCGCTCACCTTGCTCACCATCTCCTCCAGCTCCTCGTCGGAAGGGACAGAGCTGGGGCCTCTCTCCAGCCTGGTACAGTCCTGCTCACCGGTGTAGTACCATGCTGGGCGGCCGCGTTGCTGCAAGGGAGCAATGCGGCGGGACACAAAGTCCATCAGCACCATTAGAGACGTCAGCCCCTCGTTGGCCAAGAACCGGATCCGCTCCAAGACCGGAGTGTACTCCTGCTCCAGCTCAGGGATCTCCTCCCAGAAGCGGCGATCGGTGGTTGGGCTGGCGGTTGGGAGTTGTAGGCGATCGTGCTCGTCGGTCTGCACTACCACCCAGCTCTCCCTCCAGTTCTCCCACCTTGATGCGCTGAAGGGCAGGAGGTATCCGGAGACCTTAGGGTCTTTGCAGCGATGCTGGAAGTAATATGTCCCCATCTGAGTCTTTGAGCCGCGTCCAGTCGTCCGCAGCACAAAGAAGTGGCGGAAGAGCGTCACGGAGGCGTGCACCCCCACGAACATCTCGCAGAAGTGGACAAAAACTGCCGCCATTGCGAAGGAGTTGGGGGAGAGATGGTGGAGCTGGAGACCGTATGTCTCCAGCAGGGTGACAAAGAAGGAAGAAATCGGCGGAACGAACCCCGCCAGGGCATAAGTGGTGAAGAAGACTATCTCCCCCTTTTCCAGGACCAGGGGGAGAGATCCTCGGCGGAGCCGATGCTTCTGCTCTTCTGAGCGCCAGCCCAGCAGCCTGCGCACTGGCCCGAGCTCGGAGGAGCGAACGAGGCGCGTCGGAAGCAAGTTGGAAGCCATAGCGAAAGAAGGCGCAAGGGCAGGAGAGCCGGGGCGCAAGAGTTCAAGGGAAGTACGAGCGCAATGCGAAGGGAAGCCGCGATGCGGGTGAGATCCCCTTTTAAAAGTTTCCAGGGATGGTTCGAGGTAATTTGAAAACCTCCGGAAACATCGCATCGGCGACCTCGTCGGCTCCGAGACCGGGCGCCGATGAAAGCTGGGCCCAAGCCGCTTAACTAAAGCGGTGGGGTCAAGGAGTCGGTCTCCTGAGAAGATGAGCCGGCAAGGCACTTCGGCGGTTCCTGAAGAAAGCGCCGCAACATGCGGAAGTGGCAGCCTTGGGAACCGCCGCAGTAAAAGCAATCATCAAGTGAGTGCACGCTCTCACGACCCCGCGACCGTTCGTGCTCCGGAAGCGGTCAATTCGGGACTTAGAGAAAGTGCGCGGATCGGAAGAGATGGAGGTCCCACCTCGGGCTCGCTATCTCCCCCGAGATGGGCCCGGGGCCACTGTCGGTACCTGAGATATGGGGTACCCCCGCGCACAGGGTAAAATGCCTAAGGTACTCGCCCTTCTCTGCAGGGAGAGCTCCGAAGGCGCCACGCGTCCGGCGGGGCCGGACCTCCCTCTCCTCAGAGGAGAGCTCCGGGGCCGCCACGTGGCATACAGAAGCCGGACCTCCCCCTCCGCGGGAGAGAGGTCCGAAGACGCCACGCGTCCAGCGGGGCCGGACCCCCCTCTCCGCAGAGGAGAGCTCCGGGCCTGCCACGTGGCATACAGAAGCTGGACCTTCCCCTCCGCGGGGAGAGGTCCGGAGGCTCCACGTGCCCCGCAGGCCGGACCCTTCTCGCCTCAGAGAAGGGCTCCGGACCCGCCACGTGGCCAGAAGAACGGTGCTGCCTGCCCCCGAGCGGTAGGCAGCGGGCGTAAAGGCGCCCCACACCTTGCCCGTACAAGGTATTCAAGGCCCGCGTCTTCCCAAGACGCGGAAACGCGGAGCACGCGTCTGTCAGGTGCCGTTGCACCCAGTCGCATCACAGACTGGCGCGCGGTGTCAGAACCTGCCAGCTAATAAACGCCGCGACAAGACATCCCATGCCGCCTGCGCCGTCGTCAACCACTACGACTAGCATGCGGCATGGGCAGGGCGGCAAGATGAAGACTCGGAAGCCTCCGACCAAAGGCAACTACCGGCGTAACTACAGATACGGTAGATAATAGACAATCTTCCCAGGACCACCTGTCAGGTCCCGGCTCCCCTTGTAAGCCACCCGAGTCTTTGACTATAAAAGGCTCGGGTAGGCGTCGATAGCAAGGGTTCGCATTTTGCAACTCATACGCTATCCATACAGTCTCAAGCTGTAACTCACCCCCAAGCTCAGGCCCCCGGCCCTGAGCAGCAAGCAATACAGCGAGCTCCATAGCCTGCCGTGGACATAGGGTTTTATGCTCCGGCGGCCTGAACCACGTAAAACTCGCCGTGTCAAGCTCTCACTAACTCGTCCATCTGCGCAAGCTCTCCGCTAGGAACTAGCCCCTCCGAAAATAGAACCTCCGCGGGCTGCCCAGTGCAGGCCCAGGGGAAGTGTCGAACGAACACTTCGACAACGTCATATACGGCGGGTCCGCCGACCCCTCGTCCCGAAACACAGTCAAGACTCTGCGCCGAGCGGTAGCGTCGGTGGCGCCACTCCCAAGTGCTGCACCGCACCTTAAGTGGATGGGGACCCCCATCAGCTTTGACGCCACCGAATGCCCCAGGAACATGGCTGGGGCCGGCCAACTACCGCTCCTGGTGGCCCCGACCATCGCCAACGTGAGAATTTACCACGTTTTGGTAGATGGAGGGGCTGGGCTGAACCTCATCAGCCGTGCAGCTTTCCAGAAGCTGCAGGTCCCGATGGCCAAGCTCACCCCGTCGAGCCCGTTCTCAGGGGTAGGGCCGGGACAGGTTATCCCCTACGGCAACATTAGTCTCCCGTTGACCTTCGGGGCTGCGGACAGCTATCGAACAGAGTACATTCTGTTCGACGTAGCGGAGATAGACCTCCCCTTCAACGCCATAATCGGCAGGCCAGCCCTGTACCGGTTCATGGCTGTAGCCCACTACGGCTACCTCGTCCTGAAGATGCCAACACCGACGGGCGTTCTCAGGATTCGTGGGGACCGCACTGCTGCAGTGTCGGCCCTGGAGAAGCTCCAAGCACTCCCAACAGCTGGGGCGTCAGCCCCCGGCAATACGGAGCCGGACCAGCTCCGCCCGAGCGCACGGTGCACGTCACCGTGCTTCCACCACAGCACCCCGGGTGCAACCTCTCGACGAGGGCGGCGTCCCCTTAAAGGTCGTCCAAGTCGGCGCCGAAGCTACCCAGACCACCCGGGTAGCCGGGGGCCTAGATAGCAAATAGGAAGGCGCGCTCGTCACCTTCCTCCGGCACAACGTCGACGTGTTTGCATGGCAGCCGTCACAGATGCCAGGGATCCCCAGGGAGGTGATCGTGCACCACTTGAAAGTCTTCCCCGACGCCCGGCCGGTTCAACAGAAGCCCCGCAAGCAGTCCATCGAGCGGCAAAACTTCATCCATGAAGAAGTCAAGAAGCTGCTGGATGCTGGCTTCATACGGGAGGTCCACCACCCCCGATGGTTGGCGAACCCCGTCGTTGTCCCGAAGGCTGGCGGGAAGCTCCGGATGTGCATCGACTACACCAGTCTCAATAAGGCATGTCCTAAAGATCCATTCCCTCTCCCTAGAATAGATCAAATAGTAGACTCAACGTCGGGCTGTGATATGCTGTGCTTCCTAGAAGCCTACTCGGGTTTCCATCAGATCCCCATGTCTAGGGAGGACGAGGAGCACACCTCCTTCATCACAGTAGACGGCCTTTATTGCTATGTGTCTATGCCTTACGGCCTAAAGAATGCACTCCCCACCTTTGTGCGGGCAATGCACAAAACCTTTGGGGAGTTAATAAGAGACCTAGTTGAGGTGTATGTCGATGACATAGTTGTCAAGGTCAAGCAGGGTTCATCCCTACTAGATAACCTAGCTTTAGTCTTTGACAAGTTGCGCTCTACGCGCACCAAGCTTGTCGGTACCTGAGATATGGGGTACCCCCACGCACAAGGTGAAATGCCTAAGGTGCTCGCCCTTCTCCGCAGGGAGAGCTCCGAAGGCGCCACGCGTCTGGCGGGGCCGGACCTCCCTCTCCTCAGAGGAGAGCTCCGGGCCCGCCACGTGGCATACAGAAGCCGGACCTCCCCCTCCGCGGGAGAGAGGTCCGAAGACGCCACGCGTCCAGCGGGGCCGGACCTCCCTCTCCTCAGAGGTGAGCTCCGGGCCCGCCACGTGGCGTGCAGAAGCCGGACCTCCCCCTCCGCGGGAGAGAGGTCCGAAGGCGCCACGCGTCCAGCGGGGCCGGACCTCCCTCTCCTCAGAGAAGAGCTCCGGACCCGCCACGTGGCTAGAAGAACGGTGCTGCCTGCCCCCGAGCGGTAGGCAGTGGGCGTAAAAGCGCTCCTCACCTTGCCCGTACAAGGTATTCAAGGCCCGCGTCTACCCAAGACGCGGAAACGCGGAGCACGCGCCTGTCAGGTGCCGTTGCGTCCAGTCGCATCACAGACTGGCACGCGGTGTCAGAACCTGCCAGGTAATAAACACCGTGACAAGACATCCCATGCCGCCTGCACCGTCATCAACCACTATGACTAGTGCACGGCATGGGCAGGGCGGCAAAATGAAGACTCAGAAGCCTTCGACCAGAGGCAACCACCGGCGTAACTACAGATACGGTAGATAATAGACAATCTTCCCGGGACCACCTGTCGGGTCCCGGCTTCCCTTGTAAGCCGCCCGAGCCTTGGACTATAAAAGGCTCGGGTAGGCGTCGATAGCAAGGGTTCGCATTCTGCAACTCATACGCTAGCCATACACCCTCAAGCTGTAACTCACCCCCAAGCTCAGGCCCCCGGCCCTGAGCAGCAAGCAATACAGCGAGCTCCATAGCTCGCCGTGGACGTAGGGTTTTACGCTCCGGCGGCCTGAACCACGTAAAACTCCCCGTGTCAAGCTCTCACTAACTCGTCCATCCGCGCAAGCTCTCCGCTAGGAACTAGCCCCTCCGAAAAAAGAACCTCCGCGGGCTGCCCAGTGCAGGCCCGGGGGAAGTGTCGATCGCACACTTCGACATTTGGCGTGCCAGGTAGGGGGCTTTTCCCCTAGCGCGATGAGTTTCCACCGACGAAGATGACCAAGCTCCCTTCAGCGGCAAACTCTCCCCCACCGCATTCACGGCGAACCGTGACCAGCGGGGAGTACATGTCGACGCACTCAGGACGGAGTGTGTCGGCACAAGCGGGTAGCCAGCAGCCGACTCCGGCTATGCAGGCCCCGACCAGCGTGAGGTCTTCTGCAGCGCTGAGCGTACACCATGGAGGTGCGCTAGCTGCAGCAAGAGCGCTGCTGCGCAACCCACCTGCAGGGGATGCGCCCCATTCAGCGACCCAGCAATGGGTCCGCGAGGTGGACCGCCTCGTCGTCGCCACCGCCAACCCTCGGTTTCGGCGAGGGCGGCGCCCGGGGCAACCGACTGTGTCGCTGACGCGCACACCCATGGTTGACGAGCTAACGGCGGATTCCAGCTCCTCCAGGCTCCTGTCGATGGACCTGCGAAGGGAACTGGAACGGTGCCACTTGGGGCAGGACGCCCGGGTGTACCTCGAGCGACGTTCAGAAAGGCGTCGCAACCATGAGGCAGGCGACAGCATGTCGTCGGCCTCAACACAACCAGAAGGGCAGGCCTTCGCCATGCGAGCCCCGCCTCAGGCATATGCTGCGCAACATATGCCACCACCATATGCGCCGCAAGTAGCGGCCCCGGCCTACGGTGCAGCCTTGCCCATGCCGGGATACGTGGTGCCAGGTGCGAATCACCTGTTCGCAGCGCCAGTACCTGCAGCAGCAGGTGCAGGATGTGCGGCCCTTGCACCCCACCTTCGCTTTGCAAGGTGGCCGCGCAAGTTTCGCCCGCACTTGCCCGAGAAGTACGACGGAAGCGTCAACCCAGCGGAGTTCCTCCAGATCTACTCCACCTCCGTACAGGAGGCGATGAGGCTGTCATGGCCAACTACTTTCCCGTCGCCTTGACCGTCCCAGCCCGGTCCTGGCTCATGAATCTACCCCAGGGGTCCATAACCTCCTGGGGTGAGCTCTGCCGGCAGTTCGTCGCCAACTTCGGCAGCTCCTACACCCGTCCCGGCACGGAGCTCAACCTCCACGCCGTCAAACAACAACCTGGGGAGTCGCTGCGCTCTTTCATCCAGCGGTTCTCTCAGGTGCGCAACACCATCCCACATATCCAAAGCGCCTCTGTGGTGGTGGCGTTCCGACAGGGTGTCCGGGACGAGAAAATGCTCGAGAAGCTCGCGACCAGAGAGGTCAGCGACGTCTCGGAGCTCTTTAGCCTGGCGGACAAGTGCGCCAGAGCAGCTGAAGGGCGGAACTGGCACGCACTGCCGGCCTCCGAGTCAGGAGGGCAGCCTGGGTCCGGTGCTGCTGCCTATGGGGGTGGCAAGAAGACCAAGAATCGGGGGAATGGGAAGATGAAGTCACCATTCACGGCCCCCGTCGCTGCAGCTGCGACAACCAGTGGAGCTCGGGGGCCGCGCCCTGGCAAGAGGCAGCGGCAATCACTGGCCCCAGACAGTGGCCAAGGCGGGCTATGCCCCGTGCATGGCACCTGCAACCATACAGCTGCCGAGTGCTGGGAGATCCAGAGGCTCGCAGAGCGCTTCCGCAATGGAAGACAGCAGAGGGCTGAAGCACCGCCCTACCCTCAGAGGGATGGCAAACAGAAGGCCGATGCCCCAGTCACCGCTGCCCACCAGGTGGGGTTCCAGGAGCCTCAGCATGTCATAAAGACAGTACATGACGGTGAGGACTCCAGTTCCGACGGTGACGGGCCAAGGCGTTTGTCGAAGTGTGCGATCGACACTTCCCCCGGGCCTGCACTGGGCAGCCCGCGGAGGTTCTTTTTTCGGAGGGGCTAGTTCCTAGCGGAGAGCTTGCGCGGATGGACGAGTTAGTGAGAGCTTGACACGGGAAGTTCTACGTGGTTCAGGCCGCCGGAGCGTAAAACCCTACGTCCACGGCGAGCTATGGAGCTCGCTGTATTGCTTGCTGCTCAGGGCCGGGGGCCTGAGCTTGGGGGTGAGTTACAGCTTGAGAGTGTATGGCTAGCGTATGAGTTGCAGAATGCGAACCCTTGCTATCGACGCCTACCCGAGCCTTTTATAGTCCAAGGCTCGGGCGGCTTACAAGGGAAGCCGGGACCCGACAGGTGGTCCCGGGAAGATTGTCTATTATCTACCGTATCTGTAGTTATGCCGGTGGTTGCCTCCGGTCGAAGGCTTCTGAGTCTTCCTTTTGCCGCCCTGCCCATGCCGCGCACTAGTCATAGTGGTTGATGACGGCGCAGGCGGCATGGGATGTCTTGTCGCGGCGTTTATTACCTGTCAGGTTCTGACACCACGCGCCAGTCTGTGATGCGACTGGACGCAACGGCACCTGACAGGCGCGTGCTCCGCGTTTCCGCGTCTTGGGAAGACGCGGGCCTTGAATACCTTGTACGGGCAAGGTGGGGGCGCCTTTACGCCCGCTGCCTACCGCTCGGGGGCAGGCAGCACCGTTCTTCTAGCCACGTGGCGGGTCCGGAGCTCTTCTCTGAGGAGAGGGAGGTCCGGCCCCATTGGACACGTGGCGCCTTCGGACCTCTCTCCCGCGGAGGGGGAGGTCCTGCTTCTGTAAGCCACGTGGCGGGCCCGGAGCTCACCTCTGAGGAGGGGGAGGTCTGGCCCCGCTGGACGCGTGGCGTCTTCGGACCTCTCTCCCGCGGAGGGGGAGGCCCGGCTTCTGTAAGCCACGTGGCAGGCCCGGAGCTCTCCTCTGAGGAGAGGGAGGTCCGGCCCCGCCAGACGCGTGGCGCCTTCGGAGCTCTCCCTGCAGAGAAGGGCGAGCACCTTAGGCATTTCACCCTGTGCGCGGGGGTACCCCATATCTCAGGTACCGACAGTGGCCCCCGGGCCCATCTCGGGGGAGATAGCGAGCCCGAGGTGGGACCTCCGTCTCTTCCGATCCGCGCACTTTCTCTAAGTCCCGACTTGACCGCTGCCGGAGCACGAACGGTCGCGGGGTCGTGAGGGCGTGCGCCCACTTGATGATTGCTTTTACTGCAGCGGTTCCCAAAGCTGCCACTTCTGCACGTTGCGGCGCTTTCTTCGGGAACCGCCGAAGGGCCTTGCCGGCTCATCTTCTCAGGAGACTGACTCCTTGACCCCACTGCTTTAGTTAAGCGGCTTGGGCCCACCCGTCATCGGCACTCGGTCTAGGAACCGAAGCAGTTGCGGGTGCGGGGTATTCGAAGAGTTCTGAATCGCTTGGAACTGCACCGGGAAGCTTTTTAGAGGGGGTCTCACCCACATTGTAGCTTCCCTTCGCACTTCTCTGCGTTTCTTCTTGGACTCTTGCGCTTTTGCTCTCTTGCCTTTGAGCTCTCCCTTGCCATGGCTTCCAACCCGCTGCCAGAGAAGAAACGCGCTCGATCTCCTCCAGCAATGGCGCCAGTGCCAAGTCGGGATTCTGGGGTGCCTCATACTCCCTCCGGTGGCGACCCGAAGAGGCCCCGGGCTGATGTGCTGGGGGAAGCCTCTGAGGCGTCCCCTGTTCTGCCAGTCCAAGCGACTGCGGAGCAGTCGTCAGAGACGGTACGGGCTCTGGAAATCCTACCCCGGCTCGGAAGTCGGGGTTTAGAGCCCGCTGGAGTGTCCGCGCTTCCCGGCCTTCCCCGTCTTGCGGGGGATCTGTGCCGATGCGCTCGGAGCCAGGGGCAACTGCTGCGGCCCCCAGGCCAGCACGGACTTCTCCTGTTCCGGTGTGCCCGGACTCCGCGGCAGCGTCGTCTCTTCCTGCCGAGACAGCCACCGCGGCCCCTGAGCCAGCACAGGTTGATCCTGCACTTGGCGGCCTGGCTTCTTCTCCAGCACCGTCTTCCCCGGCTCGTCCCTCTCCTCAGGTCAAGGAGCCCGAAGCTAAAGAGAGCCCGGCTGGCCCGGCTGCCAGGGCCGCTGGGCCAGTTTCTCCTGATCGGCGTCTCGTCTCGGCGGCTGGCGTGTCGGCTCTTCCTGAGGACGAGGTAATGGAGGAGGTCGGAGGGACTGCCCCAGCCTCTGTTGCTCCATTGCCTCTGGCGGACGCCTTCACGCTTGCTGAGTCGAGCGTCCGGCAGGTCTTGGCTGCGCTAGGGTGCGAGCGGGAGGAGTATACGGTTGAACGGGACCGCCTCCTCACCTGGGGGAACCTTTTGCGGGAGAGGACCGCAAAGGTTAAGAGCGAGCTCGACTCCAGGCGGGAGTTGCTCGACTTCCGGGAAACGCTCGTCGACCGGATGAAGCGGGCTGTTGACCGCATGGACACCCAGTCGCGGCGGATCAACAGGGAGGCCCTGGAGGCTCACGCCCGGGCCGAAGAGAGCCTCTCTGCTGCTGTGGAAATACGGCAGCGGTTGGAGCGCCGCGAACTCGCCGTTGAGGAGCGGGAGCGTTCCGTGGCAGCTGAGGCAGAGAGGGTCGCCGCGCAGCTGGCCGCGGGCGAGGATGACCTCCGAGCTCGGATGGAGGAGCTGGAGATTCTGAAGGCAGACCTTGACTTGAGGGATGAACAGGTCTCCCATGATCGCCGTGCGGTCTTGGACCGGGAGTTGACTGCCGGCTTCAAGGCCGCTGAGTTGGAGCGGCTAGCCGAGACTCTCCGCCTTCGGGAGAGTTCCCTGGCAGCCAAGGAGAAGGAATTCTCCGAGAGGAACCTGGAGGCTCTGCGGGCGGCCCGCCGTGAGGTGGAGGAGCTCTCAGCCCTTCGGTCCTCCGAGGCCCTTGCGGTCTCAAGCTTCGTGGATCGAGCGGGGTCCGCCCTGATCCCTCTTGGCTTCAGTCCGGTGAGGGCCGCAACTCCCGCATTGCAGGTGGCAGAGGTGATCCCTGCATTGGAGTCGATCGGCGCCAAGCTGGACAGACTCGACTCGGTGGTCGCCAGCGAGCTTGAAGCCGAGGGCCGCGACTTAGCTTTAGAGGTCGCCTCGCATGTGCTGGCATGCTTCAAGAGTCGCGACCCCTCTTTCTCACTGGAGCCAGCAAGAGAGGGCCCAGCCGCGGAGCGGGAGGAAGCTGCCAGGGCTGATGTCGAGGATGTGGCCGCCCTTGTAGCCGCAAGGTTCCGGCGAGAGCCGGGAGGTCCTTAGGACTTGCTTCTCCCTTTTTTATCGAGTCTGTAGTCCAGCTCAAGGAGCCTTGCTTAATTTGACTATCTTGGATACTTGTGTCTGTGATGCTTTTTCCCTCCTTCTTGGCTTTGCCTGGCTGAGTCCTTAGCTCCGCAAGGTACTCAGAGGCCATTTCCAATCTCGGAGCTTCGCACAGACACCCTCCCCGGGTCCTAACCGTGTTAGGGGCCCCCGGAGGTCTCCGAACCTCGCCCTATGCGGGGCTCCAAGTCTGCCGGCCACGTGGCGGGTCCGGAGCTCCTCCTCAAGAGACGGGAGCTCTGATCATGTTGGACACGTAGGGCTTTCGGAGCCCTCCCGCTGAGGGGGGAGGTCCAGTTCGTGCCTGCCACGTGGCGAGCCCGGAGCCCTCCTCAAGGAAGGAGAGAGTTCCGGGCCTGCTGGACACGTGGGGCCCCGGGCCCCGCTCCTGCTGGAGGGGCAGGTCCCGGTCCTTCCAGTCCCAGGCCAGTGTAGCTGGTAGCTCCTTTCCCCCCGCTTCATGCAGTCCCTGTTGCCGTAACCTGAAGGTCCTGCACACAGGTAGAGGAAACGTAACTCTCCTCGGGGGGTCCTCCCCTCCTGTCTCCTAGTCTTATCCGTCTTATGGTCCTGACCCGCTATACGGGGCTTGGGCAATTCTGTGCACGAGGCGCCGGAGCTCCGGCTCCCTCCGAGGTCGGGTACGGCCGTCCGATCCCTAGTACCGGGCCATGCGTTGGGGAAGCAGAGTGCACGCGCTTTGGGTTCATGACCAGGCAAAGCGGACGTACTCCCCTGGACCTTCGGAGAGCAGGATGCGCATGCTTTGGGCTCTGGGCCGGCTAAGCTGGATACGCACCCTGGACCCCCCATGCACAACGCTGGCCTTTCCTGGAGGTGACCAACTGACACCGCAACACCTGACTGGGGGAGGCCCGAGAGACTCACTCGGCCATCGGCAGGTGCCTCAAGCGCAACCGCCTTCGGGAGGATAGCAAATGCCGACTATGGATGAGCGCAGGAGAGGGGGAGCTAGACGTATGATGAACATACAGAGATAGTGCGATCATAAAAATTAATGCATAATTTAAATGAGCGCATGAGAAGGAGCTAAGTAGAACAGGTCTCTGTATTCGCGCCCATAGGTGGAATTCTGGCTGTACGTGGGGGCAATGTCCCGCCTCGTCCACAAGGGAAGCAAGACTCTACGCGCTTAGGGTCGGAACCAGGCTAAACTGGACGTAGTCCTGTACCGTCCCTTGAGACTTAGCTACCCCAAGCTCTGTTCCTAAGTTCTATGGGGTCTATTACAGAAGTGAATAACCCTGTTCTACCAATGCTCAGTAAGTAGGACTTACAGTGTTGCTCCATGGCAAGGATTTTTGGGAATGGATCCCACTCTCGGTTGAAAGGCATGTGTACCTGGGGCGGCAGCTTTCATGATTCGGAAGGGACCTTCCCTGCTGGGGGAGAGCTTATGGGTCCTTCTTGGAATATAGCGTGCCGCTTCACCAGGCTGCCCTCTTGCGGCCCCCGTCGCGTTTGGTTCTTTGGCGGTAGTGCTTAGAGCATTAGCCGAGCCCGTGCGTTGTGGGGTGTTCCCTGCAAGCCGAGTCTTGTCGAAGTTGTTGTCTTCATGCTGGATCAGGTCCTGTGTGGCTTCTCTCGGGGGCCCCCGGGGAGTTCTCCCCTTCTGGCTAAGGCCTTCAAGGGGTAGGTGGACCCGGACTCGCCTTGGATGACCTAAGGCGTCTCCCCCTTCTGGCAAGGCCTTCAAGGGGTTGACGGACCCTAGGCGGCCCCCGAGAGGTATGTTCGAGGCAAGGAGGCGTGCCGTAGCTGGCTAACGCCTTGGCCCGTCACCGTCGGAACTGGAGTCCTCACCGTCATGCACTGTCTTTATGACACGCTGAGGCTCCTGGAACCCCACTTGGTGGGCGGCGGTGACTGGTGCATCGGCCTTCTGTTTGCCATCCCTCTGAGGGTAGGGCGGTGCTTCAGCCCTCTGCTGTCTTCCATTGCGGAAGCGCTCTGCGAGCCTCTGGATCTCCCAGCACTCGGCAGCTGTATGGTTGCAGGTGCCATGCACGGGGCATAGCCCGCCTTGGCCACTGTCTGGGGCCGGTGATTGCCGCTGCCTCTTGTCGGGGCGCGGCCCCCGAGCTCCACTGGTTGTCGCAGCTGCGGCGATGGGGGCCGTGAATGGTGACTTCATCTTCCCACTCCCCCGGTTCTTGGTCTTCTTGCCACCCCCATAGGCAGCAGCGCCGGACCTGGGCTGCCCTCCTGACTCGGAGGTCGGCAGTGCGTGCCAGTTCCACCCTTCGGCTGCCCTGGCGCACTTGTCCGCCAGGCTAAAGAGCTCCGAGACGTCGTGGACCTCTCTGGTCGCGAGCTTCTCGAGCATTTTCTCGTCCCGGACACCCTGTCGGAACGCCACCACCACAGAGGCGCTTTGGATATGTGGGATGGTGTTGTGCACCTGAGAGAACCGCTGGATGAAAGAGCGCAGCGACTCCCCAGGTTGTTGCTTGACGGCGTGGAGGTCGAGCTCCATGCCGGGACGGGTGTAGGAGCTGCCAAAGTTGGCGACGAACTGCCGGCAGAGCTCACCCCAGGAGGTTATGGACCCCTGGGGTAGATTCATGAGCCAGGACCGGGCTGGGCCGGTCAAGGCGACGGGAAAGTAGTTGGCCATGACAGCCTCATCGCCTCCTGCAGCAAGTACGGCGGTGGAGTAGATCTGGAGGAACTCTGCCGGGTTGACGCTTCCGTCGTACTTCTCGGGCAAGTGCGGGCGAAACTTGCGCGGCCACCTTGCGAAGCGGAGGTGGGGTGTGCAAGGGCCGCACATCCTGCACCTGCTGCTGCAGGTACTGGTGCTGCGAACAGGGGGTTTGCACCTGGCACCACGTATCCCGGCATGGGCAAGGCTGCACCATAGGCCGGGGCCGCTACTTGCGGCGCATATGGTGGTGGCATATGTTGCGCAGCATATGCCTGAGGCGGGGCTCGCATGGCGAAGGCCTGCCCTTCTGGTTGCGTCGAGGCCGATGACATGCTGTCGCCTGCCTCATGGTTGCGACGCCTTTCTCGACGTCGCTCGAGGTACACTCGGGCGTCCTGCCCCAAGTGGCACCGTTCCAGTTCCCTTCGCAGGTCCGTCGACAGGAGCCTGGAGGAGCTGGAATCCGCCGTTAGCCCGTCAACCGTGGGTGTGCGCGTCAGCGACACAGCCGGTTGCCCTGGGCGCCGCCCTCGCCGAAACCGAGGGTTCGCGGCTGCGACGACGAGGCGGTCCACCTCGTGGACCCATTGCTGGGTCGCTGAATGGGGCGCATCCCCTGCAGGTGGGTTGCGCAGCAGCGCTCTTGCTGCAGCTAGCGCACCTCCATGGTGTACGCTCAGCGCTGCAGAAGACCTCACGCTGGTCGGGGCCTGCATAGCCGGAGTCGGCGTTGCCGGAGTCGGCTGCTGGCTACCCGCTTGTGCCGACACACTCCGTCCTGAGTGCGTCGACATGTACTCTCCGCTGGTCACGGTTCGCCGTGAATGCGGAGGGGGAGAGTTTGCCATTGAAGGGAGCTTGGTCATCTTCGTCGGTGGAAACTCGTCGCGCTAGGGGAAAAGCCCCCTTCCTGGCGCACCAAATGTCGAAGTGTGCGATCGACACTTCCCCCGGGCCTGCACTGGGCAGCCCGCGGAGGTTCTTTTTTCGGAGGGGCTAGTTCCTAGCGGAGAGCTTGCGCGGATGGACGAGTTAGTGAGAGCTTGACACGGGAAGTTTTACGTGGTTCAGGCCGCCGGAGCGTAAAACCCTACGTCCACGGTGAGCTATGGAGCTCGCTGTATTGCTTGCTGCTCAGGGCCGGGGGCCTGAGCTTGGAGGTGAGTTACAGCTTGAGAGTGTATGGCTAGCGTATGAGTTGCAGAATGCGAACCCTTGCTATCGACGCCTACCCGAGCCTTTTATAGTCCAAGGTTCGGGCGGCTTACAAGGGAAGCTGGGACCCGACAGGTGGTCCCGGGAAGATTGTCTATTATCTACCGTATCTGTAGTTATGCCGGTGGTTGCCTCCGCTCGAAGGCTTCTGAGTCTTCCTTTTGCCGCCCTGCCCATGCCGCGCACTAGTCATAGTGGTTGATGACAGCGCAGGCGGCATGGGATGTCTTGTCGCGGCGTTTATTACCTGTCAGGTTCTGACACCACGCGCCAGTCTGTGATGCGACTGGACGCAACGGCACCTGACAGGCGCGTGCTCCGCGTTTCCGTGTCTTGGGAAGATGCGGGCCTTGAATACCTTGTACGGGCAAGGTGGGGGGCACCTTTACGCCCGCTGCCTACCGCTCGGGGGCAGGCAGCACCGTTCTTCTAGCCACGTGGCGGGTCCGGAGCTCTTCTCTGAGGAGAGGGAGGTCCGGCCCCGCTGGACACGTGGCGCCTTCGGACCTCTCTCCCACGGAGGGGGAGGTCCTGCTTCTGTAAGCCACGTGGCGGGCCCGGAGCTCATCTCTGAGGAGGGGGAGGTCCGGCCCCGCTGGACGCGTGGCGTCTTCGGACCTCTCTCCCGCGGAGGGGGAGGCCCGGCTTCTGTAAGCCACGTGGCAGGCCCGGAGCTCTCCTTTGAGGAGAGGGAGGTCCGGCCCCGCCAGACGCGTGGCGCCTTCGGAGCTCTCCCTGCGGAGAAGGGCGAGCACCTTAGGCATTTCACCCTGTGCGCGGGGGTACCCCATATCTCAGATACCGACAGCATTAGCCAGCTACGGCACGTCTCCGTGCCTCGAACATACCTCTCGGGGGCTGCCTAGGGTCCGTCAACCCCTTGAAGGCCTTGCCAGAAGGGGGGACGCCTTAGGTCATCCAAGGCGAGCCCGGGTCCACCTACCCCTTGAAGGCCTTAGCCAGAAGGGGAGAACTCCCCGGGGGACCCCGAGAGAAGCCACGCAGGACCTGATCCAGCGTGAAGACAACAACTTCGACAAGACTCGGCTTGCAGGGAACACCCCACAATGCAAGGTCTCGGCTAATGCTCTAAGCACTACCGCCAAAGAACCAAACACGACGGGGCCCGCAAGAGGGCAGCCTGGTGAAGTGGCACGCTATATTCCAAGAAGGACCCATAAGCTCTCCCCCAGCAGGGAAGGTCCCTTCCGAATCATGAAAGCTGCCGCCCCAGGTACACATGCCTTTCAATCGAGAGTGGGATCCATTCCCAAAAATCCTTGCCATGGAGCAACACTGTAAGTCTTACTTACTGAGCATCGGTAGAACAGGGTTATTCACTTCTGTAATAGACTCCATAGAACTTAGGAACAGAGCTTGGGGTAGCTAAGTCTCAAGGGACGGTACAGGACTACGTCCAGTTTAGCCTGGTTCCGACCCTAAGCGCGTAGAGTCTTGCTTCCCTTGTAGACGAGGCGGAACATTGCCCCCACGAACAGCCAGAATTCCACCTATGGGCGCGAATACAGAGACCTGTTCTACTTAGCTCCTTCTCATGCGCTCATTTAAATTATGCATTAATTTTTATGGTCGCGCTATCTCTGTATGTTCATCATACGTCTAGCTCCCCCTCTCCTGCGCTCATCCATAGTCGGCATTTGCTATCCTCCCGAAGGCGGCTGCGCTTGAGGCACCTGCCGATGGCCGAGTGAGTCTCTCGGGCCTCCCCCAGTCAGGTGTTGCGGTGTCAGTTGGTCACCTCCAGGAAAGGCCCGCGTTGTGCATGGGGGGTCCAGGGTGCGTATCCAGCTTAGCCGGCCCAGAGCCCAAAGCATGCGCATCCTGCTCTCCGGAGGTCCAGGGGAGTACGTCCGCTTTGCCTGGTCATGAACCCAAAGCGCGTGCACTCTGCTTCCCCAGCGCATGGCCCGGTACTAGGGATCGGACGGCCGTACCCGGACCTCGGAGGGAGCCGGAGCTCCGGCGCCTTGTGCACAGAATTGCCCAAGCCCCGTATAACGGGCCAGGACCATAAGACGGATAAGACTAGGAGACAGGAGGGGAGGACCCCCCGAGGAGAATTACGTTTCCTCTACCTGTGTGCAGGACCTTCAGGTTACGGCAACAGGGACTGCATGAAGCGGGGGGAAAGGAGCTACCAGCTACACCGGCCTGGGACTGGAAGGACCGGGACCCGCCCCTCCAGCTGGGGCGGGGCACGGGGGCCCCGCATGTCCAGCAGGCCCGGAACTCTCTCCTTCCTTGAGGAGGGCTCCGGGCTCGCCACGTGGCAGGCAGGAACCGGACCTCCCCCCTCAGCGGGAGGGCTCCGAAAGCCCTACGTGTCCAACATGACCGGAGCTCCCGTCTCTTGAGGAGGAGCTCCGGACCCACCACGTGGCTGGCAGATTTGGAGCCCCCCATAGGGTGAGGTTCGGAGACCTCCGGGGGCCCCTAACACGGTTAGGACCCGGGGGGGTGTCTGTGCGAAGCTCCGAGATTGGAAATGACCTCTGAGTACCTTGCGGGGCTAAGAACTCAGCCAGGCAAAGCCAAGAAGGAGGGAAAAAGCATCACAGACACAAGTATCGAAGAGAGTCAAATTAAGCAAGGCTCCTTGAGCTGGACTACAGACTTGATAAAAAAAAGGGAGAAGCAAGTCCTAAGGACCTCCCGGCTCTTGCCGGAACCTTGCGGCTACAAGGGCAGCCACATCCTCGACTTCAGCCCTGGCAGCTTCCTCCCGCTCCGCGGCTGGGCCCTCTCTTGCTGGCTCCAGTGAGAAAGAGGGTTCGCGGCTCTTGAAGCATGCCAGCACATGCGAGGCGACCTCTAAAGCTAAGCCGCGGCCCTCGGCTTCAAGCTCGCTGGCGACCACCGAGTCGAGTCTGTCCAGCTTGGCGCCGATCGACTCCAATGCAGGGATCACCTCTGCCACCTGCAATGCGGGGGTTGCGGCCCTCACCGGACTGAAACCAAGACGGATCAGGGCGGACCCCGCTCGATCCACGAAGCTTGAGACCGCAAGGGCCTCGGAGGATCGTAGGGCTGAGAGCTCCTCCACCTCGCGGCGGGCCGCCCGCAGAGCCTCCAGGTTCCTCTCGGAGAATTCCTTCTCCTTGGCCGCCAGGGAACTCTCCCGAAGGCGGAGAGTCTCGGCTAGCCGCTCCAACTCAGCGGCCCTGAAGCCGGCAGTCAACTCCCGGTCCAAGACCGCCCGGCGATCATGGGAGACCTGTTCATCCCTCAAGTCAAGGTCTGCCTTCAGAATCTCCAGCTCCTCCATCCGAGCTCGGAGGTCATCCTCGCCGCAGCCAGCTGCGCGGTGACCCTCTCTGCCTCAGCTGCCACGGAACGCTCCCGCTCCTCAACGGCGAGTTCGCGGCGCTCCAACCGCTGCCGTATTTCCACAGCAGCAGAGAGGCTCTCTTCGGCCCGGGCGTGAGCCTCCAGGGCCTCCCTGTTGATCCGCCGCGACTGGGTGTCCATGCGGTCAACAGCCCGCTTCATCCGGTCGACAAGCGTTTCCCTGAAGTCAAGCAACTCCCGCCTGGAGTCGAGCTCGCTCTTAACCTTCGCGGTCCTCTCCCGCAAAAGGTTCCCCCAGGTGAGGAGGCGGTCCCGTTCAACCGTATACTCCTCCCGCTCGCGCCCTAGTGCAGCCAAGACCTGCCGGACGCTCGACTCGGCAAGCGCGAAGGCGTCCGCCAGAGGCAATGGAGCAACAGAGGCTGGGGCAGTCCCTCCGACCTCCTCCATTACCTCGTCCTCAGGAAGAGCCGACGCGCCAGCCGCCGAGACGAGACGTCGATCAGGAGAAGCTGGCTCCGCGGCACTGGCAGCCAGGCCAGCCGGGCTCTTTTCAGCTTCCGGCTCCTTGACCTGAGGAGAGGGACGAGCCGGGGAAGACGGAACTGGAGAAGAAGCCAGGCCGCCTAGTGCAGGATCAACCTGTGCTGGCTCGGGGGCCGCGGTGGCCGTCTCGGCAGGAAGAGACGGCGCCGCCGCGGAGTCCGGGCACACCGGAACAGGAGAAATCCGCGCTGGCCTGGGGGCCGCAGCAGTTGCCCCTGGCTCCGAGCGCATCGGCACAGATTCCCCGCAAGACGGGGAAGGCTGGGAAGCACGGACACTCCAGCGGGCTCTAAACCCCGACTTCCGAGCCGGGGTAGGATTTCCAGAGCCCGCTACCGTCTCCGACGACCGCTCCGTAGTCGCTTGGACTGGCGGAACAGGGGACGCCACAGAGGCTTCCCCCAGCACATCAGCCCGGGGCCTCTTCGAGTCGCCACCGGAGGGAGTGTCAGGCACCCCAGAATCCCGACTTGGCACCGGCGCCGTTGCTGGAGGAGATCGAGCGCGTTTCTTCTCTGGCAGCGGGTTGGAAGCCATGGCAAGGGAGAGCTCAAAGGCAAGAAAGCAAAAGCGCAAGAGTCCAAGAAGAAACGCAGAGAAGTGCGAAGGGAAGCTACAATGTGGGTGAGACCCCCTCTAAAAAGCTTCCCGGTGCAGTTCCAAGCGATTCGGAACTCTTCGAATACCCCGCACCCGCAACCGCTTCGGTTTCTAGACCGAGTGCCGATGACGGGTGGGCCCAAGCTGCTTAACTGGAGCGGTAGGGGCAAGGAGTCAGTCTCCTAAGAAGATGAGCCGGCAAGGCCCTTCGGCGGTTCCCGAAGAAAGCGCCGCAACGTGCAGAAGTGGCAGCCTTGGGAACCGCCGCAGTAAAAGCAATCATCAAGTGAGCGCACGCTCTCACGACCCCGCGGCCGTTCGTGCTCTGGCAGCGGCCAAGTCGGGACTTAGAGAAAGTGCGCGGATCGGAAGAGACGGAGGTCCCACCTTGGGCTCTCTATCTCCCCCAAGATGGGCCCGGGGGCCACTGTCGGTACCTGAGATATGGGGTACCCCCGCGCACAGGGTGAAATGCCTAAGGTGCTCGCCCTTCTCCGCAGGGAGAGCTCCGAAGGCGCCACGCGTCTGGCGGGGCCGGACCTCCCTCTCCTCAGAGGAGAGCTCCGGGCCCGCCACGTGGCATACAGAAGCCGGACCTCCCCCTCCGCGGGAGAGAGGTCCGAAGACGCCACGCGTCCATCGGGGCCAGACCTCCCTCTCCTCAGAGGTGGGCTCCGGGCCCGCCATGTGGCGTGCAGAAGCCGGACCTCCCCCTCCGCGGGAGAGAGGTCCGAAGGCGCCACGCGTCCAGCGGGGCCGGACCTCCCTCTCCTCAGAGAAGAGCTCCGGACCCGCCACGTGGCTAGAAGAACGGTGCTGCCTGCCCCCGAGCGGTAGGCAGCGGGCGTAAAAGTGCTCCTCACCTTGCCCGTACAAGGTATTCAAGGCCCGCGTCTACCCAAGACGCGGAAACGCGGAGCACGCGCCTGTCAGGTGCCGTTGCATCCAGTCGCATCACAGACTGGCACGCGGTGTCAGAACCTGCCAGGTAATAAACGCCGCGACAAGACATCCCATGCCGCCTGCGCCGTCATCAACCACTATGACTAGTGCACGGCATGGGCAGGGCGGCAAAATGAAGACTCAGAAGCCTTCGACCAGAGGCAACCACCGGCGTAACTACAGATACGGTAGATAATAGACAATCTTCCCGGGACCACCTGTCGGGTCCCGGCTTCCCTTGTAAGCCGCCCGAGCCTTGGACTATAATGGCTCGGGTAGGCATCGATAGCAAGGGTTCGCATTCTGCAACTCATACGCTAGCCATACACCCTCAAGCTGTAACTCACCCCCAAGCTCAGGCCCCCGGCCCTGAGCAGCAAGCAATACAGCGAGCTCCATAGCTCGCCGTGGACGTAGGGTTTTACGCTCCGGCGGCCTGAACCACGTAAAACTCCCCGTGTCAAGCTCTCACTAACTCGTCCATCCGCGCAAGCTCTCCGCTAGGAACTAGCCCCTCCGAAAAAAGAACCTCCGCGGGCTGCCCAGTGCAGGCCTGGGGGAAGTGTCGATCGCACACTTCGACAAAGCTGAACCCAGATAAATGTGTGTTCGGCGTGTCCTCTGGGAAGCTCTTAGGGTTCCTGGTCTCGCACCGAGGGATTGAGGCCAACCCAGAGAAGATCAAAGCTATCGACTTGATACGGCCCCCTGTCCGCGTCAAGGATGTTCAGAGACTCACGAGATGTCTAGTCGCGCTGAGTCGGTTTATACCGAGGCTAGCAGAGCGGTCACTCCCTTTCTTTAAGCTCCTGCACAAGTCAGGCACCTTTGCCTGGACTGACGAAGCAGAAGAGGCTTTCCAGGAGTTGAAGCGACTCCTGACGACCCTACCTATCATGGTAGCCCCTGAGCCCGGGGAGCACTTGCTGCTCTACATTGCGGCGACAACAGAAGTGGTGAGTATGGTCCTCGTCGCGGAGTGGCCAGACCCCTCACCCTCGCAAACTGCTCCGGTAGCAGAAGTCAGACGCCAGGGGGCCCCGCAGGGCCAAGACGGTCTCCCGGACCCCCTGGAGGTCCAAGACGACCTCCCGGAGGCCCAGGACGGCCTCCCGGACCCCCAAGATAAATCTCCCGGGTCCAATTGGGATCTCCCGGAGGTCCCTCAAGACCCCCGGAGCTCCCGGATGATCAAGAAAGCTTAAGAGCCTCCGGGTCCCAGTTCCCGGAGGCCCCCGTGGGTCCGCCCACCTCCGGCGGGCCAGGGCCAATGGACGAGGAGCCCCCAAGCCTACGAGAGAGGGCCCGAACCATACAGAGGCCTGTCTACTACATCAGTGAAGTACTTCATGAGGCCAAGACAAGGTACCTAGAAGTCCACAAGCTACTGTATGCGGTGCTCGTGGCCTCCAGGAAGCTCCGCCACTACTTCCAGGCCCACCGGGTCTCGGTAGTCACCTCGTATCCGCTGAAGACAATTCTTCACAGCCCTCATGCGACTCGCAACGTTGCTAAATGGGCAGCGGAGCTGGCGGAGTTTGAGCTGGACTTCCTCCCACGTCATGCAGTCAAGAGCCAAGCACTGGCTGACTTTGTGGCGAAGTGGACACCCACGAAGACTGACCCAGGGGGCCATGAAGGCGGTGAGCCAGAGCCCAAAGCTCCTGTCTTCACCGAACCCCACTGGACACTCTTCTTCGACGGCTCCTCGCGAAAGCAGAGGGCCGGTGCCGGCGTACTGCTCCTCATGCCATCGGGGGAACAGTTTGGGTATATGGTGCGTCTAAATTTCAAGGCAACCAACAACATGGCGGAGTATGAAGCACTCATCTTTGGCCTGCAGACAGCCCTGTCTTTAGGCGCTCGCCAGTTGTTGGCACAGGGCGACTCCCAACTGGTCATCAAGCAAGTCAGGGGCGAATGCTCCTGCAATGACCCGCAGCTAGCTGCGTATCTGCTCCACGTACAGATGTTGGAGAAAGAATTCCTCGCTTTGGACCTGCACCACGTACCGCGCGCTGGTAATGCCGCAGCCGACGACCTTTCAACGAAGGCTTCCACCGGAGCCCCTGCGCCCGAAGGAGTTTTCGAGAGGACGTTGCTGCGGCCCACAGCCCGGCCCGCCGAGCCGGGCGAAGGGGGCTTGACCAGCACCTCGAAGCTGGCGGTCCCGGCGGCCCTACAGCCATGGATGCCGCCAAGGATAGTAAGCATCACTGGGACTCCGTGCAACCCAGCGCTCAAGATCCAGAAGCTCAAGTCAGACCCGATGCATGGATCACGGAGATCCAGGACTACTTGAAAGACAATATCCTCCCTGATGAACATGCAACCGCTGAACGGATTGTGTGTATGGCTAAGAGGTACGCGCTGGTAGAGGGGGATCTCTACCGGCGTGGCGCCAACCACATCCTATTGCGGTGCATAACCCAGGGGGAAGGCTGCGACTTGCTCGCTGAGATCCATGGAGGCGAATGTGGAAGTCATTCTTCCTCACGCACGCTTGTCAGTAAAGCCTTCCGGCATGGCTTCTACTGGCCGACAGCACTCCAGGATGCCGTCAAGCTGGTCGAGAGCTGCAAGGCGTGCCAGTTCCACGCCAAGCAGATCCATACACCGGCTCAGGCGGTACAGATGATCCCGCCCTCGTGGCCGTTTGCCGTATGGGGGCTGGACATTCTGGGACCATTCCCCAGAACCATCGGGGGATTCCGGTACCTCTATGTCGCTATCGACAAGTTCACCAAGTGGCCGGAAGCTACACCAGTTGTCACCATCAACAAACAATCCGCAGTAAAATTCATCGAGTCTATTGTCTGCCGGTTCGGGGTCCCAAACAGGATCATCACCAACAACGGGACCCAGTTCACCAGCGCAGCATTCCAAGACTACTGCGAGGACCTTGGTATTCAGGTGTGCTATGCCTCTGTCGCCCACCCGAGGAGCAATGGGCAAGTTGAGAGGGCCAACGCGGAGATTCTCCGGGGCCTTAAGACTCGCACCTTTGCCAGCCTGAAGAAACATGGTGCCAATTGGGTAGAAGAGCTTCCGAGCATACTATGGGCTAACCGGACATCCCAAAGCTGGGCCACCGGGGAGACACCCTTCTTCATGGTGTACGGGGCTGAAGCTGTACTTCCCCCAGAAATCACCATGAAGTCTCACCGTGCCCGGGCTTACGACGAAGCCACGCAGGACAACCTCCGGCGTGGAGAAATCGACCTCGTCGACGAGGCCCGATTACATGCGGCACTCCGTAACGCGCGGTACAGACAAGCGCTTCGGCGCTACCACCAGAGGTCTGTGCGTGCCTGGGAGCTGCAGGAAGGTGACATGGTGTTGCGGTGCATACTTTCTCGTGAAGGGGCCCACAAACTCTCCCCTAGATGGGAAGGCCCCTTTCGAGTTGCGAAAGTATGCCGCCCCGGCTGTGTGCACCTTTCCACCGAGGATGGGGACCTGCTCCCGAACCCTTGGAACATAGAACACCTCCGTAAGTTCTACCCCTAGAGCAAAAATAGGACATTACTTTCTTTTCGTAATAAACTCCATAGAGTCCAGGAGCAGCGCTCGCAGCAGCTAAACCCCAGGGGACGGTCCAGAACTACGTTCAGCTTTGCCTGGTTCCGACTCCAAGCGCGTAGAGTCTTGCTTCCCTTCTTAATGGGGTGGGTCATGGCCTCCATGTTTAGCCTGCCTTCCTCCTATGGAAAGTTGTACGAAAAGAAATCTGCTCTACTTTGCTCTTTCCTTGTACTCATTTAAATTGTGAATTGAGTTTTTTAATCACCCTTGCAGTGCATGGTTGCCATGCGCTCAGCTCCCCCTCTCTACAAGTCCCCAAGCACCAAGCATATGGTTGGGGGCTATAAGTCAAATAAGACTATGAGATAAGGGAGGGGGAGCCCCCAAGGAGAATTACGTTTCCTCTACCTGTGTGCAGGACCTCCAGGTTGCGGCAACAGGGACTGCATGGAGCAGGGGGAAAGGAGCTACCAGCTACTCCGGCCTAGGACTGGAAGGACCGGGACCTGCCCCTCCAGCAGGGGCGGGACCCGGGGGCCCCACATGTCCAGCGGGCCCGGAACTCTCTCCTCCCTTGAGGAGGGCTCCGGGCTCGCCACGTGGCAGGCGGAAACCGGACCTCCCCCCTCGGTGGGAGGGCTCCGAAAGCCCTACGTGTCCAACATGGCCGGAGCTCCCGCCTCTTAGGGAGGAGCTCCGGACCCGCCACGTGGCAGGCAGATCTGGAGCTCCCCATAGGGCGAGATCCGGAGACCCCCGGGGACCCCTAACACGGTTAGGACCCGGGGAAGGTGTCTACGCAGGGCTCCGAGATTGGAGATGGCCTCTGAGTACCTTGCGGAGCTAAGGACTCAGACGGGCAAAGCCAAGAAGGAGAGAAAGAGCGTCACAGGCACAAATATCTAAAAGAGTCAAACTATGCGAGGCTCCTTGAGCTGGACTACAGACTCGATAAGAAGAAAGAAACAAGCCCCAAGGGTCTCCCGACACAACCAGAATCCAGAAGTTGCAACAACGGCCGCGTCACCAGGCTTCAGCCCTGGCGGAACTCTCTCGCTCTATGACCAGAGCGCTGGAATCGCCCCCCTCATCACCGGCCGAAAACCAGTGACACCACGGGAGCTCCTGAGGCCCCCTCCGCAGTATTCAGCGGTCCTCTTGGAGACTCTACCGTCTGGGATTCTCCATGGAGCATCGGCGGTTTCCTTCTCCTGAAGTTCCCTCATCACCTGCACAAAAGCCGGTGTCGTCAAGGGTGCCCCTGGAGCCCCCAACCCTCATCACCTGCACAAAAACTGGAGTCATCAAGGGTGCTCCTGAGGCCCTCTCCGCAGTGTTCAGCGGTGTTCTTGGAGACCCTGCCGCCTGGGATTCTCCTCGACGCTTCAGCGGTTCCTTTGAAGACTCCACCACCCTCAGGGGCAGGGCAGGCAGGCTCCCTGTGTCCCAGGCTTGGTGCAGACGCAACCGCTGGAGGGGACCGAGAGCAATTCTTCCCCCATAAGGCGGGTTAAGGGCCATGGAAGAAGACAAGACTGCAGGGGCCTGAGGGAGGCGCAGGGGCTGGAAGCCTTATAAGAGGAATGTACCCGCATGGAGGTTTCATTTAACACCTTCCCGGGTGCAATCCCAAGCGATTCGGAACTCTTTGAATACCCCGCACCGGCAACCGCTTCGGTTCCTAGACCGAGTGCCGATGACGGGTGGGCCCAAGCCGCCTAACTGAAGCGGTGGGGTCAAGGAGTCAGTCTCCTGAGAAGATGAGCCGGCAAGGCACTTCGGCGGTTCCCGAAGAAAGCGCTGCAACGTGCAGAAGTGGCAGTCTTGAGAACCGCCGCAGTAAAAGCAACCATCAAGTGAGCGCGCGCTCCCACAATCCCGTGGCCGTTCATGCTCCGGCAGCGGTCAATTCGGAACTTAGAGGAAGTGCGCGGATCGGAAGAGACGGAGGTCCCACCTCGGGCTCGCTATCTCCCCCGAGATGGGCCCGGGGGCCACTGTCGGTACCTGGGATATGGGGTACCCCCGCGCACAGGGTAAAATGCCTAAGGAACTCGCCCTTCTCCGCAGGGAGAGCTCCGAAGGTCCGGCGGGGCCGGACCTCCCTCTCCTCAGAGGAGAGCTCCGGGCCCGCTACGTGGCATACAGAAGCCGGACCTCCCCCTCCACGGGAGAGAGGTCCGAAGGCGCCGCGTGTCCAGCGGGGCCGGACCTCCCTCTCCTCAGAGGAGAGCTCCGGGACCGCCACGTGGCCAGCAGAAGCCGAGCCTCTCCCTCCGCGGAGAGAGGTCCGGAGGCTCCACGTGCCCCGCAGGACTGACCCTTCTCTTCTCTGAGAAGGGCTCCGGGCCCGCCACGTGGCAGCAAAGCGACGCTGCCTGCCCCGAGCGAAAGGCAGCGGGCGTAAATACGCCCCATACCTTGCCCGTACAAGGTATTCAAGGCCCGCGTCTTCCCAAGACGCGGAAACGCGGAGCACGCTTCTGTCAGGTGTCGTTGCACCCAGTCGCATCACAGACTGGCGCGCGGTGTCAGAACCTGTCAGCCAATAAACACCGCGACAAGACATCCCATGCCGCCTGCGCCGTCATCAACCACTACGACTAGCATGCGGCATGGGCAGGGCGGCAAGATGAAGACTCAGAAGCCTTCGGCCAAAGACAACTACCGGCATAACTGCAGATACGGTAGATAATGGACAATCTTCCCGGGACCACCTGTCGGGTCCCGGCTCCTCTTGTAAGCCGCCCGAGTCTTGGACTATAAAAGGCTCGGGTAGGCGTCGATAGCAAGGGTTCGCACTTTGCAACTCATACGCTAGCCATACACTCTCAAGCTGTAACTCACCCCCAAGCTCAGGCCCCCGGTCCTGAGCAGCAAGCAATACAGCGAGCTCCATAGCTCGCCGTGGACGTAGGGTTTTACGCTCCGGCGGCCTGAACCACGTAAAACTCACCGTGTCAAGCTCTCACCAACTCGTCCATCTGCGCAAGCTCTCCGCTAGGGACTAGCCCCACCGAAAAAAGAACCTCCGCGGGCTGCCCAGTGCAGGCCCGGAGGAAGTGTCGACCGAACACTTCGACAATAGTAAATACGAGATGGTATTCATGAGATGGTAGTGAATACTAGATGGTATTCATGAGCAAAGATGAGAAAGATTAATGTCTGGTTGAGACATGGAAAGGGATGAATCATAATGGAGGTATGTTAATGTTTAAATATATGTTGGGATTGCATTCACTTAAAGTCGAGTTGCTGTTTTTATCGTGTTTTGAGAAATAAACTTTTCTTTCTGCAATGAGCCTTTTTATACCTTCCTTGCTATGAGCTACATATTATATTTTCCCGTACTTGCTGAGTACACCATGTACTCAAACTTGCATTATCATACATCATCAGCAATAGGAGAGGAGCACTATGAAGACCCCGTGGAGTACTAGGAGTGTGATACCCCGTCAACTTGCCTGTGGGGATGGAGTAGAGATGGAGCCGCTGCTGCTGCTTAGATTGCTTCCGCACTAGTTAGAAGACTTCCGCTGCTAGATTAAAGACTTCCGCTGCTAGATTAAAGACTTCTGCTGCTAGAATGAGTCCAAGACTCATGAGACTTTGTAATAAATCCTGTTATTCGTGGTTATATATATATTTTGAAATTCAGTTTGTGGATGATATGTGTATGTGTAATGAACATCCTGGGTACACATACGCATCTGTTCTCGGTTCTGTGTTCTACAGAATTGATTGCGTCACACCAATCCATTCCGAGTATTATGTCAAGCCCTTGGGAATCCAAGACAATAAAGTTGGCAAGAAAGTCTACCCCCTTATTTTAAGATTTATTTTCGGACACACTATATTAGTCCTCATCTCTCCACCGGGAGAATTAACCAAAATAGTATATTTCAAGTGTGATATGAATAGATTATACTTGGCTACATACTTGGATGATATGAATGAATGTGATGATCAGGAATTAAATAAAATGGTGGCTGGGTTGGAGTTTGCAAGGACATACCAATCACGACGTCCTCAGCCTGTTGAGCTTCCTCAGCAAAGACATGGTTCACGTTGCCGCGAGCGTAGTTCTGCTGTCCACGGTTTCCTTGATTGGCTCCTCCGTTCGGCCGTGGGTTCTGCTTGGGCACGTTGCTTGGTTGTCCAGGACCTCTCTTCGGGTACGGGCTCGCAAAGTGTCCCGTCTCCCCGCAAGCAAACCATGCCTTGTTGCCCACGACAGCAGGCACGTTGGGGTGGGGGTTTTGAACAAGAGCGTCCATGTTTGGGTGGGGCGCAGGAGGCAAAGGCACACGAGGTGCTTGCATGGCAGGACGTTGCTGTGGTGGTTGGTTAGGGTGAAACGATCCATACTGTGATGCAGCTGGGGGCATGTACCGAGGGCGTACGTTGCTCCCTTGTGGCTGGTATGGCATCTTTATTTTGCCCTCTTGCTCGATCTCTCGGATCTTGCTCTCAACCACTATAGCCTTGTCAACTAGCTTCTGGAAGCTGATATAGTCATTGTTGTGGAGCTGAATCTGGATCTCATTATTCAACACTCTCATGAATAAGTACTGCTTCCGTTGGTCCGAGTTGACATCCTCGGGGGCATATTTTGACAGTTGCGTGAACTTGTTGAGGTACTCATTCACGCTTTTCTTACCTTGGGGACACCTTCAAACTCTTGCCTTTTTAGCATCATGACACCAGCAGGGATGTAATGAGAGCGGAAACTCTCCTTGAACTCAGTCCAAGTAATAGTCTTCGGATCAACATGAGCATTGCAAAGAGCGTCCCACCAATCAGCAGCAGCTCACATAAGTTGGTGTGATGCAAAGAGAACTTTCTCTCGGTCATTGCACTGAAGTATGGCAAGCTTCTTCTCCATGGACTTCAACCAGTCATCGGCCTCCATAGGATCATTAGCTTGAGAAAAAGTGGGTGGTCGAGTCCTCATGAACTCTGCCAATCGGTTGTGAGCCGGCGGTGGTGGTGGTGGTGCAGGAACGGGGTTGTTGTTGTTGGCTTACAGCTGACCCAAAGTTTGGATCATGATTTGCATAAGCTGGTTCTGCATGGCCATCAACCGTTCCAGGTTGTTTGCACCAGCCCCGGGGTTGTCATTCTCAGGAACTTTGACGTGGTCCTCTTCTTGGTTACCACGGACGTTTCTCTCTTGACGAACGGCGTTTCCTCTCACCATCTGTGAGAGAGAGTTGGATAGGATAGAGGTTAGAAGGTTAGATGGGTCCCCTAACTATATGCATCAAGGTGGATGGGCTACATATATTAGCCTATATGAGGATGCGAACAAGTGCCGAAGCATCTCACATTTCTCTACTATGTGCGGATATGGACAATGCTTGATATGTCTCACAACTCACACTAACCACACAATCACAAGCAATCATCACAAGGTTCAACCAATCCTATTCAAGCTTCTATTCAATGGGGGTCCTATGTGGTTTGGGGTGGTACCAATCTGTGATTACTCTGGAACTTGTCCTATGGTCAAGGTGGTTCCAATGCCAATCTATGCATTTTACTTAAGCTTGCATCCTATGGTCAGCGTGGCTTCTAATACCAATATGTTACTAGGGGTGCATCCTACAGTCAACGTGGTAGCTCTGATACCAATCTGTGACTTGTCCTATTCTGAGAGAGAACCTCTCGGAACCGAGACTGATGCGTATGTGTGCCCAAAATATTCATCACACATACACATATAATCCACAAACTGAATTTCAGAATAATACCACAAATAACAGGGTTTATTACAATGTCTCATGAGTCTTGGACTCATTCTAGCAGCGGAAGTCTTATCTTAGCAGCGGAAGTCTTATTCTAGCAGCGAAAATCTTTATTCTAGCAGCAGAAGTCTTCTAAACTATTGCGGAAGCATACTAAGCAGCAGCGGCGGCCCCATCTCTACTCCATCCCCACATGCAAGTTGACGGTGGATCACACTCCTAGTACTCCACGGGGTCTTCATAGTACTCCTCTCCTGTTGCTGATAATGTATGATAATGCAAGTTTTAGTACATGATGTACTCAGCAAGTGCGGGAAAATATGATACTTAGCTCATAACAAGGTAGGTATAAAAAGGCTCATTGCAGAAAGCAAAGTTTATTTGTCAAAATATGATAAAAAATAACAACTTAGCTTTAAGTGAATATAATCTCAACATGTATTGAAACACCAACATACCTCCATCATGTTCCATCACTTTCATGTCTCTTCCAGACATTTATCTTTCTCAACTTTTCTCAAGCTCATGAATACCATCTCGTATTCACTACCATCTCATGAATATCATCTCGTATTCACTAACATTTCATCTCATATTCAATTCCGTCTCATACCGAGACCAATGCTCATTGTCATGACTCAATAGTCATGCAACCAATCTCATTACCCGGACTCAACAGCCCCGAAAAAAAATCCAAAGACCAAACCATACCCAAACCAAAAACCATACCGAACCATCCAAAACCATCCCATCTAACCATGTGGGTTGTCCAGGCGCTCGTGACCGTAAGCTCGGCTATCATGATAGTTTTAGACTCTGCAGAGTTTGTACCACTTTACCCACAAGTTTGTGATTTCGTCACCCGTCGGCGACTGCAGAACCTCCATTATACCAGTACACAACCGTCGGTGTATGGCCAAGATATCACAAAATAGCCTTTACAAAGGGGCTACTAGATGTATGGACTCACTAAGGTTTCACCGCAGGCTAGAATCTCCAATTCTCCCACCTACAGGCCCCCTCTTGTGCCTTGCAGTTCCCAGGGCAGTCCTCACTCGACTCCCATTCTCCGCGCCTTCCACGGTCCATAACAATCTAGCAACTTATCTAATTAGTCAGCTAAGCCGCACCCATATTTGGCTTTGTGGTGGCACTGTTATCCTGGCATGGCTCGCATGAACTGGCCTTAGATCTATGGCGAGTAAACCACCATCTCGTTCTACCTCATCCACAAACCAAGCTTGCCTAGATCTCCCTCCGATTCATGTTCATTAAAATCAAGTTCTCTTTATCATTGTTCATACGAGTGCAGTTAGCTAGACACATTCTATCGCTTCTCATATCCCGTAGATTAGCGAAGCAAAAAAAACGGCCATACCTGACTTTCGGTACCCTCGGTATGGGGTACCCCCGCGCACAAGGGAAAATGCCTAAGGATCTCGCCCTTCCATGCAGGGAGAGCTCCGAAGGCGCCACGTGTCCAGCGGGGCCGGACCTCCCTCTCCTCAGAGGAGAGCTCCGGGCCCGCCACGTGGCCAGCGGCAGCCGGACGTCCCCCCTCCGTGGGGAGAGCTCCGAAGGCGCCACGTGTCCCGTGGGGCCGGACCTCCCCCTCCACAGAGGAGAGCTCCGGGCCTGCCACGTGGCCGACAGAAGCCGGACCTCCCCCCTCCGCCGAGAGAGGTCCGAAGGCTCCATGTGTCCCGCGGGGCCGAACCTCCCTCTCCTCAGAGGAGAGCTCCGGGCCCACCACGTGTCCAGCAGGACGGTGCTCCCTGCCCCCACGCGGTAGGCAGCAGGCGCAAAGACGCATCATACCTTACCCGTCCAAGGTATTCAAGGCCCGCGCCTTCCCAAGACGTGGAGACGCGGAGCACGCCTCTGTCAGGTGCCGTTGCGCCCAGTCGCATCGCAGACTGGCGCGCAGTGTCAGAACCTGCCAGCCAATAAACACAGCGACAAGACATCCCCTACCACCCCTGCCGTCATCAACCACTACGACTAGCATGCGGCATGGGCAGGGCGGCAGAACGAAGACTCGGAAGCCTTCGCCAGAGACAACTACCAACATAACTGCGGATACGATAGTCGGCAGGAAATCTCCCCGGGACCACCTGTCGGGTCCCGGGCGCCCCTTGTAAGCCACACGAGCCTTGGACTATAAAAGGCTCGGGTAGGCAACGTTAGCAAGGGTTCGCACTCCAGCAACTCGCACCCTAGACATCACTCACCCTCAAGCTCAGAACTCCGGTTCTGAGTATCAAGCAATACAGCGAGCACCTCTGCTCACCGTGGACGTAGGGTTTTACGCTCCAGCGGCCCGAACCACGTAAAACTCGCCGTGTCAAGCTTCTCCCTCACTCGTCCCTTACGCTGAAGCTCTCCGCAAGCGACTAGCCCCTCCGAAAAAGAACCTCCGCGGGCTGCCCAGAGCAGGTCCGGGGGAAGTGTCGACCACGCACTTTAACATTTGGCGCGCCAGGTAGGGGGCTTTTCCCTCGCGCGACGAGTTTTTGCCGACGAAGATGACGAAGCTTCCTTCAGCGGCAAGCTCTCCTCCCCCGCTTTCACGACGGACCGTGACTAGTGGGGAATACGTGTCGACGCACTCAGGATGGAGTGTGTCGGCACAAGCTGGAAGCCAGCAGCCGACTTCAGAAACGCCGACTCCGGCAATGCAGGCTCCAGCTAGCGTGAGATCTTCTGCAGCGCTGAGCGTTCCCCACGGGGGTGCGCTAGCTGCAGCAAGAGCGCTACTGCACAATCCACCTGCTGGGACGCACCTCAGGCAGCGACCCGGCAGTGGATTCGCGAAGTGGACCGTCTTGTCGTCGCCGCCGCAAACCCTCGACTCCAGCGGGGACGACGCCCCGCCCAACCGGCTGTGTTGCTGACGCGCACGCCAACGGTTGACGGGCAGACGGTGGACTCCAACTCCACCAGGCTCCCATCGACGGACCTGAGGACTGAGCTGGAACGATGCCACTTGGGCCAAGATGCCCGGGTGTTCCTCGAGCGACGTCGAGAAAGGCGTCGCAACCAAGAGGCCAGCGACAGCATGACGTCAGCCTCGACCCTGCCTGAGGCGCAGACCTTCGCCACGCGATCTCTGCCCCAGGCATACGCCACGCAGCATATGCCACAGCCATATGCCCTGCAAACAGCGCCCCCGGTCTATGGCGCAGCCTTGCCCATACCGGGGTACACTGTGCCAGCAGCGAACCAAGCGTTCGCGGCACCAACGCCTGTAGTAACAGGGGCAGGATGTGCGGCCCTGGCGCCCCACCTCCGCTTCGTGAGGTGGCCACGCAAGTTTTGGCCGCACCTGCCCGAGAAGTACGATGGCAGCGTCAACCCGGCGGAGTTCCTCCAGATCTACTCCACCGCTGTCCTTGCTGCAGGAGGGGACGAGGCCGTCATGGCCAACTACTTCCCCGTAGCCTTGACCGGCCCAGCCCGGTCTTGGCTCATGAACCTCCCCCAGGGTTCGATAACTTCCTGGGGAGAGCTCTGCCGGCAGTTCATTGCCAACTTCGGTAGTTCCTACAGCCGTCCTGGCACGGAGCTTGACCTCCACGCCATCAAACAACAACCTGGGGAATCACTGCGCTCCTTCATCCAGCGGTTCTCCCAGGTACGCAACACCATCCCGCACATTCAAAGTGCTTCTGTGGTGGTGGCGTTCCGGCAGGGTGTCCGGGACGAGAAGATGCTTGAGAAGCTTGCGACCAGAGAGGTCCGTGATGTCTCCGAGCTCTTTTGCCTGGCGGACAAGTGCGCCAGAGCAGCCAAAGGGCGGAACTGGCACTCACTGCCAGCCTCCGAGTCAGGAGGAGAGCCCGGATCTGGCGCTGCTTCCTATGGAGGTGGCAAGAAGGCCAAGAACCGGGGGAGTGGCAAGATGAAGTCATCGGCCGTGGCTCCCGTTGCCACAGCAGTGGCACCCAGTGTAGCTCGGGGGCCGCGCCCCGACAAAAGGCAGCGACAGTCACCAGCCCCAGATGGTGACCAAGGCGAGCTATGCCCCGTGCATGGCACCAGCAATCATACTGCTGCTGAGTGCTGGGACATCCAGAGGCTCGCAGAGCGCTCCGCAAAGGGAGACAGCTGAGAGCTGATGCTCCGCCCCTCCCTCAGAGGGATGGCAAGCAGAAGGTCGACGCCTCAGTCAGTGTCGGTCACCAGGTGGGGTTTCAGGAGCCTCAGCGCGTCATAAAGACGGTGCACAACGGTGAGGACTCCAGCTCCGGTGATGACGAGCCGGGGCAGTAGCCGACTGCGGCTACCCCGAAAGGTCAGTGGAGGCTGCACTGCTGCGATGTCAACCTTGAAGAAGCTCCAAGTAGTTCCAGCAACCCAAGCACCAGCCCCGACGGTGCAGAACCGCGCCAGCTCCAACCGAGAGCACGCCTCTGTGCCTCGGCCGTACCTCCTGGGGGCCGCCCAGGGTCCTTCAACCTCTTGATGGCCTTAGCCACAAGGGGAAAGACGCCTTGGGTCTCCCAAGAAGAGTCCGGGTTCTCCTACACCTTGAAGGCCTTAGTCAGAAGGGGAGGGTACCCCGGGGCTCCCAGGAGAAGCCGCGCAGGACCTGATCCAGCGTGAAGATGATGACCTCGTCGACGAGGCCCGGCTGCAGGTGACACCCCACAACGCACAGTCTCGGCTGGTGCTCTAGCACTACCGCCAAAGGACCAAGCGCGTCAGGGACCTGCAAGAAGGCGACCTGGTGCCGCGGCACACACTTTCCCGCGAAGGACCTGTAAACTCTCCCCCAGCCGGGAAGGTCCCTTCCGAGTCACGAAAGTTGCTGTCCCAGGTACACATGCCTTTCAACCAAGTATGGGATCCATTCCCAAACCCTTGGCATGGAACAACACTGTAAGTCCTACCCCCTGAGCGTTAGTAGAACAGGGCCATACCCTTCTGTAATAAATCCCATAGAGTCTAGGGACAGCGCTTGGGGCAGCTAAGTCTCAGGGGATGGTCCAGGACTACGTCCAGCTTGGCCTGGTTCCGACCCTAAGCGCGTAGAGTCTTGCTTCCCTTCTTAATGAGGCGGGTCATTGCCTCCATGTACAGCCTGACTTCCCCCTATGGACATTTACTCAGAAACCTGTTCTACTTCGCTCTCTCTTATGTGCTCATTTAAATTACGTATTAATTTTTATGATCGCACTCTGTATGTATGCTCACCGTACATTTAGCTCCCTCTCTCCCGCGCTCATACATAGTCAGCATTTGCTATCCTACCGAAGGCGGTTGCGCCTGAGGCACCTGCCGGTGGCCAGGTGGGCCTCTCGGGCCTCCCCTAGTCAGGTGTTGTGGTGCCAGTTGGTCACCTCCAGGAAAGGCCTGCGCCGTGCATGGGGGGTCCAGGGAGCGTATCCCGCTTAGCCGGCTCTGTACCCAAAGCGTGCACACCCTGCCCTCCGGAGGTCCAGGAGAGTACAGCCGCTTTGCCTGGTTCCGTACCCAAAGCCTGTGCACTCTGCTTCCCCGGCGCACGGTCCGGTACTAGGGACCGGACGGTCGTACCCGGACCTTGGAGGGAGTCGGAGCCCCGGTGCCTCGCGCACACAATTGCCCAAGCCCTGTATACCGGACTAGGACCGTAAGCCAAATAAGACTAAGAGACGGGGAGGGGAGGACCCCCCGAGGAGAATTACGTTTCCTCTATCTGTGTGCAGGACCTCCAGGTTACAGCAACGGGGGCTGCATGAGGCAGGGGGCAAGGAGCTATCGACTACTCCAGCACAGGACCGGAAGGTCCGGGTTCCGCCCCCTTCAACAGGGGCGAGGCCCGGAGGCCCCACGTGTCTAGTGGCCCGGAGCCCCCGCCTCCTCAGGAGGGGCTCCGGACCCGCCACGTGGCCGGCAGAAGCCGGACCTCCCCCTCTGGGGGGAGCTCCAAAGGCCCCACGTGTCCAGCGGGGCCGGAGCTCTCGCCTCCTCAGGAGGGGCTCCGGACCCGCCGCATGGCCGGTAGAAGCCGGACCTCCTCCCCCGGGGGGGAGCTCAGAAGGCTCCACGTGTCCCACGGGGCCGGACCTCCCTCTCCTTAGAGGGGAGCTCCGGGCCCGCCACGTGGCCGGCAGATCCGGACCTCCCCATCCTCATGGGGCGAGCTCCGGAGACCTCCGGGGCCCTTAATATAGTAAGGACCCGGGGAAGGTGTCTGTGCAGAGCTTCGAGATTGGTGAAGGCCTCTGAGTACCTTGCGGAGCTAAGGGCTCGGCAAGGCAAAACCAAGAAGAAGACAAGAGCATCACAGGCACAAAGGGTCACAAGAGTCTATTTATTCATGGCTCCATGAGCTGGACTACAGACTCGATAAAAAGAAAGAAACAAGCCCTAGGGTCCCCCTGGCTCGCGCCGGAACCCGGAGGCTACAAGGGCGGCCACATCCTCGACTTCAGCCCTGGCGGTCTCCTCCCGCAACGCGGCAGGGCCCTCTCTCGCTGGCTCCAGTGAGAAAGAAGGGTCCTGGCTCCTGAAGCATGTCAGCACATGCGTAGCAACCTCCAAGGCCAGGCCCCATCCCTCTGCCTCAAGCTCGCTGGCAACCACAGAGTCCAGCCTGCTCAGCTTGGCGCCGAGTGACTCCAGTGCGGGGATCACTTCAGCCACCTTCAGTGCAGGAGCTGCCGCCTTCACCGGGCTGAAGCCAAGAGGGACCAAGGCGGACCCCGCCTGGTTGACGAAGCTCGAGACCGCACGGGCCTCGGAGGACCGTGAGGCCAAGAGCTCCTCTACCTCGCGGCGGGCTGCTCGCAGGGCGTCGCGGCTTCCCTCGGAGGATTCCTTCTCCTTGGCCACCAGGGAGCTTTCCCGAAGGCGGAGAGACTGGGCAAGCCGCTCCAGCTCTAAAGCCCGGAAGTCAACAGCCAGCTCCCGATCCAGGATCGCCTGACATTCCCGGGAGACCTGCTCCTCCCTCATGGCAAGGTCAGCCCTCTGGGCCTCTAGCTCCCTGGCCCGAGCTCGCAGGTCGTCCTCGCCTGCCGCCAGCCGCGCGGCGACCCTCTTCGCCTCGGCTGCCACAGAACGCTCCTGGTCCTCAACGGCGCGCTTACAGCGCTCCAACCTCTGCCATATCTCCTCCACGGCAGAGAGGCTCTCCTCGGCCTGGGCATGTGCCTCAAGGGCCTCCCTGTGGAGCCGCCGCGTTTCGGAGTCCAGACGGTCGACAGCCCGCTTCTGCCGGTTGAGGAGCGCTTCCATTATGTCAAGCGACTCCCGCCTGGAATCGAGCTCGCCCTTGACCTCCGCGGTCCACTCCCGCAAAAGGTTCCCCCAGGTGAGGAGGCGATCCCTCTCAACCGTCTGCTCCTCTCACTCACGACCAAGCGCGGCCAAGACCTGCTGGACGCTCGCTTGGGCGAGCACGAAGGCATCCACCAGGGGAAGTGGGGCAGCAGAGGCCGGAGCGGCACCCCCGACCTCCTCCATCACATCATCCTCAAGAAAAGACGATGCACCAGGGACCGGGATGAGGCGCCGGTCAGGAGAAGCCGGCACCGGGACTTCGACAGCCGGACCCGCCGAACTCTCACTAACAGCTGGCTCCTCAGCCCGTGGAGAGGGACGAGTGGGGGAAGTCGACGCTGAAATAGAAGCCGGGCCGCCTGGTACAGGGCCGACCTGCGCTGGCTTGGGGGCCGCGGCAGCCGTCTCGGCAGGAGGAGATGACGCTGCCATGGAATCCGGGCATACCGGAACAGGAGAAACTCGCGCTGGCTTGGGGGCCACGGTAGCTGTCCCGGTTTCCGAGCGCAACGGCGCGGACCCCCCATCAGTCGGGGATGGCCGAGAAGCGCGAGCACTCCAACGGGCCCTGAACCCCGGCTTCCGAGCCGGGGTAGGACTACCAGAGCCCACCGTCGCCAGCGACGGCCGCACCGCAGTCGCCTGGACTGACGAAGCAGGGGACGCTCCAGAAGCTCCCCTCGATGCATCAGCAGGTTCCCTGGAGACTCCACCACTTGAGGAAGGAGGACGCGACGTCCGTGAACCTTTGGCCTGTTGTCGCTTAAGAGGAGTCCCGTCGGAATGATTAGCCCGGGACCTCTTTCTGTCGCCACCGGATGGAGTGCCATCTCTAAAAGCAGGAGGTGCAGGCACCCCGGTTCCTCGACTTGGCACAGATGCCGCCACCGGAGGAGATCGAGCGTGTTTTTTCTCTGGGAGCGGGTTGGAAGCCATGGCGGGGGAGGGCTCAAGGACAGGAAGACAAAGGCGCGAGAGTCCAAGGAAAAGCGCTGGGAAGTGTGAAGGGAAGCCACGATGCAGGTAAGATCCTCTTTTAAAACTTCCCAGGTGCGATCCCAAGCAATTCGAAACTCTTCGAATACGCCGCATCGGCAACCGCCTCGGCTCCAAGACCGAGCGCCGATGACAGGTGGACCCAAGCTGCCCAGCTGAAGCGGTGGGTCAAGGAGTCAGTCTCCCAAGAAGACGAGCCGGCATGGCGCTTCGGTGGTTCCCGAAGAAAGCACCGCAACATGCAGAAGTGGCAGCCTTGGGAACCGCCGCAGTAAAAGCAACCATCAAGTGGGCGCACGCCCCCACGATCCCGCGACTGTTTGTGCTCCGGCAACGGTCAATGCGGGACTTAGAGGAAGTGAGCGGAACAGAAGAGACGGAGGCCCCACCTCGGGCTCGCTATCTCCCCCGAGATGGGCCCGAGGGCCACTGTCGGTACCCTCGGTATGGGGTACCCCCGCGCACAAGGGAAAATGCCTAAGGATCTCGCCCTTCTCCGCAGGGAGAGCTCCGAAGGCGCCACGTGTCCAGCGGGGCCGGACCTCCCTCTCCTCAGAGGAGAGCTCCGGGCCCGCCACGTGGCCAGCGGCAGCCGGACCTCCCCCCTCCATGGGGAGAGCTCCGAAGGCGCCACGTGTCCCGTGGGGCCGGACCTCCCCCTCCACAGAGGAGAGCTCCGGGCCCGCCACGTGGCCGACAGAAGCCGGACCTCCCCCCTCTGCCGAGAGAGGTCCGAAGGCTCCACGTGTCCCGCGGGGCCGGACCTCCCTCTCCTCAGAGGAGAGCTCCGGGCCCGCCACGTGTCCAGCAGGACGGCGCTGCCTGCCCCCGCGTGGTAGGCAGCAGGCGTAAAGACGCACCATACCTTGCCTGTACAAGGTATTCAAGGCCCGCGCCTTCCCAAGACGTGGAGACCGGAGCACACCTCTGTCAGGTGCCGTTGTGCCCAGTCGCATCGCAGACTGGCGCGCAGTGTCAGATCCTGCCAGCCAATAAACACAGCGACAAGACATCCCTTGCCGCCCCCGCCGTTATCAACCACTACGACTAGCATGCGGCATGGGCAGGGCGGCAGAACAAAGACTCGGAAAACTTGGCCAGAGACAACTACCGACATAACTGCGGATACAATAGTCGGCAGGAAATCTCCCCAGGACCACCTGTCGGGTCCCGGGCCCCCTTGCAAGCCACACGAGCCTTGGACTATAAAAGGCTCGGGTAGGCAACGTTAGCAAGGGTTCGCACTCTAGCAACTCGCACCCTAGACATCACACATCCTCAAGCTCAGGACTCCGGTTCTGAGCATCAAGCAATACAGCGAGCACCTCTGCTCACCGTGGACGTAGGGTTTTACGCTCCGGCGGCCTGAACCACGTAAAACTCGCCGTGTCAAGCTTCTCCCTCACTCGTCCCTTACGCTGAAGCTCTCCGCAAGCGACTAGCCCTTCCGAAAAAGAACCTCCGCGGGCTGCCCAGAGCAGGTCCGGGGGAAGTGTCGACCACACACTTCGACACCGACTCATAAACTTCTCTAGCGACAAGGGTGGTTAACAAAACTAGTAAACTCCTATGAAAGGGTTTCCCATCATGTTAACTCAAGCACACACACGTTTTCGCAAACAAAACAGTTTTCCAAAAACATGGGATCAATATGGTCAAGGGGCACTTACCTTGTTCTTGTGGCTCTTGTTGCTCTGGGATCTCAAAGTCTTGCTGCTGAAATCCTTCGTAGATAGCTCACTGAACATGTCCTTCTATTTATGATCACGCACATACAAGATTCATAGCAATCAATTATCATGCACAAACTTTACTCAAGATGCAATGATGCATATGCATGCTAATCCTATGGTGCAGTTTAGTTTGTACGTGCTCTTGCATGGCTTGCATGAGTTTTATGATGAACAAAGGTGTAAAGATCATTGTGGACATGGTGATGATCTTGACTCAAGATCTTAGATCAAACCGATCAACACGTGATCTACGAAAAAGCTTCTATTTCGAAGGAATCGAAGAACAGATGCAAAGAAAACCGCGATGATGTCGTAAGGTGGTATTGGAGACCTACCTTGCTTCCTTTGGGTCCTTTCTCCTAGCAAAAACAGATCGTCGGCTCTCCTCCGGTGATGGCGATCGTGTCTGGGCTCGTCGGCGGTCTCTCCAGTGGTCAAACTCCAGCGAAGGGGTTAAGCTCGGCGAGTTTGGGAGCTAGGGCTTCTATGTTGTTGGCTTAGAAAAGATGTTACGACCAAGGGGTTGTTTCAGGTTCTATTTATAATCGGGAAGAGAAGAGATCAAATTAGAATTCGAATAAGAGTCCTATTCAAATTGTTTTCCAAACTTAACAACTTATCCTCAATTGATTTGGTGCGGTAACAACGTGGAATTCGTGTCGGTTTCCTTTCGTGTCAGTATTTCTGTGCGTACAGAAGCAAAAACTGCTTCAACTCTCGTCACCTCCGTGGTGATGAGCTCCGGAGGCTCCACGTGTCCAGCGGAGGCCGTGTGACACCCTCATTTTTGGGTTCTGCATGTATTCATATTTCATGTAGAAAAACACTTTTAAAATATATTGAAACCAAGAAAGAATCAAAAGTTAGCCAAAAAGAGCAAATTCCAGTTTACAGAGAGCGCCGAAGATAATACCCGCGGCCCGCTGGCCACGTGGCGCCTTCGGAGCTCATCCCCGCAAAGGGGGAGAGGTCCGCCGCTAAACTGGCTACTTGGCAGGCTCGGGACTCATCCCTGCGAGGGGGCAGAGGTCCGACCCCGTGGGACACGTGTTGCCATGGAGCTAGCCTCTGCAGAAGGAGCGAGGTCAGTCCCGCAGGACACGTGTCGGCTGCGGAGCTAGTCCGCGCCGAAAAGAGAGAACCAGCCGCGCGGGACACGTGTCGCTCTCGGAGCTCACCTCCGGGAGGTCTGGTCCTACTAGACACGTGTCACCTCCGGATCTCATCTCCGGGAGATCCGTCACTATTGGACGCGTGTCAACCTCGGAGCTCGTCTTTGAGGAGAAAGGAAGTCTGGTGCTGCTAGTACACGTGGCACATTCGGAGCCACCTCTGAAGAGAGGGGGAGGTCCGGAACTGACACGTGGCGTTCGCGGAGCTCGCCTCTGTTGAGAGGGGAGGTCCCGACCCACCGGACACGTGGCGCACGCTGAGCTCGCCTCTGGAGAGAGGGAGGTCTCGCCCGCCAGGACGCGTGGCGCACGCCGAGCTCACCTCTGAGAAGAGGGAGGTCTCGCCCGCCTGACACGCGGCACAACCGGAGCTTGTCTCTACGGAAAAGAGAGCCCAGGTTCCCGCAGGACACGTGGAGCCTCCGGACCTCATCACCGCGTAGGGACGCGATTCTGAAGTGGTTTTTCTCCCGTGCACGCCCGACACGGAGGAAACCGACACGAACTCTTCTACGCTGAATACTGCAACCAAATCAACTAAAGATAAGTTGTTAAGATTCAAAAACAATTTGAATAGGACTCTTATTCGAAATCCAAACAGATTAGGACTCTTCTCTTCCCGATTATAAATAGAACCCAGAACTTTTGGCCGAAACCACGTACATCTTTTCCACCTCCTGAGCCGACAACTTAGAGCTCTAGCCCCTAGCTCGCCGAGTAAACCCCTTCGCTGGAGCTCAGTCACCGGAGATCACCGGAAGAGAGACCTGACGATCTGTCTTGCAATAAGCATCATTAGTGTTTTCTTTGCGTAAGATAGACCCGAGACCAAGAAGAACGTAAGATAGGTCTCCAATACCACCTTACGACATCATCGCGTTTTCTTTGCATCTGTTCTCTCGATCCTTTTGAACAGAAGCTTTTTCGTGGACAGATCACGTGTTGATCGGTGTGATCTAGATCTTGAGTCGAGATCATCGCCACGTCCATAATTGATCTTTACACCTCTGTTCATCCCTAAAACTATGCAAGCCATGCAAGAACACAAACAAACTAAACTGCATTATAGGATTAACATGCATAAGCATCATTGCATCTTAAAGTAGAGTTTGTGCACGATATTGATTGCTGTGAATCTTGTATGTGCGTGATCACGTATAGAAGGACAAGCTCAGGGAGCTGTCTACGACGAGCTGCAACAATAAGGTTTCGAGATCCAAGAGCAACAGGACCGCAAGAATAAGGCAAGTGCCCCTTGACCATATTGTCCCATGTTTTGGAAAAACTGTTTTATTTGCGAAAAGGTGTGAGTGTTGAGTCAATATGATGGGAAACCCTTTTATAGGAGTTTACTAGATTTGTCAAACCACCCTTATCACCGGGAAAGTTATTGAGTCAGGTATGATTTTTGCTTTTATGCTTCGCTGAGTCCATGAAATACAGGAAGCGAGATAGATGTGTCTAGCTAACTGCACTCGTAATGATAATGAGAAACTAATGTTAATGAACATGAATCGGAGGGAGATCTAGGCAAGCCTTGGTTTGTGGATGAGGTAAAATGAGATGGTGGTTTACTTGCCGTAGATCTAAGGACCGGTTCATGCGAGCACATGCCAGGATAACAGTGCCACCACAAGGCCAAGTATGGGTGCGTCTTAGCAGAGTAATTAGGTAATTACTAGATTGTTATGGACCGTGGAAGACGCGGGGAATGGGAGTCGAGTGAAGACTGACCTGGGAACTGCATGGCACAAGAGGGGGCCCGTGGGTGGGAGAATTGGAGATTCTAGCCTGCCGGTAAAACCTTAGTGAGTCCATACATCTAGTAGCCCCTTTGTAAAGGCTATTTTGTGATCTCTTGACCATATACCGACGGTTGTGTACTGGTATAATGGAGGTTCTGCAGTCGCCGACGAGTGACGAAATCACAAACTTGTGGGTAAAGAGGTACAAACTTTGCAGAGTCTAAAACTATCATGATAGCCGAGCTTACAATCACGAGCGCCTGGACAACCCACATATCATATCTTCCCGCACTTGCTGAGTACATCATGTACTCAAACTTGCATTATCATACATCATCAGAAACAGGAGAGGAGTACTATGAAGACCACGTGGAGTACTAGGAGTGTGATTCCCCGTCAACTTGCCTATGGGGATGAAGTAGAGATGGAGCCGCTGCTGCTGCTTAGATTGCTTCCGCACTAGTTAGAAGACTTCCGCTGCTAGAATGAGTCCAAGACTCATGAGACATTGTAATAAACTCTGTTATTCGTGGTTATATATATTCTAAATTAAGTTTGTGAAGTATATGTGTATGTGTGATGAACATCCTAGGCACACATACGCATCAGTTCTCGGTTCTGTGTTCTACAGAAACGAGGGCGTCACAAATTGGTATCAACCTACCACGGGTTGATCGTAGGTCACATATCTAGATAGAGATCACAGGTTGGTATAGATATCACGGTTGACTGTAGGTCACGAACCCTTAGTAACAGATTGGTATTAGAAGCCACGACTGACCGTAGGATGCAAGCTTAGATAAAATGCATAGATTGGCATTGCAACCACCCTGACTATAGGACTCCCATTGAATAAGTCTTGAATAGGAGTTGTGTGAAACTTCTGTGATGATTGTTTGTGCTTGAGTGCTTAGTGTGAGTTGTGGGACGTTTCAGCGTTGTCCATATCCACACATAGTAGAGAGATGTGAGATGCTTCGGTACTTGTTCACATCCTCATATAGGCTAATATATATAGCCCATCCACCTTGATGCATATAGTTGGGAGGGATCTATCTAAAACTTCTAACCCTTATTCTACTCAAAGATGGTGAGAGGAAACGTCGGCCATCAAAGGGGGAACGTCCGCAACAACCAAGAAGAGGACCATATTGAAGTTTCTGAGAATGGCAACCCCGGAGCTGGTGCAAACAATCTGGAACGGTTGATGGCTATGCAGAATCAGCTCATGCAAAAAATGATCCAAACTTTGGGTCAGTTGCAGGCAACAACAACAACCCTGTTCCTGCACCACCATCGCCACCACCCCTGGCTCACAACCGACTGGGAGAGTTCATGAGAACTCGACCGCCTACCTTCTCACAATCTAACCACCCAATGGAGGCCGATGACTGGTTGAAGTCCAAGGAGAAGAAGCTTGTCATAGTTCAGTGCAATGACCGAGAGAATATTCTCTTCACGTCGTACCAACTCACGGGAGCAGCCGCTGACTGGTGGGATGCCCTTTGTAATGCTCATGTCGACCCGGAGACTATTACTTGGATTGAGTTCAAGGAGAGTTTCCGCTCTCATTACATCCCTGCTGGAGTAATGATGCTCAAAAGACAAGAGTTTGAGAGTTTCCGCCAAGGACAGAAGAGCATGAATAAGTACCTTAACAAGTTTAAGCAGCTGTCAAGAAATGCCACCCGAAGATGTCAACTCAGATCAAAGGAAGCAGTACCTGTTCATGAGAGGGTTGAACAATGAGATCCAGGTTCAGCTCCTCAACAATGACTATGCTAGCTTCCAGAAGTTAGTTGACAAAACCATAGTGGTTGAGAGAAAGATCCGAGAAATCGAGCGAGAGGGCAAGAGAAAGGTGCCATACCAGCCACAAGGGAGCAACGTACACCCTCGGTACATGACCCCAGCTGCACCGCCGTATGAATCGTCCGCTCCTGCTTTTCGCCCAAATCAACCACCACAGAAACGTCCTACCATGCAAGCACCTGATGTGCCTTTACCTCCTGCGCCTCGCCCCAACATGGACGCTCCTGTTCAAAACCCCCGCCCCAACGTACCTGCTGTCGTGGGCAACAAGGCATGCTTTGCATGCGGAGAAACATGACACTTCGCGAGCCAGTGACCGAGGAGAGGTCCTAGACAGGAAGGCAACGTGCCCAAGCAGAACCCACGGCCGAACTGAGGAGATAATCAAGGAAACCATGGACAGCAGAACTATGCTCGCAGCAACGTGAACCATGTTTCTGCTGAGTAAGCGCAATAGGCTGAGGACGTCGTAATTGGTATGTTCCTTGTCAACTCCAACCCAGCAACCATTCTATTTGATTCTGGAGCATCACATTCCTTTATATCATCCGAGCATGTTGCCAAGTATAATCTACCCATATCACACTTGAAATATACTATGTTGGTTAATTCTCCCGGTGGAGAGATGAGGACTAATATAGTATGTCCGAAAGTAAACCTTAAAATAAGGGGGTAGACTTACTTGCCAACCTTATTATCTTGGATTCCCATGGGCTTACATAATACTCAGAATGGATTGGTTAAGCAAGCACAATGGAGTAATCCAATGTGCTGAGAGGAGCGTGCAGTTGACAAACGAGCACAGTACTCATATCGAGTTCAAGTCAGCCCAACCAACAGCCGAGAAGGCAGAATTCTCTCATCTATTCTCCACTAGCGAATCTCGAGGGCGAGATTCAATTTAAGCGGGTAGATTTGTGACACCCTCATTTTTATTTCTGCATATATTTATATTTTATATAGAGAAAACATTTTAAAATAAGTAGAAACAGAGAAAATATCAATAAGATAGCCAACAAGAGCAAATTCCAGTTCACCAAGAGCGCCGAAGATAATTCCCACGGCCCGCTGGCCACGTGGCGGCTTCGGAGCACATCCCCGCAAAGGAGGAGAGGTCCGCTGCTAAGCTGGCTACGTGGCAGGCTCGGGGCTCATCCCGGCAAAGGGGGAGAGGTCCGACCTCCGTGGGACACGTGTTGCCCCGGAGCTAGCCTCTGCAGAGAAGCGAGGTCAACCCCGTAGGACACGTGTCGCCTACGGATCTAGTCACTACAGAAAAGAGAGGATCAGCCGCGCGGGACGCGTGTCGCTCTCGGAGCTCACCTCCGAGAGGTCTGACACTATCGGACATGTGTCACCTCCGGAGCTCATCTCTGGGAGGTCCGACGCTAACAGACACGTGTCGATCTCGGAGCTTGTCTCTGAGGAAAAAGAAAGTCTGGCGCTACTGGACACGTGATATTCTCGGAGCCCACCTCCAAAGAGAGGGTAGATCCGGCTCTGACATGTGGCACATTAGGAGCTCACCTCCGAAGAGAGTGGAGGTCCGGAACTGACATGTGGCGTTCGCGGAGCTCGCCTCTGTTGAGAGGGGAGGTTCCGACCCACCAGACATGTGGCGCACGTGGAGCTCGCCTCTGGAGAGAGGGAGGTCCCGCCCGCCAGGACTCGTGGCGTACGCGGAGCTCACCTCTGAGGGAGAGGGAGGTCTCGCCCGCCTGACACGCGGCACAACCGAAGCCCGCCTCTGCGGAAAAGGGAAGCCTAGGTTCCCGCTGGACACGTGTAGCCTCCGGAGCTCATCACCGCAGAGGTGATGAGATATGAAGCGGTTTTTGCTTCTGTACGCGTAGGAATACCGGTACGAGAGGAAACCAACACGAATTTCACGTTGCTACCGCACCAAATCAGTAAGAGATAAGTTGTAAGATTTAAAAACAGTTTGAATAGGGCTCTTATTCGAATTCCGATCAGATTAGTACTTTTTTCTTCCCGATTATAAATAGAACCCGAAACGGCCCCTTGGTCGTAACATCTTTTCTAAGTCGACAACTTAGAAGCCCTAGCCCTTAAACACGCCGAGCTAAACCCCTTCACTAGAGTATTGACCACCGGAGAGACCGCCGACGAGCCCAGACACGATCGCCATCGCCGGAGGAGCCCCGACGATCTGTTTTGCTAGGAGGGAGGACCTGAAGAACGTAAGATAGGTTTCCATTACCACCTTACGACATCATCACGATTTCTTTGCGTCTGTTCTTCGATCCTTTTGAACAGAAGCTTTTTCGTAAACAGATCACGTGTTGATCGGTTTGATCTAAAGTCAAGATCATCGCCACGTCCACAATTGATCTATACATCTTTGTTCATCGTAAAACCCATGCAAGAACATGCAAGAACACGTACAAAGCAATCTAATAAAAACCGTATCATAGGATTAGCATGCATATGCATCATCGCATCCTGAGTAAAGTTTGTACATAATAATTAATTGCTATGAATCTTGTATGTGCGTGATCGCGTATAGAAGAACAAGCTCAGTGAGCTACCTACGACGGACTACAACAACAAGAATTTGAGCAATAGGAACCACAAGAACAAGGCAAGTGCCCCTTGACCATATTGATCCCATGTTTTTAGAAAACTGTTTTGTTTGCGAAAAGGTGTGTGTGCTTGAGTCAACATGATGGGAAACCCTTTTATAGGAGTTTCCTAATTTTGGTTAAACCATCCTTGTCGTCAGGGAAGTTTATGAGTCGGGTATGGTTTTTACTTTTATGCTTTGCTGAGTCCAGGGGATACGGGAAGCGAGATAGATGTGTCTAGCTAACTGCACTCATAAGAATAATGAGAAACTGATGTTGTTAATGAACATGAATTGGAGGGAGATCTAGGCAATACTGGGTTTGTCAATGAGGTAGAATGAGATGGTGGTTACTTGCCGTAGATCTAAGGACCGGTTCATGCGAGCCATGCCAGGATAACAGTGCCACCACAAGGCCATGTATGGGTGCGGCTTAGCTGAGTAATTAGGTAAGCTACTAGATTGTTATGGACCGTGGAAGGCGCGGGGAATGGGAGTCGAGTGAGGACTGCCCTGGGAACTGCATGGCACAAGAGGGGTCCGTGGGTGAGAGAATTGGAGATTCTAGCCTACCAGTGAAACCTTAGTGAGTTCATACATCTAGTAGCCCCTTTGTAAAGTCTATTTTGTGATCTCTTGACCATACACCGACGGTTGTGTACTGGTATAATGGAGGTTCTGTAGTCACCGACGGGTGACAAAATCACAAACTTGTGGGTAAAGTGGTACAAACTCTGCAGAGTCTAAAACTATCATGATAGCCGAGCTTACAGTCACGAGCGCCTGGACAACTCACATGATTAGTTGGGATGGTTATTTGGAGGTTATGGTTTTTGGTTTGGTTATTGGTTGGTTATGGTTTTGATTTTCGGGACTGTTGAGTCTGGGTAATGAGATTGGTTGCATGGCTGTTGAGTCATGGCAACAAGATTGGGTCTCGGGATGAGACAGGAATTGAAATATGAGATGAAATGGTAGTGAATACGAGATGGTAATCATGAGATGGTAGTGAATACGAGATGGTATTCATGAGCAAAGTTGAGAAAGATTAATGTCTGGTTGAGACATGGAAAGGGATGAATCATGATGGAGGTATGTTAATATTTAAATACATGTTGGGATTACATTCACTTAAATCTAAGTTGATGTTTTTATCGTGTTTGTGAAATAAATTTAGCTTTTATGCAATGAGCCTTTTTATACCTTCCTTGTTATGAGCTACATATCATATCTTCCCGCACTTGCTGAGTACATCATATACTCAAACTTGCATTATCATACATCATCAGCAACAGGAGAGAAGTACTATGAAGACCACGTGGAGTACTAGGAGTGTGATTCCCCATCAACTTCCTGTGAGGATGGAGTAGAGATGAAGCCGCTGCTGCTGCTTAGATTGCTTCCGCACTAGTTAGAAGACTTCCGCTGCTAGAATAAAGACTTCCGCTGCTAAGATAAGACTTCTGCTGCTAGAATGAGTCTAAGACTCATGAGACATTATAATAAACCCTATTATTTGTGGTTATATATATTCTGAATTCAGTTTGTGAAGTATGTGTATGTGTGATGAACATCCTGGACACATATACACATCAGTTATCGGTTCTGTGTTCTACAGAAATGAGGGCGTCACACCACACCTTGGTGCCTGCCGCAGGCCATAGATGGCCTTGTGCAGACGCAACACCTTGCCGTCCTTGCTAGGAATCGTAAATCCCGGCGGCTGGTGCACATAGACCTCCTCCTTTAAATCGCCGTTAAGAAACGCCGACTTGACATTTATGTGCTGAACCCGCCAGCCTCCCTGAGCAGCCAGCGCAAGGAGGAGTCGCACAGATTCCATCTACGCCACGTGCGTGAAGGCATCGTCGAAGTCGATCCCCTCCTGTTACACGAAACCGCATGCCACCAAGCGAGCCTTGTGCTTGACGATGGCGCCAGCTTCATCCCTCTTCAGCTTGAACACCCACTTAAGGGTGATCGCGCGGTGACCATGAGGAAGGTCAGTAAGCTCCCAGGTGCTGTTGTTCTCAACCGTATCCATCTCCGACTGCATCGCGGCACGCAATGCCGCGTATCTCTCAGCCTCCGTGAAAGACCGAGGCTCACCGTCGTCGCACGCAAGATGTAACTGCGCCTCCAGATCGCGAGGGACCAGTCCCTGCACCGACTGGTCGCCGAGAAGATCCTCCATCATACGATACCGCAACGGCTCGCCGTCGTGGTACGCGTCGATGTGCTCCTCATCGTGGGAGAGAGGAGTAACGAACTCCACCGGTTTGTGCTCGACATGGGCTGGTGTCGGAGTGGACATACCCAGAGGGATTGCAGTCGGTGCTGGAGTGCGTGGGGTCGCCGGCTGTGGTGGTGGAGAGGTCGTCGCAGCCGAGGTTGTGACTGGGGAGCGTGGCACTGAAGTCAGTGGAGAAGAGCTGCCTACTACCCCAGTTCCCTTGAAGTGGACGTACTCGACGATGAAGTTGTCATATGTCGGAGTCGAGCCGTCGTCTACCGCCTTGTCCCATGCCCATCCTCGTCCTTCATTGAACACTACATCACGTGCCGTGCGCACGCGCTGTGTTCCTGGGTCGAGAATGGGGTAGGCCTTCAATGTGACACCCTCATTTTCGGGTTCTGCATGTATTCATGTTTCGTGTAGAAAAAACACTTTTAAAATAAGTTGAAATCAAGAAAGAATAAAAAAGTTAGCCAAAGAGAGCAAATTCCAGTTTATAGAGAGCGCCAAAGACAACTCCCGCGGCTCGATGGCCACGTGGCATGTTCGGAGCTCATCTCCGTAAATGGGGAGAGGTCCACCGCTAAACTGGCTATGTGGCAGGCTCGGGGCTCATTCCCGTAAAGGGGGAGAGGTCCAACCCCATGGGACACGTGTTGCCCCGGAGCTAGCCTCTGCAGAGGATCGAGGCCAGTCCCGAAGGACACGTGTCGGCTGCGGAGATATTCACCATGGAAAAGAGAGAGGACCAGCCGCGCGGGACATGTGTCGCTCTCGGAGCTCACTTCCGAGAGGTCCGGCCCTGCTAAACACATGTCGCTCTCGGAGCACCTCCGAGAGGTCCGGTCCTATTGGACACGTGTCACCTCGGAGCTCACCCCCGGGAGGTCCTACACTACCGGACACGTGTCACCTCCAGAGCTCACCTCCGGGAGGTCCGACGCTGATGGACACGTGTCGACCTTGGAGCTCGTCTCTGAGGAAAAAAGGAAGTCCGACGCTACTTGACGCATGGTATTCTCGGAGCTCACCTCCGAAGAGAGGGGAGGTCCGGAATTGACACATGGCACGTCCGGAGCCACCTCCGAAAAGAGGGGGAGGTCCGGAACTGACACGTGACATTCACGGAGCTCACCTCTATTGAGAGGGGAGGTCCCGACCCAGCAGACACGTGGCGCACGCGGAGCTCATCTCTGGAGAGAGGGGAGGTTCCCGCCCACCAGGACACGTGGTGCACGCGGAGCTCACCTCTGAAGGAGAGGGAGGTCTCGCCCGCCTGACACGCGGCACAACCGGAGCTTGTCTTTGTAGAAAAGTGAGCCCAGGTTCCCACAGGACACGTGGAGCCTCCGGAGCTCATCACCGCGTAAGGACGCGATTCTGAAACAGTTTTTCTTCTGTACGCGTGGGAATCCCTGGTACTGAGGAAACCGACACGATTTCCACAATGTTACCGCACCGAATCAAACTAAAGATAAGTTGTTAAGATCCAAAAACAGTTCAAATGGGACTCTTATTCGAATTCCGATCAGAGGAGGACTCTCTGTTTTCCTCTTATAAATAAAACCGAAAATCGTTGGGCGCAACCACGAACTTCTTTTTCACCTCCTGAGCCGGCAACTTAGAGCGATAGCCCCAGCTCGCCGAGCAAACCCTTTCGCCAGATCTTGACCACCAGAGAGATCATCGACGAGCCAGAGACGGTTGCCATCACCGGAGGAGCCCCGATGATCTGTCTTACTAGTAGAATGACCCCGAGACCAAGAAGAACGTAAGGTAGGTCTCCAATACCACCTTACGACATCATCGCGTTTTCTTTGCATCTGTTCTTCGATTCCTTTTGAACAGAAACTTTTTTATGGACAGATCACGTGTTGATCGGTTTGATCTAGATCTAAAGTCAAGATCATCGCCACATCCACATTTGATCCGAACGCCTCTGTTCATCGTAAAACCATGTAATCCATGCTAGAACACATACAAACCGATCTAATAAAAACGGCATCATAGGAATTAGCATGCATATGCATCATCGCATCTTGATTAGAGTTTGTGCATGATATTGATTGCTATGAATCTTGTATATGCGTGATCGTGCATAGAAGGACAAGCTCAGGGAGCTGTTTACGATGAGCTGCAACAACAAGGTTTCGAGATCCAAGAGCAACCGGAACCGCAAGCAAGTGCCCCTTGATCAAGTTGATCCTATGTTTTGATAAAATGTTTTGTTTCTGAAAAGGTGTGTGTGCTGAGTCAAACATGATGGGAAACCCTTTCATAGGAGTTTACTAGTTTTGGTTAAACCACCCTTGTCGCTAGGGAAGTAAATGAGTCGGGTATGGTTTTTACTTTTTGCTTCGCTGAGTCCATAGGATACGGGAAGCAAGATAGATGTATCTAGCTAACTGCACTCGTAAGAATGATGAGAAACTGATGTTGTTAATGAACATGGATCAGAGGGAGATCTAGACAAGTCTGGGTTTGTGAATGAAGTAGCATGAGATGGTGGTTACTTGACGTATATCTAAGGACCGGTTCATGCGAGCCATGGCAGGATAACAGTGTCACCACAAGGCCAAGTATGGGTGCAGCTTAGCTGAGTACTTAGGTAAGTTACTAGATTTTTATGGACCGTGGAAGACGCGGGGAATGGGAGTCGAGTGAGGACTGCCCTGGGAACTGCATGGCACAAGAGGGGGCCCGTGGGTGGGAAAATTGGAGATTCTAGCCTGCCGGTGAAACCTTAGTGAGTCCATACATCTAGTAGCCCCTTTGTAAAGGCTATTTTGTGATCTCTTGACCATGCACCGACGGTTATGTACTGGTATAATGGAGGTTTTGTAGTCGCCGATGGGTGACGAAATCACAAACTTGTGGGTAAAGTGGTACAAACTGTGCAGAGTCTTAAAACTATCATGATAGCCGAGCTTACGGTCACGAGCGCCTGGACAACCCACATGATTAGTTGGGATGGTTTTGGTTATGGATGGTTATAGATGGTTATGGTTTAGTTATGGTTTTGGTTTTCGGGACTGTTGAGTCCAAGTGATAAGACTTGGTTGCATGACTGTTGAGTCATGGCAACGAGATTGGTCTCGGTGTGAGACGGAATTGTTTATGAGATGAAATGATAGCGAATACGAGATGGTATTCGTGAGATGGTAGCGAATACGAGAAGGTATTCGTGAGCAAATTTGAGAAAGATTAATGTCTGGTTGAGACATGGGAAGTAATGAGACATAATGGAGTTATGTTGGTATTTTAATACATGTTAGGATTACATTCACTTAAGGTTAAGTTGTTATTTTATCGTGGTTTTGAGAAATAACTTTACTTTCTACGATGAGCCTTTTTATACCTACCTTCTTGTGAGCTACATACCATAATTTCCCGCACTTGCTGAGTACATCATTGTACTCAAAGTTATATTATTATTTCATCATCAACAACAGGAGAAGATTACTATGAAGACCAAGTGGAGCATTAGACGTGTGATCTGTCCTCATCCTTGCCTTTGGGATGGAGTAGAGATGGAGCCACTGCTGCTGCTTAGATTGCTTCCGCACTAGAATAAAGACTTTCGCTGCTAGATTTAGACTTCCGCTGCTTAAATAAGACTTCCGTTGTTAACATGAGTCCAAGACTCATGAGACATTTTAATAAACCCTGTTTATTTGTGGTAATATATATTCTGAAATTCAGTTTGTGGATGATATGTGTATGTATGATGAACATACTGGGCACACATATGCATCAGTTCTCGGTTTCGTGGTTTTTCACGAAATTGAGGGCGTCCTGTATCACAGCCACGGTTGAGGGTAGATTACACACCTAGATACAACCACATATTGGTATCAGAGCCACGGTTGATGGTAGATTACACACCTAGATAGAAAACACAGATTGGTATCGGACACAGATTGATATCAACCTGCCACGGGTTGATCGTAGACCACACAGCCTAGATAGGTCACAGCTTGATATTAAAGCTGCCATGCCTAGTCACAGATTGGTACAATCCATAGATTGGTACCAAGCTACCACGGTTGACTGTAGGTCACAAATCTAGAATGATCACAGATTGTAGCTGCCACGTTGACTGTAGGACGCACCCTAGTAACAGATTGGTGTTAGAAGCCACGCTGACTATAGGATGCAAGCATAAGAGAAGCCATAGTTGGATCACAGATTGGCATCACCCAACCCACCTTGACATAGGGTGAAGTAACAGATTGATATCACCCTAAAACCCATATAGGACCCCCATTGAAAAAGCCTTGAATAGGAGTTGTGTGAGCCTTTGTGATGATTATTTGTGCTTGTGTGCTTAGTGTGAGTTGTGAGACGTCTCAAGCGTTGTCCATATCCACACACAAGTAGAAAGAGGTGTGAGATGTCTCGGCACTTGTTCACATCCTCATATGGGCTAATATATATAGTTCATCCACCTTGATGTATATAGTTGGGAGGGATCCATCTAACCTTCTAATCTCTATTCTATTCCATTCTCTCTCACAGATGGTGAGAGGAAACGCGGGCCGCCAAGGAAGGAACGTCCGTGGCAACCAAGAGGATGGTCACGACGAAGTTCCTGTTAACCCCGGAGCTAGCGAAAACAACCTGGAACGGTTGATGGCCCTGCAGAATCAGCTCACGCAGACCATGATCCAAACTTTGGGCCAGCTGTAGGCCAACAACAACAACCATGTTCCGGCATCACCGCCACCACCGCCAGCTCATAACAGGCTGAGAGAGTTCATGAGGACTCGACCACCTACTTTCTCACAAGCTAATGACCCCATGGATGCCGACGACTGGTTGAAGTCCATGGAAAAGAAGCTTGCCATAGTTCAGTGCAATGATAGAGAGAAGGTTCTCTTTGCGTCTCACCAACTCATGGGAGCTGCCGCAGACTGGTGGGATGCCCTATGCAACGCTCATGTCGACCCGGAGACAATCACTTGGACTGAGTTCAAGGAGAGTTTCCGATCTCATTACATCCCTGCGGGTCTAATGATGCTCAAGAGATAGGAGTTCGAAGGTCTCCGTCAAGGACAGAAAAAAGTGAATGAGTATCTCAACAAGTTCACACAACTGTCCCGGTATGCCCCCGAAGATGTCAACTCAGACCAGAGGAAGCAGTACATGTTCATGTGAGGGTTGAACAATGAGATCCAGGTTCAGCTCCTCAACAATGACTACGTGAGCTTCCAGAAGCTGGTTCACAAGGCTATCGTGGTTGAAAGCAAGATCTGAGAGATCGAGCGAGAGGGCAAGAGGAAGATGCCATACCAGCCACAAGGGAGCAACGTACGACCTTGGTACATGCCCCCAGCTGCACCACAGTACGGGTCGCCCGCTCCTACTTTTCGCCCAAATCAACCACCACAGCAACGCCCTGCCATGCAAGCACCTCGTGTGCCTTTGCCTCCAATGCCCCGTCCTAACGTGGATGCTCCTGCTCAAAACCCCCGTCCCAACAAACCTGCTGCCGTGGGCAACAGGGCATGCTTTGCATGCGGGGAGACGGGACACTTCGTGAGCCAGTGCCTGAGGAGAGGTCCTGGACAGCAAGGCAACGTCCCTAAGCAAAACCCACGGCCGAACGGAGGAGCCAACCAAGGAAACCGTGGACAGTAGAACTACGCTCGCGACAACGTGAACCATGTCTCTACTGAGGAAGCGCAACAGGCTGAGGACGCCGTAATTGGTATGTTCCTTGCCAACTCCAACCCAGCCACCATCTTATTTGATTCTGGAGCATCACATTCCTTAATATCATCCAAGTTTGTTGCCAAGTACAATCTACCCATATCACACTTGAAATATACTATGTTGGTTAATTCTTCCGGTGGAGAGATGAGTACTAATATAGTGTATCCAAAAGTACACCTTAATATAAGGGGGTAGACTTCCTTGCCAACCTCATTGTCTTGGATTCCCAACGGCTTGACATAATACTCGGAATGGATTGGCTAAGTAAGCACAACGGGATAATCCAATGTGCTGAAAGTAGCGTGCAGTTGACCAACGAGCACGGTACCCGTATCGAGTTTGAGTCAGCCCAACCGGTAACCGAGAAGGCAACATTGAACCACGTCGAAGAAGCAACCATGGACAGCATTCCGGTGGTTCAAGAGTTTTCGGATGTATTCCCGGAAGAACTTCCCGATATGCCACCTGACCGGGACATCAAGTTTTCCATTGACCTAGTGCCCGGAACCACACCTATAGCAAGGAGACCATATAGGATGCCCGTCAATGAACTCGTGGAGCTCAAGAAGCAAATCCAGGAGCAGCAAGAGAAGGGTTCTATACGTCCAATCTCGTCACCTTGCATAGCCCCCGTTCTCTTTGTAGACAAGAAGGATGTAACCCAAAGGATGTGCGTGGACTATAGGTCTCTTAACGAGGTGACGATCAAGAACAAGTACCCTCTGCCCCGTATTGAGGACCTGTTCGACCAGATGAAGGGAGCTCGAGTGTTCTCCAAGATTCATCTTCGGTCGAGATACTTCCAACTGAAGATTAAGCCCTCCGATATACCCAAGACTGCCCTTCGAACACGGTATGGATCGTATGAATATACCGTGATGTCTTTTGGGTTAAAGAATGCACCCGCATACTTCATGTACCTTATGAATAAGGTCTTCATGGAGTACTTGGATAAGTTTGTCGTGGTTTTCATTGATGATATCATGGTGTATTTAAAAAGTGAGGAGGAACATGAAGAACATTTGAGATTAACATTACAGAAGCTGCGAGAGCATCAGTTGTATGCCAAGTTCAGCAAATATCAATTTTGGCTAAAGGAGATATCGTTCCTAGGCCACATCATCTCTAAGGAAGGAGTATCAGTTGATTCTGGAAAAGTGGGAGATGTTCTGAAGTGGAACCAACCACAAAACGTGAGGGATATTCGGATTTTCTTGGGATGGCTGGATACTACCGCCGGTTCATCATGGACTTCTCTAAGATAGCAAAGCCTATGACGGAGTTGCTAACGAAGGGAAAAGCCTTCCAATGGACACCAGCGTGCCAAGAAAGCTTTGAGGAGCTCAAGAAGAGGCTAACCACAGCGCCGGTTTTGGTATTGCCGGACGTAAGCAAGAACTTTGACATATATTGTGACGCATCCAGACAAGGGCTTGGATGTGTGCTCATGCAAGAAGGACAAGTGGTAGCTTATGTCTCAAGACAACTCAAGAAGCACGAGCTCAATTACCCTACACATGACTTGGAACTCGCAGCCGTGGTGCATGTATTGAAGATTTGGAGACATTATATACTTGGTCATTGATGCGAGATCTATACGGATCATAAAAGGCTCAAGTACATATTCACTCAAACGGATTTAAATTTCAGACAACATCGATGGTTGGAGCTTATCAAGGATTATGATGTTGGAATCAAGTATCACCCCGAAAAGGCCAACGTAGTAGCCGATGCATTGAGCCGGAAGGGAGCGTGTCACCAACTTACGGTTCGGGAGCAACCACCCGAGCTACGAAAGAAGTTCGAACGGTTACATCTCGGTTTCTTGAACAAGATGGAAGTGATGGAACTCCACTCATCATTGGAACAAGAGATAAGAGACGGCCAAGCTACGGATGAGGAGATCAAGGAAAGGATCAAACAAGGAATAGAGAAGGACTTCAAGGAAGACGAAAAGTGTACGCTTTGGCTAGGAAAAAGGATTTGTGTGCCTAACATGAAGCACATCCGCGACACAATATTAAAAGAGGCACATGACTCACTTTATTCCATACATCCCGGAAGTACCAAGATGTACAAGGACTTGAAGACTTGTTATTGGTGGGATGATATGAAGAGAGACATAGCCGAATATGTTGCCCTATGCGACACATGCCAACGGGTGAAGGCCGAATATCAAAGACCTGCTGGACTGTTGCAAACCTTGAAGGTACATGAGTGGAAGTGGGAAGATATCAGTATGGATTTCATCGTTGGGTTGTCACGTACTCGATCAGGTTACGACTCAATCTAGGTTATCGTGGACCGATTGACAAAAATAGCTCATTTTCATCCTGTTAAGACCGTGTACAACGTTGCACAGCTAGCCGAGCTGTACATGGAGCAAATCGTGTGCCGGCATGGAGTCCCGAAGAGGATAGTCTCAGATCGGGGTTCTCAGTTTACCTCTTGATTTTGGAGGAAACTGCAGAACGCTATGGGTACACGACTGGATTTTAGCTCTGCCTAACATCCTCAAACCGATGGGCAAACTGAAAGGACAAACCAAATTTTGGAGGACATGTTGAGAGCTTGCGCCTTGAAACATGGGCATAGTTGGGATAGGAGTTTACCGTACGCCGAATTCTCCTATAACAACAGCTATCAAGCTAGCTTGAAGATGTCGCCTTTCGAAGCATTATATGGTAGACGGTGTAGGACACCACTGCTTTGGAACGAGACCAGAGAGAACCAAGTGTTTGGACCAGAAGTGCTACAAGAGGCTGAAAAGCAAGTCCAAAACCATACGGGAGAACTTGAAGGCTGCTCAGTCACGACAGAAAGGCTATGCGGACAATAGGCGAAGTAAGTTGAGTTTCGAACTAGGAGACTACGTATACCTTAAGGTATCGCCTATCCGAGGCCAACGACATTTCAACGTCAAAGGCAAGCTAGCACCTCGCTACATCGGGCCGTTTAAGATTCTTGACAAGCGAGGAGAAATAGCCTATCAATTAGAGCTCCCAACACACCTCTCTGACGTACATGACGTGTTTCATGTATCCCAGCTCAAGAAGTGCTTGAGAGTACCAGAGGAGCAAGTACCGATGGAAGAGCTTGAACTTCAAGAGGACCTGACCTATGCAGAGTACCCTGTCCGAATTTTGGACGTGAAGGAGAGGGTCACGAGGAACAAAGTGATCCGATGGTGCAAGGTACAGTGGAGCCATCACACCGAAGCTGAGGCCTCATGGGAGCGTGAAGAAGACATCAAGGCAGAATTCCCTCATCTATTCTCTACTAACTAATCTCGAGGGTGAGATTCAATTTAAGGGGGGTAGATTTGTGACACCCTCATTTTCGGGTTCTGCATGTATTCATGTTTCATGTAGAAAAACACTTTTAAAATAAGTTGAAATCGAGAAAGAATCAAAAAGTTAGCCAAAGAGACCAAATTCCAGTTTACAGAGAGCGCCAAAGACAACTCCCCGGCTCGCTGGCCACGTGGCGTGTTTGGAGGTCATCTCCGCAAATGGGGAGAGGTCCGCCGCTAAACTGGCTACGTGGCAGGCTCTGGGCTCATTCTCGTAAAGGGGGAGAGGTCCGACCCCATGGGACACGTGTTGCCCGGGAGCTAGCCTCTGCAGAGGAGCGAGGCTAGTCCCGAAGGACACGTGTCGGCTGCGGAGCTATTCACCGCGGAAAAGAGAGAGGACCAGCCGCGCGGGCACGTGTCGCTCTCGGAGCTCACTTCCGAGAGGTCCGGCGCCGCTAGACACATGTCGCTCTCGGAGCACCTCCGAGAGGTCCGGTCCTATTGGACACGTGTCACCTCCGGAGCTCACCTCCGGGAGGTCCGACACTACCGGACACGTGTCACCTCTGGAGCTCGCCTCCAGGAGGTCCGACGCTGATGGACATGTGTCAACCTCGGAGCTCGTCTCTGAGGAAAAAAAGAAGTCCAGGCTACTTGACGCGTGGCATTCTCGGAGCTCACCAAAGAAGAGAGGGGAGGTCCAGAATTGACACGTGGCACATCCGGAGCCACCACCGAAGAGAGGGGGAGATCCGGAACTGACACGTGGCATTCACGAAGCTTGCCTCTGTTGAGAGGGGAGGTCCCGACCCACCAGACACGTGGCGCACGTGGAGCTCGTCTCTGGAGAGATGGGAGGTTCCCGCCTGCCAGGACACATGACGCACGCGGAACTCACCTATGAAGGAGAGGGAGGTCTCGCCCGCCTGTCACGTGGCACAACCGGAGCTTGTCTCGGTGGAAAAGGGAGCCCAGGTTCCCACAGGACACGTGGAGCCTCCGGAGCTCATCACCGCGTAAGGACGCGATTTTGAAGCGATTTTTCTTCTGTACGCGTGGGAATCCCCGATACTGAGGAAACCGACACGATTTCCACAATGTTACCGCACCGAATCAAACTAAAGATAAGTTGTTAAGATCTAAAAACAGTTTGAATAGGACTCTTATTCGAATTCCGATCAGAGGAGGACTCTCTGTTTTCCTTTTATAAATAGAACCGAAAACCTTTAGCCGCAACCACAAACTTCTTTTTCACCTTCTGAGCCGACAACTTACAGCCATAGCCCCAGCTCACCGAGCAAACCCTTTTGCCAGAACTTGACCACCAGAGAGATCGCCGATGAGCCAGAGACGATTGCCATCGCTGGAGGAGCCCCGACGATCTGTCTTGCTAGGAGAAGGACCCCGAGACCAAGAAGAACGTAAGGTAGGTCTCCAATACCACCTTACGACATCATCGCATTTTCTTTGCATCTGTTCTTCGATTCTTTTCGAACAGAAACTTTTTCGTGGACAGATCACGTGTTGATCGGTTTGATCTAGATCTAAAGTCAAGATCATCGCCACGTCCACATTTGATCCGAACACCTCTATTCATCGTAAAACCATGCAATCCATGCTAGAACACGTACAAACCGATCTAATAAAAACTGCATCATAGGAATTAGCATGCATATGCATCATCGCATCTTGATTAGAGTTTGTGCATGATATTGATTGCTATGAATCTTGTATGTGCGTGATCGTACATAGAAGGACAAGCTCAGGGAGCTGTTTAGGACGAGCTGCAACAACAAGGTTTCGAGATCCAAGAGCAACCGGAACCGTAAGAACAAGTCAAGTGTCCCTTGATCATGTTGATCCCATGTTTTGGAAAACTGTTTTGTTTGCGAAAAGGTGTGTGTGCTGAGTCAAACATGATGGGAAACTCTTTCATAGGAGTTTACTAGTTTTGGTTAAACCACCCTTGTCGCCACAAAAGTAAATGAGTCGGGTATGGTTTTACTTTTTGCTTCGCTGAGTCCATGGGATACGGGAAGTGAGATAGATGTGTCTAGCTAACTGCACTCGTAACAATGATGAGAAACTGATGTTGTTAATGAAAATGGATCGGAGGGAGATCTAGGCAAGTCTGGTTTTGTGAATGAGGTAGCATGAGATGGTGGTTACTTGCCATAGATCTAAGGACCGGTTCATGCAAGCCACGCTAGGATAACAGTGCCACCACAAGGCCAAGTATGGGTGCGGCTTAGCTGAGTAATTAGGTAAGTTACTAGATTGTTATGGACCGTGAAAGGCGTGGGGAATGGGAGTCGAGTGAGGACTGCCCTGGGAACTGCATGGCACAAGAGAGGGCTCGTGGGTGGGAGAATTGGAGATTCTAGCCTGCCGGTGAAACCTTAGTGAGTCCATACATCTAGTAACCCCTTTGTAAAGGCTATTTTGTGATCTCTTAACCGTACACCGGTTGTGTAAAGGTTCTGCAGTCGCTGACGGGTGACGAAATCACAATCTTGTGGGAAAAGTGGTACAAACTCTGCAGAGTCTTAAAACTATCATGATAGCCGAGCTTACGGTCATGAGCGCCTGGACAGCCCACATGATTAGTTGGGATGGTTTTGGTTATGGATGCTTATGGATGGTTATGGTTTGGTTATGGTTTTAGTTTTCGGGACTATTGAGTCCGGGTGATAAGACTTGGTTGCATGACTGTTGAGTCATGGCAACGAGATTGGTCTCGGTGTGAGACGGAATTGTTTATGAGATGAAATAGTAGCGAATACGAGATGGTATTCGTGAGATGGTAGCGAATACGAGAAGGTATTTGGGAGCAAATTTGAGAAATATTAATGTCTGGTTGAGACATGGGAAGTAATGAGATATAATGGAGGTATGTTGGTATTTTAATACATGTTGGGATTATATTCACTGAAGGTTAAGTTGCTGTTTTATCGTGGTTTTGAGAAATAATTTTGCTTTCTGCAATGAGCCTTTTTATATCTAACTTGTTGTGAGCTACATACCATAATTTCCCGAACTTGCTGAGTACATCATTGTACTCAAACTTGCATTATTATTTCATCATCAGCAATAGAAGAAGATTACTATGAAGACCAAGTGGAGCATTAGGCGTGTGATCTATCCTCAACCTTGCCTGTGGGGATGGAGTAGAGATGGAGCCACTGCTGCTGCTTAGATTGCTTCAGCACTAGAATAAAGACTTCCGCTGCTTAAATAAGACTTCCACTGTTAACATGAGTCCAAGACTCATGAGACATTGTAATAAACCCTGTTCATTTGTGGTAATATATATTCTGAAATTCAATTTGTGGATGATATGTGTATGTGTGATGAACGTCCTGGGGCACACATATGCATCAGTTCTCGGTTCCGTGGTTTTCCACGAAATTGAGGGCGTCACATTCAAGCCCTCCGCGTAGCCGATGAACACCCCTGGAGTGCTCTTGTCGTCGAGCTTGCTGATGTGGCCAAGCTCCTTGGCGAACGCGAGGCAGCCGAAGACCCGTAGGTGAGAGACTGTCGGCTTGCGCCCATGCCAAGCCTCGTACAACGTCCTGCCGTTGAGAGCCTTGGTGGGCGAGTGGTTGAGGATGTAGACCACCGTCACCACTGCCTCTCCCCAGAAGATAGCTGGCATTCCCCTCTGCTTGAGGAGGGCCCGAGCCATCCCCATAACCGTCTGGTTGTGTTGCTCGACGATGCCGTTCTGCTGCAAGCTGTACGGCGCGGAGTAGTGACGCTGAACACCCTCATCCATGCAGTACGACGCGAATTCAGCCGTCATAAATTCACCGCCGTGGTCGGTGCGCAGCACGCGCAGCTTGCGGCTGCACTCCGCCTCCGCAATGGCATGCGCACGCCTGATGGCGTTCGCAGCCTCTCCCTTGCTGCTGAGGACCATCACCCACATGTAGCGGGAGAGGTCATCGACAAGCAGCAGGAAGTAACGTCGTCCTCCCAGTGTAGCCGGTGCCACCGGGCCACACAAGTCCCCGTGCATGAGGTCAAGCCGCTCCTTGGCTCGGAAGCTCGAGTGCTGGGGAAAGGGGAGCCGCCTCTGCTTTGTCACTATGCAGACATCGCAAAACTGCTCCACATGGTCAAGGCACGGCAGACCCCGTACCATCTCCTTGGCACTGACCCGCTTCAGGGCCTTGAAGTGAAGGTGCCCAAAGTTGTAACACCCTCAATTTCATAATTCATGCATGCATTCATATTTCATGTAGAGAAACATTTTAAAATAAGTAGAAACAGAAAAGGAATAAAAAAGATAGCTAACAAAAGCCAGTTCCAGTTCGTCGAGGAGCGCTGTAGACACTTCCCGCGGCCTGCTGGCCACATGGCATGTTTGGAGCTCATCCCTGCATAGTGGGGAGAGGTCTGGTACCGCCAGACATGTGGCAGGCTCGGAGCATGCCTCTGCGGAAGAGGCAAGGTCCGACCCGCAGGACGCGTGTTACCTCCGGGGCTTGTCACTGCGGAGAAGCGAAGTCCAGCCCTGCAGGACACGTGTCACCACCGGAGCTAGTCGCTGCGGGGGAGTAAGGCCCAACCCGCGGGACACGTGTTGCTCCCGGAGCTCGTCTCCGAGAGGTCCGTTCCTACTGGACACGTGTCACCTTCGGAGCTGACCTCCGAGAGGTCCGGTCCTACTGGACACGTGTCATCCTCAGAGCTCACTTCCGAGGAGACGACACTGCAGGACACGTGTCAGCCTCGAAGCTCACCTTCGAGAGGTCCCGCCCTGCTTGACATGTGTCGTCCTCGGAGCCCACCTCCGAGATGAAGGGAGGTCTGACACTGTTAGACACGTGTCATTCTCGGAGCACACCTCCGAGAAGAAGGGAGGTCCGACACTGATGAACACGTGTCGACCTCGGAGCTCATCTCTGAGTAGAAAGGAAAATCGACGCTGTTAAGACACGTGACATTCTCGGAGCTCACCTCCGGAGAGAGGGAGATCCGGCACTGACACGTGGCGTACGCGGAACTCGCCTCTGCAGAGAGGGGAGGTCCCGAGCCACCAGACATGTAGCGCATGCGGAGCTCGCCTCTGAGGCAGAGGGAGGTTCATCATCAGCAACAGGAGAAGAGTATTTCAAAGATCATGTGGAGTACTAGGTGTGTGATCTACTGTCAACTTGCCTGTGGAATAGGAGCTGGAGCTGCTGCTGCTGTTTAGTTTGCTTTTGCAATAGTTTAAAAGACTTCCTCTGCTAAAATAAGACTTCCGCTGCTAGAATGAATTAGAGACTCATGAGATATTGTAATAAAACCCTATTATTCATGGTAATATTCTGAATTCAGTTTGTGGATTACATGTATATGTGTGATGAACATCCTGGACACGCATATGCATCAGTCCGGTTTTGGGGTTTCTCGGAACAGGGGCGTCACAGATTGGTATCAGAGCTACCACGGTTGACCGTAGGTCGCAAGCCTAGATAGAAATCACATATTAGTATCAAAATCGCCATGTTGACCGTAGGATGTAGGCCTAGTCACAGATTAGCATTAGAGTCACTGTGACCGTAGGATGCAATCCTAAAATGCATAGATTGGCATCAGAATCACCTTGACCGTAGGATGCAAGCCTAGGAGAAATCACAGATTGGTATCATAGGTATCAACCCAAACCACATTGACTATAGGACGAAGTCACAGATTGGTATCACCCTAAAAATACATAGGACTCCCATTGAATAAGCTTGAATAGAAGTTGTGTGAAACTTTTGTGATGATTGTTTGTGATTGTGTGCTTAGTATGAGTTATGGGACGTTTCAGTGTTGTCCATATCCACACATAATAGAGAGATATGAGATGTTTCGGCATGTGTTTACATCCTCATATAGGATGATATATAGTCCATCCACGTTGATGCATATAGTTGGGGGGATCAATCTAAACTTCTAACCTCTACTCTATCTAACTCTCTCACAGATGGTGAGAGAAAACGTCAGCCGTACAAGGAGGAATGTCTGTGGCAACCAAAAGGAAGACCACATTGAAGTTCCTCAAAATGCAACCCCGGGGCTGGTGAGAACAACCTTGAACGGTTGATGGCTATGCAGAACCAGCTCATGCAAACCATGATCCAAACTTTGGGTTAGTTGCAAGCCAACAACAACAACAACCCCGTTCGTGCACCACCATCACCACCACCGCCGGCTCACAACCGACTGGGAGAGTTCATGAGGACTCGACTGCCCACTTTTGTACAAGCTAATGATCCCATGGAGGCTGACGATTGGTTGAAATCCATGGAGAAGAAGCTTGCCTTAGTTCAGTGCAATGATCGAGAGAAAGTTCTCTTAACATCGCACCAACTTATGGGAGTAGCCGCTGACTGGTGGGATGCTGTAACACCCTCAATTTCATAATTTATGCATGTATACAGAATTCATGTAGAGAAAACATTTTTAAAGAAGAGAAAACAGAGAAAGAATCAGAAAGATAGTTAAAAAGAGCCAAATCCAGTTTGCCGAGGAGCGCCATAGACACTTCCCGCGGTCCGCTAGCCACGTGGCGCCTTCAGAGCTCATCCCCACGGAGGGGGAGAGGTCCACCGCTAACTGGCCACGTGGCAGGCTCGGAGCTTGCCTCTGCGGAAGGGGCGAGGTCCGACCCCGTCGGACACGTGTTGCCCCGGAGCTAGCCTCTGCGGAGGAGCGAGGCCAGCCCCGCAGGACACATGTCGCCTTCAGAGCTAGTCAGAGCGGAGAAGCGAGGTCCGGTCTTACTGGACACGTGTCACCCTCGGAGCTAACCTCCGAGAGGTCCGGTCCTACCGGACATGTGTCATCCTCGGAGCTCACTTCCGAGGAGACGACACTGCAGGACACATGTCAGCCTCGGAGCTCGCCTCCGAGAGGTCCCGCCCTGCTTGACACATGTCACCCTCGAAGCCCACCTCCGAGATGAAGGGAAGTCTGACACTGTTAGACACGTGTCATTCTCGGAGCACACCTCCGAGAAGAAGGGAGGTCCGACACTGATGGACACGTGTCTACCTCGGAGCTCATCTCTGAGCAGAAAGGAGATCCGGCGCTGCTAGGACACGTGACACTTCCGGAGCTCACCTCCGAAGAGAGGGGAGGTCCGGCATTGACACGTGGCGTACGCGGAGCTCGTCTCTGGAAAGAGGGGAGGTCCCGACGCACCAGACACGTGGCGCACGCGGAGCTCGCCTTTCAGGGAGAGGGATGTCTCGCCCGCCACGACACGTGGCGCACGCGGAGCTTACCTCTGGAGAGGGGATGTCCCGCTCGCCTGACACGCAGCACAACCGGAGCCCGTCTCTACGGAAAATGGAGGCCCGGCCTCTGCTGGACACGTGGAGCCTCCGGAGCTCATCACCGCGGAGGTGATGAGATCTTAAGCGGTTTTTCTTCTGTACGCGTGGGCATACCGGATACGGGAGGAAACCGACACGATTTCCACGATGTTACCGCACCGAATCGATTGGAGATAAGTTGTTAAGATTCATAAAAGATTTGAATAGGACTCTTATTTGAAATCCAATCAGATTAGGACTCTTATTTTCCGGTTATAAATAGAACCCGAAACACCCCTTGGCCGTACCATATATTCCCAATTCGATGACTTAAAGACCCTAGCCCCCAACTCGTCGAGTTAATCCCCTTCGCCAGAGTTCAGTCGCCGGAGACCGCCGACGAGCTCACCGTCGCCGGAAGAGGGGCCCGACGTATCTGTCTTTGCTAGGAGGAAGACCCCGAGACCAAGGAGAAGTAAGGTAGGGGGTAGATTTCCTTGCCAACCTCATTGTCTTGGATTCCCAAGGGCTCGACATAATACTCAGAATGGATTGGTTAAGCAAGCACAACGGAGTAATCTAATGTGCTGAGAGGAGTATGCAGTTGACAAACGAGCACGGTACTCGTATCGAGATCGAGTCAGCCCAACCGGCAACCGAGAAGGCAACGTTAAACCACGTCGAAGGAGCAACATTGGACAACATTCCGGTGGTTCAAGAATTTTCGGACGTGTTTCCAAAAGAAATTTCAGGTATGCCACCTGACCGGGACATTGAGTTTTCCATTGATTTGGTACCCGGAACTGCACCGATAGCAAAGAGACCATATAGGATGCCCGTTAATGAACTAGTGGAGCTCAAGAAGCAAATACAGGAGCAGCTAGAGAAGGTTTTATACGACCAAGCTTGTCACCATGGGGAGCCCCCGTGCTCTTTGTAGACAATAAGGATGGGACCCAAATAATGTGCGTGGATTATAGGTCTCTCAATAAGGTGACGATCAAGAATAAATATCCTCCGCCCCGTATAGAGGACCTGTTCGACCAGATGAAGGGTGCCCGAGTTTTCTCTCAGATTGATCTTCGGTCGAGATACTTCCAGCTGAAGATTAAGCCCTCCGACATACTCAAGACTGCCTTTCAAACACGGTACAGTTCGTATGAATATACCGTGGTGTCTTTTGAGTTAACGAATGCACCCGCATATTCCATGTACCTCATGAATAAGGTCTTCATGGAGTACTTGGACAAGTTCGTCGTGGTTTTCATCGACGATATCATGGTGTATTCAAAAAGCGAGGAAGAACATGAAGAACATTTAAGATTGACGTTGCAGAAGCTGCGGGAGCATCAGTTGTATGCCAAGCTCAGCAAGTGTCAATTTTGGCTAAAAGAGATATCGTTCCTAGGCCACATCATCTCCGAGGAAGGAGTATCGGTTGATCCCGGAAAAGTGGGAGATGTTCTGAAGTGGAACCAACCGCAAAACGTGAGGGATACTCAGAGTTTCCTTGGGATGGCTGGATACTACCGCCGGTTCATAAAGGATTTCTCCAAAATAGTAAAGCCTATGACTGAATTGCTAATGAAAGGAAAAGCATTTCAGTGGACACCAGCGTGTCAAGAAAGCTTTGAGGAGCTCAAGAAAAGGCTAACCACAGCGCCGGCTCTGGTATTGCCAGACGTGAGCAAGAGCTTTGACATATATTGTGACGCATCAAGACAAGTGATTGGATGTGTGCTCATGCAAGAGGGAGAAGTGGTAGCCTATGCGTCAAGACAACTAAAGAAACACGAGCTGAATTATCCCACACATGCATTGAAGATTTGGAGACATATATCCTTGACCACAGATGTGAGATCTATGCGGATCACAAAAGCCTCAAGTACATATTCACCCAAACGGATTTGAATTTGATGCAACATCGATGGTTGGAACTCATCAAGGATTATGATGTTGGAATCAACTATCATCCCGGAAAGGCCGATGTAGTAGCTGATGCATTGAGCCGAAAGGGAGCATGTTACGAACTCACGGTTCAGGAGCTAAAGTTCGAACGATTACATCTCGGGTTCTTAAACGAGATGGAAGTGATGGAACTCCATTCTTCGCTAGAACAAGAGATAAGAGATGGCCAAGAAATAATGAGAAAATCAAGGAGATCAAGGAAAGAATCCGACAAGGCATAGAAAAGGACTTCAAGGAGGACGAAAAGGGTATGCTTTGGTTAGGAAAAAGGATTTGTGTGCCTAACGTGAAGCACATTCGCGACATGATATTAAAAGAGGCACATGATTCACCCTATTCCATACATCCCGGCAGTACAAAGATGTACAAGGACCTGAAAACTTGCTATTGGTGGGATGGTATGAAAAGGGACATAGCTGAGTATGTTGCCCTATGCAACACGTGCCAACGGGTTAAAGCCAAACATCAAAGACCCACTGGACTGTTGCAACCATTGAAAGTACCCGAGTGGAAGTGGGAAGACATCAGTATGGATTTCATCATCGGCTTGCCACATACTTAGTCGGGTTACGACTCCATCTGGGTTATCGTGGACCGATTGACAAAAACCGCTCATTTCCTTCCGGTTAAGACCAAGTACAACGTTGCACAACTAGCTGAGCTGTACATGGAGCAAATCGTGTGCCATCATGGAGTCCCAAAGAGGATAGTTTCAGATCGGGGTTCTCAGTTTACCTCTAGGTTTTGGAGGAAGCTGCATGAAGCCATGGGTACACGGCTAAATTTCAGCTCCGCTTACCACCCGTAGACCAACGGGCAAACAGAAAGGACAAAACAAATTTTGGAAGATATGTTGAGAGCCTGCGCTTTGAAACATGGGTGTAGTTGGGATAGGAGCTTGCTATATGCCGAGTTCTCGTACAACAACAGCTACCAAGCAAGTTTGAAGATGTCACCTTTTGAAGCATTGTATCATAGACGGTGTAGAACGCCGTTGTTCTGGAACGAGACCGGAGAGAACCAAGTGTTTGGACCAAAAATGGTGCAAGAGGCTCAGAAGCAAGTCCAAATGATACGGGAGAACTTGAAGGCCGCTCAGTCATGCCAAAAGGGCTATACGGACAATAGGCGAAGAAAGTTAACTTTTGAAATAGGAGACTTTGTATACCTTAAGGTATCGCCTATCCGAGGCCAACGACATTTCAACGTCAAAGGCAAGCTAGCACCTCGCTACATCGTGCCATTCAAGATTTTGGGCAAGCGAGGAGAGGTAGCTGTCGAAGTGTGTGGTCGACACTTCCCCCGGACCTGCTCTGGGCAGCCCGCGGAGGTTCTTTTTTGGAGGGGCTAGTTGCTTGCGGAGAGCTTAAGCATTAGGGACGAGTGAGGGAGAAGCTTGACACGGCGAGTTTTATGTGGTTCAGGCCGCCAGAGCGTAAAACCCTACGTCCATGGTGAGCAGAGGTGCTCGCTGTATTGCTTGCTGCTCAGAACCGGAGTCCTGAGCTTGAGGGTGGGTGATGTCTCGGGTGCGAGTTGCTGGAGTGCGAACCCTTGTTAACGTTGCCTACCCGAGCCCTTTATAGTCCAAGGCTCGAGTGGCTTACAAGGGGGCCCGGGACCCAACAGTTGGTCCCAGGGAGATTGCCTACCGACTACCGTACCTGCAGTTATGCCGGTAGTTGTCTCTGGCGAAGGCTTCTGAGTCTTCGTTCTGCCGCCCTGCCCATGCCGCAAGCTAGTCGTAGTGGTTGATGATGGCGGGGGCGACAGGGGATGTCTTGTCGCTGTGTTTATTGGCTGGCAGGTTCTGACACGGTACGCCAGTCTGCGATGCGACTGGGCGCAACGGCACCTGACAGAGGCGTGCTCCGCGTCTTCGCGTCTTGGGAAGGCGTGGGCCTTGAATACCTTGTACGGGCAAGGTATGGTGCGTCTTTACGCCTGCTGCCTACCGCGCGGGGGCAGGCAGCGCCGTCCTGCTGGCCACGTGGCGGGCCCGGAGATCTCCTCTGAGGAGAGGGAGGTCCGGCCCCGCGGGACACGTGGAGCCTTCGGACCTCTCCCCGCGGAGGGGGAGGTCCGGCTTCTGTCGGCCACGTGGCGGGCCCGGAGCTCTCCTCTGAGGAGAGGGAGGTCCGGCCCCGCGGGACACGTGGCGCCTTCGGAGCTCTCCCCACGGAGGGGGGAGGTCCGGCTGCTGCTGGCCACATGGCGGGCCCGGAGCTCTCCTCTGAGGAGAGGGAGGTCCGGCCCCGCTGGACACGTGGCGCCTTCAGAGCTCTCCCTGCGGAGAAGGGCGAGATCCTTAGGCATTTTCCCCTGTGCGCGGGGGTACCCATACCGTGGGTACCGACAGTAGCTTATCAACTAGAGCTGCCGATGCACCTCTCCGACGTGCATGACGTGTTTCACGTATCCCTGCTCAAGATGTGCTTGAGAGTTCTAGAAGAACAAGTACCGATGGATGAGCTAGAACTTCAAGAGGATCTGACCTATATAGAGCACTCTATCAAAATTTTGGACGTGAAGGAAAGGGTCACAAGGAACAAAGTAATCCATTGGTGCAAGGTACAGTGGAGCCATCACACGGAAGCCGAAGCTACATGGGAGCGTGAGGAAGACCTCAAGGCAGAATTCCCTCATCTATTCTACACTATCGAATCTCGAGGGCGAGATTCAATTTAAGGAGGGTAGGTTTGTAACACCCTTAATTTCGTAATTTATGCATGTATACAGAATTCATGTAGAGAAAACATTTTTAAAGAAGAGGAAACTGAGAAAGAATCAGAAAGATAGTTAAAAAGAGCCAAATCCAGTTCGCCGAGGAGCGCCGTAGACACTTCTCTTGGCCCGTTGGCCATGTGGCACCTTCGGAGCTCATCCCCGCGGAGGGGGAGAGGTCCGCCGCTAACTGGTCACGTGGCAGGCTCGGAGCTTGCCTCTGCGGAAGGGGCGAGGTCCGACCTCGTGGGACATGTGTTGCCCCGGAGCTAGCCTCTACGGAGGAGCGAGGCCATCCCCGCAGGACACGTGTCACCTTCGGAGCTAGTCACTGCGGAGAAGCGAGGTCCGGTCCTACTGGACACGTGTCACCCTCGGAGCTAACCTCCGAGAGGTCCGGTCCTACCAGACACGTGTCATCCTCGGAGCTCACTTCCGAGGAGATGACACTGCAGGACACGTGTCAGCCTCGGAGCTCGCCTCCGAGAGGTCCCGCCCTGCTTGACACTGTGACACCCTCGATTCTGTAGAACACAGAACCGAGACCTGATGCGTATGTGTGCCCAGGATGTTCATCGCACATACACATATATCCATAAACTGAATTCAGAATATATATAACCACGAATAACAGGGTTTATTACAAAGTCTCATGAGTCTTGGACTCATGCTAGCGGCGGAAGTCTTATCTTAGCAGCAGAAGTCTAATCTTAGCAGCGGAAGTCTTTATTCTAACTAGTGCGGAAGCAAACTAAGCAGCAGCAGCGGCTCCATCTCTACTCCATTCCCACAGGCAAGTTGATGGGGAATCACACTCCTAGTACTCCACGTGGTCTTCATAGTACTCCTCTCCTGTCGCTGATGATGTATGATAATGCAAGTTTGAGTACATGGTGTACTCAGCAAGTGCGGGAAAATATAATATATAGCTCATAGCAAGGAAGGTATAAAAAGGCTCATTGCAGAAAGCAAAGTTTATTTCTCAAAATACGATAAAAACAACAACTCAGCTTTAAGTGAATGTAATCCCAACATGTATTTAAACATTAACATACCTCCATTATGATTCATCCCTTTTCATGTCTCAACCAGACATTAACCTTTCTCATCTTTGCTCATGAATACTGTCGGTACCCGCGATATGGGGTACCCCCGCGGACAGGGGAAAATGCCTAAGGAACTCGCCCTTCTCCGCAGGGAGAGCTCCGAAGGCGCCATGCGTCCGGCGGGGCCGGACCTCCCTCTCCTCAGAGGAGAGCTCCGGGTCCGCCACGTGGCATACAGAAGCCGGACCTCCCCCTCCGCGAGAGAGAGGTCCGAAGGCGCCGCGTGTCCAGCGGGGCCGGACCTCCCTCTCCTCAGAGGAGAGCTCCGGGCCCACCACGTGGCCAACAGAAGCCGAGCCCCCCCTCCGTGGGGAGAGGTCCGGAGGCTCCACGTGCCCCGCGGGGCTGACCCTCCTCTCCTCTGAGAAGGGCTCCGGGCCCGCCACGTGGCAGCAGAACGGCGCTGCCTGCCCCGAGCGGTAGGCAGCGGGCGTAAAGGCGCCCCATACCTTGCCCGTACAAGGTATTCAAGGCCCGCGTCTTCCCAAGACGCGGAGACGCAGAGCACGCGTCTGTCAGGTGCCATTGCGCCCAGTCGCATCACAGACTGGCGCGCGGTGTCAGAACCTGCCAGCCAATAAACACCGCGACAAGACATCCCATGCCACCTGCGCCGTCATCAACCACCACGACTAGCATATGGCATGGGCAGGGCGGCAAGAGGAAGACTCAGAAGTCTTCGACCAGAGGCAACTATCGGCATAACTGCAGATATGGTAGATGATAGACAATCTTCCCGGGACCACCTGTCGGGTCCCGGCCCCCCTTGTAAGCTGCCCGGGCCTTGGACTATAAAAGGCTCGGGTAGGCGTCGATAGCAGGGGTTCGCACTCTAGCCATTTGCACCCTGGTTCGCACTTTGCAACTCATACGCTAGCCATACACTCTCAAGCTGTAACTCACCCCCGAGCTCAGGCCTCCGGTCCTGAGCAGCAAGCAATACAGCGAGCTCCATAGCTCGCCGTGGATGTAGGGTTTTACGCTCTGGCGGCCTGAACCACGTAAAACTCGCCGTGTCAAGCTCTTACTAACTCGTCCATCTGCGCAAGCTCTCCGCTAGAGACTAGCCCCACCGAAAAAAGAACCTCCGCGGGCTGCCCAGTGCAGGCCCGGGGGAAGTGTCGACTGAACACTTCGACATTTGGCGCGCCAGGTAGGGGGCTTTTCTCCTAGCGCGGCGAGTTTCCGCCGATGAAGATGACCAAGCTTCCTTCAGCGGCAAACTCTCCCCCTCCGCGTTCATGGCGAACCGTGACCACTGGGGAGTACATGTCGACACACTCAGGACGGAGTGTGTCGGCACAAGCTGGTAGCCAGCAGCCGACTCCGGCAACGCCGACTCCGGCTATGCAGGCCCCGACCAGTGTGAGATCTTCGGCAGCGCTGAGCGTACACCATGGAGGTGCGCTAGCTGCAGCAAGAGCGCTGCTGCGCAACCCACCTGCAGGGGATGCGCCCCATTCAGCGACCCAGCAATGGGTCCGCGAAGTGGACCGCCTCGTCGTCGCCGCCGCGAACCCTCGGTTTCGGCGAGGACGGCGCCCAGGACAACCGGCTGTGTCGCTGATGCGCACACCCACGGTTGACGGGCTAACGGCGGATTCCAGCTCCTCCAGGCTCCTGTCGACGGACCTGCGAAGGGAACTGGAACGGTGCCACTTGGGCCAGGACACCCGGGTGTACCTCGAGCGACGCCGAGAAAGGCGTCGCAACCATGAGGCTGGTGACAGCATGTCGACGGCCTCGACACAACCTGAAGGGCAGGCCTTCGCCACGCGAGCCCTGCCTCAGGCATATGCTGCGCAGCATATGCCACAGCTATATGCGCCGCAAGCAGCGGCCCCGGTCTATGGTGCAGCATTGCCCATGCCGGGATACGCGGTGCCAAGTGCAAACCAAGCGTTCGCAGCGCCGGTACCTGCAGCAGCAGGTGCAGGGTGTGCGGCCCTTGCACCCCACCTTCGCTTCGCAAGGTGGCCACGCAAGTTTCGCCCGCACCTGCCCGAGAAGTACGACGGCAGCGTCAACCCAGCGGAGTTCCTCCAGATCTACTCCACCCGCGTACTTGCCGCAGGAGGGGACGAGGCTGTCATGGCCAACTACTTCCCCGTCGCCTTGACCGGCCCAGCTCGGTCTTGTCTCATGAATCTACCTCAGGGGTCTATAACCTCCTGGGGAGAGCTCTGCCGGCAGTTCGTCGCCAACTTCGGCAGCTCCTACACCCGTCCCGGCACGGAGCTTGACCTCCACGCCGTCAAGCAACAACCTGGGGAGTCGCTGCGCTCTTTCATCCAGAGGTTCTCTCAGGTACGCAACACCATCCCACATATCCAAAGTGCTTCTGTGGTGGTGGCGTTTCGACAGGGTGTCCGGGACGAGAAAATGCTTGAGAAGCTCGCGACCAGAGAGGTCCGCGACGTCTCGGAGCTCTTCAGCCTGGCGGACAAGTGCACCAGAGCAGCTGAAGGGCGGAACTGGCACGCTCTGCCGACCTCCGAGTCAGGAGGACAGCCCGGGTCCGGTGCTGCTACTTATGGGGGTGGCAAGAAGGCGAAGAACCGGGGGAGTGGCAAGATGAAGTCACCATTCACGGCCCCCGTCGCCGCAGCTGCGACGACTAGTGGGGCTCAGGGGCCACGCCCCGACAAAAGGCAGCGGCAATCACCGGTCCCTGACAGTGACCAGGGCGGGCTATGCCCCGTGCATGGCACCGGCAACCATACTGCTGCCGAATGCTGGGAGATCCAGAGGCTTGCAGAGCGCTTCCGCAAAGGAAGACAGCAGAGGGCTGAAGCACCGCCCTACCCTCAGAGGGATGGCAAACAGAAGGTCAATGCCCCAGTCACCGCTGCCCATCAGGTGGGGTTCCAGGAGCCTCAGCGTGTCATAAAGACAGTGCACGATGATGAGGACTCCAGTTCCGATGGTGACGGGCCAGGGCGTTAGCCAACTGCGGCGCGCCTCCGTGCCTCGAACATACCTCTCGGGAGCCGCCTAAGGTCTGCCAACCCCTTGAAGGCCTCGCCAGAAGGGGAAGACGCCTTAGGTCATCCATGACGAGCCCGGGCCTACCTACCCCTTGAAGGCCTTAGCCAGCAGGGGAGAACTCCCCGGGGGCCCCCAGGAGAAGCCGCGCAGGACCTGATCCAGCACGAAGATAATAACCTCGTCGACAAGACTCGGCTGCAGGGAACACCCCACAACGCGCGGTCTCGGCTAATGCTCTAAGCACTACCGCCAAAGAACCAAACGCGTCGGGGGCCTGCAGGAGGGCAACCTGGTGTAGCGGCACGCTCTATTCCAAGAAGGACCCATAAGCTCTCCCCCATCAGGGAAGGTCCCTTCCGAATCATGAAAGCTGCCGCCCCAAGTACACATGCCTTTCAACCGAGAGTGGGATCCATTCCCAAAAAACCTTGCCATGAAGCAACACTGTAAGTCCCACTTCCTGAGCATCAGTAGAACAGGGTTATTCCCTTCTGTAATGGACCCCATAGAATTTAGGAACCGAGCTTGGGGCAGCTAAGTCTCAAGGGACGGTACAGGACTACGTCCAGTTTAGCCTGGTTCCGACCCTAAGCGCGTAGAGTCTTGCTTCCCTTGTAGACGAGGCGGAACATTGCCCCCATATACAGCCAGAATTCCACCTATGGGCACGAATACAGAGACCTGTTCTACTTAGCTCTCCCTCATGCGCTCATTTAAATTATGCATTAATTTTTATGATCGCACTATCTCTGTATGTTCATCGTACATCTAGCTCCCCCTCTCCTGCGCTCATCCATAGTCGGCATTCGCTATCCTACCGAAGGCGGCTGCGCTTGAGGCACCTGCCGATGGCCGAGTGAGTCTCTCGGGCCTCCCCCAGTCAGGTGTTGCGGTGCCAGTTGGTTACCTCCAGGAAAGGCCTGCGTTGTGCATGGGGGTCCAGGGTGCGTATCCAGCTTAGCCGGCCCTGAGCCCAAAGAATGCGCATCCTGCCTTCCGGAGGTACAGGGGAGTACAACTGCTTTGCCTGGTCATGAACCCAAAGCACGTGCACTCTGCTTCCCCAGCGCATGGCCTGGTACTAGGGATCGGACGGCCGTACCCGGACCTTGGAGGGAGCCGGAGCTCCGGCGCCTCGTGCACAGAATTGCCCAAGCCCCGTATAGCAAATCAGGATCGTAAGACGGATAAGACTAGGAGACGGGAGGGGAGGACCCCCCGAGGAGAATTACGTTTCCTCTGCCTGTGTGTAGGACCTCCAGGTTACGGCAACAGGGACTGCATGAAGCAGGGGGAAAGGAGCTACCAACTACTCCGGCCTAGGACTGGAAGGACCGGGACCTGCCCCTCCAGCAGGGGCAGGACCCGAGGGCCCCACGTGTCTAGCAGGCCCGGAACTCTCACCTCCCTTGAGGAGGGCTCCGGGCTCACCACGTGGCGGGCAGAAACCGCATCCCCCCCCCCCCCGGTTGGAGGGCTCTGAAAGCCCTACGTGTCCAGCATGGCCGGAGCTCCGGCCTCTTGAGGAGGGGCTCCGGACCCGCCACGTGGCAGGCAGACTTGGAGCTCCCCATGGGGCGAGATCCGGAGACCCCCGGAGGCCCCTAACACGGTTAGGACCCGGGGAAGGTGTCTGTGCGGAGCTCCGAGATTGGAGATGGCCTCTGAGTACCTTGCGGAGCTAAGGACTCAGTCAGGCAAAGACAAGAAGGAGAGAAAAAGCATCACAGACACAGATATCTAAAAGAGTCGAACTAAGCGAGGCTCCATGAGCTGGACTACAGACTCGATAAAAAAGGGAGACACAATTCCTAAGGACCTCCCGGCTCCCGCCGGAACCTTGCGGCCACAAGGGCGGCCACATCTTCAACTTCTGCCCTGGCAGCTTGCTCCCGCTCTGCGGCTGGGCCCTCTCTCGCTGGTTCTAGCAAAAAAGTGGGGCCGCGGCTCTTAAAGCATGCCAGCACATGTGAGGCGACCTCTAAGGCTAGGCCGCGCCCCTCGGCCTCAAGCTCGCTGTTGACCACCGAGTCTAGCCTGTCCAGCTTGGCGCCGATCGACTCCAGCGCGGGGATCACCTCCAACGCAGGGGCCGCGGCCCTCACCGGACTAAAGCCAAGAGGGATCAGGGCAGACCCCGCTCGATCCACGAAGCTCGAGACCGCAAGGGCCTCGGAGGACCGCAAGGCCGAAAGCTCCTCCACCTCGCGGCGGGCCGCCTGCAGAGCCTCCGGGTTCCTCTCGGAGAATTCCTTCTCCTTGGCTGCCAGGGAGCTCTCCCGGAGGTGGAGAGTCTTGGCAAGCCGCTCCAACTCAGTGGCCTTGAAGTCAGCGGTCAACTCCCGGTCCAAGACCACCCGGCGATCACGGGAGACCTGTTCCTCCCTCAAGTCGAGGTCTGCCTTCAGGATCTCCAGCTCCTCGATCCGAGCTCGAAGGTCATCCTCGCCCGCCGCCAGCTGCGCGGCGACCCTCTCCGCCTCAGCTGCCATGGAACGCTCCCGTTCCTCAACGGCGAGTTCACGGTGCTCCAACCGCTGCCGTATCTCCACAGCAGCAGAGAGGCTCTCTTCGGCCCGGGCGTGTGCCTCCAGGGCCTCCCTGTTGATCCGCCGTGATTGGGTGTCCATGCGGTCGACAGCCCGCTTCATCCGGTCGAGGAGCGCTTCCCTGAAGTCGAGCAACTCCCGCCTGGAGTCGAGCTCACTCTTAACCTTCGCGGTCCTCTCCCGCAAAAGGTTCCCCCAGGTGAGGAGGCGATCCCGTTCAACCGTATACTCCTCCCACTCGCGCCCTAGTGCAGCCAAGACCTGCCGAACGCTCGTCTCGGCAAGCGCGAAGGCATCTGCCAGAGGCAATTGTCGAAGTGTTCGGTCGACACTTCCCCCAGGCCTGCACTGGGCAGCCCGCGGAGGTTCTTTTTTCGGAGGGGCTAGTTCCTAGCGGAGAGCTTGCGCAGATGGACGAGTTAGTGAGAGCTTGACACGGAGAGTTTTACGTGGTTCAGGCCGCCGGAGCGTAAAACCCTACGTCCACGGCGAGCTATGGAGCTCGCTGTATTGCTTGCTGCTCAGGGCCGGGGGCCTGAGCTTGGGGGTGAGTTACAGCTTGAGAGTGTATGGCTAGCGTATGAGTTGCAAAATGCGAACCCAGGGGTGCGGATGGCTAGAGTCCGAACCCCTGCTAACATCGCCTACCCGAGCCTTTTATAGTCCAAGACTCGGGTGGCTTACAAGGGGGGCCGGGACCCGACAGGTGGTCCCGGGGAGATTGACTGATATCTACCGTATCTGCAGTTATGCCGGTAGTTGTCTCTGCCGAAGGCTTCTAAGTCTTCGTCTTGTAGCCCTGCCCATGCTGCATGCTAGTCGTAGTGGTTGATGTCGGCGCAGGCGGCATGGGATGTCTTGTCGCGGCGTTTATTGGCTGGCAGGTTCTGACACCGCGCGCCAGTCTGTGATGCGACTGGGCGCAACGGCACCTGACAGACGCGTGCTCCGTGTTTCCGCGTCTTGGGAAGACGCGGGCCTTGAATACCTTGTACGGGCAAGGTGTGGGGCGCCTTTACGCCCGCTGCCTACCGCTCGGGGGCAGGCAGCACCGTTCTTCTGGCCACGTGGCGGGTCCGGAGCCCTTCTCTGAGGCGAGAAGGGTCCGGCCTGCGGGGCACGTGGAGCCTCCGGACCTCTCCCCGCGGAGGGGGAGGTCCAGCTTCTGTATGCCACGTGGCGGGCCCGGAGCTCTCCTCTGCGGAGAGGGAGGTCCGGCCCCGCTGGACGCGTGGCGTCTTCGGACCTCTCTCCCACGGAGGGGGAGGTCCGGCTTCTGTATGCCACGTGGCGGCCCCGGAGCTCTCCTCTGAGGAGATGGAGGTCCGGCCCCGCCGGACGCGTGGCGCCTTCGGAGCTCTCCCGGCGGAGAAGGACGAGTACCTTAGGCATTTTACCCTGTGCGCGGGGGTACCCCATATCGAGGGTACCGACAGTGGCCCCCGGGCCCATCTCAGGGGAGATAGCGAGCCCGAGGTGGGACCTTCGTCTCTTCTGATCCGCGCACTTTCTTGTCTTGAATACTCCCTGTGCTGGCAGGGTCTTGACGGCTTCGATGTTCAGCCTCTTAGGAGAGGGTGAAGCCTGACATCGGAGCTCGGCCCGGCTGTGGGGGCGGAGGTCCGGAAGTCATCGGAGCTCAGGCCAGCGAAGGGCGTGAGGTCCGGCATCAGCGCTCACTTCTGAAAGGAGGGCGAGGGCTGGCCTCGGAGCTCGGCCTGGCTGTGGAGGCAGAGTCCGGAAGTCATCGGAGCTCAGGCCAGCGAAGGGCGTGAGGTCCGGCGTCAGCGCTCGCCTCTAAAAGGAGGGCGAGGGCTGGCCTCGGAGCTCGGCCCAGCTGTGGAGGCGGAGTCCGGAAGTCATCGGAGCTCAGGCCAGCGAAGGGCGTGAGGTCCGGCATCAGCGCTTGCCTTTGAAAGGAGGGCGAGGGCTGGCCTCGGAGCTCGGCCCAGCTGTGGGGGCGGAGTCCGGAAGTCATCGGAGCTCAGGCCAGCGAAGGGCGTGAGGTCCGGCATCAGCGCTCGCCTCTGAAAGGAGGGCAAGGGCTGGCCTCGGAGCTCGGCCCAGCTGTGGGGGCGGAGGTCCGGAACTGCTCAGTGGTCCCCCCTTTCCTATCCCTTAGTCTCATTTGGCTTACTGTCCCAGGCCGGAATACGGGGCTTAGGTAATCCAGTGCACTTGGTCCCGGAGGTCTGGCCCCAGCCGCAGTCAGGGTGTAACCGCCCGGCCCCCTGGTACTCAGACCGTAGCGCCGGGAGGCAGAGTGCGCATGCTTTTGGTGCAAGACCGGGCAAAGCAAGGCTCCTGACCTCCCGTTCTAGCGTAGGTCTTTTCTCGGAGGAGACCAACTGGTGGTGCAGTACCCTTATAGAGGGAGATCTGAAAGGCCACCGGGCCTCTGGCAGGTACCCCAAGCACTACCGCCTTCGGCGGGACGGCAAATATCGACTATGCATGAGAGCAGGAAAGAGGAACCGAGTGTACAATAGACGCACACTGTCTAAAGCGTGGGGAGGCGTTCATATAAATTAATGCGTAATTTAAATAAACACCTAAGTAAGCATGGTGAACTTACTGGGGTGGCGTCGGAGCGCCTGTCTTCACGCAGAGCGGGTCATGCGTGGCTTCGTCGTACGCCGGACACGGGGGGACCCCCATGGCTATATCAGGGGGAAGCATGGCTTCGGCCCTGCATACCATGTGGAAGGGTAGTTCCCGTGACCCGGCCCTGGGAAGTCCGGCTGGCCCTCGACATGGAGGAGCCGGTATCCCCCGACGGCTCTGAGTGCGCGTCTGCACCGGTTGTGTGGGTCTGCTTGGCGTGGACTTGGCACGCATTGCATCCCTAACCAGTTTGACGGCGTCCAGGTGGCTCTCGGTCAGTAGGAGCCATGCCGTGTGGCTTATCTGACCAACGCATGGGACGATGAGCGTTCCCTGCACTCGCCTCCTTGGACTACTGCGAGCTAGTCGCAGCCTTCCTCCTGGGTTATGCACCGCAATAGGATGTCGAGGCGCCACGCCAGTAAAGATACCAGCGCGTAGCACTTAGCCGTTTGCACCACCCGTTCAGCGGATGCACGTTCATCAGGAAGGATGTCCTTCAAGGAGTCCCGGACCTTCGTGGTCCATGCATCGGGACTACTTGAGCTTCTGGATCTCGAGCGCTGGGTTGCACGGAGTCCTCAGCAACTCTTACGATCCTTTGGCGGCATCCAGGGCCGCCGGGACTGCCTAGCTTCGTGGCACTGGTTCAGCCCCCTTCGCCCGGCTCGGCGGGCCGGGCTGTGGACCGCAGCAACATCCTCTCGAAGACTCCTTCATGCACGGGGGCTCCGATGGAGGTCTTCATTGAGAAGTTGTCAGCTGCGGCCGTGCCAGCGCGCAGTTCATGGCGCAGGTCCAAGACGATGAATTCTTTCTCCAACATCTGCACGTGAAGCAGATAAGCAGCTAGCTGTGGGTCATTGCAAGGGCATTCACCCTTAACTTGCTTGATAACTAGCTGGGAGTCGCCCTGTGCCAACAACTGGCGAGCGCCCAAAGACAGGACTGTCTTTTAGGCCAAAGACGAGTGCTTCATACTCTGCCAAGTTGTTGGTTGCATTGGAATTGAAACGCACCATGTACCCAGACTGCTCCCCCGATGACATGAGAAGCAGTACGCCGGCACCGGCCCCCTGCTTTCGCGAGGAGCCGTCGAAGAAGAGCGTCCAGTGAGGCCCGGTGAAGACCGGAGCTCGGTACTTTGGTTCACCGTCTTCGCGGCCCCCTGGGTCAGCCTTCGTTGGCGTCCACTCAGCCACAAAGTCAGCCAGTGCTTGGCTCTTGGCTGTCTGACGTGGTCGGGAGCTCAGCTTGAACTCCGCCGTCTTCGGGCTGTCTTCCGGCTTCGGAAGCTGGCAGTGGGTGCCAGCTCCGCCCACCGGCTGCTCTGGCGCAATTGTCCGCCAGGCTGAAGTGCTCAGAGGCATCACAGACCTCTTTGGTCGCAAGCTTCTCAAGCATCTTCTCGTCTCGGACACTGCCGAAGTGCCACCACCATAGAAGCACTTTGAATATGCGGGATGGTGTTGCGTACCTGGGAGAACCGCTGGATGAAGGAGCCCAGTGACTCTCCAGGTTGTTACTTGATGGCTTGGAGGTCAAGCTCCGTGCTGGGACGGTTGTAGGGGCTGCCGAAGTTGGCGATGAACTGCTGGCAGAGCTCTCCCCAGGAAGTTATGGAACCCCGAGGGAGGTTCATGAGCCAAGACCGGGTCGGGCCGGTCAAGGCGTCGGGGAAGTAGTTGGCCATGACGGCCTCATCCCCCCCTGCGGCAAGTACGGCGGTGGAGTAGACCTGAAGGAACTCCGCTGGGTTGACGCTGCTGTCGAACCTTTCGGCCAGGTGCGGCCAAAACCGGAGCCTGGTGTAGCTGGAATCTGCCGTGTGCTCACCAACCATTGGCGTGCGCATCAGCGACACAGCAGGTTGGCCGGAGCGTTGTCCCCGCCGAAGTTGAGGGTTTGTGGCGGCGACGACGAAACGGTCTACCTCGCGAATCCGCTGCTGGGTCGCTGCCTGAGGCGCGTCCCCAGCAGGCGGATTGAGTAGCAGCGCTCTTGCTGCGGCTAGCGCACCCCCGCCGGGTACGCCCAGCGCTACTGAAGACCTGACACTGGTCGGAGCCTGCATTGCCGGGGTCGGCGCTGCCAGAGCCGGTTGCTGGCTCCCAGTGCAGGTATTGGTGCCGTGAACGCTTGGTTCGCCGCTGGCACAGTGTGCCCCGGTATGGGCAAGGCTGCTCCATAGACCGGGGACGCCGTTTGCAGGACATATGGTTGTGGCATATGCTGCACGGCGTATGCCTGGGGCAGAGCTCGCATGGCGAAGATCTGCCCTTCAGGCTGGGTCGAGGCCGACGTCATACTGTCGCCAGCCTCTTAGTTGCGACGCCTTTCTCGACGTCGCTCGAAGAACACTCGGGCATCTTGGCCCAAGTGGCATCGCTCCGGCTCTGCCCCCAGGTCCGTCGACGGAAGCCTGGTGGAGCCGGAGTCCGCCGTCTGCTCGCCAACCATTGGCGTGCGCGTCAGCGGCACGGCCGGTTGGCCGGAGCGTCGTCCCCGCCGAAGTCGAGGGTTTGCGGCGGCGACGACGAGACGGTCTATCTCTCGAATCCACTGCTGGGTCGCTGCCTGAGGCGCGTCCCCAGCAGGCAGATTGTGCAGTAGCGCTCTTGCTGCGGCTGGCGCACCCCCGCCGGGTACGCCCAGCGCTACTGAAGACCTGACGCTGGTTGGAGCCTGCATTGCCGGGGTCGGCGCTGCCAGAGCCGGTTGCTGGCTCCCAGTGCAGGTACTGGTGTCGCGAACGCTTGGTTGCGCCTGACAGTGTACCCCGGTATGGGCAAGGTTGCGCCATAGGCCGGGGACGCCGCTTGCAGAGCACATGGTTGTGGCTTATGCTGTGCGGCGTACGCCTGGGGCAGAGCTCACGTAGAGAAGGTCTGCCCTCCAGGCTGGGTCGAGGCCGACGTCATGTTGTCGCCAGCCTCTTTGAGTGCGACGCCTTTCTCGACGTCGCTCGAGGAACACTCGGGCATCTTGGCCCAAGTGGCACCGTTCCAGCTCTGTCCTCAGGTCCGTCGACGAAAGCTTGGTGGAGCTGGTACCCGCCGTCTGCCCGTCAACCGTTGGCGTGCGCGTCAGCGACACAGCCGGTTGGTCGGAGCGTCGTCCCCGTCGAAGTCAATGGTTTGCGGTGGCGACGACAAGACGGTCTACCTCGCGAATCCACTGCTGGGTCGCTGCCTGAGGCGCATCCCCAGAAGGCGGATTGTGCAGTAGCGCCCTTGCTGCGGCTAGCGCACCCCCACCGGGTACGCCCGGCGCTACTGAAGGCCTGACGCTGGATGGAGCCTGCATTGCCGGGGTCGGCGCTGCCAGAGCCGGTTTGTCGGTACCTGAGATATGGGGTACCCCCGCGCACAGGGTAAAATGCCTAAGGTACTCGCCCTTCTCCGCAGGGAGAGCTCCGAAGGCGCCACGCGTCCGGCGGGGCCAGACCTCCCTCTCCTCAGAGGAGAGCTCCGGGCCCGCCACGTGGCATACAGAAGCCGGGCCTCCCCCTCCGCGGGAGAGAGGTCCGAAGACGCCACGCATCCAGCGGGGCCGGACCTCCCTCTCCTCAGAGGAGAGCTCCGGGCCCGCCACGTGGCATACAGAAGCCGGACCTCCCCCTCCACGGGAGAGAGGTCCGAAGGCGCCACGCGTCCAGCGGGGCCGGACTTCCCTCTCCTCAGAGAAGGGCTCCGGACCCGCCACGTGGCCAGAAGAACGGTGCTGCCTGCTCCCGAGCGGTAGGCAGCGGGCGTAAAGGCGCCCCACACCTTGCCCGTACAAGGTATTCAAGGCCCGCGTCTTCCCAAGACGCGGAAATCTGGAGCACGCGTCTGTCAGGTGCCGTTGCGCCCAGTCGCATCACAGACTGGCGCGCGGTGTCAGAACCTGCCAGCTAATAAACGCTGCGACAAGACATCCCATGCCGCCTGCGCCGTCATCAACCACTACGACTAGCGTGCGGCATGGGCAGGGCGGCAAGATGAAGACTCAGAAGTCTTCAGCCAGAGGCAACTACCGGCGTAACTACAGATACGGTAGATAACGGACAATCTTCCCGGGACCACCTGTCGGGTCCCGGCTCCCCTTGTAAGCCGCCCGAGTCTTGGACTATAAAAGGCTCGGGTAGGCGTCGATAGCAAGGGTTCGCATTTTGCAACTCATACGCCAGCCATACACTCTCAAGCTGTAACTCACCCCCAAGCTCAGGCCCCCGGCCCTGAGCAGCAAGCAATACAGCGAGTTCCATAGCTCGCCGTGGACGTAGGGTTTTACGCTCCGGCGGCCTGAACCACGTAAAACTCTCCGTGTCAAGCTCTCACTAACTCGTCCATCTGCGCAAGCTCTCCGCTAGGAACTAGCCCCTCTGAAAAAAGAACCTCCGTGGGCTGCCCAGTGCAGGCCCGGGGGAAGTGTCGACCGAACACTTCGACATTTGGCGCGCCAGGTAGGGGGCTTTTCCCCTAGCGCGACGAGTTTCCGCCGACGAAGATGACCAAGCTCCCTTCAGCGGCAAACTCTCCCCCTCCGCATTCACGGCGAACCGTGACCAGCGGGGAGTACTTGTCGACGCACTCAGGACGGAGTGTGTCGGCACAAGCGGGTAGCCAGCAGCCGACTCCGGCTATGCAGGCCCCGACCAGCGTGAGGTCTTCTGCAGCGCTGAGCGTACACCATGGAGGTGCGCTAGCTGCAGCAAGAGCACTGCTGCGCAACCCACCTGCGGGGGATGCGCCCCATTCAGCGACCCCGCAGTGGGTCCGCGAGGTAGACCGCCTCGTCGTCGCCGCCGCGAACCCTCGGTTTTGGCAAGGACGGCGCCCAGGGCAACCGGCTGTGTCGCTGACGCGCACACCCACGGTTGACGGGCTAACGGCAGATTCCAGCTCCTCCAGGCTCCTGTCGACGGACCTGCGAAGGGAACTGGAACGGTGCCACTTGGGGCAGGACGCCCGGGTGTACCTCGAGCGACGCCGAGAAAGGCGTCGCAACCATGAGGCAGGCGACAGCATGTCGTCAGCCTCGACACAACCAGAAGGGCAGGTCTTCGCCATGCGAGCCCCGCCTCAGGCATATGCTGCGCAGCATATGCCACAACCATATGCGCCGCAAGTAGCGGCCCCGGTCTATGGTGCAGCCTTGCCCATGCCGGGATACGCAGCGCCAGGTGCGGACCAAGCGTTCGCAGCGCCTATACCTGCGGCAGCAGGTGCAGGATGTGCGGCCCTTGCACCTCACCTTCGCTTCGCAAGGTGGCCACGCAAGTTCCGCCCGCACCTGCCCGAGAAGTACGACGGCAGCGTCAACCCAGCGGAGTTCCTCCAGATCTACTCCACCGCCGTACTTGCCGCAGGAGGGGACGAGGCTGTCATGGCCAACTACTTCCCCGTCGCCTTGACCGGCCCAGCTCGGTCTTGGCTCATGAACCTACCTCAGGGGTCCATAACCTCCTGGGGGGAGCTCTGCCGGCAGTTCGTCGCCAACTTCGGCAGCTCCTACACTCGTCCCGGCACGGAGCTCGACCTCCACGCCGTCAAACAACAACCTGGGGAGTCGCTGCACTCTTTCATCCAGCGGTTCTCTCAGGTGCGCAACACCATCCCACATATCCAAAGCGCCTCTGTGGTGGTGGCGTTCCGACAGGGTGTCCGGGACGAGAAAATGCTTGAGAAGCTCGCGACCAGAGAGGTCCGCGACGTCTCGGAGCTCTTCAGCCTGGCGGACAAGTGCGCCAGAGCAGCCGAAGGGCGTAACTGGCACGCTCTGCCGACCTCTGAGTCAGGAGGACAGCCCGGGTCTGGTGCGGCTGCCTATGGGGGTGGCAAGAAGATCAAGAACCGGGGGAGTGGCAAGATGAAGTCACCATTCATGGCCCCCATCGCCGCAGCTGCGACGACCAGTGGAGCTCGGGGGCCACGCCCCGACAAGAGACAGCGGCAATCACCGGCCCCAGACAGTGGCCAAGGCGGGCTATGCCCCGTGCATGGCCCCTGCAACCATACTGCTGCCGAGTGCTGGGAGATCCAGAAGCTCGCAGAGCGCTTCCGCAATGGAAGACAGCAGAGGGCTGAAGCACCGCCCTACCCTCAGAAGGATGGCAAACAGAAGGCCAATGCCCCAGTTACCGCTGCCCACCAGGTGGGGTTCCAGGAGCCTCAGCGTGTCATAAAGACAGTGCATGACGGTGAGGACTCCAGTTCCGACGGTGACGGGCCAGGGCGTTAGCCAGCTACGGCACGCCTCCGTGCCTCGAACATACCTCTCGGGGGCCGCCTAAGGTCCGTCAACCCCTTGAAGGCCTTGCCAGAAGGGGAAGACGCCTTAGGTATTCCAAGACGAGCCCGGGTCCACCTACCCCTTGAAGGCCTTAGCCAGAAGGGGAGAACTCCCCGGGGGCCCCCGAGAGAAGCCACGCAGGACCTGATCCAGCGTGAAGATCACAACTTCGACAAGACTCGGCTTGCAGGGAACACCCCACAACGCACGGTCTGGGCTAATGCTCTAAGCACTACCGCCAAAGAACCAAACGCGACGGGGGCCCGCAAGAGGGCAACCTGGTGAAGCGGCACGCTACATTCCAAGAAGGACCCATAAGCTCTCCCCCAGCAGGGAAGGTCCCTTCCGAATCATGAAAGCTGCCGCCCCGGGTACGCATGCCTTTCAACCGAGAGTGGGATCCACTCCCAAAAGAATCCTTGCCATGAAGCAACACTGTAAGTCCTACTTACTGAGCATCGGTAGAACAGGGTTATTCACTTCTGTAATAGACCCCATAGAATTTAGGAACAGAGCTTGGGGTAGCTAAGTCTCAAGGGACGGTACAGGATTACGTCCAGTTTAGCCTGGTTCCGACCCTAAGCGCGTAGAGTCTTGCTTCCCTTGTAGACGAGGCGGAACATTGCCCCCATGTACAGCCAGAATTCCACCTATGGGCACGAATACAGAGACCTGTTCTACTTAGCTCCCTCTCATGCGCTCATTTAAATTATGCATTAATTTTTATGATCGCACTATCTCTGTATGTTCATCATACATCTAGCTCCCCCTCTCCTGCGCTCATCCATAGTCGGCATTTGCTATCCTCCCGAAGGCGGCTGCGCTTGAGGCACCTGCCGATGGCCGAGTGAGTCTCACGGGCCTCCCCCAGTCAGGTGTTGCGGTGCCAGTTGGTCACCTACAGGAAAGGCCAGCGTTGTGCATGGGGGGTCAAGGGTGCGTATCCAGCTTAGCCGGCCCAGAGCCCAAAGCATGTGCATCCTGCTCTCCGGAGGTCCAGGGGAGTACGTCCGCTTTGCCTGGTCATGAACCCAAAGCGCGTGCACTCTGCTTCCCCAGCGCATGGCCCGGTACTAGGGATCGGACGGCCGTACCCGGACCTTGGAGGGAGCCGGAGCTCCGGCGCCTCGTGCACAGAATTGCCCAAGCCCCGTATAGCGGGTCAGGACCATAAGACGGATAAGACTAGGAGACAGGAGGGGAGCACCCCCCGAGGAGAATTACGTTTCCTCTACCTGTGTGCAGGACCTTCAGGTTACCGCAACAGGGACTGCATGAAGCGGGGGGAAAGGAGCTACCAGCTACACCGGCCTGGGACTGGAAGGACCGGGACCTGCCCCTCCAGCAGGGGCGGGGCCCGGAACTCTCTCCTTCCTTGAGGAGGGCTCCGGTCTCGCCACGTGGCAGGCAGGAACCGGACCTTCCCCCCCCCCCCCCCTCAGCGGGAGGGCTCCGAAAGCCCTACGTGTCCAACATGACCGGAGCTCCCGTCTCTTGAGGAGGAGCTCCGGACCCGCCACATGGCAGGCAGATTTGGAGCCCCCCATAGGGCGAGGTTCGGAGACCTCCGGGGGCCCCTAACACGGTTAGGACCCGGGGAGGGTGTCTGTGCGAAGCTCCGAGATTGGAAATGGCCTCTGAGTACCTTGCGGAGCTAAGGACTCAGCCAGGCAGAGCCAAGAAGGAGGGAAAAAGCATCACAGACACAAGTATCCAAGAGAGTCAAATTAAGCAAGGCTCCATGAGCTGGACTACAGACTCGATAAAAAAGGGAGACACAAGTCCTAAGGACCTCCCGGCTCTCGCCGGAACCTTGCGGCTACAAGGGCAGCCACATCCTCGACTTCAGCCCTGGCAGCTTCCTCCCGCTCCGTGGCTGGGCCCTCTCTCGCTGGCTCCAGCGAGAAAGAGGGGTCGCGGCTCTTGAAGCATGCCAGCACATGCGAGGCGACCTCTAAAGCTAAGCCGCGGCCCTCGGCTTCAAGCTCACTGGCGACCACCGAGTCGAGTCTGTCCAGCTTGGCGCCGATCGACTCCAATGCAGGGATCACCTCTGCCACCTTCAATGCGGGAGTTGCGGCCCTCACCGGACTGAAGCCAAGAGGGATCAGGGCGGACCCCGCTCGATCCACGAAGCTTGAGACCGCAAGGGCCTCTGATGACCGTAAGGCTGAGAGCTCCTCCACCTCGCGGCGGGCCGCCTGCAGAGCCTCCAGGTTCCTCTCGGAGAATTCCTTCTCCTTGGCCGCCAGGGAACTCTCCCGAAGGTGGAGAGTCCTGGCTAGCCGCTCCAACTCGGCGGCCTTGAAGCCGGCAGTCAACTCCCGGTCCAAGACAGCCCGGCGATCATGGGAGACCTGTTCCTCCCTCAAGTCAAGGTCTGCCTTCAGAATCTCCAGCTCCTCCATCCGAGCTCGGAGGTCATCCTCGCCCGCGGCCAGCTGCGCAGCGACCCTCTCTGCCTCAGCTGCCACGGAACGCTCCCGCTCCTCAACGGCGAGTTCACGGCGCTCCAACCGCTGCCATATTTCCACAGCAGCAGAGAGGCTCTCTTCGGCCCGGGCGTGTGCTTCCAGGGCCTCCCTGTTGATCCGCCGCGACTGGGTATCCATGCGATCAACAGCCCACTTCATCCGGTCGACGAGCACTTCCCTGAAGTCGAGCAACTCCTGCCTGGAGTTGAGCTCGCTTTTAACCTTCGCGGTCCTCTCCCGCAAAAGGTTCCCCCAGATGAGGAGGCGGTCCTGTTCAACCGTATACTCCTCCCGCTCGCGCCCTAGCGCAGCCAAGACCTGCCGGACGCTCAACTCGGCAAGCGCAAAGGCGTCCGCCAGAGGCAATGGAGCAACAGAGGCTGGGGCAGTCCCTCCAACCTCCTCCATTACCTCGTCCTCAGGAAGAGCCGACGCACCAGCAGCCGAGACGAGACGCCGATCAGGAGAAGCTGGCTCCGCGGCTCTGGCAGCCAGGCCAGCTGGGCTCTTTGCAGCTTCTGGCTCCTTGACCTGAGGAGAGGGACGAACCGGGGAAGGCGGTGCTGGAGAAGAAGCCAGGCCGCCTAGTGCAGGATCAACCTGTGCTGGCTCGGGGGCCGCGGTGGCCCTCTCGGCAGGAAGAGACGACGCCGCCACGGAGTCCGGGCACACCGGAACAGGAGAAGTCCGCGCTGGCCTGGGGGCCGCGGCAGTTGCCCTTGGCTCCGAGTGCATCGGCACAGATTCCCCGCAAGACGGGGAAGGCCGGGAAGCGCGGACACTCCAGCGGGCTCTAAACCCCGACTTCCGAGCCGGGGTAAGAGCCCGCTACCGTCTCCGACGGCCGCTCCGCAGTCGCTTGGACTGGCGGAACAGGGGACGCCCCAGAGGCTTCCCCCAGCGCATCAGCCCGGGGCCTCTTCGAGTCGCCACTGGAGGGAGTGTCAGGCACCCCAGAATCCCGACTTGGCACCGACGCCGTTGCTGGAGGAGATCGAGCGCATTTCTTCTCTGGCAGCGGGTTGGAAGCCATGGCAAGGGAGAACTCAAAGGCAAGAGAGCAAAAGCACAAGATTCCGAGAAGAAACGCAGAGAAGTGCGAAGGGAAGCTACAATGTGGGTAAGACCGCCTCTAAAAAGCTTCCCGGTGCAGTTCCAAGCGATCCGGAACTCTTCGAATACCCCGCACCCGCAACCGCTTCGGTTCCTAGACCGAGTGCCGATGACGGGTGGGCCCAAGCCGCTTAACTGAAGTGGTGGGGTCAAGGAGTCAGTCTCCTAAGAAGATGAGCCGGCAAGGCACTTCGGCGGTTCCCGAAGAAAGTGCTGCAACATGCAGGAGTGGCAGTCTTGGGAACCGCCGCAGTAAAAGCAATCATCAAGTGGGCGCACGCTCTCACGATCCCGTGGCCGTTCGTGCTCTGGCAGCGGTCAATTCGGGACTTAGAGAAAGTGCGCGGATCGGAAGAGACGGAGGTCCCACCTCGGGCTCGCTATCTCCCCCGAGATAGGCCCGGGGGCCACTGTCGGTACCTGAGATATGGGGTACCCCGGCGCACAGGGTAAAATGCCTAAGGTACTCGCCCTTCTCCGCAGGGAGAGCTCCGAAGGTGCCACGCGTCCGGCGGGGCCGGACCTCCCTCTCCTTAGAGGAGAGCTTCGGGCCCGCCACGTGGCATACAGAAGCCGGGCCTCCCCCTCCGCGGTAGAGAGGTCCGAAGACGCCACGCGTCCAGCGGGGCCGGACCTCCCTCTCCTCAGAGGAGAGCTCCGGGCCCGCCACGTGGCATATAGAAGCCGGACCTCCCCCTCCGCGGGAGAGAGGTCCGAAGGCGCCACGCGTCCAGCGGGGCCGGACTTCCCTCTCCTCAGAGAAGGGCTCCGGACCCGCCACGTGGCCAGAAGAACGGTGCTGCCTGCTCCCGAGCGGTAGGCAGCAGGCGTAAAGGCGCCCCACACCTTGCCCGTACAAGGTATTCAAGGCCCGCGTCTTCCCAAGATGCGGAAACGCGGAGTACGCGTCTGTCAGGTGCCGTTGCGCCCAGTCGCATCACAGACTGGCGCGCGGTGTCAGAACCTGCCAGCTAATAAACGCTGCGACAAGACATCCCATGCCGCCTGCGCCGTCATCAACCACTACGACTAGCGTGCGGCATGGGCAGGGCGGCAAGATGAAGACTCAGAAGCCTTCGGCCAGAGGCAACTACCGGCGTAACTACAGATACGGTAGATAACGGACAATCTTCCCGGGACCACCTGTCGGGTCCCGGCTCCCCTTGTAAGCCGCCCGAGTCTTGGACTATAAAAGGCTCGGGTAGGCGTCGATAGCAAGGGTTCACACTCTAGCCATTTGCACCCTGGTTCGCACTTTGCAACTCATACGCTAGCCATACACTCTCAAGCTGTAACTCACCCCGAGCTCAGGCCTCCGGTCCTGAACAGCAAGCAATACAGCGAGCTCCATAGCTCGCCGTGGACGTAGGGTTTTACGCTCCGGCGGCCTGAACTACGTAAAACTCGCCGTGTCAAGCTCTTACTAACTCGTCCATCTGCGCAAGCTCTCCGCTAGAGACTAGCCCCGCCGAAAAAAGAACCTCCACGGGTTGCCCAGTGCAGGCCCGGGGGAAGTGTCGACTGAACACTTCGACAAATACCATCTCGTATTCACTACCATCTCAAGAATATCATATCGTATTCACTACTATCTCATGATTACCATCTCGTATTCACTACCATTCTTTCTCATACCGAGACCAAATCTCGTTGGCATGACTTAACAGTCATGCAACCAATCTCATTACCCAGACTCAACAGTCCTGAAAACCAAAATCATAACCAAAACCATAACCAAACCAAAAACCATAACCTCCCAATAACATCCCAACTAATCATGGAAGTTATCCAGACGCTCTTGACCGTAAGCTCGGCTATCATGATAGTTTTAAGAACTCTGCAGAGTTTCTACCACTTTATCCACAAGTTTGTGATTTCGTCACCCGTCGGCGACTGCAGAACCTCCATTATACTAGTACACAACCGTCGGTGTATGGTCAAGAGATCACAAAATAGTCTTTACAAAGGGATTACTAGATGTATGGACTCACTATGGTTTCACCGGCAGGCTAGAATCTCCAATTCTCCCAACCAAAGACCCTCTCTTGTGCCATGCAGTTCCCAGGACAGTCCTCACTCGACTCCCATTCCCCACGCCTTCCACGATCCATAACAATCTAGTAACTTACCTAATTACTCAGTTAAGTCGCACCCATACTTGGCCTTGTGGTGGCACTGTTATCCTGGCATGTGCTGGCATGAACCGGTCCTTAGATCTACGGCAAGTAACCACCATCTCATAGTACCTCATCCACAAACCAAGGCTTGCCTAGATGTCCCTCCGATTCATGTTCATTAAAAACATCAAATTGTCATTATTCTTACGAGTGCAGTTAGCTAGACACATCTATCTCGCTTCCCGTATCCCATGAACTCAGTGAAGCATAAAAACAAAACAATACCCGACTCATTAACTTTCTCGGTGACAAGGGTGGCTAACAAAACTAGTAAACTCCTATCAAAGGGTTTCCCATCTGTAGCACCCCAAAACCTGTTAAGAGGGGAATTTAAAAAATTTTGGACATATTGCATGTGGTGCCAAAATTCAAATTCAAATTGGAATTCAAATTCAACTCAAAACATAAAAGAAAAAGAAAAGAAAAAGAAAAGAAAAAAACAAAACAAAACCCCCGGCCAGTGGGCCGAAACCCACCAGCTGGCCCACCCGCCCCCGCGCCAGCCCGCAGCCGCGCGCTCCCCTCTCTCTCTCACTGACAGGCGGGGCCCGCATGTCATCCCTCACCTCCCGCTCGCGCCAACAGCCAGACTCTTCCGCGTGCGCCCGATCCCAATCGACTCCGGAATTCCGCGTCCCTAGCCTGACTTCCGGTCCCAGACGACTCCGACTCGATCTAAACAGACACGCCGCCCTCCCTCGTCTATAAAAACGCCGACATCGCCCCGTTTTTCCCCCATGATCGGCTGCTTTTCCTCCCGGTGAGAACCAAAGCTCCGATCACCGTTTTCTCTCGATCCCTGCTCGGATTTTCCGATCTAACACGCCGATCGTGCTCCACCGCCTCCGGGGAATCACGCAGGTGCAGAAGACTCGGTGGTTTGCGCTCTAGGCACAGCTCCGACGAGCACCGCGGCGATTCCATCTCGGACCTCATCGCCGACCGCCTTCCAGGACCTCCGAGCTCAAGAAAAACCCCGAGGTGAGATCTCCGACCTCCCCTCTACCGATCTATGTCATAAAATCCCAGTTTTAGGAGGTATAGACGAAGATCTGAAGTTCTCCGGCGAGATCGCCGCCTCCCGCCGCCGCGTGCTGCCGGACAGCGCCGCTCGCGCACGGTCAGAGCGACGTGGCCGCTTATGCGCCGTCTATTTTAAATCGCACGGTAGAATTAAAACCCGCACGCACCGGTTCGATGATCTAACCTGAGCCGTCCACTTTAAATCGGACGGTTCACATCAGCCCCGCATTATAAAGGCCGAAATTCTTACGCGCTACCCCCTAGGGATCTCGGAAAACACGAGCTAGCCCCGGAAACTTCTGATCTAGCCCCTGGAACTTCAGAAATTCATGTAAATTCATTTAAAAATCAGTTTTAGCCCCTAGACTTAATAAAAATTAGGAAAACCCCTCTGTTATGTGTAGTTAGACCCCTTGAAATTTATGAAATAATATAATAGACCCTGTAGTGGGATGAGTTTACTTTTTTAACCCTATATGATATTAAATTTAGGAATTTGAATATGGGATTAGGATTTAAAATTTAAAAGGAGAGACAAACACATTGTAAATTCAAATTTAAATTCTCGTAGCACTTAGAAAACTTTAGAATAAGTTAAAAGTAGATTTTAAGTTGAAATGAATCTGTTTAATTAATTGTTCATATTTATTAGTTATAGGGACACATTTTTAGTTTAAAAAATAATTCTGAAAATTAGTAAAATAAATTTAAATTAGTTCACATCAGAGGAGAAGTTCCAAAATATATTATTTAATATTTTAGATCAAAACCTATTCTGTTTAGATGATATGCCCTACTATTTAACATTAAAACTCACTTTTAGGCATAGGAAATAAATCTGGAAATATAGGAAATAGGTATGCATAACTAGAAAATGATAAATAAAGTCTCCAAATCCAAAGACTTCAGTTTAGGATTTGGTAGAAGATCTGAAAACCCAATTGAAGTAGGAAATTACTTTCCATGCAAACTTGGTAGCTAAGAAGGGTATCAATTAAATATAAGGAAGTGGTTCAAATTGGAAATTCATATATAGTGTGCAAACAGAAATCTGAATTCAAAACTTAGAAATCATATACATATGTTTAAAAGTGCATGTAAGCCAAAAATCAACACACATAGAGTAACCACAATACTTAGAAATGTGAATGACTTTCATAGGTGTGAATGTGTGATTTGTATGAAGTGAAAGTGTGAACTATGTCTTATGGATTGTTGTTTTCTTTTTACTATGTGTGTTGGCATGAGTAGAACCTGCCCCAGAGCAAGTTCTTCCCTTCCAAGACCAAGACTTTCCATTCTCAGAGCAGCAAGAAGAAGGCAAGTGTCCTTGACCACTTTGATCCTATACTAGGATGTGTAGATAGAATTTATTGCATTGTCAATTAAAATATAAAACCCATGCTAGGAAGTTTCACTAGAATTGCATTACCTTGTTTCCTTGTAGCTTGGGTTAGGATTTGCTTTATTATTTATATTACTTATGTTTAGCCATGCTTAGAATGGGATAAGTGGGATATGATACCATCAACTTGTTTACCTTACTCTTGAATGGGATATTATGACTTATGTAGAGGTAGGGATCGAGGCAAGTTGGATAATTTGGTTGGTGCTTGGTGCACGAGACCCGGGTTTGTGTTTAGTACTTGCCTGGATCTAAAGGACCGGTTCATGGAGCATGTAACCTGGCTTTACCGTGCCAACCACATGCTGAGATGGGGCAGCTTGGCCAATTAATTAGGTGTATCACCGGCGTAGTATGGGTGTGTTGGATGGTGCGGGGAGTAGTTGTCAGCTGGACTACCATATGAACCGCAAGGCTCAAGAGGGGGCCACTGCAGCGGGGTTGGAGCCTCTTGTATGCTGTTAGGGGTGAAACCTCAGTGGGCCCACGCTCGTCGGGAATCCCTTTGTAAAGGCTTCATAGTAATCTCCTGGCTACACATCTGGGAAGTGTGAATGTGGTTCTTGGCCACTGGCATAATGGAGGTTCTTTTAGTCCATCCGACAACGGGGGATGAAATCACTACATGTGGGGTACAGTGGTGCAAACTCTGCAGAGTCAAAACTGTCATGACAGCCATGCTCACGGTCAAGAGCGGCTTGGACTTATTCATGATTAGAGGATTGATGGCTTTGGAAGTTGAGGATGTTAAGCGGGGAGCTTAACATTAGAATTAATGTTATGGTTATTTGATTCTGATGATGGGTTGCGAGATTGGGACTATTTCACCTTTGTAGTAATGTAGGTGCTTAATAAGCTAAGGTGATAGGTATTAAATTACGTAGTGCTTTAACCATGAGTTCAACCTCTCCTTGTTCTAGCCATGCATGATATAACTTTCCCACACTTGCTGAGTACCAACGGTACTCAACCTTGCATATTTGTTGGTTTAAATTGCTGCTCAGGTCAAGGGGATGATGTGGTGTTTAATGATCAAGATTTCGAACCCGAAGAAGGTTTCTAGGATCATGGAGTCCCCCGGGCAACGCCTGTGACGGAGCCCACAAGAATAATATTTCCGCTGCTATTTTATTTACTTGTTATAAACTTATTATCGTCCATCGAGACATATGCTATGTAAGACTTATTTATATTCGACACCTGGCTTGTAATAAATGATGTTTCACTATTTGTCATCACATGTATGAGAAAATGATCCTGGCATACATGTGATATTCACTCGGTTGTTCTTCGGGGAAACCGGGTGTGACAGAAGTGGTATCAGAGCTAAGGTTGCCCGTAGGAACGTGGACCTAGTTAGAAATGGACGTATTTAAGGACCCTATTTTCTTAAAAATTATTTTACAAAAGTGCGGGTTGAAGGTGTTATTTAATGGGGTCACTTTATTCATCTTACCCCAACTTTTATTCAAAATAGGTTTTTTGTTTAAAATCTTATCTAACTTAATTTTAAATGATTTATGTTTTAGATGGTTCGCATGATCCGTACCGCCCGCAAGTCCACTGGAGGGAGGGTTCCTGTAGTTGCCCTTGCCCTGAGAGAGGTAGGACCGTCCGGTGATGTATCTCTCCTACAGATTAGCAGTAGGAGGCTTGTTGCGCCGTCTTCGACGCATGCTCCAAGCCGCCGGCAATACGGGCAAACTAATCATACACTACAGCTCCACCCGGACCATCCGTGAGAAGCGGGAAGAATGGAGTTCAGAAATGAGGATTATCCATGAAAATCAGCTGCTCAAGATCCACCGCTCTCCAGCTTTTCGAGCTACGCAGGTCGATGCGGAGAAGGATGTCACCTGGGAGGCCATCACCTGCCAGAGTCACATCTACCGCCGCCACTTGGACAAGACTGAGTACATGTATATCCTCCAGCGTGAGAGCGGTACAACGGAGTACAAGTACCTGCCAGTGCAGTAGGGGACTTCCCATGAGCACATGAACCTGTGCTTGGAGGATGCTGCTATGCTCAGCATTCGACTGCAGGAATGTCAGCAGGAGCTTCAGGATGTTCGTGACACCCTGAAGGAGACTGAGACGTTGCTTCGAGCCAGCTTGAGGGCGAGAGAAAGAGGAGATGGGAATGAACTGTGTGTCACCGTGAATGACACATGGACTCCTGACTCCCCAGATCGCCGGACGAGCAGGCGTCGCCACACTTCTCCACCACCAGCTTCCCCACCCAAAGCGGAGTCAGAGGGCAGCCGCAATAATGAGGAAGATCCCGAGGAGCCAGCTCAGTGATACGAGTAGTGTAGAGTCCTTTTCCGTAGTTCAGCAGGTTATCAAGTAGTTGAGTCAATACCTTAGTTTATGGTGTGTTAATATTTGGTGTGTGACGTGAGTTGTGGAAGCCATGGGCATTTGCCCACAACCTCGTCTTCAGGATGTTTTGCTTTGATGTGTGAACCCCTACGAGTTAAGAGTGCATTTATTTTCGCGTGAAAACATGAAACCCTCAGAAAATGTTAATATAATAAGACCCCATGGGTTTAAGTTTAAAACAAGCAAATTGGGAAGTTAATACGTAATGCTTTAAGTTAACATCTGGTTGATCATGATAGATGGCCGGAAGAGGAAAGGGTCGTGCTGCCAACCCCACCAACAACAACGATGAGGCCGGCAATCCTCATATTTCTGGAGGACAAGACAGGGGTGGTCGCCATGAAGGAGTTGATCCCATCCACCAAATGCTTGAAAATCAGAATCAGCTCATCCAGAGGCTAACTCAAGTGATGGCTAACTTGCACCAAGCTCCACCTCCACAAGCTGCACCACGCCAACCGAGGTTGAGTGAGTTTCTAGGGACTCAACCTCCAAAGTTTGCAAGTGCTGCTGAACCTCTAGAGGCAGATGATTGGCTAAAGACCATTGAGAGCAAGATGAGGATCATACAATGTCAGGGGTATGAGAGGGTGCTGTTTGGCTCTCACCAATTGCATGGACCTGCTGCTGATTGGTGGACCGCTTACGTGGCCGCCCATCATGACCCTGAAAACATCACTTAGTAAGATTTCAAGCGTAGCTTCCGCAACCATTACATACCAAGGGGTGAACTTAAGAACAAGAGAAAGGAGTTCTTGGGGCTGCAGCAAGGAAACATGACGGTGAGGGAATACCTCACTAAATTCACCCAACTATCCCGTTATGCACCACGCGACATAGAGACTAATGAGCAGAAACAGGATTGCTTTGTGGAAGGACTTACGGCGGAAATGCAGTATGCAATGTCCTCCACCGAGTATGAAAGCTTCCAAAAGATGGTGGACAGAGCATTTGTTGTGGAAAGGAAGCTGAAGGCCTTGGAAAATGAAAACAAGAGGAAGGCGGGATGGTCACACCAAGCCTTGGGTAGCAACACACGCCCACGTCTGATGCAGCAACCCGCGGGGCAGACTAGCCGCGCTGCGGTACCCTACTCAGCACTGAGAGGGTACAACCCAAACTTCAGGCCTCCGTCAGCACCAGCACAGCCACAACGTTAGTTTATACAGCAGTCTCGCCCCACATATCAACCTCGACCAGCAGTACAAGGACCTCCAAACCATCCCCAAGACAACAAAGGCCAGGCACCTAAGGTTGGGGTGCAATGCTTCAACTGTGGTGAAGTGGGGCACTACGCCCAAAAGTGCCCAAAGAAGAAGCCCGTGCAGCCGCAACAGCAGAATGTGATGCGAGGACGGGTGAATCATGTGACCATGGAGGAAGCGCAAGAGGCACCTGACGTGGTAGTTGGTAAGTTTCCTGCCAATTTACACATTGCAATCCTGTTGTTCGATTCTGGTGCTACCCACTCATTCATTGCCCAAGGGTTTGTTAAGAAGCATGATTTAGCAACAACACAAATGAACCATATGGTAGCCGTAAACTCTCCAGGGGAGAAATAAGGACAAGACAAGTGTGTCCCAAGGCGAATCTAGGCATTAATGGGGTAGTATTTACTGCCAACCTCATAGTGATAGATTCACAAGGGATAAATATTATTTTGGGCATGGATTGATTGACCAAACATAAAGGAATCACACATTGTTCGACCAGAACGGTGGAACTAACTCACCCTAGTGGCACAAAAGTAAAGTTCATAACAATACAAGAGCCTAGGAGGGACATTAAATTAAATCAAGTTGAGGTGGAAGTGGAGGAGATCAGGATCATCAGGGGATATCCAGATATTTTTCCAGAGGAGTTGCCAGGTATGCCCCCCGATCGTGAAGTGGAATTCGCGATTGAGCTAGTGCCTGGAACAGCTCCGATATACAAGAGACCTTATCGGATGGACTCTAAACAGTTAGAAGAACTCAAGGATCATTTAAGAGAATTGACAGGGAAGGGGTACATTCGTCCTAGTTCCTCACCATGGGGAGCTCCAGTGATATTTGTGCCCAAGAAGGACAGAACCCAAAGGTTATGCGTGGACTACCATGCGTTGAATGAGGTAACCACCAAGAACAAGTACCCATTACCCCGCATTGAAGACTTGTTTGATCAGTTGAGGGGAGCTTGTGTGTTCTCGAAAATTGATCTCAGGTCGGGATACCACCAACTTAAGATAAGGCAAACTGATATTCCAAAGACAGCTTTCGTATCTCGGTACGGACTGTATGAATACACCGTCATGCCTTTCGGGCTAACTAATGTCCCGGCGTACTTCATGTATCTCATGAACAAGGTATTCATGGAATATCTGGACAAATTTGTGGTGATTTTCATTGATGACATTCTCGTCTTCTCCAAAGATGAAGAAGAACATGAGAGACATCTAAGGTTGGTGTTGCAAAAGCTGAGAGAACACTAACTATATGCCAAGTTGAGCAAGTGTGAGTTTTGGCTAAAGATAGTTCCCTTCTTAGGACATATAATCTCGGAGGGAGGAATCTCCGTAGATCCCGCTAAAATCGAGGATGTACAGAAGTGGAAGACCCCTGAGAATGTCGGGGAAGTTCGAAGCTTCTTGGGATTGGCTGGGTATTATCGACGGTTTATCGAGGGTTTCTTCAAGATCTCGAGACCCCTAACCAAACTGTTGGAGAAGAGAATCACATTCACATGGACGCCGCAGTGCGAGACGAGTTTCCCAGGAACTAAAAAAAAGATTGACAACAGCCCCAGTGCTAGTTATGCCAGATATGCAGAAGAACTTTTCGGTGTACTGCGATGCTTCTGGAAATGGGTTGGGATGTGTTCTCATGCAAGAAGGGCATGTCGTGGCTTATGCGTCCCGGCAGCTCCGGAAACACAAGAAGAACTATCCTACACATGACCTAGAGCTAGCTGCAGTAGTACACACGTTGAAGATTTGGCGGCACTACTTGATGGGGAAGAGGACAGAGATATATACGGACCATAAGAGCTTAAAGTACATTTTCACACAGCCAGATCTCAACCTCAGACAAAGGAGATGGTTAGAGCTAATCAACGACTTTTATGTGGGCATCAACTATCATCCTGGGAAAGCGAACGTCGTGGCAGATGCTTTAAGACGGAAGGTGCAGGTCAATAGGTTGAGTTTGAAGGACATGCCTGCAGAATTGAAGGAAGATGTTATAAAACTCAACCTATGTCTGGTGAATAGTGGTGAAGCCATCGCCATGGAAGTGGACTTCACATTAGAGGAAGACATCCGCAATGGTCAAAAGAATGATTAGAAGATACAAGAAATCCGACAACTCATCAAGGAAAATAGAGCCCCTGGTTTCAGAGAGGATGAACAAGGTACGGTGTGGCACGGGAAAAGAATCTGTGTGTCTGAAGTAAAGGAGATCCGTGAATTGATTTTGAAGGAGGCTCATGATTCCGACTATTCTATTCATCCTGGGAGTACGAAGATGTACCAGGACCTCAAGAGCAGGTATTGGTGGTATGGCATGAAGCGAGATGCCGCGGAACATGTTGCCCTATGTGACACATGTCAGTTGGTGAAAGCCGGACATCAACGACCCGCAGGATTATTGCAACCACTTAAAGTGGCTAAATGGAAATGGGAAGAAATCGGTATGAATTTCATAGTGGGACTACCCAGGACCCAATCAGGATATGATTCGATATGGGTCATTATCGACAGGCTAACCAAGGTAGCTCATTTCATCCCCATGAAAGAAAGCTACAGCGGATCCAAATTGGCAGAATTATACATGTCAAGGATCGTGTGTTTCCATGGAGTGCCAAAGAAGATAGTGTCAGATCGAGGGACACAGTTTACCTCAAAGTTCTGGCAGAAGTTGTATGAAACCATGTGAACTCATCTGAATTTTAGTTCTGCCTATCATCCCCAGACTGACGGACAGACGGAAAGAACTAATCAGATCTTTGAGGATATGCTGAGAGCATGTGCACTCAAAAAAAATCGGAGTTGGGATAAGAACTTACCGTATGCGGAGTTCTCCTATAACAACAGCTATCAGACTAGTATGAAGATGTCACCATTTGAGGCTTTGTATGGGAGGAAGTGCAGAACTCCCCTATTTTGGAACCAAACAGAGGAAAGTAAAGTGTTTGGGCCCGAGGTACACAAAAAGCCGAGGCAAAAGTGAGGGAAATCCGCAACAACTTGAGTATAGCACAAACATGACAAAAGAGCTATGCCGATGTACGGAGAAGAGAGCTCGTTTTCAACGTGGGGGACTATGTATACCTCAAGGTGTCCCCTATTCGAGGACTTCGTCGGTTCAAGATGAAAGGGAAGTTATCACCTCGATACATCGGACCCTTTCAAGTTCTGGAGAGGAAAGGCGAAGTGACATATCAACTAGAATTACCGGCTTGCCTATCGGACGTGCATGATGTATTCCATGTGTCACAGCTCAAGAAATGCCTAAGGACGCCTGAAGAGATGTTACCCATGAACGAGGTTGACGTAGCTGAGGATCTGTCTTATGCCGAGCAACCATTCAAGATTTTGGAGACAATGGAACGCCTCACAAGAAATAAAAGAATCAGGATGTGCAAGGTGCAGTGGAAGCATCACTCGGAAGAGGAAGCCACATGGGAGCGAGAAGACGAGCTTAAGGCACAGTTTCCAGAATTGTTTTTCTAGAACCACCAATCTCGAGGACGAGATTTCTTTTAAGGGAGGTAGAGTTGTAGCACCCTAAAACCTGTTAAGAGGGGAATTCTAAAATTTTTGGACGTATTGCATGTGGTGCCGAAATTCAAATTCAAATTGGAATTCAAATTCAACTCAAAACAAAAAAAAAAAGAAAAAAAACAAAACCCCCGGCCAGTGGGCCGAAACCCACCAGCCGCCCCACCCGCCCCCGCGCCAGCCCGCAGCCGCGCGCTCCCCTCTCTCTCTCTCACTGACACGCGGGGCCCGCATGTCATTCCTCACCTCCCGCTCACGCCAACAGCCGGACTCTTCCGCGCGTGCCCGATCGCAACCGACTCCGGAATTCCGCGTCCCTAGCCCGACTCCCGGTCCCGGACGACTCCGGCTCGATCTAAACAGACACGCCACCCTCCCTCGTCTATAAAAACGCCGGCATCGCCCCGTTTTTCCCCCACGATCGGCTGCTTTTCCTCCCGGTGAGAACCAAAGCTCCGATCACCGTTTTCTCTCGATCCCTGCTCGGATTTTCTGATCTAACGCGCCGATCGTGCTCCACCGCCTCCGGGGAATCACGCAGGTGCAGAAGACTCGGTGGTTTACGCTCTAGACACAGCTCCGACGAGCACCGCGGTGATTCCATCTCGGACCTCGTCGCCGACCGCCTTCTAGGACCTCCGAGCTAAAGAAAAACCCCGAGGTGAGATCCCCGACCTCTCCTCTACCGATCTATGTCATAAAATCCCAGTTTTAGGAGGTATAGACGAAGATCCGAAGTTTTCCGGCGAGATCGCCGGCTCCCGCCGCCGCGCGCCGCCGGACAGCGCCGCCCGCGCACGGTCAGAGCGATGTGGCCGCTTATGCGCCGTCTATTTTAAATCGCACGGTATAATTAAAATCCGCGTGTACCGGTTCGATGATCTAATCTGAGCCGTCCACTTTAAATCGGACGGTCCACATCAGCCCCGCATTATAAAGGTCGGAATTCTTACGCGCTACACCCTGGGGATCTCGGAAAATGCGAGCTAGCCCCGGAAACTTCTGATCTAGCCCCTGGAACTTTGGAAATTCATGTAAATTCATTTAAAAATCAGTTTTAGCCCTGGACTTAATAAAAATTAGGAAAACCACTCTGTTATGTGTAGTTAGACCTCTGGAAATTTATGAAATAATATAATAGACCCTGTAGTGGGGTGAGTTTATCTTTTTAACCCTATATGATATTAAATTTAGGAATTTGAATATGGGATTAGGATTTAAAATTTAAAAGGTGAGACAAACACATTGTAAATTCAAATTTAAACTCTCCTAGCACTTAGAAAACTTTAGAATGAGTTAAAAGTAGATTTTAAGTTGAAATGAATCTGTTTAATTAATTGTTCATATTTATTAGTTATAGGGACACATTTTTAGGTTAGGAAATAATTCTGAAAATTATTAAAATAAATTTAAATTAGTTCACATCAGAGGGGAAGTTCCAAAATATATTATTTAATATTTTAGATCAAAACCTATTCTGTTTAGATGATATGCCCTACTATTTAACATTAAAACTCACTTTTAGGCATAGGAAATAAATCTGGAAAATATAGGAAATAGATATGCATAACTTGAAAATGATAAATAAAGTCTCCAAATACAAAGACTTCAGTTTAGGATTTGGTAGAAGATCTAAAAACACAATTGAAGTAAGAAATTACTTTCCATGCAAACTTGGTAGCTAAGAAGGGTATCAATTGAATATAAGGAAGTGGTTCAAATTGGAAATTCATATATAGTGTGCAAACAAAAATCTGAATACAAAACTTAGAAATCATATACATATGTTTAAAAGTGCATGTAAGCCAAAAATCAACACACATAGAGTAACCACAATACTTAAAAATGTGAATGACTTTCATAGTTGTGAATGTGTGGTTTGTATGAAGTGAAAGTGTGAACTATGTCTTATGGATTGTTGTTTTCTTTTTGTTATGTGTGTTGGCATGAGTAGAACCTACCCTAGAGCAAGTTCTTCCCTTCCAAGACCAAGACTTTCCATTCTCAGAGCAACAAGAAGAAAGCAAGTGTCCTTGACCACTTTGATCCTATACTAGGATGTGTAGATAGAATTTATTGCATTGTCAATTGAAATATGAAACCCATGCTAGGAAGTTTCTCTAGAATTGCATTACCTTGTTTCCTTGTAGCTTGGGTTGAGATTTGCTTTATTATTCATATTACTTATGCTTAGCCATGCTTAGAATGAGATAAGTGGAATATGATACCATCAACTTGTTTAGCTTACTCTTGAATGGGATATTATGAGTTATGTAGAGGTAGGGATCGAGGCAAGTTGAATGATTTGGTTCGTGCTGGGTGCACGAGACTCGGGTTTGTGTTTAGTACTTTCCTGGATCCTAAGGACCGGTTCATGGAGCATGTAACCTGGCTTTACCGTGCCAACCACATGCTGAGATGGGGCAGCTTGGCCAATTAATTAGGTGTATCCCCGGCGTAGTATGGGTGTGTTGGATGGTGCGGGGAGTAGGTGTCAGCTGGACTACCATATGAACCGCAAGACTCAAGAGGGGGCCACTGCAGCGGGGTTGGAGCCTCTTGTATGCTGTTAGGGGTGAAACCTCAGTGGGCCCACGCTCGTTGGGAATCCCTTTGTAAAGGCTTCGTAGTGATCTCCTGGCTACACACCTGGGAAGTGTGAATGTGATTCGTGGCCACTGGCATAATGGAGGTTCTTTTAGTCCACCCGACAACGGGGGATGAAATCACTACATGTGGGTACAGTGGTGCAAACTCTGCAGAGTCAAAACTGTCATGACAGCCGTGCTCACGGTCAAGAGCGGCTTGGACTTATTCATGATTAGAGGATTGATGGCTTTGGAAGTTGAGGATGTTAAGCGGGGAGCTTAACATTGGAATTGATGTTATGGTTATTTGATTCTGATGATGGGTTGGGAGATTGGGACTATTTCACCTTTGTAGTAATGTAGGTGCTTAATAAGCTAAGGTGATAGGTATTAAATTGCGTAGTGCTTTAACCATGAGTTCAACCTCTCCTTGTTCTAGCCATGCTAACTTTCCCACACTTGCTGAGTACCAACGGTACTCAACCTTACATATTTGTTGGTTTAAATTGCTGGCCAGGTCAAGGGGATGATGTGGTGTTTAATGATCAAGACTTCGGACCCGAAGAAGGTTTCTAGGATCATGGATTCCCCCGGGCAACGCCTGTGACGGAGCCCACAAGTATAATATTTCTGCTGCTATTTTATTTACTTGTTATAAACTTATTATCGTCCATCGAGACATATGCTATGTAAGACTTATTTATATTCGACATCTGGCTTGTAATAAATGATGCTTCACTATTTGTCATCACATGTATGAGAAAATGATCCTGGCATACATGTGATATTCACTTAGTTGTTCTTCGGAGAAACCGGATGTGACACCATCATATTGACGCAAGCACTTACACCTTTTTGCAAACAAAACAGTTTTCCATAACATGGGATCAATATGGTCAAGGGGCACTTGCCTTGTTCTTGCGGTTCCTGTTGCTCAAATTCTTGCTGTTGTAGTCCGTCGTAGGTAGCTCCCTGAGCTTGTCCTTCTATACGCGATCACGCACATACCAGATTCATAGCAATCAATTATCATGCACAAACTCTACTTTAAGATGCAATGATGCATATGCATGTTAATCCTATGATGCAGTTAGTTTGTACGTGTTTTTGCATGTCTTGCATGGGTTTTACGATGAACAGAAGTGTATAGATCAAATGTGGATGTGGCGATGATCTGGACTCAAGATCTAGATGAAACCGATCAACACGTGACCTGTCCACAAAAAAACTTCTGTTCGAAAGGAATCAAAGAACATATGCAAAGAAAACGCGATGATGTCGTAAGGTGGTATTGGAGACCTACCTTACTTTCTTCGGGTCCTTCCTCTAGCAAAACAGATCGTCGGCTCTCCTCCGGTGATGTCAATTGTGATCCAGGCTCGTCGGCGGTCTCTCCGGCGGCTGTACTTCGGCGAAGGGGTTTACTCGGCGAGCTGGGGCTAGGGCTCTAAGTTGTCGGCTCAGGAGGTGGAAAAGAAGTACGCGGTTGCCACCAAAGGTTCTGGGTTCTATTTATAAGAGGGAAACAAAGAGTCCTACTCTGATCGGAATTCGAATAAGAGTCCTATTCAAATCATTTTTGAATCTTAATAACTTATCTTTAATTGATTTGGTGTGGTAGCCATGTAGAATTCATGTCGGTTTCCTCAGTACCGGGGATTCCCACGCATACAGAAGCAAAAACCGCTTCAGAACCGCGTTATCTTCGCGGTGATGAGCTCCGGAAGCTCCACGTATCCTGTGGAAACCTAGGCTCCCTTTTCCGCAGAGACCAGCCCCGGTTGTGCCGCGTGTCAGGCGGACGAGACCTCCCTCTTCCTCAGAGGTGAGCTCCACGTGCGCCACGCGTCCTGGCGGGCGGGACCTCCCCTCTTTCCAGAGACGAGCTCCACATGCGCCACGTGTCTGGTGGGTCAGGACCTCCCCTCTCAACAGAGGCGAGCTCCGTGAACGCCATGTGTCAATTCCAGATCTACCCTCTCTTCGGAGGTAGCTCTGAATGTGCCACGTGTCAGTGCCGGACCTCCCCTCTGTTCGGAGGTGAGCTCCGATAGTGCCACGTGTCCTAACAGCACCAGACTTCTTTTCTCCTCAAAGATGAGCTCCGAGGTTGACACGTGTCCAATAGAGTCGGACCTCCTGGAGATGAGCTCCGGAGGTGACACGTGTCCGGTAGTGTCAGACCTCCCGGAGATGAGCTCCGGAAGTGAGACGTGTCCGAAAGTGTCGGACGTCCCGGAGGTGAGCTCTGGAGGTGACACGTGTCCAGTAGGACCGGACCTCTCGGAGGTGAGCTCCGAGAGCGACACGTGTCTAGCGGGGCCGGACCTCTCGAAGGTGACCAAGAGCGACACGCGTCCCGCGCGGCTGGTCCTCTCTTTTCCGCAATGGCAAGCTCCGAAGGCGACATGTGTCCTGCGGGGCTGGCCTCGCTCCTCCGCAGAGGCTAGCTCCGGGAGCAACACGTGTCCCACGGGGTCGGACCTCTCCCCCTTCGCGGGGATGAGCCCCGAGCCTGCCACGTAGCCAGTTTAGCGGCGGACCTCTTCCCCTCTGCAGAGATGAGCTCCGAACGTGCCACATGGCCAGCGGCCGCGGGAGTTGTCTTCGGCGCTCTCGGTGAACTGGAATTCGCTCTTTTTGGCCATCCTTTTGATTCTTTCTCAGTTTCAACTTATTTAAAAATATTTTTCTACATAAAACATTAATACATGCAGAAACCAAAAATGAGTGTGTCACAAATCTACCGCCCCTTAAATTGAATCTCGCCCTCGAGATTTGTTAGTAGAGAATAGATGAGAGAACTCTGTCTTGATATCTTCTTCATGCTCCCATGTGGCTTCAGCTTCTATGTGTGACGCTCTCAATTCTGTAGAACACAGAACCGAGAACTGATGCATATGTGTGACCAGTATGTTCATCACACATATACATATGTTCCATAAACTGAATTCAGAATATATATTACCATGGATAACAGGGCTTATTACAATGTCTCATGAGTCTTGGACTCATGCTAGCAGCGGAAGTCTATCTTAGCAGCGGAAGTCTAAATCTAGCAGCGGAAGTCTTTATTCTAGCAGCGGAAGTCTTCTAACTAATGCGGAAGCAAACTAAGCAGCAGCAGCGGCTCCATCTCTACTCCATCCCCACAGGCAAGGTTGAGGACAGATTACACGCCTAATCCTCCACTTGGTCTTCATAGTATTCTTCTCCTGTTGCTGATGATGAAGTAATAATGCAAGTTTGAGTACAATGATGTACTCAGCAAGTGCGGGAAAATATGATATGTGGCTCAAAACAAAGCAGGTATAAAAAGGCTCATTGCAGAAAGTAAACTTTATTTCTCAAAACATGATAAAAACAACAACTTAACTTTAAGTGAATGTAATCCCAACATGTATTAAAATACCAACATACCTCCATTATGTTTCATCCCTTCCATGTCTCAACCAGACATTGCTCATGAATACCATCTCGTATTCACTACCATCTCACGAATACCATCTCGTATTCGCTACCATCTCATGAATACCATCTCGTATTCGCTACCATTCAATTCCGTCTCATTTTGAGACCAAATCTCGTTGCCATGCAACCAATCTTATCACCCGGACTTAACAGTCTCGAAAACCAAACCATAACAAAAAACCATAACCTAAAACTAAATAACATCCAAAACTATTCCAAAGATCATACCAACTAATCATGGAAGTTGGTCAGGCGCTCGTGACCGTAAGCTCATGATAGTTTTAAAATTCTGCAGAGTTTGTACCACTTTACCCACAAGTTTGTGATTTCGTCACCCGTCGGCGACTGCAGAACCTCCATTATACCAGTACACAACCGTCGGTGTATGGCCAAGAGATCACAAAATATCCTTTACAAAGGGGTTACTAGATGTATGGACTCACTAAGGTTTCACCGGCAAGCTAGAATCTCCAATTATCCCATCCATGGGCCCCCTCTTGTGCATGCAGTTCCCAGGGCAGTCCTCACTCGACTCCCATTCCCCGTGCCTTCCACGGTCCATAAAAATCTAGAAACTTTCCTAATTACTCAGCTAAGCCATGCCCATACTTGGCCTTGTAGTGGCACTGTTATCCTGGCATGTGCTCGCATGAACCGGTCCTTAGATCTACGACAAGTAACCACCATCTCATTCTACCTTATTCATAAACCAAGCTTGCCTAGATCTCCCTCTGATTCACGTTTATTAACAACATCAGTTTCTTATATTCTTACGAGTGCAGTTAGCTAGACACATCTATCTCGCTTCCCGTATCCCATGGACTCAGCGAAGCATAAAAACAAAAAAACCATACCCGACTCATAAACTTTCCCGGTGATAAGGGTGACTAACAAAACTAGTAAACTCCTATAAAAGGGTTTCCCATCAAATTGACTTAAGCACACACACGTTTTCACAAATAAAATAGTTTTTCAAAAACATGGGATCAATATGGTCAATGGGCACTTGCCTTGTTCTTGCGGTTCCTGTTGCTCTTGGATCTCGAAACCTTGTTGTTGCAACTCGTCGTAGATAGCTCTCTGATCTTGTCCTTCTATACATGATCACGCACATACAAGATTTACAGCAATCAATATCATGCACAAACTCTACTTTAAGATGCGATGCATGATGCATATGCATGCTAATCCTATGATGCAGTATTTTATTAGATTGGTTATACGTGTTCTTGAATAATTTGCATGGGTTTTACTATAAACAGAGGTGTTCAGATCAATTGTGGACATGGCAATGATCTTGACTCAAGATCTAGATCAGACCGATCAACACGTGATCTGTCCATGAAAAAGCTTCTGTTCGAAAGGAATCGAAGAACAGATGCAAAGAAAATGCGATAATGTCGTAAGGTGGTATTAGAGACCTACCTTACGTTCCTTCGGGTCCTTCCTAAGAACAGATCGTTGGCTCTCCTCCGGCGATGTCAATTGTGTTCCAGGCTCATCGGCGGTCTCTCCGGCGGTTGTACTTCGGCGAATGGGTTTAGCTCGGCGAGTTTAGGGCTAGGGCTCTAAGTTGTCAGCTCAGGAGGTTGAAAAGAAGTTCGTGGTTACGGCCAAAGGTTTTTTGGTTCTATTTATAATCGGGAAGAGAAGAGTCCTAATCTGATCGGAATTTGAATAAGAGTCCTATTCAAATGGTTTTTGAATCTTAACAACTTATTTTTAGTTGATTTGGTGCGGTAGCAACATGGAATTCGTGTCGGTTTCCTCCCGTACCGGTATTCGCACGAGTACAGAATCAAAAACCGCTTCAAATATCATTTCCTCCGCGGTGATGAGCTCCGGAGGCTTCACGTGTCCTGTGGGAACCTGGGCTCCCTTTTTGCAGAGACAAGCTCCGGTCGTGCCGCGTGTCAGGCGGGCGAGACCTTCCTCTCCTCAGAGGTGGGCTCCACGTGCGCCACGCGTCCTGGCGGGACGGGACCTACTCTCTTTCCAGAGACGAGCTCCGCGTGCGCCACGTGTCTGGTGGGTCGGGACCTTACCTCTCAATAGAGGCGAGCTCCGTGAACGCCACGTGTCAGTTCTGGACCTCCCCCTCTCTTCGAAGGTGGCTCCAAATGTGCCATGTGTCAGAGCCGGACCTCCTCTCTCTTCGGAGGTGAGCTCCGATAGTGTCACATGTCCTAACAGCGCCAGACTTCCTTTCTCCTCAGAGACGAGCTCCGAGGTTGACACGTGTCCAACAGTGACGGACCTCCCGGAGATGAGCTCCGGAGGTGACACATGTCCGATAGGACCGGACCTCCCGGAGATGAGCTCCGGAGGTGACACGTGTCCAGCAGGACCGGACCTCTCGGAGGTGAGTCCAAGAGCGACACGTGTCCCACGGGTCGGACCTCTCGGAGAAGAGCTCCGAGAGCGAAACGTGTCCCGCGCGGCTGGTCCTCTATTTTCCATGATGACTAGCTCCGGTGACGACACATGTCCTGCGGGACTGGCCTCGCTCCTTCCGCAGAGGCTAGCTTCGGGGGCAACACGTGTACCACGGGATCCGACCTTGCCCTTTGCCGCAGGGACGAGCCCCGAGCCTGCCACTTAGCCAGTTAGCGGCGGACCTCTCCCTCTTTGCGGGGATGAGCTCCAAAGGCACCACGTGGCCAACGAGCTGTGGAAGTTGTCTTCGGCGCTCTCGGTGAACTGGAATTTGCTCTTTTTGGCTACCTTTTTGATATTTTCTCTGCTTCTACTTATTTTAAATTGTTTTCTCCATACAAAATATGAATTCATGCAGAAACCGAAAATGAGGGTGTCACTATGTGATGACTCCATTGTACCTTGCACCATCGGATCACTTTGTTCCTCGTGACCCTTTCCTTCACGTCCAAAATTCGGACAGGGTGCTCTGTATAGGTCAGATCCTCTTGAAGTTCAAGTTCATCCATCGGTACTTGCTTTTCCGGTACTCTCAAGCACTTCTTGAGCTGGGATACATGAAACACGTCATGTACATCAAAGAGGTGTGTTGGGAGCTATAGTTGATAGGCTACTTCTCCTCGCTTGTTAAAAATCTTAATGGCCCGATATAGCGAGGTGCTAGTTTTTCTTTGATGTTGAAACATCGTTGGCCATGGATAGGCGATACCTTAAGGTATACGAAGTCTCCTACTTCAAAAGTCAACTTCCTTCGCCTATTGTCCGCATAGCCTCTCTTAGTGACTGAGCAGCCTTCAAGTTCTCCCGTATTGTTTGGACTTGCTTTTCAGCTTCTTGAAGCACTTCGGGTCCAAACACTTGGTTCTCTCCGGTTTCGTTCCAAAACATCAGCGTTCTACACTATCTGCCGTACAATGCCTTGAAAGGCGACATCTTCAAGCTAGCTTGATAGCTGTTGTTATAGGAGAACTCGACATACGGCAAACTCCTATCCTAACTACACCCATGTTTCAAGACGCAAGCTCTCAACATGTCCTCCAAAATTTGGTTTGTCCTTTCGGTTTGTCCATCGGTCTGCGGGTGGTAGGCGGAGCTAAAATTCAGTCGTGTACCCATAGCTTCATGCAGCTTCCTCCAGAACCTAGAGGTAAACTGAGAACCCCGATCTGAGACTATCCTCTTCGGGACTCCATGACGGCACACGATTTGCTCCATGTATAGCTCGGCTAGTTGTGCAACGTTGTACACGGTCTTAACAGGAAGAAAATGAGCGGTTTTCGTCAATCGGTCCACAATAATCAAGATTGAGTCGTAACCCGATCGAGTACGTGGTAATCTGACGATGAAATCCATACTGATGTCTTTCCACTTCCACTCAAGCACCTTTAAGGGTTGCAACAATCTAGCAGGTTTTTGATGTTCGGCATTCACCCATTGGCATGTGTCGCATAGGGCAACATACTCGGCTATGTCCCTCTTTATACCATCCCACCAATAACAAGTCTTCAGGTCCTTGTACATCTTGGTACTTCCGAGATGTATGGAATAAAGTGAGTTATGTGCCTCTTTTAATATCGTGTCACGGATGCGCTTCATGTTAGGCACACAAATCCTTTTTCCTAGCCAAAGCGTACCCTTCTCGTCTTCCTTGAAGTCCTTCTCTATTCCTTGTTGGATTCTTTCCTTGATCTCCTTGATCTCCTCATCCGTAGCTTGGCCATCTCTTATCTCTTGTTCCAATGAAGAGTGGAGTTCCATCATTTCCATCTCGTTCAAGAACCCGAGATGTAACCGTTCGAACTCCTTTCGTAGCTCGGCGGTAGCTCCCGAACCATGAGTTGGTGACATGCTCCCTTCCGGCTCAATGCATCGGCAACTACATTGGCCTTTCCGGGGTGATAGTTGATTCCAACATCATAATCCTTGATGAGTTCTGTCGAAGTGTTCGGTCGACACTTCCCCCGGGCCTGCACTGGGCAGCCCGCGGAGGTTCTTTTTTCGGTGGGGCTAGTCCCTTGCGGAGAGCTTGCACGGATGGATGAGTTAGTAAGAGCTTGACACGGTGAGTTTTACGTGGTTCAGGCCGCCGGAGCGTAAAACCCTACGTCCACGGCGAGCTATGGAGCTCGCTGTATTGCTTGCTGCTCAGGGCCGGAGTCCTGAGCTTGGGGGCGAGTTACAGCTTGGGAGTGAATGGCTAGCGTATGAGTTGCAGAGTGCGAACCCTTGCTATCGTCGCCTACCCGAGCCTTTTATAGTCCAAGACTCGGGTGGCTTACAAGGGGGCCCGGGACCCGACAGGTGGTCCCGGGGAGATTGACTGTTATCTACCGTATCTGCAGTTATGCCGGTAGTTGTCTCTGGCGAAGGCTTCCGAGTCTCCGTCTTGCCGCCCTGCCCATGCCGCATGCTAGTCGTAGTGGTTGATGACGGCGCAGGCGGCATGGGATGTCTTGTCGCGGTGTTTATTGGCTGGCAGGTTCTGACACCGCGCGCCAGTCTGTGATGCAACTGGGCGCAACGGCACCTGACACAGGCGTGCTCCGCGTCTTGGGAAGACGCGGGCCTTGAATACCTTGTACGGGCAAGGTATGGGGCGTCTTTACGCCCGCTGCCTATCGCTCGGGGGCAGGCAGCGCCGTTCTGCTGGCCACGTGGCGGGACCGGAGCCCTTCTCAGAGGAGAGGAGGGTCCAGCCCGCAGGGTACGTGGAGCCTCCGGACCTCTCCCCGTGGAGGGGGAGGTTCGGTTTCTGTAGGCCATGTGGCGGGCCCGGAGCTCCCCTCTGAGGAGAGGGAGGTCCGGCCCCGCCGGATACGTGGCACCTTCGGACCCCTCGCCCGCAGAGGGGGATGTCCGGCTTTTGTATGCCACGTGGCGGGCCCGGAGCTCTCCTCTGAGGAGAGGGAGGTCCGGCCCCGCCGGACGCGTGGCGCCTTCGGAGCTCTCCCTGCGGAGAAGGGCGAGTTCCTTAGGCATTTTCCCCTGTCCGTGGGGGTACCCCATATCGCGGGTACCGACAGTGGCCCCCAGGCCCATCTCAGGGGAGATAGCTAGCCCGAGGTGGGACCTCCATCTCTTCTGATCCGCGCACTTTCTCTAAGTCCCGCATTGACCGCTGCCGGAGCACGAATGGCCGCAGGATCGTGGGAGCGTGCGCCCACTTGATGGTTGCTTTTACTGCGGCGGTTGCCAAGACTGCCACTTCTGCATGTTGCGGCGCTTTCTTCGGGAACCGCCGAAGTGCCTTGCCGGCTTGTCTTCTTAGGAGACTGACTCCTTGACCCACCGCTCCAGTCGGGCGGCTTGGGTCCACCTGTCATCGGCGTTCGGTCTAGGAGCTGAAGCGGTTGCCGATGCGGTGTATTCGAAGGGTTCCGAATCGCTTGGGATTGCACCCGGGAAGGTTTTTAGAGGGGATCTTACCCGCATTGCGGTTTCCCTTCGCACCTCCCAGCGTTTCTTCTCGGACTATTGTGCTTTTGCCCTCTTGCCCTTGAGTCCTCCCTCGCCATGGCCTCCAACCCGCCACCAGAGAAGAAGCGCGCTCGATCTCCTCGAGCGGCGGCGTCTGTGCCAAGTCGTGAATCTGGGGTGCCTGGCACTCCTTCCGGTGGCGACTCGAAGAGGCTCCGGGCTGATGCGTTGAGGGGAGCTTCTGGGGCATCCCCTGCTCCGCCAGTTCAGGCGACTGCGGAGCGGCCGCCAGTGACGGCAGCGGGCTCTGGGAGTCCTACCCCGGCTCGGAAGTCGGGGTTCAGGGCCCGCTGGAGTGTCCGCGCTTCCCGGCCATCCCTGACTAGCGGGGAGTCTGTGCCGTTGCGCTCGGAGCCCGGGACAACTGCCGCGGCCCCCAAGCCAGCGCGAGCTTCTCCTGTTCCGGTGTGCCCGGGCTCCGCGGCGGCGTCATCTCTTCCTGCCGAGACGGCCGCCGCGGCCCCCAAGCCAGCGCAGGTCAACCCTGCACCAGGCGGCCCGGCCTTTATTCCAGCGCCGCCTTCCCCGTCTCGCCCCTCTCCACAGGTCAAGAAGCCAGAAGCTAAAGAGGGCCCGGCAGGTCCGGCTGCCAGAGCCCCGGCGCCAGCTTCTCCTGGCCGGCGTCTCGTCTTGGTTGCTGGTGCATCGACCCCCCTTGAGGACGAGGTGATGGAGGAGGTCGGGGGAACTGCCCCGGCCTCTGTTGCTCAATTGCCCCTGGCAGATGCCTTCGCGCTTACCGAGACAAGCGTCTGGCAGGTCTTGGCTGCACTAGGTCGCGAGCGGGAGGAGTATACAGTTGAACGGGATCGCCTCCTCACCTGGGGGAACCTTTTGCGGGAGCGGACCGCGAAGGTCAAGAGCGAGCTCGACTCCAGGCGGGAGTTGCTCGACTTCAGGGAAGTGCTCCTCGACCGGCTGAAGCGGGCTGTCGACCGCATGGACGCCGAATCGCGGCGGATCAACAGGGAGGCCGTGGAGGCACACGCCCGGGCCGAGGAGAGCCTCTCTGCCGCTGAGGAGATACGGCAGCGGTTGGAGCGCCGTAGACTCGCCGTTGAGGAACGGGAGCGTTCCACGGCAGCAGATGCGGAGAGGGTCGCCGCGCAGATGGCGGCGGGCGAGGACGACCTTCGAGCTCGGATCGAGGAGTTGGAGATTCTGAAGGCAGACCTCGACTTGAGGGAGGAACAGGTCTCCCGTGAACGCCGGGCGGTCTTGGAACGGGAGTTGGCCGCCGACTTCAAGGCTTCTGAGTTGGAGCGGGTTCGCCAAGACTCTCCACCTTTGGGAGAGCTCCCTGGCGGCCAAGGAGAAGGAATTCTCCGAGAGAAACCTAGAGGCCCTGCAGGCAGCCCGCCATGAGGTGGAGGAGCTTTCGGCCTTGCGGTCCTCCGAGGCTCATGCGGTCTCAAGCTTCGTTGATCGAGCGGGGTCCGCCCTGATCCCTCTTGGCTTCAGTCCGGTGAGGGCAGTGGCTCCTGCGCTGAAGGTGGCGGAGATGATCCCCGCGCTGGAGTCGATCGGCGCCAAGCTGGACAGGCTAGACTCGGTGGTCGCCAGCGAGCTTGAGGCCGAGGGACGCAGCCTAGCCTTAGAGGTCGCCTCACATGTGCTGGCATGCTTCAAGAGCCGCGACCCCTCTTTTTCGCTAGAACCAGCGAGAGAGGGCCCAGCCGCGGAGCGGGAGGAAGCTGCCAGGGCTGAAGTCGAGGATGTGGCTGCCCTAGTAGCCGCAAGGTTCCGGCGGGAGCCGGGAGGTCCTTAGGACTTGTTTCTCCCTTTTTATCGAGTCTGTAGTCCAGCTCATGGAGCCTCGCATAGTTTGACTCTTTTTATTTTTGTGTCTGTGATGCCTTTTCTCTCCTTCTTGGCTTTGCCTGACCGAGTCCTTAGCTCCGCAAGGTACTCAGAGGCCTTCTCCAATCTTGGAGCTCTGCACAGACACCTTCCCCGGGTCCTAACCGTGTTAGGGGCCCCCGGGTGTCTCCGGATCTCGCCCTATGGGGAGCTCCAAATCTGCCTGCCACGTGGCGGGTCCGGAGCCCCTCCTTAGGAGGCGGGAGCTCCGGCCCTGCTGGACACGTAGGGCTTTCGGAGCCCTCCCACCGGGGAGGGAGGTCCGGTTTCCGCCTGCCACGTGGCGAGCCCGGAGCCCCCCTCAGGGGAGGCGAGAGCTCCGGGCCCGCCGGACACGTGGGGCCCTCGGGCCTCGCCCCTGCTGAAGGGGCGGGACCCGGTCCTTCCAGTCCTAGGCCGGAGTAATTGGTAGCTCCTTTCCCCCCGCTTCATGCAGTCCCCGTTGCCGTAACCTGGAGGTCCTGCACACAGGCAGAGGAAACGTAATTCTCCTTGGGGGGTCCTCCCCTCCCGTCTCCTAGTCTTATTTGTCTTACGATCCTGATCCATTATACGGGGCTTGGGCAATTCTGTGCTCGAGGCGCCGGAGCTCCGGCTCCCTCCGAGGTCCGGGTACGGTCGTCCGATCCCTAGTACCGGGCCATGCGCTGGGGAAACAGAGTGCACGTGCTTTGGGTTCATGACCAGGCAAAGCGGTTGTTCTCCCCTGTACCTCCGGAGGGCAGGATGCGCATGCTTTGGGCTCATGGCCTGCTAAGCTATATATGCACCCTGGACCCCCCATGGACAACGCAGGCCTTTCCTGGAGGTGACCAACTGGCACCGCAACACCTGACTGGGGGAGGCCCGAGAGACTCACTCGGCCATCGGCAGGTGCCTCAAGCGCAGCCGCCCTCGGTAGGATAGCGAATGCTGACTATGGATGAGCGCGGGAGAGGGGGAGCTAGATGTACGATGAACATACATAGATAGTGCGATCATAAAAACTAATGCATAATTTAAATGAGCGCATGAGAGAGAGCTAAGTAGAACAGGTTTCTGTATTCATGCCCATAGGTGGAATTCTGGCTGTACATGAAGGCAATATTCCGCCTCGTCTACAAGGGAAGCAAGACTCTACACGCTTAGGGTCGGAACCAGGCTAAACTGGGCGTAGTCCTGTACCGTCCCTTGAGACTTAGCTGCCCCAAGCTCTGTTCCTAAATTCTATGGGATCCATTACAGAAGGGAATGACCCTGTTCTACTGATGCTCGGGGAGTAGGACTTACAGTGTTGCTCCACGCCAAGGATTTTGGAAACGGATCCCACACTCGGTTGAAAGGCATGTGTACCTGGGGCGGCAGCTTTCATGATTCGGAAGGGACCTTCCCTGCTGGGGGAGAGTTTATGGGTCCTTCTCGGGAAAGAGCGTGCCGCGAGACCAGGTTGCCCTTCTGCAGGTCCCCGACGCATTTGGTTCTTTGGCGGTAGTGCTTAGAGCATCAGCCGAGACCTTGCATTGTGGGGTGTTACCTGCAGCCGAGTCTTGTCGACGAGGTTGTTATCTTCACGCTGGATCAGGTCCTGCGCGGCTTCTCCTGTGGCCCCCCCCCCCCCCCCCGGGAGTTCTCCCCTTCTGGCTAAGGCCTTCAAGGGGTAGGTGGACCCGGGCTCCTCTTAGATGACCTAAGGCGTCTTCCCCTTCTGGCAAGGCCTTCAAGGGGTTGAGAGACCTTGGGCGGCCCCCGGGAGGTATGTCCGAGGCACGGAGGCGTGCTCTCGGGTGAGGCTGGCCCGACCTTGCACCATTGTGGTCGGTATTTGGGCTGCTGCGACTACTTGGGGCTTCTCCAAGGTTGACGCCGCAGCAGTGCAGCCTCCACTGACCCGGAACGGCAGCCGCGGCTGGCTACCGCCCTTGCCCGTCACCGTCGGAGCTGGAGTCCTCACCGTTATGCACTGTCTTTATGACACGCTGAGGCTCCTGAAACCCCACCTGATGGGTGGCGGTGACTGGGGCATCGACCTTCTGCTTGCCATCCCTCTGGGGGTAGGGCGGTGCTTCAGCTCTCTGCTGTCTTCCTTTGCGGAAGCGCTCTGCGAGCCTCTGGATATCCCAGCACTCGGCAGCAGTATGGTTGCCGGCGCCATGCACGGGGCATAGCCCGCCCTGGTCACTGTCTGGGGCCGGTGACTGCCGCTGCCTTTTGTCGGGGCGTGGCCCCCGAGCTCCACTAGTCGTCGCTGCTGCGGCGACGGGAGCCGTGAACGATGACTTCATCTTGCCACTCCCCCGGTTCTTGGCCTTCTTGCCACCCCCATAGGCAGCAGCGCCGGACCCGGGCTGTCCTCCTGACTCGGAGGTCGGCAGAGAGTGCCAGTTCCGCCCTTCAGCTGCTCTGGCGCATTTGTCCGCCAGGCTGAAGAGCTCGGAGACGTCGCAGACCTCTCTGGTCGCGAGCTTCTCAAGCATTTTCTCGTCCCGGACACCCTGCCGGAACGCCACCACCACAGAAGCACTTTGAATATGCGGGATGGTGTTGCGTACCTAGGAGAACCGCTGGATGAAAGAGCGCAGCGACTACCCAGGTTGTTGCTTGACGGCATGGAGGTCAAGCTCCGTGCCGGGACGGGTGTAGGAGCTGCCAAAGTTGGCGACGAACTGCCGGCAGAGCTCTCCCCAGGAGGTTATAGACCCCTGAGGGATATTCATGAGCCAAGACCGAGCTGGGCTGGTCAAGGCGACGGGGAAGTAGTTGGCCATGACAGCCTCATCCCCTCCTGCGGCAAGTACGGCGGTGGAGTAGATCTGGAGGAACTCTGCCGGGTTGATGCTACCGTCGTACTTCTCGGGCAGGTGCGGCCAAAACTTGCGCGGCCACCTCGCGAAGCGAAGGTGGGGCGCAAGGACCGCACATCCTGCTCCTGCTGCCGCAGGTATTGGCGCTGCGAACGCTTGGTTCGCACTTGGCACCATGTACCCCGGCATGGGCAAGGCTGCACCATAAACCGGGGGCGCTGCTTGTGGCGCATATGGTTGTGGCATATGCTGCGCGGTGTAAGCCTGAGGCAGGACTCGCGTGGCGAAGATCTGCCCTCCAGGCTGTGTCGAGGCCGACGTCATGCTGTCGCCAGCCTCATGGTTGCGATGCCTTTCTCGACGTCGCTCGAGGTACACCCGGGCATCCTGGCCCAAGTGGCACCGTTCCAGCTCCCTTCTCAGGTCCGTCGATGGGAGCCTGGAGGAGCTGGAATCCGCCGTTTGCCCGTCAACCGTGGGCGTGCGCGTCAGCGACACAGCCGGTTGACCGGGGCGTCACCCTCGCCGAAACCGATGGTTCGCGGCGGCGACGACGAGGCGGTCCACCTCGCGGACCCATTATTGGGTCGCAGAATGGGGCGCATCCCCAGCAGGTGGGTTGCGCAGCAGTGCTCTTGCTGCAGCTAGCGCACCCCCATGGTGTACGCTCAGCGCTGCAGAAGATCTCACACTGGTCGGAGCCTGCATCGCCGGAGTCGGCTGCTGGCTACCAGCTTGTGCCGACACACTCCGTCCTGAGTGCGTCGACATGTACTCCCCACTGGTCACGGTTCGCCGTGAACGCGGAGGGGGAGAGTTTGCCGCTGAGGGAAGCTTGGTCATCTTCGTCGGTGGAAACTCGTCGCACAAGGGGAAAAACCCCCTACCTGGCGCGCCAAATGTCGAAGTGTTCGGTCGACACTTCCCCCGGGCCTGCACTGGGCAGCCCGCGGATGTTCTTTTTTCGGTGGGGCTAGTCCCTTGCGGAGAGCTTGCGCGGATGGACGAGTTAGTAAGAGCTTGACACGGTGAGTTTTACGTGGTTCAGGCCGCCGGAGCGTAAAACCCTACGTCCACGGCGAGCTATGGAGCTCGCTGTATTGCTTGCTGCTCAGGGCCGGAGTCCTGAGCTTGGGGGCGAGTTACAGCTTGGGAGTGAATGGCTAGCGTATGAGTTGCAGAGTGCGAACCCTTGCTATCGTCGCCTACCCGAGCCTTTTATTGTCCAAGACTCGAGTGGCTTACAAGGGGGCCCGGGACCCGACAGGTGGTCCCGGGGAGATTGACTGTTATCTACCATATCTGCAGTTATGCCGGTAGTTGTCTCTGGCGAAGGCTTCCGAGTCTCCGTCTTGCCGCCCTGCCCATGCCGCATGCTAGTCGTAGTGGTTGATGACGGCGCAGGCGGCATGGGATGTCTTGTCACGGTGTTTATTGGCTGGCAGGTTCTGACACCGCGCGCCAGTCTGTGATGCGACTGGGCGCAACGGCACCTGACAGAGGCGTGCTCCGCGTCTCCGCGTCTTGGGAAGACGCGGGCCTTGAATACCTTATATAGGCAAGGTATGGGGCGTCTTTACGCCCGCTGCCTATCGCTCGGGGGCAGGCAGCGCCGTTCTGCTGGCCATGTGGCGGACCCGAAGCCCTTCTCAGAGGAGAGGAGGGTCCGGCCCGCGGGGTACGTGGAGCCTCCGGACCTCTCCCCGCGGAGGGGGAGGTTCGGCTTCTGTCGGCCACGTGGCGGGCCCGGAGCTCCCCTCTGAGGAGAGAGAGGTCCGGCCCCGCCGGATACGTGGCACCTTCGGACCCCTCGCCCGCAGAGGGGGAGGTCCGGCTTTTGTATGCCATGTGGTGGGCCCGGAGCTCTTGTAAGGGTCTCAGTTTTTGACACCCATTTGCAGTGTTCATCACCACACCACACACCTCATTTGAGCAAGAATGATGAACACAAATGAAGAGCAAGTAACAATTATCAACATGCTCATTAGAGAACAAACTCACACATTGCAAAAGTGGTATTTCCCACATGTGATATAGATGGGCTGGACATATGAAAACTCCTACACTTTGCTAAGAATGTCCATGCCAAGTTTCACCCAAATTCAAAACCTTTTTGAGGTCATTTTGGGTATAGATAGGAGGAGGGCAGTTTGAAACCATATTCAAATTCAAACTGTTTCCACCCACTGAATTTAAAAGTGGGAGGCATATTCTCACTCAGCACATTTTTGTGAGCTCCCACACCAAGTTTCACTCCATTTGGAGTTAATCTTGACATGAGCTAAGGGGGAGAAATTCAAACTTTATTTGAATTTCAAACTGAACTTGTGCTGAAATTCATTCAAACCAAACCTCATTTGAACTTTGATCAATTCAAATGGCTCATGGGTGAATAATTTGAATTGCCAAGGGTAGTATAGGGTTCACTGTTTACCACAGCTGTTAGGAGTAAATTTCAGAGGTTAAAAGGAGGGGTGGGACCCACATGTCAGTCTCTGCCTCAATACAAACCGACTGAAACACAGTTCAGTCGGTTCCCGGCTGCTGTGTGCGCGCGCCACCGAAGGGGGGCAGCCGGCGCCAGCTCCTGCTGCGCGCCCCAAGCCGGAGACCAGCCGCCGGGCTATTTATTCCCTCCCCGGCGTGCTCCGATCACTCACTCCCCGAGCTGCCGGCATACTCGGCCGTTTTTCCCACTGCCATCACCGCCGCTCGAGCTCCCGCTTGATCAAGCCGATCACTCGCGAGCACAGCCTCCTCCACAGCAAAACGGCACCAAGGGATCGAGAGCAACCTCCCACACTCCGGTTTGGCCAGTGAGCAAGCTTCCTCGAGCTGTACGAGCCGTTTCTCCGGCGAGCCAAACATCGCCGCCGATCGGGCTCCCGTGGACAGCACGGCACAGCCGTTGTCACGTCCTCTTCTCTACACAAGAAAGGTGCGTGATTGTATGTAGATGGAGTAGCCGAAAGCCGTTTGGCGATTGATCAACCCTCGGCCGAGAATTTCCAAATTTATTCTTGATCAGTTCATAAGAACCGAGCTCACCTTCGGGTGAAATTCGTGCTCTATGCACGAAGGTTGGACGAGCTCGTTACCTAGTAGCTTCTACGCACGATAGCGCCCACGCTCGAACTGGGATTAGAGAAAACCATCGAGAATCGGCCATGATATGGCTGTTTTCCCCGCCGCCATGGCTGAACACCTCGGCTCACCGTCGAGAGCCTAGTTGCCGGTATTTCTAGCTTCCACCCAGCCCTAGTTCGTGTTTCCCATGCCCTACTGATGCTCTCCGACCGATTTCCGGTCGATTTTGTGCACGGGAGAGCGGGACCGACCTCACCGGAACCCTAGCAGGTGCTGTCACCGGTGCGCACGGGTTTCCGGTCATCGCCGGCGACCGGCGACCCTACCATCGAGTCCAGGGGGTCGGAGAAGGGGCAGGCGGCAAGTTTCGGGCCGGGGGGTGGCCGGGAACTCAGTTCCGGCGAGGGTCGCCGGAGAACGCCGCCGCAGCGCAGTTGGCGCGAGGAGGGAGACGACGCACTGTGTGCGGGGCCCACAAGCCAGAGTTTAAACTTTTCCCCGAATTTCAGTTTTAGTTCAAACTTCAAATCCTTATAACTTTGGCTAGAAAGCTCAAATTGAGTGAACCAAATTTTGCTAGATTCAGCTCCCTGAGTACTTTCCAGAAAATCAAGTTTCACTTCATGAAATTCCTTATTTCTCCAGAATTAATTCCTTAAAGTTTAAACTGTTAGGAATTTTAACTGGAGAATCCTGTGGAGGAAAATCCTGAAATTTTGCTGGGATATTCACCAAAATATCCTTGAACTACCATAAAAATTTCAGATCCATTTGAGCTCATTTAGTCCACCTAATGGTGTGATTAGTGAAACTGTTCCAGAGAAAATAGAAAATGTTCAGAAACATTTTCAGAAATTTCTCTGAAATTGTTTAGCTCATATCTTTAGTTAGAGACTTCCAAATTAAGTGAGACCAACTCCATTAGAACCCTCTGAAAATCTAGTTTTCAGAAAGTCATAGTTGTCTCATGAAAATTCCTAGAACACCCTGAGAGTTCCAATTAAGGTCAAGGACATAATTATTTGTGGAGGGCTCAAATGAGCTTTGCTGCAACTAAAACTTGACCAAGTCTTTGTTTAGGTTGTAACCAAGCCACAGTAAAAGTTTCACAGTCATTGGGTCTGTCTAGCAAGGATTGTAGATTTCACAACTTCAAAGTTAATACAAATGCATTTAAATTAATACATACATTGCTCTTATCATGTAGTCGCTAAGGTCGAGGAGGACCCGAAGTCCTAGACTTCGTTACTCCGGAGGAACAGCTAGCCTACGACCAAGAGCAGCAAGGCAAGCTCCGGTTTGCATTAACCATTTTTACAATTTTTTATTGTTTTGAGCACATACTTGTTTCCTTTCTTCTGTGCATTAGAGTCTTGTTTGGAAACCCCACTGCATAGCCAAGAAAACCATGGGTTGGGGTTTAGGATTGCAAACTCCGTTAGCCACTGCATTGCTAGGATAGAGTAGGATTCGGTACAAGTCGAGTAGTTGGGACTACTCGCGAGCATAGGCTAGAGGCACATTGCTCGGGTAGAGATAGCACATGATACACATGGCAAGAAAATGAGACCGAGCGGAGAGTAAGGGCAGCAGGACTTTGGGGCCTGTGTGCTGTAGCTCCGTTTGTGTCGATTGAGGACCGAGCCGTGTGCGGGCCTGTTGAACAAGTTAGAACAGTACCGAAGACCTACCGGCTATATGGGAACCGGGAAACTGATGTAACTCGGGTAGCTGGGTATTGAGGCATTGCCCGTCGTTCAGAGGGTAGGTTGAGAGCTCGAGGTGTAAATCAGCTGGCGGCACAGAGATGCGCGTGCAGGGACCTCTTGCTCGGGACGATGGGACCGGTTCAATATTTGGCTGACGGGTGAAAGGTAGTCGCGTACGGCGTCCGTGATGGTTGTTGTAGGCAACATCGAGTACGGGCGTACGTGACGGGTTGTTCGGGTAACCCTGCAGGTGTAAATCGATTATAATCGCCGTCCCTCGCGGTCAGTGAGTACCACTTGTTCACTGTACCGTGACGTAGAAAGAACAGGCTAGTTACATGTTAAAATGTTGCTGATTGAAAGCTGGACATTGATTGTTAATGATATGCTGTAGCTTAGTGCTAACTAAAGTTCTTTTCAACTTTGGGCAAAGTACATGAGAGAAATGCGTTTCTTGTTTGATTGCGGCTCTCTCATGTGCCTTCGCGTAAGGTTCTCCACAACCTGCTGCTAAAACTTGAAAGTAAGGTTCTACTAATTAGGCGAGTCCTTGCAAATGATTTTACCTCATGTAACCCATTACCCTCATGTAGAAGTTCCATGTTTAGGTGAGACGGGTCAGACTTGCTGAGCCTTCGTGCTCACTGCTTGTGTTTGAAGCTTTTGCAGGGTTCTATGAGGAAGGGACTCCCGAAGAGGAGGCGGAACCCCAGGAGGGGAACTCCGTCGAGTGGGAGTCGTGCACGCCGCAGAGTTAGTGTGCGTGTGTGCTAGCAAGGACACGTTCGAGGGCTGAACGTGCTCTTGATGCTTAGTCTACGCCCGCGAGTGTAGACTGAACTTATTTTGATGTAAATATGTTCATAAACTTGTTTATGTAATAAAACTTCCGCTTCCGCTTTGTACCTTTGACGTGTGTTATACGGTGTTGTGCAACGCAACACCCCTCGGCGTGATCCTGGCTCGACAGGACCAATGGGGTCGTGTCAGCGTGGTATCAGAGCTCGCTTGAGGTTTAACACAGTACAAAGGTCTTCTTTTTCAAAAATCCAGTGAGGAACGAGTTAGTAGCCCGTATAAGGATGTTATTAGTATATAGAAAGTGGCTTAGTAACCTATTTGTTATGTCGGAAAATCGTGCATCTCGGGACGTTCATGTCTTGGGGGGTGCACGTAAGCGCTGTCCACCAGTGCGCACAAGCTGAAGGGTGGAGCCCCACGGGTGGCAGGTAACCCGACCCGCTTTAGTATCCTCTATGACTCTTCATGTCGTTTGGGGTATTCGAGCAACGTCTGTCCCTGGCGTGCATGGTGCAACCTGGGAGACCCCGTCACGTGGTCTGAAACGTGAACACGTAACTCAAGGCGTGTTTGGCTTGAGAACATTCGGGCGAGTGATGACGGCCGGGTGTACAAACTGTATGGATTCCGGGCTCGGTGTGCAGCCGAGTCTGATGATTGTTTGAGTTTCTGCAGGTAGCCTGACCACGAAACGGTAGACGTGTAGCATTCGTGTGCGAGTGACGAGTAGTGCCACTGAACTAACGAAGCCGGCTAAATCCGGTATAGGTTTTTCTTTGTGAGGACGTAGTACCGACATAAGCTGGTGACGCATCGACGTCACACCCAACTAAATGAACAACTTCATTTAAAAATTTGAAGGTTTTGATCCAAAGTAGTAAAACTTGATGTAACTCCTTCCCTTGAACAGGATATTCAAAGCTAATAAGTTTTCAACTTATAGGATGTTAAGGACAGAGCACTCTGTTTTCAGCTGAATCAAGGCTGAAGTTAATCAGAGGTTAGAGGTTGAGTTCTTTCGAGGTTGGGGTCGTATGATACATTTCTGGAAAGCTTTGGAAGAGCTTTACAACTTTTCTGTTGAGTTCCAGAGGTGTTTCATCCCTTAACCACTCGAAAAATGCCGTAGAGTTGAAACTGTCCAGAAAACAGGACGGAGCAAAGACTCTCTGTAGACTCTCTGTAAATTAAGCATAACTTCCTGCATAAAAATCCAAAAATAGAAAATGAGGTAGTTCTGGAAAGCTTATGAGATGGGTTACAACTTTGTAACAGAAAGTTTTGTCAGATTAGGAACAGAATTAACTGGGATTCTTGGAGCAAATCAGTACCTAAGGCAGGGAGGTGCTGTCCAATTGTTCCCAGAAATTCTGTTAACTTTGACATCTCCTAACTTTTGAACCAGGAAAGATCTTAGGCCAACCAAATACTTTCTGGAAAGCTATTGAAGTTAACTTTAACTTTGATGTTGAGCTCCAGGACTGGTTTTGCTTTTAACCTGGCCTAAATCAGATTGATATGGAAACTGGTCAGGGCTGTCATGGTAACAGCAGATCAGCAGTCAAATTTGTTTAAAAATTTGAACTATGTTTCCAAGTGTTATGGGTTCAATGACATATCTTATGTTATAACTCAATGGGTTACTGTTTAAATAAATATTTGACATTTCTCAAATATATTTTTACAGATGGCAGCAGATAAACGGTTGGAGAACGGGTGGGTAGTTTCCCACTGCTCTGACCGTAGCGGCTACCCGGAAGCATTGTGGCAAATGCTCCAATATTTCGGGTACAACCAGATGCCGCAATACTTCGCCAAGGAGGAAGGCGAAGAGGAGAGCAAGACGTGGATGATCCATGTCGAGGTTCCCGCAGGACCTACGCCACCCGGTTGGATGCCATTCACCGTCACGGTGAGAGGAAGACAACCGGAAGGGATGTGGCAAGTGGCAGCCCGTGACACTATGTCACGTTTCTGCCAACTACACGTGCAGGCTATGGAGGGAACTCCATACGCACTCGTTCCGGTGGAGGGACGAGCTCAGCATGTGTGGGAAGAAAGGTACCTGGAGGCAACAGACCCGACTTGCCCAAGGTACAACCCCGCGGAGGCAAACCTCAGCCTCCAAATGAGGGCGGGAAACGCTGTGATGGACAGCCAAGCTGTTCATACGGAGCATCTCGCCACCAAGCTCAAGGAGAGCACGAGCCGTGGAGATCATTTTGAGAGTGCTCACAGTGCACTCCGCAATGTGCTCCTTCCGACGATCAAGCGACTGAATGAACAACACAATCAGTTGCGTCGTCTGAAGAAGGCAAAGAAGAAGAGCCGTGTTGACATCGCGGCGTTGCAAGAGCTGGTGCAGACCCTAACCCAGCAGAATGAGGACCTTGCTCAAGAACGGGACGACGCTATTGAGGAAGGACAAGGCTGGGAAGAGGACTACAACCAGGCTATGGACGAGGTGCATGCATTGCAGGACCTCGTGCCCCCGGTATTGGGCGTACCGGTAGTCTTGGGTCTTCCAGCCATGGGAGAACCTGGAATGGGAGAAGAGGTGGTAGACCCCGAGCCACCAGCCGAGGTACCGGAGGAGGACGACCCACAGGAGGTCGAGTTCTACTCCGAGTAGGGGGTTACGATTGCCAAGTAGGGCAGCTAGGGTAGCGTAACCCAACTTTTGTAATCGGTGACATGTCGTATAGACAGTGGCGTATGTATAGGTAGTGACGACATGAGCACGACTTCTCGGAGACCCGAGAATAATGTATCTTGTATAAAGTTTATGCTTTATCAATATATGTGAATGTTGTGCAAATTGATCGTGTGTCACTTCGATACCTACTGTTGCGTATGGAATTTTTAGTAAGACATGTGCTAATTGCTGCTGTTTTGAATTTCAGAATGACGCGTACTCGTGCCAACCCTGACGTTGGGGGTACCAGTCAAGGGGGAGAGACCTCCCAACCACCTCCCGAGGACTCCTCGGGACAGCAACAGCAACAGCAACAGCAAACACCGCCACCGCCACTGCCAACGGTTACATTGGCCGACATTGTCGCGGCAATGGCGGGTTCACATCAGCAGCACACAGAGCTGCTGCAAACGTTAATTGCGAATACGTCTCGCCCAGAGAGACGTCAAGATCGTGAGGAGCGCCAACAGAGCTCCTACTCTGACTTCCTGGCGACTCATCCCCCTGTATTCTCAAGGGCGGATGAACCACTTGACGCGGACAACTGGCTCCGCGCCATAGAGATGAAATTCGGGCTGCTCCAAATCAGCGAGCAGCGCAAGACTCAGTTCGCGGTCCAGCAGCTCCAAGGATCCGCGAGCGCGTGGTGGGCCAACTTCTGTGCTTCACAGCCCACCGACCGAGCGCTGACCTGGGCGGAGTTCCGGACGGCCTTCAGGGCCTATCATATACCGCCCGGTTTGATGAAGAGAAAGACGCAGGAATTCCTACACCTGCAACAAGGGAGCCGGAACGCGCTGGAATACTCCAGGGCGTTCAACGGTCTCGCGCTCTACGCGTCGTATCACGCGGATACCGACGAGAAGCGGCGAGACCACTTCTACCAGGGGCTTAACCCGCTCCTGAAGGACAAACTGGCGATGTTCAATCGCGGCAGCCTCAACGACATAATTGATGCTGCGATTGTTCAGGAGGACTCCGGCAAGGAGTTGGCGGCGGCAGAGCGAAAGCGAAGCGCGCCGCAAAGCAGCGGAGAAGGAGGCGGTCCTTCTCAGAAGTTTCGGATGGTGAATCGCCCACCATCAGGTCCACGCTGGCAACCACCACAGCAGTCGATGCCGTTCCGCAGTCGGCCGTACTCTTCACCGGCATTCCGGCCGGCACTGCCAGCACCACCGCAACAACAACAGCAGCAGCGGGTGATGCCGCGTGCGTTTGCACCTTCGCAACGCATGCCGGGCTTTCGTCCATCGAGTACTCCACCCGCAGCGGCCACATGTTACAAGTGTGGTCGTCCAGGACACTTCGCGAGCAGTTGCCCGGAGAGGCAAGGCGGCGGAGTGGCACCACAGTTTCCGGGGAGGAATCAACCCCGGAACCCTACTAATGCGCGGCGGGCAAACCCTAGGCCCGGTACTGTCCACCAGCTTGCCATTGAGGACGTGCCGGAGGGCGAGCCAATCCTTGCGGGTATGTTCCAACTCCACCAGCATCCCGCTATAGTACTATTTGATTCAGGCGCCACGCATAATTTTATTAGCCAAGCTTTCATTGCTAAACACAGTTTGCCAATACTACCCACCGATAGTCCATATTTAATTTGTTCACCGGGTGGGAAGATTTCAGCAAGCGTAATGGTCTCCAAAATACCATTATGCTTAGCGGGTAGAGTGTACCCCACGTCTCTCATTATCTTAGAGGGACAGAAGGTCGATGTCATCCTAGGGATGTCGTGGTTAACCCGCCACGGCGCTGTTTTAGACACCGTCCTTCGAGTCGTGCACTTAAATTCAGAGGTGCACGGTTCTCACTCATTATTTCTGGACAGTCCAGAAATAAAACTTTCAAGTGTCTATCAGTCCACAACTATCAGATTGGAAGACATTCCAGTGGTCCGGGAGTTTCCTGATGTATTCCCGGATGATTTACCGGGGATGCCACCCGATAGAGAGGTGGAGTTCAAGATTGAACTCGCACCGGGAACCATGCCAATATCCCGAAGGCCGTACAAGATGGCGCCCAAGGAGTTGGCTGAACTGAAGACTCAGCTCACGGACCTTCTGGAGAAGGGTTTTATTAGGCCGAGCTCCTCGCCATGGGGCTGTTCGGCATTATTTGTCAAGAAGAAGGATGAGACGCTGCGGCTTTGCATGGACTACCGTCCATTAAATGCCGTAACCATCAAGAACAAGTACCCGTTGCCACGGATCGACATGTTGTTTGATCAGTTGGTCGAAGCAAAGATCTTTTCCAAAATGGATTTAAGATCCGGGTACCATCAGATTAAGATAAGGGCGGAGGACATTCCAAAGACAGCTTTCTCGACAAGGTACGGACTTTATGAGTATCTGGTCATGTCCTTCGGCCTCACCAATGCTCCAGCTCACTTCATGTACTTAATGAACTCGGTGTTCATGCCGGAGCTGGACAAGTTTGTCGTGGTCTTCATCGACGACATCCTAGTATACTCCAAGTCGGAGGAAGATCACAAGAAACATCTGCGTATAGTCTTGCAACGGCTGCGGGATCACAAGTTATACGCAAAATTCAGCAAATGCGAGTTTTGGATATCGCAAGTGCCTTTCCTCGGGCATATCATCTCAGCAGAGGGTATCGCTGTGGACCCGAGCAAGATCACGCAAGTGCTGAATTGGAAATCCCCGAGAACTGTGCATGAGGTACGGAGTTTCCTCGGACTCGCGGGATATTATCGGAGGTTCATTCCGAACTTCTCGAAGATTGCCAAGCCAATGACAGAGCTGCTGAAGAAGGCTACCAAATATGTTTGGAGTCCAGCATGTGAAGCAGCATTCAAGGCTTTAGTCAAGCACCTGACATCAGCACCGGTTTTGGCGCAGCCAGACACAACAAGACCGTTCGATGTGTACTGCGATGCATCTGGCATTGGGCTCGGATGTGTGCTGATGCAAGACCGAAGAGTGGTCGCGTATGGATCACGGCAGCTTAGGAACCATGAGCGGAATTATCCAACTCACGACTTGGAGCTCGCTGCCGTGGTACTTGCACTGAAGATGTGGAGGCACTACCTACTCGGTAACCTCGTACATTTATACACCGACCACAAAAGCCTCAAGTACATATTCACTCAGAAGGAGCTGAACATGAGGCAACGGAGATGGTTAGAACTGATAAAGGATTACGAGATAGAGATCCATTATCATCCGGGCAAGGCAAACGTTGTGGCGGACGCGCTAAGCCGCAAGTCACACGTCAATAATCTGACCATCACACCGTTGGAAGAGGGCGAACCACCACTACATGTGATTCCACACGGAGCTCTCTACAACCTAGCTTTGATCCCCACCATCCGTGAAGAGATAGCGGCAGCCCAGAGGAATGACAAGGGTATGTCCCATTTGCGGAGACGTGTAGACAGTGGGGAGTTGAAATGTTTCCGGAAGGACGGAGACGGCATCCTGTGGTTCAAGGACCGGATCGTCGTACCCCGAAACCCGGAGCTACGGAAGAAAATCTTTGATGAGGCTCACTTATCAAAATTTTCTATTCACCCCGGCAGCAACAAAATGTATCAAGAACTCAGAAGAAAGTTTTGTGGACACGGATGAAGCGAGAGACTGCCAAATACGTGTCCGAGTGTGATACATGTCGAAGGGTGAAGGCAGACCATATGCGGAAACCGGGACTGCTGCAACCACTGGGCATTCCTGCCTGGAAGTGGGAGGACGTGAGCATGGATTTCGTCGTCGGTTTACCCACCACCTTACAGAAACATGATTCTGTGTGGGTGATCGTCGATCGGCTCACCAAAGTTGCCCATTTCATCCCGGTCAACACCAACTACAATGCCAAGAAGTACACTGAACTGTACATCTCACGGATCCTATGCTTATACGGCGTACCCTATACCATCATATCGGACCGGGGCACTTTATTTGTGTCCCGTTTTTGGGAGCAGCTACACGCTGCCTTAGGGACGAAGCTGATCCGTAGTTCAGCCTACCACCCGCAGACGGATGGACAAACCGAGCGGGTAAATCAGATTCTAGAAGATATGCTACGAGCTTGCGCTATCGACCACGGCAAGAATTGGGATGATCACTTGCCGTTAGCCGAGTTCTCGTACAACAATGGGTACCAAGCCAGCATCAAGATGGCGCCCTACGAGGCGCTATACGGCAGGAAATGCCGCACACCATTGAACTGGTGTGAGTCTGGCGAGAGGGTTACCTTCGGGATTGACCTTGTCAACAACGCGGAAGAAAAGGTTCGACTGATTCAAGCGAACCTAAAAGCCGCTCAATCCCGTCAAAAACAGTATGCGGACCGGAGAAGGCGCCCATTACAATTCGAAGTTGGAGATCACGTATATCTACGGGTGTCTCCAATGAAGGGCATAAACAGATTTGGGGTGAGAGGAAAGTTAGCGCCCTGCTTCATCGGTCCATTCCAGATTACCGAAAGATGTGGATCGGTGGCATACCGACTGAAATTACCAGAAGCACTTTCCGGTGTGCACGACGTCTTTCACGTTTCCCAGCTGAGGAAGTGTCTCAAGCTATCAACTACCGTTCAGCTGGAAGACATTGAAGAACTGCAACCGGATCTCACCTATCGGGAGGAACCGGTGCAGATTATTGATGAAAAGGCCCGAACCACACGCAACCGTACGTTGTGGTTCTACAAGGTTCTGTGGAGTAATCACTCTATGGACGAAGCGACATGAGAGAGTGAAGAATTCCTTCGCACTAACTACCCCGACTTTCTCACGTCGCATATCCGGTAATTTTCCACCGTCCTCTCTCTCATTTTCACCTTATAATCTCGGGACGAGATTCTTTTAAGGGGGGAGGAATGTAAGGGTCTCAGTTTTTGACACCCATTTGCAGTGTTCATCACCTCATTTGAGCGAGAATGATGAACACAAATGAAGAGCAAGTAACAATTATCAACATGCTCATTAGAGAACAAACTCACACATTGCAAAAGTGGTATTTCCCACATGTGATATAGATGGGCTGGACATATGAAAACTCCTACACTTTGCTAAGAATGTCCATGCCAAGTTTCACCCAAATTCAAAACCTTTTTGAGGTCATTTTGGGTATAGATAGGAGGAGGGCAGTTTGAAACCATATTCAAATTCAAACTGTTTCCACCCACTGAATTTAAAAGTGGGAGGCATATTCTCACTCAGCACATTTTTGTGAGCTCCCACACCAAGTTTCACTCCATTTGGAGTTAATCTTGACATGAGCTAAGGGGGAGAAATTCAAACTTTATTTGAATTTCAAACTGAACTTGTGCTGAAATTCATTCAAACCAAACCTCATTTGAACTTTGATCAATTCAAATGGCTCATGGGTGAATAATTTGAATTGCCAAGGGTAGTATAGGGTTCACTGTTTACCACAGCTGTTAGGAGAAAATTTCAGAGGTTAAAAGGAGGGGTGGGACCCACATGTCAGTCTCTGCCTCAATACAAACCGACTGAAACACAGTTCAGTCGGTTCCCGGCTGCTGTGTGCGCGCGCCCCCGAAGGGGGGCAGCCGGCGCCAGCTCCTGCTGCGCGCCCCAAGCCGGAGACCAGCCGCCGGGCTATTTATTCCCTCCCCGGCGTGCTCCGATCACTCACTCCCCGAGCTGCCGGCATACTCGGCCGTTTTTCCCACTGCCATCACCGCCGCTCGAGCTCCCGCTTGATCAAGCCGATCACTCGCGAGCACAGCCTCCTCCACAGCAAAACGGCACCAAGGGATCGAGAGCAACCTCCCACACTCCGGTTCTGCCAGTGAGCAAGCTTCCTCGAGCTGTACGAGCCATTTCTCTGGCGAGCCAAACATCGCCGCCGATCGGGCTCCCGTGGACAGCACGGCACAGCCGTTGTCACGTCCTCTTCTCTACACAAGAAAGGTGCGTGATTGTATGTAGATGGAGTAGCCGAAAGCCGTTTGACGATTGATCAACCCTCGGCCAAGAATTTCCAAATTTATTCTTGATCAGTTCATAAGAACCGAGCTCACCTTCGGGTGAAATTCGTGCTCTATGCACGAAGGTTGGACGAGCTCATTACCTAGTAGCTTCTACGCACGATAGCGCCCACGCTCGAACTGGGATTAGAGAAAACCATTGAGAATCGGCCACGATATGGCTGTTTTCCCCGCCGCCATGGCTGAACACCTCGGCTCACCGTCGAGAGCCTAGTTGCCGGTATTTCTAGCTTCCACCCAGCCCTAGTTCGTGTTTCCCATGCCCTACTGATGCTCTCCGACTGATTTCCGGTCGATTTGGTGCACGGGAGAGCGGGACCGACCTCACCGGAACCCTAGCAGGTGCTGTCACCGGTGCGCACGGGTTTCCGGTCATCGCCGGCGACCGGCGACCCTACCATCGAGTCCAGGGGGTCGGAGAAGGGGCAGGCGGCAAGTTTCGGGCCGGGGGGTGGCCGGGAACTCAGTTCCGGCGAGGGTCGCCGGAGAACGCCGCCGCAGCGCAGTTGGCGCGAGGAGGGAGACGACGCACTGTGTGCGGGGGCCCACAAGCCAGAGTTTAAACTTTTCCCCGAATTTCAGTTTTAGTTCAAACTTCAAATCCTTATAACTTTGGCTAGAAAGCTCCAAATTGAGTGAACCAAATTTTGCTAGATTCAGCTCCCTGAGTACTTTCCAGAAAATCAAGTTTCACTTCATGAAATTCCTTATTTCTCCAGAATTAATTCCTTAAAGTTTAAACTGTTAGGAATTTTAACTGGAGAATCCTGTGGAGGAAAATCCTGAAATTTTGCTGGGATATTCACCAAAATATCCTTGAACTACCATAAAAATTTCAGATCCATTTGAGCTCATTTAGTGCACCTAATGGTGTGATTAGTGAAACTGTTCCAGAGAAAATAGAAAATGTTCAGAAATATTTTCAGAAATTTCTCTGAAATTGTTTAGCTCATATCTTTAGTTAGAGACTTCCAAATTAAGTGAGACCAACTCCATTAGAACCCTCTGAAAATCTAGTTTTCAGAAAGTCATAGTTGTCTCATGAAAATTCCTAGAAAACCCTGAGAGTTCCAATTAAGGTCAAGGACATAATTATTTGTGGAGGGCTCAAATGAGCTTTGCTGCAACTAAAACTTGACCAAGTCTTTGTTTAGGTTGTAACCAAGCCACAGTAAAAGTTTCACAGTCATTGGGTCTGTCTAGCAAGGATTGTAGATTTCACAACTTCAAAGTTAATACAAATGCATTTAAATTAATACATACATTGCTCTTATCATGTAGTCGCTAAGGTCGAGGAGGAACCCGAAGTCCTAGACTTCGTTACTCCGGAGGAACAGCTAGCCTACGACCAAGAGCAGCAAGGCAAGCTCCGGTTTGCATTAACCATTTTTACAAATTTTTATTGTTTTGAGCACATACTTGTTTCCTTTCTTCTGTGCATTAGAGTCTTGTTTGGAAACCCCACTGCATAGCCAAGAAAACCATGGGTTGGGGTTTAGGATTGCAAACTCCGTTAGCCACTGCATTGCTAGGATAGAGTAGGATTCGGTACAAGTCGAGTAGTTGGGACTACTCGCGAGCATAGGCTAGAGGCACATTGCTCGGGTAGAGATAGCACATGATACACATGGCAAGAAAATGAGACCGAGCGGAGAGTAAGGGCAGCAGGAGTTTGGGGCCTGTGTGCTGTAGCTCCGTTTGTGTCGATTGAGGACCGAGCCGTGTGCGGGCCTGTTGAACAAGCTAGAACAGTACCGAAGACCTACCGGCTATATGGGAACCGGGAAACTGATGTAACTCGGGTAGCTGGGTATTGAGGCATTGCCCGTCGTTCAGAGGGTAGGTTGAGAGCTCGAGGTGTAAATCAGCTGGCGGCACAGAGATGCGCGTGCAGGGACCTCTTGCTCGGGACGATGGGACCGGTTCAATATTTGGCTGACGGGTGAAAGGTAGTCGCGTACGGCATCCGTGATGGTTGTTGTAGGCAACATCGAGTACGGGCGTACGTGACGGGTTGTTCGGGTAACCCTGCAGGTGTAAATCGATTATAATCGCCGTCCCTCGCGGTCAGTGAGTATCACTTGTTCACTGTACCGTGACGTAGAAAGAACAGGCTAGTTACATGTTAAAATGTTGCTGATTGAAAGCTGGACATTGATTGTTAATGATATGCTGTAGCTTAGTGCTAACTAAAGTTCTTTTCAACTTTGGGCAAAGTACATGAGAGAAATGCGTTTCTTGTTTGATTGCGGCTCTCTCATGTGCCTTCGCGTAAGGTTCTCCACAACCTGCTGCTAAAACTTGAAAGTAAGGTTCTACTAATTAGGCGAGTCCTTGCAAATGATTTTACCTCATGTAACCCATTACCCTCAGGTAGAAGTTCCATGTTTAGGTGAGACGGGTCAGACTTGCTGAGCCTTCGTGCTCACTGCTTGTGTTTGAAACTTTTGCAGGGTTCTATGAGGAAGGGACTCCCGAAGAGGAGGCGGAACCCCAGGAGGGGAACTCCGTCGAGTGGGAGTCGTGCACGCCGCAGAGTTAGTGTGCGTGTGTGCTAGCAAGGACACGTTCGAGGGCTGAACGTGCTCTTGATGCTTAGTCTACGCCCGCGAGTGTAGACTGAACTTATTTTGATGTAAATATGTTCATAAACTTGTTTATGTAATAAAACTTCCGCTTCCGCTTTGTACCTTTGACGTGTGTTATACGGTGTTGTGCAACGCAACACCCCTCGGCGTGATCCTGGCTCGACAGGACCAATGGGGTCGTGTCAGCTCTCCTCTGAGGAGAGGGAGGTCCGGCCCCGCCGGACACGTGGCGCCTTCAGAGCTCTCCCTACGGAGAAGGGCGAGTTCCTTAGGCATTTTCCCCTGTGCGCGGGGGTACCCCATATCGCGGGTACCGACAAGTTCCAACCATCGACGTTGTCTCAAATTCAAATCCGTTTGGGTGAATATGTACTTGAGGCTTTCATGATCCGTATAGATCTCACATCGATGACGAGGATATAATGTCTCCAAATCTTTAATGCATGCACTACGGCTGCGAGTTCCAAGTCATGTGTGGGGTAATTGAGCTCGTGTTTCTTTAATTGTCGTGAGGCATAGGCTACCACTTGTCCTTCTTGCATGAGCACACATCGAAACCCTTGTCTAGATGCGTCACAATATATGTCAAAGCTCTTGCTCACGTCCGACAATACCAAAACCGGTGCCGTGGTTAGCCTTTTCTTGAGCTCCTCAAAGCTTTCTTGGCACGCTGGTGTCCATTGGAAGGCTTTTCCCTTTGTTAGCAACTCCGTCATAGGCTTTGCTATCTTAGAGAAGTTCTTGATGAACCGGCGGTAGTATCCGGTCATCCCAAGAAAACTCCGAATATCTCTCACGTTTTGCGGTTGGTTCCACTTCAGAACATGTCCCACCTTTTCGGGATCAACCGATACTCTTTTCTCGGAGATAATGTGGCCTAGGAACGATATCTCCTTTAGCCAAAATTGATATTTGCTGAGCTTGACATACAATTGATGCTCTCGCAGCTTTTGCAATGTCAATCTCAAATGTTCTTCATGTTCTTACTCACTTTTCGAATACACCATGATGTCGTCGATGAAAACCATGACGAACTTATCGAAGTACTCCATGAAGACCTTGTTCATGAGGGACATGAAGTATGCAGGTGCGTTCATTAACCCAAAAGACATCACGGTATATTCATACGAACCATACCGTGTCCGAAAGGCAGTCTTGGGTATATCGGAGGGCTTAATCTTCAGCTGGAAATATCTCGACCAAAGATCAATCTTAGAGAACACTCTAGCTCTTTTCATCTGGTCAAACAGATCCTTTATACGGGGCAGAGGGTACTTGTTCTTGATCGTCACTTCGTTGAGAGACCTATAGTCCACACACATCCTCTGGGTCCCATCCTTCTTGTCCATAAAGAGCACGGGGGCTCTCCATGGTGACGAACTTGGACGTATAAAACCCTTCTCTTGCTGCTCCTGGATTTGTTTCTTAAGCTCCACTAGTTCATTGACGGGCATCCTATATGGTCTCTTTGCTATAGGTGCAGTCCCGGGTACTAGGTCAATGGAAAACTCGATGTCCTGGTCAGGTGGCATACCTGAAAATTCTTCCGGGAATACGTCCGAGAATTCTTGAACCACCAGAATGTCTTCCAATGTTGGTCCTTTGACGTGGTTCAACGTTGCCTTCTCGGTTGCCGGTTGGGCTGACTCAAACTCGATACGGGTACCGTGCTCGTAGGTCAACTGCACGCTCCTTTCAGCACATTGGATTACTCCGTTGTGCTTGCTTAACTAATCCATTCCGAGTATTATGTCAAGCCCATGGGAATCCAAGACAATGAGGTTGGTAAGGAAGTCTACCCCCCTTATTTTAATGTTTACTTTCGGACATACTATATTAGTCCTCATCTCTCCACCGGGAGAATTAATCAACATAGTATATTTCAAGTGTGATATGGGTAGATTATACTTGGCAACATACTTGGATGATATGAAGGAATGTGATGCTCCAGAATCAAATAGAATGGTGGCTGGGTTGGAGTTGGCAAGGAACATACCAATCACGACGTCCTCAGCCTGTTGCGCTTCCTCAGCAGAAACATGGTTCACATTGCCGTGAGCGCAGTTCTGCTGTCCACGGTTCCCTTGATCGGCTCCTCTGTTCGGCCGTGGGTTCTGCTTGGGCACGTTGCTTGATTGTCCAGGACCTCTACTCGGGCACTGGCTCGCGAAGTGTCCTGTTTCTCCGCATGCAAAACATGCCTTGTTGCCCATGACAGCAGGTACGTTGGGGCGGGGTTTTGAGCAGGAGCGCCCATGTTGGGTCGGGGCGTAGGAGGTAAAGGCACACGAGGCGCTTGCATGACAGGGTGTTGCTGTGGTGGTTGATTAGGGCGAAAAGCAGGAGTAGTCGACCCATACTATGGTGCAGCTGGGGGCATGTACCGAGGTCGTACGTTGCTCCCTTGTGGCTGGTATGGCATCTTCCTCTTGCCCTCTCGCTCGATCTCTCGGATCTTGCTTTCAACCACTATAGCCTTGTCAACCAACTTCTGGAAACTCGCATAGTCGTTGTTGAGGAGCTGAACCTGGATCTCATTGTTCAACCCTCTCATGAACAGGTACTGCTTCTGTTGGTCTGAGTTGACATCTTCGGGGGCGTACCTTGACAGCTGCGTGAACTTGTTAAGGTACTCATTCACGCTCTTCTGTCCATGGCGGAGACCCTCAAACTCTTGCCTCTTAAGCATCATTACACCAGCAGGGATGTAATGAGATCGGAAACTCTCCTTGAACTCAGTCCAAGTGATCGTCTCCGGGTCGACATGAGCATTGCACAGGGCATCTCTCCAGTCAGCGGCAGCTCCCATGAGTTGGTGCGACGCAAAAAGAACCTTATCTCTGTCATTGCACTGAACTATGGCAAGCTTTTTCTCTATGGATTTCAACCAATCGTCGGCCTCCATGGGGTCGTTAGCTTGAGCAAAAGTGGGCGGTCGAGTCCTCATGAACTCTCCCAGCCTGTTGTGAGCTGGTGGTGGTGGCGGTGGTGCAGGAACATGATTGTTGTTGTTAGCCTGCAGCTGACCCAAAGTTTGGATCATGGTTTACATAAGCTGATTCTGCATGGCCATCAACCGTTCCAGATTGTTTTCACCAGCTCCGGGGTTAACAGGAACTTCATCGTGGCCATCCTCTTGGTTGCTACGGACGTTCCTTCCTTGGTGGCCGGCATTTCCTCTCACCATCTGTGAGAGAGAACGGAATAGAATAGAGGTTAGAAGGTTAGATGGATCCCCCTAACTATATGCATCAAGGTGGATAGACTATATATATTAGCCCATATGAGGATGTGAACAAGTGCCAAAGCATCTCACATCTCTCTACTATGTGTGGATATAGACAACGGTGAAACGTCCCACAACTCACACTAAGCACACAATCACAAGCAACAATCACAAGATTCAACCAATCCTATTCAAGCTTCTATTCAATGGGGGTCCTATAGAGTTTTTGGGGTGATACCAATCTGTGATTTCACCCTATGTCAAGGTGGTTTGCGGTGATACCAATCTGTGATCCAACTATGGCTTCTCCTAGGTTTGCATCCTATGTCAAGGTGGTTCCTGTCGGTACCTGAGATATGGGGTACCCCCGCGCACAGGGTAAAATGCCTAAGGAACTCGCCCTTCTCCGCAGGGAGAGCTCCGAAGGCGCCACGCGTCCGGCGGGGCCGGACCTCCCTCTCCTCAGAGGAGAGCTCCGGGCCTGCCACGTGGCATACAGAAGCCGGACCTCCCCCTCCGCGGGAGAGAGGTCCGGAGACGCCGCGTGTCCAGCGGGGCCGGACCTCCCTCTCCTTAGAGGAGAGCTCCGGGCCCGCCACGTGGCCAGCAGAAGCCGAGCCTCTCCCTCCGCGGAGAGAGGTCCGGAGGCTCCACGTGCCCCGCGGGACTGACCCTTCTCTTCTCTGAGAAGGGCTCCGGGTCCGCCACATGGCAGCAGAGCGACGCTGCCTGCCCCGAGTGATAGGCAGCGGGCGTAAATACGCCCCATACCTTGCCCGTACAAGGTATTCAAGGCCCGCGTCTTCCCAAGACGTGGAAACGCGGAGCACGCGTCTGTCAGGTGCCGTTGCGCCCAGTCGCATCACAGACTGGCGCGCGGTGTCAGAACCTGTCAGCCAATAAACACCGCGACAAGACAACCCATGCCGCCTGCGCCGTCATCAACCGCTACGACTGGCATGCGGCATGGGCAGGGCGGCAAGATGAAGACTCAAAAGCCTTCGACCAGAGACAACTACCGGCATAACGGCAGATACGGTAGATAATAGACAATCTTCCCGGGGCCACCTGTCAGGCCCCGGCTCCCCTTGTAAGCCGCCCGAGTCTTGGACTATAAAAGGCTCGGATAGGCGTCGATAGCAAGGGTTCACATTTTGCAACTCATACGCTAGCCATACACTCTCAAGCTGTAACTCACCCCCAAGCTCAGGCCTCCGGCCCTGAGCAGCAAGCAATACAGCGAGCTCCATAGCTCGCCGTGGACGTAGGGTTTTACGCTCCGGCGGCCTGAACCACGTAAAACTCGCCGTGTCAAGCTCTTACTAACTCGTTCCATCCGCGCAAGCTCTCCGCTAGGGACTAGCCCCTCCGAAAAAAGAACCTCCGCGGGCTGCCCAGTGCAGGCCCGGGGGAAGTGTCGACCGCACACTTCGACATTTGGCGCGCCAGGAAGGGGGCTTTTCTCCTAGCGCGACGAGTTTCCGCCGACAAAGATGACCAAGCTTCCTTCAGCGGCGAACTCTCCCCCTCCGCGTTCACGGCGAACCGTGACCACTGGGGAGTACATGTCGACACACTCAGGACGGAGTGTCTCGGCACAAGCTGGTAGCCAGCAGCCGACTCCGGCAACGCCGACTCCGGCTATGCAGGCCCAGACCAGTGTGAGATCTTCTGCAGCGCTGAGCGTACACCATGGAGGTGCGCTAGCTGCAGCAAGAGCGCTGCTGCGCAACCCACCTGCGGGGGATGCACCCCATTCAGCGACCCAGCAATGGGTCCGTGAGGTGGACCGCCTCGTCGTCGCCGCCATGAACCCTCGGTTTTGGCGAGGACGGCGTCCAGGACAACCGGCTGTGTCGCTGACGCGCACACCCACGGTTGACGGGCTAACGGCGGATTCCAGCTCCTCCAGGCTCCTGTCGACGGACCTGCGAAGGAAACTGGAACGGTGCCACTTGGGCCAGGACGCCCGGGTGTACCTCGAGCGACGCCTCTCTCGGCGTCGCAGCCGTGAGGCAGGCGACAGCATGTCGTCGGCCTCGACACAACCAGAAGGGCAGGCCTTCGCCGCGCGAGCCCTGCCTCAGGCATATGCTGCGCAGCATATGCCACAGCTATATGCGCCGCAAGTAGCGGCCCCGGCCTATGGTGCAGCCTTGCCCATGCCGGGATACGCGGTGCCAAGTGCGAACCAAGCGTTCGCAGAGCCAGTACCTGCAGCAGCAGGTGCAGGATGTGCAGCCCTTGCACCCCACCTTCGATTCGCAAGGTGGCCACGCAAGTTTCGCCCGCATCTGCCCGAGAAGTACGACGGTAGCGTCAACCCAGCGGAGTTCCTCCAGATCTACTCCACCGCCGTACTTGCCGCAGGAGGGGATGAGGCTGTCATGGCCAACTACTTCCCCGTCGCCTTGACCGGCCCAGCTCGGTCTTGGCTCATGAATCTACCTCAGGGGTCCATAACCTCCTGGGGAGAGCCCTGCCGACAGTTCGTCGCCAACTTCGGCAGTTCCTACACCCGCCCCGGCACGGAGCTTGACCTCCACGCCGTCAAGCAACAACCTGAGGAGTCGCTGCGCTCTTTCATCCAGCGGTTCTCTCAGGTACGCAACACCATCCCGCATATCCAAAGTGCCTCAGTGGTGGTGGCGTTCCGACAGGGTGTCCGGGACGAGAAAATGCTTGAGAAGCTCGCGACCAGAGAGGTCCGCGACGTCTCGGAGCTCTTTAGCCTGGCGGACAAGTGCGCCAGAGCGGCTGAAGTGCGGAACTGGCATGCTCTGCCGACCTCCGAGTCAGGAGGGCAGCCCGGGTCCGGTGCTGCTGCCTATGGGGGTGGCAAGAAGACCAAGAACTGGGGGAGTGGAAAGATGAAGTCACCATTCACGGCCCCCGTCGCTGACCAGTGGAGCTCGGGGGCCACGCCCCGACAAGAGGCAGCGGCAATCACCGGCCCCAGACAGTGGCCAAGGCGGGCTATGCCCCGTGCATGGCACCTGCAACCATACTGCTGCTGAGTGCTGGGAGATCCAGAGGCTCGCAGAGCGCTTCCGCAAAGGGAGACAGCAGAGGGCTGAAGCGCTGCCCTACCCTCAGAGGGATGGCAAACAGAAGGTCGATGCCCCAGTCACTGCTACCCACCAGGTGGGGTTCCAGGAGCCTCAGCGTGTCATTAAAACAGTGCATGACGGTGAGGACTCCAGTTCCGACGGTGACAGGCCAGGGCGTTAGCCAACTGCGGCGCGCCTCCGTGCCTCGAACATACCTCTCGGGGGCCGCCTAAAGTCTGTCAACCCCTTGAAGGCCTTGCCAGAAGGGGAAGACGCCTTAGGTCATCCAAGACGAGCCCGGGCCTACCTACCCCTTGAAGGCCTTAGCCAGAAGGGGAGAACTCCCCGGGGGCCCCCAGGAGAAGCCACGCAGGACCTGATCCAGCGCGAAGATTACAACCTCATCGACAAGACTCGGCTGCAGCGAACACCCCGCAACGCACGGTCTCGGCTAATGCTCTAAGCATTACCGCCAAAGAACCAAACGCGTCGGGGGCCTGCAGGAGGGCAACCTGGTGAAGCGGCACGCTCTATTCCAAGAAGGACCCATAAGCTCTCCCCCAGCAGGGAAGGTCCCTTCCGAATCATGAAAGCTGCCGCCCCAGGTACACATGCCTTTCAACCGAGAGTGGGATCCGTTCCCAAAAATCCTTGCCATGGAGCAACACTGTAAGTCCTACTTCCTGAGCATCAGTAGGACAGGGTTATTCCCTTCTGTAATAAATCCCATAGAATTTAGGAACAGCGCTTGGGGCAGCTAAGTCTCAAGGGACGGTACAGGACTACGTCCAGTTTAGCCTGGTTCCGACCCTAAGCGCGTAGAGTCTTGCTTCCCTTGAAGACAAGGCGGAACATTGCCTCCCTGTCCAGCCAGAATTCCACCTATGGGTACGAATACAGAGCCCTGTTCTACTTAGCTCTCTCTCATGCGCTCATTTAAATTATGCATTAATTTTTATGATCACACTATCTCTGTATGTTTATCGTACATCTAGCTCCCCCTCTCCTGCGCTCATCCATAGTCGGCATTTGCTATACTACCGAAGACGGCTGCGCTTAGGACACCTGCCGATGGCCGAGTGAGTCTCTCGGGCCTCCCCCAGTCAGGTGTTGCGGTGCCAGTTGGTTACCTCCAGGAAAGGCCTGCGTTGTGCATGGGGGGTCCAGGGTGCGTATCCAGCTTAGCCGGCCCAGAGCCCAAAGCATGCGCATCCTGCCCTCCGGAGGTCCAGGGGAGTACGTCCGCTTTGCCTGGTCATGAACCCAAAGCGCGTGCACTCTGCTTCCCCAGCGCATGGCCCGGTACTAGGGATCGGACGGCCGTACCCGAACCCCGGAGGGAGCCGGAGCTCCGGCGCCTCGTGCACAGAATTGCCCAAGCCCCGTATAGCGGATCAGGATCATAAGACGGATAAGACTAGGAGACGGGAGGGGAGGACCCCCCGAGGAGAATTACGTTTCCTCTGCCTGTGTGCAGGACCTCCAGGTTACGGCAACAGGGACTGCATGAAGCGGGGGGAAAGGAGCTACCAGCTACTCCGGCCTGGGACTGGAAGGACCGGGACCTGCCGCTCCAGCAGGGGCGGGACCCGGGGGCCCCACGTGTCCAGCGGGCCCAGAACTCTCTCCTCCCTTGAGGAGGGCTCCGGGCTCGCCACGTGGTGGGCGGAAGCCGGACCTCCCCCTCGGTGGGAGGGCTCCGAAAGCCCTACGTGTCCAACATGGCCGGAGCTCCCGCCTCTTAGGAAGGAGCTCCGGACCCGCCACGTGGCAGGCAGATCTGGAGCTCCCCATAGGGCGAGATCCAGAGACCTCCGGGGGCCCCTAACACGGTTAGGACCCGGGGAGGGTGTCTGTGCAAAGCTCCGAGATTGGAAATGGCCTCTGAGTACCTTGCGGAGCTAAGGACTCAGCCAGGCAAAGCCAAGAAGGATAGAAAAAGCATCACAGACACAAGTATCCAAGAGAGTCAAATAAAGTAAGGCTCCATGAGCAAGACTACGGACTCAATAAAAATTGAGAAACAAGTCTGTCGAAGTGTGTGGTCGACACTTCCCCCGGGCCTGCACTGGGCAGCCCACGGAGGTTCTTTTTTCGGAGGGGCTAGTTCCTAGCGGAGAGCTTGCGCTGATGGAACGAGTTAGTAAGAGCTTGACACGGCGAGTTTTACGTGGTTCAGGCCGCCGGAGCGTAAAACCCTACTCCACGGCGAGCTATGGAGCTCGCTGTATTGCTTGCTGCTCAGGGCCGGAGGCCTGAGCTTGGGGGTGAGTTACAGCTTGAGAGTGTATGGCTAGCGTATGAGTTGCAAAATGCGAACCCTTGCTATCGATGCCTACCCGAGCCTTTTATAGTCCAAGACTCGGGCGGCTTACAAGGGGAGCCGGGACCCGACAGGTGGTCCCGGGAAGATTGTCTATTATCTACCGTATCTGCAGTTATGCCGGTTGTTGTCTCTGGTCGAAGGCTTCTGAGTCTTCATCTTGCCGCCCTGCCCATGCCGCATGCCAGTCGTAGCGGTTGATGACGGCGCAGGCGGCATGGGTTGTCTTGTCGCGGTGTTTATTGGCTGACAGGTTCTGACACCGCGCGCCAGTCTGTGATGCGACTGGGCGCAATGGCACCTGACAGACGCGTGCTCCGCGTTTCCGCGTCTTGGGAAGACGCGGGCCTTGAATACCTTGTACGGGCAAGGTATGGGGCGTATTTACGCCCGCTGCCTATCACTCGGGGCAGGCAGCGTCGCTCTGCTGCCACGTGGCGGGCCCGGAGCCCTTCTCAGAGAAGAGAAGGGTCAGTCCCGCGCGGCACATGGCGCCTTCGGACCTCTCTCCCGCAGAGGGGGAGGTCCGGCTTCTGCTGGCCACGTGGCGGGCCCGGAGCTCTCCTCTGAGGAGAGGGAGGTCCGGCCCCGCTGGACACGCGGCGCCTTCGGACCTCTCTCCCGCAGACGGGGAGGTCCGGCTTCTGTATGCCACGTGGCGGGCCCGGAGCTCTCCTCTGAGGAGAGGGAGGTCCGGCCCCGCCGGACGCGTGGCGCCTTCGGAGCTCTCCCTGCGGAGAAGGGCGAGTTCCTTAGGCATTTTATCCTGTGCGCGGGGGTACCCCATATCTCAGGTACCGACAGTGGCCCCCGGGCCCATCTCGGGGGAGATAGCGAGCCCGAGGTGGGACCTCCGTCTCTTCCGATCCGTGCACTTCCTCTAAGTCCCGAATTGACCGCTGCTGGAACACGAACGGCCACGGGATCGTGGGAGCGTGCGCTCACTTGATGGTTGCTTTTACTGCGGCGGTTCCCAAGACTGCCACTTCTGCGCGTTGCGGCGCTTTCTTCGGGAACCGCCAAATTACCTTGCCGGCTCATCTTCTTAGGAGACTGACTCCTTGACCCCACTGCTTCAGTTAGGCGGCTTGGGCCCACCCGTCATCAGCATTCGGTCTAGGAACCGAAGCGGTTGCCGGTGCGGGATATTTGAAGAGTTCCGAATCGCTTGGAATTGCACCGGGAAGCTGCTAAATGGAACCTCCATGTGGGTACATTCCTCTTATAAGGCTTCCGGCCCCTGCGCTTCCCTCAGGTCCTGCAGTCTTGTCTTCCTCCATGGCTCTCAACCCGCCTTACTGGGGGAAGAATTGCTCTCAGCTCCCTCCAGCGGTTGCGTCTGCACCAAGCCTGAGACTCAGGGAGCCTGCCTGCCCTGCCCCTGAGGGTGGTGGAGTCTTCAAAGGAACCGCTGAAGCATCGAAGAGAATCCCAGGCGGCAGGGTCTCCAAGAACACCGCTGAATGCCGCGGAGAGGGCCTCAGGAGCACCCTTGACGACTCCAGCTTTTGCGCAGGTGATGAGGGTTGGGGGCTCCAGGGGCACCCTTGACGACACCGGGTTTTGCGCAGGTGATGAGGGAACTTCAGGAGAAGGAAACCGCCGATGCACTGTGGAGAATTCCAGGCGGTAGAGTCTCCAAGAAGACCGCTGAATACTGCGGAGGGGGCCTCAGGAGCTCCCGTGGTGTCACTGGTTTTTGCGCCGGTGATGAGGGAGGCGATTCCTGCGCTCTGGTCATAGGGCGAGAGAGTTCCGCCAGGGCTGAAGCCTGGCGACGCAGCCGTTGTTGCAACTTCTGGATTCTGGTCGTGTCGGGAGACCCTTGGGGCTTGCTTCTTTCTTCTTATCGAGTCTGTAGTTCAGCTCATGGAGCCTTGCTTAATTTGACTCTCTTGGATACTTGTGTCTGTGATGCTTTTTCTCTCCTTCTTGGCTTTGCCTGGCTGAGTCCTTAGCTCCGCAAGGTACTCAGAGGCCATTTCCAATCTCGGAGCTTTGCACAGACACCCTCCCCGGGTCCTAACCGTGTTAGGGGCCCCCAGAGGTCTCTGGATCTCGCCCTATGGGGAGCTCCAGATCTGCCTGCCACGTGGCGGGTCCGGAGCTCCTTCCTAAGAGGCGGGAGCTCCGGCCATGTTGGACACGTAGGGCTTTCGGAGCCCTCCCACCGAGGGGGAGGTCCGGCTTCCGCCCACCATGTGGCGAGCCCGGAGCCCTCCTGAAGGGAGGAGAGAGTTTCGGGCCCGCTGGACACGTGGGGCCCCCGGGTCCCGCCCCTGCTGGAGGGGCAGGTCCCGGTCCTTCCAGTCCCAGGCCGGAGTAGCTGGTAGCTCCTTTCCCCCCGCTTCATGCAGTCCCTGTTGCCGTAACCTGGAGGTCCTGCACACAGGCAGAGGAAACGTAATTCTCCTCGGGGGGTCCTCCCCTCCCGTCTCCTAGTCTTATCCGTCTTACGACCCTGATCCGCTATACGGGGCCTGGGCAATTCTGTGCACGAGGCGCCAGAGCTCCGGCTCCCTCCGAGGTCCGGGTACGGCCGTCCGATCCCTAGTACCGGGCCATGCGCTGGGGAAGCAGAGTGCACGCGCTTTGGGTTCATGACCAGGCAAAGCGGACGTACTGCCCTGGACCTCCGGAGGGCAGGATGCGCATGCTTTGGGCTCTGGGCCGGCTAAGCTGGATACGCACCCTGGACCCCCCACGCACAACGCTGGCCTTTCCTGGAGGTAACCAACTGGCACCGCAACACCTGACTGGGGGAGGCCCGAGAGACTCACTCGGCCATCGGCAGGTGCCTCAAGCGCAGCCGCCTTCGGTAGGATAGCAAATGCCGACTAAAGATGAGAATGAGAAGAGGGAGTTGAACGCATAGTGAGCGCGCATTAGTAGGGTAATCATAAAAATTTAATAAGTAAATTAAATGAGTACCAAAGGAGAGCAACGTAGGGTAGGTTTCTTTTCATATAAATTTCCATACGAGGGAAGGCGGGCCGAATATGTAGGCCACGCCCCACCTCAAGGGAAGCAAGACTCTACGCGCTTGGGGTCGGAACCAGGCGAAGCTGAACGTAGTCCTGGACCGTCCCCTGAGGCTTAGTTGCTCCAAGCCCTGTTCTTGGACTTTATGGAATTTATTATAAAAAGAAGGGCCTATCCTATTGTTGCTCTAGGGGTAGAACTTACAGCGGTGTTCCATGTTCCGAAGGTTCGGGAGCGGGTCCCCGTCCTCGGTTCTGGGGGATGGTCCCAGGCCCGGGATATCCAGTCCCAGCATGGCGAATGGCCTTGTGGGCTGGATCATCTGTACCGACCAAGCCGGTGTATGGATCTGCTTGGCGTGGAACAGGCACGCCTAGCAGCTCTCGACCAGCTCGACGGCATCCTGGAGTGTTGCCGGCTAGTAGAAGCCATGCCGAAAGGCTTTACCGACAAACGTGCGTGAGGAAGAGTGACTCCCACATTTGCCTCCATGGATCTCAGCGAACAAGTCGCAGCCTTCCCCCTGGGTTATGCACCGCAATAGGATGTGGTTGGCGCCACGTCGGTAGAGATCCCCCTCTACCGCCATGTATCTCTTAGCCATACGCACAATCCGTTCAGCGGATACACGTTCATCAGGGAGGATAGTCTTTCAAGTAGTCCCGGACCTCCATGATCCATGCATCGGGTCTGACTTGAGCATCTGGATCTTGAGCGCTGGGTTGCACGGAGTCCCCAGTGACGCTTATGATCCTTGGCGGCGTCCACGGCCGCCGGGACCGCCAGCTTCGAGGTGCTGGTCTAGCCCCCTTCGCCCGGCTCGGCGGGCCGGGCTGTGGGCCGCGGCAACGTCCTCTCGAGGCCCCCTTCAGGCATAGTGGCTCCAGTGGGGGTCTTCGTTGAAAGGTCGTCAGCTGCGGCCTTGCTAGCGCGCGGTACGTGGTGCAGGTCCAAGGCGAGGGGGTCTATCTCCACCGTCTCGGTTGATAACCAGACTGGGAGTTGCCCTGAGCCAACGACTAGCAAGGAGGATGAGCACTTCATACTTTGCTATGTTGTTGGCTGCCTTGGAATTGAAACGCGCCACATACCCAGACTGCTCCCCCGATGGCGTGAGGAACAGTATGCTAGCATCGGCCCCCTGCTTTCGCAAGGAGCCGTCGAACATCATTCGGTAAGGTCTGGTGAAGGTCAGGGCTCAGGGTCCTGTTTCATCGTCTTCGTGGCCCCTTGAGCGTGCGTCTACTTCAGCTACAAGTCAACTAGTGCTCGGTTAATGTCTGCATGACGGGAAAGGGAGCCTAGGTCAAACTTCAGTGGCTCCGCCGCCCATTTGGCGGCATTGTCCACTGCGTGGGGGATAGCTTTTAGCCTGAGGTGACCGCCGGGCGCTTGATACTCGGGGGTCCCCAGGCTGCTTTGGACCTTCCGGGGAGCTCCGCTGATGTCCCGAGAGCTCCGGGGAGGGGTCCCATTGCACCTCCGGGGGGTCCTGCTGGTCCTCCGGGAGGTTGTGTCGGGGACCCTAGGTTGCTTTTTGGTAGCGAAACTGGTTATGGTGGTATGGGGTTAAAGCTATTGGCGCGAAGACCAGAAATTTGCGGGACCCCTAGCTACGCCAAGTCGGCTTATGCTGGGATTAGTAGGTAAAGGGTGCCCTTCAACTACTCCAGGCCAAGGGGTCTGATGGGAACCTTAGCAAGCATTTGGGGAGCGCAGCACATCACAGCCCGGCATCGAGTCTACTATTTGGCCTATCATAGGGAGAGAAAATAGGTCTTTAGGGCATGCCTTATTGAGACTGGTGTAGTGGATGCGCCTCCGGAGCGTCTCGCTGGCCTTCGGGATAACAACTCGGTTTGCCAAGCGCCGGGAGCGGCGGACTCTCCGTCTTGTCGGATGGCTGGGCATCGGGAAAGACCTTTAAGTAGTGCTCAATCACCTCCCTAGGGATCTCTGGCCTCGGTGACGGCTGTCATGCAGCACATCAACCTTGTGCCGGAGGGGGGCAACGAACGCGCCTTACTATTTGCTATCCAGGCCCCCGGCTACCCGGGTGGTCTGGGTGGCATCGGCGCTGATTCGGACGAGCCTTGTGGGGTCGTCGTCCTCATCGAGGGGTTGCACGCGGGGTGCTGTGGTAGAGGCATGGTGGCGTGCACTTGGGTGGAGCTGGTTTGGTTCTGCGCTGCCGAGGGTTGGCGCTCTAGTCGCTGTAAGCGCCTGAAGCTTTTCCAAGGCTAACACTGCGGCAGCACGGTCTCCACAAACCTTGAGGACGCCTGTCGGTGTAGGCAACTTCAAGACAAGGTAGCCGTAATGGGCTACAGCCATGAATCGGTACAGGGCTGGCCTGCCGATTATGGCATTGAAGGGGAGGTCAATCTCGGCCACGTCGAACAGAACGTACTCTGTCCGGTAGCTGTCCGGTGCCCCAAAGGTCACCGGGAGGCTGATGTGGCCGTAGGGAACGACCTGTCCCGGTCCCACCCCTGAGAACGGGCTCGATGGGGTGAGCTTGGCCATCGGGATCTGCAGCTTCTGGAAGGCTGCGCGACTGATGAGGTTCAGCCCAGCCCCGCCATCCACCAAAACGTGGTACATCTTCATGTTGGCGATGGTGGGGGCCACCACGAGCGGTAGTTGGCCGGCCCCAGCCATGTTCCTGGGGCAGTTGGTGCCATCGAAGCTGATGGGGGTTCCCATCCACCTGAGGTGCGGTGCTGCACTTGGGAGGGGAGCCACCGACGCTACCGCTCGACGCAAGGCCTTAGCCGTGCTCCGGGACGGGGGGTCAGCGGACCCGCCGAAGATGACATAGAGCATCTTCCGGTGTTCGTCATCACTGGAACTGGAGCTCCCATGACTGCACACTGCCTTTACGGCGTGCTGAAGCTCCTGGAACTCCACCTGGCGGTCGACGCCGTCTCGGGCCTCGACCTTCTGCTTGCCGCCCCTTTGATCGTTGGGTGGGGCATCAGTTAGAGGCTGCTTCCCTTTCCGGAAGCGCTCCGCGAGCTTCTGGATTTCCCGGCATTCGGTAGCGGTATGATAGCTGGTGCCATGCACAGGGCATAATTCATCCTGGCCCCCGTCCGGGGCCGGTGGTTGTCGCGGCCTCTTGTCAGGGCGAGGCCCCCGAGCTCCACTGGGCGTCGCCGTTGCGACAACAGGGACCGCGGCTGATGTTTTTACGCTTCTTCCATACGAAGCGCCGCCGTATCCCTGCTGACCCCCCGGCTTGGGGGCCGGCAGAGAGTGCCAGTTCCGTCCTTCGGCTGCCCTGGCACACTTGTCTGCCAGGTTGAAGAGTTCTGAGGCATCGCGGACCTCCGTGGTCGCGAGCTTCTCGAGCGTCTTCCTGTCCCGAACGCCTTGCCGGAACACCACCACCACCGAAGCGTTCTGAATATGCGGGATGGTGTTGCGTACCTGGGAGAACCGCTGGATGAAAGAACACAGCGACTCCCCAGGTTGTTGCTTGACGGCATGGAGGTCAAGCTCCGTGCCGGGACGGGTGTAAGAGCTGCCGAAGTTGGCGACGAACTGCCGGCAGAGCTCTCCCCAGGAGGTTATGGACCCCTGAGGTAGATTCATGAGCCAAGACCGAGCTGGGCCGGTCAAGGCGACGGGGAAGTAGTTGGCCATGACAGCCTCGTCCCCTCCTGCAGCAAGTATGGCGGTGGAGTAGATCTGGAGGAACTCCACTGGGTTGACGCTACCGTCGTACTTCTCGGGCAGATGCGGGCGAAACTTGTGTGGCCACCTTGCGAAGCGAAGGTGGGGTGCAAGGGCCGCACATCCTGCACCTGCTGCTGCAGGTACTGGCGCTGTGAACGCTTGGTTCGCACTTGGCACCGCGTATCCCGGCATGGGCAAGGCTGCACCATAGGCCGGGGCCGCTACTTGCGGCGCATATAGCTGTGGCATATGCTGCGCAGCATATGCCTGAGGCAGGGCTCGCGCGGCGAAGGCCTGCCCTTCTGGTTGTGTCGAGGCCGACGACATGCTGTCGCCTGCCTCACGGCTGCGACGCCTCTCTCGGCGTCGCTCGAGGTACACCCGGGCGTCCTGGCCCAAGTGGCACCGTTCCAGTTTCCTTCGCAGGTCCGTCGACAGGAGCCTGGAGGAGCTGGAATCCACCATTAGCCCGTCAACCGTGGGTGTGCGCGTCAGTGACACAGCCGGTTGTCCTGGACGCCGTCCTCGCCGAAACCGAGGGTTCGCGGCGGCGACGACGAGGCGGTCCACCTCACGGACCCATTGCTGGGTCGCTGAATGGGGCGCATCCTCCGCAGGTGGGTTGCGCAGCAGCGCTCTTGCTGCAGCTAGCGCACCTCCATGGTGTACGCTCAGCGCTGCAGAAGATCTCACACTGGTCTGGGCCTGCATAGCCGGAGTCGGCTGCTGGCTACCAGCTTGTGCCGACACACTCCGTCCTGAGTGTGTCGACATGTACTCCCCAGTGGTCATGGTTCACCGTGAACGCGGAGGGGGAGAGTTTGCCGCTGAAGGAAGCTTGGTCATCTTCGTCGGCGGAAACTCGCCGCGTTAGGAGAAAAGCCCCCTACCTGGCGCGCCAAATGTCGAAGTGTGCTGTCGGTACCTGAGATATGGGGTACCCCCGCGCACAGGGTAAAATGCCTAGGGTGCTCGCCCTTCTCCGCAGGGAGAGCTCCGAAGGCGCCACGCGTCTGGCGGGGCCGGACCTCCCTCTCCTCAGAGGAGAGCTCCGGGCCCGCCACGTGGCATACAGAAGCCGGACCTCCCCCTCCGCGGGAGAGAGGTCCGAAGACGCCACGCGTCCAGCGAGGCCGGACCTCCCTCTCCTCAGAGGTGAGCTCCGGGCCCGCCACGTGGCATGCAGAAGTCGGAGCTCCCCCTCCGCGCGAGAGAGGTCCGAAGGCGCCACGCGTCCAGCGGGGCCGGACCTCCCTCTCCTCAGAGAAGAGCTCCGGACCTGCCACGTGGCTGGAGGAACGGTGCTGCCTGCCCCCGGGCGGTAGGCAGCGGGCGTAAAGGTGCCCCTCACCTTGCCCGTACAAGGTATTCAAGGCCCGCGTCTTCCCAAGACGCGGAGACGCGGAGCACGCGTCTGCCAGGTGCCGTTGCGCCCAGTCGCATCACAGACTGGCGCGCGGTGTCAGAACCTGCCAGGAAATAAATGCCGCGACAAGACATCCCATGCCGCCTGCGCCGTCATCAACCACTATGACTAGTGCACGGCATGGGCAGGGCGGCAAAATGAAGACTTAGAAGCCTTCAACCGGAGGCAACCACCGGCATAACTACAGATACGGTAGATAATAGACAATCTTCCCGGGACTACCTGTCGGGTCCCGGCTTCCCTTGTAAGCCGCCCGAGCCTTGGACTATAAAAGGCTTGGGTAGGCGTCGATAGCAAGGGTTCGCATTCTGCAACTCATACGCTAGCCATACACTCTCAAGCTGTAACTCACCCCCAAGCTCAGGCCCCCGGCCCTGAGCAGCAAGCAATACAGCGAGCTCCATAGCTCGCCGTGGACGTAGGGTTTTACGCTCCGGCGGCCTGAACCACGTAAAACTTCCCGTGTCAAGCTCTCTCTAACTCGTCCATTCGCGCAAGCTCTCCGCTAGGAACTAGCCCCTCCGAAAAAAGAACCTCCGCGGGCTGCCCAGTGCAGGCCCGGGGGAAGTGTCGATCGCACACTTCGACATTTGGCGCGCCAGGTAGGGGGCTTTTCCCCTAGCGCGACGAGTTTCCGCCAACGAAGATGACCAAGCTCCCTTCAGCGGCAAGCTCTCCTCCTCCGCATTCACGGCGAACCGTGACCAGCGGAGAGTACATGTCGACGCACTCAGGACGGAGTGTGTCGGCACAAGCGGGTAGCCAGCAGCCGACTCCGGCAACGCCGACTCCGGCTATGCAGGCCCCGACCAGCGTAAGGTCTTCTGCAGCGCTGAGCGTACACCATGGAGGTGCGCTAGCTGCAGCAAGGGCGCTGCTGCGCAACCCACCTGCAGGGGATGCGCCCCATTCAGCAACCCAGCAATGGGTCCGTGAGGTGGACCGCCTCGTCGTCGCCGCCGCGAACCCTCGGTTTCGGCGAGGGCGGCGCCCAGGGCAACCAGCTGTGTCGCTGATGCGCACACCCACGGTTGACGGGCTAACGGCGGATTCCAGCTCCTCCAGGCTCCTGTCGACGGACCTGCGAAGGGAACTGGAACGGTGCCACTTGGGGCAGGACGCCCGAGTGTACCTCGAGCGACGTCGAGAGAGGCGTCGCAACCATGAGGCAGGCAACAGCATGTCATCGGCCTCGACACAACCGGAAGGGCAGGCCTTCGCCATGCGAGCCCCGCCTCAGGCATATGCTGCGCAACATATGCCACCACCATATGCGCCGCAAGTAGCGGCCCCGGCCTATGGTGCAGCCTTGCCCATGCCAGGATACGTGCCGCCAGGTGTGAACCACCTGCTCGCAGCACCAGTACCTACAGCAGCAGGTGCAGGATGTGCGGCCCTTGCGCCCCACCTTCGCTTCACAAGGTGGCCGCGCAAGTTTCGCCCGCACTTGCCCGAGAAGTACGACGGAAGCGTCAACCCGGCGGAGTTCCTCCAGATCTACTCCACTGCCGTACTTGCTGCAGGAGGCGATGAGGCTGTCATGGCCAACTACTTTCCCGTCGCCTTGACCGGCCCAGCCCGGTCCTGGCTCATGAATCTACCCCAGGGGTCCATAACCTCCTGGGGTGAGCTCTGCCGGCAGTTCGTCGCCAACTTCGGCAGCTCCTACACCCGTCCCGGCATGGAGCTCGATCTCCACGCCGTCAAGCAACAACCTGGGGAGTCGCTGCGCTCTTTCATCCAGCGGTTCTCTCAGGTGCGCAACACCATCCCACATATCCAAAGCGCCTCTTTGGTGGTGGCGTTCCGACAGGGTGTCCGGGACCAGAAAATGCTCGAGAAGCTCGCGACCAGAGAGGTGCGCGACGTCTCGGAGCTCTTCAGCCTGGCGGATAAGTGCGCCAGGGCAGCCGAAGGGCGGAACTGGCACGCATTACCGACCTCCGAGTCAGGAGGGCAGCCCGGGTCCGGAGCTGCTGCCTATGGGGGTGGCATGAAGACCAAGAACCGGGGGAGTGGAAAGATGAAGCCACCATTCACGGCCCCCGTCGCTGCAGCTGCGACAACCAGCGGAGCTCGGGGGGCCGTGCCCCGACAAGAGGCAGCGGCAATCACCGGCCCCAGACAGTGGCCAGGGCGGGCTATGCTCCGTGCATGGCACCTGCAACCATACAGCTGCCGAGTGCTGGGAGATCCAGAGGCTCGCAGAGCGCTTCTGTAATGGAAGACAGCAGAGGGCTGAAGCACCGCCCTACCCTCAGAGTGATGGCAAACAGAAGGCCGATGCCCCAGTCACCGCTGCCCACCAAGTGGGGTTCCAGGAGCCTCAGCGTGTCATAAAGACAGTGCATGACAGTGAGGACTCCAGTTCTGACGGTGACGGGCCAAGGTGTTAGCCAGCTGCGGCACGCCTCCGTGCCTCGAACATACCTCTCGGGGGCCGCCTAGGGTCCGTTAACCCCTTGAAGGCCTTGCCAGAAGGGGGAGACGCCTTAGGTCATCCAAGGCTTGCCCGGGTCCACCTACCCCTTGAAGGCCTTAGCCAGAAGGGGAGAACTCCCCGGGGGCCCCGGAGAGAAGCCACGCAGGACCTGATCCAGCGTGAAGACAACAACTTCGACAAGACTCGGCTTGCAGGGAACACCCCACAACGCACGGTCTCGGCTAATGCTCTAAGCACTACTGCCAAAGAACCAGACGTGACGGGGGCCCGCAAGAAGGCAGCCTGGTGAAGCGGCACGCTATATTCCAAGAAGGACCCATAAGCTCTCCCCCAGCAGGGAAGGTCCCTTCCGAATCATGAAAGCTGCCGCCCCAGGTACACATGCCTTTCAACCGAGAGTGGGATCCATTCCCAAAAATCCTTGCCATGGAGCAACACTGTAATTCCTACTTACTGAGCATCGGTAGAACAGGGTTATTCACTTCTGTAATAGACCCCATAGAACTTAGGAACAGAGCTTGGGGTAGCTAAGTCTCAAGGGACGGTACAGGACTACGTCCAGTTTAGCCTGGTTCCGACCCTAAGCGCGTAGAGTCTTGCTTCCCTTGTAGACGAGGTGGAACATTGCCCCCACGAACAGCCAGAATTCCACCTATGGGCGCGAATACAGAGACCTGTTCTACTTAGCTCCTTCTCATGCGCTCATTTAAATTATGCATTAATTTTTATGATCGCACTATCTCTGTATGTTCATCATACGTCTAGCTCCCCCTCTCCTGCGCTCATCCATAGTCGGCATTTGCTATCCTCCCGAAGGCGGCTGCGCTTGAGGCACCTGCCGATGGCCGAGTGAGTCTCTCGGGCCTCCCCCAGTCAGGTGTTGCGGTGTCAGTTGGTCACCTCCAGGAAAGGCCAGCGTTGTGCATGGGGGGTCCAGGGTGCGTATCCAGCTTAGCCGGCCCAGAGCCCAAAGCATGCGCATCCTGCTCTCCGGAGGTCCAGGGGAGTACGTCCGCTTTGCCTGGTCATGAACCCAAAGCGCGTGCACCCTGCTTCCCCAACGCATGGCCCGGTACTAGGGATCGGACGGCCGTACCCGGACCTCGGAGGGAGCCGGAGCTCCGGCGCCTCGTGCACAGAATTGCCCAAGCCCCGTATAGCGGGCCAGGACCATAAGACAGATAAGACTAGGAGACAGGAGGGGAGGACCCCCCGAGGAGAATTACGTTTCCTCTACCTGTGTGCAGGACCTTCAGGGTACGGCAACAGGGACTGCATGAAGTGGGGAGAAAGGAGCTACCAGCTACACCGGCCTGGGACTGGAAGGACCGGGACCTGCCCCTCCAGCAGGGGCGGGGCCCTGGGGCCCCATGTGTCCAGCAGGCCCGGAACTCTCTCCTTCCTTGAGGAGGGCTCCGGGCTCGCCACCTGGCAGGCAGGAACCGGACCTCCCCCCTCAGCGGGAGGGCTCCGAAAGCCCTACGTGTCCAATATGACCGGAGCTCCCGTCTCTTGAGGAGGAGCTCCGGACCCACCACGTGGCCGGCAGATTTGGAGCCCCCCATAGGGCGAGGTTCGGAGACCTCCGGGGGCCCCTAACACGGTTAGGACCCGGGGGGTGTCTGTGCGAAGCTCCGAGATTGGAAATGACCTCTGAGTACCTTGCGGAGCTAAGGACTCAGCCAGGCAAAGCCAAGAAGGAGGGAAAAGCATCACAGACACAAGTATCCAAGAGAGTCAAATTAAGCAAGGCTCCTTGAGCTGGACTACAGACTCGATAAAAAAGGGAAAAGCAAGTCCTAAGGATCACCCGGCTCTCGCCGGAACCTTGCTGCTACAAGGGCGGCCACATCCGCGACTTCAGCCGCCCTGGCAGCTTCCTCCCGCTCCGCTGCTGGGCCCTCTCTTGCTGGCTCCAGTGAGAAAGAGGGGTCGCGGCTCTTGAAGCATGCCAGCACATGCGAGGCGACCTCTAAAGCCAAGCCGCGGCCCTCGGCTTCAAGCTCGCTGGCGACCACCGAGTCGAGTCTGTCCAGCTTGGCGCCGATCGACTCCAATGCAGGGATCACCTCCGCCACCTGCAATGCGGGAGTTGCGGCCCTCACCGGACTGAAACCAAGAGGGATCAGGGCGGACCCCGCCCGATCCACGAAGCCTGAGACCGCAAGGGCCTCGGAGGACCGTAGGGCTGAGAGTTCCTCCACCTCGCGGCGGGCCGCCCGCAGAGCCTCCAGGTCCCTCTCGGAGAATTCCTTCTCCTGGGCCGCCAGGGAACTCTCCCGAAGGCGGAGGGTCTCGGCTAGCCGCTCCAACTCAGCGGCCCTGAAGCTGGCAGTCAACTCGCGGTCCAAGACCGCTCGACGATCATGGGAGACCTGTTCATCTCTCAAGTCAAGGTCTGCCTTCAGAATCTCCAGCTCCTCCATCCGAGCTCGGAGGTCATCCTCGCCCGCAGCCAGCTGCGCGGCGACCCTCTCTGCCTCAGCTGCCACGGAACGCTCCCGCTCCTCAACGGCGAGTTCGCGGCGCTCCAACCGCTGCCGTATTTCCACAGCAGCAGAGAGGCTCTCTTCGGCCCGGGCGTGAGCCTCCAGGGCCTCCCTGTTGATCCACCGCGACTGGGTGTCCATGCGGTCAACAGCCTGCTTCATCCGGTCGACGAGCGTTTCCCGGAAGTCGAGCAACTCCCGCCTGGAGTCGAGCTCGCTCTTAACCTTCGCGGTCCTCTCCCGCAAAAGGTTTCCCCAGGTGAGGAGGCGGTCCCGTTCAACCGTGTACTCCTCCCGCTCGCGCCCTAGCGCAGCCAAGACCTGCCGGACGCTCGACTCGGCGAGCGCGAAGGCGTCCGCCAGAGGCAATGGAGCAACAGAAGCTGGGGCAGTCCCCCCGACCTCCTCCATTACCTCGTCCTCGGGAAGAGCCGGCGCGCCAGCCGCCGAGACAAGACGCCGATCAGGAGAAACTGGCCCAGCGGCCCTGGCAGCCGGGCCAGCCAGGCTCTCTTCAGCTTCAGGCTCCTTGACCTGAGGAGGGGGACGAGCCGAGGAAGACGGAGCTGGAGAAGAAGCCAGGCCGCCTAGTGCAGGATCAACCTGTGCTGGCTCGGGGGCCGCGGTAACCGTCTCGGCAGGAAGAGACGGCGCCGCCGCGGAGTCCGGGCACACCGGAATAGGAGAAGTCTGCGCTGGCCTGGGGGCCGCAGCAGTCGCCCCTGGCTCCGAGCGCATCGGCACAGATTCCCCGCAAGACGGGGAAGGCCGGGAAGCGCGGACACTCCAGCGGGCTCTGAACCCCGACTTCCGAGCCGGGGTAGGATTTCCAGAGCCCGCTACCGTCTCCGATGACCGCTCCGCAGTCGCTTGGACTGGCGGAACAGGGGACGCCACAGAGGCTTCCCCTAGCACATCAGCCCGGGGCCTCTTCAAGTCGCCACCGGGGGGAGTGTCAGGCACCCCAGAATCCCGACTTGGCACCGGCGCCGTTGCTGGAGGAGATCGGGCGCGTTTCTTCTCTGGCAGCGGGTTGGAAGCCATGGCAAGGGAGAGCTCAAAGTCAAGAAAGAAGAAGCGCAAGAGTCCAAGAAGAAACGCAGAGAAGTGCGAAGGGAAGCTACAACATGGGTGAGACCCCCTCTAAAAAGCTTCCCGGTGCAGTTCCAAGCGATTCGGAACTCTTCGAATACCCCGCACCCGCAACCGCTTCGGTTCCTAGACCGAGTGCCAATGACAGGTGGGCCCAAGCCGCTTAACTGGAGCGGTGGGGGCAAGGAGTCAGTCTCCTAAGAAGATGAGCCGGCAAGGCCCTTTGGCGGTTCCTGAAGAAAGCGCCGCAACGTGCAGAAGTGGCAGCCTTGGGAACCACCGCAGTAAAAGCAATCATCAAGTGGGCGCACGCTCTCACGACCCCGCGGCCGTTCGTGCTCCAACAGCGGTTAAGTCGGGACTTAGAGAAAGTGCGCGGATCGGAAGAGACGGAGGTCCCACCTCGGGCTCGCTATCTCCCCCGAGATGGGCCCGGGGGCCACTGTCGGTACCTGAGATATGGGGTACCCCCGCGCACAGGGTAAAATGCCTAGGGTGCTCGCCCTTCTCCGCAGGGAGAGCTCCGAATGCGCCACACGTCTGGCGGGGCCGGACCTCCCTCTCCTCAGAGGAGAGCTCCGGGCCTGCCACGTGGCATACAGAAGCCGGACCTCCCCCTCCGCGGGAGAGAGGTCCGAAGACGCCACGCGTCCAGCGAGGCCGGACCTCCCTCTCCTCAGAGGTGAGCTCCGGGCCCGCCACGTGGCATGCAGAAGTCGGACCTCCCCCTCCGCGGGAGAGAGGTCCGAAGGCGCCACGCGTCCAGCGGGGCCGGACCTCCCTCTCCTCATAGAAGAGCTCCGGACCTGCCACGTGGCTGGAGGAACGGTGCTGCCTGCCCCCGGGCGGTAGGCAGCGGGCGTAAAGGCGCCCATCACCTTGCCCGTACAAGGTATTCAAGGCCCGCGTCTTCCCAAGACGCGGAGACGCGGAGCACGCGTCTGCCAGGTGCCGTTGCGCCCAGTCGCATCACAGACTGGCGCGCGGTGTCAGAACCTGCCAGGAAATAAATGCCGCGACAAGACATCCCATGCCGCCTGCGCCGTCATCAACCACTATGACTAGTGCGCGGCATGGGCAGGGCGGCAAAATGAAGACTCAGAAGCCTTCGACCGGAGGCAACCACCGGCATAACTACAGATACGGTAGATAATAGACAATCTTCCCTGGACCACCTGTCGGGTCCCGGCTTCCCTTGTAAGCCGCCCAAGCCTTGGACTATAAAAGGCTCGGGTAGGCGTCGATAGCAAGGGTTCGCATTCTGCAACTCATACGCTAGCCATACACTCTCAAGCTGTAACTCACCCCCAAGCTCAGGCCCCCGGCCCTGAGCAGCAAGCAATACATCGAGCTCCATAGCTCGCCGTGGACGTAGGGTTTTACGCTCCGGCGGCCTGAACCACGTAAAACTTCCCGTGTCAAGCTCTCTCTAACTCGTCCATTCGCGCAAGCTCTCCGCTAGGAACTAGCCTCTCCGAAAAAAGAACCTCTGCGGGCTGCCCAGTGCAGGCCCGGGGGAAGTGTCGATCGCACACTTCGACATGTGCGGTCGACACTTCCCCCGGGCCTGCACTGGGCAGCCCGCGGAGGTTCTTTTTTCGGAGGGGCTAGTTCCTAGCGGAGAGCTTGCGCGGATGCAACGAGTTAGTAAGAGCTTGACACGGTGAGTTTTACGTGGTTCAGGCCGCCGGAGCGTAAAACCCTACATCCACGGCGAGCTATGGAGCTCGCTGTATTGCTTGCTGCTCAGGGCCGGAGGCCTGAGCTTGGGGGTGAGTTACAGCTTGAGGGTGTATGGCTAGCGTATGAGTTGCAAAATGCGAACCCTTGCTATCGACGCCTACCCGAGCCTTTTATAGTCCAAGACTCGCGCGGCTTACAAGGGGAGCCGGGACCCGACAGGTGGTCCCGGGAAGATTGTCTATTATCTACCGTATCTGCAGTTATGCCGGTCGTTGTCTCTGGTCGAAGGCTTCTGAGTCTTCATCTTGCCGCCCTGCCCATGCCGCATGCCAGTCGTAGCGGTTGATGACGGCGCAGGCGGCATGGGTTGTCTTGTCGCGGTGTTTATTGGCTGACAGGTTCTGACACCGCGCGCCAGTCTGTGATGCGACTGGGCGCAACGGCACCTGACAGACGCGTGCTCCGCGTTTCCGCGTCTTGGGAAGACGCGGGCCTTGAATACCTTGTACAGGCAAGGTATGGGGCGTATTTACGCCCGCTGCCTATCACTCGGGGCAGGCAGCGTCGCTCTGCTGCCACGTGGCGGGCCCGGAGCCCTTCTCAGAGAAGAGAAGGGTCAGTCCCGTGGGGCACGTGGCGCCTTCGGAGCTCTCTCCCGCGGAGGGGGAGGTCCGGCTTCTGCTGGCCACGTGGCGTGCCCGGAGCTCTCCTCTGAGGAGAGGGAGGTCCGGCCCCGCTGGACACGCGGCGCCTTCGGACCTCTCTCCTGCGGAGGGGGAGGTCCGGCTTCTGTATGCCACGTGGCGGGCCTGGAGCTCTCCTCTGAGGAGAGGGAGGTCCGGCCCTGCCGGACGCGTGGCGCCTTCGGAGCTCTCCCTGCGGAGAAGGGCGAGTTCCTTAGGCATTTTATCCTGTGCGCGGGGGTACCCCATATCTCAGGTACCGACAAAGTCCTAAGGACCTCCCGGCTCTCGCCGGAACCTTGCGGCTACAAGGGTGGCCACATCCTCGACTTCAGCCCTGGCAGCTTCCTCCCGCTCCGCGGCTGGGCCCTCTCTCGCTGGCTCTAGTGAAAAAGAGGGATTGCGGCTCTTGAAGCATGGCAGCACATGCGAGGCGACCTCTAAAGCTAAGCCGCGGCCCTCAGCCTCAAGCTCGCTGGCGACCACCGAGTCGAGTCTGTCCAGCTTGGCGCCGATCGACTCCAACGCAGGGATCACCTCCGCCACCTTCAATGCAGGAGTCGCGGCCCTCACCGGACTGAAGCCAAGAGGGATCAGGGCGGAGCCCACTCGATCCACGAAGCTTGAGACTGCAAGAGCCTCGGAGGACCACAAGGCTGAGAGCTCCTCCACCTCACGGCGGGCCGCCTGCAGAGCCTCCAGGTTCCTCTCGGAGAATTCCTTCTCCTTGGCCGCCAGGGAGCTCTCCCGAAGGTGGAGAGTCTTGGCGAGCCGCTCCAACTCAGCGGCCTTGAAGTCGGCGGTCAGCTCCCGGTCCAAGACCGCCCGGCGATCACGGGAGACCTGTTCCTCCCTCAAGTCAAGGTCTGCTTTCAGGATCTCCAGCTCCTCCATCCGAGCTCGAAGGTCATCCTCGCCCGCAGCCAGCTGCACAGCGACCCTCTCTGCCTCAGCTGCCATGGAACGCTCCCGTTCCTCAACGGCGAGTTCACGGCGCTCCAACCGCTGCCGTATCTCCACATCGGCAGAGAGGCTCTCTTCGGCCCGGGCGTGTGCCTCCAGGGCCTCCCTGTTGATCCGCCGCGATTGGGTGTCCATGCGGTCGACAGCCCGCTTCATCCGGTCGACGAGCGCTTCCCTGAAGTCGAGCAACTCCTGCCTGGAGTCGAGCTCACTCTTAACCTTCGCGGTCCTCTCCCGCAAAAGGTTCCCCCAGATGAGGAGGCGGTCCCGTTCAACCGTGTACTCCTCCTGCTCGCGCCCTAGTGCAGCCAAGACCTGCCGGACGCTCGACTCGGCAAGCGCGAAGGCGTCCGCCAGAGGCAATGGAGCAGCATAGGCCGGGGCAGTCCCCCCGACCTCCTCCATTACCTCGTCCTCAGGAAGAGCCGACGCACCAGCAACCGAGACGAGACGCCGATTAGGAGAAGCTGGCTCCGAGGCTCTGGCAGCCAGGCCAGTCGGGCTCTCTACAGCTTCTGGCTCCTTGACCTGAGGAGAAGGGCGAGCCGGGGAAGGCGGTGCTGGAGAAGAGGCCAGGCCGCCTAGTGCAGGGTCAACCTGCGCTGGATCGGGGGCCGCGGTGGCCGTCTCGGCAGGAAGAGACGCCGCCGCCGCGGAGTCCGGGCACACCGGAACAGGAGAAGTTCGCGCTGGCCTGGGGGCCGCGGCAGTTGCCCCTGGCTCCGAGCGCAGCGGCACAGGTTCCCCGCAAGACGGGGAAGGCCGGGAAGCGCGGACACTCCAGCGGGCTCTGAACCCTGACTTCCGAGCTGGGGTAGGACTTCCAGAGCCCGCTACCGTCGCCGACGGCCGCTCCGCAGTCACTTGGACTGGCGGAACAGGGGACGCCCCAGAAGCTTCCCCCAGCGCATGAACCCGGGGCCTCTTCGAGTCGCCACCGGAGGGAGTGCCAGGCACCCCAGAATCCCGACATGGCACCGACACCGTTGCTGGAGGAGATCAAGCGCGTTTCTTCTCTGGCGGCGGGTTGGAAGCCATGGCAAGTGAGAACTCAAAGGCAAGAGAGCAAAAGCACAAGAGTCCGAGAAGAAACGCTGAGAAGTGTGAAGGGAAGCTGCAATGTGGGTAAGACCCCTCTAAAAAGCTTCCTGGTGCAATTCCAAGTGATTCGGAACTCTTCGAATATCCCGCACCGGCAACCGCTTCGGTTCCTAGACCGAATGCCGATGACGGGTGGGCCCAAGCCGCCTAACTGAAGCGATGGGGGCAAGGAGTCAGTCTCCTAAGAAGATGAGCCGGCAAGGCACTTCGGCGGTTCCCGAAGAAAGCACCGCAACGGGCAGAAGTGGCAGTCTTGGGAACCGCCACAGTAAAAGCAACCATCAAGTGAGCGCACGCTCCCACGATCCCGTGGCTGTTCGTGCTCCGGCAGCGGCCAATTCGGGACATAGAGAAAGTGCGCGGACCGGAAGAGACGGAGGTCCCACCTCGGGCTCGCTATCTCCCCCGAGATGGGCCCGGGGGCCACTGTCGGTACCTGAGATATGGGGTACCCCCGCGCACAGGGTAAAATGCCTAAGGAACTCGCCCTTCTCCGCAGGGAGAGCTCCGAAGGCGCCACGCGTCCGGCGGGGCCGGACCTCCCTCTCCTCAGAGGAGAGCTCTGGGCCCGCCACGTGGCATACAGAAGCCGGACCTCCCCCTCCGCGGGAGAGAGGTCCGGAGACGCCGTGTGTCCAGCGGGGCCGGACCTCCCTCTCCTTAGAGGAGAGCTCCGGGCCCGCCACGTGGCCAGCAGAAGCCGAGCCTCTCCCTCCGCGGAGAGAGGTCCGGAGGCTCCACGTGCCCCGCGGGACTGACCCTTCTCTTCTCTGAGAAGGGCTCCGGGCCCGCCACGTGGCAGCAGAGCGACGCTGCCTGCCCCGAGTGATAGGCAGCGGGCGTAAATACGCCCCATACCTTGCCCGTACAAGGTATTCAAGGCCCGCGTCTTCCCAAGACGCAGAAACGCAGAGCACGCATCTGTCAGGTGCCGTTGCGCCCAGTCGCATCACAGACTGGCGCGCGGTGTCAGAACCTGTCAGCCAATAAACACCGCGACAAGACAACCCATGCCGCCTGCGCCGTCATCAACCGCTACGACTGGCATGCGGCATGGGCAGGGCGGCAAGATGAAGACTCAAAAGCCTTCGACCAGAGACAACTACCGGCATAACTGCAGATACGGTAGATAATAGACAATCTTCCCGGGGCCACCTGTCGGGCCCCGGCTCCCCTTGTAAGCCGCCCGAGTCTTGGACTATAAAAGGCTCGGGTAGGCGTCGATAGCAAGGGTTCGCATTTTGCAACTCATACGCTAGCCATACACTCTCAAGCTGTAACTCACCCCCAAGCTCAGGCCTCCGGCCCTGAGCAGCAAGCAATACAGCGAGCTCCATAGCTCGCCGTGGACGTAGGGTTTTACGCTCCGGCGGCCTGAACCACGTAAAACTCGCCGTGTCAAGCTCTTACTAACTCGTTCCATCCGCGCAAGCTCTCCGCTAGGGACTAGCCCCTCCGAAAAAGAACCTCCACGGGCTGCCCAGTGCAGGCCCGGGGGAAGTGTCGACCGCACACTTCGACAGTTCCAATGCCAATCTATACATCCTAGGCTTGCATCCTATGGTCAGCGTGGCTTCTAATACCAATCTGTTACTAGGGGTGCATCCTAGGGTCAATGTGGCAGCTTGATACCAATCTGTGAATTGTACCAATCTGTGATCTTATCTAGGTCTGTGACCTATGATTAACCCGTGGTAGGTTGATAACAATCTGTGTTTTCTATCTAGGCGTGTGTCTCACCGTCAACTGTGGCTCTGATACCAATCTGTGACGCCCTCGATTCTGTAGAACACAGAACCGAGAACTGATGCGTATGTGTGCTCAGGATGTCCATCACACATACACATATATCCGCAAACTGAATTCAGAATATATATAACCACGAATAACAGGGTTTATTACAAAAGTCTCATGAGTCTTGGACTCATGCTAGCAGCGGAAGTCTTATCTTAGCAGCGAAAACCTAATCTTAGCAGCGGAAGTCTTTATTCTAACTAGTGCGGAAGCAAACTAAGCAGCGGCAGCGGCTCCATCTCTACTCCATTCCCACAGGCAAGTTGACGGGGAATCACACTCCTAGTACTCCACGTGGTCTTCATAGTACTCCTCTCCTGTTGCTGATGATGTATGATAATGCAAGTTTGAGTACATGGTGTACTCAGCAAGTGCGGAAAAATATAATATGTAGCTCATAGCAAGGAAGGTATAAAAGGCTCATTGTAAAAAGCAAAATTTATTTCCCAAAACACGATAAAAAGAACAACTCAGCTTTAAGTGAATGTAATCCTAACATGTATTTAAACATTAACATACCTCCATATTGATTCATCCCTTTCCATGTCTCAACCAGACATTAATCTTTCTCATCTTTGCTCATGAATACCATCTCATATTCACTACCATCTCATTAATACCATCTCGTATTCACTACCATTCTGTCTCATACCAAGACCCAATCTCGTTGTCATGACTCAATAGTCATGCAACCAATCTCATTACCCGGACTCAACAGTCCTGAAAACCAAAACCATAACCAAACCAATAACCAAACCAAAAACCATAACCAAACCAATAACCAAACCAATAACCAAACCAAAAACTATAACCTCCCAATAACCATCCCAACTAATCATTGAAGTTATACAGGCGCTCGTGACCGTAAGCTCGACTATCATGATAGTTTTAAGAATTCTTCAGAGTTTGTACCACTTTACCCACAAGTTTGTGATTTCGTCACCCGTCAGCGACTGCAGAACCTCCATTATACTAGTACGCAACCGTCAATGTATGGTCAAGAGATCACAAAATAACCTCTACAAAAGGGTTACTAAATGTATGGACTCACTAAGGTTTCACCGGCAGGCTAGAATCTCTAATTCTCCCACCCACGGGCCCCCTCTTGTGCCATGCAGTTCCTAGGGCAGTCCTCACTCGACTCTCATTCCCCGCGCCTTCCACGGTCCATAACAATCTAGTAACTTACCTAATTACTCAGCTAAGCCGCACCCATACTTGACTTTGTGGTGGCACTGTTATCCTAGCATGTGCTCGCATGAACCGGTCCTTAGATCTACGGCAAGTAACCACCATCTCATACTACCTCATCCATAAACCAAGGCTTGCTTAGATCTCCCCCCGATTCATGTTCATTAATAACATCAGTTTCTCATTATTTTTACGAGTGCAGTTAGCTAGACACATTTATCTCGCTTCCCGTATCCCATAGACTCAGCGAAGCATAAAAGCAAAAACAATACCCGACTCATAAACTTTTCCGGTGACAAGGGTGACTAACAAAACTAGTAAACTCCTATCAAAGGGTTTCCCATCATATTGACTCAAGCACTTACACCTTTTCGCAAACAAAACAGTTTTTCAAAACATGGGATCAATATGGTCAAGGGGCACTTACCTTGTTCTTGCGATCCCTGAGCTTGTCCTTCTATACGTGATCACGCACATACAAGATTCATAGCAATCAATCATCATGCACAAACTCTACTTTAAGATGCAATGATGCATATGCATGTTAATCCTATGATGCAGTTTAGTTTATACGTGTTCTTGCATGGCTTGCATGGGTTTTACGATGAACAGAGGTGTATATATCAAATGTGGATGTGGCGATGATCTGGATTCAAGATCGAGATCAAACCGATCAACACGTGATTTGTCCATGAAAAAGCTTCTGTTCGGAACGAATCGAAGAACATATGCAAAGAAAACGCGATGATATCGTAAGGTGGTATTGGAGACCTACCTTACTTTCTTCGGGTCCTTCCTCTAGCAAAACAGATCGTCAGCTCTCCTCCGGTGATGTCAATTGTGATCCAGGCTCGTCGGCGGTCTCTCCGGCGGTTGTACTTCTGCGAAGGGGTTTACTCGGCGAGCTGGGGCTAGGGCTCTAAGTTGTCGGCCCAGGAGGTGGAAAAGAAGTACGCGATTGCAACCAAAGGTTCTGGGTTCTATTTATAAGAGGGAAATGAAGAGTCCTACTCTGATCGGAATTCAAATAAGAGTCCTATTCAAATCATTTTTGAATCTTAACTACTTCTCTTTAATTGATTTTGTCGAAGTGTGCGATCGACACTTCCCCCGGGCCTGCACTGGGCAGCCCGCGGAGGTTTTTTTTTCGGAGGGGCTAGTTCCTAGCGGAGAGCTTGCGCGGATGGACGAGTTAGTGAGAGCTTGACACGGGGAGTTTTACGTGGTTCAGGCCGCCGGAGCGTAAAACCCTACGTCCACGGCGAGCTATGGAGCTCGCTGTATTGCTTGCTGCTCATGGCCGGGGGCCTGAGCTTGGGGGTGAATTACAGCTTGAGAGTGTATGGCTAGCGTATGAGTTGCAGAATACGAACCCAGGGGTGCGGATGGCTAGAGTCCGGGCCCCTGCTAACGTCGCCTACCCGAGCCTTTTATAGTCCAAGACTCGGATGGCTTACAAGGGGGGCCGGGACCCGACAGGTGGTCCCGGGGAGATTGACTGATATCTACCGTATTCTGCAGTTATGCCGGTCGCTGCCTCTGGTGGAAGGCTTCTGAGTCTTCATCTTGCCGCCCTGCCCATGCCGCACGCTAGTCGTAGTGGTTGATGACGGCGCAGGCGGCATGGGATGTCTTGTCGCGGTGTTTATTGGCTGGCAGGTTCTGACACCGCGCGCCAGTCTGTGATGCGACTGGGCGCAACGGCACCTGACAGACGCGTGCTCCGCGTTTCAACGTCTTGGGAAGACGCGGGCCTTGAATACCTTGTACGGGCAAGGTGTAGGGCGCCTTTACGCTCGCTGCCTACCGCTCGTGGGCAGGCAGCACCATTCTTCTGGCCACGTGGCGGGTCCGGAGCCCTTCTCTGAGGCGAGAAGGGTCCGGCCTGCGGGGCACGTGGAGCCTCCGTACCTCTCCCCGCGGAGGGGGAGGTCCAGCTTCTGTATGCCACGTGGCGGGCCCGGAGCTCTCCTCTGCGGAGTGGGAGGTCCGGCCCCGCTGGACGCGTGGCGTCTTCGGACCTCTCTCCCACGGAGGGGGAGGTCCGGCTTCTGTATGCCATGTGGCGGGCCCGGAGCTCTCCTCTGAGAAGAGGGAGGTCCGGCACCGCCGGACGCGTGGCGCCTTCGGAGCTCTCCCGGCGGAGAAGGGCGAGTACCTTAGGCATTTTACCTTGTGCGCGGGGGTACCCCATATCGAGGGTACCGACAGTGGCCCCCGGGCCCATCTCGGGGGAGATAGCGAGCCCGAGGTGGGACCTTCGTCTCTTCTGATCCGCGCACTTTCTTGTCTTGAGTACTCCCTGTGCTGGCAGGGTCTTGACGGCTTCGATGTTCAGCCTCTTAGGAGAGGGTGAAGCCTGACATCGGAGCTCGGCCCGGCTGTGGGGGCGGAGGTCCGGAAGTCATCGGAGCTCATGCCAGCGAAGGGCGTGAGGTCCGGCATCAGCGCTCACTTCTGAAAGGAGGGCGAGGGCTGGCCTCGGAGCTCGGCCCAGCTGTGGAGGCAGAGTCCGGAAGTCATCGGAGCTCAGGCCAGCGAAGGGCGTGAGGTCCGGCATCAGCGCTCGCCTCTGAAAGGAGGGCAAGGGCTGGCCTCGGAGCTCGGCCCAGCTGTGGGGGCGGAGGTCCGGAACTGCTCAGTGGTCCCCCCTTTCCTATCCCTTAGTCTCATTTGGCTTACTGTCCCAGGCCGGAATACGGGGCTTAGGTAATCCAGTGCACTTGGTCCCGGAGGTCTGGCCCCAGCCCCAGTCAGGATGTAACCGCCCGGCCCCCTGGTACTCAGACCGTAGCGCCGGGAGGCAGAGTGCGCATGCTTTTGGTGCAAGACCGGGCAAAGCAAGGCTCCTGACCTCCCGTTCTAGCGTAGGTCTTTTCTCGGAGGAGACCAACTGGTGGTGCAGTACCCTTATAGAGGGAGATCCGAAAGGCCACCGGGCCTCTGGCAGGTACCCCAAGCACTACCGCCTTCGGCAGGACGGCAAATATCGACTATGCATGAGAGCAGGAAAGAGGAACCGAGTGTACAATGGACGCACACTGTCTAGAGCGTGGGGAGGCGTTCATATAAATTAATGCGTAATTTAAATAAACACCTAAGTAAGCATGGTGAACTTACTGGGGTGGCGTCGGAGCGCCTGTCTTCACGCAGAGCGGGTCATGCGTGGCTTCGTTGTACGCCGGACACGGGGGGACCCCCATGGCTATATCAGGGGGAAGCATGGCTTCGGCCCTGCATACCATGTGGAAGGGTAGTTCCCGTGACCCGGCCCTGGGAAGTCCGGCTGGCCCTCGACATGGAGGAGCCGGTATCCCCCGACGGCTCTGAGTGCGCGTCTGCACCGGTTGTGTGGGTCTGCTTGGCATGGACTTGGCACGCATTGCATCCCTAACCAGTTTGACGGCGTCCAGGTGGCTCTCGGTCAGTAGGAGCCATGCCGGGTGGCTTATCTGACCAACGCGCGGGACGATGAGCGTTCCCTGCACTCGCCTCCTTGGACTACTGCGAGCTAGTCGCAGCCTTCCTCCTGGGTTATGCACCGCAATAGGATGTCGAGGCGCCACGCCAGTAAAGATACCAGCGCGTAGCACTTAGCCGTCCGCACCACCCATTCAGCGGATGCACGTTCATCAGGAAGGATGTCCTTCAAGGAGTCCCGGACCTCCGTGGTCCATGCATCGGGACTACTTGAGCTTCTGGATCTCGAGCGCTGGGTTGCACGGAGTCCTCAGCGACTCTTACGATCCTTTGGCGGCATCCAGGGCCGCCGGGACTGCCTAGCTTCGTGGCGTCGGTTCAGCCCCCTTCGCCCGGCTCGGCGGGCCGGGCTGTGGACCGCAGCAACGTCCTCTCGAAGACTCCTTCGTGCACGGGGGCTCCGATGGAGGTCTTCATTGAGAAGTTGTCGGCTGCGGCCGTGCCAGCGCGCGGTTCATGGCGCAGGTCCAAGGCGAGGAATTCTTTCTCCAATATCTGCACGTGAAGCAGATAAGCAGCTAGCTGTGGGTCATTGCAGGGGCATTCACCCTTAACTTGTTTGATAACTAGCTGGGAGTCGCCCTGTGCCAACAACTAGCGAGCGCCCAAAGACAGGACTGTCTTTTAGGCCAAAGATGAGTGCTTCATACTCTGCCAAGTTGTTGGTTGCCTTGGAATTGAAACGCACCATGTACCCAGACTGCTCCCCCGATGGCATGAGAAGCAGTACGCCGGCACCGGCCCCCTGCTTTCGTGAGGAGCCATTGAAGAAGAGCGTCCAGTGAGGCCCGGTGAAGACCGGAGCTCGGTGCTTTGGTTCACCGTCTTCGCGGCCCCCTGGGTCAGCCTTCGTTGGCGTCCACTCAGCCACGAAGTCAGCCAGTGCTTGGCTCTTGGCTGTCTGACGTGGTCGGGAGCTCAGCTTGAACTCCGCTGTCTTCGGGCTGTCTTTCGGCTTCGGAAGCTGGCAGTGAGTGCCAGCTCCGCCCACCGGATGCTCTGGCACACTTATCCGCCAGGCTGAAGTGCTCAGAGGCATCGCAGACCTCTTTGGTCGCAAGCTTCTCAAGCATCTTCTCGTCTCGGACACTGTCGAAGTGCCACCACCATAGAAGCACTTTGAATATGCGGGATGGTGTTGCATACCTGGGAGAACCGCTGGATGAAGGAGCGCAGCGACTCCCCAGGTTGTTACTTGATGGCTTGGAGGTCAAGCTCCGTGCCGGGACGGTTGTAGGAGCTGCCGAAGTTGGCGATGAACTGCCGGCAGAGCTCTCCCCAGGAAGTTATGGAACCCCGAGGGAGGTTCATGAGCCAAGACCGGGTCGGGCCGGTCAAGGCGTCGGGGAAGTAGTTGGCCATGACGGCCTCATCCCCTCCTGCGGCAAGTACGGTGATGGAGTAGACCTGAAGGAACTCCGCCGGGTTGACGCTGCTGTCGAACTTTTCGGGCAGGTGCGGCCAAAACTGGAGCCTGGTGTAGCTGGAATCTGCCGTGTGCTCACCAACCATTGGCGTGCGCATCAGCGACACGGCCGGTTGGCCGGAGCGTTGTCCCCGCCGAAGTTGAGGGTTTGTGGCGGCGACGACAAAACGGTCTACCTCGCGAATCCGCTGTTGGGTCGCTGCCTGAGGCGCGTCCCCAGCAGGCGGATTGAGTAGCAGCGCTCTTGCTGCGGCTAGCGCACCCCCGCCGGGTACGCCCAGCGCTACTGAAGACCTGACACTGGTCGGAGCCTGCATTGCCGGGGTCGGCGCTGCCAGAGCCGGTTGCTGGCTCCCAGTGCAGGTATTGGTGCCGCGAACGCTTGGTTCGCCGCTGGCACAGTGTGCCCCGGTATGGGCAAGGCTGCTCCATAGACCGGGGACGCCGTTTGCGGGGCATATGGTTGTGGCATATGCTGCGCGGCGTATGCCTAGGGCAGAGCTCGCGTGGCGAAGATCTGCCCTTCAGGCTGGGTTGAGGCCGACGTCATAATGTCGCCATCCTCTTAGTTGCGACGCCTTTCTCGAGGTCGCTCGAAGAACACTCGGGCATCTTGGCCCAAGTGGCATCGCTCCGGCTCTGCCCCCAGGTCCGTCGATGGAAGCCTGGTGGAGCCGGAGTCCGCCGTCTGCTCGCCAACCATTGGCGTGCGCGTCAGCGGCACGGCCGGTTGGCCGGAGCGTCGTCCCCGCCGAAGTCAAGGGTTTGCGGCAGCGACAACGAGACGGTCTATCTCTCGAATCCACTGCTGGGTCGCTGCCTGAGGCGCGTCCCCAGCAGGCAGATTGCGCAGTAGCGCTCTTGCTGCGGCTGGCGCACCCCCGCCGGGTACGCCCAGCGCTACTGAAGACCTGACGCTGGTTGGAGCCTGCATTGCCGGGGTCGGCGCTGCCAGAGCCGGTTGCTGGCTCCCAGCTTGCCCTGACACACTCCGTCCTGAGTGTGTCATCATGTACTCTCCCCTGGTCACGGTTTGCCGTGAACGCGGAGGGGGAGAGTTTGCCGCTGAAGGAAGCTTGGTCATCTTCGTCGGCGGTAACTCGTCGAGCTAGGGGAAAAGCCCCCTACCTGGCGCGCCAAACGTCGAAGTGTGCGATCGACACTTCCCCCTGGCCTGCACTGGGCAGCCCGCGGAGGTTCTTTTTTCGGAGGGGCTAGTTCCTAGCGGAGAGCTTGCGCGGATGGACGAGTTAGTGAGAGCTTGACACGGGGAGTTTTACGTGGTTCAGGCCGCCGGAGCGTAAAACCCTACGTCCACGGCGAGCTATGGAGCTCGCTGTATTGCTTGCTGCTCAGGGCCGGGGGCCTGAGCTTGGGGGTGAGTTACAGCTTGAGAGTGTATGGCTAGCGTATGAGTTGCAGAATGCGAACCCAGGGGTGCGGATGGCTAGAGTCCGGGCCCCTGCTAACGTCGCCTACCCGAGCCTTTTATAGTCCAAGACTCGGATGGCTTACAAGGGGGGCCGGGACCCGACAGGTGGTCCCGGGGAGATTGACTGATATCTACCGTATTCTGCAGTTATGCCGGTCGCTGCCTCTGGTTGAAGGCTTCTGAGTCTTCATCTTGCCGCCCTGCCCATGCCGCACGCTAGTCGTAGTGGTTGATGACGGCGCAGGCGGCATGGGATGTCTTGTCGCGGCGTTTATTGGCTGGCAGGTTCTGACACCGCGCGCCAGTCTGTGATGCGACTGGGCGCAACGGCACCTGACAGACGCGTGCTCTGCGTTTCCGCGTCTTGGGAAGACGCGGGCCTTGAATACCTTGTACGGGCAAGGTGTGGGGCGCCTTTACGCCCGCTGCCTACCGCACGTGGGCAGGCAGCACCGTTCTTCTGGCCACGTGGCGGGTCCGGAGCCCTTCTCTGAGGCGAGAAGGGTGCGGCCTGCGGGGCACGTGGAGCCTCCGGACCTCTCCCCGCGGAGGGGGAGGTCCAGCTTCTGTATGCCACGTGGCGGGCCCGGAGCTCTCCTCTGCGGAGAGGGAGGTCCGGCCCCGCTGGACGCGTGGCGTCTTCGGACCTCTCTCCCACGGAGGGGGAGGTCCGGCTTCTGTATGCCACGTGGCGGGCCCGGAGCTCTCCTCTGAGGAGAGGGAGGTCCGGCCCCGCCGGACGCGTGGCGCCTTCGGAGCTCTCCCGGCGGAGAAGGGCGAGTACCTTAGGCATTTTACCTTGTGCGCGGGGGTACCCCATATCGAGGGTACCGACAGATTTGGTGTGGTAGCAATGTGGAATTCATGTCGGTTTCCTCAGTACCGGGGATTCCCACGCGTACAGAAGCAAAAACCGCTTCAGAATCGCGTTACCTTCGCGGTGATGAGCTCCGGAAGCTCCACGTGTCCTATGGAAATCTGGGCTCCCTTTTCCGCAGAGACCAGCTCCGGTTGTGCCGCGTGTCAGGCGGTCGAGACCTCCGTCTTCCTCAGAGGTGAGCCCCGCATGCGCCACGCGTCCTGACGGGCGGGACCTCCCCTCTTTCCAGAGACGAGCTCCGCGTGCGTCACATGTCTGGTGGGTCAGGACCTCCCCTCTCAACAGAGGCGAGCTCCGCGAACGCCACGTGTCAGTTCCGGACATCCCCTCTCTTTGGAGGTAGCTCCGAATGTGCCACGTGTCAGTGCCGGACCTCTCCTCTCTTCGGAGGTGAGCTCCGATAGTGCAACGTGTCCTAACAGCGCCAGACTTCCTTTCCCCTCAGAGACGAGCTCCGAGGTTGACACGTGTCCAATAGCGTCGGACCTCCCAGAGATGAGCTCCGGAGGTGACACGTGTCCGGTAGTGTCGGACCTCTCGGAGATGAGCTCCGGAAGTGACACGTGTCCGAAAGTGTTGGACCTCCCGGAGGTGAGCTCCAGAGGTAACACGTGTCCAGTAGGACCGGACCTCTCGGAGGTGAGCTCCGAGAGCGATACGTGTCTAGCGGGGCCGGACCTCTCGGAGGTGAGCTACGAGAGCGACATGCGTCACGCGCGGCTGGTCCTCTCATTTCCGTAATGGCAAGCTCCGAAGGAGACACGTGTCCTGCGGGGCTGGCCTCGCTCCTCTGTAGAGGCTAGCTCCGGGGGCAACACATGTCCCACGGGGTCGGACCTCTCCCCCTTCGCAGGGATGAGCCCCGAGCCTGCCACGTAGCCAGTTTAGCGGCGGGCCTCTGACACGACCCCACTGGTCCTGTCGAGCCAGGATCACGCTGAGGGGTACTGCGTTGCACAGCACCGTATAACACACGTCAAAGGTACAAAGCGGAAGCTTTATTACATAAACAAGTTTATTAACATGTTTACATCAAAATAAGTTTAGTCCACACTCGCGGGCGTAGACTAAGCATCAAGTGCACGTTCAGCCCTCGAACGTGTCCTTGCTAGCACACACGCACACTAACTCTGCGGCGTGCACGACTCCCACTCGACGGGGTTCCCCTCCTGGGGTTCCGTCTCCTCTTCGGGAGTCCCTTCCTCATAAAACCCTGCAAAAGCTTCAAACACAAGCAGTGAGCACGAAGGCTCAGCAAGTCTGACCCGTCTCACCTAAACATGGAACTTCTACATGAGGGTAATGGGTTGTATGAGGTAAAAATTATTTGCAAGGACTCGCCTAATTAGTAGAACCTTACTTTCAAGTTTTAGCAGCAGGTTGTGGAGAACTTTACGCTAAGACACATGAGAGAGCCGCAATCAAACAAGAAACGCATTTCTCTCATGTACTTTGCCCAAAGTTGAAAAGAACTTTAGTTAGCACTAAGCTACAGCATATCATTAACAATCAATGTCCAGCTTTCAATCAGCAACATTTTAACATGTACTAGCCTGTTCTTTCTACGTCACGGTACAGTGAACAAGTGGTACTCACTGACCGCGAGGGACGGCGATTATAATCGATTTACACCTGCAGGGTTACCCGAATAACCCGTCACGTACGCCCGTACTCGATGTTGCCTACAACAACCATCACGGACGCCGTACGCGACTACCTTTCACCCGTTAGCCAAATATTGAACCGGTCCCATCGTCCCGAGCAAGAGGTCCCTGCACGCGCATCTCTGTGCCGCCAGCTGATTTACACCTCGAGCTCTCAACCTACCCTCTGAACGACGGGCAATGCCTCAATACCCAGCTACCCGAGTTACATCAGTTTCCCGGTTCCCATATAGCCGGTAGGTCTTCGGTACTGTTCTAGCTTGTTCAACAGGCCCGCACACGGCTCGGTCCTCAATCGACACAAGCGGAGCTACAGCACACAGGCCCCAAAGTCCTGCTGCCCTTACTCTCCGCTCGGTCTCATTTTCTTGCCATGTGTATCATGTGCTATCTCTACCCGAGCGATGTGCCTCTAGCCTATTCTCGCGAGTAGTTCCAACTACTCGACTTGTACCGAATCCTACTCTATCCTAGCAATGCAGTGGCTAACGGGGTTTGCAATCCTAAACCCCAACCCATGGTTTTCTTGGCTATGCAGTGGGGTTTCCAAACAAGACTCTGATGCACAACATAAAGAAAACAAGTATGTGCTCAAAACAATAAAAATTTATAAAATGGTTAATGCAAACCGGGGCTTGCCTTGCTGCTCTTGGTCGTAGGCTAGCTGTTCCTCCGGAGTAACGAAGTCTAGGACTTCGGGTTCCTCCTCGACCTTAGCGACTACATGATAAGAACAATGTATGTATTAATTAAATGCCTTTGTATTAACTTTGAAGTTGTGAAGTCTATAACCTTTGCTAGATAGACCTAATGACTGTGAAACTTTTACTGTGGCTTGGTTACAACCTAAACAGAGACTTGGTCAAGTTTTAGTTGCAGCAAAGCTCATTTGAGCCCTCCACAAATAATTATGTCCTTGACCTTAATTAAAGGCTTTTAGGGTGTTCTAAGTATTTTCATGAAACAAACTATGACTTTCTGAAAACTAGATTTTCAGAGGGTTCTAATGGAATTGGTCTCACTTAATTTGGAAGTCTCTAACTAAAGATATGAGCTAAACAATTTCAGAGAAAATTCTGAAAATGTTTCTGAACATTTTCTATTTTCTCTGGAACAGTTTTACTAATCACACCATTAGGTGGACTAAATGAGCTCAAATGGATCTGAAATTTTTATGGTAGTTCAAGGATATTTTGGTGAACATCTCAGCAAAATTTCAGGATTTTCCTCCAAATGATTCTCCAGTTAAAATTCCTAACAGTTTAAACTTTAAGGAATTAATTCTGGAGAATTAAGGAATTTCATGAAGTGACACTTGATTTTCTGGAAAGTACTCAAAGAGCTGAATCCAGCAAAATTTGGTTCACTCAATTTGGAGCTTTCTAGCCAAAGTTATAAGGATTTGAAGTTTGAAGGAAATCTGAAAATCGGGGAAAAGTTTAAACTCGCGCGTGGGCCCAGGGGACACGCGTCGCACGCCGAAGCGACAGCACACCGCGGCCCACAAGGCTTTTGCGCGCCAGCACACCCGATCCCGGCCGCAGCCGGATCCCGATTCAAATTATCGGCCGCTGACAGCTGGGGTCCACCCCCTTCTTCAACCTCGCGACACCCGCGCTCCGCCGCCGAGGGACCTCGCCGGAGAGCTCGCCGCTGGCTGCTGTACCGCTCCAAACTTCTTGATTCTGGCCGCCCCTGCCTAATTTTACTTGGGGAACATGATCCGAGGGTCAGCTGCTCATGACAACGGCCGGAGCATGGTCGGCGACGAGCCGCCATATCGGAACGACTTCGGCCATGTCGGCTGACGCTCCTAGTGCCTCAGCTACTTGGGAAATCGGTCGGAGAGCATCAGTGGACCTCAGAGAAGGTCGACATGAACTCGGGGCAGCTCGGGGAAGGCCCGAAATAGGTCCTCACCGTGCGCCCGATACCCCCCGTGCGTTCCGCCATTAGTAGACCTTGAATTACGCCGGGCACAGAAGTTCTCCGGCCCAGAGTTGTGAAGGCAACTTGTGCGTCACCGTGTGTAGTTCGTGTGGGAGTGGCCTGAGGCCCTCTAATCCTTTCTAGAGCACGAATTAAACAGAATCGTACCCGAGGGTCGTTCTGCACACAGAAAGGGGAAAAGTGGAAATTCGCCGCCGGTGAACAACCACTCGAGCTGTGGCTCGGGGGTGAGCAGCACCGGTCACTTGTGCGTCCAAGGGTGCCTTGGCTCGGGCGTGACAACGCCCAGGTTGGGCTGTCCACGAGAGCCCGAGGTGCGGCGGTTTCCAGTTCCGAGTTTGATCTTTCGGCACAGCCGATATCACTCGGTTTCAATCGATTTCTATCAATGGGAAGGATGGAGGATGGTTGCTAGTACCTTGCTGGGACCTTGGAATGGAAAGAGGGAGCTGCGATCGGCTTGATCAAGCAGGAACTCGAGCGGCGGCGATGGCAGTGGGAAAAGCAGTCGCGCACGTCGGTAGCTCGGGGAAATGGTGACTGTGGCACGCCGGGGAGGGAATAAATAGCTCGGCCGGCTGGCCTCCGGCTTGGGGCACGCAGCAGGAGCTGGCGCCGGCTGCCCCCTTCGGTGGCGCGCGCGCACAGCTGCCGGGAACCGACTGAACTGTGGTTCAGTCGGTTTGCTTTGAGGCTGAGGCTGACATGTGGGTCCCACTTCTCTTTTAACCTCTGAAATTTATTCCTAACAGCTGTGGTAAACAGTGAACCCTATTCTACCCTTGGCAATTCAAATTATTCACCCAAGAGCCATTTGAATTGATCAAAGTTCAAATGAGGTTTGGTTTGAATGAATTTCAGCACAAGTGCAGTTTGAAATTCAAATAAAGTTTGAATTTCTCCCCCTTAGCTCACGTCAAGATCAACTCCAAATGGAGTGAAAATTGGTGTGTGAGCTCACAAAAATGTGCTGAGCAAGAATATGCCTTCCACTTTTAAATTCAGTGGGTGAAAACAGTTTGAATTTGAATATGGTTTCAAACTGCCCTCTTCCTAACTATACCCAAAATGACCTCAAAAAGGTTTTGAATTTGGGTGGAACTTGGCATGGACATCCTTAGCAAAGTGTAGGAGTTTTCATATGCCCAGCCCATCTATATCACATGTGGGAAATACCACTTTTGCAAGGTGTGAGTTTGTTCTCTAATGAGCATGTTGATAATTGTTACTTGCTCTTTATTTGTGTTCATCATTCTTCCTCAAATGAGGTGTGTGGTGTGGTGATGAACACTGCAAATGAGTGTCAAAAACTGAGGCCCTTACATTCCTCCCCCCTTAAAAGAATCTCGTCCCGAGATTATAAGGTGAAATGAGAGAGAGGACGGTGGAAAATTACCGAATATGCGACGTGAAAAAGTCGGGGTAGTTAGTGCGAAGGAATTCTTCGCTCTCCCATGTCGCTTCGTCCATGGAGTGATTACTCCATAGAACCTTGTAGAACCACAACGTACGGTTGCGTGTGGTTCGGGCCTTTTCATCAATAATCTGCACCGGTTCCTCCCGATAGGTGAGATCCGGTTGCAGTTCTTCAATGTCTTCCAGCTGAATGGTAGTTGATAGCTTGAGACACTTCCTCAGCTGGGAAATGTGAAAGACGTCGTGCACACCGGAAAGTGCTTCTGGTAATCTTAGCCGGTATGCCACCGACCCACATCTTTCGGTAATCTGGAATGGACCGATGAATCGGGGTGCTAACTTTCCTCTCACCCCAAATCTGTTTACGCCCTTCATTGGAGACACTCGTAGATATACGTGGTCTCCAGCTTCGAATTGTAACGGACGCCTTCTCCGGTCCGCGTACTGTTTCTGTCGGGATTGAGCGGCTTTTAGGTTCGCTTGAATTAATCGAACCTTTTCTTCCGCGTTGTTGACAAGATCAATCCCGAAGGTAACCCTCTCGCCAGACTCACACCAATTCAATGGTGTGCGGCATTTTCTCCCGTATAGCGCCTCGTAGGGCGCCATCTTGATGCTGGCTTGGTACCCATTGTTGTACGAGAACTCGGCTAACGGCAAGTGATCATCCCAATTCTTGCCGTGGTCGATAGCGCAAGCTCGTAGCATGTCTTCTAGGATTTGATTTACCCGCTCCGTTTGCCCATCCGTCTGCGGGTGGTAGGCTGAACTACGGATCAGCTTCGTCCCCAGGGCAGCGTGGAGCTGCTCCCAAAAACGGGACACAAATAAAGTGCCCCGGTCCGATACGATGGTACGGGGTACGCCGTATAAGCATAGGATCCGTGAGATGTACAGTTCAGCGTACTTCTTGGCGTTGTAGTTGGTGTTGACCGGGATGAAATGGGCAACTTTGGTGAGCCGATCGACGATCACCCACACAGAATCATGTTTCTGTAAGGTGGTGGGTAAACCGACGATGAAATCCATGCTCACGTCCTCCCACTTCCAGGCAGGAATGCCCAGTGGTTGCAGCAGTCCCGGTTTCCGCATGTGGTCTGCCTTCACCCGTCGACATGTATCACACTCGGACACGTATTTTGCCGTCTCTCGCTTCATCCGTGTCCACCAAAACTTGCTTCTGAGTTCTTGATACATCTTGTTGCTGCCGGGGTGAATAGAAAACTTTGATAAGTGAGCTTCATCAAAGATTCTCTTCCTTAACTCCGGGTTTCGGGGTACGACGATCCGGTCCTTGAACCATAAGACGCCGTCTCCGTCCTTCCGGAAACATTTCAACTCCCCACTGTCTACACGTCTCCGCAAATGGGACATGCCCTTGTCATTCTTCTGGGCTGCCGCTATCTCTTCACGGATGGTGGGGATCAAAGCTAGGTTGTAGAGAGCTCCGTGTGGAATCACATGTAGTGGTGGTTCGCTCTCTTCCAACGGTGTGATGGTCAGATTATTGACGTGTGACTTGCGGCTCAGCGCATCTGCCACAACGTTTGCCTTGCCCGGATGATAATGGATCTCTATCTCATAATCCTTTATCAGTTCTAACCATCTTCGTTGCCTCATGTTCAGCTCCTTCTGAGTGAATATGTACTTGAGGCTTTTGTGGTCGGTATATAAATGTACGAGGTTACCGAGTAGGTAGTGCCTCCACATCTTCAGTGCAAGTACCACGGCAGCGAGCTCCAAGTCGTGAGTGGGATAATTTTGCTCATGGTTCCTAAGCTGCCGTGATCCATACGCGACCACTCTTCGGTCTTGCATCAGCACACATCCGAGCCCAATGCCGGATGCATCGCAGTACACATCGAACGGTTTTGTTGTGTCTGGCTGCGCCAAAACCGGTGCTGATGTCAGGTGCTTGACTAAAGCCTTGAATGCTGCTTCACATGCTGGACTCCAAACATATTTGGTAGCCTTCTTCAGCAGTTCTGTCATTGGCTTGGCAATCTTCGAGAAGTTCGGAATAAACCTCCGATAATATCCCGCGAGTCCGAGGAAACTCCGTACCTCATGAACAGTTCTCGGGGATTTCCAATTCAGCACTTGCGTGATCTTGCTCGGGTCCACAGCGATACCCTCCGCTGAGATGATATGCCCGAGGAAAGGCACTTGCGATATCCAAAACTCGCATTTGCTGAACTTTGCGTATAACTTGTGATCCCGCAGCCGTTGCAAGACTATACGCAGATGTTTCTTGTGATCTTCCTCCGACTTGGAGTATACCAGGATGTCGTCGATGAAGACCACGACAAACTTGTCCAGCTCCGGCATGAACACCGAGTTCATTAAGTACATGAAGTGAGCTGGAGCATTGGTGAGGCCAAAGGACATGACCAGGTACTCATAAAGTCCGTACCTTGTCGAAAAAGCTGTCTTTGGAATGTCCTCAGCCCTGATCTTAATCTGATGGTACCCGGATCTTAAATCCATCTTGGAAAAGACCTTTGCTTCGACCAACTGATCAAACAACATGTCGATCCGGGGCAACGGGTACTTGTTCTTGATGGTTACGGCATTTAATGGACGGTAGTCCACGCAAAGCCGCAACGTTTCATCCTTCTTTTTGACAAATAATGCCGAACAGCCCCATGGCGAGGAGCTCGGCCTAATAAAACCCTTCTCCAGAAGGTCCGTGAGCTGAGTCTTCAGTTCCGCCAACTCCTTGGGCGCCATCTTGTACGGCCTTCGGGATATTGGCATGGTTCCCGGTGCAAGTTCAATCTTGAACTCCACCTCTCTATCGGGTGGCACCCCCGGCAAATCATCCGGGAATACATCAGGGAATTCTCGGACCACTGGAATGTCTTTCAATCTGATGGTTGTGGCTTGATAGACACTTGGAAGTTTTATTTCTGGACTGTCCAGAAATAATGAGTGAGAACCGTGCACTTCTGAGTTTAAGTGCACGACTCGGAGGACGGTGTCTAAAACAGCGCCGTGGCGGGTTAACCACGACATCCCTAGGATGACATCGACCTTCTGTCCCTCTAAGATAATGAGAGACGTGGGGTACACTCTACCCGCTAAGCATAATGGTGCTTTGGAGACCATTACGCTTGCTGAAATCTTCCCACCCGGTGAACAAATTAAATATGGACTATCGGTGGGTAGTATTGGCAAGCTGTGTTTAGCAATGAAAGCTTGGCTAATAAAATTATGCGTGGCGTCTGAATCAAATAGTACTATAGCGGGATGCTGGTGGAGTTGGAACATACCCGCAAGGATTGGCTCGCCCTCCGGCACGTCCTCAATGGCAAGCTGGTGGACAGTGCCGGGCCTAGGGTTTGCCCGCCGCGCATTAGTAGGGTTCCGGGGTTGATTCCTCCCCGGAAACGGTGGTGCCACTCCGCCGCCTTGCCTCTCCGGGCAACTGCTCGCGAAGTGTCCTGGACGACCACACTTGTAACATGTGGCCGCTGCTGGTGGAGTACTTGGTGGACGAAAGCCCGGCATGCGTTGCGGAGGTGCAAACGCACGCGGCATCGCCCGCTGTTGCTGCTGTTGTTGCGGTGGTGCTGGCAGTGCCGGCCGGAATGCCGGTGAAGAATACGGCCGACCGCGGAACGGCATCGACCGCTGTGGTGGCTGCCAGCGCGGACCTGATGGTGGGCGATTCACCATCCGAAACTTCTGAGAAGGACCGCCTCCTTCTCCGCTGCTCTGCGGCGCGCTTCGCTTTCGCTCTGCCGCCGCCAACTCCTTACCGGAGTCTTCCTCTCACCGTGACGGTGAATGGCACCCAACCGGGTGGCGTAGGCCCTGCAGGAACCTCGACATGGATCGTCCACGTCTTGTTCCCCTCTTCGCCTTCTTCCTTGGCGAAGTATTGCGGCATCTGGTTGTACCCGAAATATTGGAGCATTAGCCACAATGCTCCCGGGTAGCCGCTACGGTCAGAGCAGTGGGAAACCACCCACCCGTTCTCCAACCGTTTATCTGCTGCCATCTGTAAAAATATATTTGAGAAATGTCAAATATTTATTTAAACAGTAGACCATTGAGTTATAACATAAGATATGTCATTGAACCCTTAACACTTGGAAACATAGTTCAAATTTTTAAACAAATTTGACTGCTGATCTGCTGTTCCCACGACAGCCCTGACCAGTTTCCATATTAATCTGATTTAGGCCAGGTTAAAAGCAAAACCAGTCCTGGAGCTCAACATCAAAGTTAAAGTTAACTTCAATAGCTTTCCAGAAAGTATTTGGTTGGCCTAAGATCTGCTCTGGCTCAACAGTTATGAGATGTCAAAGTTTAACAGAATTTCTGGAAACAATTGGACAGCACCCCCCTGCCTTAGGTACTGATTTGATCCAAGAATCCCAGTTAATTCTGTTCCTAATCTGACAAAACTTTCTGTTACAAATTTGTAACCCATCTCATAAGCTTTCCAGAACTACCTCATTTCCTATTTTTGGATTTTTAAGCAGGAAGTTATGCCTAATTTACAGAGAGTTTACAGAGAGTCTTTGCTCCGTCCTGTTTTCTGGACAGTTTCAACTCTACTGCATTTTTCGAGTGGTTAAGGGATGAAACACCTCTGGAACTCAACAGAAAAGTTGTAAAGCTCCTCCAAAGCTTTCCAGAAATGTATCATACGACCCCAACCTCGAAAGAATCTCAACCTCTAACCTCTGATTAACTTCAGCCTTGATTTAGCTGAAAACAGAGTGCTCTGTCCTTAACATCCTATAAGTTGAAACTTATTAACTTTGAATATTCTGTTCAAGGGAAGGAGTTACATCAAGTTTTACTACTTTGGATCAAAACCTTCAAGTTTTTTTTTTTAAATGAAGTTGTTCATTTAGTTGGGTGTGACGTCGATGCGTCACCAGATTATGTCGGTACTACGTCCTCACAAAGGAAAAACCTATACCGGATTTAGCCGGCTTCGTTAGTTCAGTGGCACTACTCGTCACTCGCACACGGATACTACACGTCTACCGTTTCGTGGTAAGGCTACCTGCAGAAATTCAACCAATCATCAGACTCGGCTGCACACCGAGCCCGGAATCCATACAGTTTGTACACCCGGCCGTCATCACTCGCCCGGATGTTCTCAAGCCAAACACGCCTTGAGTTACGTGTTCACGTTTTAGACCACGTGACGGGGTCTCCCATGTTGCACCACGCACGCCAGGGACAGACGTTGCTCGAATACCCCAAACGACATGAAGAGTCGTAGAGGATATCAAAGCGGGTCGGGTTACCTGCCACCCGTGGGGCTCCACCCTTCAGCTTGTGCGCACTGGTGGACAGCGCTTACGTGCACCCCCCAAGACATGAACGTCCCGAGATGCACGATTTTCCGACATAACAAATAGGTTAATATGCCACTTTCTATATGCTAATAACATCCTTATACGGGCTACTAACTCGTTCCTCACTGGATTTTTAAAAAAGAAGACCTTTGTACTGTGTTAAACCTCAAGCGAGCTCTGATACCACGCTGACACGACCCCACTGGTCCTGTCGAGCCAGGATCACGCTGAGGGGTACTGCGTTGCACAGCACCGTATAACACACGTCAAAGGTACAAAGCGGAAGCTTTATTACATAAACAAGTTTATTAACATGTTTACATCAAAATAAGTTTAGTCCACACTCGCGGGCGTAGACTAAGCATCAAGTGCACGTTCAGCCCTCGAACGTGTCCTTGCTAGCACACACGCACACTAACTCTGCGGCGTGCACGACTCCCACTCGACGGGGTTCCCCTCCTGGGGTTCCGTCTCCTCTTCGGGAGTCCCTTCCTCATAAAACCCTGCAAAAGCTTCAAACACAAGCAGTGAGCACGAAGGCTCAGCAAGTCTGACCCGTCTCACCTAAACATGGAACTTCTACATGAGGGTAATGGGTTGTATGAGGTAAAAATTATTTGCAAGGACTCGCCTAATTAGTAGAACCTTACTTTCAAGTTTTAGCAGCAGGTTGTGGAGAACTTTACGCTAAGACACATGAGAGAGCCGCAATCAAACAAGAAACGCATTTCTCTCATGTACTTTGCCCAAAGTTGAAAAGAACTTTAGTTAGCACTAAGCTACAGCATATCATTAACAATCAATGTCCAGCTTTCAATCAGCAACATTTTAACATGTACTAGCCTGTTCTTTCTACGTCACGGTACAGTGAACAAGTGGTACTCACTGACCGCGAGGGACGGCGATTATAATCGATTTACACCTGCAGGGTTACCCGAATAACCCGTCACGTACGCCCGTACTCGATGTTGCCTACAACAACCATCACGGACGCCGTACGCGACTACCTTTCACCCGTTAGCCAAATATTGAACCGGTCCCATCGTCCCGAGCAAGAGGTCCCTGCACGCGCATCTCTGTGCCGCCAGCTGATTTACACCTCGAGCTCTCAACCTACCCTCTGAACGACGGGCAATGCCTCAATACCCAGCTACCCGAGTTACATCAGTTTCCCGGTTCCCATATAGCCGGTAGGTCTTCGGTACTGTTCTAGCTTGTTCAACAGGCCCGCACACGGCTCGGTCCTCAATCGACACAAGCGGAGCTACAGCACACAGGCCCCAAAGTCCTGCTGCCCTTACTCTCCGCTCGGTCTCATTTTCTTGCCATGTGTATCATGTGCTATCTCTACCCGAGCGATGTGCCTCTAGCCTATTCTCGCGAGTAGTTCCAACTACTCGACTTGTACCGAATCCTACTCTATCCTAGCAATGCAGTGGCTAACGGGGTTTGCAATCCTAAACCCCAACCCATGGTTTTCTTGGCTATGCAGTGGGGTTTCCAAACAAGACTCTGATGCACAACATAAAGAAAACAAGTATGTGCTCAAAACAATAAAAATTTATAAAATGGTTAATGCAAACCGGGGCTTGCCTTGCTGCTCTTGGTCGTAGGCTAGCTGTTCCTCCGGAGTAACGAAGTCTAGGACTTCGGGTTCCTCCTCGACCTTAGCGACTACATGATAAGAACAATGTATGTATTAATTAAATGCCTTTGTATTAACTTTGAAGTTGTGAAGTTTATAACCTTTGCTAGATAGACCTAATGACTGTGAAACTTTTACTGTGGCTTGGTTACAACCTAAACAGAGACTTGGTCAAGTTTTAGTTGCAGCAAAGCTCATTTGAGCCCTCCACAAATAATTATGTCCTTGACCTTAATTAAAGGCTTTTAGGGTGTTCTAAGTATTTTCATGAAACAAACTATGACTTTCTGAAAACTAGATTTTCAGAGGGTTCTAATGGAATTGGTCTCACTTAATTTGGAAGTCTCTAACTAAAGATATGAGCTAAACAATTTCAGAGAAAATTCTGAAAATGTTTCTGAACATTTTCTATTTTCTCTGGAACAGTTTTACTAATCACACCATTAGGTGGACTAAATGAGCTCAAATGGATCTGAAATTTTTATGGTAGTTCAAGGATATTTTGGTGAAAATCTCAGCAAAATTTCAGGATTTTCCTCCAAATGATTCTCCAGTTAAAATTCCTAACAGTTTAAACTTTAAGGAATTAATTCTGGAGAATTAAGGAATTTCATGAAGTGACACTTGATTTTCTGGAAAGTACTCAAAGAGCTGAATCCAGCAAAATTTGGTTCACTCAATTTGGAGCTTTCTAGCCAAAGTTATAAGGATTTGAAGTTTGAAGGAAATCTGAAAATCGGGGAAAAGTTTAAACTCGCGCGTGGGCCCAGGGGACACGCGTCGCACGCCGAAGCGACAGCACACCGCGGCCCACAAGGCTTTTGCGCGCCAGCACACCCGATCCCGGCCGCAGCCGGATCCCGATTCAAATTATCGGCCGCTGACAGCTGGGGTCCACCCCCTTCTTCAACCTCGCGACACCCGCGCTCCGCCGCCGAGGGACCTCGCCGGAGAGCTCGCCGCTGGCTGCTGTACCGCTCCAAACTTCTTGATTCTGGCCGCCCCTGCCTAATTTTACTTGGGGAACATGATCCGAGGGTCAGCTGCTCATGACAACGGCCGGAGCATGGTCGGCGACGAGCCGCCATATCGGAACGACTTCGGCCATGTCGGCTGACGCTCCTAGTGCCTCAGCTACTTGGGAAATCGGTCGGAGAGCATCAGTGGACCTCAGAGAAGGTCGACATGAACTCGGGGCAGCTCGGGGAAGGCCCGAAATAGGTCCTCACCGTGCGCCCGATACCCCCCGTGCGTTCCGCCATTAGTAGACCTTGAATTACGCCGGGCACAGAAGTTCTCCGGCCCAGAGTTGTGAAGGCAACTTGTGCGTCACCGTGTGTAGTTCGTGTGGGAGTGGCCTGAGGCCCTCTAATCCTTTCTAGAGCACGAATTAAACAGAATCGTACCCGAGGGTCGTTCTGCACACAGAAAGGGGAAAAGTGGAAATTCGCCGCCGGTGAACAACCACTCGAGCTGTGGCTCGGGGGTGAGCAGCACCGGTCACTTGCGCGTCCAAGGGTGCCTTGGCTCGGGCGTGACAACGCCCAGGTTGGGCTGTCCACGAGAGCCCGAGGTGCGGCGGTTTCCAGTTCCGAGTTTGATCTTTCGGCACAGCCGATATCACTCGGTTTCAATCGATTTCTATCAATGGGAAGGATGGAGGATGGTTGCTAGTACCTTGCTGGGACCTTGGAATGGAAAGAGGGAGCTGCGATCGGCTTGATCAAGCAGGAACTCGAGCGGCGGCGATGGCAGTGGGAAAAGCAGTCGCGCACGTCGGTAGCTCGGGGAAATGGTGACTGAGGCACGCCGGGGAGGGAATAAATAGCTCGGCCGGCTGGCCTCCGGCTTGGGGCACGCAGCAGGAGCTGGCGCCGGCTGCCCCCTTCGGTGGCGCGCGCGCACAGCTGCCGGGAACCGACTGAACTGTGGTTCAGTCGGTTTGCTTTGAGGCTGAGGCTGACATGTGGGTCCCACTTCTCTTTTAACCTCTGAAATTTATTCCTAACAGCTGTGGTAAACAGTGAACCCTATTCTACCCTTGGCAATTCAAATTATTCACCCAAGAGCCATTTGAATTGATCAAAGTTCAAATGAGGTTTGGTTTGAATGAATTTCAGCACAAGTGCAGTTTGAAATTCAAATAAAGTTTGAATTTCTCCCCCTTAGCTCACGTCAAGATCAACTCCAAATGGAGTGAAAATTGGTGTGTGAGCTCACAAAAATGTGCTGAGCAAGAATATGCCTTCCACTTTTAAATTCAGTGGGTGAAAACAGTTTGAATTTGAATATGGTTTCAAACTGCCCTCTTCCTAACTATACCCAAAATGACCTCAAAAAGGTTTTGAATTTGGGTGGAACTTGGCATGGACATCCTTAGCAAAGTGTAGGAGTTTTCATATGCCCAGCCCATCTATATCACATGTGGGAAATACCACTTTTGCAAGGTGTGAGTTTGTTCTCTAATGAGCATGTTGATAATTGTTACTTGCTCTTTATTTGTGTTCATCATTCTTCCTCAAATGAGGTGTGTGGTGTGGTGATGAACACTGCAAATGAGTGTCAAAAACTGAGGCCCTTACAGCCTCTTCCCCTCTGCGGAGATGAGCTACGAACGCGCCACATGGCCAGCGGCCGCGGGAGTTTTCTTCGGCGCTCTCGGTGAACTGGAATTTGCTCTTTTTGGCCATCCGTTTGATTCTTTCTCAGTTTCAACTTATTTTAAAAATGTTTTTCTACATGAAACATGAATAAATGCAGAAATTGAAAATGAGGGTGTCACAGACACGTGTCGCCCTCGGAGTCCACCTCCGAGATGAAGGGAAGTTTGACACTGTTAGACACGTGTCATTCTTGGAGCACACCTCCAAGAAAAAGGGAGGTCCACACTGATGGACACATGCCGACCTCGGAGCTCATCTCTGAGCAGAAAGGAGATCCAGCGCTGCTAGGACACGTGGCACTTCCGGAGCTCACCTCCGAAGAGAGGGGAGGTCCGACACTGACACATGGCGTACGCGGAGCTCGTCTCTGCAAGGAGGGGAGGTCCCAACTCACAAGACACGTGGCGCACGTGGAGCTCGCCTCTGAGGGAGAGGGAGGTCCCGCCCGCCAGGACACGTGGCGCACGCGGAGCTCACTTCCGAGGAGAGGGAGGTCCCGCCCGCCTGACACGCAGCACAACCGGAGCCCGCCTCTGTGTAAAAGGGAGGCCCGACCTCTGCTGGACACGTGGAGCCTCCGGAGCTCATCACCGCGGAGGTGACGAGATCTTAAGCGGTTTTTCTTCTGTACGCGTGGGCATACCCGATACGGGAGGAAACCGACACGATTTCCACGATGTTAACGCACCGAATCGATTGGAGATAAGTTGTTAAGATTCAAAAAAGATTTGAATAGGACTCTTATTTGAAATCCAATCAGATTAGGACTCTTCTTTTTCCGGTTATAAATAGTACCCGAAACATCCCTTGGCCGTACCATCTATTGCCAAGTCGACGACTTAGAGACCCTAGCCCCCAACTCGTTGAGTTAATTCCCTTCGCCGTAGTTCAGTCGCCGGAGACCACCGACGAGCTCGCCGTCGCCGGAAGAGAGCCCCGGCAATCTGTCTTGCTAGGAGGAAGACCTCGAGACCAATGAGAAGTGAGGTAGGTCTTCGTTACCACCTTACGACCTCATCGCAGTTTTCTTCGCATCTGTTTCTTCAGTCCCTTCGAACAGAAGTTTTTTTTCGTGGACAGATCACGTGTTGATCGGTTTGATCTAGATCTTGAGTCCAGATCATCACCACGTCCGCACTTGATCTTTACACCTCTGTTCATCGTAAAAACCCATGCAAACCCATGCAAGCCATGCAAGAACACGTACAAACTGATTTAATAAAACAACACCATAAGATTAGCATGCATATGCACCATTGCATCTTGAATAAAGTTTGTGCATGATGATCGATCTCTGTAAATCTTGTATATGCGTGATCGTGAGTAGAAGGACAAGTTCAAGGAGCTATCCACGATGAGCTACAACAACAAGACTTCGAGATCCGTGAGCAACAGAAACCACAGGAACAAGGCAAGTGCCCCTTGACCATATTGATCCCATGTTTTGAAAGCTGTTTTGTTTGTGAAAACTGTGAATGTTGGAGTCAAATAGATGGGAAACTCTTTTATAGGAGTTTACTAGTTTTGTTAACCACCCTTGACGTCAGGGAAGTTTATGAGTCGGGTATGGTTGGTTTTTGCTCTTTTCCTTCGCTAATCTACGGGTTATGGGAAGCGATAGAATGTGTCTAGCTATTGCACTCATGAGAATAATTATAATGAGAACTTGATGTTAATGAATATGAATCAGGGGATATCTAGGCAAGCTTGGTTCGTGGAAGTGGTAGAATGAGATGGTTGTTACTTGCTGTAGATCTAAGGACCAGTTCATGTGAGCACATGCCAGGATGACAGTGCCACCACAAGGCCAAATATGGGTGCAGCTTAGTTGACTAATTAGGTAAGTTGCTAGATTGTTATGGACCGTGGAAGGCGCAGGGAATGGGAGTCGAGAGAGGACTGCCGTGGGAAGTGCATGGCACAAGAGGGGGCCCGTAGGTGGGAGAATGGTGATTCGAGCCTGCTGGTGAAACCTTAGTAAGTCCATACATCTAGTAACCCCTTTGTAAAGGCTATTTTGTGATCTCTTAGCCATACACCGACGGTTGTGTACTGGTATAATGGAGGTTCTGCAGTCGTCGATGGGTGACGAAATCATAAACTTGTGGGTAAAGTGGTGCAACCTCTGCAGAGTATAAAACTATCATGATAGCCGTGCTTCCGGTCACAAGCACCTGGCCAACTTCCATGATTAGATGGGATGATTCGGGATGGTTATTAGGATGGATGGTTCGGTTTGGTTATTGGGATGTCGTTGGTTTGGTTATGGTTGGTCATTGAGGTTTGGTTTCGAGACTATTGAGTCTTGGTAAAGAGATTGCGACTGTTGAGTCGTGATAATGAGCTTTGGTCTCGGTTATGAGATGGCATTGAATATGAGATGAGATTATCATGAATATGAGATTTTATTTATGAAGAAAAGTTAAGAAAGATAAACGTTCGGATGAGATATGAAAAGTGGTGAATCATGAAAGAGGTATGTTGATGTTATAATTAAATATATGTTGGGATTATATTCACTTAAAGTTAGCTGCTATTTTTATTATGTTTTATGAAATAAACTTTGCTTTTGTCTAATAAGCCTTTTTATACCTACCTTGCTATTTTTATCATATTTTCCCGCACTTGCTGAGTACATCACGTACTCAAAATTGCATTATTACTTCATCATCAGCAACAGGAGAAGAGTACTTCAAAGACCATGTGGAGTACTAGGCGTGTGATCCACCGTCAACTTGCCTGTGGAGTAGGAGATGGAGCCGCTGCTGCTGCTTAGTTGCTTCCGCAATAGTTAGAAAACTTCCGCTGCTAGAATAAGACTTCCGCTGCTAGAATGAGTTAGAGACTCATGAGATATTGTAATAAAACCCTATTATTCGTGGTTATATTCTGAATTCAGTTTGTGGATTACATATATATGTGTGATGAACATCCTAGGCACACATATGCATCAGCTCAGTTCCGAGGTTTCTCTGAACAGGAGCGTCACAGACGCTCTATGCAACGCCCATGTCAACCAGGAGACTATTACTTGGGCTGAGTTCAAGGAGAGCTTCCGCTCTCCCTACGTCCCTGTTGGAGTCATGATGCTCAAAAGACAAGAGTTTGAAGGTCTCCGCCAGGGCAGGAAGAGCGTGAATGAGTACCTCAACAAGTTCATGCAACTATCACGGTATGCCCCCGAAGATGTCAACTCAAACCAACGGAAGCAGTATTTGTTCATGAGAGGGTTGAACAATGAGATCCAGTTTCAGCTCCTCAACAATGATTATGCGAGCTTCCAGAAGCTAGTTGACAAAGCTATAGTGGTTGAAAGCAAGATCCGAGAGATCGAGCAAGAGGGCAAAAGAAAGATGCCATACCAGCCATAACGGCACAATGTATGTCTCCATTTCATGCCCCCAGCTGCACCACAGTATGGATCGTCTACTTCTACTTTTCGCCCTAACCAACCACCACAGCAGCGTCCTGCTATGCAAGCACCTCGTGTGCCTTTGCCTCCTACACCCCGTCCAAACATGGGTGTTTATGCTGAAAACCACCCTCGTCCCAACGTCCCTGCTGTCTTGGGCAACAAGGCATGCTTTGCATTCGGAGAAACAGGACACTTCACGAGTCACTGCCCGAGGATAGGTCCTGGACAGCCAACCAACGTGCCCAAGCAGAACCCACGATCGAACGGAGGAGGTACGCAAGGCAACTGTGGACAGCAGATCTACGCTCGTGGCAACATGAACCATGTCTCTGCTGAGAAAGCGCAACAGGCTGAGGACGTCGTGATTGTTATGTTCCTTGCCAACTCCAAACCAGCCACTGTTTTATTTGATTCCAGAGCATCGCATTTATTCATATCATCCAAATATGTTGCCAACTATAATCTACCCATATCACACTTGAAATATACTATGGTTGTTAATTCTCCCGGTGGAGAGATGAGGACTAATATAGTATAACCGAAAGTAAACCTTAAAATAAGTGGGGTAGACTTTCTTGCCAACCTCATTATATTGGATTCCCAAGGGCTTGACATAATACTGTGGGGACCACCCCGTGGTTCACCCACTCCAGGATCGCATAGGGTGGTGCCGTGCGATGCGGCACCCAACAACACACACGAAAAGAATAAAGGATAACATACAAACTTTTATTTGATATAAAACAGCGGAAGTCTTTTTACAAAACCTAATTAACAGCGGAAGTTATATACATAGTTGCTCTCAAACCCTAACTAAGCAAAAGTGCAGCCGTCCAGCCCGGGGACGCTACACACTAGCAGCATGGAACCGGAGATCACGGCGGCGTGCAGGGCTCCAGCTCGGCCGTGTACCCTGACAGGGGCATCGCCTCGTCCTCGGAACCTTCCTCATAACTCTCACCTGCACACAGCTCAAATATTGCAACCGTGAGCACGAAGGCTCAACAAGTCTTAACCGTCAACCCTAGGCATGGAACTCTACGTGCAAGGATATGTAAGATGGGAAAAGAAATTTGCAATAAAGACACGCCTATAAGTTGATCCTTACTTTCAGTTTTATAGCAGCAGGTTCATGTGCCTTAGGCAGCTCTCACATCGGAAGTCCACAATCAAACAAGAAACGCTTTTCCCCGATGTGGAGATGTCCAAAGTGGAATATAAACTTAATTAGCTCTATATCTACAGCGATCAAGGTATTCAAGACATTAAGATCAATACAGCATTTTCAGTTGGCTTATTTCACTTCTTACTACGTCACAGCGCAGTGAACAAGCGGGTACTCAAATAACCGCGAGGGACGGTGATTGCAATCAAGACACACCCGGATAACACGTCACATACACCCACTTTCAGAAGCGTGATTCCACACCCGTTCTTACTCTGTTGTATGCAACAACCTTTCAAAAGCAACCCAAATATCGAATCGGTCCATCCGTAACGGGTAGGAGGTCCCCGCGTGGAGCGTGACTATGCCCACCGGCAGATTTACACCTTGCTACCCTCAACCCGCTCCTATTTACGGTTGGGTAAGCCTCGACACCCAGGTTAACCAATTACATCGGTTTCCTGGTTCCCATATGCCAGTATGCATCCGGTACTGTTCGATACTTGTCCAGCAGGGTCACACACGGACGGTCCTCAACCGACGCCAACAAGCCTACGCATGTGAGACCTCTGCTCACTGCTTCCTATCCCCCCCCTGCTGGGTCTCATTTTCATAACTTAAGCCATTATCTACCTCTTTTCTTCCTGTGTGATAAGTACTATCTCGCGAGTAGCTTCCAACTACTCGTCTTCTACCGGGATCCTATACATTAGCATGGCATTCTCTACTCGTCGAGTTTGTAAACTACCCAACCCTCCTTAGGATTTAAAAGGCTATGCAAGTGGGGTTTCAATCACCCTAACTCTAATGCAAACATTCAACCTAGACATAAATGATACAAATGAAAACTTTATAAAAGGTACTTAAGTGCAAACCGGGGCTTGCCTGGTTGCGAGTTAAACGGAAAGTCAGCTTCTGGTGGGAGGACGTCCAAGTGCTCCGGCGTATCCTCAACTTCGGTCACTATTATGAAATGTAATAAAATACATGTATAAGTATTAAAGATTTATAAGAATTGGACTTCTACTCATAGCTACTGCTATTTAAAATCCTTAATTGGCTTTGGGATTTTTACAGTGGATACTAGACTTTCTAAGAATGATTTGAGCCAAATTTGGAGACATGTCATTGCACATGTAGTGTTTAAAATTCCTACAAGTACAATGCTTCTCTAAATTTTGAGCCCAATTCAGGAGCTTTGACGTAGCTAATGGTGGAAGATCTGATTAGGGTAAGTCTCCATGGTTTTAACAGAATTTGTTTCACCATTTTTGGAGCTACCATCAGAGAGATATGAATTTTTAAACTTAAACAGGAGTTCTGAAAAAGCTTCTGTTTAAATTGAATTTTCCAAATAAAAGCTGAACATGGGAAGGTAATTTGACATAGCAAATGAACTCCAACGAAGCTCAAATTTTTACTGGAGACCAGTATCTATGAAGAGGATTTTCTGCCCAAATTTGGGAATATTTCATAAAGAATTGCTCCTGTAATAAATCCCTAAAAGATTTACTAAACACAATTCTACAGAAATTCCTGGGCATGTTCATAGCCTAAAATTAGTTTCTCTGTGAAGTACTCCTCATGAGGATTCCAACAAAATTGGTCTCACTCTTTTTGAAGTTTTCTACACAAGGTTATGGGCTTGCAAAGATCACCTAATTTCTGGAATTATTTCTCTAATAGAAACTTCAAATAATTGGGCTGGGCCCACTGGTTTAATTCGGACCAGTCAGATTTTTGCAACACCGGGGGCTACGGGGTTATTCCCGCGCAGCCGCACCGGATCCGGCGCCACAAACCGATCCGGCGCCTTCCTGGTGCTACTGACAGGTGTGGCAGGCCCCCACCTTCTTCAACCTCGCGCCCGGCCGGCCTCCTCGCCGGAGAAACGACCGTGCCTCGTCGGAACGGCTGTCCCGTGCCTCAAACAGCTCAACCCTTGCCGCCTGTGCCTAAAACCCAACGAGGAACACTTTGGTGAGCTCGGTGGCAGCGCTAACTCGCCGGAAATACCTCCCCGACGGTGGTATTAACTCGGGCGACTCCGGCGACGTGGTGTTCGCCCGGCAAGCCCGGAAACCGACCGCAGTTGGGTCCTACAGCACCACCGTGACCTGGGGAGCTCGGAACACTACCCTGATCCCCTGGAAAACGGCTGGAAACATGAGCTCACCGTGTGACCGAAATGGTTCTTCCCCGCCGTGAGAAAAAACACGGAGAACTCTTCGGATCCTGCATGGATTTGCTTGCCGTTTGCTCGAGAAGGGTCGTCATGGCTTGGAGAACCTATGCCTAGACTCTTGTGAGCCCCAACCCAATATGGCCCTGGAATTTCCCGTTTTCTTCCAACTAGGTTCCGAGGAACCACCGGTGACAAACCTCGAATTCCGGCCAACCTAGACTATGACCTAGCTCCAAACTGGGAGGACAGCAAGAAAGGTCGACAATGCACCTAGAACACCGGTTGGATGAGCGTGAACGAGCCGGAGGTGGCCGGTCGACGGTGCGGCGTCTTGGCGGCAAGCTGGAAAATGGAACGATGAACTTAGGCTCAGTTCTCGGGACCAGCTCGAAGGAACGGCAGGGGCTGTCGTCAGAGAGGAACTAGAGGGCCTTGCGCACCTTCCTACGACCTAAACTGGTCGTGACAACGTCGGAGTGGTGTCGATGACGGACGGCGACGCGGATCAACTGAGCGGCGGCCGAGGCTACGCGAACTGAGCAGGGAACAGGGAAAACACGTCGGTGAACGGCCGAGAGAGCAAGGGGGGGGGGGGGGGTTGTGCTGGGACTGTGGCACGCGCGGACGATCAAGTAGGCGGCAGAAACAGGAGGTGGCGCGGCACACCTCGGGCGGGGGTCGGAGACGGGAGCTGTCGCGCCCCTGCTGTTCGACCGAATGGAGCAAAGGCGGTAGCTTCTGTGGGTGGCTGACAAATGGGCCCCACCTCCCCTCTTTGATTAATCAACTTTTTCTGATATTTTCCCACCAGCAACTCAACATTAAAGACTTGACTTCCACCCCAAGTCGTAGTTTGAATTTGCTGAATTCAAATAGTTTGAATTTGGTGTGAAAATTGGATGTGGATTGATCATTTGAATTTGAAAAAGAGTTTGAATTCTCCACTTTATATTGTCTCAAAAGTATGGCAAACCAGCTCCAAAATTTCCAATTTTTGGCATGGCTGCTCATTCAAAGGTGGAGAACACATTTGTGAAACCCAATTTTCAAATTGAGGAAATTGGAATTTGAAACTGAATTTGAAATTCAGATTAGAGGGCTTCTCCTTTTAATCCCAAACAAATATTAAAACTCCTCCAAATGAGCTGAAATTTGGAAGGTTGAATATTTGGACTATGAAGATCCAAGTTGTGCATTTAGATCTCCATGTTTGGAAATTTTGAGAAGTCTAAACCCTCACTTTGAACTCACACTTATTATACTTCAAAGTTTTAATTTCCCTCATTTTTTATAAGTGTACATGAGCTGAATTTTCTTGCTACCACTTTTGGGGATTTTACATCCCTCCCCCCTTAAAAAGAATCTCGTCCCGAGATTCCAAAAGAAAAGTTAAGTGGGGAAAAACTTTACGGGGTATATGATGATAGCAAGTCCGGATAATACGTTCGTAAATAGTCCTCGCTTTCCCATGTCGCCTCATCAGCAGTATGGTTACTCCACAAGACCTTGTAGAACCATAAGGTCCGGTTTCTTGTGGCACGAGTCTTTTCATTGATAATCCGGATTGGATACTCCGTGTACGTGAGGTCCGGTTGAAGAACTTCTATGTCTTCAGTGCGGATTTCAGCCGAGGGTTTGAGGCACTTCCTCAGCTGAGAGATGTGGAAGACGTTGTGAATGCCTGCGAGCGACGCTGGTAACTCCAGGCGATCGGCCACGGGTCCGCATCTTTCAATAACGGTGAACGGACCAATGAACCACGGCGCAAGTTTACCCTTCACTCCGAAACGATGAACTCCCTTCATCGGAGACACACGGACATAAACATGGTCCCCGATGTCGAAGTGGAGAGGGCGGCGTCTCTTATCCGCATAGCTCTTCTGACGAGATTGAGCAGCCTTGAGGTTGGCTTGTATCACTCGCACTCGTTCTTCAGCTTCATTTACAAGTTCAATACCGTAGATGACTCGCTCGCCGGACTCGCACCAGTTGAGAGGTGTACGACATTTCCGGCCGTAGAGAGCTTCATACGGCGCCATCTTAATGCTAGCTTGATAGCCATTGTTGTAAGAAAATTCCGCCAACAGCAAATGATCGTCCCAATTTTTGCCGTGGTGGATGGCACAAGCGCGTAGCATGTCTTCAAGCACTTCATTCACCCGTTCAGTTTGACCATCCGTTTGCGGGTGATACGCGGAGCTTCGGATCAGTTTGGTTCCCAGTGATGCGTGCAGCTGTTCCCAGAACCGAGAGACGAACAGCGCACCGCGATCTGAAATGATGGAGCGGGGAACACCGTGCAAACACAAGATCCTTGCAATGTACAACTCCGCATATTGCTTGGCCACGTACTTTGTATGTACGGGGATGAAATGAGCCGACTTGGTTAGTCGATCGACTATCACCCAAATCGAGTCATGTTTGTGAGACGTGAGAGGTAATCCGACTATGAAGTCCATGCTGATATCCTCCCACTTCCACGCCGGAATGTTCAATGGTTGCAGCTGTCCGGCTTTACGCATATGGTCGGCTTTCACCCGCCGATACGTATCACATTCGGATACGTATTTTGCGATTTCTCTCTTCATCCGTGTCCACCAAAATCTGGTTTTCAGATCCTGGTACATCTTGTTGCTGCCCGGATGAATAGAATACTTGGACAAATGAGCCTCATCCAAGATTTTCTTCCGAAGCTTCATGTCACGGGGTACCACTATACGGTCTTTAAACCATAGAGTGTCGTGTTCATCTCTTCGGAAGCATTTCATTTCGCCATTCTCCATCCTTCTCCGAATGTGCGACATTCCCATGTCCTTCTTCTGAGCTTTCATAATCTCCTCTCTTATGGTTGGGATGAGAGCAAGATTATATAACGCCCCATATGGAGTCAAGTACAGACTTGGCTCCTCATCTTCAAGTGGGGTGATGGACAGATTGTTGACATGGGATTTGCGGCTTAAGGCATCGGCAACCACGTTTGCCTTCCCGGGATGGTAGTGAATTTCGATCTCATAGTCTTTGATCAGTTCTAGCCATCTCCGTTGCCGCATATTCAACTCCTTTTGAGTGAATATATATTTCAGACTTTTGTGGTCGGTGTAGAGGTGCACTAAGTTTCCATGTAAGTAGTGCCTCCACATCTTCAGGGCCAACACCACAGCAGCGAGCTCAAGATCATGAGTCGGATAGTGCTGCTCGTGGTTACGAAGTTGACGTGAGCCATAGGCGACCACTCTGCCTCCTTGCATCAATACACAGCCAAGTCCGATGCCAGACGCATCACAATATACGTCGAAGGGCTTGGTCGTATCCGGTTGAGCTAACACCGGGGCTGTTGTAAGATGCTTCACTAATGCTTGGAAAGCTTCTTCACAAGCTGGGCTCCAAACATATTTGATCCCCTTCTTCAACAGTTCAGTCATCGGCTTAGCAAGCTTGGAGAAATTTGGTATGAATCTCCGATAATATCCTGCTAACCCGAGGAAACTCCTGACTTCATGGACTGATGTGGGGGATTTCCATTTCAGCACTTGTTCGATTTTGCTTGGATCAACTGCAATACCTTCTGCCGAAATAATGTGACCAAGGAATGGCACTTGGCTGATCCAAAACTCGCACTTGCTGAACTTAGCATAAAGCTTATGATCTTTTAATCGCTGAAGTACGATATGCAAGTGTTTGGCGTGTTCTTCTTCAGTCTTGGAGTAAACCAAGATGCCGTCTATGAACACCACCACAAACTTGTCCAACTCCGGCATGAACACTGAGTTCATGAGATACATGAAGTGTGCCGGGGCGTTGGTGAGACCAAAGGACATGACGAGGTATTCATACAACCCATATCTCGTCGAGAAGGCCGTCTTTGGGATATCCTCCGCTCGGATCTTGATTTGATGATATCCGGAGCGAAGATCCATCTTGGAAAATACACTCGCACCCACAAGTTGATCGAAGAGAATATCGATGCGGGGCAGTGGATATTTATTCTTGATGTTGACGGTATTGAGAGGTCGGTAGTCCACACACAAACTCAAGGTTTCATCCTTCTTTTTCATAAACAGCGCCGAGCATCCCCATGGTGAGGAACTCGGTCGAATGAAACCCTTCTTCATCAAATCGTTGAGCTGCTCCTTCAGTTCAGCCAGCTCGTTGGGAGCCATCTTGTATGGTCTCCGTGATATCGGCGTCGTCCCAGGTACGAGTTCAATCTTGAACTCGACATCTCTTTCGGGTGGCATGCCCGGAAGATCATCCGGAAAGACATCCGGGTATTCACGGACCACTCGAATATCCTCAAGTTTCGTGGTTTCCGTGTTATATGTGGCTGGGGTTTCTTGAATCAAACGGTTAAGAATAAGAACATGTGGTTCATGAAGTGGAGAGTTTAAACGAACCATACATGGAATGATGTCAAGAACAGCACCATGGCGATGTAGCCATGACATTCCTAAAATGACATCAAGTTTTTGACTCTCTAACATGATTAGAGAAGTCGGATATAGATTCCCACCCAACTGTAATGGTGCTCTATAGACCATTCTATCAGCTGTCATTTTTCCACCCGGAGAACATATCAAATATGAATTATTTGTGGGAATGATAGGCAGTTGATATTTAATAACATAAGACTGACTTATGAAACTATGGGTGGCACCAGAGTCAAAAAGTATGACTACGGGATGATCTAGGTAAGAGAACGTACCCGCGAGGATGGGTTCGCCTTCCGGCACGTCTTCGATGGCTAAGTGGTGGACGTTGCCGGGTTTTGGTGCTGGTTTCTTGGGCTGATTGCGGGGCTGATTAGCACCCTGATATGGTGCTGCACCCCTGCCCTGTCGCGGCTCGGGGCAGTCCCTCGAAATGTGCCCGACACGGCCACACGTATAGCACGTGTAAGGTGTCGGGGTCCCGCCGACTTGAGGACGGAATCCCGGTGCACGCTGTTGAAACTGGGGCGCACGCGGGACGATCCTTTGCTGCTGCTGTTGCTGTGTTGGATACATCGGTCGAAAGCCCGGCGCATTATATTGCCGACCGCGAAACTGAGGCGGTCGCGCCGGTGGCTACCATCGCTGACCGGATGGTGAGCGATACACCACGAGGTATTTTTAGGGTGTCCCACCACTGCTGCTTGTCAGCGCGCTGCGTTTCCTCTTGTCAGAACCGCGCTCGCGCTGAGCATTCTCCTGTAGAATCGCGGCATTAACTAAGTCGTTGAATGTGCCGCGATTACTCTGGGCGAGATGGACCTTCATCTTGGAGTTCAGGCCCCGGAAGAACGCATTGTGCTTGTTGTCTTCCGTGCCCACAAATCCTGGCGCATACTGCGCCAGCCGGTTGAATAATCTGGAGTACTCATGAGCACTCCTCTCGCCTTGCCGTAGCGCCAGGAACTCCTGGAGCTTCATCTCCATCACACCGGGAGGTATGTGATAGGCGCGGAACGCCTCACGGAACTCCGTCCATGTGACGGCATGGCCAGCCGGTAAGGAGGCGGTGCAGTTCGCCCACCAGGTACCGGCTTCTCCTTTAAGCTGTTGCGCTGCGTACAGCGCCTTCTGATGTTCGGTGCATCGTAGCAGCCCGAACTTTGCCTCTAGAGTGCGGATAAAGCTGTCCGCCTCCAAAGGTTCTTCGGCCTCCGTGAAGACCGGTGGATGGGTCGCCATGAATTCCGAATACAAGCTTTGTTGGGGCTGGCGTTGCCCATTGTCTTGGCGTCCTCCCTGATGGGACGCATTTTGCTACACTAGCATCCGCAGCAACTCGGTTTGCTCGTCGCGTGAGCCGAGCACTGCGGCGAGAACCTCCGCAAGATTCCTTGGAAGTTCTGGCGGCGGAGGAGGTGGTTGCTGCTGCGTCGTGGTTTGCTCCGGAGGTGGAGACTCATCACCACGAACTTGACTCGGACCTCCCTCCTCTTGCGTTGAACGTGTCCGCACCATTCTGCATACATACCATTCAAACGATCAGCACATGTGGGTTAGCTCATCCAGTCTATACAATAGTAATACGAGAATGGCGTAGACAATGCGCATAACAAGCACACATATGGATAAAGTATAAACTTTATGCAACATATACATCCCTGGACCATGTCCCATGATCGAGTTCCAAAGTATTGAACTTTAGGGGTTTAAAAGTTCATTTCGACCATCGGGGTCACCACGGGATGTTAAGTGTGTTAGCATGCGTAATTCCTTGCTATTGTACTGGACCCAAATATGTACTCGTTCGAAATGATACTTGGAATGCAAAAACTTTTCGACTCCACTCACTGTTTTTCAACAGTCACTGGACGTCGAACGGTGAAACTAAGTGTTTTGGTCGAAACACAGAAAATTCCAGAGAGCATTTGGTCTGCCCTGTTTCTGGACAGTACCTACTCATCTGAGATTTTCACCCCATTGGAGGGAGATTTTGTTCTGGAACTCTACAGAAAAATTCTAGAGGACTTCAAAACCTTTCCAGAATGGTATCCCATACCTCCATTGGTTCAACCAATCCTAAGTTATGCCCTGTTCAAGTTCAGCAAAAATTGCTGCCGAAAACAGGGGAGATTATTCTTAAGTTTTTGAGACTGAATCTATACTCCCAATTGACTCTCAGTTCAATATAGGAGTTTACTAACCCCTAAATGGATTCCTAAACTTCTTTTTGACTCTTTTCTTTGAAAATAAACTTTTATACAGTCGGTACTATGTTTCCTCACCAAAGAAAAATTCTAAACCGGTATTCCGGCATATACGTGTCAAATGGTGGAACTAAAATCGTCACTCACAAACGGTTTCTACACGTCATGCACTAACGTGGTTAGTGTACCTGCAGAAAAACACACAATAATGATGCACACAAAGGTTTTAACATAGCAGGCAGTTCCATATCATAGTAAAAACATATGGTCCGTATCATTGCCATACGGATCGTCCTTGAGTCAAGCCACGTCTCAAGGTACATGGTCGTGTTTTCACACCACACGACTGGGAACCCGAGTAGAGCGTGAACGGGTCGTCACGGTTGGGAATTTTATCAACCCAACGGATACCACCTACTGCCTCATGACCGTTGAGGCACGCCGATGGCGAGCGCTGCGTATGGCCCTTTGAACATTGAATATTCAAGAGTTGCATACTATCGTGTTGCTTACCACACGATGGGGTATTCTCACTTTTGCCTAAAGCACGCTGGAGATCAGCGTTTTCATATGCTCTCAGAACCATAGAGAGGTTTAGAGACTCATATTCACTACCGTGCCAAGCCACGGTATATCATTCCATACTATTACTCGTATGGCGAGTTACCGCAATTGATCCGCCTGCGGTGGCGTACCCTACCTCTTACCTGATGTCGGAACGTCGTTACAGAATATATAACACATAAGTTAGCATTTCCACCTTAGTAGCTACTACTATCATAGACCTTATATGGGCTTAATGACTAATCCTCACTCGACTACTTCTAAGTTTTCAAAAATAGGCTCTTTTCGAGCGTGCTATTCCCAATGCAGCTCTGATACCACGGCTGTGGGGGTCACCCCGTGGTTCACCCACTCCAGGATCGCATAGGGTGGTGCCGTGCGATGAGGCACCCAACAACACACACGAAAAGAATAAAGGATAACATACAAACTTTTATTTGATATAAAACAGCGGAAGTCTTTTTACAAAACCTAATTAACAGCGGAAGTTATATACATAGTTGCTCTCAAACCCTAACTAAGCAAAAGTGCAGCCGTCCAGCCCGGGGATGCTACACACTAGCAGCATGGAACCGGAGATCACGGCGGCGTGCAGGGCTCCAGCTCGGCCGTGTACCCTGACGGGGGCATCGCCTCGTCCTCGGAACCTTCCTCATAACTCTTACCTGCACACAGCTCAAATATTGCAACCGTGAGCACGAAGGCTCAGCAAGTCTTAACCATCAACCCTAGGCATGGAATTCTACGTGCAAGGATATGTAAGATGGGAAAAGAAATTTGCAATAAAGACATGCCTATAAGTTGATCCTTACTTTCAGTTTTATAGCAGCAGGTTCATGTGCCTTAGGCAGCTCTCACATCGGTAGTCCACAATCAAACAAGAAACGCTTTCCCCCGATGTGGAGATGCCCAAAGTGGAATATAAACTTAATTAGCTCTATATCTACAGCAATCAAGGTATTCAAGATATTAAGATCAATACAACATTTTCAGTTGGCTTATTTCACTTCTTACTACGTCACAGCGCAGTGACCAAGCGGGTACTCAAATAACCGCGAGGGACTGTGATTGCAATCAAGACACACCCGGATAACACGTCACATACACCCACTTTCAGAAGCGTGATTCCACACCCCTTCCTACTCTGTTGTATGCAACAACCTTTCAAAGGCAACCCAAATGTCGAACCGGTCCATCCGTAACGGGTAGGAGGTCCCCGCGTGGAGCGTGACTGTGCCCACCGGCAGATTTACATCTTGCTACCCTCAACCCGCTCCTATTTACGGTTGGGTAAGTCTCGACACCCAGGTTAACCAATTATATCGGTTTCCTGGTTCCCATATGCCAGTATGCATCCGGTACTGTTCGATACTTGTCCAGTAGGGCCGCACACGGACGGTCCTCAACCGACGCCAACAGGGCTACGCATGTGAGACCTCTGCTCACTGCTTCCTATCCCCCCTGCTGGGTCTCATTTTCATAACTTAAGCCATTATCTACCTCTTTTCTTCCTGTGTGATAAGTACTATCTCGCGAGTAGCTTCCAACTACTCGTCTTCTACCGGGATCCTATACATTAGCATGGCATTCTCTACTCGTCGACTTTGTAAACTACCCAACCCTCCTTAGGATTTAAAAGGCTATACAAGTGGGGTTTCAATCACCCTAACTCTAATGCAAACATTCAACCTAGACATAAATGATACAAATGAAAACTTTATAAAAGGTACTTAAGTGCAAACCGGGGCTTGCCTAGTTGCGAGTTAAACGGAAAGTCAGCTTCTGGTGGGAGGACGTCCAAGGGCTCCGGCGTATCCTCAACTTCGGCCACTATTATGAAATGTAATAAAATACATGTATAAGTATTAAGGATTTATAAGAATTAGACTTCTACTCATAGCTACTGCTATTTAAAATCCTTAATTGGCTTTGGGATTTTTACAGTGGATACTAGACTTTCTAAGGATGATTTGAGCCAAATTTAGAGACATGTCATTGCACAATATAGTATTTAAAATTCCTACAAGTACAATGCTTCTCTGAATTTTGGGCCCAATTTAGGAGCTTTGACATAGCTAATGGTGGAAGATCTGATTAGGGTAAGTCTCCATGGTTCTAACAGAATTTGTTTCACCATTTTTGTATCTACCATCAGAGTGATATGAATTTTTGAACTTAAACAGGAGTTCTGAAAAAACTTCTGTTTAAATTGAATTTTCCAAATAAAAGCTGAACATGGGAAGGTAATTTGACCTAGCAAATGAATTCCAACGAAGCTCAAATTTTTACTGGAGACCAGTATCTATGAAGAGGATTTGCTGCCCAAATTTGGGAATATTTCATAAAGAATTGCTCCTGTAATAAATCCCTAAAAGATTTATAAACACAATTCTACAGAAATTCCTGGGCATGTTCATAGCCTAAAATTAGTTTCTCTGTGAAGTACTCCTCATGAGAATTCCAACAAAATTGGTCTCACTCTTTTTGAAGTTTTCTACACAAAGTTATGGGCTTGCAAAGATCAGCTAATTTCTGGAATTATTTCTCTAATAGAAACTTCAAATAATTGGGCTGGGCCCACTGGTTTAATTCGGACCAGTCAGATTTTTGCAACACCGGGGGCTACGGGGTTATTCCCGCGCAGCCGCACCGGATCCGGCGCCACAAACCGATCCGGCGCCTTCCTGGTGCTACTGACAGGTGGGGCAGGCCCCCACCTTCTTCAACCTCGCGCCCGGCCGGCCTCCTCGCCGGAGAAACGACCGTGCCTCGTCGGAACGGCTGTCCCGTGCCTCAAACAGCTCAACCCTCGCCGCCTGTGCCTAAAACCCGACGAGGAACACTTTGGTGATCGGTGGCAGCGCTAACTCGCTGGAAATACCTCCCCGACGGTGGCATTAACTCGGGCGACTCCGGCGACGTGGTGTTCGCCCGGCAAGCCCGGAAACCGACCGCAGTTGGGTCCTGCAGCACCACCGTGACCTGGGGAGCTCGGAACACTACCCTGATCCCCCGGAAAACGGCTGGAAACATGAGCTCACCGTGTGACCGAAATGGTTCTTCCCCGCCGTGAGGAAAAACATGGAGAACTCTTCGGATCCTGCATGGATTTGCTTGCCGTTTGCTCGAGAAGGGTCGTCATGGCTTGGAGAACCTATGCCTAGACTCTTGTGAGCCTCAACCCAATATGGCCCTGGAATTTCCCGTTTTCTTCCAACTAGGTTCCGAGGAACCGCCGGTGACAAACCTCGAATTCCGGCCAACCTAGACTATGACCTAGCTCCAAACTGGGAGGACAGCAAGAAAGGTCGACAACGCACCTAGAACACCGGTTGGATGAGCGTGAACGAGCCGGAGGTGGCCGGTCGACGGTGCGGCGTCTTGGCGGCAAGCTGGAAAATGGAACGATGAACTTAGGCTCAGTTCTCGGGACCAGCTCGAAGGAACGGCAGGGGCTGTCGTCAGAGAGGAACTAGAGGGCCTTGCGCACCTTCCTACGACCTCAACTGGTCGTGACAACGTCGGAGTGGTGTCGATGACGGACGGCGACGCGGATCAACCGAGCGGCGGCCGAGGCTACGCGAACTGAGCAGGGAACAGGGAAAACACGTCGGTGAACGGCCGAGAGAGCAAGGGGGGGTTGTGCTGGGACTGTGGCACGCGCGGACGATCAAGTAGGCGGCAGAAACAGGAGGTGGCGCGGCACACCTCGGGCGGGGGTCGGAGACGGGAGCTGTCGCGCCCCTGCTGTTCGACCGAATGGAGCAAAGGCGGTAGCTTCTGTGGGTGGCTGACAAATGGGCCCCACCTCCCCTCTTTGATTAATCAACTTTTTCTGATATTTTCTCACCAGCAACTCAACATTAAAGACTTGACTTCAACCCCAAGTCATAGTTTGAATTTGCTGAATTCAAATAGTTTGAATTTGGTGTGAAAATTGGATGTGGATTGATCATTTGAATTTGAAAAAGAGTTTGAATTCTCCACTTTATATTGTCTCAAAAGTATGGCAAACCAGCTCCAAATTTTCCAATTTTTGGCATGGCTGCTCATTCAAAGGTGAAGAACACATTTGTGAAACCCAATTTTCAAATTGAGAGAATTGGAATTTGAAACTGAATTTGAAATTCAGATTAGAGGGCTTCTCCTTTTAATCCCAAACAAATATTAAAACTCCTCCAAATAAGCTGAAATTTGGAAGGTTGAATATTTGGACTATGAAGATCCAAGTTGTGCATTTAGATCTCCATGTTTGGAAATTTTGGGAAGTCTAAACCCTCACTTTGAACTCACACTTATTATACTTCAAAGTTTTAATTCCCCTCATTTTTCATAAGTGTACATGAGCTGAATTTTCTTGCTACCACTTTTGAGGATTTTACAAATACTCGGAATGGATTGGTTAAGCAAGCACAACGGAGTGATCCAATGTGCTAAGAGGAGCGTGCAGTTGATAAATGAGCACGGTACTCGTATTGAGTTCGAGTCAGCCCAAACAACAACCGAGAAGTCAACGTTGAACCACGTCAAAGAAACAACATTGGAAAGCATTCCGGTGGTTAAAAAATTTTCGAACGTATTCCCGGAAGAACTTCCAAGGATGCCACCTGACCGGGACATTGAGTTTTCCATTGACTTGGTACCCGGAACTGCACCTATAGCAAAGAGGCCATATAGGATGCCCATTAATGAACTAGTAGAACTAAGAAGCAAATTCAGGAGCAGTTAGAAAAAGGGTTTTATACGCCCAAGCTCGTCACCATGGGGAGCCCCCGTGCTCTTCGTAGACAAGAAGGGTGAGACCCAAAGGATGTGCATGGACTATAGGTCTCTCAATGAGGTGACGATCAAGAACAAGTACCCTTTGCCCCGTATAGAGGACCTATTTGACCAAATGAAAGGTGTTCGAGTGTTCTCCAAGATTGATCTTCTGTCGGGATACTTTTAGCTGAAGATTAAGCCTTCCGATATACCCAAGACTACCTTTCGAACACGGTATAGTTCGTATGAATATATCGTTATGTCTTTTGGGTTAACGAATGCACCCGCATACTTCATGTACCACATGAACAAGGTCTTCATGGAGTACTTGGACAAGTTCGTCATGGTTTTCATTGATGATATCATGGTGTATTCGAAAAGCACGGAAGAACACGAAGAACATTTGAGATTGACATTGCAGAAACTGCGAGAGCATCAATTCTATGCCAAGCTCAGCAAGTGTCAATTTTGGCTAAAGGAGATATCATTTCTCGGCCACATCATATTCGAGAGAGGAGTATCGGTTGATCCCGGAAAAGTGGGAGATGTTCTGAAGTGGAACCAACCGCAAACCGTGAGAGACATTCGGAGTTTTCTTGGGATGGCTGGATACTAACGACGTTTCATCAAGGACTTCTCCAAGATAGCGAAGCCTATTATGGAGCTACTAATGAAGGGAAAGGCGTTCCAATGGACCCCAGCGTGCCAAGAAAGCTTTGAGGAGCTCAAGAAAAGGCTAACCACGGCACCGGTTCTGGTATTGCCGGACGTAAGCAAGAGCTTCGACATATATTGTGACGCATCAAGACAAGGGCTCGGATGTGTGCTCATACAAGAGGGACAAGTGGTAGCCTATGCGTCGAGACAACTAAAGAAACACGAGTTGAATTACCCCACACATGACTTGGAGCTCGCAGCCGTGGTACATGCCTTAAAGATTTGGAGACATTATATCCTTGGCCACCGATGTGAGATCTATACGGATCATAAAAGCCTCAAGTATATATTCACCCAAACAGATTTGAATTTGAGGCAACGTCGATGGTTGGAACTCATCAAGGATTATGATGTTGAAATCAACTATCACCCCGGAAAGACTAATGTAGTAGCTGATGCATTGAGCCGAAAGGGAGCATGTCACCAACTCACGGTTCGAGAGCTACCGCCCGAGCTGTGCAAGGAGTTCGAACGGTTACATCTCGGTTTCTGGAACGAGATGAACCGAGATGGAAGTGATGGAACTCCATTCTTCGTTAGAACAAGAGATAAGAGATGGCCAAGCTACGGATGAGGAAATCAAGGAGATCAAGGAAAGAATCCGACAAGGCATAGAAAATGACTTCAAGTAAGACGAGAAGGGTACGCTTTGGTCAGGAAAAAGGAATTGTGTGTCTAACGTGAATCACATCCGCGACACGATATTAAAGGAGGCACATGATTCACCTTATTCCATACATCCCGGCAGTACAAAGATGTACAAGGACCTGAAGACTTGTTATTGGTGGGATGGTATGAAAAGGGACATAGCTGAGTATATTGCCTTATGCGACACGTGCCAACGGGTGAAGGCCGAACATCAAAGACCCGCTGTACTGTTGCCACCATTGAAAGTACCCGAGTGGAAGTGGGAAGAAATCAGTATGGATTTCATCGTCGGATTACTAAGTACTCGGACAGGTTACGACTCCATCTAGGTTATCGTAGACCGATTGATGAAAACCGCTCATTTCTTGCTGTTAAAACCACGTACCGCGTGGAAGATCTAGCCAAGCTGTATATGGAGCAAATCGTGTGTCGCCATGGAGTCCCGAAGAGGATAGTTTCAGATCGGGGTTCTCAGTTTACCTCTATATTCTAGAGGAAGCTGCATGAAGTCATGGGTACACGGCTAAATTTCAGCTCCGCTTATCACCCACAAACTGACGAGCAAACCGAGAGGACCGACCAAATTTTAGAAGACATGTTGAGGGCCTGTGCATTGAAACATGGACGTACTTGGGATAGGATCTTGCCGTATGTCGAGTTCTCATACAATAACAGCTACCAAACCAGTTTGAAGATGTCATCTTTCGAGGCATTATATGGTAGACGGTGTAGAACCTCGTTGTTTTGGAACGAGACCGGGGAGAACCAAGTGTTTGGACCCGAAGTGATACAAGAGGCTGAGAAGCACGTCCAAACGATACGGGAGAACTTGAAGGCCGCTCAGTCACGTCAGAAAGGCTATGCGGACAATAGGCGAAGGAAGTTGACTTTTGAAGTAGGAGACTTTGTATACCTTAAGGTATCGCCTATCCGAGGCCAACGACGTTTCAACGTCAAAGGCAAGCTAGCACCTCGCTACATCGGGCTATTTAAGATTTTGAGCAAGCGAGGAGAGGTAGCCTATCAACTAGAGCTCCCGATGCACCTCTCCGATGTGCATGACGTGTTTCACATATCCCAGCTCAAGAAGTGCTTGAGAGTACCGGAAGAGCAAATACCAATGGAAGAGCTCAAACTTCAAGAGGATCTAACCTATGTAGAGCACCCTGTCCGAATTTTGGACGTGAGAGAAAGGGTCACAAGGAACAAAGTGATCCGATGGTGCAAGGTACAATGGAGCCATCACACGGAAGCCGAAGCTACATGGGAACGTGAAGAAGACCTCAAGGCAGAGTTCCCTCACCTATTCTCCACTCTATCGAATCTCGAGGGCGAGATTCAATTTAAGGAGGTTAGGTTTGTAACACCCTCAATTTCATAATTCATGCATGCATTCATATTTCATGTAGAGAAATATTTTAAAATATGTAGAAACAGAGAAGGAATAAAAAAGATAGCTAAAAAAAGCCAGTTCCAGTTCACCGAGGAGCGCTGTAGACACTTCCCGCGGCCTGCTGGCCACGTGGCGTGTTTGGAGCTCATCCCTGCATAGTGGGGAGAGGTCCGGCACCACCAGACACGTGGCAGGCTCGGAGCTTGCCTCTGCGGAAGGGGCAAGGTCCAACCCACAGGGCGCGTGTTTCCTCTGGGGCTTGTCTCTGCAGAGAAGCGAAGTCCAGCCCCGCAGGACACGTGTCGCCACTGGAGCTAGTCGCTGCGGGGGAGTAAGGCCCAACCCGGGGGACACGTGTTGCTCTCGGAGCTCATCTCCGAGAGGTACGGTTCTATTGGACATGTGTCACCTTCGGAGCTGACCTCCGAGAGGTCTGGTCCTACTGGACATGTATCATCCTCGGAGCTCACTTCCGAGGAGACGCCACTGCAGGACACGTGTCAGCCTCGGAGCTCGCCTCCGAGAGGTCCGGCCCTGCTTGACACATGTCGTCCTCGGAGCCCACCTCCGACATGAAGGGAGGTCGGACACTGTTAGACACGTGTCATTCTCAGAGCACACGTCCGAGAAGAAGGGAGGTCTGAAACTGATGAACACGTGACGACCTCAGAGCTCGTCTCTGAGTAGAAAGGTAAACCGACACTGTTAAGACACGTGGCATTCTCGGAGTTCACCTCGAGAGAGGGAGGTCCGGCACTAACACGTGGCATATGCGGAACTCGCCTCTGGAGAGAGGGGAGGTCCCGACCCACCAGACACGTGGCACACGCGGAGCTCGCCTCTGAGGGAGAGGGAGGTCCCGCCCGCCAGGACACATGGCGCATGCGGAGCTCACCTCCGAGGAGAGGGGAGGTCCCGCCCGCCAGACACGCGGCACAACCGGAGCCCGCCTCTGCGGAAAAGGAAGGTCTGGCCTCTGCTGGACACGTGGAGCCTCCGGAGCTCATCACCGCGGAGGTGACGAGATCTTAAGCGGTTTTTTTTCTGTACGCGTGGGCATACCCGATACGGGAGGAAACCGACACAATTTCCACGATGTTACCACACCAAATTGATTGGAGATAAGTTGTTAAGATTCAAAAACAATTTGAATAGGACTCTTATTTGAAATATAATCAGATTAGGACTCTTCTTTTCCAGTTATAAATAGAACCTGAAACACCCCTTGGCTGTACCATCTATTTCCAAGTCGACGACTTAGAGGCCCTAGCCCCCAACTCGTCGAGTTAATTCCCTTCCCCGGAGTTCAGTCACCGGAGACCGCCGACGAGCTCGCCGTCGCCGTAAGAGAGCCCCGACGATCTGTCTTGCTAGGAGGAAGACCCCGAGACCAAGGAGAAGTGAGGTAGGTCTTCGTTACCACCTTACAACCTCATCGTGGTTTTCTTCGCATCTGTTTCTTCGATCCCTTCGAACAGAAGCTTTTTCGTGGACAGATCACGTGTTGATCGGTTTGATCTAGATCTTGAGTCCAGATCATCACCACGTCCGCACTTGATCTTTACACCTCTGTTCATCATAAAAACACATGAAAACCCATGCAAGCCATGCAAGAACATGTACAAACTGATCTAATAAAACAGCACCATAAGATTAGCATGCATATGCACCATTGCATCTTGAGTAAAGTTTGTGCATGATGATTGATCTCTGTAAACCTTGTATATGTGTGATCGTGAGTAGAAAGACAAGCTCAGGGAGTGTAACACCCTCGGTTTCATAATCATGCATGTATTCATATTTGATGTAGAGAAACATTTTAAAATAAGTGGAAATGGAGAAGGAATAAAAAAGATAGCTAAAAAGAGCCAATTCCAGTTCGCCGAGGAGCGCTGTAGACACTTCCCGCGGCCTGCTGGCCACGTGGCATGTTTGGAGCTCATCCCTGCGTAGTGGGGAGAGGTCCGGCACCGCCAGAGATGTGGCAGGCTCGGAGCTAGCCTCTGTGGAAGGGGTGAGGTCCGACCCACTGGACGCGTGTCGCCTCCGGGGCTTGTCTATGCAGAGAAGCAAAGTCCAGTCACGCAGGACATGTGTCATCACCGGAGCTAGTCGCTGCGGGGGAGTAAGGCCCAAACCGCGGGACACGTGTCCCTCTCGGAGCTAACCTCCGAGAGGTCCGGTCCGACTGGACATGTGTCACCTTCGGAGCTAACCTCCGAGAGGTCCGGTTCTACTGGACACGTGTCATTCTCAGAGCTTACTTCCGAGGAGACGACACTGCAGGACACGTGTCAGCCTCAGAGCTCGCCTCCGAGAGGTCCCACCCTGCTTGACACGTGTCGTCCTCGGAGCACACCTCCGAGAAGAAGGGAGGTCCGACGCTGATGGACACGTGTTGACCTCGGAGCTCATCTTTGAGGAGAAAGGAAAATTCGGCGCTGCTTGACACGTGGCACTCTTGGAGCTCACCTCCGAAGAGAGGGGAGGTCCGGCACTGACATGTGGTGTATGCGTAACTCGCCTCGGTAGAGAGGGAAGGTCCGGACCCACCAGACATGTTGCGCACGTGGAGCTCACCTCTGAGGAAGAGGGAGGTCTCGCCCGCCTGACACGCGGCACAACCGGAGTCCTCCTCTGCGGAAAAAGGAGGCCCGGCCTCTACTGGACACGTGGAGCCTCTGGATCTCATCACCGCGGAGGTGACGAGATTTTAAGCGGTTTTTCTTCTGTATGCGTGGGCATACCTGTGACGCCCCGGTTCTGTGGAAAAACCACGGAACCTGGACTGATGCATATGTGTGCCGAGGATGTTCATCACACATACACATATAATCCACAAACTGAATTCAGAATATATATAACCACAAATGAACAGATTCAAGTACTTTATTACATCAATCTTTATTGCAGCGGAAGTCTTATTCTAGCAGCGGAAGTCTTCTAAACTATAGCGGAAGCAAACTAAGCAGCAGCAGCGGCTCCATCTCTACTCTACAGGAAAGGTTGAGGGTAGATTACACGTCTAATACTCCACGTGGTCTTTATAGTACTCCTCTCCTGTTGCTGATGATGTCTAATAATGCAAGGGTGAGTACATGACGTACTCAGCAAGTGCGAAAAGTATGACATGTAACTTATAACAAGATAGGTATAAAAAGACTCATTGTATAAAAACAAAGTTTATTTCAGAAATCATGATAAAAATAGCAACTAGCTTTTAAGTGAATGTAATCGCAACATGTATTTAAACATCAACATACCTCCATCATGATTCACCACTTTTCATCTCTCATCCGAATATTTATCTTTCTTAACTTTTCACATGCTCATGAATACCATCTCGTATTCACTACCATCTCATCTCATAACCGAGATTAAATCTCATTGCCATGACTCAACAGTTATGCAACCAATCTCATTACCCGGACTCAACAGTCCCGAAAACCAAATCAAAAGACCAAACCAATAATCAAACCAATAACCAAACCAAATACCATCCTAATAACCATCCCATCTAATCATGTGGGTTGTCCAGGCGCTTGTGACTGTAAGCTCGACTATCATGATAGTTTTATACTCTGCAGAGGTGGCACCACTTTACCTACAAGTTGTGATTTTGTCACCCGTCGGCGACTGCATAACCTCCATTATACCAGTACACAACCGTCGGTGTATGGCTAAGAGATCATGAAATAGCCTTTACAAAGGGGCTACTAGATGTATGGACTCACTAAGGTTTCACCAGCGGGCTAGAATCTCCAATTCTCCCACCTACGGGCCCCTCTTGTGCCATGCAGTTCCTAGGGCAGTCTCACTCGACTCCCATTCTCCGCGCCTTCCACGGTCCATAACAATCTAGCAACTTACCTAATTAGTCAGCTAAGCTGCACCCATATTTAGCCTTGTGGTGACACTGTATTCCTGGCATGGCTCGCATGAACCGGTCCTTAGATCTACGGCAAGTAAACCACCATCTCATTCTACCTCATCCACAAACCAAGCTTGCCTAGATCTCCGCCGATTCAAGTTCATTATCAACATCAAGTTCTCATTATCTTTATTCGTATGAGTGCAGTAGCTAGACACCTTCTATCGCTTCCCATATCCCGTGGACTCAGTGAAGCATAAAAGCAAAACAAACGACCATACCCGACTCATCAACTTTCCCTGGCGACAAGGGTGGTTAACAAAACTAGTAAACTCCTATAAAAGGGTTTCCCATCAAGTTGACTCAAGCATTCACGGTTTTCGCAAATAAAACAGTTTTCAAAAGATGAGATCAATATGGTCAAGGGGCACTTGCCTTGTTCCTGTGGCTTTTGTTGCTCTGGGATCTCGATGTCTTGTTGTTGTAGCTTGTCGTAGATAGCTCTCTGAGCTTGTCCTTCTACTCACGATCACGCATATACAAGATTCACAGCAATCAATATTCATGCACATACTTTACTCAAGATGCAACGGTGCATATGCATGCTAACCTATGATGCTGTCTTATTTAGATCGGTTTGTATGTGTTCTTGCATGTTTTAATAGGCTTGCATGAGTTTTTACGATGAATAGAGGTGTAAAGATCAGATGCAGACGTGGTGATGATTTGGACTCAAGATCTAGATCAAACTGATCAACACGTGATCTGTCCACGAAAAAGTTTCTGTTTCGAAGGGATCGAAGAAACAGATGCAAAGAAAACCGCGATGATATCGTAAGGTGGTAACAGAGACCTACCTCGGCTTTCCTCTTATCAATGGCAGCAAAACAGATCATCGGCTCTCCTCGGGCAATCATGTCGGTCTCGTCGGCGGTTCCTCCGGCGGTTGCACTCCGGCGAAGGGGTTTAGCTCGGCGAGTTTGGGGGCTAGGGCTTCTAAGTTGTCAGCTTAGAAAAGATGTTACGACCAAGGGGTTGTTTCAGGTTCTATTTATAACCGGAAAAAGAATAGTCCTAATCTGATTGGATTTCAAATAAGAGTCCTATTCAAATTGTTTTTGAATCTTAACAACTTATCTTTAATTGATTCGGTGTGGTAGCAACGTGGAGTTCGTTTCGGTTTCCTCAGTAGCGGGTATTCCCGCGCGTACAGGAGAAAAACTGCTTAAGATCTCGTCACCTCCGTGGTGATGAGCTCCGGAGGCTCCACATGTCCAGCGGGGGCCGGGCCTCCCTTTTCCGCAGAGGCAGGCTCCTGTTGTGCCGCGTGTCAGGCGGGCGAGAACTCCCTCTTCCTCAGAGGCGTGCTCCGCGTGCGCCACGCGTCTGGCGGGCGGGACCTCTCTTTCTCCAGAGGCGAGCTCCGCGTCTGCCACGTGTCTGGTGCATCGGGACCTCCCCTCTCAACAGAGGCAAGTTCCGCGTACGTCACGTGTCAGTGCCGGACCTCCCCTCTCTTCGGACGTGAGCTCCGAGAGTGCCACGTGTCAAGCAGCGCCAGACTTCCTTTCTCCTCAGAGACGAGCTCCGAGGTCGACACGTGTCCAATAGCGTCGGACCTCCCGGAGGTGAGCTCCGAGGTCGACACGTGTCGAACAGTGTCGGAACTCCCGTACGTGAGCTCCGGAGGTGACATGTGTCCAATAGGACCGGACCTCCCGGAGGTAAGCTCCGAGAGTGACATGTGTCTAGCGGGGCCGGACCTCTCGGAGGTGTGCTCTAAGAGCGACATGTGTCCCGCGGGTCGGACCTCTCGGAGACGAGCTCCGAGAGCGACACGTGTCCCGTGCGGCTGGTCCTCTCTCTTCCGCAGTGACTAGCTACAAAAGCGACATGTGTCCTGCGGGGCTGGCCTCGCTCCTCCGCAGAGGCTAGCTCTGGGGGCAACACGTGTCCCACGGGGTCGGACCTTGCCCCTTCCGCAGAGACGAGCCCCGAGCCTGCCACGTAGCCAGTTTAGCGGCAGACCTCTCCCCTTCGCGGGGATGTGCTCCGAAGGCGCCACATGGCCAGCGGGCTGCTGGAAGTGCTTACAACGCTCTTGGCGACCTGGAATTGGCTCTTTTTATTCTTTCTCTGTTTCCAATTCGTTTAAAATGTTTTCTTTACATGAATTATGTTTGCATACATGATTATGAAATTGAGGGTGTCACAATACCCGATACGGGAGAAAACCGACACGATTTCCACGATGTTACCGCACCAAATCGATTGGAGATAAGTTGTTAAGATTCAAATACGATTTGAATAGGACTCTTATTTGAAATCCAATCAGATTAAGACTCTTCTTTTTCAGGTTATAAATAGAACCCGAAACACCCCTTGGCCATACCATCTATTCCCAAGTTGATGACTTAGAGGCGCTAGCCCCCAACTTGTTAAGTTAATTCCCTTCGCCGGAGTTCAGTCGTCGGTGACCGCCGACGAGCTCGCCGTCGCCAGAAGAGAGCCCCGACGATCTGTCTTGCTAGGAGGAAGACCCCGAGACCAAGGAGAAGTGAGGTAGGTCTTTATTACCACCTTATGACCTTATCACGGTTTTCTTCGCATCTGTTTCTTTGATCCCTTCAAACAGAAGCTTTTAGTGGACAGATCACGTGTTGATCGGTTTGATCTAGATCTTGAGTCAAGATCATTACCACGTCCATACTTGATCCATACACCCTTGTTCATCATAAAACCCATGCAAAGCCATTAAAACATGCAAGAACATGTACAAACTGATCTAATGAAACCAACACCATAGGAATAGAATGCATATGCACCATTGCATCTTGAGTAAAGTTTGTGCATGATGATTGATCTCTGTAAACCTTGTATATGCGTGATCGTGAGTAGAAGGACAAGCTTAGGGAGCTATCTACGAAGGACTACAGCACCAAGACTTCGAAGCGCCTGAGCAACAAAAGCCACAGGAACAAGGCAAGTGCCTCTTGACCATATTATTCCCATATTTAAAACTGTTTTGTTTGCGAAAAAGAGTCAACTTGATGGGAAACCCTTTTCATAGGAGTTTACTAGTTTTGTTAACCACCCTTGTCGTCGGGAAAGTTAATGAGTCGGGTATGGTCGTTTTACTTTTTGCTTCGCTAATCTACGGGTTATGGGAAGCGATAGAATGTGTCTAGCTACTGCACTCATAATGTTAGTGAGAACTTGATGATAATGAACATGAATCGGGGGAGATCTAGGCAAGCTTGGTTCGTGGATGTGGTAGAATGAGATGGTGGTTACTTGCCATAGATCTAAGGGCCGGTTCATGCGAGCACATGCCAGGAATACAGTGCCACCACAAGGCCAAGTATAGGTGCGGCTTAGCTGACTAATTAGGTAAGTTACTAGATTGTTATGGACCATGGAAGGCGCGGGGAATGGGAGTCGAGTGAGGACTGCGCTGGGAACTGCATGGCACAAGAGGGGGCCCATATGTGGGAGAATGGTGATTCGAGCCTGCTGGTGAAAACTTAGTGAGTCCATACATCTAGTAGCCCCTTTGTAAAGGCTATTCTATGATCTTTTGGCCATACACCGACGGTTGTGTACTGGTATAATGGAGGTTTTGCAGTCGCCGACGGGTGACGCAATCACAAACTTATGGGTAAAGTGGTGCAAACTTTGCAGAGTGTAAAACTATCATGATAGCCGTGCTTCCAGTCACAAGCGCCTGGCCAACTAACATGATTAGATGGGATGTTTATTGGGATGGTATTTGGTCTGGTTATTGGTTTGGTTTGGACTTTTGATTTAGTGATGAGATGAGTTTCATGACTGTTGAGTCGTGATAATGAGCTTTGGTCTCAGTTATGAGATGGAAATTGAATATGAGATGAGATGGTAATGAATACGAGATGGTATTCATGAGCATAAGAAAAAGTTGATAAAGATGAATGTCTGATGAGACATGAAAAGAGGTAGAACATGATGGAGGCATGTTGATGTTTTAATTGAATAAACGTTGAGATTATATTCACTTAAAGCTAGTTGCTGTTTTATCATGTTTTATGAAATAAACTTCGCTTTCTGCAATGAGCCTTTTTATACCTACCTTGCTGTAAGCTACATATCATATTTTCTCGCACTTGCTGAGTACGTAATATACTCAAACTTGCATTATTACTTCATCATCAGCAACAGGAGAAGAGTATTTCGAAGACCATGTGTTGTACTAGGCATGTGATCCACCGTCAACTTGCCTGTGGAGTAGGAGATGGAGCCGCTGTTGCTTCTTAGTTGCTTCCGCAGTAGTTAGAAGACTTTCGTTGCTAGAATAAGACTTCCGCTGCTATAATAAGACTTACGCTGCTAGAATGAGTTAGAGACTCATAGGACATTGTAATAAAACCCTGTTATTCGTGGTATTATTCTGAATTCAGTTTGTGGATTACATATGTATGTGTGATGAACATCCTGGGCACACATATGCATCAGCTCGGTTCCGAGGTTCTCTCGGAACAGAGGCGTCACACAGATTGGTATCAGAGCTACCACGGTTGAGTGTAGGTCACAAGCCTAGATAGAAATCACAGATTAGTATCAAAATTACTACTGTGACCTTAGAATGCAAGTCTAGAATGCATAGATTGGCATCAGGACCACCTTGACCGTAGGATGCAAGCCTAGGCGAAGTCACAGATTGATCACAGATTGGTATCATAGTTATCACCCCAAACCACATTGATTATAGGACGAAGTCACAAGATTGGTATCACCCTAAAAACACATAGGACTCCCATTGAATAAACTTGAATAGGAGTTGTGTGAAACTTTTGTGATGATTGTTTGTGATTGTGTGCTTAGTGTGAGCTGTGGGACGTTTCAGCGTTGTCCATATCCACACATAGTAGAGGGATGTGAGATGCTTCGGCATGTGTTCACGTCCTCATAGAGGTTGATATATAGTTCATACCCTTGATGCATATAGTTGGGGGGGAATACATCTAAACTTCTAACTTCTATTCTATCCAACTCTCTCTCATAGATGATGAGAGAAAACGCCGGCCGACAAATGAGGAACGTCCATGGCAACTAAGAGGATGACCACTTCGAGGTTCCTGAGAATGATAACCCCGAGGCTGGTGGAAACAACCTTGAAAGGTTGATGGCTATGCAGAATCAGCTCATGCAAACTATGATCTAAACTTTGGGTCAGCTGCAAGCCAACAACAACAATCCCGTTCCTGCACCACCGCCACAACCACCGCCACCACCGCCGGCTCACAACCGATTGGGAGAGTTCATGAGGACTCGATCACCCACTTTTGCACAAGCTAATGATCCCATGGGGGCCGATGATTGGTTAAAGTCCACGGAGAAGAAGCTTGCCATAGTTCAGTGCAATGATCGAGAGAAAGTTCTCTTCGCATCGCACCAACTTATGGGAGCAGACGCTGACTGGTGGGACGCTCTATGTAATGCTCATGTCAACCAAGAGACTATCACTTGGACTGAGTTCAAGGAGAGTTTCCGCTCTCATTACATCCTTGCTGGTGTCATCATGCTCAAAAGGCAAGAGTTCGAAGGTCTCCGCCAAGGAAGGAAGAGCGTAAATGAGTACCTCAACAAGTTCACGCAACTGTCAAGGTATGCCCCCGAGGATGTCAACTCGGACCAACGGAAGCAGTACTTGTTCATGAGAGGGCTAAACAATGAGATCCAGGTTTAGCTTCTCAACAACAATTATGCCAACTTCCAGAAGCTAGTTAACAAAGCTATAGTGGTTGAGAGCAAGATCCGAGAGATCGAGCAAGAGGACAAAAGAAAGATGTCATACCAGCCACAAGGGAGCAATGTACGTCCCCGTTACATGCCCCCAGCTGCACCGCCGTATGGCTCGTCCGCTCCTACTTTTCGCCCTAACCAACCACTACAGCAACATCCTGTTATGCATGCACCTCGTGTGCCTTTGCCTCCTGCACCCCGTCCAAACATGGGTGCTTATACTCAAAACCACACTCGTCCCAACGTACCTGCTGTCTTGGGCAACAAGGCATGCTTTGCATGCGGAGAAACAGGACATTTTGCAAGTCAGTGCCCGAGGAAAGGTCCTGGACAGCCAAGCAACGTGCCCAAGCAGAACCCACGGCCGAACGGAAGAGTCAATCAAGGCAACCGTGGACAGCAGAACTATGCTAGGGGCAACGTGAATCATGTATCTGCTGAGGAAGCGCAACAGGCTGAGAACGTCGTTATTGGTATGTTCCTTGGCAACTCCAACCCAGCCAACATTTTATTTGATTCTGGAGCATCACATTCATTATATCATCCAAGTATGTTGCCAAGTACAATCTACTCATATCACACTTAAAATATACTATGTTGGTTAATTCTCCTGGTGGAGAGATGATGACTAATATAGTATGTCCGAAAGTAAACCTTAAAATAAGAGGGGTAGACTTCCTTGCCAACCTTATTGTCTTACATTCCTAAGGGCTTGACATAATAGTCGGAATGGATTGGTTAAGCAAGCACAACGAAGTAATCCAATATGCTGAGAGGAGCGTGCAATTGACAAATGAGCACGGTACACGTATTGAGTTCGTGTCAGCCCAACCGGCAACCGAGAAGGCAACGTTGAACCACGTCGAAGGAGCAACATTGGAAATCATTCCGGTGGTTCAAGATTTTTCGGATATATTCCAGGAAGAACTTCTAGGTATGCCACCTGACCAGGTGTAAGGGCCTCAGTTTTTGACACACATGTGCAGTGTTCATCACCACACCACACACCTCATTTGAGGGAGGATGATGAACACAAATGAAGAGCAAGTAACAATTATCAACATGCTCATTAGAGAACAAACTCACACATTGCCAAAGTGGTATTTCACACATGTGATATAAGGGGGGACTGGACATATGAAAACTCCTATACATTGTTAAGGATGTCCATGCCAAGTTTCACCCAAATTTAAAACCTTTTTGAGGTCATTTTGGGTATAGTTAGGAAGAGGGCAGTTTGAAACCATATTCAAATTCAAACTGTTTTTATCCCATGAATTTAAAAGTGGGAGGCATATTCTTACTCAGCACATTTTTGTGAGCCCACACACTAATTTTCACTCCATTTGGAGTTGATCTTGACATAAACTAAGTGGGACAAATTCAAACTTCATTTGAATTCAAAACTGCACTTGTGCTGAAATTCACTCAAACCAAACCCAATTTGAACTTTGATCAATTCAAATGGTTCATGGGTGAATAATTTGAATTACCAGGGGTATTATGGGGCTTACTGTTTACAACAGTGATTAGGAGTAAATTTCAGAGGTTAAAACTGGAAGTGGGACCCACATGTCAGCCACTGCTCAGATCAAACCGACTGAGACTTTTCTCACTCGGGTCGCCGAGACGCCGCTGTGATCGCCACCGAGGGCAGCCGCCGCGCCAGCAGCTGCTTGCCCACGCGCGGGCATGAGGCGGTGCAGAGCCTTCTTAAGGCGCCTGCCCCCCTCCTCGGCCGAGGCATCGCCGTTCTTCCCGGCAAGAACTCAGCGCCGGCCGAAGTTTTCCGCAGCTCGGAATCGATCGGAGAACGCCGATCATAGCTCCCTCCGTCCACTCCAGAGCCCCAGCAAGGTACTAGAGACCTTCCTCCGTCTTCCCCGCTGCTGAAATTCAGTTGGAACCGATTGATATCGGCTGTGCCGAAAGATCAGTTTGGTGACTTAGAACCGCCGCACCTCGGACTTCCGTGGACAGCCCAGCCAGGGCGTTGTCACGCCCGAACGAAGGCACCCTTGGACGCGCCGGTGACTGGTGCTGCTCTGTAACACCCCAAAATTTTTAGTCAAGACTCAAATTTTGATTTAGAACCATAAACCATGTTCAGAGGGAAATTTAGAAATTTTTGGACGTGTTGCATGTTTTGCAAAAACTCAAATTCAAACTGGAATTCAAATTATACTCAAAACAGAAAAGAAAATGAAAAAGAAAAAGGAAAACCAGAAAAAAACTGGCCAGTGGGCCGAAACCCCAGCCGGCCCAGCAAACCCCCCCGCGCCAGCCCGCCCCCGCGCGCGCCGCGCTGCCCCTCGCTGACGGATGGGACCCACCTGTCATCCCTAACCCGAGCCCCGCGACCCCGGACTTCTTTCCCCGCGCGCGCGCTCGATCTTAACCGATTGGAAACTCGTTCCCGCAGCCGAATTCCGGTCCCAGCGGACTCCAACTCGATCACAACAGACCCACCGCCCTCCCCCGGCTATAAAAACCACCGATCCGATCAGTTTTCCTCACGCGATCGCCGATTTTCACTCCGGTGAGCACCGAGACTTCGCCGGTGAATTCTGGCCGATCTAAGCTCGGAAACTCTGATCTAACTCGCTGGTTTTGATCCACCGCCTCCGGGGAACTTTGCAGGTGCAGAAAACCCGAAGACTTACGGTGTAAACTCATCGCCGACGAGCTTCGCCGTGGTTTTGCCTCGGACCTCGCCGCCGAGCACTTTCCAGGACCCCCGAGCTCGAGAAAACCCCCGAGGTGAGATCCCTGACCTCCCCTCTACCGATCTAGGCCATAAAATCACAGTTCTAGGCAGAATTCTCGAGGATCCGAAAGTTTCCGGCGAGATCGCCGCTTCCCGCCGCCGTGCGCCGCCGGCAGCGCCGGCCGCTCTCGATCAGAGCGACGTGGCCGCTTGTGCGCCGTTTATTTTAAATCGCACGGTAGACTTTAAATCCCCGCGTACCGGTTCGATGTTATAATCTCAGCCGTCGGTTTAGAATCGGACGGTCCACGTCGACCCCGCGTTATAAAGGCTGGAATTCTTACGTGCTACCCCCTGGGGTTCTCTGGAATTGAGAGCTAGCCCCGGAAACTTCAGATCTAGCCCCTGGAACTCCAGAAAATCATGTAAATCCGTTTAAAAATCAGTTTTAACCCCTGGACTTAATAGAAATTAGGAAAAACACCTCTGTTAAGTGTAGATAGACCCCTGGAAATTATGAACATAATATTATAGACCTGTAATGGGGTGAATTCATTATTTTAGCCTTGTTTAGTATTTAGTTTAGAAAATTGAATATGTAACTAGTGTTTAAAAATTAAAAGGAGGACAAACATAATTGTCAAAATTAATTAAAAAACTTTCTCAGTACTTAGAAAACTTTGGAGTGAGATAAAAATATAATTTTGGGCTGAAATAAATCTGTTTTATCTATTATTCACATTTATTAGTATAGGGACACATTTTTAAGTAAAGAATAGTTATAGAAAAATAGGGAAAATAATTATGAAATGGTCTACATCATAAGCCAAGGTCAAAATATGATTTTAAATTATTTAGGACCAGAAGCTAATCTGTTTAGGTGATGTGTATTACTAATTTAATAATAAAATACACAATTATGCATAGGAATATAAATCTGAAAATATAGCAACTAGTAAATGATAAATGGAGTTTCTAAAATACAAAGAATTCAGTTTAGGGTTGATAGAAGTTATGAAAGCACATATGGGGAAGAATAATACTTTTCATACACACTTTGTAGTAAAAAGGTGAAGTAGTTGAATATAATGAATTTATTGGAAACCCATATAAATAGTATGTAAGTATAAAGGTGGACACAAAAGTAGGAATCATATACACATGGTTAAAAGTGCATGCAAGCCACAACTCAACACACATAAAGTAACCACAACACATATAAGGGTGAATGAATTTCATAAATATGAAATGTGTGGTTTGTATGAAGTAGAAGTGTGAACTATGTCTTATGATTGTTGTTTTTCTTTTGCTATGTGTGATGGTATGAAGTAGAACCTGCTCAAGAGCAAGTTAACCCTTTTCAAGATCAGGACTACCAATTTCAAGAGCAGCAAGAAGGAGGCAAGTGTCCTTGACCACTTTGATCCTATGCTAGGATGTGTAGATAGAATTATTTGCATTGTCAAATGAAATATGAAACCTATGCTAGGAAGTTTCCCTAGAATTGCATTACCTTGTTTCCTTGAATCTTGGGTTGGGATTTATTTTACCATGTCATTTATTTCCATGCATATGCTTAGCCATGCTTAGAATGGGATATTTGGGACATGAGATCATCAGTTTATATTACCATACTCTTGAATGAGACATTGTGAGTTATGTAGAGGTAGGGATCAAGGCAAGTTGGATGTTTTGGTTGTGTGCTGGGTGCACGAGACTTGGGTTTGTGTTTAGTACTTGCCTGGATCCTAAGGACCGGTTCATGGAGCATGTAACCCGGCTTTACAGTGCCAACCACATGCTGAGATGGGGCAGCTTGGCCAATTAATTAGGTGTATCCCCGGCGTAGTATGGGTGTGTTGGATGGTGCGGGGAGTAGGTGTCAGCTGGACTACCATATGAACCGCAAGGCTCAAGAGGGGGCCACTGCAGCGGGGTTGGAGCCTCTTGTATGCTGTTAGGGGTGAAATCTCAGTGGGCCCACGCTCGTCGGGAATCCCTTTGTAAAGGCTTCGTAGTGATCTCTTGGCCGCACACCTGGGAAGTGTGAATGTGGAACGTAGCCACTGGCATAATGGAGGTTCTTTAGTCCACCCGGCAACGGGGGATGAAATCACTACTTGTGGGTACAGTGGTACAAACTCTGCAGAGTTAAAACTGTCTTGACAGCCGTGCTCACGGTTAAGAGCGGCCTGGACTTATTCATGATTAGAGGATTGATGGTTGTGGATGTTAAGCGGGGAGCTTAACATTGGAAATGATGTTATGGTTATTTGGTTATGATGATGGGATGGGAGATTGGGACCATTTCACCTGTGTAGTAATGTAGGTGCTTAATAAGCTAAGGTGATAGGTATTAATTGCGTAGTGCTTTAACCATGAGTTCAACCTCTCCTTGTTCTAGCCATGCATGATATAATTTTTCCACACTTGCTGAGTACCATTGGTACTCAATCTTGCATATTTGTTGGTTTATATTGCTGCTCAGGTCAAGATAATGAGGTGGTGTATAATGACCAAGATTTTGGACCCGAGGAAGGCTTTTAGGTTCATGAAGACCCCCGGGCAACGCCTGTGATGGAGCCCTAAAAGAATAATATTCCGCTGCTAGTTTATTTCCTTGTGATGAACTTACTATTGTCCATCGAGATATTTACTATGTAAGACTTACTTATATTCGACACCTGGCTTGTAATAAATGATGCTTCACTGTTTGTCATCACATGTATGAGCAAATGATCCTGGCATACATGTGATATTCACTTGGTTGTTTCTTCGGAAAAACCGGGTGTGACAGAGGTGGTATCAGAGCCAAGGTTGCCCGTAGGAACGTGGACCTAGGTAGAAATGGACGTATTTAAGGGCACTATTTTCTTAAAAACTATTTTCCAAAGTGTGGGTGGAAAAGTGTTATTAAAGGAGTCATTTTCTTCATCTTACCCCAACTTTCATTCAAAATAGGATTTTTGTTTGAGAATTTATCTAACTTAATTTTAAATTCTTTTGTTTTAGATGGTTCGCATGATCCGCACCGCTCGTAAGTCCACAGGAGGGAGAGTTCCCGTAGTTGCCCTTGCCGAAAGAGAGGAGAGTCGTCCAGTGACGTACCTTTCCTACGGTTTGGCAGTAGGAGACTTGTTGCGCCGTCTTCGACGTATGCTCGAAGCCGCCGGCAATACAGGCAAGCTCATCATCCACTATAACTCCACCAGGACCATCCGTGAGAAGAGGGAAGAATGGAGTTCGGAGATGAGGATTATACACGAGAATCAGCTGCTGAAGATCCACCATTCTCCAGCTTGCCGAGCAACACAAGTTGACGCGGAGAGAGATGTCACCTGGGAGGCCATCACCTGCCAGAGTCACATCTATCGTCGCCACTTGGACAAAACTGAGTACATGTATGTCCTCCAACGTGAGAGTGGTACCACGGAGTACAAGTACCCTCCGGTGCAACAAGAGACTTCCCATGAGCACATGGACTTGTGCTTGGAGGATGCTGCTATGCTCAGCACTCGACTGCAGGAGTGTCAACAAGAGCTTCAGGATGTCCGAGACACCCTGAAGGAAACGGAGGCATTGCTGCGAGCTTGCTTAAAGGCGAGAGAAAGAGGAGATGGGAATGAACTGTGTGTCACCGTGAGTGATCCATGGACTCCCGACTCCCCGGATCGCCGCGCGATCAGGCGTCGTCGCACTTCTCCACCAGCAGCCTCCCCACCCAAAGCAGAGTCAGAAGGTAGCCGAAATGAGGAGGAGGATCCTGAGGAGCCAGCTCAAGAGGACGAGTAGTGTAGAATCTTTCCCTTAGCTAGCAAGAGGTCGAGTAGTCGAGTCGTTACGTAGTTAATGGTGTGATGATGCTTGGTGTGTGACGTGAGTTGTGGAAGTCATGGGCAATTGTCCACAGCCTCGTCTTCAGATTGTTTTGCTTTGGTGGGTGAACCCACAGGAAATAATAGTGCATTTATTTGGTGTGAGATATAAACCCTCGTAAAGTTTTAACAAAGCCTCAACACCTTAAAGTACCAACAAATGAAAGTAGTAAGATGATACTAAATGGTATCAAATAAACATTTGTTGATTCTGCCAGATGGCCGGAAGAGGGAAAAGACGTGCTGCCAACCCCGCCAACAATAACGATGAGGCATGCAACCCTCATCTTTCTGAAGGCCAGGACAGGGGTGGTCGCCGTGAAGAAGTTGATCCTCTCCACCAAATGCTGGAGAATCAAAATCAGCTCATCCAGAACTTGACTCAAGTGGTGGCCAACTTGCATCAAGTTCCACCTCCACAAGCTGCACCACGCCAACCAAGGTTGAGTGAGTTTCTAGGAACTCAACCTCCAAAGTTTGCAAGTGCGGCTGAACCTCTGGAGGCCGATGATTGGCTGAAGACCATTGAAAGTAAGATGAGGATAATCCAATGCCAAGGGTATGAGAGGGTGCTGTTTGCCTCTCATCAATTGCAGGGATCTGCTGCTGATTGGTGGACCGCCTACGTGGCCGCCCATCATGACCCTGAGAACATCACTTGGGAAGAGTTCAAGCGTAGCTTCCGCAACCACTACATCACAAGAGGTGAACTCAAAAACAAGAGGAAAGAGTTTCTGGGACTGCAGCAGGGAAACATGACGGTGAGGGAATACCTCACTAAATTTACTCAACTATCCCGTTATGCTCCACGAGACATAGAGACTGATGAGCATAAACAAGATTGTTTCGTGGAAGGACTTACCGCAGAGATGCAGTGTGCCATGTCCTCCAATGAGTATGAAAGTTTTCAAAAGATGGTGGACAGAGCATTTATGGTAGAAAGGAAGCTAAAGGCCCTAGAAAATGAGAATAAGAGGAAGGCCGGGTGGTCACATCAAGCCTCAGGAAGCAACACCCGCCCACGTATGATGCAGCAACCTACGGGGCAGATGAGCCGTGCTGCGGTACCCTATTCAGCACCAAGAGGGTACAACCCAAACTACAGGCCTCCCGCAGCATCTGCACAGCCGTCACGTCAGTTTGTGCAGCAGCCTCGCCCCGCATATCCACCTCGACCAGCAGTGCAAGGACCCCCGAACCAACCCCAAGACAACAAAGGCCAAGCACCTAAGGTTGGGGTGCAATGTTTCAGCTGTGGTGAAGTGGGGCACTACGCCCATAAATGCCCGAAGAAGAAGCCTGCGCCGCCACAACAGCAGAATGTAGTGAGAGGACGGGTGAACCACGTCACCATGGAGGAAGCACAAGAGGCACCCGACGTGGTAGTTGGTAAGTTTCCTGCCAATTTACACCTTGCAACTCTGCTGTTTGATTCTGGTGCTACCCACTCGTTCATTGCTCAAGGGTTTGTTAAGAAGCATGACCTAGCAACCACACAAATGAACCATATGTTAGCCGTAAACTCTCCAGGTGGAGAAATAAGGACAAGACAAGTGTGTCCCAAAGTGAGCCTAGACATTAATGGGATAGTATTTACTGCTAACCTCATAGTGATAGATTCACAAGGGATAGATATTATTTTGGGTATGGATTGGTTGACCAAACATAAAGGAATCATCTATTGTTCGACCAGAACGGTGGAACTAACTCACCCCAGTGGTACCAGAGTAAAGTTCATAACAATACACGAGCCTAGGAGGGACATTAAATTAAATCAAGTGGAGGTGAAAGTTGAGGAAATCAGGACTATCAGGGAATATCCAGATGTTTTCCCGGAGGAATTGCCAGGCATGCCTCCCGACCGTGACGTAGAATTCGCAATTGAGCTAGTACCGGGAACAGCCCCGATATACAAGAGACCTTATCGAATGGACTCCAAGCAGCTAGAAGAGCTCAAGGATCATTTGAGAGAATTGACGGAGAAGGGGTATATTCGCCCTAGTTCCTCACCATGGGGAGCTCCGGTGATATTTGTGCCCAAGAAAGACGGAACCCAAAGGCTATGCGTGGATTACCGTGCCTGGAATGAGGTAACCATCAAGAACAAGTACCCACTGCCTCGCATTGAAGACTTGTTTGATCAGTTGAGGGGAGCTTGTGTGTTCTCGAAAATTGATCTCAGGTCGGGATACCACCAGCTCAAGATAAGGCAATCTGATATTCCCAAGACAGCTTTCGTATCTCGGTACGGACTGTATGAATACACTGTCATGCCTTTCGGGCTAACCAATGCCCCGGCATATTTCATGTACCTTATGAACAAGGTATTCATAGAATATCTGGACAAGTTTGTGGTGGTTTTCATAGATGATATTCTCGTCTTCTCCAAAGATGAAGAAGAACATGAGAAACATCTAAGGTTGGTGTTACAAAGGCTGAGAGAACACCAACTATATGCCAAGTTGAGCAAGTGTGAGTTTTGGCTGAAGAGAGTTCCCTTTTTAGGACATATCATCTCGGAGGGAGGAATCTCCGTAGATCCCGCCAAAATTGAAGATATCCAGAAGTGGAAAACCCCTGAAAATGTCGGGGAAGTTCGAAGCTTTTTGGGATTGGCTGGATACTATCGACGGTTTATTGAGGGATTCTCCAAGATCTCGAGACCTCTCACCAAACTGTTGGAGAAGGGAATCATATTCACCTGGACGCCACAGTGCGATACGAGCTTTCAGGAGCTAAAGAAGAGATTGACAACAGCCCCAGTGCTGGTAATGCCAGATATGCAGAAGAATTTCACAGTGTACTGCGATGCCTCTGGAAATGGGTTGGGATGTGTTCTCATGCAAGAAGGACATGTCGTGGCATATGCATCCCGGCAGCTTCGGAAGCACGAGAAGAACTATCCTACACATGACCTAGAACTAGCTGCAGTGGTACACGCGTTGAAAATTTGGCGGCACTATTTCATGGGGAAGAGGACAGAAATATATACGGATCATAAGAGTTTGAAGTACATATTCACACAGCCAGATCTCAACCTCAGACAAAGGAGATGGTTAGAGCTAATTAATGACTTTGATGTGGGCATCAACTATCATCCTGGGAAAGCAAACGTCGTGGCCGATGCTTTGAGTCGGAAAGTGCAGGTCAATAAGTTGAGCTTGAAGGACATGCCCGCAGGATTGAAGGACGAGGTTATAAGACTCAATCTATGTCTAGTAAATAGTGGTGAAGCCATCGCCATGGAAGTGGACTCCACACTCGAGCGAGACATACGGGAGGGCCAAAAGAATGACGAGAAGATACAAGAGATTCGACAGCTCATCAAGGAAAATAAAGCTCCTGGTTTTAGAGAGGATGAACAAGGAACGGTGTGGCACGGGAAAAGGATCTGTGTGCCAGAAGTAAAGGAGATCCGTGAATTGATTTTAAAGGAGGCTCATGATTCTGACTATTCCATTCATCCTGGGAGTACGAAGATGTACCAGGACCTCAAAGGCAGGTATTGGTGGTATGGCATGAAGCGAGATGTCGCGGAACATGTTGCCCTATGTGACACATGTCAGTTGGTGAAAGCAGAACATCAACGACCCGCGGGATTATTGCAACCACTCAAAGTACCTGAATGGAAGTGGGAAGAAATCAGCATGGATTTTGTCGTGGGATTGCCTAGGACCCAATCCGGGTATGATTCAATATGGGTCATTATTGATAGGCTAACCAAGGTAGCTCATTTCATCCCTGTGAAAGAAAGCTACAGCGGATCCAAATTGGCAGAATTGTACATGTCAAGGATTGTGTGTTACCATGGAGTGCCAAAGAAGATAGTGTCGGACCGAGGGACACAGTTCACCTCGAGGTTTTGGCAAAAGTTGCATGAAACCATGGGAACCCATCTGAACTTCAGCTCTGCCTATCATCCCCAAACTGACGGGCAGACGGAGAGAACCAATCAGATCCTTGAAGATATGTTAAGGGCATGTGCACTCAAAAACAATAGGAGTTGGGACAAGAACTTACCGTATGCGGAGTTTTCCTATAACAACAGTTATCAAGCTAGTATGAAGATGTCACCGTTTGAAGCTTTGTATGGAAGGAAGTGCAGAACTCCCCTATTTTGGAACCAAACAGGAGAAAGTAAAGTGTTTGGTCCAGAAGTGCTACAAGAAGCCGAGGCGAAGGTGAGGGAGATTCGCAACAATTTGAGGATAGCACAAACACGCCAGAAGAGTTATGCTGATGTACGAAGAAGAGAACTCGTTTTCAACGTGGGAGACTATGTTTATCTCAAGGTATCTCCTATCAGAGGACTTCGTCGGTTCAAGGTGAAAGGGAAGTTGTCACCTCGATACATCGGACCCTTTCAAGTTTTGGAAAGAAAAGGCGAAGTGGCGTACCAACTAGAGTTACCGGTTCATCTATCGGACGTGCACGATGTATTCCATGTGTCACAACTCAAGAAATGCCTGAGGACGCCTGAGGAGGTGTTACCCATAAATGAAGTGGATGTAGCTGAGGATTTGTCCTATGCCGAACAACCATACAAGATTTTGGAGACGATGGAACGCCTCACCAAAAACAAGAGAATCCGGATGTGCAAGGTGCAGTGGAAGCATCACTCAAAAGAAGAAGCTACCTGGGAACGGGAAGATGAGCTTAAGGCACAGTTTCCGGAATTATTTTCTTAGAAACACCAATCTCGAGGACGAGATTTCTTTTAAGGGGGGTAGAGCTGTAACACCCCAAAATTTTTAGTCAAGACTCAAATTTTGATTTAGAACCATAAACCATGTTCAGAGGGAAATTTAGAAATTTTTGGACGTGTTGCATGTTTTGCAAAAACTCAAATTCAAACTGGAATTCAAATTATACTCAAAACAGAAAAGAAAATGAAAAAGAAAAAGGAAAACCGGAAAAAACTGGCCAGTGGGCCGAAACCCTAGCCGGCCCAGCAAACCCCCCCGCGCCAGCCCGCCCCCGCGCGCGCCGCGCTGCCCCTCGCTGACGGATGGGACCCACCTGTCATCCCTAACCCGAGCCCCGCGACCCCGGACTTCTTTCCCCGCGCGCGCGCTCGATCTTAACCGATTGGAAACTCGTTCCCGCAGCCGAATTCCGGTCCCAGCGGACTCCAACTCGATCATAACAGACCCACCGCCCTCCCCCGGCTATAAAAACCACCGATCCGATCAGTTTTCCTCACGCGATCGCCGATTTTCACTCCGGTGAGCACCGAGACTTCGCCGGTGAATTCTGGCCGATCTAAGCTCGGAAACTCTGATCTAACTCGCTGGTTTTGATCCACCGCCTCCGGGGAACTTTGCAGGTGCAGAAAACCCGAAGACTTACGGTGTAAACTCATCGCCAACGAGCTTCGCCGTGGTTTTGCCTCGGACCTCGCCGCCGAGCACTTTCCAGGACCCCCGAGCTCGAGAAAATCCCCGAGGTGAGATCCCTGACCTCCCCTCTACCGATCTAGACCATAAGATCACAGTTCTAGGCAAAATTCTCGAGGATCCGAAAGTTTCCGGCGAGATCGCCGCTTCCCGCCGCCGTGCGCCGCCGGCAGCGCCGGCCGCTCTCGATCAGAGCGACGTGGCCGCTTGTGCGCCGTTTATTTTAAATCGCACGGTAGACTTTAAATCCCCGCGTACCGGTTCGATGTTATAATCTCAGCCGTCGGTTTAGAATCGGACGGTCCACGTCGACCCCGCGTTATAAAAGCTGGAATTCTTACGTGCTACCCCCTGGGGTTCTCTGGAATTGAGAGCTAGCCCCGGAAACTTCAGATCTAGCCCCTGGAACTCCAGAAAATCATGTAAATCCGTTTAAAAATCAGTTTTAACCCCTGGACTTAATAGAAATTAGGAAAAACACCTCTGTTAAGTGTAGATAGACCCCTGGAAATTATGAACATAATATTATAGACCTGTAATGGGGTGAATTTATTATTTTAGCCTTGTTTAGTATTTAGTTTAGAAAATTGAATATGTAACTAGTGTTTAAAAATTAAAAGGGGGACAAACATAATTGTCAAAATTAATTAAAAAACTTTCTCAGTACTTAGAAAACTTTGGAGTGAGATAAAAATATATTTTTGGGCTGAAATAAATCTGTTTTATCTATTATTCACATTTATTAGTATAGGGACACATTTTTAAGTAAAGAATAGTTATAGAAAAATAGGGAAAATAATTATGAAATGGTCTACATCATAAGCCAAGGTCAAAATATGATTTTAAATTATTTAGGACCAGAAGCTAATCTGTTTAGGTGATGTGTATTACTAATTTAATAATAAAATACACAATTATGCATAGGAATATAAATCTGAAAATATAGCAACTAGTAAATGATAAATGGAGTTTCTAAAATACAAAGAATTCAGTTTAGGGTTGATAGAAGTTATGAAAGCACATATGGGGAAGAATAATACTTTTCATACACACTTTGTAGTAAAAAGGTGAAGTAGTTGAATATAATGAATTTATTGGAAACCCATATAAATAGTATGTAAGTATAAAGGTGGACACAAAAGTAGGAATCATATACACATGGTTAAAAGTGCATGCAAGCCACAACTCAACACACATAAAGTAACCACAACACATATAAGGGTGAATGAATTTCATAAATATGAAATGTGTGGTTTGTATGAAGTAGAAGTGTGAACTATGTCTTATGATTGTTGTTTTTCTTTTGCTATGTGTGATGGTATGAAGTAGAACCTGCTTAAGAGCAAGTTAACCCTTTTCAAGATCAGGACTACCAATTTCAAGAGCAGCAAGAAGGAGGCAAGTGTCCTTGACCACTTTGATCCTATGCTAGGATGTGTAGATAGAATTATTTGCATTGTCAAATGAAATATGAAACCCATGCTAGGAAGTTTCCCTAGAATTGCATTACCTTGTTTCCTTGAATCTTGGGTTGGGATTTATTTTACCATGTCATTTATTTCCATGCATATGCTTAGCCATGCTTAGAATGGGATATTTGGGACATGAGATCATCAGTTTATATTACCATACTCTTGAATGAGACATTGTGAGTTATGTAGAGGTAGGGATCAAGGCAAGTTGGATGTTTTGGTTGTGTGCTGGGTGCACGAGACTTGGGTTTGTGTTTAGTACTTGCCTGGATCCTAAGGACCGGTTCATGGAGCATGTAACCCGGCTTTACAGTGCCAACCACATGCTGAGATGGGGCAGCTTGGCCAATTAATTAGGTGTATCCCCGGCGTAGTATGGGTGTGTTGGATGGTGCGGGGAGTAGGTGTCAGCTGGACTACCATATGAACCGCAAGGCTCAAGAGGGGGCCACTGCAGCGGGGTTGGAGCCTCTTGTATGCTGTTAGGGGTGAAACCTCAGTGGGCCCACGCTCGTCGGGAATCCCTTTGTAAAGGCTTCGTAGTGATCTCTTGGCCGCACACCTGGGAAGTGTGAATGTGGAACGTAGCCACTGGCATAATGGAGGTTCTTTAGTCCACCCGGCAACGGGGATGAAATCACTACTTGTGGGTACAGTGGTACAAACTCTGCAGAGTTAAAACTGTCTTGACAGCCGTGCTCACGGTTAAGAGCGGCCTGGACTTATTCATGATTAGAGGATTGATGGTTGTGGATGTTAAGCGGGGAGCTTAACATTGGAAATGATGTTATGGTTATTTGGTTATGATGATGGGATGGGAGATTGGGACCATTTCACCTGTGTAGTAATGTAGGTGCTTAATAAGCTAAGGTGATAGGTATTAATTGCGTAGTGCTTTAACCATGAGTTCAACCTCTCCTTGTTCTAGCCATGCATGATATAATTTTTCCACACTTGCTGAGTACCATTGGTACTCAACCTTGCATATTTGTTGGTTTATATTGCTGCTCAGGTCAAGATAATGAGGTGGTGTATAATGACCAAGATTTTTTGGACCCGAGGAAGGCTTTTAGGTTCATGAAGACCCCCGGGCAACGCCTGTGATGGAGCCCTAAAAGAATAATATTCCGCTGCTAGTTTATTTCCTTGTGATGAACTTACTATTGTCCATCGAGATATTTACTATGTAAGACTTACTTATATTCGACACCTGGCTTGTAATAAATGATGCTTCACTGTTTGTCATCACATGTATGAGCAAATGATCCTGGCATACATGTGATATTCACTTGGTTGTTTCTTCGGAAAAACCGGGTGTGACATGCTCACCCCCAAACCACAGCTCGAGTTGTTGCTCACCGGCGGCGAATTTCCATTTTTCCCGTTTCTATGTGCAGAACGACCTTTGGGTGCGAGTCTGTTTAATTCGTGCTCTAGGAAGGATTAGAGGGCCTCAATCCGCTCTCACACAAGCTAGACACGGTAACGCACAAGTTGCCTTCACAACTCTGGGCCGGAGAACCTCTGTACCCGGCGTAATTCGAGGTTTACCAATGGCGGCATAAACGGGAGGCATCGGGCGCACGGTGAGGACCTATTTCGGGCCTTCCCCGAGCTGCCTCGAGCTCATGTCGAACTTCTCTGAGGTCCACTGATGCTTCCCGACCGGTTCCCCAAGTAGTTGAGGTGCTAGGGAAGTCAGCCGACGTGGCCGAAGTCTTTCCGAGGTGGTGGCTCGTCGCCGACCATGCTCCGGCCATTGTCATGAGCAGCTGACCCTAGAATCCTATTCCCCGAGTAAAAGTAGGCAGGGGCGGCCAGAATCGTGAAGTTTGGAGCTGTACAGAAGCCGGCGGCGAGCTCTCCGGCGAGGTCCCTCGGTGGCGGAGCGCGGGCGTCGCAAGGTTGAAGAAGGGGGTGGACCCCAGCTGTCAGCGGGAGATATTTTGAATTGGGATCCGGCTGCGGCCGGGATCGGGTGTGCTGGCGCGCAAAATCATTGTGGGCCACAGTGTGCTGTCGCCTCGGCGTGCGACGCGTGTCCCTTGGGCCCATGCGCGAGTTTAAACTTTTCCCCAATTTTCAGATTTCCTTCAAACTTCAAATCCTCATAACTTTGGCTAGAAAGCTCCAAATTAAGTGAACTAAATTTTGCTGGATTCAGCTCTCTGAGTACCTTCCAGCAAATCAAGTTTCACTTCATGAAATTCCTTAATTCTCCAGAATTAAATCCTCAAAGTTTAAACTGTTTGGAATTTTAACTGGAAAATCCTGTGAAGGAAAATCCTGAAATTTTGCTGGGATGTTCACCAAAATATCCCTGAACTACCATAAAAATTTCAGACCCATTGGAGCTCATTTGATCCACCTAATGATGTGATTAGTGAAACTGTTCCAGAGAAAATAGAAAATATTCAGAGACATTTTCAGAATTTTCTCTGAAATTGTTTAGCTCATATCTTTAGTTAGGAACTTCCAAATTAAGTGAGACCAACTCCACTAGAACCCTCTGAAAATCTAGTTTTCAGAAAGTCATAGTTTGTTTTATGAAAATTACTAGAACACCCTAAAAGTTCCAATTAAGGTCAAGGACATAATTAATTGTGGAGGGCTCAAATGAGCTTTGCTGCAACTAAAACTTGACCAAGTCTCTGTTTAGGTTGTAACCAAGCCACAATAAAAATTTCACAGTCATTAGGTCTGTCTAGCAAAGGTTATAAGCTTCACAAATGTAAACTTAATATAAATGCATTCAAATTAATACATGTATGTATTATATCTTGTAGTCGCTAAGGTCGAGGAAGAACCCTAAGTCCTAGACTTCGTTACTCCAGAGGAGCAGCTAGACTACGACCAAGAGCAGCAAGACACGCTCCGGTTTGCATTAACCTTTTTACAAATTTTTACTGTTTTGAGTACATACATGAATACCTTATTCCTTGCACTAGAGTCTTGTGTTGAAACCCAATTGAATAACCAAGAAATCCATGGGTTGGGTTTAGGATTGCAAACCCCGTTAGCTACTGCAATGCTAAGTTAGTGTAGGATTCGGTACAAGTCGAGTAGTTGGAACTACTCGCGAGCATAGGCTAGAGGCACTCGACTCGGGTAGTGATAGCACATGAAACACATGGCAAGAAAATGACACCAAGCGGAGAGTAAGGGCAGCAGGACTTTGGGGCCTGTGTGCTGTAGCTCCGTTTGTGTCGATTGAGGACCGAGCCGTGTGCGGGCCTGTTGAACAAGCTAGAACAGTACCGAAGACCTACCAGCTATATGGGAACCGGGAAACTGATGTAACTCGGGTAGCTGGGTGTTGAGGCATAGCTGGTCGTTCGGAGGGTAGGTTGAGAGCTCGAGGTGTAAATCGGCTGGCGGCACTGAGATGCGCGTGCAGAGACCTCTTGCTCGGGACGATTGGACCGGTTCAACATTTGGCTAACGGGTGAAAGGTAGTTGCGTACGGCGTCCGTGATGGTTGTTGTAGGCAACATCGAGTACGGGCGTACGTGACGGGTTGTTCGGGTAACCCTGCAGGTGTAAATCGATTATAATCGCCGTCCCTCGCGGTCAGTGAGTACCACTTGTTCACTGTACCGTGACGTAGAAAGAACAGGCTAGTTACATGTTAAAATGTTGCTGATTGAAAGATGGACTTGATTGCTAATGAATTGCCGTAGTTTAGAGCTAACTAAAGTTCTTTTCAACTTTGGGCAAAGTACATGAGAGAAATGCGTTTCTTGTTTGATTACGGCTCTCTCATGTGCCTTACCGTAAGGTTCTCCACAACCTGCTGCTAAAACTTGAAAGTAAGGTTCTACTAATTAGGCGAGTCCTTGCAAATGATTTTTACCTCATGTAACCCATCACCCTCATGTAGAAGTTCCATGTTTAGGTGAGACGGTTCAGACTTGCTGAGCCTTCATGCTCACTGCTTGTGTTTGAAGCTTTTGCAGGGTTCTATGAGGAAGGGATTCCCGAAGAGGAGACGGAACCCCAGGAGGGGAACCCCGTCGAGTGGGAGTCGTGCACGCCGCAGAGTTAGTGTGCGTGTGTGCTAGCAAGGACACGTTCAAGGGCTGAACGTGGACTTGATGCATAGTCTACGCCCGTGAGTGTAGACTGGACTTATTTTGATGTAAACATGTTCATAAACTTGTTTATGTAATAAAAATTTCGCTTCCGCTTTGTACCTTTGACGTGTGTTATCCGGTGCTGTGCAACGCAGCACCCCTCAGCGTGATCCTGGCTCGACAGGACCTTTGGGGTCGTGTCAGCGTTGGTATCAGAGCTTGCTTGAGGTTTAACACAGTACAAAGGTCATCCTTTTCAAAAATCTAGTGAGGAACGAGTTAGTAGCCCGTATAAGGATGTTATTAGCATATAGAAAGTGGCATATTAACCTATTTGTTATGTCGGAAAATCGTGCATCTCGGGACATTCATGCCTTGGGGGTGCACGTAAGCGCTGTCCACCAGTGCGCATAAGCTGAAGGGTGGAGCCCCACGGGTGGCAGGTAACCCGACCCGCTTTAGTATCCTCTACGACTCTTCATGTCGTTTGGGGTATTCGAGCAAGGTCTGTCCCTGGCGTGCGTTGGTGCAACTTGGGAGATCCTGTCACGTGGTCTGAAACGTGAACACGTAACTCAAGGCGTGTTTGGCTTGAGAACATCTGAGCGAGTGATGACGGCCGGGTGTACGGACTGTATAGATTCCGGGCTCGGTGTGCAGCCGAGTCTGATGATTGTTTGAGTTTCTGCAGGTAGCCTGACCACGAAACGGTAGACGTATAGCATCCGTGTGCAAGTGACGTTTAGTGCCACTGAAATAACGAAGCCGGCTAAGTCCGGTATAAGTTTTTCTTTGTGAGGACGTAGTACCGACATCATCTGGTGACGCATCGACGTCACACCCAACTAAATGAACAAATTCATTTAAAACTTGAAGGTTTTGATCCAAAGTAGAAAAACTTGAAGTAACTCCTTCCCTTGAACAGGATATTCAAAATTAACAAGTTTTCAACTTATAGGTTGTTAAGGACAGAGCACTCTGTTTTCAGCTTAATCAAGGCTGAAGTTAATCAGAGGTTAGAGGTTGAGTTCTTTCGAGGTTAGGGTCATATGATACATTTCTGGAAAGATTTGGAAGAGCTTTACAACTTTTCTGTTGAGTTCCAGAGGTGTTTCATCCCTTAAACAATCGGAAAATGCAGTAGAGTTGAAACTGTCCAGAAAACAGGGCAGAGCAAACACTCTCTGTAGACTCTCTGTAAATTAAGCATAACTTCCTGCTTAAAATCCAAAAATAGAAAATGAGGTAGTCCTTAAAAGCTTATGAGATGGGTTACAACTTTGTTACAGAAAGTTTTGTCAGATTAGGAACAGAAGTAACTGGGATTCTTGGATCAAATCAGTATCTAAGGCAGGGAGGTGGTGTCCAAATGTTTCCTGAAATTCTGTTAACTTTGACATCTCATAACTTTTGAACCAAGACAGATCTTAGGCCAAGCAAATACTTTCTGGAAGGCTATTGAAGTTAACTTTAACTTTGATGTTGAGCTCCAGAACTAGTTTTGCTTTTAGCATGGCCTAAATCAGGTTGAAATGGAAACTGGTCAGGGCTGTCATGGGAACAGCAGATCAACAGTCAAATTTGTTTAAAATTTGAACTGTGTTTCCAAGTTTTATGGGTTCAATGACATGTTTTAAGTTATAACTCAGAGGTTTACTGTTTAAATAAATATTTGACAATTCTCAAATATATTTTTACAGATGGCAGCAGATAAACAGTTGGAGAACGGGTGGGTGATGTACCACTGTTCTCATCATTGCGGCTACCCGGAAGCATTGTGGCAAATGCTCCAATATTTCGGGTACAACCAGATGCCGCAGTACTTCGCCAAGGAAGAAGGTGAAGAGGGGAACAAGACGTGGACGATCCATGTCGAAGTTCCTGCAGGACCTACGCCACCCGGTTGGGTGCCGTTCACCGTCATGGTGAGAGGAAGACAACCGGAAGGGATGTGGCAAGTAGCAGCCCATGACACTATGTCACGTTTCTGCCAACTACACATGCAGGCTATGGAGGGCACTCCATACGCACTCGTTCCGGTGGAGGGACGGGCTCAGCATGTGTGGGAAGAGAGGTACCTGGAAGCAACGGATCCGAGTTGCCCAAGGTACAATTCCGCGGAGGCAAATCTCAGCCTTCAGATGAGGGCGGAAAACGCCGTGATGGACAGCCAAGCTGTTCATATGGAGCATCTTGCCACGAAGCTCAAAGAGAGCACGAGCCGTGGAGACCATTTCGAGAGTTCCCACAGCGCACTCCGCAATATGCTCCTTCCGACGATCAAACGACTGAATGAACAACATAATCAGTTGCATCGTCTGAAGAAGGCAAAGAGGAAAGGGCCATGTCGACATCACGCCGTTACAAGAACTGGTACAAAATCTGACCCAGCAGAATGAGGAACTTACTCAAGAGTGGGACGACGCTATTGAGGAAGGGCAAGGCTGGGAAGAAGATTACAACCAGGCTATGGACGAGGTGCATACTTTGCAGGACCTCGTACCTCCGGTATTGGGTGTACCGGTGGTCTTGGGTCTTCCAGCAATGGGAGAACCCGGAATGGGAGAAGAGGTGGTAGATCCAGAGCCACCAGCAGAGGTACCGGAGGAGGACGACCCACAGGAGGTTGAGTTCTACTCCGAGTAGGGGGTTACGGTTGCCAAGTAGGGCAGCTAGGGTAGGGTAACCCAACTTTTGTAATCGGTGACATGTCGGGTAGACAGTAGCATATGTATAGGTAGTGACGACATGAGCACGACTTCTCGGAGATCCGAGAATAATGTACCTTGTATAAAGTTTATGCTTTATCAATATATGTGAATGTTGTGCAAATTAATCATGTGTCACTTCAATACCTACTAAAGGCTCGGGTAGGCGTCGATAGCAAGGGTTCGCATTTTGCAACTCATACGCTAGCCATACGCTCTCAAGCTGTAACTCACCCCCAAGCTCAGGCCTCCGGCCCTGAGCAGCAAGCAATACAGCGAGCTCCATAGCTCACCGTGGACGTAGGGTTTTACGCTCCGGCGGCCTGAACCACGTAAAACTCGCCGTGTCAAGCTCTCACTAACTCGTCCATCTGCGCAAGCTCTCCGCTAGGAACTAGCCCCTCCGAAAAAAGAACCTCCGCAGGCTGCCCAGTGCAGCCCCGGGGGAAGTGTCGACCGCACACTTCGACATTTGGCGCGCCAGGTAGGGGGCTTTTCCCCTAGCGCGACGAGTTTCCGCCGACGAAGATGACCAAGCTTCCTTCAGCGGCAAACTCTCCCCCTCCGCGTTCACGGCGAACTATGACCACTGGGGAGTACATGTCGACACACTCAGGACGGAGTGTGTCGGCACAAGCTGGTAGCTAGCAGCCGACTCCGGCAACGCCGACTCCGGCTATGCAGGCCCAGACCAGTGTGAGATCTTCTACAGCGCTGAGCGTACACCATGGAGGTGCGCTAGCTGCAGCAAGAGCGCTGCTGTGCAACCCACCTGCGGGGGATGCGCCCCATTCAGCGACCCAGCAATGGGTCCGCGAGGTGGACCGCCTCGTCGTCGCCGCCGCGAACCCTCGGTTTCGGCGAGGACGGCGCCCAGGGCAACCGGCTGTGTCGCTGACGCGCACACCCACGGTTGACGGGCTAACGGCGGATTCCAGCTCCTCCAGGCTCCTGTCGACGGACCTGCGAAGGGAACTGGAACGGTGCCACTTGGGGCAGGACGCCCGGGTGTACCTCGATCGACGCCGAGAAAGGCGTCGCAACCATGAGGCAGGCGACAGCATGTCGTCGGCCTCAACACAACCAGAAGGGCAGGTCTTCGCCATGCGAGCCCCGCCTCAGGCATATGCTGCGCAGCATATGCCACCACCATATGCGCTGCAAGTAGCGACCCCGATCTATGGTGCAGCCTTGCCCATGCCGGGATACGCGGTGCCAGGTGCGAACCACATGTTCGCAGCGCCAGTACCTGCAGCAGCAGGTGCAGGATGTGCGGCCCTTGCACCCCACCTTCGCTTCGCAAGGTGGCCACGCAAGTTTCGCCCGCACCTGCCCGAGAAGTATGACGGCAGCGTCAACCCAGCGGAGTTCCTCCAGATCTACTCCACCGCCGTACTTGCTGCAGGAGGGGACGAGGCTGTCATGGCCAACTACTTCCCCGTCGCCTTGACCGGCCCAGCCCGGTCTTGGCTCATGAATCTACCTCAGGGGTCCATAACCTCCTGGGGTGAGCTCTGCCGGCAGTTCGTCACCAACTTCGGCAGCTCATACACCCGTCCAGGCACGGACCTTGACCTCCACGCAGTCAAGCAACAACCTGGGGAGTCGCTGCGTTCTTTCATCCAGCGGTTCTCTCAGGTACGCAACACCATCCCGCATATCCAAAGCGCCTCTGTGGTGGTGGCGTTCCGACAGGGTGTCCGGGACGAGAAAATGCTTGAGAAGCTCGCGACCAGAGAGGTCCGCGACGTCTCAGAGCTCTTTAGCCTGGCGGACAAGTGCGCCAGAGCGGCTGAAGGGCGGAACTGGCACGCACTGCCGACCTCCGAGTCAGGAGGGCAGCCCGGGTCCGGTGCTGCTGCCTATGGGGGTGGCAAGAAGACCAAGAACCGGGGGAGTGGAAAGATGAAGTCACCATTCACGGCCCCCGTCGCCGCAGCTGCAACGACCAGTGGAGCTCGGGGGCCACGCCCCGACAAGAGGCAGCGGCAATCACCGGCCCCAGACAGTGGCCAAGGCGGGCTATGCCCCGTGCATGGCGCCTGCAACCATACTGCTGCTGAGTGCTGGGAGATCCAGAGGCTCGCAGAGCGCTTCCGCAATGGAAGACAGCAGAGGGCTGAAGCACCGCCCTACCCTCAGAGGGATGGCAAACAGAAGGCCGATGCCCCAGTCACCGCTGCCCACCAGGTGGGGTTCCAGGAGCCTCAGCGTGTCATAAAGACAGTGCATGACGGTGAGGACTCCAGTTCCGACGGTGACGGGCCAGGGCGTTAGCCAACTACGGCACGTCTCCGTGCCTCGAACATACCTCTCGGGGGCCGCCTAAGGTCCGTCAACCCCTTGAAGGCCTTGCCAGAAGGGGAAGACGCCTTAGGTCATCCAAGGCGAGCCCGGGTCCACCTACCCCTTGAAGGCCTTAGCCTGAAGGGGAGAACTCCCCGGGGGCCCCCGAGAGAAGCCGCGCAGGACCTGATCCAGCGTGAAGATAACAACCTCGACAAGACTCGGCTTGCAGGGAACACCCCACAACGCACGGTTCCGGCTAATGCTCTAAGCACTACCGCCAAAGAACCAAACGCGACGGGGGCCTGCAAGAGGGCAACCTGGTGAAGCGGCACGCTATATTCCAAGAAGGACCCATAAGCTCTCCCCCAGCAGGGAAGGTCCCTTCCGAATCATGAAAGCTGCCGCCCCCGGTACACATGCCTTTCAACCGAGAGTGGGATCCATTCCCAAAAAATCCTTGCCATGAAGCAACACTGTAAGTCCTACTTACTGAGCATCGGTAGAACAGGGTTATTCACTTCTGTAATAGACCCCATAGAATTTAGGAACAGAGCTTGGGGTAGCTAAGTCTCAAGGGACGGTACAGGACTATGTCCAGTTTAGCCTGGTTCCGACCCTAAGCGCGTAGAGTCTTGCTTCCCTTGTAGACGAGGCGGAACATTGCCCCCATGTACAGACAGAATTCCACCTATGGGCACGAATACAGAGACCTGTTCTACTTAGCTCTCTCTCATGCGCTCATTTAAATTATGCATTAATTTTTATGATCGCACTATCTCTGTATGTTCATCGTACATCTAGCTCCCCCTCTCCTGCGCTCATCCATAGTCAGCATTTGCTATCCTACCGAAGGCGGCTGCGCCTGAGGCACCTGCCGATGGCCGAGTGAGTCTCTCGGGCCTCCCCCAGTCAGGTGTTGCGGTGCCAGTTGGTCACCTCCAGGAAAGGCCAGCGTTGTGCATGGGGGGTCCAGGGTGCGTATCCAGCTTAGCCGGCCCAGAGCCCAAAGCATGCGCATCCTGCCCTCCGGAGGTCCAGGGGAGTACGTCCGCTTTGCCTGGTCATGAACCCAAAGCGCGTGCACTCTGCTTCCCCAGCGCATGGCCCGGTACTAGGGATCGGACGGCCGTACCCGGACCTCGGAGGGAGCCGGAGCTCCGGCGCCTCGTGCACAGAATTGCCCAAGCCCCGTATAGCGGGTCAGGACCATAAGACGATAAGACTAGGAGACGGGAGGGGAGGACCCCCCGAGGAGAATTACGTTTCCTCTGCCTGTGTGCAGGACCTCCAGGTTATGGCAACAGGGACTGCATGAAGCGGGGGGAAAGGAGCTACCAGCTACTCCGGCCTGGGACTGGAAGGACCAGGACCTGCCCCTCCAGCAGGGGCTGGGCCCGGGGGCTCCACGTGTCCAGCGGGCCCGGAACTCTCTCCTCCCTTAAGGAGGGCTCCGGGCTCGCCACGCGGTGGGCGGAAGCCGGACCTCCCCCTCGGTGGGAGGGCTCCGAAAGCCCTACGTGCCCAACATGGCCGGAGCTCCTGCCTCTTAGGAAGGAGCTCCGGACCCGCCACATGGCAGGCAGATCGGGAGCTCCCCATAGGGCGAGATCCGGAGACCTCCGGGGGCCCCTAACACGGTTAGGACCCAGGGAGGGTGTCTGTGCAAAGCTCCGAGATTGGAAATGGCCTCTGAGTACCTTGTGGAGCTAAGGACTCAGCCAGGCAAAGCCAAGAACGAGAGAAAAAGCATCACAGACACAAGTATCCAAGAGAGTCTAATTAAGCAAGGCTCCATGAGCTGGACTACAGACTCGATAAAAAGGGAGAAACAAGTCCTAAGGACCTCCCGGCTCTCGCCGGAACCTTGCGGCTACAACGGCGGCCACATCCTCGACTTCAGCCCTGGCAGCTTCCTCCCGCTCCGCGGCTGGGCCCTCTCTCGCTGGCTCTAGCAAAAAAGAGGGATCGCGGCTCTTGAAGCATGCCAGCACATTCGAGGCGACCTCTAAAGCTAAGCCGCGGCCCTCGACCTCAAGCTCGCTGGCGACCACCGAGTCGAGTCTGTCCAGCTTGGCGCCGATCGACTCCAACGCAGGGATCACCTCCGCCACCTTCAATGCGGGAGTCGCGGCCCTCACCGGACTGAAGCCAAGAGGGATCAGGGCGGACCCCGCTCGATCCACGAAGCTTGAGACCGCAAGAGCCTCGGAGGACCGCAAGGCTGAGAGCTCCTCCACCTCGCGGCGAGCCGCCTGCAGAGCCTCCAGGTTCCTCTCGGAGAATTCCTTCTCCTTGGCCGCCAGGGAGCTCTCCCGAAGGTGGAGAGTCTTGGCTAGCCGCTCCAACTCAGCGGCCTTGAAGCCGGTGGTCAACTCCCGGTCCAAGACCGCCCGTCGATCATGGGAGACCTGTTCCTCCCTCAAGTCGAGGTCTGCCTTCAGAATCTCCAGCTCCTCCATCCGAGCTCGGAGGTCATCCTCGCCCGCAGCCAGCTGCGCTGCGACCCTCTCTGCCTCAGCTGCCACGGAACGCTCGCGCTCCTCAACGGCGAGTTCACGGCGCTCCAACCGCTGCCGTATTTCCACAGCAGCAGAGAGGCTCTCTTCGGCCCGGGCGTGTGCCTCCAGGGCCTCCCTGTTGATCCGCCGCGATTGGGTGTCCATGCGGTCAACAGCCCGCTTCATCCGGTCGACGAGCGCTTCCCTGAAGTCGAGCAACTCCTGCCTGGAGTCGAGCTCACTCTTAACCTTCGCGGTCCTCTCCCGCAAAAGGTTCCCCCAGGTGAGGAGGCGATCCCGTTCAACCGTATACTCCTCCCGCTCGCGCCCTAATGCAGCCAAGACCTGCCGAACGCTCGTCTCGGCAAGCGCGAAGGCATCCGCCAGAGGCAATGGAGCAACAGAGGCCGGGGCAGTCCCCCCGACCTCCTCCATTACCTTGTCCTCAGGGAGAGCCGACGCACCAGCAACTGAGACGAGACGCCGATCAGGAGAAGTTGGCTCCGAGGCTCTGGCAGCCAGGCCTGCCGGGCTCTCTTCAGCTTCTGGCTCCTTGATCTGAGGAGAGGGGCGAACCGGGGAAGGCGGTGCTGGAGAAAAGGCCGGGCCGCCTAGTGCAGGGTCAACCTGCGCTGGCTTGGGGGCCGCGGTGGCCGTCTCGGCAGGAAGAGACAACACCACCGCGGAGTCCGGACACACCGGGTGACCTGGGGGCCGCGGCAGTTGCCCCTGGCTCCGAACGCTGCGGCACAGATTCCCCGCAAGACGGGGAAGGCCGGGAAGCGCGGACACTCCAGCGGGCTCTGAACCCCGACTTCCGAGCCGGGGTAGGACTTCCAGAGCCCGCAACCGTCGCCGACGGCCGCTCCGCAGTCGCTTGGACTGGCGGAACAGGGGACGCCCCAGAGGCTTCCCCCAGCGCATCAACCCGGGGCCTCTTCGAGTCGCCACCGGAGGGAGTGTCAGGCACCCCAGAATCCCGACTTGGCACCGACGCCGTTGCTGGAGGAGATCGAGCGTGTTTCTTCTCTGGCAGCGGGTTGGAAGCCATGGCAAGGGAGAACTCAAAAGCAAGAGAGCAAAAGCACAAGAGTCCGAGAAGAAACGCTGAGAAGTGCGAAGGGAAGCTGCAATGTGGGTAAGACCCCCTCTAAAAAGCTTCCCGGTGCAATTCCAAGTGACTCGGAACTCTTCGAATATCCCGCACCGGCAACCGCTTCGGTTCCTAGACCGAATGCCGATGACGGGTGGGCCCAAGCCGCTTAACTAAAGCGGTGGGGTCAAGGAGTCAGTCTCCTGAGAAGATGAGCCGGCAAGGCACTTCGGCGGTTCCCGAAGAAAGCGCCGCAACGTGCAGAAGTGGCAGCCTTGGGAACTACCGCAGTAAAAGCAATCATCAAGTGAGCGCACGCTCTCACGATCCCGCGGCCGTTCGTGCTCCAGCAGCGGTTAATTCGGGACTTAGAGAAAGTGCGCGGATCGGAAGAGACGGAGGTCCCACCTCGGGCTCGCTATCTTCCCCGAGATGGGCCCAGGGGCCACTGTCGGTACCTGAGATATGGGGTACCCCCGCGCACAGGGTAAAATGCCTAAGGTACTCGCCCTTCTCCGCAGGGAGAGCTCCGAAGGCGCCACGCGTCCGGTGGGGCCGGACCTCCCTCTCCTCAGAGGAGAGCTCCGGGCCTGCCACGTGGCATACAGAAGCCGGACCTCCCCCTCCGCGGGAGAGAGGTCCGAAGGCACCGCGTGTCCAGCAGGGCCGGACCTCCCTCTCCTCAGAGGAGAGCTCCGGGCCCGCCACGTGGCCAGCAGGAGCCGGACCTCCCCCTCCGCGGGAGAGAGGTCCGAAGGCGCCACGTGCCCCACGGAATTGACCCTTCTCTTCTCTGAGAAGGGCTCTGGGCCCGCCACGTGGCAGCAGAGCGACACTGCCTGCCCCCGAGTGGTAGGCAGCGGGCGTAAAGGCGCCCCCATACCTTGCCCGTACAAGGTATTCAAGGCCCGCGTCTTCCCAAGACGCGGAAACACGGAGCACGCGTCTGTCAGGTGCTGTTGCGCCCAGTCGCATCACAGACTGGCGCGCGGTGTCAGAACCTGTCAGCTAATAAACGCCGCGACAAGACATCCCATGCCGCCTGCGCCGTCATCAACCACTACGACTAGCATGCGTCATGGGCAGGGCGACAAGATGAAGACTCAGAAGCCTTCGACCAGAGGCAACTACCGGCGTAACTACAGATACGGTAGATAACAGACAATCTTCCCGGGACCACCTGTCGGGTCCCGGCTCCCCTTGTAAGCCGCCCGAGTCTTGGACTATAAAAGGCTCGGGTAGGCGTCGATAGCAAGGGTTCGCATTTTGCAACTCATACGCTAGCCATACGCTCTCAAGCTGTAACTCACCCCCAAGCTCAGGCCTCCGGCCCTGAGCAGCAAGCAATACAGCGAGCTCCATAGCTCGCCGTGGACGTAGGGTTTTACGCTCCGGCGGCCTGAACCACGTAAAACTCGCCGTGTCAAGCTCTCACTAACTCGTCCATCTGCGCAAGCTCTCCGCTAGGAACTAGCCCCTCCGAAAAAAGAACCTCCGTGGGCTGCCCAGTGCAGGCCCGGGGGAAGTGTCGACCGCACACTTCGACATTTGGCGCGCCAGGTAGGGGGCTTTTCCCCTAGCGCGACGAGTTTCCGCCGATGAAGATGACCAAGCTTCCTTCAGCGGCAAACTCTCCCCCTCCGCGTTCACGGCGAACTATGACCACTGGGGAGTACATGTCGACACACTCAGGACGGAGTGTGTCGGCACAAGCTGGTAGCTAGCAGCCGACTCCGGCTATGCAGGCCCAGACCAGTGTGAGATCTTCTGCAGCGCTGAGCGTACACCATGGAGGTGCACTAGCTGCAGCAAGAGCGCTGCTGCGCAACCCACCTGCGGGGGATGCGCCCCATTCAGCGACCCAGCAATGGGTCCGCGAGGTGGACCGCCTCGTCGTCGCCGCCGCGAACCCTCGGTTTCGGCGAGGACAGCGCCCAGGGCAACCGGCTGTGTCGCTGACGCGCACACCCACGGTTGACGGGCTAACGGCGGATTCCAGCTCCTCCAGGCTCCTGTCGACGGACCTGCGAAGGGAACTGGAAAGGTGCCACTTGGGGCAGGACGCCCGGGTGTACCTCGAGCGACGCCGAGAAAGGCGCCGCAACCATGAGGCAGGCGACAGCATGTCGTCGGCCTCAACACAACCAGAAGGGCAGGTCTTCGCCATGCGAGCCCCGCCTCAGGCATATGCTGCGCAGCACATGCACAGCAAGTAGCGGCCTCGGTCTATGGTGCAGCCTTGCCCATGCCGGGATACGCGGTGCCAGGTGCGAACCACATGTTCGCAGCGCCAGTACCTGCAGCAGCAGGTGCAGGATGTGCGGCCCTTGCACCCCACCTTCGCTTCGCAAGGTGGCCACGCAAGTTTTGCCCGCACCTGCCCGAGAAGTACGACGGCAGCGTCAACCCAGCGGAGTTCCTCCAGATCTACTCCACCGCCGTACTTGCTGCAGGAGGGGACGAGGCTGTCATGGCCAACTACTTCCCCGTCGCCTTGACCGGCCCAGCCCGGTCTTGGCTCATGAATCTACCTCAGGGGTCCATAACCTCCTGGGGTGAGCTCTGCCGGCAGTTCGTCGCCAACTTCGGCAGCTCATACACCTGTCCCGGCACGGAGCTTGACCTCCACGCCGTCAAGCAACAACCTGGGGAGTCGCTGCGTTCTTTCATCCAGCGGTTCTCTCAGGTACGCAACACCATCCCGCATATCCAAAGTGCCTCTGTGGTGGTGGCGTTCCGACAGGGTGTCCGGGACGAGAAAATGCTTGAGAAGCTCGCGACCAGAGAGGTCTGCGACGTCTCAGAGCTCTTTAGCCTGGCGGACAAGTGCAACAGAGCGGCTGAAGGGCGGAACTGGCACGCACTGCCGACCTCCGAGTCAGGAGGGCAGCCCGGGTCCGGTGCTGCTGCCTATGGGGGTGGCAAGAAGACCAAGAACCGGGGGAGTGGAAAGATGAAGTCACCATTCACGGCCCCCGTCGCCGCAGCTGCGACGACCAGTGGAGCTCGGGGGCCACGCCCCGACAAGAGGCAGCGGCAATCACCGGCCCCAGACAGTGGCCAAGACGGGCTATGCCCCGTGCATGGCGCCTGCAACCATACTGCTGCTGAGTGCTGAGAGATCCAGAGGCTCGCAGAGCGCTTCCGCAATGGAAGACAGCAGAGGGCTGAAGCACCGCCCTACCCTCAGAGGGATGACAAACAGAAGGCCGATGCCCCAGTCACCGCTGCCCACCAGGTGGGGTTCCAGGAGCCTAAGCGTGTCATAAAGACAGTGCATGACGGTGAGGACTCCAGTTCCGACGGTGATGGGCCAGGGCGATAGCCAACTACGGCACGCCTCCGTGCCTCGAACATACCTCTCGGGGGCCGCCTAAGGTCCGTCAACCCCTTGAAGGCCTTGCCAGAAGGGGAAGACGCCTTAGGTCATCCAAGGCGATCCCGGGTCCACCTACCCCTTGAAGGCCTTAGCCTGAAGGGGAGAACTCCCCGGGGGCCCCCGAGAGAAGCCGCGCAGTGTAAAGGTCCCAAAATGTGAATACAAAGAAACATGAGTTTGCACAAATGTTAGAGTCATGTGTATGAAAAAGGGGCTTGGTTGAAACTTTTTCCCACATATGATAACATAGGTGAGATTCTTCTAAACAAACTTAGGGCTATTGCATGGATGGACCCAATGTGGATTAAAACCACAGAAATGAAGAGCTCAAGTGCAATGGAAGGGTTTAAAAATCAGAGATGGACTAAAGGTAAATTCAAACTCCAAGTGAGGGAAGGACACAATGAGAAATTCAAAACTGTTGTGTCCAAACTATTGTTTGCAGCAGCTAACACAAGGATCAAGTGGCATATTTGGATTCCTTAGGTCCAAATTAGTGGGGAGGCAAAGTTTCATTAATTTTTGAAAAGATTTACTGCCCATTTTTCCAAAGGGAGTCAAATGTGCAAAGAATTCAAATGAACATTTGAATTTGCATGGAATTTGTCCAAACTTGTCAAATGAGCTCAGTTTCCAATTTTCAAACAATTGGGTTGGATAATTGTCAAACTTTGGAGATATTTTGAGGAAAAGAGGTACTGAATTATGGGGCCCACATGTCGTTGGGGGAAATGAGTGTGCAAAAGATCTTCAGCTCAGGCGGTGCACGGTCTCTGTTTTTCTCCTCGCGAAGTCATCGCGCCACCGAGGCCGCCTCAGTCCTTCTCACCGTGCGACACCGGGGCAAGGCCGACGCCACCTCTCCCTCGCGACCTCTGTGCTGGCGAGCTGGTTTCCCCCCCTCCTTATCACGCAGCTCGCGCGTTGTCCTCGGTTCCCACTCTCGTGCGCACAACAGGAACCTCCCGGCGCCGTTTCTCATTCTGCCTGTTGCAAACCGTGTCGCCTCCTCCACTGCCCGAGTGATCCACGGAAGAAGTGAGAGCCAGCGTGTGCTCTAGCGACCCATCGCTCTACTCCGTGGCGTTGCCGCATCGTTTGATCACAATTTGACGAATTCCACCGGGCACCGAGGCTCACCATCGGGAAACCGAGCTGGTCTCACGTGGACAGCCCCACCGAGAGCTTCTCAGGCCCGAGCTAGAGCGCCCTCGGAGGCGCTGGGAGCCCCTGATGCTCGTCCCCAAAGTTCAAGCCATGAGATGATCTACCGGGCTCGAATTTGGGAAAAGATCACCGTCGGGCACCATCCGACCTTCTGATACGGTAATACCAAATTCGATCGTCCCTCTCGTTCTTATGCCGTGAAACCTTGCACACAGGACCGCCACTAACCGGCGATCAGTAGTCCTTCACAACCCTAGTTGGAAAGATGCACGTAGACCGCATGAAATCCAGAATTTCCGACCTCAAACGCGGAGGAGGTTTCGGGTGCACGGTGAGACACCATTAGCCGCCGGTCCCGAGCAGTTCTGAGGCTAGGTCGAGCATCCCCTTGGTCCACTGGTGCTGTAGCGCCATTCCACCGAGGTATGGGCAGGCTAGGGTGACCGGGCGACGTTGCCGAACCGGTCCAGAGCCGCCGCACCGTGGCCAGCTAGGTTAGAGCCATCGCCGACCGGGGAAGAGTGTTCCATCGTGTTCAGCACGGGAAATTAGGCCCTAGCGGCGAGGGAGAGCTCGGGGGATGGCCGGGAGGCTGGAATCCGTCAAACTCCGGCGAGCCCGGCGGCGCGCAGGCGCGGGTGGCCGGAGGTAGAAGACGACCCGGTGGGTCCCGCCCGTCAGTGACAGTTTTTCAAATATTTGATCGGCTGTGGCGCAGGGATCTGGTGTGGCGGCGCGGGAAATACCCTGTAGCCCCGTGTGGCTTGCCTCAGCGAGTGACACCTGTCCCGGACCCATAGACAGTATTTGAACATTTTGGGGAATTTCAGTTTTCAGTTCAAACTTTGAATAGCTACAACTTTGGGTAGGAGAATCCAAAAATTGTGAAACAAATTTTGTTTTATTCCTCTGATAGATTACTATCCAAATGTAGAACCCAGTTTGTATGAAACCTTTTATTTAATTCTGTAAAATTCTTCAAACTTTCCAGCAAAAGAATTTTAGAGGGAGTTTGGTTAATCCAAAAATCCTCAAATTTTGCTAGAATAGTCTTTAGGGTATTAGTGAACACCTGTAAAATTCTCAACTCATTTGGAGTTGATTTAGTTAGGTTAATTCTGATTTTAAGTTTTTGTATTCAAATGAATACAGAAAACAATTTCAGTGAATTTCCAAAACTTGGAAATCCAGTTCTAGCTATTCCTTAGCTCCAAAAATGCTAGGAAAATTCATGCAAACTCTATGAGCTATAATTGAAATTGTGGTTCACTAATTTTTGCATGAACATGGGTGGGATCTCAGAATTAATTCTTCTTTGCTTAATTGCTGAGAAAATTATGCTGAGCAAACCACTCAATGAAAAGTGCTAATTTTTGGGCCAGAGGACTTTGTTGTGACAAGGAACTCACATGAAAATGCTTAGCCCCATTGGAGCCCTGGGTTACCCCTGTTCTTTTTAACCTCCTTAAGTGATCAATATAGAAGAGGGGAAAACCACTTAGCCTTTAATCATATGCTTAGATCCAAACCTAAACCACTAGCACCAGTGTCATTTTAAATTCTTAAACAGAGTTCCAGTTTTCGAAAACTTGTTATTAGGACTTGTAGCAAAGTCTTTACAATTAAACGATATGCATATTCATCACGTGTAGTATCTACGTGGAGGAGTTGAAATCATCGGAGTAGAAATCAAGGAAGGAGGAAAGAGGTTGATCAAGCACCAAGTGATCTTCACTAACTGCATATATATATAAGTCACCTGCAAAACAAAGGCAAGCCCCGGTTTGCATCAAATTTACAAGTTTTTATTTGTATTCACTTCATACGTCTAGCATTATATTTATTGTATTACGTCTAGATGGTATGAAACCCCAAATGCATGACCCAGAAAACCCTGGAGTTTAATGTAGGATATGTTATCAATTCATTATAACTGCTGATCTCAACAAAAGTGGATTAAAAGAAGCAAACCTCGAGTGGGCAGATTCCTACTCGTGAACAGGGATTTAGGAGGATCAATCGGAAGAGTTGGGAATTGATCCTCATAGTGGGAATGGAGACCGGGCAGTGGATGGAAGGTCAAGGACGTGGTCCTGTGAGCCTAGTCTATGCCTGAGTCGATTAAGGCCTGTTCTCGTGTGCGGCCCGTTGGGCAAGTTTGAGTTGTGTACCGGATGCATACTGGCTATATGGGACCCAGGAAACCGATGTAACATGTTAACCTGGGTGTCGAGGCATACCTCACCGTCTGATGCCGATGCTGAAAGGATAGAGAAGTCTGCTCTACGAGGGTTTGCCGTAGAGAGACTTAATCCCAGTCGGTGGGACCGGTTCGACATTTGGGTGTCGTGTGAAAGGTGGCCACGTACGACGTCAGTGACGGTTGTTGTGTGCAACGTCGAGTACGGGCGTACGTGTCGTGTCAGCCGGGTGTTTTTGATTGCAACTACCGTCGCTCGCGGTAGTGAGCATACTTGTTCTCTGCGTCGTGACGTAGTAATAAACCGGGAAATATTTAATATGCTTCGTGGGTAATCCTCATAATGGAGATGAGGAACGCTCAACACTTCACTAAATTTAATTTCCACCTTGGGCTAGAAGCGTCGAGGCAAAGCGTTTCTTGTTTGATTGTGGAGTCTCGACATTGATGGCGCAAGGTCTGTATAAGTCTAGGGTAGTTCACTAAAGTTACTTTCACCTCGGGCAAGTGACATCGAGATGAAGCGTTTCTTGTTTGATTGTGGAGTCTCGATGTAAGTTGCGCGAGGTCTATAAAAGTTGATTAAAACTGGAAGTAAGGACTCTCCTTTAGCTCAAGTTCATCGTTTATGAAAAATGCTATAATCAGCCCTCTATTTCCATCATATAGAGTTTCATGGCTAGGGTGACGGGTCAGTCTTACTGAGCTTCGTGCTCACAGATACTGCATAAGTTGTTTTGCAGGTAATAACTGTAGGCTGATATGTACGGGTGCCCGATGAGACTCGGAACTCCCCGAGTGGTGAACTCATGGCAACCCCTGCCGCTGCTATCATGACAGTGTTGCTAGCGAGAAGGGTCCGCGGGCTGGACACCTTCTCTGTTGCTTAGCATAGGTATGAGGCGTGAGTTGTAATAGTCTTCCGCTGTAGCATATTTTTGAGAAGTATTTGTAAAATCAACACTTTGTAAGCTTCCGCTTATCTTATGTAATATGATGCTTTATTATGTGTGCTGTTGGGTGCCGCATCGCACGACACCACCCAATGCGATTCCCGGGCGAGGTATCCCGTCCCCGTGAGTGATCGGGATGGCGGGGTCCTCACAGCGTGGTATCAGAGCCGTATTGGTAATAGCACACGGAATAAGGATTGTATTACGACAAAAACTTAGGATACGGTGAGGAAACGATATTAGGCCCACATAAGGACTATAGTAGTATAGTTACTTAAAGTGGCAGAACTAACTTATGTGTTATAATTCTGAATTTTGATTCTGTAACGACGCACCTACGTTCTGGTAAGCATGGTAAGGAACGCCACCGAAAGCGGTTCAATTTCGGTTAGCTCCCCTGACGAGGAAAGTGGTTCAGGGAAAGGTCTCACAGCTTGGTGTGAGACGTTAATATGAACTCTTGGACTCTTCATGTTCCTGAGTTCATATGAAACGCTGATCCCTAGCGTGCATTAGGCAAGTAAGTGGAGACCCCATCGTGTGGTCAGTAACGCGATAGTATGGTCTGCTGGAAATAGCCCAGGAGGACATACGCAGCGCTTGCCATCGGCGTGCCTGCAGGGCAGTAGGTGGTATCCGTTGGGTTGATAACATTCCCAATCGTGACGACCCGTTCATGATATACTCGGGCTCCCCGTCGTGTGGTGTTGAAACACGATCACGTACCTTGAGACGTGACTTAACTCAAGGACGGCCGTATGACAATGATACGGGCGTTCGTATTTACTTTCAATTATGGAACTGCCTGAAATGAGAAAAACTTTGAGTGCACTACTATTGAGTGTTCTTCTGCAGGTACTAACCACGTATGTATCCCGTGTAGTACACGTGTGCGAGAGACCGTCTTAGTGCCACTGATCATATGTATATGCCGGTATAAGCCGGTTTAGGATTTTTCTTTTGGAGAGACAACGTAGTACCGACATTGTTCTTACGGTGCATCGACACCGTACCACACCTAATAACCTCTTCCCTATGAAGAAATGAGTCACGAGCTAACTTTCTACTAAAAATGGAAGTTTGAAACAAATATTAGTTACTGAACTCTTATTTTGAACTAAGATTCAAATGAGAGAGTGTCTAGGTTTCAAAGATTTCAAAAACAGAGTGCTCTGTTTCTAGCAGAAATTCTTGCTGGATTTTTACAGAGCATAACTCTGAGTAGCTTTAACCAATTAAGGTGTATGATACAGTTCTGGAGAGATTTTCAAGTGCTCTACAACTTTCTTGTAGACCTCCAGAGCAAAACCACACGTTAAGTTGGTGAAAAGTCCAGATGGAGGCAAACTGTTCAGAACCAGGACAGTAACAAAGCCTCTCTGCATCTTTCTGTTTTTAAGCCATAACTTCCTGTAGAAACATCCCTAGGAGGCCTTTGGATACTCGTTGGAAAGATATTAAAGTTAACTTTAACTTTGATATTCAACTTGAGTTACGAAAGTGCTTTTAACTGGGTCAGAATCTGATCTGTTTGAAGACCAATCAGTCGGCTTGTAAATCCTTGCTGTTGGATACATCAGTTTGCGCTTAAACCATTTTGCTTGCATGTTGAGGTTTCATTATCAGTGTTGCACTACTTTGTTTATGGAATAAATCAAGTGATAGTGTTGAACTGATAATGAACTCGTGCAATTGCAGAATGGTGCGAACTCGTTCCATGAGTGAGGTGGGTGGTTCCAGTGGTGGTGGTGGTGATAACTCCCCACAGCGGGAGCAGCGAGCTCCGCAACAGCAGCCTTCCCCAGGACCTTCAGCCACGGTCACAATGGCGGACATTCTGGCCGCCATGACGGGTGCAAGCGATGAGCGAACCGACTTGCTCCGCACCCTAGTGATGAATACATCCCGTCAAGGGGGATGTCAAGACGAAGACTTGCGCCAACCGCAACTGAATTCCTATGTTGAGTTCTTGGCAACTCAACCACCGGTTTTCATTGAATCTGAGGATCCTCTGGTGGCGGATAGCTGGATCCGTACCATTGAATCTAAGTTCGGGTTGCTTCAATGCACCGAACATCAGAAGGTTTTATACGCGGCGCAACAACTTCACGGGTCCACCAGTGCATGGTGGGCAAATCAACTCGCCTCCTTACCAGCTGGACATGACTGTACATGGGCAGAATTCCGGAAGGCATTTCTCGCGTATCATGTTCCGTCTGGGATAATTCAGCGGAAACTCGAGGAGTTCCTGGCCTTAAAACAAGGAGGGAGGGGTGCATACGAGCATTCGCGAGTGTTCAACAAGTTGGCACAGTATGCGCCTCAACATGTGAACACCGAAGCACAAAAATGTGAGTGGTTCTTCCGCAGCCTCAATCCCAAGCTAAAGGAGAGACTCGTGTTAGCTGATCGAAATAACTTCAACGAATTGATGAGTGCTGCCATCATGGTTGAAGATGCTCAGCGGGAAGTGCAGGCTGAGAAAAGGAAGCACCATGTACCACCGGAGAGTAGCAGTAGTGCTCCGCAGAAATACAGAGTGGTAGACAGTACCTTTAACTGTCAGCTGATGCAGCCGGCTCGACGACTCCAGCAATATTCCAGTCGATCATCCCAATACTCTGATTTCGGACAGCTGCAACAACGGTATAGGCAGCCACGTTATTCTGCTCCTCAAGTGTTCTTGCCGCAGCAGAATACCACCAATGTCCATGCACAGAGCAACCAGGAACTGGCTGAGAAACTGTGCTTCACGTGCGGGTACTTGGGTCACATCAGCAGAAAGTGTCCAGAAAGGATACGCCACAAAGAACCTACACCAAAGCGGGGTATAAATCAACCCCGTGCTCAGCTTCAAGGAACAGCATCAAAACCCGGGTGCATTTATCATACAGCTCTAGAGGATGTGCCAGATGGGGCACCTGTACTAGCGAGAATGTTCACCCTCAATGGACTGCCCGTATTAATTCTGTTTGACTCTGGAGCTACACACAATTTCATCAGCAGGATGTTTGTGTGCAAAGCTGAGCTCTCCACCTCTACACCGAAGGATCACTACCTTATCCGCTCACCGGGTGGAAATATAGCTGCTAATGAAGTAGTGATCAAAGCACCCTTGTGCTTAGGTGGAAACTTATACCCCACCACCCTCATTGTGTTAGAGGGGCAGAAGATCGACGTGATTCTAGGAATGGCGTGGATGAACTACCACGGGGCTGTTCTTGATATTGGTCCACGGATTGTTAGTTTGGACTCTCCAATCTACGGTATCCAAACGCTCATACTTGAAGTCGTGGATTCTAAAAATCCAGTGGTATACCACAGTGTGACCACGAAACTGGAGGATATTCCAGTGGTCCGTGAGAACCCAGATGTGTTTCCCGACGATCTTCCAGGGATGCCGCCCGAGAGGGATGTGGTATTCAAGATCGAGTTAGCACCGGGAACCACACCAATATCTCGGAGGCCGTACAAAATGTCTCCGAAGGAATTAGCTGAACTAAAAGAACAGCTAAAGGACTTAATGGACAAAGGGTTCATCCGACCAAGCTCATCGCCATGGGGCTGTTCAGCCCTTTTTGTGAAGAAAAAGGATGAGTCACTTCAATTATGTGTGGATTATCGGCCGCTGAATGCAGTGACGATCAAAAATAAATATCCGTTGCCGCGGATCGATATATTATTTGATCAGTTAGTGGGTGCCAAGGTATTCTCCAAGATGGACTTACGGTCTGGTTATCATCAAATAAAAATCAGAGCGGAGGATATACCAAAGACGGCCTTCTCGACTAGATACGGGCTCTATGAGTATCTAGTCATGTCTTTCGGGCTAACAAATGCACCCGCACATTTCATGTATCTCATGAATTCTGTATTCATGCCAGAGTTGGATCAGTTCGTCGTGGTTTTCATCGACGACATTCTCGTTTACTCCAAATCGGAGGAGGAGCATACCAAACATCTCCATATTGTGCTTCAACGCCTACGAGAACATAAGTTGTATGCCAAATTCAGCAAGTGTGAATTTTGGATCAGCAAAGTACCATTTTTAGGCCACATTATCTCAGCAGAGGGTGTGGCCGTGGATCCAACAAAAATTGAGCAAGTCTTGAAGTGGGAGTCTCTGACATCAGTTCATCAAATCCGCTGTTTCTTAGGACTGGCGGGTTATTACCGGAGATTTATTCCCAGCTTCTCGAAAGTGGCTAAACCAATGACAGAGTTGCTGAAGAAGAGCAGCAAGTATGTGTGGACAGAGGCCTGTGAAGAGGCATTTCAAACATTGAAGAAACATCTCACAACGGCACCGGTGTTAGCCCAACCGGATACAACAAAGCCATTTGATGTTTATTGTGATGCCTCAGGCATTGGACTTGGCTGCGTCTTGATGCAAGATAGACGCGAGATCGCGTATGGGTCTCGTCAACTCCGCAACCACGAGCAGCACTACCCCACTCATGACCTAGAGCTTGCTGCGGTGGTGCTTGCGTTGAAGATGTGGAGGCACTATTTACTTGGAAATTTAGTGCACCTCTACACCGACCACAAGAGCCTCAAATATATATTCACTCAGAAGGATATTAATATGAGGCAGCGGAGATCCATTACCATCCGGGCAAAGCTAACGTGGTGGCTGATGCACTCAGTCGTAAATCCCACGTGAATAACGTGTCAGTTGTTCCGGATGAGAATGAAGAACCAAGCTTGCGGGTGATTCCGTATGGAGCGTTGTATAATCTTGCTCTGGTTCCTACCATTAGAGAAGAGATTGTACAAGCCCAGAAGAGGGATAAAGGAATGCGGAAAATCCGGGCAAGAATCAATGAGGATAAAATGAAGTGTTTCCGGGAAGATGAACAAGGTGTGTTATGGTTCAACAACCGTATCGTGGTGCCCCGGAACCTGAAGCTAAGGAAGAAAATCCTCGATGAAGCTCATATGTCCAAGTACTCGATACATCCAGGGAGCAATAAGATGTATCAAGACCTGAAGATAAAATTTTGGTGGACTCGGATGAAGCGAGAAATTGCCAAGTATGTATCCGAGTGTGATACATGTCGGCGAGTCAAAGCTGACCACATAAAGAAGGCAGGAATACTACAACCATTAAGTATTCCGGCATGGAAGTGGGAGGACATCAGTATGGACTTTATTGTTGGACTACCTCTCAGCATGACTCCATTTGAGTGATTGTTGATCGCTTAACAAAATCAGCCCACTTCATCCCAGTGAGTACAAGATTTTCAACTAGACAATATGCAGAGTTGTATCTTTCAAGGATTGTGTGCTTACATGGAGTCCCCAGGACCATCATATCGGACCGAGGTTCAATATTTGTTGCTCGTTTCTGGGAGCAACTACATGAATCTCTAGGAACAAAGTTAATCAGAAGCTCTGCATACCATCCCCAGACGGACGGTCAAACTGAAAGGGTGAACCAGATTCTGGAGGATATGCTGAGGGCATGTGCCATAGATCATGGAAAGAACTGGGATAACCATTTGCCATTAGCAGAGTTCTCTTACAACAATGGTTACCAATCCAGTATTAAAATGGCACCATACGAAGCACTTTATGGCAGGAAGTGCCGCACACCACTCAATTGGTGTGAATCTGGCGAGAGGGTGATTTTCGGCATTGATCTTGTAAAAAATGCCGAAGAGCGAGTCCAGCTGATTCAAGAGAACCTCAGGGCCGCTCAATCTCGCCAGAAGAGCTATGCGGACCAGCGACGCCGACCCTTGAGTTTTGAAGTCGGAGATCACGTCTATCTCCGAGTATCACCGATGAAGGGAATTCATCGATTTGGGGTCAAGGGAAAGCTAGCGCCACGCTTTGTGGGTCCGTTCCTTATTACAGAACGGTGTGGGCCGGTAGCCTACCGTTTGGAGCTGCCGCCATCCTTATCGGGCATCCACGACATCTTCCATGTGTCACACTTGAGAAAGTGTTTGAAGAAACCGACGGACATCCTTTCGGAAGACATGGAAGTATTGCAACCGGACCTCACCTACACCGAGAAGCCCATCAAGATTATCGACGAAAAGAGCCGGATCACTCGAAATCGGGCTTTGAAATTTTACAAAGTCCTGTGGAGTAATCACCCACCGGAAGAAGCGACGTGGGAAAGTGAAGATTACCTCCACAAGAACTATCCGGAACTTTTGTCGTAGTTGTTGTAATTACCTTCCGCCTCATCTTTCTTTTGTAATCTCGGGATGAGATTCTTTTAAGGGGGGAGGATTGTAAAGGTCCCAAAATATGAATACAAAGAAACATGAGTTTGCACAAATGTTAGAGTCATGTGTATGAAAAAGGGGCTTGGTTGAAACTTTTTCCCACATATGATAACATAGGTGAGATTCTTCTAAACAAACTTATGGCTATTGCATGGATGGACCTAATGTGGATTAAAACCACAGAAATGAAGAGCTCAAGTGCAATGGAAGGGTTTAAAAATCAGAGATGGACTAAAGGTAAATTCAAACTCCAAGTGAGGGAAGGACACAATGAGAAATTCAAAACTGTTGTGTCCAAACTATTGTTTGCAGCAGCTAACACAAGGATCAAGTGGCATATTTGGATTCCTTAGGTCCAAATTAGTGGGGAGGCAAAGTTTCATTAATTTTTGAAAAGATTTGCTGCCCATTTTTCCAAAGGGAGTCAAATGTGCAAAGAATTCAAATGAACATTTGAATTTGCATGGAATTTGTCCAAACTTGTCAAATGAGCTCAGTTTCCAATTTTCAAACAATTGGGTTGGATAATTGTCAAACTTTGGAGATATTTTGAGGAAAAGAGGTACTGAATTGTGGGGCCCAATGTCATTGGGGGAAATGAGTGTGCAAAAGATCTTCAGCTCAGGCGGTGCACGGTCTCTGTTTTTCTCCTCCTCGCGAAGTCATCGCGCCACCGAGGCCGCCTCGGTCCTTCTCACCGTGCGACACCGGGGCAAGGCCGACGCCACCTCTCCCTCGCGACCTCTGTGCTGGCGAGCTGGTTTCCCCCCCTCCTTATCACGCAGCTCGCGCGTTGTCCTCGGTTCCCACTCTCGCGCGCACAACAGGAACCTCCCGGTGCCGTTTCTCATTCTGCCTGTTGCAAACCGCGTCGCCTCCTCCACTGCCCGAGTGATCCACGGAAGAAGTGAGAGCCAACGTGTGCTCTAGCGACCCATCGCTCTACTCCGTGGCGTTGCCGCATCATCTGATCACAATTTGACGAATTCCACCGGGCACCGAGGCTCACCATCGGGAAACCGAGCTGGTCTCACGTGGACAGCCCCACTGAGAGCTTCTCAGGCCCGAGCTAGAGCGCCCTCGGAGGCGCTGGGAGCCCCTGATGCTCGTCCCCAAAGTTCAAGCCATGAGATGATCTACCGGGCTCGAATTTGGGAAAAGATCGCCGTCGGGCACCATCCGACCTTCTGATACGGTAATACCAAATTCGATCGTCCCTCTCGTTCTTAGACCGTGAAACCTTGCACACAGGACCGCCACTAACCGGCGATCAGTAGTCCTTCACAACCCTAGTTGGAAAGATGCACGTAGACCGCATAAAATCCAGAATTTCCGACCTCAAACGCGGAGGAGGTTTCGGGTGCACGGTGAGACACCATTAGCCGCCGGTCCCGAGCAGTTTTGAGGCTAGGTCGAGCATCCCCTTGGTCCACTGGTGCTGTAGCGCCGTTCCACCGAGGTCTGGGCAGGCTAGGGTGACCGGGCGACGTTGCCGAACCGGTCCCGAGCCGCGGCACCGTGGCCAGCTAGGTTAGAGCCATCGCCGACCGGGGAAGAGTGTTCCATCGTGTTCAGCACGGGAAATTAGGCCCTAGCGGCGAGGGAGAGCTCGGGGGATGGCCGGGAGGCCGGAATCCGTCGAACTCCGGCGAGCCCGGCGGCGCGCAGGCGCGGGTGGCCGGAGGTAGAAGACGACCCGGTGGGTCCCGCCCGTCAGTGACAGTTTTTCAAATATTTGATCGGCTGTGGCGCAGGGATCTGGTGTGGCGGCGCGGGAAATACCCTGTAGCCCCGTGTGGCTTGCCTCAGCGAGTGACACCTGTCCCCGGACCCACAGACAGTATTTGAACACTTTGGGGATTTTCAGTTTTCAGTTCAAACTTTGAATAGCTACAACTTTGGGTAGGAGAATCCAAAAATTGTGAAACAAATTTTGTTGGATTCCTCTGATAGAGTACTATCCAAATGTAGAACCCAGTTTGTATTAAACCTTTTATTTAATTCTGTAAAATTCTTCAAAGCTTTCCAGCAAAAGAATTTTAGAGGGAGTTTGGTTAATCCAAAAATCCTCAAATTTTGCTAGAATAGTCTTTAGAGTATTAGTGAACACCTGTAAAATTCTCAACTCATTTGGAGTTGATTTAGTTAGGTTAATTCTGATTTTAAGTTTCTGTATTCAAATGAATACAGAAAACAATTTCAGAGAATTTCCAAAACTTGGAAATCCAGTTCAAGCTATTCCTTAGCTCCAAAAATGCTAGGAAAATTCATGCAAACTCTATGAGCTATAATTGAAATTGTGGTTCACTAATTTTTGCATGAACATGGGTGGGATCTCAGAATTAATTCTTCTTTGCTTAATTGCTGAGAAAATTATGCTGAGCAAACCACTCAATGAAAAGTGATAATTTTTGGGCCAGAGGACTTTCTTGTGACAAGGAACTCACATGAAAATTCTTAGCCCCATTGGAGCCCTGGGTACCCCTGTTCTTTTTAACCTCCTTAAGTGATCAATATAGAAGAGGGGGAAAACCACTTAGCCTTTAATCATATGCTTAGATCCAAACCTAAACCACTAGCACCAGTGTCATTTTAAATTCTTAAACAGAGTTCCAGTTTTCGAAAACTTGTTATTAGGACTTGTAGCAAAGTCTTTACAATTAAACGATATGCATATTCATCACGTGTAGTATCTACGTGGAGGAGTTGAAATCATCGGAGTAGAAATCAAGGAAGGAGGAAAGAGGTTGATCAAGCACCAAGTGATCTTCACTAACTGCATATATATATATATATATAAGTCACCTGCAAAACAAAGGCAAGCCCCGGTTTGCATCAAATTTACAAGTTTTTATTTGTATTCACTTCATATGTCTAGCATTATATTTATTACATTACGTCTAGATGGTATGAAACCCCAAATGCATGACCCAGAAAACCCTGGAGTTTAATGTAGGATATGTTATCAATTCATTATAACTGCTGATCTCAACAAAAGTGGATTAAAAGAAGCAAACCTCGAGTGGGCAGATTCCTACTCGTGAACAGGGATTTAGGGGGATCAATCGGAAGAGTTGGGAATTGATCCTCATAGTGGGAATGGAGACCGGGAGGTGGATGGAAGGTCAAGGACGTGGTCCTGTGAGCCTAGTCTATGTCTGAGTCGATTAAGGCCCGTTCTCGTGTGCGGCCCGTTGGGCAAGTTTGAGTTGTGTACCGGATGCATACTGGCTATATGGGACCCAGGAAACCGATGTAACATGTTAACCTGGGTGTCGAGGCATACCTCACCGTCTGATGCCGATGCTGAAAGGATAGAGAAGTCTGCTCTACGAGGGTTTGCCGTAGAGAGACTTAATCGCAGTCGGTGGGACCGGTTCGACATTTGGGTGTCGTGTGAAAGGTGGCCACGTACGACGTCAGTGACGGTTGTTGTGTGCAACGTCGAGTACGGGCGTACGTGTCGTGTCAGCCGGGTGTTTTTGATTGCAACTACCGTCGCTCGCGGTAGTGAGCATACTTGTTCTCTGCGTCGTGGCGTAGTAATAAACCGGGAAATATTTAATATGCTTCGTGGGTAATCCTCATAATGGAGATGAGGAACGATCAACACTTCACTAAATTTAATTTCCACCTTGGGCTAGAAGCGTCGAGGCAAAGCGTTTCTTGTTTGATTGTGGAGTCTCGACGTTGATGGCGCAAGGTCTGTATAAGTCTAGGGTAGTTCACTAAAGTTACTTTCACCTCGGGCAAGTGACATCGAGATGAAGCGTTTCTTGTTTGATTGTGGAGTCTCGATGTAAGTTGCGCGAGGTCTATAAAAGTTGATTAAAACTGGAAGTAAGGACTCTCCTTTAGCTCAAGTTCATCGTGTATGAAAAATGCTATAATCAGCCCTCTATTTCCATCATATAGAGTTTCATGGCTAGGGTGACGGGTCAGTCTTGCTGAGCTTCGTGCTCACAGATACTGCATAAGTTGTTTTGCAGGTAATAACTGTAGGCTGATATGTACGGGTGCCCGATGAGACTCGGAACTCCCCGAGTGGTGAACTCATGGCAACCCCTGCCGCTGCTATCATGACAGTGTTGCTAGCGAGAAGGGTCCGCGGGCTGGACACCTTCTCTGTTGCTTAGCATAGGTATGAGACGTGAGTTGTAATAGTCTTCCGCTGTAGCATATTTTTGAGAAGTATTTGTAAAATCAACACTTTGTAAGCTTTCGCTTATCTTATGTAATATGATGCTTTATTATGTGTGCTGTTGGGTGCCGCATCGCACGGCACCACCCAATGCGATTCCCGGGCGAGGTATCCCGTCCCCGTGAGTGATCGGGACGGCGGGGTCCTCACACGCAGGACCTGATCCAGCGTGAAGATAACAACCTCGACAAGACTCGGCTTGCAGGGAACACCCCACAACGCACGGTTCCGGCTAATGCTCTAAGCACTACCGCCAAAGAACCAAACGCGACGGGGGCCTGCAAGAGGGCAACCTGGTGAAGCGGCACGCTATATTCCAAGAAGGACCCATAAGCTCTCCCCCAGCAGGGAAGGTCCCTTCCGAATCATGAAAGCTGCCGCCCCAGGTACACATGCCTTTCAACCGAGAGTGGGATCCATTCCCAAAAAATCCTTGCCATGAAGCAACACTGTAAGTCCTACTTACTGAGCATCGGTAGAACAGGGTTATTCACTTCTGTAATAGACCCCATAGAATTTAGGAACAGAGCTTGGGGTAGCTAAGTCTCAAGGGACGGTACAGGACTACGTCCAGTTTAGCCTGGTTCTGACCCTAAGCGCGTAGAGTCTTGCTTCCCTTGTAGACGAGGCAGAACATTGCCCCCATGTACAGCCAGAATTCCACCTATGTGCACGAATACAGAGACCTGTTCTACTTAGCTCTCTCTCATGCGCTCATTTAAATTATGCATTAATTTTTATGATCACACTATCTCTGTATGTTTATCGTACATCTAGCTCTCCCTCTCCTGCGCTCATCCATAGTCGGCATTTGCTATCCTACCGAAGGCGGCTGCGCTTGAGGCACCTGCCGATGGCCGAGTGAGTCTCTCGGGCCTCCCCCAGTCAGGTGTTGCGGTGCCAGTTGGTCACCTCCAGGAAAGGCCAGCGTTGTGCATGGGGGGTCCAGTGTGCGTATCCAGCTTAGCCGGCCCAGAGCCCAAAGCGTGCGCATCCTGCCCTCCGGAGGTCCAGGGGAGTACGTCCGCTTTGCCTGGTCATGAACCCAAAGCGCGTGCACTCTGTTTCCCCAGCGCATGGCCCGGTACTAGGGATCGAACGGCCGTACCCGGACCTCGGAGGGAGCCGGAGCTCCGGCGCCTCGTGCACAGAATTGCCCAAGCCCCGTATAGCGGGTCAGGACCATAAGACGGATAAGACTAGGAGACGGGAGGGGAGGACCCCCCGAGGAGAATTACGTTTCCTCTGCCTGTGTGCAGGACCTCCAGGTTACGGCAATAGGGACTGCATGAAGCGGGGGGAAAGGAGCTACCAGCTACTCCGGCCTGGGACTGGAAGGACCGGGACCTGCCCCTCCAGCAGGGGCGGGGCCCGGGGGCTCCACGTGTCCAGCGGGCCCGGAACTCTCTCCTCCCTTGAGGAGGGCTCCGGGCTCGCCACGCGGTGGGCGGAAGCCGGACCTCCCCCTCGGTGGGAGGGCTCCGAAAGCCCTACGTGCCCAACATGGACGGAGCTCCCGCCTCTTAGGAAGGAGCTCCGGACCCGCCACGTGGCAGGCAGATCGGGAGCTCCCCATAGGGCGAGATCAGGAGACCTCCGGGGGCCCCTAACACGGTTAGGACCCAGGGAGGGTGTCTGTGCAAAGCTCCGAGATTGGAAATAGCCTCTGAGTACCTTGCGGAGCTAAGGACTCAGCCAGGCAAAGCCAAGAAGGAGAGAAAAAGCATCACAGACACAAGTATCCAAGAGAGTCAAATTAAGCAAGGCTCCATGAGCTGGACTACAGACTCGATAAAAAGGGAGAAACAAGTCCTAAGGACCTCCCGGCTATCGCCGGAACCTTGCGGCTACAAGGGCGGCCACATCCTCGACTTCAGCCCTGGCAGCTTCCTCCCGCTCCGCGGCTGGGCCCTCTCTCGCTGGCTCTAGCGAAAAAGAGGGATCGCGGCTCTTGAAGCATGCCAGCACATGCGAGGCGACCTCTAAAGCTAAGCCGCGGCCCTCGACCTCAAGCTCGCTGGCGACAACCGAGTCGAGTCTGTCCAGCTTGGCGCCGATCGACTCCAACACAGGGATCACCTCCGCCACCTTCAATGCGGGAGTCGCGGCCCTCACCGGACTGAAGCCAAGAGGGATCAGGGCGGACCCCGCTCGATCCACGAAGCTTGAGACCGCAAGAGCCTCGGAGGACCGCAAGGCTGAGAGCTCCTCCACCTCGCGGCGAGCCGCCTGCAGAGCCTCCAGGTTCCTCTCGGAGAATTCCTTCTCCTTGGCCGCCAGGGAGCTCTCCCGAAGGTGGAGAGTCTTGGCTAGCCGCTCCAACTCAGCGGCCTTGAAGCCGGTGGTCAACTCCCGGTCCAAGACCGCCCGGCGATCATGGGAGACCTGTTCCTCCCTCAAGTCGAGGTCTGCCTTCAGAATCTCCAGCTCCTCCATCCGAGCTCGGAGGTCATCCTCGCCCGCAGCCAGCTGTGCGGCGACCCTCTCTGCCTCAGCTGCCACGGAACGCTCCCGCTCCTCAACGGTGAGTTCACGGCGCTCCAACCGCTGCCGTATTTCCACAGCAGCAGAGAGGCTCTCTTCGGCCCGGGCGTGTGCCTCCAGGGCCTCCCTGTTGATCCGCCGCGATTGGGTGTCCATGCGGTCAACAGCCCGCTTCATCCGGTCGATGAGCGCTTCCCTGAAGTCGAGCAACTCCTGCCTGGAGTCGAGCTCACTCTTAACCTTCGCGGTCCTCTCCCGCAAAAGGTTCCCCCAGGTGAGGAGGCGATCCCGTTCAACCGTATACTCCTCCCGCTCGCGCCCTAATGCAGCCAAGACCTGCCGAACGCTCGTCTCGGCAAGCGCGAAGGCATCCGCCAGAGGCAATGGAGCAACAGAGGCCGGGGCAGTCCCCCCGACCTCCTCCATTACCTCGTCCTCAGGGAGAGCCGACGCACCAGCAACTGAGACGAGACGCCGATCAGGAGAAGCTGGCTCCGAGGCTCTGGCAGCCAGGCCTGCCGGGCTCTCTTCAGCTTCTGGCTCCTTGATCTGAGGAGAGGGGCGAACCGGGGAAGGCGGTGCTGGAGAAAAGGCCGGGCCGCCTAGTGCAGGGTCGACCTGCGCCGGCTTGGGGGCCGCGGTGGCCGTCTCGGCAGGAAGAGACGACACCGCCGCGGAGTCCGGACACACCGGAATAGGAGAAGTTCGCGCTGGCCTGGGGGCCGCGGCAGTTGCCCCTGGCTCCGAACGCTGCGGCACAGATTCCCCGCAAGACGGGGAAGGCCGGGAAGCGCGGACACTCCAGCGGGCTCTGAACCCCGACTTCCGAGCCGGGGTAGGACTTCCAGAGCCCGCAACCATCGCCGACGGCCGCTCCGCAGTCGCTTGGACTGGCGGAACAGGGGACGCCCCAGAGGCTTCCCCCAGCGCATCAACCCGGGGCCTCTTCGAGTCGCCACCGGAGGGAGTGTCAGGCACCCCGGAATCCCGACTTGGCACCGACGCCGTTGCTGGAGGAGATCGAGTGCATTTCTTCTCTGGCAGCGGGTTGGAAGCCATGGCAAGGAAGAACTCAAAAGCAAGAGAGCAAAAGCACAAGAGTCCGAGAAGAAACGCTGAGAAGTGCGAAGGGAAGCTGCAATGTGGGTAAGACCCCCTCTAAAAAGCTTCCCGGTGCAATTCCAAGCGACTCGGAACTCTTCGAATATCCCGCACCGGCAACTGCTTCGGTTCCTAGACCGAATGCCGATGACGGGTGGGCCCAAGCCGCTTAACTAAAGCGGTGGGGTCAAGGAGTCAGTCTCCTGAGAAGATGAGCTGGCAAGGCACTTCGGTGGTTCCCGAAGAAAGCGCCGCAACGTGTAGAAGTGGCAGCCTTGGGAACCGCCGCAGTAAAAGCAATCATCAAGTGAGCGCACGCTCTCACGACCCCGCGGCCGTTCGTGCTCCGGCAGCGGTCAATTCGGGACTTAGAGAAAGTGCGCGGATCGGAAGAGACGGAGGTCCCACCTCGGGCTCGCTATCTCCCCCGAGATGGGCCCGGGGGCCACTGTCGGTACCTGAGATATGGGGTACCCCCGCGCACAGGGTAAAATGCCTAAGGTACTCGCCCTTCTCCACAGGGAGAGCTCCGAAGGCGCCACGCGTCCGGCGGGGCCGGACCTCCCTGTCGGTACCTGAGATATGGGGTACCCCCGCGCACAGGGTGAAATGCCTAAGGTGCTCGCCCTTCTCCACAGGGAGAGCTCCGAAGGCGCCACGCGTCTGGCGGGGCCGGACCTCCCTCTCCTCAGATGAGAGCTCCGGGCCCGCCACGTGGCTTACAGAAGCCGGACCTCCCCCTCCACGGGAGAGAGGTCCGAAGACGTCACGCGTCCAGCGGGGCCGGACCTCCCCCTCCTCAGAGGTGAGCTCCGGGCCCGCCACGTGGCTTACAGAAGCAGGACCTCCCCCTCCGTGGGAGAGAGGTCCGAAGGCGCCACGTGTCCAGCGGGGCCGGACCTCCCTCTCCTCAGAGAAGAGCTCCGGACCCGCCACGTGGCTAGAAGAACGGTGCTGCCTGCCCCCGAGCGGTAGGCAGCGGGCGTAAAGGCGCCCCTCACCTTGCCCGTACAAGGTATTCAAGGCCCGGGTCTTCCCAAGACGCAGAAACGCGGAGCACGCGCCTGTCAGGTGCCGTTGCGTCCAGTCGCATCACAGACTGGCGCGTGGTGTCAGAACCTGACAGGTAATAAACGCCACGACAAGACATCCCATGCCGCCTGCGCCGTCATCAACCACTATGACTAGTGCGCGGCATGGGCAGGGCGGCAAAAGGAAGACTCAGAAGCCTTCGACCGGAGGCAACCACCGGCATAACTACAGATACGGTAGATAATAGACAATCTTCCTGGGACCACCTGTCGGGTCCCGGCTTCCCTTGTAAGCCGCCCGAGCCTTGGACTATAAAAGGCTCGGGTAGGCGTCGATAGCAAGGGTTCGCATTCTGCAACTCATACGCTAGCCATACACTCTCAAGCTGTAACTCACCCCCAAGCTCAGGCCCCCGGCCCTGAACAGCAAGCAATACAGCGAGCTCCATAGCTCGCCGTGGACGTAGGGTTTTACGCTCCGGCGGCCTGAACCACGTAAAACTTCCCATGTCAAGCTCTCACTAACTCGTCCATCCGCGCAAGCTCTCCGCTAGGAACTAGCCCCTCCAAAAAAAGAATCTCCACGGGCTGCCCAGTGCAGGCCCGGGGGAAGTGTCGATCGCACACTTCGACATTTGGCGCGCCAGGTAGGGGGCTTTTCCCCTAGCGCGACGAGTTTCCGCCGACGAAGATGACCAAGCTCCCTTCAGCGGCAAACTCTCCCCCACCGCATTCACGGCGAACCGTGACCAGAGGGGAGTACATGTCGACGCACTCAGGTCGGAGTGTGTCGGCACAAGCGGGTAGCCAGCAGCCGACTCCGGCAACGCCAACTCCGGCTATGCAGGCCCCGACCAGCGTGAGGTCTTCTGCAGCGCTGAGCGTACACCATGGAGGTGCGCTAGCTGCAGCAACAGTGCTGCTGCGCAACCCACCTGCAGGGGAGGGCATTCAACGACCCAGCAATGGGTCCGCGAGGTGGACCGCCTCGTCGTCGCCGCCGCGAACCCTCGGTTTCGGCGAGGGCGGCGCCCGGGGCAACCGACTGTGTCGCTGACGCGCACACCCATGGTTGATGAGCTAACGGCGGATTCCAGCTCCTCCAGGCTCCTGTCGACGGACCTGCGAAGGGAACTGGAACGGTGCCACTTGGGGCAGGACGCCCGGGTGTACCTCGAGCGACGTCGAGAAAGGTGTCGCAACCATGAGGCAGGCGACAGCATGTCGTCGGCCTCGACGCAACCAGAAGGGCAGGCCTTCGCCATGCGAGCCCCGCCTCAGGCATATGCTGCGCAACATATGCCACCACCATATGCGCCGCAAGTAACGGCCCTTGCCTACGGTGCAGCCTTGCCCATGCCGGGATACGTGGTGCCAGGTGCGAACCACCTGTTCGCAGCGCCAGTACCTGCAGCAGCAGGTGCAGGATGTGCGGCCCTTGCACCCCACCTTCGCTTCGCAAGGTGGCCACGCAAGTTTCGCCCGCACTTGCCCGAGAAGTACGACGGAAGCGTCAACCCAGCGGAGTTCCTCCAGATCTACTCCACCTCCGTACTTGCTGCAGGAGGCGATGAGGCTGTCATGGCCAACTACTTTCCCGTCGCCTTGACCGGCCCAGCCCGGTCCTGGCTCATGAATCTACCCCAGTGGTCCATAACCTCCTGGGGTGAGCTCTGCCGGCAGTTCGTCGCCAACTTCAGCAGCTCCTACACCCGTCCCGGCACGGAGCTCGACCTCCACGCTTTCAAACAACAACCTGGGGAGTCGCTGCGCTCTTTTATCCAGCGGTTCTCTCAGGTGCGCAACACCATCCCACATATCCAAAGCGCCTCTGTGGTGGTGGCGTTCCGACAGGGTGTCCGGGACGAGAAAATGCTCGAGAAGCTCGCGACCAGAGAGGTCAGCGACGTCTCGGAGCTCTTTAGCCTGGCGGACAAGTGCGCCAGAGCAGCCGAAGGGCGGAACTGGCACGCACTGCCAACCTCCGAGTCAGGAGGGCAGCCCGGCTCCGGTGCTGCTGCCTATGGGGGTGGCAAGAAGACCAAGAACCGGGGGAATGGGAAGATGAAGTCACCATTCATGGCCCCCGTAGCCGCAGCTGCGACAACCAGTGGAGCTCGGGGGCCACGCCCCGACAAGAGGCAGCGGCAATCACCGGCCCCAGACAGTGGCCAAGGCGGGCTATGCCCCGTGCATGGCACCTGCAACCATACAGCTGCCGAGTGCTGGGAGATCCAGAGGCTCGCAGAGCGCTTCCGCAATGGAAGACAGCAGAGGGCTGAAGCACCGCCCTACCCTCAGAGGGATGACAAACAGAAGGCCGATGCCCCAGTCACCGCCGCCCACCAAGTGGGGTTCCAGTAGCCTCAGCGTGTCATAAAGACAGTGCATGACGGTGAGGACTCCAGTTTCGACGGTGACGGGCCAAGGCGTTAGCCAGCTACGGCACGCCTCCTTGCCTCGAACATACCTCTCGGGGGCCGCCTAGGGTCCGTCAACCCCTTGAAGGCCTTGCCAGAAGGGGGAGACGCCTTAGGTCATCCAAGGCGAGTCCGGGTCCACCTACCCCTTGAAGGCCTTAGCCAGAAGGGGAGAACTCCCCGGGGGCCCCCGAGAGAAGCCACGCAGGACCTGATCCAGCGTGAAGACAACAACTTCGACAAGACTCGGCTTGCAGGGAACACCCCACAACACACGGTCTCGGCTAATGCTCTAAGCACTACCGCCAAAGAACCAAACGCGACGGGGGCCCGCAAGAGGACAGCCTGGTGAAGCGGCACGCTATATTCCAAGAAGGACCCATGAGCTCTCCCCCAGCAGGGAAGGTCCCTTCCGAATCATGAAAGCTGCCGCCCCAGGTACACATGCCTTTCAACCGAGAGTGGGATCCATTCCCAAAAATCCTGGCCATGGAGCAACACTGTAAGTCCTACTTACTGAGCATTGGTAGAACAGGGTTATTCACTTCTGTAATAGACCCCATAGAACTTAGGAACAGAGCTTGGGGTAGCTAAGTCTCAATGGATGGTACAGGACTACGTCCAGTTTAGCCTGGTTCCGACCCTAAGCGCGTAGAGTCTTGCTTCCCTTGTGGACGAGGCGGGACATTGCCCCCACGTACAGCCAGAATTCCACCTATGGGCGCGAATACAGAGACCTGTTCTACTTAGCTCCTTCTCATGCGCTCATTTAAATTATGCATTAATTTTTATGATCGCACTATCTCTGTATGTTCATCATACGTCTAGCTCCCCCTCTCCTGCACTCATCCATAGTCGGCATTTGCTATCCTCCCGAAGGCGGTTGCGCTTGAGGCACCTGCCGATGGCCGAGTGAGTCTCTCGGGCCTCCCCCAGTCAGGTGTTGCGGTGTCAGTTGGTCACCTCCAGGAAAGGCCAGCGTTGTGCATGGGGGGTCCAGGGTGCGTATCCAGCTTAGCCGGCCCAGAGCCCAAAGCATGCGCATCCTGCTCTCCGGAGGTCCAGGGGAGTACGTCCGCTTTGTCTGGTCATGAACCCAAAGCGCGTGCACTCTGCTTCCCCAACGCATGGCCCGGTACTAGGGATCGGACGGCCGTACCCGGACCTCGGAGGGAGCCGGAGCTCCGGCGCCTCGTGCACAGAATTGCCCAAGCCCCGTATAGCGGGTCAGGACCATAAGACGGATAAGACTAGGAGACAGGAGGGGAGGACCCCCGAGGAGAATTACGTTTCCTCTACCTGTGTGCAGGACCTTCAGGTTACGGCAACAGGGACTGCATGAAGCGGGGGGAAAGGAGCTACCAGCTACACCGGCCTGGGACTGGAAGGACCGGGACCTGCCCCTCCAGCAGGGGCGGGGCCCAGGGGCCCCACTTGTCCAGCAGGCCCGGAACTCTCTCCTTCCTTGAGGAGGGCTCCGGGCTCGCCACGTGGCAGGCAGGAACCGGACCTCCCCCCTCAGCGGGAGGGCTCCGAAAGCCCTACGTGTCCAACATGACCGGAGCTCCCGTCTCTTGAGGAGGAGCTCCGGACCCGCCACGTGGCCGGCAGACTTGGAGCCCCCCATAGGGCGAGGTTCGGAGACCTCCGGGGGCCCCTAACACGGTTAGGACCCGGGGAGGGTGTCTGTGCGATGCTCCGAGATTGGAAATGGCCTCTGAGTACCTTTATGAGCTAAGGACTCAGCCAGGCAAAGCCAAGAAGGAGGGAAAAAGCATCACAGACACAAGTATCCAAGATAGTCAAATTAAGCAAGGCTCCTTGAGCTGGACTACAGACTCGATAAAAAAGGGAGAAGCAAGTCCTAAGGACCTCCCGGCTCTCGCCGGAACCTTGCGGCTACAAGGGCGGCCACATCCTCGACTTCAGCCCTGGCAGCTTCCTCCCGCTCCGCGGCTGGGCCCTCTCTTGCTGGCTCCAGTGAGAAAGAGGGGTCGCGACTCTTGAAGCATGCCAGCACATTCGAGGCGACCTCTAAAGCTAAGCCGCGGCCCTCGGCTTTAAGCTCGCTGGCGACCACCGAGTCGAGTCTGTCCAGCTTGGCGCCGATCGACTCCAATGCAGGGATCACCTCTGCCACCTGCAATGCGGGAGTTGCGGCCCTCACTGGACTGAAGCCAAGAGGGATCAGGGCGGACCCCGCTCGATCCACGAAGCTTGAGACCGCAAGGGCTTCGGAGGACCATAGGGCTGAGAGCTCCTCCACCTCACGGCGGGCCACCCACAGAGCCTCCAGGTTCCTCTCGGAGAATTCCTTCTCCTTGGCTGCCAGGGAACTCTCCCGAAGGCGGAGAGTCTCGGCTAGCCGCTCCAACTCAGCGGCCTTGAAGCCGGCAGTCAACTCCCAGTCCAAGACCGCTTGGCGATCATGGGAGACCTGTTCATCCCTCAAGTTAAGGTCTGCCTTCAGAATCTCCAGCTCCTCCATCCGAGCTCAGAGGTCATCCTCGCCTGCGGCCAGCTGCGTGGCGACCCTCTCTGCCTCAGCTGCCACGGAATGCTCCCGCTCCTCAACGGCGAGTTCGCGGCGCTCCAACCGCTGCCGTATTTCCACAGCAGCAGAGAGGCTCTCTTCGGCCCGGGCGTGAGCCTCCAGGGCCTCCCTGTTGATCCGCCGTTACTGGGTGTCCATACGGTCAACAGCCCGCTTCATCCGGTCGACGAGCATTTCCCGGAAGTCGAGCAACTCCCGCCTGGAGTCGAGCTCGCTCTTAACCTTCACGGTCCTCTCCCGCAAAAGGTTCCCCCAGGTGAGGAGGCGGTCCCGTTCAACCGTATACTCCTCCCGCTCGCGCCCTAGCGCAGCCAAGACCTGCTGGACGCTCGACTCGGCAAGCGCGAAGGCGTCCGCCAGAGGCAATGGAGCAACAGAGGCTGGGGCAGTCCCTCCGACCTCCTCCATTACCTCGTCCTCAGGAAGAGCCGACGTGCCAGCCGCCGAGACGAGATGCCGATCAGGAGAAACTGGCCCAGCGGCCCTGGCAGCCGGGCCAGCCGGGCTCTCTTTAGCTTCGGGCTCCTTGACCTGAGGAGAGGGACGAGCCGGGGAAGACGGTGCTGGAGAAGAAGCCAGGCCGCCTAGTGCAGGATCAACCTGTGCTGGCTCGGGGGCCGCGGTGGCTGTCTCGGCAGGAAGAGACGACGCCGCCGCGGAGTCCGGGCACACCGGAACAGGAGAAGTCTGCGCTGGCCTGGGGGCCGCAGCAGTTGCCCCTGGCTCCGAGCGCATCGGCACAGATTCCCTGCAAGACGGGGAAGGCCGGGAAGCGCGGACACTCCAGCGGGCTCTAAACCCCGACTTCCGAGCCGGGGTAGGATTTCCAGAGCCCGCTACCGTCTCTGACGACCGCTCCGCAGTCGCTTGGACTGGCGGAACAGGGGACGCCTCAGAGGCTTCCCCCAGCACATCAGCCCAGGGCCTCTTCGGGGCGCCACCGGAGGGAGTATTAGGCACCCCAGAATCCCGACTTGGCACCGGCGCCGTTGCTTGAGGAGATTGAGCGCGTTTCTTCTCTGGCAGCGGGTTGGAAGCCATGGCAAGGGAGAGCTCAAAGGCAAGAGAGCAAAAGCGCAAGAGTCCAAGAAGAAACGCAGAGAAGTGCGAAGGGAAGCTACAATGTGGGTGAGACCCCCTCTAAAAAGCTTCCCGGTGCAGTTCCAAGCGATTCGGAACTCTTCGAATACCCCGCACCCGCAACTGCTTCGGTTCCTAGACCGAGTGCCGATGACGGGTGGGCCCAAGCCGCTTAACTAAAGCGGTGGGGTCAAGGAGTCAGTCTCCTGAGAAGATGAGCCAGCAAGGCCCTTCGGCGGTTCCCTAAGAAAGCGCCGCAACGTGCAGAAGTGGCAGCTTTGGGAACCGCTGCAGTAAAAGCAATCATCAAGTGGGCGCACGCCCTCACGACCCCGCGGCCGTTCGTGCTCCGGCAGCGGTCAAGTCGGGACTTAGAGAAAGTGCGCGGATCGGAAGAGACGGAGGTCCCACCTCGGGCTCGCTATCTCCCCCGAGATGGGCCCGGGGGCCACTGTCGGTACCTGAGATATGGGGTACCCCCGCGCACAGGGTGAAATGCCTAAGGTGCTCGCCCTTCTCCGCAGGGAGAGCTCCAAAGGCGCCACGCGTCTGGCGGGACCGGACCTCCCTCTCCTCAGAGGAGAGCTCCGGGCCCACCACGTGGCTTACAGAAGCCGGACCTCCCCCTCCGCGGGAGAGAGGTCCGAAGACGTCACCCGTCCAGCGGGGCCGGACCTCCCCCTCCTCAGAGGTGAGCTCCGGGCCCGCCACGTGGCTTACAGAAGCAGGACCTCCCCCTCCGCGGGAGAGAGGTCCGAAGGCGCCACGTGTCCAGCGGGGCCGGACCTCCCTCTCCTCAGAGAAGAGCTCCGGACCCGCCACGTGGCTAGAAGAACGGTGCTGCCTGCACCCGAGCGGTAGGCAGCGGGCGTAAAGGCGCCCCTCACCTTGCCCGTACAAGGTATTCAAGGCCCGCGTCTTCCCAAGACGCGGAAACGCGGAGCACGCGCCTGTCAGGTGCCGTTGCGTCCAGTCGCATCACAGACTGGCGCGTGGTGTCAGAACCTGACAGGTAATAAACGCCGCGACAAGACATCCCATGCCGCCTGCGCCGTCATCAACCACTATGACTAGTGCGCGGCATGGGCAGGGCGGCAAAAGGAAGACTCAGAAGCCTTCGACCGGAGGCAACCACCTGCATAACTACAGATACGGTAGATAATAGACAATCTTCCCGGGACCACCTGTCGGATCCCGGCTTCCCTTGTAAGCCGCCCGAACCTCGATAGCAAGGGTTCGCATTCTGCAACTCATACGCTAGCCATACACTCTCAAGCTGTAACTCACCCCCAAGCTCAGGCCCCCGGCCCTGCGCAGCAAGCAATACAGCGAGCTCCATAGCTCGCCGTGGATGTAGGGTTTTACGCTCCGGCGGCCTGAACCACGTAAAACTTCCCGTGTCAAGCTCTCACTAACTCGTCCATCCGCGCAAGCTCTCCGCTAGGAACTAGCCCCTCCAAAAAAAGAACCTCTGCGGGCTGCCCAGTGCAGGCCCGGGGGAAGTGTCGATCGCACACTTCGACACTCCCTCTCCTCAGAGGAGAGCTCTGGGCCCGCCACGTGGCATACAGAAGCCGGACCTCCCCCTCCGCGGGAGAGAGGTCCGAAGGCGCCGCGTGTCCATCGGGGCCGGACCTCCCTCTCCTCAGAGGAGAGCTCCGGGCCCGCCACGTGGCCAGCAGGAGCCGGACCTCCCCCTCCGCGGGAGAGAGGTCCGAAGGCGCCACGTGCCCCGTGGGACTGACCCTTCTCTTCTCTGAGAAGGGCTCCGGGCCCGCCACGTGGCAGCAGAGCGACGCTGCCTGCCCCCAAGTGGTAGGCAGCGGGCGTAAAGGCGCCCCCATACCTTGCCCGTACAAGGTATTCAAGGCCCGCGTCTTCCCAAGACGCGGAAACACGGAGCACGCGTCTGTCAGGTGCCGTTGCGCCCAGTCGCATCACAGACTGGCGCGCGGTGTCAGAACCTGTCAGCTAATAAACGCCGCGACAAGACATCCCATGCCGCCTGCGCCGTCATCAACCACTACGACTAGCATGCGGCATGGGCAGGGCGACAAGATGAAGACTCAGAAGCCTTCGACCAGAGGCAACTACCGGCGTAACTACAGATACGTTAGATAACAGACAATCTTCCCGGGACCACCTGTCGGGTCCCGGCTCCCCTTGTAAGCCGCCCGAGTCTTGGACTATAAAAGGCTCGGGTAGGCGTCGATAGCAAGGGTTCGCATTTTGCAACTCATACGCTAGCCATACGCTCTCAAGCTGTAACTCACCCCTAAGCTCAGGCCTCCGGCCCTGAGCAGCAAGCAATACAGCGAGCTCCATAGCTCGCCGTGGACGTAGGGTTTTACGCTCCGGCGGCCTGAACCACGTAAAACTCGCCGTGTCAAGCTCTCACTAACTCGTCCATCTGCACAAGCTCTCCGCTAGGAACTAGCCCCTCCGAAAAAAGAACCTCCGCGGGCTGCCCAGTGCAGGCCCGGGGGAAGTGTCGACCGCACACTTCGACACCCGCGCACAGGGGAAAATGCCTAAGGAACTCGCCCTTCTCCGCAGGGAGAGCTCCGAAGGCGCCACGCGTCCGGCGGGGCCGGACCTCCCTCTCCTCAGAGGAAAGCTCCGGGCCCGCCACGTGGCATACAGAAGCCGGACCTCCCCCTTCCGCGGGAGAGAGGTCCGAAGGCGCCGCGTGTCCAGCAGGGCCGGACCTCCCTCTCTTCAGAGGAGAGTTCCGGGCTTGCCACATGGCCGACAGAAGCCGGGCCTCCCCCTCCGCGGGGAGAGATCCAAAGGTTCCACGTGTCCTGGGGGCCGGACCCCCTCTCCTCTGAGGAGAGCTCCGGGCCCGCCACGTGTCCAGCAGAAGAGCGCTGCCTGCCCCCGAGCGGTAGGCGGCGGGCGTAAAGACACCCCATACCTTGCCTGTACAAGGTATTTGTCGAAGTGTTCGGTCGACACTTCCCCCGGGCCTGCACTGGGCAGCCCGCGGCTTTTTTCGGAGGGGCTAGTTCCTAGCGGAGAGCTTGCGCAGATGGACGAGTTAGTGAGAGCTTGACACGGAGAGTTTTACGTGGTTCAGGCCGCCGGAGCGTAAAACCCTACGTCCATGACGAGCTATGGAGCTCGCTGTATTGCTTGCTGCTCAGGGCCGGGGGCCTGAGCTTGGGGGTGAGTTACAGCTTGAGAGTGTATGGCTAGCGTATGAGTTGCAAAATGCGAACCCTTGCTATCGACGCCTACCCGAGCCTTTTATAGTCCAAGACTCGGGCGGCTTACAAGGGGTGCCGGGACCCGACAGGTGGTCCCGGGAAGATTGTCTATTATCTACCGTATCTGTAGTTATGCCGGTAGTTGCCTCTGGTCGAAGGCTTCTGAGTCTTCATCTTGCCGCCCTGCCCATGCCGCACGCTAGTCGTAGTGGTTGATGACGGCGCAGGCGGCATGGGATGTCTTGTTGCAGCGTTTATTAGCTGGCAGGTTCTGACACCGCGCGCCAGTCTGTGATGCGACTGAGCGCAACGGCACCTGACAGACGCGTGCTCCGCGTTTCCGCGTCTTGGGAAGACGCGGGCCTTGAATACCTTGTACGGGCAAGGTGTGGGGCGCCTTTACGCCCGCTGCCTACCGCTTGGGGGCGGGCAGCACCGTTCTTCTGGCCACGTGTCGGGTCCGGAGCCCTTCTCTGAGGAGATAAGGGTCCGGCCTGCGGGGCACGTGGAGCCTCCGGACCTCTCCCCGCGGAGGGGGTGGTCCGGCTTCTGTATGCCACGTGGCGGGCCCGGAGCTTTCCTCTGCGGAGAGGGAGGACCGGCCCCGCTGGACGCGTGGCGTCTTCGGACCTCTCTCCCGCGGAGGGGGAGGTCCGGCTTCTGTATGCCACGTGGCGGGCCCGGAGCTCTCCTCTGAGGAGAGGGAGGTCCGGCCCCGCCGGACGCGTGGCGCCTTCGGAGCTCTCCCTGCGGAGAAGGGCGAGTACCTTAGGCATTTTACCCTGTGCGTGGGGGTACCCCATATCTCAGGTACCGACAGTGGCCCCCGGGCCTATCTCGGGGGAGATAGCGAGCCCGAGGTGGGACCTCCGTCTCTTCCGATCAGCGCACTTTCTCTAAGTCCCGAATTGACCGCTGCCGGAGTACGAACGGCCACGGGATCGTGAGAGCGTGCGCCCACTTGATGATTGCTTTTACCGCGGCGGTTCCCAAGACTGCCACTCCTGCACGTTGCGGCGCTTTCTTCGGGAACCGCCAAAGTGCCTTGTCGGCTCATCTTCTTAGGAGACTGACTCCTTGACCCCACCGCTCCAGTTGAGCGGCTTGGGCCCACCCGTCATCGGCACTCGGTCTAGGAACCGAAGCGGTTGCGGGTGTGGGGTATTCGAAGAGTTCCGAATCGCTTGGAACTGCACCGGGAAGCTTTTTAGAGGGGGTCTTACCCACATTGTAGCTTCCCTTCGCACTTCTCTGCGTTTCTTCTCGGACTCTTGCGCTTTTGCTCTCTTGACTTTGAGTTCTCCCTTGCCATGGCTTCCAACCTGCTGCCAGAGAAGAAACGCGCTCGATCTCCTCCAGCAACGGCGTCGGTGCCAAGTCGGGATTCTGGGGTGCCTGACACTCCCTCCGGTGGCAACTTGAAGAGGCCCCGGGCTGATGCGCTGGGGGAAGCCTCTGGGGCGTCCCCTGTTCCGCCAGTCCAAGCGACTGCGGAGCGGCCATCGGAGACGGTAGCGGGCTCTGGAAATCCTACCCCGGCTAGGAAGTCGGGGTTTAGAGCCCGCTGGAGTGTCCGCGCTTCCCAGCCTTCCCCGTCTCGCGGGGAATCTGTGCCGATGCGCTCGGAGCCAGGGGCAACTGCCGCGGCCCCCAGGCCAGCGCGGACTTCTCCTGTTCCGGTGTGCCCGGACTCCGCGGCGGCGTCGTCTCTTCCTGCCGAGTCGGCCACCGCGGCCCCCGAGCCAGCACAGGTTGATCCTGCACTAGGCGGCCTGGCTTCTTCTTCAGCACCGTCTTCCCCGGCTCGTCCCTCTCCCCAGGTCAAGGAGCCAGAAGCTGAAAAGAGCCCGGCTGGCCTGGCTGCCAGAGCCGCGGAGCCAGCTTCTCCTGATCGGCGTCTCGTCTCGGCTGCTGGCGCGTCGGCTCTTCCTGAGGACGAGGTAATGGAGGAGGTCGGAGGGACTGCCCCAGCCTCTGTTGCTCCATTGCCTCTGGCGGACGCCTTCGCGCTTGCCGAGTCGAGCGTCCGGCAGGTCTTGGCTGCGCTAGGGCGCGAGCGGGAGGAGTATACGGTTGAACGGGACCGCCTCCTCACCTGGGGGAACCTTTTGCGGGAGAGGACCGCGAAGGTTAAGAGCGAGCTTGACTCCAGGCGGGAGTTGCTCGACTTCAGGGAAGCGCTCGTCGACCGGATGAAGCGGGCTGTTGACCGCATGGACACCCAGTCGCGGCGGATCAACAGGGAGGCCCTGGAGGCACACGCCCGGGCCCAAGAGAGCCTCTCTGCTGCTGTGGAAATACGGCAGCGGTTGGAGCGCCGCTAACTCGCCGTTGAGGAGCGGGAGCGTTCCGTGGCAGCTGAGGCAGAGAGGGTCGCCGCGCAGCTGGCCGCGGGCGAGGATGACCTCCAAGCTCGGATGGAGGAGCTGGAGATTCTGAAGGCAGACCTTGACTTGAGGGAGGAACAGATCTCCCATGATCGCCGGGCGGTCTTGGACCGGGAGTTGACTGCCGGCTTCAAGGCCGCCGATTTGGAGCGGCTATCCGAGACTCTCCACCTTTGGGAGAGTTCCCTGGCGGCCAAGGAGAAGGAATTCTCCGAGAGGAACCTGGAGGCTCTGCAGGCGGCCCGCCGCGAGGTGGAGGAGCTCTCAGCCTTACGGTCCTCCGAGGCCCTTGTGGTCTCAAGCTTCGTGGATCGAGCGGGGCCCGCCCTGATCCCTCTTGGCTTCAGTCCGGTGAGGGCCGCAACTCCCGCATTGAAGGTGGCAGAGGTGATCCCTGCATTGGAGTCGATCGGCGCCAAGCTGGACAGACTCGACTCGGTGGTCGCCAGTGAGCTCGAAGCCGAGGGCCGCGGCTTAGCTTTAGAGGTCGCCTCGCATGTGCTGGCATGCTTCAAGAGCCGCGACCCCTCTTTCTCGCTGGAGCCAGCGAGAGTGGGCCCAGCCACGGAGCGGGAGGAAGCTGCCAGGGCTGAAGTCGAGGATGTGGCCGCCCTTGTAGCCGCAAGGTTCCGGCGAGAGCCGGGAGGTCCTTAGGACTTGTTTCTCCCTTTTTTATCGAGTCTGTAGTCCAGCTCATGGAGCCTTGCTTAATTTGACTCTCTTGGATACTTGTGTCTGTGATGCTTTTTCCCTCCTTCTTGGCTTTGCCTGGCTGAGTCCTTAGCTCCGCAAGGTACTCAGAGGCCATTTCCAATCTCGGAGCTTAGCACAGACACCTTCCCCGGGTCCTAACTGTGTTAGGGGCCCCCGGTGGTCTCCGAACCTCACCCTATGGGGGGCTTCAAATCTGCCGGCCACGTGGTGGGTGCGGAGCTCCTCCTCAAGAGACGGGAGCTCCGGTCATGTTGGACACGTAGGGCTTTTGGAGCCCTCCCGCTAAGGGGGGAGGTTCGGTTCCTGCCTGCCACGTGGCGAGCCCGGAGCCCTCCTCAAGGAGAGAGTTACGAGCCCGCTGGACATGTGGGGCCCCCGGGCCCCACCCTGCTGGAGGGGCAGGTCCCGGTCCTTCCCTTCCCAGGCCGGTGTAGCTGGTAGCTCCTTTCCCCCCGCTTCATGCAGTCCCTGTTGCTGTAACCTGAAGGTCCTGCACACAGGTAGAGGAAACGTAATTCTCCTCGGGGGGTCCTCCCCTCCCGTCTCCTAGTCTTATCCGTCTTATGGTCCTGACCCACTATACGGGGCTTGGGCAATTCTGTGCACGAGGCGCCGGAGCTCCGTCTCCCTCCGAGGTCCGGGTACGGCCGTCCGATCCCTAGTACCGGGCCATGCGCTGGGGAAGCAGAGTGCACGCGCTTTGGGTTCATGACCAGGCAAAGCGGATGTACTCCCCTGGACCTCCGGAGAGCAGGATGCGCATGCTTTGGGCTCTGGGCCGGCTAAGCTGGATACGCACCCTGGACCCCCCATGCACAACGCTGGCCTTTCCTGGAGGTGACCAACTGGCACCGCAACACCTGACTGGGGGAGGCCCGAGAGACTCAATCGGCCATCAGCAGGTGCCTCAAGTGCAGCCGCCTTCGGTAGGATAGCAAATGCCGACTATGGATGAGCGCAGGAGAGGGGGAGCTAGACGTATGATGAACATACAGAAATAGTGCGATCATAAAAATTAATGCATAATTTAAATGAGCGCATGAGAGGGAGCTAAGTAGAACAGGTCTCTGTATTCGTGCCCATAGGTGGAATTCTGGCTGTACATGGGGGCAATGTTCCGCCTCGTCTACAAGGGAAGCAAGACTCTACGCGCTTAGGGTCGGAACCAGGCTAAACTGGACGTAGTCCTGTACCGTCCCTTGAGACTTAGCTACCCCAAGCTCTGTTCCTAAGTTCTATGGGGTCTATTACAGAAGTGAATAACCCTGTTCTACCGATGCTCAGTAAGTAGGACTTACAGTGTTGCTTCATGGCAAGGATTTTTGGGAATGGATCCCACTCTCGGTTGAAAGGCATGTGTACCTGGGGCGGCAGCTTTCATGATTCGGAAGGGACCTTCCCTGCTGGGGGAGAGCTTATGGGTCCTTCTTGGAATATAGCGTGCCGCTTCACCAGGTTGCCCTCTTGCGGGCCCCCGTCGCGTTTGGTTCTTTGGCGGTAGTGCTTAGAGCATTAGCCGAGACCGTGCGTTGTGGGGTGTTCCCTGCAAGCCGAGTCTTGTCGAAGTTGTTATCTTCACGCTGGATCAGGTCCTGCGTGGCTTCTCTCGGGGGCCCCTGGGGAGTTCTCCCCTTCTGGCTAAGGCCTTCAAGGGGTAGGTGGACCCGGGCTCGCCTTGGATGACCTAAGGCGTCTTCCCCTTCTGGCAAGGCCTTCAAGTGGTTGACGGACCTTAGGCGGCCCCCGAGAGGTATGTTCGAGGCACGGAGGCATGCCGTAGCTGGCTAACGCCTTGGCCCGTCACCGTCGGAACTGGAGTCCTCACCGTCATGCACTGTCTTTATGACACGCTGAGGCTCCTGGAACCCCACCTGGTGGGCAGCGGTGACTGGGGCATCGGCCTTCTGTTTGCCATCCCTCTGAGGGTAGGGCGGTGCTTTAGCCCTCTGCTGTCTTCCATTGCGGAAGCGCTCTGCGAGCCTCTGGATCTCCCAGCACTCGGCAGCAGTATGGTTGCAGGTGCCATGCACAGGGCATAGCCCGCTTTGGCCACTGTCTGGGGCCGGTGATTGCCGCTGCCTCTTGTCGGGGCGTGGCCCCCGAGCTCCACTGGTTGTCGCAGCTGCGGCGACGGGGGCCGTGAATGGTGACTTCATCTTTCCACTCCTCCAGTTCTTGGTCTTCTTGCCACCCCCATAGGAAGCAGCACCGGTCCCGGGCTGCCCTCCTGACTCGGAGGTCGGCATTGCGTGCCAGTTCTGCCCTTCAGCCGCTCTGGCGCACTTGTCCGCCAGGCTAAAGAGCTCCGAGACGTCGCGGACCTCTCTGGTCGCGAGCTTCTCAAGCATTTTCTCGTCCCGGACACCCTGTCGGAACGCCAACACCATAGAGGCGCTTTGGATATGTGGGATGGTGTTGCACACCTGAGAGAACCGCTGGATGAAAGAGCGCAGCGACTTCCCAGGTTGTTGTTTGACGGCGTGGAGGTCGAGCTCCGTGCTGGGACGGGTGTAGGAGCTGCCGAAGTTGGCGACGAACTGCCGGCAGAGCTCACCCCAGGAGGTTATAGACCCCTGAGGTAGATTCATGAGCCAGGACCGGGCTGGGCCGGTCAAGGCGACGGGGAAGTAGTTGGCCATGACAGCCTCGTCGCCTCCTGCAGCAAGTACAGCGGTGGAGTAGATCTGGAGGAACTCCGCTGGGTTGACGCTACCGTCGTACTTCTCAGGCAAGTGCGGGCGAAACTTGCGCGGCCACCTTGCGAAGCGAAGGTGGGGTGCAAGGGCCGCACATCCTGCACCTGCTGCTGCAGGTACTGGCACTGCGAACAGGTGGTTCACACCTGGCACCGCGTATCCCAGCATGGGCAAGGCTGCCCCATAGACCGGGGCCGCTACTTGCGGCGCATATGGTGGTGGCATATGTTGCGCAGCATATGCCTGAGGCGGGGCTCGCATGGCGAAGGCCTGCCCTTCTGGTTGCGTCGAGGCCGACGACATGCTGTCGCCTGCCTCATGGTTGCGACGCCTTTCTCGATGTCGCTCGAGGTACACCCGGGCGTCCTGCCCCAAGTGGCACCGTTCCAGTTCCCTTCGCAAGTCCGTCGACAGGAGCCTGGAGGAGCTGGAATCCGCCGTTAGCCCGTCAACTGTGGGTGTGCGCGTCAGCGACACAGCCGGTTGCCCTGGGCGCCGTCCTCGCCGAAACCGAGGGTTCGCGGCGGCGACGACGAGGCAGTCCACCTCGCGGACCTATTGCTGGGTCGCTGAATGGGGTGCATCCCCCGCAGGTGGGTTGCGCAGCAGCGCTCTTGCTGCAGCTAGCGCACCTCCATGGTGTACGCTCAGCGCTGCAGAAGACCTCACACTGGTCGGGGCCTGCATAGCCGGAGTCGGCGTTGCCGGAGTCGGCTGCTGGCTACCCGCTTGTGCCGACACACTCCGTCCTGAGTGCGTCGACATGTACTCCCCGCTGGTCACGGTTCGCCGTGAATGCGGAGGGGGAGAGTTTGCCGCTGAAGGGAGCTTGGTCATCTTCGTCGGTGGAAACTCGTCGCGCTAGGGGAAAAGCCCCCTTCCTGGCGCGCCAAATGTCGAAGTGTTCGGTCGACACTTCCCCCGGGCCTGCACTGGGCAGCCCGCGGAGGTTCTTTTTTCGGAGGGGCTAGTTCCTAGCGGAGAGCTTGTGCAGATGGACGAGTTAGTGAGAGCTTGACACGGAGAGTTTTATGTGGTTCAGGCCGCCGGAGCGTAAAACCCTACGTCCACGGCGAGTTATGGAGCTCGCTGTATTGCTTGCTGCTCAGGGCCGGGGGCCTGAGCTTGGGGGTGAGTTACAGCTTGAGAGTGTATGGCTAGCGTATGAGTTGCAAAATGCGAACCCTTGCTATCGACGCCTACCCGAGCCTTTTATAGTCCAAGACTCGGGCGGCTTACAAGGGGTGCCGGGACCCGACAGATGATCCCGGGAAGATTGTCTATTATCTACCGTATCTGTAGTTACGCCGGTAGTTGCCTCTGGTCGAAGGCTTCTGAGTCTTCATCTTGCCGCCCTGCCCATGCCGCACGCTAGTCGTAGTGGTTGATGACGGTGCAGGCGGCATGGGATGTCTTGTCGCAGCGTTTATTAGCTGGCAGGTTCTGACACCGCGCGCCAGTCTGTGATGCGACTGGGCGCAACGGCACCTGACAGACGCGTGCTCCGTGTTTCCGCGTCATGGGAAGACGCAGGCCTTGAATACCTTGTACGGGCAAGGTGTGGGGCGCCTTTACGCCCTCTGCCTACCGCTTGGGGGCGGGCAGCACCGTTCTTCTGGCCACGTGGCGGGTCCGGAGCCCTTCTCTGAGGAGAGAAGGGTCCGGCCTGCGGGGCACGTGGAGCCTCCGGACCTCTCCCCACGGAGGGGGAGGTCCGGCTTCTGTATGCCACGTGGTGGGCCCGGAGCTCTACTCTGCGGAGAGGGAGGACCGGCCCCGCTGGACGCGTGGCATCTTCGGACCTCTCTCCCGCGGAGGGGGAGGTCCGGCTTCTGTATGCCACATGGCGGGCCCGGAGCTCTCATCTGAGGAGAGGGAGGTCCGGCCCCGCTGGACGCGTGGCGCCTTTGGAGCTCTCCCTGCGGAGAAGGGCGAGTACCTTAGACATTTTACCCTGTGCGCGGGGGTACCCCATATCTCAGGTACCGACAGTATTCAAGGCCCGCGTCTTCCCAAGACGCGGAGACGCGGAGCACGCCACTGTCAGGTGCCGTTGCACCCAGTCGCATCACAGACTGGCGCGCAGTGTCAGAGCCTGCCAGCCAATAAATGCAGCGACAAGACATCCCATGCCGCCCCCGCCGTCATCATCCACTACGACTAGCATGCGTCATGGGCAGGGCTGCAAGACGAAGACTCAGAAACCTTCGCCAGAGACAACTACCGGCATAACTGCAGATACGATAGATAATAGTCAATCTCCCCGGGACCACCTGTCGGGTCCCGGGCCCCCTTGTAAGCCACCCAAGTCTTGGACTATAAAAGGCTCGGCTAGGCAACGTTAGCAGGGGTTCGGACTCTAGCCGTTGGCACCCTGGGTTCGCACCTCCGCAACTCATACGCTAGCCATTCACACCCAAGCTGTAACTCACCCCCAAGCTCAGGACTCCAGCCCTGAGCAGCAAGCAATACAGCGAGCTCCATAGCTCGCCGTGGACGTAGGGTTTTACGCTCCGGCGGCCTGAACCACGTAAAACTCACCGTGTCAAGCTCTTACTAACTCGTCCATCCGCGCAAGCTCTCCGCAAGGGTCTAGCCCCACCAAAAAAAGAACCTCCGCGGGCTGCCCAGTGCAGACCCGGGGGAAGTGTCGACCGAACACTTCGACATTTGGCGCGCCAGGTAGGGGGCTTTCCCTTGCGCGATGAGTTTCTGCCGATGAAGATGACCAAGCTTCCTTCAGCGGCAAACTCTCCTCCCCCGCGTTCGCGGTGAACCATGACCAGGGGGGAGTACATGTCGACACACTCAGGACGGAGTGTGTCGGCACAAGCTGGGAGCCAGCAGCCGGCTCTGGCAGCGCCGACCCCAGCAATGCAGGCTCCAACCAGCGTCATGTCTTCAGTAGCGCTGGGCGTACCCGGCGGGGGTGCGCTAGCTGCAGCAAGAGCGCTACTGCACAATCCGCCTGCTGGGGACGCGCCTCAGGCAGCGACCCAGCAGTGGATTCGCGAGGTAGACCGTCTCGTCATCACCGCCGCGAACCCTCGACTTCAGTGGGGACGACGCTCCGACCAACCGGCTGTGTCGCTGATGCGCACGCCAACGAAGATGACCAAGCTTCCTTCAGCGGCAAGCTCTCCTCCCCCGCGTTCGCGGCGAACCGTGACCAGGGGGGAGTACATGTCGACACACTCAGGACGGAGTGTGTCGGCGCAAGCTGGGAGCCAGCAGCCGGCTCTGGCAGCGCCGACCCCGGCAATGCAGGCTCCAACCAGCGTCAGGTCTTCAGTAGCGCTGGGCGTACCCGGCGGGGGTGCGCTAGCTGCAGCAAGAGCGCTACTGCACAATCCGCCTGCTGGGGACATGCCTCAGGCAGCGACCCAGCAGTGGATTCGCGAGGTAGACCGTCTCGTCATCGCCGCCGCGAACCCTCGACTTCAGCGGGGACGATGCTCCGACCAACCGGCTGTGTCGCTGATGCGCACGCCAACGAAGATAACCAAGCTTCCTTCAGCGGCAAGCTCTCCTCCCCCGCGTTCGCGGCGAACCGTGACCAGGGGGGAGTACATGTCGACACACTCAGGACGGAGTGTGTCGGCGCAAGCTGGGAGCCAGCAGCCGGCTCTGGCAGCGCCGACCCCGGCAATTCAGGCTCCAACCAGCGTCAGGTCTTCAGTAGCGCTGGGCGTACACGGCGGGGGTGCGCTAGCTGCAGCAAGAGCGCTACTGCACAATCCGCCTGCTGGGGACGCGCCTCAGGCAGCGACCCAGCAGTGGATTCGCGAGGTAGACCGTCTCGTCGTCGCCACCGCAAACCCTCGACTTCGCGGGGACGACGCTCCGATCAACCGGCTGTGTCGCTGATGCGCACACCAACGGTTGACGGGCAGACGGCGGACTCCAGCTCCACCAGGCTTCCGTCAACGAACCTGAGGGCAGAGCTGGAGCGATGCCACTTGGGCCAAGATGCCCAAGTGTTCCTCGAGCGACGTCGAGAAAGGCGTCGCATCCAAGGGGCTGACGACAGCATGACGTCGGCCTCGGCCCAGCCTGAAGGGCAGATCTTCGCCACGCGAGCTCTGCCCCAGGCGTACGCCGCGCAGCATATGCCACAATCATATGCCCTGCAAACGGTGCCCTCGGTCTATGGAGCAGCCTCGCCCATACCGGGGTACACTGTGCCAGCGGCGAACCAAGCGTTCGCGGCGCCAACACCTGCAGCAACAGGAGCAGGATGTGCGGCCCTGGCGCCCCACCTTCGCTTCGCGAGGTGGCCGCGCAAGTTTCGGCCGCACCTGCCCAAAAAGTACGACGGCAGCGTCAACCCGGCGGAGTTCCTCCAGATCTACTCCACCGCCGTACTTGCCGCAGGAGGAGATAAGGCTGTCATGGCCAACTGCTTCCCCGTCGCCTTGACCGGCCCAGCCCGGTCTTGACTAATGAACCTCCCTCAGGGTTCCATAACTTCCTGGGGAGAGCTCTGCCGACAGTTTATCGCCAACTTCGGCAGCTCCTACACCCGTCCCGGCACGGAGCTTGACCTCCACGCCATCAAGCAACAACCTGAGAAGTCACTGCGCTCCTTCATCCAGCAGTTCTCCCAGGTACGCAACACCATCCCGCACATTCGAAGTGCTTCTGTGGTGGTAGCGTTCCGGCAGGGTGTCCGGGACGAGAAGATGCTTGAGAAGCTTGCGACCAGAGAGGTCTGCGATGCCTCTGAGCTCTTCAGCCTGGCGGACAAGTGCGCCAGAGCAGCCAAAGGGCGGAATTGGCACTCACTGCCAGCTTCCGAAGACGGAAGACAGCCCGAAGATGGCGGAGTTCAAGCTGAGCTCCAGACCACGTCAGACAGCCAAGAGCCAAGCACTGGCTGACTTTGTGGCTGAGTGGACGCCAACGAAGGCTGACCCAGGGGGCCGCGAAGACGGTGAACCAATGTACCGAGCTCCGGTCTTCACCGGGCCTCACTGGACGCTCTTCTTCGACGGCTTCTTGCGAAAGCAGGGGGCCAGTGCCGGCGTACTGTTTCTCATGCCATCGGGGGAGCGGTCTGGGTACATGGTGCGTCTCAATTCCAAGGCGATCAACAACTTGGCAGAGTATGAAGCACTCATCTTTGGCATAAAAGACAGTCCTGCCTCTGGGCGCTCGCCAGTTGTTGGCGCAGGGCGACTCCCAGCTAGTTATCAAGCAAGTTAAGGGTGAATGCCCCTGCAATGACCCACAGCTAGCCGCTTATCTGCTCCACGTGCGGATGTTGGAGAAAGAGTTCCTCGCCTTGGACCTGCGCCATGTACCGCGCGCTGGCAAGGCCGCAGCTGACGACCTCTCAACGAAGGCCTCCATCGGAGCCCCTGCACCCGAAGGAGTCTTCGAGAGGACGTTGCTGCGGTCCACAGCCCGGCCCGCCGAGCCGGGCGAAGGGGGCTGAACCAGTGCCTCGAAGCTAGGCAATCCCGGCGGCCATGGATGCCACTAAAGGATCGTAAGCGTCACTGGGGACTCCGTGCAACCCAGGGCTCAAGATCAAGAAGCTCAAGTAGTCCCGATGCATGGACCACGGAGGTCCGGGACTCCTTGAAGGACATCCTTCCTGATGAACGTGCATTCGCTGAACGGGTGGTGCGGATGGCTAAGTGCTACGCGCTGGTATCTTTACTGGCGTGGCGCCACGACATCCTATTGCGGTGCATAACCCAGGAGGAAGGCTGCGAATAGCTCGCAGTAGTCCAAGGAGACGAGTGCTGGGAACGCTCATCGTCCCGCACGCTGGTCGGTTAAGCCACCCGGCATGGCTCCTACTGACCGAGAGCCACCTGGACGCCGTCAAACCGTTTAGGGATGCAATGCGTGCCAGGTCCACGCCAAGTAGACCCACACAACCGGTGCAGACGCGCACCCAAAGCCGTCGGGGGATACCGGCTCCTCCATGTCGAGGGCCAGCCGGACTTCCCAGGGCCGGGTCACGGGAACTACCCTTCCACATGGTATGCGGGGCCGAAGCCGTGCTTCCCCCTGAGATCGCCATGGGGGTCCCCCCGTGTCCGGCGTACGACGAAGCCACGCATGACCCGCTCTGTGTGAAGACAGGCGCTCCGACGCCACCCCAGTAAGTTCACCATGCTTACTTAGGTGTTTATTTAAATTACGCATTAATTTATATGAACACCTCCCCACACTCTAGACAGTGTGCGTCCATTGTACACTCGGTTCCTCTTTCCTGCTCTCATGCATAGTCGATATTTGCCGTCCTGCCGAAGGCAGTAGTGCTTGGGGTACCTGCCAGAGGCTCGGTGGCCTTTTGGATCTCCCCCTGTAAGGGTACTGTCGAAGTGTGCGATCGACACTTCCCCCGGGCCTGCACTGGGCAGCCCGCGGAGGTTCTTTTTTCGGAGGGGCTAGTTCCTAGCGGAGAGCTTGCGCGGATGGACGAGTTAGCGAGAGCTTGACACGGGAAGTTTTACGTGGTTCAGGCCGCCGGAGCGTAAAACCCTACGTCCACGGCGAGCTATGGAGCTCGCTGTATTGCTTGCTGCTCAGGGCTGGGGGCCTGAGCTTGGGGGTGAGTTACAGCTTGAGAGTGTATGGCTAGCGTATGAGTTGCAGAATGCGAACCCCTGCTATCGACGCCTAACCGAGCCTTTTATAGTCCAAGGCTCGGGCGGCTTACAAGGGAAGCCGGGACCCGACAGGTGGTCCCGGGAAGATTGTCTATTATCTACCGTATCTGTAGTTATGCCGGTGGTTGCCTCCGGTCGAAGGCTTCTGAGTCTTCCTTTTGCGGCCCTGCCCATGCCGTGCGCTAGTCGTAGTGGTTGATGATGGCGCAGGCGGCATGGGATGTCTTGTCGCGGCGTTTATTACCTGTCAGGTTCTGACACCGCGCGCCAGTCTGTGATGCGACTGGACGCAACGGCACCTGACAGGCGCGTGCTCCGCGTTTCCTCGTCTTGGGAAGACGAGGGCCTTGAATTCCTTGTACGGGCAAGGTGAGGGGCGCCTTTACGCCCGCTGCCTACCGCTCGGGGGTAGGCAGCACCGTTCTTCCAGCCACGTGGCGGGTCCGGAGCTCTTCTCTGAGGAGAGGGAGGTCCGGCCCCGCTGGACGCGTGGCGCCTCCGGACCTCTCTCCCGCGGAGGGGGAGGTCCGGCTTCTGCATGCCACGTGGCGGGCCCGGAGCTCACCTCTGAGGAGAGGGAGGTCCGGCCTCGCTGGACGCGTGGCGTCTTCAGACCTCTCTCCCGCGGAGGGGGAGGTCCGGCTTCTATATGCCATGTGGCGGGCCCGGAGCTCTCCTATGAGGAGAGGGAGGTCCGGCCCCGCCAGACGCGTGGCGCCTTCGGAGCTCTCCCTGCGGAGAAGGGCGAGCACCTTAGGCATTTTACCCTGTGCGCGGGGGTACCCCATATCTCAGGTACCGACAGTGGCCCCCGGGCCCATCTCGGAGGAGATAGCGAGCCCGAGCAGGGACCTCCGTCTCTTCCGATCCGCGCACTTTCTCTAAGTCCCGACTTGACCGCTGCTGGAGCACGAACGGCCGCGGGGTCGTGAGAGCGTGCGCCCACTTGATGATTGCTTTTACTGCAGTTGTTCCCAAGGCTGCCACTTCTGCACGTTGCGGCGCTTTCTTCGGGAACCGCCGAAGGGCCTTGCCGGCTCATCTTCTTAGGAGACTGACTCCTTGCCCCCACCGCTCCAGTTAAGCGGCTTGGGCCCACCCGTCATCGGCACTCGGTCTAGGAACCGAAGCAGTTGCGGGTGCGGGGTATTCGAAGAGTTCCGAATCGCTTGGAACTGCACCGGGAAGCTTTTTAGAGGGGGTCTCACCCACGTTGTAGCTTCCCTTAGCACTCCTCTGCGTTTCTTCTTGGACTCTTGCGTTTTTGCTTTCTTGCCTTTGAGCTCTCCCTTGCCATGGCTTCCAACCCGCTGCCAGAGAAGAAACGCGCCCGATCTCCTCCAGCAACGGCGCCGGTGCCAAGTCGGGATTCTGGGGTGCCTGACACTCCCTCCGGTGGCGACTTGAAGAGGCCCCGGGCTGATGTGCTAGGGGAAGCCTCTGTGGCGTCCCCTGTTCCGCCAGTCCAAGCGACTGCGGAGCGGTCGTCGGAGACGGTAGCGGGCTCTGTAAATCCTACCCCGGCTCGGAAGTCGGGGTTCAGAGCCCGCTGGAGTGTCCGCGCTTCCCGGCCTTCCCCGTCTTGCGGGGAATCTGTGCCGATGCGCTCAGAGCCAGGGGCGACTGCTGCGGCCCCCAGGCCAGCGCGGAGTTATCCTGTTCCGGTGTGCCCGGACTCCGCGGCGGCGCCGTCTCTTCCTGCCGAGACGGTTACCGCGGCCCCCGAGCCAGCACAGGTTGATCCTGCACTAGGCGGCCTGGCTTCTTCTCCAGCTCCGTCTTCCCCGGCTCGTCCCCCTCCTCAGGTCAAGGAGCCTGAAGCTGAAGAAAGCCCGGCTGGCCCGGCTGCCAGGGCCGCTGGGCCAGTTTCTCCTGATCGGCGTCTCGTCTCGGCGGCTGGCGCGCCGGCTCTTCCCGAGGACGAGGTAATGGAGGAGGTCGGAGGGACTGCCCCAGCTTCTGTTGCTCCATTGCCTCTGGCGGACGCCTTTGCGCTCGCCGAGTCGAGCGTCCAGCAGGTCTTGGCTGCGCTAGGGCGCGAGCGGGAGGAGTATACGGTTGAACGGGACCGCCTCCTCACCTGGGGGAACCTTTTGCGGGAGAGGACCGCGAAGGTTAAGAACGAGCTTGACTCCAGGCGGGAGTTGCTCGACTTCCGGGAAACGCTCGTCGACCGGATGAAGCGGGCTGTTGACCGCATGGACACCCAGTCGCGGCGGATCAACAGGGAGGCCCTGGAGGCTCACGCCCGGGCCGAAGAGAGCCTCTCAGCTGCTGTGGAAATACAGCAGCGGTTGGAGCGCCGCGAACTCGCCGTTGAGGAGCGGGAGCGTTCCGTGGCAGCTGAGGCAGAGAGGGTCGCCGCGCAGCTGGCTGCGGGTGAGGATGACCTCCGAGCTCGGATGGAGGAACTGGAGGTTCTGAAGGTAGACCTCGACTTGAGGGATGAACAGGTCTCCCATGATCGCCGGGCGGCCTTGGACCGCGAGTTGACTGCCGGCTTCAGGGCCACTGAGTTGGAGCGGCTAGCCGAGACCCTCCGCCTTCGGGAGAGTTCCCTGGCGGCCCAGGAGAAGGAATTCTCCGAGAGGAACCTGGAGGCTCTGCGGGCGGCCCACCGCGAGGTGGAGGAACTCTCAGCCCTACGGTCCTCCGAGGCCCTTGCGGTCTCAGGCTTCGTGGATCGGGCGGGGTCCGCCCTGATCCCTCTTGGTTTCAGTCCGGTGAGGGCCGCAACTCCCGCATTGCAGGTGGCAGAGGTGATCCCTGCATTGGAGTCGATCGGCGCCAAGCTGGACAGACTCGACTCGGTGGTCGCCAGCGAGCTTGAAGCCGAGGGCCGCGGCTTAGCTTTAGAGGTCGCCTCGCATGTGCTGGCATGCTTCAAGAGCCGCGACCCCTCTTTCTCACTGGAGCCAGCAAGAGAGGGCCCAGCCGCGGAGCGGGAGGAAGCTGCCAGGGCTGAAGTCGCGGATGTGGCCGCCCTTGTAGCAGCAAGGTTCCGGCGAGAGCCGGGCGGTCCTTAGGACTTGCTTTTCCTTTTTTATCGAGTCTGTAGTCCAGCTCAAGGAGCCTTGCTTAAATTGACTCTCTTGGATACTTGTGTCTGTGATGCTTTTTCCCTCCTTCTTGGCTTTGCCTGGCTGAGTCCTTAGCTCCGCAAGGTACTCAGAGGTCATTTCCAATCTCGGAGCTTCGCTCAGACACCCCCCCCCCGGGTCCTAACTGTGTTAGGGGCCCCCGGAGGTCTCCGAACCTCGCCCTATGGGGGGGGCTCCAAATCTGCCGGCCACGTGGTGGGTCCGGAGCTCCTCCTTAAGAGACGGGAGCTCCGGTCATGTTGGACACGTAAGGCTTTCGGAGCCCTCCTGCTGAGGGGGGAGGTCCGGTTCCTGCCTGCCACGTGGCGAGCCCGGAGCCCTCAAGGAAGGAGTTCCGGGCCTGCTGGACACGCGGGGCCCCCGGGCCCTGCCCCTCTGAGGGGGCAGGTCCCGGTCCTTCCAGTCCCAGGACGGTGTAGCTGGTAGCTCCTTTCCCCCCGCTTCATGCAGTCCCTATTGCCGTAACCTGAAGGTCCTGCACACAGGTAGAGGAAACGTAATTCTCCTCGGGGGGGTCCTCCCCTCCTGTCTCCTAGTCTTATCCGTCTTATGGTCCTGGCCCGCTATACGGGGCTTGGGCAATTCTGTGCACGAGGCGCCGGAGCTCCGGCTCCCTCCGAGGTCCGGGTACGGCCGTCCGATCCCTAGTACCGGGCCATGCGCTGGGGAAGCAGAGTGCACGCGCTTTGGGTTCATGACCAGGCAAAGTGGACGTACTCCCCTGGACCTCCGGGGAGCAGGATGCGCATGCTTTGGGCTCTGGGCCGGCTAAGCTGGATACGCACCCTGGACTCCCCATGCACAATGCTGGCCTTTCCTGGAGGTGACCAACTGACACCGCAACACCTGACTGGGGGAGGCCCGAGAGACTCACTCGGCCATCGGCAGGTGCCTCAAGCGCAGCCGCCTTCGGGAGGATAGCAAATGCCGACTATGGGTGAACGCAGGAGAGGGGGAGCTAGACGTATGATGAACATACAGAGATAGTGCAATCATAAAAATTAATGCATAATTTAAATGAGCGCATGAGAAGGAGCTAAGTAGAACAGGTCTCTGTATTCGCGCCCATAGGTTGAATTCTGACTGTTTGTGGGAGCAATGTTCCGCCTCATCTACAAGGGAAGCAAGACTCTACGCGCTTAGGGTCGGAACCAGGCTAAACTGGACGTAGTCCTGTACCGTCCCTTGAGACTTAGCTACCCCAAGCTCTGTTCCTAAGTTCTATGGGGTCTATTACAGAAGTGAATAACCCTGTTCTACTGATGCTCAGCAAGTAGGACTTACAGTGTTGCTCCATGGCAAGGATTTTTGGGAATGGATCCCACTCTCGGTTGAAAGGCATGTGTACCTGGGGCGGCAGCTTTCATGATTCGGAAGGGACCTTCCCTACTGGGGGAGAGCTTATGGGTCCTTCTTGGAATATAGCGTGCCGCTTCACCAGGCTGCCTTCTTGCGGGCCCCCGTCGCGTCTGGTTCTTTGGCGGTAGTGCTTAGAGCATTAGCCGAGACCATGCGTTGTGGGGTGTTCCCTGCAAGCCGAGTCTTGTCGAAGTTGTTGTCTTCACGCTGGATCAGGTCCTGCGTGGCTTCTCTCCGGGGCCCCCGGGGAGTTCTCCCCTTCTGGCTAAGGCCTTCAAGGGGTAGGTGGACCCGGGCTTGCCTTAGATGACCTAAGGCGTCTCCCCCTTCTGGCAAGGCCTTCAAGGGGTTGACGGACCCTAGGCGGCCCCCGAGAGGTATGTTCGAGGCACGGAGGCATGCCGCAGCTGGCTAACACCTTGGCCCGTCACCGTCAGAACTGGAGTCCTCACCGTCATGCACTGTCTTTATGACACGCTGAGGCTCCTGGAACCCCACTTGGTGGGCAGCGGTGACTGGGGCATCGGCCTTCTGTTTGCCATCCCTCTGAGGGTAGGGCGGTGCTTCAGCCCTCTGCTGTCTTCCATTACGGAAGCGCTCTGCGAGCCTCTGGATCTCCCAGCACTCGGCAGCTGTATGGTTGCAGGTGCCATGCACGGGGCATAGCCCGCCCTGGCCACTGTCTGGGGCCGGTGATTGCCGCTGCCTCTTGTCGGGGCGCGGCCCCCGAGCTCCGCTGGTTGTCGCAGCTGCAGCGACGGGGGCCGTGAATGGTGGCTTCATCTTTACACTCCCCTGGTTCTTGGTCTTCTTGCCACCCCCATAGGCAGCAGCACCGGACCCGGGCTGCCCTCCTGACTCGGAGGTCGGTAGTGCGTGCCAGTTCCGCCCTTCGGCTGCCCTGGCGCACTTATCCGCCAGGCTAAAGAGCTCCGAGACGTCGCGGACCTCTCTGGTCGTGAGCTTCTCGAGCATTTTCTCGTCCCGGACACCCTGTCAGAACGCCACCACCACAGAGGTGCTTTGGATATGTGGGATAGTGTTGCGCACCTGAGAGAACCGCTGGATGAAAGAGCGCAGCGACTCCCCAGGTTGTTGCTTGACGGCGTGGAGATCGAGCTCCGTGCCGGGACGGGTGTAGGAGCTGCCGAAGTTGGCGACGAACTGCCGGCAGAGCTCACCCCAGGAGGTTATGGACCCCTGGGGCAGATTCATGAGCCAGGACCGGGCTGGGCCGGCCAAGGCGACGGGAAAGTAGTTGGCCATGACAGCCTCATCGCCTCCTGCAGCAAGTACGGTGGTGGAGTAGATCTGGAGGAACTCCGCCGGGTTGACGCTTCCGTCGTACTTCTCGGGCAAGTGCGGGCGAAACTTGCGCGGCCACCTTGCGAAGCGAAGGTGGGGCGCAAGGGCCGCACATCCTGCACCTGCTGCTGTAGGTACTGGTGCTGCGAGCAGGTGGTTCACACCTGGCACCACGTATCCCGGCATGGGCAAGGCTGCACCATAGGCCGGGGCCGCTACTTGCGGCGCATATGGTGGTGGCATATGTTGCGCAGCATATGCCTGAGGCGGGGCTCGCATGGCGAAGGCCTGCCCTTCCGCTTGTGTCGAGGCCGATGACATGCTGTCGCCTTCCTCATGGTTGCGACGCCTTTCTCGACGTCGCTCGAGGTACACTCGGGCGTCCTGCCCCAAGTGGCACCGCTCCAGTTCCCTTCGCAGGTCCGTCGATAGGAGTCTGGAGGAGCTGGAATCCGCCGTTAGCCCGTCAACCGTGGGTGTGCGCGTCAGCGACACAGCTGGTTGCCCTGGGCGCCGCCCTCGCCGAAACCGAGGGTTCGCGGCGGCGACGACGAGGCGGTCCACCTCACGGACCCATTGCTGGGTTGCTGAATGGGGCGCATCCCCTGCAGGTGGGTTGCGCAGCAGCGCCCTTGCTGCAGCTAGCGCGCCTCCATGGTGTACGCTCAGCGCTGCAGAAGACCTCACGCTGGTCGGGGCCTGCATAGCCGGAGTCGGCGTTGCCGGAGTCGGCTGCTGGCTACCCGCTTGTGCCGACACATTCCGTCCTGAGTGCGTCGACATGTACTCTCCGCTGGTCACGGTTTGCCGTGAATGCGGAGGGGGAGAGCTTGCCGCTGAAGGGAGCTTGGTCATCTTCGTTGGCGGAAAGCTCGTCGCGCTAGGGGAAAAGCCCCCTACCTGGCGCGCCAAATGTCGAAGTGTGCGATCGACACTTCCCCCGGGCCTGCACTGGGCAGCCCGCGGAGGTTCTTTTTTCGGAGGGGCTAGTTCCTAGTGGAGAGCTTGCGCGGATGGACGAGTTAGCGAGAGCTTGACACGGGAAGTTTTACGTGGTTCAGGCCGCCGGAGCGTAAAACCCTACGTCCACGGCGAGCTATGGAGCTCGCTGTATTGCTTGCTGCTCAGGGCCGGGGGCCTGAGCTTGGGGGTGAGTTACAGCTTGAGAGTGTATGGCTAGTGTATGAGTTGCAGAATGCGAACCCCTGCTATCGACGCCTACCCGAGCCTTTTATAGTCCAAGGCTCGGGCGGCTTACAAGGGAAGCCGGGACCCGACAGGTGGTCCCGGGAAGATTGTCTATTATCTACCGTATCTGTAGTTATGCCGGTGGTTGCCTCCGGTCGAAGGCTTCTGAGTCTTCCTTTTGCGGCCCTGCCCATGCCGTGCGCTAGTCGTAGTGGTTGATGACGGCGCAGGCGGCATGTGATGTCTTGTCGTGGCGTTTATTACCTGTCAGGTTCTGACACCGCGCGCCAGTCTGTGATGCGACTGGATGCAACGGCACCTGACAGGCGCGTGCTCCGCGTTTCCGCGTCTTGGGAAGACGCGGGCCTTGAATTCCTTGTACGGGCAAGGTGAGGGGCGCTTTTACGCCCGCTGCCTACCGCTCGGGGGCAGGCAGCACCGTTCTTCCAGCCACGTGGCGGGTCCGGAGCTCTTCTCTGAGGAGAGGGAGGTCCGGCCCCGCTGGACGCGTGGCGCCTTCGGACCTCTCTCCCGCGGAGGGGGAGGTCCGGCTTCTGCATGCCACGTGGCGGGCCCGGAGCTCACCTCTGAGGAGAGGGAGGTCCGGCCTCGCTGGACGCGTGGCGTCTTCGGACCTCTCTCCCGCGGAGGGGGAGGTCCGGCTTCTGTATGCCACGTGGCGGGCCCGGAGCTCTCCTCTGAGGAGAGGGAGGTCCGGCCCCGCCAGACGCGTGGCGCCTTCGGAGCTCTCCCTGCGGAGAAGGGCGAGCACCTTAGGCATTTTACCCTGTGCGCGGGGGTACCCCATATCTCAGGTACCGACAGGTACTGTACCGCCAGTTGGTCTCCTCCGAGAAAAGACCTACGCTAGACCGGGGGGTCAGGAGCCTTGTTTTGCCCGGTCTTGCACCCAAAGCATGCGCACTCTGCCCCCCGGCGCTGCGGTCTGAGTACCAGGGGGCCGGACGGTTACACCCTGACTGGGGCTGGGGCCAGACCTCCGGGACCAAGTGCACTGGATTACCCAAGCCCCGTATTCCGGCCTGGGACAGTAAGCCAAATGAGACTAAGGGACAGGAAAGGGAGGACCACTGAGCAGTTCCGGACCTCCGCCCCCACAGCTGGGCCGAGCTCCGAGGCCAGCCCTCGCCCTCTTTTCAGAGGCGAGCGCTGATGCCGGACCTCACGCCCTTCGCTGGCCTGAGCTCCGATGACTTCCGGACTCCGCCTCCACAGCCAGGCCGAGCTCCGAGGCCAGCCCTCGCCCTCCTTTCAGAGGCAAGCGCTGATGCCGGACCTCACGCCCTTCGCTGGCCTGAGCTCCGATGACCTCCGGACCTCACGCCCTTCGCTGGCCTGAGCTCCGATGACTTCCGGACTCCACCTCCACAGCCAGGCCGAGCTCCGTGGCCAGCCCTCGCCCTCCTTTCAGAGGCGAGCGCTGATGCCGGACCTCACGCCCTTCGCTGGACTGAGCTCCGATGACTCCCGGACCTTCGCCCCCACGGCTGGGCCATGTTCCGAGGCCAGCCCTCGCCCTCCTTTCAGAGGCGAGCGCTGATGCCGGACCTCACGCCCTTCGCTGGCCTGAGCTCCGATGACCTCCGGACCTCATGACCTTCACTGGCCTGAGCTCCGATGACTTCCGGATCTCCGCCCCCACAGCTGGGCCGAGCTCCGATGCCAGCTTTTGCCCTCCTTTCAGAGGCGAGCCCTGATGCCGGACCTCATGCCCTTCATGGACCTGAGCTCCGATGACTTCCGGACCTCCGCCCCCACAGCCGGGCCGAGCTCTGATGCCAGGCTTCACCCTCTCCTAAGAGGCAGAACTCCGAAGCCGTCAAGACCCTGCCAGCACAGGGAATACTCAAGACAAGAAAGTGCGCGGGTAGGAGAAGGCCTCACCTCGGGCTCGTTACCTCACCCGAGGAGAGCCCGGGGGCCACTGTCGGTACCCGCGATATGGGGTACCCCCGTGCACAGGGGAAAATGCCTAAGGAACTCGCCCTTCTCCGCAGGGAGAGCTCCGAAGGCGCCACGCGTCCGGCGGGGCCGGACCTCCCTCTCCTCAGAGGAAAGCTCCGGGCCCGCCACATGGCATACAGAAGCCGGACCTCCCCCTTCCGCGGGAGAGAGGTCCGAAGGCGCCGGGTGTCCAGCAGGGCCGGACCTCCCTCTCCTCAGAGGAGAGCTCCGGGCTTGCCACGTGGCCGACAGAAGCCGGGCCTCCCCCTCCGCGGGGAGAGGTCCAAAGGCTCCACGTGTCCCACGGGGCCGGACCCCCTCTCCTCTGAGGAGAGCTCCGGGCCCGCCATGTATCCAGCAGAAGAGCGCTGCCTGCCCCCGAGCGGTAGGCGGCGGGCGTAAAGACGCCCCATACCTTGCCCGTACAAGGTATTCAAGGCCCGCGTCTTCCCAAGACGCGGAGACGCGGAGCACGCCACTGTCAGGTGCCGTTGCGTCCAGTCGCATCACAGACTGGCGCGCAGTGTCAGAGCCTGCCAGCCAATAAACGCAGCGACAAGACATCCCATGCCGCCCCCGCCGTCATCATCCACTACGACTAGCATGCGGCATGGGCAGGGCTGCAAGACGAAGACTCAGAAACCTTCACCAGAGACAACTACCGGCATAACTGTAGATACGGTAGATAATAGTTAATCTCCATGGGACCACCTGTCGGGTCCCGGGCCCCCCTTGTAAGCCACCCAAGTCTTGGACTATAAAAGGCTCGGGTAGGCAATATTAGCAGGGGTTCGGACTCTAGCCGTTGGCACCCTGGGTTCGCACCTCCGCAACTCATACGCTAGCCATTCACACCCAAGCTGTAACTCACCACCAAGCTCAGGAATCCGGCCCTGAGCAGCAAGCAATACAGCAAGCTCCATAGCTCGCCGTGGACGTAGGGTTTTACGCTCCGGCAGCCTGAACCACGTAAAACTCACCGTGTCAAGCTCTTACTAACTCGTCCATCCGTGCAAGCTCTCCGGAAGGGTCTAGCCCCACAGAAAAAAGAACCTCCGTGGGCTGCCCAGTGCAGACCCAGGGGAAGTGTCGACCGAACACTTCGACAGAGGGCAAGCATAAGGTCGATGTCCCGAACAGCGTCGACCACCAAGTGGAGTTCCAGTAGCCTCAGTGCGCCGTGAAGGCGGTACGCAACCATGAGGACTCCAGCTCCAGCGACGATGAGCATCGAAAGAAGCTCTACGTCATATACGGCGGGTCCGCCGACCCCTCGTCTCGAAGCGCAGTCAAGACTCTGCGCCAAGCGGTAGCGTCGGTGGCTCCACTCCCAAGTGCCGCACCGCACCTCAAGTGGATGGGAACCCCCATCAGCTTTGACGCCACCGACTGCCCCAGGAACATGGCTGGGGCCGGCCAACTACCGCTCTTGGTAGCTCCTACCATCGCCAACGTGAGGATGTACCACGTTTTGGTAGATGGTGGAGCTGGGCTGAACCTCATCAGCCGTGCAGCTTTCCAGAAGCTGCAGATCCCGATGGCCAAGCTCACCCCATCAAGCCCGTTCTCAGGGGTAGGGCCGGGACAGGTCGTTCCCTACGGCAACATCAGCCTCCCGGTGACCTTCGGAGCTCCAGACAGTTATCGGACAGAATACATTCTGTTCGACGTAGCGGAGATCGACCTCCCCTTCAACGCCATAATTGGCAGGCCAGCCCTGTACCGATTCATGCCAGTAGCCCACTACGGCTACCTCGTCCTAAAGATGCCTACACCAACGGGCGTCCTCAGGATTCGTGGAGACCGCACTGCTGCAGTGTCGGCCTTAGAGAAACTCCAAGCGCTTGCAACAGCTGGGGCACCGGCCCCTGGCAGTGCAGAGCCGGACCAGCTCCACCCGAGTGCACGCCACCGTGCCTCCGCCACAGCACCCCGGGTGCAACCCCTCGACGAGGGCGGCGTCCCCTTAAAGGTCGTCCAAGTCGGCGCCGAAGCCACCCAGACCACCCGGGTAGCCGGGGGCCTGGATAGCAAATAGGAAGGCGCGCTCGTCACCTTCCTCCGGCACAACGTTGACGTGTTTGCATGGCAGCCGTCACAGATGCCGGGGATCCCCAGGGAGGTGATCGAGCACCACTTAAAAGTCTTTCCCGATGCCCGGCCAGTTCAACAGAAGCCCCGCAAGCAGTCCATCGAGCGGCAAAACTTCATTCGTGAAGAAATCAAGAAGCTGCTGGACGCTGGCTTCATACGGAAAGTCCACCACCTCCGGTGGTTGGCGAACCCCGTCATTGTCCCGAAGGCCGGCGGGAAGCTCCAGATGTGCATCGACTACACCAGTCTCAATAAGGCATGTCCCAAAGATCCATTCCCTCTCCCTAGAATAGATCAAATAGTAGACTCAACATCAGGCTGTGATATGCTGTGCTTCCTAGACGCCTACTCGGGTTTCCATCAGATCCCCATGTCTAGGGAGGATGGAGAGCACACCTCCTTCATCACAGTAGATGGCCTTTATTGTTATGTCTCTATGCCTTACGGCCTAAAGAATGCTCTCCCCACCTTTGTGCGAGCAATGCACAAAACCTTTGGATAGTTAATAAGAGACTTAGTTGAGGTGTACGTCGATGACATCATTGTCAAGGTCAAGCAGGGTTCATCTTTGTTAGATAACCTAGCCTTAGTTTTTGACAAATTGTGCTCTAGACGCACCAAGCTGAACCCCGACAAATGTGTGTTCGGTGTGTCCTCTGGGAAGCTCTTAGGATTCCTGGTCTCGCACTGGGGGATTGAGGCCAACCCAGAGAAGATCAAGGCCATCGACTTGATGCGGCCTCCTGCCCGCGTCAAAGATGTCCAGAAACTCACGGGATGCTTAGCCGCGCTGAGTCGGTTTATACCGAGGCTAGCAGAGCAGGCACTCCCTTTCTTTAAGCTCCTGTGCAAGTCTGGCCCATTCGCCTGGACTGACGAAGCAGAAGAAGCTTTCCAGGAGTTGAAGCGGCTCCTGACGACCCTACCTATCATGGTAGCCCCAGAGCCCGGAGAGCACCTGTTGCTCTACATCGCGGCAACAACCGAGGTGGTGAGTATGGTCCTCGTCGCAGAGCGGCCAGACCTCTCATCTTCACGACCTGCTCCGGCAGCAGAAGACAGACGCCAGGAGGCCCCGTAGGACCGAGACGGTATCTCGGACCTCCAAGGCAACCTCCCGGAGGTCCAGGTCGGCCTCCCAGAGGTCCAGGGCGGTCTCCCGGACCCCCAAGATAAACCCCCGGGGGTCCTGTGGGACCCCCCGGGGGGCCCGTTGGGCCTCCCGAAGATCCCTCAAGACCCTCCGGAGCCCCCGGAGAGCCAAGATAGCTTAAGGGCCTCCAGGTTCCAACTCCCGGAGGCCCCCGTGGGTCCACTCATGTAACACCCCAAATTTTGATTCAAAACTCTAAACCATGCTCAGAGGGGAATTTAAAAATTTTTGGACGTGTTGCATGTTTTGCAAAAATTCAAATTCAAACTGGAATTCAAATTATACTCAAAACAGAAAAGAAATGGAAAAAGAAAAAAGGAAAACGGGAAAAAAACCGGCCAGTGGGCCGAAACCCGCCAGCCGGCCCAGCTACTCCCGCGCCAGCCCGCCCCCGCGCGCGCCGCGCTGCCTCTCACAGACGGGTGGGACCCGTCTGTCATCCCTAACCCCGCGACCCCGGACTCTCTCTCGCGCGCACGATCGCAACCGATCGGGAAACCCGTCCCCGCAGCCCGAATTCTGGTCCCAAACGACTCAAACTCGATCGCAACAGACCCACCGCCCTCCCCCGGCTATAAAAACCCCAGCTCCGATCAGTTTTTCCCACGCGATCGCCGATTTTTACTCCGGTGAGCACCGAGACTTCGCCGGTGAATTCTGGCCGATCTAAGCTCGGAAACTCTGATCTAACTCGCTGGTCTTGATCCACCGCCTCCGGGGAACTTTGCAGGTGCAGAAAACTCGGAGAGTTACGGTGTAAACACAGCGCCGACGAGCTTCGCCGTGGTTTTGCCTCGGACCTCGCCGCCGATCACTTTCCAGGACCCCCGAGCTCGAGAAAACCCCCGAGGTGAGATCCTGACCTCCCCTCTACCGATCTACGCCATAAGATCACAGTTCTAGGTAGAATTCTCGCGGATCCGAAACTTTCCGGCGAGTTCGCCGCTTTCCGCCGCCGTGCGCCGCCGGCAGCGCCGCCCGCGCTCGATCAGAGCGACGTGGCAGCTTGTGCGCCGTTTATTTTAAATCGCACGGTAGACTTTAAAACCCCGCGTACTGGTTCGATGTTATAATCTCAGCCGTCGGTTTAAAATCGGATGGTCCACGTCAGCCCCGCGTTATAAAGACTGAAATTCTTACGTGCTACCCCCTGGGGTTCTCTGGAATTGAGAGCTAGCCCCGGAAACTTCAGATCTAGCCCCTGGAACTCCAAAAAATCATGTAAATTCATTTAAAAATCAGTTTTAGCCCCTGGACTTAATAGAAATTAGGAAAAACACCTCTGATAAGTGTAGCTAGACCCTTGGAAATTATGAAAATAATATTATAGACCCTGTAATGGGGTGAGTTCATTATTTTAGCCCTGTTTAGTATTTAATCTAAAACATTGAATATGTAACTAGTGTTTAAAAATTAAAAGGGGGACAAACATAATTGTCAAAATTAATTAAAAACTTTTTCAGTACTTAGAAAACTTTGGAGTGAGATAAAAATATATTTTTGGGTTGAAATAAATCTGTTTCATCTATTATTCACATTTAGGGACACATTTTTAAGTAAATAATAGTTATAGAAAAATAGGGAAAATAATTATGAAATAGTCTACATCAGAAGCCAAGGTCAAAATATGTTATTAAATTATTTAGGACCAGAACCTATACTGTTTAGGTGATGTATATTACTAATTTCATAATGAAATACACAATTATGCATAGGAATATAAATCTGAAAATATAGCAACTAGTAAATGATAAATGGAGTTTCTAAAATACAAAGAATTTAGTTTAGAGTTGGTAGAAATTCTGAAGGCACAAATGGAGAAGAAAAATACTTTTCATACGCATTTGGTAGTAAAAAGGTGTAGTAGTTTAATATAAGGAATTTATTTAAAACTGAAACACAACACATATAATGGTGAATGAATTTCATAAATATGAATGTGTGGTTTGTATGAAGTGTAAGTGTGAACTATGTCTTATGGATTGTTGTTTTTCTTTTGCTATGTGTGATGGTATGAAGTAGAACCTGTTCAAGAACAAGTTATTTATTTCCAAGACCAGGAATACCCATTTCAAGAGCAGCAAGAAGGAGGCAAGTGTCCTTGACCACTTTGATCCTATGCTAGGATGTGTAGATAGAATTATTTGTATTGTCAAATGAAATATGAAACCCATGCTAGGAAAGTTTTCCTAGAATTGCATTACCTTGTTTCCTTGTAGCTTGGGTTAGGATTTATTTTGTCATGTCATTTATTTACATGCATATGCTTAGCCATGCTTAGAATGGGATAATTGGGATATGAGATCGTCAATTTATTTTACCATACTCTTGAATGAGATATTGTGAGTTATGTAGAGGTAGGGATCAAGGCAAGTTGGATGTTTTGGTTGTGTGCTGGGTGCACGAGACTTGTGTTTGTGTTTAGTACTTGCCTGGATCCTAAGGACCGGTTCATGGAGCATGTAACCCGGCTTTACAGTGCCAACCACATGCTGAGATGGGGCAGCTTGGCCAATTAATTAGGTGTATCCCCGGCGTAGTATGGGTGTGTTGGATGGTGCGGGGAGTAGGTGTCAGCTGGACTACCATATGAACCGCAAGGCTCAAGAGGGGGCCACTGCAGCGGGGTTGGAGCCTCTTGTATGCTGTTAGGGGTGAAACCTCAGTGGGCCCACGTTCGTCGGGAATCCCTTTGTAAAGGCTTTGTAGTGATCTCCTGGCTGCACACCTGGGAAGTGTGAATGTGGATCGTAGCCACTGGCATAATGGAGGTTCTTTTAGTCCACCCGGCAACGGGGGATGAAATCACTACTTGTGGGTACAGTGGTACAAACTCTGCAGAGTTAAAACTGTCTTGACAGCCGTGCTCACGGTTAAGAGCGGCCTGGACTTATTCATGATTAGAGGATTGATGGTTGTGAATGTTAAGCGGGAAGCTTAACATTGGAAATGACGTTATGGTTATTGGATTATGATGATGGGATGGGAGATTGGGACCATTTCACCTGTGTAGTAATGTAGGTGCTTAATAAGCTAAGGTGATATGTATTAATTGCGTAGTGCTTTAACCATGAGTTCAACCTCTCCTTGTTCTAGCCAAGCATGATATAATTTTCCCACACTTGCTGAGTACCATTGGTACTCAACCTTGCATATTTGTTGTTTTATATTGCTGCTCAGGTCAAGATAATGAGGTGGTGTATAATGACCAAGATTTTGGACCCGAGGAAGGTTTTTAGTTTCATGAAGACCCCGGGCAACGCCTGTGATGGAGCCCTAAAAGAATAATATTCCGCTGCTAGTTTATTTACTTGTGATGAACTTATTATTGTCCATCGAGACATTTACTATGTAAGACTTACTTATATTTGACACCTGGCTTGTAATAAATGATGCTTCACTATTTGTCATCACATGTATGAGAAAATGATCCTGGCATACATGTGATATTCACTTGGTTGTTTCTTCGGAAAAACCGGGTGTGACAGAGGTGGTATCAGAGCCAAGGTTGCCCGTAGGAACGTGGACCTAGGTAGAAATGGACGTATTTAAGGGCCCTATTTTCTTAAAAACTATTTTCCAAGGTGTGGGTGGAAAAAATATTATTAAAGGAGTCATTTTCTTCATCTTACCCCAACTTTCATTCAAAATAGGATTTTTGTTTGAGATTTTATCTAACCTAATTTTAAATTCTTTTGTTTTAGATGGTTCGCATGATTCGCACCGCTCGTAAGTCCACAGGAGGGAGAGTTCCCGTAGTTGCCCTTGCCGAAAGAGAGGAGAGTCGTCCAGTGACGTACCTTTCCTACGGATTGGCAGTAGGAGATTTGTTGCGCCGTCTTCGACGTATGCTCGAAGCCGCCGGCAACACGGGCAAGCTAATCATCCACTATAACTCCACCAGGACCATCCGTGAGAAGAGGGAAGAATGGAGTTCGGAGATGAGGATTATACACGAGAATCAGCTGCTTAAGATTCACCACTCTCCAGCTTGTCGAGCAACACAAGTTGACGCGGAGAAAGATGTCACCTGGGAGGCCATCACCTGCCAGAGTCACATCTATCGTCGCCACTTGGACAAAACTGAGTACATGTATGTCCTCCAACGTGAGAGTGGTACCACGGAGTACAAGTACCCACCGGTGCAGCAAGGGACTTCCCATGAGCACATGGACTTGTGCTTGGAGGATGCTGCTATGCTCAGCACTCGACTGCAGGAGTGTCAACAAGAGCTTCAGGATGTCCGAGACACCCTGAAGGAAACAGAGGCGTTGCTGCGAGCTTGCTTAAAGGCGAGAGAAAGAGGAGATGGGAATGAACTGTGTATCACCGTGAGTGATCCATGGACTCCTGACTCCCCGGATCGCCGAACAATCAGGCGTCGTCGCACTTCTCCACCAGCAGCCTCCCCACCCAAAGCAGAGTCAGAAGGTAGCCGAAATGAGGAGGAAGATCCCGAGGAGCCAGCTCAAGAGGACGAGTAGTGTAGAGTCTTTCCCCTAGCTAGCAAGAGGCCGAGTAGTCGAGTCGTTACGTAGTTAATGGTGTGATGATGCTTGGTGTGTGACGTGAGTTGTGGAAGCCATGAGCAATTGTCCACAGCCTCGTCTTCAGATTGTTTTGCTTTGGTGTGTGAACCCACCGGAAATAATAGTGCATTTATTTGGTGTGAGATATGAACCCTCGTAAAATTTTAACAAAGCCTCAACACCTCAAAGTACCAACAAATAAAAGTAGTAAGATGATACTAAATGGTATCAAATTAACATTTGTTGATCCTGCCAGATGGCCGAAAGAGGAAAAGGACGTGCTGCCAACCCCGCCAACAACAATGATGAGGCATGCAACCCTCCTCTTTCTGGAGGCCAGGACAGGGTTGGTCGCCGTGAAGAAGTTGACCCTCTCCACCAAATGCTGGAGAATCAAAATCAACTCATCCAGAACTTGACTCAAGTGGTGGTCAACTTGCATCAAGTTCCACCTACACAAGCTGCACCACGCCAACCAAGGTTGAGTGAGTTTCTAGGAACTCAACCTCCAAAGTTTGCAAGTGCTACTGAACCTCTGGAGGCAGATGATTGGCTGAAGACCATTGAAAGTAAGATGAGGATAATACAATGCCAAGGGTATGAGAGGGTGCTGTTTGCCTCTCATCAATTACATGGACCTGCTGCTGATTGGTGGACCGCCTACGTGGCTGCCCATCATGACCCTGAGAACATCACTTGGGAAGAGTTCAAGCGTAGCTTCCGCAACCATTACATCCCAAGAGGTGAACTCAAAAACAAGAGGAAGGAGTTTTTGGGACTGCAGCAGGGAAACATGACGGTGAGGGAATACCTCACTAAATTTACTCAACTATCCCGTTATGCTCCACGAGACATAGAGACTGATGAGCAGAAACAAGATTGTTTCGTGGAAGGGCTTACCACAGAAATGCAGTGTGCAATGTCCTCAAATGAGTATGAAAGTTTTCAAAAGATGGTGGACAGAGCATTTGTGGTGGAAAGGAAGCTAAAGGCCCTGGAAAATGAGAATAAGAGGAAGGCGGGATGGTCACATCAGGCCTCAGGGAGCAACACCTGCCCACGTATGATGCAGCAACCTACGGGGCAGACGAGCCGTGCTGCGGTACCCTATTCAGCACCAAGAGGGTACAACCCAAACTACAGGCCTCCCGCAACACCAGCACAGCCGCCACGTCAGTTTGTGCAGCAGCCTCGCCCCGCATATCCACCTCGACCAGCAGTGCAAGGACCCCCAAACCAACCCCAAGACAACAAAGGCCAGTCATCTAAGATTGGGGTGCAATGTTTCAGCTGTGGTGAAGTGGGGCACTACGCCCATAAATGCCCAAAGAAGAAGCCTGCACCGCCACAACAGCAGAATGTAGTGAGAGGACGGGTGAACCACGTCACTATGGAGGAAGCACAAGAGGCACCCGACGTGGTAGTTGGTAAGTTTCCTGCCAATTTACACCTTGCAACTCTGCTGTTTGATTCTGGTGCTACCCACTCGTTCATTGCTCAAGGGTTTGTTAAGAAGTATGACCTAGCAACCACACAAATGAACCATATGCTAGCCGTAAACTCTCCAGGTGGAGAAATAAGGACAAGACAAGTGTGTCCCAAAGTGAGCCTAGACATTAATGGGGTAGTATTTACTGCTAACCTCATAGTGATAGATTCACAAGGGATAGATATTATTTTGGGTATGGATTGGTTGACCAAACATAAAGGAACCATCCATTGTTCGACCAGAACGGTGGAACTAACTCACCCCAGTGGCACCAGAGTAAAGTTCATAACAATACACGAGCCTAGGAGGGACATTAAATTAAATCAAGTGGAGGTGAAAGTTGAGGAAATCAGGACTATCAGGGAATATCCAGATGTTTTTCCGGAGGAGTTGCCAGGTATGCCTCCCGACCGTGACGTGGAATTCGCAATTGAGCTAGTGCCGGGGACAGCCCCGATATACAAGAGACCTTATCGAATGGACTCCAAGCAGCTAGAAGAGCTCAAGGATCATTTGAGAGAATTGACGGAGAAGGGGTATATTTGCCCTAGTTCCTCACCATGGGGAGCTCCGGTGATATTTGTGCCCAAGAAAGACGGAACCCAAAGGTTATGCATGGATTACCGTGCCTTGAATGAGGTAACCATCAAGAACAAGTACCCATTACCCCGCATTGAAGACTTGTTTGATCAGTTGAGGGGAGCTTGTGTGTTCTCGAAAATTGATCTCAGGTCGGGGTACCACCAACTCAAGATAAGGCAATCTGATATATTCCCAAGACAGCTTTCGTATCTCGGTACGGACTGTATGAATACACTGTCATGCCTTTCGGGCTAACCAATGCCCCGGTATATTTCATGTACCTCATGAACAAGGTATTCATGGAATATCTGGATAAATTTGTGGTGGTTTTCATAGATGATATTCTCATCTTCTCCAAAGATGAAGAAGAACATGAGAAACATCTAAGGTTGGTGTTACAGAGGCTGAGAGAACACCAACTATATGCCAAGTTGAGCAAGTGTGAGTTTTGGCTGAAGAGAGTTCCCTTTTTAGGACATATAATCTCGGAGGGAGGAATCTCCGTAGATCCCGCCAAAATCGAAGATATCCAGAAGTGGAAAACCCCTGAAAATGTCGGGGAAGTTCGAAGCTTTTTGGGATTGGCTGGATACTATCGACGGTTTATTGAGGGATTCTCCAAGATCTCGAGACCTCTCACCAAACTGTTGGAAAAGGGAATCACATTCACCTGGACGCCATCGCCATGGAAGTGGACTCCACACTCGAGCAAGACGTACGCGAGGGCCAAAAGAATGATGAGAAGATACAAGAGATCAGACAGCTCATCAAGGAAGATAAAGCTCCTGGTTTTAGAGAGGATGAACAAGGAACGGTGTGGCACGGGAAAAGGATCTGTGTGCCAGAAGTAAAAGAGATCCGTGAATTAATTTTGAAGGAGGCTCACGATTCCGACTATTCCATTCATCCTGGGAGTACGAAGATGTACCAGGACCTCAAAAGCAGGTATTGGTGGTATGGCATGAAGCGAGATGTCGCGGAACATGTTGCCCTATGTGACACATGTCAGTTGGTGAAAGCTGAACATCAACGACCCGCGGGATTATTGCAACCACTCAAAGTACCTGAATGGAAATGGGAAGAAATCAGCATGGATTTTGTCGTGGGATTGCCTAGGACCCAATCCGGGTATGATTCAATATGGGTCATTATTGATAGGCTAACCAAGGTAGCTCATTTCATTCCTGTGAAAGAAAGCTACAGCGGATCCAAATTGGTAGAATTGTACATGTCAAGGATTGTGTGTTACCATGGAGTGCCAAAGAAGATAGTGTCGGACCTAGGGACACAGTTCACCTCGAGGTTTTGGCAAAATCTGCATGAAACAATGGGAACCCATCTGAACTTCAGCTCTGCCTATCATCCCCAATCTGACGGGCAGACGGAGAGAACCAATCAGATCCTTGAAGATATGTTAAGGGCATGTGCACTCAAAAACAATAGGAGTTGGGACAAGAACTTACCGTATGCGGAGTTTTCCTATAACAACAGCTATCAAGCTAGTATGAAGATGTCACCGTTTGAAGCTTTGTATGGAAGGAAGTGCAGAACTCCCCTATTTTGGAACCAAACAGGAGAAAGTAAAGTGTTTGGTCCAGAAGTGCTACAAGAAGCCGAGGCAAAGGTGAGGGAGATTCGCAACAATTTGAGGATAGCACAAACACGCCAAAAGAGCTATGCCGATGTACGAAGAAGAGAGCTCGTTTTCAACGTGGGAGACTATGTTTATCTCAAGGTGTCCCCTATCAGATGACTTCGTCGGTTCAAGGTGAAAGGGAAGTTGTCACCTCGATACATCGGACCCTTTCAAGTTTTGGAAAGAAAAGGCGAAGTGGCGTACCAACTAGAGTTACCGGTTCATCTATCGGACGTGCACGATGTATTCCATGTGTCACAACTCAAGAAATGTCTGAGGACGCCTGAGGAGGTATTACCCATGAATGAAGTGGATGTAGCTGAAGATTTGTCTTATGCCGAGCAACCATACAAGATTTTGGAGACAATGGAACGCCTCACCAGAAACAAGAGAATCCGGATGTGCAAGGTGCAGTGGAAGCATCACTCAGAAGAGGAAGCTACCTGGGAAAGGGAAGATGAGCTCAAGGCACAATTTCCGGAATTGTTTTCTTAGAAACACCAATCTCGAGGACGAGATTTCTTTTAAGGGGGGGTAGAGCTGTAACACCCCAAATTTTGATTCAAAACTCTAAACCATGCTCAGAGGGGAATTTAAAAATTTTTGGACGTGTTGCATGTTTTGCAAAAATTCAAATTCAAACTGGAATTCAAATTATACTCAAAACAGAAAAGAAATGGAAAAAGAAAAAGGAAAACGGGAAAAAAACCGGCCAGTGGGCCGAAACCCGCCAGCCGGCCCAGCTACTCCCGCGCCAGCCCGCCCCCGCGCGCGCCGCGCTGCCTCTCACCGACGGGTGGGACCCGCCTGTCATCCCTAACCCCGCGACCCCGGACTCTCTCTCGCGCGCGCGATCGCAACCGATCGGGAAACCCGTCCCTGCAGCCCGAATTCTGGTCCCAAACGACTCAAACTCGATCGCAACAGACCCACCGCCCTCCCCCGGCTATAAAAACCCCAGCTCCGATCAGTTTTTCCCACGCGATCGCCGATTTTTACTCCGGTGAGCACCGAGACTTCGCCGGTGAATTCTGGCCGATCTAAGCTCGGAAACTCTGATCTAACTCGCTGGTCTTGATCCACCGCCTCCGGGGAACTTTGCAGGTGCAGAAAACTCGGAGAGTTACGGTGTAAACACAGCGCCGACGAGCTTCGCCGTGGTTTTGCCTCGGACCTCGCCGCCGATCACTTTCCAGAACCCCCGAGCTCGAGAAAACCCCCGAGGTGAGATCCCTGACCTCCCCTCTACCGATCTACGCCATAAGATCACAGTTCTAGGTAGAATTCTCGCGGATCCGAAACTTTCCGGCGAGTTCGCCGCTTTCCGCCGCCGTGCGCCGCCGGCAGCGCCGCCCGCGCTCGATCAGAGCGACGTGGCAGCTTGTGCGCCGTTTATTTTAAATCGCACGGTAGACTTTAAAACCCCGCGTACCGGTTCGATGTTATAATCTCAGCCGTCGGTTTAAAATCGGACGGTCCACGTCAGCCGCGCGTTATAAAGACTGAAATTCTTACGTGCTACCCCCTGGGGTTCTCTGGAATTGAGAGCTAGCCCCGGAAACTTCAGATCTAGCCCCTGGAACTCCAGAAAATCATGTAAATTCATTTAAAAATCAGTTTTAGCCCCTGGACTTAATAGAAATTAGGAAAAACATCTCTGATAAGTGTAGCTAGACCCCTGGAAATTATGAAAATAATATTATAGACCCTGTAATGGGGTGAGTTCATTATTTTAGCCCTGTTTAGTATTTAATCTAAAACATTGAATATGTAACTAGTGTTTAAAAATTAAAAAGGGGGACAAACATAATTGTCAAAATTAATTAAAAACTTTCTCAGTACTTAGAAAACTTTGGAGTGAGATAAAAATATATTTTTGGGTTGAAATAAATCTGTTTCATCTATTATTCACATTTAGGGACACATTTTTAAGTAAATAATAGTTATAGAAAAATAGGGAAAATAATTATGAAATAGTCTACATCAGAAGCCAAGGTCAAAATATGTTATTAAATTATTTAGGACCAGAACCTATACTGTTTAGGTGATGTATATTACTAATTTCATAATGAAATACACAATTATGCATAGGAATATAAATCTGAAAATATAGCAACTAGTAAATGATAAATGGAGTTTCTAAAATACAAAGAATTTAGTTTAGAGTTGGTAGAAATTCTGAAGGCACAAATGGAGAAGAAAAATACTTTTCATACGCATTTGGTAGTAAAAAGGTGTAGTAGTTTAATATAAGGAATTTATTTAAAACTGAAACACAACACATATAATGGTGAATGAATTTCATAAATATGAATGTGTGGTTTGTATGAAGTGTAAGTGTGAACTATGTCTTATGGATTGTTGTTTTTCTTTTGCTATGTGTGATGGTATGAAGTAGAACCTGTTCAAGAACAAGTTATTTATTTCCAAGACCAGGAATACCCATTTCAAGAGCAGCAAGAAGGAGGCAAGTGTCCTTGACCACTTTGATCCTATGCTAGGATGTGTAGATAGAATTATTTGCATTGTCAAATGAAATATGAAACCCATGCTAGGAAAGTTTCCCTAGAATTGCATTACCTTGTTTCCTTGTAGCTTGGGTTGGGATTTATTTTGTCATGTCATTTATTTACATGCATATGCTTAGCCATGCTTAGAATGGGATAATTGGGATATGAGATCGTCAGTTTATTTTACCATACTCTTGAATGAGATATTGTGAGTTATGTAGAGGTAGGGATCAAGGCAAGTTGGATGTTTTGGTTGTGTGCTGGGTGCACGAGACTTGGGTTTGTGTTTAGTACTTGCCTGGATCCTAAGGACCGGTTCATGGAGCATGTAACCCGGCTTTACAGTGCCAACCACATGCTGAGATGGGGCAGCTTGGCCAATTAATTAGTTGTATCCCCGGCGTAGTATGGGTGTGTTGGATGGTGCGGGGAGTAGGTGTCAGCTGGACTACCATATGAACCGCAAGGCTCAAGAGGGGGCCACTGCAGCGGGGTTGGAGCCTCTTGTATGCTGTTAGGGGTGAAACCTCAGTGGGCCCATGCTCGTCGGGAATCCCTTTGTAAAGGCTTTGTAGTGATCTCCTGGCTGCACACCTGGGAAGTGTGAATGTGGATCGTAGCCACTGGCATAATGGAGGTTCTTTTAGTCCACCCGGCAACGGGGGATGAAATCACTACTTGTGGGTACAGTGGTACAAACTCTGCAGAGTTAAAACTGTCTTGACAGCCGTGCTCACGGTTAAGAGCGGCCTGGACTTATTCATGATTAGAGGATTGATGCTTGTGAATGTTAAGCGGGAAGCTTAACATTGGAAATGATGTTATGGTTATTGGATTATGATGATGGGATGGGAGATTGGGACCATTTCACCTGTGTAGTAATGTAGGTGCTTAATAAGCTAAGGTGATAGGTATTAATTGCGTAGTGCTTTAACCATGAGTTCAACCTCTCCTTGTTCTAGCCAAGCATGATATAATTTTCCCACACTTGCTGAGTACCATTGGTACTCAACCTTGCATATTTGTTGGTTTATATTGCTGCTCAGGTCAAGATAATGAGGTGGTGTATAATGACCAAGATTTTGGACCCGAGGAAGGTTTTTAGGTTCATGAAGACCCCGGGCAACGCCTGTGATGGAGCCCTAAAAGAATAATATTCCGCTGCTAGTTTATTTACTTGTGATGAACTTATTATTGTCCATCGAGACATTTACTATGTAAGACTTACTTATATTCGACACCTGGCTTGTAATAAATGATGCTTCACTATTTGTCATCACATGTATGAGAAAATGATCCTGGCATACATGTGATATTCACTTGGTTGTTTCTTCGGAAAAACCGGGTGTGACAACTCATCTCCAGCGGTCCAGGGCCAATGGATGAAGACCTCCCAGACCTGAGAGAGAGGGTTCGAACCATCCAGAGGTCTGTCTACTACATCAGCGAAGTACTTCATGATGCCAAGACAAGGTACCTAGAAGTCCACAAGCTGCTGTATGCGGTGCTCGTGGCCTTCAGGAAGCTCCGCCATTACTTCCAGGCCCACCGGGTCTCGGTAGTCACTTCCTATCCGCTGAAGACGATTCTTCACAGCCCCCATGCGACTGGCAACGTTGTTAAATGGGCGGCGGAGCTGGCGGAGTTCGAGCTGGACTTCCTTCCTCGCCATGCAGTCAAAAGCCAAGCACTAGCCGACTTTGTGGCAGAGTGGATACCAACAAAGACTGACCCAGGGGGCCATGAAGACGGTGAACCATGGCACCAAGCTCCGGTCTTCACCGAGCCCCACTGGACGCTTTTCTTTGACGGCTCCTCGCGAAAGCAGGGGGCCGGTGCCGGCGTACTGCTCCTCATGCCATCGGGGGAACAGTTTGGGTACATGGTGCGTCTCAATTTCAAGGCAACCAACAACATGGCAGAGTATGAAGCACTCATTTTTGGCCTATAGACAGCCCTGTCCTTAGGCGCTCGCCAGTTGGCACAGGGCGACTCCCAGCTGGTTATCAAGCAAGTCAAGGGTGAATGCTCCTGCAATGACCCACAGCTAACTGCTTATCTGCTTCACATGCAGATGTTGGAGAAAGACTTCCTCGCCTTGGACCTGCGCCACGTACCGCGCGCTGGCAATGCCGCAGCTGACGACCTTTCAACGAAGGCTTCCACCGGAGCTCCCGTGCCCGAAGGAGTCTTCGAGAGGACGTTGCTGCGGCCCACAGCTCGGCCCGCCGGGCCGGGCGAAGGGGGCTTGACCAGCACCTCGAAGCTGGCGGTCCCGGCGGCCCTGCAGCCATGGATGCCGCCAAGGATCGTAAGTGTCACTGGGGACTCCGTGCAACCCAGCGCTCAAGATCCAGAAGCTCAAGTCAGACCCGATGCATGGATCACGGAGATCCGGGACTACTTGAAAGACAACATCCTCCCTGAAGAACATGCAACCGCTGAACGGATCGTGCGTATGGCTAAGAGATACGCGCTGGTGGAGGGGGATCTCTACCGGCGTGGCGCCAACCACGTCCTATTGCGGTGCATAACCCAGGGGGAAGGCTGCGACTTGCTCGCTGAGATCCATGGAGGCGAATGTGGAAGTCACTCTTCCTCACGCACGCTTGTCGGTAAAGCCTTCCGGCATGGCTTCTACTGGCCGACAGAACTCCAGGATGCCGTCAAGCTGGTCGAGAGCTGCAAGGCGTGCCAGTTCCACGCCAAGCAGATCCATACACCGGCTCAGACAGTACAGATGATCCCACCCTCATGGCCATTTGCCGTATGGGGGTTGGACATCTTGGGACCATTCCCCAGAACCGTCGGGGGATTCCGGTACCTCTATGTCACCATCGACAAGTTCACCAAGTGGCCGGAAGCCACACCAGTTGTCACCATCAACGAGCAATCCGCAGTAAAGTTCATCAAGTCTATTGTCTGCCGGTTCGGGGTCCCAAACAGGATCATCACCGACAACGGGACCCAGTTCACCAGTGCAACCTTCCAAGACTACTGCGAAGACCTCGGCATTCAGGTGTGCTATGTCTCTGTTGCCCATCCAAAGAGCAATGGGCAAGTCGAGAGGGCCAACGCGCAGATTCTCCGGGGCCTTAAGACCCGCACCTACGCCAGTCTGAAGAAACATGGTGCCAATTGGGTGGATAAGCTTCCGAGCAGACTATGGGCTAACCGGACATCCCAGAGCCGGGCCACCGGAGAGACACCCTTCTTCATGGTGTATGGGGCCGAAGCTGTACTTCCCTCAGAAATCACCATCAAGTCTCACCGTGTCCGGGCTTACGACGAAGCCGCGCAGGACAACCTCCGGCGTGGAGAAATCGACCTCATCGATGAGGTCCAATTGCATGCAGCACTCCGTAACGCACGGTACAGACAAGCGCTCCGTCGCTACCACCAGAGATCTGTGCGTGCCCGGGAGCTGCAGGAAGGTGACCTGGTGCTGCGGCGCATACTTTCTCGCGAAGGGACCCATAAACTCTCCCCTAGTTGGGAAGGTCCCTTCCGAGTCGCAAAAGTGTGCCGCCCCGGGTGCGTACGCCTTTCCACCGAGGATGGGGACCTGCTCCCAAACTCTTGGAACATAGAACACCTCCGTAAGTTCTACCCCTAGAGCAAAGGTAGGACAGTTTCTTCTTTTCGTAATAAATTCCATAGAGTCCAGGAACAGCGCTCGGAGCAGCTAAGCCCCAGGGGACGGTACAGGACTACGTTCAGCTTTGCCTGGTTCCGACTCCAAGCGCGTAGAGTCTTGCTTCCCTTCTTAATGGGTCGGGTCGTGGCCTCCATGTTTAGCCTGCCTTCCTCCTGTGGAAAATTATACGAAAAGAAACCTGTTCTACTTTGCTCTTTCCTTGTACTCATTTAAATTATGTACTATATTTTTATGACTACACTTCCGGTGCATGGCCGCCATGCGCTCAGCTCCCTCTTCTCATTCCCACCCCTAGTCGGCATTTGCTGCCCTACCAGAGGCGGTTGCGTTGGAGGTACCTGCCGATAGTCGAAGGGGCCCCGAGCCCCCGGCACTTCGCGCACTACAGTCCCCAAGCGCCGTGCATATGGTTAGGGATCGTGAGCCAAATAAGACTATGAGATAAAGGAGGGGGAGACCACAAGGAGAATTACATTTCCCTTACTTGTGTGCAGGACCTCTCGGCCTCAAATCCCTACAGGAGTATGGTAGGAGCACCCAACCAATGGGACGCCCCTACAAGGGGGCCACTAAGGGATCACGCAAGACCGGAACTCCAAGGCAAGACCGAAGGATCCGCGTGTCCAGCGGGACCGGACCCCCCCCTCTCTGAGGGGAGGGGTCCGAAGGCCCCACGTGTCCCGTGGGGCCGGACCTCCCTCTCCTCAGAGGAGAGCTCCGGGCCTGCCACGTGGCCGGCAGATCCGGGCCTCCCCATCCTCATGAGGCGGGTCCCGAAGACCTCCGGGGCCCTTAATACAGTAAGGACCCGGAGAAAGTGCCGGAGCAGAACGTTGAGATTGGTGAAGGCCTCTGAGCACCTTGCGAAGCTAAGGGCTCGGCCAGGCAAAACCAAGAAGAAGACAGAAAACATCGCAGGCACGAAGGGTCATAAGAGTTCATGTATTCATGGCTCCATGAGCTGGACTACAGACTCGATAAAAAAAGAAAGAAACAAGCCCCAGGGTTCCCCTGGCACGACCAGAGCCTAGAAGTTGCAAGAACGGCTACATCATCAGGCTTCAGCCATGGCGGCGTTCTCCCGCTCCGTGACCCGAGCGCAGGAATCACCTCGGCCATCACCAGCGCGAGGGCCGGTATCATCAAGGATGCTCCTGAAGCCCCCTCCGCTGCTTCAGTGGTTTCCTTGGTGACTTCCCCCATCACCAGCGCAAAAGCCGGTGTCATCAAGGGTGCTCCTGAAGCCCCCTCCGCTGCTTCAGTGGTCTTCTTGGAGACTCTGCCGCCTGGGGTCCTCCTTGGTGCTTCAGCAGTTTCCTTGGAGACTCCTCCGCCTGAAGCCGCCTCGGCGTATCAGCAGTTTCTTTGAAGACTCCACCATCTAAGAAGGGACGCAACGCCAGGGAACTTTCAGTCGGCCGTCGCCTAGGAAGAGTCCCGTCGGAAGGACAAACCTGAGACCTCTTTGAGGCGCCACCTCCAGAGGTAAGGTATGCAGGCTCCCTGGGTCCCGGACTTTGTGCAGGCGCCGTCGCCGGAGGAAATCGAGAGCGATTCCCCCCCAAAGGCGGGTTAGAAGCCATGGAAGAAGACAAGGCCGCAGAGACTCAAGGAAGGTGCAAGTGCTGGAAGTACAAGGTATTCAAGGTGCAGAGACTCAACGCCCGCGAGCGGTAGGCGGCGGGCATAAAGACGCCCCATACCTTGCCCGTACAAGGTATTCAAGGCCCGCGTCTTCCCAAGACGCGGAGATGCGGAGCACGCCTCTGTCAGGTGCCATTGCGCCCAGTCGCATCACAGACTGGCGTGCAGTGTCAGAGCCTGCCAGCCAATAAACGCAGCGACAAGACATCCCATGCCGCCTCCGCCGTCATCAACCACTACGACTAGCATGCGGCATGGGCAGGGCGGCAAGACGAAGACTCAGAAGCCTTCGCCAGAGACAACTACTGACATAACTGTGGATACGATAGTCTGCAGCAATCCCCCCGGGACCACCTGTCGGGTCCCGGGCCCCCCTTGTAAGCCACACGAGCCTTGGACTATAAAAGGCTCGGGTAGGCAACGTTAGCAGGGGTTCGCACTCCCGCAACTCATACACTAGACATCAGTCATCCGCAAGCTCAGGACTCCGATTCTGAGCAGCAAGCAATACAGCGAGCTCCATAGCTCGCCGTGGACGTAGGGTTTTACGCTCCGGCGGCCTGAACCACGTAAAACTCGCCGTGTCAAGCTCTTCCTTAATTCGTCCATACGCTTAAGCTCTCCGCAAGCGACTAGCCCCACCGAAAAAAGAACCTCCGCGGGCTGCCCAGTGCAGGCCCGGGGGAAGTGTCGACCGCACACTTCGACATACTTGAATTCATGTGCTTGCTCATTACCATCTTCAAATGTTTAGAAAAAGTTTTTGCAAGTCCCAAATCTTGAAATTAAACTCAGCTTTATTCACAACTCAAGTATTGCATTTACAAGTTTTTGGGACTTTTACAGTAGAAGAGTTCGTGTCGGTTTCCTTAGTAACGGGTGCTCGCGTACAGAGGAAAACCACTTCAGAATCACGTCCTTCCGCAGGGATAAGCTCCGGAGGCTCCACGTGTCCAGCGGGGGCCTGGGCTTTCCTGTTCCTCAGGGGCGAGCTCTGGTTGTGCCGCGTGTCAGGCGGGCAGGACCTCCCTCTTCCTCAAAGGCGAGCTCCGCGTGCGCCACGAGTCCTGGCGGGCGGGACCTCCCCTCTCTCCAGAGACGAGCTCCGCGTACGCCACGTGTCAGTGCCGGACCTCCCCTCTCTTCAGAGGTGAGCTCCGATAGTGCCACGTGTCAGTGCCAGACCTCCCCTCTCTTCGGAGGCGAGCTCCGATAGTGCCACGTGTCCTAACAGCGCCGGACTTCCTTTCTGCTCAGGAATGAGCTCCGAAGGCGACATGTGTCCAACTGCGTCAGACCTTCCGTAGGTGAGCTTCAGAGGTGACACGTGTCTAGTAGTACCTGTGACACCCTCAATTTCGATTTCTGCATGCATTCATATTTTATATGGAGAAAACATTTTAAAAGAAGTGGAAACAGAGAAAATATCAAAAGGGTAGCCAAAAAGAGCCAAATCCAATCCACAGAGAGCGCCGAAGACAATTCCCGCGGCTCGATGGCCACGTGGCACCTTCGGAGCTCATCCCTGCAAAGGGGGAGAGGTGGGACGCTGATGGACACATGTCAACCTTGGAGCTCATCTCCAGGAGGTCCGACGCTGACAGACCCGTGTCAACCTCAGAGCTCGTCTCTGAGGAGAAAGGAAGTCTGGCGCTACTAGACACGTGGCATTCTCGGAGCCCACCTCCGAAGAGAGGGGAGGTCCGGCTCTGACACATGGCACATTCGGAGCTCTCCTCCAAAGAGAGGGGAGGTCCGGCACTGACACGTGGTGCACACGGAGCTTGCCTCTGAGGAAGAGGGGAGGTCCCGCCCGCCAGGACGCGTGGTGCACGCGGAGCGCACCTCTGAAGGAGAGGGAGGTCCCGCCCGCCTGACACGCGGCACAACTGGAGCTCGTCTCTGCGGAAAAGGGAGACCAGGCCCCCACTGGACACGTGGAGCCTCTGGAGCTCACCGCCGCGAAGGTAATGAGATTTGAAGCGGTTTTTCTTCTGTACGTGTCGAAGTGTTCGGTCGACACTTCCCCCGGGCCTGCACTGGGCAGCCCGCGGAGGTTCTTTTTTCGGAGGGGCTAGTTCCTAGCGGAGAGCTTGCGCAGATGGACGAGTTAGTGAGAGCTTGACACGGAGAGTTTTACGTGGTTCAGGCCGCCGGAGCGTAAAACCCTACGTCCACGGCGAGCTATGGAGCTCGCTGTATTGCTTGCTGCTCAGGGCCGGGGGCCTGAGCTTGGGGGTGAGTTACAGCTTGAGAGTGTATGGCTAGCGTATGAGTTGCAAAATGCGAACCCAGGGGTGCGGATGGCTAGCGTCCGACCCCCTGCTAACGTCGCCTACCCGAGCCTTTTATAGTCCAAGACTCGAGTGGCTTACAAGGGGGGCCCGGGACCCGACAGGTGGCCCCGGAGTGATTTCCTACCAGCTATTATGTCTTGGCGCTGGCGTCGAAGTCCTCGTCCTGCCGCCCTACCCATGCCGCAGGCTAAGTCTAGCGTGTAGTCGTTGGCGATGGCTGGGGCGGCAGGGCGTGTCTTGTCCGGTCTTGTCGCTGCCTTCAATGGCCTGCAGCTTCAGACACTGTACGCCTATCCTGGCTGTGACTGGTCACAGCGCCTCCTGACAGGCGTGCGCTATGCTTATTGGCTGGCAGGTTCTGACACCGTGCGCCAGTCTGTGATGCGACTGGGCGCAACGGTACCTGACAGAGGCGTGCTCCGCGTCTTCGCGTCTTGGGAATACACGGGCCTTGAATACCTTGTACGGGCAAGGTATGGGGCGTCTTTACGCCCGCCGCCTACCGCTCGGGAGCAGGCAGCTCTCTTCTGCAAGCCATGTGGCGGGCCCGGAGCCCTCCTCAGAGGAGAGGGGAGTCTGGCCCCGCAGGACACGTGGAGCCTTCGGACCTCTCCCCGCGGAGGTGGAGGTCCGGCTTCCGTTGGCCACGTGGCAAGCCCGGAGCTTTCCTCTGAGGAGAGGGAGGTCCGACCCTGCTGGACACGCGGCACCCTCGGACCTCTCTCCCGCGGAGGGGGGAGGTCTGGCTAATGTATGCCACGTGGCGGGCCCGGAGCTTTCCTCTGAGGAGAGGGAGGTCCGGCCCCGCCAGATGCGTGGCGCCTTCGGAGCTCTCCCTGCGGAGAAGGGCGAGATCCTTATGCATTTTCTCCTGTGCGCGGGGGTACCCCATATCGCGGGTACCGACAGTGGCCCCCGGGCTCTCCTCGGGGGAGGTAACGAGCCCGAGGTGAGGCCTTCTCCTACCCGCGCACTTTCTTGTCTTGAGTACTCCCTGTGCTGGCAGGGTCTTGACGGCTTCGAAGTTCAGCCTCTTAGGAGAGGGTGAAGCCTGGCATCGGAGCTCGGCCCGGCTGTGGGGGCGGAGGTCCGGAAGTCATCGGAGCTCAGGTCCACGAAGGGCGTGAGGTCCGGCATCAGGGCTCGCCTCTGAAAGGAGGACGAGGGCTGGCATCGGAGCTCGGCCCAGCTGTGGGGGCGGAGGTCCGGAAGTCATCGGAACTCCGGCCAGCGAAGGGCGTGAGGTCCGGCATCAGCGCTCGCCTCTGAAAGGAGGGCGAGGGCTGGCCTCGGAGCTCGGCCCAGCTATGGGGGCGGAGTCCGGAAGTCATCGGAGCTCAGGCCAGAGAAGGGCGTGAGGTCCGGCATCAACGCTCGCCTCTGAAAGAAGGGCGAGAGCTGGCCTCGGAGCTCGGCCTGGCTGTGGAGGCGGCGTCCGGAAGTCATCGGAGCTCAGGCCAGCGAAGGGCGTGAGGTCCGGCATCAACGCTTGCCTCTGAAAGGAGGGCGAGGGCTGGCCTCGGAGCTCGGCCTGGCTGTGGAGGCGGAGTCCGGAAGTCATCGGAGCTCAGGCCAGCGAAGGGCGTGAGGTCCGGCATCAGCGCTCGCCTCTGAAAGGAGGGCGAGGGCTGGCCTCGGAGCTCGGCCCAGCTGTGGGGGCGGAGGTCCGGAACTGCTCAGTGGTCCCCCCTTTCCTATCCCTTAGTCTCATTTGGCTTACTGTCCAAGGCCGGAATACGGGGCTTGGGTAATCCAGTGCACTTGGTCCCGGAGGTCTGGCCCCAGCCCCAGTCAGGGTGTAACCGCCCGGCCCCCTGGTACTCAGACCGTAGCGCCGGGAGGCAGAGTGCGCATGCTTTTGGTGCAAGACCGGACAAGCAAGGCTCCTGACCCCCCCCCGTTCTAGCGTAGGTCTTTTCTCGGAGGAGACTAACTGGCGGTGCAGTACCCTTATAGAGGGAGATCCAAAAGGCCACCGGGCCTCTGGCAGGTACCCCAAGCACTACCGCCTTCGGCAGGACGGCAAATATCGACTATGCATGAGAGCAGGAAAGAGGGACCGAGTGTACAATGGACGCACACTGTCTAGAGCGTAGGGAGGTGTTCATATAAATTAATGCGTAATTTAAAAAAACACCTAAGTAAGCATGGTGAACTTACTGGGGTGGCGTCGGAGCGCCTGTCTTCACGCAGAGCGGGTCATGCGTGGCTTCGTCGTACGCCGGACACGGGGGGACCCCCATGGCTATATCAGGGGGAAGCATGGCTTCGGCCCTGCATACCATGTGGAAGGGTAGTTCCCGTGACCCGGCCCTGGGAAGTCCGGCTGGCCCTCGACATGGAGGAGCCGGTATCCCCCGACGGCTCTGAGTGCGCGTCTGCACCGGTTGTGTGGGTCTGCTTGGCGTGGACTTGGCACGCATTGCATCCCTAACCGGTTTGACGGTGTCCAGGTGGCTCTCGGTCAGTAGGAGCCATGCCGGGTGGCTTATCTGACCAACGTGCGGGACGATGAGCGTTCCCAGCACTCGCCTCCTTGGACTACTGCGAGCTAGTCGCAGCCTTCCTCCTGGGTTATGCACCGCAATAGGATGTCGAGGCGCCACGCCAGTAAAGATACCAGCTCGTAGCACTTAGCCATCCGCACCACCCGTTCAGCGGATGCACGTTCATCAGGAAGGATGTCCTTCAAGGAGTCCCGGACCTCCGTGGTCCATGCAACGGGACTACTTGAGCTTCTGGATCTTGAGCGCTGGGTTGCACGGAGTCCCCAGTGACTCTTACGATCCTTTGGCGGCATCCAGGGCCGCCGGGACTGCCTAGCTTCGTGGCACTGGTTCAGCCCCCTTCGCCCGGCTCGGCGGGCCGGGCTGTGGACCGCAGCAATGTCCTCTCGAAGACTCCTTCGTGCACGGGGACTCCGATGGAGGTCTTCGTTGAGAAGTTGTCAGCTGCGGCCGTGCCAGCGTGCGGTTCATGGCGCAGGTCCAAGGCGAGGAATTCTTTCTCCACCATCCGCACGTGAAGCAGATAAGCAGCTAGCTGTGGGTCATTGCAAGGGCATTCACCCTTAACTTGCTTGATAACTAGCTGGGAGTCGCCCTGTGCCAACAACTGGCGAGCGCCCAAAGACAGGACTGTCTTTTAGGCCAAAGATGAGTGCTTCATACTCTGCCAATTTGTTGGTTGCCTTGGAGTTGAAACGCACCATGTACCCAGACTGCTCCCCCGATGGCATGAGAAGCAGTACGCCGGCACCGGCCCCCTGCTTTCGCGAGGAGCCGTCGAAGAAGAGCGTCCAGTGAGGCCCGGTGAAGACCGGAGCTCGGTACTTTGGTTCACCGTCTTCGCGGCCCCCTGGGTCAGCCTTCGTTGGCGTCCACTCAGCCACGAAGTCAGCCAGTGCTTGGCTCTTGGCTGTCTGACGTGGTCGGGAGCTCAGCTTGAATTCCGCCATCTTCGGGCTGTTTTCCGGCTTCGGAAGCTGGCAGTGAGTGCCAGCTCCGCCCACCGGTTGCTCTGGCGCACTTGTCCGCCAGGCTGAAGTGCTCAGAGGCATCGCAGACCTCTTTGGTCGCAAGCTTCTCAAGCATCTTCTCGTCTCGGGCACTGTCGAAGTGCCACCATCATAGAAGCACTTTGAATATGCGGGATGGTGTTGCGTACCTGGGAGAACCGCTGGATGAAGGAGCGCAGCGACTCCCCAGGTTGTTACTTGATGGCTTGGAGGTCAAGCTCCGTGCCGGGACGGTTGTAGGAGCTGCCGAAGTTGGCGATGAACTGCCGGTAGAGCTCTCCCCAGGAAGTCATGGAACCCCGAGGGAGGTTCATGAGCCAAGACCGGGTCGGGCCAGTCAAGGCGACGGGGAAGTAGTTGGCCATGATGGCCTCATCCCCTCCTGCGGCAAGTACGGCGGTGGAGTAGATCTGAAGGAACTCCGCCGGGTTGACGCTGCTGTCGAACCTTTCGGGCAGGTGCGGCCAAAACCGGAGCCTGGTGTAGCTGGAATCTGCCGTGTGTTCACCAACCATTGGCGTGCGCATCAGCGACACGGCCGGTTGGCCGGAGCGTTGTCCCCGCTGAAGTCGAGGGTTTGCGGCGGCGACGACGAAACGGTCTACCTCGCGAATCCGCTGCTGGGTCGCTGCCTGAGGCGCGTCCCCAGCAGGTGGATTGAGTAGCAGCGCTCTTGCTGCGGCTAGCGCACCCCCGCCGGGTACGCCCAGCGCTATTGAAGACCTGACGCTGGTCGGAGCCTGCATTGCCAGGGTCGGCGCTGCCAGAGCCGGTTGCTGGCTCCCAGTGCAGGTATTGGTGCCGCGAACGCTTGGTTCGCCGCTGGCACAGTGTGCCCCAGTATGGGCAAGGCTGCTCCATACACCGGGGACGCCGTTTGCGGGGCATATGGTTGTGGCATATGCGGCGCGGCGTATGCCTGGGGCAGAGCTCGCGTGGCGAAGATCTGCCCTTCAGGCTGGGTCGAGGCCGACGTCATACTGTCGTCAGCCTCTTAGTTGCGACGCCTTTCTCGACGTTGCTCGAAGAACACTCGGGCATCTTGGCCCAAGTGGCATCGCTCCGGCTCTGCCCCCAGGTCCGTCGACGGAAGCCTGGTGAAGCCGGAGTCCGCCGTCTGCTCGCCAACCATTGGCGTGCGCGTCAGCGGCACGGCCGGTTGGCCGGAGCGTCGTCCCCGCGCGAAGTCGAGGGTTTGCGGCGGCGACGACGAGACGGTCTATCTCTCGAATCCACTGCTGGGTCGCTGCCTGAGGCGCGTCCCCAGCAGGCAGATTGTGCAGTAGCGCTCTTGCTGCGGCTGGCGCACCCCCGCCGGGTACGCCCAGCGCTACTGAAGACCTGACGCTGGTTGGAGCCTGCATTGCCGGGATCGGCGCTGCCAGAGCCGGTTGCTGGCTCCCAGTGCAGGTACTGGTGTCGTGAACGCTTGGTTGCGCCTGACAGTGTACCCCGGTATGGGCAAGGTTGCGCCATAGGCCGGGGACGCCGCTTGCAGAGCACATGGTTGTGGCTTATGCTGTGCGGCGTACGCCTGGGGCAGAGCTCACGTAGAGAAGGTCTGCCCTCCAGGCTGGGTCGAGGCCGACGTCATGTTGTCGCCAGCCTCTTTGAGTGCGACGCCTTTCTCGACGTTGCTCGAGGAACACTCGGGCATCTTGGCCAAAGTGGCACCGTTCCAGCTCTGTCCTCAGGTCCGTCGACGAAAGCTTGGTGGAGCTGGAACCCGCCGTCTGCCCGTCAACCGTTGGCGTGCGCGTCAGCGACACAGCCGGTTGGTCGGAGCGTCGTCCCCGCCGAAGTCAATGGTTTGCGGTGGCGACGACAAGACGGTCTACCTCGCGAATCCACTGCTGGGTCGCTGCCTGAGGCGCGTCCCCAGAAGGCGGATTGTGCAGTAGCGCCCTTGCTGCGGCTAGCGCACCCCCACCGGGTACGCCCGGCGCTACTGAAGGCCTGACGCTGGATGGAGCCGGCATTGCCGGGGTCGGCGCTGCCAGAGCCGGTTGCTGGCTCCCAGCTTGCCCTGACACACTCCGTCCTGAGTGTGTCATCATGTACTCTCCCCTGGTCACGGTTTGCCGCGGGCGCAGGGGGGAGAGTTTGCCGCTGAAGGAAGCTTGGTCATCTTCGTCGGCGGAAACTCGTCGCGCTAGGAGAAAATCCCCCTACCTGGCGCGCCAAATGTCGAAGTGTTCGGTCGACACTTCCCCCGGGCCTGCACTGGGCAGCCCGCGGAGGTTCTTTTTTCGGAGGGGCTAGTTCCTAGCGGAGAGCTTGCGCAGATGGACGAGTTAGTGAGAGCTTGACACGGAGAGTTTTACGTGGTTCAGGCCGCCGGAGCGTAAAACCCTACGTCCACGGCGAGCTATGGAGCTCGCTGTATTGCTTGCTGCTCAGGGCCGGGGGCCTGAGCTTGGGGGTGAGTTACAGCTTGAGAGTGTATGGCTAGCGTATGAGTTGCAAAATGCGAACCCAGGGGTGCGGATGGCTAGCGTCCGACCCCCTGCTAACGTCGCCTACCCGAGCCTTTTATAGTCCAAGACTCGAGTGGCTTACAAGGGGGGCCCGGGACCCGACAGGTGGCGCCGGGGTGATTTCCTACCAGCTATTATGTCTTGGCGCTGGCGTCGAAGTCCTCGTCCTGCCGCCCTACCCATGCCGCAGGCTAAGTGTAGCGTGTAGTCATTGGCGATGGCTGGGGCGGCAGGGCGTGTCTTGTCCGGTCTTGTCGCTGCCTTCAATGGCCTGCAGCTTCAGACACTGTACGCCTGTCCTGGCTGTGACTGGTCACAGCGCCTCCTGACAGGCGTGCGCTACGCTTATTGGCTGGCAGGTTCTGACACCGTGCGCCAGTCTGTGATGCGACTGGGCGCAACGGTACCTGACAGAGGCGTGCTCCGCGTCTCTGCGTCTTGGGAATACACGGGCCTTGAATACCTTGTACGGGCAAGGTATGGGGCGTCTTTACGCCCGCCGCCTACCGCTCGGGAGCAGGCAGCGCTCTTCTGCTAGCCACGTGGCGGGCCCGGGGCCCTCCTCAGAGGAGAGGGGGGTCTGGCCCCGCAGGACACGTGGAGCCTTCGGACCTCTCCCCGCGGAGGGGGAGGTCCGGCTTCCGTTGGCCACGTGGCAAGCCCGGAGCTTTCCTCTGAGGAGAGGGAGGTCCGGCCCTGCTGGACACGCGGCACCCTCAGACCTCTCTCCCGCGGAGGGGGGAGGTCCGGCTAATGTATGCCACGTGGCGGGCCCGGAGCTTTTCTCTGAGGAGAGGGAGGTCCGGCCCCGCCAGATGCGTGGCGCCTTCGGAGCTCTCCCTGCGGAGAAGGGCGAGATCCTTATGCATTTCCCCTGTGTGCGGGGGTACCCCATATCGCGGGTACCGACAGTACATGTGGGAACTCCCGGTACTGAGGAAACCGACATGAATTCCACGATGATACCGCACCAAATCAATTGAAGATAAGTTGTTAAGATTCAAAAACAATTTGAATAGGACTCTTATTCAAATTCCGATCAGATTAGGACTCTTCTTTTCCCGATTATAAATAGAACCCGAAACAACCCCTTGGTCGTAACATCTTTTCTAAGCCGACAACTTAGAAGCCCTAGCCCCAAACTCGCCGAGCTAAACCTCTTCGCTGGAGTTTGATCACCGGAGAGACCGCCGATGAGCCAGACACGATCGTCATCGCCGGAGGAGAGCCGACGATCTGTTTTGCTAGGAGGAAGGACCCGAAGTAAGGTAGGTTTTCAATACCACCTTACGACATCATCGTGGTTTTCTTTGCATCTGTTCTTCGATCCTTTCGAACAGAAGCTTTTTCATGGACAGATCACGTGTTGATCGGTTTGATCTAGAGTCAAGATCATCGCCACGTCCATATTTGATCCTAACATCTTTGTTCATCGTAAAACCCATGCACGCTATGCAAGAACACGTACAAACAGATCTAATAAAAACTGCATCATAGGATTAGCATGCATATGCATCATCGCATCTTGAGTAAAGTTTGTGCATAATGATTGATTGCTTTGAATCTTGTATGTGCGTGATCAAAAATAGAAGGACAAGCTCAGGGAGCTAGCTATCTACGAAAGATTTCAGCAACAAGACTTTGAGATCCCAGAGCAACAGAAGCCACAAGAATAAGGCAAGTGCCCCTTGACCATATTGATCCCATGTTTTTGAAAGACTGTTTTGTTTGCGAAAAGATGTGTGTGCTTGAGTCAATATGATGGGAAACCCTTTTATAGGAGTTTACTAGTTTTATTAACCATCCTTGTCACCGGGAAAGTTAATGAGTCGGGTATGGTTTTTGCTTTTATGCTTCACTGAGTCCATGGATACGGGAAGTGAGATAGACGTGTCTAGCTAACTGCACTCGTATGAATAATAAGAAACGGATATTGTTAATGGACATGAATCGGAGGGAGATCTAGGCAAGCTTGGTTTTGTGGAAGTGTTAGAATGAGATGGTGGTTTACTTGCCGTAGATCTAAGGACCGGTTCATGCGAGCACATGCCAGAATAATAGTGCCACTACAAGGCCAAGTATGAGTGCGACTTAGCTGAGTAATTAGATAAGTTACTAGATTGTTATGGACCGTGTGACACGACCCCACGGTCTTGTCGAGACAGGATCACGCTGAGGGTTGCTGCGTTGCACAGCACCGAATAACACACATCAAAGGTACAAAGCGGGAGCAAAGTTTTATTACATAAACCAGTGTATGAGCATTTTTACCACAACATATGTTCAGTCTACACTCGCGGGTGTAGACTACGCATCGAGTTCACATTCAGCCCGTGAATGTGTCCCCGCTAGCACGCACACACACTAACACGGCGGCGTGCATGACTCCCACTCGAAGGGGTTCCCCTCCTGGGGTTCCGTCTCCTTCTCGGGAGTCCCTTCCTCATAGAATCCTGCAAAAGCTTCAAACACAAGCAGTGAGCATGAAGGCTCAGCAAGACTGACCCGTCTCTCCTATACATGAAACTTCTACATGATGGATGATAGGTTACATGAGGTAAAATAAGTTGCAAAGGACTCGCCTAATTAGTGGAACCTTACATTCAAATTTTAGCAGCAGGTTGTGGAGAACCTTACGCTAAGTCACATGAGAGAGCCGCAATCAAACAAGAAACGTATTTCTCTCATGTACTTTGCCCAAAGTTGAAAAGAACTTTAATTAGCTATAAACTACAACAAGACATTAACAAATAAGGTATATCTTTCAAATGAGTAAACTTTTAACATGAATCTAGCCTGTTCTTTCTATTTCACGGTACAGTGAACAAGTGGTACTCACTGACCGTGAGGGACGGTGATTATAATCGATTTACACCTGCAGGATTACCTGAATAACCTGTCACGTACTCCCGTACTTGATGTTGCCTACAGCAACCATTCCGGACGTTGTACGCAACCACCTTTCACCCGTCAGCCAAAATTGAACCGGTCCTATCGTCCCGAGCAAGAGATCTCTGCACGCGCATCTCAGTGCCGCCAGCCAATTTACACCTCGAGCTCTCAACCTACCCTTTGAACGACAAACAATGCCTCAATACCCAGCTACCCGAGTTACATCGGTTTCCCGGTTCCCATATAGCCGGTAGGTCTTCGGTACTATTCTAACTTGTTCAACAGGCCCGCACACGGCTCGGTCCTCAATCGACACAAGCGGAGCTATAGCACCCAGGCCTCAAAGTCCTGCCGCCCTTACTCTCCGCTCGGAATCATTTTTCTTGCCATGTGTTTCATTTGCTATTTTTACCCGAGCGATGTGCCTCTTGCCTATTCTCGCGAGTAGTTCCAACTACTTGACTTGTACCGAATTCTACTCTATCTTAGCATGTGTGACACCCTCATTATTGGTTTCTGCATATATTCATATTTTATGAAGAGAAAACATTTTAAAAGAAGTAGGAACAGAGAAAAATATCAAAAAGATAGTCAATAAGAGCCGAATCCAGTTCCTAGAGAGCGCCGAAGACAACTTCCACGGCCCTCTGGCCATGTGGCGTGTTCGGAACTCATCCCTGCGAAGTGGAGAGAGGTCCGCCGCTAAACTGGCTACGTGGCAGACTCGGGGCTCATCTCCGCATCCGCAAAGGGGGAGAGGTCCGACCCTGTGGGACACGTGTTGCCCCCCAGAGCTAGCCTCTACGGAAGAAGCAAAGGCAATTCCACAGGACACATGTCACCTTCGTAGCTAATCACTGCGGAAATCAGAGAAACCGTCGCGCGGGATACGTGTCGATCTCGGAGATCACCCACGAGAAGTACGGTTCTATTGGACACGTGTCGTCACCGCAGCTTATCTCCGGGAGGTGATGCGGACATCGCTACCGTTGATACAACAACAACACCAGCCCATTCACCACTCTCAGCTAATCAAGGTCCAATGACACGCGCTCGTGCACGTCAACTTAATTATCAGGTGAATTCATTCCTGGCTGTTCAAAGTAATTATCCTTCAAATGGGGACCTATTAAAGCCTTGTGATGACCTTGTTATTATTAGGTGCTTAGGAATTGATCCAGCTAGGAGTGATGGAGGGATTAATGCAATAAAGGCTGCTCCACCCGAGGGGAAATCTTGAGGCTGGGGCCATGTAATAAAGAGAGATTTAGACAAATAAGGAAAGGAATAAGGGAAATATCGTCTAACTTTGCTGCTGGACAAAATTCCCTCTTTCTTCCCCCATTTAAAGATAGATGTGCTATAATAAGGAAAGAAATAGAGGAAATCATATCCTGCCTTGCTGCTGGATGGGTTTCCCTCTTTCTTTCCCTATTAAATGGTAGTCTATCATAGAAAAAGGAAGGGAATAAGGGAGATCACGTCCTACCTTTATTGCTGGACGAATTTCCCTCTTCCCTCCCCTATTTAAGTAGTCCAAGAGCTCCTTGACAGGGCGGGTTTTATTTTCTGTAAGTTTAGCCATTGCTACTTCCTTGTAACGCAAGTGTCGACGAGACCTTCCGATTATTTGAATCAGAACCCCAACTTTTTCACACCCGTGAGTGTTTGCTTGTTATCTTGTTCTTGCTTGTTCTTCGATTGCTTGCAGGTTCAAGGCTGTTCTTGGCACGGCAAGTACAGCAACAACAAGAGCCGGTGTAACTATCGCTAAGGCGCAGCATCCTTGTGGTTGTTGTAGTCGGGTAGCACAACGTCGACCTCCACCCAAATCGTAGTTACCAGGAGACGGTGTAACTGTCGCTTAAGGCGCCACACCATTCTGGTTGTGGTATTCGGGCAGCCAACATCGGCCTCCACCAAATTCGTTCATTACCAACATCTCTCATCGAAAGATAGGGCGTCCCCCATACCCGTTGGGTTCATCAAGTGGTATCAGATTTCAGGTTGCTCGGTGAGAAATTTCCTTCTCCTTATTCTTCATTTACCTACAGTCCACTTTTGCCTACAAAAGTTCGCTCTAAAAAAATCCTAAAAATACTTTGAGCCTTTTGCTTGGCTACTTAGCTCTCGACTTGTTGAATTCACGGTTGCCTTTTTGTGTCAAGTTGCTGGTCCTAAGTTTTTCACCGCTAGAGTTTTGAGTTCGTGTCACTTTGTTCTCAGTCCATTTCCATTATGTACCCAAAGTTGAGAAAAAAGGCAAGTGCAAAAGAAAAGCTGCACGGATCAGCAAGAAAAAGGCACGTGCAAAAAGAAAAGCCGCACTGATTACAATCACAAAAAAAGTTTCTAAGTATAAAAAAAGAGAGACAATTTGTGTAACATTTGTTTCATGTTTCGAAGTTCAACTTGCTGTTTTCAACGTTGTTGAAACACAACGGATCGGGCTGTTCGAACTTCCCTACCATAGTAATCCAACGTCACGTGGAGTTACGGCTCACGTCTCTAGTAAGGTTTGAGCTAGGACCAGCACAATACCATCGTGGAACGTTTATTCAACTTGTTGTGACTAATGTGGTACTAGCTGTTACTTTGCACAAATTGTGTCTAGCAGACACCTACAGCTCCACAAAATTGTCTACGACACCATAAGGTTGTGCTGGCAGCCACCGTTTGTTGTTGTTCTTGCTGATTGCCGGCGCCTCCTGCATCGCATGGTAAGAACTTGTAAGACCTTGATTTCTTGCTAGTGAGGAATTGTGCTGTCCTATCATCTCTTAGCAATTGTTAGGATTAATCTGCTTGCTGTTGTATTTCCTTTCTTTACTAACCATGTCAGCTGATGCGAATGAGACATATCCACATTCACCACGTACGAGGGGCATCATTCAGTATTTCGAACGCCAAGTAAAGCTACACACAGATGCTCTCAATGAGGATATTCAAGTCACCAATGAACGCATTGGTCAATTAGAGTCGACGCAGATTTGCACCAACACCAAACTGACCACATTAGAAAGCACTGCTGGGGCTATTAACACTTCTCTTGCAGCAATCATTGAGCGATTGGAGAGGATGGAACAGGTTGGACGCGAAGAGAGGTAAAGACGTGTTGATGACAGCCACGACTCCGTTGGCAGTGCTGCAAGATATGACGAGGCGGAGTATTCAGCGGATACCGAGCTTGATGATGGACCTTTCAGGTATCGACGGCAGCCACGTCGCGACCATCGTGGTATGGGTGGTCGAGCTCAACGACGCGAGGTACGTGACAATGACGATTCCCTACGCAGCATTAAATTCTCCATACCACCTTTTGATGGTAAATATGATCCGGATGCATATCTGTCTTGGGAATAATCAGTAGATCAAAAATTTGCATGCCATGATTTCCCTGATGATAAAAAGGTTAGAGCTGCCACTAGTGAATTCACTGACTTTGCTTCTGTTTGGTGGCATGAATATCAAACTAAAAATCCAGCTACCGTACCATAAACTTGGAATGCTTTGAAACGAATCATGCGTCGTCGTTTTGTTCCTTCCTATCATGCTCGTGACCTGTTGCATAAATTACAACAACTTAGGCAAGGCAACAAATCTGTTGAGGAATACTATCAAGAACTTCAAATAGGCATGATGCGTTGTGGCCTAGTTGAAAATGAAGAGACTGCAATGGCCAGGTTTATGGGTGATTTAACAAGAGAAATTCAGGACATATTGGCTTATAAGGAATACACTAACGTCACTCGATTATTCCATCTTGCTTGTAAGGCTGAAAGAGAAGTGCAGGGACAACGTACAAGAACTAACATTTCTGCAGGTCGAACTACCTCATGGCAGTTCCGCTCAAGTGCTGCTGGTACTAAGCATGATTCTCCAGACGATGCTTTCAATGGGTTGCCCAGGACTACATCAAAATCAGCACCTTCGCGTGCAATCGAGACAACAAAAGGATCGACCCAAGTTGCAGCCAACACTTCTTCTTCTATAGCTTCTACCGGGAGAACAAAAGACATTCAATGCCTCCAGTGCAAGGGTTTTGGGCACCTACGAAGGGACTGCCCAAGCAAGCGTGTGCTGGTTGTACGAGAAAATGGTGAGTACTCATCCGCTAGTGATTTAGATAATGAAACATATGCCATGCTTGCTGCACAAGAAGCAGGAAAGAAGAATGATGATGAAGAGCACATTGGGGCTGATCATGCTGCCCACTATGAGAGTCTTGTTGTGAGGCGTGTCTTGAGTGCCCAAATGATCAAAGCTGAACAGAACCAGCGACACAATCTATTCTAAACTAAGTGTGTAGTTTTAGAACGATCGTGTCGCATTATTATTGATGGAGAAAGCTGCAACAATTTAGCAAGTGCTACCATGGTAGAAAAGTTTGGGATGACAACACTTCCACATCCACATCCCTACTACATCCAATGGTTCAACGACAGTGGTAAGCTTAAGGTAACACGTCTGGTTCGTGTCGAATTTACAATTGGTTCCTACCATAATTACATTGATTGTGATGTGGTACCTATGCAACCTTGTTCTATGCTATTTGGTCGATCTTGGCAATTTGATAAAGATACATTATATCATGGTAAATCAAATCAATACTCTTTCATGCATCATGAGAAGAAACTTATTTTGCACCCGATGTCCCCTGATGCTATTTTGAAGGATGACATTGCTAGAGCTTGCAAAGAGAAAAATAAGAAATCTGCTGAAAATGAAAATTCAGATGTCGTGAAGAAATCGATATAGCCTAAGACTGACAATTCCAAATCTGCTCATATGAAGAAGAATGAAATAAAATTAAAGAGCGCTTGTTTTTTTCTTCCAAATCTGATTTGTTTGAATTAAAAAGTGATACTGCAATCTGCTATGTGTTTGTTTGCAAAGAAGCTTTGTTCTCACTTCACGACACACCATATGCTTTGCCTCCTTCTATCACTAAGCTTTTGCAGGAATACGTTGATGTGTTTCCACAAGAGGTACCAGCCGGGCTGCCACCATTGAGAGGGATTGAGCATCAGATTGACCTCATCCCTGGGGCTTCTTTGCCCAACCGAGCACCATACAGGATCAATCCGGAGGAGACTAAGGAGATTCAGCGGCAAGTACAGGAATTACTCGACAAAGGTTATGTGCGTAAGTCCCTTAGTCCTTGCTCCGTTCCTGTCCTTTTGGTCCCAAAGAAAGATGGATCATGGCGCATGTGTGTAGATTGTCGAGCAATTAATAACATTACCATTAGATATCGTCATCCTATTTCTAGGTTAGATGATATGCTTGATGAACTTAGTGGCTCGATGATTTTCTCTAAAATTGATTTACGTAGTGGATACCATCAAATTCGCATGAAGCTAGGTGATGAATGGAAAACAGCGTTTAAAACAAAGTTTGGTTTGTATGAGTGGTTAGTCATGCCTTTTGGTCTTACGAATGCACCTAGCACTTCCTATTTGATATGTTCATATTTGATATTCGGAAGGTCTCGTCAACTGCCTATCATTCCCAAAAATAATTCATATTTGATATGTTCTCCGGGTGGGGGAAATAACAGCTGATAGAATGGTCTATAGAACTGATGAACCCAACGGGTACGGGGGACGCCCTATCTTTCGATGAGAGATGTTGGTAATGAACGAATTTGGTGGAGGCCGACGTTGGCTGCCCGACTACCACAACCAGAATGGTGTGGCGCCTTGAGCGCCCTGTCAAGGAGCTCTTGGACTACTTAAATAGGGGAGAGAAGAGGGAAATTCGTCCAGCAATAAAGGTAGGACGTGATCTTCCTTATTCCCTTCCTTTTTCTGTGATAGACTACCATTTAATAGGGAAAGAAAGTGGGAAACCTATCCAGCAGCAAGGCAGGATATGATTTCCTCTATTTCTTTCCTTATTATAGCACATCTATCTTTAAATGGGGGAAGAAAGAGAGAATTTCGTCCAGCAGCAAAGTTGGACGAGATTTCCCTTATTCCTTTCCTTATTTGTCTAAATCTCTCTTTATTACATGGCCCCAGCCTCAAGATTTCCCCTCGGGTGGAGCAGCCTTTATTGTATTAATCCCTCCATCACTCCTAGCTGGATCAATTCCCAAGCACCTAATAATAACAAGGTCATCACAAGACTTTAATAGGTCCCCATTTGAAGGATAATTACTTTGAACAGCCAGGAATGAATTCACCTGATAATTAAGTTGATGTGCACGAGCGCGTGTCATTGGACCTTGATTAGCTGAGAGTGGTCAATGGGCTGGTGTTGTGGTTGTATCTGGGCTGGTGTTGTGGTTGTATCAACGGTAGCGATGTCCGCATCACCAGTGGTTGTAGCAGTCCCGGTTTCCGCATATGATTTACCTTCACCCTTCGACATGTATCACACTCGGACACGTACTTTACGATCTCCCGCTTCATCCGTGTCTATCAAAACTTGCTTCTGAGTTCTATATACATTTTGTTGCTGCCAGGGTGAATAGAAAACTTTGACAAATGAGCCTCATCAAAGATTTTCTTCCGTAACTCCGGGTTATGGGGTACGACAATTCGGTCCTTGAACCATAGGACGTCGTCTCCGTCTTTCCGAAAACATTTCAGCTCCTCACTATCTATAAGTCTCCGCAAATGGGACATGCCCTTGTCATATTTCTCAGCTGCCGCTATCTCTTCACGGATGGTGGGGATCAAAGCTAGGCTGTAGAGAGCTCCATGTGGAATCACATGCAATGGCGGCTCGCTCTCTTCCAACGGTGTGATGGTCAGGTTGTTGACGTGTCACTTGCGGCTCAGCGCATCCGCCACTACGTTTGCCTTGCCGGGGTGATAATGGATCTCTATTTCGTAATCCTTTATCAACTCTAACCATCTTCGCTGCCTCATGTTCAGCTCCTTCTGAGTGAATATGTACTTGAGACTTTTGTGGTCGGTATATAAATGTACGAGGTTACCGAGTAGGTAGTGCCTCCATATTTTAAGTGCGAGTACCACGGCAGCAAGCTCCAAGTCGTGAGTTGAATAATTCTTCTCATGGTTTCTGAGCTGCCGTGATCCATACACGACCACCCTTCGGTCTTGTATCAGCACACATCCGAGCCCAATGCCGGATGCATCGCAGTACACATCGAACGGTTTTGTTGTGTCTGGCTGAGCCAAAACCGGTGCTGATGTTAGGTGCTTGACTAAAACCTTGAATGCTGCTTCACATGTTGGACTCCAAACGTATTTTGTAGCCTTCTCCAGCAACTCCATCATCGGCTTGGCAATCTTCGAGAAGTTCGGAATGGACCTCCAATAATATCCCGCGAGTCCGAGGAAACTCCGTACCTCGTGAACAGTTCTCGGGGATTTCTAATTCAGCACTTGTATGATCTTACTCCGGTCTACAGCGATGCCCTTCGCTGAGATGATATGCCCGAGAAAAGGCACTTGTGATATTCAGAATTCGCACTTGCTGAATTTCGCGTATAGCTTGTGATCCCAGAGCCGTTGCAAGAATATACGCAGATGCTTCTTGTGCTCTTCCTCCGACTTGGAATATACCAATATGTCGTCGATGAAGACCACGACAAACTTATCCAGCTCCGGCATAAATACCGAGTTCATCAAATACATGAAGTGAGCTGGAGCGTTGGTGAGGCTGAAGGACATGACCAGGTACCCATAAAGTTCGTACCTCGTCGAGAAAGCTGTCTTCGGAATATCCTCAGCCCGTATTTTAATCTGGTGGTACCCGGATCTTAAATCCATCTTGGAAAAGACCTTTGCTTTGACCAACTGATCAAACAACATGTCGATCCGTGGCAACGGGTACTTGTTCTTGATGGTTACGGCGTTTAATGGACGATAGTCCACGCAAAGCCGCAACGTCTCGTCTTTCTTCTTCATGAATAATGCCGAACAGCCCCATGGTGAGGAGCTCGGCCTAATAAAACCCTTCTCCAACAAGTCCGTTAGCTGAGTCTTCAGTTCAGCCAATTCCTTGGGCGCCATTTTGTACTGCCTTTGGGATATTAGCATTGTTCCTGGTGCAAGTTCAATCTTGAACTCCACCTCTCTATCGGGCGGCATCTCCGGTAAATCATACGAGAACACGTCAGGGGACTCTCGGACCATTGGAATGTCTTCCAATCTGATGGTTGTGGATTGATAGACACTTGGAAGTTTTATTTCTGGATTGTTCAGAAATTATGAGTGAGATCCGTGCACTTCTGAGTTCAAGTGCACGATTCGAAGGATGGTGTCTAAAACAGTGCCGTGGCGGGTTAACCACGACATCATTAAGATGACATCGACCTTCTGTCCCTCTAAAATTATGATAGACGTAGGGTACAGTCTACCCACTAAGTATAATGGTGCTTTGTAAACCATTACGCTTGCTGAAATCTTTCTACCCGTTGAACAAATCAAATATGGACTATCGGTGGGTAGTATTTGCAAGCTGTGTTTAGCAATGAAAGCTTGGCTAATAAAATTATGCGTGGCGCCTGAATCAAACAATACTATGGCGGGATGCTGGTGGAGTTGGAACATACCCGCAAGGATTGGCTCACCCTTCGGCACGTCCTCTATGGCAAGTTGGTGGACGGTGCTGGGCCTAGGGTTTGCCAGCCGCGCATTAGTGGGTTTCCGGGGCTGATTCCTCCCCGGAAGTTACAGTGCAACTCCGCCGCCTTGCCTCTCCGGAGAACTGCTGGCGAAGTGTCCTGGACGATCACATTTGTAGCATGTGGCTGCTGCTTAGCCGGTGCTCGGGGGACGAAAGCCCGACATGCGCTGCTGAGGTGCATACGCACGCGACATCGCCCGCTGCTGCTGTTGTTGCTGCAGAGGTGGGACTGGCAGGGCCGACCTGAATGCTGGTGGAGAATATGGCCGACTACGGAATGACATCGACCTCTGTGGTGGCTGCCAGCATGGACCCGATGGTGGGCGATTCACCATCCGGTATTTTTGAGAAGGACCACATCCTTCTCCGCTGCTTTGTGGCGCACTTCGCTTCCTTTCTGCCGCCGCTAACTCCTTGTCGGAGTCTTCTTGAACAATTGCGGCATCAATTATATCGTTGAGGCTGCCGCGATTGAACATCACCAATTTGTCTTTCAGGAGCGAGTTAAGCCCCTGGTAGAAGTGATCCCGCCGCTTCTCGTCGGTATCGGCGTGATACGACGCGTAGAGCGCAAGATCACTGAATGCCTTGCAATATTCCAGCGTGTTTCGGCTCCCTTGCTGCAGGCGTAGGAACTTCTGCGTCTTCCTCTTCATGATACCCGGCGGTATATGATAGGCCCTGAAGGCCATCCTGAATTTCGTCTAGGTCATAACTCGGTCGGTGGGCTGCGAAGCGCAGTAATTCGTCCACCATGCACTCGCGGATCCCTGAAGCTGTTGGACCGCGAATTGAATCTTACGTTGCTCACTCACTTGGAGCAGCCCGAACTTCATCTCCATCGTGCGGAGCCAGTTGTCCGCATCGATGGGTTCATCCGCCCTTGAGAATACCGGGGGATGAGTCACCAGAAAATCGGAGTAGGAGCTCTGTTGATGCTCGTCACGATCTTGACGCCTCTCTGGTCAAGACGTATTTGCAATGAGAGTTTGTAGCAACTCTGTGTGCTGCTGATGAGAACCCACCATTGCTGCCACAATATCCGCCAAATTAACCGTTGGTGGGGGCGGTGGCGGTTGTTGCTGTTGTTGTTGCTTCTGTTGCTGTCCCGAAGAGTCCTCGGGAGTCTGTTGGGAGGTCTCTCCCCCCTGACTGGAACCCCCAACGTCCGGGTTGGCACGAGTACGAGTCATTCTGAAATTCAAAACAGCAGCGATCAGCACATGTCATACTTAAAAATCCCATACGCAACAGTAGGTATTGAAGTGACGCATGAATAATTTGCACAACATTCACATATATTGATAAAGCATAAACTTTATACAAGATACATTAGTCTCGGGTCTCCGAGAATTCGTGGTCATGTCGTCACCACCTATACATACACTACTGTCTACACGACATGTTACCGATTACAAAAGTTTGGGTTACATTACCCTAGCTGCCCTACTTGGCAACAGTAACCCCCTACTCAGAGTAGAACTCGACCTCCTGCGGGTCATCTTCCTCCGGTACCTCTGCTGGTGGCTCTGGGTCTACAACCTCCTCTTCCGGCTCGGGTTCTCCCATTTCCGGAAGACCCAAGACCACGGGTACGGTGCCTACCACCGGTATGCCCATTACCGGAGGTACGAGGTCCTGCAACGCGTGCACCTCGTCCATGGCCTGGTTGTAGTCCTCTTCCCAGCCTTGCCCTTCCTCAATAGCGTCGTCCCGCTCTTGAGTAAGGATCTCGTTCTGCTGGGTCAGAGCCTCCACCTGCTGTTGCAAAACCATGATGTCGACACGGCTTTTCCTCTTCGCCTTCTTCAGACGATGCACCTGTTTGTTCAGTTGCTTAATCATCGGAAGGAGCACATTGCGGAGTGCGCTGTGAGCACTCTCAAAATGGTCTCCACGGCTGTTGCTCTCCTTGAGCTTCATGGCGAGACGCTCCGTATGAACAGCTTGGCTATCCATCACGGCCTTTCCCGCCCTTATCTGGAGGCTGAGGTTCGCCTCTGCGGGGTTGTACCTTGGGCAACCCAGATCTATTGCCTCCATGTACCTCCCTTCCCACACGTGATTAGCCCGTCCCTCCACCAGAACGAGCGCGTATGGAGTGCCCTCCATAGCTCTCACATGTAGCTGGCAGAAACGTGACATGGTGTCACGGGCTGCCATTTGCCACATTCCCTCTGGTTGTCTACCTCTCACCGTGACGGTGAATGGCGCCCAACCGGGTGGCGTAGGTCCTGCAGGAACTTCATGAAGGAATAAGTTTTGTACTCTTGGTCTGTGTGGCCCCTAGTTAAGACAGCATTTTAGTCCTTAGCAGGACATCATCTTAGTCCTTTGGTAGGACAACATCTTAGACCAAGAGGACAACATCTTAGTCCTTTTGTAGGACAGCATATTAGTCCTTTGGTAGGACAGCATCTTAGTCCTTTGGTAGGACAACATCTTAGACCAAGAGGACAGCAAATTAGTCCTTTGGTAGGACAGCATCTTAGACTAGCATCTAGGTATATGCTTGGCTCCCTTAGCTATAAATATGTAACCCCAACCCCTAGGTTGGGCATGGCATTGTGTGTGGAATGAAACAAGATCCTCTCCATGAGAGTAGTACTTCAGATACTAACAAGTGGTATCAGAGCCGTTCTATCTTGTAGCCTAGATATTTCCTGCTCATCTCCTTCCCACGCCTCTCTTCGTCTTCAGCCGGCAGCAATAACACCGGTTGTTTCAACTCATTCCTCCTCTTCTGCACAGACAAGCAACAGCTTGTCTGAGACAACCTCTTCCCCACACAGCATTCCCCCACTAGCGTGCCACGTCCGAAGGACAGTCTCAGCACTCGGTCGCTTCGAGCGCGCGGCACCGGCCGGAGGCTGAGGTCGCCGCGGCAGAAGAACGCGAGCGAGCAGCAGCAGAGGCTGCAGCGAGGGCGGCGAGGCTGGCGGCGGCGGAACTGGCAGCGGCGAAGGCGGAAGTAGAAGCAGCAGCGGCTGCGGATGCAGCGCGTGCGGCTGCAACAGAGCTTGAGGCTCTGCGTAGCGGTAGCGACAGAGGCTCTGATTCTACCGACGGCGGCACCAACAAAGATCTCAGGCTGGCGAGGAAGGTAGCATGACCACAGACACCACAGTGGGCAGACGCGCACCCCCATGAGCGCGGCGGCTGCAGCCCAGACGGGTGCGGATGCGCTGGTGACGCTCCCGGCAGGGGTGGTTGGGTCGATGAAGATCGAGGCATTTACAGGCGGCGCGACTCTCCCTCCCCGAACAGGTACCATGGTCACCACGAGATCCAAGCCATTGTCAGGGACATTGGTCCCGGCGGTGGGTGGCCTACCCTCACCAAGACAAACTACGTCGAGTGGGCCGCGGTGATGAGGATTCGGCTCCAAGTGCGGCACATGTGGGAAGCAGTCCGGTACGGCGACGTTGAGTACTATGAGGATCGACAGGCGCTGGATGCTCTCATTGCTGCAGTACCGCCCGAGATGCAGTTCTCACTTTCCAATAAGCGGACTGCCAAGGAGGCCTGGGGTGCCATCGCTGCGGCATGCATCGGCAGCGACCGCGCCCGCAAGACCACACTGCAGACACTCCGCAAGGAGTGGGAGAACCTGACCTTCTAACCAGGTGAGGATGTTGATGACTTTGCTCTCCGTCTCAACACACTACTGCTGAAGATGGTGCAGTTTAGCGATGACACCTACAACGAGGAGAAAGCCGTCGAGAAGCTCTTCCGTTGCATCCCTGAGAAGTACAAGCAGATCACTCGCTCGAGTCTCTGCTGGACCTTTCCACGATGTCGATCGAAGAGGCGATAGGCCGCCTCAAGGTCATCGACAGCGACGAATCTCAGCCTCTCTCGGGGCCTATCACCATCGGCGGGAAGCTACATCTCACTTGAGAGCAGTGGGAGGCCTGCCAAGGTGACGGGAATAAGGGGGAGCCCACCTCCTCGAAAGGCGGCCGCAAGCGCGGCAAGCCAAGCAAGGGGCGCGGAGGTGCCCAAGCTGGGGCGCAAAGACGTGCCGACGGGGGCACCCAAGGAGGCACCCAAAGCGGCGCCGCCAGCAACCGGAAGCCAGCACGAGACGACACCTGCCACAACTGTGGCAAGCTTGGTCATTGGGCCAGGGAGTGTCGGCAGCAACGAAGTGGCCAGGCCCATGTCGCACAGGTGGAGGAGGAGGAGGAGCCGGCCCTGCTCCTGGCGCACGCAAGCATCGAGCCACCTCCAGTGGCATCGGCCGCAGCGGCTCTCCTCCACATCGATGAGCCGAGAGCACACGCCTTTCTCAGTGACAGCTCCAGCAACGACAAGACTGACGGGTGGTGCCTCGACACTGACGCCACCCATCACATGACTGGTCGACGGGAGTTCTTCACTGAGTTCGACCCTAATGTTCGAGGCTCCGTCAAGTTTGGGGATGCCTCTGGTGTGGAGATCAAGGGCGTCGGCTCCGTCATCCTCACGGCCGAGTCTGGTGAGCACAGGCTGCTCGTCAGAGTCTACTACATCCCCGCATTGAGGAACTCTATCATCAGCCTGGACCAGCTGGATGAGAATGGTTCGCGCGTGGAGATCAAGGACGGAGTCATGAGGATTTGGGATTGCCATCATCGCCTTCTTGCCAAGGTAACCAGATGCACCAATCGACTCTACGTCCTTAACGTGCAGGTAGCACAACCTCTCTGCCTTGCTACTCGCCGGGATGACGAGGCGTGGCAGTGGCATGAGCGCTTTGAGCACCTTCACTTCAAGGCCTTGAAGCGGCTCAGTGCCAAGGAGATGGTACGGGGCCTGCCGTGCCTTGACCATGTGGAGCAGTTCTGTGATGTCTGCATAGTGACAAAGCAGAGGCGGCTCCCCTTTCTCCAGCATTCGAGCTTCCGAGCCAAGGAGTGGCTCGACCTCGTGCATGAGGACTTGTGTGGCCCGGTGACACCGGCTACACCGGGAGGACGACGTTACTTCCTGCTGCTTGTCGATGACCTCTCCCGCTACATGTGGGTGATGGTCCTCGGCAGCAATGGAGAGGCTGCGAACGCCATCAGGCGCGCGCAGGCCATTGCGGAGACGGAGTGCGGCCGCAAGCTGCACATGCTGCGCACCGACAACGGCGGCGAATTCATGGCAGCTGAATTCGCGTCGTACTGCACGGATGAGGGTGTTCAGCGCCACTACTCCGCACCGTACAGTCCGCAGCAGAACGGCGTCGTCGAGCGACACGACCAGATGGTTGTGGGGATGGCTCGGGCCCTCCTCAAGCAGAGGGGAATGCCGGCTGTCTTCTAGGGAGAGGCGGTGGTGACGGCGGTCTACATCCTCAACCGCTCGCCCACCAAGACTCTCAACGGCAGGACGCCGTACGAGGCTTGGCATCGACGCAAGCCGACAGTCTCTCACCTATGGGTCTTCGGCTGCCTAGCATTTGCCAAGGAGCTTGGCCACATCGGCTACGCGGACGGCTCGAAGGCCTACCGCATTCTCGACCCAGGAACACAGCGCGTGCGCACGGCACGTGATGTAGTGTTCAATGAAGGGCGAGGATGGGCATGGGACAAGGCAGTAGACGACGGCTCGACTCCGACATACAACAACTTTATCGTCGAGTACGTCCACTTCAAGGGAAATGGGAGAGTAGGCAGCTCTTCTCCACCAACTTCAGCGCCACCGCTCCCCAGTCACGACCTCGTCTGCGATGACCTCTCCACCACCACAGCCGGCGACCCCACGCACTCCAGCACCAACTGCCATCCCTCCGGGTACGTCCACTCCGACAACAGCTCGTGTGGAGCACAAACCGGTGCAGTTTGTTACTCCGCTCTCCCATGATGAGGAGCACATTGACGCGTACCACGATGGTGAGCCATTGCGGTATCGTACGATGGAGGATCTTCTCGGTGACCAGTCGGTGCCGGGACTGGTCTCTCGCGATCTGGAGGCGCAGTTACATCTTGCGTGCGATGACAGCGAGCCTCGGTCTTTTGCGGAGGCTGAGAGACACGCGGCATGGCGTGCCGCGATGCAGTCGGAGATGGACGCGGTTGAGAACAACCGCACCTGGGAGCTTGCTGACCTCCCTCATGGTCACCGCGCAATCACCCTTAAGTGGGTGTTCAAGCTAAAGAGGGATGAAACCGACGCCATCGTCAAGCACAAGGCTCGCTTGGTGGCACGCGGTTTCGTGCAATAGGAGGGGATCGACTTCAACGATGCCTTCGCGCCCGTGGCGCGGATGGAATCTGTGTGACTCCTCCTTGTGCTGGCTGCTCAGGGAGGCTGGCTGGTTCAGCACATGGATGTCAAGTCGGCTTTTCTTAACGGTGATTTAAAGGAGGAGGTCTATGTGCACCAGCCGCCAGGATTTACGATTCCTGACAAGGAGGGCAAGGTGTTGCGCCTGCGCTAGGCCCTCTATGGCCTGCGGCAGGCACCAAGGGCATGGAATGCCAAGTTGGACTCCACGCTCAAGGGGATGGGCTTCGAGCAAAGCCCGCACGAGGCGGCCATCTACCGGCGGGGCAATGGAGGAAATGCCCTACTGGTGGGTGTCTACGTCGATGACTTGGTGATCACCGGCACCAAGGATGCGGAGGTGGCAGCATTCAAGGAAGCGATGAAAGCCACCTTCCAGATGAGTGACCTGGGATCTCTCTCCTTCTACCTAGGGATCGAGGTGCACCAGGCCGACTCCGGGATCATGCTTCGACAGACTGCCTACGCCAAGCGCATTGTTGAGCTGGCTAGGCTCGCAGACTGCAACTCAGCTCTCACTCCCATGGAGGAGAGACTGAAGCTGAGCCGCAACAGCATGACGGAGGAGGTGGACGCCATGCAGTATCGGCGTCTTGTCCGGAGCCTTCGCTACCTCGCCCACACACGGCCGGACTTGGCATTCTCTGTCGGCTACGTCAGTTGGTTCATGCAGCGACCGACGACGGAGCACCAGCAGGCTGTGAAGAGGATCATCCACTACGTTGCGGGCACTCTCGACCACGGCCTCTACTACCCGAGGTGCCCTGGGGAGGCACATCTTGTCGGGTACAGCGACAGTGACCACGCCGGCGACATCGACACTAGCAAGAGCACGAGCGGGATTCTCTTCTTCCTCGGCAAGTGCCTCGTTAGCTGGCAGTCGGTCAAGCAGCAGGTGGTGGCCCTGTCCAGCTGCGAGGCCGAGTACATAGCAGCCTCTACTGCTTCGACTCAGGCGCTCTAGCTAGTTCGGATGCTTGGTGATCTCCTCGGCAAAGACACCGGAGCGGTGGAACTCAGGGTGGATAACAAGTCCGCTCTGGCTCTAGCAAAGAACCCTGTCTTTCATGAACAGAGCAAGCACATCCAGGTGAGGTACAACTTCCTCCGAGGCTGCTTGGAGGACGGGAGCATCAAGGCGTGCTACATCAACACCAAGGAACAGCTTGCAGACCTGCTCACCAAGCCCCTTGGGAGGATCACGTTCCTTGAGCTTTGCTCCAGGATCGGGATGGTCCAACTCTCCCACAAGACAACGCACAAGAGTTAGGGGGAGAATGAAGGAATAAGTCTTGTACTCTTGGTCTGTGTGGCCCCTAATAGGACAGCATTTCAGTCCTTAGCAGGACAGCATCTTAGTCCTTTGGTAGGACAACATCTTAGACCAAGAGGACAGCATATTAGTCCTTTGGTAGGACAGCATCTTAGTCCTTTGATAGGACAGCATCTTAAACCAAGAGGACAGCATATTAGTCCTTTGGTAGGATAGCATCTTAGACTAGCATCTAGGTATATGCTTGGGTGTCTTAGCTATAAATATGTAACCCCAACCCCTAGGTTGGAAATGGCATTGTGTGTGGAATGAAACAAGAAAAAATTTCCCAACTCTTAGTGTCATCCTCTCCATGAGAGTAGTACTTCAGATACTAACACTTCGACATGGATCATCCACGTCTTGTTCCCCTCCTCGCCCTCTTCTTTGGCGAAGTACTGCGGCATCTTGCTGTACCCAAAATATTGAAGCATTTGCCTCAATGCTGTTTATCGGCAGTCATCTGTAAAAACATATTTGAGAAATGTCAAATATTTATTTGAGCAGTAAACCATTGAGTTATAACATAAAACATGTCATTGAACTCTTAAGACCTGGAAACATAGTTCAAACATAAACAAATTTGACTGCTAATCTGCTGTCCACTATGACAGTCCTGACCAGTTTCCACTTCAACCTGATTTAGACCATGCTAAAGGCAAAACCAATTCTGAAGCACCACATCAAAGTTAAAGCTAACTTCAATAGCTTTCCAGAAAGTATTTTCTTGGCCTAAGATCTTTCCTGGTTCAAAAGTTATGAGATGTCAAAGTTAACAAAATTTCTGGAGAAAATTGGACAGCACCTCTCTGCTTTAGGTACTGATTTGATTCAAGAATTTCAGTTAATTCTGCTCCCAATATGACAAAATTTTCTGTTACAAAGTTGTAACCCATCTCATGAACTTTACAGAACTACCTCATTTTCTATTTTTGGATTTTTATGCAGGAAGTTATGCTCAATTTACAGAGAGTTACAGAGAGTGTTTGCTCTGCCCTGTTTTCTGGACAGTTTCGACTCTACTGCATTTTTCGATTGGTTAGGGGATGAAACACCTCTGGATCTCAACAGAAAAGTTGTAAAGCTCTTCCAATTCTTTCCATAAATGTATCATATGACCCCAACCTCGAAATAGCTCAACCTCTAACCTCTGATTAACTTCAGCCTTAATTCAGCTAAAACAGGGGACTTTGTCCTTAGTATCCTATAAGTTGAAAACTTGTTAACTTTGAATATCCTGTAAAATCCTCAAAAGTGGTAGAAAGAAAAATTCTGCTCATATACACTTATGAAAAATGAGGGGAATTAAAACTTTGAATTATAAGGGGGTGAGTTCAAAGTGAGGGTTTATACTTCCCAAAACTTCCAAACATGGAGATCTAAATTCATAACTTGGATCTTCATAGTCCAAATATTCAACCTTCCAAATTTCAGCTCATTTGGAGGAGTTTCAATATTTGTTTGGGATTAAAAGGAAAAGCCCTCTAATCTGAATTCCAAATTCAGTTTCAAATTCCAATTCACTCAATTTCAAAATTTGGTTTCACAAATGTGTTGTCCACCTTTTAATAAGCAGCCATGCCAAAAATTGGAAACCTTGGAGCTGGTTTGCTATATCTTTGAGGCAATATAAAGTGGAGAATTCAAACTCCTTTTCAAATTCAAATGGTCAAACCACATCCAAATTTCACCCCAGAATTCAAACTATTTGAATTCAGCAAATTCAAACTATGACTTTGGGGTGAAGTCAAGTCTTTAATGTTGAGTTGCTGGGGTAAAATATCAGAGAAAATTGGGATAAGAATTAGAAATGGTGGGACCCCTTGGTCAGCCACACAAGAGAGCTGTCGCCTCAGCCGACTGCGATCGAACAGCAGGGGCACGACAGCTCCCGTCTCCGACCCACGCCCGAGGTGTGCCGCGCCACCTCCTGATTCTGCCGCCTACATGATCGTCCGCTCGTGCCACAGTCCCAGCACATCCTCCCTTGCTCTCTCGGCCATCCACCGACGTGTTTTCCCTTTCCCTGCTCAGCGCGAGTAGCCTCGACCGCCGCTCGGTCGCTTCACGCCTACCGCCCGTCACCGACGCAACTCAGGCGTTGCCACACCCTTTTGAGGTCGTAGGAAGGTGTGCAAGGCTCTCTAGTTCCTCTCTGACGACAGCCCCTATCGTTCCTTCGAGCTGGTCCCGAGAACTGAGCATAAGTTCATCGTTCCACTGTCCAGCTTGCCGCCACGACGCCGCACCGTCGACCGGCCACCCCCGGCTCGTTCACGCTCATCCAACCGGTGTTCTAGGTGCGTTGTCGACCCTTCTTGCTGTCCTCCCAGTTTGGAGCTAGGTCATAGCCTAGGTTGGCCGGAATTCGAAGTTTGTCACCGGCGGTTTCTTGGAACCGAGTTGAAAGAAAACGGGAAATTCCAAGGCCATATTGGGTTAGGGTTCACAAGAGAGTAGGCATAGGTTCTCCAAGACCTGGCGACCCTTCTCGAGCAAACGGCAAGCAATACCATGCAGAGTCCGAAGAGTTCTCCGTGTTTTTCCTCACGGCGGGGAAGAACCACTTCGTCGCACGGTGAGCTCATGTTTCCAGCCGTTTTCCGAGGGATCAGGGTAGAGTTCCGAGCTCCCCAGGTCACGGTGGTGCTGTAGGACCCAACCGCGGTCGGTTTCCGGGCTTGCCGGGCGAACACCACGTCGCCGGAGTCGCCCGAGTTACTGCCAACGTCGGGGAGGTATTCCCGGCCAGTTGGCGCCGCCACCGAGCTCACCAAAGTTTTCCTCATCGGGTTTTAGGCACAGGCGGCGAGAGTTGAGCCGTTTAAGGCACGGGACAGCCGTTCCGGCGAGGCACGGCCGCTTCTCCGGCGAGGAGGCCGGCCGGGCGCGAGGTTGAAGAAGGTGGGGGCCTGCCCCACCTGTCAGTGACACGGATGAGGCGCCGGATCGATCTGTGGCGCCGGATCCGGTACGGCTGCGCGGGAATAACTCCATAGCCCCCGTGTTGCCGAAATCTCACTGGTCCAATTTAAAACAGTGGGCCCAGCCCAATTATTTGAAGTTTCTATTAGAGAAATAATTCCAGGAATTAGCTGATCTTTACAAGCCCATAACTTTGTGTAGAAAACTCCAAAAAGAGTGAAATCAATTTTGTTGGATTCCTCATGAGGAGTACTTCACAGAGAAACCAATTTTAGGCTATGAAAATGCCCACGAATTTCTGTAGAATTGTTTTTAATAAATCCTTTAGGAATTTATTACAGGGGCAATTCTTTATGAAATAGTCCCAAATTTGGGCAGAAAATCCATTCCATAGTTACTGATCTTCAGTAAAAATTTGGGATTCAGTGGAGTTCATTTGCTAGGCTAAATTACCTTCCCAAGTTCATCCTTTATTTGGAAATTCAAATTTAAACAGAAACTGTTCAGCACTCCTGTCCAAACTTCAAAAATTCATATATCTCTGATGGTAGCTCCAAAAATGGTGAAACAAATTTTGTTAGAACCATGGAGAGTTACCCTAATCATATCTTCCCTTACTAGCTATGTCAAAGCTCCTAAATTGGGATCAAAATTTAGAGAAGTATTGTACTTGTAGGAATTTTAAAGACTACATTGTGCAATGACATGTCTCCAAATTTGGCTCCAATCATCCTTAGAGAGTCTAGTATCTACTGTAAAAATCCCAAAGCCAATTAAGAATCCTAAATAGCAATAGCTATGAATAGTAGTTCAATTCTTATAAATCCTTAATACTTATACATGTATTTTATTACATTTCATAATAGTGACCGAAGTTGAGGATGCACCGGAGCCCTTGGACGTCCTCCCACCAGAAGCTAACTTCCTCTTTAACTCGCAACCAGGCAAGCCCCGGTTTGCACTTAAGTACCTTTTATAAAATTCTTTATTTGTATCACTTATGTCTAGGGTGAATGTTTGCATTAGAGTTAAGGTGATTGAAACCCCACTTGCATAACCTTTTAAATCCTATGAGGGGTTGGGTAGCGTACAGAGCCGACGAGTAGACAAGGCCCCGCTAATATGCTTAGGACCTCGGTAGAAGTCGAGTAGTTGGAATCTACTCGCGAGGTAGGGTTTTATCACACGGTTTGGTCAGAATAGAAAATAGCTTAAGAATGGAGAAAATGAGACCCAGTAGGGGGGATAGGAAGCAGTGAGTGGAAGTCTCACGTGCGTAGCCCTATTGGTGTCGATTGAGGACCGAATCGTGTGCGGGCCTGATGAACAAGTATCGAACAGTACCGGATGACATACTGACATAAGCAGGAAACCGATGTAAATGGTTAACCTGGGTGTCGAGCCTTACCCAACCGTAAATAGGAGTGGGTTGAGGGTAGCAAGGTGTAAATCTGCCGGTGGGCACAGTCACGCTCCACGCGGGGACCTCCTACCCGTTACGGATGGACCGGTTCGTCTTTTGGGTTGACTTTGAAAGGTTGTTGCATACAACAGAGTAGGAAGGGGTGTGGAATCACACTTCTGAAAGTAGGTGTATGCAACGTGTTGTCCGGGTGTCTCCTGATTGCAATCACCGTCCCTCGCGGTTATTTGAGTACCGTTTGTTCACTGTTTCGTGACGTAGTAAGAAGTAAAGTAAGCCAGTTGAAATATAATATGCTGTGATGATAGAGTAATGTTTTGGAAACCATGTTTGCTGTAGATATAGAGCTAATTAAGTTTACTTTCCGCTTTGGGCCTCCCCACATCGGAGGAAAGTGTTTCTTGTTTGATTATGGACTCCCGATGTGAGGGCTGCCTAAGGTACATGAATTTGCTGCTATAAAACTGAAAGTAAGGATCAACTTATAGGCGTGTCTTTGTAGCAAAATCCATTCTCCTATTTTACACATCCCTGCATGTAGAGTTCCATGCCTAGGCTAGACGGTTAAGCCTTGTTGAGCCATCGTGCTCACGGTTGTAATATTTGAGCTGTATGCAGGTGAGAGCTATGAGGAGGGTTCCGAGGACGAGGCGATGCCCCCGTCAGGGTACACGGCCGAGATGGAGCCCTGCACGCCGCCGTGATCTTCGGTTTCATGCTGCTAGTGTGTAGCGTCCCCGGGCTGGACGGCTGCACTTTTGCATAGCTAGGATGAGAGGCCGTATATGTATATTACTTCCGCTGTATGAATAGGTTTTGTAAAAAGACTTCCGCTGTTTTATATTAAATAAAAGTTTGTATATTGTTCTTTATTCTTTTCATGTGTGCTATTGGGTGCCGCATCGTACGGCACCACCCTATGTGATCCTGGAGTGGGTGAATCACAGGGTAGTCCCCACGGACGTGGTATCAGAGCCGCATTGGGAATAGCACCCTCGAAAAGAGGCTATTTTGAAAACTTAGAAGTAGTCGAGTGAGGATTAGTCTTTAAGCCCACATAAGGTCTATGATAGTACTAGTTATGAAGGTGGAAAAGCTAACTTATGTGTTATACATTCTGTAACGACGTTCGGACATCAGGTAAGAGGTAAGGTATGCCACCGTAGGCGGATTAATTACGGTAACTCGCCATACGAGTAATAGTATGGAAGGATATACCGTGGCTTGGCACGGTAGTGAATATGAGTCTCTGAACCTCTTCATGGTTCTGAGAGCATATGAAAACGCTGATCTCCAGCGTGCTTTAGGCAAAAGTGAGAATACCCCATCGTGTGGTAAGCAACACGATAGTATGAAACTCTCGAACGTTCAATGTTCAAAGGGCCATATGCAGCGCTCGCCATCGGCGTGCCTCAACGGTCATGAGGCAGTAGGTGGTATCCGTTGGGTTGATAAAATTCCCAACCGTGACAATCCGTTCGCGCTCTACTCGGGTTCCCCGTCGTGTGGTGTGAAAACACGACCATGTACCTTGAGGCGTGGCCTGACTCAAGGACGGTCCGTATGGCAATGATACGAAACGTATGTTTTTACTATGATATGGAATTATCTGCAATGTTAAAACCTTTGTGTGCACCAGTATTGTGTGTTCTTCTGCAGGTACATTAACCACGTTAGTGCATAACATGTAGAAACCGTTTGTGAGTGACGTCTTTAGTTCCACCATTTGACCCGTATAAGCCGGAATATCGGTTTTGGATTTTTCTTTGGTGAGGAAACGTAGTACCGACTGCATAAAAGTTTATTTTCAAAGAAAAGAGTCAAAATGAAGTTTAAGAATCCATTTAGGGGTTAGTAAACTCCTATATTGAACTAAGAGTCAATTGGGAGTAGGTTCAGTCTCAAAAGCTTAGGAATAATCTCCCCTGTTTTTGGCAGAAATTTGATGAACTTGATCAGGGCATAACTTAAGATTGGTTGAACCAATGGAGGTGTGGGATACCATTCTGGAAAGGTTTTGAAGTCCTCTACAATTTTTCTGTAGAGTTCCAGAACAAAATCTCCCTCCAAAGGGACGAAAATCTCAGATGAGTAGGTGCTGTCAAGAAACAGGGCAGACCAAAATCTCTCTGGAATTTTCTGTATTTCAACCAAAACACTTAGTTTCACCGTTCGACGTCCAGTGGCTGTTGTAAAACAGCGAGTGGAGTCGAAAAGTTTTTGCATTCCAAGTATCATTTCGAGCGAGTACATATTTGGGTCCAGTACAATAGCGAGGAATTACGCATGCTAACACACTTAACATCCCGTGGTGACCCCGATGGTTGAAATGAACTTTTAACCAAAAAAGTTCAATACTTTGGAACTCGATTGTGTGACACGGTCCAGAGATGTATATGTTGCATAAAGTTTATACTTTATCCATATGTGTGACTGTTCGTACTATTTATTCCATTCTCGCATCACTATTGTATAGACTGGATGAAATAAACTAACATGTGCTGATCGTTCGAATGGTCTGAATGCAGAATGGTGCGGACACGTTCAACACAAGAGGAGGGAGGTCCAAGTCAAGTTCGTGGTGATGAGTCTCCACCTCCGGAGCAAACCACGACGCAGCAGCAACCACCTCCTCCACCGCCAGAACTTCCAAGGAATCTTGCGGAGGTTCTCGCTGCAGTGCTCGGCTCGCGCGACGAGCAAACCGAGTTACTGTGGATGTTGGTGCAGCAGAATGTGTCCCATCAGAGAGGACGCCAAGACAATGGGCAACGCCAGCCCCAACAAAGTTCATATTCAGAATTCATGGTAACCCATCCACCAGTCTTCACAGAGGCCGAAGAACCTTTGGAGGCGGACAGCTTTATCCACACTCTAGAGGCAAAGTTCGGGCTGCTACGATGCACCGAACACCAGAAGGCGCTGTATGCAGCGCAACAGCTTCAAGGAGAAGCCGGTACATGGTGGGCCAACTACACCGCCTCCTTACCAGCTGGTCATGCCGTCACATGGACGGAGTTCCGGGAGGCGTTCTGCGCCTATCACATACCTCTCGGTGTGATGGAAATGAAGCTCCAGGAGTTCCTGGCATTACGGCAAGGCGAGAGGAGTGCTCATGAGTACTCCAGGTTATTTAACCGGCTGGCGCAGTATGCACCAGGATTTGTGGTGACGGAAGACAACAAGCGCAATGCGTTCTTCCGGGGCCTAAATTCCAAGATGAAGGTCCATCTCGCCCAAAGCAATCGCGGCACATTCAACGACCTGGTTAATGCCGCGATTCTACAAGAGAATGCCCAGCGCGAGCGCGGTTCTGACAAGAGGAAATGCAGCGTGCTGACAAGAAGCAGTGGTGGGACGTCACAGAAATACCGTGTGGTGTATCGCTCACCATCCGGTCAGAGATGGCAGCCACCGGCGCGACCGCCTCAGTTTCGCAGTCGACAATATAATGCGTCGGGCTTCCGACCGACGTATCCACCACAGCAACAACAACAGCAAAGGATTGTCCCGCGTGCGCCCCAGTTTCAACAGCGTGCACCGGGATTCCGTCCTCAAGTCGGTGGGACTCCGACACCTTACACGTGCTACACGTGTGGCCGTGTAGGGCACATTTCAAGAGACTGCCCCGAGCCGCGACAGGGCAGGGGTGCAGCACCGTATCAGGGTTCTAATCAGCCCCACAATCAGCCCAAGAAACTAGCACCAAAACCCGGCAACGTCCACCACTTAGCTATCGAAGACGTGCCGGAAGGCGAACCCGTCCTCGCGGGTATGTTCTCCTATTTAGATCATCCCGTAGTCATACTTTTTTACTCCGGTGCCACCCATAATTTCATAAGTCAGTCTTATGTTATTAAATATCAACTGCCTATCATTCCCACAAATAATTCATATTTGATATGTTCTCTGGGTGGGGAAATAACAGCTGATAGAATGGTCTATAGAACTGATGAACCCAACGGGTACGGGGAACGCCCTATCTTTCGATGAGAGATGTTGGTAATGAACGAATTTGGTGGAGGCCGACGTTGGCTGCCCGACTACCACAACCAGAATGGTGTGGCGCCTTGAGCGCCCTGTCAAGGAGCTCTTGGACTACTTAAATAGGGGAGGGAAGAGGGAAATTCGTCCAGCAACAAAGGTAGGACGTGATCTCCCTTATTCCCTTCCTTTTTCTGTGATAGACTACCATTTAATAGGGAAAGAAAGAGGGAAACCTATCCAGCAGCAAGGCAGGATATGATTTCCTCTATTTCTTTCCTTATTATAGCACATCTATCTTTAAATGGGGGAAGAAAGAGGGAATTTCGCCCAGCAGCAAAGTTGGACGAGATTTCCCTTATTCCTTTCCTTATTTGTCTAAATCTCTCTTTATTACATGGCCCCAGCCTCAAAATTTCCCCTCGGGTGGAGCAGCCTTTATTGCATTAATCCCTCCATCCCTCCTAGCTGGATCAATTCCCAAGCACCTAATAATAACAAGGTCATCACAAGGCTTTAATAGGTCCCCATTTGAAGGATAATTACTTTGAACAGCCAGGAATGAATTCACCTGATAATTAAGTTGACGTGCACGAGCGCGTGTCATTGGACCTTGATTAGCTGAGAGTGGTGAGTGGGCTGGTGTTGTGGTTGTATCAACGGTAGCGATGCCCGCATCATCCTCCCCTTCTTGCAATTGAGTCATCCTCGACTCAAATGTGTCTTCCTCGCCCATATATGGTTTTAAATCTGCAATATTAAAAGAGGAAGTAACCCCAAAATGTGCAGGCAACTCAATTTCATATGCGTTATCATTAATTTTTCGAAGCACTTTGAAGGGTCCAGCAGCTCTAGATAGTAATTTAGATTTTCTCAAATCAGAAAAATTATCCTTTCTCAAATGCACCCAAATCAAATCACCAGGTTCAAAAGTAACATGCTTCCTACCCTTGCTACCGGCTTGTTGATACTTAGCGTTCATGCTCTCAATGTTTGATTTAGTTTGCTCATGCATTTTAAGAATTAATTCAGCACGGCGAGAAGCATCAAAATTCAATTTCTCTGAAGGTGGCAGAGCCAAAAGATCAATGGAAGCACGAGGAATAAAACCATATACAATATGAAAAGGGCACAATTTAGTAGTAGAATGTAGCGAACGATTATAAGCAAATTCAATATGAGGCAAACATTCTTCCCATAATTTGATGTTATGTTTCAGAACAGCCCTTAGCATGGTAGATAAACTACAGTTCACTACTTCGATCTGTCCATCAGTTTGAGGGTGACAAGTGGTAGAAAAGAGTAATTTTGTCCCCAACTTAGCCCATAAGGTTTTCCAAAAATGACTAAGAAATTTGGCATCTCTATCTGAAACAATAGTGTTTGAAACCCCATGCAAACGAACAACTTCTCGAAAGAACAAATCAGCAATATGGGTAGCATCATCAGTTTTGTGGCATGGTATGAAATGTGCCATTTTAGAAAATCTGTCGACAACAACAAAAATACTATCCCTCCTCTTCTTTGTTCTATGCAATCCTAAAACAAAATTCATAGAAACATCCTCCCATGGAGCACTAGGAACAGGAAAAGGCATGTATAAACCATGTGGATTAAGACAAGACTTAGCTTTTTGACAGGTGGTGCAACGAGCAACAAACCGCTCCACATCTCTCCTCATCTTTGGCCAAAAGAAATGGCTTGCTAAGATGTCTTCCGTCTTCTTGACACCAAAGTGTCCCATCAATCCTCTACCATGTGCTTCCTGCAATAGTAAGATACGCACAGAACCAGCTGGAATGCATAATTTGTTAGTTCGAAACACAAAACCATTAGTGAGAACAAACTTGTTCCATGTTTTTCCTTCTTTACATTGCAGCAACACATCTTTGAAATCAGCATCAAAAGCATATTGTTCTTTAATTGTTTCTAAGCCAAAAATCTTAAAATCAAGTTGGGACAACATATTGTAACGGCGAGATAAGGCATCCGCAATGATATTATCTTTTCCTTTCTTGTGTTTGATGACATAAGGAAAGGACTCAATGAATTCTACCCACTTGGCATGCCTACGGTTCAGATTAGTTTGGATCTTAATGTGCTTCAAAGATTCATGATCAGAATGTATAACAAATTCTTTAGGTCATAAATAATGTTGCCATGTTTCCAAAGTTCGTACTAGTGCATATAATTCTTTATCATAAGTGGAATAGTTCAGACTAGGCCCATTCAGTTTCTCGCTAAAATAAGCAATAGATTTCCCCTCTTGCAACAAGACACCTCCCAATCCAATACCACTAGCATCACATTCCAATTCAAAAGTCTTACTAAAATCTGGTAATTGGAGAAGGGGTGTATGAGTTAACCTATTCTCCAAAGTTGCAAATGCAGCCTCTTGCGCCTTGCCCCATGTGAATGGGGCACCCTTCTTTGTAAGCTCATGCAGTGGGCCTGCTATGGTGCTGAAGTCTTTCACAAAACGACGATAGAATCAAGCAAGTCCGAGAAAGATTTGTACTTGTGTGACCGTGGTAGGAGTCGGCCAGCTGTGTATCGCCTCCACCTTGGTTTGATCAACTTCAATTCCCTGTCGTGTCACAACATAGCCAAGAAAAGAAACTCGATCCGTGCAAAAGGTGCACTTGTCAATGTTACCAAATAAGCGTGCATCACGTAAAGCATTGAAAATAGCACGGAGATGATCAAGATGAACTTCGAGAGATGCGCTATAGATCAAGATGTCATCGAAATATACTATCACAAATCTTCCAATGAAAGCACGTAAAACCTCATTCATTAATCTCATGAAAGTGCTAGGTGCATTCGTGAGACCAAAAGGCATGACTAACCACTCATACAAACCAAACTTTGTTTTAAACGCTGTTTTCCATTCATCACCTAGCTTCATGCGAATTTGATGGTATCCACTACGCAAATCAATTTTAGAGAAAATCATCGAGCCACTAAGTTCATCAAGCATATCATCTAACCTAGGAATAGGATGACGATATCTAATGGTAATGTTATTAATTGCTTGACAATCTACACACATGCGCCATGATCCATCTTTCTTTGGGACCAAAAGGACAGGAACGGAGCAAGGACTAAGGGACTCACGCACATAACCTTTGTCGAGTAATTCCTGTACTTGCCGCTGAATCTCCTTAGTCTCCTCCGGATTGGTCCTGTATGGTGCTCGGTTGGGCAAAGAAGCCCCAGGGATGAGGTCAGTCTGATGCTCAATCCCTCTCAATGGTGGCAGCCCGTCTGATACCTCTTGTGGAAACACATCAGCGTATTCCTGCAAAAGCTTAGTGATAGAAGGAGGCAAAGCACATGGTGTGTCGTGAAGTGAGAACAAAGCTTATTTGCAAACAAACACATAACAGATTGCAGTATCACTTTTTAATTCAAACAAATCAGATTTGGAAGCAAAAAACAAGCGCTCTTTAATTTTATTTCATTCTTCTTCATATGAGCAGATTTGGAATTGTCAGTCTTAGACTGTATCGATTTTTTCATGACATCTGAATTTTCATTTTCAGCAGATTTCTTATTTTTCTCTTTGCAAGCTCTAGCAATGTCATCCTTCAAAATAGCATCAGGGGACATCGAGTGCAAAACAAGTTTCTTATGATGCATGAAAGAGTATTGATTTGATTTACCATGATGTAATATATCTTTATCAAATTGTCAAGGTCGACCAAATAGCATAGAACAAGCTTGCATATGTACCACATCACAATCAATGTAATCATGGTAGGAACCAATTGTAAATTCGACACGAACCAGACGTGTTACCTTAAGCTTACCACTGTCGTTGAACCATTGGATGTAGTAGGGATGTGGATGTGGAAGTGTTGTCATCCCAAGCTTTTCTACCATGGTTGCACTTGTTAAATTGTTGCAGCTTCCTCCATCAATAATAATGCGACTCGTTCCAAAACTACACACTTAGTTTGGAATAGATTGTGTCGCTGGTTCTGTTCAGCTTTGATCATTTGGGCACTCAAGACACACCTCACAACAAGACTCTCATAGTGAGCAGCATGATCAACCCCAATGTGCTCTTCATCATCATTCTTCTTTCCTGCTTCTTGTGCGGCAAACATGGCATATGTTTCATTATCTAAATCACTAGCGGATTAGTACTCACCATTTTCTCGTACAACCAGCACACGCTTGCTTGGGCAGTCCCTTCGTAGGTGTCCAAAACCCTTGCACTGGAGGCATTGAATGTCTTTTGTTCTCCCGGTAGAAGCAATGGAAGAAGTGTTGGCTGCAACTTGGATGGATCCTTTTGTTGTCTCGATTGCACGCGAAGGTGCTGATTTTGATGTAGTCCTGGGCAACCCATTAGAAGCATCGTCTGGAGAATCATGCTTAGTACCAGCAGCACTTGAGCGGAACTGCCATGAGGTAGTTCGACCTGCAGAAATGTTAGTTCTTGTACGTCATCCCTGCACTTCTCTTTCAGCCTTACAAGCAAGATGGAATAATCGAGTGACGTTAGTGTATTCCTTATAAGCCAATATGTCCTGAATTTCTCTCGTTAAACCACCCATAAACCTAGCCATTGCAGGCTCTTCATTTTCAACTAGGCCACAACGCATCATGCCTATTTGAAGTTCTTAATATTATTGCTCAACAGATTTGTTGCCTTGTCTAAGTTGTTGTAATTTATGCAACAGGTCACGAGCATGATAGGAAGGAACAAAACGACGACGCATGATCCATTTCAAAGCATTCCAAGTTTGTGGTACGGTAGCTGGATTTTTAGTTTGATATTCATGCCACCAAATAGAAGCAAAGTTAGTGAATTCACTAGTTGCAGCTCTAACCTTTTTATCATCAGGAAAATCATGGCATGCAAATTTTTGATCTACTGATAATTCCCAAGACAGATATGCATCCGGATCATATTTACCATCAAAAGGTGGTATGGAGAATTTAATGTTGCGTAGGGAATCGTCATTATCACGTACCTCGCGTCGTTGATCTCGACCACCCATACCACGATGGTCGCGACGTGGCTGCCGTCGATACCTGAAAGGTCCATCATCAAGCTCGGTATCCGCCGAATACTCCGCCTCGTCATATCTTGCAGCACTGCCAACGGAGTCGTGGCTGTCATCAACACGTCTTTGCCTCTCTTCGCGTCCAACCTGTTCCATCCTCTCCAATCGCTCAATGATTGCTGCAAGAGAAGTGTTAATAGCCCCAGCAGTGCTTTCTAATGTGGTCAGTTTGGTGTTGGTGCAAATCTGCGTCGACTCTAATTGACCAATACATTCATTGGTGACTTGAATATCCTCATTGAGAGCATCTGTGTGTAGCTTTACTTGGCGTTCGAAATGCTAAATGATGCCCCTCGTACGTGGTGAATGTGGATATGTCTCATTCGCATCAGCTGACATGGTTAGTAAAGAAAGGAAATACAACAGCAAGCAGATTAATCCTAACAGTTGCTAAGAGATGGTAGGACAACACAATTCCTCACTAGCAAGAAATCAAGGTCTTACAACTTCTTACCATGCGATGCAGGACACGCCGGCAATCAGCAAGAACAACAACAAACGGTGGCTGCCAGCACAACCTTATGGTGTCGTAGACAATTTTGTGGAGCTGTAGGTGGCTTCTAGACACAATTTGTGCAAAGGAACAACTAGTACCACATTAGTCACAACAAGTTGAATAAACGTTCCACGATGGTATTGTGCTGGTCCTAGCTCAAACCTTACTAGAGACGTGAGCCGTAACTCCACGTGACGTTGGATTACTATGGTAGGGAAGTTCGAACAGCCCGATCCGTTGTGTTTCAACAACGTTGAAAACAGCAAGTTGAACTTCGAAACATGAATCAAATGTTACACAAATTGTCTCTCTTTTTTTGTACTTAGAAACTTTTTTTTGTGATTGTAATCAGTGCGGCTTTTCTTTTTGCACGTGCCTTTTTCTTGCTGATCCGTGCAGCTTTTCTTTTGCACTTGCTTTTTTTCTCAACTTTGGATAGATAATGGAAATGGACTGAGAACAAAGTGGCACGAACTCAAAACTCTAACGGTGAAAAACTTAGGACCAGCAACTTGACACAAAAAGGCAACCGTGAATTCAACAAGTCGAGAGCTAAGTAGCCAAGCAAAAGGCTCAAAGTATTTTTAGGATTTTTTTAAAGCGAACTTTTGTAGGCAAAAGTGGACTGTAGGTAAACGAAGAACAAGGAGAAGGAAATCTCTCACCGAGCAACCTGAAATCTGATACCACTTGATGAACCCAACGGGTACGGGGGACGCCCTATCTTTCGATGAGAGATATTGGTAATGAACGAATTTGGCGGAGGCCAACGTTGGCTGCCCGACTACCACAACCAGAATCGTGTGACGCCTTGAGTGACAGTTACACCGTCTCCTGGTAACTACGATTTGGGTGGAGGTCGACGTTGTGCTACCCGACTACAACAACCACAAGGATGCTGCGCCTTAGCAATAGTTACACCGGCTCCTGTTGTTGCTGTACTTGCCGTGCCAAGAACAGACTTGAACCTGCAAGCAATCGAAGAACAAGCAAAAACAAGATAACAAGCAAACACTCACGGGTGTGAAAAAGTTGGGGTTCTGATTCAAGTAATCGGAAGGTCTCGTCGACACTTGCGTTACAAGGAAGTAGCAATGGCTAAACTTACAGAAAACAAAACCCGCCCTGTCAAGGAGCTCTTGGACTACTTAAACAGGGGAGGGAAGAGGGAAATTCGTCCAGCAACAAAGGTAGGACGTGATCTCCCTTATTCCCTTCATTTTTCTGTGATAGACTACCATTTAATGGGGGAAGAAAGAGGGAATTTCGTCCAGCAGCAAAGTTGGATGAGATTTCCCTTATTCCTTTCCTTATTTGTCTAAATCTCTCTTTATTACATGGCCCCAGCCTCAAGATTTCCCCTCGGGTGGAGCAGCCTTTATTGCATTAATCCCTCCATCCCTCCTAGCTGGATCAATTCCTAAGCACCTAATAATAACAAGATCATCACAAGGCTTTAATAGGTACCCATTTGAAGGATAATTACTTTGAACAGCCAGGAATGAATTCACCTGATAATTAAGTTGACGTGCACGAGCGCGTGTCATTGGACCTTGATTAGCTGAGAGTGGTGAGTGGGCTGGTGTTGTGGTTTTATCAACGGTAGCGATGTCCGCATCAAGAACACCATTACAGTTGAGTGGAAATCTATATCCGACTTCTCTAATCATGTTAGAGAGTCAAAAACTTGATGTCATTTTAGGAATGTCATAGCTACATCGCCATGGTGTTGTTCTTGACATCGTTCCACATGTGGTTCATCTGAATTCTTCACTTCATGAACCACATGTTCTTACTCTTGACCGATTGGTTCAAGAAGCCCCAGCCACATATAACACGGAAGCCACGAAAATTGAGGATATTCGTGTGGTCCGTGAAAACTCGGATGTCTTTCCGGATGATCTTTCGGGCATGCCACCCGAAAGAGATGTCGAGTTCAAGTTTGAACTCGTACCTGGGACGACGCCGATATCACGGATATCGTATAAAATGGCTCCGAATGAGCTGACTGAATTGAAGGAGCAGCTCAACAATCTAATGAAGAAGGGTTTAATTCGACCGAGTTCCTCACCATGGGGATGCTCGGCGCTGTTTGTGAAGAAAAAGGATGAAACTTTGAGATTGTGTGTGGACTACCGACCTCTCAACGCCGTCACTATTAAGAATAAATATCCACTGCCCCGCATCGATATTCTCTTCGATCAACTTGTGGGTGCAAGTGTATTCTCAACGATGGATCTTCGCTCTGGATATCACCAAATCAAGATCCGAGCGGAAGATATTCCGAAGACGGCCTTCTCGACGAGATATGGATTATATAAATACCTCGTCATGTCCTTTGGTCTCACCAACGCCCCGGCACACTTCATGTATCTCATGAATTCAGTGTTCATGCCGGAGTTGGACAAGTTTGTGGTAGTGTTCATAGACGACATCTTGGTTTACTCCAAGTCTGAAGAAGAACATGCCAAACACTTGCATATCGTACTCCAAGTTCAGCAAGTGCGAGTTTTGGATCAGCCAAGTGCCATTCCTTGGTCACATTATTTCTGCAAAAGGCATTGCAGTTGATCCAAGCAAGATCGAACAAGTGCTGAAATGGAAGTCCCCCACATCAGTCCATGAAGTCAGGAGTTTCCTCGGGTTAGCAGGATATTATCGGAGATTCATACCAAATTTCTCCAAGCTGCTAAGCCGATGACTGAACTGTTGAAGAAGGGGATCAAATATGTTTGGAGTTCAGCTTGCGAAGAAGCTTTTCAAGCATTAGTGAAGCATCTTACAACAGCCCCGGTGTTAGCTCAACCGGATACAACCAAGCCCTTCGACGTATACTGTGATGCGTCTGGCATCGGGCTTGGCTGTGTATTGATGCAAGGAGGAAGAGTGGTCGTCTATGGCTCACGTCAACTTCGTAACCACGAGCAGCACTATCCGACTCATGATCTTGAGCTCGCTGCTGTGGTGTTGGCCTTGAAGATGTGGAGGCACTATTTGCTTGGGAACTTAGTGCACCTCTACACCGACCACAAGAGTTTGAAGTATATATTCACTCAAAAGGAGTTGAATATGCGGCAACGGAGATGGCTAAAACTGATCAAAGACTATGAGATTGAGATTCACTACCATCCCGTGACACGACCCCACTGGTCCTGTCGAGCCAGGATCACGCTGAGGGGTGCTGCGTTGCACAACACCGTATAACACACGTCAAAGGTACAAAGCGGAAGCGGAAGCTTTATTACATAAACAAGTTTATTAACATGTTTACATCAAAATAAGTTTAGTCCACACTCGCGGGCGTAGACTAAGCATCAAGTGCACGTTCAGCCCTCGAACGTGTCCTTGCTAGCACACTCGCACACTAACTCTGCGGCGTGCACGACTCCCACTCGACGGGGTTCCCCTCCTGGGGTTCCGTCTCCTCTTCGGGAGTCCCTTCCTCATAGAACCCTGCAAAAGCTTCAAACACAGCAGTGAGCACGAAGGCTCAGCAAGTCTGACCCGTCTCACCTAAACATGAAACTTCTACATGAGGGTGATGGGTTGCATGAGGTAAAAATCATTTGCAAGGACTCGCCTAATTAGTAGAACCTTACTTTCAAGTTTTAGCAGCAGGTTGTGGAGAACTTTACGCTAAGGCACATGAGAGAGCCGCAATCAAACAAGAAACGCATTTCTCTCATGTACTTTGCCCAAAGTTGAAAAGAACTTTAGTTAGCACTAAGCTACAACATATCATTAACAATCAATATCCAACTTTCAATCAGCAACATTTTAACATGTAACTAGCCTGTTCTTTCTACGTCACGGTACAGTGAACAAGTGGTACTCACTGACCGCGAGGGACGGCGATTATAATCGATTTACACCTGCAGGGTTACCCGAACAACCCGTCACGTACGCCCGTACTCGATGTTGCCTACAACAACCATCACGGACGCCGTACGCGACTACCTTTCACCCGTTAGCCAAATATTGAACCGGTCCCATCGTCCCGAGCAAGAGGTCCCTGCACGCGCATCTCTGTGCCGCCAGCTGATTTACACCTCGAGCTCTCAACCTACCCTCTGAACGACGGGCAATGCCTCAATACCCAGCTACCCGAGTTACATCAGTTTCCCGGTTCCCATATAGCCGGTAGGTCTTCGGTACTGTTCTAGCTTGTTCAACAGGCCCGCACACGGCTCGGTCCTCAATCGACACAAGCGGAGCTACAGCACACAGGCCCCAAAGTCCTGCTGCCCTTACTCTCCGCTCGGTCTCATTTTCTTGCCATGTGTATCATGTGCTATCTCTACCCGAGCAATGTGCCTCTAGCCTATTCTCGCGAGTAGTTCCAACTACTCGACTTGTACCGAATCCTACTCTATCCTAGCAATGCAGTGGCTAACGGGGTTTGCAATCCTAAACCCCAACCCATGGTTTTCTTGGCTATGCAGTGGGGTTTCCAAACAAGACTCTGATGCACAACATAAAGAAAACAAGTATGTGCTCAAAACAATAAAAATTTATAAAATGGTTAATGCAAACCGGGGCTTGCCTTGCTGCTCTTGGTCGTAGGCTAGCTGTTCCTCCGGAGTAACGAAGTCTAGGACTTCGGGTTCCTCCTCGACCTTAGCGACTACATGATAAGAACAATGTATGTATTAATTAAATGCTTTTGTATTAACTTTGAAGTTGTGAAGTCTATAACCTTTACTAGATAGACCTAATGACTGTGAAACTTTTACTGTGGCTTGGTTACAACCTAAACAGAGACTTGGTCAAGTTTTAGTTGCAGCAAAGCTCATTTGAGCCCTCCACAAATAATTATGTCCTTGACCTTAATTAAAGGCTTTTAGGGTGTTCTAGGTATTTTCATGAAACAAACTATGACTTTCTGAAAACTAGATTTTCAGAGGGTTCTAATGGAATTGGTCTCACTTAATTTGGAAGTCTCTAACTAAAGATATGAGCTAAACAATTTCAGAGAAAATTCTGAAAATGTTTCTGAACATTTTCTATTTTCTCTGGAACAGTTTTACTAATCACACCATTAGGTGGACTAAATGAGCTCAAATGGATCTGAAATTTTTATGGTAGTTCAAGGATATTTTGGTGAACATCTCAGCAAAATTTCAGGATTTTCCTCCAAATGATTCTCCAGTTAAAATTCCTAACAGTTTAAACTTTAAGGAATTAATTCTGGAGAATTAAGGAATCTCATGAAGTGACACTTGATTTTCTGGAAAGTACTCAAAGAGCTGAATCCAGCAAAATTTGGTTCACTCAATTTGGAGCTTTCTAGCCAAAGTTATAAGGATTTGAAGTTTGAAGGAAATCTGAAAATCGGGGAAAAGTTTAAACTCGCGCGTGGGCCCAGGAGACACGCGTCGCACGCCGAAGCGACAGCACACCGCGGCCCACAAGGCTTTTGCGCGCCAGCACACCCGATCCCGGCCGCAGCCGGATCCCGATTCAAAATATCGGCCGCTGACAGCTGGGGTCCACCCCCTTCTTCAACCTCGCGACACCCGCGCTCCGCCGCCGAGGGACCTCGCCGGAGAGCTCGCCGCCGGCTGCTGTACAGCTTCAAACTTCTTGATTCTGGCCGCCCCTGCCTACTTTTACTTGGGGAACATGATCCGAGGGTCAGCTGCTCATGACAACGGCCGGAGCATGGTCGGCGACGAGCCGCCATATCGGAACGACTTCGGCCATGTCGGCTGATGCTCCTAGTGCCTCAGCTACTTGGGAAACCGGTCGGGGAGCATCAGTGGACCTCAGAGAAGGTCGACATGAACTCGGGGCAGCTCGGGGAAGGCCCGAAATAGGTCCTCACCGTGCGCCCGATACCCCCCGTGCGTTCCGCCATTAGTAGACCTTGAATTACGCCGGGCACAGAAGTTCTCCGGCCCAGAGTTGTGAAGGCAACTTGTGCGTCACCGTGTCTAGTTCGTGTGGGAGTGGCCTGAGGCCCTCTAATCCTTTCTAGAGCACGAATTAAACAGAATCGTACCCGAGGGTCGTTCTGCACACAGAAAGGGGAAAAGTGGAAATTCGCCGCCGGTGAGCAACCACTCGAGCTGTGGCTCGGGGATGAGCAGCACCGATCACTTGCGCGTCCAAGGGTGCCTTGGCTCGGGCGTGACAACGCCCAGGTTGGGCTGTCCACGAGAGCCCGAGGTGCGGCGGTTTCCAGTTCCGAGTTTGATCTTTCGGCACAGCCGATATCACTCGGTTTCAATCGATTTCTATCAATGGGAAGGATGGAGGATGGTTGCTAGTACCTTGCTGGGACCTTGGAATGGAAAGAGGGAGCTGCGATCGGCTTGATCAAGCAGGAACTCGAGCGGCGGCGATGGCAGTGGGAAAAGCAGTCGCGCACGTCGGTAGCTCGGGGAAATGGTGACTGAGGCACGCCGGGGAGGGAATAAATAGCTCGGCCGGCTGGCCTCCGGCTTGGGGCACGCAGCAGGAGCTGGCGCCGGCCGGCCCCTTCGGTGGCGCGCGCGCACAACAGCCGGGAACCGACTGAACTGTGGTTCAGTCGGTTTGCTTTGAGGCTGAGGCTGACATGTGGGTCCCACTCCTCTTTTAACCTCTGAAATTTATTCCTAACAGCTGTGGTAAACAGTGAACCCTATTCTACCCTTGGCAACTCAAATTATTCACCCAAGAGCCATTTGAATTGATCAAAGTTCAAATGAGGTTTGGTTTGAATGAATTTCAGCACAAGTGCAGTTTGAAATTCAAATAAAGTTTGAATTTCTCCCCCTTAGCTCATGTCAAGATCAACTCCAAATGGAGTGAAAATTGGTGTGTGAGCTCACAAAAATGTGCTGAGCAAGAATATGCCTTCCACTTTTAAATTCAGTGGGTGAAAACAGTTTGAATTTGAATATGTTTTCAAACTGCCCCTTTCCTATCTACACCCAAGATGACCTCAAAAATGTTTTGAATTTGGGTGAAACTTGGCATGGACATCCTTGGCAAAGTGTAGGAGTTTTCATATGTCCAGCCCATCTATATCACATGTGGGAAGTACCACTTTTGCAATGTGTGAGTTTGTTCCCTAATGAGCATGTTGATAATTGTTACTTGCTCTTTATTTGTGTTCATCATTTTTCCTCAAATGAGGTGTGTGGTGTGGGGATGAACACTGCAAATGGGTGTCAAAAACTGAGGCCCTTACATTCCTCCCCCCTTAAAAGAATCTCGTCCCGAGATTATAAGGTGAAAATGAGAGAGAGGACGGTGGAAAAATTACCGGATATGCGACGTGAGAAAGTCGGGGTAGTTAGTGCGAAGGAATTCTTCGCTCTCCCATGTCGCTTCATCCATGGAGTGATTACTCCACAGAACCTTGTAGAACCACAACGTACGGTTGCGTGTGGTTCGGGCCTTTTCATCAATAATCTGCACCGGTTCCTCCCGATAGGTGAGATCCGGTTGCAGTTCTTCAATGTCTTCCAGCTGAACGGTAGTTGATAGCTTGAGACACTTCCTCAGCTGGGAAATGTGAAAGACGTCGTGCACACCGGAAAGTGCTTCTGGTAATCTTAGCCGGTATGCCACCGATCCACATCTTTCGGTAATCTGGAATGGACCGATGAATCGGGGTGCTAACTTTCCTCTCACCCCAAATCTGTTTACGCCCTTCATTGGAGACACTCGTAGATATACGTGGTCTCCAGCTTCGAATTGTAACGGACGCCTTCTCCGGTCCGCATACTGTTTCTGTCGGGATTGAGCGGCTTTTAGGTTCGCTTGAATTACTCGAACCTTTTCTTCCGCGTTGTTGACAAGATCAATCCCGAAGGTAACCCTCTCGCCAGACTCACACCAATTCAATGGTGTGCGGCATTTTCTCCCGTATAGCGCCTCGTAGGGCGCCATCTTGATGCTGGCTTGGTACCCATTGTTGTACGAGAACTCGGCTAACGGCAAGTGATCATCCCAGTTCTTGCCGTGGTCGATAGCGCAAGCTCGTAGCATGTCTTCTAAGATTTGATTTACCCGCTCCGTTTGCCCATCCGTCTGCGGGTGGTAGGCTGAACTACGGATCAGCTTCGTCCCCAAGGCAGCGTGGAGCTGCTCCCAAAAACGGGACACAAATAAAGTGCCCCGGTCCGATACGATAGTACGGGGTACGCCGTATAAGCATAGGATCCGTGAGATGTACAGTTCAGCGTACTTCTTGGCGTTGTAGTTGGTGTTGACCGGGATGAAATGGGCAACTTTGGTGAGCCGATCGACGATCACCCACACAGAATCATGTTTCTGTAAGGTGGTGGGTAAACCGACGACGAAATCCATGCTCACGTCCTCCCACTTCCAGGCAGGAATGCCCAGTGGTTGCAGCAGTCCCGGTTTCCGCATGTGGTCTGCCTTCACCCGTCGACATGTATCACACTCGGACACGTATTTTGCAGTCTCTCGCTTCATCCGTGTCCACCAAAACTTGCTTCTGAGTTCTTGATACATCTTGTTGCTGCCGGGGTGAATAGAAAACTTTGATAAGTGAGCCTCATCAAAGATTTTCTTCCGTAACTCCGGGTTTCGGGGTACGACGATCCGGTCCTTGAACCATAGGACGCCGTCTCCGTCCTTCCGGAAACATTTCAACTCCCCACTGTCTACACGTCTCCGCAAATGTGATATGCCCTTGTCATTCTTCTGGGCTGCCGCTATCTCTTCACGGATGGTGGGGATCAAAGCTAGGTTGTAGAGAGCTCCATGTGGAATCACATGTAGTGGTGGTTCGCTCTCTTCCAACGGTGTGATGGTCAGATTATTGACGTGTGACTTGCGGCTTAGCGCGTCTGCCACAACGTTTGCCTTGCCCGGATGATAATGGATCTCTATCTCGTAATCCTTTATCAGTTCTAACCATCTTCGTTGCCTCATGTTCAGCTCCTTCTGAGTGAATATGTACTTGAGGCTTTTGTGGTCGGTATATAAATGTACGAGGTTACCGAGTAGGTAGTGCCTCCACATTTTCAGTGCAAGTACCACGGCAGCGAGCTCCAAGTCGTGAGTTGGATAATTTTGCTCATGATTCCTAAGCTGCCGTGACCCATACGCGACCACCCTTCGGTCTTGCATCAACACACATCCGAGCCCAATGCCGGATGCATCGCAGTACACATCGAACGGTTTTGTTGTGTCTGGCTGCGCCAAAACCGGTGCTGATGTCAGGTGCTTGACTAAAGCCTTGAATGCTGCTTCACATGCTGGACTCCAAACATATTTGGTAGCCTTCTTCAGCAGCTCTGTCATTGGCTTGGCAATCTTCGAGAAGTTCGGAATGAACCTCCGATAATATCCCGCGAGTCCGAGGAAACTCCGTACCTCATGAACAGTTCTCGGGGATTTCCAATTCAGCACTTGCGTGATTTTGCTCGGGTCCACAGCGATACCCTCCGCTGAGATGATATGCCCGAGGAAAGGCACTTGCGATATCCAAAACTCGCATTTGCTGAACTTTGCGTATAACTTGTGATCCCGCAGCCGTTGCAAGACTATACGCAGATGTTTCTTGTGATCTTCCTCCGACTTGGAATATACCAGGATGTCGTCGATGAAGACCACGACAAACTTGTCCAGCTCCGGCATGAACACCGAGTTCATTAAGTACATGAAGTGAGCTGGAGCATTGGTGAGGCCAAAGGACATGACCAGGTACTCATAAAGTCCGTACCTTGTCGAAAAAGCTGTCTTTGGAATGTCCTCAGCCCTGATCTTAATCTGATGGTACCCGGATCTTAAATCCATCTTGGAAAAGACCTTTGCTTCGACCAACTGATCAAACAACATGTCGATCCGTGGCAACGGGTACTTGTTCTTGATGGTTACGGCATTTAATGGACGGTAGTCCACGCAAAGCCGCAACGTTTCATCCTTCTTTTTGACAAATAATGCCGAACAGCCCCATGGCGAGGAGCTCGGCCTAATAAAACCCTTCTCCAGAAGGTCCGTGAGCTGAGTCTTCAGTTCAGCCAACTCCTTGGGCGCCATCTTGTACGGCCTTCGGGATATTGGCATGGTTCCCGGTGCAAGTTCAATCTTGAACTCCACCTCTCTATCGGGTGGCATCCCCGGCAAATCATCCGGGAATACATCAGGGAATTCTCGGACCACTGGAATGTCTTCCAATCTGATGGTTGTGGCTTGATAGACACTTGGAAGTTTTATTTCTGGACTGTCCAGAAATAATGAGTGAGAACCGTGCACTCCTGAGTTTAAGTGCACGACTCGGAGGACGGTGTCTAAAACAGCGCCGTGGCGGTTTAACCACGACATCCCTAGGATGACATCGACCTTCTGTCCCTCTAAGATAATGAGAGACGTGGGGTACACTCTACCCGCTAAGCATAATGGTGCTTTGGAGACCATTACGCTTGCTGAAATCTTCCCACCCGGTGAACAAATTAAATATGGACTATCGGTGGGTAGTATTGGCAAGCTGTGTTTAGCAATGAAAGCTTGGCTAATAAAATTATGCGTGGCGCCTGAATCAAATAGTACTATAGCGGGATGCTGGTGGAGTTGGAACATACCCGCAAGGATTGGCTCGCCCTCCGGCACGTCCTCAATGGCAAGCTGGTGGACAGTACCGGGCCTAGGGTTTGCCCGCCGCGCATTAGTAGGGTTCCGGGGTTGATTCCTCCCCGGAAACTGTGGTACCACTCCGCCGCCTTGCCTCTCCGGGCAACTGCTCGCGAAGTGTCCTGGACGACCACACTTGTAACATGTGGCCGCTGCTGGTGGAGTACTTGGTGGACGAAAGCCCGGCATGCGTTGCGGAGGTGCAAACGCACGCGGCATCGCCCGCTGCTGCTGTTGTTGTTGCGGTGGTGCTGGCAGTGCCGGCCGGAATGCCGGTGAAGAATACGGCCGACCGCGGAACGGCATCGACCGCTGTGGTGGCTGCCAGCGCGGACCTGATGGTGGGCGATTCACCATCCGAAACTTCTGAGAAGGACCGCCTCCTTCTCCGCTGCTCTGCGGCGCGCTTCGCTTTCGCTCTGCCGCCGCCAACTCCTTGCCGGAGTCTTCCTGAACAATCGCAGCATCAATTATGTCGTTGAGGCTGCCGCGATTGAACATCGCCAGCTTGTCCTTCAGGAGCGGGTTAAGCCCCTGGTAAAAGTGGTCCCGCCGCTTCTCGTCCGTATCTGCGTGATACGACGCGTAGAGTGCGAGATCGTTGAACGCTCTGGAGTACTCCAGCGCGTTCCGGCTCCCTTGTTGCAGGTGTAGGAATTCCTGCGTCTTCCTCTTCATCAAACCGGGCGGTATATGATAGGCCCGGAAGGCCGTCCGGAACTCCGCCCAGGTCATCACTCGGTCGGTGGGTTGTGAAGCACAAAAGTTGGCCCACCACGCGCTCGCGGATCCTTGGAGCTGCTGGACCGCGAACTGAGTCTTGCGCTGCTCGCTGATTTGGAGCAGCCCGAACTTCATCTCTATGGCGCGGAGCCAGTTGTCCGCGTCAAGTGGTTCATCCGCCCTTGAGAATACAGGGGGATGAGTCGCCAGGAAGTCAGAGTAGGAGCTCTGTTGGCGCTCCTCACGATCTTGACGTCTCTCTGGGCGAGACGTATTCGCAATTAACGTTTGCAGCAGCTCTGTATGCTGCTGATGTGAACCCGCCATTGCCGCGACAATGTCGGCCAATGTAACCGTTGGCAGTGGCGGTGGCGGTGTTTGCTGTTGCTGTTGCTGCTGCTGTCCCGAGGAGTCCTCGGGAGGTGGTTGGGAGGTCTCTCCCCCTTGGCTAGTACCTCCAACATCGGGGTTGGCACGAGTACGCGTCATTCTGAAATTCAACACAGCAGCAATTAGCACATGTCTTACTCAAAATTCCATAAACAGGAGTAAGTATTGAAGCGACGCATGATTAACTTGCACAACATTCACATATATTGATAAAGCATAAACTTTATACAAGATACATTATTCTCGGATCTCCGAGAAGTCGTGCTCATGTCGTCACTACCTATACATACGCTACTGTCTACACGACATGTCACCGATTACAAAAGTTGGGTTACGCTACCCTAGCTGCCCTACTTGGCAACCGTAACCCCCTACTCGGAGTAGAACTCGACCTCCTGTGGGTCGTCCTCCTCCGGTACCTCTGCTGGTGGCTCGGGGTCTACCACCTCTTCTCCCATTCCAGGTTCTCCCATGGCTGGAAGACCCAAGACTACCGGTACGCCCAATACCGGGGGCACGAGGTCCTGCAATGCATGCACCTCGTCCATAGCCTGGTTGTAGTCCTCTTCCCAGCCTTGTCCTTCCTCAATAGCGTCGTCCCGCTCTTGAGCAAGGTCCTCATTCTGCTGGGTTAGGGTCTGCACCAGCTCTTGCAACGCCGCAATGTCAACACGGCTCTTCTTCTTTGCCTTCTTCAGACGACGCAACTGATTGTGTTGTTCATTCAGTCGCTTGATCGTCGGAAGGAGCACATTGCGGAGTGCACTGTGAGCACTCTCAAAATGATCTCCACGGCTTGTGCTCTCCTTGAGCTTGGTGGCGAGATGCTCCGTATGAACAGCTTGGCTGTCCATCACAGCGTTTCCCGCCCTCATTTGGAGGCTGAGATTTGCCTCCGCGGGGTTGTACCTTGGGCAACTCGGGTTTGTTGCCTCTAGGTACCTCTCTTCCCACACATGCTGAGCTCGTCCCTCCACCGGAACGAGTGCGTATGGAGTTCCCTCCATAGCCTGTACGTGTAGTTGGCAGAAACGTGACATAGTGTCACGGGCTGCCACTTGCCACATCCCTTCCGGTTGTCTTCCTCTCACCGTGACGGTGAATGGCACCCAACCGGGTGGCGTAGGCCCTGCAGGAACCTCGACATGGATCGTCCACGTCTTGTTCCCCTCTTCGCCTTCTTCCTTGGCGAAGTATTGCGGCATCTGGTTGTACCCGAAATATTGGAGCATTAGCCACAATGCTCCTGGGTAGCCGCTACGGTCAGAGCAGTGGGAAACTACCCACCCGTTCTCCAACCGTTTATCTGCTGCCATCTGTAAAAATATATTTGAGAAATGTCAAATATTTATTTAAACAGTAAACCATTGAGTTATAACATAAGATATGTCATTGAACCCTTAACACTTGGAAACATAGTTCAAATTTTTAAACAAATTTGACTGCTGATCTGCTGTTCCCATGACAGCCCTGACCAGTTTCCATATCAATCTGATTTAGGCCAGGTTAAAAGCAAAACCAGTCCTGGAGCTCAACATCAAAGTTAAAGTTAACTTCAATAGCTTTCCAGAAAGTATTTGGTTGGCCTAAGATCTGCTCTGGTTCAAAAGTTATGAGATGTCAAAGTTAACAGAATTTCTGGGAACAATTGGACAGCACCTCCCTGCCTTAGGTACTGATTTGATCCAAGAATTCCAGTTAATTCTGTTCCTAATCTGACAAAACTTTCTGTTACAAAGTTGTAACCCATCTCATAAGCTTCCCAGAACCACCTCATTTTCTATTTTTGGATTTTTATGCAGGAAGTTATGCTTAATTTACAGAGAGTCTACAGAGAGTCTTTGCTCCGTCCTGTTTTCTGGACAGTTTCAACTCTACTGCATTTTTTTGAGTGGTTAAGGGATGAAACACCTCTGGAACTCAACAGAAAAGTTGTAAAGCTCCTCCAAAGCTTTCCAGAAATGTATCATACGACCCCAACCTCGAAAGAACTCAACCTCTAACCTCTGATTAACTTCAGCCTTGATTTAGCTGAAAACAGAGTGCTCTGTTCTTAACATCCTATAAGTTGAAAATTTATTAACTTTGAATATCCTGTTCAAGGGAAGGAGTTACATCAAGTTTTACTACTTTGGATCAAAACCTTCAAGTTTTTAAATGAAGTTGTTCATTTAGTTGGGTGTGACGTCGAGGCGTCACCAGATTATGTCGGTACTACGTCCTCACAAAGGAAAAACCTATACCGGATTTAGCCGGCTTCGTTAGTTCAGTGGCACTACTCGTCACTCGCACACGGATGCTACACGTCTACCGTTTCGTGGTAAGGCTACCTGCAGAAACTCAAACAATCATCAGACTCGGCTGCACACCGAGCCCGGAATCCATACAGTTTGTACACCCGGCCGTCATCACTCGCCCGGATGTTCTCAAGCCAAACACGCCTTGAGTTACGTGTTCACGTTTCAGACCACGTGACGGGGTCTCCCATGTTGCACCACGCACGCCAGGGACAGACGTTGCTCGAATACCCCAAACGACATGAAGAGTCGTAGAGGATATCAAAGCGGGTCGGGTTACCTGCCACCCGTGGGGCTCCACCCTTCAGCTTGTGCGCACTGGTGGACAGCGCTTACGTGCACCCCCCAAGACATGAACGTCCCGAGATGCACGATTTTCCGACATAACAAATAAGTTAATAAGCCACTTTCTATATACTAATAACATCCTTATACGGGCTACTAACTCGTTCCTCACTGGATTTTTGAAAAAGAAGACCTTTGTACTGTGTTAAACCTCAAGCGAGCTCTGATACCACGCTGACACGACCCCACTGGTCCTGTCGAGCCAGGATCACGCTGAGGGGTGCTGCGTTGCACAACACCGTATAACACACGTCAAAGGTACAAAGCGGAAGCGGAAGCTTTATTACATAAACAAGTTTATTAACATGTTTACATCAAAATAAGTTTAGTCCACACTCGCGGGCGTAGACTAAGCATCAAGTGCACGTTCAGCCCTCGAACGTGTCCTTGCTAGCACACTCGCACACTAACTCTGCGGCGTGCACGACTCCCACTCGACGGGGTTCCCCTCCTGGGGTTCCGTCTCCTCTTCGGGAGTCCCTTCCTCATAGAACCCTGCAAAAGCTTCAAACACAAGCAGTGAGCACGAAGGCTCAGCAAGTCTGACCCGTCTCACCTAAACATGAAACTTCTACATGAGGGTGATGGGTTGCATGAGGTAAAAATCATTTGCAAGGACTCGCCTAATTAGTAGAACCTTACTTTCAAGTTTTAGCAGCAGGTTGTGGAGAACTTTACGCTAAGGCACATGAGAGAGCCGCAATCAAACAAGAAACGCATTTCTCTCATGTACTTTGCCCAAAGTTGAAAAGAACTTTAGTTAGCACTAAGCTACAACATATCATTAACAATCAATATCCAACTTTCAATCAGCAACATTTTAACATGTAACTAGCCTGTTCTTTCTACGTCACGGTACAGTGAACAAGTGGTACTCACTGACCGCGAGGGACGGCGATTATAATCGATTTACACCTGCAGGGTTACCCGAACAACCCGTCACGTACGCCCGTACTCGATGTTGCCTACAACAACCATCACGGACGCCGTACGCGACTACCTTTCACCCGTTAGCCAAATATTGAACCGGTCCCATCGTCCCGAGCAAGAGGTCCCTGCACGCGCATCTCTGTGCCGCCAGCTGATTTACACCTCGAGCTCTCAACCTACCCTCTGAACGACGGGCAATGCCTCAATACCCAGCTACCCGAGTTACATCAGTTTCCCGGTTCCCATATAGCCGGTAGGTCTTCGGTACTGTTCTAGCTTGTTCAACAGGCCCGCACACGGCTCGGTCCTCAATCGACACAAGCGGAGCTACAGCACACAGGCCCCAAAGTCCTGCTGCCCTTACTCTCCGCTCGGTCTCATTTTCTTGCCATGTGTATCATGTGCTATCTCTACCCGAGCAATGTGCCTCTAGCCTATTCTCGCGAGTAGTTCCAACTACTCGACTTGTACCGAATCCTACTCTATCCTAGCAATGCAGTGGCTAACGGGGTTTGCAATCCTAAACCCCAACCCATGGTTTTCTTGGCTATGCAGTGGGGTTTCCAAACAAGACTCTGATGCACAACATAAAGAAAACAAGTATGTGCTCAAAACAATAAAAATTTATAAAATGGTTAATGCAAACCGGGGCTTGCCTTGCTGCTCTTGGTCGTAGGCTAGCTGTTCCTCCGGAGTAACGAAGTCTAGGACTTCGGGTTCCTCCTCGACCTTAGCGACTACATGATAAGAACAATGTATGTATTAATTAAATGCTTTTGTATTAACTTTGAAGTTGTGAAGTCTATAACCTTTACTAGATAGACCTAATGACTGTGAAACTTTTACTGTGGCTTGGTTACAACCTAAACAGAGACTTGGTCAAGTTTTAGTTGCAGCAAAGCTCATTTGAGCCCTCCACAAATAATTATGTCCTTGACCTTAATTAAAGGCTTTTAGGGTGTTCTAGGTATTTTCATGAAACAAACTATGACTTTCTGAAAACTAGATTTTCAGAGGGTTCTAATGGAATTGGTCTCACTTAATTTGGAAGTCTCTAACTAAAGATATGAGCTAAACAATTTCAGAGAAAATTCTGAAAATGTTTCTGAACATTTTCTATTTTCTCTGGAACAGTTTTACTAATCACACCATTAGGTGGACTAAATGAGCTCAAATGGATCTGAAATTTTTATGGTAGTTCAAGGATATTTTGGTGAACATCTCAGCAAAATTTCAGGATTTTCCTCCAAATGATTCTCCAGTTAAAATTCCTAACAGTTTAAACTTTAAGGAATTAATTCTGGAGAATTAAGGAATCTCATGAAGTGACACTTGATTTTCTGGAAAGTACTCAAAGAGCTGAATCCAGCAAAATTTGGTTCACTCAATTTGGAGCTTTCTAGCCAAAGTTATAAGGATTTGAAGTTTGAAGGAAATCTGAAAATCGGGGAAAAGTTTAAACTCGCGCGTGGGCCCAGGAGACACGCGTCGCACGCCGAAGCGACAGCACACCGCGGCCCACAAGGCTTTTGCGCGCCAGCACACCCGATCCCGGCCGCAGCCGGATCCCGATTCAAAATATCGGCCGCTGACAGCTGGGGTCCACCCCCTTCTTCAACCTCGCGACACCCGCGCTCCGCCGCCGAGGGACCTCGCCGGAGAGCTCGCCGCCGGCTGCTGTACAGCTTCAAACTTCTTGATTCTGGCCGCCCCTGCCTACTTTTACTTGGGGAACATGATCCGAGGGTCAGCTGCTCATGACAACGGCCGGAGCATGGTCGGCGACGAGCCGCCATATCGGAACGACTTCGGCCATGTCGGCTGATGCTCCTAGTGCCTCAGCTACTTGGGAAACCGGTCGGGGAGCATCAGTGGACCTCAGAGAAGGTCGACATGAACTCGGGGCAGCTCGGGGAAGGCCCGAAATAGGTCCTCACCGTGCGCCCGATACCCCCCGTGCGTTCCGCCATTAGTAGACCTTGAATTACGCCGGGCACAGAAGTTCTCCGGCCCAGAGTTGTGAAGGCAACTTGTGCGTCACCGTGTCTAGTTCGTGTGGGAGTGGCCTGAGGCCCTCTAATCCTTTCTAGAGCACGAATTAAACAGAATCGTACCCGAGGGTCGTTCTGCACACAGAAAGGGGAAAAGTGGAAATTCGCCGCCGGTGAGCAACCACTCGAGCTGTGGCTCGGGGATGAGCAGCACCGATCACTTGCGCGTCCAAGGGTGCCTTGGCTCGGGCGTGACAACGCCCAGGTTGGGCTGTCCACGAGAGCCCGAGGTGCGGCGGTTTCCAGTTCCGAGTTTGATCTTTCGGCACAGCCGATATCACTCGGTTTCAATCGATTTCTATCAATGGGAAGGATGGAGGATGGTTGCTAGTACCTTGCTGGGACCTTGGAATGGAAAGAGGGAGCTGCGATCGGCTTGATCAAGCAGGAACTCGAGCGGCGGCGATGGCAGTGGGAAAAGCAGTCGCGCACGTCGGTAGCTCGGGGAAATGGTGACTGAGGCACGCCGGGGAGGGAATAAATAGCTCGGCCGGCTGGCCTCCGGCTTGGGGCACGCAGCAGGAGCTGGCGCCGGCCGGCCCCTTCGGTGGCGCGCGCGCACAACAGCCGGGAACCGACTGAACTGTGGTTCAGTCGGTTTGCTTTGAGGCTGAGGCTGACATGTGGGTCCCACTCCTCTTTTAACCTCTGAAATTTATTCCTAACAGCTGTGGTAAACAGTGAACCCTATTCTACCCTTGGCAACTCAAATTATTCACCCAAGAGCCATTTGAATTGATCAAAGTTCAAATGAGGTTTGGTTTGAATGAATTTCAGCACAAGTGCAGTTTGAAATTCAAATAAAGTTTGAATTTCTCCCCCTTAGCTCATGTCAAGATCAACTCCAAATGGAGTGAAAATTGGTGTGTGAGCTCACAAAAATGTGCTGAGCAAGAATATGCCTTCCACTTTTAAATTCAGTGGGTGAAAACAGTTTGAATTTGAATATGTTTTCAAACTGCCCCTTTCCTATCTACACCCAAGATGACCTCAAAAATGTTTTGAATTTGGGTGAAACTTGGCATGGACATCCTTGGCAAAGTGTAGGAGTTTTCATATGTCCAGCCCATCTATATCACATGTGGGAAGTACCACTTTTGCAATGTGTGAGTTTGTTCCCTAATGAGCATGTTGATAATTGTTACTTGCTCTTTATTTGTGTTCATCATTTTTCCTCAAATGAGGTGTGTGGTGTGGGGATGAACACTGCAAATGGGTGTCAAAAACTGAGGCCCTTACATCCCGGTAAGGCGAACGTGGTTGCCGATGCCTTAAGCCGTAAATCCCATGTCCACAATCTGTCCATCACCCCACCTGAAGAGGAGGAGCCAAGTATGTACTTGGTTCCATATGGGGCATTGTATAATCTTGCTCTCGTCCCTACAATACGAGAGGAAATTATGGAAGCGCAGAAAAAAGGCGTGGGAATGTCGCACATTCGGAGAAGGATGAAGAATGGCGAAATGAAATGCTTCCGAAGGGATGATAACGGTACACTATGGTTTAAAGACCGTATAGTGGTACCCCGTGACATAAAGCTTTGGAAGAAGATCTTGGACGAAGCTCATTTGTCCAAGTATTCTATTCATCTGGGCAGCAACAAGATGTACCAGGATCTGAAAACCAGGTTTTGGTGGACACGGATGAAGAGAGAGATCATGAAATACGTATCCGAATGTGATACGTGTCGGCGAGTGAAAGCCGGACAGTTGCAACCATTAAACATTCTGATATGGAAGTGGGAGGATATCAGCATGGACTTCATAGTCGGGTTGCCTCTCACGTCTCACAAGCATGACTAGATTTGGGTGATAGTCGATCGACTAACCAAGTCGGCTCATTTTATTCCCGTACATATGGGCTATGTGGCCAGGAAATATGCAGAGCTGTACATTGCAAGGATCTTGTGCTTGCACGGTGTTCCCCGCTCTATTATTTCAGATCGCGGTGCACCGTTTGTTTCTCGGTTTTGGGAACAGTTGCACGCATCCTTGGGGACCAAACTGATCCGAAGTTCCGCGTATCACCCGCAGACGGATGGTCAAACCGAACGGGTGAACCAAGTGTTGGAAGACATGCTATGCGCTTGTGCCATCCACCACGGCAAGAATTGAGACGATCATTTTCCGTTGGCGGAGTTTTCTTACAACAATGGCTATCAAGCTAGCATCAAGATGACGCCGTATGAATCTCTCTACGGCCAGAAATGCCGCACACCTCTCAACTGGTGCGAGTCCGGCGAGCGAGTAATCTACGGCATTGAACTGGTGAATGAAGCTGAAGAACGAGTGCGAGTAATACAAGTCAATCTCAAGGCTGCTCAATCTCGTCAGAAGAGCTATGCGGATAAATGACGCCGCCCTCTCCACTTCGACATCGGGGACCATGTTTATGTCCGTGTGTCTCCGATGAAGGGAATTCACCGTTTCGGAGTTAAGGGTAAACTTGCGCCGCGGTTCATTGGTCCATTCGCCGTCATTGAAAAATGCGGACCCGTGGCCTATCGCTAGGAGTTACCGGCGTCGCTCGCAGACATTCACAATGTCTTCCACATCTCTCAGCTGAGGAAGTGTCTCAAACCCTCCGCTGAAATCCGCACTGAAGACATAGAAGTTCTTCAACCGGACCTCACGTACACGGAGAATTCAATCCGGATCATCGATGAAAAGACTCGTGCCACAAGAAACCGGACCTTATGGTTCTACAAGGTCTTGTGGAGTAACCATACCGCTGATGAGGCGACATGGAAAAGCGAAGACTATCTACGAACGTACTATCCGGACTTGCTATCATCATATACTCGGTAAAGTTCTCCCCGCTTTGCTTTCCTTTAGAATCTCGGGACGAGATTCGTTTTAAGAGGGGAGGGATGTAAAATTCCCAAAAGTGGTAGCAAGAAAAATTCTGCTCATATACACTTATGAAAAATGAGGGGAATTAAAACTTTGAATTATAAGTGGGTGAGTTCAAAGTGAGTGTTTATACTTCCCAAAACTTCCAAACATGGAGATCTAAATTCATAACTTGGATCTTCATAGTCCAAATATTCAACCTTCCAAATTTTAGCTCATTTGGAGGAGTTTCAATATTTGTTTGGGATTAAAAGGAAAAACCCTCTAATCTGAATTCCAAATTCAGTTTCAAATTCCAATTCCCTCAATTTCAAAATTTGGTTTCACAAATGTGTTCTCCACCTTTTAATAAGCAGTCATGCTAAAAATTGGAAACTTTGGAGCTGGTTTGCTATATTTTTGAGGCAATATAAAGTGAAGAATTCAAACTCCTTTTCAAATTCAAATGATCAAACCACATCCAAATTTCACCCCAGAATTCAAACTATTTGAATTCAGCAAATTCAAACTATGACTTTGGGGTGAAGTCAAGTCTTTAATGTTGAGTTGCTGGGGTGAAATATCAGAGAAAATTGGGATAAGAATTAGAAATGGTGGGACCCCTTGGTCAGCCACACAAGAGAGCTGCCGCCTCAGCCGACTGCGATCGAACAGCAGGGGCGCGACAGCTCCCGTCTCCGACCCACGCCCGAGGTGTGCCGCGCCACCTCCTGATTCTGCCGCCTACATGATCGTCCGCTCGTGCCACAGTCCCAGCACATCCTCCCTTGCTCTTTTGGCCATCCACCAACGTGTTTTCCCTTTTCCTGCTCAGCGCGAGTAGCCTCGACCGCCGCTCGGTCGCTTCACGCCGCCCGCCCGCCACCGACGCAACTCCGGCATTGCCACACCCTTTTGAGGCCGTAGGAAGGTGCGCAAGGCTCTCTAGTTCCTCTCTGACGACAGCCCCTATCGTTCCTTCGAGCTGGTCCCGAGAACTGAGCATAAGTTCATCATTCCACTGTCCAGCTTGCTGCCACGACGCCGCACCGTCGACCGGCCACATCCGGCTCGTTCACGCTCATCCAACCGGTGTTCTAGGTGCGTCGTCGACCCTTCTTGCTGTCCTCCCAGTTTGGAGCTATGTCATAGCCTAGGTTGGCCGGAATTCGAAGTTTGTCACCGGCGGTTTCTTGGAACCGAGTTGAAAGAAAACTGGAAATTCCAAGGCCATATTGGGTTAGGGTTCACAAGAGAGTAGGCATAGGTTCTCCAAGACCTGGTGACCCTTCTCGAGCAAACGGCAAGCAATACCATGCAGAGTCCGAAGAGTTCTCCGTGTTTTTCCTCACGGCAGGGAAGAACCACTTCGGTCGCACGGTGAGCTCATGTTTCCAGCCGTTTTCCGAGGGATCAGGGTAGGGTTCCGAGCTCCCCAGGTCACGGTGGTGCTGTAGGACCCAACCGCGGTCGGTTTCCGGGCTTGCCGGGCGAACACCACGTCGCCGGAGTCGCCCGAGTTACTGCCACTGTCGGGGAGGTATTCCCGGCCAGTTGGCGCCGCCACCGAGCTCACCAAAGTGTTCCTCGTCGGGTTTTAGGCACAGGCAGCGAGAGTTGAGCCGTTTAAGGCACGGGACAGCCGTTCCGGCGAGGCACGGCCGCTTCTCCGGCGAGGAGGCCGGCCGGGCGCGAGGTTGAAGAAGGTGGGGGCATGCTCCACCTGTCAGTGACACGGATGAGGCGCCGGATTGATCTGTGGTGCGCCGGATCCGGTACGACTGTGCGGGAATAACTCCGTAGCCCCCGGTGTTGCCGAAATCTCACTGGTCCGATTTAAAACAGTGGGCCCAGCCCAATTATTTGAAGTTTCTATTAGAGAAATAATTCCAGGAATTAGCTGATCTTTACAAGCCCATAACTTTGTGTAGAAAACTCCAAAAAGAGTGATACCAATTTTGTTGGATTCCTCATGAGGAGTACTTCACAGAGAAACCAATTTTAGGCTATGAAAATGCCCAGGAATTTCTGTAGAATTGTTTTTGATAAATCCTTTAGGAATTTATTACAGGGGCAATTCTTCATGAAATAGTCCCAAATTTGGGCAGAAAATCCTTTCCATAGTTACTGATCTTCAGTAAAAATTTGGGATTCAGTGGAGTTCATTTGCTAGGCTAAATTACCTTCCCAAGTTTAGCCTTTATTTGGAAATTCAAATTTAAACAGAAACTGTTCAACACTCCTGTCCAAACTTCAAAAATTCATATCTCTCTGATGGTAGCTCCAAAAATGGTGAAACAAATTTTGTTAGAACCATGGAGAGTTACTCTAATCATATCTTCCCTTACTAGCTATGTCAAAGCTTCTGAATTGGGATCAAAATTCAGAGAAGCATTGTACTTGTAGGAATTTTAAAGACTACATTGTGCAATGTAATGTCTCCAAATTTGGCTCCAATCATCCTTAGAGAGTCTAGTATCTACTGTAAAAATCCCAAAGCCAATTAAGGATCCTAAATAGCAATAGCTATGAATAGTAGTTCAATTCTTATAAATCCTTAATACTTATACATGTATTTTATTACATTTCATAATAGTGACCGAAGTTGAGGACGCACCGGAGCCCTTGGACGTCCTCCCACCAGAAGCTAACTTCCCCTTCAACTCGCAACCAGGCAAGCCCCGGTTTACACTTAAATACCTTTTATAAAATTCTTTATTTGTATCACTTATGTCTAGGGTGAATGTTTGCATTAGAGTTAAGGTGATTGAAACCCCACTTGCATAATCTTTTAAATCCTATGAGGGGTTGGGTAGCGTACAGAGCCGACGAGTAGACAAGGCTCCGCTAATATGCTTAGGACCTCGGTAGAAGTCGAGTAGTTGAAATCTACTCGCGAGGTAAGGTTTTATCACACGGTTTGGTCAGAATAGAAAATGGGTTAAGAATGGAGAAAATGAGACCCAGTAGGGGGATAGGAAGCAGTGAGCGGAGGTCTCACGTGCGTAGCCCTATTGGTGTCGATTGAGGACCGAGTCATGTGCGGGCCTGATGAACAAGTATCAAACAGTACCGGATGACATACTGATATAAGCAGGAAACCGATGTAAATGGTTAACCTGGGTGCCGAGGCTTACCCAACCGTAAATAGGAGTACGTTGAGGGTAGCAAGGTGAAAATCTGCCGGTGGGCATAGTCATGCTCCACGCGGGGACCTCCTAACTGTTACGGATGGACCAGTTCGGATTTTGGGTTGCCTTTGAAAGGTTGTTGCATACAACAGAGTAGGAAGGGGTGTGGAATCACGCTTCTGAAAGTGGGTGTATGTAACGTGTTGTCCGGGTGTCTCCTGATTGCAATCACCGTCCCTTGCGGTTATTTGAGTACCGCTTGTTCACTGTTTCGTGACATAGTAAGAAGTAAAGTAAGCCAGTTGAATGATAATATGCTGTGATGATATAGCAATGTTTTGGAAACCATGTTTGCTGTAGATGTAGAGCTAATTAAGTTTACTTTCCACTTTGGGCCTCCCCACATCGGAGGAAAGTGTTTCTTGTTTGATTGTGGACTCCTGATGTGAGGGCTGCCTAAGGTACATGAATTTGCTGCTATAAAACTGAAAGTAAGGATCAACTTATAGGCGTGTCTTTGTAGCAAAGTCCATTCTCCTATTTTACACATCCCTGCATGTAGAGTTCCATGCCTAGGCTAGACGGTTAAGCCTTGCTGAGTCATCATGTCACGGTTGCAATATTTGATCTGTATGCAGGTGAGAGCTATGAGGAGGATTCCGAGGACGAGGCGATGACCCCGTCAGGGTACACGGCCGAGATGGAGCCCTGCACGCCGCCGTGATCTCCGGTTTCATGCTGCTAGTGTGTAGCGTCCCTGGGCTGGACGGCTGCACTTTTGCATAGCTAGGATGAGAGGCCGTATATGTATATTACTTCCGCTGTATGAATAGGTTTTGTGAAAAGACTTCCGCTTTTTATATTTAATAAAAGTTTGTATGTTGTTCTTTATTCTTTTCTTGTGTGCTGTTGGGTGCCGCATCGTACGGCACCACCCTATGCGATCCTGGAGTGGGTGAACCACGGGGTGGTCCCCACATATCCTGATTAAGGGAAGGAGTTATATCAAGTTTTAGTACTATGGATTGAAACTTTCAAGTTTTACAATGCAATTGCTCATTTAATGGGGTGTGACGTCAATGCGTCACCAGATCATGTCGGTACTACGTCCTCACAAAGAAAAACCTATACCGGACTTAGCCGGCTTAGTCAGTTCAGTGGCACTAAGCATCATTCGCACACGGATGCTACACATCTACCGTTTCGTGGTTATACTACATGTAGATAACTCATATAATCATCAGACTCGGCTGCACACCGAGCCCGGTATCCATACAGTTCGTACACCCGGCCGTCATCACTCACCCGGATGTTCTCAAGCCAAACATGCCTTGAGCTACGTGTTCACGTTACTGACCACATGACGGGGTCTCCTAAATTGCCCAAAGCACGCCAAAGACAGACGTTGCTCGAATACCCCAAACGATATGATGAGTCGTAGAGGATATTAAAGCGGGTCAGGTTACCTGCCACCCGTGGGGCTCCATCCTTCAGCTTGTGCGCACTGGTGGACAGCGGTTACGTGCACCCCCCAAGACATAAAGCGTCCCGAGATGCATGATTTTCTGACATAAGTAAATAGGTTAGTATGCCACTTTCTATACGCTAATAACATCCTTATATGGGCTACTAACTCGTTCCTCACTGGATTTTTGAAAAACATGACCTTTGTAGTGCGTTAAATCTCAACCGAGCTCTGATACCACGCTGACACGACCCCACGGTCTTGTCGAGCCAGGATCACGCTGAGGGGTTCTGCGTTGCACAGCACCGGATAACACACATCAAAGGTACAAAGCGGAAGCAAAGTTTTATTACATAAACTAGTGTATGAGCATTTTTACAACAACATATGTTCAGTCTACACTCGCAGGCGTGAACGTGTCCCCGCTAGCACGCACACACACTAACACAGGCGGCATGCACGACTCTCACTCGATGGGGTTCCCCTCCTAGGGTTCCGTCTTCTCCTTGGGAGTCCCTTCCTCATAGAACCCTGCAAAAGCTTCAAGCACAAGCAGTGAGCATGAAGGCTCAGCAAGACTGACCCGTCTCTCTTATACATGGAACTTCTACATGATGGATGATAGGTTACATGAGGTAAAATAAGTTGCAAAGGACTCGCCTAATTAGTGGAACCTTACTTTCAAGTTTTGGCAGCAGGTTGTGGAGAACCTTACGGTAAGGCACATGAGAGAGTCGCAATCAAACAAGAAATGCATTTCTCTCATGTACTTTGCCAAAGTTGAAAAGAACTTTAATTAACTCTAAACTACAACAAGACATTAACAAGCAAGGTTATCTTTCAAATCAGCAAACTTTTAACATGAATCTAGCATGTTCTTTCTATCTCACGGTACAGTGAACAAGTGGTACTCACTGACCGCGAGAGACGGTGATTATAATCGATTTACACCTGCAGGGCTACCCGAATAACCCATCACGTACTCCCGTACTTGATGTTGCCTACAGCAACCATCCCGGACGTCGTACGCAACCACCTTTCACCCGTCAGCCAAATATTAAACCGGTCGTATCGTCCCGAGCAAGAGGTCTCTACACGCGCATCTCAGTGCCGCCAGCCAATTTACACCTCGAGCTCTCAACCTACCCTCTGAACGACAGGCAATGCCTCAATACCCAGCTACCCGAGTTACATCGGTTTCTCGGTTTCCATATAGCCGGTAGGTCTTCGGTACTGTTCTAGCTTGTTCAACAGGCCCGCCCACGGCTCGGTCCTCAATCGAGACAAGCGGAGCTATAGCACTCAGGCCCTAAAGTCCTGCTGCCCTTACTCTCTGCTCAGTCTCATTTTTCTTGCCATGTGTTTCATTTGCTATTTTTACCCGAGCGATGTGCCTCTACCCTATTCTCGCGAGTAGTTCCAACTACTCGACTTGTACCGAATCCTACTCTATCTTAGCATGGCATTGGCTAATGAGATTTTCAATTTTAATCCCAACCCATGGTTTTCTTGACTATGCATTTGAGTTTCAAACAAGACTCTAATGCAAGAAATAAATGGTACTCAAAGGAAGTTCTCAAAACAATAAAAATTTGTAAAGAGGTTAATGCAAACCGGAGCTTGTCTTGCTGCTCTTGGTCGTAGGCTAGCTGTTCTTCCGGAGTAACAAAGTCTAAGACTTCGGGTTCCTCCTCAACCTTAGCGACTACATGAGATAACATGTAATGTATTAATTTAAATGCATTTGAATTGAATTTAAACTTGTGAAGATTATAAGTCTCACTAGACAGACCCAATGACTCTGAAATTTTTATTGTGATTTGGATACAACCTAAAAAAAGATTTGACCAAGTTTTATTTGCAGCAAAGCTCATTTGAGCTCTCCACAAATAATCATGTACTTGACCTTAATTGGAGCTCTTAGGGTATTCTAGAGATTTTCATGGAGCAATACATGACTTTCTGAAAACTAGATTTTTAGAGGGTTATAATGGACTTGGTCCCACTTAATTTGAAGATTCCTAACTAAAGATATGAGGTAAACAATTTCAGAGAAATTCTGAAAATGTTTCTGGACATTTTCTATTTTCTCTGGAACAGTTTTATTAATCACACCATTAGGTGGATCAAATGAGCTCAAATGTATCTGAAATTTTTATGGTAGCTCAGGGATATTTTGGTGAACATCCTAGCAAAATTTCAGGATTTTTCTCCAAAGGGTTCTCCAGTTAAAATTCTAACCAGTTTGAACTTTGAAGAATTAATTCTGGAGAATTAGGGATTTTCATGAAGTGAAACTTGATTTGCTGGAAAGTACTCAGAGAGCTGAATCCAATAAAATTCGGTTCACTCAATTTGGAGTTTCCTAGCAAAAGTTTTGTGGGTTTGAAGTTTGTACTAAATCTGAAAAGTTTAAACAGCTGCGCGTGGGACCGGAGCTACGTGTCAACTCCTCATCGGTCGACACACGGGGCCGTGGATTTCTTCGAGCGCAGCCGCACCCGATCCATGCCACAGCGAATCCCGGGGTTTAAAATATCGGCCTCTGACGCGTGGGTCCGGGGGCTTCGTCTATCTCCCGCGCTCGGCCGCCGGGACACCTCGCCGGAGAGCTCGCCGGTGGCCTTTGTGGTGCGCCAAACTCCATGATTCTGGCCGCCTCTGCCTAAATCCACCCGGGGAACATGATGCTGGGCTCAGCTCGTCATGAAAATCACCGGCACATGGTCGGCGACAAGCGGCAGCTTCAGAGGAACTTCGGCCGTGTCGGTCGGCCTTCCTAGCACCCCAATCGATCGAACAAAAGGTCATCGAGCACCAGTGGACCCTAGGAAAGATCGACATGAGCTTCACAAAGCTCGGAAATGGCTGTACTGGGCTGTCACCATGCGACCTAGGCCGGAAATTGGGGATTCTCCTAAAACTCAAAGAACAGTGGCTTTCCTCAAGGGTTATTCATGGTTTCTGCTCCTATGGACTCGTACGGGCACCTAGAAGTGCTTCCCTCCGTGAGAGGATGAGTGGTGCGGTGTGGACTACAAATTTTGCGGATCGGTCCGGGCACCCCTTTTGTATACCGTCGTAAAATCGAGAAATTTCGGCGTGAGTAGTTTATGTCACGCCACTGGGGCTTATGGTAATGAAAGAGGGACTGAAGGCGAACCTTTTTGCTATTCACAGCTCGGAGAACGGCGGGCTGTGGTGGCCGGACGGGTCGTCCCCGTGACGGCGGCTCGAGCTGAACCGGGGAACGAAAGAACGTCGCGGTGGAGCTCGGGAAGGGTTGCTCGGGGTCTAGAACCGGCGCGAGGGCGTCAAGAAAGACTCGGCGCACCCGGTGCTGGCCTCAGATCACCATGAAAGCCACAGGATCAGCTGGGCGACGAGGGACTGAGAGCTCAACCGAGAGGCGAGGGATTTCAGTTTGCTGGGTGAGAACGCGTCGGGATAGCGGTGAGAAGCACCGGGGACAGCTTGGGCGCCTAGATAAGGGCCCAGAGAGGCGGTTCAGCGGCCAGGGGCGGCAAGCAGCTGCTGTCCTCGCCGTTTTCTCGCCGTGGCGTCAGCTCGGTCAGGCGCAAGAAACCGAGATCAAGTCTTCAGTCGGTTCTTGAACTGTGCAGCTGACATGTGGGTCCCACCCAAGTTTTAACCTCTGAAATTAACTTCCTCTCACTGCTACAAACAGTAATCCCCCTAATACCCCTTAGGATTTGAATTGTCTACCACATGCCCACTTGGAATTGGTAGAATTCAAATTGTGAAGTGTTTGACTAAATTTCAGCACATATGCAGTTTGAAATTCAAATAAGGTTTGAATTTGCTAAACTTAGCTTATGTCAAGATCAACTCCAAATGAAGTGAAAATTTGTGTGTGAGCTTACAAAAATGTGCTGAGTAATAATATGCCTCCAACTTTTGAATTCATAGGATGGAAATAGTTTGAATTTGAATTTGAGTTCAAACCACCATCTTTCTAGCTATACCCAAAAGGACTTCAAAAAGGTTTTGAATTTGGTTGAAACTTGGCAGGGACATTCCTAGCAAGGTGTAGGAGTTTTTCATATGCCCAGCCCCTATATGATGCATGTGAGAAATACCACCTTTGCATTTTGTGAGTTTATTCTCTAATGATCATGTTGATGGTGGTTACTTGCTCTTCAAATATATTCATCAAGTTTCTTCAAATGAAGTGTGTGGGTGGTGATGAACACTTTGAATATGTGCCAAAAACTTGGGCCCTTACACCGTGGAAGGCGTGGGGAATGAGAGTCGAGACATTGTAATAAACCCTGTTATTCGTGGTTATATATATTCTGAAATTCAGTTTGTGGATGATGTGTGTATGTGTGATGAACATCTTGGGCACACATACGCATCAGTCCAGGTTCCGAGAGGTTCTCTCTTAGAACCAGGGCGTCACAGGACCGGACCTCCCGGAGGTAAGCTCCGAGAGCGACATGTGTCCTATAGTGTCGGACCTCTCGGAGATGAGCTCTGAGGGTGACACGTGTCTAGCGGGGCTGGACCTCTCGGAGGTGAGTTCCGAGAGCGACACGTGTCCCGCGCGGCTGGGCCTTTCTTCTCCGCATTGTCTAGCTCCAAAGGCAACACTTGTCCTGCGGGGCTGGCCTCGCTCCTCCGCAGAGGCTAACTCCGGGGGCAACATGTGTCCCATGGGGTCAAACCTCGCCCCCTTCGCAGAGGCAAGCTCCGAGGCTGCCACGTAGCCATTTAGCGGTGGACCTCACCCCCTTTTACGGGGATGAGCTCCGAAGGCGCCACGTGGCTAGCGGGCCGCGGGAAGTGTCTTCGGCGCTCTCTGTGAACTGGATTTGGCTCTTTCTGGCTATCTTTTTTATTCTTTCTCTGTTCCTACTTCTTTTAAAATGTTTTTCTCTACATAAATTATGAATGCATGTAGGAATCGAAATTGAGGGTGTCACAAATCTACCCCCCTTAAATTGAATCTCTCCCTCGAGATTCGATAGTGGAGAATAGATGAGAGAATTCTTCCTTGAGGTCTTCTTCACGCTCCCATATGACTTTAGCTTCGGTGTGATGGCTCCAATGTACCTTGCACCAACGATCACTTTGTTCCTCGTGACCCTTTCCTTTACGTCCAAAATTCGGACAGGGTGCTCTACATAGGTTAGATCCTCTTGAAGTTCAAGCTCTTCCATTGGTACTTGCTCTTCCGGTACTCTCAAGCACTTCTTGAGCTGGGATACATAAAACACGTCATGCACGCCGGAGAGGTGCATTGGGAACTCTAGTTGATAGGCTACTTCTTCTCGCTTGTCCAAAATCTTAAATGGCCCGATGTAGCGAGGTGCTAGCTTGCCTTTGACGTTGAAACATCGTTGGAAACGGATTGGTGATACCTTAAGATATACGAAGTCTCCTACTTTGAAAGTCAACCACGATGAACTTGTCGTCATGATGAAAACATCATTGATGAAAACCATGATATCGTTGATGAAAACCACGATGAACTTGTCCAAGTACTCCATGAACACTTTATTCATGAGGTACATGAAGTATGCGGGTGCATTCGTTAACCCAAAAGATATAACGGTATATTTATACGAACCATACCGTGTTCGAAAGACAGTCTTGGGTATGTCGGAGGGCTTAATCTTCAGCTGGAAGTATCCGGACCGAAGATCAATCTTGGAGAAAACTTAGGCTCCCTTTATTTGGTCGAACAGATCCTCTATACGGGGCAGAGGGTACTTGTTCTTGATCATCACCTCATTGAGAGACCTATAATCCACACACATCCTTTGGGTCCCATCCTTCTTGTCTATGAAGAGCACGGGGGCTCCCCATGGTGACGAGCTTGGACGTATAAAACCCTTCTCTAACTGCTCCTGGATTTGCTTCTTGAGTTCCACTAGTTCATTAACGGGCATCCTATAGGGCATCTTTGCTATAGGTGCAGTTTCGGGTACTAGGTCAATCAAAAACTCGATGTCCCGGTCAGGTGGCATACCTGAAAGTTCTTCCAGAAGCACGTCCGAAAATTCTTGAACCACTGGAATGCTTTCTAATGTTGCTCCTTTGACGTGGTTCAACATTGACTTCTCGGTTGTTGGCTGGGCTGACTCGAACTCAATACGAGTTTCGTGCTTATTTGTCAACTGCACGCTCCTCTCAGCACATTGGATCACTCTGTTATGCTTGCTTAACCAATCCATTCTGAGTATTATGTCAAGCCCTTGGGAATCCAAGACAATAAAGTTGGCAAGAAAGTCTACCCCTTATTTTAAGGTTTACTTTTGGACATACTATATTAGTTCCCATCTCTCCACCGGGAGAATTAACGAACATAGTATATTTCAAGTGTGATATGGGTAGTTTATACTTGGCAACATACTTGGATGATATGAATGAATGTGATGCTCCGGAATCAAATAAAATGGTGGCTGGGTTGGAGTTGGCAAGGAACATACCAATCACGACGTCCTCAGCCTGTTGCGCTTCCTCAGTAGAGACATGGTTCACATTGCCGCGAGCGTAGTTCTTCTGTCCACGGTTTCCTTGATTGGCTCCTCCATTCGGCCGTGGGTTCTGTTTAGGCACTTTGCTTGGTTGTCCAGGACCTCACTTCGGGCGCTGGCTCGCAAAGTGTCATGTCTCTCCGCATGCAAAGCATGCCTTGTTACCCAAGACAGCAGGTACGTTGGGGCGGGGGTTTTGAACAGGAGTGCCCATGTTGGGTCGGGGCGCAGGAGGCAAAGGCACACGAGGTGCTTGCATGGCAGGACGTTGCTGTGGTGGCTGATTTGGGCGAAACGATCCATACTGTGGTACAGCTGGGGGCATGTACGCGTACGTTGCTCCCTTGTGGCTGGTATGGCATCTTTCTCTTGCCCTCTTGCTCGATCTCTCGGATCTTGCTCTCAACCACTATGGCTTTGTCAACTAGCTTCTGGAAGCTCGCATAGTCACTGTTGAGGAGCTGAACCTGGATCTCATTGTTCAACCCTCTCATGAACAAGTATTGCTTCCGTTGGTCCGAGTTGACATCTTCAGGGAATACCATGACAGCTGCGTGAACTTGTTAAGGTACTCATTCACGCTCTTCTATTCTTGGCGGAGACCTTCAAACTCTTGCCTTTTTAGCATCATGACACCAGCAGTGATGTAATGAGAACGGAAACTCTCCTTGAACTCAGTCCAAGTAATAGTCTCCGGGTTCTCATGAGCATTGCAAAGGGCATCCCACCAGTCAGCGGCTGCTCCCATGAGTTGGTGCGACGCGAAGAGAATCTTCTCTCGGTCATTGCACTGAACTATGGCAAGCTTCTTCTCCATGGACTTCAACCAATCATGGGCCTCCATGGGATCATTTGTAACACACCAAAATCTGTTAAGAGGGGAATTTAAAATTTTTTGGACGTGTTGCATGTGGTGCAGAAATTCAAATTCAAATTGGAATTCAAATTTAAATCAAACCAGAAAAGAAAAGGAAAAAGAAAAAGAACAAGAACCCCCCCCCCCGGCCAGTGGGCCGAAACCCAAAAGCCGGCCCAACATTTCCCGCGCCAGCCCACAGCCGCGCGCTCCTCTCTCCCTCTCACTGACACGCGGGACCCGCGTGTCATCCCCCACCTCTCGCTCGCGCCAACAGCCGGGACTCCTCCGCGCGCCCGAATCCAAACTACCCCGGGAACCCGCGTCCCCCAGCCGAATTCTGGTCCCGGACGACTCCGGCTCGATCCCAACAGACACGCCGCCCTCCCCCGTCTATATAAACGCCGACATCGCCCTGTTTTCTCCCCCGATCGGCTGTTTTTCCTTCCGGTGAGAACCAAAGCTTCTCCGGCCGTTTTCTCTCGATCTTTGCTCGGTTTTTCTGATCTAACGCGTTGATCGTGTCCCACCGCCTCAGTCACGCAGATGCAGAAAACTCGGTGGTTTGCGCTCTAGGCACAGCTCCGACGAGCACCGCAGCGGTTCCACCTCGGACCTCGTCGTCGACTGCCTTCTAGGGCCTCCGAGCTCAAGAAAAACCCCGAGGTGAGATCTCCGACCTCCCCTCTACCGTTCTATGCCATGAAATCCCAGTTTTAGGAAGTATAGACGAAGATCTAAAGTTTTCCGGCGAGATCGCCGCCTCCCGCCGCCGCGCGCCACCGGGCAGCACCGCCCGCGCACGGTCAGCGCAACGTGGCCGCTTGTGCGCCGTCTATTTTAAATCACACGGTAGAAATAAAACCCCCGCGTACCGGTTCGGCGATCTAATCTCAGCCGTCTATTTTAAATCGGACGGTCCACATCAGCCCCGCATTATAAAGGCCGGGATTCTTACGCGCTACCCCCTGGGATCTCGGAAAACATGAGCTAGCCCCGAAAACTTTTGATCTAGCCTCTGGAACTTCAGAAATTCATGTAAATTTATTTAAAAATCAGTTTTAGCCCCTGGACTTAATAAAAATTAGGAAAACCCCTCTGTTATGTGTAGCTAGACCCCTAGAAATTTATGAAATAATAAATTAGACCCTGTAGTAGGGTGGATTTACCTTTTTGACCCTATATGATATTAAATTCAGAAAATTGAATATGTGATTAGGATTTAAATTTAAAAAGGTGAGGCAAACACATTGTAAATTCAAATTTAAACTCTCCTAGCACTTGGAAAACTTTAGAATGAGTTAAAAGTAGATTTTAAGCTGAAATGAATCTGTTTAATTGATTGTTCACATTTATTAGTTATAGGGACACATTTTTAGGTTAGGAAATAATTCTGAAAATTGGTAAAATAAATTTAAATTAGTTCACATCAGAGGAGAAGTTCAAAAATATATTATTTAATATTTTAGATCAGAACCTATTCTGTTTAGATGATGTGTCTTACTATTTTCATAATAAAGTTCACATTTAGGCATAGAAAATAAATCTGAAAATATAGGAAAATAGGTATGCATAACTAGAAAATGATAAATGAAGTTTCCAAATCCAAAGATTTTAGTTTAGAGTTTGGTAGAAGATCTGAAAGCCCATTTGGAGTAGGAAAATACCTTCCATGCAAACTTGGTAGTTAAGAAGTATATTAATTAAATATAAAGAATTTATTCAAATTGAAAATTCATATATAGTGTGCAAACAGAAATCTGAAATACAAAAGTTAGAAAATAATATACATATGTTTAAAAGTGCATGAAGGCTAAAATTCAACACAGTTAGAGTAAACACAACACTTAGAAATGTGAATGACTATCATATGTATGTATGTGTGGAGTGAAAGTGTGAACTATGTCTTATGGATTGTTGTTTTCTTTTGCTATGTGTGTTGGCATGAGTAGAACCTGCCCCAGAGCAAGTTCTTCCCTTCCAAGATCAGGACTATCCATTCCCAGAGCAGCAGGAAGAAGGCAAGTGTCCTTGACCACTTTGATCCTATGCTAGGATGTGTAGACAGAATTATTTGCATTGTCAATTGAAATATGAAACCCATGCTAGGAAGTTTCCCTAGAATTGCATTACCTTATTTCCTTGTAGCTTGGGTTGGAATTTATTTTATCATGTCATTTATTTATATGCTTATGCTTAGCCATGCTTCGAATGGGATAATTGGGATATGAGATCATCAATTTATTTACCTTACTCTTGAGTGAGATATTATGAGTTATGTAGAGGTAGGGATCGAGACAAGTTGGATGATTTGCTTGGTGCTGGGTGCACGAGACTCGGGTTTGTGTTTAGTACTTGCCTAGATCCTAAGGACCGGTTCATGGAGCATGTAACCTGGCTTTACCGTGCCAACCACATGCTGAGATGGTGCAACTTGACCAATTAATTAGGTGTATCCCCGGCGTAGTATGGGTGTGTTGGATGGTGCGGAATAGGTGTCAGCTGGACTACCATATGAACCGCAAGGCTCAAGAGGGGGCCACTGCAGCGGGGTTGGAGCCTCTTGCATGCTGTTAGGGGTGAAACCTCAGTCTGCCTACGCTCGTAGGGAATCCCTTTATAAAGGCTTCGTAGTGATCTCCTGGCTACACACCTGAGAAGTGTGAATGTGGTTCGTGGCCACTGGCATAATGGAGGTTCTTTTAGTCCACCTGGCAACGGGGGATGAAATCACTACATGTGGGTACAGTGGTGCAAACTCTGCAGAGTCAAAACTGTCATGACAGTTGTGCTCACGGTCAAGAGCGACTTGGACTTATTCATGATTCGAGGATGATGACTTTGGAAGTTGTGGATGTTAAGCGGGGAGCTTAACATTAGAAATGATGTTATGGTTATTTGATTATGATGATGAGTTGGGAGATTGGGACCATTTCACCTATGTAGTAATGTAGGTGCTTAATAAGCTAAGGTGATAGGTATTAATTTGGTACTGATTTAACCATGAGTTCAACCTCTCCTTGCTCTAGCCATGCATGACATAACTTTCCCACACTTGCTGAGTACCAACGATACTCAAACTTGCATATTTGTTGGTTTAAATTGCTGCTCAGGTCAAGGGGATGATGTGGTGTTCAATGACCAAGACTTCGGACCCGAAGAAGGATTCTAGGTTCATGGAGTCCCCCAGGCAAGCCTGTGACGGAGCCCACAAGATATATTTTCCGCTGTTGTTTTATTTACATATTATGAACCTATTAGCGTCTATCGAGACATATGCTTTGTAAGACATATTTATATTCGACACCTGGCTTGTAATAAATGATGCTTCACTATTTGTCATCACATGTATGAGAGAATGATCCTGGCATACATGTGATATTCACTCGGTTATTCTTTGGGACAAATCGGGTGTGACAGAAGTGGTATCAGAGCCAAGGTTGCCCGCAGGAACATGGACCTAGGTAGAAATTGACGTATTTAAGGACCATATTTTCTTAAAAACTATTTTATAAAGGTGTGGGTTGAAAAGTGTTATTTAATAGGGTCACTTTATTCATCTTACCCCAACTTTTATTCAAAATAGAATTTTTGTTTAAAATCTTATCTAACTTAATTTTAAATGTTTTATGTTTTAGATGGTTCGCATGATCCGCACCGCCCGCATCCACCGGAGGGAGAGTTCCCGTAGTTGCCCTTGCCCTGAGAGAGGAGAACCGTCCGGTGACGTATCTCTCCTACGGATTGGCAGTAGGAGGCTTGTTGCGCCATCTTCGACGTATGCTCCACGCCGTCGGCAATACGGGCAACTTAATCATACACTACAGCTCCACCCGGACCATCCGTGAGAAGCGGGAAGAATGGAGTTCAGAAATGAGGATTATCCATGAAAATCAGCTGCTCAAGATCCACCGCTCTCCAGCTTGTCGAGCGACACAGGTCGATGCGGAGAAGGATGTCACCTGGGAGGCCATCACCTGCCAGAGTCACATCTACCGTCGCCACCTGGACAGGACTGAGTACATGTATGTCCTCCAGCGTGAGAGTGGTACCACGGAGTACAAGTACCCGCCAGTGCAGCAGGGGACTTCCCATGAGCACATGGACCTGTGCTTGGAAGATGATGCTATGCTCAGCACTCGACTGCAGGAGTGCCAGCAGGAGCTTCAGGATGTTCGTGACACCCTGAAGGAGACTGAGGCATTGCTTCGAGCTAGCTTGAGGGCGAGAGAAAGAGATGGGAATGAACTGTGTGTCACCATGAATGACACATGGACTCCTGACTCCCTAGATCGCCGGGCGAGCAGGCGTCGCCGCACTTCTCCACCAGCAGCTTCCCCATCCAAAGCGGAGTCAGAGGGCAGCCGCAATAATGAGGAAGATCCCGAGGAGCCAGCTCAGTGATACGAGTTGTGTAGAGTCCTTTCCCATAGTTCAGCAGGTTATCGAGTAGGCGAGTCAATACCTTAGTTAATGGTGTGTTAATATTTGGTGTGTGACGTGAGTTGTGGAAGCCATGGGCATTTCTCCACAACCTCGTCTTCAGGTTGTTTTGCTTTGATGTGTGAACCCCTATGAATTAAGAGTGCATTTATTTTTGCGTAAGACGTGAAACCCTCAGAAAATATGAATATAAAATAGACCCCATGAATTTTAAGTTTAAACAAGCAAATTGGGAAGTTAACACGTAATGCTTTAAATTGACATTTGGTTGATCATGATAGATGGCCGGAAGAGGAAAGGGTCGTGGTGCCAACCCCGTCAACAACAACGATGAGGCCGGCAACCCTCATCTTTCTGGAGGACAAGACAGGGGTGGTCGCCGTGAAAGAGTTGATCCCATCCACCAAATGCTTGAACATCAAAATCAGCTCATCCAGAGTCTAACTCAAGTGGTGGACAACTTGCACCAAGCTCCACCTCCACAAGCTGCACCACGCCAACCAAGGTTGAGTGAGTTTCTAGGGACTCAACCCCCAAAATTTGCAGGCGCTGCTGAATCTCTGGAGGCAGATGATTGGCTAAAGACCATTGAGAGCAAGATGAGGATCATACAATGCCAAAGGTATGAGAGGGTGCTGTTCGCCTCTCACCAATTGCATGGACCTGCTGCGGATTGGTGGACCGCTTACGTGGCTGCCCATCATGACCCTGAGAATATCACTTGGGAAGAGTTCAAGCGTAGCTTCTGCAACCATTACATGCCAAGGGGTGAACTCAAAAACAAGAGAAAGGAGTTCTTGGTGCTGCAGCAAGGAAATATGACTGTGAGGGAATACCTCACTAAATTCGCCCAACTATCCCGTTATGCACCACGGGACATCGAGACCGATGAGCAGAAACAGGACTGCTTTGTGGAAGGAATTACAGCGGAAATGCAGTGTGCAATGTCCTCCAACGAGTATGAAAGCTTCCAAAAGATGGTGGACAGAGCATTTGTTGTGGAAAGGAAGCTGAAGGCCTTGGAAAATGAAAACAAGAGGAAGGTGGGATGGTCACACCAAGCCTCGGGTAGCAACACACGCCCACGTCTGATGCAGCAACCCGCAGGGCAGACGAGACGTGCTGTGGTACCCTACTCAGCACCGAGAGGGTACAACCCGAACTTCAGGCCTCCGTCAGCACCAGCACAACCACAACGTCAGCAGCCTCGCCCCACATATCAACCTCAACCAGCAGTACAAGGACCCCCAAACCAACCCCAAGACAACAAAGGCCAGGCACCTAAGGTTGGGGTGCAATGCTTCAACTGTGGTGAAGTGGGGCACTACGCCCATAAGTGCCCAAAGAAGAAGCCCATGCAGCCGCAACAGCAGAATGTGATGTGAGGACGGGTGAACCACGTGACCATGGAGGAGGCGCAAGAGGCACCTGACGTGGTAGTTGGTAAGTTTCCTGCCAATTTACACATTGCAACCCTATTGTTTGATTCTGGTGCTACCCACTCGTTCATTGCTCAAGGGTTTGTTAAGAAGCATGATCTAGCAACCACACAAATGAACCATATGCTAGCAGTGAACTCTCCAGGTGGAGAAATAAGGACAAGACAAGTGTGTCCCAAGGTGAATCTATATATTAATGGGGTAGTATTTACTGCCAACCTCATAGTGATAGATTTCCAAGGGATAGATATTATTTTGGGTATGGATTAGTTGACCAAATATAAAGGAATCATCCATTGTTCAACACGAACGGTGGAACTAACTCACCCTAGTGGCACAAGAGTAAAGTTCATAACTATACAAGAGCCTAGGAGGGACATTAAACTCAATCAAGTTGAGGTGGAAGTGGAGGAGATCAGGATCATCAGGGAATATCCAGATGTTTTTCCGGAGGAGTTGCCAGGTATGCCCCCCGATCGTGAAGTGGAATTCGCGATTGAGCTAGTGCCTGGAACAGCTCCGATATACAAGAGACCTTATTGGATGGACTCCAAACAGATGGAAGAACTCAAGGAACATTTCAGAGAATTGACAGAAAAGGGGTACATTCGTCCTAGTTCCTCACCATGGGGAGCTCCAATGATATTTGTGCCCAAGAAGGACGAGACCCAAAGGCTATGCATGGACTACCGTGCGTTGAATGAGGTAACCATCAAGAACAAGTACCCATTACACCGCATTGAAGACTTGTTTGATCAGTTGAGGGGAGCTTGTGTGTTCTCGAAAATTGATCTCAGGTCAGGATACCACCAACTTAAGATAAGGCAAACTGATATTCCCAAGACAGCTTTTGTATCTCAGTACGAACTGTATGAATATACCGTCATGCCTTTCAGGCTAACTAATGCCCCGGCATACTTCATGTATCTCATGAACAAGGTATTCATGGAATATCTAGACAAATTTGTGGTGGTTTTCATTGATGACATTCTCGTCTTCTCCAAAAATGAAGAAGAACATGAGAAACATCTAAGGTTGGTGTTGCAAAAGCTGAGAGAACACCAACTATATGCCAAGTTGAGCAAGTGCGAGTTTTGGCTAAATAGAGTTCCCTTCTTAGGACATATAATCTCAGAGGGAGGAATCTCCGTAGATCCTGCCAAGATCGAGGATGTACAGAAGTGGAAGACCCCTGAGAATGTCGGGGAAGTTCGAAACTTCTTAGGGTTGGCTGGATACAATTGACGGTTTATCGAGGGTTTCTCCAAGATTTCGAGACCCCTCACCAAACTGTTGTAGAAAGGAATCACATTCACATGGACACCGCAGTGCGAGACGAGTTTCCAGGAACTGAAGAAAATATTGACAACAGCTGTCACACCCGGTTTTTCCTAAGAAACAACCAAGTGAATATCACATGTATGCCAGGATCATTTGCTCATACATGTGACGACAAATAGTGAAGCATCATTTATTACAAGCCAGGTGTCGAATATAAGTAAGTCTTACATAGTAAATGTCTCGATGGACAATAATAAGTTCATCACAAGGAAAATAAACTAGCAGCGGAAAATTATTCTTTGGGGCTCCATCACAGGTGTTGCCCGGGGGGGGTCTTCATGAACCTAGAATCCTTCCTCGGGTCCAAAGTCTTGGTCATTATACACCACCTCATTATCTTGACCTGAGCAGCAATATAAACCAACAAATATGCAAGGTTGAGTACCAATGGTACTCAGCAAGTGTGGGAAAATTATATCATGCATGGCTAGAACAAGGAGAGGTTGAACTCATGGTTAAAGCACTACGCAATTAATACCTATCACCTTAGCTTATTAAGCATCTACATTACTACACAGGTGAAATGGTCCCAATCTCCCATCCCAATCATCATAACCAAATAATCATAACATCATTTCCAATGTTAAGCTTCCCGCTTAACCTCCAAAACCGTCAATCCTCTAATCATGAATAAGTCCAGGCCGCTCTTAACCGTGAGCACGGCTGTCAAGACAGTTTTGACTCTGCAGAGTTTGTACCACTGTACCCACAAGTAGTGATTTCATCCCCCGTTGCCGGGTGGACTAAAAGAACCTCCATTATGCCAGTGGCTACGTTCCACATTCACACTTCCCAGGTGTGCGGCCAAGAGATCACTACAAAGCCTTTACAAAGGGATTCCCGACGAGCGTGGGCCCACTGAGGTTTCACCCCTAACAGCATACAAGAGGCTCCAACCCCGCTGCAGTGGCCCCCTCTTGAGCCTTGCGGTTCATATGGTAGTCCAGCTGACACCTACTCCCCGCACCATCCAACACACCCATACTACGCCGGGGATACACCTAATTAATTGGCTAAGCTGCCCCATCTCAGCATGTGGTTGGCACTGTAAAGCCGGGTTACATGCTCCATGAACCGGTCCTTAGGATCCAGGCAAGTACTAAACACAAACCCAAGTCTCGTGCACCCAGCACACAACCAAAACATCCAACTTGCCTTGATCCCTACCTCTACATAATTCACAATGTCTCATTCAAGAGTATGGTAATATAAACTGATGATCTCATGTCCCAAATATCCCATTCTAAGCATGGCTAAGCAAATGCATGTAAATATATGACATGGTAAAATAAATCCCAACCCAAGCTACAAGGAAACAGGGTAATGAAATTCTAGGGAAACTTTCCTAGCATGGGTTTCATATTTCATTTGACAATGCAAATAATTCTATCTACACATCCTAGCATAGGATCAAAGTGGTCAAGGACACTTGCCTCCTTCTTGCTGCTCTTGAAATGAGTAGTCCTGATCTTGAAAACTGATAGCTTGCTCTTGAACAGGTTCTACTCCATACCATCACACATAGCAAAAGGAAAACAACAATCATAAGACATAGTTCACACTTCTACTTCATACAAACAACACATTCACATTTATGAAATTTTCTTTACCATTTTATGTGTTGTGGATACTCTATGTGTGTTGGTTTGGGGCTTGCACACACTTCTATTTACATGTGTATGATTCCTACTTTGGTGTTCATATTTATACTCACATAATATATATATATATATATACATATATATGTATATATGTGTGTTTCAGTTTTAAATAAATTCCTTATATATTAAACTACCAAATATGTATGAAGAGTATTTTTCTTCTCCATAGGTGCCTTCATAATTTCTATCAACCCTAAACTGAATTCTTTGTACTTTAGAAACTCCATTTATTATTTACTAGTTTCTATATTTTCAGATTTATATTCTTATGCATAATTGTGCATTTTATTATTAAATTAGTAATACACACTACCTAAACAGATTAGGTTCTGGTCCTAAATAATTTAAGATCATATTTTGACCTTGGCTTCTGATGTATACTATTTCATAATTATTTTTCCTATTTTTCTTTAACTATTCTTTACTTAAGAATGTGCCCCTATACTATTAAATGTGAATAATTTATGAAACAGATTTATTTCAGCCCCAAAAATATATTTTTATCTTACTCCAAAGTTTTCTAAGTACTGAGAAAGTTTTTACTAATTTTGACAATTAGGTTTGTCCCCCTTTTTAATATTTAAACACTAGTTACATTTTCAATTTTCTAAATTAAATACTAAACAGGGCTAAAATAATGAATTCACCCCATTACAGGGTATATAATATTATTTTCATAATCTCCAGGGGTCTAGCTACACTCTTCAGAGGTGTTTTTCTTAATTTCTATTAAGTCTAGGGGCTAAAACTGATTTTTAAATGAATTTACATGATTTTCTGGAGTTCCAGGGGCTAGATCTGAAGTTTCCGGGGCTAGCTCTCAATTCCAGAGAACCCCAGGGGGTAGCACGTAAGAATTCCAGTCTTTATAACGCGGGACTGACGTGGACCGTCTGATTTTAAACCGACGGCTGAGATTATAACATCGAACCGGTACGCGGGGTTTTAAAGTCTACCGTGCGATTTAAAATAAACGGCGCACAAGCGGCCACGTCGCTCTGATCGAGCGCGGGCGGCGCTGCCGGCGGCGCACGGCGGCGGGAAGCGGCGATCTCGCCGGAATTTTTCGGATCCTCGAGAATTCTACCTAGAACTGTGATCTTATGGCCTAGATCGGTAGAGGGGAGGTCAGGGATCTCACCTCGGGGGTTTTCTCGAGCTCGGGGGTCCTGGAAAGTGCTCGGCGGCAAGGTCCGAGGCAAAACCACGGCGAAGCTCGTCGGAGCTGGATTTGCACCGTAAGTCCTCGGGTTTTCTGCACCTGCAAAGTTCCCCGGAGGCGGTGGATCAAAACTAGCGAGTTAGATCAGAGTTTCCGAGCTTAGATCGGCCAAAATTCACCGGCGAAGTCTCGGTGCTCACCGGAGTGAAAATCGGCGATCGCGTGCGAAAAACTGATCGGATCGGTGGGTTTTATAGCCGGGGGAGGGCGGTGGTTCTGTTGTGATCGAGTTGGAGTCCGCTAGTTCCAGAATTCGGCCGCAAAACACGATTTCCCGATCGGTTGCGATCGAGCGCGCGGGAGAGAGTCCGGGGTCGCGGGGTTAGGGATGACAGGCGGGTCCCACATGTCAGCGAGGGGCAGAGCGGCGCGCGCGGGGGCGGGCTGCGCGGGGGTTAGCTGGGCCGGCTGGGGTTTCGGCCCACTGGCCAGTTTTTTTCTGGCTTTCCTTTTTCTTTTTCATTTCATTTCTGTTTTGAGTATAATTTGAATTCCAGTTTGAATTTGAATTTTTGCAAAACATGCAATACGTCCAAAAATTTCTAAATTCCCCTCTGAACATGGTTTATGGTTCTAAATCAAAATTTAAGTCTTGACTAAAAATTTGGGGTGTTACAGCTCTACCCCCCTTAAAAGAAATCTCGTCCTCGAGATTGGTGTTTCTAAGAAAACAATTCCGGAAATTGTGCCTTAAGCTCATCTTCCCGCTCCCAGGTGGCTTCCTCTTCTGAGTGATGTTTCCACTGCACCTTGCACATCCTGATTCTCTTATTTCTGGTGAGGCGTTCCATTGTCTCCAAAATCTTGTATGGTTGCTCGGCATAAGACAAATCCTCAGCTACATCCACTTCGTTCATGGGTAACACCTCCTCAGGCGTCCTCAGACATTTCTTGAGTTGCGACACATGGAACACATCGTGCACGTCCGACAGATGAACCGGCAACTCTAGTTGGTACGCCACTTCGCCTTTTCTTTTCAAAACTTGAAAGGGTCCGATGTATCGAGGTGACAACTTCCCTTTCATCTTGAACCGACGAAGTCCTCTGATAGGGGACACCTTGAGATAAACATAGTCTCCCACGTTGAAAACGAGCTCTCTTCTTCGTACATCAGCATAACTCTTCTGGCGTGTCTGTGCTATCCTCAAGTTGTTGCGAATCTCCCTCACCTTTGCCTCGGCTTCTTGTAGCACTTCGGGACCAAACACTTTACTTTCTCCTGTTTGGTTCCAAAATAGGGGAGTTCTGCACTTCCTTCCATACAAAGCTTCAAACGGTGACATCTTCATACTAGCTTGATAACTGTTGTTATAGGAAAACTCCGCATACGGTAAGTTTTTGTCCCAACTCCTATTGTTTTTGAGTGCACATGCCCTTAACATATCTTCAAGGATCTGATTGGTTCTCTCCGTCTGCCCGTCAGTTTGGGGATGATAGGCAGAACTGAAATTCAGATGGGTTCCCATGGTTTCATGCAACTTTTGCCAAAACCTCGAGGTGAACTGCGTCCCTCGATCCGACACTATCTTCTTCGGCACTCCATGGTAACACACAATCCTTGACATGTACAATTCTGCCAATTTGGATCCGCTGTAGCTTTCTTTCACAGGGATGAAATGAGCTACCTTGGTTAGCCTATCAATAATAACCCATATTGAATCATACCCGGACTGGGTCCTAGGCAATCCCACGACAAAGTCCATGCTGATCTCTTCCCACTTCCATTCAGGCACTTTGAGTGGTTGCAGCAATCCCGCGGGTCGTTGATGTTCTGCTTTCACCAACTGACATGTGTCACATAGGGCAACATGTTCCGCGACATCTCGCTTCATGCCATACCACCAATACCTGCTTTTGAGGTCCTGATACATCTTCGTACTCCCAGGATGAATGGAATAGTCGGAATCGTGCGCCTCCTTCAAAATTAATTTACGAATCTCCTTTACTTCTGGCACACAGATCCTTTTCCCGTGCCACACCGTTCCTTGTTCATCCTCTCTAAAACCAGGAGCTTTATTTTCCTTGATGAGCTGTCTGATCTCTTGTACCTTCTCATCATTCTTTTGTCCCTCGCGTATGTCTCGCTCAAGTGTGGAGTCCACTTCCATGGCGATGGCTTCACCACTATTTACTAGACATAGATTAAGCCTTATAACCTCGTCCTTCAATTCTGCAGGCATATCCTTCAAGCTCAACTTATTGATCTGCACTTTCCGACTCAAGGCATCGGCCACGACGTTTGCTTTCCCGGGATGATAGTTGATGCCTACATCAAAGTCATTGATTAGCTCTAACCATCTCCTTTGTCTAAGGTTGAGATCTGGCTGTGTGAATATGTACTTCAAACTCTTATGATCCGTATATATCTCTGTCCTCTTCCCCATCAAATAGTGCCGCCAAATTTTCAACGCGTGTACCACTGCAGCTAGTTCTAAGTCATGTGTAGGATAGTTCTTCTCGTGCTTCCGAAGCTGCCGGGATGCATATGCCACGACATGTCCCTCTTGCATGAGAACACATCCCAACCCGTTTCCAGAGGCATCGCAGTACACCGTGAAATTCTTCTGCATATCTGGCATAACCAACACGGGGGCTGTTGTCAATCTCTTCTTTAGCTCCTGAAAGCTCGTATCGCACTGTGGCGTCCAGGTGAATGTGATTCCCTTTTCCAATAGTTTGGTGAGAGGTCTCGAGATCTTGGAGAATCCCTCAATAAACCGTCGATAGTATCCAGCCAATCCCAAAAAGCTTCGAACTTCCCCGACATTTTCAGGGGTTTTCCATTTCTGGATATCTTCGATTTTGGCGGGATCTACGGAGATTCCTCCCTCCGAGATTATATGCCCTAAAAAGGGAACTCTCTTTAGCCAAAACTCACACTTGCTCAACTTGGCATATAGTTGGTGTTCTCTCAGCCTTTGTAACACCAACCTTAGATGTTTCTCATGTTCTTCTTCATCTTTGGAGAAGACGAGAATATCATCTATGAAAACCACCACAAATTTGTCCAGATATTCCATGAATACCTTGTTCATGAGGTACATGAAATATGCCGGGGCATTGGTTAGCCTGAAAGGCATGACAGTGTATTCATACAGTCCGTACCGAGATACGAAAGCTGTCTTGGGAATATCAGATTGCCTTATCTTGAGTTGGTGGTATCCCGACCTGAGATCAATTTTCGAGAACACGCAAGCTCCCCTCAACTGATCAAACAAGTCTTCAATGCGGGGTAATGGATACTTGTTCTTGATGGTCACCTCATTCAAGGCACGGTAATCCACGCATAACCTTTGAGTTCCATCTTTCTTAGGCACAAATATTACCGGAGCTCCCCATGGTGAGGAACTAGGGCGAACATACCCCTTTTCCGTCAATTCCCTCAAATGATCCTTGAGCTCTTCTAGCTGCTTGGAGTCCATTCGATAAGGTCTCTTGTATATCGGGGCTGTTCCCGGTACTAGCTCGATTGCGAATTCCACGTCACGGTCGGGAGGCATTCCTGGCAACTCCTCCGGAAAAACATCTGGATATTCCCTGATAGTCCTGATTTCCTCAACTTTCACCTCCACTTGATTTAATTTAATGTCCCTCCTAGGCTCATGTATCGTTATGAACTTTACTCTTGTGCCCCTAGGGTGAGTTAGTTCCACCGTTCTGGTCGAACAATGGATGATTCCTTTATGTTTGGTCAACCAATCCATACCCAAAATAATATCTATCCCTTGTGAATCGATCACTATGAGGTTAGCGGTAAATACTACCCCATTAATGTCTAGGTTCACTTTGGGACACACTTGTCTTGTCCTTATTTCTCCACCTGGAGAATTTACCGCTAGCATATGGTTCATTTGTGTGGTTGCTAGGTCATGCTTCTTAACAAACCTCTTGAGCAATGAACGAATGGGTAGCACCAGAATCAAACAGCAGAGTTGCAAGGTGTAAATTGGCAGGAAACTTACCAACTACCACGTCGGGTGCCTCTTGTGCTTCCTCCATAGTGACGTGGTTCACCCGTCCTCTCATTACGTTCTGCTGCTGTGGCTGCGTGGGCTTCTTCTTTGGACACTTATGGGCGTAGTGCCCCACTTCACCACAGCTGAAACATTGCACCCCAATCTTAGATGCTTGGCCCTTGTTGTCTTGGGGTTGGTTTGGGGGTCCTTGCACTGCTGGTCGAGGTGGATATGCGGGGCGAGGCTGTTGTACAAACTGACGTTGCGGCTGTGCTGGTGCTGCGGGAGGCCTGTAGTTTGGGTTGTACCCTCTTGGTGCTGAATAGGGTACCGCAGCACGGCTCGTCTGCCCCGTAGGTTGCTGCATCATACGTGGGCGGGTGTTGCTCCCTGAGGCTTGATGTGACCACCCAGCCTTCCTCTTATTCTCATTTTCCAGGGCCTTCAGCTTCCTTTCCACCACAAATGCTCTGTCCACCATCTTTTGAAAGCTTTCATACTCATTGGAGGACATTGCACACTGCATCTCTGCGGTAAGTCCTTCCACGAAACAATCTTGTTTCTGCTCATCTGTCTCTATGTCTCGTGGAGCATAACGGGATAGTTGAGTGAATTTAGTGAGGTATTCCCTCACCGTCATGTTTCCCTGCTGCAGTCCCAAAAACTCTTTCCTCTTGTTTTTGAGTTCACCCCTTGGGATGTAATGGTTGCGGAAGCTACGCTTGAACTCTTCCCAAGTGATGCTCTCAGGGTCATGATGGGCGGCCACGTAGGCGGTCCACCAATCAGCAGCAGGTCCCTGCAATTGATGAGAGGCAAACAGCACCCTCTCATACCCTTGGCATTGTATGATTCTCATCTTACTTTCAATGGTCTTCAGCCAATCATCTGCCTCCAGAGGTTCAGCAGCACTTGCAAACTTTGGAGGTTGAGTTCCTAGAAACTCACTCAACCTTGGTTGGCGTGGTGCAGCTTGTGGAGGTGGAACTTGATGCAAGTTGGCCACTACTTGAGTCAAGTTCTGGATGAGCTGATTTTGATTCTCCAGCATTTGGTGGAGAGGATCAACTTCTTCACGGCGACCACCCCGGTTCTGGCCTCCAGAAAGATGAGAGTTGCATGCCTCATCATTGTTGTTGGCGGGGTTGGCAGCACGTCCTTTTCCTCTTCCGGCCATCTGGCAGAATCAACAAATGTTAATTTGAAAGCATCTAGTATCATCTTACTACTTTCACTTGTTTGTACTTTGAAGTGTTGAAGTTTTGTTAAAATCTTACGAGGGTTTTATATTTCACACCCAATAAATGCACTATTATTTCCTGTGGGTTCACACACCAAAGCAAAACAATCTGAAGACGAGGCTGTGGACACTTGCTCATGGCTTCCACAACTCACGTCACACACCAAGCATTATCACACCATTAAATACGTAACGACTCGACTACTCGACCTCTTGCTAGCTAGGGGAAAGACTCTACACTACTCATCCTCTTGAGCTGGCTCCTCGGGATCTTCCTCCTCATTTCGGCTACCTTCTGACTCTGCTTTGGGTGGGGAGGCTGCTGGTGGAGAAGTGCGACGACGCCTGATTGCTCGGCGATCCGGGGAGTCAGGGGTCCATGGATCACTTACGGTGACACACAGTTCATTTCCATCTCCTCTTTCTCTCGTCTTTAAGCAAGCTCGCAGCAATGCCTCCGTCTCCTTCAGAGTGTCTCGGACATCCTGAAGTTCTTGTTGACACTCCTGCAGTCGAGTGCTGAGCATAGCAGCATCCTCCAAGCACAAGTCCATGTGCTCATGGGAAGTCCCTTGCTGCACCGGTGGGTACTTGTACTCCGTAGTACCACTCTCACGTTGGAGGACATACATGTACTCAGTTTTGTCCAAGTGGCGACGATAGATGTGACTCTGGCAGGTGATGGCCTCCCAAGTGACATCTCTCTCCGCGTCAACTTGTGTTGCTCGACAAGCTGGAGAGTGGTGGATCTTAAGCAGCTGATTCTCGTGTATAATCCTCATCTCCGAACTCCATTCTTCCCTCTTCTCACGGATGGTCCTGGTGGAGTTATAGTGGATGATGAGCTTGCCCGTATTGCCGGCGGCTTCGAGCATACGTCGAAGACGGCGCAACAAATCTCCTACTGCCAATCCGTAGGAAAGGTACGTCACTGGACGACTCTCCTCTCTTTCAGCAAGGGCAACTACGGGAACTCTCCCTCCCGTGGACTTACGAGCGGTGCGAATCATGCGAACCATCTAAAACAAAAGAATTTAAAATTAGGTTAGATAAAATCTCAAACAAAAATCCTATTTTGAATGAAAGTTGGGGTAAGATGAAGAAAATGACTCCTTTAATAACACTTTTTCCACCCACACCTTTGGAAAATAGTTTTTAAGAAAATAGGGCCCTTAAATACGTCCATTTCTACCTAGGTCCACGTTCCTACGGGCAACCTTGGCTCTGATACCACCTCTGTCACACCCGGTTTTTCCTAAGAAACAACCAAGTGAATATCACATGTATGCCAGGATCATTTGCTCATACATGTGACGACAAATAGTGAAGCATCATTTATTACAAGCCAGGTGTCGAATATAAGTAAGTCTTACATAGTAAATGTCTCGATGGACAATAATAAGTTCATCACAAGGAAAATAAACTAGCAGCGGAAAATTATTCTTTGGGGCTCCATCACAGGTGTTGCCCGGGGGGGGTCTTCATGAACCTAGAATCCTTCCTCGGGTCCAAAGTCTTGGTCATTATACACCACCTCATTATCTTGACCTGAGCAGCAATATAAACCAACAAATATGCAAGGTTGAGTACCAATGGTACTCAGCAAGTGTGGGAAAATTATATCATGCATGGCTAGAACAAGGAGAGGTTGAACTCATGGTTAAAGCACTACGCAATTAATACCTATCACCTTAGCTTATTAAGCATCTACATTACTACACAGGTGAAATGGTCCCAATCTCCCATCCCAATCATCATAACCAAATAATCATAACATCATTTCCAATGTTAAGCTTCCCGCTTAACCTCCAAAACCGTCAATCCTCTAATCATGAATAAGTCCAGGCCGCTCTTAACCGTGAGCACGGCTGTCAAGACAGTTTTGACTCTGCAGAGTTTGTACCACTGTACCCACAAGTAGTGATTTCATCCCCCGTTGCCGGGTGGACTAAAAGAACCTCCATTATGCCAGTGGCTACGTTCCACATTCACACTTCCCAGGTGTGCGGCCAAGAGATCACTACAAAGCCTTTACAAAGGGATTCCCGACGAGCGTGGGCCCACTGAGGTTTCACCCCTAACAGCATACAAGAGGCTCCAACCCCGCTGCAGTGGCCCCCTCTTGAGCCTTGCGGTTCATATGGTAGTCCAGCTGACACCTACTCCCCGCACCATCCAACACACCCATACTACGCCGGGGATACACCTAATTAATTGGCTAAGCTGCCCCATCTCAGCATGTGGTTGGCACTGTAAAGCCGGGTTACATGCTCCATGAACCGGTCCTTAGGATCCAGGCAAGTACTAAACACAAACCCAAGTCTCGTGCACCCAGCACACAACCAAAACATCCAACTTGCCTTGATCCCTACCTCTACATAATTCACAATGTCTCATTCAAGAGTATGGTAATATAAACTGATGATCTCATGTCCCAAATATCCCATTCTAAGCATGGCTAAGCAAATGCATGTAAATATATGACATGGTAAAATAAATCCCAACCCAAGCTACAAGGAAACAGGGTAATGAAATTCTAGGGAAACTTTCCTAGCATGGGTTTCATATTTCATTTGACAATGCAAATAATTCTATCTACACATCCTAGCATAGGATCAAAGTGGTCAAGGACACTTGCCTCCTTCTTGCTGCTCTTGAAATGAGTAGTCCTGATCTTGAAAACTGATAGCTTGCTCTTGAACAGGTTCTACTCCATACCATCACACATAGCAAAAGGAAAACAACAATCATAAGACATAGTTCACACTTCTACTTCATACAAACAACACATTCACATTTATGAAATTTTCTTTACCATTTTATGTGTTGTGGATACTCTATGTGTGTTGGTTTGGGGCTTGCACACACTTCTATTTACATGTGTATGATTCCTACTTTGGTGTTCATATTTATACTCACATAATATATATATATATATATATACATATATATGTATATATGTGTGTTTCAGTTTTAAATAAATTCCTTATATATTAAACTACCAAATATGTATGAAGAGTATTTTTCTTCTCCATAGGTGCCTTCATAATTTCTATCAACCCTAAACTGAATTCTTTGTACTTTAGAAACTCCATTTATTATTTACTAGTTTCTATATTTTCAGATTTATATTCTTATGCATAATTGTGCATTTTATTATTAAATTAGTAATACACACTACCTAAACAGATTAGGTTCTGGTCCTAAATAATTTAAGATCATATTTTGACCTTGGCTTCTGATGTATACTATTTCATAATTATTTTTCCTATTTTTCTTTAACTATTCTTTACTTAAGAATGTGCCCCTATACTATTAAATGTGAATAATTTATGAAACAGATTTATTTCAGCCCCAAAAATATATTTTTATCTTACTCCAAAGTTTTCTAAGTACTGAGAAAGTTTTTACTAATTTTGACAATTAGGTTTGTCCCCCTTTTTAATATTTAAACACTAGTTACATTTTCAATTTTCTAAATTAAATACTAAACAGGGCTAAAATAATGAATTCACCCCATTACAGGGTATATAATATTATTTTCATAATCTCCAGGGGTCTAGCTACACTCTTCAGAGGTGTTTTTCTTAATTTCTATTAAGTCTAGGGGCTAAAACTGATTTTTAAATGAATTTACATGATTTTCTGGAGTTCCAGGGGCTAGATCTGAAGTTTCCGGGGCTAGCTCTCAATTCCAGAGAACCCCAGGGGGTAGCACGTAAGAATTCCAGTCTTTATAACGCGGGACTGACGTGGACCGTCTGATTTTAAACCGACGGCTGAGATTATAACATCGAACCGGTACGCGGGGTTTTAAAGTCTACCGTGCGATTTAAAATAAACGGCGCACAAGCGGCCACGTCGCTCTGATCGAGCGCGGGCGGCGCTGCCGGCGGCGCACGGCGGCGGGAAGCGGCGATCTCGCCGGAATTTTTCGGATCCTCGAGAATTCTACCTAGAACTGTGATCTTATGGCCTAGATCGGTAGAGGGGAGGTCAGGGATCTCACCTCGGGGGTTTTCTCGAGCTCGGGGGTCCTGGAAAGTGCTCGGCGGCGAGGTCCGAGGCAAAACCACGGCGAAGCTCGTCGGAGCTGGATTTGCACCGTAAGTCCTCGGGTTTTCTGCACCTGCAAAGTTCCCCGGAGGCGGTGGATCAAAACTAGCGAGTTAGATCAGAGTTTCCGAGCTTAGATCGGCCAAAATTCACCGGCGAAGTCTCGGTGCTCACCGGAGTGAAAATCGGCGATCGCGTGCGAAAAACTGATCGGATCGGTGGGTTTTATAGCCGGGGGAGGGCGGTGGTTCTGTTGTGATCGAGTTGGAGTCCGCTAGTTCCAGAATTCGGCCGCAAAACACGATTTCCCGATCGGTTGCGATCGAGCGCGCGGGAGAGAGTCCGGGGTCGCGGGATTAGGGATGACAGGCGGGTCCCACATGTCAGCGAGGGGCAGAGCGGCGCGCGCGGGGGCGGGCTGCGCGGGGGTTAGCTGGGCCGGCTGGGGTTTCGGCCCACTGGCCAGTTTTTTTCTGGCTTTCCTTTTTCTTTTTCATTTCATTTCTGTTTTGAGTATAATTTGAATTCCAGTTTGAATTTGAATTTTTGCAAAACATGCAATACGTCCAAAAATTTCTAAATTCCCCTCTGAACATGGTTTATGGTTCTAAATCAAAATTTAAGTCTTGACTAAAAATTTGGGGTGTTACAACAGCCCCGGTGCTAGTTATGCCAGATATGCAGAAGAACTTTCCGGTATATTGTGATGCCTCTGGAAACGGGTTGGGATGTATTCTCATGCAAGAGGGGCATGTCGTGGCTTATGTGTCCCGGCAGCTCCGGAAACACGAGAAGAACTATCCTACACATGACCTAGAGCTAGCTGCAGTGGTACACGCATTGAAGATTTGGCGGCATTACTTGATGGGGAAGAGGACAGAGATATATACGGATCACAAGAGCTTAAAGTACATTTTCACACAGCCAGATCTCAACCTCAGACAAAGGAGATGGTTAGAGCTAATCAACGACTTTGATGTGGGCATCAACAATCATCCTGGGAAAGCGAACGTCGTGGCAGATGCTTTAAGTCGGAAGGTGCAGGTCAATAGGTTGAGCTTGAAGGACATGCCTGCAGAATTGAAGGAAAATGTTATAAAACTCAATCTATGTCTGGTGAATGGTGGTGAGGCCATCGCCATGGGAGTGGACTCCACATTAGAGTAAGATATACGCAACGGTTAAAAGACTGATGGGAAGATACAAGAAATCAGAGAACTCATCAAGGATAATAAAGCCCCTAGGTTCAGAGAGGATGAACAAGGTACGGTGTGGCACGGGAAAAGAATCTGTGTGCCTGAAGTAAGGGAGATCCATGAATTAATTTTGAAGGAGGCTCATGATTCCGACTATTCCATTCATCCTGGGAGTACGAAGATGTACCAGGACCTCAAGAGCAGGTATTGGTGGTATGACATGAAGCGAGATGTCGCGGAACATGTTGCCCTATATGACACATGTGGTGAAAGCAGAACATCAACGACCCGCGGGATTATTGCAACCACTCAAAGTGCCTGAATGGAAATGGGAAGAAATCGGTATGGATTTCATAGTGGGACTGCCTAGGACCCAATCAGGATATGATTCGATATGGGTCATCATTGACAGGCTAACCAAGGTAGCTCATTTCATCACTGTGAAAGAAAGCTACAGCGGATCCAAATTGGCAGAATTATACATGTCAAGGATCGTGTGTTTCCATGGAGTGCCAAAGAAGATAGTGTCAGATTGAGTGACACAGTTCACCTCAAGGTTCTGACAGAAGTTGCATGAAACCATGGGGACTCATCTGAATTTTAGTTCTGCTTATCATCCCCAGACTGACGGACAGAAGGAAAGAACCAATCAGATCCTTGAGGACATGTTGAGAGCGTGTGCGCTCAAGAACAATAGGAGTTGGGATAAGAATTTACTGTATGCGGAGTTCTCCTATAACAACAGCTATCAGGCTAGTATGAAAATGTCACCTTTTGAGGCTTTGTATGGGAGAAAGTGCAGAACATCACTATTTTGGAACCAAACCGGGGAAAGTAAAGTGTTTGGGCCCGAGGTACTACAAGAAGCCGAGGCGAAAGTGAGGGAAATCCACAACAACCTGAGGATAGCACAGACACGACAAAAGAGCTATGCCGATGTACGAAGAAGAGAGCTCATTTTCAACGTGGAGGACTATGTTTACCTCAAGGTGTCCCCTATCCGAGGACTTCATCGGTTCAAGGTGAAAGGGAAGTTATCACCTCGATACATCGGACCCTTTCAAGTTCTGGAGAGGAAAGGTGAAGTGGCATATCAACTAGAACTGCCAGCTCGCCTATCAGATGTGCATGACGTATTCCATGTGTCACAGCTCAAGAAATGTCTGAGGACGCCTGAAGAGATGTTACCCATGAATGAGGTTGACGTAGCTGAGGATCTGTCTTATGCCGAGCAACCATTCAAGATTTTGGAGACAATGGAACGCCTCACAAGAAATAAAAGAATCCGGATGTGCAAGGTGCAGTGGAAGCATCACTCGGAAGAGGAAGCCACATGGGAGCGAGAAGACGAGCTTAAGGCACAGTTTCCGGAATTATTTTCCTAGAACCACCAATCTCGAGGACGAGATTTCTTTTAAGGGGGATAGAGCTGTAACACCCCAAAATCTGTTAAGAGGGGAATTTAAAATTTTTTGGACGTGTTGCATGTGGTGCAGAAATCCAAATTCAAATTGGAATTCAAATTTAAATCAAACCAGAAAAGAAAAGGAAAAAGAAAAAGAACCCCCCCCCCGGCCAGTGGGCCGAAACCCACCAGCCGGCCCAACATTTCCCGCGCCAGCCCACAGCCGCGCGCTCCTCTCTCCCTCTCACTGACACACGGGACCCGCGTGTCATCCCCCACCTCTCGCTCGCGCCAACAGCCGGGACTCCTCTGCGCGCCCGAATCCAAACTACCCCGGAAACCCGCGTTCCCCAGCCGAATTCTGGTCCCGGACGACTCCGGCTCGATCCCAACAGACACGCCGCCCTCCCCCATCTATATAAACGCCGGCATCGCCCTGTTTTTCACCCCCGATCGGTTGTTTTTCCTTCCGGTGAGAACCAGAGCTTCCCCGGCCGTTTTCTCTCGATCTTTGCTCGGGTTTTCTGATCTAACGTGTCGATCGTGTCCCACCGCCTCCGGGGAGTCACGCAGATGCAGAAAACTCGGTGGTTTGCGCTCTAGGCACAGCTCCGACGAGCACCGCAGTGGTTCCACCTCGTCGCTGACTGCCTTCCAGGGCCTCCGAGCTCAAGAAAAATCCCGAGGTGCGATCCCCGACATCCCCTCTACCGTTCTATGCCATGAAATCCTAGTTTTAGGAAGTATAGACAAAGATCCGAAGTTTTCCGGCGAGATCGCCGCCTCCCGCCGCCGCGCGCCGCCGGGCAGCGCCGCCCGCGCACGGTCAGGGCAACGTGGCCGCTTGTGCGCCGTCTATTTTAAATCGCATGTTAGAAATAAAACCCCCGCGTACCGGTTCAGCGATCTAATCTCAGCCGTCTATTTTAAATCGGACGGTCCACATCAGCCCCGCATTATAAAGGTCGGGATTCTTACGCGCTACACCCTGGGGATCTCAGAAAACACGAGCTAGCCCCGGAAACTTCTGATCTAGCCCCTGGAACTTCAGAAATTCATGTAAATTCATTTAAAAATAAGTTTAGCCCCTGAACTTAATAAAAATTAGGAAAACCCCTCTGTTATGTGTAGATAGACCCCTGGAAATTTATGAAATAATAAATTAGACCCTGTAGTAGGGTGGATTTACCTTTTTGACCCTATATGATATTAAATTCAGAAAATTGAATATGTGATTAGGATTTAATTTTAAAAAGGTGAGGCAAACACATTGTAAATTCAAATTTAAACTCTCCTAGCACTTGGAAAACTTTAAAATGAGTTAAAAGTAGATTTTAAGCTGAAATGAATCTGTTTAATTGATTGTTCACATTTATTAGTTATAGGGACACATTTTTAGGTTAGGAAATAATTCTAAAAATTGGTAAAATAAATTTAAATTAGTTCATATCAGAGGATAAGTTCAAAAATATATTATTTAATATTTTAGATCAGAACCTATTCTGTTTAGATGATGTGTCTTACTATTTTCATAATAAAGTTCACATTTAGGCATAGAAAATAAATCTGAAAATATAGGAAAATAGGTATGCATAACTAGAAAATGATAAATGAAGTTTCCAAATCCAAAGATTTCAGTTTAGTATTTGGTAGAAGATCTGAAAACCCATTTGGAGTAGGAAAATACCTTCCATGCAAACTTGGTAGTTAAGAAGTATATTAATTAAATATAAAGAATTTATTCAAATTGAAAATTCATATATAGTGTGCAAACATAAATCTAAAATACAAAAGTTAGAAATCATATACATATGTTTAAAAGTGCATGAAGACTAAAAATCAACTCAGTTAGAGTAAACACAACACTTAGAAATGTGAATGACTGTCATATGTATGTATGTGTGGAGTGAAAGTGTGAACTATGTCTTATAGATTGTTGTTTTCTTTTGCTATGTGTGTTGGCATGAGTAGAACCTGATCTAGAGCAAGTTCTTCCCTTCCAAGATCAGGACTATCCATTCCTAGAGCAGCAAGAAGAAGGCAAGTGTCCTTGACCACTTTGATCCTATGCTAGGATGTGTAGACAGAATTATTTGCATTGTCAATTGAAATATGAAACCCATGCTAGGAAGTTTCCCTAGAATTGCATTACCTTGTTTCCTTGTAGCTTGGGTTGAGATTTATTTATATGCTTATGCCTAGCCATGCTTAGAATGGGATAATTGGGATATGAGATCATCAATTTATTTACCTTACTCTTGAGTGAGATATTATGAGTTATGTAGAGGTAGGGATCGAGGCAAGTGTAACACCCCAAATTTTGATTCAAAACTCTAAACCATGTTCAGAGGGGAATTTAAAAATTTTTGGACGTGTTGCATGTTTTGCAAAAATTCAAATTCAAACTGGAATTCAAATTATACTCAAAACAGAAAAGAAATGGAAAAAGAAAAAGAGAAACGAGAAAAAAACCGGCCAGTGGGCCGAAACCCGCCAGTCGGCCCAGCTTCCCCGCGCCAGCCCGCCCCGCGCGCGCCGCGCTGCCTCTCACAGACGGGTGGGACCCGCCTGTCATCCCTAACCCCGCGACCCCGGACTTTTCCCCGAGCGCACGCGATCTTAACCGATCGGAAAACCCATCCCGCAGCCCGAATTCCGGTCCCAGAAGAATCCAACTCGATCACAACTGACCCACCGCCCTCCCCCGGCTATAAAAACCCCAGCCCCGATCAGTTTTTCTCACGCGATCGCCGATTTTCACTCCGGTGAGCACCGAGACTTCGCCGGTGAATTCTGGCCGATCTAAGCTCGGAAACTCTGATCTAACTCGCTGGTCTTGATCCACCGCCTCCGGGGAACTTTGCAGGTGCACAAACACGCCAGAAGAGTTATGCTGATGTACGAAGAAGAGAACTCGTTTTCAACGTGGGAGACTATGTTTATCTCAAGGTATCCCCTATCAGAGGACTTCGTCGGTTCAAGGTGAAAGGGAAGTTGTCACCTCGATACATCGGACCCTTTCAAGTTTTGGAAAGAAAAGGCGAAGTGGCGTACCAACTAGAGTTACCGGTTCATCTATCGGACGTGCACGATGTATTCCATGTGTCACAACTCAAGAAATGCCTGAGGACGCCTGAGGAGGTGTTACCCATAAATGAAGTGGATGTAGCTGAGGATTTGTCCTATGCCGAACAACCATACAAGATTTTGGAGACGATGGAACGCCTCACCAGAAACAAGAGAATCCGGATGTGCAAGGTGCAGTGGAAGCATCACTCAGAAGAAGAAGCTACCTGGGAACGGGAAGATGAGCTTAAGGCACAGTTTCCGGAATTATTTTCTTAGAAACACCAATCTCGAGGACGAGATTTCTTTTAAGGGGGGTAGAGCTGTAACACCCCAAAATTTTTAGTCAAGACTCAAATTTTGATTTAGAACCATAAACCATGTTCAGAGGGAAATTTAGAAATTTTTGGACGTGTTGCATGTTTTGCAAAAACTCAAATTCAAACTGGAATTCAAATTATACTCAAAACAGAAAAGAAAATGAAAAAGAAAAAGGAAAACCGGAAAAAAACTGGCCAGTGGGCCGAAACCCCAGCCGGCCCAGCAAACCCCCCCGCGCCAGCCCGCCCCCGCGCGCGCCGCGCTGCCCCTCGCTGACGGATGGGACCCACCTGTCATCCCTAACCCGAGCCCCGCGACCCCGGACTTCTTTCCCCGCGCGCGCGCTCGATTTTAACCGATTGGAAACTCGTTCCCGCAGCCGAATTCCGGTCCCAGCGGACTCCAACTCGATCACAACAGACCCACCGCCCTCCCCCGGCTATAAAAACCACCGATCCGATCAGTTTTCCTCACGCGATCGCCGATTTTCACTCCGGTGAGCACCGAGACTTCGCCGGTGAATTCTGGCCGATCTAAGCTCGGAAACTCTGATCTAACTCGCTGGTTTTGATCCACCGCCTCCGGGGAACTTTGCAGGTGCAGAAAACTCGGAGAGTTACGGTGTAAACGCAGCGCCGACGAGCTTCGCCGTGGTTTTGCCTCGGACCTCGCCGCCGAGCACTTTCCAGGACCCCCGAGCTCGAGAAAACCCCCGAGGTGAGATCCCTGACCTCCCCTCTACCGATCTAGGCCATAAGATCACAGTTCTAGGTAGAATTCTCGCAGAACCGAAAGTTTCCGGCGAGATCGCCGCTTCCCGCCGCCGTGCGCCGCCGGCAGCGCCGCCCGCTCTCGATCAGAGCGACGTGGCCGTTTGTGCGCCGTTTATTTTAAAACGCACGGTAGACTTTAAATCCCCGCGTACCGGTTCGATGTTATAATCTCAGCCGTCGGTTTAGAATCGAACGGTCCACGTCGACCCCGCGTTATAAAGGCTGGAATTCTTACGTGCTACCCCCTGGGGTTCTCTGGAATTGAGAGCTAGCCCCGGAAACTTCAGATCTAGCCCCTGGAACTTCAGAAAATCATGTAAATTCATTTAAAAATCAGTTTTAGCCCCTGGACTTAATGAAAATTAGGAAAAACACCTCTGATAAGTGTAGCTAGACCCCTGGAAATTATGGAAATAATATTATAGACCCTGTAATGGGGTGAGTTCATTATTTTAACCCTGTTTAGTATTTAATTTAGAAAATTGAATATGTAACTAGTGTTTAAAAATTAAAAAGGGGGACAAACATAATTGTCAAAATTAAGTAAAAACTTTCTCAGTACTTACAAAACTCTGGAGTGGGGTAAAAATATATTTTTGGACTGAAATGAATCTGATTCATTTAATTATTCACATTATTTAGTATAAGGACACATTTTTAAGTAAAGAATAGTTATAGAAAAATAGGGAAAATAATTATGAAATAGTCTACATCAGAAGCCAAGGTCAAACTATGACTTTAAATTATTTAGGACCAGAACCTATTCTGTTTAGGTGATGTGTATTACTAATTTAATAATAAAATACACAATTATGCATAGGAATATAAATCTGAAAATATAGCAACTAGTAAATGATAAATGGAGTTTCTAAAATCCAAAGAGTTCAGTTTAGGGTTGATAGAAGTTGTGAAGGCACATATGGAGAAGAAAAATACTTTCCATACATACTTGGTAGTTTAATGTAAGGAATTTGTTTAAAACTGAAACACAACACATATAATGATGAATGAATTTCATAAATATGAATGGGTGGTTTGTATGAAGTAGAGGTGTGAACTATGTCTTATGATTGTTGTTTTTCTTTTGCTATGTGTGATGGTATGAAGTAGAACCTGTTCAAGAACCAGTTATTCATTTCCAAGATCAGGACTACCAATTTCAAGAGCAGCAAGAAGGAGGCAAGTGTCCTTGACCACTTTGATCCTATGCTAGGATGTGTAGATAGAATTATTTGCATTGTCAAATGAAATATGAAACCAATGCTAGGAAGTTTCCCTAGAATTGTATTACCTTGTTTCCTTGAATCTTGGGTTGGGATTTATTTTACCATGTCATTTATTTCCATGCATATGCTTAGCCATGCTTAGAATGGGTTATTTGGGACATGAGATCATCAGTTTATATTACCATACTCTTGAATGAGACATTGTGAGTTATGTAGAGGTAGGGATCAAGGCAAGTTGGATATTTTTGTTGTGTGCTGGGTGCACGAGACTTGGGTTTGTGTTTAGTACTTGCCTGGATCCTAAGGATCGGTTCATGGAGCATGTAACCCGGCTTTACAGTGCCAACCACATGCTGAGATGGGGCAGCTTAGCCAATTAATTAGGTGTATCCCCGGCGTAGTATGGGTGTGTTGGATGGTGCGGGGAGTAGGTGTCAGCTGGACTACCATATGAACCGCAAGGCTTAAGAGGGGGCCACTGCAGCGGGGTTGGAGCCTCTTGTATGCTGTTAGGGGTGAAACCTCAGTGGGCCCACGCTCGTCGGGAATCCCTTTGTAAAGGCTTCGTAGTGATCTCTTGGCCGCACACCTGGGAATTGTGAATGTGGAACGTATGGCATAATGGAGGTTCTTTTAGTCCACCCGGCAACGGGGGATGAAATCACTACTTGTGGGTACAGTGGTACAAACTCTGCAGAGTTAAAACTGTCTTGACAGCCGTGCTCACGGTTAAGAGCGGCCTGGACTTATTCATGATTAGAGGATTGATGGTTGTGGATGTTAAGCGGGGAGCTTAACATTGGAAATGATGTTATGGTTATTTGGTTATGATGATGGGATGGGAGATTGGGACCATTTCACCTGTGTAGTAATGTAGGTGCTTAATAAGCTAAGGTGATAGGTATTAATTGCGTAGTGCTTTAACCATGAGTTCAACCTCTCCTTGTTCTAGCCATGCATGATATAATTTTTCCACACTTGCTGAGTACCATTGGTACTCAACCTTGCATATTTGTTGGTTTATATTACTGCTCAGGTCAAGATAATGAGGTGGTGTATAATGACCAAGATTTTGGACCCGAGGAAGGTTTTTAGGTTCATGAAGACCCCTGGGCAACGCCTGTGATGGAGCACTAAAGAATAATATTCCGCTGCTAGTTTATTTCCTTGTGATGAACTTACTATTGTCCATCGAGACATTTACTATGTAAGACTTACTTATATTCGACACCTGGCTTGTAATAAATGATGCTTCACTGTTTGTCATCACATGTATGAGCAAATGATCCTGGCATACATGTGATATTCAGTTGGTTGTTTCTTCGGAAAAACCGGGTGTGACAGAGGTGGTATCAGAGCCAAGGTTGCCCGTAGGAACGTGGACCTAGGTAGAAATGGACGTATTTAAGGGCCCTATTTTCTTAAAAACTATTTTCCAAAGTGTGGGTGGAAAAGTGTTATTAAAGGAGTCATTTTCTTCATCTTACCCCAACTTTCATTCAAAATAGGATTTTTATTTGAGAATTTATCTAACTTAATTTTAAATTCTTTTGTTTTAGATGGTTCGCATGATCCGCACCGCTCGTAAGTCCACAGGAGGGAGAGTTCCCGTAGTTGCCCTTGCCGAAAGAGAGGAGAGTCGTCCAGTGACGTACCTTTCCTACGGTTTGGCAGTAGGAGACTTGTTGCGCCGTCTTCGACGTATGCTCGAAGCCGCCGGCAATACGGGCAAGCTCATCATCCACTATAACTCCACCAGGACCATCCGTGAGAAGAGGGAAGAATGGAGTTCGGAGATGAGGATTATACACGAGAATCAGCTGCTGAAGATCCACCATTCTCCAGCTTGCCGAGCAACACAAGTTGACGCGGAGAGAGATGTCACCTGGGAGGCCATCACCTGCCAGAGTCACATCTATCGTCGCCACTTGGACAAAACTGAGTACATGTATGTCCTCCAACGTGAGAGTGGTACCACGGAGTACAAGTACCCACCGGTGCAGCAAGAGACTTCCCATGAGCACATGGACTTGTGCTTGGAGGATGCTGCTATGCTCAGCACTCGACTGCAGGAGTGCCAACAAGAGCTTCAGGATGTCCGAGACACCCTGAAGGAAACGGAGGCGTTGCTGCGAGCTTGTTTAAAGGCGAGAGAAAGAGGAGATGGGAATGAACTGTGTGTCACCGTGAGTGATCCATGGACTCCTGACTCCCCGGATCGCCGAGCGATCAGGCGTCGTCGCACTTCTCCACCAGCAGCCTCCCCACCCAAAGCAGAGTCAGAAGGTAGCCGAAATGAGGAGGAGGATCCTGAGGAGCCAGCTCAAGAGGACGAGTAGTGTAGAATCTTTCCCTTAGCTAGCAAGAGGTCGAGTAGTCGAGTCGTTACGTAGTTAATGGTGTGATGATGCTTGGTGTGTGACGTGAGTTGTGGAAGCCATGGGCAATTGTCCACAGCCTCGTCTTCAGATTGTTTTGCTTTGGTGGGTGAACCCACAGGAAATAATAGTGCATTTATTTGGTGTGAGATATAAACCCTCGTAAAGTGTTAACAAAGCCTCAACACCTTAAAGTACCAACAAATGAAAGTAGTAAGATGATACTAAATGGTATCAAATTAACATTTGTTGAGTCTGCCAGATGGCCGGAAGAGGAAAGGGACGTGCTGCCAACCCCGCCAACAACAATGATGAGGCATGCAACCCTCATCTTTCTGAAGGCCAGGACCGGGGTGGTCGCCGTGAAGAAGTTGATCCTCTCCACCAAATGCTGGAGAATCAAAATCAGCTTATCCAGAACTTGACTCAAGTGGTGGCCAACTTGCATCAAGTTCCACCTCCACAAGCGGCACCACGCCAACCAAGGTTGAGTGAGTTTCTAGGAACTCAACCTCCAAAGTTTGCAAGTGCTGCTGAACCTCTGGAGGCAGATGATTGGCTGAAGACTATTGAAAGCAAGATGAGGATCATACAATGCCAAGGGTATGAGAGGGTGCTGTTTGCCTCTCATCAATTGCAGGGACCTGCTGCTGATTGGTGGACCGCCTACGTGGCCGCCCATCATGACCCTGAGAACATCACTTGGGAAGAGTTCAAGCGTAGCTTCCGCAACCACTACATCCCAAGAGGTGAACTCAAAAACAAGAGGAAAGAGTTTCTGGGACTGCAGCAGGGAAACATGACGGTGAGGGAATACCTCACTAAATTTACTCAACTATCCCGTTATGCTCCACGAGACATAGAGACTGATGAGCAGAAACAAGATTGTTTCGTGGAAGGAATTACCGCAGAGATGCAGTGTGCCATGTCCTCCAATGAGTATGAAAGCTTTCAAAAGATGGTGGACAGAGCGTTTGTGGTGGAAAGGAAGCTAAAGGCCCTGGAAAATGAGAATAAGAGGAAGGCGGGGTGGTCACATCAAGCCTCAGGGAGCAACACCCGCCCACGTATGATGCAGCAACCTACGGGGCAGATGAGCCGTGCTGCGGTACCCTATTCAGCACCAAGAGGGTACAACCCAAACTACAGGCCACCCGCAGCATCAGCACAGCTGCCACGTCAGTTTGTGCAGCAGCCTCGCCCCGCATATCTACCTCGACCAGCAGTGCAAGGACCCCCGAACCAACCCCAAGACAACAAAGGCCAAGCACCTAAGGTTGGGGTGCAATGTTTCAGCTGTGGTGAAGTGGGGCACTACGCCCATAAATGCCCGAAGAAGAAGCCTGCGCCGCCACAACAGCAGAATGTAGTGAGAGGACGGGTGAACCACGTCACCATGGAGGAAGCACAAGAGGCACCCGACGTGGTAGTTGGTAAGTTTCCTGCCAATTTACACCTTGCAACTCTGCTGTTTGATTCTGGTGCTACCCACTCGTTCATTGCTCAAGGGTTTGTTAAGAAGCATGACCTAGCAACCACACAAATGAACCATATGTTAGCCGTAAACTCTCCAGGTGGAGAAATAAGGACAAGACAAGTGTGTCCCAAAGTGAGCCTAGACATTAATGGGGTAGTATTTACTGCTAACCTCATAGTGATAGATTCACAAGGGATAGATATTATTTTGGGTATGGATTGGTTGACCAAACATAAAGGAATCATCTATTGTTCGACCAGAACGGTGGAACTAACTCACCCCAGTGGTACCAGAGTAAAGTTCATAACAATACACGAGCCTAGGAGGGACATTAAATTAAATCAAGTGGAGGTGAAAGTTGAGGAAAACAGGACTATCAGGGAATATCCAGATGTTTTCCCGGAGGAATTGCCAGGCATGCCTCCCGACCGTGACGTAGAATTCGCAATTGAGCTAGTACCGGGAACAGCCCCGATATACAAGAGACCTTATCGAATGGACTCCAAGCAGCTAGAAGAGCTCAAGGATCATTTGAGAGAATTGACGGAGAAGGGGTATATTCGCCCTAGTTCCTCACCATGGGGAGCTCCGGTGATATTTGTGCCCAAGAAAGACGGAACCCAAAGGCTATGCGTGGATTACCGTGCCTTGAATGAGGTAATCATCAAGAACAAGTACCCACTGCCTCGCATTGAAGACTTGTTTGATCAGTTGAGGGGAGCTTGTGTGTTCTCGAAAATTGATCTCAGGTCGGGATACCACCAACTCAAGATAAGGCAATCTGATATTCCCAAGACAGCTTTCGTATCTCGGTACGGACTGTATGAATACACTGTCATGCCTTTTGGGCTAACCAATGCCCCGGCATATTTCATGTACCTCATGAACAAGGTATTCATGGAATATCTGGACAAATTTGTGGTGGTTTTCATAGATGATATTCTCGTCTTCTCCAAAAATGAAGAAGAACATGAGAAACATCTAAGGTTGGTGTTACAGAGGCTGAGAGAACACCAACTATATGCCAAGTTGAGCAAGTGTGAGTTTTGGCTGAAGAGAGTTCCCTTTTTAGGACATATAATCTCGGAGGGGGGAATCTCCGTCGATCCCGCCAAAATCGAGGATATCCAGAAGTGGAAGACCCCTGAAAATGTCGGGGAAGTTCGAAGCTTTTTGGGATTGACTGGATACTATCGACGGTTTATTGAGGGATTCTCCAAGATCTCGAGACCTCTCACCAAACTGTTGGAGAAGGGAATCACATTCACCTGGACGCCACAGTGCGATACGAGCTTTCAGGAGCTAAAGAAGAGATTGACAACAGCCCCAGTGCTGGTAATGCCAGATATGCAGAAGAATTTCACAGTGTACTGCGATGCCTCTGGAAATGGGTTGGGATGTGTTCTCATGCAAGAAGGACATGTCGTGGCGTATGCATCCCGGCAGCTTCGGAAGCACGAGAAGAACTATCCTACACATGACCTAGAACTAGCTGCAGTGGTACACGCGTTGAAAATTTGGCGGCACTATTTGATGGGGAAGAGGACAGAAATATATACGGATCATAAGAGTTTGAAGTACATATTCACACAGCCAGATCTCAACCTCAGACAAAGGAGATGGTTAGAGCTAATTAATGACTTTGAGGTGGGCATCAACTATCATCCTGGGAAAGCAAACGTCGTGGCCGATGCTTTGAGTCGGAAAGTGCAGGTCAATAAGTTGAGCTTGAAGGACATGCCCGCAGAATTGAAGGACGAGGTTATAAGACTCAATCTATGTCTAGTAAATAGTGGTGAAGCCATCGCCATGGAAGTGGACTCCACACTCGAGCAAGACATACGCGAGGGCCAAAAGAATGATGAGAAGATACAAGAGATCAGACAGCTCATTAAGGAAAATAAAGCTCCTGGTTTTAGAGAGGATGAACAGGGAACGGTGTGGCACGGGAAAAGGATCTGTGTGCCAGAAGTAAAAGAGATCCGTGAATTAATTTTGAAGGAGGCTCACGATTCTGACTATTCCATTCATCCTGGGAGTACGAAGATGTACCAGGACCTCAAGAGCAGGTATTGGTGGTATGGCATGAAGCGAGATGTCGCGGAACATGTTGCCCTATGTGACACATGTCAGTTGGTGAAAGCAGAACATCAACGACCCGCGGGATTGCTGCAACCACTCAAAGTGCCTGAATGGAAGTGGGAAGAAATCAGCATGGATTTTGTCGTGGGATTGCCTAGAACCCAATCCGGGTATGATTCAATATGGGTCATTATTGATAGGCTAACCAAGGTAGCTCATTTCATCCCTGTGAAAGAAAGCTACAGCGGATCCAAATTGGCAGAATTGTACATGTCAAGGATTGTGTGTTACCATGGAGTGCCAAAGAAGATAGTGTCGGACCGAGGGACACCGTTCACCTCGAGGTTTTGGCAAAAGTTGCATGAAACCATGGGAACCCATCTGAACTTCAGCTCTGCCTATCATCCCCAAACTGACGGGCAGACGAAGAGAACCAATCAGATCCTTGAAGATATGTTAAGGGCATGTGCACTCAAAAACAATAGGAGTTGGGACAAGAACTTACCGTATGCGGAGTTTTCCTATAACAACAGTTATCAAGCTAGTATGAAGATGTCACCGTTTGAAGCTTTGTATGGAAGGAAGTGCAGAACTCCCCTATTTTGGAACCAAACAGGAGAAAGTAAAGTGTTGGGTCCAGAATTGCTACAAGAAGCCGAGGCGAAGGTGAGGGAGATTCGCAACAATTTGAGGATAGCACAAACACGCCAGAAGAGTTATGCTGATGTACGAAGAAGAGAACTCGTTTTCAACGTGGGAGACTATGTTTATCTCAAGATATCCCCTATCAGAGGACTTCGTCGGTTCAAGGTGAAAGGGAAGTTGTCACCTCGATACATCGGACCCTTTCAAGTTTTGGAAAGAAAAGGCGAAGTGGCGTACCAACTAGAGTTACCGGTTCATCTATCGGACGTGCACGATGTATTCCATGTGTCACAACTCAAGAAATGCCTGAGGACGCCTGAGGAGGTGTTACCCATAAATGAAGTGGATGTAGCTGAGGATTTGTCCTATGCCGAACAACCATACAAGATTTTGGAGACGATGGAACGCCTCACCAGAAACAAGAGAATCCGGATGTGCAAGGTGCAGTGGAAGCATCACTCAGAAGAAGAAGCTACCTGGGAACGGGAAGATGAGCTTAAGGCACAGTTTCCGGAATTATTTTCTTAGAAACACCAATCTCGAGGACGAGATTTCTTTTAAGGGGGGTAGAGCTGTAACACCCCAAAATTTTTAGTCAAGACTCAAATTTTGATTTAGAACCATAAACCATGTTCAGAGGGAAATTTAGAAATTTTTGGACGTGTTGCATGTTTTGCAAAAACTCAAATTCAAACTGGAATTCAAATTATACTCAAAACAGAAAAGAAAATGAAAAAGAAAAAGGAAAACCGGAAAAAAACTGGCCAGTGGGCCGAAACCCCAGCCGGCCCAGCAAACCCCCCCGCGCCAGCCCGCCCCCGCGCGCGTCGCGCTGCCCCTCGCTGACGGATGGGACCCACCTGTCATCCCTAACCCGAGCCCCGCGACCCCGGACTTCTTTCCCCGCGCGCGCGCTCGATCTTAACCGATTGGAAACTCGTTCCCGCAGCCGAATTCCGGTCCCAGCGGACTCCAACTCGATCACAACAGACCCACCGCCCTCCCCCGGCTATAAAAACCACCGATCCGATCAGTTTTCCTCACGCGATCGCCGATTTTCACTCCGGTGAGCACCGAGACTTCGCCGGTGAATTCTGGCCGATCTAAGCTCGGAAACTCTGATCTAACTCGCTGGTTTTGATCCACCGCCTCCGGGGAACTTTGCAGGTGCAGAAAACTCGGAGAGTTACGGTGTAAACGCAGCGCCGACGAGCTTCGCCGTGGTTTTGCCTCGGACCTCGCCGCCGAGCACTTTCCAGGACCCCCGAGCTCGAGAAAACCCCCGAGGTGAGATCCCTGACCTCCCCTCTACCGATCTAGGCCATAAGATCACAGTTCTAGGTAGAATTCTCGCAGAACCGAAAGTTTCCGGCGAGATCGCCGCTTCCCGCCGCCGTGCGCCGCCGGCAGCGCCGCCCGCTCTCGATCAGAGCGACGTGGCCGTTTGTGCGCCGTTTATTTTAAAACGCACGGTAGACTTTAAATCCCCGCGTACCGGTTCGATGTTATAATCTCAGCCGTCGGTTTAGAATCGGACGGTCCACGTCGACCCCGCGTTATAAAGGCTAGAATTCTTACGTGCTACCCCCTGGGGTTCTCTGGAATTGAGAGCTAGCCCCGGAAACTTCAGATCTAGCCCCTGGAACTTCAGAAAATCATGTAAATTCATTTAAAAATCAGTTTTAGCCCCTGGACTTAATGAAAATTAGGAAAAACACCTCTGATAAGTGTAGCTAGACCCCTGGAAATTATGGAAATAATATTATAGACCCTGTAATGGGGTGAGTTCATTATTTTAACCCTGTTTAGTATTTAATTTAGAAAATTGAATATGTAACTAGTGTTTAAAAATTAAAAAGGGGGACAAACATAATTGTCAAAATTAAGTAAAAACTTTCTCAGTACTTACAAAACTCTGGAGTGAGGTAAAAATATATTTTTGGACTGAAATGAATCTGATTCATTTAATTATTCACATTATTTAGTATAAGGACACATTTTTAAGTAAAGAATAGTTATAGAAAAATAGGGAAAATAATTATGAAATAGTCTACATCAGAAGCCAAGGTCAAACTATGACTTTAAATTATTTAGGATCAGAACCTATTCTGTTTAGGTGATGTGTATTACTAATTTAATAATAAAATACACAATTATGCACAAGAATATAAATCTGAAAATATAGCAACTAGTAAATGATAAATGGAGTTTCTAAAATCCAAAGAGTTCAGTTTAGGGTTGATAGAAGTTGTGAAGGCACATATGGAGAAGAAAAATACTTTCCATACATACTTGGTAGTTTAATGTAAGGAATTTGTTTAAAACTGAAACACAACACATATAATGGTGAATGAATTTCATAAATATGAATGGGTGGTTTGTATGAAGTAGAGGTGTGAACTATGTCTTATGATTGTTGTTTTTCTTTTGCTATGTGTGATGGTATGAAGTAGAACCTGTTCAAGAACCAGTTATTCATTTCCAAGATCAGGACTACCAATTTCAAGAGCAGCAAGAAGGAGGCAAGTGTCCTTGACCACTTTGATCCTATGCTAGGATGTGTAGATAGAATTATTTGCATTGTCAAATGAAATATGAAACCCATGCTAGGAAGTTTCCCTAGAATTGCATTACCTTGTTTCCTTGAATCTTGGGTTGGGATTTATTTTACCATGTCATTTATTTCCATGCATATGCTTAGCCATGCTTAGAATGGGTTATTTGGGACATGAGATCATCAGTTTATATTACCATACTCTTGAATGAGACATTGTGAGTTATGTAGAGGTAGGGATCAAGGCAAGTTGGATGTTTTGGTTGTGTGCTGGGTGCACGAGACTTGGGTTTGTGTTTAGTACTTGCCTGGATCCTAAGGACCGGTTCATGGAGCATGTAACCCGGCTTTACAGTGCCAACCACATGCTGAGATGGGGCAGCTTAGCCAATTAATTAGGTGTATCCCCGGCGTAGTATGGGTGTGTTGGATGGTGCGGGGAGTAGGTGTCAGCTGGACTACCATATGAACCGCAAGGCTCAAGAGGGGGCCACTGCAGCGGGGTTGGAGCCTCTTGTATGCTGTTAGGGGTGAAACCTCAGTGGGCCCACGCTCGTCGGGAATCCCTTTGTAAAGGCTTCGTAGTGATCTCTTCGCCGCACACCTAGGAAGTGTGAATGTGGAACGTAGCCACTGGCATAATGGAGGTTCTTTTAGTCCACCCGGCAACGGGGGATGAAATCACTACTTGTGGGTACAGTGGTACAAACTCTGCAGAGTTAAAACTGTCTTGACAGCCGTGCTCACGGTTAAGAGCGGCCTGGACTTATTCATGATTAGAGGATTGATGGTTGTGGATGTTAAGCGGGGAGCTTAACATTGAAAATGATGTTATGGTTATTTGGTTATGATGATGGGATGGGAGATTGGGACCATTTCACCTGTGTAGTAATGTAGGTGCTTAATAAGCTAAGGTGATAGGTATTAATTGCTTAGTGCTTTAACCATGAGTTCAACCTCTCCTTGTTCTAGCCATGCATGATATAATTTTTCCACACTTGCTGAGTACCATTGGTACTCAACCTTGCATATTTGTTGGTTTATATTGCTGCTCAGGTCAAGATAATGAGGTGGTGTATAATGACCAAGATTTTGGACCCGAGGAAGGTTTTTAGGGTTCATGAAGACCCCCGGGCAACGCCTGTGATGGAGCCCTAAAGAATAATATTCCGCTGCTAGTTTATTTCCTTGTGATGAACTTACTATTGTCCATCGAGACATTTACTATGTAAGACTTAATTATATTCGACACCTGGCTTGTAATAAATGATGCTTCACTGTTTGTCATCACATGTATGAGCAAATGATCCTGGCATACATGTGATATTCACTTGGTTGTTTCTTCGGAAAAACCGGGTGTGACATAATGGGGTGAGTTCATTATTTTAGCCCTGTTTAGTATTTAATTTAAAACATTGAATATGTGACTAGTGTTTAAAAATTAAAAAGGGGGACAAACATATTGTCAAAATTAAGATAAAGACTTTCTCAGTGTTTAGAAAATTTTGGAGTGAGATAAAAACATATTTTGGACAGAATTGAATCTGTTTAATTTATTATTCACATTTAGGGACACATTTTTAAGTAAAGAATAGCTCTAGAAAAATAGGGAAAATAATTATGAAATAGTTTACATCAGAGGCCAAGGTCAAAATATGTTATTCAATTATTTAGGACCAAAACCTATACTGTTTAGATGATGTGTATTACTAATTTCATAATAAAATACACAATTATACATAGGAATATAAATCTGAAAATATAGCAACTAGTAAATGATAAATGGAGTTTTTAAAAATTCAAAGAGTTCAGTTTAGGGTTGATAGAAATTATGAAGGCACATATGGAGAAGAAAAATACTTTTCTTACATACTTGGTAGTTTAATATAAGAAATTTATTTAAAACTGAAACACACACACACACACACACACACATATATATATATATATACATATATATATATATATATATATATATATATATATATATATATATATATATATATATATATATATATATATAGTATGTAAGTATAAATATGAGCACCAAAGTAGGAATCATACACATGTAAATAAAAGTGTGTGCAAGCCACAGATCAACACACAAAGTAACCACAACACATATAATGGTGAATGAATTTCATAAATATGAAATATGTGGTTTGTATGAAGTAGAAGTGTGAACTATGTCTTATGATTGTTGTTTTTCTTTTGCTATGTGTGATGGTATGAAGTAGAACCTGTTCAAGAGCAAGTTAACCCTTTCCAAGATCAGGACTACCCATTTCAAGAGCAGCAAGAAGGAGGCAAGTGTCCTTGACCACTTTGATCCTATACTAGGATGTGTAGATAGAATTATTTGTATTGTCAAATGAAATATGAAACCCATGCTAGAAAGTTTCCCTAGAATTGCATTACCTTGTTTCCTTGTAGCTTGGGTTGGGATTTGATACCACGCTGACACGACCCCACTGGTCCTGTCGAGCCAGGATCACGCTGAGGGGTGTTGCGTTGCACAACACCGTATAACACACGTCAAAGGTACAAAGCGGAAGCGGAAGCTTTATTACATAAACAAGTTTATTAACATGTTTACATCAAAATAAGTTTAGTCCACACTCGCGGGCGTAGACTAAGCATCAAGTGCACGTTCAGCCCTCGAACGTGTCCTTGCTAGCACACTCGCACACTAACTCTGCGGCGTGCACGACTCCCACTCGACGGGGTTCCCCTCCTGGGGTTCCGTCTCCTCTTCGGGAGTCCCTTCCTCATAGAACCCTGCAAAAGCTTCAAACACAAGCAGTGAGCACGAAGGCTCAGCAAGTCTGACCCGTCTCACCTAAACATGAAACTTCTACATGAGGGTGATGGGTTGCATGAGGTAAAAATCATTTGCAAGGACTCGCCTAATTAGTAGAACCTTACTTTCAAGTTTTAGCAGCAGGTTGTGGAGAACTTTACGCTAAGGCACATGAGAGAGCCGCAATCAAACAAGAAACGCATTTCTCTCATGTACTTTGCCCAAAGTTGAAAAGAACTTTAGTTAGCACTAAGCTACAACATATCATTAACAATCAATATCCAACTTTCAATCAGCAACATTTTAACATGTAACTAGCCTGTTCTTTCTACGTCACGGTACAGTGAACAAGTGGTACTCACTGACCGCGAGGGACGGCGATTATAATCGATTTACACCTGCAGGGTTACCCGAACAACCCGTCACGTACGCCCGTACTCGATGTTGCCTACAACAACCATCACGGACGCCGTACGCGACTACCTTTCACCCGTTAGCCAAATATTGAACCGGTCCCATCGTCCCGAGCAAGAGGTCCCTGCACGCGCATCTCTGTGCCGCCAGCTGATTTACACCTCGAGCTCTCAACCTACCCTCTGAACGACGGGCAATGCCTCAATACCCAGCTACCCGAGTTACATCAGTTTCCCGGTTCCCATATAGCCGGTAGGTCTTCGGTACTGTTCTAGCTTGTTCAACAGGCCCGCACACGGCTCGGTCCTCAATCGACACAAGCGGAGCTACAGCACACAGGCCCCAAAGTCCTGCTGCCCTTACTCTCCGCTCGGTCTCATTTTCTTGCCATGTGTATCATGTGCTATCTCTACCCGAGCAATGTGCCTCTAGCCTATTCTCGCGAGTAGTTCCAACTACTCGACTTGTACCGAATCCTACTCTATCCTAGCAATGCAGTGGCTAACGGGGTTTGCAATCCTAAACCCCAACCCATGGTTTTCTTGGCTATGCAGTGGGGTTTCCAAACAAGACTCTGATGCACAACATAAAGAAAACAAGTATGTGCTCAAAACAATAAAAATTTATACAATGGTTAATGCAAACCGGGGCTTGCCTTGCTGCTCTTGGTCGTAGGCTAGCTGTTCCTCCGGAGTAACGAAGTCTAGGACTTCGGGTTCCTCCTCGACCTTAGCGACTACATGATAAGAATAATGTATGTATTAATTAAATGCTTTTGTATTAACTTTGAAGTTGTGAAGTCTATAACCTTTACTAGATAGACCTAATGACTGTGAAACTTTTACTGTGGCTTGGTTACAACCTAAACAGAGACTTGGTCAAGTTTTAGTTGCAGCAAAGCTCATTTGAGCCCTCCACAAATAATTATGTCCTTGACCTTAATTAAAGGCTTTTAGGGTGTTCTAGGTATTTTCATGAAACAAACTATGACTTTCTGAAAACTAGATTTTCAGAGGGTTCTAATGGAATTGGTCTCACTTAATTTGGAAGTCTCTAACTAAAGATATGAGCTAAACAATTTCAGAGAAAATTCTGAAAATGTTTCTGAACATTTTCTATTTTCTCTGGAACAGTTTCACTAATCACACCATTAGGTGGACTAAATGAGCTCAAATGGATCTGAAATTTTTATGGTAGTTCAAGGATATTTTGGTGAACATCTCAGCAAAATTTCAGGATTTTCCTCCAAATGATTCTCCAGTTAAAATTCCTAACAGTTTAAACTTTAAGGAATTAATTCTGGAGAATTAAGGAATTTCATGAAGTGACACTTGATTTTCTGGAAAGTACTCAAAGAGCTGAATCCAGCAAAATTTGGTTCACTCAATTTGGAGCTTTCTAGCCAAAGTTATAAGGATTTGAAGTTTGAAGGAAATCTGAAAATCGGGGAAAAGTTTAAACTCGCGCGTGGGCCCAGGGGACACGCGTCGCACGCCGAAGCGACAACACACCGCGGCCCACAAGGCTTTTGCGCGCCAGCACACCCGATCCCGGCCGCAGCCGGATCCCGATTCAAAATATCGGCCGCTGACAGCTGGGGTCCACCCCCTTCTTCAACCTCGCGACACCCGCGCTCCGCCGCCGAGGGACCTCGCCGGAGAGCTCGCCGCCGGCTGCTGTACAGCTTCAAACTTCTTGATTCTGGCCGCCCCTGCCTACTTTTACTTGGGGAACATGATCCGAGGGTCAGCTGCTCATGACAACGGCCGGAGCATGGTCGGCGACGAGCCGCCATATCGGAACGACTTCGGCCATGTCGGCTGATGCTCCTAGTGCCTCAGATACTTGGGAAACCGGTCGGGGAGCATCAGTGGACCTCAGAGAAGGTCGACATGAACTCGGGGCAGCTCGGGGAAGGCCCGAAATAGGTCCTCACCGTGCGCCCGATACCCCCCGTGCGTTTCGCCATTAGTAGACCTTGAATTACGCCGGGCACAGAAGTTCTCCGGCCTAGAGTTGTGAAGGCAACTTGTGCGTCACCGTGTCTAGTTCGTGTGGGAGTGGCCTGAGGCCCTCTAATCCTTTCTAGAGCACGAATTAAACAGAATCGTACCCGAGGGTCGTTCTGCACACAGAAAGGGGAAAAGTGGAAATTCGCCGCCGGTGAGCAACCACTCGAGCTGTGGCTCGGGGATGAGCAGCACCGATCACTTGCGCGTCCAAGGGTGCCTTGGCTCGGGCGTGACAACGCCCAGGTTGGGCTGTCCACGAGAGCCCGAGGTGCGGCGGTTTCCAGTTCCGAGTTTGATCTTTCGGCACAGCCGATATCACTCGGTTTCAATCGATTTCTATCCATGGGAAGGATGGAGGATGGTTGCTAGTACCTTGCTGGGACCTTGGAATGGAAAGAGGGAGCTGCGATCGGCTTGATCAAGCAGGAACTCGAGCGGCGGCGATGGCAGTGGGAAAAGCAGTCGCGCACGTCGGTAGCTCGGGGAAATGGTGACTGAGGCACGCCGGGGAGGGAATAAATAGCTCGGCCGGCTGGCCTCCGGCTTGGGGCACGCAGCAGGAGCTGGCGCCGGCCGGCCCCTTCGGTGGCGCGCGCGCACAACAGCCGGGAACCGACTGAACTGTGGTTCAGTCGGTTTGCTTTGAGGCTGAGGCTGACATGTGGGTCCCACTCCTCTTTTAACCTCTGAAATTTATTCCTAACAGCTGTGGTAAACAGTGAACCCTATTTTACCCTTGGCAACTCAAATTATTCACCCAAGAGCCATTTGAATTGATCAAAGTTCAAATGAGGTTTGGTTTGAATGAATTTCAGCACAAGTACAGTTTGAAATTCAAATAAAGTTTGAATTTCTCCCCCTTAGCTCATGTCAAGATCAACTCCAAATGGAGTGAAAATTGGTGTGTGAGCTCACAAAAATGTGCTGAGCAAGAATATGCCTTCCACTTTTAAATTCAGTGGGTGAAAACAGTTTGAATTTGAATATGTCTTCAAACTGCCCCTTTCCTATCTACACCCAAGATGACCTCAAAAATGTTTTGAATTTGGGTGAAACTTGGCATGGACATCCTTAGCAAAGTGTAGGAGTTTTCATATGTCCAGCCCATCTATATCACATGTGGGAAGTACCACTTTTGCAATGTGTGAGTTTGTTCCCTAATGAGCATGTTGATAATTGTTACTTGCTCTTTATTTGTGTTCATCATTTTTCCTCAAATGAGGTGTGTGGTGTGGTGATGAACACTGCAAATGAGTGTCAAAAACTGAGGCCCTTACATTCCTCCCCCCTTAAAAGAATCTCGTCCCGAGATTATAAGGTGAAATGAGAGAGAGGACGGTGGAAATTTTACCGAATATGCGATGTGAAAAAGTCGGGGTAGTTAGTGCGAAGGAATTCTTCGCTCTCCCATGTCGCTTCGTCCATGGAGTGATTACTCCATAGAACCTTGTAGAACCACAACGTACGGTTGCGTGTGGTTCGGGCCTTTTCATCAATAATCTGCACCGGTTCCTCCCGATAGGTGAGATCCGGTTGCAGTTCTTCAATGTCTTCCAGCTGAACGGTAGTTGATAGCTTGAGACACTTCCTCAGCTGGGAAATGTGAAAGACGTCGTGCACACCGGAAAGTGCTTCTGGTAATCTTAGCCGGTATGCCACCGATCCACATCTTTCGGTAATCTGGAATGGACCGATGAATCGGGGTGCTAACTTTCTTCTCACCCCAAATCTGTTTACGCCCTTCATTGGAGACACTCGTAGGTATACGTGATCTCCAACTTCGAATTGTAATGGGCGCCTCCTCCGGTCCGCATACTGTTTCTGTCAGGATTGAGCGGCTTTTAGGTTCGCTTGAATTAATCGAACCTTTTCTTCCGCGTTGTTGACAAGATCAATCCCGAAGGTAACCCTCTCGCCAGATTCACACCAGTTCAGTGGTGTGCGGCATCTCCTGCCGTATAGCGCCTCGTAGGGCGCCATCTTGATGCTGGCTTGGTACCCATTGTTGTACGAGAACTCGGCTAATGGCAAGTGATCATCCCAATTCTTGCCGTGGTCGATAGCGCAAGCTCGTAGCATGTCTTCTAGGATTTGATTTACCCGCTCCGTTTGCCCATCCGTCTGCGGGTGGTAGGCTGAACTACGGATCAGCTTCGTCCCCAAGGCAGCGTGGAGCTGCTCCCAAAAACGGGACACAAATAAAGTGCCCCGGTCCGATACGATAGTACGGGGTACGCCGTATAAGCATAGGATCCGTGAGATGTACAGTTCAGCGTACTTCTTGGCGTTGTAGTTGGTGTTGACCGGGATGAAATGGGCAACTTTGGTGAGCCGATCGACGATCACCCACACAGAATCATGTTTCTGTAAGGTGGTGGGTAAACCGACGACGAAATCCATGCTCACGTCCTCCCACTTCCAGGCAGGAATGCCCAGTGGTTGCAGTAGTCCCGGTTTCCGCATGTGGTCTGCCTTCACCCGTCGACATGTATCACACTCGGACACGTATTTTGCAGTCTCTCGCTTCATCCGTGTCCACCAAAACTTGCTTCTGAGTTCTTGATACATCTTGTTGCTGCCGGGGTGAATAGAAAACTTTGATAAGTGAGCTTCATCAAAGATTTTCTTCCGTAACTCCGGGTTTCGGGGTACGACGATCCGGTCCTTGAACCATAGGACGCCGTCTCCGTCCTTCCGGAAACATCAGGTTACGGTTGCCAAGTAGGGCAGCTAGGGTAGCGTAACCCAACTTTTGTAATCGGTGACATGTCGTGTAGACAGTAGCGTATGTATAGGTAGTGACGACATGAGCACGACTTCTCGGAGATCCGAGAATAATGTATCTTGTATAAAGTTTATGCTTTATCAATATATGTGAATGTTGTGCAAGTTAATCATGCGTCGCTTCAATACTTACTCCTGTTTATGGAATTTTGAGTAAGACATGTGCTAATTGCTGCTGTGTTGAATTTCAGAATGACGCGTACTCGTGCCAACCCCGATGTTGGAGGTACTAGCCAAGGGGGAGAGACCTCCCAACCACCTCCCGAGGACTCCTCGGGACAGCAGCAGCAACAACAACAGCAAACACCGCCACCGCCACTGCCAACGGTTACATTGGCCGACATTGTCGCGGCAATGGCGGGTTCACATCAGCAGCATACAGAGCTGCTGCAAACATTAATTGCGAATACGTCTCGCCCGGAGAGACGTCAAGATCGCGAGGAGCGCCAACAGAGCTCCTACTCCGACTTCCTGGCGACTCATCCCCCTGTATTCTCAAGGGCGGATGAACCACTTGACGCGGACAACTGGCTCCGCGCCATAGAGATGATTTGCCGTTCAAGTCGTGCACTTAAACTCAGAAGTGCACGGTTCTCACTCATTATTTCTGGACAGTCCAGAAATAAAACTTCCAAGTGTCTATCAAGCCACAACCATCAGATTGGAAGACATTCCAGTGGTCCGAGAATTCCCTGATGTATTCCCGGATGATTTGCCGGGGATGCCACCCGATAGAGAGGTGGAGTTCAAGATTGAACTTGCACCGGGAACCATGCCAATATCCCGAAGGCCGTACAAGATGGCGCCCAAGGAGTTGGCTGAACTGAAGACTCAGCTCACGGACCTTCTGGAGAAGGGTTTTATTAGGCCGAGCTCCTCGCCATGGGGCTGTTCGGCATTATTTGTCAAAAAGAAGGATGAAACGTTGCGGCTTTGCGTGGACTACCGTCCATTAAATGCCGTAACCATCAAGAACAAGTACCCGTTGCCACGGATCGACATGTTGTTTGATCAGTTGGTCGAAGCAAAGGTCTTTTCCAAGATGGATTTAAGATCCGGGTACCATCAGATTAAGATCAGGGCTGAGGACATTCCAAAGACAGCTTTTTCGACAAGGTACGGACTTTATGAGTACCTGGTCATGTCCTTTGGCCTCACCAATGCTCCAGCTCACTTCATGTACTTAATGAACTCGGTGTTCATGCCGGAGCTGGACAAGTTTGTCGTGGTCTTCATCGACGATATCCTGGTATATTCCAAGTCGGAGGAAGATCACAAGAAACATCTGCGTATAGTCTTGCAACGGCTGCGGGATCACAAGTTATACGCAAAGTTCAGCAAATGCGAGTTTTGGATATCGCAAGTGCCTTTCCTCGGGCATATCATCTCGGCGGAGGGTATCGCTGTGGACCCGAGCAAAATCACGCAAGTGCTGAATTGGAAATCCCCGAGAACTGTTCATGAGGTACGGAGTTTCCTCGGACTCGCGGGATATTATCGGAGGTTCATTCCGAACTTCTCGAAGATTGCCAGGCCAATGACAGAGCTGCTGAAGAAGGCTACCAAATATGTTTGGAGTCCAGCATGTGAAGCAGCATTCAAGGCTTTAGTCAAGCACCTAACATCAGCACCGGTTTTGGCGCAGCCAGACACAACAAAACCGTTCGATGTGTACTGCGATGCATCCGGCATTGGGCTCGGATGTGTGCTGATGCAAGACCGAAGAGTGGTTGCGTATGGATCACGACAGCTTAGGAACCATGAGCAAAATTATCCAACTCACGATTTGGAGCTCGCTGCCGTGGTACTTGCACTGAAAATGTGGAGGCACTACCTACTCGGTAACCTCGTACATTTATATACCGACCACAAAAGCCTCAAGTACATCTTCACTCAGAAGGAGCTGAACATGAGGCAACGAAGATGGTTGGAACTGATAAAGGATTACGAGATAGAGATCCATTATCATCCGGGCAAGGCAAACGTTGTGGCAGGCGCGCTAAGCCGCAAGTCACACGTCAATAATCTGACCATCACACCGTTGGAAGAGAGCGAACCACCACTACATGTGATTCCACATGGAGCTCTCTACAACCTAGCTTTGATCCCCACCATCCGTGAAGAGATAGCGGCAGCCCAGAAGAATGACAAGGGCATGTCACATTTGCGGAGACGTGTAGACAGTGGGGAGTTGAAATGTTTCCGGAAGGACGGAGACGGCGTCCTATGGTTCAAGGACCGGATCGTCGTACCCCGAAACCCGGAGTTACGGAAGAAAATCTTTGATGAAGCTCACTTATCAAAGTTTTCTATTCACCCCGGCAGCAACAAGATGTATCAAGAACTCAGAAGCAAGTTTTGGTGGACACGGATGAAGCGAGAGACTGCAAAATACGTGTCCGAGTGTGATACATGTCGACGGGTGAAGGCAGACCACATGCGGAAACCGGGACTGCTGCAACCACTGGGCATTCCTGCCTGGAAGTGGGAGGACGTGAGCATGGATTTCGTCGTCGGTTTACCCACCACCTTACAGAAACATGATTCTGTGTGGGTGATCGTCGATCGGCTCACCAAAGTTGCCCATTTCATCCCGGTCAACACCAACTACAACGCCAAGAAGTACGCTGAACTGTACATCTCACGGATCCTATGCTTATACGGCGTACCCCGTACTATCGTATCGGACCGGGGCACTTTATTTGTGTCCCGTTTTTGGGAGCAGCTCCACGCTGCCTTGGGGACGAAGCTGATCCGTAGTTCAGCCTACCACCCGCAGACGGATGGGCAAACGGAGCGGGTAAATCAAATCCTAGAAGACATGCTACGAGCTTGCGCTATCGACCACGGCAAGAATTGGGATGATCACTTGCCATTAGCCGAGTTCTCGTACAACAATGGGTACCAAGCCAGCATCAAGATGGCGCCCTACGAGGCGCTATACGGCAGGAGATGCCGCACACCACTGAACTGGTGTGAATCTGGCGAGAGGGTTACCTTCGGGATTGATCTTGTCAACAACGCGGAAGAAAAGGTTCGATTAATTCAAGCGAACCTAAAAGCCGCTCAATCCCGACAGAAACAGTATGCGGACCGGAGGAGGCGCCCATTACAATTCGAAGTTGGAGATCACGTATACCTACGAGTGTCTCCAATGAAGGGCGTAAACAGATTTGGGGTGAGAAGAAAGTTAGCACCCCGATTCATCGGTCCATTCCAGATTACCGAAAGATGTGGATCGGTGGCATACCGGCTAAGATTACCAGAAGCACTTTCCGGTGTGCACGACGTCTTTCACATTTCCCAGCTGAGGAAGTGTCTCAAGCTATCAACTACCGTTCAGCTGGAAGACATTGAAGAACTGCAACCGGATCTCACCTATCGGGAGGAACCGGTGCAGATTATTGATGAAAAGGCCCGAACCACACGCAACCGTACGTTGTGGTTCTACAAGGTTCTATGGAGTAATCACTCCATGGACGAAGCGACATGGGAGAGCGAAGAATTCCTTCGCACTAACTACCCCGACTTTTTCACATCGCATATTCGGTAAAATTTCCACCGTCCTCTCTCTCATTTCACCTTATAATCTCGGGACGAGATTCTTTTAAGGGGGGAGGAATGTAAGGGCCTCAGTTTTTGACACTCATTTGCAGTGTTCATCACCACACCACACACCTCATTTGAGGAAAAATGATGAACACAAATAAAGAGCAAGTAACAATTATCAACATGCTCATTAGGGAACAAACTCACACATTGCAAAAGTGGTACTTCCCACATGTGATATAGATGGGCTGGACATATGAAAACTCCTACACTTTGCTAAGGATGTCCATGCCAAGTTTCACCCAAATTCAAAACATTTTTGAGGTCATCTTGGGTGTAGATAGGAAAGGGGCAGTTTGAAGACATATTCAAATTCAAACTGTTTTCACCCACTGAATTTAAAAGTGGAAGGCATATTCTTGCTCAGCACATTTTTGTGAGCTCACACACCAATTTTCACTCCATTTGGAGTTGATCTTGACATGAGCTAAGGGGGAGAAATTCAAACTTTATTTGAATTTCAAACTGCACTTGTGCTGAAATTCATTCAAACCAAACCTCATTTGAACTTTGATCAATTCAAATGGCTCTTGGGTGAATAATTTGAGTTGCCAAGGGTAAAATAGGGTTCACTGTTTACCACAGCTGTTAGGAATAAATTTCAGAGGTTAAAAGAGGAGTGGGACCCACATGTCAGCCTCAGCCTCAAAGCAAACCGACTGAACCACAGTTCAGTCGGTTCCCGGCTGTTGTGCGCGCGCGCCACCGAAGGGGCCGGCCGGCGCCAGCTCCTGCTGCGTGCCCCAAGCCGGAGGCCAGCCGGCCGAGCTATTTATTCCCTCCCCGGCGTGCCTCAGTCACCATTTCCCCGAGCTACCGACGTGCGCGACTGCTTTTCCCACTGCCATCGCCGCCGCTCGAGTTCCTGCTTGATCAAGCCGATCGCAGCTCCCTCTTTCCATTCCAAGGTCCCAGCAAGGTACTAGCAACCATCCTCCATCCTTCCCATGGATAGAAATCGATTGAAACCGAGTGATATCGGCTGTGCCGAAAGATCAAACTCGGAACTGGAAACCGCCGCACCTCGGGCTCTCGTGGACAGCCCAACCTGGGCGTTGTCACGCCCGAGCCAAGGCACCCTTGGACGCGCAAGTAATCGGTGCTGCTCATCCCCGAGCCACAGCTCGAGTGGTTGCTCACCGGCGGCGAATTTCCACTTTTCCCCTTTCTGTGTGCAGAACGACCCTCGGGTACGATTCTGTTTAATTCGTGCTCTAGAAAGGATTAGAGGGCCTCAGGCCACTCCCACACGAACTAGACACGGTGACGCACAAGTTGCCTTCACAACTCTAGGCCGGAGAACTTCTGTGCCCGGCGTAATTCAAGGTCTACTAATGGCGAAACGCACGGGGGGTATCGGGCGCACGGTGAGGACCTATTTCGGGCCTTCCCCGAGCTGCCCCGAGTTCATGTCGACCTTCTCTGAGGTCCACTGATGCTCCCCGACCGGTTTCCCAAGTATCTGAGGCACTAGGAGCATCAGCCGACATGGCCGAAGTCGTTCCGATATGGCGGCTCGTCGCCGACCATGCTCCGGCCGTTGTCATGAGCAGCTGACCCTCGGATCATGTTCCCCAAGTAAAAGTAGGCAGGGGCGGCCAGAATCAAGAAGTTTGAAGCTGTACAGCAGCCGGCGGCGAGCTCTCCGGCGAGGTCCCTCGGCGGCGGAGCGCGGGTGTCGCGAGGTTGAAGAAGGGGGTGGACCCCAGCTGTCAGCGGCCGATATTTTGAATCGGGATCCGGCTGCGGCCGGGATCGGGTGTGCTGGCGCGCAAAAGCCTTGTGGGCCGCGGTGTGTTGTCGCTTCGGCGTGCGACGCGTGTCCCCTGGGCCCACGCGCGAGTTTAAACTTTTCCCCGATTTTCAGATTTCCTTCAAACTTCAAATCCTTATAACTTTGGCTAGAAAGCTCCAAATTGAGTGAACCAAATTTTGCTGGATTCAGCTCTTTGAGTACTTTCCAGAAAATCAAGTGTCACTTCATGAAATTCCTTAATTCTCCAGAATTAATTCCTTAAAGTTTAAACTGTTAGGAATTTTAACTGGAGAATCATTTGGAGGAAAATCCTGAAATTTTGCTGAGATGTTCACCAAAATATCCTTGAACTACCATAAAAATTTCAGATCCATTTGAGCTCATTTAGTCCACCTAATGGTGTGATTAGTGAAACTGTTCCAGAGAAAATAGAAAATGTTCAGAAACATTTTCAGAATTTTCTCTGAAATTGTTTAGCTCATATCTTTAGTTAGAGACTTCCAAATTAAGTGAGACCAATTCCATTAGAACCCTCTGAAAATCTAGTTTTCAGAAAGTCATAGTTTGTTTCATGAAAATACCTAGAACACCCTAAAAGCCTTTAATTAAGGTCAAGGACATAATTATTTGTGGAGGGCTCAAATGAGCTTTGCTGCAACTAAAACTTGACCAAGTCTCTGTTTAGGTTGTAACCAAGCCACAGTAAAAGTTTCACAGTCATTAGGTCTATCTAGTAAAGGTTATAGACTTCACAACTTCAAAGTTAATACAAAAGCATTTAATTAATACATACATTATTCTTATCATGTAGTCGCTAAGGTCGAGGAGGAACCCGAAGTCCTAGACTTCGTTACTCCGGAGGAACAGCTAGCCTACGACCAAGAGCAGCAAGGCAAGCCCCGGTTTGCATTAACCATTGTATAAATTTTTATTGTTTTGAGCACATACTTGTTTTCTTTATGTTGTGCATCAGAGTCTTGTTTGGAAACCCCACTGCATAGCCAAGAAAACCATGGGTTGGGGTTTAGGATTGCAAACCCCGTTAGCCACTGCATTGCTAGGATAGAGTAGGATTCGGTACAAGTCGAGTAGTTGGAACTACTCGCGAGAATAGGCTAGAGGCACATTGCTCGGGTAGAGATAGCACATGATACACATGGCAAGAAAATGAGACCGAGCGGAGAGTAAGGGCAGCAGGACTTTGGGGCCTGTGTGCTGTAGCTCCGCTTGTGTCGATTGAGGACCGAGCCGTGTGCGGGCCTGTTGAACAAGCTAGAACAGTACCGAAGACCTACCGGCTATATGGGAACCGGGAAACTGATGTAACTCGGGTAGCTGGGTATTGAGGCATTGCCCGTCGTTCAGAGGGTAGGTTGAGAGCTCGAGGTGTAAATCAGCTGGCGGCACAGAGATGCGCGTGCAGGGACCTCTTGCTCGGGACGATGGGACCGGTTCAATATTTGGCTAACGGGTGAAAGGTAGTCGCGTACGGCGTCCGTGATGGTTGTTGTAGGCAACATCGAGTACGGGCGTACGTGACGGGTTGTTCGGGTAACCCTGCAGGTGTAAATCGATTATAATCGCCGTCCCTCGCGGTCAGTGAGTACCACTTGTTCACTGTACCGTGACGTAGAAAGAACAGGCTAGTTACATGTTAAAATGTTGCTGATTGAAAGTTGGATATTGATTGTTAATGATATGTTGTAGCTTAGTGCTAACTAAAGTTCTTTTCAACTTTGGGCAAAGTACATGAGAGAAATGCGTTTCTTGTTTGATTGCGGCTCTCTCATGTGCCTTAGCGTAAAGTTCTCCACAACCTGCTGCTAAAACTTGAAAGTAAGGTTCTACTAATTAGGCGAGTCCTTGCAAATGATTTTTACCTCATGCAACCCATCACCCTCATGTAGAAGTTTCATGTTTAGGTGAGACGGGTCAGACTTGCTGAGCCTTCGTGCTCACTGCTTGTGTTTGAAGCTTTTGCAGGGTTCTATGAGGAAGGGACTCCCGAAGAGGAGACGGAACCCCAGGAGGGGAACCCCGTCGAGTGGGAGTCGTGCACGCCGCAGAGTTAGTGTGCGAGTGTGCTAGCAAGGACACGTTCGAGGGCTGAACGTGCACTTGATGCTTAGTCTACGCCCGCGAGTGTGGACTAAACTTATTTTGATGTAAACATGTTAATAAACTTGTTTATGTAATAAAGCTTCCGCTTCCGCTTTGTACCTTTGACGTGTGTTATACGGTGTTGTGCAACGCAGCACCCCTCAGCGTGATCCTGGCTCGACAGGACCAGTGGGGTCGTGTCAGCGTGGTAACCCGGAGTTACGGAAGAAAATCTTTGATGAAGCTCACTTATCAAAGTTTTCTATTCACCCCGGCAGCAACAAGATGTATCAAGAACTCAGAAGCAAGTTTTGGTGGACACGGATGAAGCGAGAGACTGCAAAATACGTGTCCGAGTGTGATACATGTCGACGGGTGAAGGCAGACCACATGCGGAAACCGGGACTGCTGCAACCACTGGGCATTCCTGCCTGGAAGTGGGAGGACGTGAGCATGGATTTCGTCGTCGGTTTACCCACCACCTTACAGAAACATGATTCTGTGTGGGTGATCGTCGATCGGCTCACCAAAGTTGCCCATTTCATCCCGGTCAATACCAACTACAACGCCAAGAAGTACGCTGAACTGTACATCTCACGGATCCTATGCTTATACGGCGTACCCCGTACTATCGTATCGGACCGGGGCACTTTATTTGTGTCCCGTTTTTGGGAGCAGCTCCACGCTGCCTTGGGGACGAAGCTGATCCGTAGTTCAGCCTACCACCCGCAGACGGATGGGCAAACGGAGCGGGTAAATCAAATCCTAGAAGACATGCTACGAGCTTGCGCTATCGACCACTGCAAGAATTGGGATGATCACTTGCCATTAGCCGAGTTCTCGTACAACAATGGGTACCAAGCCAGCATCAAGATGGCGCCCTACGAGGCGCTATACGGCAGGAGATGCCGCACACCACTGAACTGGTGTGAATCTGGCGAGAGGGTTACCTTCGGGATTGATCTTGTCAACAACGCGGAAGAAAAGGTTCGATAAATTCAAGCGAACCTAAAAGCCGCTCAATCCCGACAGAAACAGTATGCGGACCGGAGGAGGCGCCCATTACAATTCGAAGTTGGAGATCACGTATACCTACGAGTGTCTCCAATGAAGGGCGTAAACAGATTTGGGGTGAGAAGAAAGTTAGCACCCCGATTCATCGGTCCATTCCAGATTACCGAAAGATGTGGATCGGTGGCATACCGGCTAAGATTACCAGAAGCACTTTCCGGTGTGCACGACGTCTTTCACATTTCCCAGCTGAGGAAGTGTCTCAAGCTATCAACTACCGTTCAGCTGGAAGACATTGAAGAACTGCAACCGGATCTCACCTATCGGGAGGAACCGGTGCAGATTATTGATGAAAAGGCCCGAACCACACGCAACCGTACGTTGTGGTTCTACAAGGTTCTATGGAGTAATCACTCCATGGACGAAGCGACATGGGAGAGCGAAGAATTCCTTCGCACTAACTACCCCGACTTTTTCACATCGCATATTCGGTAAAATTTCCACCGTCCTCTCTCTCATTTCACCTTATAATCTCGGGACGAGATTCTTTTAAGGGGGGAGGAATGTAAGGGCCTCAGTTTTTGACACTCATTTGCAGTGTTCATCACCACACCACACACCTCATTTGAGGAAAAATGATGAACACAAATAAAGAGCAAGTAACAATTATCAACATGCTCATTAGGGAACAAACTCACACATTGCAAAAGTGGTACTTCCCACATGTGATATAGATGGGCTGGACATATGAAAACTCCTACACTTTGCTAAGGATGTCCATGCCAAGTTTCACCCAAATTCAAAACATTTTTGAGGTCATCTTGGGTGTAGATAGGAAAGGGGCAGTTTGAAGACATATTCAAATTCAAACTGTTTTCACCCACTGAATTTAAAAGTGGAAGGCATATTCTTGCTCAGCACATTTTTGTGAGCTCACACACCAATTTTCACTCCATTTGGAGTTGATCTTGACATGAGCTAAGGGGGAGAAATTCAAACTTTATTTGAATTTCAAACTGTACTTGTGCTGAAATTCATTCAAACCAAACCTCATTTGAACTTTGATCAATTCAAATGGCTCTTGGGTGAATAATTTGAGTTGCCAAGGGTAAAATAGGGTTCACTGTTTACCACAGCTGTTAGGAATAAATTTCAGAGGTTAAAAGAGGAGTGGGACCCACATGTCAGCCTCAGCCTCAAAGCAAACCGACTGAACCACAGTTCAGTCGGTTCCCGGCTGTTGTGCGCGCGCGCCACCGAAGGGGCCGGCCGGCGCCAGCTCCTGCTGCGTGCCCCAAGCCGGAGGCCAGCCGGCCGAGCTATTTATTCCCTCCCCGGCGTGCCTCAGTCACCATTTCCCCGAGCTACCGACGTGCGCGACTGCTTTTCCCACTGCCATCGCCGCCGCTCGAGTTCCTGCTTGATCAAGCCGATCGCAGCTCCCTCTTTCCATTCCAAGGTCCCAGCAAGGTACTAGCAACCATCCTCCATCCTTCCCATGGATAGAAATCGATTGAAACCGAGTGATATCGGCTGTGCCGAAAGATCAAACTCGGAACTGGAAACCGCCGCACCTCGGGCTCTCGTGGACAGCCCAACCTGGGCGTTGTCACGCCCGAGCCAAGGCACCCTTGGACGCGCAAGTGATCGGTGCTGCTCATCCCCGAGCCACAGCTCGAGTGGTTGCTCACCGGCGGCGAATTTCCACTTTTCCCCTTTCTGTGGGCAGAACGACCCTCGGGTACGATTCTGTTTAATTCGTGCTCTAGAAAGGATTAGAGGGCCTCAGGCCACTCCCACACGAACTAGACACGGTGACGCACAAGTTGCCTTCACAACTCTGGGCCGGAGAACTTCTGTGCCCGGCGTAATTCAAGGTCTACTAATGGCGGAACGCACGGGGGGTATCGGGCGCACGGTGAGGACCTATTTCGGGCCTTCCCCGAGCTGCCCCGAGTTCATGTCGACCTTCTCTGAGGTCCACTGATGCTCCCCGACCGATTTCCCAAGTAGCTGAGGCACTAGGAGCATCAGCCGACATGGCCGAAGTCGTTCCGATATGGCGGCTCGTCGCCGACCATGCTCCGGCCGTTGTCATGAGCAGCTGACCCTCGGATCATGTTCCCCAAGTAAAAGTAGGCAGGGGCGGCCAGAATCAAGAAGTTTGAAGCTGTACAGCAGCCGGCGGCGAGCTCTCCGGCGAGGTCCCTCGGCGGCGGAGCGCGGGTGTCGCGAGGTTGAAGAAGGGGGTGGACCCCAGCTGTCAGCGGCCGATATTTTGAATCGGGATCCGGCTGCGGCCGGGATCGGGTGTGCTGGCGCGCAAAAGCCTTGTGGGCCGCGGTGTGTTGTCGCTTCGGCGTGCGACGCGTGTCCCCTGGGCCCACGCGCGAGTTTAAACTTTTCCCCGATTTTCAGATTTCCTTCAAACTTCAAATCCTTATAACTTTGGCTAGAAAGCTCCAAATTGAGTGAACCAAATTTTGCTGGATTCAGCTCTTTGAGTACTTTCCAGAAAATCAAGTGTCACTTCATGAAATTCCTTAATTCTCCAGAATTAATTCCTTAAAGTTTAAACTGTTAGGAATTTTAACTGGAGAATCATTTGGAGGAAAATCCTGAAATTTTGCTGAGATGTTCACCAAAATATCCTTGAACTACCATAAAAATTTCAGATCCATTTGAGCTCATTTAGTCCACCTAATGGTGTGATTAGTGAAACTGTTCCAGAGAAAATAGAAAATGTTCAGAAACATTTTCAGAATTTTCTCTGAAATTGTTTAGCTCATATCTTTAGTTAGAGACTTCCAAATTAAGTGAGACCAATTCCATTAGAACCCTCTGAAAATCTAGTTTTCAGAAAGTCATAGTTTGTTTCATGAAAATACCTAGAACACCCTAAAAGCCTTTAATTAAGGTCAAGGACATAATTATTTGTGGAGGGCTCAAATGAGCTTTGCTGCAACTAAAACTTGACCAAGTCTCTGTTTAGGTTGTAACCAAGCCACAGTAAAAGTTTCACAGTCATTAGGTCTATCTAGTAAAGGTTATAGACTTCACAACTTCAAAGTTAATACAAAAGCATTTAATTAATACATACATTATTCTTATCATGTAGTCGCTAAGGTCGAGGAGGAACCCGAAGTCCTAGACTTCGTTACTCCGGAGGAACAGCTAGCCTACGACCAAGAGCAGCAAGGCAAGCCCCGGTTTGCATTAACCATTGTATAAATTTTTATTGTTTTGAGCACATACTTGTTTTCTTTATGTTGTGCATCAGAGTCTTGTTTGGAAACCCCACTGCATAGCCAAGAAAACCATGGGTTGGGGTTTAGGATTGCAAACCCCGTTAGCCACTGCATTGCTAGGATAGAGTAGGATTCGGTACAAGTCGAGTAGTTGGAACTACTCGCGAGAATAGGCTAGAGGCACATTGCTCGGGTAGAGATAGCACATGATACACATGGCAAGAAAATGAGACCGAGCGGAGAGTAAGGGCAGCAGGACTTTGGGGCCTGTGTGCTGTAGCTCCGCTTGTGTCGATTGAGGACCGAGCCGTGTGCGGGCCTGTTGAACAAGCTAGAACAGTACCGAAGACCTACCGGCTATATGGGAACCGGGAAACTGATGTAACTCGGGTAGCTGGGTATTGAGACATTGCCCGTCGTTCAGAGGGTAGGTTGAGAGCTCGAGGTGTAAATCAGCTGGCGGCACAGAGATGCGCGTGCAGGGACCTCTTGCTCGGGACGATGGGACCGGTTCAATATTTGGCTAACGGGTGAAAGGTAGTCGCGTACGGCGTCCGTGATGGTTGTTGTAGGCAACATCGAGTACGGGCGTACGTGACGGGTTGTTCGGGTAACCCTGCAGGTGTAAATCGATTATAATCGCCGTCCCTCGCGGTCAGTGAGTACCACTTGTTCACTGTACCGTGACGTAGAAAGAACAGGCTAGTTACATGTTAAAATGTTGCTGATTGAAAGTTGGATATTGATTGTTAATGATATGTTGTAGCTTAGTGCTAACTAAAGTTCTTTTCAACTTTGGGCAAAGTACATGAGAGAAATGCGTTTCTTGTTTGATTGCGGCTCTCTCATGTGCCTTAGCGTAAAGTTCTCCACAACCTGCTGCTAAAACTCGAAAGTAAGGTTCTACTAAATAGGCGAGTCCTTGCAAATGATTTTTACCTCATGCAACCCATCACCCTCATGTAGAAGTTTCATGTTTAGGTGAGACGGGTCAGACTTGCTGAGCCTTCGTGCTCACTGCTTGTGTTTGAAGCTTTTGCAGGGTTCTATGAGGAAGGGACTCCCGAAGAGGAGACGGAACCCCAGGAGGGGAACCCCGTCGAGTGGGAGTCGTGCACGCCGCAGAGTTAGTGTGCGAGTGTGCTAGCAAGGACACGTTCGAGGGCTGAACGTGCACTTGATGCTTAGTCTACGCCCGCGAGTGTGGACTAAACTTATTTTGATGTAAACATGTTAATAAACTTGTTTATGTAATAAAGCTTCCGCTTCCGCTTTGTACCTTTGACGTGTGTTATACGGTGTTGTGCAACGCAGCACCCCTCAGCGTGATCCTGGCTCGACAGGACCAGTGGGGTCGTGTCAGCGTGGTATCAGAGCTCGCTTGAGGTTTAACACAGTACAAAGGTCTTCTTTTTCAAAAATCCAGTGAGGAACGAGTTAGTAGCCCGTATAAGGATGTTATTAGTATATAGAAAGTGGCTTATTAACTTATTTGTTATGTCGGAAAATCGTGCATCTCGGGACGTTCATGTCTTGGGGGGTGCACGTAAGCGCTGTCCACCAGTGCGCACAAGCTGAAGGGTGGAGCCCCACGGGTGGCAGGTAACCCGACCCGCTTTGATATCCTCTACGACTCTTCATGTCGTTTGGGGTATTCGAGCAACGTCTGTCCCTGGCGTGCGTGGTGCAACATGGGAGACCCCGTCACGTGGTCTGAAACGTGAACACGTAACTCAAGGCGTGTTTGGCTTGAGAACATCCGGGCGAGTGATGACGGCCGGGTGTACAAACTGTATGGATTCCGGGCTCGGTGTGCAGCCGAGTCTGATGATTGTTTGAGTTTCTGCAGGTAGCCTTACCACGAAACGGTAGACGTGTAGCATCCGTGTGCGAGTGACGAGTAGTGCCACTGAACTAACGAAGCCGGCTAAGTCCGGTATAGGTTTTTCTTTGTGAGGACGTAGTACCGACATGATCTGGTGACGCATCGACGTCACACCCAACTAAATGAACAACTTCATTTAAAAACTTGAAGGTTTTGATCCAAAGTAGTAAAACTTGATGTAACTCCTTCCCTTGAACAGGATATTCAAAGCTAATAAGTTTTCAACTTATAGGATGTTAAGGACAGAGCACTCTGTTTTCAGCTAAATCAAGGCTGAAGTTAATCAGAGGTTAGAGGTTGAGTTCTTTCGAGGTTGGGGTCGTATGATACATTTCTGGAAAGCTTTGGAGGAGCTTTACAACTTTTCTGTTGAGTTCCAGAGGTGTTTCGTCCCTTAACCACTCGAAAAATGCAGTAGAGTTGAAACTGTCCAGAAAACAGGACAGAGCAAAGACTCTCTGTAAACTCTCTGTAAATTAAGCATAACTTCCTGCTTAAAAATCCAAAAATAGGAAATGAGGTAGTTCTGGAAAGCTTATGAGATGGGTTACAACTTTATGACAGAAAGTTTGGTCAGATTAGGAACAGAAGTAACTGAGATTGTTGGATCAAATCAGTACCTAAGGCAGGGAGGTGCTGTCCAATTGTTCCCAGAAATTCTGTTAACTTTGACATCTCATAACTTTTGGAACCAGGACAGATCTTAGGCCAACCAAATACTTTCTGGAAAGCTATTGAAGTTAACTTTAACTTTGATGTTGAGCTCCAGGACTGGTTTTGCTTTTAACCTGGCCTAAATCAGATTGCTATGGAAACTGGTCAGGGCTGTCATGGGAACAGCGGATCAGCAGTCAAATTTGTTTAAAAATTTGAACTATGTTTCCAAGTTTTAGGGGTTCAATGACATATCTTATGTTATAACTCAATGGTTTACTGTTCAAATAAATATTTGACATTTCTCAAATATATTTTTACAGATGGCAGCAGATAAACGGTTGGAGAACGGGTGGGTAGTTTCCCACTGCTCTGACCGTAGCGGCTACCCGGAAGCATTGTGGCAAATGCTCCAATATTTCGGGTACAACCAGATGCCGCAATACTTCGCCAAGGAAGAAGGCGAAGAGGGGAACAAGACGTGGACGATCCATGTCGAGGTTCCCGCAGGGCCTACGCCACCCGGTTGGGTGCCATTCACCGTCACGGTGGGAGGAAGACAACCGGAAGGGATGTGGCAAGTGGCAGCCCGTGACACCATGTCACGCTTCTGCCAACTACACGTGCAGGCTATGGAGGGCACTCCATACGCACTCGTTCCGGTGGAGGGACGAGCTCAGCATGTGTGGGAAGGGAGGTACCTGGAGGCAACAGACCCGAGTTGCCCAAGGTACAACCCCGCGGAGGCAAATCTCAGCCTCCAAATGAGGGCGGGAAACGCTGTGATGGACAGCCAAGCTGTTCATACGGAGCATCTCGCCACCAAGCTCAAGGAGAGCACAAGCCGTGGAGATCATTTTGAGAGTGCTCACAGTGCACTCCGCAATGTGCTCCTTCCGACGATCAAGCGACTGAATGAACAACACAATCAGTTGCGTCGTCTGAAGAAGGCAAAGAAGAAGAGCCGTGTTGACATTGCGGCGTTGCAAGAGCTGGTGCAGACCCTAACCCAGCAGAATGAGGACCTTGCTCAAGAGCGGGACGACGCTATTGAGGAAGGACAAGGCTGGGAAGAGGACTACAACCAGGCTATGGACGAGGTGCATGCATTGCAGGACCTCGTGCCCCCGGTATTGGGCGTACCGGTAGTCTTGGGTCTTCCAGCCATGGGAGAACCTGGAATGGGAGAAGAGGTGGTAGACCCCGAGCCACCAGCAGAGGTACCGGAGGAGGACGACCCACAGGAGGTCGAGTTCTACTCCGAGTAGGGGGTTACGGTTGCCAAGTAGGGCAGCTAGGGTAGCGTAACCCAACTTTTGTAATCGGTGACATGTCGTGTAGACAGTAGCGTATGTATAGGTAGTGACGACATGAGCACGACTTCTCGGAGATCCGAGAATAATGTATCTTGTATAAAGTTTATGCTTTATCAATATATGTGAATGTTGTGCAAGTTAATCATGCGTCGCTTCAATACTTACTCCTGTTTATGGAATTTTGAGTAAGACATGTGCTAATTGCTGCTGTGTTGAATTTCAGAATGACGCGTACTCGTGCCAACCCCGATGTTGGAGGTACTAGCCAAGGGGGAGAGACCTCCCAACCACCTCCCGAGGACTCCTCGGGACAGCAGCAGCAACAGCAACAGCAAACACCGCCACCGCCACTGCCAACGGTTACATTGGCCGACATCGTCGCGGCAATGGCAGGTTCACATCAGCAGCATACAGAGCTGCTGCAAACGTTAATTGCGAATACGTCTCGCCCAGAGAGACGTCAAGATCGTGAGGAGCGCCAACAGAGCTCCTACTCCGACTTCCTGGCGACTCATCCCCCTGTATTCTCAAGGGCGGATGAACCACTTGACGCGGACAACTGGCTCCGCGCCATAGAGATGAAGTTCGGGCTGCTCCAAATCAGCGAGCAGCGCAAGACTCAGTTCGCGGTCCAGCAGCTCCAAGGATCCGCGAGCGCGTGGTGGGCCAACTTTTGTGCTTCACAACCCACCGACCGAGTGATGACCTGGGCGGAGTTTCGGACGGCCTTCCGGGCCTATCATATACCGCCCGGTTTGATAAAGAGGAAGACGCAGGAATTCCTACACCTGCAACAAGGGAGCCGGAACGCGCTGGAGTACTCCAGAGCGTTCAACGATCTCGCACTCTACGCGTCGTATCACGCAGATACGGACGAGAAGCGGCGGGACCACTTTTACCAGGGGCTTAACCCGCTCCTGAAGGACAAGCTGGCGATGTTCAATCGCGGCAGCCTCAACGACATAATTGATGCTGCGATTGTTCAGGAAGACTCCGGCAAGGAGTTGGCGGCGGCAGAGCGAAAGCGAAGCGCGCCGCAGAGCAGCGGAGAAGGAGGCGGTCCTTCTCAGAAGTTTCGGATGGTGAATCGCCCACCATCAGGTCCGCGCTGGCAGCCACCACAGCGGTCGATGCCGTTCCGCGGTCGGCCGTATTCTTCACCGGCATTCCGGCCGGCACTGCCAGCACCACCGCAACAACAACAGCAGCAGCGGGCGATGCCGCGTGCGTTTGCACCTCCGCAACGCATGCCGGGCTTTCGTCCCCCGAGTACTCCACCAGCAGCGGCCACATGTTACAAGTGTGGTCGTCCAGGACACTTCGCGAGCAGTTGCCCGGAGAGGCAAGGCGGCGGAGTGGCACCACAGTTTCCGGGGAGGAATCAACCCCGGAACCCTACTAATGCGCGGCGGGCAAACCCTAGGCCCGGTACTGTCCACCAGCTTGCCATTGAGGACGTGCCGGAGGGCGAGCCAATCCTTGCGGGTATGTTCCAACTCCACCAGCATCCCGCTATAGTACTATTTGATTCAGGCGCCACGCATAATTTTATTAGCCAAGCTTTCATTGCTAAACACAGCTTGCCAATACTACCCACCGATAGTCCATATTTAATTTGTTCACCGGGTGGGGAGATTTCAGCAAGCGTAATGGTCTCCAAAGCACCATTATGCTTAGCGGGTAGAGTGTACCCCACGTCTCTCATTATCTTAGAGGGACAGAAGGTCGATGTCATCCTAGGGATGTCGTGGTTAACCCGCCACGGCGCTGTTTTAGACACCGTCCTTCGAGTCGTGCACTTAAACTCAGAAGTGCACGGTTCTCACTCATTATTTCTGGACAGTCCAGAAATAAAACTTCCAAGTGTCTATCAAGCCACAACCATCAGATTGGAAGACATTCCAGTGGTCCGAGAATTCCCTGATGTATTCCCGGATGATTTGCCGGGGATGCCACCCGATAGAGAGGTGGAGTTCAAGATTGAACTTGCACCGGGAACCATGCCAATATCCCGAAGGCCGTACAAGATGGCGCCCAAGGAGTTGGCTGAACTGAAGACTCAGCTCACGGACCTTCTGGAGAAGGGTTTTATTAGGCCGAGCTCCTCGCCATGGGGCTGTTCGGCATTATTTGTCAAAAAGAAGGATGAAACGTTGCGGCTTTGCGTGGACTACCGTCCATTAAATGCCGTAACCATCAAGAACAAGTACCCGTTGCCACGGATCGACATGTTGTTTGATCAGTTGGTCGAAGCAAAGGTCTTTTCCAAGATGGATTTAAGATCCGGGTACCATCAGATTAAGATCAGGGCTGAGGACATTCCAAAGACAGCTTTTTCGACAAGGTACGGACTTTATGAGTACCTGGTCATGTCCTTTGGCCTCACCAATGCTCCAGCTCACTTCATGTACTTAATGAACTCGGTGTTCATGCCGGAGCTGGACAAGTTTGTCGTGGTCTTCATCGACGATATCCTGGTATATTCCAAGTCGGAGGAAGATCACAAGAAACATCTGCGTATAGTCTTGCAACGGCTGCGGGATCACAAGTTATACGCAAAGTTCAGCAAATGCGAGTTTTGGATATCGCAAGTGCCTTTCCTCGGGCATATCATCTCGGCGGAGGGTATCGCTGTGGACCCGAGCAAAATCACGCAAGTGCTGAATTGGAAATCCCCGAGAACTGTTCATGAGGTACGGAGTTTCCTCGGACTCGCGGGATATTATCGGAGGTTCATTCCGAACTTCTCGAAGATTGCCAGGCCAATGACAGAGCTGCTGAAGAAGGCTACCAAATATGTTTGGAGTCCAGCATGTGAAGCAGCATTCAAGGCTTTAGTCAAGCACCTAACATCAGCACCGGTTTTGGCGCAGCCAGACACAACAAAACCGTTCGATGTGTACTGCGATGCATCCGGCATTGGGCTCGGATGTGTGCTGATGCAAGACCGAAGAGTGGTTGCGTATGGATCACGACAGCTTAGGAACCATGAGCAAAATTATCCAACTCACGATTTGGAGCTCGCTGCCGTGGTACTTGCACTGAAAATGTGGAGGCACTACCTACTCGGTAACCTCGTACATTTATATACCGACCACAAAAGCCTCAAGTACATCTTCACTCAGAAGGAGCTGAACATGAGGCAACGAAGATGGTTGGAACTGATAAAGGATTACGAGATAGAGATCCATTATCATCCGGGCAAGGCAAACGTTGTGGCAGACGCGCTAAGCCGCAAGTCACACGTCAATAATCTGACCATCACACCGTTGGAAGAGAGCGAACCACCACTACATGTGATTCCACATGGAGCTCTCTACAACCTAGCTTTGATCCCCACCATCCGTGAAGAGATAGCGGCAGCCCAGAAGAATGACAAGGGCATGTCACATTTGCGGAGACGTGTAGACAGTGGGGAGTTGAAATGTTTCCGGAAGGACGGAGACGGCGTCCTATGGTTCAAGGACCGGATCGTCGTACCCCGAAACCCGGAGTTACGGAAGAAAATCTTTGATGAAGCTCACTTATCAAAGTTTTCTATTCACCCCGGCAGCAACAAGATGTATCAAGAACTCAGAAGCAAGTTTTGGTGGACACGGATGAAGCGAGAGACTGCAAAATACGTGTCCGAGTGTGATACATGTCGACGGGTGAAGGCAGACCACATGCGGAAACCGGGACTGCTGCAACCACTGGGCATTCCTGCCTGGAAGTGGGAGGACGTGAGCATGGATTTCGTCGTCGGTTTACCCACCACCTTACAGAAACATGATTCTGTGTGGGTGATCGTCGATCGGCTCACCAAAGTTGCCCATTTCATCCCGGTCAACACCAACTACAACGCCAAGAAGTACGCTGAACTGTACATCTCACGGATCCTATGCTTATACGGCGTACCCCGTACTATCGTATCGGACCGGGGCACTTTATTTGTGTCCCGTTTTTGGGAGCAGCTCCACGCTGCCTTGGGGACGAAGCTGATCCGTAGTTCAGCCTACCACCCGCAGACGGATGGGCAAACGGAGCGGGTAAATCAAATCCTAGAAGACATGCTACGAGCTTGCGCTATCGACCACGGCAAGAATTGGGATGATCACTTGCCATTAGCCGAGTTCTCGTACAACAATGGGTACCAAGCCAGCATCAAGATGGCGCCCTACGAGGCGCTATACGGCAGGAGATGCCGCACACCACTGAACTGGTGTGAATCTGGCGAGAGGGTTACCTTCGGGATTGATCTTGTCAACAACGCGGAAGAAAAGGTTCGATTAATTCAAGCGAACCTAAAAGCCGCTCAATCCCGACAGAAACAGTATGCGGACCGGAGGAGGCGCCCATTACAATTCGAAGTTGGAGATCACGTATACCTACGAGTGTCTCCAATGAAGGGCGTAAACAGATTTGGGGTGAGAAGAAAGTTAGCACCCCGATTCATCGGTCCATTCCAGATTACCGAAAGATGTGGATCGGTGGCATACCGGCTAAGATTACCAGAAGCACTTTCCGGTGTGCACGACGTCTTTCACATTTCCCAGCTGAGGAAGTGTCTCAAGCTATCAACTACCGTTCAGCTGGAAGACATTGAAGAACTGCAACCGGATCTCACCTATCGGGAGGAACCGGTGCAGATTATTGATGAAAAGGCCCGAACCACACGCAACCGTACGTTGTGGTTCTACAAGGTTCTATGGAGTAATCACTCCATGGACGAAGCGACATGGGAGAGCGAAGAATTCCTTCGCACTAACTACCCCGACTTTTTCACATCGCATATTCGGTAAAATTTCCACCGTCCTCTCTCTCATTTCACCTTATAATCTCGGGACGAGATTCTTTTAAGGGGGGAGGAATGTAAGGGCCTCAGTTTTTGACACTCATTTGCAGTGTTCATCACCACACCACACACCTCATTTGAGGAAAAATGATGAACACAAATAAAGAGCAAGTAACAATTATCAACATGCTCATTAGGGAACAAACTCACACATTGCAAAAGTGGTACTTCCCACATGTGATATAGATGGGCTGGACATATGAAAACTCCTACACTTTGCTAAGGATGTCCATGCCAAGTTTCACCCAAATTCAAAACATTTTTGAGGTCATCTTGGGTGTAGATAGGAAAGGGGCAGTTTGAAGACATATTCAAATTCAAACTGTTTTCACCCACTGAATTTAAAAGTGGAAGGCATATTCTTGCTCAGCACATTTTTGTGAGCTCACACACCAATTTTCACTCCATTTGGAGTTGATCTTGACATGAGCTAAGGGGGAGAAATTCAAACTTTATTTGAATTTCAAACTGTACTTGTGCTGAAATTCATTCAAACCAAACCTCATTTGAACTTTGATCAATTCAAATGGCTCTTGGGTGAATAATTTGAGTTGCCAAGGGTAAAATAGGGTTCACTGTTTACCACAGCTGTTAGGAATAAATTTCAGAGGTTAAAAGAGGAGTGGGACCCACATGTCAGCCCCAGCCTCAAAGCAAACCGACTGAACCACAGTTCAGTCGGTTCCCGGCTGTTGTGCGCGCGCGCCACCGAAGGGGCCGGCCGGCGCCAGCTCCTGCTGCGTGCCCCAAGCCGGAGGCCAGCCGGCCGAGCTATTTATTCCCTCCCCGGCGTGCCTCAGTCACCATTTCCCCGAGCTACCGACGTGCGCGACTGCTTTTCCCACTGCCATCGCCGCCGCTCGAGTTCCTGCTTGATCAAGCCGATCGCAGCTCCCTCTTTCCATTCCAAGGTCCCAGCAAGGTACTAGCAACCATCCTCCATCCTTCCCATGGATAGAAATCGATTGAAACCGAGTGATATCGGCTGTGCCGAAAGATCAAACTCGGAACTGGAAACCGCCGCACCTCGGGCTCTCGTGGACAGCCCAACCTGGGCGTTGTCACGCCCGAGCCAAGGCACCCTTGGACGCGCAAGTGATCGGTGCTGCTCATCCCCGAGCCACAGCTCGAGTGGTTGCTCACCGGCGGCGAATTTCCACTTTTCCCCTTTCTGTGGGCAGAACGACCCTCGGGTACGATTCTGTTTAATTCGTGCTCTAGAAAGGATTAGAGGGCCTCAGGCCACTCCCACACGAACTAGACACGGTGACGCACAAGTTGCCTTCACAACTCTGGGCCGGAGAACTTCTGTGCCCGGCGTAATTCAAGGTCTACTAATGGCGGAACGCACGGGGGGTATCGGGCGCACGGTGAGGACCTATTTCGGGCCTTCCCCGAGCTGCCCCGAGTTCATGTCGACCTTCTCTGAGGTCCACTGATGCTCCCCGACCGATTTCCCAAGTAGCTGAGGCACTAGGAGCATCAGCCGACATGGCCGAAGTCGTTCCGATATGGCGGCTCGTCGCCGACCATGCTCCGGCCGTTGTCATGAGCAGCTGACCCTCGGATCATGTTCCCCAAGTAAAAGTAGGCAGGGGCGGCCAGAATCAAGAAGTTTGAAGCTGTACAGCAGCCGGCGGCGAGCTCTCCGGCGAGGTCCCTCGGCGGCGGAGCGCGGGTGTCGCGAGGTTGAAGAAGGGGGTGGACCCCAGCTGTCAGCGGCCGATATTTTGAATCGGGATCCGGCTGCGGCCGGGATCGGGTGTGCTGGCGCGCAAAAGCCTTGTGGGCCGCGGTGTGTTGTCGCTTCGGCGTGCGACGCGTGTCCCCTGGGCCCACGCGCGAGTTTAAACTTTTCCCCGATTTTCAGATTTCCTTCAAACTTCAAATCCTTATAACTTTGGCTAGAAAGCTCCAAATTGAGTGAACCAAATTTTGCTGGATTCAGCTCTTTGAGTACTTTCCAGAAAATCAAGTGTCACTTCATGAAATTCCTTAATTCTCCAGAATTAATTCCTTAAAGTTTAAACTGTTAGGAATTTTAACTGGAGAATCATTTGGAGGAAAATCCTGAAATTTTGCTGAGATGTTCACCAAAATATCCTTGAACTACCATAAAAATTTCAGATCCATTTGAGCTCATTTAGTCCACCTAATGGTGTGATTAGTGAAACTGTTCCAGAGAAAATAGAAAATGTTCAGAAACATTTTCAGAATTTTCTCTGAAATTGTTTAGCTCATATCTTTAGTTAGAGACTTCCAAATTAAGTGAGACCAATTCCATTAGAACCCTCTGAAAATCTAGTTTTCAGAAAGTCATAGTTTGTTTCATGAAAATACCTAGAACACCCTAAAAGCCTTTAATTAAGGTCAAGGACATAATTATTTGTGGAGGGCTCAAATGAGCTTTGCTGCAACTAAAACTTGACCAAGTCTCTGTTTAGGTTGTAACCAAGCCACAGTAAAAGTTTCACAGTCATTAGGTCTATCTAGTAAAGGTTATAGACTTCACAACTTCAAAGTTAATACAAAAGCATTTAATTAATACATACATTATTCTTATCATGTAGTCGCTAAGGTCGAGGAGGAACCCGAAGTCCTAGACTTCGTTACTCCGGAGGAACAGCTAGCCTACGACCAAGAGCAGCAAGGCAAGCCCCGGTTTGCATTAACCATTGTATAAATTTTTATTGTTTTGAGCACATACTTGTTTTCTTTATGTTGTGCATCAGAGTCTTGTTTGGAAACCCCACTGCATAGCCAAGAAAACCATGGGTTGGGGTTTAGGATTGCAAACCCCGTTAGCCACTGCATTGCTAGGATAGAGTAGGATTCGGTACAAGTCGAGTAGTTGGAACTACTCGCGAGAATAGGCTAGAGGCACATTGCTCGGGTAGAGATAGCACATGATACACATGGCAAGAAAATGAGACCGAGCGGAGAGTAAGGGCAGCAGGACTTTGGGGCCTGTGTGCTGTAGCTCCGCTTGTGTCGATTGAGGACCGAGCCGTGTGCGGGCCTGTTGAACAAGCTAGAACAGTACCGAAGACCTACCGGCTATATGGGAACCGGGAAACTGATGTAACTCGGGTAGCTGGGTATTGAGGCATTGCCCGTCGTTCAGAGGGTAGGTTGAGAGCTCGAGGTGTAAATCAGCTGGCGGCACAGAGATGCGCGTGCAGGGACCTCTTGCTCGGGACGATGGGACCGGTTCAATATTTGGCTAACGGGTGAAAGGTAGTCGCGTACGGCGTCCGTGATGGTTGTTGTAGGCAACATCGAGTACGGGCGTACGTGACGGGTTGTTCGGGTAACCCTGCAGGTGTAAATCGATTATAATCGCCGTCCCTCGCGGTCAGTGAGTACCACTTGTTCACTGTACCGTGACGTAGAAAGAACAGGCTAGTTACATGTTAAAATGTTGCTGATTGAAAGTTGGATATTGATTGTTAATGATATGTTGTAGCTTAGTGCTAACTAAAGTTCTTTTCAACTTTGGGCAAAGTACATGAGAGAAATGCGTTTCTTGTTTGATTGCGGCTCTCTCATGTGCCTTAGCGTAAAGTTCTCCACAACCTGCTGCTAAAACTCGAAAGTAAGGTTCTACTAAATAGGCGAGTCCTTGCAAATGATTTTTACCTCATGCAACCCATCACCCTCATGTAGAAGTTTCATGTTTAGGTGAGACGGGTCAGACTTGCTGAGCCTTCGTGCTCACTGCTTGTGTTTGAAGCTTTTGCAGGGTTCTATGAGGAAGGGACTCCCGAAGAGGAGACGGAACCCCAGGAGGGGAACCCCGTCGAGTGGGAGTCGTGCACGCCGCAGAGTTAGTGTGCGAGTGTGCTAGCAAGGACACGTTCGAGGGCTGAACGTGCACTTGATGCTTAGTCTACGCCCGCGAGTGTGGACTAAACTTATTTTGATGTAAACATGTTAATAAACTTGTTTATGTAATAAAGCTTCCGCTTCCGCTTTGTACCTTTGACGTGTGTTATACGGTGTTGTGCAACGCAGCACCCCTCAGCGTGATCCTGGCTCGACAGGACCAGTGGGGTCGTGTCAGCGTCATCAAGTGCACGTTCAGCCCTCGAACGTGTCCTTGCTAGCACACTCGCACACTAACTCTGCGGCGTGCACGACTCCCACTCGACGGGGTTCCCCTCCTGGGGTTCCGTCTCCTCTTCGGGAGTCCCTTCCTCATAGAACCCTGCAAAAGCTTCAAACACAAGCAGTGAGCACGAAGGCTCAGCAAGTCTGACCCGTCTCACCTAAACATGAAACTTCTACATGAGGGTGATGGGTTGCATGAGGTAAAAATCATTTGCAAGGACTCGCCTATTTAGTAGAACCTTACTTTCGAGTTTTAGCAGCAGGTTGTGGAGAACTTTACGCTAAGGCACATGAGAGAGCCGCAATCAAACAAGAAACGCATTTCTCTCATGTACTTTGCCCAAAGTTGAAAAGAACTTTAGTTAGCACTAAGCTACAACATATCATTAACAATCAATATCCAACTTTCAATCAGCAACATTTTAACATGTAACTAGCCTGTTCTTTCTACGTCACGGTACAGTGAACAAGTGGTACTCACTGACCGCGAGGGACGGCGATTATAATCGATTTACACCTGCAGGGTTACCCGAACAACCCGTCACGTACGCCCGTACTCGATGTTGCCTACAACAACCATCACGGACGCCGTACGCGACTACCTTTCACCCGTTAGCCAAATATTGAACCGGTCCCATCGTCCCGAGCAAGAGGTCCCTGCACGCGCATCTCTGTGCCGCCAGCTGATTTACACCTCGAGCTCTCAACCTACCCTCTGAACGACGGGCAATGCCTCAATACCCAGCTACCCGAGTTACATCAGTTTCCCGGTTCCCATATAGCCGGTAGGTCTTCGGTACTGTTCTAGCTTGTTCAACAGGCCCGCACACGGCTCGGTCCTCAATCGACACAAGCGGAGCTACAGCACACAGGCCCCAAAGTCCTGCTGCCCTTACTCTCCGCTCGGTCTCATTTTCTTGCCATGTGTATCATGTGCTATCTCTACCCGAGCAATGTGCCTCTAGCCTATTCTCGCGAGTAGTTCCAACTACTCGACTTGTACCGAATCCTACTCTATCCTAGCAATGCAGTGGCTAACGGGGTTTGCAATCCTAAACCCCAACCCATGGTTTTCTTGGCTATGCAGTGGGGTTTCCAAACAAGACTCTGATGCACAACATAAAGAAAACAAGTATGTGCTCAAAACAATAAAAATTTATAAAATGGTTAATGCAAACCGGGGCTTGCCTTGCTGCTCTTGGTCGTAGGCTAGCTGTTCCTCCGGAGTAACGAAGTCTAGGACTTCGGGTTCCTCCTCGACCTTAGCGACTACATGATAAGAATAATGTATGTATTAATTAAATGCTTTTGTATTAACTTTGAAGTTGTGAAGTCTATAACCTTTACTAGATAGACCTAATGACTGTGAAACTTTTACTGTGGCTTGGTTACAACCTAAACAGAGACTTGGTCAAGTTTTAGTTGCAGCAAAGCTCATTTGAGCCCTCCACAAATAATTATGTCCTTGACCTTAATTAAAGGCTTTTAGGGTGTTCTAGGTATTTTCATGAAACAAACTATGACTTTCTGAAAACTAGATTTTCAGAGGGTTCTAATGGAATTGGTCTCACTTAATTTGGAAGTCTCTAACTAAAGATATGAGCTAAACAATTTCAGAGAAAATTCTGAAAATGTTTCTGAACATTTTCTATTTTCTCTGGAACAGTTTCACTAATCACACCATTAGGTGGACTAAATGAGCTCAAATGGATCTGAAATTTTTATGGTAGTTCAAGGATATTTTGGTGAACATCTCAGCAAAATTTCAGGATTTTCCTCCAAATGATTCTCCAGTTAAAATTCCTAACAGTTTAAACTTTAAGGAATTAATTCTGGAGAATTAAGGAATTTCATGAAGTGACACTTGATTTTCTGGAAAGTACTCAAAGAGCTGAATCCAGCAAAATTTGGTTCACTCAATTTGGAGCTTTCTAGCCAAAGTTGTAAGGATTTGAAGTTTGAAGGAAATCTGAAAATCGGGGAAAAGTTTAAACTCGCGCGTGGGCCCAGGGGACACGCGTCGCACGCCGAAGCGACAACACACCGCGGCCCACAAGGCTTTTGCGCGCCAGCACACCCGATCCCGGCCGCAGCCGGATCCCGATTCAAAATATCGGCCGCTGACAGCTGGGGTCCACCCCCTTCTTCAACCTCGCGACACCCGCGCTCCGCCGCCGAGGGACCTCGCCGGAGAGCTCGCCGCCGGCTGCTGTACAGCTTCAAACTTCTTGATTCTGGCCGCCCCTGCCTACTTTTACTTGGGGAACATGATCCGAGGGTCAGCTGCTCATGACAACGGCCGGAGCATGGTCGGCGACGAGCCGCCATATCGGAACGACTTCGGCCATGTCGGCTGATGCTCCTAGTGCCTCAGCTACTTGGGAAATCGGTCGGGGAGCATCAGTGGACCTCAGAGAAGGTCGACATGAACTCGGGGCAGCTCGGGGAAGGCCCGAAATAGGTCCTCACCGTGCGCCCGATACCCCCCGTGCGTTCCGCCATTAGTAGACCTTGAATTACGCCGGGCACAGAAGTTCTCCGGCCCAGAGTTGTGAAGGCAACTTGTGCGTCACCGTGTCTAGTTCGTGTGGGAGTGGCCTGAGGCCCTCTAATCCTTTCTAGAGCACGAATTAAACAGAATCGTACCCGAGGGTCGTTCTGCCCACAGAAAGGGGAAAAGTGGAAATTCGCCGCCGGTGAGCAACCACTCGAGCTGTGGCTCGGGGATGAGCAGCACCGATCACTTGCGCGTCCAAGGGTGCCTTGGCTCGGGCGTGACAACGCCCAGGTTGGGCTGTCCACGAGAGCCCGAGGTGCGGCGGTTTCCAGTTCCGAGTTTGATCTTTCGGCACAGCCGATATCACTCGGTTTCAATCGATTTCTATCCATGGGAAGGATGGAGGATGGTTGCTAGTACCTTGCTGGGACCTTGGAATGGAAAGAGGGAGCTGCGATCGGCTTGATCAAGCAGGAACTCGAGCGGCGGCGATGGCAGTGGGAAAAGCAGTCGCGCACGTCGGTAGCTCGGGGAAATGGTGACTGAGGCACGCCGGGGAGGGAATAAATAGCTCGGCCGGCTGGCCTCCGGCTTGGGGCACGCAGCAGGAGCTGGCGCCGGCCGGCCCCTTCGGTGGCGCGCGCGCACAACAGCCGGGAACCGACTGAACTGTGGTTCAGTCGGTTTGCTTTGAGGCTGAGGCTGACATGTGGGTCCCACTCCTCTTTTAACCTCTGAAATTTATTCCTAACAGCTGTGGTAAACAGTGAACCCTATTTTACCCTTGGCAACTCAAATTATTCACCCAAGAGCCATTTGAATTGATCAAAGTTCAAATGAGGTTTGGTTTGAATGAATTTCAGCACAAGTGCAGTTTGAAATTCAAATAAAGTTTGAATTTCTCCCCCTTAGCTCATGTCAAGATCAACTCCAAATGGAGTGAAAATTGGTGTGTGAGCTCACAAAAATGTGCTGAGCAAGAATATGCCTTCCACTTTTAAATTCAGTGGGTGAAAACAGTTTGAATTTGAATATGTCTTCAAACTGCCCCTTTCCTATCTACACCCAAGATGACCTCAAAAAATGTTTTGAATTTGGGTGAAACTTGGCATGGACATCCTTAGCAAAGTGTAGGAGTTTTCATATGTCCAGCCCATCTATATCACATGTGGGAAGTACCACTTTTGCAATGTGTGAGTTTGTTCCCTAATGAGCATGTTGATAATTGTTACTTGCTCTTTATTTGTGTTCATCATTCTTCCTCAAATGAGGTGTGTGGTGTGGTGATGAACACTGCAAATGAGTGTCAAAAACTGAGGCCCTTACATTCCTCCCCCCTTAAAAGAATCTCGTCCCGAGATTATAAGGTGAAATGAGAGAGAGGACGGTGGAAAATTACCGAATATGCGACGTGAAAAAGTCGGGGTAGTTAGTGCGAAGGAATTCTTCGCTCTCCCATGTCGCTTCGTCCATGGAGTGATTACTCCATAGAACCTTGTAGAACCACAACGTACGGTTGCGTGTGGTTCGGGCCTTTTCATCAATAATCTGCACCGGTTCCTCCCGATAGGTGAGATCCGGTTGCAGTTCTTCAATGTCTTCCAGCTGAACGGTAGTTGATAGCTTGAGACACTTCCTCAGCTGGGAAATGTGAAAGACGTCGTGCACACCGGAAAGTGCTTCTGGTAATCTTAGCCGGTATGCCACCGATCCACATCTTTCGGTAATCTGGAATGGACCGATGAATCGGGGTGCTAACTTTCCTCTCACCCCAAATCTGTTTACGCCCTTCATTGGAGACACTCGTAGGTATACGTGATCTCCAACTTCGAATTGTAATGGGCGCCTCCTCCGGTCCGCATACTTGGGGAAAATCCTGAAATTCTCTATGCCGGGGATGCCACCCGATAGAGAGGTGGAGTTCAAGATTGAACTTGCACCGGGAACCATGCCAATATCCCGAAGGCCGTACAAGATGGCGCCCAAGGAGTTGGCTGAACTGAAGACTCAGCTCAAGGACCTTCTGGAGAAGGGTTTTATTAGGCCGAGCTCCTCGCCATGGGGCTGTTCGGCATTATTTGTCAAAAAGAAGGATGAAACGTTGCGGCTTTGCGTGGACTACCGTCCATTAAATGCCGTAACCATCAAGAACAAGTACCCGTTGCCACGGATCGACATGTTGTTTGATCAGTTGGTCGAAGCAAAGGTCTTTTCCAAGATGGATTTAAGATCCGGGTACCATCAGATTAAGATCAGGGCTGAGGACATTCCAAAGACAGCTTTTTCGACAAGGTACGGACTTTATGAGTACCTGGTCATGTCCTTTGGCCTCACCAATGCTCCAGCTCACTTCATGTACTTAATGAACTCGGTGTTCATGCCGGAGCTGGACAAGTTTGTCGTGGTCTTCATCGACGATATCCTGGTATATTCCAAGTCGGAGGAAGATCACAAGAAACATCTGCGTATAGTCTTGCAACGGCTGCGGGATCACAAGTTATACGCAAAGTTCAGCAAATGCGAGTTTTGGATATCGCAAGTGCCTTTCCTCGGGCATATCATCTCGGCGGAGGGTATCGCTGTGGACCCGAGCAAAATCACGCAAGTGCTGAATTGGAAATCCCCGAGAACTGTTCATGAGGTACGGAGTTTCCTCGGACTCGCGGGATATTATCGGAGGTTCATTCCGAACTTCTCGAAGATTGCCAGGCCAATGACAGAGCTGCTGAAGAAGGCTACCAAATATGTTTGGAGTCCAGCATGTGAAGCAGCATTCAAGGCTTTAGTCAAGCACCTAACATCAGCACCGGTTTTGGCGCAGCCAGACACAACAAAACCGTTCGATGTGTACTGCGATGCATCCGGCATTGGGCTCGGATGTGTGCTGATGCAAGACCGAAGAGTGGTTGCGTATGGATCACGACAGCTTAGGAACCATGAGCAAAATTATCCAACTCACGATTTGGAGCTCGCTGCCGTGGTACTTGCACTGAAAATGTGGAGGCACTACCTACTCGGTAACCTCGTACATTTATATACCGACCACAAAAGCCTCAAGTACATCTTCACTCAGAAGGAGCTGAACATGAGGCAACGAAGATGGTTGGAACTGATAAAGGATTACGAGATAGAGATCCATTATCATCCGGGCAAGGCAAACGTTGTGGCAGACGCGCTAAGCCGCAAGTCACACGTCAATAATCTGACCATCACACCGTTGGAAGAGAGCGAACCACCACTACATGTGATTCCACATGGAGCTCTCTACAACCTAGCTTTGATCCCCACCATCCGTGAAGAGATAGCGGCAGCCCAGAAGAATGACAAGGGCATGTCACATTTGCGGAGACGTGTAGACAGTGGGGAGTTGAAATGTTTCCGGAAGGACGGAGACGGCGTCCTATGGTTCAAGGACCGGATCGTCGTACCCCGAAACCCGGAGTTACGGAAGAAAATCTTTGATGAAGCTCACTTATCAAAGTTTTCTATTCACCCCGGCAGCAACAAGATGTATCAAGAACTCAGAAGCAAGTTTTGGTGGACACGGATGAAGCGAGAGACTGCAAAATACGTGTCCGAGTGTGATACATGTCGACGGGTGAAGGCAGACCACATGCGGAAACCGGGACTGCTGCAACCACTGGGCATTCCTGCCTGGAAGTGGGAGGACGTGAGCATGGATTTCGTCGTCGGTTTACCCACCACCTTACAGAAACATGATTCTGTGTGGGTGATCGTCGATCGGCTCACCAAAGTTGCCCATTTCATCCCGGTCAACACCAACTACAACGCCAAGAAGTACGCTGAACTGTACATCTCACGGATCCTATGCTTATACGGCGTACCCCGTACTATCGTATCGGACCGGGGCACTTTATTTGTGTCCCGTTTTTGGGAGCAGCTCCACGCTGCCTTGGGGACGAAGCTGATCCGTAGTTCAGCCTACCACCCGCAGACGGATGGGCAAACGGAGCGGGTAAATCAAATCCTAGAAGACATGCTACGAGCTTGCGCTATCGACCACGGCAAGAATTGGGATGATCACTTGCCATTAGCCGAGTTCTCGTACAACAATGGGTACCAAGCCAGCATCAAGATGGCGCCCTACGAGGCGCTATACGGCAGGAGATGCCGCACACCACTGAACTGGTGTGAATCTGGCGAGAGGGTTACCTTCGGGATTGATCTTGTCAACAACGCGGAAGAAAAGGTTCGATTAATTCAAGCGAACCTAAAAGCCGCTCAATCCCGACAGAAACAGTATGCGGACCGGAGGAGGCGCCCATTACAATTCGAAGTTGGAGATCACGTATACCTACGAGTGTCTCCAATGAAGGGCGTAAACAGATTTGGGGTGAGAAGAAAGTTAGCACCCCGATTCATCGGTCCATTCCAGATTACCGAAAGATGTGGATCGGTGGCATACCGGCTAAGATTACCAGAAGCACTTTCCGGTGTGCACGACGTCTTTCACATTTCCCAGCTGAGGAAGTGTCTCAAGCTATCAACTACCGTTCAGCTGGAAGACATTGAAGAACTGCAACCGGATCTCACCTATCGGGAGGAACCGGTGCAGATTATTGATGAAAAGGCCCGAACCACACGCAACCGTACGTTGTGGTTCTACAAGGTTCTATGGAGTAATCACTCCATGGACGAAGCGACATGGGAGAGCGAAGAATTCCTTCGCACTAACTACCCCGACTTTTTCACATCGCATATTCGGTAAAATTTCCACCGTCCTCTCTCTCATTTCACCTTATAATCTCGGGACGAGATTCTTTTAAGGGGGGAGGAATGTAAGGGCCTCAGTTTTTGACACTCATTTGCAGTGTTCATCACCACACCACACACCTCATTTGAGGAAAAATGATGAACACAAATAAAGAGCAAGTAACAATTATCAACATGCTCATTAGGGAACAAACTCACACATTGCAAAAGTGGTACTTCCCACATGTGATATAGATGGGCTGGACATATGAAAACTCCTACACTTTGCTAAGGATGTCCATGCCAAGTTTCACCCAAATTCAAAACATTTTTGAGGTCATCTTGGGTGTAGATAGGAAAGGGGCAGTTTGAAGACATATTCAAATTCAAACTGTTTTCACCCACTGAATTTAAAAGTGGAAGGCATATTCTTGCTCAGCACATTTTTGTGAGCTCACACACCAATTTTCACTCCATTTGGAGTTGATCTTGACATGAGCTAAGGGGGAGAAATTCAAACTTTATTTGAATTTCAAACTGCACTTGTGCTGAAATTCATTCAAACCAAACCTCATTTGAACTTTGATCAATTCAAATGGCTCTTGGGTGAATAATTTGAGTTGCCAAGGGTAAAATAGGGTTCACTGTTTACCACAGCTGTTAGGAATAAATTTCAGAGGTTAAAAGAGGAGTGGGACCCACATGTCAGCCTCAGCCTCAAAGCAAACCGACTGAACCACAGTTCAGTCGGTTCCCGGCTGTTGTGCGCGCGCGCCACCGAAGGGGCCGGCCGGCGCCAGCTCCTGCTGCGTGCCCCAAGCCGGAGGCCAGCCGGCCGAGCTATTTATTCCCTCCCCGGCGTGCCTCAGTCACCATTTCCCCGAGCTACCGACGTGCGCGACTGCTTTTCCCACTGCCATCGCCGCCGCTCGAGTTCCTGCTTGATCAAGCCGATCGCAGCTCCCTCTTTCCATTCCAAGGTCCCAGCAAGGTACTAGCAACCATCCTCCATCCTTCCCATGGATAGAAATCGATTGAAACCGAGTGATATCGGCTGTGCCGAAAGATCAAACTCGGAACTGGAAACCGCCGCACCTCGGGCTCTCGTGGACAGCCCAACCTGGGCGTTGTCACGCCCGAGCCAAGGCACCCTTGGACGCGCAAGTGATCGGTGCTGCTCATCCCCGAGCCACAGCTCGAGTGGTTGCTCACCGGCGGCGAATTTCCACTTTTCCCCTTTCTGTGTGCAGAACGACCCTCGGGTACGATTCTGTTTAATTCGTGCTCTAGAAAGGATTAGAGGGCCTCAGGCCACTCCCACACGAACTAGACACGGTGACGCACAAGTTGCCTTCACAACTCTAGGCCGGAGAACTTCTGTGCCCGGCGTAATTCAAGGTCTACTAATGGCGAAACGCACGGGGGGTATCGGGCGCACGGTGAGGACCTATTTCGGGCCTTCCCCGAGCTGCCCCGAGTTCATGTCGACCTTCTCTGAGGTCCACTGATGCTCCCCGACCGGTTTCCCAAGTATCTGAGGCACTAGGAGCATCAGCCGACATGGCCGAAGTCGTTCCGATATGGCGGCTCGTCGCCGACCATGCTCCGGCCGTTGTCATGAGCAGCTGACCCTCGGATCATGTTCCCCAAGTAAAAGTAGGCAGGGGCGGCCAGAATCAAGAAGTTTGAAGCTGTACAGCAGCCGGCGGCGAGCTCTCCGGCGAGGTCCCTCGGCGGCGGAGCGCGGGTGTCGCGAGGTTGAAGAAGGGGGTGGACCCCAGCTGTCAGCGGCCGATATTTTGAATCGGGATCCGGCTGCGGCCGGGATCGGGTGTGCTGGCGCGCAAAAGCCTTGTGGGCCGCGGTGTGTTGTCGCTTCGGCGTGCGACGCGTGTCCCCTGGGCCCACGCGCGAGTTTAAACTTTTCCCCGATTTTCAGATTTCCTTCAAACTTCAAATCCTTATAACTTTGGCTAGAAAGCTCCAAATTGAGTGAACCAAATTTTGCTGGATTCAGCTCTTTGAGTACTTTCCAGAAAATCAAGTGTCACTTCATGAAATTCCTTAATTCTCCAGAATTAATTCCTTAAAGTTTAAACTGTTAGGAATTTTAACTGGAGAATCATTTGGAGGAAAATCCTGAAATTTTGCTGAGATGTTCACCAAAATATCCTTGAACTACCATAAAAATTTCAGATCCATTTGAGCTCATTTAGTCCACCTAATGGTGTGATTAGTGAAACTGTTCCAGAGAAAATAGAAAATGTTCAGAAACATTTTCAGAATTTTCTCTGAAATTGTTTAGCTCATATCTTTAGTTAGAGACTTCCAAATTAAGTGAGACCAATTCCATTAGAACTCTCTGAAAATCTAGTTTTCAGAAAGTCATAGTTTGTTTCATGAAAATACCTAGAACACCCTAAAAGCCTTTAATTAAGGTCAAGGACATAATTATTTGTGGAGGGCTCAAATGAGCTTTGCTGCAACTAAAACTTGACCAAGTCTCTGTTTAGGTTGTAACCAAGCCACAGTAAAAGTTTCACAGTCATTAGGTCTATCTAGTAAAGGTTATAGACTTCACAACTTCAAAGTTAATACAAAAGCATTTAATTAATACATACATTATTCTTATCATGTAGTCGCTAAGGTCGAGGAGGAACCCGAAGTCCTAGACTTCGTTACTCCGGAGGAACAGCTAGCCTACGACCAAGAGCAGCAAGGCAAGCCCCGGTTTGCATTAACCATTGTATAAATTTTTATTGTTTTGAGCACATACTTGTTTTCTTTATGTTGTGCATCAGAGTCTTGTTTGGAAACCCCACTGCATAGCCAAGAAAACCATGGGTTGGGGTTTAGGATTGCAAACCCCGTTAGCCACTGCATTGCTAGGATAGAGTAGGATTCGGTACAAGTCGAGTAGTTGGAACTACTCGCGAGAATAGGCTAGAGGCACATTGCTCGGGTAGAGATAGCACATGATACACATGGCAAGAAAATGAGACCGAGCGGAGAGTAAGGGCAGCAGGACTTTGGGGCCTGTGTGCTGTAGCTCCGCTTGTGTCGATTGAGGACCGAGCCGTGTGCGGGCCTGTTGAACAAGCTAGAACAGTACCGAAGACCTACCGGCTATATGGGAACCGGGAAACTGATGTAACTCGGGTAGCTGGGTATTGAGGCATTGCCCGTCGTTCAGAGGGTAGGTTGAGAGCTCGAGGTGTAAATCAGCTGGCGGCACAGAGATGCGCGTGCAGGGACCTCTTGCTCGGGACGATGGGACCGGTTCAATATTTGGCTAACGGGTGAAAGGTAGTCGCGTACGGCGTCCGTGATGGTTGTTGTAGGCAACATCGAGTACGGGCGTACGTGACGGGTTGTTCGGGTAACCCTGCAGGTGTAAATCGATTATAATCGCCGTCCCTCGCGGTCAGTGAGTACCACTTGTTCACTGTACCGTGACGTAGAAAGAACAGGCTAGTTACATGTTAAAATGTTGCTGATTGAAAGTTGGATATTGATTGTTAATGATATGTTGTAGCTTAGTGCTAACTAAAGTTCTTTTCAACTTTGGGCAAAGTACATGAGAGAAATGCGTTTCTTGTTTGATTGCGGCTCTCTCATGTGCCTTAGCGTAAAGTTCTCCACAACCTGCTGCTAAAACTTGAAAGTAAGGTTCTACTAATTAGGCGAGTCCTTGCAAATGATTTTTACCTCATGCAACCCATCACCCTCATGTAGAAGTTTCATGTTTAGGTGAGACGGGTCAGACTTGCTGAGCCTTCGTGCTCACTGCTTGTGTTTGAAGCTTTTGCAGGGTTCTATGAGGAAGGGACTCCCGAAGAGGAGACGGAACCCCAGGAGGGGAACCCCGTCGAGTGGGAGTCGTGCACGCCGCAGAGTTAGTGTGCGAGTGTGCTAGCAAGGACACGTTCGAGGGCTGAACGTGCACTTGATGCTTAGTCTACGCCCGCGAGTGTGGACTAAACTTATTTTGATGTAAACATGTTAATAAACTTGTTTATGTAATAAAGCTTCCGCTTCCGCTTTGTACCTTTGACGTGTGTTATACGGTGTTGTGCAACGCAGCACCCCTCAGCGTGATCCTGGCTCGACAGGACCAGTGGGGTCGTGTCAGCGTGGTATCAGCCCAAGGAAGCGGACCCTCGGATTTAAGTGCATGACCCTCGGATCATGTTCCCCAAGTAAAAGTAGGCAGGGGCGGCCAGAATCAAGAAGTTTGAAGCTGTACAGCAGCCGGCGGCGAGCTCTCCAGCGAGGTCCCTCGGCGGCGGAGCGCGGGTGTCGCGAGGTTGAAGAAGGGGGTGGACCCCAGCTGTCAGCGGCCGATATTTTGAATCGGGATCCGGCTGCGGCCGGGATCGGGTGTGCTGGCGCGCAAAAGCCTTGTGGGCCGCGGTGTGTTGTCGCTTCGGCGTGCGACGCGTGTCCCCTGGGCCCACGCGCGAGTTTAAACTTTTCCCCGATTTTCAGATTTCCTTCAAACTTCAAATCCTTACAACTTTGGCTAGAAAGCTCCAAATTGAGTGAACCAAATTTTGCTGGATTCAGCTCTTTGAGTACTTTCCAGAAAATCAAGTGTCACTTCATGAAATTCCTTAATTCTCCAGAATTAATTCCTTAAAGTTTAAACTGTTAGGAATTTTAACTGGAGAATCATTTGGAGGAAAATCCTGAAATTTTGCTGAGATGTTCACCAAAATATCCTTGAACTACCATAAAAATTTCAGATCCATTTGAGCTCATTTAGTCCACCTAATGGTGTGATTAGTGAAACTGTTCCAGAGAAAATAGAAAATGTTCAGAAACATTTTCAGAATTTTCTCTGAAATTGTTTAGCTCATATCTTTAGTTAGAGACTTCCAAATTAAGTGAGACCAATTCCATTAGAACCCTCTGAAAATCTAGTTTTCAGAAAGTCATAGTTTGTTTCATGAAAATACCTAGAACACCCTAAAAGCCTTTAATTAAGGTCAAGGACATAATTATTTGTGGAGGGCTCAAATGAGCTTTGCTGCAACTAAAACTTGACCAAGTCTCTGTTTAGGTTGTAACCAAGCCACAGTAAAAGTTTCACAGTCATTAGGTCTATCTAGTAAAGGTTATAGACTTCACAACTTCAAAGTTAATACAAAAGCATTTAATTAATACATACATTATTCTTATCATGTAGTCGCTAAGGTCGAGGAGGAACCCGAAGTCCTAGACTTCGTTACTCCGGAGGAACAGCTAGCCTACGACCAAGAGCAGCAAGGCAAGCCCCGGTTTGCATTAACCATTTTATAAATTTTTATTGTTTTGAGCACATACTTGTTTTCTTTATGTTGTGCATCAGAGTCTTGTTTGGAAACCCCACTGCATAGCCAAGAAAACCATGGGTTGGGGTTTAGGATTGCAAACCCCGTTAGCCACTGCATTGCTAGGATAGAGTAGGATTCGGTACAAGTCGAGTAGTTGGAACTACTCGCGAGAATAGGCTAGAGGCACATTGCTCGGGTAGAGATAGCACATGATACACATGGCAAGAAAATGAGACCGAGCGGAGAGTAAGGGCAGCAGGACTTTGGGGCCTGTGTGCTGTAGCTCCGCTTGTGTCGATTGAGGACCGAGCCGTGTGCGGGCCTGTTGAACAAGCTAGAACAGTACCGAAGACCTACCGGCTATATGGGAACCGGGAAACTGATGTAACTCGGGTAGCTGGGTATTGAGGCATTGCCCGTCGTTCAGAGGGTAGGTTGAGAGCTCGAGGTGTAAATCAGCTGGCGGCACAGAGATGCGCGTGCAGGGACCTCTTGCTCGGGACGATGGGACCGGTTCAATATTTGGCTAACGGGTGAAAGGTAGTCGCGTACGGCGTCCGTGATGGTTGTTGTAGGCAACATCGAGTACGGGCGTACGTGACGGGTTGTTCGGGTAACCCTGCAGGTGTAAATCGATTATAATCGCCGTCCCTCGCGGTCAGTGAGTACCACTTGTTCACTGTACCGTGACGTAGAAAGAACAGGCTAGTTACATGTTAAAATGTTGCTGATTGAAAGTTGGATATTGATTGTTAATGATATGTTGTAGCTTAGTGCTAACTAAAGTTCTTTTCAACTTTGGGCAAAGTACATGAGAGAAATGCGTTTCTTGTTTGATTGCGGCTCTCTCATGTGCCTTAGCGTAAAGTTCTCCACAACCTGCTGCTAAAACTCGAAAGTAAGGTTCTACTAAATAGGCGAGTCCTTGCAAATGATTTTTACCTCATGCAACCCATCACCCTCATGTAGAAGTTTCATGTTTAGGTGAGACGGGTCAGACTTGCTGAGCCTTCGTGCTCACTGCTTGTGTTTGAAGCTTTTGCAGGGTTCTATGAGGAAGGGACTCCCGAAGAGGAGACGGAACCCCAGGAGGGGAACCCCGTCGAGTGGGAGTCGTGCACGCCGCAGAGTTAGTGTGCGAGTGTGCTAGCAAGGACACGTTCGAGGGCTGAACGTGCACTTGATGCTTAGTCTACGCCCGCGAGTGTGGACTAAACTTATTTTGATGTAAACATGTTAATAAACTTGTTTATGTAATAAAGCTTCCGCTTCCGCTTTGTACCTTTGACGTGTGTTATACGGTGTTGTGCAACGCAGCACCCCTCAGCGTGATCCTGGCTCGACAGGACCAGTGGGGTCGTGTCAGCGTGGTACGCCGAGCTATTTATTCCCTCCCCGGCGTGCCTCAGTCACCATTTCCCCGAGCTACCGACGTGCGCGACTGCTTTTCCCACTGCCATCGCCGCCGCTCGAGTTCCTGCTTGATCAAGCCGATCGCAGCTCCCTCTTTCCATTCGAACGTTTGTCATGTCATTTATTTACATGCATATGCTTAGCCATGCTTAGAATGGGATATTTGGGACATGAGATCATCAGTTTATTATACCATACTCTTGAATGAGCTATTGGGAGTTATGTAGAGGTAGGGATCAAGGCAAGTTGGATGTTTTGGTTGTGTGCTGGGTGCACGAGACTTGGGTTTGTGTTTAGTACTTGCCTGGATCCTAAGGACCGGTTCATGGAGCATGTAACCCGGCTTTACAGTGCCAACCACATGTTGAGATGGGGCAGCTTGGCCAATTAATTAGGTGTATCCCCGGCGTAGTATGGGTGTGTTGGATGGTGCGGGGAGTAGGTGTCAGCTGGACTACCATATGAACCGCAAGGCTCAAGAGGGGGCCACTGCAGCGGGGTTGGAGCCTCTTGTATGCTGTTAGGGGTGAAACCTCAGTGGGCCCACGCTCGTCGGGAATCCCTTTGTAAAGGCTTCGTAGTGATCTCCTGGCTGCACACCTGGGAAGTGTGAATGTGGATCGTAGCCACTGGCATAATGGAGGTTCTTTTAGTCCACCCGGCAACGGGGGATGAAATCACTACATGTGGGTACAGTGGTACAAACTCTGCAGAGTCAAAACTGTCTTGACAGCCGTGCTCACGGTTAAGAGCGGCCTGGACTTATTCATGATTAGAGGATTGATGGTTTTGGAAGTTAAGCGGGGAGCTTAACATTGGAAATGATGGTTATGGTTATGGGATTATGATGATGGGATGGGAGATTGGGACCATTTCACCTGTGTAGTAATGTAGGTGCTTAATAAGCTAAGGTGATAGGTATTAATTGCGTAGTGCTTTAACCATGAGTTCAACCTCTCCTTGTTCTAGCCATGCATGATATAATTTTCCCACACTTGCTGAGTACCATTGGTACTCAACCTTGCATATTTGTTGGTTTATATTGCTGCTCAGGTCAAGATAATGAGGTGGTGTATAATGACCAAGATTTTGGACCCGAGGAAGGATTTTAGGTTCATGAAGACCCCCGGGCAACGCCTGTGATGGAGCCCTAAAGAATAATATTCCGCTGCTAATTTATTTACTTGTGATGAAGCATTAGTGTCCATTGAGACATTTGCGATGTAAGACTTATTTATATTCGACACCTGGCTTGTAATAAATGATGCTTCACTATTTGTCATCACATGTATGAGAAAATGATCTTGGCATACATGTGATATTCACTTGGTTGTTTCTTCGGAAAAACCGGGTGTGACAGCAAGTTGGATGATTTGGTTGGTGCTGGGTGCACGAGACTCGGGTTTGTGTTTAGTACTTGCCTGGATCCTAAGGATCAGTTCATGTAACCTGCCTTTACCGTGTCAACCACATACTGAGATGGGGCAGCTTGGCCAATTAATTAGGTGTATCCCCGGCGTAGTATGGGTGTGTTAGATGGTGCGGGGAATAGATGTCAGTTGGACTACCATATGAACCGCAAGGCTCAAGAGGGGGCCACTGCAGCGGGGTTGGAGCCTCTTGCATGCTGTTAGGGGTGAAACCTCAGTGGGCCCACGCCCGTCGGGAATCCCTTTTTAAAGGCTTCGTAGTGATCTACTGGCTACACACCTCGGAAGTGTAAATGTGGTTCGTGGCCACTGGCATAATGGAGGTTCTTTTAGTCCACCCGGCAACGGGGATGAAATCACTACATGTGGGTACAGTGGTGCAAACTCTGCAGAGTCAAAACTGTCATGACAGCCGTGCTTACGGTCAAGAGCGGCTTGGACTTATTCATGATTAGAGGATGATGATTTTTGAAGTTGTGGATGTTAAGCGGGGAGCTTAACATTAGAAATGATGTTATGGTTATTTGATTATGATGATGGGTTGGGAGATTGGGACCATTTCACCTATGTAGTAATGTAGGTGCTTAATAAGCTAAGGTGATAGGTATTAATTGCGTAGTGCTTTAACCATGAGTTCAACCTCTCCTTGCTCTAGCCATGCATGACATAACTTTTCCACACTTGCTGAGTACCAACGGTACTCAAACTTGCATATTTGTTGGTTTAAATTGCTGCTCAGGTCAAGGGGATGATGTGGTGTTCAATGACCAAGACTTCAGACCCGAAGAAGGATTCTAGGTTCATGGAGTCCCCCGGGCAACGCCTGTGACGGAGCCCACAAGATTTATTTTCCGCTGCTGTTTTATTTACATATTATGAACCTATTAGCGTCCATCAAGACGTATGCTTTGTAATACATATTTATATTTGACACGTGGCTTGTAATAAATGATGCTTCACTATTTGTCATCACATGTATGAGAGAATGATCCTGGCATACATGTGATATTCACTCGGTTGTTCTTTAGGACAAACCGGGTGTGACATCATTAGCTTGAGCAAAAGTGGGTGGTCGAGTCCTCATGAACTCTCCCAGTCGGTTGTGAGCCGACGGTGGTGGTGGTGGTGATGGGGGTGCAGAAACGGGGTTATTGTTGTTGTTGGCTTGCAGCTGACCCAAAGTTTGGATAATTGTTTGCATAAGCTGATTCTGCATAGCCATCAACCTTTAAATGTTGTTCCCACCAGCCTTGGGGTTGACGTTCTCAGGAACCTCAACATGGTCATCCCCTTAGTTATCACGGATGTTCCTCCCTTGCCGGATGGCGTTTTCTCTCACCATCTGTGAGAGAGTTGGATAGAATAGAGGTTAGATATTTAGAGTGATCCCTCCAACTATATGCATCAAGGTGGATGGGCTACATATATTAGCTTATATGAGGATGTGAACAAGTGCCGAAGCATCTCACATCCCTTTACTAGGTGTGGATATGGACAACGTTGAAACGTCCCACAGCTCACACTAAGCACTCAAGCACAACAATCATCATAAAAGTTCAGCACACAACTCCTATTCAAGTCTTACTCAATGGGGGTCCTATGTGGTTTTGGGGTGGTACCAATCTGTGACCAATCTGTGACTACCAATCTGTGACTTTATCCTATGGTCAATAGGATTCTAATGCCAATCTATGCACTCTACCTAGACTTGCATCCTATAGTCAGCGTGGCTTCTAATACCAATCTGCGACTAGGCATGTGTCCTACGGTCAATCGTGGTAGCTTTGGTACCAACCTGTGAATTGTACCAATCTGTGACCTTATCAAGTCTTGCAACCTACAGTCAACCGTGGTAGCTTGATACCAATCTGTGACTAGGCGTGGCAGCTCTGAAACTAATCTGTGATCTTATCTAGGCTTGTGACCTACGATCAATGGTAGCTCAATACTAATCTGTGGTCTTACCTAGGCTTGTGACCTACGATCAACCGTCGTAGGTTGATACCAATTTGTGATTTCTATCTAGGTGTGTGACCTACGATTAACCGTGGCTCTGATACTAATCTGTGACGCCCCAGTTCTGTGAGGAACCTGGACTGATGCGTATGTATGTCCAGGATGTTCATCACACATACACATTTAATCCACAAGCTGAATTCAGAATATATATAACCATGAATGAATATGTTCAAGTATTTTATTACATCAATCTTTATTGCAGCGGAAGTCTCTAATCTATTCTAGCAGCGGAAGTCTTTATACTAGCAGCAGAAGTCTTCTAACTAGTGCGGAAGCAAACTAAGCAGCAGCAGCGACTCCATCTCTACTCCATAGGCAAGGTTGAGGATAGATTACACGCCTAATACTCCACGTGATCTTCATAGTACTCCTCTCCTTTTGATGTTGATGTATGATAATGTAAGTTTAAGTACATGACGTACTCAGCAAGTGCGGGAAGTATGACATGTAGCTTTCAACAAGGTAGGTATAAAAAGGCTCATTGCAGAAAGCAAAGTTTATTTTACAAATTATGATAAAAAACAGCAACTAGCTCTTAAGTGAATATAATCCCAACATGTATTTAAACATTAACATACCTCCATCATGATTTACCACTTTTCATGTCTCTTCCAGACATTAATCTTTCTCAACTTTTTCTCATGCTCATGAATACCATCTCGTATTCACTACCATATCATCTCATGTTCAATTTCCGTCTCATAACCGAGATCAAATATCATTGCCATGACTCAACAGTCATGCAACCGATCTCATTACCCGGACTCAACAGTCCCGAAAACTAAATCCAAAGACCAAACCAAACTAATACCATCCCAATAACCAAACCAAACTTTCCAAAACCATCTCAAAACCATCCCATCTAATCATGTGGGTTGTCCAGGCACTTGTGATCGAAAGCACGGCTATCATGATAGTTTGACTCTGTAGAGTTTGCACCACTTTACCCACAAGTTTATGATTTCGTCACCCGTCGGCGATTGCAGAACCTCCATTATATCAGTACACAACCGTCGGCGTATGGCCAAGAGATCACAAAATAGCCTTTACAAAGGGGCTACTAGATGTATGGACTCACTAAGATTTCACCAGCATGCTAGAATCTCCAATTCTCCCACCTATGGGCCCCCTGTTGTGCCATGCAGTTCCCAGGGCAGTCCTAACTCGACTCCCATTCTCCGCGCCTTCCACGGTCCATAACAATCTATCAACTTACATAATTAGTCAGCTAAGCCGCACCCATATTTGGCCTTGTGGTGGCACTGTATTACTGGCATGGCTCGCATGAACAGGTCCTTAGATCTACGGCAAGTAAACCACGATCTCATTCTACCTTATCCACAAATCAAGCTTGCCAAGATCTCCCTCCGATTTATGTCCATTATCAACATTTGTTTCTCATTACCATTATTCGTACGAGTGCAGTTCGCTAGACATATTCTATCGCTTCCCATATCCTGTAGATTAGCGAAGCAAAAAGAAAAAACGACCATACCCGACTCATAACTTCCCTGGCGACAAGGGTGGTTAACAAAACTAGTAAACTCCTATCAAAGGGTTTCCCATCAAATTGACTCAAGCATTCACAGTTTTCGCAAAAAAAAAAAACAGTTTTCCAAAAACATAGGATCAATATGGTCAAGGGGCACTTGTCTTGTTCTTGTGGCTCTGGTTGTTCTTGTGTCTCGATGTTCTGGTGCTTTAGTCCTTCGTAGATAGCTCCCCGAGCTTGTCCTTCTTTTTACGATCACACACATACAAGATTCATAGCAATCAATCATTATGCACAAACTTTACTTAAGATGTAATGGTGCATATGCATGCTAATACTATGGTGCAGTTTAGTTTGTACGTGCTTTTGCATGTTTTAATAGGCTTGCATGGGGTTTTACGATGAACAGAGGTGTAAAGATCAAATGTGGACGTGGTAATGATCTTGAATCAAGATCTAGATTAAACCGATCAACACGTGATCTATCCACGAAAAAGCTTCTGTTCGAAGGGGATCGAAGAACAGATGCAAAGAAAACCGCGATGATGTCGTAAGGTGGTAATGGAGACCTACCTTACTTCTTTCGGGTCCTCCCTCCTAGCAAAAACAGATCGTCGGGGCTCTCTTCCGGCAGCGGCGATCGTGTCTGGGCTCGTCGGCGGTCTCTCCGGTGGTCAAACTCCGGCGAAGGGGTTTAGCTCGGTGAGTTTAGGGGCTAGGGCTTCTAAGTTGTCGGTTTAGAAAAGATGTTACGACCAAGGGGTGTTTCGGGTTCATTTATAATCGGGAAGAGAAGAGTCCTAATATGATTGGAATTCGAATAAGAGTCCTATTCAAATTGATTTCGAATCTTACCAACTTATCTTCAATCGATTTGGTTGCAGTATTCAACGTAGAAGAGTTCGTGTCGGTTTCCTTAGTAACTGGTGCTCACGTACAGAGGAAAACCGCTTCAGAATCGCGTCCTTCCGCAAGGATAAGCTCTGGAGACTCCACGTGTCCAGCGGGGGCCTGGGCTTTCCTGTTCCTCAGGAGCGAGCTCTGGTTGTGCCGTGTGTCAGGCAGGCGGGACCTCCCTCTTCCTCAGAGGCGAGCTCCGCATGCGCCACGCGTCCTGGCGGGCAGGACCTCCCCTCTCTTCAGAGACGAGCTCCGCGTATGCCACGTGTTAGTGTCGGACCTCCCCTCTCTTCGGAGGTGAGCTCCGATAGTGCCATGTGTCAGTGCTGGACCTCCCCTCTCTTCGGAGGTGAGCTCCGATAGTGCCACGTGTCCTAACAGCGCCGGACTTCCTTTCTGCTCAGGAATAAGCTCCGAAGTCGACACGTGTCCAACTGCGTCGGACCTCCCGTTGGTGACACGTGTCTAGTAGGACCGGACCTCCCGGAGGTAATCTCCAAGAGTGACATGTGTCCCATAGTGTCAGACCTCTCGGAGATGAGCTCTGAGGGTGACACGTGTCTGGCGGGGCCGAACCTCACGGAGGTGAGTTCCGAGAGCGACACGTGTCCCGCACGGCTGGGCCTTTCTTCTCCGCAGTGTCTAGCTCCGAAGGCGACACGTGTCCTGCGGGACTGGCCTCGCTCCTCCGCAGAGGCTAGCTCTGGGGGCAACACGTGTCCCACGGGGTCGAACCTCGCCCCATTCGCAGAGGCAAGCTCCGAGCCTGCCACGTAGCCAGTTAGCGGCGGACCTCTCCCCCTTTTGCGGGGATGAGCTCCGAAGGCGCCACGTGGCCAGCGGGCCGCGGGAAGTGTCTTCGGCGCTCTTTGCGAACTGGATTTGGCTCTTTCTGGCTATCTTTTTTATTCTTTCTCTGTTCCTACTTCTTTTCAAATGTTTTTCTCTACATAAATTATGAATGCATACAGGAATCAAAATTGAGGGTGTCACAATACATCTAGTAGCTCCTTTGTAAAGGCTATTTTGTGATCTCTTATCCATACACCGACAGTTGTGTACTGGTATAATGGAGGTTCTGCAGTCGCCGACGGGTGACGAAATTACAAACTTGTGGGTAAAGTGGTGCAAACTCTGCAGAGTATAAAACTATCATGATAGCCGAGCTTACGGTTACAAGCGTCTGGCCAACTCACATGATTAGATGGGATGGTTATTGGGATGATATTTGGTCTGGTTATTGGTTTGTTTTGGTTTGGACTTTGGATTTAGTTTTGGGACTGTTGAGTCTTGGTGATGAGATGGGTTTCATGACTGTTGAGTCATGATAATGAGCTTTGGTCTCGGTTATGATATGGAAGTTGAATATGAGACGAGATGATAATGAATACGAGATGGTATTCATGAGCATAAGAAAAAGTTGAGAAAGATGAATGTCTGATGAGACATGAAAAGAGGTGGAACATAATGGAGGTATGCTAATGTTCTAATTAAATAAATATTGGGATTACATTCACTTAAAGCTAGTTGCTATTTTATCATATTTTGTGAAATAAACTTCGCTTTCTCCAATGAGCCTTTTTATACTTACCTTGTTGTAAGCTACATATCATATTTTTCCGCACTTGCTGAGTACATCATGTACTCAAACTTGTATTATTACTTCATCATCAGCAACAGGAGAATAGTATTTCAAAGATCATGTGGAGTACTAGGTGTGTGATCTACTGTCAACTTGCCTGTGGAGTAGGAGATGGAGCCACTGCTGCTGTTTAGTTTGCTTCCGCAATAGTTTAAAAGACTTCCGTTGCTAGAATAAGACTTCCGCTGCTAGAATGAATTAGAGACTCATGAGACATTGTAATAAAACCCTATTATTTGTGGTTATATTCTGAATTCAGTTTGTGGATTACATGTATATGTGTGATGAACATCCTGGGCACACATATGCATCAGTCCGGTTCCGGGGTTTCTCGGAACAGGGGCGTCACAAAAGCGTTCATGCCACTGCCACGCCTCGTCATCCCGGCGAGTAGCAAGGTAGAGAGGTTGTGCTACCTGCACGTTAGGGATGTAGAGTCGATTGGTGCCTCTGGTTACCTTGGTAAGAAGGCGACGATGGCGATCCCAAATCCTCATGACTTCGTCCTTGATCTCCATGCGCGAACTGTTCTCATCCAGCTGGCCCAGGCTGATGATAGAGTTCTGAAACGCGGGGATGTAGTAGACTCCGACGAGCATCCTGTGCTCACCAGACTCAGCGGTGAGGATGATGGAGCCTCGAACATTGGGGTCGAACTCAGTGAAGAACTCCCGTCTACTAGCCATGTTGTGGCGGACCGGAATCCGCTCATCCAGGATCGCAGGGGTGGTGCCGCACGATGCGACACCCGACAGCATACATCATAAGGGTACATTGTATTACATAGAAAACAAACTGAAACTGTACAAAGTAGTACACTGTTCAGTTACAAACTCATGTATACATTACACAGCGGAAGTTAAATTTGTACAACTCACGCCCGCCTATCTAGCAAAAGTCGGTTGTCCAGCCCTAGGGCAACCCACACTAGCTGCACTCCTCAGCTTAGCGCGGCGTGTACGGCTCCCACTCACCCGTGGTCCCTGACGGAGGGTAACCCTCGCCGGTGGACTCGTAACCCGAGTCCGTGGGTGGCTCCTCACCTGAAAAACACTTAAGCAGCAACCATGAGCACGATGGCTCAACAAGACTTAACCGACTCACCTAGACATGTAACTCTACATGTAGGGTACAACGAACATGGGACGGTAAAATTTCAGCAAACGGACACGCCAACAAATTCATCCTAGTTCATCTTTCAGCCACAAGTTAACAGTTCATGAATCTGAAATTTAGTAAACAATATTTGGTGGCACACAAGTAGCAATACAATTATATCATGACAGCAATATTGAATCATCACGTTTCATATATTAGTCTACATCACGACTCAGTGATCAAGTGGTACTCTTCATCGCGAGGGACGGCGAATCGACTCGATATACACCTGCAGGAATACCCGAAAAGCACGTCACGTACGCCCACCCGTGGAGCTGCACAGCACGCTCACTCGATGCCGTACGGGACAACCTTTCACCCAACAGCCCAAACGTCGAACCGGTCGCACCGAAACGAGTAGGAGGTTCCCTACACGGAGCATCTCCCTATGCCCGTCAGCAGATTTCCACCTTGCTGCCCTAAGCCTACACCTGTAAATCGATGCGTTATGCCTCGACGCCCGGAGGTTTAGGACACATCAGTTTATCGGGGCCCATATATCCGATATGCCTTCGGTACGTTCAAACTTGATCAGCGTGGGCCGCACACGGATTGGTCCTCAATCGACACGGACAGGGCTGCGCACACAAGACTTCCTCTTCTGCGTCCTAGCCCCTGCCTAGTCTCATTTTCATTACTAAAGTGATCTCACATCACTCGAACCAATCCTGTGTGTCCCAAGCCTAAACTCGCGAGTAGATTCCAACTACTCGACTTGTACCGAAGTTCTAAGAATTATTAAGCATAGCCTGTCTACTCGAGGTCTTAGACACTACCCTCACTCTTATAGGAAACTTCTGGTTATGCAAGTGGGGTTCCATACATCCTACACCTAATGCACATTCATACTTCACACTAGACATGTAAAGAAAGCAAAACTTTATCAAAGGGGTTAATGCAAACCGGGGCTTGCCTTGTTGCTGCTGGTCAGTGATTAGGTCTTCGTCCAGAAGAAGGAAGTCGAGCACTTCCGGAGTCTCCTCGCCTTCAGCGACTACATGTTAACCATATGCTATATGCTAATTTAAAATGCAATGTTTGAAGTTGAATAAGTAATTACTATATCTTTAGCTAACCCTCCCCTTTGGTTCTGAAATTTTTATGGTGGCTTGGTAGGGTCCTAAACAGAGTCTTGACCAAGTTTTATTTGAAACAAAGTTCATTTGAGCTTTGTACAAATAAAAGGCTATTTGGTCAATATTAGAGCCTCTAAGGAATTTCAGAGTTTTTCATGGTTCCAACCATTACTTTCTGGAAACTAGAATCTGAGATGGTCCTAATGGAATTGGTTTCATGTCATTTGAAGAATTCTATAGGAAGTTGTGCCCTAAACAAGATTTGAGAAAATCTGAAAAAATGTTTCTGTACTTTTTTCTATTTTCTCAGGGCAGTTCACTTAATCACACTATTAGGGGACTAAATGAACTCAGATGGGTCTGAAATTTTTACTGTGACTCAAGGATTTTCCACTGAACCTCCCAGCCAAATTTCAGTATCTTTCATAAAGTAATCCTACAGATAAAATTCTTAATATTTTAAACTTTAGGGATTTAATTCTGGAAAACTATAAATTTCATGAGCTGAAATTTGTATTGCTGGAAAGTACTCAAAAAACTGAGTTCAGCAAAATTTGGTTCACTGAATTTGAAGCTTCCTAGCAAAAGTTCTATGCATTTGAAGTTTGAACTAACTGGAAAATCTCCAAAATGTTTAAACTCTGCGTGTGGGGCCCACTCCTTAAACCGGCCCACTGAGAACGTGGCCACACCGCAGCCCACGGGGTTTTACCCGCGCTGCTGCACTGAATCCGGCCGCAAAGTGGATCCCCGCGTGAGAACAGAGGCTGACCGGTGGACCCGGCCCCCCTTCATCTACCTCGCGACATCCCGCGACTCCCGTGGCAGTGATTCGCCGGAGCTCTCGCCACCAGCCGTTTCGCTGCACGACCTTCGACGGGTTTCACCGCCTGGGACTAACTTGGCTCGGGGAACACGCTGGTGCTCTCACCGAAGCTCGGCGGTGGCCAGAACCACGCCCGCGACGGTGACAGCGGCTCTCCCTACTCAGGCGATGTCGCTCGAGCTACTCAGGGCCTGATTTTCTGAACGGTTTGCTCCTACAGCTCCACTGTGGCATGCTGAGCACGAATATGAGTTCGGTTGGCCATGGAAACGGCCGAGCTACGTGCTCACCGTCGACCTAGGCCCGATATCGGCTGTGAACTGAAAAAATCGATACCCAGAGTCTATACTCGACGGTTCTTTGTACTTTTTGATCCTGGATTGTCGTGGCAGGGTGTGATCATGCGTGTAGCTCGGTATACCTGGTGATGAGCCGATACCCGCGAATTTTAGGATTTGGGATGGCTCGGCCCTAAGAACACCGAAACATTCCCCGGGAAAATTCTCGCACGACAGTGCATGAAATGATGAACGGTTTAGACTAGAAGGACCAGCACCTTAGGGCGGTTGTTTCTTGTGTTGATCGTCGGGCACGAGGGAGCCTGTGTCACCTGGACGTCAGCGACCAGAGAGCGGCGAACACAGAGCACGTCGCTTCGGTTGTGTGCGGGTGGAACAGAGAGGATGAGGGGAAATTCACGCAGACCGGCGGTTCAACCGAGTGTTTTGTACCCGGCGTCCTCAGCCCCCGAGCAGGAGGTGGCGCGGCGACCGTGTTGGGGCGGGGTTTCACCCGTGCGCTGGCGACCGCAGAGGTGTTCGACCGAGAGACTGAGTCGGTTCGGTCTCTGTATGTCTGACCAGTGGGTCCCTCCCCCCCCCCCTAATTCTTTTTCTGATTGTTCCTTTCTGTTTTTGCTGAAAATATCCCCAGCTACTCACAATTAATTGTGAGACTTAAGCACCAAGTCATAGTTTGAATTTGGTTTCCAAAATTTGAATTTGGTTTGGCAAAATTTGCTTCACATTTGAACTGAAATTCAAATTCAGTTTGAATTATTGCAAATTTGGCTCCCGACAAGATGAAGTCCAATGGGGATGAAAATTGGTGGACTAACTCAGAAAAATGTGCTGAGTTTGAATATGAAGCCAACTTTTGAATTCAAGTGACGAAAGTTGCTGCAATTTGAATTAACATTCAAATTGGCCCCTTTTTGAATTGTCTTCAAAAGTGCCTCAAAAAGTGTTGGATTTGCATGAAATTTGGCCTGATCCTTCCCAAGACTATTTAAAGTCTAGGGTGAGCTCAACCTTGCATGTTCATGTGTAGAAATCCTACTTTGTGAAAGTTAGAGCTTTCCCTTCTAATCACCTTTTGATGGTAGTTACTTGCTCTCCACAAGTATTCACAGGATATCCAAAACAAAAGATGTGGTGTTGTGAGGTGATGGAAAATTTTGCAAGCCCCTTTTCTTGGGCTTTTACATCCCTCCCCCCTTAAAAGAATCTCGTCCCGAGATTACAAAAAGAAGAGACAGCGATGTAATAGGAACTCACCCGTGCTGAGACGCCATGAACTCCGGGTAATTTGAGCGAAGGAATTCCTCGCTCTCTCACGTCGCTTCTTCGGCGGTGTGGTTGCTCCAGAGTATCTTGTAGAACCACAATGTTTGGCTACGCGTGGTCCGTGCCTTCTCATCAATAATTGCCACCGGATATTCTTCATACGTCAAATCCGGTTGCAGCTCGCTGATATCTTCAGTGGGAACAGCAGCTGTATGCTTCAGACATTTTCGTAGTTGTGAAACATGGAAAACGTCATGAACACTAGCAAGAGATGCCGATAGCTCCAGTCTATATGCCGCTGGTCCACACTTCTTGGTGATAGCATAGAGTCCAATGAATCCGGGAGCGAGTTTCCCCTTCACACCGAACCGGTGCACGCCATTCATCGGAGATACACGGAGGTACACGTGCTCCCCGACATCAAAGTGCAGCAGCCTACGCCTCTTATCAGCGTAGCTTTTCTGCCGGGATTGAGCGGCCTTGAAGTTAGCTTGAATCATCCGAACGCGCTCTTCGGCGTCGTTCACCACATCAACCCCGAATGTGACCCTTTCACCGGACTCGCACCAGTTCGATGGGGTGCGGCATTTGCGACCGTAGAGAGCTTCATATGGTGCCATCTTGATACTCGCCTGATAGAAGTTATTGTATGAGAATTTTGTCGACGGTAGGTGATCATCCCAGTTCCCACCGTGGGGGATGGTGACACGACCCCATTGGTCCTGTCGAGCCAGGATCACGCCGAGGGGTGTTGCGTTGCACAACACCGTATAACACACGTCAAAGGTACAAAGCGGAAGCGGAAGTTTTATTACATAAACAAGTTTATGAACATATTTACATCAAAATAAGTTCAGTCTACACTCGCGGGCGTAGACTAAGCATCAAGAGCACGTTCAGCCCTCGAACGTGTCCTTGCTAGCACACACGCACACTAACTCTGCGGCGTGCACGACTCCCACTCGACGGAGTTCCCCTCCTGGGGTTCCGCCTCCTCTTCGGGAGTCCCTTCCTCATAGAACCCTGCAAAAGCTTCAAACACAAGCAGTGAGCACGAAGGCTCAGCAAGTCTGACCCGTCTCACCTAAACATGGAACTTCTACATGAGGGTAATGGGTTACATGAGGTAAAATCATTTGCAAGGACTCGCCTAATTAGTAGAACCTTACTTTCAAGTTTTAGCAGCAGGTTGTGGAGAACCTTACGCGAAGGCACATGAGAGAGCCGCAATCAAACAAGAAACGCATTTCTCTCATGTACTTTGCCCAAAGTTGAAAAGAACTTTAGTTAGCACTAAGCTACAGCATATCATTAACAATCAATGTCCAGCTTTCAATCAGCAACATTTTAACATGTAACTAGCCTGTTCTTTCTACGTCACGGTACAGTGAACAAGTGGTACTCACTGACCGCGAGGGACGGCGATTATAATCGATTTACACCTGCAGGGTTACCCGAACAACCCGTCACGTACGCCCGTACTCGATGTTGCCTACAACAACCATCACGGACGCCGTACGCGACTACCTTTCACCCGTCAGCCAAATATTGAACCGGTCCCATCGTCCCGAGCAAGAGGTCCCTGCACGCGCATCTCTGTGCCGCCAGCTGATTTACACCTCGAGCTCTCAACCTACCCTCTGAACGACGGGCAATGCCTCAATACCCAGCTACCCGAGTTACATCAGTTTCCCGGTTCCCATATAGCCGGTAGGTCTTCGGTACTGTTCTAGCTTGTTCAACAGGCCCGCACACGGCTCGGTCCTCAATCGACACAAACGGAGCTACAGCACACAGGCCCCAAAGTCCTGCTGCCCTTACTCTCCGCTCGGTCTCATTTTCTTGCCATGTGTATCATGTGCTATCTCTACCCGAGCAATGTGCCTCTAGCCTATGCTCGCGAGTAGTCCCAACTACTCGACTTGTACCGAATCTTACTCTATCCTAGCAATGCAGTGGCTAACGGAGTTTGCAATCCTAAACCCCAACCCATGGTTTTCTTGGCTATGCAGTGGGGTTTCCAAACAAGACTCTAATGCACAGAAGAAAGGAAACAAGTATGTGCTCAAAACAATAAAAATTTGTAAAAATGGTTAATGCAAACCGGAGCTTGCCTTGCTGCTCTTGGTCGTAGGCTAGCTGTTCCACCGGAGTAACGAAGTCTAGGACTTCGGGTTCCTCCTCGACCTTAGCGACTACATGATAAGAGCAATGTATGTATTAATTTAAATGCATTTGTATTAACTTTGAAGTTGTGAAATCTACCATCCTTGCTAGACAGACCCAATGACTGTGAAACTTTTACTGTGGCTTGGTTACAACCTAAACAAAGACTTGGTCAAGTTTTAGTTGCAGCAAAGCTCATTTGAGCCCTCCACAAATAATTATGTCCTTGACCTTAATTGGAACTCTCAGGGTGTTCTAGGAATTTTCATGAGACAACTATGACTTTCTGAAAACTAGATTTTCAGAGGGTTCTAATGGAGTTGGTCTCACTTAATTTGGAAGTCTCTAACTAAAGATATGAGCTAAACAATTTCAGAGAAATTTCTGAAAATATTTCTGAACATTTTCTATTTTCTCTGGAACAGTTTCACTAATCACACCATTAGGTGGACTAAATGAGCTCAAATGGATCTGAAATTTTTATGGTAGTTCAAGGATATTTTGGTGAATATCACAGCAAAATTTCAGGATTTTCCTCCACAGGATTCTCCAGTTAAAATTCCTAACAGTTTAAACTTTAAGGAATTAATTCTGGAGAAATAAGGAATTTCATGAAGTGAAACTTGATTTTCTGGAAAGTACTCAGGGAGCTGAATCTAGCAAAATTTGGTTCACTCAATTTGGAGCTTTCTAGCCAAAGTTATAAGGATTTGAAGTTTGAACTAAAACTGAAATTCGGGGAAAAGTTTAAACTCTGGCTTGTGGGCCCCGCACACAGTGCGTCGTCTCCCTCCTCGCGCCAACTGCGCTGCGGCGGCGTTCTCCGGCGACCCTCACCGGAACTGAGTTCCCGGCTACCCCCCGGCCCGAAACTTGCCGCCTGCCCCTTCTCCGACCCCCTGGACTCGATGGTAGGGTCGCCGGTCGCCGGCGATGACCGGAAACCCGTGCGCACCGGTTACAGCACCTGCTAGGGTTCCGGTGAGGTCGGTCCCGCTCTCCCGTGCACCAAATCGACCGGAAATCGGTCGGAGAGCATCAGTAGGGCATGGGAAACACGAACTAGGGCTGGGTGGAAGCTAGAAATACCGGCAACTAGGCTCTCGACGGTGAGCCGAGGTGTTCAGCCATGGCGGCGGGGAAAACAGCCATATCGTGGCCGATTCTCGATGGTTTTCTCTAATCCCAGTTCGAGCGTGGGCGCTATTGTGCGTAGAAGCTACTAGGTAACGAGCTCGTCCAACCTTCGTGCATAGAGCACGAATTTCACCCGAAGGTGAGCTCGGTTCTTATGAACTGATCAAGAATAAATTTGGAAATTCTCGACCGAGGGTTGATCAATCGCCAAACGGCTTTCGGCTACTCCATCTACATACAATCACGCACCTTTCTTGTGTAGAGAAGAGGACGTGACAACGGCTGTGCCGTGCTGTCCACGAGAGCCCGATCGGCGGCGATGTTTGGCTCGCCGGAGAAATGGCTCGTACAGCTCGAGGAAGCTTGCTCACTGGCCAAACCGGAGTGTGGGAGGTTGCTCTCGATCCCTTGGTGCCGTTTTGCTGTGGAGGAGGCTGTGCTCGCGAGTGATCGGCTTGATCAAGCGGGAGCTCGAGCGGCGGTGATGGCAGTGGGAAAAACGGCCGAGTATGCCGGCAGCTCGGGGAGTGAGTGATCGGAGCACGCCGGGGAGGGAATAAATAGCCCGGCGGCTGGTCTCCGGCTTGGGGCGCGCAGCAGGAGCTGGCGCCGGCTGCCCCCCTTCGGTGGCGCGCGCACACAGCAGCCGGGAACCGACTGAACTGTGTTTCAGTCGGTTTGTATTGAGGCAGAGACTGACATGTGGGTCCCACCCCTCCTTTTAACCTCTGAAATTTACTCCTAACAGCTGTGGTAAACAGTGAACCCTATACTACCCTTGGCAATTCAAATTATTCACCCATGAGCCATTTAAATTGATCAAAGTTCAAATGAGGTTTGGTTTGAATGAATTTCAGCACAAGTTCAGTTTGAAATTCAAATAAAGTTTGAATTTCTCCCCCTTAGCTCATGTCAAGATTAACTCCAAATGGAGTGAAACTTAGTGTGGGAGCTCACAAAAATGTGCTGAGTGAGAATATGCCTCCCACTTTTAAATTCAGTGGGTGGAAACAGTTTGAATTTGAATATGGTTTCAAACTGCCCTCCTCCTATCTATACCCAAAATGACCTCAAAAAGGTTTTGAATTTGGGTGAAACTTGGCATGGACATTCTTAGCAAAGTGTAGGAGTTTTCATATGTCCAGCCCATCTATATCACATGTGGGAAATACCACTTTTGCAATGTGTGAGTTTGTTCTCTAATGAGCATGTTGATAATTGTTATTTGCTCTTCATTTGTGTTCATCATTCTTGCTCAAATGAGGTGTGTGGTGTGGTGATGAACACTGCAAATGGGTGTCAAAAACTGAGACCCTTACATTCCTCCCCCCTTAAAAGAATCTCGTCCCGAGATTATAAGGTGAAAATGAGAGAGAGGACGGTGGAAAATTACCGGATATGCGACGTGAGAAAGTCGGGGTAGTTAGTGCGAAGGAATTCTTCGCTCTCCCATGTCGCTTCGTCCATGGAGTGATTACTCCACAGAACCTTGTAGAACCACAACGTACGGTTGCGTGTGGTTCGGGCCTTTTCATCAATAATCTGCACCGGTTCCTCCCGATAGGTGAGATCCGGTTGCAGTTCTTCAATGTCTTCCAGCTGAACGGTAGTTGATAGCTTGAGACACTTCCTCAGCTGGGAAACGTGAAAGACGTCGTGCACACCAGAAAGTGCTTCTGGTAATTTCAGTCGGTATGCCACCGATCCACATCTTTCGGTAATCTGGAATGGACCGATGAAGCGGGGCGCTAACTTTCCTCTCACCCCAAATCTGTTTATGCCCTTCATTGGAGACACCCGTAGATATACGTGATCTCCAACTTCGAATTGTAATGGGCGCCTTCTCCGGTCCGCATACTGTTTTTGACGGGATTGAGCGGCTTTTAGGTTTGCTTGAATCAGTCGAACCTTTTCTTCCGCGTTGTTGACAAGGTCAATCCCGAAGGTAACCCTCTCGCCAGACTCACACCAGTTCAATGGTGTGCGGCATTTCCTGCCGTATAGCGCCTCGTAGGGCGCCATCTTGATGCTGGCTTGGTACCCATTGTTGTACGAGAACTCGGCTAACGGCAAGTGATCATCCCAATTCTTGCCGTGGTCGATAGCGCAAGCTCGTAGCATGTCTTCTAGAATCTGATTTACCCGCTCGGTTTGTCCATCCGTCTGCGGGTGGTAGGCTGAACTACGGATCAGCTTCGTCCCCAAGGCAGCGTGTAGCTGCTCCCAAAAACGGGACACAAATAAAGTGCCCCGGTCCGATATGATGGTACGGGGTACGCCGTATAAGCATAGGATCCGTGAGATGTACAGTTCAGCGTACTTCTTGGCGTTGTAGTTGGTGTTGACCGGGATGAAATGGGCAACTTTGGTGAGCCGATCGACGATCACCCACACAGAATCATGTTTCTGTAAGGTGGTGGGTAAACCGACGACGAAATCCATGCTCACGTCCTCCCACTTCCAGGCAGGAATGCCCAGTGGTTGCAGCAGTCCCGGTTTCCGCATATGGTCTGCCTTCACCCTTCGACATGTATCACACTCGGACACGTATTTGGCAGTCTCTCGCTTCATCCGTGTCCACCAAAACTTTCTTCTGAGTTCTTGATACATTTTGTTGCTGCCGGGGTGAATAGAAAATTTTGATAAGTGAGCCTCATCAAAGATTTTCTTCCGTAGCTCCGGGTTTCGGGGTACGACGATCCGGTCCTTGAACCACAGGACGCCGTCTCCGTCCTTCCGGAAACATTTCAACTCCCCACTGTCTACACGTCTCCGCAAATGGGACATACCCTTGTCATTCCTCTGGGCTGCCGCTATCTCTTCACGGATGGTGGGGATCAAAGCTAGGTTGTAGAGAGCTCCGTGTAGAATCACATGTAGTGGTGGTTCGCCCTCTTCCAACGGTGTGATGGTCAGATTATTGACGTGTGACTTGCGGCTTAGCGCGTCCGCCACAACGTTTGCCTTGCCCGGATGATAATGGATCTCTATCTCGTAATCCTTTATCAGTTCTAACCATCTTCGTTGCCTCATGTTCAGCTCCTTCTGAGTGAATATGTACTTGAGGCTTTTGTGGTCGGTGTATAAATGTACGAGGTTACCGAGTAGGTAGTGCCTCCACATCTTCAGTGCAAGTACCACGGCAGCGAGCTCCAAGTCGTGAGTTGGATAATTCCGCTCATGGTTCCTAAGCTGCCGTGATCCATACGCGACCACTCTTCGGTCTTGCATCAGCACACATCCGAGCCCAATGCCAGATGCATCGCAGTACACATCGAACGGTCTTGTTGTGTCTGGCTGCGCCAAAACCGGTGCTGATGCCAGGTGCTTGACTAAAGCCTTGAATGCTGCTTCACATGCTGGACTCCAAACATATTTGGTAGCCTTCTTCAGCAGCTCTGTCATTGGCTTGGCAATCTTCGAGAAGTTCGGAATGAACCTCCGATAATATCCCGCGAGTCCGAGGAAACTCCGTACCTCATGCACAGTTCTCGGGGATTTCCAATTCAGCACTTGCGTGATCTTGCTCGGGTCCACAGCGATACCCTCTGCTGAGATGATATGCCCGAGGAAAGGCACTTGCGATATCCAAAACTCGCATTTGCTGAATTTTGCGTATAACTTGTGATCCCGCAGCCGTTGCAAGACTATACGCAGATGTTTCTTGTGATCTTCCTCTGACTTGGAGTATATCAGGATGTCGTCGATGAAGACCATGACAAACTTGTCCAGCTCCGGCATGAACACCGAGTTCATTAAGTACATGAAGTGAGCTGGAGCATTGGTGAGGCCAAAGGACATGACCAGGTACTCATAAAGCCCGTACCTTGTCGAGAAAGCTGTCTTTGGAATGTCCTCCGCCCTTATCTTAATTTGATGGTACCCGGATCTTAAATCCATCTTGGAAAAGATCCTTGCTTCGACCAACTGATCAAACAACATGTCGATCCGTGGCAACGGGTACTTGTTCTTGATGGTTACGGCATTTAACGGACGATAGTCCACGCAAAGCCGCAACGTTTCATCCTTCTTCTTGACAAATAATGCCGAACAGCCCCATGGCGAGGAGCTCGGCCTAATAAAACCCTTCTCCAGAAGGTCCGTGAGCTGAGTCTTTAGTTCAGCCAACTCCTTAGGCGCCATCTTATACAGCCTTCGGGATATTGGCATGGTTCCTGGTGCGAGTTCAATCTTGAACTCCACCTCTCTATCGGGTGGCATCCCCGGCAAATCATCCGGGAATACATCAGGGAACTCTCGGACCACTGGAATGTCTTCCAATCTGATAGTTGTGGCTTGATAGACACTTGGAAGTTTTATTTCTGGACTGTCCAGAAATAATAAGTGAGAACCGTGCACTTCTAAGTTTAAGTGCACGACTCGAAGGACGGTGTCTAAAACAGCGCCGTGGCGGGTTAACCACGACATCCCTAGGATGACATCGACCTTCTGTCCCTCTAAGATAATGAGAGACGTGGGGTACACTCTACCCGCTAAGCATAATGGTACTTTGGAGACCATTACGCTTGCTGAAATCTTCCCACCCGGTGAACAAATTAAATATGGACTATCGGTGGGTAGTATTGGCAAACTGTGTTTAGCAATGAAAGCTTGGCTAATAAAATTATGCGTGGCGCCTGAATCAAATAGTACTATAGCGGGATGCTGGTGGAGTTGGAACATACCCGCAAGGATTGGCTCGCCCTCCGGCACGTCCTCAATGGCAAGCTGGTGGACAGTACCGGGCCTAGGGTTTGCCCGCCGCGCATTAGTAGGGTTCCGGGGTTGATTCCTCCCCGGAAACTGTGGTGCCACTCCGCCGCCTTGCCTCTCCGGGCAACTGCTCGCGAAGTGTCCTGGACGACCACACTTGTAACATGTGGCCGCTGCTGGTGGAGTACTCGGGGGACGAAAGCCAGGCATGCGTTGCGGAGGTGCAAACGCACGCGGCATCGCCCGCTGCTGCTGCTGTTGTTGCGGTGGTGCTGGCAGTGCCGGCCGGAATGCCGGTGAAGAGTACGGCCGACCGCGGAACGGCATCGACCGCTGTGGTGGTTTCCAGCGTGGACCTGATGGTGGGCGATTCACCATCCGAAACTTCTGAGAAGGACCGCCTCCTTCTCCCATTCCAGGTTCTCCCATGGCTGGAAGACCCAAGACTACCGGTACGCCCAATACCGGGGGCACGAGGTCCTGCAATGCATGCACCTCGTCCATAGCCTGGTTGTAGTCCTCTTCCCAGCCTTGTCCTTCCTCAATAGCGTCGTCCCGTTCTTGAGCAAGGTCCTCATTCTGCTGGGTTAGGGTCTGCACCAGCTCTTGCAACGCCGCGATGTCAACACGGCTCTTCTTCTTTGCCTTCTTCAGACGACGCAACTGATTGTGTTGTTCATTCAGTCGCTTGATCGTCGGAAGGAGCACATTGCGGAGTGCACTGTGAGCACTCTCAAAATGATCTCCACGGCTTGTGCTCTCCTTGAGCTTGGTGGCGAGATGCTCCGTATGAACAGCTTGGCTGTCCATCACAGCGTTTCCCGCCCTCATTTGGAGGCTGAGGTTTGCCTCCGCGGGGTTGTACCTTGGGCAAGTCGGGTCTGTTGCCTCCAGGTACCTTTCTTCCCACACATGCTGAGCTCGTCCCTCCACCGGAACGAGTGCGTATGGAGTTCCCTCCATAGCCTGCACGTGTAGTTAGCAGAAACGTGACATAGTGTCACGGGCTGCCACTTGCCACATCCCTTCTGGTTGTCTTCCTCTCACCGTGACGGTGAATGGCACCCAACCGGGTGGCGTAGGTCCTGCGGGAACCTCGACATGGATTATCCACGTCTTGCTCCCCTCTTCGCCTTCCTCCTTGGCGAAGTATTGCGGCATCTGGTTGTACCCGAAATATTGGAGCATTTGCCACAATGCTTCCGGGTAGCCGCTACGGTCAGAGCAGTGGGAAACTACCCACCCGTTCTCCAACCGTTTATCTGCTGCCATCTGTAAAAATATATTTGAGAAATGTCAGATATTTATTTAAACAGTAAACCATTGAGTTATAACATAAGATATGTCATTGAACCCATAACACTTGGAAACATAGTTCAAATTTTTAAACAAATTTGACTGCTGATCTGCTGTTACCATGACAGCCCTGACCAGTTTCCATATCAATCTGATTTAGGCCAGGTTAAAAGCAAAACCAGTCCTGGAGCTCAACATCAAAGTTAAAGTTAACTTCAATAGCTTTCCAGAAAGTATTTGGTTGGCCTAAGATCTGTCCTGGTTCAAAAGTTATGAGATGTCAAAGTTAACAGAATTTCTGGGAACAATTGGACAGCACCTCCCTGCCTTAGGTACTGATTTGCTCCAAGAATCCCAGTCAATTCTGTTCCTAATCTGACAAAACTTTCTGTTACAAAGTTGTAACCCATCTCATAAGCTTTCCAGAACTACCTCATTTTCTATTTTTGGATTTTTATGCAGGAAGTTATGCTTAATTTACAGAGAGTCTACAGAGAGTCTTTGTTCCGTCCTGTTTTCTGGGCAGTTTCAACTCTACGGAATTTTTCGAGTGGTTAAGGGATGAAACACCTCTGGAACTCAACAGAAAAGTTGTAAAGCTCCTCCAAAGCTTTCCAGAAATGTATCCTACGACCCCAACCTCGAAAGAACTCAACCTCTAACCTCTGATTAACTTCGGCCTTGATTCAGCTGAAAACAGAGTGCTCTGTCCTTAACCTCCTATAAGTTGAAAACTTATTAGCTTTGAATATCCTGTTCAAGGGAAGGAGTTACATCAATTTTTACTACTTTGGATCAAAACCTTCAAATTTTTAAATGAAGTTGTTCATTTAGTTGGGTGTGACGTCGATGCGTCACCAGCTTATGTCGGTACTACGTCCTCACAAAGAAAAACTGTAACACCCCAAATTTTTAGTCAAGACTTAAATTTTGATTTAGAACCATAAACCATGTTCAGAGGGGAATTTAGAAATTTTTGGACGTATTGCATGTTTTGCAAAAATTCAAATTCAAACTGGAATTCAAATTATACTCAAAACAGAAATGAAATGAAAAAGAAAAAGGAAAGCCAGAAAAAAACTGGCCAGTGGGCCGAAACCCCAGCCGGCCCAGCTAACCCCCGCGCAGCCCGCCCCCGCGCGCGCCGCTCTGCCCCTCGCTGACATGTGGGACCCGCCTGTCATCCCTAACCCCGCGACCCCGGACTCTCTCCCGCGCGCTCGATCGCAACCGATCGGGAAATCGTGTTTTGCGGCCGAATTCTGGAACTAGCGGACTCCAACTCGATCACAACAGAACCACCGCCCTCCCCCGGCTATAAAACCCACCGATCCGATCAGTTTTTCGCACGCGATCGCCGATTTTCACTCCGGTGAGCACCGAGACTTCGCCGGTGAATTTTGGCCGATCTAAGCTCGGAAACTCTGATCTAACTCGCTAGTTTTGATCCACCGCCTCCGGGGAACTTTGCAGGTGCAGAAAACCCGAAGACTTACGGTGCAAATCCAGCTCCGACGAGCTTCGCCGTGGTTTTGCCTCGGACCTCGCCGCCGAGCACTTTCCAGGACCCCCGAGCTCGAGAAAACCCCCGAGGTGAGATCCCTGACCTCCCCTCTACCGATCTAGGCCATAAGATCACAGTTCTAGGTAGAATTCTCGAGGATCCGAAAAATTCCGGCGAGATCGCCGCTTCCCGCCGCCGTGCGCCGCCGGCAGCGCCGCCCGCGCTCGATCAGAGCGACGTGGCCGCTTGTGCGCCGTTTATTTTAAATCGCACGGTAGACTTTAAAACCCCGCGTACCGGTTCGATGTTATAATCTCAGCCGTCGGTTTAAAATCAGACGGTCCACGTCAGTCCCGCGTTATAAAGACTGGAATTCTTACGTGCTACCCCCTGGGGTTCTCTGGAATTGAGAGCTAGCCCCGGAAACTTCAGATCTAGCCCCTGGAACTCCAGAAAATCATGTAAATTCATTTAAAAATCAGTTTTAGCCCCTAGACTTAATAGAAATTAAGAAAAACACCTCTGAAGAGTGTAGCTAGACCCCTGGAGATTATGAAAATAATATTATATACCCTGTAATGGGGTGAATTCATTATTTTAGCCCTGTTTAGTATTTAATTTAGAAAATTGAAAATGTAACTAGTGTTTAAATATTAAAAAGGGGGACAAACCTAATTGTCAAAATTAGTAAAAACTTTCTCAGTACTTAGAAAACTTTGGAGTAAGATAAAAATATATTTTTGGGGCTGAAATAAATCTGTTTCATAAATTATTCACATTTAATAGTATAGGGGCACATTCTTAAGTAAAGAATAGTTAAAGAAAAATAGGAAAAATAATTATGAAATAGTATACATCAGAAGCCAAGGTCAAAATATGATCTTAAATTATTTAGGACCAGAACCTAATCTGTTTAGGTAGTGTGTATTACTAATTTAATAATAAAATGCACAATTATGCATAAGAATATAAATCTGAAAATATAGAAACTAGTAAATAATAAATGGAGTTTCTAAAGTACAAAGAATTCAGTTTAGGGTTGATAGAAATTATGAAGGCACCTATGGAGAAGAAAAATACTCTTCATACATATTTGGTAGTTTAATATATAAGGAATTTATTTAAAACTGAAACACACATATATACATATATATGTATATATATATATATTATGTGAGTATAAATATGAACACCAAAGTAGGAATCATACACATGTAAATAGAAGTGTGTGCAAGCCCCAAACCAACACACATAGAGTATCCACAACACATAAAATGGTAAAGAAAATTTCATAAATGTGAATGTGTTGTTTGTATGAAGTAGAAGTGTGAACTATGTCTTATGATTGTTGTTTTCCTTTTGCTATGTGTGATGGTATGGAGTAGAACCTGTTCAAGAGCAAGCTATCAGTTTTCAAGATCAGGACTACTCATTTCAAGAGCAGCAAGAAGGAGGCAAGTGTCCTTGACCACTTTGATCCTATGCTAGGATGTGTAGATAGAATTATTTGCATTGTCAAATGAAATATGAAACCCATGCTAGGAAAGTTTCCCTAGAATTTCATTACCCTGTTTCCTTGTAGCTTGGGTTGGGATTTATTTTACCATGTCATATATTTACATGCATTTGCTTAGCCATGCTTAGAATGGGATATTTGGGACATGAGATCATCAGTTTATATTACCATACTCTTGAATGAGACATTGTGAATTATGTAGAGGTAGGGATCAAGGCAAGTTGGATGTTTTGGTTGTGTGCTGGGTGCACGAGACTTGGGTTTGTGTTTAGTACTTGCCTGGATCCTAAGGACCGGTTCATGGAGCATGTAACCCGGCTTTACAGTGCCAACCACATGCTGAGATGGGGCAGCTTAGCCAATTAATTAGGTGTATCCCCGGCGTAGTATGGGTGTGTTGGATGGTGCGGGGAGTAGGTGTCAGCTGGACTACCATATGAACCGCAAGGCTCAAGAGGGGGCCACTGCAGCGGGGTTGGAGCCTCTTGTATGCTGTTAGGGGTGAAACCTCAGTGGGCCCACGCTCGTCGGGAATCCCTTTGTAAAGGCTTTGTAGTGATCTCTTGGCCGCACACCTGGGAAGTGTGAATGTGGAACGTAGCCACTGGCATAATGGAGGTTCTTTTAGTCCACCCGGCAACGGGGGATGAAATCACTACTTGTGGGTACAGTGGTACAAACTCTGCAGAGTCAAAACTGTCTTGACAGCCGTGCTCACGGTTAAGAGCGGCCTGGACTTATTCATGATTAGAGGATTGACGGTTTTGGAGGTTAAGCGGGAAGCTTAACATTGGAAATGATGTTATGATTATTTGGTTATGATGATTGGGATGGGAGATTGGGACCATTTCACCTGTGTAGTAATGTAGATGCTTAATAAGCTAAGGTGATAGGTATTAATTGCGTAGTGCTTTAACCATGAGTTCAACCTCTCCTTGTTCTAGCCATGCATGATATAATTTTCCCACACTTGCTGAGTACCATTGGTACTCAACCTTGCATATTTGTTGGTTTATATTGCTGCTCAGGTCAAGATAATGAGGTGGTGTATAATGACCAAGACTTTGGACCCGAGGAAGGATTCTAGGTTCATGAAGACCCCCCCCAGGCAACACCTGTGATGGAGCCCCAAAGAATAATTTTCCGCTGCTAGTTTATTTTCCTTGTGATGAACTTATTATTGTCCATCGAGACATTTACTATGTAAGACTTACTTATATTCGACACCTGGCTTGTAATAAATGATGCTTCACTATTTGTCGTCACATGTATGAGCAAATGATCCTGGCATACATGTGATATTCACTTGGTTGTTTCTTCGGAAAAACCGGGTGTGACAGAGGTGGTATCAGAGCCAAGGTTGCCCGTAGGAACGTGGACCTAGGTAGAAATGGACGTATTTAAGGGCCCTATTTTCTTAAAAACTATTTTCCAAAGGTGTGGGTGGAAAAAGTGTTATTAAAGGAGTCATTTTCTTCATCTTACCCCAACTTTCATTTAAAATAGGATTTTTGTTTGAGATTTTATCTAACCTAATTTTAAATTCTTTTGTTTTAGATGGTTCGCATGATTCGCACCGCTCGTAAGTCCACGGGAGGGAGAGTTCCCGTAGTTGCCCTTGCTGAAAGAGAGGAGAGTCGTCCAGTGACGTACCTTTCCTACGGATTGGCAGTAGGAGATTTGTTGCGCCGTCTTCGACGTATGCTCGAAGCCGCCGGCAATACGGGCAAGCTCATCATCCACTATAACTCCACCAGGACCATCCGTGAGAAGAGGGAAGAATGGAGTTCGGAGATGAGGATTATACACGAGAATCAGCTGCTTAAGATCCACCACTCTCCAGCTTGTCGAGCAACACAAGTTGACGCGGAGAGAGATGTCACTTGGGAGGCCATCACCTGCCAGAGTCACATCTATCGTCGCCACTTGGACAAAACTGAGTACATGTATGTCCTCCAACGTGAGAGTGGTACTACGGAGTACAAGTACCCACCGGTGCAGCAAGGGACTTCCCATGAGCACATGGACTTGTGCTTGGAGGATGCTGCTATGCTCAGCACTCGACTGCAGGAGTGTCAACAAGAACTTCAGGATGTCCGAGACACTCTGAAGGAGACGGAGGCATTGCTGCGAGCTTGCTTAAAGACGAGAGAAAGAGGAGATGGAAATGAACTGTGTGTCACCGTAAGTGATCCATGGACCCCTGACTCCCCGGATCGCCGAGCAATCAGGCGTCGTCGCACTTCTCCACCAGCAGCCTCCCCACCCAAAGCAGAGTCAGAAGGTAGCCGAAATGAGGAGGAAGATCCCGAGGAGCCAGCTCAAGAGGATGAGTAGTGTAGAGTCTTTCCCCTAGCTAGCAAGAGGTCGAGTAGTCGAGTCGTTACGTATTTAATGGTGTGATAATGCTTGGTGTGTGACGTGAGTTGTGGAAGCCATGAGCAAGTGTCCACAGCCTCGTCTTCAGATTGTTTTGCTTTGGTGTGTGAACCCACAGGAAATAATAGTGCATTTATTGGGTGTGAAATATAAAACCCTCGTAAGATTTTAACAAAACTTCAACACTTCAAAGTACAAACAAGTGAAAGTAGTAAGATGATACTAGATGCTTTCAAATTAACATTTGTTGATTCTGCCAGATGGCCGGAAGAGGAAAAGGACGTGCTGCCAACCCCGCCAACAACAATGATGAGGCATGCAACTCTCATCTTTCTGGAGGCCAGAACCGGGGTGGTCGCCGTGAAGAAGTTGATCCTCTCCACCAAATGCTGGAGAATCAAAATCAGCTCATCCAGAACTTGACTCAAGTAGTGGCCAACTTGCATCAAGTTCCACCTCCACAAGCTGCACCACGCCAACCAAGGTTGAGTGAGTTTCTAGGAACTCAACCTCCAAAGTTTGCAAGTGCTGCTGAACCTCTGGAGGCAGATGATTGGCTGAAGACCATTGAAAGTAAGATGAGAATCATACAATGCCAAGGGTATGAGAGGGTGCTGTTTGCCTCTCATCAATTGCAGGGACCTGCTGCTGATTGGTGGACCGCCTACGTGGCCGCCCATCATGACCCTGAGAGCATCACTTGGGAAGAGTTCAAGCGTAGCTTCCGCAACCATTACATCCCAAGGGGTGAACTCAAAAACAAGAGGAAAGAGTTTTTGGGACTGCAGCAGGGAAACATGACGGTGAGGGAATACCTCACTAAATTCACTCAACTATCCCGTTATGCTCCACGAGACATAGAGACAGATGAGCAGAAACAAGATTGTTTCGTGGAAGGACTTACCGCAGAGATGCAGTGTGCAATGTCCTCCAATGAGTATGAAAGCTTTCAAAAGATGGTGGACAGAGCATTTGTGGTGGAAAGGAAGCTGAAGGCCCTGGAAAATGAGAATAAGAGGAAGGCTGGGTGGTCACATCAAGCCTCAGGGAGCAACACCCGCCCACGTATGATGCAGCAACCTACGGGGCAGACAAGCCGTGCTGCGGTACCCTATTCAGCACCAAGAGGGTACAACCCAAACTACAGGCCTCCCGCAGCACCAGCACAGCCGCAACGTCAGTTTGTACAACAGCCTCGCCCCGCATATCCACCTCGACCAGCAGTGCAAGGACCCCCAGACCAACCCCAAGACAACAAGGGCCAAGCATCTAAGATTGGGGTGCAATGTTTCAGCTGTGGTGAAGTGGGGCACTACGCCCATAAGTGTCCAAAGAAGAAGCCCACGCAGCCACAGCAGCAGAACGTAATGAGAGGACGGGTGAACCACGTCACTATGGAGGAAGCACAAGAGGCACCCGACGTGGTAGTTGGTAAGTTTCCTGCCAATTTACACCTTGCAACTCTGCTGTTTGATTCTGGTGCTACCCATTCGTTCATTGCTCAAGGGTTTGTTAAGAAGCATGACCTAGCAACCACACAAATGAACCATATGCTAGCGGTAAATTCTCCAGGTGGAGAAATAAGGACAAGACAAGTGTGTCCCAAAGTGAACCTAGACATTAATGGGGTAGTATTTACCGCTAACCTCATAGTGATCGATTCACAAGGGATAGATATTATTTTGGGTATGGATTGGTTGACCAAACATAAAGGAATCATCCATTGTTCGACCAGAACGGTGGAACTAACTCACCCTAGTGGCACAAGAGTAAAGTTCATAACGATACATGAGCCTAGGAGGGACATTAAATTAAATCAAGTGGAGGTGAAAGTTGAGGAAATCAGGACTATCAGGGAATATCCAGATGTTTTTCCGGAGGAGTTGCCAGGAATGCCTCCCGACCGTGACGTGGAATTCGCAATCGAGCTAGTACCGGGAACAGCCCCGATATACAAGAGACCTTATCGAATGGACTCCAAGCAGCTAGAAGAGCTCAAGGATCATTTGAGGGAATTGACGGAAAAGGGGTATGTTCGCCCTAGTTCCTCACCATGGGGAGCTCCGGTAATATTTGTGCCTAAGAAAGATGGAACTCAAAGGTTATGCGTGGATTACCGTGCCTTGAATGAGGTGACCATCAAGAACAAGTATCCATTACCCCGCATTGAAGACTTGTTTGATCAGTTGAGGGGAGCTTGCGTGTTCTCGAAAATTGATCTCAGGTCGGGATACCACCAACTTAAGATAAGACAATCTGATATTCCCAAGACAGCTTTCGTATCTCGGTACGGACTGTATGAATACACTGTCATGCCTTTCGGGCTAACCAATGCCCCGGCATATTTCATGTACCTCATGAACAAGGTATTCATGGAATATCTGGACAAATTTGTGGTGGTTTTCATAGATGATATTCTCGTCTTCTCCAAAGATGAAGAAGAACATGAGAAACATCTAAGGTTGGTGTTACAAAGGCTGAGAGAACACCAACTATATGCCAAGTTGAGCAAGTGTGAGTTTTGGCTAAAGAGAGTTCCCTTTTTAGGGCATATAATCTCGGAGGGAGGAATCTCCGTAGATCCCGCCAAAATCGAAGATATCCAGAAATGGAAAACCCCTGAAAATGTCGGGGAAGTTCGAAGCTTTTTGGGATTGGCTGGATACTATCGACGGTTTATTGAGGGATTCTCCAAGATCTCGAGACCTCTCACCAAACTATTGGAAAAGGGAATCATATTCACCTGGACGCCACAGTGCGATACGAGCTTTCAGGAGCTAAAGAAGAGATTGACAACAGCCCCCGTGTTGGTTATGCCAGATATGCAGAAGAATTTCACGGTGTACTGCGATGCCTCTGGAAACGGGTTGGGATGTGTTCTCATGCAAGAGGGACATGTCGTGGCATATGCATCCCGGCAGCTTCGGAAGCACGAGAAGAACTATCCTACACATGACTTAGAACTAGCTGCAGTGGTACACGCGTTGAAAATTTGGCGGCACTATTTGATGGGGAAGAGGACAGAGATATATACGGATCATAAGAGTTTGAAGTACATATTCACACAGCCAGATCTCAACCTTAGACAAAGGAGATGGTTAGAGCTAATCAATGACTTTGATGTAGGCATCAACTATCATCCCGGGAAAGCAAACGTCGTGGCCGATGCCTTGAGTCGGAAAGTGCAGGTCAATAAGTTGAGCTTGAAGGATATGCCTGCAGAATTGAAGGACGAGGTTATAAGGCTTAATCTATGTCTAGTAAATAGTGGTGAAGCCATCGCCATGGAAGTGGACTCCACACTTGAGCGAGACATACGCGAGGGACAAAAGAATGATGAGAAGGTACAAGAGATCAGACAGCTCATCAAGGAAAATAAAGCTCCTGGTTTTAGAGAGGATGAACAAGGAACGGTGTGGCACGGGAAAAGGATCTGTGTGCCAGAAGTAAAGGAGATTCGTAAATTAATTTTGAAGGAGGCGCACGATTCCGACTATTCCATTCATCCTGGGAGTACGAAGATGTATCAGGACCTCAAAAGCAGGTATTGGTGGTATGGCATGAAGCGAGATGTCGCGGAACATGTTGCCCTATGTGACACATGTCAGTTGGTGAAAGCAGAACATCAACGACCCGCGGGATTGCTGCAACCACTCAAAGTGCCTGAATGGAAGTGGGAAGAGATCAGCATGGACTTTGTCGTGGGATTGCCTAGGACCCAGTCCGGGTATGATTCAATATGGGTTATTATTGATAGGCTAACCAAGGTAGCTCATTTCATCCCTGTGAAAGAAAGCTACAGCGGATCCAAATTGGCAGAATTGTACATGTCAAGGATTGTGTGTTACCATGGAGTGCCGAAGAAGATAGTGTCGGATCGAGGGACGCAGTTCACCTCGAGGTTTTGGCAAAAGTTGCATGAAACCATGGGAACCCATCTGAATTTCAGTTCTGCCTATCATCCCCAAACTGACGGGCAGACGGAGAGAACCAATCAGATCCTTGAAGATATGTTAAGGGCATGTGCACTCAAAAACAATAGGAGTTGGGACAAAAACTTACCGTATGCGGAGTTTTCCTATAACAACAGTTATCAAGCTAGTATGAAGATGTCACCGTTTGAAGCTTTGTATGGAAGGAAGTGCAGAACTCCCCTATTTTGGAACCAAACAGGAGAAAGTAAAGTGTTTGGTCCCGAAGTGCTACAAGAAGCCGAGGCAAAGGTGAGGGAGATTCGCAACAACTTGAGGATAGCACAGACACGCCAGAAGAGTTATGCTGATGTACGAAGAAGAGAGCTCGTTTTCAACGTGGGAGACTATGTTTATCTCAAGGTGTCCCCTATCAGAGGACTTCGTCGGTTCAAGGTGAAAGGGAAGTTGTCACCTCGATACATCGGACCCTTTCAAGTTTTGGAAAGAAAAGGCGAAGTGGCGTACCAACTAGAGTTGCCGGTTCATCTGTCGGACGTGCACGATGTGTTCCATGTGTCGCAACTCAAGAAATGTCTGAGGACGCCTGAGGAGGTGTTACCCATGAACGAAGTGGATGTAGCTGAGGATTTGTCTTATGCCGAGCAACCATACAAGATTTTGGAGACAATGGAACGCCTCACCAGAAATAAGAGAATCAGGATGTGCAAGGTGCAGTGGAAACATCACTCAGAAGAGGAAGCCACCTGGGAGCGGGAAGATGAGCTTAAGGCACAATTTCCGGAATTGTTTTCTTAGAAACACCAATCTCGAGGACGAGATTTCTTTTAAGGGGGGTAGAGCTGTAACACCCCAAATTTTTAGTCAAGACTTAAATTTTGATTTAGAACCATAAACCATGTTCAGAGGGGAATTTAGAAATTTTTGGACGTATTGCATGTTTTGCAAAAATTCAAATTCAAACTGGAATTCAAATTATACTCAAAACAGAAATGAAATGAAAAAGAAAAAGGAAAGCCAGAAAAAAACTGGCCAGTGGGCCGAAACCCCAGCCGGCCCAGCTAACCCCCGCGCAGCCCGCCCCCGCGCGCGCCGCTCTGCCCCTCGCTGACATGTGGGACCCGCCTGTCATCCCTAACCCCGCGACCCCGGACTCTCTCCCGCGCGCTCGATCGCAACCGATCGGGAAATCGTGTTTTGCGGCCGAATTCTGGAACTAGCGGACTCCAACTCGATCACAACAGAACCACCGCCCTCCCCCGGCTATAAAACCCACCGATCCGATCAGTTTTTCGCACGCGATCGCCGATTTTCACTCCGGTGAGCACCGAGACTTCGCCGGTGAATTTTGGCCGATCTAAGCTCGGAAACTCTGATCTAACTCGCTAGTTTTGATCCACCGCCTCCGGGGAACTTTGCAGGTGCAGAAAACCCGAAGACTTACGGTGCAAATCCAGCTCCGACGAGCTTCGCCGTGGTTTTGCCTCGGACCTCGCCGCCGAGCACTTTCCAGGACCCCCGAGCTCGAGAAAACCCCCGAGGTGAGATCCCTGACCTCCCCTCTACCGATCTAGGCCATAAGATCACAGTTCTAGGTAGAATTCTCGAGGATCCGAAAAATTCCGGCGAGATCGCCGCTTCCCGCCGCCGTGCGCCGCCGGCAGCGCCGCCCGCGCTCGATCAGAGCGACGTGGCCGCTTGTGCGCCGTTTATTTTAAATCGCACGGTAGACTTTAAAACCCCGCGTACCGGTTCGATGTTATAATCTCAGCCGTCGGTTTAAAATCAGACGGTCCACGTCAGTCCCGCGTTATAAAGACTGGAATTCTTACGTGCTACCCCCTGGGGTTCTCTGGAATTGAGAGCTAGCCCCGGAAACTTCAGATCTAGCCCCTGGAACTCCAGAAAATCATGTAAATTCATTTAAAAATCAGTTTTAGCCCCTAGACTTAATAGAAATTAAGAAAAACACCTCTGAAGAGTGTAGCTAGACCCCTGGAGATTATGAAAATAATATTATATACCCTGTAATGGGGTGAATTCATTATTTTAGCCCTGTTTAGTATTTAATTTAGAAAATTGAAAATGTAACTAGTGTTTAAATATTAAAAAGGGGGACAAACCTAATTGTCAAAATTAGTAAAAACTTTCTCAGTACTTAGAAAACTTTGGAGTAAGATAAAAATATATTTTTGGGGCTGAAATAAATCTGTTTCATAAATTATTCACATTTAATAGTATAGGGGCACATTCTTAAGTAAAGAATAGTTAAAGAAAAATAGGAAAAATAATTATGAAATAGTATACATCAGAAGCCAAGGTCAAAATATGATCTTAAATTATTTAGGACCAGAACCTAATCTGTTTAGGTAGTGTGTATTACTAATTTAATAATAAAATGCACAATTATGCATAAGAATATAAATCTGAAAATATAGAAACTAGTAAATAATAAATGGAGTTTCTAAAGTACAAAGAATTCAGTTTAGGGTTGATAGAAATTATGAAGGCACCTATGGAGAAGAAAAATACTCTTCATACATATTTGGTAGTTTAATATATAAGGAATTTATTTAAAACTGAAACACACATATATACATATATATGTATATATATATATATTATGTGAGTATAAATATGAACACCAAAGTAGGAATCATACACATGTAAATAGAAGTGTGTGCAAGCCCCAAACCAACACACATAGAGTATCCACAACACATAAAATGGTAAAGAAAATTTCATAAATGTGAATGTGTTGTTTGTATGAAGTAGAAGTGTGAACTATGTCTTATGATTGTTGTTTTCCTTTTGCTATGTGTGATGGTATGGAGTAGAACCTGTTCAAGAGCAAGCTATCAGTTTTCAAGATCAGGACTACTCATTTCAAGAGCAGCAAGAAGGAGGCAAGTGTCCTTGACCACTTTGATCCTATGCTAGGATGTGTAGATAGAATTATTTGCATTGTCAAATGAAATATGAAACCCATGCTAGGAAAGTTTCCCTAGAATTTCATTACCCTGTTTCCTTGTAGCTTGGGTTGGGATTTATTTTACCATGTCATATATTTACATGCATTTGCTTAGCCATGCTTAGAATGGGATATTTGGGACATGAGATCATCAGTTTATATTACCATACTCTTGAATGAGACATTGTGAATTATGTAGAGGTAGGGATCAAGGCAAGTTGGATGTTTTGGTTGTGTGCTGGGTGCACGAGACTTGGGTTTGTGTTTAGTACTTGCCTGGATCCTAAGGACCGGTTCATGGAGCATGTAACCCGGCTTTACAGTGCCAACCACATGCTGAGATGGGGCAGCTTAGCCAATTAATTAGGTGTATCCCCGGCGTAGTATGGGTGTGTTGGATGGTGCGGGGAGTAGGTGTCAGCTGGACTACCATATGAACCGCAAGGCTCAAGAGGGGGCCACTGCAGCGGGGTTGGAGCCTCTTGTATGCTGTTAGGGGTGAAACCTCAGTGGGCCCACGCTCGTCGGGAATCCCTTTGTAAAGGCTTTGTAGTGATCTCTTGGCCGCACACCTGGGAAGTGTGAATGTGGAACGTAGCCACTGGCATAATGGAGGTTCTTTTAGTCCACCCGGCAACGGGGGATGAAATCACTACTTGTGGGTACAGTGGTACAAACTCTGCAGAGTCAAAACTGTCTTGACAGCCGTGCTCACGGTTAAGAGCGGCCTGGACTTATTCATGATTAGAGGATTGACGGTTTTGGAGGTTAAGCGGGAAGCTTAACATTGGAAATGATGTTATGATTATTTGGTTATGATGATTGGGATGGGAGATTGGGACCATTTCACCTGTGTAGTAATGTAGATGCTTAATAAGCTAAGGTGATAGGTATTAATTGCGTAGTGCTTTAACCATGAGTTCAACCTCTCCTTGTTCTAGCCATGCATGATATAATTTTCCCACACTTGCTGAGTACCATTGGTACTCAACCTTGCATATTTGTTGGTTTATATTGCTGCTCAGGTCAAGATAATGAGGTGGTGTATAATGACCAAGACTTTGGACCCGAGGAAGGATTCTAGGTTCATGAAGACCCCCCCCGGGCAACACCTGTGATGGAGCCCCAAAGAATAATTTTCCGCTGCTAGTTTATTTTCCTTGTGATGAACTTATTATTGTCCATCGAGACATTTACTATGTAAGACTTACTTATATTCGACACCTGGCTTGTAATAAATAATGCTTCACTATTTGTCGTCACATGTATGAGCAAATGATCCTGGCATACATGTGATATTCACTTGGTTGTTTCTTCGGAAAAACCGGGTGTGACAAAAACCTATACCGGATTTAGCCGGCTTCGTTAGTTCAGTGGCACTACTCGTCACTCGCACACGAATGCTACACGTCTACCGTTTCGTGGTCAGGCTACCTGCAGAAACTCAAACAATCATCAGACTCGGCTGCACACCGAGCCCGGAATCCATACAGTTTGTACACCCGGCCGTCATCACTCGCCCGAATGTTCTCAAGCCAAACACGCCTTGAGTTACGTGTTCACGTTTCAGACCACGTGACGGGGTCTCCCAGGTTGCACCACGCACGCCAGGGACAGACGTTGCTCGAATACCCCAAACGACATGAAGAGTCGTAGAGGATACTAAAGCGGGTCGGGTTACCTGCCACCCGTGGGGCTCCACCCTTCAGCTTGTGCGCACTGGTGGACAGCGCTTACGTGCACCCCCCAAGACATGAACGTCCCGAGATGCACGATTTTCCGACATAACAAATAGGTTACTAAGCCACTTTCTATATACTAATAACATCCTTATACGGGCTACTAACTCGTTCCTCACTGGATTTTTGAAAAAGAAGACCTTTGTACTGTGTTAAACCTCAAGCGAGCTCTGATACCACGCTGACACGACCCCATTGGTCCTGTCGAGCCAGGATCACGCCGAGGGGTGTTGCGTTGCACAACACCGTATAACACACGTCAAAGGTACAAAGCGGAAGCGGAAGTTTTATTACATAAACAAGTTTATGAACATATTTACATCAAAATAAGTTCAGTCTACACTCGCGGGCGTAGACTAAGCATCAAGAGCACGTTCAGCCCTCGAACGTGTCCTTGCTAGCACACACGCACACTAACTCTGCGGCGTGCACGACTCCCACTCGACGGAGTTCCCCTCCTGGGGTTCCGCCTCCTCTTCGGGAGTCCCTTCCTCATAGAACCCTGCAAAAGCTTCAAACACAAGCAGTGAGCACGAAGGCTCAGCAAGTCTGACCCGTCTCACCTAAACATGGAACTTCTACATGAGGGTAATGGGTTACATGAGGTAAAATCATTTGCAAGGACTCGCCTAATTAGTAGAACCTTACTTTCAAGTTTTAGCAGCAGGTTGTGGAGAACCTTACGCGAAGGCACATGAGAGAGCCGCAATCAAACAAGAAACGTATTTCTCTCATGTACTTTGCCCAAAGTTGAAAAGAACTTTAGTTAGCACTAAGCTACAGCATATCATTAACAATCAATGTCCAACTTTCAATCAGCAACATTTTAACATGTAACTAGCCTGTTCTTTCTACGTCACGGTACAGTGAACAAGTGGTACTCACTGACCGCGAGGGACGGTGATTATAATCGATTTACACCTGCAGGGTTACCCGAACAACCCGTCACGTACGCCCGTACTCGATGTTGCCTACAACAACCATCACGGACGCCGTACGCGACTACCTTTCACCCGTCAGCCAAATATTGAACCGGTCCCATCGTCCCGAGCAAGAGGTCCCTGCACGCGCATCTCTGTGCCGCCAGCTGATTTACACCTCGAGCTCTCAACCTACCCTCTGAACGACGGGCAATGCCTCAATACCCAGCTACCCGAGTTACATCAGTTTCCCGGTTCCCATATAGCCGGTAGGTCTTCGGTACTGTTCTAGCTTGTTCAACAGGCCCGCACACGGCTCGGTCCTCAATCGACACAAACGGAGCTACAGCACACAGGCCCCAAAGTCCTGCTGCCCTTACTCTCCGCTCGGTCTCATTTTCTTGCCATGTGTATCATGTGCTATCTCTACCCGAGCAATGTGCCTCTAGCCTATGCTCGCGAGTAGTCCCAACTACTCGACTTGTACCGAATCCTACTCTATCCTAGCAATGCAGTGGCTAACGGAGTTTGCAATCCTAAACCCCAACCCATGGTTTTCTTGGCTATGCAGTGGGGTTTCCAAACAAGACTCTAATGCACAGAAGAAAGGAAACAAGTATGTGCTCAAAACAATAAAAATTTGTAAAAATGGTTAATGCAAACCGGAGCTTGCCTTGCTGCTCTTGGTCGTAGGCTAGCTGTTCCTCCGGAGTAACAAAGTCTAGGACTTCGGGTTCCTCCTCGACCTTAGCGACTACATGATAAGAGCAATGTATGTATTAATTTAAATGCATTTGTATTAACTTTGAAGTTGTGAAATCTACCATCCTTGCTAGACAGACCCAATGACTGTGAAACTTTTACTGTGGCTTGGTTACAACCTAAACAAAGACTTGGTCAAGTTTTAGTTGCAGCAAAGCTCATTTGAGCCCTCCACAAATAATTATGTCCTTGACCTTAATTGGAACTCTCAGGGTGTTCTAGGAATTTTCATGAGACAACTATGACTTTCTGAAAACTAGATTTTCAGAGGGTTCTAATGGAGTTGGTCTCACTTAATTTGGAAGTCTCTAACTAAAGATATGAGCTAAACAATTTCAGAGAAATTTCTGAAAATGTTTCTGAACATTTTCTATTTTCTCTGGAACAGTTTCACTAATCACACCATTAGGTGGACTAAATGAGCTCAAATGGATCTGAAATTTTTATGGTAGTTCAAGGATATTTTGGTGAATATCCCAGCAAAATTTCAGGATTTTCCTCCACAGGATTCTCCAGTTAAAATTCTTAACAGTTTAAATTTTAAGGAATTAATTCTGGAGAAATAAGGAATTTCATGAAGTGAAACTTGATTTTCTGGAAAGTACTCAGGGAGCTGAATCTAGCAAAATTTGGTTCACTCAATTTGGAGCTTTCTAGCCAAAGTTATAAGGATTTGAAGTTTGAACTAAAACTGAAATTCGGGGAAAAGTTTAAACTCTGGCTTGTGGGCCCCGCACACAGTGCGTCGTCTCCCTCCTCGCGCCAACTGCGCTGCGGCGGCGTTCTCCGGCGACCCTCGCTGAAACTGAGTTCCCGGCCACCCCCGGCCCGAAACTTGCCGCCTGCCCCTTCTCCGACCCCCTGGACTCGATGGTAGGGTCGCCGGTCGCCGGCGATGACCGGAAACCCGTGCGCACCGGTGACAGCACCTGCTAGGGTTCCGGTGAGGTCGGTCCCGCTCTCCCGTGCACCAAATCGACTGGAAATCGGTCGGAGAGCATCAGTAGGGCATGGGAAACACGAACTAGGGCTGGGTGGAAGCTAGAAATACCGGCAACTAGGCTCTCGACGGTGAGCCGAGGTGTTCAGCCATGGCGGCGGGGAAAACAGCCATATCGTGGCCGATTCTCGATGGTTTTCTCTAATCCCAGTTTGAGCGTGGGCGCTATCGTGCGTAGAAGCTACTAGGTAACGAGCTCGTCCAACCTTCGTGCATAGAGCACGAATTTCACCCGAAGGTGAGCTCGGTTCTTATGAACTGATCAAGAATAAATTTGGAAATTCTCGGCCGAGGGTTGATCAATCGCCAAACGGCTTTCGGCTACTCCATCTACATACAATCACGCACCTTTCTTGTGTAGAGAAGAGGACGTGACAACGGCTGTGCCGTGCTGTCCACGGGAGCCCGATCGGCGGCGATGTTTGGCTCGCCGGAGAAATGGCTCGTACAGCTCGAGGAAGCTTGCTCACTGGCCAAACCGGAGTGTGGGAGGTTGCTCTCGATCCCTTGGTGCCGTTTTGCTGTGGAGGAGGCTGTGCTCGCGAGTGATCGGCTTGATCAAGCGGGAGCTCGAGCGGCGGTGATGGCAGTGGGAAAAACGGCCGAGTATGCCGGCAGCTCGGGGAGTGAGTGATCGGAGCACGCCGGGGAGGGAATAAATAGCCCGGCGGCTGGTCTCCGGCTTGGGGCGCGCAGCAGGAGCTGGCGCCGGCTGCCCCCCTTCGGTGGCGCGCGCACACAGCAGCCGGGAACCGACTGAACTGTGTTTCAGTCGGTTTGTATTGAGGCAGAGACTGACATGTGGGTCCCACCCCTCCTTTTAACCTCTGAAATTTACTCCTAACAGCTGTGGTAAACAGTGAACCCTATACTACCCTTGGCAATTCAAATTATTCACCCATGAGCCATTTGAATTGATCAAAGTTCAAATGAGGTTTGGTTTGAATGAATTTCAGCACAAGTTCAGTTTGAAATTCAAATAAAGTTTGAATTTCTCCCCCTTAGCTCATGTCAAGATTAACTCCAAATGGAGTGAAACTTGGTGTGGGAGCTCACAAAAATGTGCTGAGTGAGAATATGCCTCCCACTTTTAAATTCAGTGGGTGGAAACAGTTTGAATTTGAATATGGTTTCAAACTGCCCTCCTCCTATCTATACCCAAAATGACCTCAAAAAGGTTTTGAATTTGGGTGAAACTTGGCATGGACATTCTTAGCAAAGTGTAGGAGTTTTCATATGTCCAGCCCATCTATATCACATGTGGGAAATACCACTTTTGCAATGTGTGAGTTTGTTCTCTAATGAGCATGTTGATAATTGTTACTTGCTCTTCATTTGTGTTCATCATTCTTGCTCAAATGAGGTGTGTGGTGTGGTGATGAACACTGCAAATGGGTGTCAAAAACTGAGACCCTTACAGATGGTGCATGCTCTCAACATGTCTTCCAGTACTTGGTTCACCCTCTCGGTTTGGCCATCTGTCTGAGGGTGATAGGCGGAGCTTCTAATCAGCTAAGTACCCAAAGCAGCGTGCAACTGCTCCCAAAAGCGAGATACAAATAATGCACCTCGGTCTGAGACTATGGTCTTGGGTACTCCATGCAAGCATAGCATTCTTGCAATATATAACTCCGCATATCTGTTGGCATGGAAATGTGTATGCACGGGAATGAAGTGAGCCAACTTAGTTAACCGGTCAACGATCACCCAAATGGAATCGTGCTTGTTGGAAGTTAGGGGTAATCCCACAATGAAATCCATGCTCACATCCTCCCATTTTCATGCTGGGAGTTTCAAGGAGTTGCAGCAGCCCTGATTTCCTCATATGATCAGCTTCAACTCATCTACACGTATCACACTCGGACACGTACTTAGTCACTTCCCGCTTCATCCGTGTCCACCAAAATTTCTTTTTCAAATCTTGGTACATTTTGTTGCTGCCCGGATGAATGGAGTATTTGGACAAGTGAGCTTCATCAAAAATCTTCTTCCTAAGCTCCATATCCTGGGGTACGACTATATGGTCATTGAACCATAGCGTCCCCTCATCATCTTTCCGGAAATATTTGATCTCCCCGTTGTCTATCCGTCTCCGGAGATGTGCCATACCCTTATCAGTCTTCTGAGATGTAATGATGTCCTCCCTAATAGTAGGGATGAGGGCAAGATTGTAGAGTGATCCATAAGGAACCAAGTATAAACTCGGCTCTTCCTCCTCCACCGGTGTAATGGTGAGGTTATGGACATGTGACTTCCGACTCAGCGCGTCGGCAACCACATTCGCCTTGCCGAGGTGATAATGAATATCAATCTCATAGTCTTTGATTAGTTCTAACTACCTCCTTTGCCTCATATTCAGCTCCTTCTGGGTAAAAATATACTTTAAGCTCTTGTGGTCGGTGTAGAGATACTCAAAGTTCCCCAGGAGATAGTGCCTCCACATTTTCAGCGCCAACACCACAGCAGCAAGCTCAAGATCATGAGTTGGGTAATGCTGCTCATGGTTCCGTAGTTGGCGTGAGCTATATGCGACCACACGTCCTTCCTGCATCAGCACGCAGCTGAGCCCAATACTGGACGCATCACAATACACGTCGAAGGGCTTGGTTGTATCCGGTTGAGCTAAGACCGGGGCTGTCATGAGATGTTTCACTAATGCTTGGAACGCTCCTTCACACGCCGTGTCCCAAACATATTTTTCCCCTTCTTCAGCAATTCTGTCATCGGCTTAGCAAGCTTAGAGAATCTTGGAATGAATCCCCGCTAAGCCGAGGAAGCTTCTGACTTCATGGACTGAAGTGGGAGCTTTCCATTTCAGCACTTGCTCGATTTTGCTTGGGTCAACCGCAATGCCTTCCGCTGAGATGATATGTCCCAAAAATGGCACCTGGCTAATCCAAAACTCACATTTGCTGAACTTGGCGTAGAGCTTGTGGTCTCACAATTGTTGAAGAACGATTCTCAAGTGTTCGGCGTGTTCTGCTTCTGTCTTGGAGTAAACCAAGATATCATCAATGAACACCACCACGAACTTGTCCAGCTCCGGCATGAACACCGAGTTTATGAGATATATGAAATGGGCTGGAGCATTAGTGAGACCAAAAGATATGACAAGATATTCATATAAGCCATATCTCGTCGAGAAAGCCTTCTTCAGGATATCCTTCGCTCATATTTTTATTTGATGATACCCCGAGCGAAGGTCCATCTTGGAGAACACACTTGCACCCACAAGTTGATCAAACAGGATGTCAATGCGGGGCGGTGGGTATTTGTTCTTGATGGTGACGGCGTTGAGCGGCCGGTAGTCCACACACAGCCTCAAGGTTTCATCCTTCTTCTTCACGAACAGTGTCGAGCATCTCCAAGGCGAGGAACTCAGCCTAATGAAACCTTTGCTCAACAGATCATTGAGCTACTCTTTCAGTTCAGCCAGCTCGTTTGGAGCCGTCTTATATGGTCTCCGTGATATGAGCGTAGTCCCGGGTGCAAGCTCAATCTTGAACTCGACATCCCGCTCAGGTGGCATGCCCGGAAGATCACCCGGAAACACGTCGGGGTATTCCCGAACTACGGGAATGTCCTCTAACTTGAGAGCTTCAGTATTATTGATTGTTGAAACTTCTCGGACTGGATTGTCTAATAGGAGGGACTGCGGACGGTGTAGTGGGGAGTTGAGGTGAACCGTCCGTGATAATATTTTCAAGACAGCGCCATGGTAGCTTAGCCATGACATCTCTAAGATTGCATCAATCTTCTGTCTCTCAAGAATAATTATAGTGGTGGGATATATCTTCCCACCTAAGCACAGTGGTGCTTTCGAAATCATCATAGTTGCTGAAATCTTTCCTCCTGGTGAGCAGATCATATAAGAACACTCGGTGGGAAAGACTTCTAGTTGATACTTAACCACATATGATGCACTTATGAAGTTGTGGGTTGCACCCGAATCAAATAATATGATAATTGTCTGGTCATTGAGAGTGAACGTACCCGCCAGCATGTTGTCTCCCTCTGAGGCATCCTCATTGTCAAGGTTGCGAACGCCCCCTAATGAGGTCATGCCTAGTATTCACTCATCTTCAAATGAAAATCCACTTGATATAGCTGGTCCAATTACAAGGAGTAGAGCTAAACAATTGCATAAGGAAATTCATTCTCAGGTGAATGCTAACCTTATGTTTAATAATCAGTCTATGTTGAATGAGCCTATGCTTTTAAGTTCTTGTTTCAATGTCCTTAGGAATGATGAAGTGTATGAATCAACCAAGAAGCCTATGGTGCGCATGAATAAAATGGTGGTTCATCACCTTAGCATGGGAATGCAACCAGAAGCTAGATGACTGACACATGGTACAAATTCCAAGCATCACTGCGGACAGGATACAAGGAGTTAGACGGTGTTCTATAAGTGGATGGAAGCGTCTTCAAGTCTACTTTACAGCCCATCAAACGGTTCATTATTTGGATGTCCTAATAAGGAGTTATGCTCATTTTAGTAACTGCTGTCAGAAGCTGAAAAGACGCGCGAACCAGCCACGAAATCCACTAGAGAATGCACATGCAGCCATTTACTCAAAGCTGAACGCCCCTATCTCTATATATATCTTGTACTAGACAATGAAAAGAGGGACATCTTATTTTTATTGAATTCAGAATACACAAACTCGTGGAGTTTTGTTTATGCGTGAGTCTTGAGAGACTTGCAATATTTGTTCTTTCGATTCCTGAGGGAGTTGTAGAACGCCGAACTGCGGTTCATCCAGTTCGTGCCTTTACGTCTATAGGGCGTGATTGCGTGGGCTGTTTCGTCGATACGTGGAAGAGTGATTGTCTCGGTAGTTCGTCGCGTGGACAGTCTCGTAGTGCGCTGCCTCTTCACCAGGTCACGCAGCGACAATTTATCAAGTTCGCAGATCCTACGAGAAGATCGGGCCACAACAACTTGTTACACGTGCTGCCTAGGCAGGTGCATATCATCTGGTATCACAGCCTCCGTTTGCTCAGTAGGATTATTCTTGCTTTTGGTAGGATAGATTTTTATATACCTACTGTCCACTAATAGCCAAAAAGAAAACCTACAGCCCAAATTCATACGTGCTACTGATTTTGTAGTTTGCTTTATCGAGTTTTAATCCTTTAAGATTTGTCTAGTTGCTGAATTTTTTTTTCTTTTCCACATCGCTCTAGTTGTTATCTTTGTTCTAATCATCAAATCGCTTGCTGCATATACCCACCCATCCCACCCTTGTTTTCTACCAGCCACAAATTCCCCAACCGAGTTTCTTGTTTTTGTGCTGCACCATCCATCTTAGTTGATCCTTATGCGCCCCTTTAGTTGAAAGTTGTGTTGCATTTGTCACAAAGGTTAAAAAAAAGATGTATATGGGTCCAAAGAAAGACCAAAAACAACGAGTTCTTGCTCAAAAAAAAAAGAGGAAAGAAGAAATAAAAGAGAATTGTGTTCAACACATCCAAAGGGGTTTGGGCAACAATAAGTTTCAGTTGATGCACTTGGTGTTCATCTATCCACTTCCTACATCTTGTTTCTACATCTTTGTGCATCTTTTCCTTTATATTGAGCAACTTAGACTTGTGTTTTTGGATTATTATTCGGTTTTGCATCACTACATTTTTCAGCGCATTCCACTTACATATTACCCCACCAAGCTCCACTTAAAATGCACCGTAAGTTGTTGCACCATCGTCGCTGTTACAATCACTCTTCCACTACAAATTGCAGCCCGGTTCTTGCTCTTTTCAGGGAGAGAAAAAACTTGTTTTATCAATGGTGAGTGAGTGATTCCACATATATTTTGTCCTATTACTTTCTTCCTTTGTTACTAACATGGCAGGAAATAAAGATTCCCCTTCTCACACTGTTTCTGGTCAAGAAATTCAGGAAGTGCGTGCACAAATGCAACAATTGATGCAGGGGATGCAAGCGCTTCAACGATCACTACAGCAGCAACACGGGGAGCATCCACCTCATGATGATGAACACATTGAGGATGATGATCAAAATGCCGGTGGCAATGGTGGTGGTCGTGGCCGAGGATTCGCTGCTGGTTTTGATAACTTTGCAGGTGGCCGTGCCCCGAGAATTTGCTGCTGGTTTTGGTCGTGCACGACGTGTTCCTGTTGGGCATCCTCCTGATTTTGATGCTGAACCATTTTCAAATTACAGTGCTGAACATGGAGGTGATCCTTATGGTCGCCGTGGTGCATATGATGATCATGGTGGTGACAACTTTGGCCGTTTTGGAGCCCGTGGTCGTTATGGTGATCACCGTCGACGTCATCATGAACGACGTCATAATGATGATGGTTTGGGCAATGTTAAAGTGCCCATTCCTCCATTCAGCGGCAAGGAGAATGCTGATGATTACTTTGAATGGGAAACCAAAGTGGAGCAACTATTTGATTTGTATGAATACCCTGCTGAAAAGAAGGCAAAGTTTGCAGCCATTGAGTTTAAAGGCTATGCCATAACTTGGTGGAATCAGGTCCGTACTGAATATCAAAGAGTTGGGCATGTTCGTATAACTTGGGAAGACATGAAGAGGGAAATGCGATGTCGTTTTGTTCCTGCATATTATTCTCGTGACCTACATTTGAAGCTGAAACGTCTTGTGCAAGGTACTCGTACTGTTGATGAATATTTTCAAGAATTGGAAATGTGTTTACTTCGTACAGGGATAACTGAAGATGAGGAATCCACAATGGCCCGGTTTATGGCTGGCCTCAATAAATCTATTGCTGATAAAGTGGATATGACAATTTACACTTGTCTCACTGAGCTGGTTCATTTTGCAAAGAGGACTGAACGGCAAGTTGTTACGTCTTACAAATACAATGCTTCATGGCGTCATTCCCAACAGCAAGGGGATGTCACTCAATTCCAACAGCAAGGAGATGCAACGCCCAAATCCTCATCGCGTGGAACAAATAGATCCATTCCACCTTCTTCCAAACAATTGAATGCGAAAGGTAAAGCTGTGAGTTCAAATCAGCCCACTTCTTCTACTGCAGCCACCCAACGCAAGACAAGCAAGATTGAGTGTTTTAAGTGTGGTGGTCATCGGCATAAACAAGCTGAATGTCCCAATCGTCGTACTATTATTGCCCTTGCTGATGGTTCTTATGATTCACAAAGTGAAGAGGAAGACGAGTTTACCAATGTATTTGCAGATTTTAATCTTGACACTTGTGAGTACTCAGCAGAGGATGGTACATTTGAGCTAGGTCTGAATTGTTTAGTGATTCAAGCTATTCCAACTTTTGTTCCAATGACATGTTACAAGATGTTATTTCTCCATCTTCTGATAAGATTACTAGTGCTGATTTTGATGAGTTGCTTGCTGATTTTCTTGCTTTCGAGCCTTCTACAATGAATACACTATCTCCTTCTTTGGCGGTTAGGAGAGTTCTTTCCACTCAGTTTGTTGCAGCTGAACAAGGATAACACCATAATTTATTTCAGTCCCGATGCAAAGTGCAAGGTCAAGTGTGCCGTTTCATAATAGATGGTGGGAGCTGCAATAATATTATTAGTGCTTTGCTAGTTGAGAAGCTTGGTTTGCAGCCACGTTGCCATCCACATCCGTACCATATGTAATGGCTGAATAATTTCGGGACAGTTAAGGTTTCAGCCATGATTCGTTTGTCATTTTCCATTGGTGGTTATCATGGAGAGGTGGATTGTGATATTGTCCCCATGCAAGCATGCCATTTGCTGCTTGTTCGGCCCTGGCAATTTTATGTGGACTCGGTGCATTTTGGACGGTCTAACAAATACACTTTCATTCACAATGACAAGAAGGTGGTTCTTGTTCCATTATCTCCAGAGGAGATACATACTTCGGATATGGCTCGAAAGAAAAGAGAGGAATCAGACAAAAGAAAATTGAGCAAGACCCTCAACCCAAGTAAGGGAGAGAGTTCTAACCCATCCAGCCACATAAAGCCTCATGCCAATCCTAAACAGCCACGTCACACTGAGTGTCTCTTTGTGAGCAAGAGTGATTTGAGCGAAGTGAGAGACACCACAGCTCCATTCTTTGTGCTCTTGCATAAGGAGGTCCTACTTTCAACTCACGATTTACCTTCATCGCTACCTAGTGTTGTTCTTGATTTCTTACAGGACTTCGAAGATGTTTTTCCCGATAAGATACCAGCTGGACTTCCTCCACTCCGTGGAATTGAGTATCAAACTGATTTGGTACCAGGTGCTTCGCTTCCAAATCGTCCAACCTACCGCACCAATCCTGAAGAAACAAAGGAAATTCAGCGACAGGTAAAAGAGCTTTTGGACAAAGGGTATGTTCGTGAATTCTTATCACCATGTGCAGTTCCCGTTCTTTTAGTCCCAAAAAAAGATGGCTCTTGGCGCATGTGTGTTGATTGTCGTACTATCAATGCTATAACTGTTCGATGTCGCCATCCCATTCCACGACTTGATGACATGTTAGATGAATTGAGTGGTTCTATCATTTTCACCAAGATAGATTTGCGTAGTGGTTATCATCAAATCCGTATGAAACGTGGTGATGAATGGAAAACAGTGTTTAAAACTAAATTTGGTCTCTATGAATGGCTTGTGATGCCATTTGGCCTTACAAATGCTCCTTCAACTTTTATGCGCTTAATGAATCATGTTTTACGAGCTTTCATTAGCAAGTTTGCAGTTGTTTATTTTGATGATATTCTGATCTATAGCAAATCATTTGATGAACATCTTGATCATATCCGTCAAGTACTTGCTGTTTTGAGGGGAGAGAAATTGTATGGCAACATTGCTAAGTGCACCTTTTGCACAAACCGTGTTGTTTTCCTTGGCTTTGTTGTTTCCGCAAATGGTATTCAGGTTGATGAACAGAAGGTTAAAGCAATAAAGGATTGACCTACACCGGTAAATGTGAGCCAAGTTCGAAGCTTTCATGGTCTTGCAAGTTTCTATAGGCGTTTTGTCAAAGATTTCAGCACTCTCGCTGCACCACTTAACAATCTCACAAAGAAGGATGTTCTATTTAAATGGGGACATGACGAAGACCAAGCATTTCAAACACTAAAAACAAAGCTTTGTGAAGCACCGCTGCTGCAACTTCCTGATTTTGGTAAGACATTTGAGATCGAATGTGATGCAAGTGGTATTGGCATAGGAGGTGTACTGCTGCAAGAAAGTAAACCTGTTGCCTACTTTTCTGAAAAGCTAAATGGTCCACATCTGAATTACTCAGTTTATGACAAGGAGCTTTATGTGTTAGTTCACGTTTTGGAAGTTTGGCAATATTACTTGTTACCTAAAGAATTTGTAATTCATTCTGATCATGAAGCTTTGAAATATCTTAAAAGTCAAGGCAAGCTCAACCGTCGACATGCTAAATGGATTGAGTTCATTGAAACGTTTCCCTATGTTGTCAAACATAAGCGTGGTAAAGATAACATTATTGTTGATGCCTTGTCTAGAAGATGTGCGTTGATTACACAACTAGATACAAAAGTGCTTGGTTTGGAATTCATTAAAACACTTTATGCTGGTGATGCTGATTTTAAAGAACCTTTCTCTTGTTGCATTGATGGAAAAGATTGGGATAAATATTATACGCATGATGGCTTCTCGTTTCAGACTAACAAAATATGCATTCCAGCTTGCTCGATTCGTCAAGTTCTTTTGAAGGAAGCACATGCAGGTGGACTAGCTGGTCATTTTGGTGTCAAAAAGACATTGGACATGCTCTCTGATCATTTCTTTTAGCCACATATGCGACGTGATGTCCAGCGGCACGTTGGGTGCTGCATCGTTTGCTTGAAAGGTAAGTCCCGCCTCAATCCCCATGGTTTATATACTCCATTACCTATTCCACATGTACCTTGAGAAGATATATCTATGGACTTTGTTCTGGGGCTACCTCGGTCTTAGAGGGGGAGGGATTCTATTTTTGTTGTTGTAGATCGCTTTTCTAAAATGACACATTTTATCCCCTGTCATAAGAGCGATGATGCTTCACACGTTGTTGATTTGTTTTTCAGTGAGATTGTTCGTTTACATGGAGTTCCAAAGACTATTGTTTCAGACCGGGATACTAAATTTCTCAGCTACTTTTGGAAGACATTGTGGGCTAAGCTTGGCACAAAGTTGTTATTTTCAACTACTTCTAATCCACAAACGGATGGCCAAACTGAAGTTGTCGACCGTACCTTGTCAACCATGTTGCGTGCTGTGTTGAAAAAGAATTTGAAGCTCTGGGAAGACTGCCTTCCACATGTTGAATTTGCTTATAACAGGGCAGTCCATTCCACAATAAACTCTTGTTTATTTGAAATAGTTTATGGGTTTAAACTGCATACTCCCATGAATCTTTTGCCTTTACCATTACAGAAACAAGTTAACTTGGATGCCACAAAAAGATCAGACTTTATCAAGCGGTTACATGCGGAGACAAGAAAGAATATTGAGAAGAAATCAGCACAATATGCAAAGCAAGCAAACAAAGGTAAGAAGAAGATTACATTTCAGCCAGGAGATCTTGTATGGTTGCATCTACGAAAGGATCGCTTTCCCCAACAGCGTAAGAGTAAGTTATCTCCTCGGTGTGATGGTCTGTTCAACGTTCTCCAAAAGATAAATGATAATGCTTACAAAATCGAGCTGCCACTTGAATATTCCAATGTGAGTACAACATTCAATGTCAAAGACTTGCTCCCATTTGTTGGTGCGCCTGAGTCGAGGACGACTCCTTCTCAAGAGGGGGAGGCTAATGAGGTCATGCCTAGCATTCACTCATCTTCAAATGAAAATCCACTTGAAATAGCTGATCCAATTACAAGGAGTAGAGCTAAACAATTGCAGAAGGAAATTCATTGTCAGGTGAACGCTAACCTTATGTTTAATAATCAGTCTATGTTGAATGAGCCTATGCTTTTGAGTTCTTGTTTCAATGTCCTTAGGAATGATGAAGTGTATGAACCAGCATGGGATCAAGATGGATTCAAACCTCTGAACATCTGAACCAAGAAGCCTATGGTGTGCATGAATAAAATAATGGTTCATCACCTTAGCATGGGAATTGATGCGGACATCGCTACCGTTGATACAACCACAACACCAGCCCATTCACCACTATCAGCTAATCAAGGTCCAATGACACGCGCTCGTGCACGTCAACTTAATTATCAGGTGAATTCATTCCTGGCTGTTTAAAGTAATTACTCTTCAAATGGGGACCTATTAAAGACTTGTGATGACCTTTTTATTATTAGGTGCTTGGGAATTGATCCAGCTAGGAGTGATGGAGGGATTAATGCAATAAAGGCTGCTCCACCCGAGGAGAAATCTTTAGGCTGGGGCCATGTAATAAAGAGAGATTTAGACAAATAAGGAAAGGAATAAGGGAAATCTCGTCCAACTTTGCTGCTGGACGAAATTCCCTCTTTCTTCCCCCATTTAAAGATACATGTGCTATAATAAGGAAAGAAATAGAGGAAATCATATCATGCCTTACTGCTGGATTGGTTTCCCTCTTTCTTTCCCTATTAAATGGTAGTCTATCACAGAAAAAGGAAGGGAATAAGGGAGATCACGTCCTACCTTTATTGCTGGACGAATTTCCCTCTTCCCTCCCCTATTTAAGTAGTCCAAGAGCTTCTTGACAGGGCGGGTTTTGTTTTCTGTAAGTTTAGCCATTGCTACTTCCTTGTAACGCAAGTGTCGACGAGACCTTCCGATTACTTGAATCATAACCCCAACTTTTTCATACCCGTGAGTGTTTGCTTGTTATCTTGTTCTTGCTTGTTCTTCGATTGCTTGCAGGTTCAAGACTGTTCTTGGCATGGCAAGTACAGCAACAACAGGAGCCGGTGTAACTATCGCTAAGGCGCAGCATCCTTGTGGTTGTTGTAGTCGGGTAGCACAACGTCGACCTCCACCCAAATCGTAGTTACCAGGAGACGGTGTAACTGTCGCTCAAGGCGCCACACCATTCTGGTTGTGGTAGTCGGGCAGCCAACGTCGGCCTCCACCAAATTCGTTCATTACCAACATCTCTCATCAAAAGATAGGGCGTCCCCCGTACCCGTTGGGTTCATCAAGTGGTATCAGATTTCAGGTTGCTCGGTGAGAGATTTCCTTCTCCTTGTTCTTCATTTAACTACAGTCCACTTTTGCCTACAAAAAATCGCTCTAAAAAAATCCTAAAAATACTTTGAGCCTTTTGCTTGGCTACTTAGCTCTCGACTTGTTGAATTCACGGTTGCCTTTTTGTGTCAAGTTGCTGGTCCTAAGTTTTTCACCGCCAGAGTTTTGAGTTCGTGACACTTTGTTCTCAGTCCATTTCCATTATCTACCCAAAGTTCAGAAAAAAGGCAAGTGCAAAAGAAAAGCTGCACGGATCAGCAAGAAAAAGGCACGTGCAAAAAGAAAAGCTGCACTGATTACAATCACAAAAAAAAGTTTCTAAGTACAAAAAAAGAGAGACATTTGTGTAACATTTGTTTCATGTTTCAAAGTTCAACTTCCTGTTTTCAACGTTGTTGAAACACAACGGATCGGGCTGTTCGAAATTCTCTACCATAGTAATCCAACGTCACGTGGAGTTACGGCTCACGTCTCTAGTAAGGTTTGAGCTAGGACCAGCACAGTACCATCGTGGAACGTTTATTCAACTTGTTGTGACTAATGTGGTACTAGCTGTTCCTTTGCACAAATTGTGTCTAGCAGACATCTACAGCTCCACAAAATTGTCTATGGCACCATAAGGTTGTGCTGGCAGCCACCGTTTGTTGTTGTTCTTGCTGATTGCCGGTGCCTCCTACATCGCATGGTAAGAACTTGTAAGACCTTGATTTCTTGCTAGTGAGGAATTGTGCTGTCCTACCATCTCTTAGCAATTGTTAGGATTAATCTGCTTGCTGTTGTATTTCCTTTCTTTACTAACCATGTCAGCTGATACGAATGAGACATATCCACATTCACCACGTACGAGGGGCATCATTCAGCATTTCGAACGCCAAGTAAAACTACACACAGATGCTCTCAATGAGGATATTCAAGTCACCAATGAACGCATTGGTCAATTAGAGTCGACGCAGATTTGCACCAACACCAAATTGACCACATTAGAAAGCACTGCTGGGGCTATTAACACTTCTCTTGCAGCAATCATTGAGCGATTGGAGAGGATGGAACAGGTTGGACGCGAAGAGAGGCAAAGACGTGTTGATGACAGCCACGACTCCATTGGCAGTGCTGCAAGATATGACGAGGTGGAGTATTCGGCGGATACTGAGCTTGATGATGGACCTTTCAGGTATCGACGGCAGGCACTGATGCGGATATCGCTACCATTGATACAACCACAACACCAGCCCATTCACCACTCTCAGCTAATCAAGGTCCAATGACACGCGCTCGTGCACGTCAACTTAATTATCAGGTGAATTCATTCCTGACTGTTCAAAGTAATTATCCTTCAAATGGGGACCTATTAAAGCCTTGTGATGACCTTGTTATTATTAGGTGCTTGGAAATTGATCCAGCTAGGAGGAATGGAGGGATTAATGCAATAAAGGCTGCTCCACCCGAGGAGAAATCTTGAGGCTGGGGCCATGTAATAAAGAGAGATTTAGACAAATAAGGAAAGGAATAAGGAAAATCTCGTCCAACTTTGCTGCTGGACGAAATTCTCTCTTTCTTCCCCCATTTAAAAATAGATGTGCTATAATAAGGAAAGAAATAGAGGAAATCATATCCTGCCTTGCTGCTGGATGGGTTTCCCTCTTTCTTTTCCTATTAAATGGTAGTCTATCACAGAAAAAGGAAGGGAATAAGGGAGATCACGTCCTACCTTTGTTGCTGGACGAAGTTCCCTCTTCCCTCCCCTATTTAAGTAGTCCAAGAGCTCCTTGACAGGGCGGGTTTTGTTTTCTGTAAGTTTAGCCATTTACTACTTCCTTGTAACGCAAGTGTCGACGAGACCTTCCGATTACTTGAATCAGAACCCCAACTTTTTCACACCCGTGAGTGTTTGCTTGTTATCTTGTTCTTGCTTGTTCTTCGATTGCTTGCAGGTTCAAGGCTGTTCTTGGCACGGCAAGTACAGCAACAACAGGAGCCGGTGTAACTATCGCTAAGGCGCAACATCATTATGGTTGTTGTAGTCGGGTAGCACAACATCGACCTCCACCCAAATCGTAGTTACCAGGAGACGGTGTAACTGTCACTCAAGGCGCCACACCATTCTAGTTGTGGTAGTCGGGCAGCCAACGTCGGCCTCCACCAAATTCGTTCATTACCAACATCTCTCATCGAAAGATAGGGCGTCCTCCGTACCCGTTGGGTTCATCAAGTGGTATCAGATTTCAGGTTGCTCGGTGAGAGATTTCCTTCTCCTTGTTCTTCATTTACCTACAGTCCACTTTTGCCTACAAAAGTTCGCTCTAAAAAAAATCCTAAAAACACTTTGAGCCTTTTGCTTTGCTACTTAGCTCTCGACTTGTTGAATTCACGGTTGCCTTTTTGTGTCAAGTTGCTGGTCCTAAGTTTTTCACCTCTAGAGTTTTGAGTTCGTGCCACTTTGTTCTCAGTCCATTTCCATTATCTACCCAAAGTTGAGAAAAAAGACAAGTGCAAAAGAAAAGCTGCACAGATCAGCAAGAAAAAGGCACGTGCAAAAAGAAAAGCCGCACTGATTACAATCACAAAAAAAAGTTTCTAAGTACAAAAAAAAGAGAGACAATTTGTGTAACATTTATTTCATGTTTCGAAGTTCAACTTGCTGTTTTCAACGTTGTTGAAACACAACGGATCGGGCTGTCCGAACTTCCCTATCATAGTAATCCAACGTCACGTGGAGTTACGGCTCACGTCTCTAGTAAGTTTTGAGCTAGTACCAGCACAGTACCATCGTGGAACGTTTATTCAACTTGTTGTGACTAATGTGGTACTAGCTGTTCCTTTGCACAAATTGTGTCTAGCAGACACCTACAGCTCCACAAAATTGTCTACGACACCATAAGGTTATGCTGGCAGCCACCGTTTGTTGTTGTTCTTGCTGATTGCCGGCGCCTCCTGCATCGCATGGTAAGAACTTGTAAGACCTTGATTTCTTGCTAGTGAGGAATTGTGCTGTCCTACCATCTCTTAGCAATTGTTAGGATTAATCTGTTTGCTGTTGTATTTCCTTTCATTACTAACCATGTCAGCTGATGCGAATGAGACATATCCACATTCACCACGTACGAGGGGCATCATTCAGCATTTCGAACGCCAAGTAAAACTACACACAGATGCTCTCAATGAGGATATTCAAGTCACCAATGAACGCATTGGTCAATTAGAGTCGACGCAGATTTGCACCAACACCAAACTGGCCACATTAGAAAGCACTGCTGGGGCTATTAACACTTCTCTTGCAGCAATCATTGAGCAATTGGAGAGGATGGAACAGGTTGGACGCGAAGAGAGGCAAAGATGTGTTGATGACAGCCACGACTCCGTTGGCAATGCTGCAAGATATGACGAGGCGGAATATTCGGCGGATACCGAGCTTGATGATGGACCTTTCAGGTATCGACGGCAGCCACGTCGCGACCATCGTGGTATGGGTGGTCGAGCTCAACGACGCGAGGTACGTGACAATGACGATTCCCTACGCAGCATTAAATTCTCCATACCACCTTTTGATAGTAAATATGATCTGGATGCATATCTGTCTTGGAAATTGTCAGTAGATTAAAAATTTGCATGCCATGATTTCCCTGATGATAAAAAGGTTAGAGGTGCCACTAGTGAATTCACTGACTTTGCTTCTGTTTGGTGGCATGAATATCAAACTAAAAATCCAGCTACCGTACCACAAACTTGGAATGCTTTGAAACGAATCATGTGTCGTCGTTTTGTTCCTTCCTATCATGCTCGTGATCTGTTGCATAAATTACAACAACTTAGGCAAGGCAACAAATCTGTTAAGGAATACTATCAAGAACTTCAAATAGGCATGATGCGTTGTGGCCTAGTTGAAAATGAAGAGGCTGCAATGGCTAGGTTTATGGGTGGTTTAACAAGAGAAATTCAGGACATATTGGCTTATAAGGAATACACTAACGTCACTCGATTATTCCATCTTGCTTGTAAGGCAGAAAGAGAAGTGCATGGACGACGTACAAGAACTAACATTTCTGCAGGTTGAACTACCTCATGGCAGTTCCGTTCAAGTGATGCTAGTACTAAGCATGATTCTCCAGACGATGCTTCCAATGGGTTGCCCAGGACTACATCAAAATCAGCACCTTCGCGTGCAATCGAGACACCAAAAGGATCCACCCAAGTTGCAGCCAACACTTCTTCTTCCATTGCTTCTACCGGGAGAACAAAAGACATTCAATGCCTCCAGTGCAAGGGTTTTGGGCACCTACGAAGGGACTGGCCAAGCAAGCGTGTGCTGGTTGTACGAGAAAATGGTGAGTACTCATCCGCTAGTGATTTAGATAATGAAACATATCCCATGCTTGCTGCACAAGAAGCAGGAAAGAAGAATGATGATAAAGAGCACATTGAGGCTGATCATGCTGCCCACTATGAGAGTCTTGTTGTGAGGCGTGTCTTGAGTGCCCAAATGATCAAAGCTGAACAGAACCAGCGACACAATCTATTCCAAACTAAGTGTGTAGTTTTGGAACGATCGTGTCACATTATTATTGATGGAGGAAGCTGCAACAATTTAGCAAGTGGTACCATGGTAGAAAAGTTTGGGATGACAACACTTCCACATCCACATCCCTACTACATCCAATGGTTCAACGACAGTGGTAAGCTTAAGGTAACACGTCTGGTTCGTGTCGAATTTGCAATTGGTTCCTACCATGATTACATTGATTGTGATGTGGTACCTATGCAAGCTTGTTCTACGCTATTTGGTCGACCTTGGCAGTTTAATAAAGATATATTACATCATGGTAAATCAAGTCAATACTCTTTCATGCATCATGAGAAGAAACTTGTTTTGCACCCGATGTCCCCTGATGCTATTTTGAAGGATGACATTGCTAGAGCTTGCAAAGAGAAAAATAAGAAATCTGCTGAAAATGAAAATTCAGATGTCGTGAAGAAATCGGTACAGCCTAAGACTGACAATTCCAAATCTGCATATGAAGAAGAATGAAATAAAATTAACGAGTGCTTGTTTTTTTCTTCCAAATCTGATTTGTTTGAATTAAAAAGTGATACTGCAATCTGCTACGTGTTTGTTTGCAAAGAAGCTTTATTCTCACTTCACGACACACCATGTGCTTTGCCTCATTCTATCACTAAGCTTTTGCTGGAATACGCTGATGTGTTTCCACAAGAGGTACCAGCCGAGCTGCCACAATTGAGAGGGATTGAGCATCAGATTGACCTTATCCCTGGGGCTTCTTTGCCCAATCAAGCACCATACAGGACCAATCCGGAGGAGACTAAGGAGATTCAGCGGCAAGTATAGGAATTACTCGACAAAGGTTATGTGCGTGAGTCCCTTAGTGCTTGCTTCGTTCCTGTCCTTTTGGTCCCAAAGAAAGATGGATCATGGCGCATGTGTGTAGATTGTCGAGCAATTAATAACATTACTATTAGATATCATCATCCTATTCCTAGGTTAGATGATATGCTTGATGAACTTAGTGGCTCGATGATTTTCTCTAAAATTGATTTGCGTAGTCGATACCATCAAATTCGCATGAAGCTAGGTGATGAATGGAAAACAGCGTTTAAAACAAAGTTTGGTTTGTATGAGTGGTTAGTCATGCCTTTTGGTCTCACGAATGCACCTAGCACGTTCATGAGATTAATGAATGAGGTTTTACGTGCTTTCATTGGAAGATTTGTGGTAGTATATTTCGATGACATCTTGATCTATAGCGCATCTCTCGAAGTTCATCTTGATCATCTCCGTGCTGTTTTCAATGCTTTACGTGATGCACGCTTATTTGGTAACATTGACAAGTGCACCTTTTGCACGGATCGAGTTTCTTTTCTTGGCTATGTTGTGACACCACAGGGAATTGAAGTTGATCAAGCCAAGGTGGAGGCGATACACAGCTGGCCGACTCCTACCACGGTCACACAAGTACGAAGCTTTCTCGGACTTGCTGGATTCTATCGTTGTTTTGTGAAAGACTTCAGCACCATAGCAGGCCCACTGCATGAGCTTACAAAGAAGGGTGCCCCATTCACATGGGGCAAGACGCAAGAGGCTGCATTTGCAACTTTGAAGAATAGGTTAACTCATACACCCCTTCTCTAATTACCAGATTTCAGTAAGACTTTTGAATTGGAATGTGATGCTAGTGGTATTGGATTGGGAGGTGTCTTGTTGCAAGAAGGAAAACCTATTGCTTATTTTAGCAAGAAACTAAATGGGCCTAGTTTGAACTATTCCACTTATGATAAAGAATTATATGCACTAGTACGAACTTTGGAAACATGGCAATATTATTTATGGCCTAAACAATTTGTTATACATTCTGATCATGAATCTTTGAAGCACATTAAGAACCAAACTAATCTGAACCGTAGGCATGCCAAGTGGGTAGAATTCATTGAGTCCTTTCCTTATGTTATCAAACACAAGAAAGGAAAAGATAATGTCATTGCGGATGCCTTATCTCGCCGTTACAATATGTTGTCCCAACTTGATTTTAAGATTTTTGGCTTGGAAACAATTAAAGAACAATATGCTTTTGATGCTGATTTCAAAGATGTGCTGCTGCAATGTAAAGAAGGAAAAACATGGAACAAGTTTGTTCTCACTAATGGTTTTGTGTTTCGAACTAACAAATTGTGCATTCCAGCTGGTTCTGTGCGTATCTTACTATTGCAGGAAGCACATGGTAGAGGATTGATGGGACACTTTGGTGTCAAGAAGATGGAAGACATCTTAGCAAGCCATTTCTTTTGGCCAAAGATGAGGAGAGATGTGGAGCGGTTTGTTGCTCGTTGCACCACCTGTCAAAAAGCTAAGTCCCATCTTAATCCACATGGTTTATACATGCCTCTTCCTGTTCCTAGTGCTCCATGGGAGGATGTTTCTATGGATTTTGTTTTAGGATTTCCTAGAACAAAGAAGGGGAGGGATAGTATTTTTGTTGTTGTCGACAGAATTTCTAAAATGGCACATTTCATACCATGCCACAAAACTGATGATGCTACCCATATTGCTGATTTGTTCTTTCGAGAAGTTGTTCGTTTGCATGGGGTTCCAAACACTATTGTTTCAGATAGAGATGCCAAATTTCTTAGTCATTTTTGGAAAACCTTATGGGCTAAGTTGGGGACAAAATACTCTTTTCTACCACTTGTCACCCTCAAACTGATGGACAGACCGAAGTAGTGAACCGTAGTTTATCTACCATGCTAAGGGCTGTTCTGAAACATAACATCAAATTATGGGAAGAATGTTTGCCTCATATTGAATTTGCTTACAATCATTCGCTGCATTCTACTACTAAATTGTGCCCTTTTCAGATTGTATATGATTTTATTCCTCGTGCTCCCATTGATCTTTTGGCCTTGCCATCTTCAGAGAAATTGAATTTTGATGCTTCTCGCCGTGCTGAATTAATTCTTAAAATGCATGAGCAAACTAAAGCAAACATTGAGAGCATGAACGCTAAGTATCAACAAGCCGGTAGCAAGGTAGGAAGCATGTTACTTTTGAACCTGGTGATTTGGTTTGGGTGCATTTGAGAAAGGATAGATTTCCTGATTTGAGAAAATCTAAATTACTACCTAGAGCTGCTGGACCCTTCAAAGTGCTTCGAAAAATTAATGATAATGCATATGAAATTGAGTTGCCTGCACATTTTGGGGTTACTTCCTCTTTTAATATTGCAGATTTGAAACCATATATGGGCGAGGAAGACACATTTGAGTCGAGGACGACTCAATTGTAAGAAGGGGAGGATGATGCAGACATCGCTACCGTTGATACAACCACAACACCAGCCCATTCACCACTCTCAGCTAATCAAGGTCCAATGACACGCGCTTGTGCACATCAACTTAATTATCAGGTGAATTCATTCCTGGCTGTTCAAAGTAATTATCCTTCAAATGGGGACCTATTAAAGCCTTGTGATGACCTTTTTATTATTAGGTGCTTGAGAATTGATCCAGCTAGGAGTGATGGAGGGATTGATGCAATAAAGGCTGCTCCACCCGAGGGGAAATCTTGAGGTTGGGGCCATGTAATAAAGAGAGATTTAGACAAATAAGGAAAAGAATAAGGGAAATCTCATCCAACTTTGCTGCTGGACGAAATTCCCTCTTTCTTCCCCCATTTAAAGATAGATGTGCTATAATAAGGAAAGAAATAGAGGAAATCATATCCTGCCTTGCTGCTGGATGGGTTTCCCTCTTTCTTTCCTTATTAAATGGTAGTCTATCACAGAAAAAGGAAGAGAATAAGGGAGATCACGTCCTACCTTTGTTGCTGGACGAATTTCCCTCTTCCCTCCCCTATTTAAGTAGTCCAAGAGCTCCTTGACAGGGCGGGTTTTGTTTTCTGTAAGTTTAGCCATTGCTACTTCCTTGTAATGCAAGTGTCGACGAGACCTTTTGATTACTTGAATTAGAACCCTAACTTTTTCACACCCGTGAGTGTTTGCTTGTTATCTTGTTCTTGCTTGTTCTTCGATTGCTTGCAGGTTCAAGGCTGTTCTTGGCACGGCAAGTACAGCAACAACAGGAGTCGGTGTAACTATCGCTAAGGCGCAGCATCCTTGTGGTTGTTGTAGTCGGGTAGCACAACGTCGACCTCCACCCAAATCGTAGTTACCAGGAGACGGTGTAACTGTCGCTCAAGGCGCCACACCATTCTGGTTGTGGTAGTTGGGCAGCCAACGTCGGCCTCCACCAAATTCGTTCATTACCAACATCTCTCATCGAAAGATAGGGCGTCCCACGTACCCGTTGGGTTCATCAGGAATGCAACTAGAAGCTAGATGACTGACACATGGTACGAATTCCAAGCATCACTGCGGACAGGATACAAGGAGTTAGATGGTGTTCTATAAGTGGATGGAAGCGTCTTCAAGTCTACTTTACAGACCATCAAACGGTTCATTATTTGGATGTCCTAATAAGGAGTTATGCTCATTTTAGTAACTGCTACCAGAAGCTGAAAAGACGCGCGAACCAGACACGAAACCCACTAGAGCATGCGCATGCAGCCATTTACTCAAAGCTGAATGCCCCTATCTCTATATATATCTTGTACTAGACAATGAAAAGAGGGACATCTTATTTTTATTGAATTCAGAATACACAAACTCGTATAGTTTTGTTTATGCGTGAGTCTTGAGAGACTTGTAATATTCTTTCGATTCCTGAGTGAGTTGCATAACACCGAACTGCGGTTCACCCAGTTCGTGCTTAGAGCGTGATTGCGTGGGCTGCTTCGTTGATACGTGGAAGGGTGATTGTCTCGGTAATTCGTCGCGTGGACAGTCTCGCGGTGCGCTGCCTCTTCACCAGGTCACGCAGCGACAATTTATCAAGACTCACGCATAAACAAAACTCCATGAGTTTGTGTATTCTGAATTCAATAACAATAAGACCCCCTTTTTCATTATCTAGTACAAGATATATATAGAGATAGGGGCTTTCAGATTTGAGTAAATGGCTGCATGCGCATGCTCTAGTGGATTTCATGGCTGGTTCCCGCGTCTTTTCAGTTTCTGGCAGCAGTTACTAAAATGAGCATAACTCCTTATTAGGACATCCAAATAATGAACCGTTTGATAGGCTGTAAAGTAGACTTGAAGATACTTCCATACACTTATAGAACAACGTCTAACTCCATGTATCCTGTCCGCAGTGATGCTTGGAATTCGTACCATATGTCAGTCATCTAGCTTCTGGTTGCATTCCCATGCTAAGGTGATGAACCACCATTTTATTCATGCACACCATAGGCTTCTTGGTTCAGATGTCGAGAGGTTTGAATCCATCTTGATCCCATGCTGATTCATACACTTCATCATTCCTAAGGACATTGAAACAAGAACTCAAAAGCATAGGCTCATTCAACATAGACTGATTATTAAACATAAGGTTAGCGTTCACCTGATGATGAATTTCCTTCTGCAATTGTTTAGCTCTATTCCTTGTAATTAGACCAGCTATATCAAGTGGATTTTCATTTGAAGATGAGTGAATGCTAGGCATGACCTCATTAGCCTCCCCCTCTTGAGAAGGAGTCGTCCTCGACTCAGGCTCACCAACAAATGGGAGCAAGTCTTTGACATTGAATGTTGTACTCACATTGGAATATTCAGGTGGCAGCTCAATTTTGTAAGTATTATCATTTATCTTTTGGAGAACCTTGAACGGACCATCACCACGAGGAGATACTTACTCTTACCCTGTTGGGGAAACCGATCCTTTCGTAGATGCAACCATACAAGAACCCCTGGCTGAAATGTAACCTTCTTCTTACCTTTGTTTGCTTGATTTGCATATTGTGCTGATTTCTTCTCAATATTCTTTCTTGTCTCCGCATGTAACCGCTTGATAAAGTCTGATATTTTTGTGGCATCCAAGTTAACTTGTTCCTGTAATGGTAAAGGCAAAAGATCCATGGGAGTATGCGCATAAGGATCAACTAAGATGGATGGTGCAGCACAAAAACAAGAAACTCGGGTGGGGAATTTGTGGCGGGTAGAAAACAAGGGTGGGATGGGTGGGTATATGCAGTAAGCGATTTGATGATTAGAACAAAGATAACAACTAGAGGGATGTGGAAAAGAAAAAAAATCAGCAACTAGACAAATCTTAAAGGATTAAAACTCGATAAAGCAAACTATAAAATCAGTAGCACGTATGAATTTGGGTTGTAGGTTTTCTTTTTGGCTATTAGTGGGCAGTAGGTATATAAAGATCTATCCTACCAAAAGCAAGAATAATCCTACTGAGGAAATGGAGGCTCTAATACCAGATGATATGCACGCGCCTAGGCAGCACGTGTAACAAGTTGTTGTGGCCTGATCTTCTCGTAGGATCTGCGAACTTGATAAATTGTCGTTGCGTGACCTGGTGAAGAGGCAGCGCACCGCGAGACTGTCCACACGACGAACTACCGAGACAATCATCTTTTCACGTATCGACGAAACATCCCACGTAATCACGCCCTTTAGACGTAAAGGCACGAACTGGGTGAACCGCAGTTCGGCGTTCTACAACTCCCTCAGGAATCGAAAGAACAAATATTGCAAGCCTCTCAAGACTCACGCATAAACAAAACTCCACGAGTTTGTGTATTCTGAATTCAATAAAAATAAGATCCCCTTTTTCATTGTCTAGTACAAGATATATATAGAGATAGGGGCGTTCAGCTTTGAGTAAATGGCTGCATGCGCATGCTCTAGTGGATTTCGTGGCTGGTTCACGCGTCTTTTCAGCTTCTGGCAGCAGTTACTAAAATGAGTATAACTCTTTATTAGGACATCCAAATAATGAACCGTTTGATGAGCTGTAAAGTAGACTTGAAGACGCTTCCATCCACTTATAGAATAACGTCTAACTCCTTGTATCCTGTCTGCAGTGATGCTTGGAATTCATACCATGTGTCAGTCATCTAGCTTTTGGTTGCATTCCCATGCTAAGGTGATAAACCACCATTTTATTCATGCACACCATAGGCTTCTTGGTTCAGATGTCCAGAGGTTTGAATCCATCTTGATCCCATGCTGGTTCATACACTTCATCATTCCTAAGGACATTAAAACAAGAACTCAAAAGCATAGGCTCATTCAACATAGACTGATTATTAAACATAAGGTTAGTGTTCACCTGAGAATGAATTTCCTTCTACAATTGTTTAGCTCTACTCCTTGTAATTGGACCAGCTATATCAAGTGGATTTTCATTTTAAGATGAGTGAATGCTAGGCATGATCTCATTAGCCTCCCCCTCTTGAGAAGGAGTCGTCCTCGACTCAGGCTCACCAACAAATGGCAGCAAGTCTTTGACATTGAATTTTGTACTCACATTGGAATATTCAGGTGGCAGCTCGATTTTGTAAGCATTAACATTTATCTTTTGGAGAACCTTGAATGGACCATCACCCCGAGGAGATAACTTACTCTTACGCTGTTGGGGAAAACGATCCTTTCGTAGATGCAACCATACAAGATCTCATGGCTGAAATGTAACCTTCTTCTTAACTTTGTTTGCTTGCTTTGCATATTGTGCTGATTTCTTCTCAATATTCTTTCTTGACTCCGTATGTAACCGCTTGATAAAGTCTGATCTTTTGTGGCATCCAAGTTAACTTGTTTCTGTAATGGTAAAGGCAAAAGATCCATGAGAGTATGTGCATAAGGATCAACTAAGATGGATGGTGCAACACAAAAACAAGAAACTCGGGTGGGGAATTTGTGGCGGGTAGAAAAAAAGGGTGGGATGGATGGGTATATGCAGCAAGCGATTTGATTATTAGAACAAAGATAACAACTAGAGCAATGTGGAAAAGAAAAAAAATCAGCAACTAGACAAATCTTAAAGGATTAAAACTCGATAAAACAAACTACAAAATCAGTAGCACGTATGAATTTGGGTTGTAGATTTTCTTTTTGGCTATTAGTGGACAGTAGGTATATAAAAATCTATCCTACCAAAAGCAAGAATAATCCTACTGAGGAAACGGAGACTCTAATACCAGATGATATGCACGCGCCTAGGCAGCACGTGTAACAAGTTGTTGTGGCCCGATCTTCTCGTAGGATCTGCGAACTTGATAAATTGTCGCTGCGTGACCTAGTGAAGAGGCAGCACACCGCGAGACTGTCCATGCGACGAACTACCGAGACAATTATCTTTCCACATATCGACGAAATATTCCACGTAATCACGCCCTATAGACGTAAAGGCACGAATTGGGTGAACCGCAGTTCGGCGTTCTATAACTCCCTCAGGAATCGAAAGAACAAATATTGCAAGCCTCTCAAGACTCACGCATAAACAAAACTCCACGAGTTTGTGTATTCTGAATTCAATAAAAATAAGATCCCCTTTTTCATTGTCTAGTACAAGATATATATTGAGATAGGGGCGTTCAACTTTGAGTAAATGGCTGCATGCGCATGCTCTAGTGGATTTCGTGGCTGGTTCGCGCGTCTTTTCAGCTTCTGGCAGCAGTTACTAAAATGAGTATAACTCCTTATTAGGACATCCAAATAATGAACCGTTTGATGGGCTGTAAAGTAGACTTGAAGACGCTTCCATCCACTTATAGAACAACCTATAACTCCTTGTATCCTGTACACAATGATGCTTGGAATTCGTACCATGTGTCAGTCATCTAGCTTTTGGTTGCATTCCCATGCTAAGGTGATGAACCACCATTTTATTCATGCACACCATAGGCTTCTTGGTTCAGATGTACAGAGGTTTGAATCCATATTGATCCCATGCTAGTTCATACACTTCATCATTCCTAAGGACATTAAAATAAGAACTCAAAACCATAGGCTCATTCAACATAGACTGATTATTAAACATAAGGTTAGCGTTCACCTGAGAATGAATTTTCTTCTGCAATTGTTTAGCTCTACTCCTTGTAATTGGACCAGCTATATCAAGTGGATTTTCATTTGAAGATGAGTGAATGCTAGACATGACCTCATTAGCCTCCCCCTCTTGAGAAGGAGTCATCCTCGACTCAGGCTCACCAACAAATGGTAGCAAGTCTTTGACATTGAATGTTGTACTCACATTGAAATATTCAGGTGGCAGCTCGATTTTGTAAGCATTATCATTTATCTTTTGGAGAACCTTGAACGGACCATCACCCCGAGGAGATAACTTACTCTTACGCTGTTGGGGAAAACGATCCTTTCGTAGATGCAACCATACAAGATCTCCTGGCTGAAATGTAACCATCTTCTTACCTTTGTTTGCTTGCTTTGCATATTGTGCTGATTTCTTTTCAATATTCTTTCTTGTCTCCGCATGTAACCGCTTGATAAAGTCTGATCTTTTTGTGGCGTCCAAGTTAACTTGTTCCTGTAATGGTAAAGGAAAAAGATCCATGGGAGTATGCGCATAAGGATCAACTAAGATGGATGGTGCAACACAAAAACAAGAAACTCGGGTGGGGAATTTGGGGCGGGTAGAAAAAAAGGGTGGGATGGGTGGGTATATGCAGCAAGCAATTTTATGATTAGAACAAAGATAACAACTAGAGCGATGTGGAAAAGAAAAAATCAGCAACTAGACAAATCTTAAAGGATTAAAACTCGATAAAGCAAACTACAAAATCAGTAGCACGTATGAATTTGGGCTGTAGGTTTTCTTTTTGGCTATTAGTGGACAGTAGGTATATAAAAATTTATCCTATCAAAAGCAAGAATAATCCTACTGAGAAAACGGAGGCTCTGATACCAGATGATATGCACGCGCCTAAGCAGCACGTGTAACAAGTTGTTGTGGCCCGATCTTCTCGTAGGATCTGCAAACTTGATAAATTGTCGCTGCGTGACTTGGTGAAGAGGCAGCGCACAGCGAGACTGTCCACGCGACGAACTACCGAGACAATCACCCTTCCACGTATCGACGAAACAGCCCACGCAATCACGCCCTATAGACGTAAAGGCACGAACTGGGTGAACCGCAGTTCGGTGTTTTACAACTCTCTCAGGAATCGAAAGAACAAATATTGCAAGCCTCTCAAGACTCACGCATAAACAAAACTCCACGAGTTTGTGTATTCTGAATTCAATAAAAATAAGATCCCCTTTTTCATTGTCTAGTACAAGATATATATAGAGATAGGGGTGTTCAGCTTTGAGTAAATGGCTGCATGCGCATGCTCTAGTGGATTTCGTGGCTGGTTCGCGCGTCTTTTCAGCTTCTGGCAGCAGTTACTAAAATGAGCATAACTCCTTATTAGGACATCCAAATAATGAACCGTTTGATGGGCTGTAAAGTAGACTTGAAGACGCTTCCATCCACTTATAGAACCTTGTATCCTGTCCGCAGTGATGCTTGGAATTCGTAGCTTCTGGTTGCATTCCCATGCTAAGGTGATGAACCACCTTTTTATTCATGCACACCATAGGCTTCTTGGTTTAGATGTATAGATTTGAATCCATCTTGATCCCATGCTGGTTCATACACTTCATTATTCCTAAGGACATTGAAACAAGAACTCAAAAGCATAGGCTCATTCAACATAGACTGATTATTAAACATAAGGTTAGCGTTCACGTGAGAATGAATTTCCTTCTGCAATTGTTTAGCTCTACTCCTTGTAATTGGACCAGCTATATCAAGTGTATTTTCATTTAAAGATGAGTGAATGCTAGGCATGACCCCATTATTTCATGAGCTGAAATTTGTATTGCTGGAAAGTACTAAAAAATCTGAGTTCAGCGAAATTTGGTTCACTGAATTTGGAGCTTCCTAGCAAAAGTCTATGCATTGGAAGTTTGAACTAACTGGAAAATCCCCAAAATGTTTAAACTCTGCGGGTGGGGCCCACTTCTTAAACCGGCCCACTAAGAACGCGGCCACACCGCAGCCCACGGGGTTTTACCCGCGCTGCCGCACTGAATCCGGCCGCAAAGTGGATCTCCGCGCGAGAACAGAGGCTGACCGGTGGACCCGGCCCGCCCTTCATCTACCTTGCGACATCCCGCGAGTCCCGCGGTGGTGCTTCGCCGGAGCTCTCGCCGCCGGCCATTTCGCTGCACGACCTTCGACGGGTTTCGCCGCCTGGGCCTAACTTGGCTCGGGGAACACGCTGATGCTCTCACCGATGCTCGGCGGTGGCCGGAACCACGCCCGTGACGGTGACAGCGGCTCTCACTACTCCGGTGATGTCGCCCCAGCTACTCAGGGCCTGATTTTCCGAACGGTTTGCTCCTACAGCTCCGCTGTGGCATGCTGAGCACGAATATGAGCTCGGTTGGCTATGGAAACGGCCGGAGCTACGTGCTCACCGTCGACCTAGGTCCGATATCGGCTGTGAACTGAAAAACTCGATACCCAGAGTCTATACTCGACGGTTCTTTGTACTTTTTGATCCTGGATGGTCGTGGCAGGGTGTAGATCACGTGTGTAGCTCGGTATACCTGGTGATGAGCCAATACCCGCGAATTTTAGGATTTAGGATGGCTCGGCCCTAAGAACACCTAAATATTCCCAGGGAAAATTCTCCCACGACAGTGCATGAAATGATGAACGGTTTGGACTAGAAGGACCAGCACCTTAGGGCGGTTGTTTCTTGTGTTGGTCGTCGGGCACGAGGGAGCCTGTGACGCCTAGACGCCGGCGACCAGAGAGCGGCGAACACAGAGCGCGTCGCTTCGGTTGTGTGCGGGTGGAACAGAGAGGATGAGGGGAAGTTCACGCAGACCGGCGGTTCAACCGAGTGTCTTGTACCCGGCGTCCTCAGCCCCACGAGCAGGAGGTGGCACGGCGATCGCGTTGGGGTGGGGTTTCACCCGTGCGCTGGCGACCGCAGAGGTGTCCGACCGAGGGACTGAGTCGGTTCGGTCTCTGTGTGTCTGACCAGTGGGTCCCTCCCCCCCTAATTCTTTTTCTGATTTTTCCTTTCTGTTTTTACTGAAAATATCCCCAGCTACTCACAATTAATTGTGAGACTTAAGCACCAAGTCATAGTTTGAATTTGGTTTCCAAAATTTGAATTTGGTTTGGCAAAATTTGCTTCACATTTGAACTGAAATTCAAATTCAATTTGAATTATTGCAAATTTGGCTCCCGACAAGATGAAGTCCAATGGGGATGAAAATTGGTGGACTAACTCAGAAAAATGTGCTGAGTTTGAATATGAAGCCAACTTTTGAATTCAAGTGATGAAAGTTGCTGCAATTTGAATTTACATTTAAATTGGCCCCTTTTTGAATTGTCTCCAAAAGTGACTCAAAAAGTGTTGGATTTGCATGAAGTTTGGCCTGAGCCTTCCCAAGACTATTTAAGGTCTAGGGTGAGCTCAACCTTGCATGTTCGTGTGTAGAAATTCTAGTTTGTGAAAGTTAGGGCTTTCCCTTCTAATCACCCTTTGATGGTGGTTACTTGCTCTCCACAAGTATTCACAAGATATCGACAACAAAAGCTGTGGTGTTGTGAGGTGATGGAAAATTTTGCAAGTCCCTTTTCTTGGGCTTTTACACATGTGAGGGGTGGCGCCAGTGTCGAGGCACCACCCGTCCGTCTTGTCATTGCTGGGGCCGTCACCGAGAAAGTCGTGTGCTCTCGGCTCATCGATGTAGAGGAGAGCCGCTGCGGCCGATGCCACTGGAGGTGGCTCGATGCTTCCGTGCGGCAGGAGCAAAGTCGGCTCCTCCTCCTCCACCTGTGCGACGTGGGTCTGGCCGCATCGTTGCTGCCGACACTCCCTGGACCAAGGACCAAGCTTGCCACAGTTGTGGCAGGTGTAGTCTCGTGCTGGCTTCCGGTTGCCGGCAGCGCCGCCCTGGGCGCCTCCGTGGGCGCCACCCTCAGCATGTCTCTGCGCCCCGGCTTGGGCACCTCCGCGGCCCTTGCTTGGCTTGCCGCGCTTGCGGCCGCCTTTCGAGGAGGAGGGCTCCCCCTTCTTCCTGTCATCTTGGCAGGCCTCCCACTGCTCCCGAGTGAGATGTAGCTTCCCGCCGATGGTGGTAGGCCCCGAGAGAGACTGAGATTCGTCGCTGTCGATGACCTTGAGGCGGCCTATCGCCTCTTCGATTGACATCATGGAGAGGTCCAGCAGAGACTCGATCGAGCGAGCGATCTGCTTGTACTTCTCGAGGATGCAACGGAAGAGCTTCTCGACGGCTTTCTCCTAGTTGTAGGTGTCGTCGCCGAACTGCACTATCTTCTGCAGTAGTGTGTTGCGACGGAGAGCAAAGTCATCAACATCCTCACATGGTTTGAAGGTCATGTTCACCAACTCCTTGCGGAGTGCCTGCAGTGTGGTCTTGCGGGCGCGGTCGCTGCCGATGCGTGCTGCAGCAATGGCGTCCCAGACCTCCTTGGCAGTCCGCTTATTGGAAAGCGAGAATTGCATCTCGGGCAGTACTGCAGCAATGAGAGCATCCAGCGCCCGTCGATCCTCATAGTAGTCGACGTCGCCGTACCGGACTGCTTCCCACATGTGCCGCACTTGGAGCCGTATCCTCATCACCGCGGCCCACTCGACGTAGTTGGTCATGGTGAGGGTAGGCCACCCACCGCTGAGACCAACGTCCCTGAGAATGGCATCGATCCCGTGGTAACCATGGTACCTGTTCAGGGAGGGAGAGTCGCACCGCCTGCAAATTCCTCGATCTCCGTCGACCCAACCACCCCCGCTCGGAGCATCGCCGGCGCGTCCGCGCCCGTCTGGGCTGCAGCCGCCGGCGCGTCCGCGCCCATCTGGGCTGCAGCCGCCGCGCTCATGGGGGTGCGCGGCTGTCCACTATGGCGTCTGTGGTCGTGCTACCTCCATCGCCAGCCTGAGATCTTCATTAGTGCCGCCGTCAGTAGAATCAGAGCCTCTGTCGCTACCGCCACACATAGCCTCAAGCTCTGTTGCAGCCACACGAGCTGCATCGGCAGCCGCTGCTGCTTCTACTTCCGCCTTCGCCACTGCCAGTTCTGCCGCTGCCAGCCTCGCCGCCCTCGCCGCCCTCATTGCAGCCTCTGCCGCTGCTCGCTCGCGTTCTTCTGCCGCGGCGATCTCGGCCTCCTGCCGACGCCGCGCGCTCAAAGCGACCGAGTGCTGAGACTGTCCTTCGGACATGGCGTGCAAGTGGGGGAGTGTTGTGGGGAAGAGGCTGTCTCAGACAAGTTATTGCTCGTCTGTGCAGAAGAGGAAAGAGTTGAAACAACCGGTGTTATTGCTTCCGGCTGAAGACGGAGAGAGGCGTGGGAAGGAGATGAGCAGGAGATGTATAGGCTACAGTATAGAACGGCTCTGATACCACTTGTTAGTATCTGAAGTATTACTCTCATGGAGAGGATGACACTAAGAGTTGGGAAAATTTTTCTTGTTTCATTCCACACACAATGCCATGCCCAACCTAGGGGTTGGGGTTACATATTTATAGCTGAGGCATCCAAGCATATACCTAGATGCTAGTCTAAGATGTTGTCCTACCAAAGGACTAATATGCTGTCCTAACAAGGACTGAAATGCTGTCCTCTTGGTCTAAGATGCTGTCCTACCAAAGGACTAATATGCTGTCCTAATAAGGACTGATATGCTGTCCTCTTGGTCTAAGATGCTGTCCTAACAAGGACTAAGATGCTGTCCTACCAAAGGACTAATATGCTGTCCTAACAGGGACTGAGATGCTGTCCTAACTAGGGGCCACACAGACCAAGAGTACAAGACGTATTCCATCAGGCATGGTAAGAACAAGTAAGACCTTGATAACGTTTTTTTATTTTGAGCGCCCTGATCTACAACCCATTACACTAGCTGTAGGACATACTATTTTGTTCCTTGTTTCTCTTGTCTTTGCACTAACTATGGCAGGACCCTTGGGGGATCTGAAGGATGAGAAAGCCCTTCAACATTCCCCTCGTACCAAGGGCATCATACAGCATTTTGAGCAACAAATGCGCCTGCAACTTGATGGCCTCGCTGAAGATATTTACGTCACCAACGAACGCCTTGGTACGCTTGAAACAGCACAAATTGAAGCTGGAACGGCATTCTAGGAATTAAGAACAGCCCAAGCCACTACCAACAACACCCTCGGCACCATCATGACACGGCTTGAGGAGTCCCAACAACTTGGTGAGCTACAGGGTGACACTGAATATGGTGGCGACACCGAGCACGACACTCAGGCCCGTCGTCGCCAGCACGGACGTCGTCGCGGGGTACGTAACCAGAATGATTTTTTCTCTAAGATTAAACTCACTATACCTGAATTCAATGGTACATATGATCCTGATGCTTATATTGAGCGGGAACTTGCTGTGGATAAAAAATTTGCATGTCATGCTTTTGCTGCAAACCATCAAGTTAAAGCTGCTACTAGTGAGTTTACCCATTTTGCTTCTATTTAGTGGCGCAAACATTGCAACAAACATCTCACTGAAATCCCTACCACTTGGGATGCTTTAAAAGTCCTTATGCGCCACAGATTTGTTCCCTCATATTATGCTCGCGACTTGCTTAATAAACTACAGCGTTTAAAACAAGGTACACACACTGTTGAAGAGTACTATCAGGAGCTGCAAACTGGTATGCTTCGTTGTGGTTTAGTTGAGAACAATGGCGCTTCTATGGCACGTTTTTTGGGTGGTTTAAACCGTGAAATTCAGGATGTTCTTGATTATAAGGAGTACACTAATATTACTCGTTTATTCCATCTTGCTTGTAAAGATGAACGTGAAGTGCAGGGACGACATGCGAGGACACAAGCTAACTCTTTTGCAGGTCGCACCACGTCATTCCACTCAGGCCCTAAGCCTGTCGCCATGTCACCCCCAGCAGCGCCATCACCACCTAGCAGCACTCCGCGTGACAAGGCAGTAGCAAAAAATCCAGCGCCACATCCAGCAACAAAGGGTGCCTCCTTCTCTGGACGCACCAAGGATATTCAATGCCACCGCTGTAAAGGGTCACGTGATACGGGACTGTCCCAACAAACGCACGCTGATTATCCGTGACAATGGTGAGTATTCTTCAGCTAGTGATTCTGAAAACACCATATATGCTATGCTTGCCACTGACATTGCAGGAACCCAAGAAGAACATGTGGATGGCACGGATGCTGACAAGTTGTGACACCCTCAATTTCGTATTCATGCATGCATATATATTTCATATAGAGAAATATTTTAAAAAAAGTAGTAGAACAGGTGAAAGATAGCTAAAAAGAGCCAATTCCAATCCACCGAGAGCGCCGTCGACACTTCTCGCGGCCCGCCGGCCACGTGGCGCCTTCGGAGCTCATCCCTGCAAAAAGGGGTGAGGTCCGGCACTACTGGTTACGTGGCAGGCTCGGAGCTTGCCTCTGCGGGAGGGGCGAGGTCCGGCCCCATGGGATACGTGTTGTCCCCGGAGCTAGCCTCAGCGGAGAAGCGAGGCCCAGCCCCGCAGGACACGTGGCGCCTTCAGAGCTAGTCTCTGTGGAGAAGCGAGGTCCAACCCCGCGGGACACGTGTCGCTCTCGGAGCTCACCCCTGCGGAGGGAGTGAGGTTCGGTCCTACGGGACACATGTCATTCTCGGAGGTCGCCTCCGAGAGGTCCGACACTACTGGACATGTGTCACCCTCGGAGCTCACCTCCGAGAAAAAGGGAGGTCTGACACTGTTGAACACGTGTCGCTCTCGGAGCTCGCCTCCGAGAGGTCCGCCCCGCTGGACACGTGTCGACCTTGGAGCTCGTCTCTGAGGAGAAAGGAAGTCTGACGCTGCTGGACACGTGGCACACCCGGAGCCCACCTCCGAAGAGAGGGGAGGTCCGGCTCTGACACGTGGCACTCTCAGAGCTCACCTCCGAAGAGAGGGGAGATCCAGAACTGACACATGGCACATGCGGAGCTCGCCTCTGAGGAAAGGGGAGGTCCCGCCCGCCAAGACACGTGGCGCATACGGAGCTCACCTCTGAGGAGAGGGGAGGTCCCGCCCGCCTGACACGCGGCACAACCAGAGCTTGTCTCTGCGGGAAAGGGAGACCAGGCCCCCGCTGGACACGTGGAGCCTCCGGAGCTTATCCCTGCAGAAGGACGAGAGCCTTAGACGGTTTTTCCTTCTGTACGCGCGGGAATACCCGATACTGAGGAAACCGACACGATTTCCACGTTGCTACGCACCAAATCAATTAGAGATAAGTTGTTAAGATCCAAAACAAGTTGAATAGGACTCTTATTTGAAATCTAATCAGAGTAGGACTCTTCTTTCACCCCTTATAAATAGAACCCGAAACCCTTGGCTGCAACCACGTACCTATTTTTCTCTCCCTAAGTCGGCGGCTTGAAAGCCCTAGCCCCAGCTCGCCGAGTCAACCCCCTTCGTTGGAGTTCAGCCACCGGTGAGACCGCCGACGAGCCCCATCACGTTTGCCGTCGCCAGAAGAGAGCCGATGAACTGTCTTGCCGCCATTGCTAGGAGGAAGGCTGAGGTAGGTCTTTGTTACCACCTTACGACATCATCATGGTTTTCTTCGCATCTGTTTTCTTCGAACAGAAGCCTTTTCGTGTGGACCGATCACGTGTTGATCGGTTTTTGACGGTAGAATTGATCTAGATCTTAAGTCAAGATCATTACCACATCCACACTTGATTCTTACATCCTTGTTCACCGTAAAACCCCCTGCAAGCCCATTAAAACATGCAAGAACACGTACAAACTAAACTGCACCATAGGATCAGCATGCATCTACACCATTGCATCTTGAGTAAAATTTGTGCATGATGATTAATTGCTGTAAATCTTGTATGTGCGTGATCATGAGTAGAAGGACAAGCTCAGGGAGCTATCTACGAAGGACTACAGCACCAAGAATTTGAGATCAGTGAGCAACAGAAGCCACAGGAACAAGACAAGTGCCCCTTGACCATATTGATCCCATGTTTTAGAAACTGTTTTGTTTGGGAAAACATACATGCTTGAGTCAACTTGATTGGAAACCCTTTTATTGGAGTTTACTAGTTTTGTTAACCACCCTTGTCGCCGGCAAAGTTGATAAGTCGGGTATGGTCGTTTTTGCTTTTTGCTTTGCTTAGCTTACGGGTTATGGGAAGCGGGATAGAATGTGTTTAGTTACTGCACTCATATGAACAATGATAATGAGAACTTGATGTTGATAATGAATATAAATCGGGGGAGATCTAGTCAAGCTTGGTTTGTTGATGTGGTAGCATGAGATGGTGGTTTACTTGCCGTAGATTAAATGACCAGTTCATGCGAGCACATGGCAGGAAAACAGTCACTACAGAAAACCTGATCATTTGCGGTGGTTAGAATTATTTGCGACGGTGTCCCGTCGCAAATAAATTAAATTGCGACGACTAACCGTAGGCCGTCGCAAATATAGTAGCCGTCACAAATAGTACCTTATTTGCGACGGCTACGACTGCAGCCGTCACAAATAGCATTTATTTACGACGGCCGAACCTGTGGCCGTCGTAAATTTAGCAACCGTCGCAATTAAAAGCTTGTTTGCAATGGCCGATGGAAATACCGTCGCAATTAAGCCATGGCAAATGACCCCAATATAGTCGATCGGGCACCTCCCGATTCACACAACTGCCGCCGTCCCGCGCCCGTCCGCCGCCGCCCGTCCTCCGCCCGCCGCCGCTCGGCCGCCCGCCGCCGCGCACCGGCCGCCGTCCGCCGCCCCGCGCCCGACCGCCCGCGCACCGGCCGCCGGCCGCCGCTCCGCGCCCATCCGCCCTCGCTCGGCCGCCCGCCGCTGCCGCGGCCGCCACGCACCGGCCTACGGCTGCCGCCCAGCCCCTGTCTGCCCGCGTCCACCGCCCAGCGCGCCGCCGCCCGGCTCTCGCCGCCCGTCGTGCACGCTGCTCCCCCGTCACCGTCGCTTCCCTGCTCCGGCTCCGGCGCCCGGCCACCCGCCGCCTCCCTGCTCCGGAGCCCAGCCACCCACTGCCTCCAGGCCCCAGCGCCCGGCCACCCCCACCTGCCGCCTCCGGCGCCCGGCGCCTCTCGGTAACCTATGTTCATGCATTTTTTAATTTTTTCTTGTTGTTAGTTAGATTTAGTTAGAGTAGAGTTAATTGAATATTGTTTTAGAGTATTTTGTAATTAAGTTGGCAATTAAATTGTTTTTTGTAGTTAGTTTATAGTTTAAATCAATTTAAATAGTTGTTAAATTAGTTTCAGCAATGGAATAACTAGTTGTTCAAATCGTTTAATTAGTTAATTTCTTATTTAATTTATAGTTTTATATATTAATTATTTGATTAGTAGCGTAATTGTTTAAATATTACTTTGATTGTTGAAGTGCTAAATAATTATATAAATAGTCGGGCCGGCCCAGCCTGGCACAAGCTATTTAGGGTCCGGCTCGACACGGTACATTTAGGGCCCAGCCCAACACTACAGGAAACGCGATGATTTGCGACGGCTAGGATTATTTGCGATGGTCGATCGTCGTGAATAAATTAAGGAGGGACAGCTTACCCGCCACCCCCCCGCCTCCCCCGCCTCCCGTCGCTGGCCCCGCCGCACCCGCCTCCCGCCAACGCCGCGCTATCTTCCGCCGCGCGCGCCTCCCGCCACACGCGCCTCCCGCCGCCCACGCCTCCCACCTCCCGCCGCCGCGCCCCGCCGCCCCTGCCTCCCGCAACCGCGCCCCGCCTCCCCCACCTCCCGCCGCGCCCGCCTCCCGTCGCAAGTAAAATAAATTGCGACGGCCAAAGAAAAAGCCGTCGCAAGTAAAATAAATTGCGACGGGCAACCCTAAACGGGATATATCCGGCCCCGACTCACACACCCCGAGACCGCTCACGACTACGTGGCGGCGGCCCCGATGAGCGGTAACCGTCACAAATAAAATTTCCAGGCCATAATTGGCGACGGTAATCGTCGTTCGTCCCCAATATGTCATTATTTACGACAAGCTACAGCAGGTGGATGGTGGGCCCCGACGGGTGGTTTTCTCCCGTTCATTCCTCCTCTTTCGTTATTTCCTCGCCTCCTTCCTTGTTGTTGGACAGTTGACCCCAAAGCTTGAAGAACTGCACCATTTATTGGGAGTGCAGTGTAAAACAAGCGAGGTTATGCTGCTAAAATTTTGTTGGGCTTTAGGTATTGTGTCTCGTCAGAAGCAGGATAAATCCTGCATATATTAACGATAATTGCTTCGGCTTTAAACTGCAGAGTCAAACATGGGTGAAGACCGTAGTTGGATGTATACTGGCTCGAAGAGCAGAACTGGTGGTCACTCGGATGAGTGGTACATCAAGTTAGACAAATTCTTGGATCGAGCATTTTCATTGTCAACTGATGATAAGGTGCGGTGTCTATGTACGAAATGTCGGAATACCAAGTTTTTGAGCAGATTGGAACTATCGTTTCACTTATGTCGAAACGGTTTCACGCCAAGTTATGAGGTGTGGACTTTCCACGGCGAGACTAAACCTCGAGACATAGTAGAAGTGGATGAGGATGATGATATAACAGGGGTTGATAGGATGGATGAGATGCTAGAAGCTCTGGAAGTGAAGGATCCTCTTACAAAGGAGGCGGACGATTTCTTCGAGAAGCTCAAGAAATCAAACAGCCGTTGCATGAACACACGGATGTGACCGTCCTTGCTTTTTTGACTAGATTTATGGCAATTAAGTCTAAGTATTTTTTTTCTATCAACTGCTATAATGATATCATGAAAATGATATGCGATATCCTTCCACAACCTCATAAAGCGCCTAAAGATATGTATCAGTCGAAGATCCGGATATCTGGTCTTGGTATGAATTATGAGAAAATCGATGTGTGCCCAAACAACTGCATGCTATTTTAAAAAGAGTACCCCAACGAGAACATGTGCTTGAAATGTGATAAACCGAGGTATGTCGAAGGTGTTAATGATAATGACGATAATGTGATGACAGATGTCGCATATAAGCAGCTTTGTTACTTACCTATGACACCTCGGTTGAAGCGGTTGTTTCTTTCAAAAAGAACTGCTAGACACATGAGATGACATAAAGAAGGTAAACGTGAGAACAAAGAATTCTTAACGCATCCGTCCGACGGTGATGCATGGAAGGCGCTAGACCGTTTTGATCCAGAATTTTCTCGTGATGCGAGAAATGTTCGCATCGGGTTAGCGATAGACGGATTCTCACCGTTCAGTATAAACGCCACGCCATACTCCTGTTGGCCCATATTTGTCATTCCCTACAATCTGCCACCGGCTTTGTGTATGGAGAACGAGTTCATGTTCCTCAGCATCATTGTACGTGGACCTGATCATCCTGGGTCACGTTTCAACGTGATGTTGAAACCGCTGATCAAAGAATTGAAACAGTTGTGGACAGGAGTCGAAGCGTACGATAGTTAAAAGAAGCAGAAATTCAAACTTCGAGCTGCTTATTTGTGGTCCATCCATGATTTGCCAGCATACGGCATGTTTTTTGAATGGAGCACTCACGGTCGTTTGACCTGTCCGATATGTGCTTCGGACACGGATTGCTTTTGACTAACTCATGGAGGCAAGATATCTTACTTCGATTGTCACAGACGCTGGTTGCCTTTGAATAACATATTTAGGCAACAGAGGCATGTCTTTAGAAAGAATACCATTGTCACTAAAGGACCACCGAAACGTCTCAACGGGTGAGAAATTTCTGATATGTTGGACAAACTGGTGCCAAACAAAGTTCGTCCTAGATATTTCGTAGGTTATGGCGTGGAACACAATTGGACTCACATATGTGGACTTTGGGAGCTACCGTATGTGAAGTCATTGATTCTAATACACAACATTGATGTGATGCATCAAGAGCGTAACATGACCGAAAATATCATAAGCACATGCATGGATATGTCTAGTAAAATGAAAGATAATATAAAAGCTAGACTAGATTTGGTAGACATTTGTCACCGTCCAACTATTGAATTATCTGAAATTGGTGGCAAGCCACGTGCTTCTTTCTGTCTTCGATCTAAAGAAAAGAAAGAAGTCATGAAATGGTTGAAAATTTTGAAATTCCCAGATGGTTACGCAGCTAGCCTGAAACGAGCCGTGAATGTGAACACAGGAAACCTCACTGGATTAAAGAGTCATGATTATCACATTATCGTAGAAAGACTCTTATCTGTTATGTTTCGTGTCTATCTAGATTGATGAACCCAACGGGTACGGGGGACGCCCTATCTTTTGATGAGAGATGTTGGTAATGAAAGAATTTGGTGGAGGCCGACGTTGGCTGCCCGACTACCACAACCAGAATGGTGTGGCGCCTTGAGCGACAGTTACACCGTCTCCTGGTAACTACGATTCGGGTGGAGGTCGACGTTGTGCTACCCGACTACAACAACCACAAGGATGCTGCGCCTTAATGATAGTTACACCGGCTCCTGTTGTTGCTGTACTTGCCGTGCCAAGAACAGCATTGAACCTGCAAGCAATCGAAGAACAAGCAAGAACAAGATAACAAGCAAACACTCACGGGTGTGAAAAAGTTGGGGTTCTGATTCAAGTAATCGGAAGGTCTCGTCGACACTTGCATTACAAGGAAGTAGCAATGGCTAAACTTACAGAAAACAAAACCCGCCCTGTCAAGGAACTCTTGGACTACTTAAACAGGGGAGGGAAGAGGGAAATTCATCCAGCAACAAAGGTAGGACGTGATCTCCTTTATTCCCTTCCTTTTTCTGTGATAGACTACCATTTAATAGGAAAATAAAGAGGGAAACCTATCCAGCAGCAAGGCAGGATATGATTTCCTCTATTTCTTTCCTTATTATAGCACATCTATCTTTAAATGGGGGAAGAAAGAGGGAATTTCGTCCAGCAGCAAAGTTGGACGAGATTCCCCTTGTTCCTTTCCTTATTTGTCTAAATCTCTCTTTATTACATGGCCTCAGCCTCAAGATTTCCCCTCGGGTGGAGCATCCTTTATTGCATTAATCTCTCCATCACTCCTAGCTGGATCAATTCCCAAGCACCTAATAATAACAAGGTCATCACAAGGCTTTAATAGGTCCCCATTTGAAGGATAATTACTTTGAACAACCAGGAATGAATTCACCTGATAATTAAGTTGACGTGCATGAGCGCGTTTCATTGGACCTTGATTAGCTGAGAGTGGTGAATGGGCTGGTGTTGTGGTTGTATCAACGGTAGCGATGTCCGCATCATCCTCCTCTTCTTGCAATTGAGTCGTCCTCGACTCAAATGTGTCTTCCTCGCCCATATATGGTTTCAAATCCTTGCTACCGGCTTGTTGATACTTAACGTTCATGCTCTCAATGTTTATTTAGTTTGTTCATGCAGTGGGCCTGCTATGGTACTGAAGTCTTTCACAAAACGACGATAGAATCCAGCAAGTCCGAGAAAGCTTCGTACTTGTGTGACCGTGGTAGGAGTCGGCCAGCTGTGTATCGCCTCCACCTTGGCTTGATCAACTTCAATTCCCTGTGGTGTCACAACATAGCCAAGAAAAGAAACTCGATCCATGCTGTCGAAGTGTTCGGTTGACACTTCCCCCGGGCCTGCACTGGGCAGCCCACGGAGGTTCTTTTTTCGGTGGGGCTAGTCCCTTGCGGAGAGCTTGCGCGGATGGACGAGTTAGTAAGAGCTTGACACGGGAGGTTTTACGTGGTTCAGGCCGCCGGAGCGTAAAACCCTACGTCCACGGCGAGCTATGGAGCTCGCTGTATTGCTTGCTGCTCAGGGCCGGAGTCCTGAGCTTGGGGGTGAGTTACAGCTTGGGTGTGAATGGCTAGCGTATGAGTTGCCGAGTGCGAACCCTTTCTATCGTCGCCTACCCGAGTCTTTTATAGTCCAAGACTCGGGTGGCTTACAAGGGGGCCCGGAACCCGAAAGGTGGTCCCGGGGAGATTGACTGTTATCTACTGTATCTGCAGTTATGCCGGTAGTTGTCTCTGGCGAAGGCTTCCGAGTCTCCATCTTGCCGCCCTGCCCATGCCGCATGCTGGTCGTAGTGGTTGATGACGGCGCAGACGGCATGGGATGTCTTGTCGTGGTGTTTATTGGCTGGCAGGTTCTGACACCGCGCGCCAGTCTGTGATGCGACTGGGCACAACGGCACCTGACAGAGGCGTGCTCTGTGTCTCCGCGTCATGGGAAGACGCGGGCCTTGAATGCCTTGTACGGGCAAGGTATGGGGCGTCTTTACGCCCGCTGCCTATCGCTCGGGGGCAGGCAGCGCGGTTCTGCTGCCACGTGGCGGGCCCAGAGCCCTTCTGAGAGGAGAGGAGGGCCCGGCCCGTGGGGCACGTGGAGCCTCCGGACCTCTCCCCGCGGAGGGGGAGGTTCGGCTTCTGTCGGCCACGTGGCGGCCCCGGAGCTCCCCTCTGAGGAGAGGGAGGTCCGGCCCTGCCGGATACGTGGCACCTTCGGACCCCTCGCCCGCGGAGGGGGAGGTCCGGCTTCTGTATGCCATGTGGCGGGTCCGGAGCTCTCCTCTGAGGAGAGGGAGGTCCGGCCCCGCCGGACGCGTGGCGCCTTTGGAGCTCTCCCTGCGGAGAAGGGCGAGTTCCTTAGGCATTTTCCCCTGTGCGCGGGGGTACCCTATATCGCAGGTACCGACAGTGGCCCCCGGGCCCATCTCGGGGGAGATAGCGAGCCCGAGGTGGGACCTCCGTCTCTTCTGATCCGCACACTTTCTCTAAGTCTCGCATCGACCGCAGCCGGAGCGCGAACGGCCGCGGGATCGTGGGAGCGTGCGCCCACTTGATGGTTGCTTTTACTGCGGCGGTTCCCTAGGCTGCCGCTTCTGCACGCCGCGGTGCCTTTTTCCGGAACCGCCGAAGCGCCTTGCTGGTTTGTCTTCTGGGGCGACTGACTCCTCGACCCACCGCTTCAGTTGGGCGGCTTGGGTCCACCTGTCATCGGTGCCCGGTCCCGGAGCCAACGCGGTCGCCGATGCAATGTTCTCGAAGATTTTTGAGTCACCTTGAATCATCCCTGGAAAGTTTTAAAAGGGGATCTCACCCGCATCGCGGCTTCCCTTCGCCTTTCCTAGTGCTCGCACTTCCCTTGAACTCTTGCGCCCCGGCTTTCCTGCCCTTGTGCCCTCTTTCGCCATGGCTTCCAACTTGCTCCCGACGCGCCTCGTTCGTTCCTCCGAGCTTGGGCCAGTGCGCAGGCTGCTGGGCTGGCGCTCAGAAGAACAGAAACACCGGCTTCGCCGAGGATCTCTCCTCCTGATCCTGGAAAAGGGGGAGATTGTTTTCTTCACTGCTTATGCTCTGGCGGGGTTCGTTCCGCCGATTTCTTCCTTCTTTGTCACCCTGCTGGAGACATATGGCCTCCAGCTCCACCATCTTTCCCCCAACTCTTTCGCAATGGCTGCTGTTTTTGTCCACTCCTGCGAGATGTTCGTTGGGGTGCATGCTTCCGTGACGCTCTTCCGCTACTTCTTTGTGTTGTGGACGACTGGGCGCGGCTCAAAGACTCAGATGGGGGCATACTGCTTCCAGCACCGCTGCAAGGACCCCAAAGTCTCTGGATACCTTCTGCCCTTCAGTGCATCAAGGTGGGAAAACTGGAGGGAGAGCTGGGTGGTAGTGCAGACCGACGAGCACGATCGCCTACAACTCCCAACCGCCAGCCCAACCACCGACCGTCGCTTCTGGGAGGAGATCCCTGAGCTGGAGCAGGAGTACTCCCCGGTCTTGGAGCAGATCCGGTTCTTGGCCAACGAGGGGCTGACGTCTCTGATGGTGCTGATGGACTTTATGTCGCGCCGTATTGCACCCTTGCAGCAGCGTAGTCGCCCCGCGTGGTACTACACCGGCGAGCAGGACTGTACCAGGCTGGAGAGGGGCCCCGGCTCTGACCCTTCCGACGAGGAGCTGAACGAGATGGTGGGCAAGGTAAGTGGTGACTACATCCCCAGTGGCGACCCTGCCCTTCCGCCCTCTGCCACCCCCCTCTTCTTGGAGCCACAGAGGAGGTCAGAGCTCCTGCGGAAGATGCCGAACCTTGACGACATCGGGATCGCCGTCCGGCAGGTCGGGGATGCCTTCCGTGGTATCACCATCCCAGGAACCGAGCACCCCGGGTCAGGGCACGAGGCGTCTGCTGCTGTCAAACCCTCCCCCAGAGCCGACGGAACTCAAGCCGCCGACAAAAGGAAGGGAAAGGAGCCGGCCCCCGGGCATCCAGAGAAGAAACGCGCCCGATCTCCTCCGAGGGCACCGCCTGTGCCGAGTCAGGGTGCCGGAGCTACCTTGCTCCCATCTCCCGGGGGTGCTGGTCCATCGGGTGGCGACCCGAAGAGACCCCGGGTGTCCCTCCCCGGCGGGTCTCTCCCCAGACAGCGGCCGTCCGAGTCAGCCCAAGTACCTCATCACCCTTCCTCAAGCGGAGGGGTTTCCAGGACGGATGCTGGTGGGGCCACACCGGCGAGTGTGCCGGGGACCCAGGCATCACGCTCTGCGACCGTTCCAGCCGCTGGTCCCGGTGGTTCAGCTACAGCCCAGAGGCCAGTGCTGCAAGCCCGTTGGAGTGCACATGCCGCCCAGTAAGTGTTGCTCTTTCTGGCTTGTATGAGCAGAGCTCTTGTCTCCTCTCTTAGCCTGAGGGTTTTCTCTTCTTGCAGGGACCGACCCGCTGCTGGGGGCGGGCCTCCTACCCGGCCGCCTTCAACCGACGGAAGCTCCGTGCTTCAGCACCTGGGGACCGTGGTGGCTCCCATGGCCCCCAAATCGACGGGGGCTCCCTCTGCGCCGGCAAGTTCACCCTTCGCGGTGGCCGCATCTGCTCCTATCTGCCCTCCTTCACCAGTCCAGAAGTCCGTTCCTGAGACTGGGAGGGCCGCTGTATGTGCGCCTGCTGGCCCCCTGGCCTCCCTAGGACAGCGCCCCGCCCTGGTTGCTGAGGCGCCGGCGCCTCCGCTGGTCTTAGACTCGACAGGGGGGTCCAGTGGCGTGACTCCTGTCCCCCCTGCCCCGGTGCCCGTGTGGGACGCCCTGGGGCGTGTCCAGACCAGCGCCCGACAGCTCCAATCCGCCTTTGAGCAGGAGCGGGGGGTGCTGGCCGGCGAGAAGGAACGTCTTCTCAGCTGGCAGCAGCGGGCCCAGGAGTCTAAGGCGGACCTTGATTCAAGGCAGTCAAGGCTTGAGGCCGTGAGTGCTCTGCTTGGCACTCTGAAGAAGGCCATTAGCCGCTTGGAGTCAGAGTCCCGGCGGGTTCGTGCTACCTACCGCGAGGCTCTGGCCCATGCTGAAGCCAAAGCTGTCGGTACCTGAGATATGGGGTACCCCCGCGCACAGAGTAAAATGCCTAAGGTGCTCGCCCTTCTCCGCAGGGAGAGCTCCGAAGGCGTCACGCGTCTGGCGGGACCGGACCTCCCTCTCCTCAGAGGAGAGCTCCGGGCCCGCCATGTGGCATACAGAAGCCGGACCTCCCCCTCCGCAGGAGAGAGGTCCGAAGACGCCACGCGTCCAGAGAGGCCGGACCTCCATCTCCTCAGAGGTGAGCTCCGGGCTCGCCACGTGGCATGCAGAAGCCGGACCTCCCCCTCCGCGGGAGAGAGGTCCGAAGGCGTGTCACACCCGGTTTTTCCGAAGAAACAACCAAGTGAATATCACATGTATGCCAGGATCATTTTCTCATACATGTGATGACAAATAGTGAAGCATCATTTATTACAAGCCAGGTGTCGAATATAAGTAAGTCTTACATAGTAAATGTCTCGATGGACAATAATAAGTTCATCACAAGGAAATAAACTAGCAGCGGAATATTATTCTTTAGGGCTCCATCACAGGCGTTGCCCGGGGGTCTTCATGAACCTAAAAACCTTCCTCGGGTCCAAAGTCTTGGTCATTATACACCACCTCATTATCTTGACCTGAGCAGCAATATAAACCAACAAATATGCAAGGTTGAGTACCAATGGTACTCAGCAAGTGTGGGAAAATTATATCATGCATGGCTAGAACAAGGAAAGGTTGAACTCATGGTTAAAGCACTACGCAATTAATACCTATCACCTTAGCTTATTAAGCACCTACATTACTACACAGGTGAAATGGTCCCAATCTCCCATCCCATCATCATAATCCAATAACCATAACATCATTTCCAATGTTAAGCTCCCCGCTTAACTTCCAAAACCATCAATCCTCTAATCATGAATAAGTCCAGGCCGCTCTTAACCGTGAGCACGGCTGTCAAGACAGTTTTGACTCTGCAGAGTTTGTACCACTGTACCCACAAGTAGTGATTTCATCCCCCGTTGCCGGATGGACTAAAAGAACCTCCATTATGCCAGTGGCTACGATCCACATTCACACTTCCCAGGTGTGTAGCCAGGAGATCACTACGAAGCCTTTACAAAGGGATTCCCGACGAGCGTGGGCCCACTGAGGTTTCACCCCTAACAGCATACAAGAGACTCCAACCCCGCTGCAGTGGCCCCCTCTTGAGCCTTGCGGTTCGTATGGTAGTCCAGCTGACACCTACTCCCCGCACCATCCAACACACCCATACTACGCCGGGGATACACCTAATTAATTGGCCAAGCTGCCCCATCTCAGCATGTGGTTGGCACTGTAAAGCCGGGTTACATGCTCCATGAACCGGTCCTTAGGATCCAGGCAAGTACTAAACACAAACCCAAGTCTCGTGCACCCAGCACACAACCAAAACATCCAACTTGCCTTGATCCCTACCTCTACATAACTCACAATAACTCATTCAAGAGTATGGTATAATAAACTGATGATCTCATATCCCAAATATCCCATTCTAAGCATGGCTAAGCATATGCATGTAAATAAATGACATGACAAAATAAATCCCAACCCAAGCTACAAGGAAACAAGGTAATGCAATTCTAGGGAAACTTTCCTAGCATGGGTTTCATATTTCATTTGACAATGCAAATAATTCTATCTACACATCCTAGCATAGGATCAAAGTGGTCAAGGACACTTGCCTCCTTCTTGCTGCTCTTGAAATGGGTAGTCCTGATCTTGGAAATGAATAACTTATTCTTGAACAGGTTCTACTTCATACCATCACACATAGCAAAAGAAAAACAACAATCATAAGACATAGTTCACACCTTTACTTCATACAAACCACACATTCATATTTATGAAATTCATTCACCATTATATGTGTTGTGTTTCAGTTTTAAATAAATTCCTTACATTAAACTACCAAGTATGTATGGAAAGTATTTTTCTTCTCCATATGTGCCTTCACAACTTCTATCAACCCTAAACTGAACTCTTTGGATTTTAGAAACTCCATTTATCATTTACTAGTTGCTATATTTTTAGATTTATATTCCTATGCATAATTGTGTATTTTATTATTAAATTAGTAATACACATCACCTAAACAGAATAGGTTCTGGTCCTAAATAATTTAAAATCATATTTTGACCTTGGCTTCTGATGTAGACTATTTCATAATTATTTTCCCTATTTTTCTATAACTATTCTTTACTTAAAAATGTGTCCTTATACTAAATAATGTGAATAATTAAATGAAACAGATTCATTTCAGTCCAAAAATATATTTTTACCTCACTCCAAAGTTTTCTAAGTACTGAGAAAGTATTTAATTAATTTTGACAATTATGTTTGTCCCACTTTTTAATTTTTAAACACTAGTTACATATTTAATTTTCTACATTAAATACTAAACAGGGCTAAAATAATGAACTCACCCCATTACAGGGTCTATAATATTATTTTCATAATTTCCAGGGGTCTAGCTACACTTATCAGAGGTGTTTTTCCTAATTTCTATTAAGTCCAGGGGCTAAAACTGACTTTTAAATGAATTTACATGATTTTCTGGAGTTCCAGGGGCTAGATCTTAAGTTTCCGGGGCTAGCTCTCAATTCTAGAGAACCCCAGGGGGTAGCACGTAAGAATTCCAGTCTTTATAACGCGGGGTTGACGTGGACCGTCCGATTTTAAACCGACGGCTGAGATTATAACATCGAACCGGTACGCGGGGATTTAAAGTCTACCGTGCGATTTAAAATAAACGGCGCACAAGCGGCCACGTCGCTCTGATCGAGCGCGGGCGGCGCTGCCGGCGGCGCACGGCGGCGGGAAGCGGCGATCTCGCCGGAAAGTTTCGGATCCGCGAGAATTCTGCCTTGAACTGTGATCTTATGGCCTAGATCGGTAGAGGGGAGGTCAGGGATCTCACCTCGGGGGTTTTCTCGAGCTCGGGGGTCCTGGAAAGTGATCGGCGGCGAGGTCCGAGGCAAAACCACGGCGAAGCTCGTCGGCGCTGCGTTTACACCGTAACTCTCCGAGTTTTCTGCACCTGCAAAGTTCCCCGGAGGCGGTGGATCAAGACCAGCGAGTTAGATCAGAGTTTCCGAGCTTAGATCGGCCAGAATTCACCGGCGAAGTCTCGGTGCTCACCGGAGTGAAAATCGGCGATCGTGTGAGAAAAACCGATCGGGGCTGGGGTTTTTATAGCCGGGGGAGGGCGGTGGGTCTGTTGTGATCGAGTTGGAGTCCTCTGGGACCGGAATTCGGGCTGCGGGACGGGTTTTCCGATCGGTTAAGATCGCGCGCGCTCGGGGAAAAGTCCGGGGTCGCGGGGTTAGGGATGACAGGCGGGTCCCACCCGTCTGTGAGAGGTAGCGCGGCGTGCGCGGGGGCGGGCTGGCGCGGGGAAGCTGGGCCGGCTGGCGGGTTTCGGCCCACTGGCCGGTTTTTTTCCCGTTTCTCTTTTTCTTTTTCCATTTCTTTTCTGTTTTGAATCTAATTTGAATTCCAGTTTGAATTTGAATTTTTGCAAAACATGCAACACGTCCAAAAATTTTTAAATTCCCCTCTGAACATGGTTTAGGGTTTTTAAATCGAAATTTGGGGTGTTACAGCTCTACCCCCCTTAAAAGAAATCTCGTCCTCGAGATTGGTGTTTCTAAGAAAACAATTCCGGAAATTGTGCCTTGAGCTCATCTTCCCGTTCCCAGGTGGCTTCCTCTTCTGAGTGATGCTTCCACTGCACCTTGCACATCCGGATTCTCTTATTTCTGGTGAGGCGTTCCATTGTCTCCAAAATCTTGTATGGTTGCTCGGCATAAGACAAATCTTCAGCTACATCCACTTCATTCATGGGTAACACCTCCTCAGGCGTCCTCAGGCATTTCTTGAGTTGTGACACATGGAATACGTCGTGTACATCCGATAGATGAACCGGTAACTCTAGTTGGTACGCCACTTCGCCTTTTCTTTCCAAAACTTGAAAGGGTCCGATGTATCGAGGTGACAACTTCCCTTTCACCTTGAACCGACGAAGTCCTCTGATAGGGGACACCTTGAGATAAACATAGTCTCCCACGTTGAAAACGAGTTCTCTTCTTCGTACATCAGCATAACTCTTCTGGCGTGTTTGTGCTATCCTCAAGTTGTTGCGAATCTCCCTCACCTTCGCCTCGGCTTCTTGTAGCACTTCTGGACCAAACACTTTACTTTCTCCTGTTTGGTTCCAAAATAGAGGAGTTCTGCACTTCCTTCCATACAAAGCTTCAAACGGTGACATCTTCATACTAGCTTGATAACTGTTGTTATAGGAAAACTCCGCATACGGTAAGTTCTTGTCCCAACTCCTATTGTTTTTGAGTGCACATGCCCTTAACATATCTTCAAGGATCTGATTGGTTCTCTCCGTCTGCCCGTCAGTTTGGGGATGATAGGCAGAGCTGAAGTTCAGATGGGTTCCCATGGTTTCATGCAACTTCTGCCAAAACCTCGAGGTGAACTGTGTCCCTCGGTCCGACACTATCTTCTTTGGCACTCCATGGTAACACACAATCCTTGACATGTACAATTCTGCCAATTTAGATCCACTGTAGCTTTCTTTCACAGGGATGAAATGAGCTACCTTGGTTAGTCTATCAATAATGACCCATATTGAATCATACCCGGATTGGGTCCTAGGCAATCCCACGACAAAATCCATGCCGATTTCTTCCCACTTCCATTCAGGTACTTTGAGTGGTTGCAATAATCCCGCGGGTCGTTGATGTTCTGCTTTCACCAACTGACATGTGTCACATAGGGCAACATGTTCCGCGACATCTCGCTTCATGCCATACCACCAATACCTGCTCTTGAGATCCTGGTACATCTTCGTACTCCCAGGATGAATGGAATAGTCGGAATCGTGAGCCTCCTTTAAAATCAATTCACGGATCTCCTTTACTTCTGGCACACAGATCCTTTTCCCGTGCCACACCGTTCCTTGTTCATCCTCTCTAAAACCAGGAGCTTTATTTTCCTTGATGAGCTGTCGGATCTCTTGTATCTTCTCATCATTCTTTTGGCCCTCGCGTATGTCTCGCTCGAGTGTGGAGTCCACTTCCATGGCGATGGCTTCACCACTATTTACTAGACATAGATTGAGTCTTATAACCTCGTCCTTCAAACTCAACTTATTGACCTGCACTTTCCGACTCAAAGCATCGGCCACGACGTTTGCTTTCCCAGGATGATAGTTGATGCCCACATCAAAGTCATTGATTAGCTCTAACCATCTCCTTTGTCGGAGATTGAGATCTGGCTGTGTGAATATGTACTTCAAACTCTTATGATCCGTATATATCTCTGTCCTCTTCCCCATCAAATAGTGCCGCCAAATTTTCAACGCGTGTACCACTGCGGCTAGTTCTAGGTCATGTGTAGGATAGTTCTTCTCATGCTTCCGAAGCTGCCGGGATGCATATGCCACGACATGTCCTTCTTGCATGAGAACACATCCCAACCCATTTCCAGAGGCATCGCAGTACACTGTGAAATTCTTCTGCATATCTGGCATAACCAGCACTGGGGCTGTTGTCAATCTCTTCTTTAGCTCCTGAAAGCTCGTCTCGCACTGTGGCGTCCAGGTGAATGCGATTCCCTTTTCCAACAGTTTGGTGAGAGGTCTCGAGATCTTGGAGAATCCCTCAATAAACCGTCGATAGTATCCAGCCAAGCCCAAAAAGCTTCGAACTTCCCCGACATTTTCAGGGGTCTTCCACTTCTGGATATCCTCGGTTTTGGCGGGATCGACTGAGATTCCTCCCTCCGAGATTATATGTCCTAAAAAGGGAACTCTCTTCAGCCAAAACTCACACTTGCTCAACTTGGCATATAGTTGGTGTTCTCTCAGCCTCTGTAACACCAACCTTAGATGTTTCTCATGTTCTTCTTCATTTTTGGAGAAGACGAGAATATCATCTATTAAAACCACCACAAATTTGTCCAGATATTCCATGAATACCTTGTTCATGAGGTACATGAAATATGCCGGGGCATTGGTTAGCCCGAAAGGCATGACAGTGTATTCATACAGTCCGTACCGAGATACGAAAGCTGTCTTGGGAATATCAGATTGCCTTATCTTGAGTTGGTGGTACCCCGACCTGAGATCAATTTTCGAGAACACACAAGCTCCCCTCAACTGATCAAACAAGTCTTCAATGCGAGGTAATGGGTACTTGTTCTTGATGGTTACCTCATTCAAAGCACGGTAATCCACGCATAACCTTTGGGTTCCGTCTTTCTTGGGCACAAACATCACCGGAGCTCCCCATGGTGAGGAACTAGGGCGAATATACCCCTTCTCCGTCAATTCTCTCAAATGATCCTTGAGCTCTTCTAGCTGCTTGGAGTCCATTCGATAAGGTCTCTTGTATATCGGGGCTGTTCCCGGTACTAGCTCAATTGCGAATTCCACGTCACGATCGGGAGGCATACCTGGCAATTCCTCCAGAAAAACATCTGGATATTCCCTGATAGTCCTGATTTCCTCAACTTTCACCTCCACTTGATTTAATTTGATGTCCCTCCTAGGCTCGTGTATCGTTATGAACTTTACTCTTGTGCCATTGGGGTGAGTTAGTTCCACCGTTCTGGTCGAACAATAGATGATTCCTTTATGTTTGGTCAACCAATCCATACCCAAAATAATATCTATTCCTTGTGAATCTATCACTATGAGGTTAGCCGTAAATACTACCCCATTAATGTCTAGGCTCACTTTGGGACACACCTGTCTTGTCCTTATTTCTCCACCTGGAGAGTTTACCGCTAGCATATGGTTCATTTGTGTGGTTGCTAGGTCAGGCCCGCAAGAAGGCAGCCTGGTGAAGCGGCACGCTATATTCCAAGAAGGACCCATAAGCTCTCCCCCAGCAGGGAAGGTCCCTTCTGAATCATGAAAGCTGCCGCCCCAGGTACACATGCCTTTCAACCGAGAGTGGGATCCATTCCCAAAAATCCTTGCCGTGGAGCAACACTGTAAGTCCTACTTACTGAGCATCGGTACAACAGGGTTATTCACTTCTGTAATAGACCCCATAGAACTTAGGAACAGAGCTTGGGGTAGCTAAGTCTAAAGGGACGGTACAGGACTACGTCCAGTTTAGCCTGGTTCCGACCCTAAGCGCGTAGAGTCTTGCTTCCCTTGTAGACGAGGCGGAACATTGCCCCCACGAACAGCCAGAATTCCACCTATGGGCGCGAATACAGAGACCTGTTCTACTTAGCTCCTTCTCATGCGCTCATTTAAATTATGCATTAATTTTTATGATCGCACTATCTCTGTATGTTCATCATACGTCTAGCTCCCCCTCTCCTGCGCTCACCCATAGTCGGCATTTTCTATCCTCCCGAAGGCGGCTGCGCTTGAGGCACCTGCCGATGGCCGAGTGAGTCTCTCGGGCCTCCCCCAGTCAGGTGTTGCGGTGTCAGTTGGTCACCTCCAGGAAAGGCCAGCCTTGTGCATGGGGGGTCCAGGGTGCGTATCCAGCTTAGCCGGCCCAGAGCCCAAAGCATGTGCATCCTGCTCCCCGGAGGTCCAGGGGAGTACGTCCGCTTTGCCTGGTCATGAACCCAAAGCGCGTGCACTCTGCTTCCCCAGTGCATGGCCCGGTACTAGGGATCGGACGGCCGTACCCGGACCTCGGAGGGAGCCGGAGCTCCGGCGCCTCGTGCACAGAATTGCCCAAGCCCCGTATAGCGGGTCAGGACCATAAGACGGATAAGACTAGGAGACAGGAGGGGAGGACCCCCCGAGGAGAATTACGTTTCCTCTACCTGTGTGCAGGACCTTCAGGTCACGGCAACAGGGACTGCATGAAGCGGGGGGAAAGGAGCTACCAGCTACACCGGCCTGGGACTGGAAGGACCAGGACCTGCCCCCCCCAGAGGGGCAGGGCCCGGGGGCCCCGCATGTCCAGCAGGCCCGGAACTCCTTCCTTGAGGGCTCCGGGCTCGCCACGTGGCAGGCAGGAACCGGACCTCCCCCCTCAGCGGGAGGGCTCCGAAAGCCCTACGTGTCCAACATGACCGGAGCTCCCGTCTCTTAAGGAGGAGCTCCGGACCCACCACGTGGCCGGCAGATTTGGAGCCCCCCCATAGGGCGAGGTTCGGAGACCTCCGGGGGCCCCTAACACAGTTAGGACCCGGGGGGTGTCTGAGCGAAGCTCCGAGATTGGAAATGACCTCTGAGTACCTTGCGGAGCTAAGGACTCAGCCAGGCAAAGCCAAGAAGGAGGGAAAAGCATCACAGACACAAGTATCCAAGAGAGTCAATTTAAGCAAGGCTCATTGAGCTGGACTACAGACTCGATAAAAAAGGGAAAAGCAAGTCCTAAGGACCACCCGGCTCTCGCCGGAACCTTGCTGCTACAAGGGCGGCCACATCCTCGACTTCAGCCCTGGCAGCTTCCTCCCGCTCCGCGGCTGGGCCCTCTCTTGCTGGCTCCAGTGAGAAAGAGGGGTCGCGGCTCTTGAAGCAGGCCAGCACATGCGAGGCGACCTCTAAAGCTAAGCCGCGGCCCTCGGCTTCAAGCTCGCTGGCGACCACCGAGTCGAGTCTGTCCAGCTTGGCGCCGATCGACTCCAATGCAGGGATCACCTCTGCCACCTGCAATGCGGGAGTTGCGGCCCTCACCGGACTGAAACCAAGAGGGATCAGGGCGGACCCCGCCCGATCCATGAAGCTTGAGACCGCAAGGGCCTTGGAGGACCGTAAGGCTGAGAGTTCCTCCAGCTCGCGGCAGGCCGCACGCAGAGCCTCCAGGTTCCTCTCGGAGAATTTCTTCTCCTGGGCCACCAGGGAACTCTCCCGAAGGCGGAGGGTCTCGGCTAGCCGCTCCAACTCAGCGGCCCTGAAGCCGGCAGTCAACTCGCGGTCCAAGACCGCCCGGCGATCATGGGAGACCTGTTCATCCCTCAAGTCGAGGTCTGCCTTCAGAATCTCCAGTTCCTCCATCCGAGCTCGGAGGTCATCCTCGCCCGCAGCCAGCTGCGCGGCGACCCTCTCTGCCTCAGCTGCCACGGAACGCTCCCGCTCCTCAACGGCGAGTTCGCGGCGCTCCAACCGCTGCCGTATTTCCACAGCAGCTGAGAGGCTCTCTTCGGCCCGGGCGTGAGCCTCCAGGGCCTCCCTGTTGATCCGCCGCGACTAGGTGTCCATGCGGTCAACAGCCCGCTTCATCCGGTCGACGAGCGTTTCCCGGAAGTCGAGCAACTCCCGCCTGGAGTCGAGCTCGCTCTTAACCTTCGCGGTCCTCTCCCGCAAAAGGTTCCCCCAGGTGAGGAGGCGGTCCCGTTCAACCATATACTCCTCCCGCTCGCGCCCTAGTGCAGCCAAGACCTGCCGGACGCTTGACTCGGCGAGCGCAAAGGCGTCCGCCAGAGGCAATGGAGCAACAGAAGCTGGGGCAGTCCCTCCGACCTCCTCCATTACCTCGTCCTCGGGAAGAGCCGGCACGCCAGCCGCCGAGACGAGACGCCGATCAGGAGAAACTGGCCCAGCGGCCCTAGCAGCTGGGCCAGCCGGACTTTCTTCAGCTTCAGGCTCCTTGACCTGAGGAGGGGGATGAGCCGGGGAAGACGGAGCTGGAGAAGAAGCCAGGCCGCCTAGTGCAGGATCTACCTGTGCTGGCTCGGGGGCCGCGGTAACCGTCTCGGCAGGAAGAGACGGCGCCGCCGCGGAGTCCGGGCACACCGGAACAGGAGAAGTCTGCGCTGGCCTGGCGGCCGCAGCAGTCGCCCCTGGCTCCGAGCGCATCGGCACAGATTCCCCCAAGACGGGGAAGACCGGGAAGCGCGGACACTCCAGCGGGCTCTGAACCCCGACTTCCGAGCCGGGGTAGGATTTCCAGAGCCCGCTACCGTCTCCGACGACCGCTCCGCAGTCGCTTGGACTGGCGGAACAGGGGACGCCGCAGAGGCTTCCCCTAGCACATCAGCCCGGGGCCTCTTCGAGTCGCCACCGGAGGGGGTGTCAGGCACCCCAGAATCCCGACTTGGGACCGGCGCCGTTGCTGGAGGAGATCGGGCGCGTTTCTTCTCTGGCAGCGGGTTGGAAGCCATGGCAAGGGAGAGCTCAAAGGCAAGAAAGCAAAAGCGCAAGAGTCCAAGAAGAAACGCAGAGAAGTGCGAAGGGAAGCTACAACGTGGGTGAGACCCCCTCTAAAAAGCTTCCCGGTGCAGTTCCAAGCGATTCGGAACTCTTCGAATACCCCGCACCCGCAACCGCTTCGGTTCCTAGACCGAGTGCCGATGACGGGTGGGCCCAAGCCGCTTAACTGGAGCGGTGGGGGCAAGGAGTCAGTCTCCTAAGAAGATGAGCCGGCAAGGCCCTTCGGCAGTTCCCGAAGAAAGCGCCGCAACGTGCAGAAGTGGCAGCCTTGGGAACCACCGCAGTAAAAGCAATCATCAAGTGGGCGCACGCTCTCACGACCCCGTGGCCGTTCGTGCTCCAGCAGCGGTCAAGTCGGGACATAGAGAAAGTGCGCGGATCGGAAGAGACGGAGGTCCCACCTCGGGCTCGCTATCTCCCCCGAGATGGGCCCGGGGGCCACTGTCGGTACCTGAGATATGGGGTACCCCCGCGCACAGGGTAAAATGCCTAAGGTGCTCGCCCTTCTCCGCAGGGAGAGCTCCGAAGGCGCCACGCGTCTGGCGGGACCGGACCTCCCTCTCCTCAGAGGAGAGCTCCGGGCCCGCCACGTGGCATACAGAAGCCGGACCTCCCCCTCCGCGGGAGAGAGGTCCGAAGACGCCACGCGTCCTGCGAGGCCGGACCTCCCTCTCCTCAGAGGTGAGCTCCAGGCTCGCCACGTGGCATGCAGAAGCCGGACCTCCCCCTCCGCGGGAGAGAGGTCCGAAGGCGCCACGCGTCCAGCGGGGCCGGACCTCCCTCTCCTCAGAGAAGAGCTCCGGACCCGCCACGTGGCTGGAAGAACGGTGCTGCCTGCCCCCGGGCGGTAGGCAGCGGGCGTAAAGGCGCCCCTCACCTTGCCCGTACAAGGAATTCAAGGCCCGCGTCTTCCCAAGACGCGGAAACGCGGAGCACGCGCCTGTCAGGTGCCGTTGCGTCCAGTCGCATCACAGACTGGCGCGCGGTGTCAGAACCTGACAGGTAATAAACGCCGCGACAAGACATCCCATGCCGCCTGCGCCGTCATCAACCACTACGACTGGCGCACGGCATGGGCAGGGCGGCAAAAGGAAGACTCAGAAGCCTTCGATCAGAGGCAACCACCGGCATAACTACAGATACGGTAGATAATAGACAATCTTCCCGGGACCACCTGTCGGGTCCCGGCTTCCCTTGTAAGCCGCCCGAGCCTTGGACTATAAAAGGCTCAGGTAGGCGTCGATAGCAAGGGTTCGCATTCTGCAACTTATACGCTAGCCATACACTCTCAAGCTGTAACTCACCCCCAAGCTCAGGCCCCCGGCCCTGAGCAGCAAGCAATACAGCGAGCTCCATAGCTCGCCGTGGACGTAGGGTTTTACGCTCCGGCGGCCTGAACCACGTAAAACTTCCCGTGTCAAGCTCTCACTAACTCGTCCATCCGCGCAAGCTCTCCGCTAGGAACTAGCCCCTCCGAAAAAAGAACCTCCACGGGCTGCCCAGTGCAGGCCCGGGGGAAGTGTCGATCGCACACTTCGACAAAAGCCAAGGAGCGTTCCGCCGCCGCGGAGGAGTTGCAGATGCAGGCAGCCCGTCAGGAGTGCGCCGTCGCCGATCGGGAACGCGCTGTCGTGGCCGAGGAGGAGAAGACCACCGCCCGGCTGAGGGCCAAAGTGGAGGAGCTAAGGGCTCGGACCGAGGAGCTGGAGCTCCGTGAGTCGGCTGTTGCCACGAGGGAGGAGCAGTTCTCCCAGGAGCGCCAGGCGGTGATGGATCGCGAGCTGGCGGCTCGCCAAGAGGTGGAGAAGCTCCAGTCCTTGCGGTCTGCTGAGGCCCAGGCAGTCTGGGGCTTTATTGCCAAGGCGGGGTCCGCCTTGGCTCCTCTTGGCTTCAGCCCTGTGCAGGTGGAGGCTCCGGCGCGGCCGATGTCCGAAGCAATCCCGGCACTTGAGTCCATTGGCGACGAGCTGGGTCGGCTCAAAACAGTGATCGCCGACGAGCTTGAAGCGGAAGGTCGGGGCCTTGCGAAGGAGGTCGCTATGCACATTCTGTCGTGCTTCTTGAGCCGAGACCCTTCCTTTCCTCTGGGGCCAGTCCGTCTAGGACCCGTCGCCGATCGGGAGGAAGCTGCCAGGGCCGAGGCCGAGGACTTGGCCGCCCTCGTGGCCTCCAGGTTTCATCGGGAGTCCGGGGACTCTTAGGCATCTGCCCCCGTGGCCACAGGGCCCTGTACTTCCTTTTTTATTTTTGTTGAGTCTGTAGCCCAGCTCGTGGAGCCTTTGTATGAACATACTCCTGTTTCTTTCTGTGTCTGCATGTCCTAGTCTTCTTCCTGGCTTTTTCCTGGCCGAGTCCTTAGCTCCGCAAGGTACTCGGAGGCCTTGACCAATCTCGAAGCTCTGCACAGACACCTTCTCCGGGTCCTCACTGTATACTAAGGGCTCCGGAGGCCTCCAGGACCCGCCTTACGAGATCGGAGGGGGTCTGGGCCTGTTGGCCATGTGGCGGGCCCGGAGCTCCCCTCTGAGGGGAGGTCTGGGCTTGCGGGGCACGTGGACTCCTCGGACCTCTCCCCGCGGAGGGGGGGGGTCTGGCTTTTGTTGACCACACGGCGGGCTCGGAGCTCCCCCTCAAGGAGGTGGAAGGTCTGGCCCCGCTGGACACGTGGGACCTTCGGGCCACGCCCCTGTGAGGTCTAGTTCTTTGATTCTTACCTTGGGGTTTCGGTCTTGCACGATCCCGTAGCGGCCCCCTGGTAGGTGCTGTCGAAGTGTGCGATCGACACTTCCCCCGGGCCTGCACTGGGCAGCCCGCGGAGGTTCTTTTTCGGAGGGGCTAGTTCCTAGCGGAGAGCTTGCGCGGATGGATGAGTTAGTGAGAGCTTGACACGGGGAGTTTTACGTGGTTCAGGCCGCCGGAGCGTAAAACCCTACGTCCACGGCGAGCTATGGAGCTCGCTGTATTGCTTGCTGCTCAGGGCCGGGGGCCTGAGCTTGGGGATGAGTTACAGCTTGAGAGTGTATGGCTAGCGTATGAGTTGCAGAATGCGAACCCTTGCTATCGACGCCTACCCGAGCCTTTTATAGTCCAAGGCTCGGGCGGCTTACAAGGGAAGCCGGGACCCGACAGGTGGTTCCGGGAAGATTGTCTATTATCTACCGTATCTGTAGTTACGCCGGTGGTTGCCTCTGGTCGAAGGCTTCTGAGTCTTCATTTTGCCGCCCTGCCCACGCCGCGCACTAGTCATAGTGGTTGATGACGGCGCAGGCGGCATGGGATGTCTTGTCGCGGCGTTTATTACCTGGCAGGTCCTGACACCGCGCGCCAGTCTGTGATGCGACTGGACGCAACGGCACCTGACAGGCGCGTGCTCCGCTTTTCCGCGTCTTGGGAAGACGCGGGTATTGAATACCTTGTACGGGCAAGGTGAGGGGCCCCTTTACGCCCGCTGCCTACCGCTCAGGGGCAGGCAGCACCGTTCTTCCAGCCACGTGGTGGGTCCGGAGCTCTTCTCTGAGGAGAGGGAGGTCCGGGCCCGCTGGACGCGTGGCGCCTTCGGACCTCTCTCCCGCGGAGGGGGAGGTCCGGCTTCTGCATGCCACGTGGCGGGCCCGGAGCTCACCTCTGAGGAGAGGGAGGTCCGGCCCCGCTGGACACGTGGCGTCTTCGGACCTCTCTCCCGCGGAGGGGGAGGTCCGGCTTCCGTATGCCACGTGGCGGGCCCGGAGCTCTCCTCTGAGGAGAGGGAGGTCCGGCCCCGCCAGACGCGTGGCGCCTTCGGAGCTCTCCCTGCGGAGAAGGGCGAGCACCTTAGGCATTTCACCCTGTGCGCGGGGGTACCCCATATCTTAGGTACCGACAGTGGCCCCCGGGCCCATCTTGGGGGAGATAGCGAGCCCAAGGTGGGACCTCCGTCTCTTCCGATCCGCGCACTTTCTCTAAGTCCCGACTTGGCCGCTGCCGGAGCACGAACGGCCGCGGGGTCGTGAGAGCGTGCGCTCACTTGATGATTGCTTTTACTGCGGCGACGGGAGCCCCGGCCATGTTGAACACGCAGGGCTTTCGGAGCTCTTCCACCGCGGGGGTAGGTCCGGCTTCCGCCTGCCACGTGGTGAGCCTGGAGCCCCTCTCAAGGAAGGAGAAAGTTCCGGGCCTGCTGGACACGTGGGGCCCCCGGGTCCCGCCCCCTCTAGCCCCGGGTTGAAGTAGTTGGTAGCTCCTTTCCCCCTACTTCACGCAGTCCTCGTTGCCGCAACCTGGAAGTCCTGCACACAGGTAGAGGAAACGTAATTCTCCTTGGGGGCTCCCCCTCCCTTGTCTCACAGTCTTATTTGACTTACAGCCCCCAACCATATGCTTGATGCTTAGAGATTTGTAGAGAGGGGGAGCTGAGCACATGGCAACCATGTACTGCAAGGGTGATAAAAAATAACTCAATTCACAATTCAAATGAGTACAAGGAAAGAGCAAAGTAGGGCAGACTTCTTTTCGTACAACCTTCCATAGGAGGAAGGCAGGCTAAACATGGAGGCCACGACCCACCCCATTAAGAGGGGAAGCAAGACTCTACGCGCTTGGAGTCGGAACCAGGCAAAGCTGAACGTAGTCCTGGACCGTCCCCTGGGGTTTAGCTGCTCCGAGCGCTGCTCCTGGACTCTATGGGGTTCATTACGAAAAGAAAGTACTGACCTATTTTTGCTCTTAGGGGTAGAACTTACGGAGGTGTTCTATGTTCCAAGGATTCGGGAGCAGGTCCCCATCCTCGGTGGAAAGGCGCACACACCCGGGGCGGCATACTTTCGTGACTCGGAAGGGGCCTTCCCAACTAGGGGAGAGTTTGTGGGTCCCTTCGCGAGAAAGTATGCGCCGCAACACCAGGTCACCTTCCTGCAGCTCCCGGGCACGCACAGACCTCTGGTGGTAGCGCCGAAGCGCCTGTCTGTACCGCGCTTTACGGAGTGCCGCATGTAATCGGACCTCATCGACGAGGTCGATTTCTCCACGCCGGAGGTTGTCCTGCGTGGCTTTGTCGTAAGCCCGGACACGGTGAGACTTCATGGTGACTTCTGGAGGAAGTACAGCTTCGGCCCCGTACACCATGAAGAAGGGTGTCTCCCCGGTGGCCCGGCTCTGGGATGTCCGGTTAGCCCATAGCGTGCTCGGAAGTTCATCTACCCAATAGGCACCATGTTTCTTCAGGCTGGCGAAGGTACGAGTCTTGAGGCCCCGGAGAATCTCCGCATTGGCCCTCTCGACTTGCCCATTGCTCTTCGGGTGAGCGACAGAGGCATAGCATACCTGAATGCCAAGGTCCTCGCAGTAGTCTTGGAACGCTGCGCTGGTGAACTGGGTCCCATTGTCAGTGATGATCCTGTTTGGGACCCCGAACCGGCAGACAATGGATCTGATGAATTTTACTGCTGATTGTTTATTGATGGTGACAACTGGTGTAGCTTCCGGCCACTTGGTGAACTTGTCGATAGCGACATAGAGGTACCGGAACCCCCCGACGGTTCTGGGGAATGGTCCCAGGATGTCCAGCCCCCACACGGCAAACGGCCACGAGGGCGGGATCATCTGTACCGCCTGAGCCGGTGTATGGATATGCTTGGCGTGGAACTGGCACGCCTTGCAGCTCTCGACCAGCTTGACGGCATCCTGGAGTGCTGTCGGCCAGTAGAAGCCATGCCGGAAGGCTTTACCGACAAGCGTGCGTGAGGAAGAATGACTTCCACATTCGCCTCCATGGATCTCAGCGAGCAAGTCGCAGCCTTCCCCCTGGGTTATACACCGCAATAGGATGTGGTTGGCGCCACGCCGGTAGAGATCCCCCTCTACCAGCGCGTACCTCTTAGCCATACGCACAATCCGTTCAGCGGTTGCATGTTCATCAGGGAGGATATTGTCCTTCAAGTAGTCCCGGATCTCCGTGATCCATGCATCGGGTCTGACTTGAGCTTCTGGATCTTGAGCGCTGGGTTGCACGGAGTCCCCAGTGATGCTTACGATCCTTGGCGGCGCCCACGGTTGTAGGGCCACCGGGACCGCCAGCTTCGAGGTGCTGGTCAAGCCCCCTTCGCCCGGCTCGGCGGGCCGGGCTGTGGGCCGCAGCAACGTCCTCTCGAAGACTCCTTCGGGCGCAGGGGCTCCGGTGGAAGCCTTCATTGAAAGGTCATCGGCTGCGGTATTACCGGCACGCGGTACGTGGTGCAGGTCCAAGGCGAGGAATTCTTTCTCCAACATTTGCACGTGAAGCAGATATGCAGCTAGCTGGGGGTCATTGCAGGAGCATTCGCCCTTGACTTGCTTGATGACCAGCTGGGAGTCGCCCTGTGCCAACAACTGGCGAACGCCTAAAGACAGGGCTGTTTGCAGGCCAAATATGAGTGCTTCATACTCCGCCATGTTGTTGGTTGCCTTGAAATTGAGATGCACCATATACCCAAACTGTTCCCCCGATGGCATGAGGAGCAGTACGCCGGCACCGGCTCCCTGCTTTCGCGAGGAGCCGTCGAAGAAGAGTGTCCAGTGGGGTTTGGTGAAGACCGGAGCTTGGTGCTCCGGTTCTCCGCCCCCATGGCCCCCTGGGTCAGCCTCCGTTGGTGTCCACTCCGCCACAAAGTCAGCCAGTGCTTGGCTCTTGACTGCATGGCGTGGGAGGAAGTCCAGCTCAAACTCCGCCAGCTCCGCCGCCCATTTAGCAACGTTGCCAGGCTGTGAAGAATTGTCTTCAGTGGATACGAGGTGACTACCGAGACCCGGTGGGCCTGGAAGTAATGGCGGAGCTTTCTGGAGGCAATGAGCACCGCATACAGCAGCTTGTGGACTTCCAGGTACCTTGTCTTGGCATCATGAAGTACTTCGCTGATGTAGTAGACAGGCCTCTGTACGGTTCGAACCCTCTTTCTCAGGCCTGGGAGGTCCTCGTCCATTGGCCCACTGGAGGTGGGCGGACCCACGGGGGCCTCCGGGAGCTGGGACCCGGAGGCCCTTAAGCTATCTTGATTGTCCGGGAGCTCCGGGGGGTCTTGGGGGACCTCTGGGAGGTCCCATTTGGCCCCCGGGGGGTCCCGTGGGGCCCCCGGGGGTTTATCTTGGAGGTCCGGGAGACTGCCCAGGACCTCCGGGAGGCCGACCTGGGCCTCCGGGAGGTTGCCTTGGAGGCCCGAGAGACCGTCTTGGTCCTGTGGGGCCTCCTGGCATCTGTCTTCTGCTACCGGAGCAGGTTGTGAAGATGAGGGGTCCGGCCGCTCTGCGACGAGGACCATACTCACTACTTCAGTTGTCGCCGCGATGTAGAGCAACAGGTGCTCTCCGGGCTCAGGGGCTACCATGATTGGTAGGGTCGTCAGGAGTCGCTTCAACTCCTGGAAAGCCTCTTCTGCTTCGTCAGTCCAGGCAAAAGGGCCTGACTTGCGCAGGAGCTTAAAGAAAGGGAGTGCCCGCTCTGCTAGCCTCGGTATAAACCGACTCAGCGCGGCTAGACATCCTGTGAGTTTCTGGACATCCTTGACGCGGGCAGGGGGCCGCATCAAGTCGATGGCCTTGATCTTCTCTGGGTTGGCCTCAATCCCCCGGTGCGAGACCAGGAACCCTAAGAGCTTCCCAGAGGACACGCCGAACACACATTTATCTGGGTTCAGCTTGGTGCGCGTAGAGCGCAACTTGTCAAAGACTAAGGCTAGGTTATCTAGCAGGGACGGACCCTGCTTGACCTTGACAACTATGTCATCGACATACACCTCAACCAGGTCTCCTATTAACTCCCCAAAGGTTTTGTGCATTGCCCGCACAAAGGTGGGGAGTGCATTCTTTAGGCCGTAAGGCATAGACACATAGCAATAAAGGCCGTCTACTGTGATGAAGGAGGTGTGCTCCTCGTCCTCCCTAGACATGGGAATCTGATGGAAACCCGAGTAGGCGTCTAGGAAGCACAGCATATCACAGCCTGACGTTGAGTCTACTATTTGATCTATTCTAGGGAGAGGGAATGGATCTTTAGGACATGCCTTATTGAGACTGGTGTAGTCGATGCACATCCGGAGCTTCCCGCCAGCCTTCGGGACAACGACGGGGTTCGCCAACCATCGAGGGTGGTGGACCTCCCGTATGAAGCCAGCGTCCAGCAGCTTCTTGACTTCTTCACGGATGAAGTTCTGCCGCTCGATGGACTGCTTGCGGGGCTTCTGTTGAACCGGCCGGGCGTCGGGGAAGACTTTCAAGTGGTGCTCGATCACCTTCCTGGGGATCCCCGGCATCTGTGACGGCTGCCATGCAAACATGTCGACGTTGTGCCGGAGGAAGGTGACGAGCGCGCCTTCCTATTTACTATCCAGGCCCCCGGCTACCCGGGTGGTCTGGGTAGCTTCGGCGCCGACTTGGACGACCTTTAAGGGGACGCCGCCCTCGTCGAGAGGTTGCACCCGGGGTGCTGTGGTGGAAGCACGGTGACGTGCGCACAGGCGGAGCTGGTCCGATTCCGTATTGCCAGGGGCTGAGGCCCCAGCTGTCGCGAGTGCTTGGAGCTTCTCCAGGGCCGACACTGCAGCAGTGCGGTCCCCACGAATCCTGAGAACACCTGTCGGTGTTGGCATCTTCAGGACAAGGTAGCCGTAATGGGCTACAGCCATGAACCGGTACAGGGCTGGCCTGCCGATTATGGCGTTGAAGGGGAGGTCTATCTCCGCTACGTCGAACAGAATGTACTCTGTTCGATAGCTGTCCGGAGCCCCGAAGGTCACCGGGAGACTAATGCTGCCGTAGGGGATAACCTGTCCCGGCCCTACCCCTGAGAACGGACTCGACGGGGTGAGCTTAGCCATCGTGATTTGCAGCTTCTGGAAAGCTGCACGGCTGATGAGGTTCAGCCCAGCCCCTCCATCCATCAAAACGTGGTACATTCTCACGTTGGCGATGGTAGGGGCCACCAGGAGCGGCAGTTGGCCGGCCCCAGCCATGTTCCTGGGGCAGTCGGTGGCATCAAAGCTGATGGGGGTCCCCATCCACTTTAGGTGCGGTGCAGCACTTGGGAGTGGCGCCACCGACGCTACCGCTCGGCGCAGAGTCTTGACTGCGCTTCGGGACGAGGGGTCGGCGGACCCGCCGTATATGACGTAGAGCTTCTTCTGACGCTCATCGCCGCTGGAGCCGGAATCCTCGTGATTGCGTGCCACCTTCACGACACGCGGAGGCTCCTGGATCTCCTCTGGGTGGTCGATGTTGTCTGGAACATCCATCCTCTGCTCATCTTCCTTTGGACGGAAGGGCAGGTCATCAGCCCGCTGCCGCTTCTCCTTGCGGAAGCGCTCTGCGAGCCTTCGGATCTCCCGGCACTCGGCAGCAGTGTGGCGACAGCTGCCGTGCACGGGGCACATATTGTCTTTATCACCTTCTGGGATTGGTGATCTTCGCTGCTTCTTGTCGGGGCGCGGCCCCCGAGCCCCACCGAGCGTCGCTGCAGTGACGACTGGGGCTGCGGTCGGTGACTCTATCTTGCTTCTGCCTCGGTCCTTGGCCTTCCTGCTGCCTCCACAGGGAGTAGGACTGGATCCGGGCAGTCCCCCTGACTCGGAGGATGGCAGCGAGTGCCAGTTCCGTCCTTCGGCAGCTCTGGCGCATTTGTCTGCCAAGCTGAAGAGCTCTGAGACGTCGCGGACCTCCCTGGTCGCGAGCTTCTCGAGCATCTTCCTGTCCCGGACGCCTTGCCGGAACGCCACCACCACAGAAGCATTTTGAATGTGTGGGATGGTGTTCCGCACCTGGGAGAACCGCTGGATGAAAGAGCGCAGCGACTCCCCAGGTTGCTGCTGGACGGCGTGGAGGTCGAGCTCCGTGCCAGGCCGGGTGTAGGAGCTGCCGAAGTTGGCTACGAACTGTCGGCAAAGCTCTCCCCAGGAGGTGACGGAACCTTGGGGGAGGTTCATGAGCCAAGACCGGGCTGGACCGGTCAAGGTGACAGGGAAGTAATTGGCCATGACGGCTTCATTCCCTCCTGCGGCAAGTACGGCGGTGGAGTAGATCTGGAGGAACTCCGCCGGGTTGACGCTGCCATCGTACTTCTCGGGCAGGTGTGGCCGAAACTTGCGCGGCCACTTCGCAAAGCGAAGATGAGGCGCGAGGGCTGCACACCCTGCTTCTGTCACCGCATGTTCTGGTGCCGCGAACGCTGAGTTCGCACCAGGCGCAGTGTACCCCGGTACGGGCAAAGCTGCACCATAGGCCGGGGGCGCCATCTGCAGTACATATGACTGTGGCATATTCTGCACGGCGCAGACCTGGGGCAGAGATCGCATGGCGAAGGTCTGCTCTTCAGGCTGGGTCGAGGCCGACGTCATGCTGTCGTCAGCTTCTTGGTAGCGACGCCTTTCTCGGCATTGCTCGAGGTATACCCGGGCATCTTGACCCGAGCGACACCGCTCCAGCTCTGTCCTCAGATCCATCGATTGAGGGCTGGCAGAGCTGGAATCTGCCGTCTGTTCATCAACCATCGGCGTGCGTATCAGCGACACGGCCGGCTGGTTAGAGTGTCGTCTCCGCCAGAGTCGCGGGCTTGCGGCAGCGACGACAAGACGGTCTACCTCGAGAATCCACCGCTGGGTCGCTGCCTGAGGCGCGTCTGCAGCGGGCGGATTGTGCAGTAGCGCTCTTGCTGCAGCTAGCGCGCCCCTTCCGGGTACGCCCGGCACTACTGGAGATATGACGCTGGTTGGAGCCTTCATTGCCGGGGTCGGCGCTGCCAGAGCCGGTTGCTGGCTCCCAGCTTGTACTGACACACTCCGTCCTGAGTGTGTTGGCTTGTACTCCCCCCTAGCCGCGGCTCGCCGCGGAGGCGGGGGAGGTGAGCTTGCCGCCGAAGGGAGCTTGGTCATCTTCGTCGGCAGAAACTCGTCGCGCTAGGGGAAAAGCCCCCTACCTGGCGCGCCAAATGTCGAAGTGTGCGATCGACACTTCCCCCGGGCCTGCACTGGGCAGCCCGCGGAGGTTCTTTTTTCGGAGGGGCTAGTTCCTAGCAGAGAGCTTGCGTGGATGGATGAGTTAGTGAGAGCTTGACACGGGGAGTTTTACGTGGTTCAGGCCGCCGGAGCGTAAAACCCTACGTCTACGGCGAGCTATGGAGCTCGCTGTATTGCTTGCTGCTCAGGGCCGGGGGCCTGAGCTTGGGGGTGAGTTACAGCTTGAGAGTGTATGGCTAGCGTATGAGTTGCAGAATGCGAACCCTTTCTATCGACGTCTACCCGAGCCTTTTATAGTCCAAGGCTCGGGCGGCTTACAAGGGAAGCCGGGACCCGACAGGTGGTCCCGGGAAGATTGTCTATTATCTACCGTATCTGTAGTTACGCCGGTGGTTGCCTCTGGTCGAAGGCTTCTGAGTCTTCATTTTGCCGCCCTGCCCACGCCGCGCACTAGTCATAGTGGTTGATGACGGCGCAGGCGGCATGGGATGTCTTGTCGCGGCGTTTATTACCTGGCAGGTCCTGACACCGCGCGCCAGTCTGTGATGCGACTGGACGCAACGGCACCTGACAGGCGCGTGCTCCGCTTTTCCGCGTCTTGGGAAGACGCGGGCCTTGAATACCTTGTACGGGCAAGGTGAGGGGCGCCTTTACGCCCGCTGCCTACCGCTCAGGGGCAGGCAGCACCGTTCTTCCAGCCACGTGGCGGGTCCGGAGCTCTTCTCTGAGGAGAGGGAGGTCCGGGCCCGCTGGACGCGTGGCGCCTTCGGACCTCTCTCCCGCGGAGGGGGAGGTCCGGCTTCTGCATGCCACGTGGCGGGCCCGGAGCTCACCTCTGAGGAGAGGGAGGTCCGGCCCCGCTGGACGCGTGGCGTCTTCGGACCTCTCTCCCGCGGAGGGGGAGGTCCGGCTTCCGTATGCCACATGGCGGGCCCGGAGCTCTCCTCTGAGGAGAGGGAGGTCCGGCCCCGCCAGACGCGTGGCGCCTTCGGAGCTCTCCCTGCGGAGAAGGGCGAGCACCTTAGGCATTTCACCCTGTGCGCGGGGGTACCCCATATCTCAGGTACCGACAGGTGCGTTCCATTGGATGGATGTGCCTACCATATTCCTGCGGGGAGCTGAGGCCGAGAGGTCCTGCACACAAGTAAGGGAAACGTAATTCTCCTTGGGGGCTCCCCCCCTCTATCTCTTAGTCTTATTTGGCTTACGGTCCCCGTCCATATATACGGTGCTTGGGAACTACCGTGCGCGAAGTGCCGGGGGCTCGGGGCCCCCCTGGCTATGGGCCGGTACCTCCCACGCAACCGCCTTTGCTAGGGCAGCAAATGCCGACTAAAGATGAGAATGAGAAGAGGGAGCTGAACGCATGGTGAACACGCGCTAGCAGGGCAATTATAAAAATTTAATAAGTAAACTAAATGAGCATCAAAGAAGAGCAACGTAGGACAAGTTTCTTTTCATATAAATTTCCATAGGGGGAAGGCAGGCTGAATATGGAGGCCACGGCCCGCCTCAAGGGAAGCAAGACTCTACGCGCTTGGGGTCGGAACCAGGCGAAGCTGAACGTAGTTCTGGACTGTCCCCAGAGGCTTAGCTGCACCAAGCACTGTTCCTGGACTTTATAGAATTTATTATAAAAAGAAGGGTCTGTCTTATTGTTGCTCTAGGGGTAGAACTTACAGCGGTGTTCTGTGTTCTGAAGGTTCGGGAGCGGGTCCCTTTCCTCGGTTCTGGGGAATGGTCCCAGGCCCAGGATGTCCAGCTCCCGTATGGCAAATGGCCATGTGGGCTGGATCATCTGTACCGTCCAAGCCAGTGTATGGATCTGCTTGGCGTGGAACAGGCACGCCTTGCAGCTCTCGACCAACTTGACGGCATCCTGGAGTGCTGCCGGCTAGTAGAAGTCATGCCGAAAGGCTTTACCGACAAGCGTGCATGAGGAAGAGTGACTCCCACATTCGCCTCCATGGATCTCAGCGAACAAGTCGCAGCCTTCCCCCTGGGTTATGCACCGCAAAAGGATGTGGTTGGCGCCGCGTTGGTAGAGATCCCCCTCTACCGCCATGTGTCTCTTAGCCATACGCACGATCCGTTCAGCGGATACACGTTCATCAGGGAGGATATTGTCTTTCAAGTAGTCCCGAACCTCCGTGATCCATGCATCGGGTCTGACTTGAGCATCTAGATCTTGAGCGCTGGGTTGCACGGAGTCCCCAGTGACGCTTATGATCCTTGGCGGCATCCATGGCCGCCGGGACCGCCAGCTTCGAGGTGCTCGTCTAGCCCCCTTCGCCCGGCTCGGCGGGCCGGGCTGTGGGCCGCGACAACGTCCTCTCGAAGCCCCCTTCAGGCACAGGGGCTCCGGTGGGGGTCTTCATTGAGAGGTCATCAGCTGCGGCCTTGCTAGCGCGCGGTATGTGGTGCAGGTCCAAGGCGAGGAAGTCTGTCTCCACCATCTTGTTTGATAACCAGGTGGGAGTCGCCCTGAGCCAACGACTAGCGAGCGCCTAGAGACAGGGCTGTCTTTAGGCCAAGGATGAGTGCTTCATACTCTGCTATGTTGTTGGTTGCCTTGGAATTGAAACGCACCACATACCCAGACTGCCCCCCCCCCCCGGTGGCGTGGGGAACAGTACGCTAGCACCGGCCCCCTGCTTTCGCAAGGAGCCGTCGACGAGCAGCATTCAGTAAGGCCTGGTGAAGGCCAGGGCTCAGGGTCCTGGTTCACCGTCGCCATGGCCCCCTGAGTCAGCCTGCGTTGGCGTCTACTTCAGCCACAAAGTCAGCTAGTGCTCAGCTGTTGTCTGCATGACGGGGAAGGAAGCCTAGCTCAAACTCCAGTAGCTCCGCCGCCCATTTGGCGGCATTGTCCGTCGCGTGGGGGCTGTGGAGGATAGCTTTCAGCCTGGGGAGACCGCCGGGTGCTTGATACTCGGAGGTCCCCCAGGCTGTCTTGGACCTCCGGGAAGCCCCGCTGGTGTCCCGGGAGCCCCGGGGGTCCCGTTGGACATCCGGGAGGTTCTGTTGGGCCTCTGGGGGAGATCCCGTTGCACCTCCAGGAGGTTCTGCTGGTCCTCCGGGAGGTTGTGTCGGGGATCCTGGGTTTCTTGGCACTTGTTTCTTGACAGCGAAACAGGTTACGGCGGTATGGGGTCCAGCCACTCTGCGGTGAGGACCATACTCACCTCTGCAGCCATCGCCGCGATGTAGAGCAGCAGATGCTCTTCAGGCTCGGGGGGCTCCTATTACGGGTAGGGTCATCAGGAGCTGGTTCAGTTCCAGGGGGGGCTTAGAGAAGCTTCGCTTTGCTAACCTCGGTATAAACCGACTCAGCGCAGCTAGGAATCCCGCGAATTTCTGGTCTTCGAGCCAATGACTTTGACCCTCTCTGGGTTAGCCTCAGTTCCTCGGCGTGAGGCCAGGTATTCTAAGGGTTTTCCAGAGGGTATACCGAGCTCACACTTATCGAACGGACGAAGACTAAGGCCAGGTTATCTAGTAGGGACGAACCCTGTCTGATCTTGACAACAATGCCTTCGACACATACCCCAACTGAGTCTCTCATTAGCTCTCCTAAGGTCTTGTGCATTGCACGTACGAAGGTAGGGAGAGCGTTCCTTAGGCCATAAGGCATAGAGGCATAACGGTACAGGCCGACTACTATGGTAAAGGGTGCCCTTCAACTTCTCCAAACACAGGGGTCTGGTGGAAACCTGAGTAAGCATCTAAGAAGCACAGCATACCGCAGCCTGGCATCGAGTCTACTATTTGATCTATCATAGGGAGAGAAAATAGATCTTTAGGACATGCCTTATTGAGACTGGTGTAGTCGATGCGCTTCCGGAGCTTCTCGCCGGCCTTCAGGATGACAACATGGTTCGCCAAGCACCGGGGGTGGCGGACTTTCCGTCCTGTCGGACTGGCCGGGCGTCGGGAAAGACCTTTAAATAGTACTCAATCACCTCCCTAAGGATCTCTGGCCTCCGCGACGGCTGTCATGCAGCACATCGACATTGTGCCGGAGGGGGCAACGAGCGCGCCTTCCTATTTGCTATCCAGGCCCCCGGCTACCCGGGTGGTCTGGGTGGCATCGGCGCTGATTCGGACGAGCCTCGAGGGGACGTCGTCCTTGTCGAGGGGTTGCACATGGGGTGCTGTGGTAGAGGCACGGTGGCGTGCACTTGGGTGGAGCTGGCTTGGTTCTGCACTGCCTAGGGTTGGCGCTCTAGTTGCTGTAAGCGCCTGAAGCTTTTCCAAGGCTAACACTGCGGCAGCACGGTCTCCACAAACCTTGAGGATGCCTGTTGGTGTAGGCATCTTCAAGACAAGGTAGCCGTAGTGGGCTACTGCCATGAATTGGTACAGGGCTGGCCTGCCGATTATGGCGTTGAAGGGGAGGTCAATCTCGGCCACGTCGAACAGAATGTACTCTGTCCGGTAGCTGTCCGGTGCCCCAAAGGTCACCGGGAGGCTGATGTGGCCGTAGGGAACGACCTGTCCCGGCCCTAGCCCTGAGAACGGGCTCGATGGGGTGAGCTTGGCCATCGGGATCTGCAGCTTCTGGAAGGCTGCGCGACTGATGAGGTTCAGTCCAGCCCTGCCATCCACCAAAACGTGGTACATCTTCACGTTGGCGATGGTGGGGGCCACCACGAGCGGTAGTTGGCCGGCCCCATCCATGTTCCTGGGGCAGTCGGTGTCATCGAAGCTGATGGGCGTTCCCATCCACCTGAGGTGCGGTGCTGCACCTGGGAGGGGAGCCACCGACGCTACCGCTCGGCGCAAGGCCTTAGCCGCGCTTCGGGACGGGGGATCAGCGGACCCGCCGAAGATGACATAGAGCATCTTCCGGTGCTCGTCATCACTGAAGCTGGGGCTCCCATGATTGCGCACTGCCTTTATGGCGCGCTGAAGCTCCTGGAACTCCACCTGGCGGTCGACACCGTCTAGGGCTTCGACCTTCTGCTTGCCCTCCCTTTGACTGTAGGTTGGGGCATCAGTTAGGGGCTGCTTCCCTTTCCGGAAGCGCTCCGCGAGCTTCTGGATTTCCCGGCATTCGGCAGCGGTATGATAACTGGTGTCGTGCACAGGGCATAATTCATCCTGGCCCCCGTCTGGGGCCGGTGATTGTCGCGGCCTCTTGTCGGGGCGAGGCCCCCGAGCTCCACTGGGCGCCGCCGTTGTGGCAACGGGGACCGTGGCTGACGACCTTATATTACTTCCGCCTCCGTTCTTGATCTTCCTGCCACTTCCGTATGAAGCGTCGCCGGATCCCGGCTGACCCCCTGGCTCGGAGGCCGGCAGAGAGTGCCAGTTCCGCCCTTCGGCTGCTCTGGCACACTTGTCCGCCAGGCTGAAGAGTTCTGAGACATCGCGGACCTCCCTAGTCGCGAGCTTCTCGAGCATCTTCTTGTCCCGAACGCCTTGCCGGAATGCCACCACCACAGAAGCGTTCTGGATGTGTGGGATGGTGTTCCGCACCTGAGAGAACCGCTGGATGAACGAGCGCAGCGACTCCCCTGGTTGTTGCTGGATGGCGTGGAGGTCGAGCTCCGTGCCAGGCCGGGTGTAGGAACTGCCGAAGTTGGAGACAAACTGTCGGCAGAGCTCTCCCCAGGAGGTTATGGAATCCTGGGGTAGGTTCATGAGCCAAGACCGGGCAGGGCCGGTTAAGGCGACGGGGAAATAGTTGGCCATGACAGCCTCATCCCCTCCTGCAGCGAGTACGGCAGTGGAGTAGATCTGGAGGAACTCCGCCGGGTTGACACTACCGTCGTATTTTTCGGGCAGGTGCGGCCGAAACTTGCGTGGCCACCTCGCGAAGCGAAGGTGGGGCGCAAGGGCCGCACATCCTGCTCCTGCCGCCGCAGGTATCGGCGCTGCGAACGCTTGATTCGCAGTTGGCACCATGTACCCCGGCATGGGCAAGGCTGCACCATAAACCGGGGGCGCTGCTTGCGGCGCATATGGTTGTGGCATATGCTGTGCGGCATATGCCTGAGGCAGGGCTCGCTTGGCGAAGTTCTGCCCTCCAGGTTGTGTCGAGGCCGACGTCATGCTGTCGTCAGCCTCAAGGTTGCGACGCCTTTCTTGACGTCGCTCGAGGTACACCCGGGCATCCTGGCCCAAGTGGCACCGTTCCAGCTCCCTTCTCAGATCCGTCGACGGGAGCCTGGAGGAGCTGGAATCCGCCGTTTGCCCGTCAACCGTGGGCGTGCACGTCAGCGACACTGCCGGTTGACTGGAGCGTGGTCCCCGCCGAAGTCAAGGGTTTGCGGCAGCGACGATGAGACGGTCTATCTCACGAATCCACTGCTGGGTCGCTGCCTGAGGCGCGTCCCCAGCAGGCGGATTGTGCAGTAACGCTCTTGCTGTGGCTAGCGCACCCCCACTGGGTACGCCTAGCGCTACTGAAGACCTGATGCTGGTTGGAGCCTGCATTGCCGGGGTCGGCGCTGCCAGAGCCGGTTGCTGGCTCCCAGCTTGTTTCGACACACTCCGTCCTGAGTGCGTCGACATGTACTCTCCGCTGGTCACGGTTCACCGCGAACACGGAGGGGGAGAGATTGCCGCTGAAGGGAGCTTGGTCATCTTCGTCGGCGGAAACTCGTCGCGCAAGGGGAAAAGCCCCCTACCTGGCGCACCAAATGTCGAAGTGTTCGGTCGACACTTCCCCCGGGCCTGCACTGGGCAGCCCGCGGAGGTTCTTTTTTCGGTGGGGCTAGTCCCTTGTGGAGAGCTTGCGCGGATGGACGAGTTAGTAAGAGCTTGACACGGGAGATTTTACGTGGTTCAGGCCGCCGGAGCATAAAACCCTACGTCCACGCCGAGCTATGGAGCTCGCTGTATTGCTTGCTGCTCAGGGCCGGAGTCCTGAGCTTGGGGGTGAGTTACAGCTTGGGTGTGAATGGCTAGCGTATGAGTTGCCGAGTGCGAACCCTTTCTATCATCGCCTACCCGAGCCTTTTATAGTCCAAGACTCGGGTGGCTTACAAGGGGGGCCCGGGACCCGACAGGTGGTTCCGGGGAGATTGACTGTTATCTACCGTATCTGCAGTTATGCCGGTAGATGTCTCTGGCGAAGGCTTCCGAGTCTCCGTCTTGCCGCCCTGCCCATGCCGCATGCTGGTCTTAGTGGTTGATGACGGCGCAGGCGGCATGGGATGTCTTGTCGCGGTGTTTATTGGCTGGCAGGTTCTGACACCGCGAGCCAGTCTGTGATGCGACTGGGCGCAACGGCACCTGACAGAGGCCTGCTCCGCGTCTCCGCGTCTTGGGAAGATGCGGGTCTTGAATGCCTTGTACGGGCAAGGTATGGGGCGTCTTTACGCCCGCTGCCTATCGCTCGGGGGCAGGCAGCGCGGTTCTGCTGCCACGTGGCGGGCCCGGAGCCCTTCTCAGAGGAGAGGAGGGCCCGGCCCGCGGGGCACGTGGAGCCTCCGGACCTCTCCCCGCGGAGGGGGAGGTTCGGCTTCTGTCGGCCACGTGGCGGCCCCGGAGCTCCCCTCTGAGGAGAGGGAGGTCCGGCCCTGCCGGATACGTGGCACCTTCGGACCCCTCGCCCGCGGAGGGGGAGGTCCGGCTTCTGTATGCCACGTGGCGGGTCCGGAGCTCTCCTCTGAGGAGAGGGAGGTCCGGCCCCGCCGGACGCGTGGCGCCTTCGGAGCTCTCCCTGCGGAGAAGGGCGAGTTCCTTAGGCATTTTCCCCTGTGCGCGGGGTACCCCATATCGCAGGTACTGACACATGCAAAAGGTGCACTTGTCAATGTTACCAAATAAGCGTGCATCACGTAAAGCATTGAAAACAGCATGGAGATGATCAAGATGAATTTCGAGAGATGCACTATAGATCAAGATGTCATCGACATATACTACCACAAATCTTCCAATGAAAGCACGTAAAACCTCATTCATTAATCTCATGAAAGTGCTAGGTGCATTTGTGAGACCAAAAGGCATGACTAACCACTCATACAAACCAAACTTTGTTTTAAACGCTGTTTTCCATTCATCACCTAGCCTCATGCGAATTTGATGGTATCCACTACGCAAATCAATTTTAGAGAAAATCATCGAGCCACTAAGTTCATCAAGCATATCATCTAACCTAGGAATAGGATGACGATATCTAATGGTAATGTTATTAATTGCTCGATAATCTACACACATGCGCCATGATCCATCTTTCTTTGGGACCAAAAGGACAGGAACGGAGCAAGGACTAAGGGACTCACGCACATAACCTTTGTCGAGTAATTCCTGTACTTGCTGCTGAATCTCCTTAGTCTCCTCCGGATTGGTCCCGTATGGTGCTCGGTTGGGCAAAGAAGCCCCAGGGATGAGGTCAATCTGATGCTCAATCCCTCTCAATGGTGGCAGCCCGGCTGGTACCTCTTGTGGAAACACATCAGCGTATTCCTGCAAAAGCTTAGTGATAGAAGGAGGCAAAGCACATGTTGTGTCGTGAAGTGAGAACAAAGCTTCTTTACAAACAAACACATAGCAGATTGCAGTATCACTTTTTAATTCAAACAAATCAGATTTGAAAGCAAAAAAACAAGCGCTCGTTAATTTTATTTCATTCTTCTTCATATGAGCAGATTTGGAATTGTCAGTTTTAGGCTGTACCGATTTCTTCACGACATCTGAATTTTCATTTTCAGCAGATTTCTTATTTTTCTCTTTGCAAGCTCTAGCAATGTCATCCTTCAAAATAGCATCAGGGGACATCGGGTACAAAACAAGTTTCTTCTCATGATGCATGAAAGAGTATTGATTTGATTTACCATGATGTAATGTATCTTTATCAAATTGCCAAGGTCGACCAAATAGCATAGAACAAGCTTGCATAGGTACCATATCACAATCAATGTAATCATGGTAGGAACCAATTGCAAATTCGACACGAACCAGACGTGTTACCTTAAGCTTACCACTGTCGTTGAACCATTGGATGTAGTAGGGATGTGGATGTGGAAGTGTTGTCATCCCAATCTTTTCTACCATGGTAGCACTTGCTAAATTGTTGCAGCTTTCTCCATCAATAATAATGCGACACGATCGTTCCAAAACTACACACTTAGTTTGGAATAGATTGTGTCGCTGGTTCTGTTCAGATTTGATCATTTGGGCACTCAAGACACGCCTCACAACAAGACTCTCATAGTGGGCAGCATGATCAGCCCCAATGTGCTCTTCATCATCATTCTTCTTTCCTGCTTCTTGTGCAGCAAGCATGGCATATGTTTTATTATCTAAATCACTAGCGGATGAGTACTCACCATTTTCTCGTACAACCAGCACACGCTTGCTTGGGCAGTCCCTTCGTAGGTGCCCAAAACCCTTGCACTGGAGGCATTGAATGTCTTTTGTTCTCCCAGTAGAAGCAATGGAAGAAGAAGTGTTGGCTGCAACTTGGGTGGATCCTTTTGTTGTCTCGATTGCACGCGAAGGTGCTGATTTTGATGTAGTCCTGGGCAACTCATTGGAAGCATCGTCTGGAGAATCATGCTTAGTACCAGCAGCACTTGAGCGGAACTGCCATGAGATAGTTCGACCTGCAGAAATGTTAGTTCTTGTACGTCGTCCCTGCACTTCTCTTTCAGCCTTACAAGCAAGATGGAATAATCGAGTGACGTTAGTGTATTACTTATAAGCCAATATGTCCTGAATTTCTCTTGTTAAACCACCCATAAACCTAGCCATTGCAGCCTCTTCATTTTCAACTAGGCCACACCGCATCATGCCTATTTGAAATTCTTGATAGTATTCCTCAACAGATTTGTTGCCTTGCCTAAGTTGTTGTAATTTATGCAACAGGTCACGAGCATGATAGGAAGGAACAAAACGACGACGCATGATTCGTTTCAAAGCATTCCAAGTTTGTGGTACGGTAGCTGGATTTTTAGTTTGATATTCATGCCACCAAACAGAAGCAAAGTCAGTGAATTCACTAGTGGCAGCTCTAACCTTTTTATCATCAGAGAAATCATGGCATGCAAATTTTTGATCTACTGATAATTCCCAAGACAGATATGCATCCGGATCATATTTACCATCAAAAGGTGGTATGGAGAATTTAATGCTGCGTAGGGAATCGTCATTGTCACGTACCTCGCGTCGTTGAGCTCGACCACCCATACCACGATGGTCGCGACGTGGCTGCCGTCAATACCTGAAAGGTCCATCATCAAGCTCGGTATCCGCCGAATACTCCGCCTCGTCATATCTTGCAGCACTGCCAACGGAGTCGTGGCTGTCATCAACACGTCTTTGTCTCTCTTCGCGTCCAACCTGTTCCATCCTCTCCAATCGCTCAATGATTGCTGCAAGAGAAGTGTTAATAGCCCCAGCAGTGCTTTCTAATATGGTCAGTTTGGTGTTGGTGCAAATCTGCGTCAACTCTAATTGACCAATGCGTTCATTGGTGACTTGAATATCCTCATTAAGAGCATCTGTGTGTAGCTTTACTTGGCGGTCGAAATGCTGAATGATGCGCCTCGTACGTGGTGAATGTGGATATGTCTCATTCGCATCAGCTGACATGGTTAGTAAAGAAAGGAAATACAACAGCAAGCAGATTAATCCTAACAGTTGCTAAGAGATGGTAGGACAGCACAATTCCTCACTAGCAAGAAATTAAGGTCTTACAAGTTCTTACCATGCGATGCAGGAGGCGCCGGCAATCAGCAAGAACAACAACAAACGGTGGCTGCCAGCACAACCTTATGGTGTCGTAGACAATTTTGTGGAGCTGTAGGTGGCTGCTAGACACAATTTGTGCAAAGGAACAGCTAGTACCATATTAGTCACAACAAGTTGAATAAACGTTCCACGATGGTATTGTGCTGGTCCTAGCTCAAACCTTACTACTGGAGACGTGAGCCGTAACTCCACGTGACGTTGGATTACTGTGGTAGGGAAGTTCGAACAGCCCGATCCGTTGTGTTTCAACAACGTTGAAAACAGCAAGTTGAACTTCGAAAGATGAAACAAATGTTACACAAATTGTCTCTTTTTTTTGTACTTAGAAACTTTTTTTTGTGATTGTAATCAGTACGGCTTTTCTTTTTGCACGTGCCTTTTTCTTACTGATCCGTGCAGCTTTTCTTTTGCACTTGCCTTTTTTCTCAACTTTGGGTAGATAATGGAAATGGACTGAGAACAAAGTGGCACGAACTCAAAACCCTAGCGGTGAAAAACTTAGGACCAGCAACTTGACACAAAAAGGCAACCGTGAATTCAACAAGTCGAGAGCTAAGTAGCCAAGCAAAAGGCTCAAAGTGTTTTTAGGATTTTTTTAGAGCGAACTTTTGTAGGCAAAAGTGGACTGTAGGTAAATGAAGAACAAGGAGAAGGAAATCTCTCACCGGGCAACCTGAAATCTGATACAACTTGATGAACCCAACGGGTACGGGGGACGCCCTATCTTTCGATGAGAGATGTTGGTAATGAACGAATTTGGTGGAGGCCGACGTTGGCTGCCCGACTACCACAACCAGAATGGTGTGGCGCCTTGAGCGACAGTTACACTGTCTCCTGGTAACTACGATTTGGGTGGAGGTCGACGTTGTGCTATCCGACTACAACAACCACAATGATGCTGCGCCTTAGCGATAGTTACACCGGCTCCTGTTGTTGCTGTACTTGCCGTGCCAAGAACAGCCTTGAACCTGCAAGCAATCGAAGAACAAGCAAGAACAAGATAACAAGCAAACACTCACGGGTGTGAAAAAGTTGGAGTTCTGATTCAAGTAATCGGAAGGTCTCGTCGACACTTGCGTTACAAGGAAGTAGCAATGGCTAAACTTACAGAAAACAAAATCCGCCCTGTCAAGGAGCTCTTGGACTACTTAAATAGGGGAGGGGAGAGGGAAATTCGTCCAGCAACAAAGGTAGGATGTGATCTCACTTATTCTCTTCCTTTTTCTGTGATAGACTACCATTTAATAGGGAAAGAAAGAGGGAAACCCATCCAGCAGCAAGGCAGGATATGATTTCCTCTATTTCTTTCCTTATTATAGCACATCTATCTTTAAATGGGGGAAGAAAGAGGAAATTTCATCCAGCAGCAAAGTTGGACGAGATTTCCCTTATTCCTTTCCTTATTTGTCTAAATCTCTCTTTATTACATGGCCCCAGCCTTAAGATTTCCCCTTGGGTGGAGCAACATTTATTGCATTAATCTCACCATCACTCCTAGCTGGATCAATTCCCAAGCACCTAATAATAACAAGGTCATCACAAGCCTTTAATAGGTCCCCATTTGAAGGATAATTACTTTGAACAGCCAGGAATGAATTCACCTGATAATTAAGTTGACGTGCACGAGTGCGTGTCATTGGACCTTGATTAGCTGAGAGTGGTGAATGGGCTGGTGTTGTGGTTGTATCAACGGTAGCGATGTCCGCATCATAGATGATGCAGTGTGAAAGATTTTAGCCGAGCTCAGCTATTTCTATAGACAGCTTTGTGCTAAAGAAATCAAGACAGAGATGATGGATAAGTTAGAGAAGGAGATACCTGTACTTTTATGTAAAATGGGAAAAAAATTTCCACCGGGTTTTTTCAATCCAATGCAACATCTAATTATCCATCTTCCATTCGAAGCTAAAGTTGGCGGTCCTGTACAATATAGGTGGATGTATCACATTGAAAGAGCGCTATGATATCTGAAACCAATGGTTGACAACAGGGCAAGGGTGGAAGGGTGCATCGCTGAAGCATATGCTCTTAAGGAAGTAAGATACTTTTCAAGTGTCTATTTTACAGATGAACATAATGTCAATATTTCGGCTATGCGGTACAATATGGACGAAGCCCCCCCCTTTAAGTGACCTCTCCATTTTTCAAACAAGAGGCACTACCGTTGGTAGCAACATGACATACGTCCTACCCGAACGTGATAGGACTGCTGCTTTACTTTACATGTACGCAAATATAGAAGGCATACTTCGAGTAAGTGTTTCTCCTACATTTATGCTAATCGACATATTTTTCTACACATGTATTCTAAAAACTATTTTCTCACGTTCAGCGAGTTCCACAGACAATGTTGGCCACATAGGCATCAACCTACGGGCAAACAAGTTGAACGAATGCGACAAGAAGGAATAAATGGAGAGCCGAGTTTCCTCTTCTGGTTTCGAGATTATGTAATACTTTCTCGTCTTCTATATATTATAAGTTACTATTATTAAAGAAATTATTATTTTAACTTACGATCATGTTTGACAGTGCTGCACTCACAATGTCCATAAAGATTTGCTGCAGCTATCTTATGGATTGGTGAATCTTCGAAGCTATGGTCGATATGACGTAAATGGTTTTGATTCCGTACAACTCATTTTGAAGCTCTTCGTCCACTCGCGTCAACATCAAATTCCGGTGTTGTGACGAGAGCAATTGACAGTCAAGACAATGTAACCGATTATTATGGGATCATTAACAAAATCCTTAAATTTACTTTTACCAGAAATAAGACACTTCTGGTTGTTTTCTTTGACTGTGACTGGTTTGATAGCACTCATGGAACTCGAGAAAACCAATTTGGAGTGGTGGAAGTCAGACATAAGGACTGACTATGACGTTACGACACATTTGTTCTTGCACATCAAGTGGAGCAAGTGTATTATCTACCTTATCCATGCACAAAGCTCAGTGCTTGGTGGGTGGTATATAAGGTGAATTCTCGTGAGCAGTTATATACTTCTGAGGATGATGATTACCATTATAGTGAAGACGTTGAAGAAGTGTACCAAGAAGAAAAGTTGCCAGACACTTTTATCGTCGAGCCTGGGGAAGGACTCGATCAATTAGTAGAAGATGTTGAAGATGTACAGACAGATGATATTCGAAAACAAAAATTAAAACATGTCACGATGGAAGATCGTTGGGCTGGTTTAAGAAGTAGGGCACATGATAATGATGTTGATGAATTTTGAAAGTGATTACAAGTAACGTTTTCTTTTAGATAGTAACATGAATTATGTATATCTTTTAGATGTTTAAGGAGTAGAATACTGACTATATATTAAAACAGGATGACGTCAAAGAAGAGTAAGAAGATAGAGGCGACGAGGGGGTTCTTCCCCTCTAGACCTGAGGACGCTTTCGCTGGTGCCTCGTCGACCGGGAACAGACGCTCTCATCTGTTGGGGTACGTTCGGAGCAGCTCTAGGGCTTCGTCACAGCAGTCCACACAGGTAAATTTCAGTATTCTTTGATGAATTCTTCACATTCAATTTCCAATTAAACTTACTTATGAATCATTTAAATGTTGTAGTCCTCACTGACTGACTCGGTGGCTACGGCGTCAGTTGAGCTTGGCTACCCTTCGGTGAGCCAGCCCTCGGCCAGCCAGCCCTTGGCTGACGAGCCTTCTGTTCCAGAGACGTCTGTTCCTCAGCCTTCTGTTCCTGAGCCTTCTGGGTCATCAGACGTGGTGCCCCAGCAGACGCAGAGGATGAGGAGGACTCACTTTGTCAGTCCTCCCGCGGTCCCTTCACAGAGGATCGTGATTCGTCCGGTCGGAGACAGGTAATAAAATCGTAGTGTTAAATTCTGGTTTCTTTTTGTAACTTAAGTAATGAATTAATAAATGTCTTACAGCGCTTGATATAACGTGTCTTTCACCGGTGAGAGACACCACAGACCGGTGAACGGTGTCCTCGGGTCCTTAGTGCGTTTGCACTATCCCGGGGTCATCGACGGGGTGCCTGCTACTTCCTAGGAGGATTACGCGCACGCCCATCATCAGGAGCACGGCAACGTTCAGGAGGCCGTATGGGCTGATTTTATGGTAAGTATGTTAAATAAAGTTTATAAGTTTTAACTCTGAAACTTTTTTAATGTACATCTTTTTCAATATTTATCATAGGAAAGGTATATTTTAGAGGATACGGACGACCCTCGCGTGTTAGAGGATGCGAGGAAAGTGTTTCACGTCAATGCTATGAAGGCGGTTCGGCAAGCTTTGTCGAACGCTCGTATTCAAGTTATCAACGAGCACTTGAAGGCAAACCAGCACCACGTGCTACACTTCCGGCAGGAGAGAGAGAGAGGCACCTGACGGAGGAAGAGTACGCGCAGGTACGTGAGATGTAGTAAATATTTTTTTTCTGAGCATGGAGCAAATACATCAATGATATTTTTAACGACCTACAACTATGTGCAGGGCCACGTGAGCTGGTTGCAGGGTCGTTCCGATGCATACCGGGCCCTTTGTCGGTACTGGGCTAGCGATGAGTTCAAGCCTAAGTCTCAGAGGGCTCGAGGGTGCAGAGGGGTCGAGGGGAAGCACAAACACGGTCAAGATAACCACTTGCGTTTAGCGAAACGCATGGTAAGTGTATCTAACTTATGTTTATGTATTCATAATATATTGTTCGTACTAACACATATTGACAGAAGCGCGAGACAGGGGTGCCGCCGACTCCTGCTGAGATCTGGAAGAGAGGTCGCAGTGACCCTTCTCAGCCGGGTGCAGTCAGGCCGCAGCCGAGCGGTTGGTAAGTATAGAAATCATTCATAGTAAATATAACTATATGGATTAATGAACTTACATGGTTTTCTTTTTTTTTTCTTCAGGCTAGGTACGGGGAGGAGGCTAGGAGGATACACGGCGCAGATTTCGATTGGGAACATGAACCAATCGATCCTCAAGCCGCGTATGCAACCGGAGGTGGAAAAGCCCACGGAAGGTGAGTTCATAAGTCATTTTATCGTTTTCAATTCAAAATATTAAAGATATTTCAATTTCATATTACTGATTCTGTTTTTATAGGCTCGCCATATTCGACGGAGTTATCGACTCGAGAGTGGCGAGACCTGCGAGAGGCAGCTCCACACAGTCTTCGTCGGTGGGCCCGAGTCGCCGTGTCTCGCAAGTGGAGACTCTCGCCCGTCAGGTCCAGGAGAGTCGCGAGCAGTTTCAGTCGGACCTGGAGGCGCAGAGGGCGGCGATGGAGGCCACCATCTCCTACCAGCGAGCCTGCATGGAGTAGATGCGACAGACGATGGAGATGCAGTGACAGACGATGACAGTAAACTAAAGTAATTTAAATTTAGCGCATTCTTAATAATATATAATAACCTACAACTTTTGCAACCACAGAGTTTCTTTCAAGGCTGCGATGTCCAGGGGTTGCATCTCCAGCTTCCTCCACTGCCACCGCCGATTCCACCGCCGGAACTAGAGCTACCGCCGCCGGTGCATGTTTCTCCGGCTATTCATAATAAAAAATGTGCTTACTTAGTCTTAATTTATAAAATTTAGTCTTACTTTTATGCCAAACAAATTGTAGTCTTACTTAGGTATTGTAGGCTTACTTAGTCTTATATAATCAAACATATAGCAAATCTAACTTAAATTAAATAAACTAAGTTCAATATGATCAATTCTAGCTTGTTTAATCAATTTTAGTAAAAAATGAAGTTCTAAACAAATTAATATGTCCAACAACTTCTATGTGTTGCAGAGATCGGCGACGGAGGCTCAAACTTCTATATGTCTATACCGACGCCTGGACTGGCGCGCGACAAGGATGTTGGCGGCTCTGTAGGAAGTGGACGTTACCGGAGAGCCTCTTCCTTATTTTTGTATTCTTGTGATGAGATGTGAGACTTTTGTGTTGTGATCGATGGAGCGGCGAGGATGTTGTATTTTTCTATTCCTTATTTATCTGATGTTATGTCTATTGTGTTTCTGTTCATCGAGCTGGGCAGAATGTTCAGTTTTTTAAAAAAAATAAAAACCTTATTTGCCACGGCTTTTTATACAGTACCGTCGCAAATAAGTGTTCATCCTGTTACAAATTAACCTACGTAATTTGCGGCGGCCGTCGCAAATTAAGTACTTACTTGCGACGGCCACGGCTGGCCGTCGCAAATTGTCGGGTCGGGCCCATCAGCTGGGCCCGGACCCTTGTTTGAGACGGCGGGTCTAAGCCGTTGCAAACAAGTTTATTTGCGATGGCGGCAGTCGCTAATAAATTTAATTACGACAAAAAACAAGCGACGGCCGGAAACCATTGCAAATAAGTAAAACTGTCGCAATTTTGCGACAGTTTTACACTTATTTGCGACGGCCTCGGCCGTCGCAAATCGCTGGGATTCCTGTAGTAAGTGCCACCACAACGTCAAGTATGGGTGTGGCTTAGCTGACTAATTAGGTAAGTTGCTAGATTGTTATGGATCGTGGAAGGCGCGGGGAATGGGAGTCGAGAGAGGACTGTCCTGGGAACTGCATGGCACAAGAGGGGGCCCGTAGGTGGGAGAATGGTGATTCGAGCCTGCTGGTGAAACCTTAGTGAGTCCATACATTTAGTAGCCCCTTTGTAAAGGCTATTTTGTGATCTCTTAGTCATACACCGACGGTTGTGTACAGGTATAATGGAGGTTCTGCAGTCGCCGACGGGTGACAAAATCATAAACTTGTGGGTAAAATGGTGCCACCTCTGCAGAGTGTAAAACTATCATGATAGCCGTGCTTCTGGTCACAAGCACTTGGCTAACTTCCATAATTAGATAGGATGGTTTTCGGAATGGATGTTTGGTTTAGTCATGGTATGGTTTGGGATGGTTATTGGTATGGTCATCGGTTTGGTTAATGGTATGGTTTGGTCTTTGGAATTTGGTTTCGGGACTGCTGAGTCCTGGTAATGAGAATGGTTTCGGACTGTTGAGTCGAAACAATGAGATTTGGTTTCGGATATGAGATGGATATGATCATGAGATGGTCATTATGAGCATTAGAAAGATAAATGTCTTGATGAGACATGAAAAGGTGGTGAATCATAAAGGAGGTATGTTGATGTTTGTGACACCCTCTTTTTTTATTTCTGCATATATTCATGTTTCATAAACATTTTTATAAGATTGAAACCAAGAAAGAGTCAAAAAGTTAGGCAAAAGGAGCAAATTCCAGTTTATAGAAAGCACTGAAGACAACTCCCGCCGCTAAATTGGCTACGTGGCCGACTCGGGGCTCATCCCCGCAAAAAGGGGAAGAGGTCTGACCCCGTGGGACACGTGTTGCCCCGGAGCTAGCCTCTGCAGAGGAGCGAGGCCAGTCCCGAAGGACACGTGTCGACTGCGGAGCTAGTCATCACGGAAAAGAGAGGACCAGCCGAGTGGGACACGTGTCGCTCTCGGAGCTCACCCCGGAAGGTCCGTCACTATTGGACACGTGTCAACCTCGGAGCCTGTCTCTGAGGAGAGAGGAAGTCTGGACCTGCTAGGACACGTGGCAATATCGGAGCTCACCTCCGAAGAGAAGGGAGGTCCGGAAACTGACACGTGGCGTTTGCGGAGCTCGCCTCTGTTGAGAGGGGAGGTCCCGACCCACCAGACACGTGGCGCACGCGGAGCTCACCTCCGAAGAAGAGGGAGGTCTCGCCCGCCTCACACGCGGCACAACCGGAGCTCGTCTCTGCGGAAAAAGGGAGCCCAGGTTCCCGCAGGACACGTGGAGCTTCCGGAGCTCATCACCACGGAGGTAACGAGTTCTGGAGCGGTTTTTGCTCTGTACGCGTGGGAATACCGGTACGGGGGGAAACCGACACGAATTCCACAATGTTACCGCACCAAATCAACTAAAAATAAGTTGTTAAGATTCAACGACAATTTGAATAGGACTCTTATTCGAAATACAATCAGATTAGGACTCTTCTCCTCCCGATTATAAATAGAACCCAGAACCTTTGGCCGAAACCACGAACTTCTTTTCCACCTCCTGAGCCGACAACTTAGAGCCCTAGCCCCAGCTTGCCGAGTAAACCCTTCGCCGGAGTTCGGTCGAGGGAGATCGCCGGAAAAGAGCCCCAACGATCTGTCTTGATAGGAGAAGGACCCCGAGACTAAGAAGAACATAAGGTAGATTTCTAATACCACCTTACGACATCATCGTGTTTTCTTTGCATCTGTTCTTTGATTTCTCTCGAACAGAAGCTTTTTCGTGGATAGATCACGTGTTGATCGGTTTGATCTAGAGTCAAGATCATCGCCACGTCCACATTTAATCTGAGCACCTCTGTTCATCGTAGAACCCATGAAAACCATGCAAGAACATGTACAAACTGATCTAATAGAAACTGATTGTAGGATAGCATGCATATGCATCATCGCATCTAGTTAAAGTTTGTGCATGATATTGATTTTTGTGAATCTTGTATGTGCGTGATCTTGTATAGAAGGGCAAGCTCAGGGAGCTATCTACGACGGACTACAACAACAAGATTTTGAGCAAACGGAACAGCTAGAACAAGACAAGTGCCCCTTGACCATATTGATTCTATGTTTTGGAAAACTGTTTTGTTTGCGAAAAGGTGTGGGTGCTGAGTCAAACATGATGGAAATCCTTTTATAGGAGTTTACTAGTTTTGGTTAAACCACCCTTGTCGCCAGTGAAGTTTGTGAGTCGGGTATGGTTTTTGGTTTTATGCTTCACTGAGTGCATGGGATTACGGGAAGCGAGATAGATGTGTCTAGCTAACTGCACTCGTAAGAATATTGAGGAACTGATGTTGTTAATGAACATGGATCGGAGGGAGATCTAGACAAGCCTGGGTTTGTGAATGAAGTAGAATGAGATGGTGGTTTACTTGCCGTAGATCTAAGGACCGGTTCATGCGAGCACATGCCAGGATAACAGTGCCACCACAAGGCCAAGTATGGGTGCGGCTTAGCTGATTAATTAGGTGAGTTACTGGATTGTTATGGACCGTGGAAGGCGCGGGAATGAGAGTCGAGTGAGGACTGCCCTGGGAACTGCATGGCACAAGAGGGGGCCTGTGGGTGGGAGTATTGGAGATTCTAGCCTGCTAGTGAAACCTTAGTGAGTCCATATATCTAGTAACTCCATTGTAAAGGGTATTTTGTGATCTCTTAGCCATACACCGACAGTTGTGTACTGGTATAATGGAGGTTCTGCAGTCGCCGATGGGTGACGAAATCACAAACTTATGGGTAAAAAGGTGCAAACTCTGTAGAGTCTAAAACTATCATGATAGCCGAGATTACGGTCACGAGCGTCTGGCCAACTTCTATGATTAGTTGGGATGGTTACTGGTTATGGTTTTGGGTTATGGTTTGTCTTTCGGGACTATTGAGTTCGGGTGATAAGATTTGGTTGCATGACTGTTGAGTTATGGCAATGAGATTGGTCTCGGTGTGAAGACGGAATTGTTTATGAGATGAAATGGTAGCGAATACGAGATGTTATTTGTGAGATGGTAGCGAATTCGGAAAGGTATTCGTGAGCAAGAATGAGGTTGATTAATGTCTGGTTGGGACATAGGAAGTGATGAACATAATGGATGTATAATTGGTATTTTAATACGTGTTGGGATTACGTTCACTTAAAGTTAAGTTGCTATTTTATCGTGGTTTTTTTGAGAAATAACTTTGCTTTCTACAATGAGCCTTTTTATACCTATCTTGTTGCGAGCTACATATCATATTTTCCGCACTTGCTGAGTACATCATTGTACTCAAACTTGCATTATTACTCCATCATCAGCTACAGGAGAAGATTACTATGAAGACCAAGTGGAGTCTTAGGCGTGTAATCTGTCCTCAACCTTGCCTATGGGGATGGAGCAGAGATGGAGTTGCTGCTGCTTAGATTGCTTCTGCATTAGTTAGAAGACTTCCGCTGCTAGAATAAAGACTTCTGCTGTTAGATTAAGACTTCCGCTGTTAGCATGAGTCAAAGACTCATGAGAAATTGTAATAAACTCTGTTATTCGTGGTTATATATATATTCTGAAATTCAGTTTGTGGATGATGTGTATATGTGTGATGAACATCTTGGGCACACATATGCATCAGTTCTCGGTTCCGTGGTTTTTCCACAGAATTGAGGGCGTCACATTGTTTTAATTGGATATATGTTGGGATTAAATTCACTTAAAGTTAGTTGTTGTTTTACCATGTTTGTGAAATAAACCTTGCTTTCTGCAATAAGCTTTTTTAATCCTACCTTGCTGTAAGCTACATATCATATTTTTCCGCACTTGCTGAGTACGTCATGTACTCAAACTTGCATTATTACTTCATCATTAGCAACAGGAGAAGAATACTTCGAAGATCATGTGAAGTATTAGGCGTGCGATCTACCGTCAACTTGCCTGTGAGAATGGAGTTGAAGATAGAGCCGCTGCCGTGCTTAGTTTACTTCCGCTATCGTGTAGAAGACTTCCGCTGCTAGAATAAGTTAGAGACTTTCGCTGCAAGAATAAGTTAGAGATTGATGTAATAAAGCACTTAAACCCTATTATTCGTAGTTATATTCTGTATTCAGTTTGTGGATTACATGTGTATGTGTGATGAACATCATGGGCACATATATGCATTAGTTCGGATCCGTTTTCACGGGACCGGGCATCACAGATTGGTATCACAGCTGCCACATTGACCGTAGGACACAGACCTAGTCACAGAGTGGTATTAGAAGCCACGTTGAACATAGGACGCAAGCCTAAGTAGAGTGCATAGATTGGCATTAGAGCCACGTTAACCGTAGGGTGCAAGCCTATGTAGAAGTCACAGATTGATCACAGATTAGTATCACCCCAAACCACATAGGACCCCTATTGAATAAGCTTGAATAGGAGTGGTGTGAACTTTTGTGATGATTGCTTGTGCTTGTGTGCTTAGTGTGAGTTGTGGGACGTTTCAGCGTTGTCCATATCCACACATAGTAGAGAGATGTGAGATGCTTCGGTATGTGTTCACATCCTCATATAGGTTGATATATAGTTCATACCCTTGATGCATATAGTTGGAGGGTCAATCTAAACTTCTAACTCTCACTCACAGATGGTGAGAGAAAATGCCGGTCGTCAAAGGAGGAACGCCGTGGCAACCAGGAACTCCAAGAGGATGACCACGTTGAAGTTCTTGAAAAATTCTAACCCTGAGGCTGGTGAAAACAATCTTGAACGGTTGATGGCTATGCAGAACTAGCTTATGCAAACTATGATTCAAATTTTGGGTCAGCTGCAAGCTAACAACAACAACCTCGTTCCTGCACCACCACCACCACCGCCGGCTCACAACCGACTGGGAGAGTTCATGAGGACTCAACTGTCTACTTTTGCACAAGCTAATGATCCCATGGAGGCCGACGATTGGTTGAAGTCCATGGAGAAGAAGCTTGCCATTGTTCAGTGCAATGATCGGGAGAAAGTTCTCTTCGCATGACACCAACTCATGGGAGCAGCCACTGACTGGTGGGACGCTCTTTGCAACACTCATGTCGACCAGGAGACTATCACTTGGGCTGAGTTCAAAGAGAGTTTCCGCTCTCATTACGTCTCTGCTGGAGTCATGATGCCCAAAAGGCAAGAGTTCGAAGGTCTCCGCCAAGGCAAGAAGAGCGTGAATGAGTACCTCAACAAGTTCACGCAACTGTCACGGTATGTCCCCGAAGATGTCAACTCGGATCAACGGAAGTAATACTTGTTCATGAGAGGGTTGAACAATGAGATCCAGGTTTAGCTTCTCAACAATGACTATGCAAACTTCCAGAAGCTAGTTGACAAAGCCATAGTGGTTGAGAGCAAGATCCGAGAGATCGAGCAAGAGGGCAAGAGGAAGATGCCATACCAGCCACAAGGGAGCAATGTACGTCCCCGTTTCATGCCCCCAGCTGCACCACAGTATGGCTCGTCTGCTTCTACTTTTCGCCCTAACCAACCACCGCAGCAACGACCCGTTGGGCAAGCACCCCGTATGCCTATGCCTCCTGCGCCTCGTCCAAACATGGGCACCCCTGTTTAAAACCCCCGTCCCAACGTTCCTACTGTCCTGGGCAACAAGGCATGCTTTGCATATGGAGAGGCGGGACACTTTGCTAGTCAGTGCCCGAGGAAAGGTCTTGGAAGGCCGACCAACGTGCCCAAGCAGAACCCATGGCCAAACGGAGGAGCTAATCAAGGTAACCGTGGACATGGCAGAACTACGCTCATGGCAATGTGAATCATGTCTCCGCTAGGGAGGCGCAACAGGCTGAGGACGTTGTGGTTGGTATGTTCCTTGCCAACTCCAACTCAGCTACAGTTTTATTTGATTTCGGAGCATCACATTCATTCATATCATCCAAGTATGTTGCCAAGTATAATCTACCCATATCACACTTGAAATATACTATGTTGGTTAATTCTCCCGTGTAACACCCCAAAATCCTGTTAAGAGGGGAATTTAAAAATTTTTGAACGTATTGCATGGGCTGCAGAAATTCAAACTTAGTTGGAATTCAAATTCAAATTCAAACCAGAAAAGAAATGGAAAAAGAAAAACAGAAAAAAACCGGCCAGTGGGCCGAAACCCACCAGCCGGCCCACCCCATCTGGGCCGAAAAAAATGCCAAGTTGAGCAAGTGTGAGTTTTGGCTGAAGAGAGTTCCCTTCTTAGGACATATAATCTCGGAGGGAGGAATCTCCGTGGATCCTGCCAAAATCGAGGATATACAGAAGTGGAAGACCCCTGAAAATGTCGGGGAAGTTCGAAGCTTCTAGGGATTGGCTGGATACTATCGACGGTTTATTGAGGGATTCTCCAAGATCTCGAGACCCCTCACCAAACTGTTGGAGAAGGGAATCACATTCACATGGACGCCGTAGTGCGAGACGAGTTTTCAGAAAGTTAAAGGAGAGATTGACGACTGCCCCAGTGCTAGTTATGCCAGATATGCAGAAGAACTTTACGGTGTACTGCGATGCCTCTGGAAGCGGGTTGGTATGTGTTCTCATGCAAGAAAGGCATGTCGTGGCTTATGCATCCTGGCAGCTCCGGAAGCACGAGAAGAACTATCCTACACATGACCTAGAACTAGCCGCAGTGGTACACGCGTTAAAAATTTGGCGGCACATTTGATGGGGAAGAGGACAGAGATATATACGGATCATAAGAGTTTAAAGTATATTTTCACACAGCCAGATCTCAACCTCAGACACAAGAGATGGTTAGAGCTAATTAATGACTTTGATGTGGGCATCAACTATCATCCTGGAAAAGCAAACGTCGTGGCAGATGCTTTAAGCCGGAAAGTGCAAGTCAATAGGTTGAGCTTGAAGGACATGCCTGCAGAATTGAAGGACGATGTTATAAGACTCAATCTATGCCTGGTGAATAGTGGTGAAGCCATCGTCATGGAAGTGGACTCCACACTAGAGCGAGACATACGCCAGGGTCAAAAGAATGACGAGAAGAAACAAGAGATCAGACAACTCATCAAGGAAAATAAAGCTACTGGTTTCAGAGAGGATGAACAAGGTACGGTGTGGCACGGGAAAAGAATCTGTGTGCCTGAAGTAAAAGAGATTCGTGAATTGATTTTGAAGGAGGCTTACGATTCCGACTATTCCATCCATCCTGGGAGTACGAAGATGTACTAGGACCTCAAGAGCAGGTATTGGTGGTATGGCATGAAGCGAGATGTCGTGGAACATGTTGTCCTATGTGACACATGTCAGTTGGTGAAAGCAGAACATCAACGACCCACGAGATTATTGCAACCACTCAAAGTGCCTGAATGGAAATGGGAAGAAATCGATATGGATTTCATAGTGGGATTGTCTAGGACCCAATCAGGATATGATTCAATATGAGTCATCATCGACAGGCTAACCAAGGTAGCTCACTTCATCCCTGTGAAGGAAAGCTACAGTGGATCCAAATTGGCGGAGTTGTACATGTCAAGGATCGTGTGTTACCATGGAGTGCCAAAGAAGATTGTGTCGGATTGAGGGACACAGTTCACCTCAAGGTTCTGGCAGAAGTTGCATGAAACCATGGGGACCCATCTGAATTTCAGCTCTGCCTATCATGCCCAAACTGACGGGCAGACGGAAAGGACCAATCAGATTCTCGAGGATATGCTGAGAGCGTGTGCACTCAAAAACAATCGGAGTTTGGATAAGAACTTACCGTATGCGGAGTTTTCCTATAACAACAGCTATCAGGCTAGTATGAAGATGTCACCGTTCGAAGCTTTGTATGGGAGGAGGTGCAGAACTCCATTATTTTGGAACCAAACAAGGGAAAGTAAAGTGTTTGGTCCCGAAGTACTACAAGAAGCCGAGGCGAAAGTGAGGGAAATTCGTAACAACTTGAGGATAGCACAAACACGGCAAAAGAGCTATACCGATATACGGGGAGAGAGAGCTCGTTTTCAACGTGGGAGACTATGTTTATCTCAAGGTGTCCCCTATCCGAGGACTTCGTCGATTCAAGGTGAGAGGGAAGTTGTCACCTCGATACATCGGACCGTTTCAAGTGCTGGAGAGGAAAGACGAAGTGGCGTATCAACTAGAATTACCGGCTCGCCTATCGGATGTGCACGATGTATTCCATGTGTCACAGCTCAAGAAATGTCTGAGAACGCCTGAAGAGGTGTTACCCATGAATGAGGTGGACGTAGCTGAGGATTTGTCTTATGCCGAGCAACCAATCAAGATTTTGGAGACAATGGAACGCCTCACCAGAAATGAAAGAATCCGGATGTGCAAGGTGCAGTGGAAGCATCACTCGGAAGAGGAGGCCACATGGGAGCGAGAAGATGAGCTTAAGGCACAATTTCTGAAATTGTTTTCTTAGAAACACCAATCTTGAGGATGAGATTTCTTTTAAGGGGGGTAGAGCTGTAACACCCCAAAATCCTGTTAAGAGGGGAATTTAAAAATTTTTGGACGTATTGCATGGGCTGCAGAAATTCAAACTTAGTTGGAATTCAAATTCAAATCAGAAAAGAAATGGAAAAAGAAAAAGAAAAACAGAAAAAAAACCGGCCAGTGGGCCGAAACCCACCAGCCGGCCCACCCCATCCCGCGCCAGCCCGCAGCCGCGCGCCCCCTCTTCTTTCCACTGACACGCGGGCCCCGCCAACCTTTCTTCCTCCTCGCGCTCGCGCCGCGCTCGGCCGGACTCTTCTCACCCCGAATCAAAACCGCCCCGGATCCTCGCGTATCCCAGCCGAATTTCATTCGTGGGCGACGCAAACTCGATCACAACCGAACGCCGCCCTCCCCCGTCTATAAAATCCCCGGCATCGTCCCGTTTTCCCCCACGATCCGCCGATTTTCTCTCCGGTGAGAACCCGAGCCCCTCCGGCGAATTCTGCTCGATCTACGCTCGGGAATTCTGATCTAACTCGCTGGTCTTGATCCACCGCCTCCGGGGAACCTTGCAGGTGCAGAAAACTCGGTGATTTGCGGTTCAAACACAGCGCCGACGAGCCTCGCCGTGAGTTCACCTCGGACCTCGTCGCCGATCGCTTTTCGGGACCTCCGAGCTCAAGAAAACCCCTGAGGTGAGATCCCCGACCTCCCCTCTACCGATCTATGCCATAAAATTACAGTTCTAGGAAGAATTTACGAAAATTCGAAACTCTCCGGCGAGATCGCCGCCTCCCGCCGCCGTGCGCCGCTAGGCAGCGCCGCCCGCGCTCGATCAGAGTGACGTGGCCGCTTGTGCGTCGTTTATTTTAAATCGCACGGTAGAGTTTAAATCCCCGCGTACCGGTTCGATGTTATAATCGCAGCCGTCTGTTTTAAATCGGACGGTCCACGTCAGCCCCACGTTATAAAGACTGGAATTCTTACGCGCTACCCCCTGGGGTTCTCGGAAAATAAGAGCTAGCCCCGGAAACTTCTGATCTAGCCCCTGGAACTTCAGAAAATCATTTAAATTCATTTAAAAATCAGTTTTAGCCCCTCGACTTAATAAAAATTAGGAAAAACCCCTCTGTTAAGTGTAGCTAGACCACTGGAAGTTCTTAAAATAATATAATGGACCCTGTAGTGGGGTGAGTTTACCTTTTTAACTCTAGTTGATATTAAAGTTAGGAATTTGAATATGTGGCTAGTATTTAAAATTTAAAAGGTGGGACAAACATATTGTCAAAGACAAATTAAAAACTTTCCCAGTACTTAGAAAACCTTGGAGTGAGATAAAAATAGATTTTTGGCTGAAATGAATCTGTTTAATTGATTAATCACATTTATTGGTTATAGGGACACATTTTTTAGTAGAAAATAATTCTGAAAATTAGTAAAATAAATGTAAAATAGTTTACATCAGATGTAAACTATTTTACATTTATTTTCCTAATTTTCAGAACTATTCTTCACTTAAAAATGTGTCCCTATAACTAATAAATATGAATAATAAATTAAACAGATTCATTTCAGCCAAAAATCTATTTTTATCTCACTCCAAAGTTTTCTAAGTACTGAGAAAGTTTTTAATTTAAATTTGACAATATGTTTGTCCCACTTTTTAAATTTTAAATACTAGCAACATATTCAATTTCCTAAATTTAATATCAAACAGGGTTAAAAAGGTAAACTCACCCCACTACAGGGTCTATAATATTATTTTAACAATTTTCAGGGGTCTAGCTACACATAACAGAGGAGTTTTTCCTAATTTTTATTAAGTCCAGGGGCTAAAACTGATTTTTAAATGATTTACATGATTTTCTGAAGTTCCATGGGCTAGATGAGAAGTTTCCGGTGCTAGCTCTTATTTCCTGAGAACCCCAGGGGGTAGCACGTAAGATTTTCAGTCTTTATAACGTGGGGCTGATGTGGACCGTCCGATTTAAAACAGACGGCTGAGATTGTAACGTCGAACCGGTACGCGGGGATTTAAATTCTACCGTGCGATTTAAAATAAACGACGCTCAAGCGGCCACGTCGCTCTGATCGAGCGCGGCGGCGCTGCCCGGCGGCGCACGGCGGCGGGAGGCGGCGATCTCGCCGGAGAGTTTCGGTTCTTCATCAATTCTTCCTAAAACTGTGATTTTATGGCATAGATCGGTGGAGGGGAGGTCGGGGGTCTCACCTCGTGGGTTTTTTTGAGCTCGGAGGTCCTGGAAGGCGGTCGGCGACGAGGTCCGGGATGAATTCACGGCGAGGCTCGTCGGCGCTGTGTTTGAACCGCAAACCACCAAGTTTTCTGCACCTGCGAGGTTCCCCGGAGGCGGTGGATCAAGACCAGCGAGTTAGATCGGAATTTCCGAGCGTAGATCGGCCAGAATTCGCCGGAGGGGCTCGGTTTCTCACCGGAGTAAAAACGGCGGATCGCGTGGGAAAAACAGAACGAGGCCGGGGTTTTTATAGACGGGGGAGGGCGGTGGGTTTGTTTAGATCGAGTGGGAGTCCTCCGGAACCAGAACTCGGCCGGAAATCCGGTCGGTTGTGATCACGCGCGCGCGGGTGAACAGTCCGAGTTTCGGACGATCGGGGGTTAGGGATGACAGGTGGGTCCCACCTGTCTGAGAGAGAGAGCGCGGGTGCGCGGCTGCGGGCTGGCGCAGGGGCAGGGTGGGCCGGATGGTGGGTTTCGGCCCACTGGTCGGTTTGTTTTCTGTTTTCTTTTTCTTTTTCTATTTCTTTTCTGTTTTGAGTTTAATTTGAATTTCAGTTTAAATTTGAATTTTTGCAACACATGCAACACGTCCAAAAAATTTTAAACTCCCCTCTGAACAGGATTTTGGGGTGTCACAACTATCATGACAGTTTTAGACTCTACAGAGTTTGCACCACTTTACCCACAAGTTTGTGATTTGGTCACCCGTCGGTGACTATAGAACCTCCATTATATCAGTACATAACCATCGGTGTATGACCAAGAGATCACAAAATAGCCTTTACAAAGGGGCTACTAGATTTATGGACTCACTTGGTTTCATCAGCAGGCTCGAATCACCATTCTCCCACGTACGGGCCCCCTCTTGTGCCATGCGGTTCCCAGGGCAGTCCTCTCTCGACTCTCATTCCCTGCGCCTTCCACGGTCCATAACAATCTAGCAACTTACCTAATTAGTCAGCTAAGCCGCAACCATATTTGACCTTGTGGTGGCACTGTATTCCTGGCATGTGCTCGCATGAACCGGTCCTTAAATCTACGGCAAGTAACCACCATCTCATTCTACTACATCTACAAACCAAACTTGCCTAGATCTCCCCCGATTCATGTTCATTATCATCAAGTTCTCATTAACATTATGAGTGCAGTAGCTAGACCCATTCTATCGCTTCCCATATCCTGTAGATTAGCGAAGCAGAAAAGAAAAATGACCATAGCAGACTCATAAACTTCCGTGATGATAATGGTGGTTTACAAAACTAGTAAAGTCCTATAAAATGGTTTCCCATCAAGTTGACTCAGCATACACAGTTTTCGTAAACAAAACAGTTTTCAAAAACATGGGATCAATATGGTCAAAGGGCACTTGCCTTGTTCCTGTGGCTCTGGTTGTTCACGTGTCTCGTGGTCTTGTTGTTGTAGCTCGTCGTAGATAGGTCGCTGAGCTTGTCCTTCTACTCACGATCACGCATATACAAGATTTACAACAATCAATCATCATGCACAAACTCTACTCAAGATGCAATGATGCATATGCATGCTAATCCTATGGTGCTGTTTTATTAGATCAGTTCTGTACGTGTCCTTGCATGTTTTAATGGCTTGCATGGGGTTTTATGATGATCAAGTGTGTAAAGATCAAATGTGGACGTGGCAATGACCTTGTTTCAAGATCTAGATCAAATCGATCAACACGTGATCTGTCTACACGGAAAAAGCTTCTGTTCGAAGGGATTGAAGAAACAGATGCAAAGAAAACCGCGATGAGGTCGTAAGGTGGTAACGAAGACCTACCTCACTTCTCCTTGGTCTCGGGGTCTTCCTCCTAGCAAGACAGATCGTCGGGGCTCTCTTCCGGCGACGGGGAGCTCGTCGGCGGTCTCCGACGACTGAACTCCGGCGAAGGGAATTAACACGACGAGTTGGGGGCTAGGGCCTCTAAGTCATCGACTTGGGAATAGATGGTATGGCCAAGGGGCGTTTTGGGTTCGATTTATAACCTGAATAAAAAGTGTCCTAATCTGATTGGATTTTAAATAAGAGTCCTATTCTGTAAAAGTCCCAAAAGTATGAATACAAAGAAACATGAGTTTGCACAAAAGTGGTTGTCATGTGTATGAAAAAGGGGCTGGTTTCAACTTGTTACATATGATAACACATGAAAAATTGTTCAAAAACAAACTTAGAATTATTTGCATGTTTGGACCCTAGGTGGGTTAAGACCACAGAGTTGAAGTACTCAAATGCAATAGAAGTGTTTAAAAATCAGAAGTTAAACCAAATATTCAACTCAAATTTCAAATGAGGAGAGGACACAATGGTAATTCAAAACTGTTGTGTTCAAACTCTTGTTTGCAGCAGCTGACACAAGAATCAAGTTGCATCTTTGGATTCCTTGGGTCCAAATTAGTGGTTGGGCAAAGTTTCAATAAATTTTGAAAAGGTTTGCTACCCATTTATCCAAATGGAGTTAAATATGCAAAGAATTCAAATAAACATTTGAATTTGGATGGAATTTGTCGAACTATACAAATGCAGCTCAGTTTCCAACTTTCAAACATTTGGGTTGGATAATTGTCAAACTTTGGAGATCTTTTGAGGAGAAGGGGTACTGAATAGTGGGGCCCACATGTCATAGGAATGAGCAGACTTAATCCCTAAGTCTTTCTCTCTGTTCCTCACTCCACCGAGGCTTTACCCCGGGCGACACTGAGCCGCTCGCGCCATCTCCCGGGAGCCACCTCCTGCTCCCCTCTCGCGCTGGCTGCCGTGTGGTTATCTCCCTCCTCACTCAGCGTAATCTCTTCTCCACAGACCGAGCCTATCGTGTTTTTGCCTCCTCCTCACGAATAGCGCCGCACCGAGCTCGGCTCTCCCCACCGGCGCCGCTCCTCGACCTTTTTCCACCGCACACCGGCATCGTTCGGCCTTTGCTCGAGCCATAAACACAAAAAGGAAGCGTCTACATGTGTTGGAATTGTTCCCCTGCTCAGCGCCGATGCTCGGTGTTTCTGTTGGCTGCAAACTGAAGATCAGCGAGAAGCACCGAGGTGCAAACGGCGGAAACTGCAATCGGCTCACCGTGGGCAGCACGCCCCGGCCGTTTTCACCGTTCCTCCTCTACACGAAAAAGGTGCGCCGTGCTCCCTAGATCGTGCAGCTGCAAGCCGTATAGCGATTGATTAACCGGATGAGGAGAATTCCTAGTTTTTCCGAAACATAGTGTATTCGGGTAGAGCGCGGTCTACCCCAAAATTCATGTTACTCGGTTAGCTACTGGCCGAGCCGATCTGTCAGCACCTTCCTCACTTCCTAGCGGCCCTCCTCGACCAAGAATCGAGCGATATGATCCAGAAACGACCGAGTTATAGCCGTTTTTCGTGCCGCCATAAAGAAACCGTCTCAGGTCACCGTGGAGCTCTATGCTGCCGGCCTTTTCACGAGGTTTGGCGCCCATATCCAACATTCTCAAGCTGCCACGGTACTCTCCGAGCAATACCCGACCCTTTTGATGCGGTGTAGGCGATTTCCAAGCTCACCGAACCCTAGCAGCCACTGCCGCCGCCACGCACCCCTTTCCGGCGATCTACGGCCGCCGGCGACACCTTAGACGAGTTCAGCGCCACAAATTACGGGGGGGGGGGGGGGGGGGGCAAGTCTGAGGTCAGGAGGTGACCGGGAAAGCCATTCCGGCGACTCTCGCCGGAGGGCGCCGCCGCGGCCCCTGTTTGGCGCGAGGAAGAAGAAGGTCTGCCGGGTGAGACCCACTGGCAGGCATTTGAACATTTTGGGAATTTCAGTTTTCAGTTTAAACTTTGGATAGCTACAACTTTGTGTAGGTGAATCCAAAATTTTGAAACAAATTTTGTTGGATTCCTCTAATAGAGTACTGTCCAAATATGAAACCCAATTTGTATAAAAGTCATTATTTAATTCTGGAAAATTCTTTAAAGCTTTTCAGTAAAAGAATTTTAGTGGGAGTTTGGCTAATCCAAAAATCCTCAAATTTTGCCAGAATAGTCTTTAGGGTATTAGTGAACCCCTGTAAAAGTTTCAGCTCAATTGGAGTTGATTTGATCAGGGCAATTTAGAATTTAAAGTGTTGTATCCAAATTAAATACTGAAACATTTCAGGGAATTTCCAGAACTTGGAAATTCATTGCTGGGAGATTCTTAGCTCCAAAAATCTTTGGAAAATTCATGAAAGTCCTATGAACTATAATTGAAATTGTAGTTCACTAAGTTTGGCATGAACATGCAAGTTTATTCAGAATTAATTCTTTTTTGCCTAAAGGCTTAGGGAATTATTCTGAGTGATCCACTCATTAGATAATCTCAAATATTGGTCCAGAGTGCTTTCTTGTGACAAGGAACCCACATGAAAATTCTCAGCTCCATTGGAGCTTTGGATCACCCCTGTTCTGTTTAAACCACTTAAGGTGATCAATATAGAAGAGGGGGGAACCACTTAGCACTTAATCATGTGCTTAGATCCAAACTCAAACCACTAGCATCAGTGTCATTTTAAATTCTTAAACAGAGTTCCAGTTTTTGAAAACTTGTTATTAGAACTTGTAACAAAGTCTTTACAATTAAATAAATATGCATATTCGTTGCGTGTAGTAACTACGTGGAGAAGTTGAAGTCTTTGGAGTAGAAATCAAGGAAAGAGGAAAGCAGTTGATCAAGCCTCAAGTGGTCTTCATTAACTGAGTTATATATATAAGTCCCCTGCAAAACAAAGGTAAGCCCCGGTTTGCATCAAAACTTACAAGTTTTTATTTGTATTCACTGCTGATCTCAAGTTAACAAAAATGGATTAAAAGAAGCCAAACTCGAGTGGGCAGTTTCCTACTCGTGAACCGGGTTTAAGGGGGATCAATCGGAAGAGTTGGGAATTGATCCTCATAGTTGGGGATGGAGACCGGACAGTGGATGGAAGGATCAAGGACATGGTCCTGTGAACCTAGTCTATGTCTGAGTCGATTAAGGCCCGTTTTCGTGTACGGCCCTGTGAGACAAGTTTGAGATGTGTACCGGATGCATATTGACAATATGGGACCCAGGAAACCGATGTAACATGTTAACCTGTGTGTCGAGGCATACCTCACCGTCTGATGTCGATGCTGAAAGGATAGAGAAGTCGGCTCTACGAGGATTTGCCATAGAGAGGCTTAATCCCAGTTGGTGGGACCGGTTCGACACCTAGGTGTCGTGTGAAAGGTGGCCACGTATGACGTCAGAGATGGGTGCTGTGTGCAACGTCGAGTACGGGCGTACGTGTCATGTCAGCCGGATGTTTTATATTGCAATCACCGTCGCTCGCGGTAGTGAGCATACTTGTACTCTGAGTCGTGACGTAGTAATAAACCGGGGAAACATATAATATGTTTCATGAGTAATCCTTATAATGGAGACGAGGAACGATCAACACTTCACTAAATTTAATTTCCACCTTGGGCTAGTAGCGTCGAGGCAAAGTGTTTCTTGTTTGATTGTGGAGTCTCGACGTTGATGGCGCAAGGTCCGTATGTGTCTAGGGTAGCTCACTAAAGTTACTTTCACCTCAGGCAAGTGACATCGAGATAAAGTGTTTCTTGTTTGATTGTGGAGTCTCGATGTAAATCGTGGGCTATAAAAGCTGCTTAAAAACGGAAAGTAAGGACTCTCCTTTAGCTCAAATTCATCTTTTATGCAAACTGCTATAATCAGCCCTCTATTTTCATCATGTAGAGTTTCGTGACTAGGGTGGCGGATCAGTCTTGCTGAGCTTCGTGCTCACGGATACTGCATAAGTTGTTTTGCAGGTAATAATGATACGCTGATAAGTACGGGTGGCCGATGAGACTCGGAGCTCTCCGAGTGGTGAACTCATGGCAACCCCTGCCGCTGCTACTGTGATAGTGTTGCTAGTGAGAAGGGTCCGCGGACTGGACACCTTCTCTGTTGCTTAGCATAGGTATGAGCCGTGAGTTGTAATAGTCTTCCGCTGTAGAGTATTTTGGAAAGTATTTGTAAGACATACACTTTGTAAGCCTCCACATGATTTATGTAATATGATGCTTTATTATGTGTGCTGTTGGGTGTCGCATCGCACGGCACCACCCAACACGATTTCCGGGCGAGGTGCCCCGTTCCCGTGAGTAATTGGGACGGCGGGTCCTCACATATTCAAATCGTTTTGAGTCTTAACAACTTATCTCCAATAGATTTGGTGCGGTAACATCGTGGAAATCGTGTCGGTTTCCTCCCGTATCGGGTATGCCCACGCGTACAGAGGGAAAACTGCTTAAGATCTTGTTATCTCCACGGTGATGAGCTCCGGAGGCTCCACGTGTCCACCAGAGGCCGGCCTCCCTTTTCCGCAGAGGCGGGCTCCAGTTGTGCCCCGTGTCAGGCAGGCGGGACCTCCCTCTCCCTCAGAGGTGAGCTCCGCGTGCGCCACGCGTCCTGGCGGGCGGGAACCTCCCCTCTTTCCACAGACGAGTTCCGCGTACGCCACGTGTCAGTGCCAGACCTCCCCTCTCTTTGGAGGTGGCTCCAAGAGTGCCACGTGTCAGTGCCGGACCTCCCCTCTCTTCGGAGGTGGGCTCCGGAAGTGCCACGTGTCCTAGCAACGTCAGACCCCTTTTCTGCTCAGAGATGAGCTCCAAGGTCGACACGTGTCCACCTGCGTCGGACGTCTCTTCTCCCCGGAGGTAAGCTCCGAGAACGACACGTGTCAAGCAGTGTCGGACCCCCTAGAGGTGAGCTCCGAGGATGACGCGTGTCCTTCAGGACCTTCTCCTCGGAGGTGAGCCCTGAGATTGACACGTGTTCGGTAGTGTTGGACCTCTCGGAGGTGAGCTCCGAAGGTGACATGTGTCTCGCGGTGTCGGGCCTCTCGGGAGTGAGCTCCGAGAGTGACACGTGTCCCGCAGGTTGGGCCTTACTCCCCCGCAGAGGCTAGCTCTGGGGGCAACACGTGTCCCACGGGGTCAGACCTCGCTCCTTCCGCAGTGGCAAGCTCCGAGCCTGCCACGTGGCCAGTTAGCGGCGGACCTCTCCCCCTCCGCGGCGATGAGCCCCGAAGGCGTCACGTGGCCAGCGGGCCGCGGGAAGTGTCTACGACGCTCCTCGGCAAACTGGAACTGGCTCTTTTTTTTAGCTATCTTTCTGATTCTTTCTTCGTTTCTACTTATTTAAAATGTTCCTCTACATGAAATACGAATGCATGCATAAATTACGAAATTTGGGGTGTTACATGATGTCGCTTCGTTTAAACTTGACACGAATGAATGTGGTTACCATTAATGATTTGCAACATTCAGAGGTAACCTAATATCTTTTAGACTTCATATAAGCTAAATGCTATTTTTGAAGATATTTGCATATGTCACATGTAGTATCAAGTCGTTTGAACTTAATAGGGCGAAAGTTGTTGTCGGTGCTTGTTAACAACTTCTTCCATAGCTACATTAACATTGTTTGAATTTGAAACGAGCAAGCAATAATTGGTAGTTGATGTTACCACTTTCAAATGTACTTTTACCTCTTTTGAACATGAAATGAGTGAATGGTGGGCCTCGGTGTTCATCCGCATCTTACAGGTAGTTTTACTTCTTCACAACTTCAAACAAGTGAACGGTGGGTGTTAATGTTTATTTGGATCTCTTGAAACTTTCAAATGTACTTTTACATCTTTCGAACATGAAAAGACTGAATGGGGGGTCTCGGTGTTCATCCACATCTTAAAGGTAGTTTTACTTCTTCCAACTTGAAATGAGTAACTGGTGGGTCCTGACTTTTTTTGTTGGCTCTCACACAAGATTGTTTCATTTCATTTCAGCTCGAAACAAGTGAATGGTGGGCCTTAGGTTCCATTAAAAACCCATTAGGATAGTTTCACATTATTTACTCTTGAAGCGAGTGAGCGGTGGCTCCCAAGATTAATTCCTAACTTTCAAATATAGTTCCGTTTCATTTAAATCGACGCAACGTGGTTATCATTATTTATTTGCAACATTCAAATGTACTATAATATCTTTGGGACTTTAGATGAGCTAAGTGTTATTTTTGAAGACATTTGCATCTGCCACATGTAGTATCAAGTCGTTTGATCTTGATAGAGCGAAAGTGGTTATCGGTGTTGTTTGCAACTTTCAGAGCTATATTAACATTGTTTGAACTTGAAACGAGCAAGTGACCAATGATAGTTGATGTTTCCACTTTCAAATGTACCTTTACCTTATTTGAACATGAAACAATTGAATGGTGGGTCTCGGTGTTCATTCGCATCTTCAAATTAGTATTACTTCTTCACAACTTGAAATGAGTGAACGGTGGGTGTTAACATTTGTTTGGATCTCTTGAAACTTTCAAATGTACTTTTACATCTTTTGAATATGAAACGAGTGAATAGCAGGTCTCGGTGTTCATCCGCAACTTACTGGTAGTTTTACTTCTTCACAACTTGAAACGAGTGAATAGTGGGTGTTAATGTTTGTTTGGCTCTCACAAGGTAGTTACATTTCATTTCATCTTGAAACAAGTGAATGGTGAGTCTTGAGTTTCCATTCAAAACCTTTCAAGATAGTTACACTTTGTTTACTCTAGAAACGAGTGAACGGTGGCTCCCAAGATTAATTCCTAACTTCCAATGAAACTTACAAATGTACTTTTACATCTTTTGAACATGAAACGAGTGAATGGTGGGTCTCGGTTTTCATCTGCATCTTATAGGTAGTTTTTGTTCTTCACAACTTGAAACGAGTGAATGGTGTGTTTTGACATTTTTTGGCTCTCACAAGGTTGTTTCATTTCATTTTAGCTTGAAACAAGTGAATGGTCTGGAAACTCCCTTCAAAACCTATCAGGATAGTTTCACATTGTTTACTCTTGAAATGAGTGAGCGGTTGCTCCCAAGATTAATTACTAACTTTCAAAGGTAGTTTTGCTTCGTTTAACACGGCGCAACGTGGTTATCATTATTGGTTTGCAACATTAAAAGGTACTCTAATATCTTTTGGACTTTAAATGAGCTACATGCTATTTTCGAAGACATTTGCATCTGCCATAAGTAGTATCAAGTCTGTCGAAGTGTTCAGTCGACACTTCCCCCGGGCCTGCACTGGGCAGCCCGCGGAGGTTCTTTTTTTAGTGGGGCTAGTCTCTAGCGGAGAGCTTGCGCAGATGGACGAGTTAGTAAGAGCTTGACACGGCGAGTTTTACGTGGTTCAGGCCGCCGGAGCGTAAAACCCTACATCCACGGCGAGCTATGGAGCTCGCTGTATTGCTTGCTGCTCAGGACCGGAGGCCTGAGCTCGGGGATGAGTTACAGCTTGAGAGTGGCTAGCGTATGAGTTGCAAAGTGCGAACCCTTGCTATCGACGCCTACCCAAGCCTTTTATAGTCCAAGACTCGGGCGGCTTACAAGGGGAGTCGGGACCCGACAGGTGGTCCCGGGAAGATTGTCTATTATCTACCGTATCTGCAGTTATGCCGGTAGTTGCCTCTGGTCGAAGGCTTCTGAGTCTTCATCTTGCCGCCCTGCCCATGCCGCATGCTAGTCATAGTGGTTGATGACGGCGCAGGCGGCATGGGATGTCTTGTCGCGGTGTTTATTGGCTGGCAGGTTCTGACACCGCGCGCCAGTCTGTGATGCGACTGGGTGCAACGGCACCTGACAGACGCGTGCTCCGCGTCTCCGCGTCTCGGGAAGACGCGGGCCTTGAATACCTTGTACGGGTAAGGTATGGGGTGTCTTTACGCCCGCTGCCTACCGCTCGGGGCAGGCAGCGCCGTTCTGCTGCCACGTGGCGGGCCCGGAGCCCTCCTCAGAGGAGAGAAGGGTCAGTCCCGCGGGGCACGTGGAGCCTCCGGACCTCTCCCCGCGGAGGGAGAGGCTCGGCTTCTGTTGGCCACGTGGCGGGCCCGGAGCTCTTCTCTGAGGAGAGGGAGGTCCAGCCGTGCTGGACACGCGGCGCCTTCGGACCTCTCTCCCGCGGAGGGGGAGGTCCGGCTTCTGTATGCCACGTGGTGGGCCCGGAGCTCTCCTCTGAGGAGAGGGAGGTCCGGCCCCGCCGGACGCGTGGCGCCTTCGGAGCTCTCCCTGCGGAGAAGGGCGAGTTCCTTAGGCATTTTACCCTGCGCGCGGGGGTACCCCATATCTCAGGTACCGAGAGTGGCCCCCGGGCCCATCTCGGGGGAGATAGCAAGCCCGAGGTGGGGCCTCCGTCTCTTCCGATCCGCGCACTTTCTCTAAGTCCCGAATTGACCGCTGCCGGAGCACGAACGGCCACGAGATCGTGGGAGCGTGCGCTCAATTGATGGTTGCCTTTACTGCGGCGGTTCCCAAGACTGCCACTTCTGCACGTTGCAGCGCTTTCTTCGGGAACCGCCGAAGTGCCTTGCCGGCTCATCTTCTCAGGAGACTGACTCCTTGACCCACCGCTTCAGTTTGGCGGCTTGGGTCCACCCGTCATCGGCACTCGGTCTAGGAGCCGAGGCGGTTGCCGATGCGGTGTATTCGAAGAGTTCTGAATCGCTTGGAATTGCACCCGGGAAGTCTTTAGAGAGGGTCTCACCCACATTGCGGCTTCCCTTCGCACTTCCCTGCATTTCTTCTCGGACTCTTGTGTTTTTGCTCTCTTGCCCTTGAGTTCTCCCTCGCCATGGCTTCCAATCCGCCACTAGAGAAGAAGCGCGCTCGATCTCCTCCAGCAGTGGCGTCTGTGCCAAGTCGGGAATCTGGGGTGCCTGGCACTCCCTCCGGTGGCGACTCGAAGAGGCCCCGGGCTGATGCGCTGGGGAAAGCTTCTGGGGCGTCCCCTGTTCCGCCAGTTCAAGTGACTGCGGAGCGGCCGTCAGTGACGGTAGCGGGCTCTGGGAGTCCTACCCTGGCTCGGAAGTCAGGGTTCAGAGCCCGCTGGAGTGTCCGCGCTTCCCGGCCATCCCCGACTTGCGGGGAATCAGTGCCGTTACGCTCGGAGCCGGGGGCAACTGCCGCGGCCCCCAAGCCAGCGCGAACTTCTCCTGTTCCGGTGTGCCCGGACTCCACGGCGGCGGCGTCTCTTCCTGCCGAGACGGCCACCGTGGCCCCCAAGCCAGCGCAGGTCGACCCAGCACCAGGCTGCCCGGCCTTTACTCCAGCGCCGCCTTCTCCGGCTCGCCCCCCTCCACAGGTCAAGGAGCCAGAAGTTGAAGAGAGCCCGGCAGGTCCGGCTGCCAGAGCTTTGGCGCCATCTTCTCCTGATCGACGTCTCGTCTCGGTTGCTGGTGCGTTGACTCCTCTTGAGGACGAGGTAATGGAGGAGGTCGGGGGGACTGTCCCGGCCTCTGTTGCTCCATTGCCCCTGGCGGATGCCTTCGCGCTTGCCGAGACGAGCGTTCGGCAGGTCTTGGCTGCACTAGGTCGCGAGCGGGAGGAGTATATGGTTGAACGGGATCGCCTCCTTACCTGGGGGAACCTTTTGCGGGAGAGGACCACGAAGGTTAAGAGCGAGCTCGACTCCAGGCGGGAGTTGCTCGACTTCAGGGAAGTGCTCCTCGACCGGATGAAGCGGGCTGTCGACCGCATGGATACCCAATCGCGGTGGATCAACAGGGAGGCCCTGGAGGCACACGCCCGGGCCGAGGAGAGCCTCTCTGCTGCTGTGGAGATACGGCAGCAGCTGGAGCGCCGTGAACTCGCGGTTGAGGAACGGGAGCGTTCCACGGCAGCTGAGGCGGAGAGGGTCGCCACGCAGCTGGCGGCAGGCGAGGATGACCTCCGAGCTCGGATCGAGGAGCTGGAGATCCTGAAGGCAGACCTCGACTTGAGGGAGGAACAGGTCTCCCGTGATCGTCGTGCGGTCTTGGACCGGGAGTTGACCGCCGACTTCAAGGCTGCTGAGTTGGAGCGGCTCGCCAAGACTCTCCATCTTCAGGAGAGCTCCCTGGCGGCCAAGGAGAAGGAATTCTCCGAGAGGAACCTGGAGGCTCTGCAGGCGGCCCGCCGCGAGGTGGAGGAGCTTTCGGCCTTGCGGTCCTCCGAGGCTCTTGCGGTCTCGAGCTTCATGGATCGAACGGGGTCCGCCCTGATCCCTCTTGGCTTCAGTCCGGTGAGGGCCGCGGCCCCTGCGTTGGAGGTGATCCCCGCGCTGGAGTCGATCGGCGCCAAGCTGGACAGGCTAGACTCGGTGGTCGCCAGCTGTCACACCCGGTTTTTCCGAAGAAACAACCAAGTGAATATCACATGTATGCCAGGATCATTTTCTCATACATGTGATGACAAATAGTGAAGCATCATTTATTACAAGCCAGGTGTCGAATATAAGTAAGTCTTACATAGTAAATGTCTCGATGGACAATAATAAGTTCATCACAAGGAAATAAACTAGCAGCGGAATATTATTCTTTAGGGCTCCATCACAGGCGTTGCCCGGGGGTCTTCATGAACCTAAAAACCTTCCTCGGGTCCAAAGTCTTGGTCATTATACACCACCTCATTATCTTGACCTGAGCAGCAATATAAACCAACAAATATGCAAGGTTGAGTACCAATGGTACTCAGCAAGTGTGGGAAAATTATATCATGCATGGCTAGAACAAGGAAAGGTTGAACTCATGGTTAAAGCACTACGCAATTAATACCTATCACCTTAGCTTATTAAGCACCTACATTACTACACAGGTGAAATGGTCCCAATCTCCCATCCCATCATCATAATCCAATAACCATAACATCATTTCCAATGTTAAGCTCCCCGCTTAACTTCCAAAACCATCAATCCTCTAATCATGAATAAGTCCAGGCCGCTCTTAACCGTGAGCACGGCTGTCAAGACAGTTTTGACTCTGCAGAGTTTGTACCACTGTACCCACAAGTAGTGATTTCATCCCCCGTTGCCGGGTGGACTAAAAGAACCTCCATTATGCCAGTGGCTACGATCCACATTCACACTTCCCAGGTGTGTAGCCAGGAGATCACTACGAAGCCTTTACAAAGGGATTCCCGACGAGCGTGGGCCCACTGAGGTTTCACCCCTAACAGCATACGAGAGGCTCCAACCCCGCTGCAGTGGCCCCCTCTTGAGCCTTGCGGTTCATATGGTAGTCCAGCTGACACCTACTCCCCGCACCATCCAACACACCCATACTACGCCGGGGATACACCTAATTAATTGGCCAAGCTGCCCCATCTCAGCATGTGGTTGGCACTGTAAAGCCGGGTTACATGCTCCATAAACCGGTCCTTAGGATCCAGGCAAGTACTAAACACAAACCCAAGTCTCGTGCACCCAGCACACAACCAAAACATCCAACTTGCCTTGATCCCTACCTCTACATAACTCACAATAACTCATTTAAGAGTATGGTATAATAAACTGATGATCTCATATCCCAAATATCCCATTCTAAGCATGGCTAAGCATATGTATGTAAATAAATGACATGACAAAATAAATCCCAACCCAAGCTACAAGGAAACAAGGTAATGCAATTCTAGGGAAATTTTCCTAGCATGGGTTTCATATTTCATTTGACAATGCAAATAATTCTATCTACACATCCTAGCATAGGATCAAAGTGGTCAAGGACACTTGCCTCCTTCTTGCTGCTCTTGAAATGGGTAGTCCTGATCTTGGAAATGAATAACTTGTTCTTGAACAGGTTCTACTTCATACCATCACACATAGCAAAAGAAAAACAACAATCATAAGACATAGTTCACACCTCTACTTCATACAAACCACACATTCATATTTATGAAATTCATTCACCATTATATGTGTTGTGTTTCAGTTTTAAATAAATTCCTTACATTAAACTACCAAGTATGTATGGAAAGTATTTTTCTTCTCCATATGTGCCTTCACAACTTCTATCAACCCTAAACTGAACTCTTTGGATTTTAGAAACTCCATTTATCATTTACTAGTTGCTATATTTTCAGATTTATATTCCTATGCATAATTGTGTATTTTATTATTAAATTAGTAATACACATCACCTAAACAGAATAGGTTCTGGTCCTAAATAATTTAAAATCATATTTTGACCTTGGCTTCTGATGTAGACTATTTCATAATTATTTTCCCTATTTTTCTATAACTATTCTTTACTTAAAAATGTGTCCTTATACTAAATAATGTGAATAATTAAATGAAACAGATTCATTTCAGTCTAAAAATATATTTTTGCCTCACTCCAAAGTTTTCTAAGTACTGAGAAAGTCTTTAATTAATTTTGACAATTATGTTTGTCCCACTTTTTAATTTTAAACACTAGTTACATATTCAATTTTCTACATTAAATACTAAACAGGGCTAAAATAATGAACTCACCCCATTACAGGGTCTATAATATTATTTTCATAATTTCCAGGGGTCTAGCTACACTTATCAGAGGTGTTTTTCCTAATTTCTATTAAGTCCAGGGGCTAAAACTGACTTTTAAATGAATTTACATGATTTTCTGGAGTTCCAGGGGCTAGATCTTAAGTTTCCGGGGCTAGCTCTCAATTCCAGAGAACCCCAGGGGGTAGCACGTAAGAATTCCAGTCTTTATAACGCGGGGTTGACGTGGACCGTCCGATTTTAAACCGACGGCTGAGATTATAACATCGAACCGGTACGCGGGGATTTAAAGTCTACCGTGCGATTTAAAATAAACGGCGCACAAGCGGCCACGTGGCTCTGATCGAGCGCGGGCGGCGCTGCCGGCGGCGCACGGCGGCGGGAAGCGGCGATCTCGCCGGAAAGTTTCGGATCCGCGAGAATTCTGCCTAGAACTGTGATCTTATGGCCTAGATCGGTAGAGGGGAGGTCAGGGATCTCACCTCGGGGGTTTTCTCGAGCTCGGGGGTCCTGGAAAGTGATCGGCGGCGAGGTCCGAGGCAAAACCACGGCGAAGCTCGTCGGCGCTGCGTTTACACCGTAACTCTCCGAGTTTTCTGCACCTACAAAGTTCCCCGGAGGCGGTGGATCAAGACCAGCGAGTTAGATCAGAGTTTCCGAGCTTAGATCGGCCAGAATTCACCGGCGAAGTCTCGGTGCTCACCGGAGTGAAAATCGGCGATCGCGTGAGAAAAACCGATCGGGGCTGGGGTTTTTATCGCCGGGGGAGGGCGGTGGGTCTGTTGTGATCGAGTTGGAGTCCTCTGGGACCGGAATTCGGGCTGCGGGACGGGTTTTCCGATCGGTTAAGATCGCGCGCGCTCGGGGAAAAGTCCGGGGTCGCGGGGTTAGGGATGACAGGCGGGTCCCACCCGTCTGTGAGAGGCAGCGCGGCGCGCGCGGGGGCGGGCTGGCGCGGGGAAGCTGGGCCGGCTGGCGGGTTTCGGCCCACTGGCCGGTTTTTTTCCCGTTTCTCTTTTTCTTTTTCCATTTCTTTTCTGTTTTGAATCTAATTTGAATTCTAGTTTGAATTTGAATTTTTGCAAAACATGCAACACGTCCAAAAATTTTTAAATTCCCCTCTGAACATGGTTTAGGGTTTTTAAATCGAAATTTGGGGTGTTACACCAGCGAGCTTGAGGCCGAGGGACGCGGCCTAGCCTTAAAGGTCGCCTCACATGTGCTGGCATGCTTTAAGAGCCGCGACCCCTATTTCTCGCTAGAACCAGCGAGAGGGGGCCCAGCCGCAGAGCGGGAACAAGCTGCCAGGACAGAAGTCGAAGATGTATCCGCCCTTGTAGCCGCAAGGTTCCGGCGGGAGTCGGGAGGTCCTTAGGACTTGTTTCTCCCTTTTTATCGAGTCTGTAGTCCAGCTCATGGAGCCTCGCTTAGTTCGACTCTTTTAGACATCTGTGTCTGTGATGCTTTTTCTCTCCTTCTTGGCTTTGCCTGACTGAGTCCTTAGCTCCGCAAGGTACTCAGAGGCCATCTCCAATCTCGGAGCTCCGCATAGACACCTTCCCCGGGTCCTAACCGTGTTAGGGGCCCCCGGGGGTCTCCGGATCTCGCCCCATGGGGAGCTCCAAATCTGCCTGCCACGTGGCGGGTCCGGAGCTCCTCCTTAAGAGGCGGGAGCTACGGCCATGCTGGACACGTAGGGCTTTCGGAGCCCTCCCACCGGGGGGGGGCAGGGGGGGGAGGTCCGGTTTCCGCCTGCCACGTGGCGAGCCCGGAGCCCTCCTCAGGGGAGGCGAGAGCTCCGGGCCCGCTGGACACGTGGGGCCCTCGGGTCCTGCCCCTGCTGGAGGGGCAGGTCCCGGTCCTTCCAGTCCTAGGCCGGAGTAGTTGGTAGCTCCTTTCCCCCTGCTTCATGCAGTCCCTGTTGCCGTAACCTGGAGGTCCTGCACACAGGCAGAGGAAACGTAATTCTCCCCGGGGGGTCCTCCCCTCCCGTCTCCTAGTCTTATCTGTCTTACGGTCCTGATCCGTTATACGGGGCCTGGGCAATTCTGTGCACGAGGCGCCGGAGCTCCGGCTCCCTCCGAGGTCCGGGTACGGCCGTGTCACACCCGGTTTTTCCGAAGAACAACCAAGTGAATATCACATGTATGCCAGGATCATTTTCTCATACATGTGATGACAAATAGTGAAGCATCATTTATTATAAGCCAGGTGTCGAATATAAATAAGTCTTACATCGCAAATGTCTCAATGGACACTAATGCTTCATCACAAGTAAATAAACTAGCAGCGGAATATTATTCTTTAGGGCTCCATCACAGGCGTTGCCCGGGGGTCTTCATGAACCTAAAATCCTTCCTCGGGTCCAAAGTCTTGGTCATTATACACCACCTCATTATCTTGACCTGAGCAACAATATAAACCAACAAATATGCAAGGTTGAGTACCAATGGTACTCAGCAAGTGTGGGAAAATTATATCATGCATGGCTAGAACAAGGAGAGGTTGAACTCATGGTTAAAGCACTACGCAATTAATACCTATCACCTTAGCTTATTAAGCACCTACGTTACTACACAGGTGAAATGGTCCCAATTTCGCATCCCATCATTGTAATCCAATACCCATAACATCATTACCAATGTTAAGCTCCCCGCTTAACTTCCAAAAACCATCAATCCTCTAATCATGAATAAGTCCAGGCCGCTCTTAACCGTGAGCACGGCTGTCAAGACAGTTTTGACTCTGCAGAGTTTGTACCACTGTACCCACAAGTAGTGATTTCATCCCCCGTTGCCGGGTGGACTAAGAGAACCTCCATTATGCCAGTGGCTACGATCCACATTCACACTTCCCAGGTGTGCAGCCAGGAGATCACTACGAAGCCTTTACAAAGGGATTCCCGACGAGCGTGGGCCCACTGAGGTTTCACCCCTAACAGCATACAAGAGGCTCCAACCCCGCTGCAGTGGCCCCCTCTTGAGCCTTGCGGTTCATATGGTAGTCCAGCTGACACCTACTCCCTGCACCATCCAACACACCCATACTACGCCGGGGATACACCTAATTAATTGGCCAAGCTGCCCCATCTCAGCATGTGGTTGGCACTGTAAAGCCGGGTTACATGCTCCATGAACCGGTCCTTAGGATCCAGGCAAGTACTAAACACAAACCCAAGTCTCGTGCATCCAGCACACAACCAAAATATCCAACTTGCCTTGATCCCTACCTCTACATAACTCACAATAGCTCATTCAAGAGTATGGTATAATAAACTGATGCTCTCATATCCCAAATATCCCATTCTAAGCATGGCTAAGCATATGCATGTAAATAAATGACATGACAAAATAAATCCCAACCCAAGCTTCAAGGAAACAAGGTAATGCAATTCTAGGGAAACTTCCTAGCATGGGTTTCATATTTAACTTGACAATGCAAATAATTCTATCTACACATCCTAGCATAGGATCAAAGTGGTCAAGGACACTTGCCTCCTTCTTGCTGCTCTTGAATTCCTGGTCTTGGAAATGAATAACTTGTTCTTGAACAGGTTCTACTTCATACCATCACACATAGCAAAAGAAAAACAACAATCCATAAGACATAATTCACACTTACACTTCATACAAACCACACATTCACATTTATGAAATTCATTCACCATTATATGTGTTGTGTTTCAGTTTTAAATAAATTCCTTATATTAAACTACTACACCTTTTCACTACCAGGTATGTATGAAAAGTATTTTTCTTCTCCATTTGTGCCTTCAGAATTTCTACCAACCCTAAACTAAATTCTTTGGATTTTAGAAACTCCATTTATCATTTACTAGTTGCTATATTTTCAGATTTATATTCCTATGCATAATTGTGTATTTTATTATGAAATTAGTAATACACATCATATAAACAGTATAGGTTCTGGTCCTAAATGATTTAATAACATCTTTTGACCTTGGCTTCTGATGTAGACCATTTCATAATTATTTTCCCTATTTTTCTATAACTATTCTTTACTTAAAAATGTGTCCCTATACTAAATAAATGTGAATAATAGATAAAACAGATTTATTTCAGCCCAAAAATATATTTTTATCTCACTCCAAAGTTTTCTAAGTACTGAGAAAGTTTTTAATAAATTTTGACAATTATGTTTGTCCCCCTTTTTAATTTTTAAACACTAGTTACATATTCAATTTTCTAAATTAAATACTAAACAGGGCTAAAAAGTAAACTCACCCCATTACAGGGTCTATAATATTATTTTCATAATTTCCAGGGGTCTAGCTACACTTATCAGAGGTGTTTTTCTTAATTTCTATTAAGTCCAGGGGCTAAAACTGATTTTTAAATGAATTTACATGATTTTCTGAAGTTCCAGGGGCTAGATCTGAAGTTTCCGGGGCTAGCTCTCAATTCCAGAGAACCCCAGGGGGTAGCACGTAAGAATTCCAGTCTTTATAACGGGGGGTTGACGTGGACCGTCCGATTTTAAACCGACGGCTGAGATTATAACATCGAACCGGTACGCGGGGTTTTAAAGTCTACCATGCGATTTAAAATAAACGGCGCACAAGCGGCCACGTCGCTCTGATCGAGCGCGGGCGGCGCTGCCGGCGGCGCACGGCGGCGGGAAGCGGCGATCTCGCCGGAAAGTTTCGGATCCTCGAGAATTCTGCCTAGAACTGTGATCTTATGGCCTAGATCGGTAGAGGGGAGGTCAGGGATCTCACCTCGGGGGTTTTCTCGAGCTCGGGGGTCCTGGAAAGTGATCGGCGGCGAGGTCCGAGGCAAAACCACGGCGAAGCTCGTCGGCGCTGCGTTTACACCGTAACTCTCCGAGTTTTCTGCACCTGCAAAGTTCACCGGAGGCGGTGGATCAAGACCAGCGAGTTAGATCAGAGTTTCCGAGCTTAGATCGGCCAGAATTCACCGGCGAAGTCTCGGTGCTCACCGGAGTGAAAATCGGTGATCGCGTGGGAAAAACTGATCGGGGCTGGGGTTTTTATAGCCGGGGGAGGGCGGTGGGTCTGTTGTGATCGAGTTGGAGTCCTCTAGGTCCAGAATTCGGGCGGCGGGACGCGGTTTTCGGGCGGTTAAGATCGCGCGCGCTCGGGGGAAAAGTCCGGGGTCGCGGGGGCTCAGGGTTAGGGATGACATGTGGGTCCCACCCGTCGGTGAGAGGCAGCGCGGCGCGCGCGGGGGCGGGCTGGCGCGGGGAAATCTGGGCCGGCTGGCGGGTTTCGGCCCACTGGCCGGTTTTTTTCCCGTTTCTCTTTTTCTTTTTCCATTTCTTTTCTGTTTTGAGTATAATTTGAATTCCAGTTTGAATTTGAATTTTTGCAAAACATGCAACACGTCCAAAAATTTTTAAATTCCCCTCTGAACATGGTTTAGGGTTTTGAATCAAAATTTGGGGTGTTACAGCTCTACCCCCTTAAAAGAAATCTCGTCCTCGAGATTGGTGTTTCTAAGAAAACAATTCCGGAAATTGTGCCTTAAGCTCATCTTCCCGTTCCCAGGTGGCTTCCTCTTCTGAGTGATGCTTCCACTGCACCTTGCACATCCTGATTCTCTTGTTTCTGGTGAGGCGTTCCATCGTCTCCAAAATTTTGTATGGTTGCTCGGCATAAGACAAATCTTCAGCTACATCCACTTCATTCATGGGTAACACCTCCTCAGGCGTCCTCAGACATTTCTTGAGTTGTGACACATGAAATACATCGTGCACGTCCGATAGATGAACCGGTAACTCTAGTTGATACGCCACTTCGCCTTTCCTTTCCAAAACTTGAAAGGGTCCGATGTATCGAGGTGACAACTTCCCTTTCACCTTGAACCGACGAAGTCCTCTGATAGGGGACACCTTGAGATAAACATAGTCTCCCACGTTGAAAACGAGTTCTCTTCTTCGTACATCAGCATAACTCTTCTGGCGTGTTTGTGCTATCCTCAAGTTGTTGCGAATCTCCCTCACCTTTGCCTCGGCTTCTTGTAGCACTTCTGGACCAAACACTTTACTTTCTCCTGTTTGGTTCCAAAATAGGGGAGTTCTGCACTTCCTTCCATACAAAGCTTCAAACGGTGACATCTTCATACTAGCTTGATAGCTGTTATTATAGGAAAACTCCACATACGGTAAGTTCTTGTCCCAACTCCTATTGTTTTTGAGTGCACATGCCCTTAACATATCTTCAAGGATTTGATTGGTTCTTTCCGTCTGCCCGTCAGTTTGGGGATGATAGGCAGAACTAAAGTTCAGATGGGTTCCCATGGTTTCATGCAACTTCTGCCAGAACCTTGAGGTGAACTGTGTCCCTCGATCCGACACAATCTTCTTTGGCACTCCATGGTAACACACAATCCTTGACATGTACAATTCTGCCAATTTGGATCCGATGTAGCTTTCTTTCACAGGGATGAAATGAGCTACCTTGGTTAGCCTATCAATAATGACCCATATTGAATCATACCCGGATTGGGTCCTAGGCAATCCCACGACAAAATCCATGCTGATTTCTTCCCATTTCCATTCAGGTACTTTGAGTGGTCGCAATAATCCCGCGGGTCGTTGATGTTCTGCTTTCACCAACTGACATGTGTCACATAGGGCAACATGTTCCGCGACATCTCGCTTCATGCCATACCACCAATACCTGCCTTTGAGGTCCTGGTACATCTTCGTACTCCCAGGATGAATGGAATAGTCAGAATCATGAGCCTCCTTTAAAATCAATTCACGAATCTCCTTTACTTCTGGCACACAGATCCTTTTCCCGTGCCACACCGTTCCTTGTTCATCCTCTCTAAAACCAGGAGCTTTATTTTCCTTAATGAGCTGTCTGATCTCTTGTATCTTCTCATCATTCTTTTGGCCCTCGCGTATGTCTCGCTCGAGTGTGGAGTCCACTTCCATGGCGATGGCTTCACCACTATTTACTAGACATAGATTGAGTCTTATAACCTCGTCCTTCAATTCTGCAGGCATGTCCTTCAAACTCAACTTATTGACCTGCACTTTCTGACTCAAAGCATCGGCCACGACGTTTGCTTTCCCGTGATGATAGTTGATGCCCACATCAAAGTCATTGATTAGCTCTAACCATCTCCTTTGTCTGAGGTTGAGATCTGGTTGTGTGAATATGTACTTCAAACTCTTATGATCCGTATATATTTCTGTCCTCTTCCCCATCAAATAGTGCCGCCAAATTTTCAACGCGTGTACCACTGCAGCTAGTTCTAGGTCATGTGTAGGATAGTTCTTCTCGTGCTTCCGAAGCTGTCGGGATGCATATGCCACGACATGTCCTTCTTGCATGAGAACACATCCCAACCCATTTCCAGAGGCATCGCAGTACACTGTGAAATTCTTCTGCATATCTGGCATAACCAACACTGGGGCTGTTGTCAATCTCTTCTTTAGCTCCTGAAAGCTCGTATCGCACTGTGGCGTCCAGGTGAATGTGATTCCCTTTTCCAGCAGTTTGGTGAGAGGTCTCGAGATCTTAGAGAATCCCTCAATAAACCGTCGATAGTATCCAGCCAATCCCAAAAAGCTTCGAACTTCCCCGACATTTTCAGGGGTCTTCCACTTCTGGATATCCTCGATTTTGGCGGGATCTACGGAGATTCCTCCCTCCGAGATTATATGTCCTAAAAAGGGAACTCTCTTCAGCCAAAACTCACACTTGCTCAACTTGGCATATAGTTGGTGTTCTCTCAGCCTCTGTAACACCAACCTTAGATGTTTCTCATGTTCTTCTTCATTTTTCGAGAAGACGAGAATATCATCTATGAAAACCACCACAAATTTGTCCAGATATTCCATGAATACCTTGTTCATGAGGTACATGAAATATGCCGGGGCATTGGTTAGCCCGAAAGGCATGACAGTGTATTCATACAGTCCGTACCGAGATACGAAAGCTGTCTTGGGAATATCAGATTGCCTTATCTTGAGTTGGTGGTACCCCGACCTGAGATCAATTTTCGAGAACACACAAGCTCCCCTCAACTGATCAAACAAGTCTTCAATGCGGGGTAATGGGTACTTGTTCTTAATGGTCACCTCATTCAAGGCACGGTAATCCACGCATAACCTTTGGGTTCCGTCTTTCTTGGGCACAAATATCACCGGAGCTCCCCATGGTGAGGAACTAGGGCGAATATACCCCTTCTCCGTCAATTCTCTCAAATGATCCTTGAGCTCTTCTAGCTGCTTGGAGTCCATTCGATAAGGTCTCTTGTATATCGGGGCTGTTCCCGGTACTAGCTCAATTGCGAATTCCACGTCACGGTCGGGAGGCATACCTGGCAATTCCTCCGGAAAAACATCTGGATATTCCCTGATAGTCCTGATTTCCTCAACTTTCACCTTCACTTGATTTAATTTAATGTCCCTCCTAGGCTCATGTATCGTTATGAACTTTACTCTTGTTCCACTGGGGTGAGTTAGTTCCACCGTTCTGGTCGAACAATGGATGATTCCTTTATGTTTGGTCAACCAATCCATACCCAAAATAATATCTATTCCTTGTGAATCTATCACTATGAGGTTAGCCGTAAATACTACCCCATTAATGTCTAGGCTCACTTTGGGACACACCTGTCTTGTCCTTATTTCTCCACCTGGAGAGTTTACCGCTAGCATATGGTTCATTTGTGTGGTTGCTAGGTCATGCTTCTTAACAAACCCTTGAGCAATGAACGAGTGAGTAGCACCAGAATCTAACAGCAGAGTTGCAAGGTGTAAATTGGCAGAAAACTTACCAACTACCACGTCGGGTGCCTCTTGTGCTTCCTCCATAGTGACTTGGTTCACCCGTCCTCTCACTACATTCTGCTGTTGTGGCGGCGCAGGCTTCTTCTTTGGGCATTTATGGGCGTAGTGCCCCACTTCACCACAGCTGAAACATTGCACCCCAATCTTAGATGCTTGGCCTTTGTTGTCTTGGGGTTGGTTCGGGGGTCCTTGCACTGCTGGTCGAGGTGGATATGTGGGGCGAGGCTGCTGCACAAACTGACGTGGCGGCTGTGCAGGTGCTGCGGGAGGCCTGTAGTTTGGGTTGTACCCTCTTGGTGCTGAATAGGGTACCGCAGCACGGCTCGTCTGCCCCGTAGGTTGCTGCATCATACGTGGGCGGGTGTTGCTCCCTGAGGCTTGATGTGACCACCCCGCCTTCCTCTTATTCTCATTTTCCAGGGCCTTTAGCTTCCTTTCCACCACAAACGCTCTGTCCACCATCTTTTGAAAGCTTTCATACTCATTGGAGGACATTGCACACTGCATTTCTGCGGTAAGTCCTTCCACGAAACAATCTTGTTTCTGCTCATCGGTCTCTATGTCTCGTGGAGCATAACGGGATAGTTGAGTAAATTTAGTGAGGTATTCCCTCACCGTCATGTTTCCCTGCTGCAGTCCCAAAAACTCCTTTCTCTTGTTTTTGAGTTCACCTCTTGGGATGTAATGGTTGCGGAAGCTACGCTTAAACTCTTCCCAAGTGATGTTCTCAGGGTCATGATGGGCGGCCACGTAGGCGGTCCACCAATCAGCAGCAGGTCCATGCAATTGATGAGAGGCAAACAGCACCCTCTCATACCCTTGGCATTGTATTATCCTCATCTTACTTTCAATGGTCTTCAGCCAATCATCTGCCTCCAGAGGTTCAGCAGCACTTGCAAACTTTGGAGGTTGAGTTCCTAGAAACTCACTCAACCTTGGTTGGCGTGGTGCAGCTTGTGGAGGTGGAACTTGATGCAAGTTGACCACCACTTGAGTCAAGTTCTGGATAAGCTGATTTTGATTCTCCAGCATTTGGTGGAGAGGATCAACTTCTTCACGGCGACCACCCCTGTCCTGGCCTCCAGAAAGATGAGGGTTGCATGCCTCACCATTGTTGTTGGCGGGGTTGGAGCACGTCCTTTTCCTCTTCCGGCCATCTGGCAGAATCAACAAATGTTAATTTGATACCATTTAGTATCATCTTACTACTTTCATTTGTTTGTACTTTGAGGTGTTGAGGCTTTGTTAAAATTTTACGAGGGTTTATATCTCACACCAAATAAATGCACTATTATTTCCTGTGGGTTCACACACCAAAGCAAAACAATCTGAAGACGAGACTGTGGACAATTGCTCATGGCTTCCACAACTCACGTCACACACCAAGCATCATCACACCATTAACTACGTAACGACTCGACTACTCGACCTCTTGCTAGCTAGGGGAAAGACTCTACACTACTCGTCATCTTGAGCTGGCTCCTCGGGATCTTCCTCCTCATTTCGGCTACCTTCTGACTCTGCTTTGGGTGGGGAGGCTGCTGGTGGAGAAGTGCGACGACGCCTGATTGCTCGGCGATCCGGGGAGTCAGGAGTCCATGGATCACTCACAGTGACACACAGTTCATTCCCATCTCCTCTTTCTCTCGCCTTTAAGCAAGCTCGCAGCAACGCCTCCGTTTCCTTCAGAGTGTCTCGGACATCCTGAAGCTCTTGTTGACACTCCTGCAGTCGAGTGCTGAGCATAGCAGCATCCTCCAAGCACAAGTCCATGTGCTCATGGGAAGTCCCTTGCTGCACCGGTGGGTACTTGTACTCCGTGGTACCACTCTCACGTTGGAGGACATACATGTACTCAGTTTTGTCCAAGTGGCGACGATAGATGTGACTCTGGCAGGTGATGGCCTCCCAGGTGACATCTTTCTCCGCGTCAACTTGTGTTGCTCGACAAGCTGGAGAGTGGTGAATCTTAAGCAGCTGATTCTCGTGTATAATCCTCATCTCCGAACTCCATTCTTCCCTCTTCTCACGGATGGTCCTGGTGGAGTTATAGTGGATGATCAGCTTGCCCGTATTGCCGGCGGCTTCGAGCATACGTCGAAGACGGCGCAACAAATCTCCTACTGCCAATCCGTAGGAAAGGTACGTCACTGGACGACTCTCCTCTCTTTCGGCAAGGGCAACTACGGGAACTCTCCCTCCTGTGGACTTACGAGCGGTGCGAATCATGCGAACCATCTAAAACAAAAAGAATTTAAAATTAGGTTAGATAAAATCTCAAACAAAAATCCTATTTTGAATGAAAGTTGGGGTAAGATGAAGAAAATGACTCCTTTAATAACACTTTTCCACCCACACCTTGGAAAATAGTTTTTAAGAAAATAGGGCCCTTAAATACGTCCATTTCTACCTAGGTCCACGTTCCTACGGGCAACCTTGGCTCTGATACCACCTCTGTCACACCCGGTTTTTCCGAAGAAACAACCAAGTGAATATCACATGTATGCCAGGATCATTTTCTCATACATGTGATGACAAATAGTGAAGCATCATTTATTACAAGCCAGGTGTCGAATATAAGTAAGTCTTACATAGTAAATGTCTCGATGGACAATAATAAGTTCATCACAAGGAAATAAACTAGCAGCGGAATATTATTCTTTAGGGCTCCATCACAGGCGTTGCCCGGGGGTCTTCATGAACCTAAAACCTTCCTCGAGTCCAAAATCTTGGTCATTATACACCACCTCATTATCTTGACCTGAGCAGCAATATAAACCAACAAATATGCAAGGTTGAGTACCAATGGTACTCAGCAAGTGTGGGAAAATTTTATCATGCATGGCTAGAACAAGGAGAGGTTGAACTCATGGTTAAAGCACTACGCAATTAATACCTATCACCTTAGCTCATTAAGCACCTACATTCTACACAGGTGAAATGGTCCCAATCTCCCATCCCATCACCATAATCCAATAACCATAACATCATTTCCAATGTTAAGCTCCCCGCTTAACTTCCACAATTTCCAAAAACCTTCACTCCTCTAATCATGAATAAGTCCAGGCCGCTCTTAACCGTGAGCACGGCTGTCAAGACAGTTTTGACTCTGCAGAGTTTGTACCACTGTACCCACAAGTAGTGATTTCATCCCCCGTTGCCGGGTGGACTAAAAGAACCTCCATTATGCCAGTGGCTACGTTCCACATTCACACTTCCCAGGTGTGCAGCCAGGAGATCACTACAAAGCCTTTACAAAGGGATTCCCGACGAGCGTGGGCCCACTGAGGTTTCACCCCTAACAGCATACAAGAGGCTCCAACCCCGCTGCAGTGGCCCCCTCTTGAGCCTTGCGGTTCATATGGTAGTCCAGCTGACACCTACTCCCCGCACCATCCAACACACCCATACTACGCCGGGGATACACCTAATTAATTGGCCAAGCTGCCCCATCTCAGCATGTGGTTGGCACTGTAAAGCCGGGTTACATGCTCCATGAACCGGTCCTTAGGATCCAGGCAAGTACTAAACAGAAACCCAAGTCTCGTGCACCCAGCACACAACCAAAACATCCAACTTGCCTTGATCCCTATCTCTACATAACTCACAATATCTCATTCAAGAGTATGGTAATATAAACTGATGATCTCATATCCCAATTATCCCATTCTAAGCATGGCTAAGCATATGCATGTAAATAAATGACATGACAAAATAAATCCCAACCCAAGCTACAAGGAAACAAGGTAATGCAATTCTAGGGAAACTTCCTAGCATGGGTTTCATATTTCATTTGACAATGCAAATAATTCTATCTACATATCCTAGCATAGGATCAAAGTGGTCAAGGACACTTGCCTCCTTCTTGCTGCTCTTGAAATGGGTAGTCCTGATCTTGGAAAGGGTTAACTTGCTCTTGAACAGGTTTTACTTCATACCATCACACATAGCAAAAGAAAAACAACAATCATAAGACATAGTTCACACTTCTACTTCATACAAACCACACATTCATATTTATGAAATTCATTCACCATTATATGTGTTGTGGTTACTTTGTGTGTTGATCTGTGGCTTGCATACACTTTTATTTATATGTGTATAATTCCTACTTTGGTGTTCATTTTTATACTTATATACTATATATATATATATATATATATATATATATATATATATATATATATATATATATATGTGTGTGTGTGTTTCAGTTTTAAATAAATTCCTTACATTAAACTACCAAGTATGTATGAAAAATATTTTTCTTCTCCATATGTGCCTTCATAATTTCTATCAACCCTAAACTGAACTCTTTGGATTTTAGAAACTCCATTTATCATTTACTAGTTGCTATATTTTCAGATTTATATTCCTATGCATAATTGTGTATTTTATTATTAAATTAGTAATACACATCACCTAAACAGAATAGGTTCTGGTCCTAAATAATTTAAAATCATATTTTGACCTTGGCTTCTGATGTAGACTATTTCATAATTATTTTCCCTATTTTTCTATAACTATTCTTTACTTAAAAATGTGTCCTTATACTAAATAATGTGAATAATTAAATGAAACAGACTCATTTCAGTCCAAAAATATATTTTTAACTCACTCCAAAGTTTTCTAAGAACTGAGAAAGTCTTTAATTAATTTTGACAATTATGTTTGTCCCACTTTTTAATTTTTAAACACTAGTTACATATTCAATTTTCTACATTAAATACTAAACAGGGCTAAAATAATGAACTCACCCCATTACAGGGTCTATAATATTATTTTCATAATTTCCAGGGGTCTAGCTACACTTATCAGAGGTGTTTTTCCTAATTTCTATTAAGTCCAGGGGCTAAAACTGACTTTTAAATGAATTTACATGATTTTCTAGAGTTCCAGGGGCTAGATCTTAAGTTTCCGGGGCTAGCTCTCAATTCCAGAGAACCCCAGGGGGTAGCACGTAAGAATTCCAGTCTTTATAACGCGGGGTTGACGTGGACCGTCCGATTTTAAACCGACGGCTGAGATTATAACATCGAACCGGTACGCGGGGATTTAAAGTCTACCGTGCGATTTAAAATAAACGGCGCACAAGCGGCCACGTCGCTCTGATCGAGCGCGGGCGGCGCTGCCGGCGGCGCACGGCGGCGGGAAGCGGCGATCTCGCCGGAAAGTTTCGGATCCTCGAGAATTCTGCCTAGAACTGTGATCTTATGGCCTAGATCGGTAGATGGGAGGTCAGGGATCTCACCTCGGGGGTTTTCTCGAGCTCGGGGGTCCTGGAAAGTGATCGGCGGCGAGGTCCGAGGCAAAACCACGGCGAAGCTCGTCGGCGCTGGGTTTACACCGTAACTCTCCGAGTTTTCTGCACCTGCAAAGTTCCCCGGAGGCGGTGGATCAAGACCAGCGAGTTAGATCAGAGTTTCCGAGCTTAGATCGGCCAGAATTCACCGGCGAAGTCTCGGTGCTCACCGGAGTGAAAATCGGCAATCGCGTGGGAAAAACTGATCGGGGCTGGGGTTTTTATAGCCGGGGGAGGGCGGTGGGTCTGTTGTGATCGAGTTGGAGTCCTCTGGGACCGGAATTCGGGCTGCGGGACAGGTTTTCCGATCGGTTAAGATCGCGCGCGCTCGGGGAAAAGTCCGGGGTCGCGGGGTTAGGGATGACAGGCGGGTCCCACCCGTCTGTGAGAGGAAGCGCGGCGCGCGCGGGGGCGGGCTGGCGCGGGGAAGCTGGGCCGGCTGGCGGGTTTCGGCCCACTGGCCGGTTTTTTTTCCCGTTTCTCTTTTTCTTTTTCCATTTCTTTTCTGTTTTGAATCTAATTTGAATTCCAGTTTGAATTTGAATTTTTGCAAAACATGCAACACGTCCAAAAATTTTTAAATTCCCCTCTGAACATGGTTTAGGATTTTTAAATCGAAATTTGGGGTGTTACATAGCACGTAAGAATTCCAGTCTTTATAACGCGGGGTTGACGTGGACCGTCCGATTTTAAACCGACGGCTGAGATTATAACATCGAACCGGTACGCGGGGTTTTAAAGTCTACCGTGCGATTTAAAATAAACGGCGCACAAGCGGCCACGTCGCTCTGATCGAGCGCGGGCGGCGCTGCCGGCGGCGCACGGCGGCGGGAAGCGGCAATCTCGCCGGAAAGTTTCGGATCCTCGAGAATTCTGCCTAGAACTGTGATCTTATGGCCTAGATCGGTAGAGGGGAGGTCAGGGATCTCACCTCGGGGGTTTTCTCGAGCTCGGGGGTCCTGGAAAGTGATCGGCGGCGAGGTCCGAGGCAAAACCACGGCGAAGCTCGTCGGCGCTGCGTTTACACCGTAACTCTCCGAGTTTTCTGCACCTGCAAAGTTCCCCGGAGGCGGTGGATCAAGACCAGCGAGTTAGATCAGAGTTTCCGAGCATAGATCGGCCAGAATTCACCGGCGAAGTCTCGGTGCTCACCGGAGTGAAAATCGGCGATCGCGTGGGAAAAACTGATCGGGGCTGGGGTTTTTATAGCCGGGGGAGGGCGGTGGGTCTGTTGTGATCGAGTTGGAGTCCTCTGGGTCCAGAATTCGGGCGGCGGGACGCGGTTTCCGGGCGGTTAAGATCGCGCGCGCTCGGGGGAAAAGTCCGGGGTCGCGGGGGCTCAGGGTTAGGGATGACATGTGGGTCCCACCCGTCGGTGAGAGGCAGCGCGGCGCGCGCGGGGGCGGGCTGGCGCGGGGAAAGCTGGGCCGGCTGGCGGGTTTCGGCCCACTAGCCGGTTTTTTTCCCGTTTCTCTTTTTCTTTTTCCATTTCTTTTCTGTTTTGAGTATAATTTGAATTCCAGTTTGAATTTGAATTTTTGCAAAACATGCAACACGTCCAAAAATTTTTAAATTCCCCTCTGAACATGGTTTAGGGTTTTGAATCAAAATTTGGGGTGTTACAGGCTGTCCGATCCCTAGTACCGGGCCATGCGCTGGGGAAGCAGAGTGCACGTGCTTTGGGTTCATGACCAGGCAAAGCGGTTGTACTCCCCTGTACCTCCGGAGGGCAGGATGCGCATGCTTTGGGCTCATGGCCGGCTAAGCTGGATACGCACCCTGGACCCCCCATGCACAACGCATGCATGCCTTTCCTGGAGGTAACCAACTGGCACCGCAACACCTGACTGGGGGAGGCCCGAGAGACTCACTCGGCCATCGGCAGGTGCCTTAAGCGCAGCCGCCTTCGGTTGGATAGCGAATGCCGACTATGGATGAGCGCAGCAGAGGGGGAGCTAGATGTACGATGAACATACAGAGATAGTGCGATCATAAAAATTAATGCATAATTTAAATGAGCGCATGAGAGAGAGCTAAGTAGAACAGGTCTCTGTATTCGTGCCCATAGATGGAATTCTGGCTGTACATGGAGGCAATGTTCCGCCTTGTCTACAAGGGAAGCAAGACTCTACGCGCTTAGGGTCGGAACCAGGCTAAACTGGACGTAGTCCTGTACCGCCCCTTGAGACTTAGCTGCCCCAAGCTCTGTTCCTAAATCCTATGGGATCCATTACAGAAGGGAATAACCCTGTTCTACTGATGCTCGGGAAGTAGGACTTACAGTGTTGCTTCATGGCAAGGGTTTTTAGGAATGGATCCCACTCTCGGTTGAAAGGCATGTGTACCTGGGGCGGCAGCTTTCATGATTCAGAAGGGACCTTCCCTGCTGGGGGAGAGCTTATGGGTCCTTCTTGGAATAGAGCGTGCCACTTCACCAGGTTGCCCTCCTGCAGGCCCCCGATGCGTTTGGTTCTTTGGCGGTAGTGCTTAGAGCATTAGCCGAGACCGTGCGTTGTGGGGTGTTCCCTGCAGCCGAGTCTTGTCGACGAGGTTGTTATCTTCGCGCTGGATCAGGTCCTGCACGGCTTCTCCTGGGGGCCCCCGGGGAGTTCTCCCCTTCTGGCTAAGGCCTTCAAGGGGTAGGTGGGCCCGGGCTCGTCTTGGATGACCTAAGGCGTCTTCCCCTTCTGGCAAGGCCTTCAAGGGGTTGACAGACCTTAGGCGGCTCCCGAGAGGTATGTTCGAGGCACGGAGACGCGCCGCAATTGGCTAACGCCCTGGCCCGTCACCGTCAGAACTGGAGTCCTCACCGTTATGCACTGTCTTCATGACACGCTGAGGCTCCTGGAACCCCACCTGATGGGCAGCGGTGACTGGGGCATCGACCTTCTGTTTGCCATCCCTCTGAGGGTAGTGCAGTGCTTCAGCCCTCTGCTGTCTTCCTTTGCGGAAGCGCTCTGCGAGCCTCTGGATCTCCCAGCACTCGGCAGCAGTATGGTTGTCGGTGCCATGCACGGGGCATAGCCCGCCTTGGTCACTGTCTGGGGCCGGCGATTGCCGCTGCCTTTTGTCGGGGCGTGGCCCCCGAGCTCCACTAGTCGTCGCAGCTGCGGCGATGGGGGCCATGAATGGTGACTTCATCTTGCCGCTCCCCCGGTTCTTGGCCTTCTTGCCACCCCCATAGGCAGCAGCGCCGGACCCGGGCTGTCCTCCTGACTCGGAGGTCGGCAGAGCGTGCCAGTTCTGCCCTTCAGCTGCTCTGGCGCACTTGTCTGCCAGGCTGAAGAGCTCCGAGATGTCGTGGACCTCTCTGGTCGCGAGCTTCTCAAGCATTTTCTCGTCCCGGACACCCTGTCGGAACGCCACCACCACAGAGGCACTTTGGATATGTGGGATGGTGTTGCGTACCTGAGAGAACCGCTGGATGAAAGAGCGCAGCGACTCCCCAGGTTGTTGCTTGACGGCGTGGAGGTCAAGCTCCGTGCCGGGACGGGTGTAGGAGCTGCCGAAGTTGGCGATGAATTGCCGGCAGAGCTCTCCCCAGGAGGTTATGGACCCCTGAGGCAGATTCATGAGCCAAGACCGAGCTGGGCCGGTCAAGGCGACGGGGAAGTAGTTGGCCATGACAGCCTCATCCCCTCCTGCGGCAAGTACGGCGGTGGAGTAGATCTGGAGGAACTCCGCCGGGTTGACGCTACCGTCGTACTTTTCGGGCAGGTGCGGCCGGAACTTGCGCGGCCACCTTGCGAAGCGAAGGTGAGGTGCAAGGGCCGCACATCCTGCGCCTGCTGCTGCAGGTATTGGCGCTGCGAACACTTGGTTCGCACTTGGCACCGTGTATCCCGGCATGGGCAAGGCTGCACCATAGACCGGGGCCGCTGCTTGCGGCGCATATGGTTGTGGCATATGCTGCGCGGCATATGCCTGAGGCAGGGCTCGCGCGGCGAAGACCTGCCCTTCAGGTTGTGTCGAGGCCGACGACATGCTGTCGCCAGCCTCATGGTTGCGACGTCTTTCTCGGCGTCGCTCGAGGTACACCCGGGCGTCCTGGCCCAAGTGGCACCGTTCCAGTTCCCTTCGCAGGTCCGTCGACAGGAGCCTGGAGGAGCTGGAATCCGCCGTTAGCCCGTCAACCGTGGGTGTGCGCGTCAGCGACACAGCCGGTTGTCCTGGGCGCCGTCCTCGCCGAAACCGAGGGTTCGCGGCGGCGACGACGAGGCGGTCCACCTCACGGACCGATTGCTGGGTCGCTGAATGGGGCGCATCCCCCGCAGGTGGGTTGCGCAGCAGCGCTCTTGCTGCAGCTAGCGCACCTCCATGGTGTACGCTCAGTGCTGCAGAAGATCTCACACTGGTCGGGGCCTGCATAGCCGGAGTCGGCGTTGCCGGAGTTGGCTGCTGGCTACCAGCTTGTGCCGACACACTCCGTCCTGAGTGTGTCGACATGTACTCCCCAGTGGTCACGGTTCGCCGTGAACGCGGAGGGGGAGAGTTTGCCGCTGAAGGAAGCTTGGTCATCTTCGTCGGCGGAAACTCGTCGCGCTAGGAGAAAAGCCCCCTTCCTGGCGCGCCAAATGTCGAAGTGTTCAGTCGACACTTCCCCCGGGCCTGCACTGGGCAGCCCGCGGAGGTTCTTTTTTCAGTGGGGCTAGTCTCTAGCGGAGAGCTTGCGCACATGGACGAGTTAGTAAGAGCTTGACACGGCGAGTTTTACGTGGTTCAGACCGCCGGAGCGTAAAACCCTACGTCCACGGCGAGCTATGGAGCTCGCTGTATTGCTTGCTGCTCAGGACCAGAGGCCTGAGCTCGGGGGTGAGTTACAGCTTGAGAGTGTATGGCTAGCGTATGAGTTGCAAAGTGCGAACCCTTGCTATCGACGCCTACCCGAGCCTTTTATAGTCCAAGACTCGGGCGGCTTACAAGGGGAGTCGGGACCCGACAGGTGGTTCCAGGAAGATTGTCTATTATCTACCGTATCTGCAGTTATGCCGGTAGTTGCCTCTGGTCGAAGGCTTCTGAGTCTTCATCTTGCCGCCCTGCCCATGTCGCATGCTAGTCGTAGTGGTTGATGATGGCGCAGGCGGCATGGGATGTCTTGTCGCGGTGTTTATTGGCTGGCAGGTTCTGACACCGCGCGCCAGTCTGTGATGCGACTGGGCGCAACGGCACCTGACAGACGCGTGCTCCGCGTCTCCGCGTCTCGGGAAGACGCGGGCCTTGAATACCTTGTACGGGAAAGGTATGGGGTGTCTTTACGCCCGCTGCCTACCGCTCGGGGCAGGCAGCGCCGTTCTGCTGCCACGTGGCGGGCCCGGAGCCCTCCTCAGAGGAGAGAAGGGTCAGTCCCGCGGGGCACGTGGAGCCTCCGGACCTCTCCCCACGGAGGGAGAGGCTCGGCTTCTGTTGGCCACGTGGCGGGCCCGGAGCTCTCCTCTGAGGAGAGGGAGGTCCAGCCCTGCTGGACACGCGGCGCCTTCGGACCTCTCTCCGCGGAGGGGGAGGTCCGGCTTCTGTATGCCACGTGGTGGGCCCGGAGCTCTCCTATGAGGAGAGGGAGGTCCGGCCCCACCGGACGCGTGGCGCCTTCGGAGCTCTCCCTGCGGAGAAGGGCGAGTTCCTTAGGCATTTTACCCTGTGCGCGGGGGTACCCCATATCTCAGGTACCGACAAAGTCGTTTGATCTTGATAGAGCGAAAGTGGTTGTCGGTGTGTGTTCACAACTTTCAGAGCTATACTAACATTATTTGAACTTGAAACGAGAAAGTGATCAATGGTAGTTCATGTTACCACTTTCAAATATACTTTTACCTTATTTGAACATGAAACAAGTGAATGGTGGGTCTCGGTGTTGTGACACCCTCATTTTTTATTTCTGCATAAACATTTTTATAAGATTGAAACAGAGAAGAGAGCCAAAAGGAGCCAATTTCAGTTCGCCTAGAGCGCCGTAGACATTTTCCGCGGGCCGCTGGCCACATGGCGTGTCCGGAGCTCATCCCAGCAAATGGGGAAAGGTCTGACCCCGTGGGACACGTGTTGCCCCCGGAGCTAGCCTCTGCGGAGAAGCAAGGCCAGTCCCGCAGGACACGTGTCACCTTAGGAGCTATTCACCGCGGAAAACAGAGGACCAGTCGCGCGGGGTATGTGTCGATCTCGGAGCTCACCTCCGAGGGGTCCGGTCCTATTGGACACGTGTCATCTCCGGAGCTTATCTCCGAGAGGTCCGTCACTGTTGGATACGTGTCAACCTCAGAGCTCGTCTCTGAGAAGAAAGGAAGTCTGGCGCTGTTAGGACATGTGGCACACCCGGAGCCACCTCCGAAGAGAGAGGAGGTCCTGATCGCCAGGATACGTGGCGCACACGGAGCTCACCTCCGAAGAAGAGGAAGGTCTCACCCGCTTGACACGAGGCACGACCGGAGCTCGTCTCTACGGAAAAGGGGAGACCAGGACCCCGATGGACACGTGGAGCTTCCGGAGCTCATCACCGCGGAGGTAACAAGTTCTGGAGCGGTTTTTGCTTCTGTACGCATGGGGATACTGGTACGGGAGGAAACCGACATGAATTCCACAATGTTACCGCACCAAATTAATTAAAGATAACTTGTTAAGATTCAACGACAATTTGAATAGGACTCTTATTCGAAGTCCAATAAGATTAGAACTCTTTTCTCCTGATTATAAATAGAACCCATAATCTTTGCCCGAAACCACGAACTTCTTTTCCAACTCCTGAGCCGACAACTTAGAGCCCTAGCCCCAGCTCACCGAGTAAACCCTTTGCTGGAGTTCAGTCGAGGGAGATTGGCGGAAAAGAGCCCCAACGATCTGTCTTGCTAGGAGAAGGACCCCGAGACCAAGAAGAACGTAAGGTAGGTCTCCAATACTACCCTACGACATCATCGCGTTTTCTTTACATCTGTTCTTTGATTCCTTTCAAACAGAAGCTTTTTCGTGGACAGATCACTTATTGATCGGTTTGATCTAAAGTCAAGATCATCGCCATGTCCACAATTGATCTCTACAACTCTGTTCATCGTAAAACCCATGCAAACCATGCAAGAACACGTACAAACTGATCTAATAGAAACTGATCATATGATAGCATGCATATGCATCATCGCATCTAGTTAAGGTTTGTGCATGATATTGATTGTTGTGAATCTTATATGTGCGTGATCGTGTATAGAAGGACAAGCTCAGGGAGCTACCTACGATGGACTACAACAATAAGATTTTGAGCAACCAGAATAACCAGAACAAGGCAAGTGCCCCTTGACCATATTGATCCTATGTTTTGGGAAACTATTTTGTTTTTGCGAAAAGGTGTGTGTGCTGAGTCAAACATAATGGGAAACCATTTTATAGGAGTTTACTAGTTTTTGGTTAAACCACCCTTGTCGCCAGGGAAGTTTATGAGTCGGGTATGGTTTTTACTTTTATGCTTCGCTGAGTCCATGGGATTGGGAAGCGAGATAGATGTGTCTAGCTAACTGCACTCGTAAGAAAGATGAAAAACTGATGTTGTTAATGAATATGGATCGGAGGGAGATCTAGGCAAGTCTGAGTTTGTGAATGAGGTAGAAAGAGATGGTGGTTTACTTGCCGTAGATCTAAGGACCGGTTCATGCGAGCACATGCCAGGATAACAGTGCCACCACAAGACTAAGTATGGGTGCGACTTAGCTGAGTAATTAGGTAAGTTGCTAGATTGTTATGGACCGTGGAAGGCGCAAGGAATGAGAGTCGAGTGAGGACTGCCCTGGGAACTGCATGGCACAAGAGGGGGCCCGTGGGTGGGAGAATTGGAGATTCTAGCCTGCCGGTGAAACCTTAGTGAGTCTATACATCTAGTAGCTCCTTTGTAAAGGCTATTTTGTGATCTCTTGGTCATACACCGATGGTTGTGTACTGGTATAATGGAGGTTCTGCAGTCGTCGACGGGTGACGAAATCATAAACTTGTGGGTAAAGAGGTGCAAACTCTACAGAGTCTAAAACTATCATGATAGCCGAGCTTACGGTCACGAGCGTCTGGCCAACTTCTATGATTAGTTGGATGGTTATTTTAGGATGGTTTTGGATGGGTTTTGTTATGGTTTGATTTTGGTTTAGTTTTTGGGACTGTTGAGTCCGGGTGATAAGATTGGCTGCACGACTGTTGAGTCATGGCAACGAGATTGGTCTCGGTGTGAGACGGAATTGTTTATGACATGAAATGGTAGCGAATACGAGATGGTATTCGTGAGATGGTAGCGAATACGAGAATGTATTCGTGAGCAAGAATGAAGTTGATTAATATCTGGTTGGGACATGGAAAGTGATGAACAATATGGAGGTATGTTGCTATTTTAATACATGTTGGGATTACGTTCACTTAAAGTTAAGTTATTGTTTTATCATGGTTTTGATAAAAAACTTTGCTTTCTGCAATGAGCCTTTTTATACCTACCTTGTTATGAGCTACATATCATATTTTCCCGCACTTGCTGAGTACATCATTGTACTCAAACTTGCATTATTATTTCATCATCAGCAACAGGAGAAGATTACTATAAAGACCAATTGGAGCATTAGGCGTGTAATCTGTCCTCAACCTTGCCTGTGGAGAATGGAGTAGAGATGGAGCCGCTGCTACTGCTTAGACTGCTTCCGCACTAGTTAGAAGACTTCCGCTGCATAGAAATAAAGACTTCCGCTGTTAGATTAAGACTTCCGCTGTGAGCATGAGTCCAAGACTCATGAGACATTGTAATAAACTCTGTTATTCGTGGTTATATATATTCTGAATTTAGTTTGTGGAACATATGTGTATGTGTGATGAACATTCTGGGTACACATATGCATCAGTTCTCGGTTCTGTGGTTTTCGACAGAATTGAGGGCGTCACAGATTGGTATCAGAGCCACGGGTTGATGGTAGGTTACACTCTTAGATAGAAGTCACAAGTTGGTATCAGGCACAGATTGGTGTCAACCTGCCACGGGTAATACAACCTAGAATGATCATAGATTAGTGGTTGAGCCACGCTGACCATAGGATGCAAGCCTAGGATGTATAGATTGGTATTGGAACTACCCTGACAGAGGATACAAACCTAGGAGAAGCCATAGTTGGATCACAGATTGGCATCACCCTAAGCCATATAGGACCCCCATTGAATAAGCCTTGAATAGGAGTTGTGTGAGCCTTGTGATGATTGTTTGTGATTGTCTGCTTAGTGTGAGTTGTGGGACGTCTCAAGCGTTGTCCATATCCACACATAAGTAGAAAGAGGTGTGAGATGTCTCCGCACTTGTTCACATCCTCATATGGGCTAATACATATAGTCCAATCCACCTTGATGCATATAGTTAGGGGGATCCATCTAATCTTCTAACCTCTATTCTATTTCGTTCTTTCTCACGGATGGTGAGAGGAAACGCTGGCCTCCAAGGAAGGAACGTCCGTGGCAACCAAGAGAATGGCCACGATGAAGTTCCTGTTAACCCCGAAGCTGGTGAGAACAACCTGGAACGGTTGATGGCCATGCAGAATCAACTTATGCAACCATGATCCAAATTTTGGGTCAGTTGTAGGCCAACAACAACAACCCCGTTCCGGCACCACGGCCACCACCACCGCCGGCTAATAACAGACTCAGAGAGTTCATGAGGACTCGACCACCCACCTTTGCTCAAGCTAACGACCTCATGGAGGCCGACGACTGGTTGAAATCCACGGAGAAGAAGCTTGCCATAGTGCAGTGCAATGACCGAGAGAAGGTTCTTTTTGCGTCGCACCAACTCATGGGAGCTACCGCTGACTGGTAGGATGCCCTATGCAACGCTCATTTCGACCTGGAGATGATCACTTGGACTGAGTTCAAGGAGAGTTTCCGCTCTCATTACATCCCTGCTGTTGTAATGATGCTCAAGAGACAGGAGTTCGAAGGTCTTCGCCAAGGACAGAGAAGCGTGAATGAGTATCTCAACAAGTTCACGCAACTGTCCCGGTATGCCCCCGAAGATGTCAACTCGGACCAACGGAAGCAGTAACTGTTCATGAGAGGGTTGAACAATGAGATCCAGGTTCAACTCCTCAACGATGACTACGCGAGCTTCCAGAAGCTGGTTGACAAGGATATAGTGGTTGAAAGCAATATCCGAGAGATCGAGCGAGAGTGCAAGAGGAAAATGCCATACCAGCGCCAAGGGAGCAACGTATGACCTCGGTACATGCCCCCAGCTGCACCGCAGTATGGATCGACCGCTCCTGCATACCGCCCTAGTCAGCCACCACAGCAACGACCCGTTGCACAAGCACCTCGTGTGCCCCAACCCAACATGGGCACTCCTGTTCAAAACCCTCACCCCAGCGTACCTACTGCCGTGGGCAAAAGAGCATGCTTTGCATGCGGGGAAACAGGACACTTCGCGAGCCAGTGCCCGAGAAGAGGTCCTGGACAGCAAGGCAACGTGCCCAAGCAGAACCCGTGACCGAACGGAGGGGACAATCAATGAAACTGTGGACAGCAGAACTATGCTCGTGGCAACGTGAACCATGTCTCTACTGAGGAAGCACAACAGGCTGAGAACGTCGTAATTGGTATGTTACTTGCCAATTCCAACCCAGCCACCATTTTATTTAATTCTGGAGTATCACATTCCTTCATATCATCCAAGTATGTTGTCAAGCATAATCTACCCATATCACACTTAAAATGTGTTATGTTAGTTAATTCTCCCGGTGGAGAGATCAGGACTAATATAGTATATCCGAAAGTAAGTCTTAAAATAAGGGGGCTAGACTTCCTTGCCAACCTCATTGTCTTTGATTCCAAGGGCTTGACATAATACTCGAGATAGATTGGTTAAGCAAGCACAACGGAGTAATCCAATGTGCTGAGAGGAGCGTGCAGTTGACAAACAAGCACGATATTCGTATCGAGTTTTAGTCAGCCCAACAAACAACCAAGAAGGCAATTTTGAGCCACGTCGAAGGAGCAACATTGGACAGCATTCCAGTGGTTCAAGAATTCTCGGACGTGTTTCTGGAAGAGCTTTCAGGTATGGCACCTGACCGGGACATTGAGTTTGCCATTGATTTGGTACCCGGAACTGCACTCATAGCAAAGAGACCCTATAGGATGCCCACCAATGAACTAGTGGAACTCAAGAAGCAAATTCAGGAGCAGCTGGAGAAGGCATTTATACGTCCAAGCTCGTCACCATGGGGAGCCTCCGTGCTCTTCGTAGACAAGAAGTATGGGACCCAAAGGATGTGCGTGGACTATAGGTCTCTCAACGAGGTGACAATCAAGAATAAATACCCTCTGCCCCGTATAGAAGACCTATTCGACCAAATGAAAGGAGCCCGAGTGTTCTCCAAGATTGATCTTCGGTCGGGATACTTCCAGCTAAAGATTAAGCCCTCCGATATACCCAAGACTGTCTTTCGGACACGGTATGGTTCATATGAATATACTGTCATGTCTTTTGGGTTAACAACTGCACCCGCATACTTCATGTACCTTATAAACAAGGTTTTCATGGAGTACTTGGATAAGTTCGTTGTAGTTTTTATCGATGACATTATTGTGTGTCGAAGTGTTCGGTCGACACTTCCCCCGGGCCTGCACTGGGCAGCCCGCAGAGTTTCTTTTTTCGGTGGGGCTAGACCCTTGCGGAGAGCTTGCGCGGATGGACGAGTTAGTAAGAGCTTGACACGGTGAGTTTTACGTGGTTCAGGCCGCCGGAGCGTAAAACCCTACGTCCACGGCGAGCTATGGAGCTCGCTGTATTGCTTGCTGCTCAGGGCCGGAGTCCTGAGCTTGGGGGTGAGTTACAGCTTGGGTGTGAATGGCTAGCGTATGAGTTGCGGAGGTCCGAACCCAGGGTACAGATGGCTAGAGTGCGAACCCTTGCTAACGTCGCCTACCCGAGCCTTTTATAGTCCAAGGCTCAGGTGGCTTACAAGGGGGGCCCGGGACCCGACAGGTGGTCCCGGGGAGATTTCCTGCAGACTATCGTATCCGCAGTTATGCCGGTAGTTGTCTCTGGCGAAGGCTTCTGAGTCTTCGTCTTGCTGCCCTGCCCATGCCGCACGCTAGTCGTATTGGTTGATGATGGCGGAGGCGGCAGGGGATGTCTTGTCGCTGTGTTTATTGGCTGGCAGGTTCTGACACTGCGCTCCAGTCTGTGATGCGACTGGGCGCAACGGCACCTGACAGAGGCGTGCTCCACGTCTCCGCGTCTTGGGAAGGCGTGGGCCTTGAATACCTTATACGGGCAAGGTATGGGGCGTCTTTACGCCCGCTGCCTACCGCTCGGGGGCAGGCAGCGCTGTCTGCTGGACACGTGGCGGACCCGGAGCTCTCCTCTGAGGAGGGGGAGGTCCGGCCCCGCAGGACACATGGAGCCTTCGGACCTCTCCCCCGCGGAGGGGGGAGGTTCGGCTTCTGTCGGCCACGTGGCGGGTCCGGAGCTCTCCTCTGAGGAGGGGGAGGTCCGGCCCCGCGGGACATGTGGCACCTTCAGAGCTCTCCCCATGGAGGGGGGAGGTCTCGCTGCTGTAGGCAACGTGGCGAGCCCGGAGCTCTCCTCCGAGGGGAGAGAGGTCCGGCCCCACTAGACACGTGACGCCTCCGGAGCTTTCTCTGTGGAGAAGGGCGAGATCCTTAGACATTTTCCCCTGTGCACGGGGGTACCCCATATCGCGGGTACCGACAGTGGCCCCCGGGCTCACCTCGGGGGAGGTAACGAGCCCGAGGTGAGGCCTTCTCCTACCCGTGCACTTTCTTGTCTTCAGTACTCCCTGTGCTGGCAGGGTCTTGACGGCTTCGGAGTTCAGCCTCTTAGGAGAGGGTGAAGCCTGGCATCGGAGCTCATCCCGGCTGTTGGGGCGGAGGTCCGGAAGTCATCGGAGCTCAGGTCCACGAAGGGCGTGAGGTCCGGCATCAGGGCTCGCCTCTGAAAGGAGGGCGAGGGCTGGCATCGGAGCTCGGCCCAGCTGTGGGGGCGGAGGTCCGGAAGTCATCGGAACTCAGGCCAGCGAAGGGTGTGAGGTCCGGCATCAGCGCTCGTCTCTGAAAGGAGGGCGAGGGCTGGCCCCGGAGCTCGGCCCAGCTGTGGGGGCGGAGGTCCAGAAGTCATCGGAGCTCAGTCCAGCGAAGGGCGTGAGGTCCGGCATCGGCGCTCGCCTCTGAAAGGAGGGCGAGGGCTGGCCTCGGAGCTTGCCCAGCTGTGGGGGCGAAGGTCCGGGAGTCATCGGAGCTCAGGCCAGCGAAGGGTGTGAGGTCCGGAGGTCATCGGAGCTCAGCCAGCGAAGGGCGTGAGGTCCGGAGGTCATCGGAGCTCAGGCCAGCGAAAGGCGTGAGGTCCGGCATCAGCGCTCGCCTCTGAAAGGAGGGCGAGGGCTGGCCTCGGAGCTTGGCCCAGCCGTGGGGACGAAGGTCCGGAAGTCATCGGAGCTCAGGACAGCGAAGGGCGTGAGGTCCGGAGGTCATCGGAGCTCAGGCCAGCGAAGGGCGTGAGGTCCTGCATCAGCGCTCGCCTCTGAAAGGAAGGCGAGGGCTGGCCTCGGAGCTTGGCCCAGCTGTGGGGGCGAAGTCCGGAAGTCATCGGAGCTCAGGCCAGCGAAGGGCGTGAGGTCCGGAGGTCATCGGAGCTCGGCCCAGCTGTGGGGGCGGAGTCCGGCACTGCTCAGAGGTCCCCCCTTTTCTGTTCCTTAGTCTCATTTGGCTTACTGTCCCAAGCCAGAATACGGGGCTTGGGTAATCCAGTGCACTTGGTCCCAGAGGTCTGGCCCCAGCCCCAGTCAGGGTGTAACCGTCCGGCCCCCTGGTACTCAGACCGTAGCGCCGGGGGGCAGAGTGCGCATGCTTTGGGTGCAAGACCAGGCAAAGCAAGGCTCCTAACCCCCCGGTCTAGCGTAGGTCTTTTCTCGGAGGAGATCAACTGGCGGGACAGTACCCTTACAGGGGGAGATCCAAAAGGCCACCGGGCCTCTGGCACGTACCCCAACACTACCGCCTTCGGCAGGACGGCAAATATCGACTATGCATGAGAGCAGGAAAGAGGAACCGAGTGTACAATGGACGCACACTGTCTAGAGCGTGGGGAGGTGTTCATATAAATTAATGCGTAATTTAAATAAACACCTAAGTAAGCATGGTGAACTTACTAGAGTAGCGTCGGAGCGCCTGTCTTCACGCAGAGCGGGTCATGCGTGGCTTCGTCATACGCCGGACACGGGGGGACCCCCATGGCTATATCAGGGGGAAGCATGGCTTCGGCCCTGCATACCATGTGGAAGGGTAGTTCCCGTGACCCGGCTCTGGGAAGTCCGGCTGGCCCTCGACATGGAGGAGCCGGTATCCCCCGATGGCTCTGGGTGCGCGTCTGCACCGGTTGTGTGGGTCTGCTTGGCGTGGACTTGGCACGCATTGCATCCCTAACCGGTTTGACGGCGTCCAGGTGGCTCTCGGTCAGTAGGAGCCATGCCGGGTGGCTTAACCGACCAACGTGCGGGACGATGAGCGTTCCCAGCACTCGCCTCCTTGGACTACTGTGAGCTAATCACAGCCTTCCTCCTGGGTTATGCACCGCAATAGGATGTTGTGGCGCCACGCCAGTAAAGATACCAGCGCGTAGCACTTAGCCATCCGCACCACCCGTTCAGCGGATGCACGTTCATCAGGAAGGATGTCCTTCAAGGAGTCCCAGACCTCCGTGGTCCATGCATCGGGACTACTTGAGCTTCTGGATCTTGAGCGCTGGGTTGCACGGAGTCCCCAGTGACTCTTATGATCCTTTGGCGGCATACAGGGCCACCGGGACTGCCTAGCTTCGAGGCACTGGTTCAGCCCCCTTCGCCCGGCTCGGCGGGCCGGGCTGTGGACCGCAACAACGTCCTCTCGAAGACTCCTTCGTGCGCAGGGGCTCTGATGGAGGCTTTCGTTGAGAGGTCGTCAGCTGCGGCCGTGCCAGCGCGCGGTACATGGCGCAGGTCCAAGGCGAGGAAGTCTTTCTCCAACATCCGCACGCGGAGCAGATAAGCAGCTAGCTGTGGGTCATTGCAGGGGCATTCACCCTTAACTTGCTTGATAACTAGCTGGGAGTCGCCCTGCGCCAACAACTGGCGAGCGCCCAGAGACAGGACTGTCTTTTAGGCCAAAGATGAGTGCTTCATACTCTGCCAAGTTGTTGGTTGCCTTGGAATTGAGACGCACCATGTACCCAGACTGCTCCCCCGATGGCATGAGGAGCAGTACGCCGGCACCGGCCCCCTGCTTTCGCGAGGAGCCGTCGAAGAAGAGCGTCCAGTGAGGCCCGGTGAAGACCGGAGGTCGGTACTTTGGTTCACCGTCTTCACGGCCCCCTGGGTCAGCCTTCGTTGGCGTCCACTCAGCCACGAAGTCAGCCAGTGCTTGGCTCTTGGCTGTCTGACGTGGTCGGGAGCTCAGCTTGAACTCCGCCATCTTCGGGCTGTCTTCCGGCTTCGGAAGCTGGCAGTGAGTGCCAACTCCGCCCTCCGGCTGCTCTGGCGCACTTGTCCGCCAGGCTGAAGATGTCGGAGGCATCGCAGACCTCTCTGGTTGCAAGCCTCTCAAGCATCTTCTCGTCCCGGACACTGTCGAAGTGCCGCCACCACAGAAGCACTTTGAATATGCGGAATGGTGTTGCGTACCTGGGGGAACCACTGGATGAAGGGGCACAACGACTCCCCAGGTTGTTGCTTGATGGCGTGGAGGTCAGGCTCCGTGCCGGGACGGGTGTCGGAGCTGCCGAAGTTGGTGATGAACTGCCGGCAGAGCTCTCCCCAGGAAGTTATGGAACCCTGAGGGAGGTTCATTAGCCAAGACCGGGCTGGGCCGGTCAAGGCGACGGGGAAGTAGTTTGGCCATGACGGCCCCATCCCCTCCTGCGGCAAGCACGGCGGTGGAGTAGATCTGGAGGAACCCCGCCGGGTTGATGCTGCCGCCGTACTTCTCGGGCAGGTGCGGCCGAAACTTGCGCGGCCACCTCGCGAAGCGGAGGTGGGGCTCCAGGGCCGTACATCCTGCCCCTGTTGCTGCAGGCGTTGGTGCCGCGAACGCTTGGTTTGCCGCTGGCACAGTGTACCCCGGTATGGGCAAGGCTGCGCCATAGACCGGGGGCGCCGTTTGCAGGACATATGGCTGTGGCATATGCTGCGTGGCGTATGTCTGGGGCAGAGTTCGCGTGGTGAAAGTCTGCGCCTCAGGCAGGGTTGAGGCAGTCGTCATGCTGATGCCGGCCTCTTGGCTGCGACGCCTTTCTCGTCGCCGCTCGAGGAACACTCGGGCGTCTTGGCCCAGGTGGCATCGTTCCAGCTCAGTCCTCAGGTCCGTGGACAGAAGCCTGGTGGAGCTGGAATCCGCCGTCTGTCCGTCAACCGTCGGCGTGCGCGTCAGCGACACAGCCGGTTGACCGGAGCGTCGTCCCCGCCGAAGTCAAGGGTTTGCGGTGGAGACGACAAGACGGTCTACCTCGCGAATCCACTGCTGGGTCGCTGCCTGAGGCGCGTCCCGAGCAGGCGGATTGTGCAGTAGCACTCTTGCTGCGGCTAGCGCACCCCTGCCGGGTACGCCCAGCGCTACTGAAGACCTGACGCTGGTTGGAGCCTGCATTGCCGGGGTCGGCGCTGCCAGAGCCGGCTGCTGGCTCCCAGTGCAGGTATTGGTGCCGCGAACGCTTGGTTCGCCGCTGGCACAGTGTACCCCGGTATGGGCAAGGCTGCTCCCTAGACCGGGGACGCCGTTTGCGGGGCATATGGTTGTGGCATATGTTGCGCGGCGTATGCCTGAGGCAGAGCTCGCGTGGCGAAGACCTGCCCTTCAGGCTGCGTCGAGGCCGGCGTCATGCTGATGCCAGCCTCTTGGTTGCGACGCCTTTCTTGACGTCGCTCGAAGAACACTCGGGCATCTTGGGCCAAGTGGCACCGCTCCGTCTCTGCCCTCAGGTCCGTCGACGGAAGCCTGGTGGAGCTGGAGTCCGCCGTCTGCTCGCCAACCATTGGCGTGCGCATCAGCGACACAGCCGGTTGGCCGGATCGTCGTCCCCGCCGAAGTCGAGGGTTTGCGGAGGCGACGACGAGACGGTCTATCTCGCGAATCCACTGCTGGGTCGCTGCCTGAGGCGCGTCCCCAACAGGCGGATTGTGCAGTAGCGCTCTTGCTGCGGCTGGCGCACCCCCGCCGGGTACGCCCAGCGCTACTGAAGACCTGACGCTGGTTGGAGCCTGCATTGCCGGGGTCGGCGCTGCCAGAGCCGGTTGCTGGCTTCCAGTGCAGGTACTGGTGCCGCGAACGCTTGGTTGCGCCTGACACAGTGTACCCCGGTATGGGCAAGGTTGCGCCATAGGCCGGGGACGCCGCTTGCAGAGCACATGGTTGTGGCTTATGCTGCGCGGCGTATGCCTGAGGCAGGACTCGCGTGGCGAAGATCTGCCCTCCAGGTTGTGTCGAGGCCGACGTCATGCTGTCGCCAGACTCATGGTTGCGACGCCTTTCTCGACGTCGCTCGAGGTACACCCGGGCATCCTGGCCCAAGTGACACCGTTCCAGCTCCCTTCTCAGGTCCATCGACGGGAGCCTGGAGGAGCTGGAATCCGCCGTTTGCCCGTCAACAGTTGGCGTGCGCGTCAGCGACACAGCCGGTTGACCGGGGCGTCGCCCTCGCCGAAACCGAGGGTTCGCGGCGGCGACGATGAGGCGGTCCACTTCGCGGACCCACTGTTGGGTCGCTGAATGGGGCGCATCCCCAGCAGGTGGGTTGTGCAGCAGTGCTCTTGCTGCAGCTAGCGCACCCCCATGGTGTACGCTCAGCGCTGTAGAAGATCTCACACTGGTCGGAGCCTGCATTGCCGGAGTCGGCGTTGCCAGAGTCGGCTGCTGGCTACCAGCTTGTGCCGACACACTCCGTCCTGAGTGCGTCGACATGTATTCCCCGCTGGTCACGGTTCGCCGTGAACGCGGAGGGGGAGAGTTTGCCGCTGAGGGAAGTTTGGTCATCTTCGTCGGTGGAAACTCATCACGCAAGGGGAAAAGCCCCCTATCTGGCGCGCCAAATGTCAAAGTGTTCGGTCGACACTTCCCCCGGGCCTGCACCGGGCAGCCCGCGGAGGTTCCTTTTTCGGTGGGGCTAGACCCTTGCGGAGAGCTTGCGCGGATGGACGAGTTAGTAAGAGCTTGACACGGTGAGTTTTACGTGGTTCAGGCCGCCGGAGCATAAAACCCTACGTCCACGGCGAGCTATGGAGCTCGCTGTATTGCTTGCTGCTCAGGGCTGGAGTCCTGAGCTTGGGGGTGAGTTACAGCTTGGGTGTGAATGGCTAGCGTATGAGTTGCGGAGGTCCGAACCCAGGGTGCAGATGGCTAGAGTGCGAACCCTTGCTAACGTCGCCTACCTGAGCCTTTTATAGTCCAAGGCTCGGGTGGCTTACAAGGGGGGCCTGGGACCCGACAGGTGGTCCCGGGGAGATTTCCTGCAGACTATCGTATCCGCAGTTATGCCGGTAGTTGTCTCTGGCGAAGTCTTCTGAGTCTTCGTCTTGCTGCCCTGCCCATGCCGCACGCTAGTCGTAGTGGTTGATGATGGCGGAGGCGGCAGGGGATGTCTTGTCGCTGTGTTTATTGGCTGGCAGGTTCTGACACCACGCGCCAGTCTGTGATGCGACTGGGTGCAACGGCACCTGACAGAGGCGTGCTCCACGTCTCCGCGTCTTGGGAAGGCGCGGGCCTTGAATACCTTGTACGGGCAAGGTATGGGACGTCTTTACGCCCGCTGCCTACCGCTCGGGGGCAGGCAGCGCTGTCTGCTGGACACGTGGCGGGCCCGGAGCTCTCCTCTGAGGAGGGGGAGGTCCGGCCTCGCAGGACACATTGAGCCTTCGGACCTCTCCCCCGCGGAGGGGGGAGGTTCGGCTTCTATCGGCCATGTGGCAGGTCCGGAGCTCTTCTCTGAGGAGGGGGAGGTCCGGCCCCGCGGGACATGTGGCACCTTCGGAGCTCTCCCCATGGAGGGGGGAGGTCTCGCTGCTGTAGGCCACGTGGCGAGCCCGGAGCTCTCCTCCGAGGTGAGAGAGGTCCGGCCCCACTAGACACGTGACGCCTCCGGAGCTTTCCCTGTGGAGAAGGGCGAGATCCTTAGGCATTTTCCCCTGTGCACAGGGGTACCCCATATCGCGGGTACCGACATTGTGTATTCAAAAAGTGAGGAGGAGCATAAAGAACATTTAAGATTGACCTTGCAGAAAATGCGCGATCATCAATTGTATGCCAAGCTTAACAAGTGTCAATTTTGGCTAAAGGAGATATCGTTCCTAGGCCACATTATCTCCGAGAAAAGGGTATCGGTTGATCCCGGAAATGGGATATGTTCTGAAGTGGAACCAACCGCAAAACGTGAAGGATATTCAGAGCTTTCTTGGGATGGCTGGATACTACCGAATGTTCATCAAGGACTTCTCTAAGATAGCAAAGCCTATGACGGAGTTGCTAACGAAAGAAAAAACCTTCCAATGGACACTAGCATGCCAAGAAAGTTTTGAGGAACTCAAGGAAAGGCTAACCAAAGCGTCGTTTTTGGTATTGCCGGATGTGAGCAAGAGCTTTGACATATATTGTGATGCATCCAGACAAGGGCTCGGATGCGTGCTCATGTAAGAGGGACAAGTGGTAGCCTATGCCTCACGACAATTAAAGAAGCATGAGCTTAATTATCCTACACATGACTTGGAGCTAGCAGCAGTAGTGCATGGATTGAAGATTCGGAGACATTATATACTTGGTCATCGATGCGAGATCTATACGGATCATAAAAGTCTCAAGTACATATTCACTCAGACGGATTTGAATTTGAGACAACGTCGATGGTTGGAGCTTATCAAGGATTATGATGTTGGAATCAACTATCACCCCGGAAATGCCAATGTAGTAGCTGATGCATTGAGCCGGAAGGGAGCATGTCACCAACTCACGGTTCGAGAGCTACCACCCGAACTACGTAAGGAGTTCGAACGGTTACTCCTTGGATTCTTGAACAAGATGGAAGTGATAAAACTCCACTCTTCATTGGAGCAAGAGATAAGAGATGGCCAAGCAACGTATGAGGAGATCAAGAAAATCAAGGAAAGGATCCGACAAAGAATAGAGAAGGATTTCAAAGAAGATGAGAAGGGTACGCTTTGGCTAGGAAAAAGGATTTGTGTGTCTAACGTGAAGCACATCCGTGACATGATATTAAAAGAGGCGAATGATTCACCCTATTCCATACATCCCCGAAGTACCAAAATGTACAATGACTTGAAGACTTGTTATTGGTGGGATGGTATGAAAAGGGACATAGCCGAATACATTGCCCTATGCAACACATGCCAATGGGTGAAGGCCAAACATCAAAGACCCGCTGGATTGTTGCAACCCTTGAAGGTACCCGAGTGGAAGTGGGAGGATATCAGTATGGATTTCATCGTTGGATTGCCACGTTTCATGGACCGATTATGAGTCCATCTGAGTTATCATGGACCGATTGATGAAAACAGCTCATTTCCTCCCTGTAAGGGCCAAGTACAACGTTTCACAATTAGCCGAGTTGTACATGGAGCAGATCGTGTGCCGTCATGGAGTCCCGAGGAGTATAGTCTCAGATTGGGGTTCTCAGTTTACCTCTAGATTTTGGAGGAAGCTGCAGAAAGCTATGGGTACACGACTGGATTTTAGCTCCGTCTATCATCCACAAAACCGATTGACAAACCGAAAGGACAAACTAAATTTTGGAGAACATGTTGAGAGCTTGCGCCTTGAAACATGGGCGTAGTTGGGATAAGAGTTTACCGTACGCGGAATTCTCCTATAACAACAGCTATCAAGCTAGCTTGAAGATGTCGCCTTTCGAAGCATTGTACGGTAGACGGTGTAGAACACCGCTATTTTGGAACGAGACCGGAGAGAACCAGGTGTTTGGACCCAAAGTACTACAAGAAGCTGAAAAGCATGTCCAAACGATACGAGGGAACTTAAAGGCTGCTCAGTCACGACAGAAAGGCTAAGCGGACAATAGGCGAAGAAAGTTGACTTTCGAAGTAGGAGACTTCGTATACCTTAAGGTATCGCCTATTTGTGGCCAACAACGTTTCAACGTCAAAGGCAAGCTAGCACCTCGCTACATCGGACCATTTCAGATTCTGGACAAGCGAGGAGGAGTAACCTATCAACTAGAGCTCCAAACATATTTCTCCGACGTACATGACGTGTTCCATGTATCCCAGCTCAAGAAGTGTTTTAGAGTACCAGAGGAGCAAGTACCAATAGAAGAGCTTAAACTTCAAGAGGATCTGACCTACGCAGAGCATTCTGTCCGAATTTTGGACGTAAAGGAAAGGGTCACGAGGAACAAAGTGATCTGATGGTACAAGGTACAATGGAGCCATCACACCGAAGCTGAAACCACATGCGAGCGTGAAGAAGATCTCAAGACAGAATTCCCTCATTTATTCTCCACCATCAAATCTCGAGGGCGAGATTCAATTTAAGGGGGTAGATTTGTGACACCCTCATTTTCGATTTCTGCATAAATATTTTTATAAGATTGAAACAGAGAAGAGAGCCAAAAGGAGCCAATTTCAGTTCGCCTAGAGCGCCGTAGACATTTTCCGCGGGCCGCTGGCCACATGGCGTGTCCGGAGATCATCTTAAATTTAATTTTACTTCTTCACAACTTGAAATGAGTGAACGGTGGGTGTTAACGTTTGTTTGGATCTCTTGAAACCTTCAAATGTACTTTTACACCTTTTGAACTTGAAATGAGGGAATGGTGAGTCTTATCCTTTGTTTGGATCTCTTGAAATTTAAAAATGTACTTTACATCTTTCGAGCATGAAACGAGTGAATGGTGGGTCTCGGTGTTCATCCGCATCTTACAGATAGTTTTACTTCTTCACAACTTCAAACAAGTGAATGGTGGGTCTCTTGACGTTTTTTGCCTCTCACAAGGTAGTTTCATTTCATTTTAACTTGAAACAAGTGATGGTGGGTCTTTGTGACACCCTCATTTTTTATTTCTGCATGCATTCATGTTTTATATAGAGAAAACATTTTTAAATGAGTTGAAACAGAGAAAGAATTAAAAAGATAGCCAAAAAGAGCCAAATCCAGTTCGCAGAGAGCACCAAAGATAATTCTCGCGGCCCGCTGGCCATGTGGCGCCTTTGGAGCTCATCCCCGCAAAGGGGGAGAGGTCCGCCGCTAAACTGGCTATGTGGCAGGCTCGGGGCTCATCCCCGCGAAGGGGGGGAGGTCCGACCCCATGGGACACGTGTTGCCCCCGGATCTAGCCTCTGCGGAGGAGCGAGGCCAGCCCCGCAGGACGTGTGTCGCTTTCGGAGCCAGTCATTGCGGAAAAGAAAGGTCTGACCCGCAGGACACGTGTCGCTCTCGGAGCTAACCTCCGAGAGGTCCGGTCCTACTGGACACGTGTCACCTCCGGAGCTCACCTCCGGGAGGTCCGACCCTATCGGACATGTGTCACCTCTGGAGCTCATCTCCGAGAGGTCCGACGCTGACAGACACGTGTCAATCTCGGAGCTTGTCTCTAAGGAGAAAGGAAGTCTGGTACTGTTAGGACACGTGGCACTATCGGAGCTCACCTCCGAAGAGAGGGGAGGTCCGGAATTGACACATGGCACACTTGGAGCCACCTCCGAAGAGAGAGGAGGTCCGGAACTGACACGTGGCGTTCGCGGAGCTCGCTTCTGTTGAGAGGGGAGGTCCCGACCCACCAGACACGTGGTGCACGCGGAGCTCGCCTCTGGAGAGAGGGAGGTCCCGACCCGCCAGGACACGTGGCGCATGCGGAGCTCGCCTCTGAGGAGAGGGAGGTCTCGCCCGCCTGACACGCGGCACAACCGGAGCTCGCCTCTGCGGAAAGGGGGAGCCAGGTCCCCGCAGGACACGTGGAGCCTCCGGAGCTCACCGCCGCGAAGGAAACGAGATTGGAAGCGGTTTTTCTTCTGTACGCATGGGAATCCCCGGTACTGAGGAAACCGACACGAATTCCACGTTGCTACCGCACCAAATCAATTGAAGATAAGTTGTTAAGATTCAAAAATAGTTTGAATATGACTCTTTCCGATCAGATTCTCTTCTCTTCCCGATTATAAATAGAACCCGAAACACCCCTTGGTCGTAACATCTTTTCTAAGCCAACAACTTAGAAGCCCTAGCCCCCAAACTCGCCGAGCTAAACCCTTCGCCGGAGCTTGATCACCGGTGAGACCGTCGACGAAGCCCAGACACGATCGCCGCTGCCGGAAGAGAGCCCCGACGATCTGTTTGCTAGAGGAGGGACCCAAAGAAAGTAAGGTAGGTCTCCAATACCACCTTACAACATCATCACGTTTATTTTGCATCTGTTCTTCGACCCTTTCGAACAGAAGCTTTTTCATGGACAGATCACGTGTTGATCGGTTTGATCTAGATCTTGAGTCCAGATCATCACCATGTCCACCTTTGATCCGAACACCTTTGTTCATCGTAAAACCCATGCAAACATGCAAGAACACGAACAAACAGATCTAATAAAAACTACATCATAGGATTAAGCATGCATATGCACCAATGCATCTTGAGTATAGTTTGTGCATGATAATTGATTGCTATGAATCTTGTATGTGCGTGATCGCGTATAGAAGGACAAGCTCAGGGAGCTACCTACGACATACTACAACAACAAGAATCCGAGCAACAGGAACTGCAAGAACAAGGTAAGTGCCCCTTGACCATATTGATCCCATATTTTCGAAAACTGTTTTGTTTGCGAAAAGGTGTGTGTGCTTGAGTCAATATGATGGGAAACCCTTTCATAGGAGTTTACTAGTTTTGTTAGCCACCCTTGTCACCGGGAAAGCTAATGAGTCGGGTATGGTTTTTGCTTTTATGCTTCACTGAGTCCATGGGATACGGGAAGCGAGATAGATGTGTCTAGCTAACTGCACTCGTAAGAATAATGAGAAGCTGATGTTGTTAATGAACATGAATCGGAGGGAGATCTAGGCAAGCTTGGTTTATGGATGAGGTAGAATGAGATGGTGGTTTACTTGCCGTAGATCTAAGGACCGGTTCATACCAGCCATGTCAGGATAATAGTGCCACCACAAGGCCAAGTATGGGTGCGGCTTAGCTGAGTAATTAGAGAAGTTACTAGATTGTTATGGACCGTGGAAGGCGCGGAAAATGGGAGTCGAGTGAGGACTGCCCTGGGAACTGCATGGCATAAGAGGGGGCCATGGGTGGGAGAATTTGAGACTCTAGCCTGCCGGTGAAATCTTAGTGAGTCCATACATCTAGTAGGCTCTTTGTAAAGGCTATTTTGTGATCTCTTGACCATACACCGACGGTTGTGTACTGGTATAATGGAGGTTCTGCAGTCGCCGATGGGTGACGAAATCACAAACTTGTGGGTAAAGTGGTGCAAACTCTGCAGAGTCTAAAACTATTATGATAGCCGAGCTTACAGTCACGAGCGCCTAGACAACTCACATGATTAGTTGGGATGGTTTTTAGGATGGTTTGGATGGTATTTGGTTATTGGTTGGTTATGGTTTGGTTTTTGGGACTGTTGAGTCCGGGTAATAAAATTGGTTTCAAGACTGTTGAGTCTTGGTGATGAGATTGATTGCATGACTGTTGAGTCATGGCAACGAGATTTGGTCTCGGTATGAAACAGAATGGTAGTGAATATGAGATGGTATTCATGAGATGGTAGTGAATATGAGATGATAGTGAATACGAGATGGTATTCATGAGTAAAGTTGAGAAAGATTAATGTCTGGTTGAGACATGGAAAGGGATGAATCATAATAGAGGTATGTTAATATTTAAATACATGTTGGGATTACATTCACGTAAAACTAAGTTGCTGTTTTTATCGTGTTTTGAGAACTAAACTTTGCTTTCTGCAATGAGCCTTTTTTACCTGCCTTGTTGTGAGCTACATATCATATTTTCCGCACTTGCTGAGTACATCATGTACTCAAACTTGCATTATCATACATCATCAGCAACAGGAGAGGAGTACTATGAAGACCACGTGGAGTACTAGGAGTGTGATTCCTCGTCAACTTGCCTGTGGGGATGGAGTAGAGATGGAGCCGCTGCTGCTGCTTAGATTACTTCCGCACTAGTTAGAAGACTTCCGCTGCTAGAATAAAGACTTCCGCTGCTAGAATAAGACTTCCGCTGCTAAGATAAGACTTCCGCTGCTAGAATGAGTCCAAGACTCATGAGACCTTGTAATAAACCCTGTTATTCGTGGTTATATATATTCTGAATTCAGTTTGTGAAGTATATGTGTATGTGTGATGAATATCCTGGGCACACATACGCATCAGTTCTCGGTTCTGTGTTCTACAGAATCGAGGGCGCCACAGTCTTGAGGTTCCATTCAAATTTAGGATAGTTACATTTTCTCTACTCTTGCAATGAGTGAGCGGTGGCTCTCAAGATTAATTCCTAACTTGCAAAGGTAGTTTCGCTTCGTATAAACTTGACCAACAGAATGTGGTTATCATTTGCACCTGTTGATGCGGACATCGCTACCGTTGATACAACCCCAACACCAGCCCATTCACCAGTCTCAGCTAATTAAGGTCCAATGACACGCGCTCGTGCACGTCAACTTAATTATCAGGTGAATTCATTCCTGGCTGTTCAAAGTAATTATATTTCAAATGGGGACCTATTAAAGCCTTGTGATGACCTTGTTATTATTAGGTGCTTGGTAATTGATCCAGCTAGGAGTGATGGAGGGATTAATGCAATAAAGGCTGCTCCACCCGAGGGGAAATCTTGAGGCTAGGGCCATGTAATAAAGAGAGATTTAGACAAATAAGGAAAGGAATAAGGGAAATCTCGTCCAACTTTGCTGCTGGACGAAATTCCCTCTTTCTTCCCCCATTTAAAGATAGATGTATTATAATAAGGAAAGAAATAGAGGAAATCATATCCTGCCTTGCTGCTGGATGGGTTTCCCTCTTTCTTTCCCTATTAAATGGTAGTCTATCACAGAAAAAGGAAGGGAATAAGGGAGATCACGTCCTACCTTTGTTGCTGGACGAATTTCCCTCTTCCCTCCCCTATTTAAGTAGTCCAAGAGCTCCTTGACAGGGCGGGTTTTGTTTTCTGTAAGTTTAGCCATTGCTACTTCCTTGTAACGCAAGTGTCGACTAGACCTTCCGATTACTTGAATCAGAACCCCAACTTTTTCACACCCGTGAGTGTTTGCTTGTTATCTTGTTCTTGCTTATTCTTCGATTGCTTGCAGGTTCAAGGCTGTTCTTAGCACGGCAAGTACAGCAACAACAGGAGCCGGTGTAACTATCGCTAAGGCGCAGCATCCTTGTAGTTGTTGTAGTCGGGTAGCACAACGTCGACCTCCACCCAAATCGTAGTTACCAGGAGACGGTGTAACTGTCGCTCAAGGCGCCACACCATTCTGGTTGTGGTAGTCGGGCAGCCAACGTCGGCCTCCACCAAATTCGTTCATTACCAACATCTCTCATCGAAAGATAGGGCATCCCCCGTACCCGTTAGGTTCATCAAGTGGTATCAGATTTCAGGTTGCTCGGTGAGAGATTTCCTTCTCCTTGTTCTTCATTTACCTACAGTCCACTTTTGACTATAAAAGTTCGCTCAAAAAAATCCTAAAAACACTTTGAGCCTTTTGCTTGGCTACTTAGCTCTCGACTTGTTGAATTCACGGTTGCCTTTTTGTGTCAAGTTGCTGGTCCTAAGTTTTTCACCGCTAGGGTTTTGAGTTCGTGCCACTTTGTTTTCAGTCCATTTCCATTATCTACCCAAAGTTGAGAAAAAAGGCAAGTGCAAAAGAAAAGTTGCACGGATCAGCAAGAAAAAGGCACATGCAAAAAGAAAAAGCCGCACTGATTACAATCACAAAAAAAACGAGTTTCTAAGTACAAAAAAAAGAGAGACAATTTGTGTAACATTTGTTTCATGTTTCGAAGTTCAACTTGCTGTTTTCAACGTTGTTGAAACACAACGGATCGGGCTGTTCGAACTTCCCTACCATAGTAATCCAACGTCACGCGAAGTTACGGCTCACATCTCTAGTAAGGTTTGAGCTAGGACCAGCACAATACCATCGTGGAACGTTTATTCAACTTGTTGTGACTAATGTGGTACTAGCTGTTCCTTTGCATAAATTGTGTCTAGCAGCCACCTACAGCTCCACAAAATTGTCTACGACACCATAAGGTTGTGCTGGCAGCCACCGTTTGCTGTTGTTCTTGCTGATTGCCGGCGCCTCCTGCATCGCATGGTAAGAACTTGTAAGACCTTGATTTCTTGCTAGTGAGGAATTGTGCTGTCCTACCACCTCTTAGCAACTGTTAGGATTAATCTGCTTGCTGTTGTATTTCCTTTCTTTACTAACCATGCCAGCTGATGCGAATGAGACATATCCACATTCACCACGTACGAGGGGCATCATTCAGCATTTCGAACGCTAAGTAAAGCTACACACAGATGCTCTTAATGAGGATATTCAAGTCACCAATGAATGCATTGCTCGACTCTGCACCAACACCAAACTGACCACATTAGAAAGCACTGCTGGGGCTATTAACACTTCTCTTGCGGCAATCATTGAGCGATTGGAGAGGATGGAACAGGTTGGACGCGAAGAGAGGCAAAGACGTGTTGATGACAGCCACGACTCCGTTGGCAGTGCTGCAAGATATGACGAGGCGGAGTATTCGGCGGATACCGAGCTTGATGATGGATCTTTCAGGTATCGACGGCAGCCACATCGCGACCATCGTGATATGGATGGTCGAGCTCAACGACACGAGGTACGTGACAATGACGATTCCCTATGCAGCATTAAATTCTCCATACCACCTTTTGATGGTAAATATGATCCGGATGCATATCTATCTTGGGAATTGTCAGTAGATCAAAAATTTGCATGCCATGATTTCCCTGATGATAAAAAGGTTAGAGCTGCCACTAGTGAATTCACTGACTTTGCTTCTGTTTGGTGGCATGAATATCAAACTAAAAATCCAGCTACTGTACCACAAACTTGGAATGCTTTGAAACGAATCATGCGTCGTCGTTTTGTTCCTTCCTATCATGCCCGTGACCTGTTGCATAAATAACATCAACTTAGGCAAGGCAACAAATCTGTTGAGGAATACTATCAAGAATTTCAAATAGGCATGATGCGTTGTGGCCTAGTTGAAAATGAAGAGGCTGCAATGGCTAGGTTTATGGGTGGTTTAACAAGAGAAATTCAGGACATATTGGCTTATAAGGAATACACTAATGTTACTCGATTATTCCATCTTGCTTGTAAGGCTGAAAGAGAAGTGCAGTGACGACGTACAAGAACTAACATTTCTGCAGGTCGAACTACCTCATGGCAGTTCTGCTCAAGTGCTGCTGGTACTAAGCATGATTCTCCAGACGATGCTTCCAATGGGTTGCCCAGGACTACATCAAAATCAGCACCTTCACATGCAATCGAGACAACAAAAGGATCCACCCAAGTTGCAGCCAATACTTCTTCTTCCATTGCTTCTACCGGGAGAACAAAAGACATTCAATGCCTCCAGTGCAAGGGTTTTGGGAACCTACGAAGGGACTGTCCAAGCAAGCGTGTGCTGGTTGTATGAGAAAATGGTGAGTACTCATCCGCTAGTGATTTAGATAATGAAACATATGCCATGCTTGCTGCACAAGAAGCAGGAAAGAAGAATGATGATGAAGAGCACATTGGGGTTGATCATGCTGCCCACTGTCACACCCGGTTTTTCCGAAGAAACAACCAAGTGAATATCACATGTATGCCAGGATCATTTTCTCATACATGTGATGACAAATAGTGAAGCATCATTTATTACAAGCCAGGTGTCGAATATAAATAAGTCTTACATCGCAAATGTCTCAATGGACATTAATGCTTCATCACAAGTAAATAAACTAGCAGCGGAATATTATTCTTTTAGGGCTCCATCACAGGCGTTGCCCGGGGTCTTCATGAACCTAAAAAACCTTCCTCGGGTCCAAAATCTTGGTCATTATACACCACCTCATTATCTTGACCTGAGCAGCAATATAAACCAACAAATATGCAAGGTTGAGTACCAATGGTACTCAGCAAGTGTGGGAAAATTATATCATGCTTGGCTAGAACAAGGAGAGGTTGAACTCATGGTTAAAGCACTACGCAATTAATACCTATCACCTTAGCTTATTAAGCACCTACATTACTACACAGGTGAAATGGTCCCAATCTCCCATCCCATCATCATAATCCAATAACCATAACGTCATTTCCAATGTTAAGCTTCCCGCTTAACATTCACAACCATCAATCCTCTAATCATGAATAAGTCCAGGCCGCTCTTAACCGTGAGCACGGCTGTCAAGACAGTTTTAACTCTGCAGAGTTTGTACCACTGTACCCACAAGTAGTGATTTCATCCCCCGTTGCCGGGTGGACTAAAAGAACCTCCATTATGCCAGTGGCTACGATCCACATTCACACTTCCCAGGTGTGCAGCCAGGAGATCACTACGAAGCCTTTACAAAGGGATTCCCGACGAGCGTGGGCCCACTGAGGTTTCACCCCTAACAGCATACAAGAGGCTCCAACCCCGCTGCAGTGGCCCCCTCTTGAGCCTTGCGGTTCATATGGTAGTCCAGCTGACACCTACTCCCCGCACCATCCAACACACCCATACTACGCCGGGGATACACCTAATTAATTGGCTAAGCTGCCCCATCTCAGCATGTGGTTGGCACTGTAAAGCCGGGTTACATGCTCCATGAACCGGTCCTTAGGATCCAGGCAAGTACTAAACACAAACCCAAGTCTCGTGCACCCAGCACACAACCAAAACATCCAACTTGCCTTGATCCCTACCTCTACATAACTCACAATGTCTCATTCAAGAGTATGGTAGTATAAACTGACGATCTCATATCCCAATTATCCCATTCTAAGCATGGCTAAGCATATGCATGTAAATAAATGACATGACAAAATAAATCCCAACCCAAGCTACAAGGAAACAAGGTAATGCAATTCTAGGGAAACTTTCCTAGCATGGGTTTCATATTTCATTTGACAATGCAAATAATTCTATCTACACATCCTAGCATAGGATCAAAGTGGTCAAGGACACTTGCCTCCTTCTTGCTGCTCTTGAAATGGGTATTCCTGGTCTTGGAAATGAATAACTTGTTCTTGAACAGGTTCTACTTCATACCATCACACATAGCAAAAGAAAAACAACAATCCATAAGACATAGTTCACACTTACACTTCATACAAACCACACATTCATATTTATGAAATTCATTCACCATTATATGTGTTGTGTTTCAGTTTTAAATAAATTCCTTATATTAAACTACTACACCTTTTTACTACCAAATGCGTATGAAAAGTATTTTTCTTCTCCATTTGTGCCTTCAGAATTTCTACCAACTCTAAACTAAATTCTTTGTATTTTAGAAACTCCATTTATCATTTACTAGTTGCTATATTTTCAGATTTATATTCCTATGCATAATTGTGTATTTCATTATGAAATTAGTAATATACATCACCTAAACAGTATAGGTTCTGGTCCTAAATAATTTAATAACATATTTTGACCTTGGCTTCTGATATAGACTATTTTATAATTATTTTCCCTATTTTTCTATAACTATTATTTACTTAAAAATGTGTCCCTAAATGTGAATAATAGATGAAACAGATTTATTTCAACCCAAAAATATATTTTTATCTCACTCCAAAGTTTTCTAAGTACTGAGAAAGTTTTTAATTAATTTTGACAATTATGTTTGTCCCCCTTTTTAATTTTTAAACACTAGTTACATATTCAATGTTTTAGATTAAATACTAAACAGGGCTAAAATAATGAACTCACCCCATTACAGGGTCTATAATATTATTTTCATAATTTTCAGGGGTCTAGCTACACTTATCAGAGGTGTTTTTCCTAATTTTTATTAAGTCCAGGGGCTAAAACTGATTTTTAAATGAATTTACATGAATTTCTGAAGTTCCAGGGGCTAGATCTGAAGTTTTCGGGGCTAGCTCTCAATTTCAGAGACCCCCAGGGGGTAGCACGTAAGAATTTCAGTCTTTATAACGCGGGACTGACGTGGACCGTCCGATTTTAAACCGACGGCTGAGATTATAACATCGAACCGGTACGCGGGGTTTTAAAGCCTACCGTGTGATTTAAAATAAACGGCGCACAAGCTGCCACGTCGCTCTGATCGAGCGCGGGCGGCGCTGCCGGCGGCGCACGGCGGCGGAAAGCGGCGAACTCGCCGGAAAGTTTCGGATCCGCGAGAATTCTACCTAGAACTGTGATCTTATGGCGTAGATCGGTAGAGGGGAGGTCAGGGATCTCACCTCGGGGGTTTTCTCGAGCTCGGGGGTCCTGGAAAGTGATCGGCGGCGAGGTCCGAGGCAAAACCACGGCGAAGCTCGTCGACGCTGGATTTACACCGTAAGTCTCCGAGTTTTCTGCACCTGCAAAGTTCCCCGGAGGCGGTGGATCAAGACCAGCGAGTTAGATCAGAGTTTCCGAGCTTAGATCGGCCAGAATTCACCGGCGAAGTCTCGGTGCTCACCGGAGTGAAAATCGGCGATCGCGTGGGAAAAACTGATCGGATCGGGAGTTTTTATAGCCGGGGGAGGGCGGTGGTCTGTTGTGATCGAGTTGAAGTCCTCTGGGTCCAGAATTCGGGCGACGGGGACGGGTTTCCCGATCGGTTGCGATCGCGCGCGAGAGAGAGTCCGGGGTCGCGGGGTTAGGGATGACAGGCGGGTCCCACCCGTCGGTGAGAGGCAGCGCGGCGCGCGCGGGGGCGGGCTGGCGCGGGAGTAGCTGGGCCGGCTGGCGGGTTTCGGCCCACTGGCCGGTTTTTTTCCCGTTTTCCTTTTTCTTTTTCCATTTCTTTTCTGTTTTGAGTATAATTTGAATTCCAGTTTGAATTTGAATTTTTGCAAAACATGCAACACGTCCAAAAATTTTTAAATTCCCCTCTGAGCATGGTTTAGAGTTTTGAATCAAAATTTGGGGTGTTACAGCTCTACCCCCCTTAAAAGAAATCTCGTCCTCGAGATTGGTGTTTCTAAGAAAACAATTCCGGAAATTGTGCCTTGAGCTCATCTTCCCTTTCCCAGGTAGCTTCCTCTTCTGAGTGATGCTTCCACTACACCTTGCACATCCGGATTCTCTTATTTCTGGTGAGGCGTTCCATTGTATCTAAAATCTTGTATGGTTGCTCGACATAAGATAAATCTTCAGCTACATCCACTTCATTCATGGGTAACACCTCCTCAGGCGTCCTCAGACATTTCTTGAGTTGTGACACATGGAATACATCGTGTACATCCGATAGATGAACCGGTAACTCTAGTTGGTACGCCACTTCGCCTTTTCTTTCCAAAACTTGAAAGGGTCCGATGTATCGAGGTGACAACTTCACTTTCACCTTGAACCGACGAAGTCCTCTGATAGGGGACACCTTGAGATAAACATAGTCTCCCACGTTGAAAACGAGCTCTCTTCTTCGTACATCAGCATAATTCTTCTGGCGTGTTTGTGCTATCCTCAAGTTGTTGCGAATCTCCCTCACCTTCGCCTCGGCTTCTTGTAGCACTTCTGGACCAAACACTTTACTTTCTCCTGTTTGGTTCCAAAATAGGGGAGTTCTGCACTTCCTTCCATACAAAGCTTCAAACGGTGACATCTTCATGCTAGCTTGATAGCTGTTGTTATAGGAAAACTCCACATACGGTAAGTTCTTATCCCAACTCCTATTGTTTTTGAGTGCACATGCCCTTAGCATATCTTCAAGGATCTGATTGGTTCTCTCCGTCTGCCCGTCAGTTTGGGGATGATAGGCAGAGCTGAAGTTCAAATGGGTTCCCATGGTTTCATGCAACTTTTGCCAAAACCTCGAGGTGAACTGTGTCCCTCGATCCGACACTATCTTCTTTGGCACTCCATGGTAACACACAATCCTTGACATGTACAATTCTGCCAATTTGGATCCGCTGTAGCTTTCTTTCACAGGAATGAAATGAGCTACCTTGGTTAGCCTATCAATAATGACCCATATTGAATCATACCCGGATTGGGTCCTAGGCAATCCCACGACAAAATCCATGCTGATTTCTTCCCACTTCCATTCAGGTACTTTGAGTGGTTGCAGCAATCCCGCGGATCGTTGATGTTCTGCTTTCACCAACTGACATGTGTCACATAGGGCAACATGTTCCGCGACATCTCGCTTCATGCCATACCACCAATACCTACTCTTGAGGTCCTGGTACATCTTCGTACTTCCAGGATGAATGGAATAGTCGGAATCGTGAGCCTCCTTCAAAATTAATTCACGGATCTCTTTTACTTCTGGCACACATATCCTTTTCCCGTGCCACACCGTTCCTTGTTCATCCTCTCTAAAACCAGGAGCTTTATTTTCCTTGATCAGCTGTCGGATCTCTTGTATCTTCTCATCATTCTTTTGGCCCTCGCGTATGTCTCGCTCGAGTGTGGAGTCCACTTCCATGGCGATGGCTTCACCACTATTTACTAGACATAGATTGAGTCTTATAACCTCGTCCTTCAATTCTGCAGGCATGTCCTTCAAACTCAACTTATTGACCTGCACTTTCTGACTCAAAGCATCGGCCACGACGTTTGCTTTCCCAGGATGATAGTTGACGCCCACATCAAAGTCATTGATTAGCTCTAACCATCTCTTTTGTCTGAGGTTGAGATCTGGCTGTGTGAATATGTACTTCAAACTCTTATGATCCGTATATATCTCTGTCCTCTTCCCCATCAAATAGTGCCGCCAAATTTTCAACGCGTGTACCACTGCAGCTAGTTCTAGGTCATGTGTAAGATAGTTCTTCTCGTGCTTCCGAAGCTGCCGGGATGCATAAACCACGACATGTCCTTCTTGCATGAGAACACATCCCAACCCATTTCCAGAGGCATCGCAGTACACTGTGAAATTCTTCTGCATATCTGGCATAACCAGCACTGGGGCCGTTGTCAATCTCTTCTTTAGCTCCTGAAAGCTTGTATCACACTGTGGCGTCCAGTTGAATGTGATTCCCTTTTCCAACAATTTGGTGAGAGGTCTCGAGATCTTGGAGAATCCCTCAATAAACCGTCGATAGTATCCAGCCAATCCCAAAAAGCTTCGAACTTCCCCGACATTTTCAGGGGTCTTCCACTTCTGGATATCCTCGATTTTGGCGGGATCTACGGAGATTCCCCCCTCCGAGATTATATGTCCTAAAAAGGGAACTCTTTTCAGCCAAAACTCACACTTACTCAACTTGGCATATAGTTGGTGTTCCCTCAACCTCTGCAACACTAACCTTAGATGTTTCTCATGTTCTTCTTCATCTTTGGAGAAGACGAGAATATCATCTATGAAAACCACCACAAATTTGTCCAGATATTCCATGAATACCTTGTTCATGAGGTACATGAAATATGCCGGGGCATTGGTTAGCCCGAAAGGCAGGACAGTGTATTCATACAGTCCGTACCGAGATACGAAAGCTGTCTTGGGAATATCTGATTGCCTTATCTTGAGTTGGTGGTACCCCGACCTGAGATCAATTTTTGAGAACACACAAGCTCCCCTCAACTGATCAAACAAGTCTTCAATGCGGGGTAATGGGTACTTGTTCTTGATGGTTACCTCATTCAAGGCACGGTAATCCACGCATAACCTTTGGGTTCCGTCTTTCTTGGGCACAAATATCACCGGAGCTCCCCATGGTGAGGAACTAGGGCGAATATACCCCTTCTCCGTCAATTCTCTCAAATGATCCTTGAGCTCTTCTAGCTGCTTGGAGTCCATTCGATAAGGTCTCTTGTATATCGGGGCTGTTCCCGGTACTAGCTCAATTGCGAACTCCACGTCACGGTCGGGAGGCATACCTGGCAACTCCTCCGGAAAAATATCTGGATATTCCCTGATGGTCCTGATTTTCTCAACTTTCACCTCCACTTGATTTAATTTAATGTCCCTCCTAGGCTCGTGTATTGTTATGAACTTTACTCTTGTGTCATTAGGGTGAGTTAGTTCCACCGTTCTGGTTGAACAATGGATGATTCCTTTATGTTTGGTCAACCAATCCATACCCAAAATAATATCTATCCCTTGTGAATCTATCACTATGAGGTTAGCAGTAAATACTACCCCATTAATGTCTAGGCTCACTTTGGGACACACTTGTCTTGTCCTTATTTCTTCACCTGGAGAGTTTACGGCTAGCATATGGTTCATTTGTGTGGTTGCTAGGTCATGCTTCTTAACAAACCCTTGAGCAATGAACGAGTGGGTAGCACCAGAATCAAACAGCAGAGTTGCAAGGTGTAAATTGGCAGGAAACTTACCAACTACCACGTCGGGTGCCTCTTGTGCTTCCTCCATAGTGACGTGGTTCACCCGTCCTCTCAATACATTCTGCTGTTGTGGCGGCACGGGCTTCTTCTTTGGGCATTTGTGGGCGTAGTGCCCCACTTCACCACAGCTAAAACATTGCACCCCAACCTTAGGTGCTTGGCCTTTGTTGTCTTGGGGTTGGTTCGGGGGTCCTTGCACTGCTGGTCGAGGTGGATATGCGGGGCGAGGCTGGTGCACAAACTGACGTGGCGGCTGTGCAGGTGCTGCGGGTGGCCTGTAGTTTGGGTTGTACCCTCTTGGTGCTGAATAGGGTACCGCAGCACGGCTCATCTGCCCCGTAGGTTGCTGCATCATACGTGGGTGGGTGTTGCTCCCTGAGGCTTGATGTGACCACCCCGCCTTCCTCTTATTCTCATTTTCTAGGGCATTTAGCTTCCTTTCCACCACAAATGCTCTGTCCACCATCTTTTGAAAGCTTTCATACTCATTGGAGGACATGGCACACTGCATCTCTGCGGTAAGTCCTTCCACGAAACAATCTTATTTCTGCTCATCAGTCTCTATGTCTCGTGGAGCATAACGGGATAGTTGCGTAAATTTAGTGAGGTATTCCCTCACAGTCATGTTTCCCTGCTGCAGTCCCAAAAATTCCTTCCTCTTGTTTTTGAGTTCACCTCTTGGGATGTAATGGTTGCGGAAGCTACGCTTGAACTCTTCCCAAGTGATGTTCTCAGGGTCATGATGGGCGGCCACGTAGGCGGTCCACCAATCAGCAGCAGGTCCCTGCAATTGATGGGAGGCTAACAGCATCCTCTCATACCCTTGGCATTGTATTATCCTCATCTTACTTTCAATGGTCTTCAACCAATCATCTGCCTCCAGAGGTTCAGCAGCACTTGCAAACTTTGGAGGTTGAGTTCCTAGAAACTCACTCAACCTTGGTTGGCGTGGTGCCGCTTGTGGAGGTGGAACTTGATGCAAGTTGGCCACCACTTGAGTCAAGTTCTGGATGAGCTGATTTTGATTCTCCAGCATTTGGTGGAGAGGATCAACTTCTTCACGGCGACCACCCCGGTCCTGGCCTCCAGAAAGATGAGGGTTGCATGCCTCATCATTGTTGTTGGCGGGGTTGGCAGCACGTCCTTTTCCTCTTCCGGCCATCTGGCAGAATCAATCAAATGTTAATTTGATACCATTTAGTATCATCCTACTACTTTCATTTGTTGGTACTTTGAGGTGTTGAGGCTTTGTTAAAATTTTACGAGGGTTTATATCTCACACCAAATAAATGCACTATTATTTCCTGTGGGTTCACACACCAAAGCAAAACAATCTGAAGACAAGGCTGTGGACAATTGCTCATAGCTTCCACAACTCACGTCACACACCAAGCATTATCACACCATTAACTATGTCACGACTCGACTACTCGACCTCTTGCTAGCTAGGGGAAAGACTCTACACTACTCGTCCTCTTGAGCTGGCTCCTCGGGATCTTCCTCCTCATTTCGGCTACCTTCTGACTCTGCTTTGGGTGGGGAGGCTGCTGGTGGAGAAGTGCGACGACGCTTGTTCGCTCAGCGATCCGGAGAGTCAGGAGTCCATGGATCACTCACAGTGACACACAGTTCATTCCCATCTCCTCTTTCTCTCGCCTTTAAGCAAGCTCGCAGCAACGCCTCCGTTTCCTTCAGGGTGTCTCGGACATCCTGAAGCTCTTGTTGACACTCCTGCAGTCGAGTGCTGAGCATAGCAGCATCCTCCAAGCACAAGTCCATGTGCTCATGGGAAGTCCCTTGCTGCACCGGTGGGTACTTGTACTCCGTGGTACCACTCTCACGTTGGAGGACATACATGTACTCAGTTTTGTCCAAGTGGCGACGATAGATGTGACTCTGGCAGGTGATGGCCTCCCAGGTGACATCTTTCTCCGCGTCAACTTGTGTGGCTCGACAAGCTGGAGAGTGGTGAATCTTAAGCAGCTGATTCTCGTGTATAATCCTCATCTCCGAACTCCATTCTTCCCTCTTCTCACGGATGGTCTTGGTGGAGTTATAGTGGATGATTAGCTTGCCCGTATTGCCGGCGGCTTCGAGCATACGCCGAAGACGGCGCAACAAATCTCCTACTGCCAATCCATAGGAAAGGTACGTCACTGGACGACTCTCCTCTCTTTCGGCAAGGGCAACTACGGGAACTCTCCCTCCTGTGGACTTACGAGCGGTGCGAATCATGCGAACCATCTAAAAACAAAAGAATTTAAAATTAGGTTAGATAAATTCTCAAACAAAAATCCTATTTTGAATGAAAGTTGGGGTAAGATGAAGAAAATGACTCCTTTAATAACACTTTTCCACCCACACCTTGGAAAATAGTTTTTAAGAAAATAGGGCCCTTAAATACGTCCATTTCTACCTAGGTCCAGGTTCCTACGGGCAACCTTGGCTCTGATACCACCTCTGTCACACCCGGTTTTTCCGAAGAAACAACCAAGTGAATATCACATGTATGCCAGGATCATTTTCTCATACATGTGATGACAAATAGTGAAGCATCATTTATTACAAGCCAGGTGTCAAATATAAATAAGTCTTACATCGCAAATGTCTCAATGGACACTAATGCTTCATCACAAGTAAATAAACTAGCAGCGGAATATTATTCTTTTAGGGCTCCATCACAGGCGTTGCCCGGGGTCTTCATGAACCTAAAAAACCTTCCTCGGGTCCAAAATCTTGGTCATTATACACCACCTCATTATCTTGACCTGAGCAGCAATATAAACCAACAAATATGCAAGGTTGAGTACCAATGGTACTCAGCAAGTGTGGGAAAATTATATCACGCTTGGCTAGAACAAGGAGAGGTTGAACTCATGGTTAAAGCACTACGCAATTAATACCTATCACCTTAGCTTATTAAGCACCTACATTACTACACAGGTGAAATGGTCCCAATCTCCCATCCCATCATCATAATCCAATAACCATAACGTCATTTCCAATGTTAAGCTTCCCGCTTAACATTCACAACCATCAATCCTCTAATCATGAATAAGTCCAGTCCGCTCTTAACCATGAGCACGGCTGTCAAGACAGTTTTAACTCTGCAGAGTTTGTACCACTGTACCCACAAGTAGTGATTTCATCCCCCGTTGCCGGGTGGACTAAAAGAACCTCCATTATGCCAGTGGCTACGATCCACATTCACACTTCCCAGGTGTGCAGCCAGGAGATCACTACGAAGCCTTTACAAAGGGATTCCCGACGAGCGTGGGCCCACTGAGGTTTCACCCCTAACAGCATACAAGAGGCTCCAACCCCGCTGCAGTGGCCCCCTCTTGAGCCTTGCGGTTCATATGGTAGTCCAGCTGACACCTACTCCCCGCACCATCCAACACACCTATACTACGCCGGGGATATACCTAATTAATTGGCTAAGCTGCCCCATCTCAGCATGTGGTTGGCACTGTAAAGCCGGGTTACATGCTCCATGAACCGGTCCTTAGGATCCAGGCAAGTACTAAACACAAACCCAAGTCTCGTGCACCCAGCACACAACCAAAACATCCAACTTGCCTTGATCCCTACCTCTACATAACTCACAATGTCTCATTCAAGAGTATGGTAGTATAAACTGACGATCTCATATCTCAATTATCCCATTCTAAGCATGGCTAAGCATATGCATGTAAATAAATGACATGACAAAATAAATCCCAACCCAAGCTACAAGGAAACAAGGTAATGCAATTCTAGGGAAACTTTCCTAGCATGGGTTTCATATTTCATTTGACAATGCAAATAATTCTATCTACACATCCTAGCATAGGATCAAAGTGGTCAAGGACACTTGCCTCCTTCTTGCTGCTCTTGAAATGGGTATTCCTGGTCTTGGAAATGAATAACTTGTTCTTGAACAGGTTCTACTTCATACCATCACACATAGCAAAAGAAAAACAACAATCCATAAGACATAGTTCACACTTACACTTCATACAAACCACACATTCATATTTATGAAATTCATTCACCATTATATGTGTTGTGTTTCAGTTTTAAATAAATTCCTTATATTAAACTACTACACCTTTTTACTACCAAATGCGTATGAAAAGTATTTTTCTTCTCCATTTGTGCCTTCAGAATTTCTACCAACTCTAAACTAAATTCTTTGTATTTTAGAAACTCCATTTATCATTTACTAGTTGCTATATTTTCAGATTTATATTCCTATGCATAATTGTGTATTTCATTATGAAATTAGTAATATACATCACCTAAACAGTATAGGTTCTGGTCCTAAATAATTTAATAACATATTTTGACCTTGGCTTCTGATGTAGACTATTTTATAATTATTTTCCCTATTTTTCTATAACTATTATTTACTTAAAAATGTGTCCCTAAATGTGAATAATAGATGAAACAGATTTATTTCAACCCAAAAATATATTTTTATCTCACTCCAAAGTTTTCTAAGTACTGAGAAAGTTTTTAATTAATTTTGACAATTATGTTTGTCCCCCTTTTTAATTTTTAAACACTAGTTACATATTCAATGTTTTAGATTAAATACTAAACAGGGCTAAAATAATGAACTCACCCCATTACAGGGTCTATAATATTATTTTCATAATTTCCAGGGGTCTAGCTACACTTATCAGAGGTGTTTTTCCTAATTTTTATTAAGTCCAGGGGCTAAAACTGATTTTTAAATGAATTTACATGAATTTCTGAAGTTCCAGGGGCTAGATCTGAAGTTTTCGGGGCTAGCTCTCAATTCCAGAGACCCCCAGGGGGTAGCACGTAAGAATTTCAGTCTTTATAACGCGGGGCTGACGTGGACCGTCCGATTTTAAACCGACGGCTGAGATTATAACATCGAACCGGTACGCGGAGTTTTAAAGCCTACCGTGTGATTTAAAATAAACGGCGCACAAGCTGCCACGTCGCTCTGATCGAGCGCGGGCGGCGCTGCCGGCGGCGCACGGCGGCGGAAAGCGGTGAACTCGCCGGAAAGTTTCGGATCCGCGAGAATTCTACCTAGAACTGTGATCTTATGGCGTAGATCGGTAGAGGGGAGGTCAGGGATCTCACCTCGGGGGTTTTCTCGAGCTCGGGGGTCCTGGAAAGTGATCGGCGGCGAGGTCCGAGGCAAAACCACGGCGAAGCTCGTCGACGCTGGATTTACACCGTAAGTCTCCGAGTTTTCTGCACCTGCAAAGTTCCCCGGAGGCGGTGGATCAAGACCAGCGAGTTAGATCAGAGTTTCCGAGTTTAGATCGGCCAGAATTCACCGGCGAAGTCTCGATGCTCACCGGAGTGAAAATCGGCGATCGCGTGGGAAAAACTGATCGGATCGGGAGTTTTTATAGCCGGGGGAGGGCGGTGGTCTGTTGTGATCGAGTTGAAGTCCTCTGGGTCCAGAATTCGGGCGACGGGGACGGGTTTCCCGATCGGTTGCGATCGCGCGCGCGAGAGAGAGTCCGGGGTCGCGGGGTTAGGGATGACAGGCGGGTCCCACCCGTCGGTGAGAGGCAGCGCGGCGCGCGCGGGGGCGGGCTGGCGCGGGAGTAGCTGGGCCGGCTGGCGGGTTTCGGCCCACTGGCCGGTTTTTTTCCCGTTTTCCTTTTTCTTTTTCCATTTCTTTTCTGTTTTGAGTATAATTTGAATTCCAGTTTGAATTTGAATTTTTGCAAAACATGCAACACGTCCAAAAATTTTTAAATTCCCCTCTGAGCATGGTTTAGAGTTTTGAATTAAAATTTGGGGTGTTACACCACTATGAGAGTCTTGTTGTGAGGCGTATCTTGAGTGCCCAAATAATCAAAACTGAACAGAACCAGCGACACAATCTATTCCAAACTAAGTGTGTAGTTTTGGAACGATCGTGTCGCATTATTATTGATGGAGGAAGCTGCAACAATTTAGCAAGTGCTACCATGGTAGAAAAGCTTGGGATGACAACACTTCCACATACACATTCCTACTACATCAAATGGTTCAACGACAGTGGTAAGCTTAAGGTAACACGTCTGGTTCGTGTCGAATTTGCACTTGGTTCCTACCATGATTACATTGATTGTGATGTGGTACCTATGCAAGCTTGTTCTATGCTATTTGGTCGACCTTAGCAATTTGATAAAGATACATTACATCATGGTACATCAAATCAATACTCTTTCATGCATCATGAGAAGAAACTTGTTTTGCACCCGATGTCCCCTGATGCTATTTTGAAGGATGACATTGCTAGAGCTTGCAAAGAGAAAAATAAGAAATCTGCTGAAAATGAAAATTCAGATGTCGTAAAGAAATCGGTACAGTCTAAGACTGACAATAATAAATCTTCTCATATGAAGAAGAATGAAATAAAATTAAAGAGCGCTTGTTTTTTTGCTTCCAAATCTGATTTGTTTGAATTAAAAAGTGATACTGCAATCTGCTATGTGTTTGTTTGCAAAGAAGCTTTGTTCTCACTTCACGACACACCATGTGCTTTGCCTCCTTCTATCACTAAGCTTTTGCAGGAATACGCTGATGTGTTTCCACAAGAGTTACCAGCCGGGCTTCCACCATTGAGAAGGATTGAGCATCAGATTGACCTCATCCCTGGGGCTTCTTTGCCCAACCGAGCACCATACAGGACCAATCCGGAGGAGACTAAGGAGATTCAGCGGCAAGTACAGGAATTACTCGACAAAGGTTATGTGCGTGAGTCCCTTAGTCCTTGCTCCGTTCCTGTCCTTTTGGTCCCAAAGAAAGATGGATCATGGCGCATGTGTGTAGATTGTCGAGCAATTAATAATATTACCATTAGATATCGTCATCCTATTCCTAGGTTAGATGATATGCTTGATGAACTTAGTGGCTCGATGATTTTCTCTAAAATTGATTTGCGTAGTGGATACCATTAAATTCGCATGAAGCTAGGTGATGAATGGAAAACAGCGTTTAAAACAAAGTTTGGTTTGTATGAGTGGTTAGTCATGTCTTTTGGTCTCAAGAATGCACATAGCACTTTCATGAGATTAATGAATGAGGTTTTACGTGCTTTCATTGGAAGATTTGTGGTAGTATATTTCGATGACATCTTGATCTATAGCGCATCTCTCGAAGTTCATCTTGATCATCTCCGTGCTGTTTTCAATGCTTTACGTGATGCACGCTTATTTGGTAACATTGACAAGTGCACCTTTTGCACGGATCGAGTTTCTTTTTTTGGCTATGTTGTGACACCACAGGGAATTGAAGTTGATCAAGCCAAGGTGGAGGCGATACACAGCTGGCCGACTCCTACCACGGTCACACAAGTACGAAGCTTTCTCGGACTTGCTGGATTCTATCGTTGTTTTGTGAAAGACTTCAGCACCATAGCAGGCCCACTGCATGAGCTTACAAAGAAGGGTGCCCCATTCACATGGGGCAAGGCGCAAGAGGCTGCATTTGCAACTTTGAAGAATAGGTTAACTCATATACCCCTTCTCCAATTACCAGATTTCAGTAAGACTTTTGAATTGGAAAGTGATGCTAGTGGTATTGGATTGGGAGGTGTCTTGTTGCAAGAGGGGAAACCTATTGCTTATTTTAGCAAGAAACTGAATGGGCCTAGTCTGAACTATTCCACTTATGATAAAGAATTATATGCACTGGTACGAACTTTGGAAACATGTCAACATTATTTATGGCCTAAAGAATTTGTTATACATTCTGATCATGAATCTTTGAAGCACATTAAGAACCAAACTAATCTGAACTGTAGGCATGCCAAGTGGGTAGAATTCATTGAGTCCTTTCCTTATGTCATCAAATACAAGAAAGGAAAAGATAATATGTCATTGCGGATGACTTATCTCGCCGTTATAATATGTTGTCCCAACTTGATTTTAAGATTTTTGATTTGGAAACAATTAAAGAACAATATGCTTTTGATGCTGATTTCAAAGATGTGCTGCTGCAATGTAAAGAAGGAAAAACATGGAACAAGTTTATTGTCACTAATGGTTTTGTGTTTTGAACTAACAAATTGTGCATTCCAGCTGGTTCTGTGCGTATCTTACTATTGCAGAAAGCACATGGTGGAGGATTGATGGGAAACTTTGGTGTCAAGAAGACGAGAGACATTTTATCAAGCCATTTCTTTTGTCCAAAGATGAGGAGAGATGTGGAGCGGTTTGTTGCTCGTTGCACCACCTGTCAAAAAGCTAAGTCCTGTCTTAATCCACATGGTTTATACATGCCTCTTCCTGTTCCTAGTGCTCCATGGGAGGATGTTTCTATGGATTTTGTTTTAGGATTGCCTAGAACAAAGAAGGGGAGGGATAGTATTTTTGTTGTTGTCGACAGATTTTCTAAAATGGCACATTTCATACCAGCCATAAAACTGATGATGCTACTCATATTGCCGATTTGTTCTTTCGAGAAGTTGTTCGTTTGCATGGGGTTCCAAACACTATTGTTTCAGATAGAGATGCCAAATTTCTTAGTCATTTTTGGAAAACCTTATGGGCTAAGTTGGGGACAAAATTATTCTTTTCTACCACTTGTCACCCTCAAACTGATGGACAGACCGAAGTAGTGAACCGTAGTTTATCTACCATGCTAAGGGCTGTTCTGAAACATAACATTAAATTATGGGAAGAATGTTTGCCTCATATTGAATTTGCTTACAATCGTTCGCTGCATTCTACTACTAAATTGTGCCCTTTTCAGATTGTATATGGTTTTATTCCTCGTGCTCCCATTGATCTTTTGGCTCTGCCACCTTCAGAGAAATTGAATTTTGATGCTTCTCGCCGTGCTGAATTAATTTTTAAATGCATGAGCAAACTAAATCAAACATTGAGAGCATGAACGCTAAGTATCAACAAGCCGGTAGCAAGGGTAGGAAGTATGTTACTTTTGAACCTGGTGATTTAGTTTGGGTGCATTTGAGAAAGGATAGATTTCCTAATTTGAGAAAATCTAAATTACTACCTAGAGCTGCTGGACCCTTCAAAGTGCTTCGAAAAATTAATGATAATGCATATGAAATTGAGTTGCCTGCACATTTTGGGGTTACTTCCTCTTTTAATATTGCAGATTTGAAACCATATATGGGCGAGGAAGACACATTTGAGTCGAGGACGACTCAATTGCAAGAAGGGGAGGATGATGCGGACATCACTACCGTTGATACAACCACAACACCAGCCCATTCACCACTCTCAGCTAATTAAGGTCCAATGACACGCGCTCGTGCACGTCAACTTAATTATCAGGTGAATTCATTCCTGGCTGTTCAAAGTAATTATATTTCAAATGGGGACCTATTAAAGCCTTGTGATGACCTTGTTATTATTAGGTGCTTGGTAATTGATCCAGCTAGGAGTGATGGAGGGATTAATGCAATAAAGGCTGCTCTATCCGAGGGGAAATCTTGAGGCTGGGGCCATGTAATAAAGAGAGATTTAGACAAATAAGGAAAGGAATAAGGGAAATCTCGTTCAACTTTGCTGCTGGACGAAATTCCCTCTTTCTTCCCCCATTTAAAGATAGATGTGCTATAATAAGGAAAGAAATAGAGGAAATCATATCTTGCCTTGCTGCTGGATGGGTTTCCCTCTTGCTTTCCCTATTAAATGGTAGTCTATCACAGAAAAAGGAAGAGAATAAGGGAGATCACGTCCTACCTTTATTGCTGGACGAATTTCCCTCTTCCCTCCCCTATTTAAGTAGTCCAAGAGCTCCTTGACAGGACGGGTTTTGTTTTCTGTAAGTTTAGCCATGGCTAATTCCTTGTAATGCAAGTGTCGACGAGACCTTCCGATTACTTGAATCAGAACCCCAAGTTTTTCACACCCGTGAGTGTTTGCTTGTTATCTTGTTCTTGCTTGTTCTTTGATTGCTTGCAGGTTCAAGGCTGTTCTTGGCACGGCAAGTACAACAACAACAGGAGCCGGTGTAACTATCGCTAAGGCGCAGCATCCTTGTGGTTGTTGTAATCGGGTAGCACAACGTCGACCTCCACCCAAATCGTAGTTACCAGGAGACGGTGTAACTGTCGCTCAAGGCGCCACACCATTCTGGTTGTGGTAATCGGGCAGCCAACGTCGGCCTCCACCAAATTCGTTCATTACCAACATCTCTCATCGAAAGATAGGGCGTCCCCCGTACCCGTTGGGTTCATCACCTGTCGCATGTAGAATCAAGTTGTATGAACTTGATAGAGCGAAAGAGGTTGTCGGTGAGTGAATGGTGGGTCTCGGTGTTCATCCCCATCTTACAGATAGTTTTACTTCTTCACAACTTGAAACGAGTGAACGGTGGGTCTCTTGACGTTTTTTGCCTCTCACAAGGTAGTTTCATTTCATTTTAACTTGAAACAAGTGAATGGTGGGTCTTGAGGTTCCAATCAAAACCTTTTAGGATAGTTTCATTTTCTTTACTCTTGAAACGAGTGAGCGGTGGCTCTCAATATTAATTCCTTACATGCAAAGGTAGTTTTGCTTCGTATAAACTTGACCAACAGAATGTGGTTATTATTTGCATCTGTCGCATGTAGAATCAAGTCGTTTGAACTTGACAGAGTGGAAGAGGTTGTCGGTGTTTGTACACAACTTTCATAGCTATATTAACATTGTTTGAACTTGAAATGAGCAAGCAACGAATGGTAGTTTCTATTACCACTTTCAAATATATTTTTACCTCTTTTGAACATGAAACGAGTGAATGGTCTCGGTGTTCATCCGTATCTTGAAGATAGTTTTACTTCTTCACAACTTGAAACAAGCGAATAGTGGGTCTCAACGTTTGTTTGGCTCTCACAAGGTAGTTTAATTTCATATCGACTTGAAACAAGTGAATAGTGGGTCTTGAGGTTCCAATCAAAGCCTTTCAGGATAGTTTCATTTTCTTTACTATTGAAACAAGTGAGCAGTGGCTCCCAAGATTAATTCCTAACTTTCAAAGGTGTTGTCACTTCGTTTAAACTTGACACGAAGGAATGTGGTTATCATTATTGGTTTGAACATTCAAAGGTACTCTAATATCTTTTAGACTTCATATGAGCTAAATGTTATTTTTGAAGACATTTGCATATGTCAAATGTAGTATCAAGTTGTTGGAACTTAATAGCACGAATGTTGTTGTCAGTGCTTGTTACAAACTTCTTCCATAGCTACATTAACATTGTTTGAACTTGAAACGAGCAAGAAACAATTGGTAGTTGATGTTACCACTTTCAAATGTACTTTTACCTCTTTTGAACATGAAACGAGTGAATGGTGGGTCTCGGTGTTCATCCGCATCTTACAGGTAGTTTTACTTCTTCACAACTTCAAACAAGTGAACGGTGGGTGTTAACGTTTATTTAGATCTCTTGAAACTTTGAAATGTACTTTTACATCTTTCGAACATGAAACAACTGAATGGGGGGTCTCAGTGTTCATCCACATCTTAAAGGTAGTTTTACTTCTTCACAACTTGAAATGAGTTACTGGTGGGTCCTGACATTTTTTGGCTCTCACACAAGGTTGTTTCATTTCATTTCAGCTTGAAACAAGTGAATGGTGGGTCTTGAGGTTCCATTAAAAATCCATCAGGATAATTTCACATTGTTTACCCTTGAAGCGAGTGAGCGGTGGCTCCCAAGATTAATTCCTAACTTTCAAAGATAGTTCCGCTTCGTTTAAATCGACGCAACGTGGTTATCATTATTTATTTGCAACATTCAAATGTACTGTAATATCTTTGGGACTTTAGATGAGCTAAGTGTTATTTTTTAAGACATTTGCATCTGTCACATATAGTATTAAGTTGTTTGAACTTGATAGAGCGGAAGTGGTTGTCGGTGCTGTTTGCAACTTTCAGAGCTATAATAACATTGTTTGAACTTGAAACGAGCAAGTGACCAATAATAGTTGATGTTACCACTTTCAAATGTACTTTTATCTTATTTGGACATGAAACAATTGAATGGTGGGTCTCGGTGTTCATCCGCATCTTAAATTTAGTTTTACTTCTTCACAACTTGAAATGAGTGAACGGTGGATGTTAACGTTTGTTTGGATCTCTTGAAACTTTCAAATGTACTTTTACATCTTTTGAATATGAAATGAGTGAATGGTGGGTATCGGTGTTCATCCACAACTTACTGGTAGTTTTACTTCTTCACAACTTGAAACGAGGGAATGACAGGGCCCGCCGTCCCGGTCCACGGGGACGGGGCACATCGCTCAGGAATCGCATTGGTTGGTGCCGTGTTATGCGGCACCCAACAGCACACATATAAGGAACACTGTATTACATAAATCAAAAGCGGAAGCTTACAATTGTTCTTTGTAATTAATTTACATAAAATAGCTACAACGGCAGTCTATAAACAGCTCACATCGAATAACTAAGAAGCACTCGAGAAGAGGTCCCGCCCGCGGACTCCTCTCGCTAGCAACACGAAGACATGGCAGCGGCTAGGTCCTCCGTGTATAACATGACTCGGACATTTCCGAATCTCACCGGACAACCTTCTTTATAGCGTCGTATTAACCTGCAAAACCACTCATATAGCAAGAGTAAGCACAAAAGCTCAGCAAGACTTAACCGTCTCTCCTATGACATGCAACTCTACATGGGAGTAACCTAAGACTTAAACATGTCATCTGCGAAACGACTCGCCTACGAGTTCATCCTTAACTTTCAGATTTTAGCCATAATAGTAGTGACCTTGCGCCCAACAGCATTGAAACTCTACTGTCGGTGCCCTCGATATGGGGTACCCCCGCGTACAGGGGAAAATGTCTAAGTACCTCGCCCTTCTCCGCAGGGAGAGCTCCGAAGGCGCCACGTGTCCAGCGGGGCCGGACCTCCCTCTCCTCAGAGGAGAGCTCCGGACCCGCCACGTGGCCAACTGAGCCGGACCTCCCCCCTCCGCGGGGAGAGCTCCGAAGGCTCCACGTGTCCCGCGGGACCAGACCTCCCTCTCCTCAGAGGAGAGCTCCGGGCCCGCCACGTGGCCAGCAGCAGCCGGACCTCCCCCCACCGCGGGGAGAGCTCCGAAGGCTCCACGTGTCCCGCAGGGCCGGACCTCCCTCTCCTCAAAGGAGAGCTCCGGGGCCGCCACGTGGCCAGCAGAGCAACGCTGCCTGCCCCCGCGCGGTAGGAAGCAGGAGTAAAGGCGCGCCATGCCTTGCCCGTACAAGGTATTCAAGGCCCGCGCCTTCCCAAGGCACGGAGACGTGGAGCACGCCTCTGTCAGGTGCCGTTGCACCCAGTTGCATCACAGACTGGCGCGCCGTGTCAGAGCCTGCCCGCCATTTAACATAGCGACAAGACATCCCCTGCCGCCCCTGCCATCATCAACCACTACGACTAGCTTGCGGCATGGGCAGGGCGGCAGAACGAAGACTCGGAAGCCTTTGTTAGAGACAACTACCGGCATAACTACAGATACGGTAGATGGCAGGAAATCTCCCCGGTACCACCTGTCGGGTCCCGAGCCCACCTTGTAAGCCGCTCGAGCCTTGGACTATAAAAGGCTCGGGTAGGCAACGTTAGCGAGGGTTCGAACTCTGTTGACTCGCACTCTAGCCATCTCGCACCCTCAAGCTCAAGACTCCGGTTCTGAGCAGCAAGCAATACAGCGAGCATCTCTGAACCACGTAAAACTCCCTGTGTCAAGCTTCTCCCTCAATCGTCCCTAACGCTGAAGCTCTCCGCAAGTGACTAGCCCCTCCAAAAAAGAACCTCCGTGGGCTGCCCAGTGCAGGCCCGGGGGAAGTGTCGGCTACACACTTCGACATTTGGCGCGCCAGGTAGGGGGCTTTTCCCTTGCGCGACGAGCTTCTGCCGGCGAAGATGACGAAGCTTCCTTCAGCGGCAAGCTCTCCTCCCCCGCGTTCACGACGGACAGTGACTAGCGGGGACTACGTCTCAACATACTCTGGACGGAGTGCGTCGGCGCAAGCTGGAAGCCAGCAGCCGACTCCGGCAACGCAGGCTCCAGCGAGCGTGAGATCCTCTGCAGCGCTGAGCGTGCCCCACGGGGCCCCGCTAGCTGCAGCAAGAGCGCTACTGCATAATCCGTCTGCTGGGGATGCGCCTCAGTCAGCGACTCGGCAGTGGATTCGCGAGGTAGACCGTCTCGTCATCGCCGCCGCAAACCCTCGGCTTCGGCGGGGACGACGCCCCGACCAACCGGCTGTGTCGCTGACGCGCACGCCAACGGTTGACGGGCAGACGGCGGATTCCTGCTCCACCAAGTACCCATCGACGGACCTGAGGGCGGAGCTGGAACGATGCCACTTGGGCAAAGACGCCCGAGTGTTCATTGAGCGACGACGAGAAAGGCGTTGCAACCAGGAGGCTGGTGACAGCATGACGTCTGCCTCAACCCTGCCTGAGGCGCAGATGTTTGCCGCGCGATCTCTGCCCCAGGCTTACGCCACGCAGCATATGCCCTGCAAATGGTGCCCCCGGTCTATGGCGCAGCCTTGCCCATACCAGGGTACACGGTGCCAGCAGCGAACCAAGTGTTCGCGGCACCAACGCTGACAAAACCCCACGGTCTTGTCGAGCCAGGATCAAACTGAGGGGTGCTGCATTGCACAACACCGGATAACACACATCAAAGGTACAAAGCGGAAGCAAAACTTTTATTACATAAAGTGAGTTATGAACATTTGTACATCAAAATAAGTCCAGTCTACACTCACGGACGTAGACTACGAATCAAGTTCACGTTCAGCCCGTGAACGTGTCATTGCTATCACACACGCACACTAACACGGCGGCGTGCACGACTCCCACTCGACGGGGTTCCCCTCCTGGGGTTCCGTCTCTTCCTCGGGAGTCCCTTCCTCATAGAACCCTGCAAAAGCTTCAAACACAAGCAGTGAGCATGAAGGCTCAGCAAGACTGACCCCTCTCTCGTAAACATGGAACTTCTACATGAGGGTTGATAGGTTACATGAGGTAAAAATCATTTGCAAGGACTCGCCTAATTAGTAGAACCTTACTTTCAAGTTTTAGCAGCAGGTTATGGAGAACCTTACGCTAAGGCACATGAGATAGCCGCAATCAAACAAGAAACGCATTTCTCTCATGTACTTTGCCCAAAGTTTAAAAGAACTTTAATAAGCTCTAAACTACAGTAAATCATTACCAAGCAAAGTCTATCTTTCAATCAACAATATTTTAATATGTAACTAGCATGTTCTTTCTACGTCACGGTACAGTGAACAAGTGGTACTCACTGACCGCGAGGGACGGCGATTATAATCGATTTACACCTGCAGTGTTACCCGAACAACCCGTCACGTACACCCGTACTCGATGTTGCCTACAACAACCATCACAGACGACGTACGCAACTACCTTTCGCCCGTTAGCCAAATGTTGAACCGGTCCGATCGTCCCGAGCAAGAGGTCTCTGCACGCGCATCTCAGTGCCGCCAGCCGATTTACACCTTGAGCTCTCAACCTACCCTCTGAATGACCAGCTATGACTCAACACCCAGCTACCCGAGTTACATCGGTTTCCCGGTTCCCATATAGCCGGTAGGTCTTCGGTACTGTTCTAGCTTATTCAACAGGCCCGCACACGGCTCGGTCCTCAATCGACCCAAGCGGAGCTATAGCACACAGGCCCCAAAGTCCTGTTGCCCTTACCCTCCGCTCGGTCTCATCTTTCTTGCCATGTGTATCATGTGCTATTTCTACCAAGAGTCGAGTGCATCTAGCCTATGCTCGCGAGTAGTTCCAACTACTTGACTTGTACCGAATCCTACCCTAACTTAGCTTTGCAGTAGCTAACGGGGTCTTGCAATCCTAAACCCAACTCATGGTTTTCTTGGCTATGCACTTGGGTTTCCAAACCAGACTCTAATGCAAGGAATAATATCATTCAAGTATGTGCTCAAAACAATAAAAATTTGGAAAAGGGGAATGAAAACCGGAGCTTGTCTTGCTGCTCTTGGTCGTATACAAGGATATGCAAGGATATGTATTAATTTAAATGCATTTGATTGAATTTAAACTTGTGAAGTCTATAACTCTTACTAGACAGACCCAATGACTGTAAAACTTTTACTGTGGCTTGGTTACAACCTAAACAGAGACTTGGTCAAGTTTTAGTTGCAGCAAAGCTCATTTTAGCCCTCCAGAATTAATTATGTACTTGACCTTAATTGAAGGCTTTTAGGATGTTCTAAGGAGTTTCATGAAACAAATTATGACTTTCTGTAAACTAGATTTTCAGAGGGTTCTAATGGAGTTGGTTTCACTTAATTTGAAGGTTCCTAGCTAAAGATATGAGCTAAACAATTTCAGAGGAAATTCTGGAAATGTTTCTGAACATTTTCTATTTTCTCTGGAACAGTTTCACTAATCACACCATTAGGTGGATCAAATGAGCTCAAATGGATCTGAAGTTTTTATGGTAGTTCAGGGATATTTTGGTGAACATCCCAGCAAAACTTCAGAATTTTCCTCCAAATGGTTCTCCAGTTAAAAATCCAAACAATTTAATTAATTCTGGAGAAATAAGGATTTAAATGAAGTGAAACTTGATTTGCTGGAAAGTTCTCAGAGATCTGAATCCAACAAAATTTGGTTCACTCGATTTGGAGCTTTCTAGCCAAAGTTATGAGGATTTGAAGTTTGACTGAAATCTGAAAATCGGGGAAAAAGTTTAAATCTGCCGGGGCCCGCGGGGACACGTGTTGGGCGCGGAGGCGACAGCACACTGAGGTCCACATAGTTTTTGCATGCCAGCACATCAGATCCAGGCTGCAGCCCGATCCCGATTTAAAATATCTGCCGCTGACAGCTGGGGTCCACCCCCTTCGTCTACCTCTTGCCGCCCGCGCTCTGACGCCGGGGTACCTCACCGGAGAGCTCACCGGCAGCTTCTGTGGAGCTCCAAACTTTACGATTTTGGCCGCTCCTGCCTACTTTCACTCGGGGAACAGGATTCTGGGCTCAGCTCGTCATGACAATGGCCGGTGCATGGTCGGCGACGAGCCGCCGCCTCGGGAAGACTTCGGCCGTGTCGGCCGACCTCCTTAGCACCTCGATCACTCGAGCAACCGGTCGGGGAGCATCAGTGGACCTTAGAGAAGGTCGACATGAGCTTGAAGAAGCTCGGGGGAGACCCGAAGTAGGCTCTCACCGTGCGCCCGATGCCTCCCACAAGCTCCGCCTTCGGCAATCATCAAAATACGCCGGGTACAGGGGTTTTTAAGCCAAAGTTTGCGAAGGCAACTTGTGCGCTACGGGTCTAGTTTGTGTGGGAGCGAATTGAGGCCCTCTAATCCTTTCTAGAGTATGAATTCGACAGAACCGTACCCGAAGGTCGGTCTGTGCCCAGAAAGGGGAAAACTGGAAATTCGTCGCCGGTGAGCAAGCGCTCGGGCTGTGGCTCGGGGGTGAGCAGCACCGATCACTAGCGCGTCCAAGGGTGCCTTGGCTCGGGCGTGACAACCTCCCGGTTGGGCTGTCCACGGGAGCCCGAAGTGCGATGGTTTTAGGTCACCGAACTAAACGCTCGGTATAGCCGAGATCGACAGGTTTTAGCTGAGTTCTAGCAACGGGGAAGAACGAGGATGGTTCCTAGTACCTTGCCGTAGCTCTGGAGGGGACGCAGAGGCTGTGATCGGAGCTCTCCGATCGGTTCTGAGCGGCGGAGGAAAATTCCCGGCTCTGTGTTCTTGTGAGGAGGAAATGGCGATAGCTTCGGCCGAGGAGGGGGAAGAACGCCTTAAGAAGGTGCTGAACCGACTCGCGCCCGCGTGTGGCCAAGCAGCTGCTGGCGCGGCTGCCTCCTTCTGTGGCGATCGCAGCTGCTGCTCGGCGACCCGAGTGAGAAAAGTCTCAGTCGGTTGAATCATCCCTGTGGCTGACATGTGGGTCCATTTTCATTTTTAACCTCTGAGATTAACTCCTCATCACTGTTGTAAACAGTAAGCCCTAAAATACTCATGATGATTCAAACTATTAACCCATGAGCCATTTGAATTGATTAGGATTCAAATTAGGTTTGGTTTGCATGAATTTCAGCACATGTTCAGTTTGAAATTCAAATAAAGTTTGAATTTGCCCCACTTAGCTCATGTCAAGATCAACTCCAAATGGAGTGAAAATTGGTGTGTGAGCTCACAAAAATGTTCTGAATAAGAATATGCCTCCCACTTTTTAATTCATGGGATAAAAACAGTTTGAATTTGAATATGGTTTAAAACTGCTCTCTTTCTAGCTATACCCAAAATGATCTTAAAATATTTTGAATTTGGGTCAAACTTGGCATAGATATTTCCTAACACAATGTGGGAGTTTTCACATGCCCAGCCCCTATATATCACATGTGGGAATTACCACTTTTGCAATATGTGAGTTCATTCCCTAATGAGCATGTCGATGGTGGTTACTTGCTCTTCCAATGTGTTTATCAACTTGCTACAAATGAGGTGTGTGTGTGTGGTGATGACACTTCAAACATGTGTCAAAAACTGAGGCCCTTACATTCTCCCCCCTTAAAAGAATCTCGTCCCGAGATTATAAGGTGAAAATGAGAGAGAGAGAACGGTGGAGAATTACCGGATATGCGACGTGAAAAAGTCGGGGTAGTTAACGCGAAGAAATCCTTCGCTCTCCCATGTCGCTTTGTCCACGGAGTGATTACTCCATAGAACTTTGTAGAACCACAACGTACGGTTGCGTGTGATTCGGGCCTTCTCGTCAATGATCTGAACCGGTTCCTCCCGATAGGTGAGATCCGGTTGCAGGTCTTCAATGTCCTCCAGCTGAACGGTAGTAGATAGCTTAAGACATTTCCTCAGCTAGGAAATGTGAAAGACGTCGTGCATACCGGAAAGTGCTTCTGGTAATTTCAGCCGGTATGCTACTGATCCACATCTTTCGGCAATCTGGAATGGACCGATGAATCGGGGTGCCAACTTTCCTCTCACCCCAAATCTGTTTACACCCTTCATTGGAGACACACGTAGGTATACGTGATCCCCGACTTTGAATTGTAATGGGCGTCTTCTCCGGTCCGCATACTGTTTCTGACGGGATTGGGCGGCTTTCAGGTTCGCTTGAATCAGTCAAACCTTTTCTTCCGCGTTGTTGACAAGGTCAATCCCGAAGGTGACCCTTTCGCCAGACTCACACCAATTCAGTGGTGTGCGGCATTTCCTCCCGTATATTGCTTCATAAGGCGCCATCTTGATGCTGGCTTGGTATCCATTGTTGTACGAGGACTCGGCTAACGGCAAGTGATCATCCCAATTCTTGCCGTGGTTGATAGCACAAGCTCGTAGCATGTCTTCTAAGATCTGATTTACCCGCTCGATTTGCCCGTCCGTCTGCGGGTGGTACGCTGAACTACGGATCACCTTCGTCCCCAAGGCAGCGTGTAGCTGCTCACAAAAACGGGACACAAATAAAGTGCCCCGATCCGATATGATTGTACGGGGTACGTCGTACAAGCATAGGATCCGTGAGATGTACAATTCAGCATACTTCTTGGCGTTGTAGTTGGTGTTGACCGGGATGAAATGAGCAACTTTGGTAAGCCGGTCGACGATCACCCACACCGAATCATGCTTCTGAAAAGTGGTGGGTAAACCGACGATGAAGTCCATGCTCACATCCTCCCACTTCCAGGCAGGAACGCCTAGTGGTTGTAGCAGTCCCGGTTTCCGCATATGGTCTGCCTTCACCCTTCGACATGTATCGCACTCGGACACGTACTTCGCGATCTCCCGCTTCATTCATGTCCACCAAAACTTGCTTCTGAGTTCTTGATACATTTTGTTGCTGCCGGGGTGAATAGAAAATTTTGATAAGTGAGCCTCATCAAAAATTTTCTTCCGTAGCTCCGGGTTACGGGGTACGACGATCCGGTTCTTGAACCATAGGACGCTGTCTCTGTCCTTCCGGAAACATTTTAACTCCCCACTGTCTACACGTCTCCGCAAATGCGACATGCCCTTGTCATGTTTCTGAGCTGCCGCTATCTCTTCACGGATGGTGAGGATCAAAGCTAGGTTGTAGAGAGCTCCATGTGGAATTACATGCAGTGGTGGTTCGCTCTCTCCCAACGGTGTGATGGTCAGATTGTTGACGTGTGACTTGCGGCTTAGCGCATCTGCCACTACGTTTGCCTTGCCCGGATGATAATGGATCTCTATTTCATAATCCTTTATCAATTCTAACCATCTTCGTTGCCTCATGTTCAGATCCTTCTGAGTGAATATATACTTGAGACTTTTGTAGTCGGTATATAGATGTACGAGGTTACCGAGTAGGTCGTGCCTCCACATCTTCAGTGCAAGTACCACGGCAGCGAGCTCCAAGTCGTGAGTTGGATAATTCTGCTCATGGTTTCTAAGCTGCCGTGATCCATACGTGACCACTCTTCGATCTTGCATCAGCACACATCCGATCCCAATGCCGGATGCATCGCAGTACACATCGAACGGTTTTGTTGTGTCTGGCTGCGCCCAAACCAGTGCTGATGTCAGGTGCTTGACTAAAGTCTTGAATGCTGTTTCATATGCCGGACTCCAAACATATTTGATAGCCTTCTTCAGTAGCTCTGTCATTGGCTTGGCAATCTTCGAGAAGTTCGGAATGAACCTCCGATAATATCCCGCGAGTCCGAGGAAACACCGTACCTCGTGAACAGTTCTCGGGGATTTCCAATTCAGCACTTGAGTGATCTTGCTTGGGTCTACAGCGATACCCTCCGCTGAGATGATATGCCCGAGAAAAGGCACTTGCGATATCCAAAACTCGCATTTGCTAAATTTCGCGTATAGCTTGTGATCCCGCAGCCGTTGCAAGACTATACGTAGATGTGTCTTGTGATCTTCCTCCGACTTGGAATATACCAGTATGTCGTCGATGAAGACCACGACAAACTTGTCCAGCTCCAGCATGAATACCGAATTCATCAAATACATGAAGTGAGCTGGAGCATTGGTGAGGCCGAAGGACATGACCAGGTACTCATAAGGTCCGTACTTCGTCGAGAAAGCCGTCTTTGGAATGTCCTCCGCCCTTATCTTAATCTGATGGTACCCGGATCTTAAGTCCATATTGGAAAAGATCTTTGCTTCGGCCAACTGATCAAACAATCATGTCGATCTGTGGCAACGGGTACTTGTTCTTGATGGTTACGGCATTTAATGGACGATAGTCCACGCAAAGCCGCAACATCTCATCCTTCTTCTTCACAAATAATGCCGAACAGCCCCATGGCGAGGAGCTCGACCTAATAAAACTCTTCTCCAGCAGGTCCGTTAGCTGGGTCTTCAATTCAGCCAATTCCTTGGGCGCCATCTTGTACGGCCTTCAGGATATTGGCATGGTTCCCGACGCAAGTTCAATCTTGAACTCCACCTCTCTATTGGGCGGCATCCCCGGCAAATCATCCGGGAACACGTCAGGGAACTCTCGGACCACTGAAATATCTTCCAATCTGATGGTTGTGGCTTGATAGACACTTGGAAGTTTTATTTCTGGACTGTCCAGAAATAAGGAATGAGATTCATGCACTTTTGAGTTCAAGTGCACAACTCGGAGGACGGTGTCTAAAACAGCGCCGTGGCGGGTTAACCACGACATCCCTAAAACGACATCGACCTTTTGTCCCTCTAGGATTATGAGAGACGTAGAGTAAACTCTACCCTCTAAGCACAATGGCGCTTTTGGGACCATCATGCTTGCTAAAATTTTCCCACCCGGTGAACAGATCACATAATGACTATCGGTGAGTAGTATTTGCAAGCTATATTTATCAATGAAAGCTTGGCTAATGAAGCTATGCGTGACGCCTGAATCAAATAGTACTATGGCGGGATGCTGGTGGAGTTGGAACATACCCGCAAGGATTGACTTACCCTCCGGCACGTCCTCTATGGCAAGCTGGTGAACGGTGCCGGGCCTAGGGTTTGCCCGCCGCGCATTAGTAGGGTTCCGGGGTTGATTCCTCCCCGGAAACGGTGGTGCAACTCCGCCGCCTTGCCTCTCCGAACAACTGCTGGCGAAGTGTCCTGGACGACCACACTTGTAACATGTGGCCGCTGCTTGTGCGGTGCTCGGGGGACGAAACCCGGCATGTGCTGCTGAGGTGCATAAGCACGCGGCATCGCCTGCTGCTGCTGTTGTTGTTGCGGAGGTGGTACTGGCTGTGCCGGCCTGAACGCCGGTGAAGGGTACGGCCGACTGCGGAACGGCATCGACCTGTGGGGTGGCTGCCAGCGTGGACCTGATGGTGGGCGATTCACCATCCGAAACTTCTAAGAAGGACCGCCTCCTTCTCTGCTGCTTTGCGGCGCGCTTTGCTTTCTTTCCGCCGCCGCTAACTCCTTGCCGGAGTCCTCCTGAACAATCGCAGTATCAATTATGTCGTTGAGGCTGCCGCGATTGAACATCACCAATTTGTCCTTCAAGAGCGGATTAAGCCCCTGGAAAAAGTGGTCCCGCCACTTCTCGTCGGTATCTGCGTGATACGACGCATAGAGCGCGAGATCGTTGAACGCCCTGGAGTATTCCAGCGCGTTCCGGCTCCCTTGCTGCAGGTGTAGAAACTCCTGCGTCTTTCTCTTTATCAATCCTGGCGGTATGTGATAGGCCCTGAAGGCCGTCCGGAACTCCGTCCAGGTCATAACTCGATCGGTGGGCTGTGAAGCACAGAAGTTTGCCCACCACGTGCTCGCGGATCCTTGGAGCTGCTGGACCGTGAACTGAGTCTTGCGCTGCTCACTTATCTGGAGCAGCCCGAACTTCATCTCTATTACGCGGAGCCAGTTGCCCGCGTCAAGAGGTTCATCCGCCCTTGAGAATACCGGGGGATGAGTCGCTAGGAAGTCAGAGTAGGAGCTCTGTTGACGCTCCTCACGGTCTTGACGTCTCTCTGGGCGAGACGTATTAGCGATGAGAGTCTGCAGCAACTCCGTGTGCTGCTGATGTGAACCCGCCATTGCCGCGACGATGTCGGCCAATGTAACCGTTGGCAGTGGCGGTGGCGGTGTTTGCTGTTGCTGTTGCTGTCCCGAGGAATCCTCGGGAGGCTGTTGGGAGGTCTCTCCCCCTTGGCTAGTACCCCCAACGTCCGGGTTGGCACGAGTACGCGTCATTCTGAAATCTAAAACAGCAGCGATTAGCACAAGTCTTACTTAAAATTCCATATGCAACAGTAGCTATTGAAGTGACACATGATTAATTTGCACAACATTCACATATATTGATAAAGCATAAACTTTATACAAGATACATTATTCTCGGTTCTCCGAGAAGTCGTACTCATGTCGTCACTACCTATACATACGCTACTGCTACACGACATGTCACTGATTACAAAAGTTGGGTTACACTACTCTAGCTGCCCTACTTGGCAACTGTAACCCCCTACTCGGAGTAGAACTCGACCTCCTGCGGGTCGTCCTCCTCCGGTACCTCTGCTGGTGGCTCTGGATCTACCACCTCTTCTCCCATCCCGGGTTCTCCCATTGCTAGAAGACCCAAGACCACCAGAGGTACGAGGTCCTGTAATGCATGTACCTCGTCCATGGCTTGGTTGTAGTCTTCTTCCTAGCCTTGCCCTTCCTCAATAGCGTCGTCCCGCTCTTGAGCAAGGTCCTCATTCTGCTGGGTTAAAGTCTATACCAGCTCTTGCAACGCCACGATGTCGACACGGCTTTTCCTCTTCGCCTTCGTTAGACGATGCAACTGATTGTGCTGTTCATTCAGTCGCTTGATCGTCGGAAGGAGCACATTGCGGAGTGCACTGTGAGCACTCTCGAAATGGTCTCTACGGCTTGTGCTCTCCTTGAGCTTTGCAGCGAGATGCTCCGTATAACAGCTTGACTGTCTATCACGGCATTTTCCGCCCTCATCTGGAGGCTAAGGTTTGCCTCCGTGGGGCTGTACCTTGGGCAACCCGGATCGGCTGCCTCCCAGTACCTCCCTTCCCACACATGATGAGCTCATCCTTCCACTGGAACGAGCGCGTATGGAGTGCCCTCCATAGCCTTCACGTGTAGTTGGCATAAACGTGACATGGTGTCACGGGCTGCCACTTGCCACATCCCTTCCGGTTGTCTACCTCTCACCGTGACGGTGAACGGCACCCAACTGGGTGGCGTAGGTCCTGTAGGGACTTCGACATGGATTGTCCACGTCTTGTTCCCCTCTTCGCCTTCTTCCTTGGTGAAGTACTGCGGCATCTGGTTGTATCCGAAATATTGAAGCATCTGCCTCAATGCCTCCGGATAGCCGCTGTGGTGAGAACAGTGAGATTCCACCCACCCGTTCTCCAACTGTTTGTCTGCTGTCATCTGTAAAATATATTTGAAAAATGTCAAATATTTATTTAAACAGTAAACCATTGAGTTATAACATAAGACATGTCATTGAACCCATAAAACTTGGGAACATAGTTCAAATTTAAACAAATTTGACTGCTGATCTGCTGTCCAACATGACAGCCCTGACCAGTTTCCATTTCAACCTGATTTAGGCCATGTTAAAGCAAAACCAATTCTAGAGCTCAACATCAAAGTTAAAGCTAACTTCAATAGCTTTCCAGAAAGTATTTGTTTAGCCTAAGATCTGTCCTGGTTCAAAAGTTATAAGATGTCGAAGTTAACAGAATTTCTGGAGAAAATTGGACAGCACCTCCCTGCTTTGGGTACTGATTTAATCCAAGAATTCCAGTTAATTCTGCTCTCAATCTGACAAAACTTTCTGTTACAAAGTTGTAGCCCATCTCATAAGCTTTCCAGAACTACATCATTTTCTATTTTCGGATCTTTATGCAGAAAGTTATGCTTAATTTACAGAGAGTTTACAGAGAGTCTTTGCTCTGCTCTGTTTTCTAGACAGTTTCAACTCTACTGCATTTTTCGATTGGTTAAGAGATGAAACACCTCTGGACCTCAACAGAAGAGTTGTAAATCTCTTCTCAAGCTTTCCAGAAATGCATCATATGATCCCAACCTCAAAAGAACTCAACCTCTAACCTCTAATTCAGCTGAAAACAAAGTGCTCTGTCCTTAGCAACCTATAAGTTGAAAACTCGTTAACTTTGAATATCCTGATTAAGGGAAGAGGTTACAACAAAGTTTTAGTGCTTTGGATTAAAACCTTCAAGTTTTATAATAAAGTTATTCATATAGTGGAGTGTGACGTCGATGCGTCACCAAATCATGTCGGTATTACGTCCTCACAAAGAAAAAACCTATACCGTACTTAGCTGGCTTCGTTATTTCAGTGGCACTAAACGTCACTCGCACACGGATGCTACACGTCTACCATTTCGTGGTTAGACTACCTGCAGAAACTCACACAATCGTCAGACTCGGCTGCACACCGAGTCCGGTATCCATACAGTTCGTACACCCGGCCGTCATCACTCGCCCGGATGTTCTCAATCCAAACACGCCTTAGTTACGTGTTCACGTTTCAGACCACGTGACGGGGTCTCCCAGATTGCACCACGCACGCCAGGGACAGACGTTGCTCGAATACCCCAAACGACATGAAGAGTCGTAGAGGATATCAAAGCGGGTCGGGTTACCTACCACCCATGGGGCTCCACCCTTCAGCTTGTGCGCACTGGTGGACAGCGCTTACGCGCACCCCCCAAGACATAAACGTCCCGAGATGCACGATTTTCTGACATAGTCAAATAGGTTAGTATGCCACTTTCTATACACTAATAACATCCTTATACGGGCTACTAACTCGTTTCTCACTGGATTTTTTTGAAAAAGGTGACCTTTTTAGTGCGTTAAACCTCAAGCAAGCTCTGATACCAATGCTGACATGACCCCACGGTCTTATCGAGCTAGGATCACGCTGAGGGGTGCTGCGTTGCACAGCACCGGATAACACACATCAAAGGTACAAAGTGGAAGCAAAACTTTTATTACATAAAGTGGGTTACGAACATTTGTACATCAAAATAAGTCCAGTCTACACTCACGGGCGTAGACTACGCATCAAGTTCACGTTCAGCCCGTGAACGTGTCCTTGCTAGCACACACGCACACTAACACGGCGGCGTGCACGACTCCCACTCGACGGGGTTCCCCTCCTGGGGTTCTGTCTCTTCCTCGGGAGTCCCTTCCTCATAGAACCCTGCAAAAGCTTCAAACACAAGAAGTGAGCACGAAGGCTCAGCAAGACTGACCCGTCTCTCCTAAACATGGAACTTCTACATGAGGGTTGATAGGTTACATGAGGTAAAAATCATTTGCAAGGATTCGCCTAATTAGTAGAACCTTACTTTCAAGTTTTAGCAGCAGGTTGTAGAGAACCTTACGCTAAGGCACATGAGAGAGCCGCAATCAAACAAGAAACGCATTTCTCTCATGTACTTCGCCCAAAGTTGAAAGGAACTTTAATAAGCTCTAAACTACAGCAAATCATTAACAAGCAAAGTCTATCTTTCAATTAACAATATTTTAACATGTAACTAGTCTGTTCTTTCTACGTCACGGTACAGTGAACAAGTGGTACTCACTGACCGCGAGGGACGGCGATTATAATCGATTTACACCTGCAGGGTTACCCGAACAACCCGTCACGTACGTCCGTACTCGATGTTGCCTACAACAACCATCACGGACGCCGTACGCAACTACCTTTTGCCCGTTAGCCAAATGTTGAACCGGTCCAATCGTCCCGAGCAAGAGGTCTCTGCATGCGTATCTCAGTGCCGCCAGCCGATTTACACCTCGAGCTCTCAACCTACCCTCTGAACGACCAGCTATGCCTCAACACCCAGCTACCCGAGTTACATCGGTTTCCTGGTTCCGATATAGCCGGTAGGTCTTTGGTACTGTTCTAGCTTGTTCAATAGGCCCGCACACGGCTCGATCCTCAATCGACCTAAGCAGAGCTATAGCACACAGGCCCTAAAGTCCTGTTGCCCTTACCCTCCGCTTGGTCTCATCTTTCTTGCCATGTGTATCATGTGCTATTTCTACCCGAGTCGAATGCCTCTAGCCTATGCTCGCGAGTAGTTCCAACTACTCGACTTGTACCGAATCCTACCCTAACTTAGCTTTGCAGTAGCTAACGGGGTCTTGCAATCCTAAACCCAACCCATGGTTTTCTTGGCTATGCACTTGGGTTTCCAAACCAGACTCTAATGCAAGGAATAATAGCATTCAAGTATGTGCTCAAAACAATAAAAATTTGGAAAAGAGGAATGAAAACCGGAGCTTGCCTTGCTGCTCTTGTTTGTAGGCTAGCTGCTCCGCCGGAGTAACGAAGTCTAGGACTTAGAGTTCCTCCTCGACCTTAGTGACTACATGATATACAAGGATATGTATTAATTTAAATGTATTTGATTGAATTTAATCTTTTGAAGTCTATAACTCTTACTAGACAGACCTAATGACTGAAACTTTTACTGTGGCTTGGTTACAACCTAAACAAAGACTTGGTCAAGTTTTAGTTGCAGCAAAACTCATTTGAGCCCTCCACAATTAATTATGCACTTGACCTTAATTGAAGGCTTTAGGGTGTTCTAAGGAGTTTCATGATACAAACTATGACTTTCTGAAAACTAGATTTTCAGAGGGTTCTAATAGAGTTGGTTTCACTTAATTTGAAGGTTCCTAGCTAAAGATATGAGCTAAACAATTTCAGAGAAAATTCTGGAAATGTTTCTGAACATTTTCTATTTTCTCTGGAACAGTTTCACTAATCACACCATTAGGTGGATCAAATGAGCTCAAATGGATCTGAAATTTTTATGGTAGTTCAGGGATATTTTGGTGAACATCCCAGCATAATTTCAGAATTTTCCTCCAAAGGGTTCTCCAGTTAAAATTCCAAATAATTTAAACTTTGACGAATTAATTCTGGGGAAATAAGGATTTTCATGAAGTGAAACTTGATTTGGTGGAAAGTGCTCAGAGAGCTGAATCCAACAAAATTTGGTTCACTCGATTTGGAGCTTTCTAGCCAAAGTTATGAGGATTTGAAGTTTGACTGAAATCTGAAAATCGGGGAAAAAGTTTAAATCTGCCGGGGCCCGCGGGGACACGTGTTGGGCGCGGAGGCGACAGCACACTGAGGCCCACAGAGTTTTTGCGCGCCAGCACATCAGATCCCGGCTCCAGCCCGATCCCGATTTAAAATATCTGCCGCTGACAGCTGGGGTCCACCCCCTTCGTCTACCTCTCGCCGCCCGCGCTCTGCCGCCGGGGGTGAGCAGCACCGATCACTAGCGTGTCCAAGGGTGCCTTGGCTCGGGCGTGACAACCTCCCGATTGGGCTGTCCACGGGAGCCCGAAGTGCGGCGGTTTTAGGTCACCGAACTAAACGCTCGGTATAGCCGAGATCGACAGGTTTTAGCTGAGTTCTAGCAACAGGGAAGAATGAGGATGGTTCCTAGTACCTTGCCGTAGCTCTGGAGGGGACGGAGAGGCTGTGATCGGAGCTCTCCGATCGGTTCTGAGCGGCGGAGGAAAATTCCCGGCTCTGTGTTCTTGTGAGGAGGAAATGGCGATAGCTTCGGCCGAGGAGGGGAAGAACGCCTTAAGAAGGCGCTGAACCGACTCGCGCCCGCGCGTGGCCAAGCAGCTGCTGGCGCGGCTGCCTCCCTCAGTGGCGATCGCAGCTGCCGCTCGGCGACCCGAGTGAGAAAAGTCTCAGTCGGTTGAATCATCCCTGCGGCTGACATGTGGGTCCATTTTTATTTTTAACCTCTGAGATTAACTCCTCATCACTGTTGTAAACAGTAAGCCCTAAAATACCCATGACGATTCAAATTATTCACCCATGAGCCATTTGAATTGATTAGGATTTAAATTGGGTTTGGTTTGAATGAATTTCAGCACATGTTCAGTTTGAAATTCAAATAAAGTTTGAATTTGCCCCACTTAGCTCATGTCAAGATCAACTCCAAATGGAGTGAAAATTGGTGTGTGAGCTCATAAAAAATGTGCTGAATAAGAATATGCCTCCCACTTTTTAATTCATGGGATAAAAACAGTTTGAATTTGAATATGGTTTCAAACTGCTCTCTTTCTAGCTATAGCCAAAATGACCTTAAAAGGTTTTGAATTTGGGTGAAACTTGGCATAGATATTTCCTAACACAATTTGGGAGTTTTCACATGCCCATCCCCTATATATCACACGTGGGAATTACCACTTTTGCAATATGTAAGTTTATTCCCTAATGAGCATGTTTATGGTGGTTACTTGCTCTTCCAATGTGTTTATCAACTTGCTACAAATGAGGTGTGTGTGTGTGGTGATGACACTTCAAACATGTGTCAAAAACGGAGTCCCTTACAAATGCCTGCAGCAACAGGAGCAGGATGTGCGGCCCTAGCGCCACACCTCCGCTTCGCGAGGTGACCGCGCAAGTTTCGTCCACACCTGCCCGAGAAGTACGACGGCAGTGTCAACCTGGTGGAGTTCCTCCAAATCTACTCCACCGCCGTCCTTGCTGCAGGAGGGGACGAGGCCGTCATGGTCAACTACTTCCCCGTCGCCTTGACCGGCCCAGCCCGGTCTTGGCTCATGAATCTCCCCCAGGGTTCCATAACCTCTTGGGGAGAGCTCTGCCGGCAGTTCACTGCTAACTTTGACAGCTCCTAAACCCGGCCTGGCACGAAACTCGACCTCCATGCCGTCCAGCAACAACCTGGAGAGACGCTGCGCTCCTTCATCCAGCGGTTCTCCCAGGTACGGAACACCATCCCGCATATCCAAAATGCTTCTGTGGTGGCGGCGTTCCGGCAGGGTGTACGGGACACGAAGATGCTTGAGAAGCTCGCGACCAAAGAGGTTCGCGATGTCTCAGAGCTCTTCAGCCTGGCGGACAAGTGCGCCAGGGCAGCAGAAGGGCGGAACTGGCACTCTCTGCCAGCCTCCGAGTCAGGAGGACAGCCCGGATCTGGCGCTGCTTCCTATGGAAGCGGCAAGAAGATCAAGAACCGGGGCGGTGGCAAGATGAAACCACTGGCCGCGGCTCCCGTTGCTGCAGCAGCAGCACCCAGTGGGGCTCGGGGGCCACGCCCTGACAAAAGGCAGCGGCAGTCACCAGCTCCAGAGGGAGACCAAGGTGAGCTATGCCCCGTGCACGGCACCAGCTACCATACTGCTGCTGAGTGCCGGGACATCCAGAAGCTCACAGAGCGCTTCCGCAAAGGGAGGCAGCTGCGGGCTGATGCCCCACCCTTCCATCAAAGGGAGGGCAAGCAGAAGGTCGATGCCCCAGACAACGTCGGCCACCAGGTGGGGTTTCAGGAACCTCAGCGCGCCATAAAGACGATGCACAACGGTGAGGACTCCAGCTCCAGTGATGACTAGCTGGGGCAGTAGCCGACTACGGCTGTCCCGAAAGATCAGTGGAGACTGCACTGCTGCGATATCAGCCTTGGAGAAGCTCCAAGCAGTTGCAGCAGCCCAAGCACCAGCCCCGGCGGTGCAGAACCGGCCCAGCTCCACCCTAGTGCACGTCTCTGTGCCTCGGCCTCACCTCCCGGGGGCCGCCCAGGATCTGTCAACCTCTTGACGGCCTTAGCCAGAAGGGGAAAGACATCTTGGGTCTCCCAAGAAGAGTCCGGGTCCTACTACCTCTTGACGGTCTTAGCCAGAAGAGGAAGGTACCCCGGGGCTCCCGGGAGAAGCCGCGCTGGACCTGCTCCAGCGTGAAGATATCTACCTCGTCGGCGAGGCACGAGTGCAGGTAACACCCCATAACGTACGGCCCGGCTGCTGCTCTAGCACTACCACCAAAAGACCAAGCGCGTCAGGGACCTGCAAGAAGGCAACCTGGTGCCGCGGCACACACTTTTCCGTGAAGGACCTATAAACTCTCCCCCAGCCGGGAAGGTCCCTTCCGAGTCAGGAAAGTCGCCGTCCCAGGTACACACGCCTTTCAACCAAGGATGGGATCCGTTCCTGAACCCTTGGAGCATGGAACATCACAGTAAGTTCTACCTCCTGAGCATTAGTAGAATGAACCTTTACCTTTCTGTAATAAATCCCATAGAGTTCAGGAACAGTGCTCGGAGCAGCTAAGCCTCAGGGGACGGTCCAGGACTACAGCCAGCTTGGCCTGGTTCCGACCCCAAGCGCGTAGAGTCTTGCTTCCCTTCTTAATAGGGCGGGTCGTTGCCTCCATGTACAGACTGCCTTCCTCCTATGGGCATTTACACAGAAATCTGTTCTACCTCGCTCTCACTTATGTGCTCATTTAAATTACGCATTAATTTTTATGACCGCACTTTCTATGTATGCTCACCGTACATTTAGCTCCCCTTTCCCGCTCTCATCCATAGTACGCATTTGCTATCCTACCGAAGGCGGTTGCGCTTGAGTCACCTGCCGATGGCCAGGGGGCCTCTCGGGCCTCCCCCAGTCAGGTGTTGCGGTGCCAGTTGGTCACCTCCACGAAAGGCCTGAGCCGTGCATGGGGGGTCCAGGGTGCGTATCCAGCTTAGCCGGCTCTGTACCCAAAGCATGCGCATCTTGCCCTCCGGAGGTCCAGGGGAGTACAGCCGCTTTGCCTGGTTCCATACCCAAAGCCTGTGCACTCTGCTTCCCCGGCATACGGTCCGGTACTAGGGGCCGGACGGTTGTACCCTGACCTCGGAGGGAGCCGGAGCCCCGGTGCCTCGCGCACAGAATTGCACAAGCCCCGTATACCGGACTAGGACCGTAAGTGGAATAAGACTAAGAGACGGGGAGAGGAGAACCCCCCGAGGAGAATTACGCTTCCTCTACCTATGTGCAGGACCTCCAGGTTCTAGCTACGGGGATCGCATCAAGGTGGGAGCAAGGAGCTATCGACTACTCCAGCGCAGGACCGGAAGATCCGGGTTTCGCCCCTTCCGCAGGGACGAGTCCCGAAGGCCCCACGTGTCCAGCGGGGCCGGAGCTCCCCTCTCCTCAGGAGGAGCTCCGAGCCCGCCACGTGACCGGCAGAAGCCGGACCTCCCCTTCCGCGGGGAGAGCTCCAAAGGCTCCACGTGTCCCACGGGGCCGGACCTCCCTCTCCTCAGACGGGAGCTCCGGGCCCGCCACGTGGTCGGTAGATCCGGACCGCCCCATTCTCATGTGGTGAGTTCCGGAGACCTCTGGGGCCCTTAATACAATAAGGACCTGAGGAAGGTGTCTGAGCAGAGCTCCGAGATTGGTGAAGGCCTCTGAGTACCTTGCGGAGCTAAGGGCTTGGCAAGGCAAAACCAAGAAGGAGACAAGAGCACACAGACACGAAAAGTCGCAAGAGTCTATTTAATCAAGGCTCCATGAGATGGACTACAGACTCAGTAAAAAAAAAGAGAGATACAAGTCCTAGGATTCCCCTGGCTCGCGCCGGAACCTAGAGGCTACAAGGGCGGCCACGTCCCTGACTTCAGCCCTGGCAGCTTCCTCCCGCTCCGTGGCAGGGCCCTGTCTCGCTGGCTCTAGCGAGAAGGAAGGATCCTGGCTCCGGAAGCACGCCAACACGTGCGTGGCAACCTCCACGGCCAGGCCCCGTCCCTCTGCCTCGAGCTCGCCGGCGACCACCGCATCTAACCTGCTCAGCTTGGCACCGATTGACTCGAGCGCGGGGATCATCTCGGCCACCTTCAGCGCAGGGGCTACTGTCTTCACCGGACTGAAGCCAAGGGGGACCAGGGCGGACCCTGCCTGGTCGACGAAGCTCGAGACCGCACGGGCCTCGGAAGACCGCGAGGCCAAGAGCTCCTCTACCTCGCGGCGGGCTGCCAGCAAGGCGTCATGGCTCCCCTCGGAGAATTCCTTTTCCCTGGCCGCCAGAGAGCTTTCCCGAAGGCGGAGGTTCCGGGCAAGCCGCTCCAACTCTGAAGCCCGGAAGTTGGCAGCCAGCTCCCGATCCAGGATCGCCTGGCACTCCCGGGAGACCTTCTCCTCCCTCGTGGCAAGGTCTGCCTTCCGGGCCTCTAGCTCCGTAGCCCGGGCTCGCAGGTCGCCCTCGCCCGCCGCTAGCTGTGCGGCAACTCTCTCCGCCTCGGCCGCGACGGAGCGCTCCTGATCCGCAACGGCGCGCTCACGGCGCGCCAGCCTCTTCCGCACCTCCTCCAGGGCAGAGAAGTTCTCCTCGGCCCGGGCATGCGCCTCAAGGGCCTCCTTGTGGAGCCGCCACGTCTCGGAGTCCAGACGATCGACGGCCCGCTTTTGTCGGTCGAGGAGCGCCTCCATGATTGTCACACCCGGTTTTTCTGAAGAAACAACCAAGTGAATATCACATGTATGTCAGGATCATTTTCTCATACATGTGATGACAAATAGTGAAGCATCATTTATTACAAGCCAGGTGTCGAATATAAATAAGTCTTACATCGCAAATGTCTCGATGGACAATAATAAGTTCATCACAAGTAAATAAACTAGCAGCGGAATATTATTCTTGAGGGCTCCGTCACAGGCGTTGCCCGGGGGTCTCCATGAACCTAGAAACCTTCTTCGGGTCCAAAGTCTTGGTCATTATACACCACCTCATTATCTTGACCTGAGCAGCAATATAAACCAACAAATATGCAAGGTTGAGTACCAATGGTACTCAGCAAGTGTGGGAAAATTATATCATGCATGGCTAGAACAAGGAGAGGTTGAACTCATGGTTAAAGCACTACGCAATTAATACCTATCACCTTAGCTTATTAAGCACCTACATTACTACACAAGTAAAATGGTGCCAATCTCCCATCCCATCATCATAACCAAATAACCATAACATCATTTCCAATGTTAAGCTCCCTGCTTAACATCCACAACTTCCAAAATAATCATCCTCTAATCATGAATAAGTCCAAGCCGCTCTTGACCGTGAGCACGGCTGTCATGACAGTTTTGACTCTGCAGAGTTTGTACCACTGTACCCACGTGTAGTGATTTCATCCCCCGTTGTCGGGTGGACTAAAAGAACCTCCATTATGCCAGTGGCTCCGAACCACATTCGCACTTCCCAGGTGTGTAGCCAGGAGATCACTACGAAGCCTTTACAAAGGGATTCCCGACGAGCGTGGGCCCACTGAGGTTTCACCCCTAACAGCATGCAAGAGGCTCCAACCCCGCTGCAGTGGCCCCCTCTTGAGCCTTGCGGTTCATATGGTAGTCCAGCTGACACCAATTCCCCGCACCATCCAACACACCTATACTACGCCGGGGATACACCTAATTAATTGGCCATGCTGCCCCATCTCAGCATGTGGTTGGCACTGTAAAGCCAGGTTACATGCTCCATGAACTGGTCCTTAGGATCCAGGCAAGTATTAAACACAAACCCGAGTCTCATGCACCCAGCGCACAACCAAAACATCCAACTTACCTTGATCCCTACCTCTACATAACTCACAATATCTCATTCAAGAGTATGGTAAAGTAAACTGATGATCTCATATCCCAAATATCCCATTCTAAGCATGGCTAAGCATATAATAATAAATGACATGATAAAATAAATCCCAACCCAAGCTACAAGGAAACAAGGTAATGCAATTTTAGGGAAACTTTCTAGTATGGGTTTCATATTTCAATTGACAATGCAAATAATTCTAGCTACACATCCTAGCATAGGATCAAAGTGGTCAAGGACACTTGCCTCCTTCTTGCAACTCTTGAAATGGGTAGTCCTGATCTTGGAAAGGAATAACATGCTCTTGAGCAGGTTCTACATCATACCATCACAAATAGCAAAAGAAAAACAATAATCCATAAGACATAGTTCACACTTCTACTTCATACAAACCACACATTCACATTCAGGAAAGTAATTCACCATTATATGTGTTATGGTTACTCTATGTGTGTTGATTTATGGCTTGCATGCACTTTTAATCATGTGTATATGATTCCTACTTTTGTGTTCACATTTATACTTACCTACTATACATATATGAGTTTCCAATTTAAATAAATTTCTTATATTCAACTACTATACCTTTTCACTACCAAGTATGTATGAAAAGTATTTTTCTTCTCCATATGTGCCTTTAGAATTTCTACCAACTTTAAACTGAATTTTTTAGATTTTAGAAACTCCATTTATCATTTACTAGTTGCTATATTTTTAGATTTATTTTTCCTATGCATAAATGTGTACTTTATTATGAAAATAGTAATACACATCATCTAAACAGAATAGGTTCTGGTCCTAAATAATTTAATAACATATTTTGACCTTTGCCTCAGATATAAACTATTTCACAATTATTTTCCCTATTTTCTACAACTATTCATTACTTAAAAATATGTCCCTAAATGTGAATAATAAATTAAACATATTCAATTCAGACCAAAATATGTTTTTATCTCACTCCAAAGTTTTCTAAATACTAAGAAAGTTTTTAATTTAATTATGACAATATGTTTGTCTCACTTTTTAATTTTTAAACACTAGCCACATATTCAATTTCCTAATTTAAATACTAAATAGGGCTAAAAAGTTAAACTTACCCCACTACAGGGTCTATAATATTATTTTCAGACTTTCTAGGGGTCTAGCTACACTTATCAGAGGTGTTTTTCCTAATTTTTATTAAGTCCAGGGCTAAAACTGATTTTTAAATGAATTTACATGATTTTCTGGAGTTCCAGGGGCTAGATCAGAAGTTTCTGGGGCTAGCTCTTATTTTCCGAGAACCCCAGGGGTAGCACGTAAGATCTCCAGTCTTTATAACGCGGGGCTGACGTGGACCGTCCGATTTTAAACCGACGGCTGAGATTATAACGTCGAACCGGTACGCGGGGGTTTAAACCCTACCGTGCGATTTAAAATAAACGGCGCACAAGCGGCCACGTCGCTCTGATCGAGCGCGGGCGGCGCTGCCGGCGGCGCACGGCGGCAGGAAGCGGCGATCTCGCCGGAGACTTTCGGATCTTCAAGAATTCTTCCTAGAACTGTGATCTTATGGCATAGATCGGTAGAGGGGAGGCCGGGGATCTCACCTCGGGGGTTTTCTTGAGCTCGGAGGTCCTGGAAGGTGATCGGCGACGAGGTCCGAGGCAAAACCACGGCGAAGCTCGTCGGCGCTGCGTTTACACCGCAAATCACCGAGTTTTCTGCACCTGCAAGGTTCCCCGGAGGCGGTGGATCAAGACCAGCGAGTTAGATCGGAATTTCCGAGCTTAGATCGGCCAGAATTCGCTGGAGAAGTCTCGGTTCTCACCGGAGTAAAAATCGGCGATCGCATGGGAAAAACAGAACGAGGCCGGGGTTTTTATAGACGGGGGAGGGCGGCGGGGTGGTTTAGATCATGTCCGCGTCGCCTACGAACAGAATTCAGCGGGGATACGCCGAAATCCCGATCGGTTTTGTTTCGGGTGCGAGGAAGTCCGGCGCTGTCGCGAGGTAGATGAAGATCGGGTGGGTCCCGCCTGTCAGCGTGAGGAAGCAGCGCGCTCGGCTGCGGGCTGGCGCGGGCGCCGGCTGGGCCGGCTGGTGGGTTTCGGCCCACTGGCCGATTTTTTTCTGTTTTCTATTTTCTTTTTCTATTTCTTTTCTGATTTGGGTTAAATTTGAACTCCAGTTTGAATTTGAATTTTTGCAAAACATGCAACACGTCCAAAAATTATTAAATTCCCCTCTTAACATGATTTAGGGTTTTGAATCAAAATTTTGGGTTGTTACAGCTCTACCCCCCTTAAAAGAAATCTCGTCCTCGAGATTGGTGTTTCTAAGAAAACAATTCCGGAAATTGTGCCTTGAGCTCATCTTCCCGCTCCCAGGTGGCTTTCTCTTCTGAGTGATGCTTCCACTGCACCTTGCACATCCGGATTCTTTTATTTCTGGTGAGGTGTTCCATTGTCTCCAAGATCTTGTATGGTTGCTCGGTATAAGACAAATCCTCAGCTACGTTCACTTCATTCATGGGTAACACCTCTTCATGCGTCCTCAGGCATTTCTTGAGTTGTGACACATGGAATACATCGTGCACATCCGATAGACGAGCCGGTAACTCTAGTTGATACGCCACTTCGCCTTTCCTTTCCAAAACTTGAAAGGGTCCGATGTATCGAGGTGACAACTTCTCTTTCACCTTGAACCGACGAAGTCCTCAGATAGGGGACACCTTGAGATAAACATAGTCTCCCACATTGAAAACGAGCTCTCTTCTTCGTACATCAGCATAACTCTTTTGGCGTGTCTGTGCTATCCTCGAATTGTTGCGAATTTCCCTTACCTTTGCCTCGGCTTCTTGTAGTACTTCTGGACCAAACACTTTACTTTCCCCTGTTTGGTTCCAAAATAGGGGAGTTCTACACTTCCTCCCGTACAAAGCTTCAAACGGTGACATCTTCATACTAGCTTGATAGCTGTTGTTATAGGAAAACTCCGCATACGGTAAGTTCTTATCCCAACTCCGATTGTTTTTGAGTGCACATGCTCTCAGCATATCTTCAAGAATCTGATTGGTCCTTTCCGTCTGCCCGTCAGTTTGGGGATGATAGGCAGAACTAAAGTTCAGATGAGTTCCCATGGTTTCGTGCAACTTCTGCCAGAACCTTGAGGTGAACTGTGTCTCTCGATCCGACACAATCTTCTTTGGCACTCCATGGTAACACACGATCCTTGACATGTACAACTCTGCCAATTTGGATCCGCTGTAGCTTTCCTTCACGGGGATGAAATGTGCTACCTTGGTTAGCCTATCAATGATGACCCATATTGAATCATATCCTGATTGGGTCCTAGGCAATCCCATGATGAAATCCATGCTGATTTCTTCCCATTTCCATTCAGGCACTTTGAGTGGTTGCAATAATCCCGCGGGTCGTTGATGTTCTGCTTTCACCAACTGACATGTGTCATATAGGGCAACATGTTCCGCGACATCTCGCTTCATGCCATACCACCAATACCTGCCCTTGAGGTCCTGGTACATCTTCATACTCCCAGGATGAATGGAATAGTCGGAATCGTGAGCCTCCTTCAAAATCAATTCACGGATCTCCTTTACTTCAGGCACACAGATTCTTTTTCCGTGCCACACCGTTCCTTGTTCATCCTCTTTAAAATCCGGAGCTTTATTTTCCTTGATGAGTTGTCTGATCTCTTGTATCTTCTCATCATTCTTTTGGCCCTCGCGTATGTCTCGCTCGAGTGTGGAGTCCACTTCCATGGCGATGGCTTCACCACTATTTACTAGACATAGATTGAGTCTTATAACCTCGTCCTTCAATTCTGCAGGCATGTCCTTCAAGCTCAACTTACTGACCTGCACTTTCCGACTCAAAGCATCGGCCACGACGTTTGCTTTCCCGGAATGATAGTTGATGCCCACATCAAAGTCATTGATTAGCTCTAACCATCTCCTTTGTCTGAGGTTGAGGTCTGACTGTGTGAAAATGTACTTCAAACTCTTATGATCCGTATATATCTCTGTCCTCTTCCCCATCAAATAGTGCCGCCAAATTTTCAACGCGTGTACCACTGCGGCTAGTTCTAGGTCATGTGTAGGATAGTTCTTCTCGTGCTTCCAAAGCTGCCGGGATGCATAAGCCACGACATGCCCTTCTTGCATGAGAACACATCCCAACCCGTTTCCAGAGGCATCGCAGTACACCGTGAAATTCTTCTGCATATCTGGCATAACCAACACTGGGGCTGTTGTCAATCTTTTCTTTAGCTCCTGAAAACTCGTCTCGCACTGTGGCGTCCATGTGAATGTGATTCCCTTCTTCAACAGTTTAGTGAGGGGCCTCGAGATCTTAGAGAATCCCTCGATAAACCGTCGATAGTATCCAGCCAATCCCAAGAAGCTTCGAACTTCCCCGACATTTTCAGGGGTCTTTCACTTCTGTATATCCTCGATTTTGGCGGGATCTACGGAGATTCCTCCCTCTGAGATTATATGTCCTAAGAAGGGAACTCTCTTCAGCCAAAACTCACACTTGCTCAACTTAGCATATAGTTGGTGTTCTCTCAGCCTTTGCAACACCAACCTTAGATGTTTCTCATGTTCTTCTTCATCTTTGGAGAGGACGAGAATGTCATCTATGAAAACCACCACAAATTTGTCCAGATATTCCATGAATACCTTGTTCATGAGATACATGAAGTATGTCGGGGCATTAGTTAGCCCGAAAGGCATGACGGTGTATTCATACAGTCCGTACCGAGATACGAAAGCTGTCTTGGGAATATCAGATTGCCTTATCTTGAGTTGGTGGTATCCCGACCTGAGATCAATTTTCGAGAACACACAGGCTCCCCTCAACTGATCAAACAAGTCTTCAATGCGAGGTAATGGGTACTTGTTCTTGAGGGTTACCTCATTCAAAGCACGGTAATCCACGCATAACCTTTGGGTTCCGTCTTTCTTGGGCACAAATATCACCGGAGCTCCCCATGGTGAGGAACTAGGGCGGATATACCCCTTCTCCGTCAATTCTCTCAAATGGTCCTTGAGTTCTTCTAGCTGCTTGGAGTCCATACGATAAGGTCTCTTGTATATCGGGGCTGTTCTAGGCACTAGCTCAATTGCAAATTCCACTTCACGATCGGGAGGCATACCTGGCAATTCTTCCGGAAAAACATCTGGATATTCCCGGATGGTCCTGATTTCCTCGACTTTCACCTCAACTTGATTTAATTTAATGTCCCTCCTAGGCTCGTGTATTGTTATGAACTTTACTCTTGTGCCACTAGGGTGAGTTAGTTCCACCGTTCTGGTCGAACAATGAATGATTCCCTTATGTTTGGTCAACCAATCCATGCCCAAAATAATATCGATCCCTTGGGAATCTATCACTATGAGGTTAGCAGTAAACACTACCCCATTAATGTCTAGATTCACCTTGGGACACACTTGTCTTGTCCTTATTTCTCCACCTGGAGAGTTTACGGCTAGCATATGGTTTATTTGTGTTGTTGCTAGGTCATACTTCTTAACAAACCCTTGAGCAATAAACGAGTGGGTAGCACCAGAATCAAACAGCAGGGTTGCAAGGTGTAAATTGGTAGGAAACTTACCAACTACCACGCCGGGTGCATCTTGTGCCTCCTCCATAGTGACGTGGTTCACCCGTCCTCTCATTACATTCTGCTGTTGAGGCTGCATGGGCCTCTTCTTTGGGCACTTATGGGCGTAGTGCCCCACTTTACCACAGCTAAAACATTGCACCCCAACCTTAGGTGCCTGGCCTTTGTTGTCTTGGGGTTGGTTTGGGGGTCCTTGCACTGCTGGTCGAGGTGGATATGCAGGGCGAGGCTGCTGTACGAACTGACGTTGTGGCTGTATTGGTGCTGCCGGAGGCCTGTAGTTCGGGTTGTACCCTCTTGGTGCTGAGTAGGGTACCGCAGCACGGTTTGTCTGCCCTGCTGGTTGCTGCATCAGATGGGAGCGGGTGTTGCTTCCCGAGGCTTGATGTGACCAACCGACCTTCATCTTATTCTCATTTTCCAAGTCCTTTAGCTTCCTTTCCACCACAAATGCTCTGTCCACCATCTTTTGGAAGCTTTCATACTCATTTGAGGACATTGCACACTGCATTTCTGCGGTAAGTCCTTCCACGAAACAATCTTATTTCTGCTCATCAGTCTCTATGTCCCGTGGGGCATAACGGGATAGTTGAGTAAATTTAGTGAGGTATTCCCTCACCGTCATGTTTCCCTGCTACAGTCCCAAAAACTCCTTCCTCTTGTTTTTGAGTTCACCTCTTGGTATGTAATGGTTGCGGAAACTACGTTTGAACTCTTCCCAAGTGATGTTCTCAGGGTCATGATGGGCAGCCACGTAGGCGGTCCACCAATCAGCAGCAGGTCCATGCAATTGATGAGAGGCGAACAGCACCCTCTCATACCCTTGGCACTGGATGATCCTCATCTTGCTTTCAATGGTCTTCATCCAATCATCTGCCTCCAGAGGTTCAACAGCACTTGCAAACTTCGGAGGTTGAGTTCCTAGAAACTCACTCAACCTTGGTTGGCGTAGTGCAGCTTGTGGAGGTGGAACTTGATGCAAGTTGGCCACCACTTGAGTCAAGTTCTGGATGAGCTGATTCTGATTCTTTAGCATTTGGTGGAGGGGATCAACTCCTTCACGGCGACCACCCCGGTCCTGGCCTCCAGAAAGATGAGGGTTGCATGCCTCATCGTTGTTGTTGGCGGGGTTGGCAGCACGTCCTTTTCCTCTTCCGGCCATCTGGCAGAATCAACTAATGTTAATTTGAAAGCATTTAGTATCATCTTACTACTTTCATTTGTTTGTACTTTGAAGTGTTGAGGCTTTGTTATACTTTTACGAGGATTCATATCTTACACCAAATAAATGCACTATTATTTCATGTGGGTTCACACACCAAAGCAAAACAATCTGAAGACGAGGCTGTGGACAATTGCTCATGGCTTCCACAACTCACGTCACACACCAAGCATTAACACACCATTAACTTAACGTAACGACTCGACTATTCGACATCTTGCTAACTAAGGGAAGGACTCTACACTACTCGTTTTCTTGAGCTGGCTCCTCGGGATCTTCCTCATCATTTCGGCTGCCTTCTGACTCTGCTTTGGGTGGGGAGGCTGCTGGTGGAGAAGTGCGACGACGCCTGATCGCTCGACGATCTGGGGAGTCAGGAGTCCATGTATCATTCGTGGTGACACACAGTTCATTCCCATCTCCTCTTTCTCTCGCCCTTAAGCAGGCTCGCAACAACGCCTCCGTTTCCTTCAGGGTGTCCCTTGCTCTTGTTGACACTCCTGAGGACATTGCACATCCTGAAGCTCTTGTTGACACTCCTGCAGTCGAGTGCTGAGCATAGCAGCATCCTCCAAGCACAAGTCCATGTGCTCATGGGAAGTCCCTTGCTGCACCGGCGGATACTTGTACTCCGTGGTACCACTCTCACGTTGGAGGACATACATGTACTCAGTCTTGTCCAGGTGGCGATGATAGATGTGACTCTGGCAGGTGATGGCCTCCCAGGTGACATCCTTCTCCGCATCGACCTGTGTCGCTCTACAAGTTGGAGAGTGGTGGATCTTAAGCAGCTGATTTTCGTGTATAATTCTCATCTCTGAACTCCATTCTTCCCTCTTCTCACGGATGGTCCTGGTGGAGTTATAGTGGATGATTAGCTTGCCCGTATTGCCGGCGGCTTCGAGCATACGTCGAAGACGGCGCAACAAGCCTCCTACTGCCAATCCGTAGGAAAGGTACGTCACCGGACGGCTCTCCTCCCTCTCGGCAAGGGCAACTACGGGAACTCTCCCTCCTGTGGACTTGCGAGCGGTACAAATCATGCGAACCATCTAAAACAAAAAGAATTTAAAATTAGGTTAGATAAACTCTCAAACAAAAATCCTATTTTGAATGAAAGTTGGGGTAAGATGAAGAAAGTGACTCCATTAAATAACACTTTTCAACACACACCTTGTAAAATAGTTTTTAAGGAAATAGGGCCCTTAAATACGTCCATTTCTACCTAGGTCCACGTTCCTACGGGCAACCTTGGCTCTGATACCACCTCTGTCACACCCGGTTTTTCTGAAGAAACAACCAAGTGAATATCACATGTGCCAGGATCATTTTCTCATACATGTGATGACAAATAGTGAAGCATCATTTATTACAAGCCAGATGTCGAATATAAATAAGTCTTACATCGCAAATGTCGAGATGGACAATAATAAGTTCATCACAAGTAAATAAACTAGCAGCGAAATATTATTCTTGAGGGCTCCGTCACAGGCGTTGCCCGGGGGTCTCCATGAACCTAGAAACCTTCTTCGGGTCCAAAATCTTGGTCATTATACACCACCTCATTATCTTGACCTGAGCAGCAATATAAACCAACAAATATGCAAGGTTGAGTACCAATGATACTCAGCAAGTGTGGGAAAATTATATCATGCATGGCTAGAACAAGGAGAGGTTGAACTCATGTTAAAGCACTACGCAATTAATACCTATCACCTTAGCTTATTAAGCACCTACATTACTACACAAGTGAAATGGTCCCAATCTCCCATCCCATCATCATAACCAAATAACCATAACATCATTTCCAATGTTAAGCTCCCCGCTTAACATCCACAACTTCCAAAATAATCATCCTCTAATCATGAATAAGTCCAAGCCGCTCTTGACCGTGAGCACGGCTGTCATGACAGTTTTGACTCTGCAGAGTTTGTACCACTGTACCCACATGTAGTGATTTCATCCCCCGTTGCCGGGTGGACTAAAAGAACCTCTATTATGCCAGTGACTCCGAACCACATTCACACTTCCCAGGTGTGTAGCCAGGAGATCACTATGAAGCCTTTACAAAGGGATTCCCGACGAGCGTGGGCCCACTGAGGTTTCACCCCTAACAGCATACAAGAGGCTCCAACCCCGCTGCAGTGGCCCCCTCTTGAGCCTTGCGGTTCATATGGTAGTCCAGCTGACACCTATTTCCCGCACCATCCAACACACCCATACTACGCCGGGGATACACCTAATTAATTGGCCAAGCTGCCCCATCTCAGCATGTGGTTGGCACTGTAAAGCCAGGTTACATGCTCCATGAACCGGTCCTTAGAATCCAGGCAAGTACTAAACACAAACCCCAGTCTCATGCACCCAGCGCACAACCAAAACATCCAACTTGCCTTGATCCCTACCTCTACATAACTCACAATATCTCATTCAAGAGTATGGTAAAGTAAACTGATGATCTCATATCCCAAATATCCCATTCTAAGCATGGCTAAGCATATAATAATAAATGACATGATAAAATAAATCCCAACCCAAGCTACAAGGAAACAAGGTAATGCAATTCTAGGGAAACTTCCTAGCATGGGTTTCATATTTCAATTGACAATGCAAATAATTCTAGCTACACATCCTAGCATAGGATCAAAGTGGTCAAGGACACTTGCCTCCTTCTTGCTGCTCTTGAAATGGGTAGTCCTGATCTTGGAAAGGAATAACTTGCTCTTGAGCAGGTTCTACATCATACCATCACACATAGCAAAAGAAAAACAACAATCCATAAGACATAGTTCACACTTCTACTTCATACAAACCACACATTCACATTCATGAAAGTAATTCACCATTATATGTGTTGTGGTTACTCTATGTGTGTTGATTTGTGGCTTGCATGCATTTTTAATCATGTGTATATGATTCCTACTTTTGTGTTCACATTTATACTTACCTACTATACATATATGAGTTTCCAATTTAAATAAATTCCTTATATTCAACTACTACACCTTTTCACTACCAAGTATGTATGAAAAGTATTTTTCTTCTCCATATGTGCCTTTAGAATTTCTACCAACTTTAAACTGAATTCTTTAGATTTTAGAAACTCCATTTATCATTTACTAGTTGCTATATTTTCAGATTTATTTTTCCTATGCATAAATGTGTACTTTATTATGAAAATAGTAATACACATCATCTAAACAGAATAGGTTCTGGTCCTAAATAATTTAATAACATATTTTGACCTTTACCTCAGATATAAACTATTTCACAATTATTTTCCCTATTTTCTACAACTATTCATTATTTAAAAATGTGTCCCTAAATGTGAATAATAAATTAAACAGATTCAATTCAGCCCAAAATATGTTTTTATCTCACTCCAAAGTTTTCTAAATACTGAGAAAGTTTTTAATTTAATTATGACAATATGTTTGTCTCACTTTTTAATTTTTAAACACTAGCCACATATTCAATTTCCTAATTTAAATACTAAATAGGGCTAAAAAGTTAAACTTACCCCACTACAGGGTCTATAATATTATTTTCAGACTTTCTAGGGGTCTAGCTACACTTATCAGAGGTGTTTTTCCTAATTTTTATTAAGTCCAGGGGCTAAAACTGATTTTTAAATGAATTTACATGATTTTCTGGAGTTCCAGGGGCTAGATCAGAAGTTTCTGGGGCTAGCTCTTATTTCCCGAGAACCCCAGCGGGTAGCACGTAAGATCTCCAGTCTTTATAACGCGGGGCTGACGTGGACCGTCCGATTTTAAACCGACGGCTGAGATTATAACGTCGAACCGGTACGCGGGGGTTTAAACCCTACCGTGCGATTTAAAATAAACGGCGCACAAGCGGCCACGTCGCTCTGATCGAGCGCGGGCGGCGCTGCCGGCGGCGCACGGCGGCGGGAAGCGGCGATCTCGCCGGAGACTTTCGGATCTTCGAGAATTCTTCCTAGAACTGTGATCTTATGGCATAGATCGGTAGAGGGGAGGTCGGGGATCTCATCTCGGGGGATTTCTTGAGCTCGGAGGTCCTGAAAGGTGATCGGCGACGAGGTCCGAGGCAAAACCACGGCGAAGCTCGTCGGCGCTGCGTTTACACCGCAAATCACCAAGTTTTCTGCACCTGCAAGGTTCCCCGGAGGCGGTGGATCAAGACCAGCGAGTTAGATCGAAATTTCCGAGCTTAGATCGGCCAGAATTCGCCGGAGAAGTCTCGGTTCTCACCGGAGTAAAAATCGGCGATCACGTGGGAAAAACAGAACGAGGCCGGGGTTTTTATAGATGGGGGAGGGCGGCGGGGTGGTTTAGATCATGTCCGCGTCGCCTACGAACAGAATTCAGCGGGGATACGCCGAAATCCCGATCGGTTTTGATTCGGGTGCAAGGAAGTCCGGCGCTGTCGCGAGGTAGACGAAGATCGGGTGGGTCCCGCCTGTCAGCGTGAGGAAGCAGCGCGCTCGGCTGCGGGCTGGCACGGGCGCCGGCTGGGCCGGCTGGTGGGTTTCGGCCCACTGGCCGGTTTTTTCTGTTTTCTCTTTTTCTTTTTCTATTTCTTTTCTGATTTGGGTTAAATTTGAACTCCAGTTTGAATTTGAATTTTTGCAAAACATGCAACACGTCCAAAAAATTTTAAATTCCCCTCTTAACATGATTTAGGGTTTTGAATCAAAATTTTGGGGTGTTACAGCTCTACCCCCCCTTAAAAGAAATTTCGTCCTCGAGATTGGTGTGTCGGTACCTGAGATATGGGGTACCCCCGCGCACAGGGTAAAATGCCTAAGTTACTCGCCCTTCTCCGCAGGGAGAGCTCCGAAGGCGCCACGCGTCCGGCGGGGCCGGACCTCCCTCTCCTCAGAGGAGAGCTCCGGGCCCGCCACGTGGCATACAGAAGCCGGACCTCCCCCTCCGCGGGAGAGAGGTCCGAAGGCGCCACGCGTCCGGCGGGGCCGGACCTCCCTCTCCTCAGAGAAGAGCTCCGGGCCCGCCACGTGGCGTACAGAAGCTGGACCTCCCCCTCCGTGGGGAGAGGTCCGGAGGCTCCACGTGCCCCGCAGGCCGGACCCTTCTCTCCTCAGAGAAGGGCTCCGGACCCGCCACGTGGCCAGAAGAACGGTGCTGCCCGCCCCCGAGCGGTAGGCAGCGGGCGTAAAGGCGCCCCACACCTTGCCCGTACAAGGTATTCAAGGCCCGCGTCTTCCCAAGACACGGAAACGCGGAGCACGCGTCTGTCAGGTGCCATTGCGCCCAGTCGCATCACAGACTGGCGCGCGGTGTCAGAACCTGCCAGCTAATAAACGCCATGACAAGACATCCCATGCCGCCTGCGCCGTCATCAACCACTACGACTAGCATGCGGCATGGGCAGGGCGGCAAGATGAAGACTCAGAAGCCTTCGACCAGAGGCAACTACCGGCGTAACTACAGATACGGTAGATAACAGACAATCTTCCCGGGACCACCTGTCGGGTCCCGGCTCCCCTTGTAAGCCGCCCGAGTCTTGTACTATAAAAGGCTCGGGTAGGCGTCGATAGCAAGGGTTCGCACTTTGCAACTCATACGCTAGCCATACACCCCCAATCTGTAACTCACCTCCAAGCTCAGGCCCCCGGCCCTGAGCAGCAAGCAATACAGCGAGCTCCATAGCTCGCCGTGGACGTAGGGTTTTACGCTCCAGCGGCCTGAACCACGTAAAACTCGCCGTGTCAAGCTCTCCCTAACTCGTCCATCTGCGCAAGCTTTCCGCTAGGAGACTAGCCCCGCCGAAAAAAGAACCTCCGCGGGCTGCCCAGTGCAGGCCCGGGGGAAGTGTCGACCGAACACTTCGACATTTGGCGCGCCAGGTAGGGGGCTTTTCCCCTAGCGTGACGAGTTTCCGCCGACGAAGATGACAAAGCTCCCTTCAGCGGCAAGCTCACCTCCCCCGCCTCCGCGGCGAACCGCGACCAGGGGGGAGTACAAGCCAACACACTCGGGACGGAGTGTGTCAGTACAAGCTGGGAGCCAGCAACCGGCTCTGGCAGCGCCGACCCCGGCAATGCAGGCTCCAACCAGCGTCAGATCTTTAGTAGCGCTGGGCGTACCCGGAGTGGGTGCGCTAGCTGCAGCAAGAGCGCTACTGCACAATCCGCCCGCTGGGGACGCGCCTCAGGCAGCGACCCAGCGGTGGATTCTCGAGGTAGACCGTCTTGTCGTCGCTGCCGCAAGCCCGTGACTCCGGCGGAGATGACACTCTGACCAACCGGCCGTGTCGCTGATACGCACGCCGGTGGTTGACGAACAGACGGCAGACTCCAGCTCTGCCAGCCCTCAATCGATGGATCTGAGGACAGAGCTGGAGCGGTGTCGCTCGGGTCAAGATGCCCGGGTATACCTCGAGCAACACCGAGAAAGGCGTCGCTACCAAGAGGCTGACGACAGCATGACGTCGGCCTCGACCCAGCCTGAAGATGTAACACCCCAAATTTTTAGTCAAAACCCAAATTTGGATTCAAAACTCTAAACCATGTTCAGAGGGGAATTTAGAAATTTTTGGACGTGTTGCATGTGTTTGCAAAAATTCAAATTCAAACTGGAATTCAAATTATACCCAAAACAGAAAAGAAATGGAAAAAGAAAAAGGAAATCGGGAAAAAAACTGGCCAGTAGGCCGAAACCTTCAGCCGGCCCAGCAAACCCCCGCGCCAGCCAGCCCCGCGCGCGCCGCGCTGCCCCTCGCTGACGGGTGGGACCCACATGTCATCCCTAACCCCGCGACCCCGGACTCTCTCCCGCGCGTGCGATCGCAACCGATCGGGAAATCGCGTTCCGCAGCCGAATTCCGGTCCCAGCGGACTCCAACTCGATCACAACAGACCCACCGCCCTCCCCCGGCTATAAAAACCACCGATCCGATCAGTTTTCCTCACGCGATCGCCGATTTTCACTCCGGTGAGCACCGAGACTTCGCCGGTGAATTCTGGCCGATCTAAGCTCGGAAACTCTGATCTAACTCGCTGGTTTTGATCCACCACCTCCGGGGAACTTTGCAGGTGCAGAAAACCCGAAGACTTACGGTGTAAACTCAGCGCCGACGAGCTTCGCCGTGATTTTGCCTCGGACCTCGCCGCCGAGCACTTTCCAGGACCCCCGAGCTCGAGAAAACCCCCGAGGTGAGATCCCTGACCTCCCCTCTACCGATCTAGGCCATAAGATCACAGTTCTAGGCAGAATTCTCGAGGATCCGAAAGTTTCCGGCGAGATCGCCGCTTTCCGCCGCCGTGCGCCGCCGGCAGCGCCGCCCGCTCTCGATCAGAGCGACGTGGCCGCTTGTGCGCCGTTTATTTTAAATCGCACGGTAGACTTTAAATCCCCGCGTACCGGTTCGATGTTATAATCTCAGCCGTCGGTTTAGAATCGGACGGTCCACGTCGACCCCGCGTTATAAAGGCTGGAATTCTTACGTGCTACCCCCTGGGGTTCTCTGGAATTGAGAGCTAGCCCCGGAAACTTCAGATCTAGCCCCTGGAACTTCAGAAAATCATGTAAATTCATTTAAAAATCAGTTTTAGCCCCTGGACTTAATAGAAATTAAGAAAAACACCTCTGTTAAGTGTAGCTAGACCCCTGGAAATTATGAAAATAATATTATAGACCCTGTGATGGGTGAGTTTACTTTTTAACCCTGTTTAGTATTTAAATTAGGAAATTTAATATGTAACTAGTGATTAAAAATTAAAAAGTGGGACAAACATAGTTGTCAAAATTAATTAAAAACTTTCTCAGTACTTAGAAAACTTTGGAGTGAGATAAAAATATATTTTTGGGCTGATATGAATCTGTTTCATTTATTAATCACATTATTTAGATTAGGGACACATTTTTAAAGTAAAGAATAGTTATAGAAAAGTAGGGAAAAATAATTATGAAATAGTATACATCATAAGCCATGGTCAAAATATGATTTTAAATTATTTAGGACCAGAACCTAATCTGTTTAGGTGATGTGTATTACTAATTTAATAATAAAATACACAATTATGCATAGGAATATAAATCTGAAAATATAGCAACTAGTAAATGATAAATGGAGTTTCTAAAATCCAAAGAGTTCAGTTTAGGATTGATAGAAGTTGTGAAGGCACATATGGAGAAGAAAAATACTTTCCATACATATTTGGTAGTTAAATGTAAGGAATTTATATAAAACTGAAACACAACACATATAATGGTGAGTGAAGTTCATAAATATGAATGTGTGGTTTGTATGAAGTAGAGGTGTGAACTATGTCTTATGATTGTTGTTTTTCTTTTGCTATGTGTGATGGTATGAAGTAGAACCTGTTCAAGAGCAAGTTATTTCTTTTCAAGATCAGGACTACCAATTTCAAGAGCAGCAAGAAGGAGGCAAGTGTCCTTGACCACTTTGATCCTATGCTAGGATGTGTAGATAGAATTATTTGCATTGTCAAATGAAATATGAAACCCATGCTAGGAAAGTTTCCCGAGAATTGCATTACCTTGTTTCCTTGTAGCTTGGGTTGGGATTTATTTTGTCATGTCATTTATTTACATGCATACGCTTAGCCATGCTTAGAATGGGATATTTGGGATATGAGATCATCAGTTTATTATACCATACTCTTGAATGAGTTATTGTGAGTTATGTAGAGGTAGAGATCAAGGCAAGTTGGATGTTTTGGTTGTGTGCTGGGTGCACGAGACTTGGGTTTGTGTTTAGTACTTGCCTGGATCCTAAGGACCGGTTCATGGAGCATGTAACCCGGCTTTACAGTGCCAACCACATGCTGAGATGGGGCAGCTTAGCCAATTAATTAGGTGTATCCCCGGCGTAGTATGGGTGTGTTGGATGGTGCGGGGAGTAGGTGTCAGCTGGACTACCATATGAACCGCAAGGCTCAAGAGGGGGCCACTGCAGCGGGGTTGGAGCCTCTTGTATGCTGTTAGGGGTGAAACCTCAGTGGGCCCACGCTCGTCGGGAATCCCTTTGTAAAGGCTTTGTAGTGATCTCTTGGCCACACACCTGGGAAGTGTGAATGTGGAACGTAGCCACTGGCATAATGGAGGTTCTTTTAGTCCACCCAGCGACGGGGGATGAAATCACTACTTGTGGGTACAGTGGTACAAACTCTGCAGAGTCAAAACTGTCTTGACAGCCGTGCTCACAGTTAAGAGCGGCCTGGACTTATTCATGATTAGAGGAGTGAAGGTTTTTGGGAGTTGTGGATGTTAAGCGGGGAGCTTAACATTGGAAATGATGTTATGGTTATTTGGTTATGATGATGGGATGAGAGATTGGGACCATTTCACCTGTGTAGTAATGTAGGTGCTTAATAAGCTAAGGTGATAGGTATCAATTGCGTAGTGCTTTAACCATGAGTTCAACCTCTCCTTGTTCTAACCATGCATGATATAATTTTCCCACACTTGCTGAGTACCATTGGTACTCAACCTTGCATATTTGTTGGTTTATATTGATGCTCAGGTCAAGATAATGAGGTGGTATATAATGACCAAGACTTTGGACCCGAGGAAGGTTTTTAGGTTCATGAAGACCCCCGGGCAACGCCTGTGATGGAGCCCTAAAAGAATAATATTCCGCTGCTAGTTTATTTACTTGTGATGAAACATTAGTGTCCATTGAGACATTTGCGATGTAAGACTTATTTATATTCGACACCTGGCTTGTAATAAATGATGCTTCACTATTTGTCATCACATGTATGAGAAAATGATCCTGGCATACATGTGATATTCACTTGGTTGTTTCTTCGGAAAAACCGGGTGTGACAGAAGAGCAGACCTTCGCCATGCGATCTCTGTCCCAGGCCTGCGCCGTGCAGAATATGCCACAGTCATATGTACTGCAGATGGCGCCCCCGGCCTATGGTGCAGCCTTGCCCGTACCGGGGTACACTGTGCCCAGTGCGAACCCAGCGTTCGCGGCACCAGAACCTGCGGTGACAGAAGCAGAGTGTGCAGCTCTCGCGCCCCATCTTCGCTTTGCGAAGTGGCCGCGCAAGTTTCGGCCACACCTGCCCGAGAAGTACGACGGCAGCGTCAACCCGGCGGAGTTCCTCCAGATCTACTCCACCGCCGTACTTTCCGCAGGAGGGAATGAAGCCGTCATGGCCAATTACTTCCCTGTCACCTTGACCGGTCCAGCCCGGTCTTGGCTCATGAATCTCCCCCAGGGTTCCGTCACCTCCTGGGGAGAGCTTTGCCGACAGTTCGTAGCCAACTTCGGCAGCTCCTACACCCGGCCTGGCACGGAGCTCGACCTCCACGCCGTCCAGCAGCAACCTGGGGAGTCTCTGATCTCTTTCATCCAGCGGTTCTCCCAGGTGCGGAACACCATCCCACACATTCAAAATGCTTCTGTGGTGGTGGCGTTCCAGCAGGGCGTCCGGGACAGGAAGATGCTCGAGAAGCTCGCGACCAGGGAGGTCCGCGACGTCTCAGAGCTCTTCAGTTTGGCAGACAAATGCGCCAGAGCAGCCGAAGGACGGAACTGGCACTCGCTGCCATCCTCCGAGTCAGGGGACTGCCCGGATCTAGTCCTACTCCCTGTGGAGGCAGCAGGAAGGCCAAGAACCGAGGCAGAAGCAAGATAGAATCACCGACCGCAGCCCCAGTCATCACTGCAGCGACGCTCAGTGGGGCTCGGGGGCCACGCCCCGACAAGAAGCAGCGAAGATCACCAATTCCAGAAGGTGATGAAGACAATATGTGCCCCGTGCACGGCAGCTGTCGCCACGCTGCTGCCGAGTGCCGGGAGATCCGAAGGCTCGCAGAGCGCTTCCGCAAGGAGAAGCGGCAGCAGGCTGATGCCCTGCCCTTCTGTCCAAAGGAAGATGAGCAGGGGGTGGATGTTCCAGACAACATCGACCACCCAGAGGAGATCCAGGAGCCTCAGCGTGTCGTGAAGGCGGCACGCAGTCATGAGGATTCCGGCTCCAGCGATGATGAGCGTCGGAAGAAGCTCTACGTCATATACGGCGGGTCCGCCGACCCCTCGTCCCGAAGCGCAGTCAAGACTCTGCGCCGAGCGGTAGCGTCGGTGGCGCCACTCCCAAGTGCTGCACCGCACCTAAAGTGGATGGGGACCCCCATCAGCTTTGACGCCACCGACTGCCCCAGGGACATGGCTGGGGCTGGCCAACTACCGCTCCTGGTGGCCCCTACCATCGCCAACGTGAGAATGTACCACATTTTGGTAGATGGAGGGGCTGGGCTGAACCTCATCAGCCGTGCAGCTTTCCAGAAGCTGCAGATCCCGATGGCCAAGCTCACCCCGTCGAGCCCGTTCTCAGGGGTAGGGCCGGGACAGGTTATCCCCTACGGCAACATTAGTCTCCCGGTGACCTTCGGGGCTCCGGACAGCTATCGAACAGAGTACATTCTGTTCGACGTAGCGGAGATAGACCTCCCCTTCAACGCTATAATCGGCAGGCCAGCCCTGTACCGGTTCATGGCTGTAGCCCATTACGGCTACCTTGTCCTGAAGATGCCAACACCGACGGGTGTTCTCAGGATTCGTGAGGACCGCACTGCTGCAGTGTCGGCCCTGGAGAAGCTCCAAGCACTCGCAACAGCTGGGGCATCAGCCCCCGGCAATACGGAGCCGGACCAGCTCCGCCCGAACACACGTCACCGTGCTTCCACCACAGCACCCCGGGTGCAACCTCTCGACGAGGGCGGCGTCCCCTTAAAGGTCGTCCAAGTCGGCGCCGAAGCTACCCAGACCACCCGGGTAGCCGGGGGCCTGGATAGTAAATAGGAAGGCGCGCTCGTCACCTTCCTCCGGCACAACGTCGACGTGTTTGCATGGCAGCCGTCACAGATGCCGGGGATCCCCAGGAAGGTGATCGAGCACCACTTGAAAGTCTTCCCCAACGCCCGGCCGGTTCAACAGAAGCCCCGCAAGCAGTCCATCGAGCGGCAAAACTTCATCCGTGAAGAAGTCAAGAAGCTGCTGGACGCTGGCTTCATACGGGAGGTCCACCACCCCCGATGGTTGGTGAACCCCGTCGTTGTCCCGAAGGCTGGCGGGAAGCTCCGGATGTGCGTCGACTACACCAGTCTCAATAAGGCATGTCCTAAAGATCCATTCCCTCTCCCTAGAATAGATCAAATAGTAGACTCAACGTCAGGCTGTGATATGCTGTGCTTTCTAGACGCCTACTCGGGTTTCCATCAGATCCCCATGTCTAGGGAGGACGAGGAGCACACCTCCTTCATCACAGTAGACGGCCTCTATTGCTATGTGTCTATGCCTTACGGCCTAAAGAATGCACTCTCCACCTTTGTGCGGGCAATGCACAAAACCTTTGGGGAATTAATAAGATACCTGGTTGAGGTGTATGTCGATGACATAGTTGTCAAGGTCAAGCAGGGTCCATCCCTGCTAGATAACCTAGCTTTAGTCTTTGACAAGTTGCGCTCTACGCGCACCAAGCTGAACCCAGATAAATGTGTGTTCGGCATGTCCTCTGGGAATCTCTTAGGGTTCCTGGTCTCGCACCGAGGGATTGAGGCCAACCTAGAGAAGATCAAGGCCATCGACTTGATGCGGCCCCCTGCCCGGGTCAAGGATGTCCAGAAACTCACGGGATGTCTAGCCGCGCTGAGTCGGTTTATACCAAGGCTAGTAGAGCGGGCACTCCCTTTCTTTAAGCTCCTGTGCAAGTCAGGCCCTTTTGCCTGGACTGACGAAGCAGAAGAGGCTTTCCAGGAGTTGAAGCAACTCCTGACGACCCTACCTATCATGGTAGCCCCTGAGCCCGGAGAGCACCTGCTGCTCTACATCGCGGCGACAACTGAAGTAGTGAGTATGGTCCTCGTTGCAGAGCGGCCGGACCCCTCATCTTCACAACCTGCTCCGGTAGCAGAAGACATACGCCAGGAGGCCCCGCAAGACCAAGACAGTCTCCCGGACCTCCAAGGCAACCTCCCGGAGGCCCAGGTCGGCCTCCCGGAGGTCCAGGGCGGTCTCCCGGACCTCCAAGATAAACCCCCGGGGGCCCTGCGGGACCCCCCGGGGGCCAAATGGGACCTCCCAGAGGTCCCCCAAGACTCCCCGGAGCTCCCGGACAATCAAGATAGCTTAAGGGCCTCCGGGTCCCAGCTCCCGGAGGCCCCCTTGGGTCCACCCACCTCCGGCGGGCCAGGGCCAATGGACGAGGACCTCCCAGGCCTGAGAGAGAGGGTTCGAACCGTCCAGAGGCCTGTCTACTACATCAGCAAAGTACTTCATGACGCCAAGACAAGGTACCTGGAAGTCCACAAGCTGCTGTATGCGGTGCTCGTGACCTCCAGAAAGCTCCGCCATTACTTCCAGGCCAACCGGGTCTCGGTAGTCACCTCGTATCCGCTGAAGACAATTCTTCACAGCCCCCATACGACTGGCAACGTTGCTAAATGGGCGGCGGAGCTGGCGGAGTTTGAGCTGGACTTCCTCCCACACCATGCAGTCAAGAGCCAAGCGCTGGCTGACTTTGTGGCGGAGTGGACACCAACGGAGACTGGCACAGGGGGCCATGAGGGCGGAGAACCGGAGCACCAAGCTCCGGTCTTCACCGAACCCCACTGGAAACTCTTCTTCGACGGCTCCTCGCGAAAGCAGGGGGCCGGTGCCGGCGTACTGCTCCTCATGCCATCGGGGGAACAGTTTGGGTATATGGTGCGTCTCAATTTCAAGGCAACCAACAACATGGCGGAGTATGAAGCACTCATCTTTGGCCTGCAGACAGCCCTGTCTTTAGGCGCTCGCCAGTTGTTGGCACAGGGCGACTCCCAGCTGGTCATCAAGCAAGTCAAGGGCGAATGCTCCTGCAATGACCCCCAGCTAGCTGCGTATCTGCTTCACGTGCAGATGTTGGAGAAAGAATTCCTCGCCTTGGACCTGCACCACGTACCGCGCGCTGGTAATACCGCAGCCGACAACCTTTCAACGAAGGCTTCCACCGGAGCCCCTGCGCCCGAAGGAGTCTTCGAGAGGACGTTGCTGCGGCCCACAGCCCGGCCTGCCGAGCCGGGCGAAGGGGGCTTGACCAGCACCTCGAAGCTGGCGGTCCCGGCGGCCCTACAGCCGTGGGCGCCGCCAAGGATCGTAAGCGTCACTGGGGACTCCGTGCAACCCAGCGCTCAAGATCCAGAAGCTCAAGTCAGACCCGATGCATGGATCACGGAGATCCGGGACTACTTGAAGGACAATATCCTCCCTGATGAACATGCAACCGCTGAACGGATTGTGCGGATGGCTAAGAGGTACGCGCTGGTAGAGGGGGATCTCTACCGGCGTGGTGCCAACCACATCCTATTGCGGTGTATAACCCAGGGGGAAGGCTGCGACTTGCTCGCTGAGATCCATGGAGGCGAATGTGGAAGTCATTCTTCCTCACGCACGCTTGTCGGTAAAGCCTTCCGGCATGGCTTCTACTGGCCGACAGCACTCCAGGATGCCGTCAAGCTGGTCGAGAGCTGCAAGGCGTGCCAGTTCCATGCCAAGCAGATCCATACACCGGCTCAGGCGGTACAGATGATCCCGCCCTCGTGGCCATTTGCCGTGTGGGGGCTGGACATCCTGGGACCATTTCCCAGAACCGTCGGGGGGTTCCGGTACCTCTATGTCGCTATCGACAAGTTCACCTAGTGGCCGGAAGCTACACCAGTTGTCACCATCAATAAACAATCCGCAGTAAAATTCATCAAGTCTATTGTCTGCCGGTTCGGGGTCCCAAACAGGATCATCACCGACAATGGGATCCAGTTCACCAGCGCAGCACTCCAAGACTACTGCGAGGACCTTGGCATTCAGGTATGCTATGCCTCTGTCGGCCACCCGAGGAGCAATGGGCAAGTTGAGAGGGCCAATGCGGAGATTCTCCGGGGCCTCAAGACTCGCACCTTCGCCAGCCTGAAGAAACATGGTGCCAATTGGGTAGATGAGCTTCCGAGCACACTATGGGCTAACCGGACATCCCAGAGCTGGGCCACTGGGGAGACACCCTTCTTCATGGTGTACGGGGATGAAGCTGTACTTCCCCCAGAAATCACCATGAAGTCTCACCGTGTCCGGGCTTACGACGAAGCCACGCAGGACAACCTCCGGCGTGGAGAAATCGACCTCGTCGACGAGGTCCGATTACATGCGGCACTCCGTAACGCGCGGTACAGACAGGCGCTTCGGCGCTACCACCAGAGGTCTGTGCGTGCCCGGGAGCTGCAGGAAGGTGACCTGGTGTTGCGGCGCATACTTTCTCGCGAAGGGGCCCACAAACTCTCCCCTAGTTGGGAAGGCCCCTTCCGAGTCGCGAAAGTATGCCGCCCTGGGTGTGTGCGCCTTTCCACCGAGGATGGGGACCTGCTCCCGAACCCTTGGAACATAGAACACCTCCGTAAGTTCTACCCCTAAGAGCAAAAATAGGACAGTACTTTCTTTTCGTAATGAACTCCATAGAGTCCAGGAGCAGCGCTCGGAGCAGCTAAACCCCAGGGGACGGTCCAGGACTACGTTCAGCTTTGCCTGGTTCCGACTCCAAGCGTGTAGAGTCTTGCTTCCCCTCTTAATGGGGTGGGTCGTGGCCTCCATGTTTAGCCTGCCTTCCTCCTATGGAAGGTTGTACGAAAAGAAATCTGCCCTACTTTGCTCTTTCCTTGTACTCATTTAAATTGTGAATTGAGTTTTTTATCACCCTTGCAGTACATGGTTGCCATGTGCTCAGCTCCCCCCCTCTACAAGTCCCCAAGCACCAAGCATATGGTTGGGGCTGTAAGTCAAATAAGACTATGAGATAAGGGAGGGGGAGCCCCCAAGGAGAATTACGTTTCCTCTACCTATGTGCAGGACTTCCAGGTTGCGGCAAAGGGGACTGCATGAAGTAGGGGGAAAGGAGCTACCAACTACTTCGACCTAGGACTAGATGGGGCGGGACCCGGGGGCCCCACGTGTCCAGCAGGCCCGGGACTCTCTCCTCCCTTGAGGAGGTCTCCGGGCTCGCCACGTGGCAGGCGGAAACCGGACCTCCCCCCGCGGTGGGAGAGCTCCGAAAGCCCTGCGTGTCCAACATGGCCGGGGCTCCCGTCTCCGCAGTAAAAGCAATCATCAAGTGAGCGCACGCTCTCACGATCCCGTGGCCGTTCGTGCTCCGGCAGCGGTCGAATTCGGGACTTAGAGAAAGTGCGCGGATCGGAAGAGACGGAGGTCCCACCTCGGGCTCGCTATCTCCCCCGAGATGGGCCCGGGGGCCACTGTCGGTACCTGAGATATGGGGTACCCCCACGCACAGGGTAAAATGCCTAAGGTACTCGCCCTTCTCCGCAGGGAGAGCTCCGAAGGCGCCACGCGTCCGGCGGGGCCGGACCTCCCTCTCCTCAGAGGAGAGCTCCGGGCCCGCCACGTGGCATACAGAAGCCGGACCTCCCCCTCCGCGGGAGAGAGGTCCGAAGGCGCCACGCGTCCGGCGGGGCCGGACCTCCCTCTCCTCAGAGGAGAGCTCCAGACCCGCCACGTGGCGTACAGAAGCTGGACCTCCCCCTCCGCGGGGAGAGGTCCGGAGGCTCCACGTGCCCCGCAGGCCGGACTCTTCTCTCCTCAGAGAAGGGCTCCGGACCCGCCACGTGGCAAGAAGAACGGTGCTGCCCGCCCCCGAGTGGTAGGCAGCGGGCGTAAAGGCGCCCCACACCTTGCCCGTACAAGGTATTCAAGGCCCGCGTCTTCCCAAGAGGCGGAAACGCGGAGCACGCGTCTGTCAGGTGCTGTTGCGCCCAGTCGCATCACAGACTGGCGCGCGGTGTCAGAACCTGCCAGCTAATAAACGCCGCGACAAGACATCCCATGCCGCCTGCGCCATCATCAACCACTACGACTAGCATGCGGCATGGGCAGGGCGGCAAGATGAAGACTCAGAAGCCTTCGACCAGAGGCAACTACCGGCGTAACTACAGGGGCTGTTGTCAGTCTCTTCTTTAGCTCTTGAAAGCTCGTCTCGCACTGTGGCGTCCAGGTGAATGTGATTCCCTTTTCCAACAGTTTGGTGAGAGGTCTCGAGATCTTGGAGAATCCCTCAATAAACCGTCGATAGTATCCAGCCAATCCCAAAAAGCTTCGAACTTCCCCGACATTTTCAGGGGTCTTCCACTTCTGGATATCCTTGATTTTGGCGGGATCTACGGAGATTCCTCCCTCCGAGATTATATGTCCTAAAAAGGGAACTCTCTTCAGCCAAAACTCACACTTGCTCAACTTGGCATATAGTTGGTGTTCTCTCAGCCTCTGTAACACCAACCTTAGATGTTTCTCATGTTCTTCTTCATTTTTGGAGAACACGAGAATATCATCTATGAAAACCACCACAAATTTGTCCAGATATTCCATGAATACCTTGTTCATGAGGTACATGAAATATGCCGGGGCATTGGTTAGCCCGAAAGGCATGACAGTGTATTCATACAGTCCGTACCGAGATACGAAAGCTGTCTTGGGAATATCTGATTGCCTTATCTTGAGTTGGTGGTACCCCGACCTGAGATCAATTTTTGAGAACACACAAGCTCCCCTCAACTGATCAAACAAGTCTTCAATGCGGGGTAATGGGTACTTGTTCTTGATGGTTACCTCATTCAAGGCACGGTAATCCACGCATAATGTAACACCCCAAATTTTTAGTCAAGACTTAAATTTTGATTTAGAACCATAAACCATGTTCAGAGGGGAATTTAGAAATTTTTGGACGTATTGCATGTTTTGCAAAAATTCAAATTCAAACTGGAATTCAAATTATACTCAAAACAGAAATGAAATGAAAAAGAAAAAGGAAAGCCAGAAAAAAACTGGCCAGTGGGCCGAAACCCCAGCCGGCCCAGCTAACCCCCGCGCAGCCCGCCCCCGCGCGCGCCGCTCTGCCCCTCGCTGACATGTGGGACCCGCCTGTCATCCCTAACCCCGCGACCCCGGACTCTCTCCCGCGCGCTCGATCGCAACCGATCGGAAATCGTGTTTTGCGGCCGAATTCTGGAACTAGCGGACTCCAACTCGATCACAACAGAACCACCGCCCTCCCCCGGCTATAAAACCCACCGATCCGATCAGTTTTTCGCACGCGATCGCCGATTTTCACTCCGGTGAGCACCGAGACTTCGCCGGTGAATTTTGGCCGATCTAAGCTCGGAAACTCTGATCTAACTCGCTAGTTTTGATCCACCGCCTCCGGGGAACTTTGCAGGTGCAGAAAACCCGAAGACTTACGGTGCAAATCCAGCTCCGACGAGCTTCGCCGTGGTTTTGCCTCGGACCTCGCCGCCGAGCACTTTCCAGGACCCCCGAGCTCGAGAAAACCCCCGAGGTGAGATCCCTGACCTCCCCTCTACCGATCTAGGCCATAAGATCACAGTTCTAGGTAGAATTCTCGAGGATCCGAAAAATTCCGGCGAGATCGCCGCTTCCCGCCGCCGTGCGCCGCCGGCAGCGCCGCCCGCGCTCGATCAGAGCGACGTGGCCGCTTGTGCGCCGTTTATTTTAAATCGCACGGTAGACTTTAAAACCCCGCGTACCGGTTCGATGTTATAATCTCAGCCGTCGGTTTAAAATCAGACGGTCCACGTCAGTCCCGCGTTATAAAGACTGGAATTCTTACGTGCTACCCCCTGGGGTTCTCTGGAATTGAGAGCTAGCCCCGGAAACTTCAGATCTAGCCCCTGGAACTCCAGAAAATCATGTAAATTCATTTAAAAATCAGTTTTAGCCCCTAGACTTAATAGAAATTAAGAAAAACACCTCTGAAGAGTGTAGCTAGACCCCTGGAGATTATGAAAATAATATTATATACCCTGTAATGGGGTGAATTCATTATTTTAGCCCTGTTTAGTATTTAATTTAGAAAATTGAAAATGTAACTAGTGTTTAAATATTAAAAAGGGGGACAAACCTAATTGTCAAAATTAGTAAAAACTTTCTCAGTACTTAGAAAACTTTGGAGTAAGATAAAAATATATTTTTGGGGCTGAAATAAATCTGTTTCATAAATTATTCACATTTAATAGTATAGGGGCACATTCTTAAGTAAAGAATAGTTAAAGAAAAATAGGAAAAATAATTATGAAATAGTATACATCAGAAGCCAAGGTCAAAATATGATCTTAAATTATTTAGGACCAGAACCTAATCTGTTTAGGTAGTGTGTATTACTAATTTAATAATAAAATGCACAATTATGCATAAGAATATAAATCTGAAAATATAGAAACTAGTAAATAATAAATGGATTTTCTAAAGTACAAAGAATTCAGTTTAGGGTTGATAGAAATTATGAAGGCACCTATGGAGAAGAAAAATACTCTTCATACATATTTGGTAGTTTAATATATAAGGAATTTATTTAAAACTGAAACACACATATATACATATATATGTATATATATATATATATTATGTGAGTATAAATATGAACACCAAAGTAGGAATCATACACATGTAAATAGAAGTGTGTGCAAGCCCCAAACCAACACACATAGAGTATCCACAACACATAAAATGGTAAAGAAAATTTCATAAATGTGAATGTGTTGTTTGTATGAAGTAGAAGTGTGAACTATGTCTTATGATTGTTGTTTTCCTTTTGCTATGTGTGATGGTATGGAGTAGAACCTGTTCAAGAGCAAGCTATCAGTTTTCAAGATCAGGACTACTCATTTCAAGAGCAGCAAGAAGGAGGCAAGTGTCCTTGACCACTTTGATCCTATGCTAGGATGTGTAGATAGAATTATTTGCATTGTCAAATGAAATATGAAACCCATGCTAGGAAAGTTTCCCTAGAATTTCATTACCCTGTTTCCTTGTAGCTTGGGTTGGGATTTATTTTACCATGTCATATATTTACATGCATTTGCTTAGCCATGCTTAGAATGGGATATTTGGGACATGAGATCATCAGTTTATATTACCATACTCTTGAATGAGACATTGTGAATTATGTAGAGGTAGGGATCAAGGCAAGTTGGATGTTTTGGTTGTGTGCTGGGTGCACGAGACTTGGGTTTGTGTTTAGTACTTGCCTGGATCCTAAGGACCGGTTCATGGAGCATGTAACCCGGCTTTACAGTGCCAACCACATGCTGAGATGGGGCAGCTTAGCCAATTAATTAGGTGTATCCCCGGCGTAGTATGGGTGTGTTGGATGGTGCGGGGAGTAGGTGTCAGCTGGACTACCATATGAACCGCAAGGCTCAAGAGGGGGCCACTGCAGCGGGGTTGGAGCCTCTTGTATGCTGTTAGGGGTGAAACCTCAGTGGGCCCACGCTCGTCGGGAATCCCTTTGTAAAGGCTTTGTAGTGATCTCTTGGCCGCACACCTGGGAAGTGTGAATGTGGAACGTAGCCACTGGCATAATGGAGGTTCTTTTAGTCCACCCGGCAACGGGGGATGAAATCACTACTTGTGGGTACAGTGGTACAAACTCTGCAGAGTCAAAACTGTCTTGACAGCCGTGCTCACGGTTAAGAGCGGCCTGGACTTATTCATGATTAGAGGATTGACGGTTTTGGAGGTTAAGCGGGAAGCTTAACATTGGAAATGATGTTATGATTATTTGGTTATGATGATTGGGATGGGAGATTGGGACCATTTCACCTGTGTAGTAATGTAGATGCTTAATAAGCTAAGGTGATAGGTATTAATTGCGTAGTGCTTTAACCATGAGTTCAACCTCTCCTTGTTCTAGCCATGCATGATATAATTTTCCCACACTTGCTGAGTACCATTGGTACTCAACCTTGCATATTTGTTGGTTTATATTGCTGCTCAGGTCAAGATAATGAGGTGGTGTATAATGACCAAGACTTTGGACCCGAGGAAGGATTCTAGGTTCATGAAGACCCCCCCGGGCAACACCTGTGATGGAGCCCCAAAGAATAATTTTCCGCTGCTAGTTTATTTTCCTTGTGATGAACTTATTATTGTCCATCGAGACATTTACTATGTAAGACTTACTTATATTCGACACCTGGCTTGTAATAAATGATGCTTCACTATTTGTCGTCACATGTATGAGCAAATGATCCTGGCATACATGTGATATTCACTTGGTTGTTTCTTCGGAAAAACCGGGTGTGACAGAGGTGGTATCAGAGCCAAGGTTGCCCGTAGGAACGTGGACCTAGGTAGAAATGGACGTATTTAAGGGCCCTATTTTCTTAAAAACTATTTTCCAAAGGTGTGGGTGGAAAAAGTGTTATTAAAGGAGTCATTTTCTTCATCTTACCCCAACTTTCATTCAAAATAGGATTTTTGTTTGAGATTTTATCTAACCTAATTTTAAATTCTTTTGTTTTAGATGGTTCGCATGATTCGCACCGCTCGTAAGTCCACGGGAGGGAGAGTTCCCGTAGTTGCCCTTGCTGAAAGAGAGGAGAGTCGTCCAGTGACGTACCTTTCCTACGGATTGGCAGTAGGAGATTTGTTGCGCCGTCTTCGACGTATGCTCGAAGCCGCCGGCAATACGGGCAAGCTCATCATCCACTATAACTCCACCAGGACCATCCGTGAGAAGAGGGAAGAATGGAGTTCGGAGATGAGGATTATACACGAGAATCAGCTGCTTAAGATCCACCACTCTCCAGCTTGTCGAGCAACACAAGTTGACGCGGAGAGAGATGTCACTTGGGAGGCCATCACCTGCCAGAGTCACATCTATCGTCGCCACTTGGACAAAACTGAGTACATGTATGTCCTCCAACGTGAGAGTGGTACTACGGAGTACAAGTACCCACCGGTGCAGCAAGGGACTTCCCATGAGCACATGGACTTGTGCTTGGAGGATGCTGCTATGCTCAGCACTCGACTGCAGGAGTGTCAACAAGAACTTCAGGATGTCCGAGACACTCTGAAGGAGACGGAGGCATTGCTGCGAGCTTGCTTAAAGACGAGAGAAAGAGGAGATGGAAATGAACTGTGTGTCACCGTAAGTGATCCATGGACCCCTGACTCCCCGGATCGCCGAGCAATCAGGCGTCGTCGCACTTCTCCACCAGCAGCCTCCCCACCCAAAGCAGAGTCAGAAGGTAGCTCATTTCATCCCTGTGAAAGAAAGCTACAGCGGATCCAAATTGGCAGAATTGTACATGTCAAGGATTGTGTGTTACCATGGAGTGCCGAAGAAGATAGTGTCGGATCGAGGGACGCAGTTCACCTCGAGGTTTTGGCAAAAGTTGCATGAAACCATGGGAACCCATCTGAATTTCAGTTCTGCCTATCATCCCCAAACTGACGGGCAGACGGAGAAAACCAATCAGATCCTTGAAGATATGTTAAGGGCATGTGCACTCAAAAACAATAGGAGTTGGGACAAAAACTTACCGTATGCGGAGTTTTCCTATAACAACAGTTATCAAGCTAGTATGAAGATGTCACCGTTTGAAGCTTTGTATGGAAGGAAGTGCAGAACTCCCCTATTTTGGAACCAAACAGGAGAAAGTAAAGTGTTTGGTCCCAAAGTGCTACAAGAAGCCGAGGCAAAGGTGAGGGAGATTCGCAACAACTTGAGGATAGCACAGACACGCCAGAAGAGTTATGCTGATGTACGAAGAAGAGAGCTCGTTTTCAACGTGGGAGACTATGTTTATCTCAAGGTGTCCCCTATCAGAGGACTTCGTCGGTTCAAGGTGAAAGGGAAGTTGTCACCTCGATACATCGGACCCTTTCAAGTTTTGGAAAGAAAACGCGAAGTGGCGTACCAACTAGAGTTGCCGGTTCATCTGTCGGACGTGCACGATGTGTTCCATGTGTCGCAACTCAAGAAATGTCTGAGGACGCCTGAGGAGGTGTTACCCATGAACGAAGTGGATGTAGCTGAGGATTTGTCTTATGCCGAGCAACCATACAAGATTTTGGAGACAATGGAACGCCTCACCAGAAATAAGAGAATCAGGATGTGCAAGGTGCAGTGGAAACATCACTCAGAAGAGGAAGCCACCTGGGAGCGGAAAGATGAGCTTAAGGCACAATTTCCGGAATTGTTTTCTTAGAAACACCAATCTCGAGGACGAGATTTCTTTTAAGGGGGGTAGAGCTGTAACACCCCAAATTTTTAGTCAAGACTTAAATTTTGATTTAGAACCATAAACCATGTTCAGAGGGGAATTTAGAAATTTTTGGACGTATTGCATGTTTTGCAAAAATTCAAATTCAAACTGGAATTCAAATTATACTCAAAACAGAAATGAAATGAAAAAGAAAAAGGAAAGCCAGAAAAAAACTGGCCAGTGGGCCGAAACCCCAGCCGGCCCAGCTAACCCCCGCGCAGCCCGCCCCCGGCGCGCGCCGCTCTGCCCCTCGCTGACATGTGGGACCCGCCTGTCATCCCTAACCCCGCGACCCCGGACTCTCTCCCGCGCGCTCGATCGCAACCGATCGGGAAATCGTGTTTTGCGGCCGAATTCTGGAACTAGCGGACTCCAACTCGATCACAACAGAACCACCGCCCTCCCCCGGCTATAAAACCCACCGATCCGATCAGTTTTTCGCACGCGATCGCCGATTTTCACTCCGGTGAGCACCGAGACTTCGCCGGTGAATTTTGGCCGATCTAAGCTCGGAAACTCTGATCTAACTCGCTAGTTTTGATCCACCGCCTCCGGGGAACTTTGCAGGTGCAGAAAACCCGAAGACTTACGGTGCAAATCCAGCTCCGACGAGCTTCGCCGTGGTTTTGCCTCGGACCTCGCCGCCGAGCACTTTCCAGGACCCCCGAGCTCGAGAAAACCACCGAGGTGAGATCCCTGACCTCCCCTCTACCGATCTAGGCCATAAGATCACAGTTCTAGGTAGAATTCTCGAGGATCCGAAAAATTCCGGCGAGATCGCCGCTTCCCGCCGCCGTGCGCCGCCGGCAGCGCCGCCCGCGCTCGATCAGAGCGACGTGGCCGCTTGTGCGCCGTTTATTTTAAATCGCACGGTAGACTTTAAAACCCCGCGTACCGGTTCGATGTTATAATCTCAGCCGTCGGTTTAAAATCAGACGGTCCACGTCAGTCCCGCGTTATAAAGACTGGAATTCTTACGTGCTACCCCCTGGGGTTCTCTGGAATTGAGAGCTAGCCCCGGAAACTTCAGATCTAGCCCCTGGAACTCCAGAAAATCATGTAAATTCATTTAAAAATCAGTTTTAGCCCCTAGACTTAATAGAAATTAAGAAAAACACCTCTGAAGAGTGTAGCTAGACCCCTGGAGATTATGAAAATAATATTATATACCCTGTAATGGGGTGAATTCATTATTTTAGCCCTGTTTAGTATTTAATTTAGAAAATTGAAAATGTAACTAGTGTTTAAATATTAAAAAGGGGGACAAACCTAATTGTCAAAATTAGTAAAAACTTTCTCAGTACTTAGAAAACTTTGGAGTAAGATAAAAATATATTTTTGGGGCTGAAATAAATCTGTTTCATAAATTATTCACATTTAATAGTATAGGGGCACATTCTTAAGTAAAGAATAGTTAAAGAAAAATAGGAAAAATAATTATGAAATAGTATACATCAGAAGCCAAGGTCAAAATATGATCTTAAATTATTTAGGACCAGAACCTAATCTGTTTAGGTAGTGTGTATTACTAATTTAATAATAAAATGCACAATTATGCATAAGAATATAAATCTGAAAATATAGAAACTAGTAAATAATAAATGGAGTTTCTAAAGTACAAAGAATTCAGTTTAGGGTTGATAGAAATTATGAAGGCACCTATGGAGAAGAAAAATACTCTTCATACATATTTGGTAGTTTAATATATAAGGAATTTATTTAAAACTGAAACACACATATATACATATATATGTATATATATATATATATATATATATATATATATATATTATGTGAGTATAAATATGAACACCAAAGTAGGAATCATACACATGTAAATAGAAGTGTGTGCAAGCCCCAAACCAACACACATAGAGTATCCACAACACATAAAATGGTAAAGAAAATTTCATAAATGTGAATGTGTTGTTTGTATGAAGTAGAAGTGTGAACTATGTCTTATGATTGTTGTTTTCCTTTTGCTATGTGTGATGGTATGGAGTAGAACCTGTTCAAGAGCAAGCTATCAGTTTTCAAGATCAGGACTACTCATTTCAAGAGCAGCAAGAAGGAGGCAAGTGTCCTTGACCACTTTGATCCTATGCTAGGATGTGTAGATAGAATTATTTGCATTGTCAAATGAAATATGAAACCCATGCTAGGAAAGTTTCCCTAGAATTTCATTACCCTGTTTCCTTGTAGCTTGGGTTGGGATTTATTTTACCATGTCATATATTTACATGCATTTGCTTAGCCATGCTTAGAATGGGATATTTGGGACATGAGATCATCAGTTTATATTACCATACTCTTGAATGAGACATTGTGAATTATATAGAGGTAGGGATCAAGGCAAGTTGGATGTTTTGGTTGTGTGCTGGGTGCACGAGACTTGGGTTTGTGTTTAGTACTTGCCTGGATCCTAAGGACCGGTTCATGGAGCATGTAACCCGGCTTTACAGTGCCAACCACATGCTGAGATGGGGCAGCTTAGCCAATTAATTAGGTGTATCCCCGGCGTAGTATGGGTGTGTTGGATGGTGCGGGGAGTAGGTGTCAGCTGGACTACCATATGAACCGCAAGGCTCAAGAGGGGGCCACTGCAGCGGGGTTGGAGCCTCTTGTATGCTGTTAGGGGTGAAACCTCAGTGGGCCCACGCTCGTCGGGAATCCCTTTGTAAAGGCTTTGTAGTGATCTCTTGGCCGCACACCTGGGAAGTGTGAATGTGGAACGTAGCCACTGGCATAATGGAGGTTCTTTTAGTCCACCCGGCAACGGGGGATGAAATCACTACTTGTGGGTACAGTGGTACAAACTCTGCAGAGTCAAAACTGTCTTGACAGCCGTGCTCACGGTTAAGAGCGGCCTGGACTTATTCATGATTAGAGGATTGACGGTTTTGGAGGTTAAGCGGGAAGCTTAACATTGGAAATGATGTTATGATTATTTGGTTATGATGATTGGGATGGGAGATTGGGACCATTTCACCTGTGTAGTAATGTAGATGCTTAATAAGCTAAGGTGATAGGTATTAATTGCGTAGTGCTTTAACCATGAGTTCAACCTCTCCTTGTTCTAGCCATGCATGATATAATTTTCCCACACTTGCTGAGTACCATTGGTACTCAACCTTGCATATTTGTTGGTTTATATTGCTGCTCAGGTCAAGATAATGAGGTGGTGTATAATGACCAAGACTTTGGACCCGAGGAAGGATTCTAGGTTCATGAAGACCCCCCCGGGCAACACCTGTGATGGAGCCCCAAAGAATAATTTTCCGCTGCTAGTTTATTTTCCTTGTGATGAACTTATTATTGTCCATCGAGACATTTACTATGTAAGACTTACTTATATTCGACACCTGGCTTGTAATAAATGATGCTTCACTATTTGTCGTCACATGTATGAGCAAATGATCCTGGCATACATGTGATATTCACTTGGTTGTTTCTTCGGAAAAACCGGGTGTGACACATAACCTTTGGGTTCCGTCTTTCTTGGGCACAAATATCACCGGAGCTCCCCATGGTGAGGAACTAGGGCGAATATACCCCTTCTCCGTCAATTCTCTCAAATGATCCTTGAGCTCTTCTAGCTGCTTGGAGTCCATTCGATAAGGTCTCTTGTATATCGGGGCTGTTCCCGGTACTAGCTCAATTGCGAATTCCACGTCACGGTCGGGGGGCATACCTGGCAACTCCTCCGGAAAAACATCTGGGTATTCCCTGATAGTCCTAATTTCCTCAACTTTCACCTCCACTTGATTTAATTTAATGTCCCTCCTAGGCTCGTGTATCGTAATGAACTTTACTCTTGTGCCACTGGGGTGAGTTAGTTCCACCGTTCTGGTCGAACAATGGATGATTCCTTTATGTTTGGTCAACCAATCCATACCCAAAATAATATCTATCCCTTGTGAATCTATCACTATGAGGTTAGCAGTAAATACTACCCCATTAATGTCTAGGCTCACTTTGGGACACACTTGTCTTGTCCTTATTTCTCCACCTGGAGAGTTTACCGCTAGCATATGGTTCATTTGTGTGGTTGCTAGGTCATGCTTCTTAACAAACCCTTGAGCAATGAACGAGTGGGTAGCACCAGAATCAAACAGCAGAGTTGCAAGGTGTAAATTGGCAGGAAACTTACCAACTACCACGTCGGGTGCCTCTTGTGCTTCCTCCATAGTGACGTGGTTCACCCGTCCTCTCAATACATTCTGCTGTTGTGGCGGCGCGGGCTTCTTCTTTGGGCATTTGTGGGCGTAGTGCCCCACTTCACCACAGCTAAAACATTGCACCCCAACCTTAGGTGCTTGGCCTTTGTTGTCTTGGGGTTGGTTCGGGGGTCCTTGCACTGCTGGTCGAGGTGGATATGCGGGGCGAGGCTGCTGCACAAACTGACGTGGCGGCTGTGCTGGTGCTGCGGGTGGCCTGTAGTTTGGGTTGTACCCTCTTGGTGCTGAATAGGGTACCGCAGCACGGCTCGTCTGCCCCGTAGGTTGCTGCATCATACGTGGGCGGGTGTTGCTCCCTGAGGCCTGATGTGACCATCCCGCCTTCCTCTTATTCTCATTTTCTAGGGCCTTTAGCTTCCTTTCCACCACAAATGCTCTGTCCACCATCTTTTGAAAGCTTTCATACTCATTGGAGGACATTGCACACTGCATCTCTGCGGTAAGTCCTTCCACGAAACAATCTTGTTTCTGCTCATCAGTCTCTATGTCTCGTGGAGCATAACGGGATAGTTGCGTAAATTTAGTGAGGTATTCCCTCACAGTCATGTTTCCCTGCTGCAGTCCCAAAAATTCCTTCCTCTTGTTTTTGAGTTCACCTCTTAGGATGTAATGGTTGCGGAAGCTACGCTTGAACTCTTCCCAAGTGATGTTCTCAGGGTCATGATGGGCGGCCACATAGGCGGTCCACCAATCAGCAGCAGGTCCCTGCAATTGATGAGAGGCAAACAGCACCCTCTCATACCCTTGGTATTGTATGATCCTCATCTTGCTTTCAATAGTCTTCAGCCAATCATCTGCCTCCAGAGGTTCAGCAGCACTTGCAAACTTTGGAGGTTGAGTTCCTAGAAACTCACTCAACCTTGGTTGGCGTGGTGCAGCTTGTGGAGGTGGAACTTGATGCAAGTTGGCCACCACTTGAGTCAAGTTCTGGATAAGCTGATTTTGATTCTCCAGCATTTGGTGGAGAGGATCAACTTCTTCACGGCGACCACCCCTGTCCTGGCCTCCAGAAAGATGAGGGTTGCATGCCTCATCGTTGTTGTTGGCGGGGTTGGCAGCACGTCCTTTTCCTCTTCCGGCCATCTGGCAGAATCAACAAATGTTAATTTGATACCATTTAGTATCATCTTACTACTTTCATTTGTTTGTACTTTGAAGTGTTGAGGCTTTGTTAAAATTTTACGAGGGTTTATATCTCACACCAAATAAATGCACTATTATTTCCTGTGGGTTCACACACCAAAGCAAAACAATCTGAAGACGAGGCTGTGGACAATTGCTCATGGCTTCCACAACTCACGTCACACACCAAGCATTATCACACCATTAACTACGTAACGACTTGACTACTCGACCTCTTGCTAGCTAGGGGAAAGACTCTACACTACTCGTCCTCTTGAGCTGGCTCCTCGGGATCTTCTTCCTCATTTCGGCTACCTTCTGACTCCGCTTTGGGTGGGGAGGCTGCTGGTGGAGAAGTGCGACGACGCCTGATTGCTCGGCGATCCGGGGAGTCAGGAGTCCATGGATCACTCACGGTGACACACAGTTCATTCCCATCTCCTCTTTCTCTCGCCTTTAAGCAAGCTCGCAGCAACGCCTCCGTTTCCTTCAGGGTGTCTCGGACATCCTGAAGCTCTTGTTGACACTCCTGCAGTCGAGTGCTGAGCATAGCAGCATCCTCCAAGCACAAGTCCATGTGCTCATGGGAAGTCCCTTGCTGCACCGGTGGATACTTGTACTCCGTGGTACCACTCTCACGTTGGAGGACATACATGTACTCAGTTTTGTCCAAGTGGCGACGATAGATGTGACTCTGGCAGGTGATGGCCTCCCAGGTGACATCTTTCTCCGCGTCAACTTGTGTTGCTCGACAAGCTGGAGAGTGGTGAATCTTAAGCAGCTGATTCTCGTGTATAATCCTCATCTCCGAACTCCATTCTTCCCTCTTCTCACGGATGGTCCTGGTGGAGTTATAGTGGATGATAAGCTTGCCCGTATTGCCGGCGGCTTCGAGCATACGTCGAAGACGGCGCAACAAATCTCCTACTGCCAATCCATAGGAAAGGTACGTCACTGGACGACTCTCCTCTCTTTCGGCAAGGGCAACTACGGGAACTCTCCCTCCTGTGGACTTACGAGCGGTGCGAATCATGCGAACCATCTAAAACAAAAGAATTTAAAATTAGGTTAGATAAAATCTCAAACAAAAATCCTATTTTGAATGAAAGTTGGGGTAAGATGAAGAAAATGACTCCTTTAATAAAACTTTTCAACCCACACCTTGGAAAATAGTTTTTAAGAAAATAGGGCCCTTAAATACGTCCATTTCTACCTAGGTCCATGTTCCTACGGGCAACCTTGGCTCTGATACCACCTCTGTCACACCTGGTTTTTCCGAAGGAAACAACCAAGTGAATATCACATGTATGCCAGGATCATTTTCTCATACATGTGATGACAAATAGTGAAGCATCATTTATTACAAGCCAGGTGTCGAATATAAATAAGTCTTACATCGCAAATGTCTCAATGGACACAAATGCTTCATCACAAGTAAATAAACTAGCAGCGGAATATTATTCTTTAGGGCTCCATCACAGGCGTTGCCCGGGGGTCTTCATAAACCTAAAATCCTTTCTTGGGTCCAAAGTCTTGGTCATTATACACCACCACATTATCTTGACCTGAGCAGCAATATAAACCAACAAATATGCAAGGTTGAGTACCAATGGTACTCAGCAAGTGTGGGAAAATTATATCATGCATGGCTAGAACAAGGAGAGGTTGAACTCATGGTTAAAGCACTACGCAATTAATACCTATCACCTTAGCTTATTAAGCACTTACATTACTACACAGGTGAAATGGTCCCAATCTCCCATCCCATCATCATAATCCAATAACCATAACATCATTTCCAATGTTAAGCTCCTCGCTTAACTTCCAAAACCATCAATCCTCTAATCATGAATAAGTCCAGGCCGCTCTTAACCGTGAGCACGGCTGTCAAGACAGTTTTAACTCTGCAGAGTTTGTACCACTGTACCCACAAGTAGTGATTTTATCCCCCGTTGCCGGGTGGACTAAAAGAACCTCCATTATGCCAGTGGCTACGATCCACATTCACACTTCCCAGGTGTGCGGCCAAGAGATCACTACGAAGCCTTTACAAAGGGATTCCCGACGAGCGTGGGCCCACTGAGGTTTCACCCCTAACAGCATACAAGAGGCTCCAACCCCGCTGCAGTGGCCCCCTCTTGAGCCTTGCGGTTCATATGGTAGTCCAGCTGACACCTACTCCCCGCACCATCCAACACACCCATACTACGCCGGGGATACACCTAATTAATTGGCTAAGCTGCCCCATCTCAGCATGTGGTTGGCACTGTAAAGCCGGGTTACATGCTCCATGAACCGGTCCTTAGGATCCAGGCAAGTACTAAACACAAACCCAAGTCTCGTGCACCCAGCACACAACCAAAACATCCAACTTGCCTTGATCCCTACCTCTACATAACTCACAATATCTCATTCAAGAGTATGGTAATATAAACTGATGATCTCATTTCCCAAATATCCCATTCTAAGTATGGCTAAGCAAATGCATGTAAATAAATGACATGACAAATTAAATCCCAACCCAAGCTACAAGGAAACAAGGTAATGCAATTCTAGGGAAACTTTCCTAGCATGGGTTTCATATTTCATTTGACAATGCAAATAATTCTATCTACACATCCTAGCATAGGATCAAAGTGGTCAAGGACACTTGCCTCCTTCTTGCTGCTCTTGAAATTGGTAGTCCTGATCTTGAAAAGAAATAACTTGCTCTTGAACAGGTTCTACTTCATACCATCACACATAGCAAAAGAAAAACAACAATCATAAGACATAGTTCACACTTCTACTTCATACAAACCACACATTCATATTTATAAAAGTTCTTTACCATTATATGTGTTGTGGTTACTTTATGTGTGTTGAGTTGTGGCTTGCATGCACTTTTAACCATGTGTATATGATTCCTACTTTTGTGTCCACCTTTATACTTACGTATTATTTATAGGGGTTTCCAATAAATTTCTTATATTCAACTACTTCACCTTTTTACTACCAAGTGTGTATGAAAAGTATTATTCTTCCCCATATGTGCTTTCATAATTTCTATCAACCCTAAACTGAACTCTTTGGACTTTAAAAACTCCATTTATCATTTACTAGTTGCTATATTTTCAGATTTATATTCCTATGCATAATTGGGTATTTTATTATAAAACTAGTAATACACATCATCTAAACAGAATAGGTTCTGGTCCTAAATGATTTAATAACATCTTTTGACCTTGGCTTCTGATGTAGACCATTTCATAATTATTTTCCCTATTTTTCTATAACTATTATTTACTTAAAAATGTGTCCCTAAATGTGAATAATAGATGAAACAGATTTATTTCAACCCAAAAATATACTTTTATCTCACTCCAAAATTATCTAAGTACTGAGAAAGTTTTTACTTAATTTTGAAAATTATGTTTGTCCCCCTTTTTAATTTTTAAACACTAGTTACATATTCAATTTTCTAAATTAAATACTAAACAGGGTTAAAATAATGAACTCACCCCATTACAGGGTCTATAATATTATTTTCATAATTTCCAGGGGTCTAGCTACACTTATCAGAGGTGTTTTTCCTAATTTCTATTAAGTCCAGGGGCTAAAACTGATTTTTAAATGAATTTACATGATTTTCTAGAGTTCCAGGGGCTAGATCTGAAGTTTCCGGGGCTAGCTCTCAATTCCAGAGAACCCCAGGGGGTAGCACGTAAGAATTTCAGTCTTTATAACGCGGGGCTGACGTGGACCGTCCGATTTTAAACCGACGGCTGAGATTATAACATCGAACCGGTACGCGGGGTTTTAAAGTCTACCGTGCGATTTAAAATAAACGGCGCACAAGCTGCCACGTCGCTCTGATCGAGCGCGGGCGGCGCTGCCGGCGGCGCACGGCGGCGGGAAGCGGCGAACTCGCCGGAAAGTTTCGGATCCGCGAGAATTCTACCTAGAACTGTGATCTTATGGCGTAGATCGGTAGAGGGGAGGTCAGGGATCTCACCTCGGGGGTTTTCTCGAGCTCGGGGGTCCTGGAAAGTGATCGGTGGCGAGGTCCGAGGCAAAACCACGGCGAAGCTCGTCGGCGCTGTGTTTACACCGTAACTCTCCGAGTTTTCTGCACCTGCAAAGTTCCCCGGAGGCGGTGGATCAAGACCAGCGAGTTAGATCAGAGTTTCCGAGCTTAGATCGGCCAGAATTCACCGGCAAAGTCTCGGTGCTCACCGGAGTAAAAATCGGCGATCGCGTGGGAAAAACTGATCGGAGCTGGGGTTTTTATAGCCGGGGGAGGGCGGTGGGTCTGTTGCGATCGAGTTTGAGTCGTTTGGGACCAGAATTCGGGCTGCGGGGACGGGTTTCCCGATCGGTTGCGATCGCGCGCGCGAGAGAGAGTCCGGGGTCGCGGGGTTAGGGATGACAGGCGGGTCCCACCCGTCGGTGAGAGGCAGCGCGGCGCGCGCGGGGGCGGGCTAGCGCGGGAGTAGCTGGGCCGGCTGGCGGGTTTCGGCCCACTGGCCGGTTTTTTTCCCGTTTTCCTTTTTCTTTTTCCATTTCTTTTCTGTTTTGAGTATAATATGAATTCCAGTTTGAATTTGAATTTTTGCAAAACATGCAACACGTCAAAAAATTTTTAAATTCCCCTCTGAGCATGGTTTAGAGTTTTGAATCAAATTTTGGGGTGTTACACCCGGGGGTCTCCATGAACCTAGAAAACTTCTTCGGGTCCAAAGTCTTGGTCATTATACACCACCTCATTATCTTGACCTGAGCAGCAATATAAACCAACAAATATGCAATGTTGAGTACCAATGGTACTCAGCAAGTGTGGGAAAATTATATCATGCATGGCTAGAACAAGGAGAGGTTGAACTCATGGTTAAAGCACTACGCAATTAATAACTATCACCTTAGCTTATTAAGCACCTACATTACTACACAACTGAAATGGTCCCAATCTCCCATCCCATCATCATAACCAAATAACCATAACATCATTTCCAATGTTAAGCTCCCCGCTTAACATCCACAACTTCCAAAATAATCATCCTCTAATCATTTATAAGTCCAAGCCGCTCTTGACCGTGAGCACGGCTGTCATGACAGTTTTGACTCTGTAGAGTTAGTACCACTGTACCCACATGTAGTGATTTCATCCCCCGTTGCCGGGTGGACTAAAAGAACCTCCATTATGCCAGTGGCTCCGAACCACATTCACACTTCCTAGGTGTGTAGCCAGGAGATCACTACGAAGCCTTTACAAAGGGATTCCCGACGAGCATGGGCCCACTGAGGTTTCACCCCTAACAGCATACAAGAGGCTCCAACCCCGCTGCAGTGGCCTCCTCTTGAGCCTTGCGGTTCATATGGTAGTCCAGCTGACACCTATTCCCCGCACCATCCAACACACCCATACTACGCCGGGGATACACCTAATTAATTGGCCAAGCTGCCCCATCTCAGCATGTGGTTGGCACTGTAAAGCCAGGTTACATGCTCCATGAACCGGTCCTTAGAATCCAGGCAAGTACTAAACACAAACCCGAGTCTCATGCACCCAGCACACAACCAAAACATCCAACTTGCCTTGATCCCTACCTCTACATAACTCACAATATCTCATTCAAGAGTATGGTAAAGTAAACTGATGATCTCATATCCCAAATATCCCATTCTAAGCATGGCTAAGCATATGCATGTAAATAAATGACATGGTAAAATAAATCCCAACCCAAGCTTCAAGGAAACAAGGTAATGCAATTCTAGGGAAACTTCCTAGCATGGGTTTCATATTTAACTTGACAATGCAAATAATTCTATCTACACATCCTAGCATAGGATCAAAGTGGTCAAGAACACTTGCCTCCTTCTTGCTGCTCTTGAAATTGGTAGTCCTGATCTTGGAAAGGGTTAACTTGCTCTTGAACAGGTTCTACTTCATACAATCACACATAGCAAAAGAAAAACAGCAATCATAAGACATAGTTCACACTTCTACTTTATACAAACCACACATTCATATTTATGAAAGTTCTTTACCATTATATGTATTGTGGTTACTTTGTGTGTTGATCTGTGGCTTGCATGCACTTTTAACCATGTATATATGATTCCTACTTTTGTGTCCACATTTATACTTACATACTATTTATATGGGTTTCCAATAAATTTCTTATATTCAACTACTACACCTTTTTACTACCAAGTGTGTATGAAAAGTATTTTTCTTCCCCATATGTGCCTTCATAATTTCTACCAACCCTAAACTGAACCCTTTGTATTTTAAAAACTCCATTTGTCATTTACTAGTTGCTATATTTTCATATTTATATTCCTATGCATAATTGTGTATTTTATTATGAAATTAGTAATACCCATCATCTAAACAGTATATGTTCTGGTCCTAAATTATTTTAATAACATATTTTAACCTTGGCCTCTGATGTAAACTATTTCATAATTATTTTCCCTATTTTTCTATAACTATTCTTTACTTAAAAATGTGTCCCTATACTAATAAATGTGATTAATAAATGAAACAGATTCATTTCATCCCAAAATATATTTTTATCTCACTCCAAAGTTTCCTAAGTACTGAGAAAGTTTTTAATTAACTTTGACAATTATGTTTGTCCCTACTTTTTAATTTTTAAACACTAGTTACATATTCAATTTTCTAAATTAAATACTAAACAGGGCTAAAATAATGAACTCACCCATTACAGGGTCTATAACATCATTTTCATAATTTCCAGGGGTCTAGATACACTTATCAGAGGTGTTTTTCCTAATTTTTATTAAGTCTAGGGGCTAAAACTGATTTTTAAATGAATTTACATGATTTTCTGGAGTTCCAGGGGCTAGATCTGAAGTTTCCGGGGCTAGCTCTCAATTCCAGAGAACCCCAGGGGGTAGCACGTAAGAATTCCAGTCTTTATAATGCGGGGCTGACGTGGACCGTTCGATTTTAAACCGACGGCTGAGATTATAACATCGAACCGGTACGCGGGGATTTAAAGTCTACCGTGCGATTTAAAATAAACGGCGCACAAGCGGCCACGTCGCTCTGATCGAGCGCGGGCGGCGCTGCCGGCGGCGCACGGCGGCGGGAAGCGGCGATCTCGCCGGAAAGTTCCGGATCCTCGAGAATTCTGCCTAGAACTGTGATCTTATGGCCTAGATCGGTAGAGGGGAGGTCAGGGATCTCACCTCGGGGGTTTTCTTGAGCTCGGGAGTCCTGGAAAGTGATCGGCGGCGAGGTCCGAGGCAAAACCACGGCGAAGCTCGTCGGCGCTGGATTTACACCGTAACTCTCCGAGTTTTCTGCACCTGCAAGGTTCCCCGGAGGCGGTGGATCAAGACCAGCGAGTTAGATCAGAGTTTCCGAGCTTAGATCGGCCAGAATTCACCGGCGAAGTCTCGGTGCTCACCGGAGTAAAAATCGGCGATCGCGTGGGAAAAACCGATCGGGGCTGGGGTTTTTATAGCCGGGGGAGGGCGGTGGGTCAGTTGTGATCGAGTTGGATTCTTCTGGGACCGGAATTCGGCTGGGGAACGCGGTTTTTCGATCGGTTAAGATCGCGCGCGCTCGGGGGGAAAGTCCGGGCCGCAGACGCTCAGGGTTAGGGATGACATGCGGGTCCCACCTGTCTGTGAGAGACAGCGCGGCGCGCGCGGGGGCGGGCTGGCACTGGGAAACTGGGCCGGCTGGCGGGTTTCGGCCCACTGGCCGGTTTTTTCCCGTTTCTCTTTTTCTTTTTCCATTTCTTTTCTGTTTTGGGTATAATTTGAATTCCAGTTTGAATTTGAATTTTTGCAAAACATGCAACACGTCCAAAAATTTTTAAATTCCCCTCTGAACATGGTTTAGAGATTTGAATCAAAATTTGGGGTGTTACATTATGCAAGTGGGGTTCCATTCATCCTACACCTAATGCACAATCATACTTCCCATGACTCATGTAAACAAAGTAAAACTTATAAAAGGGTTAATGCAAACCGGGGCTTGCCTTGTTGCTGCTGGTCAGTAGTTAGTTCTTCGTCTGGGAGAAGGAAGTCCAGAACCTCCGGAGCTTCCTTGCCTTCAGCGACTACACGTTATTGAAATACTACATGTCAAATTAAGTGTAATGTGTAAACTTGAATACTTGATTACTAATAACTCTAGCTATCCCTCCCCTTTGGTTCTGAAATTTTTATGGTGACTTGGTAGGGTCCTAACCAGAGTCTTGACCAAGTTTCATTTGAACGTTGTACAAATAAAAGCCCATTTGGTCAATATTTGAGCCTCTAACTAGTTCCAGGGTTTTTCATGGCTCCAACCCTTACTTTCTGGAAACTAGAATTTAGGATGGTTCTAATGGAGTTGGCTGTCATTTGAAGAATTCTACAGAAGGTTATGTCCTAATTAAGATTGGAGAAAATCTGAAAAATGTTCCTGCACATTTTTTCTATTTTCTCTGGGCAGTTCCCTTAATCACCCAATTAGGGTAACTAAATGAACTTGGATGAGTCTGAAAATTTACTGGGATTCAGGGATTTTCCAATGAACCTTTCAGCCAAATTACAGAATTTTTCATAAAGTAGTTTTCCAGATAAAATTCCCAACAGTTTAAACTTTAGGGATTTAATTCTGGAAAACTATTCACTTTCATGAGCTGAATTTGGTATTGCTGGAAAGTGCTCAGAGAGCTGAATCCAACAAAATTTGGTTCACCCGATTTGGAGCTTTCTAGCCAAAGTTATGAGGATTTGAAGTTTGGAAGAATTCTGAAAATCGGGGGAAAAGTTTAAACTCTCGGGGCCCGCGGGGACACGTGTCGAGCGCGGAGGTGTCCGGCACACCGGGGATACCACACGTGTCGAGCGAGGAGGTGTCCGGCACACCGGAGCTCACAGAGTATTTGCGCGCCAGCACAGCCGATCCCTGGCCACACCCGATCCCGATTTAAATTCTTCAGCCGCTGACACGTGGGCCAGCCGGCTTCGTCTTCCTCCTGCCGTTCTCTCGCGCCCGCGCCGCCGACCTCGCCGGAGCAGACTCGGGGCTCGCCGGCTCGCCGCTGCCGGACCTCCCATGGTCTGAAAATCGCCGCCAGGGGGTTGTCGACGTCGAGGAACACGTCGGTGGTGACAGGTCGGGCTGGTGGTGACCGGAAATAGCTCGGCGACGTGCCGCAGCCTCGGTTGAGGTTCGACACCGTCGACCGTGGTTTCTAAATCCGCCAATAACTCAAACAAACGGCCCTACAGCATCAGTGTACCTCTAGGAAGCTCGACAAGGTGTTAAAAGGGTTCAGGGATGGCGGCAAGTCGGCCGGCACCGTGTGACCGACCGTGCCCGCCATGACCGCCCTCGATCGAGCTCAAAATTCGTCACTGTCGGTACTCTCGATATGGGGTTCCTCCGCGCACAGGGGAAAATGCCTAAGGAACTCGCCCTTCTCCGCAGGGAGAGCTCCGAAGGCGCCACGCCTCCAGCGGGGCCGGACCTCCCTCTCCTCAGAGTAGAGCTCCGGGCCCGCCACGTGGCATACAGAAGCCGGACCTCCCCCTCCGCGGGAGAGAGGTCCGAAGGTGCCACGTATCCGGCGGGGCCGGACCTCCCTCTCCTCAGAGAAGAGCTCCGGGCACGCCACGTGGCCGACAGAAGCCCAACCTCCTTCTCCGCGGGGAGAGGTCCGAAGGCTCCACGTGTCCCGCGGGGCCGGACCCCCCTCTCCTCTGAGGAGGGCTCCGGGCCCGCCGCGTGGCCAGCAGAACGGCGCTGCCTGCCCCCGAGCGATAGGCAGCGGGCGTAAAGACGCCCCATACCTTGCCCGTACAAGGTATTCAAGGCCCACATCTTCCCAAGACGCGGAGACGCGGAGCACGCCTCTGTCAGGTGCCGTTGCGCCCAGTCGCATTACAGACTGGCGTGCGGTGTCAGAGCCTGCCAGCCAATAAACGCAGCGACAAGACATCCCATGCCGCCCCCGCCGTCATCATCCACTACGACTAGCATGCGGCATGGGCAGGGCTGCAAGACGAAGACTCAGAAGCCTTCGCCAGAGACAACTACCGGCATAACTGCTGATACGGTAGATAACAGTCAATCTCCCCGGGACCACCTGTCGGGTCCTGGGCCCCCCTTGTAAGCCACCCGAGTCTTGGACTATAAAAGACTCGGGTAGGCGACGTTAGCAGGGGTTCAGACTCTAGCCATCCGCACCCCTGGGTTCGTACTCTGCAACTCATACGCTAGCCATACACTGCCAAGCTGTAACTCACCCCCAAGCTCAGGACTTTGGCCCTGAGCAGCAAGCAATACAGCGAGCTCCATAGCTCGCCGTGGACGTAGGGTTTTACGCTCCGGCGGCCTGAACCACGTAAAACTCACCGCGTCAAGCTCTTACTAACTCGTCCATCCGCGCAAGCTCTCCGCAAGGGACTAGCCCCACCGAAAAAAGAACCTCCGCGGGCTGCCCAGTGCAGACCCGGGGGAAGTGTCAACCGAACACTTCGACATTTGGCGCGCCAGGTAGGGGGCTTTTCCCCTTGCGCGATGAGTTTCCGCCGACGAAGATGACCAAGCTTCCTTCAGCGGCAAACTCTCCTCCACGTTCACGGCGAACCGTGTCCAGCGGGGAGTACATGTCGACGCACTCAGGACGGAGTGTGTCGGCACAAGCTGGTAGCCAGCAGCCGACTCCGGCAATGCCGACTCCGGCAATGCAGGCTCCAACCAGCGTCAGGTCTTCAGTAGCGCTGGGCGTACCAGGCGGGGGTGCGCCAGCCGCAGCAAGAGCGCTACTGCACAATCCGCCTGCTGGGGACGCGCCTCAGGCAGCGACCCAGCAGTGGATTCGCGAGATAGACCGTCTCGTCGTTGCCGCCGCAAACCCTCGACTTCGGCGGGGACGATGCTCCGGCCAACTGGCTGTGTCGCTGATGCGCACGCCAATGGTTGGCGAGCAGACGGCGGACTCCAGCTCCACCAGGCTTCCGTCGACGGACCTGAGGACAGAGCTGGAACGGTGCCACTTGGGCCAAGATGCCCGAGTGTTTCTCGAGCGACGTCGAGAAAGGCGTCGCACTCAAGAGGCTGGCGACAACATGACGTCGGCCTCGACCCAGCCTGGAGGGCAGACCTTCGCTACGCGAGCTCTGCCCCAGGCGTACGCCGCACATCATAAGCCACAACCATGTGCTCTGCAAGCGGCGTCCCCGGCCTATGGCGCAACCTTGCCCATACCGGGGTACACTGTGCCAGGCGCAACCAAGCGTTCGCGGCACCAGTACCTGCACTGGGAGCCTGCAACCGGCTCTGGCAGCGCCGACCCCGGCAATGCAGGCTCCAACCAGCGTCAGGTCTTCAGTAGTGCTGGGCGTACCCGGCGGGGGTGCGCTAGCCGCAACAAGAGCGCTACTGCACAATCCGCCTACTGGGGACGCACCTCAGGCAGCGACCCAGCAGTGGATTCGCGAGGTAGACCGTCTTGTCGTCGCCGCCGCAAACCCTTGACTTCGGCGGGGACGACGCTCCGGCCAACCGGCTGTGTCGCTGACGCGCACGCCAACGGTTGACGGACAGACGGCGGATTCCAGCTCCACCAGGCTTCCGTTGACGGACCTGAAGACTGAGCTGGAACGATGCCACCTGGGCCAAGACGCCCGAGTGTTCCTCGAGCGGCGACGAGAAAGGCGTCGCAGCCGAGAGGCCGGCGTCAGCATGATGACTGCCTCAACCCTGCCTGAGGCGCAGACTTTTGCCACGTGAACTCTGCCCCAGGCATATGCCACGCAGCATATGCCACAGCCATATGTCCTGCAAGCGGCGCCCCCGGTCTATGGCGCAGCCTTGCCCATACCGGGGTACACTGTGCTAGCGGCGAACCAAGCGTTCGCGGCACCAACACCTGCAGCAACAGGGGCAGGATGTATGGCCCTGGAGCCCCACCTCCGCTTCACGAGGTGGCCGCGCAAGTTTCGGCCGCACCTGCCCGAAAAGTACGTCGGCAGCGTCAACCCGGCGGGGTTCCTCCAGATCTACTCCACCGCCGTACTTGCCGCAGGAGGGGATGAGACCGTCATGGCCAAGCTACTTCCCCGCCGCCTTGACCGCCCAGCCCGGTCTTGGCTAATGAACCTCCCTCAGGGTTCCATAACTTCCTGGGGAGAGCTCTGCCAGCAGTTCATCGCCAACTTCGGCAGCTCCTACACCCGTCTCGGCACGGAGCTTGACCTCCAAGCTATCAAGCAACAACCTGGGGAGTCGCTGCGCTCCTTCATCCAGCGGTTCTTCCAGGTACGCAACACCATTCTGCATATTCAAAGTGCTTCTGTGGTGGCGGCACTTCGACAGTGTCCAGGACAAGAAGATGCTTGGGAGGCTTGCAACCAGAGAGGTCTGCGATGCCTCCGAGCCCTTCAGCCTGGCGGACAAGTGCGCCAGAGCAGCCGGAGGGCGGAGCTGGCACTCACTGCCAGCTTCCGAAGCCGGAAGACAGCCCGAAGACGGCGGAGTTCAAGCTGAGCTCCCGACCACGTCAGACAGCCGAGAGCCAAGCACTGGCTGGCTTCGTGGCTGGGTGGACGCCAACGAAGGCTGACCCAAGGGGCCGCGAAGACGGTGAACCAAAGTACTGAGCTCCGGTCTTCACCGGGCCTCACTGGACGCTCTTCTTCGACGGCTCCTCGCGAAAGCAGGGGGCCGGTGCCGGCGTACTGCTTCTCATGCCATCGGGGGAGCAGTCTGGGTACATGGTGCGTCTCAATTCCAAGGCAACCAACAACATGGCAGAGTATGAAGCACTCATCTTTGGCCTAAAAGACAGTCCTGTCTCTGGGCGCTCACCAGTTGTTGGCGCAGGGCGACTCCCAGCTAGTTATCAAGCAAGTTAAGGGTGAATGCCCCTGCAATGACCAACAGCTAGCTGCTTATCTGCTTCACGTGCAGATGTTGGAGAAAGAATTCCTCGCCTTGGACCTGCGCCATGTACCGCGCGCTTGCACGGCCACAGCTGACGACCTCTCAATGAAAGCCTCCATCGGAGCCCCTGCGCATGAAGGAGTCTTCGAGAGGACGTTACTGCGGTCCACAGCCCGGACCACCGAGCCGGGCGAAGGGGGCTGAACCAGTGCCTCGAAGCTAGGCAGTCCCGGCAGCCCTGGATGCCGCCAAAGGATCGTAAGAGTCACTGGGGACTCCGTGCAACCCAGCGCTCAAGATCTAGAAGCTCAAGTAGTCCCGATGCATGGACCACGGAGGTCCGGGACTCCTTGAAGGACATCCTTCCTGATGAACGTGCATCCGCTGAACGGGTGGTGCGGATGGCTAAGTGCTACGTGCTGGTATCTTTACTGGCATGGCGCCACGACATCCTATTGCGGTGCATAACCCAGGAGGAAGGCTGCGATTAGCTCGCAGTAGTCCAAGGAGGCGAGTGCTGGGAACGCTCATCGGGACGCACGTTGGTCGGTTAAGCCACCCGGCATGGCTCCTACTGACCGAGAGCCACCTGGACGCCGTCAAACCGGTTAGGGATGCAATGCGTGCCAGGTCCACGCCAAGCAGACCAACACAACCGGTGCAGACGTGCACCCAGAGCCATCGGGGGATACCGGCTCCTCATGTCGAGGGACAGCCGGACTTCCCAGGGCCGGGTCACGGGAACTACCCTTCCACATGGTATGCGGGGCCGAAGCCTTGCTTCCCCCTGATATAGCCATGGGGGTCCCCCCGTGTCCGGTGTACGACGAAGCCACGCATGACCCGCTCTGCGTGAATACAGGCGCTCCGACGCTACCCATGTGTGTCCATTGTACACTCGGCTCCTCTTTCCGGCTCTCATGCATAGTCGATATTTGCCGTCCTGCCGAAGGCGGTAGTGCTTGGGGTACCTGCCAGAGGCCCGGTGGCCTTTTGGATCTCCCCCTATAAGGATACTTCACCGCCAGTTGGTCTCCTCCGAGAAAAGACCTACGCTAGAAATGGGGGTCAGGAGCCTTGCTTTGCCCGGTCTTGCACCCAAAGCATGCGCACTCTGCCTCCCGGCGCTACGGTCTGAGTACCAGGGGGTCGGGCGGTTACGTCCTGACTGGGGCTGGGGCCAGACCTCCGGGACCAAGTGCACTGGATTACCCAAGCCCCGTATTCCGTCCTGGGACAGTAAGCCAAATGAGACTAAGGGATAGGAAAGGGGGGACCACTGAGCAGTTCCGGACCTCTGCCCCCACAGCTGGGCCAAGCTCCGAGGCGAGCCCTCGCCCTCCTTTCAGAGGCGAGCGCTGATGCCGGACCTCACGCCCTTCGCTGGCCTGAGCTCCGATGACTTCCGGACTCCGCCTCCACAGCCAGGCCGAGCTCCGAGGCCAGCCCTCGCCCTCCTTTCAGAAGCGAGCGCTGATGCCGGACCTCACGCCCTTCGCTGGCCTGAGCTCCGATGACTTACGGACTCCGCCTCCACAGCCAGACCGAGCTCCGAGGCCAGCCCTCGCCCTCCTTTCAGAGGCGAGCGCTGATGCCGGACCTCACGCCCTTCGCTGGCCTGAGCTCCGATGACTTCCGGACTCTGCCCCCATAGATGGGCCGAGCTCCGAGGCCAGCCCTCGCCCTCCTTTCAGAGGTGAGCGCTGATGCCGGACCTCACGCCCTTCGCTGGCCTGAGCTCCGATGACTTCCGGACTCCGCCTCCACAGCCAGACCGAGCTCCGAGGCCAGCCCTCGCCCTCCTTTTTCAGAGGCGAGCGCTGATGCCGGACCTCACGCCCTTCGCTGGCCTGAGCTCCGATGACTTCCGGACCTCCGCCCCCACAGCCGGGCCGAGCTCCGATGCCAGGCTTCACCCTCTCCTAAGAGGCTGGACACCGAAGCCGTCAAGACCCTGCCAGCACAGGGAGTACTCAAGACAAGAAAGTGCACGGATGAGAAGAGACGAAGGTCCCACCTCGGGCTCGCTATCTCCCCCGAGATGGGCCCGGGGGCCACTGTCGGTACTCTCAATATGGGGTTCCTCCGCGCACAGGGGAAAATGCCTAAGGAACTCGCCCTTCTCCGCAGGGAGAGCTCCAAAGGCGCCACGCGTCCAGCGGGGCCGGACCTCCCTCTCCTCAGAGTAGAGCTCTGGGCCCGCCACGTGACATATAGAAGCCGGACCTCCCCCTCCACGGGAGAGAGGTCCGAAGGTGCCATGTATCCGGCGGGGCCGGACCTCCCTCTCTTCAGAGAAGAGCTCCGGGCCCGCCACGTGGCCGACAGAAGCCGAACCTCCCCCTCCGCGGGGAGAGGTCCGAAGGCTCCACGTGTCCCGCGGGGCCGGACCCCCCTCTCCTCTGAGGAGGGCTCCGGGCCCGCCGCGTGGCCAGCAGAACGGCGTTGCCTGCCCCCGAGCGATAGGCAGCGGGCGTAAAGACGCCCCATACCTTGCCCGTACAAGGTATTCAAGGCCCGCGTCTTCCCAAGACGCGGAGACGCGGAGCACGCCTCTGTTAGGTGCCGTTGCGCCCAGTCGCATTACAGACTGGCGCGCGGTGTCAGAGCCTGCCAGCCAATAAACGCAGCGACAAGACATCCCATGTCGCCTCCGCCGTCATCATCCACTACGACTAGCATGCGACTTGGGCAGGGCTGCAAGACGAAGATTCAGAAGCCTTCGCCAGAGACAACTACCGGCATAACTGCTGATACGGTAGATAACAGTCAATCTCCCCGGGACCACCTGTCGGGTCCTGGGCCCCCCTTGTAAGCCACCCGAGTCTTGGACTATAAAAGATTCAGGTAGGCGACGTTAGCAGGGGTTCGGACTCTAGCCATCCGCACCCCTGGGTTCGCACTCTGCAACTCATACGCTAGCCATACACTCCCAAGCTGTAACTCACCCCCAAGCTCAGGACTTCGGCCCTGAGCAGCAAGCAATACAGCGAGCTCCATAGCTCGCCGTGGACGTAGAGTTTTACGCTCTGGCGGCCTGAACCACGTAAAACTCACCGCATCAAGCTCTTACTAACTCGTCCATCCGCCCAAGCTCTCCGCAAGGGACTAGCCCCACCGAAATAAGAACCTCCGCGGGCTGCCCAGTGCAGGCCCGGGGGAAGTGTCGACCGAACACTTCGACAGTCACTCCTAGACAGTTTCACGCTACGGATGCAGAAAAGAACTTGATCGCCGGCTAGTCCAGCGTCTATGTGCAAGATTTGATGACCTCCGAAAGATCATAGAGCGAGAATTTAAAGAAACCGTACCGGAAGCTCGGTTTACGGTTGCCGGAGCAAAAACTGAAAATTCTCTGCGGATTCTTCACGGTTGGCTTCCAAACTTGGAGGAGAGCAGCATGGTGGTCGCGCGCTCCTGTTGCCTCTCTCGCTGGACCGTGAAAACGCCTGTGGAACGCTGCCCACGGGCGCCTGACTCTCGGCTGAGGCTAGGTCACCGCGGTGGCGATCGTCTTTGGGCAAAGGAGGTCGGAGCTCGAGGTTTCTGGCGTTGGAGAGGTGGAGTGCGACCTCAGGTGGCTGTCTAGCAGCTAAGGGATGAAGGAGGAGATGGTTTTGCTGGTTTTCCCGATTGAGCAGAGAGCTGTGGCGAGAAACAATGCCGCTACTCGGGTTTGCCCGCGAGAAGATAAAGCCGGCCGACTCCTGCTCGGCTGAGGCGGTGCCGGTTGCATGGGGGCGCGAGCCAGCCGCCCTGGGCGCCAGCACGCGGAGATGGAAGCAGCTGGTGGCGCCGGTAGCTGCTCGGTGGCACAGCCGACAGCTGCTCGGTGGAATTTCCCACCGAGACTCTGACTTTGTGTGCAAGTTTCTCCTTCTCCCCTCTATGATATGTGGGTCCCACCCGGGGTTTTAACCTCTGAAATTTACTCCTAATCACTGTTGTAAACAGTGAGCCCCATAATACCCCTCGTGATTCAAATTATTCACCCCTGAGCCATTTGAATTGAATAGAATTCAAATTGGGTTCGGTTTGAGTGAATTTCAGCACAAGTTCAGTTTTGAATTCAAATAAAGTTTAAATTTGTCCCACTTAGCTCATGTCAAGATCAACTCTAAATGGAGTGAAAATTGGTGTGTGAGCTCACAAAAATATGCTGAATAAGAATATGCCTCCCATTTTTAAATTCATGGGATAAAAATAGTTTGAATTTGAATGTGGTTTCAAACTGTCCTCTTTCTATCTATACCCAAAATGACCTCAAAAAGGTTTTGAATTTGGATGAAATTTGGCATGGACATCCTTAGCAAAGTGTAGGAGTTTTTCTAAGTCCAGCCCACCTATATCACATGTGGGAAATACCACTTTTGCAATATGTGAGTTTGTTCTCTAATGAGCATGTTGATAGTGGTTACATGCTCTTTATTTATGTTCATCATCTTTCCTCAAATGAGGTGTGTGGTGTGGTGATGAACACTTCAAATGTGTGCCAAAACTGAGGCCCTTATACGGTGGGCCAAGAAGTCAGTCTCCCAAGGAGACGAGCCGGCAAGGCGCTTCGGCGGTTCCCGAAAAAAGCGCCGCAACGTGCAGAAGTGGCAGCCTTGGGAACCGCCGCAGTAAAAGCAACCATCAAGTGGGCGCACGCTCCCACGATCCCGCGACTTTTCGTGCTTCGGCAGCGGTCAATGCGGGACTTGGAGAAAGTGCGCGGAATAGAAGAGACAGAGGCCCCACCTCGGGCTCGCTATCTCCCCCGAGATGGGCCCGGGAGCCACTGTCGGTACCCTCGATATGGGGTACCCCCGCGCACAGGGGAAAATGCCTAATGATCTCGCCCTTCTCCGCAGGGAGAGCTCCGAAGGCGCCACGTGTCCAGCGGGGCCGGACCTCCCTCTCCTCAGAGGAGAGCTCCGGACCCGCAACGTGGCCAACTGAGCCGGACCTCCCCCCTCCGCGGGGAGAGCTCCGAAGGCTCCACGTATCCCGCAGGACCGGACCTCCCTCTCCTCAGAGGAGAGTGATGAACCCAACGGGTATGGGGGGGACGCCCTATCTTTCGATGAGAGATGTTGGTAATGAACGAATTTGGTGGAGGCCGACGTTGGCTGCCCCGACTACCACAACCAAAATGGTGTGGCGCCTTGAGCGACAGTTACACCGTCTCCTGGTAACTACGATTTGGGTGGAGGTCGACGTTGTGCTACCCGACTACAACAACCACAAGGATGCTGCACCTTAGCGATAGTTACACCGGCTCATGTTGTTGCTGTACTTGCCGTGCCAAGAACAGCCTTGAACCTGCAAGCAATCGAAGAACAAGCAAGAACAAGATAACAAGCAAACACTCATGGGTGTGAAAAAGTTGGGGTTCTGATTCAAGTAATCGGAAGGTCTCGTCGACACTTGCGTTACAAGGAAGTAGCAATTGCTAAACCTACAGAAAACAAAACACGCCCTGTCAAGGAGCTCTTGGACTACTTAAATAGGGGAGGGAAGAGGGAAATTCGTCCAGCAACAAAGGTAGGACGTGATATCCTATATTCCCTTCCTTTTTCTGTGATAGACTACCATTTAATAGGGAAGAAAGAGGGAAACCCATCCAGCAGCAAGGCAGGATATGATTTCCTCTATTTCTTTTCTTATTATAGCACATCTATCTTTAAATGGGGGAAGAAAGAGGGAATTTCGTCCAGCAGCAAAGTTGGACGAGATTTCCCTTATTCCTTTCCTTATTTGTCTAAATCTCTCTTTATTACATGGCCCCAGCCTCAAGATTTCCCCTCGGGTGGAGCAGCCTTTATTGCATTAATCCCTCCATCCCTCCTAGCTGGATCAATTTCCCAAGCACCTAATAATAACAAGGTTATCACAAGGCTTTAATAGGTCCCCATTTGAAGGATAATTACTTTGAACAGCCAGGAATGAATTCACCTGATAATTAAGTTGACGTGCACGAGCGCGTGTCATTGGACCTTGATTAGCTGAGAGTGATGAATGGGCTGGTGTTGTGGTTGTATCAACGGTAGCGATGTCCGCATCATCCTCCCCTTCTTGCAATTGAGTCGTCCTCGACTCAAATGTGTCTTTCTCGCCCATATATGGTTTCAAATCTGCAATACTAAAAGAGGAAGTAACCCCAAAATGTGCAGGTAACTTAATTTAATATGCATTATCATTAATTTTTCGAAGCACTTTGAAGGGTCCAGCAGCTCTAGGTAGTAATTTAGATTTTTCTCAAATCAGGAAATCTATCCTTTCTCAAATGCACCCAAACCAAATTACCAGGTTCAAAAGTAACATGCTTCCTACCCTTGCTACCGGCTTGTTGATACTTAGCGTTCATGCTCTCAATGTTTGATTTAGTTTGCTCATGCATTTTAAGAATTAATTCAGCACGGCGAGAAGCATCAAAATTCAATTTCTCTGAAGGTGGCAGAGCCAAAAGATCAATGGGAGCACGAGGAATAAAACCATATACAATATGAAAAGGGCACAATTTAGTAGTAGAATGCAGCGAACGATTGTAAGCAAATTTAATATGAGGCAAACATTCTTCCCATAATTTGATGTTATGTTTCAGAACAGCTCTTAGCATGGTAGATAAACTACGGTTCACTACTTCGGTCTGTCCATCAGTTTGAGGGTGACAAGTGGTAGAAAAGAGTAATTTTATCCCCAACTTAGCCAATAAGGTTTTCCAAAAATGACTAAAAAAATTGGCATCTCTATCTGAAACAATAGTGTTTGGAACCCCATGCAAACGAACAACTTCTCGAAAGAACAAATTAGCAATATGGGTAGCATCATCAGTTTTGTGGCATGATATGAAATGTGCCATTTTAGAAAATCTGTCGACAACAACAAAAATACTATCCCTCCCCTTCTTTGTTCTAGGCAATCCTAAAATAAAATCCATAGAAACATCCTCCCATGGAGCACTAGGAACAGGAAGAGGCATGTATAAACCATGTGGATTAAGACGGGACTTAGCTTTTTGACAGCTAATGCAACGAGCAACAAACCGCTCCACATCTCTCCTCATCTTTGGCCAAAAGAAATGGCTTGCTAAGATGGCTTCCGTCTTCTTGACACCAAAGTGTTCCATCAATCCTCCACCATGTGCTTCCTGCAATAGTAAGATACGCACAGAACCAGCTGGAATGCACAATTTGTTAGTTCAAAACACAAAACCATTAGTGAGAACAAACTTGTTCCATGTTTTTTCTTCTTTACATTGCAGCAACACATCTTTGAAATCAGCATCGAAAGCATATTGTTCTTTAATTGTTTCCAAGCCAAAAATCTTAAAATCAAGTTGGGACAACATATTGTAACGGCGAGATAAGGCATCCGCAATGGCATTATCTTTTCCTTTCTTGTGTTTGATGACATAAGGAAAGGACTCAATAAATTCTACCCACTTGGCATGCCTACGGTTCAGATTAGTTTGGTTCTTAATGTGCTTCAAAGATTCATGATCAGAATGTATAACAAATTCTTTAGTCCATAAATAATGTGGCCATGTTTCCAAAGTTCGTACTAGTGCATATAATTCTTTATCATAAGTGGAATAGTTCAGACTAGGCCCATTCAGTTTCTCGCTAAAATAAGCAATAGGTTTCTCCTCTTGCAACAAGACACCTCCCAATCCAATACCACTAGCATCACATTCCAATTCAAAAGTCTTATTGAAATCTGGTAATTGGAGAAGGGGTGTATGAGTTAACCTATTCTTCAAAGTTGCAAATGCAGACTCTTGCGCCTTGCCCCATGTGAATGGGGTACCCTTCTTTGTAAGCTAATGCAGTGGGCCTGCTATGGTGCTGATGTCTTTCACAAAACGACGATAGAATCCAGCAAGTCCGAGAAAGCTTCGTACTTGTGTGACCGTGGTAGGAGTCGGCCAGCTGTGTATCGCCTCCACCTTGGCTTGATCAACTTCAATTCCCTGTGATGTCACAACATAGCTAAGAAAAGAAACTCGATCCGTACAAAAGGTGCACTTGTTATGTTACCAAATAAGCGTGCATCACGTAAAGCATTGAAAACAGCACGGAGATGATCAAGATGAACTTCGAGAGATGCGCTATAGATCAAGATGTCATCAAAATATACTACCACAAATTTTCCAATGAAAGCACGTAAAACCTCATTCATTAATCTCATGAAAGTGCTAGGTGCATTCGTGAGACCAAAAGGCATGACTAACCACTCATACAAACCAAACTTTGTTTTAAACACTGTTTTCCATTCATCACCTAGCTTCATGCGAATTTGATGGCATCCACTACGCAAATCAATTTTAGAGAAAATCATCGAGGCACTAAGTTCATCAAGCATATCATCTAACCTAGGAATAGGATGACGATATCTAATGGTAATATTATTAATTGCTCGACAATCTACACACATGCGCCATGATCCATATTTCTTTGGGACCAAAAGGACAGGAACGGAGCAAGGACTAAGGGACTCATGCACATAACCTTTGTCGAGTAATTCCTGTACTTGTCGCTGAATCTCCTTAGTCTCCTCCGGATTGGTCCTGTATGGTGCTCGGTTGGGCAAAGAAGCCCCAGGGATGAGGTCAATCTGATGCTCAATCCCTCTCAATGGTGGCAGCCCGGCTGGTACCTCTTGTGGAAACACATCAGCGTATTCCTGCAAAAGCTTAGTGATAGAAGGAGGCAAAGCACATGGTGTGTCGTGAAGTGCGAACAAAGCTTCTTTGCAAACAAACACATAGCAGATTGCAGTATCACTTTTTAATTCAAACAAATCAGATTTGGAAGCAAAAAAACAAGCGCTCTTTAATTTTATTTCATTCTTCTTCATATGAGCATATTTGGAATTGTAGTATTAGGCTGTACCGATTTCTTCACGACATCTGAATTTTCATTTTCAGCGAATTTCTTATTTTTCTCTTTGCAAGCTCTAGCAATGTCATCCTTCAAAATAGCATCAGGGGACATCGGGTGCAAAATAAGTTTCTTCTCATGATGCATCAAAGAGTATTGATTTGATTTACCATGATGTAATGTATCTTTATCAAATTGCCAAGGTCGACCAAATAGCATAGAACAAGCTTGCATAGGTACCACATCACAATCAATGTAATCATGGTAGGAACCAATTGCAAATTCGACACGAACCAGACGTGTTACCTTAAGCTTACCACTGTCATTGAACCATTGGATGTAGTAGGAATGTGGATGTGGAAGTGTTGTCATCCCAAGATTTTCTACCATGGTAGCACTTGCTAAATTGTTGCAGCTTCCTCCATCAATAATAATGCGACACGATCGTTCCAAAACTACACACTTAGTTTGAAATAGATTGTGTCGCTGGTTCTGTTCAGCTTTGATCATTTGGGCACTCAAGACACGCCTCACAACAAGACTCTCATAGTGGGCAGCATGATCAGCCCCAATGTGCTCTTCATCATCATTCTTCTTTCCTGCTTCTTGGGCAGCAAGCATGGCATATGTTTCATTATCTAAATCACTAGCGGATGAGTACTCACCATTTTCTCGTACAACCAGCACACGCTTGCTTGTGCAGTCCCTTAGTAGGTGCCCAAAACCCTTGCACTGGAGGCATTGAATGTCTTTTGTTCTCCCGATAGAAGCAATGGAAGAAGAAGTGTTGGCTGCAACTTGGGTGGATCCTTTTGTTGTCTCGATTGCACGCGAAGGTGCTGATTTTGATGTAGTCCTGAGCAACCCATTGGAAGCATCGTCTGGAGAATCATGCTTAGTACCAGCAGCACTTGAGCGGAACTGCCATGAGGTAGTTCGACCTGCAGAAATGTTAGTTCTTGTACGTCGTCCCTGCACTTCTCTTTCAGCCTTACAAGCAAGATGGAATAATCGAGTGACGTTAGTGTATTCCTTATAAGCCAATATATCCTGAATTTCTCTTGTTAAACCACCCATAAACCTAGCCATTGCAGCCTCTTCATTTTCAACTAGGCCACAACGCATCATGCCTATTTGAAGTTCTTGATAGTATTCCTCAACAGATTTGTTGTCTTGCCTAAGTTGTTGTAATTTATGCAACAGGTCACGAGCATGATAGGAAGGAACAAAACGACGACGCATGATTCGTTTCAAAGCATTCCAAGTTTGTGGTACGGTAGCTGGATTTTTAGTTTGATATTCATGCCACCAAACAGAAGCAAAGTCAGTGAATTCACTAGTGGCAGCTCTAATCTTTTTATCATTAGGGAAATCATGGCATGCAAATTTTTGATCTACTGATAATTCCCAAGACAGATATGCATCCGGATCATATTTACCATCAAAAGGTGGTATGGAGAATTTAATGTTACGTAGAGAATCGTCATTGTCACGTACCTCGCGTCGTTGAGCTTGACCACCCATACCACGATGGTCGCGATATGGCTGCCGTCGATACCTGAAAGGTCCATCATCAAGCTCGGTATCCGCCGAATACTCCGCCTCGTCATATCTTGTAGCACTGCCAACGGAGTCGTGGCTGTCATCAACACGTCTTTGCCTCTCTTCGCGTCCAATCTGTTCCATCCTTTCCAATCGCTCAATGATTGCTGCAAGAGAAGTGTTAATAGCCCCAGCGGTACTTTTTAATATGGTCAGTTTGGTGTTGGTGCAAATCTGCGTCGACTCTAATTGACCAATGCGTTCATTGGTGACTTGAATATCCTCATTGAGAGCATCTGTGTGTAGCTTTACTTGGCGTTCGAAATGCTGAATGATGCCTCTCGTACGTGGTGAATGTGGATATGTCTCATTCGCATCAGCTGACATGGTTAGTAAAGAAAGGAAATACAACAGCAAGCAGATTAATCCTAACAGTTGCTAAGAGATAGTAGGACAGCGCAATTCCTCACTAGCAAGAAATCAAGGTCCTACAAGTTCTTACCATGCGATGCAGGAGGCGCCAGCAATCAGCAAAAACAACAACAAACGGTGGCTGCCAGCACAACCTTATGGTGTCGTAGACAATTTTGTGGAGCTGTAGGTGACTGCTAGACACAATTTGTGCAAAGGAACAGCTAGTACCACACTAGTCACAACAAGTTGAATAAACATTCCACGATGGTATTGTGCTGGTCCCAGCTCAAACCTTATTAGAGACGTGAGCCGTAACTCCACGTGACGTTGGATTACTCTGGTAGGGAAGTTCGAACAGCCCAATCCGTTGTGTTTCAACAACGTTGAAAACAGCAAGTTGAACTTCGAAACATGAAACAAATGTTACACAAATTGTCTCTCTTTTTTTTTGTACTTAGAAACTCGTTTTTTTGTGATTGTAATCAGTGCGGTTTTTCTTTTTGCATGTGCCTTTTTCTTGCTGATCCGTGCAGCTTTTCTTTTGCACTTGCCTTTTTTCTCAACTTTGGGTAGGTAATGGAAATGGACTGGGAACAAAGTGGCACGAACTCAAAACTCTAGCGGTGAAAACTTAGGACCAGCAACTTGACACAAAAAGGCAACCGTGAATTCAACAAGTCGAGAGCTAAGTAGCCAAGCAAAAGGCTCAAAGTGTTTTTAGGATTTTTTTAGAGCGAACTTTTGTAGGCAAAAGTGGACTGTAGGTAAATGAAGAACAAGGAGAAGGAAATCTCTCATCGAGCAACCTGAAATCTGATACCACTTGATGAACCCAACGGGTACGGGGGGACGCCCTATCTTTCAATGAGAGATGTTGGTAATGAACGAATTTGGTGGAGGCCGATGTTGGCTGCCCGACTACCACAACCAGAATGGTGTGGCGGCTTGAGCGACAGTTACACCGTCTCCTGGTAACTACGATTTGGGTGGAGGTCGACGTTGTGCTACCCAACTACAACAACCACAAGGATGCTGCGCCTTAGCGATAGTTACACCGGCTCCTGTTGTTGCTGTACTTGCCGTGCCAAGAACAGCCTTGAACCTGCATGCAATCGAAGAACAAGCAAGAACAAGATAACAAGCAAACACTCACGGTTGTGAAAAAGTTGGGGTTCTGATTCAAGTAATCGGAAGGTCTCGTCGACACTTGCGTTACAAGGAAGTAGCAATGGCTAAACTTACAGAAAACAAAACCCGCCCTGTCAAGGAGCTCTTGGACTACTTAAATAGGGGAGAGAAGAGGGAAATTCGTCCAGCAACAAAGGTAGGACGTGATCTCCCTTATTCCCTTCCTTTTTCTGTGATAGTCTACCATTTAATAGGGAAAGAAAGAGGGAAACCCATCCAGCAGCAAGGCAGGATATGATTTCCTCTATTTCTTTCCTTATTATAGCACATCTATCTTTAAATGGGGGAAGAAAGAGTGAATTTCGTCCAGCAGCAAAGTTGGACGAGATTTCCCTTATTCCTTTCCTTATTTGTCTAAATCTCTCTTTATTACATGGCCCCAGACTCAAGATTTCCCCTCGGGTGGAGCAGCCTTTATTGCATTAATCCCTCTATCCCTCCTAGCTGGATCAATTCCAAAGCACCTAATAATAACAAGGTCATCACAAGGCTTTAATAGGTCTCCATTTGAAGGATAATTACTTTGAACAGTCAGGAATGAATTCACCTGATAATTAAGTTGACGTGCATGAGCGCGTGTCATTGGACCTTGATTAGCTGAGAGTGGTGAATGGGCTGGTGTTGTGGTTGTATCAACGGTAGCGATGTCTGCATCAGAGAGCTCCGGACCCGCCATGTGGCCAGCAGCAGCCGGACCTCCCCCCACCGCGGGTAGAGCTCCGAAGGCTCCACGTGTCCCGCAGGGCCAGACCTCCCTCTCCTCAAAGGAGAGCTCCGGGTCCGCCACGTGGCCAGCAGAGCAACGCTGCCTGCCCCCGCGCGGTAGGCAGCAGGAGTAAAGGCGCGCCATGCCTTGCTCGTACAAGGTATTCAAGACCCGTGCCTTCCCAAGGCACGGAGACGCGGAGCACGCCTCTGTCAGGTGCCGTTGCACCCAGTCGCATCACAAACTGGCGCGCCGTGTCAGAGCCTGCCCGCCAATTAACACAGCGACAAGACATCCCCTGCCACCCCTGCCATCATCAACCACTACGACTAGCTTGCGGCATGGGCAGGGCGGCAGAACGAAGACTCGGAAGCCTTCGTTAGAGACAACTACCGGCATAACTGTAGATACAGTAGATGACAGGAAATCTCCCCGGGACCACCTGTCGGGTCCCGAGCCCACCTTGTAAGCCGCTCGAGCCTTGGACTATAAAAGGCTCGGGTAGGCAACGTTAGCGAGGGTTTGAACTCTGTTGACTCGCACTCTAGCCATCTCACGCCCTCAAGCTTAGGACTCCGGTTCTGAGAAGCAAGCAATAGAGCGAGCATCTCTGCTCACCGTTGACGTAGGGTTTTACGCTCCGGCGGCCTGAACCACGTAGAACTTCCTGTGTCAAGCTTCTCCCTCAATCGTCCCTAACACTGAAGCTCTCCGCGAGTGACTAGCCCCTCCAAAAAAGAACCTTCGCGGGCTGCCCAGTGCAGGCCTGGGGGAAGTGTCGGCTACACACTTTGACATCTACAATCAAACAAGAAACGCTTTATTCCAATGTTACTTGTCCCAAGGTGGAAAAAAAATTTATTTTGCTCTATATCTACTTCAAACAAGGTTTTCATACAATTTACCATCATTATAACAGCTATTAAACTTTTGCAAACTGTTTCCACCCAACTTGATTACTACGTCACAGTGCAGTGAGCAAGCGGTACTCATAACCACGAGGGACAGTGATTCGAATCAAACACTACCCGGATAACTCGACACATACGCCCGCCTCTAAAAACCCAAATCTGGCTTCCTTCATTACGTTGTATGTGGCAACCTTTCGCAGGACACTAGACTGTAGAACCGGTCGCGCCATCTCTGTCTCATAGGTCTAACGAGACGATGTGGTATGCCTCTACAATCCAGTGCACCTGGTACATCGGTTTGCTGGTTCCCATATAGCAGTAAGCATCCGGTACACAACTCAATACTTGCTCCCAGAGCCGCACACGCTTCGGTCCTTAACCGACACAGGCACAGCTCCACCAAGACCTCGTCTTGTCGCTGCCTAACCCTCCTGCCCGGTCTCATCTTTAGAAATGTAAACTTTAGTTTGCCTCTCCCTTCCAACCACACTTATGAAATTCTAAACTATAGCTCGCGAGTAGATTCCAACTACTCGTCTTCTACCGGATGTCCTAGCCTATTTAGCACAACCTTATTCTACAGCGATGACATCATTCTACCCTTGATCCCAGGGTTCATTTTTGGTCATGTAAGTGGAGTACTAAACATCCTTGACCTAATGCACATACACTTTGACCCATAGTAATGAACAAAGGAAAAACTTTATAAAACAATTTAAATGCAAACCGGAGTTTGCCTTGGTTTTGCAGGTGACTAAAGTCAGAGATGTATGAAGTTAGTTTCTGATGACTTGAAGCTCACTCCCTGCCCTTCTTGCTCCTTAATCCAAGCTTAACTTCTCCTTCACTTCTCCACGTTTAATCACTACACGTTATGAATATTCATACATGTTTAATTATAAATTTTTTGCTAACAAGTTCTAAAGACAAGTTTAAAACTGGAACCATGTTTAAGAATTTAAAATGACACTGGTGCTAGTGGTTTGGGTTTAGGTTAACGTACTATGATCAAGTGATCAGTGGGGTTCATCACTTGGATGGGGATCAACTAATGAGGTTAAACAAAATATACTGATCCAGGGTTCCAATGGAGCTGAAGATTTTCTTGTGAGTTCCTTGTCACAAGAAAGTCATCTGGACCAAAGTTTAGAATTTTTCACTGAGTAGATCACTCAGAACAATTCCCTAAGTATTTAGGCAAAAAGGAATTAATACTGAATAAATTTGCACTTTCATGCAAATTCAAGTGAACTACAATTTCAAACATAGTTCAGGGAGCATGTATGAATTTTCCTATGATTTTTGTAGCTAAGAACTGCCCAGAACTGAATCTCCAAGTTTTAGAAATTCTCTGAAATTATTTCTGTATTCATTTGAATACAGAAATTTGATTTCAGAATTATCCTAACTAAATCAACTCTAAATGAGCTGAAACTTTTACAGGGGTTCCCAATCATCCTAAAGAATATTCTGGCAAAGTTTGGGGATTTTTGGATGAACCAAACTCCCTCATAAATTCTTTTGCTGAAAAACTTTAAAGAATTTTCCAGAATTTTCTATCGGTTTTCATGCAAATTGGGTTGCATATTTGGATAGAGCTTTTCACTCTGAATCCAATCCAATTTGAATCACTAAATTTGGAGCTTCCTAGCAAAAGGTATGAGGTTACTAAGTTTGAACTGAATCTGGAACTCAAATTAAATCAGGAAATGTTCAAACTCTGACCGTGGGTCCAACACACACGTGTCAACTGCTGGATCTGAGCCACACAGGGCCACACCCCCTTCCCGTGCAGCCGCACTGGATCCTGGAGCTGAAACCGATCCGCAGATTAAATCTTCCATCGCTGACACGCGGGGCTCGCCCGACCTTCTTCCTCCTCGGGCTGTTTTCCTCTCCCGCGCTGCCCCCTCGCCGGACTCTCGTCGGAGCTCGCCGGAGTCGGCTTCCCGGCCACTTTTAATCTCGGTACTCGCCGCCTTGGGGTTTCCAGCTACGAGGAATTCATTGGTGCGGTGCTCTCGGGCTGCCGGTGACCGGAAATCGGTCGGTGACGTGCGCACACCTCGGTGAAGCTTTGGCGCCGTGGTCCGAGCACCCTAGCCCGCCAAAGGCTCGGAGGATTCGCTCTAAAGCATCAGTGGAGGACAGGCTAGCTCAGCATGGCCTCAACGTGACTCGGAAACGGCGGCAATCCGGTTGTCACCGTGCGCCCGCGCGTCTCCGTCATGGCCGCCAATCGGGAAGCTTGAAATGGGCCGTCAACACGGGGTTTCAAGCTAGGGTTGTGAAGGGGATCGGATCGCTAGCCAGTCTAGTTTATTTGTGCATGATTTGATGACCTAAGAACGAAGAACAAATGAGAATTTTGGGTTTTCATACCGGATCATCGGTTTGTGGCCGCCGGCGAAGTTTTCCCAAATTCTCGCTCGGTGGTTCACGGCTTTGCTTGAGGTTTGGAGGTGAGCAGCACGGTTCACCGGCGCATCCGGGGATGTCCTTGCTCAGGTGTAAAAATGTCTGGTGTAGGCTGTCCACGTGAGCCCGTTCGGGTTTAGCTCTCGGATCAACACATGACGCTTCGTTCTTGGTCGGGGCAGCCGAAAACCTCTCCGGTTTGTGCCGAGAAGGTAGAGGGAAGCCCCCTGGTGCCGATTTTTGGCTTGGGAGGCGCTGTGGCACGAGCCTGGCGGTTTTCCGATCAAGGACTCGAGGCGGCTGCGTTCTCAGTTCTGTTGTCGTGCGAGGGGATGAACGGGGCCGAGTGGGGGTCAGTTGGGGGCAAAAGATCCCGCTGAGGCGTGTAAGCTGGTCGCCAGCGTGAATCCGGGAGCTGGAGGTGGCGTTGGCCGCAGCCCTCGGTGGCGCCTCGCGGTTGTTTGCTTCGGGCTCGGTCTGAACAGAGGAGTAGGTTTGCTTCAGTTGCAAGTTCCCTCCCAATGACATGTGGGTCCCATAGCTCCGCTCCTCCAAAAGATCTCCAATTTTTGGCATAGTGCAAATTCAGCTATGAGGAACTCAAATTCAAAAGCCACTTGGCAATTTGACAAGTTATGCCTCAGTTTCAAATTTGAATTCAAATTTCAATGAAATTTACAAGTCCCTTTGATATACATATCAAAGCACTTCCAAATTTACTCAAAATTTGTCTTCCTCATAATTTGGACCTGATGAATTCAAATATGCCATCTGATCCTTGAGTTGGCCCCTGCAAATGAGGTTTTGAACCAACAGTTTGGAAACTATCATTTTGGAAATGGACACCTTTCACATGTTTTGAATAAAAAAAATAACTTGAAGGCCTAGGCTTGCTCAGGACCATCTTCACATGTTTTACAAAAGTTTTAACAAGTCCCATTTCTCGACTGAACTTTATTCATCACTGAAGTTTTCCCTTTATAAGTTTTGGGACTTTTACATTCCTCCCCACTTAAAAAGAATCTCGTCCTGAGATTCATGATTAAGAACAATGCGGGGAGGATGACTACGGAACACAAGCCTCTAATAACTCCGGATGATTGCGTTGCAAATACTTCTCGCTTTCCCATGTAGCTTCGTCGGACGTGTGATTTTCCTATAGCACCTTGAAAAATTGCAACGTCCGGTTTCTGGTCTCGCGAGTCTTTTCATCAATGATCCGGGTTGGATGCTCAACATACGTGAGGTCCGGCTTCAAATCTGCTATGTCTCCCGTGAGAATCTCCGTTGGAACTTTCAAACACTTCCGCAACTGAGATATGTGGAAGATGTTATGAACTCCGGTTAAGGCTGCCGGTAGTTCCAAACGATATGCCACGGGTCCACACCTTTCAATGATGACGAAGGGGCCGATAAAACGCGGAGCTGATTTTCCTTTCACTCCGAACAGGTGAATGCCCTTCATAGGAGATACGTGGAGGTATACGTGGTCTCCAACTTGAAAGTTCAGAGGACGACGTCTCTTATCCGCATAGCTCTTTTGGCTGGACTGAGCGTCTTTCAGATTTGCTTGAATAAGCCTTATCCGCTCTTCTACTTCATTTACGAGATCAATCCCGTAAATTTACCCTCTCACCAGATTCACACCAGTTCAAGGGTGTGCGGCACTTCCGACCGTAGAGAGCTTCATAAGGTGCCATATTTATGCTCGTTTGATAACCGTTGTTATACGAGAACTCCGCCAACGGTAAGTGATCATCCCAGCTCTTACCGTGGTGGATGGCACACGCCCTTAGCATATCTTCAAGGATTTGATTCACCCTCTCAGTTTGCCCATCGGTTTGAGGGTGATACGCGGAGCTTCATATCGATTTGGTTCCCAAGGATGCATGTAGCTGTTCCTAGAAACGGGATACGAACAGCGATCCTCTGTCGGAGACAATGGTACGGCGAACTCCATGCAAGCAAAAGATTCATGCTATGTATAACTCCGCGTACTTTTTGGCGTTGTATTTGGTACGCACCGGGATGAAGCGTGCTGATTTGGTTAACCGATCCACAATTACCCAAATCAAATAATGCTTATTAGCCGTGAGAGGTAATCCAACAATGAAGTACATACTAATATCCTCCTATTTCCACGCCGGAACACTTAGCGGTTGTAAGGTTCCCGCTTTCTTCATGTGATCGGCTTTAACTCGCCGACACGTATCACATTCTGATACGTATTTAGCAACCTCTCTCTTCATCCGGGTCCACCAAAATTTAGTCTTCAATTCTTGGTACATCTTGTTGCTGCCCGGATGAATAGAAAATTTGGATAAGTGTGCCTCATCCAAAATTTTCTTCCGCAGCCTCATATCACGGGGTACGAATATCCGGTCCTTGAACCATAAGGTATCTTCATCATCTAACCGGAAACATTTCATCTCCCCGTTCTTCAACCTCCTTTTGATATGAGCCATGCCCTTGTCTTTCTTTTGAGCTTCCATAACCTCCTCTCTTATTGTAGGTATGAGAGCTAGATTATGTAGAGCTCCATATAGAACCAAGTAGAGACTTCGTTCTTCCTCTTCTATCGGCATAATGGTCAGTTTATGAATATGAGACTTCTGGCTGAGTGCATCGGCAACCACGTTTGCTTTACCCGGATGATAATGAATTTCAATCTCATAGTGCTTGATCAGCTCCAACCATCGCCGTTGTCACATATTCAACTCTTTCTAAGTGAATATGTATTTCAAACTTTTGTAATCGGTGTAAAGATGAACCAGATTTCCCAATAGGTAATGTCTCCACATCTTCAAAGCTAATACCACGGCAGCAAGCTCGAGATCATGAGTTGAATAATGTTGTTCATGACTCCGTAATTGCCGTGATCCATATGCGACCACGCATCCTTCTTGCAATGAGTACACAACCAAGCCCGATGCCGGATGCATCACAATAAACATCAAAAGGCTTGGTTGTATCCGATTGAGCTAAAACCGGGGCTGTTGTGAGGTGTTTCACCAACGCTTGAAAAGCTTCCTCACATGGCTTGCTCCAATGATATTTGATGCCCTTTTTCAGTAGCTCCGTCATAGGTTTGGAGATTTTTGAGAAGCCCGAGATGAACCTCTGATAATATCCCGCCAAATCTAGGAAGCTACGAACTTCATGGACTGATGTTGGAGACTTCCATTTCAGCACTTGTTTAATCTTGCTTGGATCAATAGCAATGTCTTTCGCTGAAATAATATGTCCAAGAAACGGCACTTGGTTGATCCAGAATTCACATTTACTAAACTTTACATATAGTTTGTGATCTCTCAAGCGTTGAAGCACAATATGCAAATGTTTAGCGTGTTTTCTTCTGATTTGGAATAGACCAAGATGTCGTCGATGAACACCACGACGAACCGATCCAGCTCGGGTATGAACACCGAGTTCATAAGATACATAAAATGAGCCGGAGCGTTGGTCAAGCCAAATGACATAACAAGATACTCATAGAGTCCATATCTTATCGAGAATGCTGTTTTCGGGATATCTTCCGCTCGAATCTTGATTTGATGATATCCCGACCTTAAGTCCATCTTGGAGAAGACTTTAGCACCCACTAGCTGATCGAAGAGAATATCAATTCTTGGTATTGGATACTTGTTCTTTATTGTCACAGCATTTAAAGGATGATAATCGACGCATAGCCTCAGCGTCTCATCCTTCTTCTTCACAAATAAAGCCGAGCAACCCCATGGTGATGAGCTTGGATGAATAAACCCCCTGTCCATCAGATCCTTGAGTTGCTCCTTCAGTTCAGATAATTCATTCGGAGCCATTTTGTATGGTCTCCGAGAGATCGGCGTGGTTCCCGGTATCAACTCTATTTTGAATTCCACCTCGCGCTCTGGTGGTAAGCCTAGAAGATCTTCGGGAAACACGTCCGGATATTCACGGACTACCGGAATATCTTCCAACTTACAAGCCTCGGCATTACACACTTCCGGTTCTTTGGAAACCGCTTTGCCGAGATACAATGTTTGACGCCCGTGAAGTAGAGAGTCCAAATGAACACTCCTATTCTCGATGTCCAAAACAGCCTTATAGAAGGTCAACCATGATATTCCTAATATGGCATTGGTTCCTTGGTCTTCGAGAATAATGAGGGAGGTAGGATAAATTTTTCCACCCATACAAAGTGGTGCTCTAGAAACGACTTCATTAGTCGATATGTCTCCACCTGCCAAATGAATTAGGTAAGAACCTTTTGTGATAGTTGTGGAGATCTGATCCCAGATCACCGTCGCCCTGCTAATGAAGTTATGTGTTGCACCGGAGTCGAATAAAATAACAACCGGCTTGTCATTGAAGATGAACCTGCCGGCAAGAATAGATCCTCCCTTTGGCAGATCATCGACTGACACATAATTAACTATTCCCACTTTGGACATGACTTTTCTTTGCTGTCCAAGATCACTCTTTGGAACTGGACCCGCAGACATAATGTTACTGCTCGGTTCAGTTGCTTCATTGATGTTGAGTTCATTGTCAATATGAAGTGGGACAGCACTTGGTTCAGCTGCGAAATCACCTTGATCATCTTCAACCTCTTGAGAGAAATAACATTCTGGTGCACCTTGTTGAACTGAGGTGCATGAGAAATAAGTTGCTGCTGCGGTGGAGGTGAATAAGACCTCTGTGGAGTATACGAGTTGTCATACTCCAAGAATGACTGCACTTTTTGTGGAAGCTCTCGACCGGAAGGTGAATGGATTACCCACCAATACTTCTGAGGTAGATGATTGCATTCATCCTGTGATGAGTCCCTCTCCCTCTTTTCTTTAAGGTAGAGATTGGAATAATATTTCTGAGTGATAGCACAGCTCATAAACTCATCAAAATTCTCTTGGCTAACTTGAGCCAACTCACATCGCAGCCTAGCGGTCAGCCCTCGGTAAAAATGATAACCCTTCAAGGATGGTGATTTCACATAGTCAGGGACATATTGAGCTAAGCGATTGAATTTATTCGCATACTCAATAACACTCATGTCCCCTTGCTTCAGACTCCAGAATTCATCTAGACTGGTTTGCATTATGCCCGCAGGAATTAAACGAGCATGAAATGCAGCCTGAAACTCCGCCCATGTGACACGATGCCCTGCTGGTTGGACAACAAGGTATTCTGCCCACCATGCTCCAGCAAAGCCGTGAAGCTGCTGAGTGGCAAATAGGGTATTCGAGAATTCATCACATTGGATCAACCCAAACTTGGACTCAATGACACGTAACTAGTGATTTGCTTCACAATGGTCAGCCGCCTCTGAGAATACCGGCGGTTGTGTCGCCAAGAAATCCAGATAAGTGCTCGGGGTTGGCATGTGATGTTGAGCTTCTCTATTTATTCCTTGCTGAACTAGAGTTTGAAGAGTTTCATTCATCTTTGCCATAATTTCAGACAATCTGGTTGGCGATGGCTCTTGTGATGAAGTCGAGTCATTCCCACCTCGACTCGAATCTCTAAGCTCCATTTGAGAATATGTGCGTACCATACTGCACGAAACAAAATTTTGAGTCAATGAAAATTCTATCTAGTAGTAAGTAAAGATAAGTAAAACATGAACATGTCATGAACTTTAGGAAAGCATAACCACATTCACGTTTAAATAAATCTTAAGTACGCTAAACTAATCAGCTGGACTACCCTGACCAGTTCACACAAACTCCAAAATTTACTCAAGTTATCTACAGATTCTTGACTTGAGTTTAATACCAAAGTTTTAGTAAACTTCAGTATATTTCCAACGAGTACTTATATGCCCCTAGATCATCTCTGGATCAAAAGTTATGATTGCTTAAAGTTGACAGAATTGCTGGATAAAATTTGCCAGCATCTCCTTTGTATGTGGCTACTTTATCACAGTTGTATATGAAAATACAATAATAATCTGAGCAAACTCTGAACTACAACAATGTTGCACATATCATAAACTTTCCAACGGTGTATCATAGGCTCTTTAAGAAATTTTGTACAGGAAGTTATGGCTTAAAAACAAAAAGGTCTAGAGAGCTTTTTGCTACTGTCCTGGTTCTGAACAGTTTGCCTTCAACTGGACTTTTTCACCAACTTAACCTGTGATTTTGCTCTGGAGGTCTACAAATAAGTTGTAGAGCACTTGAAAATCTTTCCAGAACTGTATCATACACCTTAATTGGGTCAAGCTACTCAGAGTTATGCTCTGTTAAAATTCAGGAAGAATTCCTGCCAGAAATAGAGCACTCTATTTTTGAAATCTTTGAAGACTAGTAATTCTCACATTTGAATCTTAGCTCAAAATAAGAGTTCAGTAACTAATATTTGTTTCAAACTTCCATTTTTAATTGAAAGTTAGTTTATGAATCATTCCTTCATAGGGAAGAGGTTATTAAGTGTAGTACGGTGTCGATGCACCGTAAGAAACATGTCGGTACTACATAGCCTCACCAAAAGAAAATTCTAAATCGGATTATACCGGCATATACGTATTATCAGTGGAACTAAGACGGTCTCTTGCACACGTGTACTACACGGGATACGTATGTGGTTAGTACCTGTAGAAGAACACTCAATAGTGGTGCACTCAAAGGTTGTTTCATTTCAGTCAGTTACATATTTCAAAGTAAATACAAACACCCGTATCATTGCCATACGGCCGTCCTGGAGTTAAGCCACGTTTCAAGGTACGCGATTGTGTTTTTACACCACATGACGGGGAACCCGAGTATCTTTTGAACGGGTCGTCACGGTTGGGAATGTTATCAACCCAACGGATACCACCTACTGCCCTGCAGGGCACGCCCATGGCAAGCGCTGCGTATGTACTCCTAGGCTATTTCCAGAAGAACACACTATCGCGTTACTGACCACAGATGGAGTCTCCATTTTCTTGCCTAACACACACTAGGGATCAGCATTTCATATGAACTCAGGAACATGAAGAGTCCAAGAGTTTGTTATTAACGTCTCACACCAAGCTGTGAGACCTATCCCTGAATCACTTTCCTCGTCAGAGGAGCTAACCGAAATTGAACCGCTTTTGGTGGCATTCCTTACCATTCTTATCTGGACGTAGGTGCGTCGTTACATAATCAAAGTTTAGAATTATAACAAGTATGTTAGTTATGCCACTTAAGTAACTATACTACTATAGTCCTGATGTGGGCCTATCATCGTTTCCTCACCGTATCCTAAGTTTTTGTCGTAATACGGTCCTTATTCCGTGCGCTATTACCAATGCGGCTCTGATCCCACGCTGACAGGGCCCGCCGTCCCGGTCCACGGGGACGGGGCACATCGCCCGGGAATCACATTTGGTGGTGCCGTGTTATGCGACACCCAACAGCACACATATAAGGAACACTGTATTACATAAATCAAAAGTGAAAGCTTACAATTGTTCTTTGTAATTAATTTATATAAAATAGCTACAACAGAAGTCTATAAACAGCTCACGTCGAATAACTAAGAAGCACTCGAGAAGAGGTCCCGCCCGCGGACTCCTCTCGCTAGCAACACGAAGACATGGCAGCGGCTAGGTCCTCCGTGTGTAACATGACTCGAACATTTCCGAGTCTCACCGGACAACCTTCTTTATAGCGTCGTATTAACCTACAAAAACACTCATATAGCAAGAGTGAGCACAAAGGCTCACCAAGACTTAACCGTCTCTCCTAAGACATGCAACTCTACATGGGAGTAATCTAAGACTTAAACATGTCATTTGCGAAACGACTCGCCTACGAGTTCATCCTTAACTTTCAGATTTTAGCCATAATAGTAGTGACCTTGCGCCCAGCAACATTGGAACTCTATAATCAAACAAGAAACGCTTCATTCCAATATTACTTGTCTCAAGGTGGAAAATAAATTTAGTTTGCTCTATCTCTACTTCAAACAGGTTTTTCATGCAATTTACCATCATCATAACAGCAATAAACTTTTGCAAACTGTTTCCACCCAACTTGATTACCTCGTCACAGCGCGGTGACCAAGCGGTACTCATAACCGCAAGGGACGGTGATTCGAATCAAACACTACCCGGATAACTCGACACATACGCCCGCCTCTGAAGACCCAAATCTGGCGTCCTTCATTACGTCGTATGTGGCAACCTTTTGCAGGACACTAGACTGTAGAACCGGTCGCGTCGTCTTGGGCTCATAGGTCTAACAAGACGATGTGGTATGCCTCTACAATCCAGTGCACCTAGTACATCAGTTTGCTGGTCCCATATAGCAGTAAACATCTGGTACACAACTCAATACTTGCTCCCAGGGCCACACACGCTTTGGTCCTTAACCGACACAGGCAGAGCTACTCGACCAAGACCTCGTCTTGTCGCTGCCTAACCCTCCTGCCCGGTCTCATCTTTAGAAATGTAAACTTTAGTTTGCCTCTCCCTTCCAACCACACTTATGAAATCCTAAACTATAGCTCGCGAGTAGATTCCAACTACTCGTCTTCTACCGGATGTCCTAGCATATTTAGCACGACCTTATTCTACAGCGATGACACCATTCTACCCTTGATCCCAGGGTTCATTTTTGGTCATGCAAGTGGAGTACTAAACATCCTTGACCTAATGCACATACAAACTTTGACCCATAGTAATAAACAAAGGAAAACTTTATAAAACAAATTAAATGCAAACCGGAGCTTGCCTTGGTTTTGCAGGTGACTGAAGTCAGAGATGTATGAAGTTAGTTTCTGATGACTTGAAGCTCACTCCCTGCCCTTGTTGCTCCTTGATCCAAGCTTAACTTCTTCTTCACTTCTCCACGTTTAATCACTACACGTTATGAATATGCATACATGTTTAATTATAAATTTTTGCTAACAAGTTCTAAATACAAGTTTAAAACTGAAACCCTGTTTAAGAATTTAAAATGACACTGGTGCTAGTGGTTTGGGTTTGGGTTAACGTACTATGATCAAGTGATCAGTGGAGTTCATCACTTGGATGGGGATCAACTAATGAGGTTAAACAGAACATACTGATCCAGGGCTCCAATGGAGCTGAAGATTTTCTTGTGAGTTACTTGTCACAAGAAAGTCATCTGGACCAAAGTTTAGAATTTTTCACTGAGTAGATCACTCAGAACAATTCCCTAAGTATTTAGGCAAAAAAGGAATTAATTCTGAATAAATTTGCACTTTCATGCAAATTCAAATGAACTATAATTTCAAACATACTCAGGGAGCATGCATGAATTTTTCTAGGATTTTTGGAGCTAAGAACTGCCCATAACTGAATCTCCAAGTTTTGGAAATTCTCTAAAATTATTTTTGTATTCATTTGAACACAGAAATTTGATTTCAGAATTATCCTAACTAAATCAACCCTAAATAAGCTGAAATTTTTACAGGGGTTCCCAATCATCCTAAAGAATATTCTGGCAAAATTTGGGGATTTTTAGATGAACCAAACTCCCTCACAAATTCTTTTGCTGAGAAGCTTTAAAGAATTTTCTATTGGTTTTCATGCAAATTGGGTTGCATATTTGGATAGATCTTTTCACCCTGAATCTAACCCAATTTGAATCACTAAATTTGGAGCTTCCTAGCAAAAGTTATGAGGTTACTAAGTTTGAACTGAATCTGGAATTCAAATTAAATCGGGAAATGTTCAAACTCTGACCGTGGGTCCATCACACACGTGTCAACTGCTGGAGCTGAGCCACACGGGGCCACAGCCCCTTCCCGCGCAGCCACACTGGATCCCGGAGCTGAAGCCAATCTGCAGATTAAATCTTCCGTCGCTGACACGCGGGGCTCGCCCGACCTTCTTCCTCCTAGGGCCGTTTTCTTCTCCCGCGCTGCCCCCTCGCCGGACTCTCGTCGGAGCTCGCCGGAGTTGGCTTCCCGGCCACTTTTAAGCTCGGTACTCGCCGCCTGGGGGTTTCCAGCTACGAGGAATTCATTGGTGCCTCTCGGGCTGCCAGTGACCGGAAATCAGTTGGTGACGTGCGCACACCTCGGTGAAGCTTTGGCGCCGTGGTCCGAGCACCCTAGCCCACCAAAGGCTCAGAGAATTCGCTCTAAAGCATCAGTGGAGGACAGGCTAGCTCGGCAAGGCCTCAACGTGGCTCGGAAACGGCGGCAATCCGGTTGTCAAAGTGCGCCCGCGCGTCTCCGTCATGGCCGCCAATCGGGAAGCTTGAAATGGGCCGTCAACACGGGGTTTCAAGCTAGGGTTGTGAAGTGTAACACCCCAAATTTTGATTCAAAACACTAAACCATGTTCATAGGGGAATTTAAAAATTTTTGGACGTGTTGCATGTTTTGCAAAAATTCAAATTCAAACTGGAATTCAAATTAAACTCAAATCAGAAAAGAAATGGAAAAAGAAAAAGAGAAAACGGGAAAAAACCGGCCAGTGGGCTGAAACCCGCCAGCCGGCCCAGTTTCCCCGCGCCAGCCCGCAGCCGCGCGCGCCCGCGCTCTCTCACACAGACAGGTGGGACCCACCTGTCATCCCCAACCTCGCTCGCGCCGACCCCGGAATCTCTCCCGCACGCGCGCGATCTTAACCGATCGGAATACCGCGTCCCTCAGCCCGAATTCCGGTCCCAGAAGACTCAAACTCGATCACAACTGACCCACCGCCCTCCCCCGGCTATAAAAACCCCATCCCCGATCGGTTTTTCCCACGCGATCGCCGATTTTTACTCCGGTGAGCACCGAGACTTCGCCGGTGAATTCTGGCCGATCTAAGCTCGGAAACTCTGATCTAACTCGCTGGTCTTGATCCACCGCCTCCGGGGAGCTTTGCAGGTGCAGAAAACTCGGAGACTTACGGTGTAAACCCAGCGCCGACGAGCTTCGCCGTGGTTTTGCCTCGGACCTCGCCGCCGATCACTTTCCAGGACCCCCGAGCTCAAGAAAACCCCCGAGGTGAGATCCCTGACCTCCCCTCTACCGATCTATGCCATAAGATCACAGTTTTAGAAAGAATTCTCGAGGATCCGAAACTTTCCGGCGAGCTCGCCGCTTCCCGCTGCCGTGCGCCGCCGGCAGCGCCGCCCGCGCTCGATCAGAGCGACGTGGCCGCTTGTGCGCCGTTTATTTTAAATCGCACGGTAGACTTTAAAACCCCGCGTACCGGTTCGATGTTATAATCTCAGCCGTCGGTTTAAAATCGGACGGTCCACGTCAGGCCCGCGTTATAAAGACTGGAATTCTTACGTGCTACCCCCTGGGGTTCTCGGGAAATAAGAGCTAGCCCCGGAAACTTCTGATCTAGCCCCTGGAACTCCAGAAAATCATGTAAATTCATTTAAAAATCAGTTTTAGCCCCTGAACTTAATAAAAATTAGGAAAAACACCTCTGATAAGTGTAGCTAGACCCCTGGAAACTATGAAAATAATATTATAGACCCTGTAATGGGGTGAGTTCATTATTTTAACCCTGTTTAGTAATTAATTTAGAAAATTGAATATGTAACTAGTGTTTAAAAATTAAAAAGTGGGACAAACATAATTGTCAAAATTAATTAAAAACTTTCTCAGTACTTAGAAAACTTTGGAGTGAGATAAAAATATATTTTTGGGCTGAAATGAATCTGTTTCATTTATTATTCACATTTATTAGTATAGGGACACATTTTTAAGTAAAGAAAAGTTATAGAAAAATAGGGAAAATAATTATGAAATAGTTTATATCAGAGGCCAAGGTTAAAATATGTTATTAAATTATTTAGGACCAGAACCTATACTGTTTAGATGGTGTGTGTTACTAATTTCATAATAAAATACACAATTATGCATAGGAATATAAATCTGAGAATATAGCAACTAGTAAATGATAAATGGAGTTTTTAAAAATCCAAAGAGTTCAGTTTAGGGTTGGTAGAAATTATGAAGGCACATATGGGGAAGAAAAATACTTTTCATACATACACTTGGTAGTGAAAAGGTGTAGTAGTTGAATATAAGAAATTTATTGGAAACCCATATAAATAGTATGTAAGTATAAATGTGGACATAAAAGTAGGAATCATATACACGTAGTTAAAAGTGCATGCAAGCCACAACTCAACTTACATAAAGTAACCACAACACATATAATGGTAAAGAACTTTTATAAATGTGAATGTGTGGTTTGTATGAAGTAAGAAGTGTGAACTATGTCTTATGATTGTTGTTTTTCTTTTGCTATGTGTGATGGTATGAAGTAGAACCTGCTCAAGAGCAAGTTATCCTTTTCCAAGATCAGGACTACCCGTTTCAAGAGCAGCAAGAAGGAGGCAAGTGTCCTTGACCACTTTGATCCTATGCTAGGATGTGAAGATAGAATTATTTGCATTGTCAAATGAAATATGAAACCCATGCTAGGAAAGTTTCCCTAGAATTGCTTTACCTTGTTTCCTTGTAGCTTGGGTTGGGATTTATTTTGTCATGTCATTTATTTCCATGCATATGCTTAGCCATGCTTAGAATGGGATATTTAGGACATGAGATCATCAGTTTATATTACCATACTCTTGAATGAGACATGGTGAGTTATGTAGAGGTAGGGATCAAGGCAAGTTGGATGTTTTGGTTGTGTGCTGGGTGCACGAGACTCGGGTTTGTGTTTTGTACTTGCCTGGATCCTAAGGACCGGTTCATGGAGCATGTAACCTGGCTTTACAGTGCTAACCACATGCTGAGATGGGGCAGCTTGGCCAATTAATTAGGTGTATCCCCGGCGTAGTATGGGTGTGTTGGATGGTGCGGGGAGTAGGTGTCAGCTGGACTACCATATGAACCGCAAGGCTCAAGAGGGGGCCACTGCAGCGGGGTTGGAGCCTCTTGTATGCTGTTAGGGGTGAAACCTCAGTGGGCCCACGCTCGTCGGGAATCCCTTTGTAAAGGTTTCGTAATGATCTCCTGGCTGCACACCTGGGAAGTGTGAATGTGGATCGTAGCCACTGGCATAATGGAGGTTCTTTTAGTCCACCCGGCAACGGGGGATGAAATCACTACATGTGGGTACAGTGGTACAAACTCTGCAGAGTCAAAACTGTCTTGACAGCCGTGCTCACGGTTAAGAGCGGCCTGGACTTATTCATGATTAGAGGAGTGAAGGTTTTTGGAAGTTGTGGATGTTAAGAGGGGAGCTTAACATTGGAAATGATGTTATGGTTATTAGATTATGATGATGGGATGGGAGAATGGGACCATTTCACCTGTGTAGTAATGTTGGTGCTTAATAAGCTAAGGTAATAGGTATTAATTGCGTAGTGCTTTAACCATGAGTTCAATCTCTCCTTGTTCTAGCCATGCATGATATAATTTTCCCACACTTGCTGAGTACCATTGGTACTCAACCTTGCATTTTTGTTGGTTTATATTGCTGCTCAGGTCAAGATAATGAGGTGCTGTATAATGACCAAGACTTTGGACCCGAAGAAGGTTTCTAGGTTCATGGAGACCCCCGGGCAACGTCTGTGATGGAGCCCTAAAAGAATAATATTCCGCTGCTAGTTTATTTACTTGTGATGAAGCATTAGTGTCCATTGAGACATTTGCGATGTAACACTTATTTATATTCGACACCTGGCTTGTAATAAATGATGCTTCACTATTTGTCATCACATGTATGAGAAAATGATCTTGGCATACATGTGATATTCACTTGGTTGTTTCTTCGGAAAAACCGGGTGTGACAGAGGTGGTATCAGAGCTAAGGTTGCCCGTAGGAACGTGGACCTAGGTAGAAATGGACGTATTTAAGGGCCCTATTTTCTTAAAAACTATTTTCCAAGGTGTGGGTTGAAGTGTGTTATTTAAGGAGTCATTTTCTTCATCTTACCCCAAATTTTCATTCAAAATGGGATTTTTGTTTAAAAAGTTTATCTAACCTAAATTTAAATTCTTTTTGTTTTAGATGGTTCGCATGATTCGCACCGCTCGCAAGTCCACAGGAGGGAGGGTTCCCGTAGTTGCCCTTGCCGAAAGAGAGGAGAGTCGTCCAGTGACGTACCTTTCCTACGGATTGGCAGTAGGAGACTTGTTGCGCCGTCTTCGACGTATGCTCGAAGCCGCCGGCAATACGGGCAAGCTAATCATCCACTATAACTCCACCAGAACCATCCGTGAGAAGAGGGAAGAATGGAGTTCGAAGATGAGGATTATACACGAAAATCAGCTGCTTAAGATTCACCACTCTCCAGCTTGTCGAGCAACACAAGTTGACGCGGAGAAAGATGTCACCTGGGAGGCCATCACCTGCCAGAGTCACATCTATCGTCGCCACTTGGACAAAACTGAGTACATGTATGTCCTCCAACGTGAGAGTGGTACCACGGAGTACAAGTACCCACCGGTGCAGCAAGGGACTTCCCATGAGCACATGGACTTGTGCTTGGAGGATGCTGCTATGCTCAGCACTCGACTGCAGGAGTGTCAACAAGAGCTTCAGGATGTCCGAGACACCCTGAAGGACACGGAGGCGTTGCTGCGAGCTTGCTTAAAGGCGAGAGAAAGAGGAGATGGGAATGAACTGTGTGTCACCGTGAATGATACATGGACTCCTGACTCCCCGGATCGCCGAGCGATCAGGCGTCGTCGCACTTCTCCACCAGCAGCCTCCCCACCCAAAGCAGAGTCAGAAGGTAGCCGAAATGAGGAGGAAGATCCCGAGGAGCCAGCTCAAGAGGACGAGTAGTGTAGAGTCTTTCCCTTAGCTAGCAAGAGGTCGAGTAGTCGAGTCGTTACGTAGTTAATGTTGTGATAATGCTAGGTGTGTGACCTGAGTTGTGGAAGCTATGAGCAATTGTCCACAGCCTCGTCTTTAGATTGTTTTGCTTTGGTGTGTGAACCCACAGGAAATAATAGTGCATTTATTTGGTGTGAGATATGAACCCTCGTACAATTTTAACAAAGCTTCAACACCTCAAAGTACCAACAAATGAAAGTAGTAAGATGATACTAAATGGTATCAAATTAACATTTGTTGATTCTGCCAGATGGCTGGAAGAGGAAAAGGACGTGCTGCCAACCTCGCCAACAACAACGATGAGGCGTGCAACCCTCATCTTTCTGGAGGCCAGGACCGGGGTGGTCGCCGTGAAGAAGTTGATCCTCTCCACAAATGCTGGAGAATCAAAATCAGCTCATCCAGAACTTGACTCAAGTGGTGGCCAAATTGCATCAAGTTCCACCAACACAAGCTGCACCACGCCAACCAAGATTGAGTGAGTTTCTAGGAACTCAACCTCCAAAGTTTGCAAGTGCTGCTGAACCTCTGGAGGCAGATGATTGGCTGAAGACCATTGAAAGTAAGATGAGGATCATACAATGCCAAGGGTATGAGAGGGTGCTGTTTGCCTCTCATCAATTGCATGGACCTGCTGCTGATTGGTGGACCGCCTACGTGGCCGCCCATCACGACCCTGAGAACATCACTTGGGAAGAGTTCAAGCGTAGCTTCCGCAACCATTACATCCCAAGAGGTGAACTCAAAAACAAGAGGAAGGAGTTTTTGGGACTGCAGCAGGGAAACATGACGGTGAGGGAATATCTCACTAAATTTACTCAACTATCCCGTTATGCTCCACGAGACATAGAGACCGATGAGCAGAAACAAGATTGTTTCGTGGAAGGACTTACCGCAGAGATGCAGTGTGCAATGTCCTCCAATGAGTATGAAAGCTTCCAAAAGATGGTGGACCGAGCGTTTGTGGTAGAAAGGAAGCTAAAGGCCCTGGAAAATGAGAATAAGAGGAAGGCTGGGTGGTCACATCAAGCCTCAGGGAGCAACACCCGCCCACGTATGATGCAGCAACCTACGGGGCAGACGAGCCGTGCTGCGGTACCCTATTCAGCACCAAGAGGGTACAACCCAAACTACAGGCCTCCCGCAGCACCAGCACAGCCGCAACGTCAGTTTGTGCAGCAGCCTCGCCCCGCATATCCACCTCGACCAGCAGTGCAAGGACCCCCAAACCAACCCCAAGACAACAAGGGCCAGGCATCTAAGATTGGGGTGCAATGTTTCAGCTGTGGTGAAGTGGGGCACTACGCCCATAAATGTCCAAAGAAGAAGCCTGCGCCGCCACAACAGCAGAATGTAATGAGAGGACGGGTGAACCACGTCACCATGGAGGAAGCACAAGATGCACCCGACGTGGTAGTTGGTAAGTTTCCTGCCAATTTACACCTTGCAACTCTGCTGTTTGATTCTGGTGCTACCCACTCGTTCATTGCTCAAGGGTTTGTTAAGAAGCATGACCTAGCAACGACACAAATGAACCATATGCTAGCGGTAAATTCTCCAGGTGGAGAAATAAGGACAAGACAAGTGTGTCCCAAAGTGAACCTAGACATTAATGGGGTAGTATTTACGGCTAACCTCATAGTGATAGATTCACAAGGGATAGATATTATTTTGGGTATGGATTGGTTGACCAAACATAAAGGAATCATCCATTGTTCGACCAGAACGGTGGAACTAACTCACCCCAGTGGAACAAGAGTAAAGTTCATAACGATACACGAGCCTAGGAGGGACATTAAATTAAATCAAGTGGAGGTGAAAGTTGAGGAAATCAGGACTATCAGGGAATATCCAGATGTTTTTCCGGAGGAATTGCCAGGTATGCCTCCCGACCGTGACGTGGAATTCGCAATTGAGCTAGTACCGGGAACAGCCCCGATATACAAGAGACCTTATCGAATGGACTCCAAGCAGCTAGAAGAGCTCAAGGATCATTTGAGAGAACTGACGGAGAAGGGGTATATCACCCTAGTTGCTCACCATGGGGAGCTCCGGTGATATTTGTGCCCAAGAAAGACGGAACCCAAAGGTTATGCGTGGATTACCGTGCCTTGAATGAGGTAACCATCAAGAACAAGTACCCATTACCCCGCATTGAAGACTTGTTTGATCAGTTGAGGGGAGCTTGTGTGTTCTCAAAAATTGATCTCAGGTCGGGATACCACCAACTCAAGATAAGGCAATCTGATATTCCCAAGACAGCTTTCGTATCTCGGTACGGACTGTATGAATACACTGTCATGCCTTTCGGGCTAACCAATGCCCCGCCATATTTCATGTACCTCATGAACAAGGTATTCATGGAATATCTGGACAAATTTGTGGTGATATTCATAGATGATATTCTCGTCTTCTCCAAAGATGAAGAAGAACATGAGAAACATCTAAGCTTGGTGTTGCAGAGGCTGAGAGAACACCAACTATATGCCAAGTTGAGCAAGTGTGAGTTTTGGCTGAAGAGAGTTCCCTTTTTAGGACATATAATCTCGGAGGGAGGAATCTCCGTAGATCCCGCCAAAATCGAAGATATCCAAAAGTGGAAAACCCTTGAAAATGTCGGGGAAGTTCGAAGCTTTTTGGGATTGGCTGGATACTATCGACGGTTTATTGAGGGATTCTCCAAGATCTCGAGACCTCTCACCAAACTGTTGGAGAAGGGAATCACATTCACCTGGACGCCACAGTGCGAGACGAGCTTTCAGGAGCTAAAGAAGAGATTGACAACAGCCCCAGTGTTGGTTATGCCAGATATGCAGAAGAATTTCACAGTGTACTGCGATGCCTCTGGAAATGGGTTGGGATGTGTTCTCATGCAAGAAGGACATGTCGTGGCTTATGCATCCCGGCAGCTTCGGAAGCACGAGAAGAACTATCCTACACATGACCTAGAACTAGCCGCAGTGGTACACGCGTTGAAAATTTGGCGGCACTATTTGATGGGGAAGAGGACAAAGATATATACGGATCATAAGAGTTTGAAGTACATATTCACACAGCCAGATCTCAACCTCAAACAAAGGAGATGGTTAGAGCTAATCAATGACTTTGATGTGGGCATCAACTATCATCCCGGGAAAGCACCCGTCGTGGCCGATGCTTTGAGTCAGAAAGTGCAGGTCAATAAGTTGAGCTTGAAGGACATGCCTGCAGAATTGAAGGACGAGGTTATAAGACTCAATCTATGTCTAGTAAATAGTGGTGAAGCCATCGCCATGGAAGTGGACTCCACACTCGAGCAAGACATACGCGAGGGCCAAAAGAATGATGAGAAGATACAAGAGATCAGACAGCTCATCAAGGAAAATAAAGCTCCTGGTTTTAGAGAGGATGAACAAGGAACGGTGTGGCACGGGAAAAGGATCTGTGTGCCAGAAGTAAAAGAGATCTGTGAATTAATTTTGAAGGAGGCTCACGATTCCGACTATTCCATTCATCCTGGGAGTACGAAGATGTACCAGGACCTCAAAAGCAGGTATTGGTGGTATGGCATGAAGCAAGATGTCGCGGAACATGTTGCCCTATGTGACACATGTCAGTTGGTGAAAGCAGAACATCAACGACCCGCGGGATTATTGCAACCACTCAAAGTGCCTGAATGGAAGTGGGAAGAAATCAGCATGGATTTTGTCGTGGGATTGCCTAGGACCCAATCCGGGTATGATTCAATATGGATCATTATTGATAGGCTAACCAAGGTAGCTCATTTCATCCCTGTGAAAGAAAGCTACAGCGGATCCAAATTGGCAGAATTGTACATGTCAAGGATTGTGTGTTACCATGGAGTGCCAAAGAAGATAGTGTCGGACCGAGGGACACAGTTCACCTCGAGGTTTTGGCAGAAATTGCATGAAACCATGGGAACCCATCTGAACTTCGCTCTGCCTATCATCCCCAAACTGACGGGCAGACGGAGAGAACCAATCAGATCCTTGAAGATATGTTAAGGGCATGTGCACTCAAAAACAATAGGAGTTGGGACAAGAACTTACCGTATGCGGAGTTTTCCTATAACAACAGCTATCAAGCTAGTATGAAGATGTCACCGTTTGAAGCTTTGTATGGAAGAAAGTGCAGAACTCCCCTATTTTGGAGCCAAACAGGAGAAAGTAAAGTGTTTGGTCCAGAAGTGCTACAAGAAGCCGAGGCGAAGGTGAGGGAGATTCACAACAACTTGAGGATAGCACAAACACGCCAGAAGAGTTATGCTGATGTACGAAGAAGGGAACTCGTTTTCAACGTGGGAGACTATGTTTATCTCAAGGTGTCCCCTATCAGAGGACTTCGTCGGTTCAAGGTGAAAGGGAAGTTGTCACCTCGATACATCGGACCCTTTCAAGTTTTGGAAAGAAAAGGCGAAGTGGCGTACCAACTAGAGTTACCGGTTCATCTATCGGACGTGCACGATGTATTCCATGTGTCACAACTCAAGAAATGCCTGAGGACGCCTGAGGAGGTGTTACCCATGAATGAAGTGGATGTAGCTAAAGATTTGTCTTATGCCGAGCAACCATACAAGATTTTGGAGACAATGGAATGCCTCACCAGAAATAAAAGAATCCGGATGTGCAAGGTGCAGTGGAAGCATCACTCAGAAGAGGAAGCCACCTGGGAACGGGAAGATGAGCTCAAGGCACAATTTCCGGAATTGTTTTCTTAGAAACACCAATCTCGAGGACGAGATTTCTTTTAAGGGGGGTAGAGCTGTAACACCCCAAATTTTGATTCAAAACACTAAACCATGTTCAGAGGGGAATTTAAAAATTTTTGGACGTGTTGCATGTTTTGCAAAAATTCAAATTCAAACTGGAATTCAAATTAAACTCAAATTAGAAAAGGAATGGAAAAAGAAAAAGAGAAAACGGGAAAAAACCGGCCAGTGGGCCGAAACCCGCCAGCCGGCCCAGTTTCCCCGCGCCAGCCCGCAGCCGCGCGCGCCCGCGCTCTCTCACACAGACAGGTGGGACCCACCTGTCATCCCCAACCTCGCTCGCGCCGACCCCGGACTCTCTCCCGCACGCGCGCGATCTTAACCGATCGGAATACCGCGTCCCTCAGCCCGAATTCCGGTCCCAGAAGACTCAAACTCGATCACAACTGACCCACCGCCCTCCCCCGGCTATAAAAACCCCAGCCCCGATCGGTTTTTCCCACACGATCGCCGATTTTTACTCCGGTGAGCACCGAGACTTCGCCGGTGAATTCTGGCCGATCTAAGCTCGGAAACTCTGATCTAACTCGCTAGTCTTGATCCACCGCCTCCGGGGAGCTTTGCAGGTGCAGAAAACTCGGAGACTTACGGTGTAAACCCAGCGCCGACGAGCTTCGCCGTGGTTTTGCCTCGGACCTCGCCGCCGATCACTTTCCAGGACCCCCGAGCTAAAGAAAACCCCCGAAGTGAGATCCCTGACCTCCCCTCTACCGATCTATGCCATAAGATCACAGTTTTAGGAAGAATTCTCGAGGATCCGAAACTTTCCGGCGAGATCGCCGCTTCCCGCCGCCGTGCGCCGCCGGCAGCGCCGCCCGCGCTCGATCAGAGCGACGTGGCCGCTTGTGCGCCGTTAATTTTAAATCGCACGGTAGACTTTAAAACCCCGCGTACCGGTTCGATGTTATAATCTCAGCCGTCGGTTTAAAATCGGACGGTCCACGTCAGCCCCGCGTTATAAAGACTGGAATTCTTACGTGCTACCCCCTGGGGTTCTCGGGAAATAAGAGCTAGCCCCGGAAACTTCTGATCTAGCCCATGGAACTCCAGAAAATCATGTAAATTCATTTAAAAATCAGTTTTAGCCCCTGGACTTAATAAAAATTAGGAAAAACACCTCTGATAAGTGTAGCTAGACCCCTGGAAACTATGAAAATAATATTATAGACCCTGTAATGGGGTGAGTTCATTATTTTAACCCTGTTTAGTAATTAATTTAGAAAATTGAATATGTAACTAGTGTTTAAAAATTAAAAAGTGGGACAAACATAATTGTAAAAATTAATTAAAAACTTTCTCAGTACTTAGAAAACTTTGGAGTGAGATAAAAATATATTTTTGGGCTGAAATGAATCTGTTTCATTTATTATTCACATTTATTAGTACAGGGACACATTTTTAAGTAAAGAAAAGTTATAGAAAAATAGGGAAAATAATTATGAAATAGTTTATATCAGAGGCCAAGGTTAAAATATGTTATTAAATTATTTAGGACCAGAACCTATACTGTTTAGATGGTGTGTGTTACTAATTTCATAATAAAATACACAATTATGCATAGGAATATAAATCTGAGAATATAGCAACTAGTAAATGATAAATGGAGTTTTTAAAAATCCAAAGAGTTCAGTTTAGGGTTGGTAGAAATTATGAAGGCACATATGGGGAAGAAAAATACTTTTCATACATACACTTGGTAGTGAAAAGGTGTAGTAGTTGAATATAAGAAATTTATTGGAAACCCATATAAATAGTATGTAAGTATAAATGTGGACATAAAAGTAGGAATCATATACACGTGGTTAAAAGTGCATGCAAGCCAAAACTCAACACACATAAAGTAACCACAACACATATAATGGTAAAGAACTTTTATAAATATGAATGTGTGGTTTGTATGAAGTAAGAAGTGTGAACTATGTCTTATGATTGTTGTTTTTCTTTTGCTATGTGTGATGGTATGAAGTAGAACCTGCTCAAGAGCAAGTTATCCCTTTCCAAGATCAGGACTACCCGTTTCAAGAGCAGCAAGAAGGAGGCAAGTGTCCTTGACCACTTTGATCCTATGCTAGGATGTGTAGATAGAATTATTTGCATTGTCAAATGAAATATGAAACCCATGCTAGGAAAGTTTCCCTAGAATTGCTTTACCTTGTTTCCTTGTAGCTTGGGTTGGGATTTATTTTGTCATGTCATTTATTTCCATGCATATGCTTAGCCATGCTTAGAATGGGATATTTGGGACATGAGATCATCAGTTTATATTACCATACTCTTGAATGAGACATGGTGAGTTATGTAGAGGTAGGGATCAAGGCAAGTTGGATGTTTTGGTTGTGTGCTGGGTGCACGAGACTCGGGTTTGTGTTTTGTACTTGCCTGGATCCTAAGGACCGGTTCATGGAGCATGTAACCTGGCTTTACAGTGTCAACCACATGCTGAGATGGGGCAGCTTGGCCAATTAATTAGGTGTATCCCCGGCGTAGTATGGGTGTGTTGGATGGTGCGGGGAGTAGGTGTCAGCTGGACTACCATATGAACCGCAAGGCTCAAGAGGGAGCCACTGCAGCGGGGTTGGAGCCTCTTGTATGCTGTTAGGGGTGAAACCTCAGTGGGCCCACGCTCGTCGGGAATCCCTTTGTAAAGGCTTCGTAGTGATCTCCTGGCTGCACACCTGGGAAGTGTGAATGTGGATCGTAGCCACTAGCATAATGGAGGTTCTTTTAGTCCACCCGGCAACGGGGGATGAAATCACTACATGTGGGTACAGTGGTACAAACTCTGCAGAGTCAAAACTGTCTTGACAGCCGTGCTCACGGTTAAGAGCGGCCTGGACTTATTCATGATTAGAGGAGTGAAGGTTTTTGGAAGTTGTGGATGTTAAGCGGGGAGCTTAACATTGGAAATGATGTTATGGTTATTAGATTATGATGATGGGATGGGAGAATGGGACCATTTCACCTGTGTAGTAATGTAGGTGCTTAATAAGCTAAGGTAATAGGTATTAATTGCGTAGTGCTTTAACCATGAGTTCAATCTCTCCTTGTTCTAGCCATGCATGATATAATTTTCCCACACTTGCTGAGTACCATTGGTACTCAACCTTGCATTTTTGTTGGTTTATATTGCTGCTCAGGTCAAGATAATGAGGTGGTGTATAATTACCAAGACTTTGGACCCGAAGAAGGTTTCTAGGTTCATGGAGACCCCCGGGCAACGCCTGTGATGGAGCCCTAAAAGAATAATATTCCGCTGCTAGTTTATTTACTTGTGATGAAGCATTAGTGTCCATTGAGACATTTGCGATGTAAGACTTATTTATATTCGACACCTGGCTTGTAATAAATGATGCTTCACTATTTGTCATCACATATATGAGAAAATGATCTTGGCATACATGTGATATTCACTTGGTTGTTTCTTCGGAAAAACCGGGTGTGACATGAAGGGGATCGGATCGCTAGCCAGTCTAGTTTATTTGTGCATGATTTGATGAGCTAAGAACGAAGAACAAATGAGAATTTTGGGTTTTCATACCGGATCATCGGTTTTGTGGCCGCCGGCGAAGTTTTCCCAAATTCTTGCTCGGTGGTTCACGGCTTTGCTTGAGGCTTGGAGGTGAGCAGCACGGTTCACCCGCGCGTCCGGGGATGTCCTTGCTCGGGCGTGAAAGTGCCTGGTGTAGGCTGTCCATGCGAGCCCGTTCGGGTTTAGCTCTCGGATCAACACATGCACGCTTCGTTCTTGGTCAAGGCAGCCGAAAACCTCTCCGGTTTGTGCCGACAAGGTAGAGGGAAGCCCCCTGGTGCCGATTTTTGGCTTTGGAGGCGCTGTGCCACGAGCCTGGCGGTTTTCCGATCGAGGACTCGAGGCGGCTGCGTTCTCGGTTCTGTTGTCGTGCGAGGGGATGAACGGGGCCGAGTGGGGGTCGGTTGGGGGCAAAAGATCCCGCTGAGGCGTGTAAGCTGGTCGCCAGCGTGAATCCGGGAGCTGGAGGTGGTGTTGGCCGCAGCCCTCGGTGGTGTTGGCCACAGCCCTTGGTGGCGCCTCGCGGCTGTTTGCTTCGGGCTCGGTCTGAACAGAGGAGTAGGTTTGCTTCAGTTGCAAGTTTCCTCCCAATGACATGTGGGTCCCACAGCTCCTCTCCTCCAAAAGATCTCCAATTTTTTGCATAGTGTAAATTCAGCTATGAGGAACTCAAATTCAAAAGCCACTTGGCAATTTGACAAGTTGTGCCTCAGTTCCAAATTTGAAGTCAAATTTCGATGAAATTTACAAGTCCCTTTGATATACATATCAAAGCACTTCCAAATTTGCTCAAAATTTTCCTTCCTCATAATTTGGACCTGATGAATTCAAATATGCCATCTGATCCTTGAGTTGGCCCCTGCAAATGAGGTTTTGAACCAACAGTTTGGAAACCCTCATTTTGGAAATGGCCACCTTTAGAGTCACATGATCATTTGAAATAAGAAAAAGAACTTGAAGGCCTAGGCTTGCTCAGGACCATCTTCACATGTTTTACAAATGTTTTAGCAAGTCCCATTTCTTGGATTTCCACTGAACTTTATTCATCACTAAAGTTTTCTCTTTACAAGTTTTGGGACTTTTACAGTGTGTCGCGGGTGTTAATGTTTGTTTGGCTCTCAAGGTAGTTACATTTCATTTCATCTTGAAACAAGTGAATGGTGAGTCTTGAGTTTCCATTCAAAACCTTTCAAGATAGTTACACTTTGTTTACTCTAGAAACGAGTGAGCGGTGGCTCCCAAGATTAATTCCTAACTTCCAAAGAAACTTACAAATGTACTTTTACATCTTTCGAACATGAAACGAGTGAATGGTTGTCACACCCGGTTTTTCCGAAGAAACAACCAAGTGAATATCACATGTATGCCAAGATCATTTGCTCATACATGTGATGACAAACAGTGAAGCATCATTTATTACAAGCCAGGTGTCGAATATAAGTAAGTCTTACATAGTAAATGTCTCGATGGACAATAATAAGTTCATCACAAGGAAATAAACTAGCAGCGGAACATTATTCTTTGGGGCTCCATCACAGGCGTTGCCCGGGGGGGTCTTCATGAACCTAGAATCCTTCCTCGGGTCCAAAGTCTTGGTCATTATACACCACCTCATTATCTTGACCTGAGCAGTAATATAAACCAACAAATATGCAAGGTTGAGTACCAATGGTACTCAGCAAGTGTGGGAAAATTTTATCATGCATGGCTAGAACAAGGAGAGGTTGAACTCATGGTTAAAGCACTACGCAATTAATACCTATCACCTTAGCTTATTAAGCACCTACATTACTACACAGGTGAAATGGTCCCAATCTCCCATCCCATCATCATAACCAAATAATCATAACATCATTTCCAATGTTAAGCTCCCCGCTTAACATCCACAACCAACAATCCTCTAATCATGAATAAGTCCAGGCCGCTCTTAACCGTGAGCACGGCTGTCAAGACAGTTTTGACTCTGCAGAGTTTGTACCACTGTACCCACAAGTAGTGATTTCATCCCCCGTCGCCGGGTGGACTAAAAGAACCTCCATTATGCCAGTGGCTACGTTCCACATTCACACTTCCCAGGTGTGTGGCCAAGAGATCACTACAAAGCCTTTACAAAGGGATTCCCGACGAGCGTGGGCCCACTGAGGTTTCACCCCTAACAGCATACAAGAGGCTCCAACCCCGCTGCAGTGGCCCCCTCTTGAGCCTTGCGGTTCATATGGTAGTCCAGCTGACACCTACTCCCCGCACCATCCAACACACCCATACTACGCCGGGGATACACCTAATTAATTGGCTAAGCTGCCCCATCTCAGCATGTGGTTGGCACTGTAAAGCCGGGTTACATGCTCCATGAACCGGTCCTTAGGATCCAGGCAAGTACTAAACACAAACCCAAGTCTCGTGCACCCAGCACACAACCAAAACATCCAACTTGCCTTGATCCCTACCTCTACATAACTCACAATAACTCATTCAAGAGTATGGTATAATAAACTGATGATCTCATATCCCAAATATCCCATTCTAAGCATGGCTAAGCATATGCATGTAAATAAATGACATGACAAAATAAATCCCAACCCAAGCTACAAGGAAACAAGGTAATGCAATTCTAGGGAAACTTTCCTAGCATGGGTTTCATATTTCATTTGACAATGCAAATAATTCTATCTACACATCCTAGCATAGGATCAAAGTGGTCAAGGACACTTGCCTCCTTCTTGCTGCTCTTGAAATGGGTAGTCCTGATCTTGGAAATGAATAACTTGTTCTTGAACAGGTTCTACTTCATACCATCACACATAGCAAAAGAAAAACAACAATCATAAGACATAGTTCACACCTCTACTTCATACAAACCACACATTCATATTTATGAACTTCACTCACCATTATATGTGTTGTGTTTCAGTTTTATATAAATTCCTTACATTTAACTACCAAGTATGTATGGAAAGTATTTTTCTTCTCCATATGTGCCTTCACAACTTCTATCAACCCTAAACTGAACTCTTTGGATTTTAGAAACTCCATTTATCATTTACTAGTTGCTATATTTTCAGATTTATATTCCTATGCATAATTGTGTATTTTATTATTAAATTAGTAATACACATCACCTAAACAGATTAGGTTCTGGTCCTAAATAATTTAAAATCATATTTTGACCATGGCTTATGATGTATACTATTTCATAATTATTTTTCCCTACTTTTCTATAACTATTCTTTACTTTAAAAATGTGTCCCTAATCTAAATAATGTGATTAATAAATGAAACAGATCCATATCAGCCCAAAAATATATTTTTATCTCACTCCAAAGTTTTCTAAGTACTGAGAAAGTTTTTAATTAATTTTGACAACTATGTTTGTCCCACTTTTTAATTTTTAATCACTAGTTACATATTAAATTTCCTAATTTAAATACTAAACAGGGTTAAAAGTAAACTCACCCATCACAGGGTCTATAATATTATTTTCATAATTTCCAGGGGTCTAGCTACACTTAACAGAGGTGTTTTTCTTAATTTCTATTAAGTCCAGGGGCTAAAACTGATTTTTAAATGAATTTACATGATTTTCTGAAGTTCCAGGGGCTAGATCTGAAGTTTCCGGGGCTAGCTCTCAATTCCAGAGAACCCCAGGGGGTAGCACGTAAGAACTCCAGCCTTTATAACGCGGGGTCGACGTGGACTGTCCGATTTTAAACCGACGGCTGAGATTATAACATCGAACCGGTACGCGGGGATTTAAATTCTACCGTGCGATTTAAAATAAACGGCGCACAAGCGGCCACGTCGCTCTGATTGAGAGCGGGCGGCGCTGCCGGCGGCGCACGGCGGCGGAAAGCGGCGATCTCGCCGGAAACTTTCGGATCCTCGAGAATTCTGCCTAGAACTGTGATCTTATGGCCTAGATCGATAGAGGGGAGGTCAGGGATCTCACCTCGGGGGTTTTCTCGAGCTCGGGGGTCCTGGAAAGTGCTCGGCGGCGAGGTCCGAGGCAAAACCACGGCGAAGCTCGTCGGCGCTGAGTTTACACCGTAAGTCTTCGGGTTTTCTGCACCTGCAAAGTTCCCCGGAGGCGGTGGATCAAAACCAGCGAGTTAGATCAGAGTTTCCGAGCTTAGATCGGCCAGAATTCACCGGCGAAGTCTCGGTGCTCACCGGAGTGAAAATCGGCGATCGTGTGAGGAAAACTGATCGGATCGGTGGTTTTTATAGCCGGGGGAGGGCGGTGGGTCTGTTGTGATCGAGTTGGAGTCCGCTGGGACCGGAATTCGGCTGCGGGACGCGATTTCCCGATCGGTTGCGATCGCGCGCGCGGGAGAGAGTCCGGGGTCGCGGGGTTAGGGATGACATGTGGGTCCCACCCATCAGCGAGGGGCAGCGCGGCGCGCGCGGGGCGGGCTGGCGCGGGGTTTTGCTGGGCCGGCTGGCTGTTTCGGCCCACTGGCCAGTTTTTTCCCGATTTCCTTTTTCTTTTTTCCATTTCTTTTCTGTTTTGGGTATAATTTGAATTCCAGTTTGAATTTGAATTTTTGCAAAACATGCAACACGTCCAAAAATTTCTAAATTCCCCTCTGAACATGGTTTAGGGTTTTAAATCAAAATTTGGGTTTTGACTAAAAATTTGGGGTGTTACAGCTCTACCCCCCTTAAAAGAAATCTCGTCCTCGAGATTGGTGTTTCTAAGAAAACAATTCCGGAAATTGTGCCTTGAGCTCATCTTCCCGTTCCCAGGTAGCTTCCTCTTCTGAGTGATGCTTCCACTGCACCTTGCACATCCGGATTCTCTTGTTTCTGGTGAGGCGTTCCATTGTCTCCAAAATCTTGTATGGTTGCTCGGCATAAGACAAATCTTCAGCTACATCCACTTCATTCATGGGTAACACCTCTTCAGGCGTCCTCAGGCATTTCTTGAGTTGTGACACATGGAATACATCATGCACGTCCGATAGATGAGCCGGTAACTCTAGTTGGTACGCCACTTCGCCTTTCCTTTCCAAAACCTGAAAGGGTCCGATGTATCGAGGTGACAACTTCCCTTTCACCTTGAACCGACGAAGTCCTCTGATAGGGGACACCTTGAGATAAACATAGTCTCCCACGTTGAAAACGAGTTCTCTTCTTCGTACATCAGCATAACTCTTCTGGCGTGTTTGTGCTATCCTCAAATTGTTGTGAATCTCCCTCACCTTCGCCTCGGCTTCTTGTAGCACTTCTGGACCAAACACTTTACTTTCTCCTGTTTGGTTCCAAAATAGAGGAGTTCTACACTTCCTTCCATACAAAGCTTCAAACGGTGACATTTTCATACTAGCTTGATAGCTGTTGTTGTAAGAAAACTCCGCATACGGTAAGTTCTTGTCCCAGCTCCTATTGTTTTTGAGTGCACATGCCCTTAACATATCTTCAAGGATCTGATTGGTTCTCTCCGTCTGCCCGTCAGTTTGGGGATGATAGGCAGAACTAAAGTTCAGATGGGTTCCCATGGTTTCATGCAACTTTTGCCAAAACCTCGAGTTGAACTGTGTCCCTCGGTCCGACACTATCTTCTTTGGCACTCCATGGTAACACACAATCCTTGACATGTACAATTCTGCCAATTTGGATCCGTTGTAGCTTTCTTTCACAGGGATGAAATGAGCTACCTTGGTTAGCCTATCAATAATGACCCATATTGAATCATACCCAGATTGGGTTCTAGGCAATCCCACGACAAAATCCATGCTGATTTCTTCCCACTTCCATTCAGGTACTTTGAGTGGTTGCAATAATCCCGCGGATCGTTGATGTTCAGCTTTCACCAACTGACATGTGTCACATAGGGCAACATGTTCCGCGACATCTCGCTTCATGCCATACCACCAATACCTGCTTTTGAGGTCCTGGTACATCTTCGTACTCCCAGGATGAATGGAATAGTCGGAATCATGAGCCTCCTTTAAAATCAATTCACGGATCTCCTTTACTTCTGGCACACAGATCCTTTTCCCGTGCCACAACGTTCCTTGTTCATCCTCTCTAAAACCAGGAGCTTTATTTTCCTCAATGAGCTGTCGGATCTCTTGTATCTTCTCATCATTCTTTTGGCCCTCGCGTATGTCTCGCTCGAGTGTGGAGTCCACTTCCATGGCGATGGCTTCACCACTATTTACTAGACATAGATTGAGCCTTATAACCTCGTCCTTCAATTCTGCAGGCATGTCCTTCAAACTCAACTTATTGACCTGCACTTTCCGACTCAAAGCATCGGCCACGACGTTTGCTTTCCCAGGATGATAGTTGATGCCCACATCAAAGTCATTAATTAGCTCTAACCATCTCCTTTGCCTGAGGTTGAGATCTGGCTGTGTGAATATGTACTTCAAACTCTTATGATCCGTATATATTTCTGTCCTCTTCCCCATCAAATAGTGCCGCCAAATTTTCAACGCATGTACCACTGCGGCTAGTTCTAGGTCATGTGTAGGATAGTTCTTCTCGTGCTTCCGAAGCTGTCGGGATGCATATGCCACGACATGTCCTTCTTGCATGAGAACACATCCCAACCCATTTCCAGAGGCATCGCAGTACACTGTGAAATTCTTCTGCATATCTGGCATAACCAACACTGGGGCTGTTGTCAACCTCTTCTTTAGCTCCTGAAAGCTCGTATCGCACTGTGGCGTCCAGGTGAATGTGATTCCCTTTTCCAACAGTTTGGTGAGAGGTCTCGAGATCTTGGAGAATCCCTCAATAAACCGTCGATAGTATCCAGCCAATCCCAAAAAGCTTCTAACTTCCCCGACATTTTCAGGGGTTTTCCACTTCTGGATATCTTCAATTTTGGCGGGATCTACGGAGATTCCTCCCTCCGAGATGATATGTCCTAAAAAGGGAACTCTCTTCAGCCAAAACTCACACTTGCTCAACTTGGCATATAGTTGGTGTTCTCTCAGCCTTTGTAACACCAACCTTAGATGTTTCTCATGTTCTTCTTCATCTTTGGAGAAGACGAGAATATCATCTATGAAAACCACCACAAATTTGTCCAGATATTCCATGAATACCTTGTTCATGAGGTACATGAAATATGCCGGGGCATTGGTTAGCCCGAAAGGCATGACAGTGTATTCATACAGTCCGTACCGAGATACGAAAGCTGTCTTGGGAATATCAGATTGCCTTATCTTGAGTTGGTGGTACCCCGACCTGAGATCAATTTTCGAGAACACACAAGCTCCCCTCAACTGATCAAACAAGTCTTCAATGCGGGGTAATGGGTACTTGTTCTTGATGGTTACCTTATTCAAGGCACGGTAGTCCACGCATAACCTTTGGGTTCCGTCTTTCTTGGGCACAAATATCACCGGAGCTCCCCATGGTGAGGAACTAGGGCGAATATACCCCTTCTCCGTCAATTCTCTCAAATGATCCTTGAGCTCTTCTAGCTGCTTGGAGTCCATTCGATAAGGTCTCTTGTATATCGGGGCTGTTCCCGGTACTAGCTCAATTACGAATTCTACGTCACGGTCGGGAGGCATGCCTGGCAATTCCTCCGGGAAAACATCTGGATATTCCCTGATAGTCCTGATTTCCTCAACTTTCACCTCCACTTGATTTAATTTAATGTCCCTCCTAGGCTCGTGTATCGTTATGAACTTTACCTTGGTACCACTGGGGTGAGTTAGTTCCACCGTTCTGTTCGAACAATGGATGATTCCTTTATGTTTGGTCAACCAATCCATACCCAAAATAATATCTATCCCTTGTGAATCTATCACTATGAGGTTAGCCGTAAATACTACCCCATTAATGTCTAGGCTCACTTTGGGACACACTTGTCTTGTCCTTATTTCTCCACCTGGAGAGTTTACGGCTAACATATGGTTCATTTGTGTGGTTACTAGGTCATGCTTCTTAACAAACCCTTGAGCAATGAACGAGTGGGTAGCACCAGAATCAAACAGCAGAGTTGCAAGGTGTAAATTGACAGGAAACTTACCAACTACCACGTCGGGTGCCTCTTGTGCTTCCTCCATGGTGACGTGGTTCACCCGTCCTCTCACTACATTCTGCTGTTGTGGCGGCGCAGGCTTCTTCTTCGGGCATTTATGGGCGTAGTGCCCCACTTCACCATAGTTGAAACATTGCACCCCAACCTTAGGTGTCTGGCCTTTATTGTCTTGGGGTTGGTTCGGGGGTCCTTGCACTGCTGGTCGAGGTGGATATGCCGGGCGAGGCTGCTGTACAAACTGACGTTGCGGCTGTGCTGGTGCTGTGGGAGGCCTGTAGTTTGGGTTGTACCCTCTTGGTGCTGAATAGGGTACCGCAGCACGGCTCATCTGCCCCGTAGGTTGCTGCATCATACGTGGGCGAGTGTTGCTCACTGAGGCTTGATGTGACCACCCGGCCTTCCTCTTATTCTCATTTTCTAGGGCCTTTAGCTTCCTTTCTACCACAAATGCTCTGTCCACCATCTTTTGAAAACTTTCATACTCATTGGAGGACATGGCACACTGCATCTCTGCGGTAAGCCCTTCCACGAAACAATCTTGTTTCTGCTCATCAGTCTCTATGTCTCGTGGAGCATAACGGGATAGTTGAGTAAATTTAGTGAGGTATTCCCTCACCGTCATGCTTCCTTGCTGCAGTCCCAGAAACTCTTTCCTCTTGTTTTTGAGTTCACCTCTTGGGATGTAGTGGTTGCGGAAGCTACGCTTGAACTCTTCACAAGTGATGTTCTCAGGGTCATGATGGGCGGCCACATAGGCGGTCCACCAATCAGCAGCAGGTCCCTGCAACTGATGAGAGGCAAACAGCACCCTCTCATACCCTTGGCATTGGATTATCCTCATCTTACTTTCAATGGTCTTCAGCCAATCATCGGCCTCCAGAGGTTCAGCAGCACTTGCAAACTTTGGAGGTTGAGTTCCTAGAAACTCACTCAACCTTGGTTGGCGTGGTGCAGCTTGTGGAGGTGGAACTTGATGCAAGTTGGCCACCACTTGAGTCAAGTTCTGGATAAGCTGATTTTGATTCTCCAGCATTTGGTGGAGAGGATCAACTTCTTCACGGCGACCACCCCTGTCCCGGCCTTCAGAAAGATGAGGGTTGCATGCCTCATCGTTGTTGTTGGCGGGGTTGGCAGCACGTCCTTTCCCTCTTCCGGCCATCTGGCAGAATCAACAAATGTTAATTTGATACCATTTAGTATCATCTTACTACCTTCATTTGTTGGTACTTTGAGGTGTTGAGGCTTTGTTAAAATTTTACGAGGGTTTATATCTCACATCAAATATATGCACTATTATTTCCTATGGGTTCACACACCAAAGCAAAACAATCTGAAGACGAGGCTGTGGACAATTGCTCATGGCTTCCACAACTCACGTCCCACACCAAGCATTATCACACCATTAACTACGTCACGACTCGACTACTCGACCTCTAGCTAACTAGGGGAAAGACTCTACACTACTCATCCTCTTGAGCTGGCTCCTCGGGATCTTCCTCCTCATTTCGGCTACCTTCGGACTCTGCTTTGGGCGGGGAGGCTGCTGGTGGAGAAGTGCGACGACGCCGGATTGCTCGGCGATCCGGGGAGTCAGGAGTCCATGGATCACTCACGGTGACACACAGTTCATTCCCACCTCCTCTTTCTCTCGCCTTTAAGCAAGCTCGCAGCAACGCCTCCGTTTCCTTTAGGGTGTCTCGGACATCCTGAAGCTCTTGTTGACACTCCTGCAGTCGAGTGCTGAGCATAGCAGCATCCTCCAAGCACAAGTCCATGTGCTCATGGGAAGTCCCTTGTTGCACCGGAGGGTACTTGTACTCCGTGGTACCACTCTCACGTTGGAGGACATACATGTACTCAGTTTTGTCCAAGTGGCGACGATAGATGTGACTCTGGCAGGTGATGGCCTCCCAGGTGACATCTTTCTCCGCGTCAACTTGTGTTGCTCGGCAAGCTGGAGAATGGTGGATCTTCAGCAGCTGATTCTCGTGTATAATCCTCATCTCCGAACTCCATTCTTCCCTCTTCTCACGGATGGTCCTGGTGGAGTTATAGTGGATGATGAGCTTGCCCGTATTGCCGGCGGCTTCGAGCATACGTCGAAGTTGGCGCAACAAGTCTCCTACTGCCAATCCGTAGGAAAGGTACGTCACTGGACGACTCTCCTCTCTTTCGGCAAGGGCAACTACGGGAACTCTCCCTCCTGTGGACTTACGAGCGGTGCGAATCATGCGAACCATCTAAAACAAAAGAATTTAAAATTAGGTTAGATAAATTCTCAAACAAAAATCCTATTTTGAATGAAAATTGGGGTAAGATGAAGAAAATGACTCCTTTAATAACACTTTTCCACCCACAATTTGGAAAATAGTTTTTAAGAAAATAGGGCCCTTAAATACGTCCATTTCTACCTAGGTCCACGTTCCTACGGGCAACCTTGGCTCTGATACCACCTCTGTCACACCCGGTTTTTCCGAAGAAACAACCAAATGAATATCACATGTATGCCAGGATCATTTGCTCATACATGTGATGACAAACAGTGAAGCATCATTTATTACAAGCCAGGTGTCGAATATAAGTAAGTCTTACATAGTAAATGTCTCGATGGACAATAATAAGTTCATCACAAGGAAATAAACTAGCAGCGGAATATTATTCTTTGGGGCTCCATCACAGGCGTTGCCCGTGGGGGGTCTTCATGAACCTAGAATCCTTTCTCGGGTCCAAAGTCTTGGTCATTATACACCACCTCATTATCTTGACCTGAGCAGTAATATAAACCAACAAATATGCAAGGTTGAGTACCAATGGTACTCAGCAAGTGTGGGAAAATTTTATCATGCATGGCTAGAACAAGGAGAGGTTGAACTCATGGTTAAAGCACTACGCAATTAATACCTATCACCTTAGCTTATTAAGCACCTACATTACTACACAGGTGAAATGGTCCCAATCTCCCATCCCATCATCATAACCAAATAACCATAACATCATTTCCAATGTTAAGCTCCCCGCTTAACATCCACAACTAACAATCCTCTAATCATGAATAAGTCCAGACCGCTCTTAACCGTGAGCACGGCTGTCAAGACAGTTTTGACTCTGCAGAGTTTGTACCACTGTACCCACAAGTAGTGATTTCATCCCCCGTCGCCGGGTGGACTAAAAGAACCTCCATTATGCCAGTGGCTACGTTCCACATTCACACTTCCCAGGTGTGTGGCCAAGAGATCACTACAAAGCCTTTACAAAGGGATTCCCGACGAGCGTGGGCCCACTGAGGTTTCACCCCTAACAGCATACAAGAGGCTCCAACCCCGCTGCAGTGGCCCCCTCTTGAGCCTTGCGGTTCATATGGTAGTCCAGCTGACACCTACTCCCCGCACCATCCAACACACCCATACTACGCCGGGGATACACCTAATTAATTGGCTAAGCTGCCTCATCTCAGCATGTGGTTGGCACTGTAAAGCCGGGTTACATGCTCCATGAACCGGTCCTTAGGATCCAGGCAAGTACTAAACACAAACCCAAGTCTCGTGCACCCAGCACACAATCAAAACATCCAACTTGCCTTGATCCCTACCTCTACATAACTCACAATAACTCATTCAAGAGTATGGTACAATAAACTGATGATCTCATATCCCAAATATCCCATTCTAAGCATGGCTAAGCGTATGCATGTAAATAAATGACATGACAAAATAAATCCCAACCCAAGCTACAAGGAAACAAGGTAATGCAATTCTAGGGAAACTTTCCTAGCATGGGTTTCATATTTCATTTGACAATGCAAATAATTCTATCTACACATCCTAGCATAGGATCAAAGTGGTCAAGGACACTTGCCTCCTTCTTGCTGCTCTTGAAATGGGTAGTCCTGATCTTGGAAATGAATAACTTGTTCTTGAACAGGTTCTACTTCATACCATCACACATAGCAAAAGAAAAACAACAATCATAAGACATAGTTCACACCTCTACTTCATATAAACCACACATTCATATTTATGAACTTCACTCACCATTATATGTGTTGTGTTTCAGTTTTATATAAATTCCTTACATTTAACTACCAAGTATGTATGGAAAGTATTTTTCTTCTCCATATGTGCCTTCACAACTTCTATCAACCCTAAACTGAACTTTTTGGATTTTAGAAACTCCATTTATCATTTACTAGTTGCTATATTTTCAGATTTATATTCCTATGCATAATTGTGTATTTTATTATTAAATTAGTAATACACATCACCTAAACAGATTAGGTTCTGGTCCTAAATAATTTAAAATCATATTTTGACCATGGCTTATGATGTATACTATTTCATAATTATTTTTCCCTACTTTTCTATAACTATTCTTTACTTTAAAAATGTGTCCCTAATCTAAATAATGTGATTAATAAATGAAACAGATTCATATCAGCCCAAAAATATATTTTTATCTCACTCCAAAGTTTTCTAAGTACTGAGAAAGTTTTTAATTAATTTTGACAACTATGTTTGTCCCACTTTTTAATTTTTAATCACTAGTTACATATTAAATTTCCTAATTTAAATACTAAACAGGGTTAAAAGTAAACTCACCCATCACAGGGTCTATAATATTATTTTCATAATTTCCAGGGGTCTAGCTACACTTAACAGAGGTGTTTTTCTTAATTTCTATTAAGTCCAGGGGCTAAAACTGATTTTTAAATGAATTTACATGATTTTCTGAAGTTCCAGGGGCTAGATCTGAAGTTTCCGGGGCTAGCTCTCAATTCCAGAGAACCCCAGGGGGTAGCACGTAAGAACTCCAGCCTTTATAACGCGGGGTCGACGTGGACCGTCCGATTTTAAACCGACGGCTGAGATTATAACATCGAACCGGTACGCGGGGATTTAAAGTCTACCGTGCGATTTAAAATAAACGGCGCACAAGCGGCCACGTCGCTCTAATCGAGAGCGGGCGGCGCTGCCGGCGGCGCACGGCGGCGGAAAGCGGCGATCTCGCCGGAAACTTTCGGATCCTCGAGAATTCTGCCTAGAACTGTGATCTTATGGCCTAGATCGGTAGAGGGGAGGTCAGGGATCTCACCTCGGGGGTTTTCTCGAGCTCGGGGGTCCTGGAAAGTGCTCGGCGGCGAGGTCCGAGGCAAAACCACGGCGAAGCTCGTCGGCGCTGAGTTTACACCGTAAGTCTTCGGGTTTTCTGCACCTGCAAAGTTCCCCGGAGGCGGTGGATCAAAACCAGCGAGTTAGATCAGAGTTTCCGAGCTTAGATCGGCCAGAATTCACCGGCGAAGTCTCGGTGCTCACCGGAGTGAAAATCGGCGATCGCGTGAGGAAAACTGATCGGATCGGTGGTTTTTATAGCCGGGGGAGGGCGGTGGGTCTGTTGTGATCGAGTTGGAGTCCGCTGGGACCGGAATTCGGCTGCGGGACGCGATTTCCCGATCGGTTGCGATCGCGCGCGCGGGAGAGAGTCCGGGGTCGCGGGGTTAGGGATGACATGTGGGTCCCACCCGTCAGCGAGGGGCAGCGCGGCGCGCGCGGGGCGGGCTGGCGCGGGGTTTTGCTGGGCCGGCTGGCTGTTTCGGCCCACTGGCCAGTTTTTTCCCGATTTACTTTTTCTTTTTTCCATTTCTTTTCTGTTTTGGGTATAATTTGAATTCCAGTTTGAATTTGAATTTTTGCAAAACATGCAACACGTCCAAAAATTTCTAAATTCCCCTCTGAACATGGTTTAGGGTTTTAAATCAAAATTTGGGTTTTGACTAAAAATTTGGGGTGTTACAATGGTGGGTCTCGGTTTTCATCTGCATCTTATAGGTAGTTTTTGTTCTTCACAACTTAAAACGAGTGAATGGTGGGTTTTGACATTTTTACAAGATTGTTTCATTTCATTTTAGCTTGAAACAAGTGAGAGGTGGGTCTTGAAGCTCCATTCAAAACCTACGAGGATAGTTTCACATTGTTTACTCTTGAAATGAGTGAGCGGTTGCTCCCAAGATTAATTACTAACTTTCAAAGGTAGTTTCGCTTCGTTTAACACGGCGCAACGTGGTTATCATTATTGGTTTGCAACATTAAAAGGTACTCTAATATCTTTTGGACTTTAAATGAGCTAAATGCTATTTTTGAAGACATTTGCATCTGTCAGATGTAGTATCAAGTCGTTTGAACTTGATAGAGTGAAAGTGGTTGTCGGTGTGTGTTCACAACTTTCAGAGCTATACTAACATTATTTGAACTTGAAACGAGCAAGTGACCAATGGTAGTTGATGTTACCACTTTCAAATGTACTTTTACCTTATTTGAACATGAAACAAGTGAATGGTGGGTCTCGATGTTCATCTGCATCTTAAATTTAGTTTTACTTCTTCACAACTTGAAATGAGTGAATGGTGGGTGTTAACGTTTGTTTGGATCTCTTGAAACCTTCAAATGTACTTTTACACCTTTTGAACATGAAATGAGGAATGGTGGGTCTTAAACTTTGTTTGGATCTCTTGAAACTTTCAAATGTACTTTACATCTTTCGAGCGTGAAACGAGTGAATGGTGGGTCTCGGTGTTCATCCGCATCTTACAGATAGTTTTACTTCTTCACAACTTGAAACGAGTGAATGGTGTGTCTCTTGATGTTTTTTTGCCTCTCACAAGGTAGTTTCATTTCATTTTAACTTGAAACAAGTGATGGTGGGTCTTGAGGTTCCATTCAGAATCTTTTAGGATAGTTTCATTTTCTCTACTCTTGCAACGAGTGAGCGGTGGCTCTCAAGTCGTTGGAACTTAATAGGGCGAATGTTGTTGTCGGTGCTTGTTACAAACTTCTTCCATAGCTACATTAACATTGTTTGAACTTGAAACGAGCAAGAAACAATTGATAGTTGATGTTACCACTTTCAAATGTACTTTTACCTCTTTTGAACATGAAACGAGTTAATGGCCGGTCTCGGTGTTTATCCGCATCTTACAGGTAGTTTTACTTCTTCACAACTTCAAACAACTGAACGGTGGGTGTTAACGTTTATTTGGATCTCTTGAAACTTTCAAATGTACTTTTACATCTGTCGAACATGGAACGACAGAATGGGGGGTCTCAGTGTTCATCCACATCTTAAAGGTTGTTTTACTTCTTCACAACTTGAAATGAGTTACTGGTGGGTCCTGACTTTTTTTGGCTCTCACACAAGGTTGTTTCATTTCATTTCAGCTTGAAACAAGTGAATGGTGGGTCTTGAGGTTCCAACTAAAACCCATCAGGATAGTTTCACATTGTTTACTCTTGAAGCGAGTGAGCGGTGGCTCCCAAGATTAATTCCTAACTTTCAAAGATAGTTCCGCTTCGTTTAAATCGACACAACGTGGTTATCATTATTTATTTGCAATATTCAAATGTACTATAATATCTTTGGGACTTTAGATGAGCTAAGTGTTATTTTTGAAGACATTTGCATCTGTCACATGTAGTATCAAGTCGTTTGAACTTGATAGAGCGGAAGTGGTTGTCGGTGTTGTTTGCAACTTTCAGAGCTATATTAACATTGTTTGAACTTGAAACGAGCAAGTGACCAATGATAGTTGATGTTACCACTTTCAAATGTACTTTTACCTTATTTGAACATGAAACAATTGAATGGTTGGTCTCGGTGTTCATCCACATCTTAAATTTAGTTTTACTTCTTCAAAACTTGAAATGAGTGGACCGTGGGTGTTAATGTTTGTTTGGATCTCTTGAAACTTTCAAATGTACTTTTACATCTTTTGAATATGAAACGAGTGAATGGTGGGTCTCGGTGTTCATCTACAACTTACTGGTAGTTTTCCTTCTTCACAACTTGAAACGAGTGAATCGTGGGTGTTAATGTTTGTTTGGCTCTCACAAGGTAGTTTCATTTCATTTCATCTTGAAACAAGTGAATGGTGAGTCTTGAGTTTCCATTCAAAACCTTTCAAGATAGTTACACTTTGTTTACTCTAGAAACGAGTGAGTGGTGGCTCCCAAGATTTATTCCTAACTTCCAAAGAAACTTACAAATATACTTTTACATCTTTGGAACATGAAACGAGTGAATGATGGGTCTCAGTTTTCATCTGCATCTTATAGGTAGTTTTTGTTCTTCACAACTTGAAACGAGTGAATGGTGGGTCTTGACATTTTTTGGCTCTCACAAGGTTGTTTCATTTCATTTTAGCTTGAAACAAGTGAATGGTGGTGTGACACCCTCAATTTTGATTTCTGCATGTATTCATATTTTATATAGAGAAAACATTTTTAAATAAGTAGAAATAGATAAAATATTAAAAAGGTAGCTGAAAAGAGCTAATTCCAGTTCACCGAGAAGCGCCGAAGACATTTCTCGCGGCCCGCTGGCCACATGGCGCCTTCGGAGCTCATCACCACAAAGGGGGAGAGGTCCGCCACTAACTGGCTCAGTGGCAGGCTCGGGGCTCGTCTCTGTGGAAAGGGCGAGGTCCGACTCCGTGGGACACGTGTTGCCCCTGGAGCTAGTCACTGCGGAAAAGAGAGAACCAGCCGCGGGGGATACGTGTCGCTCTCGGAACTCACTTCCGAGAGGTCCGGTCCTACTGGACACGTGTCACCTCCAGAGCTCACCTCCGGGAGGTCCAACACTACCAGACACGTGTCACCTCCGGAGCTCATCTCCGGGAGGTCCGACACTGATAGACACGTGTCGACCTCAGAGCTCGTCTCTGAGGAGAAAGGAAGTCTGGCGCTGGTAGGACACGTGGCATTCTCAGATCCCACCTCCGAAGAGAGGGGAGGTCCGACTCTGACACGTGGCACATTCGGAGCTGCCTCCGAAGAGAGGTGAGGTCTGGCACTGACACGTGGCGCACGCGGAGCTTACCTCTAAGGGAGAGGGAGGTCCCGCTCGCCTGACACGTGTAAGGGTCTAAGTTTATGGCACATATTCAAAGTGTTCATCACTACCCACACACTTCATTTGAAGAAACTTTATGAATACATTTGAAGAGCAAGTAACCACCATCAACATGATCATTAGAGAATAAACTCACAAAATGCAAAGGTGGTATTTCCCACATGCATCGTATAGGGGCTGGGCATATGAAAAACTCCTACACCTTGCTAGGAATGTCCCTGCCAAGTTTCAACCAAATTCAAAACCTTTTTGAAGTCCTTTTGGGTATAGCTAGAAAGGGGGTGGTTTGAACTCAAATTCAAATTCAAACTATTTCCATCCCATGAATTCAAAAGTGGGAGGCATATTATTACTCAGCACATTTTTGTAAGGCCACACACAAATTTTCACTCCATTTGGAGTTGATCTTGACATAAGCTAAATTTAGCAAATTCAAACTTTATTTGAATTTCAAACTGCATATGTGCTGAAATTTGGTCAAACACTTCACAATTTGAATTCTACTAATTCTAAGTGGGCATGTGGTAGATAATTCAAATCCTAAGGGGTATTAGGTGGATTACTGTTTGTAGCAGTGAGAGAAAGTTAATTTCAAAGGTTAAAACTCAGGTGGGACCCACATGTCAGCTGCACAGTTCAAAGAACCGACTGAACACTTGATCTCGGTTCCTTGCGCCCGACCGAGCTGCCGCCACGGCGAGAAAATGGCGAGGACAGCAGCTGCTTGCCACCCTTGGCCGCTGAACCGCCTCCCTGGGCCCTTATCTAGGCGCCCGATCCGTCCCCGGTGCTTCTCACCGCTATCCCGACGCGTTCTCACCCAGCAAACTGAAATCCCTCGCCGCTCGGTTGAGCTCTCGGTCCCTCGTCGCCCGGCCGATCCTGTGGCTTTCACGGTGATCTGAGGCCAGCACCGGGTGCGCCGAGTCTTCCTTGGCGCCCTCGCACTGGTTCTAGACCCTGAGCAACCCTTCCCGAGCTCCACCGCGACGTTCTTTCGTTTCCCGGTTCAGCTCGAGCCGCCGTCATGGGGACGACCCGTCCGGCCACCAAAGCCCGCCATTCTCCGAGCTGTGAATAGCAAAAAGGTTCACCTTCAGTTCCTCTTATATTACCGTAAGCCCCGGTGGCATGACATAAACTACTGGTGCTCTACGACCTTTTCTTCGATCGGTGACATAACCTACTGGTGACATAAACTCCTGGTGACATAAACTCCATTTCCAAGCTCCGTGAAGCTCATGTCAATCTTTCCTAGGGTCCACTGGTGCTCTACGACCTTTTGTTCGATCGGTTGGGGTGCTAGGAAGGCCGGCCGACACGACCGAAGTTCCTCCGAAGCTGCCGCTCGTCGCCGACCATGTGCCGGTGATTTTCATGACGAGCTGAGCCCAGCATCATGTTCCACGGTTGGATTTAGGCAGAGACGTCCAGAATCATGGAGTTTGGCGCACCACAGAGGCCACCGGCGAGCTCTCCGGCAAGGTGTCGCGGCGGCCGAGCGCGGGAGGTAGACGAAGCCCCCGGACCCACGCGTCAGCGGCCGATATTTTAAACCCCGAGATTCACTGTGGCACGAATTGGGTGCGGCTGCACATGAAGAAATCCGCGGCCCCGGGTGTCCACCGATGAGGAGTTGACACGTAGCCCCGGTCCCACGTGCAGCGGTTTAAACTTTTTCCCGATTTTCAGATTTAGATGAAACTTCAAACCCACATAACTTTGGCTAGGAAACTTTAAATCGAGTGAACCAAATTTTGTTGGATTCAGATCTCTAAGTACTTTCCATCAAATCACGTTTCACTTCATGAAAATCCCTAATTCTCCAGAATTAATTCTTCAAAGTTCAAACTGGTTAGAATTTTAACTGGAGAACTCTTTGGAGGAAAATTCTGAAATTTTGCTGAGATGTTCACTAAAATATCCCTGATCACCATAAAAATTTCAGATCCATTTGTTCTAATTTGATCCACCTAATGGGGTGATTAATAAAACTGTTCCAGAGAAAATAGAAAATGTCTAGAAACATTTTCATAATTTCTCTGAAATTGTTTAGCTCATATCTTTAGTTAGGAGCCTTCAAATTAAGTGGGACCAACTCCATTAGAACCCTCTGAAAATCTTGTTTTCAGAAAGTCATGGTTTGATCCATAAAAATCCCTAGAACACACTAAGAGCTCCAATTAAGGTCAAGTACATGATTATTTGTGGAGAGCTCAAATGAGCTTTGCTTCAAATAAAACTTGGCCAAGTCTCTGTTTAGGTTGTATCCAAACCACAATAAAAATTTCAGAGCCATTGGGTCTGTCTAGTAAGACTTATAGTCTTCACAAGTTTAAATTCAATTCAAATGCATTTAAATTAATACATTACATGTTATCTCATGTAGTCGCTAAGGTTGAGGAGGAAACCGAAGTCTTAGACTTTGTTACTCCGAAAGAGCAGCTAGCCTACGATCAAGAGCAGCAAGGCTCCGGTTTGCATTAACCTCTTTATAAATTTTTATTGTTTTGAGAACTTTCTTTGAGTATCATTTATTTCTTGCATTAGAGTCTTGTTTGAAACCCAAATGCATAACCAAGAAAACCATGGGTTGGGATTAAGATTGAAAACCTCGTTAGCCAATGCCATGCTAAGATAGAGTAGGATTCGGTACAAGTCGAGTAGTTGGAACTACTCGCGAGAATAGGCTAGAGGCACATCGCTCGGGTAAAAATAGCAAATGAAATACATGGCAAGAAAAATGAGACCGAACGGAGAGTAAGGGCAGCAGAACTTTGGGGCCAGGGTGCTATAGCTCTGCTTGTGTCGATTGAGAACCGAGCCATGTGCGGGCCTGATGAACAAGCTAGAACAGTACCGAAGACCTACCGGCTATATGGGAATCGGGAAACCGATGTAACTCGGGTAGCTAGGTATTGAGGCATTGCCTGTCGTTCAGAGGGTAAGTTGAGAGCTCGAGGTGTAAATCGGCTGGCGGCACTGAGATGCGCGTGCAAAGATCTCTTGCTCGGGACGATAGGACCGGTTCAATATTTGGCTGACGGGTGAAAGGTGGTTGCGTACGACGTCCGAGATGGTTGCTGTAGGAAACATCGAGTACGGGCGTACCTGACGGGTTATTCGGGTAACTCTACAGGTGTAAATCGATTATAATCGCCGTCCCTCGCGGTCAGTGAGTACCACTTGTTCACTGTACCGTGACGTAAAAAGAACAGGCTAGATTCATGTTAAAAGTTTGCTGATTTGAAAGATATACCTTGCTTGTTAATGTCTTGTTGTAGTTTAGAGATAATTAAAGTTCTTTTCAACTTTGGGCAAAATACATGCGAGAAATGCGTTTCTTGTTTGATTACGGCTCTCTCATGTGCCTTAGCGTAAGGTTCTCCACAACCTGCTGCTAAAACTTGAAAGTAAGGTTCCACTAATTAGGCGAGTCCTTTGCATCTTATTTTACCTCATGTAACCTATCATCCATCATGAAGAAGTTCCATGTATAGGAGAGACGGATTAGTCTTGCTGAGCCTTCGTGCTCACTGCTTGTGTTTGAAGCTTTTGCAGGGTTCTATGAGGGACTCCCGAGGAGGAGACGGAACCCCAGGAGGGGAACCCCGTCGAGTGGGAGTCGTATACGCCATCGTGTTAGTGTGTGTGCGTGCTAGCGGGGACACGTTCACGGGCTGAACGTGAACTCGATGCGTAGTCTACGCCCGCGAGTGTAGACTGAACATATGTTGTTGTAAAAATGCTCATACATTGGTTTATGTAATAAAACTTTGCTTCCGATTTGTACCTTTGATGTGTGTTATCCGGTGCTGTGCAACGCAGCACCACTCAACATGATTAATGAGTTAATGCCTAGCATTCACTCATCTTCAAATGAAAATCCACTTGATATAGCTGGTCCAATTACAAGGAGTAGAGCTAAAAATTGCAGAAGGAAATTCATTCTCAGGTGAACGCTAATCTTATGTTTAATAATCAGTCTATGTTGAATGAGCCTATGCTTTTGAGTTCTTGTTTAAAATCCATAGTGGTTATCATCAAATCCGCATGAAACTTAGTGATGAATGGAAAACAACGTTTAAAACTAAATTTGGTCTCTATGAATGGCTTGTGATGCCATTTGGCTTGACAAATGCTTCTTTAACTTTTATGCGCTTAATGAATCATGTTTTACGAGCTTTCATTGGCAATTTTGTAGTTGTTTATTTTGATGATATTCTGATCTATAGCAAATCATTTGATGAACATCTTGATCATATCCGTCAAGTACTTGATGTTTTGAGGGGAGAGAAATTGTCTGGCAACATTGCTAAGTGCACCTTTTGCACAGACTGTGTTATTTTCCTTGGCTTTGTTGTTTCTGCAAATGATATTCAGATTGATGAAGAGAAGGTTAAAGCAAAAAAGGATTGGCCTACACCGATGAATGTGAGCCAAGTTCGAAGCTTTCATGGTCTTGCAAGTTTCTATAGGCGTTTTGTCAAAGATTTCAGCACTCTCGCTGCACCACTTAAGAATCTCACAAAGAAGGATATTATATTCAAATGGGGACATGACGAAGACCAAGCATTTCAAATGCTGAAAACAAAGCTTTGTGAAGCACCGCTGCTGCAACTTCCTGATTTTGGTAAGACATTTGAGATCGAATGTGATGCAAGTGGTATTGGCATAGGAGGTGTATTGCTGCAAGAAGGTAAACCTGTTGCTTACTTTTCTAAAAAGCTAAATGGTCCACATCTGAATTACTCAGTTTATGACAAAGAGCTTTATGCGTTAGTTCGCGTTTTGGAAATTTGGCAATATTACTTGTTATCTAAAGAATTTGTAATTCATTCTGATCATGAAGCTTTGAAATATCTTAAAAGTCAAGGCAAGCTAAACCGTCGGCATGCTAAATGGATTGAGTTCATTGAAACGTTTCCCTATGTTGTCAAACATAAGCGTGGTAAAGATAACATTGTTGCCGATGCCTTGTCTAGAAGATGTGTGTTGATTACACAACTAGATACAAAAGTGCTTGGTTTGAAATCCATTAAAACACTTTATGCTGCCGATGCTGATTTTAAAGAACCTTTCTCTCGTTGCATTGATGAAAAAGGTTGGGATAAATATTATACGCATGATGGCTTCTTGTTTCGGACTAACAAAATATGCATTTCAGCTTGCTCGATTCGTCAAGTTCTTTTGCAGGAAGCACATGCAGGTGGACTAGCTGGTCATTTTGGTATCAAAAAGACATTGGACATGCTCTCTGATCATTTCTTTTGGCCACATATGCGACGTGATGTCCAGCGGCACGTTGGGTGCTGTATCGTTTGCTTGAAAGCTAAGTCCCGCCTCAATCCCCATGGTTTATATACTCCATTACCTATTCCACATGTACCTTGGGAAGATATATCTATGGACTTTGTTCTGGTGTTACCTCAGTCTCAGAGGGGGAGGGATTCTATTTTTGTTGTGGTAGATCGTTTTTCTAAAATGGCACATTTTATCCCCTGTCATAAGAGCGATGATTCTTCACATGTTGCTGATTTGTTTTTAAGGGAGATTGTTCGTTTATATGGAGTTCCAAAGACTATTGTTTCAGACCGGGAACTAAATTTCTCAGCTACTTTTAGAAGACATTGTGGGCTAAGCTTGGCACAAAGTTGTTATTTTGAACCATTTGTCATCCACAAACGGATGGCCAAACTAAAGTTGTCAACCGTACCTTGTCAACTATGTTGCGTGCTGTGTTGAAAAAGAATTTGAAGCTCTGGGAAGAGTGCTTCCACATGTTCAATTTGCTTATAACAGGGCTGTCCATTCCACAGCAAACTCTTGTCTATTTGAAATAGTTTATGGGTTTAAACCGCATACTCCCATGGATCTTTTGCCTTTACCATTACAGGAACAAGTTAACTTAGATGCCACAAAAAGATCAGACTTTATCAACCGGTTACATGCGGAGACAAGAAAGAATATTGAGAAGAAATCAGCACAATATGCAAAGCAAACAAACAAGGTAAGAAGAAGGTTACATTTCAGCCAGAAGATCGTGTATGGTTGCATCTACGAAAGGATCGCTTTCCCCAACAGCGTAAGAGTAAGTTATCTCCTCGGGGTGATGGCCCGTTCAAGGTTCTCCAAAAGATAAATGATAATGCTTACAAAATCGAGCTGCCACCTGAATATTCCAATGTGAGTACAACATTCAATGTCAAAGACTTGCTCCCATTTGTTGGTGAGCCTGAGTCGAGGACGACTCCTTCTCAAGAGGGGGAGGCTAATGTAACACCCCAAAAATCTTGTTAAGACCCTAAATCATGTTAAGAGGGGAATTTAAATTTTTTTTGACGTGTTACATGTTTTGCAACAATTTAAATTCAAACTGGAATTCAATTTAAATTCAAAACAGAAAAGAAATAGAAAAAGAAAAAAAAAAAGAAAACAGAAAAAAACCGGCCAGTGGGCCGAAACCCACCAGCCGGCCCAACCAGCACCGCGCCAGCCTGCAGCCGCACGCGCCTCTTTCTCCCACTGACAGGCGGGGCCCGTCAGCCCTTCTTCTACCTCGCGCCCTATAACACCCCAAAAATTTTGATTCAAAACCTTAAATCATGTTAAGAGGGGAATTTAAAAATTTTTGGACGTGTTGCATGTTTTGCAAAAATTCAAATTCAAACTGGAATTCAAATTAAACTCAAATCAGAAAAGAAATGGAAAAAGAAAAAGAGAAAACAGAAAAAAAACCGGCCAGTGGGCCGAAACCCACCAGCCAGCCCAACTTACCCCGCGCCAGCCCGCAGCCGCGCGCCCGCGTTTTCTCACGCTGACAGGTGGGACCCACCCGGGCTTCGTCTTCCACCTCGCGCCGCGCCGGACTCTCTCTCACCGAATCCAAACCAATCGGAACTGCTGCGGATCACAGCCGAATTTCGCTCGAGGAGGAAACGGACATGATCTAAACCACCCCGCCGCCCTCTCCTGTCTATAAAAACCCCGGCCCTGTTCTGGTTTTCCCACGCGATCGCCGATTTTTACTCCGGTGAGAACCGAGACTTCTCCGGTGAATTCCGGCCGATCTAAGCACGGAAACTCCGATCTAACTCGCTGGTCTTGATCCACCGCCTCCGGGGAACCTTGCAGGTGCAGAAAACTCGGTGACTTGCGGTGTAAACACAGCGCCGACGAGCTTCGTCGTGGTTTTGCCTCGGACCTCGCCGCCGATCACCTTCCAGGACCTCCGAGCTCAAGAAAACCCCCGAGGTGAGATCCCCGACCTCCCCTCTACCGATCTATGCCATAAGATCACAATTCTAGGCAGAATTCTCGAGGATCCAAAAGTTTCCGGCGAGATCGCCGCTTCCCGCCGCCGTGCGCCGCTGGCAGCGCCGCCCGCGCTCGATCAGAGCGACGTGGCCGCTTGTGCGCCGTTTATTTTAAATCGCACGGTAGGGTTTAAACCCCGCGTACCGGTTCGATGTTATAATCTCGGCCGTCGGTTTAAAATCGGACGGTCCACGTTAGCCCCGCATTATAAAGACTGGAAATCTTACGTGCTACCCCCTGGGGTTCTCCGGGAAATAAGAGCTAGCCCCGGAAACTTCTGATCTAGCCCCTGGAACTCCAGAAAATCATGTAAATTCATTTAAAAATCAGTTTTAGCCCCTGGACTTAATAAAAATTAGGAAAAACACCTCTGATAAGTGTAGCTAGACCCCTGGAAATTTTGAAAATAATATTATAGACCCTGTAGTGGGGTGAGTTTATTTTTTTTAGCCCTGTTTAGTATTTAATTTAGAAAATTGAATATGTAACTAGTGTTTAAAAATTAAAAAGTGGGACAAACATATTGTCAAAATTAAGTTAAAGACTTTCTCAGTGTTTAGGAAATTTTGGAGTGAGATAAAAACATATTTTGGACTGAATTGAATCTGTTTAATTTATTATTCACAATTAGGGACACGTTTTTAAGTAATAAATAGTTTTAGAAAATAGGGAAAATAATTATGAAATAGTTTACATCAGAGGCAAAGGTCAAAATATGTTATTAAATTATTTAGGACCAGAACCTATTCTGTTTAGATGATGTGTATTACTAATTTCATAATAAAATACACAATTATGCATAGGAATATAAATCTGAAAATATAGCAACTAGTAAATGATAAATGGAGTTTTTAAAATCCAAAGAGTTCAGTTTAGGGTTGGTAGAAATTATGAAGGCACATATGGGGAAGAAAAATACTTTTCATACATACACTTGGTAGTGAAAAGGTGTAGTAGTTGAATATAAGAAATTTATTGGAAACTCATATATATAGTATGTAAGTATAAATGTGGACACAAAAGTAGGAATCATATACACATGGTTAAAAGTGCATGCAAGCCACAACCCAACACACATAAAGTAACCACAACACATATAATGGTAAAGAACTTTCATAAATGTGAATGTGTGGTTTGTATGAAGTAGAAGTGTGAACTATGTCTTATGATTGTTGTTTTTCTTTTGCTATGTGTGATGGTATGATGTAGAACCTGCTCAAGAGCAAGTTATTCCTTTCCAAGACCAGGACTACCCATTTCAAGAGCAGCAAGAAGGAGGCAAGTGTCCTTGACCACTTTGATCCTATGCTAGGATGTGTAGCTAGAATTATTTGCATTGTCAATTGAAATATGAAACCCATGTTAGGAAGTTTCCCTAGAATTGCATTACCTTTTTTCCTTGTAGTTTGGGTTGGGATTTATTTTATCATGTTATTTATTATTAAGCATATGCTTAGCCATGCTTAGAATGGGATATTTGGGATATGAGATCATCAGTTTATTTTACCATACTCTTGAATGAGATATTGTGAGTTATGTAGAGGTAGGGATCAAGGCAAGTTGGATGTTTTGGTTGTGTGCTGGGCGCGCGAGACTCGGGTTTGTGTTTTGTACTTGCCTGGATCCTAAGGACCGGTTCATGGAGCATGTAACCTGGCTTTACAGTGCCAACCACATGCTGAGATGGGGCAGCTTGGCCAATTAATTAGGTGTATCCCCGGCGTAGTATGGGTGTGTTGGATGGTGCGGGGAATAGGTGTCAGCTGGACTACCATATGAACCGCAAGGCTCAAGAGGGGGCCACTGCAACGGGGTTGGAGCCTCTTGTATGCTGTTAGGGGTGAAACCTCAGTGGGCCCATGCTCGTCGGGAATCTCTTTGTAAAGGCTTCGTAGTGATCTCCTGGCTACACACCTGGGAAGTGTGAATGTGGTTCGTAGCCACTGGCATAATGGAGGTTCTTTTAGTCCACCCGGCAACGGGGGATGAAATCACTACATGTGGGTACAGTGGTATAAACTCTGCAGAGTCAAAACTGTCATGACAGCCGTGCTCACGGTCAAGAGCGGCTTGGACTTATTCATGATTAGAGGATTGATGGTTTTGGAAGTTGTGAATGTTAAGCGGGGAGCTTAACATCGGAAATGATGTTATGGTTATTTGATTATGATGAGGGTATGGGAGCTTGGGACCATTTCATCTATGTAGGTAGGTGCTTAAAAAGCTAAGGTGATAGGAATTAATTGCATAGTGCTTTAACCATGAGTTCAACCTCTACTTGTTCTAGCCATGCATGATATAATTTTCCCACACTTGCTGAGTACCCTTGGTACTCAACCTTGCATATTTGTTAGTTTATATTGCTGCTCAGGTCAAGACAATGAGGTGGTGTATAATGACCAAGACTTTGGACCCGAAGAAGGTTTCTAGGTTCATGGAGACCCCCGGGCAACGCCTGTGATGGAGCCCTAAAGAATAATATTCCGCTGCTAGTTTATTTACTTGTGATGAACTTATTATTGTCCATCGAGACATTTGCTATGTAAGACTTAATTATATTAGACACCTGGCTTGTAATAAATGATGCTTCACTATTTATAATCACATGTATGAGAAAATGATCCTGGCATACATGTGTTATTCACTTGGTTGTTCTTCGGAAAAACCGGGTGTGACACGCCCGCGTCGGGACTCTCTCACCCCGTATCCAAACCGACCCGGATTTCTGCGAATCCCAGCCGAATTTCGATCAGGGGCGACGCAAACTCGATCTAAACCCCCGAGGTGAGATCCCCGACCTCTCCTCCACCGATCTATGCCATAAGATCACAGTTCTAGGAAGAATTCTCAAAGATCCGAAAGTCTCCGGCGAGATCGCCGCCTCCCGCCGCCGTGCGCCGCCGGGCAGCGCCGCCCGTGCTCGATCAGAGCGACGTGGCCGCCTGTGCGCCGTCTATTTTAAATCGCACAGTAGACTTTAAATCCCCGCGTACCAGTTCGGCGTTATAATCTCAGCCGTTTGTTTTAAATCGGACGATCCACGTCAGCCCCGCGTTATAAAGACTGGAAATCTTACGTGCTACCCCCTGGGGTTCTCGGGAAATAAGAGCTAGCCCCGGAAACTTCTGATCTAGCCTCTGGAACTTCAGAAAATCATGTAAATTCATTTAAAAATCAGTTTTAGCCCCTGGACTTAATAAAAATTAGGAAAAACTCCTCTGTCATGTATAGCTAGACCCCTGAAAATTTTTAAAATAATATTATAGACCCTGTAGTGGGGTGAGTTTACCTTTTTAGCCCTGTTTAATGTTTAATTTAGGAAATTGAATATGTGGCTAGTGTTTAAAATTTAAAAAGTGGGACAAACATATTGTCAAAATTAAATAAAAAACTTTCTCAGTATTTAGAAAACTTTGGAGTGAGATAAAAATATATTTTGGGTTGAAATGAATCTGTTTAATTTATTATTCACATTTATTAGTTACAGGGACACATTTTTAAGTAAAGAATAGTTCTGGAAAATAGGGAAAATAATTGTAAAATAGTTTACATCAGAGGAAAAGGTCAAAAATATATTAGTAAATATTTTAGATCAGAACTTATTCTGTTTAGATGATGTGTCTTGTTATTTTCTTAATAAAGTTCACATTTAGACATAGGAAATAAATCTGAAAATATAGCAACTAGTAAATGATAAATGGAGTTCTAAAATCCAAAGAATTCAGTTTAGGGTTGGTAGAAATTCTGAAGACACATATGGAGAAGGAAAATACCTTTCATGCATACTTAGTAGCTAAAAGGTGTAGTAATTGAATATAAGGAATTTATTTAAGTTGGAAACTCATATATATAGTATGTAAGTATAAATGTGAACACAAAAGTAGAAATCATATACACATGATTAAAAGTGCATGCAAGCCACAAATCAACACACATAGAGTAACCACAACACATATAATGGTGAATGACTTTCATAAATATGAATGTGTGGTTTGAATGAAGTGGAAGTGTGAACTATGTCTTATGGATTGTTGTTTTTCTTTTGCTATGTGTGATGGTATGATGTAGAACCTGCTCAAGAGCAAGTTATTCCTTTCCAAGATCAGGACTACCCATTTCAAGAGCAGCAGGAAGGAGGCAAGTGTCCTTGACCACTTTGATCCTATACTAGGATGTGTAGATAGAATTATTTGCATTGTCAAATGAAATATGAAACCCATGTTAGGAAGTTTCCCTAGAATTGCATTACCTTGTTTCCTTGTAGCTTGGGTTGGGATTTATTTTATCATGTCATTTATTATTATGCATATGCTTAGCCATGCTTAGAATGGAATATTTGGGATATGAGATCATCAGTTTACTTTACCATACTCTTGAATGAGATATTGTGAGTTATGTAGAGGTAGGGATCAAGGCAAGTTGGATGATTTGGTTGGTGCTGGGTGCACGAGACTTGGGTTTGTGTTTAGTACTTGCCTGGATCCTAAGGACCGGTTCATGGAGCATGTAACCTGGCTTTACAGTGCCAACCACATGCTGAGATGGGACAACTTGGCCAATTAATTAGTTGTATCCCCGGCGTAGTATGGGTGTGTTGGATGGTGCGGTGAGTAGGTGTCAGCTGGACTACCATATGAACCGCAAGGCTCAAGAGGGGGCCACTGCAGCGGGGTTGGAGCCTCTTGTATGCTGTTAGGGGTGAAACCTCAGAGGACCCACGCTCGTCGGGAATCCCTTTGTAAAGGCTTCGTAGTGATCTCCTGGCTACACACCTGGGAAGTGTGAATGTGGTTCGTAGCCACTGGCATAATGGAGGTTCTTTTAGTCCACCCGGCAACGGGGGATGAAATCACTACATGTGGGTACAGTGGTATAAACTCTGCAGAGTCAAAACTGTCATGACAGCCGTGCTCACGGTCAAGAGCGGCTTGGACTTATTCATGATTAGAGGATTGATGGTTTTGGAAGTTGTGGATGTTAAGCGGGGAGCTTAACATTGGAAATGATGTTATGGTTATTGGATTATGATGATGGGATGGGAGATTGGGATCATTTCACCTGGGTAGTAATATAGGTACTTAATAAGCTAAGGTGATAGGTATTAATTGCGTAGTGCTTTAACCATGAGTTCAACCTCTCCTTGTTCTAGCCATGCATGATATAATTTTCCCACACTTGCTGAGTACCATTGGTACTCAACCTTGCATACTTTGTTGGTTTATATTGCTGCTCAGGTCAAGATAATGAGGTGGTGTATAATGACCAAGACTTTGGAACCGAAGAAGGTTTCTAGGTTCATGGAGACCCCCGGGCAACGCCTGTGATGGAGCTCTCAAGAATAATATTCCGCTGCTAGTTTATTTACTTGTGATGAACTTATTATTGTCCATCGAGACATTTACTATGTAAGACTTACTTATATTCGACACCTGGCTTGTAATAAATGATGCTTCACTATTTGTCATCACATGTATGAGAAAATGATCCTGGCATACATGTGATATTCACTTGGTTGTTCTTCGGAAAAACCGGGTGTGACAAGAAGTGGTATCAGAGCCAAGGTTGCCCGTAGGAACGTGGACCTAGGTAGAAATGGACGTATTTAAGGGCCCTATTTTTCTTAAAAACTATTTTACAAGGTGTGTGTTGAAAAGTGTTATTTAGTGGAGTCACTTTCTTCTTCTTACCCCAACTTTCATTCAAAATAGGATTTTTGGTTTAAAAGTTTAACTAACCTAAGTTTAAATGCTTTTTGTTTTAGATGGTTCGCATGATTCGCACCGCTCGCAAGTCCACAGGAGGGAGAGTTCCCGTAGTTGCCCTTGCCGAAAGAGAGGAGAGCCATTGGGTGACGTACCTTTCCTACGGATTGGCAGTAGGAGGCTTGTTGCGACGTCTTCGACGTATGCTCGAAGCCGCCGGCAATACGGGCAAGCTAATCATCCACTATAACTCCACCAGGACCATCCGTGAGAAGAGGGAAGAATGGAGTTCAGAGATGAGGATTATACACGAAAATCAGCTGCTTAAGATCCACCGCTCTCCAGCTTGTCGAGCGACACAGGTCGATACGGAGAAGGATGTCACCTGGGAGGCCATCACCTGCCAGAGTCACATCTATCGTCGCCACCTGGACAGGACTGAGTACATGTATGTCCTCCAGCGTGAGAGTGGTACCACGGAGTACAAGTACCCGCCAGTGCAGCAAGGGACTTCCCATGAGCACATGGACTTGTGCTTGGAGGATGCTGCTATGCTCAGCACTCGACTGCAGGAGTGTCAGCAAGAGCTTCAGGATGTTCGGGACACCCTGAAGGAAACGGAGGCATTGCTGCGAGCCTGCTTGAGGGCGAGAGAAAGAGGAGATGGGAATGAACTGTGTGTCACCGTGAATGATACATGGACTCCTGACTCCCCAGATCGCCAAGCGATCAGGCGTCGTCGTACTTCTTGTCACACCCGGTTTTTCCGAAGAACAACCAAGTGAATGTCACATGTATGCCAGGATCATTTTCTCATACATGTGATGACAAATAGTGAAGCATCATTTATTACAAGCCAGGTGTCGAATATAAGTAAGTCTTACATAGTAAATGTCTCGATGGACAATAATAAGTTCATCACAAGTAAATAAACTAGCAGCGGAATATTATTCTTTAGGGCTCCATTACAGGCGTTGCCCGGGGGTCTTCATGAACCTAAAAACCTTCCTCGGGTCCAAAATCTTGGTCATTATACACCACCTCATTATCTTGACCTGAGCAGCAATATAAACCAACAAATATGCAAGGTTGAGTACCAATGGTACTCAGCAAGTGTGGGAAAATTATATCATGTATGGCTAGAACAAGGAGAGGTTGAACTCATGGTTAAAGCACTACGCAATTAATACCTATCACCTTAGCTTATTAAGCACCTACATTACTACACAGGTGAGATGGTCCCAATCTCCCATCCCATCATCATAATCCAATAACCATAACATCATTTCCAATGTTAAGCTCCCCGCTTAACTTCCAAAACCATCAATCCTCTAATCATGAATAAGTCCAGGCCGCTCTTAACCGTGAGCACGGCTGTCAAGACAGTTTTGACTCTGCAGAGTTTGTACCACTGTACCCACAAGTAGTGATTTCATCCCCCGTTGCCGGGTGGACTAAAAGAACCTCCATTATGCCAGTGGCTACGATCCACATTCACACTTCCCAGGTGTGCGGCCAAGAGATCACTACGAAGCCTTTACAAAGGGATTCCCGACGAGCATGGGCCCACTGAGGTTTCACCCCTAACAGCATACAAGAGGCTCCAACCCCGCTGCAGTGGCCCCCTCTTGAGCCTTGCGGTTCATATGGTAGTCCAGCTGACACCCACTCCCCGCACCATCCAACACACCCATACTACGCCGGGGATACACCTAATTAATTGGCCAAGCTGCCCCATCTCAGCATGTGGTTGGCACTGTAAAGCCGGGTTACATGCTCCATGAACCGGTCCTTAGGATCCAGGCAAATACTAAACACAAACCCAAGTCTCGTGCACCCAGCACACAACCAAAACATCCAACTTGCCTTGATCCCTACCTCTACATAACTCACAATAACTCATTCAAGAGTATGGTAATATAAACTGATGATCTCATTTCCCAAATATCCCATTCTAAGCATGGCTAAGCAAATGCATGTAAATAAATGACATGACAAAATAAATCCCAACCCAAGCTACAAGGAAACAAGGTAATGCAATTCTAGGGAAACTTTCCTAGCATGGGTTTCATATTTCATTTGACAATGCAAATAATTCTATCTACACATCCTAGCATAGGATCAAAGTGGTCAAGGACACTTGCCTCCTTCTTGCTGCTCTTGAAATTGGTAGTCCTGATCTTGGAAAGGGTTAACTTGCTCTTGAACAGGTTCTACTTCATACCATCACACATAGCAAAAGAAAAACAACAATCATAAGACATAGTCCACACTTCTTACTTCATTCAAACCACACATTCATATTTATAAAAGTTCTTTACCATTATATGTGTTGTGGTTACTTTATGTGTGTTGAGTTGTGGCTTGCATGCACTTTTAACCATGTGTATATGATTCCTACTTTTGTGTCCACCTTTATACTTTCATACTATTTATATGGGTTTCCAATAAATTTCTTATATTCAACTACTTCACCTTTTTACTACCAAGTGTGTATGAAAAGTATTATTATTCCCCATATGTGCTTTCAGAATTTCTACCAACCCTAAACTGAATTCTTTGTATTTTAGAAACTCCATTTATCATTTACTAGTTGCTATATTTTCAGATTTATATTCCTATGCATAATTGTGTATTTTATTATTAAATTAGTAATACACATCATCTAAACAGTATAGGTTCTGGTCCTAAATAATTTAATAACATATTTTGACCTTGGCTTCTGATGTAGACTATTTCATAATTATTTTCCATATTTTTCTATAACTATTCTTTACTTAAAAATGTGTCCCTATACTAATAAATGTGAATAATAGATGAAACAGATTTATTTCAGCCCAAAAATATATTTTATCTCACTCCAAAGTTTTCTAAGTACTGAGAAAGTTTTTAATTAATTTTGACAATTATGTTTGTCCCCCTTTTTAATTTTCAAACACTAGTTACATATCCAATTTTCTAAATTAAATACTAAACCAGTGCTAAAATAATGAATTCACCCCATTACAGGGTCTATAATATTATTTTCATAATTTCCAGGGGTCTAGCTACACTTATCAGAGGTGTTTTTCCTAATTTCTATTAAGTCCAGGGGCTAAAACTGATTTTTAAATGAATTTAAATGATTTTCTGAAGTTCCAGGGGCTAGATCTGAAGTTTCCGGGGCTAGCTCTCAATTCCAGAGAACCCCAGGGGGTAGCACGTAAGAATTCCTGTCTTTATAACGCGGGGCTGACGTGGACCGTCCGATTTTAAACCGACGGCCGAGATTATAACATCGAACCGGTACGCGGGGTTTTAAAGTCTACCGTGCGATTTAAAATAAACGGCGCACAAGCGGCCACGTCGCTCTGATCGAGCGCGGGCGGCGCTGCCGGCGGCGCACGGCGGCGGGAAGCGGCGATCTCGCCGGAAAGTTTCGGATCCTCGAGAATTCTGCCTAGAACTGTGATCTTATGACCTAGATCGGTAGAGGGGAGGTCAGGGATCTCACCTCGGGGGTTTTCTCGAGCTCAGGGGTCCTGGAAAGTGCTCGGCGGTGAGGTCCGAGGCAAAACCACGGCGAAGCTCGTCGGCGCTGTGTTTACACCGTAAGTCTCCGAGTTTTCTGCACCTGCAAAGCTCCCCGGAGGCGGTGGATCAAGACCAGCGAGTTAGATCAGAGTTTCCGAGCTTAGATCGGCCAGAATTCACCGGCGAAGTCTCGGTGCTCACCGGAGTGAAAATCGGCGATCGCGTGAGAAAAACTGATCGGGGCTGGGGTTTTTATAGCCGGGGGAGGGCGGTGGGTCTGTTGTGATCGAGTTGGAGTCCTCTGGGACCGGAATTCGGGCTGCGGGACGGGTTTTCCGATCGGTTAAGATCGCGCGCGCTCGGGGAAAAGTCCGGGGTCGCGGGGTTAGGGATGACAGGCGGGTCCCACCCGTCTGTGAGAGGCAGCGCGGCTCGCGCGGGGGCGGGCTGGCGCGGGGAAAGCTGGGCCGGCTGGCGGTTTCGGCCCACGTGCGGTTTTTTTCCCGTTTTCTCTTTTTCTTTTTCCATTTCTTTTCTGTTTTGATTCTAATTTGAATTCCAGTTTGAATTTGAATTTTGCAAAACATGCAACACGTCCAAAAATTTTTAAATTACCCTCTGAACATGGTTTAGAGTTTTGAAGCAAAAATTTGGGGTGTTACAGCTCTACCCCCCTTAAAAGAAATCTCGTCCTCGAGATTGGTGTTTCTAAGAAAACAATTCCGGAAATTGTGCCTTGAGCTCATCTTCCCGTTCCCAGGTAGCTTCCTCTTCTGAGTGATGCTTCCACTGCACCTTGCACATCCGGATTCTCTTGTTTCTGGTGAGGCGTTCCATCGTCTCCAAAATTTTGTATGGTTGCTCGGTATAAGACAAATCCTCAGCTACATCCACTTCATTCATGGGTAACACCTCTTCAGGCGTCCTCAGGCATTTCTTGAGTTGTGACACATGGAATACATCGTGCACGTCCGATAGATGAACCGGTAACTCTAGTTGGTACGCCACTTCGCCTTTTCTTTCCAAAACTTGAAAGGGTCCGATGTATCGAGGTGACAACTTCCCTTTCACCTTGAACCGACGAAGCCCTCTGATAGGGGACACCTTGAGATAAACATAGTCTCCCACGTTGAAAACGAGCTCTCTTCTTCGTACATCAGCATAACTCTTCTGGCGTGTTTGTGCTATCCTCAAGTTGTTGCGAATCTCCCTCACCTTCGCTTCGGCTTCTTGTAGCACTTCTGGACCAAACACTTTACTTTCTCCTGTTTGGTTCCAAAATAGGGGAGTTCTGCACTTCCTTCCATACAAAGCTTCAAACGGTGACATTTTCATACTAGTTTGATAACTGTTGTTATAGGAAAACTCCGCATACGGTAAGTTCTTGTCCCAACTCCTATTGTTTTTGAGTGCACATGCCCTTAACATATCTTCAAGGATCTGATTGGTTCTCTCCGTCTGCCCGTCAGTTTGGGGATGATAAGCAGAGCTGAAATTCAGATGGGTTCCCATGGTTTCATGCAACTTCTGCCAAAACCTCGAGGTGAACTGTGTCCCTCGGTCCGACACTATCTTCTTTGGCACTCCATGGTAACACACAATCCTTGACATGTACAATTCTGCCAATTTGGATCCGCTGTAGCTTTCTTTCACAGGAATGAAATGAGCTACTTTGGTTAGCCTATCAATAATGACCCATATTGAATCATACCCGGATTGGGTCCTAGGCAATCCCACGACAAAATCCATGCTGATTTCTTCCCATTTCCATTCAGGCACTTTGAGTGGTTGCAATAATCCCGCGGGTCGTTGATGTTCTGCTTTCACCAACTGACATGTGTCACATAGGGCAACATGTTCCGCGACATCTCGCTTCATGCCGTACCACCAATACCTGCTCTTGAGGTCCTGGTACATCTTCGTACTCCCAGGATGAATGGAATAGTCAGAATCATGAGCCTCCTTTAAAATCAATTCACGGATCTCCTTTACTTCTGGCACACAGATCCTTTTCCCGTGCCACACCGTTCCTTGTTCATCCTCTCTAAAACCAGGAGCTTTATTTTCCTTGATGAGCTGTCGGATCTCTTGTATCTTCTCATCATTCTTTTGGCCCTCGCGTATGTCTCGCTCGAGTGTGGAGTCCACTTCCATGGCGATGGCTTCACCACTATTTACTAGACATAGATTGAGTCTTATAACCTCGTCCTTCAATTCTGCAGGCATGTCCTTCAAACTCAACTTATTGACCTGCACTTTCCGACTCAAAGCATCGGCCACGACGTTTGCTTTCCCGGGATGATAGTTGATGCCCACATCAAAGTCATTGATTAGCTCTAACCTTCTCCTTTGTCGGAGGTTGAGATCTGGTTGTGTGAATATGTACTTCAAACTCTTATGATCCGTATATATCTCTGTCCTCTTCCCCATCAAATAGTGCCGCCAAATTTTCAACGCGTGTACCACTGCAGCTAGTTCTAGGTCATGTGTAGGATAGTTCTTCTCGTGCCTCCGAAGCTGCCGGGATGCATATGCCACGTGTAACACCCCAAAAATTTTAGTCAAGACTCAAATTTTGATTTAGAACCATAAACCATGTTCAGAGGGAAATTTAGAAATTTTTGGACGTGTTGCATGTTTTGCAAAAACTCAAATTCAAACTGGAATTCAAATTATACTCAAAACAGAAAAGAAAATGAAAAAGAAAAAGGGAAACCGGAAAAAACTGGCCAGTGGGCCGAAACCCCAGCCGGCCCAGCAAACCCCCCCGCGCCAGCCCGCCCCCGCGCGCCGCGCTGCCCCTCGCTGATGGATGGGACCCACCTGTCATCCCTAACCCGAGCCCCGCGACCCCGGACTTCTTTCCCCGCGCGCGCGCTCGATCTTAACCGATTGGAAACTCGTTCCCGCAGCCGAATTCCGGTCCCAGCGGACTCCAACTCGATCACAACAGACCCACCGCCCTCCCCCGGCTATAAAAACCACCGATCCGATCAGTTTTCCTCACGCGATCGCCGATTTTCACTCCGGTGAGCACCGAGACTTCGCCGGTGAATTCTGGCCGATCTAAGCTCGGAAACTCTGATCTAACTCGCTGGTTTTGATCCACCGCCTCCGGGGAACTTTGCAGGTGCAGAAAACCCGAAGACTTACGGTGTAAACTCATCGCCGACGAGCTTCGCCGTGGTTTTGCCTCGGACCTCGCCGCCGAGCACTTTCCAGGACCCCCGAGCTCGAGAAAAACCCCGAGGTGAGATCCCTGACCTCCCCTCTACCGATCTAGGCCATAAGATCACAGTTCTAGGTAGAATTCTCGCAGAACCGAAAGTTTCCGGCGAGATCGCCGCTTCCCGCCGCCGTGCGCCGCCTGCAGCGCCGCCCGCTCTCGATCAGAGCGACGTGGCCGCTTGTGCGCCGTTTATTTTAAATCGCACGGTAGACTTTAAATCCCCGCATACCGGTTCGATGTTATAATCTCAGCCGTCGGTTTAGAATCGGACGGTCCACGTCGACCCCGCGTTATAAAGGCTGGAATTCTTACGTGCTACCCCCTGGGGTTCTCTGGAATTGAGAGCTAGCCCCGGAAACTTCAGATCTAGCCCCTGGAACTTCAGAAAATCATGTAAATTCATTTAAAAATCAGTTTTAGCCCCTGGACTTAATAGAAATTAAGAAAAACACCTCTGTTAAGTGTAGCTAGACCCCTGGAAATTATGAAAATAATATTATAGACCCTGTAATGGGGTGAGTTCATTATTTTAACCCTGTTTAGTATTTAATTTAGAAAATTGAATATGTAACTAGTGTTTAAAAATTAAAAAGGGGGACAAACATAATTGTCAAAATTAAGTAAAAACTTTCTCAGTACTTAGAAAACTCTGGAGTGAGGTAAAAATATATTTTTGGACTGAAATGAATCTGTTTCATTTAATTATTCACATTATTTAGTATAAGGACACATTTTTAAGTAAAGAATAGTTATAGAAAAATAGGGAAAATAATTATGAAATAGTCTACATCAGAAGCCAAGGTCAAACTATGACTTTAAATTATTTAGGACCAGAACCTATTCTGTTTAGGTGATGTGTATTACTAATTTAATAATAAAATACACAATTATGCATAGGAATATAAATCTGAAAATATAGCAACTAGTAAATGATAAATGGAGTTTCTAAAATCCAAAGAGTTCAGTTTAGGGTTGATAGAAGTTGTGAAGGCACATATGGAGAAGAAAAATACTTTCCATACATACTTGGTAGTTTAATGTAAGGAATTTGTTTAAAACTGAAACACAACACATATAATGGTGAATGAATTTCATAAATATGAATGGGTGGTTTGTATGAAGTAGAGGTGTGAACTATGTCTTATGATTGTTGTTTTTCTTTTGCTATGTATGATGGTATGAAGTAGAACCTGTTCAAGAACAAGTTATTCATTTCCAAGATCAGGACTACCAATTTCAAGAGCAGCAAGAAGGAGGCAAGTGTCCTTGACCACTTTGATCCTATGCTAGGATGTGTAGATAGAATTATTTGCATTGTCAAATGAAATGTGAAACCCATGCTAGGAAGTTTCCCTAGAATTGCATTACCTTGTTTCCTTGAATCTTGGGTTGGGATTTATTTTACCATGTCATTTATTTCCATGCATATGCTTAGCCATGCTTAGAATGGGTTATTTGGGACATGAGATCATCAGTTTATATTACCATACTCTTGAATGAGACATTGTGAGTTATGTAGAGGTAGGGATCAAGGCAAGTTGGATGTTTTGGTTGTGTGCTGGGTGCACGAGACTTGGGTTTGTGTTTAGTACTTGCCTGGATCCTAAGGACCGGTTCATGGAGCATGTAACCCGGCTTTACAGTGCCAACCACATGCTGAGATGGGGCAGCTTAGCCAATTAATAAGGTGTATCCCCGGCGTAGTATGGGTGTGTTGGATGGTGCGGGGAATAGGTGTCAGCTGGACTACCATATGAACCGCAAGGCTCAAGAGGGGGCCACTGCAGCGGGGTTGGAGCCTCTTGTATGCTGTTAGGGGTGAAACCTCAGTGGGCCCACGCTCGTCGGGAATCCCTTTGTAAAGGCTTTGTAGTGATCTCTTGGCCACACACCTGGGAAGTGTGAATGTGGAACGTAGCCACTGGCATAATGGAGGTTCTTTTAGTCCACCCGACAACGGGGGATGAAATCACTACTTGTGGGTACAGTGGTACAAACTCTGCAGAGTCAAAACTGTCTTGACAGCCGTGCTCACGGTTAAGAGCGGCCTGGACTTATTCATGATTAGAGGATTGATGGTTGTGGATGTTAAGCGGGGAGTTTAACATTGGAAATGATGTTATGGTTATTTGGTTATGATGATGGGATGGGAGATTGGGACCATTTCACCTGTGTAGTAATGTAGGTGCTTAATAAGCTAAGGTGATAGGTATTAATTGCGTAGTGCTTTAACCATGAGTTCAACCTCTCCTTGTTCTAGCCATGCATGATATAATTTTTCCACACTTGCTGAGTACCATTGGTACTCAACCTTGCATATTTGTTGGTTTATATTGCTGCTCAGGTCAAGATAATGAGGTGGTGTATAATGACCAAGATTTTGGACCCGAGGAAGGCTTTTAGGTTCATGAAGACCCCCGGGCAACGCCTGTGATGGAGCCCTAAAAGAATAATATTCCGCTGCTAGTTTATTTCCTTGTGATGAACTTACTATTGTCCATCGAGACATTTACTATGTAAGACTTACTTATATTCGACACTTGGCTTGTAATAAATGATGCTTCACTGTTTGTCATCACATGTATGAGCAAATGATCCTGGCATACATGTGATATTCACTTGGTTGTTTCTTCGGAAAAACCGGGTGTGACAGAGGTGGTATCAGAGCCAAGGTTGCCCGTAGGAACGTGGACCTAGGTAGAAATGGACGTATTTAAAGGCCCTATTTTCTTAAAAACTATTTTCCAAGGTGTGGGTGGAAAAGTGTTATTAAAGGAGTCATTTTCTTCATCTTACCCCAACTTTCATTCAAAATAGGATTTTTGTTTGAGAATTTATCTAACCTAATTTTAAATTCTTTTGTTTTAGATGGTTCGCATGATTCGCACCGCTCGTAAGTCCACAGGAGGGAGAGTTCCCGTAGTTGCCCTTGCCGAAAGAGAGGAGAGTCGTCCAGTGACGTACCTTTCCTACGGTTTGGCAGTAGGAGACTTGTTGCGCCGTCTTCGACGTATGCTCGAAGCCGCCGGCAATACGGGCAAGCTCATCATCCACTATAACTCCACCAGGACCATCCGTGAGAAGAGGGAAGAATGGAGTTCGGAGATGAGGATTATACACGAGAATCAGCTGCTGAAGATCCACCATTCTCCAGCTTGCCGAGCAACACAAGTTGACGCGGAGAGAGATGTCACCTGGGAGGCCATCACCTGCCAGAGTCACATCTATCGTCGCCACTTGGACAAAATTGAGTACATGTATGTCCTCCAACGTGAGAGTGGTACCACGGAGTACAAGTACCCACCGATGCAGCAAGGGACTTCCCATGAGCACATGGACTTGTGCTTGGAGGATGCTGCTATGCTCAGCACTCGACTGCAGGAGTGTCAACAAGAGCTTCAGGATGTCCGAGACACCCTGAAGGAAACGGAGGCGTTGCTGCGAGCTTGTTTAAAGGCGAGAGAAAGAGGAGATGGGAATGAACTGTGTGTCACCGTGAGTGATCCATGGACTCCTGACTCCCCGGATCGCCGAGCGATCAGGCGTCGTCGCACTTCTCCACCAGCAGCCTCCCCACCCAAAGCAGAGTCAGAAGGTAGCCGAAATGAGGAGGAAGATCCCGAGGAGCCAGCTCAAGAGGACGAGTAGTGTAGAGTCTTTCCCCTAGCTAGCAAGAGGTCGAGTAGTCGAGTCGTGACGTAGTTAATGGTGTGATAATGCTTGGTGTGTGACGTGAGTTGTGGAAGCCATGAGCAATTGTCCACAGCCTCGTCTTCAGATTGTTTTGCTTTGGTGTGTGAACCCATAGGAAATAATAGTGCATTTATTTGATGTGAGATATAAACCCTCGTAAAATTTTAACAAAGCCTCAACACCTCAAAGTACCAACAAATGAAGGTAGTAAGATGATACTAAATGGTATCAAATTAACATTTGTTGATTCTGCCAGATGGCCGGAAGAGGAAAAGGACGTGCTGCCAACCCCGCCAACAACAATGATGAGGCATGCAACCCTCATCTTTCTGAAGGCCAGGACCGGGGTGGTCGCCGCGAAGAAGTTGATCCTCTCCACCAAATGCTGGAGAATCAAAATCATCTCATCCAGAACTTGACTCAAGTGGTGGCCAACTTGCATCAAGTTCCACCTCCACAAGCTGCACCACGCCAACCAAGGTTGAGTGAGTTTCTAGGAACTCAACCTCCAAAGTTTGCAAGTGCTGCTGAACCTCTGGAGGCCGATGATTGGCTGAAGACCATTGAAAGTAAGATGAGGATAATTCAATGCCAAGGGTATGAGAGGGTGCTGTTTGCCTCTCATCAATTGCATGGACCTGCTGCTGATTGGTGGACCGCCTACGTGGCCGCCCATCATGACCCTGAGAACATCACTTGGGAAGAGTTCAAGCGTAGTTTCCGCAACCATTACATCCCAAGAGGTGAACTCAAAAACAAGAGGAAGGAATTTTTGGGACTGCAGCAGGGAAACATGACTGTGAGGGAATACCTCACTAAATTTACTCAATTATCCCGTTATGCTCCACGAGACATAGAGACTGATGAGCAGAAACAAGATTGTTTCGTGGAAGGACTTACCGCAGAGATGCAGTGTGCCATGTCCTCCAATGAGTATGAAAGTTTTCAAAAGATGGTGGACAGAGCATTTGTGGTAGAAAGGAAGCTAAAGGCCCTAGAAAATGAGAATAAGAGGAAGGCCGGATGGTCACATCAAGCCTCAGGAAGCAACACCCGCCCACGTATGATGCAGCAACCTACGGGGCAGATGAGCCGTGCTGCGGTACCCTATTCAGCACCAAGAGGGTACAACCCAAACTACAGGCCTCCCGCAGCACCAGCACAGCCGCAACGTCAGTTTGTGCAGCAGCCTCGCCCCGCATATCCACCTCGACCAGCAGTGCAAGGACCCCAAAACCCACCCCAAGACAACAAGGGTCAAGCATCTAAGGTTGGGGTGCAATGTTTCAGCTGTGGTGAAGTGGGGCACTACGCCCATAAATGCCCGAAGAAGAAGCCTGCGCCGCCACAACAGCAGAATGTAGTGAGAGGACGGGTGAACCACGTCACCATGGAGGAAGCACAAGAGGCACCCGACCTGGTAGTTGGTAAGTTTCCTGCCAATTTACACCTTGCAACTCTGCTGTTTGATTCTGGTGCTACCCACTCGTTCATTGCTCAAGGGTTTGTTAAGAAGCATGACCTAGCAACCACACAAATGAACCATATGCTAGCCGTAAACTCTCCAGGTGGAGAAATAAGGACAAGACAAGTGTGTCCCAAAGTGAGCCTAGACATTAATGGGGTAGTATTTACTGCTAACCTCATAGTGATAGATTCACAAGGGATAGATATTATTTTGGGTATGGATTGGTTGACCAAACATAAAGGAATCATCCATTGTTCGACCAGAACGGTGGAACTAACTCACCCCAGTGGTACCAGAGTAAAGTTCATAACAATACACGAGCCTAGGAGGGACATTAAATTAAATCAAGTGGAGGTGAAAGTTGAGGAAATCAGGACTATCAGGGAATATCCAGATGTTTTCCCGGAGGAATTGCCAGGCATGCCTCCCGACCGTGACGTAGAATTCGCAATTGAGCTAGTACCGGGAACAGCCCCGATATACAAGAGACCTTATCGAATGGACTCCAAGCAGATAGAAGAGCTCAAGGATCATTTGAGAGAATTGACGGAGAAGGGGTATATTCGCCCTAGTTCCTCACCATGGGGAGCTCCGGTGATATTTGTGCCCAAGAAAGACGGAACCCAAAGGTTATGCGTGGATTACCGTGCCTTGAATGAGGTAACCATCAAAAACAAATACCCATTGCCTCGCATTGAAGACTTGTTTGATCAGTTGAGGGGAGCTTGTGTGTTCTCGAAAATTGATCTCAGGTCGGGATACCACCAGCTCAAGATAAGGCAATCTGATATTCCCAAGACAGCTTTCGTATCTCGGTACGGACTGTATGAATACACTGTCATGCCTTTTGGGCTAACCAATGCCCCGGCATATTTCATGTACCTTATGAACAAGGTATTCATGGAATATCTGGACAAGTTTGTGGTGGTTTTCATAGATGATATTCTCGTCTTCTCCAAAGATGAAGAAGAACATGAGAAACATCTAAGGTTGGTGTTACAGAGGCTGAGAGAACACCAACTATATGCCAAGTTGAGCAAGTGTGAGTTTTGGCTGAAGAGAGTTCCTTTTTTAGGACATATAATTTCGGAGGGAGGAATCTCCGTCGATCCCGCCAAAATCGAGGATATCCAGAAGTGGAAGACCCCTGAAAATGTCGGGGAAGTTCGAAGCTTTTTGGGATTGGCTGGATACTATCGACGGTTTATTGAGGGATTCTCCAAGGTCTCGAGACCTCTCACCAAACTGTTGGAGAAGGGAATCACATTCACCTGGACGCCACAGTGCGATACGAGCTTTCAGGAGCTAAAGAAGAGATTGACAACAGCCCCAGTGCTGGTAATGCCAGATATGCAGAAGAATTTCACAGTGTACTGCGATGCCTCTGGAAATGGGTTGGGATGTGTTCTCATGCAAGAAGGACATGTCGTGGCATATGCATCCCGGCAGCTTCAGAAGCACGAGAAGAACTATCCTACACATGACCTAGAACTAGCTGCAGTGGTACACGCGTTGAAAATTTGGCGGCACTATTTGATGGGGAAGAGGACAGAAATATATACGGATCATAAGAGTTTGAAGTACATATTCACACAGCCAGATCTCAACCTCAGACAAAGGAGATGGTTAGAGCTAATTAATGACTTTGATGTGGGCATCAACTATCATCCTGGGAAAGCAAACGTCGTGGCCGATGCTTTGAGTCAGAAAGTGCAGGTCAATAAGTTGAGCTTGAAGGACATGCCCGCAGAATTGAAGGACGAGATTATAAGACTCAATCTATGTCTAGTAAATAGTGGTGAAGCCATCGCTATGGAAGTGGACTCCACACTCGAGCGAGACATACGGGAGGGCCAAAAGAATGACGAGAAGATACAAGAGATTCGACAGCTCATCAAGGAAAATAAAGCTCCTGGTTTTAGAGAGGATGAACAAGGAACGGTGTGGCACGGGAAAAGGATCTGTGTGTCAGAAGTAAAGGAGATCCGTGAATTGATTTTAAAAGAGGCTCATGATTCCGACTATTCCATTCATCCTGGGAGTACGAAGATGTACCAGGACCTCAAAGGCAGGTATTGGTGGTATGGCATGAAGCGAGATGTCGCGGAACATGTTGCCCTATGTGACACATGTCAGTTGGTGAAAGCAGAACATCAACGACCCGCGGGATTATTGCAACCACTCAAAGTACCTGAATGGAAGTGGGAAGAAATCAGCATGGATTTTGTCGTGGGATTGCCTAGGACCCAATCCGGGTATGATTCAATATGGGTCATTATTGATAGGCTAACCAAGGTAGCTCATTTCATCCCTGTGAAAGAAAGCTACAGCAGATCCAAATTGGCAGAATTGTACATGTCAAGGATTGTGTGTTACCATGGAGTGCCAAAGAAGATAGTGTCGGACCGAGGGACACAGTTCACCTCGAGGTTTTGGCAAAAGTTGCATGAAACCATGGGAACCCATCTGAACTTCAGCTCTGCCTATCATCCCCAAACTGACGGGCAGACGGAGAGAACCAATCAGATCCTTGAAGATATGTTAAGGGCATGTGCACTCAAAAACAATAGGAGTTGGGACAAGAACTTACCGTATGCGGAGTTTTCCTATAACAACAGTTATCAAGCTAGTATGAAGATGTCACCGTTTGAAGCTTTGTATGGAAGGAAGTGCAGAACTCCCCTATTTTGGAACCAAACAGGAGAAAGTAAAGTGTTTGGTCCAGAAGTGCTACAAGAAGCCGAGGCGAAGGTGAGGGAGATTCGCAACAATTTGAGGATAGCACAAACACGCCAGAAGAGTTATGCTGATGTACGAAGAAGAGAACTCGTTTTCAACGTGGGAGACTATGTTTATCTCAAGGTATCCCCTATCAGAGGACTTCGTCGGTTCAAGGTGAAAGGGAAATTGTCACCTCGATACATCGGACCCTTTCAAGTTTTGGAAAGAAAAGGCGAAGTGGCGTACCAACTAGAGTTACCGGTTCATCTATCGGACGTGCACGATGTATTCCATGTGTCACAACTCAAGAAATGCCTGAGGACGCCTGAGGAGGTGTTACCCATAAATGAAGTGGATGTAGCTGAGGATTTGTCCTATGCCGAACAACCATACATGATTTTGGAGACGATGGAACGCCTCACCAGAAACAAGAGAATCCGGATGTGCAAGGTGCAGTGGAAGCATCACTCAGAAGAAGAAGCTACCTGGGAATGGGAAGATGAGCTTAAGGCACAGTTTCCGGAATTATTTTCTTAGAAACACCAATCTCGAGGACGAGATTTCTTTTAAGGGGGATAGAGCTGTAACACCCCAAAATTTTTAGTCAAGACTCAAATTTTGATTTAGAACCATAAACCATGTTCAGAGGGAAATTTAGAAATTTTTGGACGTGTTGCATGTTTTGCAAAAACTCAAATTCAAACTGGAATTCAAATTATACTCAAAACAGAAAAGAAAATGAAAAAGAAAAAGGAAAACCGGAAAAAACTGGCCAGTAGGCCGAAACCCCAGCCGGCCCAGCAAACCCCCCCGCGCCAGCCCGCCCCCGCGCGCGCCGCGCTGCCCCTCGCTGATGGATGGGACCCACCTGTCATCCCTAACCCGAGCCCCGCGACCCCGGACTTCTTTCCCCGCGCGCGCGCTCGATCTTAACCTATTGGAAACTCGTTCCCGCAGCCGAATTCAGGTCCCAGCGGACTCCAACTCGATCACAACAGACCCACCGCCCTCCCCCGGCTATAAAAACCACCGATCCGATCAGTTTTCCTCACGCGATCGCCGATTTTCACTCCGGTGAGCACCGAGACTTCGCCGGTGAATTCTGGCCGATCTAAGCTCGGAAACTCTGATCTAACTCGCTGGTTTTGATCCACCGCCTCCGGGGAACTTTGCAGGTGCAGAAAACCCAAAGACTTACGGTGTAAACTCATCGCCGACGAGCTTCGCCGTGGTTTTGCCTCGGACCTCGCCGCCGAGCACTTTCCAGGACCCCCGAGCTCGAGAAAAACCCCGAGGTGAGATCCCTGACCTCCCCTCTACCGATCTAGGCCATAAGATCACAGTTCTAGGTAGAATTCTCGCAGAACCGAAAGTTTCCGGCGAGATCGCCGCTTCCCGCCGCCGTGCGCCGCCGGCAGCGCCGCCCGCTCTCGATCAGAGCGACGTGGCCGCTTGTGCGCCGTTTATTTTAAATCGCACGGTAGACTTTAAATCCCCGCGTACCGGTTCGATGTTATAATCTCAGCCGTCGGTTTAGAATCGGACGGTCCACGTCGACCCCGCGTTATAAAGGCTGGAATTCTTACGTGCTACCCCCTGGGGTTCTCTGGAATTGAGAGCTAGCCCCGGAAACTTCAGATCTAGCCCCTGGAACTTCAGAAAATCATGTAAATTCATTTAAAAATCAGTTTTAGCCCCTGGACTTAATAGAAATTAAGAAAAACACCTCTGTTAAGTGTAGCTAGACCCCTGGAAATTATGAAAATAATATTATAGACCCTGTAATGGGGTGAGTTCATTATTTTAACCCTGTTTAGTATTTAATTTAGAAAATTGAATATGTAACTAGTGTTTAAAAATTAAAAAGGGGGACAAACATAATTGTCAAAATTAAGTAAAAACTTTCTCAGTACTTAGAAAACTCTGGAGTGAGGTAAAAATATATTTTTGGACTGAAATGAATCTGTTTCATTTAATTATTCACATTATTTAGTATAAGGACACATTTTTAAGTAAAGAATAGTTATAGAAAAATAGGGAAAATAATTATGAAATAGTCTACATCAGAAGCCAAGGTCAAACTATGACTTTAAATTATTTAGGACCAGAACCTATTCTGTTTAGGTGATGTGTATTACTAATTTAATAATAAAATACACAATTATGCATAGGAATATAAATCTGAAAATATAGCAACTAGTAAATGATAAATGGAGTTTCTAAAATCCAAAGAGTTCAGTTTAGGGTTGATAGAAGTTGTGAAGGCACATATGGAGAAGAAAAATACTTTCCATACATACTTGGTAGTTTAATGTAAGGAATTTGTTTAAAACTGAAACACAACACATATAATGGTGAATGAATTTCATAAATATGAATGGGTGGTTTGTATGAAGTAGAGGTGTGAACTATGTCTTATGATTGTTGTTTTTCTTTTGCTATGTGTGATGGTATGAAGTAGAACCTGTTCAAGAACAAGTTATTCATTTCCAAGATCAGGACTACCAATTTCAAGAGCAGCAAGAAGGAGGCAAGTGTCCTTGACCACTTTGATCCTATGCTAGGATGTGTAGATAGAATTATTTGCATTGTCAAATGAAATGTGAAACCCATGCTAGGAAGTTTCCCTAGAATTGCATTACCTTGTTTCCTTGAATCTTGGGTTGGGATTTATTTTACCATGTCATTTATTTCCATGCATATGCTTAGCCATGCTTAGAATGGGTTATTTGGGACATGAGATCATCAGTTTATATTACCATACTCTTGAATGAGACATTGTGAGTTATGTAGAGGTAGGGATCAAGGCAAGTTGGATGTTTTGGTTGTGTGCTGGGTGCACGAGACTTGGGTTTGTGTTTAGTACTTGCCTGGATCCTAAGGACCGGTTCATGGAGCATGTAACCCGGCTTTACAGTGACAACCACATGCTGAGATGGGGCAGCTTAGCCAATTAATTAGGTGTATCCCCGGCGTAGTATGGGTGTGTTGGATGGTGCGGGGAATAGGTGTCAGGTGGACTACCATATGAACCGCAAGGCTCAAGAGGGGGCCACTGCAGCGGGGTTGGAGCCTCTTGTATGCTGTTAGGGGTGAAACCTCAGTGGGCCCACGCTCGTCGGGAATCCCTTTGTAAAGGCTTTGCAGTGATCTCTTGGCCGCACACCTGGGAAGTGTGAATGTGGAACGTAGCCACTGGCATAATGGAGGTTCTTTTAGTCCACCCGGCAACGGGGGATGAAATCACTACTTGTGGGTACAGTGGTACAAACTCTGCAGAGTCAAAACTGTCTTGACAGCCGTGCTCACGGTTAAGAGCGGCCTGGACTTATTCATGATTAGAGGATTGATGGTTGTGGATGTTAAGCGGGGAGTTTAACATTGGAAATGATGTTATGGTTATTTGGTTATGATGATGGGATGGGAGATTGGGACCATTTCACCTGTGTAGTAATGTAGGTGCTTAATAAGCTAAGGTGATAGGTATTAATTGCGTAGTGCTTTAACCATGAGTTCAACCTCTCCTTGTTCTAGCCATGCATGATATAATTTTTCCACAGTTGCTGAGTACCATTGGTACTCAACCTTGCATATTTGTTGGTTTATATTGCTGCTCAGGTCAAGATAATGAGGTGGTGTATAATGACCAAGATTTTGGACCCGAGGAAGGCTTTTAGGTTCATGAAGACCCCCGGGCAACGCCTGTGATGGAGCCCTAAAAGAATAATATTCCGCTGCTAGTTTATTTCCTTGTGATGAACTTACTATTGTCCATCGAGACATTTACTATGTAAGACTTACTTATATTCGACATTTGGCTTGTAATAAATGATGCTTCACTGTTTGTCATCACATGTATGAGCAAATGATCCTGGCATACATGTGATATTCACTTGGTTGTTTCTTCGGAAAAACCGGGTGTGACACCACGACATGCCCTTCTTGCATGAGAACACATCCCAACTCATTTCCAGAGGCATCGCAGTACACTGTGAAATTCTTCTGCATATCTGGCATAACCAACACTGGGGCTGTTGTCAATCTCTTCTTTAGCTCCTGAAAGCTCGTATCGCACTGTGGCGTCCAGGTGAATGTGATTCCCTTTTCCAACAGTTTGGTGAGAGTGTAAGGATCGAAACGCCCAAGAGGGGGGGTGAATTGGGCTTTTTAAAATTTTAGATCAATTTAAAACTTTAATGGTTGAAGCCCAATTCCCTATGCAAACTAAGTACGCAAGTAAGAGAGTTAAGTGCGGAATAGTAAAAGCGTAATAGTAAGGGGTGAGGAGAGAAATGCAAACTCCTGCGGAGACTCGGAGACACGGCGATTTTTCCCGTGGTTCGATAAGATCATAAAAATCTTCCTACGTCCACGTTGTGGCACCCACCAAAGGGTATAGCCACTCCCAAGTCACCAAGACGAGGGAATCCACTATCTTTCTCCGTTCGCCCTCTCCGGCAAGGTGGAGCTCAAGCCTTGTACAACGGTGATCCTCCGGGCTTCCACAAACACCTTGGTAAGCTCCGGAGTGATCTCTTCTTCCTCCAACATTTACAAGGTGAGAGAAGTCACCAAGACACTTTCTCTCACTAGCCTAGAGATTCCAATCACCAAGAATGGACGCACACAAGCTTCTCTCTAGCTAGATATAACCTATAGTTGGATTACAAGAGGTTTTGAAGTGTGGAAGTGGTAGCTCTTGGTCTTGAATGCTTGAGAATGTGTAGTGAGGCTCAGGAGATCAAGACTTTTCGAAATGGCCGGTTAGAGGGGTATTTATAGCCAACCCACACGAGATAGCCGTTGGAAAAGTGGGCAGACTTTGTCAGTTAACATCGGATCCTCCGATGCACCCCTTTATATGATCATCGGTCGAATTCCAAATTAGCTGATGTCATGTGTCAGATGTGACCGTTGGATATAACCATTGGATTTTTTAATCGACCGATGTTACTTCAATTTATCATCGGATGATCCAGTGAGTTGATCTTTAGAATTGGGTCAGAAATATTGTCTCTATTGAATTTGACCGATGTACACTTACTTTCTCATCGGATGATCCGGTGTGTATATCTTCAGAATAACTCAGATATCATCCTTCGGGTGAACTCAACCGATGTGCCACTTCCTTCACATCGGATGATCCGGTGAGTACTGAGATCTGAGGTCTTCTTCTTCTGCCAACTCAAACTCGACCGATGTAGCCATTTTGCAAGACATCGGATGATCCGGTGAATGCAACTTGTTTGCTTCGAGTTGTTTTGAGTTGATCTTTTAGAATCCTCTCAAGTGACCTCTTTGGCACTTGTTTGAAATGATATTACGATGAGGTGTGAGCTCCTTGTGTTGCCAATTTTGATAAAGTAGAGTCGTTGTATGATTTCTTCATTTAGTTTTCATGAGTATCGAATAACCCCTTAGAATGGATCGTTGAGGGGTCTCCATTTGTATCCAATGAGCAGTAGATGGTGTGAATAGATAGTTCATTAACGGTTGATGTGATATATGTGAAACCTCGCATCCACAAACTCATTAGTAATAACGAACGGTTGTCATTAATCACCAAAACCATATCTCACGGGGGCCTAGATGCTTTCAATCTCCCCCTTTTTGGTGATTGATGACAACACAACGAGTAGAGCATAGAATTGAATTAAAACACAATGCTCCAAAAGAAATATAACAGGTACAAATTGCAACACAAGTGGCTTGAAGGCTCAAATAATAAACGATAAAGCGTAAGAGCACAGAGTAGCACACGGAGTATAATAATAGCAAATAATAATAACGGTCAATCTCAAATAAAGTAGCAAAAGAATGGACAATCTCAGATATAGTAGCAAAAGTATAGACATAGACACTCCCCCTAGAACTGAGCTAACCCTCCCCCTGACTCTAACTCTTCTCCCCCTTTGGCATCAAGACACCAAAAAGGGAAGTTGAGTGACTACGACTCAGGCGCGCTCCTGGCGATGGTGAAGCGGTCGGCGTCGACGGTGCTGTCGCCGGAGCTGCTGGAGGTGGAGGTCGCTGGTGCTGGAGCTGGAGCGGGAGGAGCTGGAGCTGCTGTGGGGGCTGGAGCTGGAGCTGGGGCTGCTGGGGGATCCGCTGAGACTGCTGGCGCCGGTGGAGGTACTGCCGGAAGAGGTGAGGACTGGAGCGACGTCGGTGGCAGTACTGGAGCTGGTGCCAGTGGGGGTGCACCTGGAGCCTGACTGAGTCCCAAGTGCTGAGGTGGAAGAGCCACTCCAGTCTACTGGTAGAGGTTGGTGACCAACCCCAGGATGCCCAACAGCATCTGCTGAGTCTGCTGCTGCTGGTCCAGAGTGCGTCGCGTCATCTGATCGACAAGGTTGGTGAACCTGTCGGTGTCCTCTCGCCTCTGACGGGCGATCTCCAGCTGCATCTCCTGCTGCTGCCTCTGAAGCTCCTCCTGTCGAGCTGCCTGCTGCTCCTGCTGCTGAGCCATCCGCTGAAGTAAAGCAGTGAGCTCTGACGGCTGAGTCACCTGAGCCTCTGACACTGGAGGAGGTGAAGGTGGTGGAGCAGCTGAGCCTCCTGCCTCTGCGTCGTGCTGTCTCGGTGAGGGAGGAGCAGGAGGGAAGTACTCCTCGACACTGTCGCTGGTGTCGCTGTCCGACCATACGTGCTGTAGGTCTCCTCCCTGAGCCTCTGCCTGTGCTAGCTCTGCGTCCTCCTGAGTCAGCTCTGCCCAGTCCTCCTCTGACAGTCTGGCTCGGACCTCACGCTCGACTGGACGGCCAAGGCGGCGGTCTCCTGGAGTGGGGACTCGGTAGTGACTGAACCGGGTCACGTGCATCTCCGTCAGCTGAGAGACTCCTGGAGTGTCCTCTGGAACCAACTGGTGGAGAAGGTGGCAGATCCAGTGACCGAAGACCAACTGTCGCAGCATCCCAACTCCGTCGGTGATCACGTCCTCCATCTCGCAGATTAGAATATCTACGATGTCGAACTCCATCCCGTTCATCACATAGAACAGGATGGTCTGCTGAAGGCTCGTGAAGCCCTCCAAGTAGCCAGACCTCGGTAGCAGAGTACGCCTGAGGACGTGGTGAACTGTCCGAGCTGCTGGGGTGAGAAGTGCTGGCACCCTCGGCTGGTCAGGAGTGAACGTCTGAGTGAACAGACCTCTGATCTCCTCGAAAGGCGGTGCCACTCCTCCAGTCAGTGGCCTCCTCGGCGGGTCTGCGTCTCCGTAGACTATCTGGTGCAGACACATAGTAGAAAGCTCCACACCAAGCAGTCTGCCCAACAAGTCTCGAGACACGTCGTGGATCCGCCCCATGAACATGAAGTGGATCGAGCGACGGCCCTCAGAGACGTAAAGTGTTGCGTAGAACACCCTGACCCACTCCTCGACGTAGGCACTCCTCTGGTGTGAGAGCAAATCCACAAGTCCTCTGAATCTCTCAAAGAGGGGCCTGATCCGGTGTCCTGCTGCCACTGCAAGCTGATCCCAGTCAATGCTGTTATGCTGGAATAGCTTGTGACCCCGACGCCTGTAAGTCTCGTACAGTGACGCCTGTGTCAGGGTCTAGAACCGGGAGTCAACTCGAGCATCTCTAGGCCTCGGGAACCACTCCTCAATCAGCGCTGACCATCTGAGCTTCTTAAGTTGCCTTGCCTTCATCTTCCTGTAGTCAGTGAGTCTGACCTCTTCGGCAACTCGGACTGCAGTGTCCATCAGGTGGATGGCCCTTTCGGCCTCTCTGTCCTCGGCGCGGTCAGCTGCAGAGGGGCGCCGACTCGCCGTAGGAGTCTGTCCACCCCCACGAGTCCTCGGGGTGCGCCGGCGGATAAGAGGCGGCACCTCGGTCTCCTCCTCATCGGAGCCCTCGGGAGGCACCGGCTGGATCGGAGGCTGCTCCTGCCTCTGCCGGGGCTCGCGGATCCGTAAGGAACCGCGATGGCCGCGCTCACGCTCCTCGGCGGCGCGAGCGGCCAACTCCGCACGACGAGTGTCCTTGGACATTTTGCGCTTCTTCGCGGCGGGCTCCTCAATAGCCTTGCCCTTTCCTTTGCGATCGCGACCCATCTTCTCGACGAACGGCGAGGGAGGCGCGGCGGTGCGGTGGAACAGCGACGGCACGCTCGGGAGAGGCGGCGGCGAGGGCACGGGCGGCGCCTAGGCAGCCGAAAGGTGGCGGTGTCGGCTCCTGGGAGGAGACGGCGGCGGCGCCTGGGAAGGGCGGCGGCGGCCCCTGGGAGGCGGCGCGCACGGGAGAGGCGGCGGCGGCGACGCTGGAGTCGGCGGCGGCGGCTGGGAGGCAGCGCGCGCGGGAGGCGGCGTGCGCGGGAGAGGCGGCGGCGCCTGGAGCCGGCGGCGGCAGCTGGGAGGCGGCGGCGGTGACTGGGAGGCGTGAGGACGGCGGCGAGGGCGTCGGGCGGCGGCGGAGCTCGGGAAAAAAAACGATCGGCGGCCGACCCCCCTTTTAAACTGTTCGGGCAAACCCTAGCCGCGCATAAAACACCGGGTGGACCGATGATCATCGGAGGATGCGTCGGTCGAGTTCAACAGAGAGTTGTTCCAAAGACTCTCTTTGAACACCGGATGATCCGACGTTGAGTTGGCGATCATCGGTCGATTTCTGCAGGGCACCAGGAAAGCTAAACATCGGATGCTCCGATGCCTTCTGAAAAGAACTCATCGGTTGATTTGTGACATCTGACTTGATCTGAGCACTGAGCTGAAGCACCAATTGATCCGATGATCTGCTGGCCCTAGCATCGGATAATCCGATGACTACAGAAAATCTAAGACTGCCCATATATGTCCTTGGACTTAAGCACACAAAGATAAGGATTGGTCTTAGGACTTTTTGGGCAACTCCTAACCTCTAATATAAGGCCTTAAATATAGTGCCACATATTGGCTAAGCCCTTAAGCAAAGAGAACACACAAGGTTAGGAGTGAAACCATGAAAATGTAAGGCCCATGCTTTGTGAGCTAGAGTGTAGAGAACTTCTATCTCTTTAAAGCATGTACCTTTAGAATTTTGCTCTATCCACATCATATGAGTTGAGCTATTGCATTTTGAACAAGTCTCCTTCTCATGATGTGGTTTCCCTTTGTGACAATCTACCGTATGCAATGCCAACCAAAATGATGCAAGATATTGAATGAGTGCAAGTCTATATGGCAGGAATCATGCAAGGCGTAATGTAAATCTATCTTGCCAAGTTTAAACCTGCCAAAGGCTTCCTCAGGAAAAGCTATTTCTAGCTTGCCCCTATCCTTTGGGAGTTAGACAAGACCTATTTGATATGCAACCTTACATGAACATGGCAACTTACATAACGTTAGATGCATCTAGCACATTTAATTCACTTCTTAGTCTAGAAAAAGTTTTCTCATCAAGTGGTTTAGTGAAGATATCCGCCAATTGTTCTTCGGACCTTACACCTTGCAAAGAGATGTCTCCTTTAGCCTCATGGTCCCGCAAGAAGTGATGGCGAATATCAATGTGCTTAGTGCGGGAGTGTTGAACGGGGTTTCTAGCTATCTTAACCGCACTTTCATTGTCACAAAGGAGAGGCACACAATCAAACTTAATTCCAAAGTCCAAAAGGGTTTGCTTCATATATAGAATTTGGGCACAACATGCACCGGCCGCTATATATTCTGCCTCCGCGGTGGACAAAGCCACGGAGTTTTGCTTTTTGCTCGACCAAGATACTAGGGAACGCCCAAGTAAGTGGCACCCACCGGATGTACTCTTGCGATCCACACGGCATCCGGCAAAGTCCGAATCCGAGTAACCCAAGAGATGAAAACTAGCGTTCTTGGGGTACCACAAACCTACACTTGGGGTATGCTTGAGATACCTAAGTATCCTAAAGACCGCCTTACGATGCGATTCTTTAGGTGCCGCTTGAAAGCGAGCACACAAGCACACACTAAACATGATATCGGGCCTAAATGCGGTAAGATATAATAATGAACCAATCATGGAACGGTAATGAGATTGATCAATAGGTTTACCGTCCATGTCCGCGTCGAGATGACAATTTGTTGCCATTGGAGTACTTCTTGAGCTGCAATCTTCCATTTCAAACTTCTTCAAGAGGTCTTTGGTGTACTTTTCTTGGTAGATGAAAGTCCCCTCTTGAAGTTGCTTGATTTGAAATCCTAGGAAGAAATTGAGTTCTCCAATCATTGACATCTCGAACTCCCTAGACATCATGGTGCCAAACTCAAGACTAAGAGATTTGTTAGTTGAGCCAAAAATAATGTCATCAACGTAAATTTGACAAAGAAATAAATCCCCGTTGATGTCCTTGGTGAAAAGTGTAGTGTCCACCCTCCCGATCTTGAATCCTTGCATGACTAGGAAATCCCTAAGACGTTCATACCATGCCCTAGGTGCTTGCTTGAGCCCATAGAGCGCCTTGTGTAACCTATACACATGGTTAGGATTCCTCGGATCTTCAAACCCGGGAGGTTGCTCAACGAAAACAAGCTCGTTAATATAACCATTGAGGAAGGCACTTTTCACATCCATTTGATAAAGCATAATATTGTGATGTGAAGCAAAAGCTAGGAGTATGCGAATAGCTTCTAACCGTGCGACCGGGGCAAAAGTCTCTCCAAAATCTAGTCCTTCTACTTGTGAAAAACCCTTGGCCACAAGCCTTGCCTTGTTGCGGACCACCACGCCATTTTCGTCTTGCTTGTTGCGGTACACCCACTTTGTTCCGATGACGTTCTTGTTCTTGGGTCGCTCCTCCAATACCCAAACTTCATTTCGGGTGAAGTTGTTGAGTTCTTCTTGCATAGCCATCACCCAATTGGGATCTTGGAGTGCTTCCTCAATATTTGTGGGTTCTACACACGAAACAAAAGAGTAGTGCTCACAAAATGAAGCAACATGGCGAGAACGAGTACTTACTCCCCGTGACGGACTTCCGATGATTTGATCCATCGGATGAGCCTTGGAGATGCGCCCATGCCTCATAAGAGGTTGTGAGGCACTTGGTGGTAGTGAGGCATCTTGCTCGTCTTGTGGTTGGACTTGACCTTGGACTTCTTATTCTTCTTGGTGTTGTGTGGCATGTGAATCTTGCATTGGCAATTGATCATTTTTCTCTTCTTCTTCATCAATTTGAGGCGTCATGGAGGTGTTGATGTTGGAACTTGAGGCTCCCCCTTGATCATGGCTTTCTCTAACTTTGGGCTTGATGTCTCCTATGGTCATGTTCTTCATAGCTTCTCGTAGAGGCTCATCATCTATATCATCATGACCAAAACTCTCCTCTTGGGAGCCATTAGTCTCATCAAACTCAACATCACAACTTTCTTCAACTAACCCGGAGGTTTGGTTGAATACTCGATATGCTTTTGAGTTTGACGCATAACCTAGAAAGATGCCAACATCACACCTTCTTTCAAACTTACCAAGCCTTTTCTTGCGGTAGATGTAGCACTTGCACCCGAAGACTCGGAAGTAGGAGATGTTGGGCTTTCTCCCAATGAGGAGCTCATATGGGGTCTTTTGAAGTAGTCGATGAAGGTAGACCCTATTTGCGGCATGGCACGCCGTGTTGATTGCTTCGGCCCAAAACTTTTCCGACGTGCCATAGTCATCAAGCATTGCTCTTGCAAGGGTGATGAGAGTCTTGTTCTTCCTTTCAACGACACCATTTTGTTGAGGGGTGTATGTGGCCGAAAACTCGTGCTTCACGCCTTCACGATCACACCACTCCCCAATGTTGTAGTTTTTGAACTCGGTGCCGTTGTCACTCCGGACCTTGATGATAGGAAGTTGAAATTCCCTTTGCGCTCGTTTAGCGAAGGTCTTGAAGATTTCCGGAGTTTCACCCTTGTCACTTAGAAACAGTGTCCAAGCATACCGAGAGTAGTCATCAACAATGACAAGACAATAAAGGTTACCGCCAAGACTTTGGTATGTGGACGGTCCGAAGAGGTCCATGTGAAGTAGTTCAAGTGGCTTGGAGGTTGACACCATTGTCTTTATCGGATGGTGTGAAGCAACTTGCTTCCCAGCTTGACATGCGCTGCAAAGCTTGTTCTTTTCGAATGTGACATCCTTCACGCCGGTCACCATCCCAAGCTTGAATGACTTCTTGAGCTTGCTCATCCCAATGTGAGCAATGCGCCGATGCCATAGCCATCCCAAACTTGTCTTGGTGAAAAGACAAGTGGTCAAGCTAGCATCCTTGTTGGAGAAGTCCACCAAGTAAAGATGTCCATGCCGAAAACCTTTGAATATTAGTTCTTTGCTTGATTCACTAGTCACCACAACACCATTCTTGTCAAATGTGCACGTTAGTCCAAGATCACATAATTGTGCAATAGAAAGTAAATTGAAACTAAGAGACTTAACGTAAAGCACATTAGAGATAGACAAATCATGAGAAATGGCAATTTTACCCAAACCAATTACCTTCCCCTTTGAGTTATCACCAAAGGTGACTTGTTCATGATTGCCGGGGTTCTCTATGGAGGTGAACATACCATCATTGCCGGTCATATGTTGAGTGCACCCACTATCGAGTACCCAATGCTTTCCTCCGGCTTTGTAGTTCACCTACACACATGAAGTTAGTTTTTGAGTTTAGGAACCCAAGCCAACTTAGGTCCTTGTATGTGTGATACAAGTGATTTTGGGACCCAAAGTTGCTTGGGGAGCTTCCCCTTCATGCCCTTGATGTCTTTGCCGATGAACCTTGCCTTCACCTTTCCACCTACTTTGCTAAATAGATAGTGATAATCATTGAAAGTAGATTTGTAGTTAGGAGGCAATTTGGGAGAAGGACGGTTGGGAAGAGGACACTCCCTTGTGTGATGTCCGGTGACCTCACAATGTTGGCAATAGGAACCAACTTCCTTGATGAAGCTTGTCCTAAGCTCCGGTGAGGGCACCTTTCCTTTGTTGGGCACCGGGAAGGATCCAAGTCCCCTCTTGTGGAAGCCTTTAGCTTGTTGGTAGAGGATTTCCTTGTGCTTGTCCTCTCCCTTAGAAAGTCTTGCCACACTAGTGCGAAGACTTTCAATTTCGTCCATTAGCTCCTTCTCCCTAGGGCTTGCTTTCAAAGGTAAAGACTCATCCAAAATATTAGTGGCATGTGAATTAGGTGATATTTTGCCATCAAGGGTTTCTTTCTTTGTGTTTTTCACTTTAAGTTCAATCGCTTCATAAGCAAGGTTAAGCACTTCATGTTCTTGAACCAACTCATTGTGCTTTGCCAAGAGTGCTAAGTTAGCTAAGTCAAGCTCATGATACTTAAGCTTGATTTGAGCATTCTCCTCCTCGATTTGCTTAACATTTGATTTGAGCGTGTCATGCTCTTTAAGTATGGTTACATACTTATCATGCAAATCGAGGTTGGCACTTTCAAGCTTAGCTCGAGCTAGCTCAAGAGCCTTAACCTTAGCCTTTTCCCTATTTATAATGGCATGATATTCATTAATCATAGATGCTAATTCATCGGGTGAAAGCTCATCATCATCATCGCTAGAATCTTCACATACCTTTGAGTTACCTTTCGCCATTAGGCACATGGGAGGTGGACGAAGATGTGAGTCATCCTTGTTGACGATGGCGAGGCCCGCCAAGTTTTCTTCATCTTCACTATCTTCGTCGCTTGACTCTTCATCCGTGATCCACTCATTGGCTTCACACATGAAGACCTTTTGAGGCCCTCTTCTCTTCTTTGGAAAGAGCTTGGTTTTCTTGCCTTTGTCAAATTTCTTCTTTCCAAAAGAACGCTTGGGCTTAACCTCCTCTTCATCATCACTTTCTTCTAGCTTGTAATGCTTCCCATTTTCCTTCCTTTTGTCCGGTCTAGGACAATCATATGATATGTGGACTAGATCACCATAATTGTAGCACGTCTTATTTTCATCTTTTCTTGGCAAGAAGGCTTTCCTTTTAGGATCAAAAGAGTATCCCTTCTTTGCAATCTTGGAGTTGAGGCGTGAGAATTTCCTCATGATCAAGGCAAGTTCATCATCATCTTCGCTTGTTTCTTGCTCTTCTTCACTTGAGCTAGGCTCAACCACTTTCTTCTTCTTGGGAGTTGTTTTCTTGGTTGAAGCCTTGAGGGCAATGGTTTTTGATGATGACTCCTCCATCATTCCAAGTACGCTCATCTCATGAGCATGGATTTCTCCAATGAGCTCCGAAACTTCAATGTTGTCTAGTGACTCTTTTTGGAGCATTGAATTGATAATGTTGTACTTGGGCTTGGGTAGAAGCATGAGGATCTTGCGATTTATAAGTCCCTTGCCAAGAGAAGCGATATCAAGTGCGTTAATTTCCTCAATGAGCACATTTAAACGAGAAAACATTTGATTAACATTTTCATGAGGAAACATCTTAAATTCATCATATTTTGATTTAAGCATGTGATATTTGAGTTCTTTGACACGAGATGAGCCCTCATGTATTTCAACTAGACATGCCCAAATTTCACATGCTTTTTCCTTGCTAGCCTAGAGATTCCAATCACTAGCCTAGAGATTCCAATCACCAAGAATGGACGCACACAAGCTTCTCTCTAGCTAGATATAACCTATAGTTGGATTACAAGAGGTTTTGAAGTGTGGAAGTGGTAGCTCTTGGTCTTGAATGCTTGAGAATGTGTAGTGAGCTTCAGGAGATCAAGACTTTTCGAAATGGCCGGTTGGAGGGGTATTTATAGCCAGCCCACACGAGATAGCCGTTGGAAAAGTGGGCAGACTTTGTCAGTTAACATCGGATCCTCCGATGCACCCCTTTATATGATCATCGGTCGAATTCCAAATTAGCTGATGTCATGTGTCAGATGTGACCGTTGGATATAACCGTTGGATTTTTTAATCGACCGATGTTACTTCAATTTATCATCGGATGATCCGGTGAGTTGATCTTCAGAATTGGGTCAGAAATATTGTCTCTGTTGAATTTGACCGATGTACACTTACTTTCTCATCGGATGATCCGGTGTGTATATCTTCAGAATAACTCAGATATCATCCTTCGCGTGAACTCAACCGATGTGCCACTTCCTTCACATCGGATGATCCGGTGAGTACTGGGATCTGAGGTCTTCTTCTTCTGCCAACTCAAACTCTACCGATGTAGCCATTTTGCAAGACATCGGATGATCCGGTGAATGCAACTTGTTTGCTTCGAGTTGTTTTGAGTTGATCTTTTAGAATCCTCTCGAGTGACCTCTTTGACACTTGTTTGAAATGATATTACGATGAGGTGTGAGCTCCTTGTGTTGCCAATTTTGATAAAGTAGAGTCGTTGTATGATTTCTTCATTTAGTTTTCATGAGTATCGAATAACCCCTTAGAATGGATCGTTGAGGGGTCTCCATTTGTATCCAATGAGCAGTAGATGGTGTGAATAGATAGTTCATTAACGGTTGATGTGATATATGTGAAACCTCGCATCCACAAACTCATTAGTAATAACGAACGGTTGTCATTAATCACCAAAACCATATCTCACGGGGGCCTAGATGCTTTCAGAGAGGTCTCGAGATCTTGGAGAATCCCTCAATAAACCGTCGATAGTATCCAGCCAATCCCAAAAAGCTTCGAACTTCCCCGACATTTTCAGGGGTTTTCCACTTCTGGATATCCTCGATTTTGGCGGGATCTACGGAGATTCCTCCCTCCGAGATGATATGTCCTAAAAAGGGAACTCTCTTCAGCCAAAACTCACACTTGCTCAATTTGGCATATAGTTGTTGTTCTCTCAGCCTCTGTAACACCAACCTTAGATGTTTCTCATGTTCTTCTTCATTTTTGGAGAAGACGAGAATATCATCTATGAAAACCACCACAAATTTGTCCAGATATTCCATGAATACCTTGTTCATGAGGTACATGAAATATGCCGGGGCATTGGTTAGCCCGAAAGGCATGACAGTGTATTCATACAGTCCGTACCGAGATACGAAAGCTGTCTTGGGAATATCAGATTGCCTTATCTTGAGTTGGTGATATCCCGACCTGAGATCAATTTTCGAGAACACACAAGCTCCCCTCAACTGATCAAACAAGTCTTCAATGCGGGGTAATGGGTACTTGTTCTTAATGGTTACCTCATTCAAGGCACGGTAATCCACGCATAACCTTTGGGTTCCGTCTTTCTTAGGCACAAATATCACCGGAGCTCCCCATGGTGAGGAACTAGGGCGAATATACCCCTTCTCCGTCAATTCTCTCAAATGATCCTTGAGCTCTTCTAGCTGCTTGGAGTCCATTCGATAAGGTCTCTTGTATATCGGGGCTGTTCCCGGTACTAGCTCAATTGCGAATTCCACGTCACGGTCGGGAGGCATACCTGGCAACTCCTCCGGAAAAACATCTGGATATTCCCTGATAGTCCTGATTTCCTCAACTTTCACCTCCACTTGATTTAATTTAATGTCCCTCCTAGGCTCGTGTATTATTATGAACTTTACTTTGGTGCCACTGGGGTGAGTTAGTTCCACCGTTCTGGTCGAACAATGGATGATTCCTTCATGTTTGGTCAACCAATCCATACCCAAAATAATCTCTATCCCTTGTGAATCTATCACTATGAGGTTAGCCGTAAATACTACCCCATTAATGTCTAGGTTCACTTTGGGACACACTTGTCTTGTCCTTATTTCTCCTCCTGGAGAGTTTACCGCTAGCATATGGTTCATTTGTGTGGTTGCTAGGTCATGTTTCTTAACAAACCCTTGAGCAATGAATGAGTGGGTAGCACCAGAATCAAACAGCAGAGTTGCAAGGTGTAAATTGGCAGGAAACTTACCAACTACCACGTCGGGTGCCTCTTGTGCTTCCTCCATAGTGACGTGGTTCACCCGTCCTCTCATTACATTCTGCTGTTGTGGCGGCGCAGGCTTCTTCTTCGGGCATTTATGGGCGTAGTGCCCCACTTCGCCACAGCTGAAACATTGCACCCCAATCTTAGATGCTTGGCCCTTGTTGTCTTGGGGTTGGTTTGGGGATCCTTGCACTGCTGGTCGAGGTGGATATGCGGGGCGAGGCTGCTGCACAAACTGACGTGGCGGCTGTGCAGGTGCTGCGGGTGGCCTGTAGTTTGGGTTGTACCCTCTTGGTGCTGAATAGGGTACCGCAGCACGGCTCGTCTGCCCCGTAGGTTGCTGCATCATACGTGGGCGGGTATTGCTCCCTGAGGCCTGATGTGACCACCCCCGCCTTCCTCTTATTCTCATTTTCCAGGGCCTTTAGCTTCCTTTCCACCACAAACGCTCTGTCCACCATCTTTTGAAAGCTTTCATACTCATTTGAGGACATTGCACACTGCATTTCTGCGGTAAGCCCTTCCACGAAACAATCTTGTTTCTGCTCATCAGTCTCTATGTCTCGTGGAGCATAACGGGATAGTTGAGTAAATTTAGTGAGGTATTCCCTCACCGTCATGTTTCCCTGCTGCAGTCCCAGAAACTCTTTCCTCTTGTTTTTGAGTTCACCTCTTGGGATGTAGTGATTGCGGAAGCTACGCTTGAACTCTTCCCAAGTGATGTTCTCAGGGTCATGATGGGCGGCCACGTAGGCGGTCCACCAATCAGCAGCAGGTCCCTGCAATTGATGAGAGGCAAACAGCACCCTCTCATACCCTTGGTATTGTATTATCCTCATCTTACTTTCAATGGTCTTCAGCCAATCATCTGCCTCCAGAGGTTCAGCAGCACTTGCAAACTTTGGAGGTTGAGTTCCTAGAAACTCACTCAACCTTGGTTGGCGTGGTGCAGCTTGTGGAGGTGGAACTTGATGCAAGTTTGCCACCACTTGAGTCAAGTTCTGGATAAGCTGATTTTGATTCTCCAGCATTTGGTGGAGAGGATCAACTTCTTCACGGCGACCACCCCTGTCCTGGCCTCCAGAAAGATGAGGGTTGCATGCCTCATCATTGTTGTTGGCAGGGTTGGCAGCACGTCCTTTTCCTCTTCCGGCGATCTGGCAGAATCAACAAATGTTAATTTGATACCATTTAGTATCGTCTTACTACTTTTATTTGTTGGTACTTTGAGGTGTTAAGGCTTTGTTAAGATTTTACGAGGGTTTATATCTCACACCAAATAAATGCACTATTATTTCCTGTGGGTTCACACACCAAAGCAAAACAATCTGAAGACGAGGCTGTGGACAATTGCTCATGGCTTCCACAACTCACGTCACACACCAAGCATTATCACACCATTAACTACGTAACGACTCGACTACTCGACCTCTTGCTAGCTAGGGGAAAGACTCTACACTACTCGTCCTCTTGAGCTGGCTCCTCGGGATCTTCCTCCTCATTTCGGCTACCTTCTGACTCTGCTTTGGGTGGGGAGGCTGCTGGTGGAGAAGTGCGACGACGCCTGATTGCTCGGCGATCCGGGGAGTCAGGAGTCCATGGATCACTCACGGTGACACACAGTTCATTCCCATCTCCTCTTTCTCTCGCCTTTAAGCAAGCTCGCAGCAACGCCTCCGTTTCCTTCAGGGTGCCTCGAACATCCTGAAGCTCTTGTTGACACTCCTGCAGTCGAGTGCTGAGCATAGCAGCATCCTCCAAGCACAAGTCCATGTGCTCATGGGAAGTCCCTTGCTGCACCGGTGGGTACTTGTACTCCGTGGTACCACTCTCACATTGGAGGACATACATGTACTCAGTTTTGTCCAAGTGGCGACGATAGATGTGACTCTGGCAGGTGATGGCCTCCCAGGTGACATCTTTCTCCGCGTCAACTTGTGTTGCTCGACAAGCTGGAGAGTGGTGAATCTTAAGCAGCTGATTCTCGTGTATAATCCTCATCTCCGAACTCCATTCTTCCCTCTTCTCACGGATGGTCCTGGTGGAGTTATAGTGGATGATTAGCTTGCCCGTATTGCCGGCGGCTTCGAGCATACGTCGAAGACGGCGCAACAAATCTCCTACTGCCAATCCGTAGGAAAGGTACGTCACTGGACGACTCTCCTCTCTTTCGGCAAGGGCAACTACGGAAACTCTCCCTCCTGTGGACTTACGAGCGGTGCGAATCATGCGAATCCATCTAAAACAAAAGAATTTAAAATTAGGTTAGATAAAATCTCAAACAAAAATCCTATTTTGAATGAAAGTTGGGGTAAGATGAAGAAAATGACTCCTTTAATAACACTTTTCCACCCACACCTTGGAAAATAGTTTTAAGAAAATAGGGCCCTTAAATACGTCCATTTCTACCTAGGTCCACGTTCCTACGGGCAACCTTGGCTCTGATACCACCTCTGTCACACCCGGTTTTTCCGAAGAACAACCAAGTGAATGTCACATGTATGCCAGGATCATTTTCTCATACATGTGATGACAAATAGTGAAGCATCATTTATTACAAGCCAGGTGTCGAATATAAGTAAGTCTTACATAGTAAATGTCTCGATGGACAATAATAAGTTCATCACAAGTAAATAAACTAGCAGCGGTATATTATTCTTTAGGGCTCCATTACAGGCGTTGCCCGGGGGTCTTCATGAACCTAAAAACCTTCCTCGGGTCCAAAATCTTGGTCATTATACACCACCTCATTATCTTGACCTGAGCAGCAATATAAACCAACAAATATGCAAGGTTGAGTACCAATGGTACTCAGCAAGTGTGGGAAAATTATATCATGCATGGCTAGAACAAGGAGAGGTTGAACTCATGGTTAAAGCACTACGCAATTAATACCTATCACCTTAGCTTATTAAGCACCTACATTACTACACAGGTGAAATGGTCCCAATCTCCCATCCCATCATCATAATCCAATAACCATAACATCATTTCCAATGTTAAGCTCCCCGCTTAACTTCCAAAACAATCAATCCTCTAATCATGAATAAGTCCAGGCCGCTCTTAACCGTGAGCACGACTGTCAAGACAGTTTTGACTCTGCAGAGTTTGTACCACTGTACCCACAAGTAGTGATTTCATCCGCCGTTGCCGGGTGGACTAAAAGAACCTCCATTATGCCAGTGGCTACGATCCACATTCACACTTCCCAGGTGTGCGGCCAAGAGATCACTACGAAGCCTTTACAAAGGGATTCCCGACGAGCGTGGGCCCACTGAGGTTTCACCCCTAACAGCATACAAGAGGCTCCAACCCCGCTGCAGTGACCCCCTCTTGAGCCTTGCGGTTCATATGGTAGTCCAGCTGACACCCACTCCCCGCACCATCCAACACACCCATACTACGCCGGGGATACACCTAATTAATTGGCCAAGCTGCCCCATCTCAGCATGTGGTTGGCACTGTAAAGCCGGGTTACATGCTCCATGAACCGGTCCTTAGGATCCAGGCAAATACTAAACACAAACCCAAGTCTCGTGCACCCAGCACACAACCAAAACATCCAACTTGCCTTGATTCCTACCTCTACATAACTCACAATAACTCATTCAAGAGTATGGTAATATAAACTGATGATCTCATTTCCCAAATATCCCATTCTAAGCATGGCTAAGCAAATGCATGTAAATAAATGACATGACAAAATAAATCCCAACCCAAGCTACAAGGAAACAAGGTAATGCAATTCTAGGGAAACTTTCCTAGCATGAGTTTCATATTTCATTTGACAATGCAAATAATTCTATCTACACATCCTAGCATAGGATCAAAGTGGTCAAGGACACTTGCCTCCTTCTTGCTGCTCTTGAAATTGGTAGTCCTGATCTTGGAAAGGGTTAACTTGCTCTTGAACAGGTTCTACTTCATACCATCACACATAGCAAAAGAAAAACAACAATCATAAGACATAGTCCACACTTCTTACTTCATTCAAACCACACATTCATATTTATAAAAGTTCTTTACCATTATATGTGTTGTGGTTACTTTATGTGTGTTGAGTTGTGGCTTGCATGCACTTTTAACCATGTGTATATGATTCCTACTTTTGTGTCCACCTTTATACTTTCATACTATTTATATGGGTTTCCAATAAATTTCTTATATTCAACTACTTCACCTTTTTACTACCAAGTGTGTATGAAAAGTATTATTATTCCCCATATGTGCTTTCAGAATTTCTACCAACCCTAAACTGAATTCTTTGTATTTTAGAAACTCCATTTATCATTTACTAGTTGCTATATTTTCAGATTTATATTCCTATGCATAATTGTGTATTTTATTATTAAATTAGTAATACACATCATCTAAACAGTATAGGTTCTGGTCCTAAATAATTTAATAACATATTTTGACCTTGGCTTCTGATGTAGACTATTTCATAATTATTTTCCATATTTTTCTATAACTATTCTTTACTTAAAAATGTGTCCCTATACTAATAAATGTGAATAATAGATGAAACAGATTTATTTCAGCCCAAAAATATATTTTTATCTCACTCCAAAGTTTTCTAAGTACTGAGAAAGTTTTTAATTAATTTTGACAATTATGTTTGTCCCCCTTTTTAATTTTCAAACACTAGTTACATATCCAATTTTCTAAATTAAATACTAAACCAGTGCTAAAATAATGAATTCACCCCATTACAGGGTCTATAATATTATTTTCATAATTTCCAGGGGTCTAGCTACACTTATCAGAGGTGTTTTTCCTAATTTCTATTAAGTCCAGGGGCTAAAACTGATTTTTAAATGAATTTACATGATTTTCTGAAGTTCCAAGGGCTAGATCTGAAGTTTCCGGGGCTAGCTCTCAATTCCAGAGAACCCCAGGGGGTAGCACGTAAGAATTCCTGTCTTTATAACGCGGGGCTGACGTGGACCGTCTGATTTTAAACCGACGGCTGAGATTATAACATCGAACCGGTACGCGGGGTTTTAAAGTCTACCGTGCGATTTAAAATAAACGGCGCACAAGCGGCCACGTCGCTCTGATCGAGCGCGGGCGGCGCTGCCGGCGGCGCACGGCGGCGGGAAGCGGCGATCTCGCCGGAAAGTTTCGGATCCTCGAGAATTCTGCCTAGAACTGTGATCTTATGGCCTAGATCGGTAGAGGGGAGGTCAGGGATCTCACCTCGGAGGTTTTCTCGAGCTCGGGGGTCCTGGAAAGTGCTCGGCGGCGAGGTCCGAGGCAAAACCACGGCGAAGCTCGTCGGCGCTGTGTTTACACCGTAAGTCTCCGAGTTTTCTGCACCTGCAAAGCTCCCCGGAGGCGGTGGATCAAGACCAGCGAGTTAGATCAGAGTTTCCGAGCTTAGATCGGCCAGAATTCACCGGCGAAGTCTCGGTGCTCACCGGAGTGAAAATCGGCGATCGCGTGAGAAAAACTGATCGGGGCTGGGGTTTTTATAGCCGGGGGAGGGCGGTGGGTCTGTTGTGATCGAGTTGGAGTCCTCTGGGACCGGAATTCGGGCTGCGGGACGGGTTTTCCGATCGGTTAAGATCGCGCGCGCTCGGGGAAAAGTCCGGGGTCGCGGGGTTAGGGATGACAGGCGGGTCCCACCCGTCTGTGAGAGGCAGCGCGGCTCGCGCGGGGGCGGGCTGGCGCGGGGAAAGCTGGGCCGGCTGGCGGTTTCGGCCCACGTGCGGTTTTTTTCCCGTTTTCTCTTTTTCTTTTTCCATTTCTTTTCTGTTTTGAGTCTAATTTGAATTCCAGTTTGAATTTGAATTTTGCAAAACATGCAACACGTCCAAAAATTTTTAAATTACCCTCTGAACATGGTTTAGAGTTTTGAAGCAAAAATTTGGGGTGTTACACTTCTCCACCAGCAGCCTCCCCACCCAAAGCAGAGTCAGAAGGCAGCCGAAATGATGAGGAAGATCCCGAGGAGCCAGCCCAAGAAAATGAGTAGTGTAGAGTCCTTCTCTTAGCTAGCAAGATGTCGAATAGTTAAGTCGTTACGTTATGTTAATGGTGTGTTAATGCTTGGTGTGTGACGTGAGTTTTGGAAGCCATGAGCAATTGTCCACAGCCTCGTCTTTAGATTGTTTTGCTTTGGTGTGTGAACCCACATAAAATAATATTGCATTTATTTTTGTGTGAGAAATGAACCCTCAGAAAAGTATAACAAAGCCTCAACACTTCAAAGTACAAACAAATGAAAGTAGTAAGATGATACTAAATGCTTTCAAATTAACACTGGTTGATTCTGCCAGATGGCCGGAAGAGGAAAAGGACGTGCTGCCAACCCCGCCAACAACAACGATGAGGCATGCCACCCTCATCTTTCTGGAGGCCAGGACCGGGGTGGTTGCCGTGAAGGAGTTGATCCCCTCCACCAAATGCTGGAGAATCAAAATCAGCTCATCCAGAACTTGACTCAAGTGGTGGCCAACTTGCATCAAGTTCCACCTCCCCAAGCTGCACCACGCCAACCAAGGTTGAGTGAGTTCCTAGGAACTCAACCTCCAAAGTTTGCAAGTGCTGCTGAACCTCTAGAGGCAGATGATTGGTTAAAGACCATTGAAAGCAAGATGAGGATCATACAGTGCCAAGGGTATGAGAGGGTGCTGTTTGCCTCTCATCAATTGCATGGACCTGCTGCTGATTGGTGGACCGCCTACGTGGCTTCTCATCATGACCCTGAGAACATCACTTGGGAAGAGTTCAAGCGTAGCTTCCGCAACCATTACATCTCAAGAGGTGAACTCAAAAACAAGAGGAAGGAGTTTTTGGGACTGCAGCAGGGAAACATGGCGGTGAGGGAATACCTCACTAAATTTACTCAACTATCCCGTTATGCCCCACGAGACATAGGGACTGATGAGCAGAAACAAGATTGTTTCGTGGAAGGGCTTACCGCCGAAATGCAGTGTGCGATGTCCTCAAATGAGTATGAAAGCTTCCAAAAGATGGTGGACAGAGCACTTATGGTGGAAAGGAAGCTGAAGGCCTTGGAAACTGAGAACAAGAGGAAGGCCAGGTGGTCACATCTAGCCTCAGGGAGCAACACTCGCCCACGTCTGATGCAGCAATCTGCAGGGCAGACGAACCATGCTGCAGTACCCTACTCAGCACCAAGAGGGTACAACCCGAACTACAGGCCTTCCGCAGCACCAGCGCAGCCACAACGTCAGTTTGTACAGCAGCCTCACCCCGCATATCCACCTCGACCAGCAGTACAGGGACCTCCAAATCAACCCCAAGACAGCAAAGGCCAGACACCTAAGGTTGGGGTGCAATGTTTTAGCTGCGGTGAAGTGGGGCACTACGCCCATAAATGCCCAAAGAGAAAGCCCGCACAGCCACAACAGCAGACTGTGATGCGAGGACGGGTGAACCACGTCACTATGGAGGAAGCGCAAGAGGCACCCGACGTGGTAGTTGATAAGTTTCCTGCCAATTTACACCTTGCAACCCTGCTGTTTGATTCTGGTGCTACCCACTCGTTCATTGCTCAAGGGTTTGTTAAGAAGCATGACCTAGCAACAACACAAATGAACCATATGCTAGCAGTAAATTCTCCAGGAGGAGAAATAAGGACAAGACAAGTGTGTCCCAAAGTGAACCTAGACATTAATGGGGTGGTATTTACTGCTAACCTCATAGTGATAGATTCACAAGGGATAGATATTATCTTGGGTATGGATTGGTTGACAAAACATAACGGAATCATCCATTGTTCGACCAGAACGGTGGAACTAACTCACCCTAGTGGCACAAGAGTAAAGTTCATAACAATACACGAGTTTAGGAGGGACATTAAATTAAATCAAGTTGAGGTGAAAGTTGGGGAAATCAGGACCATCAGGGAATATTCAGATGTTTTTCCGGAGGAGTTGTCAGGTATGTCTCCCGATCGTGAAGTGGAATTCGCAATTGAGCTAGTACCTTGAACAGCCCCGATATACAAGAGACCTTATCAGATGGACCCAAGCAGCTAGAAGAACTCAAGGATCATTTAAGAGAATTGTTGAAGAAGGGAATCACATTCACCTGGACGCCACAGTGCGAGACGAGTTTTCAGGAGCTAAAGAAAAGATTGACCACAGCCCCAGTGTTGGTTATGCCAGATATGCAGAAGAATTTCACAGTGTACTGCGATGCCTCTAGAAACGGGTTGGGATGTGTTCTCATGCAAGAAGGGCATGTCGTGGCATATGCATCCCGGCAGCTTCGGAAGCACGAGAAAAACTATCATACACATGACTTAGAACTAGCCACAGTGGTACACGCGTTGAAAATTTGGCGACACTATTTGATGGGGAAAAGGACAGAGATATATACGGATCATAAGAGTTTAAAGTACATTTTCACACAGCCAGATCTCAACCTCAGACAAAGGAGATGGTTAGAGCTAATCAATGACTTTGATGTGGGCATCAACTATCATCCTGGGAAAGCAAACGTCGTGGTCGATGCTTTAAGTCGGAAAGTGCAGGTCAATAAGTTGAGCTTGAAGGACATGACTGCAGAATTGAAGGACGAGGTTATAAGGCTCAATCTATGCCTGGTAAATAGTGGGGAAGCCATCGCCATGGAAGTGGACTCCACACTAGAGCAAGACATACGCGAGGGTCAAAAGGATGACGAGAAGATACAAGAAATCAGGCAACTCATCAAGGAAAATAAAGCCCCTGGTTTCAGAGAGGATGAACAAGGAACGGTGTGGCACGGGAAAAGAATCTGTGTGCCTGAAGTAAAAGAGATTCGTGAATTGATTTTGAAGGAGGCTCACGATTCCGACTATTCCATCCATCCTGAGAGTACGAAGATGTACCAGGACCTCAAGAGCAGGTATTGGTGGTATGGCATGAAGCGAGATGTCGCGGAACATGTTGCCCCATGTGACACATGTCAGTTGGTGAAAGCAGAACATCAACGACCCGCGGGATTATTGCAACCACTCAAAGTGCCTGAATGGAAATGGGAAGAAATCGGTATGAATTTCATAGTGGGATTGCCTAGGACCCAATCAGGATATGATTCAATATGGGTCATCATCGACTGGCTAACCAAGGTGGCTCATTTCATCCCCGTGAAAGAAAGCTACAGCAGATCCAAATTGGTAGAATTGTACATGTCAAGGATCGTATGTTACCATGGAGTACCAAAGAAGATTGTGTCGGATCGAGGGACACAGTTCACCTCAAGGTTCTGGCAGAAGTTGCACGAAACCATGGGAACCCATATGAACTTTAGTTCTACCTATCATCACCAAACTGACGGGCAGACGGAAAGAACGAATCAGATCCTTGAAGATATGCTGAGGGCATGTGCACTCAAAAACAATAGGAGTTGGGACAAGAACTTACCGTATGCGGAGTTTTCCTATAACAACAGCAATCAAGCTAGTATGAAGATGTCACCGTTTGAAGCCTTGTACGGGAGGAAGTGCAGAACTCCCCTATTTTGGAACCAAACGGGGGAAAGTAAAGTGTTTGGTCCAGAAGTACTACAAGAAGCTGAGGCGAAGGTGAGGGAAATTCGCAACAATTTGAGGATAGCACAGACACGCCAAAAGAGCTATGCCAATGTACGAAGAAGAGAGCTCGTTTTCAACGTGGGAGACTATGTCTATCTCAAGGTGTCCCCTATCAGAGGACTTCGTCGGTTCAAGGTGAAAGGGAAGTTGTCACCTCGATACATCGGACCCTTTCAAGTTCTGGAGAGGAAAGGCGAAGTGGCGTATCAACTGGAATTACCGGCTCGTCTATCGGATGTGCACGATGTATTCCATGTGTCACAACTCAAGAAATGCTTGAGAACGCTTGAAGAGGTGTTACCAATGAATGAAGTGGACGTAGCTGAGGATTTGTCTTATGCCGAGCAACCATACAAGATTTTGGAGACAATGGAACGCCTCACCAGAAATAAAAGAATCCGGATGTGCAAGGTGCAGTGGAAGCATCACTCAGAAGAGGAAGCCACCTGGGAGCGGGAAGATGAGCTCAAGGCACAATTTCTGGAATTGTTTTCTTAGAACCACCAATCTCGAGGACGAGATTTCTTTTAAAGGAGGGTAGAGCTGTAACACCCCAAAAATCTTGTTAAGACCCTAAATCATGTTAAGAGGGGAATTTAAAATTTTTTGGACGTGTTGCATGTTTTGCAACAATTTAAATTCAAACTGGAATTCAATTTAAATTCAAAACAGAAAAGAAATAGAAAAAGAAAAAAAAAGAAAACAGAAAAAACCGGCCAGTGGGCCGAAACCCACCAGCCGGCCCAACCAGCACCGCGCCAGCCCGCAGCCGCGCGCGCCTCTTCCTCCCACTGACAGGCGGGGCCCGCCAGCCCTTCTTCTACCTCGCGCCCGCGCCGGGACTCTCTCACTCCGAATCCAAACCGACCCGGATTTCTGCGAATCCCAGCTGAATTTCGATCGGGGGCGAGGCAAACTCGATCTAAACCATCCCGCCGCCCTTCCCCGTCTATAAAAACCCCGGCCTCGTTCTGTTTTTCCCACGCGATCCGTCGATTTTACTCCGGTGAGAAACCGAGCCTTCTCCGGCGAATTCTGGCCGATCTAAGCTCGGAAATTCCGATCTAACTCGCTGGTCTTGATCCACCGCCTCCGGGGAACCCTGCAGGTGCAGAAAACTCGGTGACTTGCGGTTCAAACACAGCGTTGACGAGCCTCGTCGTGGTTTTACTTCGGACCTCGTCGCCGACCGCCTTCCAGGACCTCCGAGCTCAAGAAAACCCCCGAGGTGAGATCCCCGACCTCTCCTCCACCAATCTATGCCATAAGATCACAGTTCTAGGAAGAATTCTCGAAGATCCGAAAGTCTCCGGCGAGATCGCCGCCTCCCGCCACCGTGCGCCGCCGGGCAGCGCCGCCCGCGCTCGATCAGAGCGACGTGGCCGCTTGTGCGCCGTCTATTTTAAATCGCAGGGTAGACTTTAAATCCCCGCGTATCGGTTCGGCGTTATAATCTCAGCCGTTTGTTTTAAATCGGACGATCCACGTCAGCCCCGCGTTATAAAGACTGGAAATCTTACGTGCTACCCCCTGGGGTTCTCGGGAAATAAGAGCTAGCCCCGGAAACTTCTGATCTAGCCCCTGGAACTTCAGAAAATCATGTAAATTTATTTAAAAATCAGTTTTAGCCCCTGGACTTAATAAAATTAGGAAAAACTCCTCTGTTATGTATAGCTAGACCCCTGAAAATTTTTAAAATAATATTATAGACCCTGTAGTGGGGTGAGTTTACCTTTTTAGCCCTGTTTAATATTTAATTTAGGAAATTGAATATGTGGCTAGTGTTTAAAATTTAAAAAGTGGGACAAATATATTGTCAAAATTAAATAAAAAACTTTCTCAGTATTTAGAAAACTTTGGAGTGAGATAAAAATATATTTTGGGTTGAAATGAATCTGTTTAATTTATTATTCACATTTATTAGTTATAGGGACACATTTTTAAGTAAAGAATAGTTCTGGAAAATAGGGAAAATAATTGTAAAATAGTTTACATCAGAGGAAAAGGTCAAAATATATTAGTAAATATTTTAGATCAGAACCTATTCTGTTTAGATGATGTGTCTTGTTATTTTCTTAATAAAGTTCACATTTAGACATAGGAAATAAATCTGAAAATATAGCAACTAGTAAATGATAAATGGAATTCTAAAATTCAAAGAATTCAGTTTAGGGTTGGTAGAAATTCTGAAGACACATATGGAGAAGGAAAATACCTTTCATGCATACTTGGTAGCTAAAATGTGTAGTAATTGAATATAAGGAATTTATTTAAATTGGAAACTCATATATATAGTATGTAAGTATAAATGTGAACACAAAAGTAGGAATCATACACACATGATTAAAAGTGCATGCAAGCCACAAATCAACACACATAGAGTAACCACAACACATATAATGGTGAATGACTTTTATAAATATGAATGTGTGGTTTGAATAAAGTGGAAGTGTGAACTATGTCTTATGGATTGTTATTTTTCTTTTGCTATGTGTGATGGTATGATGTAGAACCTGCTCAAGAGCAAGTTATTCCTTTCCAAGATGAGGACTACCCATTTCAAGAGCAGCTGGAAGGAGGCAAGTGTCCTTGACCACTTTGATCCTATACTAGGATGTGTAGATAGAATTATTTGCATTGTCAAATGAAATATGAAACCCATGCTAGGAAGTTTCCCTAGAATTGCATTACCTTGTTTCCTTGTAGCTTGGGTTGAGATTTATTTTATCATGTCATTTATTATTATGCATATGCTTAGCCATGCTTAGAATGGGATATTTGGGATATGAGATCATCAGTTTATTTTACCATACTCTTGAATGAGATATTGTGAGTTATGTAGAGGTAGGGATCAAGGCAAGTTGGATGATTTGGTTGGTGCAGGGTGCACGAGACTTGGGTTTGTGTTTAGTACTTGCCTGGATCCTAAGGACCAGTTCATGGAGCATGTAACCTGGCTTTACAGTGCCAACCACATGCTGAGATGGGGCAGCTTGGCCAATTAATTAGGTGTATCCCCGGCGTAGTATGGGTGTGTTGGATGGTGCGGGGAGTAGGTGTCAGCTGGACTACCATATGAACCGCAAGGCTCAAGAGAGGGCCACTGCAGCGGGGTTGGAGCCTCTTGTATGCTGTTAGGGGTGAAACCTCAGTGGGCCCACGCTCATCGGGAATCCCTTTGTAAAGGCTTTGTAGTGATCTCCTGGATACACACCTGGGAAGTGTGAATGTGGTTCGTAGCCACTGGCATAATGGAGGTTCTTTTAGTCTACCCGGCAACAGGGGATGAAATCACTACATGTGGGTACAGTGGTACAAACTCTGCAGAGTCAAAACTGTCATGACAGCCGTGCTCACGGTCAAGAGCGGCTTGGACTTATTCATGATTAGAGAATTGATGGTTTTGGAAGTTGTGGATGTTAAGCGGGGAGCTTAATATTGGAAATGATATTATGATTATTGGATTATGATGATGGGATGGGAGATTGGGATCATTTCACCTGTGTAGTAATGTAGGTACTTAATAAGCTAAGGTGATAGGTATTAATTGCGTAGTGCTTTAACCATAAGTTCAACCTCTCCTTGTTCTAGCCATGCATGATATAATTTTCCCACAATTGCTGAGTACCATTGGTACTCAACCTTGCATACTTTGTTAGTTTATATTGCTGCTCAGGTCAAGATAATGAGGTGGTGTATAATGACCAAGACTTTGGAACCGAAGAAGGTTTCTAGATTCATGGAGACCCCCGGGCAACGCCTGTGATGGAGCCCTCAAGAATAATATTCCGCTGCTAGTTTATTTACTTGTGATGAACTTATTATTGTCCATCGAGACATTTACTATGTAAGACTTACTTATATTCGACATCTGGCTTGTAATAAATGATGCTTCACTATTTGTCATCACATGTATGAGAAAATGATCCTGGCATACATGTGATATTCACTTGGTTGTTCTTCGGAAAACCGGGTGTGACAGCTAATGAGGTCATAACTAGCATTCACTCATCTTCAAATGAAAATACACTTGATATAGATGGTCCAATTACAAGGAGTAGAGCTAAACAATTGCAGAAGGAAATTCATTCTCAGGTGAACGCTAATCTTATGTTTAATAATCAGTCTATGTTGAATGAGCCTATGCTTTTGAGTTCTTGTTTCAATGTCCTTAGGAATGACGAAGTGTATAAACCAGCATACTAACCTATTTGCTTATGTCGGAGAATCATGCATCTCGGGACACTTTATGTCTTGGGGGTGCACGTAAGCGCTGTTCACCAGTGCGCACAAGCTGAAGGGTAGAGCCCCACGGGTGGCAGGTAACCCGACCCGCTTTAATATCCTCTACGACTCGTCATATCGTTTGGGGTATTCGAGCAACGTCTATCCCTAGCGTGCTTTGGACAATTTGGGAGACCCCGTCACGTGGTCAGTAACGTGAACACGTAGCTTAAGGCGTGTTTGGCTTGAGAACATCTGAGCGAGTGATGACGGACGGGTGTACGAACTGTATGGATACCGGGCTTGGTGTGCAGCCGAGTCTGATGATTGTGTGAGTTATCTGCAAGTAGTCTAACCACGAAACAGTAGACGTGTAGCATCCGTGTGCGAGTGACACTTGGTGCCACTGAACTGACGAAGCCGGCTAAGTCTGGTATAGGTTTTTCTTTGTGAGGACGTAGTACTGACATGATCTGGTGACGCATCAACGTCACACCCTCATTAAATGAGCAATTACATTGTAAAACTTGAAAGTTTTAATCTAGAGTACTAAAACTTGATGTAACTCCTTCCCTTAATCAGGATATTCAAAGTTAACAAGTTTTCAACTTATAGGATACTAAGGACAGAGTCCCCTGTTTCAGCTGAATTAAGGCTGAAGTTAATCAGAGGTTAAAGGTTGAGTTATTTCGAGGTTCGGGTCATATGATACATTTCTGGAAAGCATTGGAAGAGCTTTAAAACTTTTCTGTTGAGGTCCAGAGGTGTTTCATCCTCTAATCAATCGAAAATTGCAGTAGAGTTGAAACTGTCCAGAAAACAGGGCAGAGCAAACACTCTCTGTAACTCTCTGTAAATTAAGCATAACTTACTGCATAAAAATCCAAAAATAGAAAATGAGTTAGTTCTGGAAAGTTCATGAGATGGGTTACAACTTTGTAACAGAAAGTTTTGTCAGATTGGGAGCAGAATTAACTATAATTCTTGGATCAAATCAGTACCTAAAGCAGGGAGGTGTTGTCCAATTTTCTCCAGAAATTCTGTTAACTTTGACATCTCATAACTTTTGAACCAAGACAGATATTAGGTCAAGCAAATACTTTCTGGAAAGCTATTGAAGTTAGGTTTAACTTTGATGTGGAGCTCCAGAATTGGTTTTGCCTTTAGCATAGTCTAAATCAGGTTGAAGCGCAAACTGGTCAGGGCTGTCATAGTGGACAGCAGATTAGCAGTCAAATTTTTGTTTAAGTTTGAACTATATTTCCAGGTCTTAAGAGTTCAATGGCATGTTCTATGATATAACTCAATGGTTTACTGTTAAAATAAATATTTGACATTTCTCAAATATGTTTTACAGATGACAACGGATAAACAATTGGAGAACGGGTGGGTGGTGTCCCACTGTTCTCACCGCAGCGGCTATCCGGAAGCATTGAGGCAAATGCTTCAATATTTCGGGTACAGCAAGATGCCGCAGTACTTCGCCAAAGAATAGGGCGAGGAGGGGAACAAGACGTGGACGATCCATGTCGAAGTTCCTGCAGGACCTACGCCATCCGGTTGGGCGCCATTCACCGTCACGGTGAGAGGTAGACAACCGGAGGGAACGTGGCAAATGGCAGCCCGTGACACCATGTCGCGTTTCTGCTAGCTACATGTGAGAGCTATGGAGGGCACTCCATATGCGCTTGTTCCGGTGGAGGGACGGGCTAATCACGTTTGGGAAGGGAGGTACATGGAGGCAACAAATCCGGGTTGCCCAAGGTACAACCCCGCAGAGGTGAACCTCAGCCTCCAGATAAGGGCGGGAAATACCGTGATGGATAGCCAAGCTGTTCATACGGAGCATCTCACCATGAAGCTCAAGGAGAGCAACAGCCGTGGCGACCATTTCGAGAGTGCTCACAGCGCACTCCGTAATGTGCTCCTTGCGACGATTAAACGATTGAATGAACAACATAATCAGTTGCATCGTCTGAAGAAGGTGAAGAGGAAAAGCCGTGTCGACATCACGGCTTTGCAACAGTAGGTAGAGGCTCTGACCCAGTAGAACGAGGTCCTTACTCAAGAGCGAGACGACACTATTGAGGAGGGGCAAGGCTGGGAAGAGGACTACAACCAGGCCATGGATGAGGTGCACGCGTTGCAGGACCTCGTACCTCCGGTAATGGGCATACCGGTGGTAGGCGCCGTACCCGTGGTGTTGGGTCTTCCGGCAATGGGAGAACCCGAGTCGGAAGAGGAGGTTGTAGACCCAGAGCCACCAGTAGAGGTACCGGAGGAAGACGATCCGCAGGAGGTCGAGTTCTACTCCGAGTAGGGGGTTACTGTTGCCAAGTAGGGCAGCTAGGGTAATGTAATCCAAACTTTTGTAATCGGTGACATGTCGTGTAGACAGTAGTGTATGTATAGGTGGTGACGACATGAGCACGACTTCTCGGAGACCCGAGACTAATGTATCTTGTATAAAGTTTATGCTTTATCAATATATGTGAATGTTGTGCAAATTATTTATGCGTCACTTCAATATCTACTGTTGCGTATGGGATTTTCAAGTATGACATGTGTTGATCGCTGCTGTTTTGAATTTCAGAATGACTCGTACTCATGCCAATCCGGACGTTGGGGGTTCCAGTCAGGGGGGAGAGACCTCCCAACAGCCTCCCGAGGACTCCTCGGGACAGCAACAGCAGCAACAACAACAGCAACAACCGCCACCGCCAACGGTTATTTTGGCGGATATTGTGGCAGCAATGGCGGGTTCTCATCAGCAGCACACAGAGTTGCTGCAAACTCATTGCAAATACATCTCGACCAGAGAGGCATCAAGATCGTGAGGAGCGTCAACAGAGCTCCTACTCCGATTTTCTGACGACTCATCCCCCGGTATTCTTAAGGGCGGATGAACCAATCGATGCGGACAACTGGCTCCACACGATGGAGATGAAGTTCAGACTGCTCCAAGTGAGTGAGCAGCGTAAGACTCAATTCGCGGTCCAACAGATTCAGGGATCCACGAGCACGTGGTGGGCGAATTACTGCACTTCGCAGCCGACCGAGTTATGACCTAGATGGAATTCAGGACGGCCTTCAGGGCCTATCATATACCGCCGGGTATCATGAAGAGGAAGACGCAGGAGTTCCTACACCTGCAGCAAGGGAGCCGAAACGCGCTGGAATATTCCAGGGCGTTAAATGATCTTGCGCTCTACGCGTCGTATCACCCCGATACCGACGAGAAGCGGCGGGATCACTTCTACCAGGGGTTAACCCACTCCGAAAAGACAAATTGGCGATGTTCAATCTCGGCAGCCTCAACGATATAATTGATGCCGCGAGTGTTCAAGAAGACTCCGGCAAGGAGTTAGCGGTGGCGGAAAGGAAGCGAAGTGCGCTGCAAAGCAGCGGAGAAGGAGGTGGTCCTTCTCAAAAATACCGGATGGTGAATCGCCCACCATCGGGTCCACGCTGGCAGCTACCACAGAGGTCGATGACATTCCGCAGTTGGCCATATTCTCCACTGGCATTCAGGCCGGCTCTGTCAGTCCCACCTCTACAGCAACAACAGCAGCAGCGGGCGATGCCGCGTGCGTATGCACCTCAGCAGCGCATGCCAGGCTTTCGTCCCCCGAGCACCGGACAAGCAGCAGCCACATGCTACAAATGTGGTCGTCCAGGACATTTCGCCAGCAGTTGTCCGGAGAGGCAAGGCGGCGGAGTTGCACCACAACTTCCAGGGAGGAATCAGCCCCGGAACCCCACTAATACGCGGCGGGCAAACCCTAGGCCCGACACCGTCCACCAACTTGCCATAGAGGACGTGCTGGAGGGTGAGCCAATCCTTGCGGGTATTGTCGAAGTGTGTGGTCGACACTTCCCCCGGACCTGCTCTGGGCAGCCTGCGGAGGTTCTTTTTCGGAGGGGCTAGTCACTTGCGGAGAGCTTAAGCGTTAGGGACGAGTGAGGGAGAAGCTTGACATGACGAGTTTTACGTGGTTCAGGCCGCCGGAGCGTAAAACCCTACGTCCACAGTGAGCAGAGGTGCTCGCTGTATTGCTTGTTGCTCAGAACCGGAGTCATGAGCTTGAGAGTGAGTGAAGTCTAGGGTGTGAGTTGCTGGAGTGCGAACCCTTGCTAACGTTGCCTACCCGAGCCTTTTATAGTCCAAGCGCGCCAAATGTCAAAGTGTGTGGTTGACACTTCCCGCGGACCTGCTCTGGGCAGCCCGCGGAGGTTCTTTTTCGGAGGGGCTAGTCACTTGCGGAGAGCTTAAGTGTTAGGGACGAGTGAGGGGGAAGCTTGACATGGCGAGTTTTACGTGGTTCAGGCCGCCGGAGTGTAAAACCCTGCGTCCACGGTGAGCAGAGCTGTTCGCTGTATTGCTTGTTGCTCAGAACCGGAGTCCTGAGCTTGAGGGTGAGTGAAGTCTAGGGTGCGAGTTGCTGGAGTGCGAACCCTTGCTAACGTTGCCTACCCGAGCCTTTTATAGTCCAAGGCTCGTGTGGCTTACAAGGGGGGCCCGAGACCCAACAGGTGGTCCCGGGGAGATTACCTGCCAACTATCGTATCCGCAGTTATGTCGGTAGTTGTCTCTGGCGAAGGCTTCCGAGTCTTCATTCTGCTGCCTTGCCCATGCCACATGCTAGTCGTAGTGGTTGATGACGGCGGGGGCGGCAGGGGATGTCTTGTCGCTGTGTTTATTGGCTGGCAGGTTCTGACATGGCGCACCAGTCTGCGATGCGACTTGGCGCAACGGCACCTGACAGAGGCGTGCTCCGCGTCTTTGCGTCTTGGGAAGGCGTGGGCCTTGAATACCTTGTACGGGCAAGGTATGGTGCGTCTTTACGCCTGCTGCCTATCGCGCGGGGGCAGGCAGCGCTGTCCTGCTGGACACGTGGCGGGCCTGGAGCTCTCCTCTGAGGAGAGGGAGGTCCGGCCCCGCGGGACACGTGGAGCCTCCGGACCTCTCCCCGCGGAGGGGGGAGGTCCGGCTTCTGTCGGCCACGTGGCGGGCCCGGAGCTCTCCTCTGAGGAGGGGGAGGTCCGGCCCCGCGGGACACGTGGCACCTTCGGAGCTCTCCCCGCGGAGGGGGGGAGGTCCGGCTGCTGCTGGCCACGTGGCGGGCCCGGAGCTCTCCTCTGAGGAGAGGGAGGTCCAGCCCCGCTGGACACGTGGCGCCTTCGAAGCTCTCCCTGCGGAGAAGGGCAAGATCCTTAGGCATTTTCCCTTATGCGCGGGGGTACCCCATATCGTGGGTACCGACAGTGGCCCCCAGGCCCATCTCGGGGGAGATTGCGAGCCCGAGGTGGGGCCTCCGTCTCTTCTGTTCCACGCACTTTCTCCAAGTCCCGCATTGACCGCTGCCGGAGCACGAACAGTCACGGGATCGTGGGAGCGTGCGCCCACTTGATGGTTGCTTTTACTGCGGCGGTTCCCAAGGCTGCCACTTCTGCACGTTGCGGCGCTTTCTTCGGGAACCGCCGAAGCGCCATGCCAGCTCGTCTTCTTGGGAGACTGACTCCTTGACCCACCGCTTCAGCTGGATGGCTTGGGTCCACCTGTCATCGGCACTCGGTCTTGGAGCCGAAGCGGTTGCCGATGCGGCGTATTCGAAGAGTTTCGAATCGCACCTGGGAAGTTTTAAAAGGGGATCTTACCCGCATCGCGGCTTCCCTTCGCACTTCCCAGAGCTTGCACTTTCCTTGAACTCTTGCGCCTTTGTCTTCCTGTCCTTGAGCCCTCCCCCGCCATGGCTTCCAACCCGCCCCCAGAGAAGAAATGCGCTCGATCTCCTCCGGTGGCGGTATCTGTGCCAAGTCGGGGAACCAGGGTGCCTGCACCTCCTGCTTCTGGAGATGGCGCTCCGTCCGGTGGCGACCCAAAGAGGCCCCGGGCTCATCATTCCGACGGGACTCCTCTTAAGCGACAACAGGCCGAAGGTTCCCGGACGTCGCGTCCTCCTTCCTCAAGTGGTGGAGTCTCCAGGGAACCTGCTGATGCATCGAGGGGAGCTTCTGGAGCGTCCCCTGCTCCATCAGTCTAGGCGACTGCGGTGCGGCCGTCGACGGTGACGGCGGGCTCTGGTAGTCCTACCCCGGCTCGGAAGTCGGGGTTCAGGACCCGTTGGAGTGCTCGCGTTTCTCGGCCGTCCCCGACTGATGGGGGGTCCGCGCCGTTGCGCTCGGAAACCGGGACAGCTGCCGCGGCCCCAAGCCAGCGCGAGTTTCTCCTGTTCCGGTATGCCCGGATTCCATGGCAGCGCCATCTCCTCCTGCTGAGACGGTTGCCGCGGCCCCCAAGCCAGCGCAGGTCGGCCCTGTACCAGGCGGCCCGGCTTCTATTTCAGCATCGACTCCCCCCACTCGTCCATCTCCACGGGCTGAGGAGCCAGCTGTCAGTGTGAGTTCGGCGGGTCCGGCTGTCGAAGTCCCGGTGCCGGCTTCTCCTGACCGGCGTCTCATCCCGGTCCCTGGAGCGTCGTCTTTTCTTGAGGATGATGTGATGGAGGAGGTCGGGGGTGCCGCTCCGGCCTCTGCTGCCCCACTGCCCCTGGCGGATGCCTTCGTGCTTGCCCACGCGAGCGTCCGGCAGGTCTTGGCCGCGCTTGGTCGTGAGCGAGAGGAGCAGACGGTTGAGAGGGATCGCCTCCTCACCTGCGGGAACCTTTTGCAGGAGCAGACCGCGAAGGTCAAGGGCGAGCTCCATTCCAGGCGAGAGTCGCTTGACATCATGGAAGCGCTCCTCAACCGGCAGAAGCGGGCTGTCAACCGTCTGGACTCCGAAATGCGGCGGCTCCACAGGGAGGCCCTTAAGGCGCATACCCAGGCCGAGGAGAGCCTCTCTGCCATGGAGGAGATACGGCAGAGGTTGGAGCGCCGTAAGCGCGCCGTTGAGGACCAGGAGCGTTCCGTGGCAGCCGAGGCGAAGAGGGTCGCTGCGCGGCTGGCGGCAGGCGAGGGCGACCTGCGAGCTCGGGCCAGGGAGCTAGAGGTCCGGAGGGGAGACCTTGACATGAGGGAAGAGCAGGTCTCCCGGGAACGTCAGGCGATCCTGGATCGGGAGCTGGCTGTTGACTTCCGGGCTTCAGAGTTGGAGCAGCTTGCCCAGTATCTCCGTGTCGAAGTGTGCGATCGACACTTCCCCCGGGCCTGCACTGGGCAGCCCGCGGAGGTTCTTTTTTCGGAGGGGCTAGTTCCTAGCGGAGAGCTTGCGCGGATGGACGAGTTAGTGAGAGCTTGACACGGGAAGTTTTACGTGGTTCAGGCCGCCGGAGAGTAAAACCCTACGTCCACGGCGAGCTATGGAGCTCGCTGTATTGCTTGCTGCTCAGGGCCGGGGGCCTGAGCTTGGGGGTGAGTTACAGCTTGAGAGTGTATGGCTAGCGTATGAGTTGCAGAATGCGAACCCTTGCTATCGACGCCTACCCGAGCCTTTTATAGTCCAAGGCTCGGACGGCTTACAAGGGAAGCCGGGACCCGACAGGTGGTCCCGGGAAGATTGTCTATTATCTACCGTATCTGTAGTTATGCCGGTGGTTGCCTCCGGTCGAAGGCTTCTGAGTCTTCCTTTTGCCGCCCTGCCAATGCCGTGCGCCGGTCGTAGTGGTTGATGACGGCGCAGGCGGCATGGGATGTCTTGTCGCAGCGTTTATTACCTGTCAGGTTCTGACACCGCGCGCCAGTCTGTGATGCGACTGGACGCAACGGCACCTGACAGGCGCGTGCTCCGCGTTTCCGCGTCTTGGGAAGACGCGGGCCTTGAATTCCTTGTACGGGCAAGGTGAGGGGCGCCTTTACGCCCGCTGCCTACCGCCCGGGGGCAGGCAGCACCGTTCTTCCAGCCACGTGGCGGGTCCGGAGCTCTTCTCTGAGGAGAGGGAGGTCCGGCCCCGCTGGACGCGTGGCGCCTTCGGACCTCTCTCCCGCGGAGGGGGAGGTTCGGCTTCTGCATGCCACGTGGCGGGCCCGGAGCTCACCTCTGAGGAGAGGGAGGTCCAGCCTCGCTGGACGCGTGGCGTCTTCGGACCTCTCTCCCGCGGAGGGGGAGGTCTGGCTTCTGTATGCCACGTGGCGGGCCCGGAGCTCTCCTCTGAGGAGAGGGAGGTCCGGCCCCGCCAGACGCGTGGCGCCTTCGGAGCTCTCCCTGCGGAGAAGGGCGAGCACCTTAGGCATTTTACCCTGTGCGCGGGGGTACCCCATATCTCAGGTACCGACAGTGGCCCCCGGGCCCATCTCGGGGGAGATAGCGAGCCCGAGGTGGGACCTCCGTCTCTTCCGATCCGCGCACTTTCTCTAAGTCCCGACTTGACCGCTGCCGGAGCACGGACGGCCGCGGGGTCGTGAGAGCATGCGCCCACTTGATGATTGCTCTTACTGCGGGGACGGGAGCCCCGGCCATGTTGAGCATGCAGGGCTTTCGGAGCTCTTCCACCGCGGGGGGAGGTCCGGCTTCCGTCTGCCACGTGGCGAGCCCGGAGCCCCTCTCAAGGAAGGGGAGAGTTCCGGGCCTGCTGGACTCGTGGGACCCCCGGGTCCCACCCCCTCTAGCCCTGGGTCGAAGTAGTTGGTAGCTCCTTTCCCCCTACTTCACGCAGTCCCCGTTGCCGCAACCTGGAAGTCCTGCACACAGGTAGAGGAAACGTAATTCTCCTTGGGGCTCCCCCTCCCTTGTTTTACAGTCTTATTTGACTTACAGCCCCCAACCATACGCTTGATGCTTGGGGGTTTGTAGAGAGGGGGAGCTGAGCACACGGCAGCCATGTACTGCAAGGGTGATAAAAAAAAACTCAATTCACAATTCAAATGAGTACAAGGAAAGAGCAAAGTAGGGCAGACTTCTTTTCGCACAACTGTAAGGGTCTCAGTTTTTGACACCCATTTGCAGTGTTCATCACCACACCACACACCTCATTTGAGCAAGAATGATGAACACAAATGAAGAGCAAGTAACAATTATCAACATGCTCATTAGAGAACAAACTCACACATTGCAAAAGTGGTATTTCCCACATGTGATATAGATGGGCTGGACATATGAAAACTCCTACACTTTGCTAAGAATGTCCATGCCAAGTTTCACCCAAATTCAAAACCTTTTTGAGGTCATTTTGGGTATAGATAGGAGGAGGGCAGTTTGAAACCATATTCAAATTCAAACTGTTTCCACCCACTGAATTTAAAAGTGGGAGGCATATTCTCACTCAGCACATTTTTGTGAGCTCCCACACCAAGTTTCACTCCATTTGGAGTTAATCTTGACATGAGCTAAGGGGGAGAAATTCAAACTTTATTTGAATTTCAAACTGAACTTGTGCTGAAATTCATTCAAACCAAACCTCATTTGAACTTTGATCAATTCAAATGGCTCATGGGTGAATAATTTGAATTGCCAAGGGTAGTATAGGGTTCACTGTTTACCACAGCTGTTAGGAGTAAATTTCAGAGGTTAAAAGGAGGGGTGGGACCCACATGTCAGTCTCTGCCTCAATACAAACCGACTGAAACACAGTTCAGTTGGTTCCCGGCTGCTGTGTGCGCGCGCCACCGAAGGGGGGCAGCCGGCGCCAGCTCCTGCTGCGTGCCCCAAGCCGGAGACCAGCCGCCGGGCTATTTATTCCCTCCCCGGCGTGCTCCGATCACTCACTCCCCGAGCTGCCGGCATACTCGGCCGTTTTTCCCACTGCCATCACCGCCGCTCGAGCTCCCGCTTGATCAAGCCGATCACTCGCGAGCACAGCCTCCTCCACAGCAAAACGGCACCAAGGGATCGAGAGCAACCTCCCACACTCCGGTTTGGCCAGTGAGCAAGCTTCCTTGAGCTGTACGAGCCATTTCTCCGGCGAGCCAAACATCGCCGCCGATCGGGCTCCCGTGGACAGCACGGCACAGCCGTTGTCACGTCCTCTTCTCTACACAAGAAAGGTGCGTGATTGTATGTAGATGGAGTAGCCGAAAGCCGTTTGGCGATTGATCAACCCTCGGCCGAGAATTTCCAAATTTATTCTTGATCAGTTCATAAGAACCGAGCTCACCTTCAGGTGAAATTCGTGCTCTATGCACGAAGGTTGGACGAGCTCGTTACCTAGTAGCTTCTACGCACGATAGCGCCCACGCTCGAACTGGGATTAGAGAAAACCATCAAGAATCGGCCACGATATGGCTGTTTTCCCCGCCGCCATGGCTGAACACCTCGGCTCACCGTCGAGAGCCTAGTTGCCGGTATTTCTAGCTTCCACCCAGCCCTAGTTCGTGTTTCCCATGCCCTACTGATGCTCTCCGACCGATTTCCGGTCGATTTGGTGCACGGGAGAGCGGGACCGACCTCACCGGAACCCTAGCAGGTGCTGTCACCGGTGCGCACGGGTTTCCGGTCATCGCCGGCGACCGGCGACCCTACCATCGAGTCCAGGGGGTCGGAGAAGGGGCAGGCGGCAAGTTTTGGGCCGGGGGGTGGCCGGGAACTCAGTTCCGGCGAGGGTCGCCGGAGAACGCCGCCGCAGCGCAGTTGGCGCGAGGAGGGAGACGACGCACTGTGTGCGGGGCCCACAAGCCAGAGTTTAAACTTTTCCCCGAATTTCAGTTTTAGTTCAAACTTCAAATCCTTATAACTTTGGCTAGAAAGCTCCAAATTGAGTGAACCAAATTTTGCTAGATTCTGCTCCCTGAGTAATTTCCAGAAAATCAAGTTTCACTTCATGAAATTCCTTATTTCTCCAGAATTAATTCCTTAAATTTTAAACTGTTAGGAATTTTAACTGGAGAATCCTGTGGAGGAAAATCCTGAAATTTTGCTGGGATATTCACCAAAATATCCTTGAACTACCATAAAAATTTCAGATCCATTTGAGCTCATTTAGTCCACCTAATGGTGTGATTAGTGAAACTGTTCCAGAGAAAATAGAAAATGTTCAGAAACATTTTCAGAAATTTCTCTGAAATTGTTTAGCTCATATCTTTAGTTAGAGACTTCCAAATTAAGTGAGACCAACTCCATTAGAACCCTCTGAAAATCTAGTTTTCAGAAAGTCATAGTTGTCTCATGAAAATTCCTAGAACACCCTGAGAGTTCCAATTAAGGTCAAGGACATAATTATTTGTGGAGGGCTCAAATGAGCTTTGCTGCAACTAAAACTTGACCAAGTCTTTGTTTAGGTTGTAACCAAGCCACAGTAAAAGTTTCACAGTCATTGGGTCTGTCTAGCACGGATTGTAGATTTCACAACTTCAAAGTTAATACAAATGCATTTAAATTAATACATACATTGCTCTTATCATGTAGTCGCTAAGATCGAGGAGGAACCCGAAGTCCTAGACTTCGTTACTCCGGAGGAACAGCTAGCCTACGACCAAGAGCAGCAAGGCAAGCTCCGGTTTGCATTAACCATTTTTACAAATTTTTATTGTTTTGAGCACATACTTGTTTCCTTTCTTCTGTGCATTAGAGTCTTGTTTGGAAACCCCACTGCATAGCCAAGAAAACCATGGGTTGGGGTTTAGGATTGCAAACTCCGTTAGCCACTGCATTGCTAGGATAGAGTAGGATTCGGTACAAGTCGAGTAGTTGGGACTACTCGCGAGCATAGGCTAGAGGCACATTGCTCGGGTAGAGATAGCACATGATACACATGGCAAGAAAATGAGACCGAGCGGAGAGTAAGGGCAGCAGGACTTTGGGGCCTGTGTGCTGTAGCTCCGTTTGTGTCGATTGAGGACCGAGCCGTGTGCGGGCCTGTTGAACAAGCTAGAACAGTACCGAAGACCTACCGGCTATATGGGAACCGGGAAACTGATGTAACTCGGGTAGCTGGGTATTGAGGCATTGCCCGTCGTTCAGAGGGTAGGTTGAGAGCTCGAGGTGTAAATCAGCTGGCGGCACAGAGATGCGCGTGCAGGGACCTCTTGCTCGGGACGATGGGACCGATTCAATATTTGGCTGACGGGTGAAAGGTAGTCGCGTACGGCGTCCGTGATGGTTGTTGTAGGCAACATCGAGTACGGGCGTACGTGACGGGTTGTTCGGGTAACCCTGCAGGTGTAAATCGATTATAATCGCCGTCCCTCGCGGTCAGTGAGTACCACTTGTTCACTGTACCGTGACGTAGAAAGAACAGGCTAGTTACATGTTAAAATATTGCTGATTGAAAGCTGGACATTGATTGTTAATGATATGCTGTAGCTTAGTGCTAACTAAAGTTCTTTTCAACTTTGGGCAAAGTACATGAGAGAAATGCGTTTCTTGTTTGATTGCGGCTCTCTCATGTGCCTTCGCGTAAGGTTCTCCACAACCTGCTGCTAAAACTTGAAAGTAAGGTTCTACTAATTAGGCGAGTCCTTGCAAATGATTTTACCTCATGTAACCCATTACCCTCATGTAGAAGTTCCATGTTTAGGTGAGACGGGTCAGACTTGCTGAGCCTTCGTGCTCACTGCTTGTGTTTGAAGCTTTTGCAGGGTTCTATGAGGAAGGGTCTCCCGAAGAGGAGGCGGAACCCCAGGAGGGGAACTCCGTCGAGTGGGAGTCGTGCACGCCGCAGAGTTAGTGTGCGTGTGTGCTAGCAAGGACACGTTCGAGGGCTGAACGTGCTCTTGATGCTTAGTCTACGCCCGCGAGTGTAGACTGAACTTATTTTGATGTAAATATGTTCATAAACTTGTTTATGTAATAAAACTTCCGCTTCCGCTTTGTACCTTTGACGTGTGTTATACGATGTTGTGCAACGCAACACCCCTCGGCGTGATCCTGGCTCGACAGGACCAATGGGGTCGTGTCAGCGTGGTATCAGAGCTCGCTTGAGGTTTAACACAGTACAAAGGTCTTCTTTTTCAAAAATCCAGTGAGGAACGAGTTAGTAGCCCGTATAAGGATGTTATTAGTATATAGAAAGTGGCTTAGTAACCTATTTGTTATGTCGGAAAATCGTGCATCTCGGGACGTTCATGTCTTGGGGGTGCACGTAAGCGCTGTCCACCAGTGCGCACAAGCTGAAGGGTGGAGCCCCACGGGTGGCAGGTAACCGACCCGCTTTAGTATCCTCTACGACTCTTCATGTCGTTTGGGGTATTCGAGCAACGTCTGTCCCTGGCGTGCGTGGTGCAACCTGGGAGACCCCGTCACGTGGTCTGAAATGTGAACACGTAACTCAAGGCGTGTTTGGCTTGAGAACATTCGGGCGAGTGATGACGGCCGGGTGTACAAACTGTATGGATTCCGGGCTCGGTGTGCAGCCGAGTCTGATGATTGTTTGAGTTTCTGCAGGTAGCCTGACCACGAAACGGTAGACGTGTAGCATTCGTGTGCGAGTGACGAGTAGTGCCACTGAACTAACGAAGCCGGCTAAATCCGGTATAGGTTTTTCTTTGTGAGGACGTAGTACCGACATAAGCTGGTGACGCATCGACGTCACACCCAACTAAATGAACAACTTCATTTAAAAATTTGAAGGTTTTGATCCAAAGTAGTAAAACTTGATGTAACTCCTTCCCTTGAACAGGATATTCAAAGCTAATAAGTTTTCAACTTATAGGATGTTAAGGACAGAGCACTCTGTTTTCAGCTGAATCAAGGCTCAAGTTAATCAGAGGTTAGAGGTTGAGTTCTTTCGAGGTTGGGGTCGTATGATACATTTCTGGAAAGCTTTGGAAGAGCTTTACAACTTTTCTGTTGAGTTCCAGAGGTGTTTCACCCCTTAACCACTCGAAAAATGCCGTAGAGTTGAAACTGTCCAGAAAACAGGACGGAGCAAAGACTCTCTGTAAATTAAGCATAACTTCCTGCATAAAAATCCAAAAATAGAAAATGAGGTAGTTCTGGAAAGCTTATGAGATGGGTTACAACTTTGTAACAGAAAGTTTTGTCAGATTAGGAACAGAATTAACTGGGATTCTTGGAGCAAATCAGTACCTAAGGCAGGGAGGTGCTGTCCAATTGTTCCCAGAAATTCTGTTAACTTTGACATCTCCTAACTTTTGAACCAGGACAGATCTTAGGCCAACCAAATACTTTCTGGAAAGCTATTGAAGTTAACTTTAACTTTTATGTTGAGCTCCAGGACTGGTTTTCCTTTTAACCTGGCCTAAATCAGATTGATATGGAAACTGGTCAGGGCTGTCATGGTAACAGCAGATCAGCAGTCAAATTTGTTTAAAAATTTGAACTATGTTTCCAAGTGTTATGGGTTCAATGACATATCTTATGTTATAACTCAATGGGTTACTGTTTAAATAAATATTTGACATTTCTCAAATATATTTTTACAGATGGCAGCAGATAAACGGTTGGAGAACGGGTGGGTAGTTTCCCACTGCTCTGACCGTAGCGGCTACCCGGAAGCATTGTGGCAAATGCTCCAATATTTCGGGTACAACCAGATGCCGCAATACTTCGCCAAGGAGGAAGGCGAAGAGGGGAGCAAGACGTGGATGATCCATGTCGAGGTTCCCGCAGGACCTACGCCACCCGGTTGGGTGCCATTCACCGTCACGGTGAGAGGAAGACAACCGAAAGGGATGTGGCAAGTGGCAGCCCGTGACACTATGTCACGTTTCTGCCAACTACACGTGCAGGCTATGGAGGGAACTCCATACGCACTCGTTCCGGTGGAGGGACGAGCTCAGCATGTGTGGGAAGAAAGGTACCTGGAGGCAACAGACCCGACTTGCCCAAGGTACAACCCCGCGGAGGCAAACCTCAGCCTCCAAATGAGGGCGGGAAACGCTGTGATGGACAGCCAAGCTGTTCATACGGAGCATCTCGCCACCAAGCTCAAGGAGAGCACAAGCCGTGGAGATCATTTTGAGAGTGCTCACAGTGCACTCCGCAATGTGCTCCTTCCGACGATCAAGCGACTGAATGAACAACACAATCAGTTACGTCGTCTGAAGAAGGCAAAGAAGAAGAGCCGTGTTGACATCGCAGCGTTGCAAGAGCTGGTGCAGACCCTAACCCAGCAGAATGAGGACCTTGCTCAAGAACGGGACGACGCTATTGAGGAAGGACAAGGCTGGGAAGAGGACTACAACCAGGCTATGGACGAGGTGCATGCATTGCAGGACCTCGTGCCCCCGGTATTGGGCGTACCGATAGTCTTGGGTCTTCCAGCCATGGGAGAACCTGGAATGGGAGAAGAGGTGGTAGACCCCGAGCCACCAGCCGAGGTACCGGAGGAGGACGACCCACAGGAGGTCGAGTTCTACTCCGAGTAGGGGGTTACGATTGCCAAGTAGGGCAGCTAGGGTAGCGTAACCCAACTTTTGTAATCGGTGACATGTCGTATAGACAGTGGCGTATGTATAGGTAGTGACGACATGAGCACGACTTCTCGGAGACCCGAGAATAATGTATCTTGTATAAAGTTTATGCTTTATCAATATATGTGAATGTTGTGCAAATTGATCGTGTGTCACTTCGATACCTACTGTTGCGTATGGAATTTTTAGTAAGACATGTGCTAATTGCTGCTGTTTTGAATTTCAGAATGACGCGTACTCGTGCCAACCCTGACGTTGGGGGTACCAGTCAAGGGGGAGAGACCTCCCAACCACCTCCCGAGGACTCCTCGGGACAGCAACAGCAACAGCAACAGCAAACACCGCCACCGCCACTGCCAACGGTTATATTGGCCGACATTGTCGCGGCAATGGCGGGTTCACATCAGCAGCACACAGAGCTGCTGCAAACGTTAATTGCGAATACGTCTCGTCCAGAGAGACGTCAAGATCGTGAGGAGCGCCAACAGAGCTCCTACTCTGACTTCCTGGCGACTCATCCCCCTGTATTCTCAAGGGCGGATGAACCACTTGACGCGGACAACTGGCTCCGCGCCATAGAGATGAAATTCGGGCTGCTCCAAATCAGCGAGCAGCGCAAGACTCAGTTCGCGGTCCAGCAGCTCCAAGGATCCGCGAGCGCGTGGTGGGCCAACTTCTGTGCTTCACAGCCCACCGACCGAGCGCTGACCTGGGCGGAGTTCCGGACGGCCTTCAGGGCCTATCATATACCGCCCGGTTTGATGAAGAGAAAGACGCAGGAATTCCTACACCTGCAACAAGGGAGCCGGAACGCGCTGGAATACTCCAGGGCGTTCAACGGTCTCGCGCTCTACGCGTCGTATCACGCGGATACCGACGAGAAGCGGCGAGACCACTTCTACCAGGGGCTTAACCCGCTCCTGAAGGACAAACTGGCGATGTTCAATCGCGGCAGCCTCAACGACATAATTGATGCTGCGATTGTTCAGGAGGACTCCGGCAAGGAGTTGGCGGCGGCAGAGCGAAAGCGAAGCGCGCCGCAAAGCAGCGGAGAAGGAGGCGGTCCTTCTCAGAAGTTTCGGATGGTGAATCGCCCACCATCAGGTCCACGCTGGCAACCACCACAGCGGTCGATGCCGTTCCGCAGTCGGCCGTACTCTTCACCGGCATTCCGGCCGGCACTGCCAGCACCACCGCAACAACAACAGCAGCAGCGGGCGATGCCACGTGCGTTTGCACCTTCGCAACGCATGCCGGGCTTTCGTCCATCGAGTACTCCACCCGCAGCGGCCACATGTTACAAGTGTGGTCGTCCAGGACACTTCGCGAGCAGTTGCCCGGAGAGGCAAGGCGGCGGAGTGGCACCACAGTTTCCGGGGAGGAATCAACCCCGGAACCCTACTAATGTGCGGCGGGCAAACCCTAGGCCCGGTACTGTCCACCAGCTTGCCATTGAGGACGTGCCGGAGGGCGAGCCAATCCTTGCGGGTATGTTCCAACTCCACCAGCATCCCGCTATAGTACTATTTGATTCAGGCGCCACGCATAATTTTATTAGCCAAGCTTTCATTGCTAAACACAGTTTGCCAATACTACCCACCGATAGTCCATATTTAATTTGTTCACCGGGTGGGAAGATTTCAGCAAGCGTAATGGTCTCCAAAGTACCATTATGCTTAGCGGGTAGAGTGTACCCCACGTCTCTCATTATCTTAGAGGGACAGAAGGTCGATGTCATCCTAGGGATGTCGTGGTTAACCCGCCACGGCGCTGTTTTAGACACCGTCCTTCGAGTCGTGCACTTAAACTCAGAGGTGCACGGTTCTCACTCATTATTTCTGGACAGTCCAGAAATAAAACTTTCAAGTGTCTATCAGTCCACAACTATCAGATTGGAAGACATTCCAGTGGTCCGGGAGTTTCCTGATGTATTCCCGGATGATTTACCGGGGATGCCACCCGATAGAGAGGTGGAGTTCAAGATTGAACTCGCACCGGGAACCATACCAATATCCCGAAGGCCGTACAAGATGGCGCCCAAGGAGTTGGCTGAACTGAAGACTCAGCTCACGGACCTTCTGGAGAAGGGTTTTATTAGGCCGAGCTCCTCGCCATGGGGCTGTTCGGCATTATTTGTCAAGAAGAAGGATGAAACGTTGCGGCTTTGCGTGGACTATCGTCCGTTAAATGCCGTAACCATCAAGAACAAGTACCCGTTGCCACGGATCGACATGTTGTTTGATCAGTTGGTCGAAGCAAGGATCTTTTCCAAGATGGATTTAAGATCCGGGTACCATCAGATTAAGATAAGGGCGGAGGACATTCCAAAGACAGCTTTCTCGACAAGGTATGGGCTTTATGAGTACCTGGTCATGTCCTTTGGCCTCACCAATGCTCCAGCTCACTTCATGTACTTAATGAACTCGGTGTTCATGCCGGAGCTGGACAAGTTTGTCGTGGTCTTCATCGACGACATCCTGATATACTCCAAGTCAGAGGAAGATCACAAGAAACATCTGCGTATAGTCTTGCAACGGCTGCGGGATCACAAGTTATACGCAAAATTCAGCAAATGCGAGTTTTGGATATCGCAAGTGCCTTTCCTCGGGCATATCATCTCAGCAGAGGGTATCGCTGTGGACCCGAGCAAGATCACGCAAGTGCTGAATTGGAAATCCCCGAGAACTGTGCATGAGGTACGGAGTTTCCTCGGACTCGCGGGATATTATCGGAGGTTCATTCCGAACTTCTCGAAGATTGCCAAGCCAATGACAGAGCTGCTGAAGAAGGCTACCAAATATGTTTGGAGTCCAGCATGTGAAGCAGCATTCAAGGCTTTAGTCAAGCACCTGGCATCAGCACCGGTTTTGGCGCAGCCAGACACAACAAGACCGTTCGATGTGTACTGCGATGCATCTGGCATTGGGCTCGGATGTGTGCTGATGCAAGACCGAAGAGTGGTCGCGTATGGATCACGGCAGCTTAGGAACCATGAGCGGAATTATCCAACTCACGACTTGGAGCTCGCTGCCGTGGTACTTGCACTGAAGATGTGGAGGCACTACCTACTCGGTAACCTCGTACATTTATACACCGACCACAAAAGCCTCAAGTACATATTCACTCAGAAGGAGCTGAACATGAGGCAACGAAGATGGTTAGAACTGATAAAGGATTACGAGATAGAGATCCATTATCATCCGGGCAAGGCAAACGTTGTGGCGGACGCGCTAAGCCGCAAGTCACACGTCAATAATCTGACCATCACACCGTTGGAAGAGGGCGAACCACCACTACATGTGATTCCACACGGAGCTCTCTACAACCTAGCTTTGATCCCCACCATCCGTGAAGAGATAGCGGCAGCCCAGAGGAATGACAAGGGTATGTCCCATTTGCGGAGACGTGTAGACAGTGGGGAGTTGAAATGTTTCCGGAAGGACGGAGACGGCGTCCTGTGGTTCAAGGACCGGATCGTCGTACCCCGAAACCCGGAGCTACGGAAGAAAATCTTTGATGAGGCTCACTTATCAAAATTTTCTATTCACCCCGGCAGCAACAAAATGTATCAAGAACTCAGAAGAAAGTTTTGGTGGACACGGATAAAGCGAGAGACTGCCAAATACGTGTCCGAGTGTGATACATGTCGAAGGGTGAAGGCAGACCATATGCGGAAACCGGGACTGCTGCAACCACTGGGCATTCCTGCCTGGAAGTGGGAGGACGTGAGCATGGATTTCGTCGTCGGTTTACCCACCACCTTACAGAAACATGATTCTGTGTGGGTGATCGTCGATCGGCTCACCAAAGTTGCCCATTTCATCCCGGTCAACACCAACTACAACGCCAAGAAGTACGCTGAACTGTACATCTCACGGATCCTATGCTTATACGGCGTACCCCGTACCATCATATCGGACCGGGGCACTTTATTTGTGTCCCGTTTTTGGGAGCAGCTACACGCTGCCTTGGGGACGAAGCTGATCCGTAGTTCAGCCTACCACCCGCAGACGGATGGACAAACCGAGCGGGTAAATCAGATTCTAGAAGACATGCTACGAGCTTGCGCTATCGACCACGGCAAGAATTGGGATGATCACTTGCCGTTAGCCGAGTTCTCGTACAACAATGGGTACCAAGCCAGCATCAAGATGGCGCCCTACGAGGCGCTATACGGCAGGAAATGCCGCACACCATTGAACTGGTGTGAGTCTGGTGAGAGGGTTACCTTCGGGATTGACCTTGTCAACAACGCGGAAGAAAAGGTTCGACTGATTCAAGCGAACCTAAAAGCCGCTCAATCCCGTCAAAAACAGTATGCGGACCGGAGAAGGCGCCCATTACAATTCGAAGTTGGAGATCACGTATATCTACGGGTGTCTCCAATGAAGGGCATAAACAGATTTGGGGTGAGAGGAAAGTTAGCGCCCCGCTTCATCGGTCCATTCCAGATTACCGAAAGATGTGGATCGGTGGCATACCGACTGAAATTACCAGAAGCACTTTCCGGTGTGCACGACGTCTTTCACGTTTCCCAGCTGAGGAAGTGTCTCAAGCTATCAACTACCGTTCAGCTGGAAGACATTGAAGAACTGCAACCGGATCTCACCTATCGGGAGGAACCGGTGCAGATTATTGATTAAAAGGCCCGAACCACACGCAACCGTACGTTGTGGTTCTACAAGGTTCTGTGGAGTAATCACTCCATGGACGAAGCGACATGGGAGAGCGAAGAATTCCTTCGCACTAACTACCCCGACTTTCTCACGTCGCATATCCGGTAATTTTCCACCGTCCTCTCTCTCATTTTCACCTTATAATCTCGGGACGAGATTCTTTTAAGGGGGGAGGAATGTAAGGGTCTCAGTTTTTGACACCCATTTGCAGTGTTCATCACCACACCACACACCTCATTTGAGCAAGAATGATGAACACAAATGAAGAGCAAGTAACAATTATCAACATGCTCATTAGAGAACAAACTCACACATTGCAAAAGTGGTATTTCCCACATGTGATATAGATGGGCTGGACATATGAAAACTCCTACACTTTGCTAAGAATGTCCATGCCAAGTTTCACCCAAATTCAAAACCTTTTTGAGGTCATTTTGGGTATAGATAGGAGGAGGGCAGTTTGAAACCATATTCAAATTCAAACTGTTTCCACCCACTGAATTTAAAAGTGGGAGGCATATTCTCACTCAGCACATTTTTGTGAGCTCCCACACCAAGTTTCACTCCATTTGGAGTTAATCTTGACATGAGCTAAGGGGGAGAAATTCAAACTTTATTTGAATTTCAAACTGAACTTGTGCTGAAATTCATTCAAACCAAACCTCATTTGAACTTTGATCAATTCAAATGGCTCATGGGTGAATAATTTGAATTGCCAAGGGTAGTATAGGGTTCACTGTTTACCACAGCTGTTAGGAGTAAATTTCAGAGGTTAAAAGGAGGGGTGGGACCCACATGTCAGTCTCTGCCTCAATACAAACCGACTGAAACACAGTTCAGTCGGTTCCCGGCTGCTGTGTGCGCGCGCCACCGAAGGGGGGCAGCCGGCGCCAGCTCCTGCTGCGCGCCCCAAGCCGGAGACCAGCCGCCGGGCTATTTATTCCCTCCCCGGCGTGCTCCGATCACTCACTCCCCGAGCTGCCGGCATACTCGGCCGTTTTTCCCACTGCCATCACCGCCGCTCGAGCTCCCGCTTGATCAAGCCGATCACTCGCGAGCACAGCCTCCTCCACAGCAAAACGGCACCAAGGGATCGAGAGCAACCTCCCACACTCCGGTTTGGCCAGTGAGCAAGCTTCCTCGAGCTGTACGAGCCATTTCTCCGGCGAGCCAAACATCGCCGCCGATCGGGCTCCCGTGGACAGCACGGCACAGCCGTTGTCACGTCCTCTTCTCTACACAAGAAAGGTGCGTGATTGTATGTAGATGGAGTAGCCGAAAGCCGTTTGGTGATTGATCAACCCTCGGCCGAGAATTTCCAAATTTATTCTTGATCAGTTCATAAGAACCGAGCTCACCTTCGGGTGAAATTCGTGCTCTATGCACGAAGGTTGGACGAGCTCGTTACCTAGTAGCTTCTACGCACGATAGCGCCCACGCTCGAACTGGGATTAGAGAAAACCATCGAGAATCGGCCACGATATGGCTGTTTTCCCCGCCGCCATGGCTGAACACCTCGGCTCACCGTCGAGAGCCTAGTTGCCGGTATTTCTAGCTTCCACCCAGCCCTAGTTCGTGTTTCCCATGCCCTACTGATGCTCTCCGACCGATTTCCGGTCGATTTGGTGCACGGGAGAGCGGGACCGACCTCACCGGAACCCTAGCAGGTGCTGTCACCGGTGCGCACGGGTTTCCGGTCATCGCCGGCGACCGGCGACCCTACCATCGAGTCCAGGGGGTCGGAGAAGGGGCAGGCGGCAAGTTTCGGGCCGGGGGGTGGCCGGGAACTCAGTTCCAGCGAGGGTCGCCGGAGAACGCCGCCGCAGCGCAGTTGGCGCGAGGAGGGAGACGACGCACTGTGTGCGGGGCCCACAAGCCAGAGTTTAAACTTTTCCCCGAATTTCAGTTTTAGTTCAAACTTCAAATCCTTATAACTTTGGCTAGAAAGCTCCAAATTGAGTGAACCAAATTTTGCTAGATTCAGCTCCCTGAGTACTTTCCAGAAAATCAAGTTTCACTTCATGAAATTCCTTATTTCTCCAGAATTAATTCCTTAAAATTTAAACTGTTAGGAATTTTAACTGGAGAATCCTGCGGAGGAAAATCCTGAAATTTTGCTGGGATATTCACCAAAATATCCTTGAACTACCATAAAAATTTCAGATCCATTTGAGCTCATTTAGTCCACCTAATGGTGTGATTAGTGAAACTGTTCCAGAGAAAATAGAAAATGTTCAGAAACATTTTCAGAAATTTCTCTGAAATTGTTTAGCTCATATCTTTAGTTAGAGACTTCCAAATTAAGTGAGACCAACTCCATTAGAACCCTATGAAAATCTAGTTTTCAGAAAGTCATAGTTGTCTCATGAAAATTCCTAGAACACCCTGAGAGTTCCAATTAAGGTCAAGGACATAATTATTTGTGGAGGGCTCAAATGAGCTTTGCTGCAACTAAAACTTGACCAAGTCTTTGTTTAGGTTGTAACCAAGCCACAGTAAAAGTTTCACAGTCATTGGGTCTGTCTAGCAAGGATTGTAGATTTCACAACTTCAAAGTTAATACAAATGCATTTAAATTAATACATACATTGCTCTTATCATGTAGTCGCTAAGATCGAGGAGGAACCCGAAGTCCTAGACTTCGTTACACCGGAGGAACATCTAGCCTACGACCAAGAGCAGCAAGGCAAGCTCCGGTTTGCATTAACCATTTTTACAAATTTTTATTGTTTTGAGCACATACTTGTTTCCTTTCTTCTGTGCATTAGAGTCTTGTTTGGAAACCCCACTGCATAGCCAAGAAAACCATGGGTTGGGGTTTAGGATTGCAAACTCCGTTAGCCACTGCATTGCTAGGATAGAGTAGGATTCGGTACAAGTCGAGTAGTTGGGACTACTCGCGAGCATAGGCTAGAGGCACATTGCTCGGGTAGAGATAGCACATGATACACATGGCAAGAAAATGAGACCGAGCGGAGAGTAAGGGCAGCAGAACTTTGGGGCCTGTGTGCTGTAGCTCCGTTTGTGTCGATTGAGGACCGAGCCATGTGCGGGCCTGTTGAACAAGCTAGAACAGTACCGAAGACCTACCGGCTATATGGGAACCGGGAAACTGATGTAACTCGGGTAGCTGGGTATTGAGGCATTGCCCGTCGTTCAGAGGGTAGGTTGAGAGCTCGAGGTGTAAATCAGCTGGCGGCATAGAGATGCGCGTGCAGGGACCTCTTGCTCGGGACGATGGGACCGGTTCAATATTTGGCTGACGGGTGAAAGGTAGTCGCGTACGGCGTCCGTGATGGTTGTTGTAGGCAACATCGAGTACGGGCGTACGTGACGGGTTGTTCGGGTAACCCTGCAGGTGTAAATCGATTATAATCGCCGTCCCTCGCGGTCAGTGAGTACCACTTGTTCACTGTACCGTGACGTAGAAAGAACAGGCTAGTTACATGTTAAAATGTTGCTGATTGAAAGCTGGACATTGATTGTTAATGATATGCTGTAGCTTAGTGCTAACTAAAGTTCTTTTCAACTTTGGGCAAAGTACATGAGAGAAATGCGTTTCTTGTTTGATTGCGGCTCTCTCATGTGCCTTCGCGTAAGGTTCTCCACAACCTGCTGCTAAAACTTGAAAGTAAGGTTCTACTAATTAGGCGAGTCCTTGCAAATGATTTTACCTCATGTAACCCATTACCCTCATGTAGAAGTTCCATGTTTAGGTGAGACGGGTCAGACTTGCTGAGCCTTCGTGCTCACTGCTTGTGTTTGAAGCTTTTGCAGGGTTCTATGAGGAAGGGACTCCCAGAGAGGAGGCGGAACCCCAGGAGGGGAACTCCGTCGAGTGGGAGTCGTGCACGCCGCAGAGTTAGTGTGCGTGTGTGCTAGCAAGGACACGTTCGAGGGACGACGTGCTCTTGATGCTTAGTCTACGCCCGCGCGTGTAGACTGAACTTATTTTGATGTAAATATGTTCATAAACTTGTTTATGTAACAAAAATTCCGCTTCCACTTTGTACCTTTGACGTGTGTTATACGGTGTTGTGCAACGCAACACCCCTCGGCGTGATCCTGGCTCGACAGGACCAATGGGGTCGTGTCAACAACCTTCCATAGGAGGAAGGCAGACTAAACATGGAGGCCACGACCCACCCCATTAAGAGGGGAAGCAAGACTCTACGCGCTTGGAGTCGGAACCAGGCAAAGCTGAACGTAGTCCTGGACCGTCCCCTGGGGTTTAGCTGCTCCGAGCGCTGCTCCTGGACTCTATGGGGTTCATTACGAAAAGAAAGTACTGACCTATTTTTGCTCTTAGGGGTAGAACTTACGGAGGTGTTCTATGTTCCAAGGATTCGGGAGTAGGTCCCCATCCTCGGTGGAAAGGCGCACACACCCGGGGCGGCATACTTTCGTGACTCGGAAGGGGCCTTCCCAACTAGGGGAGAGTTTGTGGGCCCCTTCGCGAGAAAGTATGCGCCGCAACACCAGGTCACCTTCCTGCAGCTCCCGGGCACGCACAGACCTCTGGTGGTAGCGCCGAAGCGCCTGTCTGTACCGCGCGTTACGGAGTGCCGCATGTAACCGGACCTCGTCGACGAGGTCGATTTCTCCACGCCGGAGGTTGTCCTGCGTGGCTTCGTCGTAAGCCTGGACACGGTGAGACTTCATGGTGATTTCTGGAGGAAGTACAGCTTCGGCCCCGTACACCATGAAGAAGGGTGTCTCCCCGGTGGCCCGGCTCTGGGATGTCCGGTTAGCCCATAGCGTGCTCGAAAGTTCATCTACCCAATTGGCACCATGTTTCTTCAGGCTGGCGAAGGTACGAGTCTTGAGGCCCCGGAGAATCTCCGCATTGGCCCTCTCGACTTGCCCATTGCTCTTCGGGTGAGCGACCGAGGCATAGCATACCTGAATGCCAAGGTCCTCGCAGTAGTCTTGAAATGCTGCGCTAGTGAACTGGGTCCCATCGTCAGTGATGATCCTGCTTGGGACCCCGAACCGGCAGACAATGGATCTGATGAATTTTACTGCTGATTGTTTATTAATGGTGACAACTGGTGTAGCTTCCGGCCACTTGGTGAACTTGTCGATGGCGACATAGAGGTACCGGAACCCCCCGACGGTTCTGGGGAATGGCCCCAGGATGTCCAGCCCCCACACGGCAAACGGCCACGAGGGCAGGATCATCTGTACCGCCTGAGCCGGTGTATGGATCTGCTTGGCGTGGAACTGGCACGCCTTGCAGCTCTCGACCAGCTTGACGGCATCCTGGAGTGCTGTCGGCCAGTAGAAGCCATGCCGGAAGGCTTTACCGACAAGCGTGCGTGAGGAAGAATGACTTCCACATTCGCCTCCATGGATCTCAGCGAGCAAGTCGCAGCCTTCCCCCTGGGTTATACACCGCAATAGGATGTGGTTGGCGCCACGCCGGTAGAGATCCCCCTCTACCAGCGCGTACCTCTTAGCCATACGCACAATCCGTTCAGCGGTTGCATGTTCATCAGGGAGGATATTGTCCTTCAAGTAGTCCCGGATCTCCGTGATCCATGCATCGGGTCTGACTTGAGCTTCTGGATCTTGAGCGCTGGGTTGCACGGAGTCCCCAGTGACGCTTACAATCCTTGGCGGCGCCCACGGTTGTAGGGCCACCGGGACCACCAGCTTCGAGGTGCTGGTCAAGCCCCCTTCGCCCGGCTCGGTGGGCCGGGCTGTGGGCCGCAGCAACGTCCTCTCAAAGACTCCTTCGGGCGCAGGGGCTCCGGTGGAAGCCTTCGTTGAAAGGTCGTCGGCTGCGGTATTACCGGCGCGCGGTACGTGGTGCAGGTCCAAGGCGAGGAATTCTTTCTCCAACATCTGCACGTGAAGCAGATATGCAGCTAGCTGGGGGTCATTGCAGGAGCATTCGCCCTTGACTTGCTTGATGACCAGCTGGGAGTCGCCCTGTGCCAACAACTGGCGAGCACCTAAAGACAGGGCTGTCTGCAGGCCAAAGATGAGTGCTTCATACTTCGCCATGTTGTTGGTTGCTTTGAAATTGAGACGCACCATATACCCAAACTGTTCCCCCGATGGCATGAGGAGCAGTACGCCGGCACCGGCCCCCTGCTTTCGCGAGGAGCCGTCGAAGAGGAGTGTCCAGTGGGGTTCGGTGAAGACCGGAGCTTGGTGCTCCGGTTCTCCGCCCCCATGGCCCCCTGGGTCAGCTTCCGTTGGTGTCCACTCCGCCACAAAGTCAGCCAGTGCTTGGCTCTTGACTGCATGGCGTGGGAGGAAGTCCAGCTCAAACTCCGCTAGCTCCGCCGCCCATTTAGCAACGTTGCCCGTCGCATGGGGGCTGTGAAGAATTGTCTTCAGTGGATACGAGGTGACTACCGAGACCCGGTGGGCCTGGAAGTAATGGCGGAGCTTCCTGGAGGCAACGAGCACCGCATACAGCAGCTTGTGGACTTCCAGGTACCTTGTCTTGGCATCATGAAGTACTTCGCTGACGTAGTAGACAGGCCTCTGTACGGTTCGAACCCTCTTTCTCAGGTCTGGGAGGTCCTCGTCCATTGGCCCTCTAGAGGTGGGCGGACCCACGGGGGCCTCCGGGAGCTGGGACCCGGAGGCCCTTAAGCTATCTTGACTGTTCGGGAGCTCTGGGGGGTCTTGGGGGACCTCTGGGAGGTCCCATTTGGCCCCCAGGGGGTCCCGCGGGGCCCCCGGGGGTTTATCTTGGAGGTCCGGGAGACTGCCCAGGACCTCCGGGAGGCCGACCTGGACCTCTGGGAGGTTGCCTTGGAGGCCCGGGAGACCGTCTTGGTCCTGCGGGGCCTCCTGGCGTCTGTCTTCTGCTACCGGAGCAGGTTGTGAAGATGAGGGGTCCGGCCGCTCTGCGACGAGGACCATACTCACTACTTCAGTTGTCGCCGCGATGTAGAGCAACAGGTGCTCTCCGGGCTCAGGGGCTACCATGATTGGTAGGGTTGTCAGGAGTCGCTTCAACTCCTGGAAAGCCTCTTCCGCTTCGTCAGTCCAGGCAAAGGGGCCCGACTTGCACAGGAGCTTAAAGAAAGGGAGTGCCCGCTCTGCTAGCCTCGGTATAAACCGACTCAGCGCGGCTAGACATCCTGTGAGTTTCTGGACATCTTTGACGCGGGCAGGGGGCCGCATCAAGTCGATGGCCTTGATCTTCTCTGGGTTGGCCTCAATCCCCCGGTGCGAGACCAGGAACCCTAAGAGCTTCCCAGAGGACACGCCGAACACACATTTATCTGGGTTCAGCTTGGTGCGCGTAGAGCGCAACTTGTCAAAGACTAAGGCTAGGTTATCTAGCAGGGACGGACCCTGCTTGACCTTGACAACTATGTCATCGACATACACCTCAACCAGGTATCTTATTAACTCCCCAAAGGTTTTGTGCATTGCCCGCACAAAGGTGGGGAGTGCATTCTTTAGGCCGTAAGGCATAGACACATAGCAATAAATGCCGTCCACTGTGATGAGGGAGGTGTGCTCCTCGTCCTCCCTAGACATGGGGATCTGATGGAAACCCGAATAGGCGTCTAGGAAGCACAGCATATCACATCCTGACGTTGAGTCTACTATTTGGTCTATTCTAGGGAGAGGGAATGGATCTTTAGGACATGCCTTATTGAGACTGGTGTAGTCGATGCACATCCGGAGCTTCCTGCCGGCCTTCGGGACAACGACGAGGTTCACCAACCATCGTGGGTGGTGGACCTCCCGTATGAAGCCAGCGTCCAGCAGCTTCTTGACTTCCTCACGGATGAAGTTCTGCCGCTCGATGGACTGCTTGCGGGGCTTCTGTTGAACCGGCCGGGCGTCGGGGAAGACTTTCAAGTGGTGCTCGATCACCTTCCTGGGGATCCCCGGCATCTGTGACGGCTGCCATGCAAACACGTCGACGTTGTGCCGGAGGAAGGTGACGAGCGCGCCTTCCTATTTACTATCCAGGCCCCCGGCTACCCGGGTGGTCTGGATAGCTTCGGCGCCGACTTGGACGACCTTTAAGGGGACGCCGCCCTCGTCGAGAGGTTGCACCCGGGGTGCTGTGGTGGAAGCACGATGACGTGCACACGGGTGGAGCTGGTCCGATTCCGTATTGCCGGGGGCTGAGGCCCCAGCTGTCGCGAGTGCTTGGAGCTTCTCCAGGGCCGACACTGCAGCAGTGCGGTCCCCACGAATCCTGAGAACACCTGTCGGTGTTGGCATCTTCAGGACAAGGTAGCCGTAATGGGCTACAGCCATGAACTGGTACAGGGCTGGCCTGCCGATTATGGCGTTGAAGGGGAGGTCTATCTCCGCTACGTCGAACCGGATGTACTCTGTTCGATAGCTGTCCAGAGCCCCGAAGGTCACCGGGAGACTAATGCTGCCGTAGGGGATAACCTGTCCCGGCCCTACCCCTGAGAACGGACTCGACGGGGTGAGCTTGGCCATCGGGATCTGCATCTTCTGGAAAGCTGCACGGCTGATGAGGTTCAGCCCAGCCCCTCCATCCACCAAAACGTGGTACATTCTCACGTTGGCGATGGTAGGGGCCACCAGGAGCGGCAGCTGGCCGGCCCCAGCCATGTTCCTGGGGCAGTCGGTGGCATCAAAGCTGATGGGGGTCCCCATCCACTTTAGGTGCGGTGCAGCACTTGGGAGTGGCGCCACCGACGCTACCGCTCGGCGCAGAGTCTTGACTGCGCTTCGGGACGAGGGGTCGGCGGACCCGCCGTATATGACATAGAGCTTCTTCCGACGCTCATCGCCGCTGGAGTCGGAATCCTCGTGATTGCGTGCCGCCTTCACGACACGCGGAGGCTCCCGGATCTCCTCTGGGTGATCGATGTTATCTGGAACATCCACCCTCTGCTCATCTTCCTTTGGACGGAAGGGCAGGTCATCAGCCCGCTGCCGCTTCTCCTTGCGGAAACGCTCTGCGAGCCTTCGGATCTCCTGGCACTCGGCAGCAGTGTGGCGACAGCTGCCATGCACGGGGCACATACTGTCTTTATCACCTTCTGGGATTGGTGATCTTCGCTGCTTCTTGTCGGGGCGCGGCCCCCGAACCCCACCGAGCGTCGCTGCAGTGACGACTGGGACTGCGGTCGGTGACTCTATCTTGCTTCTGCCTCGGCCCTTGGCCTTCCTGCTGCTTCCACAGGGAATAGGACTGGATCCGGGCAGTCCCCCTGACTCGGAGGATGGCAGCGAGTGCCAGTTCCGTCCTTCGGCAGCTCTGGCGCATTTGTCCGCCAAGCTGAAGAGCTCTGAGACGTCGCGGACCTCCCTGGTCGCGAGCTTCTCGAGCATCTTCTTGTCCCGGACGCCTTGCCGGAACGCCACCACCACAGAAGCATTTTGAATGTGTGGGATTGTGTTCCGCACCTGGGAGAACCGCTGGATGAAAGAGCGCAGCGACTCCCCAGGCTGCTGCTGGACGGCGTGGAGGTCGAGCTCCGTGCCAGGCCGGGTGTAGGAGCTGCCGAAGTTGGCTATGAACTGTCGGCAAAGCTCTCCCCAGGAGGTGACGGAACCTTGGGGGAGGTTCATGAGCCAAGACCGGGCTGGACCGGTCAAGGCGACAGGGAAGTAATTGGCCATGACAGCTTCTTTCCCTCCTGCGGCAAGTACTGCGGTGGAGTAGATCTGGAGAAACTCTGCCGGGTTGACGCTGCCGTCGTACTTCTCGGGCAGGTGTGGCCGAAACTTGCGCGGCCACTTCGCAAAGCGAAGATGGGGCGCGAGGGCTGCACACCCTGCTTCCGTCACCGCAGGTTCTGGTGCCGCGAACGCTGAGTTCGCACCAGGCACAGTGTACCCCGGTACGGGCAAAGCTGCACCGTAGGCCGGTGGCGCCATCTGCAGTACATATGACTGTGGCATATTCTGCACAGCGCAGGCCTGGGGCAGAGATCGCATGGCGAAGGTCTGCTCTTCAGGCTGGGTCGAGGCCGACGTCATGTTGTCGTCAGCTCCTTGGTAGCGACGCCTTTCTCGGCGTTGCTCGAGGTATACCCGGGCATCTTGACCCGAGCGACACCGCTCCAGCTCTGTCCTCAGATCCATCGATTGAGGGCTGGCAGAGCTGGAATCTGCCGTCTGTTCATCAGCCATCGGCGTGCGTATCAGCGACACGGCCGGCTGGTTAGAGTGTCGTCTCCGCCGGAGTCGTGGGCTTGCGGCAGCGACGACAAGACGGTCTACCTCGAGAATCCACCGCTGGGTCGCTGCCTGAGGCGCGTCTCCAGCGGGCGGATTGTGCAGTAGCGCTCTTGCTGCAGCTAGCGCGCCCCTTCCGGGTACGCCCGGCGCTACTGGAGATATGACGCTGGTTGGAGCCTGCATTGCCGGGGTCGGCGCTGCCAGAGCCGGTTGCTGGCTCCCAGCTTGTACTGACACACTCCGTCCTGAGTGTGTTGGCTTGTACTCCCCCCTAGCCGCGGCTTGCTGCGGAGGCGGGGGAGGTGAGCTTGCCGCCGAAGGGAGCTTGGTCATCTTCGTTGGCGGAAACTCGTCGCGCTATGGGAAAAGCCCCCTACCTGGCGCGCCAAATGTCGAAGTGTGCGATCGACACTTCCCCCGGGCCTGCACTGGGCAGCCCGCGGAGGTTCTTTTTTCGGAGGGGCTAGTTCCTAGCGGAGAGCTTGCGCGGATGGACGAGTTAGTGAGAGCTTGACACGGGAAGTTTTACGTGGTTCAGGCCGCCGGAGCGTAAAACCCTACGTCCACGGCGAGCTATGGAGCTCGCTGTATTGCTTGCTGCTCAGGGCCGGGGGCCTGAGCTTGGGGGTGAGTTACAGCTTGAGAGTGTATGGCTAGCGTATGAGTTGCAGAATGCGAACCCTTGCTATCGACGCCTACCCGAGCCTTTTATAGTCCAAGGCTCGGGCGGCTTACAAGGGAAGCCGGGACCCGACAGGTGGTCCCGGGAAGATTGTCTATTATCTACCGTATCTGTAGTTATGCCGGTGGTTGCCTCCGGTCGAAGGCTTCTGAGTCTTCCTTTTGCCGCCCTGCCCATGCCGTGCGCCAGTCTTAGTGGTTGATGACGGCGCAGGCGGCATGGGATGTCTTGTCGCGGCGTTTATTACCTGTCAGGTTCTGACACCGCGCGCCAGTCTGTGATGCGACTGGACGCAACGGCACCTGACAGGCGCGTGCTCCGCGTTTCCACGTCTTGGGAAGACGCGGGCCTTGAATTCCTTGTACGGGCAAGGTGAGGGGCGCCTTTACGCCCGCTGCCTACCGCCCGGGGGCAGGCAGCACCGTTCTTCCAGCCACGTGGCGGGTCCGGAGCTCTTCTCTGAGGAGAGGGAGGTCCGGCCCCGCTGGACGCGTGGCGCCTTCGGACCTCTCTCCCGCGGAGGGGGAGGTCCGGCTTCTGCATGCCACGTGGCGGGCCCGGAGCTCACCTCTGAGGAGAGGGAGGTCCGGCCTCGCTGGACGCGTGGCGTCTTCGGACCTCTCTCCCGCGGAGGGGGAGGTCCGGCTTCTGTATGCCACGTGGCGGGACCGGAGCTCTCCTCTGAGGAGAGGGAGGTCCGGCCCCGCCAGACGTGTGGCGCCTTCGGAGCTCTGCCTGCGGAGAAGGGCGAGCACCTTAGGCATTTTACCCTGTGCGCGGGGGTACCCCATATCTCAGGTACCGACACTCCGCCTCCGGGAAAGCTCCCTGGCAGCCAAGGAGAAGGAATCCTCCGAGGGAAGCCGTGACGCCCTGCGGGCAGCCCGCCGCGAGGTAGAGGAGCTCTTGGCCTCGCGGTCCTCCGAGGCCCGTGCGGTCTCGAGCTTCGTCGACCAGGCGGAGTCCGCCTTGGTCCCTCTTGGCTTCAGCCCGGTGAAGGCGGCGGCTCCTGCGCTGAAGGTGGCTGAAGTGATCCCTGCACTGGAGTCACTCGGCGCCAAGCTGAGCAGGCTAGACGCGGTGGTCGCCAGCGAGCTTGAGGCAGAGGGACGGGGCCTGTCCTTAGAGGTTGCTACTCATGTGTTGACATGCTTCAGGAGCCGGGACCTTTCTTTCTCACTGGAGCCAGCGAGAGAGGGCCCTGCCGTGGAGCGGGAAGAGACCGCCAGGGCTGAAGTCGGGGATGTGGCCGCCCTTGTAGCCTCCAGGTTCCGGCGCAAGCCAGGGGGTCCCTAGGGCTTGTTTCTTTCTTTTTATCGAGTCTGTAGGCCAGATCATGAAGCCATGAATAAATAGACTCTTGTGATCTTTTGTGTCTGTGATGCTTTTGTCTTCTCCTTAGTTTCGCCTGGCCGAGCCCTTAGCTCCGCAAGGTACTCAGAGGCCTTCACCAATCTCGAAGCTCTGCACAGACACCTTCCCCGGGTCCTTACTGTATTAAAGGCCCCGGAGGTCTCCGGAGCTCGCCCCATGAGGACGGGGAGGTCCGGATCTGCCGGCCACGTGGCGGGCCCGGAGCTCCCTTCTAAGGAGAGGGAGGTCCGGCCCCGTGGGACACGTGGAGCCTTCTGAGCTCCCCCCCCCCCCCGAAGGGGGAGGTCCGGCTTCTGCCGGCCACGCGGCGGGTCCGGAGCCCCTCCTGAGGGGGTAGGAGCTCCGGCCCCGCTGGACACGTGGGGCCTTCGGAGCTCCCCCCCTCAGAGGGGGAGGTCCGGCTTCTGCCGGCCATGTGGCGGGTCCGGTGAGGAGGGGGGGAGCTCCAGCCCCGCTGGACACGTGGGCCTTCGGGCCCCGCCCCTGTTGAAGGGGCGAAACCCGGACCTTCCGGTCCTGCGCTGGAGTAGTCGATAGCTCCTTGCCTCCCGCCTCATGCAGCCCCCGTTGCTATAACCTGGAGGTCCTGCACACAGATAGAGGAAACGTAATTCTCCTGGGGGGGTCCTCCCCTCCATGTCTCTTAGTCTAATTTGGCTTACGGTCCTAGTCCGGTATACGGTGCTTGGGCAATTCTGTGCGTGAGGCACCAGGGCTCCGGCTCCCTCCAAGGTCCGGGTATGACCGTCCGGCCCCTAGTACCGGACCGTGCGCCGGGGAAGCATAGTGCACAGGCTTTGGGTACGGAACTAGGCAAAGCGGCTGTACTCCCCTGGACCTCCGGAGGGCAGGGTGCGCACGCTTTGGGTACAGAGCCGGCTAAGCGGGATACGCACCCTGGACCCCCCATGCACGGCGCAGGCCTTTCCTGGAGGTGACCAACTGGCACCGCAACACCTGACTGGGCGAGGCCCGAGAGGCCCCCCTGGCCATCGGCAGGCGCCTCAAGCGCTACCGCCTTCGGTAGGATAGCAAATGCTGACTATGGATGAGCGCGGGAAAGAGGGAGCTAAATGTACGGTGAGCATACATAGAAAGTGCGGTCATAAAAACTAATGCGTAATTTAAATGAGCACATGAGAGAGAGCAAAGTAGAACAGGTTTCTGTGTAAATGCCCCATAGGGGGAAGACAGGCTGTACATGGAGGCAACGACCCGCCTCATTAAGAAGGGAAGTAAGACTCTACGCGCTTAGGGTCGGAACCAGGCCAAGCTGAACGTAGTCCTGGACCGTCCCCCTGAGACTTAGCTGCTCCGAGCGCTGTTCCTAGACTCTATGGGATTTATTACAGAAGGGTATGGCCCTGTTCTACTAACGCTCAGGAGGTAGGACTTACAGTGTTGCTCCATGCTGAGGGTTCGGGAACGGATCCCACCCTTGGTTGAAAGGCATGTGTACCTGGGACGGCAACTTTCGTGACTCGGAAGAGACCTTCCCGGCTGGGGGGAGTTTATAGGTCCTTCGCGGGAAAGTGTGTGCCGCGGCACCAGGTTGCCTTCTTGCAGGTCCCTGACGCGCTTGGTCCTTTGGCGGTAGCGCTAGTGCACCAGCCGAGTCCGTGCGTTGTGGGGTGTCACCTGCAGCCGGGCCTCGTCGACGTGGTCGTCATCTTCACGCTGGAGCGGGTCCTGCGCGGCTTCTCCTGGGAGCCCCGGGGTATCCTCCCCTTCTGGCTAAGGCCTTCAAGGGGTAGGCGAACCTGGACTCTTCTTGGGAGACCCAAGGTGTCTTTCCCCTTCTGGCTAAGGCCTTCAAGAGGTTGACAGACCCTGGGCGGCCCCCAGGAGGTACAGCCGAGGCACAAAGACGTGCACTCGGGTGGAGCTGGCCCGGTTCTGCACCGTCGGGGCAGGTGCTTGGGCTGCTGCAACTTCTTGGAGCTTCTCCAAGGTTGATATCGCAGCAGTGCAGTCTCCACGGACTTACCGGGGCGGTCGTAGTTGGCTACTGACCCGGCCCGTCATCTCCGGAGCTGGAGTCCTCACCGTTGTGCACCGTCTTTATGACATGCTGAGGCTCCTGAAACCCCACCTGTTGGCCGACGCTGACTGAGGCGTCGACCTTCTGCTTGCCCTCCCTTTGAGGGAGGGGCGGAGCGTCAGCTCTTAGCTGCCTCCCTTTGCGGAAGCGCTCTGCGAGCCTCTGGATGTCCCAGCACTCGACAGCAGTATGATTGCTGGTGCCATACACGGGGCACAGCTCGCCTTGGTCACCATCTAGGGCTGGTGACTGTCGCTGCCTTTTGTCGGGGCGCGGCCCCCGAGCTCCACTGGGTGCCGTTGCTGCGGCAACGGGAGCCGCGGCCGGTGACTTCATCTTGCCACCGCCCCGGTTCTTTGTCTTCTTGCTGCCTCCATAGGAAGCAGCGCCAGATCCGGGCTGTCCTCCTGACTCAGAGGCTGGCAGAGAGTGCCAGTTCCGCCCTTCTTCTGCTCTAGCGCACTTGTCCGCCAGGTTGAAGAGCTCTGAGATGTCGCGGACCTCTCTGGTCGCGAGCTTCTCGAGCATCTTCTTGTCCCGAACGCCTTGCCGAAACGCCACCACCACAGAAGCATTTTGGATATGTGGGATGGTGTTCCGTACCTGAGAGAATCACTGGATGAAAGAGCGCAGCGATTCTCCAGATTGCTGCTGGATGGCATGGAGGTCGAGCTCCGTGCCAGGCCGGGTGTAGGAACTGCCAAAGTTGGCAGTGAACTGCCGTCAGAGCTCTCCCCAAGAAGTTATGGAACCCTGGGGGAGGTTCATGAGCCAAGACCGGGCTGGGCCGGTCAAGGCGACGGGGAAGTAGTTGGCCATGACAGCCTCATCCCCTCCTGCGGCAAGTACGGCGGTGGAGTAGATCTGGAGGAACTCCGCCGGGTTGACGCTGTCGTCGTACTTCTCGGGCAGGTGCGGCCGAAACTTGCGCGGCCACCTCGCGAAGCGAAGGTGGGGCGCCAGGGCCACACATCCTGCTCCAGTTGCCGCAGGCGTTGGTGCTGCGAACGCTTGGTTCGCTGCTGGCACTGTGTACCCCGGTATGGGCAAGGCTGCGCCATAAACCGGGGGCGCCGTTTGCAGGGCATATGGCTGTGGCATATGCTGCGTGGCGTACGCCTGGGGCAGAGTTCACGTGGCGAAAGTCTGCGCCTCAGGCAGGGTCGAGGCAGACGTCATGCTGTCGCCGGCCTCTTGGTTGCGACGCCTCTCTCATCGTCGCTCGAGGAATACTCGGGCATCTTGGTCCAAGTGGCATCGTTCCAGCTCTGTCCTCAGGTCCGTCGATGGGAGCCTGGTGGAGCTGGAATCCGCCGTCTGCCCGTCAACCGTTGGCGTGCGCGTCAGCGACACAGCCGGTTGGCTGGAGCGTCGTCCCCGCCGAAGTCGAGGGTTTGCGGCGGCGACGACGAGCGGTCTACTTCGCAAATCCACTGTTGGGTCGCTGACTGAGGCGTGTCCCCAGCAGGTGGATTGCGCAGCAGCGCTCTTGCTGCAGCTAGCGCACCCCCGTGGGTCGGCACTGCAGAAGATCTCACGCTAGCTGGAGCCTGCGTTGCCGGGGTCGGCGTTGCCGGAGTCAGCTGCTGGCTTCCAGCTCGCGCCGACACACTCCGTCCTGAGTGTGTAGACACGTATTCCCCGCTAGTCACGGTCCGTCATGAACGCGGGGGAGGAGAGCTTGCCGCTGAAGGAAGCTTCGTCATCTTCGTCGGCAGAAGCTCGTCGCGCAAGGGAAAAACCCCCTACCTGGCGCGCCAAATGTCGAAGTGTGTGGTCGACACTTCCCCCGGACCTGCTCTGGGCAGCCCGCGGAGGTTCTTTTTCGGAGGGGCTAGTCACTTGCGGAGAGCTTAAGCGTTAGGGACGAGTGAGGGAGAAGCTTGACACGGCGAGTTTTACGTGGTTCAGGCCGCCGGAGCGTAAAACCCTACGTCCACGGTGAGCAGAGGTGCTAGCTGTATTGCTTATTGCTCAGAACCGGAGTCCTGAGCTTGAGGGTGAGTGAAGTCTAGGGTGCGAGTTGCTGGAGTGCGAACCCTTGCTAACGTTGCCTACCCGAGCCTTTTATAGTCCAAGCGCGCCAAATGTCGAAGTGTGTGGTCGACACTTCCCCCGGACCTGCTCTGGGCAGCCCGCGGTGGTTCTTTTTCGGAGGGGCTAGTCACTTGCGGAGAGCTTAAGCGTTAGGGACGAGTTAGGGAGAAGCTTGACACGGCGAGTTTTACGTGGTTCAGGCCGCCGGAGCGTAAAACCCTACGTCCACGGTGAGCAGGGGTACTCGCTGTATTGCTTGTTGCTCAGAACCGGAGTCCTGAGCTTGAGGGTGACTGAAGTCTAGGGTGCGAGTTGCTGGAGTGCGAACCCTTGCTAACGTTGCCTACCCGAGCCTTTTATAGTCCAAGGCTCGTGTGGCTTACAAGGGGGCCCGGGACCCGACAGGTGGTCCCGGGGAGATTGCCTGCCGACTATCGTATCCGCAGTTATGTCGGTAGTTGTCTCTGGCGAAGGCTTCCGAGTCTTCGTTCTGGTGCCCTGCCCATGCCGCATGCTAGTTGTAGTGGTTGATGACGGCGGGGGCGGCAGGGGATGTCTTGTTGCTGTGTTTATTGGCTGGCAGGTTCTGACACGGCGCGCCAGTCTGCGATGCGACTGGGCGCAACGGCACCTGACAGAGGCGTGCTCCGCGTTTTCGCGTCTTGGGAAGGCGCGGGCCTTGAATACCTTGTACGGGCAAGGTATGGTGCGTCTTTACGCCTGCTGCCTACCGCGCGGGGGCAGGCAGCGCTGTCCTGCTGGACACGTGGCGGGCCCGGAGCTCTCCTCTAAGGAGAGGGAGGTCCGGCCCCGCGGGACACGTGGAGCCTCCGGACCTCTCCCCGCGGAGGGGGGAGGTCCGGCTTCTGTCGGCCACGTGGCGGGCCCGGAGCTCTCCTCTGAGGAGGGGGAGGTCCGGCCCCGCGGGACACGTGGCGCCTTCGGAGCTCTCCCCGCGGAGGGGGGGGGTCCGGCTGCTGCTGGCCACGTGGCGGGCCCGGAGCTCTCCTCTGAAGAGAGGGAGGTCCGGCCCCGCTGGACACGTGGCGCCTTCAGAGCTCTCCCTGCGGAGAATGGCAAGATCCTTAGTCATTTTCCCCTGTGCGCGGGGGTATCCCATATCATGGGTACCGACAGGTATGTTCCAACTACACCAGCATCCCGCTATAGTATTGTTTGATTCAGGCGTCACACACAATTTTATTAGCCAAACTTTCATTGCTAAACACGGCTTGCAAATACTACCCACCGATAGTCCATATTTGATTTGTTCACCGGGTGGGAAGATTTCAGCAAGCGTAATGGTTTCCAAAGCACCATTATGCTTAGCGGGTAGAGTGTACCCTATGTCTCTCATAATTTCTGAGGGACAGAATGTCGATGTCATCTTAGGGATGTCGTGGTTAACCCGCCACGGCGCTGTTTTAGGCACCGTCCTTCGAATCGTGCACTTGAACTCAAAAGTGCACGGATCTCACTCATTATTTCTGTACAATCCATAAATAAACTTCCAAGTGTCTATCAATCCACAACCATCAGATTGAAAGACATTTCAGTGGTCCGAGAGTTCCCTGACGTGTTCCCGGATGATTTACCGGGGATGCCAACCGATAGAGAGGTGGAGTTCAAGATTGAACTTGCACCAGAAACAATGCCAATATCCCAAAGGCCATACAAAATGGCGCCCAAGGAATTGGCTGAACTGAAGACTCAGCTAACGGACTTGCTGTAGAAGGGTTTTTTTAGGCCGAGCTCCTTGCCATGGGGCTGTTCGGCATTATTCGTGAAGAAGAAAGATGAGACGTTGCGGTTTTGCATGGACTATCGTCCATTAAATGTCGTAACCATCAAGAACAAGTACCGTTGCCACGAATCGGCATGTTGTTTGATCAGTTGGTTGAAGCAAAGGTCTTTTCCAAGATGGATTTAAGATCCGAGTACCACCAGATTAAAATACGGGCTGAGGATATTCCGAAGACAGCTTTCTCGACGAGATACCTTCGGCCTCACCAATGCTCCAGGTCACTTCATGTATTTGATGAACTCGGTATTTATGCCGGAGCTGGATAAGTTTGTTGTGGTCTTCATCAACGACATATTGGTATATTCCAAGTCGGAGGAAGAGCACAAGAAGCATCTGCGTATAGTCTTGCAACGGCTGCGGGATCACAAGCTATACGTGAAATTCAGCAAGTGCAAATTCTGGATATCTCAAGTGCCTTTTCTCGGTCATATCATCTCAGCGGAGGGCATCACTGTAGACCCGAGTAAGATCACACAAGTGCTGAATTGCAAATCCCCGAGAACTGTTCACGAGGTACGGAGTTTCCTCGGACTCGCGGGATATTATCGGAGGTTCATTCTGAACTTCTCGAAGATTGCCAAGCCGATGACGGAGCTGCTGAAGAAGACTACCAAATATGTTTGGAGTCCAGCATGTGAAGCAACATTCAAGGCTTTAGTCAAGCACTTAACATCAGCACCGGTTTTGGCGCAGCCAGACACAACAAAACCGTTCAATGTATACTACGATGCATCCGGCATTGGACTCGGATGTGTGCTGATGCAAGACCGTAGGGTGGTTGCGTATGGATCACGGCAGCTCAGAAGTCATGAGCAGAATTATCCAACTCACGACTTGGAGCTCGCTGCCATGGTACTCGCACTTAAAATGTGGAGGCACTACCTACTCGGTAACCACGTACATTTATATACCGACCACAAAAGCCTCAAGTACATATTCACTCAGAAGGAGCTGAACATGAGGCGGCAAAGATGGTTAGAGTTGATAAAGGATTACGAAATAGAGATCCATTATCACCCCGGCAAGGTAAACGTAATGGCGGATGCGCTGAGCCGCAAGTCACACGTCAAGAACCTAACCATCACACCGTTGGAAGAGAGCGAGCTGCCATTGCATGTGATTCCACATGGAGCTCTCTACAACTTAGTTTTGATCCCCACCATCCGTGAAGAGATAGCGGCAGCTCAGAAACATGACAAGGGCATGTCACATTTGCGGAGATGTATATATAGTGGGGATCTGAAATGTTTCCGGAAAGACGGAGACGGTGTCCTATGGTTTAAGGACCGGATTGTCGTACCCCGTAACCCGGAGTTACGAAAAAATCTTTGATGAGGCTCACTTGTCAAAGTTTTCTATTCACCCCGGCAGTAACAAAATGTATCAAGAACTCAGAAGCAAGTTCTGGTGGACACGGATGAAGCAGGAGATCGCAAAGTACGTGTCCGAGTGTGATACATGTCGGAGGGTGAAGGCAGATCATATGCGCAAACCAGGACTGCTACAACCACTGGGCGTTCCCGCCTGGAAGTGGGAAGATATGAGCATGGATTTCATCGTTGGTTTACCCACCACCTTTCAGAAACATGATTCTGTGTGGGTGATCATCGATCGGCTCACTAAAGTTGCCCATTTCATCCCGGTCAACACGAACTACAAAGCTAAAAAGTATGCTGAACTGTACATCTCACGGATCATATGCTTATACGGCGTATCCCGTACCATCATATCGGATCGGGGCACTTTATTTGTGTCCCGTTTTGGGAGCAGCTACACGCTGCATTAGGGACGAAGCTGATCCGTAGATCAGCATACCACCCGCAAACGGATGGACAAACTGAGCGGGTAAACCAAATTCTAGAAGATATGCTACGAGCTTGCTCTATCAACCACGGCAAGAATTGGGATGATCACTTGCCGTTGGCCGAGTTCTCGTACAACAATGGGTACCAAACCCGCATCAAGATGGCGTCTTACGAGGCGCTATACGGGAGAAAATGCCGCACACCACTGAATTGGTGTGAGTCTGGCGAAAGGGTTACCTTCGAGATTGATCTTGTCGATAACGCGGAAAAAAGGTTCGGCTGATTCAAGCGAATCTAAAAGCCGCCCAATCCCGACAGAAACAATATGCGGACCGGAGAAGGCGCCCACTATAATTCAAAGTCGGGGATCACGTATATCTACGTGTGTCTCCAATGAAGGACGTAAACATATTAGGGGTGAGAGGAAAGTTGGCACCCCGATTCATCGGTCCATTTCAGATTACCGAAAGATGTGGATCGGTAGCATACCGGCTGAAATTACCAGAAACACTTTCCGGTGTGCACGACGTCTTTCACATTTCCCAGCTGAGAAAGTGTCTTAAGCTATCAACTACCATTCAGATTGAGGACATAGAAGAACTGAAACCGGATCTCATGTATCGGGAGGAACCGATTAAGATTATTGATGAAAAGGCCTGAACCACACGCATCCGTACGTTGTAGTTCTACAAAGTTCTATGAAGTAATCACTCCGTGGATGAAGCGACATGGGAGAGCGAAGGGTTTCTTCGCGCGAACTACCCCGACTTTTTCACGTTGCATATACGGTAATTTTCCACCGTCCTCTCTCTCATTTTCACCTTATAATCTCGGGACGAGATTGTTTTAAGGGGGAGGGATGTAAGGGCCTAAGTTTTTGGCACATTTTCAAAGTGTTCATCACCACCCACACACTTTATTTGAAGAAACTTGATTAATACATTTGAAAAGCAAGTAACCACCATCAACATGATCATTAGAAAGGGGGTGGTTTGAACTCAAATTCAAACTATTTTCATCCCATAAATTCAAAAGTGGGAGGCACATTATTACTCAGCACATTTTTGTAAGCTCACACACAAATTTTCACTTATTTTGGAGTTGATCTTGATATAAGCTAAGTTTAGCAAATTCAAACCTTATTTGAATTTCAAACTGCATATGTGCTGAAATTTGGTCAAACACTTCACAATTTTAATTCGACCAATTCCAAGTGGGCATGTGGTAGATAATTCAAATCCTAAGGGGTAATAGGGGGATTACTGTTTGTAGCAGTGAGAGGAAGTTAATTTCAGAGGTTAAAACTCGGGTAGGACCCACATGTCAGCTGCACAGTTCAAAGAACCGACTGAAGACTTGATCTCGGTTTCTTGCGCCCGACCAAGCTGCCGCCACGGCGAGAAAACGGCGAGGACAGCAGCTGCTTGCCGCCCCTGGCCGCTGAACCGCCTCCCTGGGCCCTTATCTAGGCGCCCTAGCCGTCCCCGGTGCTTCTCACCGCTATCCCGACGCGTTCTCACCCAGCAAACTGAAATCCATCGCCGCTCAGTTGAGCTCTCGGTCCCTCGTCGCCCGGCTGATCCTGTGGCTTTCACGGCGATCTGAGGCCAGCACCGGGTGCGCAGAGTCTTCCTTGACGCCCTCACGGCGGTTCCAGACCCTGAGCAACCCTTCCCGAGCTCCACCGCGAGGTTCTTTCGTTCCCCGGTTCAGCTCGAGCCGCCGTCACGGGGACGACCCGTCCGGCCACCACAGCCCGCCGTTCTCCAAGCTGTGAATAGCAAAAAGGTTCGCCTTCAGTCCCTCTTTCATTACCTTAAGCCCGGGTGGTGTGACATAAACTACTCATGCCGGAATTTCTCGATTTTACGACGGTATACAAAAGGGGTGCGCGGACCGATCCGAAAAATTCGTAGTCCACACCGCACCACTCATCCTCTCACAGAGGCAAGCACTTCTAGGTGCCCGTACGAGTCCATAGGAGCAGAAACCACAAAGAACCCTTGAGGAAATCCACTGTTCTTCGAGTTTTAGGAGAATCCCCGATTTCAGGCCTAGGTCACACGGTGACAGCCCAGTACATCCATTTCCGAGCTCCGTGAAGCTCATGTCAATCTTTCCTAGAGTCTACTGGTGCTCGACGACCTTTTGGTCGATCGGTTGGGGTGCTAGGAAGGCCGGCCGACACGGCCGAAGTTCCTCCGAAGCTGCCGCTCGTCGCCGACCATGTGCCAGTGATTTTCATGACGTGCTGAGCCCAGCATCATGTTCTCTGGGTGGATTTAGGGAGAGGCGGCCAGAATCATGGAGTTTGGCGCACCAAAAGGCCACCGGCGAGCTCTCCGGTGAGGTGTCACGGCGGCCGAGCGCTGGAGGCGGGAGGTAGACGAAGCCCCCGGACCCACGCGTCAGCGGCCGATATTTTAAACCCCGGGATTCGCTGTGGCACGGATCGGGTGTGGCTGCGCGCGAATAAATCCGCGGCCCCGTGTGTCGACCGATGAGGAGTTGACACGTAGCCCCGGTCCCACGTGCAGCGGTTTAAACTTTTTCCCTATTTTTAGATTTAGTTCAAACTTCAAACCCACATAAATTTGGCTAGGAAACTCCAAATCGAGTGAACATAATTTTGTTGGATTCAGCTCTCTGAGTACATTCCAGCAAATCAAGTTTCACTTCATGAAAATCCCTAATTCTCCAGAATTAATTCTTCAAAATTCAAACTGGTTAGAATTATAACTGGAGAACCCTTTGGAGGAAAATTCTGAAATTTCGCTGGAATGTTCACCAAAATATCACTGAGCTACCATAAAATTTCAGATCTATTTGAGCTCATTTGTTTCACCTAATGGTGTGATTAATAAAACTATTCCAGAGAAAATAGAAAATATCCAGAAACATTTTTAGAATTTCTCTGAAATTATTTAGCTCATATCTTTAGTTAGTAACCTTCAAATTAAGTGGGACCAACTCCATTAGAACCCTCTGAAAATCTAGTTTTCAGAAAGTCATGGCTTGCTCCATGAAAATCCCTAGAACACCCTAAGAGCTCCAATTAATGTCAAGTACATGATTATTTGTGGAGAGCTCAAATGAGCTTTGCTGCAAATAAAACTTGGCCAAGTTTCTCTTTAGGTTGTATCTAAACCACAATAAAAATTTCAGAGTCATTGGGTCTGTCTAGTGAGACTTATAGTCTTCACAAGTTTAAATTCAATTCAAATGCATTTAAATTAATACATTACATGTTATCTCATGTAGTCGCTAAGGTTGAGGAGGAACCCGAAGTCTTAAAATTCGTTACTCCGGAAGAGCAGCTAGCCTACGACTAAGAGCAGCAAGGCAAGCTCCAGTTTGCATTAACCTCTTTACAAATTTTTATTGTTTTGAGAACTTCCTTTGAGTACCATTTATTTCTTGCATTAGAGTGTTGTTTGAAACCCAAATGCATAGCCAAGAAAACCATGGGTTGGGATTAAGATTGAAAACCTCGTTAGCCAATGCCATGCTAAGATAGAGTACGATTCAGTACAAGTCGAGTAGTTGGAACTACTTGCGAGAATAGGCTAGAGGCACATTGCTAGGGTAAAAATAGCAAATGAAACACATGGCAAGAAAAATGAGACCGAGCGGAAAGTAAGGGCAGCAGAACTTTGGGGCCTGGGTGCTATAGCTCCGCTTGTGTCGATTGAGGACCGAGCCGTGTGCGGGCCTGTTCAAGACCTACCGACTATATGGGAATCGGGAAACCGATGTAACTCGGGTAGATGGGTATTGAGGCATTGCCTGTCGTTCAGAGGGTAGGTTGAGAGCTCGAGGTGTAAATCGGCTGGCGGCACTGAGATGCGCGTGCAGAGACCTCTTGCTCGTGACGATAGGACCGGTTCAATATTTGGCTGACGGGTGAAATGTGGTTGCGTACGACGTCCGGGATGGTTGCTGTAGGCAACATCGAGTACGGGCGTACGTGACGGGTTATTCGGGTAACCCTGCAGGTGTAAATCGATTATAATCGCCGTCCCTCGTGGTCAGTGAGTACCACTTGTTCACTGTACCATGACGCAGAAAGAACAGGCTAGATTCATGTTAAAAGTTTGCTGATTTGAAAAATATACCTTGCTTGTTAATGTCTTGTAATTAAAGTTTTTTTTCAACTTTGGGCAAAGTACATGAGAGAAATGCGTTTCTTGTTTGATTGCGGCTCTCTCATGTGCCTTAGCGTAAGGTTCTCCACAACCTGCTGCTAAAACTTGAAAGTAAGGTTCCACTAATTAGGCGAGTCATTTGCAACTTATTTTACCTCATGTAACCTATCATCCATCATGTAGAAGTTTCATGTATAGGAGAGACGGGTCAGTCTTGCTGATCCTTCGTGTTCACTGCTTGTGTTTGAAGCTTTTGCAGGGTTCTATGAGGAAGGGACTCTCGAGGAGGAGACGGAACCCCAGGAGGGGAACCCGTCGAGTGGGAGTCGTGCACGCCGTCGTTTTAGTGTGTGTGCGTGCTAGCGGGGACATGTTCACGGGCTAAACGTGAACTCGATATGTAGTCTATGCCCACGAGTGTAGACTGAACATATATTGTTGTAAAAATGCTCATACACTGGTTTATGTAATAAAACTTTGCTTCTACTTTGTACCTTTGATGTATGTTATCCGGTGTTATGCAACGCAGCACCCCTCAACGTGATCCTGGCTCGACAAGACCGTGGGGTCGTATCAACACGTGGCACAAACGGAGCCCGCCTCTGCAGAAAAGGGAGGCCCGGCCCCCGCTAGACATGTGGAGCCTACGGAGCTTATCCCTGCGTAAGGACGCGATTCTGAAGCGGTTTTTCTCCCATGCACGAATGCCCAACACGGAGGAAACCGACACGAACTCTTCTACGTTGAATATTGCACCAAATCATCAAGAGATAAGTTGTTAAGCTTCAAAAACAATTTAAATAGGACTCTTATTCGAATTCTGATCAGAGTAGGACTCTTCTTTTTCCGGTTATAAATAGAACCCGAAACAACCCCTTGGTCATAACATCTTTTCTAAGCCGACAACTTAGAAGCCCGAGCCCAAACTCGCCGAGCTTAAACCCCTTCGCCGGAGTTTGACCACCGGAGAGACCGCCGACGAGCCCAGACACGATCGCCATCGCTGGAAGGAGAGCCGACGATCTGTTTTTGCTAGAGGAAGGACCCGAAGGAAGCAAGGTAGGTTTCTATTACCACCTTACGACAACATCACGTTTTCGTTGCATCTGTTTCTTCGATCCCTTCGAAACAGAAACTTTTTTATGGACAGATCACGTGTTGATCGGTTTGATCTAGATCTTGTGACGAGATCATCGCCACGTCCATATTTGATCTTTACACCTCTATTCATCAGAGAACCCATGCAACCCATGCAAGAACACGTACAAACTGATCTAATAAAACAGCACCATAGGGTTAGCATGCATATGCATCATTGCATCTTGAGTAAAGTTCGTGCATGATAATTGATTGCTGTGAACCTTGTATGTGCGTGATCATAAATAGAGGAACATGCTCAGGGAGCTGTCTACGAGGGATTTCAGCACCAGGAATTTGAGATCCCAGAGCAACAGAAGCCGCAAGAACCAGGCAAGTGCCACTTGACCATATTGATCCCATGTTTTTGGAACTGTTTTGTTTGCGAAAAGGTGTGTGTGCTTGAGTCAACTTGATAGGAAACCCTTTCATAGGAGTTTACTAGTTTTGTTAACCACCCTTTTCACCAAGAAAGTTAATGAGTCGGGTATGGTTTTTGCTTTTATGATTCACTGAGTCCATGGTATACGGGAAGCGGGATAGATGTGTCTAGCTAACTGCACTCGTATGAATAATGAGAAATGGATATTGTTAATGAATATGAATCGGAGGGAGATCTAGGTAAGCTTGGTTTATGAATGAGGTAGAATGAGATGGTGGTTACTTGCCGTAGATCTAAGGACCGGTTCGTGCGAGCACATGCCAGGATAACAATGCCACCACAAGGCCAAGTATGGGTGCGGCTTAGCTGAGTAATTAGGTAAGTTACTAGATTGTTTTGAACCGTGGAAGGCGCGGGGAATGGGAGTCGAGTGAGGACTGCCCTGGGAACTACATGGCACAAGAGGGGGCCCGTGGGTGGGAGAATTGGAGATTCTAGCCTGCTGGTGAAACGTTAGTGAGTCCATACATCTAGTAACCCCTTTGTAAAGGCTATTTTGTGATCTCTTGGCCATACACCGACGGTTGTATACTGGTATAATGGAGGATTTGCAGTCGCCGACGGGTGACGAAATCACAAACTTATGGGTAAAGTGGTGCAAACTCTGTAGAGTCTAAAACTATGATGATAGCCGAGCTTACGGTCACGAGCGCCTGACCAACTTCCATGATTAGATGGTATGGTTATTGGGATGGTAATTGGTTTGGTTTTGCTTTGGTCTTTGGAATTGGTTTTGGGACTGCTGAGTCCGGGTAATGAGATTTGTTACATGACTATTAAGTCATGGCAATGAGATTTGGTCTCGGTATGAGACGAAATTGAATATGAGATGAGATGGTAGTGAATACAAGATGGTATTCATGAGCATGTGAAAAGATGAGCAAGATAAATGTTTGGTTGAGACATGAAAAATGGTGAATCATGATGGAGGTATGTTGATGTTTAAATACATGTTGGGATTACATTCATTTAAAGCTAGTCACTGTTTTTATCATGGTTTGTGAAATAAAATTTGCTTTCTACAATGAGCCTTTTTATACCTTCCTTGCTGTGGCTACATATCATATTTTTCCGCACTTGCTGAGTACATCATGTACTCAAACTTGCATTATTACTTCATCATCAGCAACAGGAGAGGAGTACTATGAAGACCACGTGGAGCATTAGGCGTGTAATCTATCCTTAACCTTACCTTTGGAGTAGAAGATAGAGCTGCTACTACTGCTTAGTTTGTTTCCGTACTACTTAGAAAACTTCCGTTGTTAGAATAAAGACTTCCGCTGCTCGAATAGATTAGAGACTTTCGCTGCAATAGAGATTGATGTAATAAAGTACTTGATCATATTTGTTCGTGGTATTATTCTAAATTCAGTTTGTGAAGTATATGTGTATATGTGATGAATATTATGGGCACACATACGCATCAGTCTCAGTTACGAGAGGTTCTCTCTCAGAACAGGAGCGTCACAGATTGGTATCAGAGCCACGGTTGATCGTAGGTCACACGCCTAGATAGAGATCACAGGTTGGTATCAACCTACCACGGTTGATCGTAGGTCACAAGCCTAGTAAAATCACGGATTGGTATCAAGCTACCATGGTTGACTGTAGGTGACAAGCCTAGATTGATCATAGATTGGTAGCAGAACCACGATTGACCCTAGGACGCAAGCCTAGTCACAGATTGGTATTAGAAGCCACGCTGAACATAGTATGCAAGTCTAGGTAGAATACATAGATTGGCATTAGAACCCCATTGACCATAGGATAAAGTCACAGATTGGTAGTCACAGATTGGATCACGGATTGGTATCACCCCAAACCACATAGGACCCCCATTGAGTAAGCCTTGAATAGGAGTTGTGTGCTGAACTCTGTGATGATTGTTTGTACTTGTGGACTTAGTGTGAGTTGTGGGATGTTTTAGCGTTGTCCATATCCACACATAGTAGAGAGATGTGAGATGCTTCGGCACTTGTTGACATCCTCATATAGGCTAATATATATAACCTCTATTCTATCCAACTCTCTCTCAAAGATGGTGAGAGGAAACACCGGCCGAAAAGAGAGGAACGTCCGAGGTAACCAAGAGGATGACCACGTTGACGTTCCTGAGAACGTCAACCCTGAGGCTGGTGCAAATAACCTGGAACGGTTGATGGCCATGCAGAATCAGCTTATGCAAACTATGATCCAAACTTTAGGTTAGCTGCAAGCCAACAACAATAACCCCGTTCCTACACCACCGCCGCCACCACCGTCGGCTCACAACCGATTGGGAGAGTTCATGAGGACTCGACCACCCATCTTTGCACAAGCTAATGATCCCATGGAGGCCGACGATTAGTTGAAGTCCATGGAGAAGAAGCTTGCCATAGTTCAGTGCAATGATCGGGAGAAAGTTCTCTTCACATCGCACCAACTTATGGGAGCTGCCGCTGATTAGTGGGACACTCTATGCAACACTCATGACAACCCGGAGACTATTACTTAGACTGAGTTCAAGGAGAGTTTTCGTTCTCATTACATCCCTACTGGAGTAATGATGCTCAAGAGGCAAGAGTTTGAAGGTCTCTGCCAAGGACAGAAGAGCGTGAATGAGTACCTTAACAAGTTCACGCAGCTGTCAAGGTATGCCCCCGAAGATGTAAACTCAGACCAACGGAAGCAGTACTTGTTCATGAGAGGGTTGAACAATGAGATCCAGGTTCAGCTCCTCAATAATGACTATGCGAACTTCCAGAAGCTAGTTGACAAAGCCATAGTGGTTGAGAGCAAGATCCGAGAGATCGAGCAAGAGGGCAAGAGAAAGATGCCATACCAGCCGCGAGGGAGCAACGTACGACCTTGGTACATGCCCCCGGCTGCACCACAGTATGGGTCGACTACTCCTACCTTTCGCCCTAATCAACCACCATAGCAACGTCCTGCCATACAAGCACCTCGTGTGCCTTTGCCTCCTGCGCCCCGACCCAACATGGGCGCTCCTGTTCAAAACCCCCGCCCCAACGTCCCTGCTGTCTTGGGCAACAAGGCATGATTTGCATACGGAGAGACGGGACACTTTGCGAGCCAGTGCCCAAAGAGAGGTCATGTACAACCAAGCAACGTGCCCAAGCAGAACCCACGGCCGAATGGAGGAGCCAATCAAGAAAACCGTGAACAACAGAACTATGCTCGTGGCAACGTGAACCATATTTCTGCTGAGGAAGCGCAACAGGCTGAGGACATCGTGATTGGTATGTTCCTTGCCAACTCCAACCCAGCCACCATTTTATTTGATTCCGGAGCATCACATTCATTCATATCATCCAAGTATGTTGCCAAGTATAATCTACCCATATCATACTCGAAATACACTATGTTGGTTAATTCTCCCGGTGGAGAAATGATGACTAATATAGTATGTCCGAAAGTAAACTTTAAAATAAGGGGGTAGACTTCCTTGCCAACCTCATTGTCTTGGATTCCCAAGGGCTTGACATAATACTCAGAGTGGATTGGTTAAGCAAGCACAACGGAGTGCTCCAATGCGCTAAGAGGAGCGTGCAGTTGACAAACGAGCACGAAACCCATATCGAGTTTGAGTCAGCCCAGACAACAACCGAGAAGGTAACGTTGAACCACGTCAAAGGACCAACATTGGAAAGCATTCCGGTGGTTCAAGAATTTTTGGACGTGTTCCCGGAAGAACTTCCAGATATTCCACCTGACTGGGACATCGAGTTTTCCATTGACCTAGTACCCGGAACTGCACCTATAGCAAAGAGACCCTATAGGATGCCCGTTAATGAACTAGTGGATCTCAAGAAACAAATTCAGGAGCAGCTAGAGAAAGGGTTTTATACGTCCAAGTTTTTTACCATGGGGAGCCCCCGTGCTCTTCGTAGACAAGAAGGATGGGACCTAAAGGATGTGCGTAGACTATAGGTCTCTCAATAAGGTGATGATCAAGAACGAGTACCCTCTGCCCTGTATATAAGACATGTTCAACCAAATGAAGAGAGTCTGAGTCTTTTCCAAGATTGATCTTCGGTCGGGATACTTCTAGCTGAAGATTAAGCCCTCCGATATACCCAAGACTGCCTTTCGAACATGGTATGGTTCGTATGAATATACCGTTATGTATTTTGGGTTAACGAACGCACCTGCATACTTCATGTACCTCATGAACAAGGTCTTCATGGAGTACTTAGATAAGTTCGTCGTGGTTTTCATCGACGATATCATGGTGTATTCGAAAAGTGAGGAAGAACATGAAGAACACTTGAGATTGACATTACAGAAGCTGCGTAATGAGGTCATGCCTAGCATTCACTCATCTTCAAATAAAAATCCACTTGATATAGCTGGTCCAATTACAAGGAGTAGAGTTAAACAATTGCAGAAGGAAATTCATTCTCAGGTGAACGCTAACCTTATGTTTAATAATCAGTCTATGTTGAATGAGCCTATACTTTTGAGTTCTTGTTTCAATGTCCTTAGGAATGATGAAGTGTATGAACCAGCATGGGATCAAGATGGATTCAAACCTCTGGACATCTGAACCAAGAAGCCTATGGTGTGCATGAATAAAATGGTGGTTCATCACCTTAGCATGGGAATGCAACCAGAAGCTAGATGACTGACACATGGTATGAATTCCAAGCATCACTACGGACAGGATACAAGGAGTTAGACGGTGTTCTATAAGTGAATGGAAGCGTCTTCAAGTCTACCTTGCAGCCCATCAAACGGTTCATTATTTGGATGTCCTAATAAGGAGTTATGCTCATTTTAGTAACTGCTGCCAGAAACTGAAAATACGCGCGAACCAGCCACGAAATTCACTAGAGCATGCACATGCAGTCATTTACTCAAAGCTGAACGCCCCTATCTCTATATATATCTTGTACTAGACAATGAAAAAGGGGACATCTTATTTTTATTGAATTCAGAATACACAAACTCGTGGAGTTTTGTTTATGCGTGAGTCTTGAGAGACTTGCAATATTTGTTCTTTCGATTCCTGAGGGAGTTGTAGAACGCCGAACTGCAGTTCACCCAGTTCGTGCCTTTACGTCTATAGGGCGTGATTGTGTGGGCTGTTTCGTCTATACGTGGAAGGGTGATTGTCTCGGTAGTTCGTCGCGTGGACAGCCTCGCGGTGCGCTGCCTCTTCACCAAGTCACGCAGCGACAATTTATCAACTTCGCAGATCCTACGAGAAGATCGGGCTACAACAACTTGTTACACGTGCTGCCTAAGCGCGTGCATATCATCTGGTATCACAGCCTCCGTTTCCTCAGTAGGATTATTCTTGCTTTTGGTAGGATAGATTTTTATATACCTACTGTCCACTAAAAGCCAAAAAGAAAACCTACAGCCCAAATTCATACGTGCTACTGGTTTTGTAGTTTGATTTATCGAGTTTTAATCCTTTAAGATTTGTCTAGTTGCTGAATTTTTTTTGTTTTCCACATCGCTCTAGTTGTTATCTTTGTTCTAATTATCAAATCGCTTGCTGCATATACCCACCCATCCCACCCTTGTTTTCTACCCACCACAAATTCCCCAATCGAGTTTCTTGTTTTTGTGCTGCACCATCCATCTTAGTTGATCCTTATGCGCCCCTTTAGTTGAAAGTTGCGCTGTATTTGTCACAAAGGTTAAAAAAAGAGGAAAGAAGAAATAAAAGAGAATTGTGTTCAGCACATACAAAGGGGTTTGGGCAACAATAAGTTTCTGTTGATGCACTTGGTGTTCATCTATCCACTTCCTACATCTTGTTTCTACATCTTTGTGCATCTTTTCCTTTATATTCAGCAACTTAGACTTGTGTTTTTGGATTATTATTCGGTTTTGCATCACTACATTTTTCAGCGCATTCCACTTACATATTACCCCACCAAGCTCCACTTAAAACGCACCGTGAGTTGTTGCACCGTCATCGCTGTTACAATCACTCTTCCACTACAAATTGCAGCCCGGTTCTTGCTCTTTTCAGGGAGAGAAAGAACTTGTTTTGTCAGTGGTGAGCGAGTGATTCCACATATATTTTGTCCTATTACTTTCTTCCTTTGTTACTAACATGGCAGGAAATGAAGATTCCCCTTCTCACACTGTTTCTGGTCAAGAAATTCTGGAAGTGCGTGCACAAATGCAACAATTGATGCAGGGGATGCAAACGCTTCAACGATCACTACAGCAGCAACACGGGGAGCATCCACCTCATGATGATGAACACATTGAGGATGATGATCAACATGCCGGTGGCGGCGGTGGTGGTCGTGGCCGAGGATTCGCTGTTGGTTTTGATAACTTTGCAGATGGCCGTGGCCGAGGATTTGCTGCTGGTTTTGGTCGTGCACGATGTGTTCGTGTTAGGCATCCTCCTAATTTTGATGCTGAAACATTTTCAAATTATAGTGCTGAACATGGAGGTGATCCTTATGGTCGCCGTGGTGCATATGATGATCGTGGTGGTGACAACTTTGGCCGTTTTGGAACCTGTGGTCATTATGGTGATCACTGTCGACGTCATCATGAACGACATCATAATGATGATGGTTTGGGCAATGTTAAAGTGTCCATTCCTCCATTCAGCGGCAAGGAGAATGCTGATGATTACTTTGAATGGGAAACAAAAGTGGAGCAACTATTTGATTTGTATGAATACCCTGCTGAAAAGAAGGCAAAGCTTGCATCCATCGAGTTTAAAGGCTATGCCATAACTTGGTAGAATCAGGTCCGTACTGAATATCAAAGAGTTGGACATGTTCGTATAACTTGGAAAGATATGAAGAGGGAAATGCGACGTCATTTTGTTCCTGCATATTATTCTCATGACCTACATTTGAAGCTGAAACGTCTTGTGCAAGGTACTCGTACTGTTGATGAATATTTTCAAGAATTGGAAATGTGTTTACTTCGTACAGGGATAACTGAAGATGAGGAATCCAGAATGGCCCGGTTTATGGTTGGCCTCAATAAATCCATTGCTGCTAAAGTGGATATGACAAATTACACTTGTCTTACTGAGTTGGTTCATTTTGCAAAGAGGACTGAACGGCAAGTTGCTACGTCTTACAAATACAATGCTTCATGGTGTCATTCCCAACAGCAAGGGGATGTCACTCCTCAATTCCAACAGCAAGGAGCTGCAACACCCAAATCCTCATCGCGTGGAACAAATAGATCCATTTCACCTTCTTCTAAACAATTGGATGCGAAAGGTAAAGCTGTGAGTTCAAATCAGCCCACTTCTTCTACTGCAGCCACCAACGCAAGACCAGCAAGATTGAGTGTTTTAAGTGTGGTGGTCATGGGCATAAACAAGCTGAATGTCCCAATCGTCATACTATTATTGCCCTTGCTGATGGTTCTTATGATTCACAAAGTGAAGAGGAGGACGAATTTACCAATGTATTTGTAGATTTTAATCTTGACACTTGTGAGTATTCAGCAGAGGATGGTACATTTGAGCTAGGTCTGAATTGTTTAGCGATTTAACCTATTCCAACTTTTGTTACCAATGACATGTTACAAGATGTTATTTCTCCATCTTCTGATGAGATTACTAGTGCTGATTTTGATGAGTTGCTTGCTGATTTTCTTACTTTCGAGCCTTCTACAATGAATACACCATCTCCTTCTTTGGTGGTTAGGAGAGTTCTTTTCACTCAGTTTGTTGCAGCTGAACAAGGACAACGCCATAATTTATTTCAGTCCCGATGCAAAGTGCAAGGCCAAGTGTGCCGTTTCATCATAGATGGTGGGAGCTACAATAATATTGTTAGTCCTTTGCTAGTTGAGAAGCTTGGTTTGCATCCACGTCGCCATCCACATCCGTACCATATGCAATAGCTGAATAATTCGGGGACAGTTAAGGTTTCAACCATGATTCGTTTGTCATTTTCCATTGGTGGTTATCATGGAGAGGTGGATTGTGATATTGTCCCCATGAAGCATGCCATTTGCTGCTTGGTTGGCTCTGGCAATTTGATGTGGACTCGGTGCATTTTAGACGGTCTAACAAATATACTTTCATTCACAATGACAAGAAGGTGGTTCTTGTTCCATTATCTTCAGAGGAGATACATACTTCAGATATGGCTCGCAAGAAAAGAGGAATCAGACAAAAGAAAATTGAGTGAGACCCTCAACCCAAGTAAGGGAGAGAGTTCTAACCCATCCAGCCACATAAAGCCTCATGCCAATCCTAAACAGCCACGCCACACTGAGTGTCTCTTTGTGAGCAAGAGTGATTTGAGAGAAGTGAGAGACACCACAACCCCATTCTTTATGCTCTTGCACAAGGAGGTCCTACTTTCAACTCACGATTTACCTTCATCGCTGCCTATTGTTCTTGATCTCTTACAGGACTTCGAAGATGTTTTTCCCGATGAGATACCAGCTGGACTTCCTCCACTCTGTGGAATTGAGCATCAAATTGATTTGGTACCAGGTGCTTCGCTTCCAAATCATCCAACCTACCGCACCAATCCTGAAGAAACAAAGGAAATTCAGCGACATGTAAAAGAGCTTTTGGACAAAGGGTATGTTCGTGAATCCTTATCACCATGTGCAGTTCCCGTTCTTTTAGTCCCAAAAAAAGATGGCTCTTGGCGCATGTGTGTTGATTGCCGTACTATCAATGCTATAACTGTTCGATATCGCCATCCCATTCCACGACTTGATGACATGTTAGATGAATTGAGTGGTTCTATCATTTCACCAAGATAGATTTACGTAGTGGTTATCATCAAATCCGCATGAAACTTGGTGATTAATGGAAAACAGCGTTTAAAACTAAATTTAGTTCTATGAATGGCTTGTGATGCCATTTGACTTGACAGATGCTCCTTCAACTTTTATGCGCTTAATGAATCATGTTTTATGAGCTTTCATTAACAAGTTTGTAGTTGTTTATTTTGATGATATTCTGATCTATAGCAAATCATTTGATGAACATCTTGATCATATCCGTCAAGTACTTGCTGCTTTGAGGGGAGAGAAATTGTATGGCAACATTGCTAAGTGCATCTTTTGCACAGACCGTGTTGTTTTCCTTACCTTTGTTGTTTCTGCAAATGGTATTCAGATTGATGAAGAGAAGGTTAAAAAGCAATAAAGGATTGGCCTACACCGGTAAACGTGAGCCAAGTTCGAAGATTTCATGGTCTTGCAAGTTTCTATAGGCGTTTTGTCAAAAATTTCAGCACTCTCGCTGTACCACTTAAGAATCTCACAAAGAAGGATGTTCTATTCAAATGGGGACATGACGAAGACCAAGCATTTCAAATGCTGAAAACAAAGCTTTGTGAAGCACCGCTGCTGCAACTTCCTGATTTTGGTAAGACATTTGAGATCGAATGTGATGCAAGTGGTATCGGCATAGGAGGTGTATTGCTGCAAGAAGGCAAACCTGTTGCCTACTTTTCTGAAAAGTTAAATGGTCTACATCTGAATTACTCAGTTTATGACAAGGAGCTTTATGTGTTAGTTCGCGTTTTAAAAGTTTGGCAACATTACTTGTTACCTAAAGAATTTGTAATTCATTCTACTCATAAAGCTTTGAAATATCTTAAAAGTCAAGGCAAGCTAAACCGTCGACATGCTAAATGGAATGAGTTCATTGAAACATTTCCCTATGTTGTCAAACATAAGCGTGGTAAAGATAACATTGTTGCCGATGCCTTGTCTAGAAGATGTGCGTTGATTACACAACTAGATATAAAAGTGCTTGGTTTGGAATCCATTAAAACACTTTATGCTGCTGATGCTGATTTGAAAGAACCTTTCTCTGGTTGCATTGATAAAAAAAGTTGGGATAAATATTATACGCTTGATGGCTTCTTGTTTCGGACTAACAAAATATGCATTCCAGCTTGCTCGATTCGTCAAGTTCTTTTGCAGGAAGCACATGCAAGTGGACTAGCTGGTCATTTTGGTGTCAAAAAGACATTGGACATGCTCTCTGATCATTTCTTTTAGCCACATATGCGACGTGATGTCCAGCGGCATGTTGGGCGCTGCATCGTTTGCTTGAAAGCTAAGTCCCGCCTCAATCCCCATGGTTTATATACTCCATTACCTATTCCACATGTACCTTGGGAAGATATATATATGGACTTTGTTCTGGGGTTACCTCGGTCTCAGAGGGGGAGGGATTCTATTTTTGTTGTTGTAGATCGCTTTTCTAAAATGGCACATTTTATCCCCTGTCATAAGAGCGATGATGCTTCACACGTTGCTGATTTATTTTTCAGTGAGATTGTTCGTTTACATGGAGTTTCAAAGACTATTGTTTCAGACCGGGATACTAAATTCCTCAGCTACTTTTGGAAGACATTGTGGGATAAGTTTGGTACAAAATTGTTATTTTCAACCACTTATCATCCACAAACGAATGGCCAAACTGAAGTTGTCAACCATAACTTGTCAACCATGTTGCGTGCTGTGTTGAAAAAGAATTTGAAGCTCTGGGAAGACTGCCTTCCACATGTTGAATTTGCTTATAACGGGGCAGTCCATTCCACAACAAACTCTTGTCCATTTGAAATAGTTTATGGGTTTAAACCGCATACTCCCATGGATCTTTTGCCTTTACCATTACAGGAATAAGTTAACTTGGATGCCACAAAAAGATCAGACTTTATCAAGCGGTTACATGCGGAGACAAGAAAGAATATTGAGAAGAAATCAGCACAATATGCAAAGCAAGCAAACAAAGGTAAGAAGAAGGTTACATTTCAGCCAGGAGATCTTGTATGGTTGCATCTACGAAAGGATCGCTTTCCCCAACAGCGTAAGGGTAAGTTATCTCCTCGGAGTGATGGTCCGTTCAAGGTTCTCCAAAAGATAAATGATAATGCTTACAAAATCGAGCTGCCACCTGAATATTCCAATGTGAGTACAACATTCAATGTCAAAGACTTGCTCCCATTTGTTGGTGAGCCTGAGTCGAGGACGATTCCTTCTCAAGAGGGGGAGGCTAATGAGGTCATGCCTAGCATTCACTCATCTTCAAATGAAAATCCACTTGATATAGCTGGTCCAATTACAAGAAGTAGAGCTAAACAATTGTAGAAGGAAATTCATTCTCAGGTGAACGCTAACCTTATGTTTAATAATCAGTCTATGTTGAATGAGTCTATGTTTTTGAGTTCTTGTTTCAATGTCCTTAGGAATGATGAAGTGTATGAACCATCATAGGATTAAGATGGATTCAAACCTCTAGACATCTGAACCAAGAAGCCTATGGTGTGCATGAATAAAATGGTGGTTCCTCACCTTAGCATGGGAATGCAACCAGAAGCTAGATGACTAACACATGGTACGAATTCCAAGCATCACTACGGACAGGATACAAGGAGTTAGACGGTGTTCTATAAGTGGATGGAAGCGTCTTCAAGTCTAATTTACAGCCCATCAAACGGTTCATTATTTGGATGTCCTAATAAAGAGTTATGCTCATTTTAGTAACTGCTGCCAGAAATCCACTACAACATGCGGATGCAGCCATTTACTCAAAGCTGAACGCCCCTATCTCTATATATATCTTGTACTAGACAGTGAAAAAGGGGACATCTTATTTTTATTGAATTCAAAATACACAAACTTGTGGAGTTTTGTTTATGTATGAGTCTTGAGAGACTTGCAATATTTGTTCTTTTTATTCCTGAGGGAGTTGTAGAACGTCGATCTGTGCTTCACCCAGTTTGTGCCTTTACGTCTATAGGGCGTGATTGCGTGGGCTGTTTCGTCGATACGTGGAAGGGTGATTGTCTCGGTAGTTCGTCGCGTGGACAGCCTCGCGGTGCGCTGCCTCTTCACCAGGTCACGCAGCGATAATTTATCAAGTTTGCAGATCCTACGAGAAGATCGGGCCACAACAACTTGTTACACGTGCTGCCTAGGTGCGTGCATATCACTGCGAGAGCATCAGTTGTATGCCAAGCTCAGCAAATATCAATTTTGGCTAAAGGAGACATCGTTCTTAGGCCACATCATCTCCAAGGAAGGAGTATTGATTGATCCCGGAAAAGTGGAAGATGTTCTAAAGTGGAACCAACCGCAAAACGTGTGGGACATCTGGAGTTTTCTTGGGATGGCTGGATACTACCGCCGGTTTATCAAGGACTTCTCCAAGATAGCAAAACCTATGACGGAATTGCTAATAAAAGGAAAAGCCTTCCAATGGATACCAGTGTGCCAAGAAAGCTTTGAGGAGCTCGAAAAAAGGCTAACCACATCGCCGGTTTTGATATTACTGGACGTAAGCAAGAGCTTCTACATATATTGTGACGCATCCAGACAAGGGCTTGGATGTGTTCTCATGCAAGAAGGACAAGTGGTAGCCTATGCGTCGAGACAACTCAAGAAACACGAGCTCAATTACCCCACGCATCACTTGGAACTAGCAGCCGTGGTGCATGCATTAAATATTTGGAGACATTACATACTTGGTCATCGATGTGAGATCTATACGGATCATAAAAGCCTCAAGTACATATTCACCCATACGGATTTGAATTTGAGGCAACGTCGATGGTTGGAACTCATCAAGGATATGATGTTGGAATCAACTATAACCCCGGAAAGGCCAATGTAGTAGCCGATGCATTGAGCCGGAAGGGAGCATGTCACCAACTCACGGTTCGGGAGCTACCGCCCGAGCTACGCAAGTAGTTCGAACGGTTACATCTCGGATTCTTAAACGATATGGAAGTGATGAAACTCCACTCTTCACTGGAACAAGAGATAAGAGATGGCCAAGCTACAGATGAGGAGATCAAGGAGTTCAAGGAAAGGATCCGACAAGGAATGGAAAAGGACTTCAAGGAAGACGAGAAGGGTACACTTTGGTTAGGAAAAAAGATTTGTGTGCCTTATGTGAAGCACATCTGCGACACGATATTAAAGGAGGCACATGACTCACCTTATTCCATACATCCTGGAAGTACCAAGATGTACCAGGACCTGAAAACTTGTTATTGGTGGGATGGTATGAAAAGGGACATAGCCGAATATGTTGCCCTATGCGACACATGCCAACGGGTGAAGGCCGAACATCAAAAACCCGCTGGACTGTTGCAACCTTTAAAGGTACCCGAGTGGAAGTGGGAAGATATTAGTATAGATTTCATCATCGGATTGCCACATACCCAGTCAGGTTACGACTCCATCTGGGTTATCATGGACCGATTGACGAAAACCGCCTATTTTCTTCCTGTAAAGATCAAATACAACATTGCACAACTAGCCAAGCTGTACATGGAGCAAATCATGTGCCGCCATGGAGTCCCGAAGAGGATAGTCTCAGATCGGGGTTCTCAGTTTATCTCTAGATTTTGGAGAAAGCTGCAGAAAGCTATGGGTACACGACTAGATTTTAGCTCCGCGCCTTTGCCTTGAAGCATGGACGAAGTTGGGATAGGAGCTTGCCATATGACGAGTTCTCCTATAAAACAGCTATCAAGCCAGCTTGAAGATGTCACCTTTCGAAGCATTTTAGGTAGACGGTGTAGAACACCGCTGTTTTGGAACGAGACCGGGGAAAACCAAATGTTTGGATCTGAAGTACTACAAGAAGCTGAGAAGCAAGTCCAAACAATACGGGAGAATTTGAAGGCTGCTCAGTCACGATAGAAAGGCTATACGGACTATAGGCGAAGGAAGTTGACTTTCGAAGTAGGTGACTTCGTATACCTTAAGGTATCGCCTATCCGAGTCCAATGATGTTTCAACATCAAAGGCAAGTTAGCACCTTGCTACATCGGCCCATTTAAGATTTTGGACAAGCGAGAAGAAGTAGCCTATCAACTAGAGCTCCCAACGCACCTCTCCAACGTGCATGACATGTTTCATGTATCCCAGCTCAAGAAGTGCCTGATAGTACCAGAAGAACAAGTACCGATGGATGAACTTGAACTTCAAGAGGATCTGACCTATGTAGAGCACTCTGTCTGAATTTTGGACGTGAAGGAAAGGGTCATGAGGAACGAAGTGATCCGTTGGTGTAAGATACAATGGAGCCATCACATTGAAGCTGAAGCCACATGGGAGCGTGAAAAAGACATCAAGGCAGAATTACCTCATCTATTCTCCACTATCGAATCTCGAGGGCGAGATTCAATTTAAGGAGGGTAGATTTGTGACACCCTGAATTTCGATTTTTGCATGCATTCATATTTTATATAGAGAAAACATTTTAAAATAAGTAAAAACAGAGAAAATATTAAAAAGATAGCCGAAAAGAGCTAATTCCAGTTCACCGAGAAGCGCCGAAGACATTTCCCGCGGCCCGCTAGCCACGTGGCGCCTTCGGAGCTCATCCCTGTAAAGGGGGAGAGGTCCGCCGCTAACTGACTACGTGGCAGGCTCGGGGCTCGTCTTTGCGGAAAGGGCGAGGTCTGACCCCGTGGGACACGTGTTTCCTCCGGAGCTAGTCATTGCGGAAAAGAGAGAACCAACCGCGCGGGATACGTGTCACTCTCGGAACTCACTTCCGAGAGGTCCGGTCCTACTGGACACGTGTCACCTCCGGAGCTCACCTCCGGGAGGCCCGACACTACCGGACACGTGTCACCTCCGAAGCTCATCTCCGGGAGGTCCGACGCTGATAGACACGTGTCGACCTCGGAGCTCGTCTCTGAGGAGAAAGGAAGTCTGGTGCTGCTAGAGCACGTGGCATTCTCGGAGCCCATCTTCGAAGAGAGGGGAGGTCCTGCTCTGACACATGGCACATTCGGAGCTGCCTCTGAAGAGAGGGGAGGTCCGGCACTGACATTTGGCGCACGCGGAGCTTACCTCTGAGGAGAGGGAGGTCCCGCCCGCCTGACACGCGGCACAACCGGAGCTCGTCTCTACGAAAAAGGGAGGCCCGGCCCCCGCTGGACACGTGGAGCCTCCGGAGCTTATCCCTGCATAAGGACGCGATTCTGAAGCGGTTTTTCTCCCATGCACGAGTGCCCGAGACGGAGGAAACCGACACGAACTCTTATACGTTGAATACCGCAACCAAATCAGCAAGAGATAAGTTGTTAAGCTTCAAAAACAATTTGAATAGGACTCTTATTCAAACGAAGAGTCCTAATCTGATTGGAATTCGAATAAGAGTCCTATTCAAATTGTTTTTGAATCTTAACAACTTATCTTCAATTGATTTGGTTGCAATATTCAACGTAGAAGAGTTTGTGTCGGTTTCCTCCGTGTCGGGCACTCGTGCATGGGAGAAAAACCACTTCAGATCTCGTCACCTCCACGGTGATGAGCTCCGGAATCTCCACGTGTCCTGCAGAACCTGGGCTCCTCTTTCCGCAGTGACCAGCTCCGGTTGTGCCGCGTGTTAGGCGGGCGAGACCTCCTCTTCCTCAGAGGGGAGCTCCGCCTGCGCCACATGTCCTGGCGGGCGCGAACCTCCCTCTCTCCAGAGGTGAGCTCCACGTACGCCAGGTGTCAATGCCGGACCTCCCCTCTCCTCGAAGGTGGCTCCGAATGTGCCATGTGTTAGAGCTGGACTTCCCCTCTCATCGGAGGTGGGCTCTGAGAATGCCACGTGTCCAGTAGCGCCAGATTTCCTTTCTTCTAAGAGACCAGCTCCGAAGTCGACACGTGTATGTCAGTGTCGGACCTCCCGGAGATGAGCTCCGGAGGTGACACGTGTCCGGTAGTGTCGGACCTCCCGGAGATGAGCCCCGGAGGTGACACGTGTCCAGTAGGACCGGACCTCTCGGAAGTGAGTTCCGAGAGCGACACGTGTCTAGCGGGGCCAGACCTCTCGGAGGTGAGCTCCGAGAGCGACATGTGTCCTGCGCGGCTGGTCCTCTATTTTCCGCAGTGACTAGCTCTGAAGGCGACACGTGTCCTGTGTGGCTGGCCTCGCTCCTCCACAGAGGCTAGCTCCGGGGGAAACACGTGTCCCACGGGGTCGGACCTTGCCCCTTCCACAGAGGCAAGATCCGAGCCTGCCACGTAGCCAGTTAGCGGCGGACCTCTATCCCTTTTGCGGGGATGAGCTCCGAAGGCGCCACGTGGCCAACGGGATGCGGGAAATGTCTTCGACGCTCCCTGTGAATTGGATTTGGCTCTTTTTGGCTATCTTTTTTTTCTTTCTCTGTTTCAACTCATTTAAAAATGTTTCCCTACATGAAATATGAATATATGCAGAAATCAAAAATGAGGGTGTCATAAATCTACCCCCCTTAAATTGAATATCGCCCTCGAGATTCGATAGTAGAGAATAGATGAGAGAATTCTACATTTATGTCTTCCTCACGCTCCCATGTAGCTTCTGCTTCCGTATGATGGCTCTATTGTACCTTGCACCAACGGATCACTTTGTTCCTCGTGACCCTTTCCTTCATGTCCAAAATTTGAAAAGGGTGCTCTGCATGGGTCAGATCTCCTTGAAGTTCAAGCTCTTCCATTAGTACTTGCTCTTCTGGCACTCTCAAGCACTTCTTGAGCTGGGATACATGAAACACGTCATGTACATCGGAGAGGTGCGTTGGGAGTTCTAGTTGATAGGCTACTTCTCCTCGCTTGTCCAAAATCTTAAGTGGCCCGATGTAGCGAGGTGCTAGCTTGCCTTTGACGTTGAAACGTCGTTGGCTACGGATAGGCGATACCTTAAGGTATACGAAGTCTCCTACTCCGAAAGTCAACTTTCTTCGCCTATTGTCCGCATAGCCTTTCTGTCGTGACTGAGCAGCCTTCAAGTTCTCCCGTATTGTTTGGATTTGCTTCTCAGCTTCTTGTAATACTTCATGATGCGGACATTGCTACTGTTCATACAACCACAACACCAGCCCATTCACCACTCTCAGCTAATCAAGGTCCAATGACACGCGCTCGTGCACGTCAACTTAATTATCAGGTGCTTGGGAATTAATCCAGCTAGGAGGGATGGAGGGATTAATGCAATAAAGGTTGCTCCACCCGAGAAGAAATCTTGAGGCTGGAGCCATGTAATAAAGAGAGATTTAGACAAATAAGGAAAGGAATAACGGAAATCTCGTCCAACTTTGCTGCTGGACGAAATTCCCTTTTTCTTCCCCCATTTAAAGATAGATGTGCTGTAGTAAGGAAAGAAATAGAGGAAATCATATCCTGCCTTGCTGCTGGATGGGTTTCCCTCTTTCTTTCCCTATTAAATGGTAGTCTATCACAGAAAAGGAAGGGAATAAGAGAGATCACGTCCTACCTTTATTGCTGGACGAATTTCCCTCTTCCCTCCCCTATTTAAGTAGTCCAAGAGCTCCTTGACAGGGCGGGTTTTGTTTTCTGTAAGTTTAGCCATTGCTACTTCCTTGTAACGCAAGTGTCGACGAGACCTTCCGATTACTTGAATCAGAACCCCAACTTTTTCACACCCGTGAGTGTTTGCTTGTTATCTTGTTCTTGCTTGTTCTTTGATTGCTTGCAGGTTCAAGGCTTTTCTTGGCACGGCAAGTACAGCAACAACAGGAGCCGGTGTAACTATCGCTAAGGCGCAGCATCCTTGTGGTTGTTGTAGTCGGGTAGCACAACGTCGACCTCCATCCAAATCGTAGTTACCAGGAGACGGTGTAACTGTCGCTCAAGGCGCCACACCATTCTGGTTGTGGTAGTCGGGCAGGCAACGTCGGCCTCCACCAAATTCGTTCATTACCAACATCTCTCATCAAAAGATAGGGCGTCCCCCGTACCCGTTGGGTTCATCAAGTGGTATCAGATTTCAGGTTGCTCGGTGAGAGATTTTCTTCTCCTTGTTCTTCATTTACCTACAGTCCACTTTTGCCTACAAAAGTTCGCTCTAAAAAAATCCTAAAAACACTTTGAGCCTTTTGCTTGGCTACTTAGCTCTCGACTTGTTGAATTCACGGTTGCCTTTTTGTGTCAAGTTGCTGGTCCTAAGTTTTTCACCGCTAGAGTTTTGAGTTCGTGCCACTTTGTTCTCAGTCCATTTCCATTATCTACCCAAAGTTGAGAAAAAAGGCAAGTGCAAAAGAAAAGCTGCACAGATCAGCAAGAAAAAGGCACGTGCAAAAAGAAAAGCCGCACTGATTACAATCAGAAAAAAAGTTTCTAAGTACAAAAAAAAGAGAGACAATTTGTGTAACATTTGTTTCATGTTTCGAAGTTCAACTTGCTGTTTTCAACGTTGTTGAAACACAACGGATCGGGCTGTTCGAACTTCCCTACCATAGTAATCCAACGTCACGTGGAGTTACGGCTCACGTCTCTAGTAAGGTTTGAGCTAGGATCAGCACAATACCATCGTGGAACGTTTATTCAACTTGTTGTGACTAATGTGGTACTAGCTGTTCCTTTGCACAAATTGTGTCTAGCAGCCACCTACAGCTCCACAAAATTGTCTATGACACCATAAGGTTGTGCTGACAGCCACCGTTTGTTGTTGTTCTTGCTGATTGCCGGCACCTCCTGCATCGCATGGTAAGAACTTGTAAGACCTTGATTTCTTGCTAGTGAGGAATTGTGCTGTCCTACCATCTCTTAGCAATTGTTAGGATTAATCTGCTTGCTGTTGTATTTCCTTTCTTTACTAACCATGTCAGCTGATGCGAATGAGACATATCCACATTCACCACGTACGAGGGGCATCATTGAGCATTTCGAACGCCAAGTAAAGCTACACACAGATGCTCTCAATGAGGATATTCAAGTCACTAATGAACGCATTGGTCAATTAGAGTCGACGCAGATTTGCACCAACACCAAACTGACCATATTAGAAAGCACTGCTGGGGCTATTAACACTTCTCTTGCAGCAATCATTGAGCGATTGGAGAGGATGGAACAGGTTGGACGCGAAGAGAGGCAAAGACGTGTTGATGACAGCCACGACTCCGTTGGCAGTGCTGCAAGATATGACGAGGCGGAGTATTCGGCGGATACCGAGCTTGATGATGGACCTTTCAGGTATTGACGGCAGCCACGTCGCGACCATCGTGGTATGGGTGGTCGAGCTCAACGACGCGAGGTACGTGACAATGACGATTCCCTACGCAGTATTAAATTCTCCATACCACCTTTTGATGGTAAATATGATCCGGATGCATATCTGCCTTGGGAATTATCAGTAGATCAAAATTTTGCATGCCATGATTTCTCTGATGATAAAAAGGTTAGAGCTGCCACTAGTGAATTCACTGACTTTGCTTCTGTTTGGTGGCATGAATATCAAACTAAAAATCAAGCTATCGTACCACAAACTTAGAATGCTTTGAAACGAATCATGCATCGTCGTTTTGTTCCTTCCTATCATGCTCGTGACCTGTTGCATAAATTACAACAACTTAGACAAGGCAACAAATCTGTTGAGGAATACTATCAAGAACTTCAAATAGGCATGATGCGTTGTGGCCTAGTTGAAAATGAAGAGGCTGCAATGGCTAGGTTTATGGGTGGTTTAACAAGAGAAATTCAGGACATATTGGCTTATAAGGAATACACTAACGTCACTCGATTATTCCATCTTGCTTGTAAGGCAGAAAGAGAAGTACAGGGACGACGTACAAGAACTAACATTTCTGCAGGTCGAACTACCTCATGGCAGTTCCGCTCAAGTGCTACTGGTACTAAGCATGATTCTCCAGACGATGCTTCCAATGGGTTGCCCAGAACTACATCAAAATCAGCACCTTCGCATGCAATCGAGACAATAAAAGGATCCACCCAAGTTGCATCCAACACTTCTTCTTCCATTGCTTCTACCGGGAGAACAAAAGACATTCAATGCCTCTAGTGCAAGAGTTTTGGGCACCTACGAAGGGACTGCCCAAGCAAGCGTGTGCTGGTTGTACGAGAAAATGGTGAGTACTCATCCGCTAGTGATTTAGATAATGAAACATATGCCATACTTGCTGCACAAGAAGCAGGAAAGAAGAATGATGATGAAGAGCACATTGGGACTGATCATGCTGCCCACTATGAGAGTCTTGTTGTGAGGCGTGTCTTGAGTGCCCAAATGATCAAAGCTGAACAGAACCAGCGACACAATCTATTCCAAACTAAGTGCGTAGTTTTGGAACGATCGTGTCGCATTATTATTGATGGAGGAAGCTGCAACAATTTAGCAAGTGCTACCATGGTAGAAAAGCTTGGGATGATAACACTTCCACATCCACATCCCTACTACATCCAATGGTTCAACGACAGTGGTAAGCTTAAGATAACACGTCTGGTTCGTGTCGAATTTGCAATTGGTTCCTACCATGATTACATTGATTGTGATGTGGTATCTATGCAAGCTTGTTCTATGCTATTTGGTCGACCTTGGCAATTTGATAAAGATACATTACATCATGGTAAATCAAATCAATACTCTTTCATGCATCATGAGAAGAAACTTGTTTTGCACCCGATGTCCCCTGATGCTATTTTGAAGGATTACATTGCTAGAGCTTGCAAAGAGAAAAATAAGAAATCTGCTGAAAATGAAAATTCAGATGTCGTGAAGAAATCGGTACAGCCTAAGACTGACAATTCCAAATCTGCTCATATGAAGAAGAATGAAATAAAATTAACGAGCGCTTGTTTTTTTGCTTCCAAATCTGATTTGTTTGAATTAAAAAGTGATACTGCAATCTGCTATGTGTTTGTTTGTAAAGAAGCTTTGTTCTCACTTCATGACACACCATGTGCTTTGCCTCCTTCTATCACTAAGCTTTTGCAGGAATACGCTGATGTGTTTCCACAAGAGATACCAGCTGGGCTGCCACCATTGAGAGAGATTGAGCATCAGATTGACCTCATCCCTGGGGCTTCTTTGCCCAACCGAGCACCATACAGGACCAATCCGGAGGAGACTAAGGAGATTCAGCGGCAAGTACAGGAATTACTCGACAAAGGTTATGTGCGTGCGTCCCTTAGTTCTTGCTCCGTTCCTGTCCTTTTGATCCCAAAGAAAGATGGATCATGGCGCATGTGTGTAGATTGTCAAGCAATTAATAACATTACCATTAGATATCGTCATCCTATTCCTAGGTTAGATGATATGCTTGATGAACTTAGTGGATCGATGATTTTCTCTAAAATTAATTTGCGTAGTGGATACCATCAAATTCGCACGAAGCTAGGTGATGAATGGAAAACAGCGTTTAAAACAAAGTTTGGTTTGTATGAGTGGTTAGTCATGCCTTTTAGTCTCACAAATGCACCTAGCACTTTCATGAGATTAATAAATGAGGTTTTACGTGCTTTCATTGGAAGATTTGTGGTAGTATATTTCGATGACATCTTGATCTATAGCGCATCTCTCGAAGTTCATCTTGATCATCTCCGTGCTGTTTTCAATGCTTTACGTGATGCACGCTTATTTGGTAACATTGACAAGTGCACCTTTTGCACGGATCGAGTTTCTTTTCTTGGCTATGTTGTGACACCACAGGGAATTGAAGTTGATCAAGCCAAGGTGGAGGCGATACACAGCTGGCCGACTCCTACCACGGTCACACAAGTACGAAGCTTTCTCGGACTTGCTGGATTCTATCGTCGTTTTGTGAAAGACTTCAGCACCATAGCAGACCCACTGCATGAGCTTACAAAGAAGGGTTCTCCATTCACATGGGGCAAGGCGCAAGAGGCTGCATTTGCAACTTTGAAGAATAGGTTAACTCATACACCCCTTCTCCAATTACCAGATTTCAGTAAGACTTTTGAATTGGAATGTGATGCTAGTGGTATTGGATTGGGAGGTGTCTTGTTGCAAGAGGGGAAACCTATTGCTTATTTTAGAGAGAAACTGAATGGGCCTAGTCTGAACTATTCCACTTATGATAAAGAATTATATGCACTAGTACGAACTTTGGAAACATGGCAACATTATTTATGGCCTAAAGAATTTGTTATACATTCTGATCATGAATAAACTAATCTGAACGGTAGGCATGCCAAGTGGGTAGAATTCATTGAGTCCTTTACTTATGTCATCAAACACAAGAAAGGAAAAGATAATGTCATTGCGGATGCCTTATCTCACCGTTACAATATGTTGTCCCAACTTGATTTTAAGATTTTTGGCTTGGAAACAATTAAAGAACAATGTGCTTTTGATGATGATTTCAAAGATGTGCTGCTGCAATGTAAAGAAGGAAAAACATGGAACAAGTTTGTTCTCACTAATGGTTTTGTGTTTCGAACTAACAAATTGTGCATTCCATCTGGTTCTGTGCGTATCTTACTATTGCAGGAAGCACATGGTGGAGGATTGATGGGACACTTTGGTGTCAAGAAGACGGAAGACATTTTAGCAAGCCATTTCTTTTGGTCAAAGATGAGGAGAGATGTCGAGCGGTTTGTTGCTCGTTGCACCACCTGTCAAAAAGCTAAGTCCCGTCTTAATCCACATGGTTTATACATGCCTCTTCCTGTTCCTAGTGCTCCATGGAAGGATGTTTCTATGGATTTTGTTTTAGAATTGCCTAGAACAAAGAAGGGGAGGGATAGTATTTTTGTTGTTGTCGACAGATTTTCTAAAATGGCACACTTCATACCATGGCACAAAACTGATGATGCTACCCATATTGCTGATTTGTTCTTTTGAGAAGTTGTTCGTTTGCATGAGGTTCCAAACACTATTGTTTCAGATAGAGATGTCAAATTTTTTAGTCATTTTTTTGAAAACCTTATGAGCTAAGTTGGGGACAAAATTACTATTTTCTACCACTTGTCACCCTCAAACTGATGGACGGACCGAAGTAGTGAACCGTAGTTTATCTACCATGCTAAGGGTTGTTCTAAAACATAACATCAAATTATGGGAAGAATGTTTGCCTCATATTGAATTTGCTTACAATCGTTCGCTGCATTCTACTACTAAATTGTGTCCTTTTCAGATTGTATATGGTTTCATTCCTCGTGCTCCCATTGATCTTTTGGCTCTGCCACCTTCAGAGAAATTGAATTTTGATGCTTCTCGCCGTGCTGAATTAATTCTTAAAATGCATGAGCAAACTAAATCAAATATTGAGAGCATGAATGCTAAGTATCAACAAGCCGGTAGCAAGGGTAGGAAGCATGTTACTTTTGAACCTGGTGATTTGGTTTGGATGCATTTGAGAAAGGATAGATTTCCTGATTTGAGAAAATCTAAATTACTACCTAGAGCTGCTGGACCCTTCAAAGTGCTTCGAAAAATTAATGATAATGCATATGAAATTGAGTTGCCTGCACATTTTGGGGTTACTTCCTCTTTTAATATTGCAGATTTGAAATCATATATGGGCGAGGAAGACACATTTGAGTCGAGAACGACTCAATTGCAAGAAGGGGAGGATGATGCGGACATCGCTACCGTTGATACAACCACAACACCAGCCCATTCACCACTCTCAGCTAATCAAGGTCCAATGACACGCGCTCGTGCACGTCAACTTAATTATCAGGTGAATTCATTACTGGTTGTTCAAAGAAATTATCCTTCAAATGGAGACCTATTAAAGACTTGTGATGACCTTGTTATTATTAGGTGCTTGGGAATTGATCCAGCTAGGAGGGATGGAGGGATTAATGCAATAAAGGCTGCTCCACCTGAGGGGAAATCTTGAGCCTGGGGCCATGTAATAAAGAGAGATTTAGACAAATAAGGAAAGGAATAAGGGAAATCTCGTCCAACTTTGCTGCTGGACGAAATTCCCTCTTTCTTCCCCCATTTAAAGATAGATGTGCTATAATAAGGAAAGAAATAGAGGAAATCATATCCTGCCTTGCTGCTGGATGGGTTTCTCTCTTTCTTTCCCTATTAAATGGTAGTCTATCACAGAAAAAGTAAGGAAATAAGGGAGATCACGTCCTAACTTTGTTGCTGGACGAATTTCCCTCTTCCCTCCCCTATTTAAGTAGTCCAAGAGCTCCTTGACAGGGCGGGTTTTGTTTTCTGTAAGTTTAGCTATTGCTACTTCCTTGTAACGCAAGTGTCGACGAGATCTTCCGATTACTTGAATCAGAACCCCATCTTTTTCACACCCGTGAGTGTTTGCTTGTTATCTTGTTCTTCGATTGCTTGCAGGTTCAAGGCTGTTCTTGGCACGGCAAGTACAGCAACAACAGGAGCCGGTGTAACTATCGCTAAGGAGCAGCATCCTTGTGGTTGTTGTAGTCGGGTAGCACAACGTCGACCTCCATCCAAATCGTAGTTACCAGGAGACGGTGTAACTGTCGCTCAAGGCGCCACACCATTCTGGTTGTGGTAGTCGGGCAGCCAACGTCAGCCTCCACCAAATTCGTTCATTACCAACATCTCTCATCGAAATATAGGGCGTCCCCCGTACCCGTTGGGTTCATCACATATTGTGCCAGAAGGTTGAATCGTCTGACATAATCGAGGACACTTATGTCCCCCTGCTTCAAGTTTCTGAATTCTTGTTGTTAAGGCTTGATAAAACCCATAGGAATGTGACAAGCATGGAATGCTTCACGAAATTCCATCCATTCCACTTGATGGCCTTCCGGAACGGTGGCAAGATAAGCGAACCACCAATTTCCGGCGGCTTCATGGAGCTGTTGAGCTGCAAATAATGTCTTCTGATATTCGTCGCACTCAAACACTCCAAACTTGGACTCCATAACTCGAAGTCACTGATCAGCTTCCACTGGTTCATTGGCTTCCGTAAAAATTGGCGGTTGTGTCGCGAAGAAGTCCAAATAGGCGTTCCGTGGTGGAACGCCCTGTTGTGCACATTGGAGTAAACCTTGTTGTACCAAGGCTTGGAGTAGTCTGGTGTTCTCTTGACTTGACTCGACCATCTGAGCCATGACATCCGCCCATACCGTTGATGGTGGTGCCCCTGGTGGAGTCGGGTCATCACCGTCTCGGCGAGAACTTTCAGCCCTACTCGGAGAGTGAGTACGCACCATACTGCAAAAAGCAAATTTTTGAGGGAAGTCAAAACTTGATCTCAGCAGTATGTGAAAGTATGTAAAACATGAACATGCTAAAACTTTATAAAAGCATAACAAAATTTCACGTTTACACATCTTTCTAAAGCCACTTATTCTGTACAGAACAGACCTTTCTGTACTTAACTCAGAATTTGATCCAGTTACTAGCATTTTCATAACTCAAGTCGAATACCAAAGTTGAAGTTAACTTCAGTATCTTTCCATCGAGTACCCACATGCCTCTGGATCATCCCTTCATCAGAAGTTATGATTGTTCAAAATTGACAGAATTTTTCTGGATAAATTTTGCCAGCACCTCCTTTGCATGTGGCTGTTTTCATCACAGTTTTACATACAAATGGGGTACAATTCTGAACAAACTATGAACTACAAAATCGTTGCAAGTTTCATAAACTTTCCAACGGTGTATCATATGACCCTTAGAAATTTTTCTACAGATTGTGACGGCTAATTTACAGCAACATCCAGAGAAGTTTGCAGCTGTTCTGTTTTCTGAACAGTTTGCATTCATCTGGACATTCAACTAAGTTGGTGTCGGATTTGGCTCTGGAGTTCTTCAGAACAATTGTAGAGCACTTAATAACCTTTCCAGAACTGTATTAAACACCTCTATTGGGTCAAGCTAATCAGAGTTACGCTCTGTTAAAGCCCAGAAAAATTTCTGTCTGAACAGAGCACTCTGTCTTTGAGATCAAAAGAAGTCTAACAAGTCTCTTCTTTGAAACTTAGTTCAATTGAAGAGCTCAGTAACTAATATGTGCTTTATCACATCCATTTTTAGTTTGAAAGTTAGTCATGAATGATTTCTTCATAGGTAAGAATACTATCCAGTGTAGTACGGTGGCGATGCACCGTAAGACATATGACGGTACTACGTTGCCTCACCAAAAAAAACCTAACCGGATTACGCCGGCATATACGTATCATTAGGTGGCACTAAAACGGTCACTCGCAAACGTGTTCTACACGCACTAAGATTTTCGTGGTTAGTACCTACATAAGCCATACTCAATCATCAGGCCCGGCTACACACCGAACCCGGTATCCACATATAGTTTGTACACCCGGCCGTCATCACTCGCCCAGGTGTTCTCAAGCCAAAAACGCCTTGAGCTACGTGTTCACGTTACTGACCACGTGACGGGGTCTCCCAAATTGCACCACGCACGTCCGGGACATACGCTGCTCGAGTATCCCAAATGACATGAAGAGTCGTAGAGGATACTAAAGCGGGTCGGGTTACCTGCCACCCGTGAGGCTCTACCCTTCAGCTTGTGCGCACTGGTGGACAGCGCATACGTGCACCCCCCAAGACATAGGCGTCCCGAGATGCAGATTTTCCGACATAACAAATAAGTTAGCTTGCCACCTTCATAATATGTTAATAATAGTCCTTATGTGGGCCTAGTACCGTTATCTCACGGTATCCTAAGTGATACCACGCTGTGGGGACCACAAGACCTCGTCGGGTGGTGTCGTGATATGCGGCACCCAACACCACACGGGTTGTAGAAACACATCATATTACATAAATAGTTTAGCGAAAGCATACAAGAATATTTTACAAATAGTTATATCACAGTAAACTACAGCGGAAGACTATCACTCTCATGACTCATATCTAAACTAGCAACAAAGAAACGGTCCAGCCCGCGGACGTTTCTTACTAGCAACACGAGAACAATCTGCAGCGGCGAGGATGCTCTTTGAGTAAGCACTCGGTGGTTCCCGAGTCTCATCGGCACCGCTTCTCATAAGCATCGAGTCAATTACCTGCAAAACAACTCGGATAGCATCAGTGAGCATAACGCTCAGCAAGACTTAACCGTCACCCTAAACATGAAACCCTAAGTGAGGTTATAAACCTAACATAGGATGGCATAAGTATAATTAAACTCGCCTAAAAGTGAATCCTTACTTTCAGGTATTAATTGCAGCATTTTATGTAGCCCTGGACACACCACATAGGGAGTCCACAATCAAACAAGAAACGCTTTTCCCCAATGTAAATTGCTCATGGCATAAAAGAATCGAGTTTGCACTAGCCTATTCATCAAATTCCAATACAACGCTAGTATAATACTTCACATCAATATGATTAGTTCCTTTCTCATGCAAGTTCTTACTACGTCACGACTGTGACAACAAGTATGCTCGGTCCATTCCGCGAGCGACGGTGATTCAAATCAATAACACCCGGACTACACGACACGTACACCCGTACTCGACGTTGCCTACATAACCATCACTGACGTCGTACGTGGCAGCCTTTCCTCCGTTTCACCCCCGATGAATCGATCAAGTTGCCCCGTACAGTAGCTACTCTCATGGTGCACCTTTCGACGTGAGATGTCATGAGAATATTCCCTACATACTGCACACCGGCCGTCCGCCTGAGGCGGCCCAAAAAGTCCCAACGACAGCTTCCCGAGGTACATCAGTTTACTAGGTCCCATATAGCCAGCATGAGTCCGGTACATAACTCAAACTTGTTCAACAGGGCCGCATACGGATCGGTCCTTGACTGACACGGACAGGTCTACAGCACCCAGGCCCCTATGTCCTGCTGCTCCTACAACCTTCCGGTCTCAACTTTGACTTGCTAATTCAATTACGAACCAATCTCGTATGCCCCTGTTGTTTCTAAATCTGCGAGTAGCATCTCACCACTCGACTTCTACCGAACCGTACTTAAGCAGGGCAGTTCTACACGGTGAAAGACACCTACCCAATACTCTATGGGTCATTTGGCTATGCAAGAGGAGTATCAAACACTAGACCTAATGCAAAGTTCATATTTTGACCGAAAGTTAATACAAAATAAAAACTTAATAGCTGTTAAATGCAAACCGGAGCTTGCCTGTTTTGCAGGGTAGTCGTATATAACAGTTAGTGTCCTTGCAGATCCACCCTTGACCCTCCGGAGCTTGATCCACTTCGATGAATCACTCCTTTGAGTCCCCTTCATTGTGGTTCCTATTAAAATGCATATGCACATGTTTTATAGAATGTAATGGAAAGAAGTTATATAATTAATTTCTTAGGAGCAGAGGTTGTGTGGAAAAGTCAAGAATGGCTTGGTGTGCCTCTGTTGTGCAAAGAAACAGAATTGATCTACTTGATTCTAATGTCCTAGCTATCTTCTAACTACTTTCCCCTAATGAACACAATATATGAGCTGAAGAGATTTGAGTGCAACTGAAGAACAAGAACTCCAATGGCCTCAAAACTTTTACAGAAGGTTCTATACTATCTAAGTATTTAGCTAACCAAATTGCAGCTAATATGGAGTCATACTGTGTCCTCCCTAATTCTCACAATATCTCTTATACATTCCCACATATACACAAGTATGGAGAATAAGAACAGGGAGTTCAAGGACTCATCTTGGACTGATAATTTACATATGAGTTCTTGATCACATGAGAGTAACCTGGTCCAAAATTCAGCCCTTTTACTTGAGTAGTTCCCCCAGAACAATTCTTTAAGCATTTGTACTCAAAAGAATTAATTCTGTAGTAATGTGCATTTTCATGCCCAATTAAGTGAACTACAATTCTAAGTATGTCTCACAGAGCTTTCCTAAATTTTCCTATGATTTTTGGAGCTATGGATTGCTCAGAACAGATTTTTGAAGTGGCAAACATTTTCTAAAAATGTTTCTGGACTGTTTTGAACACAGTAGTTTGCATTTAGCAAATTCATGCTCCAATGATCTTCAAATGAGCTGAAAATTTGCTAGTGGGTCAATACTATGCTAAAGAAGATTCTGGCAAAATTTGGGGATTTTTGGATAAACCAAACTCCCTCAATAATTCTTTTTCATAAAACCTTTCAAGAATTTTCCAGAATATAATATTAACTTTCATACAATTCTGAGTTCATATTTGGATAGAACTCAGAGAGATGAATCCAACCCAAGTGGAATCACTCAAATTTGAGGCTTCTATCAGGAGCTATGAACTTCCAAAGATTGAGCCAACTCTGGAATTGTTTTCCTACAGAAAATCCGGCTGGACCCACTGTTTTGAATCTCAGCCAATAGAAACGAAGCCACACCGGGGCCACGGGGTTTTTCGCGCCAGCACACAGGATCCCGGCCACACCCGATCCCGGATTTGAATTCTGAGCTGCTGACAGCCGGGGCCCACGCCTCGTCTTCTTCCTCCGGCTTCTCTCTCGCGCCCGCGCTCTCCCCCTCGCCGGAGCTCGCCGGTGCTCGCCGGCCGGCCGTTTCCGGCCACCACCCGAACCCGGACTCGCCGCCAGGGGGTTTTGGGCATCGAGGAACACGGCTGTGAGGTTTGCTTGGGCTGCCGACGACCGGAACATGGCCGGCGACGTGCGACAGCTGCTGTGGAGGTTCGGCGGCATTGCCTAGGGTATCCAGCCCGCCAAAACCTGTGCCGACGAGCCCTACAGAACCAGCGTACCTCTAGGAAGATCGGCACGACCTTAAACTAGCTCGGAAATGGCTGGAACTAGGTTGTCATCGTGCGACCGAATGGGTCCGCCGTGAATAACCCAAGAAAAGCTCGAAATTCGTCGGTCTGAGGCGTTTTCATGCGCTGGATGCAAAAGGGAAAGTGATCGCCGGCTAGTCCAACTTCTCTGTGCCAAGTTTGATACCTTAAGAAGGATTGGAGAGGAGGAATTTTGAGGAACTGTACCGGGAGCTCGAGTTGAGGCCGCCGGAGCAGAACTCCGAAATTCGCCGGCGATGCTTCACGGCACGGCTTAAGCTTTGGGTGAGAGCAGCGCGGTGGCCGTGCGCTCCCGTTGCCGCCCTCGCTTGGCCGTGAAAACCACTGTGGCGAGCTGCCCACGTGTGCCCGATCACTTTCTTGAACTCTGTCGCCGCGGCGGCGGTTGATCTCGGGCGAGGGAGGCCAAAGCTCGCTTGGTTTCGTGTCGGGGAGGTGGAGTCCGAGCTCAGGACGCTGCCTAGCAGCTCGGGGAGGGAAGGACGCGAGTGTTTTGCCGTTTCTTTGATCCGGCCGAGAGGCGGAGGGGAAGAACGGCTACTGTTCGTGCGCTCGCGAGGGGGGAAGCACAACTGAGCCTTTGCTCGGCTGAGGGGACGTGAGCACAGGGAGAAGCACGAGGGCACCACCTCGGTGGGTCAGCGCATGGGGGCAGGCAGCAGGAGGTGGTGCCGGTAAGCTCCTAGGTGGCTCCCGTGAGCTGCTCGAGGAAATCTCCCACTGAGGCTGAAACTTAGTGTGCAAGGCAGCCCCTTTACCTCTATGACATGTGGGTCCCACTCCACATTTCTTCCCCAAATATCTTCTCAAGCTGATCCTCTTAATTCCCACAATTCTGAGTTTTAAAATGTGGTTAGAATTTGAATTCTCCCAATTCAGTTTGAATTGGTATGACAAATTTGAATTTGGCTAGAATTTACAAATGCTTCTCTTAAACTCCTTCTTGAGCCCACCCTACAAATGCAAAGTTGGTGATAAAACTTTTTCCTACAAATTCCAACTATATGGCTGTATGTTCATTCAAAGTTCTTGGTCACCATATGTGTGAATTTTGAATCTCAAATCTGATTTTTAAACTTACATGCAAAGAGGTATTTAACTCCTTATTGGTTCAACACTTTTAAATAAAAAGGTGAGCCTCATTTTGGATGGTCATCCATGTATTACTTTGCATAAAGAAAAGTTTTAGCAAGTCCCATTTTCATGTCTTTGCCACACATATGAACTCAAACCTTGGTTTTTATTCATACACATTTTTGGGACTTTTACATTCATCCCCCTTTAAAAGAATCTCGTCCCGAGATTACAAAAGAGGAACAAGACGGGAGAGGTAATTACAAACTGTACAACGCTAAAAATTCCGGATAGTTGGTGCGGAGGTAATCTTCACTTTCCCACGTCGCCTCCTCCGCGGTGTGATTATTCCACAGCACCTTGAAAATTTTGATCGTCCGGTTCCGGGTTACCCGGACCTTTTCATCCAAAATCTGAACCGGTCGCTCGGTGTAGGTCAGGTCCGGTTTCAATTCATCGATTTCCTCGGTGCGAACAGCAGCGGTGAATTTGAGGCACTTCCGCAGCTGCGAAACATGAAATACTTCATGAACACCCGCTAGACTTACCGGTAATTCCAGCCGGTAGGCTACGGGTCCGCACTTCTCCATGATAGCAAAAGGACCAATAAAACAGAGAGCGAGCTTCCCCTTTACACCGAACCGGTGAATTCCCTTCATCGGAGATACACGAAGATACACGTGCTCTCCGACGTCAAAATGCAATGGCCTACGCCATTGATCAGCGTAACTCTTCTGTCGGGATTGTGCGGCCTTCAAGTTTTTTTGTATCAACCGAACTCGGTCTTCGGCTTCGTTCACAAGATCAATCCCAAATAGAACTCTTTCACCGGACTCACACCAATTCAGTGGTGTACGACACTTCCGGCCGTAGAGAGCTTCATACGGTGCCATTTTAATACTCGCCTGATAACCGTTGTTATATGAAAACTCCGCCAGCGGTAGGTGATCATCCCAATTCCTACCGTGGTGGATGGCACACGCTCTCAACATGTCTTCGAGCACTTGATTCACCCTCTCAGTTTGTCCATCGGTTTGAGGGTGATATGCGGAGCTTCTAATCAGCTTGGTGCCCAACGAGGCATGCAGCTGCTCCCAAAAACGAGCAACAAACAGCGCACCTCGATCTGAAATGATGGTCTTCGGGACACCATGTGAGCATATAATTCTGGAGATGAATAACTCCGCATATTGCCTTGCTCGATAATGAGTATTCACCGGTATGAAATGAGCTGACTTTGTCAACCTGTCGACGATCACCCATATCGAGTCATGCTTCCTGGATGTGAGCGGTAATCCGACAATGAAGTCCATACTCACATCCTCCCATTTCCATGCCGGTATCTTCAAAGGTTGTAGCGATCCGGCTTTTCCGCATATGATCAGCCTTGACCCGTCTACACGTATCGCATTCGGATACGTATTTAGCAATCTCCCTCTTCATCCCCGTCCATCAAAATTTCTGTTTCAAATCTTGGTACATCTTGTTTCTTCCGGGATGAATGGAAAACTTTGACAGGTGGGATTCATCCAATATTTTCTTCCGGAGTTTCATATTACGCGGTACCACTATACGGTCGTTAAACCATATCGTACCGTTCTCATCCTTTCGGAAACATTTCACCTCTCCGTTGTCTAGTCTTCTCCGTATGTGAGACATACCCCTGTCCCTTCTTTGAGCCTCAACAATCTCTTCACGGATTGTTGGAATGAGCGCGAGATTATAAAGCGCGCCATACGGAATAACACGGAGGCTTGGTTCTTCAGCTTCCAACTCAGCAGCCGCCAAGTTGTGAACGTGGGCTTTCCGACTAAGCGCGTCGGCTACCACGTTTGCTTTTCCTGGATGATAGTGGATCTCAATTTCATAATTTTTTATGAGCTCCAACCATCTCCGTTGCCTCATATTCAGCTCCTTCTACGTGAAGATATACTTCAGTATTTTATGGTCGGTGTAGAGGTGAACAAGATTACCCAGTAGGTAATGCCTCCACATCTTTAACGCCAACACCGCAGCAGCAAGCTCAAGATCGTGAATTGGATAATGCTGCTCGTGGTTTCGCAGTTGACGAGACCCATAGGCGACTACACGCCCTTCTTGCATCAGAACACAGCCGAGACCGATGCCGGATGCATCACAGTACACATCAAATGGCTTCGTCGTGTCTGACTGAGCAAGAAATGGAGCTGTTATGAGATGTTTCACCAAAGTTTTGAAACGGCTTCACATGCTGCATTCCACATGTATTTAGTGCCCTTCTTCAGCAGCTCCATCATTAGTTTAGCAATCTTTGAGAAGCTCGAAATGAACCTCCTATAATACCCCGCTAAACCTAGGAAACTTTGGACCTCGTGGACAGATTTGGGAGATTCCCACTTCAGCACTTGTTCAATTTTGCTGGGGTCCACGACAATACCCTCTGCTGAAATAATATTGCCTAGGAAAGGCACTTGATCGATCCAGAACTCGCACTTGCTGAACTTGGTATATAGTTGGTGCTCCCGCAATCGTTGTAGCACAATGCGTAGAAGTTCAGCATGCTCTTCTTCAGATTTGGAGTAAACAAATATGTCGTCGATGAATACCACGACGAATTTGTCTAACTCCGGCATGAACACAGAATTCATCAAGTACATGAAGTGTGCCGTAGCGTTGGTTAACCCAAATGACATGACGAGGTACTCGTAGAGTCCGTATCTCGTCGAGAAAGCTGTCTTCGGTATGTCCTCCGGTCAGATTTTGATTTGATGATATCCCGACCGAAGATCCATCTTCGAAAATACCTTTGCACCCACCAGTTGATCGAACAGGATGTCAATGCGGGGCAAAGGATACTTGTTCTTTATTATGACAGCATTGAGAGGACGGTAATCAACACATAGCCGTAGTGTTTCGTCCTTCTTCTTAACGAACAGCGCTGAGCAACCCCAAGGTGAAGAACTTGGTCGTATGAAATCCTTGCTCATGAGTTCATTCAGTTGCTCTTTCAACTCCGCTAGCTCGTTAGGTGCCATCTTGTAAGGCCTTATTGAGATAGGCGTCGTTCCCGGTGCCAGTTCAATCTTGAACTCGACGTCCCTTTCAGGCGGCATGCCGGTAAGTCATCGGGAAAAACGTCGGGATAATCACGTACCACCGGAATATCTTCAAGCTTAAGTGCTTCCGTGTGGTAGGCCTCTACCATATCTGGATCTTCGCTGTCTAAAAACAGTGTGTGCTGTCCGTGAATCGGCGAGTCAATCTGGACAGTCCGGTTACCGATATTAAGAACGGCACCGTGATGATTTAACCAAGACATCCCCAATATAATATCTATCTTCTGCCTATCCAACATAATCAGCGATGTTGGGTATATTTTTCTGCCCAAACACAAAGCTGCTCGGGACACAATCTGATTGGCAGAGATATTTCCTCTCGGTGAACGTATAAGAAAACTCGTTGTGGGAGTATTGGTGGATAGTTGGTGCTGATCCACGCATATTTTGCTGATAAAATTGTGAGTTGCACCGGAATCAAAAAGTACCAACACAGCCACGTCTTTGAGAGTAAACATGCCCGCTAACACCGGTGCTCCCTCCGGGACATCCTCAATACCAAGATGTTGCACACTCCCAGATTGCAATGCTGTTATGTTGACTTGAGCAGGTGGCGGCATACCACCTGACAATGATGGCTGTCTGGCATTCACCAACTTCTCCCGGCATTCTTACCTAAAATGCCCTGAACGGTGGCAATAAGAACACGGAGGTTTCCTCGGTTCTTTATTGACTTGTGGTTGAGAAGTTGATGTACTTGGCTGCAGCAATGATACCACAGGTGTAATTCGTTGCTGCGGCAAAGGTGTTGCTTCAAGATATGATTCTTGAGCAGAAAATCTGTATGGAGTTGATCTCACTGGCGCTTGCTATCTTTCATCGGATGGTGTGTGATACACCACACGGTATTTGCGAGGAACAACTGGTATGTCTTCTTGCACATCATCTCGGTCCCTCTTCTCTGCTTGACACTCAAGTGTCGCTTGTTTTTGCAGCAGGGCAGCACTGATCAACTCGGTGTAACTGCCTTGATTGAACAAAGCTAACTTCTCTTTTAGTATGGCACTCAAGCCATAGAAAAAGTAGTCACACATTGCAGCATCGCTCGTCGCATAAGCAGGAGCATATTGTGGCAGAAGGTTGAATCATCTGACATAATCGAGGACACTTATGTCCCCCTGCTTCAAGTTTCTGAATTCTTGCTGTTGAGCCTTGATAAAACACATAGGAATGTGACGAGCACGGAATGCTTCACGAAATTCGGTCCATTCCACTTGATGGCCTTCCGGAACGGTGGCAAGATAAGCAAACCACCAATTCCCGGCGGCTCCATGGAGCTGTTGAGCTGCAAATAATGTCTTCTGATATTCGTTGCACTCAAACACTCCAAACTTGGACTCCATAACTCGAAGCCACTGATCAGCTTCCACTGGTTCATTGGCTTCCGTGAAAATTGGCGGTTGTGTCGCTAAGAAGTCCAAATAGGCGTTCCGAGGTGGAACGTCCTGTTGTGCACGTTGGAGTAAACCTTGTTGTACCAAGGCTTGGAGTAGTCTGGTGTTCTCTTGACTTGACTCGACCATCTGAGCCATGACATCCGCCCATACCGTTGATGGTGGTGCCCCTGGTGGAGTCGGGTCATCACCGTCTCGGCGAGAACTTTCAGCCCTACTCGGAGAGTGAGTACGCGCCATACTGCAAAAAGCAAATTTTTGAAGGAAGTCAAAACTTGATCTCAGCAGTATGTGAAAGTATGTAAAACATGAACATGCTAAAACTTTATAAAAGCATAACAAAATTTCACGTTTACACATCTTTCTAAAGCCAACATATTCAGTCCCTTATTCTGTACAGAACAGACCTTTCTGTACTTAACTCAGAATTTGATCCAGTTACTAGCATTTTCATAACTCAAGTCGAATACCAAAGTTAAAGTTAACTTCAGTATCTTTCCATCGAGTACCCACATGCCTCTGGATCATCCCTTCATCAGAAGTTATGATCGTTCAAAGTTGACAGAATTTTTCTGGATAAATTTTGCCAGCACCTCCTTTATATGTGGCTGTTTTCATCACAGTTTTACATACAAATGGGGTACAATTCTGAACAAACTATGAACTACAAAATTGTTGCAAGTTTCATAAACTTTCCAACTGTATATAATATGACCCTTAGAAATTTTTTTACAGATTGTGACGGCTAATTTACAGCAACATCCAGAGAAGTTTGCAGCTGTTCTGTTTTCTGAACAGTTTGCATTCATCTGGACATTCAACCAAGTTGGTATCGGATTTGGCTCTGGAGTTCTACAGAATAATTGTAGAGCACTTAATAACCTTTCCAGAACTGTATTAAACACCTCTATTGAGTCAAGCTAATCAGAGTTACGCTCTGTTAAAGCCCAAAAAATTTCTGTCTGAACAGAGCACTCTGTCTATGAGATCAAAAGAAGTCTAACAAGTCTCTTCTTTGAAACTTAGTTCAATTGAAGAGCTCAGTAACTAATATGTGCTTTATCACATCCATTTTTAGTTTGGAAGTTAGTCATGAATAATTTCTTCATAGGTAAGAATACTATCCAGTGTAGTACGGTGGCGATGCACCGTAAGACATATGACGGTACTACGTTGCCTCACCAAAAAAAAAACTAACCGTATTACACCGGTATATACGTATCATTAGGTGGCACTAAAACGGTCACTCGCAAATGTGTTCTACACGCACTAAGGTTTTCGTGGTTAGTACCTACATAAGCCACACTCAATCATAAGGCCCGGCTGCACACCGAACCCGGTATCCACATACAGTTTGTACACCCGGCCGTCATCACTCGCCCAGGTGTTCTCAAGCCAAACACGCCTTGAGCTACGTGTTCACGTTACTGACCACGTGACGGGGTCTCCCAAATTGCACCACGCACGCCCGGGACAGACGCTGCTCGAGTATCCCAAACGACATGAAGAGTCGTAGAGGATACTAAAGCGGGTCAGGTTACCTGCCACCCGTGAGGCTCCACCCTTCAGCTTGTGCGCACTGGTGGACAGCGCATACGTGCACCCCCAAGACATAGGCGTCCCGAGATGCACGATTTTCTGACATAACAAATAAGTTAGCTTGCCACCTTCATAATATGCTAATAAAAGTCCTTATGTGGGCCTAGTACCGTTATCTCACCGTATCCTAAGTTTTTGACATAATATGATTCTCAATCCGTGCTCTGTTCCTAACGCGGCTCTGATACCACGCTGTGGGGGACCACAGGACCTCGTTGGGTGGTGCCGTGATATGCGGCACCCAACAGCACACGGGTTGTAGAAACACATCATATTACATAAATAGTTTAGCGGAAGCATACAAGAATGTTTTACAAATAGTTATATCAGAGTAAACTACAGCGGAAGATTATCACTCTCATGACTCATATCTAAACTAGCAACAAAGAAACAATCCAGCCCACGGACATTTCTTACTAGCAACACGAGGACAATCTGCAGCGGCGAGGATGCTCTTTGAGTAAGCACTCGGAGGTTCTCGAGTCTCATCGGCACCCCTTCTCATAAGCATCAAGTCAATGACCTGCAAAACAACTCGGATAGCATCCGTGAGCATAACGCTCAGCAAGACTTAACCGTCACCCTAAACATGAAACTCTAAGTGAGGTTATGAACCTAACATAGGATGGCATAAGCATAATTAAACTCGCCTAAAAGTGAATCTTTACTTTCAGGTATTAATTGCAGCATTTTAAGTAGCACTGGGCACGCCACATCGGGAGTCCACAATCAAACAAGAAACGCTTTTCCCCGATGTAAATTGCTCATGGCATAAAAGAATCGAGTTTGCACTAGCCTATTCATCAAGGTCCAATACAACGCTAGTATAATACTTCACATCAATATGATTAGTTCCTTTCTCATGCAAGTTCTTACTACATCACGACTATGAGAACAAGTATGCTCGGTCCATTCCGCAAGCGACGGTGATTCAAATCAATAACACACGGACTACACAACACGTACGCCCGTACTCGACGTTGCCTACAACAACCATCACTGACATCGTACGTGACAGCCTTTCCCCCGTTTCACCCCTGCTGAGTCGATCAAGTCGCCCCGTACAGTAGCTACTCTCATGGTGCACCTTCCGACGTGAGATGTCATGAGAATATTCCTCACATACTGCACACCGGCCGTCCGCCTGAGGCGACCTGAAAAGTCCCAACGACAGCTTCCCGAGGTACATCAGTTTACTGGGTCCTATATAGCCAGCATGAGTCCGGTACAAAACTCAAACTTGTTCAACAGGGCCGCATACGGATCGGTCTTTGACCGACACGGACAGGTCTACAGCACCCAGGGCCCTAATCCTGCTGCTCCTACAACCTTCCGGTCTCAACTTTAACTTGCTAATTCAATTACGAACCAATCCCGTATGCCCCTGTTGTTCCTAAATCTGCGAGTAGCATCTCACCACTCGACTTCTACCGAACCGTACTTAAGCAGGACAGTTCTACACGGTGAAAGATACATACCCAATACTCCATGGGTCATTTGGCTATGCAAGAGGAGTATCAAACACTAGACCTAATGCACAGTTCATATCTTGACCGAAATTTAATACAAAATAAAAACTTAATAGCTGTTAAATGTAAACCGGAGCTTGCCTGTTTTGCAGGGTAGTCGTATATAACAGTTAGTGTCCTTGCAGATCTACCCTTGACCCTCCGGAGCTTGATCCACTTCGATGAATCACTCCTTTGAGTCCCCTTCGTTGTGGTTCCTATTGAAATGCATATGCACATGTTTTATAGAATGTAATAGAAAGAAGTTATAGAATTAATTTCTTAGGAGCAGAGGTTGTGTGGAAAAGCGAAGAATGGCTTGGTGTGCCTCTGTTGTGCAAAGAAACATAATTGATCTACTTGATTCTAATGTCCTAGTTATCTTCTAACTACTTTCCCCTAATGAACACAATATATGAGCTGAAGAGATTTGAGTGCAACTGAAGAACAAGAACTCCAATGGCCTCAAAACTTTTACAGCAGGTTCTATACTACCTAAGGATTTAGTTTGCCAAATTGCAGCTAATGTGCAGTCATACTGTGTCCTCCCTAATTCTCACAATATCTCTTATGCATTCCCACATATACACAAGTATGGAGAATAAGAACAGGGAGTTCAAGGACTCATCTTGGGCTGATAATTTACATATGAGTTCTTGATCACATGAGTGTAACCTGGTCCAAAATTCAGCCCTTTTACTTGAGTAGTTCTCCCAGAACAATTCTTTAAGCATTTGTACTCAAAAGAATTAATTCTGTAGTAATGTGCATTTTCATGCCCAATTAAGTGAACTACAATTCCAAGTATGTCTCAGAGAGCTTGCCTAAATTTTCCTATGATTTTTGGAGCTATGGATTGCTCAGAACAGATTTTTGAAGTGGGAAACATTTTCTAAAAATGTTTCTGGACTCTTTTGAACACAGTAGTTTGTATTTAGCAAATTCCTACTCCAATGATCTTCAAATGAGCTGAAAATTTTCTAGTAGGTCAATACTATGCTAAAGAATATTCTGGCAAAATTTGGAGATTTTTGGATAACCCAAACTCCCTCAATAATTCTTTTTCAGAAAACCTTCCAAGAATTTTCCAGAATATAATATTAACTTTCATACAAATCTGAGTTCGTATTTGGATAGAACTCAGAGAGATGAATCCAACCCAAGTGGAATCACTTAAATTGGAGGCTTCTATCAGGAGCTATGAATTTCCAAAGATTGAGCCAACTCTGGAATTGTTTTCCTACAGAAATCTGGCTGGACCCACTGTTTTGAATCCCAGCCAATAGAAACGAAGCCACACCGGGGCCACGGGGTTTTTCGCGCCAGCACACAGGATCCCGGCCACACCCGATCCCAGATTTTAATTCTGAGCTGCTGACAGCCGGGGCCCACGCCTCGTCTTCTTCCTCCGGCTTCTCTCTCGCGCCCGCGCTCTCCCCCTCGCCGGAGCTCGCCGGCCGGCTGTTTCCGGCCACCATCTGAACCCGGACTCGCCGCCAGGGGGTTTTGGGCATCGAGGAACACGGCTGTGAGGTTTGCTTGGGCTGCCGATGACCGGAACATGGCTGTCGAGGTTCGGCGGCATTGCCTAGGGTATCCAGCCCGCCAAAACCTGTGCCGACGAGCCCTACAGCACCAGCGTACCTCTAGGAAGATCAGCATGACCTCAAACTAGCTCGGAAATGGCTGGAACTAGGTTGTCATCGTGCGACCGAATGGGTCCGCCGTGAACAACCCAAGAAAAGCTCAAAATTCGTCGGTCTGAGGCGTTTTCATGCGCTGGATGCAAAAGGGAAAGTGATCGCCGGCTAGTCCAGCTTCTCTGTGCCAAGTTTGATACCTTAAGAAGAATTGGATAGGAGGAATTTTGAGGAACTGTACCGGGAGCTCGAGTTGAGGCCGCCGGAGCAAAACTCCGAAATTCACCGGCGATGCTTCACGGCACGGCTTGAGCTTTGGGTGAGAGCAGCGTGGTGGCCGTGCGCTCCCGTTGCCGCCCTCGTTTGGCCTTGAAAACCGCTGTGGCGAGCTGCCCACGTGCGCCCGATCACTTTCTTGAACTCAGTCGCCGCGGCGGCGGTTGATCTCGGGCGAGGGAGGCCGAAGCTCGCTTAGTTTCGTGTCGGGGAGGTGGAGTCCGAGCTCAGGACGCTGCCTAGCAGCTCGTGGAGGGAAGGACGCGAGTGTTTTGCCGTTTCTTTGATCCGGCCGAGAGGCGGAGGGGAAGAATGGCTTCTGTTCGTGCGCTCGCAAGGGGGGAAGCACAACTGAGCCTTTGCTCAGCTGAGGGGACGTGAGCACAGGGAGAAGCACGAGGGCACCGCCTCGGTGGGTCAGCGCATGGGGGCAGGCAGCAGGAGGTGGCGCCGGTAAGCTCCTCGGTAGCTCCCGTGAGGTGCTCGGGGAAATCTCCCACTGAGGCTGAAACTTAGTGTGCAAGGCAGCCCCTTTACCTCTATGACATGTGGGTCCCACTCCATATTTCTTCCCCAAATATCTTCTCAAGCTGATCATCTTAATTCCCACAATTCTGAGTTTTAAAATGTGGGTTAGAATTTGAATTCTCCCAATTTAGTTTGAATTGGTATGACAAATTTGAATTTGGCTAGAATTTACAAATGCTTCTCTTAAACTCCTTTTTGAGCCCACCCTACAAATGCAAAGTTGGTGATAAAACTTTTTCCTACAAATTCCAACTATATGGCTGCATGTTCATTCAAAGTTCTTGGTCACCAAATGTGTGAACTTTGAATCTCAGATCTGATTTTTAAACTTACATGCAAAGAGGTATTTAACTCCTTATTGGTTCAACACTTTTAAATAAAAAGGTGAGCCTCATTTTGGATGGTCATCCATGTATTACTTTACATGAAGAAAAGTTTTAGCAAGTCCCATTTTCATGTCTTTGCCACACATATGAACTTAAACCTTGGTTTTTATTCATACACATTTTTGCGACTTTTACAAAGAATTGGCGGCTGAGCAGAGAAAGCGCGGCACTCCACCCAGCAGTGGGCGTGGAGCTCCTCAAAAATACCGTATGGTGTATCGGACACCATCCGGTCAGCAGTGGCATCCACCGGCGCGACGTCAGAAGTTCGGGGGTCGTTCTTTTCAGCCACCCCCGTTCCGACCGCCAATGCCACCACCGCGACCGCAACAACAGCAGCAGATGGCACCCCGGGCGTTCCCACCACCACAACGCGCCCCGGGTTTCCGTCCGCCGATCAGCGGAGGACCGCCTCGCTACACTTGCTTTACGTGTGGCCAGGCGGGCTATTTCTCGAAGGACTGTCCCCAGGGGCAGCAGAGCAGTGGGCAAGCCCAGTTCCAGGGCGGTGCTCGAGGCCGACCTCCGGTCAAGAAGGTTCCTCAGCGGCTGGAGGCCTTCGCAACCTCGGCACTGAGGACGCCCTAGGGGGATACAACGTGCTGGCAGGTATGTTCACTCTCAACGATCAGGCAATCATCATATTATTTGATTCGGGTGCAACCCAAACTTCATAAGTGCATCCTATGTGGTTAAGCACCAACTGGAAGCCTTTTCAACCGAGTGTTCTTATATGATCTGCTCACCGGGAGGAAGGATTTCAGCAACTATGATGATCCCGAAAGCACCACTTGCTTAGAAGATATATCCCACCACTATGATTATTCTTGAGGGGCATAAGATTGATGCAATCTTAGGGATGTCATGGCCGCTGTCCTGGAAACATTATCACGGACGGTTCACCTCAACTCCCAATTACACCGTCCGCAGTCCCTCATATTAGACAATACAGTCCGGGAAGTTTCAGCCTCCTATACTTCTGAAGCTTCCAAGTTAGAGGACATCCCCGTAGTCCAGGAATATCCCGACGTGTTTCCGGATGATCTTTCAGGCATGTCACCTTAGCGTGATGTCGAGTTCCGATTGAGCTTGCACCCGGGACTACTCCTATCTCACGGAGACCATACAAAATGGCTCCGAACGACCTGGCTGAATTGAAAGAACAGCTCAATGATCTGTTGAGCAAGGGTTTCATTAGGCCGAGTTCCTCGCCTTGGGGATGCTCGGCGCTGTTCGTAAAGAAGAAAGATGAAACCTTGAGGCTGTGTGTGGATTACCGGCCACTCAACACCATCACCATCAAGAACAAATACCCACTACCCCGCATTGACATCCTGTTTGATCAGCTTGTGGGTGCAAGTGTGTTCTCCAAGATGGATGTTCGCTCTGGATATCATCAAATAAAAATCCGGGCGGAGGATATTCCGAAGAGGCCTTCTCGACGAGATATGGCTTATATAAGTATCTCGCCATGTCTTTTGGTCTCACGAATACTCCGGCACATTTCATGTATCTCATGAACTCGGTGTTCATGTCAGAGCTGGACATGTTCGTTGTGGTGTTCATTGATGATATCTTGGTTTACTCCAAGACAGAAGCAGAACACGCCGAACACTTGAGGATCGTTTTTCAACGATTGCGAGACCATAAGCTCTACGCCAAGTTCAGCAAATGTGAGTTTTGGATCAGCCAAGTGCCATTTTTAGGACATATCATCTCAGCGGAAGGCATTGCGGTTGACCCAAGCAAAATTGAGCAAGTGCTGAAATGGAAAGCACCCACTTCAGTCTATGAAGTCAGAAGTTTCCTCGTCTTAGCAGGATACTATCGGAGTTTCATTCCAAACTTCTCCAAGCTTGCTAAGCCGATGACAGAATTATTGAAGAAGGGAACAAAATATGTTTAGAACACGGTATGTGAAGGAGCGTTCCAAGCATTAGTGAAGCATATCACAACGGCCCCGGTCTTAGCTCAACCGGATACAACTAAGCCCTTCGACGTGTATTGTGATGCGTCCGGTATTGGGCTCGGCTGCGTGTTGATGCAGGAAGGACGTGTGGTCGCGTATGGCTCACGCCAACTTCAAAACCGTGAGCAGCATTATCCGACTCATGATCTTGAGCTCGCTGCTGTGGTTTTGGCGTTGAAGATGTGTACGCACTATCTCCTGGGGAATTTGGTGCATCTCTACACCGACCACAAGAGCCTGAAGTACATTTTCACGCAGAAGGAGCTGAGTATGAGGCAAAGGAGGTGGTTAGAACTAATCAAAGATTATGAGATTGAGATTCATTACCACCCCGGAAAGGCGAATGTGGTTGCCGACGCGCTGAGTCAGAAATCACATGTCCATAACCTCACCATTACACCGGTGGAAGAGGAAGAGCCGAGTTTATACTTGGTTCCTTATGGATGCTCTACAACCTTGCCATCATCCCTACCATTAGGGAGGACATCATTGCAGCTCAGAAGATTGACAAGGGTATGGCACATCTCCGGAGACGGATAGACAACAGGGAAATCAAATATTTCCGGATGGATGATGAGGGGACGTTGTGGTTTAATGACGCATAGTCGTACCCCGGAATATGGAGCTGAGAAAGAAGATTCTTGATGAAGCTCACTTGTCTAAATACTCCATTCATCCGGGCAGCAACAAAATGTACCAAGATTTGAAAAATAAATTTTGGTGGACACGGATGAAGCGGGAAGTGGCTAAGTACGTATCCGAGTGTGATACGTGTAGACGAGTGAAAGCTGATCATATGAGGAAATCAGGGCTGCTGTTGTAAAAGCCCAAGAAAAGGGACTTGCAAAAACTTTTCATCACCTCACGACACCACATTTTTGTGGTGAATATCTTGTGAAGAATTGTGAAGAGCAAGTAACCTCCATCAAGAGGGTATTAGTTCAAACTTTCTACACATATGATAATACATGAGAGGGTGATTCAAAACTGTTGCATTCAAATTCATGGTTGCAGCAGCTAACACAAGGATCAAAGTGCATATTTGGATTCCTTAGGTCCAAATCAGTGGGGAGGCAAAGTTTCAATAATTTTTGAAAAGGTTTGCTACCCATTTTTCCAAAAAGGATACAAATGTGCAAAGAATTCAAATATACATTTGAATTTGGGGGAAATTTGCCCAACCATGCAAATGTAGGTCAGTTTGAAACTCCAAACGTTTGAATTCATCCCTTGCCAAGTTTTGGAGATCTTTTGAGAGGTGGGGGAGCACTGACAAGTGGGTCCCACATGTCATTGGGGAGGTTAAGAATGCACAAGGATCAATAGCCTTAGGGGCTAAGTGTTGCACTCGGAACAGAGCCGAGGCTCCACCGTGACTCACTGAGAAGCGCCGGGCGCCACCTCCTGCTCCTCCCTCTCGCGCTGGCGAGCTCCTCGTGGGGGCCTTAACTCCCAGCCGTGCCTCAACGCGCCACAACACCGAGAAGACCCCAGCCCCCCCCCCCCACCGTTCTCGCACGCTAGAGCACCGAGGAGCAGCCGCCGTGTTCAACCGCTCGGAAGCGATTTCATCGCGCGGGCAAGCCTCGGCAACTCACCCAAACACCACCACAGGACTTCCCATGATCCGCACATGCCATTTCCAGTCGAGCCGCGCCATCACAACCCGAGAAAATTGTGTCTTCGCGGCGGCCGGGAAGAACCGAGCAAAGGTGCTTCCGTGGGCAGCTCGGCAGAAGGCTTGTCACGGCCAGGCCAGGACGGTTTCGGACGCGCCTAGGCTCCACGCTACTCGACCCCAAAGCCTAGAACCAGTGACCGATCATCGCCGGCGAATTTCGCAAAACACTTCCAGCCGGTGCAGAACTACCCTCTGGTAAGAAAACCGTAAATTCCCGACGTAGACTTGCTTAGAGCACATCATACTGCACTCACAGGAGCAAGACTTGACAGCGCCCAAGTTTACTTCGCAACCCTAGCTGGATTTTGGCTGTAGCCGGCGTATTTTCCGGTTTTCCCACTGCGGATATGGTGGGAAGGGTCGGGCTCACGGTGACAGCTAGGTTAAAGCTCTTCCCGAGCCTTTTCATGGGCCTGTCGACCCTCCCTGAGATCCCCCGGTGCTGAAGAACCATACCACCGATGTTTTGGCGGGTTAAGCTGGCCGGGCAACGTGACCGAAGGGTTGCCGAGCCGCTGCACCGTCGCCGGCTAGGTTGGAGCCACCGCCGGTCGGAGGAGAGGGTGCCATGCTGTTCAGCAGGTGGAACTAGGCCCTAGCGGCAATGGAGAGTTCGAGAGTCGGCCGGGCGGCAAGTATCAGCGTGTCTCCGGCGAGCCCGGCGGCGCGCGGGCGCGGGAACGCTAGGAGGAAGACGACCTGCGGGCCCCACGTGTCAGCGACGGGAAGTTTAAAACCCAGATCTACTGTGGCCCCGGGATCAAGTGTGGCTGCACGAGAAGGGGTCTGTAGCCCCGTGTGGCTCAGATCCAGCAGTGACACGTGTGTAACGGGCCCACGGTCAGGGTTTAAATTTTTCCCCGGTTTATTTAGAATTTCAGATTTAGTGCAAACTTTAGAACACCATAACTTTTGCTAGGAAGCTCCAAATTTAGTGATTCAAATTGGGTTGGATTCACCTTGCCTAGCTCTGTCCAAATATACAACCCAATTTGTATGAAACCTATTATTTAATTCTGGAAAATTCTTTAAAGCTTTTCAGCAAAAGAATTTTAGAAAGCGTTTAGTTCATCCAAAAATCCCCAAATTTTGCTAGAATGTTCTTTAGGATGTTAGTGAATCCTGCAAAAGTTTCAGACCATTTGGAGTTGATTTGATCAGAGCAATTCAAATTTGAAGGTGCTGTGTTCATCTGAATACAGAAACATTTTCAGAGAATTTCCAAAACTTGGAAATTCAGTTCTGGGCAAATCTTAGCTCCAAAAATGCTAGTAAAATTCTTGCAAACTCTATGAGCTATAATTGAAATTTTAGTTCACTAGGTTTGGCATGAACAGGGGTGTTACCTCAGAATAAATTCTTCCTTGCTTATTTGCTAAAAGAATTATTCTAAACAAACCACTCAATGAAAAGTGCTAAATTTTGATCCAGAGAGTTGTCTTGTGACAAGGAACTCACACAAAAATTCTCAGCTCCATTGGAGCTCTGAATCACCCCTGCTCTGTTTAACCACTTGAGGTGATCCTTGTGGAAGAGGGGGGATAACCACTTAGCACTTAATCATGTGCGTAGGTCCAAACCCAATCAACTAGCCCCAGTTTCCTTTTAAATTTTTGAACAGAGTTCCAGTTGTTAGAAACTGGTTATTAGAACTAATAGCAGCAACATTACAATAAACTTATGTGCATATTCATTAACATGTAGTATTTTATTAACGTGTAGTCGCTGAAGGCGAGGAGCCTCTGGAAGTACTCGACTTCCTACTTCCGGAAGAAGAACTAACCCCTGACCAGCAGCAACAAGGCAGTCCCGGTTTGCATTAACTCTTTTATCAAGTTTGGCTTTGTTCACATAATTAGGGTGATGTATGAATGTGCATTAGGGGTATGATGAATGGAACCGCACTTGCATGACCAAAACTTTTCCATAAGAGTGAGGGTAGTGTCTAAGACCTCGAATAGACTGGCTATGCTTAATGATTCATAGGATTTCGGTACAAGTCGAGTAGTTAGAATCTACTCGCGAGTTTAGGCTTGGGACACACGGGTTCGGTTGAGTGATGTGAGATCATTTTAGTAATGAAAATGAGACTAGGCAGGGGCTAGGGCGTAGCAAGAGAAAGTCTTGTGTGCGCAGCCCTGTCCGTGTCGATTGAGGACCGATCCGTGTGCGGCCCACGCTGATCAAGTTTGAACGTACCGAAGGCATATCGGATATATGGGCCCCGATAAACCGATGTAGCCTAAACCTCCGGGCGTCGAGGCATAACGCACCGATTTATAGGTGTAGGCTGAGGGCAGCAAGGTGGAAATCTTCCAACGGGCATAGAGAGATGCTCCGTGTGGGGAACCTCCTGCTCGTTTCGGTGCGACCGGTTCGACGTTTGGGCTGTTGGGTGAAAGATTGTCCCGTACGACATCGAGTGAGTGTGCTGTGCAGCTCCACGGGTGAGCGTACGTGATGTGCTCTTTGGGTTTTCCCTGTAGGTGTATATCGAGTCGATTCGCCGTCCCTCGCGGTGAAGAGTACCACTTGTGTGGCGGACCGGAACCCGCTCATCCAGGATCGCAGAGTGTGGTGCCGCGCGATGCGACACCCGACAGCACACGTCATAAGAACATAATATATTACATGGGAAACAACTGAAACTGTACAAACGGGTACAAACTTCAGTTACAACTATTGTTTATGTTACACAGCGGAAGTCTACACTACACAACTCACGCCCGCCTATCTAGCAAAAGTTGGTTGCCCAACCCTAGGGCAACCCACACTAGCTGCACTCCTCATCTCAGCGCGGCGTGTACGGCTCCCACTCAGCCGTGGTCCCCGACGGAGGGTAACCCTCGCCGGTGGACTCGTACTCCGAGTCCGTGGGTGGCTCCTCACCTGAAAAACACTTAAGCAGCAACCATGAGCACGAAGGCTCAGCAAGGCTTAACCGACTCACCTAAGCATGAAACTCTACATGAGGTATACCAAGGCATAGGTTAGTAACATTTCAGCAAAAAGACACGCCTACAAGTTCATCCTTAGTTCATCTTTTAGCAACAAGTTAACAGTTCATGAAATCTGAAATTTAGTAAGCAGTATTTGGTGGCACACATGTAGCAATATAATTATATCAATCAGCATCATTGCATCAACATATTTCATCCATTAGTCTACGTTACGATGCAGTGAACAAGCGGTACTCGTCACCGCGAGGGACGGCGAATCGACTCGATATACACCTGCAGGGAAAACCCAAAGAGCACGTCACGTACGCCCACCCGTGGAGCTGCACAGCACGCTCACTCGATGTCGTACGGGACAACCTTTCACCCAACAGCCCAAACGTCGAACCGGTCGCACCGAAACGAGCAGGAGGTTCCCCACACGGAGCATCTCTCTATGCCCGTTGGCAGATTTCCACCTTGCTGCCCTCAACCTACACCTATAAATCGGTGTGCTATGCCTCGACGCCCGGAGGTTTAGGCTACATCGGTTTATCAGGGCCCATATATCCGATATGCCTTCGGTACGTTCAATACTTGTTCAGCAGGGCCGCACACGGATCGGTCCTCAATCGACACGGGCAGGGCTGCGCACACAAGACTCACTCTTGCTGCGCCCTAGCCCCTGCCTAGTCTCATTTTTATTACTAAAGTGATCTCACATCACTCAACCGAACCCGTATGTCCCAATGCCTATCTCGCGAGTAGATTCCAACTACTCGACTTGTACCGAAGTCCTATGACTCATTAAGCATAGTCTGTCTACTTCGAGGTCCTTGACACTACCCTCACTCTCTTAGGAACCTTTGGTTATGCAAGTGGGGTTTCATTCATCATATACCTAATGCACATACATACTTCATATGACACATGTAAACAAAGTAAGACTTATAAAAAGGTTAATGCAAACCGGGGCTTGCCTTGTTGCTGCTGGTCAGTAGTTAGTTCCTCGTCCGGAAGAAGGAAGTCCAGCACTTCCGGAGTCTCTTCTTCAACGGCTACACGTTAATGAAATACTACATGTTAATTTAGATGCAAATGTGAGTTTTAGAGTAAGACTTCTACTATTAGTTCTAATAACCAGCCTCTAACACCTGGAACTTTGTTTAAGAATTTAAAGATGAACTGGTGTTGGTGGTTTGGCTTGGACTTAATCACATGGTTAAATGCTAAGTGGTTTTCCCCCCTTTTCCACATTAATCCCTTAAGTGGTTAAACAGGACAGGGGTGATCTAGAGCTCCAATGGAGCTGAGAATTTTTGTGTGAGTTCCTTGTCACAAGAAAACTCCCTGGACCAAACATTAGCACTTTTCATGGAGTGGTTTGCTCAGAATAATTCTCTTGGCAAATCAGCAAGGAAGAATTTATTCTGAGGTAATATCCCTGTTCCTGCTCAACTTAATGAACTACAATTTCAATTATAGTTCATAGAGTTTGCATAAATTTTCCTAACATTTTTGGGGTTAAGATTTGCCCAGAACTGAATTTCCAAGTTTTGGAAATTCTCTGAAAATGTTTCTGTATTCAAAGGAACACAGCACCTTCCAATTTGAATTGCTCTGACCAAATCAACTCCAAATGGTCTGAAACTTTTACAGGGGTTTACTAATGTCCTAAAGAACATTCTGGTAAAATTTGGGGATTTTTGGATGAACCAAACTCCCTCTAAAATTCTTTTGCTGAAAAGCTTTAAAGAATTTTCCAGAATTAATTAATGGGTTTCATACAAATTGGGTTGTATATCTGGACAGAGCTAGGCAAGATGAATCCAACCCAATTTGAATCACTAAATTTGGAGCTTCCTAGCAAAGGTTATGGATTTCTAAAGTTTGAGTGGAAACTGGAATTGTTTTACTATTGGAAAATAACCTGGACCCACTCTTTAAATCGCAGCCAGTGAGAAGCGAGAACACACAGGGTTACTGGGTTTTCCTGTGCACAGCCACACGGAATCCTGGCCATATTTGATCCCGTTTTAAACTCGCCCTCACTGACTGGTGGGCCTGCCCCACCCTTCTTCTTCCTCCGAGCCCTCCTTCCCGCGCGCGCTAACCTCGCCGGACCGAGGCGGCGCCTCACCGGCTGAGTGTCTCCGGCCGTCTCCCGGCCGGAGGCTCGCCGCCTGGGGGTTTATGGGGTCGGGAAACATGTTTGTGGGCTCAGTTTAGGCGCTAGAGGATCGGAACGGTGCCGGCAGCGTGCGGCGGACTCGGGGAACGATCGGCATCGTCGCCCGGTGGTCCTATCCTGCCAACGACTCAGCCCATCCGTTCTAGAGCACCAGTGGGTGCTAGGGAAACCCGGCAAGTAAAGGCCAGCGCATGGCAACACCTCCAGAGGAGTTCTCACCGTGCGGTCGACTCCTGCCGCGCGTTTGAGCGTGGAACGACATGAAATACCCCGAACTGTGTCAGTTTTCTAGCTAGGGTTGCGAAGAGAAATTGAACGCTAGCCAGTCTAGGTCCGGTGTGCACGATTTGGTGGCCTAAGAACGAAGATTAAGGATGAATTCGATGGATTCTTACCCGGAGGTCCGAGTGGATGTGCCAAGAGAAAAACGTCAAATTGACGCTCGATGGTCCACCGTCGGGGCTGTGGCTTGGCTAGTAGCAGCGTGACTATTCGGCGCGTCTCCGAGTGGCCTAGCTCGGCTAGGAAAGCCTCGGGTTCGAGCTGCCCACGGTGAGCCCGTGCCGACTGTTCTTCTCGGTCACCGCCGATAGTCTCCAGGCTAGGTTCTGGGCAGCTAAACTCGATTGTCTTCGGCCGGAGGAGGTAGAGGGCGAGTATCTGGTGTGGTTTTTGGCTAGGGGGGTGCTGCACGCGAGAGCTCGGCCGAATCCTCACGGGAAGTCGATCGGCGGCAGTCGGGTCGGTCAGCGCGAGGCACGGGAGCAGTGATGATCTTCACGTGGCCGCGCGTGTTACCGCCGCTGCAGTCGGTCCTCCACGGCGCGCTGGCTCGTGCGGTGTCCCTCCCTCTCGGGCGCGGGAGCAGGAGCTGGCAGCCTGTGTTCGACCGGCGTCGGGGAGAACAGGCCACGCTTGGTTTGGAGAACAGTCCCCCCACTGACTTGTGGGCCCCCCCTCTCCCCCTAATCTCTTTTTCCAAATTCTGCTGCAAATATCTCAGCTACTCTCTATTTAATGAGAGACTTAGCCTCCAAGTATTGGTTTGAATTTGAGTTCTCAATTTCAAACTTTGTTTGGTTAAATTTGCTTGATATTTAAACTGAAATTCAAATTCAGTTTTGAATTCTTGCAAATTTAGCTCTTGACAATATGAGCTCCAATGGAGATGAAAATTGGTGGGTTTACTCAGAAAAATATGCTGAGTATAGATATGGAGCTAACTTTTGAATTTGGGTGATGAAGGTTGCTGCAATTTGAATTTACATTCAAATTGGCCTCTTTTTGAAATAACCCAAAAGTGCCTCAAAAAGTGTTGAATTTGCATGAGCTTTGGACTGAACCTTCCCAAGACTTTTTAAATTCTAGGGGTGAGCTCAACCTCTCATGTTCATGTGTAGAAACCCTACTTTGTGAAAGTGAAGGCTTTCCCCTCTAATCATTCTTTTGATGGAGGTTACGTGCTCTTCACAATATTTCCTAAGATTTCCACAATAAAAACTGTGGTGTTGTCAGGTGAAGAAAAAGTTTTTGCAAGTCCCTTTTCTTGGGCTTTTACATCCCTCCCCCCTTAAAAGAATCTCGTCCCGAGATTATAAAAGAAGAGATAGCGATGTAATAGGGACTTACCCGTGTTGAGAAGCCATGAACTCCGGGTAATTTGAGCTAAGGAACTCGTCGCTCTCCCACGTCGCTTCTTCGGCGGTGTGATTACTCCAGAGTATTTCGTAGAACCACAACGTTCTGCTACGCGTGGTTCGGGCTTTCTCCTCAAGAATGGCCACCGGATACTCATCATATGTTAAATCCGGTTTCAACTCGCCAATGTCTTCGATAGGAACAGCAGCTGTATGCTTCAAGCATTTTCGCAGTTGCGAAACATGGAAAACATCGTGGACACCAGTCAGAGATGCCGGTAGTTCCAATCGATACGCCGCTGGTCCACACTTCTCGGTGATAGCGTAGGGTCCAATAAAACGGGAAGCGAGCTTCCCCTTCACACCGAACCGGTGCACACCCTTCATTGGAGACACGCGGAGGTACACGTGTTCCCCAACGTCAAAGTGCAATGGTCTACGCCTCTTATCAGCGTAGCTCTTTTGTCGGGATTGAGCGGCCTTCAAATTGGCTTGAATTGTCCGAACGCGCTCCTCGGCGTCGTTCACCACATCAACCCCGAATGTGACCCTTTCACCGGACTCGCACCAATTTAATGGGGTGCGGCATTTATGACCGTAGAGAGCTTCATAAGGTGCCATTTTGATACTCGCCTGATAGTCGTTGTTGTACGAGAATTCCGCCAATGGTAGGTGATCATCCCAGTTCCTACCATGGTGGATGGCACATGCTCTCAACATGTCTTCCAGGACTTGATTCACCCTCTCTGTCTGACCATCTGTCTGAGGGTGATAGGCGGAGCTCCTGATCAACTTAGTACCCAATGCAGCGTGTAGCTGCTCCCAAAAGCGAGATACAAATAATGCACCTCGATCTGAGACAATGGTTTTGGGTACCCCGTATAGGCATAGAATCTTCGCTATGTATAGCTCCGCATATTTGCCGGTATTGTAACGTGTATTCACCGGAATGAAGTGAGCCGTCTTGGTTAACCGATCAACGATTACCCATATGGAATCATGCTTGTTGGCTGTTAGGGGTAATCCCACAATGAAATCCATGCTCACATCTTCCCATTTCCATGCCAGAATCTTCAGGGGTTGCAACAGCCCTGATTTCTTCATGTGATCAGCTTTCACTCGGCTACACGTATCGCACTCGGATACGTACTTAGCTACCTCCCGCTTCATCCGTGTCCACCAAAATTTCTTTTTCAAATCTTGGTACATTTTGTTGCTGCCCGGATGAATGGAGTATTTAGACAAGTGAGCTTCATCGAGGATCTTTTTCCTCAACTCCATATCTCGGGGCACGACTATGCGGTCATTGAACCACAGCGTCCCCTCATCATCTTTCCGGAAACATTTAATTTCTCCATTGTCTATCCGTCTCCGGAGATGTACCATGCCTTTATCCGTTTTCTGAGCTGCAATGATGTCATCCCTAATAGTAGGGATGAGGGCAAGGTTGTACAGCGATCCATAAGGAACCAAGTATAAACTTGGCTCTTCCTCCTCCACCGGTGTAATGGTGAGGTGATGGACATGCGATTTCCGACTCAGCGCGTCGGCAACCACATTCGCCTTGCCGGGGTGGTAATGGATCTCAATCTCATAATCTTTGATCAGTTCTAACCACCTCCTCTGCCTCATGTTCAGCTCCTTCTGGGTGAAAATGTATTTCAAGCTCTTGTGGTCGATGTAGAGATGCACCAAGTTCCCCAGGAGATAGTGCCTCCACATTTTTAGCGCCAACACCACGGCAGCAAGTTCAAGATCGTGAGCCGGGTAGTGCTGCTCATGGTTCCGAAGTTGGCGTGAGCCATACGCGACCACACGTCCTTCCTGCATCAACACGCTGCCGAGCCCAATACCGGACGCGTCACAGTACACGTCGAAGGGCTTTGTTGTATCCGGCTGAGCTAAGACCGGGGCTGTTGTGAGATGCTTCACCAATGTTCGGAACGCTCCTTCACACGCCGTGTTCCAAACGTATTTCTTCCCTTTCTTCAGCAATTCTGTCATCGGCTTAGCGAGCTTGGAGAAGCTTGGAATGAATCTCCGGTAATATCCCGCTAACCCGAGGAAGCTTCTGACTTCATGAACTGAAGTGGGAGCTTTCCATCTCAGCACTTGCTCTATTTTACTTGGGTCAACCGCAATGCCTTCAGCTGAGATGATATGTCCCAAGAATGGCACTTGGCTGATCCAAAATTCGCATTTGCTGAACTTGGCGTAGAGCTTGTGGTCTCGCAATCGTTGAAGAACGATCCGTAAGTGTTCGGCATGCTCGGCTTCTGTCTTGGAGTAAACCAAGATATCGTCGATGAACACTACCACGAACTTGTCCAGCTCCGGCATGAACACCGAGTTCATGAGATACATGAAATGGGCTGGAGCATTTGTGAGACCAAAGGACATGACGAGATATTCGTATAAGCCGTATCTTTTCGAGAATGCCGTCTTCGGGATATCCTCCGCCCGGATCTTGATCTGGTGATATCCAGAGCGAAGGTCCATCTTTGAGAATACACTTGCCCCCACAAGTTGATCAAACAAGATGTCAATACGGGGCAGTGGGTACTTATTCTTGATGGTGACGGCGTTGAGCGGCCGGTAATCCACACACAGCCTCAGGGTTTCATCCTTCTTCTTTACAAATAGCGCCGAGCATCCCCAAGGCGAGGAACTCGGCCTAATGAAACCCTTGCTCAACAGATCATTGAGCTGTTCTTTCAGTTCCGCCAGCTCATTTGGAGCCATCTTGTATGGTCTCCGTGATATGGGCGTAGTCCCGGGTGCGAGCTCGATCTTGAACTCGACATCCCGCTCAGGTGGCATTCCCGGAAGATCATCCGGGAACACATCAGGATACTCCCGGACTACGGGGATGTCTTCTAACTTGAGAACTTCAGCATTATTAATTGCTAAAACTTCCTGGACTGGCGTGTCTAACACCATGGAATGCGGACGGTGGAATGGAGAATTTAAGTGAACCGTCCGTGTCCGAGTCTCTAGGACAGCACCATGGTATTGCAGCCATGACATCGCTAAGATTGCATCAATCTTTTGTCCCATAAGGATTATCAAGGTGGTGGGATATAGTTTCCCACCTAAGCACAGAGGTGCCTTTAGAATCATCATATTAGCTGAAATCTTCCCTCCCGGTGAGCATATCATATAAGTGCAGTCGGTTGGGAAGACTTGCAATTGATGTTTAGCCACATAGGATGCACTTATAAAGCTGTGGGTTGCACCAGAATCAAATAATATGACGATGGCTTGATTGTTGAGAGTAAACGTACCCGCCAGCACGTTATCTCCCTCTGGGGTGCCCTCATTGTTGAGGTTGCGGACGCCTCCAGTCCGCTGACCAACCTTCTTCGCCGGAGGTCGGCCTCGAGCACCGCCGTGGAACTGGGCTTGCCCGCTGCTCTGCTGCCCCTGGGGACAGTCCTTCGCGAAGTGGCCCGCCTGGCCACACGTGAAGCAGGTGAAACGGGGCGGTCCCCCGCTGATCGGTGGACGGAAACCCGGGGCGCGTTGTGGCGGTGGAAACGCCCGGGGTACTGTCTGCTGCTGCTGCTGTCTTGGTGGTGGCATCGGCGGACGGAACGGGGGTGCTTGGAACGAACGTCCCCCGAACTGTTGAGGTCGCGCCGGTGGACGCCACTGCTGCCCGGATGGTGTCCGATATACCATATGGTACTTCTGGGGCGCGCCACCACCGCTGCTAGGTGGAGCGCTGCGCTTCCTCTGCTCAGCTGCTAACTCCCGCTGAGCGTCCTCTTGCATGATGGCGGCATTGACTAAGTCGTTGAATGTGCCGCGGTTCCACTGTACGAGGTGGGTCTTCATTTCGGGGTGTAACCCCCGATAGAAGTGCTCCCTCTTCTTCTCCTCCGTGGAGATGTAGTCTGACGCATACTGCGCCAGATGGTTGAAGGCACGGGAGTAGTCGTGGGCACTCCTCCCGCCCTGCTTCAGTTCCAAAAATTCTTGGAACTTCCTCTTCATTATCCCGGGAGGAATGTGATAGGCGCGGAACGCCTCCCGGAACTCTTGCCATTCCACGGCATGGCCAGCCGGACGTGAGGCGACATAATTCGCCCACCACGCACCAGCGGCACCGTGGAGCTGCTGTGCTGCGAACAGTGTCTTCTGCCGCTCCGTACACTGGAGCAGCCCGAACTTGGACTCGATAGTCCGCAGCCAGTTGTCCGCCTCCAGTGGTTCTTCAGCTTCGGTGAACACTGGAGGGTGCGTACTCATGAAATCCGAGTACGACACTTCGCGGGGCTCACGAGGCCCTCGCTCTTGACGTCCTCCCGCCTGGGACGTATTCTGCACGATCGTGCGGAGCAGGTCGGTCTGCTCCTCACGACCTCCCACCAATGCCGCTATCACATCCGCTAGAGTAAGCGGAGGCGGCGGTGGTGGCTGCTGCTGCGGGGTGCTGTCGTAGGCCGGTGGCTGGGAGTCATCACCTCCCTGTTGGCTAGAGCCACCAACCTCGTACGTGGTCCTAGTACGAACCATCTGGAACCACACGACATTAAACATCAGTCTCACAACATTTTGCATGCAGTCTAAATGAAATAGGTGTAAAATATAATGACAATGAAAACATGCGATACATCTCGTAAGTAGATAGTGTAATAACTTTGCACAAGCTACACCATTACCAGACCAAACACAAGCTAGTTTAATCCAACTTGAGGAACCTCCACTTTGGAAGCTCAACATAACTAGGTTTGGTCACTACGAGACATTACTATCGCGTTGTCATCACGCATACCACCCTTAGGGTACAACACCCTCTCCAATGAGCTAAACTGTCATTCTTCTGTCAGAATGACCAGTTTCTACCTATTCCAAGTTTTGATCTGGTTCTGTGCATCTTCATGACTCAAGTTGAATACCAAAGTTCAAGTTAACTTCAGTATCTTTCCAACGAGTACTCATTTGCCCCCAGATCAGCTTTGATTAAAAAGTTATGCTAATTCAAAATTAGCAGAATTTCTGGAAGAATTTTAACAGCACCTCCCTTGGAAGTGGCTGTTTTCAACCCTGATTTCCACTAAATTCTGTGCTGAAACTTCAGAAACTTTGAATTTCAAAGATGTCACACATCTTCTACTCTTTCTAAGGATGTATTATATGACAATTTTAGATTTTTCTACTGGGAGTTATATTTGAAAAACGGATCAGTTCAGAGGATGTTTTACTCTGCCCTGGTTCTGGACAGTTTACATTTCTATGGGCTTTAAGCCATCTTAAGGTGAGTTTCAGCTCTGGAAGTCTACAACAAAGTTGTAGAGTACTTCAATACCTTTCCAGAGCTATGTAGCACCCCCTCTGGGCTAAAAGACCGGTGAGTTACGCCCTGTTGAAGATCAGCAAACATGCTGCCCAAAACAGAGCACTCTGTTTTTCAGTCTTTTTGGAACTACAATCATCACTATCCCATTCTTATACCCAACCAGGGTCCTAAATGTTGAACCTATAGATTTTAATTCTTTGTTATCATTATACTCATGCATATGCCTACAATATCTCGGTACTACGTTCCTCACAAAAGAAAATCCTAATCGAATCATACCGGCATATACGTCTCGAGTGTGGCACTAAACGGTCTCTCGCACACGTTTTCTACACGGATACATATGTGGTTAGTACCTGCAGAAGACCACACAATGATGGTGCACTCAAAGGTTGTTCATTTCAGGCAGTTCCATATTTAAAAGTAAATACAAACGCCCGTATCATTGTCATACGGCCGTCCTTGAGCTAAGTCACGTCTCAAGGCACGTGATCGTGTTTCAACACCACACGACGGGGAACCCGAGTATGTCATGAACGGGTCGTCACGGTTGGGAATGTTATCAACCCAACAGATACCACCTACTGCCCTGCAGGGCACGCCGATGGCAAGCGCTGCGTATGTCCTCCTGGGCTATTTCCAGACGAACACACTCTCGCGTTACTGACCACGCGATGGGGTCTCCGCTTACTTGCCTAATGCACGCTAGGGATCAGCGTTTCATATGAACTCAGGGACATGAAGAGTCCAAGAGATTCATATTGACATCTCACACCAAGCTGTGAGACTCTATCCCTGAGCCACGTTCCTCGTCAGGGGGAGCTAACCGAAATTGAACCGCTTTTGGTGGTGTTCCTTACCATACTTACCAGAGTGTAGGTGCGTCGTTACATAATTGAAATTCAGAATTATAACACATAGGTTAGTATTTGCCACTTTAAGTAACTATGCTAATATAGTCCTTACTTGGGCAACTACCGAATCCTCACCGTATAACTAAGTTTTTTCCCATAATGCAGTCCTTTAGTACTGTGCTATCCCCACTGCAGCTCTGATACCAGGCTGTGGCGGACCGGAATCCGCTCATCCAGGATCGCAGAGGGTGGTGCCGCGCGATGCGACACCCGACAGCACACGTCATAAGAACATAATATATTACATGGGAAACAACTGAAACTGTACAAACGGGTACAAACTTCAGTTACAACTATTGTTTATGTTACACAGCGGAAGTCTACACTACACAACTCATGCCCGCCTATCTAGCAAAAGTTGGTTGCCCAACCCTAGGGCAACCCACACTAGCTGCATTCCTCAGCTCAGCGCGGCGTGTACGGCTCCCACTCAGCCGTGGTCCCCGACGGAGGGTAATCCTCGCCGGTGGACTCGTACTCCGAGTCCGTGGGTGGCTCCTCACCTGAAAAACACTTAAGCAGCAACCATGAGCACGAAGGCTCAGCAAGGCTTAACCGACTCACCTAAGCATGAAACTCTACATGAGGTATACCAAGGCATAGGTTAGTAACATTTCAGCAAAACGACACGCCTACAAGTTCATCCTTAGTTCATCTTTTAGCAACAAGTTAACAGTTCATGAAATCTGAAATTTAGTAAGCAGTATTTGGTGGCACACATGTAGCAATACAATTATATCAATCAGCATCATTGCATCAACATATTTCATCCATTAGTCTACGTTACGACGCAGTGAACAAGCGGTACTCATCACCGCGAGGGACGGCGAATCGACTCGATATACACCTGCAGGGAAAACCCAAAGAGCACGTCACGTACGCCCACCCGTGGAGCTGCACAGCACGCTCACTCGATGTCGTACGGGACAACCTTTCACCCAACAGCCCAAACGTCGAACCGGTCGCACCGAAACGAGCAGGAGGTTCCCCACACGGAGCATCTCTCTATGCCCGTTGGCAGATTTCCACCTTGCTGCCCTCAACCTACACCTATAAATCGGTGTGCTATGCCTCGACGCCCGGAGGTTTAGGCTACATCAGTTTATCGGGGCCCATATATCCGATATGCCTTCGGTACGTTCAATACTTGTTCAGCAGGGCCGCACATGGATCAGTCCTCAATCGACACGGGCAGGGCTGCGCACACAAGACTCACTCTTGCTGCGCCCTAGCCCCTGCCTAGTCTCATTTTTATTACTAAAGTGATCTCACATCACTCAACCGAACCCGTACGTCCCAATGCCTATCTCGCGAGTAGATTCCAACTACTCGACTTGTACCGAAGTCCTATGACTCATTAAGCATAGCCTGTCTACTTCGAGGTCCTTGACACTACCCTCACTCTCTTAGGAACCTTTGGTTATGCAAGTGGGGTTTCATTCATCATATACCTAATGCACATACATACTTCATATGACACATGTAAATAAAGTAAGACTTATAAAAAGGTTAATGCAAACCGGGGCTTGTGTAACACCCCAAATTTTGATTCAAAACTCTAAACCATGTTCAGAGGGGAATTTAAAAATTTTTGGACGTGTTGCATGTTTTGCAAAAATTCAAATTCAAACTGGAATTCAAATTATACTCAAAACAGAAAAGAAATGGAAAAAAGAAAAAGAGAAACGGGAAAAAAACCGGCCAGTGGGCCGAAACCCGCCAGCCGGCCCAGCTTCCCCGCGCCAGCCCGCCCCAGCGCGCCCGCGCTGTCTCTCACAGACAGGTGGGACCCGCATGTCATCCCTAACCCCGCGACCCCGGACTCTCTCCCGCGCGCGCGATCGCAACCGACCGGATTTCCGCGTCCCGCAGCCCGAATTCTGGTCCCAAACGACTCAAACTCGATCGCAACAGACCCACCGCCCTCCCCCGGCTATAAACACCCCAGCCCCGATCGGTTTTTCCCACGCGATCGCCGATTTTCACTCCGGTGAGCACCGAGACTTCGCCGGTGAATTCTGGCCGATCTAAGCTCGGAAACTCTGATCTAACTCGCTGGTCTTGATCCACCGCCTCCGGGGAGCTTTGCAGGTGCAGAAAACTCGGAGACTTACGGTGTAAACACAGCGCCGACGAGGTTCGCCGTGGTTTTGCCTCGGACCTCGCCGCCGATCACTTTCCAGGACCCCCGAGCTCAAGAAAACCCCCGAGGTGAGATCCCTGACCTCCCCTCTACCGATCTATGCCATAAGATCACAGTTCTAGGCAGAATTCTCGAGGATCCGAAACTTTCCGGCGAGATCGCCGCTTCCCGCCGCCGTGCGCCGCCGGCAGCGCCGCCCGCTCTCGATCAGAGCGACGTGGCCGCTTGTGCGCCGTTTATTTTAAATCGCACGGTAGGGTTTAAAACCCCGCGTACCGGTTCGATGTTATAATCTCAGCCGTCGGTTTAAAATCGAACGGTCCACGTCAACCCTGCATTATAAAGACTGGAATTCTTACGTGCTACCCCCTGGGGTTCTCTGGAATTGAGAGCTAGCCCCGGAAACTTCAGATCTAGCCCCTGGAACTCCAGAAAATCATATAAATTCATTTAAAAATCAGTTTTAGCCCCTGGACTTAATAAAAATTAGGAAAAACACCTCTGATGAGTGTAGCTAGACCCCTAGAAATTATGAAAATAATATTATAGACCCTGTAATGGGTGAGTTCATTATTTTAGCCCTGTTTAGTATTTAATTTAGGAAATTGAATATGTAACTAGTGTTTAAAAATTAAAAAGTGGGACAAACATATTGTCAAAATTAAGTTAAAGACTTTCTCAGTGTTTAGAAAATTTTGGAGTGAGATAAAAACATATTTTGGACAGAATTGAATCTGTTTAATTTATTATTCACATTTAGGGACACATTTTTAAGGAAAGAATAGCTCTAGAAAAATAGGGAAAATAATTATGAAATAGTTTACATCAGAGGCCAAGGTCAAAATATGTTATTCAATTATTTCGTACCAAAACCTATACTGTTTAGATGAGGTGTATTACTAATTTCATAATAAAATACACAATTATACATAGGAATATAAATCTGAAAATATAGCAACTAGTAAATGATCAATGGAGTTTTTAAAAATTCAAAGAGTTCAGTTTAGGGTTGATAGAAATTATGAAGGCACATATGGAGAAGAAAAATACTTTTCTTACATACTTGGTAGTTTAATATAAGGAATTTATTTAAAACTGAAACACACACATATATACATATATATATATATATATAGTATGTAAGTATAAATATGAACACCAAAGTAGGAATCATACACATATAAATAAAAGTGTGTGCAAGCCACAGATCAACACACAAAGTAACCACAACACATATAATGGTGAATGAATTTCATAAATATGAAATGTGTGGTTTGTATGAAGTAGAAGTGTGAACTATGTCTTATGATTGTTGTTTTTCTTTTGCTATGTGTGATGGTATGAAGTAGAACCTGTTCAAGAGCAAGTTATTCCTTTCCAAGATCAGGACTACCCATTTCAAGAGCAGCAAGAAGGAGGCAAGTGTCCTTGACCACTTTGATCCTATGCTAGGATGTGTAGATAGAATTATTTGCATTGTCAAGTTAAATATGAAACCCATGCTAGGAAGTTTCCCTAGAATTGCATTACCCTGTTTCCTTGTAGCTTGGGTTGGGATTTATTTTGTCATGTCATTTATTTACATGCATATGCTTAGCCATGCTTAGAATGGGATATTTGGGATATGAAATCATCAGTTTATATTACCATACTCTTGAATGAGACATTGTGAGTTATGTAGAGGTAGGGATCAAGGCAAGTTGGATGTTTTGGTTGTGTGCTGGGTGCACGAGACTTGGGTTTGTGTTTAGTACTTGCCTGGATCCTAAGGACCGGTTCATGGAGCATGTAACCCGGCTTTACAGTGCCAACCACATGCTGAGATGGGGCAGCTTGGCCAATTAATTAGGTGTATCCCCGGCGTAGTATGGGTGTGTTGGATGGTGCGGGGAGTAGGTGTCAGCTGGACTACCGTATGAACCGCAAGGCTCAAGAGGGGGCCACTGCAGCGGGGTTGGAGCCTCTTGTATGCTGTTAGGGGTGAAACCTCAGTGGGCCCACGCTCGTCGGGAATCCCTTTGTAAAGGCTTCGTAGTGATCTCCTGGCTGCACACCTGGGAAGTGTGAATGTGGATCGTAGCCACTGGCATAATGGAGGTTCTTTTAGTCCACCCGGCAACGGGGGATGAAATCACTACTTGTGGGTACAGTGGTACAAACTCTGCATGGTCAAAACTGTCTTGACAGCCGTGCTCACGGTTAAGAGCGGCCTGGACTTATTCATGATTAGAGGATTGATGGTTTTGGAAGTTAAGCGGGGAGCTTAACATTGGTAATGATGTTATGGTCATTGGATTACAATGATGGGATGGGAGATTGGGACCATTTCACCTGTGTAGTAATGTAGGTGCTTAATAAGCTAAGGTGATAGGTATTAATTGCGTAGTGCTTTAACCATGAGTTCAACCTCTCCTTGTTCTAGCCATGCATGATATAATTTTCCCACACTTGCTGAGTACCATTGGTACTCAACCTTGCATATTTGTTGGTTTATATTGCTGCTCAGGTCAAGATAATGAGGTGGTGTATAATGACCAAGATTTTGGACCCGAGGAAGGCTTTTAGGTTCATGAAGACCCCCGGGCAACGCCTGTGATGGAGCCCTAAAGAATAATATTCCTCTGCTAGTTTATTTACTTGTGATGAAGCATTAGTGTCCATTGAGACATTTGCGATGTAAGACTTATTAATATTCGATACCTGGCTTGTAATAAATGATGCTTCACTATTTGTCATCACATGTATGAGAAAATGATCCTGGCATACATGTGATATTCACTTGGTTGTTTCTTCGGAAAAACCGGGTGTGACAGAGGTGGTATCAGAGCCAAGGATGCCCGTAGGAACGTGGACCTAGGTAGAAATGGACGTATTTAAGGGCCCTATTCTTAAAAACTATTTTCCAAGGTGTGGGTGGAAAAGTGTTATTAAAGGAGTCATTTTCTCCATCTTACCCCAACTTTCATTCAAAATAGAATTTTTGTTTGAGAATTTATCTAACCTAATTTTAAATTCTTTTGTTTTAGATGGTTCGCATGATTTGCACCGCTCGTAAGTCCACAGGAGGGAGAGTTCCTGTAGTTGCCCTAGCCGAAAGAGAGGAGAGTTGTCCAGTGACGTACCTTTCCTACGGATTGGCAGTAGGAGATTTGTTGCGCCGTCTTCGACGTATGCTCGAAGCCGCCGGCAATACGGGCAAGCTAATCATCCACTATAACTCCACCAGGACCATCCGTGAGAAGAGGGAAGAATGGAGTTCGGAGATGAGGATTATACACGAGAATCAACTGCTTAAGATTCACCACTCTCCAGCTTGTCGAGCAACACAAGTTGACGCGGAGAAAGATGTCACCTGGGAGGCCATCACCTGCCAGAGTCACATCTATCGTCGCCACTTGGACAAAACTGAGTACATGTATGTCCTCCAACGTGAGAGTGGTACCACGGAGTACAAGTACCCACCGGTGCAGCAAGGGACTTCCCATGAGCACATGGACTTGTGCTTGGAGGATGCTGCTATGCTCAGCACTCGACTGCAGGAGTGTCAACAAGAGCTTCAGGATGTCCGAGACACCCTGAAGGAAACGGAGGCGTTGCTGCGAGCTTGCTTAAAGGCGAGAGAAAGAGGAGATGGGAATGAACTGTGTGTCACCGTGAATGATACATGGACTCCTGACTCCCCGGATCGCCGAGCATATAGGCGTCGTCGCACTTCTCCACCAGCAGCCTCCCCACCCAAAGCAGAGTCAGAAGGTAGCCGAAATGAGGAGGAAGATCCCGAGGAGCCAGCTCAAGAGGACGAGTAGTGTAGAGTCTTTCCCCTAGCTAGCAAGAGGTTGAGTAGTCGAGTCGTTACGTAGTTAATGGTGTGACGATGCTTGGTGTGTGACGTGAGTTGTGGAAGCCATGAGCAATTGTCCACAGCCTCGTCTTCAGATTGTTTTGCTTTGGTGTGTGAACCCACAGGAAATAATAGTGCATTTATTTGGTGTGAGATATAAACCCTCGTAAAATTTTAACAAAGCCTCAACACCTTAAAGCACCAACAAATGAAAGTAGTAAGATGATACTAAATGATATCAAATTAACATTTGTTGATTCTGCCAGATGGCCGGAAGAGGAAAAGGACGTGCTGCCAACCCCGCCAACAACAATGATGAGGCATGCAACCCTCATCTTTCTGGAGGCCAGGACAGGGGTGGTCGCCGTGAAGAAGCTGATCCTCTCCACCAAATGCTGGAGAATCAAAATCAGCTTATCCAGAACTTGACTCAAGTGGTGGCCAACTTGCATCAAGTTCCACCTCCACAAGCTGCACCACGCCAACCAAGGTTGAGTGAGTTTCTAGGAACTCAACCTCCAAAGTTTGCAAGTGCTGTTGAACCTCTGGAGGCAGATGATTGGCTAAAGACCATTGAAAGTAAGATGAGGATAATACAATGCCAAGGGTATGAGAGGGTGCTGTTTGCCTCTCATCAATTGCATGGACCTGCTGCTGATTGGTGGACCGCCTACGTGGCCGCCCATCATGACCCTGAGAACATGTAACACCCCAAATTTTGATTCAAAACTCTAAACCATGTTCAGAGGGGAATTTAAAAATTTTTGGACGTGTTGCATGTTTTGCAAAAATTCAAATTCAAACTGGAATTCAAATTATACTCAAAACAGAAAAGAAATGGAAAAAGAAAAAGAGAAACGGGAAAAAAACCGGCCAGTGGGCCGAAACCCGCCAGCCGGCCCAGCTTCCCCGCGCCAGCCCGCCCCGCGCGCGCCGCGCTGCCTCTCACAGACGGGTGGGACCCGCCTGTCATCCCTAACCCCGCGACCCCGGACTTTTCCCCGAGCGCGCGCGATCTTAAACGATCGGAAAACCCGTCCCGCAGCCCGAATTCCGGTCCCAGAAGAATCCAACTCGATCACAACTGACCCACCGCCCTCCCCCGGCTATAAAAACCCCAGCCCCGATCAGTTTTTCTCACGCGATCGCCGATTTTCACTCCGGTGAGCACCGAGACTTCGCCGGTGAATTCTGGCCGATCTAAGCTCGGAAACTCTGATCTAACTCGCTGGTCTTGATCCACCGCCTCCGGAAAACTTTGCAGGTGCAGAAAACTCGGAGAGTTACGGTGTAAACGCAGCGCCGACGAGCTTCGCCGTGGTTTTGCCTCGGACCTCGCCGCCGATCACTTTCTAGGACCCCCGAGCTCGAGAAAACCCCCGAGGTGAGATCCCTGACCTCCCCTCTACCGATCCAGGCCATAAGATCACAGTTTTAGGCAGAATTCTCGAGGATCCGAAACTTTCCGGCGAGATCGCCGCTTCCCGCCGCCGTGCGCCGCCGGCATGTCACACCCGGTTTTTCCGAAGAAACAACCAAGTGAATATCACATGTATGCCAGGATCATTTTCTCATACATGTGATGACAAATAGTGAAGCATCATTTATTACAAGTCAGGTGTCGAATATAAGTAAGTCTTACATAGTAAATGTCTCGATGGACAATAATAAGTTCATCACAAGTAAATAAACTAGCAGCGGAATATTATTCTTTAGAGCTCCATCACAGGCGTTGCCCGGGGGTCTTCATGAACCTAAAAACCTTCCTCGGGTCCAAAGTCTTGGTCATTATACACCACCTCATTATCTTGACCTGAGCAGCAATATAAACCAACAAATATGCAACGTTGAGTACCAATGGTACTCAGCAAGTGTGGGAAAATTATATCATGCATGGCTAGAACAAGGAGAGGTTGAACTCATGGTTAAAGCACTACGCAATTAATACCTATCACCTTAGCTTATTAAGCACCTATATTACTACACAGGTGAAATGGTCCCAATCTCCCCTCCCATCATCATAACCAAATAACCATAACATCATTTCCAATGTTAAGCTCCCCGCTTAACATCCACAACTCCCAAAAACCTTCACTCCTCTAATCATGAATAAGTCCAGGCCGCTCTTAACCGTGAGCACGGCTGTCAAGACAGTTTTGACTCTGCAGAGTTTGTACCACTGTACCCACAAGTAGTGATTTCATCCCCCGTTGCCGGGTGGACTAAAAGAACCTCCATTATGCCAGTGGCTACGTTCCACATTCACACTTCCCAGGTGTGCAGCCAGGAGATCACTACAAAGCCTTTACAAAGGGATTCCCGACGAGCGTGGGCCCACTGAGGTTTCACCCCTAACAGCATACAAGAGGCTCCAACCCCGCTGCAGTGGCCCCCTCTTGAGCCTTGCGGTTCATATGGTAGTCCAGCTGACACCTACTCCCCGCACCATCCAACACACCCATACTACGCCGGGGATACACCTAATTAATTGGCTAAGCTGCCCCATCTCAGCATGTGGTTGGCACTGTAAAGCCGGGTTACATGCTCCATGAACCGGTCCTTAGGATCCAGGCAAGTACTAAACACAAACCCAAGTCTCGTGCACCCAGCACACAACCAAAACATCCAACTTGCCTTGATCCCTACCTCTACATAACTCACAATATCTCATTCAAGAGTATGGTAAAATAAACTGATGATCTCATATCCCAATTATCCCATTCTAAGCATGGCTAAGCATATGCATGTAAATAAATGACATGACAAAATAAATCCCAACCCAAGCTACAAGGAAACAAGGTAATGCAATTCTAGGGAAACTTTCCTAGCATGGGTTTCATATTTCATTTGACAATGCAAATAATTCTATCTACACATCCTAGCATAGGATCAAAGTGGTCAAGTACACTTGCCTCCTTCTTGCTGCTCTTGAAATGGATAGTTCTGGTCTTGGAAATGAATAACTGGTTCTTGAACAGGTTCTACTTCATACCATCACACATAGCAAAAGAAAAACAACAATCCATAAGACATAGTTCACACTTACACTTCATACAAACCACATATTCATATTCATGAAAGTTCTTTACCATTATATGTGTTGTGGTTACTTTATGTGTGTTGAGTTGTGGCTTGCATGCACTTTTAACCATGTGTATATGATTCCTACTTTTGTGTCCACCTTCATACTTACACACTATTTATATGGGTTTACAATAAATTTCTTATATTCAACTACTTCACCTTTTTACTACCAAGTGTGTATGAAAAGTATTATTTTTCCCCACATGTGCCTTCATAATTTCTACCAACCCTAAACTGAACTCTTTGGATTTTAAAAACTCCATTGATCATTTACTAGTTGCTATATTTTTCAGATTTATATTCTTATGCATAATTGTGTATTTTATTATGAAATTAGTAATACATATCATCTAAACAGTATAGGTTCTGGTCCTAAATAATTTAATATCATAATTTGACCTTGGCTTCTGATGTATACTATTTCATAATTATTTTCCCTATTTTTCTATAGCTATTCTTTACTTAAAAATGTGTCCCTATACTAATAAATGTGAATAATAAATGAAACAGATTCATTTCAGCCCAAAAATATACTTTTATCTCACTCCAAAGTTTTCTAAGTACTGAGAAAGTTTTTAATTAATTTTGACAATTATGTTTGTCCCACTTTTTAATTTTTTAAACACTAGTTACATATTCAATTTTCTAAATTAACTACTAAACAGGGTTAAAATAATGAACTCACCCCATTACAGGGTCTATAATATTATTTTCATAATTTCCAGGGGTCTAGCTACACTTATCAGAGGTGTTTTTCCTAATTTCTATTAAGTCCAGGGGCTAAAACTGATTTTTAAATGAATTTACATGATTTTCTGGAGTTCCAGGGGCTAGATCTGAAGTTTCCGGGGCTAGCTCTCAATTCCAGAGAACCCCAGGGGGTAGCACGTAAGAATTCCAGTCTTTATAACGCGGGGCTGACGTGGACCGTCCGATATTAAACCGACGGCTGAGATTATAACATCGAACCGGTACGCGGGGTTTTAAAGTCTACCGTGCGATTTAAAATAAACGGCGCACAAGCTGCCACGTCGCTCTGATCGAGCGCGGGCGGCGCTGCCGGCGGCGCACGGCGGCGGGAAGCGGCGATCTCGCCGGAAAGTTTCGGATCCGCGAGAATTCTACCTAGAACTGTGATCTTATGGCATAGATCGGTAGAGGGGAGGTCAGGGATCTCACCTCGGGGGTTTTCTCGAGCTCGGGGGTCCTGGAAAGTGATCGGCGGCGAGGTCCGAGGCAAAACCACGGCGAAGCTCGTCGGCGCTGTGTTTACACCGTAACTCTCCAAGTTTTCTGCACCTGCAAAGTTCCCCGGAGGCGGTGGATCAAGACCAGCGAGTTAGATCAGAGTTTCCGAGCTTAGATCGGCCAGAATTCACCGGCGAAGTCTCGGTGCTCACCGGAGTAAAAATCGGCGATCGCGTGGGAAAAACTGATCGGAGCTGGGGTTTTTATAGCCGGGGGAGGGCGGTGGGTCTGTTGTGATCGAGTTGGAGTCCTCTGGGTCCAGAATTCGGGCGACGGGACGCGATTTTCCGGTCGGTTGCGATTTCGCGCGCTCGGGGGAAAAGTCCGGGGTCGCGGGGCTCGGGGTTAGGGATGACAGGTGGGTCCTACCCGTCGGTGAGAGGCAGCGCGGCGCGCGCGGGGCGGGCTGCGCCGGCTGGCGGGTTTCGGCCCACTGGCCGGTTTTTTTCCCGTTTTCTTTTTTATTTTTCCATTTCTTTTCTGTTTTGAGTATAATTTGAATTCCAGTTTGAATTTGAATTTTTGCAAAACATGCAACACGTCCAAAAATTTTTAAATTCCCCTCTAAACATGGTTAAGAGTTTTGAATCTAAATTTGGGGTGTTACAGCTCTACCCCCCTTAAAAGAAATCTCGTCCTCGAGATTGGTGTTTCTAAGAAAACAATTCCGGAAATGTGCCTTGAGCTCATCTTCCCGTTCCCAGGTGGCTTCCTCTTCTGAGTGATGCTTCCACTGCACCTTGCACATCCGGATTCTCTTATTTCTGGTGAGGCGTTCCATTGTCTCCAAAATCTTGTATGGTTGCTCGGCATAAGACAAATCCTCAGCTACCTCCACTTCATTCATAGGTAACACCTCTTCAGGCGTCCTCAGACATTTCTTGAGTTGTGACACATGGAATACATCGTGTACATCCGATAGATGAACCGGTAACTCTAGTTGGTACGCCACTTCGCCTTTTCTTTCCAAAACTTGAAAGGGTCCGATGTATCGAGGTGACAACTTCCCTTTTACCTTGAACCGACGAAGTCCTCTGATAGGGGACACCTTGAGATAAACAGAGTCTCCCACGTTGAAAACGAGCTCTCTTCTTCGTACATCAGCATAACTCTTCTGGCGTGTTTGTGCTATCCTCAAGTTGTTGCGAATCTCCCTCACCTTCGCCTCTGCTTCTTGTAGCACTTCTGGACCAAACACTTTACTTTCTCCTGTTTGGTTCCAAAATAGGGGAGTTCTGCACTTCCTTCCATACAAAGCTTCAAACGGTGACATCTTCATACTAGCTTGATAGCTGTTGTTATAGAAAAACTCTGCATACGGTAAGTTCTTGTCCCAACTCCTATTGTTTTTGAGTGCACATGCCCTTAGCATATCTTCGAGGATCTGATTGGTTCTCTCCGTCTGCCCGTCAGTTTGGGGATGATAGGCAGAGCTAAAGTTCAGATGGGTTCCCATGGTTTCATGCAACTTCTGCCAAAACCTCGAGGTGAACTGTGTCCCTCGATCCGACACTATCTTCTTTGGCACTCCATGGTAACACACAATCCTTGACATGTACAATTCTGCCAATTTGGATCCGCTGTAGCTTTCTTTCACAGGAATGAAATGAGCTACCTTGGTTAGCCTATCAATAATGACCCATATTGAATCATACCCGGATTGGGTCCTAGGCAATCCCACGACAAAATCCATGCTGATTTCTTCCCACTTCCATTCAGGTACTTTGAGTGGTTGCAGCAATCCCGCGGGTCGTTGATGTTCTGCTTTCACCAACTGACATGTGTCACATAGGGCAACATGTTCCGCGACATCTCGCTTCATGCCATACCACCAATACCTGCTCTTGAGGTCCTGGTACATCTTCGTACTCCCAGGATGAATGGAATAGTCGGAATCATGAGCCTCCTTTAAAATCAATTCACGGATCTCCTTTACTTCTGGCACACAGATTCTTCTCCCGTGCCACACCGTTCCTTGTTCATCCTCTCTAAAACCAGGAGCTTTATTTTCCTTGATGAGCTGTCTGATCTCTTGTATCTTCCCATCATTCTTTTGGCCCTCGCGTATGTCTTGCTCGAGTGTGGAGTCCACTTCCATGGCGATGGCTTCACCAATATTTACTAGACATAGATTGAGTCTTATAACCTCGTCCTTCAATTCTGCAGGCATGTCCTTCAAACTCAACTTATTGACCTGCACTTTCCGACTCAAAGCATCGGCCACGACGTTTGCTTTCCCAGGATGATAGTTGATGCCCACATCAAAGTCATTGATTAGCTCTAACCATCTCCTTTGTCTAAGGTTGAGATCTGGCTGTGTGAATATGTACTTCAAACTCTTATGATCCGTATATATCTCTGTCCTCTTCCCCATCAAATAGTGCCGCCAAATTTTCAACGCGTGTACCACTGCGGCTAGTTCTAGATCATGTGTAGGATAGTTCTTCTCGTGCTTCCGAAGCTGCCGGGATGCATATGCCACGACATGTCCTTCTTGCATGAGAACACATCCCAACCCATTTCCAGAGGCATCGCAGTACACTGTGAAATTCTTCTGCATATCTGGCATAACCAGCACTGGGGCTGTTGTCAATCTCTTCTTTAGCTCCTGAAAGCTCGTCTCGCACTGTGGCGTCCAGGTAAATGTGATTCCCTTTTCCAACAGTTTGGTGAGAGGTCTCGAGATCTTGGAGAATCCCTCAATAAACCGTCGATAGTATCCAGCCAATCCCAAAAAGCTTCGAACTTCCCCGACATTTTCAGGGGTCTTCCACTTCTGGATATCCTCGATTTTGGTGGGATCGACGGAGATTCCTCCTTCCGACATTATATGTCCTAAAAAGGGAACTCTCTTCAGCCAAAACTCACACTTGCTCAACTTGGCATATAGTTGGTGTTCTCTCAGCCTCTGTAACACCAACCTTAGATGTTTCTCATGTTCTTCTTCATCTTTGGAGAAGACGAGAATATCATCTATGAAAACCACCACAAATTTGTCCAGATATTCCATGAATACCTTGTTCATAAGATACATGAAATATGCCGGGGCATTGGTTAGCCCGAAAGGCATGACAGTGTATTCATACAGTCCGTGCCGAGATACGAAAGCTGTCTTGGGAATATCAGATTGCCTTATCTTGAGTTGGTGGTATCCCGACCTGAGATCAATTTTCGAGAACACACAAGCTCCCCTCAACTGATCAAGCAAGTCTTCAATGCGAGGCAATGGATACTTGTTCTTGATGGTTACCTCATTTAAGGCACGGTAATCCACGCATAACCTTTGAGTTCCATCTTTCTTAGGCACAAATATCACCGGAGCTCCCCATGGTGAGGAACTAGGGCGAACATACCCCTTCTCCGTCAATTCTCTCAAATGATCCTTGAGCTCTTCTAGCTGCTTGGAGTCCATTCGATAAGGTCTCTTGTATATCGGGGCTGTTCCCGGTACTAGCTCAATTGCGAATTCCACGTCACGGTCGGGAGGCATACCTGGCAATTCCTCCGGAAAAACATCTGGATATTCCTTGATAGTCCTGATTTCCTCAACTTTCACCTCCACTTGATTTAATTTAATGTCCCTCCTAGGCTCGTGTATCGTTATGAACTTTACTCTTGTGCCATTGGGGTGAGTTGGTTCCACCGTTCTGGTCGAACAATGGATGATTCCTTTATGTTTGGTCAACCAATCCATACCCAAAATAATATCTATCCCTTGTGAAGCTATCACTATGAGGTTAGCAGTAAATACTACCCCATTAATGTCTAGGCTCATTTTGGGACACACTTGTCTTGTCCTTATTTCTCCACCTGGAGAATTTACAGCTAGCATATGGTTCATTTGTGTGGTTGCTAGGTCATGCTTCTTAACAAACCCTTGAGCAATGAATGAGTGGGTAGCACCAGAATCAAACAGCAGAGTTGCAAGGTGTAAATTGGCAGGAAACTTACCAACTACCACGTCGGGTGCCTCTTGTGCTTCCTCCATAGTGACGTGGTTCACCCGTCCTCTCACTACATTCTGCTGTTGTGGCGGCGCAGGCTTCTTCTTTGGGCATTTATGGGCGTAGTGCCCCACTTCGCCACAGCTAAAACATTGCACCCCAACCTTAGGTGCTTGGCCTTTGTTGTCTTGGGGTTGGTTCGGGGGTCCTTGCACTGCTGGTCGAGGTGGATATGCGGGGCGAGGCTGCTGCACAAACTGACGTGGCGGCTGTGCTGGTGCCGCGGGTGGCCTGTAGTTTGGGTTGTACCCTCTTGGTGCTGAATAGGGTACCACAGCACGGCTTGTCTGCCCCGTAGGTTGCTGCATCATACGTGGGCGGGTGTTGCTCCCTGAGGCCTGATGTGACCACCCCGCCTTCCTCTTGTTCTCATTTTCCAGGGCCTTTAGCTTCCTTTCCACCACAAACGCTCTGTCCACCATCTTTTGAAAGCTTTCATACTCATTGGAGGACATTGCACACTGCATTTCTGCCGTAAGTCCCTCCACGAAACAATCTTGTTTCTGCTCATCAGTCTCTATGTCTCGTGGAGCATAACGGGACAGTTGAGTAAATTTAGTGAGGTATTCCCTCACCGTCATGTTTCCCTGCTGCAGTCCCAGAAACTCTTTCCTCTTGTTTTTGAGTTCACCTCTTGGGATGTAATGGTTGCGGAAGCTACGCTTGAACTCTTCCCAAGTGATGTTCTCAGGGTCATGATGGGCGGCCACGTAGGCGGTCCACCAACCAGCAGCAGGTCCCTGCAATTGATGAGAGGCAAACAGCACCCTCTCATACCCTTGGCATTGTATTATCCTCATCTTACTTTCAATGGTCTTCAGCCAATCATCTGCCTCCAGAGGTTCAGCTGCACTTGCAAACTTTGGAGGTTGAGTTCCTAGAAACTCACTCAACCTTGGTTGGCGTGGTGCAGCTTGTGGAGGTGGAACTTGATGCAAGTTGGCCACCACTTGAGTCAAGTTCTGGATAAGCTGATTTTGATTCTCCAGCATTTGGTGGAGAGGATCAACTTCTTCACGGCGACCACCCCTGTCCTGGCCTCCAGAAAGATGAGGGTTGCATGCCTCATCGTTGTTGTTGGCGGGGTTGGCAGCACGTCCTTTCCCTCTTCCGGCCATCTGGCAGAATCAACCAATGTCAATTTTGAAATCACTTAGTATCATCTTACTACTTTCATTAGTTTGCACTTTGAAGTGTTGAGGCTTTGTTATACTTTTACGGGGATTCATATCTTACACCAAATAAATGCACTATTATTTCCTGTGGGTTCACACACCAAAGCAAAACAATCTGAAGACGAGGCTGTGGACAATTGCTCATGGCTTCCACAACTCACGTGACACACTAAGCATTATCACACCATTAACTATGTAACGACTCGACTACTCGACCTCTTGCTAGCTAGGGGAAAGACTCTACACTACTCGTCCTCTTGAGCTGGCTCCTCGGGATCTTCCTCCTCATTTCGGCTACCTTCTGACTCTGCTTTGGGTGGGGAGGCTGCTGGTGGAGAAGTGCGACGACGCCTGATCGCTCGGCGATCCGGGGAGTCAGGAGTCCATGGATCACTCACGGTGACACACAGTTCATTCCCATCCCCTCTTTCTCTCGCCTTTAAGCAAGCTCGCAGCAACGCCTCCGTTTCCTTCAGGGTGTCTCGGACATCCTGAAGCTCTTGTTGACACTCCTGCAGTCGAGTGCTGAGCATAGCAGCATCCTCCAAGCACAAGTCCATGTGCTCATGGGAAGTCCCTTGCTGCACCGGTGGGTACTTGTACTCCGTGGTACCACTCTCACGTTGGAGGACATACATGTACTCAGTTTTGTCCAAGTGGCGACGATAGATGTGACTCTGGCAGGTGATGGCCTCCCAGGTGACATCTTTCTCCGCGTCAACTTGTGTTGCTCGACAAGCTGGAGAGTGGTGAATCTTAAGCAGCTGATTCTCGTGTATAATCCTCATCTCCGAACTCCATTCTTCCCTCTTCTCACGGATGGTCCTGGTGGAGTTATAGTGGATGATTAGCTTGCCCGTGTTGCCGGCGGCTTCGAGCATACGTCGAAGACGGCGCAACAAATATCCTACTGCCAATCCATAGGAAAGGTACGTCACTGGACGACTCTCCTCTCTTTCGGCAAGGGCAACTACGGGAACTCTCCCTCCAGTGGACTTACGAGCGGTGCGAATCATGCGAACCATCTAAAACAAAAGAATTTAAAATTAGGTTAGATAAATTATCAAATAAAAATCCTATTTTGAATGAAAGTTGGGGTAAGATGAAGAAAATGACTCCTTTAATAACACTTTTCCACCCACACCTTGGAAAATAGTTTTTAAGAAAATAGGGCCCTTAAATACGTCCATTTCTACCTAGGTCCACGTTCCTACGGGCAACCTTGGCTCTGATACCACCTCTGTCACACCCGGTTTTTCCGAAGAAACAACCAAGTGAATATCACATGTATGCCAGGATCATTTTCTCATACATGTGATGACAAATAGTGAAGCATCATTTATTACAAGCCAGGTGTCGAATATAAGTAAGTCTTACATAGTAAATGTCTCGATGGACAATAATAAGTTCATCACAAGTAAATAAACTAGCAGCGGAATATTATTCTTTAGAGCTCCATCACAGGCGTTGCCCGGGGGTCTTCATGAACCTAAAAACCTTCCTCGGGTCCAAAGTCTTGGTCATTATACACCACCTCATTATCTTGACCTGAGCAGCAATATAAACCAACAAATATGCAAGGTTGAGTACCAATGGTACTCAGCAAGTGTGGGAAAATTATATCATGCATGGCTAGAACAAGGAGAGGTTGAACTCATGGTTAAAGCACTACGCAATTAATACCTATCACCTTAGCTTATTAAGCACCTACATTACTACACAGGTGAAATGGTCCCAATCTCCCCTCCCATCATCATAACCAAATAACCATAACATCATTTCCAATGTTAAGCTCCCCGCTTAACATCCACAACTCCCAAAAACCTTCACTCCTCTAATCATGAATAAGTCCAGGCCGCTCTTAACCGTGAGCACGGCTGTTAAGACAGTTTTGACTCTGCAGAGTTTGTCCCACTGTACCCACAAGTAGTGATTTCATCCCCCGTTGCCGGGTGGACTAAAAGAACCTCCATTATGCCAGTGGCTACGTTCCACATTCACACTTCCCAGGTGTGCAGCCAGGAGATCACTACAAAGCCTTTACAAAGGGATTCCCGACGAGCGTGGGCCCACTGAGGTTTCACCCCTAACAGCATACAAGAGGCTCCAACCCCGCTGCAGTGGCCCCCTCTTGAGCCTTGCGGTTCATATGGTAGTCCAGCTGACACCTACTCCCCGCAGCATCTAACACACCCATACTACGCCGGGGATACACCTAATTAATTGGCTAAGCTGCCCCATCTCAGCATGTGGTTGGCACTGTAAAGCCGGGTTACATGCTCCATGAACCGGTCCTTAGGATCCAGGCAAGTACTAAACACAAACCCAAGTCTCGTGCACCCAGCACACAACCAAAACATGCAACTTGCCTTGATCCCTACCTCTACATAACTCACAATATCTCATTCAAGAGTATGGTAAAATAAACTGATGATCTCATATCCCAATTATCCCATTCTAAGCATGGCTAAGCATATGCATGTAAATAAATGACATGACAAAATAAATCCCAACCCAAGCTACAAGGAAACAAGGTAATGCAATTCTAGGGAAACTTTCCTAGCATGGGTTTCATATTTCATTTGACAATGCAAATAATTCTATCTACACATCCTAGCATAGGATCAAAGTGGTCAAGGACACTTGCCTCCTTCTTGCTGCTCTTGAAATGGATAGTCCTGGTCTTGGAAATGAATAACTGGTTCTTGAACAGGTTCTACTTCATACCATCACACATAGCAAAAGAAAAACAACAATCCATAAGACATAGTTCACACTTACACTTCATACAAACCACATATTCATATTCATGAAAGTTCTTTACCATTATATGTGTTGTGGTTACTTTATGTGTGTTGAGTTGTGGCTTGCATGCACTTTTAACCATGTGTATATGATTCCTACTTTTGTGTCCACCTTCATACTTACACACTATTTATATGGGTTTACAATAAATTTCTTATATTCAACTACTTCACCTTTTTACTACCAAGTGTGTATGAAAAGTATTATTTTTCCCCACATGTGCCTTCATAATTTCTACCAACCCTAAACTGAACTCTTTGGATTTTAAAAACTCCATTGATCATTTACTAGTTGCTATATTTTTCAGATTTATATTCTTATGCATAATTGTGTATTTTATTATGAAATTAGTAATACATATCATCTAAACAGTATAGGTTCTGGTCCTAAATAATTTAATATCATAATTTGACCTTGGCTTCTGATGTATACTATTTCATAATTATTTTCCCTATTTTTCTATAGCTATTCTTTACTTAAAAATGTGTCCCTATACTAATAAATGTGAATAATAAATGAAACAGATTCATTTCAGCCCAAAAATATACTTTTATCTCACTCCAAAGTTTTCTAAGTACTGAGAAAGTTTTTAATTAATTTTGACAATTATGTTTGTCCCACTTTTAAATTTTTTAAACACTAGTTACATATTCAATTTTCTAAATTAACTACTAAACAGGGTTAAAATAATGAGCTCACCCCATTACAGGGTCTATAATATTATTTTCATAATTTCCAGGGGTCTAGCTACACTTATCAGAGGTGTTTTTCCTAATTTCTATTAAGTCCAGGGGCTAAAACTAATTTTTAAATGAATTTACATGATTTTCTAGAGTTCCAGGGGCTAGATCTGAAGTTTCCGGGGCTAGCTCTCAATTCCAGAGAACCCCAGGGGGTAGCACGTAAGAATTCCAGTCTTTATAACGCGGGGCTGACGTGGACCGTCCGATATTAAACCGACGGCTGAGATTATAACATCGAACCGGTACGCGGGGTTTTAAAGTCTACCGTGCGATTTAAAATAAACGGCGCACAAGCTGCCACGTCGCTCTGATCGAGCGCGGGCGGCGCTGCCGGCGGCGCACGGCGGCGGGAAGCGGCGATCTCGCCGGAAAGTTTCGGATCCGCGAGAATTCTACCTAGAACTGTGATCTTATGGCATAGATCGGTAGAGGGGAGGTCAGGGATCTCACCTCGGGGGTTTTCTCGAGCTCGGGGGTCCTGGAAAGTGATCGGCGGCGAGGTCCGAGGCAAAACCACGGCGAAGCTCGTCGGCGCTGTGTTTACACCGTAACTCTCTGAGTTTTCTGCACCTGCAAAGTTCCCCGGAGGCGGTGGATCAAGACCAGCGAGTTAGATCAGAGTTTCCGAGCTTAGATCGGCCAGAATTCACCGGCGAAGTCTCGGTGCTCACCGGAGTAAAAATCGGCGATCGCGTGGGAAAAACTGATCGGAGCTGGGGTTTTTATAGCCGGGGGAGGGCGGTGGGTCTGTTGTGATCGAGTTGGAGTCCTCTGGGTCCAGAATTCGGGCGACGGGACGCGATTTTCCGGTCGGTTGCGATTCGCGCGCTCGGGGGAAAAGTCCGGGGTCGCGGGGCTCGGGGTTAGGGATGACAGGTGGGTCCTACCCGTCGGTGAGAGGCAGCGCGGCGCGCGCGGGGCGGGCTGCGCGGGAGTAGCTGGGCCGGCTGGCGGGTTTCGGCCCACTGGCCGGTTTTTTTCCCGTTTTCTTTTTTCTTTTTCCAATTCTTTTCTGTTTTGAGTATAATTTGAATTCCAGTTTGAATTTGAATTTTTACAAAACATGCAACACGTCCAAAAATTTTTAAATTCCCCTCTAAACATGGTTAAGAGTTTTGAATCTAAATTTGGGGTGTTACACGGCAGCGCCGCCCGCGCTCGATCAGAGCGACGTGGCCGCTTGTGTGCCGTTTATTTTAAATCGCATGGTAGACTTTAAAACCCCGCGCACCGGTTCGATGTTATAATCTCAGCCGTCGGTTTAAAATCGGACGGTCCACGTCAGCCCCGCATTATAAAGACTGGAATTCTTACGTGCTACCCCCTGGGGTTCTCTGGAATTGAGAGCTAGCCCCGGAAACTTCAGATCTAGCCCCTGGAACTCCAGAAAGTCATGTAAATTCATTTAAAAATCAGTTTTAGCCCCTGGACTTAATAAAAATTAGGAAAAACACCTCTGATAAGTGTAGCTAGACCCCTGGAAATTATGAAAATAATATTATAGACCCTGTAATGGGGTGAGTTCATTATTTTAGCCCTGTTTAGTATTTAATTTAAAACATTGAATATGTGACTAGTGTTTAAAAATTAAAAAGGGGGACAAACATATTGTCAAAATTAAGATAAAGACTTTCTCAGTGTTTAGAAAATTTTAGAGTGAGATAAAAACATATTTTGGACAGAATTGAATCTGTTTAATTTATTATTCACATTTAGGGACACATTTTTAAGTAAAGAATAGCTCTAGAAAAATAGGGAAAATAATTATGAAATAGTTTACATCAGAGGCCAAGGTCAAAATATGTTATTCAATTATTTAGGACCAAAACCTATACTGTTTAGATGATGTGTATTACTAATTTCATAATAAAATACACAATTATACATAGGAATATAAATCTGAAAATATAGCAATTAGTAAATGATAAATGGAGTTTTTAAAAATTCAAAGAGTTCAGTTTAGGGTTGATAGAAATTATGAAGGCACATATGGAGAAGAAAAATACTTTTCTTACATACTTGGTAGTTTAATATAAGAAATTTATTTAAAACTGAAACACACACACACACACACACACACACACACACACACACACACACATATATATATATATATATATATATATATATATATATATATATATATATATATATATATATATAGTATGTAAGTATAAATATGAGCACCAAAGTAGGAATCATACACATGTAAATAAAAGTGTGTGCAAGCCACAGATCAACACACAAAGTAACCACAACACATATAATGGTGAATGAATTTCATAAATATGAAATGTGTGGTTTGTATGAAGTAGAAGTGTGAACTATGTCTTATGATTGTTGTTTTTCTTTTGCTATGTGTGATGGTATGAAGTAGAACCTGTTCAAGAGCAAGTTAACCCTTTCCAAGATCAGGACTACCCATTTCAAGAGCAGCAAGAAGGAGGCAAGTGTCCTTGACCACTTTGATCCTATACTAGGATGTGTAGATAGAATTATTTGCATTGTCAAATGAAATATGAAACCCATGCTAGGAAGTTTCCCTAGAATTGCATTACCTTGTTTCCTTGTAGCTTGGGTTGGGATTCATTTTGTCATGTCATTTATTTACATGCATATGCTTAGCCATGCTTAGAATGGGATATTTGGGACATGAGATCATCAGTTTATTATACCATACTCTTGAATGAGCTATTGGGAGTTATGTAGAGGTAGGGATCAAGGCAAGTTGGATGTTTTGGTTGTGTGCTGGGTGCACGAGACTTGGGTTTGTGTTTAGTACTTGCCTGGATCCTAAGGACCGGTTCATGGAGCATGTAACCCGGCTTTACAGTGCCAACAACATGCTGAGATGGGGCAGCTTGGCCAATTAATTAGGTGTATCCCCGGCGTAGTATGGGTGTGTTGGATGGTGCGGGGAGTAGGTGTCAGCTGGACTACCATATGAACCGCAAGGCTCAAGAGGGGGCCACTGCAGCGGGGTTGGAGCCTCTTGTATGCTGTTAGGGGTGAAACCTCAGTGGGCCCACGCTCGTCGGGAATCCCTTTGTAAAGGCTTCGTATTGATCTCCTGGCTACACACCCGGGAAGTGTGAATGTGGATCGTAGCCACTGGCATAATGGAGGTTCTTTTAGTCCACCCGGCAACGGGGGATGAAATCACTACTTGTGGGTACAGTGGTACAAACTCTGCAGAGTCAAAACTGTCTTGACAGCCGTGCTCACGGTTAAGAGCGGCCTGGACTTATTCATGATTAGAGGATTGATGGTTTTGGAAGTTAAGCGGGGAGCTTAACATTGGTAATGATGTTATGGGTATTGGATTACAATGATGGGATGGGAAATTGGGACCATTTCACCTGTGTAGTAATGTAGGTGCTTAATAAGCTAAGGTGATAGGTATTAATTGCGTAGTGCTTTAACCATGAGTTCAACCTCTCCTTGTTCTAGCCATGCATGATATAATTTTCCCACACTTGCTGAGTACCATTGGTACTCAACCTTGCATATTTGTTGGTTTATATTGCTGCTCAGGTCAAGATAATGAGGTGGTGTATAATGACCAAGATTTTGGACCCGAGGAAGGCTTTTAGGTTCATGAAGACCCCGGGCAACGCCTGTGATGGAGCCCTAAAGAATAATATTCTGCTGCTAGTTTATTTACTTGTGATGAAGCATTAGTGTCCATTGAGACATTTGCGATGTAAAACTTATTTATATTCGACACCTGGCTTGTAATAAATGATGCTTCACTATTTGTCATCACATGTATGAGAAAATGATCCTGGCATACATGTGATATTCACTTGGTTGTTTCTTCGGAAAAACCGGGTGTGACAGAGGTGGTATCAGAGCCAAGGTTGCCCGTAGGAACGTGGACCTAGGTAGAAATGGACGTATTTAAGGGCCCTATTTTCTTAAAAACTATTTTCCAAGGTGTGGGTGGAAAAGTGTTATTAAAGGAGTCATTTTCTTCATCTTACCCCAACTTTCATTCAAAACAGGGTTTTTGTTTGAGAATTTATCTAACCTAATTTTAAATTCTTTTGTTTTTAGATGGTTCGCATGATTCGCACCGCTCGTAAGTCCACAGGAGGGAGAGTTCCCGTAGTTGCCCTTGCCGAAAGAGAGGAGAGTCGTCCAGTGACGTACCTTTCCTATGGATTGGCAGTAGGAGATTTGTTGCGCCGTCTTCGGCGTATGCTCGAAGCCGCCGGCAATACAGGCAAGCTAATCATCCACTATAACTCCACCAGGACCATCCGTGAGAAGAGGGAAGAATGGAGTTCGGAGATGAGGATTATACACGAGAATCAACTGTTTAAGATTCACCACTCTCCAGCTTGTCGAGCAACACAAGTTGACGCGGAGAAAGATGTCACCTGGGAGGCCATCACCTGCCAGAGTCACATCTATCGTCGCCACTTGGACAAAACTGAGTACATGTATGTCCTCCAACGTGAGAGTGGTACCACGGAGTACAAGTACCCACCGGTGCAGCAAGGGACTTCCCATGAGCACATGGACTTGTGCTTGGAGGATGCTGCGATACTCAGCACTCGACTGCAGGAGTGTCAACAAGAACTTCAGGATGTCCGAGACACCCTGAAGGAAACGGAGGCGTTGCTGCGAGCTTGCTTAAAGGCGAGAGAAAGAGGAGATGGGAATGAACTGTGTGTCACCGTGAGTGATACATGGACTCCTGACTCCCCGGATCGCCGAGCGATCAGGCGTCCTCGCACTTCTCCACCAGCAGCCTCCCCACCCAAAGCAGAGTCAGAAGGTAGCCGAAATGAGGAGGAAGATCCCGAGGAGCCAGCTCAAGAGGACGAGTACTGTAGAGTCTTTCCCCTAGCTAGCAGGAGGTCGAGTAGTCGAGTCGTTATGTAGTTAATGGTGTGATAATGATTGGTGTGTGACGTGAGTTGTGGAAGCCATGAGCAATTGTCCACAGCCTCGTCTTCAGATTGTTTTGCTTTGGTGTGTGAACCCACAGGAAATAATAGTGCATTTATTGGGTGTGAGATATAAACCCTCATAAAATTTTAACAAAGCCTCAACACCTCAAAGCACCAACAAAGGAAGTAGTAAGATGATACTAAGTGATATCAAATTAACATTTGTTGATTCTGCCAGATGGCCGGAAGAGGAAAAGGACGTGCTGCCAACCCCGCCAACAACAATGATGAGGCATGCAACCCTCATCTTTCTGGAGGCCAGGACAGGGGTGGTCGCCGTGAAGAAGTTGATCCTCTCCACCAAATGCTGGAGAATCAAAATCAGCTTATCCAGAACTTGACTCAAGTGGTGGCCAACTTGCATCAAGTTCCACCTCCACAAGCTGCACCACGCCAACCAAGGTTGAGTGAGTTTCTAGGAACTCAACCTCCAAAGTTTGCAAGTGCTGCTGAACCTCTGGAGGCAGATGATTGGCTGAAGACCATTGAAAGTAAGATGAGGATTATACAATGCCAAGGGTATGAGAGGGTGCTGTTTGCCTCTCATCAATTGCAGGGACCTGCTGCTGATTGGTGGACCGCCTACGTGGCCGCCCATCATGACACTGAGAACATCACTTGGGAAGAGTTCAAGCGTAGCTTCCGCAACCATTACATCCCAAGAGGTGAACTCAAAAACAAGAGGAAGGAATTTTTGGGACTGCAGCAGGGAAACATGACTGTGAGGGAATACCTCACTAAATTTACTCAACTATCCCGTTATGCTCCACGAGACATAGAGACCGATGAGCAGAAACAAGATTGTTTCGTGGAAGGACTTACCGCAGAGATGCAGTGTGCAATGTCCTCCAATGAGTATGAAAGTTTTCAAAAGATGGTGGACAGAGCATTTGTGGTGGAAAGGAAGCTAAAGGCCCTGGAAAATGAGAATAAGAGGAAGGCTGGGTGGTCACATCAAGCCTCAGGGAGCAACACCCGCCCACGTATGATGCAGCAACCTACGGGGCAGACGAGCCGTGCTGCGGTACCCTATTCAGCACCAAGGGGGTACAACCCAAACTACAGGCCTCCCGCAGCACCAGCACAGCCGCCACGTCAGTTTGTGCAGCAGCCTCGCCCCGCATATCCACCTCGACCAGCAGTGCAAGGACCCCCAAACCAACCCCAAGACAACAAGGGTCAAGCATCTAAGATTGGGGTGCAATGTTTCAGCTGTGGTGAAGTGGGGCACTACGCCCATAAATGCCCAAAGAAGAAGCCTGCGCCGCCACAGCAGCAGAATGTAATGAGAGGACGGGTGAACCACGTCACTATGGAGGAAGCACAAGAGGCACCCGACGTGGTAGTTGGTAAGTTTCCTGCCAATTTACACCTTGCAACTCTGCTGTTTGATTCTGGTGCTACCCACTCGTTCATTGCTCAAGGGTTTGTTAAGAAGCATGACCTAGCAACCACACAAATGAACCATATGCTAGCGGTAAACTCTCCAGGTGGAGAAATAAGGACAAGACAAGTGTGTCCCAAAGTGAGCCTAGACATTAATGGGGTAGTATTTACGGCTAACCTCATAGTGATAGATTCACAAGGGGTAGATATTATTTTGGGTATGGATTGGTTGACCAAACATAAAGGAATCATCCATTGTTCGACCAGAACGGTGGAACTAACTCACCCCAATGGCACAAGAGTAAAGTTCATAACGATACACGAGCCTAGGAGGGACATTAAATTAAATCAAGTGGAGGTGAAAGTTGAGGAAATCAGGACTATCAGGGAATATCCAGATGTTTTTCCGGAGGAATTGCCAGGTATGCCTCCCGACCGTGATGTGGAATTCGCAATTGAGCTAGTACCGGGAACAGCCCCGATATACAAAAGACCTTATCGAATGGACTCCAAGCAGCTAGAAGAGCTCAAGGATCATTTGAGAGAATTGACGGAGAAGGGGTATATTCGCCCTAGTTCCTCACCATGAGGAGCTCCGGTGATATTTGTGCCCAAGAAAGACGGAACCCAAAGGTTATGCGTGGATTACCGTGCCTTGAATGAGGTAACCATCAAGAACAAGTACCCATTACCCCGCATTGAAGACTTGTTTGATCAATTGAGGGGAGCTTGTGTGTTCTCAAAAATTGATCTCAGGTCGGGGTACCACCAACTCAAGATAAGGCAATCTGATATTCCCAAGACAGCTTTCGTATCTCGGTACGGACTGTATGAATACACTGTCATGCCTTTTGGGCTAACCAATGCCCAGGCATATTTCATGTATCTCATGAACAAGGTATTCATGGAATATCTGGACAAATTTGTGGTGGTTTTCATAGATGATATTCTCGTCTTCTCCAAAAATGAAGAAGAACATGAGAAACATCTAAGGTTGGTGTTACGGAGGCTGAGAGAACACCAACTATATGCCAAGTTGAGCAAGTGTGAGTTTTGGCTGAAGAGAGTTCCCTTTTTAGGACATATAATCTCGGAGGGAGGAATCTCCGTAGATCCCGCCAAAATCGAGGATATCCAGATGTGGAAGACCCCTGAAAATGTCGGGGAAGTTCGAAGCTTTTTGGGATTGGCTGGATACTATCGACGGTTTATTGAGGGATTCTCTAAGATCTCGAGACCTCTCACCAAACTGTTGGAAAAGGGAATCATATTCACCTGGACGCCACAGTGCGATACGAGCTTTCAGGAGCTAAAGAAGAGATTGACAACAGCCCCAGTGTTGGTTATGCCAGATATGCAGAAGAATTTCACGGTGTACTGCGATGCCTCTGGAAATGGGTTGGGATGTGTTCTCATGCAAGAAGGACATGTCGTGGCATATGCATCCCGGCAGCTTCGGAAGCACGAGAAGAACTATCCTACACATGACCTAGAACTAGCTGCAGTGGTACACGCGTTGAAAATTTGGCGGCACTATTTGATGGGAAAGAGGACAGAGATATATACGGATCATAAGAGTTTGAAGTACATATTCACACAACCAGATCTCAACCTCAGACAAAGGAGATGGTTAGAGCTAATCAATGACTTTGATGTGGGCATCAACTATCATCCCGGGAAAGCAAACGTCGTGGCCGATGCTTTGAGTCGGAAAGTGCAGGTCAATAAGTTGAGTTTGAAGGACATGCCTGCAGAATTGAAGGACGAGGTTATAAGACTCAATCTATGTCTAGTAAATAGTGGTGAAGCCATCGCCATGGAAGTGGACTCCACACTCGAGCAAGACATACGCGAGGGCCAAAAGAATGATGAGAAGATACAAGAGATCAGACAGCTCATTAAGGAAAATAAAGCTCCTGGTTTTAGAGAGGATGAGCAAGGAACGGTGTGGCACGGGAAAAGGATCTGTGTGCCAGAAGTAAAGGAGATTCGTGAATTGATTTTAAAGGAGGCTCATGATTCTGACTATTCCATTCATCCTGGGAGTACGAAGATGTACCAGGACCTCAAAGGCAGGTATTGGTGGTATGGCATGAAGCGAGATGTCGCGGAACATGTTGCCCTATGTGACACATGTCAGTTGGTGAAAGCAGAACATCAACGACCCGCGGAATTATTGCAACCACTCAAAGTGCCTGAATGGAAATGGGAAGAAATCGGCATGGATTTTGTCGTGGGATTGCCTAGGACCCAATCCGGGTATGATTCAATATGGGTCATTATTGATAGGCTAACCAAGGTAGCTCATTTCATTCCTGTGAAAGAAAGCTACAGCGGATCCAAATTGGCAGAATTGTACATGTCAAGGATCGTGTGTTACCATGGAGTGCCAAAGAAGATAGTATCGGACCGAGGGACACAGTTCACCTCGAGGTTTTGGCAAAAGTTGCATGAAACCATGGGAACCCATCTGAATTTCAGCTCTGCCTATCATCCCCAAACTGACGGGCAGACGGAGAGAACCAATCAGATCCTTGAAGATATGTTAAGGGCATGTGCACTCAAAAACAATAGGAGTTGGGACAAGAACTTACCGTATGCGGAGTTTTCCTATAACAACAGCTATGAAGCTAGTATGAAAATGTCACCGTTTGAAGCTTTGTATGGAAGGAAGTGCAGAACTCCCCTATTTTGGAACCAAACAGGAGAAAGTAAAGTGTTTGGTCCAGAAGTGCTACAAGAAGCCGAGGCAAAGGTGAGGGAGATTCGCAACAATTTGAGGATAGCACAAACACGCCAGAAGAGTTATGCTGATGTACGAAGAAGAGAACTCGTTTTCAACGTGGGAGACTATGTTTATCTCAAGGTGTCCCCTATCAGAGGACTTCGTCGGTTCAAGGTGAAAGGGAAGTTGTCACCGCGATACATCGGACCCTTTCAAGTTTTGGAAAGAAAAGGCGAAGTGGCGTACCAACTAGAGTTACCGGCTCATCTATCGGACGTGCACGATGTGTTCCATGTGTCACAACTCAAGAAATGCCTGAGGACGCCTGAAGAGGTGTTACCCATGAATGAAGTGGATGTAGCTGAGGATTTGTCTTATGCCGAGCAACCATACAAGATTTTGGAGACAATGGAACGCCTCACCAGAAATAAAAGAATCCGGATGTGCAAGGTGCAGTGGAAGCATCACTCAGAAGAGGAAGCCACCTGGGAACGGGAAGATGAGCTCAAGGCACAGTTTCCGGAATTGTTTTCTTAGAAACACCAATCTCGAGGACGAGATTTCTTTTAAGGGGGGTAGAGCTGTAACACCCCAAATTTTGATTCAAAACTCTAAACCATGTTCAGAGGGGAATTTAAAATTTTTTGGATGTGTTGCATGTTTTGCAAAAATTCAAATTCAAACTGGAATTCAAATTATACTCAAAACAGAAAAGAAATGGAAAAAGAAAAAGAGAAACGGGAAAAAAACCGGCCAGTGGGCCGAAACCCGCCAGCCGGCCCAGCTTCCCCGCGCCAGCCCGCCCCGCGCGCGCCGCGCTGCCTCTCACAGACGGGTGGGACCCGCCTGTCATCCCTAACCCCGCGACCCCGGACTTTTCCCCGAGCGCGCGCGATCTTAACCGATCGGAAAACCCGTCCCGCAGCCTGAATTCCGGTCCCAGAAGAATCCAACTCGATCACAACTGACCCACCGCCCTCCCCCGGCTATAAAAACCCCAGCCCCGATCGGTTTTTCCCACGCGATCGCCGATTTTCACTCCGGTGAGCACCGAGACTTCGCCGGTGAATTCTGGCCGATCTAAGCTCGGAAACTCTGATCTAACTCGCTGGTCTTGATCCCTCGCCTCCGGGGAGCTTTGCAGGTGCAGAAAACTCGGAGACTTACGGTGTAAACACAGCGCCGACGAGCTTCGCCGTGGTTTTGCCTCGGACCTCGCCGCCGATCACTTTCCAGGACCCCCGAGCTCAAGAAAACCCCCGAAGTGAGATCCCTGACCTCCCCTCTACCGATTTATGCCATAAGATCACAGTTCTAGGCAGAATTCTCGAGGATCCGAAACTTTCCGGCGAGATCGCCGCTTCCCGCCGCCGTGCGCCGCCGGCAGCGCCGCCCGCGCTCGATCAGAGCGACGTGGCCGCTTGTGCGCCGTTTATTTTAAATCGCACGGTAGGGTTTAAAACCCCGCGTACCGGTTCGATGTTATAATCTCAGCCGTCGGTTTAAAATCGAACGGTCCACGTCAACCCCGCATTATAAAGACTGGAATTCTTACGTGCTACCCCCTGGGGTTCTCTGGAATTGAGAGCTAGCCCCGGAAACTTCAGATCTAGCCCCTGGAACTCCAGAAAATCATGTAAATTCATTTAAAAATCAGTTTTAGCCCCTGGACTTAATAAAAATTAGGAAAAACACCTCTGATAAGTGTAGCTAGACCCCTGGAAATTATGAAAATAATATTATAGACCCTGTAATGGGTGAGTTCATTATTTTAGCCCTGTTTAGTATTTAATTTAGGAAATTGAATATGTAACTAGTGTTTAAAAATTAAAAAGTGGGACAAACATATTGTCAAAATTAAGTTAAAGACTTTCTCAGTGTTTAGAAATTTTGGAGTGAGATAAAAACATATTTTGGACAGAATTGAATCTGTTTAATTTATTATTCACATTTAGGGACACATTTTTAAGGAAAGAATAGCTCTAGAAAAATAGGGAAAATAATTATGAAATAGTTTACATCAGAGGCCAAGGTCAAAATATGTTATTCAATTATTTAGGACCAAAACCTATACTGTTTAGATGAGGTGTATTACTATTTCATAATAAAATACACAATTATACATAGGAATATAAATCTGAAAATATAGCAACTAGTAAATGATAAATGGAGTTTTTAAAAATTCAAAGAGTTCAGTTTAGTGTTGATAGAAATTATGAAGGCACATATGGAGAAGAAAAATACTTTTCTTACATACTTGGTAGTTTAATATAAGGAATTTATTTAAAACTGAAACACACACATATATACATATATATATATATATATATATATATATATATATATATAGAATTATTTGCATTGTCAAGTTAAATATGAAACCCATGCTAGGAAGTTTCCCTAGAATTGCATTACCCTGTTTCCTTCTGGCTTGGGTTGGGATTTATTTTGTCATGTCATTTATTTACATGCATATGCTTAGCCATGCTTAGAATGGGATATTTGGGATATGAAATCATCAGTTTATATTACCATACTCTTGAATGAGACATTGTGAGTTATGTAGAGGTAGGGATCAAGGCAAGTTGGATGTTTTGGTTGTGTGCTGGGTGCACGAGACTTGGGTTTGTGTTTAGTACTTGCCTGGATCCTAAGGACCGGTTCATGGAGCATGTAACCCGGCTTTACAGTGCCAACCACATGCTGAGATGGGGCAGCTTGGCCAATTAATTAGGTGTATCCCCGGCGTAGTATGGGTGTGTTGGATGGTGCGGGGAGTAGGTGTCAGCTGGACTACCATATGAACCGCAAGGCTCAAGAGGGGGCCACTGCAGCGGGGTTGGAGCCTCTTGTATGCTGTTAGGGGTAAAACCTCAGTGGGCCCACGCTCGTCGGGAATCCCTTTGTAAAGGCTTCGTAGTGATCTCCTGGCTACACACCTGGGAAGTGTGAATGTGGATCGTAGCCACTGGCATAATGGAGGTTCTTTTAGTCCACCCGGCAACGGGGGATGAAATCACTACTTGTGGGTACAGTGGTACAAACTCTGCAGAGTCAAAACTGTCTTGACAGCCGTGCTCACGGTTAAGAGCGGCCTGGACTTATTCATGATTAGAGGATTGATGGTTTTGGAAGTTAAGCGGGGAGCTTAACATTGGTAATGATGTTATGGGTATTGGATTACAATGATGGGATGGGAAATTGGGACCATTTCACCTGTGTAGTAATGTAGGTGCTTAATAAGCTAAGGTGATAGGTATTAATTGGGTAGTGCTTTAACCATGAGTTCAACCTCTCCTTGTTCTAGCCATGCATGATATAATTTTCCCACACTTGCTGAGTACCATTGGTACTCAACCTTGCATATTTGTTGGTTTATATTGCTGCTCAGGTCAAGATAATGAGGTGGTGTATAATGACCAAGATTTTGGACCCGAGGAAGGCTTTTAGGTTCATGAAGACCCCGGGCAACGCCTGTGATGGAGCACTAAAGAATAATATTCCGCTGCTAGTTTATTTACTTGTGATGAAGCATTAGTGTCCATTGAGACATTTGCGATGTAAGACTTATTTATATTCGACACCTGGCTTGTAATAAATGATGCTTCACTATTTGTCATCACATGTATGAGAAAATGATCTTGGCATACATGTGATATTCACTTGGTTGTTTCTTCGGAAAAACCGGGTGTGACAGCTTGCCTTGTTGCTGCTGGTCAGTAGTTAGTTCCTCGTCCGGAAGAAGGAAGTCCAGCACTTCCGGAGTCTCTTCTTCAACGGCTACACGTTAATGAAATACTACATGTTAATTTAGATGCAAATGTGAGTTTTAGAGTAAGACTTCTACTATTAGTTCTAATAACCAGCCTCAAACACCTGGAACTTTGTTTAAGAATTTAAAGATGAACTGGTGTTGGTGGTTTGGCTTGGACTTAATCACATGGTTAAATGCTAAGTGGTTTTCCCCCCTTTTCCACATTAATCCCTTAAGTGGTTAAACAGGACAGGGGTGATCTAGAGCTCCAATGGAGCTGAGAATTTTTGTGTGAGTTCCTTGTCACAAGAAAACTCCCTGGACCAAACATTAGCACTTTTCATGGAGTGGTTTGCTCAGAATAATTCTCTTGGCAAATCAGCAAGGAAGAATTTATTCTGAGGTAATACCCCTGTTCCTGCTCAACTTAATGAACTACAATTTCAATTATAGCTCATAGAGTTTGCATGAATTTTCCTAACATTTTTGGGGTTAAGATTTGCCCAGAACTGAATTTCCAAGTTTTGGAAATTCTCTGAAAATGTTTCTGTATTCAAAGGAACACAGCACCTTCCAATTTGAATTGCTCTGACCAAATCAACTCCAAATGGTCTGAAACTTTTACAGGGGTTTACTAATGTCCTAAAGAACATTCTGGTAAAATTTGGGGATTTTTGGATGAACCAAACTCCCTCTAAAATTCTTTTGCTGAAAAGCTTTAAAGAATTTTCCAGAATTAATTAATGGGTTTCATACAAATTGGGTTGTATATCTGGACAGAGCTAGGCAAGATGAATCCAACCCAATTTGAATCACTAAATTTGGAGCTTCCTAGCAAAGGTTATGGATTTCTAAAGTTTGAGTGGAAACTGGAATTGTTTTACTATTGGAAAATAACCTGGGCCCACTCTTTAAATCGCAGCCAGTGAGAAGCGAGAACACACAGGGTTACTGGGTTTTCCTGTGCACAGCCACACGGAATCCTGGCCATATTCGATCCCGTTTTAAACTCGCCCTCACTGACTGGTGGGCCTGCCCCACCCTTCTTCTTCCTCCGAGCCCTCCTTCCCGCGCGCGCGCTAACCTCGCCGGACCGGACCGAGGCGGCGCCTCACCGGCTGAGTGTCTCCGGCCGTCTCCCGGCCGGAGGCTCGCCGCCTGGGGGTTTATGGGGTCGGGAAACATGTTTGTGGGCTCGGTTTAGGCGCTAGAGGATCGAAACGGTGCCGGCAGCGTGCGGCGGCCTCGGGGAACGATCGGCATCGTCGCCCGGTGGTCCTAGCCTGCCAACGACTCATCCCATCCGTTCTAGAGCACCAGTGGGTGCTAGGGAAACCCGGCAAGTAAAGGCCAGCGCATGGCAACACCTCCAGAGGAGTTCTCACCGTGCGCCCGACTCCTGCCGCGCGTTTGAGCGTGGAACGACATGAAATACCCCGAACTGTGTCAGTTTTCTAGCTAGGGTTGCGAAGAGAAATTGAACGCTAGCCAGTCTAGGTCCGGTGTGCACGATTTGGTGGCCTAAGAACGAAGATTAAGGATGAATTCGATGGATTCTTACCCGGAGGTCCGAGTGGATGTGCCGGGAGAAAAACGTCAAATTGACGCTCGATGGTCCACCGTCGGGGCTGTGGCTTGGCTAGTAGCAGCGTGACTATCCGGCGCGTCTCCGAGTGGCCTAGCTCGGCTAGGAAAGCCTCGGGTTCGAGCTGCCCACGGTGAGCCCGTGCCGACTGTTCTTCTCGGTCACCGCCGATAGTCTCCGGGCTAGGTTCTGGGCAGCTAAACTCGATTGTCTTCGGCCGGAGGAGGTAGAGGGCGAGTAGCTGGTGTGGTTTTTGGCTAGGGGGGTGCTGCACACGAGAGCTCGGCCGAATCCTCACGGGAAGTCGATTGGCGGCAGTCGGGTCGGTCAGCGCGAGGCACGGGAGCAGTGATGATCTTCACGTGGCCGCGCGTGTTACCGCCGCTGCAGTCGGTCCTCCACGGCGCGCTGGCTCGTGCGGTGTCCCTCCCTCTCGGGCGCGGGAGCAGGAGCTGGCAGCCTGTGTTCGACCGGCGTCGGGGAGAACAGGCCATGCTTGGTTTGGAGAACAGTCCCCCCACTGACTTGTGGGCCCCCCTCTCCCCCTAATCTCTTTTTCCAAATTCTGCTGCAAATATCTCAGCTACTCTCCATTTAATGAGAGACTTAGCCTCCAAGTATTGGTTTGAATTTGAGTTCTCAATTTCAAACTTTGTTTGGTTAAATTTGCTTCATATTTAAACTGAAATTCAAATTCAGTTTTGAATTCTTGCAAATTTAGCTCTTGACAATATGAGCTCCAATGGAGATGAAAATTGGTGGGTTTACTCAGAAAAATGTGCTGAGTATAGATATGGAGCTAACTTTTGAATTTGGGTGATGAAGGTTGCTGCAATTTGAATTTACATTCAAATTGGCCTCTTTTTGAAATAACCCAAAAGTGCCTCAAAAAGTGTTGAATTTGCATGAGCTTTGGACTGAACCTTCCCAAGACTTTTTAAATTCTAGGGGTGAGCTCAACCTCTCATGTTCATGTGTAGAAACCCTACTTTGTGAAAGTGAAGGCTTTCCCCTCTAATCATTCTTTTGATGGAGGTTACATGCTCTTCACAATATTTCCTAAGATTTCCACAATAAAAACTGTGGTGTTGTCAGGTGAAGAAAAAGTTTTTGCAAGTCCCTTTTCTTGGGCTTTTAGAACTTGGTCACTGAGTCGTGACGTAGGCTAATGTATGAAATGTGATGATTCAATATTGCTGTTATGATATAATTGTATTGCTACATGTGTGCCACCAAATATTGCTTACTATATTTCAGCTTCCTGAACTGTTAACTTGTTGCTAAAAGATGAATTAAGGATGAACTTGTAGGCGTGTCCAATTGCTGCAATCTTACTATCCTATGTCCATTGTACCCCTCATGTAGAGTTTCATGCCTAGGTGAGTCGGTTAAGTCTTGTTGAGCCATCGTGCTCACGGTTGCTGCTTAAGTGTTTTTCAGGTGAGGAGCCACCCACGGACTCGGAGTACGAGTCCACCGGCGAGGGTTACCCTCCGTCGGGGACCACGGCTGAGTGGGAGCCGTACACGCCGCGCTGAGCTGAGACGTGCAGCTAGTGTGGGTTGCCCTAGGGCTGGACAATCGACTTTTGCTAGCTAGGCGGGCGTGAGTGGGGTAATATAGACTTCCTCTGTGTAACATAAACAATAGTTTGTAACTGAAGTTTGTACCGGTTTGTACAGTTCAGTTGTTTTTCCCATGTAATATATTGTGTCCTTATGACGTGTGCTGTCGGGTGTCGCATCGTGCGGCACCACCCTCTGCGATCCTAGATGAGCGGATTCCGGTCCGCCACAGCTGCAAACCCTGAAAATCCTAGCACGGAAATGTGAAGATGTGAGCATGGATTTCATTATGGGATTACCCCTGACTTCCAACAAACATGATTCAATTTGGGTGATCGTTGACCGGTTAACCAAGTCGGCTCACTTTATTCCTTTGCATAAACATTTCTATGCCAACAGATATGCGGAGTTGTATATTGCAAGAATCCTATGCTTGCATGGAGTACCCAAGACCATAGTCTCAGACCGAGGGGCACTATTTGTATCTCGTTTCTGGGAGCAGTTGCACGCTGCTTTGGGTACTAAGCTGATTAGAAGCTCCACCTATCACCCTAAGACAGATGGTCAAACAAAGAGGGTGAACCAAGTACTAGAAGACATGTTGAGAGCGTGTGCCATCCACCACGGTAGAAACTGGGATGATCATCTACCGTTGGCGGAATTCTTGTACAACAATGGCTATCAAGCGAGTATCAAGGTGGCACCCTATGAGGCTCTCTACGGTCGCAAATGCCGCACCCCACTGAACTGGTGCGAGTCCGGTGAAAGGATCACATTCGGGGTTGATGTGGTGAACGACGCCGAAGAGCGCGTTCGGATGATTCAAGCCAACTTGAAGGCCGCTCAATCCCGGCAGATAAGCTACGCTGATAAGAGGCGTAGACTGCTGCACTTTGACATCGGGGAGCACGTGTACCTCCGTATATCTCCGATGAAAGGCGTGCACCGGTTCGGCGTGAGGGGGAAACTCGCTCCCCGATTTATGGACCCTATGCCATCACCGAGAAGTGTGGACCAGTGGCGTATAGACTGGAACTACCAGCATCTCTTGCTGGTGTTCACGACGTTTTCCATGTTTCACATCTGCGAAAATGTCTGAAGCATACGGCTGCTGTTCCCACTGAAGACATCGGCGAGCTGCAACCGGATTTGACATATGATGAATATCCGGTGGAAATTATTGATGAGAAGGCCCAGACCACACGTAGCCGAACGTTGTGGTTCTACAAGATACTCTGGAGCAACCACACTGCTGAAGAAGCGACATGGGAGAGTGAGGAGTTTCTTCGCTCAAACTACCCGAAGTTCATGGCGTCTCATCACAGGTGAGTTCTTGTTACATCGCTGTCTCTTCCTTTATAATCTCGGGACGAGACTCTTTTAAGGTGGGAGGGATGTAAAAGCTCAAGAAAATGAAGTGCAAAGAAATGTTCATCACCCCACAACACCACAGCTCTTGTGATGGATAGCTCATGAAAACTTGTGAAGAGCAAGCAAACACTATCAAAAGGGTGATTAGAGGGGAAATCCCTAACTTCCAAAAAGTAGGATTTTTACACATAAGCATGAAAGGTTTAGCTCACCCCTAGACCTTAAATAGTCTTGGAAACGCTCAGGCCAAATTTTTCATGCAAATCCAATACTTTTTGAGGCACTTTTAGAGACAATTCAAAAAGGGGCCAATTTGAATGCAAATTCAAATTGCAGCCACTTTCATCACTTGAATTCAAAAGTTGACTTCATATTCAAACTCAGCATATTTTTCTGAGTTAGTCTCCCAATTTTCATCCCCATTGGACTTCATCTTGTCAGGAGCCAAATTTGCAATAATTCAAACTAAATTTGAAATTTCAAATTCAAATGTGAAGGGAATTTGTCCTAACCAGTTTCAAACTGATGAATTCAAATTCCTCCTCTGGATTGGTGGCTAAGTTTCTTTTTGAAGTCTGAGTAGTTGAGATATTTGCACAACAACAGAGAGGATTAGGGGAGGCAGAGCCCACCTGGCAGCCAAATGCCCTGATCAGGTTGCCCACGGGCTCTGTTCCACGGGAAACCGCAGTGGACGCCACCCAGCAGCTGCTGAGCGGCCACCGCGACGAGCTGGTGTCGTGCTGGAGGCTTGCGCCGCGCTTTTGCCTGCCCACGAAGACATCTCTCGCAGCTCACATGACAACCGGCTGGCTTTCACACGCGCTCGACGGAAATCGTTCACCTTTCGGCCGCTCTCCTCGGGTCCTCGGTGCGCCGCCGATTTGAGCACTCTCGCGACCGACGATCAACAGCAAAGAGATGCACCAGAGGCTGCTCGATTTCACGGTGAAAACCTTACCACCTTTCATGCCCTGTAGGGAATGAATTTCCACGTTTAGTCCTCGGTGTTCGAAGAACCGAGCTAGTAAAGAACCTGAAATTTATGGTGATCGGTCTACCACCGCGTAAACCCAGCTAAGCACATGTTCTACACGTCCCCACAGCCACCTAGGATCAAAGACCATCAGAAACCATCGAGTCTTGGCGCTGCTATTCAAGTTTTTCGAGCATCCGCCGTTTTAGCCCTAGGTCGACGGTGAGGTCCTAGCATCGGTCGTTTCCATGGCAAACCAAGTTCATTTTCGTGCTCAGCATGCCACAGCAGAGCTGTAGGAGCAAACCGTTCCCAAAATAAGGCCCTGAGCAGCCCGGGCGACATTGCCGGAGTGGGGATCGCCACAGTCACCATCGCAAGAATGGTTCCGGCCATCGCCGAGCTTCGGTGAGTGCACCAATGTGTTCTCCGAGCAAAGTTGGGCACAGGCGGCAAAATCCGTCAAAGGTCATGCGGTGAAATGGCCGGCAGCGAGTTCTCCGGCGAAGCACCGCCGCGGGAGTCGCGGGAGATCGCAAGGTAGACGAAGGGGGGGGGGTCCACCGGTCAGTCCCTGTTCTCTCGCGGGGGATCCACTTTGTGGCCGGGATCTGGTGCGGCAGTGCGGGTAAAACCCCGTGGGCTGCGCTGTGGCCGCTATCTCAGTGGGCCGGTTTAAAGAGTGGGGCCCACCCGTAGAGTTTAAACATTTCTGGGATATTCCAGTTTTAGTTCAAACTTTAAATGCACACAACTTTTGCTAGGAAGCTCCAAATTTAGTGAACTAAATTTTTCTGAACTCAGATTTTTGAGTGCTTTCCAGCAACACAAATTTCAGCTCATGAAACTTAATAGTTTTCCAGAATTAATTCCCTAAACTTTAAAATGTTAGGAATTTTATCTGGAGAATTACTTTATGAAAATTCTGAAATTTGGCTGGGAGCTTCATTAGAAAATCATTGAATCACAGTAAAATTTTTAGACCCATCCAAGTTCATTTAGTCCCCCTAATGGTGTAATTAAGTGAACTGCCCTGAGAAAATAGAAAAATGTCTAGAAACATTTTTGAGATTTTCTCAAATCTTGTTAATATATGAAATGTGATGATTCAATATTGCTTTATGATATAATTGTATTGCTACATGTGGGCCATCAAATATTGCTCACTAAATTTTATATTCATGAACTGTTAAATTATGGCTAAAAGATGAACTAAGGAGGAACTTGTAGGCGTGTCTATTTGCTGAAATTCACCATCCCATGATCGTTGTATACTACATGTAGAGTTTCATGCCTAGGTGAGTGGGTTAAGTCTTTTTGAGCCATCATGTTCACGATTGCTGCTTAAGTGTTTTTCAGGTGAGGAGTACCCCACGGACTCGGGTTACGAGTCCACCGGCGAGGGCTACCCTCCGTCGGGGACCGCGGCTGAGTGGGAGCCGTACACGCCGCGCTGAGCTGGAGGAGTGCAGCTAGTGTGGGTTGCCCTAGTGCTGGGCATCCGACTTTTGCTAGGTAGATGGGCGTGAGTTGTACAAACTTAGCTTCCACTGTTGTAATATAAACACTAGTTTGTAACTAAAGTATTGTACTACTTTATACATTTCAGTTGGTTTTCTATGTAATACAATATCGTTCTTATGATGTGTGCGGTCGGGTGTCGCATCGTGCGGCACCACCCTCTGCGATCCTGAATGAGCGGATTTCAGTCCGCCACAGTCATGCAACCAATCTCATTACCCGGACTCAATAGTCCCGAATATCAAATCCAAAGATCAAACTATAACCAGAACCAAACCATCCAAATCCATCCCATAAACCATCCCATCTAATCATGTGAGTTGTCAAAGCGCTCGTGACCGTAAGCTCGGCTATCATGATAGTTTTAGACTCTGCAGAGTTTGTACCACTTTACCCACAAGTTTGTGATTTCATCACCTGTCGGGGACTGCAGAACCTCCATTATACCAAGACACAACCGTCGGTGTATGGCCAAGGGATCACAAAATAGCCTTTACAAAGGGGTTACTAGATGTATGGACTCACTAAGGTTTCACCAGCAGGCTAGAATCTCCAATTCTCCCACCCACGGGCCCCCTCTTGTGCCATGCAGTTCTCAGGGCAGTCCTCACTCGATTCCCATTCCCCGCGCCTTTCACGGTCCATAACAATCTAGCAACTTACCTAATTAGTCGGCTAAGCTGCACCCATATTTGGCCTTGTGGTGGCACTGTTATCCTAGCATGGCTGGCATGAACCGGTCCTTAGATCTACGGCAAAGTAAACCAATATCTCATTCTACCTCAATCACAAACCAAGCTTGCCTAGATCTCCCTCTGATTCATGTTTATTAACAATATCCGTTTCTCATTATTCATACGAGTGCAGTTAGCTAGACACATCTATCTCGCTTCCCGTATCCCATGGACTCAGCGAAGCATAAAAGCAAAAACTATACCTGACTCATTAACTTTTCCGGTGACAAGGGTGGTTAAAAAAACTAGCAAACTCCTATGAAAGGGTTTCCTATCATGTTGACTCAAGCACACACATCTTTTTGCAAACAAAACATCTTTCAAACATGGGATCAATATGGTCAAGGGACACTTGCCTTGTTCTTGCGGCTCTAGTTACTCAAATTCTTGCTATTATAGTCCGTCGTAGGTAGCTCCCTGGGCTTGCCCTTCTATACGCGATCACGCACATACAAGATTCACAGCAATCAATTATCATGCACAATCTTTACTTAAGATGCAATGATGGATATGCATGCTAATCCTATGGTGCAGTTTTTATTAGATCGGTTGTACGTGTTCTTACACGGCTTGCATGGGTTTTATAATGAACAGAGGTGTAAAGATCAATTGTGGATGTGGCGATGATCTTGACTTTAGATCAAACCGATCAACACGTGATCTGTCCACGAAAAAGCTTCTATTCAAAGGAATCGAAGAACAGATGCAAAGAAAACACGATGATATCTGTCGAAGTGTGCGATCGACACTTCCCCCGGGCCTGCACTGGGAAGCCCGCGGAGGTTCTTTTTTCGGAGGGGCTAGTTCCTAGCGGAGAGCTTGCGCGGATGGACGAGTTAGTGAGAGCTTGACACGGGAAGTTTTACGTGGTTCAGGCCGCCGGAGCGTAAAACCCTACGTCCACGGCGAGCTATGGAGCTCGCTGTATTGCTTGCTGCTCAGGGCCGGGGGCCTGAGCTTGGGGGTGAGTTACAGCTTAAGAGTGTATGGCTAGCATATGAGTTGCAGAATGCGAACCCCTGCTATCGACGCCTACCCGAGCCTTTTATAGTCCAAGGCTCGGGTGGCTTACAAGGGAAGCCGGGACCCGACAGGTGGTCCCGGGAAGATTGTCTATTATCTACCGTATCTGTAGTTATGCCGGTGGTTGCCTCCGGTCGAAGGCTTCTGAGTCTTCCTTTTGCCGCCCTGCCCATGCCGTGCGCCAGTCATAGTGGTTGATGACGGCGCAGGCGGCATGGGATGGTCTTGTCGCGGTGTTTATTACCTGTCAGGTTCTGACACCGCGCGCCAGTCTGTGATGCGACTGGACGCAACGGCACCTGACAGGCGCGTGCTCCGCGTTTCCGCGTCTTGGGAAGAACCGGGCCTTGAATTCCTTGTACGGGCAAGGTGAGGGGCGCCTTTACGCCCGCTGCCTACCGCCCGGGGGCAGGCAGCACCGTTCTTCCAGCCACATGGCGGGTCCGGAGCTCTTCTCTGAGGAGAGGGAGGTCCGGCCCCGCTGGACGCGTGGCGCCTTCGGACCTCTCTCCCGCGGGGGGGAGGTCCGGCTTCTGCATGCCACGTGGCGGGCCCGGAGCTCACCTCTGAGGAGAGGGAGGTCCGGCCTCGCTGGACGCGTGGCGTCTTCGGACCTCTCTCCCGCGGAGGGGGAGGTCCGGCTTCTGTATGCCACGTGGCGGGCCCGGAGCTCTCCTCTGAGGAGAGGGAGGTCCGGCCCCGCCAGACGCGTGGCGCCTTCGGAGCTCTCCCTGCGGAGAAGGGCGAGCACCTTAGGCATTTTACCCTGTGCGCGGGGGTACCCCATATCTCAGGTACCGACAATATCGTAAGGTGGTAATAGAGACCTACCTTACTTCCTTCGGTTCCTTCCTCCTAGCAAAAACAGATCGTCGGCTCTCCTCCGGTGATGGCGATCATGGTCCGGACTCGTCGGCGGTCTCACCGGCGGTCAAACTCCGTTGTAGGGGTTTACTCGGCGAGCTAGGGGCTAGGGCTCTAAGTTGTCGGCTCAGGAGGTGGAAAAGAAGTACGTGGTTGCGGACAAAGGTTCTGGGTTCTATTTATAAGAGGGAAACGAAGAGTCCTAATCTGATCACAATTCGAATAAGAGTTATATTCAAATTGTTTTTGAATCTTAACAACTTATCTTCAATTGATTTGGTTGCAGTATTCAACATAGAAGAGTTCGTGTCGGACACTCGTGATGGGAGAAAAACCGTTTGAGATCTCGTCACCTCCGCGATGATGAGCTCCGGAGGCTCCACGTGTCCTGCGAGAACCTGGACTCCCCTTTCCGCAGAGACCAGCTCCAGTTGTGCCACGTGTCAGGCTGGCGAGACCTCCCTCTTCCTCAGAGGCGAGCTCTGCATGCGCCACGTGTCCTGGCGGGCGGGAACCTCCCTCCCTCTCTAGAGGCGAGCTCCGCGTACGCCACGTGTCAGTGCCGGACCTCCCCTCTCTTCAGAGGTGGCTCCGAATGTGCCACATGTCAGAGCCGGACCTCCCCTCTCTTCGGAGGTGGGCTCCGAGAATGCCACGTGTCCAGTAGCGCCAGACTTTCTTTCTCCTCACAGACGAGCTCTGAGGTCGACACGTGTCTGTCAGTGTCGGACCTCCCGGAGATGAGCTCCGGAGGTGACACATGTCCGGTAGTGTCGGACCTCCCGGAGATGAGCTCCGGAGGTGATACGTGTCCAGTAGGACCGGACCTCTCGGAAGTGAGTTCCAAGAGCAACACCTGTCTAGGGGGGCCGGACCTCTCGGAGGTGAGCTCCGAGAGCGACACGTGTCCCGCGCGGCTGGTCCTCTATTTTCCGCAGCGACTAGCTCCAAAGGCAACATGTGTCCTGCGGGGCTGGCCTCGCTCCTCCGCAGAGGCTAGCTCCGAGTGCAACACGTGTCCCACGGGGTCGGACCTCGCCCCTTCCGCAGAGGCAAGCTCCGAGCCTGCCAGTAGCCAGTTAGCGGCGGACAACTCCCCCTTTTGCGGGGATGAGCTCCGAAGGCGCCACGTGGCCAGCGGGCCACGGGAAATATCTTTGGCGCTCCCTGTGAACTGGATTTGGCTCTTTTTGGCTATCTTTTTTATTCTTTCTCTGTTTCAACTCATTTAAAAATGTTTCCCTACATGAAATATAAATATATGCAGAAATAAAAAATGAGGGTGTCACAGTTTATTACAATGTCTCATGAGTCTTGGACTCATTCTAGCAGCGGAAGTCTTATCTTAGCAGCGGAAATCTTTATTCTAGCAGCGGAAGTCTTCTAAACTATTGCGGAAGCAACTGAGCAGCAGTGGCTCCATCTCTACTCCATCTCCACAGACAAGTTGATAGTGGATCACACTCGTAGTACTCCACGTGGTCTTCATAGCACTCCTCTCCTGTTGCTGATGATGTATGATAATGCAAGTTTGAGTATATGATGTACTCAGCAAATGCGGGAAAACATGATATTTAGCTCATAGCAAGGAAGGTATAAAATGCTCATTGCAGAAAACAAAATTTATTTCTCAAAACACGATAAAAAAAGCAACTTAGATTTAAGTGAATGTAATCTCAATATTTATTTAATCACCAACATACCTCCATCATGTTCCATCACTTTCATGTCTCCTGCAGACATTTATCTTTCTCAACTTTTCTCAAGCTCGTGAATATCATCTCGTATTCACTACCGTCTCATGAATACCATCTCGTATTCACTACCATTTTATCTCATATTCAATTCCGTCTCATATCTAGACCAATGCTCATTGCCATGACCAACAGTCATGCAACCAATCTCATTACCCGGACTCAACAGTCCCGAAAACCAAATCCAAATACCAAACAAAACCATTAACTAAACCAAATACCATAACCTCCCAATAACCATCCCATCTAATCATGTGGGTTGTCCAGGCGCTCGTGACCGTAAGCTCGGCTATCATGATAGTTTTAGACTCTGCAGAGTTTATACCACTTTACCCACAAGTTTATGATTTTGTCACCCGTCGGCGACTGCAAAACCTCCATTATACCAGTACACAACCATCGGTGTATGGCCAAGAGATCATAAAATAGCCTTTACAAAGGGACTACTAGATGTATGAACTCACTAAGGTTTCACCAGCAGGCTAGAATCTCCAATTCTCCCACCCACGAGCCCCCTCTTGTGCCATGCAGTTCCCAGGGCAGTCCTCACTCGACTCTCATTCCCCGCGCCTTCCACGGTCCATAACAATCTAGTAACTTACCTAATTAGTCAGGTAAGCCGCACCCATATTTGGCCTTGTGGTGGCACTATTATCCTGGCATGGCTCGCATGAACCGGTCCTTAGATCTACGGCAAGTAAACCACCATCTCATTCTACCACTTCCACAAAACCAATCTTGCCTACATCTCCCTCCGATTCATGTTCATCAACATCAAGTTCTCATTACCATTACTCATACGAGTGCAGTTAGCTAGACACATTCTATCGCTTCCCATATCCCATAGATTAGTGAAGCAAAAGCAAAAAAACGACCATATCCGACTCATCAACTGTCCCGGTGACAAGGATGGTTAACAAAACTAGTAAACTCCTATGAAAGGGTTTCCATCAAGTTGACTCAAGCACACACACCTTTTCGCAAATAAAATAGTTTCAAAAACATGGGATCAATATGGTCAAGGGGCACTTAACTTGTTCTTGCGGCTCTTGTTGCTCTTGTGTCTCGATGTTCTGGTGCTATAATCCTTCGTAGGTAGCTCCCTAAGCTTGTTCCTCTATTTATGATCACACACATACAAGGTTCACAGCAATCAATTATCATGCACAAACATTATTCAAGATGCAATGGTGCATATGCATGCTATTACTATGGTGCTGTTTTTAGATCGGTTTGTACGTGTTCTTGCATGGCTTGCATGGGGTTTTACGATGAACAAAGGTGTTCGGATCAAATGTGGACGTGGTGATGATCTAGACTCAAGATCTAGATCAATCGATCAACACGTAATCTGTCCACGAAAAAACTTCTGTTCGAAAGGATCGAAGAAACAGATGCAAAGAAAATGCGATGATGTCGTAAGGTGGTAATGGAGACCTACCTTACTTCCTTCGGGTCCTTCCTCTAGCAAAAACAGATCGTCGGCTTTCCTCCGGCGATGACGATCGTGTCTGGGCTCGTCGGCGGTCTCTCCGGTGGTCAAACTCCGGCGAAAGATTTAGCTCGGTGAGTTTGGGGCTAGGGCTTCTAAGTTGTCGACTTAGAAAAGATGTTACGACCAAGGGGTTGTTTCGGGTTCTATTTATAATCAGGAAAAGAAGAGTCCTAATCTGATTGAATTTCGAATAAGAGTCACATTTAAATTGTTTTTGAATCTTAACAACTTATCCTCAATTGATTTGGTGCGGTAGCAACGTAGAATTCATGTCGGTTTCCTCCCATGTCGGTATTCCCATGCGTACAGAAGCAAAAACTTCTTCAGAATCGCGTTCTTCTGCAAGAATAAGCTCCGGAGGCTCCACGTGTCCAGCAGAGCCTGTGCTTCCCTTTCCCGCAGAGGCGGGCTCCGGTTGTACCGTGTGTCAGGCGGGCGAGACCTTCCTCTCCTCCGAGGCGAGCTCTGCGTGTGCCACTCATCCTGGTGAGTGGGAACCTTCCTCTCTCCAGAGGCGAGCTCCGTGTGCGCCACGTGTCTGGTGGATCGGGACCTCCCCTCTCAATAGAGGCGAGTTTCGCGTACGCCACGTGTTAGTGCCGGACCTCCCTTCTCTTCGGAGGTAGCTCTGAGAATGCCATGTGTCAGAGCTGGACCTCCCCTCTCTTTGGAGGTGGGCTCCAAGAATGCCACATGTCCAGTAGCGATAGACTTCCTTTCTCCTCAGAGACGAGCTCCTAGCTCGACACGTGTCTGTCAGCGTCGGACCTCCCGGATGTGAGCTCCGGAGGTGACACGTGTCCGGAAGTGTCGGACCTCCCGGTGATGATCTCCGAGGGTGACACGTGTCTGGCGGGGCCGGACCTCTCGGAGGTGAGCTCCGAGAGCGACACGTGTCCTGCGCGGCTGGACCTTTCTCTCTGTAGTGACTAGCTCCGAAGGCGACACATGTCCTATGGGGCTGGCCTCGCTCCTCCGCAGAGGCTAGCTCCGGAGGCAACACGTGTCCCACGGGGTCGGACCTCTCCCCCTTCGCAGAGATGAGCCCCGAGCCTGCCACATAGCCAGTTTAGCGGTGGACCTCTCCCCCTTTGCCGAGATGAGCTCCGAACATGCCACATGGCCAGCGGCCGTGATAAGTTGTCTTTGGCGCCCCTCGGCGAACTGGAATTGGTTTTGTTTGCTATCTTTTTTATTCTTTCTCTGTTCCTACTTCTTTAAAAATGTTTTCTCTATATCAAATATGAATGCATGAAGAAATCGAAATTGAGGGTGTCACAAATCTACCCTCTTAAATTGAATCTCGCCCTCGAGATTCGCTAGTGGAGAATAGATGAGGGAATTCTGCCTTCAGGTCTTCTTCATGTTCCCATATAGCTTCGGCTTCCGTGTGATGGCTCCATTGTACCTTGCACCAACGGATCACTTTATTCCTCGTGACCCTTTCCTTCACGTCCGAAATTCGGAGAGCGTACCCTTTTCATCTTCCTTGAAGTCCTTTTCGATGCCTTGTTGGATCCTTTCCTTGATCTCTTTGATCTCCTCATCCTCTGCTTGGCCATCTCTTATCTCTTGTTCTAATAAAGAGTGGAGTTCCATCACTTCCATCTCGTTCGAGAATCCGATATGTAACCGTTCAAACTCATTGCGCAGCTTGGGCAGTAGCTCCTGAACCGTGAGTTGGCGACATGCTCCCTTTCGGCTCAATGCATCAAGTACTATATTAGCCTTTCCGGGGTGATAGTTGATTCCAACATCATAATCCTTGATGAGTTCCAACCATCGACGTTGCCTCAAATTCAAATCCATTTGTGTGAATATATACTTGAGGCTTTTATGATCCGTATAGATCTCACATCGATGACCAAGGATATAATGTCTCCAAATCTTTAATATATGCATCACGGCTGCTAGCTCTAAGTCATGTGTGGGGTAATTAAGCTTGTGTCTCTTTAATTGTCGTGAGGCATAGGCTACCACTTGTCCTTCTTGCATGAGCACACATGCAAGCCCTTGTCTGGATGCGTCACAATATATGTCAAATCTCTTGCTTACGTTTGGCAATACCAGAACCGGTGCTGTAGTTAGACTTTTCTTGAGCTCCTCAAAGCTTTCTTGGCACGCTGATGTCCACTGGAAGGTTTTTCCCTTCGTTAGCAACTCCGTCATAGGCTTTGCTATCTTATAGAAGTCTTTGATGAACCGGCGGTAGTATCGAGCGATCCCAAGAAAACTCTGAATATCCCTAACGTTTTACGGTTGGTTCCACTTCAGAACATCTCTCACTTTCTCGGGATCAACCGATACTCCTTCCTCAGAGATAATGTGTCCTAGGAACGATATCTCCTTTAGTCAAAATTGACATTTGCTGAGCTTGGCATACAACAGATGCTCTCGCAGCTTCTGTAATGTCAACCTCAAGTGTCCTTCATGTTCTTCCTCGCTTTTCGAATACACCATGATGTCATCGATGAAAACCACGACGAACTTATCTAAGTACTCCATGAAGTCCTTGTTGATGAGGTACATGAAGTATGTAGGTGCGTTTGTTAACCCAAAAGACATAACGGTATATTCATATAAACCATACCGTGTCCGAAAGGCAGTCTTGGGTATATCAGAGGGCTTATTCTTTAGCTGGAAATATCCCGATCGAAGATCAATCTTGGAGAAGACTCGGGCTCCTTTCATTTGGTCGAACAGGTCCTCTATACGGGGTAGAGGGTACTTGTTCTTGATTGTCACCTCATTGAGAGACCTATAGTCCATGCACATCCTTTGGTCCCATCCTTCTTATCTACGAAGAGCACGGGGGCTCCCCATGGTGACGAGCTTAGACGTATAACTCCCTTCTCCAGCTGCTCATGAATTTGCTTCTTGAGTTCCACTTGTTCGTTAACGGGCATCCTATATGGTCTTTTTGCTATAGGTGCAGTTTCGGGTACCAAGTTAATGGAAAACACAATATCCCGGTCAGGTGGGATACCTGGAAGTTCTTCCGAGAATACGTCTGAGAATTCTTGAACCACCGGAATACTTTCCAATGTTGCTCCTTCGACGTGGTTCAACGTTGTCTTCTCGGTTGTTGGTTGGGCTGACTCAAACTCGATACGGGTTCCGTGCTCGTTTGTCAACTGCACGCTGCTCTTAGCACATTGGATTACTCCGTTGTGCTTGCTTAACCAATCCATTCCGAGTATTATGTCAATCCCTTGAGAATCCAAGACAATAAGGTTGGCAAGGAAGTCTACCCCCCTTATTTTAAGGTTTACCCTTGAACATACTATATTAGTCATCATCTCTCTACCGGGAGAATTAACCAACATAGTATATTTCAAGTGTGATATGGGTAGATTATTCTTGGCAACATACTTGGATGATATGAATGAATGTGATGCTCCGGAATCAAATAGAATGGTGGCTGGGTTGGAGTTAGCAAGGAACATACCAATCACGACGTCCTCAGCCTGTTGCGCTTCCTCAGCAAAGACATGGTTCACGTTTGTACGAGCATAGTTCTGCTGTCCACGGTTTCCTTGATTGGCTCCTCCGTTTGGCTGTGGGTTCTGCTTGGACACGTTGCTTGGATGTCCAGGACCTCTCTTCGGGCACTGGCTCGCAAAGTGTCCCGTCTCTCCGCATGCAAAGCATGCCTTGTTGCCCACGACAGCAGGTACGTTGGGGCGGGAGGTTTGAACAGGAGCGCCCATGTTGGGTCGGGCTTAGGAGGCAAAGGCACACGAGGTGCTTGCATGACAGGTCATTGCTGTGGTGGTTGATTAGAGTGAAAAGTTTAGTGGACGATCCATACTGTGGTGCAGCTGGGGTGTGAAGCCCCGGTTCTATGGAAAAACCACGGAACCTGGAACTGATGCGTATGTGTACCCAGAATATTTGTCGAAGTGTGTAGCCGACACTTCCCCCGGGCCTGCTCTGGGCAGCCCGTGGAGGTTCTTTTTCGGAGGGGCTAGTCACTCACGGAGAGCTTAAGCGTTAGGGACGATAGAGGGAGAAGCTTGACACAGGGATTTTTACGTGGTTCAGGCCGCCGGAGGGTAATACCCTACGTCCACGGTGAGCAGAGGTGCTCGTTGTATTGCTTGGTGCTCAGGAGCGAACCCTGCGTGAGAGTGTGTGAAAGGTGAACCCTATGGGAGAGTGGGTCAAAATGTCGAACCCCTGCTAACATTGCCTACCTGAGCCTTTTGCCCAAGGCTCGGGTGGCTTACAAGGTGGGCCCGGGACCCGACAGGTGGTCCCGGGGAGATTGCCTGCCATCTACCGTATCCGCAGTTACGCCGGTAGTTGTCTATGGCGAGGGCTTCTGAGTCTTTGTTCTACCGCCCTGCCCATGCCGCAAGCTAGTCGTAGTGGTTGGCAGGGGCGGCAGGGGATGTCTTGTCGCTATGTTTATTGGCGGGCAGGCTCTGGCGCGGCGCGCCAGTCTTCACTGTGATGTGATTGGACGCAACGGCACCTGACAGAGGCGTGCTCCGCGTCTCCCCGCCTTTGGAAGGCGCAGGTCTTGAATACCTTGTACGGGCAAGGTATGGCGCGTCTTTACTCCTGCTGCCTAACGTGCGGGGGCAGGCAGCGCTGCTCTGCTGGCCACGTGGCGGGTCTGGAGCTCTCCTCTGAGGAGAGGGAGGTCCGGCCCCACTGGACACGTGGAGCCTCCGGATCTCTCCCCGCGGAGGGGGGAGGTCCGGCTCAGTTGGCCACGTGGCGGGCCCGGAGCTTACCTCTGAGGAGAGGAAGGTCCGGCCCCGCTGGACACGTGGAGCCTCCGGAGCTCTCCCCGCGGAGGGGGGAGGTCCGGCTCAGTTGGCCATGTGGCGGGCTCGGAGCTTACCTCTAAGGAGAGGGGTGTCCGGCCCCGCTGGACACATGGCGCCTTCGGAGCTCTCCCTGCGGAGAAGGGTGAGGTCCTTAGCCAGTTTCCCCTGTGCGCAGGGGTCCCCCATATCGAGGGTACCGACAGTGGCCCCCGGGCCCATCTCGGGGGAGGTGGCATGCCCGAGGTGGGCCCCCCGTCTCTTCTACTCCGCGCACCTTCTGGAAGACCCGCATTGACCGTTGCCGGAGCACGAACAGTCGTGGGATCGTGGGAGCGTGTGCCCCACTTGATGGCTGCTTTTACTGCGGCGGTTCCCAAGGCTGCCACTCTGCACGTCGCAGCGCCTTTTCGGGAACCGCCGAAGCGTCTTGCCGGTTCGTCTCCTTGGGAGACTGACTTCTTGGCCCACCGCTTCAGCTGGACGGCTTGGGTCCACTTGTCATCGATGCTTGGTCTCGGAGCTGAAGCGGTTGTCCAAGTGGCGTATTCGAAGAGTTTTGAATCGCTTTGAACCGCGCCTGGGAAGTTTAAAAGGGGATCTTACCCGCATCGCGGCTTCCCTTTGCACTTCCCAGCGCTTGCATCTTCCTTGAGCTCTTGCGCCCTTGTCTTCCCTGTTCTTGAGCTTTCTTCTTCCATGGCTTCTGACTTGCCTCCGGAGAAGAAACGCGCCCGGTCTCCTCCGGCGGCGGCGTTTGCACCAAGTCAGGGATCCAGGGCGCCTGCGCGTCCCGCTTCTGGAGATGGCGCCTCGTCCGGTGGCGACTCCAAGAGTCCTCGGGCTCATCATCCCGATGGGACTTGATGAACCCAACGGGTACGGGGGACGCCCTATCTTTCGATGAGAGATGTTGGTAATGAACGAATTTGGTGGAGGCCGACGTTGGCTGCCCGACTACCACAACCAGAATGGTGTGGCGCCTTGAGCGACAGTTACACCGTCTCTTGGTAACTACGATTTGGGTGGAGGTCGACGTTGTGCTACCCGACTACAACAACCACAAGGATGGTGCGCCTTAGCGATAGTTACACCGGCTCCTGTTGTTGCTGTACTTACCGTGCCAAGAACAGCCTTGAACCTGCAAGCAATCGAAGAACAAGCAAGAACAAGATAACAAGCAAACACTCACGGGTGTGAAAAAGTTGGGGTTCTGATTCAAGTAATCGGAAGGTCTCGTCGACACTTGCATTACAAGGAAGTAGCAATGGCTAAACTTACAGAAAACAAAACCCGCCCTGTCAAGGAGCTCTTGGACTACTTAAATAGGGGAGGGAAGAGGGAAATTCGTCCAGCAACAAAGGTAGGACGTGATCTCTCTTATTCCCTTCCTTTTTCTGTGATAGACTACCATTTAATAGAGAAAGAAAGAGAGAAACCCATCCAGCAACAAGGCAGGATATGATTTCCTCTATTTCTTTCCTTATTATAGCACATCTATCTTTAAATGGAGGAAGAAAGAAGGAATTTCGTCCAGCAGCAAAGTTGGATGAGATTTCCCTTATTTCTTTCCTTATTTGTCTAAATCTCTCTTTATTACATGGCCCCAGCCTCAAGATTTCCCCTCGGGTGGAGCAGCCTTTATTGCATTAATCCCTCCATCACTCCTAGCTGGATCAATTCCCAAGCACCTAATAATTAAGTTGACGTGCACGAGCGCGTGCCATTGGACCTTGATTAGCTGAGAGTGGTGAATGGGCTGGTGTTGTGGTTGTATCAACGGTAGCGATGTCCGCATCATCCTCCCCTTATTGCAATTGAGTCGTCCTCGACTCAAATGTATCTTCCTCGCCCATATATGGTTTCAAATCTGCAATATTAAAAGAGGAAGTAATCTCAAAATGTGCAGGCAACTCAATTTCATATACATTATCATTAATTTTTTGAAGCACTTTGAAGGGTCCAGCAGCTCTAGGTAGTAATTTAGATTTTCTCAAATCAGAAAATCTATCATTTCTCAAATGCACCCAAACCAAATCACCAGGTTCAAAAGTAACATGCTTCCTACCCTTGCTACCGGCTTGTTGATACTTAGCGTTCATGCTCTCAATGTTTGATTTAGTTTGCTCATGCATTTTAAGAATTAATTCAGCACGGCGAGAAGCATCAAAATTCAATTTCTCTGAAGGTGGCAGAGCCAAAAGATCAATGGGAGCACGAGGAATAAAACCATATACAATCTGAAAAGGGCACAATTTAGTAGTAGAATGCAGCGAACGATTGTAAGCAAATTCAATATGAGGCAAACATTCTTCCCATAATTTAATGTTATGTTTCAGAACAGCCCTTAGCATGGTAGATAAACTACGGTTCATTACTTCGGTCTGTCCATCAGTTTGAGGGTGACAAGTGGTAGAAAAGAGTAATTTTGCCCCCAACTTAGCCCATAAGGTTTTTCAAAAATGACTAAGAAATTTGGCATCTCTATCTGAAACAATAGTGTTTGGAACCCCATGCAAGCGAACAACTTCTCGAAAGAACAAATCAGCAATATGGGTAGCATCATCAGTTTTGTGGCATGGTATGAAATGTGCCATTTTAGAAAATCTGTCGACAACAACAAAAATACTATCCCTCCCCTTCTTTGTTCTAGGCAATTCTAAAACAAAATCTATAGAAACATCCTCCCATGGAGCACTAGGAACAGGAAGAGGCATGTATAAACCATGTGGATTAAGACGGGATTTAGCTTTTTGACAGGTGGTGCAACGAGCAACAAACCGCTCCACATCTCTCCTCATCTTTGGCCAAAAGAAATGGCTTGCTAAGATGTCTTCCGTCTTCTTGACACCAAAGTGTCCCATCAATCCTCCACCATGTGCTTCCTGCAATAGTAAGATACACACAGAACCAGCTGGAATGCACAATTTGTTAGTTCGAAACACAAAACCATTAGTGAGAACAAACTTGTTCCATATTTTTCCTTCTTTACATTGCAGCAGCACATCTTTGAAATCAGCATCAAAAGTATATTGTTCTTTAATTGTTTCCAAGCCAAAAATCTTAAAATCAAGTTGGGACAACATATTGTAACGGCGAGATAAGGCATCCGCAATGACATTATCTTTTCCTTTCTTGTGTTTGATGACATAAGGAAAGTACTCAATGAATTCTACCCACTTGGCATGCCTACGGTTCAGATTAGTTTGGTTCTTAATGTGTTTCAAAGATTCATGATCAGAATGTATAACAAATTCTTTAGGCCATAAATAATGTTGCCATGTTTCCAAAGTTTGTACTAGTGCATATAATTCTTTATCATAAGTGGAATAGTTCAGACTAGGCCCATTTAGTTTCTCGCTAAAATAAGCAATAGGTTTCCCCTCTTGCAACAAGACACCTCCCAATCCAATACCACTAGCATCACATTCCAATTCAAAAGTCTTACTGAAATCTGGTAATTGGAGAAGGGGTGTATGAGTTAACCTATTCTTCAAAGTTGCAAATGCAGCCTCTTGCGCCTTGCCCCATGTGAATGGGGCACCCTTCTTTGTAAGCTCATGCAGTGGGCCTGCTATGGTGCTGAAGTCTTTCACAAAAGGACGATAGAATCCAGCAAGTCTGAGAAAGCTTCGTACTTGTGTGACCGTGGTAGGAGTCGGCCAGCTGTGTATCGCCTCCACCTTGGCTTGATCAACTTCAATTCCCTGTGGTGTCACAACATAGGCAAGAAAAGAAACTCGATCCGTGTAAAAGGTGCACTTGTCAATGTTACCAAATAAGCGTGCATCACGTAAAGCATTGAAAACAGCACGGAGATGATCAAGATGAACTTCGAGAGATGCGCTATAGATCAAGATGTCATCGAAATATACTACCACAAATCTTCCAATGAAAGCACGTAAAACCTCATTCATTAATCTCATGAAAGTGCTAGGTGCATTCGTGAGACCAAAAGGCATGACTAACCACTCATACAAACCATACTTTGTTTTAAACGCTGTTTTCCATTCATCACCTAGCTTCATGCGAATTTGATGGTATCCACTACGCAAATCAATTTTAGAGAAAATCATCGAGCCACTAAGTTCATCAAGCATATCATCTAACCTAGGAATAGGATGACGATATCTAATGGTAATGTTATTAATTGCTCGACAATCTACACACATGCGCCATGATCCATCTTTCTTTGGGACTAAAAGGACAGGAACGGAGCAAGGACTAAGGGACTCACGCACATAACCTTTGTCGAGTAATTCCTGTACTTGCCGCTGAATCTCCTTAGTCTCCTTCGGATTGGTCCTGTACGGTGCTCGGTTGGGCAAAGAAGCCCCAGGGATGAGGTCAATCTGATGCTCAATCCCTCTCAATGGTGGCAGCCCGGTTGGTACCTCTTGTGGAAACACATCAGCGTATTACTGCAAAAGCTTAGTGATAGAAGGAGGCAAAGCACATGGTGTGTCGTGAAGTGAGAACAAAGCTTCTTTGCAAACAAACACATAGCAGATTGCAGTATCACTTTTTAATTCAAACAAATCAGATTTGGAAGTAAAAAAACAAGCACTCTTTAATTTTATTTCATTCTTCTTCATATTAGCAGATTTGGAATTGTCAGTCTTAGGCTGTACCGATTTCTTCACGACATCTGAATTTTCATTTTCAGCAGATTTCTTATTTTTCTCTTTGCAAGCTCTAGCAATGTCATCCTTCAAAATAGCATAAGGGGACATCGGGTGCAAAACAAGTTTCTTCTCATGATGCATGAAAGAGTATTGATTTGATTTACCATGATGTAATGTATCTTTATCAAATTGCCAAGGTCGACCAAATAGCATAGAATAAGCTTGCATAGGTACCACATCACAATCAATGTAATCATGGTAGGAACCAATTGCAAATTCGACACGAACCAGACGTGTTACCTTAAGCTTACCACTGTCGTTGAACCATTGAATGTAGTAGGGATGTGGATGTGGAAGTGTTGTCATCCCAAGCTTTTCTACCATGGTAGCACTTGCTAAATTGTTGCAGCTTTCTCCATCAATAATAATGCGACACGATCGTTCCAAAACTACACACTTAGTTTAGAATAGATTGTGTCGCTGGTTTTGTTCAGCTTTGATCATTTGGGCACTCAAGACACGCCTCACAACAAGACTCTCATAGTGGGCAGCATGATCAGCCCCAATGTGCTCTTCATCATCATTCTTCTTTCCTGCTTCTTGTGCAGCAAGCATGGCATATGTTTCATTATCTAAATCACTAGCGGATGAGTACTCACCATTTTCTCGTACAACCAGCACACGCTTGCTTGGGCAGTCCCTTCGTAGGTGCCCAAAACCCTTGCACTGGAGGTATTGAATGTCTTTTGTTCTCCCGGTAGAAGCAATGGAAGAAGAAGTGTTGGCTGCAACTTGGATGAATCCTTTTGTTGTCTCGATTGCACGTGAAGGTGCTGATTTTGATATAGTCCTGGGCAACCCATTGGAAGCATCGTCTGAAGAATCATGCTTAGTACCAGCAGCACTTGAGCGGAACTGCCATGAGGTAGTTCGACCTGCAGAAATGTTCTTGTACGTCGTTCCTGCACTTCTCTTTCAACCTTACAAGCAAGATGGAATAATCGAGTGACATTAGTGTATTCTTTATAAGCCAATATATCTTGAATTTCTCTTGTTAAACCACCCATAAACCTAACCATTGCAGCCTCTTCATTTTTAACTAGGCCACAACGCATCATGCCTATTTGAAGTTCTTGATAGTATTGCTCAACAGATTTGTTGCCTTGCCTAAGTTGTTGTAATTTATGCAACAGGTCACGAGCATGATAGGAAGGAACAAAATGACGACGCATGATTCGTTTCAAAGAATTCCAAGTTTGTGGTACGGTAGCTGGATTTTTAGTTTGATATTCATGCCACCAAACAGAAGCAAAGTCAGTGAATTCATTAATGGCAGCTCTAACCTTTTTATCATCAGAAAAATCATGGCATGCAAAATTTTAATCTACTGACAATTCCAAGACAGATATGCATCCGGATCATATTTACCATTAAAAGGTGGTATAGAGAATTTAATGCTGCGTAGGGAATCGTCATTGTCACGTACCTCGCGTCGTTGAGCTCGACCACCCATACCACGATGGTCGCGACGTGGCTGCCGTCGATACCTGAAAGGTCCATCATCAAGCTCGGTATCCGCCGAATACTCCGTCTCGTCATATCTTGCAGCACTGCCAACGGAGTTGTGGCTGTCATCAACACGTCTTTGCCTCTCTTCACGTCCAACCTGTTCCATCCTGTCCAATCGCTCAATGATTGCTGCAAGAGTGTTAATAGCCCCAGCAGTGCTTTCTAATGTGGTCAGTTTGGTGTTGGTGCAAATCTGCGTCGACTCTAATTGACCAATGCGTTCATTGGTGACTTGAATATCCTCATTGAGAGCATCTATGTGTAGCTTTACTTGGCGTTCGAAATGCTGAATGATGCCCCTCGTACGTGGTGAATGTGGATATGTCTCATTCGCATCAGCTGACATGGTTAGTAAAGAAAGGAAATACAACAGCAAGCAGATTAATTCTACCAATTGCTAAGAGATGGTAGGACAGCACAATTCCTCACTAGCAAGAAATCAAGGTCTTACAAGTTCTTACCATGCGATGCAGGAGGCGCCGGCAATCAGCAAGAACAACAACAAACGGTGGCTGTCAGCACAACCTTATGGTGTCGTAGACAATGTTGTGGAGCTGTAGGTGGCTGCTAGACACAATTTGTGCAAAGGAACAGCTAGCACCACATTAGTCACAACAAGTTGAATAAACGTTCCACGATGGTACTGTGCTGGTCCTAGCTCAAACCTTACTATAGACGTGAGCCGTAACTCCACGTGACGTTGGATTACTATGGTAGGGAAGTTCGAACAGCCCGATCCGTTTTGTTTCAACAACATTGAAAACAGCAAGTTGAACTTCGAAACATGAAACAAATGTTACACAAATTGTCTCTCTTTTTTTTGTACTTAGAAACTTTTTTTTGTGATTGTAATCAGTGCGGCTTTTCTTTTTGTACGTGCCTTTTTCTTGCTGATCCGTGTAGCTTTTCTTTTACACTTGCCTTTTTTCTCAACTTTGGGTAGATAATGGAAATGGACTGAGAACAAAGTGGCACGAACTCAAAACTCTAGCGGCAAAAAACTTAGGACCAGCAACTTGACACAAAAAGGCAACCGTGAATTCAACAAGTCGAGAGCTAAGTAGCCAAGCAAAAGGCTCAAAGTGTTTTTAGGATTTTTTTAGAGCGAACTTTTGTAGGCAAAAGTGGACTGTAGGTAAATGAAGAACAAGGAGAAGGAAATCTCTCACCGAGCAACCTGAAATCTGATACCAATTGATGAACCCAACGGGTACGGGGGACGCCCTATTTTTCGATGAGAGATGTTGGTAATGAACGAATTTGGTGGAGGCCGACGTTGGCTGCCCGTCTACCACAACCAGAATGGTGTGGCGCCTTGAGCGACAGTTACACCGTCTCCTGGTAACTACGATTTGGGTGGAGGTCGATGTTGTGCTACCCGACTACAACAACCACAAGGATGCTGCGCCTTAGCGATAGTTACACTGGCTCCTGTTGTTGCTGTACTTGCCGTGCCAAGAACAGCCTTGAACCTGCAAGCAATTGAAGAACAAGCAAGAACAAGATAACAAGCAAACACTCACGGGTGCGAAAAAGTTGGGGTTCTGATTCAAGTAATCGGAAGGTCTCGTCGACACTTGCGTTACAAGGAAGTAGCAATGGCTAAACTTACAGAAAACAAAACCCGCCCTGTCAAGGAGCTCTTGGACTACTTAAATAGGGGAGGGAAGAGGGAAATTCGTCCAGCAACAAAGGTAGTACGTGATCTCCCTTATTCCCTTCCTTTTTCTGTGATAGACTACCATTTAATAGGGAAAGAAATAGGAAAACCCATCCAGCAGCAAGGCAGGATATGATTTCCTCTATTTCTTTCCTTATTATAGCACATCTATCTTTAAATGGGGGAAGAAAGAGGGAATTTCGTCCAGCAGCAAAGTTGGACGAGATTTCCCTTATTCCTTTCCTTATTTGTCTAAATCTCTCTTTATTACATGGCCCCAGCCTCAAGATTTCCCCTCGGGTGGAGCAGCCTTTATTGCATTAATCCCTCCATCACTCCTAGCTGGATCAATTCCCAAGCACCTGATAATTAAGTTGACGTGCATGAGCGCGTGTCATTGGACCTTGATTAGCTGAGAGTGGTGAATGGGCTGGTGTTGTGGTTGTATCAACGGTAGCGATGTCCGCATCAGGACTCCTCTCGAGCGGCGATGGCCTGAAGGTCCCCGGATGTCGCGCCCTCCTCCCTCAGGAAGTGGAGCCCCGAGGGGGAGCGCTGGTGTGGCGATGCCCAGGGGCGAGTCTAGAGCTCAGGCGCCCCGGGCCTCGGGAGCTGGATCGGCGCCCATGGGAGCTTCAGGAACGTCCCCTGCTCCGCCAGTCCGGGCGACTGCAGGGCAGCCCTTGGCGGCGACAGCGGGCTCTAGTGGACCTACCCCGGCTCGGAAGCTGGGGTTCAGAGCCCGTTGGAGCGCTCGTGTCCCTCGGTAAGTGACGTCTACCGGGTTCCAGAGCCTGTATTGTCTTCTTCTTTTCTTAACTCGGGAGTTTCCCATGTTTGCAGGGACCACTCGAGTGCCGGTAACGTTCCCGTTTCCTGGCCATCCCCGACTGATGGGGGATCTGCGCCGCAGCGCCCGGAAGCCGAAACGGTCGCAGCGGCCCCCAAGCCGGCGCAGGTTCTTCTGCACCGGACGGCCCGGCTCCTGCGGCAGTGGCGACACCTCCCGTTCATCCCCCTTCACCGGGTCGGGAGCCAGCTGTCGCTGAAGGTTCGGCGGGACCGGCTGGCGGTGTCCCGCCTCCTGTTGTCGAAGCGGGAGAAGCTGCCACGGGCCCTACGGCAGGCAGCGAACCGAGGTGCACCGGGGGCGAGCCTGCCCCAGTGCCGGCTTCTTCTGATCAGCGCCTTATCCCGGTTGCCGGAGCGTCGACTTCTCCCGAAGATGACATGATGGAGGAAGTCAGGGGCGCGGCTTCGGCATCTGCCGCCCCGCTGCCCCTGGCAGACGCTCTCGAGCTTGCCCAGACGAGCGTCCGGCAGGTTCTGGCCGCGCTCGGTCGAGAGCGGGAGGGGCAGGCAGTAGAGAGGGATCGCCTCCTCACCTGGGGGCGCCTCTTGAAGGAGCGGACTGAGGAGGTCAGAGGGGAGCTTGACTCGAGGCGGGCATCGCTCGATGTCATGGAGGCACTCCTTGACCGTCAGAAGAGGGCCGTCAACCGCCTGGACTCCGAGACTCGGCGACTCCACCAGGAGGCCCGCGAGTCTCACGCTCAGGCCGATGAACGTCTTTCCGCTTTGGAGAGGCTGCGTCTGAAGCTGGAGCGTTAGCGCGCCATCACAGACCAGGAGTGTACTGCGGCGGCTGAGGTAGAGAAGGTCGCCGCGCAGCTGGCGGCTGGCGAGGGTGACCTGAGGGCCCGAGCTAAGGAGCTGGAGATCCGAAAGGCCGATCTGGTCGTGAGGGAGGAGCAAGTCTCCCGGGAGCGTCAGGCGGTCCTGGATAGGGAACTGGCTGCCGACCTCCGGGCTTCGGAGTTGGAGTGGCTTGCCCAGAATCTTCAGCTCCGGGAAGACTCTCTGGTGGCCAAGGAGAAGGCGTTCTCCGAGGGGAGCCTCGACGCCTTGCTGGCAGCCCGCCCCGAGGTGGAGGAGCTCCTGGCTTTGCGGTTCTCCGAGGCCCGGGCGGTCTCGAGCTTCGTCGACCAGGCAGGGTCCGCCCTGGTCCCCCTTGGCTTCAGCCCGGTGAGAGCAGCGGCCCCGGCACAGAAGGTGGCCGAGGTGATCCCCGTGCTTGAGTCTATCGGCACCAAGCTGATCAGGCTTGAAGCGGTGGTTGCTGGTGAGCTCGAGGCAGAGGGACGGGGCCTGGCGATGGAGGTCGCCGCGCACGTGCTGGCGTGCTTCCGGAGCTGGGATCCCTCCTTCTCACTGGAGCCAGCGAGGCAGGGCTCCGCCGCGGAGCGGGAGGAAGCCGCTAGGGCTGAAGTCGGGGACATGGCCACCCTTGTAGCCTCTAGGTTTTGGCGCGAGCCAGGGGAATCCTAGGGGCTTGTATCTTTTTTTTTCTTTTGTCGAGTCTGTAGTCCAGCTCGTGGAGCTTTGAATGAATAGACTCTTGTTGTTTTCTGTGTCTGTGTTCTTTTATATTCTTCTTGGCTTGGCCTGGCCGAGTCCTTAGCTCCGCAAGGTACTCAGAGGTCTTCACCAACTTTGAAGTCTTGCACAGACACCTTCGTTGGGTCCTTATTGAGTTAAGGGCCCCAGAGGTCTTCGGAGCTCGCCCCGTGAGAACGGGGAGGTCCGGATCTGCCGGCCACATGGCGGGCCCGGAGCTCTCCTCTAAGAAGATGGAGGTCCGTCCGGCCTCGCTGGACACGTGGAGCCTCCGGAGCTCTCCCCGCGGAGGGGGGAGGTCCGGCTCAGTTGGCCATGTGGCGGGCCCGGAGCTTACCTCTGAGGAGAGGGGTGTCCGGCCCCGCTGGACACATGGCGCCTTCGGAGCTCTCCCTGCGGAGAAGGGCGAGGTCCTTAGGCAGTTTCCCCTGTGCACAGGGGTCCCCCATATTGAGGGTACCGACAGTGGCCCCCGGGCCCATCTCGGGGGAGGTGGCGTGCCCGAGGTGGGGCCCCCGTCTCTTCTACAACGCGCACCTTCTGGAAGACCCGCATTGACCGTTGCCGGAGCACGAACAGTCGCGGGATCATGGGATCGTGTGCCCCACTTGATGGCTGCTTTTATTGCGGCGGTTCCCAAGGCTGCTACTTTTGCACGTCGCAGCGCCTTTTCGGGAACCGCCGAAGCGTCTTGCCGGCTCGTCTCCTTGGGAGACTGACTTCTTGGCCCACCGCTTCAGCTGGACGGCTTGGGTCCGCTTGTCATCGATGCTTGGTCTCGGAGCTGAAGCGGTTGTCCAAGTGGCGTATTCGAAGAGTTTTGAATCGCTTTGAACTGCGCCTGGGAAATTTAAAAGGGGATCTTACCCGCATCGCGGCTTCCCTTTGCACTTCCCAGCGCTTGCATATTTCTTGAGCTCTTGCGCCCTTGTGTTTCCTGTTCTTGAGCTTTCTTCTTCCATGGCTTCCGACTTGCCTCCGGAGAAGAAACGCGCCCGGTCTCCTCCAGCGGCGGCATTTGCGCCAAGTCAGGGATCCAGGGCGCTTGCGCGTCCCGCTTCTGGAGATGGCGCCTCATCCGGTGGCGACTCCAAGAGGCGTCGGGCTCATCATCCCGATGGGACTCCTCTCGAGCGGCGACGGCCTGAAGGTCTCCGGATGTCGCGCCCTCCTCCCTCAGGAAGTGGAGCCCCGAGGGGGAGCGCTGGTGTGGCGATGCCCAGGGGCGAGTCTAGAGCTCAGGCGCCCAGGGCCTCGGGAGCTGGATCGGCGCCCATGGGAGCTTCAGAAACGTCCCCTGCTCCACCAGTCCGGGCGACAGCAGGGCAGCCCTCGGCGGCGACAGCGGGCTCTAGTGGACCTACCCCGGCTCGGAAGCCAGGGTTTAGAGCCCGTTGGAGCGCTCGTGTCCCTCGGTAAGTGACGTCTACCAGGTTCCAGAGCCTGTATTGTCTTCTTCTTTTCTTAACTCGGGAGTTTCCCATGTTTGCAGGGACCCCTCGAGTGCCGGTAACGTTCCCGTTTCCCGGCCATCCCCGACTGATGGGGGATCTGCGCCGCAGCGCCCGGAAGCCGAAACGGTCGCGGCGGCCCCCAAGCCGGTGCAGGTTCTTCTGCACCGGACGGCCCGGCTCCTGCGGCAGTGGCGACACCTCCCGTTCATCCCCCTTCACCGGATCAGGAGCCGGCTGTCGCTGAAGGTTCGGCGGGACCGGCTGGCGGTGTCCCGCCTCCTTTTGTCGAAGCGGGAGAAGCTGCCACGGGCCCTACGGCGGGCAGCGAACCGAGGTGCACCGGCGGCGAGCCTGCCCCAGTGCCGGCTTCTTCTGATCAGCGCCTTATCCCGGTTGCCGGAGCGTCAACTTCTCCCGAAGACGACATGATGGAGGAAGTCGGGGGCGCGGCTTCGGCCTCTGCCGCCCCGCTGCCCCTGCCAGACGCTCTCGAGCTTGCCCAGACGAGCGTCCGGCAGGTTCTGGCCGCGCTCGGTTGAGAGCGGGAAGGGCAGGCAGTAGAGAGGGATCGCCTCCTCACCTGGGGGCGCCTCTTGAAGGAGCGGACTGAGGAGGTCAGGGGGTTGCTTGACTCGAGGCGGGCGTCGCTCGATGTCATGGAGGCGCTCCTTGACCGTCAGATGAGGGCCGTCAACCACCTGGACTCCGAGACTCGGCGGCTCCATCAGGAGGCCCGCGAGTCTCACGCTCAGGCCGATGAACGTCTTTCCGCTTTGGAGGGGCTGCGTCTGAAGCTGGAGCGTTAGCGCGCTATCGCGGATCAGGAGCGCACTGCGGCGGCTGAGGCAGAGAAGGTCGCCGTGCAGCTGGCGGCTGGCGAGGGCGACCTGAGGGCCCGAGCTAAGGAGCTGGAGACCTGAAAGGCCGATCTGGTCGCGAGGGAGGAGCAAGTCTCCCGGGAGCGTCAGGCGGTCCTGGATCGGGAACTGGCTGCCGACCTCCGGGCTTCAGAGTTGGAGCGGCTTGCCCAGAATCTTCAGCTCCCGAAAGGCCCCCTGACCATCGGCAGGTGCCTCAAGCGCAACCGCCTTCGGTAGGATAGCAAATGCTGACTATGGATGAGAGCGGGAAAGGGGAGCTAAATGTACGGTGACCATACATAGAAAGTGCGGTCATAGAAATTAATGCGTAATTTAAATGAGCACATAAGTAAGAGCGTGGTAGAACAGGTTTCTGTGTAAATGCCCATAGGAGGAAGGCAGGCTGAACATGGAGGCAACGACCTGCCCCATTAAGAAGGGAAGCAAGACTCTACGCGCTTGGGGTCAGAACCAGGCCAAGCTGAACGTAGTCCTGGACCGGCCCCTGAGGCTTAGCTGCTCCGAGCGCTGTTCCTGGAGCCTATGGGAAATATTACAGAAAGGAAAAGGCCTGTTCTACTAATGCTCTGGGGTTAGAACTTATGTGATGTTCCATGTTCCAAGGGTTTGGGAGCGGATCCCATCCTCGGGGGGAGGCGTATGTACCTGGGGCGGCAACTTTCATGACTCGGAAGGGACCTTCCCGGCTGGGGGAGAGTTTATAGGTCCTTCGCGGGAAAGTGTGCATCACGGCACCAGGTCACCTTCTTGTAGCTCCCAGATGTGCTTGGTACTTTGGCGGTAGCGCCGGAGCGCCAGCCGGGACCGTGCATTGCGGAGTGTTGCTTGTAATCGTGCCTCGTCGACGAGGTTGATATCTTCACGCCGGAGCTGGTCCTGCGTGGCTTCTCCCGGGGCCCCGGAGTACCTTCCTCTATTGGCTCAGGCCGACAAGAGGTAGGCGTACCCGGACTCTTCTTGGGGGACCCAGGATGTCTTCTTCCATTGGCTCAGGCTGACAGGAGGTTGACGGATCTTGGGCACCCCCCGGGAGGTGAGGCCGAGGCACAGAGACGTGCACTCGGGTGGAGCTGGCCCAGTTCTGCACTACCGGGGGATGGTGCATGAGCTGCTGCAACTGCTTGGAGCTTTTCCAAGGCTGATACTGCAGCAGTGCAGTCTCCACAGATCTTTTGAGGCAGTCGTAGTGGGCTACCGCCCTGACTCGTCGTCACTGGAGCTGGAGTGCTCGTAGTTGTGTACCGCCTTTACGGCGCGCTGAGGCTCCTGGAACCCCACCTGGTGGCCAACGTTGTCTTGGGTGTCGACCTTCTGCTTGCCCTCCCTTTGTCGGAAGGGAGGGGCGTCAGCATGCGGTTGCTTCCCCTTGCGGAAGCGCTCCGTGAGCTTCTGAATCTCCCGGCACTCAGCAGCAGTATGGCTGCTGGTGTCGTGCACGGGGCATGTCTCGCCTTGGTCACCATCTAGAGCTGGTGACCATCGCTGCCTTTTGTCGGGGCGTGGCCCCCGAGCTCCGCTGGGTGCTGCTGCTGCAGCAACGGAAGCTGTGGTTGATGGTTTCATCTTGCCACCGCCCCGGTTCTTGATCTTCTTGCCACTTCCATAGGAAGCAGCGCTAGATCCGGGCTGTCCTCCTGATTCGGAGGCTGGCTGTGAATGTCAGTTCCACCCTTCTGCTGCCCTGGCGCACTTGTCCGCCAGGCTGAAGAGCTCTGAGACGTCGCGAACCTCTCTGGTCGCAAGCTTTTTAAGCATCTTCTTGTCCCGTACACCCTGCCGGAACGCCACCACCACAGAAGCATTTTGGATATGCGGGATGGTGTTCCGTACCTGGGAGAACCGCTGGATGAAGGAGATCAGCGTCTCTCCAGGTTGTTGCTGGATGGTGTGGAGGTCGAGCTCCGTGCCAGGCCGGGTGTAGGAGCTGCCGAAGTTAGCAGTGAACTGCCGGCAGAGCTCTCCCCAGGAGGTTATGGAACCCTGGGGGAGATTCATGAGCCAAGACCAGACTGGGCCTCATCCCCTCCTGCAGCAAGGATGGCGGTGGAGTAGATCTGGAGGAACTCCACCGGGTTGATGCTGCCGTCGTACTTCTTGGGCAGGTGCGGCCGGAACTTGCGCGGCCACTTCGCGAAGCGAAGGTGTGGCGCCAGGGCCGCACATCCTGCTCCTGTTGCTGCAGGTGTTGGTGCCGCGAACGCTTAGTTCGCCGCCGGCACCGTATACCCCGGTATGGGCAAGGCTGCGCCATAGACCGGGGGCACCATTTGCAGGGCATATGCTGCGTGGCGTATGCCTGGGGCAGAGATCGCGTCGAGGCGGTCAACATGCAGTCGCCGGCCTCTTGGTTGCGACGCCTTTCTCGCCGTCGCTCGATGACCACTCGGGCATCGTCGCCCAAGTGGCGTCGTTCCAGCTCCAATCTCAGGTCCGCCGATGGGAGCCTGGTGGAGCGGGAATCCGCCGTCTGCCCGTCAACCGTTTGTGTGCGTGTCAGCGACACAGCCGGTTGACTAGGACGTCGTCCCCGCTGAAGTTGAGGTTGGCGGCGGTGACGACGAGATAGTCTACGTCATGAATCCACTGCTGGGTCGCTGACTGAGGCGCGTCCCCAGCAGGTGGATTGCGCAGTAGCGCTCGTGCTGCAGCTAGTGCGCCCCCGTGGGAGACACTCAGTGCTGCAATGGATCTCACGCTCGCTGGAGCCTGCGCTGCCGGAGTCGGCGCTGCCGGAGTTGGCTGCTGGCTCCCAGCTTGCGCCGACACACTCCGTCCTAAGTGTGTCGAGACGTAGTCCCTGCTGGTCACGTTCGTCACAAACGTGGGCGGGGAGAGCTTGCCGCTGAAGGAAGCTTCGTCATCTTCGTCGGCAGAAGCTCGTCGCGCAAGGGAAAAGCCCCCTACTGGCGCGCCAAATGTCGAAGTGTGTAGCCGACACTTCCCCTGGGCCTGCTCTAGGCAGCCCGCAGAGGTTCTTTTTCGGAGGGGATAATCACTCACGGAGCGCTTACGCGTTAGGGACGATGGAGGGAGAAGCTTGACACAGGGATTTTTACGTGGTTCAGGCCGCCGGAGCGTAATACCCTACATCCACAGTGAGCAGAGGTGCTCGTTGTATTGCTTGGTGCTCAGGAGCGAACCCTACGTGAGAGTGTGTGAAAGGCGAACCCTACGGGAGAGTGGGTCAAAATGTCGAACCCCTGCTAACGTTGCCTACCCGAGCCTTTTATAGCCCAAGGCTCGGGTGGCTTACAAGGTGGTCCCGGGGAGATTGCCTGCCATCTACCGTATCCGCAGTTACGCCGGTAGTTGTCTCTGGCAAGGGCTTCTGAGTCTTCGTTCTGCCGCCCTTCCCATGCCGCAAGCTAGTCGTAGTGGTTGGCAGGGGCGGCACGGGATGTCTTGTCGCTATGTTTTTTGGCGGGCAGGATTTGGCGCGGCGCGCCAGTCTTCACTGTGATGTGATTGGACGCAACGGCACCTGACAGAGGCGTGCTCCGCGTCTCCGCGCCTTGGGAAGGCGCGGGTCTTGAATACCTTGTACGGGCAAGGTATGTCGCGTCTTTACTCCTGCTGCCTACCGCGTGGGGGCAGACAGCGCTGCTCTGCTGGCCATGTGGCGGGTCCGGAGCTCTCCTCTGAGGAGAGGGAGGTCCAGCACCGCTGGACACGTGGAGCCTCCGGAGCTCTCCCTGCGGAAGCGGGAGGTCTGGCTCAGTTGGCCACGTGGCGGGTCCGGAGCTTACCTCTGAGGAGAGGAAGGTCCGGCCCCGCTGGACACGTGGAGCCTCCAGAGCTCTCCCCGCGGAGGGGGGAGGTCCGGCTCAGTTGTCCATGTGGCGGGCCCGGAGCTTACCTCTGAGAAGAGGGGTGTCCGGCCCCGCTGGACACATGGCGCATTCGGAGCTCTCCCTACAGAGAAGGGCGAGGTCCTTAGGCAGTTTCCCCTGTGCGCCGGGGTCCCCCATATTGAGGGTACCGACAATGTTCATCACACATACACATATCATCCACAAACTGAATTTTAGAATATATATAACCACGAATAACAAGGTTTATTACAATGTTTCATGAGTCTTGGACTTATGCTAGCAGCGAAAGTCTTAATCTAGCAGCGGAAGTCTTTATTCTACTCTTGCAGCGGAAGCCTTCTAACTAGTGCGGAAGCAAACTAAGCAGCAGCAGCGGCTCCATCTCTGCTCCATCCCCACAGGCAAGGTTGAGGACAGATTACAGCCTAATCCTCTACTTGATCTTGATAGTATTCTTCTCCTGTTGCTGATGATGAAGTAATAAAGCAAGTTTGAGTACAATGATGTACTTAGCAAGTGCGGGAAAATATGATATGTGGCTCACAACAAGGCAGGTATAAAAAGGCTCATTGCAGAAAGTAAAGTTTATTTTTCAAAACACGATAAAAACAACAACTTAGCTTTAAGTGAATGTAATCCCAACATGTATTAAAATACCAACATACCCCCATTACGTCTCATCACTTTCCACGTCTCAACCAGACATTAATCTTTTTCATCTTTGCTCACGAATACCTTCTCGTATTCGCTACCATATCACGAATACCATCTCGTATTCGCTACCATTTCATCTCATAAACAATTCCATCTCACACCGAGACCAATCTCGTTGCCATGACTCAACAGTCATGCAACCAATCTTATCACTCGGACTCAACAGTCCTAAAAACCAAACTATAACAAAACCAATAACCAAAACCAAACCATCCAAATACCATCCAAACTATCCAAAAACCATACCAACTAATCATGGAAGTTGGCCAGGCGCTCGTGACCATAAGCTCGGCTATCATGATAGTTTTAGACTCTGCAGAGTTTGTACCACTTTACTCATAAGTTTGTGATTTCGTCAACCGTCGGTGACTGCAGAACCTTCATTATACTAGTACACAATCGTCGGTGTATGGTCAAGAGATCACAAAATAGCCTTTACAAAGGGGCTACTAGATGTATGGACTCACTAAGGTTTCACCGGCAGGCTAGAATCTCCAATTCTCTCACCCACGGGCCCCCTCTTGTGCCATGCAGTCCCCAGGACAGTACTCACTTGACTCCCATTCCCCGCGCCTTCCACGGTCCATAACAATCTAGTAACTTATCTAATTACTCTGGTAAGACGCACCCATACTTGGCCTTGTGGTGGCACTGTTATCCTGGTATGGCTCGCATGAACCGGTTCTTAGATCTACGGCAAGTAACCACCATCTCATTCTACCTCATCCACAAACCAAGTTTGCCTAGATCTCCCTCCGATCCATGTTCATTAACAACATCAGTATTCTCATTATTCATACGAGTGCAGTTAGCTAGACACATCTATCTCGTTTCCCGTATCCCATGGACTCAGCAAAACATAAAAGTAAAAACCATACCCGACTCATTAACTTTCCCGGTGACAAGGGTGGCTAACAAAACTAGTAAACTCCTATGAAAGGGTTTCCCATCATGTTTGACTCAAGCACATACACCTTTTCGCAAATAAAACAGTTTTCCAAAATATGGGATCAATATGGTCAAGGAGCACTTGCCTTGTTCTTGCGGTTTCGGTTGCTCTGGGATCTCGAAGTCTTGATGCTGAAATCCTTCGTAGACAGCTCCCTGAGCTCGTCCTTCTTCATTGTTATTCACGCACATACAAGATTCATAGCAATCAATATCATGCACAAACTCTACTTTAAGATGCAATGACGCATATGCATGCTAATTCTGTGATGCAGTTTTTTATTAGATGAGTTTGTACGTGTTCTTGCATGGCTTGCATGGGTTTTACGATGAATAGAGGTGTTCGGATCAAATGTCGACGTGGTGATGATCTCGACTCAAGATCTAGATCAGACCGATCACCATGTGATCTGTCCACGAAAAAGCTTCTGTTCGAAAGGATCAAAGAACAGATGCAAAGAAAACACGATGATGTCGTAAGGTGGTATTGGAAACCTACCTTACGTTCCTTCGGGTCCTTCCTAAGAACAGATCGTCGGCTCTCCTCCGGCGATGTCAATTGTGTTCCAGGCTTGTCGGTGGTCTCTCCGGCGGTTGTACTTCGGCGAAGGGGTTTAGCTCGGCGAGTTTGGGGCTAGGACTCTAAGTTGTCGGCTCAGGAGGTGGAAAAGAAGTTTGTGATTGCGGCCAAAGGTTTTTGTTTCTATTTATAATCGGAAAGAGAAGAGTCCTAATCTGACCGGAATTCGAATAAGAGTCTTATTCAAACTGTTTTTGGATCTTAACAACTTATCATTAGTTGATTTGGTGTAGTAGCAATGTGGAAATTGTGTCGGTTTCCTCTCGTACCAGTATTTCCATGCGTACAGAAGCAAAAACCGCTTCAAAATTGCGTCCTTGCACAGGGATAAGCTCCGGAGGCTCCACGTGTCCTGCAGAGGCTTGGGCTTCCCTTTTCCGTAGAGGCGAGCTCTGGTTATGCCCCGTGTCAGGCGGGCGAGACCTCCCTCTTGCCCTGAGGTGAGCTCCACATGTGCCACGCGTCCTGGCGGATCGGGACCTCCTCTCTTTCCAGAGACGAGCTCCGCGTGCGCCACATGTCTGGTGGGTTGGGACCTCCCCTCTCAAAAGAGGCGAGCTCTGCAGGACACGTGTCAGAGCTGGACCTCGGAGGTGAGCTCCGATAGTGCCACGTGTCCTAACAGTGCCAGACTTCCTTTTTCCTCAGAGACGAGCTCCGAGGTTGACACGTGTCCAACAGTGACAGACCTCCCGGAGATGAGCTCCGGAGGTGACACGTGTCAGATAGGACCGGACCTCCTGGAGATGAGCTCCGGAGGTGAGATGTGTCCCGTGCGGATCGTCCTCTCTTTTCCGTGGGACTAGCTCCGAAGGTGTGACACCCTCATTTTTGGTTTCTGCATATATTCATGTTTCGTGAAGAGAAAACATTTTAAAAGAAGTAGGAACAGAGAAAAATATCAAAAAGATAGCCAATAAGAGCCGAATCCAGTTCCCAGAGAGCGCTGAAGACAACTTCCGCGGCCCGCTGGCCACGTGGCGTGTTCGGAGTTCATCCCTGCAAAGTGGGGAGAGGTCCGCCGCTAAACTGGCTACGTGGCAGTCTCGGGGCTCATCTCCGCAAAGGGGGAGACGTCCGACCCTGTGGGACACGTGTTGCCCCTGGACCTAGCCTCTGCGGAAGAAGCAAAGGCAGTTCCGTAGGACACATGTCACCTTCGGAGCTAGTCACCGCGGAAATCAGAGAACCCGTCGCGCGGGATACGTGTCGATCTCGGAGATCACCCCCGAGAAGTCCGGTTCTATTGGACACATGTCGCCACTGGAGCATATCTCCGGGAGGTCCGTCACTATTGGACACGTGTTTAACTCGGAGCTCGTAAAAATGTTTCCCTACATGAAATATAAATATATGCAGAAATAAAAAATGAGGGTGTCACAGTTTATTACAATGTCTCATGAGTCTTGGACTCATTCTAGCAGCGGAAGTCTTATCTTAGCAGCGGAAATCTTTATTCTAGCAGCGGAAGTCTTCTAAACTATTGAGGAAGTAACTGAGCAGCAGCGGCTCCATCTCTACTCCATCTCCACAGGCAAGTTGACAGTGGACCACACTCCTAGTACTCCATGTGGTCTTCATAGTACTTCTCTCCTGTTGCTGATGATGTACGATAATGCAAGTTTGAGTATATGATGTACTCAGCAAGTGCGAGAAAATATGATATGTAGCTCATAGCAAGGAAGGTATAAAAGGCTCATTACAGAAAACAAAATTTATTTCTCAAAACACGATAAAAAAAGCAACTTAGATTTAAGTGAATGTAATCCCAATATTTATTTAATCACCAACATACCTCCATCACTTTCATGTCTCCTGCAGACATTTATCTTTCTCAACTTTTCTGAAGCTCGTGAATACCATCTCGTATTCACTACCGTCTCATGAATACCATCTCGTATTCACTACCATTTCATCTCATATTCAATTCCGTCTCATATCTAGACCAATGCTCATTGCCATGACCCAACAGTCATGCAACCAGTCTCATTACCCGGACTCAACAGTCCCGAAAACCAAACCAAACCATTAACTAAACCAAATACCATAACCTCCCAATAACCATCCTATCTAATCATGTGGGTTGTCCAGGCGTTCGTGACCGTAAGGTCGGCTATCATGATAGTTTTAGACTCTGCAGAGTTTGTACCACTTTACCCACAAGTTTGTGATTTCGTCACCCGTCGGCGACTGCAAAACCTCCATTATACCAGTACACAACCATCGGTGTATGGCCAAGAGATCATAAAATAGCCTTTACAAAGGGGCTACTAGATGTATGAACTCACTAAGGTTTCACCAGCAGGCTAGAATCTCCAATTCTCCCACCCACGAGCCCCCTCTTGTGCCATGCAGTTCCCAGGGCAGTCCTCACTCGACTCTCATTCCCCGCGCCTTCCACGGTCCATAACAATCTAGTAACTTACCTAATTAGTCAGCTAAGGCGCACCCATATTTGGCCTTGTGGTGGCACTATTATCCTAGCATGGCTCGCATGAACCGGTCCTTAGATCTACGGCAAGTAAACCACCATCTCATTCTACCACTTCCACAAAACTAATCTTGTCTACATCTCCCTCCGATTCATGTTCATCAACATCAAGTTCTTATTACCATTACTCATACGAGTGCAGTTAGCTAGACACATTCTATCGCTTCCCATATCCCGTAGATTAGTGAAGCAAAAGCAAAAAAACGACCATATCCGATTCATCAACTGTCCCGGTGACAAGGATGGTTAACAAAACTAGTAAACTCCTATGAAAGGGTTTCCATCAAGTTGACTCAAGCACACACACCTTTTCGTAAACAAAACAGTTTCAAAAACATGGGATCAATATGGTCAAGGGGCACTTAACTTGTTCTTGCGGCTCTTGTTGCTCTTGTGTATCGACGTTCTGGTGCTGTAATCCTTCGTAGGTAGCTCACTAAGCTTGTTCCTCTATTTATGATCACGCACATACAAGGTTCACAGCAATCAATTATCATACACAAACTTTATTCAAGATGCAATAGTGTATATGCATGCTATTACTATGGTGCTGTTTTTAGATCGGTTTCTACGTGTTCTTGCATGGCTTGTGATGCGGACATCGCTACCGTTGATACAACCACAACACCAGCCCATTCACCACTCTCAGCTAATGAAGGTCCAATGACACGCGCTCGTGCACGTCAACTTAATTATCAGGTGCTTGGGAATTGATCCATCTAGGAGGGATGGAGGGATTAATGCAATAAAGGCTGCTCCACCCGAGTAGAAATCTTGAGGCTGGGGCCACGTAATAAAGAGAGATTCAGACAAATAAGGAAAGGAATAAGGGAAATCTCGTCCAACTTTGCTGCTGGACAAAATTCCCTCTTTCTTCCCCCATTTAAAGATAGATGTGCTATAATAAGGAAAGAAATAGAGGAAATCATATCCTGCCTTGCTGCTGGATGGGTTTCCCTCTTTCTTTCCCTATTAAATGGTAGTCTATCACAGAAAAAGGAAGGGAATAAGGGAGATCACGTCCTACCTTTGTTGCTGGACGAATTTCCCTCTTCCCTCCCCTATTTAAGTAGTCCAAGAGCTCCTTTACAGGGCGGGTTTTGTTTTCTGTAAGTTTAGCCATTTGCTACTTCCTTGTAACGCAAGTGTCGACGAGACCTTCCGATTACTTGAATCAGAACCCCAACTTTTTCACACCCGTGAGTGTTTGTTTGTTATCTTGTTCTTGCTTGTTCTTCGATTGCTTGCAGGTTCAAGGCTGTTCTTGGCACGACAAGTACAGCAACAACAGGAGCCGGTGTAACTATCGCTAAGGCGCAGCATCCTTGTGGTTGTTGTAGTCGGGTAGCACAACGTCGACCTCCACCCAAATCGTAGTTACCAGGAGACGGTGTAACTGTCGCTCAAGGCGCCACACCATTCTGGTTGTGGTAGTCGGGCAGCCAACGTCGGCCTCCACCAAATTCGTTCATTACCAACATCTCTCATCGAAAGATAGGGTGTCCCCCGTACCCGTTGGTTCATCAGATTGCATGGGGTTTTACGATGAACAAAGGTATTCAGATCAAATTCGACGTGGTGATGATCTAGACTCAAGATCTAGATCAATCGATCAACATGTAATCAGTCCACAAAAAAATTCTGTTCGAAAGGATCGAAGAAACAGATGCAAAGAAAACACGATGATGTCGTAAGGTGGTAATGGAGACCTACCTTACTTCATTCGGGTCCTTCCTCTAGCAAAAACAGATCGTCGGCTTTCCTCCGGCGATGACGATCGTGTCTGGGCTCGTCGGCGGTCTCTCCGGTGGTCAAACTCCGGCGAAAGGTTTAGCTCAGCGAGTTTGGGGCTAGGGCTTCTAAGTTGTCGACTTAGAAAAGATGTTACGACCAAGGGGTTGTTTCGGGTTCTATTTATAATCGTGAAAAGAAGAGTCCTAATCTGATTGAATTTCGAATAAGAGTCCTATTTAAATTGTTTTTGAATCTTAACAACTTATCCTCAATTGATTTGGTGCGTTAGCAACGTAGAATTCGTGTTGGTTTCCTCCCATGTCGGTATTCCCATGCGTACAGAAGCAAAAACTTCTTCAGAATCGTGTTCTTCTGCAAGAATAAGCTCCGGAGGCTCCACGTGTCCAGCAGGGCCTGGGCTTCCCTTTCCCGCAGAGCGGGCTCCGGTTGTACCGTGTGTCAGGCGGGCGAGACCTTCCTCTCCTCCGAGGCGAGCTCTGCATGCGACACTCATCCTGGTGAGCGGGAACCTTCCTCTCTCCCGAGGCGAGCTCCGCGTGCGCCACGTGTCTGGTGGATCGGGACCTCCGCTCTCAATAGAGGCGAGTTCCGCGTACGCCACGTGTAAGTGCCGGACCTCCCTTCTCTTCGGAGGTAGCTCCGAGAATGCCATGTGTCAGAGCCGGACCTCCCCTCTCTTCGGAGGTGGGTTCCGAGAATGCCACATGTCTAGTAGCGGCAGACTTCCTTTCTCCTCAGAGACGAGCTCCGAGGTCGACACGTGTCTGTCAGCGTCGGACCTCCCGGATGTGAGCTCCGGAGGTGACACGTGTCCGAAAGTGTCGGACCTCCCGGTGATGATCTCCGAGGGTGACACGTGTCTGGCGGGGCCGGACCTCTCGGAGGTGAGCTCCGAGAGCGACACGTGTCCTGCGCGGCTGGATCTTTCTCTCCGTAGTGACTAGCTCTTAAGGCGACACATGTCCTACGGGGCTGGCCTCGCTCCTCCGCAGAGGCTAGCTCCGGGGACAACATGTGTCCCACGGGGTCGGACCTCTCCCCCTTCGCGGGGATGAGCCCCGAGCCTGCCACATAGCCAGTTTAGCGGCGGACCTCTCTCCCTTTGCCGAGATGAGCTCCGAACATGCCACATGGCCAGCGGCCGCGATAAGTTGTCTTCGGCGCCCCTCGGCGAACTGGAATTGGTTTTTTTTGCTATCTTTTTGATTCTTTCTCTGTTCCTACTTCTTTAAAAATGTTTTCTCTATATCAAATATGAATGCATGCAGAAATCGAAATTGAGGGTGTCACAAATCTACCCCCCTTAAATTGAATCTCACCCTCGAGATTCGCTAGTGGAGAATAGATGAGGGAATTCTGCCTTCAGGTCTTCTTCATGTTCCCATGTAGCTTCGGCTTCCGTGTGATGGCTCTATTGTACCTTGCACCAACGGATCACTTTATTCCTCGTGACCCTTTCCTTCATGTTCGAAATTCGGACAGGGTGCTCTGCATAGGTCAGATCTTCTTGAAACTCAAGCTCATCCATTGGTATTTACTCTTTAGGTACCCTCAAGCACTTCTTGAGCTGGGATACATGAAACACGTCATGCACATCGGAGAAGTGCATTGGGAGCTCCAGTTGATATGCTACTTCTCCTCGCTTGTCCAAAATCTTGAATGTCCCGATGTAGCGAGGTGCTAACTTGCCTTTGACGTTAAAACGTCATTGGCCTCGGATAGGTGATACCTTAAGGTATACGAAGTCTCCTACTTCGAAAGTCAACTTCCTTTGCCTATTGTCCGCATAGCCTTTCTGTCGTGACTGAGCAGCCTTCAAGTTCTCCCGTATTGTTTGGACTTGCTTCTCAGCTTCTTGTAGCACTTCGGGTCCAAACACTTGGTTCTTTCCGGTCTCGTTCCAAAACAGCGGCGTTCTACACCGTTTACCGTACAACGCTTCAAAAGGTGACATCTTCAAGCTGGCTTGATAGCTGTTGTTATAGGAGAACTCGGCATATGGCAAGCTCCTATCCCAACTTCGTCCATGCTTCAAGGCACAGGCTCTCAACATGTCTTCCAAAATTTGGTTTGTCCTTTCTGTTTGTCCATCGGTCTGTGGGTGGTAAGCGGAGCTAAAATCTAGTCGTGTACCCATAGCTTTCTGCAGCTTCCTCCAGAACCTAGAGGTAGACTGAGAACCTTATATGAGACTATCCTCTTCGGGACTCCATGGCGGCACACGATTTGCTCCATGTACAGCTCAGCTAGTTGTGCAACGTTGTACACGGTCTTGACAGGAAGAAAATAGGCGGTTTTCGTCAATCGTCCATGATAACTCAGATTGAGTCGTAACTCGACCGAGTACGTGGCAATCCGATGATGAAATCCATACTGATATCTTCCCACTTTCACTCGGGTACCTTTAAGGGTTGCAACAATCCAGCGGGTCTTTGATATTCGGCCTTCACCCGTTGGCATGTGTCGCATAGGGCAACATATTCAGCTATGTCACTCTTCATACCATCCCACCAATAACAAGTCTTTAGGTCTTTGTACATCTTGGTACTTTCGGGATGTATGGAATAAGGTAAGTCATGTGCCTCCTTTAATATCGTGTCGCGGATGTGCTTCACGTTAGACACACAAATCCTTTTTGCTAGCCAAAGTGTACCCTTCTCGTCTTCTTTGAAGTCCTTTTCGATGCCTTGTTGGATCCTTTCCTTGATCTCTTTGATCTCCTCATCCTCTGCTTGGCCATCTCTTATCTCTTGTTCTAATGAAGAGTGGAGTTCCATCACTTCCATCTCGTTCAAGAATCCGAGATGTAACCATTCAAACTCCTTGCGCAGCTCGGGCGGTAGCTCCCGAACAATGAGTTGGTGACATGCTCCCTTTCGGCTCAATGCATCAACTACTACATTGGCCTTTCCGGGGTGATAGTTGATTCCAACATCATAATCCTTGATGAGTTCCAACCATCGACGTTGCCTCAAATTCAAATCCGTTTGTGTGAATATATATTTGAGGCTTTTATGATCCGTATAGATCTCACATCGATGACCAAGGATATAATGTCTCCAAATCTTTAATACATGCATCACGGCTGCTAGCTCTAAGTCATGTGTGGGGTAATTAAGCTTGTGTCTCTTTAATTGTCGTGAGGCATAGGCTACCACTTGTCCTTCTTGCATGAGCACACATGCAAACCCTTGTCTGGATGCGTCACAATATATATCAAAGCTCTTGCTTACGTTTAGCAATACCAGAACCGGTGCTGTAGTTAGACTTTTCTTGAGCTCCTCAAAGCTTTCTTGGCACGCTGATGTCCACTGGAAGGCTTTTCCCTTCGTTAGCAACTCCGTCATAGGCTTTGCTATCTTAGAGAAGTTCTTGATGAACCAGCGGTAGTATCCAGCCATCCCAAGAAAACTCTGAATATCCCTAACGTTTTACGGTTGGTTCCACTTCAGAACATCTCTCACTTTCTCGGGATCAACCGATACTCCTTCCTCGGAGATAATGTGTCCTAGGAACGATATCTCCTTTAGTCAAAATTGATATTTGCTGAGCTTGGCATACAACAGATGCTCTCGCAGCTTCTGTAATGTCAACCTCAAGTGTCCTTCATGTTCTTCCTCAGTTTTCGAATACACCATGATGTCGTCGATGAAAACCATGACGAACTTATCCAAGTACTCCATGAAGTCCTTGTTGATGAGGTACATGAAGTATGCAGGTGCGTTCGTTAACCCAAAAGACATAACGGTATATTCATATAAACCATACCGTGTCCCAAAAGGCAGTCTTGGGTATATCAGAGGGCTTAATCTTTAGCTGGAAATATCCCGATCGAAGATCAATCTTGGAGAAGACTCGGGCTCCCTTCATTTGGTCGAACAGGTCCTCTATACGGGGTAGAGGGTACTTGTTCTTGATTGTCACCTCATTGAGAGACCTATAGTCCACGGACATTCTTTGGGTCCCATCCTTCTTGTCTACGAAGAGCACAGGGGCTCCCCATGGTGACGAGCTTGGACGTATAACTCCCTTCTCCAACTGCTCATGAATTTGCTTCTTGAGTTCCACTTGTTCGTTAACGGGTATCTTATATGGTCTTTTTGCTATAGGTGCAGTTTCGGGTACCAAGTCAATGGAAAACTCAATATCCCGGTCAGGTGGGATACCTGGAAGTTCTTCCGAGAATACGTCCGAGAATTCTTGAACCACCGGAATACTTTCCAATGTTGCTCCTTTGACGTGGTTCAACGTTGTCTTCTCGGTTGTTGGTTGGGCTGACTCAAACTCGATACGGGTTCCGTGCTCGTTTGTCAACTGCACGCTCCTTTTAGCACATTGGATTACTCCGTTGTGCTTGCTTAACCAATATATTTCGAGTATTATGTCAAGCCCTTGAGAATCCAAGACAATAAGGTTGGCAAGGAAGTCTACCCCCCTTATTTTAAGGTTTACCCTTGAACATACTATATTAGTCATCATCTCTCCACCGGGAGAATTAACCAACATAGTATATTTCAAGTGTGATATGGGTAGATTATTTTTGGCAACATACTTGGATGATATGAATGAATGTGATGCTCCGGAATCAAATAGAATGGTGGCTGGGTTGGAGTTGGCAAGGAACATACCAATCACGACGTCCTCAGCCTGTTGTGCTTCCTCAGCAGAGACATGGTTCACGTTGCCACGAGCATAGTTCTGCTGTCCACGGTTTTCTTGATTGGCTCCTCCGTTCGGCTATGGGTTCTGCTTGGGCACATTGCTCGGATGTCCAGGACCTCTCTTCGGGCACTGGCTCGCAAAGTGTCCCGTCTCTCCGCATGCAAAGCATGCCTTGTTGCCCACGACAGCAGGTACATTGGGGCGGGGGTTTTGAACAGGAGCGCCCATGTTGGGTCAGGCGTAGGAGGCAAAGGCACACGAGGTGCTTGCATGACAGGTCGTTGCTATGGTGGTTGATTAGGGTGAAAAGTTTAGTGGACGATCCATACTGTGGTGCAGCTGGGGTGTGAAGCCTCGGTTCTATGGAAAAATCACGGAACCTGGAACTGATGCGTATGTGTGCCCAGAATGTTTGTCGAAGTGTGTAGCCGACACTTCCCCTGAGCCTGCTCTGGGCAGCCCGCGGAGGTTCTTTTTCGGAGGGGCTAGTCACTCACGGAGAGCTTAAGCGTTAGGGACGATAGAGGGAGAAGCTTGACACAGGGATTTTTACGTGGTTCAGGCCGCCGGAGCGTAATACCCTATGTCCACGGTGAGCAGAGGCTCCACGTTGTATTGCTTGGTGCTCAGGAGCGAACCCTGCGTGAGAGTGTGTGAAAGGCAAACCCTACGGGAGAGTGGGTAAAAATGTCGAACCCCTGCTAACGTTGCCTACCCGAGCCTTTTATAGCCCAAGGCTCGGTTGGCTTACAAGGTGGGCCCGGGACCCAACAGGTGGTCCCGGAGAGATTGCCTGCCATCTACCGTATCCGCAGTTACACCGGTAGTTGTCTAGGCGAGGGCTTCTGAGTCTTTGTTCTGCCGCCCTGCCCATGCCGCAAGCTAGTCGTAGTGGTTGGCAGGGGCGGCAGGGGATGTCTTGTCGCTATGTTTATTGGCGGGCAGGTTCTGGCGCGGCGCGCCAGTCTTCACTGTGATGTGATTGGACGCAACGGCACCTGACAGAGGCGTGCTCCACATCTCCGCGCCTTGGGAAGGCGTGGGTCTTGAATACCTTGTACAGGCAAGGTATGGCGCGTCTTTACTCCTGCTGCCTACCACGCGGGGGCAGGCAGCGCTGCTTTGCTGGCCACGTGGCGGGTCTGGAGCTCTCCTCTAAGGAGAGGGAGGTCCGGCACCGCTGGACACGTGGAGCCTCCGGAGCTCTACCCCCGAAGGGGGGAGGTCCGGCTCAGTTGGCCACGTGGCGGGCCCGGAGCTTACCTCTGAGGAGAGGAAGGTCCGGCCCCGCTGGATACGTGGAGCCTCCGGAGCTCTCCCCGCAGAGGGGGGAGGTCCGGCTCAGTTGGCCATGTGGCGGGCCCAGAGCTTACCTCTGAGGAGAGGGGTGTCCGGCCCCGCTGGACACATGGCGCCTTCGGAGCTCTCCCTGCGGAGAAGGGCGAGGTCCTTAGGCAGTTTCCCCTGTGCGCAGGGGTCCCCCATATTGAGGGTACCGACAGTGGCCCCTGGGCCCATCTCGGGGAGGTGGCGTGCCCGAGGTGGGCCCCCCGTCTCTTCTACTCCGCGCACCTTCTAGAAGACCCGCATTGACCGTTGCCGGAGCACGAACAGTCGCGGGATCGTGGGAGCGTGTGCCCCACTTGATGGCTGCTTTTACTGTGGCGGTTCCCAAGGCTGCCACTTCTGCACGTCGCAGCGCCTTTTCGGGAACCGCCGAAGCGTCTTGCCGGCTCGTCTCCTTGGGAGACTGAATTCTTGGTCCACCGCTTCAGCTGGACGGCTTGGGTCCACTTGTCATCGATGCTTGGTCTCGGAGCTGAAGCGGTTGTCCAAGTGGCGTATTTGAAAAGTTTCAAATCGCTTTGAACCGCGCCTGGGAAGTTTAAAAGGGGATCTTACCCGCACCGCGGCTTCCCTTTGCACTTCCCAGCGCTTGCATCTTCCTTGAGCTCTTGCGCCCTTGTCTTCCCTGTTCTTGAGCTTTCTTCTGCCATGGCTTCCGACTTGCCTCTGGAGAAGAAACGCGCCCGGTCTCCTCCGGCGGCGGCGTTTGCGCCAAGTCAGGGATCCAGGGTGCCTGCGCGTCCCGCTTCTGGAGATGGCGCCTCATCCGGTGGCGACTCCAAGAGGCCTCGGGCTCATCATCCCGATGGGACTCCTCTCGAGCGGTGACGGCCTGAAGGTCCCCGGATGTCACGCCCTCCTCCCTCAGGAAGTGGAGCCCCGAGGGGGAGCGCCGGTGTGGCGATGCCCAGGGGCGAGTCTAGAGCTCAGGCGCCCCGGGCCTCGGGAGCTGGATCGGCGCCCATGGGAGCTACAGGAACGTCCCCTGCTCCGCCAGTCCGGGCGACTGCAGGGCAGCCCTCGGCGGTGACAGCAGGCTCTAGTGGACCTACCCCGGCTCGGAAGCCGGGGTTCAGAGCCCGTTGGAGCACTCGTGTCCCTCAGTAAGTGACGTCTACCGGGTTCCAGAGCCTGTATTGTCTTCTTCTTTTCTTAACTCGGGAGTTTCCCATGTTTGCAGGGACCCCTCGAGTGCCGGTAACGTTCCCGTTTCCCGGCCATCCCCGACTGATGGGGGATCTGCGCCGCAGCGCCCGGAAGCCGAAACGGTTGCAGCGGCCCCCAAGCCGGCGCAGGTTCTTCTGCACCGGACGGCCCGGCTCCTGCGGCAGTGGCGACATCTCCCGTTCATCCACCTTCACCGGGTCGGGAGCCGGCTGTCGCTGAAGGTTCAGCGGGACCGGCTGGCGGTGTCCCGCCTCCTGTTGTCGAAGCGGGAGAAGCTGCCACGGGCCCTACGGCGGGCAGCGAACCGAGGTGCACCGGGGGCGAGCCTGCCCCAGTGCCGGCTTCTTCTGATCAGCGCCTTATCCCGGTTGCCGGAGCGTCGACTTCTCCCGAAGACGACATGATGGAGGAAGTCAGGGGCGCGGCTTCGGCCTCTCCCGCCCCGCTGCCCCTGGCAGACGCTCTCAAGCTTGCCCAGACGAGCGTCCGGCAGGTTCTCGCCGCGCTCGGTCGAGAGCGGGAGGGGCAGGCAGTAGAGAGGTATCGCCTCCTCACCTGGGGGCGCCTCTTGAAGGAGCGGACTGAGGAGGTCATGAGGGAGCTTGACTCGAGGTGGGCGTCGCTCGATGTCATGGAGGCGCTCCTTGACCGTCAGAAGAGGGCCGTCAACCGACTGGACTCCGAGACTCGGCGGCTCCACCAGGAGGCCTGCGAGTCTCACGCTCAGGCTGATGAACGTCTTTCCGCTTTGGAGGGGCTGCGTCTAAAGCTGGAGCGCCGTTAGCACGCCATCGCGGACCAGGAGCGCACTGCGGCGGCTGAGGCAGAGAAGGTCGCCGCGCAGCTGGCGGCTGGCGAGGGCGACCTGAGGGCCTGAGCTAAGGAGCTGGAGACCCGAAAGACCGATCTGGTCGTGAGGGAGGAGCAAGTCTCCCGGGAGCGTCAGGCGGTCCTGGATCGGGAACTGGCTGCCGACCTCCGGGCTTCGGAGTTGGAGCGGGTTGCCCAGAATCTTCAGCTCCGGGAAGACTCTCTGGCGGCCAAGGAGAAGGAATTCTCCGAGGGGAGCCTCGACGCCTTGCTGGCAGCCCGCCGCGAGGTGGAGGAGCTCCTGGCCTCACGGTTCTCCGAGGCCCGGGCGGTCTCGATCTTCGTCGACCAGGCAGGGTCCGCCCTGGTCCCCCTTGGCTTCAGCCCGGTGAGGGCAGCGGCCCCGGCACAGAAGGTGGCCGAGGTGATCCCCGCACTTGAGTCTATCGGCGCCAAGCTGATTAGGCTTGAAGCGGTGGTCGCTGGTGAGCTCGAGGCAGAGGGACGGGGCCTGGCGATGGAGATCGCCGCGCACGTGCTGGCGTGCTTCTGGAGCCGGGATCCCTCCTTCTCACTGGAGCCAGCGAGGCAGGGCCCCGCCGCGGAGCGGGAGGAAGCCGCTAGGGCTGAAGTCGGGGACATGGCCGCCCTTGTAGCCTCTAGGTTTCGGCGCGAGCCAGGGGAATCATAGGGCCTTGTATCTTTTTTTTTTCTTTTGTCGAGTCTGTAGTCCAGCTCGTGGAGCTTTGAATGAATAGACTCTTGTTGTTTTCTGTGTGTGTTCTTTTATATTCTTCTTGGCTTGGCCTGGCTGAGTCCTTAGCTCCGCAAGGTACTCAGAGGTCTTCACCAATTTTGAAGTCTTGCACAGACACCTTCATTGGGTCCTTATTGAGTTAAGGGCCCCAGGGGTCTTCGGAGCTCACCCCGTGAGAACGGGGAGGTCCGGATCTGCCGGCCACGTGGCGGGCCCGGAGCTCTCCTCTGAGAAGATGGAGGTCCGTCTCTGCGGGACACGTGGAGCCTTCGGAGCTCACCCCTGCGGAGGGGGCGAGGCTCGGCTCTGCCGGCCACATGGCGGGCCCGGAGCTACCCTCTGAGGAGAGGGGAGCTCCGGCCCTGCTGGACACGTGGGGCCCTCCGGTCTTGCGCTGGAGTAGTCGATAGCTCTGTCCCCCCTTCGTGCGGTTCCCGTAGCTGTACTCCCCTGGACCTATGAAGGATAGGGCGCGCACGCTTTGGGTCAGAACCGGCAAAGCAGGCTACGCACCCTGGACCCCCCATGCACAGCGCAGGCCTTTCCTGGAGGTGACCAACTGGCACCACAACACCTGACTGGGGGAGGCCCGAAAGGCCCCCTGGCCATCGGCAGGTGCCTCAAGCGTAACCGCCTTCGGTAGGATAGCAAATGCTGACTATGGATGAGTGCGGGAAAGGGGAGCTAAATGTACGGTGAGCATATGTAGAAAGTGCGGTCATAGAAATTAATGCGTAATTTAAATGAGCACATAAGTAAGAGCGTGGTAGAACAGGTTTCTGTGTAAATGCCCATAGGAGGAAGGCAGGCTGAACATGGAGGCAACGACCTGCCCCATTAAGAAGGGAAGCAAGACTCTACGCGCTTGGGGTCAGAACCAGGCCAAGCTGAACGTAGTCCTGGACCGTCCCCTGAGGCTTACCTGCTCCGAGCGCTGTTCCTGTAGCCTATGGGAAATATTACAAAAAGGAAAAGGCCTGTTCTACTAATGCTCTGGGGTTAGAACTTACTGTGATGTTCCATGTTCCAAGGGTTCGGGAGCGGATCCCATCCTCGGTGGAGAGGCGTATGTACCTGGGGCGGCAACTTTCATGACTCGGAAGGGACCTTCCCGGCTGGGGGAGAGTTTATAGGTCCTTCGCGGGAAAGTGTGCATCGCGGCACCAGGTCGCCTTCTTGTAGCTTCCAGATGCGCTAGGTACTTTGGCGGTAGCGCCGGAGCGCCAGCCGGGACCGTGCGTTGCGGAGTGTTGCTTGTAATCGTGCCTCGTCGACGAGGTTGATATCTTCACGCCGGAGCTGGTCCTGCGTGGCTTCTCCCGGGGGCCCCAGGGTACCTTCCTCTATTGGCTCAGGCCGATAAGAGGTAGGTGGACCCGGACTCTTCTTGGGGGACCCAGGATGTCTTCTTCCATTGGCTCAGGCCGACAGGAGGTTGACGGATCTTGGGCGGCCCCCGGGAGGTGAGGCCGAGGCACAGAGACGTGCGCTCGGGTGGAGCTGGCCCGGTTCTGCACTACCGGGGGATGGTGCTTGAGCTGCTGCAACTGCTTGGAGCTTTTCCAAGGCTGATACTGCAGCAGTGCAGTCTCCACAGATCTTTTGAGGCAGTCGTAGTGGGCTACCGCCCTGACTCATCGTCACTGGAGCTGGAGTGCTCATAGTTGTGTACCGCCTTTACGGCACGCTGAGGCTCGTGGAACCCCACCTGGTGGCCGACGTTGTCTTGGGTGTCGACCTTCTACTTGCCCTCTCTTTGTCGGAAGGGAGGGGCGTCAGCATGCGGTTGCTTCCCCTTGCTGAAGCGCTCCGCGAGCTTCTGAATCTCCCGGAACTCAGCAGCAGTATGGCTGCTGGTGTCGTGCACGGGGCATGGCTCGCCTTGGTCACCATCTGGAGCTGGTGACCGTCGCTGCCTTTTGTCGGGGTGTGGCCCCCGAGCTCCGCTGGGTGCTGCTGCTGCAGCAACGGGAGCTGCGGTTGATGGTTTCATCTTGCCACCGCCCCGGTTCTTGATCTTCTTGCCACTTCCATGGGAAGCAGCGCCAGATCTGGGCTGTCCTCCTGATTCGGAGGCTGGCTGTGAATGCCAGTTCCGCCCTTCTGCTGCCCTGGCGCACTTCCGCCAGGCTGAAGAGGTCTGAGACATCGCGAACCTCTCTGGTCGCGAGCTTTTTAAGCATCTTCTTGTCCCGTACACCCTGCCGGAACGCCACCATCACAGAAGCATTTTGGATATGCGGGATGGTGTTCCGTACCTGGGAGAACCGCTGGATGAAGGAGCTCAGCGTCTCTCCAGGTTGTTGCTGGATGGTGTGGAGGTCGAGCTCCGTGCCAGGCCGGGTGTAGGAGCTGCCGAAGTTAGCAGTGAACTGCCAGCAGAGCTCTCCCCAAGAGGTTATGGAACCCTGGGGGAGATTCATGAGACAAGACCAGGCTGGGCCGGTCAAGGTGACGGGGAAGCAGTTGGCCATGACGGCCTCGTCCCCTCCTGCAGCAAGGATGGCGGTGGAGTAGATCTGGAGGAACTCCGCCGGGTTGACGCTGCCGTCGTACTTCTCGGGCAGGTGCGGCCGGAACTTGCGCGGCCACTTCGCGAAGCGAAGGTGTGGCGCCAGGGCCGCACATCCTGCTCCTGTTGCTGCAGGTGTTGGTGCCGCGAATGCTTAGTTCGCCGCCGCCACCGTATACCCCGGTATGGGCAAGGCTGCGCCATAGACCGGGGGCACCATTTGCAGGGCATATGCTGCGTGGTGTATGCCTGGGGCAGAGATCGCGTGGTGAAAGTTTGCGGCTCAGGCTGGGTCGAGGCGGTCAACATGCAGTCGCCGGCCTCTTGGTTGCGACGCCTTTCTCGCCGTCGCTCGATGACCACTCGGGCATCGTCGCCCAAGTGGCGTCGTTCCAGCTCTAACCTCAGGTTCGCCGATGGGAGCCTGGTGGAGCAGGAATCAACCGTCTGCCTGTCAACCGTTTGTGTGCGCGTCAGAGACACAGCCGGTTGACTAAGACGTCGTCCCCGCCGAAGTTGAGGGTTGGCGGCGGCGATGACGAGATAGTCTACGTCACGAATCCACTGCTGGGTCGCTGACTGAGGCGCGTCCCCAGCAGGTGGATCTCACGCTAGTGCGCCCCCGTGGGAGACACTCAGTGCTGCAATAGATCTCACGCTCGCTGGAGCCTGCGCTGCCGGAGTCGGCGCTGCCGGAGTTGGCTGCTGGATCCCATCTTGCGCCGACACACTCCGTCCTGACTGTATCGAGACGTAGTCCCCGCTGGTCACGTTCATCGCAAACGTGGGCGGGGAGAGCTTGCCGCTGAAGGAAGCTTCGTCATCTTCATCGGCAGAACCTCGTCGCTCAAGGGAAAAGCCCCCTACCTGGCGCGCCAAATGTCGAAGTGTGTAGCCGACACTTTCCCCGGGCCTGCTCTAGGCAGCCCCCGGAGGTTCTTTTTCGGAGGGGCTAGTCACTCACGGAGAGCTTACGCGTTAGGGACGATGGAGGGAGAAGCTTGACACAGGGATTTTTACATGGTTCAGGCCGCCGGAGCGTAATACACTACATCCACGGTGAGCAGAGGTGCTCGTTGTATTGCTTGGTGCTCTGGAGCGAACCCTACGTGAGAGTGTGTGAAAGGCGAACCCTACGGGAGAGTGGGTCAAAATGTCAAACACCTGCTAACGTTGCCTACCCGAGCCTTTTATAGCCCAAGGCTCGGGTGGCTTAAAAGGTGGGCCCGGGACCCGACAGGTGGTCCCGGGGAGATTGCCTGCCATCTACCGTATCCGCAGTTACGCCGGTAGTTGTCTCTGGCGAGGGCTTCTGAGTCTTTGTTCGGCCGCCCTTCCCATGCCGCAAGCTAGTCGTAGTGGTTGGCACGGGCGGCACGGGATGTCTTGTCGCTGTGTTTATTGGCGGGCAGGCTCTGGTGCAGCGCGCCAGTCTTCACTGTGATGTGATTTGACGCAACGGCACCTGACAGAGGCGTGCTCCACGTCTCCGCGCCTTGGGAAGGCGCGGGTCTTGAATACCTTGTACGGGCAAGGTATGCCGCGTCTTTACTCCTGCTGCCTACCGCGCGGGGGCAGACAGCGCTGCTCTGCTGGCCATGTGGCGGGTCTGGAGCTCTCCTCTGAGGAGAGGGAGGTCCAGCCCTGCTGGACACGTGGAGCCTCCGGAGCTCTCCCCGCGGAGGGGGGAGGTCCGGCTCAGTTGGCCACGTGGCGGGTCCGGAGCTTACCTCTGAGGAGAGGAAGGTCCGGCCCCGCTGGACACGTGGAGCCTCCAGAGCTCTCACCGTGGAGGAGGGAGGTCCGGCTCAGTTGTCCATGTGGCGGGCCCGGAGCTTACCTCTGGGGAGAGGGGTGTCCGGCCCCGCTGGACACATGGCGCCTTCGGAGCTCTCCCTACGGAGAAGGGCGAGGTCCTTAGGCAGTTTGGCCCCGCTGGACACATGGCGCCTTCGGAGCTCTCCCTACGGAGAACGGCGAGGTCCTTAGACAGTTTCCCCTGTGCGCGGGGGTCCCCCATATTGAGGGTACCGATAATGTTCATCACACATACACATATCATCCATAAACTGAATTTTAGAATATATATAACCATGAATAACAAGGTTTATTATAATGTTTCATGAGTCTTGGACTCATGCTAGCAGCGGAAGTCTTAATCTAGCAGCAGAAGTCTTTATTCTACTCTGGCAGCGGAAGTCTTCTAACTAGTACGGAAGCAAACTAAGCAGCAGCAGCGGCTCCATCTCTGCTCCATCCCCACAGGCAAGGTTGAGGACAGATTACACGCCTAATCCTCCACTTGATCTTCATAGTATTCTTCTCCTGTTGCTGATGATGAAGTAATAAAGTAAGTTTGAGTATAATGATGTACTTAGCAAGTGCGGGAAAATATGATATGTGGCTCACAACAAGGCAGGTATAAAAAGGCTCATTGCAGAAAGTAAAGTTTATTTCTCAAAACACGATAAAAACAACAACTTAGCTTTAAGTGAATGTAATCCCAACATGTATTAAAATACCAACATACCTCCATTACGTCTCATCACTTTCCACGTCTCAACCAGACATTAATATTTTTCATCTTGGCTCACGAATACCTTCTCGTATTCGCTACCATATCACGAATACCATCTCGTATTCGCTACCATTTCATCTCATAAACAATTCCATCTCACATCGAGACCAATCTCGTTGCCATGACTCAACAGTCATGCAACCAATCTTATCACCCGGACTCAACAGTCCTGAAAGCCAAACTATAACAAAACCAATAACCAAAACCAAACCATCCAAATACCATCCAAACCATCCCAAAAACCATACCAACTAATCATGGAAGTTGGCCAGGCGCTCGTGACCGTAAGCTCGGCTATCATGATAGTTTTAGACTTTGCAGAGTTTGTACCACTTTACCCATAAGTTTGTGATTTCGTCACCCGTCGGCGACTGCAGAACCTTCATTATACCAGTACACAATCGTCGGTGTATGGTCAAGAGATCACAAAATAGCCTTTATAAAGGGGCTACTAGATGTATGGACTCACTAAGGTTTCACCGGCAGGCTAGAATCTCTAATTCTCCCACCCACGGGCCCCCTCTTGTGCCATGCAGTCCCTAGGACAGTACTCACTTGACTCCCATTCCCCGCGCCTTCCACGGTCCATAACAATCTAGTAACTTACCTAATTACTCAGCTAAGACGCAACCATACTTGGCCTTGTGGTGGCACTGTTATCCTGGTATGGCTCGCATGAACCGGTCCTTAGATCTACGGCAAGTAACCACCATCTCATTCTACCTCATCCACAAACCAAGCTTGCCTAGATCTCCCTTCGATCCATGTTCATTAACAACATCAGTATTCTTATTATTCATACGAGTGCAGTTAGCTAGACACATTTATCTCGTTTCCCGTATCCCATGGACTCAGCAAAACATAAAAGTAAAAACCATACCCGAATCATTAACTTTCCCGGTGACAAGGGTGGCTAACAAAACTAGTAAACTCCTATGAAAGGGTTTCCCATCATGTTTGACTCAAGCACACACACCTTTTCGCAAATAAAACAGTTTTCCAAAATATGGGATCAATATGGTCAAGGAGCACTTGCCTTGTTTTTGCGGTTCCGGTTGCTCTGGGATCTCGAAGTCTTGATGCTGAAATCCTTCGTAGACAGCTCCCTGAGCTCGTCCTTCTCCATTGTTATTCACGCACATACAAGATTCATAACAATCAATATCATGCACAAACTCTAATTTAAGATGCAATGATGCATATGCATGCTAATTCTATGATGCAGTTTTTTATTAGATGAGTTTGTACGTGTTCTTGCATGGCTTGCATGGGTTTTACGATAAACAGAGGTGTTCGGATCAAATGTCGACGTGGTGATGATCTCGACTCAAGATCTAGATCAGACCGATCAACACGTGATCTGTCCATGAAAAAGCTTTTGTTCGAAAGGATCAAAGAACAGATGCAAAAAAACACGATGATGTCGTAAGGTGGTATTAGAGACCTATCTTACGTTCCTTCGGGTCCTTCCTAAGAACAGATCGTCGGCTCTCCTCCGGCGATGTCAATTGTGTTCCAGGCTTGTCGGCGGTCTCTCCGGCAGTTGTACTTCGGCGAAGGGGTTTAGCTCGACGAGTTTGGGGCTAGGGCTCTAAGTTGTCGGCTCAGGAGGTGGAAAAGAAGTTTGTGGTTGCGGCCAAAGGTTTTTGGTTCTATTTATAATCGGGAAGAGAAGAGTCCTAATCTGACCGAAATTCGAATAAGAGTCCTATTCAAACTGTTTTTAGATCTTAACAACTTATCATTAGTTGATTTGGTATAGTAGCAATATGGAAATTGTGTCGGTTTCCTCTCGTACCGGTATTCCCATGCGTACAGAAGCAAAAACCGCTTCAAAATCGCGTCCTTGCACAGGGATAAGCTTCGGAGGCTCCACGTGTCCTGCAGAGGCTTGGGCTTCCCTTTTCCGTAGAGGCGAGCTCTGGTTGTGCCCTGTGTCAGGCGGGCGAGACCTCCCTCCTGCTCTGAGGTGAGCTCCGCGTGCGCCACGTGTCCTGGCGGATCGGGACCTCCTCTCTTTCCAGAGACGAGCTCCGCGTGCGCCACGTGTCTGGTGGGTTGGGACCTCCCCTCTCAAAAGAGGCGAGCTCCGCAGGACACGTGTCAGAGCTGGACCTCGGAGGTGAGCTCCGATAGTGCCACGTGTCCTAACAGCGCCAGACTTCCTTTCTTCTCAGAGACGAGCTCCGAGGTTGACACATGTCCAACAGTGACGGACCTCCCGGATATGAGCTCCGGAGGTGACACGTGTCCGATAGGACCGGACCTCCTGGAGATGAGCTCCGGAGGTGACATGTGTCCCGTGCGGATGGTCCTCTCTTTTCCGCGGGACTAGCTCCGAAGGTGTGACACCCTCAGGTTTCTGCATATATTCATGTTTCGTGAAGAGAAAACATTTTAAAAGAAGTAGGAACAGAGAAAAATATCAAAAAGATAGCCAATAAGAGCCGAATCCAGTTCCCAGAGAGCGCCGAAGACAACTTCCGCGGCCCGCTGGCCACGTGGCGTGTTCGGAGCTCATCCCTGCAAAGTGGGGAGAGGTCCGCCGTTAAACTGGCTACGTGGCAGGCTCGGGGCTCATCTCCGCAAACGGGGAGAGGTCCGACCCTGTGGGACACGTGTTTCCCCCGAAGCTAGCCTCTGCGGAAGAAGCAAATGCAGTTCCGTAGGACACATGTCACCTTCGGAGCTAGTCACCGCGGAAATCAGAGAACCCGTCGCGCGGGATACGTGTCAATCTCAGAGATCACCCCCGAGAAGTCCGGTTCTATTGGACACGTGTCACCACTGGAGCTTATCTCCGGGAGGTCCATCACTATTGGACATGTGTTTACCTCGGAGCTCATCTCTGAGAAAAAAGGGAAGTCCGGCGCTACTTGACGCGTGGCATTCACGGAGCTCACCTCCGAAGAGAGGGAGGTCCGGAATGGATACGTGGTACACCCGGAGCCACCTCCGGAGAGAGGGAAGGTCCGGCACTGACACGTGGCGTGCACGGAGCCACCTCCGAATAGAGAGGAGGTCCCGACCGCCAGGATACGTGGCGCACGCGGAGCTCACCTCTAAAGGAGAAGGGAGGTCTCGCTCGCTTGACACGCGGCACAACCGGAGCTCGTCTCTGTGGAGAAGGAGATACCAGGCCCCGATGGACACGTGGAGCTTCCGGAGCTCATCACCGCGGAGGTAACAAGTTCTGGAGCGGTTTTTGGATTCTGTACGCATAGAAATATCGGTAAGGAGAAGAAACCGACCTGAATTCCACAATGTTACCGCACCAAATCAACTAAAGATAAGTTGTTAAGATTCAACAACGATCTGAATAGGACTCTTATTCGAAGTACAATCAGATTAGGACTCTTCTTCTCCCGATTATAAATAGAACCCAGAACCTCTGGCCGAAACCACGAACTTCTTTTCCAACTCTTGAGCCGATGACTTAGAACCCTAGCCCCAACTCGCCGAGTGAGCCCATCGCCGGAGTTCAGCGAGGAAGATCACCGGAAGAGAGCCCCAACGATCTGTCTTGCTAGGAGAAGAATGTAAGGTAGGTCTCCAATACCACCTTACGATATCGTTGTGTTTTCTTTGCATCTGTTCTTCGATTCCTTTCAAACATAAGCTTTCTCATGGACATATCACTTGATGATCGGGTTAATCTAAAGACAAGATCATCGCAACGTCCACATTTGTTCCGAACACCTCTGTTCATCATAAAATCCATGCAAGCCATGCAAGAATACGTACAAACCGATCTAATAAAACTGATTATAGGATAGCATGCATATGCATCATCACATCTAGTTAAAGTTTATGCATGATATTGATTGCTATGAATCTTGTATGTGCGTGATCCTGTATAGAAGGACAAGCTCAGGGAGTTGTCTACGACAAGCTGCAACAATAAGGTTTCGAGATCCAAGAGCAACCGGAACCGCAAGAACAAGGCAAGTGCCCCTTGACCATATTGATCCTATGTTTTGGGAAAAACTGTTTTGTTTTGCGAAAAGGTGTGTGTGCTGAGTCAAACATGATGGGAAACCCTTTTATAGGAGTTTACTAGTTTTGGTTAAAAACCACCCTTGTCGCCAGAGAAGTTTATGAGTTGGGTATGGTTTTTATTTTTAAGCTTCGCTGAGTCCATGGGATTGAGAAGCGAGATAGATGTGTCTAACTAACTGCACTCGTAATTATAATGAGAAACTGATGTTGTTAATGAACATGGATCGGAGGGAGATCTAGGCAAGCCGGGTTTGTAAATGAGGTAGCCTGAGATGGTGGTTACTTGCCGTAGATCTAAGGACCGGTTCATGCGAGCACATACCAGGATAACAGTGCCACCACAAGGCCAAGTATGGGTGCGGCTTAGCTGAGTAATTAGTTAAGTTGCTAGATTGTTATGGACCATGGAAGGCGCGGGGAATGGGAGTCGAGTGATGACTTCCCTGGGAACTGCATAGCACAAGAGGGGGTCCGTGGGTGGGAGAATTGGAGATTCTAGCCTGCTGGTGAAACCCTAGTGAGTCCATACATCTAGTAGCCCCTTTGTAAAGGCTATTTTATGATCTCTTGGCCATACACCGACGGTTGTGTACTGGTATAATGGAGGTTCTACAGTCGCCGATGGGCAACAAAATTACAAACTTGTGGATAAAGTGGTACAAACTCTGCAGAGTCTAAAACTATCATGATTGCCGAGCTTACGGTCACAAGCGCCTGACCAACTTCCATGATTAGTTGGGATGATTATTGGTTATGTTTTTTGTTATGGTTTGTCTTTCGGGACTGTTGAGTCCGGGTGATAAGATTTGGTTGCATGACTGTTGAGTCATGGCAACGAGATTGGTCTCGGTATGAGACGGAATTGTTTATGAGATGAAATGGTAGCGAATACGAGATGATATTCGTGAGATGGTAGCGAATACGAGAAGGTATTCGTGAGGAAGAATGAAGTTGATTAATGTCTGGTTAGGACATGGAAAGTGATGAACATAATGGAGGTATGATTGGTATTTTAATACATGTTGGGATTACATTCAGTTAAAGTTAAGTTGCTGTTTTATCGTGGTTTTGATAAATAACTTTGTTTTTTGCAATGAGCCTTTTTATACCTACCTTGTTGTGAGCTACATATCATATTTTCCCGCACTTGCTGAGTACATCATTATACTCAAACTTGCATCATTATTTCATCATTAGTAACAGGAGAAGATTACTATGAAGACTAGGGGGAGCATTAGGCGTGTAATCTATCCTCAACCTTACCTGTGGGGATGGAGTAGAGATGGAGCCACCGCTGCTGCTTAGATTGTTTTCGCACTAGTTAGAAGACTTCCGCTGCATAGAAATAAGACTTCCGCTGTAAGATTAGACTTCCGCTGCCAAGCTGAGTCCAAGACTCATGAAACCTTGTAATAAACTCTGTTATTCGTGGTTATATATATTCTAAAATTTAGTTTGTGGATGATGTGTATATGTGTGATGAACATCCTGGGCACACATATGCATCAGTTCTCGGTTCCATGGTTTTCCACGAAATTGAGAGCGTTATAGATTGGTATCAGAGCCACGGGTTGATGGTAGGTTACACGCTTAGATAGAAGTCACAAGTTGGTATCAGGCACATATTGGTATCAACCTCCCACGGGTTGATCGTAGATCACACAACCTAGATAGATCACAGATTGATATTAAAGCCGCCATGCCTAGTCACAGATTGGTGCAATCCACGGATTGGTACCAAGCTACCACGGTTGATTATAGGTCACAAGCCTAGAATGATCACAGATTGGTAGCTGAGCCACGTTGACTGTAGGACGCACCCAAGTAACAGCTTGGTATTAGAAGCCACGCTGAACATATGATGCAAGCCTAGGATGCACAGATTGGCATCAACCTAAGCCATATAGGACCCCCATTGAATAAGCCTTGAATAGGAGTTGTGTGAGCCCTTGTGATGATTGTTTGTGATTGTGTGCTTAGTGTGAGTTGTGGGACGTCTCAAGCGTTGTTCGCATCCACACATAAGTAGAAAAGAGGTGTGAGATGACTCGGCACTTGTTCACATCCTCATATGGGCTAATATATATAGTCCAATCCACCTTGATGTATATAGTTAGAGAGATTTATCTAACCTTCTAAACTCTATTCTATTTCGTTCTCTCTCACAGATGGTGAGAGGAAACACCGGCCGCCAAGGAAGGAACATCCGTGGCAACCAAGAGGGTGGCCACGATAAAGTTCCTGTTAACCCCGGAGTTGGTGAGAACAAACTGAAACGGTTGATGGCCATGCAGAATCAACTTATGCAAACCATGATCCAAACGTTGGATCAGTTGCAGGCCAACAACAACAACCCCGTTCTGGCACCACCGCCACCACCACCGCCACCACCGTCGGCTCATAACAGACTGGGAGAGTTCATGAGGACTCGACCACCCACCTTTGCTCAAGCTAACGACCCCATGGAGGCCGACGACTGGTTGAAATCCATAGAGAAGAAGCTTGACATAGTGTAGTGCAATGACCGGGAGAAGGTTCTTTTTTGCGTCGCACCAACTCATGGGAGATCCCGCTGACTGGTGGGATGCCCTGTGCAACGCTCATGTCGACCCGGAGATGATCACTTGGATTGAGTTCAATGAGAGTTTCTGCTCTCATTACATCCCTGCTGATGTAATGATGCTCAAGAGACAGGAGTTCAAAGGTCTCCGCCAAGGACAGAAAAGCGTAAATGAGTATCTCAACAAGTTCACGCAACTGTTCTGGTACGCCCCTGAAGATGTCAACTCGGACCAACGGAAGCAGTACCTGTTTATGAGAGTGTTGAACAATGAGATCCAGGTTCAGCTCCTCAACAATGACTATGCAAGCTTCCAGAAGCTGGTTGACAAGGCTATAGTGGTTGAAAGCAAGATCCAAGATATCGAGCGAGAGGGCAAAAGGAACATGCCATACCAGCCACAAGGGAGCAACGTACGACCTCGGTACATGCCCCCATCTGCACCACAGTATGGATCAATTGCTCCTGCATACCGCCCTAGTCAGCCACCACAGCAACGACCCGTTGCACAAGCACCTCGTGTTCCTTTGCCTCCTGTGCCCCAACCTAACATGGGCGCTCCTGTTCAAAACCCCCGTCCCAACGTACCTGCTGCCGTGGGCAACAGGGCATGCTTTGAATGCGGGGAAACAGGACACTTCGCGAGCCAGTGCCCGAGGAGAGGTCCTAGACAGCAAGGCAACGTGCCCAAGCAGAAACCATAGCTGAATGGAGGGGACAATCAAGAAAACCGTGGACAGCAGTACTATGCTCACGGCAACGTGAACCATGTCTCTGCTGAGGAAGCACAACAGGCTGAGAACCTCGTAATTGGTATGTTCCTTGCCAACTCTAACCCAGCCACCATTTTATTTCATTCTGAGCATCACATTCCTTCATATCATTCAAGTATGTTGCCAAGCATAATCTACCCATATCACACTTAAATTGTGCTATGTTGGTTAACTCTCCTGGTGGAGAGATGAGAACTAATATAGTATGTCCGAAAGTAAGCCTTAAAATAAGGGGGTAGACTTCTTTGCCAACCTCATTATCTTGGATTCCCAAGGGCTTGACATAATACTCAGGATGGATTGGTTAAGCAAGCACAACGAAGTAATCCAATGTGCTGAAAGGAGCGTGCAGTTGACAAACAAGCACGGTATTTGTATCGAGTTTGAGTCAGCCCAATAAACAACCAATAAAGTAAGTTTGAACCACGTCGAAGGAGCAACATTGGACAACATTCCAGTGGTTCAAGAATTCTCGGACGTGTTTCTAGAAGAGCTTCCAGGTATGCCACCTGACCTGGACATTGAGTTTGCCATTGATTTAGTACCCGGAACTGCACCCATAGCAAAGAGACCCTATAGGATGCCCATCAATGAACTAGTGGAACTCAAGAAGCAAATTCAGGAGCAGTTGGAGAAGGGTTTTATACATCCAAGCTCGTCACCATGGGGAGCCCCCGTGCTCTTCGTAGACAAGAAGGATAGGACCCAAAGGATGTGCATGGACTATAGGTCTCTCAACGAGGTGACAATCAAGAAAAAATACCCTATGCCCCGTATAGAAGACCTATTCGACCAAATGAAAGGAGCCCGAGTGTTCTCCAAGATTGATTTTCGGTCGAGATACTTCCAGCTGAAGATTAAGCCCTCTGATATACCCAAGACTGTCTTTCAAACATGGTATGGTTTGTATGAATATACCGTCATGTCTTTTGGGTTAACAAATGCACCTGCATACTTCATGTATCTTATGAACAAGGTTTTCATGGAGTAATTGGATAAGTTCGTCGTGGTTTTCATCGACGATATTATGGTGTATTCAAAAAGTGAGAAGGAGCATGAAGAACATTTGAGATTGACCTTGCGGAAAATGCGTGAGCATCAATTATATGTCAAGCTTAACAAGTGTCAATTTTGGCTAAAGGAGATATTGTTCCTAGGCCACATTATCTCCGAGGAAGGAGTATCGGTTGATCCCGGAAAGATGGGAGATGTTCTCAAGTGGAACCAACCGCAAAACGTGAGAGATATTCGGAGTTTTCTTGGGATGGCTGGATACTACCGACGCTTCATCAAGGACTTCTCTAAGATAGCAAAACCTATGATGGAGTTGCTAATGAAGGGAAAAGCGTTCCAGTGGACATCAGCGTGCCAAGAGAGTTTTGAGGAACTCAAGAAAAGGCTAACCACAACGCTAGTTTTGGTATTGCCGGACGCAAGCAAGAGCTTTGACATATATTGTGATGCATCAAGACAAAGGCTCGGATGTGTGCTCATGCAAGAAGGACAGGTGGTAGTCTATGCCTCACAATAATTAAAGAAGCACGAGCTTAATTTTCCTACACATGACTTGGAGCTAGCAGCAGTAGTGCATGCATTGAAGAATTGGAGATATTATATCCTTGGTCGTCGATGTGAGATCTATACGGATCATAAAAGCCTCAAGTACATATTCACACAAACGGACTTGAATTTGAGGCAACGTCGATGGTTGGAACTCATCAAAGATTACGATGTTGGAATCAACTACCACCCTGGAAGGGCTAATGTAGTAGCTGATGCATTGAGCCGGAAGGGAGCATGTCACCAACTCACGGTTCGGGAGCTACCACCCAAACTACGCAAGGAGTTTGAACGGTTACTCCTCGGATTCTTGAACAAGATGGAAGTGATGGAACTCCACTCTTCATTGGAGCAAGAGATAAGAGATGGCCAAGCAACGGATGAGGAAATCAAGGAAAGGATCCGACAAGGAATAGAGAAGGATTTCAGGAAAGATGAGAAGGGGACGCTTTGGTTAGGAAAAAGGATTTGTGTGCCTAACGTGAAGCACATCCACGACATGATATTAAAAGAGGCACATAATTCACCTTATTCCATACATCCCGGAAGTAACAAGATGTACAAGGATCTGAAGACTTGTTATTGGTGGGATGGTATGAAGAGGGACATAGCCGAATATGTTGCCCTGTGCGACACATGCAAATTGGGTGAAGGTCGAACATCAAAGACCCGCTGGATTGTTGCAACCCTTGAAGGTACCCGAGTGGAAGTGGGAAGACATCAGTATTGATTTCATCGTCGGATTGCCACGTACTCAGTTGGGTTATGACTCTGTCTGGCTTATCGTGGACCGATTGATGAAAACAGTCCATTTTCTCCCTGTAAGGACCAAGTACAACGTTGCACAATTAGCCGAGTTGTACATGGAGTAGATCGTGTGCCGTCATGGAGTCCCGAGGAGGATAGTCTCAGATCGGGGTTCTCAGTTTAACTCTAGATTTTGGAGGAAGCTGCAGGATGCTATGGGTACACGACTGGATTTTAGCTCCGCTTACCACCCACAGACCGACGGGCAAACGGAAAGAACAAACCAAATTTTGGAGGACATGTTGAGAGCATGTGCCTTGAAATATGGACGTAGTTGGGATAGGAGTTTGCTGTACGCGGAATTCTCCTATTACAACAGCTATCAAGCCAGCTTGAAGATGTCACCTTTTGAAGCATTATATGGCAGACAGTGTAGAACGCCGCTGTTTTGAAATGAGGCCGGAGAAAACCAAGTGTTTGGACCGAAGTGCTACAAGAAGCTGAAAAGCAAGTCCAAACAATACGGGAGAACTTAAAGGCTGCTCAGTCACGACAGAAAGGCTATGCGGACAATAGACGAAGGAAGTTGACTTTCGAAGTAGGAGACTACGTATACCTCAAGATATCACCTATCCGTGGCCAACGACGTTTCAACATCAAGGGCAAGCTAGCACCTCGCTACATTGGGCCATTTAAGATTTTGGACAAGCGAGGAGAAGTAGCCTATCAACTAGAGCTCCCAACGCACCTCTCCAACGTACATGACGTGTTTCATGTATCTCAGCTCAAGAAGTGCTTGAGAGTGCCAGAAGAGCAAGTACCAATGGAAGATCTCAAACTTCAGGAGGACCTGACCTATGCAGAGCACCCTGTCCGAGTTTTGGACGTAAAAGAAAGAGTCACGAGGAACAAAGTGATTCGATGGTGCAAGGTACAATGGAGCCATCACACCAAAGCTGAAGCCACATGGGAGCGTGAAGAAGACCTCAAGATAGAATTCCCTCATTTATTCTATACTATCGAATCTCGAGGGCGAGATTCAATTTAAGGGGGGGGGTAGATTTGTGACACCCTCATTTTCGATTTCTGCATATATTCATGTTTCATAAACATTTTTATAAGATTGAAACAGAGAAGAATCAAAAGATAGCCAAAAGGGGCCAATTCCAGTTTGCCTAGAGCGTCGTAGACATTTTCCGCGGGTCGCTGGCCACGTGGCGTGTCCGGAGCTCATCCCCGCAAATGGGGAGAGGTCCGCCACTAAATTGACTACGTGGCAGGCTCAGGGCTCATCCCCGCAAAAGGAGGAGAGGTCCGACCCCCGTGGGACACGTGTTACCCCCGGAGCTAGCCTCTGCGAAGAAGCGAGGCCAGTCCTACAGGACACGTGTCGGCTGCGGAGCTAGTCGCTGCGGAGAGAAGGGTTTAGTTACACCGGACACGTGTCGACCTCGGAGCTCGTCTCTGAAGAAAAAGGAAGTCCGATGCTACTTGATGCGTGGCATTCTCGGAGCTCACCTCAGAAGAGAGGGGAGGTCCGGAATTGACACATGGCACCCGGAGCCACCTCCGAGGAGTGGGGGGGGGTCCAGAACAGACACGTGGCGTTCGCGGAGCTCGCCTCTGTTGAGTGGGGAGGTCCCGACCCACCAGACACGTGGCGCACGTGGAGCTCGCCTCTGAAGAGAGGGGGGTTCCCGCCCGCCAGGATACATGGCGCACGAGGAGCCCGCCTCTGAGAAAGAGGGGGGTTTCGCTCGCTTGACACGCGGCACAACCGGAGTTCGTCTTTGCGGAAAAGAGAGACCAGGCCCCCGATGGACACGTGGAGCTTCCGGAGCTCATCACCGCGTAAGGACGTGATTCTGAAGCGATTTTTCTTCTGTATGCGTGGGAATCCCCGGTACTGAGGAAACCGACATGACTTCCACAATGTTACCTAATCTGCAAGAAATAAGTTAAGATTCAAAAACAGTTTGAATGGGACTCTTATTCAAAGTCCAATCAGATAAGAACCCTTTGTTTTCCTCTTATAAATAGAACCCGAAACAAACTCCTTGGTCGTAACATCTTCTCTGAGCCGACAAATTAGAAGTCCTAGCCCCAAACTCGCAGAGTAAACCCTTCGCCGGAGTTCAGTCGTGGGAGATCGCCGGAAGAGAGCCCCAATGATCTGTATTACTAGGAGAAGAACCCGAGACCAAGAAGAATGTAAGGTAGGTCTCCATTATCACCTCACGACATCATCACGATTTTTATTCGCATCTGTTTCTTCAATTTCTTTGAAATAGAAGCTTTTTCATGGACAGATCACGTGTTGATCGGTTTGATCTAGATCTTAAGACCAGATCATCGCCACGTCCAAATTTGATCTATACACCTCTGTTTTTCATAAAAACCCCCATACAAACATGCAAGAATACGCACAAACCAAAACTACACCATAGGATTAACATGCATATGCATCATTGCATCTTAAAGTAGAGTTTGTGCATGATATTGATTGCTATGAACCTTGTATATGCGTGATCGAAAATAGAAGGACAAGTTCAGTGAGCTACCTACGACGGACTACAACAACAAGACTTTGAGCAACCGGAACCGCAAGAACAAGGTAAGTGCCCTTTGACCATATTGATCCTATGTTTTGGGAAACTATTTTGTTTTTGCGAAAAGGTGTGTGTGCTGAGTGAAAGATGATAGGAAACCCTTTTATAGGAGTTTACTAGTTTTGGTTAAACCACCTTTGTCGCCAGGGAAGTTTATGAGTCGGGTATGGTTTTTGTTTTATGCTTCGCTGAGTCCATAGAATTGGGAAGCGAGATAGATGTGTCTAGCTAACTGCACTCGTAATGATAATGAGAAATTGATGTTGTTAATAAAAATGGATCGGAGGGAGATCTAGGCAAGCCTGGGTTTGTGAATGAGGTAGCCTGAGATGGTGGTTACTTGTCGTAGATCTAAGTACCGGTTCATGCGAGCACATGCCAGGATAACAGTGTCACCATAAGGCCAAGTATGGGTGCGGCTTAGCTGACTAATTAGGTAAGCTACTAGATTGTTATGGACCGTGGAAGGCGCGGAGAATGGGATTCGAGTGAGGACTGCCCTGGGAACTGCATGGCACAAGAGGGGCCCGTGGGTGGGAAAATTAGAGATTCTAGCCTGCCGATGAACCTTAGTGAATCCATACATCTAGTAGCTCCTTTGTAAAGCCTATTTTGTGATCTCTTGACCATACACCAACGGTTGTGTACTGGTATAATGGAGGTTCTGCAGCCGCCGACGGGTGACGAAATCACAAACTTGTGGGTAAAGTGGTACAAACTCTGCAGAGTCTAAAACTACCATGATAGCCGAGCTTACAGTTATGAGCGTCTGGCCAACTTCCATGATTAGTTGGGATGGTTATTGGTTATGGTTTGTATTTCGGGACTGTTGAGTCCGGGTGATAAGATTTGGTTGCATGACTGTTGAGTCATGGCAATAAGATTGGTCTCGGTGTGAGACGGAATTGTTTATGAGATGAAATGGTAGCGAATACGAGATGATATTCGTGAGTGGTAGTGAATACGAGAAGGTATTCGTGAGCAAGAATAAAGTTGATTAATGTCTGGTTGGGACATAGAAAGTGATCATAATGGAGGTATGATTGGTATTTTAATACATGTTGGGATTACGTTCAGTTAAATTTAAGTTGCTTTTTTATCGTGGTTTTGATAAATAACTTTATTTTCTGCAATGATCCTTTTTATAGCTACCTTGCTGTGAGCTACATGTCATATTTTCCCGCACTTGCTGAGTACATATCATACGAGAAGTGTCCCGTCTCCCTGCATGCAAAGCATGCACTATTGCCAACGGCAGCAGGTACGTTGGGGCGGGGGTTTTGAACAGGAGCGCCCATGTTTGGTCGAGGTGCAGGAGGCAAAGGCACATGAGGTGCTTGTGCAACTGGTCGTTGCTGTGGTGGCTGATTAGTGCGAAAAGCAGGAGTAGGCGATCCATACTGTGGTGCAGCTGGGGGCATGTACCGAGGTCGTACGTTGCTCCCTTATGGCTGGTATGGCATCTTTCTTTTGCCCTCTCGCTCGATCTCTCGGATCTTGCTCTCAACCACTATAACCTTGTCAACCAGCTTATGGAAGTTAGCATAGTCATTGTTGAGGAGCTGAACTTGGATCTCATTGTTCAACCCTCTCATGAACAAGTACTGCTTCCTTTGGTTCGAGTTGACATCTTCGGGCGCATATACCATGACAGTTGCGTGAACTTATTGAGATACTCATTCACGCTTTTCTGTCCTTGGCGGAGACCTTCGAACTCTTGCCTCTTAAGCATCATTACACCAGCAGGGATGTAATGAGATCGGAAACCCTCCTTGAACTCAGTCCAAGTGATCGTCTCCGGGTCGACATGAGCATTGCAAAGAGCGTCCCACCAATCAGCGGCAGCTCCCATAAGTTGGTGCGACGCGAAGAGAACTTTCTCTCGGTCATTGCACTGGATGATGGCAAGCATCTTCTCCATGGACTTCAACATGTCGTCGGCCTCCATGAGGTCATTAGCTTGTGCAAAAGTGGGTGGTCGAGTCCTCATGAACTCTCCCAGTTGGTTGTGAGCCGGTGGTGGTGGCGGTGGTGCAGGAACGGGGTTGTTATTGTTGGCTTGCAACTGACCCAAAATTTGGATCATTATTTACATAAGCTGATTTTGCATAGCCATCAACCGTTTCAGGTTGTTTTCACCAACTCCGGGATGAACAGGAACTTCATCATGGTCCTCTTCTTAGTTGCGGCGGACGTTCCTCCCTTGTCGGCCGGCGTTTCTGTCACACCCGGTTTTTCCAAAGAAACAACCAAGTGAATATCACATGTATGCCAGGATCATTTTCTCATACATGTGATGACAAATAGTGAAGCATCATTTATTACAAGCCAGGTGTCGAATATAAATAAGTCTTACATCACAAATGTCTCAATGGACACTAATGCTTTATCACAAGTAAATAAACTAGCAGCGGAATATTATTCTTTAGGGCTCCATCACAGGCATTGCCCGGGGGTCTTCATGAACCTAAAATCCTTCCTCGGGTCCAAAGTCTTGGTCATTATACACCACCTCATTATCTTGACCTGAGCAGCAATATAAACCAACAAATATGCAAGGTTGAGTACCAATGGTACTCAGCAAGTGTGGGAAAATTATATCATGCATGGCTAGAACAAGGAGAGGTTGAACTCATGGTTAAAGCACTACGCAATTAATACCTATCACCTTAGCTTATTAAGCACCTACGTTACTACACAGGTGAAATGGTCCCAATTTCTCATCCCATCATTGTAATCCAATACCCATAACATCATTACCAATGTTAAGCTCCCCGCTTAACTTCCAAAACCATCAATCCTCTAATCATGAATAAGTCCAGGCCGCTCTTAACCGTGAGCACGGCTGTCAAAACAGTTTTGACTATGCAGAGTTTGTACCACTGTACCCACAAGTAGTGATTTCATCCCCCGTTGCCGGATGGACTAAAAGAACCTCCATTATGCCAGTGGCTACGATCCACATTCACACTTCCCAGGTGTGCAGCCAGGAGATCACTACGAAGCCTTTACAAAGGGATTCCCGACGAGCGTGGGCCCACTGAGGTTTCACCCCTAACAGCATACAAGAGGCTCCAACCCCGCTGCAGTGGCCCCCTCTTGAGCCTTGCGGTTCATATGGTAGTCCAGCTGACACCTACTCCCCGCACATCCAACACACTCATACTACGCCGGGGATACACCTAATTAATTGGCCAAGCTGCCCCATCTCAGCATGTGGTTGGCACTGTAAAGCCGGGTTACATGCTTCATGAACCGGTCCTTAGGATCCAGGCAAGTACTAAACACAAATCCAAGTCTCGTGCACCCAGCACACAACCAAAACATCCAACTTGCCTTGATCCCTACCTCTACATAACTCACAATGTCTCATTCAAGAGTATGGTAATATAAACTGATGATCTCATATCCCAAATATCCCATTCTAAGCATGGCTAAGCATATGCATGTGTATAAATGACACGACAAAATAAATCCCAACCCAAGCTACAAGGAAACAAGGTAATGCAATTCTAGGGAAACTTCCTAGCATGAGTTTCATACTTCATTTGACAATGCAAATAATTCTATCTACACATCCTAGCATAGGATCAAAGTGGTCAAGGACACTTGCCTCCTTCTTGCTGCTCCTGAAATGGGTATTCCTGGTCTTGGAAATGAATAACTTGTTCTTGAACAGGTTCTACTTCATACCATCACACATAGCAAAAGAAAAACAACAATCTATAAGACATAATTCACACTTACACTTCATACAAACCACACATTCACATTTATGAAATTCATTCACCTCTATATGTGTTGTGTTTCAGTTTTAAATAAATTCCTTATATTAAACTACTACACCTTTTCACTACCAGGTATGTATGAAAAGTATTTTTCTTCTCCATTTGTGCCTTCAGAATTTCTACCAACCCTAAACTAAATTCTTTGGATTTTAGAAACTCCATTTATCATTTACTAGTTGCTATATTTTCAGATTTATATTCCTATGCATAATTGTGTATTTTATTATGAAATTAGTAATACACATCATCTAAACAGTATAGGTTCTGGTCCTAAATAATTTAATAACATCTTTTGACCTTGGCTTCTGATGTAGACCATTTCATAATTATTTTCCCTATTTTTCTATAACTATTCTTTACTTAAAAATGTGTCCCTATACTAATAAATGTGAATAATAGATGAAACAGATTTATTTCAGCCCAAAAATATACTTTTATCTCACTCCAAAGTTTTCTAAGTACTGAGAAAGTTTTTAATTAATTTTGACAATTATGTTTGTCCCACTTTTTAATTTTTAAACACTAGTTACATATTCAATTTTCTAAATTAAATACTAAACAGGGTTAAAAAGTAAACTCACCCCATTACAGGGTCTATAATATTATTTTCATAATTTCCAGGGGTCTAGCTACACTTATCAGAAGTGTTTTTCTTAATTTCTATTAAGTCCAGGGGCTAAAACTGGTTTTTAAATGAATTTACATGATTTTCTGGAGTTCTAGGGGCTAGATCTGAAGTTTCCGGGGCTAGCTCTCAATTCCAGAGAACCCCAGGGGGTAGCACGTAAGAATTCCAGTCTTTATAATGCGGGGCTGATGTGGACCGTCCGATTTTAAACCGACGGCTGAGATTATAACATCGAACCGGTACGCGGGGTTTTAAAGTCTACCGTGCGATTTAAAATAAACGGCACACAAGCGGCCACGTCGCTCTGATCGAGCGCGGGCGGCGCTGCCGGCGGCGCACGGCGGTGGGAAGCGGCGATCTCGCCGGAAAGTTTCGGATCCTCGAGAATTCTGCCTAAAACTGTGATCTTATGGCCTGGATCGGTAGAGGGGAGGTCAGAGATCTCACCTCGGGGGTTTTCTCGAGCTCGGGGTCCTGGAAAGTGATCGGCGGCGAGGTCCGAGGCAAAACCACGGCGAAGCTCGTCGGCGCTGCGTTTACACCGTAACTCTCCGAGTTTTCTGCACCTGCAAAGTTCCCCGGAGGCGGTGGATCAAGACCAGCGAGTTAGATCAGAGTTTCCGAGCTTAGATCGGCCAGAATTTACCGGCGAAGTCTCGGTGCTCACCGGAGTGAAAATCGGCGATCGCGTGAGAAGAACTGATCGGGGCTGGGGTTTTTATAGCCGGGGGAGGGCGGTGGGTCAGTTGTGATCGAGTTGGATTCTTCTGGGACCGGAATTCGGGCTGCGGGACGGGTTTTCCGATCGGTTAAGATCGCGCGCGCTCGGGGAAAAGTCCGGGGTCGCGGGGTTAGGGATGACAGGCGGGTCCCACCCGTCTGTGAGAGGCAGCGCGGCGCGCGCGGGGCGGGCTGGCGCAGGGAAGATGGGCCGGCTGGCGGGTTTCGGCCCACTGGCCGGTTTTTTTCCCGTTTCTCTTTTTCTTTTTCCATTTCTTTTCTGTTTTGAGTATAATTTGAATTCCAGTTTGAATTTGAATTTTTGCAAAACATGCAACACGTCAAAAAAATTTTAAATTCCCCTCTGAACATGGTTTAGAGTTTTGAATCAAAATTTGGGGTGTTACAGTTCTACCCCCCTTAAAAGAAATCTCGTCCTCGAGATTGGTGTTTCTAAGAAAACAATTCCGAAAACTGTGCCTTGAGCTCATCTTCCCGTTCCCAGGTGGCTTCCTCTTCTGAGTGATGCTTCCACTGCACCTTGCACATCCGGATTCTTTTATTTCCGGTGAGGCGTTCCATTGTCTCCAAAATCTTGTATGGTTGCTCGGCATAAGACAAATCTTCAGCTACATCCACTTCATTCATGGGTAACACCTCTTCAGGCGTCCTCAGACATTTCTTGAGTTGTGACACATGAAATACATCGTGCACGTCCGATAGATGGACCGGTAACTCTAGTTGGTACGCCACTTCGCCTTTTCTTTCCAAAACTTGAAAGGGTCCGATGTATCGAGGTGACAACTTCCCTTTCACCTTGAACCGACGAAGTCCTCTGATAGGGGACACCTTGAGATAAACATAGTCTCCCACGTTGAAAACGAGCTCTCTTCTTCGTACATCAGCATAGCTCTTTTGGCGTGTTTGTGCTATCCTCAAATTGTTGCGAATCTCCCTCACCTTTGCCTCGGCTTCTTGTAGCACTTCTGGACCAAACACTTTACTTTCTCCTGTTTGGTTCCAAAATAGGGGAGTTCTGCACTTCCTTCCATACAAAGCTTCAAACGGTGACATCTTCATACTAGCTTGATAACTGTTGTTATAGGAAAACTCCGCATACGGTAAGTTCTTGTCCCAACTCCTATTGTTTTTGAGAGCACATGCCCTTAACATATCTTCAAGGATCTGATTGGTTCTCTCCGTCTGCCCGTCAGTTTGGGGATGATAGGCAGAGCTGAAATTCAGATGGGTTCCCATGGTTTCTTGCAACTTTTGCCAAAACCTCGAGGTGAACTGTGTCCCTCGATCCGACACAATCTTCTTTGGCACTCCATGGTAACACACGATCCTTGACATGTACAATTCTGCCAATTTGGATCCGCTGTAGCTTTCTTTCACAGGGATGAAATGAGCTACCTTGGTTAGCCTATCAATAATGACCCATATTGAATCATACCCGGATTGGGTCCTAGGCAATCCCACGACAAAATCCATGCCGATTTCTTCCCATTTCCATTCAGGCACTTTGAGTGGTTGCAATAATCCCGCGGGTCGTTGATGTTCAGCTTTCACCAACTGACATGTGTCACATAGGGCAACATGTTCCGCGACATCTCGCTTCATGCCATACCACCAATACCTGCTTTTGAGGTCCTGATACATCTTCGTACTCCCAGGATGAATGGAATAGTCAGAATCGTGAGCCTCCTTCAAAATTAATTCACGGATCTCCTTTACTTCTGGCACACAGATCCTTTTCCCGTGCCACACCGTTCCCTGTTCATCCTCTCTAAAACCAGGAGCTTTATTTTCCTTTATGAGCTGTCTGATCTCTTGTATCTTCTCATCATTCTTTTGGCCCTCGCGTATGTCTTGCTCGAGTGTGGAGTCCACTTCCATGGCGATGGCTTCACCACTATTTACTAGACATAGATTGAGTCTTATAACCTCGTCCTTCAATTCTGCAGGCATGTCCTTCAAACTCAACTTATTGACCTGCACTTTCCGACTCAAAGCATCGGCCACGACGTTTGCTTTCCCGGGATGATAGTTGATGCCCACATCAAAGTCATTGATTAGCTCTAACCATCTCCTTTGTCTGAGGTTGAGATCTGGCTGTGTGAATATGTACTTCAAACTCTCATGATCCGTATATATCTCTGTCCTCTTCCCCATCAAATAGTGCCGCCAAATTTTCAACGCGTGTACCACTGCAGCTAGTTCTAGGTCATGTGTAGGATAGTTCTTCTCATGCTTCCGAAGCTGCCGGGATGCATAAGCCACGACATGTCCTTCTTGCATGAGAACACATCCCAACCCATTTCCAGAGGCATCGCAGTACACTGTGAAATTCTTCTGCATGTCTGGCATAACCAACACTGGGGCTGTTGTCAATCTCTTCTTTAGCTCCTGAAAGCTCGTATCGCACTGTGGCGTCCAGGTGAATGTGATTCCCTTTTCCAACAGTTTGGTGAGAGGTCTCGAGATCTTAGAGAATCCCTCAATAAACCGTCGATAGTATCCGGCCAATCCCAAAAAGCTTCGAACTTCCCCGACATTTTCAGGGGTCTTCCACTTCTGGATATCCTCGATTTTGGCGGGATCTACGGAGATTCCTCCCTCCGAGATTATATGTCCTAAAAAGGGAACTCTCTTCAGCCAAAACTCACACTTGCTCAACTTGGCATATAGTTGGTGTTCTCTCAACCTCTGCAACACCAACCTTAGATGTTTCTCATGTTCTTCTTCATCTTTGGAGAAGACGAGAATATCATCTATGAAAACCACCACAAATTTGTCCAGATATTCCATGAATACCTTGTTCATGAGATACATGAAATATGCCGGGGCATTGGTTAGCCCGAAAGGCATGACAGTGTATTCATACAGTCCGTACCGAGATACGAAAGCTGTCTTGGGAATATCAGATTGCCTTATCTTGAGTTGGTGGTACCCCGACCTGAGATCAATTTTTGAGAACACACAAGCTCCCCTCAACTGATCGAACAAGTCTTCAATGCGGGACAATGGGTACTTGTTCTTTATGGTTACCTCATTCAAGGCACGGTAATCCACGCATAACCTTTGGGTTCCGTCTTTCTTAGTCACAAATATCACCGGAGCTCCCCAGGGTGAGGAACTAGGGCGAATATACCCCTTCCCCGTCAATTCTCTCAAATGATCCTTGAGCTCTTCTAGCTGCTTGGAGTCCATTCGATAAGGTCTCTTGTATATCGGGGCTGTTCCCGGTACTAGCTCAATTGCGAATTCCACGTCACGGTCGGGAGGCATACCTGGCAATTCCTCCGGAAAAACATCTGGATATTCCCTGATAGTCCTGATTTCCTCAACTTTCACCTCCACTTGATTTAATTTAATGTCCCTCCTAGGCTCGTGTATCGTTATGAACTTTACTCTTGTGCCATTGGGGTGAGTTAGTTCCACCGTTCTGGTCGAACAATGGATGATTCCTTTATGTTTGGTCAACCAATCCATACCCAAAATAATATCTATCCCTTGTGAATCTATCACTATGAGGTTAGCTGTAAATACTACCCCATTAATGTCTAGGCTCACTTTGGGACACACTTGTCTTGTCCTTATTTCTCCACCTGGAGAGTTTACCGCTAGCATATGGTTCATTTGTGTGGTTGCTAGGTCATGCTTCTTAACAAACCCTTGAGCAATGAACGAGTGGGTAGCACCAGAATCAAACAGCAGAGTTGCAAGGTGTAAATTGGCAGGAAACTTACCAACTACCACGTCGGGTGCCTCTTGTGCTTCCTCCATAGTGACGTGGTTCACCCGTCCTCTCATTACATTCTGCTGCTGTGGCGGCGCAGGCTTCTTCTTTGGGCATTTATGGGCGTAGTGCCCCACTTCACCACAGCTGAAACATTGCACCCCAATCTTAGATGCTTGACCCTTGTTGTCTTGGGGTTGGTTTGGGGGTCCTTGCACTGCTGGTCGAGGTGGATATGCGGGGCGAGGCTGCTGCACAAACTGACGTGGCGGCTGTGCTGGTGCTGCGGGAGGTCTGTAGTTTGGGTTGTACCCCCTTGGTGCTGAATAGGGTACCGCAGCACGGCTCGTCTGCCCCGTAGGTTGCTGCATCATACGTGGGCGGGTGTTGCTCCCTGAGGCTTGATGTGACCACCCAGCCTTCCTCTTATTCTCATTTTCCAGGGCCTTTAGCTTCCTTTCCACCACAAATGCTCTGTCCACCATCTTTTGAAAGCTTTCATACTCATTGGAGGACATTGCACACTGCATCTCTGCGGTAAGTCCTTCCACGAAACAATCTTGTTTCTGCGCATCAGTCTCTATGTCTCGTGGAGCATAACGGGATAGTTGAGTAAATTTAGTGAGGTATTCCCTCACAGTCATGTTTCCCTGCTGCAGTCCCAAAAATTCCTTCCTCTTGTTTTTGAGTTCACCTCTTGGGATGTAATGGTTGCGGAAACTACGCTTGAACTCGTCCCAAGTGATGTTCTCAGGGTCATGATGGGCGGCCACGTAGGCGGTCCACCAATCAGCAGCAGGTCCATTCAATTGATGAGAGGCAAACAGCACCCTCTCGTACCCTTGGCATTGTATTATCCTCATCTTACTTTCAATGGTCTTCAGCCAATCATCTGCCTCCAGAGGTTCAGCAGCACTTGCAAACTTGGGAGGTTGAGTTCCTAGAAACTCACTCAACCTTGGTTGGCGTGGTGCAGCTTGTGGAGGTGGAACTTGATGCAAGTTGGCCACCACTTGAGTCAAGTTCTGGATGAGCTGATTTTGATTCTCCAGCATTTGGTGGAGAGGATCAACTTCTTCACGGCGACCACCCCTGTCCTGGCCTCCAGAAAGATGAGGGTTACATGCCTCATCATTGTTGTTGGCGGGGTTGGCAGCACGTCCTTTTCCTCTTCCGGCCATCTGGCAGAATCAACAAATGTTAATTTGATATCATTTAGTATCATCTTACTACTTTCATTTGTTGGTGCTTTGAGGTGTTGAGTCTTTGTTAAAATTTTACGAGGGTTTATATCTCACACCAAATAAATGCACTATTATTTCCTGTGGGTTCACACACCAAAGCAAAACAATCTGAAGACGAGGCTGTGGACAATTGCTCATGGCTTCCACAACTCACGTCACACACCAAGCATTATCACACCATTAACTACGTAACGACTCGACTACTCGACCTCTTGCTAGCTAGGGGAAAGACTCTACACTACTCGTCCTCTTGAGCTGGCTCCTCGGGATCTTCCTCCTCATTTCGGCTACCTTCTGACTCTACTTTGGGTGGGGAGGCTGCTGGTGGAGAAGTGCGACGACGCCTGAGTGCTCGGCGATCTGGGGAGTCAGGAGTCCATGTATCATTCACGGTGACACACAGTTCATTCCCATCTCCTCTTTCCCTCGCCTTTAAGCAGGCTCGCAGCAACGCCTCTGTTTCCTTCAGGGTGTCTCGGACATCCTGAAGCTCTTGTTGACACTCCTGCAGTCGAGTGCTGAGCATAGCAGCATCCTCCAAGCACAAGTCCATGTGCTCATGGGAAGTCCCTTGCTGCACCGGTGGGTACTTGTACTCCGTGGTACCACTCTCACGTTGGAGGACATACATGTACTCAGTTTTGTCCAAGTGGCGACGATAGATGTGACTCTGGCAGGTGATGGCCTCCCAGGTGACATCTTTCTCCGCGTCAACTTGTGTTGCTCGACAAGCTGGAGAGTGGTGAATCTTAAGCAGTTGATTCTCGTGTATAATCCTCATCTCCGAACTCCATTCTTCCCTCTTCTCACGGATGGTCCTGGTGGAGTTATAGTGGATGATTAGCTTGCCCGTATTGCCGGCGGCTTCGAGCATACGTCGAAGACGGCGCAACAAATCTCCTACTGCCAATCCGTAGGAAAGGTACGTCACTGGACGACTCTCCTCCCTTTCGGCAAGGGCCACTACGGGAACTCTCCCTCCTGTGGACTTGCGAGCGGTGAGAATCATGCGAACCATCTAAAACAAAAAGAATTTAAATTTAGGTTAGATAAACTTTTTTAAACAAAAATCCCATTTTGAATGAAAATTTGGGGTAAGATGAAGAAAATGACTCCTTAAATAACACTTTTCCACCCACACCTTGGAAAATAGTTTTTAAGAAAATAGGACCCTTAACTACGTCCATTTCTACCTAGGTCCACGTTCCTACGGGCAACCTTGGCTCTGATACCACCTCTGTCACACCCGGTTTTTCCAAAGAAACAACCAACTGAATATCACATGTATGCCAGGATCATTTTATCATACATGTGATGACAAATAGTGAAGCATCATTTATTACAAGCCAGGTGTCGAATATAAATAAGTCTTACATCGCAAATGTCTCAATGGACACTAATGCTTCATCACAAGTAAATAAACTAGCAGCGGAATATTATTCTTTAGGGCTCCATCACAGGCGTTGTCCGGGGGTCTTCATGAACCTAAAATCCTTCCTCGGGTCCAAAGTCTTGGTCATTATACACCACCTCATTATCTTGACCTGAGCAGCAATATAAACCAACAAATATGCAAGGTTGAGTACCAATGGTACTCAGCAAGTGTGGGAAAATTATATCATGCATGGCTAGAACAAGGAGAGGTTGAACTCATGGTTAAAGCACTACGCAATTAATACCTATCACCTTAGCTTATTAAGCACCTACGTTACTACACAGGTGAAATGGTCCCAATTTCCCATCCCATCATTGTAATCCAATACCCATAACATCATTACCAATGTTAAGCTCCCCGCTTAACTTCCAAAACCATCAATCCTATAATCATGAATAAGTCCAGGCCGCTCTTAACCGTGAGCACGGCTGTCAAGACAGTTTTGACTCTGCAGAGTTTGTACCACTGTACCCACAAGTAGTGATTTTATCCCCCGTTGCCGGGTGGACTAAAAGAACCTCCATTATGCCAGTGGCTACGATCCACATTCACACTTCCCAGGTGTGCAGCCAGGAGATCACTACGAAGCCTTTACAAAGGGATTCCCGACGAGCGTGGGCCCACTGAGGTTTCACCCCTAACAACATACAAGAGGCTCCAACCCCGCTGCAGTGGCCCCCTCTTGAGCCTTGCGGTTCATATGGTAGTCCAGCTGACACCTACTCCCCGCACATCCAACACACCCATACTACGCCGGGGATACACCTAATTAATTGGCCAAGCTGCCCCATCTCAGCATGTGGTTGGCATTGTAAAGCCGGGTTACATGCTCCATGAACCGGTCCTTAGGATCCAGGCAAGTACTAAACACAAACCCAAGTCTCGTGCACCCAGCACACAACCAAAACATCAAACTTGCCTTGATCCCTACCTCTACATAACTCACAATGTCTCATTCAAGAGTATGGTAATATAAACTGATGATCTCATATCCCAAATATCCCATTCTAAGCATGGCTAAGCATATGCATGTGTATAAATGACACGACAAAATAAATCCCAACCCAAGCGACAAGGAAACAAGGTAATGCAATTCTAGGGAAACTTCCTAGCATGGGTTTCATACTTCATTTGACAATGCAAATAATTCTATCTACACATCCTAGCATAGGATCAAAGTGGTCAAGGACACTTGCCTCCTTCTTGCTGCTCCTGAAATGGGTATTCCTGGTCTTGGAAATGAATAACTTGTTCTTGAACAGGTTCTACTTCATACCATCACACATAGCAAAAGAAAAACAACAATCTATAAGACATAATTCACACTTACACTTCATACAAACCACACATTCACATTTATGAAATTCATTCACCTCTATATGTGTTGTGTTTCAGTTTTAAATAAATTCCTTATATTAAACTACTACACCTTTTCACTACCAGGTATGTATGAAAAGTATTTTTCTTCTCCATTTGTGCCTTCAGAATTTCTACCAACCCTAAACTAAATTCTTTGGATTTTAGAAACTCCATTTATCATTTACTAGTTGCTATATTTTCAGATTTATATTCCTATGCATAATTGTGTATTTTATTATGAAATTAGTAATACACATCATCTAAACAGTATAGGTTCTGGTCCTAAATGATTTAATAACATCTTTTGACCTTGGCTTCTGATGTAGACTATTTCATAATTATTTTCCCTATTTTTCTATAACTATTCTTTACTTAAAAATGTGTCCCTATACTAATAAATGTGAATAATAGATGAAACAGATTTATTTCAGCCCAAAAATATACTTTTATCTCACTCCAAAGTTTTCTAAGTACTGAGAAAGTTTTTAATTAATTTTGACAATTATGTTTGTCCCACTTTTTAATTTTTAAACACTAGTTACATATTCATTTTTCTAAATTAAATACTAAACAGGGTTAAAAAGTAAACTCACCCCATTACAGGGTCTATAATATTATTTTCATAATTTCCAGGGGTCTAGCTACACTTATCAGAAGTGTTTTTCTTAATTTCTATTAAGTCCAGGGGCTAAAACTGGTTTTTAAATAAATTTACATGATTTTCTGGAGTTCCAGGGGCTAGATCTGAAGTTTCCGGGGCTAGCTCTCAATTCCAGAGAACCCCAGGGGGTAGCACATAAGAATTCCAGTCTTTATAATGCGGGGCTGACGTGGACCGTCCGATTTTAAACCGACGGCTGAGATTATAACATCGAACCGGTACGCGGGGTTTTAAAGTCTACCGTGCGATTTAAAATAAACGGCACACAAGCGGCCACGTCGCTCTGATCGAGCGCGGGCGGCGCTGCCGGCGGCGCACGGCGGCGGGAAGCGGCGATCTCGCCGGAAAGTTTCGGATCCTCGAGAATTCTGCCTAAAACTGTGATCTTATGGCCTGGATCGGTAGAGGGGAGGTCAGGGATCTCACCTCGGGGGTTTTCTCGAGCTCGGGGGTCCTGGAAAGTGATCGGCGGCGAGGTCCGAGGCAAAACCACGGCGAAGCTCGTCGGCGCTGCGTTTACACCGTAACTCTCCGAGTTTTCTGCACCTGCAAAGTTCCCCGGAGGCGGTGGATCAAGACCAGCGAGTTAGATCAGAGTTTCCGAGCTTAGATCGGCCAGAATTTACCGGCGAAGTCTCGGTGCTCACCGGAGTGAAAATCGGCGATCGCGTGAGAAAAACTGATCGGGGCTGGGGTTTTTATAGCTGGGGGAGGGCGGTGGGTCAGTTGTGATCGAGTTGGATTCTTCTGGGACCGGAATTCGGGCTGCGGGACGGGTTTTCCGATCGGTTAAGATCGCGCGCGCTCGGGGAAAAGTCCGGGGTCGCGGGGTTAGGGATGACAGGCGGGTCCCACCCGTCTGTGAGAGGCAGCGCGGCGCGCGCGGGGCGGGCTGGCGCGGGGAAGCTGGGCCGGCTGGCGGGTTTCGGCCCACTGGCCGGGTTTTTTCCCGTTTCTCTTTTTCTTTTTCCATTTCTTTTCTGTTTTGAGTATAATTTGAATTCCAGTTTGAATTTGAATTTTTGCAAAACATGCAACACGTCCAAAAATTTTTAAATTCCCCTCTGAACATGGTTTAGAGTTTTGAATCAAAATTTGGGGTGTTACAGTTTCCTCTCACCATCTTTGAGTAGAATTAGATAGAATAGTGGTTTAGAAGTTTAGATGGATCCCCCTAACTATATGCATCAAGGTGGATAGACTATATATATTAGCCCATATGAGGATGTGAACAAGTGGCGAGACATCTCACACCTCTTTCTACTTATATGTGGATATGGACAATGCTTGAGACGTCCCACAACTCACACTAAGCACACAAGCACAAACAATCATCACAAAGGTTCACACAACTTCTATTCAATGCTTATTCAATGAGGGTCCTATGTGGTTTGGGGTGATACCAATCTGTGATCCAACTATGGCTTCTCCTAGGCTTGCATCCTATGTCAAGGTGGTTCCAATGCCAATCTATGCATCCTACGCTTGCATCCTATGGTCAGCGTGGCTTCTAATACCAATCTGTTACTAGGAGTGCGTCCTACAGTCAACGAGGTTCAGCTACCAATCTGTGATCGTTCTAGGTTTGTGGCCTACAGTCAACCGTGGTATCTTGGTATAATCTGTGGATTGTATCAATCTGTAACTAAGCATGGCAGTTTTAATATCAATCTGTGACCTATCTAGGCTGTGTGATCTACGGTCAACCCGTGGCAGGTTGATACCAATTTGTGTTTTCTATCTAGGCGTATAACCTACCGTCAACCCGTGGCTCTAATACCAATCTGTGATGCTCCAGTTCTGTCGAAAAACCACGGAAGCTGGAACTGATGCATATGTGTGCCCAGAATGTTCATCACATATACACATATCATCCACAAACTGAATTTCAGAATATATATAATCACGAATGACAGTGTGTTATTACAATGTTTCATGAGTCTTGGACTCATGCTAGCAGCGGAAGTCTTAATCTAGCAGCGGAAGTCTTTATTCTATTCTGACAGCGGAAGTCTTCTAACTAGTGCAGAAGCAAACTAAGCAGCAGCAGCGGCTCCATCTCTACTCCATCCCACAGGAAAGGTTGAGGACATATTACACGCCTAATCCTCCACTTGGTCTTCATAGTATTCTTCTCCTATTACTGATGATGAATTAATAATGCAAGTTTGAGTACAATGATGTACTCAGCAAGTGCGGGAAAATATGATATGTGGCTCACAACAAGGGAGGTATAAAAAGGCTCATCGCAGAAAGCAAAGTTTATTTCTCAAAACACGATAAAAACAGCAACTTAGCTTTAAGTGAATGTAATCCCAACATGTATTAAACTACCAACATACCTCCATTATGTTTCATCCCTTTCCATGTCTCAACCGGAAATTAATCTTTTTCATCTTTGCTCACGAATACCTTCTTGTATTCGCTACCATCTCACGAGTACCATCTTGTATTCGCTACCATTTCATCTCATAAACAATTCCTCTCACACCGAGACCAATCTCGTTGTCATGACTCAACAGTCATGCAACCAATCTTATCACCCAAACTCAACAGTCCCGAAAACCAAACAATAACAAAACCAATAACCAAAACCGAACCATCCAAATACCATCCAAACCATCCCAAAAACCATACCAACTAATCATGGAAGTTGGCCAGGCGCTCGTGACCGTAAGTTTGGCTATCATGATAGTTTTACACTCTGTAGAGTTTTTACCACTTTACCCACAAGTTTGTGATTTCGTGACCCATCGGCGACTGCAGAACCTCCATTATACCAGTACACAACCGTCGATGTATGGTCAAGAGATCACAAAATAACCTTTACAAACGGGCTACTAGATGTATGGAGTAACTAAGATTTCACCGCAGGCTAGAATCTCCAATTCTCCCACCCACGGGCCCCCTCTTGTGCCATGCAGTTCCCAGGGCACTCCTCACTCGACTCCCATTCTCCGCACCTTCCACAATCTATAACAATCTAGTAACTTACCTAATTACTCAGCTAAGCCGCACCCATACTTGGCCTTGTGGTGGCACTGTTATCCTGGAATGGCTCGCATGAACCGGTCCTTAGATCTACGACAAGTAACCACCATCTCATTCTACCTCATCCTGAAAGTGCATCTAGATAATCCCCGGTGTTTTGGTTGATTGATGATGATAATTAAGATGCTAATAAGTTTCTACTGAGTATGAGCACAGGTGTTTATCAAAGAAATGGATATGGAGTCTCTCAAGAAGCAAAAGGAAAAGAAGAAGACTTGAAAGAGTATAAAATATCATTTTTCTATTAATCTTCACATTTTTCTAGTTGTGTATAGGGTCTTCTCTTTTAGAGTGCTTGAGAATCACTAGAGAGCTCAAACAAAGGATAGAACGTTAGAATCATGAGACGAAGTAGTCATAGATATGAAGAAAAGGGAAGATCGGACTTGTCCGGACAAATGGCCGGACTAGTCCGTTCATACCCGGACTAATCCGTTTTAGACCGGATAAAAAGTCTCTGAGTGAGTTCGGACTTGTCCGTCCTAGGCCGGACTAGTCCGGTTATCATGCGAGTCAGAGACGTTATGAGACTAAGTCTTAGAGGGCCGGACTAGTCCGCCCAAGAGGCCGGACTAGTCCGCTAAGCGGACTAAGCCGCCGTTGTCTGGAGAAGAAGTCTCTGAGTGACATCGGACTAGTCCGCTCCTTGGACCGGACTAGTCCGTTCTCTTCAGACTATTCCGATTTAGGATGGAACAAAGGTTCCTACGCGAGCTCGGACTAGTCCGAAGTTGGCCGGACTAGTCCGCAGCCCTAGATTAGAGAGTTCTTAGACTAAGTCTGGTAAGACCGGACTAGTCCGCCCTTGGGGCCGGACTAGTCCGCCCATACCAGACTAATCCGTTCTCATACGGAACAAAAGTTCCTGATAGAGATCGGACTAGTCTGCTCTTGGCCGGACTAGTCCGGGGATTCATGACCGTTTGAATTCAACGATCACTAAAACTTTATTTGGTAAGCTGTGACGTGAGTGGTCCCTCAAGATCGGACTAGTCCGAGGTTGGGACAGGACTAGTTCGGACTTTAGTTGGTAACGGCTAAATGCCGGGATTTCTATAAAAGGAGACCCCCCCCCCGGCTGAGAATTGAGTAGACACGAACCCAAGCGCTGAAAACTCATTCCTAGAGCTCTTCTAAGCCTCTTTCCTCACCTTCTAGACCCCTAAGATCGGATCTTAAGGAGTTAGTGGTTTTTTGTGAAAGGAAAGACGTGGTGACCGACGTTTTGAGCTCTCGGTTTGATTCCTTTGCACTCTAACTGTTATTTTGAGTTTTTAACAGTTGTACTTTGAATTCTAGAACTACTTGGTTGGTGTAGGGAGCCTCAAAGTGTGAGTAGCCCCTAAGATCATTGTACTCACATTCGATTGATAGTGAGAAAGCCCGGGCTTGATCTTGGTGATCGCTCGGTGAGGGAAGGTTTGGAAAAGACCCGGTCCTTGGTGGACTCCTCAACAAGGACGTAGATTCCTGTGTGGAATCGAACCTCGGGATAAATCGTGTCTCTTGGTTTCTCTACTATTTAAATTGCTCACTAGAATTATTTGTCAAGCTTTCATTGTGTTATTTCCCGCAAATTGTTCTATTATTTTGCAATCTAATCATTCTCAATTAATTAGTGATATCATTTGACTACCACATATTTTCCGCTCAAACAAACTTAAAAGGAAATCTAAAACACAAATTAGGCTTAGACCGGACTATTCCGACCTCAGACCGGACTAGTCCGGCCTGCTCTGGTTTTATCCGCTGTTTATTTAAATTTTAGTTTTTATTAGCCTATTCACCCCCCCTCTAGGCAACTTTCAATTGGTATCAGAGCCTAACTCTTCGCAAAAGCTTAATCGCTTGGAGAGGAGATGGGGGACAAGGTCGGTAGCCAAATTGATCTCAACAAGGGAAAAGGAGCAAGTTCGAGCAACTTTGAAGAACAAGGTTCTAACCCATCTCCCGCAGTTGCTCCTCCACAAGACGTTACAAGCTCAGAAGAAGATGAAGAAGTTCTTCGTCTCATGACACTCCTCAAAAAGAAAAAAGGAGGAGGCTAAAAAGAAAAAGAAGGAGAAGTTAGAGAAGAAACTCAAGAGTAGTCAACAAGACTACTCGCGATATCCTTTTAACTATGAACGATTAAATTCTTATTCCAGTTATTTATCAATTCCTCTAGGCAAACCACCTCACTTTGATAGAACTAATATACAATGTGGAAACAAAACATGAAGTTGCATCTAATTTACTTAAACCCAAGTCTTTGGCATGTGGTATGTACAGGTATAGATATCCCCGAAGACGAGGATGAACTCACTCTAGAACAAGAACAACAAATCCATCATAATGCACAAGCAGCAGCCGTGCTCAACTCATCTTTGAGCATTGAAGAATTTAATAAGATAGATGGGTTGGAGCTCACCAAAGATATTTGGGACACCCTCAAGAACGCACATGAAGGAAACTGATCCGTGAGAGAAGCTAAGATTGAGATGATAGAAGGAGAGCTTGGAAGGTTCGCCATGGAAGAAGGCGAAACATCTCAAGAAATGTACAACCGACTCAAAACTCTTATCAACAAGAGTCGGGCGTACGGATGCAAGAAATGGAATGACCATGAGGTGGTTAAAAGAATGATAACAGCATTTATGCCTTGCAATGTGACCCTATGCACCTTAATCCGGGAAAGTCCAAACTTTCATTTGATGACTCCGGATGAAGTGCTAGGGAAGATCATTAACCATGAGATGATGGAGAAGGAAGCCCAACACGTCAATGACTTAGCCAAGATCACTTCATCCAAGAAGAAGGCCATTGCTCTCAAGGCCACATCCAAGTCCAAGGCAAAAGAAACATAACTCACAAGTGAAGATGAAGAAAGTGATGATGAGAGCACAGACATGGATGATGAAGAAATAGCGTTCTTCATCAAAAGATTCAAAAGGTTGATGAGGAGAAGAAGCCATCACTATGAGAACAAGAGGAAAGACAAAGGCAAGTCAAGAACAAAGAAGACTTGCTACAACTGTGGAGAACATGAGAATTTCATTGTGAACTGCCCCCACAGCAAGGAAGATGACAAGAGAAAGAAGAAGGATGGGAAGCCGCAAGACAAGAAATTCTTCACAAAGAAGAAGACATATGGACAAGCCCACATCGGAGAAGAATGGGACTCAAATGAAGAATCCTCCTCCGAAGATGAAGAAAAAGTGGCAACCGTAGCCATCAAGAGGTCAACCATGAAGAAATCACTCTTGCGAAACAAGGGTGATTGGAAGAGCCGAAGTCACACATGCCTCATGGCAAAGGAAGGAAAGCGCAAGGTAATAACTAAACATTCTAAGTTACATATTGAAGATGATAGTGACTTTGATAGTAGCAGTGAAAACGAATTCATGTTTAGAGGATTAAACAAAAAGGTTATAGCTAAAATGAAAATGCTATCGGATGAAATATTTGAACAAGAAAAGCTTCTCAACCAACAAGAAGAATTGCTTATCCTTGAAAAGGAAAGAAACCTTGAGATTGAGAAACCTCTTGAACTTGAGAGAGAAAAGTGTAGAACACTTGAAAGCGAACTTGCCATGAGCAAGGAGACATGCGTTCAGCTTAAAAGTGAGACTGTAGCGCTTCAAGATAAACTTGTAAGCTTGACCAAAGCTCACAAGAATCTTGAAGCACAACTTGACTCACTTAAGTCAAGCGTCCCAATTAATTCATCCTCTAAAAGCTCTCTCTCAACAAAGATAGAATCCAAAACTAAAACTTGCAAATGTGCTAGCATTGTCTTAAACTTAAAAAATAAGCTCAAAGAGGCACAAAGTAAGAATACACACAAGAGTGGGATCTTTGATAAAGAAAAAAATCAAATATGCACGTAGTGCATACACAATCACAAGATCTCCCTTCATCAAAGATGGACTTGGATATACTAGGGGAGGAAAGCAAAATGCTAGAATCCTTAAAAACAATAGCAAATTCGTAGCCTTCGTGAAAGAAAACTCAAGTAAAGACGAGAGTAATAACCTTGCATCTACCTCACATAAGATTACCAAAAATGTAAAATCTATAGTATTTCATAATTTTGATACATTTTATGTTCTTATGAAAAGCAAGTATGGTAAAATTTATGCAAAATATGTTGGGCCACTCCACAAGAGTCCAAAAACTTGTGTGTGGGTGACCAAATGCCTAATAACTAACCTCAAAGGACCCAACAAAGTTTTGGTACCTAAGAACAATGTTTAAATTGTTTTGCAGGCCTACTCCTCTGGTGGCACTAAATGGGTGCTAGATAGTGGGTGCACTAACCATATGACCGGAGAGAGGAAAATGTTTGTTGAGTATGAAGAAAATGATGATCCAAATGAAGACATCTATTTTGGTGACAACAGCCAAGGAAGTGTACTAGGTATTGGTAAAATCACAATCTCTTCTCAATACTTTCTTTCATATGTTATACACGTTGAATCATTGGATTATAACCTATTGTCCATATCTCAACTATGTGAGAAAGGTTATAATTGTTTGTTTACTAACAAGGATGTGATTGTCTCTAGAAGAAGTGATAACTGTAACACCTCAAAAATCTTGTTAAGAACCTAAATCATGTTAAGAGGGGAATTTAAAATTTTTTGGACGTGTTGCATGTTTTGCAAAAATTCAAATTCAAACTGGAATTCAAATTAAACTCAAAACAAAAAAGAAATAGAAAAAGAAAAAGGAAAACAGAAAACAAAAACGGCCAGTGGGCCGAAACCCACCAGCCGGCCCACCCAGCAACCGCGCCAGCCCGCAGCCGCGCGCGCTGTTTCCTTCCGCTGATAGGTGGGACCCGCCAGCTCGTCTTCTACCTCGCGCCGCGCCGGACTCCCTCTCACCCGAATCAAAACCGATCGGGGTTTCTGCGTATCCCCGCTGAATTCTGTTCGTAGGCGACGCGGACTTGATCTAAACCACCCCGCCGCCTTTCCCCATCTATAAAAACCCCGGCCTCGTTCTGTTTTTCCCACGCGATCCGCCGATTTTCCTCCGGTGAGAACCGAGACTTCTCTGGCGAATTCTGGCCGATCTAAGCTCGGAAATTCCGATCTAACTCGCTGGTCTTGATCCACCGCCTCCGGGGAACCTTGCAGGTGCAGAAAACTCGGTGACTTGCGGTGTAAACACAGCGCCGACGAGCCTCGCCGTGGTTTCACCTCGGACCTCGTCGCCGATCGCTTTCCAGGACCTCCGAGCTCAAGAAAACCCCCGAGGTGAGATCCCTGACCTCCCCTCTACCGATCTATGCCATAAAATCACAGTTCTAGGGAGAATTCTCGAAGATCCGAAAGGCTCCGGCGAGATCGCCGCTTCCCGCCGCCGTGCGCCGCCGGCAGCGCCGCTCGCGTTCGATCAGAGCGACGTGACTGCTTGTGCGCCGTTTATTTTAAATCGCACGGTAGGGTTTAAATCCCCGCGTACCGGTTCGACGTTATAATCTCAGCCGTCGGTTTTAAATCGGACGGTCCACGTCAGCCCCGCGTTATAAAGACTAGAAATCTTACGTGCTACCCCCTGGGGTTCTCGGGAAATAAGAGCTAGCACTAGAAACTTCTGATCTAGCCCCTGGAACTTCAGAAAATCATGTAAATTCATTTAAAAATCAGTTTTAGCCCTGGACTTAATAAAAATTAGCAAAACCCCTCTGATAAGTGTAGCTAGACCCCTGGAAATTCTGAAAATAATATTATAGACCCTGTAGTGGGGTGAGTTTACCTTTTTAGCCCTATTTAGTATTTAATTTAGGAAATTGAGTATGTGGCTAGTGTTTAAAAATTAAAAATTGGGACAAACATATTGTCAAAATTTAATTAAAGACTTTCTCAGTATTTAGGAAACTTTGGAGTGAGATAAAAACATATTTTGGGCTGGATTGAGTCTGTTTAATTTATTATTCACTTTTAGAGACACAATTTTTAAGTAAAGAGTAGTTCTAGAAAATAGGGAAAATAATTGTAAAATAGTTTACATCAGAGGAAAAGGTTAAAAATATATTAGTAAATATTTTAGATCAGAATTTATTCTGTTTAGATGATGTGTCTTGTTATTTTTATAATAAAGTTCACACTTAGGCATAGGAAATAAATCTGAAAATATAGCAACTCATAAATGATAAATGGAGTTTCTAAAATCCAAAGAATTCAGTTTAGGGTTGGTAGAAATTATGAAGACACATATGGAGAAGGAAAATACCTTTCATGCATACTAGGTAGCTAAAAGGTGTAGTAATTGAATATAAGGAATTTATTTAAATTGGAAACTCATATATATAGTATGTAAGTATAAATGTGAACACAAAAGTAGGAATCATATACATATGATCAAAAGTGCATGCAAGCCACCAATCAACACACATAGAGTAACCACAACACATATAATTGTGAATGACTTTCATAAATATGAATGTGTGGTTTGTATGAAGTGGAAGTGTGAACTATGTCTTATGGATTGTTGTTTTCCTGTTGCTATGTGTGATGGTATGATGTAGAACCTGCTCAAGAGCAAGTTATTCCTTTTCAAGAATAAGACTACCCATTTCAAGAGCAGCAGGAAGGAGGCAAGTGTCCTTGACCACTTTGATCCTATGCTAGGATGTGTAGATAGAATTATTTGCATTGTCAAGTTAAATATGAAACCCATGCTAGGAAGTTTCCCTAGAATTGCATCACCTTGTTTCCTTGTAGCTTGGGTTGGGATTTATTTTATCATGTCATGTCATTTATTATTATGCATATGCTTAGCCATGCTTAGAATGAGATATTTGGGATATGAGATCATCAGTTTATTTTACCATACTCTTGAATGAAATATTGTGAGTTATGTAGAGGTAGGGATCAAGGCAAGTTGGATGTTTTGGTTGTGTGCTGGGTGCACGAGACTTGGGTTTGTGTTTAGTACTTGCCTGGATCCTAAGGACCGGTTCATGAAGCATGTAACCTGGCTTTACCGTGCCAACCACATGCTGAGATGGGGCAGCTTGGCTAATTAATTAGGTGTATTCCCGGCGTAGTATGGGTGTGTTGGATGGTGCGGGGAATAGGTGTCAGCTGGACTACCATATGAACCGCAAGGCTCAAGAGGGGGCCACTGCAGCGGGGTTGGAGCCTCTTGTATGCTGTTAGGGGTGAAACCTCAGTGGGCCCATGCTCGTCGGGAATCCCTTTGTAAAGGCTTCGTAGTGATCTCCTAGCTACACACCTGGGAAGTGTGAATGTGGTTCGTAGCCACTGGCGTAATGGAGGGTCTTTTAGTCCACCCGGCAACGGGGGATGAAATCACTACATGTGGGTACAGTGGTGCAAACTCTGCAGAGTCAAAACTGTCATGAAAGCCGTGCTCACGGTCAAGAGCGGCTTGGACTTATTCATGATTAGAGGAGTGATGGTTTTGGAAGTTGTGGATGTTAAGCGGGGAGCTTAACATTGGAAATGATGTTATGGTTATTTGATTATGATGATGGGATGGGAGATTGAGACCATTTCACCTGTGTAGTAATGTAGGTGCTTAATAAGCTAAGGTGATAGGTATTAATTGCGTAGTGCTTTAACCATGAGTTCAACCTCTCCTTGATCTAGCCATGCATGATGTAATTTTCCCACACTTGCTGAGTACCATTGGTACTCAACCTTGCATATTTGTTGGTTTATATTGCTGCTCAGGTCAAGATAATGAGGTGGTGTATAATGACCAAGACTTTGGACCCGAAGAAGGTTTCTAGTTTCATGGAGACCCCCGGGCAACGCCTGCAATGGAGCCCACAAGAATAATATTCCGCTGCTAGTTTATTTATTTTTGATGAACTATTTATCGTCCATAGAGACATATGCTTTGTAAGACTTATTTATATTTAACACCTGGCTTGTAATAAATGATGCTTCACTATTTGCCATCACATGTATGAGAAAATAATCCTGGCATACATGTGATATTCACTCGGTTGTTCTTTGGAGAAACCGGGTGTGACAAGAAGTGGTATCAGAGCCAAGGTTGCCCGTAGGAACGTGGACCTAGGTAAAAATGGACGTATTTAAGGGCCCTATTTTCTTAAAAACTATTTTACAAGGTGTGTGTTGAAAAGTGTTATTTAATGGAGTCACTTTCTTCATCTTATCCCAATTTTCATTCAAAATAGGATTTTTGTTTAAGAGTTTATCTAACCTAAGTTTAAATTCTTTTTGTTTTAGATGGTTCGCATGATTCGCACCGCTAGTAAGTCCACAGGAGGGAGAGTTCCCGTAGTTGCCCTTGCCGAGAGAGAGGAGAGCCGTCCGGTGACGTAACTTTCCTACGGATTGGCAGTAGGAGGCTTATTGCGCCGTCTTCGGCGTATGCTCGAAGCCGCCGGCAACACGGGCAAGCTAATCATCCACTATAACTCCACCAGGACCATCCGTGAGAAGAGGGAAGAATGGAGTTCAGAGATGAGGATTATACACGAAAATCAGCTGCTTAAGATTCACCACTCTCCAGCTTGTCGAGAAACACAGGTCGATGCAGAGAAAGATGTCACCTGGGAGGCCATCACCTGCCAGAGCCACATCTATCGTCGCCACTTGGACAAAACTGAGTACATGTATGTCCTCCAACGTGAGAGTGGTACCACGGAGTACAAGTACCCACCAGTGCAGCAAGGGACTTCCCATGAGCACATGGACTTGTGCTTGGAGGATGCTGCTATGCTCAGCACTCGACTGCAGGAGTGTCAACAAGAGCTTCAGGATGTCCGGGACACCCTGAAGGAAACGGAGGCGTTGCTGCGAGCCTGCTTAAAGGCGAGAGAAAGAGGAGATGGGAATGAACTGTGTGTCACCGTGAATGATACATGGACTCCTGACTCCCCGGATCGCCGAGCGATCAGGCGTCGTCGCACTTCTCCACCAGCAGCCTCCCCACCCAAAGCAGAGTCAGAAGGAAGCCGAAATGATGAGGAAGATCCCGAGGAGCCAGCTCAAGAAAACGAGTAGTGTAGAGTCCCTCCCTTAGTCAGCAAGATGTCGAATAGGCGAGTCGTTAAGTTAAGTTAATGGTGTGATAATGCTTGGTGTGTGACGTGAGTTATGGAAGCCATGAGCAATTGTCCACAGCCTCGTCTTTAGATTGTTTTGCTTTGGTGTGTGAACCCACATGAAATAATATTGCATTTATTTTTGTGTGAGAAATGAACCCTCAGAAAAGCATAACAAAGCCTCAACACTTCAAAGTACAAACAAGTGAAAGTAGTAAGATGATACTAAATGCTTTCAAATTAACATTGGTTGATTCTGCCAGATGGCCGAAAGAGGAAAAGGACGTGCTGCCAACCCCGCCAACAACAACGATGAGGCGTGCAACCCTCATCTTTCTGGAGGCCAGGACAGGGGTGGTCGCCGTGAAGAAGTTGACCCTCTCCACCAAATGCTGGAGAATCAAAATCAGCTCATCCAGAACTTGACTCAAGTGGTGGCCAACTTGCATCAAGTTCCACCTCCACAAGTGCACCACGCCAACCAAGGTTGAGTGAGTTTCTAGGAACTCAACCTCCAAAGTTTGCAAGTGCTGCTGAACCTCTGGAGGCAGATGATTGGCTGAAGACCATTGAAAGTAAGATGAGGATCATACAGTGCCAAGGGTATGAGAGGGTGCTGTTTGCCTCTCATCAATTGCATGGACCTGCTGTTGATTGGTGGACCGCCTACGTGGCCGTCCATCATGACCCTGAGAACATCACTTGGGAAGAGTTCAAGCGTAGCTTCCGCAACCATTACATCCCAAGAGGTGAACTCAAAAACAAGAGGAAGGAGTTTTTGGGACTGCAGCAGGGAAACATGACGGTTAGGGAATACCTCACTAAATTCACTCAACTATCCCGTTATGCCCCACGGGACATAGAGACTGATGAGCAGAAACAAGATTGTTTCGTGGAAGGGCTTACCGCAGAAATGCAGTGTGCAATGTCCTCAAATGAGTATGAAAGCTTCCAAAAGATGGTGGACAGAGCATTTGTGGTGGAAAGGAAGCTGAAGGCCTTGGAAAATGAGAATAAGAGGAAGGTCGGGTGGTCACATCAAGCCTCAGGAAGCAACACCCGCCCACGTCTGATGCAGCAACCCGCAGGGCAGACGAGCCGTGCTTCGGTACCCTACTCAGTACCAAGAGGGTACAACCCGAACTTCAGGCCTCCGGCAGCACCAGCACCACCACAACGTCAGTTCGTACAGCAGCCTCGCCCCGCATATCCACCTCGACCAGCAGTACAGGGACCTCCAAACCAACCCCAAGACAGCAAAGGCCAGGCACCTAAGGTTGGGGTGCAATGTTTTAGCTGCGGTGAAGTGGGGCACTACGCCCATAAGTGCCCAAAGAAGAAGCCCACGCAGCCACAACAGCAGAATGTAATGAGAGGACGGGTGAACCACGTCACTATGGAGGAAGCACAGGAGGCACCCGACGTGGTAGTTGGTAAGTTTCCTGCCAATTTACACATTGCAACCCTGCTGTTTGATTCTGGTGCTACCCACTCGTTCATTGCTCAAGGGTTTGTTAAGAAGCATGACCTAGCAACAACACAAATGAACCATATGCTAGCCGTAAACTCTCCAGGGGGAGAAATAAGGACAAGACAAGTGTGTCCCAAAGTGAACCTAGACATTAATGGGGTGGTATTTACTGCCAACCTCATAGTGATAGATTCCCAAGGGATTGATATTATTTTGGGTATGGATTGGTTGACCAAACATAAAGGAATCATCCATTTTTCGACCAGAACGGTGGAACTAACTCACCCTAGTGGCACAAGAGTAAAGTTCATAACAATACACGAGCCTAGGGGGGACATTAAATTAAATCAAGTTGAGGTGAAAGTTGAGGAAATCAGAACCATTGGGGAATATCCAGATGTATTTCCGGAGGAGTTGCCAGGTATGCCTCCCGATCGTGAAGTGGAATTTGCAATTGAGCTAGTACCTGGAACAGCCCCGATTTATAAAAGACCTTATCGGATGGACTCCAAGCAGCTGGAAGAACTCAAGGATCATTTAAGAGAACTGACGGAGAAGGGGTATATTCGCCCTAGTTCCTCACCTTGGGGAGCTCCGGTGATATTTGTGCCCAAGAAGGACAGAACCCAAAGGTTATGCCTGGATTACCGTGCCTTGAATGAGGTAACCATCAAGAACAAGTACCCATTACCCCGCATTGAAGACTTGTTTGATCAGTTGAGGGGAGTTTGTGTGTTCTCGAAAATTGATCTCAGGTCGGGATACCACCAACTCAAGATAAGGCAATCTGATATTCCCAAGACAGCTTTCGTATCTCGGTACGGATTGTATGAATACACTGTCATGCTTTTCGGGCTAACTAATGCCCCGGCGTACTTCATGTATCTCATGAACAAGGTATTCATGGAATATCTGGACAAATTTGTGGTGGTTTTCATAGATGACATTCTCGTCTTCTCCAAAGATGAAGAAGAACATGAGAAACATCTAAGGTTGGTGTTGCAAAGGCTGAGAGAACACCAACTATATGCCAAATTGAGCAAGTGTGAGTTTTGACTGAAGAGAGTTCCCTTCTTAGGACATATAATCTCGGAGGGAGGAATCTCCGTGGATCCTGCCAAAATCGAGGATATACAGAAGTGGAAGACCTCTGAAAATGTCGGGGAAGTTCGAAGCTTTTTGGGATTGGATGGATACTATCGATGGTTTATTGAGGGATTCTCCAAGATCTCGAGACCTCTCACCAAACTGTTGGAGAAGGGAATCACATTCACATGGACGCCGCAGTGCGAGAAGAGTTTTCAGGAGTTAAAGGAAAGATTGACAACAGCCCCAGTGCTGGTTATGCCAGATATGCAAAAGAGCTTCACGGTGTACTGCGATGCCTCTGGAAATGGGTTGGGATGTGTTCTCATGCAAGAAGGGCATGTCGTGGCTTATGCATCCCGGCAGCTTCGGAAGCACGAGAAGAACTATCCTACACATGACCTAGAACTAGCCGCAGTGGTACACGCGTTGAAATTTGGCGGCACTATTTGATGGGGAAGAGGACCGAGATATATACGGATCATAAGAGTTTGAAGTACATATTCACACAGCCAGATCTCAACCTCAGACAAAGGAGATGGTTAGAGCTAATCAATGACTTTGATGTAGGCATCAATTATCATCCTGGGAAAGCAAAGGTCGTGGCCGATGCTTTGAGTCGGAAAGTGCAGGTCAATAAGTTGAGCTTGAAGGACATGCCTGCAGAATTGAAGGACGAGGTTATAAGGCTCAATCTATGTCTAGTAAATAGTGGTGAAGCCATCGCCATGGAAGTGGACTCCACACTAGAGCAAGACATCCGCGAGGGTCAAAAGAATGACGAGAAGATACGAGAGATCAGACAACTCATCAAGGAAAATAAAGCTCCTGGTTTTAGAGAGGATGAACAAGGAACGGTGTGGCACGGGAAAAGAATCTGTGTGCCAGAAGTAAAGGAGATCCGTGAATTGATTTTGAAGGAGGCTCATGATTCCGACTATTCCATTCATCCTGGGAGTACGAAGATGTACCAGGACCTCAAGAGCAGGTATTGGTGGTATGGCATGAAGCGAGATATCGCGGAACATGTTGCCCTATGTGACACGTGTCAGTTGGTGAAAGCAGAACATCAACGACCCGCGGGATTATTGCAACCACTCAAAGTGCCTGAATGGAAATGGGAAGAAATCAGCATGGATTTTATCGTGGGATTGCCTAGGACCCAATCAGGGTATGATTCGATATGGGTCATCATTGATAGGCTAACTAAGGTAGCTCATTTCATCCCCGTAAAAGAAAGCTACAGTGGATCCAAATTGGCAGAGTTGTACATGTCAAGGATCGTGTATTACCATGGAGTGCCAAAGAAGATTGTGTCGGATCGAGGGACACAGTTCACCTCAAGGTTCTGTCAGAAGTTACACGAAACCATGGGAACCCATCTGAACTTTAGTTCTACCTATCATCCCCAAATTGATGGACAGACGGAAAGAACCAATCAGATTCTTGAAGATATGCTGAGGGCATGTGCACTGAAAAACAATCGGAGTTGGGATAAAAACTTACCGTATGCGGAGTTTTCCTATAACAACAGCTATCAAGCTAGTATGAAGATGTCATCGTTTGAAGCTTTGTACGGGAGGAAGTGCAGAACTCCCCTATTTTGGAACCAAACAGGGGAAAGTAAAGTGTTTGGTCCAGAAGTACTACAAGAAGCCGAGGCGAAGGTAAGGGAAATTCGCAACAATTTGAGGATAGCACAGACACGCCAAAAGAGTTATGCTGATGTACGAAGAAGAGAGCTCGTTTTCAACGTGGGGGACTATGTCTATCTCAAGGTGTTCCCTATCCGAGGACTTCGTCAGTTCAAGGTGAAGGGGAAGTTGTCACCTCGATACATCGGACCCTTTCAAGTTCTGGAAAGGAAAGGCGAAGTGGCGTATCAACTAGAGTTACCGGCTCATCTATCGGATGTGCACGATGTATTCCATGTGTCACAACTCAAGAAATGCCTGAGGACGCCTGAGGAGGTGTTACCCATGAATGAAGTGAACGTAGCTGAGGATTTGTCTTATGCCGAGCAACCATACAAGATTTTGGAGACAATGGAACGTCTCACCAGAAATAAAAGAATCCGGATGTGCAAGGTGCAGTGGAAGCATCACTCAGAAGAGGAAGCCACCTGGGAGCGGGAAGATGAGCTCAAGGCACAATTTCCGGAATTGTTTTCTTAGAACCACCAATCTCGAGGACGAGATTTCTTTTAAGGGGGTAGAGCTGTAACACCCCAAAAATCTTGTTAAGAACCTAAATCATGTTAAGAGGGGAATTTAAAAATTTTTGGACGTGTTGCATGTTTTGCAAAAATTTAAATTCAAACTGGAATTCAAATTAAACTCAAAACAGAAAAGAAATAGAAAAAGAAAAAGGAAAACAGAAAAAAACCGGCCAGTGGGCCGAAACCCACCAGCCGGCCCACCCAGCAACCGCGCCAGCCCGCAGCCGCGCGCGCTGTTTCCTTCCGCTGACAGGTGGGACCCGCCAGCTCGTCTTCTACCTCGCGCCGCGCCGGACTCCCTCTCAACTAAATCAAAACCGATCGGGGTTTCTGCGTATCCCCGCTGAATTCTGTTCGTAGGCGACGCGGACTTGATCTAAACCACCCCGCCGCCTTTCCCCGTCTATAAAAATCCCGGCCTCGTTCTGTTTTTCCCACGCGATCCGCCGATTTTCCTCCGGTGAGAACCGAGACTTCTCCGGCGAATTCTGGCCGATCTAAGCTCGGAAATTCCGATCTAACTCGCTGGTCTTGATCCACCGCCTCTGGAGAACCTTGCAGGTGCAGAAAAATCGGTGACTTGCGGTGTAAACACAACGCCGACGAGCCTCGCCGTGGTTTCACCTCGGACCTCATCGCCGATCGCTTTCCAGGACCTCCGAGCTCAAGAAAACCCCCGAGGTGAGATCCCCGACCTCCCCTCTACCGATCTATGCCATAAAATCACCGTTCTAGGGAGAATTCTCGAAGATCCGAAAGTCTCCGGCGAGATCGCCACTTCCCGCCACCGTGCGCCGCCGGCAGCGCCGCCCGCGTTCGATCAGAGCGACGTGGCTGCTTGTGCGCCGTTTATTTTAAATCGCACGGTAGGGTTTAAATCCCCACGTACCGGTTTGACGTTATAATCTCAGCCGTCGGTTTTAAATCGGACGGTCCACGTCAGCCCCGCGTTATAAAGACTGGAAATCTTACGTGCTACCCCCTGGTGTTCTCGGGTAATAAGAGCTAGCCCCGGAAACTTCTGATCTAGCCCCTGGAACTTCAGAAAATCATGTAAATTCATTCAAAAATCAGTTTTAGCCCTGGACTTAATAAAAATTAGCAAAACCCCTCTGATAAGTGTAGCTAGACCCCTGGAAATTCTGAAAATAATATTATAGGCCCTGTAGTGGGGTGAGTTTACCTTTTTAGCCCTGTTTAGTATTTAATTTATGAAATTAAGTATGTGGCTAGTGTTTAAAAAATAAAAAGTGGGACAAACATATTGTCAAAATTTAATTAAAGACTTTCTCAGTATTTAGGAAACTTTGGAGTGAGATAAAAACATATTTTGGGCTGGATTGAATCTGTTTAATTTATTATTCACTTTTAGAGACACAATTTTTAAGTAAAGAGTAGTTCTGGAAAATAGGGAAAATAATTGTAAAATAGTTTACATCAGAGGAAAAGGTCAAAAATATATTAGTAAATATTTTAGATCAGAACTTATTCTGTTTAGATGATGTGTCTTGTTATTTTTATAATAAATTTCATACTTAGGCATAGGAAATAAATCTGAAAATATAGCAACTCATAAATGATAAATGGAGTTTCTAAAATCCAAAGAATTCAGTTTAGGGTTGGTAGAAATTATGAAGACACATATGGAGAAGGAAAATACCTTTCATGCATACTAGGTAGCTAAAAGGTGTAGTAATTGAATATAAGGAATTTATTTAAATTGGAAACTCATATATATAGTATGTAAGTATAAATGTGAACACAAAAGTAGGAATCATATACATATGATCAAAAGTGCATGCAAGCCACCAATCAACACACATAGAGTAACCACAACACATATAATTGTGAATGACTTTCATAAATATGAATGTGTGGTTTGTATGAAGTGGAAGTGTGAACTATGTCTTATGGATTCTTGTTTTCCTGTTGCTATGTGTGATGGTATGATGTAGAACCTGCTCAAGAGCAAGTTATTCCTTTTCAAGAATAAGACTACCCATTTCAAGAGCAGCAGGAAGGAGGCAAGTGTCCTTGACCACTTTGATCCTATGCTAGGATGTGTAGATAGAATTATTTGCATTGTCAAGTTAAATATGAAACCCATGCTAGGAAGTTTCCCTAGAATTGCATCACCTTGTTTCCTTGTAGCTTGGGTTGGGATTTATTTTATCATGTCATTTATTATTATGCATATGCTTAGCCATGCTTAGAATGGGATATTAGGGATATGAGATCATCAGTTTATCTTACCATACTCTTGAATGAAATATTGTGAGTTATGTAGAGGTAGGGATCAAGGCAAGTCATGTTTTGGTTGTGTGCTGGGTGCACGAGACTTGGTTTTGTGTTTAGTACTTGCCTGGATCCTAAGTACCGGTTCATGGAGCATGTAACCTGGCTTTACCGTGCCAACCACATGCTGAGATGGGGCAGCTTGGCTAATTAATTAGGTGTATTCCCGGCGTAGTATGGGTGTGTTGGATGGTGCGGGGAATAGGTGTCAGCTGGACTACCATATGAACCGCAAGGCTCAAGAGGGGGCCACTGCAGCGGCGTTGGAGCCTCTTGTATGCTGTTAGGGGTGAAACCTCAGTGGGCCCACGCTCGTCGGGAATCCCTTTGTAAAGGCTTCGTAGTGATCTCCTGGCTACACACCTGGGAAGTGTGAATGTGGTTCGTAGCCACTGGCATAATGGAGGGTCTTTTAGTCCACCCGACAACGAGGGATGAAATCACTACATGTGGGTACAGTGGTGCAAACTCTGCAGAGTCAAAACTGTCATGACAGCCGTGCTCACGGTCAAGAGCGGCTTGGACTTATTCATGATTAGAGGAGTGATGGTTTTGGAAGTTGTGGATGTTAAGCGGGGAGCTTAACATTGGAAACGATGTTATGGTTATTTGATTATGATGATGGGATGGGAGATTGGGACCATTTCACCTGTGTAGTAATGTAGGTGCTTAATAAGCTAAGGTGATAGGTATTAATTGCGTAGTGCTTTAACCATGAGTTCAACCTCTCCTTGATCTAGCCGTGCATGATGTAATTTTCCCACACTTGCTGAGTACCATTGGTACTCAACCTTGCATATTTGTTGGTTTATATTGCTGCTCAGGTCAAGATAATGAGGTGGTGTATAATGACCAAGACTTTGGACCCGAAGAAGGTTTCTAGGTTCATGGAGACCCCCGGGCAATGCCTGCAATGGAGCCCACAAGAATAATATTCCGCTGCTAGTTTATTTATTTGTGATGAACTATTTATCATCCATCGAGACATATGCTTTGTAAGACTTATTTATATTCAACACCTGGCTTGTAATAAATGATGATTCACTATTTGTCATCACATGTATGAGAAAATGATCCTGGCATACATGTGATATTCACTCGGTTGTTCTTTGGAGAAATCGGGTGTGACAATAACTCAATTGCCTTTAAGGGTGCGTTAAAGGAAAAGCTTTACTTGGTGAATTTTTCCACAAGTAAAGCTCAGCTTGACACATGCTTAATAGCAAAAATCAACATGAGATGGTTGTGGCATAGAAGACTAGCCCATGTTGGAATGAGAAATTTACAAAAACTTCTAAAGGGGGATCACATCCGTGGACTAAAAGGTGTTGTTTTTGAAAAGGATGACCATGTAGTGTGTGCCAAGCAGGAAAGCAAATTGGAACAGCTCACCCCGCCAAGAACATGATGACGACAACAAGACCATTGGAGATGCTTCACATGAACCTCTTTGGCCCTGTCACCTATATAAGCATTGGTGGTAACAAGTATGATCTTGTAATTGTTGATGATTATTCTCGTTTCACTTGGGTATTTTTCTTGCATGATAAGGGAGAAACTCAAGGAATCCTCAAGAAGTTCTTGAAGAGAGCTCAAAACGAATTTTCTTCAAAAACTAAGAATATTAGAAGTGACAACAGTTCTGAATTCAAGAACACTCAAGTAGAAGAGTTTTTGGATGAAGAGGGCATCAAACATGAGTTTTCAGCCCCTTATACCCACGAACAAAATGTGGTAGCTGAAAGGAAGAACCGAACACTCATAGAGATGGCAAGAACCATGCTCGACGAATACAAGACCTCGGATTGATTTTGGGCGGAGGCAATCAACACCACTTGTCATGCTACAAACCGCCTCTACCTCCATCGACTCTTGAAGAAAACCTCATACGAGCTCCTAACCGGTAACAAACCCAATATCTCCTACTTTCGAGTTTTTGGAAGCAAATGCTATATTCTTAACAAGAAACGTAGGATTTCAAAATTTGCTTCGAAACCCGATGAAGGTTTCCTACTTGGTTATGACTCAAACACCTACGCTTATCGTGTCTTCAACAAAACCTCCGGGTGTGTTGAAATTGCACGTGACGTGGTGTTTGATGAAACTAATGGCTCCCAAGTGGAGCAAGTTGATCAATGTATATTAGATGAAGAAGAAGCACCAAGTGAAGCACTAAGAAGATTGGGCTTGGAGAAATCCGACACCAAGAAAATGTAGGACAAGATGCTACAAGCTCATCAAAAGTGGCACCTCTCACTCAAGATCAAAATCAAACACCCCAAGATCAAGACGATCAGTTTGAGGAAGAAGAAAATCAAAACCATGGTGTTGATCAAGGGGGAGAAGAAGAAGAAAACCACTCAAGAAATCAAGTTCCTCACCCAAGGGTTCATCAAAGCATTCAACGAGATCACCCCGTTGATAACATCCTTGGAGATATCACAAAAGGGGTAACAACACGTTCTCGTATAGCTAACTTTTGTGCACATTACTCTTTTGTGTCGTCCTTGGAACCATTTAGAGTGGAAGATGCACTCAAGGATCCGGATTGGATAGTAGCCATGCAAGAAGAATTAAACAACTTTACAAGAAATCAAGTATGGGAGCTAGTGAAAAGACCAAACGCAAACGTGGTAGGCACCAAGTGGGTGTTCCGCAACAAGCAAGATGAACACGGAGTGGTGACGAGAAACAAGGCCAGACTTGTAGCAAAGAGATATGCTCAAGTCGAAGGTTTGGATTTCGATGAAACCTTTGCTCCCGTAGCTAGGCTTGAATCTATTTGTATTTTATTAGCCTATGCTACTCATCATGATTTTAAACTCTATCAAATGGATGTAAAAAGTGACTTTCTAAACGGTCCAATCAAGGAGGAGGTGCACGTGGAGCAACCACCTGGTTTTAAAGACCAAGAATATCCTGATCATGTGTTTAAATTGCATAAAGCTCTCTATGACCTCAAACAAGCTCCTAGAGCTTGGTATGAATATCTTAGAGACTTTCTTATTGATAATGGGTTTAAGATAGGCAAAGCAGATTATACACTATTCACAAAGAATATAGACAACGATCTCTTTGTGTGCCAAATATATGTCGATTATATTATATTTGGTTCTACTAACACATCTTTTTGCAATGAGTTTAGCAAGATAATGACAGATAGGTTTGAGATGTCCATGATGGGAGAGTTGAAGTTCTTTCTCGGATTTCAAGTCAAGCAACTCAAGGAAGGCACGTTCATTAGTCAAACCAAGTACACACAAGACATACTCAAGAAGTTCGACATGGACAAAGCAAAACCTATCAAGACACCAATGACAATAAATGGGCACCTTGACCTCAATGAAGATGGACCAAGCGTGGATCAAAAGGTATATCGCTCCATGATTGGCTCATTACTTTATCTTTGCGCATCTAGACCCGATATCATGCTTAGTGTATGTTTATGCAAGATTTTAAGCATCACCTAAAGAATGTCATTTAACAGCCGTTAAAAGGATCCTAAGATATCTAGTTTACACACCCAATCTAGAATTATGGTATCCAAAGGGGTCTAAGTTTAATCTCATCAGATACTTCGATACGGATTATGCCGGATGTAAAATAGATAGAAAAAACACCTCAGTGATTTATCAATTTTTGGGTAGGTCCCTAGTATCATGGTCATCCAAGAAACAAAATTTCATTGCTCTCTCCACAGCTGAGGCGGAGTATGTCGCAGCCGAAAGTTGCTGTGCTCAACTTCTTTGGATGCGATAAACTCCAAGGGATTATGGTCACAGTATGAACAACATTCCACTCCTTTGTGACAATGAGAGTGCTAGTAAGATAGCACATAATCCCGTTGAGCACTCTAGAACCAAACACATAGACATTCGGCATCACTTTTTGAGAGATCATTCTATAAAGGGGGGCATAGCTATCTCACACGTAAGAACTGAAAAACAACTAGCCGATATCTTTACCAAACCACTAGATGAAAAATGATTTTGTGAACTTCGAAATGAGTTGAATATATTAGACTCTAGGAATGTAAGTTGAAAAATTGTGCAAATAGAAGTTCTCAAAAAAAAAATTCTTTCACAACCTTCATAAATGTACTCGATTATGAAAACTTGTACCTTCTCTATTCTCTATCTCATATTATTTTTGGCTATATTGTCATCACATAATTATGTGTTTGATATATATATATATATATATATATATATATATAAATGAACCATATAGCAGGTGCAAGTAAATCCACCGCAAACAAAGGCAAAATTCTAATATATAAGAATTTTTTAGACCTTAAAAGCCGGACTAGTCCGACCTAGAGGCCGGACAAGTCCAGGCATTCTAAAGAAGTCCGAGGAGCAGCGGACAAGTCCACAACAGACTAGTCCGCCTGGCACCCGGACAAGTCCGGACTAGAGACTAGTCCGGACCTTGTCCGACTGACCGGACTAGTCCGGACTGTGGACCGGACTAGTCCGGCCCTTGGATACTTAACCTCCAAGGGTCGGGCTGAAACCCCTCTCTCTCCCTCATTCACCTCCACTCCACTTCTCTCCTCCAAAACTCGGCCCCATTGGCGATTTTGGAATTCTCCCTCAAATCCCTCGAAAGCATCCTCGATTGAAGTCTTGTGGAGTGCGGGGAACTCCTCTCCGACCATCTCCGCTCTTTCGAACCGCGGATTTCATCACATTCCTTCACTCCAAGGTACTTTTTAACCTAGCCTTGACTTTTCACAAAAATCCTATTCCTAGAACATATCTTGGGTACCTTGGGGCTTCTCTGAGTTTCCTAGGCCATATTATTTCAAAACCCCATAGTATTGCACCTACTTTGATGAATTAGTAAGCAAATCACATTAGTTAGGGTTTAAACCTGTAAAGTCCGGACTAGTTGTAAGGGCCTCAGTTTTGGCACACATTTGAAGTGTTCATCACCACACCACACCAATTTTCACTCCATTCGGAGTTGATCTTGACACGAGCTAAGTGGGACGAATTCAAACTTTATTTGAATTCAAAACTGAACTTGTGCTGAAATTCACTCAAACCGAACACAATTTGAATTCTATTCGATTCAAATGGCTCAGGGGTGAATAATTTGAATCACTAGGGGTATTATGGGGCTCACTATTTACAACAGTGATTAGGAGTAAATTTCAGAGGTTAAAACCCCGGGTGGGACCTACCTGTCATAGGGGGGGGAGAAGGAGAAACTTGCACCCAAAGTCAGAGTCTCGGTGGGAAATTCCACCGAGCAGCTGTCGGCTGTGCCACCGAGCAGCTACCGGCGCCACCAGCTGCTTCCCTCTCTGCACGCTGGTGCCCAGGGCGGCTGGCTCACGCTTCCACGCGACCAGCACCGCCTCAGCCGAGCAGGAGTCGGCCGGCTTTATCTTCTCGCGGGCAAACCCGAGCAGCGGCATTGTTTCTCGCCGCAGCTCTCTGCTCAATCGGGAAAACCAGCAAAACCATCTCCTCCTTCGTCCCTGAGCTGCTAGACAGCCACCTGAGCTCGCACTTCACCTCCCCAACGCCAGAAACCTTGAGCTCCGACCTCCTTTGCCCAGAGACGATCGCCACCGCGGTGACCTAGCCTCAGCCGAGAGTCAGGCGCCCGTGGGCAGCGTTCCACAGGCGTTTTCACGGTCCAGCGAGAGAGGCAACAGGAGCGCGCGACCACCGTGCGGCTCTCCTCCAAGTTTGGAAGCCAACCGTGAAGAATCCGCAGAGAATTTCTAGTTTTTCCTCCGGCGACCGTAACCCAAGCTTCCGGTACGGTTTCTTTAAATTCTCGCTCTATGATCTTTCGGAGGTCATCAAATATTGCACATAGACGCTGGACTAGCCGGCGATCAAGTTCTTTTCTGCATCCGTAGTGTGAAACTGTCTAGGAGTGACGAATTTCGAGCTCGATCGAGGGCGGTCATGATGGGCACGATCGGTCACACGGTGCCGACTGACTTGCCGCCATCCCTGAACCCTTTTGACACCTTGTTGAGCTTCCTAGAGGTACACTGATGCTGTAGGGCCGTTTGTTCGAGGTGTTGGCAGGTTTAGAAACCATGGTCGACGGTGTCGAACCTCAACCGAGGCAGTGGCACGTCGCCGAGCTATTTCCGGTCACCCCCAGCCCGACCTGACACCACCGACTTGTTCCTCGACGTCGACAACCCCCTAGCGGCGAGTTTCAGTCCCTGGGAGGTCCGGCAGCGGCGAGCCGGCGAGCCCCGAGCCTGCTCTGGCGAGGTCGGCGGCGCGGGCGTGAGAGAACGGCGGGAGGAATACGAAGCCGGCTGGCCCACGTGTCAGCGGCTGAAGAATTTAAACCGGGATCGGGTGTGGCCGGGGATCGGCTGTGCTGGCGTGCAAAATACCCTGTGAGCTCCGGTGTGCCGGACACCTCCGGGCTCGACACGTGTGGTATCTCCGTTGTGCCGGACACCTCCGGGCTCGACACGTGTGGTATGTCCGTTGTGCCGGACACCTCCGCGCTCGACACGTGTCCCCGCAGGGCCCGAGAGTTTAAACTTTTCCCCCGATTTTCAGGATTCTTCCAAATTTCAAATCCTCATAACTTTGGCTAGAAAGCTCCAAATCGAGTGAACCAAATTTGGTTGGATTTAGCTCTTTGAGCACTTTCCAGCAATACCAAATTCAGCTCATGAAAGTGAATAGTTTTCCAGAATTAAATCCCTAAAGTATAAACTGTCGGGAATTTTATCTGGAGAACTACTTTATGAAAAATTCTGAAATTTGGCTAAAAGGTTCATTGGAGAATCCCTGAATCCCAGTAAAATTTTCAGACTTATCCAAGTTCATTTAGTTACCCTAATTGGGTGATTAAGGGAACTGCCCAGAGAAAATAGCAAAAAAAATGTACAGAAATTTTTTTCAGATTTTCTCCAATCTTAATTAGGACATAACTTTCTGTAGAATTCTTCAAATGACATGAAACCAACTCCATTAGAACCATCCTAAATTCTAGTTTCCAGAAAATAATGGTGGGAGCCATGAAAAACCCTGGAATTACTTAGAGGCTCAATTATTGACCAAAGAGGCTTTTATCTGTACTAGGTTCAATTGAACTTTGTTTCAAATAAAACTTGGTCACAACTCTGGTAGGACCCTACCAATCCACCATAAAAATTATAGAACCAAAGGGGAGGGCTAGCTAGAGTTATTAACAATTATGTAATTAAGTTTACACATTTGCATTTAAATTTACATGTAGTATTGTATCCAACGTGTAGCCATTGAAGAAGAGACCCCGGAAGTGCTGGATTTCCTTCTTCCGGACGAAGAACTAACTACTGACCAGCAGCAACAAGGCAAGCCCCGGTTTGCATTAACCTTTTTATAAGTTTTTTTCTTTTGTTTACATGTGTCATATGAAGTATGTATGTGCATTAGGTATAGGATGAATGAAACCCCACTTGCATAACCAAAGGTTCCTAAAAGAGTGAGGGTAGTGTCTAAGATCTCGAATAGATAGGCTATGCTTAAAGATTCATAGGGCTTCGGTACAAGTCGAGTAGTTGGAATCTACTCGCGAGATAGGCTTGGGACACACGGGTTCAGTTGAGTGATGTGAGATCACATTAGTAATGAAAATGAGACTGGGCAGGGGCTAGGGCGCAGCAAGAGGGAGTCTTGTGTGCGCAGCCCTGTCCGTGTCGATTGAGGACCGAGCCGTGTGCGGCCCACGCTGATCAAGTTTGAACGTACCGAAGGCATATCGGATATATGGGCCCCGATAAACCGATGTAGCCTAAAACTCCGGGCGTCGAGGCATAACGCACCGATTTATAGGTGTAGGCTGAGGGCAACAAGGTGGAAATCTGCCAACGGGCATAGAGAGATGCTCCGTGTGGGGAACCTCCTGCTCGTTTCGGTGCGACCGGTTCGACGTTTGGGCTGTTGGGTGAAAGGTTGTCCTGTACGACATCGAGTGAGCGTGCTGTGCAGCTCCACGGGTGGGCGTACGTGATGTGCTCTTTGGGTTTCCCTGCAGGTGTATATCGAGTCGATTCGCCGTCCCTCGCGGTGAAGAGTACCACTTGGTTACTGAGTCGTGACGTAGATTAATGGATGGAACATGTTGATTCAATATTGCTGGTTGATATAATTGTATTGCTACGTGTGTGCCACCAAATACTGCTTACTAAATTTCAGATTTCATGAACTGTTAACTTGTTGCTAAAAGATGAACTAAGGATGAACTGGTATGCGTGTCCATCTGCTGCAATATTACTACCCTATGTCATTGTAGCTCTCATGTAGAGTTTCATGCTTAGGTGAGTCGGTTAAGCCTTGCTGAGCCTTCGTGCTCACGGTTGCTGCTTAAGTGTTTTTCAGGTGAGGAGCCACCCACGGACTCGGAGTACGAGTCCACCGGTGAGGGTTACCCTCCGTCGGGGACCACGGCTGAGTGGGAGCCGTACACGCCGCGCTGAGCTGAGGAGTGCAGCTAGTGTGGGTTGCCCTAGGGCTGGGCAACCAACTTTTGCTAAATAGGCTGTAACACCCCAAATTTTGATTTAAAACTCTAAACCATGTTCAGAGGGGAATTTAAAAATTTTTGGACGTGTTGCATGTTTTGCAAAAATTCAAATTCAAACTGGAATTCAAATTAAACTCAAAACAGAAAAGAAATGGAAAAAGAAAAAGAGAAAACGGGAAAAAACCGGCCAGTGGGCCGAAACCCGCCAGCCGGCCCAGTTTCCCCGCGCCAGCCCGCCCCTGCGCGCGCCGCGCTGTCTCTCACAGACAGGTGGGACCCGCATGTCATCCCTAACCCCGCGACCCCGGACTCTCTCCCGCGCGCGCGATCGCAACCGACCGGATTTCCGCGTCCCGCAGCCCGAATTCTGGTCCCAAACGACTCAAACTCGATCGCAACAGACCCACCGCCCTCCCCCGGCTATAAACACCCCAGCCCCGATCGGTTTTTCCCACGCGATCGCCGATTTTCACTCCGGTGAGCACCGAGACTTCGCCGGTGAATTCTGGCCGATCTAAGCTCGGAAACTCTGATCTAACTCGCTGGTCTTGATCCACCGCCTCCGGGGAGCTTTGCAGGTGCAGAAAACTCGGAGACTTACGGTGTAAACACAGCGCCGACGAGCTTCGCCGTGGTTTTGCCTCGGACCTCGCCGCCGATCACTTTCCAGGACCCCCGAGCTCAAGAAAACCCCCGAGGTGAGATCCCTGACCTCCCCTCTACCGATCTATGCCATAAGATCACAGTTCTAGGCAGAATTCTCGAGGATCCGAAACTTTCCGGCGAGATCGCCGCTTCCCGCTGCCGTGAGCCGCCGGCAGCGCCGCCCGCTCTCGATCAGAGCGACGTGGCCGCTTGTGCGCCGTTTATTTTAAATCGCACGGTAGGGTTTAAAACCCCGCGTACCGGTTCGATGTTATAATCTCAGCCGTCGGTTTAAAATCGAACGGTCCACGTCAACCCCGCATTATAAAGACTGGAATTCTTACGTGCTACCCCCTGGGGTTCTCTGGAATTGAGAGCTAGCCCCGGAAACTTCAGATCTAGCCCCTGGAACTCCAGAAAATCATGTAAATTCATTTAAAAATCAGTTTTAGCCCCTGGACTTAATAAAAATTAGGAAAAACACCTCTGATAAGTGTAGCTAGACCCCTGGAAATTATGAAAATAATATTATAGACCCTGTAATGGGTGAGTTCATTATTTTAGCCCTGTTTAGTATTTAATTTAGGAAATTGAATATGTAACTAGTGTTTAAAAATTAAAAAGTGACACAAACATATTGTCAAAATTAAGTTAAAGACTTTCTCAGTGTTTAGAAAATTTTGGAGTGAGATAAAAACATATTTTGGACAGAATTGAATCTGTTTAATTTATTATTCACATTTAGGGACACATTTTTAAGGAAAGAATAGCTCTAGAAAAATAGGGAAAATAATTATGAAATAGTTTACATCAGAGGCCAAGGTCAAAATATGTTATTCAATTATTTAGGACCAAAACCTATACTGTTTAGATGAGGTGTATTACTAATTTCATAATAAAATACACAATTATACATAGGAATATAAATCTGAAAATATAGCAACTAGTAAATGATAAATGGAGTTTTTAAAAATTCAAAGAGTTCAGTTTAGGGTTGATAGAAATTATGAAGGCACATATGGAGAAGAAAAATACTTTTCTTACATACTTGGTAGTTTAATATAAGGAATTTATTTAAAACTGAAACACACACATATATACATATATATATATATATAGTATGTAAGTATAAATATGAACACCAAAGTAGGAATCATACACATATAAATAAAAGTGTGTGTAAGCCACAGATCAACACACAAAGTAACCACAACACATATAATGGTGAATGAATTTCATAAATATGAAATGTGTGGTTTGTATGAAGTAGAAGTGTGAACTATGTCTTATGATTGTTGTTTTTCTTTTACTATGTGTGATGGTATGAAGTAGAACCTGTTCAAGAGCAAGTTATTCCTTTCCAAGATCAGGACTACCCATTTCAAGAGCAGCAAGAAGGAGGCAAGTGTCCTTGACCACTTTGATCCTATGCTAGGATGTGTAGATAGAATTATTTGCATTGTCAAATGAAATATGAAACCCATGCTAGGAAGTTTCCCTAGAATTGCATTACCTTGTTTCCTTGTAGCTTGGGTTGGGATTTATTTTGTTATGTCATTTATTTACATGCATATGCTTAGCCATGCTTAGAATGGGATATTTGGGATATGAGATCATCAGTTTATTTTACCATACTCTTGAATGAGCTATTGTGAGTTATGTAGAGGTAGGGATCAAGGCAAGTTGGATGTTTTGGTTGTGTGCTGGGTGCACGAGACTTGGGTTTGTGTTTAGTACTTGCCTGGATCCTAAGGACCGGTTCATGGAGCATGTAACCCGGCTTTACAGTGCCAACCACATGCTGAGATGGGGCAGCTTGGCCAATTAATTAGGTGTATCCCCGGTGTAGTATGGGTGTGTTGGATGGTGCGGGGAGTAGGTGTCAGCTGGACTACCATATGAACCGCAAGGCTCAAGAGGGGGCCACTGCAGCGGGGTTGGAGCCTCTTGTATGCTGTTAGCGGTGAAACCTCAGTGGGCCCACGCTCGTCGGGAATCCCTTTGTAAAGGCTTCGTAGTGATCTCCTGGCTGCACACCTGGGAAGTGTGAATGTGGATCGTCGCCACTGGCATAATGGAGGTTCTTTTAGTCCACCCGGCAACGGGGGATGAAATCTCTACTTGTGGGTACAGTGGTACAAACTCTGCAGAGTCAAAACTGTCTTGACAGCCATGCTCACGGTTAAGAGCGGCCTGGACTTATTCATGATTAGAGAAATGATGGTTTTGGATGTTAAGCGGGGAGCTTAACATTGGAAATGATGTTATGGTTATTGGATTATGATGATGGGATGGGAGATTGGGACCATTTCACCTGTGTAGTAATGAAGGTGCTTAATAAGCTAAGGTGATAGGTATTAATTGCGTAGTGCTTTAACCATGAGTTCAACCTCTCCTTGTTCTAGCCATGCATGATATAATTTTCCCACACTTGCTGAGTACCATTGGTACTCAACCTTGCATATTTGTTGGTTTATATTGCTGCTCAGGTCAAGATAATGAGGTGGTGTATAATGACCAAGACTTTGGACCCGAGGAAGGATTTTAGGTTCATGAAGACCCCCGGGCAACGCCTGTGATGGAGCCCTAAAAGAATAAAATTCCGCTGCTACTTTATTTACTTGTGATGAAGCATTAGTGTCCATTGAGACATTTGCGATGTAAGACTTATTTATATTCGACACCTGGCTTGTAATAAATGATGCTTCACTATTTGTCATCACATGTATGAGAAAATGATCCTGGCATACATGTGATATTCACTTGGTTGTTCTTCGGAAAAACCGGGTGTGACAGAGGTGGTATCAGAGCCAAGGTTGCCCGTAGGAACGTGGACATTGGTAGAAATAGACGTATTTAAGGGACCTATTTTCTTAAAAACTATTTTCCAAGGTGTGGGTGGAAAAGTGTTATTAAAGGAGTCATTTTCTTCATCTTACCCCAACTTTCATTCAAAATAGGATTTTTGTTTGAGAATTTATCTAACCTAATTTTAAATTCTTTTGTTTTAGATGGTTCGCATGATTCGCACCGCTCGTAAGTCCACAGGAGGGAGAGTTCCTGTAGTTGCCCTGGCCGAAAGAGAGGAGAGTCGTCCAGTGACGTACCTTTCCTACGGATTGGCAGTAGGAGATTTGTTGCGCCGTCTTCGACGTATGCTCGAAGCCGCCGGCAATACGGGCAAGCTAATCATCCACTATAACTCCACCAGGACCATCCGTGAGAAGAGGGAAGAATGGAGTTTGGAGATGAGGATTATACACGAGAATCAACTGCTTAAGATTCACCACTCTCCAGCTTGTCGAGCAACACAAGTTGACGCGGAGAAAGATGTCACCTGGGAGGCCATCACCTGCCAGAGTCACATCTATCGTCGCCACTTGGACAAAACTGAGTACATGTATGTCCTCCAACGTGAGAGTGGTACCACGGAGTACAAGTACCCACCGGTGCAGCAAGGGACTTCCCATGAGCACATGGACTTGTGCTTGGAGGATGCTGCTATGCTCAGCACTCGACTGCAGGAGTGTCAACAAGAGCTTCAGGATGTCCGAGACACCCTGAAGGAAACGGAGGCGTTGCTGCGAGCTTGCTTAAAGGCGAGAGAAAGAGGAGATGGGAATGAACTGTGTGTCACCGTGAGTGATACATGGACTCCTGACTCCCCGGATCGCCGAGCAATCAGGCATCGTCGCACTTCTCCACCAACAGCCTCCCCACCCAAAGCAGAGTCAGAAGGTAGCCGAAATGAGGAGGAAGATCCCGAGGAGCCAGCTCAAGAGGACGAGTAGTGTAGAGTCTTTCCCCTAGCTAGCAAGAGGTCGAGTAGTCGAGTCGTTACGTAGTTAATGGTGTGATGATGCTTGGTGTGTGACGTGAGTTGTGGAAGCCATGAGCAATTGTCCACAACCTCGTCTTCAGATTGTTTTGCTTTGGTGTGTGAACCCACAGGAAATAATAGTGCATTTATTTGGTGTGAGATATAAACCCTCGTAAAATTTTAACAAAGCCTCAACACCTTAAAGTACCAACAAATGAAAGTAGTAAGATGATACTAAATGGTATCAAATTAACATTTGTTGATTCTGCCAGATGGCCGGAAGAGGAAAAGGACGTGCTGCCAACCCCGCCAACAACAATGATGAGGCATGCAACCCTCATCTTTCTGGAGGCCAGGACCGGAGTGGTCGCCGTGAAGAAGTTGATCCTCTCCATCAAATGCTGGAGAATCAAAATCAGCTTATCCAGAACTTGACTCAAGTGGTGGCCAACTTGCATCAAGTTCCACCTCCACAAGCTGCACCACGCCAACCAAGGTTGAGTGAGTTTCTAGGAACTCAACCTCCAAAGTTTGCAAGTGCTGCTGAACCTCTGGAGGCAGATGATTGGCTGAAGACCATTGAAAGTAAGATGAGGATTATACAATGCCAAGGGTATGAGAGGCTGCTGTTTGCCTCTCATCAATTGCATGGACCTGCTGCTGATTGGTGGACCGCCTACGTGGCCGCCCATCATGACCCTGAGAACATCACTTGGGAAGAGTTCAAGCGCAGCTTCCGCAACCATTACATCCCAAGAGGTGAACTCAAAAACAAGAGGAAGGAATTTTTGGGTCTGCAGCAGGGAAACATGACTGTGAGGGAATACCTCACTAAATTTACTCAGCTATCCCGTTATGCTCCATGAGACATAGAGACTGATGAGCAGAAACAAGATTGTTTCGTGGAAGGACTTACCGCAGAGATGCAGTGTGCAATGTCCTCCAATGAGTATGAAAGCTTTCAAAAGATGGTGGACAGAGCATTTGTGGTGGAAATGAAGCTAAAGGCCCTGGAAAATGAGAATAAGAGGAAGGCGGGGTGGTCACATCAGGCCTCAGGGAGCAACACCCGCCCACGTATGATGCAGCAACCTACGGGGCAGACAAGCCGTGCTGCGGTACCCTATTCAGCACCAAGAGGGTACAACCCAAACTACAGGCCACCCGCGGCACCAGCACAGCCGCCACGTCAGTTTGTGCAGCAGCCTCGCCCCGCATATCCACCTCGACCAGCAGTGCAAGGACCCCCAAACCAACCCCAAGACAACAAGGGCCAAGCATCTAAGATTGGGGTGCAATGTTTCAGCTGTGGTGAAGTGGGGCACTACGCCCATAAATGCCCAAAGAAGAAGCCTGCGCCGCCACAACAGCAGAATGTAGTGAGAGGACGGGTCAACCACGTCACTATGGAGGAAGCACAAGAGGCACCCGACGTGCTAGTTGGTAAGTTTCCTGCCAATTTACACCTTGCAACTCTGCTGTTTGATTCTGGTGCTACCCACTCGTTCATTGCTCAAGGGTTTGTTAAGAAACGTGACCTAGCAACCACACAAATGAACCATATGCTAGCGGTAAACTCTCCAGGTGGAGAAATAAGGACAAGACAAGTGTGTCCCAAAGTGAGCCTAGACATTAATGGGGTAGTATTTACGGCTAACCTCATAGTGATAGATTCACAAGGGATAGATATTATTTTGGGTATGGATTGGTTGACCAAACATAAAGGAATCATCCATTGTTCGACCAGAACGGTGGAACTAACTCACCCCAGTGGCACCCGAGTAAAGTTCATAACCATACACGAGCCTAGGAGGGACATTAAATTAAATCAAGTGGAGGTGAAAGTTGAGGAAATCAGGACTATCAGGGAATATCCAGATGTTTTTCCGGAGGAATTGCCAGGTATGCCTCCCGACCGTGACGTGGAATTCGCAATTGAGCTAGTACCGGGAACAGCCCCGATATACAAGAGACCTTATCGAATGGACTCCAAGCAGCTAGAAGAGCTCAAGGATCATTTGAGAGAATTGACGGAGAAGGGGTATATTCGCCCTAGTTCCTCACCATGGGGAGCTCCGGTGATATTTGTGCCCAAGAAAGACGGAACCCAAAGGTTATGCGTGGATTACCGTGCCTTGAATGAGGTAACCATCAAGAACAAGTATCCATTACCCCGCATTGAAGACTTGTTTGATCAGTTGAGGGGAGCTTGTGTGTTCTCGAAAATTGATCTCAGGTCGGGATACCACCAACTCAAGATAAGGCAATCAGATATTCCCAAGACAGCTTTCGTATCTCGGTACGGACTGTATGAATACACTGTCATGCCTTTCGGGCTAACCAATGCCCCGGCATATTTCATGTACCTCATGAACAAGGTATTCATAGAATATCTGGACAAATTTGTGGTGGTTTTCATAGATGATATCCTCGTCTTCTCCAAAAATGAAGAAGAACATGAGAACCATCTAAGGTTGGTGTTGCAGAGGCTGAGAGAACACCAACTATATGCCAAGTTGAGAAAGTGTGAGTTTTGGCTGAAGAGAGTTCCCTTTTTAGGACATATAATCTTGGAGGGAGGAATCTCCGTAGATCCCGCCAAAATCGAGGACATCCAGAAGTGGAAGACCCCTGAAAATGTCGGGGAAGTTCGAAGCTTTTTGGGATTGGCGGGATACTATCGACGGTTTATTGAGGGATTCTCTAAGATCTCGAGATCTCTCACCAAACTGTTGGAGAAGGGAATCACATTCACCTGGACGCCACAGTGCGATACGAGCTTTCAGGAGCTAAAGAAGAGATTGACAACAACCCCAGTGTTGGTTATGCCAGATATGCAGAAGAATTTCACAGTGTACTGCGATGCCTCTGGAAATGGGTTGGGATGTGTTCTCATGCAAGAAGGACATGTCGTGGCTTATGCATCCCGGCAGCTTCGGAAGCACGAGAAGAACTATCCTACACATGACCTTGAACTAGCCGCAGTGGTACACGCGTTGAAAATTTGGCGGCACTATTTGATGGGGAAGAGGACAGAGATATATACGGATCATAAGAGTTTGAAGTACATATTCACACAACCAGATCTCAACCTCAGACAAAGGAGATGGTTAGAGCTAATCAATGACTTTGATGTGGGCATCAACTATCATCCCGGGAAAGCAAACGTCGTGGCCGATGCTTTGAGTCGGAAAGTGCAGGTCAATAAGTTGAGCTTGAAGGACATGCCCGCAGAATTGAAGGACGAGGTTATAAGGCTCAATCTATGTCTAGTAAATAGTGGTGAAGCCATCGCCATGGAAGTGGACTCCACACTCGAGCAAGACATACGCGAGGGCCAAAAGAATGATGAGAAGATACAAGAGATCAGACAGCTCATTAAGGAAAATAAAGCTCCGGGTTTTAGAGAGGATGAACAAGGAACGGTGTGGCACGGGAAAAGGATCTGTGTGCCAGAAGTAAAGGAGATCCGTGAATTAATTTTGAAGGAGGCTCACGATTCTGACTATTCCATTCATCCTGGGAGTACGAAGATGTACCAGGACCTCAAGAGCAGGTATTGGTGGTATGGCATGAAGCGAGATGTCGCGGAACATGTTGCCCTATGTGACACATGTCAGTTGGTGAAAGCAGAACATCAACGACCCGCGGGATTATTGCAACCACTCAAAGTGCCTGAATGGAAATGGGAAGAAATCAGCATGGATTTTGTCGTGGGATTGCCTAGGACCCAATCCGGGTATGATTCAATATGGGTCATTATTGATAGGCTAACCAAGGTAGCTCATTTCATCCCTGTGAAAGAAAGCTACAGCGGAGCCAAATTGGCAGAATTGTACATGTCAAGGATTGTGTGTTACCATGGAGTGCCAAAGAAGATAGTGTCGGACCGAGGAACACAGTTCACCTCGAGGTTTTGGCAAAAGTTGCAAGAAACCATGGGAACCCATCTGAATTTCAGCTCTGCCTATCATCCCCAAACTGACGGGCAGACGGAAAGAACCAATCAGATCCTTGAAGATATGTTAAGGGCATGTGCACTCAAAAACAATAGGAGTTGGGACAAGAACTTACCGTATGCGGAGTTTTCCTATAACAACAGTTATCAAGCTAGTATGAAGATGTCACCGTTTGAAGCTTTGTATGGAAGGAAGTGCAGAACTCCCCTATTTTGGAACCAAACAGGAGAAAGCAAAGTGTTTGGTCCAGAAGTGCTACAAGAAGCCGAGGCGAAGGTGAGGGAGATTCGCAACAACTTGAGGATAGCACAAACACGCCAGAAGAGTTATGCTGATGTACGAAGAAGAGAACTCGTTTTCAACGTGGGAGACTATGTTTATCTCAAGGTGTCCCCTATCAGATGACTTCATCGGTTCAAGGTGAAAGGGAAGTTGTCACCTCGATACATCGGACCCTTTCAAGTTTTGGAAAGAAAAGGCGAAGTGGCGTACCAACTAGAGTTACCGGTTCATCTATCGGATGTACACGATGTATTCCATGTGTCACAACTCAAGAAATGTCTGAGGACGCCTGAAGAGGTGTTACCCATGAATGAAGTGGATGTAGCTGAGGATTTGTCTTATGCCGAGCAACCATACAAGATTTTGGAGACAATGGAACGGCTCACCAGAAACAAGAGAATCCGGATGTGCAAGGTGCAGTGGAAGCATCACTCAGAGGAGGAAGCTACCTGGGAACGGGAAGATGAGCTCAAGGCACAATTTCCGGAATTGTTTTCTTAGAAACACCCCAAATTTTGATTTAAAACTCTAAACCATGTTCAGAGGGGAATTTAAAAATTTTTGGACGTGTTGCATGTTTTGCAAAAATTCAAATTCAAACTGGAATTCAAATTAAACTCAAAACAGAAAAGAAATGGAAAAAGAAAAAGAGAAAACGGGAAAAAACCGGCCAGTGGGCCGAAACCCGCCAGCCGGCCCAGTTTCCCCGCGCCAGCCCGCCCCCGCGCGCGCCGCGCTGTCTCTCACAGACAGGTGGGACCCGCATGTCATCCCTAACCCCGCGACCCCGGACTCTCTCCCGCGCGCGCGATCCCAACCGACCGGATTTCCGCGTCCCGCAGCCCGAATTCTGGTCCCAAACGACTCAAACTCGATCGCAACAGACCCACCGCCCTCCCCCGGCTATAAAAACCCCAGCCCCGATCGGTTTTTCCCACGCGATCGCCGATTTTCACTCCGGTGAGCACCGAGACTTCGCCGGTGAATTCTGGCCGATCTAAGCTCGGAAACTCTGATCTAACTCGCTGGTCTTGATCCACCGCCTCCGGGGAGCTTTGCAGGTGCAGAAAACTCGGAGACTTACGGTGTAAACACAGCGCCGACGAGCTTCGCCGTGGTTTTGCCTCAGACCTCGCCGCCGATCACTTTCCAGGACCCCCGAGCTCAAGAAAACCCCCGAGGTGAGATCCCTGACCTCCCCTCTACCGATCTATGCCATAAGATCACAGTTCTAGGCAGAATTCTCGAGGATCCGAAACTTTCCGGCGAGATCGCCGCTTCCCGCCGCCGTGCGCCGCCGGCAGCGCCGCCCGCTCTCGATCAGAGCGACGTGGCCGCTTGTGCGCCGTTTATTTTAAATCGCATGGTAGGGTTTAAAACCCCGCGTACCGGTTTGATGTTATAATCTCAGCCGTCGGTTTAAAATCGAACGGTCCACGTCAACCCCGCATTATAAAGACTGGAATTCTTACGTGCTACCCCCTGGGGTTCTCTGGAATTGAGAGCTAGCCCCGGAAACTTCAGATCTAGCCCCTGGAACTCCAGAAAATCATGTAAATTCATTTAAAAATCAGTTTTAGCCCCTGGACTTAATAAAAATTAGGAAAAACACCTCTGATAAGTGTAGCTAGACCCCTGGAAATTATGAAAATAATATTATAGACCCTGTAATGGGTGAGTTCATTATTTTAGCCCTGTTTAGTATTTAATTTAGGAAATTGAATATGTAACTAGTGTTTAAAAATTAAAAAGTGGGACAAACATATTGTCAAAATTAAGTTAAAGACTTTCTCAGTGTTTAGAAAATTTTGGAGTGAGATAAAAACATATTTTGGACAGAATTGAATCTGTTTAATTTATTATTCACATTTAGGGACACATTTTTAAGGAAAGAATAGCTCTAGAAAAATAGGGAAAATAATTATGAAATAGTTTACATCAGAGGCCAAGGTCAAAATATGTTATTCAATTATTTAGGACCAAAACCTATACTGTTTAGATGAGGTGTATTACAAATTTTATAATAAAATACACAATTATACATAGGAATATAAATCTGAAAATATAGCAACTAGTAAATGATAAATGGAGTTTTTAAAAATTCAAAGAGTTCAGTTTAGGGTTGATAGAAATTATGAAGGCACATATAGAGAAGAAAAATACTTTTCTTACATACTTGGTAGTTTAATATAAGGAATTTATTTAAAACTGAAACACACACATATATACATATATATATATATATATATATATATATATATATATATATATATATATATATATATATATAGTATGTAAGTATAAATATGAACACCAAAGTAGGAATCATACACATATAAATAAAAGTGTGTGCAAGCCACAGATCAACACACAAAGTAACCACAACACATATAATGGTGAATGAATTTCATAAATATGAAATGTGTGGTTTGTATGAAGTAGAAGTGTGAACTATGTCTTATGATTGTTGTTTTTCTTTTGCTATGTGTGATGGTATGAAGTAGAACCTGTTCAAGAGCAAGTTATTCCTTTCCAAGATTAGGACTACCCATTTCAAGAGCAGCAAGAAGGAGGCAAGTGTCCTTGACCACTTTGATCCTATGCTAGGATGTGTAGATAGAATTATTTGCATTGTCAAATGAAATATGAAACTCATGCTAGGAAGTTTCCATAGAATTGCATTACCTTGTTTCCTTGTAGCTTGGGTTGGGATTTATTTTGTCATGTCATTTATTTACATGCATATGCTTAGCCATGCTTAGAATGGGATATTTGGGATATGAGATCATCAGTTTATTTTACCATACTCTTGAATGAGCTATTGTGAGTTATGTAGAGGTAGGGATCAAGGCAAGTTGGATGTTTTGGTTGTGTGCTGGGTGCACGAGACTTGGGTTTGTGTTTAGTACTTGCCTGGATCCTAAGGACCGGTTCATGGAGCATGTAACCCGGCTTTACAGTGCCAACCACATGCTGAGATGGGGCAGCTTGGCCAATTAATTAGGTGTATCCCCGGCGTAGTATGGGTGTGTTGGATGGTGCGGGGAGTAGGTGTCAGCTGGACTACCATATGAACCGCAAGGCTCAAGAGGGGGCCACTGCAGCGGGGTTGGAGCCTCTTGTATGCTGTTAGCGGTGAAACCTCAGTGGGCCCACGCTCGTCGGGAATCCCTTTGTAAAGGCTTCGTAGTGATCTCCTGGCTGCACACGTGGGAAGTGTGAATGTGGATCGTCGCCACTGGCATAATGGAGGTTCTTTTAGTCCACCCGGCAACGGGGGATGAAATCACTACTTGTGGGTACAGTGGTACAAACTCTGCAGAGTCAAAACTGTCTTGACAGCCGTGCTCACGGTTAAGAGCGGCCTGGACTTATTCATGATTAAAGAAATGATGGTTTTGGAAGTTAAGCGGGGAGCTTAACATTGGAAATGATGTTATGGTTATTGGATTATGATGATGGGATGGGAGATTGGGACCATTTCACCTGTGTAGTAATGAAGGTGCTTAATAAGCTAAGGTGATAGGTATTAATTGCGTAGTGCTTTAACCATGAGTTCAACCTCTCCTTGTTCTAGCCATGCATGATATAATTTTCCCACACTTGCTGAGTACCATTGGTACTCAACCTTGCATATTTGTTGGTTTATATTGCTGCTCAGGTCAAGATAATGAGGTGGTGTATAATGACCAAGATTTTGGACCCGAGGAAGGATTTTAGGTTCATGAAGACCCCCGGGCAACGCCTGTGATGGAGCCCTAAAAGAATAAAATTCCGCTGCTAGTTTATATACTTGTGATGAAGCATTAGTGTCCATTGAGACATTTGCGATGTAAGACTTATTTATATTCGACACCTGGCTTGTAATAAATGATGCTTCACTATTTGTCATCACATGTATGAGAAAATGATTCTGGCATACATGTGATATTCACTTGGTTGTTCTTCGGAAAAACCGGGTGTGACATAGGCGGGCGTGAGTTGTATAGTGTAGACTTCCGCTGTGTAATATAATCAATAGTTGTAACTGAAGTTTGTACCTGTTTGTACAGTTTCAGTTGTTTTTCCCATGTAATATATTATGTTCTTATGACGTGTGTTGTCGGGTGTCGCATCGCGTGGCACCACCCTCTGCGATCCTGGATGAGCGGACCCCGGTCCGCCACAGCCTGGTATCAGAGCTGCAGTGGGGATAGCACAGTACTAAAGAACTGCATTATGGGAAAAACTTAGGTATACGGTGAGGATTCGGTAGTGCCCAAGTAAGGGCTATACTAGCATAGTTACTTAAAGTGGCAAATACTAACCTATGTGTTATAATTCTGAATTTGAATTATGTAACGACGCGCCTACGCTCTGGTAAGTATGGTAAGGAACGCCACCGAAAGCGGTTCAATTTCGGTTAGCTCCCCCTGACGAGGAATGTGGCTCAGGGATAGAGTCTCACAGCTTGGTGTGAGACGTCAATATGAACCTCTTGGACTCTTCATGTCCCTGAGTTCATATGAAACGTTGATCCCTAGCGTGCCTTAGGCAAGTAAGTGGAGACTCCATCGCGTGGTCAGTAACGCGAGAGTGTGTTCGTCTGGAAATAGCCCAGGAGGACATACGCAGCGCTTGCCATCGGCGTGCCCTGCAGGGCAGTAGGTGGTATCTGTTGGGTTGATAACATTCCCAACCGTGACGACCCGTTCATGACATACTCGGGTTCCCCGTCGTGTGGTGTTGAAACACGATCACGTACCTTGAGACGTGACCTAGCTCAAGGACGACCGTATGGAAATGATACGGGCGTTTGTATTTACTTTTAAATATGGAACTGCCTGAAATGAACAACCTTTGAGTGCACCATTATTGTGTGGTCTTCTGCAGGTACTAACCACGTATGTAACCGTGTAGAAAACGTGTGCGAGAGACCGTTTAGTGCCACATTGGAGACGTATATGCCGGTATGATCCGGTTAGGATTTTCTTTTGTGAGGAACGTAGTACCGAGATATTGTAGGCATATGCATGAAAATATTTAGAACAAGGAACTAAAATCATTAGGTTCAACATTTAGGACCATGGTTGGGTATAAGAATGGGATAGTGGAGCAGTGTAGCCAAAAGACTGAAAAACAGAGTGCTCTGTTTTGGGCAGCACGTTTGCTGATCTTCAACAGGGCATAACTCATAGGTCTTTTAGCCCAGATAGGTGTGCTATATAGTTATTGAAAGGTATTTAAGTACTCTACAACTTTGTTGTAGACTTCCAGAGCTGAAACTCACCTTAAGATGGCTTAAATCCCAGAGGAATGTAAACTGTCCAGAACCAGGACAGAGTTAAACATTCTGTTTTTCAAACATAACTCTCAGTAGAAAAAATCTAAAATCGTCATATTATTTGATTCTGGTGCAAACCACAGCTTTATAAGTGCATCCTATGTGGCTAAACATCAATTGCATGTCTTCCCAACCGACTGCACTTATATGATCTGCTCACCGGGAGGGAAGATTTCAGCTAATATGATGATTCCAAAGGCACCTCTGTTCTTAGGTGGGAAACTATATCCCACCACCTTGATAATCCTTATGGGACAAAAGATTGATGCAATCTTAGGGATGTCATGGCTACAATACCATGGCGCTGTCCTAGAGGCTCGGACACGGACGGTTCACTTAAATTCTCCATTCCACCGTCCGCATTCCATGGTGTTAGACACGCCAGTCCGGGAAGTTTTAGCAATTAATAATGCTGAAGCTCTCAAGTTAGAAGACATCCCCGTAGTCCGGGAGTATCCTGATGTGTTCCCGGATGATCTTCCGAGCATGCCACCTGAGCGGGATGTCGAGTTCAAGATTGAACTTGCACCCGGGACTACGCCCATATCACGGAGACCATACAAAATGGCTCCCAATGAGCTGGCTGAACTGAAAGAACAGCTCAATGATCTGTTGAGCAAGGGTTTCATTAGGCCGAGTTCCTCGCCTTGGGGATGCTCGGCGCTATTCGTGAAGAAGAAGGACGAGACCCTGAGGCTGTGTGTGGATTACCGGCCGCTCAACGCCGTCACCATCAATAATAAGGACCCACTGCCCCGCATCGACATATTGTTTGATCAACTTGTGGGTGCAAGTGTGTTCTCCAAGATGGACCTTCGCTCTGGATATCACCAGATAAAGATCCGGGCGGAGGATATCCCGAAGACAGCCTTCTCAACGAGATATGGATTATATGAATATCTCGTCATGTCCTTTGGTCTCATAAATGCTCCAGCCCATTTCATGTATCTCATGAACTCAGTGTTCATGCCGGAGCTGGATAAGTTCGTGGTAGTGTTCATCGACGATATCTTGGTTTACTCCAAGACGGAAGCCGAACATGCCAAACACTTGTGGATCGTTCTTCAACGATTGCTAGACCACAAGCTCTACGCCAAGTTCAGCAAATGCGAGTTTTGGATCAGCCAAGTGCCATTCTTGGGACATATCATCTCAGCTGAAGGCATTGCGGTTGACCCAAGTAAAATAGAGCAAGTGCTGAGATGGAAAGCTCCCACTTCAGTTCATGAAGTCAGAAGCTTCTTCGGGTTAGCGGGATATTACCGGAGATTCATTCCAAGCTTCTCCAAGCTCGCTAAGCCGATGACAGAATTGCTGAAGAAAGGGAAGAAATACGTTTGGAACACGGCGTGTGAAGGAGCGTTCTGAACATTGGTGAAGCATCTCACAACAGCCCCGGTCTTAGCTCAGCCGGATACAACAAAGCCCTTCGACGTGTACTGTGACGCGTCCGGTATTGGGCTCGGCAGCGTGTTGATGCAGGAAGGACGTGTGGTCGCGTATGGCTCACGCCAACTTCGGAACCATGAGCAGCATTATCCCACTCATGACCTTGAGCTTGCTGCAGTGGTTTTGGCGCTGAAAATGTGGAGGCACTATCTACTAGGGAACTTGGTGCATCTCTACACCGACCACAAGAGCTTGAAATACATTTTCACCCAGAAGGAGCTGAACATGAGGCAGAGGAGGTGGTTAGAGCTGATCAAAGATTATGAGATTGAGATCCATTACCACCCTGGCAAGGCGAATGTGGTTGCCGACGCGCTGAGTCGGAAATCACATGTCCATCACCTCACCATTACACCGGTGGAGGAGGAAGAGCCAAGTTTATACTTGGTTCCTTATGGGTCGCTGTACAACCTTGCCCTCATCCCTACTATTAGGGAGGACATCATTGCAGCTCAGAAAAATGATAAAGGCATGGCACATCTCCGGAGACGGATTGACAATGGGGATATCAAATGTTTCCGGAAAGATGGTGAGGGGACGCTGTGGTTCAATGACCGCATAGTCGTACCTCGGGACATGGAACTGAGGAAGAAGATCCTCGACGAAGCCCACTTGTCTAAATACTCCATTCATCCGGGCAGCAACAAAATGTACCAAGATTTGAAACGGAAATTTTGGTGGACACGGATGAAGCGGGAGGTAGCGAAGTACGTATCCGAGTGTGATACGTGTAGACGAGTGAAGGCTGATCATATGAGGAAATCAGGGCTGCTGCAACCCCTGAAGATTCCAGCATGGAAATGGGAAGCTGTGAGCATGGATTTCATCGTGGGATTACCCTTAACATCCAACAAACATGATTCCATTTGGGTGATTGTTGACCGACTGACCAAGTCAGCTCACTTCATCCCCGTACATACACATTTCCATGCCAACCGATATGCGGAGTTATACATTGCCAGGATTCTATGCCTGCATGGTGTACCCAAGACCATAGTCTCAGACCGAGGTGCATTGTTTGTATCTCGCTTTTGGGAGCAGTTGCACGCTGCTTTGGGTACTAAACTGATTAGGAGCTCCGCCTACCACCCTCAGACAGATGGCCAGACAGAGAGGGTGAATCAAGTTCTGGAGGACATGTTGAGAGCATGTGCCATCCACCATGGTAGGAACTGGGATAATCACCTACCATTGGTGCAATTCTCGTACAACAACGGCTATCAGGCGAGTATCAAGATGGCACCCTACGAAGCTCTCTACGGTCGCAAGTGCCGCATCCCATTAAATTGGTGCGAGTCCGGTGAAAGGGTCACATTCGGGGTTGATGTGGTGAACGACGCCAAAGAGCGCGTTCGGACAATTCAAGCCAATTTAAAAGCCGCTCAATCCCGACAGAAGAGCTACGCTGATAAGAGGCGTAGACCGTTGCACTTTGACATCGGGGAACACGTGTACCTACGCGTGTCTCCGATGAAGGGCGTGCACCGGTTCGGTGTGAAGGGGAAGCTCGCTCCCCGTTTTATTGGACCCTATGCTATCACCGAAAAGTGTGGACCAGCAGCGTATAGATTGGAGCTACCGGCATCTCTGGCTGGTGTCCATGATGTTTTCCATGTTTCGCAACTGCGAAAATGTTTGAAGCATACGGCTGCTGTTCCTACCGATGACATCGGCGAGCTGAAATCGGATTTAACCTATGAGGAGTATCCGGTGGAAATTCTTGATGAGAAAGCCAGAACCACGCGTAGCAGAACGTTGTGGTTCTACAAGATCCCCTGGAGTAACCACACTATGGAAGAAGCGACGTGGGAGAGCGAGGAATTCCTTCGTTCAAATTACCCGGAGTTCATGGCTTCTCAACACGAGTAAGTCCCTACTACATCGCTATCTCTTCTTTTGTAATCTCGGGACGAGATTCTTTTAAGGGAGGAGGAATGTAAGGGCCTCAGTTTTGGCACACATTTGAAGTGTTCATCACCACACCACACCAATTTTCATTCCATTCGGAGTTGATCTTGACACGAGCTAAGTGGGACGAATTCAAACTTTATTTGAATTCAAAACTGAACTTGTGCTGAAATTCACTCAAACCGAACCCAATTTGAATTCTATTCGATTCAAATGGCTCAGGGGTGAATAATTTGAATCACCAGGGGTATTATGGGGCTCACTGTTTACAACAGTGATTAGGAGTAAATTTCAGAGGTTAAAACCCCGGGTGGGACCTACCTGTCATAGGGGGGGAGAAGGAGAAACTTGCACCCAAAGTCAGAGTCTCAGTGGGAAATTCCACCGAGCAGCTGTCGGCTGTGCCACCGAGCAGCTACCGGCGCCACCAGCTGCTTCCCTCTCTGCGCGCTGGTGCCCAGGGCGGCTGGCTCACGCTTCCACGCGACCAGCACCGCCTCAGCCGAGCAGGAGTCGGCCGGCTTTATCTTCTCGGGGCAAACCCGAGCAGCGGCATTGTTTCTCGCCGCAGCTCTCTGCTCAATCAGGAAAACCAGCAAAACCATCTCCTCCTTCGTCCCTGAGCTGCTAGACAGCCACCTGAGCTCGCACTTCACCTCCCCAACGCCAGAAACCCCGAGCTCCGACCTCCTTTGCCCAGAGATGATCGCCACCGCGGCGACCTAGCCTCAGCCGAGAGTCAGGCGCCCGTGGGCAGCGTTCCACAGGCGTTTTCACGGTCCAGCGAGAGAGGCAACAGGAGCGCGCGACCACCGTGCGGCTCTCCTCCAAGTTTGGAAGCCAACCGTGAAGAATCCGCAGAGAATTTCTAGTTTTTCCTCCGGCGACCGTAACCCAAGCTTCCGGTACGATTTCTTTAAATTCTCGCTCTATGATCTTTCGGAGGTCATCAAATATTGCACATAGACGCTGGACTAGCCGGCGATCAAGTTCTTTTCTGCATCCGTAGTGTGAAACTGTCTAGGAGTGACGAATTTCGAGCTCGATCGAGGGCGGTCATGGCGGGCACGATCGGTCACACGGTGCCGACTGACTTGCCGCCATCCCTGAACCCTTTTGACACCTTGTTGAGCTTCCTAGAGGTACACTGATGCTGTAGGGCCGTTTGTTCGAGGTGTTGGCAGGTTTAGAAACCACGGTCGACGGTGTCGAACCTCAACCGAGGCAGTGGCACGTCACCGAGCTATTTCCGGTCACCCCCAGCCCGACCTGACACCACCGACTTGTTCCTCGACGTCGACAACCCCCTAGCGGCGAGTTTCAGTCTCTGGGAGGTCCGGCAGCGGCGAGCCGGCGAGCCCCGAGCCTGCTCCGGCGAGGTCGGTGGCGCGGGCGTGAGAGAACGGCGGGAGGAATACGAAGCCGGCTGGCCCACGTGTCAGCGGCTGAAGAATTTAAACCGGGATCGGGTGTGGCCGGGGATCGGCTGTGCTGGCGCGCAAAATACCCTGTGAGCTCCAGTGTGCCGGACACCTCCGGGCTCGACACGTGTGGTATCTCCGTTGTGCCGAACACCTCCAGGCTCGACACGTGTGGTATCTCCATTGTGCCGGACACCTCCGCGCTCGACACGTGTCCCCGCAGGCCCCGAGAGTTTAAACTTTTCCCCCGATTTTTAGGATTCTTCCAAATTTCAAATCCTCATAACTTTGGCTAGAAAGCTCCAAATCGAGTGAACCAAATTTGGTTGGATTTAGCTCTTTGAGCACTTTCCAGCAATACCAAATTCAGCTCATGAAAGTGAATAGTTTTCCAGAATTAAATCCCTAAAGTTTAAACTGTCGAGAATTTTATCTGGAGAACTACTTTATGAAAAATTCTGAAATTTGGCAAAAAGGTTCATTGGAGAATCCCTGAATCCCAGTAAAATTTTCAGACTCATCCAAGTTCATTTAGTTACCCTAATTGGGTGATTAAGGGAACTGCCCAGAGAAAATAGCAAAAAAAATGTACAGAAACATTTTTCAGATTTTCTCCAATCCTAATTAGGATATAACTTTCTGTAGAATTCTTCAAATGACATGAAACCAACTCCATTAGAACCATCCTAAATTCTAGTTTCCAGAAAGTAATGGTGGGAGCCATGAAAAACCCTGGAATTACTTAGAGGCCCAATTATTGACCAAAGAGGCTTTTATTTGTACTAGGTTCAATTGAACTTTGTTTCAAATAAAACTTGGTCACAACTCTGGTAGGACCCTACCAATCCACCATAAAAATTTCAGAACTAAAGGGGAGGGCTAGCTAGAGTTATTAACAATTATGTAATTAAGTTCACACATTTGTATTTAAATTTACATGTAGTATTGTATCCAACGTGTAGCCATTGAAGAAGAGACCCCGGAAGTGCTGGATTTCCTTCTTCCGGACGAAGAACTAACTACTGACCAGCAGCAACAAGGCAAGCCCCGGTTTGCATTAACCTTTTTATAGGTTTTTTTTCTTTTGTTTACATGTGTCATATGAAGTATGTATGTGCATTAGGTATATGTAACACCCCAAATTTTGATTCAAAACCCTAAACCATGTTCAGGGGGGAATTTAAAAATTTTTGGACGTGTTGCATGTTTTGCAAAAATTCAAATTCAAACTGGAATTCAAATTAGACTCAAAACAGAAAAGAAATGGAAAAAGAAAAAGAGAAAACGGGAAAAAACCGGCCAGTGGGCCGAAACCCGCCAGCCGGCCCAACTTCCCCCGCGCCAGCCCGCAGCCGCGCGCCCGCGCTATCCCTCACAGACAGGTGGGACCCACCTGTCATCCCTAACCCCGCGACCCCGGACTCTCCCGCGCGCGCGCGATCTTAACCGATCGGAATACCGCGTCCCTCAGCCCGAATTCGGGTCACAGAAGAATCAAACTCGATCACAACTGACCCACCGCCCTCCCCCGGCTATAAAAACCCCAGCCCCGATCGGTTTTTCCCACGCGATCGCCGATTTTTACTCCGGTGAGCACCGAGACTTCGCCGGTGAATTCTGGCCGATCTAAGCTCGGAAACTCTGATCTAACTCGCTGGTCTTGATCCACCGCCTCCGGGGAGCTTTGCAGGTGCAGAAAACTCGGAGAATTACGGTGTAAAAACAGCGCCGACGAGCTTCGCCGTGGTTTTGCCTCGGACCTCGCCGCCGATCACTTTCCAGGACCCCCGAGCTCGAGAAAACCCCCGAGGTGAGATCCCTGACCTCCCCTCTACCGATCTATGCCATAAGATCACAGTTCTAGGCAGAATTCTCGCGGATCCGAAACTTTCCGGCGAGATCGCCGCTTCCCGCCGCCGTGCGCCGCCGGCAGCGCCGCCCGCGCTCGATCAGAGCGACGTGGCCGCTTGTGCGCCGTTTATTTTAAATCGCACGGTAGACTTTAAAACCCCGCGTACCGGTTCGATGTTATAATCTCAGCCGTCGGTTTAAAATCGGACGGTCCACGTCAGCCCCGCATTATAAAGACTGGAATTCTTACGTGCTACCCCCTGGGGTTCTCTGGAATTGAGAGCTAGCCCCGGAAACTTCAGATCTAGCCCCTGGAACTCCAGAAAATCATGTAAATTCATTTAAAAATCAGTTTTAGCCCCTGGACTTAATAAAAATTAGGAAAAACACCTCTGATAAGTGTAGCTAGACCCTTGGAAATTATGAAAATAATATTATAGACCCTGTAATGGGGTGAGTTCATTATTTTAGCCCTGTTTAGTATTTAATTTAAAACATTGAATATGTAACTAGTGTTTAAAAATTAAAAAAAGGGGCAAACATAATTGTCAAAATTAATTAAAAACTTTCTCAGTACTTAAAAAACTTTGGAGTGAGATAAAAATCTATTTTTGGGCTGAAATGAATCTGTTTCATTTATTATTCACATTTATTAGTATAGGGACACATTTTTAAGTAAAGAATAGTTATAGAAAAATAGGGAAAATAATTATGAAATAGTCTACATCAGAAGCCAAGGTCAAAACATGTTATTAGATTATTTAGGACCAGAACCTATACTGTTTAGATGATGTGCATTACTAATTTCATAATAAAATACACAATTATGCATAGGAATATAAATCTGAAAATATAGCAACTAGTAAAAGATAAATGGAGTTTCTAAAATCCAAAGAATTCAGTTTAGGGTTGATAGAAATTATGAAGGCACATATGGAGAAGAAAAATACTTTTCATACATACTTGGTAGTTTAATGTAAGGAATTTATTTAAAACTGAAACACACACATATATATATATATAAATATAGTATGTAAGTATAAATATGAACACCAAAGTAGGAATCATACACATATAAATAAAAGTGTATGCAAGCCACAGATCAACACACAAAGTATCCACAACACATATAATGGTGAATGAATTTCATAAATATGAATGTGTGGTTTGTATAAAGTAGAAGTGTGAACTATGTCTTATGATTGTTGTTTTTCTTTTGCTATGTGTGATGATATGAAGTAGAACCTGTTCAAGAGCAAGTTAACCCTTTCCAAGATCAGGACTACCCATTTCAGGAGCAGCAAGAAGGAGGCAAGTGTCCTTGACCACTTTGATCCTATGCTAGGATGTGTAGATAGAATTATTTGCATTGTCAAGTTAAATATGAAACCCATGCTAGGAAGTTTCCCTAGAATTGCATTACCCTGTTTCCTTGTAGCTTGGGTTGGGATTTATTTTATCATGTCATTTATTATTATGCATATGCTTAGCCATGCTTAGAATGGGATATTTGGGATATGAGATCATCAGTTTACTTTACCATACTCTTGAATGAGATATTGTGAGTTATGTAGAGGTAGGGATCAAGGCAAGTTGGATGTTTTGGTTGTGTGCTGGGTGCACGAGACTTGGGTTTGTGTTTAGTACTTGCCTGGATCCTAAGGACCGGTTCATGGAGCATGTAACCCGGCTTTACAGTGCCAACCACATGCTGAGATGGGGCAGCTTGGCCAATTAATTAGGTGTATCCCCGGCGTAGTATGGGTGTGTTGGATGGTGCGGGGAGTAGGTGTCAGCTGGACTACCATATGAACCACAAGGCTCAAGAGGGGGCCACTACAGCGGGGTTGGAGCCTCTTGTATGCTGTTAGGGGTGAAACCTCAGTGGGCCCACGCTCATCGGGAATCCCTTTGTAAAGGCTTCGTAGTGATCTCCTGGCTACACACCTGGGAAGTGTGAATGTGGTTCGTAGCCACTGGCATAATGGAGGTTCTTTTAGTCCACCCGGCAACAGGGGATGAAATCACTACATGTGGGTACAGTGGTACAAACTCTGCAGAGTCAAAACTGTCTTGACAGCCGTGCTCACGGTTAAGAGCGGCCTGGACTTATTCATGATTAGAGGATTGATGGTTTTGGAAGTTAAGCGGGGAGCTTAACATTGGAAATGATGTTATGGTTATTGGATTGGGATGATGGGATGGGAGATTGGGACCATTTCACCTGTGTAGTAATGTAGGTGCTTAATAAGCTAAGGTGATAGGTATTAATTGCGTAGTGCTTTAACCATGAGTTCAACCTCTCCTTGTTCTAGCCATGCATGATATAATTTTCCCACACTTGTTGAGTACCATTGGTACTCAATCTTGCATATTTGTTGGTTTATATTGCTGCTCAGGTCAAGATAATGAGGTGGTGTATAATGACCAAGATTTTGGACCCGAGGAAGGTTTTTAGGTTCATGAAGACCCCCGGGCAACGCCTGTGATGGAGCCCTAAAGAATAATATTCCGCTGCTAGTTTATTTACTTGTGATGAACCTATTATTGTCCATCGAGACATTTACTATGTAAGACTTACTTATATTCGACATCTGGCTTGTAATAAATGATGCTTCACTATTTGTCATCACATGTATGAGAAAATGATCCTGGCATACATGTGATATTCACTTGGTTGTTCTTCGGAAAAACCGGGTGTGGCAGAGGTGGTATCAGAGCCAAGGTTGCCCGTAGGAACGTGGACCTAGGTAGAAATGGACGTATTTAAGGGCCCTATTTTCTTAAAAACTATTTTCCAAGGTGTGGGTGGAAAAGTGTTATTAAAGGAGTCATTTTCTTCATCTTACCCCAACTTTCATTCAAAATAGGATTTTTGTTTGAGAATTTATCTAACCTAATTTTAAATTCTTTTGTTTTAGATGGTTCGCATGATTCGCACCGCTCGTAAGTCCACAGGAGGGAGAGTTCCCGTAGTTGCCCTTGCCGAAAGAGAGGAGAGTCGTCCAGTGATGTACCTTTCCTACGGATTGGCAGTAGGAGACTTGTTGCGCCGTCTTCGACGTATGTGTAACACCCCAAATTTTTAGTCAAGACTTAAATTTTGATTTAGAACCATAAACCATGTTCAGAGGGGAATTTAGAAATTTTTGGACGTATTGCATGTTTTGCAAAAATTCAAATTCAAACTGGAATTCAAATTATACTCAAAACAGAAATGAAATGAAAAAGAAAAAGGAAAGCCAGAAAAAAACTGGCCAGTGGGCCGAAACCCCAGCCGGCCCAGCTAACCCCCGCGCAGCCCGCCCCCGCGCGCGCCGCTCTGCCCCTCGCTGACATGTGGGACCCGCCTGTCATCCCTAACCCCGCGACCCCGGACTCTCTCCCGCGCGCTCGATCGCAACCGATCGGGAAATCGTGTTTTGCGGCCGAATTCTGGAACTAGCGGACTCCAACTCGATCACAACAGAACCACCGCCCTCCCCCGGCTATAAAACCCACCGATCCGATCAGTTTTTCGCACGCGATCGCCGATTTTCACTCCGGTGAGCACCGAGACTTCGCCGGTGAATTTTGGCCGATCTAAGCTCGGAAACTCTGATCTAACTCGCTAGTTTTGATCCACCGCCTCCGGGGAACTTTGCAGGTGCAGAAAACCCGAAGACTTACGGTGCAAATCCAGCTCCGACGAGCTTCGCCGTGGTTTTGCCTCGGACCTCGCCGCCGAGCACTTTCCAGGACCCCCGAGCTCGAGAAAACCCCCGAGGTGAGATCCCTGACCTCCCCTCTACCGATCTAGGCCATAAGATCACAGTTCTAGGTAGAATTCTCGAGGATCCGAAAAATTCCGGCGAGATCGCCGCTTCCCGCCGCCGTGCGCCGCCGGCAGCGCCGCCCGCGCTCGATCAGAGCGACGTGGCCGCTTGTGCGCCGTTTATTTTAAATCGCACGGTAGACTTTAAAACCCCGCGTACCGGTTCGATGTTATAATCTCAGCCGTCGGTTTAAAATCAGACGGTCCACGTCAGTCCCGCGTTATAAAGACTGGAATTCTTACGTGCTACCCCCTGGGGTTCTCTGGAATTGAGAGCTAGCCCCGGAAACTTCAGATCTAGCCCCTGGAACTCCAGAAAATCATGTAAATTCATTTAAAAATCAGTTTTAGCCCCTAGACTTAATAGAAATTAAGAAAAACACCTCTGAAGAGTGTAGCTAGACCCCTGGAGATTATGAAAATAATATTATATACCCTGTAATGGGGTGAATTCATTATTTTAGCCCTGTTTAGTATTTAATTTAGAAAATTGAAAATGTAACTAGTGTTTAAATATTAAAAAGGGGGACAAACCTAATTGTCAAAATTAGTAAAAACTTTCTCAGTACTTAGAAAACTTTGGAGTAAGATAAAAATATATTTTTGGGGCTGAAATAAATCTGTTTCATAAATTATTCACATTTAATAGTATAGGGGCACATTCTTAAGTAAAGAATAGTTAAAGAAAAATAGGAAAAATAATTATGAAATAGTATACATCAGAAGCCAAGGTCAAAATATGATCTTAAATTATTTAGGACCAGAACCTAATCTGTTTAGGTAGTGTGTATTACTAATTTAATAATAAAATGCACAATTATGCATAAGAATATAAATCTGAAAATATAGAAACTAGTAAATAATAAATGGAGTTTCTAAAGTACAAAGAATTCAGTTTAGGGTTGATAGAAATTATGAAGGCACCTATGGAGAAGAAAAATACTCTTCATACATATTTGGTAGTTTAATATATAAGGAATTTATTTAAAACTGAAACACACATATATACATATATATGTATATATATATATATATTATGTGAGTATAAATATGAACACCAAAGTAGGAATCATACACATGTAAATAGAAGTGTGTGCAAGCCCCAAACCAACACACATAGAGTATCCACAACACATAAAATGGTAAAGAAAATTTCATAAATGTGAATGTGTTGTTTGTATGAAGTAGAAGTGTGAACTATGTCTTATGATTGTTGTTTTCCTTTTGCTATGTGTGATGGTATGGAGTAGAACCTGTTCAAGAGCAAGCTATCAGTTTTCAAGATCAGGACTACTCATTTCAAGAGCAGCAAGAAGGAGGCAAGTGTCCTTGACCACTTTGATCCTATGCTAGGATGTGTAGATAGAATTATTTGCATTGTCAAATGAAATATGAAACCCATGCTAGGAAAGTTTCCCTAGAATTTCATTACCCTGTTTCCTTGTAGCTTGGGTTGGGATTTATTTTACCATGTCATATATTTACATGCATTTGCTTAGCCATGCTTAGAATGGGATATTTGGGACATGAGATCATCAGTTTATATTACCATACTCTTGAATGAGACATTGTGAATTATGTAGAGGTAGGGATCAAGGCAAGTTGGATGTTTTGGTTGTGTGCTGGGTGCACGAGACTTGGGTTTGTGTTTAGTACTTGCCTGGATCCTAAGGACCGGTTCATGGAGCATGTAACCCGGCTTTACAGTGCCAACCACATGCTGAGATGGGGCAGCTTAGCCAATTAATTAGGTGTATCCCCGGCGTAGTATGGGTGTGTTGGATGGTGCGGGGAGTAGGTGTCAGCTGGACTACCATATGAACCGCAAGGCTCAAGAGGGGGCCACTGCAGCGGGGTTGGAGCCTCTTGTATGCTGTTAGGGGTGAAACCTCAGTGGGCCCACGCTCGTCGGGAATCCCTTTGTAAAGGCTTTGTAGTGATCTCTTGGCCGCACACCTGGGAAGTGTGAATGTGGAACGTAGCCACTGGCATAATGGAGGTTCTTTTAGTCCACCCGGCAACGGGGGATGAAATCACTACTTGTGGGTACAGTGGTACAAACTCTGCAGAGTCAAAACTGTCTTGACAGCCGTGCTCACGGTTAAGAGCGGCCTGGACTTATTCATGATTAGAGGATTGACGGTTTTGGAGGTTAAGCGGGAAGCTTAACATTGGAAATGATGTTATGATTATTTGGTTATGATGATTGGGATGGGAGATTGGGACCATTTCACCTGTGTAGTAATGTAGATGCTTAATAAGCTAAGGTGATAGGTATTAATTGCGTAGTGCTTTAACCATGAGTTCAACCTCTCCTTGTTCTAGCCATGCATGATATAATTTTCCCACACTTGCTGAGTACCATTGGTACTCAACCTTGCATATTTGTTGGTTTATATTGCTGCTCAGGTCAAGATAATGAGGTGGTGTATAATGACCAAGACTTTGGACCCGAGGAAGGATTCTAGGTTCATGAAGACCCCCCCCGGGCAACACCTGTGATGGAGCCCCAAAGAATAATTTTCCGCTGCTAGTTTATTTTCCTTGTGATGAACTTATTATTGTCCATCGAGACATTTACTATGTAAGACTTACTTATATTCGACACCTGGCTTGTAATAAATGATGCTTCACTATTTGTCGTCACATGTATGAGCAAATGATCCTGGCATACATGTGATATTCACTTGGTTGTTTCTTCGGAAAAACCGGGTGTGACAGAAGTGGTATCAGAGCCAAGGTTGCCCGTAGGAACGTGGACCTAGGTAGAAATGGACGTATTTAAGGGCCCTATTTTCTTAAAAACTATTTTCCAAAGGTGTGGGTGGAAAAAGTGTTATTAAAGGAGTCATTTTCTTCATCTTACCCCAACTTTCATTCAAAATAGGATTTTTGTTTGAGATTTTATCTAACCTAATTTTAAATTCTTTTGTTTTAGATGGTTCGCATGATTCGCACCGCTCGTAAGTCCACGGGAGGGAGAGTTCCCGTAGTTGCCCTTGCTGAAAGAGAGGAGAGTCGTCCAGTGACGTACCTTTCCTACGGATTGGCAGTAGGAGATTTGTTGCGCCGTCTTCGACGTATGCTCGAAGCCGCCGGCAATACGGGCAAGCTCATCATCCACTATAACTCCACCAGGACCATCCGTGAGAAGAGGGAAGAATGGAGTTCGGAGATGAGGATTATACACGAGAATCAGCTGCTTAAGATCCACCACTCTCCAGCTTGTCGAGCAACACAAGTTGACGCGGAGAGAGATGTCACTTGGGAGGCCATCACCTGCCAGAGTCACATCTATCGTCGCCACTTGGACAAAACTGAGTACATGTATGTCCTCCAACGTGAGAGTGGTACTACGGAGTACAAGTACCCACCGGTGCAGCAAGGGACTTCCCATGAGCACATGGACTTGTGCTTGGAGGATGCTGCTATGCTCAGCACTCGACTGCAGGAGTGTCAACAAGAACTTCAGGATGTCCGAGACACTCTGAAGGAGACGGAGGCATTGCTGCGAGCTTGCTTAAAGACGAGAGAAAGAGGAGATGGAAATGAACTGTGTGTCACCGTAAGTGATCCATGGACCCCTGACTCCCCGGATCGCCGAGCAATCAGGCGTCGTCGCACTTCTCCACCAGCAGCCTCCCCACCCAAAGCAGAGTCAGAAGGTAGCCGAAATGAGGAGGAAGATCCCGAGGAGCCAGCTCAAGAGGATGAGTAGTGTAGAGTCTTTCCCCTAGCTAGCAAGAGGTCGAGTAGTCGAGTCGTTACGTATTTAATGGTGTGATAATGCTTGGTGTGTGACGTGAGTTGTGGAAGCCATGAGCAAGTGTCCACAGCCTCGTCTTCAGATTGTTTTGCTTTGGTGTGTGAACCCACAGGAAATAATAGTGCATTTATTGGGTGTGAAATATAAAACCCTCGTAAGATTTTAACAAAACTTCAACACTTCAAAGTACAAACAAGTGAAAGTAGTAAGATGATACTAGATGCTTTCAAATTAACATTTGTTGATTCTGCCAGATGGCCGGAAGAGGAAAAGGACGTGCTGCCAACCCCGCCAACAACAATGATGAGGCATGCAACTCTCATCTTTCTGGAGGCCAGAACCGGGGTGGTCGCCGTGAAGAAGTTGATCCTCTCCACCAAATGCTGGAGAATCAAAATCAGCTCATCCAGAACTTGACTCAAGTAGTGGCCAACTTGCATCAAGTTCCACCTCCACAAGCTGCACCACGCCAACCAAGGTTGAGTGAGTTTCTAGGAACTCAACCTCCAAAGTTTGCAAGTGCTGCTGAACCTCTGGAGGCAGATGATTGGCTGAAGACCATTGAAAGTAAGATGAGAATCATACAATGCCAAGGGTATGAGAGGGTGCTGTTTGCCTCTCATCAATTGCAGGGACCTGCTGCTGATTGGTGGACCTCCTACGTGGCCGCCCATCATGACCCTGAGAGCATCACTTGGGAAGAGTTCAAGCGTAGCTTCCGCAACCATTACATCCCAAGGGGTGAACTCAAAAACAAGAGGAAAGAGTTTTTGGGACTGCAGCAGGGAAACATGACGGTGACGGAATACCTCACTAAATTCACTCAACTATCCCGTTATGCTCCACGAGACATAGAGACAGATGAGCAGAAACAAGATTGTTTCGTGGAAGGACTTACCGCAGAGATGCAGTGTGCAATGTCCTCCAATGAGTATGAAAGCTTTCAAAAGATGGTGGACAGAGCATTTGTGGTGGAAAGGAAGCTGAAGGCCCTGGAAAATGAGAATAAGAGGAAGGCTGGGTGGTCACATCAAGCCTCAGGGAGCAACACCCGCCCACGTATGATGCAGCAACCTACGGGGCAGACAAGCCGTGCTGCGGTACCCTATTCAGCACCAAGAGGGTACAACCCAAACTACAGGCCTCCCGCAGCACCAGCACAGCCGCAACGTCAGTTTGTACAACAGCCTCGCCCCGCATATCCACCTCGACCAGCAGTGCAAGGACCCCCAGACCAACCCCAAGACAACAAGGGCCAAGCATCTAAGATTGGGGTGCAATGTTTCAGCTGTGGTGAAGTGGGGCACTACGCCCATAAGTGTCCAAAGAAGAAGTCCACGCAGCCACAGCAGCAGAACGTAATGAGAGGACGGGTGAACCACGTCACTATGGAGGAAGCACAAGAGGCACCCGACGTGGTAGTTGGTAAGTTTCCTGCCAATTTACACCTTGCAACTCTGCTGTTTGATTCTGGTGCTACCCATTCGTTCATTGCTCAAGGGTTTGTTAAGAAGCATGACCTAGCAACCACACAAATGAACCATATGCTAGCGGTAAATTCTCCAGGTGGAGAAATAAGGACAAGACAAGTGTGTCCCAAAGTGAACCTAGACATTAATGGGGTAGTATTTACCGCTAACCTCATAGTGATCGATTCACAAGGGATAGATATTATTTTGGGTATGGATTGGTTGACCAAACATAAAGGAATCATCCATAGTTCGACCAGAACGGTGGAACTAACTCACCCTAGTGGCACAAGAGTAAAGTTCATAACGATACATGAGCCTAGGAGGGACATTAAATTAAATCAAGTGGAGGTGAAAGTTGAGGAAATCAGGACTATCAGGGAATATCCAGATGTTTTTCCGGAGGAGTTGCCAGGAATGCCTCCCGACCGTGACGTGGAATTCGCAATCGAGCTAGTACCGGGAACAGCCCCGATATACAAGAGACCTTATCGAATGGACTCCAAGCAGCTAGAAGAGCTCAAGGATCATTTGAGGGAATTGACGGAAAAGGGGTATGTTCGCCCTAGTTCCTCACCATGGGGAGCTCCGGTAATATTTGTGCCTAAGAAAGATGGAACTCAAAGGTTATGCGTGGATTACCGTGCCTTGAATGAGGTGACCATCAAGAACAAGTATCCATTACCCCGCATTGAAGACTTGTTTGATCAGTTGAGGGGAGCTTGCGTGTTCTCGAAAATTGATCTCAGGTCGGGATACCACCAACTCAAGATAAGGCAATCTGATATTCCCAAGACAGCTTTCGTATCTCGGTACGGACTGTATGAATACACTGTCATGCCTTTCGGGCTAACCAATGCCCCGGCATATTTCATGTACCTCATGAACAAGGTATTCATGGAATATCTGGACAAATTTGTGGTGGTTTTCATAGATGATATTCTCGTCTTCTCCAAAGATGAAGAAGAACATGAGAAACATCTAAGGTTGGTGTTACAAAGGCTGAGAGAACACCAACTATATGCCAAGTTGAGCAAGTGTGAGTTTTGGCTAAAGAGAGTTCCCTTTTTAGGGCATATAATCTCGGAGGGAGGAATCTCCGTAGATCCCGCCAAAATCGAAGATATCCAGAAATGGAAAACCCCTGAAAATGTCGGGGAAGTTCGAAGCTTTTTGGGATTGGCTGGATACTATCGACGGTTTATTGAGGGATTCTCCAAGATCTCGAGACCTCTCACCAAACTATTGGAAAAGGGAATCACATTCACCTGGACGCCACAGTGCGATACGAGCTTTCAGGAGCTAAAGAAGAGATTGACAACAGCCCCCGTGTTGGTTATGCCAGATATGCAGAAGAATTTCACGGTGTACTGCGATGCCTCTGGAAACGGGTTGGGATGTGTTCTCATGCAAGAGGGACATGTCGTGGCATATGCATCCCGGCAGCTTCGGAAGCACGAGAAGAACTATCCTACACATGACTTAGAACTAGCTGCAGTGGTACACGCGTTGAAAATTTGGCGGCACTATTTGATGGGGAAGAGGACAGAGATATATACGGATCATAAGAGTTTGAAGTACATATTCACACAGCCAGATCTCAACCTTAGACAAAGGAGATGGTTAGAGCTAATCAATGACTTTGATGTAGGCATCAACTATCATCCCGGGAAAGCAAACGTCGTGGCCGATGCCTTGAGTCGGAAAGTGCAGGTCAATAAGTTGAGCTTGAAGGATATGCCTGCAGAATTGAAGGACGAGGTTATAAGGCTTAATCTATGTCTAGTAAATAGTGGTGAAGCCATCGCCATGGAAGTGGACTCCACACTTGAGCGAGACATACGCGAGGGACAAAAGAATGATGAGAAGGTACAAGAGATCAGACAGCTCATCAAGGAAAATAAAGCTCCTGGTTTTAGAGAGGATGAACAAGGAACGGTGTGGCACGGGAAAAGGATCTGTGTGCCAGAAGTAAAGGAGATTCGTAAATTAATTTTGAAGGAGGCGCACGATTCCGACTATTCCATTCATCCTGGGAGCGGGAAGATGAGCTTAAGGCACAATTTCCGGAATTGTTTTCTTAGAAACACCAATCTCGAGGACGAGATTTCTTTTAAGGGGGGTAGAGCTGTAACACCCCAAATTTTTAGTCAAGACTTAAATTTTGATTTAGAACCATAAACCATGTTCAGAGGGGAATTTAGAAATTTTTGGACGTATTGCATGTTTTGCAAAAATTCAAATTCAAACTGGAATTCAAATTATACTCAAAACAGAAATGAAATGAAAAAGAAAAAGGAAAGCCAGAAAAAAACTGGCCAGTGGGCCGAAACCCCAGCCGGCCCAGCTAACCCCCGCGCAGCCCGCCCCCGCGCGCGCCGCTCTGCCCCTCGCTGACATGTGGGACCCGCCTGTCATCCCTAACCCCGCGACCCCGGACTCTCTCCCGCGCGCTCGATCGCAACCGATCGGGAAATCGTGTTTTGCGGCCGAATTCTGGAACTAGCGGACTCCAACTCGATCACAACAGAACCACCGCCCTCCCCCGGCTATAAAACCCACCGATCCGATCAGTTTTTCGCACGCGATCGCCGATTTTCACTCCGGTGAGCACCGAGACTTCGCCGGTGAATTTTGGCCGATCTAAGCTCGGAAACTCTGATCTAACTCGCTAGTTTTGATCCACCGCCTCCGGGGAACTTTGCAGGTGCAGAAAACCCGAAGACTTACGGTGCAAATCCAGCTCCGACGAGCTTCGCCGTGGTTTTGCCTCGGACCTCGCCGCCGAGCACTTTCCAGGACCCCCGAGCTCGAGAAAACCCCCGAGGTGAGATCCCTGACCTCCCCTCTACCGATCTAGGCCATAAGATCACAGTTCTAGGTAGAATTCTCGAGGATCCGAAAAATTCCGGCGAGATCGCCGCTTCCCGCCGCCGTGCGCCGCCGGCAGCGCCGCCCGCGCTCGATCAGAGCGACGTGGCCGCTTGTGCGCCGTTTATTTTAAATCGCACGGTAGACTTTAAAACCCCGCGTACCGGTTCGATGTTATAATCTCAGCCGTCGGTTTAAAATCAGACGGTCCACGTCAGTCCCGCGTTATAAAGACTGGAATTCTTACGTGCTACCCCCTGGGGTTCTCTGGAATTGAGAGCTAGCCCCGGAAACTTCAGATCTAGCCCCTGGAACTCCAGAAAATCATGTAAATTCATTTAAAAATCAGTTTTAGCCCCTAGACTTAATAGAAATTAAGAAAAACACCTCTGAAGAGTGTAGCTAGACCCCTGGAGATTATGAAAATAATATTATATACCCTGTAATGGGGTGAATTCATTATTTTAGCCCTGTTTAGTATTTAATTTAGAAAATTGAAAATGTAACTAGTGTTTAAATATTAAAAAGGGGGACAAACCTAATTGTCAAAATTAGTAAAAACTTTCTCAGTACTTAGAAAACTTTGGAGTAAGATAAAAATATATTTTTGGGGCTGAAATAAATCTGTTTCATAAATTATTCACATTTAATAGTATAGGGGCACATTCTTAAGTAAAGAATAGTTAAAGAAAAATAGGAAAAATAATTATGAAATAGTATACATCAGAAGCCAAGGTCAAAATATGATCTTAAATTATTTAGGACCAGAACCTAATCTGTTTAGGTAGTGTGTATTACTAATTTAATAATAAAATGCACAATTATGCATAAGAATATAAATCTGAAAATATAGAAACTAGTAAATAATAAATGGAGTTTCTAAAGTACAAAGAATTCAGTTTAGGGTTGATAGAAATTATGAAGGCACCTATGGAGAAGAAAAATACTCTTCATACATATTTGGTAGTTTAATATATAAGGAATTTATTTAAAACTGAAACACACATATATACATATATATGTATATATATATATATATTATGTGAGTATAAATATGAACACCAAAGTAGGAATCATACACATGTAAATAGAAGTGTGTGCAAGCCCCAAACCAACACACATAGAGTATCCACAACACATAAAATGGTAAAGAAAATTTCATAAATGTGAATGTGTTGTTTGTATGAAGTAGAAGTGTGAACTATGTCTTATGATTGTTGTTTTCCTTTTGCTATGTGTGATGGTATGGAGTAGAACCTGTTCAAGAGCAAGCTATCAGTTTTCAAGATCAGGACTACTCATTTCAAGAGCAGCAAGAAGGAGGCAAGTGTCCTTGACCACTTTGATCCTATGCTAGGATGTGTAGATAGAATTATTTGCATTGTCAAATGAAATATGAAACCCATGCTAGGAAAGTTTCCCTAGAATTTCATTACCCTGTTTCCTTGTAGCTTGGGTTGGGATTTATTTTACCATGTCATATATTTACATGCATTTGCTTAGCCATGCTTAGAATGGGATATTTGGGACATGAGATCATCAGTTTATATTACCATACTCTTGAATGAGACATTGTGAATTATGTAGAGGTAGGGATCAAGGCAAGTTGGATGTTTTGGTTGTGTGCTGGGTGCACGAGACTTGGGTTTGTGTTTAGTACTTGCCTGGATCCTAAGGACCGGTTCATGGAGCATGTAACCCGGCTTTACAGTGCCAACCACATGCTGAGATGGGGCAGCTTAGCCAATTAATTAGGTGTATCCCCGGCGTAGTATGGGTGTGTTGGATGGTGCGGGGAGTAGGTGTCAGCTGGACTACCATATGAACCGCAAGGCTCAAGAGGGGGCCACTGCAGCGGGGTTGGAGCCTCTTGTATGCTGTTAGGGGTGAAACCTCAGTGGGCCCACGCTCGTCGGGAATCCCTTTGTAAAGGCTTTGTAGTGATCTCTTGGCCGCACACCTGGGAAGTGTGAATGTGGAACGTAGCCACTGGCATAATGGAGGTTCTTTTAGTCCACCCGGCAACGGGGGATGAAATCACTACTTGTGGGTACAGTGGTACAAACTCTGCAGAGTCAAAACTGTCTTGACAGCCGTGCTCACGGTTAAGAGCGGCCTGGACTTATTCATGATTAGAGGATTGACGGTTTTGGAGGTTAAGCGGGAAGCTTAACATTGGAAATGATGTTATGATTATTTGGTTATGATGATTGGGATGGGAGATTGGGACCATTTCACCTGTGTAGTAATGTAGATGCTTAATAAGCTAAGGTGATAGGTATTAATTGCGTAGTGCTTTAACCATGAGTTCAACCTCTCCTTGTTCTAGCCATGCATGATATAATTTTCCCACACTTGCTGAGTACCATTGGTACTCAACCTTGCATATTTGTTGGTTTATATTGCTGCTCAGGTCAAGATAATGAGGTGGTGTATAATGACCAAGACTTTGGACCCGAGGAAGGATTCTAGGTTCATGAAGACCCCCCCCCGGGCAACACCTGTGATGGAGCCCCAAAGAATAATTTTCCGCTGCTAGTTTATTTTTCTTGTGATGAACTTATTATTGTCCATCGAGACATTTACTATGTAAGACTTACTTATATTCGACACCTGGCTTGTAATAAATGATGCTTCACTATTTGTCGTCACATGTATGAGCAAATGATCCTGGCATACATGTGATATTCACTTGGTTGTTTCTTCGGAAAAACCGGGTGTGACAGTATGCTCGAAGCCGCTGGCAATACGGGCAAGCTAATCATCCACTATAACTCCACCAGGACCATCCGTGAGAAGAGGGAAGAATGGAGTTCAGAGATGAGGATTATACACGAGAATCAGCTGCTTAAGATTCACCACTCTCCAGCTTGTCGAGCAACACAAGTTGACGCGGAGAAAGATGTCACCTGGGAGGCCATCACCTGCCAGAGTCACATCTATCATCGCCACTTGGACAAAACTGAGTACATGTATGTCCTCCAACGTGAGAGTGGTACCACGGAGTACAAGTACCCACCGGTGCAGCAAGGGACTTCCCATGAGCACATGGACTTGTGTTTGGAGGATGCTGCTATGCTCAGCACTCGACTGCAGGAGTGTCAACAAGAGCTTCAGGATGTCCGAGACACCCTGAAGGAAACGGAGGCGTTGCTGCGAGCTTGCTTAAAGGCGAGAGAAAGAGGAGATGGGAATGAATTGTGTGTCACTGTGAATGATACATGGACTCCTGACTCCCCGGATCGCCGAGCAATCAGGCGTCGTCGCACTTCTCCACCAGCAGCCTCCCCACCCAAAGCAGAGTCAGAAGGTAGCCGAAATGAGGAGGAAGATCCCGAGGAGCCAGCTCAAGAGGACGAGTAGTGTAGAGTCTTTCCCCTAGCTAGCAAGAGGTCGAGTAGTCGAGTCGTTACGTAGTTAATGGTGTGATAATGCTTGGTGTGTGACATGAGTTGTGGAAGCCATGAGCAATTGTCCACAGCCTCATCTTCAGATTGTTTTGCTTTGGTGTGTGAACCCACAGGAAATAATAGTGCATTTATTTGGTGTGAGTTATGAACCCTCGTAAAATTTTAACAAAGCCTCAACACCTTAAAGTACCAACAAATGAAAGTAGTAAGATGATACTAAATGGTATCAAAATTTACATTTGTTGATTCTGCCAGATGGCCGGAAGAGGAAAAGGACATGCTGCCAACCCTGCCAACAACAATGATGAGGCATGCAACCCTCATCTTTCTGGAGGCCAGGACCGGGGTGGTCGCCGTGAAGAAGTTGATCCTCTCCACCAAATGCTGGAGAATCAAAATCAGCTCATCCAGAACTTGACTCAAGTGGTGGCCAACTTGCATCAAGTTCCACCTACACAAGCTGCACCACGCCAACCAAGGTTGAGTGAGTTTCTAGGAACTCAACCTCCAAAGTTTGCAAGTGCTGCTGAACCTCTGGAGGCAGATGATTGGCTGAAGACCATTGAAAGTAAGATGAGGATAATACAATGCCAAGGGTATGAGAGGGTGCTGTTTGCCTCTCATCAATTGCATGGACCTGCTGCTGATTGGTGGACCGCCTACGTGGCCGCCCATCATGACCCTGAGAACATCACTTGGGAAGAGTTCAAGCGTAGCTTCCGCAACCATTACATCCCAAGAGGTGAACTCAAAAACAAGAGGAAGGAGTTTCTGGGACTGCAGCAGGGAAACATGACGGTGAGGGAATACCTCACTAAATTTACTCAACTATCCTGTTATGCTCCACGAGACATAGAGACTGATGAGCAGAAACAAGATTGTTTCGTGGAAGGACTTACCGCAGAGATGCAGTGTGCAATGTCCTCCAATGAGTATGAAAGCTTCCAAAAGATGGTGGACCGAGCGTTTGTGGTAGAAAGGAAGCTTAAGGCCCTGGAAAATGAGAATAAGAGGAAGGCTGGGTGGTCACATCAAGCGTCAGGGAGCAACACCCGCCCACGTATGATGCAGCAACCTACGGGGCAGACGAGCCGTGCTGCGGTACCCTATTCAGCACCAAGAGGGTACAACCCAAACTACAGGCCTCCCGCAGCATCAGCACAGCCGCAACGTCAGTTTGTGCAGCAGCCTCGCCCCGCATATCCACCTCGACCAGCAGTGCAAGGACCCCCAAACCAACCCCAAGACAACAAAGGCCAAGCATCTAAGATTGGGGTGCAATGTTTCAGCTGTGGTGAAGTGGGGCACTACGCCCATAAGTGTCCAAAGAAGAAGCCCACGCAGCCACAGCAGCAGAATGTAATGAGAGGACGGGTGAACCACGTCACTATGGAGGAAGCACAAGAGGCACCCGACGTGGTAGTTGGTAAATTTCCTGCCAATTTACACCTTGCAACTCTGCTGTTTGATTCTGGTGCTACCCACTCGTTCATTGCTCAAGGGTTTGTTAAGAAACATGACCTAGCAACCACACAAATGAACCATATGCTAGCGGTAAACTCTCCAGGTGGAGAAATAAGGACAAGACAAGTGTGTCCCAAAGTGAACCTAGACATTAATGGGGTAGTATTTACGGCTAACCTCATAGTGATAGATTCACAAGGGATAGATATTATTTTGGGTATGGATTGGTTGACCAAACATAAAGGAATCATCCATTGTTCGACCAGAACGGTGGAATTAACTCACTCCAGTGGCACCAGAGTAAAGTTCATAACAATACACGAGCCTAGGAGGGACATCAAATTAAATCAAGTGGAGGTGAAAGTTGAGGAAATCAGGACTATCAGGGAATATCCAGATGTTTTTCTGGAGGAGTTGTCAGGTATGCCTCCCGACAGTGATGTGGAATTCGCGATTGAGCTAGTACCGGGAACAGCCCCGATATACAAGAGACCTTATCGAATGGACTCCAAGCAGCTAGAAGAGCTCAAGGACCATTTGAGAGAATTGACGGAGAAGGGGTATATTCGCCCTAGTTCCTCACCATGGGGAGCTCCGGTGATATTTGTGCCCAAGAAAGACGGAACCCAAAGGTTATGCGTGGATTACCGTGCCCTGAATGAGGTAACCATAAAGAACAAGTACCCATTACCCCACATTGAAGACTTGTTTGATCAGTTGAGGGGAGCTTGTGTGTTCTCGAAAATTGATCTCAGGTCGGGACACCACCAACTCAAGATAAGGCAATCTGATATTCCCAAGACAGCTTTCGTATCTCGGTACAGACTGTATGAATACACTGTCATGCCTTTCGGGCTAACCAATGCCCCGGCATATTTCATGTACCTCATGAACAAGGTATTCATGGAATATCTGGACAAATTTGTGGTGGTTTTCATAGATGATATTCTCGTCTTCTCCAAAGATGAAGAAGAACATGAGAAACATCTAAGGTTGGTGTTACAGAGGCTGAGAGAACACCAACTATATGCCAAGTTGAGCAAGTGTGAGTTTTGGCTGAAGAGAGTTCCCTTTTTAGATCATATAATCTCGGAGGGAGGAATCTCCGTAGATCCCGCCAAAATCGAGGATATCCAGAAGTGGAAGACCCCTGAAAATGTCGGGGAAGTTTGAAGCTTTTTGGGATTGGCTGGATACTATCGACGGTTTATTGAGGGATTCTCCAAGATCTCGAGACCTCTCACCAAATTGTTGGAAAAGGGAATCGCATTCACCTGGACGACACAGTGCGATACAAGCTTTCAGGAGCTAAAGAAGAGATTGACAACAGCCCCAGTGCTGGTTATGCCAGATATGCAGAAGAATTTCACAGTGTACTACGATGCCTCTGGAAATGGGTTGGGATGTGTTCTCATGCAAGAAGGACATGTCGTGGCATATGCATCCCGGCAGCTTCGGAAGCACGAGAAGAACTATCCTACACATGACCTAGAACTAGCTGCAGTGATACACGCGTTGAAAATTTGGCGGCACTATTTGATGGGGAAGAGGACAGAGATATATACGGATCATAAGAGTTTGAAGTACATATTCACACAGCCAGATCTCAACCTCAGACAAAGGAGATGGTTACAGCTAATCAATGACTTTGATGTGGGCATCAACTATCATCCCGGGAAAGCAAACGTCGTGGCCGATGCTTTGAGTCGGAAAGTGCAGGTCAATAGGTTGAGCTTGAAGGACATGCCCGCAGAATTGAAGGACGAGGTTATAAGGCTCAATCTATGTCTAGTAAATAGTGGTGAAGCCATCGCCATGGAAGTGGACTCCACACTCGAGCAAGACATACGCGAGGGCCAAAAGAATGATGAGAAGATACAAGAGATCAGACAGCTCATCAAGGAAAATAAAGCTCCTGGTTTTAGAGAGGATGAACAAGGAACGGTGTGGCACGGGAAAAGGATCTGTGTGCCAGAAGTAAAGGAGATCCGTGAATTAATTTTGAAGGAGGCTCACGATTCTGACTATTCCATTCATCCTGGGAGTACGAAGATGTATCAGGACCTCAAGAGCAGGTATTGGTGGTATGGCATGAAGCGAGATGTTGCGGAACATGTTGCCCTATGTGACACATGTCAGTTGGTGAAAGCAGAACATCAACGACCCGCGGGATTGCTGCAACCACTCAAAGTGCCTGAATGGAAGTGGGAAGAAATCAGCATGGATTTTGTCGTGGGATTGCCTAGGACCCAATCCGGGTATGATTCAATATGGGTCATTATTGATCGGCTAACCAAGGTAGCTCATTTCATTCCTGTGAAAGAAAGATACAGCGGATCCAAAATTGGCAGAATTGTACATGTCAAGGATTGTGTGTTACCATGGAGTGCCAAAGAAGATAGTGTCGGACCGAGGGACACAGTTCACCTCGAGGTTTTGGCAGAAGTTGCATGAAACCATGGGAACCCATCTGAACTTTAGTTCTGCCTATCATCCCCAAACTGACGGGCAGACGGAGAGAACCAATCAGATCCTTGAAGATATGTTAAGGGCATGTGCACTCAAAAACAATAGGAGTTGGGACAAGAACTTACCGTATGCGGAGTTTTCCTATAACAACAGCTATCAAGCTAGTATGAAAATGTCACCGTTTGAAGCTTTGTATGGAAGGAAGTGCAGAACTCCCCTATTTTGGAACCAAACAGGAGAAAGTAAAGTGTTTGGTCCAGAAGTGCTACAAGAAGCCGAGGCGAAGGTGAGGGAGATTCGCAACAACTTGAGGATAGCACAAACACGCCAGAAGAGTTATGCTGATGTACGAAGAAGAGAGCTCGTTTTCAACGTGGGAGACTATGTTTATCTCAAGGTGTCCCCTATCAGAGGACTTCGTCGGTTCAAGGTGAAAGGGAAGTTGTCACCTCGATACATCGGACCCTTTCAAGTGTTGGAAAGAAAAGGCAAAGTGGCGTACCAAATAGAGTTACCGGTTCATCTATCGGATGTACACGATGTATTCCATGTGTCACAACTCAAGAAATGTCTGAGGACGCCTGAAGAGGTGTTACCCATGAATGAAGTGGATGTAGCTGAAGATTTGTCTTATGCCGAACAACCATACAAGATTTTGGAGACAATGGAACGCCTCACCAGAAATAAAAGAATCCGAATGTGCAAGGTGCAGTGGAAGCATCACTCAGAAGAGGAAGCCACCTGGGAACGGGAAGATGAGCTCAAGGCACAATTTCCGGAATTGTTTTCTTAGAAACACCAATCTCGAGGACGAGATTTCTTTTAAGGGGGGTAGAGCTGTAACACCCCAAATTTTGATTCAAAACCCTAAACCATGTTCAGGGGGGAATTTAAAAATTTTTGGACGTGTTGCATGTTTTGCAAAAATTCAAATTCAAACTGGAATTCAAATTAGACTCAAAACAGAAAAGAAATGGAAAAAGAAAAAGAGAAAACGGGAAAAAACCGGCCAGTGGGCCGAAACCCGCCAGCCGGCCCAACTTCCCCCGCGCCAGCCCGCAGCCGCGCGCCCGCGCTATCCCTCACAGACAGGTGGGACCCACCTGTCATCCCTAACCCCGCGACCCCGGACTCTCCCGCGCGCGCGCGATCTTAACCGATCGGAATACCGCGTCCCTCAGCCCGAATTCGGGTCCCAGAAGAATCAAACTCGATCACAATTGACCCACCGCCCTCCCCCGGCTATAAAAACCCCAGCCCCGATCGGTTTTTCCCACGCGATCGCCGATTTTTACTCCGGTGAGCACCGAGACTTCGCCGGTGAATTCTGGCCGATCTAAGCTCGGAAACTCTGATCTAACTCGCTGGTCTTGATCCACCGCCTCCGGGGAGCTTTGCAGGTGCAGAAAACTCGGAGAATTACGGTGTAAAAAAAGCGCCGACGAGCTTCGCCGTGGTTTTGCCTCGGACCTCGCCGCCGATCACTTTCCAGGACCCCCGAGCTCGAGAAAACACCCGAGGTGAGATCCCTGACCTCCCCTCTACCGATCTATGCCATAAGATCACAGTTCTAGGCAGAATTCTTGCGGATCCGAAACTTTCCGGCGAGATCGCCGCTTCCCGCCGCCGTACGCCGCCGGCAGCGCCGCCCGCGCTCGATCAGAGCGACGTGGCCGCTTGTGCGCCGTTTATTTTAAATCGCACGGTAGACTTTAAAACCTCGCGTACCGGTTCGATGTTATAATCTCAGCCGTCGGTTTAAAATCGGACGGTCCACGTCAGCCCCGCATTATAAAGACTGGAATTCTTACGTGCTACCCCCTGGGGTTCTCTGGAATTGAGAGCTAGCCCCGGAAACTTCAGATCTAGCCCCTGGAACTCCAGAAAATCATGTAAATTCATTTAAAAATCAGTTTTAGCCCCTGGACTTAATAAAAATTAGGAAAAACACCTCTGATAAGTGTAGCTAGACCCCTGGAAATTATGAAAATAATATTATAGACCCTGTAATGGGGTGAGTTCATTATTTTAGCCCTGTTTAGTATTTAATTTAAAACATTGAATATGTAACTAGTGTTTAAAAATTAAAAAAAAGGGACAAACATAATTGTCAAAATTAATTAAAAACTTTCTCAGTACTTAGAAAACTTTGGAGTGAGATAAAAATCTATTTTTGGGCTGAAATGAATCTGTTTCATTTATTATTCACATTTATTAGTATAGAGACACATTTTTAAGTAAAGAATAGTTATAGAAAAATAGGGAAAATAATTATGAAATAGTCTACATCAGAAGCCAAGGTCAAAACATATTATTAGATTATTTAGGACCAGAACCTATACTGTTTAGATGATGTGTATTACTAATTTCATAATAAAATACACAATTATGCATAGGAATATAAATCTGAAAATATAGCAACTAGTAAAAGATAAATGGAGTTTCTAAAATCCAAAGAATTCAGTTTAGGGTTGATAGAAATTATGAAGGCACATATGAAGAAGAAAAATACTTTTCATACATACTTGGTAGTTTAATGTAAGGAATTTATTTAAAACTGAAACACACACATATATGTATATAAATATAGTATGTAAGTATAAATATGAACACCAAAGTAGGAATCATACACATATAAATAAAAGTGTATGCAAGCCACAGATCAACACACAAAGTATCCACAACACATATAATGGTGAATGAATTTCATAAATATGAATGTGTGGTTTGTATAAAGTAGAAGTGTGAACTATGTCTTATGATTGTTGTTTTTCTTTTGCTGTGTGTGATGGTATGAAGTAGAACCTGTTCAAGAGCAAGTTAACCCTTTCCAAGATCAGGACTACCCATTTCAGGAGCAGCAAGAAGGAGGCAAGTGTCCTTGACCACTTTGATCCTATGCTAGGATGTGTAGATAGAATTATTTGCATTGTCAAGTTAAATATGAAACCCATGCTAGGAAGTTTCCCTAGAATTGCATTACCCTGTTTCCTTGTAGCTTGGGTTGGGATTTATTTTATCATGTCATTTATTATTATGCATATGCTTAGCCATGCTTAGAATGGGATATTTGGGATATGAGATCATCAGTTTACTTTACCATACTCTTTAATGAGATATTGTGAGTTATGTAGAGGTAGGGATCAAGGCAAGTTGGATGTTTTGGTTGTGTGCTGGGTGCACGAGACTTGGGTTTGTGTTTAGTACTTGCCTGGATCCTAAGGACCGGTTCATGGAGCATGTAACCCGGATTTATAGTGCCAACCACATGCTGAGATGGGGCAGCTTGGCCAATTAATTAGGTGTATCCCCGGCGTAGTATGGGTGTGTTGGATGGTGCGGGGAGTAGGTGTCAGCTGGACTACCATATGAACCGCAAGGCTCAAGAGGGGGCCACTGCAGCGGGGTTGGAGCCTCTTGTATGCTGTTAGGGGTGAAACCTCAGTGGGCCCATGCTCGTCGGGAATCCCTTTGTAAAGGCTTCGTAGTGATCTCCTGGCTACACACCTGGGAAGTGTGAATGTGGTTCGTAGCCACTGGCATAATGGAGGTTCTTTTAGTCCACCCGGCAACGGGGGATGAAATCACTACATGTGAGTACAGTGGTACAAACTCTGCAGAGTCAAAACTGTCTTGACAGCCGTGCTCACGGTTAAGAGCGGCCTGGACTTATTCATGATTAGAGGATTGATGGTTTTGGAAGTTAAGCGGGGAGCTTAACATTGGAAATGATGTTATAGTTATTGGATTGGGATGATGGGATGGGAGATTGGGACCATTTCACCTGTGTAGTAATGTAGGTGCTTAATAAGCTAAGGTGATAGGTATTAATTGCGTAGTGCTTTAACCATGAGTTCAACCTCTCCTTGTTGTAGCCATGCATGATATAATTTTCCCACACTTGCTGAGTACCATTGGTACTCAATCTTGCATATTTGTTGGTTTATATTGCTGCTCAGGTCAAGATAATGAGGTGGTGTATAATGACCAAGATTTTGGACCCGAGGAAGGTTTTTAGGTTCATGAAGACCCCCGGGCAACGCCTGTGATGGAGCACTAAAGAATAATATTCCGCTGCTAGTTTATTTACTTGTGATGAACCTATTATTGTTCATCGAGACATTTACTATGTAAGACTTACTTATATTCGACATCTGGCTTGTAATAAATGATGCTTCACTATTTGTCATCACATGTATGAGAAAATGATCCTGGCATACATGTGATATTCACTTGGTTGTTCTTCGGAAAAAACGGGTGTGACAGTATAGGATGAATGAAACCCCACTTGCATAACCAAAGGTTCCTAAAAGAGTGAGGGTAGTGTCTAAGACCTCGAATAGATAGGCTATGCTTAAAGATTCATAGGGCTTCGGTACAAGTCCAGTAGTTGGAATCTACTCGCGAGATAGGCTTGGGACACACGGGTTCAGTTGAGTGATGTGAGATCACATTAGTAATGAAAATGAGACTGGGCAGGGGCTAGGGCGCAGCAAGAGGGAGTCTTGTGTGCGCAGCCCTGTCCGTGTCGATTGAGGACCGAGCCGTGTGCGGCCCACGCTGATCAAGTTTGAACGTACCGAAGGCATATCGGATATATGGGCCCTGATAAACCGATGTAGCCTAAACCTCCGGGCGTCGAGGCATAACGCACCGATTTATAGGTGTAGGCTGAGGGCAGCAAGGTAGAAATCTGCCAACGGGCATAGAGAGATGCTCCGTGTGGGGAACCTTCTGCTCGTTTCGGTGTGACCGGTTCGACGTTTGGGCTGTTGGGTGAAAGGTTGTCCCGTACGACATCGAGTGAGCGTGCTGTGCAGCTCCACGGGTGGGCGTACGTGACGTGCTCTTTGGGTTTCCCTGCAGGTGTATATCGAGTCAATTCGCCGTCCCTCGCGGTGAAGAGTACCACTTGGTCACTGAGCCGTGACGTAGATTAATGGATGGAACATGTTGATTCAATATTGCTGGTTGATATAATTGTATTGCTACGTGTGTGCCACCAAATACTGCTTACTAAATTTCAGATTTCATGAACTGTTAACTTGTTGCTAAAAGATGAACTAAGGATGAACTGGTAGGCGTGTCCATTTGCTGCAATATTACTACCCTATGTCATTGTAGCCCTCATGTAGAGTTTCATGCTTAGGTGAGTCGGTTAAGCCTTGCTGAGCCTTCGTGCTCACGGTTGCTGCTTAAGTGTTTTTCAGGTGAGGAGCCACCCACGGACTCGGAGTACGAGTCCACCGGCGAGGGTTACCCTCCGTCGGGGACCACGGCTGAGTGGGAGCCGTACGCGCCGCGCTGAGCTGAGGAGTGCAGCTAGTGTGGGTTGCCCTAGGGCTGGGCAACCAACTTTTGCTAAATAGGCAGCCGTGAGTTGTATAGTGTAGACTTCCGCTGTGTAATATAATCAATAGTTGTAACTGAAGTTTGTACCTGTTTGTACAGTTTCAGTTGTTTTTCCCATGTAATATATTATGTTCTTATGACGTGTGCTGTCGGGTGTCGCATCGCGTGGCACCACCCTCTGCGATCCTGGATGAGCGGACCCCGGTCCGACACACTAGTCCGGACTCCAACCGGACAAGTCCGGCCGGAGCGGACTAGTCCGCCTCCTGCCCGGACAAGTCCGGATGATACAGTCTTAACCTCTAACTTTGGGTTTGTAAACTAATTTAAACGCAATACTCCATCAACTAAATACTTCTTTTCTCACCAGATCATGTCAGGACCCAACGACAGCCCTCTTCCAAATCCCGAGGCCGAAGCGGCTCGTCAAGCCGCTTATCGTGCGGTAGCCAAGGCAGAGGCAGTAGAGGCTGCTGTAAGGGAGGCTCGGACGAAGAAACGGGCTGACAGGGAAGCCCAAGCCTCCCAGTCCGTTGACCCTCCGAGGAGGAAGAGACTAGTCACCCTGAAGGACAAACAGCCTGCCGAGCCACAAAAATCGACCCAGGACAAAGGAAAAGGCAAAGCAGCTGATCCTTCCAAGAAAAAGGCTCTAGCCAACAGGGGACTTGTCATTCGGGACAACCCTAGACGGGGAAGGGAAAATCCCCCATAGGGACCTGTTGGGCCCCTTGAAAGGGCACCTTCCATGCACAACCCAAACCGCCAACCCAATTTGGCAAGTGCAACCTTCAAAGGAAAAGGAACCGACAAATCCAGAAGGTTCCGGGAGGAGGAGGTCTACAAGTACGAGAAGTCCACACCAGACCCTTGCTTCTGGTGTGACTTCCATTGTGACTATTACCGGCATGTCTATCTCCCAATAAAGACACCGGTAGTTGATGCTCAGTGGGTGGACTGACCATACATGGCCAACAAGAAACATCAAGCCTTTGATGCAGTAATTGAAGCAACAGAACGTCATGGGATCAAAGACTTGATGGTTTTTCAATATGATTGGAACATTGAAGCCATAGTCCAGTTCTACACAACCTGTTACTTCCACACCTATGGAAACAGGAAAATCACTTGGATGATAAATGTGGTGGTGTACTCAGTTCTATATGATGAGTTTGCTCGCATCCTAGAACTTGGGGAGCACTTGAACTATGAGATCATAGTTCATAATGAGAGAACTCTGGGAAAGGATGACTTGGACTTCATGTATCCTTCCTATCTCTCCTATGAGGCATCCTCAATCCACAACATAAAACCCTTCTTTGGAGTGATGAACAGAGTTCTGAGGAAGACTCTAGCTCCAAAAGATGGAAATACAGGGATGATACAGGGGTATCTCAGAAATCTGTTAAATCTGCTCAATGAAGAAGAAAAATTTAATGTCTTCGACTACATCTACAACGACATCTTCAACATCTCTCACACCCCGAACAGATCCTGTGTCTATGCACCATACATCATGTGCATGATTGAAAAAGTCACATGGCTAGAGTTTGCAAAGGATGTGAAGCACAGGAAGCTCCGTCCTCAGATGCCGACTCCTCTTCCTCGCCCTCCTGCATCCATGGGCAGGGGATCCACTACAGCTTCATCCTCTTCTGCCGGACCATCCATTCCTCCGTCATCGAGTGGCTCCTCTAGTGGACTGCTCAAGATCTTCAAGGCCATATTCTCCTCGTGCCGGAAAGTGGAAGTTCGCATGCAGAAGATGAAGCAACGCCAAGAGAAGTATCTCAAGGCCATGTGCGACAAGATGGAGATACCTATGTCTCCACCATCATCAGACGATGACGACGTGACTGAGTTTCCCACTCTCACGGAGGATGAGCTTGCCTATTTTGGATCCTCCTCAGCTGCTCCTCCTACCTCCCACACCCATCACCATGACGACGATGAAGATGAGGATGAGGACGAAGAGACCCAGACTGACCACGACGAAGATCAAAATGATAGTGATTAGGTTTTCTCCTTTTCTTTCCCTTTTTTGGTGCCTTGATGCCAAAGGGGGAGAGAATAAGGGGGAGTAGTCTAGTCATAGTCTTGCTCGTTAAACTCATTTCATGGTTTTAATAACTATGCTACATTATGCCACGTTATGTTTGTAATGACTATGTTACTTTATCTCTTAAAATTATGCCATAATGAAATTTGCCTGCTCCTAAATGTTATATCTTTCTTAATGTGGTTACTGCTTATACTTAGTCACACTACCACAACACATGTAAGCATGAAATTCCCCATAAACTCACTCTTGTGCATATTTTTTCTTTCGTTCTTGATAATCCATTATGCACAATCTAGGGGGAGTAAATCTTTATGAAAACAATCTACTATATATACTTTTCAAAAATCTTAATGAATTGTCATCAATCACCAAAAAGGGGGAGATTGATAGTGCATCTAGATAATCCCCGATGTTTTAGTTGATTGATGACGACAAATAAGATGCTAATAAGTTTCTACTGAGTATGAGCACAGGTGTTTATCAAAGAAATGGGTATGGAATCTCTCAAGAAGCAAAAGGAAAAGAAGAAGACTTGAAAGAGTATAAAATATCATTTTCTATTAATCCTCACATTTTTCTAGTTGTGTATAGGGTGTTCTCTTTTAGAGTGCTTGAGAATCACTAGAGAGCTCAAACAAAGGATAGAACGTTAGAATAATGAGACGAAGTAGTCATAGATATGAAGAAAAGGGAAGATCGGACTTGTCCGGACAAATGGCCGGACTAGTCCGTTCCTACCCGGACTAATCCGTTTTAGACCGGATAAAAAGTCTCTGGGTGAGTTCGGACTTGTCCGTCCCAGGCCGGACTAGTCCGGTTATCATGCGAGTCAGAGACGTTATGAGACTAAGTCTTAGAGGGTCGGACTAGTCCGCTAAGCGGACTAAACCGCCGTTGTCCGGAGAAAAAGTCTCTGAGTGACATCGGACAAGTTCGCTCCTTGGACCGGACTAGTCCGTTCCCTTCAGACTAGTCCGATTTAGGACGGAACAAAGGTTCCTGTGCGAGCTCGGACTAGTCCGAAGTTGGTCGGACTAGTCCGCAGCCCTAGATTAGAGAGTTCTTATACTAAGTCTGGTAAGACCGGACTAGTCCGCCCTTGGGGCTGGACTAGTCCGCCCATACCAGACTAATCCGTTCTCATACGGAACAAAGGTTCCTGATTGAGATCGGACTAGTCCGCTCTTGGCCAGACTAGTACGAAATTCATGACTGTTTGAATCCAACGGTCACTAAAATTTTATTTGGTAAGCTGTGACATGAGTGGTCCCTCAAGATCGCACTAGTCCGGGGTTGGGACCGGACTAGTCCGGACTTTAGTTGGTAACGGCTAAATGCCGGGATTTCTATAAAAGGAGACCCCGCCCGGCTGAGAATTGAGTAGACACGAACCCAAGCGCTGAAAACTCATTCCTAGAGCTCTTCTAAGCCTCTTTCCTCACCTTTTAGACCCCTAAGATCGGATCTTAAGGAGTTAGTGGTTTTTTGTGAAAGGAAAGACGTGGTGACTGACGTTTTGAGCTCTCGGTTTGATTCCTTTGCACTCTAACTGTTATTTTGAGTTTTTAACAGTTGTACTTTGAATTCTAAAACTACTTGGTTGGTGTAGGGAGCCTCAAAGTGTGAGTAGCCCCTAAGATCATTGTACTCACATTCGATTGATAGTGAGAAAGCCCGGGCTTGATCTTGGTGATCGCTCGGTGAGGGAAGGGTTGGAAAAGACCCGGTTCTTGGTGGACTCCTCAATGAGGACGTAGATTCCTGTGTGGAATCGAACCTCGGGATAAATCGTGTCTCTTGGTCTCTCTACTATTTAAATTACTCACTAGAATTACTTGTCAAGCTTTCATTGTGTTATTTCCCGTAAATTGTTCTATTATTTTGCAATCTAATCATTCTCAACTAATTAATGATATTATTTGACTACCACATATTTTCCGCTCAAACAAACTTAAAAGGAAACCTAAAACACAAATTAGGCTTAGACCGGACTAGTCCGACCTCAGACCGGACTAGTCCGGCCTGCTCTGATTTTATCCGCTGTTTATTTGAATTTCAGGTTTTATTAGCCTATTCACCCTCCCTCTAGGCAACTTTCACATCCACAAACCAAGCTTGTCTAGATCTCCCTCCAATCCATGTTTATTAACAACATCAGTTTTCTCATTATTCATACGAGTCCGGTTAGCTAGACACATTTATCTCACTTCCCTTATCCCATGGACTCAGCGAAGCATAAAAGCAAAAACCATACGCGACTCATTAACTTTCCCGGTGACAAGGGTGGCTAACAAAACTAGTAAACTCCTATGAATGGTTTCCCATCATGTTTGACTCAAGCACACACACCTTTTCGCAAACAAAACAATTTTCTAAAATATGGGATCAATATGGTCAAGAAGCACTTGCCTTGTTCTTGCGGTTCCGGTTGCTCTGGGATCTCGAAGTCTTGATGCTGAAATCCTTCCTAGACAGATCATTGAGCTCGTCCTTCTCCATTATGATTCACGCACATACAAGATTCACAGCAATCAATATCATGCACAAACTATACTTTAAGATGCAATAATACATATGCATGCTAATCCTATGATGCAGTTTTTTATTAGATTAGTTTGTACGTGTTCTTGCATGGCTTGCATGGGTTTTACGATGAACAGAGGTGTTCGGATCGAATGTGGACGTGGTGATGATCTCGACTCAAGATCTAGATCAGACCGATCAACATGTGATCTGTCCACGAAAAAGCTTCTGTTCGAAAGGATCAAAGAACAGATGCATATAAAACACGATGATATCGTAAGGTAGTATTGGAGACCTACCTTACGTTCCTTTGGGTCCTTCCTAAGAACAGATCATCGGCTCTCCTCTGGCGATGTCAATTGTGTTCCAGGCTCGTCAGTGGTTGATGCGGACATCGCTACCGTTGATACAACCACAACACCAGCCCATTCACCACTCTCAGCTAATCAAGGTCCAATGACACGCGCTCGTGCACATCAACTTAATTATCAGGTGAATTCGTTCCTGTCTGTTCAAAGTAATTATCCTTCAAATGGGGACCTATTAAAGCCTTGTGATGACCTTGTTATTATTAGGTGCTTGGGAATTGATCCAGCTAGGAGTGATGGAGGGATTAATGCAATAAAGGCTGCTCCACCCGAGGGGAAATCTTGAGTCTGGGGCCATGTAATAAAGAGAGATTTAGACAAATAAGGAAAGAAATAAGGGAAATCTCGTCCAACTTTGCTGCTGGACGAAATTCCCTCTTTCTTCCCCCATTTAAAGATAGATGTGCTATAATAAGGAAAGAAATAGAGGAAATCATATCCTGCCTTGCTGCTGGATGGGTTTTCCTCTTTCTTTCCCTATTAAATGGTAGTCTATCACAGAAAAAGAAAGGGAATAAGGGAGATCACGTCCTACCTTTGTTGCTGGATGAATTTCCCTCTTCCCTCCCCTATTTAAGTAGTCCAAGAGCTCCTTGACAGGGCGGTTTTTGTTTTCTGTAAGTTTAGCCATTGCTACTTCCTTGTAACGCAAGTGGCAACGAGACCTTCCGATTACTTGAATCAGAACCCCAACTTTTTCACACCCGTGAGTGTTTGCTTGTTATCTTGTTCTTGCTTGTTCTTCGATTGCTTGCAGGATCAAGGCTGTTCTTGGCACGGCAAGTACAGCAACAACAGGAGCCGGTGTAACTATCGCTAAGGCGCAGCATCCTTGTGGTTGTTGTAGTCGGGTAGCACAACGTCGACCTCCACCCAAATCGTAGTTACCAGGAGACGGTGTAACTGTCGCTCAAGGCGCCACACCATTCTGGTTGTGGTAGTCGGGCAGCCAACGTCGGTCTCCACCAAATTCGTTCATTACCAACATCTCTCATCGAAAGATAGGGCGTCCCCCGTACCCGTTGGGTTCATCAAGTGGTATCAGATTTCAGGCTGCTCGGTGAGAGATTTCCTTCTCCTTGTTCTTCATTTACCTACAGTCCACTTTTGCCTACAAAAGTTTGCTCTAAAAAAAATCCTAAAAACACTTTGAGCCTTTTGCTTGGCTACTTAGCTCTCGACTTGTTGAATTCACGGTTGCCTTTTTGTGTCAAGTTGCTGGTCCTAAGTTTTTCACCGCTAGAGTTTTGAGTTCGTGCCACTTTGTTCTCAGTCCATTTCCATTATCTACCCAAAGTTGAGAAAAAAGGCAAGTGCAAAAGAAAAGCTGCACGGATCAGCAAGAAAAAGGCACGTGCAAAAAGAAAAGCCGCACTGATTACAATCACAAAAAAAAAGTTTCTAAGTACAAAAAAAGAGACAATTTGTGTAACATTTGTTTCATGTTTCGAAGTTCAACTTGCTGTTTTCAACGTTGTTGAAACACAACGGATCAGGCTGTTCGAACTTCCCTACCATAGTAATCCAACGTCACGTGGAGTTACGGCTCACGTCTCTAGTAAGGTTTGAGCTAGGACCAGCACAATACCATCGTGGAACGTTTATTCAACTTGTTGTGACTAATGTGCTACTAGCTGTTCCTTTGCATAAATTGTGTCTAGCAGCCACCTACAGCTCCACAAAATTGTCTACGACACCATAAGGTTGTGCTGGCAGCCACCGTTTGTTGTTGTTCTTGCTGATTGCTGGCGCCTCCTGCATCGCATGGTAAGAACTTGTAAGACCTTGAATTCTTGCTAGTGAGGAATTGTGCTGTCCTACCATCTCTTAGCAACTGTTAGGATTAATCTGCTTGCTGTTGTATTTCCTTTATTTACTAACCATGTCAGCTGATGCGAATGAAACATATCCATATTCACCATGTACGAGGGTGTAACACCCCAAAATTTTGATTCAAAACACTAAACCATGTTCAGAGGGGAATTTAAAAATTTTTGGACGTGTTGCATGTTTTGCAAAAATTCAAATTCAAACTGGAATTCAAATTATACTCAAAACAGAAAAGAAATGGAAAAAGAAAAAGAGAAACGGGAAAAAAACCGGCCAGTGGGCCGAAACCCGCCAGCCGGCCCAGCTTCCCCGCGCCAGCCCGCCCCCGCGCGCGCCGCGCTGCCTCTCACAGACGGGTGGGACCCGCATGTCATCCCTAACCCCGCGACCCCGGACTCTCTCCCGCGCGCGCGATCGCAACCGACCGGATTTCCGCGTCCCGCAGCCCGAATTCCGGTCCCAGAAGAATCCAACTCGATCGCAACAGACCCACCGCCCTTCCCCGGCTATAAAAACCCCAGCTCCGATCAGTTTTTCCCACGCGATCGCCGATTTTTACTCCGGTGAGCACCGAGACTTCGCCGGTGAATTCTGGCCGATCTAAGCTCGGAAACTCTGATCTAACTCGCTGGTCTTGATCCACCGCCTCCGGGGAACTTTGCAGGTGCAGAAAACTCGGAGAGTTACGGTGTAAACGCAGCGCTGACGAGCTTCGCCGTGGTTTTGCCTCGGACCTCGCCGCCGATCACTTTCCAGGACCCCCGAGCTCGAGAAAACCCCCGAGGTGAGATCCCTGACCTCCCCCCTACCGATCTAGGCCATAAGATCATAGTTCTAGGCAGAATTCTCGAAGATCCGAAACTTTCCGGCGAGATCGCCGCTTCCCGCCGCCGGCAGCGCCGCCCGCGCTCGATCAGAGCGACGTGGCCGCTTGTGCGCCGTTTATTTTAAATCGCACGGTAGACTTTAAAACCCCGCGTACCGGTTCGATGTTATAATCTCAGCCGTCGGTTTAAAATCGGACGGTCCACGTCAGCCCCGCGTTATAAAGACTGAAATTCTTACGTGCTACCCCATGGGGTTCTCTGGAATTGAGAGCTAGCCCCGGAAACTTCAGATCTAGCCCCTGGAACTCCAGAAAATCATGTAAATTCATTTAAAAATCAGTTTTAGCCCCCTGTACTTAATAGAAATTAAGAAAAACACCTCTGATAAGTGTAGCTAGAACCCTGGAAATTATGAAAATAATATTATAGACCCTGTAATGGGGTGAGTTTACTTTTTAGCCCTGTTTAGTATTTAATTTAGGAAATTGAATATGTAACTAGTGTTTAAAAATTAAAAAGGGGGACAAACATAATTGTCAAAATTTATTAAAAACTTTCTCAGTACTTAGAAAACTTTGGAGTGAGATAAAAATATATTTTTGGGCTGAAATAAATCTGTTTTATCTATTAATCACATTATTTAGTATAGGGACACATTTTTAAGTAAAGAATAGCTATAGAAAAATAGGGAAAATAATTATGAAATAGTTTACATCAGAGGCCAAGGTCAAAATATGTTATTAAGTTATTTAGGACCAGAACCTATTATGTTTAGATGATGTGTATTACTAGTTTCATAATAAAATACACAGTTATGCATAGGAATATAAATCTGAAAATATAGCAACTAGTAAATGATAAATGGAGTTTTTAAAATCCAAAGAGTTCAGTTTAGGGTTGATAGAAATAATGAAGGCACATATGGAGAAGAAAAATACTTTTCTTACATACTTGGTAGTAAAAAGGTGTAGTAGTTGAATATAAGAAATTTATTGGAAACCCATATAAATAGTATGTAAGTATAAATGTGGACACAAAAGTAGGAATCATATATACATGGTTAAAAGTGCATGCAAGCCACAACTTAACACACATAAAGTAACCACAACACATATAATGGTAAAGAACTTTTATAAATATGAATGTTTGGTTTGTATGAAGTAGAAGTGTGAACTATGTCTTATGATTGTTGTTTTTCTTTTGCTATGTGTGATGGTATGAAGTAGAACCTGTTCAAGAGCAAGTTAACCCTTTTCAAGATCAGGACTACCAATTTCAAGAGCAGCAAGAAGGAGGCAAGTGTCCTTGACCACTTTGATCCTATGCTAGGATGTGTAGATAGAATTATTTGCATTGTCAAATGAAATATGAAACCCATGCTAGGAAATTTCCCTAGAATTGCATTACCTTGTTTCCTTGAAGCTTGGGTTGGGATTTATTTTGTCATGTCATTTATTTACATGCATATGCTTAGCCATGCTTAGAATGGGATATTTGGGATATGAGATCATCAGTTTATTTTACCATACTCTTGAATGAGACATTGTGAGTTATGTAGAGGTAGGGATCAAGGCAAGTTGGATGTTTTGGTTGTGTGCTGGGTGCACGAGACTTGGGTTTGTGTTTAGTACTTGACTGGATCCTAAGGACCGGTTCATGGAGCATGTAACCCGGCTTTACAGTGCCAACCACATGCTGAGATGGGGCAGCTTGGCCAATTAATTAGGTGTATCCCCGGCGTAGTATGGGTGTGTTGGATGGTGCGGGGAGTAGGTGTCAGCTGGACTACCATATGAACCGCAAGGCTCAAGAGGGGGCCACTGCAGCGGGGTTGGAGCCTCTTGTATGCTGTTAGGGGTGAAACCTCAGTGGGCCCACGCTCGTCGGGAATCTCTTTGTAAAGGCTTCGTAGTGATCTCCTGGCTGCACACCTGGGAAGTGTGAATGTGGATCGTAGCCACTGGCATAATGGAGGTTCTTTTAGTCCACCCGACAACGGGGGATGAAATCACTACTTGTGGGTACAGTGGTACAAACTCTGCAGAGTCAAAACTGTCTTGACAGCCGTGCTCACGGTTAAGAGCGGCCTGGACTTATTCATGATTAGAGGAATTGATGGTTTTGGAAGTTAAGCGGGGAGCTTAACATTGGAAATGATGGTTATGGTTATTGGATTAGGATGATGGGATGGGAGATTGGGGACCATTTCACCTATGTAGTAATGAAGGTGCTTAATAAGCTAAGGTGATAGGTATTAATTGCGTAGTGCTTTAACCATGAGTTCAACCTCTCCTTGTTCTAGCCATGCATGATATAATTTTCCCACACTTGCTGAGTACCCTTGGTACTCAACCTTGCATATTTGTTGGTTTATATTGCTGCTCAGGTCAAGATAATGAGGTTGTGTATAATGACCAAGATTTTGGACCCGAGGAAGGCTTTTAGGTTCACGAAGACCCCCGGGCAACGCCTGTGATGGAGCCCTAAAAGAATAATATTCCGCTGCTAGTTTATTTACTTGTGATGAACTTATTATTGTCCATCGAGACATTTACTATGTAAGACTTACTTATATTCGACACCTGGCTTGTAATAAATGATGCTTCACTATTTGTCATCACATGTATGAGAAAATGATCCTGGCATACATGTGATATTCACTTGGTTGTTTCTTCGGAAAAACCGGGTGTGACAGAGGTGGTATCAGAGCCAAGGTTGCCCGTAGGAACGTGGACCTAGGTAGAAATGGACGTATTTAAGGGCCCTGTTTTCTTAAAAACTATTTTCCAAGGTGTGGGTGGAAAAGTGTTATTAAAGGAGTCATTTTCTTCATCTTACCCCAACTTTCATTCAAAATAGGATTTTTTGTTTGAGAATTTATCTAACCTAATTTTAAATTCTTTTGTTTTAGATGGTTCGCATGATTCGCACCGCTCGTAAGTCCACAGGAGGGAGAGTTCCCGTAGTTGCCCTTGCCGAAAGAGAGGAGAGTCGTCCAGTGACGTACCTTTCCTACGGATTGGCAGTAGGAGATTTGTTGCGCCGTCTTCGACGTATGCTCGAAGCCGCCGGCAATACGGGCAAGCTAATCATCCACTATAACTCCACCAGGACCATCCGTGAGAAGAGGGAAGAATGGAGTTCGGAGATGAGGATTATACACGAGAATCAGCTGCTTAAGATTTCACCACTCTCCAGCTTGTCGAGCAACACAAGTTGACGCGGAGAAAGATGTCACCTGGGAGGCCATCACCTGCCAGAGTCACATCTATCGTCGCCACTTGGACAAAACTGAGTACAGTATGTCCTCCAACGTGAGAGTGGTACCACGGAGTACAAGTACCCACCGGTGCAGCAAGGGACTTCCCATGAGCACATGGACTTGTGCTTGGAGGATGCGGCTATGCTCAGCACTCGACTGCAGGAGTGTCAACAAGAGCTTCAGGATGTCCGAGACACCCTGAAGGAAACGGAGGCGTTGCTGCGAGCTTGCTTAAAGGCGAGAGAAAGAGGAGATGGGAATGAACTGTGTGTCACCGTGAATGATACATGGACTCCTGACTCCCCGAATCGCCGAGCGATCAAGCGTCGTCGCACTTCTCCACCAGCAGCCTCCCCACCCAAAGCAGAGTCAGAAGGTAGCCGAAATGAGGAGGAAGATCCCGAGAAGCCAGCTCAAGAGGACGAGTAGTGTAGAGTCTTTCCCCTAGCTAGCAAGAGGTCGAGTAGTCGAGTCGTTACGTAGTTAATGGTGTGATAATGCTTGGTGTGTGACGTGAGTTGTGGAGGCCATGAGAAATTGTCCACAGCCTCGTCTTCAGACTGTTTTGCTTTGGTGTGTGAACCCACAGGAAATAATAGTGCATTTATTTGGTGTGAGATATAAACCCTCGTAAAATTTTAACAAAGCCTCAACACCTCAAAGCACCAAGAGGGTACAACCCAAACTACAGGCCACCCGCAGCACCAGCACAGCCGCAACGTCAGTTTGTGCAGCAGCCTCGCCCCGCATATCCACCTCGACCAGCAGTGCAAGGACCCCCAAACCAACCCCAAGACAACAAGGGCCAAGCATCTAAGATTGGGGTGCAATGTTTCATCTGTGGTGAAGTGGGGCACTACGCCCATAAATGCCCAAAGAAGAAGCCTGCGCCGCCACAACAGCAGAATGTAGTGAGAGGACGGGTGAACCACGTCACTATGGAGGAAGCACAAGAGGCACCCGACGTGGTAGTTGGTAAGTTTCCTGCCAATTTACACCTTGCAACTCTGCTGTTTGATTCTGGTGCTACCCACTCGTTCATTGCTCAAGGGTTTGTTAAGAAGCATGACCTAGCAACCACACAAATGAACCATATGCTAGCGGTAAACTCTCCAGGTGGAGAAATAAGGACAAGACAAGTGTGTCCCAAAGTGAACCTAGACATTAATGGGGTAGTATTTACGGCTAACCTCATAGTGATAGATTCACAAGGGATAGATATTATTTTGGGTATGGATTGGTTGACCAAACATAAAGGAATCATCCATTGTTCGACCAGAACGGTGGAACTAACTCACCCCAATGGCACAAGAGTAAAGTTCATAACGATACACGAACCTAGGAGGGACATTAAATTAAATCAAGTGGAGGTGAAAGTTGAGGAAATCGGGACTATCAGGGAATATCCAGATGTTTTTCCGGAGGAATTGCCAGGTATGCCTCCCGACCGTGACGTGGAATTCGCAATTGAGCTAGTACCGGGAACAGCCCCGATATACAAGAGACCTTATCGAATGGACTCCAAGCAGCTAGAAGAGCTCAAGGATCATTTGAGAGAATTGACGGAGAAGGGGTATATTCGCCCTAGTTCCTCACCATGGGGAGCTCCGGTGATATTTGTGCCCAAGAAAGACGGAACCCAAAGGTTATGCGTGGATTACCGTGCCTTGAATGAGGTAACCATCAAAAACAAGTACCCATTACCCCGCATTGAAGACTTGTTTGATCAGTTGAGGGGAACTTGTGTGTTCTCGAAAATTGATCTCAGGTCGGGGTACCACCAACTCAAGATAAGGCAATCAGATATTCCCAAGACAGCTTTCGTATCTCGGTACGGACTGTATGAATACACTGTCATGCCTTTTGGGCTAACTAATGCCCCGGCATATTTCATGTACCTCATGAACAAGGTATTCATGGAATATCTGGACAAATTTGTGGTGGTTTTCATAGATGATATTCTCATCTTCTCCAAAGATGAAGAAGAACATGAGAAACATCTAAGGTTGGTGTTGCAGAGGTTGAGAGAACACCAACTATATGCCAAGTTGAGCAAGTGTGAGTTTTGGCTGAAGAGAGTTCCCTTTTTAGGACATATAATCTCGGAGGGAGGAATCTCCGTAGATCCCGCCAAAATCGAGGATATCCAGAAGTGGAAGACCCCTGAAAATGTCGGGGAAGTTCGAAGCTTTTTGGGATTGGCTGGATACTATCGACGGTTTATTGAGGGATTCTACAAGATCTCGAGACCTCTAACCAAACTGTTGGAAAAGGGAATCACATTCACCTGGACGCCACAGTGCGATACGAGCTTTCAGGAGCTAAAGAAGAGATTGACAACAGCCCCAGTGCTGGTTATGCCAGATATACAGAAGAATTTCACAGTGTACTGCGATGCCTCTGGAAATGGGTTGGGATGTGTTCTCATGCAAGAAGGACATGTCGTGGCTTATGCATCCCGGCAGCTTCGGAAGCACGAGAAGAACTATCCTACACATGACCTAGAACTAGCTGCAGTGGTACACGCGTTGAAAATTTGGCGGCACTATTTGATGGGGAAGAGGACAGAGATATATACGGATCATAAGAGTTTGAAGTACATATTCACACAGCCAGATCTCAACCTCAGACAAAGGAGATGGTTAGAGCTAATCAATGACTTTGATGTGGGCATCAACTATCATCCCGGGAAAGCAAACGTCGTGGCCGATGCTTTGAGTCGGAAAGTGCAGGTCAATAAGTTGAGTTTGAAGGACATGCCTGCAGAATTGAAGGACGAGGTTATAAGACTCAATCTATGTCTAGTAAATAGTGGTGAAGCCATCGCCATGGAAGTGGACTCCACACTCGAGCAAGACATACGCGAGGGCCAAAAGAATGATGAGAAGATACAAGAGATCAGACAGCTCATTAAGGAAAATAAAGCTCCTGGTTTTAGAGAGGATGAACAAGGAACGGTGTGGCACGGGAAAAGGATTTGTGTGCCAGAAGTAAAGGAGATCCGTGAATTAATTTTGAAGGAGGCTCACGATTCTGACTATTCCATTCATCCTGGGAGTACGAAGATGTACCAGGACCTCAAAAGCAGGTATTGGTGGTATGGCATGAAGCGAGATGTCGCGGAACATGTTGCCCTATGTGACACATGTCAGTTGGTGAAAGCAGAACATCAACGACCCGCGGGATTATTGCAACCACTCAAAGTGCCTGAATAGAAGTGGGAAGAAATCAGCATGGATTTTGTCGTGGGATTGCCTAGGACCCAATCCGGGTATGATGCAATATGGGTCATTATTGATAGGCTAACCAAGGTAGCTCATTTCATCCCTGTGAAAGAAAGCTACAGCGGATCCAAATTGGCAGAATTGTACATGTCAAGGATTGTGTGTTACCATGGAGTGCCAAAGAAGATAGTGTCGGACCGAGGGACACAGTTCACCTCGAGGTTTTGGCAGAAGTTGCATGAAACCATGGGAACCCATCTGAACTTCAGTTCTGCCTATCATCCCCAAACTGACGGGCAGACGGAGAGAACCAATCAGATCCTTGAAGATATGTTAAGGGCATGTGCTCTCAAAAACAATAGGAGTTGGGACAAGAACTTACCGTATGCGGAGTTTTCCTATAACAACAGTTATCAAGCTAGTATGAAGATGTCACCGTTTGAAGCTTTGTATGGAAGGAAGTGCAGAACTCCCCTATTTTGGAACCAAACAGGAGAAAGTAAAGTGTTTGGTCCAGAAGTGCTACAAGAAGCCGAGGCGAAGGTGAGGGAGATTCGCAACAATTTGAGGATAGCACAAACACGCCAAAATAGCTATGCCGATGTACGAAGAAGAGAACTCGTTTTCAACGTGGGAGACTATGTTTATCTCAAAGTGTCCCCTATCAGAGGACTTCGTCGGTTCAAGGTGAAAGGGAAGTTGTCACCTCGATACATCGGACCCTTTCAAGTTTTGGAAAGAAAAGGCGAAGTGGCGTACCAACTAGAGTTACCGGTTCATCTATCGGACGTGCACGACGTATTCCATGTGTCACAACTCAAGAAATGCCTGAGGACGCCTGAAGAGGTGTTACCCATGAATGAAGTGGATGTAGCTGAGGATTTGTCTTATGCCGAGCAACCATACAAGATTTTGGAGACGATGGAACGCCTCACCAGAAATAAAAGAATCCGGATGTGCAAGGTGCAGTGGAAGCATCACTCAGAAGAGGAAGCCACCTGGGAACGGGAAGATGAGCTTAAGGCACAATTTCCGGAATTGTTTTCTTAGAAACACCAATCTCGAGGACGAGATTTCTTTTAAGGGGGGTAGAGCTGTAACACCCCAAAATTTTGATTCAAAACACTAAACCATGTTCAGAGGGGAATTTAAAATTTTTTGGATGTGTTGCATGTTTTGCAAAAATTCAAATTCAAACTGGAATTCAAATTATACTCAAAACATAAAAGAAATGGAAAAATAAAAAGAGAAACGGGAAAAAAACCGGCCAGTGGGCCGAAACCCGCCAGCCGGCCCAGCTTCCCCGCGCCAGCCCGCCCCCGCGCGCGCCGCGCTGCCTCTCACAGACGGGTGGGACCCGCATGTCATCCCTAACCCCGCGACCCCGGACTCTCTCCCGCGCGCGCGATCGCAACCGACCGGATTTCCGCGTCCCGCAGCCCGAATTCCGGTCCCAGAAGAATCCAACTCGATCGCAACAGACCCACCGCCCTTCCCCGGCTATAAAAACCCCAGCTCCGATAAGTTTTTCCCACGCGATCGCCGATTTTTACTCCGGTGAGCACCAAGACTTCGCCGGTGAATTCTGGCTGATCTAAGCTCGGAAACTCTGATCTAACTCGCTGGTCTTGATCCACCGCCTCCGGGGAACTTTGCAGGTGCAGAAAACTCGGAGAGTTACGGTGTAAACGCAGCGCCGACGAGCTTCGCCGTGGTTTTGCCTCGGACCTCGCCGCCGATCACTTTCCAGGACCCCCGAGCTCGAGAAAACCCCCGAGGTGAGATCCCTGACCTCCCCCCTACCAATCTAGGCCATAAGATCACAGTTCTAGGCAGAATTCTCGAAGATCCGAAACTTTCCGGCGAGATCGCCGCTTCCCGCCGCCGTGCGCCGCCGGCAGCTCCGCCCGCGCTCGATCAGAGCGACGTGGCCGCTTGTGCGCCGTTTATTTTAAATCGCACGGTAGACTTTAAAACCCCGCGTACCGGTTCGATGTTATAATCTCAGCCGTCGGTTTAAAATCGGACGGTCCACGTCAGCCCCGCGTTATAAAGACTGAAATTCTTACGTGCTACCCCCTGGGGTTCTCTGGAATTGAGAGCTAGCCCCGGAAACTTCAGATCTAGCCCCTGGAACTCCAGAAAATCATGTAAATTCATTTAAAAATCAGTTTTAGCCCCCTGTACTTAATAGAAATTAAGAAAAACACCTCTGATAAGTGTAGCTAGACCCCTGGAAATTATAAAAATAATATTATAGACCCTGTAATGGGGTGAGTTTACTTTTTAGCCCTGTTTAGTATTTAATTTAGAAAATTGAATATGTAACTAGTGTTTAAAAATTAAAAAGGGGGACAAACATAATTGTCAAAAATTATTAAAAACTTTCTCAGTACTTAGAAAACTTTGGAGTGAGATAAAAATATATTTTTGGGCTGAAATAAATCTGTTTTATCTATTAATCACATTATTTAGTATAGGGACACATTTTTAAGTAAAGAATAGCTATAGAAAAATAGGGAAAATAATTATGAAATAGTTTACATCAGAGGCCAAGGTCAAAATATGTTATTAAGTTATTTAGGACCAGAACCTATTATGTTTAGATGATGTGTATTACTAGTTTCATAATAAAATACACAGTTATGCATAGGAATATAAATCTGAAAATATAGCAACTAGTAAATGATAAATGGAGTTTTTAAAATCCAAAGAGTTCAGTTTAGGGTTGATAGAAATTATGAAGGCACATATGGAGAAGAAAAATACTTTTCTTACATACTTGGTAGTAAAAAGGTGTAGTAGTTGAATATAAGAAATTTATTGGAAACCCATATAAATAGTATGTAAGTATAAATGTGGACACAAAAGTAGGAATCATATATACATGGTTAAAAGTGCATGCAAGCCACAACTTAACACACATAAAGTAACCACAACACATATAATGGTAAAGAACTTTTATAAATATGAATGTGTGGTTTGTATGAAGTAGAAGTGTGAACTATGTCTTATGATTGTTGTTTTTCTTTTGCTATGTGTCATGGTATGAAGTAGAACCTGTTCAAGAGCAAGTTAACCCTTTTCAAGATCAGGACTACTAATTTCAAGAGCAGCAAGAAGGAGGCAAGTGTCCTTGACCACTTTGATCCTATGCTAGGATGTGTAGATAGAATTATTTGCATTGTCAAATGAAATATGAAACCCATGCTAGGAAGTTTCCCTAGAATTGCATTACCTTGTTTCCTTGAAGCTTGGGTTGGGATTTATTTTGTCATGTCATTTATTTACATGCATATGCTTAGCCATGCTTAGAATGGGATATTTGGGATATGAGATCATCAGTTTATTTTACCATACTCTTGAATGAGACATTGTGAGTTATGTAGAGGTAGGGATCAAGGCAAGTTGGATGTTTTGGTTGTGTGCTGGGTGCACGAGACTTGGGTTTGTGTTTAGTACTTGCCTGGATCCTAAGGACCGGTTCATGGAGCATGTAACCCGGCTTTACAGTGCCAACCACATGCTGAGATGGGGCAGCTTGGCCAATTAATTAGGTGTATCCCCGGCGTAGTATGGGTGTGTTGGATGGTGCGGGGAGTAGGTGTCAGCTGGACTACCATATGAACCGCAAGGCTCAAGAGGGGGCCACTGCAGCGGGGTTGGAGCCTCTTGTATGCTGTTAGGGGTGAAACCTCAGTGGGCCCACGCTCGTCGGGAATCCCTTTGTAAAGGCTTCGTAGTGATCTCCTGGCTGCACACCTGGGAAGTGTGAATGTGGATCGTAGCCACTGGCATAATGGAGGTTCTTTTAGTCCACCCGGCAACGGGGGATGAAATCACTACTTGTGGGTACAGTGGTACAAACTCTGCAGAGTCAAAACTGTCTTGACAGCCGTGCTCACGGTTAAGAGCGGCCTGGACTTATTCATGATTAGAGGAATTGATGGTTTTGGAAGTTAAGCGGGGAGCTTAACATTGGAAATGATGGTTATGGTTATTGGATTAGGATGATGGGATGGGAGATTGGGGACCATTTCACCTATGTAGTAATGAAGGTGCTTAATAAGCTAAGGTGATAGGTATTAATTGCGTAGTGCTTTAACCATGAGTTCAACCTCTCCTTGTTCTAGCCATGCATGATATAATTTTCCCACACTTGCTGAGTACCCTTGGTACTCAACCTTGCATATTTGTTGGTTTATATTGCTGCTCAGGTCAAGATAATGAGGTTGTGTATAATGACCAAGATTTTGGACCCGAGGAAGGCTTTTAGGTTCACGAAGACCCCCGGGCAACGCCTGTGATGGAGCCCTAAAAGAATAATATTCCGCTGCTAGTTTATTTACTTGTGATGAACTTATTATTGTCCATCGAGACATTTACTATGTAAGACTTACTTATATTCGACACCTGGCTTGTAATAAATGATGCTTCACTATTTGTCATCACATGTATGAGAAAATGATCCTGGCATACATGTGATATTCACTTGGTTGTTTCTTCAGAAAAACCGGGTGTGACAGAGGGGCATCATTCAGCATTTCGAACGCCAAGTAAAGCTACACACAGATGCTCTCAATGAGGATATTCAAGTCACTAATGAACGCATTGGTCAATTAGAGTCGACGTAGATTTGCACCAACACCAAACTGACCACATTAGAAAGCACTGCTGGGGCTATTAACACTTCTCTTGCAGCAATCATTGAGCGATTGGAGAGGATGGAACAGGTTGGACGCGAAGAGAGGCAAAGACGTGTTGATGACAGCCACGACTCCGTTGGCAGTGCTGCAAGATATGACGAGGTGGAGTATTCGGCGGATACCGAGCTTGATGATGGACCTTTCAGGTATCGACGGCAGCCACGTCGCGACCATCGTGGTATGGGTGGTCGAGCTCAACGACGCGAGGTACGTGACAATGACGATTCCCTACGCAACATTAAATTCTCCATACCACCTTTTGATGGTAAATATGATCCGGATGCATATCTGTCTTGGGAATTATCAGTAGATCAAAAATTTGCATGCCATGATTTCCCTGATGATAAAAAGGTTAGAGCTGCCACTAGTGAATTCACTAACTTTGCTTCTGTTTGGTGGCATGAATATCAAACTAAAAATCTAGCTACCGTACCACAAACTTAGAATGCTTTGAAACGAATCATGCATCGTCGTTTTGTTCCTTCCTATCATGCTCGTGACCTGTTGCATAAATTACAACAATATAGGCAAGGCAACAAATCTGTTTAGGAATACTATCAAGAAATTCAAATAGGCATGATGCGTTGTGGCCTAGTTAAAAATGAAGAGGATGCAATGGCTAGGTTTATGGGTGGTTTAACAAGAGAAATTCAGGACATATTGGCTTATAAGGAATACACTAACGTCACTCGTGTCACACCCGGTTTTTTCCGAAGAAACAACCAAGTGAATATCACATGTATGCCAGGATCATTTTCTCATACATGTGATGACAAATAGTGAAGCATCATTTATTACAAGCCAGGTGTCAAATATAAATAAGTCTTACGTCGCAAATGTCTCAATGGACACTAATGCTTCATCACAAGTAAATAAACTAGCAGCGGAATATTATTCTTTAGGGCTCCATCACAGGCGTTGCCCGGGGTCTTCATGAACCTAAAAGCCTTCCTCGGGTCCAAAATCTTGGTCATTATACACCACCTCATTATCTTGACCTGAGCAGCAATATAAACCAACAAATATGCAAGGTTGAGTACCAATGGTACTCAGCAAGTGTGGGAAAATTATATCATGCATGGCTAGAACAAGTAGAGGTTGAACTCATGGTTAAAGCACTACGCAATTAATACCTATCACCTTAGCTTATTAAGCACCTACATTACTACACAGGTGAAATGGTCCCAATTTCCCATCCCATCATTGTAATCCAATACCCATAACATCATTACCAATGTTAAGCTCCCCGCTTAACTTCCAAAACCATCAATCCTCTAATCATGAATAAGTCCAGGCCGCTCTTAACCGTGAGCACGGCTGTCAAGACAGTTTTGACTCTGCAGAGTTTGTACCACTGTACCCACAAGTAGTGATTTCATCCCCCGTTGCCGGGTGGACTAAAAGAACCTCCATTATGCCAGTGGCTACGATCCACATTCACACTTCCCAGGTGTGTAGCCAGGAGATCACTACGAAGCCTTTACAAAGGGATTCCCGACGAGCGTGGGCCCACTGAGGTTTCACCCCTAACAGCATACAAGAGGCTCCAACCCCGCTGCAGTGGCCCCCTCTTGAGCCTTGCGGTTCATATGGTAGTCCAGCTGACACCTACTCCCCGCACCATCCAACACACCCATACTACGCCGGGGATACACCTAATTAATTGGCCAAGCTGCCCCATCTCAGCATGTGGTTGGCACTGTAAAGCCGGGTTACATGCTCCATGAACCGGTCCTTAGGATCCAGGCAAGTACTAAACACAAACCCAAGTCTCGTGCACCCAGCACACAACCAAAACATCCAACTTGCCTTGATCCCTACCTCTACATAACTCCCAATAGCTCATTCAAGAGTATGGTATAATAAACTGATGATCTCATGTCCCAAATATCCCATTCTAAACATGGCTAAGCATATGCATGTAAATAAATGACATGACAAAATGAATCCCAACCCAAGTTACAAGGAAACAAGGTAATGCAATTCTAGGGAAACTTCCTAGCATGGGTTTCATATTTTATTTGACAATGCAAATAATTCTATCTACACATCCTAGTATAGGATCAAAGTGGTCAAGGACACTTGCCTCCTTCTTGCTGCTCTTGAAATGGGTAGTCCTGATCTTGGAAAGGGTTAACTTGCTCTTGAACAGGTTCTACTTCATACCATCACACATAGCAAAAGAAAAACAACAATCATAAGACATAGTTCACACTTCTACTTCATACAAACCACACATTTCATATTTATGAAATTCATTCACCATTATATGTGTTGTGGTTACTTTGTGTGTTGATCTGTGGCTTGCACACACTTTTATTTACATGTGTATGATTTCTACTTTGGTGCTCATATTTATACTTACATACTATATATATATATATATATATATATATATATATATATATATATATATATATATATATATATATATATATATGTGTGTGTTTGTGTGTGTGTGTGTGTGTGTTTCAGTTTTAAATAAATTCCTTATATTAAACTACCAAGTATGTAAGAAAAGTATTTTTCTTCTCCATATGTGCCTTCATAATTTCTATCAACCCTAAACTGAACTCTTTGAATTTTTAAAAACTCCATTTATCATTTACTATTTGCTATATTTTCAGATTTATATTCCTATGTATAATTGTGTATTTTATTATGAAATTAGTAATACACATCATCTAAACAGTATAGGTTTTGGTCCTAAATAATTGAATAACATATTTTGACCTTGGCCTCTGATGTAAACTATTTCATAATTATTTTCCCTATTTTTCTAGAGCTATTCTTTACTTAAAAATGTGAATAATAAATTAAACAGATTCAATTCTGTCCAAAATATGTTTTTATCTCACTCCAAAATTTTCTAAACACTGAGAAAGTCTTTATCTTAATTTTGACAATATGTTTGTCCCCCTTTTTAATTTTTAAACACTAGTCACATATTCAATGTTTTAAATTAAATACTAAACAGGGCTAAAATAATGAACTCACCCCATTACAGGGTCTATAATATTATTTTCATAATTTCCAGGGGTCTAGCTACACTTATCAGAGGTGTTTTTCCTAATTTTTATTAAGTCCAGGGGCTAAAACTGATTTTTAAATGAATTTACATGATTTTCTGGAGTTCCAGGGGCTAGATCTGAAGTTTCCGGGGCTAGCTCTCAATTCCAGAGAACCCCAGGGGGTAGCACGTAAGAATTCCAGTCTTTATAATGCGGGGCTGACGTGGACCGTCCGATTTTAAACCGACGGCTGAGATTATAACATCGAACCGGTACGCGGGGTTTTAAAGTCTACCGTGCGATTTGAAATAAACGGCACACAAGCGGCCACGTCGCTCTGATCGAGCGCGGGCGGCGCTGCCGGCGGCGCACGGCGGCGGGAAGCGGCGATCTCGCCGGAAAGTTTCGGATCCTCGAGAATTCTGCCTAAAACTGTGATCTTATGGCCTGGATCGGTAGAGGGGAGGTCAGGGATCTCACCTCGGGGGTTTTCTCGAGCTCGGGGGTCCTGGAAAGTGATCGGCGGCGAGGTCCGAGGCAAAACCACGGCGAAGCTCGTCGGCGCTGCGTTTACACCGTAACTCTCCGAGTTTTCTGCACCTGCAAAGTTCCCCGGAGGCGGTGGATCAAGACCAGCGAGTTAGATCAGAGTTTCCGAGCTTAGATCGGCCAGAATTCACCGGCGAAGTCTCGGTGCTCACCGGAGTGAAAATCGGCGATCGCGTGAGAAAAACTGATCGGGGCTGGGGTTTTTATAGCCGGGGGAGGGCGGTGGGTCAGTTGTGATCAAGTTGGATTCTTCTGGGACCGGAATTCGGGCTGCGGGACGGGTTTTCCGATCGGTTAAGATCGCGCGCGCTCGGGGAAAAGTCCGGGGTCGCGGGGTTAGGGATGACAGGCGGGTCCCACCCGTCTGTGAGAGGCAGCGCGGCGCGCGCGGGGCGGGCTGGCGCGGGGAAGCTGGGCCGGCTGGCGGGTTTCGGCCCACTGGCCGGTTTTTTCCCGTTTCTCTTTTTCTTTTTCCATTTCTTTTCTGTTTTGAGTATAATTTGAATTCCAGTTTGAATTTGAATTTTTGCAAAACATGCAACACGTCCAAAAATTTTTAAATTCCCCTCTGAACATGGTTTAGAGTTTTGAATCAAAATTTGGGGTGTTACAACTCGATTATTCCATCTTGCTTGTAAGGCTGAAAGAGAAGTGCAGGGACGACGTACAAGAACTAACATTTCTGCAGTTCGAACTACCTCATGGCAGTTCCGCTCAAGTGCTGCTGGTACTAAGCATGATTCTCCAGACGATGCTTCCAATAGGTTGCCCAGGACTACATCAAAATCAGCACCTTCGCGTGCAATCGAGACAACAAAAGGATCCACCCAAGTTGCAGCCAACACTTCTTCTTCCATTGCTTCTACCGGGAGAACAAAAGACATTCAATGCCTCCAGTGCAAGGGTTTTGGGCACCTACGAAGGGACTGCCCAAGCAAGCGTGTGCTGGTTGTACGAGAAAATGGTGAGTACTCATCCGCTAGTGATTTAGATAATGAAACATATGCCATGCTTGCTGCACAAGAAGCAGGAAAGAAGAATGATGATGAAGAGCACATTGGGGCTGATCATGCTGCCCACTATGAGAGTCTTGTTGTGAGGCGTGTCTTGATTGCCCACCTCGAGATTGGTGTTTCTAAGAAAACAATTCCGGAAACTGTGCCTTGAGCTCATCTTCCCGTTCCCAGGTGGCTTCCTCTTCCGAGTGATGCTTCCACTGCACCTTGCACATCCGGATTCTTTTATTTCTGGTGAGGCGTTCCATTGTCTCCAAAATCTTGTATGGTTGCTCGGCATAAGACAAATCCTCAGCTACATCCACTTCATTCATGGGTAACACCTCTTCAAGCGTCCTCAGGCATTTCTTGAGTTGTGACACATGGAACACATCGTGCACGTCCGATAGATGAGCCGGTTACTGTAGTTGGTACGCCACTTCGCCTTTTCTTTCCAAAACTTGAAAGGGTCCGATGTATCGCGGTGACAACTTCCCTTTCACCTTGAACCGACGAAGTCCTCTGATAGGGGACACCTTGAGATAAACATAGTCTCCCACGTTGAAAACGAGGTCTCTTCTTCGTACATCAGCATAACTCTTCTGGCGTGTTTGTGCTATCCTCAAATTGTTGCGAATCTCCCTCACCTTTGCCTCGGCATCTTGTAGCACTTCTGGACCAAACACTTTATTTTCTCCTGTTTGGTTCCAAAATAGGGGAGTTCTGCACTTCCTTCCATACAAAGCTTCAAACGGTGACATTTTCATACTAGCTTGATAGCTGTTGTTATAGGAAAACTCCGCATACGGTAAGTTCTTGTCCCAACTCCTATTGTTTTTGAGTGCACATGCCCTTAACATATTTTCAAGGATCTGATTGGTTCTCTCCGTCTGCCCGTCAGTTTGGGGATGATAGGCAGAGCTGAAATTCAGATGGGTTCCCATGGTTTCATGCAACTTTTGCCAAAACCTCGAGGTGAACTGTGTCCCTCGGTCCGACACTATCTTCTTTGGCACTCCATGGTAACACACGATCCTTGACATGTACAATTCTGCCAATTTGGATCCGCTGTAGCTTTCTTTCACAGGAATGAAATACCTTGGTTAGCCTATCAATAATGACCCATATTGAATCATACCCGGATTGGGTCCTAGGCAATCCCACGACAAAATCCATGCTGATTTCTTCCCATTTCCATTCAGGCACTTTGAGTGGTTGCAATAATCCCGCGGGTCGTTGATGTTCTGCTTTCACCAACTGACATGTGTCACATAGGGCAACATGTTCCGCGACATCTCGCTTCATGCCATACCACCAATACCTGCCTTTGAGGTCCTGGTACATCTTCGTACTCCCAGGATGAATGGAATAGTCAGAATAATGAGCCTCCTTTAAAATCAATTCACGAATCTCCTTTACTTCTGGCACACAGATCCTTTTCCCGTGCCACACCGTTCCTTGTTCATCCTCTCTAAAACCAGGAGCTTTATTTTCCTTAATGAGCTGTCTGATCTCTTGTATCTTCTCATCATTCTTTTGGCCCTCGCGTATGTCTTGCTCGAGTGTGGAGTCCACTTCCATGGCGATGGCTTCACCACTATTTACTAGACATAGATTGAGTCTTATAACCTCGTCCTTCAATTCTGCAGGCATGTCCTTCAAACTTAACTTATTGACCTGCACTTTCCGACTCAAAGCATCGGCCATGACGTTTGCTTTCCCGGGATGATAGTTGATGCCCACATCAAAGTCATTGATTAGCTCTAACCATCTCCTTTGTCTAAGGTTGAGATCTGGTTGTGTGAATATGTACTTCAAACTCTTATGATCCGTATATATCTCTGTCCTCTTCCCCATCAAATAGTGCCGCCAAATTTTCAACGCGTGTACCACTGCAGCTAGTTCTAGGTCATGTGTAGGATAGTTCTTCTCGTGCTTCCGAAGCTGCCGGGATGCATATGCCACGACATGTCCTTCTTGCATGAGAACACATCCCAACCCATTTCCAGAGGCATCGCAGTACACCGTGAAATTCTTCTGCATATCTGGCATAACCAACACTGGGGCTGTTGTCAATCTCTTCTTTAGCTCCTGAAAGCTCGTATCGCACTGTGGCGTCCAGGTGAATGTGATTCCCTTTTCCAACAGTTTGGTGAGAGGTCTCGAGATCTTAGAGAATCCCTCAATAAACCGTCGATAGTATCCAGCCAATCCCAAAAAGCTTCGAACTTCCCCAACATTTTCAGGGGTCTTCCACTTCTGGATATCCTCGATTTTGGCGGGATCTACGGAGATTCCTCCCTCCGAGATTATATGTCCTAAAAAGGGAACTCTCTTCAGCCAAAACTCACACTTGCTCAACTTGGCATATAATTGGTGTTCTCTCAGCCTCCGTAACACCAACCTTAGATGTTTCTCATGTTCTTCTTCATTTTTGGAGAAGATGAGAATATCATCTATGAAAACCACCACAAATTTGTCCAGATATTCCATGAATACCTTGTTCATGAGATACATGAAATATGCCGGGGCATTGGTTAGCCCAAAAGGCATGACAGTGTATTCATACAGTCCGTACCGAGATACGAAAGCTGTCTTGGGAATATCAGATTACCTTATCTTGAGTTGGTGGTACCCCGACCTGAGATCAATTTTCGAGAACACACAAGCTCCCCTCAACTGATCAAACAAGTCTTCAATGCGGGGTAATGGGTACTTGTTCTTGATGGTTACCTCATTCAAGGCACGGTAATCCACGCATAACCTTTGGGTTCCGTCTTTCTTGGGCACAAATATCACCGGAGCTCCCCATGGTGAGGAACTAGGGCGAATATACCCCTTCTCCGTCAATTCTCTCAAATGATCCTTGAGCTCTTCTAGCTGCTTGGAGTCCATTCGATAAGGTCTTTTGTATATCGGGGCTGTTCCCGGTACTAGCTCAATTGCGAATTCCACATCACGGTCGGGAGGCATACCTGGCAATTCCTCCGGAAAAACATCTGGATATTCCCTGATAGTCCTGATTTCCTCAACTTTCACCTCCACTTGATTTAATTTAATGTCCCTCCTAGGCTCGTGTATCGTTATGAACTTTACTCTTGTGCCATTGGGGTGAGTTAGTTCCACCGTTCTGGTCGAACAATGGATGATTCCTTTATGTTTGGTCAACCAATCCATACCCAAAATAATATCTACCCCTTGTGAATCTATCACTATGAGGTTAGCCGTAAATACTACCCCATTAATGTCTAGGCTCACTTTGGGACACACTTGTCTTGTCCTTATTTCTCCACCTGGAGAGTTTACCGCTAGCATATGGTTCATTTGTGTGGTTGCTAGGTCATGCTTCTTAACAAACCCTTGAGCAATGAACGAGTGGGTAGCACCAGAATCAAACAGCAGAGTTGCAAGGTGTAAATTGGCAGGAAACTTACCAACTACCACGTCGGGTGCCTCTTGTGCTTCCTCCATAGTGACGTGGTTCACCCGTCCTCTCATTACATTCTGCTGCTGTGGCGGCGCAGGCTTCTTCTTTGGGCATTTATGGGCGTAGTGCCCCACTTCACCACAGCTGAAACATTGCACCCCAATCTTAGATGCTTGACCCTTGTTGTCTTGGGGTTGGTTTGGGGGTCCTTGCACTGCTGGTCGAGGTGGATATGCGGGGCGAGGCTGCTGCACAAACTGACGTGGCGGCTGTGCTGGTGCTGCGGGAGGCCTGTAGTTTGGGTTGTACCCCCTTGGTGCTGAATAGGGTACCGCAGCACGGCTCGTCTGCCCCGTAGGTTGCTGCATCATACGTGGGCGGGTGTTGCTCCCTGAGGCTTGATGTGACCACCCAGCCTTCCTCTTATTCTCATTTTCCAGGGCCTTTAGCTTCCTTTCCACCACAAATGCTCTGTCCACCATCTTTTGAAAACTTTCATACTCATTGGAGGACATTGCACACTGCATCTCTGCGGTAAGTCCTTCCACGAAACAATCTTGTTTCTACTCATCGGTCTCTATGTCTCGTGGAGCATAACGGGATAGTTGAGTAAATTTAGTGAGGTATTCCCTCACAGTCATGTTTCTCTGCTGCAGTCCCAAAAATTCCTTCCTCTTGTTTTTGAGTTCACCTCTTGGGATGTAATGGTTGCGGAAGCTACGCTTGAACTCTTCCCAAGTGATGTTCTCAGGGTCCCTGCAATTGATGAGAGGCAAACAGCACCCTCTCATACCCTTGGCATTGTATAATCCTCATCTTACTTTCAATGGTCTTCAGCCAATCATCTGCCTCCAGAGGTTCAGCAGCACTTGCAAACTTTGGAGGTTGAGTTCCTAGAAACTCACTCAACCTTGGTTGGCGTGGTGCAGCTTGTGGAGGTGGAACTTGATGCAAGTTGGCCACCACTTGAGTCAAGTTCTGGATAAGCTGATTTTGATTCTCCAGCATTTGGTGGAGAGGATCAACTTCTTCACGGCGACCACCCCTGTCCTGGCCTCCAGAAAGATGAGGGTTGCATGCCTCATCATTGTTGTTGGCGGGGTTGGCAGCACGTCCTTTTCCTCTTCCGGCCATCTGGCAGAATCAACAAATGTTAATTTGATATCACTTAGTATCATCTTACTACTTCCTTTGTTGGTGCTTTGAGGTGTTGAGGCTTTGTTAAAATTTTACGAGGGTTTATATCTCACTCCCAATAAATGCACTATTATTTCCTGTGGGTTCACACACCAAAGCAAAACAATCTGAAGACGAGGCTGTGGACAATTGCTCATGGCTTCCACAACTCACGTCACACACCAATCATTATCACACCATTAACTACGTAACGACTCGACTACTCGACCTCCTGCTAGCTAGGGGAAAGACTCTACACTACTCGTCCTCTTGAGCTGGCTCCTCGGGATCTTCCTCCTCATTTCGGGTACCTTCTGACTCTGCTTTGGGTGGGGAGGCTGCTGGTGGAGAAGTGCGACGACGCCTGATCGCTCGGCGATCCGGGGAGTCAGGAGTCCATGTATCACTCACGGTGACACACAGTTCATTCCCATCTCCTCTTTCTCTCGCCTTTAAGCAAGCTCGCAGCAACGCCTCCGTTTCCTTCAGGGTGTCTCGGACATCCTAAAGCTCTTGTTGACACTCCTGCAGTCGAGTGCTGAGCATCGCAGCATCCTTCAAGCACAAGTCCATGTGCTCATGGGAAGTCCCTTGCTGCACCGGTGGATACTTGTACTCCGTGGTACCACTCTCACGTTGGAGGACATACATGTACTCAGTTTTGTCCAAGTGGCGACGATAGATGTGACTCTGGCAGGTGATGGCCTCCCAGGTGACATCTTTCTCCGCGTCAATTTGTGTTGCTCGACAAACTGGAGAGTGGTGAATCTTAAGCAGTTGATTCTCGTGTATAATCCTCATCTCCGAACTCCATTCTTCCCTCTTCTCACGGATGGTCCTGGTGGAGTTATAGTGGATGATTAGCTTGCCCGTATTGCCGGCGGCTTCGAGCATACGCCGAAGACGGCGCAACAAATCTCCTACTGCCAATCCATAGGAAAGGTACGTCACTGGACGACTCTCCTCTCTTTCGGCAAGGGCAACTACGGGAACTCTCCTCCTGTGGACTTACGAGCGGTGCGAATCATGCGAACCATCTAAAAACAAAAGAATTTAAAATTAGGTTAGATAAATTCTCAAACAAAAACCCTGTTTTGAATGAAAGTTGGGGTAAGATGAAGAAAATGACTCCTTTAATAACACTTTTCCACCCACACCTTGGAAAATAGTTTTTAAGAAAATAGGGCCCTTAAATACGTCCATTTCTACCTAGGTCCACGTTCCTACAGGCAACCTTGGCTCTGATACCACCTCTGTCACACCCGGTTTTTCCGAAGAAACAACCAAGTGAATATCACATGTATGCCAGGATCATTTTCTCATACATGTGATGACAAATAGTGAAGCATCATTTATTACAAGCCAGGTGTCGAATATAAATAAGTCTTACATCGCAAATGTCTCAATGGACACTAATGCTTCATCACAAGTAAATAAACTAGCAGCGGAATATTATTCTTTAGGGCTCCATCACAGGCGTTGCCCGGGGTCTTCATGAACCTAAAAGCCTTCCTCGGGTCCAAAATCTTGATCATTATACACCACCTCATTATCTTGACCTGAGCAGCAATATAAACCAACAAATATGCAAGGTTGAGTACCAATGGTACTCAGCAAGTGTGGGAAAATTATATCATGCATGGCTAGAACAAGGAGAGGTTGAACTCATGGTTAAAGCACTATGCAATTAATACCTATCACCTTAGCTTATTAAGCACCTACATTACTACACAGGTGAAATGGTCCCAATTTCCCATCCCATCATTGTAATCCAATACCCATAACATCATTACCAATGTTAAGCTCCCCGCTTAACTTCCAAAACCATCAATCCTCTAATCATGAATAAGTCTAGGCCGCTCTTAACCGTGAGCACGGCTGTCAAGAAAGTTTTGACTCTGCAGAGTTTGTACCACTGTACCCACAAGTAGTGATTTCATCCCCCGTTGCCGGGTGGACTAAAAGAACCTCCATTATGCCAGTGGCTAGGATCCACATTCACACTTCCCAGGTGTGTAGCCAGGAGATCACTACGAAGCCTTTACAAAGGGATTCCCGACGAGCGTGGGCCCACTGAGGTTTCACCCCTAACAGCATACAAGAGGTTCCAACCCCGCTGCAGTGACCCCCTCTTGAGCCTTGCGGTTCATATGGTAGTCCAGCTGACACCTACTCCCCGCACCATCCAACACACCCATACTACGCCGGGGATACACCTAATTAATTGGCCAAGCTGCCCCATCTCAGCATGTGGTTGGCACTGTAAAGCCGGGTTACATGCTCCATGAACCGGTCCTTAGGATCCAGGCAAGTACTAAACACAAACCCAAGTCTCGTGCACCCAGCACACAACCAAAACATCCAACTTGCCTTGATCCCTACCTCTACATAACTCCCAATAGCTCATTCAAGAGTATGGTATAATAAACTGATGATCTCATGTCCCAAATATCCCATTCTAAGCATGGCTAAGCATATGCATGTAAATAAATGACATGACAAAATGAATCCCAACCCAAGCTACAAGGAAACAAGGTAATGCAATTCTAGGGAAACTTCCTAGCATGGGTTTCATATTTCATTTGACAATGCAAATAATTCTATCTACACATCCTAGTATAGGATCAAAGTGGTCAAGGACACTTGCCTCCTTCTTGCTGCTCTTGAAATGGGTAGTCCTGATCTTGGAAAGGGTTAACTTGCTCTTGAACAGGTTCTACTTCATACCATCACACATAGCAAAAGAAAAACAACAATCATAAGACATAGTTCACACTTCTACTTCATACAAACCACACATTTCATATTTATGAAATTCATTCACCATTACATGTGTTGTGGTTACTTTGTGTGTTGATCTGTGGCTTGCACACACTTTTATTTACATGTGTATGATTCCTACTTTGGTGCTCATATTTATACTTACATACGATATATATATATATATATATATATGTGTGTGTGTGTGTGTGTGTGTTTCAGTTTTAAATAAATTCCTTATATTAAACTATCAAGTATGTAAGAAAAGTATTTTTCTTCTCCATATGTGCCTTCATAATTTCTATCAACCCTAAACTGAACTCTTTGAATTTTTAAAAACTCCATTTATCATTTACTAGTTGCTATATTTTCAATTTATATTCCTATGTATAATTGTGTATTTTATTATGAAATTAGTAATACACATCATCTAAACAGTATAGGTTTTGGTCCTAAATAATTGAATAACATATTTTGACCTTGGCCTCTGATGTAAACTATTTCATAATTATTTTCCCTATTTTTCTAGAGCTATTCTTTACTTAAAAATGTGTCCCTAAATGTGAATAATAAATTAAACAGATTCAATTCTGTCCAAAATATGTTTTTATCTCACTCCAAAATTTTCTAAACACTGAGAAAGTCTTTATCTTAATTTTGACAATATGTTTGTCCCCCTTTTTAATTTTTAAACACTAGTCACATATTCAATGTTTTAAATTAAATACTAAACAGGGCTAAAATAATGAACTCACCCCATTACAGGGTCTATAATATTATTTTCATAATTTCCAGGGGTCTAGCTACACTTATCAGAGGTGTTTTTCCTAATTTTTATTAAGTCCAGGGGCTAAAACTGATTTTTAAATGAATTTACATGATTTTCTGGAGTTCCAGGGGCTAGATCTGAAGTTTCCGGGGCTAGCTCTCAATTCCAGAGAACCCCAGGGGGTAGCACGTAAGAATTCCAGTCTTTATAATGCGGGGCTGACGTGGACCGTCCGATTTTAAACCGACGGCTGAGATTATAACATCGAACCGGTACGCGGGGTTTTAAAGTCTACCGTGCGATTTGAAATAAACGGCACACAAGCGGCCACGTCGCTCTGATCGAGCGCGGGCGGCGCTGCCGGCGGCGCACGGCGGCGGGAAGCGGCGATCTCGCCGGAAAGTTTCGGATCCTCGAGAATTCTGCCTAAAACTGTGATCTTATGGCCTGGATCGGTAGAGGGGAGGTCAGGGATCTCACCTCGGGGGTTTTCTCGAGCTCGGGGGTCCTGGAAAGTGATCGGCGGCGAGGTTCGAGGCAAAACCACGGCGAAGCTCGTCGGCGCTGCGTTTACACCGTAACTCTCCGAGTTTTCTGCACCTGCAAAGTTCCCCGGAGGCGGTGGATCAAGACCAGCGAGTTAGATCAGAGTTTCCGAGCTTAGATCGGCCAGAATTCACCGGCGAAGTCTCGGTGCTCACCGGAGTGAAAATCGGCGATCGCATGAGAAAAACTGATCGGGGCTGGGGTTTTTATAGCCGGGGGAGGGCGGTGGGTCAGTTGTGATCGAGTTGGATTCTTCTGGGACCGGAATTCGGGCTGCGGGACGGGTTTTCCGATCGGTTCAGATCGCGCGCGCTCGGGGAAAAGTCCGGGGTCGCGGGGTTAGGGATGACAGGCAGGTCCCACCCGTCTGTGAGAGGCAGCGCGGCGCGCGCGGGGCGGGCTGGCGCGGGGAAGCTGGGCCGGCTGGCGGGTTTCGGCCCACTGGCCGGTTTTTTCCCGTTTCTCTTTTTCTTTTTCCATTTCTTTTCTGTTTTGAGTATAATTTGAATTCCAGTTTGAATTTGAATTTTTGCAAAACATGCAACACGTCCAAAAATTTTTAAATTCCCCTCTGAACATGGTTTAGAGTTTTGAATCAAAATTTGGGGTGTTACAACTCGATTATTCCATCTTGCTTGTAAGGCTGAAAGAGAAGTGCAGGGACGACGTACAAGAACTAACATTTCTGCAGGTCGAACTACCTCATGGCAGTTCCGCTCAAGTGCTGCTGGTACTAAGCATGATTCTCCAGACGATGCTTCCAATAGGTTGCCCAGGACTACATCAAAATCAGCACCTTCGCGTGCAATCGAGACAACAAAAGGATCCACCCAAGTTGCAGCCAACACTTCTTCTTCCATTGCTTCTACCGGGAGAACAAAAGACATTCAATGCCTCCAGTGCAAGGGTTTTGGGCACCTACGAAGGGACTGCCCAAGCAAGCGTGTGCTGGTTGTACGAGAAAATGGTGAGTACTCATCCGCTAGTGATTTAGATAATGAAACATATGCCATGCTTGCTGCACAAGAAGCAGGAAAGAAGAATGATGATGAAGAGCACATTGGGGCTGATCATGCTGCCCACTATGAGAGTCTTGTTGTGAGGCGTGTCTTGATTGCCCAAATGATCAAAGCTGAACAGAACCAGCGACACAATCTATTCCAAACTAAGTGTGTAGTTTTGAAACGATCGTGTCGCATTATTATTGATGGAGGAAGCTGTAACAATTTAGCAAGTACTACCATGATAGAAAAGCTTGGGATGACAACACTTCCACATCCACATCCCTACTACATCCAATGGTTTAACGACAGTGGTAAGCTTAAGGTAACACGTCTGGTTCGTGTCGAATTTACAATTGGTTCCTACCATGATTACATTGATTGTGATGTGGTACCTACGCAAGCTTGTTCTATTCTATTTGGTCGACCTTGGCAATTTGATAAAGATACATTACATCATGGTAAATCAAATCAATACTCTTTCATGCATCATGAGAAGAAACTTGTTTTGCACCCGATGTCCCCTGATGCTATTTTGAAGGATGACATTGCTAGAGGTTGCAAAGAGAAAAATAAGAAATCTGTTGAAAATGAAAATTCAGATGTCGTGAAGAAATCGGTACAGCCTAAGACTGACAATTCCAAATCTGCTCATATGAAGAAGAATGAAATAAAATTAAAGAGCGCTTGTTTTTTTGCTTCCAAATCTGATTTGTTTGAATTAAAAAGTGATACTGCAATCTGCTATGTGTTTGTTTGCAAAGAAGCTTTGTTCTCACTTCACGACACACCATGTGCTTTGCCTCCTTCTATCACTAAGCTTTTGCAGGAATACGCTGATGTATCTCCACAAGAGGTACCAGCCGGGCTGCCACCATGTCCTGCAGAGGCTTGGGCTTTCCTTTTCCGCAGAGGCGAGCTCTGGTTGTGCCGCGTGTCAGGCGGGCGAGACCTCCCTCTTACTCAGAGGTAAGCTCCACGTGCGCCACGCGTCCTGGCGGGTCGGGACCTCCTCTCTTTCCAGAGACGAGCTCCGCGTGCGCCACGTGTCTGGTGGGTCGGGACCTCCCCTTTCAAAAGAGGCGAGCTCCGCGTGTGCCACGTGTCAGTTCCGGACCTCCCCCTCTCTTCAGAGGTGGCTCCGAATGTGCCACGTGTCAGAGCCGGACCTCAGAGGTGAGCTCCGATAGTGCCACGTGTCCTAACAGCGCCAGACTTCCTTTCTCCTTAGAGACGAGCTCCGAGGTTGACACGTATCCAATAGTGACGGACCTCCCGGAGATGAGCTCCGGAGGTGACATGTGTCCTGTGTGGCTGGTCCTCTCTTTTCCGCGGTGACTAGCTCCGAAGGCGACACGTGTCCTGCGGGGCTGGCCTCACTCCTCTGCAGAAGCTAGCTCCGGGGCAACACGTGTCCCACGGAGGTCGGACCTTTCCCTTTGCGGGGATGAGCTCCGAGCCTGCCACGTAGCCATTTTAGCGGCGGACCTCTCCCCCTTTGCGGAGATGAGCTCTGAACATGCCACGTGGCCAGTGGCCGCGGGGGTTGTCTTCATCGCTCTCGGTGAACTGGAATTGGCTCTTTTTGGCTATCTTTTTAATATTTTCTCTTTTTCTACTTATTTTAAAAATGTTTTTCTACATGAAACATGAATTAATGCAGAAACCAAAAATGAGGGTGTCACATGAGGGCATGTACCGAGGGCGTACGTTGCTCCCTTGTGGTTGGTATGACATCTTTCTCTTGCCCTCTTGCTTGATCTCTTGGATCTTGCTTTCAACCACTATGGCTTTGTCAACTAGCTTCTGGAAGCTCGCATAGTCATTGTTGAGGAGCTGAACTTGGATCTCATTGTTCAACCCTCTCATGAACAAGTACTGCTTCTGTTGGTCTGAGTTGACATCTTCGGGGGCATATCTTAAAAGCTGCGTGAACTTGTTGAGGTACTCATTCACGCTTTTCTTGCCCTGGCGGAGATCTTCAAACTCCTGCCTTTTTAGCATCATGACACCAGCAGGGATGTAATGAGAGCGGAAACTCTCCTTAAACTCAGTCCAAGTAACAGTCTCCGGGTTGTTATGAGCATTGCAAACGACATCCCACCAATCAGAACTGCTCCCATGAGTTGGTGCGATGCAAAGAAAACTTTCTCTCGATCATTGCACAGAACTATGGCAAGCTTGTTCTCCATAGATTTCAACCAATCGTCGGCCTCCATGGGGTCATTAGCTTGAGCAAAAGTGGGTGGTCGAGTCCTCATGAACTCTCCCAGTCGGTTTGAGCCGGTGGTGGTGGCGGTGGTGGTGGTGGTGGTATGGGAACAGGGTTGTTGTTGTTGGCTTGCAACTGACCCAAAGTTTGGATCATTGTTTGCATAAGCTGATTTTGCATGGCCATCAACCGTTCCAAGTTGTTTGCACCAGCTCTGGGGTTGTCATTCTCAGGAATCTCAACGTGGTCATCCTCTTGGTTCCACGGACGTTCCTTCCTTGACGTCCGGCATTTACTCTCACCATCTATGAGGGAGAATTGGATAGAATAGAGGTTAGAAGTTTAGATAGATCCCTCCTATCTATATGCATCAAGGTGGATGGACTATATATCATCTTATACGAGGATGTGAACAAGTGCCGAAGCATCTCACATCTCTCTACTATGTGTGGATATGGACAATGCTGAAACGTCCCACAACTCACACTAAGCACTCAAGCACAAACAATCATCACAAAGTTCAGCACTCAACTCCTATTCAAGGCTTATTCGATGGGGGTCCTATGGTCAAGTTGGTTCCAATGCCAATATATGCATTTTACCTAAGCTTGCGTCCTACGGTCATCGGGTCTCTAATGCCATTTTGTGACTAGGGGTACATCCTACAGTCAACGTGGTAGCTCTGATACCAATCTGTGACGCCCCTGTTCTGAGAGAAAACATCTCAGAACCGAGACTGATGCGTATATGTGCCCAGGATGTTCATCACACATACACATATAATCCACAAACTGAATTTCAGAATGATACCACAAATAACACGGTTTATTACAATGTCTCACGAGTCTTGGACTCATTCTAGCAGCGGAAGTCTTATCTTAGCAGCAAAAATCTTTATTCTAGCAGCGAAAGTCTTATAAACTATTGCCGAAGTAACTAATCAGCAGCAGCGGCTCCATCTCTACTCCATCCCCACAATCAAGTTGACGGTGGATCACACTCCTAGTACTCCACGTGGTCTTCATAGTACTCCTCTCCTGTTGCTGATGATGTATGATAATGCAAGTTTGAGTACATGATGTACTCAGAAAGTGTGGGAAAATATGATATGTAGCTCACAACAAGTAAGGTATAAAAGGCTCATTGCAGAAAGCAAAGTTTATTTCTTAAAACATGATAAAAACAACAACTTAGCTTTAAGTGAATGTAATCCTAACATGTATTTAATCACCAATATACCTCCATCATGTTCCATCACTTTCATGTCTCTTCAAGATATTTATCTTTCTTAACTTTCTCAAGCTCATGAATACCATCTCGTATTCACTACCGTCTCAGAAATACCATCTCGTATTCACTACCATTTTATCTCATATTCAATTCCGTCTCATACCGAGACCAATGCTCATTGCCACGACCCAACAGTCATGCAACCAATCTCTTTACCCGGACTCAACAGTCCCGAAAACCAAATCCAAAGATCAAACCAAACCATTAATAAAACCAAATACCATAACCTCCCAATAACCATCCCATCTAATCATGTGGGTTGTCCAGGTGCTCGTGACCGTAAGCTCGGCTATCATGATAGTTTGACCCTGCAGAGTTTATACCACTTTATCCACAAGTTTGTGATTTCGTCACCCGTCGGCGACTGCAGAACCTCCATTATACCAGTACACAACTGTCGGTGTATGACCAAGAGATCACAAAATAGCCTTTACAAAGGGGCTACTATATGTATGGACTCACTAAGGTTTCACCAGTAGGCTAGAATCTCCAATTCTCCCACCCACAGGCCCTCTCTTGTGCCATGCAGTTCCCAAGGCATTCCTCACTCGACTCCCATTCCCCGTGCCTTCCACGTTCCATAACAATCTAGTAACTTACCTAATTAGTCAGCTAAGTCACACCCATATTTGGCCTTGTGGTGGCACTGTTATCCTGGCATGGCTGGCATGAACTAGTCCTTAGATCTACGGCAAGTAAACCACCATCTGATTCTACCACTTCCATAAAACCAATCTTGCCTAGATCTCCCTCCGATTCATGTTCATCAACATCAAGTTCTCATTATCATTACTCATACAAGTGCAGTTAGCTAGACACATTCTATCGCTTCCCATATCCCGTAGATTAGCGAAGCAAAAGCAAAAAAAAACGACCATACCCGACTCATCAACTGTCTCGGTGATAAGTGTGGTTAACAAAACTAGTAAACTCATATAAAAGGGTTTCTCATCAAGTTGACTCAAGCACACACACCTTTTCGCAAATAAAACAGTTTTAAAAATATGAGATCAATATGGTCAAGGGGCACTTGCCTTGTTCTTGTGGCTCTTGTTGCTCTTGTGTCTCGACGTTCGGGTGCTGTAATCCTTCGTAGGTAGCTCTCTGAGCTTGTTCCTCTATTTATGATCACGCACATACAAGGTTCACAGCAATCAATTATCATGCACAAACTTTATTCAAGATACAATGGTGCATATGCATGCTATTCCTATGGTGCTGTTTTTAGATCGGTTTGTACGTGTTCTTGCATGGCTTGCATGGGGTTTTACGAATAAAGGTGTTCGAATCAAATGTGGACACGGTGATGATCTGGACTCAAGATCTAGATCAATCGATCAACACATGATCTGTCCACGAAAAAACTTCTGTTCGAAAGGATCGAAGAAACAGATGCAGAGAAAATACGATGATGTCGTAAGGTGGTAATGGAGACCTAACTTACTCCCTTCGGGTCCTTCCTCTAGCAAAAACAGATCGTTGGCTTTCCTCTGGCGATGACGATCGTGTCTGAACTCGTCGGCGGTCTCTCCGGTGGTCAAACTCCGACGAAAGGTTTAGCTCGGCGAGTTTGGGGCTAGGGCTTCTAAGTTATCGGCTTAGAAAAGATGTTACGACCAAGGGGTTGTTTTGGGTTCTATTTATAATCGGGAAAAGAAGAGTCCTAATCTGATTGGATTTTGAATAAGAGTCCTATTTAAATTGTTTTTGAATCTTAACACAATTGATTTGGTGCGGTAGCAACGTAGAATTCGTGTCGGTTTCCTCTCGTGTTGGTATTCCCGTGCGTAGAGAAGCAAAAACTGCTTCAGAATCACGTTCTTCCGCAAGGATAAGCTCCGGAGGCTCCACGTGTCCAGCGGGGCCTGGGCTTCTCTTTCCCGCAGAGGCGGGCTCCGGTTGTGCAGCGTGTCAGGCGGGCGAGACCTTCCTCTCCTCAGAGGCAATCTCCGCGTGCGCCACGCGTCCTGGCGGGCGGGAACCTTCCTCTCTCCAGAGGCGAGCTCCGCGTGCGCCACGTGTCTGGTGGATCGGGACCTCCCCTCTCAATAGAGGCGAGTTCCACGTATGCCACGTGTCAGTGCCGGACCTCCCCTCTCTTCGGAGGTAGCTTCGAGAATGCCATGTGTTAGAGTCAGACCTCCCCTCTCTTTGGAGGTGGGCTCCGAGAATGCCACGTGTCCAGCAGCGCCAGACTTCCTTTCTCCTCAGAGAGGAGCTCCGAGGTCGACATGTGTCTATCAGCGTCGGACCTCCCGGAGGTGAGCTCCGGAGGCGACACATGTCCGAAAGTGTCGGACCTCCCGGAGATGATCACTGAGGGTGACACGTGTCTGGCGGGGCCGGACCTCTCGGAGGTGAGCTCCAAGAGCGACACGTGTCCCGCACGGCTGGACATTTCTCTCCGTAGTGACTAGCTCCGAAGGCACACGTGTCCTGCGGGGCTGGCCTCGCTCCTCCGCAGAGGCTAGCTCCGGGGTAACACGTGTCCCACGGGGTCGGACCTCTCCCCTTTCGCGGGGATGAGCCCCAAGCCTGCCACTTAGCCAGTTTAGTGGCGGACCTCTCCACCTTTGTGGAGATGAGCTCCGAACATGCCACGTGGCCAACGGCCGCGAGAAGTTGTCTTCGGCGCCCCTCGACGAACTGGAATTGCCTTTTTTCTATCTTTTTTTTTCTTTCTGTGTTCCTACTTCTTTAAAAATGTTTTCTCTATATAAAACATGAATGCATGCAGAAATCAAAATTAAGGGTGTCACATTGAGTCATGGCAATGAGATTTGGTCTCGGTATGAGACGGAATTGAATATGAGATGAGATGGTAGTGAATACAAGATAGTATTCATGAGCATGTGAAAAGATGAGCAAGATAAATATCTGGTTGAGACATGAAAAGTGGTGAATCATGATGGAGGTATGTTGACGTTTAAAAACATGTTGGGATTACATTCATTTAAAGCTAGTCGCTGTTTTTATCATGGTTTGTGAAATAAACTTTCTTTTCTGCAATGAGCCTTTTTATACCTTCCTTGCTGTGAGCTACATATCATATTTTCCCAAACTTGCTGAGTACATCATGTACTTAAACTTGCATTATTACTTCATCGTCAGCAACAGGAGAGGAGTACTATGAAGATCACGTGGAGTATTAGCCGTGTAATCTATCATCAACCTTGCCTGTAGAGTAGATCCCTGTCGCCGAAGCGTCAGCTCCTCCTCATGACGACGTGATGGAGGAGGTTGGGGGCGCGGCTTCGGCCTCTGCCACCCCGCTGCCCCTAGCGGACGCTTTTAAGCTCGCCCAGACGAGCGTCCGGCAGGTCCTGGCCGCGCTCGGCCGTGAACGAGAGGAGTAGGCAGGAGAGAGGGATCGCCTCCTCAGCTGGGCGCCTCTTGAGAGGGCGGACCGAGGAGGTCAGGGCGGAGCTTGACTCGAGGCGGACGTCACTCGATGTCATGGAGGCGCTCCTTGACCGTCAGAAGAAGGTCGTCGACCGCCTGGACTCCGAGACTCGGCGGCTCCACCAGGAGGCGCTCGAGGCACATGCCGGGGTCGAGGCGAACTTCTCTGCTTTGGAGGAGGTGCGGCTGAAGCTGGCGCGCCACGAGCTCGCCCTCGCGGACCGGGAGCAAGCTGTGGCGGCTGAAGCGAGGAAGGTCACCGCGCAGTTGACGGCTGGCGAGGGTGACCTGAGGGCCCGAGCTAAGGAGCTGGAGACCCGGAAGGCAGATCTGGCCGCAAGGGAGGAGCAAGTCTCCCGGGAGCGTCAGGCTGTCCTGGATTGGGAGCTGGCTGCCGACTTCCGGGCTTCGGAGCTGGAGCGGCTTGCCCAGAGTCTCCAGCTCCGGGAAGACTCTCTGGCGGCCAAGGAGAAGGAATTCTCCGAGTAGGGTCGTGATGCCTTGTTGGCAGCCCGCCGCGAGATGGAGGAGCTCCAGGCCTCGCGGTCCGCCAATGCCCAAGCGGTTTGGAGCTTCGTCGACCACGCATGGTCCGCTCTGGTCCCCCTTGGTTTTAGCCCGGTGAAGGCAGTGGCTCCGACGCAGAAGGTGGTCGAGGTGATCCCTGCGCTCGAGTCTATTGGCGCCAAGCTGGACAGGATTGAAGCGGTGGTCGCCGGTGAGCTTGAGGCAGAGGTACGGGGCCTGGTGACGGAGGTTGCTACGCACGTGCTGGCGTGCTTCTGGAGCCGGGATCCCTCCCCCTCGCTGGAGCCAGTGAGGCAGGGCCCCGCCGTGGAGCGGGAGGAAGCTGCCAGGGCTGAAGTCGGGGATGTGGCCGCCCTTGTAGCCTCTAGGTTCCAGCGCGAGCCAGGGGAATCCTAGGGCTTGTATCTTTTCTTTTTCTTTTGTCGAGTCTGTAGTCCATCTCATGGAGCCTTGAATGAATAGACCCTTTGTTTCTTGTGTTCGCGCTCATCTTCTTCTTAGCTTGGTCTGGCCGAGTCCTTAGCTCCGCAAGGACCTCGGAGGTCTTCACCAATCCTGAAGTCTTGCACAGACACCTTCCTCGGGTCCTTATTGCGTTAAGGGCCCAAGGGGTCTTCGGAGCTCGCCCCGTGAGAACGGGGAGGTCCAGATCTGCCGGCCACGTGGCGGGTCCGGAGCTCTCCTCTCAGAAGGCGGAGGTCCGACCCCGCGGGACATGTGGAGCCTTCGAAGCTCACCCCTGCGGAGGGGGCGAGGCCTGGTTCTGCCGGCCATGTGGCGGGCCCGGAGCTACACTCTGAGGAGAGGGGAGCTCCGGCCCCGCCGGACATGTGGGGACTTTGGAACCCGCCCCTGCGGAGGGGGCGAGGTCCGGATCCTCCGGTCTTGCGCTGGAGTAGTCGATAGCTCCGGCCCTTCCCTGTGCGGTTCCCGTAGCTGAACCTGGAGGTCCTGCACACAAGTAGAGGAAGCGTAATTCTCCTCGAGGGCCTTCCCTTCCCTGTCTCCTAGTCTTATTTGGCTTACGGTCCTGGTCCGGTATACGGGGCTTGGGCAATTCTGTGCTCGAGGCGCCAGGGGTCCGGCTCCCTCCGAGGTCAGGGTACGACCGTCCGGCCCCTAGTACCGGACCTAACGCCGGGGAGGCAGAGTGTACAGGCTTTCGGTACGGAACCAGAAAAAGCGGCTGTACTCCCCTGGACCTCCGAAGGACAGGGCGCGCACGCTTTGGGTCAGAACCAGGCAAAGCAGGCTATGCACCCTGGACCCCCCATGCACAGCGCAGGCCTTTCTTGGAGGTGACCAACTGGCACCGTAGCACCTGACTGGGGGAGGCCCGAAAGGCCCCCTGGCCATCGGCAAGTGCCTCAAGTGCAACCGCCTTCGGTAGGATAGCAAATGCTGACTATGGATGAGAGCGGGAAAGGGGAGCTAAATGTACGGTGAACATACATAGAAAGTGCGGTCATAGAAATTAATGCGTAATTTAAATGAGCACATAAGTAAGAGCGTGGTAGAATAGGTTTCTGTGTAAATGCCCATAGGAGGAAGGCAGGCTGAACATGGAGGCAACGACCCGCCCCATTAAGAAGGGAAGCAAGACTCTACGCGCTTGGAGTCGGAACTAGGCCAAGCTGAACATAGCCCTAGGCCGTCCCCTGTGGCTTAGCTGCTCCGAGTGCTGTTCCTAGAGCCTATGGGATCTATTACAGAAAGGAAAAAGTCTGTTCTACTAATGCTCTGGGGATAGAACTTACTGTGATGTTCCATGCTCCAAGGGTTCGGGAGCGGATCCCATCCTTGGTGGAGAGGCGTATGTACATGGGGCGGCAACTTTCGTGACTCGGAAGAGACCTTCCCGGCTGGGGGAGAGTTTATAGGTCCTTCGCGAGAAAGTGTGCGCCGCGGCACCAGGTCGCCCTCTTGTAGCTCCCAGACGCGCTTGGTCCTTTGGCGGTAGCGCCGGAGCACCAGCCGGGACCATGCGTTGTGGAGTGTTGCTTGTAATCGTGCCTCGTCGACGAGGTCAATATCTTCACGCCGGAGCTGGTACTGCATGGCTTCTCCCGGGAGCCCCGGGGTACCTTCCTCTATTGGCTCAGGCCGACAAGAGGTAGGCGGACCCGGACTCTTCTTGGGGGACCCAGGATGTCTTCTTCCATTGGCTCAGGCCGACAGGAGGTTGACGGATCCTGGGCGTGCCGAGGCACGGAGACGTGCGCTCGGGTGGAGCTGGCCCGGTTCTGCACCGCCGGGGGTTGGTGCTTGGGCTGCTGCAATTGCTCGGAGCTTTTCCAAGGCTGATACCGCAGCAGTGCAGTCTCCACAGATCTTTGGGGCAGTCGTAGTGGGCTACCGCCATGACTCGTCGTCACTGGAGCTGGAGTCCTCATGGTTGTGTACCGCCTTCACGGCGCGCTGAGGCTCCTGGAACTCCACCTGGTGGTCGACGTTGTCTTGGGTGTCGACCTTCTGCTTGCCCTCCCTTTGGCGGAAGGGAGGGGCGTCCGCATGCGGTTTCTTCCCCTTGTAGAAGCGCTCCGCGAGCTTCTGAATCTCCCGGCACTCAGCAGCAGTATTGCTGCTGGTGTTGTGCACGGGGCACGGCTCGCCTTGGTCACCATCTGGAGCTGGTGACCGCCGCTGCCTCTTGTCGGGGCGTGGCCCCCGAGCTCCACTGGGTGCTGCTGCTGCAGCAACGGGAGCTGCGGTCGGTGGTTTCATCTTGCGACCGCCGCGGTTCTTGATCTTCTTGCTGCTTCCATGGGAAGCAGCGCTAGATCCGGGCTGTCCTCCTGATTCGGAGGCTGGCTGTGAGTGCCATTTCCGCCCTTCAGCTGCCCTGGCGCACTTGTCCGCCAGGCTGAAGAGCTCTGAGACGTCGCGAACCTCTCTGGTCGCGAGCTTCTCGAGCATATTTGTATCCCGTACACCCTGCCGGAACGCCACCACCACAGAAGCATTTTGGATGTGCGAGATGGTGTTCTGTACCTGGGAGAACCGCTGGATGAAGGAGCGCAGCGTCTCTCCAGTCTGTTGTTGGATGGCATGGAGGTCGAGCTCCGTGCCACGCCGGGTGTAGGAGCTGCCGAAGTTTGCAGTGAACTGCCGGCAGAGCTCTCCCCAGGAGGTTATGGAACCCTGGGGGAGATTCATGAGCCAAGACCAAGCTGGGCCGGTCAAGGCGACGGGGAAGTAGTTGGCCATGACGGTCTCGTCCCCTCCTGCAGCAAGGATGGCGGTGAAGTAGATCTGGAGGAACTCCGCCGGGTTGACGCTGCCATCGTACTTCTCGGGCAGGTGCGGCCGGATTTGCGCGGCCACTTCGTGAAGCGAAGGGGTGGCGCCAGGGCCGCACATACTGCTCCTGTTGCTGCAGGTGTTGGTGCCACGAACGCTTGGTTCGCTGTTGGCACCCTATACCCCGGTATGGGCAAGGCTGCGCCATAGACCGGGGGTGCCATTTGCAGGGCATATGGCTGGGGCATATGCTGCGTGGCGTATGCCTGGGGCAGAGATTGCGTGGTGAACGTCTGCGGCTCAGGCTGGGTCGAGGTGGTTAACATGCTGTCGCCGGCCTCTTGGTTGCGACGCCTTTCTCGCCGTCGCTCGATGACCACTCGGGCATCCTTGCCCAAGTGGCGTCGTTCCAGCTCCGACCTCAGGTCCACTGATGGGAGCCTGGTGGAGCGGGAGTCTGCCGTCTGCCCATCAACCGTTGGTGTGTGCGTCAGCGACACAGCCGGTTGACTGGGACGTCGTCCCCGCCGAAGCTGAGCGTTGGCGGCAGCGACGACGAGACGGTCTACGTCGCTGAATCCACTGCTGGGTCGCTGACTAAGGCGGGTCCCCAGCAGGTGATTGTGCAGTAGCGCTCGTGTTGCAGCTAATGTGCTCCTGTGGGACACACTCAGCGCTGCAGTGGATCTTGGGCTTGCTGGAGTCGGCTGCTGGCTTCCAGCTTGTACCGACACACTCCGTCCTGAGTGTGTCGAGACGTAGTCCCCGCTGGTCACCGTTCGTCATGAACATGGGCGGGGAGAGCTTGTCGCGGAAGGAAGCTTCGTCATCTTCATCGGTGAAAGCTCGTCGTGAAAGGGAAAAGCCCCCTACCTGGCGCGCCAAATGTTGAAGTGTGTAGCCGACACTTCCCCCGGGCCTGCTCTGGGCAGCCCGTGGAGGTTCTTTTTCGGAGGGACTAGTCACTCACGGAGAGCTTACGCGTTAGGGACGATGGAGGGAGAAGCTTGACACAGAGAATTTTACGTGGTTCAGGCCGCCGGAGCGTAAAACCCTACGTCCACAGTGAGCAGAGATGCTCGTTGTATTGCTTGGTGCTCAGAAGGGAAGCCTGCGTGAGAGTGTGTAAAAGGTGAACCCTCAGGTCAAATGGCTAAGGTGCGAACCCTTGCTAACCTTGCCTACCCGAGCCTTTTATAGTCCAAGGCTCGGGTGGCTTACAAGGTGGGCACGGGATCCGACAGGTGGTCCCGGGGAGATTGCCTGCCATCTACCGTATCTGCAGTTACGCCGGTAGTTGTCTCTGGCGAGGGCTTCCGAGACTTTGTTCCGCCGACCTGCCCATGCTGCAAGCTAGTCATAGTGGTTGGCAGTGGCGGCAGGGGATGTTTTGTCGCTGCGTTTATTGGCGTACAGCATCTGACGCAGCGCGCCAGTCTTCACTGTGATGTGACTGGGCGCAACGACACCTGACAGAGGCGTGCTCCGCGTCTCCGCGCCTTGGGAAGGCGCGGGTCTTGAATACCTTGTATGGGCAAGGTATGGTGCGTCTTTACTCTTGCCGCCTACCGCGCGGGGGTGGGCAGCACGGCTCTGCTGGCCACATGGCGGGCCCGGAGCTCTCCTCTGAGGAGAGGGAGGTCCGGCCCCGCTGGACACGTGGAGCCTTCGGAGCTCTCCCCGCGGAGGGGGGAGGTCCGGCTCTGCTGGCCACGTGGCGGGCCCGGAGCTCTCCTCTGAGGAGAGGGAGGTCCGGCCCTGCTGGACACGTGGAGCCTTCGGAGCTCTCCCCGCGGAGGGGGGAGGTCCGGCTTTACTGGCCACATGGCGGGCCCGAAGCTCTCCTCTCAGGAGAGTGAGGTCCGGCCCTGCTGGACACGTGGAGCCTTCGGAGCTCTCCCCGCGGAGGGGGGAGGACCGGCTCAGTTGGCCACGTGGCGGGTCCGGAGCTTACCTCTGAGAAGAGGGATGTCCGGCCCCGCTGGACACGTGGCGCTTTCGGAGCTCTCCCTGCGGAGAAGGGCGAGGTCCTTAGGCAGTTCCCCCTTTGCGCGGGGGTACCCCATATTGAGGGTACCGACACAAACCTATCCCCCTTAAACTGAATCTCGCCCTCGAGATTCGATAGAGTGGAGAATAGATGAGGGAATTCTGCCTTGAGGTCTTCCTAACGTTCCCATGTAGCTTCGGCTTCCGTGTGATGGCTCCATTGTACCTTGCACCAACGGATCACTTTGTTCCTCGTGACCCTTTCCTTCACGTCCAAAATCCGGACAGGGTGCTCCACATAGGTCAGATCCTCTTGAAGCTCGAGCTCATCCATTGGTACTTGTTCTTCCGGTACTCTTAAGCACTTCTTGAGCTGGGATACGTGAAACACGTCCGAATATTCTTGAACCACCGAAATGCTTTCCAATGTTGCTTCTTCGACGTGGTTCACGTTGCCTTCTCGGTTGCTGGTTGGGCTGACTCAAACTCAATACGAGTACCGTGCTCGTTTGTCAACTGCGCGCTCCTCTCAGCACATTGGGTCACTCTGTTATGCTTGCTTAACCAATCCATTCCAAATATTATATCAAGCCCTTGAGAATCCAAGACAATAAGGTTGGCAAGGAAGTATACCCCCTTATTTTAAGGTTTACTTTTAGACATACTATATTAGTTCTGATCTCTCCACCGGGAGAATTAACCAACATAGTATATTTCATGTGTGATATATGATGAACCCAACGGGTACGGGGGACGCTCTATCTTTCGATGAGAGATGTTGGTAATGAACGAATTTGGTGGAGGCCGACGTTGGCTGCCCGACTACCACAACCAGAATGGTGTGGCGTCTTGAGCGACAGTTACACCGTCTCCTGGTAACTACGATTTGGGTGGAGGTCGACGTTGTGCTACCCGACTACAACAACCACAAGGATGCTGCGCCTTAGCGATAGTTTCTTCTCATGATGCATGAAAGAGTATTGATTTGATTTACCATGATGTAATGTATCTTTATCAAATTGCCAAGGTCGACCAAATAGCATAGAACAAGCTTGCATAGGTACCACATCACAATCAATGTAATCATGGTAGGAACCAATTGCAAATTTGACACGAACCATTGGATGTAGTAGAGATGTGGATGTGGAAGTGTTGTCATCCCAAGCTTTTCTATCATGGTAGCACTTGCTAAATTGTTGCAGCTTCCTCCATCAATAATAATGCAACACGATCGTTCCAAAACTACTCACTTAGTTTGGAATAGATTGTGTCGCTGGTTCTGTTCACCTTTGATCATTTGGGCACTCAAGACACGCCTCACAACAAGACTCTCATAGTGGGCAGCATGATCAGCCCCAATGTGCTCTTCATCATCATTCTTCTTTCCCGCTTCTTGTGCAGGAAGCATGGCATATGTTTCATTATCTAAATCACTAGCGGATGAGTACTCACCATTTTCTCGTACAACCAGCACACGCTTGCTTGGGCAGTCCCTTCGTAGGTGCCCAAAACTCTTGCACTGGAGGCATTGAATGTCTTTTATTCTCTCGGTAGAAGCAATGGAAGAAGAAGTATTGGCTGCAACTTGGGTGGATCCTTTTGTTGTCTCGATTGCACGCGAAGGTGCTGATTTTGATGTAGTCCTGGGCAACCCATTGGAAGCATCGTCTGGAGAATCATGCTTAGTACCAGCAGCACTTGAGCGGAACTGCCATGAGGTAGTTCGACCTGCAGAAATGTTAGTTCTTGTACGTCGTCCCTGCACTTCTCTTTCAGCCTTACAAGCAAGATGGAATAATCGAGTGACGTTAGTGTATTCCTTATAAGCCAATATGTCCTGAATTTCTCTTGTTAAACCACCCATAAATCTAGCCATTGCAGCCTCTTCATTTTCAACTAGGCCACACCGCATCATGCCTATTTGAAGTTCTTGATAGTATTCCTCAACAGATTTGTTGTCTTGCCTAAGTTGTTGTAATTTATGCAACAGGTCACGAGCATGATAGGAAGGAACAAAACGACGACGCATGATTCGTTTCAAAGCATTCCAAGTTTGTGGTACGGTAGCTGGATTTTTAGTTAGATATTCATGCCACCAAACAGAAGCAAAGTCAGTGAATTCACTAGTGGCAGCTCTAACCTTTTTATCATCAGGGAAATCATGGCATGAAAATTTTTGATCTACTGACAATTCCCAAGACAGATATGCATTCGGATCATATTTACCATCAAAAGGTGGTATGGAGAATTTAATGCTGCGTAGGGAATCGTCATTGTCACGTACCTCGCGTCGTTGAGCTCGACCACCCATACCACGATGGTCGCGACGTGGCTGCCGTCGATACCTGAAAGGTCCATCATCAAGCTCGGTGTCCGCCGAATACTCCGCCTCGTCATATCTTGCAGCACTGCCAACGGAGTCGTGGCTGTCATCAACACGTCTTTGCCTCTCTTCACGTCCAACCTATTCCATCCTCTCCAATCGCTCAATGATTGCTGCAAGAGAAGTGTTAATAGCCCCAGCAGTACTTTCTAATGTGGTCAGTTTGGTGTTGGTGCAAATTTGTGTCGACTCTAATTGACCAATGCGTTCATTGGTGACTTGAATATCCTCATTGAGAGCATCTGTGTGTAGCTTTACTTGGCGTTCAAAATGCTGAATGATGCCCCTCGTACGTGGTGAATGTGGAGATGTCTTATTCGCATCAGCTGACATGGTTAGTAAAGAAAGGAAATACAACAGCAAGCAGATTAATCCTAACAGTTGCTAAGAGGTGGTAGGACAGCACAATTCCTCACTAGCAAGAAATCAAGGTCTTACAAGTTCTTACCATACGATGCAGGAGGCGCCGGCAATCAGCAAGAACAACAACAAACGGTGGCTGCCAGCACAACCTTATGGTGTCTAGACAATTTTGTGGAGCTGTAGGTGGCTGCTAGACACAATTTGTGCAAAGGAATAGCTAGTACCACATTAGTCACAACAAGTTGAATAAACGTTCCACGATGGTATTGTGCTGGTCCTAGCTCAAACCTTACTAGAGATGTGAGCCGTAACTTCACGTGACGTTGGATTACTATGGTAGGGAAGTTCGAACAGCCCGATCCGTTGTGTTTCAACAACGTTGAAAACAGCAAGTTGAACTTCGAAACATGAAACAAATGTTACACAAATTGTCTCTCTTTTTTTGTACTTAGAAACTTTTTTTTGTGATTGTAATCAGTGCAGCTTTTCTTTTTGCACGTGCCTTTTTCTTGCTGATCCGTGCAGCTTTTCTTTTGCACTTGCCTTTTTTCTCAACTTTGGGTAGATAATAGAAATGGACTGAGAACAAAGTGGCACGAACTCAAAACTCTAGCGGTGAAAAACTTAGTACCAGCAACTTGACACAAAAAGGCAACCGTGAATTCAACAAGTCGAGAGCTAAGTAGCCAAGCAAAAGGCTCAAAGTGTTTTTAGGATTTTTTTAGAGCAAACTTTTGTAGGCAAAAGTGGACTGTAGGTAAATGAAGAACAAGGAGAAGGAAATCTCTCACAGAGAAACCTGAAATCTGATACCACTTGATGAACCCAACGGGTACGGGGGACGCCCTATCTTTCGATGAGAGATGTTGGTAATGGACGAATTTGGTGGAGGCCGACGTTGGCTGCCCGACTACCACAACCAGAATGGTGTGGCGCCTTGAGCGACAGTTACACCGTCTCCTGGTAACTACGATTTGGGTGGAGGTCGATGTTGTGCTACCCGACTACAACAACCACAAGGATGCTGCGCCTTAGCGATAGTTACACCGGCTCCTATTGTTGCTGTACTTGCCGTGCCAACAACAGCCTTGAACCTGCATGCAATCGAAGAACAAGCAAGAACAAGATAACAAGCAAACACTCACGGGTGTGAAAAAGTTAGGGTTCTGATTCAAGTAAACGGAAGGTCTCGTCGACACTTGCGTTACAAGGAAGTAGCAATGGCTAAACTTACAGAAAACAAAACCCGCCCTGTCAAAGAGCTCTTGGACTACTTAAATAGGGGAGGGAAGAGGGAAATTCATCCAGCAATAAAGGTAGGACGTGATCTCCCTTATTCCCTTCCTTTTTCTGTGATAGACTACCATTTAATAGGGAAAGAAAGAGGGAAACCCATCCAGCAGAAAGGCAGGATATGATTTCCTCTATTTCTTTCCTTATTATAGCACATCTATCTTTAAATGGGGGAAGAAAGAGAGAATTTCGTCCAGCAGCAAAGTTGGACGAGATTTCCCTTATTCCTTTCCTTATTTGTCTAAATCTCTCTTTATTACATGGCCCCAGCCTCAAGATTTCTCCTCGGGTGGAGCAGCCTTTATTGCATTAATCCCTCCATCCCTCCTAGCTGGATCAATTCCCAAGCACCTAATAATAACAAGGTCATCACAAGGCTTTAATAGGTCCCCATTTGAAGGATAATTACTTTGAACAGTCAGGAATGAATTCACCTGATAATTAAGTTGACGTGCACGAGCGCGTGTCATTGGACCTTGATTAGCTCAGAGTGGTGAATGGGCTGGTGTTGTGGTTGTATCAACGGTAGCGATATCCGCATCAATATGGGCAGATTATACTTGGAAACATACTTGGATGATATTAATGAATGCGATGCTCCGGAATCAAATAAAACAGTGGCTTGGTTGGAGTTGGCAATCAACATACCAATCACGACGTCCTCAGACTGTTGTGCCTCCTCAGCGGAGACATGATTCACATTGCCATTAGCGTAGTTCTGCTGTCCACGGTTACCTTGATTAGCTCCTCCGTTTGACCGTGGGTTCTGCTTGGGTGCGTTGCTTGGCTGTCCAAGGCCTTTCCTCGGGCACTGACTTGCAAAGCGTCCCGTCTCTCCGCATGAAAAACATGCCTTGTTGCCCAAGACAGCAGGAACGTTAGGGCGGGGGTGGTTTTGAGCATAAGCGCCCATTTGGGACTGGGCGCAGGAGGCAAAGGCATACGGGGTGTTTGCATAACAGGACGTTGCTGTGGTGGTTGATTAGGGCGAAAAGTAAAAGCAGACGAGCCATACTGCGGTGCAGCTGGGGGCATGAAACGGGGACGTACATTGCTCCCTTGTGGCTGGTATGGCTTCTTTCTCTTGCCCTCTTGCTCGATCTCACAGATCTTGCTCTCAACCACTATAGCTTTGCTAACTAGCTTCTGGAAGTTTGCATAGTCATTGTTGAGCAGTTGAACTTGGATCTCATTATTCAACCCTTTCATGAACAAGTATTGCTTCCTTTGATCTGCGTTGACATCCTCGGGGGCATACCTTGACAGCTGCGTGAACTTGTTGAGGTACTCATTCACGCTCTTCCCGCCTTGGCGAAGACCTTTGAACTCTTGCCTTTTTAGCATCATGACTCGAACAGGTACATAATCAGAGCAGAAACTCTCCTTGAACTCAGTCTAAGTGATAGTCTCCTGGTTGACATGAGCGTTGCAAAGAGCGTCCCACCAGTCAGCGGCTGCTCCCATAAGTTGGTGCGATGCGAAGAGAACTTTCTCCCGATCATTGCACTGAACTATAGCAAGCTTCTTCTCCATGGACTTCAACCAATCGTTGGCCTCCATGGGAGCATTAGCTTGTGCAAAAGTAGGCGGTCGAGTCCTCATGAACTCTCCCAGTCAGTTGTGAGCCGGCGGTGGTGGTGGTGGTGGTGCAGGAACGGGGTTAGGATTGTTGTTGTTGGTTTGCAGCTGACCCAAAGTTTAGATCATAGTTTGCATAAGCTGATTCTGCATAGCCATCAACCATTCAAAGTTTTTTTCACCAACCCCGGGGTTAACATTCTCAGCAACTTCAACGTGGCCATCCTCTTGTAGTTTCTGGTTGCCACAAATGTTCCTACTTTGTCGGCTGGCGTTTTCCCTCACCATTTGTGAGAGAGAGTTGGGTGGAGTAGAAGTTAGAAGTTTAGATTGATCCCCCCCCCCTCAACTATTTGCATCAAGGTGGATGGACTAAATATATTTACTTTTATATGAGGATGTGAATAAGTGTAGAAGCATCTCACATCTCTCTACTATGTGTGGATATGGACAATGCTGAAGCGTCCCACAACTCACACTAAGCACTCAGACCCAAGCAATCATCACAAAAGTTCACACACCACTCCTATTTAAACTTCTATGGTTTAAACGTTCCTATGGGTTTTAGGGTGTCCATTCTTGCTAGGCTTGCATCCTACGGTCAAGGTGGTTCTTGATGCCAATCTATGTATTCTAACTAGTCTTGCGTACTACGGTCAATATGGCTCTAATGCAAATCTGTGACTTCTACCTAGACTTGCGTCCTACAGTCAACGTGACTCTGATACCAATCTGTGACGCTCGGTCCCGTGAAAACGGATCCGAACTAATGCATATGTGTACCCAGTATGTTCATCACACATACACATGTAATCCACAAACTGAATTCAGAATATAACCACGAATAATAGGGTTTAAGTAATTTATTACATCAGTCTCTAACTCATTCTTGCAGCGGAAGTCTCTAACTTATTCTAGCAGCGGAAGTCTCTAAACAATAGCGGAAGAATCTAAACATGGCAGCGGCTCCATCTCCAACTCCACGGGCAAGTTGACGGTAGTTCGCACGACTAATACTCAACATGATCTTCGAAGTACTCCTCTCCTGTTGCTGATGTTGTATGATAATGCAAGGGTGAGTGCATGCCGTACTCAGCAAGTGCGGGAAGTATGACATGTAGCTTACAAAAAGTTAGGAATAAAAAGGCTTATTGCAGAAAGAAAAGTTTATTTCACAAACATGATAAAAACAACAACTAGCTTTAAGTGAATTTAATCCCAACATGTATCCAATTAAACCAGTAACATACCTCCATCTTGATTCTCCACTTTTCATGTCTCATCCAGATATTTATCTTTCTCAACATCACCTCATGCTCATAATAACCATCTCATATTCATATCCGTCTCATAACCGAGACCAAAACTCATTATCATGACTCATCAGTCTCGAAATCAAATCCAAAGACCAAACCAAAACAGTAACCATCCCAATAATCATCCCCAAAACCACCCCCCTAATCATGGAAGTTGGTCAGGTGCTTGTGACCGTAAGCACGGCTATCATGATTATTTTACACTCTGTAGAGGTGGCACCACTTTACCCACAAGTTTATGATTTCGTCACCCGTCAGCGACTGCAGAACCTCCATTATACCAGTACACAAACGTCGGTGTATGGCCAAGAGATCACAAAATAGCCTTTACAAAGGGGTTACTAGATGTATGGACTCACTAAGGTTTCACCAGTAGGCTCGAATCACCATTCTCCCACCTACGGGCCCCCTCTTGTGCCATGCAGTTCCCAGGACAGTCCTCTCTCGACTCCCATTCCCCGTGCCTTCCATGGTACATAACAATCTAGCAACTTACCTAATTAGTCAGCTAAGCCGCACACATATTTGGCCTTGTGGTGGCACTATTTTCCTGGCATGTGCTCGCATGAACCGGTTCTTGGATCTACGGCAAGTAAACCACCATCTCATTCTACTACACCCTCAAACCAAGCTTGCCTAGATCTCCCCCGATTCATGTTCATTATCATCATCAAGTTCTCATTATCATCGTTTATATGAGTGCAGTAGCTAGAAACATTCTATCTCGCTTCCCATATCCCGTGGACTCAGCGAAGCAAAAAGCAAAAACGACCATACCCGACTCATCAACTTTCCCGACGACAAGGGTGGTTAACAAAACTAGTAAACTCCTATAAAGGGGGTTTCCCATCAAGTTGACTCAAGCAAACACGTTTTCGCAAACAAAACAGTTTCCAAAACATAGGATCAATATGGTCAAGGGGCACTTGCCTTGTTTTTGTGGCTTTTGTTGCTCTTGTGTCTCGATGTCTTGGTGCTGTAGTCCTTCGTAGGTAGCTCCTTGAGCTTGTCCTTCTACTCACGATCACGCACATACAAGATTCATAGCAATCAATCATCATGCACAAACTTTACTTAAGATGCAATGGTGTATCTGCATGCTAATCCTACGACGCTGTTTTTATTAGATCAGTTTGTACGTGTTCTTGCATGTTTTAATGGGCTTGCATGGGGTTTTACAATGAACCAAGGTGTAAGGATCAAGTGTGGACGTGGTGATAATTATGACTCAAGATCTAGATCAATTCCACGTTAAAAACCGATCAACACATGATCCGTCCACACGAAAAAGCTTATGTTCGAAGGGATCGAAAGAACAGATGCAAAGAAACCATGATGACGTCGTAAGGTGGTAACGAAGACCTACCTCACCTCTCCTTGGTGTTGGGGCTTTCTTCCTAGCGATGGCAGCAGCGGGGAGCTCGTCGGCGGCGCTCACCGGCGACTGAACTCCGGCAAGGGGTGGAACTCGGCGAGTTGGAAGCTAGGGTCTCCAAGTTGTCGCCTCGGGAGATGGAAATTGGTACGTGGTTGCGGCCAGGGGTTTTGGGTTCTATTTATAACAGGAAAAGAAGAGTCCTTCTTCGATTGGATTTCAAATAAGAGTCTTATTCAATATGTTTTAGATCTTAACAAATTATCTCCAATTGATTTGGATGTGGTGTCAATGTGGAAATCGTGTCGGTCTCCTCCATACCGGGTATTCCCGCGCACACAGGAGAAAAACTGCTTAAGGATCTCGTCCTTTCACAGTGGAGAGCTCCGGAGACGCCACTCGTCCAGCGGGGGCCGAGCCTCCCTTTTCCGCAGAGGCGAGCTCCGGTTGTGCCATGTGTCAGGCGGGTGGGACCTCCCTCTTCCTCAGAGGCGAGCTCCGTGTGCGCCACGTGTCTGGTGGGCGGGACCTCTCCTCTCCTAATAGGCGAGCTCTGCGTGCGCCACGTGTCTGGCTGGTCGGACCTCCCCTTTCTACAGAGGCGAGCTCTGGGGGCGCCACGTGTCAGTGCTGGACCTCTCCTCTCCTCGGAGGTGGGCTCCGAGAATGCCATGTGTCCAGCAGCGCCAGACCTCCTTTCTACTCAGAGATGAGCTCCGAGATCGACACGTGTCCAGCAGTGTCGGACCTCCCTTCTTCTCGGAGGTGAGCTCCAAGGACGACACGTGTCTAGCAGTGTCGGATCTCCCGGAGGCGAGCTCCGAGGGTGACATGTGTCCTAGCGGAGTCGGACTCTCGGAGGCGAGCTCCGAGGGTGACACGTGTTCTAGCGGAGTCGGACCTCTCGGAGGCGAGCTCCGAGGGTGACACGTGTCCCACAGTGTCTTCTCCTCGTAGGTGAGCTCCAAGAACGACACGTCTCCAGTAGGACCGGACCTCACTCCCTACGCAGGGGTGAGCTCCGAGAGCGACAAGTGTCCTGCGGGGTTGGACCTCGCTTCTTCACAGAGACTAGCTCCGAAGGCGCCATGTGTCCTGTGGGGCTGGGCCTCGCTTCTCTGCAGAGGCTAGCTCCGAGGGCAACACGTGTCCCACGGGGCCGGACCTCGCCCCTTCCGCAGAGGCAAGCTCCGAGTCTGCCACGTAGCTAGCAGTGCCGGACCTCACCCCTTTTGCAGGGATGAGCTCCGAAGATGTCACATGGTCGGCGGCCGCGGGAAGTGTCGACGGCACTCTTGGTGGATTTGAATTGGCTCTTTTTAGCTATCTTTCACCTGTTCTACTTCTTTTAAAATATTTTCCCTATATGAAATATGTATGCATGCATGAATATGAAATTGAGGGTGTTACAGTGTATGGGATTGGGATCACTTTACTTGCATAGTTGTGACGCCCTCGTTTCTGTGGAAAACCACGGAACCGAGAACTGATGCATATGTGTGCCTAGTATGTTCATCACACATACACATATCATCCACAAACTGAATTCAGAATATATATTACCATGAATAACAGGGTTTATTACAAAGTCTCATGAGTCTTGGACTCATTCTAGCAGCGGAAGTCTATCTTAGCAGCGTAAATCTAAATCTAGCAGCGGAAGTCTTCTAACTAGCGCGGAAGCAATCTAAGCAGCAGCAGCAGCTCCATCTCTACTCCATCCCCGCAGACAAAGGTTGAGGACAGATTACACGCCTAATGCTCCACTTGGTATTCATAGTATTCTTCTCCTTTTGCTGATGATGAAGTAATAATGCAAGTTTGAGTACAATGATATACTCAGCAAGTGCGGGAAAATATGATATGTAGCTCACAACAAGGAAGGTATAAAAAGGCTCATTGCAGAGAGCAAAGTTTATTTCTTAAAACACGATAAAAATGGCAACTTAGCTTTAAGTGAATGTAATCTCAACATGTATTAAAATACAACCATATCTCCATTATGATTCATCCGTTTCCATGTCTCAACCAGACATTAATCAACTTTGCTCATTAATACCATCTCGTATTCACTACCATCTCACGAATACCATCTCGTATTCGCTACCATCTCACGAATATCATCTCGTATTCGCTACCATTTCATCTCATAAACAATTCCGTCTCACACCGAGACCAGTCTCATTGCCACGACTCAACAGTCATATAACCAATCTTATCACCCGGACTCAACAGTCCCCGAAAACCAAACCAAAACCAAACCATAGCCAAAAACCATCCCAACTAATCATGTGAGTTATCCATATGCTCATGACCGTAAGCTCGGCTATCATGATAGTTTAAGAACTCTGCAGAGTTTGCACCACTTTACCCACAAGTTTATGATTTTGTCACCCATCGACGACTGCAGAACCTCCATTATACCAGTACACAACCGTCGGTGTATGGTTAAGAGATCACAAAATAGCCTTTACAAAGGGGTTACTAGATGTATGGAATCACTAAAGTTTCACCGGCAGGCTAGAATCTTCAATTCTCCCACCCACGGGCCCCCTCTTATGCCATGCAGTTCCCAGGGTAGTCCTCACTCGACTCCCATTCACCGCGCCTTTCACGGTCCATAACAATCTAGTAACTTACCTAATTAGTCAGCTAAGACGCACCCATACTTGGCCTTGTGGTGGCACTGTTATCCTGGCATGTGCTCGTATGAACCAGTCCTTAGATCTACGGCAAGTAACCACCATCTCAGGCTACCTCATTCACAAACCCAGACTTGTCTAGATCTCCCTCCGATTCACGTTCATTAACAACATCAGTTTTCTCATTATTCATTCGAGTGCAGTTAGCTAGACACATCTATCTCGCTTCCCGTATCCCATGGACTCAGCGAAGCATAAAAGTAAAAACCATACCCGACTCATAAACTTCCCTGGCAACAAGGGTGGTTTAACCAAAAACTAGTAAACTCCTATGAAAGGGTTTACCATCAATTAGACTCAGCACACACACATTTTTGCAAACAAAACAGTTTTCCAAAATATAGGATCAATATGATCAAGGGACACTTGCCTTGTTCTTGCGGGTCCGGTTGCTTTTAGATCTCGAAACCTTGTTGTTGCAGCTCATCGTATACAACTCTCTGAGTTTGTCCTTCTATACGGGATCACGCACAAACAAGATTCATAGCAATCAATCATCATGCACAAACTCTATCTTAAGATGCAATGATGCATATGCATGTTAATCCTATGATGCAGTTTAGTTTATACGTGTTCCTGTATGGATTGCATGGTTTTACGATGAACAGAGGTGTTCCGATCAAATGTAGACGTGGCGATGATCTTGACTTTAGATCAAACTGATCAATAAGTGATAAGTCTACGAAAAAGCTTCTGTGAGAAAGGAATCGAAGAACAGATGCAAAGAAAACACAATGACGTTGTAAGGTGGTGTTGGAAACCTACCTTACGTTTTTCTTGGTCTCGGAGTCCTTCTCCTAGCAAGACAGATCATCGGGACTCTCTTCCGGCGATCTCTGGCGACTGAATTCCGGCGAAGGGTTTAGGTCGGCGAGTTTGGAGCTAGGGCTTCTAAGTTGTCGGCTTAGAAAAGATGTTACGACCAAGGGGTTTGTTTCGGGTTCTATTTATATGTCACACCCGGTTTTTCCGAAGAAACAACCAAGTGAATATCACATGTATGCCAGGATCATTTGCTCATACATGTGATGACAAATAGTGAAGCATCATTTATTACAAGCCAGGTGTCGAATATAAGTAAGTCTTACATAGTAAATGTCTCGATGGACAATAATAAGTTCATCACAAGGAAAATAAACTAGCAGCGGAATATTATTCTTTGGGGCTCCATCACAGGTGTTGCCCGGGGGGGTCTTCATGAACCTAGAATCCTTCCTCGGGTCCAAAGTCTTGGTCATTATACACCACCTCATTATCTTGACCTGAGCAGCAATGTAAACCAACAAATATGCAAGGTTGAGTACCAATGGTACTCAGCAAGTGTGGGAAAATTATATCATGCATGGCTAGAACAAGGAGAGGTTGAACTCATGGTTAAAGCACTACGCAATTAATACCTATCACCTTAGCTTATTAAGCACCTACATTACTACACAGGTGAAATGGTCCCAATCTCCCATCCCAATCATCATAACCAAATAATCATAACATCCTTTCCAATGTTAAGCTTCCCGCTTAACCTCCAAAACCGTCAATCCTCTAATCATGAATAAGTCCAGGCCGCTCTTAACCGTGAGCACGGCTGTCAAGACAGTTTTGACTCTGCAGAGTTTGTACCACTGTACCCACAAGTAGTGATTTCATCCCCCGTTGCCGGGTGGACTAAAAGAACCTCCATTATGCCAGTGGCTACGTTCCACATTCACACTTCCCAGGTGTGCGGCCAAGAGATCACTACAAAGCCTTTACAAAGGGATTCCCGACGAGCGTGGGCCCACTGAGGTTTCACCCCTAACAGCATACAAGAGGCTCCAACCCCGCTGCAGTGGCCCCCTCTTGAGCCTTGCGGTTCATATGGTAGTCCAGCTGACACCTACTCCCCGCACCATCCAACACACCCATACTACGCCGGGGATGCACCTAATTAATTGGCCAAGCTGCCCCATCTCAGCATGTGGTTGGCACTGTAAAGCCGGGTTACATGCTCCATGAACCGGTCCTTAGGATCCAGGCAAGTACTAAACACAAACCCAAATCTCGTGCACCCAGCACACAACCAAAACATCCAACTTGCCTTGATCCCTACCTCTACATAACTTCCAATAGCTCATTCAAGAGTATGGTATAATAAACTGATGATCTCATGTCCCAAATGTCCCATTCTAAGCATGGCTAAGCATATGCATGTAAATAAATAACATGACAAAATAAATCCCAACCCAAGCTACAAGGAAACAAGGTAATGCAATTCTAGGGAAACTTCCTAGCATGGGTTTCATATTTCATTTGACAATGCAAATAATTTCTATCTACACATCCTAGCATAGGATCAAAGTGGTCAAGGACACTTGCCTCCTTCTTGCTGCTCTTGAAATGAGTAGTCCTGATCTTGAAAACTGATAGCTTGCTCTTGAACAGGTTCTACTTCATACCATCACACATAGCAAAAGGAAAACAACAATCATAAGACATGGTTCACACTTCTACTTCATACAAACAACACATTCACATTTATGAAATTTTCTTTACCATTTTATGTGTTGTGGATACTCTATGTGTGTTGGTTTGGGGCTTGCACACACTTTTATTTACATGTGTATGATTCCTACTTTGGTGTTCATATTTATACTCACATAATATATATATATATATATACATATATATGTATATATGTGTGTTTCAGTTTTAAATAAATTCCTTATATATTAAACTACCAAGTATGTATGAAGAGTATTTTTCTTCTCCATAGGTGCCTTCATAATTTCTATCAACCCTAAACTGAATTCTTTGTACTTTAGAAACTCCATTTATTATTTACTAGTTTCTATATTTTCAGATTTATATTCTTATGCATAATTGTGCATTTTATTATTAAATTAGTAATACACACTACCTAAACAGATTAGGTTCTGGTCCTAAATAATTTAAGATCATATTTTGACCTTGGCTTCTGATGTATACTATTTCATAATTATTTTTCCTATTTTTCTTTAACTATTCTTTACTTAAGAATGTGCCCCTATACTATTAAATGTGAATAATTTATGAAACAGATTTGTTTCAGCCCCAAAAATATATTTTTATCTCACTCCAAAGTTTTCTAAGTACTGAGAAAGTTTTTACTAATTTTGACAATTAGGTTTGTCCCCCTTTTTAATATTTAAACACTAGTTACATTTTCAATTTTCTAAATTAAATACTAAACAGGGCTAAAATAATGAATTCACCCCATTACAGGGTATATAATATTATTTTCATAATCTCCAGGGGTCTAGCTACACTCTTCAGAGGTGTTTTTCTTAATTTCTATTAAGTCTAGGGGCTAAAACTGATTTTTAAATGAATTTACATGATTTTCTGGAGTTCCAGGGGCTAGATCTGAAGTTTCCGGGGCTAGCTCTCAATTCCAGAGAACCCCAGGGGGTAGCACGTAAGAATTCCAGTCTTTATAACGCGGGACTGACGTGGACCGTCTGATTTTAAACCGACGGCTGAGATTATAACATCGAACCGGTACGCGGGGTTTTAAAGTCTACCGTGCGATTTAAAATAAACGGCGCACAAGCGGCCACGTCGCTCTGATCGAGCGCGGGCGGCGCTGCCGGCGGCGCACGGCGGCGGGAAGCGGCGATCTCACCGGAATCTTTCGGATCCTCGAGAATTCTGCCTAGAACTGTGATCTTATGGCCTAGATCGGTAGAGGGGAGGTCAGGGATCTCACCTCGGGGGTTTTCTCGAGCTCGGGGGTCCTGGAAAGTGCTCGGCGGCGAGGTCCGAGGCAAAACCACGGCGAAGCTCGTCGGAGCTGGATTTGCACCGTAAGTCTTCGGGTTTTCTGCACCTGCAAAGTTCCCCGGAGGCGGTGGATCAAAACTAGCGAGTTAGATCAGAGTTTCCGAGCTTAGATCGGCCAAAATTCACCGGCGAAGTCTCGGTGCTCACCGGAGTGAAAATCGGCGATCGCGTGCGAAAAACTGATCGGATCGGTGGGTTTTATAGCCGGGGGAGGGCGGTGGTTCTGTTGTGATCGAGTTGGAGTCCGCTAGTTCCAGAATTCGGCCGCAAAACACGATTTCCCGATCGGTTGCGATCGAGCGCGCGGGAGAGAGTCCGGGGTCGCGGGGTTAGGGATGACAGGCGGGTCCCACATGTCAGCGAGGGGCAGAGCGGCGCGCGCGGGGCGGGCTGCGCGGGGGTTAGCTGGGCCGGCTGGGGTTTCGGCCCACTGGCCAGTTTTTTTCTGGCTTTCCTTTTTCTTTTTCATTTCATTTCTGTTTTGAGTATAATTTGAATTCCAGTTTGAATTTGAATTTTTGCAAAACATGCAATACGTCCAAAAATTTCTAAATTCCCCTCTGAACATGGTTTATGGTTCTAAATCAAAATTTGAGTCTTGACTAAAAATTTGGGGTGTTACAGCTCTACCCCCCTTAAAAGAAATCTCGTCCTCGAGATTGGTGTTTCTAAGAAAACAATTCCGGAAATTGTGCCTTAAGCTCATCTTCCCGCTCCCAGGTGGCTTCCTCTTCTGAGTGATGTTTCCACTGCACCTTGCACATCCTGATTCTCTTATTTCTGGTGAGGCGTTCCATTGTCTCCAAAATCTTGTATGGTTGCTCGGCATAAGACAAATCCTCAGCCACATCCACTTCGTTCATGGGTAACACCTCCTCAGGCGTCCTCAGACATTTCTTGAGTTGCGACACATGGAACACATCGTGCACGTCCGACAGATGAACCGGCAACTCTAGTTGGTACGCCACTTAGCCTTTTCTTTCCAAAACTTGAAAGGGTCCGATGTATCGAGGTGACAACTTCCCTTTCACCTTGAACCGACGAAGTCCTCTGATAGGGGACACCTTGAGATAAACATAGTCTCCCACGTTGAAAACGAGCTCTCTTCTTCGTACATCAGCATAACTCTTCTGGCGTGTCTGTGCTATCCTCAAGTTGTTGCGAATCTCCCTCACCTTTGCCTCGGCTTCTTGTAGCACTTCGGGACCAAACACTTTACTTTCTCCTGTTTGGTTCCAAAATAGGGGAGTTCTGCACTTCCTTCCATACAAAGCTTCAAACGGTGACATCTTCATACTAGCTTGATAACTGTTGTTATAGGAAAACTCCGCATACGGTAAGTTTTTGTCCCAACTCCTATTGTTTTTGAGTGCACATGCCCTTAACATATCTTCAAGGATCTGATTGGTTCTCTCCGTCTGCCCGTCAGTTTGGGGATGATAGGCAGAACTGAAATTCAGATGGGTTCCCATGGTTTCATGCAACTTTTGCCAAAACCTCGAGGTGAACTGCGTCCCTCGATCCGACACTATCTTCTTCGGCACTCCATGGTAACACACAATCCTTGACATGTACAATTCTGCCAATTTGGATCCGCTGTAGCTTTCTTTCACAGGGATGAAATGAGCTACCTTGGTTAGCCTATCAATAATAACCCATATTGAATCATACCCGGACTGGGTCCTAGGCAATCCCACGACAAAGTCCATGCTGATCTCTTCCCACTTCCATTCAGGCACTTTGAGTGGTTGCAGCAATCCCGCGGGTCGTTGATGTTCTGCTTTCACCAACTGACATGTGTCACATAGGGCAACATGTTCCGCGACATCTCGCTTCATGCCATACCACCAATACCTGCTTTTGAGGTCCTGATACATCTTCGTACTCCCAGGATGAATGGAATAGTCGGAATCGTGCGCCTCCTTCAAAATTAATTTACGAATCTCCTTTACTTCTGGCACACAGATCCTTTTCCCGTGCCACACCGTTCCTTGTTCATCCTCTCTAAAACCAGGAGCTTTATTTTCCTTGATGAGCTGTCTGATCTCTTGTACCTTCTCATCATTCTTTTGTCCCTCGCGTATGTCTCGCTCAAGTGTGGAGTCCACTTCCATGGCGATGGCTTCACCACTATTTACTAGACATAGATTGAGCCTTATAACCTCGTCCTTCAATTCTGCAGGCATATCCTTCAAGCTCAACTTATTGACCTGCACTTTCCGACTCAAGGCATCGGCCACGACGTTTGCTTTCCCGGGATGATAGTTGATGCCTACATCAAAGTCATTGATTAGCTCTAACCATCTCCTTTGTCTAAGGTTGAGATCTGGCTGTGTGAATATGTACTTCAAACTCTTATGATCCGTATATATCTCTGTCCTCTTCCCCATCAAATAGTGCCGCCAAATTTTCAACGCGTGTACCACTGCAGCTAGTTCTAAGTCATGTGTAGGATAGTTCTTCTCGTGCTTCCGAAGCTGCCGGGATGCATATGCCACGACATGTCCCTCTTGCATGAGAACACATCCCAACCCGTTTCCAGAGGCATCGCAGTACACCGTGAAATTCTTCTGCATATCTGGCATAACCAACACGGGGCTGTTGTCAATCTCTTCTTTAGCTCCTGAAAGCCCGTATCGCACTGTGGCGTCCAGGTGAATGTGATTCCCTTTTCCAATAGTTTGGTGAGAGGTCTCGAGATCTTGGAGAATCCCTCAATAAACCGTCGATAGTATCCAGCCAATCCCAAAAAGCTTCGAACTTCCCCGACATTTTCAGGGGTTTTCCATTTCTGGATATCTTCGATTTTGGCAGGATCTACGGAGATTCCTCCCTCCGAGATTATATGCCCTAAAAAGGGAACTCTCTTTAGCCAAAACTCACACTTGCTCAACTTGGCATATAGTTGGTGTTCTCTCAGCCTTTGTAACACCAACCTTAGATGTTTCTCATGTTCTTCTTCATCTTTGGAGAAGACGAGAATATCATCTATGAAAACCACCACAAATTTGTCCAGATATTCCATGAATACCTTGTTCATGAGGTACATGAAATATGCCGGGGCATTGGTTAGCCCGAAAGGCATGACATTGTATTCATACAGTCCGTACCGAGATACGAAAGCTGTCTTGGGAATATCAGATTGCCTTATCTTGAGTTGGTGGTATCCCGACCTGAGATCAATTTTCGAGAACACGCAAGCTCCCCTCAACTGATCAAACAAGTCTTCAATGCGGGGTAATGGATACTTGTTCTTGATGGTCACCTCATTCAAGGCACGGTAATCCACGCATAACCTTTGAGTTCCATCTTTCTTAGGCACAAATATTACCGGAGCTCCCCATGGTGAGGAACTAGGGCGAACATACCCCTTTTCCGTCAATTCCCTCAAATGATCCTTGAGCTCTTCTAGCTGCTTGGAGTCCATTCGATAAGGTCTCTTGTATATCGGGGCTGTTCCCGGTACTAGCTCGATTGCGAATTCCACGTCACGGTCGGGAGGCATTCCTGGCAACTCCTCCGGAAAAACATCTGGATATTCCCTGATAGTCCTGATTTCCTCAACTTTCACCTCCACTTGATTTAATTTAATGTCCCTCCTAGGCTCATGTATCGTTATGAACTTTACTCTTGTGCCACTAGGGTGAGTTAGTTCCACCGTTCTGGTCGAACAATGGATGATTCCTTTATGTTTGGTCAACCAATCCATACCCAAAATAATATCTATCCCTTGTGAATCGATCACTATGAGGTTAGCGGTAAATACTACCCCATTAATGTCTAGGTTCACTTTGGGACACACTTGTCTTGTCCTTATTTCTCCACCTGGAGAATTTACCGCTAGCATATGGTTCATTTGTGTGGTTGCTAGGTCATGCTTCTTAACAAACCCTTGAGCAATGAACGAATGGGTAGCACCAGAATCAAACAGCAGAGTTGCAAGGTGTAAATTGGCAGGAAACTTACCAACTACCACGTCGGGTGCCTCTTGTGCTTCCTCCATAGTGACGTGGTTCACCCGTCCTCTCATTACGTTCTGCTGCTGTGGCTGCGTGGGCTTCTTCTTTGGACACTTATGGGCGTAGTGCCCCACTTCACCACAGCTGAAACATTGCACCCCAATCTTAGATGCTTGGCCCTTGTTGTCTTGGGGTTGGTTTGGGGGTCCTTGCACTGCTGGTCGAGGTGGATATGCGGGGCGAGGCTGTTGTACAAACTGACGTTGCGGCTGTGCTGGTGCTGCGGGAGGCCTGTAGTTTGGGTTGTACCCTCTTGGTGCTGAATAGGGTACCGCAGCACGGCTCGTCTGCCCCGTAGGTTGCTGCATCATACGTGGGCGGGTGTTGCTCCCTGAGGCTTGATGTGACCACCCAGCCTTCCTCTTATTCTCATTTTCCAGGGCCTTCAGCTTCCTTTCCACCACAAATGCTCTGTCCACCATCTTTTGAAAGCTTTCATACTCATTGGAGGACATTGCACACTGCATCTCTGCGGTAAGTCCTTCCACGAAACAATCTTGTTTCTGCTCATCTGTCTCTATGTCTCGTGGAGCATAACGGGATAGTTGAGTGAATTTAGTGAGGTATTCCCTCACCGTCATGTTTCCCTGCTGCAGTCCCAAAAACTCTTTCCTCTTGTTTTTGAGTTCACCCCTTGGGATGTAATGGTTGCGGAAGCTACGCTTGAACTCTTCCCAAGTGATGCTCTCAGGGTCATGATGGGCGGCCACGTAGGCGGTCCACCAATCAGCAGCAGGTCCCTGCAATTGATGAGAGGCAAACAGCACCCTCTCATACCCTTGGCATTGTATGATTCTCATCTTACTTTCAATGGTCTTCAGCCAATCATCTGCCTCCAGAGGTTCAGCAGCACTTGCAAACTTTGGAGGTTGAGTTCCTAGAAACTCACTCAACCTTGGTTGGCGTGGTGCAGCTTGTGGAGGTGGAACTTGATGCAAGTTGGCCACTACTTGAGTCAAGTTCTGGATGAGCTGATTTTGATTCTCCAGCATTTGGTGGAGAGGATCAACTTCTTCACGGCGACCACCCCGGTTCTGGCCTCCAGAAAGATGAGAGTTGCATGCCTCATCATTGTTGTTGGCGGGGTTGGCAGCACGTCCTTTTCCTCTTCCGGCCATCTAGTAGAATCAACAAATGTTAATTTGAAAGCATTTAGTATCATCTTACTACTTTCACTTGTTTGTACTTTGAAGTGTTGAAGTTTTGTTAAAATCTTACGAGGGTTTTATATCTCACACCCAATAAATGCACTATTATTTCCTGGGGGTTCACACACCAAAGCAAAACAATCTGAAGACGAGGCTGTGGACACTTGCTCATGGCTTCCACAACTCACGTCACACACCAAGCATTATCACACCATTAAATACGTAACGACTCGACTACTCGACCTCTTGCTAGCTAGGGGAAAGACTCTACGCTACTCATCCTCTTGAGCTGGCTCCTCGGGATCTTCCTCCTCATTTCGGCTACCTTCTGACTCTGCTTTGGGTGGGGAGGCTGCTGGTGGAGAAGTGCGACGACGCCTGATTGCTCGGCGATCCGGGGAGTCAGGGGTCCATGGATCACTTACGGTGACACACAGTTCATTCCCATCTCCTCTTTCTCTCGTCTTTAAGCAAGCTCGCAGCAATGCCTCCGTCTCCTTCAGAGTGTCTCGGACATCCTGAAGTTCTTGTTGACACTCCTGCAGTCGAGTGCTGAGCATAGCAGCATCCTCCAAGCACAAGTCCATGTGCTCATGGGAAGTCCCTTGCTGCACCGGTGGGTACTTGTACTCCGTAGTACCACTCTCACGTTGGAGGACATACATGTACTCAGTTTTGTCCAAGTGGCGACGATAGATGTGACTCTGGCAGGTGATGGCCTCCCAAGTGACATCTCTCTCCGCGTCAACTTGTGTTGCTCGACAAGCTGGAGAGTGGTGGATCTTAAGCAGCTGATTCTCGTGTATAATCCTCATCTCCGAACTCCATTCTTCCCTCTTCTCACGGATGGTCCTGGTGGAGTTATAGTGGATGATGAGCTTGCCCGTATTGCCGGCGGCTTCGAGCATACGTCGAAGACGGCGCAACAAATCTCCTACTGCCAATCCGTAGGAAAGGTACGTCACTGGACGACTCTCCTCTCTTTCAGCAAGGGCAACTACGGGAACTCTCCCTCCCGTGGACTTACGAGCGGTGCGAATCATGCGAACCATCTAAAACAAAAGAATTTAAAATTAGGTTAGATAAAATCTCAAACAAAAATCCTATTTTGAATGAAAGTTGGGGTAAGATGAAGAAAATGACTCCTTTAATAACACTTTTTCCACCCACACCTTTGGAAAATAGTTTTTAAGAAAATAGGGCCCTTAAATACGTCCATTTCTACCTAGGTCCACGTTCCTACGGGCAACCTTGGCTCTGATACCACCTCTGTCACACCCGGTTTTTCCGAAGAAACAACCAAGTGAATATCACATGTATGCCAGGATCATTTGCTCATACATGTGATGACAAATAGTGAAGCATCATTTATTACAAGCCAGGTGTCGAATATAAGTAAGTCTTACATAGTAAATGTCTCGATGGACAATAATAAGTTCATCACAAGGAAAATAAACTAGCAGCGGAATATTATTCTTTGGGGCTCCATCACAGGTGTTGCCCGGGGGGGTCTTCATGAACCTAGAATCCTTCCTCGGGTCCAAAGTCTTGGTCATTATACACCACCTCATTATCTTGACCTGAGCAGCAATGTAAACCAACAAATATGCAAGGTTGAGTACCAATGGTACTCAGCAAGTGTGGGAAAATTATATCATGCATGGCTAGAACAAGGAGAGGTTGAACTCATGGTTAAAGCACTACGCAATTAATACCTATCACCTTAGCTTATTAAGCACCTACATTACTACACAGGTGAAATGGTCCCAATCTCCCATCCCAATCATCATAACCAAATAATCATAACATCCTTTCCAATGTTAAGCTTCCCGCTTAACCTCCAAAACCGTCAATCCTCTAATCATGAATAAGTCCAGGCCGCTCTTAACCGTGAGCACGGCTGTCAAGACAGTTTTGACTCTGCAGAGTTTGTACCACTGTACCCACAAGTAGTGATTTCATCCCCCGTTGCCGGGTGGACTAAAAGAACCTCCATTATGCCAGTGGCTACGTTCCACATTCACACTTCCCAGGTGTGCGGCCAAGAGATCACTACAAAGCCTTTACAAAGGGATTCCCGACGAGCGTGGGCCCACTGAGGTTTCACCCCTAACAGCATACAAGAGGCTCCAACCCCGCTGCAGTGGCCCCCTCTTGAGCCTTGCGGTTCATATGGTAGTCCAGCTGACACCTACTCCCCGCACCATCCAACACACCCATACTACGCCGGGGATGCACCTAATTAATTGGCCAAGCTGCCCCATCTCAGCATGTGGTTGGCACTGTAAAGCCGGGTTACATGCTCCATGAACCGGTCCTTAGGATCCAGGCAAGTACTAAACACAAACCCAAATCTCGTGCACCCAGCACACAACCAAAACATCCAACTTGCCTTGATCCCTACCTCTACATAACTTCCAATAGCTCATTCAAGAGTATGGTATAATAAACTGATGATCTCATGTCCCAAATGTCCCATTCTAAGCATGGCTAAGCATATGCATGTAAATAAATAACATGACAAAATAAATCCCAACCCAAGCTACAAGGAAACAAGGTAATGCAATTCTAGGGAAACTTCCTAGCATGGGTTTCATATTTCATTTGACAATGCAAATAATTTCTATCTACACATCCTAGCATAGGATCAAAGTGGTCAAGGACACTTGCCTCCTTCTTGCTGCTCTTGAAATGAGTAGTCCTGATCTTGAAAACTGATAGCTTGCTCTTGAACAGGTTCTACTTCATACCATCACACATAGCAAAAGGAAAACAACAATCATAAGACATGGTTCACACTTCTACTTCATACAAACAACACATTCACATTTATGAAATTTTCTTTACCATTTTATGTGTTGTGGATACTCTATGTGTGTTGGTTTGGGGCTTGCACACACTTTTATTTACATGTGTATGATTCCTACTTTGGTGTTCATATTTATACTCACATAATATATATATATATACATATATATGTATATATGTGTGTTTCAGTTTTAAATAAATTCCTTATATATTAAACTACCAAGTATGTATGAAGAGTATTTTTCTTCTCCATAGGTGCCTTCATAATTTCTATCAACCCTAAACTGAATTCTTTGTACTTTAGAAACTCCATTTATTATTTACTAGTTTCTATATTTTCAGATTTATATTCTTATGCATAATTGTGCATTTTATTATTAAATTAGTAATACACACTACCTAAACAGATTAGGTTCTGGTCCTAAATAATTTAAGATCATATTTTGACCTTGGCTTCTGATGTATACTATTTCATAATTATTTTTCCTATTTTTCTTTAACTATTCTTTACTTAAGAATGTGCCCCTATACTATTAAATGTGAATAATTTATGAAACAGATTTGTTTCAGCCCCAAAAATATATTTTTATCTCACTCCAAAGTTTTCTAAGTACTGAGAAAGTTTTTACTAATTTTGACAATTAGGTTTGTCCCCCTTTTTAATATTTAAACACTAGTTACATTTTCAATTTTCTAAATTAAATACTAAACAGGGCTAAAATAATGAATTCACCCCATTACAGGGTATATAATATTATTTTCATAATCTCCAGGGGTCTAGCTACACTCTTCAGAGGTGTTTTTCTTAATTTCTATTAAGTCTAGGGGCTAAAACTGATTTTTAAATGAATTTACATGATTTTCTGGAGTTCCAGGGGCTAGATCTGAAGTTTCCGGGGCTAGCTCTCAATTCCAGAGAACCCCAGGGGGTAGCACGTAAGAATTCCAGTCTTTATAACGCGGGACTGACGTGGACCGTCTGATTTTAAACCGACGGCTGAGATTATAACATCGAACCGGTACGCGGGGTTTTAAAGTCTACCGTGCGATTTAAAATAAACGGCGCACAAGCGGCCACGTCGCTCTGATCGAGCGCGGGCGGCGCTGCCGGCGGCGCACGGCGGCGGGAAGCGGCGATCTCACCGGAATCTTTCGGATCCTCGAGAATTCTGCCTAGAACTGTGATCTTATGGCCTAGATCGGTAGAGGGGAGGTCAGGGATCTCACCTCGGGGGTTTTCTCGAGCTCGGGGGTCCTGGAAAGTGCTCGGCGGCGAGGTCCGAGGCAAAACCACGGCGAAGCTCGTCGGAGCTGGATTTGCACCGTAAGTCTTCGGGTTTTCTGCACCTGCAAAGTTCCCCGGAGGCGGTGGATCAAAACTAGCGAGTTAGATCAGAGTTTCCGAGCTTAGATCGGCCAAAATTCACCGGCGAAGTCTCGGTGCTCACCGGAGTGAAAATCGGCGATCGCGTGCGAAAAACTGATCGGATCGGTGGGTTTTATAGCCGGGGGAGGGCGGTGGTTCTGTTGTGATCGAGTTGGAGTCCGCTAGTTCCAGAATTCGGCCGCAAAACACGATTTCCCGATCGGTTGCGATCGAGCGCGCGGGAGAGAGTCCGGGGTCGCGGGGTTAGGGATGACAGGCGGGTCCCACATGTCAGCGAGGGGCAGAGCGGCGCGCGCGGGGCGGGCTGCGCGGGGGTTAGCTGGGCCGGCTGGGGTTTCGGCCCACTGGCCAGTTTTTTTCTGGCTTTCCTTTTTCTTTTTCATTTCATTTCTGTTTTGAGTATAATTTGAATTCCAGTTTGAATTTGAATTTTTGCAAAACATGCAATACGTCCAAAAATTTCTAAATTCCCCTCTGAACATGGTTTATGGTTCTAAATCAAAATTTGAGTCTTGACTAAAAATTTGGGGTGTTACATTATAAGAGAGAAATGAAGAGTTCTAATCTGATTGGACATCGAATAAGAGTCTCATTCAAACTGTTTTTTTATCTTAACAACTTATCTTTAGTTGATTTGGTGCGGTAACATTATGCAATTCGTGTCGGTTTCCTCCCGTACTGGTCTTCCCACGCGTACAGAGGAAAATCGCTTCAGAATCGCGTTGCCTTCTCAGCGGTGAGCTCCGAAAGCTCCACGTGTCCTGCGGAAATCTGGGCTCCCTTTTCCGTAGAGACGAGCTCCGGTTGTGCCGCATGTCAGGCAGGCGAGATCTCCCTTTTCTTCAGAGGTGAGCTCCGCGTGCGCCACGCGTCCTGCCGGGCGGGACCTCCCTCTCTCCAGAGGCGAGCTCCACGTGCGCCAAGTGTCTGGTGGGTCAGGACCTCCTCTCTCAATAGAGGCGAGCTCCGCGAACACCACGTGTTAGTTCCGGACCTCTCCCTCTCTTCGGAGGTGGCTCCAGGTGTGCCATGTGTCAATTCCGGACCTCCCCTCTCTTCGGAGGTAGCTCCGAATGTGCTACGTGTCAGACCCAGACCTCCCCTCTCTTCAGAGGTGGGCTCCGAGAATGCCACGTGTCCAGTAGCGCCAGACTTCCTTTCTCCTCAGAGACGAGCTCCGAGGTCGACACGTGTCCAACAGCGATAGACCTCCCGGAGGTAAGCTCCGGAGTGACACGTGTCTGGTAGTGTCGGACCTCCCGGAGATGAGCTCCGGAGGTGACACGTGTCGCGCGCGGCTGGTCCTCTCTTTTCCGCGGTGACTAGCTCTGGTGACGACATGTGTCCGGCGGGGCTGACCTCGCTCCTCCGCAGAGGCTAGCTCCGGGGGCAACACGTGTCCCACGGGGTCGGACCTCTCCCCCTGTGCGGGGATGAGCCATGAGCCTGCCACGTAGCCAGTTTAGCGGCGGACCTCTCCCCCTTTGCGGAGATGAGCTCCGGACATGCCACGTGGCCAGCGGGCCATGGGAATTGTCTTCGGCGCTTTCTGTGAACTGGATTTGCTCTTTTTGGCTAACTATTTGTTTCTTTCTCGGTTTCAACTTATTTTAAAAATGTTTTTTTCTACATGGAACATGAATACATGCAAAAATCGAAAATGAGTGTGTCACAATAGTAATATAGGTGCCTAATAAGCGAAGGAGATAGGTACTAATTGCTTAGTGCTTTAACCATGTGTTCATCCTCTCCTTGTTCTAGCCTGCATGACATAACTTTCCCACACTTGCTGAGTACCAATTGTACTCAAGCTTGTTTTTTGTTGGTTTTCCTTGCTGCTCAGGCCAAAGAAATGAAGTGGTGTACAACAATGAAGAGTTTGGTCCCGAGGAAGGGTTCTAGATTCACGGAGTCCCCCGGGCAATGCTTGTGATGGAGCCCACAAGACCCTATTTCCGCTGCTTTATTTATTTACATGTTATGAACATTTTATCGTCCTTTGAGATGCTATGTATGACTTATTTGTATTCGAACACCTGGCTTGTAATATTACGATGTTTCACTATTTGTCGTCACAAGTATTAGAAAATAATCCTGGCATACATGTGGGAATCACTTGATTGTTCTTCGGAAAAACGGAGTGTGACAGAAGTGGCATCAGAGCCAAGGTTGCCCGTAGGAACGTGAATCTTGGTAGAAATGGACGTGTTTAAGGATATTATGTTCTTAAAAACTATTTTACAAAATATGTGTGGTAAAAGTGTCAATTAACATTGTTCCTTTATTTGTTTGTTCATCTTGTCTTAACTATTATTCAAAATATAGTATTTAATTGATTATGATCTAACTTGAATTTTAAATGTTTTATGTTTAAGATGGTTCGCATGGTCCGCACCGCTCGCAAGTCCACCGGAGGGAGAGTCCCTATAGCTGCACCTGCTTTGAGGGAGGAGAACCACCCTGTGACGTACCACTCCCACGGGTTGGGTGTAGGGAGCTTGCTGCGCAGTCTTCGACGTATGCTCCACACCGCTTGCAATATTGGCAAGCTGGTCATACACTACATCTCCACCAAGACCATCCGCACAAAGCGCGAAGAGTGGAGCTCAGAGATGAGGATCTTCCACGACAACAGGTTGCTCAAGATCCACCACTCCCCAGCTTGTTGGGCGACTCAGGCCGATGCTGAGAAGGATGTCACTTGGGAGGCCATTACCTGTCAGAGTTACATCAACCGTGACCACCTGGATAGGACTGAGTATATGTATGTTCTTCAGCGCGAGAGTGGCACCGCGGAGTACAAGTACCCGCCGGTCCAGGAGGGGAGTACTCACGACCACATGAACACGTGCTTGGAGGATGCAGATATGCTAAGCACTAGGTTGCAGGAGTGCCAACAGGAGATTTAGGATATCCGTGACACCCTGAAGGAGACTGAGGCTGTACTCCGCGCCATCTTGAGGGCGAGGGAGAGAGGAGATCAGAACGAGCTGTGTGTTTCAGAGAATGACTCCTAGACTCCTGATTCCCTAGACCGCAGGGCGAACAAGCGTCGCTGCACTTCACCAGCCGCTTCCCCACCTAGAGTGGAGTCAGGGGGCGGACGCAATGATGATGAATACCCCGACGAGCCAGCACAGTGATGCGAGTCGTTTAGAGTCATTTTCCTTATTCTACCATTTTATCAAGTAATCGAGTCAAGAACCTATCTATTTGCTTATTAATGTTTGGTGTGTGACGTGAGTTGTGGAAGCCATAAGCACTTGTCCACAACCTCGTCTTTATATTTGCATTTGCTTTCGTGTGAGACATTATGATCAATAGTTGTATTTATTTTCGTATGAGACATGGTGATTGAAAATTTATGTGAGATTTTTTGAGATGTCTAAATTTTAATGTTCTAAAAGTTTAAATTCATGCAAGCTACATGGGAGATTAATACATAATGATTAAGTTGATATTTGGTTAATCACGATAGATAGCCGGAAGAGGTTGTGGTGCCAACCTCAACAACAACAATGAGGCTGCCAACCCTCCCCTCCCTGGATGGCAAGGCAGGCGTGGTCGTCGAGCAGGGGCTTATCCCATTTATCAAATACTCAACAACTAAAATCAGCTCATCCAGAATTTGACTCAAGTGGTGGCCAACTTACATCAAGCCCCACCACCACAGGCTGCACCACGTCAACCAAGGTTGAGTGAGTTTCTAGGAACTCAACCCCCGAGATTTGCAAGCGCTGCTGAACCCTTGGAGGCAGATGATTGGTTAAAGACCATCGAAAACAAAATGAGGATCATACAATGTCAAGGGCAGGAGAGGGTGCTGTTCGCCTCTCACCAACTGCATGGACCCACTGCTGACTGGTGGACCGCCTACGTAGCAGCCCACGTTGACCCCGAGAACATAACTTGGGAGGAGTTTAAGTGCTGCTTCCACAACCACTACATACCAAGGGGAGAACTGAAGAACAAGAGGAAGGAGTTTCTCGGGCTCCAACAGGGCAACATGGCAGTAAGGGAGGTACCTCATCAAGTTCACCCATCTGTCCCGCTATGTACCAAGGGACATTGAAACCGATGAGCAGAAATAGGACTGCTTTATGGAAGGGCTCACCATAGAGATGCAGTGTGCAATGTCCTCCAACGAATATGAAAGCTTCCAAAAGATGGTGGACAGGGTATCTATTGTGGAGAGGAAGATGAAGGCCCTGGAGAATGAACACAAGAGAAAGATGGGATTACACGCCCACGTCTTGCGCAGCAGCCTGCGGGGCAGATGAGCCGTGTTGTGGTACCCTACTTAGCACCGAGAGGTTACAACCCAAACTTCAGGCCTCCAACAGCACAAGTACAGCCGCAGCGCCAGTTTCTGCAGCAGCCACGTCCTGCTTATCAACCTCGGCCAGCAGGACAAGGGTCACAAAACCCACCCCAGGACAACAAAGGTCAGGCACATAAAGTTGGGTGCAATGCTTCAACTGTTGTGAAGTGGGGCACTACGCTCACAAGTGCCCAAAGAAGAAGCCTATGCAGCCACAACAGCAGAACATGATGCGTGGACGGGTGAACCACATGACTATGGAAGAAGCGCAAGAGACACCTGATGTGGTGATTTGTAAGTTTCCTGCAAATCCCCATATTGCGACAATTTTGTTTGATTCTGGTGCTACCCACTCGGTCATTGCTCAAGGATTTGTTAAGAAGCATGATCTAGCAACAACACAAATGAATCATATGTTAGCGGTGAACTCTAGGGGGAAATAAGAACAAGACAAGTATGCCCTAAAGTGAGTCTAGACATTAATGGGGTAGTATTTACTGCAAAACTCATAGTGATAAACTCACAAGGGATAGATATTATTTTGGGTATGGACTGGTTGACCAAACATAAAGGTATTATCTATTGTTCGACTAGAACGGTGGAACTAACTCACACTAGTGGCACCAAAGTTAAATTCATAGCTGTCCAAGAACCTAGGAGGGACATTAAACTCAGTCAAGTGGACGTGGAACTGGAAGAGATAAGGGTCATCAAGGAGTATCCAGATGTTTTTACTGAGGAGTTATCAGGTGTGCCCCCAGATCGTGAAGTGGAATTGAAGACTTGTTCGATCAGTTGAGAGGGGCATGTGTGTTCTCAAAAATTGATCTTAGATCAGGATATCACCAACTGAAGATAAGACCATCCGACATTCTCAAGACAGCTTTCGTGTCTCGGTATGAGCTGTATGAATACACCGTCATGTCGTTCGGGCTAACCAATGCCCCGACACACTTCATGTACCTCATGAACAAGGTATTCATGGAATACTTGACAAGTGTGTGGTGGTTTTCATTGATGACGTTCTTATTTTCTCCAAATATGAAGAGGAACATGAGAAGCATCTAAGATTGATGTTGCAAAAATTGAGAGAACACCAACTATATGCCAAGCTAAGTAAATATGAGTTTTAGCTGAAGAGAGTCCCCTTCTTAGGACATATAATCTCAAAAGGAGGATTCATCCATGGATCCCGCCAAGATCGCGGATATGCAGAAGTAGAAGACCCCTGAAAATGTCGGGGAAATCCGGAGCTTCTTAGGCTTGGCTGGATACTACCGACGATTTATTGAGGGATTCTCCAAGATCTCAAGACCACTCACCAAGATGTTAGAAAAGGGAATCATATTTACATGGACACCGCAGTGTGAGGCGAGTTTTTAGGAGTTGAAAAAAAGATTGATAACAGCCCCGGTGCTAGTTATGCCAGACATACAGAAATTTTTTTCAGTATATTGTGATGCTTCGGGACACGGATTAGAATGTGTCCTCATGCAAGATGGGCATGTCGTGACATATGCTTCCAGACAGCTTCAAAAACACGAGAAGAACTACCCTATGCATGACCTAGACTAGCCGAAGTGGTCCACGCGTTGAAACTTTGGAGGCACTATTTAATGGGAAAGAGGACAGAGATATATGCTGACCATAAAAGATTAAAGTACATTTTCACACAGCCAGATCTTAACCTCAGACAAAGGAGATGGTTAGAGCTGATCAATGACTTTGATGTGGGTATCTACTATCATCCGGGAAAAACGAACGTGGTGGCCGATGCTTTAAGCCCAAAGATACATGTCAACATGTTGAGCTTAAATGACACGCCTACAGAATTACGTGAGAGATTCGCAAGACTCAATTTATGTCTGGTGAATAATGGTGAGGCCATCGCAATGGAAGTGGACTCCATATTGGAGCAGGACATACGCAATGGTCAGAAGGATGATGAGAAAATCCAGGAAATCAAAAGACTCATCAAAGAGAATAAAGCTCCTGGGTTTAGGGAGGATGAACAAGGTACGGTATGGCATAGAAAAAGAATATGTGTGTCTGAGGTAAAGGAGATCCATAAATTAATTCTGAGAGAGGCTCATGATTCTGACTACTCCATTCATCCTGGGAGTACGAAGATGTATTATGATCTAAAAAGCAGGTACTGGTGGTATGGCATGAAACGAGATGTCGCAGAACATGTTGCCTTATGTGACACGTGCCAGTTGGTGAAAGCAGAACATCAACGACCTGCGGGATTGTTGCAACCACTCAAAGTGCCTGAATGGAAATGGAAAGAAATAAGCATGGACTTTATAGTGGGACTGCCGCAATCGGGATATGATTCGATATGGGTCATAGTCGATAGGCCGACTAATATAGCTCATTTCATCCCTGTGAAAGAAAGCTATAATGGTTCTAAACTGGCAGAATTGTACATGTCCATAATTGTGTGTTTTGATGGAGTACCAAATAAGATAGTGTCGGATCAAGGAACACTGTTTACCTCAAGTGTCACACCCAGTTTTTCCGAAGAACAACCAAGTGAATATCACATGTATGCCAGGATCATTTTCTCATACATGTGATGACAAATAGTGAAGCATCATTTATTACAAGCCAGGTGTCAAATATAAATAAGTCTTACATCGCAAATGTCTCAATGGACACTAATGCTTCATCACAAGTAAATAAACTAGCAGCGGAATATTATTCTTTGGGGCTCCATCACAGGCATTGCCCGGGGGTCTTCATGAACCTAAAAACCTTCCTTGGGTCCAAAATCTTGGTCATTATACACCACCTCATTATCTTGACCTGAGCAGCAATATAAACCAACAAATATGCAAGGTTGAGTACCAATGGTACTCAGCAAGTGTGGGAAAATTTTATCATGCATGGCTAGAACAAGGAGAGGTTGAACTCATGGTTAAGGCACTACGCAATTAACACCTATCACCTTAGCTTATTAAGCACCTACATTACTACAGAGGTAAAATGGTCCCAATCTCCCAACCCATTATCATAATCCAATAACCATAACATCATTTCCAATGTTAAGCTCCTCGCTTAACTTCCAAAACCATCATTCCTCTAATCATGAATAAGTCCAGGCCGCTCTTAACCGTGAGCACGGCTGTCAAGACAGTTTTGACTCTGCAGAGTTTGTACCACTGTACCCACAAGTAGTGATTTCATCCCCCGTTGCCGGGTGGACTAAAAGAACCTCCATTATGCCAGTGGCTACGATCCACATTCACACTTCCCAGGTGTGCAGCCAGGAGATCACTACGAAGCCTTTACAAAGGGATTCCCGACGAGCGTGGGCCCACTAAGGTTTCACCCCTAACAGCATACAAGAGGCTCCAACCCCGCTGCAGTGGCCCCCTCTTGAGCCTTGCGGTTCATATGGTAGTCCAGCTGACACCTACTCCCCGCACCATCCAACACACCCATACTACGCCGGGGATACACCTAATTAATTGGCCAAGCTGCCCCATCTCAGCATGTGGTTGGCACTGTAAAGCCGGGTTACATGCTCCATGAACCGGTCCTTAGGATCCAGGCAAGTACTAAACACAAACCCAAGTCTCGTGCACCCAGCACACAACCAAAACATCCAACTTGCCTTGATCCCGACCTCTACATAACTCACAATGTCTCATTCAAGAGTATGGTATAATAAACTGATGATCTCATATCCCAAATATCCCATTCTAAGCATGGCTAAGCATATGCATGTAAATAAATGACATGACAAAATAAATCCCAACCCAAGCTTCAAGGAAACAAGGTAATGCAATTCTAGGGAAACTTCCTAGCATGGGTTTCATATTTCATTTGACAATGCAAATAATTCTATCTACACATCCTAGCATAGGATCAAAGTGGTCAAGGACACTTGCCTCCTTCTTGCTGCTCTTGAAATTGGTAGTCCTGATCTTGGAAAGGGTTAACTTGCTCTTGAGCAGGTTCTACTTCATACCATCACACATAGCAAAAGAAGAACAAAAATCATAAGACATAGTTCACACTTCTTACTTCATACAAACCACACATTCATATTTATAAAAGTTCTTTACCATTATATATGTTGTGGTTACTTTATGTGTGTTGAGTTGTGGCTTGCATGCACTTTTAACCATGTGTATATGATTCCTACTTTTGTGTCCACCTTTATACTTACATACTATTTATATGGGTTTCCAATAAATCTCTTATATTCAACTACTTCACCTTTTTACTACAAAGTGTGTATGAAAAGTATTATTCTTCCCCATATGTGCTTTCATAACTTCTATCAACCCTAAACTGAATTCTTTGTATTTTAGAAACTCCATTTATCATTTACTAGTTGCTATATTTTCAGATTTATATTCCTATGCATAATTGTGTATTTTATTATTAAATTAGTAATACACATCACCTAAACAGATTAGGTTCTGGTCCTAAATAATTTAAAATCATATTTTGACCTTGGCTTATGATGTAGACCATTTCATAATTATTTTCCCTATTTTTTCTATAACTATTCTTTACTTAAAAATGTGTCCCTATACTAATAAATGTGAATAATAGATGAAACAGATTCATTTCAGCCCAAAAATATATTTTTATCTTACTCCAAAGTTTTCTAAGTACTGAGAAAGTTTTTAATTAATTTTGACAATTATGTTTGTCCCACTTTTTAATTTTTAAACACTAGTTACATATTCAATTTTCTAAATTAATTACTAAACAGGGTTAAAATAATAAATTCACCCCATTACAGGGTCTATAATATTATTTTCATAATTTCCAGGGGTCTAGCTACACTTATCAGAGGTGTTTTTCCTAATTTTTATTAAGTCCAGGGGCTAAAACTGATTTTTAAATGAATTTACATGATTTTCTGGAGTTCCAGGGGCTAGATCTGAAGTTTCCGGGGCTAGCTCTCAATTCCAGAGAACCCCAGGGGGTAGCACGTAAGAATTCCAGTCTTTATAATGCGGGGCTGACGTGGACCGTCCGATTTTAAACCGACGGCTGAGATTATAACATCGAACCGGTACGCGGGGTTTTAAAGTCTACCGTGCGATTTAAAATAAACGGCGCACAAGCGGCCACGTCGCTCTGATCGAGCGCGGGCGGCGCTGCCGGCGGCGCACGGCGGCGGGAAGCGGCGATCTCGCCGGAAAGTTTCGGATCCTCGAGAATTCTGCCTAGAACTGTGATCTTATGGCCTAGATCGGTAGAGGGGAGGTCAGGGATCTCACCTCGGGGGTTTTCTCGAGCTCGGGGGTCCTGGAAAGTGATCGGCGGCGAGGTCCGAGGCAAAACCACGGCGAAGCTCGTCGGCGCTGCGTTTACACCGTAACTCTCCGAGTTTTCTGCACCTGCAAAGTTCCCCGGAGGCGGTGGATCAAGACCAGCGAGTTAGATCAGAGTTTCCGAGCTTAGATCGGCCAGAATTCACCGGCGAAGTCTCGGTGCTCACCGGAGTAAAAATCGGCGATCGCGTGGGAAAAACTGATCGGAGCTGGGGTTTTTATAGCCGGGGGAGGGCGGTGGGTCAGTTGTGATCGAGTTGGATTCTTCTGGGACCGGAATTCGGGCTGCGGGACGGGTTTTCCGATCGGTTAAGATCGCGCGCGCTCGGGGAAAAGTCCGGGGTCGCGGGGTTAGGGATGACAGGTGGGTCCCACCCGTCTGTGAGAGGCAGCGCGGCGCGCGCGGGGGCGGGCTGGCGCGGGGAAGCTGGGCCGACTGGCGGGTTTCGGCCCACTGGCCGGTTTTTTTCCCGTTTCTCTTTTTCTTTTTCCATTTCTTTTCTGTTTTGAGTATATTTTGAATTCCAGTTTGAATTTGAATTTTTGCAAAACATGCAACACGTCCAAAAATTTTTAAATTCCCCTCTGAACATGGTTTAGTGTTTTGAATCAAAATTTTGGGGTGTTACATCAAGGTTCTAGCAGAAGTTACATGAAACCATGGGGACCCACCTGAATTTCAGCTTTGCGTACCATCCACAGACCGATGGGCAGGACGAAAGAACCAATAAGATCCTTGAGGACATGTTGAGAGTTTGTGCACTCAAGAATAACAGGAGTTGGGACAAGAATTTACCATATGCTGAGTTCTCCTATAACAACAGCTATTAGGCTAGTATGAAGGTGTCACCCTTCGAGGTGTTGTATGGGAGGAAGTGCAGAACTCCATTGTTTTAGAATCAAACTGGAGAAAGCAAAGTATTTGGGCCAAAAGTGCTACAAGATGCCGAGGCGAAAGTGAGAGAAATCTGCAACAACTTGAGAATAGCTCAGACCATATTTTAGAGCTATGCGGATATATGAAGAAGAGAGCTCACCTTCAATGTAGGGGACTACGTTTATCTTAAAGTGTCTCCTATCACAGGGCTTCGTCGATTCAAAGTGAAAGGGAAACTATCACCTCGGTATATCGGACCTTTCCAAATTATAAAGAGGAAAGGAGAAGTTGCATACCCGTTGGAATTACCGGCTCGTCTATCGGATGTGCACGATGTGTTCCATGTGTCACAACTCAAGAAATGCTTAAGAACACTCGAAGATAGGTTACCAATGAATGAGATAGACATCCGAGAAGATCTTTCATATGCTGAACACCCGGTCAAGATTCTTGAGACGATGGAACGCATCACAAGGAACAAGAGAATCCAAATTTGCAAAGTGCAGCGGAAGCATCACTCGGAAGAAGAAGCCACATGGGAGAGAGAAGACGAACTCAAGGCACAGTTTTCGGATCTATTCCCCTAGGGTCACCAATCTCGAGGACGAGATTTCTTTTAAGGGGGTAGAGTTGTAACATCCCAAAAATTTGAAAATTCAAATTTCAATCAAATAGACGTAATGCATGTTGAAGAGAAATTGAAATTCAAACTGGAATTCGAATTTGAAGGCAGAACAGAAAAGAAAAAGGGAAAGAAAAGGAAGAATTGCCACTGGGCTGAAACCCACCCGAACCAGCCCACCAGCCCGCAGCCTTTTTCCCCCTCTTCCTCCCACTGACGTACCGACCCGACCTGTCAGGCCGTCGTCTTCCTCAACCGCCGCCCATCTCTTCCCGCGTTGAGCCTCTCGCGCCCGCCACCTCTGAATTCCACGCACGCACGCCCACGTTCTCCGGGCCGCTCGGTTCAGCATGATGTCAACCGACCCCGCTACCCCCTCGTCCATTTAAACATCGAAGTTCGCCGGTTTCCCTCCCCGCTCGACCCACTTTCATTCCTGGTGAGAACCGAAGCTTCCGCCGCTGTTTTCTTTCGACTTTCTTCCGGTTTCTTTGATCTAACATGCGTGTCACGTTCCACCACCGTCGGGGAGGCTTGTAGGTGAAGGATACTCCTTGTGTCGCGCTGTAACCATCGCTCCAACGAGCACCGCCGAGCTCCACCTCACGACACTGTTGCCGAGCAGCTTCTGGTCGCCTCGGGATCACGAAAACCCCACTGGTGAGCTCCCCTATCACCACTCTACCAATTTATGCCGTGAGGGCGAAGATCCGAGACCTCACCGGCGATATCGCTGTCTCCGCCGCCGTGCGCCGCTGCGCGCACGAGCTGGCTCTGGCCAGGGCGACATGGCCCTCTAGGGCCCGTCCATCTTAAATCCGACGATTGGAAACAGAAGCCCGCGTACCCCTTCGCGATCTAATCTCGGCCTCTCATTTAGAATCGGACGGCCCACATCGATCCCAAGTTGTAATCGCCGGGAATCTTACGCACTACCCCCTGGGACTCTCGAAAAACACGAGCTAGCCCCGGGATCTTTTGATCTAACCCCTGGAATTCCTAAAAACTATGCAAACATGTGTACAATGCTGATCTAGCCCCTGAATAATTAGAAAATTAGGAAAACCTCTCTGTTTTGCATAGTTAGACCCTTGAAAATTTAGAAAAATAAGAATTTGGACTCTGCAGTGGTGTGTATTTACACTTCAGTCCCTGTATAACACTTGATTTAGGAAATTAAACATTTGAATAGGATTTAAATTCAAATAGGGGTGCAAACACATATGCAAATTCAATTTAAATTACCCTAGCCCTTTGAAAACTTGTAGAACAGTTTGAAATATGAATTTAGATGGAAAACGAATTCTGAAATTGCAATGTAGTTTCCGTTTTTATTTCTGAAATACACTCTTTAGGCATAAAACAATTCTAAAATGTATGCAAAAATAAATCTAAAATAACCTAAACAATTTGGAAGCCTGTAAATGCTTTGTTTGATATTCCTGAGCAATATATATTCTGTGCATGTATTTATTTTGCTGTTTGTAATTCTAAAATTTACTTTTAGGAATAGAAATAAATCTGAATATATGAGAAAAATATATATGCACTTAGGAAATGTCATACAAAGTCATAGAACATAAAATTTAAAGTTGAAAGTTGATTAGGAAGGCGGAAATCCTGTTTAGGGTTGGAATATACATTTTCATGCAAATTTTGTAGCTAAGAAGTGCAGCATTTAATATAGAAACTTGTTTAAAGTGGCAATTCATATTAGGTGTGTATTTAAAATCTGAATATCAAATTCAGAAACAGTATGTATGTTTAAAAAGTGTATGTATGCATAGGAACAACCCATCTACGGTGAAAACGGCTAAAAGCAAAGTTTAGATGTGATATATATGCACACATACAAACCAGGTTTTGTTTAATAAGTTATAGGAGACTAAAAAGAAGAATTTCACCATGAGACACAAAAGAGGATTATATATATGTAGACTTTAGAATTTTTAGACTAAACAAATAAAATGAACCAAGGTGTATGTATGTATGACTTGCATGAGTGTATGTGCGGATGATTGCTTAGGAAATGCTGTTTTCTTTTGCTATGTGTATGTGGCACGAGTAGAACCAGCCCCAGAGCCGGTTCTCACCTTCCAAGATCAAGACTTCCCATTTCCGGAGCAGTACGAAGAAGGCAAGTGTCCTTGACCACTTTGATCCTAAGTTAGGATGTGTAGTTAGAATTATTTGCATTGTCAATTGAATTATGAAACCCATGCTAGGAAGTTTCCCTAGATTTTCATTATCTTTCTTGTAGCCTGGGTTGGGAGTTATTTTATTATGTCATTCATTTATACTACTCATGCTTAGCCATGCTTAAAATTGGATAAATGGGATATGAGATCATCACCTAGATTATTTACCCTTGAATGAAATATTATGAATTATGTAAAGGTAGAGATCTAGGCAAGTTAGATGCTTTGGTTGGTGCTGCATGCACGAGACTCTGGTTTGTGTTTAGTGCTTGCCTGGATCCTAAGGACCGGTTCATGGAGCATGTAACCTGGCTTTACCGTGCCAACCACATGCTGAGATGGGGCGGCTTGGCCAATTAATTAGGTGTATTTCTGACGTAGTGATAGAGACGAAGGTGCCCCATCTTTCGATGAGATGGTAACTATCGTTTTTGGTGGAGTAGACTTTGGCGATCCGACTACGAACGTGTAAAGACGTCGCGCCTTAGCAATCGCTAAACCAACTCCAAAAGGTTATTGACCAGGCCAGAGCACGATCAACCTGAACACGAGGGTCTATTTCCTGCAGGCAAACGAAGAACAAGCAAGAAACTGGGATTGCAATCTGGATATTGTGAATTCAAGAAGAAAACTTTATTGATGAGAGTGAGGTTCTGAAACGTCTTGGTCTGGTCGTTGGACACAAATGAGGTACGCGAGTTGCAGCTGTGGCAAACTTTAATCTAAACAAAACCTGCCCTCTCAAGGAGCTCTTGGCCTACTTAAATAGGGGAGAGAAGAGGGAAGTTCGTCCAGCAACAAGGGTAGGACGTGATCTCCCTTATTACCTTCCTTTTTCTGAGATAGACTACCTTTTAATAGGGAAAGAAAGAGGAAAATCCATCCAGCAGTAGCAAGGATATGATTTCTTCTATTTCTTTCCTCATTATAGCACATCTATCTTTAAATGGGGGAAGAAAGGAGGAAATTTCGTCCAGCAGCAAAGTTGGACGAGATTTCCCTTATTTCTTTCCTTATTTGTCTAAATCTCTTAAATGACCCCAGCCTAAAGATTTGGTACACAGTACGCTATTCATCCACTTGACTTTATTCTGATCCACCAGCTTGTATATTTCTTCCATGTCCGTGTATGTCATCAAGGTGGCTTCAAAGTGCTGAAAACTCCACTAGAAACTCCGTTCTGGTTCCTTTCTCACGCGCCTTCATCTCCCTACTTGATGATGCTCCCATGTTCATTCCTCTTGTCCATGCTAGGCCCTTCATTTGTAAGAAACACAAATGTATCCAATTTAGGCAGCATCATATTCTCATAAATATTAGAAACATTACCAAGAAACGAAAGTACCTGATAATTTAACTGGCGTGTGCGAGCTCTAGTAATTGGTCTCATATGTGTGGTAGCAGGGGCTATGGGTGTAACTATGGTAGTGATGTCCTCATCATCCTCCCCTTCTTGAATTGAAGTCGTCCTTGACGAAAGCACATCTTCCTCACCCAAATAAGGTTTCAAATCTGCAATGCTAAAAGTGGGACTAATCCCAAAGTCCGCAGATAGCTCAAGTTTATATGCATTATCATTTATTTTATTTAACACCTTAAAAGGACCATCAGCACGTGGCATTAGCTTTGATTTGCGCAAATCAGGAAACCTATCTTTTCGTAAATGTAACCAAATAAGATCTATTGGTTCAAACACAATATGTTTTCTACGCCACCAAGTTTGTATTTAGCATTCATGCGCTCAATGTTTTCCTTAGTTAACTCATGCATATTTAAGATCAATTCGGCATGTTGTTTAGCATCAAAATTAACCTTCTCCGAAGATGGAAGAGGCAACAAATCAATAGGTGCACGAGGTAGGAAACTATACACAATTTCAAAAGGGCACATCTTAGTAGTAGAATGCTGCGAACGATTATAAGCAAATTCAAAATGAGGCAAGCATTCTTCCCACATTTTTAGGTTATTCTTCAAAACAACCTAAGCATAGTAGACAATGTTCTATTGACTACTTCAGTTTGACCATCAGTTTGGGGGTGACATGTAGTACTAAAAAATAGGTTAGTCCCCAACTTAGCCCATAAACATCTCCAAAAGTGGCTAAGAAATTTAGTGTCACAGTCTGAAACAATTGTATTTGACACACCATGTAAACGAATAATTTCACGAAAGAACAAATCAGCAACATTAGTAGCATCCTCGCTTTTATGAATGGTATAAAGTGTGCTATTTTCGAAAATCTATCCACGACATGCTATCCCTCACCTTCTTTGTTCTAGATAACCCTAAAATAAAGTCCATGGAGATGTCCCCCCATGGAACACTAGGTACAAGCAAAGGCATATATAAACCATGAGGATTGAGTCATGACTTAGTTTTTTGACATGTAGTACAGCGAGCAACAAAACGCTCAATATCTCGTCTCATCTTTGGCCAAAAGAAATGTGTAGCAAGTATGTCCTCCGTTTTCTTCACGCCGAAGTGTCCCATTAACCCTCCTCCATGTGCCTCCTGCAACAACAAAAGACGAACGGAGCTAGCTGGAATGCATAGCTTGTTAGCACGAAACACAAATTCATCATTACAGACAAACTTGTTTCATGTTCTTTCTTCCTTACAATTCTGCATTACATCTTTAAATTCAGCATTATGCAAATATTGATCTTTGATGGTCTCCAAACCAAATATTTTAAATTCAAATTGTGAAAGCATAGTATAACGTCGAGACAATGCATCAGCAATAACATTTTCTTTACCCTTCTTGTGTTTAATGACATAAGGGAGTCAATGAATTCAACCCATTTGGGATGTCTACGGTTCAGTTTTGCTTGACTTTTAATGTGTTTCAAAGATTCATGATCATAATGTATAACAAATTATTTGGGCCATAAATAATGTTGCCATATTTCCAAAGTCCGAACAAGAGCATATAATTCCTTATCATAAGTAGAATAATTCAGACTAGGCCCACTCAATTTTTCAGAAAAGTATGCCACAGGTTTACCATTTTGTAATAACACACCTCCTAATCCAATTCCACTAGCATCACATTCAAGTTTAAAAGTCTTATTAAAATCAGGAAGTTAGAGTAAAGGAGCATGTGTCAACTTATCTTTCAATACCGTGAAGTCTTCTTCCTGTGTGGTACCCCAAACAAAAGGCACATCCTTCTTTGTAAGCTCATTGAGAGGTGCAGCAATGATGCTGAAATCTCTCACAAAACGCCTGTAGAAACCAGCAAGACCAAGAAAACTCCTCACTTGTATGACCGTTTTGGGCTGCGGCCAACTCTCAGTTGCTTCAACCTTGGCTTTATCAACTTCAATTCCCTGTGGAGTAATAACATAGGCAAGAAAAGATACTCGGTCGGTGCAAAAGGTGCACTTCCCAAGGTTACCAAACAAACATGCATCACGTAGAGCAATAAAAATCGCACGTAAATGTTCCAAATGTTCCTCCAAAGTTCTACTATAAATCAGTATATCATCAAAATAGACTACCACAAATCGTCCAATGAAAGCACGTAAAACTTCATTCATTAATCTCATGAATGTGCTAGATGCATTAGTTAACCCAAAAGGCATGACTAATCACTCATATAAGCCAAACTTTGTTTTAAATGCTGTTTTCCATTCATCTCCCAATTTCATATGAATTTGATGGTATCCACTACGCAAATCAACTTTGGAGAATATGGTAGAGCCACTTAATTCATCAAGCATATCATCGAGCCTAGGAATAGGATGACGATATCGAATAGCAATATTATTAATGGCTCTATAATCAACGCACATACGAGATGTACCATCCTTTTTTGGTACTAGTATAACAGGAACAGCACAAGGACTAAGGGATTCACGTATATAACCTTTGTCGAGTAGCTCCTGAACTTGATGCGTAATCTCCTTCATCTCATCAGGATTGGTACGGTATGGCGCATGATTGGGCAGCGAGGCACCGGGAATTAAGGATTGGTACCCGACAAGGTGTGCCGCCCCAGGACACCTCGGGTAGTAGAGGCCGTGGTCGAGAGTCCCCACAACATAGCGGATAATCCTCTACACAGCCTGCTGGTACTCTGTCGTTGGTCGCTGCATGAACCGACTGACGTATCCGACAGAGAATGCCCTGTCCGGCCGTGTGTGGGCGAGGTAGCGAAGGCTCCCCACAAGATGCCGATACTGCGTGGCGTCCACCTCCTCTGTCGTGCTGTTGCAGCTCAGTTTCAGCCTCTCCTCTATGGGAGTGAGATCTGGGTTGCAGTCTGTGAGCCCAGCCAGCTCAACAATACGCTTGGCGTAGGCAGTTTGTCGAAGCATGATCCCGGAGTCGGTCTACTGCACCTCGATCCCCAGGTAGAAGGAGAGAGATCATAGGTCACTCATCTGAAAGATGGCTTTCATCGCTTTCTTGAACGCTGCCACCTCCACATCCTTGGTGCCGGTGATCACCAAGTCGTCGATGTAGACACCCACCAGTAGGGCATTTCCTCCATTGCCCTGCCGGTAGATGGCCGTCTCGTGCGGGCTTTGCTCGAAGCCCATCCCCTTGAGTGTGGAGTCCAACTTGGCATTCCACGCCCTTGGTGCCTGCCGCAGGCCATAGAGGGCCTTGCGCAGACGCAACACCTTGCCCTCCTTGCTAGGAATCGTAAATCCCGGCGGCTGGTGCACATAGACCTCCTCCTTTAAACCACCGTTAAGAAACACCGACTTGACATTCATGTGCTGAACCAGCCAGCCTCCCTGAGCAGCCAGCGCAAGGAGGAGTTGCACAGATTCCATCCACACCACAGGAGCAAAGGCATTGTCGAAGTCGATCCCCTCCTGTTGCACGAAAACGCATGCCACCAAGCGAGCCTTGTGCTTGACGATGGCACCGGCTTCATCCCTCTTCAGCTTGAACACCCACTTAAGGGTGATCGCGCGGTGACCATGAGGGAGGTCAGCAAGCTCCCAGGTGTCGCTGTTCTCAACCGCATCCATCTCCGACTGCATCACGACACGCCATGCCGCGTGTCTCTCAGCCTCCACGAAAGACCAAGGCTCACCGTCATCGCACGCAAGATGCAACTGCGCCTCTAGATCGCGAGGGACCAGTCCCTGCACTGACTGGTCACCGAGAAGATCCTCCATCGTACGATACCGAAACGGCTCGCCGTCATGGTACGCGTCGATGCGCTCCTCATCGCGGGAGAGAGGAGTAACGAACTCCATCGGTTTGTGCTCGACAAGAACTGGTGTCGGAGTGGACATACCCGGAGGGATGGCAGTCGGTGCTGGAGTGCATGGGGTCACCGGATGTGGTGGTGGAGAGGTCATCGTAGCCGAGGTCGTGACTGGGGAGCGTGGCGCTGAAGTCGATGGAGAAGAGCTGCCTACTACCCCAGTTCCCATGAAGTGGACGTACTCGACGATGAAGTTGTCACACGTCGGAGTCGAGCCGTCGTCTACCACCTTGTCCCATGCCCATCCTCGTCCTTCATTGAACTACATCACGTGCCGTGCGCACACGCTGTGTTCCTGGGTCGAGAATGCGGTAGGCCTTTGAGCCCTCCGTGTAGCCGATGAACAGCCCTGGAGTGCTCCTGTCGTCGAGCTTGCTGATGTGGCCAAGCTCCTTGGCAAACGCGAGGCAGCCGAAGACACGTAGGTGAGAGACTGTCGGCTTGCGCCCATGCCAAGCCTCGTACGGCGTCGTGCCGTTGAGAGCCTTGGTGGGCGAGCGGTTGAGGATGTAGACCGCCGTCACCACTGCCTCTCCCTAGAACATAGCCAGCATTCCCCTCTGCTTGAAGAGAGCCCGAGCCATCCCCACAACCGTCTGGTTGTGTCGCTCAACGATGCCGTTCTGCTGCAAGCTATACGGCGCGGAGTAGTGGCGCTGAACACCCTCATCCATGCAGTACGACGCGAATTCAGCCGTCGTGAATTCGCCGCTGTTGTCGGTGCGCAGCACGCGCAGCTTGCGGCTGCACTCCGCCTCCGCAATGGCCTGCGCGCGCCTGATGGCGTTCACAGCCTCTCCCGTGCTGCCGAGGACCATAACCCACATGTAGCGGGAGAGGTCATTGACAAGCAGCAGGAAGTAACGTCGTCCTCCCGGTGTAGCCGTGCACGAGGTCGAGCCGCTCCTTGTCTTAGAAGCTTGAGTGCTGGGGAAAGGGGAGCCGCCTCTGCTTTGTCACTACGCAGACATTGCAGAACTGCTCCACATGGTCAAGGCACGGCAGACCCCGTACCATCTCCTTGGCACTGAGCCGCTTCAGGGCCTTGAAGTGAAGGTGCCCAAAGTGCTCATGCCACTGCCACGCCTCGTCATCCCGGCAAGTAGCAAGGTAGAGAGCTTGTGCTACCTGCACGTTAAGGACGTAGAGTCAATTGGTGTCTTTGGTTACCTTGGTAAGAAGGCGACGATGGCGATCCCAAATCCTCATGACTCCGTCCTTGATCTCCACGCGTGAACCGTTCTCATCCAGTTGGCCCAGGCTGATGATAGAGTTCCTCAACGCGGGGATGTAGTAGACTCCGACGAGCATCCTGTGCTCACCAGACTCGGCGGTGAGGATGACGGAGCCTCGAACATTGGGGTCAAACTCAGTGAAGAACTCCCGTCGACCAGTCATGTTATGGGTGGCGCCGGTGTCGAGGCACCACCCGTCAGTCTTGTCGTTGCTGGAGCCGTCACCGAGAAAGGCGTGTGCTCTCAGCTCATCGATGTAGAGGAGAGCCGCTGCGGCCGATGCCACTGGAGGTGGCTCGATGCTTCCGTGCGCCAGGAGCAGAGTCGGCTCCTCCTCCTCCACCTGTGTGGCGTGGGCCTGGCCACATCGTTGCTGCCGACACTCCGTGGACCAATGACCAAGCTTGCCACAGTTGTGGCAGGTGTCGTCTCGTGCTGGCTTCCGGTTGCCGGCGGCGCCGCCCTGGGCGCCTCTGTGGGCGCCACCCTCGGCACGTCTCTGCGCCCCGGCTTGGGCACCTGTGACACCCTTATTTTTTATTTCTGCATGTATTCATGTTTCATGTAGAGAAAACATTCAAAATAAGTAGAAATAGAGAAAATATTAAAAAGATAGCCAAAAAAAGAGCCAAATCCGGTTCACAGAGAGCACCGAAGACAACTCCTGCGGCCCGCTGACCACATGGCACATTCGGAGCTCATCTCCGCAAAGGGGGAGAGATCCGCCGCTAAACTGGCTACGTGGCAGGCTCGGGGCTCATCCTCGTAAAAGGGGGAGAGGTCCAACCCTATGGGACACGTGTCGTCTTCGGAGCTAGTCGCTGTGAAAAAGAGAGGACCCGCCGTGCGGGACACGTGTCGCTCTCGGAACTCACTTCCGAGAGGTCCGGCTCGCCAGACACGAGTCGCTCTCGGAGCTTACCTCCGAGAGGTCCGGTCCTACTAGACACATGTCACCTGCGGAGCTTGCCTCCGGGAGGTCCGACACTACCAGACACGTGTCACCTCCGGAGCCCACCTCCGAGAGGTCCGTCGCTGTTGGACACGTGTCAACCTCCGGAGCTCGTCTCTGAGGAGAAAGGAAGTCTGGCGCTGCTTGACACGTGGCATTCTCAGAGCTCACCTCCGAAGAGAGGGGAGGTCCGGAATTGACACATGGCACACTCGGAGCCACCTCCAAAGAGAGGGGAGGTCCGGCACTGACACGTGGCGTACGCGGAGCTCGCCTCTGGAGAGAGGAAGGTTCCCGCCTGCCAGGACGCGGGGCGCACGCGGAGCTCGCCTCTGAGAAAGAGGGAGGTCTCGCCCGCCTGACACGCGACAAAACCGGAGCTTGTCTCTGCGGAAAAGGGGCCCAGGTTCCCGCAGGACACATGGAGCCTCCGGAGCTCATCACTGCAGAGGTAACGAGATTTGAAGCGGTTTTTCTTCTGTACGCGTGGGAATCCCCGGTACTGAGGAAACCAACACGAATTCCACGTTGCTACCGCACCAAATCAATTGAAGATAAGTTGTTAAGATTCAAAAACAATTTGAATAGAACTCTTATTCGAATTCCGATCAGATTAGGACTCTTCTCTTCCCGATTATAAATAGAACCCGGAACAACCCCTTGGTCGTAACATCTTTTATAAAGCCGACAACTTAGAAGCCCTAGCCCCAAACTCGCCGAGCTAAAACCCTTCGCCGAAGTTTGAGCACCAGAGAGACCGCCGACGAGCCCAGACACGATTGCCATCGCCGGAGGAGAGCCGACGATATGTTTTGCTAGAGGAAGGACCGAAGGAAGTAAGGTAGGTCTCCATTACCACCTTACGATATCATCGCGTTTTCTTTGCATCTGTTATTTGATCCTTTCAAACAGAAGCTTTTTCGTGGACAGATCACTGTTGATCGGTTTGATCTAGATCTTGAGTCCAGATCATCACCACGTCCACATTTGATCTTTACACCTCTATTCATCGTAAAACCCCATGAAGGTCTATCAAAACATGCAAGAACACGTACAAACAGATCTAACAAAAATTGCATCATAGCATTAAGCATGCATATGCATCATTGCATCTTAAAGTAGAGTTTGTGCATGATATTGATTGCTGTGAATCTTGTATGTGCGTGATCGTAATTAGAAGGACAAGATCAGGGAGCTATCTACGACGGACTACAACAGCAAGAATTTGAGCAACCAGAGCCGCAAGAACAAGGTAAGTGCCCCTTGACCATATTGATCCCATGTTTTTGGAAAACTGTTTTGTTTGCGAAAAGGTGTGTGTGCTTGAGTTAACTTGATGGCAAACCCTTTCATAGGAGTTTACTAGTTTTGTTGACCACCCTTATCGTCGGGAAAGTTATTGAGTCGGGTATAGTTTTTGCTTTTATGATTCGTTGAGTCCATGGGATATGGGAAGCGAGATAGATGTGTCTAGCTAACTGCACTCATAAGAATAATGAGAAAACTGATGTTGTTAATAAACATGAATCGGAGGGAGATCTAGGCAAGCTTGGTTTGTGAATGAGGTAGAATGAGATGGTAGTAACTTGCCGTAGATATGGGGACCGGTTCATGCTAGCCAAGCCAGGATAACAGTACCACCACAAGGCCAAATATGGGTGCGGCTTATCTGACTAATTAGTTAAGTTACTAGATTGTTATGGACCGTGGAAGGCGCGAGGAATGGGAGTCGAGTGAGGACTTCCCTGAGAACTGCATGGCACAAGAGGGGGCCCGTGGGTGGGAGAATTGGAGATTCTAGCCTGCTGGTGAAGTCTTAGTGAGTCCATACATCTAGTAGCCCTTTTGTAAAGGCTATTTTATGATCTCTTGACCATACACCGACGGTTGTGTACTGGTATAATGGAGGTTCTGCAGTCGCCAACAGGTGATGAAATCACAAACTTGTGGGTAAACTGGTGCAAACTATGCAGAGTCTAAAACTATCATGATAGCCGAGCTTACGGTCACGAGCGGCTGGACAACTCACATGATTAGATGGGATGGTTTTTGGGAGGTTATGGTTTTTGGTTATTGGTTGGTTATGGTTTGATTTTCGGGACTGTTGAGTCCAGGTAATGAGATTGGTTCCATGACTGTTGAGTCATGACAATGAGATTTGGTCTCAGAATGAGACGAAATTGAATATGAGATGAAATGGTAGTGAATACGAGATGGTATTCATGAGCAAAGTTGAGAAAGATTAATGTCTGGTTGAGACATGGAAAGGGATGAATCATGATGGAGATATGTTAATGTTTAAATACATGTTAGGATTACATTCACTTAAAGCTAAGTTGATGTTTTCACCGTGTTTTGAGAAATAAACTTTGCTTTCTGCAATGAGCCTTTTTATACCTGTCTTGTTGTAAGCTACATATCATATTTTTCCGCACTTGCTGAGTATATCATGTACTATGAAGACCACGTGGAGTACTAGGAGTGTGATCCCCCGTCAACTTGCCTGTGGGGATGGAGTAGAGATGGAACCGCTGCTGCTGCTTAGATTGCTTCCACACTAGTTAGAAGACTTCCACTGCTAGAATAAAGACTTCCGCTGCTAGAATAAGATTTCCGCTGCTAAGATAAAACTTCTGCTGCTAGAATGAGTCTAAGACTCATGAGACATTGTAATAAACTCTGTTATTCATGGTTATATATATTCTGAATTCAGTTTGTGAAGTATGTGTATGTGTCATGAACATACGGGGCACACATACGCATCAGTCTCGGTTCCGAGAGCTTTCCTCTCAGAACCAGGCGTCATAAGTTGGTATGAGAGCCACGGTTGACAGTAGATCACACGCCTAGATAGGTCAAGTTGCTATCAGAGCTACCACGTTGACTGTAGGACATACCCCTAGACACAGATTGGTATTAACCTACCACGGTTGATCGTAGGTCACACACCTAGATAGAGATCACAGATTGGTATAGATACCACGATTGACCGTAGGACGTAGGCCTAGTAACAGTTTGGTATTAGAAGTCACGTTGACCGTAGGATGTAAGCTTAGGTAAAATGCATAGATTGGCATTGGAACCACCTTGACCATAGGACAAAGTCACAGAGTAGTCACAGATTGGTATCACCCCAAAACCCCATAGGACCGCCATTGAGTAAGCCTTGAATAGGAGTTGTGTGCTGAACTTTTGAGATGATTGCTTGTGATTGTGTGCTTAGTGTGAGTTGTGGGACGTTTCAGCGTTGTCCATATCCACACATAGTAGAGAGGTGTGAGATGCTTCGGCACTTGTTCACATCCTCCTATAGGACGATATACAGTCCATCCACCTTGATGCTAGTTAGGGGGGTCTATCTAACCTTCTGACCTCTATTCTATCTGACTCTCACTCAAGATGGTGAGAGGAAACGCCGGCCGCCAAGGAAGGAACGTCCGTGGCAACCAAGAGGATGGCCACGATGAAGTTCCTGTTAACCCAGGAGCCGGTGAATACAGCCTGGAACAGTTGATGGTCATGTAGAATCAGCTTATGCAAACCATGATACAAACTTTGGCTCAGCTGCAGGCCAACAACAACAACTTCGTTCTAGCACCACCGCCACCACCGCCGGCTCACAACTGACTGGGAGAGTTCATGAGGACTCGACCACCCACTTTTGCTCAATCTAATGATCCCATGGAGGCCGACGATTGGCTGGAGCCCTTGAAGAAGAAGTTTGACATAGTTCAGTACAATGATCGAGAGAAGGTTCTCTTCGCGTCGCACCAACTCATGGGAGCTGCCGCTGACTGGTGGGATGCTCTTTGCAACGCTTATGTCGACCCGGAGACTATTGTAAAACCCCAAAATCCTGTTAAGAGGGGAATTTAAAAATTTTTGGACGTATTGCATGTGTTGCAAAAAATCAAATTCAAACTGGAATTCAAATTAAATTCAAAAGAGAAATGAAAAAGAAAAAGAAAAAGAAAAAAATAAACCTTCCCGGCCAGTGGGCCGAAACCCACCAGCCGGCCCACCCAACCCCCGCGCCAGCCCGCAGCCGCGCGCCCGCGCACCTCTCGCAGACAGGCGGGACCCACCTGTCATCCCCGAGCTCCCGATCGCGCCGACCCCGGACTGTTTCCCGCGCGCGCGCGCGATCGTAACCGACCGGATTTCTGCCCGACTCCCAGTCCCAGAAGACTCCAGCTCGATCTAAACAAACCCGCCGCCCTTTCCCGGCTATAGAAACCCCGACATCTCCCCGTTTTTCCCCACGATCCGCCGTGTTTCCTCCCGGTGAGAACCCGAGCTTCTCCGGCCAATTTCGCTCGATCTCCGGCCAACCTCTACCAGCAAACGGGAGTCGCCCTTCCACCTAAGCACTCGGGACTCAGTCAGGCTCCAGGTGCACCCCCACTGACACCAGCTCCAGCACCGTCCTCATCGATCCCCAGCTTCAGTATACCACCTCTGTTCGCCTCGACAGCGCCCGTTCACTTGACAGTACTGCCGCCGACGTCGTTCCAGTCCTCACCTCTTCCGGCAGTACCTTCTCCACCGGCGCCAGCAGTCTCAGCGGATCCCCCAGCAGCTCCAGCCCCAGCTCCAGCTCCCCCTGCTCCAGCTCTAGCGCCAGCGACCTCCACCTCCAGCAGCTCCGGCGACAGCACCGTCGACGCCGACCGCTTCACCATCGCCAGGAGCGCGCCTGAGTCGTAGGCACTCGACTTCCCTTTTTGGTGTCTTGATGCCAAAGGGGGAGAAGAGTTAGAGTCAGGGGGAGGGTTAGCTCAGTTCTAGGGGGAGTTCTTGGTTTTAGGGGGAGTGTCTATCCTTTTGCTACTTATTGTTATCTATTTGAGATTGCCTGTTATTATTATTTGCTATTATTGTACTCCGGGTGCTACTTTGCGCTTTATTGTTTATTATTTGAGCCTTCGAACCACGTGTGTTGCAATTTGTACTTGTTATATTCCTTTTTGAGCATTGCATTTTAATTCCATTAATTCTATGCTCTACTCGTTGTGTTGTCATCAATCACCAAAAAGGGGGAGATTGAAAGCATCTAGGCCCCCGTGAGGTATGGTTTCGGTGATTAATGACAACCGTTCGTTATCACTAATGAGTTTGTGGATGCGAGGTTTCACGTATATCACATCAAACGTTAATGAACTATCTATTCACACCATCTACTGCTCATTGGATACAAATGGAGACCCCTCAACGATCTATTCTAAGGGGTTATTCGATACTCATGAAGACTAAATAAAGAACTCATACAACGACTCTATTCTATCAAAATTGGCAACACAAGAAGCTTACACTTCATCATAATATCATTTCAAACAAGTGTCAAAGAGGTCACTCAAGAAGATTCCAAAAGATCAACTCAAAACAACTCGAAGCAAACAAGTTGCACTCACCGGATCATCCGATGTCTTGCAAAATGACTACATCGGTCGAGTTTGAGTTGGCAGAAGAAGAAGACCTCAGAGCCCAGTACACACCGGATCATCCGATGTGAAGGAAGTGGCACATCGGTTGATTTCAACAGAAGGATGATTTCTGAGTTATTCTGAAGAAGTACACACCGGATCATCCGATGATGAAGTAAGTGTACATCGGTCAATTTCAACAGAGACATTATTTCTGAACTAATTCTGAAGATCAACTCATCGGATCATCCGATGATGAAGTTGAAGTAACATCGGTCGATTAAAAGATCCAACGGGTATATCCAACGGTCACATCTGACACATGACATCAGCTAATTTGGAATTCGACCGATGCTCAAATAAAGGGGTGCATCGGATCATCCGATGTTCACAGAAAAAGTCTGCCTACTTTTCCAACGGCTATCTCGTGTGGGCTGGCTATAAATACCCCTCCAACCGGCCATTTCGTCAAGTCTTGATCACCAGAGCCTCACTACACATCCTCAAGCATTCAAGACCAAGAGCTACCACTTCCACACCTCAAAACCTCTTGTACTCCAACTATAGGCTAGATTTAGCTAGAGAGAAGCTTGTGTGCGTCCATTCTTGGTGATTGGAATCTCTAGACTAGTGAGAGAGAGTGTCTTGGTGACTTCTCTCACCTTGTAATAGTTGGAGGAAGGAGAGATCGCTCCGGAGCTTACCTAGGCATTTGTGGAAGCCCGGAGGATCACCATTGTACAAGACTTGAGCTCCACCTTGCCGGAGAAGGCGAACGGAGAAAGATAGTGGATTCCCTTGTCTTGGTGACTTGGGAGTGGCTATACCCTTTGGTGGGTGCCACAACGTGGATGTAGGTAGATCTTTGTGATCTTACCGAACCACGGGAATAATCGCCGTGTCTCCGAGTCTCCGCGGGAGTTTGCATCTCTCTCCTCACCCTTTTACTATTACGCATTTACTATTCCGCACTTAATACTCTTGCTTGCGTAGTTAATTCGCATAGGGAATTGGGCTTCAACCATTAAGTTTTAAATTGCTCTAAAATTTGAAAAAGCCCAATTCACCCCCCTCTTGGGCGTTTCGATCCTTACAATTGGTATCAGAGCAAGGTTGCTCATTGGATCATTCTAGCTTCGCCGCTAGAGAGCGAAAATGGCCAAGAATGGGGGTTCGGTTCCTACCTTCGAGGGCAAGAATTTTGCTTATTGGAAAGCACGCATGCGCGCTTACCTTGAGGCAATTGCTCCCGAAGTGTGGGAAGCGACCCATGTGGGGTTTGGAAATCTTGACTATGTTGGTGACCAATTAAAATGGGATGCTAAGGCTAGAAATGCCATATATGAATGCATTAGTCAAGATGTCTTTGCTAGGATTGCTAGTAAGGAAAAAGCATGTGAAATTTGGGCATGTCTAATTGAAATACATGAGGGCTCATCTCGTGTTAAAGAACTCAAATATCACATGCTTAAATCAAAATATGATGAATTTAAGATGTTTCCTCATGAGAATGTTAACCAAATGTTTTCTCGTTTAAATGTGCTCATTGAGGAAATTAACGCACTTGACATTGCTTCTCTTGGCAAGGGACTTATCAATCGCAAGATCCTCATGCTTCTACCCAAGCCCAAGTACAACATTATCAATTCAATGCTCCAAAAAGAGTCACTAGACAACATTGAAGTTTCAGAGCTCATTGGAGAAATCCATGCTCATGAGATGAGCGTACTTGGAATGATGGAGGAATCATCATCAAAAACCATTGCTCTCAAGGCTTCAACCAAGAAGACAACTCCCAAGAAGAAGAAAGTGGTTGAGCCTAGCTCAAGTGAAGAAGAGCAAGAAACAAGCGAGGATGATGATGATGAGCTTGCTTTGATGATGAGGAAAGTCTCACGCCTCAACTCCAAGATTGCAAAGAAGGGATACTCTTATGATCCCAAGAAGAAAGCCTTCTTGCCAAGAAAAGATGAAAACAAGACGTGCTACAATTGTGGTGATCTAGGCCACATATCATATGATTGTCCAAGACCGGACAAAAGGAAGGACAATGGCAAACATCACAAGCTAGAAGAAAGTGATGATGAAGAGGAGGTCAAGCCCAAGCGCTCTTTTGGAAAGAAGAAATTTGACAAAGGCAAGAAAACCAATCTCTTTCCAAAGAAGAGAAGAGGACCTCAAAAGGTCTTCATGTGTGAAGCCAATGAGTGGATCACGGATGAAGAGTCAAGCGACGAAGATAGTGAAGATGAAGAAAACTTGGCGGGCCTCGCCATCGTCAACAAGGATGACTCACCTCTTCGTCCACCTCCTATGTGCCTAATGGCGAAAGGTAACTCAAAGGTATGTGAAGATTCTAGCGATGATGATGATGAGCTTTCACCCGATGAGTTAGCATCTATGATTAATGAATATCATGCCATTATAAAAAGGGAAAAGGCTAAGGTTAAGGCTCTTGAGCTAGCTCGTGCTAAGCTTGAAAGTGCTAACCTCGATTTGCATGACAAGTATGCAACCATACTTAAAGAGCATGACACGCTCAAATCAAACGTCAAGCAAATCGAGGAGGAGAATGCTCAAATCAAGCTTGAGTATCATGAGCTTGACTTAGCTAACTTAGCACTCTTGGCAAAGCACAATGAGTTGGTTCAAGAACATGAAGTGCTTAACCTTGCTTATGAAGCAATTGAACTTAAATTGAAAAACACAAAGAAAGAAACCCTTGATGGCAAAATATCATCTAATTCACATGCCACTAATATTTTGGATAAGTCTTTGCCTTTGAAAGCAAGCCCTAGGGAGAAGGAGCTAATGGACGAAATTGAAAGTCTTCGCACTAGTGTGGCAAGACTCTCTAAGGGGGAGGACAAGCACAAGGAAATCCTCTACCAACAAGCTAAAGGCTTCAACAAGAGGGGACTTGGATCCTTCTCGGTGCCCAACAAAGGAAAGATGCCCTCACCGGAGCTTAGGACAAGCTTCATCAAGGAAGTTGGTTCCTATTGCCAACATTGTGAGGTCACCGGACATCACACGAGGGAGTGTCCTCTTCCCAACCGTCCTTCTCCAAAATTGCCTCCTAACTACAAATCTACTTTCAATGATTATCACTATCTATTGAGCAAAGTAGGTGGAAAGGTGAAGGCAAGGTTCATCGGCAAAGACATCAAGGGCATGAAGGGGAAGCTCCCCAAGCAACTTTGGGTCCCAAAATCACTTGTATCACACATACAAGGACCTAAGTTGGCTTGGGTTCCTAAACTCAAAAACTAACTTCATGTGTGTAGGTGAACTACAAAGCCGGAGGAAAGCATTGGGTACTCGATAGTGGGTGCACTCAACATATGACCGGCAATGATGGTATGTTCACCTCCATAGAGAACCCCGGCAATCATGAACAAGTCACCTTTGGTGATAACTCAAAGGGGAAGGTAATTGGTTTGGGTAAAATTGCTATTTCTCATGATTTGTCTATCTCTAATGTGCTTTACGTTAAGTCTCTTAGTTTCAATTTACTTTCTATTGCACAATTATGTGATCTTGGACTAACGTGCACATTTGACAAGAATGGTGTTGTGGTGACTAGTGAATCAAGCAAAGAACTAATATTCAAAGGTTTTCGGCATGGACATCTTTACTTGGTGGACATCTCCAACAAGGATGCTAGCTTGACCACTTGTCTTTTCACCAAGACAAGTTTGGGATGGCTATGGCATCGGCGCATTGCTCACATTGGGATGAGCAAGCTCAAGAAGTCATTCAAGCTTGGGATGGTGACCGGCGTGAAGGATGTCACATTTGAGAAGAACAAGCTTTGTAGCGCGTGTCAAGCCGGGAAGCAAGTTGCCTCACACCATCCGATGAAGACAATGGTGTCAACCTCCAAGCCACTTGAACTACTTCACATGGACCTCTTCGGACCGTCCACATACCAAAGCCTTGGCGGTAACCTCTATTGTCTTGTTATTGTTGATGACTACTCTCGCTATGCTTGGACATTGTTTCTAGGTGACAAGGGTGAAACTCCGGAAATCTTCAAAACCTTCGCTAAACGAGCTCAAAGGGAATTTCAACTTCCCATCATCAAGGTCCAGAGTGACAACGGCACCGAGTTCAAGAACTACAACATTGGGGAGTGGTGTGATCGTGAAGGCGTGAAGCACGAATTTTCGGCCACATACACCCCTCAACAAAATGGTGTCGTTGAAAGGAAGAACAAGACTCTCATCACCCTTGCAACAGCAATGCTTGATGACTATGGCACGTCGGAGAAGTTTTGGGCCGAAGCAATCAACACGGCGTGCCATGCTGCAAATAGGGTCTATCTTCATCGACTACTTCAAAAGACCCATATGAGCTCCTCATTGGGAGAAAGCCCAACATCTCCTACTTCCGAGTCTTCGGGTGCAAGTGCTACATCTACCGCAAGAAAAGGCTCGGTAAGTTTGAAAGAAGGTGTGATGTTGGTATCTTTCTTGGTTATGCGTCAAACTCAAAAGCATATCGAGTATTCAACCAAACCTCCGGGTTAGTTGAAGAAAGTTGTGATGTTGAGTTTGATGAGACTAATGGCTCCCAAGAGGAGAGTTTTGGTCATGATGATATAGATGATGAGCCTCTACGAGAAGCTATGAAGAACATGACCATAGGAGACATCAAGCCCGAAGTTGAGGAGAGCCATGATCAAGGGGGAGCCTCAAGTTCCAACATCAACACCTCCATGGCGCCCCAAATTAATGAAGAAGAAGAGAAAGATGATCCATTGCCGATGCAAGATTCACATGCCACACAACACCAAGAAGAAGAAGAAGTCCAAGGTCAAGTCCAACCACAAGACGAGCGAGATGCCTCACCACCGCCAAGTGCCTCACAACCTCTTATGAGGCATGGGCGCATCTCCAAGGCACATCCGATGGATCAAATCATCGGAAGTCCGTCACGGGGAGTAAGTACTCGTTCTCGCCATGTTGCTTCATTTTGTGAGCACTACTCTTTTGTTTCGTGTGTAGAACCCACAAATATTGAGGAAGCACTCCAAGATCCCAACTGGGTGATGGCTATGCAAGAAGAACTCAACAACTTCACCCGCAATGAAGTTTGGGTATTGGAGGAGCGACCTAAGGACAAGAACGTCATCGAAACGAAGTGGGTGTACCGCAACAAGCAAGACGAGAATGGCGTGGTGGTCCGCAAGAAGGCAAGGCTTGTGGCCAAGGGTTTTTCACAAGTTGAAGGACTAGATTTTGGAGAGACATTCGCCCCGGTCGCACGGTTAGAAGCTATTCGCATACTCCTTGCTTTTGCTTCGCATCACAATATTATGCTTTATCAAATGGATGTTAAAAGTGCCTTTCTCAATGGTTATATTAACGAACTTGTTTTCGTTGAGCAACCTCCCGGGTTTGAAGATCCGAGGAATCCTAACCATGTGTATAGGTTACACAAGGCGCTCTACGGGCTCAAGCAAGCATCTAGGGCATGGTATTAACGTCTAAGGGATTTCCTAGTCATGCAAGGATTCAAGATCGGGAGGGTGGATACCACACTTTTCACCAAGGACATCAACGGGGATTTATTTCTTTGTCAAATTTACGTTGATGACATTATTTTTGGCTCAACTGACAAATCTCTTAGCCTTGAGTTTGGCACCATGATGTCTAGGGAGTTCGAGATGTCAATGATTGGAGAACTCAATTTCTTCCTAGGATTTCAAATCAAGCAACTTCAAGAGGGGACTTTCATCTACCAAGAGAAGTACACCAAGGACCTCTTGAAGAAGTTTGAAATGGAAGATTGTAGCTCAAGAAGTACTCCAATGGTGACAAATTGTCATCTCGACGCGGACATGGACGGTAAACCTATTGATCAATCTCATTACCGTTCCATGATTGGTTCATTGTTATATCTTACCGCATCTAGGCCCGATATCATGTTTAGTGTGTGCTTGTGTGCTCGCTTTCAAGCAGCACCTAAAGAATCGCATCGTAAGGCGGTCTTTAGGATACTTAGGTATCTCAAGCATACCCCAAGTGTAGGTTTGTGGTACCCCAAGAACACTAGTTTCCATCTCTTGGGTTACTCGGATTCGGACTTTGCTGGATGCCGTGTGGATCGCAAGAGTACCTTCGGTGGGTGCCACTTACTTGGGCGTTCCCTAGTATCTTGGTCGAGCAAAAAGCAAAACTCCGTGGCTTTGTCCACCGCGGAGGCAGAGTATATAGCAGCCGGTGCATGTTGTGCCCAAATTCTATATATGAAGCAAACCCTTTTGGACTTTGGAATTAAATTTGGTTGTGTGCGTCTCCTTTGTGACAATGAAAGTGCGGTTAAGATAGCTAGAAACCCCGTTCAATACTCCCGCACTAAGCACGTTGATATTCGCCATCACTTCTTGCGGGACCATGAGGCTAAAGGAGACATCTCTTTGCAAGGTGTTAGGTCCAAAGAACAATTGGCGGATATCTTCACTAAACCACTTGATGAGAAAACTTTTTCTAGACTTAGAAGTGAATTAAATGTGCTAGATGCATCTAACATCATGTAAGTTGCCATGTTCATGTAAGGTTGCATATCAAATAGGTCTTGTCTAACTCCCAAAGGATAGGGGCGAGCTAGAAATAGTTTTCCCTGAGGAAGCCTTTGGAAGGTTTAAACTTGGCAAGATAGATTTACATTATGCTTTGCATGATTCCTGCCATATAGACTTGCACTCATTTAATATCTTGCATTATTTTGTTTGGCATTGCATACGGTAGATTGTCACAAAGGGGAACCCACATCATGAGAAGGAGACTTGTTCAAAATGCAATATCTCAACTCATATGATGTGGATAGAGCAAAATTCTAAAGGTACATGCTTTAAAGAGATAGAAGTTCTCCATACTCTAGCTCACAAAGCATGGGCCTTACATTTTTGTGGTTTCCCTCCTAACCTTGTGTGTTCTCTTTGCTTAAGGGCTTAGCCAATATGTGGCACTATATTTGAAGCCTTCTATTAGAGGTTAGGAGTTGCCCAAAAAGTCCTAGGACCCATCCTTATCTTTGTGTGTTTAAGTCCAAGGACACATATGGGCAGTCTTAGGTTTTCTGTAGTCATCGGATTATCCGATGCTAGGGCCAGCAGATCATCGGATCAATTGGTGCTTCAGTTCAGTACTCAGATCAAGTCAGATGTCACAAATCAACCGATGAGTTCATTTCAGAAGACATCGGAGCATCCGGTGTTCAGTTTTCTGGTGCCCTGCAGAAATCGACCGATGATCGCCACCTCAACGTCGGTCTATCCGGTGCTCAAAGAGAGTTTTTTGGAACAACTCTCTGTTGAACTCGACCGATGCATCTTCCGATGATCATCGGTCCATCCGGTGTCTTGTGCGCGGCTAGGGTTTGCCCGTACGGTTTAAATAACGGTTCGCCCGACCGGTGTTTTCTTCCCCGACCTCCCAGCCGCCGCCGCCGCCTCCCAGTCGCCGCCGCCGCCTCCCAGTCGCCGCCGCCGCCTCCCAGGCGCCGCCGCCTAGGTGCCGCCCATGCCCGCGCCGCCGCCTCTCCCGCGCGCGCCGCCGCCGTTCCACCGCGCCGCCGGAGCTCCCTCCTCCGCCGCGCCTCCCTCGCCGTCTCCCTTCCACCACCGCGCATCACCCTCTCCGCTAGGGTTTCGCCGTGCTTCGCCGTTCATCGCTAAGGTTTGCTCCGTGCCGCGCGACGTCCTTTGTTGTTTTTCGTCGTTCATCTTCATCCTCGCTAACCCTAGCTCTCAATTGCATCAAGATGGGTCACGATCGCAAAGGAAAGGGCAAGGCTATTGAGGAGCCCGCCGCGAAGAAGCGCAAGATGTCCAAGGACGCTCGTCGTGAGGAGTTGGCCGCTCGCGCCGCCGAGGAGCGTGAGCGCGGCCATCGCGGTTCCTTACGGATCCGCGAGTCCCGGCAGAGGCAGGAGCAGCCTCCGGTCCAGCCGGTGCCTCCCGAGGGCTCCGACGAGGAGGAGACCGAGGTGCCGCCTCTCATCCGCCGGCGCACCCCGAGGACTCGTGGGGGTGGACAGACTCCTACGGCGAGTCGGCGCCCCTCTGCGGCTGACCGCGCCGAGGACAGAGAGGCCCAAAGGGCCATCCACCTGATGGACACAGCAGCCCGTGTTGCCGAGGATGTCAGACTCACCGACTACAGGAAGATGAAGGCAAGGCAACTGAAGAAGCTCAGATGGTCAGCGATCCTTGAGGAGTGGTTCCCACGGCCTAGGGACACTCGAGTTGACTCCCGCTTCTGGACCCTGACACAGGCGTCCCTGTACGAGACTTACAGGCGTCGGGGCCACAAGCTCTTCCAGCATAACAGCATCGACTGGGATCAGCTTGCAGTGGCAGCAGGACACGGGATCAGGCCACTCTTTGAGAGATACAGAGGACTTGTGGACTTGCTCTCACACCAGAGGAGTGCCTACGTCGAGGAGTGGGTCAGGGTGTTCTACGCGACACTCTACGTCTCTGAGGGCCGTCGCTCGATTCACTTCATGTTCATGGGGCGGATCCACGACGTGTCTCGAGACTTGTTGGGCAGACTGCTTGGTGTGGAGCTCTCTACTACGTGCCTGCACCAGATAGTCTACGGAGACGCAGACCCGCCGAGGAGGCCACTGACTGGAGGAGTGGCACCGCCTTTCGAGGAGATCAGAGGTCTGTTCACTCAGCCGTTCACTCCTGACCAGCCGAGGGTGTCAGCGCTTCTCACCCCAGCAGCTCGGACAATTCACCACGTCCTCAGGCGTACCCTACTACCGAGGTCTGGCTACTTGGAGAGCTTCACGAGCCTTCAGCAGACCATCCTGTTCTATGTGATGAACGGGATGGAGTTCAACATCGTGGATATTCTGATCTGCGAGATGGAGGACGTGATCACAGACGGAGTTGGGATGCTTCGACAGTTGGTCTTCGATCACTGGATCTGTCACCTTCTCCACCAGTTGGTTCCAGAGGACACTCTAGGAGTTTCTCAGCTGACGGAGATGCACGTGACCCGGTTCAGCCACTACCGAGTCCCCACTCCGGGAGACCACCACCTTGGCCGTCCCGTCGAGCGTGAGGTTCGAGCCAGACTGTCAGAGGAGGACTGGGCAGAGCTGACTCAGGAGGACGCAGAGCTGGCAGAGGCTCAGGGAGAAGACCTACAGCATATATGGTCGGACAGCGACACCAGCGACAGTGTCGAGGAGTACTTCCCTCCTGCTCCTCCTTCAGCGAGGCAGCACGACGCAGAGGCAGGAGGCTCAGCAGCTCCACCACCTACACCTCCTCCAGTGTCAGAGGCTCAGGTGACTCAGCCGTCAGAGCTCACTGCTTTACTTCAGCAGATGGCTCAGCAGCAGGAGCAGCAGGCAGCTCGACAGGAGCAGCTTCAGAGGCAGCAGCAGGAGATGCAGCTGGAGATCGCCCGTCAGAGGCGAGAGGACATCGACAGGTACACCAACCTTGTCGACCAGATGACGAGACGCACTCTGGACCAGCAGCAGCAGACTCAGCAGATGTTGTTGGGCATCCTGGGATTGGTCACCAACCTCTACCAGCAAACGGGAGTCGCCCTTCCACCTCAGCACTCGGGACTCAGTCAGGCTCCAGGTGCACCCCCACTGACACCAGCTCCAGCACCGTCCTCATCGATCCCCAGCTTCAGTATACCACCTCTGTTCGCCTCGACAGCGCCCGTTCACTTGACAGTACTGCCGCCGACGTCGTTCCAGTCCTCACCTCTTCCGGCAGTACCTTCTCCACCGGCGCCAGCAGTCTCAGCAGATCCCCCAGCAGCTCCAGCCCCAGCTCCAGCTCCCCCTGCTCCAGCTCCAGCGCCAGCGACCTCCACCTCCAGCAGCTCCGGCGACAGCACCGTCGACGCCGACCGCTTCACCATCGCCAGGAGCGCGCCTGAGTCGTAGGCACTCGACTTCCCTTTTTGGTGTCTTGATGCCAAAGGGGGAGAAGAGTTAGAGTCAGGGGGAGGGTTAGCTCAGTTCTAGGGGGAGTTCTTGGTTTTAGGGGGAGTGTCTATCCTTTTGCTACTTATTGTTATCTATTTGAGATTGCCTGTTATTATTATTTGCTATTATTGTACTCCGGGTGCTACTTTGCGCTTTATTGTTTATTATTTGAGCCTTCGAACCACGTGTGTTGCAATTTGTACTTGTTATATTCCTTTTTGAGCATTGCATTTTAATTCCATTAATTCTATGCTCTACTCGTTGTGTTGTCATCAATCACCAAAAAGGGGGAGATTGAAAGCATCTAGGCCCCCGTGAGGTATGGTTTCGGTGATTAATGACAACCGTTCGTTATCACTAATGAGTTTGTGGATGCGAGGTTTCACGTATATCACATCAAATGTTAATGAACTATCTATTCACACCATCTACTGCTCATTGGATACAAATGGAGACCCCTCAACGATCTATTCTAAGGGGTTATTCGATACTCATGAAGACTAAATAAAGAACTCATACAACGACTCTATTCTATCAAAATTGGCAACACAAGAAGCTTACACTTCATCATAATATCATTTCAAACAAGTGTCAAAGAGGTCACTCAAGAAGATTCCAAAAGATCAACTCAAAACAACTCGAAGCAAACAAGTTGCACTCACCGGATCATCCGATGTCTTGCAAAATGACTACATCGGTCGAGTTTGAGTTGGCAGAAGAAGAAGACCTCAGAGCCCAGTACACACCGGATCATCCGATGTGAAGGAAGTGGCACATCGGTTGATTTCAACAGAAGGATGATTTCTGAGTTATTCTGAAGAAGTACACACCGGATCATCCGATTATGAAGTAAGTGTACATCGGTCAATTTCAACAGAGACATTATTTCTGAACTAATTCTGAAGATCAACTCACCGGATCATCCGATGATGAAGTTGAAGTAACATCGGTCGATTAAAAGATCCAACGGGTATATCCAACGGTCACATCTGACACATGACATCAGCTAATTTGGAATTCGACCGATGCTCAAATAAAGGGGTGCATCGGATCATCCGATGTTCACAAAAAAAGTCTGCCTACTTTTCCAACGGCTATCTCGTGTGGGCTGGCTATAAATACCCCTCCAACCGGCCATTTCGTCAAGTCTTGATCACCAGAGCCTCACTACACATCCTCAAGCATTCAAGACCAAGAGCTACCACTTCCACACCTCAAAACCTCTTGTACTCCAACTATAGGCTAGATTTAGCTAGAGAGAAGCTTGTGTGCGTCCATTCTTGGTGATTGGAATCTCTAGGCTAGTGAGAGAGAGTGTCTTGGTGACTTCTCTCACCTTGTAATAGTTGGAGGAAGGAGAGATCGCTCCGGAGCTTACCTAGGCATTTGTGCAAGCCCGGAGGATCACCATTGTACAAGGCTTGAGCTCCACCTTGCCGGAGAAGGCGAACGGAGAAAGATAGTGGATTCCCTTGTCTTGGTGACTTGGGAGTGGCTATACCCTTTGGTGGGTGCCACAACGTGGACGTAGGTAGATCTTTGTGATCTTACCGAACCACGGGAATAATCGCCGTGTCTCCGAGTCTCCGCGGGAGTTTGCATCTCTCTCCTCACCCTTTTACTATTACGCATTTACTATTCCGCACTTAATACTCTTGCTTGCGTAGTTAATTCGCATAGGGAATTGGGCTTCAACCATTAAGTTTTAAATTGCTCTAAAATTTGAAAAAGCCCAATTCACCCCCCCTCTTCGGCGTTTCGATCCGTACAGTAAGACTTATTTATATTCGACATCTGGCTTGTAATAAATGATGCTTCACTATTTGTCATCACATGTATGAGAAAATGATCCTGGCATACATGTGATATTCACTCGGTTGTTCTTCGGATAAACCGGGTGTGACAACTATTACTTGGACTGAGTTCAAGGAGAGTTTCCGCTCTCATTACATCCCTGCTGGAGTAATGATGCTTAAAAGGCAAGAGTTTGAAGGTCTCCGCCAAAGACAGAAAAGCGTGAATGAGTACCTCAACAAGTTCACGCAGCTGTCAAGGTATGCCTCCAAAGATGTCAACTCGGACCAACGGAAGCAGTACATGTTCATGAGAGGGTTGAACAATGAGATCCAGGTTCACCTTCTCAACAATGACTATGCTAACTTCCAGAAGTTAGTTGACAAAGCCATAGTGGTTGAGAGCAAGATCCGAGAGATCGAGCGAGAGGGCAAAAAAAAAGATGCCGTACCAGCCACAAGGGAGCAACGTACGACCTCGGTACATGCCCCCAGATGCACCACAGTATGGATCGACTACTCCTACTTTTTTCCCTAATCAACCACCACAGCCACATCCTGCCATGCAAGCACCTCGTGTGTCTTTGCCTCCTGCGCCCCACCCCAACATGGGCGTTCCTGTTCAAAACCCCCGCTCCAATTTACCTGCTGTCGTGGGCAACAAGTCATGCTTCGCATGCAGGGAGACGGGACACTTCGCGAGCCAGTGCTCGAGGAGAGATCCTGGACAGCAAGGCAACGTGCCCAAGTAGAGCCCATGGCCGAACAGAAGAGCCAACCAAGGAAACCGTGGACAGCAGAACTACGCTCGCGGCAACGTGAACCATGTGTCTGCTGAGGAATCACAACAGGCTGAGGACGTCGTAATTGGTATGTTCCTTGCCAACTCCAACCCAGCCACCATTTTATTTGATTCCGTAGCATCACATTCATTCATAATATCCAAGTTTGTTGCCAAGTACAATTTACCCATATCACACTTGAAATATACTATGTTGGTTAATTCTCCCGGTGGAGAGATGAGGACTAATATAGTATGTCCGAAAGTAAACCTTAAAATAAGAGGGGTAGACTTCCTTGCCAACCTCATTATCTTGGATTCCCAAGGGCTTGACATAATACTCGTAATGGATTGGTTAAGCAAATACAACAGAGTAATCCAATGTGCTGAGAGAAGCGTGCAATTGATAAACGAGCACGGTACTCATATCGAGTTCGAGTCAGCCCAACCAATAGCCGAGAAGGAAGAATTCCCTCATCTATTCTCCACTAGTGAATCTCGAGGGCGAGATTCAATTTAAGGGGGTAGATTTGTGACACCCTCATTTTTTATTTCTGCATGTATTCATGTTTCATGTAGAGAAAACATTTAAAATAAGTAAAACTAGAGAAAATATTAAAAAGATAGCCAAAAAAGAGCCAAATCCAGTTCACAGAGAGCATCGAAGATAACTCCCGCAGCCTGCTGGCCACGTGGCACGTTTGGAGCTCATCTCCACAAAGGGGGAGAGGCCTGCCGCTAAACTAGCTACGTGGCAGGCTCGGGGCTCATCCCCGCAAAAGGGGGAGAGGTCCGACCCCGTGGGACATGTGTCACCTTCGGAGCTAGTCGCTGCGGAAAAGAGAGGACCCGCCGTGCGGGACACGTGTCGCTCACGGAACTCACTTCCGAGAGGTCTCGCTCACCAGACACGAGTCGCTCTCAGAGCTTACCTCCGGGAGGTCTGGTCCTACTGGACACGTGTCACCTCCGGAGCTCGCCTCCGGGAGGTCCGACACTACCAGACACGTGTCACCTCCGAAGCTCACCTCCGGGAGGTCCGTCGCTATTGGACACGTGTCAACCTCCGGAGCTCGTCTCTGAGGAGAAAGGAAGTATGGCGCTGCTTGACACGTGGCATTCTCGGAGCTCACCTCCGAAGAGAGGAGAGGTCTGGAATTGACACATGGCACACTCGGAGCCACCTCCGAAGAGAGGGGAGGTCTGGCACTGACACGTGGCGTACGCGGAGCTCGCCTCTGGAGAGAGGAAGGTTCCTGCCCGCCAGGACGCGTGGCACATGCGGAGCTCGCCTCTGAGGAAGAGGGAGGTCTCGCCCGCCTGACACGCGGCACAACCGGAGCTTGTCTCTGCGGAAAAAGGAGCCCAGGTTCCCGCAGGACACGTGGAGCCTCCGGAGCTCATCACCGCGGAGGTAATGAGATTTGAAGCAGTTTTTCTTCTGTACGTGTGGGAATCCCCGGTACTAAGGAAATCGACATGAATTTCACGTTGCTACCGCACCAAATTAATTGAAGATAAGATGTTAAGATTCAAAAACAATTTGAATAGGACTCTTATTCAAATTCTGATCAGATTAGGATTCTTCTCTTCCGATTATAAATAGAACCCGGAACAACCCATTGGTCGTAACATTTTTTCTAAAGCCGACAACTTAGAAGCCCTAGCCCCAAACTCACCGAGCTAAAACCCTTCGCCAAAGTTTGACCACCGGAGAGACCGCCGATGAGACCAGACACGATTGTCATCACCGGAGGAGAGCCGACGATCTGTTTTGCTAGAGGAAGGACCGAAGGAAGTAAGGTAGGTCTCCATTACCATCTTACGACATCATCGCGTTTTCTTTGCATCTGTTCTTCGATCCTTTTGAACAGAAGTTTTTTCATGCACAGATCACATGTTGATCGGTTTGATCTAGATCTTGAGTCCAGATCATCACCACGTCCACATTTGATCTTTACACCTCTATTCATCGTAAAACCCCATGAAGGCCTATTAAAACATGCAAGAACATGTACAAACAGATCTAATAAAAACTGCATCATAGGACTAAGCATGCATATGCATCATTGCATCTTAAAGTAGAGTTTGTGCATGATATTGATTGTTGTGAATCTTGTATGTGCATGATCGTAATTAGAAGGACAAACTCAGAGAGCTAGGACTACAACAATAAGAATTTGAGCAATCAGAGCCGCAAGAACAAGGCAAGTGCCCCTTGACCATATTGATCTCATATTTTTGGAAAACTGTTTTGTTTGCGAAAAGGTGTGTGTGTGCTTGAGTCAACTTGATGGAAAACCCTTTCATAGGAGTTTACTAGTTTTGTTGACCACCCTTGTCGCCGAGAAAGTTATTGAGTCGGGTATGATTTTTTGCTTTTATGCTTCGCTGAGTCCATGAGATATGGGAAGCGAGATAGATGTGTCTAGCTAACTGCAATCGTAAGAATAATGAGAAAACTGTTGTTTTTAATGAACATGAATCGGAGGGAGATCTAGGCAAGCTTGGTTTGTGAATGAGGTAGAATGAGATGGTTGTTACTTGTCGTAGACCTAAGGACTAGCTCATGCCAGCCATGCCAGGATAACAGTGCCACCACAAGGCCAAATATGGGTGCGGCTTAGCTGACTAATTAGGTAAGTTGCTAGATTGTTATGGACCGTGGAAGGCATTGGGAATAGGAGTCGAGTGAGAACTGTCCTAGGAACTGCATAGCACAATAGGGGGCCCATGGATGGGAGAATTGGAGATTCTAGCCTACTGGTGAAACCTTAGTGAGTCCATACATCTAGTAGCCCCTTTGTAAAGGCTATTTTATGATCTCTTGACCATACACCGACGGTTGTGTACTGGTATATTGGAGGTTCTGCAGTCGCCGACGGGTGACGAAATCATAAACTTGTGGGTAAAGTTATGCAAACTCTGCAGAGTCTAAAACTATCATGATAGCCGAGCTTAAGGCCATGAGCGCCTGGACAACTCACATGATTAGATGGGATGGTTTTTGGGAGGTTATGGTTTTTGGTTATTGGTTGGTTATGGTTTGGTTTTCGGGACTGTTGAGTCCAGGTAATGAGATTGGTTGCATGAGTGTTGAGTCATGGCAATGAGATTTGGTCTCAAAATGAGACGAAATTGAATATGAGATGAAATGGTAGTGAATACGAGATGATATTCATGAGCAAAGTTGAGAAAGATTAATGTCTGGTTGAGACATGGAAAGAGATGAATCATGATGGAGGTATGTTAATGTTTAAATACATGTTGGGATTATATTCACTTAAAGCTAAGTTGTTGTTTTCATCGTGTTTTGAGAAATAAACTTTGCTTTCTGCAATGAGCCTTTTTATATCTGTCTTGTTGTAAGCTACATATCATATTTTTCCCGTACTTGCTGAGTACATCATGTACTCAAACTTGCATTATCATACATCATCAGTAACAGGAGAGGAGTACTATGAAGACCACGTGGAGTACTAGGAGTGTGATCCCCCGTCAACTTGCCTGTGGGGATGGAGTAGAGATGGAGCCGCTGCTGCTGCTTAGATTGCTTCCGCACTAGTTAGAAGACTTTCGCTGCTAGAATAAAGACTTCCGCTGCTAGAATAATACTTCCACAGCTAAGATAAGACTTCCGCTGCTAGAATGAGTCCAAGACTCATGAGATATTGTACTAAACCCTATTATTCGTGGTTATATATATTCTGAATTCAGTTTGTGAAGTATATATGTATGTGTGATGAACATCCTGGGCACACATACGCATCAATCTCGGTTTCGAGAGCTTTCCTCTTAGAACCAGGGTGTCACAGCACCTCCGCGCCCCTTTCTTGGCTTGCCACGCTTGTGGCCGCATTCGAGGAGGATTGCTCCCCCTTCTTCCTGTCATCTTGGCAGGCCTCCCACTGCTCCCGAGTGAGATGTAGCTTCCCGCTGATGGTGGTAGGCCCTGAGAGATGCTGAGATTCATCACTGTCGATGACCTTGAGGCGGCCTATCGCCTCTTCGATTGACATCGTGGAGAGGTCCAGCAGAGACTCGATCGAGTGAGTGATCTGCTTGTACTTCTCGGGGATGCAACGGAAGAGCTTCTCGACGGCTTTCTCCTCATTGTAGGTGTCGCTGCCGAACTGCACCATCTTCTGCAGTAGTGTGTTGAGACGGAGAGCAAAGTCATCAACATCCTCACCTGGTTTGAATGTCAGGTTCTCCCACTCCTTGTGGAGTGCCTGCAGTGCGGTCTTGCGGGCGCGGTCGCTGCCGATGCGTGCCGCAGCGATGACGTCCCAGGCCTCCTTGGCAGTCCGCTTATTGGAAAGCGAGAACTGCATCTCGGGCGGTACTGCAGCAACGAGAGCATCCAGCGCCCGTCGATCCTCGTAGTAGTCAACGTCGCCGTACTGGACTGCTTCCCACATGTGCCACACTTGGAGCCGTATCCTAATCACCGCGGCCCACTCAACATAGTTGGTCTTGGTGAGGGTAGGCCACCCACCGCCGGGACCAACGTCCCTGACAATGGCATGGATCCCGTGGTAACCATGGTACCTGTTCGGGGAGGGAGAGTCGCGCCGTCTGTAAATGCCTCGATCTCCGTCGACTCAACCACCCCCGCCGGGAGCGTCGCCGGCGCGTCCGCGCCCGTCTGGGCTGCAGCCGCCGCACTCATGGGGGTGCGCGGCTGCCCACTGTGGCATCTATGGTCGTGCTACCTCCCTTGCCAACCTGAGGCCTTGGTTAGTGCCACCGTCCGTAGAATCAGAGCCTGTCTCGCTACCGCCACGCAGAGCCTCAAGCTCTGTTACAGCCGCACATGCTGTATCCGCAGCCGCTGCTGCTTCTACTTCCGCCTTCGCCGCTGCCAGTTCCGCCGCTGCCAGCCCGCCGCCCTCATTGCAGCCTCTGCTGCTGCTCGCTCGCATTCTTCTGCCGCGGCGACCTCGGCCTCCTGCCGACACCGCACGCTCGAAGTGACCGAGTGCTGAGACTGTCCTTCGGACATGACGCGCTAGTGGGGGAGTATTGTGGGGAAGAGGCTGTCTCAGACAAGTTGTTGCTCATCTGTACATAAGAGTAGGAATGAGTTGAAACAAATGGTGTTATTGCTGCCGGCTGAAGACGAAGAGAGGCGTCGGAAGGAGATGAGTAGGAGATGTCTAGGCTACAGTATAGAACGGCTCTGATACCACATGTTAGTATCTGAAGTATTACTCTCACGGAGAGGATGACACTAAGAGTTGGGAAATTTTTCTTGTTTCATTCCACACACAATGCCATGCCCAACCTAGGGGTTGGGGTTACATATTTATAGCTGAGTGTAACACCCCAAATTTTGATTCAAAACTCTAAACCATGTTCAGAGGGGAATTTAAAATTTTTTGGACGTGTTGCATGTTTTGCAAAAATTCAAATTCAAACTGGAATTCAAATTAGACTCAAAACAGAAAAGAAATGGAAAAAGAAAAAGAGAAACGGGAAAAAAACCGGCCAGTGGGCCGAAACCCGCCAGCCGGCCCAGTTTCCCCCGCGCCAGCCCGCCCCCGCGCGCCCGCGCTGTCTCTCACAGACAGGTGGGACCCACCTGTCATCCCTAACCCGAGCGTCTGCGGCCCGGACTTCCCCCCCCCCCCCCAGCGCGCTGCGCGCGATCTTAACCGATCGGAAAAAATCGCGTCCCTCAGCCGAATTCCGGTCCCGGAAGAATCAAACTCGATCACAACTGGCCACCGCCCTCCCCCGGCTATAAAAACCCCAGTGTAACACCCCAAATTTTGATTCAAAACTCTAAACCATGTTCAGAGGGGAATTTAAAATTTTTTGGACGTGTTGCATGTTTTGCAAAAATTCAAATTCAAACTGGAATTCAAATTATACTCAAAACAGAAAAGAAATGGAAAAAGAAAAAGAGAAACGGGAAAAAAACCGGCCAGTGGGCCGAAACCCGCCAGCCGGCCCAGCTTCCCCGCGCCAGCCCGCCCCCGCGCGCCCGCGCTGTCTCTCACAGACAGGTGGGACCCGCATGTCATCCCTAACCCCGCGACTCCGGACTCTCTCCCGCGCGCGCGATCGCAACCGACCGGATTTCCGCGTCCCGCAGCCCGAATTCTGGTCCCAAACGACTCAAACTCGATCGCAACAGACCCACCGCCCTCCCCCGGCTATAAACACCCCAGCCCCGATCGGTTTTTCCCACGCGATTGCCGATTTTCACTCCGTGAGCACCGAGACTTCGCCGGTGAATTCTGGCCGATCTAAGCTCAGAAACTCTGATCTAACTCGCTGGTCTTGATCCATCGCCTCCGGGGAGCTTTGCAGGTGCAGAAAACTCGGAGACTTACGGTGTAAACACAGCGCCGACGAGCTTCGCCGTGGTTTTGCCTCGGACCTCGCCGCCGATCACTTTCCAGGACCCCCGAGCTCAAGAAAACCCCCGAGGTGAGATCCCTGACCTCCCCTCTACCGATCTATGCCATAAGATCACAGTTCTAGGCAGAATTCTCGAGGATCCGAAACTTTCCGGCGAGATCGCCGCTTCCCGCCGCCGTGCGCCGCCGGCAGCGCCGCCCGCTCTCGATCAGAGCGATGTGGCCGCTTGTGCGCCGTTTATTTTAAATCGCACGGTAGGGTTTAAAACCCCGCGTACCGGTTCGATGTTATAATCTCAGCCGTCGGTTTAAAATCGAACGGTCCACGTCAACCCCGCATTATAAAGACTGGAATTCTTACGTGCTACCCCCTGGGGTTCTCTGAAATTGAGAGCTAGCCCCGGAAACTTCAGATCTAGCCCCTGGAACTCCAGAAAATCATGTAAATTCATTTAAAAATCAGTTTTAGCCCCTGGACTTAATAAAAATTAGGAAAAACACCTCTGATAAGTGTAGCTAGACCCCTGGAAATTATGAAAATAATATTATAGACCCTGTAATGGGTGAGTTCATTATTTTAGCCCTGTTTAGTATTTAATTTAGGAAATTGAATATGTAACTAGTGTTTAAAAATTAAAAAGTGGGACAAACATATTGTCAAAATTAAGTTAAAGACTTTCTCAGTGTTTAAAAAATTTTGAAGTGAGATAAAAACATATTTTGGACAGAATTGAATCTGTTTAATTTATTATTCACATTTAGGGACACATTTTTAAGGAAAGAATAGCTCTAGAAAAATAGGGAAAATTATTATGAAATAGTTTACATCAGAGGCCAAGGTCAAAATATGTTATTCAATTATTTAGGACCAAAACCTATACTGTTTAGATGAGGTGTATTACTAATTTCATAATAAAATACACAATTATACATAGGAATATAAATCTGAAAATATAGCAACTAGTAAATGATAAACGGAGTTTTTAAAAATTCAAAGAGTTCAGTTTAGGGTTGATAGAAATTATGAAGGCACATATGGAGAAGAAAAATACTTTTCTTACATACTTGGTAGTTTAATATAAGGAATTTATTTAAAACTGAAACACATACATATATACATATATATATATATAGTATGTAAGTATAAATATGAACACCAAAGTAGGAATCATACACATATAAATAAAAGTGTGTGTGTCACACCCGGTTTTTCCGAAGAAACAACCAAGTGAATATCACATGTATGCCAGGATCATTTGCTCATACATGTGATGACAAATAGTGAAGCATCATTTATTACAAGCCAGGTGTCGAATATAAGTAAGTCTTACATAGTAAATGTCTCGATGGACAATAATAAGTTCATCACAAGGAAAATAAACTAGCAGCGGAAAATTATTCTTTGGGGCTCCATCACAGGTGTTGCCCGGGGGGGGGTCTTCATGAACCTAGAATCCTTCCTCGGGTCCAAAGTCTTGGTCATTATACACCACCTCATTATCTTGACCTGAGCAGCAATATAAACCAACAAATATGCAAGGTTGAGTACCAATGGTACTCAGCAAGTGTGGGAAAATTATATCATGCATGGCTAGAACAAGGAGAGGTTGAACTCATGGTTAAAGCACTACGCAATTAATACCTATCACCTTAGCTTATTAAGCATCTACATTACTACACAGGTGAAATGGTCCCAATCTCCCATCCCAATCATCATAACCAAATAATCATAACATCATTTCCAATGTTAAGCTTCCCGCTTAACCTCCAAAACCGTCAATCCTCTAATCATGAATAAGTCCAGGCCGCTCTTAACCGTGAGCACGGCTGTCAAGACAGTTTTGACTCTGCAGAGTTTGTACCACTGTACCCACAAGTAGTGATTTCATCCCCCGTTGCCGGGTGGACTAAAAGAACCTCCATTATGCCAGTGGCTACGTTCCACATTCACACTTCCCAGGTGTGCGGCCAAGAGATCACTACAAACCCTTTACAAAGGGATTCCCGACGAGCGTGGGCCCACTGAGGTTTCACCCCTAACAGCATACAAGAGGCTCCAACCCCGCTGCAGTGGCCCCCTCTTGAGCCTTGCGGTTCATATGGTAGTCCAGCTGACACCTACTCCCCGCACCATCCAACACACCCATACTACGCCGGGGATACACCTAATTAATTGGCTAAGCTGCCCCATCTCAGCATGTGGTTGGCACTGTAAAGCCGGGTTACATGCTCCATGAACCGGTCCTTAGGATCCAGGCAAGTACTAAACACAAACCCAAGTCTCGTGCACCCAGCACACAACCAAAACATCCAACTTGCCTTGATCCCTACCTCTACATAATTCACAATGTCTCATTCAAGAGTATGGTAATATAAACTGATGATCTCATGTCCCAAATATCCCATTCTAAGCATGGCTAAGCAAATGCATGTAAATATATGACATGGTAAAATAAATCCCAACCCAAGCTACAAGGAAACAGGGTAATGAAATTCTAGGGAAACTTTCCTAGCATGGGTTTCATATTTCATTTGACAATGCAAATAATTCTATCTACACATCCTAGCATAGGATCAAAGTGGTCAAGGACACTTGCCTCCTTCTTGCTGCTCTTGAAATGAGTAGTCCTGATCTTGAAAACTGATAGCTTGCTCTTGAACAGGTTCTACTCCATACCATCACACATAGCAAAAGGAAAACAACAATCATAAGACATAGTTCACACTTCTACTTCATACAAACAACACATTCACATTTATGAAATTTTCTTTACCATTTTATGTGTTGTGGATACTCTATGTGTGTTGGTTTGGGGCTTGCACACACTTCTATTTACATGTGTATGATTCCTACTTTGGTGTTCATATTTATACTCACATAATATATATATATATATACATATATATGTATATATGTGTGTTTCAGTTTTAAATAAATTCCTTATATATTAAACTACCAAATATGTATGAAGAGTATTTTTCTTCTCCATAGGTGCCTTCATAATTTCTATCAACCCTAAACTGAATTCTTTGTACTTTAGAAACTCCATTTATTATTTACTAGTTTCTATATTTTCAGATTTATATTCTTATGCATAATTGTGCATTTTATTATTAAATTAGTAATACACACTACCTAAACAGATTAGGTTCTGGTCCTAAATAATTTAAGATCATATTTTGACCTTGGCTTCTGATGTATACTATTTCATAATTATTTTTCCTATTTTTCTTTAACTATTCTTTACTTAAGAATGTGCCCCTATACTATTAAATGTGAATAATTTATGAAACAGATTTATTTCAGCCCCAAAAATATATTTTTATCTTACTCCAAAGTTTTCTAAGTACTGAGAAAGTTTTTACTAATTTTGACAATTAGGTTTGTCCCCCTTTTTAATATTTAAACACTAGTTACATTTTCAATTTTCTAAATTAAATACTAAACAGGGCTAAAATAATGAATTCACCCCATTACAGGGTATATAATATTATTTTCATAATCTCCAGGGGTCTAGCTACACTCTTCAGAGGTGTTTTTCTTAATTTCTATTAAGTCTAGGGGCTAAAACTGATTTTTAAATGAATTTACATGATTTTCTGGAGTTCCAGGGGCTAGATCTGAAGTTTCCGGGGCTAGCTCTCAATTCCAGAGAACCCCAGGGGGTAGCACGTAAGAATTCCAGTCTTTATAACGCGGGACTGACGTGGACCGTCTGATTTTAAACCGACGGCTGAGATTATAACATCGAACCGGTACGCGGGGTTTTAAAGTCTACCGTGCGATTTAAAATAAACGGCGCACAAGCGGCCACGTCGCTCTGATCGAGCGCGGGCGGCGCTGCCGGCGGCGCACGGCGGCGGGAAGCGGCGATCTCGCCGGAATTTTTCGGATCCTCGAGAATTCTACCTAGAACTGTGATCTTATGGCCTAGATCGGTAGAGGGGAGGTCAGGGATCTCACCTCGGGGGTTTTCTCGAGCTCGGGGGTCCTGGAAAGTGCTCGGCGGCGAGGTCCGAGGCAAAACCACGGCGAAGCTCGTCGGAGCTGGATTTGCACCGTAAGTCTTCGGGTTTTCTGCACCTGCAAAGTTCCCCGGAGGCGGTGGATCAAAACTAGCGAGTTAGATCAGAGTTTCCGAGCTTAGATCGGCCAAAATTCACCGGCGAAGTCTCGGTGCTCACCGGAGTGAAAATCGGCGATCGCGTGCGAAAAACTGATCGGATCGGTGGGTTTTATAGCCGGGGGAGGGCGGTGGTTCTGTTGTGATCGAGTTGGAGTCCGCTAGTTCCAGAATTCGGCCGCAAAACACGATTTCCCGATCGGTTGCGATCGAGCGCGCGGGAGAGAGTCCGGGGTCGCGGGGTTAGGGATGACAGGCGGGTCCCACATGTCAGCGAGGGGCAGAGCGGCGCGCGCGGGGGCGGGCTGCGCGGGGGTTAGCTGGGCCGGCTGGGGTTTCGGCCCACTGGCCAGTTTTTTTCTGGCTTTCCTTTTTCTTTTTCATTTCATTTCTGTTTTGAGTATAATTTGAATTCCAGTTTGAATTTGAATTTTTGCAAAACATGCAATACGTCCAAAAATTTCTAAATTCCCCTCTGAACATGGTTTATGGTTCTAAATCAAAATTTAAGTCTTGACTAAAAATTTGGGGTGTTACAGCTCTACCCCCCTTAAAAGAAATCTCGTCCTCGAGATTGGTGTTTCTAAGAAAACAATTCCGGAAATTGTGCCTTAAGCTCATCTTCCCGCTCCCAGGTGGCTTCCTCTTCTGAGTGATGTTTCCACTGCACCTTGCACATCCTGATTCTCTTATTTCTGGTGAGGCGTTCCATTGTCTCCAAAATCTTGTATGGTTGCTCGGCATAAGACAAATCCTCAGCTACATCCACTTCGTTCATGGGTAACACCTCCTCAGGCGTCCTCAGACATTTCTTGAGTTGCGACACATGGAACACATCGTGCACGTCCGACAGATGAACCGGCAACTCTAGTTGGTACGCCACTTCGCCTTTTCTTTCCGAAACTTGAAAGGGTCCGATGTATCGAGGTGACAACTTCCCTTTCACCTTGAACCGACGAAGTCCTCTGATAGGGGACACCTTGAGATAAACATAGTCTCCCACGTTGAAAACGAGCTCTCTTCTTCGTACATCAGCATAACTCTTCTGGCGTGTCTGTGCTATCCTCAAGTTGTTGCGAATCTCCCTCACCTTTGCCTCGGCTTCTTGTAGCACTTCGGGACCAAACACTTTACTTTCTCCTGTTTGGTTCCAAAATAGGGGAGTTCTGCACTTCCTTCCATACAAAGCTTCAAACGGTGACATCTTCATACTAGCTTGATAACTGTTGTTATAGGAAAACTCCGCATACGGTAAGTTTTTGTCCCAACTCCTATTGTTTTTGAGTGCACATGCCCTTAACATATCTTCAAGGATCTGATTGGTTCTCTCCGTCTGCCCGTCAGTTTGGGGATGATAGGCAGAACTGAAATTCAGATGGGTTCCCATGGTTTCATGCAACTTTTGCCAAAACCTCGAGGTGAACTGCGTCCCTCGATCCGACACTATCTTCTTCGGCACTCCATGGTAACACACAATCCTTGACATGTACAATTCTGCCAATTTGGATCCGCTGTAGCTTTCTTTCACAGGGATGAAATGAGCTACCTTGGTTAGCCTATCAATAATAACCCATATTGAATCATACCCGGACTGGGTCCTAGGCAATCCCACGACAAAGTCCATGCTGATCTCTTCCCACTTCCATTCAGGCACTTTGAGTGGTTGCAGCAATCCCGCGGGTCGTTGATGTTCTGCTTTCACCAACTGACATGTGTCACATAGGGCAACATGTTCCGCGACATCTCGCTTCATGCCATACCACCAATACCTGCTTTTGAGGTCCTGATACATCTTCGTACTCCCAGGATGAATGGAATAGTCGGAATCGTGCGCCTCCTTCAAAATTAATTTACGAATCTCCTTTACTTCTGGCACACAGATCCTTTTCCCGTGCCACACCGTTCCTTGTTCATCCTCTCTAAAACCAGGAGCTTTATTTTCCTTGATGAGCTGTCTGATCTCTTGTACCTTCTCATCATTCTTTTGTCCCTCGCGTATGTCTCGCTCAAGTGTGGAGTCCACTTCCATGGCGATGGCTTCACCACTATTTACTAGACATAGATTAAGCCTTATAACCTCGTCCTTCAATTCTGCAGGCATATCCTTCAAGCTCAACTTATTGACCTGCACTTTCCGACTCAAGGCATCGGCCACGACGTTTGCTTTCCCGGGATGATAGTTGATGCCTACATCAAAGTCATTGATTAGCTCTAACCATCTCCTTTGTCTAAGGTTGAGATCTGGCTGTGTGAATATGTACTTCAAACTCTTATGATCCGTATATATCTCTGTCCTCTTCCCCATCAAATAGTGCCGCCAAATTTTCAACGCGTGTACCACTGCAGCTAGTTCTAAGTCATGTGTAGGATAGTTCTTCTCGTGCTTCCGAAGCTGCCGGGATGCATATGCCACGACATGTCCCTCTTGCATGAGAACACATCCCAACCCGTTTCCAGAGGCATCGCAGTACACCGTGAAATTCTTCTGCATATCTGGCATAACCAACACGGGGGCTGTTGTCAATCTCTTCTTTAGCTCCTGAAAGCTCGTATCGCACTGTGGCGTCCAGGTGAATGTGATTCCCTTTTCCAATAGTTTGGTGAGAGGTCTCGAGATCTTGGAGAATCCCTCAATAAACCGTCGATAGTATCCAGCCAATCCCAAAAAGCTTCGAACTTCCCCGACATTTTCAGGGGTTTTCCATTTCTGGATATCTTCGATTTTGGCGGGATCTACGGAGATTCCTCCCTCCGAGATTATATGCCCTAAAAAGGGAACTCTCTTTAGCCAAAACTCACACTTGCTCAACTTGGCATATAGTTGGTGTTCTCTCAGCCTTTGTAACACCAACCTTAGATGTTTCTCATGTTCTTCTTCATCTTTGGAGAAGACGAGAATATCATCTATGAAAACCACCACAAATTTGTCCAGATATTCCATGAATACCTTGTTCATGAGGTACATGAAATATGCCGGGGCATTGGTTAGCCCGAAAGGCATGACAGTGTATTCATACAGTCCGTACCGAGATACGAAAGCTGTCTTGGGAATATCAGATTGCCTTATCTTGAGTTGGTGGTATCCCGACCTGAGATCAATTTTCGAGAACACGCAAGCTCCCCTCAACTGATCAAACAAGTCTTCAATGCGGGGTAATGGATACTTGTTCTTGATGGTCACCTCATTCAAGGCACGGTAATCCACGCATAACCTTTGAGTTCCATCTTTCTTAGGCACAAATATTACCGGAGCTCCCCATGGTGAGGAACTAGGGCGAACATACCCCTTTTCCGTCAATTCCCTCAAATGATCCTTGAGCTCTTCTAGCTGCTTGGAGTCCATTCGATAAGGTCTCTTGTATATCGGGGCTGTTCCCGGTACTAGCTCGATTGCGAATTCCACGTCACGGTCGGGAGGCATTCCTGGCAACTCCTCCGGAAAAACATCTGGATATTCCCTGATAGTCCTGATTTCCTCAACTTTCACCTCCACTTGATTTAATTTAATGTCCCTCCTAGGCTCATGTATCGTTATGAACTTTACTCTTGTGCCACTAGGGTGAGTTAGTTCCACCGTTCTGGTCGAACAATGGATGATTCCTTTATGTTTGGTCAACCAATCCATACCCAAAATAATATCTATCCCTTGTGAATCGATCACTATGAGGTTAGCGGTAAATACTACCCCATTAATGTCTAGGTTCACTTTGGGACACACTTGTCTTGTCCTTATTTCTCCACCTGGAGAATTTACCGCTAGCATATGGTTCATTTGTGTGGTTGCTAGGTCATGCTTCTTAACAAACCCTTGAGCAATGAACGAATGGGTAGCACCAGAATCAAACAGCAGAGTTGCAAGGTGTAAATTGGCAGGAAACTTACCAACTACCACGTCGGGTGCCTCTTGTGCTTCCTCCATAGTGACGTGGTTCACCCGTCCTCTCATTACGTTCTGCTGCTGTGGCTGCGTGGGCTTCTTCTTTGGACACTTATGGGCGTAGTGCCCCACTTCACCACAGCTGAAACATTGCACCCCAATCTTAGATGCTTGGCCCTTGTTGTCTTGGGGTTGGTCTGGGGGTCCTTGCACTGCTGGTCGAGGTGGATATGCGGGGCGAGGCTGTTGTACAAACTGACGTTGCGGCTGTGCTGGTGCTGCGGGAGGCCTGTAGTTTGGGTTGTACCCTCTTGGTGCTGAATAGGGTACCGCAGCACGGCTTGTCTGCCCCGTAGGTTGCTGCATCATACGTGGGCGGGTGTTGCTCCCTGAGGCTTGATGTGACCACCCAGCCTTCCTCTTATTCTCATTTTCCAGGGCCTTCAGCTTCCTTTCCACCACAAATGCTCTGTCCACCATCTTTTGAAAGCTTTCATACTCATTGGAGGACATTGCACACTGCATCTCTGCGGTAAGTCCTTCCACGAAACAATCTTGTTTCTGCTCATCTGTCTCTATGTCTCGTGGAGCATAACGGGATAGTTGAGTGAATTTAGTGAGGTATTCCCTCACCGTCATGTTTCCCTGCTGCAGTCCCAAAAACTCTTTCCTCTTGTTTTTGAGTTCACCCCTTGGGATGTAATGGTTGCGGAAGCTACGCTTGAACTCTTCCCAAGTGATGCTCTCAGGGTCATGATGGGCGGCCACGTAGGCGGTCCACCAATCAGCAGCAGGTCCCTGCAATTGATGAGAGGCAAACAGCACCCTCTCATACCCTTGGCATTGTATGATTCTCATCTTACTTTCAATGGTCTTCAGCCAATCATCTGCCTCCAGAGGTTCAGCAGCACTTGCAAACTTTGGAGGTTGAGTTCCTAGAAACTCACTCAACCTTGGTTGGCGTGGTGCAGCTTGTGGAGGTGGAACTTGATGCAAGTTGGCCACTACTTGAGTCAAGTTCTGGATGAGCTGATTTTGATTCTCCAGCATTTGATGGAGAGGATCAACTTCTTCACGGCGACCACCCCGGTTCTGGCCTCCAGAAAGATGAGAGTTGCATGCCTCATCATTGTTGTTGGCGGGGTTGGCAGCACGTCCTTTTCCTCTTCCGGCCATCTGGCAGAATCAACAAATGTTAATTTGAAAGCATCTAGTATCATCTTACTACTTTCACTTGTTTGTACTTTGAAGTGTTGAAGTTTTGTTAAAATCTTACGAGGGTTTTATATTTCACACCCAATAAATGCACTATTATTTCCTGTGGGTTCACACACCAAAGCAAAACAATCTGAAGACGAGGCTGTGGACACTTGCTCATGGCTTCCACAACTCACGTCACACACCAAGCATTATCACACCATTAAATACGTAACGACTCGACTACTCGACCTCTTGCTAGCTAGGGGAAAGACTCTACACTACTCATCCTCTTGAGCTGGCTCCTCGGGATCTTCCTCCTCATTTCGGCTACCTTCTGACTCTGCTTTGGGTGGGGAGGCTGCTGGTGGAGAAGTGCGACGACGCCTGATTGCTCGGCGATCCGGGGAGTCAGGGGTCCATGGATCACTTACGGTGACACACAGTTCATTTCCATCTCCTCTTTCTCTCGTCTTTAAGCAAGCTCGCAGCAATGCCTCCGTCTCCTTCAGAGTGTCTCGGACATCCTGAAGTTCTTGTTGACACTCCTGCAGTCGAGTGCTGAGCATAGCAGCATCCTCCAAGCACAAGTCCATGTGCTCATGGGAAGTCCCTTGCTGCACCGGTGGGTACTTGTACTCCGTAGTACCACTCTCACGTTGGAGGACATACATGTACTCAGTTTTGTCCAAGTGGCGACGATAGATGTGACTCTGGCAGGTGATGGCCTCCCAAGTGACATCTCTCTCCGCGTCAACTTGTGTTGCTCGACAAGCTGGAGAGTGGTGGATCTTAAGCAGCTGATTCTCGTGTATAATCCTCATCTCCGAACTCCATTCTTCCCTCTTCTCACGGATGGTCCTGGTGGAGTTATAGTGGATGATGAGCTTGCCCGTATTGCCGGCGGCTTCGAGCATACGTCGAAGACGGCGCAACAAATCTCCTACTGCCAATCCGTAGGAAAGGTACGTCACTGGACGACTCTCCTCTCTTTCAGCAAGGGCAACTACGGGAACTCTCCCTCCCGTGGACTTACGAGCGGTGCGAATCATGCGAACCATCTAAAACAAAAGAATTTAAAATTAGGTTAGATAAAATCTCAAACAAAAATCCTATTTTGAATGAAAGTTGGGGTAAGATGAAGAAAATGACTCCTTTAATAACACTTTTTCCACCCACACCTTTGGAAAATAGTTTTTAAGAAAATAGGGCCCTTAAATACGTCCATTTCTACCTAGGTCCACGTTCCTACGGGCAACCTTGGCTCTGATACCACCTCAGTCACACCCGGTTTTTCCGAAGAAACAACCAAGTGAATATCACATGTATGCCAGGATCATTTGCTCATACATGTGACGACAAATAGTGAAGCATCATTTATTACAAGCCAGGTGTCGAATATAAGTAAGTCTTACATAGTAAATGTCTCGATGGACAATAATAAGTTCATCACAAGGAAAATAAACTAGCAGCGGAAAATTATTCTTTGGGGCTCCATCACAGGTGTTGCCCGGGGGGGGGGGTCTTCATGAACCTAGAATCCTTCCTCGGGTCCAAAGTCTTGGTCATTATACACCACCTCATTATCTTGACCTGAGCAGCAATATAAACCAACAAATATGCAAGGTTGAGTACCAATGGTACTCAGCAAGTGTGGGAAAATTATATCATGCATGGCTAGAACAAGGAGAGGTTGAACTCATGGTTAAAGCACTACGCAATTAATACCTATCACCTTAGCTTATTAAGCATCTACATTACTACACAGGTGAAATGGTCCCAATCTCCCATCCCAATCATCATAACCAAATAATCATAACATCATTTCCAATGTTAAGCTTCCCGCTTAACCTCCAAAACCGTCAATCCTCTAATCATGAATAAGTCCAGGCCGCTCTTAACCGTGAGCACGGCTGTCAAGACAGTTTTGACTCTGCAGAGTTTGTACCACTGTACCCACAAGTAGTGATTTCATCCCCCGTTGCCGGGTGGACTAAAAGAACCTCCATTATGCCAGTGGCTACGTTCCACATTCACACTTCCCAGGTGTGCGGCCAAGAGATCACTACAAAGCCTTTACAAAGGGATTCCCGACGAGCGTGGGCCCACTGAGGTTTCACCCCTAACAGCATACAAGAGGCTCCAACCCCGCTGCAGTGGCCCCCTCTTGAGCCTTGCGGTTCATATGGTAGTCCAGCTGACACCTACTCCCCGCACCATCCAACACACCCATACTACGCCGGGGATACACCTAATTAATTGGCTAAGCTGCCCCATCTCAGCATGTGGTTGGCACTGTAAAGCCGGGTTACATGCTCCATGAACCGGTCCTTAGGATCCAGGCAAGTACTAAACACAAACCCAAGTCTCGTGCACCCAGCACACAACCAAAACATCCAACTTGCCTTGATCCCTACCTCTACATAATTCACAATGTCTCATTCAAGAGTATGGTAATATAAACTGATGATCTCATGTCCCAAATATCCCATTCTAAGCATGGCTAAGCAAATGCATGTAAATATATGACATGGTAAAATAAATCCCAACCCAAGCTACAAGGAAACAGGGTAATGAAATTCTAGGGAAACTTTCCTAGCATGGGTTTCATATTTCATTTGACAATGCAAATAATTCTATCTACACATCCTAGCATAGGATCAAAGTGGTCAAGGACACTTGCCTCCTTCTTGCTGCTCTTGAAATGAGTAGTCCTGATCTTGAAAACTGATAGCTTGCTCTTGAACAGGTTCTACTCCATACCATCACACATAGCAAAAGGAAAACAACAATCATAAGACATAGTTCACACTTCTACTTCATACAAACAACACATTCACATTTATGAAATTTTCTTTACCATTTTATGTGTTGTGGATACTCTATGTGTGTTGGTTTGGGGCTTGCACACACTTCTATTTACATGTGTATGATTCCTACTTTGGTGTTCATATTTATACTCACATAATATATATATATATATATATACATATATATGTATATATGTGTGTTTCAGTTTTAAATAAATTCCTTATATATTAAACTACCAAATATGTATGAAGAGTATTTTTCTTCTCCATAGGTGCCTTCATAATTTCTATCAACCCTAAACTGAATTCTTTGTACTTTAGAAACTCCATTTATTATTTACTAGTTTCTATATTTTCAGATTTATATTCTTATGCATAATTGTGCATTTTATTATTAAATTAGTAATACACACTACCTAAACAGATTAGGTTCTGGTCCTAAATAATTTAAGATCATATTTTGACCTTGGCTTCTGATGTATACTATTTCATAATTATTTTTCCTATTTTTCTTTAACTATTCTTTACTTAAGAATGTGCCCCTATACTATTAAATGTGAATAATTTATGAAACAGATTTATTTCAGCCCCAAAATATATTTTTATCTTACTCCAAAGTTTTCTAAGTACTGAGAAAGTTTTTACTAATTTTGACAATTAGGTTTGTCCCCCTTTTTAATATTTAAACACTAGTTACATTTTCAATTTTCTAAATTAAATACTAAACAGGGCTAAAATAATGAATTCACCCCATTACAGGGTATATAATATTATTTTCATAATCTCCAGGGGTCTAGCTACACTCTTCAGAGGTGTTTTTCTTAATTTCTATTAAGTCTAGGGGCTAAAACTGATTTTTAAATGAATTTACATGATTTTCTGGAGTTCCAGGGGCTAGATCTGAAGTTTCCGGGGCTAGCTCTCAATTCCAGAGAACCCCAGGGGGTAGCACGTAAGAATTCCAGTCTTTATAACGCGGGACTGACGTGGACCGTCTGATTTTAAACCGACGGCTGAGATTATAACATCGAACCGGTACGCGGGGTTTTAAAGTCTACCGTGCGATTTAAAATAAACGGCGCACAAGCGGCCACGTCGCTCTGATCGAGCGCGGGCGGCGCTGCCGGCGGCGCACGGCGGCGGGAAGCGGCGATCTCGCCGGAATTTTTCGGATCCTCGAGAATTCTACCTAGAACTGTGATCTTATGGCCTAGATCGGTAGAGGGGAGGTCAGGGATCTCACCTCGGGGGTTTTCTCGAGCTCGGGGGTCCTGGAAAGTGCTCGGCGGCGAGGTCCGAGGCAAAACCACGGCGAAGCTCGTCGGAGCTGGATTTGCACCGTAAGTCTTCGGGTTTTCTGCACCTGCAAAGTTCCCCGGAGGCGGTGGATCAAAACTAGCGAGTTAGATCAGAGTTTCCGAGCTTAGATCGGCCAAAATTCACCGGCGAAGTCTCGGTGCTCACCGGAGTGAAAATCGGCGATCGCGTGCGAAAAACTGATCGGATCGGTGGGTTTTATAGCCGGGGGAGGGCGGTGGTTCTGTTGTGATCGAGTTGGAGTCCGCTAGTTCCAGAATTCGGCCGCAAAACACGATTTCCCGATCGGTTGCGATCGAGCGCGCGGGAGAGAGTCCGGGGTCGCGGGGTTAGGGATGACAGGCGGGTCCCACATGTCAGCGAGGGGCAGAGCGGCGCGCGCGGGGGCGGGCTGCGCGGGGGTTAGCTGGGCCGGCTGGGGTTTCGGCCCACTGGCCAGTTTTTTTCTGGCTTTCCTTTTTCTTTTTCATTTCATTTCTGTTTTGAGTATAATTTGAATTCCAGTTTGAATTTGAATTTTTGCAAAACATGCAATACGTCCAAAAATTTCTAAATTCCCCTCTGAACATGGTTTATGGTTCTAAATCAAAATTTAAGTCTTGACTAAAAATTTGGGGTGTTACAGTGTGCAAGCCACAGATCAACACACAAAGTAACCACAACACATATAATGGTGAATGAATTTCATAAATATGAAATGTGTGGTTTGTATGAAGTAGAAGTGTGAACTATGTCTTATGATTGTTGTTTTTCTTTTGCTATGTGTGATGGTATGAAGTAGAACTTGTTCAAGAGCAAGTTATTCCTTTCCAAGATCAGGACTACCCATTTCAAGAGCAGCAAGAAGGATGCAAGTGTCCTTGACCACTTTGATCCTATGCTAGGATGTGTAGATAGAATTATTTGCATTGTCAAATGAAATATGAAACCCATGCTAGGAAGTTTCCCTAGAATTGCATTACCTTGTTTCCTTGTAGCTTGGGTTGGGATTTATTTTGTCATGTCATTTATTTACATGCATATGCTTAGCCATGCTTAGAATGGGATATTTGGGATATGAGATCATCAGTTTATTTTACCATACTCTTGAATGAGCTATTGTGAGTTATGTAGAGGTAGGGATCAAGGCAAGTTGGATGTTTTGGTTGTGTGCTGGGTGCACGAGACTTGGGTTTGTGTTTAGTACTTGCCTGGATCCTAAGGACCGGTTCATGGAGCATGTAACCCGGCTTTACAGTGCCAACCACATGCTGAGATGGGGCAGCTTGGCCAATTAATTAGGTGTATCCCCAGCGTAGTATGGGTGTGTTGGATGGTGCGGGGAGTAGGTGTCAGCTGGACTACCGTATGAACCGCAAGGCTCAAGAGGGGGCCACTGCAGCGGGGTTGGAGCCTCTTGTATGCTGTTAGGGGTGAAACCTCAGTGGGCCCACGCTCGTCGGAAATCCCTTTGTAAAGGCTTCGTAGTGATCTCCTGGCTGCACACCTGGGAAGTGTGAATGTGGATCGTAGCCACTGGCATAATGGAGGTTCTTTTAGTCCACCCGGCAACGGGGGATGAAATCACTACTTGTGGGTACAGTGGTACAAACTCTGCAGAGTCAAAACTGTCTTGACAGCCGTGCTCACGGTTAAGAGCGGCCTGGACTTATTCATGATTAGAGGATTAATGGTTTTGGAAGTTAAGCGGGGAGCTTAACATTGGTAATGATGTTATGGTCATTGGATTACAATGATGGGATGGGAGATTGGGACCATTTCACCTGTGTAGTAATGTAGGTGCTTAATAAGCTAAGGTGATAGGTATTAATTGCGTAGTGCTTTAACCATGAGTTCAACCTCTCCTTGTTCTAGCCATGCATGATATAATTTTCCCACACTTGCTGAGTACCATTGGTACTCAACCTTGCATATTTGTTGGTTTATATTGCTGCTCAGGTCAAGATAATGAGGTGGTGTATAATGACCAAGATTTTGGACCCGAGGAAGGCTTTTAGGTTCATGAAGACCCCCGGGCAACGCCTGTGATGGAGCCCTAAAGAGTAATATTCCGCTGCTAGTTTATTTACTTGTGATGAAGCATTAGTGTCCATTGAGACATTTGCGATGTAAGATTTATTTATATTCGATACCTGGCTTGTAATAAATGATGCTTCACTATTTGTCATCACATGTATGAGAAAATGATCCTGGCATACATGTGATATTCACTTGGTTGTTTCTTCGGAAAAACCGGGTGCGACAGAGGTGGTATCAGAGCCAAGGTTGCCCGTAGGAACGTGGACCTAGGTAGAAATAGACGTATTTAAGGGACCTATTTTCTTAAAAACTATTTTCCAAGGTGTGGGTGGAAAAGTGTTATTAAAGGAGTCATTTTCTTCATCTTACCCCAACTTTCATTCAAAATAGGATTTTTGTTTGAGAATTTATCTAACCTAATTTTAAATTCTTTTGTTTTAGATGGTTCGCATGATTCGCACCGCTCGTAAGTCCACAGGAGGGAGAGTTCCTGTAGTTGCCCTGGCCGAAAGAGAGGAGAGTCGTCCAGTGACGTACCTTTCCTACGGATTGGCAGTAGGAGATTTGTTGCGCCGTCTTCGACGTATGCTCGAAGCCGCCGGCAATACGGGCAAGCTAATCATCCACTATAACTCCACCAGGACCATCCGTGAGAAGAGGGAAGAATGGAGTTCGGAGATGAGGATTATACACGAGAATCAACTGCTTAAGATTCACCACTCTCCAGCTTGTCGAGCAACACAAGTTGACGCGGAGAAAGATGTCACCTGGGAGGCCATCACCTGCCAGAGTCACATCTATCGTCGCCACTTGGACAAAACTGAGTACATGTATGTCCTCCAACGTGAGAGTGGTACCACGGAGTACAAGTACCCACCGGTGCAGCAAGGGACTTCCCATGAGCACATGGACTTGTGCTTGGAGGATGCTGCTATGCTCAGCACTCGACTGCAGGAGTGTCAACAAGAGCTTCAGGATGTCCGAGACACCCTGAAGGAAACGGAGGCGTTGCTGCGAGCTTGCTTAAAGGCGAGAGAAAGAGGAGATGGGAATGAACTGTATGTCACCGTGAGTGATACATGGACTCCTGACTCCCCAGATCGCCGAGCAATCAGGCGTCGTCGCACTTCTCCACCAACAGCCTCCCCACCCAAAGCAGAGTCAGAAGGTAGCCGAAATGAGGAGGAAGATCCCGAGGAGCCAGCTCAAGAGGACGAGTAGTGTAGAGTCTTTCCCCTAGCTAGCAAGAGGTCGAGTAGTCGAGTCGTTACGTAGTTAATGGTGTAATGATGCTTGGTGTGTGACGTGAGTTGTGGAAGCCATGAGCAATTGTCCACAACCTCGTCTTCAGATTGTTTTGCTTTGGTGTGTGAACCCACAGGAAATAATAGTGCATTTATTTGGTGTGATATATAAACCCTCGTAAAATTTTAACAAAACCTCAACACCTTAAAGTACCAACAAATGAAAGTAGTAAGATGATACTAAATGGTATCAAATTAACATTTGTTGATTCTGCCAGATGGCCGGAAGAGGAAAAGGACGTGCTGCCAACCCCGCCAACAACAATGATGAGGCATGCAACCCTCATCTTTCTGGAGGCCAGGACCGGGGTGGTCACCGTGAAGAAGTTGATCCTCTCCACCAAATGCTGGAGAATCAAAATCAGCTCATCCAGAACTTGACTCAAGTGGTGGCCAACTTGCATCAAGTTCCACCTCCACAAGCTGCACCACGCCAACCAAGGTTGAGTGAGTTTCTAGGAACTCAACCTCCAAAGTTTGCAAGTGCTGCTGAACCTCTGGAGGCAGATGATTGGCTGAAGACCATTGAAAGTAAGATGAGGATAATACAATGCCAAGGGTATGAGAGGGTGCTGTTTGCCTCTCATCAATTGCAGGGACCTGCTGCTGATTGGTGGACCGCCTACGTGGCCGCCCATCATGACCCTGAGAACATCACTTGGGAAGAGTTCAAGCGCAGCTTCCGCAACCATTACATCCCAAGAGGTGAACTCAAAAACAAGAGGAAGGAATTTTTGGGTCTGCAGCAGGGAAACATGACTGTGAGGGAATACCTCACTAAATTTACTCAGCTATCCCGTTATGCTCCATGAGACATAGAGACTGATGAGCAGAAACAAGATTGTTTCGTGGAAGGACTTACCGCAGAGATGCAGTGTGCAATGTCCTCCAATGAGTATGAAAGCTTTCAAAAGATGGTGGACAGAGCATTTGTGGTGGAAATGAAGCTAAAGGCCCTGGAAAATGAGAATAAGAGGAAGGCGGGGTGGTCACATCAGGCCTCAGGGAGCAACACCCGCCCACGTATGATGCAGCAACCTACGGGGCAGACAAGCCGTGCTGCGGTACCCTATTCAGCACCAAGAGGGTACAACCCAAACTACAGGCCACCCGCGGCACCAGCACAGCCGCCACGTCAGTTTGTGCAGCAGCCTCGCCCCGCATATCCACCTCGACCAGCAGTGCAAGGACCCCCAAACCAACCCCAAGACAACAAGGGCCAAGCATCTAAGATTGGGGTGCAATGTTTCAGCTGTGGTGAAGTGGGGCACTACGCCCATAAATGCCCAAAGAAGAAGCCTGCGCCGCCACAACAGCAGAATGTAGTGAGAGGACGGGTCAACCACGTCACTATGGAGGAAGCACAAGAGGCACCCGACGTGGTAGTTGGTAAGTTTCCTGCCAATTTACACCTTGCAACTCTGCTGTTTGATTCTGGTGCTACCCACTCGTTCATTGCTCAAGGGTTTGTTAAGAAACGTGACCTAGCAACCACACAAATGAACCATATGCTAGCGGTAAACTCTCCAGGTGGAGAAATAAGGACAAGACAAGTGTGTCCCAAAGTGAGCCTAGACATTAATGGGGTAGTATTTACGGCTAACCTCATAGTGATAGATTCACAAGGGATAGATATTATTTTGGGTATGGATTGGTTGACCAAACATAAAGGAATCATCCATTGTTCGACCAGAACGGTGGAACTAACTCACCCCAGTGGCACCCGAGTAAAGTTCATAACCATACACGAGCCTAGGAGGGACATTAAATTAAATCAAGTGGAGGTGAAAGTTGAGGAAATCAGGACTATCAGGGAATATCCAGATGTTTTTCCGGAGGAATTGCCAGGTATGCCTCCCGACCGTGACGTGGAATTCGCAATTGAGCTAGTACCGGGAACAGCCCCGATATACAAGAGATCTTATCGAATGGACTCCAAGCAGCTAGAAGAGCTCAAGGATCATTTGAGAGAATTGACGGAGAAGGGGTATATTCGCCCTAGTTCCTCACCATGGGGAGCTCCGGTGATATTTGTGTCTAAGAAAGATGGAACCCAAAGGTTATGCGTGGATTACCGTGCCTTGAATGAGGTAACCATCAAGAACAAGTACCCATTACCCCGCATTGAAGACTTGTTTGATCAGTTGAGGGGAGCTTGTGTGTTCTCGAAAATTGATCTCAGGTCGGGATACCACCAACTCAAGATAAGGCAATCTGATATTCCCAAGACAGCTTTCGTATCTCGGTACGGACTGTATGAATACACTGTCATGCCTTTTGGGCTAACCAATGCCCCGGCATATTTCATGTACCTCATGAACAAGGTATTCATGGAATATCTGGACAAATTTGTGGTGGTTTTCATAGATGATATTCTCGTCTTCTCCAAAAATGAAGAAGAACATGAGAAACATCTAAGGTTGGTGTTACAGAGGCTGAGAGAACACCAACTATATGCTAAGTTGAGCAAGTGTGAGTTTTGGCTGAAGAGAGTTCCCTTTTTAGGACATATAATCTCGGAGGGAGGAATCTCCGTAGATCCTGCCAAAATCGAGGATATCCAGAAGTGGAAAACCCCTGAAAATGTCGGGGAAGTTCGAAGCTTTTTGGGATTGGCTGGATACTATCGACGGTTTATTGAGGGATTCTCCAAGATCTCGAGACCTCTCACCAAACTGTTGGAGAAGGGAATCACATTCACCTGGACGCCACAGTGCGAGACGAGCTTTCAGGAGCTAAAGAAAAGATTGACAACAGCCCCAGTGTTGGTCATGCCAGATATGCAGAAGAGTTTCACAGTGTACTGCGATGCCTCTAGAAATGGGTTGGGATGTGTTCTCATGCAAGAAGGACATGTCGTGGCATATGCATCCCGGCAGCTTCGGAAGCACGAGAAGAACTATCCTACACATGACCTAGAACTAGCTGCAGTGGTACACGCGTTGAAAATTTGGCGGCACTATTTGATGGGGAAGAGGACAGAGATATATACGGATCATAAGAGTTTGAAGTACATATTCACACAGCCAGATCTCAACCTCAGACAAAGGAGATGGTTAGAGCTAATCAATGACTTTGATGTGGGCATCAACTATCATCCTGGGAAAGCAAACGTCGTGGCCGATGCTTTGAGTCGGAAAGTGCAGGTCAATAAGTTGAGCTTGAAAGAAATGCCCGCAGAATTGAAGGACGAAGTTATAAGGCTCAATCTATGTCTAGTAAATAGTGGTGAAGCCATCGCCATGGAAGTGGACTCCACACTCGAGCGAGACATACGCGAGGGCCAAAAGAATGATGAGAAGATACAAGAGATCAGACAGCTTATCAAGGAAAATAAAGCTCCTGGTTTTAGAGAGGATGAACAAGGAACGGTGTGGCACGGGAAAAGAATCTGTGTGCCAAAAGTAAAGGAGATCCGTGAATTGATTTTAAAGGAGGCTCATGATTCTGACTATTCCATTCATCCTGGGAGTACGAAGATGTACCAGGACCTCAAAAGCAGGTATTGGTGGTATGGCATGAAACGTGATGTCGCGGAACATGTTGCCCTATGTGACACATGTCAGTTGGTGAAAGCAGAACATCAACGACCCGCGGGATTATTGCAACCACTCAAAGTGCCTGAATGGAAGTGGGAAGAAATCAGCATTGATTTTGTCGTGGGATTGCCTAGGACCCAATCCGGGTATGATTCCATATGGGTCGTTATTGATAGGCTAACCAAGGTAGCTCATTTCATCCCTGTGAAAGAAAGCTACAGCGGATCCAAATTGGCAGAATTGTACATGTCAAGGATTGTATGTTACCATGGAGTGCCAAAGAAGATAGTATCGGACCGAGGGACACAGTTCACCTCGAGGTTTTGGCAAAAGTTGCATGAAACCATGGGAACCCATCTGAATTTCAGCTCTGCCTATCATCCCCAAACTGACGGGCAGACGAAGAGAACCAATCAGATCCTTGAAGATATGTTAAGGGCATGTGCACTCAAAAACAATAGGAGTTGGGACAAGAACTTACCGTATGCGGAGTTTTCCTATAACAACAGTTATCAAGCTAGTATGAAAATGTCACCGTTTGAAGCTTTGTATGGAAGAAAGTGCAGAACTCCTCTATTTTGGAACCAAACAGGAGAAAGTAAAGTGTTTGGTCCAGAAGTGCTACAAGAAGCCGAAGCGAAGGTGAGGGAGATTCGCAACAACTTGAGGATAGCACAAACACGCCAGAAGAGTTATGCTGATGTACGAAGAAGAGAACTCGTTTTCAACGTGGGAGACTATGTTTATCTCAAGGTGTCCCCTATCAGAGGGCTTCGTCGGTTCAAGGTGAAAGGGAAATTGTCACCTCGATACATCGGACCCTTTCAAGTTTTGGAAAGAAAAGGCGAAGTGGCGTACAAACTAGAGTTACCGGTTCATCTATCGGACGTGCACGATGTATTTCATGTGTCACAACTCAAGAAATGCCTGAGGACGCCTGAGGAGGTGTTACCCATGAATGAAGTGGATGTAGCTGAAGATTTGTCTTATGCCGAGCAACCATGCAAGATTTTGGAGACGGTGGAACGCCTCACCAGAAACAAGAGAATCCGGATGTGCAAGGTGCAGTGGAAGCATCACTCAGAAGAGGAAGCTACCTGGGAACGGGAAGATGAGCTCAAGGCACAATTTCCGGAATTGTTTTCTTAGAAACACCAATCTCGAGGACGAGATTTCTTTTAAGGGGGGTAGAGCTGTAACACCCCAAATTTTGATTCAAAACTCTAAACCATGTTCAGAGGGGCATTTAAAAATTTTTGGACGTGTTGCATGTTTTGCAAAAATTCAAATTCAAACTGGAATTCAAATTATACTCAAAACAGAAAAGAAATGGAAAAAGAAAAAGAGAAACGGGAAAAAAAACCGGCCAGTGGGCCGAAACCCGCCAGCCGGCCCAGCTTCCCCGCGCCAGCCCGCCCCCGCGCGCCCGCACTGTCTCTCACAGACAGGTGGGACCCGCATGTCATCCCTAACCCCGCGACCCCGGACTCTCTCCCGCGCGCGCGATCGCAACCGACCGGATTTCCGCGTCCCGCAGCCCGAATTCTGGTCCCAAACGACTCAAACTCGATCGCAACAGACCCACCGCCCTCCCCCGGCTATAAACACCCCAGCCCCGATCGGTTTTTCCCACGCGATCGCCGATTTTCACTCCGGTGAGCACCGAGACTTCGCCGGTGAATTCTGGCCGATCTAAGCTCGGAAACTCTGATCTAACTCGCTGGTCTTGATCCACCGCCTCCGGGGAGCTTTGCAGGTGCAGAAAACTCGGAGACTTACGGTGTAAACACAGCGTCGACGAGCTTCGCCGTGGTTTTGCCTCGGACCTCGCCGCCGATCACTTTCCAGGACCCCCGAGCTCAAGAAAACCCCCGAGGTGAGATCCCTGACCTCCCCTCTACCGATCTATGCCATAAGATCACAGTTCTAGGCAGAATTCTCGAGGATCCGAAACTTTCCGGCGAGATCGCCGCTTCCCGCCGCCGTGCGCCGCCGGCAGCGCCGCCCGCTCTCGATCAGAGCGACGTGGCCGCTTGTGCGCCGTTTATTTTAAATCGTACGGTAGGGTTTAAAACCCCGCGTACCGGTTCGATGTTATAATCTCAGCCGTCGGTTTAAAATCGAACGGTCCACGTCAACCCCGCATTATAAAGACTGGAATTCTTACGTGCTACCCCCTGGGGTTCTCTGGAATTGAGAGCTAGCCCCGGAAACTTCAGATCTAGCCCCTGGAACTCCAGAAAATCATGTAAATTCATTTAAAAATCAGTTTTAGCCCCTGGACTTAATAAAAATTAGGAAAAACACCTCTGATAAGTGTAGCTAGACCCCTGGAAATTATGAAAATAATATTGTAGACCCTGTAATGGGTGAGTTCATTATTTTAGCCCTGTTTAGTATTTAATTTAGGAAATTGAATATGTAACTAGTGTTTAAAAATTAAAAAGTGGGACAAACATATTGTCAAAATTAAGTTAAAGACTTTCTCAGTGTTTAGAAAATTTTGGAGTGAGATAAAAACATATTTTGGACAGAATTGAATCTGTTTAATTTATTATTCACATTTAGGGACACATTTTTAAGGAAAGAATAGCTCTAGAAAAATAGGGAAAATAATTATGAAATAGTTTACATCAGAGGCCAAGGTCAAAATATGTTATTCAATTATTTAGGACCAAAACCTATACTGTTTAGATGAGGTGTATTACTAATTTCATAATAAAATACACAATTATACATAGGAATATAAATCTGAAAATATAGCAACTAGTAAATGATAAATGGAGTTTTTAAAAATTCAAAGAGTTCAGTTTAGGGTTGATAGAAATTATGAAGGCGCATATGGAGAAGAAAAATACTTTTCTTACATACTTGGTAGTTTAATATAAGGAATTTATTTAAAACTGAAACACACACATATATACATACATATATATATATATAGTATGTAAGTATAAATATGAACACCAAAGTAGGAATCATACACATATAAATAAAAGTGTGTGCAAGCCACAGATCAACACACAAAGTAACCACAACACATATAATGGTGAATGAATTTCATAAATATGAAATGTGTGGTTTGTATGAAGTAGAAGTGTGAACTATGTCTTATGATTGTTGTTTTTCTTTTGCTATGTGTGATGGTATGAAGTAGAACCTGTTCAAGAGCAAGTTATTCCTTTCCAAGATCAGGACTACCTATTTCAAGAGCAGCAAGAAGGAGGCAAGTGTCCTTGACCACTTTGATCCTATGCTAGGATGTGTAGATAGAATTATTTGCATTGTCAAATGAAATATGAAACCCATGCTAGGAAGTTTCCCTAGAATTGCATTACCTTGTTTCCTTGTAGCTTGGGTTGGGATTTATTTTGTCATGTCATTTATTTACATGCATATGCTTAGCCATGCTTAGAATGGGATATTTGGGATATGAGATCATCAGTTTATTTTACCATACTCTTGAATGAGCTATTGTGAGTTATGTAGAGGTAGGGATCAAGGCAAGTTGGATGTTTTGGTTGTGTGCTGGGTGCACGAGACTTGGGTTTGTGTTTAGTACTTGCCTGGATCCTAAGGACCGGTTCATGGAGCATGTAACCCGGCTTTACAGTGCCAACCACATGCTGAGATGGGGCAGCTTGGCCAATTAATTAGGTGTATCCCCGGCGTAGTATGGGTGTGTTGGATGGTGCGGGGAGTAGGTGTCAGCTGGACTACCGTATGAACCGCAAGGCTCAAGAGGGGGCCACTGCAGCGGGGTTGGAGCCTCTTGTATGCTGTTAGGGGTGAAACCTCAGTGGGCCCACGCTCGTCGGAAATCCCTTTGTAAAGGCTTCGTAGTGATCTCCTGGCTGCACACCTGGGAAGTGTGAATGTGGATCGTAGCCACTGGCATAATGGAGGTTCTTTTAGTCCACCCGGCAACGGGGGATGAAATCACTACTTGTGGGTACAGTGGTACAAACTCTGCAGAGTCAAAACTGTCTTGACAGCCGTGCTCACGGTTAAGAGCGGCCTGGACTTATTCATGATTAGAGGATTGATGGTTTTGGAAGTTAAGCGGGGAGCTTAACATTGGTAATGATGTTATGGTCATTGGATTACAATGATGGGATGGGAGATTGGGACCATTTCACCTGTGTAGTAATGTAGGTGCTTAATAAGCTAAGGTGATAGGTATTAATTGCGTAGTGCTTTAACCATGAGTTCAACCTCTCCTTGTTCTAGCCATGCATGATATAATTTTCCCACACTTGCTGAGTACCATTGGTACTCAACCTTGCATATTTGTTGGTTTATATTGCTGCTCAGGTCAAGATAATGAGGTGGTGTATAATGACCAAGATTTTGGACCCGAGGAAGGCTTTTAGGTTCATGAAGACCCCCGGGCAACGCCTTTGATGGAGCCCTAAAGAGTAATATTCCGCTGCCAGTTTATTTACTTGTGATGAAGCATTAGTGTCCATTGAGACATTTGCGATGTAAGACTTATTTATATTCGATACCTGGCTTGTAATAAATGATGCTTCACTATTTGTCATCACATGTATGAGAAAATGATCCTGGCATACATGTGATATTCACTTGGTTGTTTCTTCGGAAAAACCGGGTGTGACACCCAGCCCCGATCAGTTTTTCCCACGCGATCGCCGATTTTTACTCCGGTGAGCACCGAGACTTCGCCGGTGAATTCTGGCCGATCTAAGCTCGGAAACTCTGATCTAACTCGCTGGTTTTGATCCACCGCCTCCGGGGAGCTTTGCAGGTGCAGAAAACTCGGAGACTTACGGTGTAAACACAGCGCCGACGGGCTTCGCCGTGGTTTTGCCTCGGACCTCGCCGCTGATCACTTTCCAGGACCCCCGAGCTCAAGAAAACCCCCGAGGTGAGATCCCTGACCTCCCCTCTACCGATCTATGCCATAAGATTACAGTTTTAGGCAGAATTCTCGAGGATCCGAAACTTTCCGGCGAGATCGCCGCTTCCCGCCGCCGTGCGCCGCCGGCAGCGCCGCCCGCGCTCGATCAGAGCGACGTGGCCGCTTGTGCCCCGTTTATTTTAAATCGCACGGTAGGGTTTAAATCCCCGCGTACCGGTTCGATGTTATAATCTCAGCCGTCGGTTTAAAATCGGACGGTCCACGTCAACCCCATATTATAAAGACTGGAATTCTTACGTGCTACCCCCTGGGGTTCTCTGGAATTGAGAGCTAGCCCCGGAAACTTCAGATCTAGCCCCTGGAACTCCAGAAAATCATGTAAATTCATTTAAAAATCAGTTTTAGCCCCTGGACTTAATAAAAATTAGGAAAAACACCTCTGATAAGTGTAGCTAGACCCCTGGAAATTATGAAAATAATATTATAGACCCTGTAATGGGGTGAATTCATTATTTTAGCCCTGTTTAGTATTTAATTTAGAAAATTGAATATGTAACTAGTGTTTAAAAATTAAAAAGGGGGACAAACATAATTGTCAAAATTAATTAAAAACTTTCTCAGTACTTAGAAAACTTTGGAGTGATATAAAAATATATTTTTGAGCTGAAATGAATCTGTTTCATCTATTATTTACATTTATTAGTATAGGGACACATTTTTAAGTAAAGAATAGTTATAGAAAAATAGGGAAAATAATTATGAAATAGTCTACATCAGAAGCCAAGGTCAAAACATGTTATTAAATTATTTAGGACCAGAACCTATACTGTTTAGATGATGTGTATTACTAATTTCATAATAAAATACACAATTATGCATAGGAATATAACTCTAAAAATATAGCAACTAGTAAATGATAAATGGAGTTTCTAAAATCCAAAGAATTCAGTTTAGGGTTGGTAGAAATTCTGAAGGCACATATGGAGAAGAAAAATACTTTTCATACATACTTGGTAGTGAAAAGGTGTAGTAGTTTAATATAAGGAATTTATTTAAAACTGAAACACACATGTATATATATATATAGTATGTAAGTATAAATATGAACACCAAAGTAGGAATCATATACATATAAATAAAAGTGTATGCAAGCCACAGATCAACACACACACAGAGTAACCACAACACATATAATGGTGAATGAAATTCATAAATATGAATGTGTGGTTTGTATGAAGTGTAAGTGTGAACTATGTCTTATGGATTGTTGTTTTTCTTTTGCTATGTGTGATGGTATGAAGTAGAACCTGTTCAAGAGCAAGTTATTCCTTTCCAAGATCAGGACTACCCATTTCAAGAGCAGCAAGAAGGAGGCAAGTGTCCTTGACCACTTTGATCCTATGCTAGGATGTGTAGATAGAATTATTTGCATTGTCAAGTTAAATATGAAACCTATGCTAGGAAGTTTCCCTAGAATTGCATTACCTTGTTTTCCTTGTAGCTTGGGTTGGGATTTATTTTGTCATGTAATTTATTTACATGCATATGCTTAGCCATGCTTAGAATGGGATATTTGGGATATGAGATCATCAGTTTATTTTACCATACTCTTGAATGAGACATTGTGAGTTATGTAGAGGTAGGGATCAAGGCAAGTTGGATGTTTTGGTTGTGTGCTGGGTGCACGAGACTTGGGTTTGTGTTTAGTACTTGCCTGGATCCTAAGGACCGGTTCATGGAGCATGTAACCCGGCTTTACAGTGCCAACCACATGCTGAGATGGGGCAGCTTGGCCAATTAATTAGGTGTATCCCCGGCGTACTATGGGTGTGTTGGATGGTGCGGGGACTAGGTGTCAGCTGGACTACCATATGAACCGCAAGGCTCAAGAGGGAGCCACTGCAGCGGGGTTGGAGCCTCTTGTATGCTGTTAGGGGTGAAACCTCAGTGGGCCCACGCTCGTCGGGAATCCCTTTGTAAAGGCTTCGTAGTGATCTCCTGGCTACACACCTGGGAAGTGTGAATGTGGATCGTAGCCACTGGCATAATAGAGGTTCTTTTAGTCCACCCGGCAACGGGGGATGAAATCACTACATGTGGGTACAGTGGTACAAACTCTGCAGAGTCAAAACTGTCTTGACAGCCGTGCTCACGGTTAAGAGCGGCCTGGACTTATTCATGATTAGAGGAGTGAAGGTTTTTGGAAGTTGTGGATGTTAAGCGGGGGGCTTAACATTGGAAATGATGTTATGGTTATTAGATTATGATGATGGGATGGGAGAATGGGACCATTTCACCTGTGTAGTAATGTAGGTGCTTAATAAGCTAAGGTAATAGGTATTAATTGCGTAGTGCTTTAACCATGAGTTCAACCTCTCCTTGTTCTAGCCATGCATGATATAATTTTCCCACACTTGCTGAGTACCATTGGTACTCAACCTTGCATTTTTGTTGGTTTATATTGCTGCTCAGGTCAAGATAATGAGGTGGTGTATAATGACCAAGACTTTGGACCTGAAGAAGGTTTCTAGGTTCATGGAGACCCTCGGGCAACGCCTGTGATGGAGCCCTAAAGAATAATATTCCGCTGCTAGTTTATTTACTTGTGATGAACTTATTATTGTCCATCGAGACATTTACTATGTAAGACTTACTTATATTCGACACCTGGCTTGTAATAAATGATGCTTCACTATTTGTCATCACATGTATGAGAAAATGATCCTGACATACATGTGATATTCACTTGGTTGTTCTTCAGAAAAACCGGGTGTGACAGAGGTGGTATCAGAGCCAAGTTTGCCCGTAGGAACGTGGACCTAGGTAGAAATGGACGTATTTAAGGGCCCTATTTTCTTAAAAACTATTTTCCAAGGTGTGGGTGGAAAAGTGTTATTAAAGGAGTCATTTTCTTCATCTTACCCCAACTTTCATTCAAAATAGGATTTTTGTTTGAGAATTTATCTAACCTAATGTTAAATTCTTTTGTTTTAGATGGTTCGCATGATTCGCACCGCTCGTAAGTGAAAGCATCTAGGCCCCCGTGAGATATGGTTTCGGTGATTAATGACAACTGTTCGTAATTACTAATGAGTTTTTGGATGCAAGGTTTCACGTACATCACATCAAACATTAAATGAACTATCTATTCACACCATCTACTACTCATTGGATACAAATGGAGACCCCTCAACGATCCATTCTAAGAGGTTATTCGATACTCATGAAAACTAAATGAAGAAATCATACAACGACTCTACTTTATCAAAATTGGCAACACAAGGAGCTCACACTTCATCGTAATATCATTTCAAACAAGTGTCAAAGAGGTCACTCAAGAAGATTCTAAAAGACCAACTCAAAACAACTCGAAGGAAACAAGTTGCATTCACCAGATCGTCCGATGTCTTGCAAAATGACTACATCGGTCGAATTTGAGTTGGCAGAAGAAGAAGACCTCAGAGCCCAGTACACACCGGATCATCCGATGTGAAGGAAGTGGCACATCGGTTGATTTCAACAGAAGGATAATTTATGAGTAATTCTGAAGATCAACTCACCGGATCATCCGATGATAAAGTAAGAGAACATCGGTCAATTTCAACCGAAACATTATTTCTGAACCAATTCTGAAGATCAACTCACCGGATCATCCGATGATGAGTTAAAGTAACATCGGTCGATTAAAAGATCCAACGGTTATATCCAACGGTCACATCTGACACATGACATCAGCTAATTTGGAATTCGACCGATGATCATATAAAGGGGTGCATCGGAGGATCCGATGTTAACTGACAAAAGTCTGCCCACTTTTCCAACGGCTATCTCGTGTGGGCTGGCTATAAATACCCCTCCAACCGGCCATTTCGACAAGTCTTGATCACCAGAGCCTCTCTAGACATTCTCAAGCATTCAAGACCAAGAGCTACCACTTCCACACTTCAAAACCTCTTGTACTCCAACCATAGGTTATATCTAGCGAGAGAGAAGCTTGTGTGCGTCCATTCTTGGTGATTGGAATCTCTAGGCTAGTGAGAGAGAGTGTCTTGGTGACTTCTCTCACCTTGTAAACGTTGGAGGAAGAAGAGATCACTCCGGAGCTTACCAAGGTGTTTGTGGAAGCCCGGAAGATCACCGTTGTACAAGGCTTGAGCTCCACCTTGCCGGTGAAGGCGAACGGAGAAAGAATAGTGGATTCCCTCGTCTTGGTGACTTGGGAGTGGCTATACCCTTTGGTGGGTGCCACAACGTGGACGTAGGAAGATTTTGTGATCTTACCGAACCACGGGAAAAATCGCCGTGTCTCCGAGTCTCCGCGGGAGTTTGCATTCTTCTCCTCACCCCTTACTATTACGCTTTTACTATTCCGCACTTAACACTCTTGCTTGCGTAGTTAGTTTGCATAAGGAATTGGGCTTCAACCATTAAAGTTTTAAATTGCTCTAAAATTTTAAAAAGCCCAATTCACCCCCCCTCTTGGGCGTTTCGATCCTTACAATTGGTATCAGAGCAAGGTTGCTCATTGGATCATTCTAGCTTCACCGCTAGAGAGCGAAAATGGCCAAGAATGGGGGTTCGGTTCCTACCTTCGAGGGCAAGAATTTTGCTTATTGGAAAGCACGCATGCGTGCTTACCTTGAGGCAATTGCTCCCGAAGTTTGGGAAGCGACCCATGCGGGGTTTGGAAATCTTGACTATGTTGGTGACCAACTAAAATGGGATGCTAAGGCTAGAAATGCCATATATGAATGCATTAGTCAAGATGTCTTTGCTAGGATTGCTAGTAAAGAAAAAGCGTGTGAAATTTGGGCATGTCTAATTGAAATACATGAGGGCTCATCTCGGGTTAAAGAACTCAAATATCACATGCTTAAATCAAAATATGATGAATTTAAGATGTTTCCTCATGAGAACGTTAACCAAATGTTTTCTCGTTTAAATGTGCTCATTGAGGAAATTAACGCACTTGACATTGCTTCTCTTGGCAAGGGACTTATCAATCGCAAGATCCTCATGCTTCTACCCAAGCCCAAGTACAACATTATCAATTCAATGCTCCAAAAGGAGTCACTAGACAACATGGAAGTTTCGGAGCTCATTGGAGAAATCCATGCTCATGAGATGAGCGTACATGGAATGATGGAGGAGTCATCATCAAAAACCATTGCTCTCAAGGCTTCAACCAAGAAGACAACTTCCAAGAAGAAGAAAGTGGTTGAGCCTAGCTCAAGTGAAGAAGAGCAAGAAACAAGCGAAGATGATGATGATGAACTTGCTTTGATGATGAGGAAATTCTCACGCCTCAACTCCAAGATTGCAAAGAAGGGATACTCTTTTGATCCTAAAAAGAAAGCCTTCTTGCCAAGAAAAGATGAAAACAAGACGTGCTACAATTGTGGTGATCTAGGCCACATATCATATGATTGTCCAAGACCGGACAAAAGGAAGGAAAATGGGAAGCATTACAAGCTAGAAGAAAGTGATGATGAAGAGGAGGTTAAGCCCAAGCGTTCTTTTGGAAAGAAGAAATTTGACAAAGGCAAGAAAACCAAGCTCTTTCCAAAGAAGAGAAGAGGGCCTCAAAAGGTCTTCATGTGTGAAGCCAATGAGTGGATCACGGATGAAGAGTCAAGCGACGAAGATAGTGAAGAGGAAGAAAACTTGGCGGGCCTCGCCGTCGTCAACAAGGATGACTCACCTCTTCGTCCACCTCCCATGTGCCTAATGGTGAAAGGTAACTCAAAGGTGAACTACAAAGCCGGAGGAAAGCATTGGGTACTCGATAGTGGGTGCACTCAACATATGACCGGTAATGATGGTATGTTCACCTCCATAGAAAACCCCGGCAATCATGAACAAGTCACCTTTGGTGATAACTCAAAGGGGAAGGTGATTGGTTTGGGTAAAATTGCTATTTCTCACGATTTGTCTATCTCTAATGTGCTTTACGTTAAGTCTCTTAGTTTTAATTTACTTTCTATTGCACAATTATGTGATCTTGGACTAACATGCACATTTGACAAGAATGGTGTTGTGGTGACTAGTGATTCAAGCAAAGAACTAATATTCAAAGGTTTTCGGCATGGACATCTCTACTTGGTGGACTTCTCCAACAAGGATGCTAGCTTGACCACTTGTCTTTTCACCAAGACAAGTTTGGGATGGCTATGGCATCGGCGCATTGCTCACATTGGGATGAGCAAGCTCAAGAAGTCATTCAAGCTTGGGATGGTGACCGGCGTGAAGGATGTCACATTCGAAAAGAACAAGCTTTGTAGCGCATGTCAAGCCGGGAAGCAAGTTGCCTCACACCATCCGATGAAGACAATGGTGTCAACCTCCAAGCCACTTGAACTACTTCACATGGACCTCTTCGGACCGTCCACATACCAAAGCCTTGGCGGTAACCTTTATTGTCTTGTCATTGTTGATGACTACTCTCGGTATGCTTGGACACTGTTTCTAGGTGACAAGGGTGAAACTCCGGAAATCTTCAAGACCTTCGCTAAATGAGCGCAAAGGGAATTTCAACTTCCTATCATCAAGGTCCGGAGTGACAACGACACCGAGTTCAAGAACTACAACATTGGGGAGTGGTGTGATCGTGAAGGCGTGAAGCACGAGTTTTCGGCCACATACACCCCTCAACAAAATGGTGTCGTTGAAAGGAAGAACAAGACTCTCATCACCCTTGCAAGAGCAATGCTTGATGACTATGGCACGTCGGAAAAGTTTTGGGCCGAAGCAATCAACACGGCGTGCCATGCCGCAAATAGGGTCTACCTTCATCGACTACTTCAAAAGACCCCATATGAGCTCCTCATTGGGAGAAAGCCCAACATCTCCTACTTCCGAGTCTTCGGGTGCAAGTGCTACATCTACCGCAAGAAAAGGCTCGGTAAGTTTGAAAGAAGGTGTGATATTGGCATCTTTCTAGGCTACGCGTCAAACTCAAAAGCATATCGAGTATTCAACCAAACCTCCGGGTTAGTTGAAGAAAGCTGTGATGTTGAGTTTGATGAGACAAATGGCTCCCAAGAGGAGAGTTTTGGTCATGATGATATAGATGATGAGCCTCTACGAGAAGCTATGAAGAACATGACCATAGGAGACATCAAGCCCGAAGTTGGGGAGAGCCATGATCAAGGGGGAGCCTCAAGTTCCAACATCAATACCTCCATGGCGCCTCAAATTGATGAAGAAGAAGAGAAAAATGATCCATTGCCAATGCAAGATTCACATGCCACACAACACCAAGAAGAAGAAGAAGTCCAAGGTCAAGTCCAACCACAAGACGAGCAAGATGCCTCACCACCACCAAGTGCCTCACAACCTCTTATGAGGCATGGGCGCATCTCCAAGGCACATCCGATGGATCAAATCATCGGAAGTCCGTCACGGGGAGTAAGTACTCGTTCTCGCCATGTTGCTTCATTTTGTGAGCACTACTCTTTTGTTTCGTGTGTAGAACCCACAAATATTGAGGAAGCACTCCAAGATCCCAATTGGGTGATGGCTATGCAAGAAGAACTCAACAACTTCACCCGAAATGAAGTTTGGGTATTGGAGAAGCGACCCAAGAACAAGAACGTCATCGGAACAAAGTGGGTGTACCGCAACAAGCAAGACGAGAATGGCGTGGTGGTCCGCAACAAGGCAAGGCTTGTGGCCAAGGGTTTTTCACAAGTAGAAGGACTAGATTTTGGAGAGACCTTTGTCCCGGTCGCACGGTTAGAAGCTATTCGCATACTCCTTGCTTTTGCTTCACATCACAATATTATGCTTTATCAAATGGATGTGAAAAGTGCCTTCCTCAATGGTTATATTAACGAGCTTGTTTTCGTTGAGCAACCTCCCGGGTTTGAAGATCCGAGGAATCCTAACCATGTGTATAGGTTACACAAGGCGCTCTACGGGCTCAAGCAAGCACCTAGGGCATGGTATGAACGTCTTAGGGATTTCCTAGTCATGCAAGGATTCAAGATCGGGAGGGTGGACACTACACTTTTCACCAAGGACATCAACGGGGATTTATTTCTTTGTCAAATTTACGTTGATGACATTATTTTTGGCTCAACTAACAAATCTCTTAGTCTTGAGTTTGGCACCATGATGTCTAGGGAGTTCGAGATGTCAATGATTGGAGAACTCAATTTCTTCCTAGGATTTCAAATCAAGCAACTTCAAGAGGGGACTTTCATCTACCAAGAAAAGTACACCAAAGACCTCTTGAAGAAGTTTGAAATGGAAGATTGCAGCTCAAGAAGTACTCCAATGGCAACAAATTGTCATCTCGACGCGGACATGGACGGTAAACCTATTGATCAATCTCATTACCGTTCCATGATTGGTTCATTATTATATCTTACCGCATCTAGGCCCGATATCATGTTTAGTGTGTGCTTGTGTGCTCGCTTTCAAGCGGCACCTAAAGAATCGCATCGTAAGGCGGTCTTTAGGATACTTAGGTATCTCAAGCATACCCCAAGTGTAGGTTTGTGGTACCCCAAGAACGCTAGTTTTTATCTCTTGGGTTACTCGGATTCGGACTTTGCCGGATGCCGTGTGGATCGCAAGAGTACCTCCGGTGGGTGCTACTTACTTGGACGTTCCCTAGTATCTTGGTCGAGCAAAAAGCAAAACTCTGTGGCTTTGTCCACCGCGGAGGCAGAATATATAGCGGCCGGTGCAGGTTGTGCCCAAATTCTATATATGAAGCAAACCCTTTTGGACTTTGGAATTAAGTTTGATTGTGTGCCTCTCCTTTGTGACAATGAAAGTGCGGTTAAGATAGCTAGAAACCCCGTTCAACACTCCCGCACTAAGCACATTGATATTCGCCATCACTTCTTGCGGGACCATGAGGATAAAGGAGACATCTCTTTGCAAGGTGTTAGGTCCGAAGAACAATTGGCGGATATCTTCACTAAACCACTTGATGAGAAAACTTTTTCTAGACTTAGAAGTGAATTGAATGTGCTAGATGCATCTAACGTCATGTAAGTTGCCATGTTCATGTAAGGTTGCATATCAAATAGGTCTTGTCTAACTCCCAAAGGATAGGGACAAGCTAGAAATAGCTTTTCCTGAGGAATCCTTTGGCAGGTTTAAACTTGGCAAGATAGATTTACATTACGCCTTGCATGATTCCTGCCATATAGACTTGCACTCATTCAATATCTTGCATTATTTTGTTTGGCATTGCATACGGTAGATTGTCACAAAGGGGAACCCACATCATGAGAAGGGGACCTGTTCAAAATGCAATATCCCAACTCATATAATGTGGATAGAGCAAAATTCTAAAGGTACATGCTTTAAGGAGATAGAAGTTTTCTATACTCTAGCTCACAAAGCATGAGCCCTACATTTTCATGGTTTCACTCCTAACCTTGTGTGTTTCTCTTGCTGAAGGGCTTAGCAAATATGTGGCACTATATGTAAAGCCTTATATTAGAGGTTAGGAGTTGCCCAAAAAGTCCGAGGACCCATCCTTACCTTTGTGTGTTTAAGTCCAAGGACACATATGGGCAGTCTTAGGTTTTCTGTAGTCATCGGATTATCCGATGCCAGGGCCAGTAGATCATCGGATCAATTGGTGCTTCAGTTCAAGTCAGATGTCACAAATCAACCGATGAGTTCATTTCAAAAGACATCGGAGCATCCGGTGCTCAGTTTTCCTGGTGCCCTGCAGAAATCGACCGATGATCGCCACCTCAACGTCGGTCCATCCGGTGTTCAAAGAGAGTTTTTGGAACAGCTCTCTGCTGAACTCGACCGATGCATCCTCCGATGATCATCGGTCCATCCGGTGTGTTATGCGCGGCTAGGGTTTGCCCGTGCAGTTTAAAAGGCGGTTCGGCCGCCCTTCGTTTTTTCTTTTCCTTTCTCCGAGCTCCGCCGCCGTCCTCACGCCCCCCAAGCACCGCCGCCGCTGCCCTCCCCCAGGCGTCGCCGCCGCCGCCTCTCCTGCGCCGCCGCCTTCCAGCAGCCGCCGCCACCACCTCTCCCGCGCCGCGCCGTCTCCCAGCCGCCGCCGCCGGCTCCCAGGCGCCGCCGCCGCCTCTCCCGCGCACGCCGCCTCCCGCGCGCGCCGCCTCCCAGCCGCCGCTGCCTCTCCCACGCCGCCGTCTCCCAGGCGCCGCCGCCCCCTCCTCCCAGGGTGTCACACCCGGTTTTTCCGAAGAACAACCAAGTGAATATCACATGTATGCCAGCATCATTTTCTCATACATGTGATGACAAATAGTGAAGCATCATTTATTACAAGCCAGGTGTCGAATATAAGTAAGTCTTACATAGTAAATGTCTCGATGGACAATAATAAGTTCATCACAAGGAAATAAACTAGCAGCGGAATATTATTCTTTAGGGCTCCATCACAGGCGTTGCCCGGGGGTCTTCATGAACCTAAAAGCCTTCCTCGGGTCCAAAATCTTGGTCATTATACACCACCTCATTATCTTGACCTGAGCAGCAATATAAACCAACAAATATGCAAGGTTGAGTACCAGTGGTACTCAGCAAGTGTGGAAAAATTATATCATGCATGGCTAGAACAAGGAGAGGTTGAACTCATGGTTAAAGCACTACGCAATTAATACCTATCACCTTAGCTTATTAAGCACCTACATTACTACACAGGTGAAATGGTCCCAATCTCCCATCCCATCATCATAACCAAATAACCATAACATCATTTCCAATGTTAAGCTCCCCGCTTAACATCCACAACTCCCAAAAACCTTCACTCCTCTAATCATGAATAAGTCCAGGCCGCTCTTAACCGTGAGCACGGCTGTCAAGACAGTTTTAACTCTGCAGAGTTTGTACCACTGTACCCACAAGTAGTGATTTCATCCCCCGTTGCCGGGTGGACTAAAAGAACCTCCATTATGCCAGTGGCTACGTTCCACATTCACACTTCCCAGGTGTGTGGCCAAGAGATCACTACAAAGCCTTTACAAAGGGATTCCCGACGAGCGTGGGCCCACTGAGGTTTCACCCCTAACAGCATACAAGAGGCTCCAACCCCGCTGCAGTGGCCCCCTCTTGAGCCTTGCGGTTCATATGGTAGTCCAGCTGACACCTATTCCCCGCACCATCCAACACACCCATACTACGCCGGGGATACACCTAATTAATTGGCTAAGCTGCCCCATCTCAGCATGTGGTTGGCACTGTAAAGCCGGGTTACATGCTCCATGAACCGGTCCTTAGGATCCAGGCAAGTACTAAACACAAACCTAAGTCTCGTGCACCCAGCACACAACCAAAACATCCAACTTGCCTTGATCCCTACCTCTACATAACTCCCAATAGCTCATTCAAGAGTATGGTATAATAAACTGATGATCTCATGTCCCAAATATCCCATTCTAAGCATGGCTAAGCATATGCATGTAAATAAATGACATGACAAAATAAATCCCAACCCAAGCTTCAAGGAAACAAGGTAATGCAATTCTAGGGAAACTTTCCTAGCATGGGTTTCATATTTCATTTGACAATGCAAATAATTCTATCTACACATCCTAGCATAGGATCAAAGTGGTCAAGGACACTTGCCTCCTTCTTGCTGCTCTTGAAATTGGTAGTCCTGATCTTGGAAATGAATAACTTGTTCTTGAACAGGTTCTACTTCATACCATCACACATAGCAAAAGAAAAACAACAATCATAAGACATAGTTCACACCTCTACTTCATACAAACCACCCATTCATATTTATGAAATTCATTCACCATTATATGTGTTGTGTTTCAGTTTTAAACAAATTCCTTATATTAAACTACCAAGTATGTATGGAAAGTATTTTTCTTCTCCATATGTGCCTTCACAACTTCTATCAACCCTAAACTGAACTCTTTGGATTTTAGAAACTCCATTTATCATTTACTAGTTGCTATATTTTCAGATTTATATTCCTATGCATAATTGTGTATTTTATTATTAAATTAGTAATACACATCACCTAAACAGAATAGGTTCTGGTCCTAAATAATTTAAAGTCATAGTTTGACCTTGGCTTCTGATGTAGACTATTTCATAATTATTTTCCCTATTTTTCTATAACTATTCTTTACTTAAAAATGTGTCCTTATACTAAATAATGTGAATAATTAAATGAAACAGATTCATTTCAGTCCAAAAATATATTTTTACCTCACTCCAGAGTTTTCTAAGTACTGAGAAAGTTTTTACTTAATTTTGACAATTATGTTTGTCCCCCTTTTTAATTTTTAAACACTAGTTACATATTCAATTTTCTAAATTAAATACTAAACAGGGTTAAAATAATGAACTCACCCCATTACAGGGTCTATAATATTATTTTCATAATTTCCAGGGGTCTAGCTACACTTAACAGAGGTGTTTTTCTTAATTTCTATTAAGTCCAGGGGCTAAAACTGATTTTTAAATGAATTTACATGATTTTCTGAAGTTCCAGGGGCTAGATCTGAAGTTTCCGGGGCTAGCTCTCAATTCCAGAGAACCCCAGGGGGTAGCACGTAAGAATTCCAGCCTTTATAACGCGGGGTCGACGTGGACCGTCCGATTCTAAACCGACGGCTGAGATTATAACATCGAACCGGTACGCGGGGATTTAAAGTCTACCGTGCGATTTAAAATAAACGGTGCACAAGCGGCCACGTCGCTCTGATCGAGAGCGGGCGGCGCTGCCGGCGGCGCACGGCGGCGGGAAGCGGCGATCTCGCCGGAAACTTTCGGTTCTGCGAGAATTCTACCTAGAACTGTGATCTTATGGCCTAGATCGGTAGAGGGGAGGTCAGGGATCTCACCTCGGGGGTTTTCTCGAGCTCGGGGGTCCTGGAAAGTGCTCGGCGGCGAGGTCCGAGGCAAAACCACGGCGAAGCTCGTCGGCGCTGAGTTTACACCGTAAGTCTTCGGGTTTTCTGCACCTGCAAAGTTCCCCGGAGGCGGTGGATCAAAACCAGCGAGTTAGATCAGAGTTTCCGAGCTTAGATCGGCCAGAATTCACCGGCGAAGTCTCGGTGCTCACCGGAGTGAAAATCGGCGATCGCGTGAGGAAAACTGATCGGATCGGTGGTTTTTATAGCCGGGGGAGGGCGCTGGGTCTGTTGTGATCGAGTTGGAGTCCGCTGGGACCGGAATTCGGCTGCGGGAACGAGTTTCCAATCGGTTAAGATCGAGCGCGCGCGCGGGGAAAGAAGTCTGGGGTCGCGGGGCTCGGGTTAGGGATGACAGGTGGGTCCCATCCGTCAGCGAGGGGCAGCGCGGCGCGCGCGGGGGCGGGCTGGCGCGGGGGGGGGGGGGGGGGGTTGCTGGGCCGGCTGGGGTTTCGGCCCACTGGCCAGTTTTTTTCCGGTTTTCCTTTTTCTTTTTCATTTTCTTTTCTGTTTTGAGTATAATTTGAATTCCAGTTTGAATTTGAGTTTTTGCAAAACATGCAACACGTCCAAAAATTTCTAAATTTCCCTCTGAACATGGTTTATGGTTCTAAATCAAAATTTGAGTCTTGACTAAAAATTTTGGGGTGTTACAGCTCTACCCCCCTTAAAAGAAATCTCGTCCTCGAGATTGGTGTTTCTAAGAAAATAATTCCGGAAACTGTGCCTTAAGCTCATCTTCCCGTTCCCAGGTAGCTTCTTCTTCTGAGTGATGCTTCCACTGCACCTTGCACATCCGGATTCTCTTGTTTCTGGTGAGGCGTTCCATCGTCTCCAAAATCTTGTATGGTTGTTCGGCATAGGACAAATCCTCAGCTACATCCACTTCATTTATGGGTAACACCTCCTCAGGCGTCCTCAGGCATTTCTTGAGTTGTGACACATGGAATACATCGTGCACGTCCGATAGATGAACCGGTAACTCTAGTTGGTACGCCACTTCGCCTTTTCTTTCCAAAACTTGAAAGGGTCCGATGTATCGAGGTGACAACTTCCCTTTCACCTTGAACCGACGAAGTCCTCTGATAGGGGATACCTTGAGATAAACATAGTCTCCCACGTTGAAAACGAGTTCTCTTCTTCGTACATCAGCATAACTCTTCTGGCGTGTTTGTGCTATCCTCAAATTGTTGCGAATCTCCCTCACCTTCGCCTCGGCTTCTTGTAGCACTTCTGGACCAAACACTTTACTTTCTCCTGTTTGGTTCCAAAATAGGGGAGTTCTGCACTTCCTTCCATACAAAGCTTCAAACGGTGACATCTTCATACTAGCTTGATAACTGTTGTTATAGGAAAACTCCGCATACGGTAAGTTCTTGTCCCAACTCCTATTGTTTTTGAGTGCACATGCCCTTAACATATCTTCAAGGATCTGATTGGTTCTCTCCATCTGCCCGTCAGTTTGGGGATGATAGGCAGAGCTGAAGTTCAGATGGGTTCCCATGGTTTCATGCAACTTTTGCCAAAACCTCGAGGTGAACTGTGTCCCTCGGTCCGACACTATCTTCTTTGGCACTCCATGGTAACACACAATCCTTGACATGTACAATTCTGCCAATTTGGATCCGCTGTAGCTTTCTTTCACAGGGATGAAATGAGCTACCTTGGTTAGCCTATCAATAATGACCCATATTGAATCATACCCGGATTGGGTCCTAGGCAATCCCACGACAAAATCCATGCTGATTTCTTCCCACTTCCATTCAGGTACTTTGAGTGGTTGCAATAATCCCGCGGGTCGTTGATGTTCTGCTTTCACCAACTGACATGTGTCACATAGGGCAACATGTTCCGCGACATCTCGCTTCATGCCATACCACCAATACCTGCCTTTGAGGTCCTGGTACATCTTCGTACTCCCAGGATGAATGGAATAGTCGGAATCATGAGCCTCTTTTAAAATCAATTCACGGATCTCCTTTACTTCTGGCACACAGATCCTTTTCCCGTGCCACACCGTTCCTTGTTCATCCTCTCTAAAACCAGGAGCTTTATTTTCCTTGATGAGCTGTCGAATCTCTTGTATCTTCTCGTCATTCTTTTGGCCCTCCCGTATGTCTCGCTCGAGTGTGGAGTCCACTTCCATGGCGATGGCTTCACCACTATTTACTAGACATAGATTGAGTCTTATAACCTCGTCCTTCAATTCTGCGGGCATGTCCTTCAAGCTCAACTTATGGACCTGCACTTTCCGACTCAAAGCATCGGCCACGACGTTTGCTTTCCCAGGATGATAGTTGATGCCCACATCAAAGTCATTAATTAGCTCTAACCATCTCCTTTGTCTGAGGTTGAGATCTGGCTGTGTGAATATGTACTTCAAACTCTTATGATCCGTATATATTTCTGTCCTCTTCCCCATCAAATAGTGCCGCCAAATTTTCAACGCGTGTACCACTGCAGCTAGTTCTAGGTCATGTGTAGGATAGTTCTTCTCGTGCTTCCGAAGCTGCCGGGATGCATATGCCACGACATGTCCTTCTTGCATGAGAACACATCCCAACCCATTTCCAGAGGCATCGCAGTACACTGTGAAATTCTTCTGCATATCTGGCATTACCAGCACTGGGGCTGTTGTCAATCTCTTCTTTAGCTCCTGAAAGCTCGTATCGCACTGTGGCGTCCAGGTGAATGTGATTCCCTTCTCCAACAGTTTGGTGAGAGGTCTCGAGATCTTGGAGAATCCCTCAATAAACCGTCGATAGTATCCAGCCAATCCCAAAAAGCTTCGAACTTCCCCGACATTTTCAGGGGTCTTCCACTTCTGGATATCCTCGATTTTGGCGGGATCGACGGAGATTCCCCCCTCCGAGATTATATGTCCTAAAAAGGGAACTCTCTTCAGCCAAAACTCACACTTGCTCAACTTGGCATATAGTTGGTGTTCTCTCAGCCTCTGTAACACCAACCTTAGATGTTTCTCATGTTCTTCTTCATTTTTGGAGAAGACGAGAATATCATCTATGAAAACCACCATAAATTTGTCCAAATATTCCATGAATACCTTGTTCATGAGGTACATGAAATATGCCGGGGCATTGGTTAGCCCAAAAGGCATGACAGTGTATTCATACAGTCCGTACCGAGATACGAAAGTTGTCTTGGGAATATCAGATTGCCTTATCTTGAGTTGGTGGTACCCTGACCTGAGATCAATTTTTGAGAACACACAAGCTCCCCTCAACTGATCGAACAAGTCTTCAATGCGGGGCAATGGGTATTTGTTCTTGACGGTTACCTCATTCAAGGCACGGTAATCCACGCATAACCTTTGGGTTCCGTCTTTCTTAGGCACAAATATCACCGGAGCTCCCCATGGTGAGGAACTAGGGCGAATATACCCCTTCTCCGTCAGTTCTCTCAAATGATCCTTGAGCTCTTCTAGCTGCTTGGAGTCCATTCGATAAGGTCTCTTGTATATCGGGGCTGTTCCCGGTACTAGCTCAATTGCGAATTCTACGTCACGGTCGGGAGGCATGCCTGGCAATTCCTCCGGGAAAACATCTGGATATTCCCTGATAGTCCTGATTTCCTCAACTTTCACCTCCACTTGATTTAATTTATTGTCCCTCCTAGGCTCGTGTATTGTTATGAACTTTACTCTGGTACCACTGGGGTGAGTTAGTTCCACCGTTCTGGTCGAACAATGGATGATTCCTTTATGTTTGGTCAACCAATCCATACCCAAAATAATATCTATCCCTTGTGAATCTATCACTATAAGGTTAGCAGTAAATACTACCCCATTAATGTTTAGGCTCACTTTGGGACACACTTGTCTTGTCCTTATTTCTCCACCTGGAGAGTTTACGGCTAACATATGGTTCATTTGTGTGGTTGCTAGGTCATGCTTCTTAACAAACCCTTGAGCAATGAACGAGTGGGTAGCACCAGAATCAAACAGCAGAGTTGCAAGGTGTAAATTGGCAGGAAACTTACCAACTACCACGTCGGGTGCCTCTTGTGCTTCCTCCATGGTGACGTGGTTCACCCGTCCTCTCACTACATTCTGCTGTTGTGGCGGCGCAGGCTTCTTCTTCGGGCATTTATGGGCGTAGTGCCCCACTTCACCACAGATGAAACATTGCACCCCAACCTTAGGTGCTTGACCTTTGTTGTCTTGGGGTTGGTTCGGGGGTCCTTGCACTGCTGGTCGAGGTGGATATGCGGGGCGAGGCTGCTGCACAAACTGACGTGGCGGCTGTGCTGGTGCTGCGGGTGGCCTGTAGTTTGGGTTGTACCCTCTTGGTGCTGAATAGGGTACCGCAGCACGGCTCATCTGCCCCGTAGGTTGCTGCATCATACGTGGGCGGGTGTTGCTCCCTGAGGCTTGATGTGACCACCCCGCCTTCCTCTTATTCTCATTTTCCAGGGCCTTTAGCTTCCTTTCCACCACAAACGCTCTGTCCACCATCTTTTGAAAGCTTTCATACTCATTGGAGGACATGGCACACTGCATCTCTGCGGTAAGTCCTTCCACGAAACAATCTTGTTTCTGCTCATCAGTCTCTATGTCTCATGGAGCATAACGGGATAGTTGAGTAAATTTAGTGAGGTATTCCCTCACCGTCATGTTTCCCTGCTGCAGTCCCAGAAACTCTTTCATCTTGTTTTTGAGTTCACCTCTTGGGATGTAGTGGTTGCGGAAGCTACGCTTGAACTCTTCCCAAGTGATGTTCTCAGGGTCATGATGGGCGGCCACGTAGGCGGTCCACCAATCAGCAGCAGGTCCCTGCAATTGATGAGAGGCAAACAGCACCCTCTCATACCCTTGGCATTGGATTATCCTCATCTTACTTTCAATGGTCTTCAGCCAATCATCGGCCTCCAGAGGTTCAGCAGCACTTGCAAACTTTGGAGGTTGAGTTCCTAGAAACTCACTCAACCTTGGTTGGCGTGGTGCAGCTTGTGGAGGTGGAACTTGATGCAAGTTGGCCACCACTTGAGTCAAGTTCTGGATGAGCTGATTTTGATTCTCCAGCATTTGGTGGAGAGGATCAACTTCTTCGCGGCGACCACCCCGGTCCTGGCCTTCAGAAAGATGAGGGTTGCATGCCTCATCATTGTTGTTGGTGGGGTTGGCAGCACGTCCCTTTCCTCTTCCGGCCATCTGGCAGAATCAACAAATGTTAATTTGATACCATTTAGTATCATCTTACTACTTTCATTTGTTGGTACTTTAAGGTGTTGAGGCTTTGTTAAAATTTTACGAGGGTTTATATCTCACACCAAATAAATGCACTATTATTTCCTGTGGGTTCACACACCAAAGCAAAACAATCTGAAGACGAGGCTGTGGACAATTGCTCATGGCTTCCACAACTCACGTCACACACCAAGCATCATCACACAATTAACTACGTAACGACTCGACTACTCGACCTCTTGCTAGCTAGGGGAAAGACTCTACACTACTCGTCCTCTTGAGCTGGCTCCTCGGGATCTTCCTCCTCATTTCGGCTACCTTCTGACTCTGCTTTGGGTGGGGAGGCTGCTGGTGGAGAAGTGCGACGACGCCTGATCGCTCGGCGATCCGGGGAGTCAGGAGTCCATGGATCACTCACGGTGACACACAGTTCATTCCCATCTCCTCTTTCTCTCGCCTTTAAACAAGCTCGCAGCAACGCCTCCGTTTCCTTCAGGGTGTCTCGGTCATCCTGAAGCTCTTGTTGACACTCCTGCAGTCGAGTGCTGAGCATAGCAGCATCCTCCAAGCACAAGTCCATGTGCTCATGGGAAGTCCCTTGCTGCACCTGTGGGTACTTGTACTCCGTGGTACCAATCTCACGTTGGAGGACATACATGTACTCAGTTTTGTCCAAGTGGCGACGATAGATGTGACTCTGGCAGGTGATGGCCTCCCAGGTGACATCTCTCTCCGCGTCAACTTGTGTTGCTCGGCAAGCTGGAGAATGGTGGATCTTCAGCAGCTGATTCTCGTGTATAATCCTCATCTCCGAACTCCATTCTTCCCTCTTCTCACGGATGGTCCTGGTGGAGTTATAGTGGATGATGAGCTTGCCCGTATTGCCGGCGGCTTCGAGCATACGTCGAAGACGGCGCAACAAGTCTCCTACTGCCAAACCGTAGGAAAGGTACGTCACTGGACGGCTCTCCTCTCTTTCGACAAGGGCAACTACGGGAACTCTCCCTCCTGTGGACTTACGAGCGGTGCGGATCATGCGAACCATCTAAAACAAAAGAATTTAAAATTAAGTTAGATGAATTCTCAAACAAAAATCCTATTTTGAATGAAAGTTGGGGTAAGATGAAGAAAATGACTCCTTTAATAACACTTTTCCACCCACACTTTGGAAAATAGTTTTTAAGAAAATAGGGCCCTTAAATACGTCCATTTCTACCTAGGTCCACGTTCCTACGGGCAACCTTGTCTCTGATACCACCTCTGTCACACCCGGTTTTTCCGAAGAACAACCAAGTGAATATCACATGTATGCCAGGATCATTTTCTCATACATGTGATGACAAATAGTGAAGCATCATTTATTACAAGCCAGGTGTCGAATATAAGTAAGTCTTACATAGTAAATGTCTCGATGGACAATAATAAGTTCATCACAAGGAAATAAACTAGCAGCGGAATATTATTCTTTAGGGCTCCATCACAGGCGTTGCCCGGGGGTCTTCATGAACCTAAAAGCCTTCCTCGGGTCCAAAATCTTGGTCATTATACACCACCTCATTATCTTGACCTGAGCAGCAATATAAACCAACAAATATGCAAGGTTGAGTACCAATGGTACTCAGCAAGTGTGGAAAAATTATATCATGCATGGCTAGAACAAGGAGAGGTTGAACTCATGGTTAAAGCACTACGCAATTAATACCTATCACCTTAGCTTATTAAGCACCTACATTACTACACAGGTGAAATGGTCCCAATCTCCCATCCCATCATCATAACCAAATAACCATAACATCATTTCCAATGTTAAGCTCCCCGCTTAACATCCACAACTCCCAAAAACCTTCACTCCTCTAATCATGAATAAGTCCAGGCCGCTCTTAACCGTGAGCACGGCTGTCAAGACAGTTTTAACTCTGCAGAGTTTGTACCACTGTACCCACAAGTAGTGATTTCATCCCCCGTTGCCGAGTGGACTAAAAGAACCTCCATTATGCCAGTGGCTACGTTCCACATTCACACTTCCCAGGTGTGTGGCCAAGAGATCACTACAAAGCCTTTACAAAGGGATTCCCGACGAGCGTGGGCCCACTGAGGTTTCACCCCTAACAGCATACAAGAGGCTCCAACCCCGCTGCAGTGGCCCCCTCTTGAGCCTTGCGGTTCATATGGTAGTCCAGCTGACACCTATTCCCCGCACCATCCAACACACCCATACTACGCCGGGGATACACCTAATTAATTGGCTAAGCTGCCCCATCTCAGCATGTGGTTGGCACTGTAAAGCCGGGTTACATGCTCCATGAACCGGTCCTTAGGATCCAGGCAAGTACTAAACACAAACCCAAGTCTCGTGCACCCAGCACACAACCAAAACATCCAACTTGCCTTGATCCCTACCTCTACATAACTCCCAATAGCTCATTCAAGAGTATGGTATAATAAACTGATGATCTCATGTCCCAAATATCCCATTCTAAGCATGGCTAAGCATATGCATGTAAATAAATGACATGACAAAATAAATCCCAACCCAAGCTTCAAGGAAACAAGGTAATGCAATTCTAGGGAAACTTTCCTAGCATGGGTTTCATATTTCATTTGACAATGCAAATAATTCTATCTACACATCCTAGCATAGGATCAAAGTGGTCAAGGACACTTGCCTCCTTCTTGCTGCTCTTGAAATTGGTAGTCCTGATCTTGGAAATGAATAACTTGTTCTTGAACAGGTTCTACTTCATACCATCACACATAGCAAAAGAAAAACAACAATCATAAGACATAGTTCACACCTCTACTTCATACAAACCACCCATTCATATTTATGAAATTCATTCACCATTATATGTGTTGTGTTTCAGTTTTAAACAAATTCCTTACATTAAACTACCAAGTATGTATGGAAAGTATTTTTCTTCTCCATATGTGCCTTCACAACTTCTATCAACCCTAAACTGAACTCTTTGGATTTTAGAAACTCCATTTATCATTTACTAGTTGCTATATTTTCAGATTTATATTCCTATGCATAATTGTGTATTTTATTATTAAATTAGTAATACACATCACCTAAACAGAATAGGTTCTGGTCCTAAATAATTTAAAGTCATAGTTTGACCTTGGCTTCTGATGTAGACTATTTCATAATTATTTTCCCTATTTTTCTATAACTATTCTTTACTTAAAAATGTGTCCTTATACTAAATAATGTGAATAATTAAATGAAACAGATTCATTTCAGTCCAAAAATATATTTTTACCTCACTCCAGAGTTTTCTAAGTACTGAGAAAGTTTTTACTTAATTTTGACAATTATGTTTGTCCCCCTTTTTAATTTTTAAACACTAGTTACATATTCAATTTTCTAAATTAAATACTAAACAGGGTTAAAATAATGAACTCACCCCATTACAGGGTCTATAATATTATTTTCATAATTTCCAGGGGTCTAGCTACACTTAACAGAGGTGTTTTTCTTAATTTCTATTAAGTCCAGGGGCTAAAACTGATTTTTAAATGAATTTACATGATTTTCTGAAGTTCCAGGGGCTAGATCTGAAGTTTCCGGGGCTAGCTCTCAATTCCAGAGAACCCCAGGGGGTAGCACGTAAGAATTCCAGCCTTTATAACGCGGGGTCGACGTGGACCGTCCGATTCTAAACCGACGGCTGAGATTATAACATCGAACCGGTACGCGGGGATTTAAAGTCTACCGTGCGATTTAAAATAAACGGTGCACAAGCGGCCACGTCGCTCTGATCGAGAGCGGGCGGCGCTGCCGGCGGCGCACGGCGGCGGGAAGCGGCGATCTCGCCGGAAACTTTCGGTTCTGCGAGAATTCTACCTAGAACTGTGATCTTATGGCCTAGATCGGTAGAGGGGAGGTCAGGGATCTCACCTCGGGGGTTTTCTCGAGCTCGGGGGTCCTGGAAAGTGCTCGGCGGCGAGGTCCGAGGCAAAACCACGGCGAAGCTCGTCGGCGCTGAGTTTACACCGTAAGTCTTCGGGTTTTCTGCACCTGCAAAGTTCCCCGGAGGCGGTGGATCAAAACCAGCGAGTTAGATCAGAGTTTCCGAGCTTAGATCGGCCAGAATTCACCGGCGAAGTCTCGGTGCTCACCGGAGTGAAAATCGGCGATCGCGTGAGGAAAACTGATCGGATCGGTGGTTTTTATAGCCGGGGGAGGGTGGTGGGTCTGTTGTGATCGAGTTGGAGTCCACTGGGACCGGAATTCGGCTGCGGGAACGAGTTTCCAATCGGTTAAGATCGAGCGCGCGCGCGCGGGGAAAGAAGTCCGGGGTCACGGGGCTCGGGTTAGGGATGACAGGTGGGTCCCATCCGTCAGCGAGGGGCAGCGCGGCGCGCGCGGGGGCGGGCTGGCGCGGGGGGGGGGGGGGGGGGGGGGGTGGGGGTTGCTGGGCCGGCTGGGGTTTCGGCCCACTGGCCAGTTTTTTTCCGGTTTTCCTTTTTCTTTTTCATTTTCTTTTCTGTTTTGAGTATAATTTGAATTCCAGTTTGAATTTGAGTTTTTGCAAAACATGCAACACGTCCAAAAATTTCTAAATTTCCCTCTGAACATGGTTTATGGTTCTAAATCAAAATTTGAGTCTTGACTAAAAATTTTGGGGTGTTACACAGGGGCCGCCACCGCCACCTTTCGGCCGCCTAGGCGCCGTCCGTGCCCGCGCCGCCGCCTCTCCCGAACGTGCCGCCGCTGTTCCACCGCACCGCCGCGCCTTTCTCGCCGTCTCCCCTCCACCACTCGCCGCCGGCGCGCATCACCCTCTCCGCTAGGGTTTCGCCGTGGTTCGCCGTTCGTCGATAAGATGGGGCGCGATCGCAAAGGAAAGGGCAAGGCTATTGAGGAGCCCGCCGCGAAGAAGCGCAAGATGTCCAAGGACGCGCGTCGTGCGGAGTTGGCCGCCCGCGCCGCCGAGGAACGTGAGCGCGGCCATCGCGGTTCCTTACGGATCCGCGAGTCCCGGCAGAGGCAGGAGCAGCCTCCGATCCAGCCGGTGCCTCCCGAGGGCTCCGACGAGGAGGAGACCGAGGTGCCGCCTCTCATCCGCCGGCGCACCCCGAGGACTCGGGGAGGTGGACAGACTCCTACGGCGAGTCGGCGCCCCTCTGCGGCTGACCGCGCCGAGGACAGAGAGACCGAAAGGGCCATCCACCTGATGGACACTGCAGTCCGAGTTGCCGAAGAGGTCAGACTCACTGACTACAGGAAGATGAAGGCAAGGCAACTAAAGAAGCTCAGATGGTCAGCATTGATTGAGGAGTGGTTTCCACGGCCCAGGGACGCTCGAGTGGACTCCCGCTTCTGGACCCTGACACAGGCGTCCTTGTACGAGACTTACAGGCGTCGGGGTCACAAGCTATTCCAGCATAACAGCATTGACTGGGATCAGCTTGCAGTGGCAGCAGGACACGGGATCAGGCCCCTTTTTGAGAGATACAGAGGACTGGTGGACTTGCTCTCACACCCGAGGAGTGCTTACGTCGAGGAGTGGGTCAGAGTGTTCTACGCGACACTCTACGTCTCTGAGGGCCGTCGCTCGATTCACTTCATGTTCATGGGGCGGATCCACGACGTATCTCGAGACCTGTTGGGCAGACTGCTTGGTGTGGAGCTCTCCACTACGTGCCTGCACCAGATAGTCTACGGAGACGCAGACCCGCCGAGGAGGCCACTGACTGGAGGAGTGGCACCGCCCTTCGAGGAGATCAGAGGTCTGTTCACACAGCCGTTCACACCTGACCAGCCGAGGGTGCCAGCGCTTCTCACCCCAGCAGCCCGGACAGTTCACCACGTCCTCAGGCGTACCCTGCTACCGAGGTCTGGCTACTTGGAGGGATTCACGAGCCTTCAGCAGACCATCCTGTTCTATGTGATGAACGGGATGGAGTTCGACATAGTAGACATTCTGATCTGCGAGATGGAGGACGTGATCACCGATGGAGTTGGGATGCTACGACAGCTGGTCTTCGGTCACTGGATCTGTCACCTTCTTCACCAGCTGGTTCCAGAGGACACTCCAGGAGTCTCTCAGCTGACGGAGATGCACGTGACCCGGTTCAGCCACTACCGAGTCCCCACTCCGGGAGACCGCCGCCTTGGCCGTCCCGTCGAGCGTGAGGTTCGAGCCAGACTGTCCGAGGAGGACTGGGCAGAGCTGACTCAGGAGGACGCAGAGCTGGCACAGGCAGAGGCTCAGGGAGGAGACCTACAGCACGTATGGTCGGACAGCGACACCAGCGACAGTGTCGAGGAGTACTTCCCTCCTGCTCCTCCCTCACCGAGGCAGCACGACGCAGAGGCAGGAGGCTCAGCTGCTCCACCACCGTCACCTCCTCCAGTGTCAGAGGCTCAGGTGACTCAGCCGTCAGAGCTCACTGCTTTACTTCAGCGGATGGCTCAGCAGCAGGAGCAGCAGGCAGCTCGACAGGAGGAGCTTCAGAGGCAGCAGCAGGAGATGCAGCTGGAGATCGCCCGTCAGAGGCGAGAGGACACCGACAGGTTCACCAACCTTGTCGATCAGATGACGCGACGCACTCTGGACCAGCAGCAGCAGACTCAGCAGATGCTGTTGGGCATCCTGGGGTTGGTCACCAACCTCTATCAGCAGACAGGAGTCGCTCTTCCACCTCAGCACTCAGGACTCGGTCAGGTTCCAGGTGCACCGCCACTGGCGCCAGCTCCAGTACTGCCGCCGACGCCGTTCCAGTCCTCACCCCTTCCGGCAGCACCTCCTCCACCAGCGCCAGCAGTCTCAGCGGATCCAGCTCCAGCTCCAGCTCCCGCTCCAGCTCCAGCACCAGCGACCTCCACCTCCAGCAGCTCCGGCGACAGCACCGTCGACGCCGACCGCTTCACCATCGCCAGGAGCGCGCCTGAGTCGTAGTCACTCGACTTTCCTTTTTGGTGCCTTGATGCCAAAGGGGGAGAAGAGTTAGAGTCAGGGGGAGGTTAGAGGGGAGGTTAGCTTAGTTCTAGGGGGAGTACTTGGTTCTAGGGGGAGTGTCTATCCCTTTTTGCTACTTTATTGGAGATTATTATTATTTGCTATTATTGTACTCCGGGTACTACTCTGAGCTCTTACGCTTTATTAATTATTATTTGAGCCTTCGAGTCACTTGTGCTGCAATTTGTACTTGTTATGTTTCCTTTTTGAGCATTGCGTTTTAATTTCATACTCTACTCGTTGTGTTGTCATCAATCACCAAAAAGGGGGAGATTGAAAGCATCTAGGCCCCCGTGAGATATGGTTTCGGTGATTAATGACAACTGTTTGTAATTACTAATGAGTTTTTGGATGCAAGGTTTCACGTACATCACATCAAACATTAAATGAACTATCTATTCACACCATCTACTACTCATTGGATACAAATGGAGACCCCTCAACGATCCATTCTAAGAGGTTATTCGATACTCATGAAAACTAAATGAAGAAATCATACAGCGACTCTACTTTATCAAAATTGGCAACACAAGGAGCTCACACTTCATCGTAATATCATTTCAAACAAGTGTCAAAGAGGTCACTCAAGAAGATTCTAAAAGACCAACTCAAAACAACTCGAAGCAAACAAGTTGCATTCACCGGATCGTCCGATGTCTTGCAAAATGACTACATCGGTCGAATTTGAGTTGGCAGAAGAAGAAGACCTCAGAGCCCAGTACACACCGGATCATCCGATGTGAAGGAAGTGGCACATCGGTTGATTTCAACAGAAGGATAATTTATGAGTAATTCTGAAGATCAACTCACCGGATCATCCGATGATAAAGTAAGAGAACATCGGTCAATTCCAACCGAAACATTATTTCTGAACCAATTCTGAAGATCAACTCACCGGATCATCCGATGATGAGTTAAAGTAACATCGGTCGATTAAAAGATCCAACGGTTATATCCAACGGTCACATCTGACACATGACATCAGCTAATTTGGAATTCGACCGATGATCATATAAAGGGGTGCATCGGAGGATCCGATGTTAACTGACAAAAGTCTGCCCACTTTTCCAATGGCTATCTCGTGTGGGCTGGCTATAAATACCCCTCCAACCGGCCATTTCGACAAGTCTTGATCACCAGAGCCTCTCTAGACATTCTCAAGCATTCAAGACCAAGAGCTACCACTTCCACACTTCAAAACCTCTTGTACTCCAACCATAGGTTAAATCTAGCGAGAGAGAAGCTTGTGTGCGTCCATTCTTGGTGATTGGAATCTCTAGGCTAGTGAGAGAGAGTGTCTTGGTGACTTCTCTCACCTTGTAAACGTTGGAGGAAGAAGAGATCACTCCGGAGCTTACCAAGGTGTTTGTGGAAGCCCGGAAGATCACCGTTGTACAAGGCTTGAGCTCCACCTTGCCGGTGAAGGCGAACGGAGAAAGAATAGTGGATTCCCTCGTCTTGGTGACTTGGGAGTGGCTATACCCTTTGGTGGGTGCCACAACGTGGACGTAGGAAGATTTTGTGACCTTACCGAACCACGGGAAAAATCGCCGTGTCTCCGAGTCTCCGCGGGAGTTTGCATTCTTCTCCTCACCCCTTACTATTACGCTTTTACTATTCCGCACTTAACACTCTTGCTTGCGTAGTTAGTTTGCATAAGGAATTGGGCTTCAACCATTAAAGTTTTAAATTGCTCTAAAATTTTAAAAAGCCCAATTCACCCCCCCCTCTTGGGCGTTTCGATCCTTACAGTAAGTCCACAGGAGGGAGAGTTCCCGTAGTTGCCCTTGCCGAAAGAGAGGAGAGTCGTCCAGTGACGTACCTTTCCTACGGATTGGCAGTAGGAGATTTGTTGCGCCGTCTTCGACGTATGCTCGAAGCCGCCGGCAATACGGGCAAGCTAATCATCCACTACAACTCCACCAGGACCATCCGTGAGAAGAGGGAAGAATGGAGTTCGGAGATGAGGATTATACACGAGAATCAGCTGCTTAAGATTCACCACTCTCCAGCTTGTCGAGCAACACAAGTTGACGCAGAGAAAGATGTCATCTGGGAGGCCATCACCTGCCAGAGTCACATCTATCGTCGCCATTTGGACAAAACTGAGTACATGTATGTCCTACACCGTGAGAGTGGTACCACGGAGTACAAGTACCCACCAGTGCAGCAAGGGACTTCCCATGAGCACATGGACTTGTGCCTGGAGGATGCTGCTATGCTCAGCACTCGACTGCAGGAGTGTCAACAAGAGCTTCAGGATGTCCGAGACACCCTGAAGGAAACGGAGGCGTTGTTGCGAGCTTGCTTAAAGGCGAGAGAAAAAGGAGATGGGAATGAACTGTGTGTCACCGTGAATGATACATGGACTCCTGACTCCCCGGATCGCCGAACAATCAGGCGTCGTCGCACTTCTCCACCAGCAGCCTCCCCACCCAAAGCAGAGTCAGAAGGTAGTCGAAATGAGGAGGAAGATCCCGAGGAGCCAGCTCAAGAGGACGAGTAGTGTAGAGTCTTTCCCCTAGCTAGCAAGAGGTCGAGTAGTCGAGTCGTTACGTAGTTAATGGTGTGATAATGCTTGGTGTGTGACGTGAGTTATGGAAGCCATGGGCAATTGTCCACAGCCTCGTCTTTAGATTGTTTTGCTTTGGTGTGTGAACCCACATGAAATAATATTGCATTTGTTTTTGTGTGAGAAATGAACCCTCAGAAAAGTACAACAAAGCCTCAACACTTTAAAGTACAAACAAGTGAAAGTAGTAAGATGATACTAAATGCTTTCAAATTAACATTGGTTGATTCTGCCAGATGGCCGGAAGAGGAAAAGGACGTGCTGCCAACCCCGCCAACAACAACGATGAGGCGTGCAGCCCTCATCTTTCTGGAGGCCAGGACAGGGGTGGTCGCCGTGAAGAAGTTGACCCTCTCCACCAAATGCTGGAGAATCAAAATCAGCTCATCCAGAACTTGACTCAAGTGGTGGCCAACTTGCATCAAGTTCCACCTCCACAAGCTGCACCACGCCAACCAAGGTTGAGTGAGTTTCTAGGAACTCAACCTCCAAAGTTTGCAAGTGCTGCTGAACCTCTGGAGGCAGATGATTGGCTGAAGACCATTGAAAGTAAGATGAGGATTATACAATGCCAAGGGTATGAGAGGGTGTTGTTTGCCTCTCATCAATTGCATGGACCTGCTGCTGATTGGTGGACCGCCTACGTGGCCGCCCATCATGACCCTGAGAACATCACTTGGGAAGAGTTCAAGCGTAGCTTCCGCAACCATTACATCCCAAGAGGTGAACTCAAAAACAAGAGGAAGGAGTTTTTGGGACTGCAGCAGGGAAACATGACGGTGAGGGAATACCTCACTAAATTTACTCAACTATCCCGTTATGCTCCACGAGACATAGAGACTGATGAGCAGAAACAAGATTGTTTCGTGGAAGGACTTACCGCAGAGATGCAGTGTGCAATGTCCTCAAATGAGTATGAAAGCTTCCAAAAGATGGTGGACAGAGCATTTGTGGTAGAAAGGAAGCTAAAAGCCCTAGAAAATGAGAATAAGAGGAAGGCCGGGTGGTCACATCAAGCCTCAGGGAGCAACACCCGCCCACGTATGATGCAGCAACCTACGGGGCAGACGAACCGTGCTGCGGTACCCTATTCAGCACCAAGAGGGTACAACCCAAACTACAGGCCTCCCGCAGCACCAATGCAGCCGCAACGTCAGTTTGTGCAGCAGCCTCACCCCGCATATCCACCTCGACCAGCAGTGCAAGGACCCCCAAACCAACCCCAAGACAACAAAGGCCAGGCATCTAAGATTGGGGTGCAATGTTTTAGTTGCGGAGAAGTGGGGCACTATGCCCATAAGTGTCCAAAGAAGAAGCCCACGCAGCCACAGCAGCAGAATGTGGTGAGAGGACGGGTGAACCACGTCACTATGGAGGAAGCACAAGAGGCACCCGACGTGGTAGTTGGTAAGTTTCCTGCCAATTTACATCTTGCAACTCTGTTGTTTGATTCTGGTGCTACCCACTCGTTCATTGCTCAAGGGTTTGTTAAGAAGCATGACCTAGCAACCACACAAATGAACCATATGCTAGCCGTAAACTCTCCAGGTGGAGAAATAAGGACAAGACAAGTGTGTCCCAAAGTGAACCTAGACATTAATGGGGTAGTATTTACTGCTAACCTCATATTGATAGATTCACAAGGGATAGATATTATTTTGGGTATGGATTGATTGACCAAACATAAAGGAATCATCCATTGTTCGACCAGAACGGTGGAACTAACTCACCCCAGTGGCACCAGAGTAAAGTTCATAACGATACACGAGACTAGGAGGGACATTAAATTAAATCAAGTGGAGGTGAAAGTTGAGGAAATCAGGACTATCAGGGAATATCCAGGTGTTTTTTCCGGAGGAGTTGCCAGGTATGCCTCCCGACCGTGACGTGGAATTCGCAATTGAGCTAGTACCGGAAACAGCCCCGATATACAAGAGACCTTATCGAATGGACTCCAAGCAGCTAGAAGAGCTCAAGGATCATTTGAGAGAATTGACGGAGAAGGGGTATATTCGCCCTAGTTCCTCATCATGGGGAGCTCCGGTGATATTTGTGCCCAAGAAAGACGGAACCCAAAGGTTATGCGTGGATTACCGTGCCTTGAATGAGGTAACCATCAAGAACAAGTACCCATTACCCCTCATTGAAGACTTGTTTGATCAGTTGAGGGGAGCTTGTGTATTCTCGAAAATTGATCTCAGGTCGGGATACCACCAACTCAAGATAAGGCAATCTGATATTCCCAAGACAGCTTTCGTATCTCGGTACGGACTGTATGAATACACTGTCATGCCTTTCGGGCTAACCAATGCCCCGGCATATTTCATGTACCTCATGAACAAGGTATTCATGGAATATCTGGACAAATTTGTGGTGGTTTTCATAGATGATATTCTCGTCTTCTCCAAAGATGAAGAAGAACATGAGAAACATCTAAGGTTGGTGTTACAGAGGCTGAGAGAACACCAACTATATGCCAAGTTGAGCAAGTGTGAGTTTTGGCTGAAGAGAGTTCCCTTTTTAGGACATATAATCTCGGAGGGAGGAATCTCCGTAGATCCCGCCAAAATCGAAGATATCCAGAAGTGGAAAACCACTGAAAATGTCGGGGAAGTTCGAAGATTTTTGGGATTGGCTGGATACTTGTAACACCCCAAAATTTTGATTCAAATCTCTAAACCATGTTCAGAGGGGAATTTAAAAATTTTTGGACGTGTTGCATGTTCTGCAAAAATTCAAATTCAAACTGGAATTCAAATTATACCCAAAACAGAAAAGAAATGGAAAAAGAAAAAGAGAAACGGGAAAAAAACCGGCCAGTGGGCCGAAACCCGCCAGCCGGCCCAGTTTCCCAGCGCCAACCCGCCCCCGCGCGCGCCGCGCTGTCTCTCACAGACAGGTGGGACCCGCATGTCATCCCTAACCCTGCGACCCCGGACTCTCTCCCGCGCGCGCGATCGCAACCGACCGGATTTCCGCGTCCCGCAACCCGAATTCTGGTCCCAAACGACTCAAACTCGATCGCAACAGACCCACCGCCCTCCCCCGGCTATAAAAACCCCAGCCCCGATCGGTTTTGCCCACGCGATCGCCGATTTTTACTCCGGTGAGCACCGAGACTTTGCCGGTGAATTCTGGCCGATCTAAGCTCGGAAACTCTGATCTAACTCGCTGGTCTTGATCCACCGCCTCCGGGGAGCTTTGCAGGTGCAGAAAACTCGGAGAGTTACGGTGTAAATCCAGCGCCGACGAGCTTCGCCGTGGTTTTGCCTCGGACCTCGCCGCCGATCACTTTCCAGGACCCCCGAGCTCGAGAAAACCCCCGAGGTGAGATCCCTGACCTCCCCTCTACCGATCTATGCCATAAGATCACAGTTCTAGGCAGAATCCTCGAGGATCCGAAACTTTCCGGCGAGATCGCCGCTTCCCGCCGCCGTGCGCCGCCGGCAGCGCCGCCCGCGCTCGATCAGAGCGACGTGGCCGCTTGTGCGCCGTTTATTTTAAATCGCACGGTAGACTTTAAAACCCCGCGTACCGGTTCGATGTTATAATCTCAGCCGTCGGTTTAAAATCGGACGGTCCATGTCAGCCCCGCATTATAAAGACTGGAATTCTTACGTGCTACCCCCTGGGGTTCTCTGGAATTGAGAGCTAGCCCCGGAAACTTCAGATCTAGCCCCTGGAACTCCAGAAAATCATGTAAATTCATTTAAAAATCAGTTTTAGCCCCTGGACTTGATAAAAATTAGGAAAAACACCTCTGATAAGTGTAGCTAGACCCCTGGAAATTATGAAAATAATATAATAGACCCTGTAATGGGGTGAATTCATTATTTTAGCCCTGTTTAGTATTTAATTTAGAAAATTGAATATGTAACTAGTGTTTAAAAATTAAAAAAAGGGGGACAAACATAATTGTCAAAATTAATTAAAAACTTTCTCAGTACTTAGAAAACTTTGGAGTGAGATAAAAATATATTTTTGGGCTGAAATAAATCTGTTTCATCTATTATTCACATTTATTAGTCTAGGGACACATTTTTAAGTAAAGAATAGCTATAGAAAAATAGGGAAAATAATTATGAAATAGTATACATCAGAAGCCAAGGTCAAAATATGTTATTAAATTATTTAGGACCAGAACCTATACTGTTTAGGTGATGTGTATTACTAATTTCATAATAAAATACACAATTATGCATAGGAATATAAATCTGAAAATATAGCAACTAGTAAATGATAAATGGAGTTTTTAAAATCCAAAGGGTGCAGTTTAGGGTTGGTAGAAATTATGAAGGCACATATGGGGAAGAAAAATACTCTTCATACACACTTGGTAGTAAAAAGGTGTAGTAGTTGAATATAAGAAATTTATTGGAAACCCATATAAATAGTATGTAGGTATAAATGTGGACACAAAAGTAGGAATCATATATACATGGTTAAAAGTGCATGCAAGCCACAACTTAACACACATAAAGTAACCACAACACATATAATGGTAAAGAACTTTTATAAATATGAATGTGTGGTTTGTATGAAGTAAGAAGTGTGAACTATGTCTTATGATTGTTGTTTTTCTTTTGCTATGTGTGATGGTATGAAGTAGAACCTGTTCAAGAGCAAGTTATTTCTTTCCAAGATCAGGACTACCCATTCCAAGAGCAGCAAGAAGGAGGCAAGTGTCCTTGACCACTTTGATCCTATGCTAGGATGTGTAGATAGAATTATTTGCATTGTCAAATGAAATATGAAACCCATGCTAGGAAAGTTTCCCTAGAATTGCATTACCTTGTTTCCTTGTAGCTTGGGTTGGGATTTATTTTGTCATGTCATTTATTTACATGCATATGCTTAGCCATGCTTAGAATGGGATATTTGGGATATGAGAGCATCAGTTTATTATACCATACTCTTGAATGAGCTATTGTGAGTTATGTAGAGGTAAGGATCAAGGCAAGTTGGATGTTTTGGTTATGTGCTGGGTGCACGAGACTTGGGTTTGTGTTTAGTACTTGCCTGGATCCTAAGGACCGGTTCATGGAGCATGTAACCCGGCTTTACAGTGCCACCACATGCTGAGATGGGGCAGCTTGGCCAATTAATTAGGTGTATCCCCGGCGTAGTATGGGTGTGTTGGATGGTGCGGGGAGTAGGTGTCAGCTGGACTACCATATGAACCGCAAGGCTCAAGAGGGGGCCACTGCAGCGGGGTTGGATCCTCTTGTATGCTGTTAGGGGTGAAACCTCAGTGGGCCCACGCTCGTCGGGAATCCCTTTGTAAAGGCTTCGTAGTGATCTCCTGGCTACACACCTGGGAAGTGTGAATGTGGATCGTTGCCACTGGCATAATGGAGGTTCTTTTAGTCCACCCGGCAACGGGGGATGAAATCACTACTTGTGGGTACAGTGGTACAAACTCTGCAGAGTCAAAACTGTCTTGACAGCCGTGCTCACGGTTAAGAGTGGCCTGGACTTATTCATGATTAGAGGATTGATGGTTGTGAATGTTAAGCGGGGAGCTTAACATTGGAAATGATGTTATGGTTATTGGATTATGTTGATGGGATGGGAGATTGAGTCCATTTCACCTGTGTAGTAATGTAGGTGCTTAATAAGCTAAGGTGATAGGTATTAATTGCGTAGTGCTTTAACCATGAGTTCAACCTCTCCTTGTTCTAGCCATGCATGATATAATTTTCCCACACTTGCTGAGTACCATTGGTACTCAACCTTGCATATTTGTTGGTTTATATTGCTGCTCAGGTCAAGATAATGAGGTGGTGTATAATAACCAAGACTTTGGACCCGAGGAAGGATTTTAGGTTCATGAAGACCCCCGGGCAACGCCTGTGATGGAGCCCTAAAGAATAATATTCCGCTGCTAGTCTATTTACTTGTGATGAACTTATTATTGTCCATCGATACATTTACTATGTAAGACTTACTTATATTCAACACCTGGCGGCTTGTAATAAATGATGCTTCACTATTTGTCATCACATGTATGAGAAAATGATCCTGGCATACATGTGATATTCACTTGGTTGTTCTTCGGAAAAACCGGGTGTGACAGAGGTGGTATCAGAGCCAAGGTTGCCCGTAGGAACGTGGACCTAGGTAGAAATGGACGTATTTAAGGGCCCTATTTTCTTAAAAACTATTTTCTAAGGTGTGGGTGGAAAAGTGTTATTAAAGGAGTCATTTTCTTCATCTTACCCCAACTTTCATTCAAAATAGGATTTTTGTTTGAGAATCTATCTAACCTAATTTTAAATTCTTTTGTTTTAGATGGTTCGCATGATTCGCACCGCTCGTAAGTCCACAGGAGGGAGAGTTCCCGTAGTTGCCCTTGCCGAAAGAAAGGAGAGTCGTCCAGTGACGTACCTTTCCTACGGATTGGCAGTAGGAGATTTGTTGCGCCGTCTTCGGCGTATGCTCGAAGCCGCCGGCAATACGGGCAAGCTAATCATCCACTATAACTCCACCAGGACCATCCGTGAGAAGAGGGAAGAATGGAGTTCGGAGATGAGGATTATACACGAGAATCAGCTGCTTAAGATTCACCACTCTCCAGCTTGTCGAGCAACACAAGTTGACGCGGAGAAAGATGTCACCTGGGAGGCCATCACCTGCCAGAGTCACATCTATCGTCGCCACTTGGACAAAACTGAGTACATGTATGTCCTCCAACGTGAGAGTGGTACCACGGAGTACAAGTACCCACCGGTGCAGCAAGGGACTTCCCATGAGCACATGGACTTGTGCTTGGAGGATGCTGCTATGCTCAGCACTCGACTGCAGGAGTGTCAACAAGAGCTTCAGGATGTCCGAGATACCCTGAAGGAAACGGAGGCGTTGCTGCGAGCTTGCTTAAAGGCGAGAGAAAGAGGAGATGGGAATGAACTATGTGTCACCGTGAATGATACATGGACTCCTGACTCCCCGGATCGCCGAGCAATCAGGCATCGTCGCACTTCTCCACCAGCAGCCTCCCCACCCAAAGCAGAGTCAGAAGGTAGCCGAAATGAGGAGGAAGATCCCGAGGAGCCAGCTCAAGAGGACGAGTAGTGTAGAGTCTTTCCCCTAGCTAGCAAAAGGTCGAGTAGTCGAGTCGTTACGTAGTTAATGGTGTGATGATGCTTGGTGTGTGACGTGAGTTGTGGAGGCCATGAGCAATTGTCCACAGCCTCGTCTTCAGATTGTTTTGCTTTGGTGTGTGAACCCACAGGAAATAATAGTGCATTTATTTGGTGTGAGATATAAACCCTCGTAAAATTTTAACAAAGCCTCAACACCTCAAAGTACCAACAAATGAAAGTAGTAAGATGATACTAAATGGTATCAAATTAACATTTGTTGATTCTGCCAGATGGCCGGAAGAGGAAAAGGACGTGCTGCCAACCCCGCCAACAACAATGATGAGGCATGCAACCCTCATCTTTCTGGAGGCCAGGACAGGGGTGGTTGCCGTGAAGAAGTTGATCCTCTCCACCAAATGCTGGAGAATCAAAATCAGCTTATCCAGAACTTGACTCAAGTGGTGGCCAACTTGCATCAAGTTCCACCTCCACAAGCTGCACCACGCCAACCAAGGTTGAGTGAGTTTCTAGGAACTCAACCTCCAAAGTTTGCAAGTGCTGCTGAACCTCTGGAGGCAGATGATTGGCTGAAGACCATTGAAAGTAAGATGAGGATAATACAATGCCAAGGGTATGAGAGGGTGCTGTTTGCCTCTCATCAATTGCATGGACCTGCTGCTGATTGGTGGACCGCCTATGTGGCCGCCCATCATGACCCTGAGAACATCACTTGGGAAGAGTTCAAGCGTAGCTTCCGCAACCATTACATCCCAAGAGGTGAACTCAAAAACAAGAGGAAGGAGTTTTTGGGACTGCAGCAGGGAAACATGACGGTGAGGGAATACCTCACTAAATTCACTCAACTATCCCGTTATGCTCCACGAGACATAGAGACTGATGAGCAGAAACAAGATTGTTTCGTGGAAGGACTTACCGCAGAGATGCAGTGTGCAATGTCCTCCAATGAGTATGAAAGCTTCCAAAAGATGGTGGACCGAGCATTTGTGGTAGAAAGGAAGCTAAAGGCCCTAGAAAATGAGAATAAGAGGAAGGCCGGGTGGTCACATCAAGCCTCAGGGAGCAACACCCGCCCACGTATGATGCAGCAACCTACGGGGCAGACGAGCCGTGCTGCGGTACCCTATTCAGCACCAAGAGGGTACAACCCAAACTACAGGCCTCCCGCAGCACCAGCACAGCCGCAACGTCAGTTTGTGCAGCAGCCTCGCCCCGCATATCCACCTCGACCAGCAGTGCAAGGACCCCCAAACCAACCCCAAGACAACAAGGGCCAAGCATCTAAGATTGGGGTGCAATGTTTCAGCTGTGGTGAAGTGGGGCACTACGCCCATAAATGCCCAAAGAAGAAGCCTGCGCCGCCACAACAGCAGAATGTATTGAGAGGACGGGTGAACCATGTCACTATGGAGGAAGCACAAGAGGCCCCCGACGTGGTAGTTGGTAAGTTTCCTGCCAATTTACACCTTGCAACTCTGCTGTTTGATTCTGGTGCTACCTACTCGTTCATTGCTCAAGGGTTTGTTAAGAAACATGACCTAGCAACCACACAAATGAACCATATGCTAGCCGTAAACTCTCCAGGTGGAGAAATAAGGACAAGACAAGTGTGTCCCAAAGTGAGCCTAGACATTAATGGGGTAGTATTTACTGCTAACCTCATAGTGATAGATTCACAAGGGATAGATATTATTTTGGGTATGGATTGGTTGACCAAACATAATGGAATCATCCTTTGTTCGACCAGAACGGTGGAACTAACTCACCCCAGTGGTACCAGAGTAAAGTTCATAACAATACACGAGCCTAGGAGGGACATTAAATTAAATCAAGTGGAGGTGAAAGTTGAGGAAATCAGGACTATCAGGGAATATCCAGATGTTTTTCCGGAGGAATTGCCAGGTATGCCTCCCGACCGTGACTTGGAATTCGCAATTGAGCTAGTACCGGGAACAACCCCGATATACAGGAGACCTTATCGAATGGACTTCAAGCAGCTAGAAGAGCTCAAGGACCATTTGAGAGAATTGACGGAGAAGGGGTATATTCGCCCTAGTTCCTCACCATGGGGAGCTCCGGTGATATTTGTGCCCAAGAAAGACGGAACCCAAAGGTTATGCGTGGATTACCGAGCCTTGAATGAGGTAACCATCAAAAACAAGTACCCATTACCCCGCATTGAAGACTTGTTTGATCAGTTGAGGGGAGCTTATGTGTTCTCGAAAATTGATCTCAGGTCGGGGTACCACCAACTCAAGATAAGGCAATCAGATATTCCCAAGACAGCTTTCGTATCTCGGTACGGCTTGTATGAATACACTGTCATGCCTTTTGGGCTAACCAATGCCCCGGCATATTTCATGTACCTCATGAACAAGGTATTCATGGAATATCTGGACAAATTTGTGGTGGTTTTCATAGATGATATTCTCGTCTTCTCCAAAAATGAAGAAGAACATGAGAAACATCTAAGGTTGGTGTTACAGAGGCTGAGAGAACACCAACTCTATGCCAAGTTGAGCAAGTGTGAGTTTTGGCTGAAGAGAGTTCCCTTTTTAGGACATATCATCTCGGAGGGAGGAATCTCCGTAGATCCCGCCAAAATCGAAGATATCCAGAAGTGGAAAACCCCTGAAAATGTCGGGGAAGTTCGAAGCTTTTTGGGATTGGCTGGATACTATCGACGGTTTATTGAGGGATTCTCCAAGATATCGAGACCTCTCACTAAACTGTTGGAAAAGGGAATCACATTCACCTGGACGCCACAGTGCGAGACGAGCTTTCAAGAGCTAAAGAAGAGATTGACAACAGCCCCAGTGTTGGTTATGCCAGATATGCAGAAGAATTTCACAGTGTACTGCGATGCCTCTGGAAATGGGTTGGGATGTGTTCTCATGCAAGAAGGACATGTCGTGGCTTATGCATCCCGGCAGCTTCGGAAGCACGAGAAGAACTATCCTACACATGACCTCGAACTAGCCGCAGTGGTACACGCGTTGAAAATTTGGCGGCACTATTTGATGGGGAAGAGGACAGAGATATATACGGATCATAAGAGTTTGAAGTACATATTCACACAGCCAGATCTCAACCTCAGACAAAGGAGATGGTTAGAGCTAATCAATGACTTTGATGTGGGCATCAACTATCATCCCGGGAAAGCAAACGTCGTGGCCGATGCTTTGAGTCGGAAAGTGCAGGTCAATAAGTTGAGCTTGAAGGACATGCCTGCAGAATTGAAGGACGAGGTTATAAGACTCAATCTATGTCTAGTAAATAGTGGTGAATCCATCGCCATGGAAGTGGACTCCACACTCGAGCAAGACATACGCGAGGGCCAAAAGAATGATGAGAAGATACAAGAGATCAGACAGCTCATTAAGGAAAATAAAGCTCCTGGATTTAGAGAGGATGAACAGGGAACGGTGTGGCACGGGAAAAGGATCTGTGTGCCAGAAGTAAAAGAGATCCGTGAATTAATTTTGAAGGAGGCTCACGATTCCGACTATTCCATTCATCCTGGGAGTACGAAGATGTACCAGGACCTCAAAAGCAGGTATTGGTGGTATGGCATGAAGCGAGATGTCGCGGAACATGTTGCCCTATGTGACACATGTCAGTTGGTGAAAGCAGAACATCAACAACCCGCGGGATTATTGCAACCACTCAAAGTACCTGAATGGAAGTGGGAAGAAATCAGCATGGATTTTGTCGTGGGATTGCCTAGGACCCAATCCGGGTATGATTCAATATGGGTCATTATTGATAGGCTAACCAAGGTAGCTCATTTCATCCCCGTGAAAGAAAGCTACAGCGGATCCAAATTGGCAGAATTGTACATGTCAAGGATCGTGTGTTACCATGGAGTGCCAAAGAAGATAGTGTCGGACCGAGGGACACAGTTCACCTCGAGGTTTTGGCAGAAGTTGCATGAAACCATGGGAACCCATCTGAACTTCAGCTCTGCCTATCATCCCCAAACTGACGGGCAGACGGAGAGAACCAATCAGATCCTTGAAGATATGTTGAGGGCATGTGCACTCAAAAACAATAGGAGTTGGGACAAGAACCTACCGTATGTGGAGTTTTCCTATAACAACAGTTATCAAGCTAGTATGAAGATGTCACCGTTTGAAGCTTTGTATGGAAGGAAGTGCAGAACTCCCCTATTTTGGAACCAAACAGGAGAAAGTAAAGTGTTTGGTCCAGAAGTGCTACAAGAAGCCGAGGCGAAGGTGAGGGAGATTCGCAACAACTTGAGGATAGCACAAACACGCCAGAAGAGTTATGCTGATGTACGAAGAAGAGAACTCGTTTTCAACGTGGGAGACTATGTTTATCTCAAGGTGTCCCCTATCAGAGGACTTCGTCGGTTTAAGGTGAAAGGGAAGTTGTCACCTCGATACATCGGACCCTTTCAAGTTTTGGAAAGAAAAGGCAAAGTGGCGTACCAACTAGAGTTACCGGTTCATCTATCGGACGTGCACGATGTATTCCATGTGTCACAACTCAAGAAATGCCTGAGGACGCCTGAAGAGGTGTTATCCATGAATGAAGTGGATGTAGCTGAAGATTTGTCTTATGCCGAGCAACCATACAAGATTTTGGAGACGATGGAACGCCTCACCAGAAAAAAGAGAATCCGGATGTGCAAGGTGCAGTGGAAGCATCACTCAGAAGAGGAAGCTACCTGGGAACGGGAAGATGAGCTCAAGGCACAATTTCCGGAATTGTTTTCTTAGAAACACCAATCTCGAGGACGAGATTTCTTTTAAGGGGGGTAGAGCTGTAACACCCCAAAATTTTGATTCAAATCTCTAAACCATGTTCAGAGGGGAATTTAAAATTTTTTGGACGTGTTGCATGTTTTGCAAAAATTTAAATTCAAATTGGAATTCAAATTATACCCAAAACAGAAAAGAAATGGAAAAAGAAAAAGAGAAACGGGAAAAAAACCGGCCAGTGGGCCGAAACCCGCCAGCCGGCCCAGTTTCCCAGCGCCAGCCCGCCCCCGCGCGCCGCGCTGTCTCTCACAGACAGGTGGGACCCGCATGTCATCCCTAACCCCGCGACCCCGGACTCTCTCCCGCGCGCGCGATCACAACCGACCGGATTTCCGCGTCCCGCAGCCCGAATTCTGGTCCCAAACGACTCAAACTCGATCGCAACAGACCCACCGCCCTCCCCCGGCTATAAAAACCCCAGCCCCGATCGGTTTTTCCCACGCGATCGCCGATTTTTACTCCGGTGAGCACCGAGACTTCGCCGGTGAATTCTGGCCGATCTAAGCTCGGAAACTCTGATCTAACTCGCTGGTCTTGATCCACCGCCTCCGGGGAGCTTTGCAGGTGCAGAAAACTCGGAGAGTTACGGTGTAAATCCAGCGCCGACGAGCTTCGCCGTGGTTTTGCCTCGGACCTCGCCGCCGATCACTTTCCAGGACCCCCGAGCTCGAGAAAACCCCCGAGGTGAGATCCCTGACCTCCCCTCTACCGATCTATGCCATAAGATCACAGTTCTAGGCAGAATTCTCGAGGATCCGAAACTTTCCGGCGAGATCGCCGCTTCCCGCCGCCGTGCGCCGCCGGCAGCGCCGCCCGCGCTCGATCAGAGCGACGTGGCCGCTTGTGCGCCGTTTATTTTAAATCGCACGGTAGACTTTAAAACCCCGCGTACCGGTTCGATGTTATAATCTCAGCCGTCGGTTTAAAATCGGACGGTCCATGTCAGCCCCGCATTATAAATACTGGAATTCTTACGTGCTACCCCCTGGGGTTCTCTGGAATTGAGAGCTAGCCCCGGAAACTTCAGATCTAGCCCCTGGAACTCCAGAAAATCATGTAAATTCATTTAAAAATCAGTTTTAGCCCCTGGACATGATAAAAATTAGGAAAAACACCTCTGATAAGTGTAGCTAGACCCCTGGAAATTATGAAAATAATATAATAGACCCTGTAATGGGGTGAATTCATTATTTTAGCCCTGTTTAGTATTTAATTTAGAAAATTGAATATGTAACTAGTGTTTAAAAATTAAAAAAAAGGGGGACAAACATAATTGTCAAAATTAATTAAAAACTTTCTCAGTACTTAGAAAACTTTGGAGTGAGATAAAAATATATTTTTGGGCTGAAATAAATCTGTTTCATCTATTATTCACATTTATTAGTCTAGGGACACATTTTTAAGTAAAGAATAGCTATAGAAAAATAGGGAAAATAATTATGAAATAGTATACATCAGAAGCCAAGGTCAAAATATGTTATTAAATTATTTAGGACCAGAACCTATACTGTTTAGGTGATGTGTATTACTAATTTCATAATAAAATACACAATTATGCATAGGAATATAAATCTGAAAATATGGCAACTAATAAATGATAAATGGAGTTTTTAAAATCCAAAGGGTGCAGTTTAGGGTTGGTAGAAATTATGAAGGCACATATGGGGAAGAAAAATACTTTTCATACACACTTGGTAGTAAAAAGGTGTAGTAGTTGAATATAAGAAATTTATTGGAAACCCATATAAATAGTATGTAGGTATAAATGTGGACACAAAAGTAGGAATCATATATACATGGTTAAAAGTGAATGCAAGCCACAACTTAACACACATAAAGTAACCACAACACATATAATGGTAAAGAACTTTTATAAATATGAATGTGTGGTTTGTATGAAGTAAGAAGTGTGAACTATGTCTTATGATTGTTGTTTTTCTTTTGCTATGTGTGATGGTATGAAGTAGAACCTGTTCAAGAGCAAGTTATTTCTTTCCAAGATCAGGACTACCCATTCCAAGAGCAGCAAGAAGGAGGCAAGTGTCCTTGACCACTTTGATCCTATGCTAGGATGTGTAGATAGAATTATTTGCATTGTCAAATGAAATATGAAACCCATGCTAGGAAAGTTTCCCTAGAATTGCATTACCTTGTTTCCTTATAGCTTGGGTTGGGATTTATTTTGTCATGTCATTTATTTACATGCATATGCTTAGCCATGCTTAGAATGGGATATTTGGGATATGAGAGCATCAGTTTATTATACCATACTCTTGAATGAGCTATTTTGAGTTATGTAGAGGTAGGGATCAAGGCAAGTTGGATGTTTTGGTTGTGTGCTGGGTGCACGAGACTTGGGTTTGTGTTTAGTACTTTCCTGGATCCTAAGGACCGGTTCATGGAGCATGTAACCCGGCTTTACAGTGCCAACCACATGCTGAGATGGGGCAGCTTGGCCAATTAATTAGGTGTATCCCCGGCGTAGTATGGGTGTGTTGGATGGTGCGGGGAGTAGGTGTCAGCTGGACTACCATATGAACCGCAAGGCTCAAGAGGGGGCCACTGCAGCGGGGTTGGAGCCTCTTGTATGCTGTTAGGGGTGAAACCTCAGTGGGCCCACGCTCGTCGGGAATCCCTTTGTAAAGGCTTCGTAGTGATCTCCTGGCTACACACCTGGGAAGTGTGAATGTGGATCGTAGCCACTGGCATAATGGAGGTTCTTTTAGTCCACCCGGCAACGGAGGATGAAATCACTACTTGTGGGTACAGTGGTACAAACTCTGCAGAGTCAAAACTGTCTTGACAGCCGTGCTCACGGGTAAGAGCGGCCTGGACTTATTCATGATTAGAGGATTGATGGTTGTGAATGTTAAGCGGGGAGCTTAACATTGGAAATGATGTTATGGTTATTGGATTATGTTGATGGGATGGGAGATTGAGTCCATTTCACCTGTGTAGTAATGTAGGTGCTTAATAAGCTAAGGTGATAGGTATTAATTGCGTAGTGCTTTAACCATGAGTTCAACCTCTCCTTGTTCTAGCCATGCATGATATAATTTTCCCACACTTGCTGAGTACCATTGGTACTCAACCTTGCATATTTGTTGGTTTATATTGCTGCTCAGGTCAAGATAATGAGGTGGTGTATAATAACCAAGACTTTGGACCCGAGGAAGGATTTTAGGTTCATGAAGACCCCCGGGCAACGCCTGTGATGGAGCCCTAAAGAATAATATTCCGCTGCTAGTCTATTTACTTGTGATGAACTTATTATTGTCCATCGAGACATTTACTATGTAAGACTTACTTATATTCGACACCTGGCTTGTAATAAATGATGCTTCACTATTTGTCATCACATGTATGAGAAAATGATTCTGGCATACATGTGATATTCACTTGGTTGTTCTTCGGAAAAACCGGGTGTGACAATACTATCGATGGTTTATTGAGGAATTCTCCAAGGTATCAAGACCTCTCACCAAACTGTTGGAAAAGGGAATCACATTCACCTGGACGCCACAGTGCGATACGAGCTTTCAGGAGCTAAAGAAGAGATTGACAACAGCCCCAGTGTTGGTTCTGCCAGATATGCAGAAGAATTTCACAGTGTACTGCGATGCCTCTGGAAATGGGTTGGGATGTGTTCTCATGCAAGAAGGACATGTCGTGGCTTATGCATCCCGGCAGCTTCGGAAGCATGAGAAGAACTATCCTACACATGACCTAGAACTAGCTGCAGTGGTACACGCGTTGAAAATTTGGCGGCACTATTTGATGGGAAAGAGGACAGAGATATATACGGATCATAAGAGTTTGAAGTACATATTCACACAGCCAGATCTCAACCTCCGACAAAGGAGATGGTTAGAGCTAATTAATGACTTTGATGTGGGCATCAACTATCATCCCGGGAAAGCAAACGTCATGGCCGATGCTTTGAGTCGGAAAGTGCAGGTCAATAAGTTGAGCTTGAAGGACATGCCCGCAGAATTGAAGGACGAGGTTATAAGACTCAATCTATGTCTAGTAAATAGTGGTGAAGCCATCGCCATGGAAGTGGACTCCACACTCGAGCAAGACATACGCGAGGGCCAAAAGAATGATGGGAAGATACAAGAGATTAGACAGCTTATCAAGGAAAATAAAGCTCCTGGTTTTAGAGAGGATGAACAAGGAACGGTGTGGCACGGGAAAAGGATCTGTGTGCCAGAAGTAAAAGAGATCCGTGAATTAATTTTGAAGGAGGCTCACGATTCCGACTATTCCATTCATCCTGGGAGTACGAAGATGTACCAGGACCTCAAAAGCAGGTATTGGTGGTATGGCATGAAGCGAGATGTCGCGGAACATGTTGCCCTATGTGACACATGTCAGTTGGTGAAAGCAGAACATCAACGACCCGCGGGATTATTGCAACCACTCAAAGTGCCTGAATGGAAGTGGGAAGAAATCAGCATGGATTTTGTCGTGGGATTGCCTAGGACCCAATCCGGGTATGATTCAATATGGGTCATTATTGATAGGCTAACCAAGGTAGCTCATTTCATCCCTGTGAAAGAAAGCTACAGCGGATCCAAATTGGCAGAATTGTACATGTCAAGGATTGTGTGTTACCATGGAGTGCCAAAGAAGATAGTGTCGGACCGAGGGACACAATTCACCTCTAGGTTTTGGCAAAAGTTGCATGAAACCATGGGAACCCATCTGAATTTCAGCTCTGCCTATCATCCCCAAACTGACGGGCAGACGGAGAGAACCAATCAGATCCTTGAAGATATGTTAAGGGCATGTGCACTCAAAAACAATAGGAGTTGGGACAAGAACTTACCGTATGCGGAGTTTTCCTATAACAACAGCTATCAAGCTAGTATGAAAATGTCACCGTTTGAAGCTTTGTATGGAAGGAAGTGCAGAACTCCCCTATTTTGGAACCAAACAGGAGAAAGTAAAGTGTTTGGTCCAGAAGTGCTACAAGAAGCCGAGGCGAAGGTGAGGGAGATTCGCAACAACTTGAGGATAGCACAAACACGCCAGAAGAGTTATGCTGATGTACGAAGAAGAGAGCTCGTTTTCAACGTGGGAGACTATGTTTATCTCAAGGTGTCCCCTATCAAAGGGCTTCGTCGGTTCAAGGTGAAAGGGAAGTTGTCACCTCGATACATCGAACCCTTTCAAGTTTTGGAAAGAAAAGGCGAGGTGGCGTACCAACTAGAGTTACCGGTTCATCTATCGGACGTGCACGATGTATTTCATGTGTCACAACTCAAGAAATGTCTGAGGACGCCTGAAGAGGTGTTACCCATGAATGAAGTGGATGTAGCTGAGGATTTGTCTTATGCCGAGCAACCATACAAGATTTTGGAGACAATGGAACGCCTCACCAGAAACAAGAGAATCCGGATGTGCAAGGTGCAGTGGAAGAATCACTCAGAAGAGGAAGCTACCTGGGAACGGGAAGATGAGCTCAAGGCACAATTTCCGGAATTGTTTTCTTAGAAACACCAATCTCGAGGACGAGATTTCTTTTAAGGGGGGTAGAGCTGTAACACCCCAAATTTTGATTCAAAACTCTAAACCATGTTCAGAGGGGAATTTAAAAATTTTTGGACGTGTTGCATGTTTTGCAAAAATTCAAATTCAAATTGGAATTCAAATTAGACTCAAAACAGAAAAGAAATAGAAAAAGAAAAAGAGAAACGGGAAAAAAACCGGCCAGTGGGCCGAAACCCGCCAGCCGGCCCAGTTACCCCCACGCCAGCCCGCCCCCGCGCGCCCACGCTGTCTCTCACAGACAGGTGGGACCCACCTGTCATCCCTAACCCGAGCGTCTGCGGCCCGGACTTCCCCCCCCCCCCCCCCCCCCCGCGCGCGCGATCTTAACCGATCGGAAAAAATCGCGTCCCTCAGCCGAATTCCGGTCCCGGAAGAATCAAACTCGATCACAACTGGCCACCGCCCTCCCCCGGCTATAAAAACCCCAGCCCCGATCAGTTTTTCCCACGCGATCGCCGATTTTTACTCCGGTGAGCACCGAGACTTCGCCGGTGAATTCTGGCCGATCTAAGCTCGGAAACTCTGATCTAACTCGCTGGTTTTGATCCACCGCCTCCGGGGAGCTTTGCAGGTGCAGAAAACTCGGAGACTTACGGTGTAAACACAGCGCCGACGAGCTTCGCCGTGGTTTTCACTCGGACCTCGCCGCTGATCACTTTCGAGGACCCCCAAGCTCAAGAAAACCCCCGAGGTGAGATCGCTGACCTCCCCTCTACCGATCTATGCCATAAGATCACAGTTTTAGGCAGAATTCTCGAGGATCCGAAACTTTCCGGCGAGATCGCCGCTTCCCGCCGTCGTGCGCTGCCGGCAGCGCCGCCCGCGCTCGATCAGAGCGACGTGGCCGCTTGTGCGCCGTTTATTTTAAATCGCACGGTAGGGTTTAAATCCCCGCGTATCGGTTCGATGTTATAATCTCAGCCGTCGGTTTAAAATCGGACGGTCCACGTCAACCCCGCATTATAAAGACTGGAATTCTTACGTGCTATCCCCTGGGGTTCTCTGGAATTGAGAGCTAGCCCCGAAAACTTCAGATCTAGCCCCTGGAACTCCAGAAAATCATGTAAATTCATTTAAAAATCAGTTTTAGCCCCTGGACTTAATAAAAATTAGGAAAAACACCTCTGATAAGTGTAGCTAGACCCCTGGAAATTATGAAAATAATATTATAGACCCTGTAATGGGGTGAATTCATTATTTTAGCTCTGTTTAGTATTTAATTTAGAAAATTGAATATGTAACTAGTGTTTAAAAATTAAAAAGGGGGACAAACATAATTGTCAAAATTAATTAAAAACTTTCTCAGTACTTAGAAAACTTTGGAGTGATATAAAAATATATTTTTGGGCTGAAATGAATCTGTTTCATCTATTATTTACATTTATTAGTATAGGGACACATTTTTAAGTAAAGAATAGTTATAGAAAAATAGGGAAAATAATTATGAAATAGTCTACATCAGAAGCCAAGGTCAAAACATGTTATTAAATTATTTAGGACCAGAACCTATACTGTTTAGATGATGTGTATTACTAATTTCATAATAAAATACACAATTATGCATAGGAATATAACTCTGAAAATATAGCAACTAGTAAATGATAAATGGAGTTTCTAAAATCCAAAGAATTCAGTTTAGGGTTGGTAGAAATTCTGAAGGCACATATGGAGAAGAAAAATACTTTTCATACATACTTGGTAGTGAAAAGGTGTAGTAGTTTAATATAAGGAATTTATTTAAAACTGAAACACACATGTATATATATATATATATATATATATATATATATATATATATAGTATGTAAGTATAAATATGAACACCAAAGTAGGAATCATATACATATAAATAAAAGTGTATGCAAGCCACAGATCAACACACACATAGAGTAACCACAACACATATAATGGTGAATGAAATTCATAAATATGAATGTGTGGTTTGTATGAAGTGTAAGTGTGAACTATGTCTTATGGATTGTTGTTTTTCTTTTGCTATGTGTGATGGTATGAAGTAGAACCTGTTCAAGAGCAAGTTATTCCTTTCCAAGATCAGGACTACCCATTTCAAGAGCAGCAAGAAGGAGGCAAGTGTCCTTGACCACTTTGATCCTATGCTAGGATGTGTAGATAGAATTATTTGCATTGTCAAGTTAAATATGAAACCCATGCTAGGAAGTTTCCCTAGAATTGCATTACCTTGTTTTCCTTGTAGCTTGGGTTGGGATTTATTTTGTCATGTTATTTATTTACATGCATATGCTTAGCCATGCTTAGAATGGGATATTTGGGATATGAGATCATCAATTTATTTTACCATACTCTTGAATGAGACATTGTGAGTTATGTAGAGGTAGGGATCAAGGCAAGTTGGATGTTTTGGTTGTGTGCTGGGTGCACGAGACTTGGGTTTGTGTTTAGTACTTGCCTGGATCCTAAGGACCGGTTCATGGAGCATGTAACCCGGCTTTACAGTGCCAACCACATGCTGAGATGGGGCAGCTTGGCCAATTAATTAGGTGTATCCCCGGCGTAGTATGGGTGTGTTGGATGGTGCGGGGAGTAGGTGTCAGCTGGACTACCATATGAACCGCAAGGCTCAAGAGGGGGCCACTGCAGCGGGGTTGGAGCCTCTTGTATGCTGTTAGGGGTGAAACCTCAATGGGCCCACGCTCGTCGGGAATCCCTTTGTAAAGGCTTCGTAGTGATCTCCTGGCTGCACACCTGGGAAGTGTGAATGTGGATCGTAGCCACTGGCATAATGGAGGTTCTTTTAGTCCACCCGGCAACGGGGGATGAAATCACTACATGTGGGTACAGTGGTACAAACTCTGCAGAGTCAAAACTGTCTTGACAGCCGTGCTCACGGTTAAGAGCGGCCTGGACTTATTCATGATTAGAGGAGTGAAGGTTTTTGGAAGTTGTGGATGTTAAGCGGGGAGCTTAACATTGGAAATGATGTTATGGTTATTAGATTATGATGATGGGATGGGAGAATGGGACCATTTCACCTGTGTAGTAATGTAGGTGCTTAATAAGCTAAGGTAATAGGTATTAATTGCGTAGTGCTTTAACCATGAGTTCAACCTCTCCTTGTTCTAGCCATGCATGATATAATTTTCCCACACTTGCTGAGTACCATTGGTACTCAACCTTGCATTTTTGTTGGTTTATATTGCTGCTCAGGTCAAGATAATGAGGTGGTGTATAATGACCAAGACTTTGGACCTGAAGAAGGTTTCTAGGTTCATGGAGACCCCCGGGCAACGCCTGTGATGGAGCCCTAAAGAATAATATTCCGCTGCTAGTTTATTTACTTGTGATGAACTTATTATTGTCCATCGAGACATTTACTATGTAAGACTTACTTATATTCGACACCTGGCTTGTAATAAATGATGCTTCACTATTTGTCATCACATGTATGAGAAAATGATCCTGGCATACATGTGATATTCACTTGGTTGTTCTTCGGAAAAACCGGGTGTGACACTGAGGCAGCCAAGCATATACCTAGATGCTAGTCTAAGATGTTGTCCTACCAAAGGACTAATATGCTGTCCTAACAAGGACCGAGATGCTGTCCTCTTGGTCTAAAATGTTATTCTACCAAAGGACTAATATGCTGTCCTAACAAGGATTGATATGCTGTCCTCTTGGTCTAGGATGTTGTCCTAACAAGGACTAAGATGCTGTCCTACCAAATGACTAATATGCTGTCCTAACAAGGATTGAGATGCTGTCCTAACTAGGGGCCATACAGAATAAGAGTACAAGACTTATTCCATCAGTCGTGGTAAGAACAAGTAATACCTTGATAACATTTTTTTAGTTTGAGCGCCCTGATCTACAACCCATTACACTAGCTGTAGGACATACTATTTTGTTCCTTGTTTCTCTTGTCTTTGCACTAACTATGGCAGGACCCTAGGGGGATTGTGACACCCTCATTTTTGGGTTCTGCATGTATTCATGTTTCATGTAGAAAAACATTTATTAAATAAATAGAAACAGAGAAAATATCAAAAAGATAGCCAAAAAGATTAAATTCCAGTTCACAAAAAGCACCGAAGACAACTCCTGCGGCTCGCTGGCCACGTGACACGTTCGGAGCTCATCTCCGCAAAGGGGAAGAGGTCCGCTGCTAAACTGGCTACGTGGTAGGCTCAGGGCTCATCCCTGCAAAGGGGGGAGAGGTCCGACCCCGTGGGACACGTGTTGCCCCCGTAGCTAGCCTCTGCGGAAGGAGCGAGGCCAGTCCCGCAGGACATGTGTCGGCTGCGGAGCTAGTCACCGTGGAAAAGAGAGGACCAGCTGCGCGGGACGCGTGTCGCTCTCGGAGCTCATCTCCGAGAGGTCCGGCTCCGCTAGACACTTGTCGCTCTTGGAGCTCACCTCCGGGAGGTCCGACACTATCAGACACGTGTCCCCTCCGGAGCTTACCTCCGGGAGGTCCGACGCTGATGGACGCGTGTGTGACACCCTCATTTTCAGGTTCTGCATGTATTCATGTTTCATGTAGAAAAACACTTTTAAAATAAATGGAAACAGAAAAAGAAATAAAAAAGATAGCTAAAAAGAGCAAATTCCAGTTTACAGAGAGTGCCGAAGACAGCTCCCGCGGTCGCTGGCCACGTGGCGTGTTTGGAGCTCATCTCCGCAAATGGGAAGAGGTCCGCCGCTAAACTGGCTACGTGACAGGCTCGGGGCTCATTCCCGTAAAGGGGGAGAGGTCCGACCCCGTGGGACACGTGTTGCCCCCGGAGCTAGCCTCTGCGGAAGGAGCGCTGCCAGTCCCGCAGGACACGTGTCGGCTGTGGAGCTATTCATCGTGGAAAAGAGAGGACCAGCCGCTCGGGACACGTGTCGCTCTCGGAGCTCACCTCCGAAAGGTCCGGCCCCGCTAGACACATGTCGCTCTCGGAGCTCCCTCCGAGAGGTCCGGTCCTATTGGACACGTGTTACCTCCAGAGCTCACCTTCGGGAGGTCTGACACTTCCGGACGCGTGTCACCTCCGGAGCTCATCTCCGGGAGGTCCGACGTTGATGGACACATGCCGACTTCGGAGCTCGCCTCTGAGCAAAAAGGAAGTCTGGCGCTGTTAGGACACGTGGCACATCCGGAGCCACCTCCGAAGAAGAGGGGAAGTCCGGAACTGACACGTGGCATTCGCGGAGCTCGCCTCTGTTGAGAGGGGAGGTCCCGACCCACCAGACACGTGGCGCACGCGGAGCTCACCTCTGAGAAGGGGGAGGTCTCGCCCACCTGACACGCGGAACAATCGGAGCTTGTCTCTGCGGAAAAGAGAGCCCATGTTCCCGCAGGATACGTGGAGCTTCTGGAGCTCATCACCGCGTAAGAACGCGATTCTGAAGCGGTTTCTCTTCTATACGCGTGGGAATCCCTGGTACTCAGGAAACCGACACGATTTCTACAATATTACCACACCGAATCAATCTAAGATAAGTTATTAAGATTCAAAAACAATTTGAATAGGACTCTTATTCGAAATTCAAATAGATTAGGACTCTTCTCTTCCCGATTATAAATAGAACCGAAAACCTCTGGTCAAAACCACAAACTTCTTTTCCACCTCCTGATCTGACAACTTAGAGCCCTAGCCTCAGCTCGCCGAGTAAAACCCTTCACCGGAGTTTGATCACCAGAGAGATCGCCGACGAGCCCAGAGATGATTGCCATCGCCGGAGGAGCCCCGACGATCTGTTTGCTAGGAGGGAGATCCCGAGGAACGTAAGGTAGGTTTCCAATACCACCTTACAACATCATCGTGTTTATTTACATCTGTTCTTCGATTCCTTTCAAACATAAGCTTTTTCGTGGACATATCACTTGTTGATCGGTTTGATCTAAGTCAAGATCATCGCCACGTCCACAATTGATCTCTACAACTCTGTTCATCGTAAAACCCATGCAAAAATATAAGGACACGTACAACCGATCTAATAAAAATTTGCATCATAGGAATTAGCATGCATATGCATTATCGCATCTTGATTAGAGTTTGTGCATGATATTGATTGCTGTGAATCTTATGTGCATGATCGCGTATAGAAGGACAAGCTTAGGGAGCTAACTACGACGCACTACTTCAGCAAGAGTTTGAGCAACTGGAACCGCAAGAACAAGGCAAGTGCCCCTTGACCATATTGATACTATGTTTTGGGAAACTGTTTTGTTTGCGAAAAGGTGTGTGTGCTGAGTCAAACATGATGGAAAACCTTTCATAGGAGTTTACTAGTTTTGTCAAACCACCCTTGTCACCATGGAAGTTTATGAGTCAGGTATGGTTTTTACTTTTTGCTTTGCTGAGTCCACGGGATTTTGGGAAGCGAGATAGATGTGTCTAGCTAACTGCACTCGTAATGATAATGAGAACTTGATGTTGTTGATGAACATGGATCGGAGGGAGATCAGGCAAGACTGGGTTTGTGAATGAGGTAGCATGAGATGGTGGCTTTACTTTCTGTAGATCTAAGGACCGGTTCATGCCATCCATGCCAGGATAACAGTACCACCACAAGGCCAAATATGGATGCGTCTTAGCTGAGTAATTAGGTAAGTTGCTAGATTGTTATGGACTGTGGAAGGCGTGGGGAATGGGAGTCGAGTGAGGGCTGCCCTGGGAACTGCATGGCACAAGAGGAGGCCCGTGGGTGGGAGAATTGGTAATTCTTGCCTGCCTGTGAAACCTTAGTGAGTCCATACATCTAGTAACCCCTTTGTAAAGGCTATTTTATGATCTCTTGACTATACACCGATGGTTGTGTACTGGTATAATGGAGGTTCTGCAGTCGCCGACGGGTGACGAAATCACAAACTTGTGGGTAAAGTGGTACAAACTCTGCAGAGTCTAAAACTATCATGATAGCCGAGCTTACGGTCACGAGCTCCTGGACAACTCACATGATTAGATGGGATGGTTATTGGGAGGTTATGGTTTTTTGTTATGGTTTGGTTATGGTTTTGGTTTTGGTACTGTTGAATCCGGATGATAAGATTTGTTGCATGACTGTTGAGTCATGGCAACGAGGTTGGTCTCGGTGTGAGACAGAATTGTTATGAGATGAAATGGTAGCGAATACGAGATGATATTTGTGAGATGGTAGCGAATACGAGAAGGTATTCGTGAGCGAAATTTGAGAAAGATTAATGTCTGGTGGAGACATGGAAATGAATAAGATATAATGGAGGTATGTTGGTATTTTAATACATGTTGGGATTACATTCACTTAAAGTTAAGTTGATGTTTTATCGTGGTTTTGAGAAATAACTTTACTTTCTGCAATGAGACTTTTTATACTTTCCTTGTTGTGAGATACATATCATATTTTCCCGCACTTGCTGAGTACATCATTGTACTCAAACTTGTATTATTACTTCATCATCAGCTGCAGGGGAAGAATACTATGAAGACCAAGTGGAGCATTAGGCGTGTAATCTGTCCTCAACCTTGTCTGTGGGGATGAAGTAGAGATGGAGCTGCTGCTACTGCTTAGATTGCTTCCACACTAGAATAAAGACTTCTGCTGCTTAGATAAGACTTCCGATGTTAACATGAGTCCAAGACTCATGAGACATTGTAATAAACGTTGTTCATTCGTTGTAATATATATTCTGAAATTCAGTTTGTGGATGATATGTGTATGTGTGATAAATATTCTGTGCACACATATGATCAATTCTCAGTTCCATGGTTTTTCACAGAATTGAGGGCGTCACAGATTGGTATCAGAGCCACGGTTGAGGGTAGATTACACACCTAGATACAACCACAGATTAGTATCAACCTGCCACGGGTTGACGGTAGGTTACACACCTAGATAAAAAAACAGATTGGTATCGGACACAGATTGGTATCAACCTGCCACGGGTTGATCATAGATCACACAAATCTAGAATGATCAAAGATTGGTAGCTGCCACGTTAACTGTAGGACGCACCCTAGTAATAGATTGGTATTAAAAGCCACGCTGACCATAGGATGCAAGCTTAGTATGCATAGATTGGCATTGAAACTACCTTGACATAGGATACAAGCCTAGGAGAAGCCATAGTCGGATCACAAATTGGTATCACCCCAAATCACTTTGACACAGGGTGAAGTCACAGATTTATATCACCCTAAACCCCATAGGACTCCCATCGAAAAAGCCTTGAATAGGAGTTGTGTGAGCCTTTATGATGATTGCTTGTGCTTATGTGCTTAGTGTGAGTTGTAGGACGTCTCAAGCGTTGTCCATATCCACACATAAGTAGAAAGAGGTGTGAGATGCCTCAGCACTTGTTCACATTCTCATATGGGCTAATATATATATATATATATATATAGTTAGGGGGATCCATCTAACCTTCTAACTTCTATTGTATTCCATTCTCTCTCACAGATGGTGAGAGGAAACGCCGGCCACCAAGGAAGGAACGTCCGTGGCAACCAAGAGGATGGTCACGACGAAGTTCCTGTTAACCTCGAAGCTGGCGAAAACAACCTGGAACGGTTGATGGCCATGCAGAATCAGCTCACGCAGACCATGATCTAAACTTTGGGTCAGCTGCAGGCCAATAACAACAACTCTGTTCTGGCACCACCTCCACCACCGCCGGCTCATAACAGGCTGGGAGAGTTCATGAGGACTCGACCACCTACTTTCTCACAAGCTAATGACCCCATGGAGGCCGACGACTGGTTGAAGTCCATGGAAAAGAAACTTGCCATAGTTCAGTGCAATAACAGAGAGAAAGTTCTCTTTGCGTCGCACCAACTCATGGGAGCTGCCGCTGACTGGTGGGATGCCCTTTGTAACGCTCACGTCGACCCGGAGACGATCACTTGGACTGAGTTCAAGGAGAGTTTCCGATCTCATTACATCACTGCTGGTGTAATGATGCTCAAAAGGCAGGAGTTTGAGGGTCTCCGCCAAGGACAAAAGAGCGTGAATGAGTAGCTCAACAAGTTTACGCAGCTGTCATGGTACGCCCCCGAAGATATCAACTCGGACCAACGGAACCAGTCCTGTTCATGAGAGGGTTGAACAATGAGATCCAGGTTCAGCTCCTCAACAATGACTACACGAGCTTCTAGAAGTTGGTTGACAAGGCTATAGTGGTTGAAAGCAAGATCCGAGAGATCGAGCGAGAGGGCAAAAGAAAGATGCCGTACCAGCCACATGGGAGCAACGTACACCCCCGGTACATGCCCCCAGCTGCACCGCAGTACGGATCGCCCGCTCCTGCATACCGCCCTAATCAGCCACCACAGCAACGACCCGTTGCACAAGCACCTCGTGTGCCTTTGCCTCCTGCGCCCCATCCCAACATGGGTGCTCCTGTTCAAAACCCCTGCCCCAACGTACCTGTTGCCGTGGGCAACAGGACATGCTTTGCATGCGGGGAGACGGGACACTTCGCGAGCCAGTGCCCGAAGAGAGGTCATGGACAACAAGGCAATGTACGCAAGCAGAACCCATGGCCGAACGGAGGAGCCAACCAAGGAAACCGTGGACAGCAGAACTACGCTCGCGGCAACATGAACCATGTCTCTGCTGAGGAAGCACAACAGGCTGAAGACGTCGTGATTGGTATGTTTCTTGTCAACTCCAACCCAGCCACCATCTTATTTGATTCTGGAGTATCACATTCCTTCATATCATCCAAGTATGTTGCCAAGTACAATCTACCCATATCATATTTGAAATATACTATGTTGGTTAATTCTCCCGGTGGAGAGATGAGGACTAATATAGTATGTCCGAAAGTACACCTTAATATAAGGAAGATCCCAAAAACTTGTAAATGGAAAACTTTAGTGATGAATAAAGTTCAGTTGAAATCCAAGAAATGGGACTTGCAAAAGCTTGTAAAACATGTGAAGATGGTCCTGAGCAAGCCTAGGCCTTCAAGTTTCCTTTTTATTTCAAATGATCATGTGACTCCAAAGGTGGCCATTTCCAAAATAAGGGTTCCAAACTGTTGGTTCCAAACCCTCATTTGCAGGGGCCAACTCAAGAATCAGATGGCATATTTGAATTCATCAGGTCCAAATTATGAGGAAGGCAAATTTTAAGCAAATTTGGAGGTGCTCTGATATGTATATCAAAGAGACTTGTAAATTCATCGAAATTTGAATTCAAATTTGAAACTGAGGAAAAACTTGTCAAATTACCAAATGGATTTTTAATTTGAGTTCCTCATAGCTGAATTTGCACTATGCCAAGAATTGGAGATCTTTTGGAAGAGAGGAGCTATGGGACCCAATTGTCATTGAGAGGGGGGAATGACTTACTGCCTAAGTCAGCTCTGTTTCTCGGTTCACACACGAGCTCGGACCGAGCCATCGCGAGCTGCCACCGCGCTGCCAACCGAGACCCGCGGAAGCAACCTCCTCGTGGAAATTTCTCGCGCTGGCGACCTGCTCGGCGTTCCACTCGCACCCTCATCTGCTCACAAAGCGCTCGCTTGTTCACCGAACCGCCACACCGAGTTTTCTCCCCTGACAGTCCTGCCGTTGCTTCTCTGCTCCGATCAAACGCCGGCAGAAGCTCGCCCAGACCACCTTCCCAAGCTGAAACGCAGCATCGCCTGGTCGCCCTACTCCTCCTCAGCGCGACAGCCTACAGTTTCCGGCGCTCTCCACGCTAGGACAGTTTCCCCGGGCGGCAACTCAAAACAATCGAGAACCGGTGTGCGCGTGGACAGCCCCCACCGGGGACTTTCATGCCCGAGCAAGGACGCCCCCAGAAGCGCTGGTGGTCCGTGCTGCTTACCTCCGAATCACAAGTAAAGCCGTGGACTACCGAGTGGGAATTCGGGAAAACTTCGCCGTCGGCCACAAACCGATGATCCGGTATGAAAACCCAAAATTCTTAGCTCATCAAATCGTGCACAAATAATCTAGACTGGCTAGCGATCCGATCCCCTTCACAACCCTAGCTTGAAACCCCGTGTTGACGGCCCATTTCAAGCTTTCCGATTGGCGGCCATGATGGAGACGCGCGGGCGCACGGTGACAACCGGATTGCCGCCGTTTCCGAGCCATGTTGAGGCCATGCCGAGCTAGCCCATCCTACTGATATGCACGCGCCTAGGCAACACATGTAACAAGTTGTTGTGGCCCAATCTTCTTGTAGGATCTGCGAACTTGATAAATTGTCGCTGCGTGACCTGGTGAAGAGGCAGCGCACCGCGAGACTGTCCACGCAACGAACTACCGAGACAATCACCCTTCCATGTATCGATGAAACAGCCCATGCAATCATGCCCTATAGACATAAAGGCACGAACTGGGTGAACCACAGTTCGGCGTTCTACAACTCACTCAGGAATTGAAAGAACAAATATTGCAAGCCTCTCAAGACTCACGCATAAACAAAACTCCACGAGTTTGTGTATTCTGAATTCAATAAAAATAAGATGTCCTCCTTTTCATTGTCTAGTACAAGATATATATAGAGATCGGAGCGTTCAGCTTTGAGTAAATGGCTGCATGCGCATGCTATAATGGATTTCGTGGCTGGTTCGCGCGTCTTTTTAGCTTCTGGCAGCAGTTACTAAAATGAGCATAACTCCTTATTAGGAAATCCAAATAATGAACCGTTTGATGGGCTGTAAAGTAGACTTGAAGACACTTCCATCCACTTATAGAACACCGTCTAACTCCTTGTATCCTGTCCGCGGTGATGCTTGGAATTTGTATCATGTGTCAGTCATCTAGCTTCTGGTTGCATTCCCATGCTAAGGTGATGAACCACCATTTTATTCAAGCACACCATGGACTTCTTGGTTCAGATGTCCAGAGGTTTGAATCCATCTTGATCCCATGCTGGTTCATACACTTCATCATTCCTAAGGACATTGAAACAAGAACTCAAAAGCATAGGATCATTCAACATAGACTGATTATTAAACATAAGGTTAGCGTTCACCTGAGAATGAATTTCCTTCTGCAATTGTTTAGTTCTACTCCTTGTAATTGGATCAGCTATATCAAGTGGATTTTCATTTGAAGATGAGTGAATGCTAGGCATGTCCTCATTAGTCTCCCCCTCTTGAGAAGGAGTCGTCCTCGACTCAGGCTCACCAACAAATGGAAGCAAGTCTTTGACATTGAATATTGTACTCACATTAGAATATTCAGGTGGCAACTCGATTTTGTAAGCATTATCATTTAACTTTTGGAGAACCTTGAACGGACCATCACCCCGAGGAGATAACTTACTCTTACGCTGTTGGGGAAAGCGATCCTTTCGTAGATGCAACCATACAAGATCTCCTGGCTGAAATGTAACCTTCTTCTTACCTTTGTTTGCTTGCTTTGCATATTGTGCTGATTTCTTCTCAATATTCTTTCTTGTCTCCGCATGTAACCGCGTGATAAAGTCTGATCTTTTTGTGGCATCCAAGTTAACTTGTTTCTATAATGGTAAAGGCAAAAGATCCATGGGAGTATGTGGTTTAAACCCATAAACTATTTCAAATGGACAAGAGTTTGTTGTGGAATGGACTGCCCTGTTATAAGCAAATTCAACATGTGGAAGGCAGTCTTCCCAGAGCTTCAATTTTTTTTCAACACAGCACCAACATGGTTGACAAGGTACGGTTGACAACTTCAGTTTGGCCATCCGTTTGTGGATGACAAGTGGTTGAAAATAACAACTTTGTGCCAAGCTTAGCCCACAATGTCTTCCAAAAGTAGCTGAGAAATTTAGTATCCCGGTCTGAAACAATAGTCTTTGGAACTCCATGTAAACGAACAATCTCCCTGAAAAACAAATCAGCAATGTGTGAAGCATCATCGCTCTTATGACAGGGGATAAAATGTGCCATTTTAGAAAAGCGATCTACAACAACAAAAATAGAATCTCTCTCCCTCTGAGACCGAGGTAACCTCAGAACAAAGTCTATAGATATATCTTCCCAAGGTACATGTGGAATAGGTAATGGAGTATATAAACCATGGGGATTGAGGCGGGACTTAGCTTTCAAGCAAACGATGCACCACCCAACGTGCCGCTGGACATCACGTCGCATATGTGGCCAAAAGAAATGATCAGAGGGCATGTCCAATGTCTTTTTGACATCAAAATGATCAGCTAGTCCACCTGCATGTGCTTCCTGCAAAAGAACTTGACGAATCGAGCAAGCTGGAATGCATATTTTGTTAGTCCGAAACAAGAAGCCACCATGCGTATAATATTTATCTCAACCTTTTCCATCAATACAACGAGAGAAAGGTTTTTTAAAATCAGCATCAGTAGCATAAAGTGTTTTAATGGATTCCAAACCAAGCACTTTTGTATCTAGTTGTGTAATCAACGCACATCTTCTAGACAAGGCATCAGCAATAATGTTATCTTTACCACGCTTATGTTTGACAACATATGGAAACGTTTCAATGAACTCAATCCATTTAGCATGTCGACGGTTTAGCTTGCCTTGACTTTTAAGATATTTCAAACCTTCATGATCAGAATGAATTACAAATTCCAAAGGTAACAGGTAATGTTGCCAAACTTCCAAAACATGAACTAACGCATAAAGCTCCTTGTCATAAACTGAGTAATTCAGATGTGGACCATTTAGCTTTTCAGAAAAGTAGGCAACAGGTTTACCTTCTTGCAGCAGTACACCTCCTATGTTAATACCACTTGCATCACATTCGATCTCAAATGTCTTACCAAAATCAGGAAGTTGCAGCAGCGGTGCTTCACAAAGCTTTGTTTTCAGCGTTTGAAATGCTTGGTCTTCGTCATGTCTCCATTTGAATAGAACATCCTTCTTTGTGAGATTGTTAAGTGGTGCAGCGAGAGTGCTGAAATCTTTAACAAAACGCCTATAGAAACTTGCAAGACCATGAAAGCTTTGAACTTGGCTCACATTTACCGGTGTAGGCCAATCCTTTATTGCTTTAACCTTCTCTTCATCAACCTAAATACCATTTGCGGAAATAACAAAGCCAAGGAAAATAACACGGTCTGTGCAAAAGGTGCACTTAGCAATGTTGCCATACAATTTCTCTCCCCTCAAAACAACAAGTACTTGACGGATATGATCAAGATGTTCATCAAATAATTTGCTATAGATCAGAATATCATCAAAATAAACAACTACAAACTTGCTAATGAAAGCTCGTAAAACATGATTCATTAAGCACATAAAAGTTGAAGGAGCATTTGTCAACCCAAATGGCATCACAAGCCATTCATAGAGACCAAATTTAGTTTTAAACGTTGTTTTCCATTCATCACCAAGTTTCATGCGGATTTGATGATAACCACTACGCAAATCTATCTTAGTGAAAATGATAGAACCACTCAATTCATCTAACATGTCATCAAGTCGTGGAATGGGATGGCGATATCGAACAGTTATAGCATTGATAGTACGACAATCAACACACATACGCCAAGAGCCATCTTTTTTGGGACTAAAAGAACGGGAACTGCACATGGTGATAAGGATTCACGAACATACCCTTTGTCCAAAAGCTCTTTTACCTGTCGCTGAATTTCCTTTGTTTCTTCAGGATTGGTGCGGTAGGTTGGATGATTTGGAAGCGAAGCACCTGATACCAAATCAATTTGATACTCAATTCCACGGAGTGAAGGAAGTCCAGCTGGTATCTCATCGGGAAAAACATCTTCGAAGTCCTGTAAGAGATCAAGAACAACACTAGGCAGTGATGAAGGTAAATCGTGAGTTGAAATTAGGACCTCCTTGTGTAAGAGCACAAAGAATGGGGCTGTGGTGTCTCTCACTTCTCTCAAATCACTCTTGCTCACAAAGAGACACTCAGTGTGGCATGGCTGTTTAGGATTGGCATGAGGCTTTATGTGGCTGGATGGGTTAGAACTCTCTCCCTTACTTGGGTTGAGGGTCTCGCTCAATTTTCTTTTGTCTGATTCCTCTCTTTTCTTGCGAGCCATATCTGAAGTATGTATCTCCTCTAGAGATAATGGAACAAGAACCATCTTCTTGTCATTGTGAATGAAAGTGTATTTGTTAGACCGTCCAAAATGCAAGCAACAAATGGCATGCTTGCATGGGGACAATATCACAATCCACCTCTCCATGATAACCACCAATGGAAAATGACAAACGAATCATGGCTGAAACCTTAACTGTCCCGGAATTATTCAGCCATTGCATATGGTACGGATGTGGATGGCGACGTGGCTGCAAACCAAACTTCTCAACTAGCAAAGCACTAACAATATTATTGTAGCTCCCACCATCTATGATGAAACGGCACACTTGACCTTGCACTTTGCATCGGGATTGAAATAAATTATGGCGTTGTCCTTGTTCAGCTGCAACAAACTGAGTGGAAAGAACTCTCCTAACCACCAAAGAAGGAGATGGTGTATTCATTGTAGAAGGCTCGAAAGCAAGAAAATCAGCAAGCAACTCATCAAAATCAGCACTAGTAATCTCATCAGAAGATGGAGAAATAACATCTTGTAACATGTCATTGGGAACAAAAGTTGGAATAGGTTGAATCGCTAAACAATTCAGACCTAGCTCAAATGTACCATCCTCTGCTGAATACTCACAAGTGTCAAGATTAAAATCTGCAAATACATTGGTAAACTCGTCCTCCTCTTCACTTTGTGAATCATAAGAACCATCAGCAAGGGTAATAATAGTACGACAATTGGGACATTCAACTTGTTTATGCCCATGACCACCACACTTAAAACACTCAATCTTGCTTGTCTTGCGTTGCGTGGCTGCAGTAGAAGAAGTGGGCTGATTTAAACTCACAGCTTTACCTTTCGCATCCAATTGTTTGGAATAAGGTGGAATGGATCTATTTGTTCCACGCGATGAGGATTTGGGCGTTGCAGCTCCTTCCTGTTGGAATTGAGGAGTGACATCCCCTTGCTGTGGGGAATGACGCCATGAAGCATTGTATTTGTAAGACGTAGCAACTTGCCGTTCAACCCTCTTTGCAAAATGAACCAACTCAGTGAGACAAGTGTAATTTGTCATATCCACTTTATCAGCAATGGATTTATTGAGGCCAACCATAAACCGGGTCATTGTGGATTCCTCATCTTCAGTTATCCCTGTACGAAGTAAACACATTTCCAATTCTTGAAAATATTCATCACAGTACGAGTACCTTGCACAAGACGTTTCAGCTTCAAATGTAGGTCACAAGAATAATATGCAGGAACAAAACGACGTCGCATTTCCCTCTTCATGTCTTCCCAAGTTATACGAACATGCCCAACTCTTTGATATTCAGTACGGACCTGATTCCACCAAGTTATGGCATAGCTTTTAAACTCAATGGCTGCAAGCTTTGCCTTCTTTTCAGCAGGGTATTCATACAAATCAAATAGTTGCTCCACTTTAGTTTCCCATTCAAAGTAATCATCAGCATTCTCCTTGCTGCTGAATGGAGGAATGGACACTTTAACCTTGCCCAAACCATCATCATTATGACATCGACGGTGATCACCATAACGACCACGGGCTCCAAAACGGCCAAAGTTGTCACCACCGTGATCATCATATGCACCACGGCGACCATAAGGATCACCTCCATATTCAGCACTATAATTTGAAAATGTTTCAGCATCAAAATCAGGAGGATGCCCAACAGGAACACGTCGTGCACGACCAAAACCAGCAGCAAATCCTCGGCCACGGCCACCTGCAAAATTATCAAAACCAGCAGCGAATCCTCGGCCACGACCACCACCACCGCCACTGGCATGTTTATCATCATCCTCAATGTGTTCATCATCATGAGATGGATGCTCCCCGTGTTGCTGCTGTAGTGATCATTGAAGCGCTTGCATCCCCTGCATCAATTGTTGCATTTGTGCACGCACTTCCTGAATTTCTTGACCAGAAACAGTGTGAGAAGGAGAATCTTCATTTCCTGCCATGTTAGTAACAAAGGAAGAAAGTAATAGGACAAAATATATGTGGAATCACTCCCTCACCACTGACAAAACAAGTTCTTTCTCTCCCTGGAAAGAGCAAGAACCGGGCTGCAATTTGTAGTGGAAGAGTAATTGTAACAGCGACGATGGTGCAACAACTCACGGTGCGTTTTAAGTGGAGCTTGGTGGGGTAATATGTAAGTGGAACGCGCTTAAAAATGTAGTGATGTAAAAATATGCAACAACTCACTGGTGCTTTTGGACGGTTCGGTTGAGCTTTTGGCGGGCTAAAAGGGCCGGGCGACGACGCCGATCTTCACCGACTGCCGCCGCTCGTCGCCGAGGGTAGTCCGGCCACCGGCAGCCCAAGCCAACCCCGCAAATGTATTCCCCGACCTCCCAAACTCACAGGCGGCGAGTCTCCGGTCGAGAGGCGGCCGGGAAGCCGGGTCCGGCGAGCTCCAGTGGAGTGCCGGCGAGGGGGAGGCGTGGGCGCGGGAAATCGGCCGAGGAAGAAGAAGACCCCCTCAGGCCCATGTGTCAGCAGCTGAAAATTTAAAATCTGGATCGGCTGTGGCGTGTGATCCAGTGTGGCTGCGCGCGGGCAAAACCATGTAACCGGTGTGGCTCGTTTTCTATTGGCTGCCCTTTAAACAGTGGGTCCAGTTAAATTTTCTGTAGGAAATTAATTCCAGATTCCAAGCAAAGTTTAGAAATTCATAACTTTTGCTAGGAAGCTCCAAATTTAGTGATTCCAATTGGGTTGGATTCAGGATGAAAAACTCTATCCAAATATGTAACCCAATTTGCATTAAAACCAACTGAAAATTCTGGAAAATTCTTTAAAGCTTTTCAACAAAAGAATTTTAGAGAGAGTTTGACTTATCCAAAAATCCCCAAATTGTTCCAGAATATTCCTTAGTATATTAGTGAACTCCTGTAAAAGTTTCAGCTTATTTGGAGTTGATTTAGTTTGGTTAATTCTGATTTGAAGTTTCTGTGTTCAAATAAATACAGAAACAATTTCAGAGAGTTTCCAAAACTTGGAAATTCAGTTCTAGGCAGTTCTTAGCTCCAAAAATCCTAGGAAAATTCATGCATGCGCCCTGAGCTATGTCTGAAATTATGATTCACTTGGATTTGCATGAAAGTGCAACTTTATTCAGAATTAATTTCTTTTTTTGCCTAAATGCTTAAGAAATTGTTCTGAGTGATCTACTCAGTGAAAATTTCTAAATTTTGGTCCAGGTGACTTTCTTGTGACAAGCAACTCACATGAAAATTTTCAACTCCATTGGAGCTCTGGATCACCACTATCCTGTTCAACCTATTTAGATGAGTAGCACACAAGTGATGAAATGCAATTATCACTTGATCATGTTGCTTCACCCAAACCAAACCACTAGCACCAGTGTCATTTTAAATTCTTAAACAGAGTTCCAGTTTTAAACTTGTCTTTAGAACTTGTTAACAAAAGTTTTACAATTAAACCTATATGCATGTTCATAACGTGTAGTGCTTAAACGTGGAAGAGTGGAGGAGAAGTGAAGCTTGGATCAAGGAGCAAGAAGGCCAGTGATTAAGATTCAAGTCATCATCAGCTAACTTCATAAATTCTGACTTTGGTCACCTGCAAAACTAAGGCGAGCTCCGGTTTGCATTTAAGTTGTTTTATAAACTTTTTACTTTGTTCACTACTATGGTTCTAGTATGTATGTGCATTAGGTTAAGAATGTTTTATACTCCACTTGCATGACCAAAAAGAACCTTGGGGTCAAGGGTAGAATGGTGTCATCGCTGTAGAATAAGGTCGTGCTAAACAGGCTAGGACATCCGGTAGAAGACGAGTAGTTGGAATCTACTCGCGAGCTATAGTTCAGGATCACATAAGTGTGGTTGGAAGGGAGAGGCAAACTAAAGTTTACATTTCTAAAGATGAGACCGGGCAGAGGGGTTAGGCTGCGACAAGACGAGGTCTTGGTCGAGTAGCTCTGCCTGTGTCGGTTAAGGACCGATGCGTGTGCCGCATCCAGGAGCAAGTATTGAGTTGTGTACTGGATGCTTACTGATATATGGGAACCAGGAAACCGATGTACCAGGTTCGCTGGATTGTAGAGGCATACCATATCGTCTCGTTAGACCTATGAGCCCGAGACAGCGCGACCGTTTCTACAGTCTAGTGTCATGCGAAAGGTTGCCACATACGACGTAATGAAGGACGCCAGATTTGGGTCTTCAGAGGCGGGCGTATGTGTCGAGTTATCCGGATAGTGTTTGATTCGAATCACCGTCCATCGCGGTTATTGATTACCGCTTGCTCCCATGTTGTGACGTAGTAATTAACTTGTGTGGAAACAGTTTGCAAAGTTTTAATTGCTGCTATGATTATTGTAAATTGCATGAAAACCCTGTTTAAAGTAGAGATAGGGCAAACTAAAGTTATTTTCCACCTTGGGACAAGTAACATTAGAATGAAGCGTTTGTTGTTTGATTATGGAGTTCCAATATTGCTGGGCGCAAGGTCACTACCATTATGGCTAAAATCTGAAAGTTAAGGATGAACTCGTAGGTGAGGCTTTTTACAACTTATATGTTAGGTCTTAAGTTACTTTCATGTAGAGTTACATGTCCTAGGAGAGACGGTTAAGTCTTACTGAGCCTTTGTGCTCACTCTTGCTATATGAGTGGTTTTGCAGGGTAAGACGATGCTCATAAAGAAGGTTGTCCAGTGAGACTCGGAAACGTCCGAGTCAGGTAACACATGGAGGACCTAGCCCCTGCCATGTCTTCGTGTTGCTATCGAGAGGAGTCCACGGGCTGGACCTCTTCTTGAGTACTTCTTAGATATTCAACGTGAGCTGATTATAGACTTCCGTTGTAGCTAATTTATGTAAATTAATTACAAAGAATAATTGTAAGATTCCGCTTTGATTTATGTAATACAGTTTTCCTTATATGTGTGCTGTTGGGTGCCGCATAACACGGCATCACCCAATACGATTCCCGGGCGAGGTGCCCTGCCCCTGTGAATCGGGACGGCGGGCCCTGTCAGCATGGTATCAGAGCCGTATTGGTAATAGCGCACGGAATAAGGATCGTATTACGACAAAAACTTAGGATACGGTAAGGAAACGGTATTAGGCCCACATAAAGATTATAGTAGTATAGTTACTTAAAGTAGCATTGCTAACTTACTTGTTATAATTCTGAATTTTGATTATGTAACGACGCACCTACGCTTAGGTAAGCATGGTAAGGAACGCCATCGAAAGCGGTTCAATTTCAGTTAGCTCCCCTGACGAGGAAAGTGGTTCAGGGATAGGTCTCACAGCTTGGTGTGAGACGTTAATATGAAACTCTTGAACTCTTCATATTCCTGAGTTCATATGAAACGCTGATCCCTAGCGTGCATTAGGCAAGTAAGTGGAGACCCCATCGTGTGGTCAGTAACGCGATAGTGTGTTCGTCTAGAAATAGCCTAGGGGGACATACGCAGCGCTTGCCATCGGCGTGCCCTGTAGGGCAGTAGGTGGTATCCGTTGGGTTGATAACATTCCCAACCGTGATGACCCGTTCATGATATACTCGGTTTCCCCATCGTTTGGTGTTAAAACACGATCATGTACCTTGAGACATGGCTTAACTCAAGGACGGCCGTATGGCAATGATACGGGCGTTTGTATTTACTTTCAAATATGGAACTGCCTGAAATGAAACAACCTTTGAGTGCACCACTATTGAGTGTTCTTCTGCAGGTACTAACCACGTACGTATCCCGTGTAGTACACGTGTGCGAGAGACCATCTTAGTGCACTGATAATATGTATATGCGGGTATAATCCAGTTAGAATTTTCTTTTGGAGAGGCAACGTAGTACCGACATGTTTCTTACGGTGCATCGACACCGTACTACACTTAATAATATCTTCCCTATGAAGAAATAATTCATGAGCTAACTTTCAACTAGAACTGGAAGTTTGAAACAAATATTAGTTACTGAACTCTTATTTTGAGCTAAGATTCAAATGAGAGAAGGTTTAGGTTTCAAAGATTTCAAAAACAGAGTGCTCTGTTTCTGGCAGGAATTCTTGCTAGAATTTAACAGCGTATAACTCTGAGTAGCTTAATCCAATTAAGGTGTATGATACAGTTCTGGAAAGCTTTTCAAGTGCTCTACAACTTTCTTGTAGACCTCCAGAGCAAAATCACATGTTAAGTTGGTGAAAAGTCCAGTTGAAAGGCAAACTGTTCAGAACCAGGACAGTAGCAAAAACCTCTCTAGACCTTTCTGTTTTTAAGCCATATAACTTCCTGTAGAAAAATCCTTAAGGAGTTTATGATACACCGTTGGAAAGGTTATGAGATGTGCAACATTATTGTAGTTCAGAGTTTGCTCAGATTATGTAACATCCCAAAATTTTGATTCAAAACACTAAACCATGTTCAGAGGGGAATTTAAAAATTTTTGGACGTGTTGTATGTTTTGCAAAAATTCAAATTCAAACTGGAATTCAAATTATACTCAAAACAGAAAAGAAATGGAAAAAGAAAAAGAGAAACGGGAAAAAAACCGGCCAGTGGGCCGAAACCCGCCAGCCGGCCCAGCTTCCCCGCGCCAGCCCGCCCCCGCGCGCGCCGCGCTGCCTCTCACAGACGGGTGGGACCCACCTGTCATCCCTAACCCCGCGACCCCGGACTTTTCCCCGAGCGCGCGCGATCTTAACCGATCGGAAAACCCGTCCCACAGCCCGAATTCCGGTCCCAGAAGAATCCAACTCGATCACAACTGACCCACCGCCCTCCCCCGGCTATAAAAACCCCAGCTCCGATCAGTTTTTCCCACGCGATCGCCGATTTTTACTCCGGTGAGCACCGAGACTTCGCCGGTGAATTCTGGCCGATCTAAGCTCGGAAACTCTGATCTAACTCGCTGGTCTTGATCCACCGCCTCCGGGGAACTTTGCAGGTGCAGAAAACTCGGAGAGTTACGGTGTAAACGCAGCGCCGACGAGCTTCGCCGTGGTTTTGCCTCGGACCTCGCCGCCGATCACTTTCCAGGACCCCCGAGCTCGAGAAAACCCCCGAGGTGAGATCCCTGACCTCCCCTCTACCGATCTATGCCATAAGATCACAGTTTTAGGCAGAATTCTCGAGGATCCAAAACTTTCCGGCGAGATCGCCGCTTCCCGCCGTCGTGCGCCGCCGGCAGCGCCGCCCGCGCTCGATCAGAGCGACGTGGCCGCTTGTGCGCCGTTTATTTTAAATCGCACGGTAGACTTTAAAACCCTGCGTACCGGTTCGATGTTATAATCTCAGCCGTCGGTTTAAAATCGGACGGTCCACGTCAGCCCGCGTTATAAAGACTGAAATTCTTACGTGCTACCCCCTGGGGTTCTCTGGAATTGAGAGCTAGCCCCGGAAACTTCAGATCTAGCCCCTGAAACTCCAGAAAATCATGTAAATTCATTTAAAAATCAGTTTTAGCCCCCTGTACTTAATAGAAATTAAGAAAAACACCTCTGATAAGTGTAGCTAGACCCCTGGAAATTATGAAAATAATATTATAGACCCTGTAATGGGGTGAGTTTACTTTTTAGCCCTGTTTAGTATTTAATTTAGAAAATTGAATATGTAACTAGTGTTTAAAAATTAAAAAGGGGGACAAACATAATTGTCAAAATTTATTAAAAACTTTCTTAGTACTTAGAAAACTTTGGAGTGAGATAAAAATATATTTTTGGGCTGAAATAAATCTGTTTTATCTATTATTCACATTTATTAGTATAGGGACACATTTTTAAGTAAAGAATAGTTATAGAAAAATAGGGAAAATAATTATGAAATGGTCTACATCATAAGCCAAGGTCAAAATATGATTTTAAATTATTTAGGACCAGAACCTAATCTGTTTAGGTGATGTGTATTACTAATTTAATAATAAAATACACAATTATGCATAGGAATATAAAATCTGAAAATATAGCAACTAGTAAATGATAAATGGAGTTTCTAAAATACAAAGAATTCAGTTTAGGGTTGATAGAAGTTATGAAAGCACATATGGGGAAGAATAATACTTTTCATACACACTTTGTAGTAAAAAGGTGAAGTAGTTGAATATAAGAAATTTATTGGAAACCCATATAAATAGTATGTAAGTATAAAGGTGGACACAAAAGTAGGAATCATATACACATGGTCAAAAGTGCATGCAAGCCACAACTCAACACACATAAAGTAACCACAACACATATAATGGTAAAGAACTTTTATAAATATGAATGTGTGGTTTGTATGAAGTAAGAAGTGTGAACTATGTCTTATGATTTTTGTTCTTCTTTTGCTATGTGTGATGGTATGAAGTAGAACCTGCTCAAGAGCAAGTTAACCCTTTCCAAGATCAGGAATACCAATTTCAAGAGCAGCAAGAAGGAGGCAAGTGTCCTTGACCACTTTGATCCTATGCTAGGATGTGTAGATAGAATTATTTGCATTGTCAAATGAAATATGAAACCCATGCTAGGAAAGTTTCCCTAGAATTGCATTACCTTGTTTCCTTGAAGCTTGGGTTGGGATTTATTTTACCATGTCATTTATTTACATGCATATGCTTAGCCATGCTTAGAATGGGATATTTGGGACATGAGATCATCAGTTTATTATACCATACTCCTGAATGAGCTAATGTGAGTTATGTAGAGGTAGGGATCAAGGCAAGTTGGATGTTTTGGTTGTGTGCTGGGTGCACGAGACTTGGGTTTGTGTTTAGTACTTACCTGGATCCTAAGGACCGGTTCATGGAGCATGTAACCCGGCTTTACAGTGCCAACCACATGCTGAGATGGGGCAGCTTGGCCAATTAATTAGGTGTATCCCCGGCGTAGTATGGGTGTGTTGGATGGTGCGGGGAGTAGGTGTCAGCTGGACTACCATATGAACCGCAAGGCTCAAGAGGGGGCCACTGCAGCGGGGTTGGAGCCTCTTGTATGCTGTTAGGGGTGAAACCTCAGTGGGCCCACGCTCGTCGGGAATCCCTTTGTAAAGGCTTCGTAGTGATCTCCTGGCTACACACCTGGGAAGTGTGAATGTGGATCGTAGCCACTGGCATAATGGAGGTTCTTTTAGTCCACCCGGCAACGGGGGATGAAATCACTACTTGTGGGTACAGTGGTACAAACTCTGCAGAGTCAAAACTGTCTTGACAGCCGTGCTCACGGTTAAGAGCGGCCTGGACTTATTCATGATTAGAGGATTGATGGTTTTGGAAGTTAAGCGGGGAGCTTAACATTGGGAATGATGTTATGGTTATTGGATTATGATGATGGGATGGGAGATTGGGACCATTTCACCTGTGTAGTAATGTAGGTGCTTAATAAGCTAAGGTGATAGGTATTAATTGCGTAGTGCTTTAACCATGAGTTCAACCTCTCCTTGTTCTAGCCATGCATGATATAATTTTCCCACACTTGCTGAGTACCATTGGTACTCAACCTTGCATATTTGTTGGTTTATATTGCTGCTCAGGTCAAGATAATGAGGTGGTGTATAATGACCAAGATTTTGGACCCGAGGAAGGATTTTAGGTTCATGAAGACCCCCGGGCAACGCCTGTGATGGAGCCCTAAAGAATAATATTTCGCTGCTAGTTTATTTACTTGTGATGAACTTATTATTGTCCATCGAGACATTTACTATGTAAGACTTACTTATATTCGACACCTGGCTTGTAATAAATGATGCTTCACTATTTGTCATCACATGTATGAGAAAATGATCCTGGCATACATGTGATATTCACTTGGTTGTTCTTCGGAAAAACCGGGTGTGACAGAGGTGGTATCAGAGTCAAGGTTGCCCGTAGGAACGTGGACCTAGGTAGAAATGGACGTATTTAAGGGCCCTATTTTCTTAAAAACTATTTTCCAAGGTGTGGGTTGAAGAGTGTTAGTTAAGGAGTCATTTTCTACATCTTACCCCAAATTTTCCTTCAAAATGGGATTTTTGTTTAAAAAAAAGTTTAACTAACCTAATTTTTAAATTCTTTTTGTTTTAGATGGTTCGCATGATTCGCACTGCTCGCAAGTCCACGGGAGGGAGAGTTCCCATAGTTGCCCTTGCCGAAAGAGAGGAGAGTCGCCCAGTGACGTACCTTTCCTACGGATTGGCAGTAGGAGACTTGTTGCGCCGACTTCGGCGTATGCTCGAAGCCGCCGGCAATACGGGCAAGCTAATCATCCACTATAACTCCACCAGGACCATCCGTGAGAAGAGGGAAGAATGGAGTTCGGAGATGAGGATTATACACGAGAATCAACTGCTTAAGATTCACCACTCTCCAGCTTGTTGAGCAACACAAGTTGACGCGGAGAAAGATGTCACCTGGGAGGCCATCACCTGCCAGAGTCACATCTATCATCGCCACTTGGACAAAACTGAGTACATGTATGTCCTCCAACGTGAGAGTGGTACCACGGAGTACAAGTACCCACCGGTGCAGCAAGGGACTTCCCATGAGCACATGGACTTGTGCTTGGAGGATGCTGCTATGCTCAGCACTCGACTGCAGGAGTGTCAACAAGAGCTTCAGGATGTCCGAGACACCCTGAAGGAAACGGAGGCGTGCTGCGAGCTTGCTTAAAGGCGAGAGAAAGAGGAGATGGGAATGAACTGTGTGTCACCGTGAGTGATACATGGACTCCTGACTCCCCGGATCGCCGAGCGATCAGGCGTCGTCGCACTTCTCCACCAGCAGCCTCCCCACCCAAAGCAGAGTCAGAAGGTAGCCGAAATGAGGAGGAAGATCCCGAGGAGCCAGCTCAAGAGGACGAGTAGTGTAGAGTCTTTCCCCTAGCTAGCAAGAGGTCGAGTAGTCGAGTCGTTACGTAGTTAATGGTGTGATAATGCTTGGTGTGTGACGTGAGTTGTGGAAGCCATGAGCAATTGTCCACAGCCTTGTCTTCAGATTGTTTTGCTTTGGTGTGTGAACCCACAGGAAATAATAGTGCATTTATTTGGTGTGAGATATAAACCCTCGTAAAATTTTAACAAAGCCTCAACACCTCAAAGTACCAACAAATGAAAGTAGTAAGATGATACTAAATGGTATCAAATTAACATTTGTTGATTCTGCCAGATGGCCGGAAGAGGAAAAGGACGTGCTGCCAACCCCGCCAACAACAATGATGAGGCATGCAACCCTCATCTTTCTGGAGGCCAGGACAGGGGTGGTCGCCGTGAAGAAGTTGATCCTCTCCACCAAATGCTGGAGAATCAAAATCAGCTTATCCAGAACTTGACTCAAGTGGTGGCCAACTTGCATCAAGTTCCACCTCCACAAGCTGCACCACGCCAACCAAGGTTGAGTGAGTTTCTAGGAACTCAACCTCCAAAGTTTGCAAGTGCTGCTGAACCTCTGGAGGCAGATGATTGGCTGAAGACCATTGAAAGTAAGATGAGGATTTTACAATGCCAAGGGTATGAGAGGGTGCTGTTTGCCTCTCATCAATTGCAGGGACCTGCTGCTGATTGGTGGACCGCCTACGTGGCCGCCCATCATGACCCTGAGAACATCACTTGGGAAGAGTTCAAGCGTAGCTTCCGCAACCATTACATTCCAAGAGGTGAACTCAAAAACAAGAGGAAGGAATTTTTGGGACTGCAGCAGGGAAACATGACTCTGAGGGAATACCTCACTAAATTTACTCAACTATCCCGTTATGCTCCACGAGACATAGAGACCGATGAGCAGAAACAAGATTGTTTCGTGGAAGGACTTACCGCAGAGATGCAGTGTGCAATGTCCTCCAATGAGTATGAAAGCTTTCAAAAGATGGTGGACAGAGCATTTGTGGTGGAAAGGAAGCTAAAGGCCCTGGAAAATGAGAATAAGAGGAAGGCGGGGTGGTCACATCAGGCCTCAGGGAGCAACACCCGCCCACGTATGATGCAGCAACCTACGGGGCAGACGAGCCGTGCTGCGGTACCCTATTCAGCACCAAGAGGGTACAACCCAAACTACAGGCCTCCCGCAGCACCAGCACAGCCGCCACGTCAGTTTGTGCAGCAGCCTCGCCCCGCATATCCACCTCGACCAGCATTGCAAGGACCCCCAAACCAACCCCAAGACAACAAAGGTCAGGCAACTAAGATTGGGGTGCAATGTTTCAGCTGTGGTGAAGTGGGGCACTACGCCCATAAATGCCCAAAGAAGAAGCCTGCGCCGCCACAACAGCAGAATGTAGTGAGAGGACGGGTGAACCATGTCACTATGGAGGAAGCACAAGAGGCACCCGACGTGGTAGTTGGTAAGTTTCCTGCCAATTTACACCTTGCAACTCTGCTGTTTGATTCTGGTGCTACCCACTCGTTCATTGCTCAAGGGTTTGTTAAGAAGTATGACCTAGCAACCACCCAAATGAACCATATGCTAGCGGTAAACTCTCCAGGTGGAGAAATAAGGACAAGACAAGTGTGTCCCAAAGTGAGCCTAGACATTAATGGGGTAGTATTTACTGCTAACCTCATAGTGATAGATTCACAAGGGATAGATATTATTTTGGGTATGGATTGGTTGACCAAACATAAAGGAATCATCCATTGTTCGACCAGAACGGTGGAACTAGCTCACCCCAGTGGCACCAGAGTAAAGTTCATAACAATACACGAGCCTAGGAGGGACATTAAATTAAATCAAGTGGAGGTGAAAGTTGAGGAAATCAGGACTATCAGGGAATATCCAGATGTTTTTCCGGAGGAGTTGCCAGGTATGCCTCCCGACCGTGACGTGGAGTTCGCAATTGAGCTAGTACCGGGGACAGCCCCGATATACAAGAGACCTTATCGAATGGACTCCAAGCAGCTAGAAGAGCTCAAGGATCATTTGAGAGAATTGACGGAGAAGGGATATATTCGCCCTAGTTCCTCACCATGGGGAGCTCCGGTGATATTTGTGCCCAAGAAAGACGGAACCCAAAGGTTATGCGTGGATTACCGTGCCTTGAATGAGGTAACCATAAAAAACAAGTACCCATTACCCCGCATTGAAGACTTGTTTGATCAGTTGAGGGGAACTTGTGTGTTCTCGAAAATTGATCTCAGGTCGGGGTACCACCAACTCAAGATAAGGCAATCAGATATTCCCAAGACAGCTTTCGTATCTCGGTACGGACTGTATGAATACACTGTCATGCCTTTTGGGCTAACCAATGCCCCGGCATATTTCATGTACCTCATGAACAAGGTATTCATGGAATATCTGGACAAATTTGTGGTGGTTTTCATAGATGATATTCTCGTCTTCTCCAAAGATGAAGAAGAACATGAGAAACATCTAAGGTTGGTGTTACAGAGGCTGAGAGAACACCAACTATATGCCAAGTTGAGCAAGTGTGAGTTTTGGCTGAAGAGAGTTCCCTTTTTAGGACATATCATCTCTGAGGGAGGAATCTCCGTAGATCCCGCCAAAATCGAGGATATCCAGAAGTGGAAGACCCCTGAAAATGTCGGGGAAGTTCGAAGCTTTTTGGGATTGGCTGGATACTATCGACGGTTTATTGAGGGATTCTCCAAGATCTCGAGACCTCTCACCAAACTGTTGGAAAAGGGAATCACATTCACCTGGACGCCACATTGCGATACGAGCTTTCAGGAGCTAAAGAAGAGATTGACAACAGCCCCAGTGCTGGTTATGCCAGATATGCAGAAGAATTTCACAGTGTACTGCGATGCCTCTGGAAATGGGTTGGGATGTGTTCTCATGCAAGAAGGACATGTCGTGGCTTATGCATCCCGGCAGCTTCGGAAGCACGAGAAGAACTATCCTACACATGACCTAGAACTAGCTGCAGTGGTACACGCGTTGAAAATTTGGCGGCACTATTTGATGGGGAAGAGGACAGAGATATATACGGATTATAAGAGTTTGAAGTACATATTCACACAGCCAGATCTCAACCTCAGACAAAGGAGATGGTTAGAGCTAATCAATGACTTTGATGTGGGCATCAACTATCATCCCGGGAAAGCAAACATCGTGGCCGATGCTTTGAGTCGGAAAGTGCAGGTCAATAAGTTGAGTTTGAAGGACATGCCTGCAGAATTGAAGGACGAGGTTATAAGACTCAATCTATGTCTAGTAAATAGTGGTGAAGCCATCGCCATGGAAGTGGACTCCACACTCGAGCAAGACATACGCGAGGGCCAAAAGAATGATGAGAAGATACAAGAGATCAGACAGCTCATTAAGGAAAACAAAGCTCCTGGTTTTAGAGAGGATGAACAAGGAACGGTGTGGCACGGGAAAAGGATCTGTGTGCCAGAAGTAAAGGAGATCCGTGAATTAATTTTGAAGAAGGCTCACAATTCTGACTATTCCATTCATCCTGGGAGTACGAAGATGTACCAGGACCTCAAAAGCAGGTATTGATGGTATGGCATGAAGCGAGATGTCGCGGAACATGTTGCCCTATGTGACACATGTCAGTTGGTGAAAGCAGAACATCAACGACCCGCGGGATTATTGCAACCACTCAAAGTGCCTGAATGGAAGTGGGAAGAAATCAGCATGGATTTTGTCGTGGGATTGCCTAGGACCCAATCCGGGTATGATTCAATATGGGTCATTATTGATAGGCTAACCAAGGTAGCTCATTTCATCCCTGTGAAAGAAAGCTACAGTGGATCCAAATTGGCAGAATTGTACATGTCAAGGATTGTGTGTTACCATGGAGTGCCAAAGAAGATAGTGTCGGACCGAGGGACACAGTTCACCTCGAGGTTTTGGCAGAAGTTGCATGAAACCATGGGAACCCATCTGAACTTCAGTTCTGCCTATCATCCCCAAACTGACGGGCAGACGGAGAGAACCAATCAGATCCTTGAAGATATGTTAAGGGCATGTGCTCTCAAAAACAATAGGAGTTGGGACAAGAACTTACCGTATGCGGAGTTTTCCTATAACAACAGTTATCAAGCTAGTATGAAGATGTCACCGTTTGAAGCTTTGTATGGAAGGAAGTGCAGAACTCCCCTATTTTGGAACCAAACAGGAGAAAGTAAAGTGTTTGGTCCAGAAGTGCTACAAGAAGCCGAGGCGAAGGTGAGGGAGATTCGCAACAATTTGAGGATAGCACAAACACGCCAAAAGAGCTATGCCGATGTACGAAGAAGAGAACTCGTTTTCAACGTGGGAGACTATGTTTATCTCAAGGTGTCCCCTATCAGAGGACTTCGTCGGTTCAAGGTGAAAGGGAAGTTGTCACCTCGATACATCGGACCCTTTCAAGCTTTGGAAAGAAAAGGCGAAGTGGCGTACCAACTAGAGTTACCGGTTCATCTATCGGATGTACACGATATATTCCATGTGTCACAACTCAAGAAATGTTTGAGGACGCCTGAGGAGGTGTTACCCATGAATGAAGTGGATGTAGCTGAAGATTTGTCTTACGCCGAGCAACCATACAAGATTTTGGAGACAATGGAACGCGTCACCAGAAACAAGAGAATCCGGATGTGCAAGGTGCAGTGGAAGCATCACTCAGAAGAGGAAGCTACCTGGGAACGGGAAGATGAGCTCAAGGCACAATTTCCGGAATTGTTTTCTTAGAAACACCAATCTCGAGGACGAGATTTCTTTTAAGGGGGGTAGAGCTGTAACACCCCAAAATTTTGATTCAAAACACTAAACCATGTTCAGAGGGGAATTTAAAAATTTTTGGACGTGTTGCATGTTTTGCAAAAATTCAAATTCAAACTGGAATTCAAATTATACTCAAAACAGAAAAGAAATGGAAAAAGAAAAAGAGAAACAGGAAAAAAAACCGGCCAGTGGGCCGAAACCCGCCAGCCGGCCCAGCTTCCCCGCGCCAGCCCGCTCCCGCGCGCGCCGCGCTGCCTCTCACAGACGGGTGGGACCCACCTGTCATCCCTAACCCCGCGACCCCGGACTTTTCCCCGAGCGCGCGCGATCTTAACCGATCGGAAAACCCGTCCCGCAGCCCGAATTCCGGTCCCAGAAGAATCCAACTCGATCACAACTGACCCACCGCCCTCCCCCGGCTATAAAAACCCCAGCTCCGATCAGTTTTTCCCACGCGATCGCCGATTTTTAATCCGGTGAGCACCGAGACTTCGCCGGTGAATTCTGGCCGATCTAAGCTCGGAAACTCTGATCTAACTCGCTGGTTTTGATCCACCGCCTCCGGGGAACTTTGCAGGTGCAGAAAACTCGGAGAGTTACGGTGTAAACGCAGCGCCGACGAGCTTCGCCGTGGTTTTGCCTCGGACCTCGCCGCCGATCACTTTCCAGGACCCCCGAGCTCGAGAAAACCCCCGAGGTGAGATCCCTGACCTCCCCTCTACCGATCTATGCCATAAGATCACAGTTTTAGGCAGAATTCTTGAGGATCCGAAACTTTCCGGCGAGATCGCCGCTTCCCGCCGCCGTGCGCCGCCGGCAGCGCCGCCCGCGCTCGATCAGAGCGACGTGGCCGCTTGTGCGCCGTTTATTTTAAATCGCACGGTAGACTTTAAAACCCCGCGTACCGGTTCGATGTTATAATCTCAGCCGTCGGTTTAAAATCGGACGGTCCACGTCAGCCCGCGTTATAAAGACTGAAATTCTTACGTGCTACCCCCTGGGGTTCTCTGGAATTGAGAGCTAGCCCCGGAAACTTCAGATCTAGCCCCTGGAACTCCAGAAAATCATGTAAATTCATTTAAAAATCAGTTTTAGCCCCCTGTACTTAATTGAAATTAAGAAAAACACCTCTGATAAGTGTAGCTAGACCCCTGGAAATTATGAAAATAATATTATAGACCCTGTAATGGGGTGAGTTTACTTTTTAGCCCTGTTTAGTATTTAATTTAGAAAATTGAATATGTAACTAGTGTTTAAAAATTAAAAAGGGGGACAAAAATAATTGTCAAAATTTATTAAAAACTTTCTCAGTACTTAGAAAACTTTGGAGTGAGATAAAAATATATTTTTGGGCTGAAATAAATCTGTTTTATCTATTATTCACATTTATTAGTATAGGGACACATTTTTAAGTAAAGAATAGTTATAGAAAAATAGGGAAAATAATTATGAAATGGTCTACATCATAAGCCAAGGTCAAAATATGATTTTAAATTATTTAGGACCAGAATCTAATCTGTTTAGGTGATGTGTATTACTAATTTAATAATAAAATACACAATTATGCATAGGAATATAAAATCTGAAAATATAGCAACTAGTAAATGATAAATGGAGTTTCTAAAATACAAAGAATTCAGTTTAGGGTTGATAGAAGTTATGAAAGCACATATGGGGAAGAATAATACTTTTCATACACACTTTGTAGTAAAAAGGTGAAGTAGTTGAATATAAGAAATTTATTGGAAACCCATATAAATAGTATGTAAGTATAAAGGTGGACACAAAAGTAGGAATCATATACACATGGTTAAAAGTGCATGCAAGCCACAACTCAACACACATAAAGTAACCACAACACATATAATGGTAAAGAACTTTTATAAATATGAATGTGTGGTTTGTATGAAGTAAGAAGTGTGAACTATGTCTTATGATTTTTGTTCTTCTTTTGCTATGTGTGATGGTATGAAGTAGAACCTGCTCAAGAGCAAGTTAACCCTTTCCAAGATCAGGAATACCAATTTCAAGAGCAGCAAGAAGGAGGCAAGTGTCCTTGACCACTTTGATCCTATGCTAGGATGTGTAGATAGAATTATTTGCATTGTCAAATGAAATATGAAACCCATGCTAGGAAAGTTTCCCTAGAATTGCATTACCTTGTTTCCTTGAAGCTTGGGTTGGGATTTATTTTACCATGTCATTTATTTACATGCATATGCTTAGCCATGCTTAGAATGGGATATTTGGGACATGAGATCATCAGTTTATTATACCATACTCCTGAATGAGCTAATGTGAGTTATGTAGAGGTAGGGATCAAGGCAAGTTGGATGTTTTGGTTGTGTGCTGGGTGCACGAGACTTGGGTTTGTGTTTAGTACTTGCCTGGATCCTAAGGACCGGTTCATGGAGCATGTAACCCGGCTTTACAGTGCCAACCACATGCTGAGATGGGGCAGCTTGGCCAATTAATTAGGTGTATCCCCGGCGTAGTATGGGTGTGTTGGATGGTGCGGGGAGTAGGTGTCAGCTGGACTACCATATGAACCGCAAGGCTCAAGAGGGGGCCACTGCAGCGGGGTTGGAGCCTCTTGTATGCTGTTAGGGGTGAAACCTCAGTGGGCCCACGCTCGTCGGGAATCCCTTTGTAAAGACTTCGTAGTGATCTCCTGGCTACACACCTGGGAAGTGTGAATGTGGATCGTAGCCACTGGCATAATGGAGGTTCTTTCAGTCCACCCGACAACGGGGGATGAAATCGCTACTTGTGGGTACAGTGGTACAAACTCTGCAGAGTCAAAACTGTCTTGACAGCCGTGCTCACGGTTAAGAGCGGCCTGGACTTATTCATGATTAGAGGATTGATGGTTTTGGAAGTTAAGCGGGGAGCTTAACATTGGGAATGATGTTATGGTTATTGGATTATGATGATGGGATGGGAGATTGGGATCATTTCACCTGTGTAGTAATGTAGGTGCTTAATAAGCTAAGGTCATAGGTATTAATTGCGTAGTGCTTTAACCATGAGTTCAACCTCTCCTTGTTCTAGCCATGCATGATATAATTTTCCCACACTTGCTGAGTACCATTGGTACTCAACCTTGCATATTTGTTGGTTTATATTGCTGCTCAGGTCAAGATAATGAGGTGGTGTATAATGACCAAGATTTTGGACCCGAGGAAGGATTTTAGGTTCATGAAGACCCCCGGGCAACGCCTGTGATGGAGCCCTAAAGAATAATATTTCGCTGCTAGTTTATTTACTTGTGATGAACTTATTATTGTCCATCGAGACATTTACTATGTAAGACTTACTTATATTCGACACCTGGCTTGTAATAAATGATGCTTCACTATTTGTCATCACATGTATGAGAAAATGATCCTGGCATACATGTGATATTCACTTGGTTGTTCTTCGGAAAAACCGGGTGTGACAGATTATTATTGTATTTTCATATACAACTGTGATAAAGTAGCCACATACAAAGGAGATGGTGGCAAATTTTATCCAGGAACTCTGTTAACTTTGAGCAATCATAACTTTTGATCCAGAGATGATCTAGAGGCTATGAGTATTTGTTGGAAAGATACTGAAGTTTACTAAAACTTTGGTATTGAACTCAAGTCAAGAATATGCAGTTAACTTGAGTAAATTTTGGAGTTTGTATGAACTGGTCAGGGTAGTCCAGCTGATTAGTTTAGCGTACTTAAGATTTGTTTAAACATGAATGTGGTTATACTTTCATAAAGTTCATGACATGTTCATATCTTTACAAGCTACTGAGATAGAATTTTGATTAACTCAAAATTTTGTTTCGTGCAGTATGGTACGCACACATTCTCAAATGGAGCTTGGAGGTTCGAGTCGAGGTGGGAATGACTCGACTTCATCACAAGAGCCATCGCCAACCGGATTGGCGGAAATTATGGCGAAGATGTATGAAACTCTTCAAACTCTAGTTCAGCAAGGCATAAATAGAGAAGCTCAGCATCACAGGCCAACCCCGAGCACGTATCTGGATTTCTTGGCGACACAACCGCCGGTATTCTCCGAATCGGCTGACCATTGTGAAGCAAATCACTGGTTACGTGTCATTGGGTCCAGGTTTGGGTTGATCCAATGTGATGAATTCTCGAAGACCCTATTTGCCGCTCAGCAGCTTCACGGCTTTGCTGGAGCATGGTGGGCAGAATACCTTGATGTCCAACCAGCAGGGCATCGTGTCGCATGGGCGGAATTCCAGGATGCATTTCATGCTCGTTTCATTCCTGCGGGCATAATGCAAACAAGTCATGAGGAATTCTGGAATCTAAAGCAAAGAGAAATGAGTGTTATTGAGTATGCAAAGGAATTCAATTGCTTAGCTCAATATGTCCCTGATTATGTGAAGTCACCAGCCATGAAGGGTTGTCATTTTTATCGAGGGTTGACCGCTAGGCTGCGATGTGAATTGGCTCAAGTTAGCCAAGAGAATTTTGATGAGTTTGTTAGCTATGCTATCACTCAGGAATATTATTCCAATCTCTACCTTAAAGAAAAGAGGGAGAGGGACTCATCACAGGATGAATGCAATTATCTACCTCAGAAGTATCAGTTGGTAATCCGTTCACCTTCCGGTTGAGAGGTTACATAAGAGATGCAGTCATTCTGGGAGTTTGACGACTCTTCTAGTCCCCAGAGATTTTATTCACCTCCACCGCAGCAGCAACTTATTTCTCATGCACCTCAGTATCAACAACGTGCACCAGAATGTTATTTCCCCCAAGAGGTTGAAAATGATCAAGGTGGTTTCGCAGCTGAACCAAGTATTGTCCCACTTCATATTGACAATGAACTCAACGTCAATGAAGCAACTGAACCGAGCAGCAACATTATGTCTGTGGGTCCAGCTCCAAATAGTGATCTTGGACAGCCAAGAAAAGCTATGTCCATAGTGGGGACAGTTAATTATGTGTCAGTCGATGATCTGCCAAAGGGAGGACCTGTTCTTGCCGGCAGGTTCACCTTAAATGACAAGCCGATTGCCATTTTGTTTGGCTCGGGTGCAACACATAACTTCATTAGCAGGGCGACGGTGATCTGAGATCAGATCTCCACAGCTATCACAAAAGGTTCTTAGCTTATTCATTCGCCAGGTGGAGACATATCGACTAATGAAGTCGTTTCTCGAGCACCACTTTGTTTGGGTGGAAAAATTTATCCAACCACCCTCATTATTCTTGAATATCAAGGAATCAATGATATATTGGGAATATCATAATTGACCTTCCATAAGGCTCTTCTGGACATCGAGAACAGGAGTGTTCACTTGGACTCTCCACTTCACCGGCGTCAAACATTGTATCTCGGCAAAACGATTTCCGAAGACCCGGAAGTATGTAATACCGAGGCTTGCAAGTTAGAAGACATTCCGGTAGTCCGTGAATATCTAGATGTGTTTCCCGAAGATCTTCCAGGCTTGCCACCTGAGTGCGAGATGGAATTCAAAATAGAGTTGATATCGGGAACCACGCCGATCTCTCGGAGACCATACAAAATGGCTCCGAATGAACTAGCAGAACTGAAGGAGCAACTCAAAGATCTGATGGACAAGTGGTTCATTCGTCCAAGTTCATCACCATGGGGTTGCTCGGTTTTATTTGTGAAGAAGAAGGATGAGACGCTGAGGCTATGTGTCGATTATCGTCCTTTAAATGCTGTGACAATAAAGAATAAGTATCCACTACAAAGAATTGATATTCTCTTCGATCAGCTAGTGGGTGCTAAAGTCTTCTCTAAGATGGACTTAAGGTCGGGATATCATCAAATCAAGATTCGAGCAGAGGATATCCCAAAAACAGAATTCTTGACAAGATATGGACTCTATGAGTATCTTGTCATGTCATTTGGGTTGACCAATGCTCCGGCTCTCTTTATGTATCTTATGAACTCGGTGTTCATGCCAGAGCTAGATCAGTTCGTCGTGGTATTCATCGACGACATCTTGGTCTATTCCAAATCTGAAGAAGAACACGCTAAACATTTGCATATTGTGCTTCAACGCTTGAGAGATCACAATCTCTATATAAAGTTTACTAAATGTGAATTCTGGATCAACCAAGTGCCGTTTCTTGGACATATTATTTCAGCGGAAGGCATTACTGTTGATCCGAGCAAGATTGAACAAGTGCTGAAATAGAAGTCTCCAACATCAGTCCATGAAGTTCGTAGCTTCTTGAGTTTAGCGGGATATTATCGGAGGTTCATCCCAGGCTTCTCAAAAATCTCCAAACCTATTACGGAGTTACTGAAAAAGGGCATCAAATATGATTGGAGCAAACCATGTGAGGAAGCTTTTCAAGCGTTGGTGAAACACCTCACAACAGCCCCGGTTCTATCTCAACCGGATACAACCAAGCCTTTTGATGTTTATTATGATGCGTCTGGCATCGGGCTTGGTTGTGTACTCATGCAAGGAGGACGCGTGGTCGCATATGCATCACGGCAATTATGGAATCATGAGCAACATTATCCAACTCATGATCTCGAGCTTGCTGTCGTGGTATTATCTTTGAAGATGTGGATATATTACCTATTGGGAAATCTGGTTAAACTCTACACCGACCACAAAAGCTTAAAGTACATATTCACTCAAAAAGAGTTGAATATGCGACAACGTCGATGGTTGGAGCTGATCAAAGACTATGAGATTGAAATTCATTATCATCCGGGCAAGGCAAATGTGGTTGCCGATGCACTCAGCTGGAAGTCTCATGTTCATAACTTGACCATTATGCCGATAGAAGAGGAAGAACCAAGTCTCTACTTGGTTCCATATGGAGCTCTACATAATCTAGCTCTCATACCCACAATAAGAGAGAAGGTTATGAAAGCTCAAAAGAAAGACAAGGGCATGGCTCATATCAAAAGAAGGTTGAAGAACGGGGAGATGAAATGTTTCCGGTTAGATGATGAAGATATCTTATGGTTCAAGGACCGGATAGTCGTACCCCATGATATGAGGCTGCGGAAGAAAATTTTGGATGGGGCTCACTTATCCAAATTTTCTATTCACCCAGGCAGCAATAAAATGTACCAAGACCTCTGGAAGAAGTTTTGGTGGACATGTATGAAACGTGAAGTTACCAAGTACTTTTCAGAATGTGATACGTGTCGAAGAGTTAAGGCCGACCATGTGAAGAAGTCGGGCCTGTTGCAACCGCTGCAAATACCGGCATGGAAGTGGGAAGACATGAGTATAGATTTCATCGTTGGGCTGCCGATGACCTCCCACCACCATGATTTGATTTGGGTAATCGTTGACCGATTAACCAAGTCAGCAAGTTTCATTCCGGTGCATACCAACTACAGCGCCAAGCAATATGTGGAGTTGTACATAGCACGAATCTTGTGCTTGCATGGAGTTCCCTGTACCATTGTCTCCGACAGAGGATCGCTGTTCGTATCCCGTTTCTGGGAACAGCTACATGCATCCTCGGGGACCAAATTGATTCGAAGCTCTGCATATCACCCTCAAACCGATGGGCAAACTGAGAGGGTGAATCAAATACTTGAAGATATGCTAAGGGCGTGTGCCATCCACCACGGTAAGAGCTGGGATGACCACTTACCGTTGGCGGAGTTCTCGTATATCAATGGTTATCAAACGAGCATAAAAATGGCATCTTATGAAGCTCTCTACGGTCGAAAGTGCCGCACACCCTTGAACTGGTGTGAATCCAGCGAGAGGGTTATTTACAGGATTGATCTCGTAAATGAAGCAGAAGAGCGAGTAAGGCTTATTCAAGCAAATCTTAAAGCCGCTCAGTCCAGACAAAAGAGCTATGCGGATAAGAGACGTCATCCTCTGAACTTCCATGTTGGGGACCACATATACCTCCGTGTATCTCCTATGAAGGGCATTCACCGGTTCGGAGTGAAAGGAAAATTAGCTCCACGTTTTATCGGTCCCTTCATCATCATTGAAAGATGTGGACCCGTGGCATACCGTTTGGAGCTACCGGCTGCTTTAGCCGGAGTTCATAACGTCTTCCACATATCTCAGTTGCGGAAGTATTTGAAAGTTCCAATGGAGATTCTCACGGGAGACATAGCAGATTTGAAGCCAGACCTCACTTATGTTGAACATCCAACCAGGATAATGGTTGAAAAGACTCGCAAAACCCGAAACCGAACGCTGTGATTTTTCAAGGTGCTATGGGAAAATCACACGTCTGACGAAGCTACATGGGAAAGCGATGAATATTTACAACGCAATCATCCGGAGTTATTATAGGCTTATGTTCAGTAGTCGTCCTCCCTGCATTGTTTTTAATCATGAATCTTGGGACGAGATTCTTTTTAAAGGGGGAGGAATGTAAAGGTCCCAAAAACTTATAAATGGAAAACTTTAGTGATGAATAAAGTTCAGTTGAAATTCAAGAAATGAGACTTGCAAAAACTTTTGTAAAACATGTGAAGATGGTCCTGAGCAAGCCTAGGCCTTCAAGTTTCCTTTTTATTTCAAATGATCATGTGACTCCAAAGGTGGCCATTTCCAAAATGAGGGTTCCAAACTGTTGATTCCAAACCCTCATTTGTAGGGGCCAACTCAAGAATCAGATGGCATATTTGAATTCATCAGGTCCAAATTATGAGGAAGGTAAATTTTGAGCAAATTTGGAGGTGCTTTGATATGTATATCAAAGAGACTTGTAAATTCATCGAAATATGAATTCAATTTTGAAACTGAGGAAAAACTTGTCAAATTGCCAAATGGATTTTTAATTTGAGTTCCTCATAGCTGAATTTGCACTATGCCAAAAATTGGAGATCTTTTGGAAGAGAGGAGCAGTGGGCCCCAATTGTCATTGAGAGGGGGGATGACTTACTGCCTAAGTCAGCTCTGTTTCTTGGTTCACACACGAGCTCGGACCGAGCCATCGCGAGCTGCCACCGCGCTGCCGACCGAGACCCGCGGAAGCCACCTCCTCGTGGAAATTTCTCGCGCTGGCGACCTGCTCGGCGTTCCACTCGCGCCCTCATCCACTCACGAAGCGCTCGGCTCGTTCACCGAACCGCCACACCGAGTTTTCTCCCCCCGACAGTCCTGCTGTCGCTTCTCTGCTCCGATCAAACGCCGGCAAAAGCTCGCCCAGACCGCCTTCCTGAGCTGAAACGCAGCATCGCCTGGTCGCCCTACTCCTCCTCAGCGTGACAGCCCACAGTTTCCGGCGCTCTCCACGCTAGGACAGTTTCCCCGGGCAGTAACTCAAAACAACCAAGAACCGGTGTGCGCATGGACAGCCCCCACCGGGGACTTTCACGCCCGAGAAAGGACGCCCCCGGAAGCGCTGGTGGTCCGTGCTGCTCACCTCCGAATCACAAGTAAAGCCGTGGACTACCGAGTGGGAATTCGGGAAAACTTCGCCGGTGGCCACAAACCGATGATCCGGTATGAAAACGCAAAATTCTCATTTGTTCTTCGTTCTTAGCTCATCAAATCGTGCATAAATAATCTATACTGGCTAGCGATCCGATCCCCTTCACAACCCTAGCTTGAAACCCCCTGTTGACGACCCATTTCAAGCTTTCCGATTGGCGGCCATGACGGAGACGCGCGGGCGCACGGTGACAACCGGATTGCTGCCGTTTCCGAGCCATGTTGAGGCCATGCTGAGCTAGCCCATCCTCCACTGGTGCTTTTGGGCGGTTCGGTTGAGCTTTTGGCGGGCTACAAGGGTCGGGCGACGGCGCCGATCTTCACCGAATGTCGTCGCTCATCGCCGAGGGTAGTCCGGCCACCGGCAGCCCGAGCCAACCCCGCAGACGTATTCCCCGACCTCCCAAACTCACAGGCGGCGAGTCTCCGGCCGAGAGGCATCCGGGAAGCCGAGTCCAGCGAGCTCCAGTGGAGTGCCGGCGAGGGGGAGGCGCGGGCGCGGGAAATCGGCCGAGGAAGGAGAAGACCCCCTCAGGCCCACGTGTCAGCAGCTGAAAATTTTAAATCCGGATTGGCTGTGGCGTGTGATCCAGTGTGGCTGCACGCGGGCAAAACTCTGTAAACAGTGTGGCTCGTTTTCTATTGGCTGCCCTTTAAACAGTGGGTCTAGTTAAATTTTCTGTAGGAAATTAATTCTAGATTCCAAGCAAAGTTTAGAAATTCATAACTTTTGCTAGGAAGCTCCAAATTTAGTGATTCAAATTGGGTTGGATTCAGGATGAAAAACTCTATCCAAATATGTAACCCAATTTGCATGAAAACCAATAGAAAATTCTGGAAAATTCTTTAAAGCTTTTCAGCAAAAGAATTTAAGAGGGAGTTTGGTTCATCCAAAAATCCCCAAATTTTTCTAGAATATTCTTTAGTATATTAGTGAACTCCTATAAAAGTTTCGGCTCGTTTGGAGTTGATTTAATTAAGGTAATTCTAATTTGAAGTTTCTGTGTTCAAATGAATACAGAAACAATTTCAGAGAGTTTCCAAAACTTGGAAATTCAGTTCTAGACAATTCTTAGTTCCGAAAATTCTAGGAAAATTAATGCATGCGCCCTGAGCTATGTCTGAAATTATGATTCACTTGGATTTGCATGAAAGTGTAAGTTTATTCAGAATTAATTTCTTTTCTTGACTAAATGCTTAAGAAATTGTTCTGAGTGATCTACTCAGTGAAAAATTCTAAATTTCGGTTCAGATGACTTTCTTGTGACAAGGAACTCACATGAAAATTTTCAGCTCCATTGGAGCTCTGGATCACCACTATCGTGTTCAACCTATTTAGATGAGTAGCACACAAGTGATGAAATGCAATTATCACTTGATCATGTTGCTTCACCCAAACCAAACCACTAGCACCAGTGTCATTTTAAATTCTTAAACAGAATTCCAGTTTTAAACTTATCTTTAGAACTTGTTAACAAAAGTTTTATAATTAAACCTATATGCATGTTCATAACGTGTAGTGCTTAAACGTGGAAGAGTGGAGGAGAAGTGAAGCTTGGATCAAGGAGCAAGAAGGCCAGTGATTAAGATTCAAGTCATCATCAGCTAACTTCATAAATTTCTGACTTTGGTCACCTGCAAAACCAAGGCGAGCTCCGATTTGCATTTAAGTTGTTTTATAAAGTTTTTACTTTGTTCACTACTATGGTTCTAGTATGTATGTGCATTAGGTCACGGATGTTTTGTACTCCACTTGCATGACCAAAAAGAACCTTAGGGTCAAGGGTAGAATGGTGTCATCGCTGTAGAATAAGGCCGTGCTAAACATGCTAGGACATCCGGTAGAAGACGAGTAGTTAGAATCTACTCGCGAGCTATAGTTCAGGATCACATAAGTGTGGTTGGAAGGGAGAGGCAAACTAAAGTTTTATATTTCTAAAGATGAGACCAGACAGAGGGGTTAGGCTGCGACAAGATGAGGTCTTGGTCGTGTAGCTCTGCCTGTGTCGGTTAAGGACCGATGCGTGTGCCGCATCCAGGAGCAAGTATTGAGTTGTGTACCGGATGCTTACTGATATATGAGAACCAGGGAACCGATGTACCAGGTTCACTGTATTGTAGAGGCATACCACATCGTATCATTAGACCTATGAGCCCGAGACGGCGCGACCGGTTCTACAGTCTAGTGTCCTGCGAAAGGTTGTCTCATACGACGTAATGAAGGACGCCAGATTTGGGTCTTCAGAGGCGGGCGTATGTGTCGAGTTATCCGGGTAGTGTTTGATTCGAATCACCGTCCATCGCGGTTATTGATTACCGATTGCTCCCATGTTGTGACGTAGTAATCAACTTGTGTGGAAATAGTTTGCAAAGTTTTAATTGCTGCTATGATTATTGTAAATTGCATGAAAACCCTGTTTGAAGTAGAGATAGAGCAAACTAAAGTTATTTTCCACCTTGGGACAAGTAACATTGGAATGAAGCGTTTCTTGTTTGATTGTAGAGTTCCAATGTTGCTGGGCGCAAGGTCACTACCATTATGGCTAAAATCTGAAAGTTAAAGATGAACTCGTAGGCGAGTCTTTTTGCAACTTATATGCTAGGTGTTAAGTTACTTTCATGTAGAGTTGCATGTCCTAGGAGAGACGGTTAAGTTTTGTTGAGCCTTTGTGCTCACTCTTGCTATATGACTGGTTTTGCATGTTAAGACGATGCTCATAAAGAAGGTTGTCCAGTGAGATTCGGAACTGTCCGAGTCGGGTAACACATGGAGGACCTAGCCGCTGCCATGTCTTCGTGTTGCTAGCGAGAGGAGTCCGCGGGCTGACCTCTTCTCGAGTGCTTCTTAGATATTCAACGTGAGCTGATTATAGACTTCCACTATAACTAATTTATGTAAATTAATTACAAAGAACAATTGTAAGCTTCCGTTTTGATTTATGTAATACAGTTTTCCTTATATGTGTGCTGTTGGGTGCAGCATAACACGGCACCACCCATTGCGATTCCCAGGCGAGGTGCCTGCCCCCGTGAACCGGGACGGCGGGCCCTGTCAGGGGGTAGACTTCCTTGCCAACCTCATTATCTTGGATTCCCAAGTGCTTGACATAATACTCGGAATAGATTGGTTAAGCAAGCACAACGGAGTAATCCAATGTGCTGAGAGAAGCGTGCAGTTGACAAACGAGCACGGTACCCGTATCGAGTTCGAGTCAGCCCAGCCAACAACCGAGAAGGCCACATTGAACTACGTCGAAGGAGCAACATTAGAAAACATTCCGGTGGTTCAAGAATTCTCGGACGTGTTCTCGGAAGAACTTCCCGGTATGCCACCTGACCGAGTTTTCCATTGACCTAGTACCCGGAACCGCACCTATAGCAAAGAGACCATATAGGATGCCCGTCAACGAACTCGTGGAGCTCAAGAAGCAAATCCAAGAGCAGCAAGAGAAGGGGTTTATATGTCCAAGCTCGTCACCATGGGTAGCCCCCGTGCTCTTCGTGGACAAGAAGGATGGAACCCAAAGGATGTGCGTGGACTATAGGTCTCTCAATGAGGTGACAATCAAGAACAAGTACCCCTGCCCCGTATAGAGGATCTGTTCGACCAGATGAAGGGAGCCCGAGTGTTGTCCAAGATTGATCTTCGGTCGGGATACTTCCAGCTGAAGATTTAGCCCTTCAATATACCCAAGACTGCCTTTCGAACACGGTATGGTTCGTATCAATATACCGTGATGTCTTTTGGGTTAACGAATGCACCCGCATACTTCATGTACCTCATGAACAAAGTTTTCATCGAGTACCTGGACAAGTTCGTTGTGGTTTTTATTGACGATATCATGGTGTATTCAAAAAGTGAGGAGTAACATGAAGAACACTTGAGATTGACATTACAGAAGCTGCGAGAGCATCAGCTGTATGCCAAGTTCAGTAAATGTCAATTTTGGCTAAAGGAGATATCGTTCCTAGGCCACATCATCTCCAAGGAAGGAGTATCGGTTGATCCCGGAAAAGTGAGAGATGTTCTGAAGTGGAAACAACCGCAAAACATGAGGGATATTCGGAGTTTTCTTGGGATGGCTAGATACTACCGAAGGTTCATCAAGGATTTCTCTAAGATAGCAAAGTCTATGACGGAGTTGCTAATGAAGGGAAAAGTCTTCCAATGGACACCATCGTGCCAAGAAAGCTTTGAGGAGCTCAAGAAGAGGCTAACCACAGCACCGGTTTTGGTATTGCCGAACGTAAGCAAGAGCTTTGACATATATTGTGACGCATCCAGACAAGGGCTTGGATGTGTGCTCATGCAAGAAGGACAAGTGGTAGCCTATGTCTCAAGACAACTCAAGAAGCACGAGCTCAATTACCCTACACATGACTTGGAACTCGCAGCCGTGGTGCATGCAATGAAGATTTGGAGACATTATATTCTTGGTAATCGATGTGAAATATATACGGATCATAAGAGACTCAAGTACATATTCACTCAAACGGATTTGAATTTGAGGCAACGTCGATGGTTGGAACTTATCAAGGATTATGATGTTGGAATCAACTATCACCCCAGAAAGACCAATGTAGTAGCCGATGCATTGAGCCGAAAGGGAGCATGTCACCAACTTACGGTTCGGGAGCTGCCCACTGAGCTACGAAAGGAGTTCGAACGGTTACATCTCGGTTTCTTGAACAAGATGGAACTCCACTCATCATTGGAACAAGAGATAAGAGACGGCCAAGCTACGGATGAGGACATCAACGAGATCAAGGAAAGGATCCGACAGGGAATAGAGAAAGACTTCAAGTGTAAGGGCCTCAGTTTTTGACACATAGTTGAAGTGTTCATCACCATACACACACACCTCATTCGAGGAAAGATGATGAACACAAATGAAGAGCAAGTAACCACCATCAACATGCTCTTTAGAGAACAAACTCACATATTGCAAGAGTGGTATTTCCCACATGTGATATAGGTGGGCTGGCCATATGAAAACTCCTACACACTGCTAAGGATGTCCATGCCAAGTTTCACCCAAATTCAAAACTCTTTTGAGGTCATTTTGGGTATAGTTAGAAAGAGGGCAGTTTGAAACCATATTCAAATTTAAACTGTTTTTATCCCATGAATTTAAAAGTGGGAGGCATATGATTATTCAGCACATTTGTGTGAGCTCACACACCAATTTTCACTCCATTTGGAGTTGATCTTGACATGAGCTAAGTGGGACAAATTCAAACTTTATTTGAATTCAAAACTGAACTTGTGCTGAAATTCATTCAAACCAAACCCACTTTGAATTCCACTCAATTCAAATGGCTCATGGGTGAATAATTTAAATACCCAGGGGTATTTCGGGGCTCACTGTTTACAATAGTGATTAGGAGTAAATTTCAGAGGTTAAAACCCCGGGTGGGACCCACATGTCATAGAGGGAAGGAGGAGAAACTTGCACCCAAAGTCAGAGTCTCGGTGGGAACTTCCACCGAGCAGCTGCCGACTCCACGCTCGGGAGCAGCTGCGCTCGCCACCGAGGAGCAGCAGCGCCACCAGCTGCTTCCCGCGCCCACACGCGAGCCCAAGGGCGGTTCCAGGGCCCTCTTAAGGCGCTCCACGGGGGGAGACACTGATCATTTCCTCCTCTCCCGTGATCACCGAGCCACCAACCTGCCGCCTCTCTGCTCGATCAGAGAACCGCGAAACCAGCTCGCCTTCTCCCTCCCCGAGCTGCTAGACAGAAACCTGAGGTCGCACTCCACCTCCCTAACGCCAAAATCCCCGAGCTCCGACCTCCTTTGCCCGAAAACGATCGCCACTGCGGCGACCTAGCCTCAGCCGAGAGTCAGGCGCCCGTGGACAGCGTTCCACAGGCGTTTTCACGGTCCAGCAAGAGAGGCAACAGGAGCGCGCGTCCACCGTGCTGCTCTCCTCCAAGTTTGGAAGCAAACCGTGAAGAATCCACAGAGAATTTCCAGTTTTCGCTCCGGCGACCGTAAACCGAGCTTCCGATACAGATTCTTCAAATTCTCGCTCTATGATCTTTCGGAGGTTATCAAATCTTGCACATAGACGCTGGACTAGCCGGTGATCAAGTTCTTTTCTGCATCCGTGGCGTGAAACTGTCTAGGAGTGACGAATTTCGAGCTCGATCAAGGGCGGTCCTGGCGGGCACGATCGATCACACGGTGCCGACCGACTTGCCGCCATCCCTGAACCCTTTTGACACCTTGTCGAGCTTCCTAGAGTTACACTGATGCTGTAGGACCGTTTGTTCGAGGTGTTGGCGGGTAAGAACCCACGGTCGACGGCGCCGAACCTCAACCGAGGCCGCGGCACGTCGCCGGGCTATTTCTGGTCACCCCCAGCCCGACCTGACACAACCGACGTGTTCCTCGACGTCGACAACCCCCTGGCGGCGAGTTTCAGACCATGGGAGGTCCGGCAGCGGCGAGCCGGCGAGCTCCGGGTCTGCTCCGGCGAGGTCGGCGGCGCGGGCGCGAGAGAGCGGCGGGAGGAAGACGAAGCCGGCTGGCCCACGTGTCAGCGGCTGAAGAATTTAAATCGGGATCAGGTGTAGTCGGGATCGGCTGTGCTGGCGTGCAAATACCCTGTGGGCCTCGGTGTGCCGGATACCTCCGCGCTCAACACGTGTCCCCGCGGGCCCCCGCGAGTTTAAACTTTTTCCTCGATTTTTAGAATTCTTCCAAACTTCAAATCCTCATAACTTTGGCTAGAAAGCTCCAAATCGAGTGAACCAAATTTTGTTGGATTCAGCTCTCTGAGCGCTTTCCAGCAAATCAAGTTTCACTTCATGAAAATCCTTAATTCTCTAAAATTAATTTCTCAAAAATGTAAACTGTTTGGAATTTTAACTGGAGAATCCTTTGGAGGAAAATCCTGAAATTTTACTGGGATGTTCACCAAAATATCCCTGAACTACCATAAAAATTTCAGATCCATTTGAGCTTATTTGATCCACCTAATGGTGTGATTAGTGAAACTGTTCTAGAGAAAATAGAAAATGTTCAGAAACATTTTCAGAATTTTCTCTGAAATTGTTTAGCTCATAACTTTAGTTAGGAACCTTCAAATTAAGTGAGACCAACTCCATTAGAACCCTCTGAAAATCTAGTTTTCAGAAAGTCATAGTTTGTTTCATGAAAATCCTTAGAACACCCTAAAATCCTTCAATTAAGGTCAAGTACATGATTAATTGTGGAGGGCTCAAATGAGCTTTGCTGCAACTAAAACTTGACCAAGTCTCTGTTTAGATTGTAACCCAGCCACAGTAAAAGTTTCACAGTCATTGGGCTTGTCTAGTAAGAGTTATAGACTTTACAAGTTTAAAAGTTAATACAACTGCATTTAAATTAATACATGTATTGCTTCTATCATGTAGTCGCTAAGGTCGAGGAGGAACTCGAAGTCCTAGACTTCGTTACTCCGGAGGAACAGCTAGCCTACGACCAAGAGCAGCAAGGCAAGCTCCGGTTTGCATTAACCTTTTTACAATTTTTTATTGTTTTGAGCATTTACTTGAGTACCATTAATACTTGCATTAGAGTCTTGTTCGGAAACCCAATTGCATAGCCAAGAAAACCATGGGTTGGGTTTAGGATTGCAAACCCCGTTAGCTACTGCAATGCTAAGATAGTGTAGGATTCGGTACAAGTCGAGTAGTTGGAACTACTCGCGAGCATAGGCTAGAGGCACTCGACTCGGGTAGAGATAGCACATGATACACATGGTAAGAAAGATGAGACCGAGCGGAGAGTAAGGGCAACAGGACTTTGGGGCCTGTGTACTGTAGCTCCGTTTGTGTCGATTGAGGACCGAGCTGTGTGCGGGCCTATTGAACAAGCTAGAACAGTACCGAAGACCTACCGGCTATATGGGAACAGGGAAACTGATGTAACTCGGGTAGTTGGGTGTTGAGGCATAGCTGGTCGTTCAGAGGGTAGGTTGAGAGCTCGAGGTGTAAATCGGCTGGCGGCACTGAGATGCACGTGCAGAGACCTCTTTCTCGGGACGATTGGACCGGTTCAACATTTGGCTAACGGGTGAAAGGTAGTTGCGTACGGCGTCCGTGATGGTTGTTGTAGTCAACATCGAGTACGGGCGTACATGACGGGTTGTTCGGGTAACCCTGCAGGTGTAAATCGATTATAATCGCCGTCCCTCGCGGTCAGTGAGTACCACTTGTTCACTGTACCGTGACGTAGAAAGAATAGGCTAGTTACATGTTAAAATGTTGCTGATTGAAAGATGGACTTGATTGTTAATGATTTGCTGTAGTTTAGAGCTAATTAAAGTTCCTTTCAACTTTGGGCAAAGTACATGAGAGAAATGCGTTTCTTGTTTGATTGTGGCTCTCTCATGTGCCTTAGCGTAAGGTTCTCTACCACCTGCTGCTAAAACTTGAAAGTAAGGTTCCAATAATTAGGCGAGTCCTTGACAAATTGTTTTATCTCATGTACCCATCACCCCTCATGTAGAAGTTCCATGTTTAGGGAGACGGGTCAGACTTGCTGAGCCTTCATGCTCACTGCTTGTGTTTGAAGCTTTTGCAGGGTTCTATGAGGAAGGGACTCCCGAGGAAGAGACAGAACCCCAGGAGGGGAACCCCGTCGAGTGGGAGTCGTGCACGCCGCCGTGTTAGTGTGCGTGTGTGCTAGCAAGGACACGTTCAAGGGCTGAACGTGAACTTGATGCGTAGTCTACGCCCGTGAGTGTAGACTGGACATACTTTGCTGTAAAAATGTTCATAAACCCGTTTATGTAATAAAAGTTTTGCTTCCGCTTTATACCTTTGATGTGGGTTATCCGGTGCTATGCAACGCAGCACCCCTGTCACACCCGGTTTTTCCGAAGAAACAACCAAGTGAATATCACATGTATGCCAGGATCATTTGCTCATACATGTGACGACAAATAGTGAAGCATCATTTATTACAAGCCAGGTGTCGAATATAAGTAAGTCTTACATAGTAAATGTCTCGATGGACAATAATAAGTTCATCACAAGGAAAATAAACTAGCAGCGGAAAATTATTCTTTGGGGCTCCATCACAGGTGTTGCCCGGGGGGGGGGTCTTCATGAACCTAGAATCCTTCCTCGGGTCCAAAGTCTTGGTCATTATACACCACCTCATTATCTTGACCTGAGCAGCAATATAAACCAACAAATATGCAAGGTTGAGTACCAATGGTACTCAGCAAGTGTGGGAAAATTATATCATGCATGGCTAGAACAAGGAGAGGTTGAACTCATGGTTAAAGCACTACGCAATTAATACCTATCACCTTAGCTTATTAAGCATCTACATTACTACACAGGTGAAATGGTCCCAATCTCCCATCCCAATCATCATAACCAAATAATCATAACATCATTTCCAATGTTAAGCTTCCCGCTTAACCTCCAAAACCGTCAATCCTCTAATCATGAATAAGTCCAGGCCGCTCTTAACCGTGAGCACGGCTGTCAAGACAGTTTTGACTCTGCAGAGTTTGTACCACTGTACCCACAAGTAGTGATTTCATCCCCCGTTGCCGGGTGGACTAAAAGAACCTCCATTATGCCAGTGGCTACGTTCCACATTCACACTTCCCAGGTGTGCGGCCAAGAGATCACTACAAAGCCTTTACAAAGGGATTCCCGACGAGCGTGGGCCCACTGAGGTTTCACCCCTAACAGCATACAAGAGGCTCCAACCCCGCTGCAGTGGCCCCCTCTTGAGCCTTGCGGTTCATATGGTAGTCCAGCTGACACCTACTCCCCGCACCATCCAACACACCCATACTACGCCGGGGATACACCTAATTAATTGGCTAAGCTGCCCCATCTCAGCATGTGGTTGGCACTGTAAAGCCGGGTTACATGCTCCATGAACCGGTCCTTAGGATCCAGGCAAGTACTAAACACAAACCCAAGTCTCGTGCACCCAGCACACAACCAAAACATCCAACTTGACTTGATCCCTACCTCTACATAATTCACAATGTCTCATTCAAGAGTATGGTAATATAAACTGATGATCTCATGTCCCAAATATCCCATTCTAAGCATGGCTAAGCAAATGCATGTAAATATATGACATGGTAAAATAAATCCCAACCCAAGCTACAAGGAAACAGGGTAATGAAATTCTAGGGAAACTTTCCTAGCATGGGTTTCATATTTCATTTGACAATGCAAATAATTCTATCTACACATCCTAGCATAGGATCAAAGTGGTCAAGGACACTTGCCTCCTTCTTGCTGCTCTTGAAATGAGTAGTCCTGATCTTGAAAACTGATAGCTTGCTCTTGAACAGGTTCTACTCCATACCATCACACATAGCAAAAGGAAAACAACAATCATAAGACATAGTTCACACTTCTACTTCATACAAACAACACATTCACATTTATGAAATTTTCTTTACCATTTTATGTGTTGTGGATACTCTATGTGTGTTGGTTTGGGGCTTGCACACACTTCTATTTACATGTGTATGATTCCTACTTTGGTGTTCATATTTATACTCACATAATATATATATATATATATATATATATACATATATATGTATATATGTGTGTTTCAGTTTTAAATAAATTCCTTATATATTAAACTACCAAATATGTATGAAGAGTATTTTTCTTCTCCATAGGTGCCTTCATAATTTCTATCAACCCTAAACTGAATTCTTTGTACTTTAGAAACTCCATTTATTATTTACTAGTTTCTATATTTTCAGATTTATATTCTTATGCATAATTGTGCATTTTATTATTAAATTAGTAATACACACTACCTAAACAGATTAGGTTCTGGTCCTAAATAATTTAAGATCATATTTTGACCTTGGCTTCTGATGTATACTATCTCATAATTATTTTTCCTATTTTTCTTTAACTATTCTTTACTTAAGAATGTGCCCCTATACTATTAAATGTGAATAATTTATGAAACAGATTTATTTCAGCCCCAAAAATATATTTTTATCTTACTCCAAAGTTTTCTAAGTACTGAGAAAGTTTTTACTAATTTTGACAATTAGGTTTGTCCCCCTTTTTAATATTTAAACACTAGTTACATTTTCAATTTTCTAAATTAAATACTAAACAGGGCTAAAATAATGAATTCACCCCATTACAGGGTATATAATATTATTTTCATAATCTCCAGGGGTCTAGCTACACTCTTCAGAGGTGTTTTTCTTAATTTCTATTAAGTCTAGGGGCTAAAACTGATTTTTAAATGAATTTACATGATTTTCTGGAGTTCCAGGGGCTAGATCTGAAGTTTCCGGGGCTAGCTCTCAATTCCAGAGAACCCCAGGGGGTAGCACGTAAGAATTCCAGTCTTTATAACGCGGGACTGACGTGGACCGTCTGATTTTAAACCGACGGCTGAGATTATAACATCGAACCGGTACGCGGGGTTTTAAAGTCTACCGTGCGATTTAAAATAAACGGCGCACAAGCGGCCACGTCGCTCTGATCGAGCGCGGGCGGCGCTGCCGGCGGCGCACGGCGGCGGGAAGCGGCGATCTCGCCGGAATCTTTCGGATCCTCGAGAATTCTGCCTAGAACTGTGATCTTATGGCCTAGATCGGTAGAGGGGAGGTCAGGGATCTCACCTCGGGGTTTTCTCGAGCTCGGGGGTCCTGGAAAGTGCTCGGCGGCGAGGTCCGAGGCAAAACCACGGCGAAGCTCGTCGGAGCTGGATTTGCACCGTAAGTCTTCGGGTTTTCTGCACCTGCAAAGTTCCCCGGAGGCGGTGGATCAAAACTAGCGAGTTAGATCAGAGTTTCCGAGCTTAGATCGGCCAAAATTCACCGGCGAAGTCTCGGTGCTCACCGGAGTGAAAATCGGCGATCGCGTGCGAAAAACTGATCGGATCGGTGGGTTTTATAGCCGGGGGAGGGCGGTGGTTCTGTTGTGATCGAGTTGGAGTCCGCTAGTTCCAGAATTCGGCCGCAAAACACGATTTCCCGATCGGTTGCGATCGAGCGCGCGGGAGAGAGTCCGGGGTCGCGGGGTTAGGGATGACAGGCGGGTCCCACATGTCAGCGAGGGGCAGAGCGGCGCGCGCGGGGGCGGGCTGCGCGGGGGTTAGCTGGGCCGGCTGGGGTTTCGGCCCACTGGCCAGTTTTTTTCTGGCTTTCCTTTTTCTTTTTCATTTCATTTCTGTTTTGAGTATAATTTGAATTCCAGTTTGAATTTGAATTTTTGCAAAACATGCAATACGTCCAAAAATTTCTAAATTCCCCTCTGAACATGGTTTATGGTTCTAAATCAAAATTTAAGTCTTGACTAAAAATTTGGGGTGTTACAGCTCTACCCCCCTTAAAAGAAATCTCGTCCTCGAGATTGGTGTTTCTAAGAAAACAATTCCGGAAATTGTGCCTTAAGCTCATCTTCCCGCTCCCAGGTGGCTTCCTCTTCTGAGTGATGTTTCCACTGCACCTTGCACATCCTGATTCTCTTATTTCTGGTGAGGCGTTCCATTGTCTCCAAAATCTTGTATGGTTGCTCGGCATAAGACAAATCCTCAGCTACATCCACTTCGTTCATGGGTAACACCTCCTCAGGCGTCCTCAGACATTTCTTGAGTTGCGACACATGGAACACATCGTGCACGTCCGACAGATGAACCGGCAACTCTAGTTGGTACGCCACTTCGCCTTTTCTTTCCAAAACTTGAAAGGGTCCGATGTATCGAGGTGACAACTTCCCTTTCACCTTGAACCGACGAAGTCCTCTGATAGGGGACACCTTGAGATAAACATAGTCTCCCACGTTGAAAACGAGCTCTCTTCTTCGTACATCAGCATAACTCTTCTGGCGTGTCTGTGCTATCCTCAAGTTGTTGCGAATCTCCCTCACCTTTGCCTCGGCTTCTTGTAGCACTTCGGGACCAAACACTTTACTTTCTCCTGTTTGGTTCCAAAATAGGGGAGTTCTGCACTTCCTTCCATACAAAGCTTCAAACGGTGACATCTTCATACTAGCTTGATAACTGTTGTTATAGGAAAACTCCGCATACGGTAAGTTTTTGTCCCAACTCCTATTGTTTTTGAGTGCACATGCCCTTAACATATCTTCAAGGATCTGATTGGTTCTCTCCGTCTGCCCGTCAGTTTGGGGATGATAGGCAGAACTGAAATTCAGATGGGTTCCCATGGTTTCATGCAACTTTTGCCAAAACCTCGAGGTGAACTGCGTCCCTCGATCCGACACTATCTTCTTCGGCACTCCATGGTAACACACAATCCTTGACATGTACAATGCTGCCAATTTGGATCCGCTGTAGCTTTCTTTCACAGGGATGAAATGAGCTACCTTGGTTAGCCTATCAATAATAACCCATATTGAATCATACCCGGACTGGGTCCTAGGCAATCCCACGACAAAGTCCATGCTGATCTCTTCCCACTTCCATTCAGGCACTTTGAGTGGTTGCAGCAATCCCGCGGGTCGTTGATGTTCTGCTTTCACCAACTGACATGTGTCACATAGGGCAACATGTTCCGCGACATCTCGCTTCATGCCATACCACCAATACCTGCTTTTGAGGTCCTGATACATCTTCGTACTCCCAGGATGAATGGAATAGTCGGAATCGTGCGCCTCCTTCAAAATTAATTTACGAATCTCCTTTACTTCTGGCACACAGATCCTTTTCCCGTGCCACACCGTTCCTTGTTCATCCTCTCTAAAACCAGGAGCTTTATTTTCCTTGATGAGCTGTCTGATCTCTTGTACCTTCTCATCATTCTTTTGTCCCTCGCGTATGTCTCGCTCAAGTGTGGAGTCCACTTCCATGGCGATGGCTTCACCACTATTTACTAGACATAGATTAAGCCTTATAACCTCGTCCTTCAATTCTGCAGGCATATCCTTCAAGCTCAACTTATTGACCTGCACTTTCCGACTCAAGGCATCGGCCACGACGTTTGCTTTCCCGGGATGATAGTTGATGCCTACATCAAAGTCATTGATTAGCTCTAACCATCTCCTTTGTCTAAGGTTGAGATCTGGCTGTGTGAATATGTACTTCAAACTCTTATGATCCGTATATATCTCTGTCCTCTTCCCCATCAAATAGTGCCGCCAAATTTTCAACGCGTGTACCACTGCAGCTAGTTCTAAGTCATGTGTAGGATAGTTCTTCTCGTGCTTCCGAAGCTGCCGGGATGCATATGCCACGACATGTCCCTCTTGCATGAGAACACATCCCAACCCGTTTCCAGAGGCATCGCAGTACACCGTGAAATTCTTCTGCATATCTGGCATAACCAACACGGGGGCTGTTGTCAATCTCTTCTTTAGCTCCTGAAAGCTCGTATCGCACTGTGGCGTCCAGGTGAATGTGATTCCCTTTTCCAATAGTTTGGTGAGAGGTCTCGAGATCTTGGAGAATCCCTCAATAAACCGTCGATAGTATCCAGCCAATCCCAAAAAGCTTCGAACTTCCCCGACATTTTCAGGGGTTTTCCATTTCTGGATATCTTCGATTTTGGCGGGATCTACGGAGATTCCTCCCTCCGAGATTATATGCCCTAAAAAGGGAACTCTCTTTAGCCAAAACTCACACTTGCTCAACTTGGCATATAGTTGGTGTTCTCTCAGCCTTTGTAACACCAACCTTAGATGTTTCTCATGTTCTTCTTCATCTTTGGAGAAGACGAGAATATCATCTATGAAAACCACCACAAATTTGTCCAGATATTCCATGAATACCTTGTTCATGAGGTACATGAAATATGCCGGGGCATTGGTTAGCCCGAAAGGCATGACAGTGTATTCATACAGTCCGTACCGAGATACGAAAGCTGTCTTGGGAATATCAGATTGCCTTATCTTGAGTTGGTGGTATCCCGACCTGAGATCAATTTTCGAGAACACGCAAGCTCCCCTCAACTGATCAAACAAGTCTTCAATGCGGGGTAATGGATACTTGTTCTTGATGGTCACCTCATTCAAGGCACGGTAATCCACGCATAACCTTTGAGTTCCATCTTTCTTAGGCACAAATATTACCGGAGCTCCCCATGGTGAGGAACTAGGGCGAACATACCCCTTTTCCGTCAATTCCCTCAAATGATCCTTGAGCTCTTCTAGCTGCTTGGAGTCCATTCGATAAGGTCTCTTGTATATCGGGGCTGTTCCCGGTACTAGCTCGATTGCGAATTCCACGTCACGGTCGGGAGGCATTCCTGGCAACTCCTCCGGAAAAACATCTGGATATTCCCTGATAGTCCTGATTTCCTCAACTTTCACCTCCACTTGATTTAATTTAATGTCCCTCCTAGGCTCATGTATCGTTATGAACTTTACTCTTGTGCCACTAGGGTGAGTTAGTTCCACCGTTCTGGTCGAACAATGGATGATTCCTTTATGTTTGGTCAACCAATCCATACCCAAAATAATATCTATCCCTTGTGAATCGATCACTATGAGGTTAGCGGTAAATACTACCCCATTAATGTCTAGGTTCACTTTGGGACACACTTGTCTTGTCCTTATTTCTCCACCTGGAGAATTTACCGCTAGCATATGGCTCATTTGTGTGGTTGCTAGGTCATGCTTCTTAACAAACCCTTGAGCAATGAACGAATGGGTAGCACCAGAATCAAACAGCAGAGTTGCAAGGTGTAAATTGGCAGGAAACTTACCAACTACCACGTCGGGTGCCTCTTGTGCTTCCTCCATAGTGACGTGGTTCACCCGTCCTCTCATTACGTTCTGCTGCTGTGGCTGCGTGGGCTTCTTCTTTGGACACTTATGGGCGTAGTGCCCCACTTCACCACAGCTGAAACATTGCACCCCAATCTTAGATGCTTGGCCCTTGTTGTCTTGGGGTTGGTCTGGGGGTCCTTGCACTGCTGGTCGAGGTGGATATGCGGGGCGAGGCTGTTGTACAAACTGACGTTGCGGCTGTGCTGGTGCTGCGGGAGGCCTGTAGTTTGGGTTGTACCCTCTTGGTGCTGAATAGGGTACCGCAGCACGGCTCGTCTGCCCCGTAGGTTGCTGCATCATACGTGGGCGGGTGTTGCTCCCTGAGGCTTGATGTGACCACCCAGCCTTCCTCTTATTCTCATTTTCCAGGGCCTTCAGCTTCCTTTCCACCACAAATGCTCTGTCCACCATCTTTTGAAAGCTTTCATACTCATTGGAGGACATTGCACACTGCATCTCTGCGGTAAGTCCTTCCACGAAACAATCTTGTTTCTGCTCATCTGTCTCTATGTCTCGTGGAGCATAACGGGATAGTTGAGTGAATTTAGTGAGGTATTCCCTCACCGTCATGTTTCCCTGCTGCAGTCCCAAAAACTCTTTCCTCTTGTTTTTGAGTTCACCCCTTGGGATGTAATGGTTGCGGAAGCTACGCTTGAACTCTTCCCAAGTGATGCTCTCAGGGTCATGATGGGCGGCCACGTAGGCGGTCCACCAATCAGCAGCAGGTCCCTGCAATTGATGAGAGGCAAACAGCACCCTCTCATACCCTTGGCATTGTATGATTCTCATCTTACTTTCAATGGTCTTCAGCCAATCATCTGCCTCCAGAGGTTCAGCAGCACTTGCAAACTTTGGAGGTTGAGTTCCTAGAAACTCACTCAACCTTGGTTGGCGTGGTGCAGCTTGTGGAGGTGGAACTTGATGCAAGTTGGCCACTACTTGAGTCAAGTTCTGGATGAGCTGATTTTGATTCTCCAGCATTTGGTGGAGAGGATCAACTTCTTCACGGCGACCACCCCGGTTCTGGCCTCCAGAAAGATGAGAGTTGCATGCCTCATCATTGTTGTTGGCGGGGTTGGCAGCACGTCCTTTTCCTCTTCCGGCCATCTGGCAGAATCAACAAATGTTAATTTGAAAGCATCTAGTATCATCTTACTACTTTCACTTGTTTGTACTTTGAAGTGTTGAAGTTTTGTTAAAATCTTACGAGGGTTTTATATCTCACACCCAATAAATGCACTATTATTTCCTGTGGGTTCACACACCAAAGCAAAACAATCTGAAGACGAGGCTGTGGACACTTGCTCATGGCTTCCACAACTCACGTCACACACCAAGCATTATCACACCATTAAATACGTAACGACTCGACTACTCGACCTCTTGCTAGCTAGGGGAAAGACTCTACACTACTCATCCTCTTGAGCTGGCTCCTCGGGATCTTCCTCCTCATTTCGGCTACCTTCTGACTCTGCTTTGGGTGGGGAGGCTGCTGGTGGAGAAGTGCGACGACGCCTGATTGCTCGGCGATCCGGGGAGTCAGGGGTCCATGGATCACTTACGGTGACACACAGTTCATTCCCATCTCCTCTTTCTCTCGTCTTTAAGTAAGCTCGCAGCAATGCCTCCGTCTCCTTCAGAGTGTCTCGGACATCCTGAAGTTCTTGTTGACACTCCTGCAGTCGAGTGCTGAGCATAGCAGCATCCTCCAAGCACAAGTCCATGTGCTCATGGGAAGTCCCTTGCTGCACCGGTGGGTACTTGTACTCCGTAGTACCACTCTCACGTTGGAGGACATACATGTACTCAGTTTTGTCCAAGTGGCGACGATAGATGTGACTCTGGCAGGTGATGGCCTCCCAAGTGACATCTCTCTCCGCGTCAACTTGTGTTGCTCGACAAGCTGGAGAGTGGTGGATCTTAAGCAGCTGATTCTCGTGTATAATCCTCATCTCCGAACTCCATTCTTCCCTCTTCTCACGGATGGTCCTGGTGGAGTTATAGTGGATGATGAGCTTGCCCGTATTGCCGGCGGCTTCGAGCATACGTCGAAGACGGCGCAACAAATCTCCTACTGCCAATCCGTAGGAAAGGTACGTCACTGGACGACTCTCCTCTCTTTCAGCAAGGGCAACTACGGGAACTCTCCCTCCCGTGGACTTACGAGCGGTGCGAATCATGCGAACCATCTAAAACAAAAGAATTTAAAATTAGGTTAGATAAAATCTCAAACAAAAATCCTATTTTGAATGAAAGTTGGGGTAAGATGAAGAAAATGACTCCTTTAATAACACTTTTTCCACCCACACCTTTGGAAAATAGTTTTTAAGAAAATAGGGCCCTTAAATACGTCCATTTCTACCTAGGTCCACGTTCCTACGGGCAACCTTGGCTCTGATACCACCTCTGTCACACCCGGTTTTTCCGAAGAAACAACCAAGTGAATATCACATGTATGCCAGGATCATTTGCTCATACATGTGACGACAAATAGTGAAGCATCATTTATTACAAGCCAGGTGTCGAATATAAGTAAGTCTTACATAGTAAATGTCTCGATGGACAATAATAAGTTCATCACAAGGAAAATAAACTAGCAGCGGAAAATTATTCTTTGGGGCTCCATCACAGGTGTTGCCCGGGGGGGGTCTTCATGAACCTAGAATCCTTCCTCGGGTCCAAAGTCTTGGTCATTATACACCACCTCATTATCTTGACCTGAGCAGCAATATAAACCAACAAATATGCAAGGTTGAGTACCAATGGTACTCAGCAAGTGTGGGAAAATTATATCATGCATGGCTAGAACAAGGAGAGGTTGAACTCATGGTTAAAGCACTACGCAATTAATACCTATCACCTTAGCTTATTAAGCATCTACATTACTACACAGGTGAAATGGTCCCAATCTCCCATCCCAATCATCATAACCAAATAATCATAACATCATTTCCAATGTTAAGCTTCCCGCTTAACCTCCAAAACCGTCAATCCTCTAATCATGAATAAGTCCAGGCCGCTCTTAACCGTGAGCACGGCTGTCAAGACAGTTTTGACTCTGCAGAGTTTGTACCACTGTACCCACAAGTAGTGATTTCATCCCCCGTTGCCGGGTGGACTAAAAGAACCTCCATTATGCCAGTGGCTACGTTCCACATTCACACTTCCCAGGTGTGCGGCCAAGAGATCACTACAAAGCCTTTACAAAGGGATTCCCGACGAGCGTGGGCCCACTGAGGTTTCACCCCTAACAGCATACAAGAGGCTCCAACCCCGCTGCAGTGGCCCCCTCTTGAGCCTTGCGGTTCATATGGTAGTCCAGCTGACACCTACTCCCCGCACCATCCAACACACCCATACTACGCCGGGGATACACCTAATTAATTGGCTAAGCTGCCCCATCTCAGCATGTGGTTGGCACTGTAAAGCCGGGTTACATGCTCCATGAACCGGTCCTTAGGATCCAGGCAAGTACTAAACACAAACCCAAGTCTCGTGCACCCAGCACACAACCAAAACATCCAACTTGCCTTGATCCCTACCTCTACATAATTCACAATGTCTCATTCAAGAGTATGGTAATATAAACTGATGATCTCATGTCCCAAATATCCCATTCTAAGCATGGCTAAGCAAATGCATGTAAATATATGACATGGTAAAATAAATCCCAACCCAAGCTACAAGGAAACAGGGTAATGAAATTCTAGGGAAACTTTCCTAGCATGGGTTTCATATTTCATTTGACAATGCAAATAATTCTATCTACACATCCTAGCATAGGATCAAAGTGGTCAAGGACACTTGCCTCCTTCTTGCTGCTCTTGAAATGAGTAGTCCTGATCTTGAAAACTGATAGCTTGCTCTTGAACAGGTTCTACTCCATACCATCACACATAGCAAAAGGAAAACAACAATCATAAGACATAGTTCACACTTCTACTTCATACAAACAACACATTCACATTTATGAAATTTTCTTTACCATTTTATGTGTTGTGGATACTCTATGTGTGTTGGTTTGGGGCTTGCACACACTTCTATTTACATGTGTATGATTCCTACTTTGGTGTTCATATTTATACTCACATAATATATATATATATATATATATACATATATATGTATATATGTGTGTTTCAGTTTTAAATAAATTCCTTATATATTAAACTACCAAATATGTATGAAGAGTATTTTTCTTCTCCATAGGTGCCTTCATAATTTCTATCAACCCTAAACTGAATTCTTTGTACTTTAGAAACTCCATTTATTATTTACTAGTTTCTATATTTTCAGATTTATATTCTTATGCATAATTGTGCATTTTATTATTAAATTAGTAATACACACTACCTAAACAGATTAGGTTCTGGTCCTAAATAATTTAAGATCATATTTTGACCTTGGCTTCTGATGTATACTATTTCATAATTATTTTTCCTATTTTTCTTTAACTATTCTTTACTTAAGAATGTGCCCCTATACTATTAAATGTGAATAATTTATGAAACAGATTTATTTCAGCCCCAAAAATATATTTTTATCTTACTCCAAAGTTTTCTAAGTACTGAGAAAGTTTTTACTAATTTTGACAATTAGGTTTGTCCCCCTTTTTAATATTTAAACACTAGTTACATTTTCAATTTTCTAAATTAAATACTAAACAGGGCTAAAATAATGAATTCACCCCATTACAGGGTATATAATATTATTTTCATAATCTCCAGGGGTCTAGCTACACTCTTCAGAGGTGTTTTTCTTAATTTCTATTAAGTCTAGGGGCTAAAACTGATTTTTAAATGAATTTACATGATTTTCTGGAGTTCCAGGGGCTAGATCTGAAGTTTCCGGGGCTAGCTCTCAATTCCAGAGAACCCCAGGGGGTAGCACGTAAGAATTCCAGTCTTTATAACGCGGGACTGACGTGGACCGTCTGATTTTAAACCGACGGCTGAGATTATAACATCGAACCGGTACGCGGGGTTTTAAAGTCTACCGTGCGATTTAAAATAAACGGCGCACAAGCGGCCACGTCGCTCTGATCGAGCGCGGGCGGCGCTGCCGGCGGCGCACGGCGGCGGGAAGCGGCGATCTCGCCGGAATCTTTCGGATCCTCGAGAATTCTGCCTAGAACTGTGATCTTATGGCCTAGATCGGTAGAGGGGAGGTCAGGGATCTCACCTCGGGGTTTTCTCGAGCTCGGGGGTCCTGGAAAGTGCTCGGCGGCGAGGTCCGAGGCAAAACCACGGCGAAGCTCGTCGGAGCTGGATTTGCACCGTAAGTCTTCGGGTTTTCTGCACCTGCAAAGTTCCCCGGAGGCGGTGGATCAAAACTAGCGAGTTAGATCAGAGTTTCCGAGCTTAGATCGGCCAAAATTCACCGGCGAAGTCTCGGTGCTCACCGGAGTGAAAATCGGCGATCGCGTGCGAAAAACTGATCGGATCGGTGGGTTTTATAGCCGGGGGAGGGCGGTGGTTCTGTTGTGATCGAGTTGGAGTCCGCTAGTTCCAGAATTCGGCCGCAAAACACGATTTCCCGATCGGTTGCGATCGAGCGCGCGGGAGAGAGTCCGGGGTCGCGGGGTTAGGGATGACAGGCGGGTCCCACATGTCAGCGAGGGGCAGAGCGGCGCGCGCGGGGGCGGGCTGCGCGGGGGTTAGCTGGGCCGGCTGGGGTTTCGGCCCACTGGCCAGTTTTTTTCTGGCTTTCCTTTTTCTTTTTCATTTCATTTCTGTTTTGAGTATAATTTGAATTCCAGTTTGAATTTGAATTTTTGCAAAACATGCAATACGTCCAAAAATTTCTAAATTCCCCTCTGAACATGGTTTATGGTTCTAAATCAAAATTTAAGTCTTGACTAAAAATTTGGGGTGTTACAACCCCTCAGCGTGATCCTGGCTCGACAAGACCGTGGGGTCGTGTCATCAAGGAAGACGAGAAGGGTACGCTTTGGCTAGGGAAAAGGATTTGTGTGTCTAACGTGAAGCACATCCACGACACGATATTAAAGGAGACACATGATTCACCCTATTCCATACATCCCGGAAGTACCAAGATGTACAAGGACCTGAAGACTTGTTATTAGTGGGATGGTATGAAGAGGGACATAGCCGAGTATGTTGCCCTATGCGACACATGCCAACGGGTGAAGGCCGAAAATCAAAGACCCGCTGTATTGTTGCAACCCTTAAAGGTACCCAAGTGGAAGTGGGAAGACATCAATATGGATTTCATCATCGGATTACCACGTACTCGGTCGGGTTACGACTCCATCTAGGATATCGTCGATCGACTGACGAAAACAGCTCATTTTCTTCCTGTTAAAACCACGTACCGCGTGGCAGATCTAGCTGAGCTGTACATAGAGCAAATCGTGTGCCGTCATGGAGTCCCGAAGAGGATAGTCTTAGATCGGGGTTCTCAGTTTACATCTAGGTTTTGGAGGAAGCTGGAGAAAGCTATGGGTACACGACTGGAATTTTGCTCCGCCTACCACCCGCAAACCGATGGACAAACCGAAAGGACAAACCAAATTTTGGAGGACATGTTGAGAGCTTGCGCCTTGAAACATAGTGATAGGAGGATGAGTCCCGATCTTCCGAGAGGTAGAGTAAACTTGATTGGGTGGAGATCTCGACGTTGATGATCCAAGACTCTGAACGAACGAAACCCCGCAATCACTACACCACTGCTCCGTTGGTTATCACCCGTGTCACACGAATGACCTCGCCACGAAGGCTTATCCCTACAAGCGCAATCAAGAACACAAGCAAGAACAGAGAAGTTGCAATCAAAACTAAATTGATCACGAATTTGGGGTCTCACAACCGATGATTGGCGACACTGTTCAATGACAGATTGTAACTAAGCAAAACCCGACCCTAATGTGGTGACGGCTGCTGTATAAAAATAAGTTTAGGGGCATGCAAGACCCCTGGATGCAACCCTAATGGGCTTCCACACGATACACGTGCCAGCAGGCCAAAAGGCGGTGGCGCAACACTGGACAGATTCTGGATGCCCACTTGTTTCGCTGATTTCCGTCAACTTAGAAGGAATTTTGAGGTGGGGCTGGTTCCATTGGAAGCTTTATGAAATCACGCTTCCAACCATATATAGAACTTCCAAATCCGACTCCGTATGTGTCCGGGACGTCAGTTTTGGTGAAGACAGCTCCTGGAACCCGAGGTGGAGTCGAAGTCGAGTTGTACTTGGGCTCCTCCTTGGTGTGCACGTCCTATCTCCTTCTCCTTGACTCCTTGGACTCCTCCCAGCCCCTGCTAGTCCTCTCCATTGTTCCTAATCAATAAAACATGCATGGAAACAAGCGTAAGTTCTGAAAAACAATTGACAAGGTTAGAACATACCTGGAGATCCAATTGTCGTGCACGTGCTCTAGTGATCGGTCCTTGCATTGTATGCAAAGGAGAGAAGTCCTCATCATCCTCCCCCTCTTGAATTGGAGTCGTCCTCGACTCAAGCTCATCTTCCTCACCCAAGTATGGCTTCAAATCTGAAATGTTAAATGTGGGACTAACCCCAAACTCGGGAGGCAACTCAAGTTTATATGCATTGTCATTTATCTTCTCAAGGACCTTAAAAGGTCCAGCAGCACGTGGCATGAGTTTGGACTTTCTCAAATCCGGGAACCTATCTTTTCTCAAATGAACCCACACCAAATCACCGGGTTCTAATTTTACCTCCTTCCTACCTTTACTAGCAGCAATGCAATACTTTTCATTCATTTTTTCAATTTGTAACTTAGTAGTTTCATGCAACTTAATAATAAATTCAGAATGTTGTGTAACATCTAAGTTCACAATTTCAGTATGTGGTAAAGGTAGCAAATCAATTGGAGCATGAGGATTGAAACCATAGACTACCATAAACGGACTTAACTTGGTTGTGGAGTGAATAGACTTGTTATAAGCAAACTCAATATGTGGCAAACACTCCTCCCACAACCTCAAATTATCTTTCAAAACAGCCCGCAACATAGTAGATAAGGTACGATTAACTACCTCCGTTTGCCCATCAGTTTGTGGATGACAAGTAGTAGAAAACAACAACTTTATTCCCAATTTATACCATAAAGTTCTCCAAAAGTGACTCAAAAACTTAGCATCCCTATCAGAAACAATAGTATTGGGAACACCATGCAAACGCACAACCTCATTAAAGAACAAATCAGCAACATGTGAAGCATTATCGGTCTTGTGGCAGGGTATAAAATGAGCCATTTTAGAGAAACGATCAACAACCACAAAGACACTATCCCTCCCCCTCTTTGTTCTAGGCAATCCTAAAACAAAGTCAATAGAAATATCCTCGCAAGGTGCACTAGGAACCGGAAGAGGCATATGAAGACCATGTGGGTTAAGTCGAAACTTAGCTTTGTTGCATGTCGTGCAACGTGAAACGTAGCGCTCCACATCACGCCTCATTCGTGGCTAAAAGAAGTGAGCGGCCAGCACATACTCTGTATTTTTAACACCAAAATGTCCCATCAAACCACCTCCATACGCTTCCTACAACAAAAAAGACGAACGGAGCTAGCTGGAACACACAACTTGTTAGCACGGTAGAGAAGGCCTTCACGCAATAGGAATTTTTTGCCACGTTCTTCCCTCTGTACAATTTTCAAAGGCATCTTTAAAGTCCAAATCAGTATCATATAACCTCTTTATGGTTTCCAAACCAAAGATTTATGAGAAAGTTGGGACAGCATGGTATTTCGTCTAGATAAAACATCGGCAATGACATTGTCTTTCCCTTTCTTATGTTTAATGATGTAAGGAAATGATTCTATGAACTCAATCCATTTAGCATGACGTTTGTTCAGATTAGCTTGTCCTTTAAGATACTTCAAAGACTCATGATCTGAATGTATGACAAATTTTTTAGACCATAGGTAATGTTGCCAAGTTTGCAAGACACACACTAAAACATAAAGTTCTTTGTCATATGTAGAATAATTCAGCGAAGGACCATGTAATTTTTTACTAAAGAAGGCAACAGGTTTACCTTTTTGAATTAGCACTCCTCCAATGTCAATGTCGCTCGCGTCACATTCAAGCTCGAAGGTCTTCTCAAAATCATGAAGTTGCAGCAATGGTGCTTGTGTGAGCTTCGACTTGAGAACATCAAAAGCTTGTTGTTGTGCTGGTCCCCATCGAAACGACACTCCATGCTTTGTCAACTCTTGGAGAGGTGCCACAATGGTGTTGAAATCCCGCACGAAACGCCGGTAAAAACCTGCGAGACCAAGAAAACTCTGAACCTATGTGACCGTAGTCGGAAGTGGCCAGCTCGTGATGGCAACAATCTTTTCCTCGTCCACCTCAATGCCCTGCGAAGTAACAACATACCCAAGAAAAGATACACGATCGGTGCAAAAGGTGCACTTCTCAAGGTTACCATATAAACGTGCATCGCGCAAGACATTAAAAACAGCACGCAAATGTTCAAGATGCTCATCATATGACTTGCTGTAAATAAGGATATCATCAAAGTAAACCACCACAAATTTACCAATAAAAGCACGTAAAACCTCATTCATCAACCTCATGGAAGTGCTGGGCGCATTAGTTAAACCAAATGGCATAACTAACCATTCATAAAGTCCGAATTTAGTTTTAAAAGCAGTTTTCCATTAATCACCTAAAGCCATACGAATCTGATTATACCCACTATGCAAATCAATCTTGGAGAAAACAATAGAACCACTCAACTCATCAAGCATGTCATCTAATCTAGGAATAGGATAGCGATAACGAATGGTAATGTTATTGATGGCTCTACAATCAACACACATGCACCAAGTGCCATCTTTTTTTGTAACCAAAAGAACAGGAACAGAACAAGGACTAAGGCTCTCACGAATGTACCCATGGTCCAGAAGATCTTGGACTTGTCGCTGAATTTACTTAGTCTCATCGAGGTTGGTCCTGTAGGCAGCACGGTTTGGCAAGCTCGCCCCTGTAACCAAATCAACCTTGTGCTCAATGCCTCGCACATGTGGTAATCCATAGGGTATCTCTGATGGAAAAACATCCATATATTTCTGCAAAAGGTTAGCAACAGCAGGTGGCAAGACAATGGATGTATCCTCAATGGAATATAAAGCATATTTGCACACTAAAGCATAGCAAGTTCCATTAGAGGCATATAAATCATCAAGATCAGATTTAGTTGCAAGCAAAATAGGATTTTTCAACTTAATAGGTTGCTGAATTTCAGAATTGAAAACACCCTTTTGCTTAGCATTATTCTTTTTCTCCTGCTCAAATTGTACAATTTCAGTGGGACTCATAGGAAGCAACACAATTTTCTTGCCTTTATGCATTAGAGTATACTTATTAGATCGACCATGGTGAATAGCATCAGTATCAAACTCACAAGGACGTCCCAACAAAAGAGAACAAGCATCCATAGGTACCACATCAAAATCAGCAAAATCATGATAAGAACCAATGGAAAAATATATCCTTGCTGTTTGTGTTACCTTAACCTTAGCATTGTTGTTAAACCATTGAATGTGATAAGGGTGGTGATGCTCCCGTGTGGTCAAGTCAAGCTTCTTGACCACCTCAACATTCACCAAATTATTGCAGCTACCACCATCAATAATGGTATGTACACGGCAGTCCTTGACGACTTGAAACATGTTGAAAAGGTTGTGACGTTGGCGGTTGTCGTCCTCTCGAACCGTGGCACTCAAAGCTCGCTGCACAATCAAAGTCCTATAGTTGTTTATCGCAGATGTACCAAGAACCTCCTCAGCACCATCATCTGAACCTGAAATGTTAGTTGCAATAATATTTTCTTCTTCAATATCAGAAGCACTAACATACCCACGATCAGCAGTGGCAATGATCGCCCGTTTGCTGGGGCAATCTCCTTGCATATGGCCAAGTCTCTGGCAGCGGTGGCACTTGATGTCGGAGCTACGACTTGTCGAAGTGTTGGGTGCAGCAGCCTTTGCTGCAACACCTGGAGGCATCTGGGACTTGCTGTTATCTTGTCCCCGTGATGTAGAAGGTGCGATGCTGCTGCGTACAACACCCGTGGAGGGTGGTGTAGAAGCACGTACGCTCGAGGAGGGCGCTGCTTTAGATGGCACCGGAAATTGTCGTGGCGTGATGGTGTTGTTCCGCCACTGCTGTTGGCGACACTGCACTTCTTTTTTCTGCTAACATAGTAAGTTGAAATAAACGTTGAATAGAATGATATTTCTTGTAGTCAACTATATCCTGGATCTCACACTGCAAACCCCCATAAAGCCTAACAATTTGGTCTTCCTGATACTCAACTACCCCACAACGAAGCATACCTTTCTGCAACTGGACAGTCATGTCACCCTGATCAAAGCGTTGCAATTTCTTAAGAAGATCGCGTCTATATGAAGGAGTAACAAACCTAGCGCGCATCTCTTCTTTTAACGCAGCCCATGTCTGTGGTGCATTACGTGTATTGACAAGTTCATTCCACCAAATTATAGCAAAATCTTTAAACTCACTAGTGGCTTGTCTAACTCTATGTCGCTCAGGAACAAGATGAGAGCTAAATTTTTGTTCTACCGTCATCTCCCAATCCAAGTAAGTCTCAGCATCATAAGATCCATAAAATGTTGTCACACCCGGTTTTTCCGAAGAAACAACCAAGTGAATATCACATGTATGCCAGGATCATTTTCTCATACATGTGATGACAAATAGTGAAGTATCATTTATTACAAGCCAGGTGTCGAATATAAGTAAGTCTTACATAGTAAATGTCTCGATGGACAATAATAAGTTCATCACAAGTAAATAAACTAGCAGCGGAATATTATTCTTTAGAGCTCCATCACAGGCGTTGCCCGGGGGTCTTCATGAACCTAAAAACCTTCCTCGGGTCCAAAGTCTTGGTCATTATACACCACCTCATTATCTTGACCTGAGCAGCAATATAAACCAACAAATATGCAAGGTTGAGTACCTATGGTACTCAGCAAGTGTGGGAAAATTATATCATCCATGGCTAGAACAAGGAGAGGTTGAACTCATGGTTAAAGCACTACGCAATTAATACTATCACCTTAGCTTATTAAGCACCTACATTACTACACAGGTGAAATGATCCCAATCTCCCCTCCCATCATCATAACCAAATAACCATAACATCATTTCCAATGTTAAGCTCCCCGCTTAACATCCACAACTCCCAAAAACCTTCACTCCTCTAATCATGAATAAGTCCAGGCCGCTCTTAACCGTGAGCACGGCTGTCAAGACAGTTTTTGACTCTGCAGAGTTTGTACCACTGTACCCACAAGTAGTGATTTCATCCCCCGTTGCCGGGTGGACTAAAAGAACCTCCATTATGCCAGTGGCTACGTTCCACATTCACACTTCCCAGGTGTGCAGCCAGGAGATCACTACAAAGCCTTTACAAAGGGATTCCCGACGAGCGTGGGCCCACTGAGGTTTCACCCCTAACAGCATACAAGAGGCTCCAACCCCGCTGCAGTGGCCCCCTCTTGAGCCTTGCGGTTCATATGGTAGTCCAGCTGACACCTACTCCCCGCACCATCCAACACACCCATACTACGCCGGGGATACACCTAATTAATTGGCTAAGCTGCCCCATCTCAGCATGTGGTTGGCACTGTAAAGCCGGGTTACATGCTCCATGAACCGGTCCTTAGGATCCAGGCAAGTACTAAACACAAACCCAAGTCTCGTGCACCCAGCACACAACCAAAACATCCAACTTGCCTTGATCCCTACCTCTACATAACTCACAATATCTCATTCAAGAGTATGGTAAAATAAACTGATGATCTCATATCCCAATTATCCCATTCTAAGCATGGCTAAGCATATGCATGTAAATAAATGACATGACAAAATAAATCCCAACCCAAGCTACAAGGAAACAAGGTAATGCAATTCTAGGGAAACTTTCCTAGCATGGGTTTCATATTTCATTTGACAATGCAAATAATTCTATCTACACATCCTAGCATAGGATCAAAGTGGTCAAGGACACTTGCCTCCTTCTTGCTGCTCTTGAAATGGATAGTCCTGGTCTTGGAAATGAATAACTGGTTCTTGAACAGGTTCTACTTCATACCATCACACATAGCAAAAGAAAAACAACAATCCATAAGACATAGTTCACACTTACACTTCATACAAACCACATATTCATATTCATGAAAGTTCTTTACCATTATATGTGTTGTGGTTACTTTATGTGTGTTGAGTTGTGGCTTGCATGCACTTTTAACCATGTGTATATGATTCCTACTTTTGTGTCCACCTTCATACTTACACACTATTTATATGGGTTTACAATAAATTTCTTATATTCAACTACTTCACCTTTTTACTACCAAGTGTGTATGAAAAGTATTATTTTTCCCCACATGTGCCTTCATAATTTCTACCAACCCTAAACTGAACTCTTTGGATTTTAAAAACTCCATTGATCATTTACTAGTTGCTATATTTTTTAGATTTATATTCTTATGCATAATTGTGTATTTTATTATGAAATTAGTAATACATATCATCTAAACAGTATAGGTTCTGGTCCTAAATAATTTAATATCATAATTTGACCTTGGCTTCTGATGTATACTATTTCATAATTATTTTCCCTATTTTTCTATAGCTATTCTTTACTTAAAAATGTGTCCCTATACTAATAAATGTGAATAATAAATGAAACAGATTCATTTCAGCCCAAAAATATACTTTTATCTCACTCCAAAGTTTTCTAAGTACTGAGAAAGTTTTTAATTAATTTTGACAATTATGTTTGTCCCACTTTTTAATTTTTTAAACACTAGTTACATATTCAATTTTCTAAATTAACTACTAAACAGGGTTAAAATAATGAACTCACCCCATTACAGGGTCTATAATATTATTTTCATAATTTCCAGGGGTCTAGCTACACTTATCAGAGGTGTTTTTCCTAATTTCTATTAAGTCCAGGGGCTAAAACTGATTTTTAAATGAATTTACATGATTTTCTGGAGTTCCAGGGGCTAGATCTGAAGTTTCCGGGGCTAGCTCTCAATTCCAGAGAACCCCAGGGGGTAGCACGTAAGAATTCCAGTCTTTATAACGCGGGGCTGACGTGGACCGTCCGATATTAAACCGACGGCTGAGATTATAACATCGAACCGGTACGCGGGGTTTTAAAGTCTACCGTGCGATTTAAAATAAACGGCGCACAAGCTGCCACGTCGCTCTGATCGAGCGCGGGCGGCGCTGCCGGCGGCGCACGGCGGCGGGAAGCGGCGATCTCGCCGGAAAGTTTCGGATCCGCGAGAATTCTACCTAGAACTGTGATCTTATGGCATAGATCGGTAGAGGGGAGGTCAGGGATCTCACCTCGGGGGTTTTCTCGAGCTTGGGGGTCCTGGAAAGTGATCGGCGGCGAGGTCCGAGGCAAAACCACGGCGAAGCTCGTCGGCGCTGTGTTTACACCGTAACTCTCCGAGTTTTCTGCACCTGCAAAGTTCCCCGGAGGCGGTGGATCAAGACCAGCGAGTTAGATCAGAGTTTCCGAGCTTAGATCGGCCAGAATTCACCGGCGAAGTCTCGGTGCTCACCGGAGTAAAAATCGGCGATCGTGTGGGAAAAACTGATCGGAGCTGGGGTTTTTATAGCCGGGGGAGGGCGGTGGGTCTGTTGTGATCGAGTTGGAGTCCTCTGGGTCCAGAATTCGGGCGACGGGACGCGATTTTCCGGTCGGTTGCGATTTCGCGCGCTCGGGGGAAAAGTCCGGGGTCGCGGGGCTCGGGGTTAGGGATGACAGGTGGGTCCTACCCGTCGGTGAGAGGCAGCGCGGCGCGCGCGGGGCGGGCTGCGCGGGAGTAGCTGGGCCGGCTGGCGGGTTTCGGCCCACTGGCCGGTTTTTTTCCCGTTTTCTTTTTTCTTTTTCCATTTCTTTTCTGTTTTGAGTATAATTTGAATTCCAGTTTGAATTTGAATTTTTGCAAAACATGCAACACGTCCAAAAAATTTTAAATTCCCCTCTAAACATGGTTAAGAGTTTTGAATCTAAATTTGGGGTGTTACAGCTCTACCCCCCTTAAAAGAAATCTCGTCCTCGAGATTGGTGTTTCTAAGAAAACAATTCCGGAAATTGTGCCTTGAGCTCATCTTCCCGTTCCCAGGTGGCTTCCTCTTCTGAGTGATGCTTCCACTGCACCTTGCACATCCGGATTCTCTTATTTCTGGTGAGGCGTTCCATTGTCTCCAAAATCTTGTATGGTTGCTCGGCATAAGACAAATCCTCAGCTACCTCCACTTCATTCATAGGTAACACCTCTTCAGGCGTCCTCAGACATTTCTTGAGTTGTGACACATGGAATACATCGTGTACATCCGATAGATGAACCGGTAACTCTAGTTGGTACGCCACTTCGCCTTTTCTTTCCAAAACTTGAAAGGGTCCGATGTATCGAGGTGACAACTTCCCTTTTACCTTGAACCGACGAAGTCCTCTGATAGGGGACACCTTGAGATAAACATAGTCTCCCACGTTGAAAACGAGCTCTCGTCTTCGTACATCAGCATAACTCTTCTGGCGTGTTTGTGCTATCCTCAAGTTGTTGCGAATCTCCCTCACCTTCGCCTCTGCTTCTTGTAGCACTTCTGGACCAAACACTTTACTTTCTCCTGTTTGGTTCCAAAATAGGGGAGTTCTGCACTTCCTTCCATACAAAGCTTCAAACGGTGACATCTTCATACTAGCTTGATAGCTGTTGTTATAGGAAAACTCTGCATACGGTAAGTTCTTGTCCCAACTCCTATTGTTTTTGAGTGCACATGCCCTTAGCATATCTTCAAGGATCTGATTGGTTCTCTCCGTCTGCCCGTCAGTTTGGGGATGATAGGCAGAGCTGAAGTTCAGATGGGTTCCCATGGTTTCATGCAACTTCTGCCAAAACCTCGAGGTGAACTGTGTCCCTCGATCCGACACTATCTTCTTTGGCACTCCATGGTAACACACAATCCTTGACATGTACAATTCTGCCAATTTGGATCCGCTGTAGCTTTCTTTCACAGGAATGAAATGAGCTACCTTGGTTAGCCTATCAATAATGACCCATATTGATTCATACCCGGATTGGGTCCTAGGCAATCCCACGACAAAATCCATGCTGATTTCTTCCCACTTCCATTCAGGTACTTTGAGTGGTTGCAGCAATCCCGCGGGTCGTTGATGTTCTGCTTTCACCAATTGACATGTGTCACATAGGGCAACATGTTCCGCGACATCTCGCTTCATGCCATACCACCAATACCTGCTCTTGAGGTCCTGGTACATCTTCGTACTCCCAGGATGAATGGAATAGTCGGAATCATGAGCCTCCTTTAAAATCAATTCACGGATCTCCTTTACTTCTGGCACACAGATTCTTCTCCCGTGCCACACCGTTCCTTGTTCATCCTCTCTAAAACCAGGAGCTTTATTTTCCTTGATGAGCTGTCTGATCTCTTGTATCTTCCCATCATTCTTTTGGCCCTCGCGTATGTCTTGCTCGAGTGTGGAGTCCACTTCCATGGCGATGGCTTCACCAATATTTACTAGACATAGATTGAGTCTTATAACCTCGTCCTTCAATTCTGCAGGCATGTCCTTCAAACTCAACTTATTGACCTGCACTTTCCGACTCAAAGCATCGGCCACGACGTTTGCTTTCCCAGGATGATAGTTGATGCCCACATCAAAGTCATTGATTAGCTCTAACCATCTCCTTTGTCGGAGATTGAGATCTGGCTGTGTGAATATGTACTTCAAACTCTTATGATCCGTATATATCTCTGTCCTCTTCCCCATCAAATAGTGCCGCCAAATTTTCAACGCGTGTACCACTGCGGCTAGTTCTAGGTCATGTGTAGGATAGTTCTTCTCATGCTTCCGAAACTGCCGGGATGCATATGCCACGACATGTCCTTCTTGCATGAGAACACATCCCAACCCATTTCCAGAGGCATCGCAGTACACTGTGAAATTCTTCTGCATATCTGGCATAACCAGCACTGGGGCTGTTGTCAATCTCTTCTTTAGCTCCTGAAAGCTCGTCTCGCACTGTGGCGTCCAGGTGAATGTGATTCCCTTTTCCAACAGTTTGGTGAGAGGTCTCGAGATCTTGGAGAATCCCTCAATAAACCGTCGATAGTATCCAGCCAATCCCAAAAAGCTTCGAACTTCCCCGACATTTTCAGGGGTCTTCCACTTCTGGATATCCTCGATTTTGGTGGGATCGACGGAGATTCCTCCTTCCAAGATTATATGTCCTAAAAAGGGAACTCTCTTCAGCCAAAACTCACACTTGCTCAACTTGGCATATAGTTGGTGTTCTCTCAGCCTCTGTAACACCAACCTTAGATGTTTCTCATGTTCTTCTTCATCTTTGGAGAAGACGAGAATATCATCTATGAAAACCACCACAAATTTGTCCAGATATTCCATGAATACCTTGTTCATAAGATACATGAAATATGCCGGGGCATTGGTTAGCCCGAAAGGCATGACAGTGTATTCATACAGTCCGTACCGAGATACGAAAGCTGTCTTGGGAATATCAGATTGCCTTATCTTGAGTTGGTGGTATCCCGACCTGAGATCAATTTTCGAGAACACACAAGCTCCCCTCAACTGATCAAACAAGTCTTCAATGCGAGGCAATGGGTACTTGTTCTTGATGGTTACCTCATTTAAGGCACGGTAATCCACGCATAACCTTTGAGTTCCATCTTTCTTAGGCACAAATATCACCGGAGCTCCCCATGGTGAGGAACTAGGGCGAACATACCCCTTCTCCGTTAATTCTCTCAAATGATCCTTGAGCTCTTCTAGCTGCTTGGAGTCCATTCGATAAGGTCTCTTGTATATCGGGGTTGTTCCCGGTACTAGCTCAATTGCGAATTCCACGTCACGGTCGGGAGGCATACCTGGCAATTCCTCCGGAAAAACATCTGGATATTCTTTGATAGTCCTGATTTCCTCAACTTTCACCTCCACTTGATTTAATTTAATGTCCCTCCTAGGCTCGTGTATCGTTATGAAATTTACTCTTGTGCCATTGGGGTGAGTTAGTTCCACCGTTCTAGTCGAACAATGGATGATTCCTTTATGTTTGGTCAACCAATCCATACCCAAAATAATATCTATCCCTTGTGAAGCTATCACTATGAGGTTAGCAGTAAATACTACCCCATTAATGTCTAGGCTCATTTTGGGACACACTTGTCTTGTCCTTATTTCTCCACCTGGAGAATTTACAGCTAGCATATGGTTCATTTGTGTGGTTGCTAGGTCATGCTTCTTAACAAACCCTTGAGCAATGAACGAGTGAGTAGCACCAGAATCAAACAGCAGAGTTGCAAGGTGTAAATTGGCAGGAAACTTACCAACTACCACGTCGGGTGCCTCTTGTGCTTCCTCCATAGTGACATGGTTCACCCGTCCTCTCACTACATTCTGCTGTTGTGGCGGCGCAGGCTTCTTCTTTGGGCATTTATGGGCGTAGTGCCCCACTTCACCACAGCTGAAACATTGCACCCCAATCTTAGATGCTTGGCCTTTGTTGTCTTGGGGTTGGTTCGGGGGTCCTTGCACTGCTGGTCGAGGTGGATATGCGGAGCGAGGCTGCTGCACAAACTGACGTGGCGGCTGTGCAGGTGCTGCGGGAGGCCTGTAGTTTGGGTTGTACCCTCTTGGTGCTGAATAGGGTACCGCAGCACGGCTCGTCTGCCCCGTAGGTTGCTGCATCATACGTGGGCGGGTGTTGCTCCCTGAGGCCTGATGTGACCACCCCGCCTTCCTCTTATTCTCATTTTCCAGGGCCTTTAGCTTCCTTTCCACCACAAACGTTCTGTCCACCATCTTTTGAAAGCTTTCATACTCATTGGAGGACATTGCACACTGCATTTCTGCGGTAAGTCCCTCCACGAAACAATCTTGTTTCTGCTCATCAGTCTCTATGTCTCGTGGAGCATAACGGGACAGTTGAGTAAATTTAGTGAGGTATTCCCTCACCGTCATGTTTCCCTGCTGCAGTCCCAGAAACTCTTTCCTCTTGTTTTTGAGTTCACCTCTTGGGATGTAATGGTTGCGGAAGCTACGCTTGAACTCTTCCCAAGTGATGTTCTCAGGGTCATGATGGGCGGCCACGTAGGCGGTCCACCAATCAGCAGCAGGTCCCTGCAATTGATGAGAGGCAAACAGCACCCTCTCATACCCTTGGTATTGTATTATCCTCATCTTACTTTCAATGGTCTTCAGCCAATCATCTGCCTCCAGAGGTTCAGCTGCACTTGCAAACTTTGGAGGTTGAGTTCCTAGAAACTCACTCAACCTTGGTTGGCGTGGTGCAGCTTGTGGAGGTGGAACTTGATGCAAGTTGGCCACCACTTGAGTCAAGTTCAGGATAAGCTGATTTTGATTCTCCAGCATTTGGTGGAGAGGATCAACTTCTTCACGGCGACCACCCCTGTCCTGGCCTCCAGAAAGATGAGGGTTGCATGCCTCATCGTTGTTGTTGGCGGGGTTGGCAGCACGTCTTTTTCCTCTTCCGGCCATCTGGCAGAATCAACCAATGTCAATTTTGAAATCACTTAGTATCATCTTACTACTTTCATTAGTTTGCACTTTGAAGTGTTGAGGCTTTGTTATACTTTTACGGGGATTCATATCTTACACCAAATAAATGCACTATTATTTCCTGTGGGTTCACACACCAAAGCAAAACAATCTGAAGACGAGGCTGTGGACAATTGCTCATGGCTTCCACAACTCACGTCACACACCAAGCATTATCACACCATTAACTATGTAACGACTCGACTACTCGACCTCTTGCTAGCTAGGGGAAAGACTCTACACTACTCGTCCTCTTGAGCTGGCTCCTCGGGATCTTCCTCCTCATTTCGGCTACCTTCTGACTCCGCTTTGGGTGGGGAGGCTGCTGGTGGAGAAGTGCGACGACGCCTGATCGCTCGGCGATCCGGGGAGTCAGGAGTCCATGGATCACTCACGGTGACACACAGTTCATTCCCATCCCCTCTTTCTCTCGCCTTTAAGCAAGCTCGCAGCAACGCCTCCGTTTCCTTCAGGGTGTCTCGGACATCCTGAAGCTCTTGTTGACACTCCTGCAGTCGAGTGCTGAGCATAGCAGCATCCTCCAAGCACAAGTCCATGTGCTCATGGGAAGTCCCTTGCTGCACCGGTGGGTACTTGTACTCCGTGGTACCACTCTCACGTTGGAGGACATACATGTACTCAGTTTTGTCCAAGTGGCGACGATAGATGTGACTCTGGCAGGTGATGGCCTCCCAGGTGACATCTTTCTCCGCGTCAACTTGTGTTGCTCGACAAGCTGGAGAGTGGTGAATCTTAAGCAGCTGATTCTCGTGTATAATCCTCATCTCCGAACTCCATTCTTCCCTCTTCTCACGGATGGTCCTGGTGGAGTTATAGTGGATGATTAGCTTGCCTGTGTTGCCGGCGGCTTCGAGCATACGTCGAAGACGGCGCAACAAATCTCCTACTGCCAATCCATAGGAAAGGTACGTCACTGGACGACTCTCCTCTCTTTCGGCAAGGGCAACTACGGGAACTCTCCCTCCTGTGGACTTACGAGCGGTGCGAATCCTGCGAACCATCTAAAACAAAAGAATTTAAAATTTGGTTAGATAAATTATCAAATAAAAATCCTATTTTGAATGAAAGTTGGGGTAAGATGAAGAAAATGACTCCTTTAATAACACTTTTCCACCCACACCTTGGAAAATAGTTTTTAAGAAAATAGGACCCTTAAATACGTCCATTTCTACCTAGGTCCACGTTCCTACGGGCAACCTTGGCTCTGATACCACCTCTGTCACACCCGGTTTTTCCGAAGAAACAACCAAGCGAATATCACATGTATGCCAGGATCATTTTCTCATACATGTGATGACAAATAGTGAAGCATCATTTATTACAAGCCAGGTGTCGAATATAAGTAAGTCTTACATAGTAAATGTCTCGATGGACAATAATAAGTTCATCACAAGTAAATAAACTAGCAGCGGAATATTATTCTTTAGAGCTCCATCACAGGCGTTGCCCGGGGGTCTTCATGAACCTAAAAACCTTCCTCGGATCCAAAGTCTTGGTCATTATACACCACCTCATTATCTTGACCTGAGCAGCAATATAAACCAACAAATATGCAAGGTTGAGTACCAATGGTACTCAGCAAGTGTGGGAAAATTATATCATGCATGGCTAGAACAAGGAGAGGTTGAACTCATGGTTAAAGCACTACGCAATTAATACCTATCACCTTAGCTTATTAAGCACCTACATTACTACACAGGTGAAATGGTCCCAATCTCCCCTCCCATCATCATAACCAAATAACCATAACATCATTTCCAATGTTAAGCTCTCCGCTTAACATCCACAACTCCCAAAAACCTTCACTCCTCTAATCATAAATAAGTCCAGGCCGCTCTTAACCGTGAGCACGGCTGTCAAGACAGTTTTTGACTCTGCAGAGTTTGTACCACTGTACCCACAAGTAGTGATTTCATCCCCCGTTGCCGGGTGGACTAAAAGAACCTCCATTATGCCAGTGGCTACGTTCCACATTCACACTTCCCAGGTGTGCAGCCAGGAGATCACTACAAAGCCTTTACAAAGGGATTCTCGACGAGCGTGGGCCCACTGAGGTTTCACCCCTAACAGCATACAAGAGGCTCCAACCCCGCTGCAGTGGCCCCCTCTTGAGCCTTGCGGTTCATATGGTAGTCCAGCTGACACCTACTCCCCGCACCATCCAACACACCCATACTACGCCGGGGATACACCTAATTAATTGGCTAAGCTGCCCCATCTCAGCATGTGGTTGGCACTGTAAAGCCGGGTTACATGCTCCATGAACCGGTCCTTAGGATCCAGGCAAGTACTAAACACAAACCCAAGTCTCGTGCACCCAGCACACAACCAAAACATCCAACTTGCCTTGATCCCTACCTCTACATAACTCACAATATCTCATTCAAGAGTATGGTAAAATAAACTGATGATCTCATATCCCAATTATCCCATTCTAAGCATGGCTAAGCATATGCGTGTAAATAAATGACATGACAAAATAAATCCCAACCCAAGCTACAAGGAAACAAGGTAATGCAATTCTAGGGAAACTTTCCTAGCATGGGTTTCATATTTCATTTGACAATGCAAATAATTCTATCTACACATCCTAGCATAGGATCAAAGTGGTCAAGGACACTTGCCTCCTTCTTGCTGCTCTTGAAATGGATAGTCCTGGTCTTGGAAATGAATAACTGGTTCTTGAACAGGTTCTACTTCATACCATCACACATAGCAAAAGAAAAACAACAATCCATAAGACATAGTTCACACTTACACTTCATACAAACCACATATTCATATTCATGAAAGTTCTTTACCATTATATGTGTTGTGGTTACTTTATGTGTGTTGAGTTGTGGCTTGCATGCACTTTTAACCATGTGTATATGATTCCTACTTTTGTGTCCACCTTCATACTTACACACTATTTATATGGGTTTACAATAAATTTCTTATATTCAACTACTTCACCTTTTTACTACCAAGTGTGTATGAAAAGTATTATTTTTCCCCACATGTGCCTTCATAATTTCTACCAACCCTAAACTGAACTCTTTGGATTTTAAAAACTCCATTGATCATTTACTAGTTGCTATATTTTTTAGATTTATATTCTTATGCATAATTGTGTATTTTATTATGAAATTAGTAATACATATCATCTAAACAGTATAGGTTCTGGTCCTAAATAATTTAATATCATAATTTGACCTTGGCTTCTGATGTATACTATTTCATAATTATTTTCCCTATTTTTCTATAGCTATTCTTTACTTAAAAATGTGTCCCTATACTAATAAATGTGAATAATAAATGAAACAGATTCATTTCAGCCCAAAAATATACTTTTATCTCACTCCAAAGTTTTCTAAGTACTGAGAAAGTTTTTAATTAATTTTGACAATTATGTTTGTCCCACTTTTTAATTTTTTAAACACTAGTTACATATTCAATTTTCTAAATTAACTACTAAACAGGGTTAAAATAATGAACTCACCCCATTACAGGGTCTATAATATTATTTTCATAATTTCCAGGGGTCTAGCTACACTTATCAGAGGTGTTTTTCCTAATTTCTATTAAGTCCAGGGGCTAAAACTGATTTTTAAATGAATTTACATGATTTTCTGGAGTTCCAGGGGCTAGATCTGAAGTTTCCGGGGCTAGCTCTCAATTCCAGAGAACCCCAGGGGGTAGCACGTAAGAATTCCAGTCTTTATAACGCGGGGCTGACGTGGACCGTCCGATATTAAACCGACGGCTGAGATTATAACATCGAACCGGTACGCGGGGTTTTAAAGTCTACCGTGCGATTTAAAATAAACGGCGCACAAGCTGCCACGTCGCTCTGATCGAGCGCGGGCGGCGCTGCCGGCGGCGCACGGCGGCGGGAAGCGGCGATCTCGCCGGAAAGTTTCGGATCCGCGAGAATTCTACCTAGAACTGTGATCTTATGGCATAGATCGGTAGAGGGGAGGTCAGGGATCTCACCTCGGGGGTTTTCTCGAGCTTGGGGGTCCTGGAAAGTGATCGGCGGCGAGGTCCGAGGCAAAACCACGGCGAAGCTCGTCGGCGCTGTGTTTACACCGTAACTCTCCGAGTTTTCTGCACCTGCAAAGTTCTCCGGAGGCGGTGGATCAAGACCAGCGAGTTAGATCAGAGTTTCCGAGCTTAGATCGGCCAGAATTCACCGGCGAAGTCTCGGTGCTCACCGGAGTAAAAATCGGCGATCGTGTGGGAAAAACTGATCGGAACTGGGGTTTTTATAGCCGGGGGAGGGCGGTGGGTCTGTTGTGATCGAGTTGGAGTCCTCTGGGTCCAGAATTCGGGCGACGGGACGCGATTTTCCGGTCGGTTGCGATTTCGCGCGCTCGGGGGAAAAGTCCGGGGTCGCGGGGCTCGGGGTTAGGGATGACAGGTGGGTCCTACCCGTCGGTGAGAGGCAGCGCGGCGCGCGCGGGGCGGGCTGCGCGGGAGTAGCTGGGCCGGCTGGCGGGTTTCGGCCCACTGGCCGGTTTTTTTCCCGTTTTCTTTTTTCTTTTTCCATTTCTTTTCTGTTTTGAGTATAATTTGAATTCCAGTTTGAATTTGAATTTTTGCAAAACATGCAACACGTCCAAAAATTTTTAAATTCCCCTCTAAACATGGTTAAGAGTTTTGAATCTAAATTTGGGGTGTTACAAATGTTGGAATAGAAAACTTAATCTTAGCATAAGGATCATTATCTTATTCAGGAGCATGAGGACTAGGTCTACCTCCCATACCTTGATGATTTCGTCGAGGGCGACGGCACTGCTGTGCATCAACCTCATCGTTATTGAATTCATCCTCTGTGTCGTAGTGAGCATGTGCATCACCATCAAGGATGATAGAGGGTGTAGCTTGTTGGGGAAGACGAGTCTCCACCTCGTCCAACCGTGTGGTCAGACCAGCAACACTTGTATGGAGCCTCTGAAAGGTGGCTGTTGTAGTGGTCTGGTAATTGTTGAAAGCTTCGGTCATTACCCGCATCATGTTCCTTAGTTCCATATGGTACACGCACTTATCATCATCCGGAGGTGTAGAACCAGAGGTCCTATCCATAGGCCTCTTTCCTGTCATTGTTAGTATAAAACAGAAACAAAGATAAAAAGATCGTGAAGAGCCCTATTATTACGCTCTCCAAAGTGGGTGGAAAATTAATCAGTAAGATGCGTCTTACCCCGCTCTTACAAGTTTCTTACCAGCACTGCAGGTGGCCAACGGTGACCGGTGTGAAGCAAGCAGAGAGTGGGTGTGATTGCAAAGGTTACCTGTTCTGCTCGAGAGAAGATGGAGCTTGGAAGACTCAAATGCAGTATATGTATGTGGCACACAAGTTAGTAACAGATAGCAATGCTGAATAAGTGTCCAAATAATTTAACCTAGTTGCTGGCCTAAGAATGTATTAGAACAGTGGTGGCAACAAGCAAGGACAAGGATGAATGATGATGAACAACAAGGATAATATCAGCAAGTATCCAGCACTCACACAGAAATAGCACAACTAGAAAACCCCTTAGCCTACTATTTTTGTCTTGAAGCACTAGTAGAAATCAAAATTGTTTTCTCTTTATTTTTTTGATATTTTTTCTCAACCAGGGGCACAAGAATACAAACAGCACCAAGTATTAGCTCAAACCGATGAAAGATGAGATCGGCACAAATTCAGGAGCGATTGGAAAAACTGGTGCTGGAACTTCGGAGTTCAAAACGAGGGTCTTCTTAATTTTTTTTAATTTTTTTTTGAAAACGTCGTGACCGGCGTAGCTGGTGTATCGTATGTGGACTTTTTCGAGACGTTTCCAGGAAAAAAATGCGCCTCAATCGGAGTTACGAGCGAAAAGTTATGCCCGTTTTAAGGAGGATACCCCGAATCAGGTTTTGGTGGTGGTAGAAACTGCAACAGAAACGAATCGGTGATGGAATTTTTTGTTAGATTGGTTTTTTGTAGATGGCAGCGGATGGAAGAAACAAAACTGAAACAAAACAAATCTAAACCAGCAACCAGACTCAACCTAGGACACGAACTCAGAACTACGGACTCCGAAACTAAATTGTGCAAAAGGTTGAGCGGGGGTTGTAGGTCAGGGAAACTAAAAGATTTTTTTGTGGCTTTTTGTGGACGACAGGACTGAAACAAAATAAATCTAAAGGGCACAAGTATACCTCACGGTGAACCTGGAAATCTGATACCAATTGATAGGAGGATGAGTCCCGATCTTCCGAGAGGTGGGTAAACTTGATTGGGTGGAGATCTCGATGTTGATGATCCAAGGCTCCGAACGAACAAAACCCCGCAATCACTACACCACTGCTCCGTTGGTTATCACCCGTGTCACACGAATGACCTCGCCACGGAGGCTTATCCCTGCAAGTGCAATCAAGAATACAAGCAAGAACAGAGAAGTTGCAATTAAAACTGAATTGATCACGAATTTGGGGTCTCACAACCGATGATCGGCGACACTGTTAAATGACAGATTGTAACTAAGCAAAACCTGACCCTAATATGGTGATGGCTGCTGTAAAAAAAGGAGTTTAGGGGCGTGCAATACCCCTGGACACAACCCTAATGGGCTTCCACACGATACAAGGGCCAGCAGCCCAAAAGGCGGTGGCGCAGCACCGGACAGATTCTGGACGCCCAATTGTTTCACTGATTCCCGTGAACTTAGAAGGAATTTTAAGGTGGGGTTGGTTCCATTGGAATCTTTATGAAATTACGGTTCCAACCATATATAGAACGTCCAAATCCGACTCCGTATGTGTCCGGGACGTCAGTTTTGGTGAAGGCAGCTCCTGGAACCTGAGGTGAAGTCGAAGTCGAGTTGTACTTGGGCTCCTCCTTGGTGTGCACGTCCTATCTCCTCCTCCTTGACTCCTTGGACTCCTTCCAGCCCCTGCTGGTCCCCTCCATTGTTTCTAATCAATAAAACATGCATGGAAACAAGTGTAAGTTCTGAAAAACAATTGATAAGGTTAGAACGTACCTAGAGATCCAATTATCGTGCACGTGCTCTAGTGATCGGTCCTTGCATTGTATGCAAAGGAGAGATGTCCTCATCACATGGGCGTAGTTAGGATAGGAGCTCGCCGTACGCTGAATTCTCCTATAACAACAGCTATCAAGCTAGCTTGAGGATGTCACCTTTTGAAGAATTAAATGATAGACGGTGTAGAACACCGCTGTTTTGGAACGAGACCGGAGAGAACCAAGTGTTTGGACCAGAAGTGCTACAAGAGGCTGAGAAGCAAGTTCAAACTATACGGGAGAACTTGAAGGCTGCTCAGTCACGATAAAAAGGCTATGCGGACAATAGGCGAAGAAGTTGACTTTCGAAGTAGGAGACTTTGTATACCTCAAGGTATCGCCTATCAAAAGCCAACGATGTTTCAACGTCAAAGGCAAGCTAGCATCTTGCTACATCGGGCCATTTAAGATTTTGGACAAGCGAGGAGAAGTAGCCTATCAACTAGAGCTCCCAACGCACCTCTCCGACATACATGACGTGTTTCATGTATCCCAGCTCAAGAAGTGCTTGAGAGTATCGGAGGAGCAAGTACCAATGGATGAAATTGAACTTCAAGAGGACCTGACCTATGCAGAGCACCCTGTCTGAATTTTGGACGTGAAAGAAAGGGTCACAAGGAACGTTGGTGCAAGATACAATGGAGCCATCACACGGAAGCAGAAGCTACATGGGAGCGTGAAGAAGATATCAAGACAGAATTCCCTCATCTATTCTCTACTAACGAATCTCGAGAGCGAGATTCAATTTAAGAGGGGTAGATTTATGACCCCCTCATTTTCGGGTTCTGCATGTATTCATGTTTCATGTAGAAAAACACTTTTAAAATAAATGGAAACATAAAAGAAATAAAAAAGATAGCCAAAAAGAGCAAATTCCAGTTTACAGAGAGCGCCGACGACAACTCCCGCGGTCGCTGGCCACGTGGCGTGTTCGGAGCTCATCTCCGCAAATGGGGAGAGGTCCGCCGCTAAACTGGCTACGTGGCAGTCTCGGGGCTCACTCCCGTAAAGGGGGAGAGGTCTGACCCCGTGGGACACGTGTTGCCCCCGGAGCTAGTCTCTGCGGAAGGAGCTTGGCCAGTCCCGCAGGACACGTGTCGGCTGCGGAGTTATTCACCGCGGAAAAGAGAGGACCAGCCGTGCGGGACACGTGTCGCTCTCGGAGCTCACCTCCGAGAGGTCCGGCCCCGCTAGACACATGTCGCTCTCGGAGCTCACCTCCGAGAGGTCCGGTCCTATTGGACACGTGTCACCTCCGGAGCTCACCTTCGGGAGGTCCGACACTTTCGGACGCATGTCACCTCCGGAGCTCATCTCCGGGAGGTTCGACGCTGATGGACACGTGCCGACCTCGGAGCTCGCCTCCGAGCAAAAAGGAAGTCTGGCGCTGTTAGGACACGTGGCACATCCGGAGCCACCTCCAAAGAAGAGGGGAAGTCCGGAACTGACACGTGGCGTTTGCGGAGCTCGCCTCTGTTGAGAGGGGAGGTCCCGACCCACCAGACACGTGGCGCACGCAGAGCTTGCCTCTGAGAAGGGGGAGGTCTCGCCCACATGACACGCAGCACAATCAGAGCTTGTCTCTGCAGAAAAGGGAGCCCAGGTTCCCGCAGGACACGTGGAGCTTCCGGAGCTCATCACCGCGTAAGAACGCAATTCTGAAGCGGTTTCTCTTCTGTACGCGTGTGAATCCCCGGTACTGAGAAAACCGACACGATTTCCACAATATTACACACCGAATCAATCTAAGATAAGTTGTTAAGATTCAAAAACAATTTGAATAGGACTCTTATTCGAAATCCAAACAGATTAGGACTCTTCTCTTCCCGATTATAAATAGAACTGAAAACCTCTGGCCAAAACCACGAACTTATTTTCCACCTCCTGAGCCGACAACTTAGAGCCCTAGCCCCAGCTCGCCGAGTAAAACCCTTCGCTGGAGTTTGATCACCAGAGAGATTGCCGACGAGCCCAGAGACGATTGCAATCGCCGGAGGAGCCCCGACGATCTGTTTGCTAGGAGGGAGATCCTGAAGAATGTAAGGTAGGTTTCCAATACCACCTTACGATATCATCGTGTTTTATTTGCATCTATTCTTCGATTCCTTTCGAACAGAAGCTTTTTCGTGGACAGATCAGTTGTTGATCGGTTTGATCTAAGTCAAGATCATCGCCACGTCCACAATTGATCTCTACAACTCTGTTCATTGTAAAACCCATGCAAAAATACAAGGACACGTACAACTGATGTAATAAAAATTTGCATCATAGGAATTAGCATGCATATGCATCATCACATCTTGATTAGAGTTTGTGCATGATATTGATTGCTATGAATCTTGTATGTGCGTGATCGCGTATAGAAGGACAAGCTCAGGGAGCTACCTACAACGGACTACTTCAGGAAGAGTTTGAGCAACTGGAACCGCAAGAACAAGGCAAGTGGCCCTTGACCATATTGATCCTATGTTTTGGAAAACTGTTTTGTTTGTGAAAATATGTGTGTGTGTTGAGTCAAACATGATGGGAAACTCTTTCATAGGAGTTTACTAGTTTTGTCAAACCACACTTGTCACCAGAGAAGTTTATGAGTCGGGTATGGTTTTTACTTTTTGCTTCGCTGAGTCCACGGGATTTTGGGAAGCGAGATAGATGTATCTAGCTAACTGCACTCGTAATGATAATGAGAACTTGATGTTGTTGATGAACATGGATCGGAGAGAGATCTAGACAAGCCTGGGTTTGTGAATGAGGTAGCATGAGATGATGGTTTTACTTGCCGTAGATCTAAGGGCCGGTTCATGCTAGCCATGCCAGGATAACAGTGCCACCACAAGGCCAAGTATGGGTGCGGCTTAGTTGAGTAATTAGGTAAGTTGTTAGATTGTTATAGACCGTGGAAGGCGTGGGGAATGGGAGTTGAGTGAGGGCTACCTTGGAAACTGCATGGCATAAGAGGGGGCCCGTGGGTGGGAGAATTGGAGATTCTAGCCTGCCGGTGAAACCTTAGTGAGTCCATACATCTAGTAACCCCTTTGTAAAGGCTATTTTGTGATCTCTTGACCATACACCGACGGTTGTGTACTGGTATAATGGAGGTTCTGCAGTCACCAACGGGTGATGAAATCACAAACTTGTAGGTAAAGTGGTACAAACTCTGCAGAGTCTAAAACTATCATGATAGCCGAGCTTACGATCATGAGCGCCTGGACAACTCACATGATTAGATGGGATGGTTATTGGGAGGTTATGGTTTGGTTATGGTTTTTGTTTTGGGACTGTTGAATCCGGATGAAAAGATTGGTTGCATGACTGTTGAGCTATCGCAACGAAGTTGGTCTCGGTGTGAGACGGAATTGTTATGAGATGAAATGGTAGCGAATACGAGATGGTATTCGTGAGATAGTAGCGAATACGAGAAGGTATTCGTGAGCGAAATTTGAGAAAGATTAATGTCTGGTGGAGACATGGAAAGTGATGAGATATAATGGAAGTATGTTGGTATTTTAATACATGTTGGGATTACATTCACTTAAAGTTAAGTTTTATCGTGGTTTTGAGAAATAACTTTGCTTTTGCAATGAGACTTTTTATACCTTGTTGTGAGCTACATATCATATTTTTCCGCACTTGCTGAGTACATCATTGTACTCAAACTTGCATTATTACTTCATCATCAGCCGCAGGGGAAGAATACTATGAAGACCAAGTGGAGCATTAGGCGTGTAATCTGTCCTCAACCTTGCATGTGGGATGGAGTAGAGATGGGGCTGCTACTGCTTAGATTGCTTCCGCACTAGAATAAAGACTTCCGCTGTTAGATTTAGACTTCCGCTGTTAGCATGAGTCCAAGACTCATGAGACATTGTAATAAACTCTGTTCATTCGTGGTAATATATATTCTGAAATTCAGTTTGTGGATCATATGTGTATGTGTGATGAACATACTGGGCACACATACGCATCAGTTCTTGGTTCCGTGGTTTTCAACATAATTGAGGGTGTCACAGCGTGTCACCTCCGGAGCTCATCTCCGGGAGGTCTATTACTGATGAACACGTGTCGACCTCGGACCTCGTATCTGAGCAGAAAAGAAATCTGGCGCTGTTAGGACACGTGGCACATCCGGAGCCACCTCCTAAGAGAGGGGAGGTCCAGAATTGATACATAGCACCCCTGAAGCCACCTCCGAAGAGAGGGGAGGTCCAGAACTGACACGTGGCATTTGGGAGCTCGCCTCTGTTGAGAGGGGAGGTCCCGACCCACCAAACACGTGGCGCACGCGGAGGTCACCTCTGGAGAGAGGGAGGTCTCGCCCGCCAGGACGCGTGGTGCACGCGGAGCTCGCCTCTGAGGAAGAGCGAGGTCTCGCCCGCCTGACACGCGGCACAACCGGAGCTTGTCTCTGCGGAAAAGGGAGCCCAGGTTTCCGCAGGACACGTGGAGCTTCCAGAGCTCACCGCCGCGAAGGTAACGCGATTCTGAAGTGGTTTTCTTCTCTACGCGTGAGAATCCCCGGTACTGAGGAAACCAACACTATTTCCACAATGTTACCGCACCGAATCAATCTAAGATAAGTTGTTAAGATTCAAAAACCATTTGAATAGGACTCTTATTCGAATTCCGATCAGATTAGGACTCTTCTCTCCGGGTTATAAATAGAACCGAAAACCTTTGGCCGCAACCACGAACTTCTTTTTCCCCTCCGGAGTCGACAACTTAGAGCCCTAGCCCTAGCTCGCCGAGTAAACCTCTTCGCCAGAGTACAACCGCTGGAAGAGACCGCCGACGAGTCTGGATCACGATCGACATCGCCGGAGGAGCCCCAACGATCTGTCTTGCTAGGAGAAGGACCCCAATGCCAAGAAGAACGTAAGATAGGTCTCAAATACCACCTTACGACATCATCGTGTTTTCTTTGCATCTGTTCTTCGATTCTTTTCGAGCAGAAGCTTTTTCGTGGACAGATCACGTGTTGATCGGTGTGATCTAGATCTTGTAATGAGATCATCACCACATCCACAATTGATCCGAATACCTTTGTTCGCCGTAAAAGCAATGCAAGCCATGCAAGAACAAGTATGAACGGATCTAATAAAAACTGCACCATAGGATTAGCATGCATCATCGCATCTTGATTAGAGTTTGTGCATGATATTGATTGCTATGAATCTTGTATGTGCGTGATCGCGTATACAAGGACAAGCTCAGGGAGCTGTCTACGACGAGCTGCAACAACAAGGTTTTGAGATCCAAGAGCAATCGGAACCGCAAGAACAAGGCAAGTGCCCTTTGACCATATTGATCCTATATTTTGGAAAACTGTTTTGTTGCGAAAAGGTGTGAGTGCTTGAGTCAATATGATGGGGAACCCTTTCATATGAGTTTACTAGTTTTGTTAGCCACCCTTGTCATCGGGAAAGTTAATGAGTCGGGTATGGTTTTTGCTTTTATGCTTCGCTGAGTACACGGGATTATGAGAGGCAAGATAGATGTGTCTAGCTAACTGCACTCGTAATGATAATGAGAACTTGATGTTGTTAATGAACATGGATCGGAGGGGGATCTAGGCAAGCCTGAGTTTGTGAATGAGCTAGAATGAGATGGTGGTTACTTGTCGTAGATTTAAGGGCCGGTTCATGCGAGCCATGCCAGGATAACAGTGCCACCACAAGGCTAAGTATAGGTACGGCTTAGCTGAGTAATTAGCTAAGTTACTAGATTGTTATGGACCGTGGAACGCACGGAGAATGGGAGTCGAGTGAGGACTGCCCTGGGAACTGCATGGTAAAAGAGGGGGCCCGTGGGTGGGATAATTGGAGATTCTAGCCTGCCAGTGAAACCTTAGTGAGTCCATACATCTAGTAACCCCTTTGTAAAGGCTATTTTGTGATCTCTTGACCACACACAGACAGTTATGTACTGGTACAATAGAGGTTCTGCAGTCACCGACGGATGACGAATTCACAAACTTGTGAGTAAAGTGGTACAAACTCTGCAGAGTCTAAAACTATCATGATAGCCGAGCTTACGATCATGAGCTCCTAGACAACCCACATGATTAGTTGGGATGGTTTTTGGTTATGGTTTGGTTTTGGGGTCTGTTGAGTCCGGGTGATAAGATTGGTTTCATGACTGTTGAGTCGTGGCAACTAGATTGGTCTCGGTGTGAGACAGAATTGTTTAAGAGATGAAATGGTAGCGAATACGGGATGATATTCGTGAGATGGTAGCGAATACGAGAAGATATTCGTGAGCAAAGTTGAGAAAGATTAATGTCTGGTTGAGACATGGAAAGTGATGAAACATAATAGAGGTATGTTAGTATTTTAATACATGTTGGGATTACATTCACTTTAAGCTAAGTTACTGTTTTATCGTGGTTTGGGGAAATAACTTTGCTTTCTGCAATGAGCCTTTTTATACCTTCCTTGTTGTGAGCTACATATCATATTTTTCCGCACTTGCCCGCGGACCCTTCTCTCTAGAAACATTATCACAATAGCAGCGGCAGGGATTGTCATGAGTTCACCACTCGGAGAGCTCCGAGTATCATCAGACACCCGTACATATCAGTGTACAGTTATTACCTGCAAAACAACTTATGCAGTATCCGTGAGCACGAAGTTCAGCAAGATTTAACCGTCACCCTATTCATTAAACTCTACATGCTGAAAATAGAGGGCTGAATTTAGAACTTTGCACAAAAGATGCACTTGAGCTAAAGGAGAGTCCTTACTTCAAGTTTTAAGCAACTTTTATAGACCTCACGCAATTTACATCGAGACTCCACAATCAAACAAGAAACGTTTTATCTCGATGTCACTTGCCCGAGGTGAAAGTAACTTTAGTGAGCTACCCTAGACTCATACAGACCTTGCGCCATTAACGTCGAGACTCCACAATCAAACAAGAAACGCTTTGCCTCGACGCTACTACCCCAAGGTGGAAATTAAATTTTGTGAAAGTGTTGATCATTCCTCATCTCCATTATGAGGATTACTCACGAAGCATATTAAAGTTTTTCCCAGTTTATTACTATGTCACGACTCAGTGCACAAGTATGCTCACTACCGCGAGCGACAGTGATTGCAATAGAAAACAGCCGGCTGACACGACACGTACGCCCGTACTCGACGTTGAACACAACAACCGTCACTGACGTCGTATGTGGCAATTTTTCACACGACACCCAAATGTCGAACCGGTCCCACCGACTAGAATTAAGCCTCACTACGGCAAACCCTCGTAGAGCCAACTTCTCTATCCTTTCAGCATCTGCATCAGACGGTGAGGTATGCCTCGACACTCAGGTTAGCATGTTACATCGGTTTCCTGGATCCCATATAGCCAATATGCATTCGGTACACATCTCAAACTTGTTCAGCGGGGCCGCACACGAGAACGGGCCTTAATCGACTCAGACATAAACTAGGTTCACAGGACCACGTCCTTGAGCCTTCCACCCACTGCCCGGTCTCCATTCTAAACTATGAGGATCAATTCCCAACTCTTCCAATTGATCCCCCTTAATCCCGGTTCACGAGTAGGAAACTGCCTACTCGAGTTATGCCTCTTTTAATCTACTTTTGTTAATTTGAGATCAGCAGTTATAATCAATTGATAACCTATTCTACATTTTACTCCAGGGTTTTCTGGGTCATGCATTTGGAGTGTCATACCACCTAAACTTAATGCAATAGACTAAATGCTAGACAATATAATAAGGTCATGCCTAGCATTCACTCATCTTCAAATGAAAATCCATTTGATATAGCTGGTCCAATTACAAGGAGTAGAGCTAAACAATTGCAGAAGGAAATTTATTCTCAGGTGAACGCTAACCTTATGTTTAATAATCAGTCTATGTTGAATGAGCCTATGCTTTTGAGTTCTTGTTTCAATGTCCTTAGAAATGATGAAGTGTATGAACCAGCATGGCATCAAGATGGATTCAAACCTCTGGACATATGAACCGAGAAGCCTGTGGTGTGCATGAATAAAATGGTGGGTCATCACCTTAGCATGGGAATGCAACCAGAAGCTAGATGACTGACACATGGTATGAATTCCAAGCATCACTGCGGACAAAATACAAGTAGTTAGATGGTGTTCTATAAGTGGATGGAAGCATCTTCAAGTCTACTTTAGAGCCCATCAAACGGTTCATTATTTGGATGTCTTAATAAGGAGTTATGCTCATTTTAGTAACTGCTGCCAGAAGCTGAAAAGACGCGCGAACCAGCCACGAAATCCACTAGAGCATGCGCATGCAGCCATTTACTCAAAGCTGAACGCCCCTATATATATATATATATATATATATATATATATATATATATATATATATATATATATATATATCTTGTACTAGACAATGAAAAGGACATCTTATTTTTATTGAATTCAGAAAACACAAACTCGTGAAGTTTTGTTTCTGCGTGATTCTTGAGAGGCTTGCAATATTTGTTCTTTCGATTCCTGAGAGAGTTGTAGAACGCCGAACTGCGGTTCACCCAGTTCGTGCCTTTACGTCTATAGGGCGTGATTGCGTGGGCTGTTTCGTCGATACGTGGAAGGGTGGTTGTCTCGGTAGTTCGTCGCGTGGACAGCCTCGCGGTGCGCTGTCTCTTCACCAGGTCACGCAGTGACAATTTATCAAGTTCGCAGATCCTATGAGAAGATCGGGCCACAACAACTTGTTACATGTGCTGCCTAAGCACATGCATGTTATCTGGTATCACAACCTCCGTTCCTCAGTAGGATTATTCTTGCTCTTGGTAGGATAGATTTTTATATACCTACTGTCCACTAATAGCTAAAAAGAAAACCTACAGCCCAAATTCATATGTGCTACTGATTTTGTAGTTTGCTTTATCGAGTTTTAATCCTTTAAGATTTGTCTAGTTGCTGAATTTTTTTCTTTTTCACATCGCTCTAGTCTTTGTTCTAATCATCAAATCGCTTGCTGCATATACCCACCCATCCCACCCTTGTTTTCTACCCCCACAAATTCCCCACCTGAGTTTCTTGTTTTTATGCTGCACCATCCATCTTAGTTGATCCTTATGCGCCCCTTTAGTTGAAAGTTGTGCTGCACTTGTCACAAAGGTTAAAAGAAAAGATGTATATGGGCCCAAAGAAAGACTGAAAACAACAGGTTCTTGCTCAAAAAAAAAGAAGAAAGAAGAAATTAAAGAGAATTGTGTTCAGCACATCCAAAGGGGTTTGGGCAATAATAAGTTTTGGTTGATGCATTTGGTGTTCATCTATCCACTTTCTACATCTTGTTTCTACATCTTTGTGCATCTTTTCCTTTATATTCAACAACTTAGACTTGTGTTTTTGGATTATTATTCGGTTTTGCATCACTACATTTTTCAGCGCATTCCACTTACATATTACCCCACCAAGCTCCACTTAAAACGCACCGTGAGTTGTTGTACCGTCGTCGCTGTTTCAATCACTCTTCCACTTCAAATTGCAGCCCGGTTCTTGCTCTTTTCAGTGAGAGAAAGAACTTGTTTTGTCAGTGGTGAGAGTGTGATTCCACATATATTTTGTCCTATTACTTTCTTCCTTTGTTACTAACATGGCAGGAAATGAAGATTCCCCTTCTTACACTGTTTCTGGTCAAGAAATTCAGGAAATATGTGCACAAATAGAACAATTGATGCAGGGGATGCAAACGCTTCAACGATCACTACAGCAGCAACACGGGGAGCATCCACCTCATGATGATGAACACATTGAGAATGATGATCAACATGTCGGTGGCGGTGGTGGTGGTCGTGGCCGAGGATTCGCTGCTGGTTTTGATAACTTTGCAGGTGGCCGTGGCCGAGGATTTGCTGCTGGTTTTGGTCGTGCACGACGTGTTCCTGTTGGGCATCCTCCTGATTTTGATGCTGAAACATTTTCAAATTATAGTGCTGAACATGGAGGTGATCCTTATGGTCACCGTGGTGCATATGATGATCATGGTGGTGACAACTTTGGCCGTTTTGGAGCTCGTGGTCGTTATGGTGATCACCGTCGATATCATCATGAACGATGTCATAATGATGATGGTTTGGGCAAGGTTAAAGTGTCCATTCCTCCATTTAGCGGCAAGGAGAATGCTGATGATTACTTTGAAAGGGAAACCAAAGTGGAGCAACTATTTGATTTGTATGAATACCCTGCTGAAAAGAAGGCAAAGCTTGCAGCCATTGAGTTTAAAGGCTATGCCATAACTTGGTGGAATCAGATCCGTACTGAATATCAAAGAGTTGGGCATGTTCGTATAACTTGGGAAGACATGAAGAGGGAAATGCGACGTCGTTTTGTTCCTACATATTATTCTCGTGACCTACATTTGAAGCTGAAACGTCTTGTGCAAGGTACTCGTACTATTGATGAATATTTTCAAGAATTGGAAATGTGTTTACTTCGTACAGGGATAACTGAATATGAGGAATCCACAATGGCCCGGTTTATGGTTGGCCTCAATAAATCCATGCTGATAAAGGGGATATGACAAATTACACTTGTCTCACTGAGTTGGTTCATTTTGCAGAGAGGGCTGAACGGCAAGTTGCTACGTCTTACAAATACAATGCTTCATGGCGTCATTCTCAACAGCAAGGGGATGTCACTCCTCAATTCCAACAGCAAGGAGCTGCAACGCCCAAATCCTCATCACGTGGAACAAATAGATCCATTCCACCTTCTTCCAAACAATTGGATGCGAAAGGTAAAGATGTGAGTTCAAATCAGCCCACTTCTTCTACTGCAGCCACTCAACGCAAGACAAGCAAGATTCAGTGTTTTAAGTGTGGTGGTCATGGGCATAAACAAGTTGAATGTCCCAATCGTCGTACTATTATTGCCCTTGTTGATGGTTCTTATGATTCACAAAGTGAAGAGGAGAATGAGTTTACCAATGTATTTGCAGATTTTAATCTTGACACTTGTGAGTATTCAACAGAGGATGGTATATTTGAGCTAGGTCTGAATTGTTTAGCGATTCAACCTATTCCAACTTTTGTTCCCAATGACATGTTACAAGATGTTATTTCTCCATCTTCTGATGAGATTACTAGTGCTGATTTTGATGAGTTGCTTGCTAATTTTCTTGCTTTCGAGCCTTCTACAATGAATACACCATCTCCTTCTTTGGTGGTTAGGAGAGTTCTTTCCACTCAGTTTGTTGCAGCTGAACAAGGACAACGCCATAATTTATTTCAGTCCCGATGCAAAGTGCAAGGCCAAGTGTGCCGTTTTATCATAGATGGTGGAAGCTGCAATAATAGTGTTAGTGCTTTGCTAGTTGAGAAGCTTGGTTTGCAGCCACGTCGCCATCCACATCCGTACCATATGCAATGGCTGAATAATTCCGGGACAGTTAAGGTTTCAGCCATGATTCGTTTGTCATTTTCCATTGGTGGTTATCATGGAGAGGTGGATTGTGATATTGTCCCCATGCAAGCATGCCATTTGCTGCTTGGTCGGCCCTGACAATTTGATATGGACTCGGTGCATTTTGGACGGTCTAACAAATACACTTTCATTCACAATGACAAGAAGGTGGTTCTTGTTCCATTATCTCAGAGGAGATACATACTTCAGATATGGCTCGCAAGAAAAGAGAGGAATCAGACAAAAGAAAATTGAGCGAGACACTCAACCCAAGTAAGAGAGAGAGTTCTAACCCATCCAACCACATAAAGCCTCATGCCAATCCTAAACAGCCACGCCACACTGAGTGTCTCTTTGTGAGTAAGAGTGATTTGAGAGAAGTGAGAGACACCACAGCCCCATTCTTTGTGCTCTTACACAAGGAGGTCCTACTTTCAAATTATGATTTACATTCATCGCTGTCTAGTGTTGTTCTTGATCTCTTACAGGACTTCGAAGATGTTTTTCCCGATAAGATACCAGCTAGACTTCCTCCACTCCGTGGAATTGAGCATCAAATTGATTTGGTACCAGGTGCTTCGCTTCCAAATCGTCCAACCGACCGCACCAATCCTGATGAAAGAAAGGAAATTCAGCGACAGGTAAAAGAGCTTTTGGACAAAGTGTATGTTCGTGAATCCTTATCACCATGTGCAGTTCCCGTTCTTTTAGTCCCCAAAAAAGATGGCTCTTGGCGCATGTGTGTTGATTGTCGTACTATCAATGCTATAACTGTTCGATATCGCCATCCCATTCCACGACTCGATGACATGTTAGATGAATTGAGTGGTTCTATCATTGTCACCAAGATAGATTTGCGTAGTGGTTATCATCAAATCCGAATGAAACTTGGTGATGAATGGAAAACAGCGTTTAAAACTAAATTTGGTCTCTATGAATGACTTGTGATGCCATTTGGCTTGATAAATGCTCCTTCAACTTTTATGCGCTTAATAGATCATGTTTTACGAGCGTTCGTTGGCAAGTTTGTAGTTGTTTATTTTGATGATATTCTGATCTATAGCAAATCATTTGATAAACATCTTGATCATATCCGTCAAGTACTTGCTGTTTTGAGGGGAGAGAAATTGTATGGCAATATTGCTAAGTGCACCTTTTGCACAGACCGTGTTGTTTTCCTTGGCTTTGTTGTTTCCACAAATGGTATTCAGGTTGATAAGAGAAGGTTAAAGCAATAAAGGATTGGCCTACACCGGTAAATGTGAGCCAAGTTCGAAGCTTTCATGGTCTTGCAAGTTTCTATAGGCGTTTTGTTAAAGATTTCAGCACTCTCGCTACACCACTTAACAATCTCACAAAGAAGGATGTTCTATTCAAATGGGGACATGACGAAGACCAAACATTTCAAATGCTGAAAACAAAGCTTTGTGAAGCACCGCTGCTGCAACTTCCTGATTTTGGTAAGACATTTGAGATCGAATGTAATGCAAGTGGTATTGGCATAGGAGGTGTACTGCTGCAAGAAGGTAAACCTGTTGCCTACTTTTCTGAAAAGCTAAATGGTCCACATCTGAATTACTCAGTTTATGACAAGGAGCTTTATGCGTTAGTTCGCGTTTTGGAAGTTTGGTAACATTACTTGTTACCTAAAGAATTTGTAATTCATTCTGATCATGAAGCTTTGAAATATCTTAAAAGTCAAGGCAAGCTAAACCGTCGACATGCTAAATGGATTGAGTTCATTGAAACGTTTCCCTATGTTGTCAAACATAAGCGTGGTAAAGATAATATTGTTGCCGATGCCTTGTCTAGAAGATGTGCGTTGATTACACAACTAGATACAAAAGTGCTTTGTTTGGAATCCATTAAAACACTTTATGCTGCTGATGCTGATTTTAAAGAACCTTTGTCTCGTTGCATTGATGGAAAAGGTTGGGATAAATATTATACGCATGATGGCTTCTTATTTCGAACTAACAAAATATGCATCCCATCTTGCTCGATTCGTCAAGTTCTTTTGCAGGAAGCACATGCAGGTGGACTAGCTGGTCATTTTGGTGTCAAAAAGACATTGGACATGCTCTCTGATCATTTCTTTTGGCCACATATGCGACGTGATGTCCAGCGGCAAGTTGGGTGCTGCATCGTTTGCTTGAAAGCTAAGTCCCGCCTCAATCCCCATGGTTTATATACTCTATTACCTATTCCACATATACCTTAGGAAGATATATCTATGGACTTTGTTCTGGGGTTACCTCGGTCTCAGGGGGGGAGGGATTCTATTTTTGTTGTTGTAGATCGCTTTTCTAAAATGGCACATTTTATCCCCTGTCATAAGAGCGATGATGCTTCACGCGTTGCTGATTTGTTTTTCAGGGAGATTGTTCGTTTACATGGAGTTCCAGACTATTATTTCAGACCTGGATACTAAATTTCTCAGCTACTTTTGAAAGACATTGTTGGCTAAGCTTGGCACAAAATTGTTATTTTTAACCACTTGTCATCCACAAACGGATGGCCAAACTGAAGTTGTCAACCGTACCTTGTCAACCATGTTGCGTGCTGTGTTGAAAAAGAATTTGAAGCTCTGGGAAGACTGCCTTCCACATGTTGAATTTGCTTATAACAGGGCAGTCCATTCCATAACAAACTCTTGTCCATTTGAAATAGTTTATGGGTTTAAACTGCATACTCCCATGGATCTTTTGCCTTTACCATTACAGGAACAAGTTAACTTGGATGCCACAAAAGATCAGACTTTATCAAGCGGTTACATGCGGAGACAAGAAAGAATATTGAGAAGAAATCAGCACAATATGCAAAGCAAGCAAACAAAGGTAAGAAGAAGGTTACATTTCAGCCAGGAGATCTTGTATGGTTGCATCTACGAAAGGATCGCTTTCCCCAACAGCGTAAGAGTAAGTTATCTACTCGGGGTGATGGTCCGTTCAAGGTTCTCCAAAAGATAAATGATAATGCTTACAAAATCGAGCTGCCACCTGAATATTCCAATGTGAGTACAACATTCAATGTCAAAAACTTGCTTCCATTTGTTGGTGAGTCTGAGTCGAGGACGACTCCTTCTCAAGAGGGGGAGGCTAATGAGGTCATGCCTAGCATTCACTCATCTTTAAATGAAAATCCATTTGATATAGCTGGTCCAATTATAAGGAGTAGAGCTAAACAATTGCAGAAGAAAATTCATTCTCAGGTGAACGCTAATCTTATGTTTAATAATCAGTCTATGTTGAATGAGCCTATGCTTGAGTTCTTGTTTCAATGTCCTTAGGAATGATGAAGTGCATGAACCAGCATGGGATCAAGATGGATTCAAACCTCTGGACATCTGAACCGAGAAGCCTATGGTGTGCATGAATAAAATGGTGGTTCATCACCTTAGCATGGGAATGCAACCAAAAGCTAGATGACTGACACATGGTACGAATTCCAAGCATCACTGCAGACAGAATACAAGGAGTTAGACGGTGTTATATAAGTGGATGGAAGCGTCTTCAAGTCTACTTTACAGCCCATCAAACGGTTCATTATTTGGATGTCTTAATAAGGAGTTATGCTCATTTTAGTAACTGCTGTCAGAAGCTGAAAAGACACGCGAACCAGCCACGAAATGCACTAGAGCATGCGCATGCAGCCATTTACTCAAAGCTGAATGCCGCTATCTCTATATATATCTTGTACTAGACAATGAAAAGGACATCTTATTTTTATTGAATTCAGAAAACGCAAACTCGTGGAGTTTTGTTTATGCGTGAGTCTTGAGAGCCTTGCAATATTTGTTCTTTCGATTCCTGAGGGAGTTGTAGAACGCCGAACTGTGGTTCACCCAGTTCGTGCCTTTACATCTATAGGGCGTGATTGCGTGGGCTATTTTGTCGATACGTGGAAGGGTGATTGTCTCGGTAGTTCGTCGCGTGGACAGCCTCGCTGTGCGCTGCCTCTTCACTAGGTCACGCAGCGACAATTTATCAAGTTCGCAGATCCTACGAGAAGATCGGGCCACAATAAGTTGTTACACATGCTGCCTAAGTGCGTGCATATCACAATATAAAGTGAATACAAAATGAAACTTGTAACTTTTGATGCAAACCGGGGCTTGCCTTTGTTTTGCAGGGGACATATATATATGAGGTTCAGTTAGTGAAGACCACTTGAGGCTTGATCAATTATTTTCCTCCTTCCTTGATCTCCACTCCGATGACTTCAAATCCTTCACGTAGATACTACACGTAATAAATATGCATATGGATTCGATTATAAAGAGTTTGCTCACAAGTCCTAATGACAAGTTTAAAAACTGGAACTCTGTTTAAGAATTTAAAATAACACTGATGCTAGTGGTTTAGATTTGGGGTTAAACACTATGATCAAGTGAGATGTGTTGTTCACCCCTTGTGTGATATTCATCTAAATAGGTTGAACAGCACAGTGGTGATCCAGAGCTCCAATGGAGCTGAAAATTTTCTGGTGAGTTCCTTGTCACAAGAAATTACTCTGGACCAAAATTTAGAAATTTTTAATGAGTAGATCACTCAGAACAATTCCCTAAGCATTTTGGAAAAAGGGAATTAATTCTGAATAAACTTGCACCTTCATGTAAATTCAAGTGAACTACACTTTCAAACATAGCTCAGGGAGCATGCATGAATTTTCCTAGGATTTTTGGAGCTAAGAATTTCCTAGAACTGAATTTCCAACTGTCGAAGTGTTCAGTCGACACTTCCCCCGGGCCTGCACTGGGCAGCCCGCGGAGGTTCTTTTTTCGGTGGGGCTAGTCTCTAGCGGAGAGCTTGCGCAGATGGACGAGTTAGTAAGAGCTTGACACGGTGAGTTTTACGTGGTTCAGGCCGCCGGAGCGTAAAACCCTACGTCCACGGCGAGCTATGGAGCTCGCTGTATTTCTTGTTGCTCGGGGCCGGAGGCCTGAGCTTGGGGGTGAGTTACAGCTTGAGAGTGTATGGCTAGCGTATGAGTTGCAAAGTGCGAACCCCTGCTATCGACGCCTACCCGAGCCTTTTATAGTCCAAGACTCGAGCGGCTTACAAGGGGAGCCGGGACCCGACAGGTGGTCCCGGGAAGATTGTCTATTATCTACCGTATCTGCAGTTATGCCGGTAGTTGTCTCTGGCGAAGGCTTCCGAGTCTTCATCTTACCGTCCTGCCCATGCCGCATGTAGTCGTAATGGTTGATGACGGCGCAGGCAGCATGGGATGTCTTGTCGCGGTGTTTATTGGCTGGCAGGTTCTGACACCGCGCGCCAGTCTGTGATGCGACTGGGTGCAACGGCACCTGACAGAAGCGTGCTCCGCGTCTCCGCGTCTTGGGAAGACACGGGCCTTGAATACCTTGTACGGGCAAGGTATGGGGCGTCTTTACGCCCGCTGCCTATCGCTCGGGGCAGGCAGCGTCGTTCTGCTGCCACGTGGCGGGCCCGGAGCCCCTCTCAGAGGAGAGAAGGGTCAGTCCCGCGGGGCACGTGGAGCCTCCGGACCTCTCCCCACGGAGGGAGAGGCTTGGCTTCTGTTGGCTACGTGGCGGGCCCGGAGCTCTCCTCTGAGGAGAGGGAGGTCCGGCCCCGCTGGTCACGCGGTGCCTTCGGACCTCTCTCCCGCGGAGGGGGAGGTCCGGCTTCTGTATGCCACATGGCGGGCCCGGAGCTCTCCTCTGAGGAGAGGGAGGTCCGGCCCCGCCGGACGCGTGGCGCCTTCGGAGCTCTCCCTGCGGAGAAGGGCGAGTTCCTTAGGCATTTTACCCTGTGCACGGGGGTACCCCATATCTCAGGTACCGACAGTAGCCCCCGGGTCCATCTCGGGGGAGGTAGCGAGCCCAAGGTGGGACCTCCGTCTCTTTCAACCCGCGCACTTTCTCTAAGTCCCGAATTGACCGCTGCCAGAGCACGAACGGCCGTGGGGTCGTGGGAGCGTTCGCTCACTTGATGGTTGCTTTTACTGTGGCGGTTCCCAAGACTGCCACTTCTGCATGTCGCGGCGCTTTCTTCGGGAACCGCCGAAGTGCCTTGCCGGCTCATCTTCTCAGGAGACTGACTCCTTGACCCCACCGCTTTAGCTAGGCGGCTTGGGCCCACCCGTCATCGGCACTCGGTCTAGGAACCGAAGCGGTCGCCGACGCGGGGTATCCGAAGAGTTCCGAATCGCTTGGGATTGCACCCGGGAAGGTGTTAAATGAAACCTCCATGTGGGTACATTCCCCTTATAAGGCTTCCAGCCCCTGCGCCTCCCTCAGGTCCCTGCAGTCTTATCTTCTTCCATGGCTCTTAACCCGCCTTATGGGGGAAGAATTGCTCTCGGTTCCCTCCAGCGGTTGCGTCTGCACCAAGCCTGGGACTCAGGGAGCCTGCCTGCCCTGCCCCTGAGGGTGGTAGAGTCTTCAAAGGAACCGCTGAAGCACCGAGGAGAATCCCAGGTGGCAGAGTCTCCAAGAACACCGCTGAATACTGCGGAGAGGACCTCAGGAGCACCCTTGATGACTCCAGCTTTTGCGCAGGTGATGAGGGATGGGGGCTCCAGGGGCACCCTTGACGACACCAGCTTTTGCGCAGGTGATGAGGGAACTTCAGGAGAAGGAAACCGCCGATGCACCATGGAGGATCCCAGACGGTAGAGTCTCCAGGAAGACCGCTGAATACTGTGGAGGGGGCCTCAGGAGCTCCCGTGGTGTCACTGGTTTTTGCGCCGGTGATGAGGGAGGCGATTCCTGCGCTCTGGTCATAGAGCGAGAGAGTTCCGCCAGGGTTGAAGCCTGGTGACGCGGCCGTTGTTGCAACTTCTGGATTCTGGTCGTTTCAGGAGACTCTTGGGACTTGTTTCTTCCTTTTTATCGAGTCTGTAGTCCAGCTCATGGAGCCTCGCATAGTTTGACTCTTTTAAGATATTTGTGACTGTGATGCTTTTTCTCTCCTTCTTGGGCTTGCCTGACTGAGTCCTCAGCTCCGCAAGGTACTCAGAGGCCATCTCCAATCTCGAAGCTTTGCACAGACACCCTCCCCGGGTCCTAACCGTGTTAGGGGCCCCCGGAGGTTTCCGGATCTTGCCCTATGGGGAGCCCCAAATCTGCCTGCCACGTGGCGGGTCCGGAGCTCCTCCTTAAGAGGCGGGAGCTCCGGCCATGCTGGACACGTAGGGCTTTAGGAGCCCTCCCACCGAGGGGGGAGGTCCGGTTTCCGCCTGCCACGTGGCGAGCCCGGAGCCCTCCTCAAGGGAGGTGAGAGTTCCGGGCGTGCTGGACATGTGGGGCCCTCGGGTCCCGCCCCTGCTGAAGGGGCGAGACCCGGTCCTTCCAATCCTAGGCCGAAGTAGTTGGTAGCTCCTTTTCCCCCAGCTTCATGCAGACCCTGTTGCCGCAACCTGGAGGTCCTGCACATAGGTAGAGGAAACGTAATTCTCCTTGGGGGCTCCCCCTCCCTTATCTCATAGTCTTATTTGACTTATAGCCCCTAACCATATGCTTGGTGCTTGGGGACTTGTAGAGAGGGGGAGCTGAGCACATGGCAACCATGCACTGCAAGGGTGATTAAAAAACTCAATTCACAATTTAAATGAGTACAAGGAAAGGGCAAAGTAGAGCAGACTTCTTTTCGTACAACTTTCCACAGGAGGAAGGCAGGCTAAACATGGAGGCCATGACCCACCCCATTAAGAGGGGAAGCAAGACTCTACGCGCTTGGAGTCGGAACCAGGCAAAGCTGAACGTAGTCCTGGACCGTCCCCTGGGGTTTAGCTGCTCCGAGCGCTGCTCCTGGACTCTATGGAGTTTATTACGAAAAGAAAGTACTGTCCTATTTTTGCTCTAGGGGTAGAACTTACGGAGGTGTTCTATGTTCCAAGGGTTCGGGAGCAGGTCCCCATCCTCGGTGGAAAGGCGCACACACCCGGGGCGGCATACTTTCGTGACTCGGAAGGGGCCTTCCCAACTAGGGGAGAGTTTGTGGGCCCCTTTGCGAGAAATATGCGCCGCAACACCAGGTCACCTTCCTGCAGCTCCCGGGCACGCACAGACCTCTGTTGGTAGCGCCGAAGCGCTTGTCTGTACCGCGCGTTACGGAGTGCCGCATGTAATCGGACCTCGTCGACGAGGTCGATTTCTCCACGCCGGAGGTTGTCCTACGTGGCTTCGTCGTAAGCCCGGACACGGTGAGACTTCATGGTGATTTCTGGGGGAAGTATAGCTTCAGCCCCATACACCATGAAGAAGGGTGTCTCCCCGGTGGCCCGGCTCTGGGATGTCCGGTTAGCCCATAGTGTGCTCGGAAGCTCATCTACCCAATTGGCACCATGTTTCTTCAGGCTGGCGAAGGTGCGAGTCTTAAGGCCCCGGAGAATCTCCGCGTTGGCCCTCTCAACTTGCCCATTGCTCCTCGGGTGGGCGACAGAGGCATAGCATACCTGAATACCAAGGTCCTCGCAGTAGTCTTGGAATGCTGCGCTGGTGAACTGGGTCCCGTTGTCGGTGATGATCCTGTTTGGACCCCGAGCCGGCAGACAATAGACTTGATGAATTTTACTGTGGATTGTTTGTTGATGGTGACAACTGGTGTAGCTTCCGGCCACTTGGTGAACTTGTCAATGGCGACATAGAGGTACCGGAATCCCCCGACGGTTCTGGGAAATGGTCCCAGGATGTCCAGCCCCCATACGGCAAACGGCCACGAGGGCGGGATCATCTGTACCGCCTGAGCCGGTGTATGGATCTGCTTGGCGTGGAACTGGCATGCCTTGCAGCTCCCGACCAGCTTGACGGCATCCTGGAGTGCTGTCGGCCAGTAGAAGCCATGCCAGAAGGCTTTACCAACAAGCGTGCGTGAGGAAGAATGACTTCCACATTCGCCTCCATGGATCTCAGCGAGCAAGTCGCAGCCTTCCCCCTGGGTTATGCACCGCAATAGGATGTGGTTGGTGCCACGCCGGTAGAGATCCCCCTCTACCAGCGCGTACCTCTTAGCCATTTGCACAATCCGTTCAGCGGTTGCATGTTCATCAGGGAGGATATTGTCCTTCAAGTAGTCCCGGATCTCCGTGATCCATGCATCGGGTCTGACTTGAGCTTCTGGATCTTGAGCGCTGGGTTGCACGGAGTCCCCAGTGACGCTTACGATCCTTGGCGGCATCCATGGCTATAGGGCCGCCGGGACCGCCAGCTTCGAGGTGCTGGTCAAGCCCCCTTCGCCCGGCTCGGCGGGCCGGGCTGTAGGCCGCAGCAACGTCCTCTCGAAAACTCCTTCGGGCGCAGGGGCTCCGGTGGAAGCCTTCGTTGAAAGGTTGTCGGCTGCGGCATTACCAGCGCGCGGTACGTGGTGCAGGTCCAAAGCGGGGAATTCTTTCTCCAACATCTGTACGTGGAGCAGATACGCAGATAGCTGCGGGTCATTGCAGGAGCATTCGCCCTTGACTTGCTTGATGACCAGTTGGGAGTCGCCCTGTGCCAACAACTGGCGAGCGCCTAAAGACAGGGCTGTCTGCAGGCCAAAGATGAGTGCTTCATACTCCGCCATGTTGTTGGTTGCCTTGAAATTTAGATGCACCATATACCCAAACTGTTCCCCCGATGGCATGAGGAGCAGTACGCCGGCACCGGCCCCCTGCTTTCGCGAGGAGCCGTCGAAGAAGAGTGTCCAGTGGGGTTCGGTGAAGACCGGAGCTTTGGGCTCTGGCTCACCGCCTTCATGGCCCCCTGGGTCAGTCTTCGTTGGTGTCCACTCCGCCACAAAGTCAGCCAGTGCTTGGTTCTTGACTGCATGACGTGGGAGGAAGTCCAGCTCAAACTCCGCCAGCTCCGCCGCCCATTTAGCAATGTTGTCAGTCGCATGGGGGCTGTGAAGAATTGTCTTCAGCGGATACGAGGTGACTACCGAGACCCGGTGGGCCTGGAAGTAATGGCGGAGCTTCCTGGAGGCCACGAGCACCGCATACAGCAGCTTGTGGACTTCTAGGTACCTTGTCTTGGCCTCATGAAGTACTTCACTGATGTAGTAGACAGGCCTCTGTATGGTTCGGACCCTCTCTCTTAGGCTTGGGAGCTCCTCGTCCATTGGCCCCGGCCCGCTGGAGGTGGGTGGACCCACGGGGGCCTCCGGGAACTGGGACCCGGAGGCCCTTAAGCTTTCTTGATCATCCGGGAGCTCCGGGGGGTCTTGAGGGACCTCCGGGAGATCCCAATTGGACCCTGGAGATTTATCTTGGGGGTATGGGAAGCCGTCCTGGGCCTCCGGGAGGTTGACTTGGACCTCCAGGGGGTCCGGGAGACCGTCTTGGCCCTGCGGGGGCCCCTGGCGTCTGTCTTCTGCTACCGGAGCAGGTTGCGAGGGTGAGGGGTCTGGCCGCTCCGTGACAAGTACCATACTCACTACTTCTGTTGTCGCCGCAATGTAGAGCAGCAAGTGCTCCCCGGGCTCAGGGGCTACCATGATAGGTAGGGTCGTCAGAAGTCGCTTCAACTCCTGGAAAGCCTCTTCTGCTTCGTCAGTCCAGGCAAAGGGGCCTGACTTGCGCAGGAGCTTAAAGAAAGGGAGTGCCCGCTCTGCTAGCCTCGGTATAAACCGACTCAGTGCGGCTAGACATCCCGTGAGTCTCTGAACATCCTTGACGCGGACAGGGGGCCGCATCAAGTCGATGGCCTGGATCTTCTCTGGGTTGGCCTCAATCCCTCGGTGCGAGACCAGGAACCCTAAGAGCTTCCCAGAGGACATGCCGAACACACATTTATCTGGGTTCAGCTTGGTGCGCGTAGAGTGCAACTTGTCAAAGACTAGAGCTAGGTTATCTAGTAAGGATAAACCCTGCTTGACCTTGACAACTATGTCATCGACATACACCTCAACTAGGTCTCTTATTAACTCCCCAAAGGTTTTGTGCATCGCCCACACAAAGGTGGGGAGTGCATTCTTTAGGCCGTAAGGCATAGACACATAGCAATAAAGGCCGTCTACTGTGATGAAGGAGGTATGCTCCTCGTCCTCCCTAGACATGGGGATCTGATGGAAACCCGAGTAGGCGTCTAGGAAGCACGGCATATCACAGCCTGACGTTGAGTCTACTATTTGATCTATTCTAGGGAGAGGGAATGGATCTTTGGGACATGCCTTATTGAGACTGGTGTAGTCGATGCACATCCGGAGCTTCCCACCGGCCTTCGGGACAACGACGGGGTTCGCCAACCATCGGGGGTGGTGGACCTCCCGTATGAAGCCAGCGTCCAGCAGCTTCTTGACTTCTTCACGGATGAAGTTTTGCCGCTGGATAGACTGCTTGCGGGGCTTCTGTTGAACCGGCCGGGCGTCGGGGAAGACTTTCAAGTGGTGCTCGATCACCTCCCTGGGGATCCCCGGCATCTGTGACGGCTGCCATGCAAATACGTCGACGTTGTGCCAGAGGAAGGTGACGAGCGCGCCTTCCTATTTGCTATCCAGGCCCCCGGCTACCCGGGTGGTCTGGGTAGCTTCGGCGCCGACTTGGACGACCTTTAAGGAGACGCCGCCCTCGTCGAGAGGTTGCACCCGGGGTGCTGTGGTGGAAGCACGGTGACGTGCGCTCGGGCGGAGCTGGTCCGGCTCCGTATTGCCGGGGGCAGATGCCCCAGCTGTTGCGAGCGCTTGGAGCTTCTCTAGGGCCGACATTGCAGCAGTGCGGTCCCCACGAATCCTGAGAACGCCCGTCGGTGTTGGCATCTTCAGGACGAGGTAGCCGTAGTGGGCTACAGCCATGAACTGGTACAGGGCTGGCCTGCCGATTATGGCGTTGAAGGGGAGGTCTATCTCCGCTACGTCGAACAGAATGTACTCTGTTCGATAGCTGTCCGGAGCCCCGAAGGTCACCGGGAGACTAATGTTGCCGTAGGGGATAACCTGTCCCGGCCCTACCCCTGAGAACGGGCTCGACGGGGTGAGCTTGGCCATCGGGACCTGCAGCTTCTGGAAAGCTGCACGGCTGATGGGGTTCAGCCCAGCCCCTCCATCTACCAAAACGTGGTACATTCTCACGTTGGCGATGGTAGGGGCCACCAGGAGCGGCAGTTGGCCAGCCCCATCCATGTTCCTGGGGCAGTCGGTGGCGCCACTCCCAAGTGCTGCAGAGTCTTGACTGCGCTTCGGGACGAGGGGTCGGCGGACCCGCCGTATATGACGTAGAGCTTCTTCCGACGCTCATCGTCACTGGAGCCGGAGTCCTCATGATTGCGTGCCGCCTTCACGACACGCTGAGACTCCTGGATCTCCTCTGGGTGGTCGATGTTGTCTGGAACATCCACCCCCTGTTCGTCTTCCTTTGGACGGAAGGGCAGGGCATCAGCCCGCTGCCGCTTCCCCTTGCGGAAGCGCTCTGCGAGCCTTCGGATCTCCCGGCACTCGGCAGTAGTGTGGCGACAGCTGCCGTGCACGGGGCACGTATTGTCTTGATCACCTTCTGGGATTGGTGATCTTCGCTGCTTCTTGTCGGGGCGCGGCCCCCGAGCCCCACTGAGCGTCGCTGCAGTGACGACTGGGGCTGCGGTCGGTGATTCTATCTTGCTTCTGCCTCGGTTCTTGGCCTTCCTGCTGCCTCCACAGGGAGTAGGACCAGATCCGGGCAGTCCTCCTGACTCGGAGGGCGGCAGTGAGTGCCAGTTCCGTCCTTCCGCTGCTCTGGCGCACTTGTCTGCCAAACTGAAGAGCTCTGAGGCGTCGCGGACCTCCCTGGTCGCGAGCTTCTCGAGCATCTTTTGTCCCGGACGCCTTGCCGGAACGCCACCACCACAGAAGCATTTTGAATGTGTGGGATGGTGTTCCGCACCTGGGAGAACCGCTGGATGAAAGAGCGCAGCGACTCTCCATGCTGCTGCTGGATGGCGTGGAGGTCGAGTTCCGTGCCAGGCCGGGTGTAGGAACTGCCGAAGTTGGCTATGAACTGTCGGCAAAGCTCTCCCCAGGAAGTGACGGAACCCTGGGGGAGGTTCATGAGCCAAGACCGGGCTGGACCGGTCAAGGCGACAGGGAAGTAATTGGCCATGACGGCTTCATTCCCTCCTGCGGCAAGTACGGCGGTGGAGTAGATTTGGAGGAACTCCGCCGGGTTGACGCTGCCGTCGTACTTCTCGGGCAGTTGCGGCCGAAACTTGTGCGGCCAGTTCGCGAAGCGAAGGAGTGGCGCGAGGGCCGCACACCCTGCTTCTGTCGCCGCAGGTTCTGGTGCCACGAACGCTAGGTTCGCACTGGGCACAGTGTACCCCGGTACGGGCAAGGCTGCACCATAGGCCGGGGGCGCCATATGCAGGACATATGACTGTGGCATATTCTGCACGGCGCAGGCCTGGGGCAGAGATCGCGTGGCGAAGGTCTGCTCTTCAGGCTGGGTCGAGGCCGACTTCATGCTGTTGTCAGCCTCTTGGTGGCGACGCCTTTCTCGGCACCGCTCGAGGTATACCCGGGCATCTTGACCCAGGTGACACCGCTCCAGCTCTGTCCTCAGATCTGTTGATTGGGGGCTGGTAGAGCTGGAGTCTGCCGTCTGCTCGTCATCCAATGGTGCGCGCATCAGCGACATGACCGGTTGGCCAGAGCGTCGTCCCCGCCGAGGTCGAGGGTTTGCGGCGGCGACGACGAGACGGTCTACCTCGTGGATCCACTGCCGGGTCGCTGCCTGAGGCGCGTCCCCAGCGGGTGGATTGTACAGTAGCACTCTCGCTACAGCTAACGCACCCCCATTGGGCACGCCCAGCGCTACTGAAGACTCGAAGCTGGTTGGAGCCTGCATTGCCGGGGTTGGCGCTGCCAGAGCCGGTTGCTGGCTCCCAGCTTGTACCGACACACTCCGTCCCGAGTGTGTCGACATGTACTCCCCCCTGGTCGCGGTCTGCCGCAGAGGCGAGGGGGGAGAGTTTGCCGCTGAAGGAAGCTTGGTCATCTTCGTCGGCGGAAACTCGTCGCACTAGGAGAAAAGCCCCCTACCTGGCGCGCCAAATGTCGAAGTGTTCAGTCGAACTTCCCCCGGGCCTGCACTGGGCAGCCCGCGGAGGTTCTTTTTCGGTGGGGCTAGTCTCTAGCGGAGAGCTTGCGCAGATGGACGAGTTAGTAAGAGCTTGACATGGCGAGTTTTACGTGGTTCAGGCCGCTGGAGCGTAAAACCCTACGTCCACGGTGAGCTATGGAGCTCGCTGTATTTCTTGTTGCTCGGGGCCGGAGGCCTGAGCTTGGGGGTGAGTTACAGCTTGAGAGTGTATGGCTAGCGTATGAGTTGCAAAGTGCGAACCCCTGCTATCGACGCCTACCCGAGCCTTTTATAGTCCAAGACTCGGGCGGCTTACAAGGGGAGCCAGGACCCGACAGGTGGTCCCGGGAAGATTGTCTATTATCTACCGTATCTGCAGTTATGCCGGTAGTTGTCTCTGGCAAAGGCTTCCGAGTCTTCATCTTACCGTCCTGCCCATGCCGCATGTTAGTCGTAGTGGTTGATGACGGCGCAGGCGGCATGGGATGTCTTGTCGCGGTGTTTATTGGCTGGCAGGTTCTGACACCGCGCGCCAGTCTGTGATGCGACTGGGCGCAACGGCACCTGACAGAAGCGTGCTCCGCGTCTCCGCGTCTTGGGAAGACGCGGGCCTTGAATACATTGTACGGGTAAGGTATGGGGCGTCTTAACGCCCGCTGCCTATCGCTCGGGGCAGGCAGCGTCGTTCTGCTGCCACGTGGCGGGCCCGGAGCCCCTCTCAGAGGAGAGAAGGGTCAGTCCCGCGGGGCACGTGGAGCCTCCGGACCTCTCCCCACGGAGGGAGAGGCTCGGCTTCTGTTGGCTACGTGGCGGGCCCGAAGCTCTCCTCTGAAGAGAGGGAGGTCCGGCCCCGCTGGTCACGCGGCGCCTTCGGACCTCTCTCCCGCGGAGGGGGAGGTCCGGCTTCTGTATGCCACGTGGCGGGCCCGGAGCTCTCCTCTGAGGAGAGGGAGGTCCGGCCCCGCCGGACGCGTGGCGCCTTCGGAGCTCTCCCTGCGGAGAAGGGCGAGTTCCTTAGGCATTTTACCCTGTGCGCGGGGTACCCCATATCTCAGGTACCGACACCAACTTTTGGACAATTTCTGAAATTGTTTCTGTATCCATTTGAACAATACAACTCCAAATGAGCAAAACTTTTACAAGAGTCCACTAATGTCCTAAAGAATATTCTGGCAAAATTTGAAGATTTTTGGATGAACCAAACTCCCTCTAAAATTCTTTTGCTGAAAAGATTTAAAGAATTTTCCAGAATTAAATAATGAGTATCATACAAATTAGGTTGCATATTTGGATAGAGCTATTCAATATGAATCCAACCCAATTTGAATCACTAAATTTAGAGCTTCCTAGCAAAAGTTATGAGGTTCTAAAGTTTGGGGGAAATTCTGGAATTCAATTAAACTGGAAAAGTTTAAATTATGTACGTGGGTCCAGGGGGACCACGTGTCACTCGCTGGAGTAAGCCACACAGGGCCACTGGACTCTTTCCGTGCAGCCACAATAGATCCCAGCGTCGCAGCAGATCAGAAATTCAAATCTCTATCGCTGACACGTGGGACCCGCTGGGTCTTCTTCAACCTCCGGCCACCCGCGCCCGCGCGCCGCCGGGCTCGCCGGAACTGAGCCAAACTTTGCCGCCCGGCCGGCTCCCGCGCTCTCCCTCGCCGCTAGGGCCTAATTCCTCACGCTGAACACGATGGGACCATTTCCCCCGACCGGCGGTGGCTCTAACATAGCTGGCGACGGTGCGGCGGCTCGGTACCATTTCGGCGACATCGCCCGGCTAATCTAGCCCGCCAAAAGCTCGGTGAAACGACGCTACAACACCGGTGTATGCTAGGGAAGATCGTCCTGGTGGTGAAACAGCCTGGAGATGGCCCTAACATAGCTTGCACCGTGAGCCCGATCCTCCCCACCATAGCCGCCATCGGAAAATTATGAAATACGCCGGTTACAACTGTTATCAAGCTAGGGTTGAGAAGCCGACTTGGGCGCCGTAAAGTCTAGCTCTGGTGCGTGCAGTTTGGTGGGCTCTAATCAATTAGAAGTATGGAATTTGAAGATTTCATACCCGAGGGTGGTTTTGCACCGGCCGAGAGAAAATTATTAAATACTCCGGCGACGATCAATCACTTGGCCCGAGCTTTGGGGTCGAGCAGCATGGAGTCTTGGTGCGTCCAAAACCACTCTTGCTCGGCCGTGAAAAGCTCTCTGCCGAGCTGTCCACGAGAGCACCTCCACTCGGCTTCTTTCGGCCGCCGCGAAAAACACGAAGCTCTCGGGTTGCTGTGGCTTAGATCGACTGGGAATGGTGCGAGGAGGTCGTGGGGAAATCCCGGGGTGCTGTCTTGCTGGGTTGCCGAGGCTTGCACGCGAATGAAACAGCTCCTGAGCGATCAACCACGACGGCGGCTTCTCTGTTCTTTAGCGTGCGAGAGCGAGGGAACAGGAGGTTTCTCGGTGTTGTGGCGCAGCTGATCATGGCTGGGAGGAGTGAGGATGGAGAGAACAGCTTGCCAGCGCGAGGGAACACATCAGGAGGTGGCTTCCGGTGCCCCTCGGTGTCACACGGCAGGCCCTCTCGGTGGAGTGAAAAACAGAATAGAAAACTTAGGGTGCAAGTCAAATTTGCCCTATGACATGTGGGCCCCACCAGTCAGTGCCCCCTTATCTCTCAAAAGATCTCCAAAGTTTAGCAACTGACCAATTCAAATATTGGGAGTTGAACACTGAGCTGCATTTGGACAGTTGGACAAATTCCATCCAAATTCAAATGTATATTTGCATTCTTTGCACATTTAAATCCTTTTTAGAAAAAATGGGTAGCAAAACTTTTCAAGAATTAATGAAACTTTGCCTACCCACTAATTTGGACCTAAGGAATCCAAATATGCAATTTGATTCTTGTGTTAGCTGCTTCAAACAAGAGTTTGAACACAACAGTTTGAATTATCATTGTGTCATCCCTCATTTGAAATTTGAGTTGAACATTTAGCTCAAACTGTGATTTTTAAACCTTTCCATTGCACCTGAGTACTTAACATTTTGTGGCTTTAATCCACCTAGGATCCAAACATGCAAGTAACCCTAAGTTGGTTTTTAGAAGGATCTCTCATGTGTTATCATATGTGTAAAAAGTTTAAACCAGCCCCCCTTTTCATACACATGACACCAACATTTGTGCAAACTCAAGTTTCTTTGTATTCATACTTTGGGACCTTTACATCCAAGACTCATGAGACTTTGTAATAAACCCTGTTATTCATAGTAATATATATTCTGAATTCAGTTTGTGGAACATATGTATATGTGTGATGAATATCCTGGGCACACATATGCATCAGTTCTCGGTTCCGTGGTTTTCCACAGAATTGAGGGCGTCACAGATTGGTATCAGAGCCACGGTTGTGGGTAGGTTACACGCCTAGATAGAAAACACAAGTTGGTACCAGACACAGATTGGTATCAGATTAGAGAACACAGATTGGTGTCAACCTACCACGGGTTGATCGTAGATCACACAGCCAGATAGGTCACAGAATTAAAGCTGCCATGCCTAGTCACAGATTGGTACAATCCACAGATTGGTGCCAAGCTACCACGGTTGACTGTAGGTCACAAGTCTAGAATGATCACAGATTGGTAGCTGAACCACGATGACTGTAGGACGCAACCCTAGTAACAGATTGATATTAGGAGCTACGCTGACCATAGGATGCAAGTCTAGGATGTATAGATTGGCATTGGAACTACCTTGACATAGGAGGCAAGCCTAGGAAAAGTCATAGTTGGATCACAGATTGGTATCGCCCCAAACCACCTTGACATAGGGTATGTCACAGATTGATATCACCCTAAAACCTTATAGGACTCCCATTGAAAAAGCCTTGAATAGGAGTTGTGTGAGCCTTTGTGATGATTGTTTGTGCTTGTATACTTAGTGTGAGTTGTGGGACGTATCAAACGTTGTCCATATCCACACATAAGTAGAAAGAGGTGTGAGATGCCTCGGCACTTGATTCACATCCTCATATGGGCTGATATATATACAGTTGTAAAGGTCCCAAAAATGTGAATACAAAGAAACATGAGTTTGCACAAATGTCGGTGTCATGTGTATGAAAAAGGGGATTGGTTTAAACTTTTTACACATATGATAACACATGAGAGGTTGTTCAAAAACCAACTTAGGGTTACTTGCATGTTTGGACCCTAGATGGATTAAGACCCCAGAAGTAAAGTACTCAAGTGCAAAGGAAGGGTTTAAAAATCAGATTTGGAACTAAAGGATCAAACCAAATTTAAATGAGGGAGGACACAATGGGAATTCAAAACTGTTGTGTTCAAACTCTTGTTTGCAGCAGCTAACACAAGAATCAAGTTGCATATTTAGGTTTCTTAGGTCCAAATTAGTGGGTAAGCAAAGTTTTATCAACTTTTGAAAAGATTTGCTACCCATTTTTCCAAATGGAGTTAAATGTGCGAGGGGTTCAAATATACATTTGAATTTGGATGAAATTTGTCCAACTATCCAAATGCTGCTCATTATTCAACTCCAAACATTTGAATTGGTCACATGCCAAATTTTGGAAATCTTCTGAGGGCTGAGGAGGGACTGCCTGTGGGGTCCACATGTCATTGGGAGAAGTTCAGTGTGCAAAAGATCTTCAGTCTGGACAGTCCACAGTCTCTGTTTTTCCTCCTCCCCGCGAAGTAACCGCGCCACCGCGACTTCTCAGGTTTTCTCACCGCGCGACACAAGGGCAGACCAGAGCCACCTCTCCCTCACGATAGTCAGCTGACGACCTGCTTCCCCGCTCTTATCACCGCAGCTCGCTCGTCACCCTCTGTTTTCCACTCTCGCGCACAACTGAGGCCTGCCAAGGCCGCTTCAGTTCTTCCCATTGCAAACCGGCGTCGCCTCTCCACTGCGCGAGTGATCCACGGCAAAAGTGAGCGCCAACACGTGCGCTAGCTACCCACCTCGCTACTTCGCTGTGTTGTCGCTTCGTTTGGCCACAATTTGACGATCGCCGCCGAGAACCGAGGCTCACCGGCGGGAAGCCGAAGTTGGTCTCCGTGGACAGCACACCACGGCCGCTTTCACCGCCCGTTCTCTGCACGAAAAAGGTGCGCCTTAACCTCCAGATCGTGTAGCTGCAACCCTCATGGCAATCGATCGATCGAGCGTGGAGAATTTCCGAGATTCCCGAAAGCTAGTACATGCGGGTAGGTGTCGGTCTACCCCGAAATTTGAGTCGCACCGTCCAACCCAGCTCGGGCGAGCTTGCACACACCTTCCTCAACTCCTAGCGGTCCTCCTCGACCAAGAACCGAGTTATATGATCCAGAAATGACCGGGTTCTTGCTGTTTTTCGGGCCGCCATGGAAAAACAGCCCGGGTCACCATGGAGCTCCATGTTGCCGACCTTTTCACGGGGTTTGGCGGCCATTTTCGACACCCTCGAGCTCCCATGGTGCTCTCCGCTCCTTCCCCGACCGTTTTGATGTGGTCTAGCGCATTCCCGACCACACCGGAACCCTAACAGCTGCTGCCACCGTCTGGCACCCTGTTCCAGTGGTCTACGGCCGCCGGCGACACCCGAGCCGAGTTCAGCGTCGCGAGTTAGGATGGGGTGGCGAGTCTGAGGTCAGGAGATGGCCGGGAGAGCTATTCCGGTGATGCTCGCCGGCGAGTGCCGCCGCGGCCCCTGTTTGGCGTGAGGAAGGAGAAGGCCTGCCAGGTGGGACCCACTGGCAGGCGTTTAAACATTTTGGGGATTTTAGTTTCTAGTTTAAACTTTGGAGGGCCACAACTTTGTGTAGGAGAATACAAAAATTGTGAAACAAATTTTGTTGGATTCCTCTAATGGAGTACTATCCAAATATGAAACCCAATTTGTATAAAACTCATTATTTAATTCTGTAAAATTCTTTAAAACTTTTCAGCAAAAGAATTCTTGAGGGAATTTGGTTCATCCAAAAACCCTCAAATTTTGCCAGAATATTCTATAGAATGTTAGTGAACTAGTGTAAAAATTTTAGCTCATTTAGGGTTGATTTGATCAGGGCAATTCAGATTTAAAGTTGCTGTGTTCATTTAAATACAGAAACATTTCCAGAGAATTTCTAAGACTTGGAAATTCAGTTCTGGGCAAATCATAGCTCCAAAAATCTTAGTAAAATTCATGCAAGCTCTATGAACTATAATTGAAATTTTAGTTCACTAAGTTTGGCATGAACATGGGTGTTATCTCAGAATTAATTCTTCCTTGCTTAAGTGCTTGGAAAATTGTTCTGAACAAACCACTCACTGAAAAGTGCTAATTTTTTGTCCAGAGGACTTTCTTGTGACAACGAACTCACATCAAAATTCTCAGCTCCATTGGAGTTCTAGATCACCCCTGTTCTGTTTAACCTTTTAAGGTGATCAATATAGAATAGGGAGAAAACACTTAGCACTTAATCATGTTGCTTAGACCCAAACCTAAACCACTAGCACCAGTGTCATTTTAAATTCTTAAACAGAATTCCAGTTTTAAACTTGTCTTTAGAACTTGTTAGCAAAAGCTTTATAACTAAAATATATGTGCATATTCATTACGTGTAGCATCTACGTGAAGAACTTGAATCATCGGAGTAGAGATCAAAGGAGGGAGGCAAGAGATCAAGCCAAGTGGTCTTCACTAACTGAGTTATATATATTAGTCCCCAGCAAAACAAAAGCAAGCCCCGGTTTGCATCAAAACTTATAAGTTTTTATTTGTATTCACTTTATACGTCCAGCATTTTATTTATTTCATTAAGTCTAGGTGGTATGACACCCCAAATGCATGACCTAGAAAACCCGGGAGTATAATGTATAGTAGTTTATGAATTGCTTAAACTGCTGATCTCAAATTAACAAAAGTGGATTAAAAGAAGCAAAACTCGAGTGGGCAGTTTCCTACTCGTGAAACGGGGTTAAGGGGGATCAATCGGAAGAGTTGGGAATTGATCCTCGTAGTTGGAAATGGAGACCGGGCAGTGGATGGAAGGATCAAGGACGTGGTCCTGTGAACCTAGTCTATGTCTGAGTCGATTAAGACCCGTTCTCGTGTGCGGCCCCGCTGGACAAGTTTGAGATGTGTACTGGATGCATACTGGCAATATGGGACCTAGGAAACTGATGTAACATGTTAATCTGGGTGTCGAGGCATACCTCACCGTCTGATGCCGATGCTGAAAGGATAGAGAAGTCGGCTCTACGAGGGTTTGCCGTAGAGATACTTAATCCCAATCGGTGGGATCGGTTCAACATTTGGGTGTCGTGTGAAAGGTTGCCACGTACGACGTCAGTGACGGTTGCTGTGTGCAACGTCGAGTACGGGCGTACGTGTTGTGTCAGCCGGGTGTTTTTTATTGCAATCACCGTCCCTCGCGGTAGTGAGCATACTTGTACACTGAGTCGTGACGTAGTAATAAACTGGGAAAAGTTAATAATGCTTCGTGAGTAATCCTCATAATGGAGATGAGAAACGATCAACACTTCACTAAATTTAATTTCCACCTTGGGCAAGTAGCGTCGAGGCAAAGCGTTTCTGTTTGATTGTGGAGTCTCGACGTTGATGACGCAAGGTCTGTATGAGTCTAGAGTAGCTCACTAAAGTTACTTTCACCTCGGGCAAGTGACATCGAGATAAAGCGTTTCTTGTTTGATTGTGGAGTCTCGATGTAAATTGTGCGAGGGCTATAAAAGTTGTTTAAAACTGGAAGTAAGAACTCTCCTTTAGCTCAAGAGCATCGTTGGTGTAAACTGCTATATTCAACCCTCTATTTTCAGCATGTAGAGTTTCATGACTAGGGAGACGGTTAAGTCTTGCTGAGCTTCGTGCTCACAGATACTGCATAAATTGTTTTGCAGGTAATAACTGTACGCTGATACGTACTAGTGTCTGATGAGACTCGGAGCTCTCCGAGTGGTGAACTCATGGCAACCCCACCGCTGCTACTGTGATAGTGTTGTTAGCGAGAAGGGTCTGCGGGCTAGACACCTTCTCTGTTGCTTAGCATAGGTATGAGACGTGAGTTGTAATAGTCTTCCGCTGTAGAATATTTTGAGAAGTATTTGAAAAAACATATACCCTTTGTAAGCTTCCGCTTAATTTATGTAATATGATGCTTTATTATTTGTGCTGTTGGGTGCCGCATCGCACGGCACCACCCAATGCGATTCTCGGGCGAGGTGCCCCGTCTCCATGAACCAGGACGACGGGCCCTCACAGCGTGGTATCAGAGCCGCATTGGTAATAGCGTATGGAATGAGGATCGTATTACGAAAAAACTTAGGGTACGGTGAGGAAACGGTATTAGGCCCACATAAGGACTATAGTAGTATAGTTACTTAAAGTGGCAGCACTAACATAATTGTTATAATTCTGAATTTTGATTATGTAACGACGCACCTACGTTCAGGTAAGAATGGTAAGGAACGCCACCGAAAGCGGTTCAATTTCGGCTAGCTCCCCTGACGAGGAAAGTGGTTCAGGGCTAGGTCTCACAGCTTGGTGTGAGATGTTAATATGAAACTCTTGGACTCTTCATGTTCCCGAGTTTATATGAAACGCTGATCCCTAGCGTGGATTAGGCAAGTAAGTGGAGACCCCATCGTGTGGTCAGTAACACGATAATGTGTTCGTCTGGAAATAGCCAGGAGGACATATGCAGCGCTTGCCATCGGCGTGCCTTGCAGGGCAGTAGGTGGTATCCGTTGGATTGATAACATTCCCAACCGTGACGACCCATTCAGGATCTACTCGGGTTCCCCGTCGTGTGGTGTTGAAACACGATCACGTACCTTGAGACGTGACTTAACTCAAGGATGGCCGTATGGAAATGATACAGGCGTTTGTATTTACTTTCAACTATGGAACTGCCTGAAATGAAACAACCTCTGAGTGCACCGCTATTGAGTGTTCTTCTGCAGGTACCAACCATGTACGTATCCCGTGTAGTACACGTGTGCGAGAGACCGTCTTAGTGCCACTGATTAAACGGATATGCCGGTATAATCCGGTTAAGGATTTTCTTTGGTGAGGCTACGCAGTACCGACATGCTTCTTACGATGCATCAACACCGTACTACACTTAATAACTCCTTCCCTATGCAGAAATGATTCATGAGCTAACTTTCAACTAAAACTGGAAGTTTGAAATAAATATTAGTTACTGAACTCTTATTTTGAGCTAAGATTCAAATGAGAGAGGGTTTAGGTTTCAAAGATTTCAAAACAGAGTGCTCTGTTTCTAGCAGGAACTCTTGCTGAATTTTAACAGAGCATAATTCTGAGTATCGTTAACCAATTAAGGTGTATGATACAGTTCTAGAAAGCTTTTCAAGTGCTCTACAACTTTCTTGTAGACTTCCAGAGCAAAATTACACGTTAAGTGGGTGGAAAGTCCAGTTGAAGGCAAACTGTCCAGAACCAGGACAACAGAAAAACCTCTGTAGACCTTTCTGTTTTTACGCCATAACTTCCTGTAGAAAAATCTCTAAGGAGCCTGTGATACACCGTTGGAAAGGTTATGAGATATGCAACATTGTTGTAGTTCAAAGGTTATTCAGATTCTTGTTGTATTTTCATATACAACTGTGATAAAGTCAGCCACATACAAAGGAGATGCTGGCAAATTCTATCCAGAAAGTCTGTCAACTTTGCGACATCATAACTTTTGTTCCAGAAGTGATATGGAGGCATTTGGATACTCGTTGGAAGGATATTGAAGTTAACTTTAACTTTGGTATTCAACATGAGTTATGAAAATGCTTTTAACTGGATCGAAATCTGGTTTGTGTAAGGACCGGTCAATCTGCTTTTAAATCCTTGCTGTTAGCTACATCAGTTTGCGCTTAAATCATTTTGCTTACATGTTAAGATTTCATTATCAGTGTTGCACTACTTTGTTTATGGAATAAATCAAGTGATAGTGTTGAACTAATAATGAACTCGTGCAATTGCAGAATGGTGCGAACTCGTTCCATGGGTGAGGTGGGTGGTTCCAGTGGTGGTGGTGGTGATAACTCTCCACAGCGGGAGCAGCGAGCTCCGCAACCGCAGCCGCCACCAGGACCTTCACCTACGGTCACACTGGCAGACGTTCTGGCTACCATGACGGGTGCAAGCGATGAGCGAACCGACTTGCTCCGCACCCTGGTGATGAATACATCCCGTCAAGGGGGATGTCAAGATGGAGACTTGCGCCAACCTCAACTGAATTCCTATGTTGAGTTCTTGGCAACTCAACCACCGATTTTCATTGAAGCTGAGGATCCTCTGGTGGCGGATAGCTGAATCCGTACCATTGAGTCTAAGTTCGGGTTGCTCCAATGCACCGAACATCAGAAGGTCTTATACGCGGCGGAACAACTTCACGGGTCCGCCAGTGCATGGTGGGCAAATCAACTCGCCTCCCTACCAGATGGACATGATTTTACATGGACAGAATTCCGGAAGGTATTTCGTGCATATCATGTTCCTTTCGGAATAATTCAGCGGAAACTCGAGGAGTTTCTGGTCTTAAAACAAGGAGGGAGGGATGCATACGAGCATTCGCCAGTGTTCAACAAGCTGGCACAGTATGCGCCTCAACATGTGAACACTGAGGCACAAAAGTGTGAATGGTTCTTCCGCAGTCTTAATCCCAAGTTAAAGGAAAGACTTGTTTTAGCTGATCGAAAGAACTTCAACGAATTGATGAGTGCTGCCATCATGGTTGAAGATGCTCAGCGGGAAGTTCAGGCTAAGAAAAGAAAGAACCATATACCACCGGAGAGTAGCAGTAGTGCTCCTCATAAATACAGGGTGGTAGACAGTACCTTGAACTGTCAGCTGATGCAGCCGGCTCGACGACTCCTTAAATATTTGAGTCATGCATCCCAATACTCTGAATTTGGACAGCTGCAACAACGGTATATGCAGCCACATTATTCTGTTCCTCAAGTGCCCTTGCCGCAGCAGAATACAACTAGTATCCGTACTCAGAGCAACCAGGAACCGGCTGAGAAACCGTGCTTCACGTGCGGGTATTTCGGTCACATCAGCAGGAAGTGTCCAGAAAGGATACGCCACAGAGAAACTACACCGGAGCAGGGTATAAATCAACCCCGTGCTCAGCTTCAAGGAACGGCACCAAAATCTGGGTGCATTTACCATACAGCTCTAGAGGATGTGCCGGACGGGGCACCGGTGCTAGCTGGAATGTTCACCCTCAGTGAACTGCCCATATTAATTTTATTTAACTCCGGAGCCACACACAATTTCATCAGCAGGTCATTTGTGTGCAAAGCTGAGCTCTCCACCTCTACACCAAAAGATCACTACCTGATCCGCTCCCCCGGTGGGAATATAGCCGGTAATGAAGTGGTGATCAAAGCACCCTTGTGCTTAGGTGGAAAATTATACCCCACGACCCTCATGTGTTAGAGGGGCAGAAGATCGATGTGATTTTAGGAATGGCGTGGATGAACTACCACGGGGCTGTTCTTGACGTTGGTCCACGGATTGTTAGTTTGGATTCTCCAATCCACGGTCTCCAAACGCTCATAATTGAAGCCGTGGATTTCAAAAATTCAGTGGTGTACCACAGTGTGACCACGAAACTGGCAGATATTCCGGTGGTCCGTGAGTACCCGGATGTGTTTCCCGACGATCTTCCAGGAATGCCACCTAAAAGGGACGTGGTATTCAAGATCGAGTTAGCACCGGGAACCACACCAATATCTCGGAGACCGTACAAAATGTCTCCGAAGGAATTAGCTGAACTGAAAGAACAGCTAAAGGACTTAATGGATAAAGGATTCATCCGACCAAGCTCATCGCCATGGGGCTGTTCAGCCCTCTTTGTGAAGAAAAAGGATGAGTCACTTCGGTTATGTGTGGATTATCGACCGCTGAATGCAGTGACGATCAAAAATAAATATCCACTGCCGCGGATCGATATATTATTTGATCAGTTAGTGGGTGCCAAGGTATTCTCTAAGATATACTTAAGGTCTGGTTATACCGAAGATCAGAGCGGAGGATATACCGAAGACGGCCTTCTCGATTAGATACGGACTCTATGAGTATCTAGTCACGTCTTTCGGGCTAACAAATGCACCCGCCCATTTCATGTATCTCATGAATTCTGTATTCATGCCAGAGTTGGATCAGTTCGTCATGGTTTTCATCGACGACATTCTCGTATACTCCAAATCGGAGGAGGAGCACACCAAACATCTCCACATTGTGCTCCAACGCTTACGGGAACATAAGCTGTATGCTAAATTGAGCAAGTGTGAATTTTGGATCAGCAAGGTACCATTTTTAGGCCACATTATTTCAGCGGAGGGTGTGGCCGTGGATCCAACCAAAATTGAGAAAGTCTTGAAGTGGGAGTCTCCAAAATCGGTTCATCAAATCCACAGTTTTCTAGAACTAGCGGGTTATTACCGGAGGTTTATTCCCAGCTTCTCGAAGGTGGCTAAACCAATGACAGAGTTATTGAAGAAGAGCAGCAAGTATGTGTGGACAGAGGCCTGTGAAGAGGCATTTCAAACTCTAAAGAAATATCTTACAACGGCACCGGTGTTAGCCCAACCGGATACATCAAAGCCATTTGATGTTTATTGTGATGCCTCAGGCATTGGACTTGGCTGTGTCTTAATGCAAGAGAGACGCGTGATCGCGTATGGGTCTCGTCAGCTCCACAACCACGAACAGCACTACCCCACTCATGACCTAGAACTCGCTGCGGTGGTGCTTGCGTTGAAGATGTGGAGGCACTACTTACTTGGGAATTTAGTGTACCTCTACACCGACTATAAGAGTCTCAAATATATATTCACTCAGAAGGATATCAATATGAGGCAGTGGAGATGATTGGAATTGATCAAAGATTATGAGCTCGAGATCCATTACCATCCGGGCAAAGCTAACGTGGTGGCTGATGCACTCAGTCATAAGTCCCACGTTAATAATTTGTCAGTTGTTCCGGATGAGGACGAAGAATCAAGCTTGCGGGTGATTCGGTATGGGGCTTTGTATAATCTTGCTCTTGTGCCTACCATTAGAGAAGAGATTGTACAAGCCCAGAAGAGAGACAAAGGTATGCGGAATATCCGGGCGAGGATTAAAGAGGATAAAATGAAATGTTTCCGGGAAGATGATCAAGGTGTATTATGGTTTAACGGCCGTATCGTGGTACCCCTGAAACTGAGAAAGAAGATCTTTAATGAAGCTCATATGTCCAAGTACTCGATACATCCAGGAAGCAATAAGATGTATCAAGACCTGAAGACAAAATTTTGATGGACTCGGATGAAGCGAGAAATTGCCAAATATGTATCTGAGTGTGATACATGTCGGCGAGTCAAAGCTGACCATATAAAGAAAGCGGGGATGCTGCAACCATTAAGCATTCCGGCATGGAAGTGGGAGGACATCAGCATGGACTTTATTGTCGGGCTACCTCTCACGTCCAGAAAACATGACTCTATTTGGGTGATTGTTGATCGCTTAACAAAATCAGCCCACTTCATCTCAGTGAATACGGGATTCCAGACTAAGCAATATGCGGAGTTGTATCTCTTCAGGATCTTGTGCTTACATGGAATCCCCAAAACCATCGTATCGGACCGAGGTTCAATATTTGTTGCTCGTTTTTGGGAGCAACTACATGAATCTCTGGGAACAAAGTTACTCAGAAGCTCAGCATACCATCCTCAGACTGACGGTCAAACGGAGAGGGTGAATCAAATTTTAGAAGATATGCTGAGAGCATGTGCCATAGATCATGGAAAGAACTGGGATAACCATTTGCCATTAGCAGAGTTCTCCTACAACAATGGTTACCAATTCAGTATTAAAATGGCACCATACGAAGCACTTTATGGCAGGAAGTGCCGCGCACCACTCAATTGGTGTGAATCTGGCGAGAGGGTAATTTTTGGTATTGACCTTGTAAAAGATGCCGAAGAGCGAGTCCAGCTGATTCAAGAAAACCTCAGAGCCGCTCAATCTCGCCAGAAGAGTTATGCGGACCAGCGATGCCGACCCTTGTGTTTTGAAGTCGGAGATCACGTCTATCTCCGAGTATCCTCGATGAAGGGAATTCATCGATTCGGGGTCAAGAGAAAGCTAGCTCCTCGCTTTGTGGGTCCGTTCCTTATTACAGAACGGTGTGGACCGGTGGCCTATCGTCTGAAGCTGCCACCATCTTTATCGGGCGTCCACGACATATTCCATGTCTTACACTTGAGAAAGTGTTTGAAGAGGCCGACGAAGATTCTTTCCGGAGACATGAAGATATTACGACCGGATCTCACCTACACCGAGCAGCCCATCAAGATTATCGACGAGAAGAGCCGGCTCAGTCGAAATCGGACTTTAAAATTTTACAAAGTCCTATGGAGTAATCACACACCAGAAGAAGCGACATGGGAGAGTGAAGATTACATCCACAAGAACTATCCGGAACTTTTATCGTAAATTTTGTAATTACCTTCCGCCTCATCTTTCTTTTGTAATCTCGGGACGAGATTCCCTTTTAAGGGGGGAGGAATGTAAAGGTCCCAAAAATGTGAATACAAAGAAACATGAGTTTGCACAAATGTTGGTGTCATGTGTATAAAAAAGGGGATTGGTTTAAACTTTTTACACATATGATAACACATGAGAGGTTGTTCAAAAACCAACTTAGGGTTACTTGCATGTTTGGACCCTAGGTGGATTAAGACCTCAGAAGTGAAGTACTCAAGTGCAAAGGAAGGGTTTAAAAATCAGATTTGGAACTAAAGGATCAAACCAAATTTAAATGAGGGAGGACACAATGGGAATTCAAAACTGTTGTGTTCAAACTCTTGTTTGCAGCAGCTAACACAAGAATCAAGTTGCATATTTAGGTTCCTTAGGTCCAAATTAGTGGCTAAGAAAAGTTTCATCAACTTTTGAAAAGATTTGCTACCCATTTTTCCAAATGGAGTTAAATGTGCAAGGGGTTCAAATATACATTTGAATTTGGATGAAATTTGTCCAACTATCCAAATGCTGCTCATTATTCAACTCCAAACATTTGAATTGGTCACATACCAAATTTTGGAAATCTTCTGAGGGCTGAGGAGGGACTGCCTGTGGGGCCCACATGTCATTAGGAGAAGTTCAGTGTGCAAAAGATCTTCAGTCTGGGCAGTCCACAGTCTCTGTTTTTCCTCCTCCCCGCGAAGTAACCGCGCCACCGCGACACCTTGGGTTTTCTCACCGCGCGACACAGGGGCAGACCAGAGCCACCTCTCCCTCACGATAGTCGAGCTGGCGACCTGCTTCCCCGCTCTTATCACCGCAGCTCGCTTGTCGTCCTCTGTTTTCCACTCTCGCGCACAACAGAGGCCTGCCGAGGCTGCTTCCGTTCTTCCCGTTGCAAACCGGCGTCGCCCCTCCACTACGCGAGTGATCCACGGCAAAAGTGAGCGCCAACGCGTGCGCTAGCTACCCACCTCGCTATTTCGCTGTGTTGTCGCTTCGTTTGGCCACAATTTGACGATCGCCGCCGAGAACCAAGGCTCACTGGCGGGAAACTAAAGTTGGTCTCCATGGACAGCACACCACGGCCGCTTTCACCGCCCGTTATCTACACAAAAAAGGTGCACCTTAACCTCCAGATCGTGTAGCTGCAACCCTCATGGCAATCGATCGATCGAGCGCGGAGAATTTCCCAGATTCCCGAAAGCTAGTACATGCGGGTAGGTGTCGGTCTACCCCGAAATTTGAGTCGCACTGTCCAAACCAGCTCAGGCGAGCTTGCACACACCTTCCTCAACTCCTAGCGGTCCTCCTCGACCAAGAATCGAGTTATATGGTCCAGAAATGACCGGGTTCTTGCTGTTTTTTGGGCCGCCATGGAAAAACAGCCCGGGTCACCGTGGAGCTCCATGTTGCCGACCTTTTCACGGGGTTTGGCGGCAATTTTCGACACCCTCGAGCTCCCACGGTGTTCTTCGTTCCTTCCCCGACCGTTTTGATGTGGTGTAGCACATTCCCGACCACGTCAGAACCCTATCAGCCGCTGCCACCGTCGGGCACCCTATTCTGGTGGTCTACGGCCGCCGGCGACACCCGAGCAGAGTTCAGCGTCGCGAGTTAGGGTGGGGCGGCGAGTCTGAGGTCAGAAGATGGCCGGGAAAGCTATTCCGGCGACGCTCGCCGGGGGGCGCCGCCGCGGCCCCTGTTTGGCGCGAGGAAGGAGAAGGCCTGCCGGGTGGGACCCACTGGCAGGCGTTTAAACATTTTGGGGATTTCAGTTTCTAGTTTAAACTTTGGAGGGCCACAACTTTGTGTAGGAGAATCCAAAAATTTTGAAACAAATTTTGTTGGATTTATCTAATGGAGTACTATCCAAATATGAAACCCAAAATTTGTATGAAACTCATTATTTAATTCTGGATAATTCTTTAAGGCTTTTCAGTAAAAGAATTCTTGAGGGAATTTGATTCATCCAAAAACCCTTAAATTTTGCCAGAATATTCTTTAGAATTTTAGTGAACTACTGTAAAAATATCAGCTCATTTGGGGTTGATTTGATCAGGGCAATACAGATTTAAAGTTGCTGTGTTCACTTAAATACAGAAACATTTCCAGAGAATTTCCAAAATTTGGAAATTCAGTTCTGGGCAAATCCTAGCTCAAAAAATCTTAGGAAAATTCATGCAAGCTCTATGAACTATAATTGAAATTGTAGTTCACTAAGTTTGGCATGAACATGGGTGTATCTCAGAATTAATTCTTCCTTGCTTAAGTGCTTGGAAAATTGTTCTGAACAAACCACTCAATGAAAAGTGCTAATTTTTGGTCCAGAGGACTTTCTTGTGACAAGAAACTCACATGAAAATTCTCAGCTCCATTGAAGCTCTGGATCACCCCTGTTCTGTTTAACCTTTTAAGGTGATCAATATAGAAGAGGGAGAAAATACTTAGCACTTAATCATGTTGCTTAGACCCAAACCTAAACCACTAGGACCAGTGTCATTTTGAATTCTTAAACAGAGTTCTAGTTTTAAACTTGTATTTAGAACTTGTTAGCAAAAGCTTTATAACTAAAACATATGTGCATATTCATTATGTGTAGCATCTACTTGAAGAACTTGAAGTCATCGGAGTAGAGATCAAAGGAAGGAGGCAAGAGATCAAGCCAAGTGGTCTTCACTAACTGAGTTATATATATTAGTTCCCTACAAAACAAAGGCAAGCCCCAGTTTGCATCAAAACTTACAAGTTTTTATTTGTATTCACTTTATACGTCCAGCATTTTATTTATTGCATTAAGTCTAGGTGGTATGACACCCCAAACGCATGACCCCGAAAACCCGAGAGTATAATGTAGAGTAGTTTATGAATTGCTTATAACTGCTGATCTCAAATTAACAAAAGTGGATTAAAAGAAGCAAAACTCGAGTGGGCAGTTTCCTACTCGTGAAACGGGGTTAAGGGGGATCAATCGGAAGACATGGGAATTGATCCTCGTAGTTGGGAATGGAGACCGGGCAGTGGATGGAAGGATCAAGGACGTGGTCCTGTGAATCTAGTCTATGTTTGAGTCGATTAAGTCCCGTTCTCGTGTGAGGCCCCACTGGACAAGTTTGAGATGTGTACCGTATGCATACTAGCAATATAGGATCCAGGAAATCGATGTAACATGTTAACCTGGGTGTTGAGGCATACCTCACCGTCTGATGCCGATGCTGAAAGGATAGAGAAGTCGACTCTACGAGGGTTTGCCGTAGAGAGTCTTAATCCCAGTCGGTGGGACCGGTTCGACATTTGAGTGTCGTGTGAAAGGTTGCCACGTACGACGTTAGTGACGGTTGCTGTGTGCAACGTCAAGTACGGGCGTACGTATCGTGTCAGCCGGGTGTTTTTGATTGCAATCACGGTCGCTCGCGGTAGTGAGCATACTTGTACACTGAGTCGTGACGTAGTAATAAACTGGGAAAATTTAATAATGCTTCGTGAGTAATCCTCATAATGGAGATGAGGAACGATCAACACTTCACTAAATTTAATTTCCACCTTGGGCTAGTAGTGTCGAGGCAAAGCGTTTCTGTTTGATTGTGGAGTCTCGACGTTGATGGTGCAAGGTCCGTATGAGTCTAGGGTAGCTCACTAAAGTTACTTTCACCTCGGGCAAGCGACATCGAGATAAAGCATTTCTTGTTTGATTGTGGAGTCTCGATGTAAATTGCGCAAGGGCTATAAAAGTTGTTTAAAACTGGAAGTAAGAACTCTCCTTTAGCTCAAGAGCATCGTTTGTGTAAACTGTTACATTCAGCCCTCTATTTTCAGCATGTAGAGTTTCATGACTAGGGAGACGGTTAAGTCTTGCTGAGCTTCGTGCTCACAGATACTGCATAAGTTGTTTTGCAGGTAATAACTGTACGCTGATACGTACGGGTGTCCGATGAGACTCGGAGCTCTCCAAGTGGTGAACTCATGGCAACCCCTGCAACTGCTACTGTGATAGTGTTGCTAGCGAGAAGGGTCTGCGGGCTGGACACCTTCTCTGTTGCTTAGCATAGGTATGAGACGTGAGTTGTAATAGTCTTCCGCTGTAGAATATTTTGAGAAGTATTTGAAAAAAATATACCCTTTGTAAGCTTCCGCTTGATTTATGTAATATGATGCTTTCTTATGTGTGTTGTTGGGTGCCGCATCGCACAGCACCACCCAATGCGATTCCCGGGCGAGGTGCCCCGTCTCCGTGAACCGGGACGACGGGCCCTCACAACAGTCCGATCCACCTTGATGCATATAGATAAGGAGGGATCTATCTAACCTTCTAACCTCTATTCTATTTCGTTCGCTCTCACAGACGGTGAGAGGAAACGCCGTCCGCCAAGGAAGGAACGTCCGTGGCAACCAATAGGATGACCACGATGAAGTTCCCATTAACCCCAGAGCTGGTGAAAACAACCTGGAACGGTTGATGGTCATGCAGAATCAGCTTATGCAGACCATGATCTAAACTTTGGGTCAACTGCAGGCCAACAACAACAACCCTGTTCCGGCACCACCGCCACCACCACCGCCACCAACGCCGGCTCATAACAGGCTGGGAGAGTTCATGAGGACTCGACCACCTACCTTTGCTCAAGCTAATGACCCCATGGAGGCCGACGATTGGTTGAATTCCATGGAGAAGAAGCTTGCCATAGTTCAGTGCAACGACAGAGAGAAAGTTCTCTTTGCGTCGTACCAACTTATGGGAGCTGCCGCCGACTGGTGGGATGCCCTTTGCAATGCTCATGTCGACCCGGAGACGATCACTTGGACTGAGTTCAAGGAGAGTTTCCGATCTCATTACATCCCTGCTGGTGTAATGATGCTTAAGAGACAAGAGTTCGAAGGTCTCCGCCAAGGACAGAAAAGTGTGAATGAGTACCTCAACAAGTTCACAAACAACTGTCCTGGTATGCCCCTGAAGATGTCAACTCGGACCAACGGAAGTAGTACCTGTTCATGAGAGGGTTGAACAATGAGATCCAGGTTCAGCTCCTCAACAATGACTACGCGAGCTTCCAGAAGCTGGTTGATAAGGCTATCGTGGTTGAAACCAAGATCTGAGAGATCGAGCGAGAGGGCAAAAGAAGGATGCCGTATCAGCCACAAGGGAGCAACGTACGACCTCGGTACATACCCCCAGCTGCACCACAGTAACAGATTGGTATTAAAAGCCACACTGACCATAGGATGCAAGCCTAGGATGCATAGATTGGCATTGAAACTATCTTGACATAGGATGCAAGTCTAGGAGAAGCCATAGCCGGATCACAAATTGGTATCACCCCAAATCACTTTGACACAGGGTGAAGTCACAGATTGATATCACCCTAAACCCCATAGGACTCCCATCGAAAAAGCCTTGAATATGAGTTGTGTGAGCCTTTATGATGATTGCTTGTGCTTGTGTGCTTAGTGTGAGTTGTGGGACGTCTCAAGCATTGTCCATATCAACACATAAGTAGAAAGAGGTGTGAGATGCCTCGGCACTTGTTCACATCCTCATATGGGCTAATATATATATATATATATATATATATATATATATATATATATATATATATATATATAGTTCAATCCACCTTGATGCATATAGTTAGTGGGATCCTTCTAACTTCTATTCTATTCCATTCTCTCTAATAGATGGTGAGAGGAAACGTCGGCTGCCAACGAAGGAACGTCCGTGGCAACCAAGAGGATGGCCACGACAAAGTTCTTGTTAACCCCGGAGCTGGTGAAAACAACCTGAAATGGTTGGTGACCATGCAGAATCAGCTCATGCAGACCATGATCCAAACTTTGGGTCAGCTGCAGGCCAATAACAACAACCCTGTTTTGGCACCACCGCCACCACCGCTACCACCGCCGGCTCATAACAGGCTGGGAGAGTTCATGAGGACTCGACCACCTACTTTCTCACAAGCTAATGACCCCATGGAGACCGAAGACTGGTTGAAGTCCATGGAAAAGAAGCTTGCCATAGTTCAGTGCAACGACAGAGAGAAGGTTCTCTTTGCGTGCACCAACTCATGGGAGCTGCCGCTGACTGGTGGGATGCCCTTTATAACGCTCACGTCGACCCAGAGACGATCACTTGGACTGAGTTCAAGGAGAGTTTCCGATCTCATTACATCCCTGCTGGTGTAATGATGCTCAAAAGGCAGGAGTTTAAGGGTCTCCGCTAAGGACAGAAGAGCGTGAATGAGTACCTCAACAAGTTCACGCAGCTTTCATGATATGCCCCCGAAGATGTCAACTCAGACCAACGGCAGCAGTACCTGTTCATGAGAGGGTTGAACAATGAGATCCAGGTTCAGCTCCTCAACAATGACTACGCGAGCTTCCAGAAGTTGGTTGACAAGGCTATAGTGGTTGAAAGCAAGATCCGAGAGATCGAGTGAGAGGGCAAAAGAAAGATGTCGTACCAACCACAAGTGAGCAACGTACGCCCCCGGTACATGCCCTCAGCTGCACCGCAGTACGGATCACCCGCTCCTGCATACCGCCCTAATCAGCCACCACAGCAACGACCCGTTGCACAAGCACCTCGTGTGCCTTTGCCTCCTGCGCCCCGTCCCAACGTGGGTGCTCCTGTTCAAAACCCCCGCTCCAACGTACCTGCTGCTGTGGGCAACAGGGCATATTTTTCATGCGGGGAACGGGACACTTTGCGAGCCAGTGCCCGAGGAGAGGTCCTGGACAGCAAGGCAACGTCCCTAAGCCAAACCCACGGCTGAACGGAGGAGCCAACCAAGGCAACCGTGGACAGCAGAACTACGCTCGCGGCAACATGAATCATGTCTCTGCTGAGGAAGCACAACAGGCTGAGTACATCGTGATTGGTATGTTCTTTGCCAACTCCAATCCAGCCACCATCTTATTTGATTCTGGAGCATCACATTCCTTCATATCATCCAAGTATGTTGCCAAGTATAATCTACCCATATCACACTTGAGCTATACTATGTTGGTTAATTCTCCCGATGGAGAGATATGGACTAATATAGTATGTACAAAAGTAAACCTTAAAATAAGGGGGGTAGACTTCCTTGCCAACCTCATTGTCTTGGATTCCCATGGGCTCGACATAATACTCGGAATGGATTGGCTAAGTAAGCACAACGGGGCAATTCAATGTGCTGAAAGGAGCGTGCAGTTGACCAACGAGCACGGTACCTGTATCGAGTTTGAGTCAGCCCAACCGTCAACCGAGAAGGCCACGTTGAACCACGTTGAAGAAGCAACCCTGGACAGCATTCCGGTGGTTCAAGAGTTTTCGGACGTGTTCCCAGAAGAACTTCCTGGTATGCCACCTGACCGGGATATCGAGTTTTTCATTGACCTAGTACCCGGAACTGCACCTATAGCAAATAGACCATATAGGATGCCCGTCAATGAACTAGTGGAGCTCAAGAAGCAAACCCAGGAGCAGCAAGAGAAGGGTTTCATACGTCCAAGCTCGTCACCATGGGGAGCCCCCGTGCTCTTTATGGACAAGAAGGATGGAACCCAAAGGATGTGCGTGGACTATAGGTCTCTCAATGAGGTGACAATCAAGAACAAGTACCCTCTGCCTCGTATAGAGGACCTGTTTGACCAAATGAAGGGAGCCCGAGTCTTCTCCAAGATTGATCTTCGGTCGGGATATTTCCAGCTGAAGATTAAGCCCTCCGATATACCTAAGACTGCATTTCGAACACGGTATGGTTCGTATGAATATACCGTGATGTCTTTTGGATTAACGAATGCACCTGCATACTTCATGTACCTCATGAACAAGGTTTTCATGGAGTACTTGGATAAGTTCATCGTGGTTTTCATTAACGATATCATGGTGTATTCGAAAGGTGAGGAGGAACATGAAGAACACTTGAGATTGACATTACAGAAGCTGCGAGAGCATCAGCTGTATGCCAAGTTCAGCAAATGTCAATTTTGGCTAAAGGAGATATCGTTCCTAGGTCACATCATCTCCGAGGAAAGAGTATCGGTTGATCCAGGAAAAGTGGGAGATGTTCTAAAGTGGAACCAACCCTAAAACGTGAGGGATATTTAGAGTTTTCTTGGGATGGCTGGATACTATCGAAAGTTTATCAAGGACTTCTCTAAGATAGCAAAGCCTATGACGGAGTTGCTAACAAAGTGAAAAGCCTTCCAATGGACACCAGTGTGCCAAGAAAGCTTTGAGGAGCTCAAGAAAAGGCTAACCACAGCGCCGGTTTTGGTATTACCGGACGTGAGCAAAAGCTTTGACATATATTGTGACGCATCCAAACAAGGGCTTGGATGTGTGCTCATGCAAGAAGGACAAGTGGTAGCCTATGCGTCGAGACAACTCAAGAAACACGAGCTCAATTACCCCACACAGACTTAGAGCTAGCAGCCGTGGTGCATGCATTGAAGATTTGGAGATATTATATCCTTGGTCAAAGATGTGAGATCTATATGGATCATAAGAGCCTCAAGTACATATTCACTCAAACGGATTTGAATTTGAGGCATCGTCGATGGTTGGAGCTCATCAAGGATTATGATGTTGGAATCAACTATCACCCTAGAAAGGCCAATGTAGTAGCCGATGCATTGAGCCGAAATGGAGCATGTCATCAACTTACGGTTCGGAAGCTACCACCCGAGCTACGAAAGGAGTTCGAACGGTTACATCTCAGATTCTTGAACGAGATGGAAGTGATGGAACTCCAATCTTCATTGGAACAAGAGATAAGAGACGACCAAGCTACGGATGAGGAGATCAAGGAGATCAAGATAAGAATCTGACAAGAAATAGAGAAGGACTTCAAGGAAGATGAAAAGGGTACACTTTGGCTAGGAAAAAAGATTTGTGTGTCTAACATGAAGCACATCCGCAACACGCTATTAAAAGAGGCATATGACTCACTTTATTCCATACATCCCGGAAGTACCAAGATGTACAAGGACCTGAAGACTTATTACTGGTGGGATGGTACGGAAAGGGACATAGCCGAATATGTTGTCCTATACGACACCTGCCAACGGGTGAAGGCCGAACATCAAAAACCCGCTGGACTGTTGCAGCCCTTAAAGGTACCCAAGTGGAAACAGGAAGATATCAGTATGGATTTCATCATCGAATTGCCACGTACTCGATCGGGTTATGACTCAATCTGGGTTATCGTGGACCGATTGATGAAAACAGCTCATTTTCTTCCTGTTAAGACCGTGTACCATATTGCACAACTAGCCGAGCGGTACATGGAGCAAATCGTGTGCCGCCATGGAGTCTCGAAGAGGATAGTCTCAGATCGGGGTTCTCAGTTTACCTCTAGATTATGGAGGAAGCTGCAGAAAGCTATGGGTACACGACGGGATTTTAGCTCCGCCTACCACACACAAACCGATGGTCAAAACCGAAAGGACAAACCAAATTTTGGAGGACATGTTGATAGCTTGCGCCTTGAAACATGCGCGTAGTTGGGTTAGGAGTTTACCATACGCTGAATTCTCCTATAACAACAGCTACCAAGCTAGATTGAAGATGTCGCCTTTCGAAGCATTGTACGGTAGACGGTGTAGAACGCCGCTGTTTTGGAACGAGACCGGAGAGAATCAAGTGTTTGGACCCGAATTGCTATAAGAGGCTGAGAAGCAAGTACAAACAATACGGGAGAACTTGAAGGCTGCTCAGTCACGCCAAAAGGGATATGCGGCAATAGGTGAAAAAAGTTAACTTTCAAAATAGGAGACTTCGTATACCTTAACGTATCGCCTATCCATGGCCAATGACGTTTTAACGTCAAAGGCAAGTTAGCACCTCGCTACATCGGACCCTTCAAAATTTTGGACAAGTGAGGGGAAGTAGCCTATCAATTAGAGCTCCCAACGCACCACTCTGACGTATATGACGTGTTTCATGTATTCCAGCTCAATAAGTGCTTGAGAGTGCCGGAAGGGCAAGTACCAATGGAAGAGATAGAACTTCAAGAGGATCTGACCTATGCAGAGCATCCTGTCCGAATTTTGGACGTAAAGGAAAGATCCACAAGGAACAAAGTGATCCGTTGGTGCAAGGTGCAATGGAGCCATCACACGGAAGCCGAAGCTACATGGGAGCGTGAGGAAGATATCAAGGCAGAATTCCCTCATCTATTCTCTACTAACGAATCTCGAGGGCGAGATTCAATTTAAGGGGGTAGATTTGTGACACCCTCATTTTCGGATTCTGCATGTATTCATGTTACATGTAGAAAAACATTTTTAAAATAAATAGAAACAGAGAAAATATCAAAAAGATAGCCAAAAAGATCAAATTCCAGTTCACAGAGAGCACCAAAGATAACTCCCACGGCTCGCTGGCCACGTGGCGCGTTCGGAGCTCATCTCCGCAAAGGGGGGGAGGTCCGCCGCTAAACTGGCTATGTGGCAGGCTCAAGGCTCATCCCCGCAAAAGGGGGAGAGGTATGACCCCATGGGACACGTGTTGCACCCGGAGCTATCCTCTGCGGAAGGAGCAAGGTCAGTCCCGCAGGACACGTGTCGGCTGCGGAGCTAGTCACCACGGAAAAGAGAGGACCAGCCGCACAGGACACGTGTCGCTCTCGGAGCTCACCTCCGAGAGGTCCGGCCCCACTAGACACTTGTCGCTCTCGGAGCTCACCTCCGGGAGGTCCGACACTATCGGTCACGTGTCACCTCCGGAGCTTACCTCCGGGAGGTCTGACGCTGATGGACGCGTGTCACCTCCGGAGCTCATCTCCGGGGGGTTTGTTACTGATGGACACGTGTTGACCTTGGAGCTCATATCTGAGCAGAAAAAAATCTGGCGCTGTTAGGACATATGGCACATCCGGAGCCACCTCCTAAGAGAGGGGAGGTCTGGAATTGATACATGGTACCCCCGGAGCCACCTCCGAAGAGAGGGGAGGTCCGGAACTGACACGTGGCATTCACGGAGCTCGCCTCTGTTGAGAGGGAGGTCCCGACCCACTAGACACGTGGCGCACGCGGAGCTCGTCTCTGGAGAGAGGGAGATCTCGCCCGCCAGGACGCGTGGCGCATGCGGAGCTCGTCTCTGAGGAAGAGGGAGGTCTCGCCCGCCTGACCTGCGGCACAACCGGAGCTTGTCTCTGCGGAAAAGGGAGCCCAGGTTTCCGCAGGACACGTGGAGCTTCCGGAGCTCACCGCCGCGAAGGTAACGCGATTCTGAAGGGGTTTTCTTCTGTACGCGTGGGAATCCCCGGTACTGAGGAAACCGACACGATTTCCACAATGTTACCGCACCGAATCAATCTAAGATAAGTTGTTAAGATTCAAAAACCATTTGAATAGGACTCTTATTGGAATTCCGATCAGATTAGGACTCTTCTCTTCCCGGTTATAAATAGAATTGAAAACCTTTGGCCGCAACCACGAACTTCTTTTCCACCTCCTGAGCCGACAACTTAGAGCCCTAGCCCTAGCTCGCCGAGTCAACCTCTTCGCCGGAGTACAACTGTCGGAAGAGACCGCCAACGAGCTTGGATCACGACCGACATCGCCGGAGGAGCCCCGATGATCTGTCTTGCTAGGAGAAGGACCCCGAGGCCAAGAAGAACGTAAGGTAGGTCACTAATACCACCTTACGACATCATCGTGTTTTCTTTATATCTGTTCTTCGATTCCTTTCGAGCAGAAGCTTTTTCATGGACAGATCACGTGTTGATCGGTGTGATCTAGATCTTGTAATGAGATTATCGCCACATCCACATTTGATCCGAATACCTTTGTTCACCGTAAAAGCCATGCAAGCCATGCAAGAACACGTATGAACATATCTAATAAAAACTGCACCATAGGATCAGCATGCATCATCGCATCTTGGTTAGAGTTTGTGCATGATATTGATTGCTATGAATCTTGTATGTGCGTGATCGCGTATAGAAGGACAAGCTCAGGGAGCTGTCTACGATGAGCTGCAACAACAAGGTTTCGAGATCCAAGAGCAACCAAAACCGCAAGAACAAGTCAAGTGCCCCTTGACCATATTGATCCTATATTTTGGAAAACTGTTTTGTTGCGAAAGGTGTGAGTGCTTGAGTCAATATGATGGGGAACCCTTTCATAGGAGTTTACTAGTTTTGTTAGCCACCCTTGTCACCGGGAAAGTTAATGAGTTGGGTATGGTTTTTACTTTTATGCTTCGCTGAGTACACGGGATTATGAGAGACGAGATAGATGTGTCTAGCTAACTACACTTGTAATGATAATGAGAACTTGATGTTGTTAATGAACATGGATCAGAGAGAGATCTAGGCAAGCCTGGGTTTGTGAATGAGGTAGAATGAGATGGTGGTTACTTGTCATAGATCTAAGGACCAGTTAATGCGAGCCATGCCAGGATAACAGTGCCACCACAAGGCCAAGTATGGGTGCGGCTTAACTGAATAATTAGGTAAGTTACTAGATTGTTATAGACCGTGGAAGGCGTGGGGAATGGGAGTCGAGTGAGGACTGTCCTGGGAACTGCATGGCCAAAGAGGGGGCCCGTGGGTGAGAGAATTGGAGATTCTAGCCTGCCGATGAAACTTTAGTGAGTCCATACATCTAGTAACCCCTTTGTAAAGGCTATTTTGTGATTTCTTGACCATACACTGACGGTTGTGTACTGGTATAATGGAGGTTCTGCAGTCGTCAACGGGTGACGAAATCACAAAGTTGTGGGTAAAGTGGTACAAACTCTGCAGAGTCTAAAACTATCATGATAGACGAGCTTACGGTCACGAGCGCTTGGACAACCCACATGATTAGTTGGGATATTTTTTGTTATGGTTTGGTTTTCGGGACTGCTGAGTCCGGGTGATAAGATTGGTTGCATGACTGTTGAGTCGTGGCAACGAGATTGGTCTCAGTGTGAGACGGAATTATTTATGAGATGAAATGGTAGCGAATACGGGATGATATTCGTGAGATGGTAGCAAATACGAGAATGTATTCGTGAGCAAAGTTCAGAAAGGTTAATGTCTGGTTGAGACATGGAAAGTGATGAAACATAATGGAGGTATGTTGATATTTTAATACATGTTAGGATTACATTCACTTTAAGCTAAGTTGCTGAGGTATGTTGGTATTTTAATACATGTTGGGATTACATTCACTTTAAGCTAAATTGTTTTTTATCGTGGTTTTGAGAAATAACTTTGCTTTCTGCAATAAGCCTTTTTATACCTTCCTTGTTGTGAGCTACATATCATATTTTCCCGTACTTGCTGAGTACATCATTATACTCAAACTTACATTATTACTTCATCATCAGCTACAGGAGAAGATTACTATGAAGACCAAGTGGAGCCTTAGGCGTGTAATCTGTCCTCAACCTTGCCTGTGGGGATGGAGAAGAGATGGAGCCGCTGCTGTTGCTTAGATTGCTCCGCACTAGTTAGAATAAAGACTTCCGCTGCTAGCATGAGTCCAAGACTCATGAGACTTTATAATAAACCCTGTTATTCATGGTAATATATATTCTGAATTTAGTTTGTGGAACATATGTATATGTGTGATGAACATCCTGGGCACACATATACATCAGTTCTCGGTTCCGTGGTTTTCCACAGAATTGAGGGTGTCACAGGGATCTAAAGGATGAGAAAGCCCTTCCACATTCACCTCGTACCAAGGGCATCATACAGCATTTTGAGCGACAAATTCGCCTGCAACTTGATGGCCTCGCTGAAGACATTTGTCACACCCGGTTTTTCCGAAGAAACAACCAAGTGAATATCACATGTATGCCAGGATCATTTGCTCATACATGTGACGACAAATAGTGAAGCATCATTTATTACAAGCCAGGTGTCGAATATAAGTAAGTCTTACATAGTAAATGTCTCGATGGACAATAATAAGTTCATCACAAGGAAAATAAACTAGCAGCGGAAAATTATTCTTTGGGGCTCCATCACAGGTGTTGCCCGGGGGGGGTCTTCATGAACCTAGAATCCTTCCTCGGGTCCAAAGTCTTGGTCATTATACACCACCTCATTATCTTGACCTGAGCAGCAATATAAACCAACAAATATGCAAGGTTGAGTACCAATGGTACTCAGCAAGTGTGGGAAAATTATATCATGCATGGCTAGAACAAGGAGAGGTTGAACTCATGGTTAAAGCACTACGCAATTAATACCTATCACCTTAGCTTATTAAGCACCTACATTACTACACAGGTGAAATGGTCCCAATCTCCCATCCTAATCATCATAACCAAATAATCATAACATCATTTCCAATGTTAAGCTTCCCGCTTAACCTCCAAAACCGTCAATCCTCTAATCATGAATAAGTCCAGGCCGCTCTTAACCGTGAGCACGGCTGTCAAGACAGTTTTGACTCTGCAGAGTTTGTACCACTGTACCCACAAGTAGTGATTTCATCCCCCGTTGCCGGGTGGACTAAAAGAACCTCCATTATGCCAGTGGCTACGTTCCACATTCACACTTCTCAGGTGTGCGGCCAAGAGATCACTACAAAGCCTTTACAAAGGGATTCCCGACGAGCGTGGGCCCACTGAGGTTTCACCCCTAACAGCATACAAGAGGCTCCAACCCCGCTGCAGTGGCCCCCTCTTGAGCCTTGCGGTTCATATGGTAGTCCAGCTGACACCTACTCCCCGCACCATCCAACACACCCATACTACGCCGGGGATACACCTAATTAATTGGCTAAGCTGCCCCATCTCAGCATGTGGTTGGCACTGTAAAGCCGGGTTACATGCTCCATGAACCGGTCCTTAGGATCCAGGCAAGTACTAAACACAAACCCAAGTCTCGTGCACCCAGCACACAACCAAAACATCCAACTTGCCTTGATCCCTACCTCTACATAATTCACAATGTCTCATTCAAGAGTATGGTAATATAAACTGATGATCTCATGTCCCAAATATCCCATTCTAAGCATGGCTAAGCAAATGCATGTAAATATATGACATGGTAAAATAAATCCCAACCCAAGCTACAAGGAAACAGGGTAATGAAATTCTAGGGAAACTTTCCTAGCATGGGTTTCATATTTCATTTGACAATGCAAATAATTCTATCTACACATCCTAGCATAGGATCAAAGTGGTCAAGGACACTTGCCTCCTTCTTGCTGCTCTTGAAATGAGTAGTCCTGATCTTGAAAACTGATAGCTTGCTCTTGAACAGGTTCTACTCCATACCATCACACATAGCAAAAGGAAAACAACAATCATAAGACATAGTTCACACTTCTACTTCATACAAACAACACATTCACATTTATGAAATTTTCTTTACCATTTTATGTGTTGTGGATACTCTATGTGTGTTGGTTTGGGGCTTGCACACACTTCTATTTACATGTGTATGATTCCTACTTTGGTGTTCATATTTATACTCACATAATGTATATATATATATACATATATATGTATATATGTGTGTTTCAGTTTTAAATAAATTCCTTATATATTAAACTACCAAATATGTATGAAGAGTATTTTTCTTCTCCATAGGTGCCTTCATAATTTCTATCAACCCTAAACTGAATTCTTTGTACTTTAGAAACTCCATTTATTATTTACTAGTTTCTATATTTTCAGATTTATATTCTTATGCATAATTGTGCATTTTATTATTAAATTAGTAATACACACTACCTAAACAGATTAGGTTCTGGTCCTAAATAATTTAAGATCATATTTTGACCTTGGCTTCTGATGTATACTATTTCATAATTATTTTTCCTACTTTTCTTTAACTATTCTTTACTTAAGAATGTGCCCCTATACTATTAAATGTGAATAATTTATGAAACAGATTTATTTCAGCCCCAAAAATATATTTTTATCTTACTCCAAAGTTTTCTAAGTACTGAGAAAGTTTTTACTAATTTTGACAATTAGGTTTGTCCCCCTTTTTAATATTTAAACACTAGTTACATTTTCAATTTTCTAAATTAAATACTAAACAGGGCTAAAATAATGAATTCACCCCATTACAGGGTATATAATATTATTTTCATAATCTCCAGGGGTCTAGCTACACTCTTCAGAGGTGTTTTTCTTAATTTCTATTAAGTCTAGGGGCTAAAACTGATTTTTAAATGAATTTACATGATTTTCTGGAGTTCCAGGGGCTAGATCTGAAGTTTCCGGGGCTAGCTCTCAATTCCAGAGAACCCCAGGGGGTAGCACGTAAGAATTCCAGTCTTTATAACGCGGGACTGACGTGGACCGTCTGATTTTAAACCGACGGCTGAGATTATAACATCGAACCGGTACGCGGGGTTTTAAAGTCTACCGTGCGATTTAAAATAAACGGCGCACAAGCGGCCACGTCGCTCTGATCGAGCGCGGGCGGCGCTGCCGGCGGCGCACGGCGGCGGGAAGCGGCGATCTCGCCGGAATTTTTCGGATCCTCGAGAATTCTACCTAGAACTGTGATCTTATGGCCTAGATCGGTAGAGGGGAGGTCAGGGATCTCACCTCGGGGGTTTTCTCGAGCTCGGGGGTCCTGGAAAGTGCTCGGCGGCGAGGTCCGAGGCAAAACCACGGCGAAGCTCGTCGGAGCTGGATTTGCACCGTAAGTCTTCGGGTTTTCTGCACCTGCAAAGTTCCCCGGAGGCGGTGGATCAAAACTAGCGAGTTAGATCAGAGTTTCCGAGCTTAGATCGGCCAAAATTCACCGGCGAAGTCTCGGTGCTCACCGGAGTGAAAATCGGCGATCGCGTGCGAAAAACTGATCGGATCGGTGGGTTTTATAGCCGGGGGAGGGCGGTGGTTCTGTTGTGATCGAGTTGGAGTCCGCTAGTTCCAGAATTCGGCCGCAAAACACGATTTCCCGATCGGTTGCGATCGAGCGCGCGGGAGAGAGTCCGGGGTCGCGGGGTTAGGGATGACAGGCGGGTCCCACATGTCAGCGAGGGGCAGAGCGGCGCGCGCGGGGGCGGGCTGCGCGGGGGTTAGCTGGGCCGGCTGGGGTTTCGGCCCACTGGCCAGTTTTTTTCTGGCTTTCCTTTTTCTTTTTCATTTCATTTCTGTTTTGAGTATAATTTGAATTCCAGTTTGAATTTGAATTTTTGCAAAACATGCAATACGTCCAAAAATTTCTAAATTCCCCTCTGAACATGGTTTATGGTTCTAAATCAAAATTTAAGTCTTGACTAAAAATTTGGGGTGTTACAGCTCTACCCCCCTTAAAAGAAATCTCGTCCTCGAGATTGGTGTTTCTAAGAAAACAATTCCGGAAATTGTGCCTTAAGCTCATCTTCCCGCTCCCAGGTGGCTTCCTCTTCTGAGTGATGTTTCCACTGCACCTTGCACATCCTGATTCTCTTATTTCTGGTGAGGCGTTCCATTGTCTCCAAAATCTTGTATGGTTGCTCGGCATAAGACAAATCCTCAGCTACATCCACTTCGTTCATGGGTAACACCTCCTCAGGCGTCCTCAGACATTTCTTGAGTTGCGACACATGGAACACATCGTGCACGTCCGACAGATGAACCGGCAACTCTAGTTGGTACGCCACTTCGCCTTTTCTTTCCAAAACTTGAAAGGGTCCGATGTATCGAGGTGACAACTTCCCTTTCACCTTGAACCGACGAAGTCCTCTGATAGGGGACACCTTGAGATAAACATAGTCTCCCACGTTGAAAACGAGCTCTCTTCTTCGTACATCAGCATAACTCTTCTGGCGTGTCTGTGCTATCCTCAAGTTGTTGCGAATCTCCCTCACCTTTGCCTCGGCTTCTTGTAGCACTTCGGGACCAAACACTTTACTTTCTCCTGTTTGGTTCCAAAATAGGGGAGTTCTGCACTTCCTTCCATACAAAGCTTCAAACGGTGACATCTTCATACTAGCTTGATAACTGTTGTTATAGGAAAACTCCGCATACGGTAAGTTTTTGTCCCAACTCCTATTGTTTTTGAGTGCACATGCCCTTAACATATCTTCAAGGATCTGATTGGTTCTCTCCGTCTGCCCGTCAGTTTGGGGATGATAGGCAGAACTGAAATTCAGATGGGTTCCCATGGTTTCATGCAACTTTTGCCAAAACCTCGAGGTGAACTGCGTCCCTCGATCCGACACTATCTTCTTCGGCACTCCATGGTAACACACAATCCTTGACATGTACAATTCTGCCAATTTGGATCCGCTGTAGCTTTCTTTCACAGGGATGAAATGAGCTACCTTGGTTAGCCTATCAATAATAACCCATATTGAATCATACCCGGACTGGGTCCTAGGCAATCCCACGACAAAGTCCATGCTGATCTCTTCCCACTTCCATTCAGGCACTTTGAGTGGTTGCAGCAATCCCGCGGGTCGTTGATGTTCTGCTTTCACCAACTGACATGTGTCACATAGGGCAACATGTTCCGCGACATCTCGCTTCATGCCATACCACCAATACCTGCTTTTGATACATCTTCGTACTCCCAGGATGAATGGAATAGTCGGAATCGTGCGCCTCCTTCAAAATTAATTTACGAATCTCCTTTACTTCTGGCACACAGATCCTTTTCCCGTGCCACACCGTTCCTTGTTCATCCTCTCTAAAACCAGGAGCTTTATTTTCCTTGATGAGCTGTCTGATCTCTTGTACCTTCTCATCATTCTTTTGTCCCTCGCGTATGTCTCGCTCAAGTGTGGAGTCCACTTCCATGGCGATGGCTTCACCACTATTTACTAGACATAGATTAAGCCTTATAACCTCGTCCTTCAATTCTGCAGGCATATCCTTCAAGCTCAACTTATTGACCTGCACTTTCCGACTCAAGGCATCGGCCACGACGTTTGCTTTCCCGGGATGATAGTTGATGCCTACATCAAAGTCATTGATTAGCTCTAACCATCTCCTTTGTCTAAGGTTGAGATCTGGCTGTGTGAATATGTACTTCAAACTCTTATGATCCGTATATATCTCTGTCCTCTTCCCCATCAAATAGTGCCGCCAAATTTTCAACGCGTGTACCACTGCAGCTAGTTCTAAGTCATGTGTAGGATAGTTCTTCTCGTGCTTCCGAAGCTGCCGGGATGCATATGCCACGACATGTCCCTCTTGCATGAGAACACATCCCAACCCGTTTCCAGAGGCATCGCAGTACACCGTGAAATTCTTCTGCATATCTGGCATAACCAACACGGGGGCTGTTGTCAATCTCTTCTTTAGCTCCTGAAAGCTCGTATCGCACTGTGGCGTCCAGGTGAATGTGATTCCCTTTTCCAATAGTTTGGTGAGAGGTCTCGAGATCTTGGAGAATCCCTCAATAAACCGTCGATAGTATCCAGCCAATCCCAAAAAGCTTCGAACTTCCCCGACATTTTCAGGGGTTTTCCATTTCTGGATATCTTCGATTTTGGCGGGATCTACGGAGATTCCTCCCTCCGAGATTATATGCCCTAAAAAGGGAACTCTCTTTAGCCAAAACTCACACTTGCTCAACTTGGCATATAGTTGGTGTTCTCTCAGCCTTTGTAACACCAACCTTAGATGTTTCTCATGTTCTTCTTCATCTTTGGAGAAGACGAGAATATCATCTATGAAAACCACCACAAATTTGTCCAGATATTCCATGAATACCTTGTTCATGAGGTACATGAAATATGCCGGGGCATTGGTTAGCCCGAAAGGCATGACAGTGTATTCATACAGTCCGTACCGAGATACGAAAGCTGTCTTGGGAATATCAGATTGCCTTATCTTGAGTTGGTGGTATCCCGACCTGAGATCAATTTTCGAGAACACGCAAGCTCCCCTCAACTGATCAAACAAGTCTTCAATGCGGGGTAATGGATACTTGTTCTTGATGGTCACCTCATTCAAGGCACGGTAATCCACGCATAACCTTTGAGTTCCATCTTTCTTAGGCACAAATATTACCGGAGCTCCCCATGGTGAGGAACTAGGGCGAACATACCCCTTTTCCGTCAATTCCCTCCAATGATCCTTGAGCTCTTCTAGCTGCTTGGAGTCCATTCGATAAGGTCTCTTGTATATCGGGGCTGTTCCCGGTACTAGCTCGATTGCGAATTCCACGTCACGGTCGGGAGGCATTCCTGGCAACTCCTCCGGAAAAACATCTGGATATTCCCTGATAGTCCTGATTTCCTCAACTTTCACCTCCACTTGATTTAATTTAATGTCCCTCCTAGGCTCATGTATCGTTATGAACTTTACTCTTGTGCCACTAGGGTGAGTTAGTTCCACCGTTCTGGTCGAACAATGGATGATTCCTTTATGTTTGGTCAACCAATCCATACCCAAAATAATATCTATCCCTTGTGAATCGATCACTATGAGGTTAGCGGTAAATACTACCCCATTAATGTCTAGGTTCACTTTGGGACACACTTGTCTTGTCCTTATTTCTCCACCTGGAGAATTTACCGCTAGCATATGGTTCATTTGTGTGGTCGCTAGGTCATGCTTCTTAACAAACCCTTGAGCAATGAACGAATGGGTAGCACCAGAATCAAACAGCAGAGTTGCAAGGTGTAAATTGGCAGGAAACTTACCAACTACCACGTCGGGTGCCTCTTGTGCTTCCTCCATAGTGACGTGGTTCACCCGTCCTCTCATTACGTTCTGCTGCTGTGGCTGCGTGGGCTTCTTCTTTGGACACTTATGGGCGTAGTGCCCCACTTCACCACAGCTGAAACATTGCACCCCAATCTTAGATGCTTGGCCCTTGTTGTCTTGGGGTTGGTTTGGGGGTCCTTGCACTGCTGGTCGAGGTGGATATGCGGGGCGAGGCTGTTGTACAAACTGACGTTGCGGCTGTGCTGGTGCTGCGGGAGGCCTGTAGTTTGGGTTGTACCCTCTTGGTGCTGAATAGGGTACCGCAGCACGGCTCGTCTGCCCCGTAGGTTGCTGCATCATACGTGGGCGGGTGTTGCTCCCTGAGGCTTGATGTGACCACCCAGCCTTCCTCTTATTCTCATTTTCCAGGGCCTTCAGCTTCCTTTCCACCACAAATGCTCTGTCCACCATCTTTTGAAAGCTTTCATACTCATTGGAGGACATTGCACACTGCATCTCTGCGGTAAGTCCTTCCACGAAACAATCTTGTTTCTGCTCATCTGTCTCTATGTCTCGTGGAGCATAACGGGATAGTTGAGTGAATTTAGTGAGGTATTCCCTCACCGTCATGTTTCCCTGCTGCAGTCCCAAAAACTCTTTCCTCTTGTTTTTGAGTTCACCCCTTGGGATGTAATGGTTGCGGAAGCTACGCTTGAACTCTTCCCAAGTGATGCTCTCAGGGTCATGATGGGCGGCCACGTAGGCGGTCCACCAATCAGCAGCAGGTCCCTGCAATTGATGAGAGGCAAACAGCACCCTCTCATACCCTTGGCATTGTATGATTCTCATCTTACTTTCAATGGTCTTCAGCCAATCATCTGCCTCCAGAGGTTCAGCAGCACTTGCAAACTTTGGAGGTTGAGTTCCTAGAAACTCACTCAACCTTGGTTGGCGTGGTGCAGCTTGTGGAGGTGGAACTTGATGCAAGTTGGCCACTACTTGAGTCAAGTTCTGGATGAGCTGATTTTGATTCTCCAGCATTTGGTGGAGAGGATCAACTTCTTCACGGCGACCACCCCGGTTCTGGCCTCCAGAAAGATGAGAGTTGCATGCCTCATCATTGTTGTTGGCGGGGTTGGCAGCACGTCCTTTTCCTCTTCCGGCCATCTGGCAGAATCAACAAATGTTAATTTGAAAGCATCTAGTATCATCTTACTACTTTCACTTGTTTGTACTTTGAAGTGTTGAAGTTTTGTTAAAATCTTACGAGGGTTTTATATTTCACACCCAATAAATGCACTATTATTTCCTGTGGGTTCACACACCAAAGCAAAACAATCTGAAGACGAGGCTGTGGACACTTGCTCATGGCTTCCACAACTCACGTCACACACCAAGCATTATCACACCATTAAATACGTAACGACTCGACTACTCGACCTCTTGCTAGCTAGGGGAAAGACTCTACACTACTCATCCTCTTGAGCTGGCTCCTCGGGATCTTCCTCCTCATTTCGGCTACCTTCTGACTCTGCTTTGGGTGGGGAGGCTGCTGGTGGAGAAGTGCGACGACGCCTGATTGCTCGGCGATCCGGGGAGTCAGGGGTCCATGGATCACTTACGGTGACACACAGTTCATTTCCATCTCCTCTTTCTCTCGTCTTTAAGCAAGCTCGCAGCAATGCCTCCGTCTCCTTCAGAGTGTCTCGGACATCCTGAAGTTCTTGTTGACACTCCTGCAGTCGAGTGCTGAGCATAGCAGCATCCTCCAAGCACAAGTCCATGTGCTCATGGGAAGTCCCTTGCTGCACCGGTGGGTACTTGTACTCCGTAGTACCACTCTCACGTTGGAGGACATACATGTACTCAGTTTTGTCCAAGTGGCGACGATAGATGTGACTCTGGCAGGTGATGGCCTCCCAAGTGACATCTCTCTCCGCGTCAACTTGTGTTGCTCGACAAGCTGGAGAGTGGTGGATCTTAAGCAGCTGATTCTCGTGTATAATCCTCATCTCCGAACTCCATTCTTCCCTCTTCTCACGGATGGTCCTGGTGGAGTTATAGTGGATGATGAGCTTGCCCGTATTGCCGGCGGCTTCGAGCATACGTCGAAGACGGCGCAACAAATCTCCTACTGCCAATCCGTAGGAAAGGTACGTCACTGGACGACTCTCCTCTCTTTCAGCAAGGGCAACTACGGGAACTCTCCCTCCCGTGGACTTACGAGCGGTGCGAATCATGCGAACCATCTAAAACAAAAGAATTTAAAATTAGGTTAGATAAAATCTCAAACAAAAATCCTATTTTGAATGAAAGTTGGGGTAAGATGAAGAAAATGACTCCTTTAATAACACTTTTTCCACCCACACCTTTGGAAAATAGTTTTTAAGAAAATAGGGCCCTTAAATACGTCCATTTCTACCTAGGTCCACGTTCCTACGGGCAACCTTGGCTCTGATACCACCTCTGTCACACCCGGTTTTTCCGAAGAAACAACCAAGTGAATATCACATGTATGCCAGGATCATTTGCTCATACATGTGACGACAAATAGTGAAGCATCATTTATTACAAGCCAGGTGTCGAATATAAGTAAGTCTTACATAGTAAATGTCTCGATGGACAATAATAAGTTCATCACAAGGAAAATAAACTAGCAGCGGAAAATTATTCTTTGGGGCTCCATCACAGGTGTTGCCCGGGGGGGGTCTTCATGAACCTAGAATCCTTCCTCGGGTCCAAAGTCTTGGTCATTATACACCACCTCATTATCTTGACCTGAGCAGCAATATAAACCAACAAATATGCAAGGTTGAGTACCAATGGTACTCAGCAAGTGTGGGAAAATTATATCATGCATGGCTAGAACAAGGAGAGGTTGAACTCATGGTTAAAGCACTACGCAATTAATACCTATCACCTTAGCTTATTAAGCACCTACATTACTACACAGGTGAAATGGTCCCAATCTCCCATCCCAATCATCATAACCAAATAATCATAACATCATTTCCAATGTTAAGCTTCCCGCTTAACCTCCAAAACCGTCAATCCTCTAATCATGAATAAGTCCAGGCCGCTCTTAACCGTGAGCACGGCTGTCAAGACAGTTTTGACTCTGCAGAGTTTGTACCACTGTACCCACAAGTAGTGATTTCATCCCCCGTTGCCGGGTGGACTAAAAGAACCTCCATTATGCCAGTGGCTACGTTCCACATTCACACTTCCCAGGTGTGCGGCCAAGAGATCACTACAAAGCCTTTACAAAGGGATTCCCGACGAGCGTGGGCCCACTGAGGTTTCACCCCTAACAGCATACAAGAGGCTCCAACCCCGCTGCAGTGGCCCCCTCTTGAGCCTTGCGGTTCATATGGTAGTCCAGCTGACACCTACTCCCCGCACCATCCAACACACCCATACTACGCCGGGGATACACCTAATTAATTGGCTAAGCTGCCCCATCTCAGCATGTGGTTGGCACTGTAAAGCCGGGTTACATGCTCCATGAACCGGTCCTTAGGATCCAGGCAAGTACTAAACACAAACCCAAGTCTCGTGCACCCAGCACACAACCAAAACATCCAACTTGCCTTGATCCCTACCTCTACATAATTCACAATGTCTCATTCAAGAGTATGGTAATATAAACTGATGATCTCATGTCCCAAATATCCCATTCTAAGCATGGCTAAGCAAATGCATGTAAATATATGACATGGTAAAATAAATCCCAACCCAAGCTACAAGGAAACAGGGTAATGAAATTCTAGGGAAACTTTCCTAGCATGGGTTTCATATTTCATTTGACAATGCAAATAATTCTATCTACACATCCTAGCATAGGATCAAAGTGGTCAAGGACACTTGCCTCCTTCTTGCTGCTCTTGAAATGAGTAGTCCTGATCTTGAAAACTGATAGCTTGCTCTTGAACAGGTTCTACTCCATACCATCACACATAGCAAAAGGAAAACAACAATCATAAGACATAGTTCACACTTCTACTTCATACAAACAACACATTCACATTTATGAAATTTTCTTTACCATTTTATGTGTTGTGGATACTCTATGTGTGTTGGTTTGGGGCTTGCACACACTTCTATTTACATGTGTATGATTCCTACTTTGGTGTTCATATTTATACTCACATAATATATATATATATATATACATATATATATACATATATATGTATATATGTGTGTTTCAGTTTTAAATAAATTCCTTATATATTAAACTACCAAATATGTATGAAGAGTATTTTTCTTCTCCATAGGTGCCTTCATAATTTCTATCAACCCTAAACTGAATTCTTTGTACTTTAGAAACTCCATTTATTATTTACTAGTTTCTATATTTTCAGATTTATATTCTTATGCATAATTGTGCATTTTATTATTAAATTAGTAATACACACTACCTAAACAGATTAGGTTCTGGTCCTAAATAATTTAAGATCATATTTTGACCTTGGCTTCTGATGTATACTATTTCATAATTATTTTTCCTATTTTTCTTTAACTATTCTTTACTTAAGAATGTGCCCCTATACTATTAAATGTGAATAATTTATGAAACAGATTTATTTCAGCCCCAAAAATATATTTTTATCTTACTCCAAAGTTTTCTAAGTACTGAGAAAGTTTTTACTAATTTTGACAATTAGGTTTGTCCCCCTTTTTAATATTTAAACACTAGTTACATTTTCAATTTTCTAAATTAAATACTAAACAGGGCTAAAATAATGAATTCACCCCATTACAGGGTATATAATATTATTTTCATAATCTCCAGGGGTCTAGCTACACTCTTCAGAGGTGTTTTTCTTAATTTCTATTAAGTCTAGGGGCTAAAACTGATTTTTAAATGAATTTACATGATTTTCTGGAGTTCCAGGGGCTAGATCTGAAGTTTCCGGGGCTAGCTCTCAATTCCAGAGAACCCCAGGGGGTAGCACGTAAGAATTCCAGTCTTTATAACGCGGGACTGACGTGGACCGTCTGATTTTAAACCGACGGCTGAGATTATAACATCGAACCGGTACGCGGGGTTTTAAAGTCTACCGTGCGATTTAAAATAAACGGCGCACAAGCGGCCACGTCGCTCTGATCGAGCGCGGGCGGCGCTGCCGGCGGCGCACGGCGGCGGGAAGCGGCGATCTCGCCGGAATTTTTCGGATCCTCGAGAATTCTACCTAGAACTGTGATCTTATGGCCTAGATCGGTAGAGGGGAGGTCAGGGATCTCACCTCGGGGGTTTTCTCGAGCTCGGGGGTCCTGGAAAGTGCTCGGCGGCGAGGTCCGAGGCAAAACCACGGCGAAGCTCGTCGGAGCTGGATTTGCACCGTAAGTCTTCGGGTTTTCTGCACCTGCAAAGTTCCCCGGAGGCGGTGGATCAAAACTAGCGAGTTAGATCAGAGTTTCCGAGCTTAGATCGGCCAAAATTCACCGGCGAAGTCTCGGTGCTCACCGGAGTGAAAATCGGCGATCGCGTGCGAAAAACTGATCGGATCGGTGGGTTTTATAGCCGGGGGAGGGCGGTGGTTCTGTTGTGATCGAGTTGGAGTCCGCTAGTTCCAGAATTCGGCCGCAAAACACGATTTCCCGATCGGTTGCGATCGAGCGCGCGGGAGAGAGTCCGGGGTCGCGGGGTTAGGGATGACAGGCGGGTCCCACATGTCAGCGAGGGGCAGAGCGGCGCGCGCGGGGGCGGGCTGCGCGGGGGTTAGCTGGGCCGGCTGGGGTTTCGGCCCACTGGCCAGTTTTTTTCTGGCTTTCCTTTTTCTTTTTCATTTCATTTCTGTTTTGAGTATAATTTGAATTCCAGTTTGAATTTGAATTTTTGCAAAACATGCAATACGTCCAAAAATTTCTAAATTCCCCTCTGAACATGGTTTATGGTTCTAAATCAAAATTTAAGTCTTGACTAAAAATTTGGGGTGTTACAACATTTACGTCACCAACGAGCGCCTTGGTCCGCTTGAAACAGCACAAATTGAAGCCGGAATGGCATTCCAGGAATTAAGAATAGCCCAAGCCACCACCAGCAACACCCTCGGCACCATCATGACACGGCTTGAGGAGTTGTCCCAGCAACTTGGTGAGCTACAGGGTGACACTGAATATGGTGGCGACACCGAGCACGACGCTCAGGCCCGTCGTCGCGGGGTACATAACCAGAATGATTTTTTCTCTAAGATTAAACTCACTATACCTGAATTCAATGGTACATATGATCCTGATGCTTATATTGAGCAGGAACTTGCTGTTGATAAAAAATTTGCATGTCATGCTTTTCCTGCACACCATCAAGTTAAAGCTGCTACTAGTGAGTTTACCCATTTTGCTTCTATTTGGTGGCGCGCACATTGCAACAAACATCTCACTAAAATCCCTACCACTTGGGATGCTTTAAAAGTCCTTATGCGCCACAGATTCGTTCCCTCATATTATGCTCGCGACTTGCTTAATAAACTACAGCGTTTAAAATAAGGTACACATACTGTTGAAGAGTACTATCAGGAGCTGCAAACTGGTATGCTTCGTTGTGGTTTAGTTGAGAACAATGGTGCTTCTATGGCACGTTTTTTGGGTGGTTTAAACCGTGAAATTCAGGATATGCTTGATTATAAGGAGTACACTAATATTACTCTTTTATTCCATCTTGCTTGTAAAGATGAACGTGAAGTGCAGGGACGACATGCGAGGACACAAGCTAACTCTTTTGCAGGTCGCACCACGTTGTTCCACTCAGGCCCTAAGCCTGTCGCCATGTCACCCCCAGCAGCGCCATCACCACCTAGCAGCACTCCGCGTGACAAGGCAGTAGAAAAAAATCCAGCGCCACTTCCAGCAACAAAGGGTGCCTCCTTCTCTGGACGCACCAAGGATATTCAATGCCATCGCTGTAAAGGTTTTGGTCACGTGATACGGGACTGTCCCAACAAACGCACGCTGATTATCCGTGACAATGGTGAGTATTCTTCAGCTAGTGATTCTGAAAATACCATATATGCTATGCTTGCCATGCCATTGCAGAAACCCATGAAGAACATGTGGATGCCACAAATGCTGACAAGTACGAGAGTCTTGTTGTACAACGCGTACTCAGCATGCAGGTTGCACAACCAGAGCAGCACCAGCGCCACACCTTGTTCCATACTAAAGGCGTTGTGCAAGAACGCTCCATTAGCATCATTATTGACGGTGGCAGCTGCAACAACTTGGCAAGCACGGAGATGGTGGAGAAGTTGTCTCTTCCCACGCGGCCACACCCACACCCCTACCATATGCAATGGCTTAACCAGGGCGGTAAACTCAAGGTAACACGATCGGTACGTGTTCATTTCTCTATGGGGTCCTATCATGATTATGCTGATTGTGATGTTGTTCTAATGGAAGCCTGTTCGCTTCTGCTCGGTAGGCCTTGGTAATATGATATGGATAGCTTACATCATGGTCACACAAACCATTACTCTTTGATGTTTAAGGGCAAGAAAATAATTCTTCATCCAGTGACCCCTGAACAGATTATCAAAGCTGACATTGCTAGAGCTAAACAACAACAAAAGCAACCACACATACAAAACGAAATTAAACTGAAAGCTCCTGTTTTGCTTGCCACTAAATCTGATTTTGATGACATACGTGATGATAATCTACCTTGCTATGCGCTTGTATGCTCTCATATGCTGTTTTCACTAGATGATGCACCATATTTGGACATGCCCCCTGCTGTTACTAAGCTTTTGCAGGACAATGCCGATGTGTTCCGAAGGAGTTACCACCAGGTCTTCCTCCCATTCGCGGCATTGAGCACCAGATCGACCTCATCCCAGGCTCTCAGCTTCCCAACCGCGCCCCGTACTGTACCAATCCTGATGAAACAAAGGAGATTCAGCGCCAAGTCCAAGTGTTACTTGATAAGGGCTACATTCGTGAGTCTCTTAGCCCTTGCTCTGTTCCTGACTTGTTCCAAAGAAGGATGGTACCTGGCGCATGTGCGTTGATTGTCGCGTGATTAACAATATCATAATTCATTATCGCTATCCTATACCTCGCCTTGATGATATGCTTGATGAGCTTAGTGGTGCTTTTATTTTCTGCAAGGTTGATTTGTGTAGGGGGTACCACCAGATTAGAATGAAACTTGGGGATGAATGGAACTCGGCATTTAAAACAAAATTTAGCTTATATGAATGGTTAGTTATGCCGTTTGGATTGACTAATGCGCACAGCACATTTACGCGCTTAATAAATGAAGTTTTGAGGCCTTTAATAGGACTGTTTGTGTTTGTTTATTTCGACGATATTCTGATTAACAGCAAGTATATGGAATAGCATTTGGAACATTTGCGTGTTGTTTGTGATGCTTTACACGCTGCCCGCTTATTTGGCAATGTGGAAAAGTGCAACTTCTGCACACCACGTGTTTCGTTTTTTGGCTATGTTGTTACTCCGCGGGGCATTGAGGTGGATGGCAGCAAGATTGACGTCATACAATTCTGGCCCACGCCGATGACAGTTACACAGATTCGGAGTTTTCTTGGGCTTGCAGGGTTCTACAGACGGTTTGTGCATGATTTCAGCTCCATTGCCGCCCCGTTGCATGAATTCACCAAGAAGGGCATCCCTTTCTCGTGGGGTACGGCACAAGAAGAGGCATTCACCATTCTAAAAGATAAGTTAACACATGCCCCCTTACTACAACTATCTAATTTCAGTAAGATGTTTGAACTTGAATGCGATTCTAGTGGTATTGGGTTGGGTGGTGTTTTGCTTCAAGAGGGAAAACCAGTAGCTTACTTAAGCAAAAAATTAAGCGGCGCTCGTCTGAATTATTCAACTTATGACAAAGAACTTTACGCCTTGGTTTGCACTCTACAAACTTGGCAGCATTATTTATGGCCTTGCGAATTTATTATTCATTCTGATCATGAGGCTTTAAAACATATTCGTAGCCAAACCAATCTGAACCTTCGGCACGCTACGTGGTAGAATTCATAGAGTTTTTTCCTTACATCATTAAACAAGGTATCTTAAAGATAGTTTTACTTCTTCACAACTTGAAATGAGCGAATGGTGGGTCTCAACGTTTGTTTGGCTCTCACAAGGTAGTTTAATTTCATATCGACTTGAAACAAGTGAATGATGGATCTTGAGGTTCCATTCAAAACCATTCAGGATAGTTTCATTTTCTTTACTATTGAAACAAGTGAGCGGTGGCTCCCAAGATTAATTCCTAACTTTCAAAGGTGCTGTCGCTTCGTTTAAACTTGACACAAAGAAATGTGGTTATCATTATTGGTTCACAACATTCAAAGGTACTCTAATATCTTTTAGACTTCATATGAGCTAAATGCTATTTTTGAAGACATTTGCATATGTCACATGTAGTATCAAGTCGTTTGAACTTAATAGGGCGAAAGTTGTTGTCGTTGCTTGTTAACAACTTCTTCCATAACTACATTAACATTGTTTCAACTTGAAACGAGCAAGCAACAATAGGTAGTTGATGTTACCACTGTCAAATGTACTTTTACTACTTTTGAACATGAAACGAGTGAATGGTGGGTCTCGGTGTTCATCTGTGTCGTACAGATAGTTTTACTTCTTCACAACTTCAAACAAGTGAACGGTGGGTGTTAACGTTTATTTGGATCTCTTGAAACTTTCAAATGTACTTTTACATCTTTCGAACATGAAACGACTGAATGGTGGGTCTCGGTGTTCTCCACATCTTAAAGGTAGTTTTACTTCTTCACATCTTGAAATGAGTTACTGGTGGGTCCTGACTATTTTTGTTGGCTCTCACACAAGGTTGTTTCATTTCATTTCAGCTTGAAACAAGTGAATGGTGGGTCTTGAGGTTCCTTTAAAAACCCATCAGGATAGTTTCACATTGTTTACTCTTGAAACGAGTGAGCGGTGGCTCCCAAGATTAATTCCTTTTAAAGATAGTTCCGCTTCGTTTAAATTGACGCAACGTGGTTATCATTATTTGTTTGCAACATTCAAATGTACTATAATATCTTTGGGAGTTTAGATGAGCTAAATGTTATTTTTGAAGACATTTGCATCTGTCACATGTAGTATCAAGTTGTTTGAACTTGATAGAGCGAAATTGGTTGTCGGTGTTTGTTCGCAACTTTCAGAGCTATATTAACATTGTTTGAACTTGAAACGAGCAAGTGACCAATGATAGTTGATGTTACCACTTTCAAATGTACTTTTACCTTATTTGAACACGAAACAATTGATTGGTGGGTCTCGGTGTTCATCCGCATCTTAAATCTAGTTTTACTTCTTCACAACTTGAAATGAGTGAACAGTGGGTGTTAACGTTTGGTTGGATCTCTTGAAACTTTAAAATGTACTTTTACTTCTTTTGAACATGAAACGAGTGAATGGTGGGTCTCGGTGTTCATCAGCAACTTACTGGTAGTTTTACTTCTTCACAACTTGAAGCGAGTGAATAGCAGGTGTTAATGTTTGTTTAGCTCTCACAAGGTAGTTTCATTTCATTTCATCTTGAAACAAGTGAATGGTGGGTCTTGAGTTTCCATTCAAAACCTTTCAAGATAGTTACACTTTGTTTACTCTAGGAAAGAGTGAGCGGTGGCCACCAAAATTAATTCCTAACTTCCAAAGAAACTTACAAATGTACTTTTACATCTTTCGAACATGAAATGAGTGAATGGTGGGTCTCAGGTTTTCATCTGCATCTTATAGGTAGTTTTTGTTCTTCACAACTTGAAACGAGTGAGTGGTGGGTCTTGACATTTTTTGCCTCTCATAAGGTTGTTTCATTTCATTTTAGCTTAAAACAAGTGAATGGTGGGTCTTGAGGTTCCACTCAAAACCTATCAGGATAGTTTCACATTGTTTACTCTTGAAACGAGTGAGCGGTGGCTCCCAAGATTAATTACTAACTTTCAAAGGTAGTTTTGCTTCGTTTAACACGGCGCAACGTGGTTATGATTATTGGTTTGCAACATTAAAAGGTACTCTAATATCTTTTGGACTTTAAATGAGCTAAATGCTATTTTCGAAGGCATTTGCATCTGTCACATGTAGTATCAAGTCGTTTGAACTTGATAGAGCGAAAGTGGTTGTCGGTGTGTGTTCACAACTTTCATAGCTATACTAACATTGTTTGAACTTGAAACGAGCAAATGACCAATGGTAGCTGATGTTACCACTTTCAAATGTATTTTTACCTTATTTGAACATGAAACAAGTGAATGGTGGGTCTCGGTGTTCATCTGCATCTTAAATTTAGTTTTACTTGTTCACAACTTGAAATGAGTGAACAGTGGGTGTTAACGTTTGTTTGGATCTCTTGAAACTTTCAAATGTACTTTTACATCTTTTGAACATGAAATGAGGGAATGGTGGGTCTTAACCTTTGTTTGGATCTCTTGAAACTTTCAAATGTACTTTACATCTTTCGAGCCTGAAATGAGTGAATGGTGGATCTCAATGTTCATCCGCATCTTACAGATAGTTTTACTTCTTCACAACTTGAAACGAGTGAATGGTGGGTCTCTTGACGTTTTTTTGCCTCTCACAAGGTAGTTTCATTTCATTTTAACTTGAAACAAGTGATGTTGGGTCTCGAGGTTCCATCAAAACCTTTTAGGGTAGTTTCATTTTCTCTACTCTTGAAACGAGTGAGCGGTGGCTCTCAAGATCAATTCCTAACTTGCAAAGGTAGTTTCGCTTCGTATAAACTTGACCAACAGAATATGGTTATCATTTGCATCTGTCGCATGTAGAATCAAGTTGTTTGAACTTGACAGAGCGAAAGAGGTTGTCGGTGAGTGAATGGTGGGTCTCGGTGTTCATCTGCATCTTACAGATAGTTTTACTTCTTCACAACTTGAAACGAGTGAACGGTGGGTCCCTTGACATTTTTTGCCTCTCACAATGTAGTTTCATTTTATTTTAACTTGAAACAAGTGAATGGTGAGTCTTGAGGTTCCATTCAAAACCTTTTAGGATAGTTTCATTTTCTTTACTCTTGAAACAACTGAGCGGTGGCTCTCAAGATTAATTCCTAACTTGCAAAGGTAGTTTTGCTTTGTATAAACTTGACCAACAGAATGTGGTTATCATTTGCATCTATCGCATGTAGAATCAAGTCGTTTGAACTTGACAGAGTGAAAGAGGTTGTCGGTGTTTGTACAAAACTTTCATAGCTACATTAACATTGTTTGAACTTGAAATGAGCAAGCAACGAATGGTAGTTTCTATTACCACTTTCAAATAGATTTTTCCCTATTTTGAACATGAAACTAGTGAATGGTCTCGGTGTTCATCCGTATCTTAAAGATAGTTTTACTTCTTCACAATTTGAAATGAGCGAATGGTGGGTCTCAACGTTGATTTGGCTCTCACAAGGTAGTTTAATTTCATATCGACTTGAAACAAGTGAATGGTGGGTCTTCAGGTTCCAATCAAAACCTTTCAGGATAATTTTATTTTGTTTACTAATGAAACAAGTGAGCGGTGGCTCCCAAGATTAATTCCTAACTTTCTAAGGTGATGTCGCTTCGTTTAAACTTGACACGAATGAATGTGGTTATCATTATTGATTCACAACATTCAAAGGTAACCTAATATCTTTTAGACTTCATATAAGCTAAATGCTATTTTTGAAGATATTTGCATATGTCACATGTAGTATCAAGTCGTTTGAACTTAATAGGGCGAAAGTTGTTGTCGGTGCTTGTTAACAACTTCTTCCATAGCTACATTAATATTGTTTGAATTTGAAACGAGCAAGCAACAATTGGTAGTTGATGTTACCACTTTCAAATGTACTTTTACCTCTTTTGAACATGAAACGAGTGAATGGTGGGCCTCGGTGTTTATGACGCCCTCAATTCTGTAGAACACATAATCAAGAACTGATGTATTTTTGTGCCCAGAATGTTCATCACACATATACATATGTTCCACAAACTGAATTCAGAATATATATTACCATGAATAACAGGGTTTATTACAATGTCTCATCAGTCTTAGACTCATGCTAGCAGCGGGAGTCTTATCTTAGCAGCGGAAGTCTAAACCTAGCAGCGGAAGTCTTTATTCTAACTAGTGCGGAATTAAACTAAGAAGCAGCAGCGGTTCCATCTCTACTCCATCCCCATAGGCAAATTGACGGGGTTCACACTCCTAGTACATCACGGGGTCTTCATAGAGCTCCTCTTCTGTTGCTGATGATGTATGTTAATGCAAGTTTGAGTACATGATGTACTCAGCAAGTGCGGGAAAAGATGATATGTAGCTCACAACAAGGAAGGTTATAAAAAGGCTCATTGCAGAAAACAAAGTTTATTTCACAAAACGTGATAAAAACAGCAACTCAGCTTAAAAGTAATGTAATCCCAACATGTATTTAAACATTAACATACCTCCATTATGATTCATCCCTTTCCATGTCTCAACCAGATATTAATCTTTCTCAACATTGCTCATGAATACCATCTCGTATTCACTACCATATCATGAATACCATCTCGTATTCACTACTATTCTCATTAATACCATCTCGTATTCACTACCATTTCATATTCAATTTCGTCTCATCCCGAGACCCAATCTCGTTGCCATGACTCAACAGTCATGCAACCAATCTTATTACCCGGACTCAACAGTCCCGAAAAAAATCAAAACATAACCAATAACCAAACCAAAAATCATAACCTTCCAATAACCATCCCAACTAATCATGTGAGTTGTCCAGGCGCTCGTGACCGTAAGCTCGGCTATCATGATAGTTTTAAGAACTCTGCAGAGTTTGTACCACTTTACTCACAAGTTTGTGATTTCGTCACCCGTCGATGACTGCAAAACCTCCATTATACCAGTACACAACCGTCGATGTATGGCCAAGAGATAATAAAATAGCCTTTACAAAAGAGCTACTAAATGTATGAATTTACTAAGGTTTCACCAGCAGGCTAGAATCTCTAATTCTTCAACCCAAGGGCCCCCTCTTGTGCCATGCAGTTCCCAGGGCAGTCCTCACTCGACTCCTATTCTCCGCGCCTTTCATGGTCCATAACAATCTAGTAACTTACCTAATTACTCAGCTAAGCCGCACCCATACTTGGCCTTGTGGTGGCACTGTTATCCTGGCATGGCTGGCATGAACCGGCCCTTAGATCTACGGCAAGTAAACCACCATCTCATTCTACCTCATTCACAAACTCAGGCTTGCCTAGATCTCCCTCCGATTCATGTTCATTAACATCAATTTCTCATTATTCATACGAGTGTTGTTAGCTAGAGACATCTATCTCGCTTCCCGTATCCCATGTACTCAGCGAAGCATAAAAGCAAAAACCATATCCGACTCATTAACTTTCCCGGTGACAAGGGTGGCTAACAAAACTAGTAAACTCCTATCAAAGGGTTTTCCATCATATTGACTCAAGCACACACACCTTTTTGCAACAAAACAGTTTTCCAAAATATGGGATCAATATGGTCAAGGGGCATTTGTCTTGTTCTTGCGGTTCCTGTTGCTCAAATGCTTGCTGTTGTAGTCCGTCGTAGGTAGCTCACTGAGCTTGTCCTTCTATACGCGATCACACACATACAAGATTCATAGCCATCAATCATCATGCACAAACTTTAACTATGATGCGATGATGCATATGCATGCTAATACTATGATGCAGTTTTTACGTGTTCTTGCATGTTTGCATGGGTTTTATGATGAACAGAGGTGTTCAGATTAAATGTGAATGTGGTGATGATCTGGACTCAAGATCTAGATCAAACCGATCAACACGTGATCTGTCCACTAAAAAGCTTCTGTTCGAAAGGATCGAAGAACAGATGCAAAAAAACGCGATGATGTCATAAGGTGGTATTGGAGACCTACCTTACGTTTTTCTTGGTCTCGAGGTCCTTCTCCTAGCAAGAAAAGATTGTCGGCTCTCCTCCGACGATTGCAATTGTGATCCAGACTCGTCGGCGGTTGTACTCCGGCGAAGGGGTTTGGCTCGGCGAGTTTGGCGCTAGGGCTCTAAGTTGTCGACTTAGAAAGATGTTACGACCAAGGGTTGTTTCGGGTTCTATTTATAATCGGGAAGAGAAGAGTCCTAATCTGATCGGAATTCGAGTAAGAGTCCTATTCAAATTGTTTTTGGATCTTAACAACTTATCTTTAGTTGATTTGGTGCGGTAGCAACGTGGAATTCGTGTTGGTCCGGTATTCCCGTGCGTACAGAAGTGAAATTGCTTCAAATCTTGTCACCCTCGCGGTGATGAGCTCCGGAAGCTCCACGTGTCCTGCAGGTACCTGGGCTCCCTTTTCCATAGAGACAAGCTCCGGTTGTGCCGCGTGTCAGGCGGGCGAGACCTCCCTCTTACTCAGAGGCGAGCTCCGCGTGCGCCACGCGTCCTGGCGGCGGGAAACTCCCCTCTCTCCAGAGACGAGCTCCGCGTGCACCACGTGTCTGGTGGGTCGGGACCTCCCCTCTCAACAGAGGCGAGCTCCGCGAACGCCACATGTCAGTGCTGGACCTCCCCCTCTCTTCGGAGGTGGCTCCGAGTGTGCCATGTGTCAATTCTGGACCTCCCCTTTCTTCGGAGGTGAGCTCCGAGAATGCCATGTGTCAAGTAGTGCCAGACTTCCTTTTTCCTCAGAGACGAGCTTTGAGGTCGACACGTGTCTGTCAGCGTCGGACCTCCTGAGATGAGCTCCGGAAGTGACACGTGTCCGAAAGTGTCGGACCTCCCGGAGGTAAGCTCCGGAGGTGACACGTGTCCAGTAGGACCGGACCTCTCGGAGGTGAGCTCCGAGAGCGACACGTGTCCCGTGCGGCTGGTCCTCTCTTTTCCGCGGTGACTAGCTCCGAAGGCAACACGTGTCCGGCAGGGCTGGCCTTGCTCCTCCGTAGACGCTAGCTCCGGGGGCAACACGTGTCCCACGGAGGTCAGACCTCTCCCCCTTCCACAGAGATGAGCCCCGAGCCTGCCACGTAGCCAGTTAGCGGCGGACCTCTCCCTCTTTTGCGGGGATGAGTTCCGAAGGCGCCACGTGGCCAGCATTTCTTGAGCTGGGATAGGTGAAACACGTCATGTACGTCGGAGAGGTGCGTTGGGAGCTCTAGTTGATAGGCTACTTCTCCTCGCTTGTCCAAAATTTTAAATGGCCCGATATAGCGAGGTGCTAGCTTGCCTTTGACGTTGAAACATCGTTGGCCACGGATAGGCGATACCTTAAGGTATACGAAGTCTCCTACTTCAAAAGTCAACTTCCTTCGCCTATTGTCCGCATAGCCTTTCTATCGTGACTGAGCAGCCTTCAAGTTCTCCTGTATTGTTTGGACTTGCTTCTCAGCCTCTTGTAACACTTCCGGTCCAAACACTTGGTTCTCTCTGGTTTCGTTCCAAAACAGCGGTGTTCTACACCGTCTACCGTACAATACTTTGAAAGGTGACATCTTCAAGCTAGCTTGATAGCTGTTGTTATTGGAGAATTCGGCATACGGCAAACTCCTATCCCAACTACGCCCATGTTTCAAGGAGCAAGATCTCAACATGTCCTCCAAAATTTGGTTTGTCCTTTCGGTTTGTCCATCAGTCTGCGGGTGGTAAGCGGAGCTAAAATCTAGCCGTGTACCCATAGCTTTCTGCAGCTTCCTCCAGAACCTAGAGGTGAACTAAGAACCCCGATCTGAGACTATCCTCTTCGGGACTCCATGGCGGCACACGATTTGCTCCATGCACAACTTGGCTAGATCTGCCACGCGGTACATGGTTTTAACAGGAAGAAAATGAGTTGTTTTCGTCAATCGGTCCATGATAACCCAGATTGAGTCATAACCCGATCGAGTACGTGGCAATCCGATGATGAAATCCATACTGATATCTTCCCACTTCCACTCGGGTACCTTCAAGGGTTGCAACAGTCCAACGGGTCTTTGATATTTGGCCTTCACCCGTTGGCATGTGTCATATAGGGCAACATACTCGGCTATGTCCCTCTTCATACCATCCCACCAATAACAAGTCTTCAGTTCCTTGTACATCTTGGTACTTCCGGGATGTATGGAATAAAGTGAGTCATGTGCCTCCTTTAATATCGTGTCGCGGATGTGCTTCACATTAGGCATACAAATCCTTTTTCCTAGCCAAAGCGTATCCTTTTCGTCTTCCTTGAAGTCCTTCTCTATTCCTTGTTGAATTCTTTCCTTGATCTCTTTATCCGTAGCTTGGCCATCTCTTATCTCTTGTTCCAATGAAGATTGGAGTTCCATCACTTCCATCTCGTTTAAGAATCCAAAATGTAACCGTTCGAACTCCTTTCTTAGCTCAGGTGGTAGCTCCCGAACCGTGAGTTGGTGACATGCTCTCTTCTGGCTCAATGCATCGGCTACTACATTGGCCTTTCTGGGGTGATAGTTGATTCTAACATCATAATGCTTGATAAGCTCCAATCATCGATGTTCCCTCAAATTCAAATCCGTTTGAGTACATGTACTTGAGGCTTTTATGATCCGTATAGATCTCACATTGATGACCAAGAATATAATGTCTCCAAATCTTTAATGCATGCACCACAGCTGCAAGTTCCAAGTCATGTGTGGGGTAATTGAGCTCATGTTTCTTTAGTTGTCTCGAGGCATAGGCTACCACTTGTCCTTCTTGCATGAGCACACATCCAAGCCCTTGTCTAGATGCATCACAATATATGTCAAAGCTCTTGCTCATGTCCGGCAATACCAAAACCGGCGCTGTGGTTAGCCTTTTCTTAAGCTCCTCAAAGCTTTCTTGGCACGCTGGTGTCCATTGGAAGGCTTTTCCCTTCGTTAGCAACTCTGTCATAGTCTTTGCTATCTTTGAGAAGTCCTTGATGAACCTGCGGTAGTATCCAGCCATCCCAAGAAAACTCCGAATATCCCTCACGCTTTGTGGTTGGTTCCACTTCAGAACATCTCCCACTTTTCTGGGATCAACTGATACTCCTTCCTCGGAGATAATGTGGCCTAGGAATGATATCTCCTTTAACCAAAATTGATATTTGCTGAGCTTGGCATACAATTGATGCTCTCGAAGCTTCTGTAATGTCAATCTCAAGTGTTCTTCATGTTCCTCCTCGCTTTTCAAATACACCATGATATCGTCAATGAAAACCACAACGAACTTGTCCAAGTACTCCATGAAAACCTTGTTCATGAGGTACATGAAGTATGCAGGTGCGTTCGTTAACCCAAAAGACATCACGGTATATTCATATGAATCATACCGTGTCCGAAAGGCAGTCTTGGGTATGTCGGAGGGCTTAATCCTCAGTTGGAAGTATCCCGACCGAAGATCAATCTTGGAGAACACTCGGGCTCCCTTCATTTGGTCGAACAGGTCCTCTATACGGGGGCAGAGGGTACTTGTTCTTGATCGTCACCTCATTGAGAGACCTATAGTCCACGCACATCCTTTGGGTCCCATCCTTCTTGTCTACGAAGAGCACGGGGGCTCCCCATGGTGACGAGCTTGGACGTATAAAACCCTTCTCTTGCTGCTCCTGGATTTGCTTCTTGAGCTTCACTAGTTTATTGACGGGCATCCTATATGGTCTCTTTGCTATAAGTGCAGTCTCGGGTACAAAGTCAATGGAAAACTCAATGTCCCGATCAGGTGGCATACCTGGAAGTTCTTCCGGGAACACGTCCGAGAATTCTTGGACCACCAGAACGCTTTCCAGGGTTGCTTCTTCGACATGGTTCAATGTCGCCTTCTCGGTTTTCGGCTGGGCTGACTCGAACTCGAAACGGGTACCAAGCTCGTTGGTCAACTGCACGCTCCTTTCAGCATATTGGATTACTCCGTTGTGCTTACTTAGCCAATCCATTCCGAGTATTATGTCAAGCCCTTGGGAATCCAAGACAATGAGGTTGGCAAGAAAGTGTACCCCCTTTATTTTAAGGTTTACTTTCGGACATACTATATTAGTTCTCATCTCTCTACCAGGAGAATTAACCAACATAGTATATTTCAAGTGTGATATGTGTAGATTATACTTGGCAACATACTTGGATGATATGAGAGAATGCGATGCTTCGTAATCAAATAGAATGGTGGCTGGGTTGGAGTTGACAAGGAACATACCAATCACGACATCCTCAGCCTGTTGCGTTTCCTCAGCAGAGACATGGTTCACGTTGCCACGAGCGTAGTTTTGCTGTCCACGGTTTCCTTGGTTGGCTCCTCAGTTTGGCCATGGGTTCTGCTTGGGCACGTTGCCTTGCTGTCCAGGACCTTTCTTCGGGCACTGGCTCACGAAGTGTCCTGGTTCTCTGCATGCAAAGCATGCCTTGTTGCCTATAACAGCAGGTACGTTGGGGCGGGGGTTTTGAGCATGCCCATGTTGGGACGGGGCGCTGGAGGCAAAGGCACATGAGGTGCTTGTGCAACGGGTCGTTGCTGTGGTGGCTGATTAGGGTGGTATGCAGGAGCGGTCGATCCATACTGCGGTGCAGCTGGGGGCATGTAACGAGGTCGTACGTTGCTCCCTTGTGGCTGGTATGGCATCTTTCTGATAGGAGGATGAGTACCGATCTTCCGAGAGGTAGGGTAAACTTGATTGGGTGGAGATCTCGACGTTGATGATCCAAGGCTCCGAACAAACGAAACCCCGCAATCATTACACCACTGCTCCGTTAGTTATCACCCGTGTCACACGAATGACCTCACCATGAAGGCTTATCCCTGCAAGCGCAATAAAGAACACAAGCAAGAACAGAGAAGTTGCAATCAAAACTGAATTGATCACGAATTTGGGGTCTCACAACCGATGATCGGCGACACTGTTCAATGACAGATTGTAACTAAGCAAAAACCCGACCCTAATGTGGTGATGGCTGCTGTATAAAAAGGAGTTTAGGGGCGTGCAAGACCCCTGGACGCAACTCTAATGGGCTTCCACACGATACACAGGCCAGCAGCCCAAAAGGCGGTGGTGCAGCACCAGACAGATTCTGGATGATGCGGACATCGCTACCATTGATACAACCACAACACCAGCCCATTCACCACTCTCAGCTAATCAAGGTCCAATGACACGCGCACGTGCACGTCAACTTAATTATCAGGTGAATTCATTCCTGGCTGTTCAAAGTAATTATCCTTCAAATGGGGACCTATTAAAACCTTGTGATGACCTTGTTATTATTAGGTGCTTGGGAATTGATCCAGCTAGGTGCATGGGAATCTTCCTCACCCAAGTATGGCTTCAAATCTAAAATGTTAAATGTGGGACTAACCCCAAACTCGGGAGGCAACTCAAGTTTATATGCATTGTCATTTATCTTCTTAAGAACCTTAAAAGGTCCAGCAGCACGTGGCATGAGTTTGGACTTTCTCAAATCCGGGAACCTATCTTTTCTCAAATGAACCCACACCAAATCACCGGGTTCTAATTTTACCTCCTTCCTATCTTTACTAGCAGCAATGCGATACTTTTCATTCATTTTTTTAATTTGTAACTCAGTAGTTTCATGCAACTTAAGAATAAATTCAGAACGTTGTGTAGCATCTAAGTTCACAATTTCAGTATGTGGTAAAGGTAGCAAATCAATTTGAGCACGAGGATTGAAACCATAGACTACAATAAACGGACTTAACTTGGTTGTGGAGTGAATAGACCTGTTATAAGCAAACTCAATATGTGGCAAACAATCCTACCACAACCTCAAATTGTTTTTCAAAACAGCCCACAACATAGTAGATAAGGTACGATTAACTACCTCCATTTGCCCATCAGTTTGTGGATGACAAGTAGTAGAAAACAACAACTTTGTTCCCAATTTATACCATAAAGTTCTCCAAAAGTGACTCAAAAAACTTAGCATCCCTATCAGAAACAATAGTATTGGAAACACCATGCAAATGCACAACCTCATTAAAGAACAAATCAGCAACATGTGAAGCATTATCGGTCTTGTGGCAGGGTATAAAATGAGCCATTTTAGAGAAACGATCAACAACCATAAAGACACTATCCCTACCCCTCTTTGTTCTAGGCAATCCTAAAACAAAGTCAATAGAAATATACTCCCAAGGTGCACTAGGAACCGGAAGAGGCATATAAAGACCATGTGAGTTAAGTCGAGACTTAGCTTTGTTGCATGTCGTGCAACGTGAAACGTAGCGCTCCACATCACGCCTCATTCGTGGCCAAAGAAGTGAGCGGTCAGCACATCCTCTTTCTTTTTAACACTAAAATGTCCCATCAAACCACCTCCATGCGCTTCCTACAACAACAAAAGACGAACGGAGCTAGCTGGAACACACAGCTTGTTAGCACGGTAGAGAAGGCCTTCACGCAGCAGGAATTTTTGACACGTTCTTCCCTCTCTACAATTTTCGAAGGCATCTTTAAAGTCCAAATCAGTAGCATATAACCTCTTTATGGTTTCCAAACTAAATATTTTATGAGAAAGTTGGGACAACATGGTATAACGTCTAGATAAAGCATCGGCAATCACATTGTCTTTCCCTTTCTTATGTTTAATGATGTAAGAAAATAATTCTATGAACTCAATCCATTTAGCATGACGTTTGTTCAGATTAGCTTGTCCTTTAAGATACTTCAAAGACTCATAATCTAAATTTATGAAAAATTCTTTATACCATAGGTAATGTTGGCAAGTTTGCAAGACACGCACTAAAGCATAAAGTTCTTTGTCATATGTAGAATAATTCAGCGAAAGGCCTATGCAATTTTTCACTAAAGAAGGCAACAGGTTTACCTCCTTGAATTGGCACTCCTCCAATGCCAATGCCGCTCACGTCACATTCAAGCTCGAAGGTCTTCTCAAAATCAGCAAGTTGCAGCAATGGTGCTTGTGTGAGCTTCGACTTGAGAACATCAAAAGCTTGTTGTTGTGCTGGTCCCCATCGAAACGGCACTCCATGCTTTGTCAACTCGTGGAGAGGTGCCGCAATGGTGCTAAAATCCCGCACGAAACGCCGGTAGAAACCTGCGAGACCAAGAAAACTCCGAGCCTGTGTGACCGTAGTCGGAAGTGGCCAGCTCGTGATGGCAACAATCTTTGCCTCGTCCACCTCAATGCCCTGCGAAGTAATAACATACCCAAGAAAAGACACACGATCGATGCAAAAGGTGCACTTCTCAAGGTTACCATATAAACGTGCATCGCGTAAGACATTAAAAACAGCACACAAATGTTCAAGATGCTCATCATATGACTTACTGTAAATAAGGATATCATCTAAGTAAACCACCACAAATTTACCAATGAAAGCACGTAAAACCTCATTCATCAACCCCATGAAAGTGTTTGGCGCATTAGTTAAACCAAATGGCATGACTAACCATTCATAAAGTCCGAATTTAGTTTTAAAAGCAGTTTTCCATTCATCACCTAAAGCCATACGAATTTGATGATACCCACTACGTAAATCAATCTTGAAGAAAATAACAGAACCACTCAACTCATCAAGCATGTTATCCAATCTAAGAATAGGATAGCGATAACGAATGGTAATGTTATTGATGGCTCTACAATCAACACACATGCGCCAAGTGCCATATTTTTTTGGAACCAAAAGAACAGGAACAGAACAAGGACTAAGGCTCTCACGAATGTACCTGCGGTCCAGAAGATCTTGGACTTGTCGCTGAATTTCCTTAGTCTCGTCGGGGTTGGTCCTGTAGGCAGCACGGTTTGGCAAGCTCGCCCCTAGAACCAAATCAATCTTGTGCTCAATGCCTCGCAAAGGTGGTAATCCAAGGGGTATTTCTGATGAAAAAACATCCATATATTCCTGCAAAAGGTTAGCAACAGCAGGTGGCAAGACAATGGATGTATCCTCAATGAAATATAAAGCATGTTTGCACACTAAAGCATAGCAAGTTCCATTAGAGGCATATAAATCATCAAGATCAGATTTAGTTGTAAGCAAAATAGGATTTTTCAACTTAATAGGTTGCTGAATTTCAGAATTGAAAACACCCTTTTGCTTAGCATTATTCTTTTTCTCCTGCTTAAATTGTACAATTTCAGTGGGACTCATAGGAAGCAACACAATTTTCTTGCCCTTATGCATGAGAGTATACTTATTAGATCGACCATGGTGAATAGCATCAGTATCAAACTCCCAAGGACGTCCCAACAAAAGAGAACAAGCATCCATAGGTACCACATCAAAATCAGCAAAATCATGATAAGAACCAATGGAAAAATGTATCCTTGCTATTTGTGTTACCTTAACCTTACTATTGTTGTTAAACCATTGAATGTGATAAGGGTGGGGATGCTTCCGTGTGGTCAAGCCAAGCTTCTTGACCACCTCAACATTCACCAAATTATTGCAGCTACCACCATCAATGATGGTATGTACACGGCAGTCCTTGACGACGAGAAACATGTTGAAAAGGTTGTGACGTTGGCGGTTGTCGTCCTCTCAAACCGTGGCACTCAAAGCTCGCTGCACAATCAAAGTCATATAGTTGTTTGTTGCAGATGTACCAAGAACCTCCTCACCACCATCATCCGAACCTGAAATATTAGTTGCAATAATATTTTCATCTTTAATATCAGAAGCACTAATATACCCACCATCAGCAGTGGCAATGATCGCCCGTTTGCTGGGGCAATCTCGTTGCATATGGTCAAGTCCCTGGCAGCGGTGGCACTTGATGTCGGAGCTGCGACTTGTCGAAGTGTTGGGTGCAGCCGCCTTTGCTGCAACACCTGGAGGCATCTGGGACTTGCTGTTATCTTGTCCCCGTGATTTAGAAGGTGCGATGCTGCTGCGTACAACACCCGCGGAGGGTGGTGTAGAAGCACGTACGCTCGAGGAGGACGCTGCTTTGGATGGCACCGGCAATTGTCATGGCGTGAAGGTGTTGTTCCGCCGCTGTTGTTGGCGACCCTGCACTTCTTTTTCTGCTAACGTAGCAAGTTGAAATAAACGTTGAATAGAATGATATTCCTTGTAGTCAACTATGTCCTGGATCTCACGCCGCAAGCCCCCATAAAACCTAACAATTTGGTCTTCCTGATCCTCAACTACCCCACAACGAAGCATACCTTTCTGCAACTCTTGGTAGTACTCTTGGACAGTCATGTCACCCTGATCAAAGCATTGCAATTTCTTAAGAAGATCACGTCTATATGAAGGAGGAACAAATCTAGCGCGCATCTATTCTTTTAACGCAGCCCATGTCTGTGGTGCATTATGTGTATTGACAAGTTCATTCCACCAAATTATAGCAAAATTTTTAAACTCACTAGTGGTTTGTCTAACTCTATGTCGCTCAGGAACAAGATGAGAGCTAAATTTTTGTTCTACCATCATCTCCCAATGCAAGTAAGTCTCAGCATCATAAGATCCATAAAATGTTGGAATAGAAAACTTAATCTTAGCATAAGGATCATTATCTTGTTCAGGAGCATGAGGACGAGGTCTACCTCCCATACCTTGACGATTTCGTCGAGGGCGACGGCGCTGCTGTGCATCAACCTCATCGTTATTGAAGTCATCCTCTGTGTCGTAGTGAGCATGTGCATCACCATCAAGAATGATAGAGGGTGTAGCTTGTTGGGGAAGACGAGTCTCCATCTCGTCCAACCGTGTGGTCAGACCAGCAACACTTGTATGGAGCCTCTGAAAGGTGGCTGTTGTAGTGGTCTGGTAATTGTTGAAATCTTCGGTCATTGCCCGCATCATGTCCCTTAGTTCCATATAGGACACGCACTCATCATCATTCGGAGGTGTAGAACCAGAGGTCTTATCCATAGGCTTCTTTCCCGTTATTGTTAGTACAAAACAGAAACGAAGACAAAAAGATCATGAAGAACCCTATTACTACGCTCTCCGAAGTGGGTGGAAAATCGATCAGTAAGATGTGTCTTACCCCGCTCTTACAAGTTTCTTACCAGCACTGCAGGTGGCCAACGGTGACCAGTGTGAAGCAAGCAGAGAGTGGGTGTGATTGCAAAAGTTACCTGTTTTGCTCGAGAGAAGGTAGAGCTTGGAAGGCTCAAATGCAGTATATGTATGTGACACACAAGTTAGTAACAGATAGCAATGCTGAATAAGTGTCCAAAGAATTTCACCTAGTTGCTGGACTAAGAATGTATTAGAACAGTTGTGGCAACAAGCAAGGACAAGGATGAATGATGATGAACAACAAGGATAATATCAGCAAGTATCCAGCACTCACACAGAAATAGCACAACTAGAAAACCCCTTAGCCTCCTGTTTTTATCTTGAAGCACTAGAAAACCCCTTGGCCACCACTTGAGTTAGGCTCTGAATGAGCTGATTCTGATTTTCAAGCATTTGGTGGATAGGATCAGCTCCTTCACAGCGACCACCCCTGTCTTGTCCTCCAGAAAGATGAGGGTTGCCAGCCTCATCGTTGTTGTTGGTGGGGTTGGCACCACGACCATTTCCTCTTCCAGCCATCTATCATGATCAATCAAATGTTAACTTAAAGCATTACGTATTAACTTCCCAAATTGCTTGTTTAAACTTAAACTTTTGAGGCCTTAATATATTAAACATTTTCTGAGGGTTCCACGTAGACTTTTGGAAATCACGTCTCACACGAAAATAAATGCACTCTTAATTCATAGGGGTTCACACATCAAAGCAAAGCAACCTAAGGACGAGGTTGTGGATAAATGCCCATGGCTTCCACAACTCACGTCACACACCAAACATTAACACACAAATAACTAAGGTATTGACTCGACTACTCGATATCCTTCTGAAATAAGGGAAAGGACTCTAAACGACTCGTATCACTGAGCTTGCTCTTCGGGGTCTTCCTCATTATTGCGGCTGCCCTCTGATTCCGCTTTGGGTGGGGAAGCTACTGGTGGAGAAGTGCGGCAACGCCTGCTCGCCCGGCGGTTTGGGGAGTCAGGAGTCCATGTGTCATTTACAGTGACACACAGTTCATTCCCATCTCCTCTTTCTCTCGCCCTCAAGCTGGCTCGAAGCAACGCCTCAGTCTCCTTCAGGGTGTCACGAACATCCTGAAGCTCCTGCTGACACACCTGCAGTCGAGTGCTGAGCATAGCAGCATCCTCCAAGCATAGGTTCATGTGCTCATGGAAAGTCCCCTGCTGCACTGGCGGGTACTTGTACTCCGCGGTGCCACTCTCACGCTGGAGGACGTACATGTACTCAGTCCTGTCCAGGTGGCGACGGTTGATGTAACTCTGGCAGGTGATGGCCTCCCAGGTGACATCCTTCTCAGCATCGACCTGTGTCGCCCGACAAGCTGGAGAGCGGTGAATCTTGAGCAACTGATTTTCATGGATAATCCTCATTTCTGAACTCCATTCTTCCCGCTTGTCACGGATGGTCCGGGTGGAGCTGTAGTGTATGATTAGCTTGCTCACATTGCCGGTGGCGTGGAGCATACGCCGAAGACGGCGCAACAAGTCTCCTACTGCCAATCCGTAGGAGTGGTACGTCACCGGACGGTTCTCCTCTCTCAGGGCAAGGGCAACTACAGGAACTCTCCCTCCGGTGGACTTGCAGGCGGTGCGGATCATGCGAACCATCTAAAATATAAAGCATTTCAAATTAAGTTAAATAAGAGTTAAACAAAAATTTTATTTTGAATAAAAGTTGGGTTAAGATGAATAAAGTGACCCCATTAAATAACACCTTCAACCCACACCTTTGTAAAATAATTTTTAAGAAAATAGGGTCCTTAAATACGTCCATTTCTACCTAGGTCCACGTTCCTACGGGCAACCTTGGCTCTGATACCACTTCTGTCACACCCGGTTTCTCCGAAGAACAACCGAGTGAATATCACATGTATGCCAGGATCATTTTCTCATACATGTGACGACAAATAGTGAAGCATCATCATATTACAAGCCAGGTGTTCGAATATAAATAAGTCTTACATAGCATACGTCTCGATGGACGATAATAAGTTCATGACATGTAAATAAAACAGCAGCGGAATATAAACCTTGTGGGCTCCGTCACAGGCGTTGCCCGAGGGACTTCGTGAACCTAGAAACCTTCATCGGGACCAAAGTCTTGGTCATTAAACACCAAATCATTCTCTTGACCTGAGCAGCAATATAAACCAACAGAAAAGCAAGTTTGAGTACCATGGGTACTCAGCAAGTGTGGGAAAGTTATGTCATGCATGGCTAGAGCAAGGAGAGGTTGAACTCATAGTTAAAACACTACGCAATTATTACCTATCACCTTAGCTTATTAAGCACCTACATTACTACACAGGTGAAATGGATCCCAATCCCTCAACCCATCATAATTATCAAGTAAACATAGTCTCATCTCCAATGTTAAGCTTCTCGCTTAACATCCACAACTTCCCAATTCATCATCCTCTAATCATGAATAAGTCCAAGCCGCTCTTGACCGTGAGCACGACTGTCATGACAGTTTTGACTCTGCAGAGTTTGCACCACTGTAGCCACATGTAGTGATTTCATCCCCCGTTACCGGGTGGACTAAAAGAACCTCCATTATGCCAGTAGCCGCAAACCACATTCACACTTCCCAGGTGTGTAGTCAAGGCCTTTACAAAGGGATTCCCGACGAGCATGGGCCCACTGAGGTTTCACCCCTAACAGCATACAAGAGGCTCCAACACCGCTGCAGTGGCCTCCTCTTTAGCCTTGCGGTTCATATGGTAGTCCAGCTGACACCTATTCCCCGCACCATCCAACACACCCATACTACGTCGGCGATACACCTAATTGATTGGCCAAGCTGCCCCATTTCAGCATGTGGTTGGTACTGTAAAGCCAGGTTACATGCTCCATGAACCGGTCCTTAGGATCCACGCAAGTACTAAACACAATTCCGGGGTCTCGTGCACCCAGCACCAACCAAATCATCCAACTTGCCTCGATCCCTACCTCTACATAACTCATAATATCTCATTCAAGAGTAAGGTAAATCAATTGATGATCTCATATCCCAATTACCCCATTCTAAGCATCGCTAAGCATAAGCATATAAATATATGACATGATAAAATAAATCCCAACCCAAGCTACAAGGAAACAAGGTAATGTAATTCTAGGGAAACTTTCTAGCATGGGTTTCATATTTCAATTGACAATGCAAATAATTCTATCTACACATCCTAGCATAGGATCAAAGTGATCAAGTACACTTGCCTTCTTCCTGCTGCTCTAAGAATGGAAAGTCTTGGTCTTGGAAGGGGAGAACTTGCTCTGGGGCAGGTTCTACTCATGCAAATACACATAGCAAAAGAAAACAACAATACATAAGACATAGTTCACACTTTTACTTCATGCAAATCACACATACATACCTATGAAAGTCATTCACATTTCTAAGTGTTGTGGTTACTCTTCATGTGTTGATTTTTGGCCTACATTCACTTTTAAACATATGTATATGATTTCTAGATTTTGTATTCAGATTTCTGTTTGCACACTATATATGAATTTCCAATTTGAACAAATTCTTTATATTTAATTTATACACTTCTTAGCTACCAAGTTTGCATGAAAGTTAATTTCCTACTCCAAATAGGTTTTCAGATTTTCTACAAAATCCTAAATTGAAACTTTTGGATTTGGATAACTCATTTATCCTTTTCTAATTGTGCATAATTATTTTCCTATATTTTCAGATTTATTTTCTATGCCTAAAAGTGAACTTTATTATGAAAATAGTAAGACACATCATCTAAACAGAATAGGTTCTGACCTAAAATGTTCATTAATATATTTTTGAACTTCCTCTCTGATGTGGAACAAATTAAATTTATTTTACTAGTTTTTAGAATTATTTCCTAGCCTAAAATGTGTCTCTAGAGAAAATAAAAATGAGCAACACTTAGGCAGATTTCATTTCAGCCTAAAATCTATTTTTAACTCATTCTAAAGTTTTCCAAGTGCTAGGAGAGTTTAATTTTGAACTTGCACATGTGTTTGCCTTATCTTTTAAATTTAAATCCTAGTCACATATTCAAATTTCTGAATTTAATATCATATAGGGTCAAAAAGGTAAATCTACTCTACTGCAGGGTCTGATTTACTATTTTCTAAATTTCCAGGGGTCTAACTACTCATAACAGAGGGGGTTTTTCTAATTTTTATTAAGTTCAGGATCTAAAACTGATTTTTAAATAAATTTACATGAATTTCCAAAGTTCCAGGGGTTAGATCAGAAGTTTCCGGGGCTAGCTCATGTTTTTCGAGATCCCCAGGGGGTAGCGCGTAAGAATCCCGACCTTTATAACGTGGGGCTGACGTGGACCGTCTATAATTCAAAGCAGACGGCTCAGATTAGATCGCCGAACCGGTACGCGTCGGTTTTATTTCTACCGTGCAATTTAAAATAGACGGCGCACAAGAGGCCACGTCGCTGTTCGCCCGTGCGCACGGCGACAGAGGCGCGATCTCACCGGCGAGGTCGCGGATCTTCATCTACAGACACTAACACCCGCCCTTTTTGGTAGCAAATGGCAGAGGGGAGGTAGGGGAGCTCACCTAGGCTAATTTCTTAGGCCTGAAGGACTCGGAACCCGGTCGGCGATGAGGACAGGCGGCGGCGGCTTGCTGTGCTCGTCGAAGTGGCAGTTGGGGCGGTGATCCCTACGAGTTCTCGGGTCGTGATGCTTCACTGGGGTCTAGAGATGGCACACCGATGATTAGTATGGATCGGAACCGTGTAATTCGGAAGTTTCACCGGCGAGCGGCGGCGAAACTCACCGGCGAGCGTCGGGATGGTCGTATTCGGCGGCGTTTCCCTCCGGGGTCGGCGTCTACAGCTTGTGCGCGGTGCTGCGGGGTCACGAGATCGGTTTTACAGAGGGAGACGGCGACGCTCTTGGGGAATTCCAAGCTCAACGGCGGCGGCGCTCACCGGGAGAGAAACTGCTCGTGTGAGGGGAGGGCGGCGGGTTCATCTGTTTTTATGAGGGCCGGGGGCGCGGGGGTTTGTTGCGATCAAGCAGGCCGGCGCGAGGGATTCGGGGTTGGGTCGAGCGCGAGGAATCCGGGAGCGTCGGGTGTGATCGGCGCGAAGGAACCGGAGCGGTTGGGGCGCGCGGGAGGTGAGGGATGACACGCGGGCCCGGGTGTCAGTGAGAGGGAGAGAGGGGGCGCGGGTTCGGGCTCGCGCGGGGGATTGGGCCGGCTGGCGGGTTTCGGCCCACTGGCGGTTGGGGTTTTCTTTTTCTTTTTCTTTTTCCTTTTCTTTTCTGTTTTGATTTGAATTCGAATTCTAGTTTGAATTTGAATTTCTGCACCACATGCAATACGTCCAAAAAATTTTAAATTCCCATTTTTAGCAGGTTTTGGGGTGTTACAGCTCTACCCCCTTAAAAGAAATCTCGTCCTCGAGATTGGTGGTTCTAGGAAAACAATTCCGGAAACTGTGCCTTAAGCTCGTCTTCTCGCTCCCATGTGGCTTCCTCTTCCGAGTGATGCTTCCACTGCACCTTGCACATCCGAATTCTTTTATTTCTTGTGAGGCGTTCCATTGTTTCCAAAACCTTGACCGGTTGCTCGGCATAAGACAGATCCTCTCGTACGTCAACCTCATTCATGGGTAACATCTCTTCAGGCGTCCTTAAACATTTCTTGAGCTGTGACACATGGAATACATCGTGCACATCCGATAGGCGAGCCGGTAGTTCTAGTTGATATGCCACTTCGCCTTTCCTTTCCAGAATCTGAAAGTGTCCGATGTATCGGGGTGATAACTTCCCTTTCACCTTGAACCGACAAAGTCCTCGAATAGAGGACACCTTGAGATAGACATAGTCTCCCACGTTGAAAATGAGCTCTCTTCTCCGTACATCGACATAGCTCTTTTGTCGGGTCTGTGCTATCCTCAAGTTGTTGCGAATTTCCCTCACTTTTGCCTAGGCTTCTTGTAGTACCTCGGGCCCAAACACTTTACTTTCCCCTGTTTGGTTCCAAAATAGTGGAGTTCTGCACTTACTCCCATACAAAGCCTCAAATGGTGACATCTTCATACTAGCCTGATAGCTGTTGTTATAGGAGAACTCCGCATACGGTAAGTTCTTATGCCAACTCCTATTGTTCTTGAGCGCGCACGCTCTCAGCATATACTCAAGGATTTGATTGGTTCTTTCCGTCTGCCCATCAGTCTGGGGGTGATAGGCAGAACTAAAATTTAGATAAGTTCCCATGGTTTCATGTAACTTCTGCCAGAATCTTTAGGTGAACTGTGTCCCTCGGTCCGACACTATCTTCTTTGGCACTCCATGGAAACACACGATCCTTGACATGTACAATTCCGCCAATTTGGATCCGCTATTGCTTTCTTTCACGGGGATGAAATGAGCTACCTTGGTTAGCCTGTCGATGATGACCCATATCGAATCATATCCCGATTGGGTCCTGGGTAGTCCCACTATGAAGTCCATACCTATTTCTTTTCATTTCCATTCAGGCACTTTGAGTGGTTGCAATAGTCCCGCGGGTCGTTGATGTTCTGCTTTCACCAACTGACATGTGTCACATAGGGCAACATGTCTGCGACATCTCGCTTCATGCCATACCACCAATACCTGCTCCTGAGGTCATGATACATCTTCGTACTCCCATGATGAATGGAATAGTCAGAATCATGAGCTTCCTTCAAAATCAATTCATGGATCTTCTTCACCTCAGACACACAAATTCTTTTCCCGTGCCACACCGTACCTTGTTCATCCTCTCTGAACCCAGGAGCTTTATTATCCTTGATGAGTTCTCTAATCTCTTGTATCTTCTCGTCATTCTTCTAACCGTTGTGTATGTCTTGCTCTAATATGGAGTCCACTTCCATGGCGATGGCCTCACCACTATTCACCAGACATAGATTGAGTTTTACAACCTCTTCCTTCAATTCTGTAGGCATGTCCTTTAAGCTCACCCTATTGACCTGCACCTTCCGGCTTAAAGCATCTGCCACGACGTTCGCTTTCCCAGGATGATAGTTGATTCCCACATCAAAGTCGTTGATTAGCTCTAACCACCTCCTTTGTCTGAGGTTGAGATCTGGCTGTGTGAAAATATACTTTAAGCTCTTATGATCCGTATATATCTCTGTCCTCTTCCCCATCAAGTAATGCCGCCAAATCTTCAACACGTGTACCACTGCAGCTAGCTCTAGGTCATGTGTAGGATAGTTCTTCTCGTGTTTTCGGAACTGCCGGGACGCGTAGGCCACGACATGCCCCTCTTGCATTAGAACACATCCCAACCCGTGTCTAGATGTATCGCAGTACACCAAAAAATTCTTCTGCATATCCGGCATAACTAGCACTGGGGCTGTTGTCAATCTTTTCTTCAATTCTTGAAAACTCGTCTCGCACTGCGGTGTCCATGTGAATGTGATTCCCTTCTCTAACAATTTGGTGAGGGGTCTCGAAATCTTGGAGAAACCCTCGATAATACCCAGCCAATCCTAAGAAGTTTCGAACTTCCCCGACATTTTCGGGGGTCTTCCACTTCTGCACATCCTCGATCTTGGCGAGATCTACGGAGATTCCTCCCTCCGAGATTATATGTCATAAGAAGGGAACTCTCTTCAGCCAAAACTCACACTTTCTCAACTTGGCATATAGTTGGTGTTCTCTCAGCTTTTGCAACACCAACCTTAAATGTCCCTCATGTTCTTCTTCATCTTTGGAGAAGACAAGAATGTCATCAATGAAAACCACCACAAATTTGTCCAGATATTTCATGAATACCTTGTTCATGAGATACATGAAGTATGCCGGGGCATTAGTTAGCCCGAACGGCATGACGGTGTATTCATACAGCCCGTACCGAGATACGAAAGCTGTCTTTGGAATATCGGCTTGTCTTATCTTAAGTTGGTGGTATCCTGACCTGAGATCAATTTTTGAGAACACACAAGCTCCCCTCAGCTGATCAAATAAGTCTTCAATGCGGGGTAATGGGTACTTGTTCTTGATGGTTACTTCATTCAAAGTACGGTAGTCCACGCATAACCTTTGGGTTCCGTCCTTCTTGGGCACAAATATAACTGGAGCTCCCCATGGTGAGGAACTAGGACGAATATACCCCTTCTCCGTCAACTCTCTTATATGCTCCTTGAGCTCTTCCAGCTGTTTGGAGTCCATCCGATAAGGTCTCTTGTATATCGGGGCTATTCCAGGCACTAGTTCATCGCGAATTCTACTTCACGATCAGGGGGCATACCTGGCAACTCTTCCGGAAAAACGTCTGGATATTCCCTGATGATTCTGATCTCCTCCACTTCCACCTCAACGTGATTGAGTTTAAGGTCCCTCCTAGATTCTTGTACAGTTATGAACTTCACTCTTGTGCCACTAGGGTGAGTTAGTTCCACCGTTCTTGTCGAACAATGGATGATTCCCTTATGTTTGGTCAACCAATCCATACCCAAAATAATATCTATTCCTTTTGAGTCTATTACTATGAGGTTTGCAGTAAATACTACCCCACTAATGTCTAGATTCACCTTGGGGCACACTCGTCTTGTCCTTATTTCTCCCCCTGGAGAGTTTACTGCTAGCATAGGGTTCATTTGTGTTGTTGCTAGATCGTGCTTCTTAACAAACCCTTGAACAATGAACGAGTGGGTAGCACCAGAGTCGAACAACAGGGTTGCAATTTGTAAATTGGCAGGAAACTTACCAATCACCACGTCAGGTGCCTCTTGCGCTTCCTCCATGGTTACGTGGTTCACCCGTCCTCGCATCACATTCTGCTGTTGTGGCTGCATGGGCTTCTTCTTTTGGCACTTATGGGCGTAGTGCCCCACTTCACCACAGTTGAAGCATTGCACCCCAACTTTAGGTGCCTGGCCCTTGTTGTCTTGGGGTTGGTTCGGTGGTCCTTGTCCTGCTGGTCGAGGTTGATATGTGGGGCGAGGCTGCTGTACAAACTGATGCTGCGGCTGTGCTGGTGCTGACGGAGGCCTGAAATTTGGGTTGTACCCTCTGGGTGCTGAGTAGGGTACCACAGCACGGCTCATCTGCCCTGCGGGTTGTTGCATCAGACGTGGGCATGTGTTGCTACTTAAGGCTTGGTGTAACCATCGCGCCTTCCTCTTGTTTTCATTTTCCAAGGCCTCCAGCTTCCTTTCCACGACAAATGCTATGTCTACCATCTTTTGGAAGCTTTCATACTCGTTGGATGACATTGCACACTGCATTTCCATAATAAGTCCTTCCACAAAACAGCCCTGTTTTTACTCATCAGTTTTGATGTCCCATGGTGCATAACGGGATAGTTGGGTGAACTTAGTGAGGTATTCCCTCACAGTTATGTTTACTTGCTGCAGTCCCAAGAACTCCTTCCTCTTGTTTTTGAGTTCACCCCTTGGTATGCAATGGTTGCAAAAACTGCGCTTGAACTCTTCCCAAGTGATGTTCTCGGGGTCATGATGGGCTGCCACGTAAGCGGTCCACCAATCAGCAGCAGGTCCATGCAATTGGTAAGAGGCAAACATAACCCTCTCATACCCTTGTCATTGTATGATCCTCATCTTGCTCTCAATGGTCTTTAGCCAGTCATCTGCCTCTAGAGGTTCAGCAGCACTTGCAAACTTTAGAGGTTGAGTCCCCAGAAACTCACTCAATCTTGGTTGGCGTGGTGCAGCTTGTGGGGGTGGAGCTTGGTGCAAGTTGGCCACCACTTGAGTTAGGCTCTGGATGAGCTGATTCTGATTTTCAAGCATTTGGTGGATAGAATCAGCTCCTTCACGGCGACCACCTCTGTCTTGTCCTCCAGAAAGATGAGGGTTGCTAGCCTCATCGTTGTTGTTGGTGGGGTTGGCACCACGACCCTTTCCTCTTCCAGCCATCTATCATGATCAACCAAATGTTAACTTAAAGCATTACGTATTAACTTCCTAAATTAATTGTTTAAACTTAAACTTTTGAGGCCTTAATATATTAAACATTTTCTGAGGGTTCCACGTAGACTTTTGGAAATCACGTCTCACACGAAAACAAATGCACTCTTAATTCATAGGGGTTCACACATCAAAGCAAAGCAACCTAAGGACGAGGTTGTGGACAAATGCCCATGGCTTCCACAACTCACGTCACACACCAAACATTAACACACAAATAACTAAGATATTGACTCGACTACTCTACTATTGAAATAAGGGAAAGGACTCTAAACGACTCATATCACTGAGTTGGCTCTTCGGGGTCTTTCTCATTATTGCGGCTGCTCTCTGATTCCGCTTTGGGTGGGGAAGCTGCTGGAGGAGAAGTGCGGCGACGCCTGCTCGCCCGGCGGTCTGGGGAGTCAGGAGTCCATGTGTCATTTACGGTGACACAGTTCATTCCCATCTCCTCTTTCTCTCGCCCTCAAGCTGGCTCAAAGCAACGCCTCAGTCTCCTTCAGGGTGTCACGAACATCCTGAAGCTCCTGCTGACACTCCTGCAGTCAAGTGCTGAGCATAGCAGCATCCTCCAAGCATAGGTCCATGTGCTCATGGGAAGTCCCCTGCTGCACTGGCGGGTACTTGTACTCCGCGGTGCCACTCTCACGCTGGAGGACGTACATGTACTCAGTCCTGTCCAGGTGGTGACGGTTGATGTAACTCTGGTAGGTGATGGCCTCCCAGGTGACATCCTTCTCAGCATCGACCTGTGTCGCCCGACAACATGGAGAGCGGTGAATCTTGAGCAGCTGATTTTCATGGATAATCCTCATTTCTGAACTCCATTCTTCCCGCTTCTCACGAATGGTCCGGGTGGAGCTGTAGTGTATGATTAGCTTGCTTACACTGCCGGCGTCGTATTGCATACACCGAAGACGACGCAACAAGCCTCCTACTGCCAATCCGTAGGAGTGGTACGTCACCGGACGGTTCTCCTCTCTGAGGGCAAGGGCAACTACAGGAACTCTCACTCCGGTGGACTTGCGGGCGGTGCGGATCATGCGAACCATCTAAAACATAAAGCATTTAAAATTAAGTTAGATAAGAGTTAAACAAAAATTGTATTTTGAATAAAAGTTGGGGTAAGATGAATAAAGTGACCCCATTAAATAACACCTTCCACCCACACCTTTGTAAAATAGTTTTTAAGAAAATAGGGTTCTTAAATACGTCCATTTCTACCTAGGTCCACGTTCCTACGGGCAACCTTGGCTCTGATACCACTTCTGTCACACCCGGTTTCTTCGAAGAAGAACTAAGTGAATATCACATGTATGCCAGGATCATTTTCTCATACATGTGACGACAAATAGTGAAGCATCATCATATTACAAACTCATTTATCCTTTTCTAATTGTGCATAATTATTTTCCTATATTTTCAGATTTATTTTCTGTGCCTAAAAGTGAACTTTATTATGAAAATAGTAAGACACATCATCTAAACAGAATAGGTTCTGATCTAAAATGTTCATTAATATATTTTTGAACTTTCTCTCTGATGTGGAACAAATTAAATTTATTTTACTAGTTTTTAGAATTATTTCCTAGCCTAAAATGTGTCTCTAGAGAAAATAAAAATGAGCAACACTTAGTCAGATTTCATTTCAGCCTAAAATCTATTTTTAACTCATTCTAAAGTTTTCCAAGTGCTAGGAGAGTTTAATTTTGAACTTGCACATGTGTTTGCCTTATCTTTTAAATTTAAATCCTAGTCACATATTCAAATTTCTGAATTTAATATCATATAGGGTCAAAAAGGTAAATCTACTCTACTGCAGGGTCTAATTTACTATTTTCTAAATTTCCAGGGGTCTAACTACTCATAACAGAGGGGGTTTTCCTAATTTATATTAAGTTCAGGGTCTAAAACTGATTTTTAAATAAATTTACATGAATATCCGAAGTTCCAGGGGTTAGATCAGAAGTTTCCGGGGCTAGCTCGTGTTTTCCGAGATCCCCAGGGGGTAGCGCGTAATGATCCCGGCCTTTATAATGTGGGGCTGACGTGGACCGTCTGATTCAAAACAGACGGCTCAGATTAGATTGCCGAACCGGTACGCATCGGTTTTATTTCTACCGTGCGATTTAAAATAGACGGCGCACAAGAGGCCACGTCGCTCCTGGCCGGAGTTCGCCCGCGTGCACGGCGGCAGAGGCGCGATCTCGCCGGCGAGGTCGCGGATCTTCATCTACAGACGCTAACACCCGCCCTTTTTGCTAGCAAACGGCAGAGGAGAGGTAGGGGAGCTCACCTAGGCTAATTTCTTAGGGCTGAAGGACTCGGAACCCGGTCGGCGACGAGGACAGGCGGCGGCGGATTGCTGTGCTCGTCGAAGTGGCAGTTGGGGCGGTGATCCCTACGAGTTCTTGGGTCGTGATGCTTCACTGGGGTCTAGAGATGGCACACCGATGATTAGGATGGATCGGAACCGTGTAATTCGGAAGTTTCACCGGCGAGCGGCGGCGGTACTCACCGGCGAGCGTCGGGATGGTCGTTTTCGGCGGCGTTTCCCTCCGGGGTCGGCGTCTACAGCTTGTGCGCGGTGCTGCGGGATCACGAGATCGGTTTGACAGAGGGAGACGGCGACGCTCTTGGGGAATTCCAAGCTCAACGGCGGCGGCGCTCACCGGGAGAGAAACTGCTCGTGTGAGGGGAGGGCGGCGGGTTCATCTGTTTTTATGAGGGCCGGGGGCGCGGGGGTTTGTTACGATCGAGCAGGCCGGCGCGAGGGATTCGGGGTTGGGTCGAGCGCGAGGAATCCGGGAGCGTCGGGTGTGATCGGCGCGAAGGAACCGGAGCGGTTGGGGCGCGCGGGAGGTGAGGGATGACACGTGGGCCCCGCGTGTCAATGAGAGGGAGAGAGGGGGCGCGGGTTCGGGCTGGCGCGGGGGATTGGGCCGGCTGGCGGGTTTCGGCCCACTGGCCGGTTGGGGTTTTTCTTTTTCTTTTTCCTTTTCTTTTCTGTTTTGATTTGAATTTGAATTACAGTTTGAATTTGAATTTCTGCACCACATGGAATACGTCCAAAAATTTTTAAATTCCCCTCTTTAGCAGGTTTTGGGGTGTTACACTATGTATCCTAGGCTTGCATCCTATGGTCAGCATGGCTTCTAATACCAATCTGTTACTAGGGGTGCGTCCTAGAGTCAACGTCGCTCTGTAACCAATCTGTGATCATTCTAGGTTTATGACCTACAGTCAACCGTGGTAGCTTGGTACCAATATGTGAATTGTACCAATCTGTGACTAGGCATGGCAGCTTTAATATCAATCTGTGACCTATCTAGGCTGTGTGATCTACGATTAACCCGCGGCAGGTTGATACCAATTTGTGTTTTCTATCTAGGCGTGTAACCTACCGTCAACCGTGGCTCTGATACCAATCCGTGACGCCCTAAATTCTGTAGAACACAGAACCGAGAACTGATGCATATGTGTGCCCAGGATGTTCATCACACATATACATATGTTACACAAACTGAATTTAGAATATATATTACCACGAATAACATGGTTTAATGTCTCATGAGTCTTGGACTCATGCTAGTAGCGAATTCTTATCTTAGCAGCAGAAGTCTTTATTCTAACTAGTGCGGAAGCAAACTAAGCAGCAGCAGCGGCTCCATCTCTACTCCATCCCCACAGGCAAGTTGACGGGGTTCGCACTCCTAGTACTCCACGGGATCTTCATAGAGCTCCTCTCCTGTTGCTGATAATGTATGATAATGCAAGTTTGAGTACATGATGTACTCAGCAAGTGCGGGAAAAGATGATACGTAGCTCACGACAAGGAAGGTAATAAAAAGGCTCATTGCAGAAAGTAAAGTTTATTTCACAAAACGCGATAAAAACATCAACTCAACTTAAAAGTGAATGTAATCCCAACATGTATTTAAACATTAACATACCTCCATTATGATTCATCCCTTTTCATGTCTCAACCAGACATTAATCTTTCTCAAGTTTTCTCATGAATACCATCTCGTATTCACTACCATCTCGTATTCACTACCATTCTCATGAATACCATCTCGTATTCACAACCATTTCATATTCAATTCCGTCTCATCCCGAGACTCAATCTCGTTGCCATGACTCAACAGTCATGCAACTAATCTTATTACCCGGACTCAACAGTCTCTGTCGAAGTGTTCGGTCGACACTTCCCCCGGGCCTGCACTGGGCAGCCCGCGGAGGTTCTTTTTTCGGTGGGGCTAGTCCCTAGCGGAGAGCTTGCGCAGATGGACGAGTTAGTAAGAGCTTGACACGGCGAGTTTTACGTGGTTCAGGCCGCCGGAGCGTAAAACCCTACGTCCACGGCGAGCTATGGAGCTCGCTGTATTGCTTGCTGCTCAGGACCGGAGGCCTGAGCTTGGGGGTGAGTTACAACTTGAGAGTGTATGGCTAGCGTATGAGTTGCAAAGTGCGAACCCTTGCTATCGACGCCTACCCGAGCCTTTTATAGTCCAAGACTCGGGCGGCTTACAAGGGGAGCGGGGACCCGACAGGTGGTCCCGGGAAGATTGTCTATTATCTACAGTATCTGCAGTTATGCCGGTAGTTGTCTCTGATCGAAGGCTTCTGAGTCTTCATCTTGCCGCCCTGCCCATGCCGCATGCTAGTCGTAGTGGTTGATGACGGCGCAGGCGGCATGGGATGTCTTGTCGCGGTGTTTATTGGCTGACAGGTTCTGACACCGCACGCCAGTCTGTGATGCGACTGGACGCAACGGCACCTGACAGAAGCGTGCTCCGCGTCTCCGCGTCCTGGGAAGACGCGGGCCTTGAATACCTTGTACGGGCAAGGTATGGGACGTATTTACGCCCGCTGCCTATCGCTCGGGGCAGGCAGCGTTGCTCTGCTGCCACGTGCCGGGCCCGAAGCCCTTCTCAGAGAAGAGAAGGGTCAGTCCCGCGGGGCACGTGGAGCCTCCGGACCTCTCCCCGCGGAGGGAGAGGCTCGGCTTCTGATGGCCACGTGGCGGGCCCGGAGCTCTCCTCTGAGGAGAGGGAGGTCCGGCCCCGCTGGACACGCGGCGCCTTCGGACCTCTCTCCCGCGGAGGGGGAGGTCCGGCTTCTGTATGCCACGTGGCGGGCCCGGAGCTCTCCTCTGAGTTGAGGGAGGTCCGGCCCCGCCGGACGCGTGGCGCCTTCGGAGCTCTCCCTGCGGAGAAGGGCGAGTTCCTTAGGCATTTTACCCTGTGCGTGGGGGTACCCCATATCTCAGGTACCGACAGTGGCCCCCGGGCCCATCTCGGGGGAGATAGCGAGCCCGAGGTGGGACCTCCGTCTCTTCCGATCCGCGCACTTTCTCTAAGTCCCGAATTGACCGCTGCCGGAGCACGAACGGCTGCGGGATCGTGGGAGCGTGCGCTCACTTGATGGTTGCTTTTACTGCGGCGGTTCCCAAGACTGCCACTTCTGCACGTTGCGGCGCTTTCTTCGGAAACCGCCGAAGTGCCTTGCCGGCTCATCTTCTCAGGAGACTGACTCCTTGACCCCACCGCTTCAGTTAGGCGGCTTGGGCCCACCCGTCATCGGCACTCGGTCTAGGAACCGAAGCGGTTGCCGGTGCGGGGTACTCGAAGAGTTCTGAATCGCTTGGAATTGTACCCGGGAAGTTTTTTAGAGGGGGTCTTACCCACATTGCAGCTTCCCTTCGCACTTCTCTGTGTTTCTCCTCGGACTCTTGTGCTTTTGCTCTCTTGCCTTTGAGTTCTCCCTTGCCATGGCTTCCAACCCGCCGCCAGAGAAGAAGCGCGCTCGATCTCCTCCAGCAGCGGCGTCTGTGCCAAGTCGGGATTCTGGGGTGCCTGACACTCCCTCCGGTGGCGACTCGAAGAGGCCCCGGGTTGATGCGCTGGGGGAAGCTTCTGGGGCGTCCCCTGTTCCGCCAGTCCAAGCGACTGCGGAGCGGCCGCCAGTGACGGTAGCGGGCTCTGGGAGCCCTACTCCGGCTCGGAAACCGGGGTTCAGAGCCCGCTGGAGTGTCCGCGCTTCCCGGCCTTCCCCGACTTGCGGGGAATCTGTGCCGCTGCGCTCGGAGCCAGGGGCAACTGCCGCGGCCCCCAGGCCAGCGCGAACTTCTTGTCACACCCGGTTTTTCCGAAGAAACAACCAAGTGAATATCACATGTATGCCAGGATCATTTTCTCATACATGTGATGACAAATAGTGAAGCATCATTTATTACAAGCCAGGTGTCGAATATAAGTAAGTCTTACATAGTAAATGTCTTGATGGACAATAATAAGTTCATCACAAGGAAATAAACTAGCAGCGGAATATTATTCTTTAGGGCTCCATCACAGGCGTTGCCCGGGGGTCTTCATGAACCTAAAAACCTTCCTCGGGTCCAAAGTCTTGGTCATTATACACCACCTCATTATCTTGACCTGAGCAGCAATATAAACCAACAAATATGCAAGGTTGAGTACCAATGGTACTCAGCAAGTGTGGGAAAATTATATCATGCATGGCTAGAACAAGGAAAGATTGAACTCATGGTTAAAGCACTACGCAATTAATACCTATCACCTTATCTTATTAAGCACCTACATTACTACACAGGTGAAATGGTCTCAATCTCCCATCCCATCATCATAATCCAATAACCATAACATCATTTCCAATGTTAAGCTCCCCGCTTAACTTCCAAAACCATCAATCCTCTAATCATGAATAAGTCCAGGCCACTCTTAACCGTGAGCACGGCTGTCAAGACAGTTTTGACTCTGCAGAGTTTGTACCACTGTACCCACAAGTAGTGATTTCATCCCCCGTTGCCGGGTGGACTAAAAGAACCTCCATTATGCCAGTGGCTACGATCCACATTCACACTTCCCAGGTGTGTAGCCAGGAGATCACTACGAAGCCTTTACAAAGGGATTCCCGACGAGCGTGGGCCCACTGAGGTTTCACCCCTAACAGCATACAAGAGGCTCCAACTCCGCTGCAGTGGCCCCCTCTTGAGCCTTGCGGTTCATATGGTAGTCCAGCTGACACCTACTCCCCGCACCATCCAACACACCCATACTACGACGGGGATACACCTAATTAATTGGCCAAGCTGCCCCATCTCAGTATGTGGTTGGCACTGTAAAGCCGGGTTACATGCTCCATGAACCGGTCCTTAGGATCCAGGCAAGTACTAAACACAAACTCAAGTCTCGTGCACCCAGCACACAACCAAAACATCCAACTTGCCTTGATCCCTACCTCTACATAACTCACAATAACTCATTCAAGAGTATGGTATAATAAACTGATGATCTCATATCCCAAATATCCCATTCTAAGCATGGCTAAGCATATGCATGTAAATAAATGACATGACAAAATAAATCCCAACCCAAGCTACAAGGAAACAAGGTAATGCAATTCTAGGGAAACTTTCCTAGCATGGGTTTCATATTTTATTTGACAATGCAAATAATTCTATCTACACATCCTAGCATAGGATCAAAGTGGTCAAGGACACTTGCCTCCTTCTTGCTGCTCTTGAAATGGGTAGTCCTGATCTTGGAAATGAATAACTTGTTCTTGAACAGGTTCTACTTCATACCATCACACATAGCAAAAGAAAAACAACAATCATAAGACATAGTTCACACCTCTACTTCATACAAACCACACATTCATATTTATGAAATTCATTCACCATTATATGTGTTGTGTCTCAGTTTTAAATAAATTCCTTACATTAAACTACCAAGTATGTATGGAAAGTATTTTTCTTCTCCCTATGTGCCTTCACAACTTCTATCAACCCTAAACTGAACTCTTTGGATTTTAGAAACTCCATTTATCATTTACTAGTTGCTATATTTTCAGATTTATATTCCTATGCATAATTGTGTATTTTATTATTAAATTAGTAATACACATCACCTAAACAGAATAGGTTCTGGTCCTAAATAATTTAAAATCATATTTTGACCTTGGCTTCTGATGTAGACTATTTCATAATTATTTTCCCTATTTTTCTATAAATATTCTTTACTTAAAAATGTGTCCTTATACTAAATAATGTGAATAATTAAATGAAACAGATTCATTTCAGTCCAAAAATATATTTTTACCTCACTCCAAAGTTTTCTAAGTACTGAGAAAGTCTTTAATTAATTTTGACAATTATGTTTGTCCCACTTTTTAATTTTTAAACACTAGTTACATATTCAATTTTCTACATTAAATACTAAACAGGGCTAAAATAATGAACTCACCCCATTACAGGGTCTATAATATTATTTTCATAATTTCCAGGGGTCTAGCTACACTTATCAGAGGTGTTTTTCCTAATTTCAATTAAGTCCAGGGGCTAAAACTGACTTTTAAATGAATTTACATGATTTTCTGGAGTTCCAGGGGCTAGATCTTAAGTTTCCGGGGCTAGCTCTCAATTCCAGAGAACCCCAGGGGGTAGCACGTAAGAATTCCAATCTTTATAACGCGGGGTTGACGTGGACCGTCCGATTTTAAACCGACGGCTGAGATTATAACATCGAACCAGTACGCGGGGATTTAAAGTCTACCGTGCGATTTAAAATAAACGGCGCACAAGCGGCCACGTCGCTCTGATCGAGCGCGGGCGGCGCTGCCGGCGGCGCACGGCGGCGGGAAGCGGCGATCTCGCCGGAAAGTTTCGGATCCGCGAGAATTCTGCCTAGAACTGTGATCTTATGGTCTAGATCGGTAGAGGGGAGGTCAGGGATCTCACCTCGGGGGTTTTCTCGAGCTCGGGGGTCCTGGAAAGTGATCGGCGGCGAGGTCCGAGGCAAAACCACGGCGAAGCTCGTCGGCGCTGCGTTTACACCGTAACTCTCCGAGTTTTCTGCACCTGCAAAGTTCCCCGGAGGCGGTGGATCAAGACCAGCGAGTTAGATCAGAGTTTCCGAGCTTAGATCGGCCAGAATTCACCGGCGAAGTCTCGGTGCTCACCGGAGTGAAAATCGGCGATCGCGTGAGAAAAACCGATCGGGGCTGGGGTTTTTATAGCCGGGGGGGGCGGTGGGTCTGTTGTGATCGAGTTGGAGTCCTCTGGGACCGGAATTCGGGCTGCGGGACGGGTTTTCCGATCGGTTAAGATCGGGCGCGCTCGGGGAAAAGTCCGGGGTCGCGGGGTTAGGGATGACAGGCGGGTCCCACCCGTCTGTGAGAGGCAGCGCGGCGCGCGCGGGGGCGGGCTGGCGCGGGGAAGCTGGGCCGGCTGGCGGGTTTCGGCCCACTGGCCGGTTTTTTCCCGTTTCTCTTTTTCTTTTTCCATTTCTTTTCTGTTTTGAATCTAATTTGAATTCCAGTTTGAATTTGAATTTTTGCAAAACATGCAACACGTCCAAAAATTTTTAAATTCCCCTCTGAACATGGTTTAGGGTTTTTAAATCGAAATTTGGGGTGTTACAGCTCTACCCCCCTTAAAAGAAATCTCGTCCTCGAGATTGGTGTTTCTAAGAAAACAATTCCGGAAATTGTGTCTTGAGCTCATCTTCCCGTTCCCAGGTGGCTTCCTCTTCTGAGTGATGCTTCCACTGCACCTTGCACATCCGGATTCTCTTATTTCTGGTGAGGCGTTCCATTGTCTCTAAAATCTTGTATGGTTGCTCGGCATAAGACAAATCTTCAGCTACATCCACTTCATTCATGGGTAACACCTCCTCAGGCGTCCTCAGGCATTTCTTGAGTTGTGACACATGGAATACATCGTGTACATCCGATAGATGAACCGGTAACTCTAGTTGGTACGCCACTTCGCCTTTTCTTTCCAAAACTTGAAAGGGTCCGATGTATCGAGGTGACAACTTCCCTTTCACCTTGAACCGACGAAGTCCTCTGATAGGGGACACCTTGAGATAAACATAGTCTCCCACGTTGAAAACGAGTTCTCTTCTTCGTACATCAGCATAACTCTTCTGGCGTGTTTGTGCTATCCTCAAGTTGTTGCGAATCTCCCTCACCTTCGCCTCGGCTTCTTGTAGCACTTCTGGACCAAACACTTTACTTTCTCCTGTTTGGTTCCAAAATAGAGGAGTTCTGCACTTCCTTCCATACAAAGCTTCAAACGGTGACATCTTCATACTAGCTTGATAACTGTTGTTATAGGAAAACTCCGCATACGGTAAGTTCTTGTCCCAACTCCTATTATTTTTGAGTGCACATGCCCTTAACATATCTTCAAGGATCTGATTGGTTCTCTCCGTCTGCCCGTCAGTTTGGGGATGATAGGCAGAGCTGAAGTTCAGATGGGTTCCCATGGTTTCATGCAACTTCTGCCAAAACCTCGAGGTGAACTGTGTCCCTCGGTCCGACACTATCTTCTTTGGCACTCCATGGTAACACACAATCCTTGACATGTACAATTCTGCCAATTTAGATCCACTGTAGCTTTCTTTCACAGGGATGAAATGAGCTACCTTGGTTAGCCTATCAATAATGACCCATATTGAATCATACCCGGATTGGGTCCTAGGCAATCCCACGACAAAATCCATGCTGATTTCTTCCCACTTCCATTCAGGTACTTTGAGTGGTTGCAATAATCCCGCGGGTCGTTGATGTTCTGCTTTCACCAACTGACATGTGTCACATAGGGCAACATGTTCCGCGACATCTCGCTTCATGCCATACCACCAATACCTGCTCTTGAGATCCTGGTACATCTTCGTACTCCCAGGATGAATGGAATAGTCGGAATCGTGAGCCTCCTTTAAAATCAATTCACGGATCTCCTTTACTTCTGGCACACAGATCCTTTTCCCGTGCCACACCGTTCCTTGTTCATCCTCTCTAAAACCAGGAGCTTTATTTTCCTTGATGAGCTGTCGGATCTCTTGTATCTTCTCATCATTCTTTTGGCCCTCGCGTATGTCTCGCTCGAGTGTGGAGTCCACTTCCATGGCGATGGCTTCACCACTATTTACTAGACATAGATTGAGTCTTATAACCTCGTCCTTCAATTCTGCAGGCATGTCCTTCAAACTCAACTTATTGACCTGCACTTTCCGACTCAAAGCATCGGCCACGACGTTTGCTTTCCCAGGATGATAGTTGATGCCCACATCAAAGTCATTGATTAGCTCTAACCATCTCCTTTGTCGGAGATTGAGATCTGGCTGTGTGAATATGTACTTCAAACTCTTATGATCCGTATATATCTCTGTCCTCTTCCCCATCAAATAGTGCCGCCAAATTTTCAACGCGTGTACCACTGCGGCTAGTTCTAGGTCATGTGTAGGATAGTTCTTCTCATGCTTCCGAAGCTGCCGGGATGCATATGCCACGACATGTCCTTCTTGCATGAGAACACATCCCAACCCATTTCCAGAGGCATCGCAGTACACTGTGAAATTCTTCTGCATATCTGGCATAACCAGCACTGGGGCTGTTGTCAATCTCTTCTTTAGCTCCTGAAAGCTCGTCTCGCACTGTGGCGTCCAGGTGAATGCGATTCCCTTTTCCAACAGTTTGGTGAGAGGTCTCGAGATCTTGGAGAATCCCTCAATAAACCGTCGATAGTATCCAGCCAAGCCCAAAAAGCTTCGAACTTCCCCGACATTTTCAGGGGTCTTCCACTTCTGGATATCCTCGATTTTGGCGGGATCGACTGAGATTCCTCCCTCCGAGATTATATGTCCTAAAAAGGGAACTCTCTTCAGCCAAAACTCACACTTGCTCAACTTGGCATATAGTTGGTGTTCTCTCAGCCTCTGTAACACCAACCTTAGATGTTTCTCATGTTCTTCTTCATTTTTGGAGAAGACGAGAATATCATCTATGAAAACCACCACAAATTTGTCCAGATATTCCATGAATACCTTGTTCATGAGGTACATGAAATATGCCGGGGCATTGGTTAGCCCGAAAGGCATGACAGTGTATTCATACAGTCCGTACCGAGATACGAAAGCTGTCTTGGGAATATCAGATTGCCTTATCTTGAGTTGGTGGTACCCCGACCTGAGATCAATTTTCGAGAACACACAAGCTCCCCTCAACTGATCAAACAAGTCTTCAATGCGGGGTAATGGGTACTTGTTCTTGATGGTTACCTCATTCAAGGCACGGTAATCCACGCATAACCTTTGGGTTCCGTCTTTCTTAGGCACAAATATCACCGGAGCTCCCCATGGTGAGGAACTAGGGCGAATATACCCCTTCTCCGTCAATTCTCTCAAATGATCCTTGAGCTCTTCTAGCTGCTTGGAGTCCATTCGATAAGGTCTCTTGTATATCGGGGCTGTTCCCGGTACTAGCTCAATTGCGAATTCCACGTCACGATCGGGAGGCATACCTGGCAATTCCTCCGGAAAAACATCTGGATATTCCCTGATAGTCCTGATTTCCTCAACTTTCACCTCCACTTGATTTAATTTGATGTCCCTCCTAGGCTCGTGTATCGTTATGAACTTTACTCTTGTGCCATTGGGGTGAGTTAGTTCCACCGTTCTGGTCGAACAATGGATGATTCCTTTATGTTTGGTCAACCAATCCATACCCAAAATAATATCTATTCCTTGTGAATCTATCACTATGAGGTTAGCCGTAAATACTACCCCATTAATGTCTAGGCTCACTTTGGGACACACCTGTCTTGTCCTTATTTCTCCACCTGGAGAGTTTACCGCTAGCATATGGTTCATTTGTGTGGTTGCTAGGTCATGCTTCTTAACAAACCCTTGAGCAATGAACGAGTGGGTAGCACCAGAATCAAACAGCAGAGTTGCAAGGTGTAAATTGGCAGGAAACTTACCAACTACCACGTCGGGTGCCTCTTGTGCTTCCTCCATAGTGACATGGTTCACCCGTCCTCTCACTACATTCTGCTGTTGTGGCGGCGCAGGCTTCTTCTTTGGGCATTTATGGGCGTAGTGCCCCACTTCACCACAGCTGAAACATTGCACCCCAATCTTAGATGCTTGGCCTTTGTTGTCTTGGGGTTGGTTCGGGGGTCCTTGCACTGCTGGTCGAGGTGGATATGCGGGGCGAGGCTGCTGCACAAACTGACGTGGCGGCTGTGCAGGTGCTGCGGGAGGCCTGTAGTTTGGGTTGTACCCTCTTGGTGCTGAATAGGGTACCGCAGCACGGCTCGTCTGCCCCGTAGGTTGCTGCATCATACGTGGGCGGGTGTTGCTCCCTGAGACTTGATGTGACCACCCCGCCTTCCTCTTATTCTCATTTTCCAGGGCCTTTAGCTTCCTTTCCACCACAAACGCTCTGTCCACCATCTTTTGAAAGCTTTCATACTCATTGGAGGACATTGCACACTGCATCTCTGCGGTAAGTCCTTCCACGAAACAATCTTGTTTCTGCTCATCAGTCTCTATGTCTCGTGGAGCATAACGGGATAGTTGAGTAAATTTAGTGAGGTATTCCCTCACCGTCATGTTTCCCTGCTGCAGTCCCAGAAACTCCTTCCTCTTGTTTTTGAGTTCACCTCTTGGGATGTAATGGTTGCGGAAGCTACGCTTGAACTCTTCCCAAGTGATGTTCTCAGGGTCATGATGGGCGGCCACGTAGGCGGTCCACCAATCAGCAGCAGGTCCATGCAATTGATGAGAGGCAAACAGCACCCTCTCATACCCTTGGCATTGTATAATCCTCATCTTACTTTCAATGGTCTTCAGCCAATCATCTGCCTCCAGAGGTTCAGCAGCACTTGCAAACTTTGGAGGTTGAGTTCCTAGAAACTCACTCAACCTTGGTTGGCGTGGTGCCGCTTGTGGAGGTGGAACTTGATGCAAGTTGGCCACCACTTGAGTCAAGTTCTGGATAAGCTGATTTTGATTCTCCAGCATTTGGTGGAGAGAGTCAACTTTTTCACGGCGACCACCCCTGTCCTGGCCTCCAGAAAGATGAGGGTTGCATGCCTCATCGTTGTTGTTGGCGGGGTTGGCAGCACGTCCTTTTCCTCTTCCGGCCATCTGGCAGAATCAACCAAGGTCAATTTGAAATCATTTAGCATCATCTTACTACTTTCATTTGTTTGTACTTTGAAGTGTTGAGGCTTTGTTAAAATTTTTACGAGGGTTTATATCTCACACCAAATAAATGCACTATTATTTCCTGTGGGTTCACACACCAAAGCAAAACAATCTGAAGACGAGGCTGTGGACAATTGCTCATGGCTTCCACAACTCACGTCACACACCAAGCATCATCACACCATTAACTACGTAACGACTCGACTACTCGACTTCTTGCTAGCTAGGGGAAAGACTCTACACTACTCGTCCTCTTGAGCTTGCTCCTCGGGATCTTCCTCCTCATTTCGGCTACCTTCTGACTCTGCTTTGGGTGGGGAGGCTGCTGGTGGAGAAGTGCGACGACGCCTGATTGCTCGGCGATCCGGGGAGTCAGAAGTCCATGGATCACTCACGGTGACACACAGTTCATTCCCATCTCCTCTTTCTCTCGCCTTTAAGCAAGCTCGCAGCAACGCCTCCGTTTCCTTCAGGGTGTCTCGGACATCCTGAAGCTCTTGTTGACACTCCTGCAGTCGAGTGCTGAGCATAGCAGCATCCTCCAAGCACAAGTCCATGTGCTCATGGGAAGTCCCTTGCTGCACCGGTGGGTACTTGTACTCCGTGGTACCACTCTCACGTTGGAGGACATACATGTACTCAGTTTTGTCCAAGTGGCGACGATAGATGTGACTCTGGCAGGTGATGGCCTCCCAGGTGACATCTTTCTCCGCGTCAACTTGTGTGGCTCGACAAGCTGGAGAGTGGTGAATCTTAAGCAGCTGATTCTCGTGTATAATCCTCATCTCCGAACTCCATTCTTCCCTCTTCTCACGGATGGTCCTGGTGGAGTTATAGTGGATGATCAGCTTGCCCGTATTGCCGGCGGCTTCGAGCATACGTCGAAGACGGCGCAACAAATCTCCTACTGCCAATCCGTAGGAAAGGTACGTCACTGGACGACTCTCCTCTCTTTCGGCAAGGGCAACTACGGGAACTCTCCCTCCTGTGGACTTACGAGCGGTGCGAATCATGCGAACCATCTAAAACAAAAAGAATTTAAAATTAGGTTAGATAAAATCTCAAACAAAAATCCTATTTTGAATGAAAGATGGGGTAAGATGAAGAAAATGACTCCTTATAACACTTTTCCACCCACACCTTGGAAAATAGTTTTTAAGAAAATAGGGCCCTTAAATACGTCCATTTCTACCTAGGTCCACGTTCCTACGGGCAACCTTGGCTCTGATACCACCTCTGTCACACCCGGTTTTTCCGAAGAAACAACCAAGTGAATATCACATGTATGCCAGGATCATTTTCTCATACATGTGATGACAAATAGTGAAGCATCATTTATTACAAGCCAGGTGTCGAATATAAGTAAGTCTTACATAGTAAATGTCTCGATGGACAATAATAAGTTCATCACAAGGAAATAAACTAGCAGCGGAATATTATTCTTTAGGGCTCCATCACAGGCGTTGCCCGGGGGTCTTCATGAACCTAAAAACCTTCCTCGGGTCCAAAGTCTTGGTCATTATACACCACCTCATTATCTTGACCTGAGCAGCAATATAAACCAACAAATATGCAAGGTTGAGTACCAATGGTACTCAGCAAGTGTGGGAAAATTATATCATGCATGGCTAGAACAAGGAAAGATTGAACTCATGGTTAAAGCACTACGCAATTAATACCTATCACCTTAGCTTATTAAGCACCTACATTACTACACAGGTGAAATGGTCTCAATCTCCCATCCCATCATCATAATCCAATAACCATAACATCATTTCCAATGTTAAGCTCCCCGCTTAACTTCCAAAACCATCAATCCTCTAATCATGAATAAGTCCAGGCCGCTCTTAACCGTGAGCACGGCTGTCAAGACAGTTTTGACTCTGCAGAGTTTGTACCACTGTACCCACAAGTAGTGATTTCATCCCCCGTTGCCGGGTGGACTAAAAGAACCTCCATTATGCCAGTGGCTACGATCCACATTCACACTTCCCAGGTGTGTAGCCAGGAGATCACTACGAAGCCATTACAAAGGGATTCCCGAGGAGCGTGGGCCCACTGAGGTTTCACCCCTAACAGCATACAAGAGGCTCCAACCCCGCTGCAGTGGCCCCCTCTTGAGCCTTGCGGTTCATATGGTAGTCCAGCTGACACCTACTCCCCGCACCATCCAACACACCCATACTACGACGGGGATACACCTAATTAATTGGCCAAGCTGCCCCATCTCAGTATGTGGTTGGCACTGTAAAGCCGGGTTACATGCTCCATGAACCGGTCCTTAGGATCCAGGCAAGTACTAAACACAAACCCAAGTCTCGTGCACCCAGCACACAACCAAAACATCCAACTTGCCTTGATCCCTACCTCTACATAACTCACAATAACTCATTCAAGAGTATGGTATAATAAACTGATGATCTCATATCCCAAATATCCCATTCTAAGCATGGCTAAGCATATGCATGTAAATAAATGACATGACAAAATAAATCCCAACCCAAGCTACAAGGAAACAAGGTAATGCAATTCTAGGGAAACTTTCCTAGCATGGGTTTCATATTTCATTTGACAATGCAAATAATTCTATCTACACATCCTAGCATAGGATCAAAGTGGTCAAGGACACTTGCCTCCTTCTTGCTGCTCTTGAAATGGGTAGTCCTGATCTTGGAAATGAATAACTTGTTCTTGAACAGGTTCTACTTCATACCATCACACATAGCAAAAGAAAAACAACAATCATAAGACATAGTTCACACCTCTACTTCATACAAACCACACATTCATATTTATGAAATTCATTCACCATTATATGTGTTGTGTTTCAGTTTTAAATAAATTCCTTACATTAAACTACCAAGTATGTATTGAAAGTATTTTTCTTCTCCATATGTGCCTTCACAACTTCTATCAACCCTAAACTGAACTCTTTGGATTTTAGAAACTCCATTTATCATTTACTAGTTGCTATATTTTCAGATTTATATTCCTATGCATAATTGTGTATTTTATTATTAAATTAGTAATACACATCACCTAAACAGAATAGGTTCTGGTCCTAAATAATTTAAAATCATATTTTGACCTTGGCTTCTGATGTAGACTATTTCATAATTATTTTCCCTATTTTTCTATAACTATTCTTTACTTAAAAATGTGTCCTTATACTAAATAATGTGAATAATTAAATGAAACAGATTCATTTCAGTCCAAAAATATATTTTTACCTCATTCCAAAGTTTTCTAAGTACTGAGAAAGTCTTTAATTAATTTTGACAATTATGTTTGTCCCACTTTTTAATTTTTAAACACTAGTTACATATTCAATTTTCTACATTAAATACTAAACAGGGCTAAAATAATGAACTCACCCCATTACAGGGTCTATAATATTATTTTCATAATTTCCAGGGGTCTAGCTACACTTATCAGAGGTGTTTTTCCTAATTTCTATTAAGTCCAGGGGCTAAAACTGACTTTTAAATGAATTTACATGATTTTCTGGAGTTCCAGGGGCTAGATCTTAAGTTTCCGGGGCTAGCTCTCAATTTCAGAGAACCCCAGGGGGTAGCACGTAAGAATTCCAGTCTTTATAACGCGGGGTTGACGTGGACCGTCCGATTTTAAACCGACGGCTGAGATTATAACATCGAACCGGTACACGGGGATTTAAAGTCTACCGTGCGATTTAAAATAAACGGCGCACAAGCGGCCACGTCGCTCTGATCGAGCGCGGGCGGCGCTGCCGGCGGCGCACGGCGGCGGGAAGCGGCGATCTCGCCGGAAAGTTTCGGATCCGCGAGAATTCTGCCTAGAACTGTGATCTTATGGCCTAGATCGGTAGAGGGGAGGTCAGGGATCTCACCTCGGGGGTTTTCTCGAGCTCGGGGGTCCTGGAAAGTGATCGGCGGCGAGGTCCGAGGCAAAACCACGGCGAAGCTCGTCGGCGCTGCGTTTACACCGTAACTCTTCGAGTTTTCTGCACCTGCAAAGTTCCCCGGAGGCGGTGGATCAAGACCAGCGAGTTAGATCAGAGTTTCCGAGCTTAGATCGGCCAGAATTCACCGGCGAAGTCTCGGTGCTCACCGGAGTGAAAATCGGCGATCGCGTGAGAAAAACCGATCGGGGCTGGGGTTTTTATAGCCGGGGGGGGGGGGCGGTGGGTCTGTTGTGATCGAGTTGGAGTCCTCTGGGACCGGAATTCGGGCTGCGGGACGGGTTTTCCGATCGGTTAAGATCGCGCGCGCTCGGGGAAAAGTCCGGGGTCGCGGGGTTAGGGATGACAGGCGGGTCCCACCCGTCTGTGAGAGGCAGCGCGGCGCGCGCGGGGGCGGGCTGGCGCGGGGAAGCTGGGCCGTCTGGCGGGTTTCGGCCCACTGGCCGGTTTTTTTCCCGTTTCTCTTTTTCTTTTTCCATTTCTTTTCTGTTTTGAATCTAATTTGAATTCCAGTTTGAATTTGAATTTTTGCAAAACATGCAACACGTCCAAAAATTTTTAAATTCCCCTCTGAACATGGTTTAGGGTTTTTAAATCGAAATTTGGGGTTTACACTTCTCCTGTTCCGGTGTGCCCGGACTCCGCGGCGGCGGCGTCTCTTCCTGCCGAGACGGCCACCGCGGCCCCCAAGCCAGCGCAGGTTGACCCTGCACTAGGCGGCCCGGCCTCTTCTCCAGCACCGCCTTCCCCGGCTCGCCCCTCTCCTCAGGTCAAGGAGCCAGAAGCTGAAGAGAGCCCGGCTGGCCTGGCTGCCAGAGCCTCGGAGCCAGCTTCTCCTGATTGGCGTCTCGTCTCGGTTGCTGGTGCGTCGGTTCTTCCTGAGGACGAGGTAATGGAGGAGGTCGGGGGGACTGCCCCGGCCTCTGTTGCTCCATTGCCTCTGGCGGATGCCTTCGCGCTTGCCGAGATGAGCGTCCAGCAGGTCTTGGCTGCACTAGGGCGCGAGCGGGAGGAGTATACGGTTGAACGGGACCGCCTCCTCACCTGGGGGAACCTTTTGCGGGAGAGGACCGCGAAGGTTAAGAGTGAGCTCGACTCCAGGCGGGAGTTGCTCGACTTCAGGGAAGTGCTCCTCGACCGGATGAAGCGGGCTGTCGACTGCATGGACACCCAATCACGGCGGATCAACAGGGAGACCCTGGAGGCACACGCCCGGGCCGAGGAGAGCCTCTCTGCTGCTGTGGAGATACGGCAGTGGTTGGAGCGCCGTGAACTCGCCGTTGAGGAACGGGAGCGCTGCATGGCAGCTGAGGCAGAGAGGGTCGCCGCGCAGCTGGCTGCGGGCGAGGATGACCTTCGAGCTCGGATGGAGGAGCTGGAGATCCTGAAGGCAGACCTCGACTTGAGGGAGGAACAGGTCTCCCGTGATCGCCGGGCGGTCTTGGACCGGGAGTTGACCGCCAACTTCAAGGCCGCTGAGTTGGAGCGGCTCGCCAAGACTCTCCTCCGGGAGAGCTCCCTGGCGGCCAAGGAGAAGGAATTCTCCGAGAGGAACCTGGAGGCTCTGCAGGCGGCCCGCCACGAGGTGGAGGAGCTTTCGGCCTTGCGGTCCTCCGAGGCTCTTGCGGTCTCGAGCTTCGTGGATCGAGCAGGGTCCGCCCTGATCCGTCTTGGCTTCAGTCCGGTGAGGACCGCGGCCCCTGCGTTGGAGGTGATCCCCGCGCTGGAGTCGATCGGCGCCAAGCTGGACAGGCTAGACTCGGTGGTCGCCAGCGAGCTTGAGGCCGAGGGGCGCGGCCTAGCCTTAGAGGTCGCCTCACATGTGCTGGCATGCTTTAAGAGCCGCGACCCCTCTTTTTCGCTAGAACCAGCGAGAGAGGGCCCAGCCGCAGAGCGGGAGCAAGCTGCCAGGGCAGAAGTCGAGGATGTGGCCGCCCTTATAGCCGCAAGGTTCCGGCGGGAGCCGGGAGGTCCTTAGGACTTGTTTCTCCCTTTTTATCGAGTCTGTAGTCCAGCTCATGGAGCCTCGCTTAATTTGACTCTTTTGGATATTTGTGTCTGTGATGCTTTTTCTCTCCTTCTTGGCTTTGCCTGACTGAGTCCTTAGCTCCGCAAGGTACTCAGAGGCCATCTCCAATCCCGGAGCTTTGCACAGACACCCTCCCCGGGTCCTAACCGTGTTAGGGGCCCCCGGAGGTCTCCGGATCTCGCCCTATGGGGAGCTCCAGATCTGCCTGCCACGTGGCGGGTCCGGAGCTCCTCCTTAAGAGGCGGGAGCTCCGGCCATGTTGGACACGTAGGGCTTTCGGAGCCCTCCCACCGAGGGGGAGGTCCGGTTTCCGCCTGCCACGTGGCGAGCCCGGAGCCCTCCTCAAGGGAGGAGAGAGTCCGGGCCCGCTGGACACGTGGGGCCCCCGGGTCCCGCCCCTGCTGGAGGGGAAGGTCCTGGTCCTTCCAGTCCTAGGCCGGAGTAGCTGGTAGCTCCTTTCCCCCTGCTTCATGCAGTCACTGTTGCCGTAACCTGGAGGTCCTGCACACAGGCAGAGGAAACGTAATTCTCCTCCGGGGGTCCTCCCCTCCCGTCTCCTAGTCTTATCCGTCTTACGATTCCTGATTCGCTATACGGGGCTGGGGCAATTCTGTGCACGAGGCGCCGGAGCTCCGGCTCCCTCCGAGGTCCGGGTACGGCCGTCCGATCCCTAGTACCGGGCCATGCGCTGGGGAAGCAGAGTGCACGCGCTTTGGGTTCATGACCAGGTAAAGCGGTCGTACTCCCCTGTACCTCCGGAGGGCAGGATGCGCATGCTTTGGGCTCATGGCCGGCTAAGCTGGATACGCACCCTGGACCCCCCATGCACAACGCAGGCCTTTCCTGGAGGTAACCAACTGGCACCGCAACACCTGACTGGGGGAGGCCCGAGAGACTCACTCGGCCATCGGCAGGTGCCTCAAGCGCAGCCGCCTTCGGTAGGATAGCGAATGCCGACTATGGATGAGCGCAGGAGAGGGGGAGCTAGATGTACGATGAACATACAGAGATAGTGCGATCATAAAAATTAATGCGTAATTTAAATGAGCGCATGAGAGAGAGAGAGCTAAGTAGAACATGTCTCTGTATTCGTGCCCATAGATGGAATTCTGGCTGTACATGGAGGCAATGTTCCGCCTCGTCTACAAGGGAAGCAAGACTCTACGCGCTTAGGGTCGGAACCAGGCTAAACTGGACGTAGTCCTGTACCGTCCCTTGAGACTTAGCTGCCCCAAGCTCTGTTCCTAAATTCTATGGGATCCATTACAGAAGGGAATAACCCTGTTCTACTGATGCTCAGGAAGTAGGACTTACAGTGTTGCTTCAAGGCAAGGATTTTTGGGAATGGATCCCACTCTCGGTTGAAAGGCATGTGTACCTGGGGCGGCAGCTTTCATGAATCGGAAGGGACCTTCCCTGCTGGGGGAGAGCTTATGGGTCCTTCTTGGAATAGAGCATGCCGCTTCACCAGGTTGCCCTCCTGCAGGCCCCCGACGCGTTTGGTTCTTTGGTGGTAGTGCTTAGAGCATTAGCCGAGACCGTGCGTTGCGGGGTGTTCCCTGCAGCCGAGTCTTGTCGACGAGGTTGTTATCTTCGTGCTGGATCAGGTCCTGCGCGGCTTCTCCTGGGGGCCCCCGGGGAGTTCTCCCCTTCTGGCTAAGGCCTTCAAGGGGTAGGTGGGCCCGGGCTCGCCTTGGATGACCTGAGGCGTCTTCCCCTTCTGGCAAGGCCTTCAAGGGGTTGACAGACCTTAGGCGGCTCCCAAGAGGTATGTTCAAGGCACGGAGGCGCGCCGCAATTGGCTAACGCCCTGGCCCGTCACCGTCGGAACTGGAGTCCTCTCCGTAATGCACTGTCTTCATGACGCGCTGAGGCTCCTGGAACCCCACCTGATGGGCAGCAGTGACTGGGGCATCGACCTTCTGTTTGCCATCCCTCTGAGGGTAGGGCGGCGCTTCAGCCCTCTGCTGTCTTCCTTTGCGGAAGCGCTCTGCGAGCCTCTGGATCTCCCAGCACTCGGCAGCAGTATGGTTGCAGGTGCCATGCACGGGGCATAGCCCGCCTTGGTCACTGTCTGGGGCCGGTGATTGCCGCTGCCTTTTGTCGGGGCGTGGCCCCCGAGCCCCACTAGTCGTCGCAGCTGCGGCGACGGGGGCCGTGAATGGTGACTTCATCTTGCCACTCCCCCGGTTCTTGGCCTTCTTGCCACCTCCATAGGCAGCAGCACCAGACCCGGGCTGTCCTCCCGACTCAGAGGTCGGCAGAGCGTGCCAGTTCCGCCCTTCAGCTGCTCTGGCGCACTTGTCCGCCAGGCTGAAGAGCTCCAAGACGTCGCGGACCTCTCTGGTCGCGAGCTTCTCAAGCATTTTCTCGTCCCGGACACCCTGTCGGAACGCCACCACCACAGAGGCACTCTGAATATGTGGGATGGTGTTGCGTACCTGAGAGAACCGCTGGATGAAAGAGCGCAGCGACTCCCCAGGTTGTTGCTTGACGGCATGGAGGTCAAGCTCCGTGCCGGGACGGGTGTAGGAGCTGCCGAAGTTGGCGACGAACTGCCGGCAGAGCTCTCCCCAGGAGGTTATGGACCCCTGAGGTAGATTCATGAGCCAAGACCGAGCTGGGCCGGTCAAGGCGACGGCGAAGTAGTTGGCCATGACAGCCTCATCCCCTCCTGCGGCAAGTACGGCGGTGGAGTAGATCTGGAGGAACTCCGCTGGGTTGACGCTGCCGTCGTACTTCTCGGGCAGGTGCGGGCGAAACTTGCGTGGCCACCTTGCGAAGCGAAGGTGGGGTGCAAGGGCCGCACATCCTGCACCTGCTGCTGCAGGTACTGGCGCTGCGAACGCTTGGTTCGCACTTGGCACCGCGTATCCCGGCATGGGCAAGGCTGCACCATAGACCGGGGCCGCTGCTTGCGGCGCATATAGTTGTGGCATATGCTGCGCAGCATATGCCTGAGGCAGGGCTCGCGTGGCGAAGGCCTGCCCTTCTGGTTGTGTCGAGGCTGATGACATGCTGTCGCCAGCCTCATGGTTGCAACGCCTTTCTCAGCGTCGCTCGAGGTACACCCGGGCGTCCTGGCCCAAGTGGCACCGTTCCAGTTCCCTTCGCAGGTCCGTCGACAGGAGCCTGGAGGAGCTGGAATCCGCCGTTAGCCCGTCAACCGTGGGTGTGCGCGTCAGCGACACAGCCAGTTGTCCTGGGCGCCGTCCTCGCCGAAACCGAGGGTTCGCGGCGGCGACGACGAGGCGGTCCACCTCGCGGACCCATTGCTGGGTCGCTGAATGGGGCGCATCCCCCGCAGGTGGGTTGCGCAGCAGCGCTCTTGCTGCAGCTAGCGCACCTCCATGGTGTACGCTCAGCGCTGCAGAAGATCTCACACTGGTCGGGGCCTGCATAGCCGGAGTCGGCGTTGCCGGAGTCGGCTGCTGGCTACCCGCTTGTGCCGACACACTCCGTCCTGAGTGTGTCGACATGTACTCCCCAGTGGTCACGGTTCGCCGTGAACGCGGAGGGGGAGAGTTTGCCGCCGAAGGAAGCTTGGTCATCTTCGTCGGCGGAAACTCGTCGCGCTAGGAGAAAAGTCCCCTACCTGGCGCGCCAAATGTCGAAGTGTTTGGTCGACACTTCCCCCGGGCCTGCACTGGGCAGCCCACGGAGGTTCTTTTTTCGGTGGAGCTAGTCCCTAGCGGAGAGCTTGCGCAGATGGACGAGTTAGTAAGAGCTTGACACGGCGAGTTTTACGTGGTTCAGGCCGCCGGAGCGTAAAACCCTACGTCCACGGCGAGCTATGGAGCTCGCTGTATTGCTTGCTGCTCAGGACCGGAGGCCTGAGCTTGGGGGTGAGTTACAGCTTGAGAGTGTATGGCTAGCGTATGAGTTGCAAAGTGCGGACCCTTGCTATCGACGCCTACCCGAGCCTTTTATAGTCCAAGACTCGGGCGGCTTACAAGGGGAGCCGGGACACGACAGGTGGTCTCGGGAAGATTGTCTATTATCTACAGTATCTGCAGTTATGCCGGTAGTTGTCTCTGGTCGAAGGCTTCTGAGTTTTCATCTTGCCGCCCTGCCCATGCCGCATGCTAGTCGTAGTGGTTGATGACGGCGCAGGCGGCATGGGATGTCTTGTCACGGTGTTTATTGGCTGACAGGTTCTGACACCGCGCGCCAGTCTGTGATGCGACTGGGCGCAATGGCACCTGACAGAAGCGTGCTCCGCTTCTCCGCATCTTGGGAAGACGCGGGCCTTGAATACCTTGTATGGGCAAGGTATGGGGCGTATTTACGCCCGCTGCCTATCGCTCGGGGCAGGCAGCGTCGCTCTGCTGCCACGTGGCTGGCCCGAAGCCCTTCTCAGAGAAGAGAAGGGTCAGTCCCACGGGGCACGTGGAGCCTCCGGACCTCTCCCCGCGGAGGGAGAGGCTCGGCTTCTGATGGCCACGTGGCGGGCCCGGAGCTCTCCTCTGAGGAGAGGGAGGTCCGGCCCCGCTGGACACGCGGCGCCTTCGGACCTCTCTCCCGCGGAGGGGGAGGTCCGGCTTCTGTATGCCACGTGGCGGGCCCGGAGCTCTCCTCTGAGGAGAAGGAGGTCCGGCCCCGCCGGACGCGTGGCGCCTTCGGAGCTCTCCCTGCGGAGAAGGGCGAGTTCCTTAGACATTTTACCTGTGCGCGGGGGTACCCCATATCTCAGGTACCGACAGTCTCGAAAAAAACCAAAACATAACCAATAACCAAACCAAAAACCATAACCTCCCAATAACCATCCCAACTAATCATGTGAGTTGTACAGGCGCTCGTGACCGTAAGCTCGGCTATCATGATAGTTTTAAGAACTCTGCAGAGTTTGTACCACTTTACCCACAAGTTTGTGATTTCGTCACCCGTCGGCAACTGCCGAACCTCCATTATACCAGTACACAACCTTCGGTGTATGGCCAAAAGATCACAAAATAGCCTTTACAAAGGGGCTGCTAAATGTATGAACTCACTAAGGTTTCACCAGCAGGCTAGAATCTCTGATTCTCCCACCCACGGGCCCCCTCTTGTGCCATGCAGTTTCTATGACAGTCCTCACTCGACTCCCATTCTCTGCGCCTTCCACGGTCCATAACAATCTAGTAACTTACCTAATTACTCAGCTAAGCCGCACCCATACTTGGCCTTGTGGTGGCACTGTTATCCTGGCATGCCTGGCATGAACCGGTTCTTAGATCTACGACAAGTAAACCACCATCTCATTCTACCTAATTCACAAACCCAGGCTTGCCTAGATCTACTTTCGATTCATGTTCATTAACATCAATTTCTTATTATTCATACGACTGCAGTTAGCTAGACACATCTATCTCGCTTCTCGTATCTCATGGACTCAGCGAAGCATAAAAGCAAAAACCATACCCGACGCATTAACTTTCCCGGTGACAAGGGTAGCTAACAAAACTAGTAAACTCCTATCAAAGGGTTTCCCATCATATTGACTCAAGCACACACACCTTTTTTGCAAAACAAACAGTTTTCCAAAATATGGGATCCATATGGTCGAGGGGCACTTGCCTTGTTCTTGCGGTTCCTGTTGCTCAAATCTTGCTGTTGTAGTCCGTCGTAGGTAGCTCCCTGAGCTTGTCCTTCTATACGCGATCACGCACATACAAGATTCATAGAATTCAATCATCATGCACAAACTTTAACTAAGATACGATGATGCATATGCATGATAATCCTATGATGCAGTTTTTACGTGTTCTTGCATGTTTGCATAGGTTTTATGATGAACAGAGGTGTTCAAGTCAAATGTGGACGTGGTGATGATCTGAACTCAAGATCTAGATCAAACCGATCAACACGTGATCTGTCCACGAAAAAACTTCTGTTCGAAAGGATCGAAGAACAGATGCAAAGAAAACGCGTTGATGTCGTAAAGTAGTATTGGAGACCTACCTTACGTTCTTCTTGGTCTCGGGGTCCTTCTCCAAGCAAGAACAGATCGTCGGCTCTCCTTCGGCGATGGCAATTATGATCCAGGCTCGTCGGTGGTCTCTCCGGTGATTGTACTCCGGCGAAGGGGTTTGGCTCGGCGAGTTTGGGGGCTAGGGCTCTAAGTTGTCGACTTAGAAAGATGTTACGACCAAGGGGTTGTTTTGGGTTCTATTTATAATCGGAAGAGAAGAGTCCTAATCTGATCGGAATTTGAATAAGAGTCCTATTCAAATTATTTTTGGATCTTAACAACTTATCTTTAGTTGATTTGGTGCGGTAGCAACGTGGAATTTGTGTCGGTTACCTCCCGTACCGGTATTCCCGAGCGTACAGAAGCGAAACTGCTTAAAATCTCGTCACCCTCGCAGTGATGAGCTCTGGAAGCTCCACATGTCCTGCGGGAACCTGGGCTCCCTTTTTCGCAGAGACAAACACCGGTTGTGTTGCGTGTCAGGCGGGCGAGACCTCCCTCTTACTCAGACGCAAGCTCCGTGTGCACAACGCGTCCTAGCGGCGGGAAACTCCCCTCTCTCCAGAGACGAGCTCCACGTACACCACGTGTCTGGTGGTTTGGGACCTCCCCTCTCAATAGAGGCGAGCTCCACGAATGCCACGTGTCAGTTCCGGACCTTCCCCTCTCTTCGGAGGTGGCTTCGAGTGTGTCATGTGTCAATTCCGGACCTCCCCTTTCTTCGGAGGTGAGCTCCGAGAATGCCACGTGTCAAGTAGCGTCGGACTTCCTTTTTCCTCAGAGACGAGCTCTGAGGTCGACACGTGTCTGTCAGCGTCAGACCTCCCGGAGATGAGCTCCGGAAGTGACACGTGTCCGAAAGTGTCGGACCTCCCGGAGGTGATCTCCGGAGGTGACACGTGTACAGTAGGACCAGACCTCTTGGAGGTGAGCTCCGAGAGCAACACGTATCCCGTGTGGCTGGTCCTCTCTTTTCCGCGGTGACTAGCTCCGAAGGCAACACGTGTCCTGTGGGGCTGGCCTCGCTCCTCTGCAGACGCTAGCTCCGGGAGCAACACGTGTCCCACGGGGGTCGGACCTCTCCCCCTTCCGCAGGGACGAGCCCCGAGCCTGCCACGTAGCCAGTTAGCGGCGGACCTCTCCCCCTTTTGGGGGGATGAGCTCCGAAGGCTCCACGTGGCCAGCGGGCCGCGGTAATTGTCTTCGGCGCTCTCTGTGAACTAGAGTTGGCTCTTTTTGGCTATCTTTTTTATATTTTCTCTGTTTCAACTTATTTTAAAAAATATTTTTTACATGAAACATGAATACATGCAGAACCCGAAAATGAGGGTGTCACAGTGTTCATCCGCATCTTACAGGTAGTTTTACTTCTTCACAACTTCAAACAAGTGAACTGTGGGTGTTAACGTTTATTTGGATCTCTTGAAACTTTCAAATGTACTTTTACATCTTTCGAACATGAAAAGACTGAATGGGGGGGGTCTCGGTGTTCATCCACATCTTAAAGGTAGTTTTACTTCTTCCAACTTGAAATGAGTTACTGGTGGGTCCTGACTTTTTTTGTTGGCTCTCACACAAGATTGTTTCAATTTCAGCTCGAAACAAGTGAATGGTGGGCCTTAGGTTCGATTAAAAACCCATCAGGATAGTTTCACATTGTTTACTCTTGAAGCGAGTGAACGGTGGCTCCCAAGATTAATTCCTAACTTTCAAATATAGTTCCGCTTCGTTTAAATCGACGCAACGTGGTTATCATTATTTATTTGCAACATTCAAATGTACTATAATAAATTTGGGACTTTAGATGAGCTAAGTGTTATTTTTGAAGACATTTGCATCTGTCACATGTAGTATCAAGTCGTTTGAACTTGATAGAGCGAAAGTGGTTGTCGGTGTTGTTTGCAACTTTCAGAGCTATATTAACATTGTTTGAACTTGAAACGAGCAAGTTGTCACACCCGGTTTTTCCGAAGAAACAACCAAGTGAATATCACATGTATGCCAGGATCATTTGCTCATACATGTGACGACAAATAGTGAAGCATCATTTATTACAAGCCAGGTGTCGAATATAAGTAAGTCTTACATAGTAAATGTCTCGATGGACAATAATAAGTTCATCACAAGGAAAATAAACTAGCAGCGGAAAATTATTCTTTGGGGCTCCATCACAGGTGTTGCCCGGGGGGGGTCTTCATGAACCTAGAATCCTTCCTCGGGTCCAAAGTCTTGGTCATTATACACCACCTCATTATCTTGACCTGAGCAGCAATATAAACCAACAAATATGCAAGGTTGAGTACCAATGGTACTCAGCAAGTGTGGGAAAATTATATCATGCATGGCTAGAACAAGGAGAGGTTGAACTCATGGTTAAAGCACTACGCAATTAATACCTATCACCTTAGCTTATTAAGCATCTACATTACTACACAGGTGAAATGGTCCCAATCTCCCATCCCAATCATCATAACCAAATAATCATAACATCATTTCCAATGTTAAGCTTCCCGCTTAACCTCCAAAACCGTCAATCCTCTAATCATGAATAAGTCCAGGCCGCTCTTAACCGTGAGCACGGCTGTCAAGACAGTTTTGACTCTGCAGAGTTTGTACCACTGTACCCACAAGTAGTGATTTCATCCCCCGTTGCCGGGTGGACTAAAAGAACCTCCATTATGCCAGTGGCTACGTTCCACATTCACACTTCCCAGGTGTGCGGCCAAGAGATCACTACAAAGCCTTTACAAAGGGATTCCCGACGAGCGTGGGCCCACTGAGGTTTCACCCCTAACAGCATACAAGAGGCTCCAACCCCGCTGCAGTGGCCCCCTCTTGAGCCTTGCGGTTCATATGGTAGTCCAGCTGACACCTACTCCCCGCACCATCCAACACACCCATACTACGCCGGGGATACACCTAATTAATTGGCTAAGCTGCCCCATCTCAGCATGTGGTTGGCACTGTAAAGCCGGGTTACATGCTCCATGAACCGGTCCTTAGGATCCAGGCAAGTACTAAACACAAACCCAAGTCTCGTGCACCCAGCACACAACCAAAACATCCAACTTGCCTTGATCCCTACCTCTACATAATTCACAATGTCTCATTCAAGAGTATGGTAATATAAACTGATGATCTCATGTCCCAAATATCCCATTCTAAGCATGGCTAAGCAAATGCATGTAAATATATGACATGGTAAAATAAATCCCAACCCAAGCTACAAGGAAACAGGGTAATGAAATTCTAGGGAAACTTTCCTAACATGGGTTTCATATTTCATTTGACAATGCAAATAATTCTATCTACACATCCTAGCATAGGATCAAAGTGGTCAAGGACACTTGCCTCCTTCTTGCTGCTCTTGAAATGAGTAGTCCTGATCTTGAAAACTGATAGCTTGCTCTTGAACAGGTTCTACTCCATACCATCACACATAGCAAAAGGAAAACAACAATCATAAGACATAGTTCACACTTCTACTTCATACAAACAACACATTCACATTTATGAAATTTTCTTTACCATTTTATGTGTTGTGGATACTCTATGTGTGTTGGTTTGGGGCTTGCACACACTTCTATTTACATGTGTATGATTCCTACTTTGGTGTTCATATTTATACTCACATAATATATATATATATATATACATATATATGTATATATGTGTGTTTCAGTTTTAAATAAATTCCTTATATATTAAACTACCAAATATGTATGAAGAGTATTTTTCTTCTCCATAGGTGCCTTCATAATTTCTATCAACCCTAAACTGAATTCTTTGTACTTTAGAAACTCCATTTATTATTTACTAGTTTCTATATTTTCAGATTTATATTCTTATGCATAATTGTGCATTTTATTATTAAATTAGTAATACACACTACCTAAACAGATTAGGTTCTGGTCCTAAATAATTTAAGATCATATTTTGACCTTGGCTTCTGATGTATACTATCTCATAATTATTTTTCCTATTTTTCTTTAACTATTCTTTACTTAAGAATGTGCCCCTATACTATTAAATGTGAATAATTTATGAAACAGATTTATTTCAGCCCCAAAAATATATTTTTATCTTACTCCAAAGTTTTCTAAGTACTGAGAAAGTTTTTACTAATTTTGACAATTAGGTTTGTCCCCCTTTTTAATATTTAAACACTAGTTACATTTTCAATTTTCTAAATTAAATACTAAACAGGGCTAAAATAATGAATTCACCCCATTACAGGGTATATAATATTATTTTCATAATCTCCAGGGGTCTAGCTACACTCTTCAGAGGTGTTTTTCTTAATTTCTATTAAGTCTAGGGGCTAAAACTGATTTTTAAATGAATTTACATGATTTTCTGGAGTTCCAGGGGCTAGATCTGAAGTTTCCGGGGCTAGCTCTCAATTCCAGAGAACCCCAGGGGGTAGCACGTAAGAATTCCAGTCTTTATAACGCGGGACTGACGTGGACCGTCTGATTTTAAACCGACGGCTGAGATTATAACATCGAACCGGTACGCGGGGTTTTAAAGTCTACCGTGCGATTTAAAATAAACGGCGCACAAGCGGCCACGTCGCTCTGATCGAGCGCGGGCGGCGCTGCCGGCGGCGCACGGCGGCGGGAAGCGGCGATCTCGCCGGAATTTTTCGGATCCTCGAGAATTCTACCTAGAACTGTGATCTTATGGCCTAGATCGGTAGAGGGGAGGTCAGGGATCTCACCTCGGGGGTTTTCTCGAGCTCGGGGGTCCTGGAAAGTGCTCGGCGGCGAGGTCCGAGGCAAAACCACGGCGAAGCTCGTCGGAGCTGGATTTGCACCGTAAGTCTTCGGGTTTTCTGCACCTGCAAAGTTCCCCGGAGGCGGTGGATCAAAACTAGCGAGTTAGATCAGAGTTTCCGAGCTTAGATCGGCCAAAATTCACCGGCGAAGTCTCGGTGCTCACCGGAGTGAAAATCGGCGATCGCGTGCGAAAAACTGATCGGATCGGTGGGTTTTATAGCCGGGGGAGGGCGGTGGTTCTGTTGTGATCGAGTTGGAGTCCGCTAGTTCCAGAATTCGGCCGCAAAACACGATTTCCCGATCGGTTGCGATCGAGCGCGCGGGAGAGAGTCCGGGGTCGCGGGGTTAGGGATGACAGGCGGGTCCCACATGTCAGCGAGGGGCAGAGCGGCGCGCGCGGGGGCGGGCTGCGCGGGGGTTAGCTGGGCCGGCTGGGGTTTCGGCCCACTGGCCAGTTTTTTTCTGGCTTTCCTTTTTCTTTTTTATTTCATTTCTGTTTTGAGTATAATTTGAATTCCAGTTTGAATTTGAATTTTTGCAAAACATGCAATACGTCCAAAAATTTCTAAATTCCCCTCTGAACATGGTTTATGGTTCTAAATCAAAATTTAAGTCTTGACTAAAAATTTGGGGTGTTACAGCTCTACCCCCCTTAAAAGAAATCTCGTCCTCGAGATTGGTGTTTCTAAGAAAACAATTCCGGAAATTGTGCCTTAAGCTCATCTTCCCGCTCCCAGGTGGCTTCCTCTTCTGAGTGATGTTTCCACTGCACCTTGCACATCCTGATTCTCTTATTTCTGGTGAGGCGTTCCATTGTCTCCAAAATCTTGTATGGTTGCTCGGCATAAGACAAATCCTCAGCTACATCCACTTCGTTCATGGGTAACACCTCCTCAGTCGTCCTCAGACATTTCTTGAGTTGCGACACATGGAACACATCGTGCACGTCCGACAGATGAACCGGCAACTCTAGTTGGTACGCCACTTCGCCTTTTCTTTCCAAAACTTGAAAGGGTCCGATGTATCGAGGTGACAACTTCCCTTTCACCTTGAACCGACGAAGTCCTCTGATAGGGGACACCTTGAGATAAACATAGTCTCCCACGTTGAAAACGAGCTCTCTTCTTCGTACATCAGCATAACTCTTCTGGCGTGTCTGTGCTATCCTCAAGTTGTTGCGAATCTCCCTCACCTTTGCCTCGGCTTCTTGTAGCACTTCGGGACCAAACACTTTACTTTCTCCTGTTTGGTTCCAAAATAGGGGAGTTCTGCACTTCCTTCCATACAAAGCTTCAAACGGTGACATCTTCATACTAGCTTGATAACTGTTGTTATAGGAAAACTCCGCATACGGTAAGTTTTTGTCCCAACTCCTATTGTTTTTGAGTGCACATGCCCTTAACATATCTTCAAGGATCTGATTGGTTCTCTCCGTCTGCCCGTCAGTTTGGGGATGATAGGCAGAACTGAAATTCAGATGGGTTCCCATGGTTTCATGCAACTTTTGTCAAAACCTCGAGGTGAACTGCGTCCCTCGATCCGACACTATCTTCTTCGGCACTCCATGGTAACACACAATCCTTGACATGTACAATTCTGCCAATTTGGATCCGCTGTAGCTTTCTTTCACAGGGATGAAATGAGCTACCTTGGTTAGCCTATCAATAATAACCCATATTGAATCATACCCGGACTGGGTCCTAGGCAATCCCACGACAAAGTCCATGCTGATCTCTTCCCACTTCCATTCAGGCACTTTGAGTGGTTGCAGCAATCCCGCGGGTCGTTGATGTTCTGCTTTCACCAACTGACATGTGTCACATAGGGCAACATGTTCCGCGACATCTCGCTTCATGCCATACCACCAATACCTGCTTTTGAGGTCCTGATACATCTTCGTACTCCCAGGATGAATGGAATAGTCGGAATCGTGCGCCTCCTTCAAAATTAATTTACGAATCTCCTTTACTTCTGGCACACAGATCCTTTTCCCGTGCCACACCGTTCCTTGTTCATCCTCTCTTTCAGCAAGGGCAACTACGGGAACTCTCCCTCCCGTGGACTTACGAGCGGTGCGAATCATGCGAACCATCTAAAACAAAAGAATTTAAAATTAGGTTAGATAAAATCTCAAACAAAAATCCTATTTTGAATGAAAGTTGGGGTAAGATGAAGAAAATGACTCCTTTAATAACACTTTTTCCACCCACACCTTTGGAAAATAGTTTTTAAGAAAATAGGGCCCTTAAATACGTCCATTTCTACCTAGGTCCACGTTCCTACGGGCAACCTTGGCTCTGATACCACCTCTGTCACACCCGGTTTTTCCGAAGAAACAACCAAGTGAATATCACATGTATGCCAGGATCATTTGCTCATACATGTGACGACAAATAGTGAAGCATCATTTATTACAAGCCAGGTGTCGAATATAAGTAAGTCTTACATAGTAAATGTCTCGATGGACAATAATAAGTTCATCACAAGGAAAATAAACTAGCAGCGGAAAATTATTCTTTGGGGCTCCATCACAGGTGTTGCCCGGGGGGGGGGTCTTCATGAACCTAGAATCCTTCCTCGGGTCCAAAGTCTTGGTCATTATACACCACCTCATTATCTTGACCTGAGCAGCAATATAAACCAACAAATATGCAAGGTTGAGTACCAATGGTACTCAGCAAGTGTGGGAAAATTATATCATGCATGGCTAGAACAAGGAGAGGTTGAACTCATGGTTAAAGCACTACGCAATTAATACCTATCACCTTAGCTTATTAAGCATCTACATTACTACACAGGTGAAATGGTCCCAATCTCCCATCCCAATCATCATAACTAAATAATCATAACATCATTTCCAATGTTAAGCTTCCCGCTTAACCTCCAAAACCGTCAATCCTCTAATCATGAATAAGTCCAGGCCGCTCTTAACCGTGAGCACGGCTGTCAAGACAGTTTTGACTCTGCAGAGTTTGTACCACTGTACCCACAAGTAGTGATTTCATCCCCCGTTGCCGGGTGGACTAAAAGAACCTCCATTATGCCAGTGGCTACGTTCCACATTCACACTTCCCAGGTGTGCGGCCAAGAGATCACTACAAAGCCTTTACAAAGGGATTCCCGACGAGCGTGGGCCCACTGAGGTTTCACCCCTAACAGCATACAAGAGGCTCCAACCCCGCTGCAGTGGCCCCCTCTTGAGCCTTGCGGTTCATATGGTAGTCCAGCTGACACCTACTCCCCGCACCATCCAACACACCCATACTACGCCGGGGATACACCTAATTAATTGGCTAAGCTGCCCCATCTCAGCATGTGGTTGGCACTGTAAAGCCGGGTTACATGCTCCATGAACCGGTCCTTAGGATCCAGGCAAGTACTAAACACAAACCCAAGTCTCGTGCACCCAGCACACAACCAAAACATCCAACTTGCCTTGATCCCTACCTCTACATAATTCACAATGTCTCATTCAAGAGTATGGTAATATAAACTGATGATCTCATGTCCCAAATATCCCATTCTAAGCATGGCTAAGCAAATGCATGTAAATATATGACATGGTAAAATAAATCCCAACCCAAGCTACAAGGAAACAGGGTAATGAAATTCTAGGGAAACTTTCCTAACATGGGTTTCATATTTCATTTGACAATGCAAATAATTCTATCTACACATCCTAGCATAGGATCAAAGTGGTCAAGGACACTTGCCTCCTTCTTGCTGCTCTTGAAATGAGTAGTCCTGATCTTGAAAACTGATAGCTTGCTCTTGAACAGGTTCTACTCCATACCATCACACATAGCAAAAGGAAAACAACAATCATAAGACATAGTTCACACTTCTACTTCATACAAACAACACATTCACATTTATGAAATTTTCTTTACCATTTTATGTGTTGTGGATACTCTATGTGTGTTGGTTTGGGGCTTGCACACACTTCTATTTACATGTGTATGATTCCTACTTTGGTGTTCATATTTATACTCACATAATATATATATATATATATATATATACATATATATGTATATATGTGTGTTTCAGTTTTAAATAAATTCCTTATATATTAAACTACCAAATATGTATGAAGAGTATTTTTCTTCTCCATAGGTGCCTTCATAATTTCTATCAACCCTAAACTGAATTCTTTGTACTTTAGAAACTCCATTTATTATTTACTAGTTTCTATATTTTCAGATTTATATTCTTATGCATAATTGTGCATTTTATTATTAAATTAGTAATACACACTACCTAAACAGATTAGGTTCTGGTCCTAAATAATTTAAGATCATATTTTGACCTTGGCTTCTGATGTATACTATCTCATAATTATTTTTCCTATTTTTCTTTAACTATTCTTTACTTAAGAATGTGCCCCTATACTATTAAATGTGAATAATTTATGAAACAGATTTATTTCAGCCCCAAAAATATATTTTTATCTTACTCCAAAGTTTTCTAAGTACTGAGAAAGTTTTTACTAATTTTGACAATTAGGTTTGTCCCCCTTTTTAATATTTAAACACTAGTTACATTTTCAATTTTCTAAATTAAATACTAAACAGGGCTAAAATAATGAATTCACCCCATTACAGGGTATATAATATTATTTTCATAATCTCCAGGGGTCTAGCTACACTCTTCAGAGGTGTTTTTCTTAATTTCTATTAAGTCTAGGGGCTAAAACTGATTTTTAAATGAATTTACATGATTTTCTGGAGTTCCAGGGGCTAGATCTGAAGTTTCCGGGGCTAGCTCTCAATTCCAGAGAACCCCAGGGGGTAGCACGTAAGAATTCCAGTCTTTATAACGCGGGACTGACGTGGACCGTCTGATTTTAAACCGACGGCTGAGATTATAACATCGAACCGGTACGCGGGGTTTTAAAGTCTACCGTGCGATTTAAAATAAACGGCGCACAAGCGGCCACGTCGCTCTGATCGAGCGCGGGCGGCGCTGCCGGCGGCGCACGGCGGCGGGAAGCGGCGATCTCGCCGGAATTTTTCGGATCCTCGAGAATTCTACCTAGAACTGTGATCTTATGGCCTAGATCGGTAGAGGGGAGGTCAGGGATCTCACCTCGGGGGTTTTCTCGAGCTCGGGGGTCCTGGAAAGTGCTCGGCGGCGAGGTCCGAGGCAAAACCACGGCGAAGCTCGTCGGAGCTGGATTTGCACCGTAAGTCTTCGGGTTTTCTGCACCTGCAAAGTTCCCCGGAGGCGGTGGATCAAAACTAGCGAGTTAGATCAGAGTTTCCGAGCTTAGATCGGCCAAAATTCACCGGCGAAGTCTCGGTGCTCACCGGAGTGAAAATCGGCGATCGCGTGCGAAAAACTGATCGGATCGGTGGGTTTTATAGCCGGGGGAGGGCGGTGGTTCTGTTGTGATCGAGTTGGAGTCCGCTAGTTCCAGAATTCGGCCGCAAAACACGATTTCCCGATCGGTTGCGATCGAGCGCGCGGGAGAGAGTCCGGGGTCGCGGGGTTAGGGATGACAGGCGGGTCCCACATGTCAGCGAGGGGCAGAGCGGCGCGCGCGGGGGCGGGCTGCCCGGGGGTTAGCTGGGCCGGCTGGGGTTTCGGCCCACTGGCCAGTTTTTTTCTGGCTTTCCTTTTTCTTTTTCATTTCATTTCTGTTTTGAGTATAATTTGAATTCCAGTTTGAATTTGAATTTTTGCAAAACATGCAATACGTCCAAAAATTTCTAAATTCCCCTCTGAACATGGTTTATGGTTCTAAATCAAAATTTAAGTCTTGACTAAAAATTTGGGGTGTTACACAAGTGACCAATGATAGTTGATGTTACCACTTTCAAATGTACTTTTACCTTATTTGAACATGAAACAAGTGAATGGTGGGTCTCAGTGTTCATTCGCATCTTAAATTTAGTTTTACTTCTTCACAACATGAAATGAGTGAATGGTGGGTGTTAATGTTTGTTTGGATCTCTTGAAACTTTCAAATGTACTTTTACATCTTTTGAACATGAAACGAGTGAATGGTGGGTCTCGGTGTTCACCCGGAACTTACTGGTAGTTTTACTTCTTCACAACTTGAAACGAGTGAATAGCGGGTGTTAATGTTTGTTTGGCTCTCACAAGGTAGTTTCATTTCATTTCATCTTGAAACAAGTGAATTGTGAGTCTTGAGTTTCCATTCAAAACATTTCAAGATAGTTACACTTTGTTTACTCTAGAAACAATTAAGCGGTGGCTCCCAAGATTAATTCCTAACTTCCAAAGAAACTTACAAATGTACTTTTACATCTTTCGAACATGAAACGAGTGTATGGTGGGTCTCGGTTTTCATCTGCATCTTATAGGTTGTTTTTGTTCTTCACAACTTGAAATGAGTGAATGGTGGGTTTTGAAATTTTTTGGCTCTCACAAGGTTGTTTCATTTCATTTTAGCTTGAAACAAGTGAATGGTGGGTCTTGAGGCTCCATTCAAAACCTATCAGGATAGTTTCACATTGTTTACTCTTGAAATGAGTGAGCGGTTGCTACCAAGATTAACTACTAACTTTCAAAGGTAGTTTCGCTTCGTTTAACACGACGCAACGTGGTTATCATTATTGGTTTGCAACATTAAAAGGTACTCTAATATCTTTTGGACTTTAAATGAGCTAAATGCTATTTTTGAAGACATTTGCATCTGTCACATGTAGTATCAAGTCGTTTGAACTTGATAGAGCGAAAGTGGTTGTCGCTGTGTGTTCACAACTTTCAGAGCTATACTAACATTATTTGAACTTGAAACGAGCAAGTGACCAATGGTAGTTGATGTTACCACTTTCAAATGTACTTTTACTTTATTTGAACATGAAACAAGTGAATGGTGGGTCTCGATGTTCATCTGCATCTTAAATTTAGTTTTACTTCTTCACAACTTGAAATGAGTGAACGGTGCGTGTTAACGTTTGTTTGGATCTCTTGAAACCTTCAAATGTACGTTTACACCTTTTGAACAAGAAATGAGGGAATGGTGGGTCTTAACCTTTGTTTGGATCTCTTGAAACTTTCACATGTACTTTACATCTTTCGAGCGTGAAATGAGTGAATGGTGGGTCTCGGTGTTCATCCGCATCTTACAGATAGTTTTACTTCTTCACAACTTGAAACGAGTGAATGGTGGGTCTCTTGACGTTTTTTTGCCTCTCAAAAGGTAGTTTCATTTCATTTTAACTTGAAACAAGTGATGGTGGGTCTTGAGGTTCCATTCAAAACCTTTTAGGATAGTTTCATTTTCTCTACTCTTGCAAGAGTGAGCGGTGGCTCTCAAGATTAATTCCTAACTTGCAAAGGTAGTTTCGCTTCGTATAAAATTGACCAACAGAATGTGGTTATCATTTGCATCTGTCGCATGTAGAATCAAGTTGTTTGAACTTGATAGAGCGAAAGAGGTTGTCGGTGAGTGAATGGTGGGTCTCGGTGTTCATCCCCATCTTACAGATAGTTTTACTTCTTCACAACTTGAAACGAGTGAACAGTGGGTCTCTTGGCGTTTTTTTGCCTCTCACAAGGTAGTTTCATTTCATTTTAACTTGAAACAAGTGAACGGTGGGTCTTGAGGTTCCATTTAAAACCTTTTAGGATAGTTTCATTTTCTTTACTCTTGAAACGAGTGAGCGGTGGCTCTCAAGACTAATTCCTAACTTGCAAAGGTAGTTTTGCTTCGTATAAACTTGACCAACAGAATGTGGTTATCGTTTGCATCTGTCGCATGTAGAATCAAGTTGTTTGAACTTGACAGAGTGAAAGAGGTTGTCGGTGTTTGTACACAACTTTCATAGCTATATTAACATTGTTTGAACTTGAAATGAGCAAGCAACGAATGGTAGTTTCTATTATCACTTTCAAATATATTTTTACCTCTTTTGAACAAGAAACAAGTGAACGGTCTCGGTGTTCATCCGTATCTTAAAGATAGTTTTACTTCTTCACAACTTGAAACGAGCGAATGGTGGGTCTCAACGTTTGTTTGGCTCTCACAAGGTTAGTTTAATTTCATATCGACTTGAAGTAAGTGAATAGTGGGTCTTGAGGTTCCAATCAATGCCTTTCAGGATAGTTTCATTTTCTTTACTATTGAAACAAGTGAGCGGTGGCTCCCAAGATTAATTCCTAACTTTCAAAGGTGCTGTCGCTTCGTTTAAACTTGACACGAAGGAATGTGGTTATCATTATTGGTTCGAACATTCAAAGGTAACCTAATATCTTTTAGACTTCATATGAGCTAAATGCTATTTTTGAAGACATTTGCATATGTCACAGGTAGTATCAAGTCGTTGGAACTTAATAGGGCGAATGTTGTTGTCGGTGCTTGTTACAAACTTCTTCCATAGCTACGTTAACATTGTTTGAACTTGAAACGAGCAAGAAACAATTGGTAGTTGATGTTACCACTTTCAAATGTACTTTTACCTCTTTTGAACATGAAACGAGTGAATGGTGGGTCTCGGTGTTCATCCGCATCTTACAGGTAGTTTTACTTCTTCACAACTTCAAACAAGTGAACGGTGGGTGTTAACGTTTATTGGGATCTCTTGAAACTTTCAAATGTACTTTTACATCTTTCGAACATGAAACGAATGAATGGGGGGTCTCGGTGTTCATCCACATCTTAAAGGTAGTTTTACTTCTTCACAACTTGAAATGAGTTACTCGTGGGTCCTGACTTTTTTTTGGCTCTCACACAAGGTTGTTTCATTTCATTTCAGCTTGAAACAAGTGAATGGTGGGTCTTGAGGTTCCATTAAAAACCCATCAGGATAGTTTCACATTGTTTACTCTTGAAGCGAGTGAGCGGTGGCTCCCAAGATTAATTCCTAACTTTCAAAGATAGTTCCGCTTCGTTTAAATTGACGCAACATGGTTATCATTATTTGTTTGCAACATTCAAATGTACTATAATATCTTTGGGACTTCAGATGAGCTAAGTGTTATTTTTGAAGACATTTGCATCGGTCACATGTAGTATCAAGTTGTTTGAACTTGATAGAGCGAAAGTGGTTCTCGGTGTTCTTTGCAACTTTTAGAGCTATATTAACATTGTTTGAACTTGAAACGAGCAAGTGACCAATGATAGTTGATGTTACCACTTTCAAATGTACTTTTACCTTATTTGAACATGAAACAATTGAATGGTGGGTCTCGGTTTTCATTCGCATCTTAAATTTAGTTTTACTTCTTCACAACTTGAAATGAGTGAACGGTGGGTATTAACATTTGTTTGGATCTCTTGAAACTTTCAAATGTACTTTTACATCTTTTGAATATGAAACGAGTGAATGGTGGGTCTCGGTGTTCATCCGCAACTTACTGGTAGTTTTACTTCTTCACAACTTGAAACGAGTGAATAGCGGGTGTTAATGTTTGTTTGGCTCTCACAAGGTAGTTACATTTCATTTCATCTTGAAACAAGTGAATGGTGAGTCTTGAGTTTCCATTCAAAACCTTTCAAGATAGTTACACTTTGTTTACTCTAGGAACGAGTGATCGGTGGCTCCCAAGATTAATTCCTAACTTCCAAAGAAACTTACAGATGTACTTTTACATCTTTCAAATATGAAACGAGTGAATGGTGGGTCTCGGTTTTCATCTGCATCTTATAGGTAGTTTTTGTTCTTCACAACTTGAAACGAGTGAATTGTGGGTTTTGACATTTTTTAGCTCTCACAAGGTTGTTTCATTTCATTTTAGCTTGAAACAAGTGAATGGTGGGTCTTGAAGCTCCATTCAAAACCTATCAGGATAGTTTCACATTGTTTACTCTTGAAATGAGTGAGCGGTTGCTCCCAAGATTAATTACTAACTTTCAAAGGTAGTTTCGCTTTGTTTAACATGGCGCAACATGGTTATCATTATTGGTTTGCAACATTAAAAGGTACTCTAATATCTTTTGGACTTTAAATGAGCTAAATGCTATTTTCGAAGACATTTGCATCTGTCAGATGTAGTATCAAGTCGTTTGAACTTGATAGAGCGAAAGTGGTTGTCGGTGTGTGTTCACAACTTTCAGAGCTATACTAACATTATTTGAACTTGAAATGAGCAAGTGACCAATGGTAGGTGATTTTACCACTTTCAAATGTACTTTTACCTTATTCGAACATGAAACAAGTGAATGGTGGGTCTCGGTGTTCACCTGCATCTTAAATTTAGTTTTACTTCTTCACAACTTGAAATGAGTGAACGGTGGGTGTTAACGTTTGTTCGGATCTTGTCACACCCGGTTTTTCCGAAGAACAACCAAGTGAATATCACATGTATGCCAGGATCATTTTCTCATACATGTGATGACAAATAGTGAAGCATCATTAATTACAAGCCAGGTGTCGAATATAAATAAGTCTTACATAGCAAATGTCTCGATGGACAATTATAAGTTCATCACCAATAAATAAACTAGCAGCGGAATATTATTCTTGAGGGCTCCATCACAGGCGTTGCCCAGGGGTCTCCATGAACCTAGAAACCTTCTTCGGATCCAAAATCTTGGTCATTATACACCACCTCATTGTCTTGACCTGAGCAGCAATATAAACCAACAAATATGCAAGGTTGAGTACCAATGGTACTCAGTAAGTGTAGGAAAATTACATCATGCATGGCTAGATCAAGGAGAGGTTGAACTCATGGTTAAAGCACTACGCAATTAATACCTATCACCTTAGCTTATTAAGCACCTACATTACTACACAGGTGAAATGGTCCCAATCTCCCATCCCATCATCATAATCAAATAATCATAACATCATTTCCAATGTTAAGCTCCCCGCTTAACATCCACAACTTCCAAAACCATCACTCCTCTAATCATGAATAAGTCCAAGCCGCTCTTGACCGTGAGCACGGCTGTCATGACAGTTTTGACTCTGCAGAGTTTGCACCACTGTACCCACATGTAGTGATTTCATCCCCCGTTGCCGGGTGGACTAAAAGAACCTCCATTATGCCAGTGGCTACGAAGCACATTCACACTTCCCAGGTGTGTAGCCAGGAGATCACTACGAAGCCTTTACAAAGGGATTCCCGATGAGCGTGGGCCTACTGAGGTTTCACCCCTAACAGCATACAAGAGGCTCCAACCCCGCTGCAGTGACCCCCTCTTGAGACTTACGGTTCATATGGTAGTCCAGCTGACACCTATTCCCCGCACCATCCAACACACCCATACTACGCCGGGAATACACCTAATTAATTGGCCAAGCTGCCCCATCTCAGCATGTGGTTGGCACGGTAAAGCCAGGTTACATGCTCCATGAACCGGTTCTTAGGATCCAGGCAAGTACTAAACACAAATCCAAGTCTCGTGCACCCAGCACACAACCAAAACATCCAACTTGCCTTGATCCCTACCTCTACATAACTCACAATATTTCATTCAAGAGTATGGTAAAATAAACTGATGATCTCATATCCCAAATATCCCATTCTAAGCATGGCTAAGCATATGCATAATAATAAATGACACGATAAAATAAATCCCAACCCAAGCTACAAGGAAACAAGGTAATGCAATTCTAGGGAAACTTCCTAGCATGGGTTTCATATTTAACTTGACAATGCAATAATTCTATCTAAACATCCTAGTATAGGATCAAAGTGGTCAAGGACACTTGCCTCCTTCCTGCTGCTCTTGGAATGGGTAATCCTGTTCTTGGAAAGGAATAACTTGTTCTTGAGCAGGTTCTACATCATACCATCACACATAGCAAAAGAAAAACAACAATCCATAAGACATAGTTCACACTTCCACTTCATACAAACCACACAATCATATTTATGAAAGTCATTCATCATTATATGTATTGTGGTTACTCTATGTGTGTTGATTTGTGGCTTGCATACACTTTTAATCATGTGTATATGATTCCTACTTTGGTGTTCACATTTATACTTACATACTATATATACATATATGAGTTTCCAATTTAAATAAATTCCTTATATTTAATTACTACACCTTTTAGCTACCAAGTATGCATGAAAGGTATTTTCCTTCTCCATAAGTGTCTTCATAATTTCTACCAACCCTAAACTGAATTCTTTGGATTTTAGAAACTCCATTTATCATTTACTAGTTGCTACATTTTCAGATTTATTTTCCTATGCATAAATGTGTACTTTATTATGAAAATAGTAATACACATCATCTAAATAGAATAGTTTCTGGTCCTAAATAATTTAATAACATATTTTGACCTTTGTCTCAGATGTAAACTATTTCACAATTATTTTCTCTATTTTCTAAAACTATTCATTACTTAAAAATGTGTCCCTAAATGTGAATAATAAATTAAACAGATTCAATTCAGCCCAAAATATGTTTTTATCTCACTCCAAAGTTTCCTAAATACTGAGAAAGTCTTTAATTTAATTTTGACAATATGTTTGTCTCACTTTTTTAATTTTTAAACACTAGCCACATATTCAGTTTCCTAAATTAAATACTAAACAGGGTTAAAAGGTAAACTCACCCCACTACAGGGTCTATAATATTATTTTCAGAATTTCCAGTGGTATAGCTACACTTATCAGAGGGGTTTTTCCTAATTTTTATTAAGTCCAGGGGCTAAAACTGATTTTTAAATGAATTTACATGATTTTCTGGAGTTCCAGGGGCTAGATCAGAAGTTTCCGGGGCTAGCTCCTATTTTCCGAGAACCCCAGGGGGTAGCACGTAAGATTTCCAGTCTTTATAACGCGGGGCTGACGTGGACCGTCCGATTTTAAACCGACGGCTGAGATTATAACGTCGAACCGGTACGCGGGGATTTAAACCCTACCGTGCGATTTAAAATAAACGGCGCACAAGCGGCCACGTCGCTCTGATCGAGCGCGGGCGGCGCTGCCGGCGGCGCACGGCGGCGGGAAGCGGCGATCTCGCCGGAGACTTTTGGATCTTCGAGAATTCTCCCTAGAACTGTGATTTTATGGCATAGATCGGGAGAGGGGAGGTCGGGGATCTCACCTCGGGGGTTTTCTTGAGCTCAGAGGTCCTGGAAAGCGATCAGCGACGAGGTCCGAGGTGAAACCACGGCGAGGCTCCTCGGCGCTGTGTTTACACCGCAAGTCACCGAGTTTTCTGCACCTGCAAGGTTCCCCGGAGGCGGTGGATCAAGACCAGCGAGTTAGATCAGAATTTCCGAGCTTAGATCGGCCAGAATTCGCCGGAGAAGTCTCGGTTCTCACCGGAGGAAAATCGGCGGATCGCGTGGGAAAAACAGAACGAGGCCGGGGTTTTTATAGACGGGGAAAGGCGGCGGGGTGGTTTAGATCAAGTCCGCGTCGCCTACGAACAGAATTCAGCGGGGATACGCAGAAACCCCGATCGGTTTTGATTCGGGTGAGAGGGAGTCTGGCACGGCGCGAGGTAGAAGACGAGCTGGTGGGTCCCACCTGTCAGCGGAAGGAAACAACGTGCGCGGCTGCGGGCTGGCGCGGTTGCTGGGTGGGCCGGCTGGTGGGTTTCGGCCCACTGGCCGGTTTTTTTCTGTTTTTCTTTTTCTATTTCTTTTCTGTTTTGAGTTTAATTTGAATTCCAGTTTGAATTTGAATTTTTGCAAAACATGCAACATGTCCAAAAATTTTTAAATTCCCCTCTTAACATGATTTAGGTTCTTAACAAGATTTTTGGGGTGTTACAACTCTACCCCCTTAAAAGAAATCTCGTCCTCGAGATTGGTGGTTCTAAGAAAACAATTCCGGAAATTGTGCCTTGAGCTCATCTTCCCGCTCCCAGGTGGCTTCCTCTTCTGAGTGATGCTTCCACTGCACCTTGCACATCCGGATTCTTTTATTTCTAGTGAGGTATTCCATTGTCTCCAAAATCTTGTATGGTTTGATCGGCATAAGACAAATCCTCAGCTACGTTCACTTCATTCATGAGTAACACCTCCTCAGGCGTCCTCAGACATTTCTTGAGTTGTGACACATGGAATACATCGTGCACATCCGATAGATGAGCCGGTAACTCTAGTTGATACGCCACTTCGCCTTTCCTTTCCAGAACTTGAAAGGGTCCGATGTATCGAGATGACAACTTCCCCTTCACCTTGAACCGACGAAGTCCTCGGATAGGGGACACCTTGAGATAGACATAGTCCCCCGCGTTGAAAACGAGCTCTCTTCTTCGTACATCAGCATAACTCTTTTGGCGTGTCTGTGCTATCCTCAAATTGTTGTGAATTTCCCTTACCTTCGCCTCGGCTTCTTGCAGTACTTCTGGACCAAACACTTTACTTTCCCCTGTTTGGTTCCAAAATAGGGGAGTTCTGCACTTCCTCCCGTACAAAGCTTCAAACGGTGACATCTTCATACTAGCTTGATAGCTGTTGTTATAGGAAAACTCCGCATACGGTAAGTTTTTATCCCAACTCCGATTGTTTTTCAGTGCACATGCCCTCAGCATGTCTTCAAGAATCTGATTGGTTCTTTCCGTCTGTCTATCAGTTTGGAGATGATAGTCAGAACTAAAGTTCAGATGGGTTCCCATGGTTTCGTGTAACTTCTGCCAGAACCTTGAGGTGAACCGTGTCCCTCGATCCGACACAATCTTCTTTGGCACTCTATGGTAACACACGATCCTTGACATGTACAACTCTGCCAATTTGGATCCACTGTAGCTTTCTTTCACGGGGATGAAATGAGCTACCTTAGTTAGCCTATCAATGATGACCCATATCGAATCATACCCTGATTGGGTCCTAGGCAATCCCACGATGAAATCCATGCTGATTTATTCCCATTTCCATTCAGGCACTTTGAGTGGTTGCAATAATCCCGCGGGTCGTTGATGTTCTGCTTTCACCAACTGACATGTGTCACATAGGGCAACATGTTCCGCGACATCTCGCTTCATGCCATACCACCAATACCTGCTCTTGAGGGCCTGATACATCTTCGTACTCCCAGGATGAATGGAATAGTCGGAATCATGAGCCTCCTTCAAAATCAATTCACGGATCTCCTTTACTTCTGGCACACAGATTCTTTTCCCGTGCCACATCGTTCCTTGTTCATCCTCTCTAAAACCAGGAGCTTTATTTTCCTTGATGAGTTGTCTGATCTCTCGTATCTTCTCGTCATTTTTTTCACCCTCGCGGATGTCTTGCTCTAGTGTGGAGTCCACTTCCATGACGATGGCTTCACCACTATTTACTAGACATAGATTGAGCCTTATAACCTCGTCCTTCAATTCTGCAGGCATGTCCTTCAAGCTCAACTTATTGACCTGCACTTTCCGACTCAAAGCATCGGCCACGGCGTTTGCTTTCCCAGGATGATAATTGATGCCTACATCAAAGTCATTGATTAGCTCTAACCATCTCCTTTGTCTGAGGTTGAGATCTGGCTGTGTGAATATGTACTTCAAACTCTTATGATCCGTATATATCTCGGTCCTCTTCCCCATCAAATAGTGCCACCAAATTTTCAACGCGTGTACCACTGCGGCTAGTTCTAGGTCATGTGTAGGATAGTTCTTCTCGTGCTTCCGAAGCTGCCGAGATGCATAAGCCACGACATGCCCTTCTTGCATGAGAACACATCCCAACCTGTTTCCAGAGGCATCGCAGTACACCGTGAAGCTCTTTTGCATATCTGGCATAACCAGCACTGGGGCTGTTGTCAATCTTTCCTTTAACTCCTGAAAACTCTTCTCGCACTGCGGCGTCCATGTGAATGTGATTCCCTTCTCCAACAGTTTGGTGAGAGGTCTCGAGATCTTGGAGAATCCCTCAATAAACCGTCGATAGTATCCAGCCAATCCCAAAAAGCTTCGAACTTCCCCGACATTTTCAGGGGTTTTCCACTTCTGTATATCCTCGATTTTGGCAGGATCCATGGAGATTCCTCCCTCCGAGATTATATGTCCTAAGAAGGGAACTCTCTTCAGACAAAACTTACACTTGCTCAATTTGGCATATAGTTGGTGTTCTCTCAGCCTTTGCAACACCAACCTTAGATGTTTCTCATGTTCTTCTTCATCTTTGGAGAAGACGAGAATGTCATCTATGAAAACCACCACAAATTTGTTCAGATATTCCATGAATACCTTGTTCATGAGATACATGAAGTATGCCGGGGCATTAGTTAGCCCGAAAGGCATGACAGTGTATTCATACAGTCCGTACCGAGATATGAAGGCTGTCTTGGGAATATCAGATTGCCTTATCTTGAGTTGGTGGTATCCCGACCTGAGATCAATTTTCGAGAACACGCAAGCTCCCCTGAACTGATCAAACAAGTCTTCAATGCGGGGTAATGGATACTTGTTCTTGATGGTTACCTCATTCAAGGCACGGTAATCCACGCATAACCTTTGGGTTCCGTCCTTTTTGGGCACAAATATCACCGGAGCTCGCCAAGGTGAGGAACTAGGGCGAATATACCCCTTCTCCGTCAGTTCTCTTAAATGATCATTGAGTTCTTCCAGCTGCTTGGAGTCCATCCGATAAGGTCTTTTGTAAATCGGGGCTGTTCCAGGTACTACCTCAATTGCAAATTCCACTTCACGATCGGGAGGCATACCTGGCAACTCCTCCAGAAATACATCTGGATATTCCCTGATGGTTCTGATTTCCTCAACTTTCACCTCAACTTGATTTAATTTAATGTCCCCCCTAGGCTCGTGTATTGTTATGAACTTTACTCTTGTGCCACTAGGGTGAGTTAGTTCCACCGTTCTGGTCGAACAATGGATGATTCCTTTATGTTCGGTCAACCAATCCATACCCAAAATAATATCTATCCCTTGTGAATCTATCACTATGAGGTTAGCAGTAAATACTACCCTATTAATGTCTAGGTTCACTTTGGGACACACTTGTCTTGTCCTTATTTCTCCCCCGGGAGAGTTTACAGCTAGCATAAGAGTTTACAGCTAGCATATAGTTCATTTGTGTTGTTGCTAGGTCATGCTTCTTAACAAACCCTTGAGCAATGAACGAGTGGGTAGCACCAGAATCAAACAGCAGGGTTGCAAGGTGTAAATTGGCAGGAAACTTACCAACTACCACGTCGGGTGCCTCTTGCGCTTCCTCCATAGTGACGTGGTTCACCCGTCCTCGCATCACATTCTGCTGTTGTGGCTGCGCGGGCTTCTTCTTTGGGCATTTGTGGGCGTAGTGCCCCACTTCACCGCAGCTAAAACATTGCACCCCAACCTTAGGTGCCTGGCCTTTGTTGTCTTGGGGTTGGTTTGGGGGTCCTTGTACTGCTGGTCGAGGTGGATATGCGGGGCGAGGCTGCTGTACAAACTGACGTTGCGGCTGTGCTGGTGCTGCCGGAGGCCTGTAGTTCGGGTTGTACCCTCTTGGTGCTGAGTAGGGTACCGCAGCACGGTTCGTCTGCCCTGCTGGTTGCTGCATCAGACGGGGGCGGGTGTTGCTACCCGAGGCTTGATGTGACCAACCGGCCTTCCCCTTATTCTCATTTTCCAAGGCCTTTAGCTTCCTTTCTACCACAAACGCTCTGTCCACCATCTTTTGGAAGCTTTCATACTCATTTGAGGACATTGCACACTGCATCTCCGCGGTAAGTCCTTCCATGAAACAATCTTGTTTCTGCTCATCAATCTCTATATCTCGTGGGGCATAACGGGATAGTTGAGTAAATTTAGTGAGGTATTCCCTCACAGTCATGTTACCTTGCTGCAACCCCAAAAACTCCTTCCTCTTGTTTTTGAGTTCATCTCTTAGGATGTAATGGTTGCCGAAACTACGCTTGAACTCTTCCCAAGTGATGTTCTCAGGGTCATGATGGGCGGCCACGTTGGCGGTCCACCAATCAACAGCAGGTCCATGCAATTGATGAGAGGCAAACAGCACCCTCTCATACCCTTGGCACTGTATGATCCTCATCTTACTTTCAATGGTCTTCAGCCAATCATCTGCCTCCAGAGGTTCAGCAGCACTTGCAAACTTTAGAGGTTGAGTTCCTAGAAACTCACTCAACCTTGGTTGGCGTGGTGCAGCTTGTGGAGGTGGAACTTGATGCAAGTTGGCCACCACTTGAGTCAAGTTCTGGATGAGCTGATTTTGATTCTCCAGCATTTGGTGGAGAGGGTCAACTTCTTCATGGCGACCACCCCTGTCCTGGCCTCCAGAAAGATGAGGGTGGCACGCCTCATTGTTGTTGTTGGCGGGGTTGGCAGCACGTCCTTTTCCTCTTCCGGCCATCTAGCAGAATCAACCAATGTTAATTTGAAAGCATTTAGTATCATCTTACTACTTTCACTTGTTTGTACTTTGAAGTGTTGAGGCTTTGTTATACTTTTCTGAGGGTTCATTTCTCACACAAAAACAAATGCAATATTATTTCATGTGGGTTCACACACCAAAGCAAAACAATCTAAAGACGAGGCTGTGGATAATTGCTCATGGCTTCCACAACTCACGTCACACACCAAGCATTATCACACCATTAATTTAATTTAACGACTCGCCTATTCGACATCTTGCTGACTAAGGGAGGGACTCTACACTACTCGTTTTCTTGAGCTGGCTCCTCGGGATCTTCGTCATCATTTCGGCTTCCTTCTGACTCTGCTTTGGGTGGGGAGGCTGCTGGTGGAGAAGTGCGACGACGCCTGATCGCTCGGCGATCCGGGGAGTCAGGAGTCCATGTATCATTCACGGTGACACACAGTTCATTCCCATCTCCTCTTTCTCTCGCCCTTAAGCAGACTCGCAGCAACGCCTCCGTTTCCTTCAGGGTGTCCCGAACATCCTGAAGCTCTTGCTGACATTCCTGCAGTCGAGTGCCGAGCATAGCAGCATCCTCCAAGCACAAGTCCATGTGCTCATGGGAAATCCCTTGCTGCACTGGTGGGTACTTGTACTCCGTGGTACCACTCTCACGTTGGAGGACATACATGTACTCAGTTTTGTCCAAGTAGCGACGATAGATGTGGCTCTGGCAGGTGATGGCCTCCCAGGTGACATCTTTCTCCGCATCGACCTGTGTTGCTCGACAAGCTGGAGAGTGGTGAATCTTAAGCAGCTGATTTTCGTGTATAATCCTCATCTCTGAACTCCATTCTTCCCTCTTCTCACGGATGGTCCTGGTGGAGTTATAGTGGATGATTAGCTTACCCGTGTTGCCGGCGGCTTCGAGCATACGCCAAAGACGGCGCAATAAGCCTCCTACTGCCAATCCGTAGGAAAGGTACGTCACCGGACGACTCTCATCTCTCTCGGCAAGGGCAACTACGGGAACTCTCCCTCCTGTGGACTTGCGAGCGGTGCGAATCATGCGAACCATCTAAAACAAAAAGAATTTAAACTTAGGTTAGATAAACTCTTAAACAAAAATCCTATTTTGAATAAAAATTGGGGTAAGATTAAGAAAGTGACTTCATTAAATAACACTTTTCAAGACACACCTTGTAAAATAGTTTTTAAGAAAATAGGGCCCTTAAATACGTCCATTTCTACCTAGGTCCACGTTCCTACGGGCAACCTTGGCTCTGATACCACTTCTGTCACACCCGGTTTTTCCGAAGAACAAACAAGTGAATATCACATGTATGCCAGGATCATTTTCTCATACATGTGATGACAAATAGTGAAGCATCATTTATTACAAGCCAGGTGTCGAATATAAATAAGTTTTACATAGCAAATGTCTCGATGGACAATTATAAGTTCATCACCAATAAATAAACTAGCAGCGGAATATTATTCTTGAGGGCTCCATCACAGGCGTTGCCCAGAGGTCTCCATGAACCTAGAAACCTTCTTCGGATCCAAAGTCTTGGTCATTATACACCACCTCATTGTCTTGACCTGAGCAGCAATATAAACCAACAAATATGCAAGGTTGAGTACCAATGGTACTCAGCAAGTGTGGGAAAATTACATCATGCATGGCTAGATCAAGGAGAGGTTGAACTCATGGTTAAAGCACTACGCAATTAATACCTATCACCTTAGCTTATTAAGCACCTACATTACTACACAGGTGAAATGGTTCCAATCTCCCATCCCATCATCATAATCAAATAACCATAACATCATTTCCAATGTTAAGCTCCCCGCTTAACATCCACAACTTCCAAAACCATCACTCCTCTAATCATGAATAAGTCCAAGCCGCTCTTGACCGTGAGCACGGCTGTCATGACAGTTTTGACTCTGCAGAGTTTGCACCACTGTACCCACATGTAGTGATTTCATCCTCCGTTGCCGGGTGGACTAAAAGAACCTCCATTATGCCAGTGGCTACGAACCACATTCACACTTCCCAGATGTGTAGCCAGGAGATCACTACGAAGCCTTTACAAAGGGATTCCCGACGAGCATGGGCCACTGAGGTTTCACCCCTAACAGCATACAAGAGGCTCCAACCCCGCTACAGTGGCCCCCTCTTGAGCCTTGCGGTTCATATGGTAGTCCAGCTGACACCTATTCCCCGCACCATCCAACACACCCATACTACGCCGGGAATACACCTAATTAATTGGCCAAGCTGCCCCATCTCAGCATGTGGTTGGCACGGTAAAGCCAGGTTACATGCTCCATGAACTGGTCCTTAGGATCCAGGCAAGTACTAAACACAAACTCAAGTCTCGTGCACCCAGCACACAACCAAAACATCCAACTTGCCTTGATCCCTACCTCTACATAACTCACAATATTTCATTCAAGAGTATGGTAAAATAAACTGATGATCTCATATCCCAAATATCCCATTCTAAGCATGGCTAAGCATATGCATAATAATATATGACACGATAAAATAAATCCCAACCCAAGCTACAAGGAAACAAGGTAATGCAATTCTAGGGAAACTTCCTAGCATGGGTTTCATATTTAACTTGACAATGCAATAATTCTATCTAAACATCCTAGTATAGGATCAAAGTGGTCAAGGACACTTGCCTCCTTCCTGCTGCTCTTGGAATGGGTAATCCTGTTCTTGGAAAGGAATAACTTGTTCTTGAGCAGGTTCTACATCATACCATCACACATAGCAAAAGAAAAACAACAATCCATAAGACATAGTTCACACTTCCACTTCATACAAACCACACAATCATATTTATGAAAGTCATTCATCATTATATGTATTGTGGTTACTCTATGTGTGTTGATTTGTGGCTTGCATACACTTTTAATCATGTGTATATGATTCCTACTTTGGTGTTCACATTTATACTTACATACTATATATACATATATGAGTTTCCAATTTAAATAAATTCCTTATATTTAATTACTACACCTTTTAGCTACCAAGTATGCATGAAAGGTATTTTCCTTCTCCATAAGTGTCTTCATAATTTCTACCAACCCTAAACTGAATTCTTTGGATTTTAGAAACTCCATTTATCATTTACTAGTTGCTACATTTTCAGATTTATTTTCCTATGCATAAATGTGTACTTTATTATGAAAATAGTAATACACATCATCTAAATAGAATAGTTTCTGGTCCTAAATAATTTAATAACATATTTTGACCTTTGTCTCAGATGTAAACTATTTCACAATTATTTTCCCTATTTTCTAAAACTATTCATTACTTAAAAACGTGTCCCTAAATGTGAATAATAAATTAAACAGATTCAATTCAGCCCAAAATATGTTTTTATCTCACTCCAAAGTTTCCTAAATACTGAGAAAGTCTTTAATTTAATTTTGACAATATGTTTGTCTCACTTTTTTAATTTTTAAACACTAGCCACATATTTAATTCCCTAAATTAAATACTAAACAAGGTTAAAAGGTAAACTCACCCCACTATAGGGTCTATAATATTATTTTCAGAATTTCCAGGGGTATAGCTACACTTATCAGAGGGGTTTTACTAATTTTTATTAAGTCCAGGGGCTAAAACTGATTTTTAAATGAATTTACATGATTTTCTGGAGTTCCAGGGGCTAGATCAGAAGTTTCCGGGGCTAGCTCTTATTTTCCGAGAACCTCAGGGGGTAGCACGTAAGATTTCCAGTCTTTATAACGCGAGGCGGACGTGGACCGTCCGATTTTAAACCGACGGCTGAGATTATAACGTCGAACCGGTACGCGGAGATTTAAACCCTACCGTGCGATTTAAAATAAACGGCGCACAAGCGGCCACGTCACTCTGATCGAGCGCGGGCGGCGCTGCCGGCGGCGCACGGCGGCGGGAAGCGGCGATCTCGCCGGAGACTTTCGGATCTTCGAGAATTCTCCCTAGAACTGTGATTTTATGGCATAGATCGGTAGAGGGGAGGTCGGGGATCTCACCTCGGGGGTTTTCTTGAGCTCGGAGGTCCTGGAAAGCGATCGGCGACGAGGTCCGAGGTGAAACCACGGCGAGGCTAGTCGGCGCTGTGTTTACACCGCAAGTCACCGAGTTTTCTGCACATGCAAGGTTCCCCGGAGGCGGTGGATCAAGACCAGCGAGTTAGATCGGAATTTCCGAGCTTAGATCGGCCAGAATTCGCCGGAGAAGTCTCGGTTCTCACCGGAGGAAAATTGGTGGATCGCGTGGGAAAAACAGAACGAGGCCGGGGTTTTTATAGACGGGGAAAGGCGGCGGGGTGGTTTAGATCAAGTCCGCGTCGCCTGCGAACAGAATTCAGCGGGGATACGCAGAAACCCCGATCGGTTTTGATTCGGGTGAGAGGGAGTCCGGCGCGGCGCGAGGTAGAAGACAAGCTGGCGGGTCCACCTGTCAGCGGAAGGAAACAGCGCGCGCGGCTGCGGGCTGGCGCGGTTGCTGGGTGGGCCGGCTGGTGGGTTTCGGCCCACTGGCCGGTTTTTTTTCTGTTTTCCTTTTTCTTTTTCTATTTCTTTTATGTTTTGAGTTTAATTTGAATTCTAGTTTGAATTTGAATTTTTGCAAAACATGCAACATGTCCAAAAATTTTTAAATTCCCCTCTTAACATGATTTAGGTTTTTAACAAGATTTTTGGTGTGTTACAGATCTCTCGAAACCTTCAAATGTACTTTTACATCTTTTGAATTTGAAATGAGGGAATGGTGGTTCTTAACCTTTGTTTGGATCTCTTGAAACTTTCTAATGTACTTTACATCTTTCGAGCGTGAAACGAGTAAATGGTGGGTCTCGGTGTTCATCCGCATCTTACAGATAGTTTTACTTCTTTACAACTTGAAACGAGTGAATCTCTTGACATTTTTTTGCCTCTCACAACGTAGTTTCATTTAATTTTAACTTGAAACAAGTGATGGTGGGTCTTGAGGTTCCATTCAAAACCTTTTAGGATAGTTTCCTTTTCTCTACTCCTGCAACGAGTGAGCGGTGGTGTGACGCACTCAATTCTGTGAAAAACCACGGAACCGAGAACTGATGCATATGTGTGCCCAGGATGCTCATCACACATATACATATGTTCCATAAACTGAATTCAGAATATATTTTACCATGAATAACAGGGTTTATTACAAAGTCTCATGAGTCTTGGACTCATGCTAACAGCGGAAATCTTATCTAAGCAGCGGAAGTCTTTATTCTAGTGCGGAAGCAATCTAAGCAGCAACAGTGACTCCATCTCTATTTCATCCCCACAGACAAGGTTGAGGACAGATTACACGCCTAAGGCTCCACTTGGTCTTCATAGTAATCTTCTCCTGTTGCTGATGATGAAATAATAATGCAAGTTTGAGTACAATGATGTACTCAGCAATTGCGGAAAAATATAATATGTAGCTCACAAGGAAGGTATAAAAAGGCTCATTTCAGAAAGCAAAGTTATTTCTCAAAACCACGATAAAACAGCAACTTAAGTTTAAGTGAATGTAATCCCAACATGTATTAAAATACCAACATACCTCCATTATGTTTCATCACTTTCTATGTCTCAATCAGACATTAATCTTTCTCAAATTTGCTCACGTATACCTTCTCGTATTCGCTACCATCTCACAAATACCATCTCGTATTCGGTACCTTTCATCTCCCAACAATTCCGTCTCATACCGAGACCAACCTCGTTGTCATGACTCAACAATCATGCAACCAATCTTATCATCCGGACTCAACAGTCCCAAAACCAAAACCAAACCATAACCAAAAACCATAACCTCCCAATAACCATCCCATCTAATCATGTGAGTTGTCCAGGCGCTCGTGACCGTAAGCTCGGCTATCATGATAGTTTTAGACTCTCCAGAGTTTGCACCTCTTTACCCACAAGTTTGTGATTTTGTCACCCGTCGGTGACTACAAAACCTCCATTATACCAGTACATAACCGTCGGTGTATGGTCAAGAGATCACAAAATAGCCTTTACAAAGGGGTTACTAGATGTATGGACTCACTAAGATTTCACCGGCAGAAAAGAATCTCCAATTCACACACCCACGGGCCCCCTCTTGTGCCATGCAGTTCCCAAGGAACTCCTCACTCAACTCCCATTCCCCGCGCTTTCCACGGTCCATAACAATCTAGTAACTTACCTAATTACTCAGCTAAGCCGCACCCATACTTGGCCTTGTGCTGGCATTGGTATCCTGGCATGGATGGCATGAACCGGTCCTTAGATCTACGGCAAGTAAAACCACCATCTCATGCTACCTCATTCACAAACCCAGACTTGCCTAGATCTCCCTCCAATCCATGTTCATTAACAACATCAAGTTCTTATTATCATTACAAGTGCAGTTAGCTAGACACATCTATCTCGCTTTCCAAAATTCCGTGGACTCAGCGAAGCAAAAAGTAAAAACCATACCCGACTCATAAACTTTCCTGGTGATAAGGGTGGTTTGACAAAACTAGTAAACTCCTATGAAAGGGTTTGCCACATGTTTGACTCAACACACACACCTTTTCACAAACAAAACAGTTTTCCAAAACATAGGATCAATATGGTCAAGGGGCACTTGCCTTGTTCTTGCGGTTCCGGTTGCTCTAGGATCTCGAAACCTTGTTGTTGCAGCTCGTCGTAAACAGCTCCCTGAGCTTGTCCTTCTATACACTATCATGCACATACAAGATTCATAGCAATCAATATCATGCACAAACTCTAATCAAGATGCGATGATGCATATGCATGTTGATCCTATGATGTAGTTTTTATTAGATCTGTTCACACGTTTTCTTGCATGTTTGCATGGCTTTTATGATGAACAAAGATATTCGGATAAAATGTGGACGTGGTGATGATCTTGACTTTAGATCAAACCGATCAACATGTGATCTGTCCACGAAAAAACTTCTGTTCGAAAGGAATCGAAGAACAGATGCAAAGAAAACGCAATGATATCGTAAAGTGGTATTAGAAACCTACCTTACTCTCTTCGGTCCTCCCTCCTAGCAAAACAGATCGTCGGGGCTCCTTCGGCGATGTCGATCGTGATCCAGGCTCGTCGCCGGTCTCTTCCGGCGGTTGTACTCTGGCGAAGAGGTTTACTCGGCTAGCTAGGGGCTAGGGCTCTAAGTTGTCTGCCCGAGAGTTGGAAAAGAAGTTCGTGGTTGCGGCTAAAGGTTTTCGGTTCTATTTATAACTGGGAGAGAAGAGTTCTAATATGATTGGACTTCGAATAAGAGTCACATTCAAACTGTTTTTAGATCTTAACAACTTATCTTAGATTGATTTGGTGTGGTAACATTATGGAAATTGTGTCGGTTTCCTCAGTACCGGGGATTCCCACACGTACAGAGGAAAACCACTTCAGAATCGCGTTACCTTCGCGGCGGTGAGCTCCGGAAGCTCCACATGTCCTGCGGGAACCTGGCTCCCTTTTCTGCAGAGACAACCTCCGGTTATGGCGCGTGTCAGGCGGACGAGAACTCCACGTAGCCAGTTTAGCGGCGGACCTCTCCCCATTTGCGGAGATGAGCTCTGAACACGCCACGTGGCCAGCGTGCCGCGGGAGTTGTCTTTGGCGCTCTCTGTAAACTGGAATTGGCTCTCTTTGGCTAACTTTTTTATTCTTTCTTGATTTCAACTTATTTTAAAAGTGTTTTTCTACATAAAACATTAATACATGCAGAACCCGAAAATGAGGGTGTCACAAATTTACCCCCCTTAAATTGAATCTCGTCCTCGAGATTCGTTAGTAGAGAATAGATGAGAGAATTCTGTCTTGATGTCTTCTTCACGCTCCCATGTGGCCTCAGCTTCGGTGTGATGGCTCCATTGTACCTTGCACCATCGGATCACTTTGTTCCTCGTGACCTTCTCCTTCACGTCCAACATTCGGACGGGGTGCTCTACATAGGTCAGATCCTCTTGAAGTTCAAGTTAATTCATCGATACTTGCTCTTCTGGTACTCTCAATCACTTCTTGAGCTGGGATACATGAAAGACGTCATGTACGTCGGAGAGGTGCACCAGGAGCTCTAGTTGATAGGCTACTTCTCCTCGCTTGTCCAAAATTTTGAAGGGTCTAATGTAGCGAGGTTCTAGCTTGCCTTTGACGTTGAAACGTCGTTGGCCATGGATAGGCGATACCTTAAGGTATACGAAGTCTCCTACTTCGAAGGTCAACTTTCTTCGCCTATTGTCCGCGTAGCCCTTTTGACGTGACTGAGCAGCCTTCAAGTTCTCCCGTACCGTTTGGACTTGCTTCTCAGCCTCTTGTAGCACATTGGGTCCAAAAACTTTGGTTCTCTCCGGTCTCGTTCTAATACAACAGCGTTCTACACCGTCTACCGTACAATGCTTCGAAAGACGACATCTTCAAGCTAGCTTGATAGCTGTTGTTATAGGAGAATTCCGCATACGGCAAACTCCTATCCCAATTGCGCCCATGTTTCAAGGCGCAAGCTCTCAACATGTCTTCCAAAATTTGGTTTGTCCTTTCGGTTTATCCATCAGTTTGCGGGTGGTAGACGGAGCTAATATCCAGTTGTGTACCCATAGCTTTCTGCAGCTTCCTCCAAAATCTAGAGGTAAACTGAGAACCCCGATTTGAGACTATCCTCTTCGGGACTCTATGGCGACACACAATTTGCTCCATGTATAGCTCGGCTAGATCTGCCACGCGGTACGTGGTTTCGCGAAGTGTCCCGTTTCCCCGCATGCAAAGCATGCCCTGTTGCCCACGGCAGCAGGTACGTTGGGGTGGGGGTTTTGAGCAAGAGCACCCACGTTAGGACGGGGCGCTTGAGGTAAAGGCACACGAGGTTCTTGTGCAACAGGTCGTTGTGGTGGTGGCTGATTAGGGCGGTATGCAGGACGGTCGATCCATACTGCGGTGCAGCTGGGGGCATGTACCGAAGTCGTACGTTGCTCCCTTGGGGCTGGTATGGCATCTTCCTCTTGCCCTCTCGCTCGATCTCTCGGATCTTGCTTTCAACCACTATAGCCTTGTCAACCAGCTTCTGGAAGCTCGCGTAGTCATTGTTGAGGAGCTGAACCTGGATCTCATTGTTCAACCCTCTCATGAACAGGTATTGCTTCCTCTGGTCTGCATTGACATCTCCGGGGGCATACCGGGAGAGTTGTGTGAACTTGTTGAGGTACTCATTCACGCTCTTCTGTCCTTGGTGGGGACCTTCGAACTCCTATCTCTTGAGCATCATTACACCAACAAGGATGTAATGAGATCCGAAACTCTCCTTGAACTCTGTCCAAGTGATCGTCTCTGGATCGACATGAGCGTTGCAAAGGGCATCCCACCAGTCAGCGACAGCTCCCATGAGTTGGTGCGACGCAAAGAGAACTTTCTCTCTGTCGTTGCACTAGATGATGGCAAGCTTCTTCTCCATAGATTTCAACTAGTCGTCGGCCTCAATGGGGTCGTTAGCTTGAGCAAAGGTGGGTGGTCGAGTCCTCATGAACTCTCCCAGTCTGTTATGAGCCGGCAGTGGTGGCGGTGGTGGTGCCGGTGGTGCCGGAACGGGGTTGTTGTTGTTGGCCTGCAACTGACCCAAAGTATGGATCATGGTTTGCATAAGTTGATTCTGCATGGCCATCAACCGTTCCAGGTTATTCTCACCAGCTCCGGGGTTAACAGGAACTTCATCGTGGCCATCCTCTTGGTTGCCACGGATGTTCCTTCCTTAGCAGCCGGTGTTTTCTCTCACCATCTGTGAGAGAGAACGAAATAGAATAGAGGTTAGAAGGTTAGATGGATCCCCCTAACTATATGCATCAAGGTGGATTGGACTATATACATTAGGCCATATGAGGATGTGAACAAGTGCCGAGGCATCTCACACATCTTTTCTACTTATGTGTGGATGCGGACAACGCTTGAGACGTCCCACAACTCACACTAAGCATACAATCACAAACAATCATCACAAGGGCTCACACAACTCCTATTAAAGGCTTATTCGATGGGGGTCCTATATGGCTTAGGGTGATGCCAATCCGTGATCCAACTATGACTTCTACTAGGCTTGTATCCAATGTCAAGGTAGTTCTAATATAATCTATGCATCCTAGACTTCCATCCTATGGTCAGCGTGGCTTCTAATATCAGTCTGTGACTAGGCATGGCGGCTTTAATATCAATCTGTGACCTATCTAGGTTGTGTGATCTAGTATCAACCCGTGGCAGGTTGATACCAACTTGTGACTTCTATCTAAGCGTGTAACCTACCGTCAACCCGTGGCTCTGATACCAATCTGTGACACCCGCAATTCTATGGAAAACCACGGAACCGAGAACTGATGCATATGTGTGCCTAGGATGTTCATCACACATACGCATATGTTCCACAAACTGAATTCAGAATATATATTACCACAAATAACAGGGTTTTATTACAATGTCTCATGAGTCTTGAACTCATGCTAACAGCGGAAATCTTAATCTAACAGCGAAAGTCTTTATTCTAGCAGCGGAAGTCTTATAACTAATGCGGAAGCAATCTAAGCAGCAGCGGCGGCTCCATCTCTACTCCATCCCCACAGGCAAGGTTGAGGACAGATCACACGCCTAATGCTCCACCTAGTCTTCATAGTAATCTTCTCCTGTTGCTGATGATGAAATAATAATGCAAGTTTGAGTACAATGATGTACTCAGCAAGTGCGGAAAAATATGATATGTAGCTCACAACAAGATAAGTATAAAAAGACTCATTGTAGAAAACAAAGTTATTTATCAAAACCATAATAAAACAACAACTTAACTTTAGGTGAACGTAATCCCAACATGTATTAAAATACCAATCATACTTCCATTATGTTCATCACTTTCCATGTCCCAACCAGACATTAATCAACTTCATTCTTGCTCACGAATACCTTCTCGTATTCGCTACTATCTTACGAATACCATCTTGTATTCAATACCATTTCATCTCATATACAATTCCGTCTCACACCTAGACCAATCTTGTTGCCATGACTCAATAGTCATGCAACCAAATCTTATCACCCGGACTCAACAATCCCGAAAGACAAACCATAACCAAAACTATAACCAATAACCATCCCAACTAATCATGGAAGTTGGCCAGACGCTCATGACCGTAAGCTCGGCTATCATGATAGTTTTAGACTCTGTAGAGTTTGCACCACTTTACCCACAAGTTTGTGATTTCGTCACCCGTTGGAGATTGCAGAACCTCTATTATACCAGTACACAACCGTTGGTGTATGGTCAAGAGATCACAAAATAGCCTTTACAAAGGAGCTACTAGATGTATGGACTGACTAAGGTTTCACCGGCAGGCTAGAATCTCCAATTCTCCCACCCACGGGCCCCCTCTTGTGCCATGCAGTTCACAGGGCAGTCCTCACTCGACTCTCATTCCCCGCGCCTTCCACGGTCCATAACAATCTAGTAACTTATCTAATTAGTCAGCTAAGCTGCACCCATACTTGGCCTTGTGGCGGCACTGTTATTCTGGCATGTGCTCGCATGAACCAGTCCTTAGATCTACGACAAGTAACAACTATCTCAGGCTACCTCATTCACAAACTCAGGCTTGCCTAGATCTTCCTCTGATCCATGTTCATTAACAACATCAGTTTCTTATTATTATTACGAGTGCAGTTAGATAGACACATCTATCTCGCTTCCCGTAATCCCATGGACCCAGTGAAGCATAAAAGCAAAAAACCACACCCGACTCATAAATTTACCTGACGACAAGTGTGATTTAACCAAAACTAGTAAACTCCTATAAAAGGGTTTTCCATCATGTTTGACTTAGCACACACACCTTTTCAAAAAATAAAATAGTTTACCAAAACATAGGATCAATATGGTCAAGGGTCACTTGCCTTGTTCTGGCGGTTCCGGTTGCTCAAAATCTTGTTGTTGTAGTCTATCGTAGGTAGCTCACTGAGCTTGTCCTTCTATTCGCGATCACGCATATACAAGATTTACAGCAATCAATATTATGCACAAACTCTACTTTAAGATGCAATGATGCATATGCATGTTAATCCTATGGTGCAGTTTTAGCTTGTACGTGTTCTTGCATGTTTGTATGGATTTTTTTATGGAAAACAGAGGTGTATAGATCAAATGTGGACGTGGCGATGATCTGGACTTAAGATGTAGATCAAACCGATCAACACGTGATCTGTCCACGAAAAAGCTTCTGTTTCGAAGGAATTGAAGAAACAGATACGAATAAAAACCGTGATGATGTCATGAGGTTATAATGGAGACCTACCTTACGTTCTTCTTAGTCTCGGGGTCCTTCTCCTAACAAGACAGATCGTTGAGGCTCTCTTCTGGCGATCTCCCGCGATTGAACTCTGGCGAAGGGTTTACTCGGCGAGCTGGGGCTAGGGTTCTAAGTTGTTGGCTCAGGAGGTGGAAAAGAAATTCGTGGTTGCGGCCAAGGGTTTTCGGTTCTATTTATAACCAGAAAAAGAAGAGTCCTTCTCTGATCGAAATTCGAATAGGAGTCTTATTCAAATTGTTTTTTTTGAATCTTAACAAATTATCTTTAGTTGATTTGGTGCGGTAGCATTGTGGAATTCGTGTCGGTTTCCTCAGTACCGGGGATTCCCACGCGTACAGAAGAAAAACCGCTTTAGAATCGCGTCCTTACGCGGTGATGAGCTCCGGAAGCTCCACGTCCATCAGGGGTCTGGTCTCCCTTTTCTGCAAGACGAGCTCCGGTTGTGCCGCGTGTCAAGCGAGCGAGACCTCCCTCTTTCTCAGAGGCGGGCTCCGTGAGTGCCACGTATCCTGATGGTTCGGGACCTCCTCTCTATTCAGAGATGTGCTCCGCGCATGCCACGTGTCAGTGTCGGACCTCCCCTCTCTTCGGAGGTGGCTCCGAATGTGCCATGTGTCAGTGTCGGACCTCCCCTCTCTTTGGAGGTAGCTCCGGATGTGCCATGTGTCCTAACAGCGCCAGACTTTTTTTCTTCTCAGAGACAAGCTCCGAGGTTGACACATGTCTAACAGTGACCGGACCTCCCGAAGATAAGCTCTAGAGGTGACACGTATCCAGTAGTGTCGGACCTTCCGAAGGTGAGCTCCGGGAGCGACACGTGTCCAATAGAACCGGAACTCTCGGAGGTGAGCTCCGAAGATGCCACGTGGCCAGCGAGCCGCGGGAGTTGTCTTTGGCGCTCTCTGTAAACTGGATTTGGCTCTTTTTGACTATCTTTTTTATTCTTTCTCTGTTTCAACTTCTTTTAAAAAAATATTTTTCTACATGGAACATGAATACATGCAGAAATCGAAAATGAGGGTGTCACAGTCAAGGTGGTTCAATGCCAATCTATGCATCCTAGGCTTGCATCCTATGGTCAGCATGACTTTTAACACCAATCTGTTACTAGGGTGCGTCCTATAGTCAATGTGGCAGCTACCAATCTGTGATCATTCTAAGTTTATGTCCTACAGTCAACCGTGGTAGCTTGGTATCAATCTGTGGATTGTACCAATCTGTGACTAGGCATGACAGCTTTAATATCAATCTGTGACCTATCTAGGCTGTGTGGTCTACGATCAACCCGTGGCAGGTTGATACCAATCTGTGTCCGATACTAATCTGTGTTTTCTATCTATGCTTGTGTGATCTATGATCAACCGTGGTAGGTTGATACCAATCTGTGGTTCCTATCTAGGTGTGTAATCTACCCTGAACCGTGGCTCTGATACCAATCTGTGACGCCCTCAATTCTGTGAAAAACCACGGAACCGAGAACTGATGCATATGTGTGCCCAGGATGCTCATCACACATATACATATGTTCCATAAACTGAATTCAGAATATATTTTACCATGAATAACAGGGTTTATTACAAAGTCTCATGAGTCTTGGACTCATGCTAACAGCGGAAATCTTATCTAAGCAGCGGAAGTCTAAATCTAAGCAGCGGAAGTCTTTATTCTAGTGCGGAAGCAATCTAAGCAGCAGCAGTGGCTCCATCTCTATTCCATCCCCACAGGCAAGGTTGAGGACAGATTTCACGCCTAAGTCTCCACTTGGTCTAAATAGTAATCTTCTCCTGTTGCTGATGATAAAATAATAATACAAGTTTGAGTACAATGATGTACTCAGCAAGTGCGGGAAAATATGATATGTAGCTCACAAGGAAGGTATAAAAGGCTCATTTCAAAAAGCAAAGTTATTTCTCAAAACCACGATTAAATATCAATTTAACTTTAAGTGAATGTAATCCCAACATGTATTTATACCAACATACCTCCATTACGTTTCATCACTTTCCATGTCTCAATCAGACATTAATCTTTCTCAAATTTGCTCACGAATACCTTCTCGTATTCGCTACCATCTCACGAATACCATCTCGTATTCGCTACCGTTTCATCTCACAACAATTCCGTCTCACACCGAGAGCAACCTCGTTGCCATGACTCAACAGTCATACAACCAATCTTATCATCCGGACTCAACAGTCCCAAAACCAAAACCAAACCATAATAAAAAACCATAATCTCCCAATAACTATCCCATCTAATTATGTGAGTTGTTCAGACGCTCGTGACCTAAGTGTCACACCCGGTTTTTCCGAAGAAACAACCAAGTGAATATCACATGTATGCCAGGATCATTTTCTCATACATGTGATGACAAATAGTGAAGCATCATTTATTACAAGCCAGGTGTCGAATATAAGTAAGTCTTACATAGTAAATGTCTCGATGGACAATAATAAGTTCATCACAAGGAAATAAACTAACAGCGGAATATTATTCTTTAGGGCTCCATCACAGGCGTTGCCCGGGGGTCTTCATGAACCTAAAAACCTTTCTCGGGTCCAAAGTCTTGGTCATTATACACCACCTCATTATCTTGACCTGAGCAGCAATATAAACCAACAAATATGCAAGGTTGAGTACCAATGGTACTCAGCAAGTGTGGGAAAATTATATCATGCATGGCTAGAACAAGGAAAGGTCGAACTCATGGTTAAAGCACTACGCAATTAATACCTATCACCTTAGCTTATTAAGCACCTACATTACTACACAGGTGAAATGGTCCCAATCTCCCATCCCATCATCATAATCCAATAACCATAACATCATTTCCAATGTTAAGCTCCCCGCTTAACTTCCAAAACCATCAATCTTCTAATCATGAATAAGTCCAGGCCGCTCTTAACCGTGAGCACGGCTGTCAAGACAGTTTTGACTCTGCAGAGTTTGTACCACTGTACCCACAAGTAGTGATTTCATCCCCCGTTGCCGGGTGGACTAAAAGAACCTCCATTATGCCAGTGGCTACGTTCCACATTCACACTTCCCAGGTGTGCAGCCAGGAGATCACTACAAAGCCTTTATAAAGGGATTCCCGACGAGCGTGGGCCCACTGAGGTTTCACCCCTAACAGGATACAAGAGGCTCCAACCCCGCTGCAGTGGCCCCCTCTTGAGCCTTGCGGTTCATATGTAGTCCAGCTGACACCTACTCCCCGCACCATCCAACACACCCATACTACGCCGGGGATACACCTAATTAATTGGCCAAGCTGCCCCATCTCAGCATGTGGTTGGCACTGTAAAGCCGGGTTACATGCTCCATGAACCGGTCCTTAGGATCCAGGCAAGTACTAAACACAAACCCAAGTCTCGTGCACCCAGCACACAACCAAAACATCCAACTTGCCTTGATCCCTACCTCTACATAACTCACAATAACTCATTCAAGAGTATGGTATAATAAACTGATGATCTCATATCCCAAATATCCCATTCTAAGCATGGCTAAGCATATGCATGTAAATAAATGACATGACAAAATAAATCCCAACCCAAGCTACAAGGAAACAAGGTAATGCAATTCTAGGGAAACTTTCCTAGCATGGGTTTCATATTTCATTTGACAATGCAAATAATTCTATCTACACATCCTAGCATAGGATCAAAGTGGTCAAGGACACTTGCCTCCTTCTTGCTGCTCTTTAAATGGGTAGTCCTGATCTTGGAAATGAATAACTTGTTCTTGAACAGGTTCTACTTCATACCATCACACATAGCAAAAGAAAAACAACAATCATAAGACATAGTTCACACCTCTACTTCATACAAACCACACATTCATATTTATGAAATTCATTCACCATTATATGTGTTGTGTTTCAGTTTTAAATAAATTCCTTACATTAAACTACCAAGTATGTATGGAAAGTATTTTTCTTCTCCATATGTGCCTTCACAACTTCTATCAACCCTAAACTGAACTCTTTGGATTTTAGAAACTCCATTTATCATTTACTAGTTGATATATTTTCAGATTTATATTCCTATGCATAATTGTGTATTTTATTATTAAATTAGTAATACACATCACCTAAACAGAATAGGTTCTGGTCCTAAATAATTTAAAATCATATTTTGACCTTGGCTTCTGATGTAGACTATTTCATAATTATTTTCCCTATTTTTCTATAACTATTTTTTACTTAAAAATATGTCCTTATACTAAATAATGTGAATAATTAAATGAAACAGATTCATTTCAGTCCAAAAATATATTTTTACCTCACTCCAAAGTTTTCTAAGTACTGAGAAAGTATTTAATTAATTTTGACAATTATGTTTGTCCCACTTTTTAATTTTTAAACACTAGTTACATATTCAATTTTCTACATTAAATACTAAACAGGGCTAAAATAATGAACTCACCCCATTACAGGGTCTATAATATTATTTTCATAATTTCCAGGGGTCTAGCTACACTTATCAGAGGTGTTTTTCCTAATTTCTATTAAGTCCAGGGGCTAAAACTGACTTTTAAATGAATTTACATGATTTTCTGGAGTTCCAGGGGCTAGATCTTAAGTTTCCGGGGCTAGCTCTCAATTCCAGAGAACCCCAGGGGGTAGCACGTAAGAATTCCAGTCTTTATAACGCGGGGTTGACGTGGACCGTCCGATTTTAAACCGACGGCTGAGATTATAACATCGAACCGGTACGCGGGGATTTAAAGTCTACCGTGCGATTTAAAATAAACGGTGCACAAGCGGCCACGTCGCTCTGATCGAGCGCGGGCGGCGCTGCCGGCGGCGCACGGCGGTGGGAAGCGGCGATCTCGCCGGAAAGTTTCGTATCCGCGAGAATTCTGCCTAGAACTGTGATCTTATGGCCTAGATCGGTAGAGGGGAGGTCAGGGATCTCACCTCGGGGGTTTTCTCGAGCTCGGGGGTCCTGGAAAGTGTTCGGCGGCGAGGTCCGAGGCAAAACCACGGCGAAGCTCGTCGGCGCTGCGTTTACACCGTAACTCTCCGAGTTTTCTGCACCTGCAAAGTTCCCCGGAGGCGGTGGATCAAGACCAGCGAGTTAGATCAGAGTTTCCGAGCTTAGATCGGCCAGAATTCACCGGCGAAGTCTCGGTGCTCACCGGAGTGAAAATCGGCGATCGCGTGAGAAAAACCGATCGGGGCTGGGGTTTTTATAGCCGGGGGAGGGCGGTGGGTCTGTTGTGATCGAGTAGGAGTCCTCTGGGATCGGAATTCGGGCTGCGGGACGGGTTTTCCGATCGGTTAAGATCGCGCGCGCTCGGGGAAAAGTCCGGGGTCGCGGGGTTAGGGATGACAGGCGGGTCCCACCCGTCTGTGAGAGGCAGCGCGGCGCGCGCGGGGGCAGGCTGGCGCGGGGAAGCTGGGCCGGCTGGCGGGTTTCGGCCCACTGGCCGGTTTTTTCCCGTTTTTCTTTTTCTTTTTCCATTTCTTTTCTGTTTTGAGTATAATTTGAATTCCAGTTTGAATTTGAATTTTTTTGCAAAACATGCAACACGTCCAAAATTTTTTAAATTCCCCTCTGAACATGGTTTAGGGTTTTAAATCAAAATTTGGGGTGTTACAGCTCTAACCCCTTAAAAGAAATCTCGTCCTCGAGATTGGTGTTTCTAAGAAAACAATTCCGGAAATTGTGCCTTGAGCTCATCTTCCCGTTCCCAGGTAGCTTCCTCTTCTGAGTGATGCTTCCACTGCACCTTGCACATCCGGATTCTTTTATTTCTGGTGAGGCGTTCCATTGTCTTCAAAATCTTGTAGGGTTGCTCGGCATAAGATAAATCTTCAGCTACATCCACTTCATTCATGGGTAACACCTCTTCAGGCGTCCTCAGACATTTCTTGAGTTGTGACACATGGAATACATCGTGTACATCTGATAGATGAACCGGTAACTCTAGTTGGTACGCCACTTCGCCTTTTCTTTCCAAAACATGAAAGGGTCCGATGTATCGAGGTGACAACTTTCCTTTCACCTTGAACCGACGAAGTCCTCTGATAGGGGACACCTTGAGATAAACATAGTCTCCCACGTTGAAAACGAGTTCTCTTCTTCGTACATCAGCATAACTCTTCTGGCGTGTTTGTGTTATCCTCAAGTTGTTGCGAATCTCCCTCACCTTCGCCTCGGCTTCTTGTAGCACTTCTGGACCAAACACTTTGCTTTCTCCTGTTTGGTTCCAAAATAGGGGAGTTCTGCACTTCCTTCCATACAAAGCTTCAAACGGTGACATCTTCATACTAGCTTGATAGTTGTTGTTATAGGAAAACTCCGCATACGGTAAGTTCTTGTCCCAACTCCTATTGTTTTTGAGTGCACATGCCCTTAACATATCTTCAAGGATCTGATTGGTTCTCTCCATCTGCCCGTCAGTTTGGGGATGATAGGCAGAGCTGAAGTTCAGATGGGTTCCCATGGTTTCATGCAACTTCTGCCAAAACCTCGAGGTGTACTGTGTCCCTCGGTCCGACACTATCTTCTTTGGCACTCCATGGTAACACACAATCCTTGACATGTACAATTCTGCCAATTTAGATCCACTGTAGCTTTCTTTCACAGGGATGAAATGAGCTACCTTGGTTAGCCTATCAATAATGACCCATATTGAATCATACCCGGATTGGGTCCTAGGCAATCCCACGACAAAATCCATGCTGATTTCTTCCCACTTCCATTCAGGTACTTTGAGTGGTTGCAATAATCCCGCGGGTCGTTGATGTTCTGCTTTCACCAACTGACATGTGTCACATAGGGCAACATGTTCCGCGACATCTCGCTTCATGCCATACCACCAATACCTGCTCTTGAGATCCTGGTACATCTTCGTACTCCCAGGATGAATGGAATAGTCGGAATCGTGAGCCTCCTTTAAAATCAATTCACGGATATCCTTTACTTCTGGCACACAGATCCTTTTCCCGTGCCACACCGTTCCTTGTTCATCCTCTCTAAAACCAGGAGCTTTATTTTCCTTGTTGAGCTGTCGGATCTCTTGTATCTTCTCATCATTCTTTTGGCCCTCGCGTATGTCTCGCTCGAGTGTGGAGTCCACTTCCATGGCGATGGCTTCACCACTATTTACTAGACATAGATTGAGTCTTATAACCTCGTCCTTCAATTCTGCAGGCATGTCCTTCAAACTCAACTTATTGACCTGCACTTTCCGACTCAAAGCATCGGCCACGACGTTTGCTTTCCCAGGATGATAGTTGATGCCCACATCAAAGTCATTGATTAGCTCTAACCATCTCCTTTGTCGGAGATTGAGATCTGGCTGTGTGAATATGTACTTCAAACTCTTATGATCCGTATATATCTCTGTACTCTTCCCCATCAAATAGTGCTGCCAAATTTTCAACGCGTGTACCACTGCAGCTAGTTCTAGGTCATGTGTAGGATAGTTCTTCTCATGCTTCCGAAGCTGCCGGGATGCATATGCCACGACATGTCCTTCTTGCATGAGAACACATCCCAACCCATTTCCAGAGGCATCGCAGTACACTGTGAAATTCTTCTGCATATCTGGCATAACCAGCACTGGGGCTGTTGTCAATCTCTTCTTTAGCTCCTGAAAGCTCGTCTCGCACTGTGGCGTCCAGGTGAATGCGATTCCCTTTTCCAACAGTTTGGTGAGAGGTCTCGAGATCTTGGAGAATCCCTCAATAAACCGTCGATAGTATCCAGCCAAGCCCAAAAAGCTTCGAACTTCCCCGACATTTTCAGGGGTCTTCCACTTCTGGATATCCTCGATTTTGGCGGGATCGACTGAGATTCCTCCCTCCGAGATTATATGTCCTAAAAAGGGAACTCTCTTCAGCCAAAACTCACACTTGCTCAACTTGGCATATAGTTGGTGTTCTCTCAGCCTCTGTAACACCAACCTTAGATGTTTCTCATGTTCTTCTTCATTTTTGGAGAAGACGAGAATATCATCTATGAAAACCACCACAAATTTGTCCAGATATTCCATGAATACCTTGTTCATGAGGTACATGAAATATGCCGGGGCATTGGTTAGCCCGAAAGGCATGACAGTGTATTCATACAGTCCGTACCGAGATACGAAAGCTGTCTTGGGAATATCAGATTGCCTTATCTTGAGTTGGTGGTACCCCGACCTGAGATCAATTTTCGAGAACACACAAGCTCCCCTCAACTGATCAAACAAGTCTTCAATGCGGGGTAATGGGTACTTGTTCTTGATGGTTACCTCATTCAAGGCACGGTAATCCACGCATAACCTTTGGGTTCCGTCTTTCTTGGGCACAAATATCACCGGAGCTCCCCATGGTGAGGAACTAGGGCGAATATACCCCTTCTCCGTCAATTCTCTCAAATGATCCTTGAGCTCTTCTAGCTGCTTGGAGTCTATTCGATAAGGTCTCTTGTATATCGGGGCTGTTCCCGGTACTAGCTCAATTGCGAATTCCACGTCACGATCGGGAGGCATACCTGGCAATTCCTCCGGAAAAACATCTGGATATTCCCTGATAGTCCTGATTTCCTCAACTTTCACCTCCACTTGATTTAATTTGATGTCCCTCCTAGGCTCGTGTATCGTTATGAACTTTACTCTTGTGCCATTGGGGTGAGTTAGTTCCACCGTTCTGGTCGAACAATGGATGATTCCTTTATGTTTGGTCAACCAATCCATACCCAAAATAATATCTATTCCTTGTGAATCTATCACTATGAGGTTAGCCGTAAATACTACCCCATTAATGTCTAGGCTCACTTTGGGACACACCTGTCTTGTCCTTATTTCTCCACCTGGAGAGTTTACCGCTAGCATATGGTTCATTTGTGTGGTTGCTAGGTCATGCTTCTTAACAAACCCTTGAGCAATGAACGAGTGGGTAGCACCAGAATCAAACAGCAGAGTTGCAAGGTGTAAATTGGCTGGAAACTTACCAACTACCACGTCGGGTGCCTCTTGTGCTTCCTCCATAGTGACATGGTTCACCCGTCCTCTCACTACATTCTGCTGTTGTGGCGGCGCAGGCTTCTTCTTTGGGCATTTATGGGCGTAGTGCCCCACTTCACCACAGCTGAAACATTGCACCCCAATCTTAGATGCTTGGCCTTTGTTGTCTTGGGGTTGGTTCGGGGGTCCTTGCACTGCTGTTCGAGGTGGATATGCGGGGCGAGGCTGCTGCACAAACTGACGTGGCGGCTGTGCAGGTGCTGCGGGAGGCCTGTAGTTTGGGTTGTACCCTCTTGGTGCTGAATAGGGTACCGCAGCACGGCTCGTCTGCCCCGTAGGTTGCTGCATCATACGTGGGCGGGTGTTGCTCCCTGAGGCCTTTAGCTTCCTTTCCACCACAAACGCTCTGTCCACCATCTTTTGAAAGCTTTCATACTCATTGGAGGACATTGCACACTGCATCTCTGCGGTAAGTCCTTCCACGAAACAATCTTGTTTCTGCTCATCAGTCTCTATGTCTCGTGGAGCATAACGGGATAGTTGAGTAAATTTAGTGAGGTATTCCCTCACCGTCATGTTTCCCTGCTGCAGTCCCAGAAACTCCTTCCTCTTGTTTTTGAGTTCACCTCTTGGGATGTAATGGTTGTGGAAGCTACGCTTGAACTCTTCCCAAGTGATGTTCTCAGGGTCATGATGGGCGGCCACGTAGGCGGTCCACCAATCAGCAGCAGGTCCATGCAATTGATGAGAGACAAACAGCACCCTCTCATACCCTTGGCATTGTATAATCCTCATCTTACTTTCAATGGTCTTCAGCCAATCATCTGCCTCCAGAGGTTCAGCAGCACTTGCAAACTTTGGAGGTTGAGTTCCTAGAAACTCACTCAACCTTGGTTGGCGTGGTGCCGCTTGTGGAGGTGGAACTTGATGCAAGTTGGCCACCACTTGAGTCAAGTTCTGGATAAGCTGATTTTGATTCTCCAGCATTTGGTGGAGAGGGTCAACTTCTTCACGGCGACCACCCCTGTCCTGGCCTCCAGAAAGATGAGGGTTGCATGCCTCATCGTTGTTGTTGGCGGGGTTGGCAGCACGTCCTTTTCCTCTTCCGGCCATCTGGCAGAATCAACCAAGGTCAATTTGAAATCATTTAGCATCATCTTACTACTTTCATTTGTTTGTACTTTGAAGTGTTGAGGCTTTGTTAAAATTTTACGAGGGTTTATATCTCACACCAAATAAATTCACTATTATTTCCTGTGGGTTCACACACCAAAGCAAAACAATCTGAAGACGAGGCTGTGGACAATTGCTCATGGCTTCCACAACTCACGTCACACACCAAGCATCATCACACCATTAACTACGTAACGACTCGACTACTCGACTTCTTGCTAGCTAGGGGAAAGACTCTACACTACTCGTCCTCTTGAGCTGGCTCCTCGGGATCTTCCTCCTCATTTCGGCTACCTTCTGACTCTGCTCTGGGTGGGGAGGCTGCTGGTGGAGAAGTGCGACGACGCCTGATTGCTCGGCGATCCGGGGAGTCAGGAGTCCATGGATCACTCACAGTGACACACAGTTCATTCCCATCCCCTCTTTCTCTCGCCTTTAAGCAAGCTCGCAGCAACGCCTCCGTTTCCTTCAGAGTGTCTCGGACATCCTGAAGCTCTTGTTGACACTCCTGCAGTCGAGTGCTGAGCATAGCAGCATCCTCCAAGCACAAGTCCATGTGCTCATGGGAAGTCCCTTGCTGCACCGGTGGGTATTTGTACTCCGTGGTACCACTCTCACGTTAGAGGACATACCTGTACTCAGTTTTGTCCAAGTGGCGACGATAGATGTGACTCTGGCAGGTGATGGCCTCCCAGGTGACATCTTTCTCCGCGTCAACTTGTGTTGCTCGACAAGCTGGAGAGTGGTGAATCTTAAGCAGTTGATTCTCGTGTATAATCCTCATCTCCGAACTCCATTCTTCCCTCTTCTCACGGATGGTCCTGGTGGAGTTATAGTGGATGATCAGCTTGCCCGTATTGCCGGCGGCTTCGAGCATACGTCGAAGACGGCGCAACAAATCTCCTACTGCCAATCCGTAGGAAAGGTACGTCACTGGACGACTCTCCTCTCTTTCGGCAAGGGCAACTACGGGAACTCTCCCTCCTGTGGACTTACGAGCGGTGCGAATCATGCGAACCATCTAAAACAAAAAGAATTTAAAATTAGGTTAGATAAAATCTCAAACAAAAATCCTATTTTGAATGAAAGTTGGGGTAAGATGAAGAAAATGACTCCTTTAATAACACTTTTCCACCCACACCTTGGAAAATAGTTTTTAAGAAAATAGGGCCCTTAAATACGTCCATTTCTACCTAGGTCCACGTTCCTACGGGCAACCTTGGCTCTGATACCACCTATGTCACACCCGGTTTTCCGAAGAAACAACCAAGTGAATATCACATTTATGCCAGGATCATTTTCTCATACATGTGATGACAAAAAGTGAAGCATCATTTATTATAAGCCAGGTGTCGAATATAAGTAAGTCTTACATAGTAAATGTCTCGATGGACAATAATAAGTTCATCACAAGGAAATAAACTAGCAGCGGAATATTATTCTTTAGGGCTCCATCACAGGCGTTGCCCGGGGGTCTTCATGAACCTAAAAACCTTCCTCGGGTCCAAAGTCTTGGTCATTATACACCACCTCATTATCTTGACCTGAGCAGCAATATAAACCAACAAATATGCAAGGTTGAGTACCAATGGTACTCAGCAAGTGTGGGAAAATTATATCATGCATGGCTAGAACAAGGAAAGGTTGAACTCATGGTTAAAGCACTACGTAATTAATACCTATCACCTTAGCTTATTAAGCACCTACATTACTACACAGGTGAAATGGTCCCAAACTCCTATCCCATCATCATAATCCAATAACCATAACATCATTTCCAATGTTAAGCTCCCCGCTTAACTTCCAAAACCATCAATCTTCTAATCATGAATAAGTCCAGGCCGCTCTTAACCGTGAGCACGGCTGTCAAGACAGTTTTGACTCTGCAGAGTTTATACCACTGTACCCACAAGTAGTGATTTCATCCCCCGTTGCCGGGTGGACTAAAAGAACCTCCATTATGCCAGTGGCTACGTTCCACATTCACACTTCCCAGGTGTGCAGCCAGGAGATCACTACAAAGCCTTTACAAAGGGATTCCCGACGAGCGTGGGCTCACTGAGGTTTCACCCCTAACAGCATACAAGAGGCTCTAACCCCGCTGCAGTGGCCCCCTCTTGAGCCTTGCGGTTCATATGGTAGTCCAGCTGACACCTACTTCCCGCACCATCCAACACACCCATACTACGCCGGGGATACACCTAATTAATTGGCCAAGCTGCCCCATCTCAGCATGTGGTTGGCACTGTAAAGCCGGGTTACATGCTCCATGAACCGGTCCTTAGGATCCAGGCAAGTACTAAACACAAACCCAAGTCTCGTGCACCCAGCACACAACCAAAACATCCAACTTGTCTTGATCCCTACCTCTACATAACTCACAATAACTCATTCAAAAGTATGGTATAATAAACTGATGATCTCATATCCCAAATATCCCATTCTAAGCATGGCTAAGCATATGCATGTAAATAAATGACATGACAAAATAAATCCCAACCCAAGCTACAAGGAAACAAGGTAATGCAATTCTAGGGAAACTTTCCTAGCATGGGTTTCATATTTTATTTGACAATGCAAATAATTCTATCTACACATCCTAGCATAGGATCAAAGTGGTCAAGGACACTTGCCTCCTTCTTGCTGCTCTTGAAATGGGTAGTCCTGATCTTGGAAATGAATAACTTGTTCTTGAACAGGTTCTACTTCATACCATCACACATAGCAAAAGAAAAACAACAATCATAAGACATAGTTCACACCTCTACTTCATACAAACCACACATTCATATTTATGAAATTCATTCACCATTATATGTGTTGTGTTTCAGTTTTAAATAAATTCCTTACATTAAACTACCAAGTATGTATGGAAAGTATTTTTCTTCTCCATATGTGCCTTCACAACTTCTATCAACCCTAAACTGAACTCTTTGGATTTTAGAAACTCCATTTATTATTTACTAGTTGCTATATTTTCAGATTTATATTCCTATGCATAATTGTGTATTTTATTATTAAATTAGTAATACACATCACCTAAACAGAATAGGTTCTGGTCCTAATTAATTTAAAATCATATTTTGACCTTGGCTTCTGATGTAGACTATTTCATAATTATTTTCCCTATTTTTCTATAACTATTCTTTAGTTAAAAATGTGTCCTTATACTAAATAATGTGAATAATTAAATGAAACAGATTCATTTCAGTCCAAAAATATATTTTTACCTCACTCCAAAGTTTTCTAAGTACTGAAAAAGTCTTTAATTAATTTTGACAATTATGTTTGTCCCACTTTTTAATTTTTAAACACTAGTTACATATTCAATTTTCTACATTAAATACTAAACAGGGCTAAAATAATGAACTCACCCCATTACAGGGTCTATAATATTATTTTTATAATTTCCAGGGGTCTAGCTACACTTATCAGAGGTGTTTTTCCTAATTTCTATTAAGTCCAGGGGCTAAAACTGACTTTTAAATGAATTTACATGATTTTCTGGAGTTCCAGGGGCTAGATCTTAAGTTTCCGGGGCTAGCTCTCAATTCCAGAGAACCCCAGGGGTAGCACGTAAGAATTCCAGTCTTTATAACGCGGGGTTGACGTGGACCGTCCGATTTTAAACCGACGGCTGAGATTATAACATCGAACCGGTACGCGGGGATTTAAAGTCTACCGTGCGATTTAAAATAAACGGCGCACAAGCGGCCACGTCGCTCTGATCGAGCGCGGGCGGCGCTGCCGGCGGCGCACGGCGGCGGGAAGCGGCGATCTCGCCGGAAAGTTTCGGATCCGCGAGAATTCTGCCTAGAACTGTGATCTTATGGCCTAGATCGGTAGAGGGGAGGTCAGGGATCTCACCTCGGGGGTTTTCTCAAGCTCGGGGGTCCTGGAAAGTGATCGGCGGCGAGGTCCGAGGCAAAACCACGGCGAAGCTCGTCGGCGCTGCGTTTACACTGTAACTCTCCGAGTTTTCTGCACCTGCAAAGTTCCCCGGAGGCGGTGGATCAAGACCAGCGAGTTAGATCAGAGTTTCCGAGCTTAGATCGGCCAGAATTCACCGGCGAAGTCTCGGTGCTCACCGGAGTGAAAATCGGCGATCGCGTGAGAAAAACCGATCGGGGCTAGGGTTTTTATAGCCGGGGGAGGGCGGTGGGTCTGTTGTGATCGAGTTGGAGTCCTCTGGGACCGGAATTCGGGCTGCGGGACGGGTTTTCCGATCGGTTAAGATCGCGCGCGCTCGGGGAAAAGTCCGGGGTCGCGGGGTTAGGGATGACAGGCGGGTCCCACCCGTCTGTGAGAGGCAGCGCGGCGCGCGCGGGGGCGGGCTGGCGCGGGGAAGCTGGGCCGGCTGGCGGGTTTCGGCCCACTGGCCGGTTTTTTCCCGTTTTTCTTTTTCTTTTTCCATTTCTTTTCTGTTTTGAGTATAATTTGAATTCCAGTTTGAATTTGAATTTTTTTGCAAAACATGCAACACGTCCAAAAATTTTTAAATTCCCCTCTGAACATGGTTTAGGGTTTTAAATCAAAATTTGGGGTGTTACACTAAGCTCGGCTATCATGATAGTTTTAGACTCTGCAGAGTTTGCACCTCTTTACCCACAAGTTTGTGATTTCGTCACCCGTCGGCGACTGCAGAACCTCCATTATACCAGTACACAACTATCGGTGTATGGTCAGGAGATCATAAAATAGTCTTTACAAAGGGGTTACTAGATATATGGACTCACTAAGGTTTCACCGGCAGGCTAGAATCTTCAATTCTCCCACCCACGGGCCCCCTCTTGTGCCATGCAGTTCCCAGGGCAGTCCTCACTCGACTCCCATTCCCCGCGTTTTCCACGGTCCATAACAATCTAGCAACTTACCTAATTACTCAGCTAAGCCGCACCTATACTTGGCCTTGTGGTGGCACTGTTATCCTGGCATGGATGGCATGAACCGGTCCTTAGGGCAAGTAAAACCACCATCTCATGCTACCTCATTCACAAACCCAGTCTTGCCTAGATCTCTCCCCGATTCATGTTCATTAACAACATCAAGTTCTCATTATCATTACGAGTGCAGTTAGCTAAACACATCTATCTCGCTTCCCAAAATCCCGTGGACTCAGCGAAACAAAAAGTAAAAACCATACCCGACTCATAAACTTCCCTGGTGACAAGGGTGGTTTGACAAAACTAGGAAACTGCTACGAAAGGGTTTCCCATCATGTTTGACTCGCACACACCTTTTCGTAAATAAAACAGTCTCCCAAAACATATGATCAATATGGTTAAGGGACACTTGCCTTGTTCTTGCGGTTCCGGTTGCTCTTGGATCTCGAAACCTTGTTGTTGCAGCTCATCGTAAACAACTCCCTGAGCTTGTCCTTCTATACACAATCACGCACAAACAAGATTCATAGCAATCAATATCATGCACAAACTCTAATCAAGATGCGATGATGCATATGCATGTTAATGCTATGATGTAGTTCTTATTAGATCTGTTCACACGTGTTCTTGCATGTTTGCATGACTTTTACGATGAACAAAGGTATTCGGATCAAATGTGGACGTGGTGATGATCTTGACTTTAGATCAAACAGATCAACGCGTGATCTGTCCATAAAAAAGCTTCAGTTCGAAAGGAATCGAAGAACAGATGCAAAGAAAACGCAATGATGTCGTAAGGTGGTATTGGAAACCTACCTTACTCTCTTCGGTCCTCCCTCCTAGCAAAACAGATCATCGGGGCTCCTCCGGCGATGTCGATCGTGATCCAGGCTCGTCGGCGGTTGTACTCCGGCGAAGAGGTTTACTCGGCGAGCTAGGGGCTAGGGCTCTAAGTTGTCTGCTCGAGAGTTAGAAAAGAAGTTTGTGGTTGCGGTCAAAGGTTTTCGGTTCTATTTATAACTGGGAAGAGAAGAATTCTAATCTGATTCGACTTCAAATAAGAGTTCCATTCAAACTGTTTTTAGATCTTAACAACTTATCTTAGATTGATTCGGTGCGGTAACATTGTGGAAATCGTGTTGGTTTCCTCAGTACCAGGAATTCCCACACGTACAGAGGAAAACCGCTTCAGAATCACGTTACCTTTGCTGCGGTGAGCTCCGGAAGCTCCACATGTCCTGCAGGAACCTGGCTCCCTTTTCCGCGGAGACAAGCTCCGGTTGTGCCGCGTGTCAGGCGGGCGAGACCTCCCCCTTACTCAGAGGTGAGCTCCACATGTGCCATGCGTCCTGGCGGGCGGGACCTCCCTTTCCCTCAGAGACAAGCTCCACGTGCGCCACGCGTCCTGGCGGGCGGGACCTTCCTTTCCCTCAGAGGCGAGCTCCGCGTGCGCCACGTGTCAGTTCCGGACCTCCCCTCTTTTTGGAGGTGAGCTCCGAGAATGCCACGTGTTAAGTAATCGCCAGACTTCCTTTCTCCTCAGAGATAAGCTCTGAGGTTGACACGTGTCCAACAGTGACGGACCTCCCGGAGATGAGCTCCGGAGGTGACACGCGTCCGAAAGTGTCGGACCTCCCGAAGGTGAGCTTCGGAGGTGACACGTGTCCAATAAGACCGGACCTCTCGGAGATGTGCTCCGAGAGCGACATGTGTCTAGCGGGCTGGACCTCTCGGAGGTGAGCCCCAAGAGTGACACGTGTCCCGCGCGGCTGGTCCTCTCTTTTTCCGTGGTGAATAGCTCCGGAGCCGACACATGTCCTTCGGGACTGGCCTCGCTCCTCTGCAGAGGCTAGCTCCGGGGGTAACACGTGTCCCACGGGGTCGGACCTCTCCCCTTTGCGGGAATGAGCCCCGAGCCTGGCACGTAGCCAGTTTAGCGGCGGACCTCTCCCTATTTGTGGAGATGAGCTCCGAACATGCCACATGGCCAGCGAGCCGCGGCAGTTGTCTTTAGCGCTCTCTGTAAACTGGAATTTGCTCTCTTTGGCTAACTTTTTGATTCTTTCTTGATTTCAACTTATTTTAAAAGTGTTTTTCTACATGAAACATGAATACATGCAGAACCTGAAAATGAGGGTGTCACAGGTGGCTGTCAAGATTAATTCCTAACTTGCAAAGGTAGTTTCGCTTCGTATAAACTTGACCAACAGAATGTGGTTATCATTTGCATCTGTCGCATGTAGAATCAAGTTGTTTGAACTTGATAGAGCGAAAGAGGTTGTCGGTGAGTGAATGGTGGGTCTCGGTGTTTATCCCCATCTTACAGATAGTTTTACTTCTTCACAACTTGAAACGAGTGAACGGTTGGTCTCTTGACGTTTTTTTGCTTCTCAGAAGGTAGTTTCATTTCATTTTAACTTGAAACAAGTGAATGGTGGGTCTTGAGGTTCCATTGAAAACCTTTTAGGATAGTTTCATTTTCTTTACTCTTGAAACGAGTGAGCGGTGGCTCTCAAGATTAATTCCTTACTTGCAAAGGTAGTTTTGCTTCGTATAAACTTGACCAACAGAATGTGGTTATCATTTGCATCTGTCGCATGTAGAATCAAGTCGTTTGAACTTGACAGAGTAAAAGAGGTTGTCGGTGTTTGTACACAACTTTCATAGCTATATTAACATTGTTTGAACTTGAAATGAGCAAGCAACGAATGGTAGTTTCTATTACCACTTTCAAATATATTTTTACCTCTTTTGAACATGAAATGAGTGAATGGCCTCGGTGTTCATCCGTATCTTAAAGATAGTTTTACTTCTTCACAGCTTGAAACGAGCGAATGGTGGGTCTCAATGTTTGTTTGGCTCTCACAAGGTAGTTTAATTTCATATCGACTTGAAACAAGTGAATAGTGGGTCTTGAGGTTCCAATCAAAGCCTTTCAAGATACTTTCATTTTCTTTACTATTGAAACAAGTGAGCGGTGGCTCCCAAGATTAATTCCTAACTTTCAAAGATGTTGTCGCTTCGTTTAAACTTGACACGAAGGAATGTGGTTATCATTATTGGTTCAAACATTCAAAGGTACTCTAATATCTTTTAGACTTCATATGAGCTAAATGCTATTTTTGAAGACATTTGCATATGTCACATGTAGTATCAAGTCGTTGGAACTTAATAGGGCGAATGTTGTTGTCGGTGCTTGTTACAAACTTCTTCCATAGCTACATTAACATTGTTTGAACTTGAAACGAGCAAGAAACAATTGGTAGTTTATGTTACCACTTTCAAATGTACTTTTACCTCTTTTGAACATGAAACGAGTGAATGGTGGGTCTCGGTGTTCATCCGCATCTTACTGGTAGTTTTACTTCTTCACAACTTCAAACAAGTGAACGGTGGGTGTTAACGTTTATTTGGATCTCTTGATTTTTTCAAATGTACTTTTACATCTTTCGAACATGAAACGACTGAATGGGGGGTCTCGGTGTTCATCCACATCTTAAAGGTAGTTTTACTTCTTCATAACTTGAAATGAGTTACTGTTGGGTCCTGACTTTTTTTTGGCTCTCACACAAGGTTATTTCATTTCATTTCAGCTTGAAACAAGTGAATGGTGGGTCTTGAGGTTCCATTAAAAACCCATCAGGATAGTTTCACATTGTTTACTCTTGAAGCGAGTAAGCGGTGGCTCCCAAGATTAATTCCTAACTTTCAAAGATAGTTCCGCTTCGTTGAAATCGACACAACGTGGTTATTATTATTTATTTGCAACATTCAAATGTACTATAATATCTTTGGGACTTTAGATGAGCTAAGTGTCATTTTTGAAGACATTTGCATCTGTCACATGTAGTATCAAGTCGTTTGAACTTGATAGAGCGGAAGTGGTTGTCGGTGTTGTTTGCAACTTTCAGAGCTATATTAACATTGTTTGAACTTGAAACGAGCAAGTGACCAATGATAGTTGATGTTACCACTTTCAAATGTACTTTTACCTTATTTGAACATTAAAACAATTGAATGGTGGGTCTCGGTGTTCATCCGCATCTTAAATTTAGTTTTACTTCTTCACAACTTGAAATGAGTGAACGGTGGGTGTTAACGTTTGTTTGGATCTCTTGAAACTTTCAAATGTACTTTTACATCTTTTGAATATGAAACAAGTGAATGGTGGGTCTCGGTGTTCATCCGCAACTTACTGATTGTTTTACTTCTTCACAACTTGAAACGAGTGAATCGCGGGTATTAATGTTTGTTTGGATCTCACAAGGTAGTTACATTTCATTTCATCTTGAAACAAGTGAATGGTGATTCTTGAGTTTCCATTCAAAACCTTTCAAGATAGTTACACTTTGTTTACTCTAGAAACGAGTGAGCGGTGGCTCCCAAGATTAATTCCTAACTTCCAAGGAAACTTACAAGTGTACTTTTACATTTTTCGAACATGAAACGAGTGAATGGTGGGTCTCGGTTTTCATCTGCATCTTATAGGTAGTTTTTGTTCTTCACAACTTGAAACGAGTGAATGGTGGGTTTTGACATTTTTTGGCTTCTCACAAGATTGTTTCATTTCATTTTAGCTTGAAACAAGTGAATGGTGGGTCTTGAAGCTCCATTCAAAACCTATCAGGATAGTTTCACATTGTTTACTCTTGAAATGAGTGAGCGGTTGCTCCCAAGATTAATTACTAACTTTCAAAGGTAGTTTCACCTCGTTTAACACGGCGCAACGTGGTTATCATTATTGGTTTGCAACATTAAAAGGTACTCTAATATCTTTTGGACTTTAAATGAGCTAAATGCTATTTTCGAAGACATTTGCATCTGTCAGATGTAGTATCAAGTCGTTTGAACATGATAGAGCGAAAGTGGTTGTTGGTGTGTTCACAACTTTCAGAGCTATACTAACATTATTTGAACTTGAAACGAGCAAGTGACCAATGGTAGTTGATGTTACCACTTTCAAATGTACTTTTACCTTATTGGAACATGAAACAAGTGAATGGTGGGTCTCGGTGTTCATCTGCATCTTAAATTTAGTTTTACTTCACAACTTGAAATGAGTGTACGGTGGGTGTTAACGTTTGTTTGGATCTCTTGAAACCTTCAAATGTATTTTTACATCTTTTGAACATGAAATGAGGGAATGGTGGGTCTTAACCTTTGTTGGGATCTCTTGAAACTTTCAAATGTACTTTACATCTTTCGAGCGTGAAACGAGTGAATGGTGGGTCTCGGTGTTCATCCGCATCTTACAGATAGTTTTACTTCTTCACAACTTGAAATGAGTGAATGGTGGGTCTCTTGACGTTTTTTGCCTCTCACAAGGTAGTTTCATTTCATTTTAACTTGAAACAAGTGATGATGGGTCTTGAGGTTCCATTCAAAACCTTTTAGGATAGTTTCATTTTCTCTACTCTTGCAACGAGTGAACGGTGGCTCTCAAGATTAATTCCTAACTTGCAAAGGTAGCTTCGTATAAACTTGACCAACAGAATGTGGTTATCATTTGCATGTGTCGCATGTAGAATCAAGTTGTTTGAACTTTATAGAGCGAAAGAGGTTGTCGGTGAGTGAATGGTGGGTCTCGGTGTTCATCCCCATATTACAGATAGTTTTACTTCTTCACAACTTGAAATGAGTGAACGGTGGGTCTCTTGACGTTTTTTTGCCTCTCACAAGGTAGTTTCATTTCATTTTAACTTGAAACAAGTGAATGGTGGGTCTTGAGGTTCCATTTAAAACCTTTTAGGATAGTTTTATTTTCATTACTCTTGAAACGAGTGAGTGGTGGCTCTCAAGATTAATTCCTTACTTGCAAAGGTAGTTTTGCTTCGTATAAACTTGACCAACAGAATGTGGTTATCATTTGCATCTGTCACATGTAGAATCAAGTCGTTTGAACTTGACAGAGTGAAAGAGGTTGTTGGTGTTTATACAAAACTTCCATAGCTATATTAACATTGTTTGAACTTGAAATGAGCAAGCAACGAATGGTAGTTTCTATTACCACTTTCAAATATATTTTTTACCTCTTTTGAACATGAAACGAGTGAATGGTGTCGGTGTTCATCTGTATCTTAAAGATAGTTTTACTTCTTCAGCTTGAAACGAGCAAATGGTGGGTCTAAACGTTTGTTTGGCTCTCACAAGGTAGTTTAATTTCATATGGAATTGAAACAAGTGAATAGTGGGTCTTGAGGTTCCAATCAAAGCCTTTCAGGATAGTTTCATTTTCTTTACTATTGGAACAAGTGAGCGGTGGCTCCCAAGATTAATTCCTAACTTTTAAAGGTGCTGTCGCTTCGTTTAATGTGACACCCTCAATTTAGTATCCATGCATGCATACAAAATTCATACAGAGAAACATTTTAAAAGAATCAGAACGGGAGAAATAATCAGAAAAATAGCCGAAAAGAGCCAAATCCAGTTCACCGAGGAGCGCCCTCGACACTTCCCGCAGTCCGCTGGCCACGTGGCGCCTTCCGAGCTCATCCCTGCGGAGGGGAAGAGGTCCGGCACCGTTGGCCACGTGGCAGGCTAGGAGCTTGCCTCTACGGAAGGGGGCAAGGTCCGGCCCGCTGAACACGTGTTGCCTCCAGGGCTTGTCGCTGCGGAAAAGCGAGGTCCAGCCCCGCGGGACACGTGTCGCCTTCGGAGCTAGTCTCTGTGGAGAAGCGAGGCTCAGCCCCGCGGGACACGTGTCGACTTCGGAACTCACCCCTGCGGAAGGGATGAGGTCCACTCCACGGAACACGTGTCACTCTCGGAGCTCGCCTCCGGGAGGTCCGACACTGCGGGACACAAGTCACCCTCGGAGCTCGCCTCCGGGAGGTCCGAAAGCCCCACGTGTCCCGCGGGGCCGGACCTCCCTCTCCTCAGAGGAGAGCTCTGGGCCCGCCACGTGGCCGGCAGAGCCGGACCTCCCTTCTCCGCAGGGAGAGCTCCGAAGGCTTCACGTGTCCAGCGGGACCGGACCTCCCTCTCCTCAGGAGAGAGCTCCGGGCCCGCCACATGGCCAGCAGAGCCGGACCTCTCTTCTCCGCAGGGAAAGCTCCGAAGGCTCCACGTATCGTGGCCGGACCTCCCTCTCGTCAGAGGAGAGCTCCGGGCCCGCCACGTGGCCGGCAGAGCCGGACCTCCCTTCTCTGCAAGGAGAGCTCCAAAGGCCCCACGTGCCCAGCGGGCCCGGAGCTCCCTCTCCTCAGAGGAGAGCCTCGGGCTCACCACGTGGCCAGCAGATCCGGACCCCCCCCCCTCCGCGGGGAGAGCTCCGAAGGCTCCACGTGTCCAGCGGGGCCAGACCTCCCTCTCCTCAGAGGAGAGCTCTGGGCCCGCCACGTGGCCGCAGAGCAGTGCTACCTGCCCCCGCGCGGTAGGCAGCAAGAGTAAAGACACGCCATACCTTATCCGTACAAGGTATTCAAGACCCACGCCTTCCCAAGACGCGGAGACGCGGAGCACGCCGCTGTCAGGTGCCGTTGTGCCCAGTCGCATCGCAGTGAAGACTGGCACGTTGCGTCAGAAACTCTACACCAATAAACATAGCGACAAGACATCCCCTGCCACCCCTGCCGTCATCAACCACTACGCCTAGCTTGCGGCGTGGGTAGGGCGACAAGACGAAGACTCAGAAGCCCTCGCCAGAGACAACTACCAGCGTAACTGCAGGATACGGTAGATGGCAGGCAATCTCCCCGGGACCACCTGTCGGGTCCCGGACCCACTTTATAAGCCACCCGAGCCTTGGACTATAAAAGGCTCAGGTAGGCAACGTTACAAAGGGTTCGCTCTCACGCGAGTTAGCACCCTGATTCAGCATTCTAGCACTCAACTCATCCTCAAGCAATACAACGAACACCTCTGCTCACCGTGGACGTAGGGTTTTACGCTCCGGCGACCTGAACCACGTAAAAAACCCCTGTGTTCATCTGTTTCCTTCGTCCAACCACGCTTAAGATCTCCGCGGGGACTAGCCCCTCCGAAAAAGAACCTCCGCCGGCTGCCCGGTGCAGGCCCGGGAGAAGTGTCGACAGCTACACTTCGACATTTGGCGCGCCAGGAAGGGACTTTTCCCTTGCGCGACGAGCTTACGCCGACGAAGATGACGAAGCTTCCTTCAGCGGCAAGCTCTCCTCGCCCACGTTCCCAACGAACGGTGACCAGCGGGGACTACATCTCGACACACTCAAGACGGAGTGTGTCGGGGCAAGCTGGAAGTCAGCAGCCGACTCCGGCAACACGGACTCCAGCAAGCCCAAGATCTCCTGCAGCGCTGAGCAGTCTCCCATGGGAGTGCACTAGCTGCAGCACGAGCGCTTCTACGCAATCCACCTGCTGGGGACGCGCCTCAGGCAGCGATCCAGCAGTGGATTCGCGACGTAGACCGTCTCGTCGTCGCTGCCGCCAACCCTCAGCTTCGGCGGGGATGACGCTACGGCCAACCGGATGTGTCGCTGTCGCGCACGCCAGCGGTTGACAGGCAGACGGCAGACTCCCGCTCCACCAGGCTCCCATAGGCAGACCTGAGGTCGGAGCTGGAACGACGTCACCTGGGTGAAGATGCTCGCGTGGCCATCGAGCGACAACGAGAAAGGCGTCGCAACCAAGAGGCTGGCGACAGCATGTCAACTGCCTCGACCCAGTCTGGGCCGCAGACATTCGCTACGCGATCTCTGCCCTAGGCATACGCCACGCGGCATATGCCACAGCCATATGTCCTGCAAATGGCACCCCCGGTTTATGGCGCACTTTGCCCATGCCGGGGTACACGGTGCCAACAGCGGACCAAACGCTCGCGACACCGACACCTGCAGCAACAGGAGCAGGGTGTGCAGCTTTGGCACCACACCTTCGCTTCATGAAGTGGCCGCGCAAGTTCCGGCCACACCCGCTAGAGAAATGCGACGGCAGCGTCAACCCGGCGGAGTTCCTCCAGATCTACTCCACCGCCATCCTTGCTGCAGGAGGGGATGAGGCTGTCAATGTAAAAGTCCAAAAATGCAAAGTAAATAAAGTGAATGTTGATTTCCATTCGTGTTGAAATGCATGACAATGAGACTTAAAAAATTTTTGTACATGTGAGGATGCACATGGGTGTCTGTCGGTACCCTCGATATGGGGTACCCCCGCGCACAGGGGAAAATGCCTAAGGATCTCGCCCTTCTCCGCAGGGAGAGCTCCGAAGGCGCCACGCGTTCAGCAGGGCCGGACCTCCCTCTCCTCAGAGGAGAGCTCCGGGCCCACCATGTGGCATACAGAAGCCGGACCTCCCCCTCCGCGGGAGAGAGGTCCGGAGGTGCCGCTTGTCCAGAGAGGCCGGACCTCCCCCTCCTTAGAGAGGAGCTCCGGGCTCGCCACGTGGCCAACAGAAGCCGAACCTCCCCCTCCACGGGGAGAGGTCCGAAGGCTCCACGTGTCCTGCGGGGCCGGTCCCCCTCTCTTCTGAGGAGGGCTCCAGGCCCGCCATGTGGCCAGCAGAACGGCGCTGCCTGCCCCCGAGCGATAGGCAGCGGGCATAAAGACGCCCCATACCTTGCCCGTACAAGGTATTCAAGGCCCGCGCCTTCCCAAGACGCGGAGACGCGGAGCACGCCTCTGTCAGGTGCCGTTGCGCCCAGTCGCATCACAGACTGGCGCGCAGTGTCAGAGCCTGCCAGCCAATAAACGCAGCGACAAGACATCCCATGCCGCCCCCGCCGTCATCATCCACTACGACTAGCATGCGGCATGGGCAGGGCGGCAAGATGAAGACTCAGGTCAGGAGCCTTCGACCAGAGACAACTACCGGCATAACTGCAGATACGGTAGATAATAGACAATCTTCCCGGGACCACCTGTCGGGTCCCGGCTCCCCTTGTAAGCCGCCCGAGACTTGGACTATAAAAGGCTCGGGTAGGCGACGATAGCAAGGGTTCGCACTCTGCAACTCATATGCTAGCCATACACTCCCAAGCTGTAACTCACCCCCAAGCTCAGGACTCCGGCCGGCCCTGAGCAGCAAGCAATACAGCGAGCTCCATAGCTCACCGTGGACGTAGAGTTTTACGCTCCGGCAGCCTGAACCACGTAAAACTCACCGCGTCAAGCTCTTACTAACTCGTCCATCCGCGCAAGCTCTCCGCAAGGGACTAGCCCCACCGAAAAAAGAACCTCCACGGGCTGCCCAGTGCAGGCCAGGGGGAAGTGTCGACCGGACACTTCGACATTTGGCGCGCCAGGTAGGGGGCTTTTCTCCTAGCGCGACGAGTTTCCGCCGACGAAGATGACCAAGCTTCCTTCAGCGGCAAACTCACCTCCCCCGCATTCACGACGAACCGTGACCAGTGGGGAGTACATGTCGACACACTCAGGACGGAGTGTGTCGGCACAAGCTGGTAGCCAGCAGCCGACTCCGGCAACGCCGACTCCGGCGATGCAGGCTCTGACCAGTGTGAGGTCTTCTGCAGCGCTGAGCGTACACCATGGGGGTGCGTTAGCTGCAGCAAGAGCACTGCTGCGCAACCCACCTGCTGGGGATGCGCCCCATTCTGCGACCCAACAGTGGGTCCGCGAGGTGGACCGCCTCGTCATCGCCGCCGCGAACCCTCGGTTTCGGCGAGGGCGACGCCCTGGACAACCGGTTGACGGGCAAATGGCGGATTCCAGCTCCTCCAGGCTCCCGTCGACGGACCTGAGAAGGGAGCTGGAACGATGTCACTTGGGCCAAGATGCCCGAGTGTTCCTCGAGCAACGTCGAGAAAGGCGTCGCACTCAAGAGGCTGGCGACAACATGACGTCGGCCTCGACCCAGCCTGAAGGGCAGACCTTCGCCACGCGAGCTCTGCCCCAGGCGTACGCCGCGCAGCATAAGCCATAACCATGTGCTCTGCAAGCGGCGTCCCCGGCCTATGGCGCAACCTTGCCCATACCGGGATACACTGTGTCAGGCGCAACCAAGCGTTCACGGCACCAGTACCTGCACTGAGAGCCAGCAACCGGCTCTGGCAGCGCCGACCCCGGCAATGCAGGCTCCAACCAGCGTCAGGTCTTCAGTAGCGCTGGGCGTACCCGGCGGGGGTGCGCCAGCCGCAGCAAGAGCGCTACTGCACAATCCGCCTGCTGGGGACGCGCCTCAGGCAGCGACCCAGCAGTGGATTCGCGAGATAGACCGTCTCGTCATCACCGCCGCAAACCCTCGACTTCGGCGGGGACGACGCTCCGGCCAACCGGCTGTGTCGCTGATGTGCACGCCAATGGTTGGCGAGCAGACGGCGGACTCCAGCTCCACCAGGCTTCCGTCGACGGACCTGAGGACAGAGCTGGAACGGTGCCACTTGGGCCAAGATGCCCGAGTGTTCCTCGAGCGACGTCGAGAAAGGCGTCGCACTCAAGAGGCTGGCGACAACATGACGTCGGCCTCGACCCAGCCTGGAGGGCAGACCTTTGCTACGCGAGCTCTGCCCCAGGCGTACGCCGCACAGCATAAGCCACAACCATGTGCTCTGCAAGCGGCGTCCCCGGCCTATGGCGCAACCTTGCCCATACCGGGCTACACTGTGCCAGGCGCAACCAAGCGTTCGCGGCACCAGTACCTGCACTGGGAGCCAGCAACCGGCTCTGGCAGCGCCGACCCCGGCAATGCAGGCTCCAACCAGCGTCAGGTCTTCAGTAGCGCTGGGCGTACCCAGCGGGGGTGCGCCAGCCGCAGCAAGAGCGCTACTGCACAATCCGCCTGCTGGGGACGCGCCTCAGGTAGCGACCCAGCAGTGGATTCGCGAGATAGACCGTCTCGTCGTCACCGCCGCAAACCCTCGACTTCGGCGGGGACGACGCTCCGGCCAACCGGCTGTGTCGCTGATGCGCACGCCAATGGTTGGCGAGCAGACGGCAGACTCCAGCTCCACCAGGCTTCCATCGACGGACCTGAGGACAGAGCTGGAACGGTGCCACTTGGGCCAAGATGCCCGAGTGTTCCTCGAGCGACGTCGAGAAAGGCGTCGCACTCAAGAGGCTGGCGACAACATGACGTCGGCCTCGACCCAGCCTGGAGGGCAGACCTTTGCTACGCGAGCTCTGCCCCAGGCGTACGCCGCACAGCATAAGCCACAACCATGTGCTCTGCAAGCGGCGTCCCCGGCCTATGGCGCAACCTTGCCCATACCGGGCTACACTGTGCCAGGCGCAACCAAGCGTTCGCGGCACCAGTACCTGCACTGGGAGCCAGCAACCGGCTCTGGCAGCGCCGACCCCGGCAATGCAGGCTCCAACCAGCGTCAGGTCTTCAGTAGCGCTGGGCGTACACGGCCGGGGTGCGCTAGCCGCAACAAGAGCGCTACTGCACAATCTGCCTGCTGGGGACGCGCCTCAGGCAGCGACCCAGCAGTGGATTCGCGAGGTAGACCGTCTTGTCGTCGCCGCCGCAAACCCTTGACTTCGGCGGGGACGACACTCCGGCCAACCGGCTGTGTCGCTGACGCGCACGCCAACGTTGACGGACAGACGGCGGATTCCAGCTCCACCAGGCTTCCGTCGACGGACCTGAGGACTGAGCTGGAACGATGCCACCTGGGCCAAGACGCCCAAGTGTTCCTCGAGCGGCGACGAGAAAGGCGTCGCAGCCAAGAGGCCGACATCAGCATGACGACTGCCTCAACCCTGCCTGAGGTGCAGACTTTCGCCACGCGAACTCTGCCCCAGACATACGCCACGCAGCATATGCCACAGCCATATGTCCTGCAAACGGCGCCCCCGGTCTATGGCGCAGCCTTGCCCATACCGGGGTACACTGTGCCAGCGGCGAACCAAGCGTTCGCGGCACCAACACCTGCAGCAACAGGGGCAGGATGTACGGCCCTGGAGCCCCACCTGACCAGTGTGAGGTCTTCTGCAGTGCTGAGCGTACACCATGGGGGTGCGTTAGCTGCAGCAAGAGCACTGCTGCGCAACCCACCTGCTGGGGATGCGCCCCATTCTGCGACCCAACAGTGGGTCCGCGAGGTGGACCGCCTCGTCGTCGCCGCCGCGAACCCTCGGTTCCGGCGAGGGCGACGCCCTGGACAACCGGCTGTGTCGCTGACGCGCACGCCCACGGTTGACGGGCAAATGGCGGATTCCAGCTCCTCCAGGCTCCCGTCGACGGACCTGAGAAGGGAGCTGGAACGATGTCACTTGGGCCAAGATGCCCGAGTGTTCCTCGAGCGACGTCGAGAAAGGCGTCGCACTCAAGAGGCTGGCGACAACATGACGTCGGCCTCGACCCAGCCTGAAGGGCAGACCTTCGCCACACGAGCTCTGCCCCAGGCGTACACCGCGCAGCATAAGCCACAACCATGTGCTCTGCAAGCGGCGTCCCCGGCCTATGGCGCAACCTTGCCCATACCGGGATACACTGTGTCAGGCGCAACCAAGCGTTCGCGGCACCAGTACCTGCACTGAGAGCCAGCAACCGGCTCTGGCAGCGCCGACCCCGGCAATGCAGGCTCCAACCAGCGTCAGGTCTTCAGTAGCGCTGGGCGTACCCGGCGGGGCTGCGCCAGCCGCAGCAAGAGCGCTACTGCACAATCCGCCTGCTGGGGACGCGCCTCAGGCAGCGACCCAGCAGTGGATTCGCGAGATAGACCGTCTCGTCGTCACCGCCGCAAACCCTCGACTTCGGCGGGGACGACGCTCCGGCCAACCGGCTGTGTCGCTGATGCGCAGGCCAATGGTTGGCGAGCAGACGGCGGACTCCAGCTCCACCAGGCTTCCATCGACGGACCTGAGGACAGAGCTGGAACGGTGCCACTTGGGCCAAGATGCCCGAGTGTTCCTCGAGTGACGTCGAGAAAGGCGTCGCACTCAAGAGGCTGGTGACAACATGACGTCGGCCTCGACCCAGCCTGGAGGGCAGACCTTTGCTACGCGAGCTCTGCCCCAGGCGTACGCCGCACAGCATAAGCCACAACCATGTGCTCTGCAAGCGGCGTCCCCGGCCTATGGCGCAACCTTGCCCATACCGGGCTACACTGTGCCAGGCGCAACCAAGCGTTCGCGGCACCAGTACCTGCACTGGGAGCCAGCAACCGGCTCTGGCAGCGCCGACCCCGGCAATGCAGGCTCCAACCAGCGTCAGGTCTTCAGTAGCGCTGGGCGTACCCGGCGGGGGTGCGCTAGCCGCAACAAGAGCGCTACTGCACAATCTGCCTGCTGGGGACGCGCCTCAGGCAGCGACCCAGCAGTGGATTCGCGAGGTAGACCGTCTTGTCGTCGCCGCCGCAAACCCTTGACTTCAGCGGGGACGACACTCCGGCCAACCGGCTGTGTCGCTGACGCGCACGCCAACGTTGACGGACAGACGGCGGATTCCAGCTCCACCAGGCTTCCGTCGACGGACCTGAGGACTGAGCTGGAACGATGCCACCTGGGCCAAGACGCCCAAGTGTTCCTCGAGCGGCGACGAGAAAGGCGTCGCAGCCAAGAGGCCGACATCAGCATGACGACTGCCTCAACCCTGCCTGAGGTGCAGACTTTCGCCACGCGAACTCTGCCCCAGACATACGCCACGCAGCATATGCCACAGCCATATGTCCTGCAAACGGCGCCCCCGGTCTATGGCGCAGCCTTGCCCATACCGGGGTACACTGTGCCAGCGGCGAACCAAGCGTTCGTGGCACCAACACCTGCAGCAACAGGGGCAGGATGTACGGCCCTGGAGCCCCACCTCCGCTTCACGAGGTGGCCGCGCAAGTTTCGGCCGCACCTGCCCGGGAAGTACGACAGCAGCGTCACCACGGCGGGGTTCCTCCAGCTCCACTCCACCGCCGTACTTGCCGCAGGAGGGGATGAGGCCGTCATGGCCAAACTACTTCCCCGTCGCCTTGACCGGCCCAGCCCGGTCTTGGCTAATGAACCTCCCACAGGGTTCCATAACTTCCTGGGGAGAGCTCTGCCGGCAGTTCATCGCCAACTTCGGCATCTCCTACACCCGTCCCGGCACGGAGCTTGACCTCCAAGCCATCAAGCAACAACCTGGGGAGTCGCTGCGCTCCTTCATCCAGCGGTTCTCCCAGGTACGCAACACCATTCCGCATATTCAAAGTGCTTCTGTGGTGGCGGCACTTTGACAGTGTCCAGGACAAGAAGATGCTTGAGAGGCTTGCAACCAGAGAGGTCTGCGATGCCTCCGAGCTCTTCGGCCTGGCGGACAAGTGCGCCAGAGCAGCCGGAGGGCAGAGCTGGCACTCACTGCCAGCTTCCGAAGCCGGAAGACAGCCCGAAGACGGCGGAGTTCAAGCTGAGCTCCCGACCACGTCAGACAGCCAAGAGCCAAGCACTGGCTGACTTCGTGGCTGAGTGGACGCCAACGAAGGCTGACCCAGGGGGCCACGAAGACGGTGAACCAAAGTACCGAGGTCCGGTCTTCACCGGGCCTCACTGGACGCTCTTCTTCGACGGCTCCTCGCGAAAGCAGGGGGCCGGTGCCGGCGTACTGCTTCTCATGCCATCGGGGGAGCAGTCTGGGTACATGGTGCGTCTCAATTCCAAGGCAACCAACAACTTGGCAGAGTATGAAGCACTCATCTTTGGCCTAAAAGACAGTCCTGTCTCTGGGCGCTCGACAGTTGTTGGCACAGGGCGACTCCCAGCTAGTTATCAAGCAAGTTAAGGGTGAATGCCCCTGCAATGACCCACAGCTAGCTGCTTATCTGCTTCACGTGCGGATGTTGGAGAAAGAATTCCTCGCCTTGGACCTGCGCCATGCACCGCGTGCTTGCACGGCCGCAGCTGACGACCTCTCAACGAAAGCCTCCATCGGAGCCCCTGCGCACGAAGGAGTCTTTGAGAGGACGTTGCTGCGGTCCACAGCCCGGCCCGCCGAGCCGGGCGAAGGGGGCTGAACCAGTGCCTCGAAGCTAGGCAGTCCCGGCGGCCCTGGATGTCGCCCAAGGATCGTAAGAGTCACTGGGGACTCCGTGCAACCCAGCGCTCAAGATCCAGAAGCTCAAGTAGTCCCGATGCATGGACCACGGAGGTCCGGGACTCCTTGAAGGACATCCTTCCTGATGAACGTGCATCCGCTGAACGGGTGGTGCGGATGGCTAAGTGCTACGCGCTGGTATCTTTACTGGCGTGGTGCCACGACATCCTATTGCGGTGCATAACCCAGGAGGAAGGCTGCGATTAGCTCGCAGTAGTCCAAGGAGGCGAGTGCTGGGAACGCTCATCGTCCCGCACGTTGGTCGGTTACGCCACCCGGCATGGCTCCTACTGACCGAGAGCCACCTGGACGCCGTCAAACCGGTTAGGGATGCAATGCGTGCCAGGTCCATGCCAAGCAGACCCACACAACCGGTGCAGACGCGCACCCAGAACCGTCGGGGGATACCGGCTCCTCCATGTCGAGGGCCAGCCGGACTTCCCAGGGCCGGGTCACGGGAACTACCCTTCCACATGGTATGCGGGGCCGAAGCCATGCTTCCCCCTGATATAGCCATGGGGGTCCCCCCGTGTCCGGCGTACGACGAAGCCACGCATGACCCGCTCTGCGTGAAGACAGGCGCTCCGACGCTACCCAGTAAGTTCACCATGCTTACTTAGGTGTTTATTTAAATTACGCATTAATTTATATGAACACCTCCCCACGCTCTAGACAGTGTGCGTCCATTGTACACTCGGCGCCTCTTTCCGGCTCTCATGCATAGTCGATATTTGCCGTCCTGCCGAAGGCGGTAGTGCTTGGGGTACCTGCCAGAGGCCCAGTGGCCTTTTGGATCTCCCCCTATAAGGGTACTGCACCGCCAGTTGGTCTCCTCCGAGAAAAGACCTACGCTAGAACGGGGGGTCAGGAGCCTTACTTTGCCCGGTCTTGCACCCAAAGCATGCGCACTCTGCCTCCCGGCGCTACGGTCTGAGTACCAGGGGGCCGGGCGGTTACACCTTGACTGGGGCTGGTGCCAGACCTCCGGGACCAAGTGCACTGGATTACCCAAGCCCCGTATTCCGGCCTGGGACAGTAAGCCAAATGAGACTAAGGGATAGGAAAGGGGGGACCACTGAGCAGTGCCAGACTCCGCCCCCACAGCTGGGCCGAGCTCCGAGGCCAGCCCTCGCCCTCCTTTCAGAGGCGAGCGCTGATGCCAGACCTCACGCCCTTCGCTGGCCTGAGCTCCGATGACTTCCGGACCTCCGCCCCCACAGCCGGGCCGAGCTCCGATGCCAGGCTTCACCCTCTCCTAAGAGGCTGAACACCGAAGCCGTCAAGACCCTGCCAGCACAGGGAGTACTCAAGACAAGAAAGTGCGCGGATCAGAAGAGACGAAGGTCCCACCTCGGGCTCGCTATCTCCCCCGAGATGGGCCTGGGGGCCACTGTCGGTACCCTCGATATGGGGTACCCCCGCGCACAGGGGAAAATGCCTAAGGATCTCGCCCTTCTCCGCAGGGAGAGCTCCGAAGGCGCCACGCGTCCAGCGGGGCTGGACCTCCCTCTCCTCAGAGGAGAGCTCCGGGCCCACCACGTGGCATACAGAAGCCGGACCTCCCCCTCCGCGGGAGAGAGGTCCAGAGGTGCCGCGTGTCCAGAGAGCCCGGACCTCCCCCTCCTCAGAGAGGAGCTCCGGGCTCGCCCACGTGGCGAACAGAAGACGAACCTCCCCCTCCGCGGGGAGAGGTCCGAAGGCTCCATGTGTCCTGCGGGGCCGGCCCCCCCCTCTCTTCTGAGGAGGGCTCCGGGCCCGCCACGTGGCCAGCAGAACGGCGCTGCCTGCCCCCGAGCGATAGGCAGCGGGCGTAAAGACGCCCCATACCTTGCCCGTACAAGGTATTCAAGGCCCGCGCCTTCCCAAGACGCGGAGACGCGGAGCACGCCTCTGTCAGGTGCCGTTGCACCCAGTCGCATCACAGACTGGCGCGCAGTGTCAGAGCCTGCCAGCGAATAAACGCAGCGACAAGACATCCCATGCCGCCCCCGCCGTCATCATCCACTACGACTAGCATGCGGCATGGGCAGGGTGGCAAGATGAAGACTCAGAAGCCTTCGACCAGAGACAACTACCGGCATAACTGCAGATACGGTAGATAATAGACAATCTTCCCGGGACCACCTGTCGGGTCCCGGCTCCCCTTGTAAGCCGCCCGAGACTTGGACTATAAAAGGCTCGGGTAGGCGACGATAGCAAGGGTTCGCACCAACTCATACGCTAGCCATACACTCCCAAGCTGTAACTCACCCCAAGCTCAGGACTCCGGCCCTGAGCAGCAAGCAATACAGCGAGCTCCATAGCTCGCCGTGGACGTAGGGTTTTACGCTCCGGCGGCCTGAACCACGTAAAACTCACTGCGTCAAGCTCTTACTAACTCGTCCATCCGCGCAAGCTCTCCGCAAGGGACTAGCCCCACCGAAAAAAGAACCTCCGCGGGCTGCCCAGTGCAGGCCCGGGGGAAGTGTCGACCGAACACTTCGACAGTGTCTAACCAAACGAGCTCTCACGTTCATTTGAAATGTGTTAAGCCAAGTTTGGATTAACACCCTGTGTAAAGTTCTCATGTGTAAGAGGGAGTTTAAAATTCAGATTTGAACTCGTAACATTAAATTTGGGAAAATTCATGGTTGCCACATTCTAATTTCAGAGTGGGCTAAAAAGGAGTTAAACATGATCATTTCCAAATGTGAGCTGAATTCAAATTTGAAAGTGAACTTCACACTGTATTTGGTTTATTCAAATTTCCACCCATGTTTAAACTCCCAAAATATCAGATTGAGGGGATTCACTTGAATGAAGATCTTTTGGAGACATTTGGAGGATAAGAAGAGGAGTAAGGGGGTAGACCCGACATGTCATTGGGCTGCTTTAACTTGCTCTCAAAGACTTCCTCGGTTCGGTGTCGAACACCATCCGAGCCTCTTCAGAGCGCCACCGAGGCAGCCACCTCCAGCTTCTTGCATCGAGCTGGCGTCCTGCTCGTGGCTTCAACACCTCACGCGTGATCCTCTCACTCACCAACGGGATGCATGCGAAGGCCACCTCCTCGCTGCTTCCATCGCGCTGGCGACCAGCTCGTAGGATTGAGTAGCTCTCGGCGTGATCTTTTCCTCACAAAAACAGCAACCCCGGGCGTTATTTTTCCCTCGCACAAGAACGGAACTGAGAGCGCCGAATTTAAAATTTTGAATACAACAGAGGGTTACCTCCACAGTAATCAAATTTGATTTGTAGAAATTGCTGCGAACTTCTGAATTTGATGTATGGAGTCACTGTTGTTTGAGAGGGGAAAAAACCTCGGCGGGACCCGCAGGTCAGTGAAACTGAGACAACAATTGAGTCTTCTGTGCGAACTCGACACGGAGCCATCCACCGAGCTGCTTATGCCTTGCTCCCGAAGGCAGTCCATCCACTTCGTTGTTGATCAATACGTATCTGTGCTGCACTAGCAAAATCCTATTTTGCCTGCTCGCTAGCTCACGCACGCTAAACCGAAGGAGAAACACACAGCGCGTCTCTGCTCCTCACCCCCGATCAACCTACAGCCACTGTGGCGCCCAGCTGAACCGCCTAGGAGCTGCGCTGACCTCCACTGGACGTCATCCACCACTCCTCAGCTCGTCCCCAGCCTCCCCTCGCTGTGCCCGAGCTGTTCTTCACCGGCAAAACAGGGCCGATGTTGCACCTCGCTGCTCCTCGCCTTCCGGCCGCTCCAACGCCTCTCCCGCACGACCAACACCTCCCTAAGGTGCGCCAAGGTGTGTAGATCATGCTACTACAGTCCCCTTGCCCTTCTCCGTCGCCGGCTCACCGGAATTTGGGTTTGGGCGCCGGTACACGTGAAGAACCGAGCCAAACCAAAACTGGAAATTCGTCCAACATGCATGATCATTTGTTCTTCGGTTCAAACCATAGCATCACACCATCCTAGCGCCCTTCCACGCCAAATACCGCAGCAAACCATCCAGCACACGCCCCGGGCGACGAGAAATCGCCGGCGGCGGCAAACACAGGTCGGTCCTCCGGTGAACCCCATTTTCCAGCCGTTTGCTGCAAGGTTTGGCATGCGTTCCATGTTCCCCGATCACTGGTGATGCTTTAGGGCAACGTAGCTCGCCGGGAAAAGCTTTGGACATGCCAGAACGTGTTGATGCCGAGCTCCCGAGCCGCCCCGCCGGTGCCGACCTGTTTTCCGCCGTTTTCTTGCGGGGAAACCTTGCCCGGCAGCTGCGCCATGTTCCAAGGATCATGTTATCGATCTGTGCTGGTGTGCACGCGCATTCTCTGGCGGGAGGTTGAAGAAAGACCTGACGAGTGGGCCCCACGTTGAGTGCTCTGTAAAATTCAAACAGAAAGTTAGTGAAACTTGAAAAATCCATAACTTTGGGTAGAAAGCTCCAAAATTAGTGAGACAAATTTTGTTGGAATCCTCATGAGGAATACTTCACAGAGAAACAAATTACTTGCTATGAAAATGCCCAGAAATTTCTGTAGAATTGTTTTTATTAAATAATTCAGAGATTTATTACAGGAGCAATTATTTATGAAACAATCCCAATTTTGGGCAGCAAGTTATTTTCATAGTAACTGATCTCCAGTAAAAATTTGAGCCTCATTGGAGTTCATTTGCTAGTATAAACTGCCTTCCAAAGTTCAGCCTTTATTTGGAAATTCAAATTTAAACAGAAACTTTTCAGAACTCCTATTCAACTTCGAAAGTTCATATCTGTCTGTTGGTAGCTCCAAAAATGGTGAAACAAATTTTGTTAGAACCATGGAGACTTACCCTAATCAGATATTCCACTTTTAGCAATGTCAAAACTCCTGATTTGGGCTCAAAATTCATAGAATCCTTGTGCTTGTGGGAATTTTGGATACCACAATGTGCAATTGCATTTCTCCAAATTTTGCTCAGATCATCCTTAGAGAGTCTAGTATCCACTGTAAAAATTACAAAGCCAATTAAGGAACATAAATAGCAGTAGCTATGAATAGAAGTTCAATTTTTATAAATCCTTAATACTTATACACATATTTTGCTACATTTTATTTAGTGACCAAAGTTGAGGACGCACCGGAGCCCTTGGACGTCCTCCCACCTGAAGCTAACTTCCCATTTGACTCGCAACCAGGCAAACCTTGATTTGCGCTTCAGTACCTTTTATAAAGTTTTTCATTTGTATCACTTATGTCTAGGTTGAAATGTATGCATTAGAGTTAGGGTGACTGAAACCCCACTTGCATAGCCTTTTTAACTCCTATAAAGGGTTGGGTAATTTACAAACTCGACGAGTAAAGAATGTCATGCTAATGTTTAGGATTCCGGTAGAAGTCGAGTGGTTGGAAGCTACTCGCGAGATAGCGCTTATCACACGGAATGAGAATGGATAGAAAATGGCTTGAGTTGTGAAAATAAGACCTAGCAGGGGGGATAGGATATAGTGAGCAGAGGTCTCATGTGCATAGCCCTGTTGGTGTCGGTTGAGGACCGTCCGTGTGCGGCCCTGCTGGACAAGTATCGAACAGTACCGGATGCATACTAGCATATGGGAACCAGGAAACCGATGTAATTGGTTAACCTGGGTGTCGAGGCTTACCCAACCGTAAATAGGAGTGGGTTGAGGGTAGCAAGGTATAAATCTACCAGTGGGCACAGTCACGCTCCACGCGGGGACCTTCTGCCCGTTACGGATGGACCGGTTCGGTATTTGGGTTGCCTTTGAAAGGTTGTTGTATACAACAGAGTAGGAAGGAGTATGGAATCACGCTTCTAAAAGTAGGTGTATGTGACGTGTTATTCGGGTGTCTCCTGATTGCAATCACCGTCCCTCGCGGTTATTTGAGTACCCGCTTGTTCACTACGCTGTGACGTAGTAAGAAGTGAAATAAGGCAACTGAATATGCTGTATTGAACTATTAATGTCTTGAAACCTTGTATGCTGTAGTTATAAAGCTAATTAAGTTTATATTCCACTTTGGGCATCACCATATCTGAGGAAAGCGTTTCTTGTTTGATTGTGGACTTCCGATGTGAGGGCTGCCTAAGACTCATTAAACTGTTGCTATAAAACTGAAAGTAAGGATCAACATGTAGGCGTGTATTTATTGCAAAGTCCTGTTTCCTATCTTACATATCCTTACATATAGAGTTCCATGCCTAGGGTTGTCGGTTAAGCCTTGCTGAGCCATCGTGCTCACGGTTGCAATATTTGAGTTGTAGTCAGGTGAGAGCTATGAGGAGGGGTCCGAGGACGAGGCAGTGCGCCCGTCGGGGTACACGGCCGAGCTGTAGCCCTGCACGCCACCGTGATCTCCGGTTACTTGCTGCTAGTGTGTAGCGTCCCCGGGCTGGACGGCTGCACTTTTGTAAAGTTAGGATGAGAGGCCATCTATGTATAATACTTCCGCTGTTAATTAAGTTTTGTAAAAGAGTTCTGCTGTTTTATATCAAATAAAAGTTTGTATGTTGTTCTTAATTCTTTTCGTGTGTGCTGTTGGGTGCCGCATCGCACGACACCACCCTATGCAATCCTGGAGCGGGTGAACCACGGGGTGGTCCCCATAGGCGTGGTATCAGAGCCGCATTGGGAATAGCACGCTCGAAAAGAGCCTATTTTGAAAATTTAGAAGTAGTCGAGTGAGGATTAGTCATTAAGCTCACATAAGGTCTATGATAGTAGTAGTTACTAAGGTGGAAAAGCTAACTTATGTGTTATACATTCTGTAACGACGCTCCGATGTCAGGTAAGAGGTAAGGTACGCCACCGCAGGCGGATCAATTGCGGTAACTCGCAATACGAGTAACGGTATGGAAGGTTATACCGTGGCTTGGCACGATAGTTAATATGAGTATCTGAACCTTCTCATGGTTCTGAGAGCATATGAAAACACTGATCTCCAGCATGCTTCGGGCAAAAGTGAGAATACCCCATCGTGTGGTAAGCAACACGATAGTATGCAACTCTTGAACGTTCAATGTTCAAAGTGCCATACGCAGCGCTCGCCATCGGTGTGCCTCAATGGTCATGAGACAGTAGGTGGTATCCGTTGGGTTGATAAAATTCCCAACCGTGATGACCCGTTCGCGCTCTACTCGGGTTCCCCGTCGTGTGGTGTGGAAACACGACCATGTACCTTGAGACGTGGCTTGACTCAAGGACGATCCGTATGGCAATGATACGGACCGTATGTTTTTATTATGATATGGAACTGCCTGAAATGTTAAAACCTTTGGGTGCACCATTATTGTGTGTTCTTCTGCAGGTACATTAGCCACGTTAGTGCATGCCGTTTAGATACCGTTTGTGAGTGACGTTCTTAGTTCCACCATTTGACACGTATATGTCGGAATACCGGCTTAGGATTTTTCTTTGGTGAGAAAACGTAGTACCGAGATAAGTTATTAGTTGCATAAAAGTATATTTTCAAAGAAAAGAGTTAAAATGAAGTTTAGGATTCCATTTAGGGGTTATTAAACTCCCATATTGAACTAAGAGTCAATTGGGAGTATAGATTCAATCTCAAGAGCTTAGGAACAACCTCCCCTGTTTTCGGCAGAAATTTTGCTGAACTTAAACGGGGCATAACTTAGGATTGGTTGAACCAATGGAGGTGTGGGATACCATTCTGGAAAGGTTTGAAGTCCTCTACAACTTTTCTGTAGAGCTCCAGAACAAAATCTCTCACCAAATGGATGAAGATCACAGATGAGTAGGCACTATCCAGAAACAGGACAAACCAAAAGGCTCTCTAGAATTTTCTGTATTTCGACCACAACTTTCTGTAGAAAAATTTCTAAGAGTCAAGTAAGACATCATTGGAATGTATAGGAAATGTGCTACAATTTTGTAGTTCAGTGTTTTCCTATATTGAGGGCAGAATATGATGGAACTTTGTGAACAATACAGCCACTTGCAAAAGAGATGCTGTCAAAATTCTGCCAGAAATTCTGTTAACTTTGAACCATCATATCTTTTGATTCAGGAATGCAAATAGATCATATAAATACATTTTTGGAGAGCTTGGGAAGTTCTTTAAATTTTTTCTGTTCAACCCCAGGACAGAATCCTCTTGTAAAGAGGTGAAATTCGCAGTACAAGTGAAACTGTCCAGAGTATCAAAGTCTGTGCATAGTTTCTATACTGAATTGGATTTTGCTTATGACTTCCTGTATAAGAATTATAAAGGTGAAATCTTACAATTCTATAAATCTTGGCAATCGTGCTTCAACTTTGTAAGTATGAGTTTGGTCCATATACATTTGTAACTATATGGAAAGGTTGACCAAAGTGAGCACTTACAGGGGAGGTGCTGCTGAAATTCCTCCAGAATTTCTGTCAACTTTAGAAGCTCATAGCTTTTGATCTAGAACTTAGTTGAAGGCAAATAAATACACGTTGGAAAAATATGGAAGTCTTCTCCAATTTTTCTGTTCACTGCCATAACAGTTCAAACGTTGAATTAGGATTTAAACCATCAAACAGAAAATGGTTCAGTTTCTGTACCTTGCTGTTGTTGGACCATAACTTCAGGTATACCTAGTTATCAAAGGTTGTGTGATATAGCTCTAGAAGGCTATGGTTATGCATTACCTTCCCATAAGAATATTATGGATTAAGTTTCAATTTCCTACATTGGAAATTAAGGGGAGAGGAGTGCATCCATGTAAACCATAGCATTGATAACCCATGGGCTATACATCGAAGTATGACATTACCAAGAGACAAGAGGAAATTACATTTTTATGTAATCAAAGTTCAAGTACAAGATCCATCATTATCGAGAAAGATATAGTTTTGGCGTCTTCACCACGTACACATAAATGCACACCAGAATCACAAGACTTAAGAGAACAAGACTAGGAGCTAGAACTAGTAGCTGGTGTTTCACGCTAAACAGGTATTGTGAAGTCTCAGGAGAAAAGAGAAAGTGAAGTCACGTAAGAATAGAGATTTCCTAGGTTAAGTTATTATGGAGTATTTCCCAATGATGGTGTCAAACAGTTGACATATTCTGCTTAAACTTGGTCACCACATGAAAGTGGCATGCCTTGTTTAGCACTTTCTTGACCAAGTTATCTGTACTTGGCAAGGTTTGAGACGATTCTTAACCATGTTTGAATTATCATACTAATTCTTGCTCAGACTATAAAAAGATGATGCACCATACATATTGAAAAGCATTGAGAGATGTGCAACCTATTATGCGCAACGTCTTGTATGCACCATACATATGCACCATTTGCACCATACCATATGCATATGCATTGCACCATATAACATGTGAAATACCAAAGTGCTGAGCAAGATTGTGTACCTCTCTTCAAACCATTAAGCGGTGTCTAATGACCTTGTATTATTGATCAAGCTGTTGATTCTACCTGATTGGACAATACAAGAGAAACCAGTTACTCAACATCCCTTGTACCTAAGAAAGTTTTGAACTTTCATCTATGACTTGTTTAGCTCCGAGTGCCATAATTGTTGGAACTGAACTAATTTCTCATCGTGGGGCTTACCGATTGATTGCTCAACCTCGTGAAAATCCTTGAACACAATCTAAATTCTTGAGAGATCATATGGTGACTTTGACAACCTTGTGGTCACCATAGATAGTCGGCCTTTGCTATGTTGGTAACATAAGTGAAATTAACTTGTGGTTACTCTTATGCGCAAGCAAAGCATTCGATTTTGACTAAAGGGTTGAGATGCCGACTTGAGGTGAGATTACCGATTCATTGATAATCTCACCAAACATCTCAATTCATGTTTGGGAAGTACTACACAAAGCTTCTAAGGACTCAGTTAATCTAGACAAGTATTTGTTATCCATGTCAAGATTAGGACAGTAAAGGTTCTAGCCAATCAACCCGGTCGATATGGGTCTACAGAGTTTTATGGACTCGCCCCACCGTCAAGGGAAGCACTATGGAAAAGCTAGAAGATCGCTATATCCTTTCGGTGAGTGATCGCCATATTACCGATAACATTCCCTACTTTCCTCTTCTCGTTAGAATCTCAGGACGAGATTCTTTTAAGTGGGGAGGAATATAAAAGTCTCAAAAATGCAAATTAAATAAAGTGAATGTTGATTTCCATTCGTGTTGAAATGTATGAAAATGAGACTTAAAATAAATTTGTACATGTGAGGATGCACATGGGTGTCTAACCAAACGAGCTCTCACGTTCATTTGAAATGTGTTAAGCCAAGTTTGGATTAACACCCTGTGTAAAGTTCTCATGTGTAAGAGGGAGTTTAAAATTCAGATTTGAACTCGTAACATTAAATTCGGGAAAATTCATGGTTGCCACATTCTAATTTCAGAGTGGGCTAAAAAGGAGTTAAACATGATCATTTCCAAATGTGAGCTGAATTCAAATTTGAAAGTGAACTTCACACTGTATTTGGTTTATTCAAATTTCCGCCCATGTTTAAACTCCCAAAATATCCGATTGAGGGGATTCACTCGAATGAAGATCTTTTGGAGACATTTGGAGGATAAGAAGAGGAGTAAGGGGGTAGACCTCACATGTCATTGGACTGCTTTAACTTGCTCTCAAAGACTTCCTCGGTTCGGTGTCGAACACCATCCGAGCCTCCTCAGAGCGCCACCTAGGGCAGCCACCTCCAGCTTCTTGCATCGAGCTGGCGACCTACTCGTGGCTTCAACACCTCACGCGTGATCCTCTCACTCACCAACAAGCTGCAAGGGAAGGCCACCTCCTCGCTGCTTCCATCGTGCTGGCGACCAGCTCGTGGGATTGAGTAGCTCTCGGCGTGATCTTTTGCTCACAAAAACAGCAACCCAGCGGCATTATTTTTCCCTCGCACAAGAACGGAACCGAGAGCGCCGAATTTAAAATTTTGAATACAACAGAGGGTTAACTCCACAGTAATCAAATTTGGTTTGTAGAAATTGCTGCGAACTTCTGAATTTGATGTATGGAGCCACTGTTGTTTGAGAGGGGGAAAAACCTCGGCGGGACCCGCAGGTCAGTGGAACTGAGACAACAATTGAGTCTTCTGTGCGAACTCGACACGGAGCAAGCCACCGAGCTGCTTATGCCTTGCTCCCAAAGGCAGTCCATCCACTTCGTTGTTGATCGATACGTATCTGTGCTGCACCAGCAAAATCCTATTTTCCCTGCTCGCTAGCTCACGCACGCTAAACCGAAGGACACAGCGCGTCTCTGCTCCTCACCCCCGATCAACCTACAGCCACTGTGGCGCCCAGCTGAACCGCCTAGGAGCTGCGCCGACCTCCACTGGACGTCATCCACCACTCCTCAGCTCGTCCCCGGCCTCCCCTTGCTGTGCCCGAGCTGTTCTTCACCGGCAAAACAGAGCCGACGTTGGACCTCGCTGCTCCTCGCCTTCCGGCCGCTCCAACGCCTCTCCCGCACGACAAACACCTCCCTAAGGTGCGCCAAGGTGTGTAGATCATGATACTGCAGTCCCCTTGCCCTTCCCCATCGCCGGCTCGCCGGAATTTGGGTTTTGGCGCCGGTACATGTGAAGAACCGAGCCAAACCAAAACTGGAAATTTGTCCAACACGCATGATCATTTGTTCTTCGGTTCAAACCATAGCATCACACCATCCTAGCACCCTCCCACGCCAAATACCGCAGCAAACCATCCAGCACACGCCCCGGGCGACGAGAAATCGCCGGCGGCAGCAAAAACGGGTCGGTCCTCCGGTGAACCCTATTTTCCAGCCGTTTGCTGCAAGGTTTGGCATGCGTTCCATGTTCCCCGATCACTGGTGATGCTTTAGGGCAATGCAGCTCGCCGGGAGAATCTTCGGACACGCCAGAACGCGTTGATGCCGAGCTCACGAGCCGCCCCGCCGGTGCCGACCTGTTTTCGACCGTTTTTATGCGGGGAAACCTTGCCCGACAGCTGCGCCATGTTCCAAGGATCATGTAGGGCAAAACCGTAGCTAATTTGGTGGAGAAATGAGGGAGAACGAGCCTCGCCACGATCTGTGCTGGTGTGCACGTGCGTTCTCTGGCGGGAGGTTGAAGAAAGACCTGATGAGTGGGCCCCACGTTGAGTGCTCTGTAAAATTCAAACAGAAAGTTAGTGAAACTTGAAAAATCCATAACTTTGGGTAGAAAGCTCCAAAATTAGTGAAACAAATTTTGTTGGAATCCTCGTGAGGAGTACTTCACAGAGAAACAAATTACTTGCTATGAAAATGAACATGAATTTCTGTAGAATTGTTTTTATTAAATCCTTTAGGGATTTATTACAGGAGCAATTCTTTATGAAACATTCCCAATTTCGGGCAGCAAGTCCTTTTCATAGTAACTGATCTCCAGTAAAAATTTGAGCCTCATTGGAGTTCATTTGCTAGGCTAAACTGCCTTCTAAAGTTCAGCCTTTATTTGAAAATTCAAATTTAAACAGAAACTTTTCAGAACTCCTATCCAACTTCGAAAATTCATATCTCTCTGTTTGTAGCTCAAAAAATAGTGAAACAAATTTTGTTAGAACCATGAAGACTTACCCTAATCAGATATTCCACTTTTAGCAATGTCAAAACTCCTGATTTGGGCTCAAAATTCAGAGAAGTCTTGTGCTTGTGGGAATTTCGGAGACCACAATGTGCAATGGCATTTCTCTAAATTTTGCTCAGATCATCCTTAGAAAGTCTAGTATCCACTGTAAAAATTCCAAAGCCAATTAAGGAATATAAATAGCAGTAGCTATCAATAGAAGTTCAATTCTATAAATCCTTAATACTTATACATATATTTTGCTATATTTCATTTAGTGACCGAAGTTGAGGACGCATCGGAGCCCTTGGACGTCCTCCCACCTGAAGCTAACTTCCCGTTTGACTCGCAACCAGCCAAGCCCCGGTTTGCACTTAAGTACCTTTTATAAAGTTTTTCATTTGTATCACTTATGTCTAGGTTGAAATGTATGCATTAGAGTTAGGGTGATTGAAACCCCACTTGCATAGCCTTTTTAACTCCTATAAAGGGTTGGGTAATTTACAAACTCGACGAGTAGAGAATGCCATGCTAATATTAGGATCCCGGAAGAAGTCGAGTGGTTGGAAGCTACTCGCGAGATAGGACTTATCACACGGAATGAGAAGAGGTAGAAAATGGCTTGAGTTGTGAAAATGGGACCCAGCAGAGGGGATAGGATGCAGTGAGCAGAGGTCTCACGTGCGTAGCCCTGTTGGTGTTAGTTGAGGACCGTCCGTGTAAGACCCTGCTGGACAAGTATCGAACAGTACCGGATGCATACTGGCATATGGGAACCAAGAAACCGATATAATTGGTTAACCTGGGTACCGAGGCTTACCCAACCGTAAATAGGGGTCGGTTGAGGGTAGCAAGGTGTAAATCTGCCGGTGGGCACAGTCACGCTCCATGCGGGGACCTCCTCCCCGTTACGGATGGACCTGTTCGGCATTTGGGTTGCCTTTAAAAGGTTGTTGCATACAACAGAGTAGGAAGGGGTGTGGAATCACGCTTCTGAAAGTGGGTGTATGTGACGTGTTATCCGGGTGTCTACTGATTGCAATCACCGTCCCTCACGGTTACTTAAGTACCCGCTTGTTCACTGCGCTGTGACGTAGTAAGAAGTGAAATAAGCCAACTGAAAATGCTGTATTGAACTATTAATGTCTTGAAACCTTGTATGCTGTAGTCATAGAGCTAATTAACTTTATATTCCACTTTGGGCATCACAACATCGGAGGAAAGCGTTTCTTGTTTGATTGTGGACTTCCGATGTGAGGGCTTCCTAAGGCTCATTAAACTGTTGCTATAAAACTGAAAGTAAGGATCAACATGTAGGCGTGTCTTTATTACAAAGTCTTGTTTCCTATCTTACATATCCTTAAATACAGAGTTCCATGTCTAGGGTTGTCGGTTAAGCCTTGCTGAGCCATCATGCTCACGGTTGCAATATTTGAGTTGTAGTCAGGTGAGAGCTATGAGGAGGGGTCCGAGGACGAGGCAGTGCCCCCGTCGGGGTACACGGCCGAGCTGGAGTCCTGCACGCCGCCGTGATCTCCGGTTACTTGCTGCTAGTGTGTAGCGTCCCCGGGCTGGACGGCTGCACTTTTGCAAAGTTAGGATGAGAGACCATCTATGTATAATACTTCCACTGTTAATTAAGTTTTGTAAAAGACTTCCGCTTTTTTATATCAAATAAAAGCTTGTATGTTGTTCTTAATTCTTTTCGTGTGTGCTGTTGGGTGCCACATCGCAAGGCACCACCCTATGCAATCCTGGAGTGGGTGAACCACGGGGTGGTCCCCACAGTCATGGTCAACTACTTTCCCGTCTCCTTGACCGGCCCAGCACGGTCTTGGCTCATGAATCTCCCCCAGGGTTCCATACCCTCCTGGGGAGAGCTCTACCGGCAGTTTACTACAAACTTCGGCAGCTCCTACACCCGGCCTGGCACGGAGCTCGACCTCCATGCCATCCAACAACAACCTGGAGAGTCGCTGCGCTCCTTCATCCAGCGGTTCTCCCAGGTGCGGAACACCATCCCTCATATCCAGAATGCTTCTGTGGTTGTGGCGTTCCGACAGGGTGTAAGGGACAAGAAGATGCTCGAGAAGCTCACGACCAGAGAAGTGCGTGACGTCTCGGAGCTCTTTAGCCTGGCGGACAAGTGCGCCAGGGCAGCAGAAGGGCGCAACTGGCACTCACAGCCAGCCTCCGAAGCTGGTGGACGGCCCAGACCAAGCGCTGCTGTCCATGGGAGCGGCAGGAAGGTCAAGAAGGCCGGCGGCAAGATCATGCTGCCGACTGAAGCTCCCGTTGCTGCAGCTGCAGCACCCACCGGAGCCCGGGGGCCACGCCCCGACAAGAGGTCGCGACAGTCACCAGCCCCTAGCGGTAACCACAGCGAGCCATGTCCCGTGCACAACACCAGCAGCCACACTGCTGCTGAGTGCCAGGAAATACAGAAGCTCGCGGAGCGCTTCCGCAGGGGGAAGCAACCACGTGCGGACGCCCCTCCCTTCCGTCAGAGGGAGGGCAAGCAGAAGCTCGACGCCCACGACAGCTTTGATCACCAGATGGAGTTCCAGGAGCCCCAGCGCGCCGTGAAGGTGGTGCACAACCACGAGGACTCCAGCTCCAGCGACGACGAACACCGGAAGGTGCTCTACGTCATCTACGGTGGGTCCTCTTACCCCTCGTCTCAGAGTGCAGTCAAGACTCTGTGCCGAGCAGTGGCGTCAGTGGCTCCTGTCCCAAGCGCAGCGCCGCACCTCAAGTGGATGGGGACCCCCATCAGCTTCGACGCCACCGACTGCCCCAAGAACATGGCTGGGGCTGGGCAGCTACCGCTCTTGTTAGCCCCGACCATCGCCAACGTGAAGATGTACCATGTTCTGGTAGATGGCGGGTCCGGCCTGAACCTCATCAGTCGCGCAGCTTTCCAGAAGCTGCAAATCCCAATGGCCAAGCTCACCCCCTCGAGCCCGTTCTCAGGGGTAGGGCCGGGACAAGTTGTCCCCTACGGCAACATCAGCCTTCTGGTCACCTTCGGGGCACCGGACAGCTACCGAACAGAATACATTCTGTTCGATGTGGCGGAGATTGACCTCCCCTTGAACGCCATCATCGGCAGGCCAGCCCTGTACCGGTTCATGGCGGTAGCCCACTACGGCTAACTTGTATTGAAGATGCCTACACCAACAGGCATCCTCAAAATCCGTGGAGATCGCACTGCTGCAGTGTCAGCCTTGGAGAAGCTCCAAGCACTTGCGGCAGCCCGAGCACCAGCCCCTGGCGGTGCTGAACCGGGCCAGCTCCACCCGAGTGCGCGCCACCGTGCCTCGGCCTTACCTCCCGAGGGCTGTCCTGGCTCTGTCAACCTCTTGTCGGCCTGAGCCAATGGAGGAAGACACCCCGGGTCCCCCAGAGAGAAGCCGTGCAGGACCAGCTCCGGCACGAAGACATCGACCTCGTCGACGAGGCACAATTACAAGCAACGCTCCGCAACGCACGGTACCGGCAGGCGCTCCGGCGCTACCACCAAAGGACCGTGCGTGTCCGGGAGCTTCAAGAAGGCGACCTGGTGCCACGGCGCATACTTACTCGCGAAGGGACCGACAAAGTCTCCCCCAGCTGCGAAGGTCCCTTCCGAGTCACAAAAGCTTGCAACCCCGGGTGCGTACGCCTCTCCACCAAGGATGGGGTTCCGCTCCCAAACCCTTGGAACATGGAACATGTCGGTACCCTCGATATGGGGTACCCCTGCGCACAAGGTAAAATGCCTAAGGTACTCGTCCTTCTCCGCCGGGAGAGCTCCAAAGGCGCCACGCGTCCGGCGGGGCCGGACCTCCCTCTCCTCAGAGGAGAGCTCCGGGCCCGCCACGTGGCATACAGAAGCCGGACCTCCCCCTCCGTGGGAGAGAGGTCCGAAGACGCCACGCGTCCAGCGGGGCCGGACCTCCCTCTCCGCAGAGGAGAGCTCTGGGCCCGCCACGTGGCATACAGAAGCTGGACCTCCCCCTCCGCGGGGAGAGGTCCGGAGGCTCCACGTGCCCCGCAGGCCGGACCCTTCTCGCCTCAGAGAAGGGCTCCGGACCCGCCACGTGGCCAGAAGAACGGTGCTGCCTGCCCACGAGCGGTAGGCAGTGGGCGTAAACGCGCCCCACACCTTGCCCGTACAAGGTATTCAAGGCCCGCGTCTTCCCAAGACGCGGAAACGCGGAGCACGCGTCTGTCAGGTGCCGTTGCGCCCAGTCGCATCACAGACTGGCGCGCGGTGTCAGAACCTGCCAGCCAATAAACGCCGCGACAAGACATCCCATGCCGCCTGCGCCGTCATCAACCACTACGACTAGCGTGCGGCATGGGCAGGGCGGCAAGATGAAGACTCAGAAGCCTTCAACCAGAGGCAGCGACCGGCATAACTGCAGAATACGGTAGATATCAGTCAATCTCCCCGGGACCACCTGTCGGGTCCCGGCCGCCCTTGTAAGCCATCCGAGTCTTGGACTATAAAAGGCTCGGGTAGACGACGTTAGCAGGGGTCCGGACTCTAGCCATCCGCACCCCTGGGTTCGCATTCTGCAACTCATACGCTAGCCATACACTCTCAAGCTGTAACACACCCCCAAGCTCAGGCCCCCGGCCCTGAGCAGCAAGCAATACAGCGAGCTCCATAGCTCGCCGTGGACGTAGGGTTTTACGCTCCGGCGGCCTGAACCACGTAAAACTCCCCGTGTCAAGCTCTCACTAACTCGTCCATCCGCGCAAGCTCTCCGCTAGGAACTAGCCCCTCCGAAAAAAGAACCTCCGCGGGCTACCCAGTGCAGGCCCGGGGGAAGTGTCGATCGCACACTTCGACATTTGGCGCGCCAGGTAGGGGGCTTTTCCCCTAGCGCGACGAGTTACCGCCGACGAAGATGACCAAGCTTCCTTCAGCAGCAAACTCTCCCCCTCCGCGTTCGCGGCAAACCGTGACCAGGGGAGAGTACATGATGACACACTCAGGACGGAGTGTGTCAGGGCAAGCTGGGAGCCAGCAACCGGCTCTGGCAGCACCGACCCCGGCAATGCAGGCTCCAACCAGCGTCAGGTCTTCAGTAGCGCTGGGCGTACCCGGCGGGGGTGCGCCAGCCGCAGCAAGAGCGCTACTGCACAATCTGCCTGCTGGGGACGCGCCTCAGGCAGCGACCCAGCAGTGGATTCGAGAGATAGACCGTCTCGTCGTTGCCGCCGCAAACCCTCGACTTCGGCGGGGACGACGCTCCGGCCAACCGGCCGTGCCGCTGACGCGCACGCCAATGGTTGGCGAGCAGACGGCGGACTCCGGCTCCACCAGGCTTCCGTCGACGGACCTGGGGGCAGAGCCGGAGCGATGCCACTTGGGCCAAGATGCCCGAGTGTTCTTCGAGCGACGTCGAGAAAGGCGTCGCAACTAAGAGGCTGGCGACATTATGACGTCGGCCTCGACCCAGCCTGAAGGGCAGATCTTCGCCACGCGAGCTCTGCCCCAGGCATACGCCGTGCAGCATATGCCACAACCATATGCCCCGCAAACGGCGTCCCCGGTCTATGGAGCAGCCTTGCCCATAACGGGGCACACTGTGCCAGCGGCGAACCAAGCGTTCGCGGCACCAATACCTGCACTGGGAGCCAGCAACCGGCTCTGGCAGTGCCGACCCCGGCAATGCAGGCTCCGACCAGTGTCAGGTCTTCAGTAGCGCTGGGCGTACCCGGCGGGGGTGCGCTAGCCGCAGCAAGAGCGCTGCTACTCAATCTGCCTGCTGGGGACGCGCCTCAGGCAGCGACCCAACAGCGGATTCGCGAGGTAGACCGTTTCGTCATCGCCGCCACAAACCCTCAACTTCGGCGGGGACAACGCTCCGGCCAACCGGCCGTGTCGCTGATGCGCACGCCAATGGTTGGTGAGCACACGGCAGATTCCAGCTACACCAGGCTCCGGTTTTGGCCGCACCTGCCCGAAAAGTTCGACAGCAGCGTCAACCCGGCGGAGTTCCTTCAGGTCTACTCCACCGCCGTACTTGCCGCAGGAGGGGATGAGGCCGTCATGGCCAACTACTTCCCCGACGCCTTGACCGGCCCGACCCGGTCTTGGCTCATGAACCTCCCTCGGGGTTCCATAACTTCCTGGGGAGAGCTCTGCCGGCAGTTCATCGCCAACTTCGGCAGCTCCTACAACCGTCCCGGCACGGAGCTTGACCTCCAAGCCATCAAGTAACAACCTGGGGAGTCGCTGCGCTCCTTCATCCAGTGGTTCTCCCAGGTATGCAACACCATCCCGCATATTCAAAGTGCTTCTATGGTGGTGGCACTTCGACAGTGTCCGAGACGAGAAGATGCTTGAGAAGCTTGCGACCAAAGAGGTCTGCGATGCCTCTGAGCACTTCAGCCTGGTGGACAAGTGCGCCAGAGCAGCCGGTGGGCGGAGCTGGCACTCACTGCCAGCTTCCGAAGCCGAAAGACAACCCGAAGATGGCGGAGTTCAAGCTGAGCTCCCGACCACGTCAGACAGCCAAGAGCCAAGCACTGGCTGACTTCGTGGCTGAGTGGACGCCAACGAAGGCTGACCCAGGGGGCCGCGAAGACGGTGAACCAAAGCACCGAGCTCCGGTCTTCACCGGGCCTCACTGGACGCTCTTCTTCAACGGCTCCTCGCGAAAGCAGGGGGCCGGTGCCGGCATACTGCTTCTCATGCCATCGGGGGAGCAGTCTGGGTACATGGTGCGTTTCAATTCCAAGGCAACCAACAACTTGGCAGAGTATGAAGCACTCATCTTTGGCCTAAAAGACAGTCCTGTCTTTGGGCGCTCGCTAGTTATTGGCACAGGGCGACTCCCAGCTAGTTATCAAACAAGTTAAGGGTGAATGCCCCTGCAATGACCCACAGCTAACTGCTTATCTGCTTCACGTGCAGATATTGGAGAAAGAATTCCTCGCCTTGGACCTGCGCCATGAACCGCGCGCTGGCACGGCCGCAGCCGACAACTTCTCAATGAAGACCTCCATCGGAGCCCCCGTGCACGAAGGAGTCTTCGAGAGGACGTTGCTGCGGTCCACAGCCCGGCCCGCCGAGCCGGGCGAAGGGGGCTGAACTGACGCCATGAAGCTAGGCAGTCCCGGCGGCCCTGGATGCCGCCAAAGGATCGTAAGAGTCGCTGAGGACTCCGTACAACCCAGCGCTCGAGATCCAGAAGCTCAAGTAGTCCCGATGCATGGACCACGGAGGTCCGGGACTCCTTGAAGGACATCCTTCCTGATGAACGTGCATCCGCTGAACGGGTGGTGTGGACGGCTAAGTGCTACGCGCTGGTATCTTTACTGGCGTGGCGCCTCGACATCCTATTGCGGTGCATAACCCAGGAGGAAGGCTGCGACTAGCTCGCAGTAGTCCAAGGAGGCGAGTGCAGGGAACGCTCATCGTCCCACGCGTTAGTCAGATAAGCCACCCGGCATGGCTCCTACTGACCGAGAGCCACCTGGACGCCGTCAAACTGGTTAGGGATGCAATGCGTGCCAAGTCCATGCCAAGCAGACCCACACAACCGGTGCAGACGCGCACTCAGAGCCGTCGGGGGATACCGGCTCCTCCATGTCGAGGGCCAGCCGGACTTCCCAGGGCCGGGTCACGGGAACTACCCTTCCACATGGTATGCAGGGCCGAAGCCATGCTTCCCCCTGATATAGCCATGGGGGCCCCCCCGTGTCCGGCGTACGACGAAGCCACGCATGACCCGCTCTGCGTGAAGACAGGCGCTCCGACGCCACCCCAGTAAGTTCACCATGCTTACTTAGGTGTTTATTTAAATTACGCATTAATTTATATGAACGCCTCCCCACGCTCTAGACAGTGTGCGTCCATTGTACACTCGGTTCCTCTTTCCTGCTCTCATGCATAGTCGATATTTGCCGTCCTGCCGAAGGCGGTAGTGCTTGGGGTACCTGCCAGAGGCCCGGTGGCCTTTTGGATCTCCCTCTATAAGGGTACTGCACCATCAGTTGGTCTCCTCCGAGAAAAGACCTACGCTAGAACGGGAGGTCAGGAGACTTGCTTTGCCCGGTCTTGCACCAAAAGCATGCGCACTCTGCCTCCCGGCGCTACGGTCTGAGTACCAGGGGGCCGGGCGGTTACACCCTGACTGGGGCTGGGGCCAGACCTCCGGGACCAAGTGCACTGGATTACCTAAGCCCCGTATTCCAGCCTGGGACAGTAAGCCAAATGAGACTAAGGGATAGGAAAGGGGGGACCACTGAGCAGTTCCGGACCTCCGCCCCCACAGCTGGGCCGAGCTCCGAGGCCAGCCCTTGCCCTCCTTTCAGAGGCGAGCGCTGATGCCGGACCTCACGCCCTTCGCTGGCCTGAGCTCCGATGACTTCCGGACTCCGCCCCCACAGCTGGGCCGAGCTCCGAGGCCAGCCCTCGCCCTCCTTTCAGAAGTGAGCGCTGATGCCGGACCTCACGCCCTTCGCTGGCCTGAGCTCCGATGACTTCCGGACCTCCGCCCCCACAGCCGGGCCGAGCTCCGATGTCAGGCTTCACCCTCTCCTAAGAGGCTGAACATCGAAGCCGTCAAGACCCTGCCAGCACAGGGAGTACTCAAGACAAGAAAGTGCGCGGATCAGAAGAGACGAAGGTCTCACCTCGGGCTCGCTATCTCCCCCGAGATGGGCCCGGGGGCCACTGTCGGTACCCTCGATATGGGGTACCCCCGCGCACAAGGTAAAATGCCTAAGGTACTCGCCCTTCTCCGCTGGGAGAGCTCCGAAGGCGCCACGCGTCCGGCGGGGCCGGACCTCCCTCTCCTCAGAGGAGAGCTCCGGGCCCGCCACGTGGCATACAGAAGCCGGACCTCCCCCTCCGTGGGAGAGAGGTTCGAAGACACCACGCGTCCAGCGGGGCCGGACCTCCCTCTCCGCAGAGGAGAGCTCCGGGCCCGCCACGTGGCATACAGAAGTTGGACCTCCCCCTCCGTGGGGAGAGGTCCGGAGGCTCCACGTGCCCCGCAGGCCGGACCCTTCTCGCCTCAGAGAAGGGCTCCGGACCCGCCACGTGGCCAGAAGAACGGTGCTGCCTGCCCACGAGCGGTAGGCAGCGGGCATAAAGGCGCCCCACACCTTGCCCGTACAAGGTATTCAAGGCCCGCGTCTTCCCAAGACGCGGAAACGCGGAGCACGCGTCTGTCAGGTGCCGTTGCGCCCAGTTGCATCACAGACTGGCACGCGGTGTCAGAACCTGCCAGCCAATAAACGCCACGACAAGACATCCCATGCCGCCTGCGCCGTCATCAACCACTACGACTAGCGTGCGGCATGGGCAGGGCGGCAAGATGAAGACTCAGAAGCCTTCAACCAGAGGCAGCGACCGGCATAACTGCAGAATACGGTAGATATCAGTCAATCTCCCCGGGACCACCTGTCGGGTCCCGGCCCCCCTTGTAAGCCATCCGAGTCTTTGACTATAAAAGGCTCGGGTAGGCGACGTTAGCAGGGGTCCGGACTCTAGCCATCCGCACCCCTGGGTTCGCATTCTGCAACTCATACGCTAGCCATACACTCTCAAGCTGTAACACACCCCCAAGCTCAGGCCCCCGGCCCTGAGCAGCAAGCAATACAGCGAGCTCCATAGCTCGCCGTGGACGTAGGGTTTTACGCTCCAGCGGCCTGAACCACGTAAAACTCCCCGTGTCAAGCTCTCACTAACTCGTCCATCCGCGCAAGCTCTCCGCTAGGAACTAGCCCCTCCGAAAAAAGAACCTCCGCGGGCTGCCCAGTGCAGGCCCGGGGGAAGTGTCGATCGCACACTTCGACAGAACACCTCCGTAAGTTCTATTCCTAGAGTATTGGTAGCATAGGTCTTTTTTTCTGTAATAGATCCCATAGAGTATAGGAACAGCGCTCGGAGCAACTAAGCCCCAGGGGACGGTCCAGGACTACGTCCAGCTTGGCCTGGTTCCGACCCTAAGCGCGTAGGATCTTGCTTCCCCTCATAATAGGGTGGTCGTTGCCTTCATGTTTAGCCTGCCTTCCTCCTATGGGCATTTATATCGAAAGAATCATGTTCTACCACGCTCTTACTTATGTGTTCATTTAAATTACGCATTAATTTTTACGATCGCGCTTTTTCTGTGTATGCTCACCGTACACTTAGCTCTCCTTTCCCACTCTCATCCCTAGTCGGCATTTGCTATCCTACCGAAGACAGTCGCGCTTGAGGTACCTGCCGATGGCCAGGGGGCCTCTCGGGCCTCCCCTAGTCAGGTGCTGCGATGCCAGTTGGTCACCTCCAGGAAAAGCCTGCGCTGTGCATGAGGGGTCCGGGGTGCGTAGCCTGCTTTGCCTGGTTCCGACCCAAAGCGTGCGCGCCCTGCCCTTCGGAGGTCCAGGGGAGTACAGCCTGCTTTGCCTGGTTCCATACTGAAAGCCTGTGCACTCTGTCTCCCCAGCGTTACGGTCCAGTACTAGGGGCCGGACGGTCGTACCCTGACCTCGGAGGGAGCCGGACCCCCGGCGCCGGGCGCACTGAATTGCCCAAGCCCCGTATACCAGATCAGGACCGTAAGCCAAATAAGACTATGAGATAGGGAGGGGAGAGCTCCCGAGGAGAATTACGGTTCCCTTACTTGTGTGCAGGACCTCCTGGCCTTAGCTCCCCTGTAGGAGTATGGTAGATGTGCCCAATCCATTGGCCACACCTACCAGGGGGCCACTATGGGGACCGCGCGAAGAAAGACCGGAGCTCCTGACTACTCCAACGCAAGACCGGAGAACCCGGACCTCGCCCCCTTCGCAGGGGCGGGTTCCGAAGGCCCCACGTGTCCGGCGGGGCCGGGGCCCCCCTCTCCTCAGAGGATAGCTCCGGGCCCGCCACGTGGCCGGCAGAGCCGGACCTCGCCCCCTCCGCAGGGTCGGGCTCCGAAGGATCCACGTGTCCAGCGGGGCCGGACCACCCTCTCCTCAGAGGAGCTCCGGGCCCGCCACATGGCCAGCAGATCCGGACCACCCCCGTCCTCACGGGGGGAGCTCCGAAGACCCCTCGGGCCCTTATCACAACAAGGACCCGAGGAAGGTGTCTGTGCAAAACTTCAAGATCGGTGAAGACCTTCTAAAGCCCTTGCGGAGCTAAGGACTCGGGCGGGCCAAGCCATGAAGAAGATAGAAGAACACAGACGCAAAAAAAAACAAGAGTCTTTTCATTCATCAAAGCTCCATGAGCTGGACTACAGACTCAACAAAGACAACAAAGAAAGTTACAAGGCCTTCTGGCTGCGGGAGCGAGTGCCTAGGAGTCCCCGGACTCCCGCCGGAACCTGGAGGCTACAAGGGTGTCCGCGTCCCCGACTTCGACCCTGGCGGCTTCCTCCCGCTCGGTGACGGGGCCCAGTCTTACAGGCTCCAGAGAGAGGGAGGGATCCCGGCTCCGGAAGCACGCCAGCACGTGCATGGCGACCTCCATCGCAAGGCCCCGTCCCTCTGACTCAAGCTCGCCGGCGATCACGACTTCGAGTCTGTCCAGCTTGGCGCCGATGGACTCGAGTGCCGGGATCGCCTCAGCCACCTCCTGCGACGGAGCCCACGTCCTCACGGGGCTGAAGCCGAGGGGTACCAGGGCGTACCCTGCCTGGCCGACGAAGTTCTGGACTGCCCGGGCCTCGACAGGCCGCGAAGCCTGGAGTTTCTCCACCTCTTGGCGGGCGGCCAGCAAGGCGTCGAGCCCCTCCTCGGAGAATCTCTTCTCCTTGGCTGCCAGAGAGCCCTCCCGAAGCTGGAGATCCTGGGTGAGCCGCTCCAACTCCGATGCCCAAAAGTCAGCCGCCAGCTCACAATCCAGCACCGCCTGGCGTTCCTGGGAGACCTGCTCCTCCCTCTCGGCCAGAGCTGCCTCCTGAAGCTCCAGTTCTCCGGCCCGGGCCTTCAAGCCGCCCTCACCGGCCTCCAGCTTCTCGGCGACCTTCTTCTCTTCGGTCGCCGCGGCACGCTCCCGATCCGCAACGGCACACTCACGACGCGCCAGCTGCAGCCGCAGCTCCTCCAGAGCATCGGGTGTGCCTGGGCCCTGGCATGAGCCTCGCGGGTCTCCTGGTGGAGCTGCCAGGTCTCGGAGTCCAGGCGGTCGACGACCCTCTTCTGAAGGTCAAGGAGCGCCTCCATGTCATCGAGCCTCGACCATCTCGAGTCGAGCCCCACCCTAACCTCCTGAGTCCGCTGCTTCAGGAGGTGCCCCCAACTGAGGAGGCGGTTCCTCTCCCCTGCCATCACCTCTCGCTGTCGCTCCTGGGCGGCCTGGACCTGCCGGACGCTCACCTGGGCAAGTTCCAAGGCATCCGACAGGGGCAGTGGGGCGGCAGAGGTCGAAGCCGCACCCCCGACCTCCTCCATCACGTCGCCGTCCGGTGGAGGAGATGCCGGCATCTCGACGACCGGGATGAGGCGCAGATCTGGGGAAGCCGGAGGGCCTGCAGCTGCTCCTCCCGTCTCGGCACCGGAGGGTCGGATGCCACCAGCTGGCTCCACTGAGCCCTCGACAACCGCCGGCTTCCGGGCTGGCGAAGGGGGACGAACGGATGCTGCCGCCACCACAGAGTTGATTCCGCCGCCGCAGAAGAAGCCTGTGATGACTTGGGGGCCGGTGAAGCCGCCACAGCTTCCGGACGCTACGGTGCAGATCCTCCGCTAGCCGGAGATGGCCGAGGAACAGAGTTGTTCCCGGCACCTGATGAGTCCCTGCAAGCATGGGAAGCTCTCAGGTTAAGGAAAGAAGAAAAGAATGCAAGTTCTAGGACCCGGTAAGAGCAACACATACAGAGGGACGCGAGCGCTCCAACAGGCACGGAACCCCGGCTTCTGAACCGGGGCAGGTCCGCCAGAGCCTGCCGTTACCACCGGGGCCTGCCCCGCAGGCACCCGGACCGGCGGAATAGGGGGTGCTCCCGGAGCCCCCTAGGAGGCGGAGCAGTAGGGCCCCCCGCCGGCGCCTCTAGCACTGCTCGCCGATCCAGCTCCTGAGGCCCGGGGCACTTGCACCTCCAATGAGTCCCAGCGCTGCTCCTTCCGGCGCAACCCTCTGCCGAGCCTGCAGACGGGACGCTCACTGGCCAGGGCGCCTGAGCCCTCGGCTCGCCCCTGGGCATCGCAGCACCGGCGTCCCCCCTCGGAGCTCCTCCGCCTGAGGGAGGAGGGCGGGACGCCCGAGGCCCCTCGGACCACCGCTGTTCGAGAGGAGTCCCGTCGGAATGGAAGGCCCGAGGCCTCTTGGGATCGCCGCCCGACAAACTGACACCTCCAGAAGGAGGAGGCGAAGGGACCCCGGTCTCCTGGCTTGGCGCGAACGACGCCGTCGGAGGGGATCGGGCACGTTTCTTCTCTGGCAAACCGGAGGCCAGCTCCCTGCCCCTCCCACTGTCGGTGTTCCGAGCTCCGTCGGCCTTCGGAGGCAGGTTGGAAGCCATGGGCGACGGAGGCATAAGACTTGGAAGATGGAAACACAGGAGCTCGAAGAAACAAGGAGGGCTCAGGCGTGGGGAAGTGCGAAGGGAAGCCTGTGATGCAGATAAGATCCCCTTTTAAACTCCCCATATGCGATTCAAAACGATTCGAAACTCTTCGAATACGCTGCTTGGGATAACCGCTTCAGCTCCAAGCCCTGAAGTCGATGACAAGTAGGCCCAGGCCATCCTGCGGAAGCGGTGGACCAGACATTCAGCCCCCCAGGCGGAGAACCCGGCGGTTCCTGACAAGGGGCTGCGACGTGCGATGCGACGTGCAGTAGTGGCAGCCTTGGGAAGCGCCGTAGTAAAAGCAGCCATCAAGCAGGGCTCACGCCCCCACGATCCCACGACTGTTCGTGCTCCAGCAACGGTCAAAGCGGGTCTTCGAGAAGGTGCACCAAGTAGAAGAGACGGGGGCCCCACCTCAGGCTCGTTATCTCCCCCAAGATGGGCCCGGGGGCCACTATCGGTACCCTCAATATGGGGTACCCCCGCGCACAGGGGAAATCGCCTAAGGACTTTGCCCCTTCCGCAGGGGCAAACTCCAAAAGCCCCACGTGTCCCGCGGGGCCGGACCTCCCTCTCCTCAGAGGAGAGCTCCGGGCCCACCACGTGGCCGGCAGAGCCGGACCTTCCTTCTCCGCAGGGAGAGCTCCGAAGGCTCCACGTGTCCAGTGGGACCGGACCTCCCTCTCCTCAGAGGAGAGCTCTGGGCCCGCCACGTGGCCAGCAGAGCTGGACCTCCCTTCTCTGCAGGGAGAGCTCCGAAGGCTCCACGTGTCCAGCGGGGCCGGACCTCCCTCTCCTCAAAGGAGAGCTCCGGGCTCGCCACGTGGCGGCAGAGCTGGACCTCCCTTCTCCGTACGGAGAGCTCCGAAGGCTCCACGTGTCCAGCGGGGCTGGACCTCCCTCTCCTCAGAGGAGAGCCCCGGGCCTGCCACGTGGCCAGCAGAGCCGGACCTCCCCCCTCCGTGGGGAGAGCTCCGAAGGCTCCACGTGTCCAGCGGGGCCGGACCTCCCTCTCCTCAGAGGAGAGCTCCGGGCCCGTCACGTGGCCGCAGAGCAGCGCTACCTGCCCCCGCGCGGTAGGCAGCAAGAGTAAAGACACGCCATACCTTGTCCGTACAAGGTATTTAAGACCCGCGCCTTCCCACGACGCGGAGACACGGAGCACGCTGCTGTCAGGTGCCGTTGTGCCCAGTCGCATCGCAGTGAAGACTGGCACGCCACGTCAGAAGCTCTACACCAATAAACACAGTGACAAGACATCCCCTGCCGCCCCTGCCGTCATCAACCACTACGCCTAGCTTGCGGCGTGGGCAGGGCGGCAAAACGAAGACTCAGAAGCCCTCGCCAGAGACAACTACCGGCATAACTGCAGGATACGGTAGATGGCAGGCAATCTCCCTGGGACCACCTGTCAGGTCCCGAGCCCACTTTGTAAGCCACCCGAGCCTTGGACTATAAAAGGCTCGGGTAGGCAACGTTACAAAGGGTTCGCTCTCACGCAAATTAGCACCCTGATTCAGCATTCTAGCACTCAACTCATCCTCAAGCAATACAACGAGCACCTCTGCTCACCGTGGACGTAGGGTTTTACGCTCTGGCGGTTTGAACCACGTAAAAAACCCCTGTGTTGTTTCCTTCATCCAACCACGCTTAAGCTCTCCGTGGGGGACTAGCCCCTCCGAGAAAGAACCTCCGCAGGCTGACCGGTGCAGGCCCGGGGGAAGTGTTGACAGCTACACTTCGACAGAAGTCCAATCAGATTAGAACTCTTCTCTTCCTGATTATAAATAGAACCCGAAACAACCCCTTGGTCGTAAATAGATCGCCGGAAGAGAGCCCCAACGATCTGTCTTGCTAGGAGAAGGACCCCGAGACCAAGAAGAACGTAAGGTAGGTCTCCAATACCACCTTACGACATCATTGCATTTTCTTTGCATCTGTTCTTCGATTCCTTTCGAACAGAAGCTTTTTCGTGGACAGATCATGTGTTGATCGGTTTGATCTAAAGTCAAGATCATCGCCACGTCCACAATTGATCTTTACACCTCTGTTCACTGTAAAAACCATGCAAGACATGCAAGAACACGTATAAACTAAACTGCATAATAGGATTAACATGCATATGTATCATTGCATCTTAAGATAGAGTTTGTGCATGATGATTGATTGCTGTGAATCTTGTATGAGTGTGATCGCATATAGAAGGACAAGCTCAAGGAGCTGTCAACGACGAGCTGCAACAACAAGGTTTCGAGATCCAAGAGCAACCGGAACCGCAAGAACAAGGCAAGTGCCCCTTGACCATTTTGATCCTATATTTTGGAAAACTGTTTTGTTTGCGAAAAGGTGTGTGTGCTTGACTCAATATGATGGGAAACCCTTTTATAGGAGTTTATTAGTTTTGTCAAACCGTCCTTGTCACTGGGAAAGTTAATGAGTCGGGTATGGTTTTTGCTTTTATGCTTCGCTGAGTTCACGGGATTATAGGAAGCGAAATAGATGTGTCTAGCTAACTGCACTCGTAAGAATGATGAGAAAGTGATATTATTAATGAACATGGATCGGAGGGAGATCTAGGCAAGCCTGGGTTTGTGAATGAGATAGCATGAGATGATGGTTACTTGCCGTAGATCTAAGGACCGGTTCATGCAAGTCATGCCACGATAACAGTGCCACCACAAGGCCAAGTATGGGTGCGGCTTAGCCGAGTAATTAGGTAAGTTGCTAGATTGTTATGGACCGTAGAAGGCGCGGGGAATGTGAGTCGAGTGAGTACTTCCCTGGGAACTGCATGGCACAAGAGGGGGCCCGTGGGTGGGAGAACTGGAGATTCTAGCCTGCCGGTGAAACTTTAGTGAGTCCATACATCTAGTAACCCCTTTGTAAAGGCTATTTTGTGATCTCTTGGCCATACACCGACGGTTGTGTACTGGTATAATGGAGGTTCTGCAGTCGCCGACAGATGACGAAATCATAAACTTGTGGGTAAAGAGGTACAAACTCTGCAGAGTCTTAAACTATCATGATAGCCGAGTTTAAGGTCACGAGCGCCTGGACAACTCACATGATTAGTTGGGATGGTTTATGGTTTTGGATGGTTTGGTTTTGGTATGGTTTGGTTATGGTTTGGTTTTTTTGGACTGTTGAGTCCGGGTGATAAAATTGGTTGCATGACTGTTGAGTCATGGCAACGAGATTGGTCTCGGTGTGAGAAGAAATTGAATGGTAGCGAATACGAGATGATATTCGTGAGATGGTAGTGAATACGAGATAGTATTCGTGAGATGGTAGCGAATACGAGAAGGTATTCGTGAGCAATGTCTGGTTGAGACATGGAAAGTGATGAAACATAATGGAGGTATGTTGGTATTTTAATACATATTGGGATTACATTCACTTAAAGTTAAGTTGCTTTTTTATCGTGTTTTGAGAACTAAAGTTTGCTTTCTGCAATGAGCTTTTTTATACCTTCCTTGTTGTGAGCTACATATCATATTTTCCCGCACTTGCTGAGTACATCATTATACTCAAACTTACATTATTACCTCATCATCAGCAACAGGAGAGGAGTACTATGAAGATCACGTGGAGGATTAGGCGTGTAATCTGTCCTCAACCTTGTCTGTGGGGATGGAGTAGAGATGGAGCCACTGCTGCTGCTTAGATTGCTTCCGCACTAGAATAAAGACTTCCGCTGCAAGATTTAGACTGCTGCTGCTTAGATAAGACTTCCGCTGTTAGCATGAGTCCAAGACTTATGAGACTTTGTAATAAACCCTGTTATTCATGGTAATATATATTCTGAATTTAGTTTGTGGAACATATGTATATGTGTGATGAACATGCTGGGCACACATATGCATCAGTTCTCGATTCCGTGGTTTTTTCACAGAATTGAGGGCGTCACAGATTGGTATCAGAGCCACGGGTTGACTGTAGGTTACACGCCTAGATAGAGAACACAAATTGGTATCAACCTATCACGGGTTGATCGTAGATCACACAGCCAAGATAGGTCACAGATTGATATAAAAGCTGCCATACCTAGTCACAGATTGGTACAATCCACAGATTAGTATCAAGCTACCACGGTTGACTGTAGGACACAAACTTAGAATGATCACAGATTGGTAGCTGCCACGCTGACTGAAGGACGCACCCCTAGTAACAGATTAGTAATGGAAGCCACGCTGACCATAGGATGAAAGCCTAGGATGTATAGATTGGCATTGGAACCACCTTGACATAGGATGCATGCCTAGGAGAAGCCATAGTTGGATCACAGATTGGTATCACCTCAAACCACTTTGACATAGGGTGAAGTCACAGATTGGTATTCACACTAAACCACATAGGACTCCCATTGAATAAGCCTTGAATAGGAATTGTGTGAGCCTTTGTGATGATTGTTTGTGCTTGTGTGCTTAGTGTGAGTTGTGAGACGTCTCAAGCGTTGTCCATATCCACACATAAGTAGAAAGAGGTGTGAGATGCCTCGACACTTGATTCACATCATCATATGGGCTGATATATATACAGTCCATCCACCTTGATGCATATAGTTTGGGAGGGATCCATCTAAACTTCTAACCTCCATTCTATTCCATTCTCTCTCACAGATGGTGAGAGGAAACGTCAGCCGCTAAGGAAGGAACGTCCGTGGCAACCAAGAGGATGGCCACGATGAAGTTCCTGTTAACCCGGGAGATGGTGAAAACAACCTGGAATAGTTGATGGCCATACAGAATCATCTTATGTAGACCATGATCCAAACTTTGGGTCAGCTGGAGGCCAACAATAACAACCCTGTCCTGACACCACCACCACCACCGCCACACTTGCCGGCTCATAACAGGCTGGGAGAGTTCATGAGGACTCGACCGCCTACCTTTGCTCAAGCTAATGACCCCATGGAGGCTGACGATTGGTTGAAGTCCATGGAGAAGAAGCTTGCCATCGTCCAGTGCAATGACCGAGAGAAGGTTCTCTTCGCATCGCACCAACTCGTGAGAGCAGCCACTGACTGGTGGGATGTCCTATATAATGCTCATGTTGACCCGGAGACTATTACTTAGACTGAGTTCAGGGAGAGTTTCCGATCTTATTACATCTCTGCTGGTGTAATGGTGCTTAAGAGGCAAGAGTTTGAGGGTCTCCGCCAAGGACAGAAGAGCGTAAATGAGTACCTTAACAAGTTCACGCAGCTGTCACGGTACGCCCCTGAAGATGTCAACTCGGACCAATGGAAGCAGTACTATTCATGAGAGGGCTGAACAATGAGATCCAGATTCAGCTCCTCAACAATGACTACGCGAGCTTCTAGAAGCTGGTTGACAAGGCTATAGTGGTTGAAAGCATGATCCGAGAGATCGAGCGAGAGGGCAAGAGGAAGATGCCATACAAGCCGTGAGGGAGCAATGTACGACCTCGGTACATGTCCCCAGCTGCACCGCAGTATGGATTTAACGCTCCTGCATACCACCCTAATCAGCCACCACAGCAACGACCCGTTGCACAAGCACCTCGTGTGCCTTTGCCTCCAGCGCCCCGACCCAACATGGGCGCTCCTGCTCAAAACCCCCGCCCCAACATACCTGCTGCCGTGGGCAATAGGGCATGCTTTGCATGCGGAGAACCAGGACACTTTGTGAGCCAGTGGCCGAGGAGAGGTCCTGGACAGCAAGGCAACATGCCCAAGCAGAACCCACGGCCGAACGGAGGAGCTAATCAAGGGAACCGTGGACAGCATAACTACGCTCGCGGCAACGTGAACTATGTTTCTACTGAGGAAGCGCAACAGGCTAAGGACGTCGTGATTGGTATGTTCCTTGCCAACTCCAACCCAGCCACCATTCTATTTGATTCTGGAGCATCACATTCCTTCATATCATCCAAGTATATTGCCAAGCATAATCTACCTATATCACACTTGAAATATACTATGTTGGTTAATTCTCTCGGTGGAGAGATAAGGACTAATATAGTATGTCCGAAAGTAAACCTTAAGATAAGGGGGGTAGACTTCCTTGCCAACCTCATTATCTTGGATTCCGAAGGGCTCGACATAATACTCAGAATGGATTGGTTAAGTAAGCACAACGGAGTAATCCAATGTGCTGAGAGGAGCGTGCAGTTGACAAACGAGCACGGTACCGGTATTGAGTTTGAGTCAGCCCAACCGGCAACCGAGAAGGCAACGTTGAACCACATCGAAGAAGCACCCTTGGACAGCATTCCGGTGGTTCAAGAGTTTTCAGACGTGTTCCCGGAAGAACTTCTTGGTATGCCACCTGACCGGGATATCAAATTTTCCATTGACCTAGTACCCGGAACCGCACCTATAGCAAAGAGACCATATAGGATGCCCTTCAATGAACTAGTGGAGCTCAAGAAACAAATCTAGGAGCAGCAAGAGAAGTGTTTTATACGTCCAAGCTGGTCACCATGGGGAGCCCCCGTGCTCCATATAGGATGCCCGTCAATGAACTAGTGGAGCTCAAGAAACAAATCCAGGAGCAGCAAGAGAAGGGTTTTATACGTCCAAGATCATCACCATGGGGAGCCCCCGTGCTCTTCGTAGGCAAGAAGGATGGAACCTAAAGGGTGTGCGTGGACTATAGGTCTCTCAATGAGGTGACGATCAAGAACAAGTACCCTCTACCCCGTATAGAGGACCTATTTGACCAGATGATAGGAGCCCGAGTGTTCTCCAAGATTGATCTTCGGTCAGGATACTTCCAACTGAAGATTAAGCTCTCCGATATACCCAAGACTGCCTTTTGGACACGGTATAGTTTGTATGAATATACCGTGATGTCTTTTGGGTTAACGAATGCACCTGCATACTTCATGTACCTCATGAACAAGGTCTTCATGGAGTACTTGGATAAGTTCGTCGTGGTTTTCATTGACGACATCATGGTGTATTCGAAAAGTAAGAAGGAACACGAAGAACACTTGAGATTGACATTACAGAAGCTGTGAGAGCATCAGTTGTATGTCAAGCTCAGCAAATGTCAACTTTGGCTAAAGGAGATATCATTCCTAGGCCACATCATCTCCGAGGAAGGAGTATCCGTTGATCCCGGAAAAGCGGGAGATGTTCTGAAGTGGAACCAACCGCAAAACGTGAGGGATATTCGGAGTCTTCCTGGGATGGCTGGATACTACCGTCAGTCCATCAAGGACTTCTCAAAGATAGCAAAGCCTATGACGGAGTTGCTAATGAAGGGAAAAGCCTTCCAATGGACCCCAGCGTGCCAAGAAAGCTTTGAGGAGCTCAAAAAAAGGCTAACCACAACACCGATTCTGGTATTGCCGGACGTGAGCAAGAGCTTTGACATATACTGTGACGCATCCAGACAAGGGCTTGGATGCGTGTTAATGCAAGAAGGACAAGTGGTAGCCTATGCCTCACGATAATTAAAGAAGCACGAGCTTAATTACCCCACGCATCACTTGGAGCTAGCTGCCATGGTGCATGCATTGAAGATTTAGAGACATTATATCCTTGGTCATCGATGTGAGATCTATACGGATCATAAAAGCCTCAAGTACCTATTCACTCAAACGGATTTGAATTTGAGGCAACGTCGATGGTTGGAGCTCATCAAGGATTATGATGTTGAATCAACTATCACCCCGGAAAGGCCAATGTAGTAGCTGATGGATTGAGCCGGAAGGGAGCATGTCACCAACTCACGGTTCGGGAGCTACCGCCCGAGCTGCGCAAGGAGTTCGAACGGTTACATCTCGGTTTCTTGAACGAGATGGAAGTAATGAAACTCCGCTCTTCCTTGGAACAAGAGATAAGAGATGACCAAGCATCGGATGAGAAGATCAAAGAGATCAAGAAAAGGATCCAACAAGGCATCAAAAAGGACTTCAAGGAGGACGAGAAGGGTATGCTTTGGCTAGGAAAAAGGATTTGTGTGCCTAACGTGAAGCATATCCGCGACACGATATTAAAAGAGGCACATGACTCACCTTATTCCATACATCCCAGAAGTACCAAGATGTACAAGGACCTAAAGACTTGTTACTGGTGGGATGGTATGAAGAGGGACATAGCCGAGTATGTTGCCCTATGCGACACCTGCCAACGGGTGAAGGCCGAACATCAAAGACCTGCTGGGCTGTTGCAACCCCTAAAGGTGCCCGAGTGGAAGTGGGAAGACATTAGTATGGATTTCATCATCAGATTGCCACGAACTCGGTCGGGTTACGACTCCATCTGGGTTATCGTGGAACGATTGATGAAAACCGCTCATTTTCTTCCTGTTAATACCACGTACCGTGTGGCAGATCTAGCCGAGCTGTACATGGAGCAAATCGTGTGCCGCCATGGAGTCTCGAAGAGGATAGTCTCAGATCGGGGTTCTCAGTTTACCTCTAGATTTTGGAGGAAGCTGCAGAAAGCTATGGGTACACGACTGGATTTTAGCTCCGCCTACCACCCACAAACCGATGGGCAAACCGAAAAAATAACCAAATTTTGGGGGACATGTTGAGAGCTTGTGCCTTGAAACATGGGTGTAGTTGGGATAGGAGTTCACCATATGCTGAATTCTCCTATAACAACAGCTATCAAGCTAGCTTGAAGATGTCGCCTTTCGAAGCATTGTACGGGAGACGGTGTAGAACGCCGTTGTTTTGGAACGAGACCGGAGAGAGCCAAGTGTTTGGACCCGAAGTGCTACAAGAGGCTGAGAAGCAAGTCCAAACAATACGGGAGAACTTGAAGGCTGCTCAGTCACGTCAGAAAGGCTACGCGGACAATAGGTGTAGGAAGTTGACTTTCGAAGTAGGACACTTCGTATACCTTAAGGTATCGCCTATCCGTGGCTGTCGGTACCCGCGATATGGGGTACCCCCGTGCACAGGGGAAAATGCCTAAGGATCTCGCCCTTCTCCGCAGGGAGAGTTCCGAAGGCGCCACGTGTCCAGCGGGGCCGGACCTCCCTCTCCTCAGAGGAGAGCTCCGGGCCCGCCACGTGGCCAACAGCAGCCAGACCTCCCCTCCGTGGGGAAGGCTCTGAAGGCGCCGCGTGTCCCGCGGGGCGGACCTCCCCCTCCTCAGAGGAGAGCTCCGGGCCCGCCACGTGGCCGACAGAAGCCGGACCTCCCCCCTCCGCGGGGAGAGGTCCGAAGGCTCCACGTGTCCTGCGGGGCCGGACCTCCCTCTCCTCAGAGGAGAGCTCCGGACCCGCCACGTGTCCAGCAGAACGGTGCTGCCTGCCCCCGAGCGGTAGGCAGCGGGCGTAAAGACGTACCATACCTTGCCCGTACAAGGTATTCAAGGCCCGCGCCTTCCCAAGACGCGGAGACGCGGAGCACGCCTCTGTCAGGTGCCGTTGCGCCCAGTCGCATCACAGACTGGTGCGCGGTGTCAGAACCTGCCAGCCAATAAATACAGCGACAAAACATCCCCTGCCGCTCCCGCCGTCATCAACCACTACGACTAGCATGCGCATGGGCAGGGCGGCAAGACGAAGACTCGGAAGCCTTCGCCAGAGATAACTACCGACATAACTGCGGATACGATAGTCGGCAGAAAATCTCCCCGGGACTACCTGTCGGGTCCCGGGCCCCCCTTGTAAGTCACACGAGTCTTGGACTATAAAAGGCTCGGGTAGGCAACGTTAGCAAGGGTTCGCACTCCAGCAACTCACACCCTAGGCATAACTCATCCTCAAGCTCAGGACTTCGGTTCTGAGCAACAAGCAATACAGCGAGCACCTCTGCTCACCGTGGACGTAGGGTTTTACGCTCCGGCGGCCCGAACCACGTAAAACTCGCCGTGTCAAGCTCCTCCAAGCGACTAGCCCCTCCGAAAAAGAACCTCCGTGGGCTGCCCAGAGCAGGTCCGGGGGAAGTGTCGACCACACACTTCGACATTTGGCGCGCCAGGTAGGGGGCTTTTCCCTTGCGCGACGAGTTTCTGCCGACAAAGATGACCAAGCTACCTTCAGCGCTAAGCTCTCCTCCCCCACGTTCACGGTGAACCGTGACCAGCGGGGAATACGTGTCGACGCACTCAGGACGGAGTGTGTCGGCGCAAGCTGGAAGCCAGCAGCCGACTCCGGCAACACCGACTCTGGCAATGCAGGCTCCAACCAGCGTGAGACCTTCTGCAGCGCTGAGCGTTCCCCACGGGGATGCGCTAGCTGCAGCAAGAGCGCTACTGCGCAATCGCCTGCTGTGGACGCGCCTCAGGCAGCGACCCAGCAGTGGATTCGTGAGGTAGACCGTCTCGTCGTCGCCGCCGCAAACCCTCGACTTCGGCGGGGACGACGCTCCGACCAACCGGCTGTGTCGCTGACGCGCACGCCAACGGTTGACGGGCAGACGGCGGATTCCAGCTCCACCGGGCTTCAGTCGACGGACCTGAGGACAGAGCTGGAACGGTGCCACTTGGGCCAGGATGCCCGGGTGTACCTCGAGCGACGTCGAGAAAGGCGTCGCAACCAAGAGGCTGGCGACAGCATGACGTCAGCCTCAACCCAGCCTGAGGCGCAGACCTTCGCCACGCGATCTCTGCCCCAGGCATACGCCGCGCAGCATATGCCACAGCCATATGCCCTGCATACGGCGTCCCCGGTCTATGGCGCGGCCTTGCCCATACCGGGGTACACTGTGCCAGCGGCGAACCAAGCATTTGCGGCACCAACGCCTGCAGCAACAGGAGCAGGATGTGCGGCCCTGGCGCCCCACTTTGCCTTCGCGAGGTGGCCACGCAAGTTTCAGCCGCACCTGCCCGAGAAGTACGACGGCAGCGTCAACCCGGCGGAGTTCCTCCAGATCTACTCCACCGCTGTACTTGCCGCAGGAGAGGATGAGGCCGTCATGGCCAACTACTTCCCCGTCGCCTTGACCGGCCCAGCCCGGTCTTGGCTCATGAACCTCCCCCAGGGTTCCATAACTTCCTGGGGAGAGCTCTGCCGGCAGTTCACCGCCAACTTCGGCAGTTCCTACACCCAGCCTGGCACGGAGCTCGACCTCCATGCCATCCAGCAACAACCTGGGGAGTCGCTGCGCTCCTTCATCCAGCGGTTCTCTCAGGTGCGGAACACCATGCCACACATCCAAAACGCTTCTGTGGTGGTGGCGTTCCGGCAAGGCGTTCGGGACAAGAAGATGCTCGAGAAGCTCGCGACCAGAGAGGTCCGCGATGTCTCAGAGCTCTTCAGCCTGGCAGACAAGTAGGCCAGAGCAGTAGAAGGGTGGAACTGGCACTCCCTGCCAGCCTCTGAGTCAGAAGGGCAGCCAGGATCTGGCGTCGCTTCCTATGGAAGCGGCAGGAAGATCAAGAATAGGGGCGGTGGCACGATAGAACCGCCGGCCGCGGCCTCCGTTGCCGCAGCAGCGGCACCCAGTGGAGCTCGGGGGCCGCGCCCCGACAAAAGGCCGCGACAGTCACCGGCTCCAGATGGTGGCCAGGGCGAGCTATGCCCCGTGCACGGCACCAGTTACCATACTGCTGCCGAGTGCCGGGAGATCCAGAAGCTCGCGGAGCGCTTCCGGAAAGGGAAGCAGCTTCTAACTGATGCCCCACCCTACCGTCAAAGGGAGGGCAAGCAGAAGGTCGACGCCCCAGACAACGTCGACCACCAGGTGGAGTTCCAGGAGCCTCAGCGCGCCGTGAAGGCGGTGCGCAAGCATGAGAGCTCCAGCTCCAGTGATGACGAGCGCCGGAAGATGCTCTACGTCATCTATGGTGGGTCCGCTGTCCCCTCATCCTGAAGCGCGGTTAAGACCCTGCGCCGAGCGGTAGCGTCGGTGGCTCCCCTCCCGAGTGCCGCACCACACCTCAGGTGGATGGGAACCCCCATCAGCTTCGATGCCACCGACTGCCCCAGGAACATGGCTGGGGCCGGCCAACTACCGCTCTTGGTGGCCCCCACCATCACCAACGTGAGGATGTACCACGTTTTGGTGGATGGCGGGGCTGGACTGAATCTCATCAGTCGCGCAGCTTTCCAGAAGCTGCAGATCCCGATGGCCAAGCTCACCCCATTGAGCCCATTCTCAGGGGTAGGGCCAGGACAGGTCGTTCCCTACGGCCACATCAGCCTCCCGGTGACCTTTGGGGCACCCCCCAGCTATCGGACAGAGTACATTCTGTTCGACGTGGCGGAGATCGACCTCCCCTTCAACGCCATAATTGGCAGGCCAGCCCTGTACCGATTCATGGCAGTAGCCCACTACGTCTACCTCGTCTTGAAGATGCCTACACCAACAGGCGTCCTCAGGATTCGTGGAGACCGCACTGCCGCAGTGTCAGCCTTGGAAAAGCTCCAAGCGCTTACAACAGCTAGAGCACCAACCCCTGACAGTGCAGAACCAAACCGGCTCCACCGGAGTGCACGCCACCGTGCCTCTACCGCAGAACCCCGTGTGCAACCCCTCGACGAGGGCGACGTCCCCTTGAAGCTCGTCCAAATCGGCGCCGATGCCACCCAGATGACCCGGGTAGCCGGGGGCCTGGATAGCAAATAGGAAGGCGTGCTCATCACCTTCCTCTGGCACAACGTTGACGTGTTTGCATGGCAGATGTCGGGGATCCCTAGGGAGGTGATCGAGCACCACCTAAAGGTCTTCCCCGACGCCCGGCCAGTCCAACAGAAGCCCCGCAAGCAGTCCATCGAGCGGCAAAACTTCATCCGCGAAGAAATCAAGAAGCTGCTGGACGCTGGCTTCATACGGGAAGTCCACCACCCCCGGTGGTTGGCGAACCCTGTTGTTGTCCCAAAGGCCGGCGGGAAGCTCCGGATGTGCATCGACTACACCAGTCTCAATAAGGCATGTCCCAAAGATCCATTCCCTCTCCCTAGAATAGATCAAATAGTAGACTCGACATCAGGCTGCGATATGCTGTGCTTCCTAGACGCCTACTCGGGTTTCCATCAGATCCCTATGTCTAGAGAAGATGAAGAGCACACCTCCTTCATCACAGTAGACGGTCTGTACTGTTATGTCTCTATGCCTTATGGCCTAAAGAACGCTCTCCTTACCTTTGTACGTACAATGCACAAAACCATCGGGGAGTTGATAAGAGACTTAGTTGAGGTGTATGTCGATGACATCATTGTTAAGGTCAGGCAGAGTTCATCCCTACTAGATAATCTGGCCTTAGTCTTCGACAAACTGCGCTCTACGCGTACCAAGCTGAACCCCGACAAGTGTGTGTTTGGCGTATCCTCTGGAAAACTCTTAGGATTCCTGGTCTCACACCGAGGAATTGAGGCTAACCCAGAGAAGATCAAAGCCATCGACTTGATGCGGCCCCCGCCCGCATCAAAGAAGTCCAGAAACTCACGGGATGCCTAGCCGCGCTGAGTCGGTTTATACCAAGGTTAGCAGAGCGAGCGCTCCCCTTCTTTAAGCTCCTGCGCAAATCCGGCCCATTTGCTTGGACCGACGAAGCAGAAGAAGCTTTCCAGGAGCTGAAGCAACTCCTAACGACCCTACCCATAATGGTAGCCCCCGAGCCCGAAGAGCATCTGTTGCTCTACATCGCGGCAACGGCTGAAGTGGTGAGTATGGTCCTCGTTGCAGGGCGGCCGGACCTCTCATCACCACAGCCTGCTCCGGTAGTAGGAGGCAGGCGCCAGGAAACCCCGGAGGTCCAAGACGACCCCCCCGGGTCTCCGAGACAAACCCCCGGAGGTCCAGAACGGACCCCCGGACCCCCATGAAAACCTCCCGGAGGACCAGCAGGACCTCCCGGAGGTGCAATGGAACCTCCCGGAGGTCCAACGGAACCTCCCGGATGTCCAGCGGGACCTCCCGGAGGTCCAAGATGGCTTGGGAACCTTCGAGTATCAGCTCCCGGCAGCCTCCCTGGGCCCACCCACCTCCCGTAGGCCTGAGCCCATGGATGAAGATATCTCTGACCTGGGAGGGAGGGTCCGGACCATCCAGAGGCCTGTCTACTACATCAGCGAGGTCCTCCATGACGCCAAGACAAGGTACCTGGAGGTCCATAAGCTGCTGTATGCAATGCTCGTGGCGTCCAGGAAGCTCCACCACTACTTCCAAGCCCACCGGGTCTCGGTGGTCACCTCCTACCCGCTGAAAGCTGTCCTCCACAGCCCCCACACGACTGGCAATGTCGCTAAATGGACAGCGGAGCTGGCGGAGTTTGAGCTGGACTTCCTTCCTTGTCACGCAGTCAAGAGCCAAACACTGGCTGACTTCGTGGCTGAGTGGACGCCAACAAAGGCTGACCCAGTGGGCCATGAAGACAGTGAACCAGAGCGCCGAGCTCCGGCCTTCACCGGGCCTTACTGGATGCTCTTCTTCGACGGCTCCTCGCGAAAGCAGGGGGCCGGTGCCAGCGTACTGCTTCTCATGCCATCGGGGGAGCAGTTTGGGTATATGGTGCGTCTCAATTTCAAGGCAACCAACAACATGGCAGAATATGAAACACTCATCTTTGGCCTAAAGACAGCCCTGTCTCTGGGCGCTCGCCAGTTGTTGGCACAGGGTGACTCCCAGCTAGTTATCAAGCAAGTTAAGGGTGAATGCTCCTGCAATGACCCACAGCTAGCTGCTTATCTGCTCCATGTGCAGATGTTGGAGAAAGACTTCCTCGCCTTGGACCTGCACCACGTACCGCGCCCTGGCAATGCCGCAGCTGACGACCTCTCAACGAAGGCCTCCACCGGAGCCCCTGTGCCCGAAGGAGTCTTCGAGAGGACGTTGCTGCGGCCCACAGCCCGGCCCGCCGAGCCGGGCGAAGGGGGCTGGACCAGCACCTCGAAGCTGGCGGTCCCAGCGGCCCTGCAGCCATGGACGCTGCCAAGGATCGTAAGCGTCACAGGGGACTCCGTGCAACCCAGCGCTCAAGATCCAGACGCTCAAGTCAGACCCGATGCATGGATCACGGAGATCCGGGACTACTTGAAAGACAACATCCTCCCTGATGAACGTGTATCCGCTGAACAGATCGTGCGCATGGCTAAGAGATACGCGTTGGTAGAAGGGGATCTCTACCGACGTGGCGCCAACCACGTCCTATTGCGGTGCATAACCCAGGGGGAAGGCTGCGACTTGCTCGCTGAGATCCATGGAGGCGAATGTGGGACTCACTCTTTCTCACGCACGTTTGTCGGTAAAGCCTTCCGGCATGGCTTCTACTGGCCGACAGCACTCCAGGATGCCGTCAAGCTGGTCGAGAGCTGCAAGGCGTGCCTGTCGGTACCTGAGATATGGGGTACCCCCGCGCACAGGATAAAATGCCTAAGGAACTCGCCCTTCTCCGCAGGGAGAGCTCCGAAGGCGCCACGCGTCCGGCGGGGCCGGACCTCCCTCTCCTCAGAGGAGAGCTCCGGGCCCGCCACGTGGCATACAGAAGCCGGACCTCCCCCTCCGCGGGAGAGAGGTCCGAAGGCGCCGCGTGTCCAGTGGGGCCGGACCTCCCTCTCCTCAGAGGAGAGCTCCGGGCCCGCCACGTGGCCAACAGAAGCCGAGCCTCCCCTCCGCAGGGAGAGGTCCGGAGGCTCCACGTGCCCCGCGGGACTGACCCTCCTCTCCTCTGAGAAGGGCTCCGGGCCCGCCACGTGGCAGCAGAACGACGCTGCCTGCCCCGAGCGGTAGGCAGCGGGCGTAAATACGCCCCATACCTTGCCTGTACAAGGTATTCAAGGCCCGCGTCTTCCGAAGACGCGGAGACGCGGAGCACGCTTCTGTCAGGTGCCGTTGCACCCAGTCGCATCACAGACTGGCGCGCGGTGTCAGAACCTGTCAGCTAATAAACACCACGACAAGACATCCCATGCCGCCTGCGCCGTCATCAACCACTACGACTAGCATGCGGCAAGGGCAGGGCGGCAAGATGAAGACTCAGAAGCCTTCGACCAGAGACAACTACCGGCATAACTGCAGATACGGTAGATAATAGACGATCTTCCCGGGACCACCTGTTGGGTCCCGGCTCCCCTTGTAAGCCGCCCGAGTCTTGGACTATAAAAGGCTCGGGTAGGCGTCGATAGCAAGGGTTCGCACTTTGCAACTCATACGCTAGCCATACACTCTCAAGCTGTAACTCACCCCCAAGCTCAGGCCTCCGGCCCTGAGCAGCAAGCAATACAGCGAGCTCCATAGCTCGCCGTGGACGTAGGGTTTTACGCTCCGGCGGCCTGAACCACGTAAAACTCGCCGTGTCAAGCTCTCACTAACTCGTCCATCTGCGCAAGCTCTCCGCTAGGGACTAGCCCCACCAAAAAAAGAACCTCCGCGGGCTGCCCAGTGCAGGCACGGGGGAAGTGTCGACCGAACACTTCAACATTTGGCACGCCAGGTAGGGAGCTTTTCTCCTAGCGCGACGAGTTTCCGCCAACGAAGATGACCAAGCTTCCTTCAGCGGTGAACTCTCCCCCCTCGCCTCTGCGGCAGACCGCGACCAGGGGGGAGTACATGTCGACACACTCGGGACGGAGTGTGTCGGTACGAGCTGGGAGCCAGCAACCGGCTCTGGCAGCGCCGACCCCGGCAATGCAGGCTCCAACCAGCTTCAAGTCTCCAGTAGCGCTGCGCGTGCCCAGTGGGGGTGCGTTAGCTGCGGCGAGAGCGCTACTGTACAATCCGCCCGCTGGGGACGCGCCTCAGGCAGCGACCCGGCAGTTGATCCGCGAGGTAGACCGTCTCGTCGTCGCCGCCGCAAGCCCTCGACCTCGGCGGGGACGACGCTCTGGCCAATCGGTCGTGTCGCTGATGCGCGCACCTTTGGATGGCGTGCAGACGGCAGACTCCAGCTCTACCAGCCCCCAGTCAACAGATCTGAGGACAGAGCTGGAACGGTGTCACCTGGGTCAAGATGCCCGGGTATACCTCGAGCGACGCCGAGAAAGGCGTCGCCACCAAGAGGCTGATGACAGCATGACGTCGGCCTCGACCCAGCCTGAAGAGCAGACCTTCGCCACGCGATCTCTGCCCCAGGCCTGTGCCGTGCAGAATATGCCACAGTCATATGTCCTGCATATGGCGCCCCCGGCCTATGGTGCAGCCTTGCCCATGCCGGGGCATGCGGTGCTCAGTGCGAACCAGGCGTTCGCGGCACCAGAACCTGTGGCGACAGAAGCAGGGTGTGCGGCCCTCGCGCCCCACCTTCGCTTCGCAAAGTGGCCGCGCAAGTTTCGGCCGCTCCTGCCCGAAAAGTACGACGGCAGCATCAACCCGGCGGAATTCCTCCAGATCTATTCCACCACCGTACTTGCCGCAGGAGGGAATGAAGCCGTCATGGCCAATTACTTCCCTGTCGCCTTGACCGGCCCAGCTCGGTCTTGGCTCATGAACCTCCCCCAGGGTTCCGTAACTTCCTGGGGAGAGCTTTGCCGACAGTTCATAGCCAACTTCGGCAGTTCCTACACCCGGCATAGCACGGAGCTTGACCTCCACGCCATCCAACAACAACCTGGGGAGTCGTTGCGCTCTTTCATCCAGCGGTTCTCCCAGGTGCGGAACACCATCCCACACATTCAAAATGCTTCTGTGGTGGTGGCGTTCCGGCAAGGCATCCGAGACAAGAAGATGCTCGAGAAACTCGCGAACAGGGAGGTCCGCGATGCCTCGGAGCTCTTCAGCTTGGCGGACAAGTGCGCCAGAGCAGCCGAAGGACGGAACTGGCACTCACAGCCATCCTCCGGGTCAGGAGGGCTTCCCGGATCTGGTCCTACTCCCTATGGAGGCAGCAAGAAGACCAAGAGCCGGGGCAGAAGCAAGATAAGACCGCCGGCCGCGACCCAAGTCGTCACTGCAGCGACGCTCAGTGGGGCTCGGGGGCCGCACCCTGACAAGAGGCAGCGAAAGTCACCGACCCCGAAAGATAGCCAGGACAACATGTGCCCCATGCACGGCAGCTGTCGCCACACTACTGCCGAGTGCCGGGAGATCTGAAGGCTCGCAGAGCGCTTCCGCAAGGGGAAGCGGCAGCGGGCTGATGCCCTGCCCTTCCGTCCAAAGGAAGATGAGCAGGGGGTGGATGTTCCAGACAACATCGACCACCCAGAGGAGATCCAGGAGTCTCAGCGTGTCGTGAAGGCGTCACGCAATCATGAGGACTCCGGCTCCAGCGACGATGAGTGTCGGAAGAAGCAATACGTCATATACGGCGGGTCCGCCGACCCCTCGTCCCGAAGCGCAGTCAAGACTCTGTGCCGAGCGTAGCGTCTGTGGCGCCACTCCCAAGTGCTGCACCGCACCTTAAGTGGATGGGGACCCCCATCAGCTTTGACGCCACCGACTGCCCCAGGAACATGGCCGGGGCCGGCCAACTACCGCTCCTGGTGGCCCCTACCATCGCCAACGTGAGAATGTACCACGTTTTGGTAGATGGAGGGGCTGGGCTGAACCTCATCAGCCGTGCAGCTTTCCAGAAGCTGCAGGTCCCGATGGCCAAGCTCACCCCGTCGAGCCCATTCTCAGGGGATGGGCCGGGACAGGTTATCCCCTACGGCAACATTAGTCTCCGGTGACCTTTGGGGCTCCGGACAGCTATCGAACAGAGGACATTCTGTTCGACGTAGCGGAGATAGACCTCCCCTTCAACGCCATAATCGGCAGGCCAGCCCTGTACCGGTTCATGGCTGTAGCCCACTACGGCTACCTCGTCCTGAAGATGCCAACACCGACGGGCGTTCTCAGGATTCGTGGGGACCGCACTGCTGCAGTGTCGGCCCTGGAGAAGCTCCAAGCACTCGCAATACGGAGCCGGACCAGCTCTGCCCGAGCGCGCGTCACCGTGCTTCCACCACAGCAACCCGGGTGCAACCTCTCGACGAGGGCGGCGTCCCCTTAAAGGTCGTCCAAGTCGGCGCCGAAGCTACCCAGACCACCCGGGTAGCCGGGGGCCTGGATAGCAAATAGGAAGGCGCGCTCGTCACCTTCCTCCGGCACAACGTCGACGTGTTTGCATGGCAGCTGTCACAGATGCCGGGGATCCCCAGGGAGGTGATCGAGCACCACTTGAAAGTCTTCCCCGACGCCCGGCCGGTTCAACAGAAGTCTCGCAAGCAGTCCATCGAGCGGCAAAACGTCATCCGTGAAGAAGTCAAGAAGCTGCTGGACGCTGGCTTCATACGGGAGGTCCACCACCCCCGATGGTTGGCGAACCCCGTCGTTGTCCCGAAGGCCGGCGGGAAGCTCTGGATGTGCATCGACTACACCAGTCTCAATAAGGCATGTCCTAAAGATCCATTCCCTCTCCCTAGAATAGATCAAATAGTAGACTCAACGTCGGGCTGTGATATGCTGTGCTTCCTAGACGCCTACTCGGGTTTCCATCAGTTCCCCATGTCTAGGGAGGACGAGGAGCACACCTCCTTCATCACAAGTAGACGACCTTTATTGCTATGTGTCTATGCCTTACGGCCTAAAGAATGCACTCCCCACCTTTGTGCGGGCGATGCACAAAACCTTCGGGGAGTTAATAAGAGACCTAGTTGAGGTGTATGTCGATGACATAGTTGTCAAGGTCAAGCAGGGTTCATCCCTACTAGATAACCTAGCTTTAGTCTTTGACAAGTTGCGCTCTACGCGCACCAAGCTGAACCCAGATAAATGTGTGTTCGGCGTGTCCTCTGGGAAGCTCTTAGTGTTCCTGGTCTCGCACCGAGGCATTGAGGCCAACCCAGAGAAGATCAAGGCCATCGACTTGATGCGGCCCCCTGTCCGCGTCAAGGATGTTCAGAGACTCACGGGATGTCTAGCCGCGCTGAGTCGGTTTATACCGAGGCTAGCAGAGCGGGCACTCCCTTTCTTTAAGCTCCTGCGCAAGTCAGGCCCCTTTGCCTGGACTGACGAAGCAGAAGAGGCTTTCCAGGAGTTGAAGCGACTCCTGATGACCCTACCTATCATGGTAGCCCCTGAGCCCGGGGAGCACTTGCTGCTCTACATTGCGGCGACAACAGAAGTGGTGAGTATGGTCCTTGTCGCGGAGCGGCCAGACCCCTCACCCTCGCAACCTGCTCCGGTAGCAGAAGTCAGACGCCAGGGGGCCCCACAGGGCCAAGTTGGTCTCCCGGAGCCCCTGAAGGTCCAAGACGACCTCCTGGAGGCCCAGGACGGCCTCCCAGACCCCCAAGAGAAATCTCCAGGGTCCAATTGGGATCTCCCGGAGGTCCCTCAGGACCCCCCGGAGCTCCCGGATGATGAAGAAAGCTTAAGGGCCTCCGGGTCCCAGTTCTCGGAGGCTCCCGTGGGTCCACCCACCTCCGGCGGGCGGGGGCCAATGGACGAGGAGCTCCCAAGCCTACGAGAGAGGGCCCGAACCATACAGAGGCCTGTCTACTACATCAGTGAAGTACTTCATGAGGCCAAGACAAGGTACCTTGAAGTCCACAAGCTGCTGTATGCGGTGCTCGTGGCCTCCAGGAAGCTCCGCCACTACTTCCAGGCCCACCGGGTCTCGGTAGTCACCTCGTATCCGCTGAAGACAATTCTTCACAGCCCCCATGCGACTGGCAACGTTGCTAAATGGGCGGCGGAGCTGGCGGAGTTTGAGCTGGACTTCCTCCCACGTCATGCAGTCAAGAGCCAAGCACTGGCTGACTTTGTGGCGGAGTGGACACCAACAAAGACTGACCCAGGGGGCCATGAAGGCGGTGAGCCAGAGCCCAAAGCTCCGGTCTTCACCGAACCCCACTGGACACTCTTCTTCGACGGCTCCTTGCGAAAGCAGGGGGCCGGTGCCGGCGTACTGCTCCTCATGCCATCGGGGGAACAGTTTGGGTATATGGTGCGTCTAAATTTCAAGGCAACCAACAACGTGGCGGAGTATGAAGCACTCATCTTTGGCCTGCAGACAGCCCTGTCTTTAGGCGCTCGCCAGTTGTTGGCACAGGGCGACTCCCAACTGGTCATCAAGCAAGTCAGGGGCGAATGCTCCTGCAATGACCCGCAGCTAGCTGCGTATCTGCTCCACGTACAGAAAAAAGAAAGGGCAGCCCGGTGCATGTAGCTCCCGCTTGCGCAGGGTCCAGGGAAGGGTCCGACCCATTTGGGAGAAAGAATTCCTCGCTTTGGACCTGCACCACGTACCGCGCGCTGGTAATGCCGCAGCCGACAACCTTTCAACGAAGGCTTCCACCGGAGCCCCTGCGCCTGAAGGAGTTTTCGAGAGGACGTTGCTGCGGCCCACAGCCCGGCCCGCCGAGCCGGGCGAAGGGGGCTTGACCAGCACCTCGAAGCTGGCGGACCCGGCGGCCCTACAGCCATGGATGCCGCCAAGGATCGTAAGCGTCACTGGGGACTCCGTGCAACCCAGCGCTCAAGATCCAGAAGCTCAAGTCAGACCCGATGCATGGATCACGGAGATCCGGGACTACTTGAAGGAAAATATCCTCCCTGATGAACAGGCAACCGCTGAACGGATTGTGCGTATGGCTAAGAGGTACGCGCTGGTAGAGGGGGATCTCTACCGGCGTGGCGCCAACCACATCCTATTGCGGTGCATAACCCAGGGGGAAGGCTATGACTTGCTCGCTGAGATCCATGGAGGCGAATGTGGAAGTCATTCTTCCTCATGCACGCTTGTCGGTAAAGCCTTCCGGCATGGCTTCTACTGGCCGACAGCACTCCAGGATGCCGTCAAGCTGGTCGAGAGCTGCAAGGCATGCCAGTTCCACGCCAAGCAGATCCATACACCGGCTCAGGCGGTACAGATGATCCCGCACTCGTGGCCGTTTGCCGTATGGGGGCTGGACATCCTGGGACCATTTCCCAGAACCGTCGGGGAACTCCGGTACCTCTATGTCGCCATCAACAAGTTCACCAAGTGGCCGGAAGCTACACCAGTTGTCACCATCAACAAACAATCCGCAGTAAAATTCATCAAGTGTATTGTCTGCCGGTTCGGGGTCCCAAACAGGATCATCACTGACAACGGGACCCAGTTCACCAGCGCAGCATTCCAAGACTACTGCGAGGACCTTGGTATTCAGGTATGCTATGCCTCTGTCGCCCACCCGAGGAGCAATGGGCAAGTTGAGAGGGCCAACGCGGAGATTCTCCGGGGCCTTAAGACTCGCACCTTCGCCAGCCTGAAGAAACATGGTGCCAATTGGGTAGATGAGCTTCCGAGCACACTATGGGCTAACCGGACATCCCAGAGCCGGGCCACCGGGGAGACACCCTTCTTCATGGTGTACGGGGCTGAAGCTGTACTTCCCCCAGAAATCACCATGAAGTCTCACCGTGTCCGGGCTTACGACGAAGCCACGCAGGACAACCTCCGGCGTGGAGAAATCGACCTCGTCGATGAGGCCCGATTACATGCGGCACTCCGTAACGCGCGGTACAGACAAGCGCTTCGGCGCTACCACCAGAGGTCTGTGCGTGCCCGGGAGCTGCAGGAAGGTGACCTGGTGTTGCGGCGCATACTTTCTCGTGAAGGGGCCCACAAACTCTCCCCTAGTTGGGAAGGCCCCTTCCGAGTCGCGAAAGTATGCCGCCCCGGGTGTGTGCGCCTTTCCACCGAGGATGGGGACCTGCTCCCGAACCCTTGGAACATAGAACACCTCCGTAAGTTCTACCCCTTGAGCAAAAATAGGACAGTACTTTCTTTTCGTAATAAACTCCATAGAGTCCAGGAGCAGCGCTCGGAGCAGCTAAACCCTAGGGGACGGTCCAGGACTACGTTCAGCTTTGCCTGGTTCCGACTCCAAGCGCGTAGAGTCTTGCTTCCCCTCTTAATGGGGTGGGTCGTGGCCTCCATGTTTAGCCTGCCTTCCTCCTATGGAAAGTTGTACGAAAAGAAATCTGCTCTACTTTGCTCTTTCCTTGTACTCATTTAAATTGTGAATTGAGTTTTTTAATAACCCTTGCAGTGCATGGTTGCCATGTGCTCAGCTCCCCCTCTCTACAAGTCCCCAAGCGCCAAGCATATGGTTGGGGGCTATAAGTCAAATAAGACTATGAGATAAGGGAGGTGGAGCCCCCAAGGAGAATTACGTTTCCTCTACCTATGTGCAGGACCTCCAGGTTGCGGCAACAGGAACTGCATGAAGCAGGGGGAAAGGAGCTACCAACTACTCCGACCTAGGACTGGAAGGACCAGGACCTGCCCCTCCAGCAGGGGCGGGACCCGAGGGCCCCATGTGTCCAGCAGGCTTGGAACCCTCACCTCCCTTGAGGAGAGCTCCGGGTTCGCCACGTGGCGGGTAGACTTGGGGCTCCCCATGGGGCGGGATCCGGAGACCCCCGGGGACCCCTAACAAGGTTAGGACCCGGGGAAGGTGTCTATGCAGAGCTCCGAGATTGGAGATGGCCTCTGAGTACCTTGCGGAGCTAAGGACTCAGACAGGCAAAGCCAAGAAGGAGAGAAAGAGCGTCACAGGCACAAACATCTAAAAGAGTCAAACTATGCGAGGCTCCTTGAGCTGGACTACAGACTCGATAAGAAGAAAGAAACAAGCCCCAAGGGTCTCCCGACACAACCAGAATCCAGAAGTTGCAACAACGGCCGTGTCACCAGGCTTCAGCCCTGGCGGAACTCTCTCACTCTATGACCAGAGCGCAGGAATCGCCTCCCTCATCACCTGCGCAAAAGCCGGTGTCGTCAAGGGTGCCCCTGGAGCTTCCTACCCTCATCACCTGCGCAAAAACTGGAGTCATCAAGGGTGCTCCTGAGGCCCTCTCTGCAGTATTCAGCGGTGTTCTTGGAGACCCTGCCGCCTGGGATTCTCCTCGATGCTTCAGCGGTTCCTTTGAAGACTCCAGCACCCTCAGGGGCAGGGCAGGCAGGCTCACTGAGTCCCAGGCTTGGTGCAGACGCAACCGCTGGAGGGAACCGAGAGCAATTCTTCCCCCATAAGGCGGGTTAAGGGTCATGGAAGAAGACAAGACTGCAGGGGCCTGAGGGAGGCGCAGGGGCTGGAAGCCTTATAAGAGGAATGTACCCGCATGGAGGTTTCATTTAACACCTTCCCGGGTGCAATCCCAAGCGATTCGGAACTCTTCGAATACCCCGCACCGGCAACTGCTTCGGTTCCTAGACCGAGTGCCGATGACGGGTGGGCCCAAGCCGCCTAACTGAAGCGGTGGGGTCAAGGATTCAGTCTCCTGAGAAGATGAGCCGGCAAGGCACTTCGGCGGTTCCCGAAGAAAGCGCCGCAACGTGCAGAAGTGGCAGTCTTAGGAACCGCCGCAGTAAAAGCAACCATCAAGTGAGCGCACGCTCCCACGATCCCGTGGCCGTTCGTGCTCCGGCAGCGGTCAATTCGGGACTTAGAGGAAGTGCGCGGATTGGAAGAGACGGAGGTCCCACCTCGGGCTCGCTATCTCCCCCGAGATGGGTCCAGGGGCCACTGTCGGTACCTGAGATATGGGGTACCCCCGCGCACAGGGTAAAATGCCTAAGGAACCCGCCCTTCTCCGCAGGGAGAGCTCCGAAGGCGCCACGCGTCCGGCGGGGCCGGACCTCCCTCTCCTCAGAGGAGAGCTCCAGGCCCGCCACGTGGCATACAGAAGCCGGACCTCCCCCTCCGCGGGAGAGAGGTCCGAAGGCGCCGCGTGTCCAGCGGGGCCGGACCTCCCTCTCCTCAGAGAAGAGCTCCGGGCCCGCCACGTGGCCAACAGAAGCCGAGCCTCCCCTCCGCGGGGAGAGGTCCGGAGGCTCCACGTGCCCCGCGGGACTGACCCTCCTCTCCTCTGAGAAGGGCTCCGGGCCCGCCACGTGGCAGCAGAACGACGCTGCCTGCCCCAAGCAGTAGGCAGCGGGCGTAAATACGCCCCATACCTTGCCCGTACAAGGTATTCAAGGCCCGCATCTTCCCAAGACGCGGAGACGCGGAGCACGCTTCTGTCAGGTGCCGTTGTGCCCAGTCGCATCACAGACTGGCGCGTGGTGTCAGAACCTGTCAGCTAATAAACACCGCGACAAGACATCCCATACCGCCTGCGCCGTCATCAACCACTACGACTAGCATGCGGCATGGGCAGGGCGGCAAGATGAAGACTCAGAAGCCTTCGACCAGAGACAACTACCGGCATAACTGCAGATACGGTAGATAATAGACGATCTTCCCGGGACCACCTGTCGGGTCCCGGCTCCCCTTGTAAGCCGCCCGAGTCTTGGACTATAAAAGGCTCGGGTAGGCGTCGATAGCAAGGGTTCGCACTTTGCAACTCATACGCTAGCCATACACTCTCAAGCTGTAACTCACCCCCAAGCTCAGGCCTCCGGCCCTGAGCAGCAAGCCATACAGCGAGCTCCATAGCTCGCCGTGGACGTAGGGTTTTACGCTCCGGCGGCCTGAACCACGTAAAACTCGCCGTGTCAAGCTCTCACTAACTCGTCCATCTGCGCAAGCTCTCCGCTAGGGACTAGCCCCACCGAAAAAAGAACCTCCGCGGGCTGCCCAGTGCAGGCCCGGGGGAAGTGTTGACCGAACACTTTGACAGTGCCAGTTCCACACCAAGCAGATCCATACACCGGCTCAGGTGGTACAGATGATCCCGCCCTCATGGCCGTTTGCCGTATGGGGGCTGGATATCCTGGGACCGTTCCCCAGAGCCGTCGGGGGATTCTGGTAACTCTATGTCGTCATCGACAAGTTCACCAAGTGGCCGGAAGCCACACCAGTCGCCACCATCAACAAGCAATCCGCAGTAAAGTTCATCAAGTCGATTGTATGCCGGTTCGGGGTCCCGAACAGAATCATCACCGACAACGGGACCCAATTCACCAGCGCAGCGTTCCAAGACTACTGCGAAGACCTCGGCATCCAGCTGTGCTATGCCTCTGTTGCTCACCCAAAGAGCAATGGGCAAGTTGAGAGGGTCAATGCTAAGATTCTTAGGGGCCTCAAGACTCGCACATATGCCAGTCTGAAGAAACATGGTGCCAATTGGGTGGATGAGCTTCCGAGCACACTATGGGCTAACCGGACATCCCAGAGCCGGGCCACCGGAGAGACACCCTTCTTCATGGTGTATGGGGCCGAAGCTGTGCTTCCCCAGAGATCACCATGAAGTCTCACCGTGTCCGAGCTTACGACGAAGCCGCGCAGGACAACCTCCGGCGTGGAGAAATCAACCTTGTCAACGAGGTCCGATTGCATGCAGCACTCCGTAACGTGCGGTACAGACAAGCGCTCCGCCACTACCACCAGAGGTCTGTGCGTGCCCGGGAGCTGCAGGAAGGCGACTTGGTGCTACGGCGCATACTTTCTCGCGAAGGGACCACAAACTCTCCCCTAGTTGGGAAGGTCCCTTCCGAGTCACAAAAGTGTGCCGTCCCGGGTGCGTACGCCTTTCCACCGAGGATGGGGACCCGCTCCTGAACCCTTGGAACATAGAACACCTCCGTAAGTTCTACCCCTAGAGCAACAATAGGACAGACTCTTCTTTTTGTAATAGATTCTATAGAGTCCAGGAACAGTGCTCGGAGCAGCTAATCCTCAGGGGACTGTCCAGGACTACGTTCAGCTTTGCCTGGTTCTGACTCCAAGCGCGTAGAGTCTTGCTTCCCTTCTTAATGGGGCGGGTCGTGGCCTCCATGTTTAGCCTGCCTTCTTCCTATGGAAATTTATATGAAAAGAAACCTGTCCTACTTTGCTCTTCCTTAGTGCTCATTTAATTTACGTATTAAATTTTTATGACTGCACTTCTGGCGCATGCTCACTATGCGCTCAGCTCCCTCTTCTCATTCTCACCTCTAGTCGGCATTTGCTGCCCTACCAAAGGCGGTTGCGTTGGAGGTACCTGCCGGTAGCCAGGGGGGCCCCGAGCTCCCGGCACTTCGTGCACGGTAGTCCCCAAGCACCGTATAAGTGGATGGGGACCGTAAGACAAATAAGACTATGAGATAGAGAAGGGGGAGCCCCCAAGGAGAATTACGTTTCCCTTACTTGTGTGCAGGACCTCTCGGCCTCAGCTCCCCGCAGGAGTATGGTAGGTACATCCAACCAATGGGACGCTGTCGGTACCTGAGATATGGGGTACCCCCGCGCACAGGGTAAAATGCCTAAGGTGCTCGCCCTTCTCCGCAGGGAGAGCTCCGAAGGCGCCACACGTCCGGCGGGGACGGACCTCCCTCTCCTCAGAGGAGAGCTCCGGGCCCGCCACGTGGCATACAGAAGCCGGACCTCCCCCTCCGCGGGAGAGAGGTCCGAAGGCGCCGCGTGTCCTGCAGGGCCGGACCTCCCTCTCCTCAGAGGAGAGCTCCGGGCCCGCCACGTGGCCAGCAGAAGCCGAGCCTCCCCCTCCGCGGGGAGAGGTCCGGAGGCTCCACGTGCCCAGCGGGACTGACTCTCCTTTCCTCTGAGAAGGGCTCCGGGCCCGCCACGCGGCAGCAGAACGACGCTGCCTGCCCCGAGCGGTAGGCAGCGGGCGTAAATACGCCCCACACCTTGCCCGTACAAGGTATTCAAGGCCTGCGTCTTCCCAAGACGCGGAAACGTGGAGCACGCGTCTGTCAGGTGCCGTTGCGCCCAGTCGCATCACAGACAGGCGCGCGGTGTCAGAACCTGTCAGCCAATAAACGCTGCGACAAGACATCCCATGCCGCCTGTGCCGTCATCAACCACTACGACTAGCGTGTGGCATGGGCAGGGCGGCAAGATGAAGACTCAGAAGCCTTCGACCAGAGGCAACTACCGACGTAACTACAGATACGGTAGATAATAGACAATCTTCCCGGGACCACCTGTCGGGTCCCGGCACCCCTTGTAAGCCGCCCGAGTCCTGGACTATAAAAGGCTCGGGTAGGCGTCGATAGCAAGGGTTCGCATTTTGCAACTCATACGCTAGCCATACACTCTCAAGCTGTAACTCACCCCCAAGCTCAGGCCCCCGGCCCTGAGCAGCAAGCAATACAGCGAGCTCCATAGCTCGCCGTGGACGTAGGGTTTTACGCTCCGGCGGCCTGAACCACGTAAAACTCTCCGTGTCAAGCTCTCACTAACTCGTCCATCTGCGCAAGCTCTCCGCTAGGAACTAGCCCCTCCGAAAAAAGAACCTCCGCGGGCTGCCCAGTGCAGGCCGGGGGGAAGTGTCGACCGAACACTTCGACATTTGGCACGCCAGGTAGGGGTCTTTTCCCCTAGCGCGACGAGTTTCCACCGACGAAGATGACCAAGCTCCCTTCAGCGGCAAACTCTCCCCCCCCACGTTCGCGGCAAACCGTGACCAGGGGAAAGTACATGATGACACACTCAGGACGGAGTGTGACAGGGCAAGCTGGGAGCCAGCAACTGGCTCTGGCAGCGCCGACCCCGGCAATGCAGGCTCCATCCAGCGTCAGGCCTTCAGTAGTGCCGGGCGTACCCGGTGGGGGTGCGCTAGCCGCAGCAACGGCGCTACTGCGCAATCCGCCTGCTGGGGACGCGCCTCAGGCAGCGACCCAGCAGTGGATTCGCAAGGTAGACCGTCTTGTCGTCGCCGCCACAAACCATTGGCTTCGGCGGGGACGACGCTCCGACCAACCGGCTGTGTCGCTGACGCGCACGCCAACGGTTGACGGCCAGACGAGGGGATTCCAGCTCCACCAAGCTTCCGTCGACGGACCTGAGGACAGAGCTGGAACGGTGCCACTTAGGCCAAGATGCCTGAGTGTTCCTCGAGCGACGTCAAGAAAGGCGTCGCACTCAAGAGGCTGGCGACAACATGACGTCGGCCTCAACCCAGCCTGAAGGGCAGACCTTCGCTACGCGAGCTCTGCCCCAGGCATACGTCGCGCAGCATATGCAACCACCATATGCCCTGCAAACAGCGTCCCCGGTCTATGGAGCGGTCTTGTCCATACCGGGGCACATTGTGCCAGCGGAGAACCAAGCGTTCACGGCACCGATACCTGCACTGGGAGCCAGCAACCGGCTCTGGCAGCGCCGACCCCGGCAATGCAGGCTCCGACCAGCGTCAGGTTTTCAGTAGCGCTGGGTGTACCTAGTGAGGGTGCGCTAACCGCAGCGAAGAGCGGGCACCGGAGCGTATGCCCCCGGTTGCCGGGGCATGCGGTGCTCAGCGCGAACCAAGCGTTCGCGGCATCAGAACCTGCGGCGACAGAAGCAGGGTGTGCGGCCCTCGCGCCCCGCCTTCGCTTCACAAAATGGCCGTGCAAGTTTCGACCGCTCTTGCCTGAGAAGTACGACGGCAGCATCAACCCGGCGGAATTCCTCCAGATGCCGGGAAATCCAGAAGCTCGCGGAGCGCTTCCGGAAGGGGAAGCAGCCCCTAACTGATGCCCCACCCTATAGTCAAAGGGAGGGCAAGCAGAAGGTCGAGGCCCGAGACGGCGACGACCGCCAGGTGGAGTTCCAGGAGCTCCGGCGCGCCGTAAAGGCAGTGCGCAGTCATGGGAGCTCCAGCTCCAGTGACGACGAGCACTGGAAGATGCCCTGTGACATCTTTGGCGGATCCGCAGACCCCCTGTCCCGAAGCATGGCTAAGGCCTTGCGCCGAGCGGTAGCGTCGGTGGCTCCCCTTCCAAGTGCAGTACCGCACCTCAGGTGGATGGGAACCCCCATCAGCTTCGATGACACCGACTGCCCCAGGAACATGGCTGGGGCCGGCCAACTGCCGCTCGTGGTGGCCCTTACCATCGCCAACATGAAGATGTACCACGTTTTGGTGGATGGTGGGGCTGGACTGAACCTCATCAGTCACGCAGCCTTCCAGAAGCTGCAGATCCCGATGGCCAAGCTCGCCCCATCAAGCCCGTTCTCAGGGGTAGGGACGGGACAGGTCGTTCCCTACGGCCACATCAGCCTCCCGGTGACCTTTGAGGCACCGGACAGCTACCGGACAGAGTACATTCTGTTCGACGTGGACGAGATTGACCGCCCATTCAATGCCATAATCGGTAGGCCAGCCCTGTACCGATTCATGGCAATAGCCCACTACGGCTACCTTGTCTTGAAGATGCCTACACCAACAGGCGTCCTCAAGGTTTGTGGAGACCGTGCTGCCGCAGTATTAGCCTTGGAAAGGCTTCGGGCACTTAAAGCAACTAGAGCGCCAGCCCTCGGCAGTACAGAACCAAACCAGCTCCACCTAAGTGCGCGCCACCGTGCCTCTACCACCGCACCCCGCGTGCAACCCCTTGATGAGGACGACGTCTCCACAAGGCTCGTCCGAATCAGCGCCGATGCCACCCAGACCACCCGGGTAGCCGGGGGCTCGGGTAGCATATAGGAAGGCGCGCTCGTTGCCCCCCTCCGGCATGAGGTCGATGTGCTGCATGACAGCCGTCACCGAGGCCAGAGATCCCTAGGGAGGTGATGGAGCACTACTTGAAGGTCTTTCCCGACGTCCAGCCGTCCGACGAGACGGAGAGTCCGCCGCTCCCGGCGCTTGGCAAACCGTGTTATTATCCCGAGGGCCAGCGAGAAGCTCCGGAAGCGCATCCACTACACCAGTCTCAATAAGGCATGCCCTAAAGACCTATTTTCTCTTCCTATGATAGAGCAAATAGTAGGCTCGATACCAGGCTGTGATATGCTGCGCTTCCCAAATGCTTGCTAGGGCCCCCATCAGACCCCTGTGTCTGAAGTAGTTGAAGGGCGCCCCCTACCTGCTAATCCCGGCGTAAGCCGACTCGGCATGGCTAGGGGTCCCACGAATTTCTGGTTTTCACGCAATGGCTTTAACCCCATACCACAGTAACCTGTTCCGCTACCAAGAAGCAAGCACCAGAAGACCAGACCTCGGATCCCCAACACAATCTCCCGGAGGACCAGCTGGACCTCCCGGAACTCCCGGGACGACAGCGGAGCTTCCCGCAAGGTCCAAAGCAGCCTGAGGACCCCCGGGTGTCGGGCACCCGGTGGTCTCCCCAGGCTAAAAGCCATCCCCCTCAGCTCCACGCGGCGGGCGATGCCGCCAAATGGGCGTCGGAGCTACTGAAGTTTAATCTAGGTTCCCTTTACCATCATACAGACGTTAACAGAGTATTAGTTCACTTGTGGCTGAAGTAGACGCACGCTCAGGGGGCCACGAAGACGATGAAACAGGACCCTGAGCCCTGACCTTCACCAGGCCTTATCAAATGATGTTCGTCAACGGCTCCTCGCAAAAGCAGGGGGCCGATGCTAGCATGCTGTTCCTCACGCCATCGGGGGAGCAGTCTGGGTATGTGGCGCGTTTCAATTCCAATGCAGCCAACAACATAGCAAAGTATGGAGTGCTCATCCTTCTCGTTAGTCGTTGGCTCAGGGCAATCCCCAGTCTGGTTATCAACCAAGACGGTGGAGACAGACCCCCTCGCCTTGGACCTGCACCACGTACCGCGCGCTAGCAAGGCCGCAGCTGACGACCTTTCAACGAGGGCCCCCACTGCCACCAGAGCCACTGTGCCTGAAGGGGGCTAGACCAGCACCTCGAAGCTGGCAGTCCCGGCGGCCATGAGCGCCGCCAAGGATCATAAGCGTCCCTGGGGACTCCGTGCAACCCAGCGCTCAAGATCCAGATGCTCAAGTCAGACCCGATGCATGGATCACGGAGGTCCGGGACTACTTGAAAGACAATATCCTCCCTGATGAACGTGTATCCGCTGAACGGATTGCGCGTATGGCTAAGAGACACATGGCGGTAGAGGGGGATCTCTACCGACGTGGCGCCAACCACATCCTATTACGGTGCATAACCCAGGGAGAAGGCTGCGACTTGTTCGCTGAGATCCATGGAGGCGAATGAGGGAGTCATTCTTCCTCACGCACACTTGTCGGTAAAGCCTTTCGGCATGGCTTCTACTAGCCGGCAACACTCCAGGATGCCGTCGAGCTGGTCGAGAGCTGCTAGGCGTGCCTGTTCCACGCCAAGCAGATCCATACACCGGCTTGGACGGTACAGATGATCCAGCCCGCATGGCCTTTTGCCGTACTGGGGCTGGACATCCCGGGCCTGGGACCATTCCCCAGAACCGATGACAGGGACCCGCTCCTGAACCTTCGGAACACGGAACACCGCTGTAAGTTCTACCCCTAGAGCAACAATAGGGCAGGCCTTTCTTTTTGTAGTAATTTCCATAAAAGTCCATGAACAGGGCTTGGAGCAACTAAGCCTCAGGGGACGGTCCAGGACTACGTTCAGCTTCGCCTGGTTCCGACCCCAAGCGCGTAGAGTCTTGCTTCCCTTGAGGTGGGTTGTGGCCTACATATGCGGCCCGCCTTCCCCCGTATGGAAATTTATATGAAAAGAAACCTACCCTACGTTGCTCTTCTTTGGTACTTGTCGAAGTGTGCGATCGACACTTCCCCCGGGCCTGCACTGGGCAGCCCGCGGAGGTTCTTTTTTTGAAGGGGCTAGTTCCTAGCGGAGAGCTTGCGCGGATGGACGAGTTAGTGAGAGCTTGACACGGGGAGTTTTACGTGGTTCAGGCCGCCGGAGCGTAAAACCCTACGTCCACGGCGAGCTATGGAGCTCGCTGTATTGCTTGCTGCTCAGGGACGGGGGCCTGAGCTTGGGGGTGAGTTACAGCTTGAGGGTGTATGGCTAGCGTATGAGTTGCAGAATGCGAACCCTTGCTATCGACGCCTACCCGAGCCTTTTATAGTCCAAGGCTCGGGCGGCTTACAAGGGAAGCCGGGACCCGACAGGTGGTCCCGGGAAGATTGTCTATTATCTACCGTATCTGTAGTTACGCCGGTGGTTGCCTCTGGTCGAAGGCTTCTGAGTCTTCATTTTGCCGCCCTGCCCATGCCGCGCACTAGTCATAGTGGTTGATGACGGCGCAGGCGGCATGGGATGTCTTGTCGCGGCGTTTATTACCTGGCAGGTTCTGACACCGCGTGCCAGTCTGTGATGCGACTGGACGCAACGGCACCTGACAGGCGCGTGCTCCGCGTTTCCGCGTCTTGGGAAGACGCGGGCCTTGAATACCTTGTATGGGCAAGGTGAGGAGCGCTTTTACGCCCGCTGCCTACCGCTCGGGGGCAGGCAGCACCGTTCTTCTAGCCACGTGGCGGGTCCGGAGCTCTTCTCTGAGGAGAGGGAGGTCCGGCCCCGCTGGACGCGTGGCGCCTTCGGACCTCTCTCCCGCGGAGGGGGAGGTCCGGCTTCTGCATGCCACATGGCAGGCCCGGAGCCCACCTCTGAGGAGAGGGAGGTCCGGCCCCGCTGGACGCGTGGCGTCTTCGGACCTCTCTCCCGCGGAGGGGGAGGTCCGGCTTCCGTATGCCACGTGGCGGGCCCGGAGCTCTCCTCTGAGGAGAGGGAGGTCCGGCCCCGCCAGACGCGTGGCGCCTTCGGGGCTCTCCCTGCGGAGAAGGGCGAGCACCTTAGGCATTTCACCCTGTGCGCGGGGGTACCCCATATCTCAGGTACCGACAGTGGCCCCCGGGCCCATCTTGGAGGAGATAGCGAGCCCAAGGTGGGACCTCCGTCTCTTCCGATCCGCGCACTTTCTCTAAGTCCCGACTTGGCCGCTGCTGGAGCACGAACGGCCGCGGGGTCGTGAGAGTGTGCGCTCACTTGATGATTGCTTTTACTGCGGCGACGGGAGCCCCGGCCATGTTGAACACGCAGGGCTTTCGGAGCTCTTCCATCGCGGGGGTAGGTCCGGCTTCCGCCTGCCATGTGGCGAGCCCGGAGCCCCTCTCAAGGAAGGAGAGAGTTCCGGGCCTGCTGGACACGTGGGGCACCCGGGTCCCGCCCCCTCTAGCCCCGGGTCGAAGTAGTTGGTAGCTCCTTTCCCCCTACTTCACGCAGTCCCCGTTGCCGCAACCTGGAAGTCCTGCACACAGGTAGAGGAAACGTAATTCTCCTTGGGGGCTCCCCCTCCCTTGTCTCACAGTCTTATTTGACTTACAGCCCCCAACCATATGCTTGATGCTTGGGGATTTGTAGAGAGGGGGAGCTGAGCACATGGCAACCATGTACTGCAAGGGTGATAAAAAATAACTCAATTCACAATTCACATGAGTACAAGGAAAGAGCAAAGTAGGGCAGACTTCTTTTCGTACAACCTTCCATAGGAGGAAGGCATGCTAAACATGGAGGCCACGACCCACCCCATTAAGAGGGGAAGCAAGACTCTACGCGCTTGGAGTCGGAACCAGGCAAAGCTGAACGTAGTCCTGGACCGTCCCCTGGGGTTTAGCTGCTCCGAGCGCTGCTCCTGGACTCTATGGGGTTCATTACGAAAAGAAAGTACTGACCTATTTTTGCTCTTAGGGGTAGAACTTACGGAGGTGTTCTATATTCCAAGGATTCGGGAGCAGGTCCCCATCCTCGGTGGAAAGGCGCACACACCCGGGGCGGCATACTTTCGTGACTCGGAAGGGGCCTTCCCAACTAGGGGAGAGTTTGTGGGCCCCTTCGCGAGAAAGTATGCGCCACAACACCAGGTCACCTTCCTGCAGCTCCCGGGCACGCACAGACCTCTGGTGGTAGCGCCGAAGCACCTGTCTGTACCGCGCGTTACGGAGTGCCGCATGTAATCGGACCTCGTCGACGAGGTCGATTTCTCCACGCCGGAGGTTGTCCTGCGTGGCTTCGTCGTAAGCCCGGACACGGTGAGACTTCATGGTGACTTCTGGAGGAAGTACAGCTTCGGCCCCGTACACCATGAAGAAGGGTGTCTCCCCGGTGGCCCGGCTCTGGGATGTCCGGTTAGACCATAGCGTGCTCGGAAGTTCATCTACCCAATTGGCACCATGTTTCTTCAGGCTGGCGAAGGTACGAGTCTTGAGGCCCCGGAGAATCTCCGCATTGGCCCTCTCGACTTGCCCATTGCTCTTCGGGTGAGCGACAGAGGCATAGCATACCTGAATGCCAAGGTCCTCGCAGTAGTCTTGGAACGCTGCGCTGGTGAACTGAGTCCCATTGTCAGTGATGATCCTGTTTGGGACCCCGAACCGGCAGACAATGGATCTGATGAATTTTACTGCTGATTGTTTATTGATGGTGACAACTGGTGTAGCTTCCGGCCACTTGGTGAACTTGTCGATAGCGACATAGAGGTACCGGAACCCCCCGACGGTTCTGGGGAATGGTCCCAGGATGTCCAGCCCCCACACGGCAAACGGCCACGAGGGCGGGATCATCTGTACCGCCTGAGCCGGTGTATGGATCTGCTTGGCGTGGAACTGGCACGCCTTGCAGCTCTCGACCAGCTTGACGGCATCCTGGAGTGCTGTCGGCCAGTAGAAGCCATGCCGGAAGGCTTTACCGACAAGCGTGCGTGAGGAAGAATGACTTCCACATTCGCCTCCATGGATCTCAGGGAGCAAGTCGCAGCCTTCCCCCTGGGTTATACACCGCAATAGGATGTGGTTGGCGCCACGCCGGTAGAGATCCCCCTCTACCAGCGCGTACCTCTTAGCCATACGCACAATCCGTTCAGCGGTTGCATGTTCATCAGGGAGGATATTGTCCTTCAAGTAGTCCCGGATCTCCGTGATCCATGCATCGGGTCTGACTTGAGCTTCTGGATCTTGAGCGCTGGGTTGCACGGAGTCCCCAGTGACGCTTACGATCCTTGGCGGCGCCCACGGTTGTAGGGCCACCGGGACCGCCAGCTTCGAGGTGCTGGTCAAGCCCCCTTCGCCCGGCTCGGCGGGCCGGGCAGTGGGCCGCAGCAACGTCCTCTCGAAGACTCCTTCGGGCGCAGGGGCTCCGGTGGAAGCCTTCGTTGAAAGGTCATCGGCTGCGGTATTACCGGCGCGCGGTACGTGGTGCAGGTCCAAGGCGAGGAATTCTTTCTCCAACATCTGCACGTGAAGCAGATATGCAGCTAGCTGGGGGTCATTGCAGGAGCATTCGCCCTTGACTTGCTTGATGACCAGCTGGGAGTCGCCCTGTGCCAACAACTGGCGAGCGCCTAAAGACAGGGCTGTCTGCAGGCCAAAGATGAGTGCTTCATACTCCGCCATGTTGTTGGTTGCCTTGAAATTGAGACGCACCATATACCCAAACTGTTCCCCCGATGGCATGAGGAGCAGTACGCCGGCATCGGCTCCCTGCTTTCGCGAGGAGCCGTCGAAGAAGAGTGTCCAGTGGGGTTCGGTGAAGACCGGAGCTTGGTGCTCCGGTTCTCCGCCCCCATGGCCCCCTGGGTCAGCCTCCGTTGGTGTCCACTCCGCTACAAAGTCAGCCAGTGCTTGGCTCTTGACTGCATGGCGTGGGAGGAAGTCCAGCTCAAACTCCGCCAGCTCCGCCGCCCATTTAGCAACGTTGCCAGTCGCATGGGGGCTGTGAAGAATTGTCTTCAGTGGATACGAGGTGACTACCGAGACCCGGTGGGCCTGGAAGTAATGGCGGAGCTTTCTGGAGGCAACGAGCACCGCATACAGCAGCTTGTGGACTTCCAGGTACCTTGTCTTGGCATCATGAAGTACTTCGCTGATGTAGTAGACAGGCCTCTGTACGGTTCGAACCCTCTTTCTCAGGCCTGGGAGGTCCTCGTTCATTGGCCCACTGGAGGTGGGCGGACCCACGGGGGCCTCCGGGAGCTGGGTCCCGGAGGCCCTTAAGCTATCTTGATTGTCCGGGAGCTCCGGGGGGTCTTGGGGGACCTCTGGGAGGTCCCATTTGGCCCCCGGGGGGTCCCGCGGGGCCCCCGGGGGTTTATCTTGGAGGTCCGGGAGACTGCCCAGGACCTCCGGGAGGCCGACCTGGGCCTCCGGGAGGTTGCCTTGGAGGCCCGGGAGACCGTCTTGGTCCTGCGGGGCTTCCTGGCGTCTGTCTTCTGCTACCAGAGCAGGTTGTGAAGATGAGGGGTCCGGCCGCTCTGCGACGAGGACCATACTCACTACTTCAGTTGTCGCCGCGATGTAGAGCAACAGGTGCTCTCCGGGCTCAGGGGCTACCATGATTGGTAGGGTCGTCAGGAGTCGCTTCAACTCCTGGAAAGCCTCTTCTGCTTCGTCAGTCCAGGCAAAAGGGCCTGACTTGCGCAGGAGCTTAAAGAAAGGGAGTGCCCGCTCTGCTAGCCTCGGTATAAACCGACTCAGCGCGGCTAGACATCCTGTGAGTTTCTGGACATCCTTGACGCGGGCAGGGGGCCGCATAAAGTCGATGGCCTTGATCTTCTCTGGGTTGGCCTCAATCCCCCGGTGCGAGACCAGGAACCCTAAGAGCTTCCCAGAGGACACGCCGAACACACATTTATCTGGGTTCAGCTTGGTGCGCGTAGAGCGCAACTTGTCAAAGACTAAGGCTAGGTTATCTAGCAGGGACGGACCCTGCTTGACCTTGACAACTATGTCATCGACATACACCTCAATCAGGTCTCTTATTAACTCCCCAAAGGTTTTGTGCATTGCCCGCACAAAGGTGGGGAGTGCATTCTTTAAGCCGTAAGGCATAGACACATAGCAATAAAGGCCGTCTACTGTGATGAAGGAGGTGTGCTCCTCGTCTTCCCTAGACATGGGGATCTGATGGAAACCCGAGTAGGCGTCTAGGAATCACAGCATATCACAGCCTGACGTTGAGTCTACTATTTGATCTATTCTAGAGAGAGGGAATGGATCTTTAGGACATGCCTTATTGAGACTGGTGTAGTCGATGCACATCCGGAGCTTCCCACCAGCCTTCGGGACAACGACGGGGTTCGCCAACCATCGAGGGTGGTGGACCTCCCGTATAAAGCCAGCGTCCAGCAGCTTCTTGACTTCTTCACGGATGAAGTTCTGCCGCTCGATGGACTGCTTGCGGGGCTTCTGTTGAACCGGCCGGGCGTCGGGGAAGACTTTCAAGTGGTGCTCGATCACCTTCCTGGGGATCCCTGGCATCTGTGACGGCTGCCATGCAAACACGTCAACGTTGTGCCGGAGGAAGGTGACGAGTGCGCCTTCCTATTTACTATCCAGGCCCCCGGCTACCCGGGTGGTCTGGGTAGCTTCGGCGCCGACTTGGACGACCTTTAAGGGGACGCCGCCCTCGTCGAGAGGTTGCACCCGGGGTGCTGTGGTGGAAGCACGGTGACGTGCGCACGGGCGGAGCTGGTCCGATTCCGTATTGCTGGGGGCTGAGGCCCCAGCTGTCGCGAGTGCTTGGAGCTTCTCCAGGGCCGACACTGCAGCAGTGCGGTCCCCACGAATCCTGAGAACACCTGTCGGTGTTGGCATCTTCAGGACAAGGTAGCCGTAATGGGCTACAGCCATGAACCGGTACAGGGCTGGCCTGCCGATTATGGCGTTGAAGGGGAGGTCTATCTCCGCTACGTCGAACAGAATGTACTCTGTTCGATAGCTGTCCGGAGCCCCGAAGGTCACCGGGAGACTAATGCTGCCGTAGGGGATAACCTGTCCCGGCCCTACCCCTGAGAACGGACTCGACGGGGTGAGCTTGGCCATCGGGATTTGCAGCTTCTGGAAAGCTGCACGGCTGATGAGGTTCAGCCCAGCCCCTCCATCCACCAAAACGTGGTACATTCTCACGTTGGCGATGGTAGGGGCCACCAGGAGCGGCAGTTGGCCGGCCCCAGCCATGTTCCTGGGGCAGTCGGTGGCATCAAAGCTGATGGGGGTCCCCATCCACTTTAGGTGCGGTGCAGCACTTGGGAGTGGCGCCACCGACGCTACCGCTCGGCGCAGAGTCTTGACTGCACTTCGGGACGAGGGGTCGGCGGACCCGCCGTATATGACGTAGAGCTTCTTCCGACGCTCATCGCTGCTGGAGCCGGAATCCTCGTGATTGCGTGCCGCCTTCACGACACGCGGAGGCTCCTGGATCTCCTCTGGGTGGTCGATGTTGTCTGGAACATCCACCCTCTGCTCATCTTCCTTTGGACGGAAGGGCAGGTCATCAGCCCGCTGCCGCTTCTCCTTGCGGAAGCGCTCTGCGAGCCTTCGGATCTCCCGGCATTCGGCAGCAGTGTGGCGACAGCTGCCATGCACGGGGCACATATTGTCTTTATCACCTTCTGGGATTGGTGATCTTCGCTGCTTCTTGTCGGGGCGCGGCCCCCGAGCCCCACCGAGCGTCGCTGCAGTGACGACTGGGGCTGCGGTCGGTGACTCTATCTTGCTTCTGCCTCGGTCCTTGGCCTTCCTGCTGCCTCCACAGGGAGTAGGACTGGATCCGGGCAGTCCCCCTGACTCGGAGGATGGCAGCGAGTGCCAGTTCCGTCCTTCGGCAGCTCTGGCGCATTTGTCTGCCAAGCTGAAGAGCTCTGAGACGTCGCGGACCTCCCTGGTCGCGAGCTTCTCGAGCATCTTCCTGTCCCGGACGCCTTGCCGGAACGCCACCACCACAGAAGCATTTTGAATGTGTGGGATGGTGTTCCGCACCTGGGAGAACCGCTGGATGAAAGAGCGCAGCGACTCCCCAGGTTGCTGCTGGACGGCGTGGAGGTCGAGCTCCATGCCAGGCCGGGTGTAGGAGCTGCCAAAGTTGGCTACGAACTGTCGGCAAAGCTCTCCCCAGGAGGTGACGGAACCTTGGAGGAGGTTCATGAGCCAAGACCGGGCTGGACCGGTCAAGGCGACAGGGAAGTAATTGGCCATGACGGCTTCATTCCCTCCTGCGGCAAGTACGGCGGTGGAGTAGATCTGGAGGAACTCCGCCGGGTTGACGCTGCCGTTGTACTTCTCGGGCAGGTGTGGCCGAAACTTGCGCGGCCACTTCGCAAAGCGAAGATGGGGCGCGAGGACTGCACACCCTGCTTCTGTCACCGCAGGTTCTGGTGCCGCGAATGCTGAGTTCGCACCAGGCACAGTGTACCCCGGTACGGGCAAAGCTGCACCATAGGCCGGGGGCGCCATCTGCAGTACATATGACTGTGGCATATTCTGCACGGCGCAGACCTGGGGCAGAGATCGCATGGCGAAGGTCTGCTCTTCAGGCTGGGTCGAGGCCGATGTCATGCTGTCGTCAGCTTCTTAGTAGCGACGCCTTTCTCGGCGTTGCTCGAGGTATACCCGGGCATCTTGACCCGAGCGACACCGCTCTAGCTCTGTCCTCAGATCCATCGATTGAGGGCTGGCAGAGCTGGAATCTGCCGTCTGTTCATCAACCATCGGCGTGCGTATCAGCGACACGGCCGACTTGTTAGAGTGTCGTCTCCGCCGGAGTCGCGGGCTTGCGGCAGCGATGACAACACGGTCTACCTCGAGGATCCACCGCTGGGTCGCTGCCTGAGGCGCGTCTCCAGCGGGCGGATTGTGCAGTAGCGCTCTTGCTGCAGCTAGCGCGCCCCTTCCGGGTACGCCCGGCGCTACTGGAGATATGATGCTGGTTGGAGCCTGCATTGCCGGGGTCGGCGCTGCCAGAGCCGGTTGCTGGCTCCCAGCTTGTACTGACACACTCCGTCCTGAGTGTGTTGGCTTGTACCCCCCCCTAGCCGCGGCTCGCCGCGGAGGCGGGGGAGGTGAGCTTGCCGCCGAAGGGAGCTTGGTCATCTTCGTCGGCAGAAACTCGTCGCGCTAGGGGAAAAGCCCCCTTCCTGGCGCGCCAAATGTCGAAGTGTGCGATCGACACTTCCCCCGGGCCTGCACTGGGCAGCCCGCGGAGGTTCTTTTTTCGAAGGGGCTAGTTCCTAGCGGAGAGCTTGCGCGGATGGACGAGTTAGTGAGAGCTTGACACGGGGAGTTTTACGTGGTTCAGGCCGCCGGAGCGTAAAACCCTACGTCCACGGCGAGCTATGGAGCTCGCTGTATTGCTTGCTGCTCAGGGCCGGGGGCCTGAGTTTGGGGGTGAGTTACAGCTTGAGGGTGTATGGCTAGCGTATGAGTTGCAGAATGCGAACCCTTGCTATCGACGCCTACCCGAGCCTTTTATAGTCCAAGGCTCGGGCGGCTTACAAGGGAAGCCGGGACCCGACAGGTGGTCCCAGGAAGATTGTCTATTATCTACCGTATCTGTAGTTACGCCGGTGGTTGCCTCTGGTCGAAGGCTTCTGAGTCTTCATTTTGCCGCCCTGCCCATGCCGCGCACTAGTCATAGTGGTTGATGACGGCGCAGGCGGCATGGGATGTCTTGTCGCGGCGTTTATTACCTGGCAGGTTCTGACACCGCGTGCCAGTCTGTGATGCGACTGGACGCAACGGCACCTGACAGGCGCGTGCTCCGCGTTTCCGCGTCTTGGGAAGACGCGGGCCTTGAATACCTTGTACGGGCAAGGTGAGGAGCGCTTTTACGCCCGCTGCCTACCGCTCGGGGGCAGGCAGCACCGTTCTTCTAGCCACGTGGTGGGTCCGGAGCTCTTCTCTGAGGAGAGGGAGGTCCGGCCCCGCTGGACGCGTGGCGCCTTCGGACCTCTCTCCCGCGGAGGGGGAGGTCCGGCTTCTGCATGCCACGTGGCGGGCCCGGAGCCCACCTCTGAGGAGAGGGAGGTCCGGCCCCGCTGGACGCGTGGCGTCTTCGGACCTCTCTCCCGCGGAGGGGGAGGTCCGGCTTCCGTATGCCACATGGCGGGCCCGGAGCTCTCCTCTGAGGAGAGGGAGGTCCGGCCCCGCCAGACGCGTGGCGCCTTCGGAGCTCTCCCTGCGGAGAAGGGCGAGCACCTTAGGCATTTCACCCTGTGCGCGGGGGTACCCCATATCTCAGGTACCGACAGTACTCATTTAATTTACTTATTAAATTTTTATGATTACCCTGCTGACGCGTGCTCACTATGCGTTCAACTCTTTCTTCTTATTTTCATCTTTAGTCGGAATTTGCTGCAGATACGACTAAGGAATAGAGGGGGGAGCCCCCAAGGAGAATTACTTTTTCCTTACTTGTGTGCAGGACTTCTCAGCCTAGCTCCCCGCAGGAGTATGGTAGGCGCATCCACCCAATAGAACGCACCTACCAGGGGGCCGCTACGGGATCGCGGTAGGCCAAAAACCCTAAGGTAAGATCAAAGGGCTAGCCCTCACAGGGTCGAGGTCCGAAGGCCCCACGTGTCCAGCAGGGCCGGACCTCCCACCTCTTTGAGGGGAGCTCCGGGACCGCCGCGTGGTCTACAGAAGTCGGACCTCCCCCCTCTGCGGGGAGAGGCCCGGGGCCTCCACGTGCCCTGCGAGCCCGGACCTCCTCTCAGGCGGGAGCTCCGGGCCCGCCACGTGACCAACAGGCTCGGACCCCCCTCTGATCTCGTGAGGCGGGTCCTGGAGACCTCCGGAACCCTTAGTATACAGTGGGGACCCGTATAAGGTGTCTATGCAGAGCTTCGAGATTGTTCAAGGCCTCCGAGTCCTTGCGGAGCTAAGGGCTCTATCGGTAACTGAGATATGGGGTACCCCCGCGCACAGGGTAAAATGCCTAAGGTGCTCGCCCTTCTCCGCAGGGAGAGCTCCGAAGGCGCCACGCGTCTGGCAGGGCCGGACCTCCCTCTCCTCAGAGGAGAGCTCCGGGCCCGCCACGTGGCATACAGAAGCCGGACCTCCCCCTCCGCGGGAGAGGGGTCCGAAGACGCCACGCGTCCAGCGGGGCCGGACCTCCCTCTCCTCAGAGAAGAGCTCCGGACCCGCCACGTGGCTGGAAGAACGGTGCTGCCTGCCCTCGAGCGGTAGGCAGCGGGCGTAAAGGCGCCCTCACCTTGCCCGTACAAGGTATTCAAGGCCCGCGTCTTCCCAAGACGCGGAAACGCGGAGCATGCGCCTGTCAGGTGCCGTTGCGTCCAGTCGCATCACAGACTGGCACGCGGTGTCAGAACCTGCCAGGTAATAAACGCCGCGACAAGACATCCCATGCCGCCTGCGCCGTCATCAACCACTATGACTAGTGCGCGGCATGGGCAGGGCGGCAAAAGGAAGACTCAGAAGCCTTCGACCAGAGGCAACCACCGGCGTAACTACAGATACGGTAGATAATAGACAATCTTCCCGGGACCACCTGTCGGGTCCCGGCTTCCCTTGTAAGCCGCCCGAGCCTTGGACTATAAAAGGCTCGGGTAGGCGTCGATAGCAGGGGTTCGCATTCTGCAACTCATATGCTAGCCATACACTCTCAAGCTGTAACTCACCCCCAAGCTCAGGCCCCCGGCCCTGAGCAGCAAGCAATACAGCGAGCTCCATAGCTCGCCGTGGACGTAGGGTTTTACGCTCCGGCGGCCTGAACCACGTAAAACTTCCCGTGTCAAGCTCTCACTAACTCGTCCATCCGCGCAAGCTCTCCGCTAGGAACTAGCCCCTCCGAAAAAAGAACCTCCGCGGGCTGCCCAGTGCAGGCCCGGGGGAAGTGTCGATCGCACACTTCGACATTTGGCGCGCCAGGTAGGGGGCTTTTCCCCTAGCGCGACGAGTTTCCGCCGATGAAGATGACCAAGCTCCCTTCAGCGGCAAACTCTCCCCCACCGCATTCACGGCGAACCGTGACCAGCGGGGAGTACATGTCGACGCACTCAGGACGGAGTGTGTCGGCACAAGCGGGTAGCCAGCAGCCGACTCCGGCAACGCCGACTCCGGCTATGCAGGCCCCGACCAGTGTGAGGTCTTCTGCAGCGCTGAGCGTACACCATGGAGGTGCGCTAGCTGCAGCAAGAGCGCTGCTGCACAACCCACCTGCAGGGGATGCGCCCCATTCAGCGACCCAGCAATGGGTCCGCGAGGTGGACCGCCTCGTCGTCGCCGCCGCGAACCCTCGATTTCGGCAAGGGCGGCGCCCGGGGCAACCGACTGTGTCGCTGATGCGCACACCCACGGTTGACGAGCTAACGGCGGATTCCAGCTCCTCCAGGCTCCTGTCGACGGACCATGCGAGCCCCGCCTCAGGCATATGCTGCGCAACATATGCCACCACCATATGCGCCGCAAGTAGCGGCCTCGGCCTACGGTGCAGCCTTGCCCATGCCGGGATACGTGGTGCCAGGTGCGAACCACCTGTTCGCAGCGCCAGTACCTGCAGCAGCAGGTGCAGGATGTGCGGCCCTTGCACCCCACCTTCGCTTCGCAAGGTGGCCGCGCAAGTTTCGCCCGCACTTGCCCGAGAAGTATGACGGAAGCGTCAACCCAGCGGAGTTCCTCCAGATCTACTCCACCTCCGTACTTGCTGCAGGAGGCGATGAGGCTGTCATGGCCAACTACTTTCCCGTCGCCTTGACCGGCCCAGCCCGGTCCTGGCTCATGAATCTACCCCAGGGGTCCATAACCTCTTGGGGTGAGCTCTGCCGGCAGTTCGTCGCCAACTTCGGCAGCTCCTACACCCGTCCCGGCACGGAGCTCGACCTCCACGCCATCAAACAACAACCTGGGGAGTCGCTGCGCTCTTTCATCCAGCGGTTCTCTCAGGTGCGCAACACCATCCCACATATCCAAAGCGCCTCTGTGGTGGTGGCGTTCCGACAGGGTGTCCGGGACGAGAAAATGCTCGAGAAGCTCGCGACCAGAGAGGTCAGCGACGTCTCGGAGCTCTTTAGCCTGGCGGACAAGTGCGCCAGAGCAGCCGAAGGGCGGAACTGGCACGCACTGCCGACCTCCGAGTCAGGAGGGCACCCCGGGTCCGGTGCTGCTGCCTATGGGGGTGGCAAGAAGACCAAGAACCGGGGGAGTGGGAAGATGAAGTCACCATTCACGGCCCCCGTCGCCGCAGCTGCGACAACCAGTGGAGCTCGGGGGCCGCGCCCCGACAAGAGGCAGCGGCAATCACCGGCCCCAGACAGTGGCCAAGGCGGGCTATGCCCCGTGCATGGCACCTGCAACCATACAGCTGCCGAGTGCTGGGAGATCCAGAGGCTCGCAGAGCGCTTCCGCAATGGAAGACAGCAGAGGGCTGAAGCACCGCCCTACCCTCAGAGGGATGGCAAACAAAAGGCCGATGCCCCAGTCACCGCTGCCCACCAGGTGGGGTTCCAGGAGCCTCAGCGTGTCATAAAGACAGTACATGACGCTGAGGACTCCAGTTCTGATGATGATGGGCCAAGGCGTTAGCCAGCTACGGCACGCCTCCGTGCCTCGAACATACCTCTCGGGGGCTGCCTAGGGTCCGTCAACCCCTTGAAGGCCTTGCCAGAAGGGGGGGACGCCTTAGGTCATCCAAAGCGAGCCCGGGTCCACCTACCCCTTGAAGGCCTTAGCCAGAAGGGGAGAACTCCCCGGGGGACCCCGAGAGAAGCCACGCAGGACCTGATCCAGCGTGAAGACAACAACTTCGACAAGACTCGGCTTGCAGGGAACACCCCACAACGCAAGGTCTCGGCTAATGCTCTAAGCACTACCGCCAAAGAACCAAACGCGAAGGGGGCCCGCAAGAGGGCAGCCTGGTGAAGTGGCACGCTATATTCCAAGAAGGACCCATAAGCTCTCCCCCAGCAGGGAAGGTCCCTTCCGAATCATGAAAGCTGCCGCCCCAGATACACATGCCTTTCAACCGAGAGTGGGATCCATTCCCAAAAATCCTTGCCATGGAGCAACACTGTAAGTCCTACTTACTGAGCATCGGTAGAACAGGGTTATTCACTTCTGTAATAGACCCCATAGAACTTAGGAACAGAGCTTGGGGTAGCTAAGTCTCAAGGGACGGTACAGGACTACGTCCAGTTTAGCCTTGTTCCGACCCTAAGCGCGTAGAGTCTTGCTTCCCTTGTAGACAAGGCGGAACATTGCCCCCACGAACAGCCAGAATTCCACCTATGGGCGCGAATACAGAGACCTGTTCTACTTAGCTCCTTCTCATGCGCTCATTTAAATTATGCATTAATTTTTATGATCGCACTATCTCGGTATGTTCATCATACGTCTAGCTCCCCCTCTCCTGCGCTCATCCATAGTCGGCATTTGCTATCCTCCCGAAGGCGGCTGTGCTTGAGGCACCTGCCGATGGCCGAGTGAGTCTCTCGGGCCTCCCCCAGTCAGGTGTTGTGGTGTCAGTTGGTCACCTCCAGGAAAGGCCAGCGTTGTGCATGGGGAGTCCAGGGTGCGTATCCAGCTTAGCCGGCCCAGAGCCCAAAGCATGCGCATCCTGCTCTCCGGAGGTCCAGGGGAGTACGTCCGCTTTGCCTGATCATGAACTCAAAGCGCGTGCACTCTGCTTCCCCAGCGCATGGCCCGGTACTAGGGATCGGACGGCCGTACCCGGACCTCGGAGGGAGCCGGAGCTCCGGCGCCTCGTGCACAGAATTGCCCAAGCCCCGTATAGCGGGCCAGGACCATAAGACGGATAAGACTAGGAGACAGGAGGGGAGGACCCCCCGAGGAGAATTACGTTTCCTCTACCTGTGTGCAGGACCTTCAGGTTACGGCAACAGGGATTGCATGAAGCGGGGGGAAAGGAGCTACCAGCTACACCGGCCTGGGACTGGAAGGACCGGGACCCGCCCCTCCAGCTGGGGGGGGGCCCGGGGGCCCCGCGTGTCCAGCAGGCCCGGAACTCTCTCCTTCCTTGAGGAGGGCTCCGGGCTCGCCACGTGGCAGGCAGGAACCGGACCTCCCCCCTCAGCGGGACGGCTCCGAAAGCCCTACGTGTCCAACATGACCGGAGCTCCCGTCTCTTGAGGAGGAGCTCCGGACCCACCACGTGGCCGGCAGATTTGGAGCCCCCCATAGGGCGAGGTTCTGAGACCTCCGGGGGCCCCTAACACGGTTAGGACCCGGGGGGGTGTCTGTGCGAAGCTCCGAGATTGGAAATGACCTCTGAGTACCTTGCGGAGCTAAGGACTCAGCCAGGCAAAGCCAAGAAGGAGGGAAAAAGCATCACAGACACAAGTATCCAAGAGAGTCAAATTAAGTAAGGCTCCTTGAGCTGGACTACAGACTCGATAAAAAAAAAGGAGAAGCAAGTCCTAAGGACATCCCGGCTCTCGCCGGAACCTTGCAGCTACAAGGGCGGCCACATCCTCGACTTCAGCCCTGGCAGCTTCCTCCCGCTCCGCGGCTGGGCCCTCTCTTGCTGGCTCCAGTGAGAAAGAGGGGTCGCGGCTCTTGAAGCATGCCAGCACATGCGAGGCGACCTCTAAAGCTAAGCCGCGGCCCTCGGCTTCAAGCTCGCTGGCGACCACCGAGTCGAGTCTGTCCAGCATGGCGCCGATCGACTCCAATGCAGGGATCACCTCTGCCACCTGCAATGCGGGAGTTGCGGCCCTCACCGGACTGAAACCAAGAGGGATCAGGGCGGACCCCGCTCGATCCACGAAGCTTGAGACCGCAAGGGCCTCGGAGGACCGTAGGGCTGAGAGCTCCTCCACCTCGCGGCGGGCCGCCCGCAGAGCCTCCAGGTTCCTCTCGGAGAATTCCTTCTCCTTGGCCGCCAGGGAACTCTCCCGAAGGCGGAGAGTCTCGGCTAGCCGCTCCAACTCAGCAGCCCTGAAGCCGGCAGTCAACTCCCGGTCCAAGACCACCCGGCGATCATGGGAGACCTGTTCATCTCTCAAGTCAAGGTCTGCCTTCAGAATCTCCAGCTCCTCCATCCGAGCTCGGAGGTCATCCTCGCCCGCAGCCAGCTGCGCGGCGACCCCCTCTGCCTCAGCTGCCACGGAACGCTCCCGCTCCTCAACGGCGAGTTCGCGGCGCTCCAACCGCTGTCGTATTTCCACAGCAGCAGAGAGGCTCTCTTTGGCCCGGGCGTGAGCCTCCAGGGCCTCCCTGTTGATCCGCCGCGACTGGGTGTCCATGCGGTCAACAGCCCGCTTCATCGGGTCAACAAGCGTTCCCTGAAGTCGAGCAACTCCCGCCTGGAGTCGAGCTCGCTCTTAACCTTCGCGGTCCTCTCCCGCAAAAGGTTCCCCCAGGTGAGGAGGCGGTCCCGTTCAACCGTATACTCCTCCCGCTCGCGCCCTAGTGCAGCCAAGACCTGCCGGACGCTCGACTCGGCAAGCGCGAAGGCGTCCACCAGAGGCAATGGAGCAACAGAGGCTGTGTCACACCCGGTTTTTCCGAAGAAACAACCAAGTGAATATCACATGTATGCCAGGATCATTTTCTCATACATGTGATGACAAATAGTGAAGCATCATTTATTACAAGCCAGATATCGAATATAAATAAGTCTTACATCGTAAATGTCTCAATGGACACTAATGCTTCATCACAATTAAATAAACTAGCAGCGCAATATTATTCTTTAGGGCTCCATCACAGGCGTTGCCCGGGGGTCTTCATGAACCTAAAATCCTTACTCGGGTCCAAAATCTTGGTCATTATACACCACCTCATTATCTTGACCTGAGCAGCAATATAAACCAACAAATATGCAAGGTTGAGTACCAATGGTACTCAGCAAGTGTGGGAAAATTATATCATGCATGGCTAGAACAAGGAGAGGTTGAACTCATGGTTAAAGCACTACGCAATTAATACCTATCACCTTAGCTTATTAAGCACCTTCATTACTACACAGGTGAAATGGTCCCAATCTCCCATCCCATCATCATAATCCAATAACCATAACATCATTTCCAATGTTAAGCTCCCCGCTTAACTTCCAAAACCATCATTCCTCTAATCATGAATAAGTCCAGGCCGCTCTTAACCGTGAGCACGGCTGTCAGGACAGTTTTGACTCTGCAGAGTTTGTACCACTGTACCCACAAGTAGTGATTTCATCCCCCGTTGCCGGGTGGACTAAAAGAACCTCCATTATGCCAGTGGCGACGATCCACATTCACACTTCCTAGGTGTGCAGCCAGGAGATCACTACGAAGCCTTTACAAAGGGATTCCCGACGAGCGTGGGCCCACTGAGGTTTCACCCCTAACAGCATACAAGAGGCTCCAACCCCGCTGCAGTGGCCCCCTCTTGAGCCTTGCGGTTCATACGGTAGTCCAGCTGACACCTACTCCCCGCACCATCCAACACACCCATACTACGCCGGGGATACACCTAATTAATTGGCCAATCTGCCCCATCTCAGCATGTGGTTGGCACTGTAAAGCCGGGTTACATGCTCCATGAACCGGTCCTTAGGATCCAGGCAAGTACTAAACACAAACCCAAGTCTCGTGCACCCAGCACACAACCAAAACATCCAACTTGCCTTGATCCCTACCTCTACATAACTCACAATGTCTCATTCAAGAGTATGGTAATATAAACTGATGATTTCATATCCCAAATATCCCATTCTAAGCATGGCTAAGCATATGCATGTAAATAAATGACATGACAAAATAAATCCCGACCCAAGCTACAAGGAAACAGGGTAATGCAATTCTAGGGAAACTTCCTAGCATGGGTTTCATATTTAACTTGACAATGCAAATAATTTTATCTACACATCCTAGCATAGGATCAAAGTGATCAAGGACACTTGCCTCCTTCTTGCTGCTCTTGGAATGGGTAGTCCTGATCTTGGAAAGAAATAACTTGCTCTTGAACAGGTTCTACTTCATACCATCACACATAGCAAAAGAAAAACAACAATCATAAGACATAGTTCACACTTCTTACTTCATACAAACCACACATTCATATTTATGAAATTCATTCACCCTTATATGTGTTGTGGTTACTTTGTGTGTTGATCTGTGGCTTGCACACACTTTTATTTATATGTATATAATTCCTACTTTGGTGTTCATATTTATACTTACATACTATATATATATATATATATATATATGTGTTTCAGTTTTAAATAAATTCCTTATATTAAACTACTAAGTATGTAAGAAAAGTATTTTTCTTCTCCATATGTGCCTTCATAATTTCTATCAACCCTAAACTGAACTCTTTGAATTTTAAAAACTCCATTTATCTTTTATTAGTTGCTATATTTTCAGATTTATATTCCTATGCATAATTGTGTATTTTATTATGAAATTAGTAATACACATCATCTAAACAGTATAGATTCTGGTCTTAAATAATTTAATAACATATTTTAACCTTGGCCTCTGATGTAAACTATTTCATAATTATTTTCCCTATTTTTCTATAACTATTCTTTACTTAAAAATGTGTCCCTATACTATTAAATGTGAATAATAGTTGAAACAGATTCATTTCAGCCCAAAAATATATTTTTATCTCACTCCAAAGTTTTCTAAGTACTGAGAAAATTTTTAATTAATTTTTTTACAATTATGTTTGTCCCCCTTTTTAATTTTTAAACACTAGTTACATATTCAATTTTCTAAATCAAATACTAAACAGTGCTAAAATAATGAATTCACCCCATTACAGGGTCTATAATATTATTTTCATGATTTCCAGGGGTCTAGCTACACTTATCAGAGGTGTTTTTCCTAATTTTTATTAAGTCCAGGGGCTAAAACTGATTTTTAAATGAATTTACATGATTTTCTGGAGTTCCAGGGGCTAGATCTGAAGTTTCCGGGGCTAGCTCTCAATTCCAGAGAACCCCAGGGGGTAGCACGTAAGAATTCCAGTCTTTATAATGCGGGGTTGACGTGGACCGTTCGATTTTAAACCGACGGCTGAGATTATAACATCGAACCGGTACGCGGGGTTTTAAACCCTACCATGCGATTTAAAATAAACGGCGCACAAGCGGCCACGTCGCTCTGATCGAGAGCGGGCGGCGCTGCCGGCGGCGCACGGCGGCGGGAAGCGGCGATCTCGCCGGAAAGTTTCGGATCCTCGAGAATTCTGCCTAGAACTGTGATCTTATGGCATAGATCGGTAGAGGGGAGGTCAGGGATCTCACCTCGGGGGTTTTCTTGAGCTCGGGGGTCCTGGAAAGTGATCGGCGGCGAGGTCCGAGGCAAAACCACGGCGAAGCTCGTCGGCGCTATGTTTACACCGTAAGTCTCCGAGTTTTCTGCACCTGCAAAGCTCCCCGGAGGCGGTGGATCAAGACCAGCGAGTTAGATCAGAGTTTCCGAGTTTAGATCGGCCAGAATTCACCGGCGAAGTCTCGGTGCTCACCAGAGTGAAAATCGGCGATTGCGTGGAAAAAACCGATCGGGGCTGGGGTGTTTATAGCCGGGGGAGGGCGGTGGGTCTGTTGCGATCGAGTTTGAGTCGTTTGGGACCAGAATTCGGGCTGCGGGACGCGGAAATCCGGTCGGGTGCGATCGCGCGCGCGGGAGAGAGTCCGGGGTCGCGGGGTTAGGGATGACAGGTGGGTCCCACCTGTCTGTGAGAGACAGCGCGGCGCGCGCGGGGGCGGGCTGGCGCGGGGAAACTGGGCCGGCTGGCGGGTTTCGGCCCACTGGCCGGTTTTTTCCTGTTTTCTCTTTTTCTTTTTCCATTTCTTTTCTGTTTTGAGTTTAATTTGAATTCCAGTTTGAATTTGAATTTTTGCAAAACATGCAACATGTCCAAAAAATTTTAAATTCCCCTCTGAACATGGTTTATAGTTTTAAATTAAAATTTGGGGTGTTACAGCTCTACCCCCCTTAAAAGAAATCTCGTCCTCGAGATTGGTGTTTCTAAGAAAACAATTCCGGAAATTGTGCCTTGAGCTCATCTTCCCGTTCCCAGGTAGCTTCCTCCTCTAAGTGATGCTTCCACTGCACCTTGCACATCTGGATTCTCTTGTTTCTGGTGAGGCGTTCCATCGTCTCCAAAATCTTGTATGGTTGCTCGGCATAAGACAAATCTTCAGCTACATCCACTTCATTCATGGGTAACACCTCTGCAGGCGTCCTCAGACATTTCTTGAGTTGTGACACATGAAATACATCGTGAACGTCCGATAGATGAACCGGTAACTCTAGTTGGTACATCACTTCGCCTTTTCTTTCCAAAACTTGAAAGGGTCCGATGTATCGAGGTGACAATTTCCCTTTCACCTTGAACCAACGAAGCCCTCTAATAGGGGACACCTTGAGATAAACATAGTCTCCCACGTTGAAAACGAGTTCTCTTCTTCGTACATCAGCATAACTCTTCTGGCGTGTTTGTGCTATCCTCAAGTTGTTGCGAATCTCCCTCACCTTCGCTTCGGCTTCTTGTAGCACTTCTGGACCAAACACTTTACTTTCTCCTGTTTGGTTCCAAAATAGAGGAGTTCTGCACTTTCTTCCATACAAAGCTTCAAACGGTGACATTTTTATACTAGCTTGATAACTGTTGTTATAGGAAAACTCCACATACGGTAAGTTCTTGTCCCAACTCCTGTTGTTTTTGAGTGCACAAGCCCTTAACATATCTTCAAGGATCTGATTGGTTCTCTCCGTCTGCCCGTCAGTTTGGGGATGATAGGCAGAACTAAAGTTCAGATGGGTTCCCATGGTTTCATGCAACTTCTGCCAGAACCTTGAGGTGAACTGTGTCCCTCGATCCGACACAATCTTCTTTGGCACTCCATGGTAACACACGATCCTTGACATGTACAACTCTGCCAATTTGGATCCGCTGTAGCTTTCTTTCACAGGAATGAAATGAGCTACCTTGGTTAGCCTATCAATAATGACCCATATTGAATCATACCCGGATTGGGTCCTAGGCAATCCCACGACAAAATCCATGCTGATTTCTTCCCACTTTCATTCAGCCACTTTGAGTGGTTGCAATAATCCCGCGGGTCGTTGATGTTCTGCTTTCACCAACTGACATGTGTCACATAGGGCAACATGTTCCGCGACATCACGTTTCATGCCATACCACCAATACCTGCTCTTGAGGTCCTGGTACATCTTCGTACTCCCAGGATGAATGGAATAGTCAGAATCGTGAGCCTCCTTCAAAATTAATTCACGGATCTCCTTTACTTCTGGCACACAGATCCTTTTCCCGTGCCACACCGTTCCCTGTTCATCCTCTCTAAAACCAGGAGCTTTATTTTCCTTGATGAGCTGTCTGATCTCTTGTATCTTCTCATCATTCTTTTGGCCCTCGCGTATGTCTCGCTCGAGTGTGGAGTCCACTTCCATGGCGATGGCTTCACCACTATTTACTAGACATAGATTGAGTCTTATAACCTCGTCCTTCAATTCTGCAGGCATGTCCTTCAAGCTCAACTTATTGACCTGCACTTTCCGACTCAAAGCATCGGCCACGACGTTTGCTTTCCCGGGATGATAGTTGATGCCCACATCAAAGTCATTGATTAGCTCTAACCATCTCCTTTGTCTGAGGTTGAGATCTGGTTGTGTGAATATGTACTTCAAACTCTTATGATCCGTATATATCTCTGTCCTCTTCCCCATCAAATAGTGCCGCCAAATTTTCAACGCGTGTACCACTGCGGCTAGTTCAAGGTCATGTGTAGGATAGTTCTTCTCGTGCTTCCGAAGCTGCCGGGATGCATAAGCCACGACATGTCCTTCTTGCATGAGAACACATCCCAACCCATTTCCAGAGGCATCGCAGTACACTGTGAAATTCTTCTGCATATCTGGCATAACCAACACTGGGGCTGTTGTCAATCTCTTCTTTAGCTCCTGAAAGCTCGTATCGCACTGTGGCGTCCAAGTGAATGTGATTCCCTTCTCCAACAGTTTGGTGAGAGGTCTCGAGATCTTGGAGAATCCCTCAATAAACCGTCGATAGTATCCCGCCAATCCCAAAAAGCTTCGAACTTCCCCGACATTTTCAGGGGTCTTCCACTTCTGGATGTCCTCGATTTTGGCGGGATCTACGGAGATTCCTCCCTCCGAGATTATATGTCCTAAAAAGGGAACTCTCTTCAGCCAAAACTCACACTTGCTCAACTTGGCATATAGTTGGTGTTCTCTCAGCCTCTGCAACACCAACCTTAGATGTTTCTCATGTTCTTCTTCATTTTTGGAGAAGACGAGAATATCATCTATAAAAACCACCACAAATTTGTCCAGATATTCCATGAATACCTTGTTCATGAGGTACATGAAATATGCCAGGGCATTGGTTAGCCCAAAAGGCATGATAGTGTATTCATACAGTCCGTACCGAGATACGAAAGCTGTCTTGGGAATATCAGATTGCCTTATCTTGAGTTGGTGATATCCCGACCTGAGATCAATTTTCGAGAACACACAAGCTCCCCTCAACTGATCAAACAAGTCTTCAATGCGGGGTAATGAGTACTTGTTCTTGATGGTTACCTCATTCAAGGCACGGTAATCCACGCATAACCTTTGGGTTCCATCTTTCTTAGGCACAAATATCACCGGAGCTCCCCATGGTGAGGAACTAGGGCGAATATACCCCTTCTCCGTCAATTCTCTCAAATGATCCTTGAGCTCTTCTAGCTGCTTGGAGTCCATTCGATAAGGTCTCTTGTATATCGGGGCTGTTCCCGGTACTAGCTCAATTGCGAATTCCACGTCACGGTCGGGAGGCATACCTGGCAATTCCTCCGGAAAAACATCTGGATATTCCCTGATAGTCCTGATTTCCTCAACTTTCACCTCCACTTTATTTAATTTAATGTCCCTCCTAGGATCGTGTATGGTTATGAACTTTACTCGGGTGCCACTGGGGTGAGTTAGTTCCACCGTTCTGGTCGAACAATGGATGATTCCTTTATGTTTGGTCAACCAATCCATACCCAAAATAATATCTATCCCTTGTGAATCTATCACTATGAGGTTAGCCGTAAATACTACCCCATTAATGTCTAGGCTCACTTTGGGACACACTTGTCTTGTCCTTATTTCTCCACCTGGAGAGTTTACCGCTAGCATATGGTTCATTTGTGTGGTTGCTAGGTCATGTTTCTTAACAAACCCTTGAGCAATGAACGAGTGGGTAGCACCAGAATCAAACAGCAGAGTTGCAAGGTGTAAATTGGCAGGAAACTTACCAACTACCACGTCAGGTGCCTCTTGTGCTTCCTCCATAGTGACGTGGTTCACCCGTCCTCTCATTACATTCTGCTGTTGTGGCGGCGCAGGCTTCTTCTTTGGGCATTTATGGGCGTAGTGCCCCACTTCACCATAGCTGAAACATTGCACCCCAATCTTAGATGCTTGGCCCTTGTTGTCTTGGGGTTGGTTTGGGGGTCCTTGCACTGCTGGTCGAGGTGGATATGCGGGGCGAGGCTGCTGCACAAACTGATGTGGCGGCTGTGCTGGTGCTGCGGGTGGCCTGTAGTTTGGGTTGTACCCTCTTGGTGCTGAATAGGGTACCGCAGCACGGCTTGTCTGCCCCGTAGGTTGCTGCGTCATACGTGGGCGGGTGTTGCTCCCTGAGGCTTGATGTGACCACCCGGCCTTCCTCTTATTCTCATTTTCTAGGGCCTTTAGCTTCCTTTCTACCACAAATGCTCGGTCCACCATCTTTTGGAAGCTTTCATACTCATTGGAGGACATTGCACACTGCATCTCTGCGGTAAGTCCTTCCACGAAACAATCTTGTTTCTGCTCATCAGTCTCTATGTCTCGTGGAGCATAACGGGATAGTTGAGTGAATTTAGTGAGGTATTCCCTCACCGTCATGTTTCCCTGCTGCAGTCCCAAAAACTCCTTCCTCTTGTTTTTGAGTTCACCTCTTGGGATGTAGTGGTTGCGGAAACTACGTTTGAACTCTTCCCAAGTGATGTTCTCAGGGTCATGATGGGCGGCCACGTAGGCGGTCCACCAATCAGCAGCAGGTCCATGCAATTGATGAGAGGCAAACAGCACCCTCTCATACACTTGGCATTGTATTATCCTCATCTTACTTTCAATGGTCTTTAGCCAATCATCTGCCTCCAGAGGTTCAGCAGCACTTGCAAACTTTGGAGGTTGAGTTCCTAGAAACTCACTCAACCTTGGTTGGCGTGGTGCAGCTTGTGGAGGTGGAACTTGATGCAAGTTGGCCACCACTTGAGTCAAGTTCTGGATGAGCTGATTTTGATTCTCCAGCATTTGGTGGAGAGGATCAACTTCTTCACGGCGACCACTCCGGTCCTGGCCTCCAGAAAGATGAGGGTTGCATGCCTCATCATTGTTGTTGGCGGGGTTGGCAGCACGTCCTTTTCCTCTTCCGGCCATCTGGCAGAATCAACAAATGTTAATTTGATACCATTTAGTATCATCTTACTACTTTCATTTGTTGGTACTTTAAGGTGTTGAGGCTTTGTTAAAATTTTACGAGGGTTTATATCTCACACCAAATAAATGCACTATTATTTCCTGTGGGTTCACACACCAAAGCAAAACAATCTGAAGACGATGTTGTGGACAATTGCTCATGGCTTCCACAACTCACGTCACACACCAAGCATCATCACACCATTAACTACGTAACGACTCGACTACTCGACCTCTTGCTAGCTAGGGGAAAGACTCTACACTACTCGTCCTCTTGAGCTGGCTCCTCGGGATCTTCCTCCTCATTTCGGCTACCTTCTGACTCTGCTTTGGGTGGGGAGGCTGTTGGTGGAGAAGTGCGACGACGCCTGATTGCTCGGCGATCCGGGGAGTCAGGAGTCCATGTATCACTCACGGTGACACACAGTTCATTCCCATCTCCTCTTTCTCTCGCCTTTAAGCAAGCTCGCAGCAACGCCTCCGTTTCCTTCAGGGTGTCTCGGACATCCTGAAGCTCTTGTTGACACTCCTGCAGTCGAGTGCTGAGCATAGCAGCATCCTCCAAGCACAAGTCCATGTGCTCATGGGAAGTCCCTTGCTGCACCGTTGGGTACTTGTACTCCGTGGTACCACTCTCACGTTGGAGGACATACATGTACTCAGTTTTGTCCAAGTGGCGACGATAGATGTGACTCTGGCAGGTGATGGCCTCCCAGGTGACATCTTTCTCCGCGTCAACTTGTGTTGCTCGACAAGCTGGAGAGTGGTGAATCTTAAGCAGTTGATTCTCGTGTATAATCCTCATCTCCGAACTCCATTCTTCCCTCTTCTCACAGATGGTCCTGGTGGAGTTATAGTGGATGATTAGCTTGCCCGTATTGTCGGCGGCTTCGAGCATACGTTGAAGACGGCGCAACAAATCTCCTACTGCCAATCCGTAGGAAAGGTACGTCACTGGACGACTCTCCTCTCTTTCGGCCAGGGCAACTACAGGAACTCTCCCTCCTGTGGACTTACGAGCGGTGCGAATCATGCGAACCATCTAAAACAAAAGAATTTAAAATTAGGTTAGATAAATTCTCAAACAAAAATCCTATTTTGAATGAAAGTTGGGGTAAAATGAAGAAAATGACTCCTTTAATAACACTTTTCCACCCACACCTTGGAAAATAGTTTTTAAGAAAATAGGTCCCTTAAATACGTCTATTTCTACCTAGGTCCACGTTCCTACGGGCAACCTTGGCTCTGATACCACCTCTGTCACACCCGGTTTTTCCGAAGAAACAACCAAGTGAATATCACATGTATGCCAGGATCATTTTCTCATACATGTGATGACAAATAGTGAAGCATCATTTATTACAAGCCAGGTATCGAATATAAATAAGTCTTATATCGCAAATGTCTCAATGGACACTAATGCTTCATCACAAGTAAATAAACTAGCAGCGGAATATTATTCTTTAGGGCTCCATCACAGGCGTTGCCCGGGGGTCTTCATGAACCTAAAATCCTTACTCGGGTCCAAAATCTTGGTCATTATACACCACCTCATTATCTTGACCTGAGCAGCAATATAAACCAACAAATATGCAAGGTTGAGTACCAATGGTACTCAGCAAGTGTGGGAAAATTATATCATGCATGGCTAGAACAAGGAGAGGTTGAACTCATGGTTAAAGCACTACGCAATTAATATCTATCACCTTAGCTTATTAAGCAACTTCATTACTACACAGGTGAAATGGTCCCAATCTCCCATCCCATCATCATAATCCAATAACCATAACATCATTTCCAATGTTAAGCTCCCCGCTTAATTTCCAAAACCATCATTCCTCTAATCATGAATAAGTCCAGGCCGCTCTTAACCGTGAGCACGGCTGTCAAGACAGTTTTGACTCTGCAGAGTTTGTACCACTGTACCCACAAGTAGTGATTTCATCCCCCGTTGCCGGGTGGACTAAAAGAACCTCCATTATGCCAGTGGCGACGATCCACATTCACACTTCCCAGGTGTGCAGCCAGGAGATCACTACGAAGCCTTTACAAAGGGATTCCCGACGAGCGTGGGCCCACTGAGGTTTCACCCCTAACAGCATACAAGAGGCTCCAACCCCGCTGCAGTGGCCCCCTCTTGAGCCTTGCGGTTCATACGGTAGTCCAGCTGACACCTACTCCCCGCACCATCCAACACACCCATACTACGCCGGGGATACACCTAATTAATTGGCCAAGCTGCCCCATGTCAGCATGTGGTTGGCACTGTAAAGCCGGGTTACATGCTCCATGAAACGGTCCTTAGGATCCAGGCAAGTACTAAACACAAACCCAAGTCTCGTGCACCCAGCACACAACCAAAACATCCAACTTGCCTTGATCCCTACCTCTACATAACTCACAATGTCTCATTCAAGAGTATGGTAATATAAACTGATGATTTCATATCGCAAATATCCCATTCTAAGCATGGCTAAGCATATGCATGTAAATAAATGACATGACAAAATAAATCCCAACCCAAGCTACAAGGAAACAGGGTAATGCAATTCTAGGGAAACTTCCTAGCATGGGTTTCATATTTAACTTGACAATGCAAATAATTCTATCTACACATCCTAGCATAGGATCAAAGTGGTCAAGGACACTTGCCTCCTTCTTGCTGCTCTTGGAATGGGTAGTCCTGATCTTGGAAAGAAATAACTTGCTCTTGAACAGGTTCTACTTCATACCATCACACATAGCAAAAGAAAAACAACAATCATAAGACATAGTTCACACTTCTTACTTCATACAAACCACACATTCATATTTATGAAATTCATTCACCCTTATATGTGTTGTGGTCACTTTGTGTGTTGATCTGTGGCTTGCACACACTTTTATTTATATGTATATAATTCCTACTTTGGTGTTCATATTTATACTTACATACTATATATATATATATATGTGTGTGTGTTTCAGTTTTAAATAAATTCCTTATATTAAACTACTAAGTATGTAAGAAAAGTATTTTTCTTCTCCATATGTGCCTTCATAATTTCTATCAACCCTAAACTGAACTCTTTGAATTTTAAAAACTCCATTTATCTTTTATTAGTTGCTATATTTTCAGATTTATATTCCTATGCATAATTGTGTATTTTATTATGAAATTAGTAATACACATCATCTAAACAGTATAGATTCTGGTCTTAAATAATTTAGTAACATATTTTAACCTTGGCCTCTGATGTAAACTATTTCATAATTATTTTCCCTATTTTTCTATAACTATTCTTTACTTAAAAATGTGTCCCTATACTATTAAATGTGAATAATAGTTGAAACAGATTCATTTCAGCCCAAAAATATATTTTTATCTCACTCCAAAGTTTTCTAAGTACTGAGAAAGTTTTTAATTAATTTTTTTACAATTATGTTTGTCCCCCTTTTTAATTTTTAAACACTAGTTACATATTCAATTTTTAAATCAAATACTAAACAGGGCTAAAATAATGAATTCACCCCATTACAGGGTCTATAATATTATTTTCATGATTTCCAGGGGTCTAGCTACACTTATCAGAGGTGTTTTTCCTAATTTTTATTAAGTCCAGGGGCTAAAACTGATTTTTAAATGAATTTACATGATTTTCTGGAGTTCCAGGGGCTAGATCTGAAGTTTCCGGGGCTAGCTCTCAATTCCAGAGAACCCCAGGGGGTAGCACGTAAGAATTCCAGTCTTTATAATGCGGGGTTGACGTGGACCGTTCGATTTTAAACCGACGGCTGAGATTATAACATCGAACCGGTACGCGGGGTTTTAAACCCTACCGTGCGATTTAAAATAAACGGCGCACAAGCGGCCACGTCGCTCTGATCGAGAGCGGGCGGCGCTGCCGGCGGCGCACGGCGGCGGGAAGCGGCGATCTCGCCGGAAAGTTTCGGATCCTCGAGAATTCTGCCTAGAACTGTGATCTTATGGCATAGATCGGTAGAGGGGAGGTCAGGGATCTCACCTCGAGGGTTTTCTTGAGCTCGGGGGTCCTAGAAAGTGATCGGCGGCGAGGTCCGAGGCAAAATCACGGCGAAGCTCGTCGGCGCTGTGTTTACACCGTAAGTCTCCGAGTTTTCTGCACCTGCAAAGCTCCCCGGAGGCGGTGGATCAAGACCAGCGAGTTAGATCAGAGTTTCCGACCTTAGATCGGCCAGAATTCACCGGCGAAGTCTCGGTGCTCACCGGAGTGAAAATCGGCGATCGCGTGGGAAAAACCGATCGGGGCTGGGGTGTTTATAGCCGGGGGAGGGCGGTGGGTCTGTTGCGATCGAGTTTGAGTCGTTTGGGACCAGAATTCGGGCTGCGGGACGCGGAAATCCGGTCGGTTGCGATCGCGCGCGCGGGAGAGGTCCGGGGTCGCGGGGTTAGGGATGACAGGTGGGTCCCACCTGTCTGTGAGAGACAGCGCGGCGCGCGCGGGGGCGGGCTGGCGCGGGGAAACTGGGCCGGCTGGCGGGTTTCGGCCCACTGGCCGTTTTTTTCCCGTTTTCTCTTTTTCTTTTTCCATTTCTTTTCTGTTTTGAGTTTAATTTGAATTCCAGTTTGAATTTGAATTTTTGCAAAACATGCAACACGTCCAAAAATTTTTAAATTCCCCTCTGAACATGGTTTAGAGTTTTAAATCAAAATTTGGGGTGTTACAGGCTGGGGCAGTCCCTCCGACCTCCTCCATTACCTCGTCCTCAGGAAGAGCCGACGCGCCAGCCGCCGAGACGAGACGTCGATCAAGAGAAGCTGGCTCCGCGGCACTGGCAGCCAGGCCAGCCGGGCTCTTTTCAGCTTCTGGCTCCTTGACCTGAGGAGAGGGACGAGCCGGGGAAGACGGAGCTGGAGAAGAAGCCTGGCCGCCTAGTGCAGGATCAACCTGTGCTGGCTTGGGGGCCGCGGTAGCCGTCTCGGCAGGAAGAGACGGCGCCGCCGCGGAGTCCGGGCACACCGGAACAGGAGAAGTCCGCGCTGGCCTGGGGGCCGCAGCAGTTGCCCCTGGCTCCGAGCGCATCGGCACAGATTCCCCGCAAGACGGGGAAGGCCGGGAAGCACGGACACTGCAGCGGGCTCTAAACCCCGACTTCCGAGCCGGGGTAGGATTTCCAGAGCCCGCGACCGTCTCCGACGACCGCTCCGCAGTCGCTTGGACTGGCGGAACAGAAGACGCCACAGAGGCTTCCCCCAGCACATCAGCCCGGGGCCTCTTCGAGTCGCCACCGGAGGGAGTGTCAGGCACCCCAGAATCCCGACTTGGCACCGGCGCCGTTGCTGGAGGGGATCGAGCGCGTTTCTTCTCTGGCAGCGGGTTGGAAGCCATGGCAAGGGAGAGCTCAAAGGCAAGAAAGCAAAAGCGCAAGAGTCCAAGAAGAAACACAGAGAAGTGCGAAGGGAAGCTACAATGTGGGTGAGACCCCCTCTAAAAAGCTTCCCGGTGCAGTTCCAAGCAATTCGGAACTCTTCGAATACCCCGCACCCGCAACCGCTTCGGTTCCAAGACCGAGTGCCGATGACGGGTGGGCCAAAGCCGCTTAACTGGAGCGGTGGGGGCAAGGAGTCAGTCTCCTAAGAAGATGAGCCGGCAAGGCCCTTCGGCGGTTCCCGAAGAAAGCGCCGCAACGTGCAGAAGTGGCAGCCTTGGGAACCACCGCAGTAAAAGCAATCATCAAGTGGGCGCACGCTCTCACGACCCCGTGGCCGTTCGTGCTCCGGCAGCGGTCAAGTCGGGACTTAGAGAAAGTGCGCGGATCGGAAGAGACGGAGGTCCCACCTCGGGCTCGCTATCTTCCCCAAGATGGGCCCGGGGGCCACTGTCGGTACCTGAGATATGGGGTACCCCCGCGCACAGGGTAAAATGCCTAAGGTGCTCGTCCTTCTCCGCAGGGAGAGCTCCGAAGGCGCCACACGTCTGGCAGGGCCGGACCTCCCTCTCCTCAGAGGAGAGCTCCGGGCCCGCCACGTGGCATACAGAAGCCGGACCTCCCCCTCCGCGGGAGAGGGGTCCGAAGACGCCACGCGTCCAGCGGGGCCGGACCTCCCTCTCCTCAGAGAAGAGCTCCGGACCCGCCACGTGGCTGGAAGAACGGTGCTGCCTGCCCCCGAGCGGTAGGCAGCGGGCGTAAAGGCGCCCTCACCTTGCCCGTACAAGGTATTCAAGGCCCGCGTCTTCCCAAGACGCGGAAATGCGGAGCATGCGCCTGTCAGGTGCCGTTGCGTCCAGTCGCATCACAGACTGGCACGCGGTGTCAGAGCCTGCCAGGTAATAAACGCCGCGACAAGACATCCCATGCCGCCTGCGCCGTCATCAACCACTATGACTAGTGCGCGGCATGGGCAGGGCGGCAAAAGGAAGACTCAGAAGCCTTCGACCAGAGGCAACCACCGGCGTAACTACAGATACGGTAGATAATAGACAATCTTCCCGGGACCACCTGTCGGGTCCCGGCTTCCCTTGTAAGCCGCCCGAGCCTTGGACTATAAAAGGCTCGGGTAGGCATCGATAGCAGGGGTTCGCATTCTGCAACTCATACGCTAGCCATACACTCTCAAGCTGTAACTCACCCCCAAGCTCAGGCCCCCGGCCCTGAGCAGCAAGCAATACAGCGAGCTCCATAGCTCGCCGTGGACGTAGGGTTTTACGCTCCGGCGGCCTGAACCACGTAAAACTTCCCGTGTCAAGCTCTCACTAACTCGTCCATCCGCGCAAGCTCTCCGCTAGGAACTAGCCCCTCCGAAAAAAGAACCTCCGCGGGCTGCCCAGTGCAGGCCCGGGGGAAGTGTCGATCGCACACTTCGACAGGCTCGGTCAGGAAAGGCCAAGAAGAAGACTAGGGCATGCAGACACAGAAAGAAACAGGAGTCTGTCCATACAAAGGCTCCACGAGCTGGGCTACAGACTCAACAAAAATAAAAAAGGAAGTACAGGGCCTTGTGGACACGAGGGCGGATGCCTAGGGGTCCCCGGACTCCCGATGAAACCTAGAGGCCACGAGGGCAGCTAAGTCCTCGACTTCGGCCCTGGCAGCTTCCTCCTGGTCGGCGATGGGTCCTAAACGGACCGGCCCCAGGGAAAAGGAAGGGTCTCGGCTAACGAAGCACGACAGAACGTGCATCGCAACCTCCTTCGCAAGGCCCCGACCTTCCGCTTCCAGCTCGTCGGCGATCACTGATCGAGCCGACCTAGCTCGTCGCCGAGAGACTCAAGGGCTGGGGCCGCTTCGGACACCGGCCGTGCTGGGGTCTCCACCTGCACAGGGCTAAAACCAAGAGGAGCCAAGGCGGATCCCGCCTTAGCAATGAAGCACCAGACCGCCTGGGCCTCGGCAGTCCGCAGGGACTGGAGCCTCTCTACCTCTTGGCGGGCCGCTAGCTCGCGATCCATTGCCGCCTGAAGCTCCTTGGAAGACTGCTCCGCCCTCGCGGCGACAGCCGACTCACGGAGCTCCAACTCCTCAGTCCAAGCCCTTAGCTCCTCCACCTTGGCCCTCAGCCGAGCGGTGGTCTTCTCCTCCTCGGCCGCAGCAGCGCGTTCCCGATCAGCGACGGCGTGCTCCCGACGGGCTACCTGCAGCTGCAACTCCTCCGCGGCGGTGGAACACTCCTTGGCTTTGGCTTCAGCTTTGGCCAGAGCCTCGCGGGTAGGTAGCACGAACCCGCTGGGCCTCTAACTCCAAGCGGGTAATGGCCTTCTTCTGGGTGCCAAGCAGAGCACTCATGGCCTCAAGCCTTGACTGCCTTGAGTCGAGGTCCGCCCGGGCCCGCTGCTGCCAGCTGAGAAGGCGTTCCCTCTCGCCGGCCAATGCCTTCCGCTCCTGCTCAAAGGCAGATTGGAGCTGCCGGGTGCTGGTCTGGGCACGCTCCAGGGCGTCCCACACGGGCACCGGAGCAGGGGGAGCAGGAGTCGCGCCGCTGGACCCCCCGGACGAGTCCAAGACCGGCAGGAGCGCCGGCGCCTCGGCAGCTACGGGGGGGGGCGCTGTCCTAAGCAGGCCAGGGGGCCAGCAGGCACACCTACAGCAGCCCTCCCGGTCTCAAGACCTGGCTTCTGGGCTGGTGAAGGAGGGTGGGTAGGAGCAGATGCGGCCACTGAGGCCACTGCCCCCGTCGATTTGGGAGCTATGGGGGCCGCCGTGGTCCCCAGGTGCCGAGGCGCGGAGCCCCCGCTGGTTGAAGGCGGCCGGATAAGAGGCCCGCCCCTGGCAGCCGGTCGGTCCCTGCAAAGAAGAAGAAGCCCTCAGAATAAAAGAAGAGGCAGGAGCTCTGCTCCTATAAGTCAGAAAGAATAACACTTACTGGGCGGCATGAGCGCTCCAGCGAGCTTGCAGCACTGGCCTCTGGGCTATAGCTGAACTGCCAGGACCAGCGGCTGGAACGGTCGCGGAATGGGACGCCTGGACCTCCGGCGCGCTCGCCGGCGTCGCCCCACCAACATCTGTCCTGGGAGCCCCGCCGCTCGAGGGAGGATGGTGAGATACTTGGGCTGATTCGGACGGCTGCTGTCTGGGGAGAGACCCGCCGGGGAGGGACACTCGGGACCTCTTCGGGTCGCCACCCGATGGACCAGCACCTCCGGGAGATGGAAGCAAAGTAGCTCCAGCACCCTGGCTTGGCACAGGCAGCACCCTCGGAGGAGACCGAGCGCATTTTTTCTCTAGATGCCCGGGTGCCGGCTCTTTTCCTTTCCCTTTATCAGCGGCTTGGGTTCCGTCGGTTCTGGGGGAGGGTTTGGCAGCAGCTGATGCCTCATGCCCTGATCCGGGGTGCTCGGCTCCTGGAATGGTGATACCCCGGAGGGCATCCCCGACCTGACGAACGGCAATCCCGATATCATCAAGGTTCGGCATCTTCCGCAGGAGCTCCAACCTCCTCTGAGGCTCCAAGAAGAGGGGGTGGCAGAAGGTGGAAGGGCGGGGACGCCGCTGGGAATATAGTCACCGCTCACCTTGCTCACCATCTCCTCCAGCTCTTCGTCGGAAGGGACAGAGCCGGGGCCTCTCTCCAGCCTGGTACAGTCCTGCTCACCGGTGTAGTACCACGCGGGGCGGCTGCGTTGCTGCAAGGGAGCAATGCGGCGTGACACAAAGTCCATCAGCACCATTAGAGACGTCAGCCCCTCGTTGGCCAAGAACCGGATCCGCTCCAAGACCGGAGTGTACTCCTGCTCCAGCTCAGGGATCTCCTCCCAGAAGCGGCGATCGGTGGTTGGGCTGGCGGTTGGGAGTTGTAGGCGATCGTGCTCGTCGGTCTGCACTACCACCCAGCTCTCCCTCCAGTTCTCCCACCTTGATGCGCTGAAGGGCAGGAGGTATCCGGAGACCTTGGGGTCTTTGCAGCGATGCTGGAAGTAATATGCCCCCATCTGAGTCTTTGAGCCGCGTCCAGTCGTCCGCAGCACAAAGAAGTGACGGAAGAGCATCACGGAGGCGTGCACCCCCACGAACATCTCGCAGAAGTGAACAAAAACTGCCGCCATTGCGAAGGAGTTGGGGGAGAGATGATGGAGCTGGAGACCGTATGTCTCCAGCAGGGTGACAAAGAAGGAAGAAATCGGCGGAACGAACCCCGCCAGAGCATAAGCGGTGAAGAAGACTATCTCCCCCTTTTCCAGGACCAGGGGGAGAGATCCTCGGCGGAGCCGATGCTTCTGCTCTTCCGAGCGCCAGCCCAGCAGCCTGCGCACTGGCCCGAGCTCGGAGGAGCGAACGAGGCGCGTCGGAAGCAAGTTGGAAGCCATAGTGAAAGAAGGCGCAAGGGCAGGAGAGCCGGGGCGCAAGAGTTCAAGGGAAGTACGAGCGCAATACGAAGGGAAGCCACGATGCGGGTGAGATCCCTTTTAAAAACTTTCCAGGGATGGTTCGAGGTAATTTGAAAACCTCCGGAAACATCACATCGGCGACCTTGTCGGCTCCGAGACTGGGCGCCGATGAAAGCTGGGCCCAAGCCGCTTAACTAAAGCGGTGGGGTCAAGGAGTCAGTCTCCTGAGAAGATGAGCCGGCAAGGCACTCCGGCGGTTCCCGAAGAAAGCGCCTCAACGTGCAGAGGTGGCAGCCTTGGGAACCGCCGCAGTAAAAGCAATCATCAAGTGGGCGCACGCTCTCACGACCCCGCGGCTGTTCGTGCTCCGGCAGCGGTCAATTCGGGACATAGAGAAAGTGCGCGGATCGGAAGAGATGGAGGTCCCACCTCGGGCTCGCTATCTCCCCCGAGATGGGCCCGGGGGCCACTGTCGGTACCTGAGATATGGGGTACCCCCGCGCACAGGGTAAAATGCCTAAGGTGCTCGCCCTTCTCCGCAGGGAGAGCTCCGAAGGCGCCACGCGTCTGGCGGGGACGGACCTCCCTCTCCTCAGAGGAGAGCTCCGGGCCCGCCACGTGGCATACAGAAGCCGGACCTCCCCCTCCACGGGAGAGAGGTCCGAAGGCGCCGCGTGTCCTGCAGGGCCGGACCTCCCTCTCCTCAGAGGAGAGCTCCGGGCCCGCCACGTGGCCAGCAGAAGCCGAGCCTCCCCCTCCACGGGGAGAGGTCCGGAGGCTCCATGTGCCCCGCGGGACTGACCCTCCTCTTCTCTGAGAAGGGCTCCGGGCCCGCCACGCGGCAGCAGAACGACGCTGCCTGCCCCGAGCGGTAGGCAGCGGGCGTAAATACACCCCACACCTTGCCCGTACAAGGTATTCAAGGCCCGCGTCTTCCCAAGACGCGGAAACGCGGAGCACGCGTCTGTCAGGTGCCGTTGCGCCCAGTCGCATCACAGACAGGCGCGCGGTGTCAGAACCTGTCAGCCAATAAACGCTGCGACAAGACATCCCATGCCGCCTGCGCCGTCATCAACCACTACGACTAGCGTGCGGCATGGGCAGGGCGGCAAGATGAAGACTCAGAAGCCTTCGACCAGAGGAAACTACCGGCGTAACTACAGATACGGTAGATAATAGACAATCTTCCCGGGACCACCTGTCGGGTCCCGGCACCCCTTGTAAGCCGCCCGAGTCCTGGACTATAAAAGGCTCGGGTAGGCGTCGATAGCAAGGGTTCGCATTTTGCAACTCATACGCTAGCCATACACTCTCAAGCTGTAACTCACCTCCAAGCTCAGGCCCCCGGCCCTGAGCAGCAAGCAATACAGCGAGCTCCATAGCTCGCCGTGGACGTAGGGTTTTACGTTCCGGCGGCCTGAACCACGTAAAACTCTCCGTGTCAAGGTCTCACTAACTCGTCCATCTGCGCAAGCTCTCCGCTAGGAACTAGCCCCTCCGAAAAAAGAACCTCCGCGGGCTGCCCAGTGCAGGCCCGGGGGAAGTGTCGACCGAACACTTCGACAGACGCACCTACCAGGGGGCCGCCACGGGATCGCGCAAGACCGAAACTCCAAGGTAAGACCGAAGAACCCAGACCTCGCCACCTCCGCAGGGGCGAGACCCGAAGGTCCCACGTGTCCAGCTGGGCCGGACCTCCCTCTCCTCAGGGGGGAGCTCCGGGCCCGCCACGTGGCCTACAGAAGCCGGACCTCCCCCCCTCCGCGGGGAGAGGTCCGAAGGCTCCACGTGTCCCGCGAGGCCGGACCTCCCTCTCCTCCGAGGAGAGCTCCGGGCCTGCCACGTGGCTAGCAGGCCGGACCCCCCCCCCCCCATTCTCATGGGGCGGGTCCTGGAGACCTCCGGGGCCCTTAATACAGTAAGGACCCGGGGAAGGTGTCTGTGCAGAGCTTCGAGATTGGTCAAGGCCTCTGAGTACCTTGCAGAGCTAAGGACTCGGCCAGGTAAAACCAAGAAGAAGACTAAAGCATGCAGACACAGAAGAAAACAATAGTCTGTTCATACAAGGCTCCATGAGCTGGGCTACAGACTCAACAAAAATAAAAAAGGAGGTACAGGGCCTTGTGGCCACGGGGGCAGATGCCTAAGAGTCCCCGGACTTCCGTTGGAACCTAGAGGCCACAAGGGCGGCCACGTCCTCGACCTCGGCCCTGGCAGCTTCCTCCCGCTCCCACTCGAAGGCGGCCTGGAACTGTCGGGCGCTGATCTGAACACGCCCCAGGGCATCCCACATGGGCGCCGGGACAGAGGGGACAGGAGTCACGCCCCTTACCCCCCTGTCGCGTCTAAGACCGGCGGAGGTGCTGGTGCCTCAGCAACCGGAACGAGACGCTGTCCTGAGGGAGCCAGGGGGCCAGCAGGTGCACCTACAGCGGCCCTCCCAGTCTCAGGACCGGACTTCCGGGCTGGTGAAGGAGGGCGGACAGGTGCGGCTGCAGCCACCACGGAGGGTGAACTCGCCGGCACAAAGGAAGCCCCCGCCGACTTGGAGGCCATGGGAACCACCGCGGTTCCCAGATGTTGTGGCGCGGAGGCTCCGCCAGTTGGAGATGGCCGGGTAAGAGGCCCGCCCCCAGCAGCCGGTCGGTCCCTGGAAGAAAAGAAAGATCTCAGGCTAAGAGAGGGGACGAGAACGCTGCTCCTACAAGCCAGAAGGAGCAACACTTACTGGGCGACATGAGCGCTCCAACGGGCTTGTAGCCCCGGCCACTGGGCCATAGTTGAACCGCCAGGACCTGCGGCTGGAACGGTCGTGGGCTGTGGCGTCTGGACCCCCGGCACACTCCCCGGCGTTGCCCCACCAGCGTCCGTCCTAGAAGCCCCTCCGCCTGGGGAAGGATGACGAGGCGCTTGGGGTTCTTTGGACTGCCGCTGTCCGGGAAGAGACCCGCTGGGGTCGGACAGCCAGGGCCTCTTCGGGTCGCCACTTGATGGACCAGCGCCCCCGGGAGATGGGTGTAAGGGTGCTCCGGCTCCCTGCCTCGGCGCAGGCGGCGCCCTCGGAGGAGACCGGGCGCGCTTCTTCTCTAGATGCCCGGGGGCCGGCTCCTTCCCCTTCCCCTTGTCGGCGGCTTGAGTTCCGCCGGCTCTTGGGACGGGTTGGGCAGCGACAGATGCCTCGCGCCCTGATCCGGAGCGCTCGGTTCCCGAGATCGAGATGCTCCGGAAGGCATCCCCAACCTGCCGGACGGCGATCCCGATGTCGTCGAGGTTCGGCATCTTCCGCAGTAGCTCTGACCTCCTCTGCGGCTCTAAGAAGAGGGGAGTGGCAGAGGACGGAAGGGCGGGGTCGCCACTGGGGATGAAGTCGCCGCTCACCTTGCCCACCATCTCGTACAGCTTCTCGTCGGAAGGATCAGAGCCGGGACCCCTCTCCAACCTGGTACAGTCCTGCTTGCCAGTGTAGTACCACGCTGGGCGACTGCGCTGTTGCAAGGGCGCAATACGGCGTGACATGAAGTCCATCAGCACCATCAGGGATGTTAGCCCCTCGTTGGCCAAGAACCGGATCCGCTCCAAGACCGGTGCGTACTTCTGCTCCAACTCTGGGACCTCCTCCCAAAAGCGACGCTCGGTGGTTGGGCCAGCGGTCCGGAGCTGTAGGCGATCGTGCTCGTCAGTCAGCACGACCACCCAGCTCTCCCTCCAGTTTTCCCACCTCGACGCACTGAAAGGCAGAAGGTACCCAGAGACCTTTGGGTCCTTGTAGCGATGCTGGAAATAGTCTGCCCCCATCTGGGTCTTCAAGCCGCACCCGGTCGTCCGCAACACGAAGAAGTAGAGAAAGAGCGTCACCGAAGCGTGCACCCCCACAAACATCTCACAGAAGTGGACGAAGACAGCGGCCATTGCGAAGGAGTTGGGAGAGAGGTGGTGGAGCTGGAGACCATACGTCTCTAGCAATGTGACAAAGAAGGAGGAAATTGGCGGGACGAACCCCGCCAGGGCATAGGCAGTAAAGAAGACCATCTCCCCCTTTTCCAGGAGCAGGGGGAGAGATCCCCGGCGGAGCTGGCGTTTCTGTTCCTCCGTGTGCCAGCCCAGCAGCCTGTCCACTGGCCCGAGCTCGGCGGAACGAACGAGACGCGTCAGGAGCAAGTTGGAAGCCATGGCGGGGGAGAGCTCAAGGACAGGAAGACAAAGGCGCAAGAGTTCAAGGAAAGAGCGAGCGCTAGGGAGTGCAAAGGGAAGCCGCGATGCGGGTAAGATCACCTTTTAAAACATTCCAGGAACGATTCGAAGTGATTCAAAAACCTTCGAATACACCGCATCGGCGACCACATCGGCTTCAAGACCAAGCACCGATGACAGGCGGGCCCAAGCCGCCCAGCTGAAGCGGTGGGTCAAGGAGTCAGTCTCCCAAGAAGACGAGCCGGCAAGGCGCTTCGGCGGTCCCCGAAGAAAGCGCCGCAACGTGCAGAAGTGGCAGCCTTGGGAACCGCCGCAGTAAAAGCAACCATCAAGTGGGCGCACGCTCCCACGATCCCGCGACTGTTCGTGCTCCGGCAGCGGTCAATACAGGACTTGGAGAAAGCGCGCGGAACAGAAGAGACGAAGGCCCCACCTCGGGCTCGCTATCTCCCCCGAGATGGGCCCGGGGGCCACTGTCGGTACCCGCGATATGGGGTACCCCCGCGCATAGAGGAAAATGCCTAAGGATCTCGCCCTTCTCCGCAGGGAGAGCTCCGAAGGCGCCACGTGTCCTGCGGGGCCGGACCTCCCTCTCCTCAGAGTAGAGCTCCGGGCCTGCCACGTGGCCAACAGCAGCCAGACCTCCCCTCCGTGGGGAAGGCTCTGAAGGCGCCACGTGTCCCGCGGGGCCGGACGTCCCCCTCCTCAGAGGAGAGCTCCGGGCCCGCCACGTGGCCGATAGAAGCCGGACCTCCCCCCTCCGCGGGGAGAGGTCCGAAGGCTCCACATGTCCTGCGGGGCCGGACCTCCCTCTCCTCAGAGGAGAGCTCCGGGCCCGCCACATGTCCAGCAGAACGGCGCTGCCTGCCCCCGAGCGTAGGCAGCGGGCGTAAAGATATATCATACCTTGCTCGTACAAGGTATTCAAGGCCTGCGCCTTCCCAAGACGCGGAGACACGGAGCACGCCTCTGTGAGGTGCCGTTGCGCCCAGTCGCATCACAGACTGGCGCTCGGTGTCAGAACCTGCCAGCCAATAAACATAGCGACAAGACATCCCCTGCCGCCCCCGCCGTCATCAACCACTACGACTAGCATGCGGCATGGGCAGGGCGGCAAGACGAAGACTCGGAAGCCTTCGCCAGAGACAACTACCGACATAACTGCGGATACGATAGTCGGCAGGAAATCTCCCCGGGACCACCTGTCAGGTCCCGGGCCCCCCTTGTAAGCCACACGAGTCTTGGACTATAAAAGGCTCGGGTAGGCAACGTTAGCAAGGGTTCGCACTCCAGCAACTCACACCCTAGGCATAACTCATCCTCAAGCTCAGGACTTCGGTTCTCAGCAACAAGCAATACAGCGAGCACCTCTGCTCATCGTCGACGTAGGGTTTTACGCTCCGACGGCCCGAACCACGTAAAACTTGCCGTGTCAAGCTCCTCCCTCACTCGTCGCTTACGCTTAAGCTCTCCGCAAGCGACTAGCCCCTCTGAGAAAGAACCTCCGCGGGCTGCCCAGAGCAGGTCCGGGGGAAGTGTCGACCACACACTTCGACAGTGGACAACGACGTTTCAACGTCAAAGGCAAGCTAGCAACTCGCTACATCGGGCCATTTAAGATTTTGGACAAGCGAGGAGAAGTAGCCTATCAACTAGAGCTCCCAACGCACCTCTCCGACGTACATGACTTGTTTCATGTATCCCAGCTCAAGAAGTGCTTGAGAGTGCTGGAAGAGCAAGTACCGATGGATGAACTTGAACTTCAAGAGGACCTGACCTATGCAGATCACCCTGTCCGAATTTTGGACGTAAAGGAAAGGGTTACGAGGAACAAAGTGATCCGTTGGTGCAAGATACAATGGAGCCATCACACCGAAGCTGAAGCCACATGGGAGCGTGAAGAAGATATTAAGACAGAGTTTCCTCATCTATTCTCTACTAACGAATCTCGAGGGTGAGATTCAATTTAAGGGGAGTAGATTTGTGACACCCTTATTTTCGAGTTCTCCATGTATTCATGTTTCATGTAGAAAAACATTTTAAAAATAATAGAAACAGAAAAGAAATAAAAAAGATAGCCAAAAAGAGCCAATTCCAGTTCACGGAGAGCGCCGAAGACAATACCCGCGGCCCGCTGACCACGTGGCGTGTTCGGAGCTCATCTCCGCAAAGGGGGAGAGGTCCTCCGCTAAACTGGCTACGTGGCAGGCTCGGGGATCATCCCCGCAAAGGGGGAGAGGTCCAATCCCGTGGGACACGTGTTGCTCCCGGAGCTAGCCTCTGCAGAGGAGCGAGGCCAATCCCGAAGGACACGTGTCGGCTGCAGAGCTAGTCACCGTGGAAAAAAGAGGATCAGCCACGCGGGACACGTGTCGCTCTCGGAGCTCACCTCCGAGAGGTCCGGCCCCGCCAGACACGTGTCGCTCTCGGAGCACACCTCCGGGAGGTCCGACGCTATCGGACACATGTCACCTCCGGAGCTCACCTCCGGGAGGTCCGACACTACCGGACACGTGTCACCCCCGGAGCTCACCACGAAGAGGTCCATCACTGTTGGACACGTGTCAACCTCGGAGCTCGTATCTGAGCAGAAAAGAAATCTGGCGCTGTTAGGACACGTGGCACATCCGGAGCCACCTCCGAAGAGAGAGGAGGTCCGGAATTGACACATGGCACACCTGGAGCCACCTCCGAAGAGAGGGGAGGTCCGGAACTGACATGTGGTGTTCGCGGAGCTCGCCTCTTTTGAGACAGGAGGTCCCGACCCACCAGACACGTGGCGCACGCGGAGCTCGTCTCTGGAAAGAGAGGAGGTTCCCGACCGCCAGGACACGTGACGCACGCGGAGCTCGTCTCTAGAAAGAGAGGAGGTTCCCACCCGCAGGACACGTGGCGCAAGCGGAGCTCACCTCTGAGGTAGAGAGAGGTCTCGCCGGCTGACACGCGGCACAACCAGAGCCTGCCTCTGCAGAAAAGGGAAGCCCAGGTTTCTGCAGGACACATGGAACCTCTGGAGCTTATCCCTGCAGAAGGACGCGATTCTGAAGCGGTTTTCCTCTGTACGTGAGTACCCGTTGCTGAGGAAATCAACACGAACTCTTCTACGTTGATATTGCAACCAAATCAGCAAGAGATAAGTTGTTAAGATTCAAAAATAGTTTGAAATGTGACTCTTATTCGAAGACCAATCAGATTAGAACTTTTCTACGCCGACAACTTAGAAGCCCTAGCTCCAGCTCGCCGAGCTAAACCCCTTCGTCAGAGTTCAGTCGCCAGAGATCGCCAGAAGAGAGCCCCAACGATCTGTCTTGCTAGGAGAAGGACCCCAAGACCAAGAAGAACGTAAGGTAGGTCTCCAATACCACCTTACGACATCATTGCATTTTCTTTGCATCTGTTCTTTGATTCCTTTCGAACAGAAGCTTTTTCATGAACAGATCACGTGTTGATCGGTTTGATCTAAAGTCAAGATCATCGCCACGTCCACAATTGATCTTTACACCTCTGTTCACTGTAAAAACCATGCAAGACATACAAGAACACGTATAAACTAAACTGCATCATAGGATTAACATGCATATGCATCATTGCATCTTAAGATAGAGTTTGTGCATGATGATTGATTGATTGATGTAAATCTTGTATGTGTGTGATCGCGTATAGAAGGAGCTGTCAACGATGAGTTGCAACAACAAGGTTTCGAGATCCAATAGCAACCGAAACCGCAAGAACAAGACAAGTGCCCCTTGACCATATTGATACTATGTTTTGGAAAACTGTTTTGTTTGCGAAAAGGTGTGTGTGCTTGAGTCAATATGATGGGAAACCCTTTTATAGGAGTTTACTAGTTTTGTCAAACCACCCTTGTCACCGGGAAAATTAATGAGTCGGGTATGGTTTTTGCTTTTATGCTTCGCTGAGTTCATGGGATTATGGGAAGCGAGATAGATGTGTCTAGCTAACTGCACTCGTAAGAATGATAAGAAACTGATGTTGTTAATGAACATGGATCGGAGGGAGATCTAGGCAAGCCTGGGTTTGTGAATAAGGTAACATGAGATGGTGGTTACTTGCTGTAGATCTAAGGACCGGTTCATGCAAGCCATGTCAGGATAACAGTGTCACCACAAGGTCAAGTATGGGTGCGGCTTAGCTGAGTAATTAGGTAAGTTGCTAGATTGTTATGGATCGTGAAAGGCGTGGGGAATGGGAGTCGAGTGAAGACTTTCCTGGGAACTACATGGCATAAGAGGGGACCCGTGGGTGGGAGAATTGGAGATTCTAGCCTGCCAGTGAAACCTTAGTGAGTCCATACATCTAGTAACCCCTTTGTAAAGGCTATTTTGTGATCTCTTGACCATACACCGATGGTTGTGTACTGGTATAATAGAGGTTCTGCAGTCGCCGACGGGTGACGAAATCACAAACTTGTGGGTAAAGTGGTGCCACCTCTGCAGAGTGTAAAACTATCATGTAGGCAAGCTTACGGTCACAAGCGCCTGGACAACCCACATGATTAGATGAGATGGTATTTGGTTTGGTTATTGGTTTGGTGATGGTTTGGTTTTTGGATTTGGTTTTCGGGACTGTTGAGTCCGGGTAATGAGATTGGTTGCATGACTGTTGAATCATGGCAATGATATTTGATCTCGGTTATGAGATGAGATGGTAGTGAATACGAGATGGTATTCATGAGCATGTGAAAAGTTGAGAAAGATAAATGTTCGGATGAGAGATGAAAAATGGTGAATCATGATGTAGGTATGTTGATGTTTAAATATATATTGGGATTACATTCACTTAAAAGCTAGTTGCAGTTTTTATCATGATTTGTGAAATAAACTTTGCTTTTATGCAATGAGCCTTTTTATACCTACCTTGTTGTAAGCTACATGTCATACTTTCCGCACTTGCTGAGTACGTCATGTACTCACCCTTGCACTATCATACATCATCTGCAACAGGAGAGGGGTACTATGAAGACCACGTGGAGTATTAGGCGTGTAATCTACTCTCAACCTTGCCTGTGGAGTAGAGATGGAGCCGCTGCTACTGTTTAGTTTGCTTCTGCTATAGTTTAAAAGACTTCCGCTGCTAGAATAAGACTTCTGCTATAATAAAGATTGATGTAATAAAGTTCTCGAATCTATTCATTCATGGTTATATATATTCTGAATTCAGTTTGTGGATTATATGTGTACGTGTGATGAACATCCTGGGCACACATATGCATCAATCCAGGTTCCGTGGTTTTTCCACAGAACCGGGGCGTCACAGATTGGTATCAGAGTCACGGTTGATCGTAGATCACACGCCTAGATAGGTCACCTATTGGTATCAAGCTACCACGGTTGACTGTAGATCACAAGCCTAGATAGAAATCACAGATTGGTTTCAGAAACCATGGTTGATGGTAGGTCACAAGCCTAGATTGATCATAGATTGGTAGCAGAACCACGGTTGACCGTAGGACGCAAGCCTAGTCGCATATTGGTATTAGGAGCCACGCTGAACATAGGATGCAAGCCTAGGTAGAATGCATAGATTGGCATTAGAACCCCATTGACCATAGGACAAAGGCACAGATTTGTAGTCATAGATTGGTCAGAGATTGGTATAACCCCAAACCACATAGGACCCCTATTGAGTAAGCCTTGAATAGGAGTTGTGTGCTGAACTTTTGTGATGATTGTTGTGCTTGAGTGCTTAGTGTGAGTTGTGGGATGTTTCAGCGTTGTCCATATCCACACATAGTAGAGAGATGTGAGATGTTTTGGCACTTATTCACATCCTCATATAGGATGATATATAGTCCATTCACCTTGATGCATATAGTTGGAGGGATCACTCTAAACTTCTAACCTCTATTCTACTCAACTCTCCCTCACGGATGGTGAGAGGAAACGCCGGCCGTCAAGGGAGGTACGTCCGTGGCAACCAAGAGGATGATCACGTTGAGGTTCCTGAGAATGACAACCCCGGAGCTGGTGCAAACAACCTGGAACGGTTGATGGCCATGTAGAATCAGCTTATGCAAACTATGATCCAAACTTCGGTTCAGCTGCAAGCCAACAACAACAACAACCCCGTTCCTGCACCACCGCCGGCTCACAACAGGCTGGGAGAGTTCATGAGGACTCGACCGCCTACTTTCTCACAAGCTAATGCCCCCATGGAAGCCGATGACTGGTTGAAGTCCATGGAGAAGAAGTTTTTCATAGTTCAGTGCAATGACCGAGAGAAGGTTTTCTTAGTATCACACCAACTCATGGGAGCAGCCGCTGACTGGTGGGACGCTCTATGCAACGCTCATGACAACCCAGAGACTATCACTTGAGTTGAATTCAAGGATAGTTTCCGCTCTCATTACGTCCCTGTGGGAGTCATGATGCTCAAAAGGCAAGAGTTTGAAGGTCTCCGCCAAGGCAAGAAGAGCGTGAATGAGTACCTTAACAAGTTCACGCAGCTGTCAAGGTATGCCCCCGAAGATGTCAACTCAGACCAACGGAAGCAGTACTTGTTCATGAGAGGGTTGAACAATTAGATCCAAATTCAGCTCCTCAACAATGATTATGCAAGCTTCCAGAAACTTGTTGACAAAGCTATAGTGGTTGAGAGCAAGATCCGAGAGATCGAGCAAGAGGGTGTAACACCCCAAAATTTTGATTCAAAACACTAAACCATGTTCAGAGGGGAATTTAAAATTTTTTGGACATGTTGCATGTTTTGCAAAAATTCAAATTCAAACTGGAATTCAAATTATACTCAAAACAGAAAAGAAATGGAAAAAGAAAAAGAGAAACGGGAAAAAAACCGGCCAGTGGGCCGAAACCCGCCAGCCGGCCCAGCTTCCCCGCGCCAGCCCGCCCCCGCGCGCGCCGCGCTGCCTCTCACAGACGGGTGGGACCCACCTGTCATCCCTAACCCCGCGACCCCAGACTTTTCCCTGAGCGCGCGCGATCTTAACCGATCGGAAAACCCGTCCCGCAGCCCGAATTCCGGTCCCAGAAGAATCCAACTCGATCACAACTGACCCACCGCCCTCCCCCGGCTATAAAAACCCCAGCTCCGATCAGTTTTTCCCACGCGATCGCCGATTTTTACTCCGGTGAGCACCGAGACTTCGCCGGTGAATTCTGGCCGATCTAAGCTCGGAAACTCTGATCTAACTCGCTGGTCTTGATCCACCGCCTCTGGGGAACTTTGCAGGTGCAGAAAACTCGGAGAGTTACGGTGTAAACGCAGCGCCGACGAGCTTCGCCGTGGTTTTGCCTCGGACCTCGCCGCCGATCACTTTCCAGGACCCCCGAGCTCGAGAAAACCCCCGAGGTGAGATCCCTGACCTCCCCCCTACCGATCTAGGCCATAAGATCACAGTTCTAGGCAGAATTCTCGAAGATCCGAAACTTTCCGGCGAGATCGCCGCTTCCCGCCGCCGTGCGCCGCCGGCAGCGCCGCCCGCGCTCGATCAGAGCGACGTGGCCGCTTGTGCGCCGTTTATTTTAAATCGCACGGTAGACTTTAAAACCTCGCATACCGGTTCGATGTTATAATCTCAGTCGTCGGTTTAAAATCGGACGGTCCACGTCAGCCCCGCGTTATAAAGACTGAAATTCTTACGTGCTACCCCCTGGGGTTCTCTGGAATTGAGAGCTAGCCCCAGAAACTTCAGATCTAGCCCCTGAAACTCCAGAAAATCATGTAAATTCATTTAAAAATCAGTTTTAGCCCCCTGTACTTAATAGAAATTAAGAAAAACTCCTCTGATAAGTGTAGCTAGACCCCTGGAAATTATGAAAATAATATTATAGACCCTGTAATGGGGTGAGTTTACTTTTTAGCCCTGTTTAGTATTTAATTTAGAAAATTGAATATGTAACTAGTGTTTAAAAATTAAAAAGGGGGACAAATATAATTGTAAAATTTATTAAAAACTTTCTCAGTACTTAGAAAACTTTGGAGTGAGATAAAAATATATTTTTGGGCTGAAATAAATCTGTTTTATCTATTATTCACATTTATTAGTATAGGGTCACATTTTTAAGTAAAGAATAGTTATAGAAAAATAGGGAAAATAATTATGAAATGGTCTACATCATAAGCCAAGGTCAAAATATGATTTTAAATTATTTAGGACCAGAACCTAATCTGTTTAGGTGATGTGTATTACTAATTTAATAATAAAATACACAATTATACATAGGAATATAAATCTGAAAATATAGCAACTAGTAAATGATAAATGGAGTTTCTAAAATACAAAGAATTCAGTTTAGGGTTGTTAGAAATTATGAAGGCACATATGGGGAAGAATAATACTTTTCATACACACTTGGTAGTAAAAAGGTGAAGTAGTTGAATATAAGAAATTTATTGGAAACCCATATAAATAGTATGTAAGTATAAAGGTGGACACAAAAGTAGGAATCATATATACATGGTTAAAAGTGCATGCAAGCCACAACTTAACACACATAAAGTAACCACAACACATATAATGGTAAAGAACTTTTATAAATATGAATGTGTGGTTTGTATGAAGTAAGAAGTGTGGACTATGTCTTATGATTGTTGTTTTTCTTTTGCTATGTGTGATGGTATGAAGTAGAACCTGCTCAAGAGCAAGTTAACCCTTTCCAAGATCAGGACTACCAATTTCAAGAGCAGCAAGAAGGAGGCAAGTGTCTTTGACCACTTTGATCCTATGCTAGGATGTGTAGATAGAATTATTTGCATTGTCAAATGAAATATGAAACCCATGCTAGGAAGTTTCCCTAGAATTGCATTACCTTGTTTCCTTGAAGCTTGGGTTGGGATTTATTTTGTCATGTCATTTATTTACATGCATATGCTTAGCCATGCTTAGAATGGGATATTTGGGATATGAGATCATCAGTTTATTTTATCATACTCTTGAATGAGACATTGTGAGTTATGTAGAGGTAGGGATCAAGGCAAGTTGGATGTTTTGGTTGTGTGCTGGGTGCACGAGACTTGGGTTTGTGTTTAGTACTTGCCTGGATCCTAAGGACCGGTTCATGGAGCATGTAACCCGGCTTTACAGTGCCAACCACATGCTGAGATGGGGCAGCTTGGCCAATTAATTAGGTGTATCCCTGGCGTAGTATGGGTGTGTTGGATGGTGCGGGGAGTAGGTGTCAGCTGGACTACCATATGAACCGCAAGGCTCAAGAGGGGGCCACTGCAGCGGGGTTGGAGCCTCTTGTATGCTGTTAGGGGTGAAACCTCAGTGGGCCCACGCTCGTCGGGAATCCCTTTGTAAAGGCTTCGTAGTGATCTCCTGGCTGCACACCTGGGAAGTGTGAATGTGGATCGTAACCACTGGCATAATGGAGGTTCTTTTAGTCCACCCGGCAACGGGGGATGAAATCACTACTTGTGGGTACAGTGGTACAAACTCTGCAGAGTCAAAACTGTCTTGACGGCCGTGCTCACGGTTAAGAGCGGCCTGGACTTATTCATGATTAGAGGAGTGATGGTTTTTGGAAGTTGTGGATGTTAAGCGGGGAGCTTAACATTGGAAACGATGTTATGGTTATTAGATTATGATGATGGGATGGGAGATTGGGACCATTTCACCTATGTAGTAATGAAGGTGCTTAATAAGCTAAGGTGATATGTATTAATTGCGTAGTGCTTTAACCATGAGTTCAACCTCTCCTTGTTCTAGCCATGCATGATATAATTTTCCCACACTTGCTGAGTACCCTTGGTACTCAACCTTGCATATTTGTTGGTTTATATTGCTGCTCAGGTCAAGATAATGAGGTGGTGTATAATGACCAAGATTTTGGACCCGAGGAAGGCTTTTAGGTTCATGAAGACCCCCGGGCAACGCCTGTGATGGAGCCCTAAAGAATAATATTCCGCTGCTAGTTTATTTACTTGTGATGAAGCATTAGTGTCTATTAAGATATTTGCGATGTAAGACTTATTTATATTCGACACCTGGCTTGTAATAAATGATGCTTCACTATTTGTCATCACATGTATGAGAAAATGATCCTGGCATACATGTGATATTCACTTGGTTGTTTCTTCGAAAAAAACCGGGTGTGACAGAGGGCAAGAGAAAGATGGCATACCAGCCACAAGGGAGCAATGTACACACCCGGTACATGCCCCCAGCTGCACCACAGTATGGCTCGTTCACATCTACTTTTCGCCCTATCAGCCACCACAGCAACGTCCTACCATGCAAGCACCTCGTGTGCCTTTGCCTTCGGCACCCCATCCAAACATGGGTGCTTATGCTCAAACCCCCGTCCTAATGTTCCCGCCGTCTTGGGCAACAGGGCATGCTTTGCATGTTGAGAAACAGGACACTTTGCGAGTCAGTGCCCGAGGAAAGGTCGTAGACAGCCAAGCAACGTGCCCAAGCAGAACCCACGGCTGAACGAAGGAGCTACGCAAGGCAACCGTGGACAGCAGAACTACGCTCGTGGCAACGTGAACCATATCTCTACTGAGGAAGCGCAACAGGCTGAGGACGTCGTGATTGGTATGTTCCTTGCCAACTCTAACCCAGCCACCATTTTATTTGATTCCGGAGCATCACATTCATTCATATCATCCAAGTATGTTGCCAAGTATAATCTACCCATATCATACTTGAAATATACTATGTTGGTTAATTCTCCCGGTGGAGAGATGAGGACTAATATAGTATGTCCGAAAGTAAACCTTAAAATAAGAGGTATACTTCCTTGCCAATCTCATTGTCTTGGATTCCCAAGGGCTTGACATAATACTCGGAATAGATTGGTTAAGCAAGCACAATGAAGTAATCCAATGTGCTGAGAGGAGCGTGCAGTTGACAAACGAGCACGGTACTCGTATCGAGTTCGAGTAAGCCCTACCAGCAACCGAGAAGGCAATGTTGAACCATGTCGAAGAAGCAACAGGTGACAACATTCCGATGGTTCAAGAATTTTCGGACGTGTTTCCGGAAGAACTTCCAGATATGCCACCTGACTGGGACATCGAGTTTTCCATTGACCTAGTACCCGGAACTGCACCTATAGCAAAGAGACCATATAGGAGGCCCGTGAACGAGCTAGTGGAACTTAAGAAGCAAATTTAGGAGCAGATAGAGAAGGGTTTCATACGTCCAAGTTCGTCACCATGGGGAGCCCCCGTGCTCTTCGTAGACAAGAAGGATGGGACCCCAAGGACGTGCGTTGATTATAGGTCTCTCAACGAAGTGACAATCAAGAACAAGTACCCTCTGCCCCGTATAGAGGATCTGTTCGACCAGATGAAAGGTGCCCGAATTTTCTCCAAGATTGATCTTCGGTCGGGATACTTCCAGCTGAAGATTAAACTCTCCGACATACCCAAGACTGCCTTTCGAACATGGTATGGTTCATACAAATATACCGTTATGTCTTTTGGGTTAATGAATGCACCCACATACTTCATGTAACTCATGAAAAAGGTTTTCATGGGGTACTTGGACAAGTTCGTCGTGGTTTTCATCGACGATATTATGATGTATTCAAAAAGTGAGGAAGAACATGAAGAACATTTAAGATTGACATTGCAGAAGCTGCGAGAGCATCAATTATATGCCAAGCTCAGCAAATGTCAATTTTGGCTAAAGGAGATATCGTTCCTAGGCCACATCATCTCCGAGGAAGGAGTATCGGTTGATCGCAGAAAAGTGGGAGTTGTTCTGAAGTGGAACCAACCGCAGAACAGGAGTGATATTCGGAGTTTTCTTGGGATGGCTGGATACTACCGCCGGTTCATCAAGGATTTCTGCAAGATAGCGAAGCCTATGACTGAATTGCTAATGAAGGGAAAAGCATTTCAGTGGACACCAGCGTGTCAAGAAAGCTTAGACGAGCTCAAGAAAAGGCTAACCACAGCGCCGGTTTTGGTATTGCCGGACGTAAGCAAGAGCTTTGACATATATTGTGACGCATCAAGACAAGGGTTGGATGCATGCTCATGCAATAAGGACAAGTGGTAGCCTATGCATCGAGACAACTCAAGAAACACAAGCAGAATTACCCCACGCATGATTTGGAGCTTGCAGCCGTGGTACATGCATTAATGATTTGGAGACATTATATACTTGGCCACCGATGTGAGATCTATACGGATCACAAAAGCCTCAAGTACATATTCACCCAAACGGATCTGAATTTGAGGCAACGTCGATGGTTGGAACTCATTAATGATTATGATGTTGGAATCAACTATCACCCCGGAAAGACCAATGTAGACGCTGATGCATTGAGCCGAAAGTGAGCATGTCACCAACTCACGGTTCGAGAGTTACCACCCGAGCTACGCAAGGAGTTCGAACGGTTACATCTTGGGTTCTTGAATGAGATGGAAGTGATGGAACTCCAATCTTCGCTGGAACAAGAGATACGAGATGGCTATGCAACAGATGAGGAAATCAAGGAGATCAAAGAAAGGATCCGACAAGACATAGAAAAGGACTTCAAGGAAGACAGGAAGGGTACGCTTTGGTTAGGAAAAAGGATTTGTGTGCCCAAGTGAAGCACATCTGCGACACGATATTAAAGGAGTCACATGATTCACCTTATTCCATACATCCCGGCAGTACAAAGATGTACAAGGACTTGAAGACTTGTTATTGGTGGGATGGTATAAAAAGGGACATAGCTGAGTATGTTGCCTTATGCAACATATGCCAAGTACACGCATGCTCCGAGAGAGACACGTATCCCGCACGACTGGACCTTTCTCTTCTGTAGTGAAATAGCTCCACAGCTGACACGTGTCCTGCGGGACTGGCCTCGCTCCTTTGCAGAGGCTAGCTCCGGGGACAACACGTGTCCCACGGGATCGGACCTCTCCCTTTGCCGCAGGGACGAGCCCCGAGCCTGCCACGTAGCCAGTTTAGCGGCGGACCTCTCCCGCTTTGCGGAGATGAGCTCCAAACGCGCCACGTGGCCAGCGGGCCACGGGTATTGTCTTTGGCGCTCTCTAAGAACTGGAATTGGCTCTTTTTGGCTATCTCTGTTTCAATTTATTTTAAATATGTTTTTCTACATGAAACATGAACACATGCAGAAATCGAAAATGAGGGTGTCACAAATCTACCCCCCTTAAATTGAATCTCACCCTCAAGATTCGTTAGTAGAGAATAGATGAGGAAACTCTGTCTTGATATCTTCTTCACGCTCCCATGTGGCTTCAGCTTCGGTGTGATGGCTCCATTGTACCTTGCACCAACGGATCACTTTGCTCCTCGTAACCCTTTTCTTTACGTCCAAAATTCAGACAGGGTGCTCTGCATAGGTCAGATCCTCTTGAAGTGCAAGTTCATCAATCGGTACTTGCTCTTCCGGCACTCTCAAGCACTTCCTGAGTTGGGATACGTGAAACACGTCATGTACGTCAGAGAGGTGCGTTGGGAGCTCTAGTTGATAGGCTACTTCTCCTTGCTTGTCCAAAATCTTAAATGACCCGATGTAGCGAGGTGCTAGCTTGCCTTCGACGTTGAAACGTCGTTGGCCACGGATAGGCGATACCTTAAGATATACGAAGTCTCCCACTTTGAAAGTCAACTTTCTTCGCCTATTGTCCGCACAGCCCTTTTGGCGTGACTGAGCAGCCTTCAAGTTCTCCCGTATTGTTTGGACTTGCTTTTCAGCCTCTTGTAGCACTTCGGGTCCAAACACTTGGTTCTCTCCTGTCTCGTTCCAAAACAACAGCGTTCTACACCATCTACCGTACAATGCTTCGAAAGGCGACATCTTCAAGCTAGGTTGGTAGCTGTTCTTATAGGAGAATTCGGCATACGGTAAACTCCTATCCCAACTACGCACCTGTTACAAGGTGCAAGCTCTCAACATGTCCTCCAAAATTTGGTTTGTCCTTTCGGTTTGCCCATCGGTTTGCGGATGGTAGGCGGAGCTAAAATCCAGTCATGTACCCATAGCTTTCTGTAGCTTCCTCCAAAATCTAGAGGTAAACTGAGAACCCCGATCCGAAACTATCCTCTTCGGGACTCCATGGCGGCACACGATTTGCTCCATGTACAGCTCGGCTAGTTGTGCAACGTTGTACTTGATCTTTATGGGAAGAAAATGGGCGGTTTTCGTCAATCGGTCCACGATAACCCAGATTGGGTCGTAACCTGACTGAGTACGTGGTAACCCGACGATGAAATCCATACTGATGTCTTCCAATTTCCACTCGGGTACCTTCAAGGGTTGCAACAGTTCAGCGGGTCTTTGATGTTTGACCTTCACCCGTTGGCATGTGTCGCAAAGGGCAACATACTCTGCTATGTCCCTCTTCATACCATCCCACCAATAACAAGTCTTTAGGTCCTTGTACATCTTGGTACTTTCGGGATGTATAGAATAAAGTGAGTCGTGTGCCTCATTTAATATCGTGTCGCGGATGTGCTTCACGTTGGACACACAAATCCTTTTTCCTAGCCAATGTGTACCCTTCTCGTCTTCCTTGAAGTCCTTTTCGATGCCTTGTTGGTGTGACACCCTCATTTTTGGGTTTCAGCATATATTCATGTTTTATGAAGAGAAAACATTTTAAGAGAAGTAGGAACACCATCAAAAGGATAGCCAATAAGAGCCGAACCCAGTTTCCAGAAGGCACCAAAGACAATTTCCGCGACCCGCTAGCCACGTGGCGTGTTCGGAGCTCATCCCTGCGAAGTGGGGAGAGATCCGCCGCTAAGCTGACTACGTGGCAGGATCGGGGCTCATCTCCACTAAGGGGGAGAGGTCCGACCCTGAGGGACACGTGTTGCTCGGAGCTAGCCTCTGTAGAAGAAGCAAAAGCATTTCCGCAGGACACATGTCACCTTCGGAGCTAGTCATCACGGAAATCAGAGGATCAGTCGCACGGGATACGTGTCGATCTCGGAGCTCACCACCGAAAGGTCCGGTTCTGTTGAACACATGTCGCCACCAGAGCTTCTCTCCGGGAGGTCCGTCACTGTTGGGCACGTGTCTACCTCGGAGCTCGTCTCTGAGGAAAGAAGAGAGGAAAGGTCCGACACTGACACGTGGCGTGTGCGGAGCCACCTCCGAATAAGAGAGGAGGTCCCGACCGCTAGGATACGTGGCGCACACGGAGCTCACCTCCGAAGAAGAGGGGAGTCTTGCTCTCTTGACAGACGGCACCACCGGAGCTCGTCTCTGCGGAAAAGGAGAGACCAGGCCCGATGGACACGTGGAGCTTCCGGAGCTCATCACCGAGAAGGTAACGAGTTCTGAAACGGTTTTGGAATCTGTACGCGTAAAAATACCAGTACAGAAAAGAAACCGACCTGAATTCCACAATGTTACCGCACCAAATCAACTAAAGCTAAGATGTTAGGATCCAACAACGATCTGAATAAGACTCTTATTCGGGATACAATCAGATTAGGACTCTTCTCTTCCCGATTATAAATAGAACCCAGAACCCTTGACCGAAACCACAAATTTCTTTTCCAACTCCTAAGCCAACGACTTAGACCCTAGCCTCAACTCGCCGAGAAAGCCATCGCCGGAGTTCAGCAAGGAAGATCGCCGGAAGAGAGTCCACGATCTGAGAAGGACCTGAAGACCGAGAAGAATGTAAGGTAGGTCTCCAATACCACCTTACGATATCATCGTGTTTTCTTTGCATCTGTTCTTCGATTCCTTTCGAACAGAAGTTTTCTCGTGGACAGATCACTTGTTGATCGGGTTGATTTAAAGACAAGGTCGTCGCCACGTCCACATTTGATCCGAACACCCCTGTCCATCATAAAGCCATGCAAGGACACAATCTAACAAAACTGATCATAGGATAGCATGCATATGCATCATCGCATCTAGTTAAAGGTTGTGCATGGTATTGATTGCTGTGGATCTTGTATGTGCGTGATCCTGTATAGCAGGACAAACTCAGGGAGTTGTCTACGATGAACTGCAATAACAAGGATTCAAGACCCAAGAGCAACCGAAACCGCAAGAAAAAGGCAAGTGCTCATTGACCACATTGATCCTATGTTTTAGGAAAGGAACTGTTTTATTTTGCGAAAAGGTGGGTGTGCTGAGTCAAACATAATGGGAAAACCTTTTATAGGAGTTTACTAGCTTTGGTTAAACCACACTTGTCACCAGGGATGTTTATGAGTCGGATATGGTTTTTGTTTTATGCTTCGCTGAGTCCTTGGGATATGGGAAGCGAAATAGATGTGTCTAGCTAACTGCACTCATAATAATAATGAGAAAACTGATGTTGTTAATGAACATGGATCAGAGGGAGATCTAGGCAAGACTGGGATTGTGAATGAGGTAGCATGAGATGGTGGTTTACTTACCGTATATCTAAGGACCGGTTCATGCATGCACATGCCAGGATAACAGTACCACCACAAGGCCAAGTATGAGTGCGGCTTAGCTGAGTAATTAAGTAAGTTGCTAGAGTGTTATGGACTGTGGAAGGCACGGGGAATGGGAGTTGAGTGAGGACTGCCCTGGGAACTGCATGGCAGAAGAGGGGGCCCGTGGGTGGGAGAATTGAAGATTCTAGCCTGCCGGTGAAATCTTAGTGAGTCCATACATCTAGTAGCCCCTTTGTAAAGGCTATTTTATGATCTCTTGGCCATACACTGATGGTTGTGTACTGATATAACGGATGTTCTGCAGTTGCCGACGGGTGACGAAATCACAAACTTGTGGGTAAAGAGGTGCAAACTCTGCAGGGTTCTTAAAACTATCATGATAGTCGAGCTTACGGTCACGAGCGCCTGGCCAACTGCCATGATTAGTTGGTATGGTTTTTGGGATGGTTATGGGATGTGGTTATTGGGATGGTTTTTTGTTATGGTTTGATTTTGGAACTGTTGAGTTTGGGTGATAAGATGGGTTGCATGGCTGTTGGGTCATGGCAACGAGATTAGTCTCGGTATGAGACGAAGTTATTTATGAGGTGAGATGGTAGCGAATACGAGATGACATTCATGAGATGGTAGCAAATAGAAGGAGGTATTTGTGAGCAAGAATGAGGTTGGTTAATGTTCGGATGAAACACGGAAAGTGATGGAGCTATATTGGAAATTTAATACAAATGCTGGGATTACATTCACCCTAAGGTTTAGTTGCTGTTTTATTATGGTTTCGATAAATAACTTTACTTTCTGCTATCAGCCTTTTTATACCTACCTTGCTATGAGTTTCATATCATATTTTTCCGCACTTGCTGAGTACATCATTGTACTCAAACTTGCATTATTATTTCATCATCAGCAGCAGGAGAAGACTACTATGAAGACCAAGTGGAGCATTAAGGCGTGTGATCTGTTCTCAACCTTGCCTATGGGAATGGAACAGAGATGGAGTCATCGCTGCTTAGATTTGCTTCCGCATTAGTTAAATTGCTTCCGCATTAGAAATAAAGGCTTCCGCTGTGAGCATGAGTCCAAGACTCATGAGACATTGTAATGAACTCTGTTATTCGTGGTTATATATATTCTGAATTCAGTTTGTGGAACATATGTATATGTGTGATAAACATCCTAGGCACACATATGCATTAGTTCTCGGTTCCATGGTTTTCAACAGAATTGAGGGCGTCACAGTTGGATCCTTTCCTTGATCTCTTTGGTCTCTTCATCCGTAGCTTGGCCATCTCTTATCTCTTGTTCCAATGAAGATTGGAGCTCCATTACTTCCATCTCGTTCAAGAAACCGAGATGTAACCGTTCGAACTCCTTTCGTAGCTCGGGTGGTAGCTTCCGAACCGTAAGTTGGTGACATGCTCCCTTCCGGCTCAATGCATCGGCTACTACATTGGTCTTTCCGGGATGATAGTTGATTCCAATATCATAATCCTTGATAAGTTCCAACCATCAATGTTGCCTCAAATTCAAATCCGTTTGGGTGAATATGTACTTGAGGCTTTTATGATCCGTATAGATCTCACATCGATGACCAAGGATATAATGTCTCCAAATCTTCAATGCATCCACCACGGCTACGAGTTCCAAGTCATGTGTGGGGTAATTGAGCTCGTGTTTTTTAGTTGTCTCGAGGCATAGGCTATCACTTGTCCTTCTTGCATGAGCACACACCCAAGCCCTTGTATGGATGCGTCACAATATATGTCAAAGCTCTTGCTCACATCTGGTAATACCAGAATCGGTGCTGTGGTTAGCCTTTTCTTGAGCTCCTCAAAGCTTTCTTGGCACGCTAGTGTCCATTGGAAGGCTTTTCTCTTTGTTAGCAACTCCGTCATAGGCTTTGCTATCTTAGAGAAGTCCTTGATAAACCGGCGGTAGTATCCAGCCATCTCAAGAAAACTCCAAATATCACTCTGTCGGTACCCTCAATACGGGGTACCCCCGCGCACAGGAGAAAATGCCTAAGGACCTCGCCCTTCTCCGCAGGGAGAGCTCCGAAGGCGCCATGTGTCCAGCAGGGCCGAACCTCCCTCTCCTCAGAGGAGAGCTCCGGACTCGCCACGTGGCCAATTGAGACGGACCTCCCCCCTCCGCGGGGAGAGCTCCGGAGGCTCCACGTGTCCTGCGGGGCCGGACCTCCGTCTCCTCAGAGGAGAGCTTCGGGCCCGCCACGTGGTCAGCAGAAGCCGGACCTCCCCCCTCCGCGGGGAGAGCTCCGAAGGCTCCACGTGTACCGCGGGGCCGGACCTCCCTCTCCTCAGAGGAGAGCTCCGGGCCCGCCACGTGGCCAGCAGAGCAGCACTGCCTGCCCCCGCGCGGTAGGCAGCAAGAGTAAAGACACGTCATATCTTGCCCGTACAAGGTATTCAAGACCCGCGCCTTCCCAAGACGCGAGACGCGGAGCACGCCTCTGTCAGGTGCCGTTGCACCCAGTCACATCGCAGACTGGCGCGCCATGTCAGAGCCTGCTCGCCAATAAACACAGCAACAAGACATCCCCTGCCGCCCCTGCCATCATCAACCACTACGACTAGCTTGCGGCATGGGCAGGGCGGCAGAACGAAGACTCGGAAGCCCTCGCCAGAGACAACTACCGGCGTAACTGCAGATACGGTAGATGGAAAGCAATCTCCTCGGGACCACCTGTCGGGTCCCGGGCCCACCTTGTAAGTCGCTCGAGCCTTGGACTATAAAAGGCTTGGGTAGGCAACGTTAGCAAGGGTTCGCCTCTTACGCACTCTCACACCCTAGCCATACGACACCTTACACCCTCAAGCTCAGGACTCCGGTTCTGAGCAGCAAGCAATACAACGAGCAACTCTGCTCACCGTGGACGTAGGGTTTTACGCTCCGGCGGCCTGAACCACGTAAAAATCCTTGTGTCAAGCTTCTCCCTCGATCGTCCCTAACGCTGAATCTCAATGTGAGTGACTAGCCCCTCCAAAAAAGAACCTCCGTGGGCTGCCCAGAGCAGGCCCGGGGGAAGTGTCGCCTACACACTTCGACATTTGGCACGCCAGGTAGGGGGCTTTTCCCTTGCGCGACGAGCTTCTACCGGCGAAGATGACGAAGCTTCCTTCAGCGGCAAGCTCTCCTCATCCACGTTCACGACGAACGTTGACTAGCGGGGACTACGTCTCGACACACTCTGGACGGAGTGTGTCGGCTTAAGCTGGAAGCCGGCAGCCGACTCCGGCAGCGCAGGCTCCAGCGAGCGTGAGATCCTCTGCAGCGCTGAGCGTCTCCCACGGGGGCGCGCTAGCTGCAGCAAGAGCGCTACTGCGCAATCCACCTGCTGTGGACGCGCCTCAGTCAGCGACCCAGCAGTGGATTCGCAATGTAGACCGTCTCGTCGTCGCCGCCGCAAACCCTCGACTTCGGCGGGGACGACGTCCCGGCGAACCGGCTGTGTCGCTGACGCGCACGCCAACGGTTGACGGGCAGATGGCAGATTCCCGCTCCACCAGGCTCCCAACGACGGACCTGAGTGTAAAAGCCCAAGAAAAGGGACTTGCAAAAACTTTTATGCACCTCACAACACAACAGTTTTGTTGTGTGTAGATTGTGACATATTGTGAAGAGCAAGTGGCCTCTATCAAAGGAGTGATTAGAAGGGAAAGCCTTCACTTTCACAATGTATGGTTTCTACACTTAAACATGAGAGGTTGAGCTCACCCCTAGAATTTAAAAAGTCTTGGGAAGGTTCAGTCCAAAGCTCATGCAAATTCAACACTTTTTGAGGCACTTTTGAGTTATTTCAAAAAGAGGCCAATTTGAGTGTAAATTCAAATTGCAGCAACTTTCATCATCCAAATTCAAAAGTTAGCTCCATATCTACACTCAGCACATTTTTCTGAGTAAACCCACCAATTTCCAGCCCCATTGGAGCTCATCTTGTCAAGAGTTAAATTTGCTAGAATTCAAAACTGAATTTGAATTTCAGTTTGAATATGAAGCAAACTTGACCAAACAAAGTTTGAATTTGAGAATCCAAATTCAAACAAAGACTTGGGAGCTAAGTCTCACATTAAATTGTGAGTAGCTGGTGGGATAATTAACAAAAACAGAAAAGAAATATTAGGGGAAAAGGAGAAAGGGGGAGGCCCACAGGTCAGTGGCACACTGGAGGGGCAGTCGGTTGCTGCAGCCGACCCCGACTTCGCGCGCGAGACAGTGAACGGCGGCGAGCCACCGAGGCAGCGATCGGCCACCTCACAGTGCCAAACCGCGGCTTAAAGGCCAGCGCACAGCCCACGCCGCCTTCCTCCTGCTTTCCAAACGAGAACCCCCCTACCGAGTTCCTTCCTCGTTTCCGCGCGAGCACAGAAACGCCGCCCTTTCTGATCGCCGGCGTCCGGCCAGCACAGGCGCGCTCGTGCCCGACGAGCCATACAAGAAAGGACCGCCTTAAGGTGCTGACTCTTCTAGTCCCTACCGTTCTTCATTTCATGGGCTGTCGAGGGAGTATTTCGCCGGGAAAGCTTCGGGTGTCTTGAGACCGAGCTCCCACAAAATCCCAAAATTCGTGGGGGTTAGCTCATCACTGGGCAAACCGAGTCATGCACACGCTCTATACACGGCCACGACCACCTAGGATCAAAAAACCAGTAAAAACCGTGGGCTAGGTTGACGGTTCTTTGAAGTTTTCTGAAGCACAGCCGATATCCGGCCTAGGTCGCCGGTGAGGTCATAGTTACCGCCGTTTTCACGAGGATCGGTGTCCATGTCCGTGACCAGCAGGTGTCAGCGGAGCTCCCCGAGCAAACCGCATCGAAAAAGGTGCGTGGGATGCCGAGTTAGACGTCGCCGGTGAGCTCCCGGCCGCTGTTGCCGTTGGGAGCACTGTTCCGGTGGTTGTCAAGTTCTGGGGAGTGCACCACCGTGTTCCTCAGGCCGAGATAGGCACTGGCGGCGAGATTCAGCAAGCTCCGAGGACCGGAACCCGTCTCCGGCGAGAGCTCCGGTGAGCTTGGCGGCGGGGTCGCGCGGGTGGCCGGAGGAGGACGAAGGGGTAGGCCCCACGCGTCAGCGGCTGGAAATAAAGGGGTGGGATTCTCTGTGGTCCGGGATCCAGTGCGGCCGCGCGGGAAGGAGTCTGTGGCCCCGTGTGGCTCGGATCCAGCGGTCGACACGTGTACGTGGACCCACCCGCAGGATTTAAACATTTCTGGAATTTCCAGTTTTAGTGCAAACTTTAGAACCCCATAACTTTTGCTAGGAAGCTCCAAATTTAGTGATTCAAATTGGGTTGGATTCATCTTGCCTAGCTCTGTCCAGAGATACAACCCAATTTGTATGAAACCCATTAATTAATTCTGGAAAATTCTTTAAAGCTTTTCAGCAAAAGAATTTTAGAGGGAGTTTGGTTCATCCAAAAATTCCCAAATTTTGGCAGAATGTTCTTTAGGACATTAGTAAACCCCTGTAAAAGTTTCAGACCATTTGGAGTTGATTTGGTCAGAGCAATTCAAATTTGAAGGTGCTGTGTTCATTTGAATGCAGAAACATTTTCAGAGAATTTCCAAAACTTGGAAATTCAATTCTGGGCAAACCCTGACTCCAAAAATGCTAGGAAAATTCATGCAAACTCTATGAGCTATAATATAAATTGTAGTTCATTAAGTTGAGCATGAACAGGGGTATTACCTCAGAATTAATTCTTCCTTGCTGATTTGCCAAGAGAATTATTCTGAGCAAACCATTACATGAAAAGTGCTAAGGTTTGGTCCAGAGAGTTTGCTTGTGACAAGGAACTCACACAAAAATTCTCAGCTCCATTGGAGCTTTAGATCACCCCTGTCCTGTTTACCCACTTGAGGGATTAAAATGGAAAAGGGGAAAAACCACTTAGCATTCAACCATGTGATTAAGTCCAAGCCAAACCACCAACACCAGTTCATATTTAAATTCTTAAACAAAGTTCCAGGTATTAGAGGCTGGTTATTAGAACCAATAGTATAAGTCTTACTCTAAACTCACTTTTGCATATAAATTAACATGTAGTATTTCATTAACGTGTAGCCGTTGAAGAAGAGACTCCGGAAGTGCTGGACTTCCTTCTTCCGGGCGAAGAGCTAACTCCTGACCAGCAGCAACAAGGCAAGCCCCGGTTTGCATTAACCCTTTTCAAGAGTTTTACTTTGTTTACATGTGTCATATGAAGTATGTATGTGCATTAGGTATAGGATGAATGAAACCCCACTTGCATAACCAAAGTTTCCTAAAAGAGTGAGGGTAGTGTCAAGGACCTCGAGTAGACAGGCTATGCTTAATGAGTCATAGGACTTCGGTACAAGTCGAGTAGTTGGAATCTACTCGCGAGATAGGCATTGGGACACACGGGTTCGGTTGAGTGATGTGAGATCACTTTAGTAATGGAAATGAGACTAGGCAGGGGCTAGGGCGCAGCAAGAGAGAGTCTTGTGTGCGCAGCCCTGTCCGTGTCGATTGAGGACCGATCCGTGTGCGGCCCTGCTGAACAAGTATTGAACGTACCGAAGGCATATCGGATATATGGGCCCCGATAAACCGATGTAGCCTAAACCTCCGGGCGTCGAGGCATAGCACACCGATTTATAGGTGTAGGTTGAGGGCAGCAAGGTGGAAATCTGCCAACGGGCATAGAGAGATGCTCCGTGTGGGGAACCTCCTGCTCGTTTCGGTGCGACCGGTTCGACGTTTGGGCTGTTGGGTGAAAGGTTGTCCCGTACGACATCGAGTGAGCGTGCTGTGCAGCTCCACGGGTGGGCGTACGTGACGTGCTCTTTGGGTTTTCCCTGCAGGTGTATATCGAGTCGATTCGCCGTCCCTCGCGGTGACGAGTACTGCTTGTTCACTGCGTCGTAACGTAGACTAATGGATGAAATATGTTGATTCAATGATGCTGATTGATATAATTGTATTGCTACATGTGTGCCACCAAATACTGCTTACTAAATTTCAGATTTCATGAACAGTTAACTTATTGCTAAAAGATGAACTAAGGATGAACTTATAGGCGTGTCGTTTTGCTGAAATGCTACCAACCTATGTCCATTGTACACCTCATGTAGAGTTTCATGCTTAGGTGAGTCGGTTAAGTCTTGCTGAGCCTTCGTGCTCACGGTTGCTGCATAAGTGTTTTTCAGGTGAGGAGCCACCCATGGACTCGGAGTACGAGTCCACCGGCGAGGGTTACCCTCCGTCGGGGACCACGGCTGAGTGGGAGCCGTACACGCCGCGCTGAGCTGAGACGTGCAGCTAGTGTGGGTTGCCCTAGGGCGGGGCAACCGACTTTTGCTAGATAGGCGGGCGTGAGTTGTTTAGTGTAGTCTTCCGCTGTGTAATAGAACAATAATTGTAACTGAAGTTTGTACTTATTTGTACAGTTTCAACGGTTTTTCCCATGTAATATATTGTGTTCTTATGACGTGTGCTGTCGGGTGTCGCATCGCGCGGCACCACCCTCTGCGATCCTGGATGAGCGGATTCCGGTCCGCCACACTGAGGACGGAGCTGGAACGATGCCACTTGGGCAAAGATGTCCGAGTGTTCATTGAGCGACGACGAGAAAGGCGTCGCAACCAGAAGGCCGGCGACAGCATGTCGACTGCCTCAACCCAGCCTGAGGCGCAGACGTTCGCCACGCGATCTCTGCCCCAGGCATACGCCATGCAGCATATGCCCCAGCCATATGCCCTGCAAATGGTGCCCCCGGTCTATGGCGCAGTCTTGCCCATACCGGGGTACACAGTGCCATCAGCGAACCAAGCGTTCGCGGCACCAACGCCTGCAGCAACAGGAGCAGGATGTGCGGCCCTAGCGCCACACCTTCGCTTCGCGAGGTGGCCGCGCAAGTTTCGGTCGTACCTGCCCGAGAAGTAAGATGGCAGTGTCAACCCGGCGGAGTTCCTCCAGATCTACTCCACCGCCATCCTTGCTGCAGGAAGGGACAAGTCCGTCATAGCCAACTACTTCCTCGTCGCCTTGACCGGCCCATCCCGGTCTTGGCTCATGAACCTCCCCCAGGGTTCCATAACCTCCTGGGGAGAGCTCTGCTGGCAGTTCACTGCTAACTTCGGCAGCTCCTACACCCGCCTGGCACAGACCTCGACCTCCACGACATCCAGCAACAACCTGGAGAGACGTTGCGCTCCTTCATCCAGCAGTTCTCCCAGGTGCGGAACACCATCCTGCATATTCAAAATGCTTCTGTGGTGGTGGCGTTCCGACAGGGTGTACGGGAAAAGAAGATGCTCGAGAAGCTCGCGACCAGAGAGGTTCACGACGTCTCAGAGCTCTTCAGCCTGGCGGACAAGTGCGCCAGGGCAGCAGAAGGGCGGAACTGGCACTCACTGCCAGCCTCCGAGTCAGGAGGACAGCCCGGATCTGGCGCTGCTTCTAACGGAAGCGGCAAGAAGATCAAGAACCGGGGCGGTGGCAAGATGAAGCCACCGACCGCAGCCCCCGTTGCTTCTGCAGCAGCACCCAGTGGAGCTCGGGGGCCATGCCCCGACAAAAGGCAGCGACAGTCACCAGCTCCAGATGGTGACCAAGGCGAGCCATGCCCCGTGCACGACACCAGTTACCATACTGCTGCTGAGTGCCGGGAGATTCAGAAGCTCGCGGAACGCTTCCGCAAGGGGAAACAACTACGAGCTGACGCCCCTCCTTTCTGTCAAAGGGAGGGCAAGCAGAAGGTCGACACTCCAGACAACGTCGGCCACCAGGTGGGGTTCCAGGAGCCTCAGCGCGTCATAAAGACGGTACACAACTATGAGGACTCCAGCTCCAGTGACGACGAGTCAGGGCGATAACCAACTACGGCTGCCCCAAAAGATCTGTGGAGACTGCACTGCTGCGGTATCAGCCTTGGAGAAGCTCCAAGCAGTTGCAGCAGCCCAAGCACCCGCCCCCCGGCGGCGCAGAACCAGGCCAGCTCTACCCGAGTGCATGTCTCTGTGCCTCGGCCTCACCTCCCGGGGGCCGCCCAGGATCCGTCAACCTCCTGTCGGCCTGAGCCAATGGAAGAAGACATCCTGGGTCTCCCAAGAAGAGTCCGGGTCCTCCAACCTCTTGTCGGTCTGAGCCAATAGGGAAGGTACCCCGGGGCCCCCGGGAAAAGCCGCGCAGGACCAGCTCCGGCGTGAAGATATCGACCTCGCCGACGAGGCACGATTACAAGCAACACCCCACAACGCACGGCCCCGGCTGGTGCTCCGGCACTACCGCCAAAGGGCCAAGCGCGTCTGGGAGCTACAAAAAGGCGACCTGGTGCCGCGGCGCACACATTCCAGCGAAGGACCTATAAGCTCTCCCCCAGCCGGGAAAGTCCCTTCCGAGTCACGAAAGTTGCCGTTCCAGGTACATACGCCTATCCACCAAGGATAGGATCCGCTCCCAAACCCTTGGAGCACGGAACATCACAGTAAGTTCTATCTCCTGAGCATTAGTAGAACAGGCCTTTTCCTTTCTGTAAAAGCCCCCATAGGCTCCAGGAACAGCGCTCGGAGCAGCTAAGCCTCAGGGGACGGTCCAGGACTATGTCCAGCTTGGCCTGGTTCCGACCCCAAGCGCGTAGAGTCTTGCTTCCCTTCTTAATGGGGCGGGTCGTTGCCTCCATGTCCAGCCTGTCTTCCCCCTCTGGGCATTTACACGGAAACCTGTTGTACCATGCTCTTACTTACGTGCTCATTTAAATTACGCATTAATTTCTATGACCGCACTTTCTATGTATGCTCACCATACATTTAGCTCCCCTTTCCCGCTCTCATCCATAGTCAGCATTTGCTATCCTACCGAAGGCGGTTGCGCTTGAGGCACCTGCCGATGGCCAGGGGGCCTTTCGGGCCTCCCCCAGCCAGGTGTTGCGGTGCCAGTTGGTCACCTCCAGTAAAGGCCTGCGCTGTGCATGGGGGGTCCAGGGTGCGTAGCCTGCTTTGCCGGTTCTGACCCAAAGCGTGCGCGCCCTGCCCTTTGGAGGTCTAGGGGAGTACAGCCGCTTTGCCTGGTTCCGTACCGAAAGCCTGTGCACTCTGCTTCCCCGGCGTACGGTCGGGTACTAGGGGCCGGACGGTCGTACCCTGACCTCGGAGGGAGCCGGAGCCCCGGCGCCTCGCGCACAGAATTGCCCAAGCCCCGTATACCGGACTAGGACCGTAAGCCAGATAAGACTAAGAGATGGGGATGAGGGGGCCCGACCTCCATCACACGGGGACGGGGCCGCCTCGCCCGAGGAATCGCATTGGATGGTGCCGTGTTATGCGGCACCCAACAGCACACATATAAGGAACAATGTATTACATAAATCAAAGCGGAAGCTTAAACTTGTTTCTTTGTAAATAACTTACATAGAATAGCTACAGCGGAAGTCTATACACAGCTCACGGTGAATATCTAAGAAGAACTTGAGAAGAGCTCCAGCCCGCGGGCTCTTCTCGCTAGCAACACGAAGACATGGCAGCGGCTAGGTTCTCCAAGGTGACCTGTCTCGGAAGTTCCCGAGTCTCACCGGACAACCTTCTTTATAGCGTCGAGGTTTACCTGCAAAACCACTTATATAGCAAGAATGAGCACAAATGCTCAGCAAGACTTAACCGTCTCTCCTAATACATGAAACTCTACATGAAAGTAACCTAAGACTTAAGCCTGTCATTTGTGAAAAGACTCGCCTACAAGTTCATCCTTAACTTTCAGATTTTAGCCATATTAGTAGTGACCTTGCGCCCAGCAACATTGGAACTCCATAATCAAACAAGAAACACTTCATTCCAATGTTACTTGTCCCAAGGTGAAAAATAACTTTAGTTTGTTCTATCTCTACTTCAAACATGGTTTTCATGCAATTTATAATTAGCATAACAACATTTAAAACTTTTGTAAACTATTCCCACACAACTTGATTACTACGTCACAGCGCAGTGAGCAAGTGACACTCATAACTGTGAGGGACGGTGATTCGAATAAAACACTACCCGGATAACTCGACACATACGCCCGCCTCTGAAGACCTAACTCTGGCGTCCTTCATTACGTCGTATGTGGCAACCTTTCTCAGGCCACTAAACTGTAGAACCGGTCGCGCCGTCTCGGGCTCATAGGTCTAACGAGACGATGTGGTATGCCTCTACAATCTAGTGAACCTGGTACATCGGTTTCCTAGTTCCCATATATCAGTAAGCATCCGGTACACAACTCAATACTTGCTCCCAGGGCCGCATACGCTTCGGTCCTTGACCGACACAGGCAGAGCTACTCGACCAAGACCTCGTCTTGTCGCTGTCTAACCCCTCTGCCCGGTCTCATCTTTAGAAATATAAACTTTAGTTTGCTTCCCTTCCCAACCATACTTATGATATTCTGAACGATAGCTCGTGAGTAGATTCCAACTACTCGTCTTCTACCGTATGTCCTAGCCTATTTAGCACGGCCTTATTCTACAACGATGACACAATTCTACCCTTGACCTCAGGGTTCATGTTTGGTTATGCAAGTGGGGTATCAAACATCCTTGACCTAATGCACATACAAACCTTGACCAATAGAAGTGAACAAAAGGAAAACTTTTAAAACAACTTAAGTGTAAACCGGGACTTGCCTTGGTTTTGCAGGTGACTAAAGTCAGATATTATGAGGTTAGTTGTTGATGTCTTGAAGTTCAATTCCTGCCCTTCTTGCTCCTTAATCAAATCTTCACTTTCCACGTTTAAGCACTACACGTTATGAACATGCATATATATTTAATTGTAAAACATTTGCTCACTAGTGCTAAAGACAAGTTTTAAAACTGGAACTCTGTTTAAGAATTTAAAATGAAACTGGGGGTGGTGGTTTGGGTGTGTGTCTAAGCACTATCATCAAGTGATGAGTGGGGTTCATCACTTGGGTGGTGATCTCCTAATTGGTTGAACAGAACACTATTGATCCACGGCTCCAATGGAGCTGGAAATTTTCTTGTCAGTTCCTTGTCACAAGAAAGTCCTCTGGACCAAAATTCAGAATGTTTCACTGATTAGGACACCCAGAACAATTCCCTAAACATTTAGGCATAAGGGAATTAATTCTGAGTAAACTTGTACTTTCATGCAAATCCAAGTGAACTATAGTCTCATACATAGCTCGGGGAGTATGCATGAATTTTTCTAGAATTTTTGGAGCTAAGGAATGCCCAGAACTGAATTTCCAAGTTTTGGAAATTCTCTGAAAATGTTTCTGTATTTATTTGAATACAGAAACTTGGAATTAAAATTACCCTAACTAATCAACTCCAAATGATCTGAAACTTTTACAGGAGTCTCCTACTATCCTAAAGAATATCCTGGAAAAGTTTGGGGAATTTCGGATGAACCAAACTCCCTCTAAAATTCTATTGCTGAAAAGCTTTAAAGAATTCTGCAGAATTTCCTATTGGTTTTCATGCAAATTGGGTTGCATATTTGGATATAGCTTTTCATCCTGAATCCAACCCAATTTGGATCACTAAATTTGGAGCTCCTTAGCAAAAGTTATGCAGATCCAAAGTTTGAACCAAATCTGGAATTCAAACTAAATCGGGGAAATGTTTAAACTCTGAGAGTGGCCCCATCCCCACGTGTCAGCTGCTGCGTTCACGCCACACGGGGCCACAGACCCGTCCCCGCGTTGTCACAGAGGATCCCAGGGCCGCAACTGATCGGGGATTTGATTTTTCTGCCACTGACACGTGGGACCCGCCGGTCCTTCTTCCTCCTCGGCCCGTCCCCTTTCCCACACCGCCCCCTCGCCGGCAACTCATCGGGGATCGCCGGAGTCGACTTCCCGGCCGTCTCCCGGCTCGGTACTCGCCGCCTGGGGGTTTTCAGCCACGAGGAATTCAACGGTGCGGTGCATTCGGGCTGCCGGCGACCGGAAACCGGTCGGCGACGTGCGCACCCCTCGGTATAGCTTCGGCGCTGTGGCCCGAGCACCCTAGCCCGCCAATGGCTCGGGAAATTTGCTCTAAAGCACCAGTGAGGGTCAGGCAAGCTTGGCACGGCCTCAAACTGGCTAGGAAATGCCGGCAACCCGGTTGTCACTGTGCGCCCGCGCGTTCCCGCCATGGCCGCTGATCGGAAAGCTCGGAATTTGCCACAGACATGGGGTTTCTAGCTAGGGTTGTGAAGGGGATCGGATCGCTAGCCAGTCTAGTTTATTCGTGCATGATTTGATGAGCTAAGAACGGAGAACAAATGAGAATTTTGGGTTTTCATACCGGATCATCGGTCTCGGGCTGCCGGTGAAGTTTTCCCGAATTCTCGCTCGGTGGTTCACGGATTTGCTTGAGGTTTGGAGGTGAGCAGCACGGGGTCACAGCGCGTACGGGAACGCCGGCACTTGGTCGTGACAGGCGCTAGACTCAGCTGTCCACGGGAGCTCCCTCCTCGGTTCTCTCTCGGCTGCCGCGCGAACACGGCGCCCCTGCGGCAGAGAGGACCAATCTCGGTCGCTTTTGTGGCGGGGATAAGAAGAGTGGGCGCGCGGTGTTGCTCAGTAGCTCGGAGGGAGGCTGTGCACGGTGTTTATATGCCTCCCCGATCAGACCCGAGGCGGCGGCGAGCTCGACGTTTATCGAGCGCGAGGTGAAGAAGGGAAACAGTGTTGGCTCGGTTCAGAGAGAAGGACCGCGCCGAGGCAGGGGCGGGGGCGGTAAGCTGGTCGCCAGCGCGCGAGGGCGGGTGAGACGGTGGCTTCGGGTTAGCCTCGGTGGCGCCCGTGCGGTGATCGCGCTCGTGCGTTACCCGAGGGCAAGACTTAGCCAGTAAGTTTTGATCTCTCCTCTCAATGACATCTGGGGCCCACAGCTCCCCTCAGCACCACAAGATCTCCAACTTTTGACACCTTGCAAATTCAGCTGTGAGGGGTCCAAATTCAAAAGCCAATTTGCCATTTGACAATTTGTGCCACAGTTTCAAGTTTAAATTCAAATTTGGATGGAATTCACAAGTTCCTTTGATATTCATATCAAAGCTCCTCCAAATTTGCTCAAAACTTGGCTCTCTCATAATTTGGACCTAAGAAACTCAAATATATCCTTTGATCTTTGAGTTGGCTATTGCAAATACAGCTTCTTAAACATCAGTTTGAATTTTTCCTTTTTGGAGATGCCCCTCCTCTTTTTGGAAGTGACCCTCTTAGTTCAAACTGAATTCAAAGTTTTATTGCACAAGCCAACACTTTCATGAGTAACACAAAAGTTTTTGTAAGTCCCATTTCTTGTATATAATCTCAACTTTATTCATAGCTCAATTTTCTATTTACAAGTTTTGGGACTATTACATTCCTCCCCCCTTAAAAAGAATCTCATCCCAAGATTCATGATTAAGGACAAGGTGGAGAGGACAGTTACTCAACATACGCCTCTAACAACTCCAGATGATTGCGTTGCAAATACTACTCGCTTTCCCATGTAGCTTCGTTGGACGTGTGATTTTCCCATAGCACCTTGAAACATCGCAGCGTCCGGCTTCTGGTCTCGCGAGTCTTTTCCTCAATTATCCGGGTTGGATGCTCAACATAGCTGAGGTCCGGCTTCAAATCTGCTATGTCTCTCGTGAGAACCTCCGTTGGTACTTTCAAACACTTCCGCAACTGAGATATGTGGAAGACGTTATGAACTCTGGCTAAGGTTGCCGGCAGCTCCAAACGGTATGCCACGGGTCCACATCTTTCAATAATGACGAAGGGACCGATAAAGCGCGGAGCTAATTTCCCTTTCACTCCGAATCGGTGAATGCCCTTCATAGGAGATACGCGGAGATATACGTGGTCCCCAACATGGAAGTCTAGAGGACGACGTCTCCTATCCGCATAGCTCTTTTGCCTGGACTGAGCGGCCTTCAGATTTGCTTGAATAAGCCTTACCCGTTCTTCAGCTTCATTTACGAGATCAATCCCGTAAATTGCCCTCTCGCTAGATTCACACCAGTTCAAGGGTGTGCGGAACTTCCGGCCATAGAGAGCTTCATAAGGCGCCATTTTGATACTTGATTGATACCCGTTGTTATATGAGAACTCCGTCAACGGTAAGTGATCATACCAGCTCTTACCGTGATGAATGGCACATGCTCTCAGCATATCTTCAAGTATTTGATTCACCCTCTCAGTTTGCCCATCGGTTTGAGGGTGATACGTGGAGCTTTGAATCAATTTAGTTCCCAAGGATGCGTGTAGTTGTTCCCAGAAGCGGGACACGAACAGCAATCCTCTGTCGGAGACAATGGTACGGGGAACCCCATACAAGCAAAAGATTCGTGCTATGTACAACTCCGCATACTTTTTGGTGCTGTATTTAGTACGCACCAGGATGAAGCGTGCTGATTTGGTTAACCGATCCACGATTACCCAAATCGAATCATGCTTATTAGCCGTGAGAGGTAGTCCAACAATGAAGTCCATACTAATATCCTCCCACTTCCATGCAGGAACGCTTAGCGGTTGTAAGGTTCCCGCTTTCTTCATGTGGTCGGCTTTAACTCGCCGACACGTATCACATTCTGATACGTATTTAGCAACCTCTTTCTTTATTCGGGTCCACCAAAATTTAGTCATCAATTCTTGATACATCTTGTTGCTGCCGGGATGAATAGAAAATTTGAATAAGTGAGCCTCATCCAAAATTTTCTTTCGCAGCCTCATATCACGGGGTACGACTATCCGGTTCTTGAACCATAGAGTGTCCTCATCATCTAACCGAAAACATTTCATTTCCCCGTTCTTCAATCTCCTTCTGATATGAGCCATGCCCTTGTCTTTCTTTTGAGCTTCCATGACCTCCTCTCTTATTGTAGGTATGAGAGTCAGGTTATGTAAAGCTCCATATGGAACCAAGTAGAGACTTGGTTCTTCCCCTTCTATCGGCGCAATGGTTAGGTTATGGATATGAGACTTCCGGCTGAGCGCATCGGCAACCACATTTGCCTTGCCCGGATGATAATGAATTTCAATCTCATAGTCCTTGATCAGCTCCAACCATCGCCGTTACCGCATATTCAACTCCTTTTGAGTGAATATGTACTTCAAGCTTTTATGGTTGGTGTAGAGATTAACCAGATTTCCCAATAGGTAATGTCTCCACATCTTCAAAGCTAGTACCACGGCAGCAAGCTCGAGATCATGAGTTGGATAATATTGCTCATGATTCCGTAATTGCCGTGATCCATATGCGACCACACGTCCTCCTTGCATGAGTACACAACCAAGTCCGATGCCCGACGCATCACAATAAACATCAAAATGCTTGGTTGTATCCGGTTGAGCTAGAACCGGGGCTGTTGTGAGGTGCTTCACCAATGCTTGAAAAGCTTCCTCACATGACTTGCTCCAATCATATTTGATGCCCTTTTTCAGTAGCTCAGTCATAGGTTTGGAGACTTTTGAGAAGCTCGAAATGAACCTCCAATAATATCCCGCCAAACCCAAGAAGCTACGAACTTCATGGACTGATGTTGGAGACTTCCACTTCAGCACTTGTTCAATCTTGCTTGGATCAACAGCAATGCCTTCTGCTGAAATAATGTGCCCAAGAAATGGCACTTTGTTGATCCAGAATTCACATTTACTAAACTTTGCATAGAGCTTGTGATCTCTCAAGCGTTGAAGCACAATATGCAAATGTTTAGCGTGTTCCTCCTCAGATTTGGAATAGACCAAGATGTCGTCGATGAATACCACGACGAACTGATCCAGCTCTGGCATGAACACCGAGTTCATAAGGTACATAAAGTGAGCTGGAGCATTGGTCAACCCAAATGACATGACAAGATACTCATAGAGTCCGTATCTTGTCGAGAATGCTGTTTTCGGGACATCTTCCGCTCGAATCTTGATTTGATGATATCCCGAACTTAAGTCCATCTTGGAGAAGACTTTAGCACCCACTAGCTGATCAAAAAGGATATCAATTCTTGGTAGTGGATACTTGTTCTTTATGGTCACAGCATTCAAAGGACGATAATCGACGCATAGCCTCAGTGTCTCATCCTTCTTCTTCACAAATAAAGCGGAGCAACCCCATGGTGATGAACTTGGACGAATAAACCCCTCATGGATGGTGATTTCACATAGTCAGGGACATATTGAGCTAAGCGATTGAATTCCTTCGCATACTCAATAACACGCATGTCCCCTTGCTTCAGACTCCAGAATTCATCCAGACTGGTTTGTATTATGCCCGCAGGGATGAAACGAGCACGGAATGCAGCCTGGAACTCCGCCCATGTGGCACGATGCCCTGCTAGTTGAACAGCAATGTATTCTGCCCACCATGCTACAGCAAAGCCGTGAAGCTGCTGAGCGGCATATAGAGTCTTTGAGAATTCATCACATCGGATCAACCCAAACTTGGACTCAATGACACGTAACCAGTTATTTGCTTCACAATGATCAGCCGCCTCAGAGAACACCAGCGGTTGTGTCGCCCAGAAATCCAGATACGTGCTCTGGGTTGGCATGTGACGTTGAGCTTCTCGATCTATGCCTTGCTGAACTAGAGTTTGGAGAGTTTCATTCATTTTGGCCATAATTTCCGCCAATCCGGTTGGCGATGGCTCTTGTGATGAAGTCGAGTCATTCCCACCTCGACTTGAACCTCCAATCTCCATTTGAGAATGCGTGCGTACCATACTGCATGAAACAAAATTTTGAGTCAATCAAAATTATATCTCAGTAGTAAATAAAGATAAGCAAAACATGAACATGTCATGAACTTTATGAAAGCATAACCACATTCATGTTTAAACAAATCTTAAGTACGCTTAACTAATCAGCGGGACTACCCTGACCAGTTCACACAAACTCCAAATTTTACTCAAGTTATCAACAGATTCTTGACTTGAGTTCAATACCAAAGTTTTAGTAAACTTCAGTAGCTTTCCAACAAATACTTAGGTGCTCCTTAAGGATTTTTCTACAGGAAGTCATGGCTTAAAAACAGAAAGGTCCATAGAGGTTTTTAATACTGTTCTGGTTTTGGACAGTTTGCCTTCAACTGGACTTTTCACCCACTTAACATGTGATTCTGCTCTGGAGGCCTACAAGGAAGTTGTAGAGCACTTGAAAATCTTTCCAGAACTGTATCATACACCTTAATTGGTTAAAGCTACTCAGAGTTATGCTCTGTTAAAGTCCAGCAAGAATTTCTGCCAGAAACAGAGCACTCTGTTTTTTGAAAACTTTGACACCTAGTTATACTCTCATTTGAATCTTAGCTCAAAATAAGAGTTCAGTAGCTAATACTTGTTTCAAACTTCCATTTTTAGTTGAAAGTTAGTCTATGAATCATTTCTTCATAGGGAAGAGATTATTAAGTGTAGTACGGTGGCGATGCACCGCAAGAACATGTCGGTACTACGTAGCCTCACCAAAAGAAAATTCTTAACCGGATTATACCGGCATACACGTATTAGCAGTGGCACTAAGACGGTCTCTCGCACACGTGTACTACACGGGATATGTACGTGGTTAGTACCTGCAGAAAACACTAAATAAGGGTGCACTCAAAGGTTTGTTTCATTTCAGGCAGTTCCATATTTAAAAGTAAATACAAACGCCCGTATCATTGCCATACGGCCGTCCTTGAGTTAAGTCACATCTCAAGGTATGTGATCGTATTTCAACACCACACGACGGGGAACCCGAGTATGTCATGAATGGGTCGTCACGGTTGGGAATGTTATCAACCCAACGAATACCACCTACTGTCCTGCAGGGCACGCCGATGGCAAGCGCTGCGTATGTCCTCCTGGGCTATTTCCAGACGAACACACTATCGCGTTACTGACCACACGATGGGGTCTCTGCTTACTGGCCTAATGCACGCTAGGGATCAGCGTTTCATATGAACTCAGGAACATGAAGAGTCCAAGAGTTTCATATTAACATCTCACACCAAGCTGTGAGATCTAGCCCTGAACCACTTTCCTCGTCAGGGGAGCTAACCAAAATTGAACCGCTTTCGGTGGCGTTCCTTACCATGTTTACCTGAGCGTAGGTGCGTCGTTACATAATGAAAATTCAGAATTAAAACACATATGTTAGTCTTGCCACTTTAAGTAACTACACTACTATAGTCCTTATGTGGGCCTAATATCGTTTCCTCACCGTATCCTAAGTTTTCGTCGTAATACGATCCTTACTCCGTGTGCTATTACCAATGCGGCTCTGATACCACGCTGAGGGGGCCCGACCTCCATCACACGGGGACGGGGCCGCCTCGCCCGAGGAATCGCATTGGATGGTGCCGTGTTATGCGGCACCCAACAGCACACATATAAGGAACAATGTATTACATAAATCAAAGCGGAAGCTTAAACTTGTTTCTTTGTAAATAACTTATATAGAATAGCTACAGCGGAAGTCTATACACATCTCACGGTGAATATCTAAGAAGCACTTGAGAAGAGCTCCAGCCCGCGGGCTCTTCTCGCTAGCAACACGAAGACATGGCAGCGGCTAGATTCTCCAAGGTGACCTGTCTCGGAAGTTCCCGAGTCTCCCGGACAACCTTCTTTATAGCGTCGAGGTTTACCTGCAAAACCACTTATACAGCAAGAATAAGCACAAAGGCTCAGCAAGACTTAATCGTCTCTCCTAATACATGGAACTCTACATGAAAGTAACCTAAGACTTAAGCCTGTCATTTGCGAAAAGACTCGCCTATAAGTTCATCCTTAACTTTCAGATTTTAGCCATATTAGTAGTGACCTTGCGCCCAGCAACATTAGAACTCCACAATCAAACAAGAAACGCTTCATTCCAATGTTACTTGTCCCAAGGTGAAAAATAACTTTAGTTTGCTCTATCTCTACTTCAAACGTGGTTTTCATGCAATTTATAATTAGCATAACATCATTTAAAACTTTTGCAAACTATTTCCACACAACTTGATTACTACGTCACAGCGCAGTGAGCAAGTGGTACTCATAACCGCGAGGGACGGTGATTCGAATCAAACACTACCCGGATAACTCGACACATACGCCCGCCTCTGAAGACCCAACTCTGGCGTCCTTCATTACGTCGTATGTGGCAACCTTTCTCAGGCCACTAAACTGTAGAACCGGTCGCGCCGTCTTGGGCTCATAGGTCTAACGAGATGATGTGGTATGCCTCTACAATCTAGTGAACCTGGTACATCGGTTTCCTGGTTCCCATATATCAGTAAGCATCCGGTACACAACTCAATACTTGCTCCCAGGGCCACATACGCTTCGGTCCTTGACCGACACAGACAGAGCTACTCGACAAAGACCTCGTCTTGTCGCTGTCTAACCCCTCTGCCCGGTCTCATCTTTAGAAATGTAAACTTTAGTTTGCTTCCCTTCCCAACCATACTTATGATATTCTGAACGATAGCTCGCGAGTAGATTCCAACTACTCGTCTTCTACCGTGTGTCCTAGCCTATTTAGCACGGCCTTATTCTACAACGATGACACAATTCTACCCTTGACCTCAGGGTTCATGTTTGGTTATGCAAGTGGGGTATCAAACATCCTTGACCTAATGCACATACAAACCTTGACCAATAGTAGTGAACAAAAGGAAAACTTTTAAAACAACTTAAGTGCAAACTGGGGCTTGCCTTGGTTTTGCAGGTGACTAAAGTCAGATATTATGAGGTTAGTTGTTGATGTCTTGAAGTTCAATTCCTGCACTTCTTGCTCCTTAATCAAATCTTCACTTTCCACGTTTAAGCATTACACGTTATGAACATGCATATATATTTAATTGTAAAACATTTGCTCACTAGTGCTAAAGACAAGTTTTAAAACTGGAACTCTATTTAAGAATTTAAAATGAAACTAGGGTGGTGGTTTGGGTGTGTGTCTAAGCACTATCATCAAGTGATGAGTGGGGTTCATCACTTGGGTGGTGATCTCCTAATTGGTTGAACAGAACACTATTGATCCAAGGCTCCAATGGAGCTGGAATTTTTCTTGTGAGTTCCTTGTCACAAGAAAGTCCTCTGGACCAAAATTCAGAATGTTTCACTGATTAGGTCACCGAGAACAATTCCCTAAACATTTAGGCATAAGGGAATTAATTCTGATTAAACCTGCACTTTCATGCAAATCCAAGTGAACTATAATCTCATACATAGCTCGGGGAGTATGCATGAATTTTCCTAGGATTTTTGGAGCTAAGGAATGCCCAGAACTGAATTTCCAAGTTTTGGAAATTCTCTGAAAATGTTTCTGTATTTATTTGAATACAGAAATTTGGAATTAAAATTACCCTAACTAAATCAACTCCAAATGAGCTAAAACTTTTACAGGAGTCTCCTACTATCCTAAAGAATATCCTAGAAAAATTTGGGAAATTTTGGATGAACCAAACTCCCTCTAAAATTCTTTTGCTGAAAAGCTTTAAAGAATTCTGCAGAATTGCCTATTGGTTTTCATGCAAATTGGGTTGCATATTTGGATAGAGCTTTTCATCCTGAATCCAACCCAATTTGGATCACTAAATTTGGAGCTCCTTAGCAAAAGTTATGCAGATCCAAAGTTTGAACCAAATCTGGAATTCAAACTAAATCGGGGAAATGTTTATACTCAAACAGTGGGCTCATCCCCACGTGTCAGCTGCTGCGTTCACGCCACACGGGGCCACAGACCCGTCCCCGCGTTGTCACAGAGGATCCCGGGGCCGCAGCTGATTGGGGATTTGATTTTTCCGCCACTGACACGTGGGACCCGCCGGTCCTTCTTCCTCCTCGGCCCGTCCCCTTTCCCGCGCCGCCCCCTCGCCGGCAACTCATCGGGGCTCGCCGGAGTCGGCTTCCCGGCCGTATCCCGGCTCAGTACTCGCCACCTGGGGGTTTTCAGCCACGAGGAATTCAACGGTGCTGTGCATTCGGGCTGCCGGCGACCGGAAACCGGTCGGCGACGTGCGCACCCCTCGGTATAGCTTCGGCGCTGTGGCCCGAGCACCCTAGCCCGCCAGTGGCTCGGGAAATTTGCTCTAAAACACCAGTGAGGGTCAGGCAAGCTTGGCACAGCCTCAAACTGGCTAGGAAATGCCGGCAACCCGGTTGTCACCGTGCGCCCGCACGTTCCCGCCATGGTCGTCGATCGGAAAGCTCGGAATTTGCCACAGACATGGGGTTCCTAGCTAGGGTTGTGAAGGGGATCGGATCGCTAGCCAGTCTAGTTTATTCGTGCATGATTTGATGAGCTAAGAACGGAGAACAAATGAGAATTTTGGGTTTTCATACCGGATCATCGGTCTGGGGCTGCCGGTGAAGTTTTTCCGAATTCTCGCTCGGTGGTTCACGGATTTGCTTGAGGTTTGGAGGTGAGCAGCACGTGGTCACAGCGCGTCCGGGGACGCCGGCACTTGGTCGTGACAGGCGCTAGACTCAGCTGTCCACGGGAGCTCCCTCCTCGGTTCTCTCTCGGCTGCCACGCGAACACGGCGCCCCTGCGGCAGAGAGGACCAATCTCGGTCGCTTTTGTGGTGGGGAGAAGATGAGTGGGCGCGCGGTGTTGCTCAGTAGCTCGGAGGGAGGCTGTGCACGGTGTTTATATGCCTCCCCGATCAGACCCGAGGCGGCGGCGAGCTCGACGTTTATCGAGCGCGAGGTGAAGAAGGGAAACAGCGTTGGCTCGGTTCAGAGAGAAGGATCGCGCCGAGGCAGGGGGGGCGGTAAGCTGGTCGCCAGCGCGCGAGGGCGGGTGAGGCGGTGGCTTCGGGTTAGCCTCGGTGGCGCCCGTGCGGTGATCGCGCTCGTGCGTTACCCGAGAGCAAGACTTAGGCAGTAAGTTTTGATCTCTCCTCTCAATGACATCTGGGGCCCACAGCTCCCCTCAGCACCAAAAGATCTCCAACTTTTGACACCTTGCAAATTCAGCTGTGAGGGGTCCAAATTCAAAAGCCAATTTGCCATTTGACAATTTGTGCCACAGTTTCAAGTTTAAATTCAAATTTGGATGGAATTCACAAGTTCCTTTGATATTCATATCAAAGCTCCTCCAAATTTGCTCAAAACTTGGCTCTCTCATAATTTGGACCTAAGAAACTCAAATATATCCTTTGATCTTTGAGTTGGCTATTGCAAATATAGGTTCTCAAACATCAGTTTGAATTTTTCCTTTTTGGAGATGGCCCTCCTCTTTTTGGAAGTGACCCTCTTAGTTCAAACTGAATTCAAAGTTTTATTGCACAAGCCAACACTTTCATGAGTAACACAAAAGTTTTTGTAAGTCCCATTTCTTGTATATAAATTCAACTTTATTCATAGCTCAAGTTTTCTATTTACAAGTTTTGGGACTATTACAGGGGAGGGGAGAACCCCCCGAGGAGAATTACACTTCCTCTACCTCTGTGCAGGATCTCTAGGTTTTAGCTACAGGGACCGCATGAAGGGGGGGGGGGGCAAAGGGCCATCGACTACTCCAGCGCAAGACCGGAGGATCCTGGTTTCGTCCTTTCTGCAGAGGTGAGCCCTGAAGGCCCCACGTGTCCAGCGGGGCCGGAGCTCCCCTCTCCTCAGGAGGAGCTCCGGGCCGCCACGTGGCTGGCAGAGGCAAGCCTCGCCCCCTCCGCGGGGGTGAGCCCCGAAGGCCCCACGTGTCCAGCGGGGCCGGATCTCCATCTTCTCAAAGGAGAGCTCCAGGCCCGCCATGTGGTTGGTAGATCCGGACCTCCCCGTTCTCACGGGGCGAGTTCCGGAGACCTCCGGGGCCCTTAACACAATAAGGACCCGGGGAAGGTGTCTGGGCAGGGCTTCAAGATTGGTGAAGACCTCTAAGTACCTTGCAGAGCTAAGGACTCGGTCAGGCCAAGCCAAGAAGAAGACAAAAGCATACAGGCAAAGAAAATAACAAGAGTCTATTCGTTCAAGGCTCCATGAGCTGGACTACAGACTCAATAAAAAAGGAAAAGATACAAGTCCTAGGGTTCCCCTGGCTCGCGCTGGAACCTAGAGGCTACAAGGGCAGCCACGTCCCCGACTTCGGCCCTGGCGGCTTCCTCCCGCTCCGCTGCGGGGCCCTGTCTCGCTGGCTCTAGTGAGAAGGAAGAATCCCGGCTCCAAAAGCACGCCAACACGTGCTTGGCAACCTCCATCGCCAGGCCCTGTCCCTCTGCCTCGAGTTCACCAGCGACCACCGCATCTAGCCTGTTCAGCTTGGCGCCAATAGACTCGAGCGCGGGGATCACTTCGGCCACCTTCAGCGCAGGGGCCGCTGTCTTCACCGGGCTGAAGACAAGGGGGACCAGGGTGGACCCTGTCTGGTCGACAAAGCTCGAGACCGCACGGGCCTCGGAGGACCGCGAGGCCAAGAGCTCCTGCACCTCGCGGCGGGCTGCCAGCAAGGCGTCGAGGCTCCCCTCAGAGAATTCCTTCTCCTTGGCTGCCAGAGAGCTTTCCCGAAGTTGGAGAATCTGGGCAAGCCGCTCCAACTCTGAAGCCCAGAAGTCGGCTGCCAGCTCACGATCCAGGATCGCCTGGCGCTCCCGGGAGACCTGCTCCTCCCTCGTGACCAGGTCTGCCTTCTGGGTCTCTAGCTCCCTAGCCCGGGCTCGCAGGTCGCCCTCACCCGCCGCCAGCCGCGCGGTGACTTTCTCCACCTCGGCTGCCACGGAGCGCTCCTGGTCCGCGACGGTGCGCTCACAGCACGCCAGCCTCTGCCGCACCTCCTCCAAAGAAGAGAAGTTCTCCTCGGCCCGGGCATGCGCCTCGAGGGCCTCCTTGTGGAGCCGCCGCGTCTCGGAGTCCAGATGGTCGACGGCCCTCTTCTGATGGTCGAGGAGCGCCTCCATGACATCGAGCGACGCCCGCCTAGAGTCAAGCTCCCCCTTGACCTCCTCGGTCTGCTCCCTCAAAAGGTGCCCCCAGGTGAGGAGGCGATCCCTCTCACCTACCTACTCCCGCTCGCGACCGAGCACGGCCAAGACCTGCCGGACGCTCGTTTGGGCGAGCACGAGGGCGTCTGCCAGGGGCAGCAGGGCGGCAGAGGCCGGAGCGGTGCCCCTGACCTCCTCCATCACGTCGTCTTCGGGAGAAGTCGACGCTCCAGCAACCGGGATAAGGCGCCGATCAGGAGAAGCCGGCACTGGGACGGGCTCGCTCCTGGTGCGCCCTGGTTCGCTGCCCACCGTAAGGCTCATAGCAGTTCCTCCTGCTCCGGCAACAGAGGGCGGGACATCGACGGCCGGTCCCGCCGAACCATCAGCAACAGCCGGCTCCCGAGCCGGTGAAGAGGGACGAGTGGGAGGAGTCACCGCTGCCGCAGGAGCCGGGCTGACCGGCGCAGAAGGAACTTGCGCTGGCCTGGGCGCCGCTGCAACCGTTTCGGCTTCCGAGCGCTGCGGCATGGATCCCCCATCAGTCGGGGATGGCCGGGAAACGGGAGCTTTACCGGCACTCGGGGAGTCCCTACAAACATGGGAAACTCCTGAGTTAAGAAAAGAAGAAGACAACACAGGCTCTAGAATCCGGTAGGCGTCGCTTACTGAGAGACACGAGCGCTCCAACGGGCTCTGAACCCCGGCTTCCGAGCCGGGGTAGGTCAACTAGAGCCCGCCGTCTCCGTCGACGGCTGTCCCGCAGTCGCCTGGGCTGGCGGAGCAGGGGATGTTTCTGAAGCCCCCCTGGACGCCGACCCGGCCCCTGAAGCCCGGGGCGCCTGAGTTCTTGGCTCGCCCCTGGGCATCGACGCACCAGCACTCCCCCTCGAGGCTCCACCGCCTGAGGGGGGAGGACACGACGCCCGGGAACTTTCCGTCCGTCGTAGTTCATGAGGAGTCCCGTCAGGATGATGAGCCCGAGGCCTCTTGTGGTCGCCACCGGACGGGGCGCCATCTCCAGAAGCAGGGCGCGCAGGCGCCCTGGATCACTGACTCGGCGCAAACGCCGCCGCCGGAGGAGACCGGGCGTGCTTCTTCTCCGGAGGCGGGTTGGAAGCCATGGAAGGAGAAAGCTCAAGGACAGGGAAGACAAGGGCGCAAGAACTCAAGGAAGATGCAAGCGCTGGGAAGTGCGAAGGGAAGCCACGATGCGGGTAAGATCCCCTTTTAAACTTCCCAGGTGCGATTCAAAGCGGTTCGAAACTCTTCGAATACGCCGCTTGGGCAACCGCTTCGGTTCCAAGACCAAGCGTCGATGACAAGTGGACCCAAGTCGTCCAGCTGAAGCGGTGGGCCAAGAAATCAATAACCCAAGGAGACGAGCCGGCAAGACGCTTCGGCGGTTCCCGAAAAAGCGCTGCAACGTGCAGAAGTGGCAGCCTTGGGAACCGCCCGTAGTAAAAGCAGCCATCAAGTGGGGCACACGCTCCCACGATCCTGCGACTGTTCATGCTCCGACAACGGTCAATGCGGGTCTTAGAGAAGGTGCGCGGAATAGAAGAGACGGAGGCCCCACCTCGGGCTCGCTATCTCCCCCAAGATGGGCCCAGGGGCCACTGTCGGTACCCTCAATACGGGGTACCCCCACGCACAGGGGAAAATGCCTAAGGACCTCGCCCTTCTCCGCAGTGAGAGCTCCGAAGGCGCCATGTGTCCAGCGGGGCCGGACCTTCCTCTCCTCAGAGGAGAGCTCCGGACCCGCCACGTGGCCAATTGAGCCGGACCTCCCCCCTCCGGCGGGAGAGCTCCGGAGGCTCCACGTGTCCTGCGGGGCCGGACCTCCCTCTCCTCAGAGGAGAGCTCCGGGCCCGCCACGTGGCCAGCAGAAGCTGGACCTCCCCCCTCCGCGGGGAGAGCTCCGAAGGCTCCATGTGTCCCGCGGGGCCGGACCTCCCTCTCCTCAGAGGAGAGCTTTGGGCCCGCCACGTGGCCAGCAGAGCAGCGCTGCCTGCCCCCGCGCGGTAGACAGCAAGAGTAAAGACGTGTCATACCTTGCCCGTACAAGGTATTCAAGACCCGCGCCTTCCCAAGGCGTGGAGATGCAGAGCACGGCTCTGTCAGGTGCCGTTACGCCCAGTCACATCACAGACTAGCGCGCCGTGTCAGAGTCTGCCCGCCAATAAACACAGCGACAAGACATCCCCTGCCACCCCTGCCATCATCAACCACTACGACTAGCTTGAGGCATGGGCAGGGCGGCAGAACAAAGACTCAGAAGCCCTCGGCAGAGACAACTACCGGCGTAACTGCAGATACGGTAGATGGCAGGAAATCTCCCCGGGACCACCTGTCGGGTCCCAGGCCCACCTTGTAAGCCGCTCGAGCCTTGGACTATAAAAGGCTCGGGTAGGCAACGTTAGCAAGGGTTCGCCTCTTACGCACTCTCGCACCCTAGCCATACGACACCTTACACCCTCAAGATCAGGACTCCAGTTCTGAGCAGCAAGCAATACAACAAGCAACTCTGATCATCGTGGACGTAGGGTTTTACGCTCCGGCGGCCTGAACCACGTAAAAATTCTTGTGTCAAGCTTCTCCCTCGATCGTCCCTAACGCTGAAGCTCTCCGTGAGTGACTAGCCCCTCCAAAAAAGAACCTCCGCGGGCTGCCCAGAGCAGGCCCGGGGGAAGTGTCGGCTACACACTTTGACACCCTCAATTTTCCGGTTGGTTCTACTTCAGAACATTTCCCACTTTTCTGGGATCAACCGATACTCCCTCCTCAGAGATGATGTGGCCTAGGAACGATATTTCCTTTAGCCAAAATTGACATTTGCTTAACTTGGCATACAACTGATGCTCTCGCAGCTTTTGTAATGTCAATCTCAAGTGTTCTTCATGTTCCTCCTCACTTTTCGAATACACCATGATATCGTCAATGAAAACCACGATGAACTTATCCAAGTACTCCATGAAAACCTTGTTTATGAGGTACATGAAGTATGCGGGTGCATTCGTTAACCCAAAAGACATAACGGTATATTCATACGAACCATATCATGTTCGAAAGGCAGTCTTGGATATATCGGAGGGCTTAATCTTCAGCTGGAAATATCCCGACTGAAGATCAATCTTGGAGAAGACTCGGGCTCCCTTCATTTGTTCAAACAGGTCCTCTATACGGGGCAGAGGATACTTGTTTTTGATCATCACCTCATTGAGAGACCTATAGTCCACGCACATCCTTTGGGTTTCATCCTTCTTTTCTACGAAGAGTAGGGGGCTCCCCATGGTGACGAGCTTGGACGTATAAAACCCTTCTCTTGCTGCTCCTGGATTTGCTTCTTCAGTTCCACTAGCTCGTTGACGGGCATCCTATATGGTCTCTTTGCTATAGGTGCGGTTCCGGGTACTAGGTCAATGGAAAACTTCGATGTCCTGGTCAGGTGGCATACCGGAAAGTTCTTCCGGGAACACGTCCGAAAACTCTTGAACCACCGGAATGTTGTCCAGGGTTGCTTTTTTGACGTGGTTCAACGTTGCTTTTTTGGTTGCCAGTTGGGCTGACTCAAACTCGATACGGGTACCGTGCTCATTGGTCAACTGCACGCTCATCTCAGCACATTGGATTACTCCGTTGTGCTTGCTTAACCAATCCATTCCGAGTATTATATCAAGACCTTGGAAATCCAAGACAATTAGGTTGGCAAGAAAGTCTATCCCCCTTATTTTAAGGTTTACTTTCGGATATATTATATTAGTTCTCATCTCTCCATCAGGAGAATTAACCAACATAGTATATTTCAAGTGTGATATGGGTAGATTGTACTTGGCAACATACTTGGATGATATGAAAGAATGTGATGCTCCGGAATCAAATAAGAGGGTGGCTGGGTTGGAGTTGGCAAGGAACATACAATCACGACGTCCTCAGCCTGTTGCGCTTTCTCAGCAGAAACATGGTTCACGTTGCCGCGAAGGTAGTTCTGCTGTCCATGGTTGCCTTGATTGGCTCCTCCGTTCGGCCGTGGGTTCTGCTTGGGGACATTGCCTTGCTGTCCAGGACCTCTACTCGGGCACTTGCTCGCGAAGTGTCCCGTCTCCCCGCATGCAAAGCATGCCCTATTGCCCACGGCAGTAAGTATATTGGGGCGGGGATTGTGAACAGGAGCACCCACGTTAGGACGGGGCGCCGGAGGCAAAGGCACACGAGGTGCTTGTGCCACAGGTCGTTGCTGTGGTGGCTGATTAGGGCGGTATGGAGGAGCGGTCGATCCATACTGTGGTGCAGCTGGAGGCATGTACCTAAGGTCGTATGTTGCTCCCTTGCGGCTGGTATGACATCTTCCTCTTGCTCTCTCGCTCGGTCTCTCGGATCTTGCTTTCAACCACTCTGGCCTTATCAACCAGCTTCTGGAAGCTCGCGTAGTCATTATTGAGGAGCTGAACCTGGATTTCATTGTTCAACCCTCTCATGAACAGGTACTGCTTCCGTTGGTCCGAGTTGACATCTTCCAGGGCATACCTGGATAGTTGCGTGAACTTGTTGAGGTACTCATTCACGCTCTTTTATCCTTGGTGGAGACCTTTGAACTCTTGTCTCTTGAGCATCATTACACCAGTAGGGATGTAATGAGATCGGAAACTCTCCTTGAACTCAGTCCAAGTGATCGTCTCCGGATCGACGTGAGCGTTGCACAGGGCATCCCACCAGTCAGCGGCAGCACCCATGAGTTGGTGCGACACAAAGAGAACCTTCTCTCTGTCATTGCACTGAACTATGGCAAGCTTCTTCTCCATGGACTTCAACCAGTCGTCAGCCTCCATGGGATCATTAGCTTGAGAGAAAGTAGGCGATCGAGGCCTCATTAACTCTCCCAGCCTGTTGTGAGCCGGCGGTGGTGGCGGTGGTGCCGGAACAGAGTTGTTGTTGTTGGCCTGCAGCTGACCCAAAGTTTGGATGATGGTCTGCATAAGTTGATTCTGCATAGCCATCAACCGTTCCAGGTTGTTCTCACCAGCTCCGGGGTTAACAAAAACTTCATCGTGGCCATCCTCTTGGTTGCCACGGACGTTCCTTCCTTGGCGGCTGGCGTTTCCTCTCACCATCTGTGAGAGAGAATAGAATAGAATAGAGGTTAGATGGATCCCCCTAACTATATGCATCAAGGTGGATGGACTATATATCGTCCTATATAAGGATGTGAACAAGTGCCGAGGCATCTCACACCTCTTTCTACTTATGTGTGGATATGGACAACGCTTGAGACCTCCCACAACTCACACTAAGCACACAATTAAAAATAATCATCACAGAGGCTCACACAACTCCTATTCAAGGATTATTCAATGGGAGTCCTATGTGGTTTTGGGTGAATACCAATCTGTGACTTCACACCATGTCAAGGTGGTTTGGGATGATACCAATCTGTGATCCAATTATGGCTTCTCCTAGGCTTGCATCCTATGTCAAGATGGTTACAATGCCAATCTATGTATCCTAGTCTTGCATCCTATGGTCAGCGTAGCTCCTAATGTCGATCTGTTACTAGGGTTGCGTCCTACAGTCAACGTGGTTCAGCTACCAATCTGTGATCATTCTAGACTTGTGACCTACAGTCAACCATGGTAACTTGGTACCAATCTGTGGATTGTACCAATTCTGTGACTAGGCACGGCAGCTTCAATATCAATCTGTGACCTATCTAGGTTGTGTGATCTATGATCAACCCGTGGCAGGTTGATACCAATCTGTGTCTGATACCGACTTGTGACTTCTATCTAAGCGTGTAACCTACCATCAACCCGTGGCTCTGATACCAATCTGTGACTTCACCCTATGTCAAGGTGGTTTAGGGTGATACCAATCTGTAATCCAACTATGGCTTCTCCTACACTTACATCATATGTCAAGGTGGTTCCATGTCAATCTATGCATCCTAGTCTTGCATCCTATGGTCAGCGTAGCTCCTAATACCGATTTGTTACTAGGGTTGCGTCCTACAGTCAACGTGGTTCAGCTACCAATCTGTGATCATTCTAGACTTGTGACCTACAGTCAACCGTGGTAGTTTGGTACCAATCTGTGGATTGTACCAATTCTGTGACTATGCATGGCAGCTTTAATATCAATCTGTGACCTATCTAGGCTGTGTGATATATGATCAACTCGTGGCAGGTTGATACCAATCTGTGTCTGATACCGACTTGTGACTTCTATCAAAGCGTGTAACCTACCGTCAACACATGGCTCTGATACCAATCTGTGACTTCACCCTATGTCAAGGTGGTTTGGGGTGATACCGATCTGTGATCCAACTATGGCTTCTCCTAGGCTTGCATCCTATGTCAAGGTGGTTCCAATGCCAATCTATGCATCCTAGGCTTGCATGCTATGGTCAGTGTAGCTCCGAATACCGATCTATTACTAGGGTTGCGTCCTACAGTCAACGTGGTTCAGCTACCAATCTGTGATCATTCTAGACTTGTGACCTACAGTCAACCGTGGTAACTTGGTACCAATCTGTGGATTGTACCAATTCTGTGACTAGGCATGGCAGCTTTAATATCAATCTGTGACCTATCTAGACTGTGTGGTCTATGATCAACCCGTGGCAGGTTGATACCAATCTGTGTCTGATACCGACTTTTGACTTCTAAGCATGTAACCTATCGTCAATCCGTGGCTCTGATACCAATCTGTGGCGCCCTCAATTCTGTGGAAAACCACGGAACCGAGAACTGATGCGTATGTGTGCCCAGGATGTTCATCACACATACATATATGTTCCACAAACTGAATTCGGAATATATATTACCATGAATAACAGGGTTTATTACAAAGTCTCATGAGTCTTGGACTCAAGCTAGCAGCGGAAGTCTAAATCTAGCAGCGGAAGTCTTTATTCTAGTGTGGAAGCAATCTAAGCAGCAGCAGTGGCCCCATCTCTACTCCATCCCCACAGGCAAGGTTGAGGACAGATTACACGCCTAATACTCCACTTGGTATTCATAGTATTCTTCCCATGTTGCTGATAATGAAGTAATAATGCAAGTTTAAGTACAATGATGTACTCAGCAAGTGCGAGAAAATATGATATGTAGCTCACAACGAGGTAGGTATAAAAGTCTCATTGCAGAACGCAAAGTTTATTTCTTAACACACGATAAAACAACAACTTAACTTTAAGTGAATGTAATCCCAACATATATTAAAATACCAACATACCTCCATTATGTTTCATCCCTTCCATGTCTCAACCAGACATTGCTCATGAATATCACCTCGTATTCACTACCATCTCACGAATACCATCTCGTATTCACTACCATCTCACGAATACCATCTCGTATTCGCTACCATTCAATTCTTTCTCATTCCGAGACCAAATCTCGTTGCCATGACTCAACAGTCATACAACCAATCTTATCACTCGGACTCAACAATACCAAAAACCAAACCATAACCAAAACCATAACCATCCCAACTAATCATAGAAGTTGGCCAGGCGCTCGTGACCGTAAACTCGGATATCATGATAGTTTTAAGAACTCTGCAGAGTTTGCACCTCTTTACCCACAAGTTTGTGATTTCGTCACCCGTCGGTGACTGCAGAACCTCTATTATACCAGTACACAACCGCCGGTGTATGGTTAAAAGATCACAAAATAGCCTTTACAAAGGGGCTACTAGATGTATGGACTCACTAAGGTTTCACCGGCAGGCTAGAATCTCTAATTCTCCCACCCACGGGCCCCCTCTTGTGCCATGCAGTTTCCAAGACAGTCCTCACTCGACTCCCATTCCCCGCGCTTTCCACGGTCCATAACAATCTAGTAACTTACCTAATTACTCAGCTAACCCGCACCCATACTTGGCCTTGTGGTGGCACTGTTATCCTGGCATGTGCTCGCATGAACCGGTCCTTAGATCTACGGAAAGTAACCACCATCTCATTCTACCTCATTCACAAACCCAGACTTTCCTAGATCTCCCTCCGATCCATGTTCATTATTAACATCAAGTTCTCATTATCATTACGAGTGCAGTTAGCTAGACACATCTATTTCACTTTCCAAAATCCCGTGAACTCAGCGAAGCAAAAAGTAAAAACCATACCCGACTCATTAACTGTCCCGGCGACAAGGGTGGTTTGACAAAACTAGTAAACTCCTATAAAAAGGTTTCCCATCATGTTTGACTCAGCACGCACACCTTTTCGCAAACAAAACAGTTTTCCAAAACATAGGATCAATATGGTCAAGGGGCACTTGCCTTGTTCTTGTGGTTCTTGTTGATCTTGGATCTTGAAACCTTGTTGTTGCAGCTCGTCGTAGACAGCTCCCTGAGCTTGTCCTTCTATACGTAATCACGAACATACAAGATTCATAGCAATCAATATTATGCACAAACTTTAACCAGATACGATGATGCATATGCATGTTAATTCTATGATACAGTTTAGTTTGTACGTGTTCTTTCATATCTTGCATGGGTTTTACGATGAACAGAGGTGTTCGGATCAAATGTGGACGTGGCGATGATCTTGACTTTAGATCAAACCGATCAACACGTGATCTGTCCATGAAAAGCTTCTGTTTGAAAGGAATTGAAGAACAGATGCAAAGAAAATGCGATGATATCGTAAGGTGGTATTGGAGACCTACCTTACGGTCTTCTTGATCTCGAGGTCCTTTGTCGGTACCCGCGATATGGGGTACCCCCGCGCACAGGGGAAAATGCCTAAGGATCTCACCCTTCTCCGCAGGGAGAGCTCCGAAGGCGTCACGCGTCCAGCGGGGCCGGACCTCCCTCTCCTCAGAGGAGAGCTCCGGGCTCGCCACGTGGCCTGCATAAACCGGACCCCCCCTCCGCCGAGGAGAGGTCCGAAGGCGCCACGTGTCCAGCGGGGCCGGATCTCCCTCTCCTTAGAGGAGAGCTCCGGGCCCGCCACGTGGCCGACAGAAGCCGGACCCCCCCCCCCCCCCCCCACCGCAGGGAGAGCTCCGAAGACTCCACGTGTCCTACGGGGCCAGACCTCCCTCTCCTCAGAGGAGGGCTCCGGACCCGCCACGTGTCCAGCAGAAGAGCGCTGCCTGCCCCCGAGCGGTAGGCAGCGGGCGTAAAGACGCCCCATACCTTGCCCGTACAAGGTATTCAAGGCCCGCGTCTTCCCAAGACGCGGAGACGCGGAGCACGCCTCTGTCAGGTGCCGTTGCGCCTAGTCACATCACAGACTGGCGCGCGGTGTCAGAACCTGCCAGCCAATAAACACAGCAACAAGACATCCCCTGCCGCACCCACCGTCATCAACCACTACGACTAGCATACGGCATGGGCAGGGCGGCAAGACGAAGACTCAGAAGCCTTCGCCAGAGACAACTACCGACGTAACTGCGGATACGATAGTCGGCAGGCAATCTCCCCGGGACCACCTGTCGGGTCCCGGGCCCCCCTTGTAAGCCACCCGAGCCTTGGACTATAAAAGGCTCGGGTAGGCGACGTTAGCAAGGGTTCGAACTCCAGCAACTCATACCCTAGGCGTAACTCATCCTCAAGCTCAGGACTCCGGTTCTGAGCAACAGGCAATACAGCGAGCATCTCAGCTCACCGTGGACGTAGGGTTTTACGCTCCGGCGGCCCGAACCATGTAAAACTCGCCGTGTCAAGCTCCTCGCTAACTCGTCCCTACGCTCAAGCTCTCCGCAAGTGACTAGCCCCTCCAAAAAAGAACCTCCGCGGGCTGTCAAGTGCAGATCCGGTGGAAGTGTCGACCACACACTTCGACATTTGGCGCGCCAGGTAGGGGGGCTTTTCCCTTACGCGACGAGCTTCTGCCGACGAAGATGACCAAGCTTCCTTCAGCGGCAAGCTCTCCTCCCCCGCGTTCACGACGGACCGTGACTAGCGGGGAGTACGTGTCGACACACTCAGGACGGAGTGTGTCGGCGCAAGCTGGTAGCCAGCAGCCGACTCCGGCAACGCCGACTCCGGCTATGCAGGCTCCAACCAGCGTCAGATCTTCTGTAGCGCTGAGCGTACCCCACGGGGGTGCGCTAGCTGCAGCAAGAGCACTACTGCGCAATCCACCTGCTCGGGACGCACCCTACTCGGCGACCCAACAGTGGATTTGCGAGGTGGACCGTCTCGTCGTCGCCGCCGCAAACCCTCGACTTCGGCGGGGACGACACTCCGACCAACCAGCGGTGTCGCTGACGCGCACACCAACGGTTGACGGGCAGACAGCGGACTCCAGCTCCACCAGGCTTCCATCGACAGACCTGAGGACAGAGCTGGAACGGTGCCACTTGGGCCAGGATGCCCGGGTGTACCTCGAGCGACGTCGGGAAAGACGTCGCAACCAAGAGGCTGGCGACAGCATGACGTCGGCCTCGACCCAGCCTGAAGAGCAGATCTTCGCCACGCGATCTCTGCCCCAGGCATACGCCGCGCAGCATATGCCACAACCATATGCCCTGCAAACGGCGCCCCCGGTCTATGGCGCAGCCTTGCCCATATCAGGGTACACCGTGCCAAAGGCGAACCAAGCGTTCGCGGCACCAACACCTGCGGCAACAGGGGCAGGATGTGCGGCCCTGGCACACCCCACCTTCGCTTCGCGAGGTGGCCGCGCAAGTTTCGGCCGCACCTGCCCGAGAAGTACGACGGCAGCGTCAACCTGGCGGAGTTTCTCCAGATCTACTCCACCGCCGTACTTGCCGCAGGAGGGGATGAGACCGTCATGGCCAACTACTTCCCCGTCGCCTTGACCGGCCCAGTCCGGTCTTGGCTCATGAACCTCCCCCAGGGTTCCATAACTTCCTGGGGAGAGCTCTGCCGGCAGTTCATCGCCAACTTCGGCAGCTCCTACACCCGTCCCGGCACGGAGCTTGACCTCCACGCCATCAAGCAACAACCTGGGGAATCACTGCGCTCCTTCATCCAACGGTTCTCCCAGGTACGCAACACCATCCCGCATATTCAAAGTGCTTCTGTGGTGGTGGCGTTCCGGCAGGGTGTCCGGGACGATAAAATGCTTGAGAAGCTCGCGACCAGAGAGGTCCGCGACGTCTCCGAGCTCTTCAGCCTGGCGGACAAGTGCGCCAGAGAAGCCGAAGTGCGGAACTGGCACTCTTTGCCAGCCTCCGAGTCAGGGGGGCAGCCCGGGTCCGGCGCTGCTTCCTATGGAGGTGGCAAGAAGGCCAAGAACCGGGGGAGTGGCAAGATGAAGTCATCGACCGCGGCTCCCGTCGCCGCAGCAGCGACACCCAATGGAGCTCGGGGGCCACGCACCGACAAAAGGCAGCGGCAGTCGCCAGCCCCAGATGGTGACCAGGGCGGGCTATGCCCCGTGCATGGCACCGGTAATCATACTGCTGCCGAGTGCTGGGATATCTAGAGGCTCGCAGAGCGCTTCCGCAAAGGGAGGCAGCAGAGAGCTGAGGCCCCGCCCCTCCCTCAGAGGGAGGGCAAGCAGAAAGTCGACGCCTCAGTCAGCGCCGGTCACCAGGTGGGGTTTCAGGAGCCTCAGCACGTCATGAAGACGGTGCACAACGGTGAGGACTCCAGCTCCGATGATGACGGGCCGGGGCGGTAGCCAACTGTGGATACCCCGAAAAGTCAGTGGAGGCTGCACTGCTGCGGCGTCAGCCTTGGAGAAGCTCCGAGTATTCGCAGCAGCCCAAGCACCAATCCCAACGGTGCGGGATCGGGCCAGCCCCACCCGAGAGCACGCCTCTGTGCCTCGGTCGTACCTCCGGGGGGGCTGCCCAGGGTCTGTCAACCCCTTGAAGGCCTTGCCAGAAGGGGAATACGCCTTGGGTCTCCCAAGAAGAGTCCAGGTTCTCCTACCCCTTGAAGGCCTTAGCCAGAAGGGGAGGGTACCCCGGGGCGCCCAGGAGAAGCCGTGCAGGACCTGATCCAGCGTGAAGATGACAACCTCAGTGGAGACTGCACTGCTGTGATATTAACCTTGGAGGAGATCCAAGTAGTCACAGCAGCCCAAGCACCAGCCCCGATGGTGCAGAACCGGGCCAGCTCCACCCGAGTGCACGCCTCCGTGCCTCGGTCGTACCTCCTGGGGGTCGCCCAGGGTTTGTCAACCCCTTGAAGGCCTTGCCAGAAGGGGAAGACGCCTTGGGTCTCCTGAGAAGAGTCCGGGTTCTCCTACCCCTTGAAGGCCTTAGCCAGAAGGGGAGAGCTCCCCGGGGCGCCCAGGAGAAGCCGCACAGGACCTGGTCCAGCGTGAAGGCGACAACCTCGTCAACGAGGCTCGGCTGCAGGTGACACCCCACAACGCACGGTCTCGGCTGCTGCTCTAGCACTACCGCCAAAGGACTAAACGCGTCAGGGACCTGCAGGAAGGCAACCTGGTGCCGCGGCACGCACTTTCCCAAGAAGGACCTATAATGATGAACCCAACGGGTACGGGGGGACGCCCTATCTTTCGATGAGAGATGTTGGTGGTAGAGGCCGACGTTGGCTGCCCGACTACCACAACCAGAATGGTGTGGCGCCTTGAGCGACAGTTACACCGTCTCCTGGTAACTACGATTTGGATGGAGGTCGACGTTGTGCTACCCGACTACAACAACCACAAGGATGCTGCACCTTAGCGATAGTTACACCGGCTCCTGTTGTTGCTGTACTTGCCGTGCCAAGAACAGCCTTGAACCTGCAAGCAATCGAAGAACAAGCAAGAACAAGATAACAAGCAAACACTCACGGGTGTGAAAAAGTTAGGGTTCTGATTCAAGTAATCGGAAGGTCTCGTCGACACTTGCGTTACAAGGAAGTAGCAATGGCTAAACTTATAGAAAACAAAACCCGCCCTGTCAAGGAGCTCTTGGACTACTTAAATAGAGGAGGGAAGAGGGAAATTCGTCCAGCAACAAAGGTAGGACGTGATCTCCCTTATTCCCTTCCTTTTTCTGTGATAGACTATCATTTAATAGGGAAAGAAAGAGGGAAACCCATCCAGCAGCAAGGCAGGATATGATTTCCACTATTTCTTTCCTTATTATAGCACATCTATCTTTAAATGGGGGAAGAAAGAGGAAATTTTGTCCAGCAGCAAAGTTGGACGAGATTTCTCTTATTCCTTTCCTTATTTGTCTAAATCTCTCTTTATTACATAGCCCCAGCATCAAGATTTCCCCTCGCGTGAAGCAGCCTTTATTGCATTAATCCCTCCATCACTCCTAGCTGGATCAATTCCCAAGCACCTGATAATTAAGTTGACGTGCACGAGCGCGTGTCGTTGGACCTTGATTAGCTGAGAGTGGTGAATGGGCTGGTGTTGTGGTTGTATCAACGGTAGTGATGTCCGCATCATCCTCCCCTTCTTGCAATTGAGTCGTCCTCGACTCAAATGTGTCTTCCTCGCCCATATATGGTTTCAAATCTGCAATATTAAAAGAGGAAGTAACCCCAAAATGTGCAGGCAACTCAATTTCATATGCATTATCATTAATTTTTCGAAGCACTTTGAAGGGTCCAGCAGTTCTAGGTAGTAATTTAGATTTTCTCAAATCAGGAAATCTATCCTTTCTCAAATGCAACCAAACCAAATCACCAGGTTCAAATGTAACATGCTTCCTACCCTTGCTACCAGCTTGTTGATACTTAGCGTTCATGCTCTCAATGTTTGATTTAGTTTGCTCATGCATTTTAAGAATTAATTCAGCACGGCGAGAAGCATCAAAATTCAATTTCTCTGAAGGTGGCAGAGCCAAAAGATCAATGAGAACATGAGGAATAAAACCATATACAATCTGAAAAGGGCACAATTTAGTAGTAGAATGCAGCGAACGATTGTAAGCAAATTCAATATGAGGCAAACATTCTTCCCATAATTTGATGTTATGTTTCAGAACAGCCCTTAGCATGGTAGATAAACTACGGTTCACTACTTCGGTCTGTCCATCAGTTTGAGGATGACAAGTGGTAGAAAAGAGTAATTTTATCCCTAACTTAGCCCATAAGGTTTTCCAAAAATGACTAAGAAATTTGGCATCTCTATCTGAAACAATAGTGTTTGGAACCCCATGCAAACGAACAACTTCTCGAAAGAACAAATCAGCAATATGGGTAGCATCATCAGTTTTGTGGCATGGTATGAAATGTGCCATTTTAGAAAATTTGTCGACAACAACAAAAATACTATCCCTCCCCTTCTTTGTTCTAGGCAATCCTAAAACAAAATCCATAGAAACATCCTCCCATGGAGCACTAGGAACAGGAAGAGGCATGTATAAACCATGTGGATTAAGACGGGACTTAGCTTTTTGACAGGTGGTGCAACGAGCAACAAACCGCTCCATATCTCTCCTCATCTTTGGCCAAAAGAAATGGCTTGCTAAGATGTCTTCTGTCTTCTTGACACCAAAGTGTCCCATCAATCCTCCACCATGTGCTTCCTGTAATAGTAAGATACGCATAGAACCAGCTGGAATGCACAATTTGTTAGTTCAAAAAACAAAACCAGTGAGAACAAACTTGTTCCATGTTTTTCCTTCTTTACATTGCAGCAGCACATATTTGAAATCAACATCAAAAGCATATTGTTCTTTAATTGTTTCCAAGTTAAAAATATTAAAATCAAGTTGGGACAACATATTGTAACAGCGAGATAAGGCATCCGCAATGACATTGACTTTTCCTTTCTTGTGTTTGATGACATAAGGAAAGGACTCAATGAATTCTACCCACTTGGCATGCCTACGGTTCAGATTAGTTTGGTTCTTAATATGTTTTAAAGATTCATGATCAGAATGTATAATAAATTCTTTGGGCCATAAATAATGTTGCCATGTTTCTAAAGTTCGTACTAGTGCATATAATTCTTTATCATAAGTGGAATAGTTTAGACTAGGCCCATTCAGTTTCTCGCTAAAATAAGCAATAGGTTTCCCCTCTTGCAACAAAAACACCTCCCAATCCAATACCACTAGCATCACATTCCAATTTAAAAGTCTTACTGGAATCTGGTAATTGGAGAAGGGGTGTATGAGTTAACCTATTCTTCAAAGTTGCAAATGCAGCCTCTTGTGCCTTGCCCCATGTGAATGGGGCACCCTTTTTTGTAAGCTCATGCAGTGGGCCTGCTATGGTGCTGAAGTCTTTCACAAAACGACGATAGAATCCAGCAAGTCCGAGAAAGCTTCGTACTTGTGTGACCGTGGTAGAAGTCGGCCAGCTGTGTATCGCCTCCACCTTGGCTTGATCAACTTCAATTCCCTGTGGTGTCATAACATAGCCAAGAAAAGAAACTCGATCCGTGCAAAAGGTGCACTTGTCAATGTTACCAAATAAGCGTGCATCACGTAAAGCATTGAAAACAGCATGGAGATGATCAAGATAAACTTTGAGAGATGCGCTATAGATCAAGATGTCATCAAAATATACTACCACAAATCTTCCAATAAAAGCACGTAAAACCTCATTCATTAATCTCATGAAAGTGCTAGGTGCATTCGTGAGACCAAAAGGCATAACTAACCACTCATACAAACTAAACTTTTTTTAAACGCTGTTTTCCATTCATCACCTAGCTTCATGCGAATTTGATGGTATCCACTACGCAAATCAATTTTAGAGAAAATCATCGAGCCACTAAGTTCATCAAGCATATCATATAACCTAGGAATAGGATGGTGATATCTAATGGTAATGTTATTAATTGCTCGACAATCTACACACATACGCCATGATCCATCTTTCTTTGGGACCAAAAGGACAGGAACGGAGCAAGGACTAAGGGACTCACGCACATAACATTTGTCGAGTAATTCCTGTACTTGCCGCTGAATCTCTTTAGTCTCCTCCGGATTGGTCCTGTATGGTGCTCGGTTGGGCAAAGAAGCCCCAGGGATGAGGTCAATCTGATGCTCAATCTCTCTCAATGGTGGCAGCCCGGCTGGTACCTCTTGTGGAAACACATCAGCGTATTCCTGCAAAAGCTTAGTGATAGAAGGAGGCAAAGCACATGGTGTGTCGTGAAGTGAGAACAAAGCTTCTTTGCAAACAAACACATAGCAGATTGCAGTATCACTTTTTAATTCAAACAAATCAGATTTGGAAGCAAAAAAATAAGCGCTCGTTAATTTTATTTCATTCTTCTTCATATGAGCAGATTTGGAATTGTCAGTCTTAGACTGTATCGATTTCTTCACGACATCTGAATTTTCATTTTCAGCAGATTTCTTATTTTTCTCTTTGCAAGCTCTAGCAATGTCATCCTTCAAAATAGCATCAGGGGACATCGGGTGCAAAACAAGTTTCTTCTCATGATGCATGAAAGAGTATTGATTTGATTTACCATGATGTAATGTATCTTTATCAAATTGCCAAGGTCGACCAAATAGCATAGAACAAGCTTGCATAGGTACCACATCACAATCAATGTAATCATGGTAGGAACTAATTGTAAATTCGACACGAATCAGACGTGTTACCTTAAGCTTACCACTGTCGTTGAACCATTGGATGTAGTAGGGATGTGGATGTGGAAGTGTTGTCATCCCAAGCTTTTCTACCATGGTAGCACTTGCTAAATTGTTGCAGCTTCCTCCATCAATAATAATGCAACACGATCGTTCCAAAACTACACACTTAGTTTGGAATAGATTGTCTCGCTGGTTCTGTTCAGCTTTAATCATTTGGGCACTCAAGACACGCCTCACAACAAGACTCTCATAGTGGGCAGCATGATCAGCCCCAATGTACTCTTCATCATCATTCGTCTGTCCTGCTTCTTGTGCAGCAAGCATGGCATATGTTTCATTATCTAAATCACTAGCGGATGAGTACTCACCATTTTCTCGTACAACCAGCACACGCTTGCTTGGGCAGTCCCTTCGTAGGTGCCCAAAACCCTTGCACTGGAGGCATTGAATGTCTTTTGTTCTCCCGGTAGAAACAATGGAAGAAGAAGTGTTTGCTGTAACTTGGGTGGATCCTTTTATTGTCTCGATTGCACGCGAAGGTGCTGATTTTGATGTACTCCTGGACAACCCATTGGAAGCATCGTCTGGAGAATCATGCTTAGTACCAGCAGCACTTGAGCAGAATTGCCATGAGGTAGTTCGACCTGCAGAAATGTTAGTTCTTGTACGTCGTCCCTGCACTTCTCTTTCAGCCTTACAAGCAAGATGGAACAATCGAGTGACGTTAGTGTATTCCTTATAAGCCAATATGTCCTGAATTTCTCTTGTTAAACCACCCATAAACCTGGCCATTGCAACCTCTTCATTTTCAACTAGGCCACAACGCATCATGCCTATTTGAAGTTCTTGATAGTATTCCTCAACAGATTTGTTGCATTGTCTAAGTTGTTGTAATTTATGCAACAGGTCATGAGCATGATAGGAAGGAACAAAACGATGACGCATGATTCGTTTCAAAGCATTCCAAGTTTGTGGTACGGTAGCTGGATTTTTAGTTTGATATTCATGCCACCAAACAGAAGCAAAGTCAGTGAATTCACTAGTGGCAGCTCTAACCTTTTTATCTTCAGGGAAATCATGGCATGCAAATTTTTGATCTACTGATAATTCCCAAGACAGATATGCATCCGGATCATATTTACCATCAAAAGGTGGTATGGAGAATTTAATGCTGCGTAGGGATCGTCATTGTCACGTACCTCGCATCGTTGAGCTCGACCACCCATACCACGATGGTCGCGGCGTGGCTGCCGTCGATACCTGAAAGGTCCATCATCAAGCTCGGTATCCGCCGAATACTCCGCCTCATCATATCTTGCAGCACTGCCAACGGAGTCGTGGCTTTCATCAACACGTCTTTGCCTCTCTTCGCGTCCAACCTGTTCCATCCTCTCCAATCGCTCAATGATTGTTGCAAGAGAAGTATTAATAGCCCCAGCAGTGCTTTCTAATGTGGTCAGTTTGGTGTTGGTGCAAATCTGCGTCGACTCTAATTGACCAATGCGTTCATTGGTGACTTGAATATCCTCATTGAGAGCATCTGTGTGTAGCTTTACTTGGCGTTCGAAATGCTGAATGATGCCCCTCGTACGTGGTGAATGTGGATATGTCTCATTCGCATCAGCTGACATGGTTAGTAAAGAAAGGAAATACAACAGCAAGCAGATTAATCCTAACAATTGCTAAGAGATGGTAGGACAACACAATTCCTCACTAGCAAGAAATCAAGGTCTTACAAGTTCTTACCATGCGATGCAGGAGGCGCCGGCAATCAGCAAGAACAACAACAAACGGTGGCTGCCAGCACAACCTTATGGTGTCGTAGATAATTTTGTGGAGCTGTAGGTGGCTGCTAGACACAATTTGTGCAAAGGAACAGCTAGTACCACATTAGTCACAACAAGTTGAATAAACATTCCACGATGGTATTGTGCTGGTCTTAGCTCAAACTTTACTAGAGACGTGAGCCGTAACTCCACGTGACGTTGGATTACTATGGTAGGGAAGTTGATGAACCCAACGGGTACGGGGGACGCCCTATCTTTCGATGAGAGATGTTGGTAATGAACGAATTTGGTGGAGGCCGACGTTGGCTGCCCGACTACCACAACCAGAATGGTGTGGCGCCTTGAGCAACAGTTACACCGTCTCCTGGTAACTACGATTTGGGTGGAGGTCGACGTTGTGCTACCCGACTACAACAACCACAAGGATGCTGCGCCTTAGCGATAGTTACACCGGCTCCTGTTGTTGCTGTACTTGCCGTGCCAAGAACAGGCTTGAACCTGCAAGCAATCGAAGAACAAGCAAGAACAAGATAACAAGCAAGCACTCACGGGTGTGAAAAAGTTGGGGTTCTGATTCAAGTAATCGGAAGGTCTCGTCGACACTTGCGTTACAAGGAAGTAGCAATGGGTAAACTTATAGAAAACAAAACCCACCCTGTCAAGGAGCTCTTGGACTACTTAAATAGGGGAGGGAAGAGGGAAATTCGTCCAGCAACAAAGGTAGGATGTGATCTCCCTTATTCCCTTCCTTTTTCTTTGATAGACTACCATTTAATAGAGAAAAAAAGAGGGAAACCCATCCAGCAGCAAGATAGGATATGATTTCCTCTATTTCTTTCCTTATTATAGCACATCTATCTTTAAATGGGGGAAGAAAGAGGGGATTTCGTCCAGCAGCAAAATTGGATGAGATTTCCCTTATTCCTTTCCTTATTTGTCTAAATCTCTCTTTATTACATGGCCCCAGACTCAAGATTTCTCCTCGGGTGGAGCAGCCTTTATTGCATTAATCTCTCCATCCCTCCTAGCTGGATCAATTCCCAAGCACCTAATAATAACAAGGTCATCACAAGGCTTTAATAGGTCCCTATTTGAAGGATAATTACTTTGAACAGTCAGGAATGAATTCACCTGATAATTAAGTTGACGTGCACGAGCGCGTGTCATTGGACCTTGATTAGCTGAGAGTGGTGAATGGGCTGGTGTTGTGGTTGTATCAACGGTAGCGATGTCCGCATCATCCTCCCCTTCTTGTAATTGAGTCGTCCTCGACTCAAATGTGTCTTCCTCGCCCATATATGGTTTCAAATCTGCAATATTAAAAGAGGAAGTAACCCCAAAATGTGCAGGCAACTCAATTTCATATGCATTATCATCAATTTTTCGAAGCACTTTGAAGGGTCCAGCAGCTCTAGGTAGTAATTTAGATTTTCTCAAATCAGGAAATCTATCCTTTCTCAAATGCACCCAAACTAAATCACCAGGTTCAAAAGTAACATGCTTCGTACCCTTGCTACTGTAAGGGCCTCAGTTTTGGCACACATTTGAAGTGTTCATCACCACACCACACACCTTATTTGAGAAAAGATGATGAACACAAATGAAGAGCATGTAACCACCATTAACATGCTCATTAGAGAACAAACTCACATATTGCAAAAGTGGTATTTCCCACATGTGATATAGGTGGGCTGGACTTATGAAAACTCCTACACATTGCTAAGGATGTCCATGCCAAAAGAGGGCAGTTTGAAACCATATTCAAATTCAAACTATTTTTGTTCCATGAATTTAAAAGTGGAAGGCATATTCTTATTCAGCACATTTTTGTGAGCTCACGCACCAATTTTCACTCTATTTCGAGTTGATCTTGACATGAGCTAAGTGGGACGAATTCAAACTTTATTTGAATTCAAAACTGAACTTGTGCTGAAATTCACTCAAACCGAACCCAATTTGAATTCTATTCAATTCAAATGGCTCAGGGGTGAATAATTGGAATCACCAGGGGTATTATAGGGCTCACTGTTTACAACAGTGATTAGAAGTAAATTTCAGAGGTTAAAACCCCAGGTGGGACCCGCATGTCATAGAGGGGAGAAGGAGGAACTTGCACCCAAAGTCAGAGTCTCGGTGGGAAATTCCACCGAGCAGCTGTCGGCTGTGCCACCGAGCAGCTACCGGCGCCACCAGCTGCTTCCCTCTCCGCGCGCTGGCGCCCAGGGAGGCTGGCTCGTGCCCCCACGCGACCGGCACCGCCTCAGACGAGCAGGAGTCGGCCGGCTTTATCTTCTCGCGGGCAAACCCAAGCAGCGGCATTGTTTCTCGCCGCAGCTCTCTACTCAATCGGGAAAACCAGCAAAACCATCTCCTCCTTCGTCCCTGAGCTGCTAGACAGCCATCTGAGCTCGCACTCCACCTCTCCAACGCCAGAAACCTCGAGCTCCGACCTCCTTTGCCCAAAGACGAGCGCCACCACGGCGACCTAGCCTCAGCCGAGAGTCAGGCGCCCGTGGGCAGCGTTCCACAGGCGTTTTCACGGTCCAGCGAGAGAGGCAACAGGAGCGCGCGACCACCGTGCTGCTCTCCTCCAAGTTTGGAAGCCAACCGTGAAGGATCCACAGAGAATTTCCAGTTTGTGCTCCGGCGACCGTAAACCGAGCTTCCGGTACGGTTTCTTTAAATTCTCGCTCTATGATCTTTCGGAGGTTATCAAATCTTGCACATAGACGCTGTACTAGCTGGCGATCAAGTTCCTTTCTGCATCCGTAGCGTGAAACTGTCTAGGAGTGACGAATTTCGAGCTCGATCGAGAGCGGTCATGGCGGACACGATCGGTCACACGGTGCCGACCGACTTGCCGCCATCCCTGAACCCTTTTGACACCTTGTCGAGCTTCCTAGAGGTACACTGATGCTGTAGGGCCGTTTGTTCGAGGTGTTGGCAGGTTTAGGAACCACGGTCGACGGTGTCGAACCTCAACCGAGGCCGCGGCACGTCGCCGAGCTATTTCCGGTCACCCCCAGCCTGACCTGTCACCCCCGACGTGTTCCTCGACGTCGACAACCCCCTGGCGGTGAGTTTCAGACCATGTGAGGTCTGGCAGCGGCGAGCCAGTGAGCCCCGAGTCTGCTCCGGCGAGGTCGGCGGCGCGGGTGCGAGAAACGGCGGGAGGAAGACGAAGCCGGCTGACCCACGTGTCAGCGGCTGAAGAATTTAAATCGGGATCGGGTGTGGCCAGGGATCGACTGTGCTGGCGCGCAAATACCCTGTGGGCTCCGGTGTGCCGGACACCTCCGCGCTCAACACGTGTGGTATCCCCGCTGTGCCGGACACCTCCGCGCTCGACACGTGTCCCCGCGAGCCCCAAGAGTTTAAACTTTTCCCCCGATTTTCAGAATTCTTCCAAACTTCAAATCCTCATAACGTTGGCTAGAAAGCTCTAAATCGGGTGAACCAAATTTTGTTGGATTCAGCTCTCTGAGCACTTTCCAGCAATACCAAATTCAGCTCATGAAAGTGAATAGTTTTCTAGAATTAAATCCCTAAAGTTTAAACTGTTGGGAATTTTATCTGGAGAACTACTTCATAAAAAATTCTGAAATTTGGATGAAAGGTTCATTGGAAAATCACTGAATCCCAGTAAAAGTTTCAGACTCATCCAAGTTCATTAGTTACCCTAATTGGGTGATTAAGGGAACTGCCCAGGGACAATATAAAAATGTACAGAAACATTTTTCAAATTTTCTCCAATCTTAATTAGGACATAACTTTCTGTAGAATTCTTCAAATGACATAAAACCAACTCCATTAGAACCATCCTAAATTCTAGTTTCCAGAAAGTAATGGTGGGAGCCATGAAAAACCCTGGAATTACTTAGAGGCTCAATTATTGACCAAAGAGGCTTTTATTTGTACAAGGTTCAATTGAACTTTGTTTCAAATAAAACTTGGTCACAACTCTGGTTAGGACCCCACCAATCCACCATAAAAATTTCAGAATCAAAGGAGAGGGCTAGTTAGAATTATTAGCAATTATGTATTTAATTTCACACATTTGCATTTAAATTTACATGTAGTATTGTATTCAACGTGTAGCCGTTGAAGAAGAGACTCCGGAAGTGCTGGACTTCCTTCTTCCAGACGAAGAACTAACTACTGACCAGCAGCAACAAGGCAAGCCCCGGTTTGCATTAACCTTTTACAAGTCTTACTTTGTTTACATGTGTCATATGAAGTATGTATGTGCATTAGGTATAGGATGAATGAAACCCCACTTGCATAACCAAAGGTTCCTAAAAGAGTGAGGGTAGTGTCAAGGACCTCGAGTAGACAGGCTATGCTTAATGAGTCATACGACTTCGGTACAAGTCGAGTAGTTGGAATCTACTCGCGAGATAGGCATTGGGACACACGGGTTCGGTTGAGTGATGTGAGATCACTATAGTAATAAAAATGAGACTAGGCAGGGGCTAGGGCGCAGTAAGAGTGAGTCTTATGTGCGCAGCCCTGCCCGTGTCGATTGAGGACCGATCCGTGTGCGGCCCTGCTGAACAAGTATTGAACGTACCGAAGGCATATCGGATATATGGGCCCCGATAAACCGATGTAGCCTAAACCTCCGGGCGTCGAGGCATAGCACACCGATTTATAGGTGTAGGTTGAGGGCAGCAAGGTGGAAATCTGCCAACGGGCATAGAGAGATTGTCGGTACCTGAGATATGGGGTACCCCCGCGCACAAGGTAAAATGCCTAAGGTACTCGCCCTTCTCCGCAGGGAGAGCTCTGAAGGCGCCACGCGTCCGGCGGGGCCGGACCTCCCTCTCCTCAGAAGAGAGCTCCGGGCCCGCCACGTGGCATACAGAAGCCGGACCTCCCCCTCCGCGGGAGAGAGGTCCGAAGACGCCACGTGTCCGGCGGGGCCGGACCTCCCTCTCCTCAGAGGAGAGCTCCGGGCCCGCCATGTGGCATACAGAAGCCGGACCTCCCCCTCCGTGAGGAGAGGTCCGGAGGCTCCACGTGCCCCGCAGGCCGGACCCTTCTCTCCTCAGAGAAGGGCTCCGGACCCGCCACGTGGCCAGAAGAACGGTGCTGCCTCCCCCCGAGCGGTAGGCAGCGGGCGTAAAGGCGCCCCACACCTTGCCCGTACAAGGTATTCAAGGCCCGCGTCTTCCCAAGACGCGGAAACGCGGAGCACGCGTCTGTCCGGTGCCGTTGCGCCCAGTCGCATCACAGACTGGCGCGCGGTGTCAGAACCTGCCAGTCACTAAATGTCGCGACAAGACATCCCATGCCGCCTGCGCCGTCATCAACCACTACGACTAGCATGCGGCATGGGCAGGGCGGCAAGATGAAGACTCAGAAGCCTTCGACCAGAGGCAACTACCGGCATAACTGCAGATACGGTAGATAATAGACAATCTTCCCGGGACCACCTGTCGGGTCCCGGCTCCCCTTGTAAGCCGCCCGAGTCTTGGACTATAAAAGGCTCGGGTAGGCGTCGATAGCAGGGGTTCGCATTTTGCAACTCATACGCTAGCCATACACTCTCAAGCTGTAACTCACCCCCAAGCTCAGGCCTCCGGCCCTGAGCAGCAAGCAATACAGCGAGCTCCATAGCTCGCCGTGGACGTAGGGTTTTACGCTCCGGCGGCCTGAACCACGTAAAACTCGCCATGTCAAGCTCTTACTAACTCGTTCCATCTGCGCAAGCTCTCCGCTAGGGACTAGCCCCTCCGAAAAAAGAACCTCCGCGGGCTGCCCAGTGCAGGCCCGGGGGAAGTGTCGACCGCACACTTTGACATTTGGCGCGCCAGGAAGGGGGCTTTTCTCCTAGCGCGACGAGTTTCTGCCAACGAAGATGACCAAGCTTCCTTCAGCGGCAAACTCTCCCCCTCCGCGTTCACGGCAAACCGTGACCACTGGGGAGTACATGTCGACACACTCAGGACGGAGTGTGTCGGCACAAGCTGGTAGCCAGCAGCCCACTCCGGCAACGCCGACTCCGGCTATGCAGGCCCCGACCAGTGTGAGATCTTCTGCAGCGCTGAGCGTACACCATGGAGGTGCGCTAGCTGCAGCAAGAGCGCTACTGCGCAACACACCTGCGGGGGATGCGCCCCATTCAGCGACCCAGCAATGGGTCCGTGAGGTGGACCGCCTCGTCGTCGCCGCCGCGAACCCTCGGTTTCGGCGAGGACGGCGCCCAGGACAACCGGCTGTGTCGCTGACGCGCACACCCACGGTTGACGGGCTAACGGCGGATTCCAGCTCCTCCAGGCTCCTGTCGACGGACCTGCGAAGGGAACTGGAACGGTGCCACTTGGGCCAGGACGCCCGGGTGTACCTCGAGCGACGCCGAGAAAGGCGTCGCAACCATGAGGCTGGCGACAGCATGTCGTCGGCCTCGACACAACCAGAAGGGCAGGCCTTCGCCACGTGAGCCCTGCCTCAGGCATATGCTGCGCAGCATATGCCACAACTATATGCGCCGCAAGCAGCGGCCCCGGTCTATGGTGCAGCCTTGCCCATGCCGGGATACGCGGTGCCGAGTGCGAACCAAGTGTTCGCAGCGCCAGTACCTGCAGCAGCAGGTGCAGGATGTGCGGCCCTTGCACCCCACCTTCGCTTCGCAAGGTGGCCACGGAAGTTTCGCCCGCACCTGCCCGAGAAGTACGACGGCAGCGTCAACCCAGCGGAGTTCCTCCAGATCTACTCCACCGCCGTACTTGCTGCAGGAGGGGACGAGGCTGTCATGGCCAACTACTTCCCCGTCGCCTTGACCGGCCCAGCTCGGTCATGGCTCATGAATCTACCTCAGGGGTCCATAACCTCCTGGGGTGAGCTCTGCCGGCAGTTCGTCGCCAACTTCGGCAGCTCCTACACCCGCCCCGGCACGGAGCTTGACCTCCACGCCGTCAAGCAACAACCTGGGGAGTCGCTGTGCTCTTTCATCCAGCGGTTCTCTCAGGTGCGCAACACCATCCCGCATATTCAAAGTGCCTCTGTGGTGGTGGCGTTCCGGCAGGGTGTCCGGGACGAGAAAATGCTTGAGAAGCTCGCGACCAGAGAGGTCCGCGACGTCTCGGAGCTCTTCAGCCTGGCGGACAAGTGCGCCAGAGCGGCTGAAGGGCGGAACTGGCACGCTCTGCCGACCTCCGAGTCAGGAGGGCAGCCCGGGTCCGGTGCTGCTGCCTATGGGGGTGGCAAGAAGACCAAGAACCGGGGAAGTGGAAAGATGAAGTCACCATTCACGGCCCCCGTCGCCGCAGCTGCGACGACCAGTGGAGCTCGGGGGCCACGCCCCGACAAAAGGCAGCGGCAATCACCGGCCCCAGACAGTGACCAAGGCGGGCTATGCCCCGTGCATGGCACCTGCAACCATACTGCTGCCGAGTGCTGGGAGATTCAGAGGCTCGCAGAGCGCTTCCACAAAGGGAGACAGCAGAGGGCTGAAGTGCCGCCCTACCCTCAGAGGGATGGCAAACAGAAGGTCGATGCCCCAGTCACTGCTGCCCACCAGGTGGGGTTCCAGGAGCCTCAGCGTGTCATAAAGACAGTGCATGACGGTGAGGACTCCAGTTCCGACGGTGACAGGCCAGGGCGTTAGCCAACTACGGCGCGCCTCCGTGCCTCGAACATACCTCTCGGGGGCCGCCTAAGGTCTGTCAACCCCTTGAAGGCCTTGCCAGAAGGGGAAGACGCCTTAGGTCATCCAAGACGAGCCCGGGCCTACCTACCCCTTGAAGGCCTTAGCCAGAAGGGGAGAACTCCCCGGGGGGCCCCAGGAGAAGCCGCGCAGGACCTGATCCAGCGCGAAGATTACAACCTCATCGACAAGACTCGGCTGCAGCGAACACCCCGCAACGCACGGTCTCAGCTAATGCTCTAAGCACTACCACCAAAGAACCAAACGCGTCGGGGGCCTGCAGGAGGGCAACCTGGTGAAGCGGCACGCTCTATTCCAAGAAGGACCCATAAGCTCTCCCCCAGCAGGGAAGGTCCCTTCCAAATCATGAAAGCTGCCGCCCCAGGTACACATGCCTTTCAACCGAGAGTGGGATCCGTTCCCAAAAATGCTTGCCATGGAGCAACACTGTAAGTCCTACTTCCTGAGCATCAGTAGGACAGGGTTATTCCCTTCTGTAATAGACCCCATAGAATTTAGGAACAACGCTTGGGGCAGCTAAGTCTCAAGGGACGGTACAGGACTACGTCCAGTTTAGCCTGGTTCCGACCCTAAGCGCGTAGAGTCTTGCTTCCCTTGAAGACAAGGCGGAACATTGCCTCCCTGTACAGCCAGAATTCCACCTATGGGTACGAATACAGAGCCCTGTTCTACTTAGCTCTCTCTCATGCGCTCATTTAAATTATGCATTAATTTTTATGATCGCACTATCTCTGTATGTTCATCGTACATCTAGCTCCCCCTCTCCTGCGCTCATCCATAGTCGGCATTTGCTATCCTACCGAAGGCGGCTGCGCTTGAGGCACCTGCCGATGGCCGAGTAAGTCTCTCGGGCCTCCCCCAGTCAGGTGTTGCGGTGCCAGTTGGTTACCTCCAGGAAAGGCCTGCGTTGTGCATGGGGTCCAGGGTGCGTATCCAGCTTAGCCGGCCCAGAGCCCAAAGCATGCGCATCCTGCCCTCCGGAGGTCCAGGGGAGTACGTCCGCTTTGCCTGGTCATGAACCCAAAGCGCGTGCACTCTGCTTCCCCAGCGCATGGCCCGGTACTAGGGATCGGACGGCCGTACCCGGACCTCGGAGGGAGCCAGAGCTCCGGCGCCTCGTGCACAGAATTGCCCAAGCCCCGTATAGCGAATCAGGATCGTAAGACGGATAAGACTAAGAGACGGGAGGGGAGGACCCCCCGAGGAGAATTACGTTTCCTCTGCCTGTGTGCAGGACCTCCAGGTTACGGCAACAGGGACTGCATGAAGCGGGGGGAAAGGAGCTACCAGCTACTCCGGCCTGGGACTGGAAGGACCGGGACCTGCCCTCCAGCAGGGGCGGGACCCGGGGGCCCCACGTGTCCAGCGGGCCCGGAACTCTCTCCTCCCTTGAGGAGGGCTCCGGGCTCGCCACGTGGTGGGCGGAAGCCGGACCTCCCCCTCGGTGGGAGGGCTCCGAAAGCCCTACGTGTCCAACATGCCAGAGCTCCCGCCTCTTAGGAAGGAGCTCCGGACTCGCCACGTGGCAGGCAGATCTGGAGCTCCCCATAGGGCGAGATCCGGAGACCTCCGGGGGCCCCTAACACGGTTAGGACCCGGGGAGGGTGTCTGTGCAAAGCTCCGAGATTGGAAATGGCCTCTGAGTACCTTGCAGAGCTAAGGACTCAGCCAGGCAAAGCCAAGAAGGAGAGAAAAAGCATCACAGACACAAGTATCTAAGAGAGTCAAATTAAGTAAGGCTCCATGAGCTGGACTACAGACTCGATAAAAAGGGAGAAACAAGTCCTAAGGACCTCCCAGCTCTCGCCAGAACCTTGCGGCTACAAGGGCGGCCACATCCTCGACTTCAGCCCTGGCAGCTTCCTCCCGCTCCGCGGCTGGGCCCTCTCTCGCTGGCTCTAACGAAAAAGAGAGATCGCGGCTCTTAAAGCATGCCAGCACATGCGAGGCAACCTCTAAAGCTAAGCCGTGGCCCTCGGCCTCAAGTTCGCTGGCGACCACCGAGTCGAGTCTGTCCAGCTTGACGCCGATCGACTCCAACGCAGGGATCACCTCCGCCACCTTCAATGCAGGAGTCGCGGCCCTCACCGGACTGAAGCCAAGAGGGATCAGGGCGGACCCCGCTTGATCCACGAAACTTGAGACCGCAAGAGCCTCGGAGGACCGCAAGGCTGAGAGCTCCTCCACCTCGCGGCGGGCCGCCTGCAGAGCCTCCAGGTTCCTCTCAGAGAATTCCTTCTCCTTGGCCGCCAGGGAGCTCTCCCGAAGGTGGAGAGTCTTGGCGAGCCGCTCCAACTCAGCGGCCTTGAAGTCGGCGGTCAGCTCCCGGTCCAAGACCGCCCGGTGATCACGGGAGACCTGTTCCTCCCTCAAGTTGAGGTCTGCTTTCAGGATCTCCAGCTCCTCCATCCGAGCTCGAAGGTCATCCTCGCCCGCAGCCAGCTGCGCAGCGACCCTCTCCGCCTCAGCTGCCATGGAACGCTCCCGTTCCTCAACGGCGAGTTCACGGCGCTCCAACCGCTGCCGTATCTCCACAGCAGCAGAGAGGCTCTCTTCGGCCCGGGCGTGTGCCTCCAGGGCCTCCCTGTTGATCCGCCGCGATTGGGTGTCCATGCGGTTGACGGCCCGCTTCATCCGGTCGACGAGCGCTTCCCTGAAGTCGAGCAACTCCTGCCTGGAGTCGAGCTCACTCTTAACCTTCGCGGTCCTCTCCCGCAAAAGGTTCCCCCAGATGAGGAGGCGGTCCCGTTCAACCGTATACTCCTCCCGCTCGCGCCCTAGTGCAGCCAAGACCTGCCGGATGCTCGACTCGGCAAGCGCGAAGGCGTCCGTCAGAGGCAATGGAGCAACAGAGGCCGGGGCGGTCCCCCCGACCTCCTCCATTACCTCGTCCTCAGGAAGAGCTGACGCACCAGCAACCGAGACGAGACGCCGATCAGGAGAAGCTGGCTCCGAGGCTCTGGCAGCCAGGCCAGCTGGGCTCTCTTCAGCTTCTGGCTCCTTGACCTGAGGAGAGGGGCGAGCCGGGGAAGGCGGTGCTGGAGAAGAGGCCAGGCCGCCTAGTGCAGGGTCAACCTGCGCTGGCTCGGGGGCCACGGTGGCCGTCTCGGCAGGAAGAGACGACGCCGCCGCGGAGTCCGGGCACACCGGAACAGGAGAAGTTCGCGCTGGCCTGGGGCCGCGGCAGTTGCCCCTGGCTCCGAGCGCAGCGGCACAGATTCCCCGCAAGACGGGGAAGGCCGGGAAGCGCGGACACTCCAGTGGGCTCTGAACCCCGACTTCCGAGCCGGGGTAGGACTTCCAGAGCCCGCTACCGTCACCGACGGCCGCTCCGCAGTCACTTGGACTGGCGGAGCAGGGGACGCCCCAGAAGCTTCCCCCAGCGCATCAACCCGGGGCCTCTTCGAGTCGCCACCGGAGGGGGTGTCAGGCACCCCAGAACCCCGACTTGGCACCGACGCCGTTGCTGGAGGAGATCGAGCGCGTTTCTTCTCTGGCGGCGGGTTGGAAGCCATGGCAAGGGAGAACTCAAAGGCAAGAGGGCAAAAGCACAAGAGTCCGAGAAGAAACGCTGAGAAGTGCGAAGGGAAGCTGCAATGTGGGTGAGACCCCCTCTAAAAATCTTCCCGGTGCAATTCCAAGCGATTGGGAACTCTTCGAATATCCCGCACCGGCAACCGCTTCGGTTCCTAGACCGAATGCCGATGACGGGTGGGCCCAAGCCGCCTAACTGAAGCGGTGGGGTCAAGGAGTTAGTCTCCTAAGAAGATGAGCCGGCAAGGCACTTCGGCGGTTCACGAAGAAAGCGCCGCAACGTGCAGAAGTGGCAGTCTTGGGAACCGCCGCAGTAAAAGCAACCATCAAGTGAGCGCACGCTCCCACGATCCCGTGGCTGTTTGTGCTCCAGCAGCGGTCAATTCGGGACTTAGAGAAAGTGCGCGGATCGGAAGAGACGGAGGTCCCACCTCGGGCTCGCTATCTCCCCCGAGATGGGCCCGGGGGCCACTGTCCGTACCTGAGATATGGGGTACCCCCGCGCACAAGGTAAAATGCCTAAGGTACTCGCCCTTCTCCGCAGGGAGAGCTCCGAAGGCGCCACACGTCCGGCGGGGCCGGACCTCCCTCTCCTCAGAAGAGAGCTCCGGCCCGCCACGTGGCATACATAAGCCGGACCTCCCCCTCCGCGGGAGAGAGGTCCGAAGACGCCACGTGTCCGGCGGGGCCGGACCTCCCTCTCCTCAGAGGAGAGCTTCGGGCCCGCCACGTGGCATACAGAAGCCGGACCTCCCCCTCCACGAGGAGAGGTCCGGAGGCTCCACGTGCCCCGCAGGCCGGACCCTTCTCTCCTCAGAGAAGGGCTCCAGACCCGCCACGTGGCCAGAAGAACGGTGCTGCCTCCCCCCCGAGCGGTAGGCAGCGGGCGTAAAGGCGCCCCACACCTTGCCCGTACAAGGTATTCAAGGCCCGCGTCTTCCCAAGACGCGGAAACGCGGAGCACGCGTCTGTCAGGTGCCGTTGCGCCCAGTCGCATCACAGACTGGCGCGTGGTGTCAGAACCTGCCAGCCACTAAATGCCGCGACAAGACATCCCATGCCGCCTGCGCCGTCATCAACCACTACGACTAGCATGCGGCATGGGCAGGGCGGCAAGATGAAGACTCAGAAGCCTTCGACCAGAGGCAACTACCGGCATAACTGCAGATACGGTAGATAATAGACAATCTTCCCGGGACCACCTGTCGGGTCCCAGCTCCCCTTGTAAGCCGCCCGAGTCTTGGACTATAAAAGGCTCGGGTAGGCGTGGATAGCAGGGGTTCGCATTTTGCAACTCATACGCTAGCCATACACTCTCAAGCTGTAACTCACCCCCAAGCTCAGGCCTCCGGCCCTGAGCAGCAAGCAATACAGCGAGCTCCATAGCTTGCCGTGGACGTAGGGTTTTACGCTCCGGCGGCCTGAACCACGTAAAACTCACCGTGTCAAGCTCTTACTAACTCGTTCCATCTGCGCAAGCTCTCCGCTAGGGACTAGCCCCTCCGAAAAAAGAACCTCCGCGGGCTGCCCAGTGCAGGCCCGGGGGAAGTGTCGACCGCACACTTCGATAGAGATGCTCCGTGTGGGGAACCTCCTGCTCGTTTCGGTGCGACCGGTTCGACGTTTGGGCTTTTGGGTGAAAGGTTGTCCCGTACGACATCGAGTGAGCGTGCTGTGCAGCTCCATGGGTGGGCGTACGTGACGTGCTCTTTGGGTTTTCCCTGCAGATGTATATTGAGTCGATTCGCCGTCCCTCGCGGTGACGAGTACCGCTTGTTCACTGCGTCATACGTAGACTAATGAGTGAAATGTCATGATTCAATATTGCTGTTATGATATAATTGTATTGATACATGTGTGCTACCAAATATTGCTCACTAAATTTCAGCTTCATGAACCGTTAACTTGTTGCTAAAAGATGAACTAAGAATGAACTTGTAGGCGTGTCTATTTGTCGCAACATTGCTATCCTATGTCATGGTACACCTCATGTAGAGTTTCATGCGTAGGTGAGTCGGTTAAGCCTTGCTGAGCCTTTGTGCTCACGGTTGCTGATTAAGTGTTTTTCAGGTGAGGAGCCACCCACGGACTCGGAGTACGAGTCCACCGGCGAGGGGTACCCTCCGTCGGGGACCACGGCTGAGTGGGAGCCGTACACGCCGCGCTGAGCTGAGGAGTGCAGCTAGTGTGGGTTGCCCTAGGGCTGGGCAACCACTTTTGCTAGATAGGCGGGCGTGAGTTGTATAGTGCAGACTTCCGCTGTGTAATATAAACAATAGTTGTAACTGAAGTTTGTACCTGTTTGTACAGTTTGAGTTGTTTTTCCCATGTAATCTATTATGTTCTTATGACGTGTGCTGTCGGGTGTCGCATCGCGCGGCACCACCCTCTGCGATCCTGGATGAGCGGATTCCGGTCCGCCACAGCCTGGTATCAGAGCTGCAGTGGGGATAGCACAGTACTTAAGGACTGCATTATGGGAAAAACTTAGGTATACGGTGAGGAATCGGTAGTTGCCCAAGTAAGGACTATATTAGCATAGTTACTTAAAGTGGCAAAGACTAACTTATGTGTTATAATTCTGAATTTCAATTATGTAACGACGCACCTACGCTCTGGTAAGTATGGTAAGGAACGTCACCGAAAGCGGTTCAATTTTAGTTAGCTCCCCCTGACGAGGAACGTGGTTCAGGGACTGATCTCACAGCTTGGTGTGAGACGTCAATATGAGACTCTTGGACTCTTCATGTCCCTGAGTTCATATGAAACGCTGATCCCTAGCGTGCATTAGGCAAGTAAGTGGAGACCCCATCGCGTGGTCAGCAACGCGAGAGTGTGTTCGTCTGGAAATAGCCCAGGAGGACATACGCAGCGCTTGTCATCGGCGTGCCCTGCAGGGTAGTAGGTGGTATTTGTTGGGTTGATAACATTCCCAACCGTGACGACCCGTTCATGACATACTCAGGTTCCCCGTCGTGTGGTGTTGAAACACGATCACGTATCTTGAGACGTGACCTAACTCAAGGACGGCCGTATGGAAATGATACGGGCGTTTGTATTTAATTTTAAAATATGGTACTGCCTGAAATGAATAACCAGTGAGTGCACCATTATTGTGTGGTCTTTTGCAGGTACTAACCACGTATGTATCCGTGTAGAAAACGTGTGTGAGAGACCGTTTAGTGCCACATTTAAGACGTATATACCGGTATAATCCGGTTAGGATTTTCTTTTGTGAGGAACGTAGTACCGAGATATTGTAGGCATATGCATGAGAATAATGATAACAAAGAATTAAAATCTATAGGTTCTACATTTAGGACCCTGGTTGGGTATAAGAATGGGATAGTGGGGCAGTATAGCCAAAAGTATGAAAAGCAGAGTGCTCTGTTTTGGGCAGCAAGGTTGCCGAACTTCAACAGAGCACAACTCACAGGTATTTTAGCCGATAGAGGTGTGCTATATAGTTCTGGAAAGGTATTGAAGTACTCTGCAACTTTGTTGTAGACTTCCAGAGCTGAAACTCAACTTAAGATGGCTTAAATCCTTGAGGAATGTAAACTGTCCAGAACCAGGACAGAGTAAAACATTCTCTGGACTGTTCTGTTTTCAAACATAACTCCCAGTAGAAAAATCTAAAATTGTCATATAATACATCCTTAGAAAGAGTAGAAGATGTGTGACATCTTTGCAATTCAAAGTTCCTGAAATTTCAGCACAGAATTTAGTGGAAATCAGAGTTGAAAACAACCACTTCCAAGGGAGGACATCATTGCAGCTCAGAAGACGGATAAAGGCATGACACATCTCCGGAGACGGATAGACAATGGAGAGATCAAATGTTTCCGGAAAGATGATGAGGGGACGCTGTGGTTTAATGACCGCATAGTCGTACCCCGAGATATGGAGTTGAGGAAGAAAATCCTCGATGAAGCTCACTTGTCCAAGTACTCCATTCATCCGGGCAGCAACAAAATGTACCAAGATTTGAAAAAGAAATTTTGGTAGACACGGATGAAGCGGGAGGTAGCTAAGTACGTATCTAAGTGCGATACGTGTAGACGAGTGAAAGCTGATCACATGAAGAAATCAGGGCTGTTGCAACCCCTGAAGATCCCGGCATGAAAATGGGAAGATGTGAGCATGGATTTCATTGTGGGATTACCCCTAACATCCAACAAGCATGATTCCATATGGGTAATCGTTGATCGGTTAACCAAGACGGCTCACTTCATTCCGGTGAATACACGTTACAATGCCGGCAAATATGCGGAGCTATACATAGCAAAGATTCTATGCCTATATGGGGTAACCAAGACCATCGTCTCAGATCGAGGTGCATTGTTTGTATCTCGCTTTTGTGAGCAGCTACACGCTGCATTGGGTACCAAGTTGATCAGGAGCTCCGCCTATCACCCTCAGACAGATGCCCAGACAGAGAGGGTGAATCAAGTTCTGGAAGACATGTTGAGAGCATGTGCCATCCACCATGGTAGGAATTGGGATGATCACCGACCATTGGCGGAATTCTCGTACAACAACAGCTATCAGGCGAGTATCAAGATGGCACCCTACGAAGCACTCTACGGTCGCAAATGCCGCACCCCATTAAATTGGTGCGAGTCCGGTGAAAGGGTCACATTCGGGGTTGATGTGGTGAACGACGCCGAAGAGCGCGTTCGGATAATTCAAGCCAATTTGAAGGCCGCTCAATCCCGACAGAAGAGCTACGCTGATAAGAGGCGTAGACCGTTGCACTTTGACGTTGGGGAACACGTGTACCTCCGCGTGTCTCCGATGAAGGGCGTGCACCGGTTCGGTGTGAAGGGGAAGCTCGCTCCCCGTTTCATTGGACCCTACGCTATCACCGAAAAGTGTGGATCAGCAGCGTATAGATTGGAGCTACCGGCATCCCTGGCTGGTGTCCATGATGTTTTCCATGTTTCGCAACTGCGAAAATGTTTGAAGCATACAGTTGCTGTTCCTACCGAAGACATCGGCGAGCTGAAACCGGATCTGACCTATGATGAGTATCCGGTGGAAATTCTTGATGAGAAAGCCGGAACCACGCGTAACAGAACGTTGTGGTTCTACAAGATCCTCTGGAGTAACCATACCGTGGAAGAAGCGACGTGGGAGAGCGAGAAATTACTATGCTCAAATTACCCGGAGTTCATGGCTTCTCAACACGGGTAAGTCCCTACTACATCGGTATCTCTTCTTTTGTAATCTCGGGATGAGATTCTTTTAAGGGGGGAGGAATGTAAGGGCCTCAGTTTTGGCACACATTTGAAGTGTTTATCACCACACCACACACCTCATTTGAGGAAAGATGATGAACACAAATGAAGAGCATGTAACCACCATTAACATGCTTATTAGAGAACAAACTCACATATTGCAAAAGTGGTATTTCCCACATGTGATATAGGTGGGCTGGACTTATGAAAACTCCTACACATTGCTAAGGATGTCCATGCCAAAAGAGGGCAGTTTGAAACCACATTCAAATTCAAACTGTTTTTGTTCCATGAATTTAAAAGTGGGAGGCATATTCTTATTCAGCACATTTTTGTGAGCTCACACACCAATTTTCACTCCATTTGGAGTTGATCTTGACATGAGCTAAGTGGGACGAATTCAAACTTTATTTGAATTCAAAACTGAACTTGTGCTGAAATTCACTCAAACCGAACCCAATTTGAATTCTATTCAATTCAAATGGCTCAGAGCTGAATAATTGGAATCACCAGGGGTATTATGGGGCTCACTGTTTACAACAGTGATTAGGAGTAAATTTCAGAGGTTAAAACCCCAGGTGGGACCCGCATGTCATAGAGGGGAGAAGGAGGAACTTGCACCCAAAGTCAGAGTCTCGGTGGGAAATTCCACCGAGCAGCTGTCGACTGTGCCACCGAGCAGCTACCGGTGCCACCAGCTGCTTCCCTCTCCGCGCGCTGGCGCCCAGGGCGGCTGGCTCGTGCCCCCACGCGACCGGCACCGCCTCAGCTGAGCAGGAGTCGGCCGGCTTTATCTTCTCGCGGGCAAACCCAAGCAGCGGCATTGTTTCTCGCCGCAGCTCTCTGCTCAATCAGGAAAACCAGCAAAACCATCTCCTCCTTCGTCCCTGAGCTGCTAGACAGCCACCTGAGCTCGCACTCCACCTCTCCAATGCCAGAAACCTCGAGCTCCGACCTCCTTTGCCCAAAGACGAGCGCCACCGCGGCGACCTAGCCTCAGCCGAGAGTCAGGCGCCCGTGGGTAGCGTTCCACAGGCGTTTTCACAGTCCAGCGAGAGAGGCAACAGGAGCGCGCGACCACCGTGCTGCTCTCCTCTAAGTTTGGAAGCCAACCGTGAAGGATCCGCAGAGAATTTCCAGTTTGTGCTCCGGCGACCGTAAACCGAGCTTCCGGTACGGTTTCTTTAAATTCTCGCTCTATGATCTTTCGGAAGTCATCAAATCTTGCACATAGACGCTGGACTAGCCGGCGATCAAGTTCCTTTCTGCATCCGTAGCGTGAAACTGTCTAGGAGTGACGAATTTTGAGCTCGATCGAGGGCGGTCATGGCGGGCACGATCGGTCACACGGTGCCAACCGACTTGCCGCCATCCCTGAACCCTTTTGACACCTTGTCGAGCTTCCTAGAGGTACACTGATGCTGTAGGACCGTTTGTTCGAGGTGTTGGCGGGTTTAGGAACCACGGTCGACGGTGTCGAATCTCAACCGAGGCCGCGGCACGTCGCCAAGCTATTTCCGGTCACCCCCAGCCCGACCTGTGACCCCCGACATGTTCCTCGACGTTGACAACCCCCTGGCGGCGAGTTTCAGACCATGGGAGGTCCGGCAGCGGCGAGCCGGTGAGCCCCGAGTCTGCTCCGGCGAGGTCGGCGGCGCGGGCGCGAGAGAACGGCGGGAGGAAGACGAAGCCGGCTGACCCACGTGTCAGCGGCTGAAGAATTTAAATCGAGATCGGGTGTGGCCAGGGATCGACTGTGCTGGCGCGCAAATACCCTGTGGGCTCCGGTGTGCCGGACACCTCCGCGCTCGACACGTGTGGTATCCCCGGTGTGCCGGACACCTCCGCGCTCGACATGTGTCCCCGCGAGCTCCGAGAGTTTAAACTTTTCCCCCGATTTTCAGAATTTTTCCAAACTTCATATCCTCATAACGTTGGCTAGAAAGCTCTAAATCGGGTGAACCAAATTTTGTTGGATTCAGCTCTCTGAGCACTTTCCAGCAATACCAAATTCAGCTCATGAAAGTGAATAGTTTTCTAGAATTAAATCCCTAAAGTTTAAACTGTTGGGAATTTTATCTGGAGAACTATTTTATGAAAAAATCTGAAATTTGGCTGAAAGGTTCATTGGAAAATCCCTGAATCCCAGTAAAAGTTTCAGACTCATCCAAGTTCATTAGTTACCCTAATTGGGTGATTAAAGGAACTGCCCAGGGACAATATAAAAATGTACAGAAACATTTTTCAGATTTTCTCCAATCTTAATTAGGACATAACTTTCTGTAGAATTCTTCAAATGATATGAAACCAACTCAATTAGAACCATCCTAAATTCTAGTTTCCAGAAAGTAATGGTGAGAGGCATGAAAAACCCTGGAATTACTTAGAGGCTCAATTATTGACCAAAGAGGCTTTTATTTGTACAAGGTTCAATTGAACTTTGTTTCAAATAAAACTTGGTCACAACTCTGGTTAGGACCCCACCAATCCACCATAAAAATTTCAGAACCAAAGGGGAGGTCTAGTTAGAGTTATTAGCAATTATGTATTTAAGTTCACACATTTACATTTAAATTTACATGTAGTATTGTATTCAACGTGTAGCCGTTGAAGAAGAAACTCCGGAAGTGCTGGACTTCCTTCTTCCGGACGAAGAACTAACTACTGACCAGCAGCAACAAGTCAAGCCCCGGTTTGCATTAACCTTTTACAAGTCTTACTTTGTTTACATGTGTCATATGAAGTATGTATGTGCATTAGGTATAGGATGAATGAAACCCCACTTGCATAACCAAAGGTTCCTAAAAGAGTGAGAGTAGTGTCAAGGACCTCGAGTAGACAGGCTATGCTTAATGAGTCATAGGACTTCGGTACAAGTCGAGTAGTTGGAATCTACTCGCGAGATAGGCATTGGGACACACGGGTTCGGTTGAGTGATGTGAGATCACTATAGTAATAAAAATGAGACTAGGCAGGGGCTAGGGCGCAGCAAGAGTGAGTCTTGTGTGCGCAGCCCTGCCCGTGTCGATTGAGGACCGATCCGTGTGCGGTCCTGCTGAACAAGTATTGAACGTACTGAAGGCATATCGGATATATGGGCCCCGATAAACCGATGTAGCCTAAACCTCCGGGCGTCGAGGCATAGCACACCGATTTATAGGTGTAGGTTGAGGGAAGCAAGGTGGAAATATGCCAACGGGCATAGAGAGATGCTCCGTGTGGAGAACCTCCTGCTCGTTTCGGTGCGACCGGTTCGACGTTTGGGCTGTTGGGTGAAAGGTTGTCCCGTACGACATCGAGTGAGCGTGCTGTGCAGCTCCATGGGTGGGCGTACGTGACGTGCTCTTTGGGTTTTCCCTGCAGGTGTATATTGAGTCGATTCGTCGTCCCTCGCGGTGACGAGTACCGCTTGTTCACTGCGTCATAACGTAGACTAATGAGTGAAATGTCATGATTCAATATTGCTGTTATGATATAATTGTATTGATACATGTGTGCCACCAAATATTGCTCACTAAATTTCAGCTTGATGAACCGTTAACTTGTTGCTAAAAGATGAACTAAGGATGAACTTGTAGGCGTGTCCATTTGTCGCAACATTGCTATCCTATGTCATGGTACACCTCATATAGAGTTTCATGCGTAGGTGAGTCGGTTAAGCCTTGCTGAGCCTTTGTGCTCACGGTTGCTGCTTAAGTGTTTTTCAGGTGAGGAGCCACCCACGGACTCGGAGTACGAGTCCACCGGCGAGGGGTACCCTCCGTCCGGGACCACGGCTGAGTGGGAGCCGTACACGCCGCGCTGAGCTGAGGAGTGCAGCTAGTGTGGGTTGCCCTAGGGCTGGGCAACCACTTTTGCTAGATAGGAGGGTGTGAGTTGTATAGTGTAGACTTCCGCTGTGTAATATAAACAATAGTTGTAACTGAAGTTTGTACCTGTTTGTACAGTTTCAGTTGTTTTTCCCATGTAATCTATTATGTTCTTATGACGTGTGCTGTCGGGTGTCGCATTGCGCGGCACCACCCTCTGCGATCCTGGATGAGCGGATTCCGGTCCGCCACAGCTACCGGCTTGTTGATACTTAGCGTTCATGCTCTCAATGTTTGATTTAGTTTGCTCATGAATTTTAGGAATTAATTCAGCATGGCGAGAAGCATCAAAATTCAATTTCTCTGAAGGTGGCAGAGCCAAAAGATCAATGGGAGCACGAGAAATAAAACCATATAGAATCTGAAAAGGGCACAATTTAGTAGTAGAATGCAGCAAACGATTGTAAGTAAATTCAATATGAGGCAAACATTCTTCCCATAATTTGATGTTATGTTTCAGAACAGCCCTTAGCATGGTAGATAAACTACGGTTCACTACTTCGGTCTGTGACACGACCCCATTGGTCCTGTCGAGCCAGGATCACGCCGAGGGGTGCTGCGTTGCACAGCACCATATAACACACGTCAAAGGTACAAAGCGGAAGCGGAAATTTTATTACATAAACAGGTTTATGAACTTGTTTACAGCAAAATAAGTTTAGTCTACACTCGCGGGCGTAGACTAAGCATCAAGTGCACGTTCAGCCCTTGAACGTGTCCTTGCTAGCACACACGTACACTAACTCTGCGGCGTGCACGACTCCCACTCGACGGGGTTCCCCTCCTGGGGTTCTGTCTCCTCTTCGGGAGTCCCTTCCTCATAGAACCTTGCAAAAGCTTCAAACACAAGCAGTGAGCACGAAGGCTCAGCAAGTCTGTCCCGTCTCACCTAAACATGGAACTTCTACATGAGGGTAATGGGTTACATGAGGTAAAAATCATTTGCAAGGACTCGCCTATTTAGTAGAACCTTACTTTCAAGTTTTAGCAGCAGGTTGTGGAGAACCTTACGCTAAGGCACATGAGAGAGCCGCAATCAAACAAGAAACGCATTTCTCTCATGTACTTTGCCAAAGTTGAAAAGAACTTTAGTTAGCTCTAAGCTACAGCATACCATTAACAATCAATGTCCATCTTTCAATCAGCAACATTTTAACATGTGACTAGCCTGTTCTTCCTACGTCACGGTACAGTGAACAAGTGGTACTCACTGACCGCGAGGGACGGCGATTATAATCGATTTACACCTGCAGGGTTACCCGAACAACCCGTCACGTACGCCCGTACTCGATGTTGCCTACAACAACCATCACGGACGCCGTACGCGACTACCTTTCACCCGTTAGCCAAATGTTGAACCGGTCCAATCGTCCCGAGCAAGAGGTCTCTGCACGCGCATCTCAGTGCCGCCAGCCGATTTACACCTCGAGCTCTCAACCTACCCTCTGAACGACCAGCTATGCCTCAACACCCAGCTACCCGAGTTACATCAGTTTCCCAGTTCCCATATAGCCGGTAGGTCTTCGGTACTGTTCTAGCTTGTTCATCAGGCCCGCACACGGCTCGGTCCTCAATCGACACAAGCGGAGCTACAGCACACAGGCCCCAAAGTCCTGCTGCCCTTACCCTCCGCTTGGTCTCATTTTCTTGCCATGTGTTTCATGTGCTATTACTACCCGAATCGAGTGCCTCTAGCCTATGCTCGCGAGTAGTTCCAACTACTCGACTTGTACCGAATCCTACTCTATCATAGCAATGCAGTAGCTAATGGAGTTTGCAATCCTAAACCCAACCCATGGTTTTCTTGGCTATGCAGTTGGGTTTCCACACAAGACTCTAATGCAAAGAATAATAATGCTCAAGTAAGTGCTCAAAACAATAAAAATTTGTAAAAACGGTTAATGCAAACCGGAGCTTGCCTTGCTGCTCTTGGTCGTAGGCTAACTGCTCCTCCGGAGTTACGAAGTCTAGGACTTCGGGTTCCTCCTCGACCTTAGCGACTACATGATAAGAGCAATATATGGATCAATTTAAATGCATTTGTATTAACTTTGAAGTTGTGAAGTCTCTAGCCCTTGCTAGACAGACCTAATGACGGTGAAACTTTTACTGTGGCTTGGTTACAACCTAAACAAAGACTTGGTCAAGTTTTAGTTGCAGCAAAACTCATTTTGAGCCCTCCACAATTAATTATGTCCTTGAACTTAATTGGAACTCTTAGGGTGTTCTAGGAATTTTCATGCAACAAACTATGACTTTCTGAAAACTAGATTTTCAGAGGGTTCTAATGGAGTTGGTCTCATTTAATTTGGAAGTTCTTAGCCAAAGATATGAGCTAAACAATTTCAGAGAAAATTCTGAAAATATTTCTGAACATTTTCTATTTTCTCTGGAACAGTTTCACTAATCACACCATTAGGTAGATCAAATAAGCTCCAATGGATCTGAAATTTTTATGGTAGTTCAGGGATATTTTGGTGAACATCCCAGCAAAATTTCAGTATTTTCCTCCAAAGGATTCTCCAGTTAAAATTCCTAACAGTTTAAACTTTGAGGAATTAATTCTGGAGAAATAAGGGTTTTCATAAAGTGAACCTTGGTTTGCTAGAAAGTGCCCAGAGAGCTGAATCCAACAAAATTTGGTTCACTCGATTTGGAGCTTTCTAGCCAAAGTAATAAGGATTTAAAGTTTGAACTGAAACTGAAATTTGGGGAAAAGTTTAAATTCCTGCTTGTGGGCCCCGCACACAGCGCGTCGTCTCCCTCCTCGAGCCAACTGCGCGGCGGCGGCGATCCCCGGCGACCCTCGCCGGAACTAAGTTCCCGGCCACCCCTCGGCCCGAAACTTGCCGCCTGCCCTTTTTCCGACCCTCTGGACCCGATGGTGGGGTCGCCGGCCGCCGGTGATGACCGGAAACCCGTGCGCACCGGTGACAGCACCTGCTAGGGTTCCGGTGAGGTCGGTCCCACTCTCCCGTGCACTAAATCGACCGAGAATCGGTCGGAGAGCATCAGTAGAGCGTGGGAAACACGAACCCGGGCTGGGTGGAAGCTAGGAATACCGGCAACTATGCTCTCGACGGTGAGCCGAGGTGCTCAGCCATGGCGGCGGGGAAAACAGCCATATCATGGCCGATCCTCGATGGTTTTCTCTAATTCCAGTTCGGGCGTGGGCGCTATCGTGCGTAGAAGCTACTAGGTAACTGTAACACCCCAAATTTTGATTTAAAACTCTAAACCATGTTCAGAGGGGAATTTAAAAATTTTTGGACGTGTTGCATGTTTTGCAAAAATTCAAATTCAAACTGGAATTCAAATTAAACTCAAAACAGAAAAGAAATGGAAAAAGAAAAAGAGAAACGGGAAAAAACCGGCCAGTGGGCCAAAACCCGCCAGCCGGCCCAGCTTCCCCGCGCCAGCCCGCCCCCGCGCGCCCGCGCTGTCTCTCACAGACGGGTGGGACCCGCATGTCATCCCTAACCCCGCGACCCCGGACTCTCTCCCGCGCGCGCGATCGCAACTGACCGGATTTCCGTGTCCCGCAGCCCGAATTCTGGTCCCAAACGACTCAAACTCGATCGCAACAGACCCACCGCCCTCCCCCGGCTATAAAAACCCCAGCCCCGATCGGTTTTTCCCACGCGATCGCCGATTTTTACTCCGGTGAGCACCGAGACTTCGCCGGTGAATTCTGGCCGATCTAAGCTCGGAAACTCTGATCTAACTCGCTGGTCTTGATCCACAGCCTCCGGGGAACCTTGCAGGTGCAGAAAACTCGGAGAGTTACGGTGTAAATCCAGCGCCGACGAGCTTCGCCGTGGTTTTGCCTCGGACCTCGCCGCCGATCACTTTCCAGGACCCCCGAGCTCAAGATGTACCAGGACCTCAAAAGCAGGTATTGGTGGTATGGCATGAAGCGAGATGTCGCGGAACATGTTGCCCTATGTGACACATGTCAGTTGGTGAAAGCAGAACATCAACGATCCGCGGGATTATTGCAACCACTCAAAGTGCCTGAATGGAAGTGGGAAGAAATCAGCATGGATTTTGTCGTGGGATTGCCTAGGACCCAATCCGGGTATGATTCAATATGGGTCATTATTGATAGGCTAACCAAGGTAGCTCATTTCATCCCTGTGAAAGAAAGCTACAGCGGATCCAAATTAGCAGAATTGTACATGTCAAGGATTGTGTGTTACCATGGAGTGCCAAAGAAGATAGTATCGGACCGAGGGACACAGTTCACCTCGAGGTTTTGGCAAAAGTTGCAAGAAACCATGGGAACCCATCTGAATTTCAGCTCTGCCTATCATCCCTAAACTGACGGGCAGACGGAAAGAACCAATCAGATCCTTGAAGATATGTTAAGGGCATGTGCACTCAAAAAACAATAGGAGTTAGGACAAGAACTTACCGTATGCGGAGTTTTCCTATAACAACAGTTACCAAGCTAGTATGAAGATGTCACCGTTTGAAGCTTTGTATGGAAGGAAGTGCAGAACTCCCCTATTTTGGAACCAAACAGGAGAAAGCAAAGTGTTTGGTCCAGAAATGCTACAAGAAGCCGAAGCGAAGGTGAGGGAGATTCGCAACAACTTGAGGATAGCACAAACACGCCAGAAGAGTTATGCTGATGTACGAAGAAGAGAACTCGTTTTCAACGTGGGAGACTATGTTTATCTCAAGGTGTCCCCTATCAGAGGACTTCGTCGGTTCAAGGTGAAAGGGAAGTTGTCACCTCGATACATCGGACCCTTTCAAGTTTTGGAAAGAAAAGGCGAAGTGGCGTACCAACTAGAGTTACCGGTTCATCTATCGGATGTACACGATGTATTCCATGTGTCACAACTCAAGAAATGTCTGAGGACGCCTGAAGAGGTGTTACCCATGAATGAAGTGGATGTAGCTGAGGATTTGTCTTATGCCGAGCAACCATACAAGATTTTGGAGACAATGGAACGCCTCACCAGAAACAAGAGAATCCGGATGTGCAAGGTACAGTGGAAGCATCACTCAGAGGAGGAAGCTACCTGGGAACGGGAAGATGAGCTCAAGGCACAATTTCCAGAATTGTTTTCTTAGAAACACCAATCTCGAGGACGAGATTTCTTTTAAGGGGGGTAGAGCTGTAACACCCCAAATTTTGATTTAAAACTCTAAACCATGTTCAGAGGAGAATTTAAAAATTTTTGGACATGTTGCATGTTTTGCAAAAATTCAAATTCAAACTGGAATTCAAATTAAACTCAAAACAGAAAAGAAATGGAAAAAGAAAAAGAGAAACGGGAAAAAAACCGGCCAGTGGGCCGAAACCCGCCAGCCGGCCCAGCTTCCCCGCGCCAGCCCGCCCCCGCGCGCCCGCGCTGTCTCTCACAGACGGGTGGGACCCGCATGTCATCCCTAACCCCGCGACCCCGGACTCTCTCCCGCGCGCGCGATCGCAACCGACCGGATTTCCGCGTCCCGCAGCCCGAATTCTGGTCCCAAACGACTCAAACTCGATCGCAACAGACCCACCGCCCTCCCCCGGCTATAAAAACCCCAGCCCCGATCGGTTTTTCCCACGCGATCGCCGATTTTTACTCCGGTGAGCACCGAGACTTCGCCGGTGAATTCTGGCCGATCTTAGCTCGGAAACTCTGATCTAACTCGCTGGTCTTGATCCACCGCCTCCGGGGAATCTTGCAGGTGCAGAAAACTCGGAGAGTTACGGTGTAAATCCAGCGCCGACGAGCTTCGCCGTGGTTTTGCCTCGGACCTCGCCGCCGATCACTTTCCAGGACCCCCGAGCTCAAGAAAACCCCCGAGGTGAGATCCCTGACCTCCCCTCTACCAATCTAGGCCATAAGATCACAGTTCTAGGCAGAATTCTCGAGGATCCGAAACTTTCCGGCGAGATCGCCGCTTCCCGCCGTCGTGCGCCGCCGGCAGCGCCGCCCGCGCTCGATCAGAGCGACGTGGCCGCTTGTGCGCCGTTTATTTTAAATCGCACGGTAGACTTTAAATCCCCGCGTACCGGTTCGATGTTATAATCTCAGCCGCCGGTTTAAAATCGGACGGTCCACGTCAGCCCCGCATTATAAAGACTGGAATTCTTACGTGCTACCCCCTGGGGTTCTCTGGAATTGAGAGCTAGCCCCGAAAACTTCAGATCTAGCCCCTAGAACTCCAGAAAATCATGTAAATTCATTTAAAAATCAGTTTTAGCCCCTGGACTTAATAAAAATTAGGAAAAACACCTCTGATAAGTGTAGCTAGACCCCTGGAAATTATGAAAATAGTATTATAGACCTTGTAATGGGGTGAATTCACTATTTTAGCCCTGTTTAGTAATTAATTTAGAAAATTGAATATGTAACTAGTGTTTAAAAATTAAAAAGTGAGACAAACATAATTGTCAAAATTAATTAAAAACTTTCTCAGTACTTAGAAAACTTTGGAGTGAGATAAAAATCTATTTTTGGGCTGAAATGAATCTGTTTCATTTATTATTCACCTTTATTAGTATAGGGACACATTTTTAAGTAAAGAATAGTTATAGAAAAATAGGGAAAATAATTATGAAATAGTTTACATCAGAGGCCAAGGTCAAAATATGTTATTAAATTATTTAGGACCAGAACCTATACTGTTTAGATGATGTGTATTACTAATTTTATAATAAAATACACAATTATGCATAGGAATATAAATCTGAAAATATAGCAACTAGTAAATGAAAAATGGAGTTTCTAAAATACAAAGAATTCAGTTTAGGGTTGATAGAAATTGTGAAGGCACATATGGAGAAGAAAAATACTTTTCATACATACTTGGTAGTTTAATGAAAGGAATTTATTTAAAACTGAAACACACACACACATATATATATATATAGTATGTAAGTATAAATATGAACACCAAAGTAGGAATCATACACATATAAATAAAAGTGTATGTAAGCCACAGATCAACACACAAAATAACCACAACACATATAATGGTGAATGAATTTCATAAATATGAATGTGTGGTTTGTATGAAGTAAGAAGTGTGAACTATGTCTTATGATTGTTGTTTTTCTTTTGCTATGTGTGATGGTATGAAGTAGAACCTGTTCAAGAGCAAGTTATTTCTTTTCAAGATCAGGACTACCCATTCCAAGAGCAGCAAGAAGGAGGCAAGTGTCCTTGACCACTTTGATCCTATGCTAGGATGTGTAGATAGAATTATTTGCATTGTCAAATGAAATATGAAACCCATGCTAGGAAAGTTTCCCTAGAATTGCATTACCTTGTTTCCTTATAGCTTGGGTTGGGATTTATTTTGTCATGTCATTTATTTACATGCATATGCTTAGCCATGCTTAGAATGGGATATTTGGGATATGAGAGCATCAGTTTATTATACCATACTCTTGAATGAGCTATTGTGAGTTATGTAGAGGTAGGGATCAAGGCAAGTTGGATGTTTTGGTTGTGTGCTGGGTGCACGAGACTTGGGTTTGTGTTTAGTACTTGCCTGGATCCTAAGAACCGGTTCATGGAGCATGTAACCCGGCTTTACAGTGCCAACCACATGCTGAGATGGGGCAGCTTTGCCAATTAATTAGGTGTATCCCCGGCGTAGTATGGGTGTGTTGGATGGTGCGGGGATTAGGTGTCAGCTGGACTACCATATGAACCGCAAGGCTCAAGAGGGGGCCACTGCAGCGGGGTTGGAGCCTCTTGTATGCTGTTAGGGGTGAAACCTCAGTGGGCCCACGCTCGTCGGGAATCCCTTTGTAAAGGCTTCGTAGTGATCTCCTGGCTACACACCTGGGAAGTGTGAATGTGGATCGTAGCCACTGGCATAATGGAGGTTCTTTTAGTCCACCCGGCAACGGGGGATGAAATCACTACTTGTGGGTACAGTGGTACAAACTCTGCAGAGTCAAAACTGTCTTGACAGCCGTGCTCACGGTTAAGAGCGGCCTGGACTTATTCATGATTAGAGGATTGATGGTTTTAGAAGTTAAGCGGGGAGCTTAACATTGGAAATGATGTTATGGTTATTGGATTATGATAATGGGTTGGGAGATTGAGACCATTTCACCTGTGTAGTAATGTAGGTGCTTAATAAGCTAAGGTGATAGGTATTAATTGCGTAGTGCTTTAACCATGAGTTCAACCTCTTCTTGTTCTAGCCATGCATGATATAATTTTCCCACACTTGCTGAGTACCATTGGTACTCAACCTTGCATATTTGTTGGTTTATATTGCTGCTCAGGTCAAGATAATGAGGTGGTGTATAATGACCAAGATTTTGGACCCGAGGAAGGATTTTAGGTTCATGAAGACCCCCGGGCAACGCCTGTGATGGAGCCCTAAAGTAATATTCCGCTGCTAGTTTATTTACTTGTGATGAAGCATTAGTGTCCATTGAGACATTTACGATGTAAGACTTATTTATATTCGACACCTGGCTTGTAATAAATGATGCTTCACTATTTGTCATCACATGTATGAGAAAATGATCCTGGCATACATGTGATATTCACTTGGTTGTTTCTTCGGAAAAACCGGGTGTGACAGTAACGAGCTTGTCCAACCCTCGTGCATAGAGCACGAATTTCACCCGAAGGTGAGCTCGGTCCTTATGAACTGATCACGAGTAAACTTGAAAATTCTCGGCCAAGGGTTGATCAATCGCCAAACGGCTTTTGGCTACTCCATCTACATACAATCACGCACCTTTCTTGTGTAGGAAAGAGAACGTGACAGTGGCTGTGTTGTGCTGTCCACGAGAGCCCGATCGGCGGCGATGCCCGGCTCGCCGGAGAAACGGCTCGTACAGCTCAAGGACGCTTGCTCACTGGATAACACGGGGTCTAGGAGGCTGCTCACGATCTCTTGGTCCCGTTTTGCTGTCAAGGAGGCTGTGCTCGCGAGTGATCGGGCTTGATCAAGCGTGAGCTCGGGCGGCGGCGGTGGCAGTGGAAGAACAGGTCGAGCACGTCGGCAGCTCGGGGAATGGGTGATCGAAGCACGCCGGGGAGGGGATAAGTAGCCAGGCGACTGGTCTCTGGCTTGGGGCGCGCAGCAGGAGCTGGCGCCGGCTGCCCCTCGGTGGCGCGCGCACACTGCACCCGGGAACCGATTGAGCTGTGTTTCAGTCGGTTTGTGTTGAAGTAGAGGCTGACATGTGGGTCCCACTCCCCATTTTAACCTCTGAAATTTACTCCTAATCACTGTTGTAAACAGTGAACCCCATACTACCCCTGGCAATTCAAATTATTCACCCATGAGCCATTTGAATTGGCCAAAGTTCAAATGAGGTTTGGTTTGAATGAATTTCAGCACAAGTGCAGTTTGAAATTCAAATAAAGTTTGAATTTCTCCCACTTAGCTCATGTCAAGATCAACTCCAAATGGAGTGAAAATTGGTGTGTGAGCTCACAAAAATGTGCTGAGTAAGAATATGCCTCCCACTTTTAAATTCATGGGATAAAAACAGTTTGAATTTAAATATGGTTTCAAACTGCCCTCTTCCTAACTATACCCAAAATGACATCAAAAAGGTTTTGAATTTGGGTGAAACTTGGCATGGACATCCTTAGTAAAGTGTACGAGTTTTCATATGTCCAGCCCATCTATATCACATGTGGGAAATACCACTTTTGCAATATGTGAGTTTGTTTTCTAATGAGCATGTTGATAATTGTTACTTGCTCTTCATTTGTGTTCATGATCCTTCCTCAAATGAGGTGTGTGGTGTGGTGATGACCACTGCAAATGTGTGTCAAAAACTGAGGCCCTTATAGTCTGTCCATCAGTTTGAGGGTGACAAGTGGTAGAAAAGAGTAATTTTGTCCCCAACTTAGCCCATAAGGTTTTCCAAAAATGACTAAGAAATTCGGCATCTCTATCTGAAACAATAGTGTTTGGAACCCCATGCAAACGAACAACTTCTCGAAAGAACAAATCAGTAATATGGGTAGCATCATCAGTTTTGTGGCATGGTATGAAATGTGCCATTTTAGAAAATTTGTCGACAACAACAAAAATATTATCCCTCCCCTTCTTTGTTCTAGGCAATCCTAAAACAAAATCCATAGAAACATCCTCCCATGGAGCACTAGGAACAGGAAGAGGCATGTATAAACCATGTGGATTAAGACAGGACTTAGCTTTTTGATAGGTGGTGCAACGAGCAACAAACCGCTCCACATCTCTCCTCATCTTTGGCCAAAAGAAATGGCTTGCTAAGATGTCTTCCGTCTTCTTGACACCAAAGTGTCCCATCAATCCTCCACCATGTGCTTCCTGCAATAGTAAGATACACACAGAACCAGATGGAATGCATAATTTGTTAGTTCGAAACACAAAACCATTAGTGAGAACAAACTTGTTCCATATTTTTCCTTCTTTACATTGCAGCAGCACATCTTTGAAATCAGCATCAAAAGCATATTGTTCTTTAATTGTTTCCAAGCCAAAAATCTTTAAATCAAGTTGAGACAACATATTGTAACGGTGAGATAAGGCATCCGCAATGACATTATCTTTTTCTTTCTTGTGTTTGATGACATAAGGAAAGGACTCAATGAATTCTACCCACTTGGCATGCCTACGGTTCAGATTAGTTTGGTTCTTAATGTGCTTCAAAGGTTCATGATCAGAATTTATAACAAATTTTTTAGGCCATAAATAATGTTGCCATGTTTCCAAAGTTCGTACTAGTGCATATAATTCTTTATCATAAGTGGAATAGTTCAGACTAGACCCATTCAGTTTCTCGCTAAAATAAGCAATAGGTTTCCCCTCTTGCAACAAGACACCTCCCAATCCAATACCACTAGCATCACATTCCAATTCAAAAGTCTTACTGAAATCTGGTAATTGGAGAAGGGGTGTATGAGTTAACCTATTCTTCAAAGTTGCAAATGCAGCCTCTTGCGCCTTGCCCCATGTGAATGGGGCACCCTTCTTTGTAAGCTCATGCAGTGGGCCTGCTATGGTGCTGAAGTCTTTCACAAAACGACGATAGAATCCAGCAAGTCCGAGAAAGCTTCGTACTTGTGTGACCGTGGTAGGAGTCGGCCAGCTGTGTATCGCCTCCACCTTGGCTTGATCAACTTCAATTCCCTGTGGTGTCACAACATAGCCAAGAAAAGAAACTCGATCCGTGCAAAAGGTGCACTTGTCAATGTTACCAAATAAGCGTGCATCACGTAAAGCATTGAAAACAGCACGGAGATGATCAAGATGAACTTCGAGAGATGCGCTATAGATCAAGATGTCATTGAAATATACTACCACAAATCTTCCAATAAAAGCACGTAAAACCTCATTCATTAATCTCATCAAAGTGCTAGGTGCATTCGTGAGACCAAAAGGTATGACTAACCACTCATACAAACCAAACTTTGTTTTAAACGCTGTTTTCCTTTCATCACCTAGCTTCATGCGAATTTGATGGTATCCACTACGCAAATCAATTTTAGAGAAAATCATCGAGCCACTAAGTTCATCAAGCATATCATCTAACCTAGAAATAGGATGACGATATCTAATGGTAATATTATTAATTGCTCGACAATCTACACACATGCGCCATGATCCATCTTTCTTTGGGACCAAAAGGACAGGAACGGAGCAAGGACTAAGGGACTCACGCACATAACCTTTGTCGAGTAATTCCTGTACTTGCCATTGAATCTCCTTAGTCTCCTCCGGATTGGTCCTGTATGGTGCTCGGTTGGGTAAAGAAGCCCCAGGAATGAGGTCAATCTGATGCTCAATCCCTCTCAATGATGGCAGCCCGGCTGGTACCTCTTGTGGAAACACATCAGCGTATTCCTGCAAAAGCTTAGTGATAGAAGGAGGCAAAGCACATGGTGTGTCGTGAAGTGAGAACAAAGCTTCTTTGCAAACAAACACATAGCAGATTGCAGTATCACTTTTTAATTCAAACAAATCAGATTTGGAAGCAAAAAAACAAGCGCTCTTTAATTTTATTTCATTCTTCTTTGTATGAGCAGATTTGGAATTGTCAGTCTTAGGCTGTACCGATTTCTTCACGACATCTGAATTTTCATTTTCAGCAGATTTCTTATTTTTCTTTTTGCAAGCTCTAGCAATGTCATCCTTCAAAATAGCATCAGTAGACATCGGGTGCAAAACAAGTTTCTTCTCATGATGCATGAAAGAGTATTGATTTGATTTACCATGATGTAATGTATCTTTATCAAATTGCCAAGGTCGATCAAATGGCATAGAACAAACTTGCATAGGTACCACATCACAATCAATGTAATCATGATAGGAACCAATTACAAATTCGACACGAACCAGACGTGTTACCTTAAACTTACCACTGTCGTTGAACCATTGGATGTAGTAGGGATGTGGATGTGGAAGTGTTGTCATTCCAAGCTTTTCTACCATGGCAGCACTTGCTAAATTATTGCAACTTCCTCCATCAATAATAATGCGACACGATCGTTCCAAAACTACACACTTAGTTTGGAATAGATTGTGTCGCTGGTTCTGTTCAGCTTTGATCATTTGGGCACTCAAGACACGCCTCACAACAAAACTCTCATAGTGGGCAGCATGATCAGCCCCAATGTGCTCTTCATTATCATTCTTCTTTACTGCTTCTTGTGCAGCAAGCATGGCATATGTTTCATTATCTAAATCACTAGCGGATGAGTGCTCACCATTTTCTCGTACAACCAGCACACGCTTGCTTGGGCAGTCCCTTCGTAGGTGCCCAAAACCCTTGCACTGGAGGCATTGAATGTCTTTTGTTCTCCCGGTAGAAGCAATGGAAGAAGAAGTGTGTCACACCCGGTTTTTCCGAAGAAACAACCAAGTGAATATCACATGTATGCCAGGATCATTTTCTCATACATGTGATGACAAATAGTGAAGCATCATTTATTACAAGCCAGGTGTCGAATATAAGTAAGTCTTACATAGTAAATGTCTCGATGGACAATAATAAGTTCATCACAAGTAAATAAACTAGCAGCGGAATATTATTCTTTAGGGCTCCATCACAGGCGTTGCCCGGGGGTCTTCATGAACCTAAAAACCTTCCTCGGGTCCAAAATCTTGGTCATTATACACCACCTCATTATCTTGACCTGAGCAGCAATATAAACCAACAAATATGCAAGGTTGAGTACCAATGGTACTCAGCAAGTGTGGAAAAATTATATCATGCATGGCTAGAACAAGGAGAGGTTGAACTCATGGTTAAAGCACTACGCAATTAATACCTATCACCTTAGCTTATTAAGCACCTACATTACTACACAGGTGAAATGGTCCCAATCTCCCATCCCATCATCATAACCAAATAACCATAACATCATTTCCAATGTTAAGCTCCCCGCTTAACATCCACAACCATCAATCCTCTAATCATGAATAAGTCCAGGCCGCTCTTAACCGTGAGCACGGCTGTCAAGACAGTTTTAACTCTGCAGAGTTTGTACCACTGTACCCACAAGTAGTGATTTCATCCCCCGTTGCCGGGTGGACTAAAAGAACCTCCATTATGCCAGTGGCTACGTTCCACATTCACACTTCCCAGGTGTGCAGCCAGCAGATCACTACAAAGCCTTTACAAAGGGATTCCCGACGAGCGTGGGCCCACTGAGGTTTCACCCCTAACAGCATACAAGAGGCTCCAACCCCGCTGCAGTGGCCCCCTCTTGAGCCTTGCGGTTCATATGGTAGTCCAGCTGACACCTATTCCCCGCACCATCCAACACACCCATACTACGCCGGGGATACACCTAATTAATTGGCTAAGCTGCCCCATCTCAGCATGTGGTTGGCACTGTAAAGCCGGGTTACATGCTCCATGAACCAGTCCTTAGGATCCATGCAAGTACTAAACACAAACCCAAGTCTCGTGCACCCAGCACACAACCAAAACATCCAACTTGCCTTGATCCCTACCTCTACATAACTCCCAATAACTCATTCAAGAGTATGGTAATATAAACTGATGATCTCATTTCCCAAATATCCCATTCTAAGCATGGCTAAGCAAATGCATGTAAATAAATGACATGACAAAATAAATCCCAACCCAAGCTTCAAGGAAACAAGGTAATGCAATTCTAGGGAAACTTCCTAGCATGGGTTTCATAATTATCTTGACAATGCAAATAATTCTATCTACACATCCTAGCATAGGATCAAAGTGGTCAAGGACACTTGCCTCCTTTTTGCTGCTCTTGAAATTGGTAGTCCTGATCTTGAAAAGGGTTAACTTGCTCTTGAGCAGGTTCTACTTCATACCATCACACATAGCAAAAGAAAAACAACAATCATAAGACATAGTTCACACTTCTACTTCATACAAACCACACATTTCATATTTATGAAATTCATTCACCCTTATATGTGTTGTGGTTACTTTATGTGTGTTGAGTTGTGGCTTGCATGCACTTTTAACCATGTGTATATGATTCCTACTTTTGTGTCCACCTTTATACTTACATACTATTTATATGGGTTTCCAATAAATTCATTATATTCAACTACTTCACCTTTTTACTACAAAGTGTGTATGAAAAGTATTATTCTTCCCCATATGTGCTTTCATAACTTCTATCAACCCTAAACTGAATTCTTTGTATTTTAGAAACTCCATTTATCATTTACTAGTTGCTATATTTTCAGATTTATATTCCTATGCATAATTGTGTATTTTATTATTAAATTAGTAATACACATCACCTAAACAGACTAGCTTCTGGTCCTAAATAATTTAAAATCATATTTTGACCTTGGCTTATGATGTAGACCATTTCATAATTATTTTCCCTATTTTTCTATAACTATTCTTTACTTAAAAATGTGTCCCTATACTAATAAATGTGAATAATAGATAAAACAGATTTATTTCAGCCCAAAAATATATTTTTATCTCACTCCAAAGTTTTCTAAGTACTGAGAAAGTTTTTTAATTAATTTTGACAATTATGTTTGTCCCCCTTTTAATTTTTAAACACTAGTTACATATTCAATTTTCTAAACTAAATACTAAACAAGGCTAAAATAATGAATTCACCCCATTACAGGTCTATAATATTATGTTCATAATTTCCAGGGGTCTATCTACACTTAACAGAGGTGTTTTTCCTAATTTCTATTAAGTCCAGGGGTTAAAACTGATTTTTAAACGGATTTACATGATTTTCTGGAGTTCCAGGGGCTAGATCTGAAGTTTCCGGGGCTAGCTCTCAATTCCAGAGAACCCCAGGGGGTAGCACGTAAGAATTCCAGCCTTTATAACGCGGGGTCGACGTGGACCGTCCGATTCTAAACCGACGGCTGAGATTATAACATCGAACCGGTACGCGGGGATTTAAAGTCTACCGTGCGATTTAAAATAAACGGCGCACAAGCGGCCACGTCGCTCTGATCGAGAGCGGCCGGCGCTGCCGGCGGCGCACGGCGGCGGGAAGCGGCGATCTCGCCGGAAACTTTCGGATCCTCGAGAATTCTGCCTAGAACTGTGATCTTATGGCCTAGATCGGTAGAGGGGAGGTCAGGGATCTCACCTCGGGGGTTTTCTCGAGCTCGGGGGTCCTGGAAAGTGCTCGGCGGCGAGGTCCGAGGCAAAACCACGGCGAAGCTCGTCGGTGCTGAGTTTACACCGTAAGTCTTCGGGTTTTCTGCACCTGCAAAGTTCCCCGGAGGCGGTGGATCAAAACCAGCGAGTTAGATCAGAGTTTCCGAACTTAGATCGGCCAGAATTCACCGGCGAAGTCTCGGTGCTCACCGGAGTGAAAATCGGCGATCGCGTGAGGAAAACTGATCGGATTGGTGGTTTTTATAGCCGGGGGAGGGCGGTGGGTCTGTTGTGATCGAGTTGGAGTCCGCTGGGACCGGAATTCGGCTGCGGGAACGAGTTTCCAATCGGTTAAGATCGAGCGCGCGCGCGGGGAAAGAAGTCCGGGGTCGCGGGGCTCGGGTTAGGGATGACAGGTGGGTCCCATCCGTCAGCGAGGGGCAGCGCGGCGCGCGCGGGGGCGGGCTGGCGCGGGGGGGGGGGGGGGGGGGGGTTTGCTGGGCCGGCTGGGGTTTCGGCCCACTGGCCAGTTTTTTTCCGGTTTTCCTTTTTCTTTTTCATTTTCTTTTCTGTTTTTGAGTATAATTTGAATTCCAGTTTGAATTTGAGTTTTTGCAAAACATGCAACACGTCCAAAAATTTCTAAATTTCCCTCTGAACATGGTTTATGGTTCTAAATCAAAATTTGAGTCTTGACTAAAAATTTTGGGGTGTTACAGCTCTACCCCCCTTAAAAGAAATCTCGTCCTCGAGATTGGTGTTTCTAAGAAAATAATTCCGGAAACTGTGCCTTAAGCTCATCTTCCCGTTCTCAGGTAGCTTCTTCTTCTGAGTGATGCTTCCACTGCACCTTGCACATCCGGATTCTCTTGTTTCTGGTGAGGCGTTCCATCGTCTCCAAAATCTTGTATGGTTGTTCGGCATAGGACAAATCCTCAGCTACATCCACTTCATTTATGGGTAACACCTCCTCAGGCGTCCTCAGGCATTTCTTGAGTTGTGACACATGGAATACATCGTGCACGTCCGATAGATGAACCGGTAACTCTAGTTGGTACGCCACTTCGCCTTTTCTTTCCAAAACTTGAAAGGGTCCGATGTATCGAGGTGACAACTTCCCTTTCACCTTGAACCGACGAAGTCCTCTGATAGGGGATACCTTGAGATAAACATAGTCTCCCACGTTGAAAACGAGTTCTCTTCTTCGTACATCAGCATAGCTCTTTTGGCGTGTTTGTGCTATCCTCAAGTTGTTGCGAATCTCCCTCACCTTCGCCTTGGCTTCTTGTAGTACTTCTGGACCAAACACTTTACTTTCTCCTGTTTGGTTCCAAAATAGGGGAGTTCTGCACTTCCTTCCATACAAAGCTTCAAACGGTGACATCTTCATACTAGCTTGATAACTGTTGTTATAGGAAAACTCCGCATACGGTAAGTTCTTGTCCCAACTCCTATTGTTTTTGAGTGCACATGCCCTTAACATATCTTCAAGGATCTGATTGGTTCTCTCCGTCTGCCCGTCAGTTTGGGGATGATAGGCAGAGCTGAAGTTCAGATGGGTTCCCATGGTTTCATGCAACTTTTGCCAAAACCTCGAGGTGAACTGTGTCCCTCGGTCCGACACTATCTTCTTTGGCACTCCATGGTAACACACAATCCTTGACATGTACAATTCTGCCAATTTGGATCCGCTGTAGCTTTCTTTCACAGGGATGAAATGAGCTACCTTGGTTAGCCTATCAATAATGACCCATATTGAATCATACCCGGATTGGGTCCTAGGCAATCCCACGACAAAATCCATGCTGATTTCTTCCCACTTCCATTCAGGTACTTTGAGTGGTTGCAATAATCCCGCGGGTCGTTGATGTTCTGCTTTCACCAACTGACATGTGTCACATAGGGCAACATGTTCCGCGACATCTCGCTTCATGCCATACCACCAATACCTGCCTTTGAGGTCCTGGTACATCTTCGTACTCCCAGGATGAATGGAATAGTCGGAATCATGAGCCTCTTTTAAAATCAATTCACGGATCTCCTTTACTTCTGGCACACATATCCTTTTCCCGTGCCACACCGTTCCTTGTTCATCCTCTCTAAAACCAGGAGCTTTATTTTCCTTGATGAGCTGTCGAATCTCTTGTATCTTCTCGTCATTCTTTTGGCCCTCCCGTATGTCTCGCTCGAGTGTGGAGTCCACTTTCATGGCGATGGCTTCACCACTATTTACTAGACATAGATTGAGTCTTATAACCTCGTCCTTCAATTCTGCGGGCATGTCCTTCAAGCTCAACTTATTGACCTGCACTTTCCGACTCAAAGCATCGGCCACGACGTTTGCTTTCCCAGGATGATAGTTGATGCCCACATCAAAGTCATTAATTAGCTCTAACCATCTCCTTTGTTGAGGTTGAGATCTGGCTGTGTGAATATGTACTTCAAACTCTTATGATCCGTATATATTTCTGTCCTCTTCCCCATCAAATAGTGCCGCCAAATTTTCAACGCGTGTACCACTGCAGCTAGTTCTAGGTCATGTGTAGGATAGTTCTTCTCGTGCTTCCGAAGCTGCCGGGATGCATATGCCACGACATGTCCTTCTTGCATGAGAACACATCCCAACCCATTTCCAGAGGCATCGCAGTACACTGTGAAATTCTTCTGCATATCTGGCATTACCAGCACTGGGCTGTTGTCAATCTCTTCTTTAGCTCCTGAAAGCTCGTATCGCACTGTGGCGTCCACGTGAATGTGATTCCCTTCTCCAACAGTTTGGTGAGAGGTCTCGAGATCTTGGAGAATCCCTCAATAAACCGTCGATAGTATCCAGCCAATCCCAAAAAGCTTCGAACTTCCCCGACATTTTCAGGGGTCTTCCACTTCTGGATATCCTCGATTTTGGCGGGATCGACGGAGATTCCCCCCTCCGAGATTATATGTCCTAAAAAGGGAACTCTCTTCAGCCAAAACTCACACTTGCTCAACTTGGCATATAGTTGGTGTTCTCTCAGCCTCTGTAACACCAACCTTAGATGTTTCTCATGTTCTTCTTCATTTTTGGAGAAGACGAGAATATCATCTATGAAAACCACCACAAATTTGTCCAGATATTCCATGAATACCTTGTTCATGAGGTACATGAAATATGCCGGGGCATTGGTTAGCCCAAAAGGCATGACAGTGTATTCATACAGTCCGTACCGAGATACGAAAGCTGTCTTGGGAATATCAGATTGCCTTATCTTGAGTTGGTGGTACCCCGACCTGAGATCAATTTTTGAGAACACACAAGCTCCCCTCAACTGATCGAACAAGTCTTCAATGCGGGACAATGGGTATTTGTTCTTGATGGTTACCTCATTCAAGGCACGGTAATCCACGCATAACCTTTGGGTTCCGTCTTTCTTAGTCACAAATATCACCGGAGCTCCCCATGGTGAGGAACTAGGGCGAATATACCCCTTCTCCGTCAGTTCTCCCAAATGATCCTTGAGCTCTTCTAGCTGCTTGGAGTCCATTCGATAAGGTCTCTTGTATATCGGGGCTGTTCCCGGTACTAGCTCAATTGCGAATTCTACGTCACGGTCGGGAGGCATGCCTGGCAATTCCTCCGGGAAAACATCTGGATATTCCCTGATAGTCCTGATTTCCTCAACTTTCACCTCCACTTGATTTAATTTAATGTCCCTCCTAGGCTCGTGTATTGTTATGAACTTTACTCTGGTACCACTGGGGTGAGTTAGTTCCACCGTTCTGGTCGAACAATGGATGATTCCTTTATGTTTGGTCAACCAATCCATACCCAAAATAATATCTATCCCTTGTGAATCTATCACTATGAGGTTAGCAGTAAATACTACCCCATTAATGTCTAGGCTCACTTTGGGACACACTTGTCTTGTCCTTATTTCTCCACCTGGAGAGTTTACGGCTAACATATGGTTCATTTGTGTGGTTGCTAGGTCATGCTTCTTAACAAACCCTTGAGCAATGAACGAGTGGGTAGCACCAGAATCAAACAGCAGAGTTGCAAGGTGTAAATTGGCAGGAAACTTACCAACTATCACGTCGGGTGCCTCTTGTGCTTCCTCCATGGTGACGTGGTTCACCCGTCCTCTCACTACATTCTGCTGTTGTGGCAGCGCAGGCTTCTTCTTCGGGCATTTATGGGCGTAGTGCCCCACTTCACCACAGCTGAAACATTGCACCCCAACCTTAGGTGCTTGGCCTTTGTTGTCTTGGGGTTGGTTCGGGGGTCCTTGCACTGCTGGTCGAGGTGGATATGCGGGGCGAGGCTGCTGCACAAACTGACGTGGCGGCTGTGCTGGTGCTGCGGGTGGCCTGTAGTTTGGGTTGTACCCTCTTGGTGCTGAATAGGGTACCGCAGCACGGCTCATCTGCCCCGTAGGTTGCTGCATCATACGTGGGCGGGTGTTGCTCCCTGAGGCTTGATGTGACCACCCCGCCTTCCTCTTATTCTCATTTTCCAGGGCCTTTAGCTTCCTTTCCACCACAAATGCTCTGTCCACCATCTTTTGAAAGCTTTCATACTTATTGGAGGACATTGCACACTGCATCTCGGCGGTAAGTCCTTCCACGAAGCAATCTTGTTTCTGCTCATCAGTCTCTATGTCCCGTGGGGCATAACGGGATAGTTGAGTAAATTTAGTGAGGTATTCCCTCACAGTCATGTTTCCCTGCTGCAATCCCAAAAACTCCTTCCTTTTGTTTTTGAGTTCACCTCTTGGGATGTAGTGGTTGCGGAAGCTACGCTTGAACTCTTCCCAAGTGATGTTCTCAGGGTCATGATGGGCGGCCACGTAGGCGGTCCACCAATCAGCAGCAGGTCCATTCAATTGATGAGAGGCAAACAGCACCCTCTCATACCCTTGGCATTGTATTATCCTCATCTTACTTTCAATGGTCTTCAGCCAATCATCTGCCTCCAGAGGTTCAGCAGCACTTGCAAACTTTGGAGGTTGATTTCCTAGAAACTCACTCAATCTTGGTTGGCGTGGTGCAGCTTGTGGAGGTGGAACTTGATGCAAGTTGGCCACCACTTGAGTCAAGTTCTGGATAAGCTGATTTTGATTCTCCAGCATTTGGTGGAGAGGATCAACTTTTTCACGGCGACCACCCCGGTCCTGGCCTTCAGAAAGATGAGGGTTGCATGCCTCATCATTGTTGTTGGCGGGGTTGGCAGCACGTCCCTTTCCTCTTCCGGCCATCTGGCAGAATCAACAAATGTTAATTTGATACCATTTAGTATCATCTTACTACTTTCATTTGTTGGTACTTTAAGGTGTTGAGGCTTTGTTAACACTTTACGAGGGTTTATATCTCACACCAAATAAATGCACTATTATTTCCTGTGGGTTCACCCACCAAAGCAAAACAATCTGAAGACGAGGCTGTGGACAATTGCCCATGGCTTCCACAACTCACGTCACACACCAAGCATTATCACACCATTAACTACGTAACGACTCGACTACTCGACCTCTTGCTAGCTAAGGGAAAGATTCTACACTACTCGTCCTCTTGAGCTGGCTCCTCAGGATCCTCCTCCTCATTTCGGCTACCTTCTGACTCTGCTTTGGGTGGGGAGGCTGCTGGTGGAGAAGTGCGACGACGCCTGATCGCTCGGCGATCCGGGGAGTCAGGAGTCCATGGATCACTCACGGTGACACACAGTTCATTCCCATCTCCTCTTTCTCTCGCCTTTAAACAAGCTCGCAGCAACGCCTCCGTTTCCTTCAGGGTGTCTCGGACATCCTGAAGCTCTTGTTGACACTCCTGCAGTCGAGTGCTGAGCATAGCAGCATCCTCCAAGCACAAGTCCATGTGCTCATGGGAAGTCCCTTGCTGCACCGGTGGGTACTTGTACTCCGTGGTACCACTCTCACGTTGGAGGACATACATGTACTCAGTTTTGTCCAAGTGGCGACGATAGATGTGACTCTGGCAGGTGATGGCCTCCCAGGTGACATCTCTCTCCGCGTCAACTTGTGTTGCTCGGCAAGCTGGAGAATGGTGGATCTTCAGCAGCTGATTCTCGTGTATAATCCTCATCTCCGAACTCCATTCTTTCCTCTTCTCACGGATGGTCCTGGTGGAGTTATAGTGGATGATGAGCTTGCCCGTATTGCCGGCGGCTTCGAGCATACGTCGAAGACGGCGCAACAAGTCTCCTACTGCCAAACCGTAGGAAAGGTACGTCACTGGACGACTCTCCTCTCTTTCGGCAAGGGCAACTACGGGAACTCTCCCTCCTGTGGACTTACGAGCGGTGCGGATCATGCGAACCATCTAAAACAAAAGAATTTAAAATTAAGTTAGATAAATTCTCAAACAAAAATCCTATTTTGAATGAAAGTTGGGGTAAGATGAAGAAAATGACTCCTTTAATAACACTTTTCCACCCACACTTTGGAAAATAGTTTTTAAGAAAATAGGGACCTTAAATACGTCCATTTCTACCTAGATCCACGTTCCTACGGGCAACCTTGGCTCTGATACCACCTCTGTCACACCCGGTTTTTCTGAAGAAACAACCAAGTGAATATCACATGTATGCCAGGATCATTTTCTCATACATGTGATGACAAATAGTGAAGCATCATTTATTACAAGTCAGGTGTCGAATATAAGTAAGTCTTACATAGTAAATGTCTCGATGGACAATAATAAGTTCATCACAAGTAAATAAACTAGCAGCGGAATATTATTCTTTAGGGCTCCATCACAGGCGTTGCCCGGGGGTCTTCATGAACCTAAAAATCTTCCTCGGGTCCAAAATCTTGGTCATTATACACCACCTCATTATCTTGACCTGAGCAGCAATATAAACCAACAAATATGCAAGGTTGAGTACCAATGATACTCAGCAAGTGTGGAAAGATTATATCATGCATGGCTAGAACAAGGAGAGGTTGAACTCATGGTTAAAGCACTACGCAATTAATACCTATCACCTTAGCTTATTAAGCACCTACATTACTACACAGGTGAAATGGTCCCAATCTCCCATCCCATCATCATAACCAAATAACCATAACATCATTTCCAATGTTAAGCTCCCCGCTTAACATCCACAACCATCAATCCTCTAATCATGAATAAGTCCAGGCCGCTCTTAACCGTGAGCACGGCTGTCAAGACAGTTTTAACTCTGCAGAGTTTGTACCACTGTACCCACAAGTAGTGATTTCATCCCCCGTTGCCGGGTGGACTAAAAGAACCTCCATTATGCCAGTGGCTACGTTCCACATTCAAACTTCCCAGGTGTGCAGCCAGGAGATCACTACAAAGCCTTTACAAAGGGATTCCCGACGAGCGTGGGCCCACTGAGGTTTCACCCCTAACAACATACAAGAGGCTCCAACCCCGCTGCAGTGGCCCCCTCTTGAGCCTTGCGGTTCATATGGTAGTCCAGCTGACACCTATTCCCCGCACCATCCAACACACCCATACTACGCCGGGGATACACCTAATTAATTGGCTAAGCTGCCCCATCTCAGCATGTGGTTGGCACTGTAAAGCCGGGTTACATGCTCCATGAACCGGTCCTTAGGATCCAGGCAAGTACTAAACACAAACCCAAGTCTCGTGCACCCAGCACACAACCAAAACATCCAACTTGCCTTGATCCCTACCTCTACATAACTCCCAATAACTCATTCAAGAGTATGGTAATATAAACTGATGATCTCATTTCCCAAATATCCCATTCTAAGCATGGCTAAGCAAATGCATGTAAATAAATGACATGACAAAATAAATCCCAACCCAAGCTTCAAGGAAACAAGGTAATGCAATTCTAGGGAAACTTTCTAGCATGGGTTTCATAATTATCTTGACAATGCAAATAATTCTATCTACACATCCTAGCATAGGATCAAAGTGGTCAAGGACACTTGTCTCCTTCTTGCTGCTCTTGAAATTGGTAGTCCTGATCTTGAAAAGGGTTAACTTGCTCTTGAGCAGGTTCTACTTCATACCATCACACATAGCAAAAGAAAAACAACAATCATAAGACATAGTTCACACTTCTACTTCATACAAACCACACATTTCATATTTATGAAATTCATTCACCCTTATATGTGTTGTGGTTACTTTATGTGTGTTGAGTTGTGGCTTGCATGCACTTTTAACCATGTGTATATGATTCCTACTTTTGTGTCCACCTTTATACTTACATACTATTTATATGGGTTTCCAATAAATTCATTATATTCAACTACTTCACCTTTTTACTACAAAGTGTGTATGAAAAGTATTATTCTTCCCCATATGTGCTTTCATAACTTCTATCAACCCTAAACTGAATTCTTTGTATTTTAGAAACTCCATTTATCATTTACTAGTTGCTATATTTTCAGATTTATATTCCTATGCATAATTGTGTATTTTATTATTAAATTAGTAATACACATCACCTAAACAGATTAGCTTCTGGTCCTAAATAATTTAAAATCATATTTTGACCTTGGCTTATGATGTAGACCATTTCATAATTATTTTCCCTATTTTTCTATAACTATTCTTTACTTAAAAATGTGTCCCTATACTAATAAATGTGAATAATAGATAAAACAGATTTATTTCAGCCCAAAAATATATTTTTATCTCACTCCAAAGTTTTCTAAGTACTGAGAAAGTTTTTTAATTAATTTTGACAATTATGTTTGTCCCCCTTTTAATTTTTAAACACTAGTTACATATTCAATTTTCTAAACTAAATACTAAACAAGGCTAAAATAATGAATTCACCCCATTACAGGTCTATAATATTATGTTCATAATTTCCAGGGGTCTATCTACACTTAACAGAGGTGTTTTTCCTAATTTCTATTAAGTCCAGGGGTTAAAACTGATTTTTAAACGGATTTACATGATTTTCTGGAGTTCCAGGGGCTAGATCTGAAGTTTCCGGGGCTAGCTCTCAATTCCAGAGAACCCCAGGGGGTAGCACGTAAGAATTCCAGCCTTTATAACGCGGGGTCGACGTGGACCGTCCGATTCTAAACCGACGGCTGAGATTATAACATCGAACCGGTACGCGGGGATTTAAAGTCTACCGTGCGATTTAAAATAAACGGCGCACAAGCGGCCACGTCGCTCTGATCGAGAGCGGCCGGCGCTGCCGGCGGCGCACGGCGGCGGGAAGCGGCGATCTCGCCGGAAACTTTCGGATCCTCGAGAATTCTGCCTAGAACTGTGATCTTATGGCCTAGATCGGTAGAGGGGAGGTCAGGGATCTCACCTCGGGGGTTTTCTCGAGCTCGGGGGTCCTGGAAAGTGCTCGGCGGCGAGGTCCGAGGCAAAACCACGGCGAAGCTCGTCGGCGCTGAGTTTACACCGTAAGTCTTCGGGTTTTCTGCACCTGCAAAGTTCCCCGGAGGCGGTGGATCAAAACCAGTGAGTTAGATCAGAGTTTCCGAACATAGATCGGCCAGAATTCACCGGCGAAGTCTCGGTGCTCACCGGAGTGAAAATCGGCGATCGCGTGAGGAAAACTGATCGGATCGGTGGTTTTTATAGCCGGGGGAGGGCGGTGGGTCTGTTGTGATCGAGTTGGAGTCCGCTGGGACCGGAATTCGGCTGCGGGAACGAGTTTCCAATCGGTTAAGATCGAGCGCGCGCGCGGGGAAAGAAGTCTGGGGTCGCGGGGCTCGGGTTAGGGATGACAGGTGGGTCCCATCCGTCAGCGAGGGGCAGCGCGGCGCGCGCGGGGGCGGGCTGGCGCGGGGGGGGGGTTTGCTGGGCCGGCTGGGGTTTCGGCCCACTGGCCAGTTTTTTTCCGGTTTTCCTTTTTCTTTTTCATTTTCTTTTCTGTTTTTGAGTATAATTTGAATTCCAGTTTGAATTTGAGTTTTTGCAAAACATGCAACACGTCCAAAAATTTCTAAATTTCCCTCTGAACATGGTTTATGGTTCTAAATCAAAATTTGAGTCTTGACTAAAAATTTTGGGGTGTTACAAAGTGTTGGCTGCAACTTGGGTGGATCCTTTTGTTGTCTCGATTGCACGCGAAGGTGCTGATTTTGATGTAGTCCTGGGCAACCCATTGGAAGCATCGTCTGGAGAATCATGCTTAGTACCAGCAGCACTTGAGCAAAACTACCATGAGGTAGTTCGACCTGCAGAAATGTTAGTTCTTGTACGTCGTCCCTGCACTTCTCTTTCAGCCTTACAAGCAAGATGGAATAATCGAGTGACGTTAGTGTATTCCTTATAAGCCAATATGTCCTGAATTTCTCTTGTTAAACCACCCATAAACCTAGCCATTGCAGCCTCTTCATTTTCAACTAGGCCACAACGCATCATGCCTATTTAAAGTTCTTGATAGTATTCCTTAACAGATTTGTTGCCTTGCCTAAGTTGTTGTAATTTATGCAACAGGTTACGAGCATGATAGGAAGGAACAAAACGACGACGCATGATTCGTTTCAAAGCATTCCAAGTTTGTGGTACGGTAGCTGGATTTTTAGTTTGATATTCATGCCACCAAACAGAAGCAAAGTCAGTGAATTCACTAGTGGCAGCTCTAACCTTTTTATCATCAGGGAAATCATGGCATGCAAAATTTTGATCTACTGACAATTCCCAAGACAGATATGCATCCGGATCATATTTACCATCAAAAGGTGGTATGGAGAATTTAATGCTGCGTAGGGAATCGTCATTGTCACGTACCTCGCGTCGTTGAGCTCGACCACCCATACCACGATGGTCGCGACGTGGCTGCCATCGATACCTGAAAGGTCCATCATCAAGCTCGGTATCCGCCGAATACTCCGCCTCGTCATATCTTGCAGCACTGCCAACGGAGTCGTGGCTGTCATCAACACGTCTTTGCCTCTCTTCGCGTCCAACCTGTTCCATCCTCTCCAATCGCTCAATGATTGCTGCAAGAGAAGTGTTAATAGCCCCAGCAGTGCTTTCTAATGTGGTCAGTTTGGTGTTGGTGCAAATCTGCGTCGACTCTAATTGACCAATGCGTTCATTGGTGACTTGAATATCCTCATTGAGAGCATCTGTGTGTAGCTTTACTTGGCATTCGAAATGCTGAATGATGCCCTCGTACGTGGTGAATGTGGATATGTCTATTCGCATCAGCTGACATGGTTAGTATAGAAAGGAAATACAACAGCAAGCAGATTAATCCTAACAGTTGCTAAGAGGTGGTAGGACAGCACAATTCCTTACTAGCAAGAAATCAAGGTCTTACAAGTTCTTACCATGCGATGCAGGAGGCGCCGGCAATCAGCAAGAACAATAACAAACAGTGGCTGCCAGCACAACCTTATGGTGTCGTAGACAATTTTGTGGAGCTGTAGGTGGCTCCTAGACACAATTTGTGTAAAGGAACAGCTAGTACCACATTAGTCACAACAAGTTGAATAAACGTTCCACGATGGTATTGTGCTGGTCCTATCTTAAACCTTACTAGAGACGTGAGCCGTAACTCCACGTGACGTTGGATTACTATGGTAGGGAAGTTCAAACAGCCCGATCCGTTGTGTTTCAACAATGTTGAAAACAGCAAGTTGAACTTCAAAACATGAAACAAATGTTACACAAATTGTCTCTCTTTTTTTGTACTTAGAAACTTTTTTTTGTGATTGTAATCAGTGCGGCTTTTCTTTTTGCACGTGCCTTTTTCTTGCTGATCCGTGCAGCTTTTCTTTTGCACTTGCCTTTTTTTCTCAACTTTGGGTAGATAATGGAAATGGACTGAGAACAAAGTGGCACGAACTCAAAACTCTAGCGGTGAAAAACTTAGGACCAGCAACTTGACACAAAAAGGCAACCGTGAATTCAACAAGTCGAGAGCTAAGTAGCCAAGCAAAAGGCTCAAAGTGTTTTTAGGATTTTTTTAGAGCGAACTTTTGTAGGCAAAAGTGGACTGTAGGTAAATGAAGAACAAAGAGAAAGAAATCTCTCACCGAGCAATCTGAAATCTGATACCACTTGATGAACCCAAAGGGTACGGGGGACGCCCTATCTTTCGATGAGAGATGTTGGTAATGAACGAATTTGGTGGAGCTGGCTGCCCGACTACCACAACCAGAATGGTGTGGCACCTTGAGCGACAGTTACACCGTCTCCTGGTAACTACAATTTGGGTGGAGGTCGACGTTGTGCTACCCGACTACAACAACCACAAGGATGCTGCACCTTAGCGATAGTTACACCGGCTCTTGTTGTTGCTGTACTTGCCGTGCCAAGAACAGCCTTGAACCTGCAAGCAATCGAAGAACAAGCAAGAACAAGATAACAAGCAAACACTCACGAGTGTGAAAAAGTTGGGGTTCTGATTCAAGTAATCGGAAGGTCTCGTCGACATTTGCGTTACAAGGAAGTAGCAATGGCTAAACTTACAGAAAACAAAACCCGCCCTGTCAAGGAGCTCCTGGACTACTTAAATAGGGGAGGGAAGAGGGAAATTCGTCCAGCAACAAAGGTAGGACGTGATCTCCCTTATTCTCTTCCTTTTTCTGTGATAGACTACCATTTAATAGGGAAAGAAAGAGAGAAACCCATCCAGCAGCAAGGCAGGATATGATTTCCTCTATTTCTTTCCTTATTATAGCACATCTATCTTTAAATGGGGAAAGAAAGAGGGGATTTCGTCCAGCAGCAAAGTTGGACGAGATTTCCCTTATTCTTTTTCTTATTTGTCTAAATATCTCTTTATTACATGGCCCCAGCCTCAAGATTTCTCCTCGGGTGGAGCAGCGTTTATTGCATTAATTCCTCCATCCCTCCTAGCTGGATCAATTCCCAAGCACCTAATAATAACAAGGTCATCACAAGGCTTTAATAGGTCCCCATTTGAAGGATAATTACTTTGAACAGCCAGGAATGAATTCACCTGATAATTAAGTTGACGTGCACGAGCGCGTGTCATTGGACCTTGATTAGCTGAGAGTGGTGAATGGGCTGGTGTTGTGGTTATATCAACGGTAGCGATGTCTGCATCAGAAGTTCGAACAGCCCGATCCGTTGTGTTTCAACAACGTTGAAAACAGCAAGTTGAACTTTGAAACATGAAATAAATGTTACACAAATTGTCTCTTTTTTTTTGTACTTAGAAACTTTTTTTTGTGATTGTAATCAGTGCGGCTTTTCTTTTTGCACGTGCCTTTTTCTTGCTGATCCGTGCAGCTTTTCTTTTGCACTTGCCTTTTTTCTCAACTTTGGGTAGATAATGGAAATGGACTGAGAACAAAGTGGCACGAACTCAAAACTCTAGCGGTGAAAAACTTAGGACCAGCAACTTGACACAAAAAGGCAACCGTGAATTCAACAAGTCGAGAGCTAAGTAGCCAAGCAAAAGGCTCAAAGTGTTTTTAGGATTTTTTTTAGAGCAAACTTTGTAGGCAAAAGTGGACTATAGGTAAATGAAGAACAAGGAGAAGGAAATCTTTCACCGAGCAACCTGAAATCTGATACCACTTGATGAACCCAACGGGTACGGGGGGACGCCCTATCTTTTGATGAGAGATGTTGGTAATGAACGAATTTGGTAGAGGCCGACGTTGGCTGCCCGACTACCACAACCAGAATGGTGTGGCGCCTTGAGCGACAGTTACACCGTATCCTAGTAACTACGATTTGGGTGGAGGTCGACGTTGTGCTACCCGACTTCAACAACCACAAGGATGCTGCGCCTTAGCGATAGTTACACCGGCTCCTGTTGTTGCTGTACTTGCCGTGCCAAGAACAGTCTTGAACCTGCAAGCAATCGAAGAACAAGCAAGAACAAGATAACAAGCAAACATTCATGGGTGTGAAAAAGTTGGGGTTCTGATTCAAGCAATCGGAAGATCTCGTCGACACTTGCGTTACAAGAAAGTAGCAATGGCTAAACTTACAGAAAACAAAATCCGCCCTGTCAAGGAGCTCTTGGACTACTTAAATAGGGGAGGAAAGAGGGAAATTCGTCCAGCAACAAAGGTAGGACGTGATCTCCCTTATTCGCTTCCTTTTTCTGTGATAGACTACCATTTAATAGGGAAAGAAAGAGGGAAACCCATCCAGCAGCAAGACAGGATATGATTTCCTCTATTTCTTTCCTTATTATAGCACATCTATCTTTAAATGGGGGAAGAAAGAGGGAATTTCGGCCGGCAGCAAAGTTGGACGAGATTTCCCTTATTCCTTTCCTTATTTGTCTAAATCTCTCTTTATTACATGGCTCTAGCTTCAAGATTTCCCCTCGGGTGGAGCAGCCTTTATTGCATTATTCCCTCCATCACTCCTAGCTGGATCAATTCCCAAGCACCTGATAATTAAGTTGACGTGCACGAGCGTGTGTTATTGGACCTTGATTAGCTGAGAGTGGTGAATGGGCTGGTGTTGTGGTTGTATCAATGGTAGCGATGTCCGCATCATATAAACTCTCCCCCAGCCGGAAAGGTCCCTTCCGAGTCACGAAAGCTGCCGTCCCAGATACACATGCCTTTCAACCGAGTGTGGGATCCGTTCCCAAAACCCTTGGCATGGAACAACACTGTAAGTCCTACCCCCCCGAGCGTTAGTAGAACAGGGTCATACCCTTCTGTAATAAATACCATAGAGTTTAGGAACAGCGCTTGGGACAGCTAAGTCTCAAGGGACGGTCCAGGACTACGTTCAGCTTGGCCTGGTTCCGACCCTAAGCGCGTAGAGTCTTGCTTCCCTTCTTAATGAGGCGGGTCGTTGCCCCCATGTACAGCCTGACTTCCCCCTATGGGCATTTACACAGAAACCTGTTCTACTTCACTCTCTCTCATGTGCTCATTCAAATTACGCATTAATTTTTATAATCGCACTCTCTATGTATGTTTATCGTACATTTAGCTCCCTCTCTCCCGCGCTCATCCATAGTCAGCATTTGCTATCCTACCGAAGGCGGCTGCGCTTGAGGCACCTGCTGATGGCCAGGTGGGTCTCTCGAGCTGATGAACCCAACGGGTACGGGGGACGCCCTATCTTTCGATAAGAGATGTTGGTAATGAACGAATTTGGTGGAAGCCGACGTTGGCTGCCCGACTACCACAACCAGAATGGCGTGGCGCCTTGAGCGACAGTTACACCGTCTCCTGGTAACTACGATTTGGGTGGAGGTCGACGTTGTGCTACCCGACTACAACAACCACAAGGATGCTGCGCCTTAGCGATAGTTACACCGGCTCCTGTTGTTGCTGTACTTGCCGTGCCAAGAACAGCCATGAACCTGCAAGCAATCGAAGAACAAGCAAGAACAAGATAACAAGCGAACACTCACGGGTGTGAAAAAGTTGGGGTTCTGATTCAAGTAATCGGAAGGTCTCGTCGACACTTGCGTTACAAGGAAGTAGCAATGGCTAAACTTACAGAAAACAAAACCTGCCCTGTCAAGGAGCTATTGGACTACTTAAATAGGGGAGGGAAGAGGGAAATTCGTCCAGCAACAAAGGTAGGACGTGATCTCCCTTATTCCCTTCCTTTTTCTGTGATAGACTACCATTTAATAGGGAAAGAAAGAGGGAAACCCATCCAACAGCAAGGCAGGATATGATTTCCTCTATTTCTTTCCTTATTATAGCACATCTATCTTTAAATGGGGGAAGAAAGAGGGAATTTCGTCCAGCAGCAAAGTTGGACGAGATTTCCCTTATTTCTTTCCTTATTTGTCTAAATCTCTCTTTATTACATGGCCCCAGCCTCAAGATTTCCCCTCGGGTGGAGCAACCTTTATTGCGTTAATCCCTCCATCACTCCTAGCTGGATCAATTCCTAAGCACCTAATAATAACAAGGTCATCACAAGGCTTTAATAGGTCCCCATTTGAAGGATAATTATTTTGAACAACCAGGAATGAATTCACCTGATAATTAAGTTGACGTGCACGAGCGTGTGTCATTGGACCTTGATTAGCTGAGAGTGGTGAATGGGCTGGTGTTGTGGTTGTATCAACGGTAGCGATGTCCGCATCATCCTCCCCTTCTTGTAATTGAGTCGTCCTCGACTCAAATGTGTCTTCCTCGCTCATATATGGTTTCAAATCTGCAATATTAAAAGAGAAAGTAACCCCAAAATGTGCAGGCAACTCAATTTCATATGCATTATCATTAATTTTTTGAAGCACTTTGAAGGGTCCAGCAGCCTGGAGGTAGTAATTTAGTTTTTCTCAAATCAGGAAATCTATCCTTTCTCAAATGCACCCAAACCGAATCACCAGGTTCAAAAGTAACATGCTTCCTACCCTTGCTACCGGCTTGTTGATACTTAGCGTTCATGCTCTCAATGTTTGATTTATTTTGCTCATGCATTTTAAGAATTAATTCAGCACGGAGAGAAGCATCAAAATTCAATTTCTCTGAAGGTGGCAGAGCTAAAAGATCAATGGGAGCACGAGGAATAAAACCATATATAATCTAAAAAGGGCACAATTTAGTAGTAGAATGCAGCGAACGATTGTAAGCAAATTCAATATGAGGCAAACATTCTTCCCATAATTTGATGTTATGTTTCAGAACAACCCTTAGCATGGTAGATAAACTACGGTTCACTACTTCGATCTGTCCATCAGTTTGAGGGTGACAAGTGGTAGAAAAGAGTAATTTTGTCTCCAACTTAGCCCATAAGGTTTTCCAAAAATGACTAAGAAATTTGGCATCTCTATCTGAAACAATAGTGTTTGGAACCCCATGCAAACGAACAACTTCTCGAAAGAACAAATCAGCAATATGGGTAGCATCATCAGTTTTGTGGCATGGTATGAAATGTGCCATTTTAGAAAATCTGTCGACAACAACAAAAATACTATCCCTCTCCTTCTTTGTTCTAGGCAATTCTAAAACAAAATCCATAGAAACATCCTCCCATGGAGCACTAGGAACAGGAAGAGGCATGTATAAACCATGTAGATTAAGACGGGGCTTAGCTTTTTGACAGGTGGTGCAACGAGCAACAAACCGCTCCACATCTCTCCTCATCTTTGGCCAAAAGAAATGGCTTGCTAAGATGTCTTCCGTCTTCTTGACACCAAAGTGTCCCATCAATCCTCCACCATGTGCTTCCTGCAATAGTAAGATACGCACAGAACCAGCTGAAATGCACAATTTGTTAGTTCGAAATATAAAACCATTAGTGAGAACAAACTTGTTCCATGTTTTTCCTTCTTTACATTGCAGCAGCACATCTTTGAAATCAGCATCAAAAGCATATTGTTCTTTAATTGTTTCCAAGCCAAAAATCTTAAAATCAAGTTGGGACAGCATATTGTAACAGCGAGATAAGGCATCCGCAATCACATTATCTTTTCCTTTCTTGTGTTTGATGACATAAGGAAAGGACTCAATGAATTCTACCCACTTGGCATGCCTACGGTTCAGATTAGTTTGGTTCTTAATGTGCTTCAAAGATTCATGATCAGAATTTATAACAAATTTTTTAGGCCATAAATAATGTTGCCATGTTTCCAAAGTTCGTACTAGTGCATATAATTCTTTATCATAAGTGGAATAGTTTAGACTAGACCCATTCAGTTTCTCGCTAAAATAAGCAATAGATTTCCCCTCTTGCAACAAGACACCTCCCAATTCAATACCACTAGCATCACATTCCAATTCAAAAGTTTTACTGAAATCTAGTAATTGTAGAAGGGGTGTATGAGTTAACCTATTCTTCAAAGTTGCAAATGCAGCCTCTTGCGCCTTGCCCCATGTGAATGGGGCACCCTTCTTTGTAAGCTCATGCAGTGGGCCTGCTATGGTGCTGAAGTCTTTCATAAAACAACGATAGAATCCAGCAAGTCCGAGAAAGCTTCGTACTTGTGTGACCGTGGTAGGAGTCGGCCAGCTGTGTATCGCCTCCACCTTGGCTTGATCAACTTCAATTCCCTATGGTGTCACAACATAGCCAAGAAAAGAAACTCGATCCGTGCAAAAGGTGCACTTGTCAATGTTACCAAATAAGCGTGCATCACGTAAAGCATTGAAAACAGCACGGAGATGATCAAGATGAACTTCGAGAGATGCGCTATAGATCAAGATGTCATCAAAATATACTACCACAAATCTTCCAATGAAAGCACGTAAAACATCATTCATTAATCTCATGAAAGTGCTAGGTGCATTCGTGAGACCAAAAGGTATGACTAACCACTCATACAAACCAAACTTTATTTTAAACGTTGTTTTCCATTCATCACCTAGCTTCATGCGAATTTCATGGTATCCACTACGAATCAATTTTAGAGAAAATCATCGAGCCACTAAGTTCATCAAGCATATCATCTAACCTAGGAATAGGATGACGATATCTAATGGTAATGTTATTAATTGCTTGACGATCTACACACATGCGCCATGATCCATCTTTCTTTGGGACCAAAAGGACAGGAGCGGAGCAAGGACTAAGGTACTCATGCACATAACCTTTGTCGAGTAATTCCTGTACTTGCCGCTGAATCTCCTTAGTCTCCTCCGGATTGGTCCTGTATGGTGCTCGGTTGGGCAAAGAAGCCCCAGGGATGAGGTCAATCTGATACTCAATCCCTCTCAATGGTGGCAGCCCGGCTGGTACCTCTTGTGGAAACACATCAGCGTATTCCTGCAAAAGCTTAGTGATAGAAGGAGGCAAAGCACATGGTGTGTCGTGAAGTGAGAACAAAGCTTCTTTACAAACAAACACATAGCAGATTACAGTATCACTTTTTAATTCAAACAAATCAGATTTGGAAGCAAAAAAATAAGCGCTCTTTAATTTTATTTCATTCTTCTTCATATGAGCAGATTTGGAATTGTCAGTCTTAGGCTGTACCGATTTCTTCACGACATCTGAATTTTTATTTTCAGCAGATTTCTTATTTTTCTCTTTGCAAGTTCTAGCAATGTCATCCTTCAAAATAGCATCAGGGGACATCGGGTGCAAAACAAGTTTCTTCTCATGATGCATGAAAGAGTATTGATTTGATTTACCATGATGTAATGTATCTTTATCAAATTGCCAAGGTCGACCAAATAGCATAGAACAAGCTTGCATAGGTACCACATCACAATCAATATAATCATGGTAAGAACCAATTGCAAATTCGACACGAACCAGACGTGTTACCTTAAGCTTACCACTGTCATTGAACCATTGGATGTAGTAGGGATGTGGATGTGAAAGTGTTGTCATCCCAAGCTTTTCTACCATTGTAGCATTTGCTAAATTGTTGCAGCTTCCTCCATCAATAATAATGCGACACGATCGTTCCAAAACTACACACTTACTTTGGAATAGATTGTGTCGCTGGTTCTGTTCAGCTTTGATCATTTGGGCACTCAAGACACGCCTCACAACAAGACTCTCATAGTGGGCAGCATGATCAACCCCAATGTGCTCTTCATCATCATTCTTCTGTCCTGCTTCTTGTGCAGCAAGCATGGCATATGTTTCATTATCTAAATCACTAGCGGATGAGTACTCACCATTTTCTCGTACAACCAGCACACGCTTGCTTGGGCAGTCTCTTCGTAGGTGCCCAAAACCCTTGCACTGGAGGCATTGAATGTCTTTTGTTCTCCCGGTAAAAGCAATGGAAGAAGTGTTGGCTGCAACTTGGGTGGATCCTTTTATTGTCTCGATTGCACGCGAAGGTGCTGATTTTGATGTAGTCCTGGGCAACCCATTGGAAGCATCGTCTGGAGAATCATGCTTAGTACCAGCAGCATTTGAGCAGAACTGCCATGAGGTAGTTCGACCTGCAGAAATGTTAGTTCTTGTACGTCGTCCCTGCACTTCTCTTTCAGCTTTACAAGCAAAATGGAATAATCGAGTGACGTTAGTGTATTCCTTATAAGCCAATATGTCCTGAATTTCTCTTTTTAAACCACCCATAAACCTGGCCATTGCAGCCTCTTCATTTTCAACTAGGCCACAACACATCATGCCTATTTGAAGTTCTTGATAGTATTCCTCAACAGATTTGTTGCCTTGCCTAAGTTGTTGTAATTTATGCAACAGGTCACGAGCATGATAGGAAGGAACAAAACGACGACGCATGATTCGTTTCAAAGCATTCCAAGTTTGTGGTACGGTAGCTGGATTTTTAGTTTGATATTCATGCCACCAAACAGAAGCGAAGTCAGTGAATTCACTAGTGGCAGCTCTAACTTTTTTATCATCAGGGAAATCATGGCATGCAAATTTTTGATCTACTGATAATTCCCAAGACAGATATGCATCCGGATCATATTTACCATCAAAAGGTGGTATGGAGAATTTAATGCTGCGTAGGGAATCGTCATTGTCACGTACCTCGCGTCGTTGAGCTCGACCACCCATACCACGATGGTCGTGACGTGGCTGCCGTCGATACCTGAAAGATCCATCATCAAGCTCGGTATCCACCGAATACTCCGCCTCGTCATATCTTGCAGCACTGCCAATGGAGTCGTGGCTGTCATCAACACGTCTTTGCCTCTCTTCGCGTCCAACCTGTTCCATCCTCTCCAATCGCTCAATGATTGCTGCAAGAGAAGTGTTAATAGCCCCAGCAGTGCTTTCTAATGTGGTCAGTTTGGTGTTGGTGCAAATCTGCGTCGACTCTAATTGACCAATGCGTTCATTGGTGACTTGAATATCCTCATTGAGAGCATCTGTGTGTAGCTTTACTTGGCGTTCGAGATGCTGAATGATGCCCCTCGTACGTGGTGAATGTGGATATGTCTCATTCGCATCAGCTGACATGGTTAGTAAAGAAAGGAAATACAACAGCAAGCAGATTAATCCTAACAATTGCTAAGAGATGGTAGGACAGCACAATTCCTCACTAGCAAGAAATCAAGGTCTTACAAGTTCTTACCATGCGATGCAGGAGGCGCCGACAATCAGCAAGAACAACAACAAACGGTGGCTGCCAGCACAACCTTATGGTGTCGTAGACAATTTTGTGGAGCTGTAGGTGGCTGCTAGACACAATTTATGCAAAGGAACAGCTAGTGCCACATTAGTCACAACAAGTTGAATAAACATTCCACGATGGTATTGTGCAATGGCGATATTGATGAGGATGTTTGCCACAGGATCAAGGTAGGGTGGATGAAATGGCGACAAGCCTCTGGAATCCTATGTGATAGGAAAGTCCCACAAAAGCTAAAAGGGAAGTTCTATAGGACGGTGATCAGACCCGCGATGCTCTATGGGGCGGAATGTTGGCCAACTAAACGGCAACATGTCCAACAAATGAGTGTCGCAGAGATGCGCATGCTACGGTGGATGTGTGGGCACACGAGAAGAGACCGAATAAGGAATGAGGCGATTCGTGATAAGGTAGGGGTGGCGCCGATTGAAGAGAAGTTAGTCCAACATCGGCTTAGGTGGTTTGGACATATCCAACGGAGACCTCCAGAAGCACCGGTTAACAGTGGGATTTTAAGAGGTAGAGAAAATATTAGGAGGGGTAGAGGACGACCAAGGTTGACCTGGGAGGAGGCGGTAAAACAAGATTTGAGAGATTGGAATGTATCCAGAGACTTAGCTCATGATAGGACCGCATGGAAAGTAGCAATTCATGTGCCAGAATCATAGTCTTGTTTTTTTCTTTTCTCTTTTTCTTTTCCTTTTTTCTTATTTCTTTTCTCTTTTCTCTTTTTCCTTTTTCTTTTTTCCTTTTTTTCTTTTTTTTTCCTTTTTTCCCCTTGTTCTCATATCTCTTCCTCTGTTTTACTTCATTGATATTGGGTTTCATGTCTAGCCGACCCCAACAGGCTTGGGATAAAGGCTTGGTTGTTGTTGTTGTTGTTGTTGTTGATGGTATTGTGCTAGTCCTAGCTCAAACCTTACTAGAGACATGAGCCGTAACTCCACGTGACGTTGGATTACTATGGTAGGGAAGTTCGAACAGCCCGATCCGTTGTGTTTCAACAACGTTAAAAACAGCAAGTTGAACTTCGAAACATAAAACAAATGTTACACAAATTGTCTCTCTTTTTTTGTACTTAGAAACTTTTTTTTTGTGATTCTAATCAGTGCGGCTTTTCTTTTTGCACGTGCCTTTTTCTTGCTGATCCGTGCAGCTTTTCTTTTGCACTTGCCTTTTTTCTCAACTTTGGGTAGATAATAGAAATGGACTGAGAACAAAGTGACACGAACTCAAAACTCTAGCCGTGAGAAACTTAGGACCAGCAACTTGACACAAAAAGGCAACCGTGAATTCAACAAGTCGAGAGCTGAGTAGCCAAGCAAAAGGCTCAAAGTGTTTTTAGGATTTTTTAGAGCGAACTTTTGTAGGCAAAAGTGGACTGTAGATAAATGAAGAACAAGGAGAAGGAAATCTCTCACCGAGCAACCTGAAATATGATACCACTTGATGAACCCAACGGGTACGGGGGACGCCCTATCTTTGGATGAGAGATGTTGGTAATGAACGAATTTTGGTGGAGGCCGACGTTGGCTGCCCGACTACCACAACCAGAATGGTGTGGCGCCTTGAGCGACAGTTACACCGTCTCCTGGTAACTACGATTTGAGTGGAGGTCGACGTTGTGCTACCCGACTACAACAACCACAAGGATGCTGCTCCTTAGCGATAGTTACACCGGCTCCTGTTGTTGCTGTACTTGCCGTGCCAAGAACAGTCTTGAACTTGCAAGCAATCGAAGAACAAGCAAGAACAAGATAACAAGCGAACACTCACGGGTGTGAAAAAGTTGGGGTTCTGATTCAAGTAATCAGAAGATCTCATCGACACTTGCGTTACAAGGAAGTAGCAATGGCTAAACTTACAGAAAACAAAACCCGCCCTGTCAAGGAGCTCTTGGACTACTTAAATAGGGGAGGGAAGAGGGAAATTCGTCCAGCAACAAAGGTAGGACGTGATCTCCCTTATTCCCTTCCTTTTTCTGTGATAGACTACCATTTAATAGGGAAAGAAAGAGGGAAACCCATCCAGCAGCAAGGCAGGATATGATTTCCTCTATTTCTTTCCTTATTATAGCACATCTATCTTTAAATGGGGGGAGAAAGAGGGAATTTCGTCCAGCAGCAAAGTTGGACGAGATTTCCCTTATTCTTTTCCTTATTTGTCTAAATCTCTCTTTATTACATGGCCCCAGCCTCAAGATTTCTCCTCGGGTGGAGCAGCCTTTATTGCATTAATCCCTCCATCCCTCCTAGCTAGATCAATTCCCAAGCACCTAATAATAACAAGGTCATCACAAGGCTTTAATAGGTCCCCATTTGAAGGATAATTACTTTGAACAGCCAGGAATGAATTCACCTGATAATTAAGTTGACGTGCACGAGCGCGTGTCGTTGGACCTTGATTAGCTGAGAGTGGTGAATGGGCTGGTGTTGTGGTTGTATCAACGGTAGCGATGTCCGCATCACGGGCCTCCTCCAGTCAGGTGTTGCGGTGCCAGTTGGTCACCTCCAGAAAAGGCCTGCGCCGTGCATGGGGGGTCCAGGGTGCGTATCCCGCTTAGCCGGCTCTGTGCCCAAAGCGTGCGCGTCCTGCCCCCTGAAGGTCCAGGGGAGTACAGCCGCTTTGCCTGGTTCCGTACCCAAAGCCTGTGCACTCTGCTTCCTCGGCGCACGGTCCGGTACTAGGGATCGGACGATCATACCCGGACCTTAGAGGGAGTCGGAGCCCCGGTGCCTTGCGCACAGAATTGCCCAAGCCCCGTATAACGGATCAGGATCGTAAGCCGAATGAGACTAAGAGACGGGAGGGGAGGACCCCTGTCGGTACCTGAGATATGGGGTACCCCCGCGCACAGGGTAAAATGCCTAAGGTACTCGCCCTTCTCCACAGGGGGAGCTCCGAAGGCGCCACGCGTCCGGCGGGGCCGGACCTCCCTCTCCTCAGAGGAGAGCTCCGGGCCTGCCACGTGGCATACAGAAGCCGGACCTCCCCCTCCGCGGGAGAGAGGTCCGAAGACGCCACGCGTCCTGCGGGGCCGGACCTCCCTCTCCGCGGAGGAGAGCTTCGGGCCCGCCACGTGGCATACAGGAGCCGGACCTCCCCCTCCGCGGGGAGAGGTCCGGAGGCTCCACGTGCCCCGCAGGCCGAACCCTTCTCTCCTCAGAAAAGGGCTCCGGACCTGCCACGTGGCCAGAAGAACGGTGCTGCCCGCCCCCGAGCGGTAGGCAGTGGGCGTAAAGGCGCCCCATACCTTGCCCGTACAAGGTATTCAAGGCCCGCGTCTTCCCAAGACGCGGAAACGCGGAGCACGCATCTGTCAGGTGCCGTTGCGCCCAGTCGCATCACAGACTGGCACGCGGTGTCAGAACCTGCCAGCTAATAAACGCTGCGACAAGACATCCCATGCCGCCTGTGCCGTCATCAACCACTACGACTAGCGTGCGGAATGGGCAGGGCGGCAATATGAAGACTCAGAAGCCTTCGGCCAGAGGCAACTACCGGCGTAACTACAGATACGGTAGATAATAGACAATCTTCCCGGGACCACCTGTCGGGTCCCGGCACCCCTTGTAAGCCGCCCGAGTCTTGGACTATAAAAGGCTCGGGTAGGCGTCGATAGCAAGGGTTCGCATTTTGCAACTCATACGCTAGCCATACACTCTCAAGCTGTAACTCACCCCCAAGCTCAGGCCCCCGGCCCTGAGCAGCAAGCAATACAGCGAGCTCCATAGCTCGCCGTGGACGTAGGGTTTTACGCTCCGGCGGCCTGAACCACGTAAAACTCTCCGTGTCAAGCTCTCACTAACTCGTCCATCTGCGCAAGCTCTCCGCTAGGAACTAGCCCCTCCGAAAAAAGAACCTCCGCGGACTGCCCAGTGCAGACCCGGGGGAAGTGTCGACCGAACACTTCGACATTTGGCGCGCCAGGTAGGGGGCTTTTCCCCTAGCGCGACGAGTTTCCGCCGACGAAGATGACCAAGCTCCCTTCAGCGGCAAACTCTCCCCCCCACGTTCGCGGCAAACCGTGACCAGGGGAAAGTACATGATGACACACTCAGGACGGAGTGTGACAGGGCAAGCTGGGAGCCAGCAACCGGCTCTGGCAGCGCCGACCCCGGCAATGCAGGCTCCATCCAGCGTCAGGCCTTCAGTAGCGCCGGGCGTACCTGGTGGGGGTGCTCTAGCCGCAGCAACGGCGCTACTGCACAATCCACCTGCTGGGGACGCGCCTCAGGCAGCGACCCAGCCGTGGATTCGCAAGGTAGACCGTCTTGTCGTCGCCGCCGCAAACCATTGGCTTCGGAGGGGACGACGCTCCGACCAACCGGCTGTGTCGCTGACGCGCACGCCAACGGTTGACGGCCAGACGACGGGATTCCAGCTCCACCAAGCTTCCGTCGACGGACCTGAGGACAGAGCTGGAACGGTGCCACTTAGGCCAAGGTGCCTGAGTGTTCCTCGAGCGGCGTCAAGAAAGGCGTCGCACTCAAGAGGCTGACGACAACATGACGTCGGCCTCAACCCAGCCTGGAGGGCAGACCTTCGCTACGCGAGCTCTGCCCCAGGCATACGTCACGCAGCATATGCCACCACCATATGCTCTGCAAACGGCGTCCCCGGTCTATGGAGCGATCTTGTCCATACCGGGGCACATTGTGCCAGCGGAGAACCAAGTGTTCACGGCACCGATACCTGCACTGGGAGCCAGCAACCGGCTCTGGCAGCGCCGACCCCGGCAATGCAGGCTCCGACCAGCGTCAGGCTTTCAGTAGCGCTAGGTGTACCTAGTGAGGGTGCGCTAGCCGCAGCAAAGAGCGGGCACCGGAGCGTATGCCCCCGGTTGCCGGGGCATGCGGTGCTCAGCGCAAACCAAGCGTTCGCGGCATCAGAACCTGCGGCGACAGAAGCAGGGTGTGCGGCCCTTGCGCCCCGCCTTCGCTTCACAAAATGGCCGCGCAAGTTTCGACCGCTCTTGCCTGAGAAGTACGAAGGCAGCATCAACCCGGCGGAATTCCTCCAGATGCCGGGAAATCCAGAAGCCCGCGGAGCGCTTCCGGAAGGGGAAGCAGCCCCTAACTGATTCCCCATCCTATAGTCAAAGGGAGGGCAAGCAGAAGGTCGAGGCCCGAGACGGCGACGACCGCCAGGTGGAGTTCCAGGAGCTCCAGCGCGCCGTAAAGGCAGTGCGCAGTCATGGGAGCTCCAGCTCCAGTGACGACAAGCACTGGAAGATGCCCTGTGACATCTTCGGCGGGTCCGCTGACCCCCTGTCCCGAAGCATGGCTAAGGCCTTGCGCCGAGCGGTAGCGTCGGTGGCTCCCCTTCCAAGTGCAGTACCGCACCTCAGGTGGATGGGAACCCTCATCAGATTCAATGACACCGACTGCCCCAGGAACATGGCTGGGGCCGGCCAACTGCCGTTCGTGGTAGCCCTTACCATCGCCAATGTGAAGATGTACCACGTTTTGGTGGATGGTGGGGCTGGACTGAACCTCATCAGTCACGCAGCCTTCCAGAAGCTGCAGATCCCGATGGCCAAGCTCGCCCCATCAAGCCCGTTCTCAGGGGTAGGGCCGAGACAGGTCGTTCCCTACGGCCATAACAGCCTCTCGGTGACCTTTGAGGCACCGGACAGCTACCGGACAGAGTACATTCTGTTTGACGTGGCCGAGATTGACCGCCCCTTCAATGCCATAATCGGTAGGCCAGCCCTGTACCGATTCATGGCAATAGCCCACTACGGCTACCTTGTCTTGAAAATGCCTACACCAACAGGCGTCCTCAAGGTTTGTGGAGACCGTGCTGCCGCAGTATTAGCCTTGGAAAGGCTTCGGGCGCTTACAGCAACTAGAGCGCCAGCCCTCGGCAGTACAGAACCAAACCAGCTCCACCTAAGTGCACGCCACCGTGCCTCTACCACCGCACTCCGCGTGCAACCCCTTGATGAGGACGACGTCTCCACAAGGTTCGTCCGAATCAGCGCCGATGCCACCCAGACCACCCGGGTAGCCGGGGGCCCGGGAGGTATATAGGAAGGCGCGCTCGTTGCCCCCCTCCGGCATGAGGTCAATGTGCTGCATGACAGCCGTCACCGAGGCCAGAGATCCCTAGGGAGGTGATGGAGCACTACTTGAAGGTCTTTCCTGACGTCCAGCCGTCCGACGAGACGGAGAGTCCGCCGCTCCCGGCGCTTGGCAAACCGTGTTATTATCCCGAGGGCCAGCGAGAAGCTCCGGAAGCGCATCCACTACACCAGTCTCAATAAGGCATGCCCTAAAAGACCTATTTTCTCTTTCTATAATAGAGCAAATAGTAGACTCGATACCAGGCTGTGATATGCTGCGCTTCCCAAATGCTTGCTAGGGCCCCCATCAGACCCCTGTGTCTGAAGTAGTTGAAGGGCGCCCCCTACCTGCTAATCCTGGCGTAAGCCGACTCGGCATGGCGAGGGGTCCCACGAATTTCTGGTTTTCGCGCAATGGCTTTAACCCCATACCACAGTAGCCTGTTCCGCTACCAAGAAGCAAGCACCAGAAGACCAGACCTCGGATCCCCGACACAACCTCCCGGAGGACCAGCCGGACCTCCCGGAACTTCCGGGACGACAGCGGAGCTTCCCGCAGGGTCCAAAGCAGCCTGAGGACCCCCGGGTGTCGGGCACCCGGCGGTCTCCCCAGGCTAAAAGCCATCCCCCTCAGCTCCACGCGGCGGGCGATGCCGCCAAATGGGCGTCGGAGCTACTGGAGTTTAATCTAGGTTCCCTTTCCCATCATACAGACATTAACACAGCATTAGTTCACTTGTGGCTGAAGTAGACGCACGCTCAGGGGGCCACGAAAACGATGAAACAGGACCCTGAGCCCTGACCTTCACCAGGTCTTATCAAATGATGTTCATCAACGGCTCCTCGCGAAAGCAGGGGGCCGATGCTAGCGTACTGTTCCTCACGCTATCGGGGGAGCAGTCTGGGTATGTGGCGCGTTTCAATTCCAAGGCAGCCAACAACATAGCAGAGTATGGGGTGCTCACCCTTCTCGTTAGTCGTTGGCTCAGGGCAATCCCCAGTCTGGTTATCAACCAAGACGGCGGAGACAGACCCCCTCACCTTGGACCTGCACCACGTACCGCACGCTAGCAAGGCCGCAGCTGACGACCTTTCAACGAGGGCCCCCACTGCCACCAGAGCCATTGTGCCTGAAGGGGGCCTCGAGAGGACGTTGCCGCGACCCACAGCCCGGCCCGCCGAGCCGGGCGAAGGGGGCTAGACCAGCACCTCGAAGCTGGCAGTCCCGGCGGCCATGAGCGCCGCCAAGGATCATAAGCGTCACTGGGGACTCCGTGCAACCCAGCGCTCAAGATCCAGATGCTCAAGTCAGACCCGATGCATGGATCACGGAGGTCCGGAACTACTTGAAAGACAATATCCTCCGTGATGAACGTGTATCCGCTGAACGGATTGCGCGTATGGCTAAGAGACACATGGCGGTAGAGGGGGATCTCTACCGACGTGGCGCCAACCACATCCTATTGCGGTGCATAACCCAGGGAGAAGGCTGCGACTTGTTCACTGAGATCCATGGAGGCGAATGAGCGAGTCATTCTTCCTCACGCACGCTTGTCGGTAAAGCCTTTCGGCATGGCTTCTACTAGCCGGCAACACTCCAGGATGCCGTCGAGCTGGTCGAGAGCTGCTAGGCGTGCCTGTTCCACGCCAAGCAGATCCATACACCGGCTTGGACGGTACAGATGATCCAGCCAGCACGGCCTTTTGCCGTGCTGGGGCTGGACATCCCGGGCCTGGGACCACTCCCCAGACCCGATGACAGGGACCCGCTCCCGAACCTTCGGGACACGGAACACCGCTGTAAGTTCTACCCCTAGAGCAACAATAGGGCAGGCCTTTCTTTTTGTAGTAATTTCCATAAAAGTCCGTGAACAGGGCTTGGAGCAACTAAGCCTCAGGGGACGGTCCAGGACTACGTTCAGCTTCGCCTGGTTCCGACCCCAAGCGCGTAGAGTCTTGCTTCCCTTGAGGTGGGTTGTGGCCTACATATGCGGCCCGCCTTCCCCCGTATGGAAATTTATATGAAAAGAAACCTACCCTACGTTGCTCTTCTTTGGTACTCATTTAATTTACTTGTTAAATTTTTATGATTACCCTACTAACGCGTGCTCACTATGCGTTCAACTCCCTCTTCTCATTTTCATCTTTAGTCGGAGTTTGCTGCAGATACGACTAAGGAATAGAGGGGGGAGCCCCCAGGGAGAATTACGTTTCCTCTACCTGTGTGCAGGACTTCCAGGTTGCGGCAACAGGGACTGCATGAAGTAGGGGGAAAGGAGCTACCAACTACTTCGACCCAGGGCTAGGGGGGCGGGACCCGGGGGCCCCACGCGTCCGGCACGCCCGAAACTCTCTCCTCCCTAGAGAAGGGCTCCGGGCTCGCCACGTGGCGGGCGGAAACCGGACCTGCCCCCGCGGTGGGAGAGCTCCGAAAGCCCTGCGTGTTCAACATGGCCGGGGCTCCCGTCTCCGCAGTAAAAGCAGTCATCAAGTGAGCGCATGCTCTCACGACTCCGCGGCCGTTCGTGCTCCGGCAGCGGTCAATTCGGGACTTAGAGGAAGTGCGCAGATCGGAAGAGACGGAGGTCCCACCTCGGGCTCGCTATCTCCCCCGAGATGGGCCTGGGGGCCACTGTCGGTACCTGAGATATGGGGTACCCCTGCGCACAGGGTAAAATGCCTAAGGTACTCGCCCTTCTCCACAGGGGGAGCTCCGAAGGCGCCACGCGTCCGGCGGAGCCGGACCTCCCTCTCCTCAGAGGAGAGCTCCGGGCCAGCCACGTGGCATACAGAAGCCGGACCTCCCCCTCCGCGGGAGAGAGGTCCGAAGACGCCACGCGTCCTGCGGGGCCGGACCTCCCTCTCCGCAGAGGAGAGCTCCGGGCCCGCCACGTGGCATACAGGAGCCGGACCTCCCCCTCCGCGGGGAGAGGTCCGGAGGCTCCACGTGCCCCGCAGGCCGGACCCTTCTCTCCTCAGAAAAGGGCTCCGGACCCGCCACGTGGCTAGAAGAACGGTGCTGCCCGCCCCCGAGCGGTAGGCAGCGGGCGTAAAGGCGCCCCATACCTTGCCCGTACAAGGTATTCAAGGCCCGCGTCTTCCCAAGACGCGGAAACGCGGAGCACGCATCTGTCAGGTGCTGTTGCGCCCACTCGCATCACAGACTGGCGCGCGGTGTCAGAACCTGCCAGCTAATAAACGCTGCGACAAGACATCCCATGCCGCCTGTGCCGTCATCAACCACTACGACTAGCGTGCAGCATGGGCAGGGCGGCAAGATGAAGACTCAGAAGCCTTCGGCCAGAGGCAACTACCGGCGTAACTACAGATACGGTGGATAATAGATAATCTTCCCGGGACCACCTGTCGGGTCCCGGCACCCCTTGTAAGCCGCCCGAGTCTTGGACTATAAAAGGCTCGGGTAGGCGTCGTATAGCAAGGGTTCGCATTTTGCAACTCATACGCTAGCCATACACTCTCAAGCTGTAACTCACCCCCAAGCTCAGGCCCCCGGCCCTGAGCAGCAAGCAATACAGCGAGCTCCATAGCTCGCCGTGGACGTAGGGTTTTACGCTCCGGCGGCCTGAACCACGTAAAACTCTCCGTGTCAAGCTCTCACTAACTCGTCCATCTGCGCAAGCTCTCCGCTAGGAACTAGCCCCTCCGAAAAAAGAACCTCCACGGGCTGCCCAGTGCAGGCCCGGGGGAAGTGTCGACCGAACACTTCGACAACCCCCGAGGAGAATTACGTTTCCTCTACCTGTGTGCAGGACCTCCAGGTTACAGCAACGGGGGCTGCATGAAGCGGGGGGGGGGGGGCAAGGAGCTACCAACTACTCCAGCATAGGATCGGAAGGTCCGGGTCCCGCCCCTTCCACAGGGGCGAGGCCCGAAGGCCCCACGTGTCGTTCGGGCCCGGAGCTCCCACCTACGCAGAGGGGGGCTCCAGGCTCGCCACGTGGCTGGTGGAGACCGGACCTCCCCCTCTGAGAGGGGGGCTCCGAAGGCCCCACGTGTCCAGTGGGGGCCGGAGCTCCCGCCTCCTCAGGAGGGGCTCCGGACACGCCACGTGGCCGGCAGATCCGGACCTCCCCATCCTCATGGGGCGAGCTCCGGAGACCCCCGGGGGCCCTTAATACAGTTAGGACCCGGGGAAGGTGCCTGTGCAGAGCTTCGAGATTGGTAAAGGCCTCTGAGTACCTTGCGGAGCTAAGGACTCGGTCAGGCAAAACCAAGAAGGAGATAAAAGGCATCACAGGCACAAACATTCAAGAGAGTCTATTTATTCATGGCTCCGTGAGCTGGACTACAGACTCGATAAAAGAAAGAGGCAAGTCCTAAGGTCCTCCCGGTTCACGCCGGAACCTAGAGGCTACAAGGGCGGCCACGTCCCCGACTTCGGCCCTGGCAGTCTCCTCTCGCTCCGCGGCAGGGCCCACTCTCGCTGGCTCCAGGGAGAAAGAAGGGTCCCGGCTCCTGAAGCATGCCAGCACATGTGCGGCGACCTCCAAGGCCAGGCCCCGTCCCTCGGCCTCAAGCTCGCTGGCGACCACCGAGTCTAATCTGCTCAGCTTGGCGCCGATTGACTCCAGCGTGGGGATCACCGCCGCCACCTTCAGCGCAGGAGCCGCTGCCCTCACCGGACTGAAGCCAAGGGGGATCAAGGCGGACCCCGCCTGACGAAGCTTGAGACCGCACGCGCCTCGGATGACCGCAAGGCCAAGAGCTCCTCTACCTCGCGGTGGGCTGCCTGCAGGGCGTCGTGGTTTCCCTCGGAGAGTTTCTTCTCCTTGGCCACCAGGGAGCTTTCCCGAAGGCGGAGAGACTGGGCAAGCCGCTCCAACTTAGAAACCCGGAAGTCGGCAGCCAATTCCCGATCCAGGATCGCCTGGCGTTCGCGGGAGACCTGTTCCTCCCTCATGGCCAGGTCTGCCTACCGGGCCTCTAGCTCCCTGGCTCGAGCTCGCAGGTCAGCCTCGCCCGCCGCCAGCCGCGTGGCAACCCTCTCCGCCTCGGCAGCCGTAGAACGCTCCTGGTCCTCGACGGTGAGCTTGCGGCGCTCCAGCCTGTGACGTATCTCCTCCACCTCGGAGAGACTCTCCTCGGCCTGGCATGTACCTCGAGGGCCTCCCTGTGGAGCCGCCGAGTTTCGGCGTCCAAGCGGTCGACAGCCCGCTCTGCCAATCAAGGAGCGCTTCCCTGAAGTCAAGCAACTCCTGCCTGGAGTCGAGTTTGCCCTTGACCTTCGCGGTCCGCTCCCGCAAAAGGTTCCCCCAGATGAGGAGGCAATCCCTTTCAACCGTATGCTCCTCCTGCTCACGACCAAGTGCGGCCAAGACCTGCCGGACGCTCGTTTGGGCGAGCGTGAAGGCATCCGTCAGAGGCAGTGGGGCAGCAGAGGCCGGAGCAGCACCCCCGACCTCCTCCATCACATCATCTTCAAGAGTAGGCGATGCACCAGCGACCGGGATGAGACGCCGGTCAGGAGAAGCTGGCGCCGGGACTCCGACAGCCGGACCCGCCGAACTCTCACTAACTTCTGGCCCCTCAGTCCGTGGGGAGGGACGAGTGGGAGAAGTCGACGCTGAAGTAGGAGCCGGGTCGCCTGGTACAGGGTTGACCTGCGCTGGCTTGGGGGCCGCGGCAGCCGTCTCGGCAGGAGGAGATGACGCAGCCGTGGAATCCGGGCACGCTGGAGCAGGGGAACTCGCGCTGGCTTGGGGGCCGCGGCAGCCGTCCCGGTTTCCGAGCGCAACGGCACAGACTCCCCACCAGTCGGGGCCGGCCGGGAAGCGCGAAAACTCCAGCGGGCCCTGAACCCTGACTTCCGAGCTGGGGTAGGATCCCCAGAGCACGCCGTCGTCACTGACGGCCGCTCCGCAGTCGCCTGGACTGACGGAGCAGGGGATGCTCCAGAAGCTCCCCTCGACGCATCAGCCCGGGACCTCTTCGTGTCGCCACCAGAAGGAGTGCCATCTCCAGAGGCAGGAGGTGCAGGCACCCTAGATCCCCGGCTTGGCACAGATGCCGCCACTGGAGGGGATCGAGCACGTTTCTTCTCTGGGGGCGGGTTAGAAGCCATGGCGAGGGAGGGCTCAAAGACAAGAAGACAAAGACACAAGAGCCCAAGGAAAAGCGCTGGGAAGTGCGAAGGGAAGCCGCAATGCGGGTAAGATTCCCTTTTAAAACTTCCCAGATGCGATTCCAAATGACCCGAAACTCTTCGAATACGCCGCATCGGCTCCAAGAACGAGCGCCGCTGACAGGTGGGTCCAAGTTGCCCAGCTGAAGCGGTGGGTCAAGGAGTCAGCCTCCCAAGAAGACGAGCCAGCAAGGCACTCCGGCGGTTCCCGAAGAAAGCGCCACAACGTGCAGAAGTGACAGTTTTGGGAACCGCCGCAGTAAAAGCAACCATCAAGTGGGCGCACGCTCCCACGATCCCACGACTGTTCGTGCTCCGGCAGCGGTCAATGCGGGACTTAGAGAAAGTGCGCAGAACAGAAGAGACGGAGGCCCCACCTCGGGCTCGCTATCTCCCCCGAGATGGGCCCGGGGGCCACTGTCGGTACCCGCGATATGGGGTACCCCCGCGCACAGGGGAAAATGCCTAAGGATCTCGCCCTTCTCCACAGGGAGAGCTCCGAAGGCGCCACGCGTACAGCGGGGCCGGACCTCCCTCTCCTCAGAGGAGAGCTCCGGGCTCGCCACGTGGCCTGCATAAGCCGGACCTCCCCCCTCCGCCGGGGAGAGGTCCGAAGGCGCCACGTGTCCAGCGGGGCCGGACCTCCCTCTCCTCAGAGGAGAGCTCCGGGCCCGCCACGTGGCCGACAGAAGCCGGACCCTCCCCCCCCCCCCCCCCCCCCCCCCCCCCGCCGCAGGTAGAGGTCCGAAGGCTCCACGTGTCCTGCGGGGCTAGACCTCCCTCTCCTCAGAGGAGGGCTCCGGGCCCGCCACGTGTCCAGCAGAAGAGTGCTGCCTGCCCCCGAGCGGTAGGCAGCGGGCATAAAGATGCCCCATACCTTGCCCGTACAAGGTATTCAAGGCCCGCGCCTTCCCAAGACGCGGAGCACGCCTCTGTCAGGTGCCGTTGCGCCCAGACTCATCACAGACTGGCGCGCGGTGTCAGAACCTGCCAGCCAATAAACACAGCGACAAGACATCCCCTGCCGCACCCGCCGTCATCAACCACTACGACTAGCATGCGGCATGGGCAGGGCAGCAGACGAAGACTCAGAAGCCTTCGCCAGAGACAACTACCGACGTAACTGCGGATACGATAGTCGGCAGGCAATCTCCCCGGGACCACCTGTCGGGTCCCGGGCCCCCCTTGTAAGCCACGCGAGCCTTGGACTATAAAAGGCTCGGGTAGGCGACGTTAGCAAGGGTTCGCACTCCAGCAACTCATACCCTAGGCGTAACTCATCCTCAAGCTCAGGACTCCGGTTCTGAGCAACAGGCAATACAGCGATCACCTCAGCTCACCGTGGACATAGGGTTTTATGCTCCGGTGGCCCAAACCACGTAAAACTCGCCGTGTCAAGCTCCTCCCTAACTCGTCCCTACGCTCAAGCTCTCCGCAAGTGACTAGCCCCTCCGAAAAAGAACCTCCGCGGGCTGCCCAGTGCAGATCTGGGGGAAGTGTCGACCACACACTTCGACATCCTTCACCTAGCAAGACAGATCGTCGGGGCTCTCTTCCGGCGATCTCCAGCGAATGAACTCTGGCGAAGGGGTTTACTCGGCGAGCTGGGGTTAGGGCTCTAAGTTGCCGGCTCAGGAGGTGGAAAAGAAGTTCATGGTTGCGGCCAAAGGTTTTCGGTTCTATTTATAAGAGGAAAACGGAGAGTCCTGCTCTGATCGGAATTCGAACAAGAGTCCTATTCAAATTGTTTTTGAATCTTAACAACTTATCTTAGATTGATTCGATGCGGTAACATTATGGAAATCGTGTCGGTTTCCTCCCGTACCGGTATTCCCAGGCATACAGAGGAAAACCGCTTCAGAATCGCGTTACCTTCGCGGCGGTGGACTCCGGAAGATCCATGTGTCCTGCGGGAACCTGGGCTCCCTTTTTCCGCAGAGACAAGCTCTGGTTGTGCCACGTATCAGGCGGGCGAGACCTCCCTCTTTCTCAGAGGCGAGCTCCGCGTGCGCCACGCGTCCTGGCGGGTGGGACCTCCATTCTCAACAGAGGCAAGCTCCGCGTGCGCCACGTCTATGGTGGGTCGGGACCTCCTCTCTCAACAGAGGCGAGCTCCGTGAACACCACGTGCCAGTTCAAGACCTCCCCTCTCTTTGAAGGTGGCTCCGGGTGTGCCATGTGTCAATTCCGGACCTCCCCTCTCTTCGGAGGTGAGCTCCGATAGTGCCACATGTCTTAACAGCACCGGACTTCCTTCCTTCTCAGAGACAAGCTCCGAGGTTGACATGTGTCCAACAGTGACTGACCTCCCGGAGGTGAGCTCCGGAGGTGCCACGTGTCCGATAGTGTCGGACCTCCCGGAGGTGAGCTCCGGAGGTGCCACGTGTCTGATAGTGTTGGACCTCCCGGAGGTGAGCTCCGGCGGTGACACGTGTCCAGTAGGACCGGACCTCTTGGAGGAGAGCTCCGAGAGCGACACGTGTCTGGCGGGGCCGGACCTCTCGGAGATGAGCATCGAGAGCGACACGTGTCCCGCATGACTGGACCTTTCTCTTCCGTAGTGAAATAGCTCCGCACCCAACACGTGTCCATAGGGATTGGCCTCGCTCCTTTGCAAAGGCTAGCTCCGGGGGCAACACGTGTCCCACGGGGTCGGACCTCTCCCTTTTGCCGCAGGGACGAGCCACGAGCCTGCCACGTAGCCAGTTTAGTGGCGGACCTCTCCCCCTTTGCGGAGATGAGCTCCGAACGCGCCACGTGGCCAGCGGGCCGCGGGTATTGTCTTCGACACTCTCTGTGAACTGGAATTGGCTCTTTTTCGCTATCTTTTTGGTATTTTCTCTGTTTCAACTTATTTTAAAAATATTTTTCTACATGAAACATGAACACATGCAGAAATCGAAAATGAGTGTGTCACACTACCTACGATGGACTACTTCAGCAAGAATTTGAGCAACAGGAAACGCAAGAACAAGACAAGTGCTCCTTGACCATATTGATCCCATGTTTTTGGAAAACTGTTTTGTTGCGAAAAGGTGTGTGTGTGCTTGAGTCAAATTGATGGAAAACCCTTTGATAGGAGTTTACTAGTTTTGTTAGCCACCCTTGTCACCAGGAAAGTTAATGAGTTGATTATGGTTTTTGTTTTTATGCTTCTCTGAATCCATGGGATACGAGAAACGAGATAGATGTGTCTAGCTAATTGCACTCGTAAGAATAATGAGAAACTGATGATGTTAATGAACATGAATCGGAGGAAGATCTAGGCAAGCCTGAGTTTGTGAATGAGGTAGAATGAGATGGTGGTTTACTTGCCGTAGATCTAGGGACCGGTTCATGCCTGCCATGCTAGGATAACAGTGCCACCACAAGGCCAAGTATGGGTGCGACTTAGCTGAGTAATTAGGTAAGTTACTAGATTGTTATGGACCGTGGAAGGCGTGGGGAATGGGAGTCGAGTAAGGACTGCCCTGGGAACTGCATGGCACAAGAGGGGGCTCGTGGGTGGGAGAATTAGAGATTCTAGCCTGCCGGTGAAACCTTAGTGAGTCCATACATCCTGCATGGTATTCATGAGATGGTAGTGAATACGAGATGGTATTCATGAGCAAGTTGATGTCTGGTTGAGACAAGGAAAGGGATGAATCGTGATGGAGGTATGTTAATGTTTAAATACATGTTGGGATTACATTCACTTAATGCTAAGTTGCTGTTTTATCGTGTTTTGAGAAATAAACTTTGTTTTCTGTAATGAGCCTTTTTATACCTTCGTTGCTGTGAGCTACATATCATATTTTCCCACACTTGCTGAGTACATCATCGTACTCAAACTTGTATTATTACTTCATCATCAGCAACAGGAGAAGAATAATATGAAGACCAAGTGTAGCATTAGGCGTGTAATCTGTCCTCAACCTTGCCTGTGGGGATGGAGTAGAGATGGAGCTGCTGCTGCTTAGTTTGCTTTCGCAATAGTTTAGAAGAATTCCGGTGCTAAGATTTAGACTTCCGCTGCTAAGATAAGACTTTCGCTGCTAGCATGAGTCCAAGACTCATGAAACATTGTAATAAACCCTATTATTCGTGGTAATATATATTCTGAATTCAGTTTGTGGAATGTATATGTGTGATGAACATCCTGGGCATACATATGCATCAGTTCTCGGTTCTGTATTCTATAGAATTGAGGGCGTCACGACAACAACAATGAGGCTGCTAACCCTCCCCTCCCTGGATGGCAAGGCAGGGGTGGTCGTCGAGGAGGGGCTGATCCCATTTAACAAATGCTCAACAACCAAAATCAGCTCATCCAGAATTTGACTCAAGTGGTGGCCAACTTACATCAAGCCCCACCCTGATGCGGACATCGCTACCGTTGATACAACTACAACACCAGCCCATTCACCACTCTCAGCTAATCAAGGTCCAATGACACGCGCTCGTGCAAGTCAACTTAATTATCAGGTGCTTGGGAATTGATCCAGCTAGGAGGGATGGAGGGATTAATGCAATAAAGGCTGCTCCACCCGAGGGAAGATCTTGAGGCTGGGGCCATGTAATAAAGAGAGATTTAGACAAATAAGGAAAGGAATAAGGGAAATCTCGTCCAACTTTGCTGCTGGACGAAATTCCCTCTTTCTTCCCCCATTTAAAGATAGATGTGCTATAATAAGGAAAGAAATAGAGGAAATCATATCCTGCCTTGCTGCTGGATGGGTTTCCCTCTTTCTTTCCCTATTAAATGGTAGTCTATCACAGAAAAAGGAAGGGAATAAGGGAGATCACGTCCTACCTTTGTTGCTGGACGAATTTCCCTCTTCCCTCCCCTATTTAAGTAGTCCAAGAGCTCCTTGACAGGGCGGGTTTTGTTTTCTGTAAGTTTAGCCATTGCTACTTCCTTGTAACGCAAGTGTCGACGAGACCTTCCGATTACTTGAATTAGAACCCCAACTTTTTCACACCCGTGAGTGTTTGCTTGATATCTTGTTCTTGCTTGTTCTTCGATTGCTTGCAGGTTCAAGGCTGTTCTTGGCACGGCAAGTACAGCAACAACAGGAGCCGGTGTAACTATCGCTAAGGCGCAGCATCCTTGTGGTTGTTGTAGTCGGGTAGCACAACGTCGACCTCTACCCAAATCATAGTTACCAGGAGACGGTGTAACTGTCGCTCAAGGCGCCACACCATTCTGGTTGTGGTAGTCGGGCAGCCAACGTCGGCCTCCACCAAATTCGTTCATTACCAACATCTCTCATCGAAAGATAGGGTGTCCCCCGTACCCGTTGGGTTCATCAAGTGGTATCAGATTTCAAGTTGCTCGGTGAGAGATTTCCTTCTCCTTGTTCTTCATTTACCTACAGTCCACTTTTGCCTACAAAAGATCGCTAAAAAAAATCCTAAAAACACTTTGAGCCTTTTGCTTGGCTACTTAGCTCTCGACTTGTTGAATTCACGGTTGCCTTTTTGTGTCAAGTTGCTGGTCCTAAGTTTTTCACCGCTAGAGTTTTGAGTTCGTGCCACTTTGTTCTCAGTTCATTTCCATTATCTACCCAAAGTTGAGAAAAAAGGCAAGTGCAAAAGAAAAGCTGCACGGATCAGCAAGAAAAAGGCACGTGCAAAAAGAAAAGCCGCACTGATTACAATCACAAAAAAAAGTTTCTAAGTACAAAAAAGAGAGACAATTTGTGTAACATTTGTTTCATGTTTCGAAGTTCAACTTGCTGTTTTCAACGTTGTTGAAACATAACGGATCGGGCTGTTTGAACTTTCCTACCATAGTAATCCAACGTCACGTGGAGTTACGGCTCACGTCTCTAGTAAGGTTTGAGCTAGGACCAGCACAATATCATCGTGGAATGTTTATTCAACTTGTTGTGACTAATGTGGTACTAGCTGTTCCTTTGCACAAATTGTGTCTAGCAGCCACCTACAGCTCCACAAAATTGTCTACGACACCATAAGGTTGTGCTGGCAGCCACCGTTTGTTGTTGTTCTTGCTGATTGCCGGCGCCTCCTGCATCGCATGGTAAGAACTTGTAGGAGCTTGATTTCTTGCTAGTGAGGAATTGTGCTATCCTACCACCTCTTAGCAACTGTTAGGATTAATCTGCTTGCTCTTGTATTTCCTTTCTTTACTAACCATGTCAGCTGATGCGAATGAGACATATCCACATTCACCATGTATGAGGGGCATCATTCAGCATTTCAAACGCCAAGTAAAGCTACACACAGATGCTCTCAATGAGGATATTCAAGTCACCAATGAACGCATCGGTCAATTAGAGTCGATGCAGATTTGCACCAACACCAAACTGACCACATTAGAAAGCACTGCTGGGGCTATTAACACTTCTCTTGCAGCAATCATTGAGTGATTGGAGAGGAAGGAACAGGTTGGACGCGAAGAGAGGCAAAGACGTGTTGATGACAGCCACGACTCCGTTGGCAGTGCTGCAAGATATGACGAGGCGGAGTATTCGGCGGATACCGAACTTGATGATGGACCTTTCAAGTATCGACGGCAGCCACGTCGCGACCATCGTGGAATGGGTGGTCGAGCTCAACGACGCGAGGTACGTGACAATGACGATTCCCTACGCAACATTAAATTCTCCATACCACCTTTTTATGGTAAATATGATCCAGATGCATATCTGTCTTGGGAATTGTCAGTAGATCAAAAATTTGCATGCCATGATTTCCCTGATGATAAAAAGGTTAGAGCTGCCACTAGTGAATTCACTGACTTTGCTTCTGTTTGGTGGCATAAATATCAAACTAAAAATCCAGCTACCGTACCACAAACTTGGAATGCTTTGAAATGAATCATGCGTCGTCGTTTTGTTCCTTCCTATCATGCTCGTGACCTGTTGCATAAATTACAACAACTTAGGCAAGGCAACAAATCTGTTGAGGAATACTATCAAGAACTTCAAATAGGCATGATGTGTTGTGGCCTAGTTGAAAACGAAGAGGCTGCAATGGCTAGGTTTATGGGTGGTTTAACAAGAGAAATTCAGGACATATTGGCTTATAAGGAATACACTAACGTCACTCTATTATTCCATCTTGCTTGTAAGGTTGAAAGAGAAGTGCAGGGACGACGTACAAGAACTAACATTTCTGCAGGTCGAACTACCTCATGGCAGTTCCGCTCAAGTGCTGCTGGTACTAAGCATGATTCTCCAGACGATGCTTCCAATGGGTTGCCCAGGACTACATCAAAATCAGCACCTTCGCGTGCAATCGGGACAACAAAAGGATCCACCCAAGTTGCAGCCAACACTTCTTCTTTCATTGCTTCTACCGGGAGAACAAAAGACATTCAATGCCTCCAGTGCAAGGGTTTTGGGCACCTACGAAGGGACTGCCCAAGCAAGCGTGTGCTGGTTGTACGAGAAAATGGTGAGTACTCATCCGCTAGTGATTTAGATAATGAAAGATATGCCATGCTTGCTGCACAAGAAGCAGGAAAGAAGAATGATGATGAAGAGCACATTGGTGCTGATCATGCTGCCCACTATGATAGTCTTGTTGTGAGGCGTGTCTTGAGTGCCCAAATGATCAAAGCTGAACAGAACCAGCGACACAATCTATTCCAAACTAAGTGTGTAGTTTTGGATCGATCGTGTCCCATTATTATTGATGGAGGAAGCTGCAACAATTTAGCAAGTGCTACCATGGTAGAAAAGCTTGGGATGACAACACTTCCACATCCACATCCCTACTACATCCAATGGTTCAACGACAGTGGTAAGCTTAAGGTAACACGTCTGGTTCGTGTCGAATTTGCAATTGGTTCCTACCATGATTACATTGATTGTGATGTGGTACCTATGCAAGCTTGTTCTATGCTATTTGGTCGACCTTGGCAATTTGATAAAGATACATTACATCATGGTAAATCAAATCAATACTCTTTCATGCATCATGATAAGAAACTTGTTTTGCACCCGATGTCCCCTGATGCTATTTTGAAGGATGACATTGCTAGAGCTTGCAAAGAGAAAAATAAGAAATCTGCTGAAAATGAAAATTCAGATGTCGTGAAGAAATCGGTACAGCCTAACACTGACAATTCCAAATCTGCTTATATGAAGAAGAATGAAATAAAATTAAAGAGCGCTTGTTTTTTTCTTCCAAATCTGATTTGTTTGAATTAAAAAGTGATACTGCAATCTGCTATGTGTTTGTTTGCAAAGAAGCTTTGTCCTCACTTCACGACACACCATGTGCTTTGCCTCCTTCTATCACTAAGCTTTTGCAGGAATACGCTGATGTGTTTCCACAAGAGGTACCAGCCGGGCTGCCACCATTGAGAGGGATTGAGCATCAGATTGACCTCATCCCTGGGGCTTCTTTGCCCAACCGAGCACCATACAGGACCAATCCGGAGGAGACTAAGGAGATTCAGCGGCAAGTACAGGAATTACTCGACAAAGGTTATGTGCGTGAGTCCCTTAGTCCTTGCTTCGTTCCTGTCCTTTTGGTCCCAAAGAAAGATGGATCATGGCGCATGTGTGTAGATTGTCGAGCAATTAATAACATTACCATTAGATAACGTCATCCTATTTCTAGGTTAGATGATATGCTTGATGAACTTAGTGGCTCGATGATTTTCTCTAAAATTGATTTGCGTAGTGGATACCATTAAATTCGCATGAAGCTAGGTGATGAATGGAAAACAGCGTTTAAAACAAAGTTTGGTTTGTATGAGTGGTTAGTCATGCCTTTTGGTCTCACGAATGCACCTAGCACTTTCATGAGATTAATGAATGAGATTTTATGTGCTTTCATTGGAAGATTTGTGGTAGTATATTTCGATGACATCTTGATCTATAGCGCATCTCTCGAAGTTCATCTTGATCATCTCCGTGCTGTTTTCAATGCTTTACGTGATGCACGCTTATTTGGTAACATTGACAAGTGCACCTGTCGGTACCCTCGATATGGGGTACCCCCGCGCACAGGGGAAAATACCTAAGGATCTCGCCCTTCTCCGCAGGGAGAGCTCCGAAGGCGCCACGCGTCCAGCAGGGCCGGACCTCCCTCTCCTCAGAGGAGAGCTCCGGGCCCACCACGTGGCATACAGAAGCCGGACCTCCCCCTCCGCGGGAGAGAGGTCCGAAGGTGCCGCGTGTCCGGAGAGGCCGGACCTCCCTCTCCTCAGAGAGGAGCTCTGTGCTCACCACGTGGCCAATAGAAGCCGAACCTCCCCCTCCGCGGGGAGAGGTCCGAAGGCTCCACGTGTCCTGCGGGGCCGGACCCCCCTCTCTTCTGAGGAGGGCTCCGGGCCCGCCACGTGGCCAGAAGAATGGCGCTGCCTGCCCCCGAGCGATAGGCAGCGGGCGTAAAGACGCCCCATACCTTGCCCGTATAAGGTATTCAAGGCCCGCGCCTTCCCAAGACAGGGAGACGCGGAGCACGCCTTTGTCAGGTGCCGTTGCGCCCAGTCGCATCACAGACTGGCGCGCAGTGTAAGAGGCTGCCAGCCAATAAACGCAGCGACAAGACATCCCATGCCGCCCCCGCCGTCATCATCCACTACGACTAGCATGCGGCATGGGCAGAGCTACAAGACGAAGACTCAGAAGCCTTCGGCAGAGACAACTACCGGCATAACTGCAGATACGGTAGATATCAGTCAATCTCCCCGGGACCACCTGTCGGGTCCCGGCCCCCTTGTAAGCCACCCGAGTCTTGGACTATAAAAGGCTCGGGTAGGCGACGTTAGCAGGGGTTCGGACTCTAGCCATCCGCACCCCTGGGTTCGCATTCTGCAACTCATACGCTAGCCATACACTCTCAAGCTGTAACTCACCCCCAAGCTCAGGCCCCCGGCCCTGAGCAGCAAACAATACAGCGAGCTCCATAGCTCGCCGTGGACGTAGGGTTTTACGCTCCGGCGGCCTGAACCACGTAAAACTTCCCGTGTCAAGCTCTCACTAACTCGTCCATCCGCGCAAGCTCTCCGCTAGGAACTAGCCCCTCCGAAAAAAGAACCTCCGCGGGCTGCCCAGTGCAGGCCCGGGGGAAGTGTCGATCGCACACTTCGACATTTTGCATGGATCGAGTTTCTTTTCTTGGCTATGTTGTGACACCACAGGGAATTGAAGTTGATCAAGCCAAGGTGGAGGCGATACAGAGCTGGCCGACTCCTACCACAGTCACACAAGTACGAAGCTTTCTCGGACTTGCTGGATTCTATCGTCGTTTTGTGAAAGACTTCAGCACCATAGCAGGCCCACTGCATGAGCTTAAAAAGAAGGGTGTCCCATTCACATGGGGCAAGGCGCAAGAGGCTGCATTTGCAACTTTGAAGAATAGGTTAACTCATACACCCCTTCTCCAATTACCAGATTTCAGTAAGACTTTTGAATTAGAATGTGATGCTAGTGGTATTGGATTGGGAGGTGTCTTGTTGCAAGAGGGGAAACCTATTGCTTATTTTAGCGAGAAACTGAATGGGCCTAGTCTGAACTATTCCACTTATGATAAAGAATTATATGCACTAGTACGAACTTTGGAAATATGACAACATTATTTATGGCCTAAAGAGTTTGTTATACATTCTGATCATGAATCTTTGAAGCACATTAAGAACCAAACTAATCTGAACCATAGGCATGCCAAGTGGGTAGAATTCATTGAGTCCTTTCCTTATGTCATCAAACACAAGAAAGGAAAAGATAATGTCATTGCGGATGCCTTATCTCGCCGTTACAATATGTTGTCCCAACTTGATTTTAAGATTTTTGGCTTAGAAACAATTAAAGAACAATATGATTTTGATGCTGATTTCAAAGATGTGCTGCTGCAATGTAAAGAAGGAAAAACATGGAATAAGTTTGTTCTCACTAATGGTTTTGTGTTTCGAACTAACAAATTATGCATTCCAGCTGGTTCTGTGCGTATCTTACTATTGCAGGAAGCACATGGTGGAGGATTGATGGGACACTTTGGTGTCAAGAAAATGGAAGACATCTTAGCAAGCCATTTCTTTTGGCCAAAGATGAGGAGAGATGTGGAGCGGTTTGTTGCTCGTTGCACCACCTGTCAAAAAGCTAAGTCCCGTCTTAATCCACATGGTTTATACATGCCTCTTCCTGTTCCTAGTGCTCCATGGGAGGATGTTTCTATTGATTTTGTTTTAGGATTGCCTAGAACAAAGAAGGGGAGGGATAGTATTTTTGTTGTTGTCGACAGATTTTCTAAAATGGCACATTTCATACAATGCCACAAACTGATGATGCTACCCATATTGCTGATTTGTTCTTTCGAGAAGTTGTTCGTTTGCATGGGGTTCCAAACACTATTGTTTCAGATAGAGATGCCAAATTTCTTAGTCATTTTTGGAAAACCTTATGGGCTAAGTTGGGGACAAAATTACTCTTTTCTACCACTTGTCACCCTCAAACTGATGGACAGACCGAAGTAGTGAACCGTAGTTTATCTACCATGCTAAGTGTTGTTCTGAAACATAATATCAAATTATGGGAAGAATGTTTGCCTCATATTGAATTTGCTTACAATCGTTCGCTGCATTCTACTACTAAATTGTGCCCTTTTCAGATTGTATATGGTTTTATTCCTCGTGCTCCCATTGATCTTTTGGCTCTGCCACCTTCAGAGAAATTGAATTTTGATGCTTCTCGCCGTGCTGAATTAATTCTTAAAATGCATGAGCAAACTAAATCAAACATTGAGAGCATGAACGCTAAGTATCAACAAGCCGGTAGCAAGGGTAGGAAGCATGTTACTTTTGAACCTGGTGATTTGGTTTGGGTGCATTTGAGAAAGGATAGATTTCCTGATTTGAGAAAATCTAAATTACTACCTAGAGCTGCTGGACCCTTCAAAGTGCTTCGAAAATTTAATGATAATGCATATGAAATTGAGTTGCCTGCACATTTTGGGGTTACTTTCTCTTTTAATATTGCAGATTTGAAACCATATATGGGCGAGGAAGACACATTTGAGTCGAGGACGACTCAATTGCAAGAAGGGGAGGATGATGCGGACATCGCTACCGTTGATACAACCACAACACCAGCCCATTCACCACTCTCAGCTAATCAAGGTCCAATGACACGCGCTCGTACACGTCAACTTAATTATTAGGTGCTTAGGAATTGATCCAGCTAGGAGGGATGGAGGGATTAATGCAATAAAGGCTGCTCCACCCGAGGGGAAATCTTGAAGCTGGGGCCATGTAATAAAGAGAGATTTAGACAAATAAGGAAAGGAATAAGGGAAATCTCGTCCAACAGAAAAAGGAAGGGAATAAGAGAGATCACGTCCTACCTTTGTTGCTGGACGAATTTCCCTCTTCCCTCCCCTATTTAAGTAGTCCAAGAGCTCCTTGACAGGGCGGGTTTTATTTTCTGTAAGTTTAGCCATTGCTACTTCCTTGTAACGCAAGTGTCAACGAGACCTTCCGATTACTTGAATCAGAACCCCAACTTTTTCACACCCGTGAGTGTTTGCTTGATATCTTGTTCTTGCTTGTTCTTTGATTGCTTGCAGGTTCAAGCCTGCTCTTGGCACGGCAAGTACAGCAACAACAGGAGCCGGTGTAACTATCGCTAAGGCGCAGCATCCTTGTGGTTGTTATAGTCGGGTAGCACAACGTCGACCTCCACCCAAATCGTAGTTACCAGGAGACGGTGTAACTGTCGCTCAAGGTGCCACACCATTCTGGTTGTGGTAGTCGGACAGCCAACGTCGGCCTCCACCAAATTCATTCATTACCAACATCTCTCATCAAAAGATAGGGCGTCCCCTGTACCCGTTGGGTTCATCACACCCCACAGGCTGCACCACGTTAACCAACGTTGAGTGAGTTTCTAGGAACTCAACCCCCCAGATTTGCAAGCGCTGCTGAACACTTGGAGGCAGATGATTGGTTAAAGATCATTAAAAACAAAATGAGGATCATACAATGTCAAGGGCAGGAGAGGGTGCTATTCGCCTCTCACCAACTGCGCGGACCCGCTGCTGACGGGTGGACCGCCTACGTAGCGCCCACGTTGACCCCAAGAACATAACTTGGGAGGAGTTCAAGCGCAGCTTCCGCAACCACTACATACCAAGGGGAGAACTCAAGAACAAGAGGAAGGAGTTCCTCGGGCTCTAACAGGGCAACATGACAGTAAGGGAGGTACCTCACCAAGTTCACCCAGCTGTCCCGCTATGCACCAAGGGACATTAAAACCGATGAGCAGAAACATGACTGCTTTATAGAAGGGCTCACCATGGAGATGCAGTGTGCAATGTCCTCCAACGAATATGAAAGCTTCCAAAAGATGGTGGACAGGGTATTTATTGTTGAGAGGAAGATGAAGGCCCTGAAGAATGAACACAAAAGAAAGATGGGATGGCCATATCAAGCATCAAGCAGTAACACACGCCCACGTCTTGCGCAGTAGCCTGCGGGGCAGATGAGCCGTGTTGTGGTATCCTACACAGCACCGAGAGGTTACAACCCAAACTTCAGGCCTCCAACAGCACAAGTACAGCCGCAGCGCCAGTTTCTGCAGCAGCCACGTCCTGCTTATCAACCTCGGCCAGCAGGACAATGGTCACAAAACCCACCCCAGGACAACAAAGGTTAGGCACCTAAAGTTGGGGTGCAATGCTTCAACTGTGGTGAAGTGGGACACTATGCTCACAAGTGCCCAAAGAAGAAGTCTATGCAGCCACAACAGCAGAACATGATGCGTGGACGGGTGAACCACATGTGAGCCTGGCCCCGTAAAATACGGAACCCAGCTAATGCATATGTGTGGTAGGATGTTCATCACACATACACATGTGATCCATAAACTGAATTAAGAATATAACCACGAATAATAGGATTTAAGTACTTTATTACACCAATCTCTAACTCACTCTTGCAGCGGAAGTCTCTAACTTATTCTAGTAACGGAAGTCTCTAAACGATAGCGGAAGCAACTAAACAGCAACGGCTCCATCTCCAACTCCACAGGCAAGTTGACGGTAGTTCGCACGCCTAATACTCCACATGATCTTCGAAGTACTCTTCTCCTGTTGCTGATGTTTGTATGATAATGCAAGGGTGAGTACATGTCATACTCAGTAAGTTCGGGAAAAGTATGACATGTAGCGTACAGCAAGGTAGGGAATAAAAAGGCTCATTGTGATGCCCTCAGTTCTGTAGAACACAGAACCGAGAACTGATGCGTATGTGTGCCCAGGATGTTCATCACACATACACATATACTTCACAAACTGAATTCAAAATATATATAACCATGAATAACAGGGTTTATTACAATGTCTCATGAGTCTTGGACTCATTCTAGCAGCAGAAGTCTTATTCTAGCAGCGGAAATCTTTATTCTAGCAACAGAAGTCTTATTCTAGCAGCGGAAGTCTTTATTCTAGCAGCGGAAGTCTTCTAACTAGTGCGGAAGCAAACTAAGCAGCAGAAGCGGCTCTATCTCTACTCCATCTCCACAGACAAGTTGACGGGGGATCACACTCCTAGTACTCCACATGATCTCCATAGTACTCCTCTCGTATCGCTGATGATGTATGATAATGCAAGTTTGAGTACATGATGTACTCAGCAAGTGCGGCAAAATATGATATGTAGCTCACAACAAGGAAGGTATAAAAAGGCTCACTGCAGAAATCAAAGTTTATGTGACACCCTCATTTTTGATTTCTGCATATATTCATGTTTATGCAGAGAAAACAATTTAAAATAAGTAGAAACAGAGAAAATATTAAAAAGATAGCCAAAAAGAGCCAAATCCAATTCACAGAGAGCGCCGAAGACAACTTCCACGGCCCGCTGGCCACGTGGCGCGTTCGGAGCTCATCTCCGCAGAGGGGGAGAGGTCCGCTGCTAAACGGGCTACGTGGCAGGCTCGGGGCTCATCCCCGCAAAGGGGGAGAGGTCCGACCCCGTGGGACACGTATTGCCCCCGGAGCTAGCCTTTGCGGAGAAGCGAGGCCAGCCCTGCAGGACACGTGTCATCTTCGGAGCTAGTCGCTGCGGAAAAGAGAGGACCAGCCGCGCGGGACACGTGTCGCTCTCGGAGCTCACCTCCGAGAGGTCCGGCCCCGCCAGACACGTGTCGCTATCGGAGCTCGTCTCCGAGAGGTCCGGTCCTATTGGACACGTGTCACCTCCGGAGCTCACCTACGGGAGGTCCAACACTATTGGACACGTATCACCTCCGGAGCTCACCTCCGAGAGGTCCGACGCTGACAGACACGTGTCGACCTCGGAGCTCACCTCCGAGCAGAAAGGAAGTCCGGTGCTACTTGACACGTGGCATTCTCGGAGCTCACCTCCGAAGAGAGGGGGAGGTCCGGAACTGACACGTGGCATTTGCGGAGCTCGCCTCTGTTGACAGGGGAGGTCCTGACGCACTAGACAAGTGGCGCACGCGGAGCTCGCCTCTGAGGAGAGGGAGGTCTCGCCTCCCTCACATGCGGCACAACCGGACCTTGTCTCTGCGGAAAAAGAGAGTCCAGGTTCTTGCAGGACACGTGGAGCTTCCGGAGCTCATCACCATGAGGGTGACGAGATTTGAAGCAGTTTCGCTTCTGTACGCACGGGAATACCTGTACGGGAGTAAACCGACACGAATTCCACGTTGCTACCGCACCAAATCAACTAATGATAAGTTGTTAAGATTCAAAACAATTTGAATAAAACTCTTATTCAAATTCCGATCAGACTAGGACTCTTCTCTTCCCGATTATAAATAGAACCTAGAACCTTTGGCTGCAACCACGTACTTCTTTTCCATCTCCTGAGCCGACAACTTAGAGCCCTAGCCCCCAGCTCGCCGAGGAAACCCCTTCATCGGAGTTTGACCACCAGAGAGATCACCGACGAGCTAGAGACGATCGCCATCGCCGGAAGAGAAGCCCCGACGATCTGTCTTGCTAGGAGAAGGACCCCGAGACCAAGAAGAATGTAAGGTAGGTCTCCAATACCACCTTATGACATCATCGCGTTTTCTTTGCATCTGTTCTTCGATTCCTTTCGAATAGAAGATTTTTCGTGGACAGATCACGTGTTGATCAGTTTGATCTAGATCATGAGTCCAGATCATCGCCATGTCCACAATTGATCCGAACACCTTTCTTCATCATAAAACCCTTGCAAGCCATGCAAGAACACGTAAAAACTGCATCATAGGATCAGCATGCATATGCATCATTGCATTATAAGTAGAGTTTGTGCATGATGATTGATTGCTATAAATCTTGTATGTGCGTGATCGCGTATAGAAGGACAAGCTCAGGGAGCTACCTATAACGGACTACAACAGCAAGAGTTTGAGCAACAGGAAACACAAGAACAAGGCAAGTGCTCCTTGACCATATTGATCCCATATTTTTGGAAAACTGTTTTGTTGCAAAAAGGTGTGTGTGCTTGAGTCAAAGTGATGGGAAACCCTTTGATAGGACTTTACTAGTTTTGTTAGCCACCCTTGTTACCGGGAAAGTTAATGAGTCGGGTATGATTTTTGCTTTTATGCTTCCTGAGTCCATGGGATACGGGAAGCGAAATAGATATGTCTAGCTAACTGCACTCGTATGAATAATGAGAAACAGATATTGTTAATGAACGTGAATCAGTGGGAGATCTAGACAAGCCTGGGTTTGTGAATGAGGTAGAATGAGATGGTGATTTACTTGCCATAGATCTAAGGACCGGTTCATGCCAGCCATGCCAGGATAACAGTGCCACCACAAGGTCAAGTATGAGTGCGGCTTAGCTGAGCAATTAGGTAAGTTACTAGATTGTTATGGACCGTGGAAGTCGCGGGGAGTGGGAGACGAGTGAGGACTGCCCTGGGAACTGCATGGCACAAGAGGGGGTCCGTGGGTGGGAGAATTGGAGATTCTAGCCTGCCTGTGAAACCTTAGTGGACATCTAGTAGCCCCTTTGTTAAGGCTATTTTGTGATCTCTTGACCATACACCGACGATTGTGTACCGGTATAATGGAGGTTCTGCAGTCACCGACGGGTGACGAAATCACAAACTTGTGGATAAAGTGGTACAAACTCTGCAAAGTTCTTAAAACTATCATGATAGTCGAGTTTACGGTCACGAGTGCCTGGACAACTCACATGATTAGATGGGATGGTTATTGGGAGGTTATGGTTTTTGGTTATGGTTTGGTTTTGGTTTGGTTTTTGGGACTGTTGAGTCCGGGTAATGAGATTGGTTGCATGACTATTGAGTCATGGCAATGAGGTTTGGTCTCGGAATGAGACAGAATTGAATGGTAGTGAATACGAGATGGTATTCGTGAGATGGTAGTGAATACAAGATGGTATTCATGAGCAAAGTTGAGAACGATTAATGTCTGGTTGAGACATGGAAAAGGATGAATCATAATGGAGGTATGTTAATGTTTAAATACATGTTGGGATTACATTAACTTAAAGCTAAGTTGCTGTTTTTATTGTGTTTTGATAAGTAAACTTTGCTTTCTGCCTGAGCCTTTTTATACCTATCTTGTTGTGAGCTACATATCATATTTTCCCGCACTTGCTGAGTATGTCATGTACTCAAACTTGCATTATCATACATCATCAACAATAGGAGAAGAGCACTATGAATACCCCGTGGAGTACTAGGAGTGTGATACCCCGTCAACTTGCCTGTGAGGATGGAGTAGAGATGGAGCCGCTGCTGCTGCTTAGTTTGCTTCCGCACTAGTTAGAAGACTTTCGCTGCTAGATTTAGACTTCCGCTGCTTAGATAAGACTTCCGCTGCCAGCATGAGTCCAAGACTCATGAAACATTGTAATAAGCTCTATTATTCGTGGTTATATATATTCTGAAATTATTGTGGATGATATGTATATATGTGATGAACATCTTGGGCACACATATGCATCAGTTCTCGGTTCTGTGTTCTACAGAATTGAGGGTGTCACAAATTAGTATCAGAGCCACGGTTGACGGCAGGTTACACGCCTAGATTAGAAAACACAAATTGGTATCAAACTGCCACGGGTTGATCGTAGATCACACAGCCTAGATAGGTCACAGATTGATATTAAAGCTGTCATGCCTAGTCACAGATTGGTACCAAGCTACCACGGTTGACTATAGGTCACAAGCCTAGATTGATCACAGATTGTAGCTGAACCACGTTGACTGTATGACGCACCCTAGTAACAGATTGATATTAGAAGTCATGCTGATCATAGGATGCAAGCCTAGGATGCATAGATTGGCATTGGAACCACCTTGACATAGGATGCAAGCCTAGGAGAAGCCATAGTTGGATCACAGATTGGTATCACCCCAAACCACCTTGAAATAGGGTGAAATCACAGATTGGTATCACCCCAAAACCATATAGAACCCCCATTGAATAATCCTTGAATAGGAGTTGTGTGCTGAACCTTGTAATGATTGTTTGTGCTTGTGTGCTTAGTGTGAGTTGTGGGACGTTTCAGCGTTGTCCATATCTACACAGAGTAGAGAGGTGTGAGATGCTTCGACACTTGTTCACATCCTCATATGGGCATATATATATAGTCCAATCCACCTTGATGCATATAGTTAGGAGGGATCCATCTAAACTTCTAAACCTCTATTCTATCTAACTATCTCTCAAGATGGTGAGAAGAAACGCCGGCCGTCAAGGGAGGAACGTCCATGGCGACCAAGAGGAGGACCACGATGAAGTTCCTGTTAACCCTGGAGCTGGCGAAAACAATCAGGAACGGTTGATGGCCATGCAGAATCAGTTTATGCAAACCATGATCTAAACTTTGGGTCAGCTGCAGGCCAACAACAACAACCCCGTTCCGGCACCACCGCCACCACCACCACCACCACCAGCTCACAACCGACCGGGAGAGTTCATGAGGACTCGACCGCCTACTTTCTTCCAAGCTAATGACCCCATGGAGCCCGACGACTGGTTGAAATCCATGAAGAAGAAGCTTGCCATCGTCCAGTGCAATGACCGAGAGAAAGTTCTCTTCACGTCGCACCAACTAATGGGAGCAGCCGCTGACTGGTGGGATGCCCTTTGTACCGTTCATGTCGACCCGGAGACGATCACTTGGACTGAGTTCAAGGAGAGTTTTCGATCTCATTACATCCCTGCTGGTGTAATGATGCTTAAGAGACAAGATTTTGAGGGTCTCCGCCAAGAACAGAAGAGCGTGAATGAGTACCTTAACAAGTTCACGCAGCTTTCCCGGTATGCCCCTGAAGATGTCAACTCGGATCAACGGAAGCAGTACCTATTCATGAGAGGGTTGAACAATGAGATCCAGGTTCAGCTTCTCAATAATGACTATGCGAGCTTCCAGAAGTTAGTTGACAAAGCCATAGTGGTTGAGAGCAAGATCTGAGGATCGAGCGAGAGGGCAAAAGAAAAATGCCATACCAGCCACATGGCAGCGTGAAGAAGACCTCAGAGTAGAATTCTCTCATCTATTTTCCACTAGCGAATCTCGAGGGCGAGATTCAATTTAAGGGGGATAGATTTTTGACACCCTCATTTTTTATTTCTGCATATATTCATGTTTATGCAGAGAAAACAATTTAAAATAAGTAGAAATAGAGAAAATAATAAAAAGATAGCCAAAAAAAGTCAAATCCAATTCACAGAGAGCGCCAAGACAACTTCCACGGCCCGCTGGCCACGTGGCGCGTTCGGAGCTCATCTTCACAGAGGGAGAGAGGTCCGCCGCTAAACGGGCTACGTGGCAGGCTCGGGGCCCATCCCCGCAAAGGGGGAGAGGTCCGACCCCGTGGGACACATGTTGCCTCCGGAGCTAGTGTCGCTCTCGGAGCTCGTCTCCGAGAGGTCCGGTCCTATTGGACACGTGTCACCTCCGAAGCTCACCTCCGGGAGGTCCAACACTATTGGACATGTGTCACCTCCGGAGCTCACCTCCGGGAGGTCCGACGCTGACAGACACGTGTTGACCTCGGAGCTCACCTCCGAGCAGAAAGGAAGTCCGACGCTACTTGACACGTGGCATTCTCGGAGCTCACCTCTGAAGAGAGGGGGAGGTCCGGAACTGACACGTGGCGGTCGCGGAGCTCGCCTCTGTTGAGAGGGGAGGTCCCGACCCTCCAGACACGTGGCGCACGTGGAGCTCGCCTCTGAGGAGAGGGAGGTCTCGCCCGCCTGACACGTGGCACAACCGGAGCTTGTCTCTGCGGAAAAAGGGAGCCCAGGTTCCCGCAGGACACGTGGAGCTTCCGGAGCTCATCACCGCGAGGGTGACGAGATTTGAAGCAGTTTCGCTTCTGTACGCACGGGAATACCGGTACGGGAGGAAACCGACACAAATTCCACGTTGCTACCCCACCAAATCAACTAAAGATAAGTTGTTGAGATTCAAAAACAATTTGAATAAAACTCTTATTCGAATTCTGATCAGATTAGGACTCTTCTCTTCCCGATTATAAATAGAATCCAGAACCTTTGGCCGCAACCACGTACTTCTTTTCCATCTCCTGAGCCGACAACTTAGAGCCCTAGCCCCCAGCTCGCTGAGTAAACCCCTCCGTCGGAGTTTGACCACCAGAGAGATCGCCGACGAGCTAGAGACGATCGCCATCGCCGGAAGAGAAGCCCCGACGATCTTTCTTGCTAGGAGAAGGACCCCAAGACCAAGAAGAACGTAAGGTAGGTCTCCAATACCACCTTACGACATCATCGCGTTTTCGTTGCATCTGTTCTTCGATCCCTTTTGAACAGAAGCTTTTTTGTGGACAGATCACGTGTTGATCGGTTTGATCTAGATCTTGAGTCTAGATCATCGCCACGCCCACAATTGATCCGAACACCTTTGTTCATCATAAAACCCATGCAGCCATGCAAGAACATGTAAAAACTGAATCATAAGATTAGCATGCATATGCATTGTCGAAGTGTGTGGTCGACACTTCCCCGGACCTGCTCTGGGCAGCCCGCGGAGGTTCTCTTCCATTCTGCGCACCTTCTCTAAGTCCCGCATTGACCGTTGCCGGAGCACGAACAGTCGCGGGATCGTGGGAGCGTGAGCCCACTTGATGGTTGCTTTTACTGCGGCGGTTCCCAAGGTTGCCACTTCTGCATGTTGCAGCGCTTTTTCCGGGAACCGCCGAAGCGCTTTGCCGGCTCGTCTCCTTGGGAGACTGACTCCTTGGCCCGCCGCTTCAGACAGACGACTTGGGTCCACTTGTCATCGGTGCTCGGTCTTGGAGCCGAAGCGGTTGCCCATGCGGTGTATTCAAAGAGTTTCGAATCGCTTTGAATCACACCTGGGAAGTGTGGAGGGAAGCCGCAATGCGGGTAGGCTCCCCTTATAATACTTCCCAACGATTGCACCTTCCTTGAGTTCCTGAGGCCTTGTCTTCTGCCATGGCTTCTAACCCGCCTCCGGAGGAGAAGCGCGCTCGAGCTCCTCCGGTGGCGGTGTCTGCGCCGAGTCAGGGATCCAGGGAGCCTACATGCCCTGCTTCTGGGGATGGCGCCACATCTGGTGGCGACCCCAAGAGGTCTCGGGCTCATCATCCCGACGGGACTCCTCTTGAGCGACGACAGGCTGATGGTTCCCAGGCATTGCGTCCTCCCTCCTCAGGCGGTGGAGTCTCCGAGGAAACTGTTGATGCGTCGAGGAAGGCTTCAAGCGGTGGAGTCTCCAGGAAAACTGCTGACGCGCCAAGGAGGGCTTCAGGCGGTGGAGTCTCCAAGGAAACTGCTGAAGTGCCGAGGAGAGCTTCAGGCGGTGGAGTCTCTAAGGAAACTGCTGAAGCGCCGAGGGGGGCTTTCTGAAGCATCCCCTGCTCCGTCGGCGACGACGGCGGGCTCTAGCAGTCCTCGCTGGCAGCCCACCACGAGGTAGAGAGGCTCCTGGTGTCCCTTGGCCCCAGCCCGGAGATGACAGCGGCCCTTGCGCTGGAGGTGGCCGAGGTGATCCCTGCGCTCGAGTCGCGGAGCGGGAGGAAACCGCCAGGGCTGAAGTAGGGAACGTGGCCGCCCTTGTAGCCTCTAGGTTCCGGCGCGGGCCAGGGGAACCCTAACCCTAGGACTTGTACCTCTCTTTCCCTTTTTTTTGAGTCTGTAGTCCAGCTCATGGAGCCATGAATAAATAGACTCTTGTGACCTTTTGCGCTTGTTGCGCTTTTGTCTTCTTCTTGGTTTTGCCTGGCCGAGCCCTTATCTCCGCAAGGTGCTCAGAGTCCTTCACCAATCTCGGAGCCCCACACAGACACCTTCCCCGGGTGCTTATTGTATTGAGGGCCCCGGAGGTCTTTGGAACTCACCCCACGAGAACGGGGAGGTCCGGATCTGCCAACCACGTGGCGGCCCCGGAGCTCCCCTCTGAGGAGAGAGAGGTCCGGCCCCGCGGGACACGTGGGGCCTCCGGAGTTCACCCCTGCGGAGGGGGCAAGGCCCAGCTCTGCCGGCCACGTGACGGGTCCGGAGCTACCCGCTTAGTAGGGGGCGGGCTCCGACCCCGCCAGATACGTGGGGCCTCCGGAGCCCGCCCCTGCGGAGGGGGCGGGGTCCGGATCTCTCGGTCTTGCACGGTCCCGTAGCGCCCCCATGGTAGGTGTGGCCAATTGCTCGGGTACCCCTACCATACTCCTGCAGGGAAACAAGGCTGAAGGGTCCTGCACACAAGTAAGGGAAACGTAATTCTCCTTGGGGCTCCCCCCTTTCCTAACTCATAGTCTTATTTGGCTTACGATCCTGATCCGTTGCACGGTGCTTGGGAACTGTCGAAGTGTTCAGTCGACACTTCCCCCGGGCCTGCACTGGGCAGCCCGCGGAGGTTCTTTTTTCGGTGGGGCTAGTCTCTAGCGGAGAGCTTGCGCAGATGGACGAGTTAGCCCGCGGAGGTTCTTTTTTCGGCGGGGCTAGTCTCCTAGCGGAAAGCTTGCGCGGATGGACGAGTTAGCGAGAGCTTGACCCGGCGAGTTTTACGTGGTTCAGGCCGCCGGAGCGTAAAACCCTACGTCCACGGCGAGCTATGGAGCTCGCTGTATTGCTTGCTGCTCAGGACCGGAGGCCTGAGCTCGGGGGTGAGTTACAGCTTGAGAGTGTATGGCTAGCGTATGAGTTGCAAAGTGCGAACCCTTGCTATCGACGCCTACCCGAGCCTTTTATAGTCCAAGGCTCGGGCAGCTTACAAGGGGGGCCGGGACCCGACAGGTGGTCCCGGGAAGATTGTCTATCATCTATCGTATCTGCAGTTATGCCGGTAGTTGCCTCTGGTCGAAGGCTTCTGAGTCTTCATCTTGCCGCCCTGCCCATGCCGCATGCTAGTCGTAGTGGTTGATGATGGCGCAGGCGGCATGGGATGTCTTGTCGTGGTTGTCGATGTGTTCGGTCGACACTTCCCCCGGGCCTGCACCGAGCAGCCCGCGGAGGTTCTTTTTTCGGTGGGGCTAGTTCCTAGCGGAGAGCGTGCGCAGATGGAACGAGTTAGTAAGAGCTTGACACGGCGAGTTTTACATGGTTCAGGCCGCCGGAGCGTAAAACCCTACGTCCACGGCGAGCTATGGAGCTCGCTGTATTGCTTGCTGCTCAGGGCCGGGGGCCTGAGCTTGGGGGTGAGTTACAGCTTGAGAGTGTATGGCTAGCATATGAGTTGCAAAATGCGAACCCTTGCTATCGACGCCTACCCGAGCCTTTTATAGTCCAAGGCTCGGGCAGCTTACAAGGGGGGCCGGGACCCGACAGGTGGTCCCGGGAAGATTGTCTATCATCTACCGTATCTGCAGTTATGCCGGTAGTTGCCTCTGGTCGAAGGCTTCTGAGTCTTCATCTTGCCGCCCTGCCCATGCCGCATGCTAGTCGTAGTGGTTGATGACAGCGCAGGCGGCATGGGACGTCTTGTCGTGGTGTTTATTGGCTGGCAGGTTCTGACACCGCGCGCCAGTCTGTGATGCGACTGGGCGCAACGGCACCTGACAGACGCGTGCTCCGCGTCTCCGTGTCTCGGGAAGACGCGGGCCTTGAATACCTTGTACGGGCAAGGTATGGGGGTGTTTTTACGCCCGCTGCCTATCTCTCGGGGCAGGCAGCGTCGTTCTGCTGCCACGTGGCGGGCCCGGAGCCCTTCTCAGAGGGGAGAAGGGTCAGTCCCACGGGGCACGTGGAGCCTCCGGACCTCTCCCCGCGGAGGGAGAGGCTCGGCTTCTGTTGGCCACGTGGCGGGCCCGGAGCTCTCCTCTGAGGAGAGGGAGGTCCGGCCCCGCTGGACATGCGGCGCCTTCGGACCTTTCTCCCGCGGAGGGGAGGTCCGGCTTCTGTATGCCATGTGGCGGGCCCGGAGCTCTCCTCTGAGGAGAGGGAGGTCCGGCCCTGCCGGACGCGTGGCGCCTTCGGAGCTCTCCCTGCGGAGAAGGGCGAGATCCTTAGGCATTTTCCCCTGTGCGCGGGGGTACCCCATATCGAGGGTACCGACAGTGGCCCCCGGGCCCATCTCGGGGGAGATAGCGAGCCGGAGGTGGGACCTTCGTCTCTTCTGATCCGCGCACTTTCTTGTCTTGAGTACTCCCTGTGCTGGCAGGGTCCTGACGGCTTCGATGTTCAGCCTCTTAGGAGAGGGTGAAGCCTGACATCGGAGCTCGGCCCGGCTGTGGGGGCGGAGGTCCGGAAGTCATCCGAGCTCAGGCCAGCGAAGGGCGTGAGGTCCGGCGTCAGCGCTCGCCTCTGAAAGGAGGGCGAGGGCTGGCCTCGGAGCTCGGCCTGGCTGTGGAGGCGGAGTCCGGAAGTCATCGGAGCTCAGGCCAGCGAAGGGCGTGAGGTCTGGCATCAGCGCTCGCCTCTGAAAGAAGGGCGAGAGCTGGCCTCGGAGCTCGGCCTGGCTGTGGAGGCGGAGTCCGGAAGTCATCGGAGCTCAGGCCAGCGAAGGGCGTGAGGTCCGGCGTCAGCGCTCGCCTCTGAAAGGAGGGCGAGGGCTGGCCTTGGAGCTCGGCATGGCTGTGGAGGCGGAGTCCGGAAGTCATCGGAGCTCAGGCCAGTGAAGGGCGTGAGGTCCGGCATCAGCTCTCGCCTCTGAAAGAAGGGCGAGAGCTGGCCTCTGAGCTCGGCCTGGCTGTGGAGGCAGAGTCCGGAAGTCATCGGAGCTCAGGCCAGCGAAGGGCGTGAGGTCCGGCATCAGCGCTCGCCTCTGAAAGGAGGGCGAGGGCTGGCCTCGAAGCTCGGCCTGGCTGTGGAGGCGGAGTCCGGAAGTCATCGGAGCTCAGGCCAGCGAAGGGCGTGAGGTCCGGCATCAGCGCTCGCCTCTGAAAGGAGGGCGAGGGCTGGCCTCGGAGCTCGGCCCAGCAGTGGGGGCGGAGGTCCGGAACTGCTCAGTGGTCCCCCCTTTCCTATCCCTTAGTCTCATTTGGCTTACTGTCCCAGGCCGGAATACGGGGCTTGGGTAATCCAGTGCACTTGGTCCCGGAGGTCTGGCCCCAGCCCCAGTCAGGGTGTAACCGCCCGGCCCCCTGGTACTCAGTCCGTAGCGCCGGGAGGAAGAGTGCGCATGCTTTTGGTGCAAGACCGGGCAAAGCAAGGCTCCTGACCCCCCGTTCTTGCGTAGGTCTTTTCTCAGAGGAGACCAACTGGCGGTGCAGTACCCTTATAGAGGGAGATCCAAAAGGCCACCGGGCCTCTGGCAGGTACCCCAAGCACTACCGCCTTCAGCAGGACGGCAAATATCAACTATGCATGAGAGCAGGAAAGAGGAACCGAGTGTACAATGGACGCACACTGTCTAGAGCGTGGGGAGGTGTTCATATAAATTAATGCATAATTTAAATAAACACCTAAGTAAGCATGGTGAACTTACTGGGGTGGCGTCGGAGCGCCTGTCTTCATGCAGAGCGGGTAATGCGTGGCTTCGTCGTACGCCGGACACGGGGGGACCCCCATGGCTATATCAGGGGGAAGCATGGCTTCGGCCCTGCATACCATGTGGAAGGGTAGTTCCCGTGACCCGGCCCTGGGAAGTCCGGCTGGCCCTCGACATGGAGGAGCCGGTATCCCCCGACGGCTCTGAGTGCGCGTCTGCACCGGTTGTGTGGGTCTGCTTGGCGTGGACTTGGCATGCATTGCATCCCTAACCGGTTTGACGGCGTCCAGGTGGCTCTCGGTCAGTAGGAGCCATGCCGGGTGGCTTTCTGACCAACGCGCGGGACGATGAGCATTCCCAGCACTCGCCTCCTTGGACTACTGCGAGCTAGTCGCAGCTATCCTCCTGGTTATGCACCGCAATAGGATGTCGAGGCGCCACGCCAGTAAAGATACCAGCGCGTAGCACTTAGCCATCCGCACCACCCGTTCAGCGGATGCACGTTCATCAGGAAGGATGTCCTTCAAGGAGTCCCGGATCTCCGTGGTCCATGCATCGGGACTACTTGAGCTTCTGGATCTTGAGCGCTGGGTTGCACGGTGTCGAAGTGTTCGGTCGACACTTCCCCGGGCCTGCACTGGGCAGCCCGCGGAGGTTCTTTTTTCGGCGGGGCTAGTCTCCTAGCGGAAAGCTTGCGCGGATGGACGAGTTAGCGAGAGCTTGACCCGGCGAGTTTTACGTGGTTCAGGCCGCCGGAGCGTAAAACCCTACGTCCACGGCGAGCTATGGAGCTCGCTGTATTGCTTGCTGCTCAGGGCCGGTGGCCTGAGCTCGGGGGTGAGTTACAGCTTGAGAGTGTATGGCTAGCGTATGAGTTGCAAAGTGCGAACCCTTGCTATCGATGCCTACCCGAGCCTTTTATAGTCCAAGACTCGGGTGGCTTACAAGGGGAGCCGGGACCCGACAGGTGGTCCCGGGAAGATTGTCTATTATCTACCGTATCTGTAGTTACGCCGGTAGTTGCCTCTGGTTGAAGGCTTCTGAGTCTTCATCTTGCCGCCCTGCCCATGCCGCATGCTAGTCGTAGTGGTTGATGACGGCGCAGGCGGCATGGGATGTCTTGTCGCGGCGTTTATTAGCTGGCAGATTCTGACACCGCGCGCCAGTCTGTGATGCGACTGGGCGCAACGGCACCTGACAGACGCGTGCTCCGCGTTTCCGCGTCTTGGGAAGACGCGGGCCTTGAATACCTTGTATGGGCAAGGTGTGGGGCGCCTTTACGCCCGCTGCCTACCGCTCGGGGGCAGGCAGCACCGTTCTTCTGGCCACGTGGCGGGTCCGGAGCCCTTCTCTGAGGCGAGAAGGGTCCGGCCTGCGGGGCACGTGGAGCCTCCGGACCTCTCCCCACGGAGGGGAAGGTCCAGCTTCTGTATGCCACGTGGCGGGCCCGGAGCTCTCCTCTGCGGAGAGGGAGGTCCGGCCCCGCTGGACGCGTGGCGTCTTCGGACCTCTCTCCCGCGGAGGGGGAGGTCCGGCTTCTGTATGCCACGTGGCGGGCCCGGAGCTCTCCTCTGAGGAGAGGGAGGTCCGGCCCCGCCGGACGCGTGGCGCCTTCGGAGCTCTCCCTGCGGAGAAGGGCGAGTACCTTAGGCATTTTACCCTGTGCGCGGGGGTACCCCATATCTCAGGTACCGACAGTGGCCCCCGGGCCCATCTCGGGGGAGATAGCGAGCCCGAGGTGGGACCTCCGTCTCTTCCGATCCGCGCACTTTCTCTAAGTCCCGAATTGACCGCTGCCGGAGCACGAACGGCCGCGGGGTCGTGAGAGCGTGCGCTTACTTGATGATTGCTTTTACTGTGGCGGTTCCCAAGGCTGTCACTTCTGCATGTTGCGGCACTTTCTTCGGGAACCGCCGAAGTGCCTGGCCGGCTCATCTTCTCAGGAGACTGACTCCTTGACCCCACCGCTTTAGTTAAGCGGCTTGGGCCCAGCTTTCATCGGCGCCCAGTCTCGGAGCCGACGAGGTCACCGATGCGATGTTTTCGGAGGTTTTTGAATTACCTCGAACCATCCCTGGAAAGTTTTAAAAGGGGATCTCACCCGCATCGCGGCTTCCCTTCGCATTGTGCTCGTACTTCCCTTGAACTCTTGCGCCCCGGCTCTCCTGCCCTTGCGCCTTCTTTCGCTATGGCTTCCAACTTGCTTCCGACGCGCCTCGTTCGCTCCTCCGAGCTCGGGCCAGTGCGCAGGCTGCTGGGCTGGCGCTCGGAAGAGCAGAAGCGTCGGCTCCGCCGAGGATCTCTCCCCCTGGTCCTGGAAAAGGGGGATGTCGAAGTGTGCGATCGACACTTCCCCCGGGCCTGCACTGGGCAGCCCGCGGAGGTTCTTTTTTTGGAGGGGCTAGTTCCTAGCGGAGAGCTTGCGCGGATGGACGAGTTAGTGAGAGCTTGACACGGGGAGTTTTACGTGGTTCAGGCCGCCGGAGCGTAAAACCCTACGTCCACGGCGAGCTATGGAGCTCGCTGTATTGCTTGCTGCTCAGGGCCGGGGGCCTGAGCTTGGGGGTGAGTTACAGCTTGAGAGTGTATGGCTAGCGTATGAGTTGCAGAATGCGAACCCAGGGGTGCGGATGGCTAGAGTCCGGACCCCTGCTAACATCGCCTACCCGAGCCTTTTATAGTCCAAGACTCGGATGGCTTACAAGGGGGGCCGGGACCCGACAGGTGGTCCCGGGGAGATTGACTGATATCTACCATATTCTGCAGTTATGCCGGTCGCTGCCTCTGGTTGAAGGCTTCTGAGTCTTCATCTTGCCGCCCTGCCCATGCCGCACGCTAGTCGTAGTGGTTGATGACGGCGCAGGCGGCATGGGATGTCTTGTCGCGGCGTTTATTGGCTGGCAGGTTCTGACACCGCGCGCCAGTCTGTGATGCGACTGGGCGCAACGGCACCTGACAGACGCGTGCTCCGCGTTTCTGCGTCTTGGGAAGACGCGGGCCTTGAATACCTTGTACGGGCAAGGTGTGGGGCGCCTTTACGCCCGCTGCCTACCGCTCGTGGGCAGGCAGCACCGTTCTTCTGGCCACGTGGCGGGTCCGGAGCCCTTCTCTGAGGCGAGAAGGGTCCGGCCTGCGGGGCACGTGGAGCCTCCGGACCTCTCCCCGCGGAGGGGGAGGTCCAGCTTCTTTATGCCACGTGGCGGGCCCGGAGCTCTCCTCTGCGGAGAGGGAGGTCCGGCCCCGCTGGACGCGTGGCGTCTTCGGACCTCTCTCCCACGGAGGGGGAGGTCCGGCTTCTGTATGCCATGTGGCGGGCCCGGAGCTCTCCTCTGAGGAGAGGGAGGTCCAGCCCCGCCGGACGCGTGGCGCCTTCGGAGCTCTCCCGGCGGAGAAGGGCGAGTACCTTAGGCATTTTACCTTGTGCGCGGGGGTACCCCATATCGAGGGTACCGACAGTGGCCCCCGGGCCCATCTCGGGGGAGATAGCGAGCCCGAGGTGGGACCTTCGTCTCTTCTGATCCGCGCACTTTCTTGTCTTGAGTACTCCCTGTGCTGGCAGGGTCTTGACGGCTTCGATGTTCAGCCTCTTAGGAGAGGGTGAAGCCTGACATTGGAGCTCGTCCCGGTTGTGGGGGCGGAGGTCCGGAAGTCATCGGAGCTCAGGCCAGCGAAGGGCGTGAGGTCCGGCATCAGCGCTCACTTCTGAAAGGAGGGCGAGGGCTGGCCTCGGAGCTCGGCCCAGCTGTGGAGGCGGAGTCCGGAAGTCATCGGAGCTCAGGCCAGCGAAGGGCGTGAGGTCCGGCATCAGCGCTCGCCTCTGAAAGGAGGGCAAGGGCTGGCCTCGGAGCTCGGCACAGCTGTGGGGGCGGAGGTCCGGAACTGCTCAGTGGTCCCCCCTTTCCTATCCCTTAGTCTCATTTGGCTTACTGTCCCAGGCCAGAATACGGGGCTTAGGTAATCCAGTGCACCTTGTCCCGGAGGTCTGGCCCCAGCCCCAGTCAGGGTGTAACCACCCGGCCCCCTGGTACTCAGACCGTAGCGCCGGGAGGCAGAGTGCGCATGCTTTTGGTGCAAGACCGGGCAAAGCAAGGCTCCTGACCTCCCGTTCTAGCGTAGGTCTTTTCTCGGAGGAGACCAACTGGTGGTGCAGTACCCTTATAGAGGGAGATCCGAAAGGCCACCGGGCCTCTGGCAGGTACCCCAAGCACTACCGCCTTCGGCAGGACGGCAAATATCGACTATGCATGAGAGCAGGAAAGAGGAACCGAGTGTACAATGGACGCACACTGTCTAGAGCGTGGGGAGGCGTTCATATAAATTAATGCGTAATTTAAATAAACACCTAAGTAAGCATGGTGAACTTACTGGGGTGGCGTCGGAGCGCCTGTCTTCACGCAGAGCGGGTCATGCGTGGCTTCGTCGTACGCCGGACACGGGAGGACCCCCATGGCTATATCAGGGGGAAGCATGGCTTCGGCCCTGCATACCATGTGGAAGGGTAGTTCCCGAGACCCGGCCCTGGGAAGTCCGGCTGGCCCTCGACATGGAGGAGCCGGTATCCCCCGACGGCTCTGAGTGCGCGTCTGCACCGGTTGTGTGGGTCTGCTTGGCATGGACTTGGCACGCATTGCATCCCTAACCAGTTTGATGGCGTCCAGGTGGCTCTCGGTCAGTAGGAGCCATTACGGGTGGCTTATCTGACCAACGCGCGGGACGATGAGCGTTCCCTGCACTCGCCTCCTTGGACTACTGCGAGCTAGTCGCAGCCTTCCTCCTGGGTTATGCACCGCAATAGGATGTCGAGGCGCCACGCCAGTAAAGATACCAGCGCGTAGCACTTAGCCGTCCGCACCACCCGTTCAGCGGATGCACGTTCATCAGGAAGGATGTCCTTCAAGGAGTCCCGGACCTCCGTCGTCCATGCATCGGGACTACTTGAGCTTCTGGATCTCGAGCGCTGGGTTGCACAGAGTCCTCAGCGACTCTTACGATCCTTTGGCGGCATCCAGGGCCGCCGGGACTGCCTAGCTTCGTGGCGTCGGTTCAGCCCCCTTCGCCCGGCTCGGCGGGCCGGGCTGTGGACCGCAGCAACGTCCTCTCGAAGACTCCTTCGTGCACGGGGGCTCCGATGGAGGTCTTCATTGAGAAGTTGTCGGCTGCGGCTGTGCCAGCGCACGGTTCATGGCGCAGGTCCAAGGCGAGGAATTCTTTCTCCAATATCTGCACGTGAAGCAGATAAGCAGCTAGCTGTGGGTCATTGCAGGGGCATTCACCCTTAACTTGTTTGATAACTAGCTGGGAGTCGCCCTGTGCCAACAACTAGCGAGCGCCCCAAGACAGGACTGTCTTTTAGGCCAAAGATGAGTGCTTCATACTCTGCCAAGTTGTTGGTTGCCTTGGAATTGAAACGCACCATGTACCCAGACTGCTCCCCCGATGGCATGAGAAGTAGTAGGCCGGCACCGGCCCCCTGCTTTCGTGAGGAGCCGTTGAAGAAGAGCGTCCAGTGAGGCCCGGTGAAGACCGGAGCTCGGTGCTTTGGTTCACCATCTTCGCGGCCCCCTGGGTCAGCCTTCGTTGGCGTCCACTCAGCCACGAAGTCAGCCAGTGCTTGGCTCTTGGCTGTCTGACGTGGTCGGGAGCTCAGCTTGAACTCCGCCGTCTTCGGGCTGTCTTTCGGCTTCGGAAGCTGGCAGTGAGTGCCAGCTCCGCCCACCAGCTGCTCTGGCGCACTTGTCCGCCAGGCTGAAGTGCTCTGAGGCATCGCAGACCTCTTTGGTCGCATGCATCTCAAGCATCTTCTCGTCTCGGACACTGTCGAAGTGCCACCACCATAGAAGCACTTTGAATATGCGGGATGGTGTTGCATACCTGGGAGAACCGCTGGATGAAGGAGCGCAGCGACTCCCCAGGTTGTTACTTGATGGCTTGGAGGTCAAGCTCCGTGCCAGGACGGTTGTAGGAGCTGCCGAAGTTGGCGATGAACTGCCGGCAGAGCTCTCCCCAGGAAGTTATGGAACCCCGAGGGAGGTTCATGAGCCAAGACCGGGTCGGGCCGGTCAAGGCGTCGGGGAAGTAGTTGGCCATGACGGCCTCATCCCCTCCTGCGGCAAGTACGGCGGTGGAGTAGACCTGAAGGAACTCCGCCGGGTTGACGCTTCTGTCGAACTTTTCGGGCAGGTGCGGCCAAAACCGGAGCCTGGTGTAACTGGAATCTGCCATGTGCTCACCAACCATTGGCGTGCGCATCAGCGACACGGCCGGTTGGCCGGAGCGTTGTCCCCGCCGAAGTTGAGGGTTTGTGGCGGCGACGACGAAACGGTCTACCTCGCGAATCCGCTGTTGGGTCGCTGCCTGAGGCGCGTCCCCAGCAGGCGGATTGAGTAGCAGCGCTCTTGCTGCGGCTAGCGCACCCCCGCTGGGTACGCCCAGCGCTACTGAAGACCTGACACTGGTCGGAGCCTGCATTGCCGGGGTCGGCGCTGCCAGAGCCGGTTGCTGGCTCCCAGTGCAGGTATTGGTGCCGCGAACGCTTGGTTCGCCGCTGGCACAGTGTGCCCCGGTATGGGCAAGGCTGCTCCATAGACCGGGGATGCCGTTTGCGGGGCATATGGTTGTGGCATATGCTGCGCGGCGTATGCCTGGGGCAGAGCTTGCGTGGCGAAGATCTGCCCTTCAGGCTGGGTCGAGGCCGACGTCATAATGTCGCCATCCTCTTAGTTGCGACGCCTTTCTCGACGTCGCTCGAAGAACACTCGGGCATCTTGGCCCAAGTGGCATCGCTCCGGCTCTGCCCCCAGGTCCGTCGACGGAAGCCTGGTGGAGCCGGAGTCCGCCGTCTGCTCGCCAACCATTGGCGTGCGTGTCAGCGGCACGGCCGGTTGGCCGGAGCGTCGTCCCCGCCGAAGTCGAGGGTTTGCGGCGGCGACGACGAGACGGTCTATCTCTCGAATCCACTGCTGGGTCGCTGCCTGAGGCGCGTCCCCAGCAGGCAGATTGCGCAGTAGCGCTCTTGCTGCGGCTGGCGCACCCCCGCCGGGTACGCTCAGCGCTACTGAAGACCTGACGCTGGTTGGAGCCTGCATTGCCGGGGTCGGCGCTGCCAGAGCCGGTTGCTGGCTCCCAGCTTGCCCTGACACACTCCGTCCTGAGTGTGTCATCATGTACTCTCCCCTGGTCACGGTTTGCCGCGAACGCGGAGGGGGAGAGTTTGCCGCTGAAGGAAGCTTGGTCATCTTCGTCGGCGGTAACTCGTCGCGCTAGGGGAAAAGCCCCCTACCTGGCGTGCCAAATGTCGAAGTGTGCGATCGACACTTCCCCCAGGCCTGCACTGGGCAGCCCGCGGAGGTTCTTTTTTCGGAGGGGCTAGTTCCTAGCGGAGAGCTTGCGCGGATGGACGAGTTAGTGAGAGCTTGACACGGGGAGTTTTACGTGGTTCAGGCCGCCGGAGCGTAAAACCCTACGTCCACGGCGAGCTATGGAGCTCGCTGTACTGCTTGCTGCTCAGGGCCGGGGGCCTGAGCTTGAGGGTGAGTTACAGCTTGAGAGTGTATGGCTAGCGTATGAGTTGCAGAATGCGAACCCAGGGGTGCGGATGGCTAGAGTCCGGACCCCTGCTAACGTCGCCTACCCGAGCCTTTTATAGTCCAAGACTCGGATGGCTTACAAGGGGGGCCGGGACCCGACAGGTGGTCCCGGGGAGATTGACTGATATCTACCGTATTCTGCAGTTATGCCGGCCGCTGCCTCTGGTTGAAGGCTTCTGAGTCTTCATCTTGCTGCCCTGCCCATGCCGCACGCTAGTCGTAGTGGTTGATGACGGCGCAGGCGGCATGGGATGTCTTGTCGCGGCGTTTATTGGCTGGCAGGTTCTGACACCGCGCGCCAGTCTGTGATGCGACTGGGCGCAACGGCACCTGACAGACGCGTGCTCCGCGTTTCCGCGTCTTGGGAAGACGCAGGCCTTGAATACCTTGTACGGGCAAGGTGTGGGGCGCCTTTACGCCCGCTGCCTACCGCTCGTGGGCAGGCAGCACCGTTCTTCTGGCCACGTGGCGGGTCCGGAGCCCTTCTCTGAGGCGAGAAGGGTCCGGCCTGCGGGGCACGTGGAGCCTCCGGACCTCTCCCCGCGGAGGGGGAGGTCCAGCTTCTGTATGCCATGTGGCGGGCCCGGAGCTCTCCTCTGCGGAGAGGGAGGTCCGGCCCCGCTGGACGCGTGGCGTCTTCGGACCTCTCTCCCACGGAGGGGGAGGTCCGGCTTCTGTATGCCACGTGGCGGGCCCGGAGCTCTCCTCTGAGGAGAGGGAGGTCCGGCCCCGCCGGACGCGTGGCGCCTTCGGAGCTCTCCCGGCGGAGAAGGGCGAGTACCTTAGGCATTTTACCTTGTGCGCGGGGGTACCCCATATCGAGGGTACCGACAGGGGAGATAGTCTTCTTCACCGCTTATGCTCTGGCGGGGTTCGTTCCGCCGATTTCTTCCTTCTTTGTCACCCTGCTGAAGACATACGGTCTCCAGCTCCACCATCTCTCCCCCAACTCCTTCGCAATGGCGGCAGTTTTTGTCCACTTCTGCGAGATGTTCGTGGGGGTGCACGCCTCTGTGATGCTCTTCCGCCACTTCTTTGTGCTGCGGACGACTGGACGCGGCTCAAAGACTCAGATGGGGGCATATTACTTCCAGCATCGCTGCAAAGACCCCAAGGTCTCCGGATACCTCCTGCCCTTCAGCGCATCAAGGTGGGAGAACTGGAGGGAGAGCTGGGTGGTAGTGCAGACCGACGAGCACGATCGCCTACAACTCCCAACCGCCAGCCCAACCACCGATCGCCGCTTCTGGGAGGAGATCCCTGAGCTGGAGCAGGAGTACACTCCGGTCTTGGAGCGGATCCGGTTCTTGGCCAACGAGGGGCTGATGTCTCTAATGGTGCTGATGGACTTTGTGTCACGCCGCATTGCTCCCTTGCAGCAACGCAGCTGCCCAGCGTGGTACTACACCGGTGAGCAGGACTGTACCAGGCTGGAGAGAGGCCCCGGCTCTGTCCCTTCCGACGAGGAGCTGGAGGAGATGGTGAGCAAGGTGAGCGGTGACTACATTCCCAGCGGCGACCCCGCCCTTCCGCCTTCTGCCACCCCCCTCTTCTTGGAGCCTCAGAGGAGGTCAGAGCTCCTGCGGAAGATGCCGAACCTTGATGATATCGGGATTGCCGTTCGTCAGGTCGGGGATGCCTTCCGGACTATCACCATTCCAGGAACCGAGCACCCCGGATCAGGGCATGAGGCATCCGCTGCTGCCAAACCCTCCCCCAGAGCCGACGGAACCCAAGCCGCCGATAAAGGGAAAGGAAAAGAGCCGGCCCCCGGGCATCTAGAGAAAAAACGCGCTCGGTCTCCTCCGAGGGTGCTGCCTGTGCCAAGCCAGGGTGCCGGAGCTACTTTGCTTCCATCTCCCGGAGGTGCTGGTCCATCAGGTGGCGACCCGAAGAGGTCCCGAGTGTCCCTCCCCGGCGGGTCTCTCCCCAGACAGCAGCCGTCCGAATCAGCCCAAGTATCTTGCCATCCTCCCTCGAGCGGCGGGGCTCCCAGGATGGATGTTGGTGGGGCGACGCCGGCGAGCGCGCCGGAGGTCCAGGCGTCCCATTCCGCGACCGTTCCAGCCGCTGGTCCTGGCAGTTCAGCTACAGCCTAGAGGCCAGTGCTGCAAGCTCGCTGGAGCGCTCATGCCGCCCAGTAAGTGTTATTCTTTCTGACTTATAGGAGCAGAGCTCCTACCTCTTCTCTTATTCTGAGGGCTTCTTCTTCTTTGCAGGGACCGACCGGCTGCCAGGGGCGGGCCTCTTATCCGGCCGCCTTCAACCAGCGGGGGCTCCACGCCTCGGCACCTGGGGACCGCGGCGGCCCCCATAGCTCCCAAATCGACGGGGGCAGTGGCCGCAGTGGCCGCATCTGCTCCTACCCGCCCTCCTTCACCAGTCCAGAAGCCAGGTCTTGAGACCGGGAGGGCTGCTGTAGGTGTGCCTGCTGGCCCCCTGGCCTGCTTAGGACAGCACCCCACCGTAGCTGCTGAGGCGCCGGCGCTCCCGCCGGTCTTGGACTCGTCCGGGGGATCCAGCGGCGCAACTCCTGCTCCCCCTGCTCCGGTGCCCGTGTGGGACGCCCTGGAGCGTGCCCAGACCAGCACCCGGCAGCTCCAATCTGCCTTTGAGCAGGAGCGGAAGGCATTGGCCGGCGAGAGGGAACGCCTTCTCAGCTGGCAGCAGCGGGCCCGGGCGGACCTCGACTCAAGGCAGTCAAGGCTTGAGGCCATGAGTGCTCTGCTTAGCACCCAGAAGAAGGCCATTAGCCGCTTGGAGTTAGAGGCCCAGCGGGTTCGTGCCACCTACTGCGAGGCTCTGGCCAAAGCTGAAGCCAAAGCCAAGGAGTGTTCCACCGCCGCGGAGGAGTTGCAGCTGCAGGTAGCCCGTCGGGAGCACGCCATCGCTGATCGGGAACGCGCTGCTGCGGCCGAGGAGGAGAAGACCACCGCTCGGCTGAGGGCCAAGGTGGAGGAGCTAAGGGCTCGGACTGAGGAGCTGGAGCTCCGTGAGTCGGCTGTCGCCGCGAGGGAGGAGCAGTCTTCCAAGGAGCTTCAGGCGGCGATGGATCGCGAGCTAGCGGCTCGCCAAGAGGTAGAGAGGCTCCAGTCCTTGCGGACTGCCGAGGCCCAGGCGGTCTGGTGCTTCATTGCTAAGGCGGGATCCGCCTTAGCTCCTCTTGGTTTTAGCCCTGTGCAGGTGGAGACCCCAGCACGGCCGGTGTCCGAAGCGGCCCCAGCCCTTGAGTCTCTCGGCGACGAGCTAGGTCGGCTCGAATCAGTGATCGCCGACGAGCTGGAAGCGGAAGGTCGGGGCCTTGCGAAGGAGGTTGCGATGCACGTTATGTCGTGCTTCGTTAGCCGAGACCCTTCCTTTTCTCTGGGGCCGGTCCGTTTAGGACCCATCGCCGACCAGGAGGAAGCTGCCAGGGCCGAAGTCGAGGACTTAGCTGCCCTCGTGGCCTCTAGGTTTCATCGGGAGTCCGGGGACCCCTAGGCATCTGCCCTTGTGTCCACAAGGCCCTGTACTTCCTTTTTTATTTTTGTTGAGTCTGTAGCCCAGCTCGTGGAGCCTTTGTATGGACAGACTCCTGTTTCTTTCTGTGTCTGCATGCCCTAGTCTTCTTCTTGGCCTTTCCTGACCGAGCCCTTAGATCCGCAAGGACTCGGAGGCCTTGACCAATCTCGAAGCTCTGCATAGACACCTTGTCCGGGTCCCCACTGTATACTAAGGGTTCCGGAGGTCTCCAGGACCCGCCTCACGAGATCGGAGGGGGGGTCCGAGCCTGTTGGTCACGTGGCGGGCCCGGAGCTCCCGCCTGAGAGGAGGTCCGGACTTGCAGGGCACGTGGAGGCCCCGGGCCTCTCCCCGCAGAGGGGGGAGGTCCGACTTCTGTAGACCACGCGGCGGTCCCGGAGCTCCCCTCAAAGAGGTGGGAGGTCCGGCCCCGCTGGACACGTGGGGCCTTCGGACCTCGCCCCTGTGAGGGCTAGCCCTTTGATCTTACCTTGGGGTTTTTGGCCTACCGCGATCCCATAGCGGCCCCCTTGTAGGTGCGTTCTATTGGGTGGATGCGCCTACCATACTCCTGCGGGGAGCTGAGGCTGAGAAGTCCTGCACACAAGTAAGGAAAAAGTAATTCTCCTTGGGGGCTCCCCCCTCTATTCCTTAGTCGTATCTGCAGCAATTTCCGACTAAAGATGAAAATGAGAAGAGGGAGTTGAACGCATAGTGAGCACGCGTTAGTAGGGTAATCATAAAAATTTAATAAGTAAATTAAATGAGTACCAAAGAAGAGCAACGTAGGGTAGGTTTCTTTTCATATAAATTTCCATACGGGGGAAGGCGGGCCGCATATGTAGGCCACGACCCACCTCAAGGGAAGCAAGACTCTACGCGCTTGGGGTCGGAACCAGGCGAAGCTGAATGTAGTCCTGGACCGTCCCCTGAGGCTTAGTTGCTCCAAGCCCTGTTCAAGGACTTTTATGGAAATTACTACAAAAAGAAGGGCCTGCCCTATTGTTGCTCTAGGGGTAGAACTTACAGCGGTGTTCCGTGTTCCGAAGGTTCGGGAGCGGGTCCCTGTCTTCGGTTCTGGGGAATGGTCCCAGGCCCGGGATGTCCAGCCCCAGTACGGCAAATGGCCATGCGGGCTGGATCATCTGTACCATCCAAGCCGGTGTATGGATCTGCTTGGCGTGGAATAGGCACGCCTAGCAGCTCTCGACCAGCTCGACGGCATCCTGGAGTGTTGCCGGCTAGTAGAAGCCATGCCGAAAGGCTTTACCGACAAGCGTGCGTGAGGAAGAATGACTCCCACATTCGCCTCCATGGATCTCAGCGAACAAGTCGCAGCCTGCCCCTGGGTTATGCACCGCAATAGGATGTGGTTGGCGCCACGTCGGTAGAGATCCCCCTCTACCGTCCTGTGTCTCTTAGCCATACGCGCAATCCGTTCAGCGGATACACGTTCATCAGGGAGGATATTGTCTTTCAAGTAGTCCCGGACCTCCGTGATCCATGCATCGGGTCTGACTTGAGCATCTGGATCTTGAGCGCTGGGTTGCACGGAGTCCCCAGTGACGCTTTTGATCCTTGGTGGCGCTCATGGCCGCCGGGACCGCCAGCTTCGAGGTGCTTGTCTAGCCCCCTTCGCCCGGCTCGGCGGGCCGGGCTGTGGGTCGCGGCAACGTCCTCTCGAGGCCCCCTTCAGGCACAGTGGCTCCGGTGGCAGTGGGGGCCCTCGTTGAAAGGTTGTCAGCTGCGGCCTTGCTAGCGCGCGGTACGTGGTGCAGGTCCAAGGCGAGGGGGTCTGTCTCCACCTTCTTGGTTGATAACCAGACTGGGGATTGCCCTGAGCCAACGACTAGCGAGAAGGATGAGCACTCCATACTTTGCTATGTTGTTGGCTGCCTTGGAATTGAAACGCGCCACATACCCAGACTGCTCCCCCGATGGCGTGAGGAACAGTACGCTAGCATCGGCCCCCTGCTTTCGCGAGGAGCCGTCGACGAACATCATTCGATAAGGCCTGGTGAAGGTCAGGGCTCAGGGTCCTGTTTCATCATCTTCGTGGCCCCCTGAGCGTGCGTCTACTTCAGCCACAAGTGAACTAATGCTCTGTTAATGTCTGTATGACGGGAAAGGGAACCTAGATCAAACTACAGTAGCTCCGCCGCCCATTTGGCGGCATCGCCCGCCGCGTGGAGCTGTAGGGGATAGCTTTTAGCCTGGGGAGATCGCCGGGTGCCCGACACTCGGGGGTCCTCAGGCTGCTTTGGACCTTGCGGGAAGCTCCGCTGACGTCCCGGGAGCTCCTGCTGGTCCTCCGGGAGGTTGTGTCGGGGATCCGAGGTCTGGTCTTCTGGTGCTTGCTTCTTGGTAGCGAAACAGGTTACTGTGGTATGGGGTTAAAGCCATTGCGCGAAGACCAGAAATTCGCGGGACCCCTAGCTATGCCGAGTCGGTTTACGCCAGGATTAGCAGGTAAAGGGCGCCCTTCAATTACTTCAGACACAGGGGTCTGATGGGAGCCCTAGCAAGCATTTGGGAAGCGCAGCATATCACAGCCTGGTATCGAGTCTACTATTTGCTCTATCATAGGAAGAGAAAATAGGTCTTTAGGGCATGCCTTATTGAGACTGGTGTAGTGGATGCGCTTCCGGAGCTTCTCGCTGGCCTTCGGGATAATAACACGGTTTGCCAAGCGCCAGGAGCGGCGGACTCTCCGTCTCGTCGGACGGCTGGATGTCGGGAAAGACCTTTAAGTAGTGCTCCATCACCTCCCTAGGGATCTCTGGCCTCGGTGATGGCTGTCATGCAGCACATCGACCTCATGCTGGAGGGGGGCAACGAGCGCGCCTTCCTATATGCTACCCAGGCCCCCGGCTACCCGGGTGGTCTGGGTGGCATCGGCGCTGATTCGGACGAGCCTTGTGGGGACGTCGTCCTCATCAAGGGGTTGCACGCGGGGTGCGGTGGTAGAGGCACGGTGGCGTGCACTTAGGTGGAGCTGGTTTGGTTCTGTACTGCTGAGGGCTGGCGCTCTAGTTGCTGTAAGCGCCTGAAGCCTTTCCAAGGCTAATACCGCGGCAGCACGGTCTCCACAAACCTTGAGGACGCCTGTTGGTGTAGGCATCTTCAAGACAAGGTAGCCGTAGTGGGCTACTGCCATGAATCGGTACAGGGCTGGCCTACCGATTATGGCATTGAAGGGGAGGTCAATCTCGGCCACGTCGAACAGAATGTACTCTGTCCGGTAGCTGTCCGGTGCCCCAAAGGTCACCGGGAGGCTGATGTGGCCGTAGGGAACGACCTGTCCCGGCCCTACCCCTGAGAACGGGCTTGATGGGGCGAGCTTGGCCATTGGAATCTGCAGCTTCTGGAAGGCTGCGTGACTGATGAGGTTCAGTCCAGCCCCACCATCCACCAAAACGTGGTACATCTTCACGTTGGCGATGGTAAGGGCCACCACGAGCGGCAGTTGGCCGGCCCCAGCCATGTTCCTGGGGCAGTCGGTGTCATCGAAGCTGATGGGGGTTCCCATCCACCTGAGGTGCGGTACTGCACCTGGGAGGGGAGCCACCGACGCTACCGCTCGGCGCAAGGCCTTAGCCATGCTTCGGGACAGGGGGTCAGAGGACCCGCCGAAGATGTCACAGGGCATCTTCCAGTGCTCGTCGTCACTGGAGCTGGAGCTCCCATGATTGCGCACTGCCTTTACGGCGCGTTGGAGCTCCTGGAACTCCACCTAGTGGCCGTCACCGTCTCGGGCCTCGACCTTCTGCTTGCCCTCCCTTTGACTATAGGGTGGGGCATCAGTTAGGGGCTGCTTCCCCTTCCGGAAGCGCTCCGTGAGCTTCTGGATTTCCCAGCATCTGGAGGAATTCCGCCGGGTTGATGCTGCCGTCGTACTTCTCAGGCAAGAGCGGCCGAAACTTGCGCGGCCATTTTGTGAAGCGAAGGCGGGGCACGAGGGCCGCACACCCTGCTTCTGTCGCCAAGGTTCTGATGCCGCGAACGCTTGGTTCGCGCTGAGCACCGCATGCCCCGGCCGCCATACGCAGGACATACGACTGTGGCATATTGAGTAGCAGCGCTCTTCGCTGCGGCTAGCGCACCCTCACTAGGTACACCCAGCGCTACTGAAAACCTGACGCTGGTCGGAGCCTGCATTGCCGGGGTCAGCGCTGCCAGAGCCGGTTGCTGGCTCCCAGTGCAGGTATCGGTGCCGCGAACGCTTGGTTCTCCGCTGGCACAGTGTGCCCCGGTATGGGCAAGGCCGCTCCATAGACCGGGACGCCGTTTGCAGGGCATATGGTTGTGGCATATGCTGCGCGACGTATGCCTGGGGCAGAGCTCGCGTAGCGAAGATCTGCCCTTCAGGCTGGGTCGAGGCCGACGTCATGTTGTCGCCAGCCTCTTGAGTGCGACGCCTTTCTTGACGTCGCTCGAGGAACACTCGGACATCTTGGCCTAAGTGGCACCGTTCCAGCTCTGTCCTCAGGTCCGTCGACGGAAGCTTGGTGGAGCTGGAACCCCCCCCCCCCCCCCCCCCCCCCCGTCTGGCCGTCAACCGTTAGCGCGCGCGTCAGCGACACAGCCGGTTGGTCGGAGCGTCGTCCCCGCCGAAGTCAATGGTTTGCGGCGGCGACGACAAGACGGTCTACCTCGCGAATCCACTGCTGGGTCGCTGCCTGAGGCGCATCCCCAGCAGGCGGATTGCGCAGTAGCGCCCTTGCTGCGGCTAGCGCACCCCCACCGGGTACGCCCGGCGCTACTGAAGGCCTGACGCTGGATGGAGCCTGCATTGCCGGGGTCGGCGCTGCCAGAGCCGGTTGCTGGCTCCCAGCTTGCCCTGTCACACTCCGTCCTGAGTGTGTCATCATGTACTCTCCCCTGGTCACGGTTTGCCGCGGGCGCAGGGGGGAAGAGTTTGCCGCTGAAGGAAGCTCGATCATCTTCGTCGGCGGAAACTCGTCGCGCTAGGGGAAAAGCCCCCTTCCTGGCGCGCCAAATGTCGAAGTGTTCGGTCGACACTTCCCCCGGGCCTGCACTGGGCAGCCCGCGGAGGTTCTTTTTTCGGCGGGGCTAGTCTCCTAGCGGAAAGCTTGCGCGGATGGACGAGTTAGCGAGAGCTTGACACGGCGAGTTTTACGTGGTTCAGGCCGCCGGAGCGTAAAACCCTAAGTCCACGGCGAGCTATGGAGCTCGCTGTATTGCTTGCTGCTCAGGGCCGGTGGCCTGAGCTCGGGGGTGAGTTACAGCTTGAGAGTGTATGGCTAGCGTATGAGTTGCAAAGTGCGAACCCTTGCTATCGACGCCTACCCGAGCCTTTTATAGTCCAAGACTCGGGTGGCTTAAAAGGGGAGCCGGGACCCGACAGGTGGTCCCGGGAAGATTGTCTATTATCTACCGTATCTGTAGTTACGCCGGTAGTTGCCTCTGGTCGAAGGCTTCTGAGTCTTCATCTTGCCGCCCTGCCCGTGCCGCATGCTAGTCGTAGTGGTTGATGACGGCGCAGGCGGCATGGGATGTCTTGTCGCGGCGTTTATTAGCTGGCAGGTTCTGACACCGCGCGCCAGTCTGTGATGCGACTGGGCGCAACGGCACCTGACAGACGCGTGCTCCGCGTTTCCGCGTCTTGGGAAGACGCGGGCCTTGAATACCTTGTACGGGCAAGGTGTGGGGCGCCTTTACACCCGCTGCCTACCGCTCGGGGGCAGGCAGCACCGTTCTTCTGGCCACGTGGCGGGTCCGGAGCCCTTCTCTGAGGCGAGAAGAGTCCGGCCTGCGGGGCACGTGGAGCCTCCGGACCTCTCCCCGTGGAGGGGGAGGTCCAGCTTCTGTATGCCACGTGGCGGGCCCGGAGCTCTCCTCTGCGGAGAGGGAGGTCCGGCCCCGCTGGACGCGTTGCGTCTTCGGACCTCTCTCCCGCGGAGGGGGAGGTCCGGCTTCTGTATGTCACATGGCGGGCCCGGAGCTCTCCTCTGAGGAGAGGGAGTTCCGGCCCCGCCGGACGCGTGGCGCCTTCGGAGCTCTCCCTGCGGAGAAGGGCGAGTACCTTAGGCATTTTACCCTGTGCGCGGGGGTACCCCATATCTCAGGTACCGACACACGGAGTCCCCAGTGACTCTTACGATCCTTTGGCGGCATCCAGGGCCGCCGGGACTGCCTAGCTTCGTGGCACTGGTTCAGCCCCCTTCGCCCGGCTCGGCGGGCCGGGCTGTGGACTGCAGCAACGTCCTCTCGAAGACTCCTTCGTGCACGGGGGCTCCGATGGAGGTCTTCATTGAGAAGTTGTCAGCTGCGGCCGTGCCAGCGCGCGGTTCATGGTGCAGGTCCAATGCGAGGAATTCTTTCTCCAACATCCACACGTGAAGCAGATAAGCAGCTAGCTGTGGGTCATTGCAAGGGCATTCACCCTTAACTTGCTTGATAACTAGCTGGGAGTCGCCCTGTGCCAACAACTGGCGAGCGCCCAAAGACAGGACTGTCTTTTAGGCCAAAGATGAGTGCTTCATACTCTGCCAAGTTGTTGGTTGCCTTGGAATTGAAACGCACCATGTACCCAGACTGCTCCCCCGATGGCATGAGAAGCAGTACGCCGGCACCGGCCCCCTGCTTTCACGAGGAGCCGTCGAAGAAGAGCGTCCAGTGAGGCCCAGTGAAGACCGGAGCTCGGTACTTTGGTTCACCATCTTCGCGGCCCCCTGGGTCAGCCTTCGTTCGCGTCCACTCAGCCACGAAGTCAGCCAGTGCTTGGCTCTTGGCTGTCTGACGTGGTCGGGAGCTCAGCTTGAACTCCGCCGTCTTCGGGCTGTCTTCCGGCTTCAGAAGCTAGCAGTGAGTGCCAGCTCCGCCCACCGGCTGCTCTGGCGCACTTGTCCGCCAGGCTGAAGTGCTCAGAGGCATCGCAGACCTCTTTGGTCGCAAGCTTCTCAAGCATCTTCTCGTCTCGGACACTGTCGAAGTGCCACCACCATAGAAGCACTTTGAATATGCGGGATGGTGTTGCGTACCTGGGAGAACCGCTGGATGAAGGAGCACAGTGACTCCCCAGGTTGTTACTTGATGGATTTGAGGTCAAGCTCCATGCCGGGACGGTTGTAGGAGCTGCCGAAGTTGGCGATGAACTGCCGGCAGAGCTCTCCCTAGGAAGTCATGGAACCCCGAGGGAGGTTCATGAGCCAAGACCGGGTCGGGCCGGTCAAGGCGACGGGGAAGTAGTTGGCCATGACGGCCTCATCCCCTCCTGCGGCAAGTACGGCGGTGGAGTAGATCTGAAGGAACTCCGCCGGGTTGACGCTGCTGTCGAACTTTTCGGGCAGGTGCGGCCAAAACCGGAGCCTGGTGTAGCTGGAATCTGCCGTGTGTTCACCAACCATTGGCGTGCGCATCAGCGACACAGCCGGTTGGCCGAAGCGTTGTCCCCACCGAAGTCGAGGGTTTGCGGCGGCGACGACGAAACGGTCTACCTCGCGAATCCGCTGCTGGGTCGCTGCCTGAGGCACGTCCCCAGCAGGCGGATTGAGTAGCAGCGCTCTTGCTGCGGCTAGCGCACCCCCGCCGGGTACGCCCAGCGCTACTGAAGACCTGACGCTGGTCGGAGCCTGCATTGCCGGGGTCGGTGCTGCCAGAGCCGGTTGCTGGCTCCCAGTGCAGGTATTGGTGCCGCGAACGCTTGGTTCGTCGCTGGCACAGTGTGCCCCGGTATGGGCAAGGCTGCTCCATAGACCGGGGATGCCATTTGCGGGGCATATGGTTGTGGCATATGCTGCGCGGCGTATGCCTGGGGCAGAGCTCGCGTGGCGAAGATCTGCCCTTCAGGCTGGGTCGAGGCCGACGTCATACTGTCGCCAGCCTCTTAGTTGCGACGCCTTTCTCGACGTCGCTCGAAGAACACTCGGGCATCTTGGCCCAAGTGGCATCGCTCCGGCTCTGCCCCCAGGTCCGTCGACGGAAGCCTGGTGGAGCCAGAGTCCGCCGGCTGCTCGCCAACCATTGGCGTGCACGTCAGCGGCACGGCCGGTTGGCCGGAGCGTCGTCCCCGCCGAAGTCGAGGGTTTGCGGCGGCGACGACGAGACGGTCTATCTCTCGAATCCACTGCTGGGTCGCTGCCTGAGGCGCATCCCCAGCAGGCAGATTGCGCAGTAGCGCTCTTGCTGCGGCTGGCGCACCCCCGCCGGGTACACCCAGCGCTACTGAAGACCTGACGCTGGTTGGAGCCTGCATTGCCGGGGTCGGCGCTGCCAGAGCCGGTTGCTGGCTCCCAGTGCAGGTACTGGTGTCGCGAACGCTTGGTTGCGCCTGACACAGTGTACCCCGGTATGGGCAAGGTTGCGCCATAGGCCGGGGACGCCGCTTGCAGAGCACATGGTTGTGGCTTATGCTGTGCGGCGTACGCCTGGGGCAGAGCTCACGTAGCGAAGGTCTGCCCTCCAGGCTGGGTCGAGGCCGACGTCATGTTGTCGCCAGCCTCTTGAGTGCGACGCCTTTCTCGACATCGCTCGAGGAACACTCGGGCATCTTGGCCCAAGTGGCACGGTTCCAGCTCTGTCCTCAGGTCCGTCGACGGAAGCTTGGTGGAGCTGGAACCCGCCGTCTGCCCATCAACCGTTGGTGTGCGCGTCAGCGATACAGCCGGTTGGACGGAGCGTCGTCCCTGCCGAAGTCAATGGTTTGCGGCGGCGACGACAAGACGGTCTACCTCGCGAATCCACTGCTGGGTCGCTGCCTGAGGCGCGTCCCCAGCAGGCGGATTGTGCAGTAGCGCCCTTGCTGCGGCTAGCGCACCCCCACCGGGTACGCCCGGCGCTACTGAAGGCCTGACGCTGGATGGAGCCTGCATTGCCGGGGTCGGCGCTGCCAGAGCCGGTTGCTGGCTCCCAGCTTGCCCTGACACACTCCGTCCTGAGTGTGTCATCATGTACTCTCCCCTGGTCACGGTTTACCGCGGGCGCAGGGGGGGGGGGAGAGTTTGCCGCTGAAGGAAGCTTGGTCATCTTCGTCGGCGGAAACTCGTCGCGCTAGGAGAAAAGCCCCCTACCTGGCGCGCCAAATGTCGATGTGTTCGGTCGACACTTCCCCCGGGCCTGCACTGGGCAGCCCGCGGAGGTTCTTTTTTCGGTGGAGCTAGTTCCTAGCGGAGAGCTTGCGCAGATGGAACGAGTTAGTAAGAGCTTGACACGGCGAGTTTTACGTGGTTCAGGCCGTCGGAGCGTAAAACCCTACGTCCACGGCGAACTATGGAGCTCGCTGTATTGCTTGCTGCTCAGGGCCGGGGGCCTGAGCTTGGGGGTGAGTTACAGCTTGAGAGTGTATGGCTAGCGTATGAGTTGCAAAATGCGAACCCTTGCTATCGACGCCTACCCGAGCCTTTTATAGTCCAAGGCTCGGGCAGCTTACAAGGGGGGCCGGGACCCGACAGGTGGTCCCGGGAAGATTGTCTATCATCTACCGTATCTGCAGTTATGCCAGTAGTTGCCTCTGGTCGAAGGCTTCTGAGTCTTCATCTTGCCGCCCTGCCCATGCCGCATGCTAGTCGTAGTGGTTGATGACAGCGCAGGCGGCATGGGACGTCTTGTCGCGGTGTTTATTGGCTGGCAGGTTCTGACGCCGCGCGCCAGTCTATGATGCGACTGGGCGCAATGGCACCTGACAGACGCGTGCTCCGCGTCTCCGCGTCTCGGGAAGACGCGGGCCTTGAATACCTTGTACGGGCAAGGTATGGGGGTGTTTTTACGCCCGCTGCCTATCTCTCGGGGCAGGCAGCGTCGTTCTGCTGCCACGTGGCGGGTCCGGAGCCCTTCTCAGAGGGGAGAAGGGTCAGTCCCGCGGGGCACGTGGAGCCTCCGGACCTCTCCCCACGGAGGGAGAGGCTCGGCTTCTGTTGGCCACGTGGCGGGCCCGGAGCCCTCCTCTGAGGAGAGGGAGGTCCGGCCCCGCTGGACATGCGGCGCCTTCGGACCTCTCTCCCGCGGAGGGGGAGGTCCGGCTTCTGTATGCCACGTGGTGGGCCCGGAGCTCTCCTCTGAGGAGAGGGAGGTCCGGCCCCGCCGGACGCGTGGCGCCTTCGGAGCTCTCCCTGCGGAGAAGGGCGAGATCCTTAGGCATTTTCCCCTGTGCGCGGGGGTACCCCATATCGAGGGTACCGACAGTGGTGTTTATTGGCTGGCAGGTTCTGACACCGCGCGCCAGTCTGTGATGCGACTGGGCGCAACGGCACCTGACAGAAGCGTGCTCCGCGTCTCCGCGTCTTGGGAAGACGCGGGCCTTGAATACCTTGTACGGGCAAGGTATGGGGCGTCTTTACGCCCGCTGCCTATCGCTCGGGGCAGGCAGCGTCGTTCTGCTGCTACGTGGCGGGCCCGGAGCCCTTCTCAGAGGAGAGAAGGGTCAGTCCACGGGGCACGTGGAGCCTCCGGACCTCTCCCCGCGGAGGGAGAGGCTTGGCTTCTGTTGGCCACGTGGCGGGCCCGGAGCTCTCCTCTGAGGAGAGGGAGGTCCGGCCCCGCTGGACACGCGGCGCCTTCGGACCTCTCTCCCACGGAGGGGGAGGTCCGGCTTCTGTATGCCACGTGGCGGGCCCGGAGCTCTCCTCTGAGGAGAGGGAGGTCTGGCCCCGCCGGACGCGTGGTGCCTTCGGAGCTCTCCCTGCGGAGAAGGGCGAGTTCCTTAGGCATTTTACCCTGTGCGCGGGGGTACCCCATATCTCAGGTACCGACAGGAACTTTAGTGCGCGACGTGCCGGGGGCTCGGGGCCCCCTGGCCATCGGCAGGTACCTCAAACGTGACCGTCTCAGGCAGGATAGCAAATGCCGACTAGAGGTGAGAATGGGAAAAGGGGGCTGAGTGTATGGTGAACATACCCAGGAAGTGCGGTCATAAAAATTAATACGTAATTTGAATGAGCACAAGGGAAGAGCAAAGTAGGACAGGTTCTTTTCCTATAAATTTCCATAGGAGGAAGGCAGCCTAAACATAGAGGCAGCGACCCGCCCCATTAAAAAGGGAAGCAAGACTTTACGCGCTTAGGGTCGGAACCAAGCCAAGCTGAACGTAGTCCTGGACCGTCCCCTGAGACTTAGCTGCTCCGAGTGCTGTTTCTGGACTCTATGGGATCTATTAAAAAGAAGAGACTGTCGTACTATTGCTCTAAGGGTAGAACTTACGGAGGTGTTCGATGTTCCAGGGGTTCGGGAGCGGATCCCCATCCTTGGTGGAAAGGCGTACGCACCCGGGGCGGCACACTTCCGTGACTCGCAAGGGGCCTTCCCAGCTGGGGGAGAGTTTGTGGGTCCCTTCGCGAGAAAGTATGCGCCGCAACACCAGGTCGCCTTCCTGCAGCTCCCGGACACGCACAGACCTTTGGCGGTAGCACCGGAGCGCTTGTCTGTATCGTGCGTTGCGGAGTGCTGCATGTAATCGAGCCTCGTCGATGAGGTCGATGTCTTCACGCCGGATGTCGTCCTGCGCGGCTTCGTCGTAAGCTCGGACATGGTGAGACTTCATGGTGATCTCTGGGGGAAGCACAGCCTCGGTTCCGTACACCATGAAGAAGGGTGTCTCTCCGGTGGCCCGGCTCTGGGATGTCCGGTTAGCCCATAGTATGTGTCGAAGTGTTCGGTCGACACTTCCCCCGGGCCTGCACTGGGCAGCCCACGGAGGTTCTTTTTTCGGTGGGGCTAGTCACTTGCGGAGAGCTTGAGCGTATGGACGAGTTAGTAAGAGCTTGACACGACGAGTTTTACGTGGTTCAGGCCGCCGGAGCGTAAAACCCTACGTCCACGGCGAGCTAGGGAGCTCGCTGTATTGCTTGCTGCTCAGAACCGGAGTCCTGAGCTTGGGGATGACTGATGTCTAGCGTATGAGTTGCGAGAGTGCGAACCCTTGCTAACGTTGCCTACCCGAGCCTTTTATAGTACAAGGCTCGGGTGGCTTACAAGGGGGGCCCGGGGCCCGACAGGTGGTCCCGGGGAGATTGACTGTTATCTACCATATCTGCAGTTATGCCGGTAGTTGTCTCTGGCGAAGGCTTCTGAGTCTTCGTCTTGCAGCCCTGCCCATGCCGCATGCTAGTCATAGTGGTTGATGACGGCGGGGGCGGCATGGGATGTCTTGTCGCTGCGTTTATTGGCTGGCAGGCTCTGACACCGCGCGCCAGTCTGTGATGCGACTGGGCGCAACGGCACCTGACAGAGGCGTGCTCTGCGTCTCCGCGTCTTGGGAATACGCGGGCCTTGAATACCTTGTACGGGCAAGGTATGGGGCGTCTTTACGCCCGCCGCCTACCGCTCGGGGGTAGGCAGCGCTCTTCTGCTAGACACGTGGCGGGCCTGGAGCCCTCCTTAGAGGGGAGGGGATCCGGCCCTGCAGGACACGTGGAGCCTTCGGACCTCTCCCCGCGGAGGGGGAGGTCCGGCTTCTGTCGGCCACGTGGCAAGCCTGGAGCTCTCCTCTGAGGAGAGGGAGGTCCGGCCTTGCTGGACACGTGGCGCCTTCGGACCTCTCTCCCGCGGAGGGGGAGGTCCGGCTTCTGTATGCCACATGGCGGGCCCGGAGCTTTCCTCTGAGGAGAGGGAGGTCCGGCCCCGCCGGACGCGTGGCGCCTTCGGAGCTCTCCCTGCGGAGACGGGCGAGTTCCTTAGGCATTTTCCCCTGTGCGCGGGGGTACCCCATATCGCGGGTACCGACAGTGGCCCCCGGGCCCATCTTGGGGGAGATAGCAAGCCCGAGGTGGGACCTCCGTCTCTTCTGATCCGCGCACTTTCTCTAAGTCCCGCATTGACCGCTGCCGGAGTACGAACAGCTGTGGAATCGTGGGAGCGTGCGCCCACTTGATGGTTGCTTTTACTGCGGCGGTTCCCAAGACTGCCACTTCTGCACGTTGCGGCGCTTTCTTCGGGAACCGCCGGAGTGCCTTGCCGGCTCGTCTTCTTGGGAGGCTGACTCCTTGACCCACCACTTCAGTTGGGCGGCTTGGGTCCACCTGTCATCGGCGCTCGGTCTTGGAGCCGAAGCGGTTGCCGATGCGGCGTATTCGAAGAGTTTTGAATCGCTTGAATTGTACCTAGAAGGTGCGAAAGGAGACCGCAACGTGGGCAGGCTCCCCTTATAAGGCTTCCAGCACTTGCACCTTCCTTGAGTCTCTGCGGCCTTGTCTTCTTCCATGGCTTCTAACCCGCCTTTGGGGGGGAATCGCTCTCGATTTCCTCCGGCGACGGCGCCTGCACTAAGTCTGGGACCCAGGGAGCCTGCATGCCTTGCCTCTGGAGGTGGCGCCTCCAAGAGGTCTCAGGTTTGTCCTTCCGACGGGACTCTTCCTAGGCGACGGCAGGCTGAAAGTTCCCTGGCGTTGCGTCCCTTCTTAGATGGCGGAGTCTTCAAAGAAACTGCTGATACGCCGAGGAGGCTTCAGGCGGAGGAGTCTCCAGGGAAGCTGCTGAAGCACCAAGGAGGACCCCAGGCGGCAGAGTCTCCAAGAAGACCGCTGAAGCAGCAGAGGGGGCTTCAGGAGCACCCTTGATGACACCGGCTTTTGCGCTGGTGATGAGGGAAATCTCCAAGGAAACCACTGAAGCAGCGGAGGGGGCTTCAGGAGCATCCTTGATGATACCGGCCCTCGCGCTGGTGATGGCCGAGGTGATTCCTGCGCTCGGGTCACGGAGTGGGAGAACGCCGCCAGGGCTGAAGCCTGATGGCGTAGCCGCTCTTGCAACTTCTAGGCTCTGGTCGTGCCAGGGGGACCCTGGGGCTTGTTTCTTTCTTTTTTTATCGAGTCTGTGGTCCAGCTCATGGAGCCATGGAGCCATGAATACATGAACTCTTATGACCCTTCGTGCCTGCGATGTTTTCCGTCTTCTTCTTGGTTTTGCCTGGCCGAGCCCTTAGCTCCGCAAGGTGCTCAGAGGCCTTCACCAATCTCGACGTTCTGCTCCGGCACTTTCCCCGGGTCCTCCACCTCATGAGGATATGGAGGCCCGGATCTGCCGGCCACGTGGCGGGCCCGGAGCTCTTCTCTGAGGAGAGGGAGGTCCAGCCCCGCAGGACACGTGGGGCCTTCGGACCCCTCCCCTCAGAGAGGGGGGGGGGTCTGGTCCCGCTGGACACGCGGATCCTTCGGTCTTGCCTTGGAGTCCCGGTCTTGCGTGATCCCGTAGTGGCCCCCTGGTAGGGGCGTCCCATTGGTCGGGTGCTCCTACCATACTCCTGTAGGGGTTTGAGGCCGAGAGGTCCTGCACACAAGTAATGGAAATGTAATTCTCCTTGGGGGCTCCCCCTCCTTTATCTCATAGTCTTATTTGGCTCACAATCCCTAACCATATGCACGGTGCTTGGGGACTGTAGTGCGCGAAGTGCCGGTGGCTCGGGCCCCCTTCGACTATCGGCAGGTACCTCCAACGCAACCGTCTCTGGTAGGGCAGCAAATGCCGACTAGGGGTGAGAATGAGAAGAGGGAGCTGAGCGCATGGCGGCCATGCACCTGGAAGTGTAGTCATAAAAAATATAGTACATAATTTAAATGAGTACAAGGAAAGAGCAAAGTAGAACAGGTTTCTTTTCGTATAATTTTCCACAGGAGGAAGGCAGGCTAAACATGGAGGCCACGACCCACCCCATTAAGAAGGGAAGCAAGACTCTACGCACTTGGAGTCGGAACCAGGCAAAGCTGAACGTAGTCCTGTACCGTCCCCTGGGGCTTAGCTGCTCCGAGCGCTGTTCCTGGACTCTACGGAATTCATTACGAAAAGAAGAGTCTGTCCTATTGTCGAAGTGTTCGGTCGACACTTCCCACGGGCCTGCACTGGGCAGCCCGCGGAGGTTCTTTTTTCGGCGGGGCTAGTCTCCTAGCGGAAAGCTTGCGCAGATGGACGAGTTAGGGAGAGCTTGACACGGCGAGTTTTACGTGGTTCAGGCCGCCGGAGCGTAAAACCCTACGTCCACGGCGAGCTATGGAACTCGCTGTATTGCTTGCTGCTCAGGGCCGGGGGTCTGAGCTTGGGGGTGAGTTACAGCTTGAGAGTGTATGGCTAGCGTATGAGTTACAAAATGCGAACCCTTGCTATCGACGCCTACCCGAGCCTTTTATAGTCCAAGACTCGGGGGGCTTACAAGGGGAGACGGGACCCAACAGGTGGTCCCGGGAAGATTGTCTATTATCTACTGTATCTGTAGTTACGCCGGTAGTTGCCCATGCCGCATGCTAGTCGTAGTGGTTGATGATGGCGCAGGCGGCATGGGATGTCTTGTCGCGGCGTTTATTAGCTGGCAGGTTCTGACACCGCGCGCCAGTCTGTGATGCGACTGGGCGCAACGGCACCTGACAGACGCGTGCTCCACGTTTTCGCGTCTTGGGAAGACGCGGGCCTTGAATACCTTGTACGGGCAAGGTGTGGGGCGCCTTTACGCCCGCTGCCTACCGCTCGGGGGCGGGCAGCACCATTCTTCTGTCCACGTGGCGGGTCCGGAGCCCTTCTCTGAGGAGAGAAGGGTCCGTCCTGCGGGGCACGTGGAGCCTCCGGACCTCTCCCCGCGGAGGGGGAGGTCCAGCTTCTGTACGCCATGTGGCGGGCCCGGAGCTCTCCTCTAAGGAGAGGGAGGTCCGGCCCCGCCGGACGCGTGGCGCCTTCGGACCTCTCTCCCGCGGAGGGGGAGGTCCGGCTTCTGTATGCCACATGGCGGGCCCGGAGCTCTCCTCTGAGGAGAGGGAGGTCCGGCCCCGCCGGACGCGTGGCGCCTTCGGAGCTCTTCCTGCGGAGAAGGGCGAGTACCTTAGGCATTTTACCCTGTGCGCGGGGGTACCCCATATCTCAGGTACCGACAGTGGCCCCCGGGCCCATCTCGGGGGAGATAGCGAGCCCGAGGTGGGACCTCCGTCTCTTCCGATCCGCGCACTTTCTCTAAGTCCCGAATTCGACCGCTGCCGGAGCACGAACGGCCACAGGATCGTGAGAGCATGCGCTCACTTGAGATTGCTTTTACTGCGGAGACGGGAACCCCGGCCATGTTGGACACGCAGGGCTTTCGGAGCACTCCCAGCGCGGGGGGAGGTCCGGTTTCCGCCTGCCACGTGGCGAGCCCGGAGCCCTCCTCAAGGGAGGAGAGAGTCCCGGGCCTGCTGGACACGTGGGGCCCCTGGGTCCCGCCCCATCTTGTCCTGGGTCGAAGTAGTTGGTAGCTCCTTTCCCCCTACTTCATGCAGTCCCCATTGCCGCAACCTGGAAGTCCTGCACAGAGGTAGAGGAAACGTAATTCTCCTTGGGGGCTCCCCCTCCCTTATCTCATAGTCTTATTTGACTTACAGCCCCAACCATATGCTTGGTGCTTGGGGACTTGTAGAGAGGGGGAGCTGAGCACATGGCAACCATGTACTGCAAGGGTGATAAAAAAAACTCAATTCACAATTTAAATGAGTACAAGGAAAGAGCAAAGTAGGGCAGATTTCTTTTCGTACAACCTTCCATAGGAGGAAGGCAGGCTAAACATGGAGGCCACGACCCATCCCATTAAGAGGGGAAGCAAGACTCTACGCGCTTGGAGTCGGAACCAGGCAAAGCTGAACGTAGTCCTGGACCGTCCCCTGGGGTTTAGCTGCTCCGAGCGCTGCTCCTGGACTCTATGGAGTTCATTACGAAAAGAAAGTACTGTCCTATTTTTGCTCTTAGGGGTAGAACTTACGGAGGTGTTCTATGTTCCAAGGGTTCGGGAGCAGGTCCCCATCCTCGGTGGAAAGGCGCACACACCCGGGGCGGCATACTTTCACGACTCGGAAGGGGCCTTCCCAACTAGGGGAGAGTTTTTGGGCCCCTTCACGAGAAAGTATGTGCCGCAACACCAGGTCACCTTCCTGCAGCTCCCGGGCACGCACAGACCTCTGATGGTAGCGCCGAAGCGCCTGTCTGTACCGCGCGTTACAGAGTGCCGCATGTAATCGGACCTCGTCGACGAGGTCAATTTCTCCACGCCGGAGGTTGTCCTGCGTGGTTTCGTCGTAAGCCCGGACACGGTGAGACTTCATGGTGATTTCTGGGGGAAGTACAGCTTCAGCCCCGTACACCATGAAGAAGGGTGTCTCCCCAGTGGCCCGGCTCTGGGATGTCCGGTTAGCCCATAGTGTGCTCGGAAGCTCATCTACCCAATTGGCACCATGTTTCTTCAGGCTGGCGAAGGTGCGAGTCTTGAGGCCCCGGAGAATCTCCGCATTGGCCCTCTCAACTTGCCCATTGCTCCTCGGGTGGGCGACAGAGGCATAGCATACCTGAATGCCAAGGTCCTTGCAGTAGTCTTGGAATGCTGCGCTGGTGAACTGGGTCCCATTGTCGGTGATGATCCTGTTTGGGACCCCGAACCGGCAGACAATAGACTTGATGAATTTTACTGCGGATTGTTTATTGATGGTGACAACTGGTGTAGCTTCCGGCCACTTGGTGAACTTGTCGATAGCGACATAGAGGTACCGGAACCCCCCGACGGTTCTGGGAAATGGTCCCAGGATGTCCAGCCCCCACACGGCAAACGGCCACGAGGGCGGGATCATCTGTACCGCCTGAGCCGGTGTATGGATCTGCTTGGCGTGGAACTGGCACGCCTTGCAGCTCTCGACCAGCCTGACAGCATCCTGGAGTGCTGTCGGCCAGTAGAAGCCATGCCGGAAGGCTTTACCGACAAGCGTGCGTGAGGAAGAATGACTTCCACATTCGCCTCCATGGATCTCAGCGAGCAAGTCGCAGCCTTCCCCCTGGGTTATACACCGCAATAGGATGTGGTTGGTGCCACGCCGGTAGAGATCCCCCTCTACCAGCGCGTACCTCTTAGCCATACGCACAATCCGTTCAGCGGTTGCATGTTCATCAGGGAGGATGTTGTCCTTCAAGTAGTCCCGGATCTCCGTGATCCATGAATCGGGTCTGACTTGAGCTTCTGGATCTTGAGTGCTGGGTTGCACGGAGTCCCCAGTGATGCTTACGATCCTTGGCGGCATCCATGGCTGCAGGGCGCCGGGACCGCCAGCTTCGAGGTGCTGGTCAAGCCCCCTTCGCCCGGCTCGGCGGGCCGGGCTGTGGGCCGCAGCAACATCCTCTCGAACACTCCTTCGGGCACGGGAGCTCTGGTGGAAGCCTTCGTTGAAAGCTCGTCAGCTGCGGCATTGCCAGCACGCGGTACATGGCGCAGGTCCAAGGCGAGGAAGTCTTTCTCCAACATCTGCACGTGAAGCAGATATGCAGCTAGCTGTGGGTCATTGCAGGAGCATTCGCCCTTGACTTGCTTGATGACCAGCTGGGAGTCGCCCTGTGCCAACAACTGGCGAGCGCCTAAGGACAGGGCTGTCTGTAGGCCAAAGATGAGTGCTTCATACTCTGCCATGTTGTTGGTTGCCTTGAAATTGAGACGCACCATGTACACAAACTGTTCCCCCGATGGCATGAGGAGCAGTACGCCGGCACCGGCCCCCTGCTTTCGCGAGGAGCCGTCGAAGAAAAGCGTCCAGTGGGGCTCGATGAAGACCAGAGCTTGGTGCCCTGGTTCACCGTCTTCGTGTCCCCCTGGGTCAGCCTTCGTTGGTGTCCACTCTGCCACAAAGTCGGCCAGTTCTTGGCTTTTGACTGCATGGCGAGGAAGGAAGTCCAGCTCGAACTCCGCCAGCTCTGCCGCCCATTTAGCAACATTGCCAGTTGCATGGGGGCTGTGAAGAATCGTCTTCAGTGGATAGGAGGTGACTACCGAGACCCGGTGGGCCTGGAAGTAATGACGGAGCTTCCTGGAGGCCACGTGCACCGCATACAGCAGCTTGTGGACTTCTAGGTACCTTGTCTTGGCATCATGAATTACTTTGCTGATGTAGTAGACATGCCTCTGGATGGTTCGAACCCTCTCTCTTAGGTCTGGGAGGTCTTCATCCATTGGCCCTGGCCCGCTGGAGGTGAGTGGACCCACGGGGGCCTCCGGGAGTTGGAACCCGGAGGCCCTTAAGCTATCTTGGCTCTCCGGGGGGCCCCGCTGGTTCTCCGGGAGCGCCAGGGAGAGTTCCGGAGGGTCTTGAGGGATCTTCGGGAGGTCCCGTTGGCCCCCAGGGGGTCCCACAGGACCCCCGGGGGTTTATCTTGGGGGTCCGGGAGACCACCCTGGACATCCGGGAGGCTGACCTGGACCTCCGGGAGGTTGCCTTGGAGGTCCGAGAGACTGTCTCGGTCCTGCGGAGCCTCCTGGCGTCTGTCTTCTGCTGCCGGAGCAGGTCGTGAAGGTGAGAGGTCCGGCCGCTCTGCGACGAGGACCATACTCACCACTTCGGTTGTTGCCGCGATGTAGAGCAACAGGTGCTCTCCGGGCTCTGGGGCTACCATGATAGGCAGGGTCGTCAGGAGCCGCTTCAACTCCTGGAAGGCCTCTTCTGCTTCGTCAGTACAGGCAAATGGACCAGACTTGTGCAGGAGTTTAAAGAAAGGGAGTGCCCGCTCTGCTAGCCTCGGTATAAAGCGACTCAGCGTGGCTAGGCATCCCGTGAGTTTCTGGACATCTTTGACGCGGGCAGGAGGCCGCATCAAGTCGATGGCCTTGATCTTCTCTGGGTTAGCCTCAATCCCCCGGTGCGAGACCAGAAATCCTAAGAGCTTCCCAGAGGACACACCGAACACACATTTGTCGGGGTTCAGCTTGGTGCGTGTAGAGCGCAATTTGTCAAAAACTAAGGCTAGGTTATCTAACAAAGATGAACCCTGCTTGACCTTGACAACGATGTCATCGACGTACACCTCAACTAAGTCTCTTATTAACTCCCCAAAGGTTTTGTGCATCGCTCGCACAAAGGTGGGGAGAGCATTCTTTAGGCCGTGAGGCATAGACACATAACAATAAAGGCCATCTACTGTGATGAAGAAGGTGTGCTCTTCATCCTCCCTAGACATGGGATCTGATGGAAACCCGAGTAGGCGTCTAGGAAGCACAGCATATCACAGCCTGATGTTGAGTCTACTATTTGATCTATTCTAGGGAGAGGGAATGGATCTTTGGGACATGCCTTATTGAGACTGGTGTAGTCGATGCACATCCGGAGCTTCCCGCCGGCCTTCGGGACAACGACGGGGTTCGCCAACCACCGGGGGTGGTGGACTTCCCGTATGAAGCCAGCGTCCAGCAGCTTCTTAATTTCTTCACGAATGAAGTTTTGCCGCTTGATGGACTGCTTTCGGGGCTTCTGTTGAACTGGCCGGGCGTCGGGAAAGACTTTTAAGTGGTGCTCGATCACCTCCCTGGGGATCCTTGGCATCTGTGACGGCTGCCATGCAAACACGTCAACGTTGTGCCAGAGGAAGGTGACGAGCGCGCCTTCCTATTTGCTATCCAGGCCCCCGGCTACCCGGATGGTCTGGGTGGCTTCGGCGCCGACTTGGATGACCTTTAAGGGGACGCCGCCCTCGTCGAGGGGTTGCACCCGGGGTGCTGTGGCGGAGGCACGGTGGCGTGCGCTCGGGTGGAGCTGGTCCGGCTCTGCAGTGCCAGGGGCTGGTGCCCCAGCTGTTGCGAGCGCTTGGAGTTTCTCTAAGGCCGACACTGCAGCAGTGCGGTCTCCACGAATCCTGAGGACGCCCGTTGGTGTAGGCATCTTTAGGATGAGGTAGCCGTAGTGGGCTACTGCCATGAATCGGTACAGGGCTGGCCTGCCGATTATGGCGTTGAAGGGGAGGTCGATCTCCGCTACGTCGAACAGAATGTATTCTGTCCGATAACTGTCCGGAGCTCCGAAGGTCACCGGGAGGCTGATGTTGCCGTAGGGAACGACCTGTCCCGGCCCTACCCCTGAGAACGGGCTCGACGGGGTGAGCTTGGCCATCGGGATCTGCAGCTTCTGGAAAGCTGCACGGCTGATGAGGTTCAGCCCAGCTCCACCTTCTACCAAAACGTGGTACATCCTCACGTTGGCGATGGTCGGAGCTACCAAGAGCGGTAGTTGGCCGGCCCCAGCCATGTTCCTGGGGCAGTCGGTGGCGTCAAAGCTGATGGGGGTTCCCATCCACTTGAGGTGCGGTGCGGCACTTGGGAGTGGAGCCACCGACACTACCGCTCGGTGCAGAGTCTTGACTGCGCTTCAAGACGAGGGGTCGGCGGACCCGCCGTATATGACGTAGAGCTTCTTTCGACGCTCATCGTCGCTGGAGCTGGAGTCCTCATGGTTGCGTACCGCCTTCACGGCGCGCTGAGGCTCCTGGAACTCCACTTGGTGGTCGGCGCTGTTCGGGACGTCGACCTTCTGCTTGCCCTCCCTTGGACGGAAGGGTGGGGCGTCAGTCCGCTGCTGCTTCCCTTTGCAGAAGCGCTCTGCGAGCTTCCGGATCTCTCGGCACTCGGCACTAGTGTGGCGACAGCTGCCGTGCACGGGGCACATCTTGTCTTGATCACCTTCTGGGATTGGTGACCTTCGCTGCCTCTTGTCGGGGCGCGGCCCCCGAGCCCCACTAAGTGCCGCTGCTGCAGCGACTGGAGCTGCGGTCGGTGATTCTATCTTGCCTCTGCCTCGGTTCTTGGCCTTCTTGCTGCCTCCATAGGGAGTAGGACCAGATCCGGGCTGTCCTCCTGACTCGGAGGACGGCAGTGAGTGCCAGTTTCCCCCTTCGGCTGCTCTGGCGCACTTGTCTGCCAGGCTGAAGAGCTCGGAGACATCGCGGACCTCTCTGGTCGCGAGCTTCTCGAGCATCTTCTTGTCCCGGACGCCTTGCCGGAACGCCACCACCACAGAAGCATTTTGGATGTGTGGGATGGTGTTCCGCACCTGGGAGAACCGCTGGATGAAGGAGCGCAGCGACTCCCCCGGTTGCTGCTGGATGGCATGGAGGTCGAGCTCCGTGCCAGGCCGGGTGTAGGAACTGCCGAAGTTGGCGATGAACTGCCGGCAGAGCTCTCCCCAGGAAGTTATGGAACCCTGGGGGAGGTTCATGAGCCAAGACCGAGCTGGACCGGTCAAGGCGACAGGGAAGTAATTGGCCATGACGGCTGTCGGTACCTCGATATGGGGTACCCCTGCGCACAGGGTAAAATGCCTAAGGTACTCGACCGCTCCGCAGGGAGAGCTCCGAAGGCGCCACGCGTCCGGCGGGGCCGAACCTCCCTCTCCTCAGAGGAGAGCTCCGGGCCCGCCACGTGGCATACAGAAGCCGGACCTCCCCCTCCGCGGGAGAGAGGTCCGAAGACGCCACGCGTCCAGAGGGGCCGGACCTCCCTCTCCGCAGAGGAGAGCTCCGGGCCCGCCACGTGGCATACAGAAGCTGGACCTCCCCCTCCGTGGGGAGAGGTCCGGAGGCTCCACGTGCCCCGCAGGCCGGACCCCTCTCTCCTCAGAGAAGGGCTCCGGACCCGCCACGTGGCCAGAAGAACGGTGCTGCCTGCCTCCGAGCGGTAGGCAGCGGGCGTAAAGGTGCCCCACACCTTGCCCCTACAAGGTATTCAAGGCCCGCGTCTTCCCAAGACGCGGAAACGCAGAGCACGCGTCTGTCAGGTGCCGTTGCGCCCAGTCGCATCACAGACTGGCGCGCGGTGTCAGAACCTGTCAGCCAATAAACGCCGTGACAAGACATCCCATGCCGCCTGCGCCATCATCAACCACTACGACTAGCATGCGGCATGGGCAGGGCGGCAAGTTGAAGACTCAGAAGCCTTCGTCCAGAGGCAACTACCGGCATAACTGCAGATACGGTAGATAATAGACAATCTTCCTGGGACCACCTGTCGGTTCCCGGCTCCCCTTGTAAGCCGCCCGGGTCTTGGACTATAAAAGGCTCGGGTAGGCATCGATAGCAAGGGTCGGACTCTAGCCATCCGCACCCCTGGGTTCGCATTTTGCAACTCATACGCTAGCCATACACTCTCAAGCTGTAACTCACCCCCAAGCTCAGGCCCCCGGCCCTGAGCAGCAAGCAATACAGCGAGCTCCATAGCTCGCCGTGGACGTAGGGTTTTACGCTCCGGCGGCCTGAACCACGTAAAACTCTCCGTGTCAAGCTCTCACTAGCTTGTCCATCTGCGCAAGCTCTCCGCTAGGAACTAGCCCCTCCGAAAAAAGAACCTCCGCGGGCTGCCCTGTGCAGGCCCGGGGGAACTGTCGACCGAACACTTCGACATTTGGCGCGCCAGATAGGGGGCTTTTCCCCTAGCGTGACGAGTTTCCGCCGACGAAGATGACCAAGCTTCCTTCAGCGGCAAAGTCTCCCCCTTCGTGTTCGCGGCAAACCGTGACCAGGGGAGAGTACATGATGACACACTCAGGACGGAGTGTGTCAGGGCAAGCTGGGAGCCAGCAACCGGCTCTGGCAGCGCCGACCCCGGCAATGCAGGCTCCATCCAGCGTCAGGCCTTCAGTAGCGCCGGGCGTACCCGGTGGGGGTGCGCTAGCCGCAGCAAGGGCGCTACTGCACAATCCGCCTGCTGGGGACGCGCCTCAGGCAGCGACCCAGCAGTGGATTCGCGAGGTAGACCGTCTTGTCCTCGCCGTCGCAAACCATTGACTTCGGCGGGGACGACGCTCCGACCAACCGGCTGTGTCGCTGACGCGCACGCCAACGGTTGACGGGCAGACGGCGGGTTCCAGCTCCACCAAGCTTCTGTCGACGGACCTGAGGACAGAGCTGGAACGGTGCCACTTGGGACAAGATGCCCGAGTGTTCCTCGAGCGACGTCAAGAAAGGCGTCGCACTCAAGAGGCTGGCGACAACATGACGTCGGCCTTGACCCAGCCTGGAGGGCAGACCTTCGCTATGTGAGCTCTGCCGCAGGCGTACGCCGCACAGCATAAACCGCAACCATGTGCTCTGCAAGCGGCGTCCCCGGCCTATGGCGCAACCTTGCCCATACCGGGGTACACTGTGTCAGGCGCAACCAAGCGTTCGCGACACCAGTACCTGCACTGGAAGCCAGCAACCGGCTCTGGCAGCGCCGACCCCGGCAATGCAGGCTCCAACCAGCGTCAGGTCTTCAGTAGCGCTGGGCGTACCCGGCGGGGGTGCGCCAGCCGCAGCAAGAGCGCTACTGTGCAATCTGCCTGCTGGGGACGCGCCTCAGGCAGCGACCCAGCAGTGGATTCGAGAGATAGACCATCTCGTCGTCGCCGCCGCAAACCATCGACTTCGGCGGGGATGACGCTCCGGCCAACCAGCCGTGCCGCTGACGCGCACGCCAATGGTTGGCGAGCAGACGGCGGACTCCAGCTCCACCAGGCTTCCGTCGACGGACCTGGGGGCAGAGCTGGAGCGATGTCACTTGGGCCAAGATGCCCGAGTGTTCTTCGAGCGACGTCAGGAAAGGCGTCGCAACTAAGAGGCTGGCGACAGTATGACGTCGGCCTCGACCCAGCCTGAAGGGCAGATCTTCGCCACGCGAGCTCTGCCCCAGGCATACGCCGTGCAGCATATGCCACAACCATATGCCCCGCAAATGGCGTCCCCGGTCTATGGAGCAGCCTTGCCCACACCGGGGCACACTGTGCCAGCGGCGAACCAAACGTTCGGGGCACCGATACCTGCACTGGGAGCCAGCAACCGGCTCTGGCAGCGCCGACCCCGGCAATGCAGGCTCCAACCAGCGTCAGGTCTTCAGTAGCGCTGCTACTCAATCCGCCTGCTGGGGACGTGCCTCAGGCAGCGACCCAGCAGCGGATTCGCGAGGTAGACCGTTTCGTCGTCGCCGCCGCAAACCCTTGACTTCGGCGGGGACAACGCTCCGGCCATCCGGCCGTGTCGCTGATGCGCACGCCAATGGTTGGTGAGCACACGGCAGATTCCAGCTACACCAGGCTCCGGTTTTGGCCGCACCTGCCCGAAAAGTTCGACAGCAGCATCAACCCGGCAGAGTTCCTTCAGGTCTACTCCACCGCCGTACTTGCCGCAGGAGGGGATGAGGCCGTCATGGCCAACTATTTCCCCGACGCCTTGACCGGCCCGACCCGGTCTTGGCTCATGAACCTCCCTCGGGGTTCCATAACTTCCTGGGGAGGGCTCCGCCGGCAGTTCATCGCCAACTTCGGCAGCTCCTACAACCGTCCCGGCACGGAGCTTGACCTCCAAGCCATCAAGTAACAACCTGGGGAGTCGCTGCGCTCCTTCATCCAGCGGTTCTCCCAGGTACGCAACACCATCCCGCGTATTCAAAGTCCTTCTATGGTGGTGGCACTTCGACAGTGTCCGAGACGAGAAGATGCTTGAGAAGCTCGCGACCAAAGAGGTCTGCGACGCCTCTGAGCACTTCAGCCTGGCGGACAAGTGCGCCAGAGCAGCCGGTGGGCGGAGCTGGCACTCACTGCCAGCTTCCGAAGCCGGAAGACAGCCCGAAGACGGCGGAGTTCAAGCTGAGCTCCCGACCATGTCAGACAGCCAAGAGCCAAGCACTGGCTGACTTCGTGGCTGAGTGGACGCCAACGAAGGCTGACCCAGGGGGCCGCAAAGACGGTGAACCAAAGTACCGAGCTCCGGTCTTCACCGGGCCTCACTGGACGCTCTTCTTCGACGGCTCCTCGTGAAAGCAGGGGGCCGGTGCCGGCGTACTGCTTCTCATGCCATCGGGGGAGCAGTCTGGGTACATGATGTTGGAGAAAGAATTCCTCGCCTTGGACCTGCGCCATGAACCGCGCGCTGGCACGGTCGCAGCTGACAACTTCTCAATGAAGACCTCCATCGGAGCCCCCGTGCACGAAGGAGTCTTCGAGAGGACGTTGCTGTGGTCCACAGCCCGGCCCGCCGAGCCGGGCGAAGGGGGCTGAACCAGTGCCACGAAGCTAGGCAGTCCCGGCGGCCCTGGATGCCGCCAAAGGATCGTAAGAGTCGCTGAGGACTCCGTGCAACCCAGCGCTCGAGATCCAGAAGCTCAAGTAGTCCCGATGCATGGACCACGGAGGTCCGGGACTCCTTGAAGGACATCCTTCCTGATGAACGTGCATCCGCTGAACGGGTGGTGCGGACGGCTAAGTGCTACGCGCTGGTATCTTTACTGGCGTGGCACCTCGACATCCTATTGCGGTGCATAACCCAGGAGGAAGGCTGCGACTAGCTCGCAGTAGTCCAAGGAGGCGAGTGTAGGGAACGCTCATCGTCCCGCGCGTTGGTCAGATAAGCCACCCGGCATGGCTCCTACTGACCGAGAGCCACCTGGACGCCGTCAAACTGGTTAGGGATGCAATGCGTGCCAAGTCCACGCCAAGCAGACCCACACAACCGGTGCAGACGCGCACTCAGAGCCGTCGGGGGATACCGGCTCCTCCATGTCGAGGGCCAGCCGGACTTCCCAGGGCCGGGTCACAGGAACTACCCTTCCACATGGTATGCAGGGCCGAAGCCATGCTTCCCCCTGATATAGCCATGGGGGTCCCCCCGTGTCCGGCGTACGACGAAGCCACGCATGACCCGCTCTGCATGAAGACAGGCGCTCCGACGCCACACCAGTAAGTTCACCATGGTTACTTAGGTGTTTATTTAAATTACACATTAATTTATATGAACACCTCCCCACGCTCTAGACAGTGTGCATCCATTGTACACTCGGTTCCTCTTTCCTGCTCTCATGCATAGTCAATATTTGCCGTCCTGCCGAAGGCGGTAGTGCTTGGGGTACCTGCCAGAGGCCCGGTGGCCTTTTGGATCTCCCTCTATAAGGGTACTGCACCGCCAGTTGGTCTCCTCCGAGAAAAGACCTACGCTAGAACGGGGGGTCAGGAGCCTTGCTTTGCCCGGTCTTGCACCAAAAGCATGCGCACTCTGCCTTCCGGTGCTACGGTCTGAGTACCAGGGGGCCGGGCGGTTACACCCTGACTGGGGCTGGGGCCAGACCTCCGGGACCAAGCGCACTGGATTACCCAAGCCCTGTATTCCGGCCTGGGACAGTAAGCCAAATGAGACTAAGGGATAGGAAAGGGGGGACCACTGAGCAGTTCCGGACCTCCGCCCCCACAGCTGGGCCGAGCTCCGAGGCCAGCCCTCGCCCTCCTTTCAGAGGCAAGCGCTGATGCCGGACCTCACGCCCTTCGCTGGCCTGAGCTCCGATGACTTCCGGACTCCGCCTCCACAGCCAGGTCGAGCTCCGAGGCCAGCTCTCGCCCTTCTTTCAGAGGCGAGCGCTGATGCCGGACCTCACGGCCTTCGCAGGCCTGAGCTCCAATGACTTCCGGACTCCGCCTCCACAGCCAGGCCGAGCTCCGAGGCCAGCTCTCGCCCTTCTTTCAGAGGCGAGCGCTGATGCCGGACCTCACGCCCTTCGCAGGCCTGAGCTCCGATGACTTCCGGACTCCGCCTCCACAGCCAGGCCGAGCTCCGAGGCCAGCCCTCGCCCTCCTTTCAGAGGCGAGCGCTGATGCCGGACCTCACGCCCTTCGCTGGCCTGAGCTCCGATGACTTCTGGACCTCCGCCCCCACAGCTGGGCCGAGCTCCGATGTCAGGCTTCACCCTCTCCTAAGAGGCTGAGCATCGAAGCCGTCAAGACCCTGCCAGCACAGGGAGTACTCAAGACAAGAAAGTGCGCGGATCAGAAGAGACGAAGGTCCCACCTCGGGCTCGCTATCTCCCCCGAGATGGGCCCGGGGGCCACTGTCGGTACCCTCGATATGGGGTACCCCCGCGCACAGGGTAAAATGCCTAAGGTACTCGACCGCTCCGCAGGGAGAGCTCCGAAGGCGCCACGCGTCCGGCAGGGCCGGACCTCCCTCTCCTCAGAGGAGAGCTCCGGGCCCGCCACGTGGCATACAGAAGCTGGACCTCCCCCTCCGCGGGAGAGAGGTCCGAAGACGCCACGCGTCCAGCGGGGCCGGACCTCCCTCTCCGCAGAGAAGAGCTCCGGGCCCGCCACGTGGCATACAGAAGCTGGACCTCCCCCTCCGCGGGGAGAGGTCCGGAGGCTCCACGTGCCCCGCAGGCCGGACCCCTCTCTCCTCAGAGAAGGGCTCCGGACCCGCCACGTGGCCAGAAGAACGGTGCTGCCTGCCTCCGAGCGGTAGGCAGCGGGCGTAAAGGCGCCCCACACCTTGCCCGTACAAGGTATTCAAGGCCCGCGTCTTCCCAAGACGCGGAAACGCGGAGCACGCGTCTGTCAGATGCCGTTGCGCCCAGTCGTATCATAGACTGGCGCGCGGTGTCAGAACCTATCAGCCAATAAACGCCGCGACAAGACATCCCATGCCGCCTGCGCCGTCATCAACCACTACGACTAGCATGCGGCATGGGCAGGGCGGCAAGTTGAAGACTCAGAAGCCTACGTCCAGAGGCAACTACCGGCATAACTACAGATACGGTAGATAATAGACAATCTTCCCGGGACCACCTGTCGGGTCCCAGCTCCCCTTGTAAGCCGCCCGGGTCTTGGACTATAAAAGGCTCGGGTAGGCGTCGATAGCAAGGGTCAGACTCTAGCCATCCGCACCCCTGGGTTCGCATTTTGCAACTCATACGCTAGCCATACACTCTCAAGGTGTAACTCACCCCCAAGCTCAGGCCCCCGGCCCTGAGCAGCAAGCAATACAGCGAGCTCCATAGCTCGCCGTGGACGTAGAGTTTTACGCTCCGGCGGCCTGAACCACGTAAAACTCTCCGTGTCAAGCTCTCACTAACTCGTCCATCTGCGCAAGCTCTCCGCTAGGAACTAGCCCCTCCGAAAAAAGAACCTCCGCGGGCTTCCCTGTGCAGGCCCGGGGGAAGTGTCGACCGAACACTTCGACAACGGCTTCATTCCCTCCTGCGGCAAGTACGGCGGTGGAGTAGATCTGGAGGAACTCCGCCGGGTTGACGCGGCCGTCGTACTTCTCGGGCAGGTGCGGCCGAAACTTGCGCGGCCACCTCGCGAAGCGAAGGTGGGGCGCGAGGGCCGCACATCCTGCTCCTGTTGCCGCAGGTATTGGTGCCGCGAACGCTTGGTTCGCACCTGGCACAGTGTACCCCGGTATGGGCAAGGCTGCGCCATAGGCCGGGGGCGCCGTTTGCAGGACATATGACTGTGGCATATTCTGCGCGGCGTAAGCCTGCGGCAGAGATCGCGTGGCGAAAGTCTGCTCTTCAGGCTGGGTCGAGGCCGACGTCACGCTGTCGCCAGTCTCTTGGTTGCGACGCCTTTCTCGGCGTTGCTCGAGGTATACCCGGGCATCTTGGCCCAAGTGACACCGTTCCAGCTCTGTCCCCAGATCCGTCGACTGAAGCCTGGTGGAGCTGGAATCTGCCGTCTGCTCACCAACCATTGGCGTGCGCATCAGCGACACAGCTGGTTGGCCGGAGCGTCGTCCCCGCCGAAGTCGAGGGTTCACGGCGGCAATGACGAGATGGTCTACCTCGCGAATCCACTGTTGGGTCGCCGCCTGAGGCGCGTCCCCAGCAGGCGGATTGTGCAGTAGCGCTCTTGCTGCAGCTAGCGCACCCCCACCGGGTACGCCCAGCGCTACTGAAGACATGACGCTGGTTGGAGCCTGCATTGCCGGGGTCGGCGCTGCCAGAGCCGGCTGCTGGCTCCCAGCTTGCACCGACACACTCCGTCCTGAGTGTGTCGACATGTACTCCCCCCTGGTCGCGGTTCGCCACGAACGCGGGGGAGGAGAGTTTGCCGCTGAAGGAAGTTTGGTCATTTTCGTCGGCGGAAACTCGTCGCGCAAGTGAAAGCCCCCTACCTGGCGCGCCAAATGTCGAAGTGTTCGGTCGACACTTCCCCCGGGCCTGCACTGGGCAGCCCGCGGAGGTTCTTTTTTCGGTGGGCTAGTCACTTGCGGAGAGCTTGAGCGTATGGACGAGTTAGTAAGAGCTTGACACGGCGAGTTTTACGTGGTTCAGGCCGCCGGAGCGTAAAACCCTACGTCCACGGTGAGCTAGGGAGCTCGCTGTATTGCTTGCTGCTCAGAACCGGAGTCCTGAGCTTGGGGATGACTGATGTCTAGCGTATGAGTTGCGAGAGTGCGAACACTTGCTAACGTTGCCTACCCGAGCCTTTTATAGTCCAAGGCTCGGGTGGCTTACAAGGGGGGCCCGGGACCCGACAGGTGGTCCCGGGGAGATTGACTGTTATCTACCATATCTGCAGTTATGCCGGTAGTTGTCTCTGGTGAAGGCTTCTGAGTCTTCGTCTTGCAGCCCTGCCCATGCCGCATGCTAGTCATAGTGGTTGATGACGGCGGGGGCGGCATGGGATGTCTTGTCGCTGCGTTTATTGGCTGGCAGGCTCTGACACCGCGCGCCATTCTGTGATGCGACTGGGCGCAACGGCAGCTGACAGAGGCATGCTCCGCGTCTCCGCGTCTTGGGAATATGCGGGCCTTGAATACCTTGTACGGGCAAGGTATGGGGCATCTTTACGCCCGCCGCCTACCGCTCAGGGGTAGGCAGCGCTCTTCTGCTAGACACGTGGCGGGCCCGGAGCCCTCCTTAGAGGGGAGGGGATCCGGCCCCGCAGGACACGTGGAGCCTTTGGACCTCTCCCCGCGGAGGGGGAGGTCCGGCTTCTGTCGGCCACGTGGCAAGCCCGGAGCTCTCCTCTGAGGAGAGAGAGGTCCGGCCTTGCTGGACACGTGGCGCCTTCGGACCTCTCTCCCGCGGAGGGGGAGGTACGGCTTCTGTATGCCACGTGGCGAGCCCGGAGCTTTCCTCTGAGGAGAGGGAGGTCAGGCCCCGCCGGACGCGTGGTGCCTTCGGAGCTCTCCCTGCGGAGAAGGGCGAGTTCCTTAGGCATTTTCCCCTGTGTGCGGGGGTACCCCATATCGCGGGTACCGACAGTATGCTTGGAAGCTCATCCACCCACTTGGCGCCAAGTTTCTTCAAGCCATCATAGGTGCGGGTCTTGAGGCCCCAAAGAATCTCGGCGTTGGCCCTCTCGACCTGTCTATTGCTCTTTGGGTGAGCAACGGAGGCATAACACACCTGGATACCGAGGTCTTCGCAGTATTCTTGGAACGCTGCGCTGGTGAACTGGGTCCCGTTGTCGGTGATGATTCTGTTCGGGACCCCAAACCGGCAGACGATCGACTTGATGAACTTTACTGTGGATTGCCTGTTGATGGTGACGACGGGTGTGGCTTCCGGCCACTTGGTGAACTTGTCGACGGCTACGTAGAGGTACCGGAATCCCCCGACGGCTCTGGGGAATGGTCCCAGGATGTCCAACCCCCATACGGCGAACGGCCATGAAGGTGGGATCATCTGTACCGCCTGAGCCGGTGTATGGATCTGCTTGGCGTGGAACTGGCACGCCTTGCAGCTCTCGACCAGCTTGACGGCATCCTGTAGTGCTGTCGGCCAGTAGAAGCCATGCCGGAAGGCTTTACCGACAAGCGTGCGTGAGGAAGAGTGACTCCCACATTCGCCTCCATGGATCTCAGCGAGCAAGTCGCAGCCTTCCCCCTGGGTTATGCACCGCAATAGGACGTGGTTGGCGCCACGCCGGTAGAGATCCCCTTCTACCAGCGCGTACCTCTTAGCCATGCGCACGATCCGTTCAACGGATACACGTTCATCAGGGAGGATGTTATCTTTCAAGTAGTCCCGGATCTCCGTAATCCATGCATCGAGTCTGGCTTGAGCTTCTGGATCTTGAGCGCTGGGTTGCACAGAGTCCCCAGTGACGCTTACGATCCTTGGCGGCGTCCATGGCTGCAGGGCCGCCGGGACCGCCAGCTTCGAGGTGCTGGTCCAGCCCCCTTCGCCCGGCTCGGCGGGCCAGGCTGTGGGCCGCAGCAACATCCCCTCGAAGACTCCTTCGGGCACAGGGGCTCCGGTAGAGGCCTTCGTTGAGAGGTCATCAGCTGCGGCATTGCCAGCGTGCGGTACGTGGCGCAGGTCCAAGGCGAGGAAGTCTTTCTCCAACATCTGCACGTGGAGCAGATAAGCAGCTAGCTGTGGGCCATTGCAGGAGAATTCACCCTTAACTTGCTTGATAACTAGTTGGGAGTCGCCCTGTGCCAACAACTGGCGAGCGCCCAGAGACAGGGCTGTCTTTAGGCCAAAGATGAGTGCTTCATACTCTGCCATGTTGTTAGTTGCCTTGAAATTGAGACGCACCGTGTACCCAAACTGCTCCCCCGATGGCATGAGAAGCAGTACGCCGGCACCAGCCCCCTGCTTTCGCGAGGAGCCATCGAAGAAGAGCGTCTAGTGAGGCCCGGTGAAGACCGGAGCTCGGTGCTTTGGTTCACCGTCTTCGTGGCCCCCTGGGTCAGCCTTCGTTGGCGTCCACTCAGCCACGAAGTCATCCACTGCTTGGCTCTTGACTGCATGGCGAGGAAGGAAGTCCAGCTCAAACTCCGCCAGCTCGCTGCCCATTTAGCGACATTGCCAGTCGCGTGGGGGCTGTGAAGGATCGCCTTCAACGGATAGGAGGTGACCACCGAGACCCGGTGGGCTTGAAAGTAGTGGCGGAGCTTCCTGGACGCCACGAGCACTGCATACAGCAGCTTGTGGACCTCCAGGTACCTAGTCTTGGCGTCATGGAGGACTTCGCTGATGTAGTAGACAGACCTCTGGATGGCCCGGACCCTCCCTCCCCAGCCAGAGATGTCTTCATCCATTGGCTCAGGCCTACCGGAGGTGGGTGGGTCCAGGGGGGCTCCCGGGAGTTGGACTCGAAGGCTCCTAAGCCGCCTTGGACTTCCGGGAGGTCTCGATGGTTTTCCGGGAGCTCCGGGAGGTCCCGTCGGATCTCCAGGAGGTCTCGTTGGGCCTGCGGGAGGTCCCCTCGGACCTCTGGGAGGTTGACATGGAAGTCCGGGGGTCCGTCTTGGACCTCCGGGAGGTTGTCTTGGAGGGTTGGGAGGCCGTCTTGGACCTCCGGGGTTTCCTGGTGCCTGTATTCTGCTACCGGAGCAGGCTGTGGTGACGAGAGGTCCGGCCGCTCTGCGACGAGGACCATACTCACCACTTCAGTTGTCGCCGCGATGTAGAGCAACAAATGCTCTTCGGGCTCGGGGGCTACCATGATGGGTAGGCTCGTCAGGAGTTGCTTCAACTCCTGAAAAGCTTCTTCTGCTTCGTCAGTCCAAGCAAATGGACCGGATTTGCGCAGGAGCTTAAAGAAGGGGAGCGCTCGCTCTGCTAGCCTCGGTATAAACCGACTCAGCGCAGCTAGGCATCCCATGAGTTTCTGGACTTCTTTGATGCGGGCGGGAGGCCGCATCAAGTCAATGGCCTTGATCTTCTCTGGGTTAGCCTCAATTCCTCGGTGTGAGACCAGGAACCCTAAGAGTTTTCCAGAGGATACGCCGAACACACACTTGTCGGGGTTCAGCTTGGTGCGCGTGGAGCGCAGTTTGTCAAAGACTAAGGTCTGGTTATCTAACAAGGATGAACTCTGCCTGACCTTGACAACGATGTCATCGACATACACCTCAACTAAGTCTCTTATTAACTCTCCAAAGGTTTTGTGCATTGCACGTACAAAGGTGGGAAGAGCATTCTTTAGGCCATAAGGCATAGAAGCATAACAATACAGGCCGTCTACTGTGATGAAGGAGGTGTGCTCTTCATCTTCTCTAGACATAGGGATCTGATGAAAACCCGAGTAGGCGTTTAGGAAGCACAGCATATCGCAGCCTGATGTCGAGTCTACTATTTGATCTATTGTAGGGAGAGGGAATGGATCTTTGGGACATGTCTTATTGAGACTGGTGTAGTTGATGCACATCCGGAGCTTCCCGCCGGCCTTTGGGACAACAACGGGGTTCGCCAACCACCGGGGGTGGTGGACTTCCCGGATAAAGCCAGCGTCCAGCAGCTTCTTGATTTCCGGATGAAGTTTTGACGCTCGATGGACTGCTTGCAAGGCTTCTGTTGGATTGGCCGGGCGTCGGAGAAGACCTTCAAGTGGTGCTCGATCACCTCCCTAGGGATCCCCGGCATCTGCGATGGCTGCCATGCAAACACGTCGACTTTGTGCCGGTGGAATGTGACGAGCGCGCCTTCCTATTTGCTATCCAGGCCCCCGGCTATCCGGGTGGTCTGGGTAGCATCGGCGCCGATTTGGACGACCTTCAGGGGGATGTCGCCCTCGTCAAGGGGTTGCACACGGGGTGCTGCGGTAGAGGCACGGTGGCGTGCACTCGGGTGAAGCCGGTCCTGTTCTGCACTGCCAGGGGCTGGTGCTCGAGCTGTCGCAAGCGCCTGGAGCTTTTCCAAGGCTGACACTGCAGCAGTGCGGTCTCCTCGGATCCTGAGGACGCCCGTTGGTGTGGGCATCTTCAAGACAAGGTAGCCGTAGTGGGCTACTGCCGTGAATCGGTATAGGGCTGGTCTGCCGATTATGGCGTTAAAGGGGAGGTCGATCTCCGCCACGTCGAACAGAATGTACTCTGTCCGATAGCTGTCCGGTGCCCCAAAGGTCACCGGAAGGCTGATGCTTCCGTAAGGTATGACTTGTCCCGGCCCTACCCCTGAGAACAGGCTCGATGGGGTGAGCTTGGCCATTGGGATCTGCAGCTTCTGGAAAGCTGCGCGGCTGATAAGGTTCGGCCCAGCCCCGCCATCTACCAGAACGTGGTACATCCTCACGTTGGCGATGGTGGGCGCTACCAAGAGCGGTAGTTGGCCGGCCCCAGCCATGTTCCTGGGGCAGTCGGTGGCATCAAAGCTGATGGGGGTTCCCATCCATTTAAGGTGCGGCGTGGCACTTGGGACAGGAGCCACCGACGCTACTGCTCGGCACAGAGTCTTAACCGCACTTCGGGACGAGAGATCAGCGGACCCGCCGTAGATGACGTAGAGCCTCTTTCGACGCTCGTCATCGCTGGAGATGAAGTCATCATGGTTGCGCACCGCCTTCGTGGTCGACATTGTCTGGGGCGTCGGCCTTCTGCTTGCCCTCCCTTTGACGGAAAGGTGGGGCATCAGTTCGCAGCTGCTTCCCTTTGGGGAAGCGCTCCGCGAGCTTCCGAATCTCTCGGCACTCGGCAGCAGTATGATGGCTGGTGCCATGCAGGGGGCATAGCTCGCCTTGGTCACCATCTGGAGCTGGTGACTGCCGCTGCCTTTTGTCGGGGCGCGGCCCTCGAGCTCCACTAGGTGCCGCTGCTGCGGCAACGGGAGCCGCGGCCAGTGGCTTCATCTTGCCACCGCCCCGGTTCATGATCCTCTTGCTACCTCCATAGGAAGCAGCGCCAGATCTGGGCTGTCCTCCTAACTCGGAGGCTGGCAGGGAGTGCCAGTTCCGCCCTTCTGCCGCCCTGGCGTATTTGTCCGCCAGGCTGAAGAGCTCTGAGACGTCACGAACCTCCCTGGTCGCGAGCTTCTCAAGCATCTTCTCGTCCCGGACACCTTGCCGGAACACCACCACCACAGAAGCACTTTGAATGTGCGGGATGGTGTTGCGTACCTGGGAGAACCGCTGGATGAAGGAGCACAGCGTCTCTCCAGGTTGTTGCTGGATGGCGTGGAGGTCGAGCTCCGTGCCAGGCCGGGTGTAGGAGCTGCCGAAGTTGGCGGTGAACTGCCGGCAGAGCTCTCCCCAGGAGGTTATGGAACCCTGGGGGAGGTTCAGGAGCCAAGACCGGCCTGGGCCGGTCAAGGCGACGGTGAAGTAGTTGGCCATGATGGCCTCGTCCCCTCCTGCAGCAAGGACGGCGGTGGAGTAGATCTGGAGAAACTCCGCCGGGTTGACGCTGCCGTCGTACTTCTCGGGCAGGTGCGGCCGAAACTTGCGCGGCCACCTCGCGAAGCGAAGGTGGGGCGCCAGGGCCGCACATCCTGCTCCTGTTGCCGCAGGCGTTGGTGCCGCGAACGCTTGGTTCGCTGCTGGCACAGTGTACCCCGGTATGGGCAAGGCTGCGCCATAGACCGGGGGCGCCGTTTGCGGGGCATATGGCTGTGGCATATGCTGCGCGGCGTATGCCTGTGGCAGAGATCGCGTGGCGAAAGTCTGCGCCTCAGGCAGTGTTGAGGCAGACGTCATGCTGTCACCGGCCTCTTGGTTGCGACGCCTTTCTCATCGTCGCTCGAGGAACACTCGGGCATCTTGGCCCAAGTGGCATCGTTCCAGCTCTGTCCTCAGGTCCGTCGATGGGAGCCTGGTGGAGATGGAATCTGCCGTTTGTCCGTCAATCATTGGCGTGCGCGTCAGCGACACAGCCGGTTGGCCGGAACGTCGTCCCCGCCGAAGTCGAGGGTTTGCGGCGGCGACAACGAGACGGTCAACCTCACGAATCCACTGCTGAGTCGCTGACCGAGGCGCGTCCCCAGCAGGCAGATTGCGCAGTAGCGCTCTTGCTGCAGCTAGCGCGCCCCCGTGGGGGACGCTCAGCGCTGCAGTGGATCTCACGCTCGCTGGAGCCTGTGTTGCCGAAGTCGGCTGCTGGCTTCCAGCTTGTGCCGACACACTCCGTCCAGAGTGTGTCGAAATGTAGTCCCCGCTAGTCACGGTCCGCTGTGAACGCGGGGGAGGAGAGCTTGCCGCTGAAGGAAGCTTGGTCATCTTCGCCGGCAAAAGCTCGTCGCGCAAGGGAAAAGCCTCCTACCTGGCGCGCCAAATGTCGAAGTGTGTGATCGACACTTCCCCCGGACCTGCTCTGGGCAGCCCGCGGAGGTTCTTTTTTGGAGGGGCTAGACGCTTGCGGAGAGCTTCAGTGTTAGGGACGAGTGAGGGAGAAGCTTGACACGGCGAGTTTTACGTGGTTCAGGTCGCTGGAGTGTAAAACCCTATGTCCACGGTGAGCAGAGGTGCTCGCTGTATTGGTTGCTGCTCAGAACCGGAGTCTTGAGCTTGAGGGTGAGTGAAGTCTAGAGTGCGAGTTCACAGAGTTTGAACCCTTGCTAACGTTGCCTACCCGAGCCTTTTATAGTCCAAGGCTCGAGCGACTTACAAGGTGGGCCCGGGACCTGACAGGTGGTCCCGGGGAGATTGTCTGCCGACTACCGTATCTGCAGTTATGCCGGTAGTTGTTTCTAGCGAAGACTTCCGAGTCTTCGTTCTGCCGCCCTGCCCATGCCGCAAGCTAGTCGTAGTGGTTGATGACGGCACGGGCGGCAGGGGATATCTTGTTACTGTGTTTATTGGCGGGCAGGCTCTGACACGGCGCGCCAGTCTGTGATGTGACTGGGCGCAACGGCACCTGGCAGAGGCGTGCTCCGCGTCTCCGTGTCTTGGTAAGGCACGGGCCTTGAATACCTTGTACGGGCAAGGCAGGCAGCGTCGTCCTGCTGGCCACGTGGCAGGCCCGGAGCTCTCCTCTGAGGAGAGGGAGGTCCGGCCCCGCTGGACACATGGCACCTTCGGAGCTCTCCCTGCGGAGAAGGGCGAGGTCCTTAGGCATTTTCCCCTGTGCGCGGGGTACCCCGTATTGAGGGTACCAACACTAAGGTTTCACCAGCAGGCTAGAATCTCCAATTCTCCCACCTACGGGCCCCCTCTTGTGCCATGCAGTTCCCAGGGCAGTCCTCACTCGACTCCTATTCCCAGTGCCTTCCGCGGTCCATAACAATCTAGTAACTTACCTAATTACTCAGCTAAGCCGCACCCATACTTGGCCTTGCGGTTGCACTGTTATCCTGGCATGGCTGGCATGAACCGTTCTTAGATCTACGGCAAGTAAACCACCATCTCATTCTACCTCATTCACAAACCCAGTCTTGCCTAGATCTCCCTCCGATTCACGTTCATTAACAATATCCGTTTCTCATTATTCATACGAGTGCAGTTAGCTAGACACATCTATTTCACTTCCCGTATCCAATGGACTCAGCGAAGCATAAAAGCAAAAACCATACCCGACTCATTAACTTTCCCAGTGACAAGGGTGGCTAACAAAACTAGTAAACTCCTATCAAAGGGTTTCCCATCAATTTGACTAAAGCACACACACCTTTTCGCAACAAAACAGTTTTCCAAAAACATGGGATCAATATGGTCAAGGAGCACTTGCCTTGTTCTTGCGTTTCCTGTTGCTCAAACTCTTGCTGTTGTAGTCTGTCGTAGGTAGCTCCCTGAGCTTGCCCTTTTATACGCGATCACGCACATACAAGATTCATAGCAACAAATCATCATGCACAAACTCTACTTAAAATGCAATGATGCATGTTGGTACCCTCGATACGGGGTACCCCCACGCACAGGGGAAAATGCCTAAGGACGTTGTTGCCCTTCTCCGCAGGGAGAGCTCTGAAGGCGCCATGTGTCCAGCGGGGCCAGACCTCCCTCTCCTCAGAGGAGAGCTCCGGACCCGCCACGTGGCCAATTGAGCCGGACCTCCCCCCACCGCGGGGTGATCTCCGGAGGCTCCACATGTCCTGCGGGGCCGGACCTCCCTCTCCTCAGAGGAGAGTTCCGGGCCAGCCACGTGGCCAGTAGAAGCCGGACCTCCCCCCTCCGTGGGGAGAGCTCTGAAGGCTCCACGTGTCCCGCGGGGCCGGACCTCCCTCTCCTCAGAGGAGAGCTCCGGGTCCGCCACGTGGCCAGCAGAGCAGCGCTGCCTGCCCCTGCGCGGTAGGCAGCAAGAGTAAAGACGCACCATACCTTGCCCGTACAAGGTATTCAAGACCCGCGCCTTCCCAAGGCGCGGAGACGCGGAGCACGCCTCTGTCAGGTGCCGTTAAGCCCAGTCACATTGCAGACTGGCGCGCCGTGTCAGAGTCTGCCCGCCAATAAACACAGCGACAAGACATCCCCTGCCATCATCAACCACTACGACTAGCTTGCGGCATGGACAGGGCGGGAGATCGAAGACTCGGAAGCCTTCGCCAGAGACAACTACCGGCGTAACTGCAGATACGGTAGATGGTAGACAATCTCCCCGGGACCACCTGTCTGGTCCCGGGCCCACGTTGTAAGCCGCTCGAGCCTTGGACTATAAAAGGCTCGGGTGGTAACGTTAGCAAGGGTTCGCCTCTTACGCACCCGCGCACTCTAGCCATTCGACATCTTACACCCTCAAGCTCAGGACTCCGGTTCTGAGCAGCAAGCAATACAGCGAGCAACTCTGCTCACCGTGGACGTAGGGTTTTACGCTCCGGTGGCCTGAACCACGTAAAAATCCCCGTGTCAAGCTTCTCCCTCAATCGTCCCTAATGCTGAAGCTCTCCGTGAGTGACTAGCCCCACTGAAAAAGAACCTCCGCGGGCTGCCCAGAGCAGGCCCGGAGGAAGTGTCGGCTACACACTTCGAAATTTGGCGCGCCAGGTAGGGGCTTTTCCCTTGCGCGACGAGCTTCTGCCGGCGAAGATGATGAAGCTTCCTTCAGCGGCAAGCTCTCCCCGCCCACGTTCACGATGAACGGTGACTAGCGGGGACTACGTGTCGACACACTCTGGACGGAGTGTGTCGGCGCAAGCTGGAAGCCAGCAGCCGACTCCAACAGCGCAGGCTCCAGCGAGCGTGAGATCCTCTGCAGCGCTGAGCGTCTCCCACGGGGGCGCGCTAGCTGCAGCAAGAGCGCTACTGCACAATCCACCTGCTGGGGACGCGCCTCAGTCAGTGACCCAGCAGTGGATTCGCGATGTAGACCGTCTCGTCATCGCCGCCGCAAGCCCTCGACTTCGGCGGGGACGACATCCTGGCCAACCAGCTGTGTCGCTGATGCGCACGCCAATTGTTGATGGGCAGACGGCAGATTCCCGCTCCACCAGGCTCCCATCGGCGGACCTGAGGACGGAACTGGAACGATGCCACTTGGGCAAAGATGCCCGAGTGTTCATTGAGCGACGACGAGAAAGGCGTCGCAACCAGGAGGCCAGCAACAGCATGTCGACTGCCTCAACCCAGCCTGAGGCGCAGACGTTCGCCACACGATCTTTGCCCCAGGCATACGTCACGCAGCATATGCCCCAGCCATATGCCCTGCAAATAGTGCCCCCGGTCTATGGCGCAGCCTTGCCCATACCGGGGTACACAGTGCCAGCAGCGAACCAAGCGTTCGCGGCACCAACGCCTGCAGCAACAGGAGCAGGATGTGCGGCCCTAGCGCCACACCTTCGCTTCGCGAGGTGGCCGCGTAAGTTTCGGCCGCACATGCCCGAGAAATACGATGGCAGTGTCAACCCGGCGGAGTTCCTCCAGATCTACTCCACCGCCATCCTTGCTGCAGGAGGGGACGAGGCCATCATGGCCAACTACTTTCCCGTCGCCTTGACCGGCCCAGCCCGGTCTTGGCACATGAACCTCCCCCAGGGTTCCATAACCTCTTGGGGGGAGCTCTGCCGGCAGTTCACTGCTAACTTCGGCAGCTCCTACACCCGGCCTGGCATGGAGCTCGACCTCCACGCCGTCCAGCAACAACCTGGAGAGACGTTACGCTCCTTCATCCAACGGTTCTCCCAGGTGCGGAACACCATCCCGCATATTCAAAATGCTTCTGTGGTGGTGGCGTTCCGGCAGGGTGTATGGGACAAGAAGATGCTTGAGAAGCTCACGACCAGAGAGGTTCGTGACGTCTCAGAGCTCTTCAGCCTGACGGACAAGTGCGCCAGGGCAGCAGAAGGGCGGAACTGGCACTCACTGCCAGCCTCTGAGTCAGGAGGACAGCCCGGATCTGGCGCTGCTTCCCATGGAAGCGGCAAGAAGATCAAGAACCGAGGCGGTGGCAAGATGAAGCCACCGACCGCAGCCCCCGTTGCTGCAGCAGCAGCACCCAGTGGAGCTCGGGGGCCACGCCCCGACAAAAGGCAGCGACAGTCACCAGATCCAGATGGTGACCAAGGCGAGCCATGCCCCGTGCACAACACCAGTTACCATACTGCTGCTGAGTGCCGGGAGATTCAGAAGCTCGCGGAACGCTTCCGCAAGGGGAAGCAACTGCGAGCTGATGCCCCTCCCTTCCGTCAAAGGGAGGTCAAGCAGAAGGTCGACACTCAAGACAACGCCGACCACCAAGTGGAGTTCCAGGAGCCTCAGCGCGCCGTGAAGGCGGTGCGCAACCATGAGGACTCTAGCTCCAGCGATGACGAGCGCCGGAAGATGCTCTACGTCATCTACGGCGGGTCCGCTGACCTCTCGTCCCGAAGCGCGGTTAAAACTCTGCGCCGAGCGTTAGCGTCGGTGGCTCCCCTCCCAAGTGCCGCGCCGCATCTCAAGTGGATGGGAACCCCCATCAGCTTCGATGCCACCGACTGCCCTAGGGACATGGCTGGGGCCGGCCAACTACCGCTCTTGGTAGCGCCCACCATCGCCAACGTGAGGATGTACCACGTTCTGGTAGATGGCGGGGCTGGGCTGAACCTCATCAGCTGCGCAGCTTTCCAGAAGCTACAGATCCCGATGGCCAAGCTCACCCCATCGAGCCTGTTTTCAGGGGTAGGGCCGGGACAAGTCGTTCCCTACGGCAACATCAGCCTTCCGGTGACCTTTGGGGCACCGGACAGCTATCGGACATAGTATATTCTGTTCGACGTAGCGGAGATTGACCTCCCCTTCAACGCCATAATCGGCAGGCCTGCCCTGTACCGATTCATGACAGTAGCTCACTACGGCTACCTTGTCTTGAAGATTCCTACACCAACAGGTGTCCTCAGGATTCATGGAGACCGCACTGCTGCAGTCTCAGTCTTGGAAAAGCTCCAGGCACTTGCAACAGCTCGAGCACCAGCCCCTGGAAGTGCAGAACCGGACCGGCTCCACCCGAGTGCACGCCACCGTGCCTCTACCGCAGCACCCCGCGTGCAACCCCTCGACGAGGGCGACGTCCCCCTGAAGGTCGTCCAAGTTGGCGCCGATGCTGCCCAGACCATCCGGGTAGCCGGGGGCCTAGATAGCAAATAGGAAGGCGCGCTCATCACCTTCCTCCGGCACAGATGCCGAGGATTCCTAGGGAGGTGATCGAGCACCACTCGAAGATATTCCCCGACGCCCGGCCAGTCCAACAGAAGCCTCGCAAGCAGTCCATCGAGCGGCAGAACTTCATCCGAGAAGAAATCAAGAAGCTGCTGTACGCTGGCTTCATACGAGATGTCCACCACCCCCGGTGGTTGGCGAACCCCGTCGTTGTCCCGAAGGCCGGCGGGAAGCTCCGGATGTGCATCGACTACACCAGTCTCAATAAGGCATGTCCCAAAGATCCATTCCCTCTCCCTAGAATAGATCAAATAGTAGACTCGACATCAGGCTGTGATATGCTGTGCTTCCTAGACGCCTACTCGGGTTTCCATCAGATCCCTATGTCTAGAGAAGATGAAGAGCACACTTCCTTCATCACAGTAGATGGCCGTTATTGTTATGTCTCTATGCCTTATGGCTTAAATAATGCTCTTCCCACCTTTGTACGTGCAATGCACAAAACCTTTGGAGAGCTAATAAGAGACCTAGTCGAGGTGTATGTCGATGACATCGTTGTCAAGGTCAGGCAGAGTTCATCCTTGTTAGATAACCTGGCCCTAGTCTTTGACAAACTGCGCTCCACGCGCACCAAGCTGAACCCCGGCAAGTGTGTGTTCGGCGTATCCTCTGGGAAGCTCCTAGGATTACTGGTCTCACACCGAGGAATTGAGGCCAACCCAGAGAAGATCAAGGTCATTGACCTGATGCGGCCTCCCGCCCGCATCAAAGAAGTCCAGAAACTCACGGGATGCCTAGCCGCGCTGAGTCGGTTTATACCGAGGCTAGCAGAGCGAGCGCTCCCCTTTTTTTAAGCTCCTGCACAAATCCGGTCCATTTGCTTGGACCGACGAAGCAGAAGAAGCTTTACAGGAGGTTAAGCAACTCCTGACGACCCTACCCATCATGGTAGCCCCTGAACCCGAAGAGCATTTGTTGCTCTACATCACGGCAACAACTGAAGTGGTGAGCATGGTCCTCGTCACAGAGCGGCCGGACCTCTCGTCACCACAGCCTGCTCCGATAGCAGAAGACAAGCACCAGGAGACCCCGGAGGTCCAAGACGACCTCCCAGACCTCCAAGACAACCTCCCGGAGGTCCAACGGAACCTCCCGGAGCCCCAAGACAACCTCCCGGAGGTCCAACGGGCCCTCCCGGAGCTCCCGGAAAACCAGCGGGATCTCGCGGAGGTCCAAGGCGGCCTAGGAGCCTTCGAGTCCCAGCTCCCGGAGGCTCCCCCAGACCCACCTACCTCCTGTCGGCCTGAGCCAATGGATGAGGACATCTCAGGCCCGGGAGGGAGGGTCCGGACCATCCAGAGGCCTGTCTACTACATCAGCGAAGTCCTCCATGACGCCAAGACAAGGTACCTGGAGGTCCACAAGCTGCTGTATGCAGTGCTCGTGGCATCCAGGAAGCTCCGCCACTACTTTCAAGCCCACCGGATCTCGGTGGTCACCTCCTATCCGCTGAAGGCGATCCTTCACAGGCCCCATGCAACCGGCAATGTCGCTAAATGGGCAGCGGAACTGGCGGAGTTTGAGCTGGACTTCCTTCCTCGCCATGCAGTCAAGAGCCAAGCACTGGCTGACTTCGTGGCCGAGTGGACGCCAACAAAGGCAGACCCAGGGGGCCATGAAGACGGTGAACCAAAGCACTGAGCTCCGGTCTTCACTGGGCCTCACTGGACGCTCTTCTTCGACGGCTCCTCGCGAAAGCAGGGGGCCGGTGCCGGCATACTGCTTCTCATGCCATCGGGGGAGCAGTTTGGGTACATGGTGCGTCTCAATTTCAATGCAACCAACAACATGGCAGAGTATAAAGCACTCATCTTTGGCTTAAAGACAGCCCTGTATTTGGGCGCTCGCCAGTTGTTGGCACAGGGCGACTCCCAGCTAGTCATCAAGCAAGTTAAGGGTGAATGCTCCTGCAATGACCCACAGCTAGCTGTTATCTGCTCCACGTGCAGATGTTGGAGAAAGACTTCCTCGCCTTGGACCTGCGCCATGTACCACGCGCTGGCAATGCCGCAGCTGACGACCTCTCAACGAAGGCCTCCACCGGAGCCCCTGTGCCCGAAGGAGTCTTCGAGAGGACGTTGCTGCGGCCCACAGCCCGGCCTGCCGAGCCGGGCGAAGGGGGCTGGACCAGCACCTCGAAGCTGGCGGTCCCGGCGGCCCTGCAGCCATGAACGCCGCCAAGGATCGTAAGCGTCACTAGGGACTTCGTGCAACCCGGCGCTCAAGATTCAGAAGCTCAAGTCAGACCCGATGCATGGATCACGGAGATCCGGGACTACTTGAAAGACAACATCCTCCCTGATGAACGTGTATCCGCTGAACAGATCGTGCGTATGGCTAAAAGGTACGCGCTGGTAGAAGGGGATCTCTACTGGCGTGGCGCCAACCACGTCCTATTGCGGTGCATAACCCAGGGGGAAGGCTGCGACTTGCTCGCTGAGATCCATGGAGGCGAATGTGGGAGTCACTCTTCCTCACGCACGCTCGTCGGTAAAGCCTTCTGGCATGGCTTCTACTGGCCGACAGCACTCCAGGATGCCGTCAAGCTGGTCGAGAGCTGCAAGGCGTGCCAGTTCCACGCCAAGCAGATCCACACACCGGCTCAGGTGGTTCAGATGATCCCGCCCTCATGGCCGTTCGCCGTATGGGGGTTGGACATCCTGGGACCATTCCCCAGAGCCGTCAGGGGATTCCGGTACCTCTACGTCACCATCGACAAGTTCACCAAGTGGCCAGAAGCCACACCTTTCGTCACCATCAACAAGCAATCCGCAGTAAAGTTCATCAAGTCGATCGTCTGCCAGTTCAGGGTCCCGAACAGAATCATCACTGACAATGGGACCTAATTCACTAGCGCAGCATTCCAAGAATACTGCGAAGACCTCGGCATCCAGGTGTGCTATGCCTCCGTTGCTCACTCAAAGATCAATGGGCAAGTTGAGAGGGCCAACGCCGAGATTCTTTGGGGCCTCAAGACTCGCACCTATGCCGGCTTGAAGAAACATGGTGCCAAGTGGGTGGACGAGCTTCCGAGCACATTGTGGGCTAACCGGACATCACAGAGCCGGGCCACCGGAGAGACACCCTTCTTTATGGTGTATGGGGCCGAGGCTGTGCTTCCCCCAGAGATCACCATGGGGTCCTCCGTGTCTGAGCTTATGACGAAGCCGCGCAGGACAACCTCCGGCGTGAAGACATCGACCTTGTCGACGAGGCTCGGTTGCATGCAGCACTCCGCAACGCACGGTATCAACAAGCGCTCTGGCGCTACCACCAAAGGTCTGTGCGTGTCCGGGAGCTGCAGGAAGGCGATCTGGTGTTGCGGCGCATAGTTTCTCGCGAAGGGACCGACAAACTCTCCCCCAGCTGGGAAGGTCTGTCGAAGTGTTCAGTCGACACTTCCCCCGGGCCTGCACTGGGCAGCCCGCAGAGGTTCTTTTTTCGGTGGGGCTAGTCCCTAGCGGAGAGCTTGCGCAGATGGACGAGTTAGTAAGAGCTTGACACGGCGAGCTTTACGTGGTTCAGGCCGCCGGAGCGTAAAACCCTACGTCCACGGCGAGCTATGGAGCTCGCTGTATTGCTTGCTGCTCAGGACCAGAGGCCTGAGCTTGGGGGTGAGTTACAGCTTGAGAGTGTATGGCTAGCGTATGAGTTGCAAAGTGCGAACCCTTGCTATCGACGCCTACCCGAGCCTTTTACAGTCCAAGACTCAGGCGGCTTACAAGGGGAGCCGGGACCCGACAGGTGGTCCCGGGAAGATTGTCTATTATCTACCGTATCTGCAGTTATGCCGGTAGTTGTCTCTGGTCGAAGGCTTCTGAGTCTTCAACTTGCCGCCCTGCTCATGCCGCATGCTAGTCGTAGTGGTTGATGACGGCGCAGGCGGCATGGGATATCTTGTCGCGGTGTTTATTGGCTGACAGGTTCTGACACCGCGCGCCAGTCTGTGATGCGACTGGGCGCAACGGCACCTGACAGAAGCGTGCTCCGCGTCTCCGCGTCTTGGGAAGACGCGGGCCTTGAATACCTTGTACGGGCAAGGTATGGGGCGTATTTACGCCCGCTGCCTATCGCTCGGGGCAGGCAGCGTCGCTCTGCTGCCATGTGGTGGGCCCGAAGCCCTTCTCAGAGAAGAGAAGGGTCAGTCCCGCGGGGCACGTGGAGCCTCCGGACCTCTCCCCGCGGAGGGAGAGGCTCGGCTTCTGATGGCCACGTGGCGGGCCCGGAGCTCTCCTCTGAGGAGAGGGAGGTCCGGCCCCGCTGGACACGCGGCGCCTTCGGACCTCTCTCCCGCGGAGGGGGAGGTTCGGCTTCTGTATGCCACGTGGCGGGCCCGGAGCTCTCCTCTGAGGAGAGGGAGGTCCGGTCCCGCCGGACACGTGGCGCCTTCGGAGCTCTCCCTGCGGAGAAGGGCGAGTTCCTTAGGCATTTTACCCTGTGCGCGGGGGTACCCCATATCTCAGGTACCGACAGTGGCCCCCGGGCCCATCTCGGGGGAGATAGCGACCCCGAGGTGGGACCTCCGTCTCTTCCAATCCGCGCACTTTCTCTAAGTCCCGAATTGACCGCTGTCGGAGCACGAACGGCCACGGGATCGTGGGAGAGTGCGCTCAATTGATGGTTGCTTTTACTGCGGCGGTTCCCAAGACTGCCACTTCTGCACGTTGCGACGCTTTCTTCGGGAACCGCCGAAGTGCCTTGCCGGCTCATCTTCTCAGGAGACTGACTCCTTGACCCCACTGCTTCAGTTAGGCGGCTTGGGCCCACCCGTCATCGGCACTCGGTCTAGGAACCGAAGCGGTTGCCGGTGCGGGGTATCCGAAGAGTTCTGAATCACTTGGAATTGCACCTGGGAAGTTTTTAGAGGGGGTCTTACCCACATTGCAGCTTCCCTTTGCACTTCTCTGCGTTTCTTCTCGGACTCTTGTGCTTTTGCTCTTGAGTTCTCCCTTGCCATGGCTTCCAACCCGCCACCAGAGAAGAAGCGTGCTCGATCTCCTCCAGCAGCGGCGTCTGTGCCAAGTCGGGATTCTGGGGTGCCTGACACTCCCTCCGGTGGTGACTCGAAGAGGCCCCGGGCTGATGCGCTGGGGGAAGCCTCTGGGGCGTCCCCTGTTCCGCCAGTTCAAGCGACTGCGGAGCGGCCGTCAGTGACGGTAGCAGGCTATGGAAGTCCTACCACGGCTCGGAAGTCGGGGTTCAGAGCCCGCTGGAGTGTCCGCGCTTCCCGGCCTTCCCCGACTTGCGGGGAATCTGTGCCGCTGCGCTCGGAGCCAGGGGCAACTGCCGCGGCCCCTAGGCCAGCGCGAACTTCTCCTGTTCCGGTGTGCCCGGACTCCGCGGTGGCGTCGTCTCTTCCTGCCGAGACGGCCACCGCGGCCCCCAAGCCAGCGCAGGTTGACCCTGCACTAGGCGGTCCGGCCTCTTCTCCAGCACCGCCTTCCCCGGCTCGCCCCTCTCCTCAGGTCAAGGAGCCATAAGCTGAAGAGAGCCCGGCTGGCCTGGCTGCCAGAGCCTCGGAGCCAGCTTCTCCTGATCGGCGTCTCGTCTCGGTTGCTGGTGCGTCGGCTCTTCCTGAGGACGAGGTAATGGAGGAGGTCGGGGGGACTGCCCCGGCCTCTGTTGCTCCATTGCCTCTGGCGGATGCCTTCGCGCTTGCCGAGAAGAGCGTCCGGCAAGTCTTGGCTGCACTAGGGCGCGAGCGGGAGGAGTATACGGTTGAACGGGACCGCCTCCTCATCTGGGAGAACCTTTTGCGGGAGAGGACCGTGAAGGTTAAGAGTGAGCTCGACTCCAGGCGGGAGTTGCTCGACTTCAGGGAAGCGCTCCTCGACCGGATGAAGCGGGCTGTCGACCGCATGGACGCCCAATCGCGGCGGATCAACAGGGAGACCCTGGAGGCACACACCCGGGCCAAGGAGAATCTCTCTGCTGCTGTGGAGATACGGCAGCGGTTGGAGCGCCGTGAACTCGCCGTTGAGGAACGGTAGCGTTGCATGGCAGCTGAGGCGGAGAGGGTCGCCGCGCAGCTGGCTGCGGGCGAGGATGACCTCCGAGCTCGGATGGAGGAGCTGGAGAGCCTGAAGGCAGACCTCGACTTGAGGGAGGAACAGGTCTCCCGTGATCGCCGGGCGGTCTTGGACCGGGAGTTGACCGCTGTCGGTACCTGAGATATGGGGTACCCCCGCGCACAGGGTGAAATGCCTAAGGTGCTCGCCCTTCTCCGCAGGGAGAGCTCCGAAGGCGCCACGCGTCTGGCGGGGCCGGACCTCCCTCTCCTCAGAGGAGAGCTCCGGGCCCGCCATGTGGCATACAGAAGCCGGACCTCCCCCTCCGCGAGAGAGAGGTCCGAAGACGCCAAGCGTCCAGCGGGGCCGGACCTCCCTCTCCTCAGAGGTGAGCTCCGGGCCCGCCACGTGGCGTGCAGAAGCCGGACCTCCCCCTCCGCGGGAGAGAGGTCCGAAGGCGCCACGCGTCCAGCGGGGCCGGACCTCCCTCTCCTCAGAGAAGAGCTCCGGACCCGCCACGTGGCTAGAAGAACGGTGCTGCCTGCCCCCGAGCGGTAGGCAGCGGGCGTAAAAGCGCTCCTCACCTTGCCCGTACAAGGTATTCAAGGCCCGCGTCTTCCCAAGACGCGGAAACACGGAGCACGCGCCTGTCAGGTGCCGTTGCGTCCAGTCGCATCACAGACTGGCACGCGGTGTCAGAACCTGCCAGGTAATAAACGCCGTGACAAGACATCCCATGCCGCCTGCGCCGTCATCAACCACTATGACTAGTGCACGGCATGGGCAGGGCGGCAAAATGAAGACTCAGAATCCTTCGACCAGAGGCAACCACCGGCATAACTACAGATACGGTAGATAATAGACAATCTTCCCGGGACCACCTGTCGGGTCCCGGCTTCCCTTGTAAGCCGCCCGAGCCTTGGACTATAAAAGGCTCGGGTAGGCGTCGATAGCAAGGGTTCGCATTCTGCAACTCATACGCTAGCCATACACCCTCAAGCTGTAACTCACCCCCAAGCTCAGGCCCCCGGCCCTGAGCAGCAAGCAATACAGCGAGCTCCATAGCTCGCCGTGGACGTAGGGTTTTACGCTCCGGCAGCCTGAACCACGTAAAACTCCCCGTGCCAAGCTCTCACTAACTCGTCCATCCGCGCAAGCTCTCCGCTAGGAACTAGCCCCTCCGAAAAAAGAACCTCCGCGGGCTGCCCAGTGCAGGCCCGGGGGAAGTGTCGATCGCACACTTCGACATTTGGCGCGCCAGGAAGGGGGCTTTTCCCCTAGCGCGACGAGTTTCCGCCGACGAAGATGACCAAGCTCCCTTCAGCGGCAAACTCTCCCCCACCGCATTCACGGCGAACCGTGACCAGCGGGGAGTACATGTCAACGCACTCAGGACGGAGTGTGTCGGCACAAGCGGGTAGCCAGCAGCCAACTCCGGCAACGCCGACTCCGGCTATGCAGGCCCCGACCAGCGTGAGGTCTTCTGCAGCGCTGAGCGTACACCATGGAGGTGCGCTAGCTGCAGCAAGAGTGCTGCTGCGCAACCCACCTGCAGGGGATGCGCCCCATTCAGCGACCCAGCAATGGGTCCGCGAGGTGGACCGCCTCGTCGTCGCCGCCGCCAACCCTCGGTTTCGGCGAGGGCGGCGCCCGGGGCAACCGACTGTGTCGCTGACGCGAACACCCACGGTTGACGAGCTAACGGCGGATTCCAGCTCCTCCAGGCTCCTGTCGACGGACCTGCGAAGGGAACTGGAACGGTGCCACTTGGGGCAGGATGCCCGGGTGTACCTCGAGCGACGTCGAGAAAGGCGTCGCAACCATGAGGCAGGCGACAGCATGTCGTTGGCCTCGACGCAACCAGAAGGACAGGCCTTCGCCATGCGAGCCCCGCCTCAGGCATATGCTGCGCAACATATGCCACCACCATATGCGCCGCAAGTAGCGGCCCCGGCCTATGGTGCAGCCTTGCCCATGCCGGGATACGTGGTGCCAGGTGCGAACCACCTGTTCGCAGCGCCAGTACCTGCAGCAGCAGGTGCAGGATGTGCGGCCCTTGCACCCCACCTTCGCTTCGCAAGGTGGCCGCGCAAGTTTCGCCCGCACTTGCCCGAGAAGTACGACGGAAGCGTCAACCCAGCGGAGTTCCTCCAGATCTACTCCACCTCCGTACTTGCTGCAGGAGGCGATGAGGCTGTCATGGCCAACTACTTTCCCGTCGCCTTGGCCGGCCCAGCCCGGTCCTGGCTCATGAATCTACCCCAGGGGTCCATAACCTCCTGGGGTGAGCTCTGCCGGCAGTTCTTCGCCAACTTCGGCAGCTCCTACACCCGTCCCGGCACGGAGCTCGACCTCCACGCCGTCAAACAACAACCTGGGGAGTCGCTGCGCTCTTTCATCCAGCGGTTCTCTCAGGTGCGCAACACCATCCCACATATCCAAAGCGCCTCTGTGGTGGTGGCGTTCCGACAGGGTGTCCGGGACGAGAAAATGCTCGAGAAGCTCGCGACCAGAGAGGTCAGCGACGTCTCGGAGCTCTTTAGCCTGGCGGACAAGTGCGCCAGAGCAGCCGAAGGGCGGAACTGGCACGCACTGCCGACCTCCGAGTCAGGAGGGCAGCCCGGGTCCGGTGCTGCTGCCTATGGGGGTGGCAAGAAGACCAAGAATCGGGGGAATGGGAAGATGAAGTCACCATTCACGGCCCCTGTCGCCGCAGCTGCGACAACCAGTGGAGCTCGGGGGCCGCGCCCCGACAAGAGGTAGCGGCAATCACCGGCCCCAGACAGTGGCCAAGGCGGGCTATGCCCCGTGCATGGCACCTGCAACCATACAGCTGCCGAGTGCTGGGAGATCCAGAGGCTCGCAGAGCGCTTCCGCAATGGAAGACAGCAGAGGGCTGAAGCACCGCCCTACCCTCAGAGGGATGGCAAACAGAAGGCCGATGCCCCAGTCACCGCTGCCCACCAGGTGGGGTTCCAGGAGCCTCAGCGTGTCATAAAGACAGTACATGACTGTCGGTACCTGAGATATGGGGTACCCCCGCGCACAGGGTGAAATGCCTAAGGTGCTCGCCCTTCTCCGCAGGGAGAGCTCCGAAGGCGCCACGCGTCTGTCGGGGCCGGACCTCCCTCTCCTCAGAGGAGAGCTCCGGGCCCGCCACGTGACATACAGAAAAAGGACCTCCCCCTCCGCGGGACAGAGGTCCGAAGACGCCACGCGTCCAGCGGGGCCGGACCTCCCTCTCCTCAGAGGTGAGCTCCGGGCCCGCCACGTGGCATGCAGAAGCCGGACCTCCCTCTCCGCGGGAGAGAGGTCCGAAAGCGCCACGCGTCCAGCGGGGCCGGACCTCCCTCTCCTCAGAGAAGAGCTCCAGACCCGCCACGTGGCTGGAAGAACGGTGCTGCCTGCCCTCGAGCTGTAGGCAGCGGGCGTAAAGGCGCCCCTCACCTTGCCCGTACAAGGTATTCAAGGCCCGCATCTTCCCAAGACGCGGAAACGCGGAGCACGCGCCAGTCAGGTGCCGTTGCGTCCAGTCGCATCACAGACTGGCGCGCGGTGTCAGAACCTGCCAGGTAATAAATGCCGCGACAAGACATCCCATGCCGCCTGCGCCGTCATCAACCACTATGACTAGTGCGCGGCATGGGCAGGGCGGCAAAATGAAGACTCAGAAGCCTTCGACCAGAGGCAACCACCGGCGTAACTACAGATACGGTAGATAATAGACAATCTTCCCGGGACCACCTGTCAGGTCCCGGCTTCCCTTGTAAGCCGCCCGAGCCTTGGACTATAAAAGGCTCGGGTAGGCGTCGATAGCAAGGGTTCGCATTCTGCAACTCATACGCTAGCCATACACCCTCAAGCTGTAACTCACCCCCAAGCTCAGGCCCCCGGCCCTGATCAGCAAGCAATACAGAGAGCTCCATAGCTCGCCGTGGACGTAGGGTTTTACGCTCCGGCGGCCTGAACCACGTAAAACTCCCCGTGTCAAGCTCTCACTAACTCGTCCATCCGCGCAAGCTCTCCGCTAGGAACTAGCCCCTCCGAAAAAAGAACCTCCGCGGGCTGCCCAGTGCAGGCCCGGGGGAAGTGTCGATCGCACACTTCGACATTTGGCGCGCCAGGAAGGGGGCTTTTCCCCTAGCGCGACGAGTTTCCGCCGACGAAGATGACCAAGCTCCCTTCGGTGGCAAGCTCATCTCCCCTGCCTCCGCGGCAAGCCGCAGCTAGGGGGGAGTACAAGCCAACACACTCAGGACGGAGTGTGTCAGTACAAGCTGGGAGCCAGCAACCGGCTCTGGCAGCACCGATCCCGGCAATGCAGGCTCCAACCAGCGTCATATCTCCAGTAGCGCCGGGCGTACCCGGAAGGGGCACACTAGCTGCAGCAAGAGCGCTACTGCACAATCCGCCCGCTGGAGACGCGCCTCAGGCAGCGACCCAGCGGTGGATTCTCGAGGTAGACCGTCTTGTCGTCGCTGCCGCAAGCCCGCGACTCCGGCGGAGACGACACTCTAACCAGCCGGCCGTGTCGCTGATACGCACGCCGATGGTTGATGAACAGACGGCAGATTCCAGCTCTGCCAGCCCTCAATCGATGGATCTGAGGACAGAGCTGGAGCGGTGTCGCTCGGGTCAAGATGCCCAGGTATACCTCGAGCAACGCCGAGAAAGGCGTCGCTACCAAGAAGCTGACGACAGCATGACGTCGGCCTCGACCCAGCCTGAAGAGCAGACCTTCGCCATGCGATCTCTGCCCCAGGTCTGCGCCGTGCAGAATATGCCACAGTCATATGTACTGCAGATGGCGCCCCCGGCCTATGGTGCAGCTTTGCCCGTACCGGGGTACACTGTGCCTGGTGCGAACTCAGCGTTCGCGGCACCATAACCTGCGGTGACAGAAGCAGGGTGTGCAGCCCTCGCGCCCCATCTTCGCTTTGCGAAGTGGCCGCGCAAGTTTCGGCCACACCTGCCCGAGAAGTACGACGGCAGCATCAACCCGGCGGAGTTCCTCCAGATCTACTCCACCGCCGTACTTGCCGCAGGAGGGAATGAAGCCGTCATGGCCAATTACTTCCCTGTCGCCTTGACCGGTCCAGCCCGGTCTTGGCTCATGAACCTCCCCCAAGGTTCCGTCACCTCCTGGGGAGAGCTTTGCCGACAGTTCGTAGCCAACTTCGGCAGCTCCTACACCCGGCCTGGCACGGAGCTCGACCTCCACGCCGTCCAGCAGCAACCTGGAGAGTCGCTGCGCTCTTTCATCCAGCGGTTCTCCCAGGTGCGGAACACCATCCCACACATTCAAAATGTTTCTATGGTGGTGGCGTTCCGGCAAGGCGTCCGGGACAGGAAGATGCTCGAGAAGCTCGCGACCAGGGAGGTCCGCGACGTCTCAGAGCTCTTCAGCTTGGCAGACAAATGCACCAGAGCTGCCGAAGGATGGAACTGGCACGCGCTGCCATCCTCCGAGTCAGGGGGACTGCCCGGATCCAGTCCTACTCCCTGTGGAGGCAGCAGGAAGGCCAAGGACCGAGGCAGAAGCAAGATAGAGTCACCGACCGCAGCCCCAGTCGTCACTGCAGCGACGCTCGGTGGGGCTCGGGGGCCGCGCCCCGACAAGAAGCAGCGAAGATCACCAATCCCAGAAGGTGATAAAGACAATATGTTTCCCGTGCACGGCAGCTGTCGCCACACTGCTGCCGAGTGCCGGGAGATCCGAAGGCTCGCAGAGCGCTTCCGCAAGGAGAAGCGGCAGCGGGCTGATGACCTGCCCTTCCGTCCAAAGGAAGATGAGCAGAGGGTGGATGTTCCCGACAACATCGACCACCCAGAGGAGATCCAGGAGCCTCCGCGTGTCGTGAAGGCGGCACGCAATCACGAGGATTCCGGCTCGAGCGGCGATGAGCGTCGGAAGAAGCTCTACGTCATATACGGCGGGTCCGCCGACCCCTTGTCCCGAAGCGCAGTCAAGACTCTACGCCGAGCGGTAGCGTAGGTGGCGCCACTCCTAAGTGCTGCACCGCACCTAAAGTGGATGGGGACCCCCATCAGCTTTGATGCCACCGACTGCCCCAGGAACATGGCTGGGGCCGGCCAACTGCCGCTCCAGGTGGCCCCTACCATCGCCAACGTGAGAATGTACCACATTTTGGTGGATGGAGGGGCTGGGCTGAACCTCATCAGCCGTGCAGCTTTTCAGAAGCTGCAAATCCCGATGGCCAAGCTCACCCCGTCGAGTCCGTTCTCAGGGGTAGGGCCGGGACAGGTTATCCCCTACGGCAGCATTAGTCTCCCGGTGACCTTCGGGGCTCCGGACAGCTATCGAACAGAGTACATTCTGTTCGACGTAGCGGAGATAGACCTCCCCTTCAACGCCATAATCGACAGGCCTGCCCTGTACCGGTTCATGGCTGTAGCCCATTACGGCTACCTTGTCCTGAAGATGCCAACACCGACAGGTGTTCTGAGGATTCGTGGGGACCGCACTGCTGCAGTGTCGGCCCTGGAGAAGCTCCAAGCACTCGCGACAGCTGGGGCCTCAGCCCCCGGCAATACGGAACCGGACCAGCTCCGCCCGTGCGCACGTCACCGTGCTTCCACCACAGCACCCCGGGTGCAACCTCTCGACGAGGGCGGCGTCCTCTTAATGGTCGTCCAAGTCGGCGCCGAAGCTACCCAGACCACCCGGGTAGCCGGGGGCCTGGATAGTAAATAGGAAGGCGCGCTCGTCACCTTCCTCCGGCACAACGTCGACGTGTTTGCATGGCAGCCGTCACAGATGCCGGGGATCCCCAGGAAGGTGATCGAGCACCACTTGAAAGTCTTCCCCGACGCCCGGCCGGTTCAACAGAAGCCCCGCAAGCAGTCCATCGAGCGGCAGAACTTCATCCGTGAAGAAGTCAAGAAGCTGCTGGACGCTGGCTTCATACGGGAGGTCCACCACCCTCGATGGTTGGCGAACCCCGTCGTTGTCCCGAAGGCTGGCGGGAAGCTCCGGATGTGCATCGACTACACCAGTCTCAATAAGGCATGTCCTAAAGATCCATTCCCTCTCCCTAGAATAGATCAAATAGTAGACTCAACGTCGGGCTGTGATATGCTGTGCATCCTAGACGCCTACTCGGGTTTCCATCAGATCCCCATGTCTAGGGAGGACGAGGAGCACACCTCCGTCATCACAGTAGACGGCCTTTATTGCTATGTGTCGGTACCTGAGATATGGGGTACCCCCGCGCACAGGGTAAAATGCCTAAGGTGCTCGCCCTTCTCCGCAGGGAGAGCTCCGAAGGCGCCACGCGTCTGGCGGGGCCGGACCTCCCTCTCCTCAGAGGAGAGCTCCGGGCCCGACACGTGGCATACAGAAGCCGGACCTCCCCCTCTGTGGGAGAGAGGTCCGAAGACGCCACGCGTCCAGCGAGGCCGGACCTCCCTCTCCTCAGAGATGAGCTCCGGGCCCGCCACGTGGCATGCAGAAGCCGGACCTCCCCCTCCGCGGGAGAGAGGTCCGAAGGCGCCACGCGTCCAGCGGGGCCGGACCTCCCTCTCCTCAGAGAAGAGCTCCGGACCTGCCACGTGGCTGGAAGAACGGTGCTGCCTGCCCCCGAGCAGTAGGCAGCGGGCGTAAAGGTGCCCCTCACCTTGCCCATACAAGGAATTCAAGGCCCGCGTCTTCCCAAGACGTGGAAACGCGGAGCACGCGCCTGTCAGGTGCCGTTGCGTCCAGTCGCATCACACACTGGCGCGTGGTGTCAGAACCTGACAGGTAATAAACGCCGCGACAAGACATCCCATGCCGCCTGCGCCGTCATCAACCACTACGACTAGCGCGCGGCATGGGCAGGGCGGCAAAAGGAAGACTCAGAAGCCTTCGACCGGAGGCAACCACCGGCATAACTACAGATACGGTAGATAATAGACAATCTCCCCGGGACCACCTGTCGGATCCCGGCTTCCCTTGTAAGCCGCCCGAGCCTTGGACTATAAAAGGCTCGGGTAGGCGTCGATAGCAGGGGTTCGCATTCTGCAACTCATACGCTAGCCATACACTCTCAAGCTGTAACTCACCCCCAAGCTCAGGCCCCCGGCCCTGAGCAGCAAGCAATACAGCGAGCTCCATAGCTCGCCGTGGACGTAGGGTTTTACGCAACGGCGGCCTGAACCACGTAAAACTTCCCGTGTCAAGCTCTCACTAACTCGTCCATTCGCGCAAGCTCTCCGCTACGAACTAGCCCCTCCGAAAAAAGAACCTCCGCGGGCTGCCCAGTGCAGGCCCGGGGGAAGTGTCGATCGCACACTTCGACATTTGGTGCGCCAGGAAGGGGGCTTTTCCCCTAGCGCGACGAGTTTCCGCCAACGAAGATGACCAAGCTCCCTTCGGCGGCAAGCTCACCTCCCCCGCCTCCGCGGCAAGCCGCGGATAGGGGGGAGTACAAGCCAACACACTCATGACGGAGTGTGTCAGTACAAGCTGGGAGCCAGCAACCGGCTCTGGCAGCGCCGACCCCGGCAATGCAGGCTCCAACCAGCGTCATATCTCCAGTAGCGCCGGGCGTACCCGGAAGGGGCGCGCTAGCTGCAGCAAGAGCGCTACTGCACAATCCGCCCGCTGGAGACGTGCCTCAGGCAGCGACCCAGCGGTGGATTCTCGAGGTAGACCGTCTTGTCGTCGCTGCCGCAAGCCCACGACTCCGGCGGAGACGACACTCCAACCAGCCGGCCGTGTCGCTGATACGCACGCCGATGGCTGATGAACAGACGGCAGATTCCAGCTCTGCCAGCCCTCAATCGACGGATCTGAGGACAGAGCTGGAGCGGTGTCGCTCGGGTCAAGATGCCCGGGTATACCTCGAGCAACGCCGAGAAAGGCGTCGCTACCAAGGAGCTGACGACAGCATGACGTCGGCCTCGACCCAGCCTGAAGGGCAGACCTTCGCCATGCGACCTCTGCCCCAGGCCTGCGCTGTGCAGAATATGCCACAGTCATATGTACTGCAGATGGCGCCCCCGGCCTACGGTGCCGCTTTGCCCGTACCGGGGTACACTGTGCCTGGTGCGAACTCAGCGTTCGCGGCACCAGAACCTGCGGTGACGGAAGCAGGATGTGCAGCCCTCGCGCCCCATCTTCGCTTTTGCGAAGTGGCCGCGCAAGTTTCGGCCACACCTGCCCGAGAAGTACGACGGCAGCGTCAACCCGGCGGAGTTTCTCCAGATCTACTCCACCGCCGTACTTGCCACAGGAGGGAATGAAGCCGTCATGGCCAATTACTTCCCTGTCGCCTTGACCGGTCCAGCCCGGTCTTGGCTCATGAACCTCCCCCAAGGTTCCGTCACCTCCTGGGGAGAGCTTTGCCAACAGTTCGTAGCCAACTTCGGCAGCTCCTACACCTGGCCTGGCACGGAGCTCGACCTCCACGCCGTCCAGCAGGAAGACCAAGGGCCGAGGCAGAAGCAAGATAGAGTCACCGACCGCAGTCCCAGTCGTCACTGCAGCGACGCTCGGTGGGGCTCGGGGGCCGCGCCCCGACAAGAAGCAGCGAAGATCACCAATCTCAGAAGGTGATAAAGACAGTATGTGCCCCGTGCACGGCAGCTGTTGCCACACTGCTGCCGAGTGCCGGGAGATCCGAAGGCTCGCAGAGCGTCTCCGGAAGGAGAAGCGGCAGCGGGCTGATGACCTGCCCTTCCGTCCAAAGGAAGGTGAGCAGAGGGTGGATGTTCCAGATAACATCGACCACCCAGAGGAGATCCGGGAGCCTCTGCGTGTCGTGAAGGCGGCACGCAATCACGAGGATTCCGACTCCAGCGGCGATGAGCGTCGGAAGAAGCTCTACGTCATATACGGCGGGTCTGCCGACCCCTCGTCCCGAAGCGCAGTCAAGACTCTGCGCCGAGCGGTAGCGTCGGTGGCGCCACTCCCAAGTGCTGCACCGCACCTAAAGTGGATGGGGACCCCCATCAACTTCGATGCCACCGACTGCCCCAGGAACATGGCTGGGGCCGGCCAGCTGCCGCTCCTGGTGGCCCCTACCATCGCCAAAATGAGAATGTACCACGTTTTGGTGGATGGAGGGGCTGGGCTGAACCTCATCAGCCGTGCAGCTTTCCAGAAGCTGCAGATCCCGATGGCCAAGCTCACCCCGTCGAGTCCGTTCTCAGGGGTAGGGCCGGGACAGGTTATCCCCTACGGCAGCATTAGTCTCCCGGTGACCTTCGGGGCCCCGGACAGCTATCGAACAGAGTACATCCGGTTCGACGTAGCGGAGATAGACCTCCCCTTCAACGCCATAATCGGCAGGCCAGCCCTGTACCGGTTCATGGCTGTAGCCCATTACGGCTACCTTGTCCTGAAGATGCCAACGGCGACAGGTGTTCTCAGGATTCGTGGGGACCGCACTGCTGCAGTATCGGCCCTGGAGAAGATCCAAGCACTCGAGACAGCTGGGGCCTCAGCCCCCGGCAATACGGAATCGGACCAGCTCCGCCAGTGTGCACGTCACCGTGCTTCCACCACAGCACCCCGGGTGCAACCTCTCGACGAGGGCGGCGTCCCCTTAAAGGTCGTCCAAGTCGGCGCCGAAGCTACCCAGACCACCCGGGTAGCCGGGGACCTGGATAGTAAATAGGAAGGCGCGCTCGTCAGCTTCCTCCGGCACAACGTCGACGTGTTTGCATGGCAGCCCTCACAGATGCCAGGGATCCCCAGGAAGGTGATCGAGCACCACTTGAAAGTCTTCCCCGACGCCCGGCCGGTTCAACAGAAGCCCCGCAAGCAGTCCATTGAGCGGCAGAACTTCATCCGTGAGGAAGTCAAGAAGCTGCTGGACGCTGGCTTCATACGGGAGGTCCACCACCCACGATGGTTGGCGAACCCCGTCGTTGTCCCGAAGGCCGGCGGGAAGCTCCGGATGTGCATCGACTACACCAGTCTCAATAAGGCATGTCCTAAAGATCCATTCCCTCTCCCTAGAATAGACCAAATAGTAGACTCAACGTCAGGCTGTGATATGCTGTGCTTCCTAGACGTCTATTCGGGTTTCCATCAGATCCCCATGTCTAGGGAGGACGAGGAGCACACCTCCTTCACCACAGTGGACGGCCTTTATTGCTATGTGTCTATGCCTTACGGCCTAAAGAATGCACTCCCCACCTTTGTGCGGGCAATGCACAAAACCTTTGGGGAGTTAATAAGAGACCTGGTTGAGGTGTATGTCGATGACATAGTTGTCAAGGTCAAGCAGGGTCCGTCCCTGCTAGATAACCTAGCCCTAGTCTTTGACAAGTTGCGCTCTACACGCACCAAGATGAACCCAGATAAATGTGTGTTCGGCGTGTCCTCTGGGAAGCTCTTAGGGTTCCTGGTCTCGCACCGGGGGATTGAGGCCAACCCAGAGAAGATCAAAGCCATCGACTTGATGCGGCCCCCTGCCCGCGTCAAAGATGTCCAGAAACTCACAGGATGTCTAGCCGCGCTGAGTCGGTTTATACCGAGGCTAGCAGAGCGGGCACTCCCTTTCTTTAAGCTCCTGCGGAAGTCGGGCCCCTTTGCCTGGATTGACGAAGCGGAAGAGGCTTTCCAGGAGTTGAAGCGACTCCTGACGACCCTACCAGTCATGGTAGCCCCTGAGCCCGGAGAGCACCTGTTGCTCTACATCGCGGCGACAACTGAAGTAGTGAGTATGGTCCTCGTCGCAGAGCGGCCGGACCCCTCATCTTCACAACCTGCTCCGGTAGCAGAAGACAGACGCCAGGAGGCCCCGCAGGACCAAGACGGTCTCCCGGGCCTCCAAGGCAACCTCTCGGAGGTCCAGGTCGGCCTCCCGGAGGTCCTGGGCAGTCTCCCGGACCTCCAAGATAAACCCCCGGGGGCCCCGCGGGACTCCCCGGGGGCCAAATGGGACCTCCCAGAGGTCCCCCAAGACCCCCCGGGGCTCCCGAACAATCAAGATAGCTTAAGGGCCTCCGGGTCCCAGCTCCCGGAGGCCCCCGTGGGTCCGCCCACCTCCAGAGGGCCAATGGACGAGGACCTCCCAGACCTGAGAAAGAGGGTTCGAACCGTACAGAGGCCTGTCTACTACGTCAGCGAAGTACTTCATGATGCCAAGACAAGGTACCTGGAAGTCCACAAGCTGCTGTATGCGGTGCTCGTTGCCTCCAGGAAGCTCCGCCATTACTTCCAGGCCCACTGGGTCTCGGTAGTCACCTCGTATCCACTGAAGACAATTCTTCACAGCCCCCATGCGACGGGCAACGTTGCTAAATGGGCGGCGGAGCTAGCGGAGTTTGAGCTGGACTTCCTCCCACGCCATGCAGTCAAGAGCCAAGCACTGGCTGACTTTGTGGCGGAGTGGACACCAACGGAGGCTGACCCAGGGGGCCATGGGGGCGGAGAACCGGAGCACCAAGCTCCGGTCTTCACCGAACCCCACTGGACACTCTTCTTCGACGGCTCCTCGTGAAAGCAGGGGGCCGGTGCCGGCATACTGCTCCTCATGCCACCGGGGGAACAGTTTGGGTATATGGTGCGTCTCAATTTCAAGGCAACCAACAACATGGCGGAGTATGAAGCACTCATCTTTGGCCTGCAGACAGCGCTGTCTTTAGGCGCTCGCCAGTTGTTGGCACAGGGCGACTCCCAGCTGGTCATCAAGCAAGTCAAGGGCGAATGCTCCTGCAATGACCCCCAGCTAGCTGCATATCTGCTTCATGTGCGGATGTTGGAGAAAGAATTCCTCGCCTTGGACCTGCACCACGTACCGCGCGCCGGTAATACCGCAGCCGACGACCTTTCAACGAAGGCTTCCACCGGAGCCCCTGCGCCCGAAGGAGTCTTTGTGAGGACGTTGCTGCGGCCCACAGCCCGGCCCGCCGAGCCGGACGAAGGGGGCTTGACCAGCACCTCGAAGCTGGCGGTCCCAGTGGCCCTACAACCGTGGGCGCCGCCAAGGATTGTAAGCGTCACTGGGGACTCCGTGCAACCCAGCGCTCAAGATCCAGAAGCTCAAGTCAGACCCGATGCATGGATCACGGAGATCCGGGACTACTTGAAGGACAATATCCTCCCTGATGAACATGCAACTGCTGAACGGATTGTGCGTATGGCTAAGAGGTACGCGCTGGTAGAGGGGGATCTCTACCGGCGTGGCGCCAACCACATCCTATTGTGGTGTATAACCCAGGGGGAAGGCTGCGACTTGCTCGCTGAGATCCATGGAGGCGAATGTGGAAGTCATTCTTCCTCACGCACGCTTGTCGGTAAAGCCTTCCGGCATGGCTTCTACTGGCCGACAGCACTCCAGGATGCCGTCAAGCTGGTCGAGAGCTGCAAGGCGTGCCAGTTCCATGCCAAGCAGATCCATACACCGGCTCAGGCGGTACAGATGATCCCGCCCTCGTGGCTGTTTGCCGTGTGGGGGCTGGACATCCCACCATTCCCCAGAACCGTCGGGGGGTTCCGGTACCTCTATGTCGCCATCGACAAGTTCACCAAGTGGCCGGAAGCTACACCAGTTGTCACCATTATTAAACAATCAGCAGTAAAATTTATCAGAGCCATTGTCTGCCGGTTCGGGGTCCCAAACAGGATCATCACTGACAATGGGACCCAGTTCACCAGCGCAGCATTTCAAGACTACTGCGAGGACCTTGGCATTCAGGTATGCTATGCCTCGGTCGCTCACCCGAAGAGCAATGGGCAAGTCGAGAGGGCCAATGCGGAGATTCTCCAGGGCCTCAAGACTCGTACCTTCGCCAGCCTGAAGAAACATGGTGCCAATTGGGTAGATGAACTTCCGAGCACGCTATGGGCTAACCGGACATCCCAGAGCCGGGCCACCGGGGAGACACCCTTCTTCATGGTGTACGGGGCCGAAGCTGTACTTCCTCCAGAAATCACCATGAAGTCTCACCGTGTCCGGGCTTACGACGAAGCCGCGCAGGACAACCTCCGGCGTGGAGAAATCGACCTCATCGACGAGGTCCGATTACATGCGGCACTCCGTAACGCGCGGTACAGACAGGCGCTTCGGCGCTACCACCAGAGGTCTGTGCGTGCCCGGGAGCTGCAGAAAGGTGACCTGGTGTTGCGGCGCATACTTTCTCGCGAAGGGGCCCACAAACTCTCCCCTAATTGGGAAGGCCCCTTCCGAGTCACGAAAGTATGCCGCCCCGGGTGTGTGCACCTTTCCACCGAGGATGGGGACCTGCTCCCGAATCCTTGGAACATAGAACACCTCCGTAAGTTCTACCCCTAAGAGCAAAAATAGGTCAGTACTTTCTTTTCGTAATGAACCCCATAGAGTCCAGGAGCAGCGCTCGGAGCAGCTAAACCCCAGGGGACGGTCCAGGACTACGTTCAGCTTTGCCTGGTTCCGACTCCAAGCGCGTAGAGTCTTGCTTCCCCTCTTAATGGGGTGGGTCATGGCCTCCATGTTTAGCCTGCCTTCCTCCTATGGAAGGTTGTGCGAAAAGAAGTCTGCCCTACTTTGCTCTTTCCTTGTACTCATTTGAATTGTGAATTGAGTTACTTTTTTTATCACCCTTGCAGTACATGGCTGCCGTGTGCTCAGCTCCCCCTCTCTACAAACCCCCAAGTATCAAGCGTATGGTTGGGGGCTGTAAGTCAAATAAGACTGTAAAACAAGGGAGGGGGAGCCCCCAAGGAGAATTACGTTTCCTCTACCTGTGTGCAGGACTTCCAGGATTGCGGCAACGGGGACTGTGTGAAGTAGGGGGAAAGGAGCTACCAACTACTTCGACCCAGGGCTAGAGGGGGCGGGACCCAGGGGTCCCACGAGTCCAGCAGGCCCGGAACTCTCCCCTTCCTTGAGAGGGGCTCCGGGCTCGCCACGTGGCAGACGGAAGCCGGACCTCCCCCCGCGGTGGAAGAGCTCTGAAAGCCCTGCGTGCTCAACATGGCTGGGGCTCCCGTCCCCGCAGTAAGAGCAATCATCAAGTGGGCGCACGCTCTCACGACCCCGCAGCCGTTCGTGCTCCGGCAGCGGTCATGTCGGGACTTAGAGAAAGTGCGCGGATCGGAAGAGACGGAGGTCCCACCTCGGGCTCGCTATCTCCCCCAAGATGGGCCTGGGTGCCACTATCGGTACCTGAGATATGGGGTACCCCCGCGCACAGGGTAAAATGCCTAAGGTGCTCGCCCTTCTCCGCAGGGAGAGCTCCGAAGGCGCCACGCGTCTGGCGGGGCCGGACCTCCCTCTCCTCAGAGGAGAGCTCCGGGCCCGACACGTGGCATACAGAAGCCGGACCTCCCCCTCCGTGGGAGAGAGGTCCGAAGACGCCACGCGTCCAGCGAGGCCGGACCTCCCTCTCCTCAGAGGTGAGCTCCGGGCCCGCCACGTGGCATGCAGAAGCCGGACCTCCCCCTCCGCGGGAGAGAGGTCCGAAGGCGCCACGCGTCCAGCGGGGCCGGACCTCCCTCTCCTCAGAGAAGAGCTCCGGACCTGTCACGTGGCTGGAAGAACGGTGCTGCCTGCCCCCGAGCGGTAGGCAGCAGGCGTAAAGGCGCCCCTCACCTTGCCCATACAAGGAATTCAAGGCCCGCGTCTTCCCAAGACGCGGAAACGCGGAGCACGCGCCTGTCAGGTGCCGTTGCGTCCAGTTGCATCACACACTGGTGCGTGGTGTCAGAACCTGACAGGTAATAAACGCCGCGACAAGACATCCCATGCCGCCTGCGCCGTCATCAACCACTACGACTAGCGCGCGGCATGGGCAGGGCGGCAAAAGGAAGACTCAGAAGCCTTCGACCGGAGGCAACCACCGGCATAACTACAGATACGGTAGATAATAGACAATCTCCCCGGGACCACCTGTCGGATCCCGGCTTCCCTTGTAAGCCGCCCGAGCCTTGGACTATAAAAAGCTCGGGTAGGCGTCGATAGCAGGGGTTCGCATTCTGCAACTCATACGCTAGCCATACACTCTCAAGCTGTAACTCACCCCCAAGCTCAGGCCCCCGGCCCTGAGCAGCAAGCAATACAGCGAGCTCCATAGCTCGCCGTGGACGTAGGGTTTTACGCTCCGGTGGCCTGAACCACGTAAAACTTCCCGTGTCAAGCTCTCACTAACTCGTCCATTCGCGCAAGCTCTCCGCTAGGAACTAGCCCCTCCGAAAAAAGAACCTCCGCGGGCTGCCCAGTGCAGGCCCGGGGGAAGTGTCGATCGCACACTTCGACACTATGTGTCTATGCCTTACGGCCTAAAGAATGCACTCCCCACCTTTGTGCGGGCAATGCACAAAACCTTTGGGGAGTTAATAAGAGACCTGGTTGAGGTGTATGTCGATGACATAGTTGTCAAGGTCAAGCAGGGTCCGTCCCTGCTAGATAACCTAGCCTTAGTCTTTGACAAGTTGCGCTCTACGCATACCAAGCTGAACCCAGATAAATGTGTGTTCGGCGTGTCCTCTGGGAAGCTCTTAGGGTTCCTGGTCTCGCACCGGGGGATTGAGGCCAACCCAGAGAAGATCAAGGCCATCGACTTGATGCGGCCCCCTGCCCGCGTCAAGGATGTCCAGAAACTCACAGGATGTCTAGCCGCGCTGAGTCGGTTTATACCGAGGCTAGCAGAGCGGGCACTCCCTTTCTTTAAGCTCCTGCGCAAGTCAGGCCCTTTTGCCTGGACTGACAAAGCAGAAGAGGCTTTCCAGGAGTTGAAGCGACTCCTGACGACCCTACCAATCATGGTAGCCCCTGAGCCCGGAGAGCACCTGTTGCTCTACATCGCGGCGACAACTGAAGTAGTGAGTATGGTCCTCGTCGCAGAGCGGCCGGACCCCTCATCTTCACAACCTGCTCCGGTAGCAGAAGACAAACGCCAGGAGGCCCCGCAGGACCAAGACGGTCTCCCGGGCCTCCAAGGCAACCTCCCGAAGGTCCAGGTCGGCCTCCCGGAGGTCCTGGGCAGTCTCCCAGACCTCCAAGATAAACCCCCGGGGGCCCCGCGGGACCCCCGGGGGGCCAAATGGGACCTTCCAGAGGTCCCCCAAGACCCCCCGGAGCTCCCGGACAATCAAGATAGCTTAAGGGCCTCCGGGTCCCAGCTCCCGGAGGCCCCCGTGGGTCCGCCCACCTCCAGTGGGCCAATGGACGAGGACCTCCCAGGCCTGAGAAAGAGGGTTCAAACCGTACAGAGGCCTGTCTACTACATCAGCGAAGTGCTTCATGATGCCAAGACGAGGTACCTGGAAGTCCACAAGCTGCTGTATGCGGTGCTCGTTGCCTCCAGAAAGCTCCGCCATTACTTCCAGGCCCACCGGGTCTCGGTAGTCACCTCGTATCCACTGAAGACAATTCTTCACAGACCCCATGCGACTGGCGACGTTGCTAAATGGGCGGCGGAGCTGGCGGAGTTTGAGCTGGACTTCCTCCCACACCATGCAGTCAAGAGCCAAGCACTGGCTGACTTTGTGGCGGAGTGGACACCAACGGAGGCTGACCCAGGGGGCCATGGGGGCGGAGAATCGGAGCACCAAGCTCCGGTCTTCACCGAACCCCACTGGACACTCTTCTTCGACGGCTCCTCGCGAAAGCAGGGAGCCGGTGCCGGCGTACTGCTCCTCATGCGATCGGGGGAACAGTTTGGGTATATAGTGCGTCTCAATTTCAAGGCAACCAACAACATGGCGGAGTATGAAGCACTCATCTTTGGCCTGCAGACAGCCCTGTCTTTAGGCGCTCGCCAGTTGTTGGCACAGGGCGACTCCCAGCTGGTCATCAAGCAAGTCAAGGGCGAATGCTCCTGCAATGACCCCCAGCTAGCTGCATATCTGCTTCACGTGCAGATGTTGGAGAAAGAATTCCTCGCCTTGGACCTGCACCACGTACCGCGCGCCGGTAATACCGCAGCCGATGACCTTTCAACGAAGGCTTCCACCGGAGCCCCTGCGCCCGAAGGAGTCTTCGAGAGGACGTTGCTGCGGCCCACAGCCCAGCCCGCCGAGCTGGGCGAAGGGGGCTTGACCAGCACCTCGAAGCTGGCGGTCCCGGTGGCCCTACAACCGTGGGCGCCGCCAAGGATCGTAAGCGTCACTGGGGACTCCGTGCAACCCAGCGCTCAAGATCCAGAAGCTCAAGTCAGACCCGATGCATGGATCATGGAGATCCGGGACTACTTGAAGGACAATATCCTCACTGATGAACATGCAACCGCTGAACGGATTGTGCGTATGGCTAAGAGGTACGCGCTGGTAGAGGGGGATCTCTACCGGCGTGGCGCCAACCACATCCTATTGCGGTGTATAACCCAGGGGGAAGGCTGCGACTTGCTCGCTGAGATCCATGGAGGCGAATGTGGAAGTCATTCTTCCTCACGCACGCTTGTCGGTAAAGCCTTCCGGCATGGCTTCTACTGGCCGACAGCACTCCAGGATGCCGTCAAGCTGGTCGAGAGCTGCAAGGCGTGCCAGTTCTACGCCAAGCAGATCCATACACCGGCTCAGGTGGTACAGATGATCCCGCCCTCGTGGCCGTTTGCCGTGTGGGGGCTGGACATCCTGGGACCATTCCCCAGAACCGTCGGGGGGTTCTGGTACCTCTATGTCGCTATCGACAAGTTCACCAAGTGGCCGGAAGCTACACCAGTTGTCACCATCAATAAACAATCAGCAGTAAAATTCATCAGATCCATTGTCTGCCGGTTCGGGGTCCCAAACAGGATCATCACTGACAATGGGACCCAGTTCACCAGCGCAGCATTCCAAGACTACTGCGAGGACCTTGGCATTCAGGTATGCTATGACTCTGTCGCTCACCCGAAGAGCAATGGGCAAGTCGAGAGGGCCAATGCGGAGATTCTCCGGTGCCTCAAGACTCGTACCTTCGCCAGCCTGAAGAAACATGGTGCCAATTGGGTAGATGAACTTCCGAGCACGCTATGGGCTAACCGGACATCCCAGAGCCGGGCCACCGGGGAGACACCCTTCTTCATTGTGTACGGGGCCGAACCTGTACTTCCTCCAGAAGTCGCCATGAAGTCTCACCGTGTCCGGGCTTACGACGAAGCCACGCAGGACAACCTCCGGCGTGGAGAAATCGACCTCGTCGACGAGGTCCGATTACATGCGGCACTCCGTAACGCGTGGTACAGACAGGCGCTTGGGCGCTACCACCAGAGGTCTGTGCGTGCCCGGGAGCTGCAGGAAGGTGACCTGGTGTTGCGGCGCATACTTTCTCACGAAGGGGCCCACAAACTCTCCACTAGTTGGGAAGGCCCCTTCCGAGTCACGAAAGTATGCCGCCCCGAGTGTGTGCGCCTTTCCACCGAGGATGGGGACCTGCTCCCGAATCCTTGGAACATAGAACACCTCCGTAAGTTCTACCCCTAAGAGCAAAAATAGGTCAGTACTTTCTTTTCGTAATGAACCCCATAGAGTCCAGGAGCAGCGCTCGGAGCAGCTAAACCCCAGGGGACGGTCCAGGACTACGTTCAGCTTTGCCTGGTTCTGACTCCAAGCGCGTAGAGTCTTGCTTCCCCTCTTAATGGGGTGGGTCGTGGCCTCCATGTTTAGCCTGCCTTCCTCCTATGGAAGGTTGTACGAAAAGAAGTCTGCCCTACTTTGCTCTTTCCTTGTACTCATTTGAATTGTGAATTGAGTTATTTTTTATCACCCTTGCAGTACATGGTTGCCATGTGCTCAGCTCCCCCTCTCTACAAATCCCCAAGCATCAAGCATATGGTTGGGGGCTGTAAGTCAAATAAGACTGTGAGACAAGGGAGGGGGAGCCCCCAAGGAGAATTACGTTTCCTCTACCTGTGTGCAGGACTTCCAGGTTGCGGCAACGGGGACTGCGTGAAGTAGGGGGAAAGAAGCTACCAACTACTTCGACCCGGGGCTAGAGGGGGCGGGGCCTGGGGGCCCCACGTCTCCAGCAGGCCCGGAACTCTCTCCTTCCTTGAGAGGGGCTCCGGGCTCGCCACGTGGCAGGCGGAAGCCGGACCTACCCCCGCGGTGGAAGAGCTCCGAAAGCCCTGCGTGTTCAACATGGCCGGGGCTACCGTCTCTGCAGTAAAAGCAGTCATCAAGTGAGCGCACGCTCTCACGACCCCGCGGCCGTTCGTGCTCCGGCAGCATCCAAGTCGGGACTTAGAGAAAGTGCGCGGATCGGAAGAGACGGAGGTCCCACCTTGGGCTCGCTATCTCCCCCAAGATGGGCCCGGGGGCCACTGTCGGTACCTGAGATATGGGGTACCCCCGCTCACAGTGTGAAATGCCTAAGGTGCTCGCCCTTCTCCGCAGGGAGAGCTCCGAAGGCGCCACGCGTCTGGCGGGGCCGGACCTCCCTCTCCTCAGAGGAGAGCTCCGGGCCCGCCACGTGGCATACAGTAGCCGGACCTCCCCCTCCGCGGGAGAGAGGTCCGAAGACGCCACGCGTCCAGCGGGGCCGGAACTCCCTCTCCTCAGAGGTGAGCTCTGGGCTCGCCACGTGGCATGCAGAAGCCGGACCTCCCCCTCCGCGGGAGAGAGGTCCGAAGGCGCCACGCGTCCAGCGGGTCCGGACCTCCCTCTCCTCAGAGAAGAGCTCCGGACCCGCCACGTGGCTGGAAGAACGGTGCTGCCTGCCCCCGAGCGGTAGGCAGCGGGCGTAAAGGCGCCCCTCACCTTGCCCGTACAAGGTATTCAAGGCCCGCGTCTTCCCAAGACGCGGAAACGCGGAGCACGCGCCTGTCAGGTGCCGTTGCGTCCAGTCGCATCACAGACTGGCGCGCGGTGTCAGAACCTGCCAGGTAATAAACGCCGCGACAAGACATCCCATGCCGCCTGCGCCGTCATCAACCACTATGACTAGTGTGCGGCATGGGCAGGGTGGCAAAATGAAGACTCAGAAGCCTTCGACCAGAGGCAACCACCGGCGTAACTACAGATACGGTAGATAATAGACAATCTTCCCGGGACCACCTGTCGGGTCCCGGCTTCCCTTGTAAGCCGCCCGAACCTTGGACTATAAAAGGCTCGGGTAGGCGTCGATAACAAGGGTTCGCATTCTGCAACTCATACGCTAGCCATACACCCTCAAGCTGTAACTCACCCCCAAGCTCAGGCCCCCGGCCCTGAGCAGCAAGCAATACAGCGAGCTCCATAGCTCGCCGTGGACGTAGGGTTTTACGCTCCGGCGGCCTGAACCACGTAAAACTCCCCGTGTCAAGCTCTCACTAACTCGTCCATCCGCGCAAGCTCTCCGCTAGGAACTAGCCCCTCCGAAAAAAGAACCTCCGCGGGCTGCCCAGTGCAGGCCCGGGGGAAGTGTCGATCGCACACTTCGACAATGACGGTGAGGACTCCAGTTCCGACGGTGACGGGCCAAGGCGTTAGCCAGCTACGGCACGTCTCTGTGCCTCGAACATACCTCTCGGGGGCTGCCTAGGGTCCGTCAACCCCTTGAAGGCCATGCCAGAAGGGGAGAACTCCCCGGGGGACCCCGAGAGAAGCCACGCAGGACCTGATCCAGCGTGAAGACAACAACTTCGACAAGACTCGGCTTGCAGGGAACACCCCACAACGCAAGGTCTCGGCTAATGCTCTAAGCACTACCGCCAAAGAACCAAACGCGACGGGGGCCCGCAAGAGGGCAGCCTGGCGAAGTGGCACGCTATATTCCAAAAAGGACCCATAAGCTCTCCCCCAGCAGGGAAGGTCCCTTCTGAATCATGAAAGCTGCCGCCCCAGGTACACATGCCTTTCAACCGAGAGTGGGATCCATTCCCAAAAATCCTTGCCATGGAGCAACACTGTAAGTCCTACTTACTGAGCATCGGTAGAACAGGGTTATTCACTTCTGTAATAGACCCCATAGAACTTAGGAACAGAGCTTGGGGTAGCTAAGTCTCAAGGGACAGTACAGGACTACGTCCAGTTTAGCCTGGTTCCGACCCTAAGCGCGTAGAGTCTTGCTTCCCTTGTAGACGAGGCAGAACATTGCCCCCACGAACAGCCAGAATTCCATCTATGGGCGCGAATACAGAGACCTGTTCTACTTAGCTCCTTCTCATGCGCTCATTTAAATTATGCATTAATTTTTATGGTCGCACTATCTCTGTATGTTCATCATACGTCTAGCTCCCCCTCTCCTGCGCTCATCCATAGTCGGCATTTGCTATCCTCCCGAAGGCGGCTGCGCTTGAGGCACCTGCCGATGGCCGAGTGAGTCTCTCGGGCCTCCCCCCGTCAGGTGTTGCGGTGTCAGTTGGTCACCTCCAGGAAAGGCCCGCGTTGTGCATGGGGGGTCCAGGGTGCGTATCCAGCTTAGCCGGCCCAGAGCCCAAAGCATGCGCATCCTGCTCTCCGGAGGTCCAGGGGAGTACGTCCGCTTTGCCTGGTCATGAACCCAAAGCGCGTGCACTCTGCTTCCCCAGCGCATGGCCCGGTACTAGGGATCGGACAGCCGCACCCGGACCTCGGAGGGAGCCGGAGCTCCGGCGCCTTGTGCACAGAATTGCCCAAGCCCCGTATAACGGGCCAGGACCATAAGACGGATAAGACTAGGAGACAGGAGGGGAGGACCCCCCGAGGAGAATTACGTTTCCTCTACCTGTGTGCAGGACCTTCAGGTTACGGCAACAGGGACTGCATGAAGCGGGGGGAAAGGAGCTACCAGCTACACCGGCCTGGGACTGGAAGGACCGGGACCCGCCCCTCCAGCTGGGGCGGGGCACGGGGGCCCCGCGTGTCCAGCAGGCCCGGAACTCTCTCCTTCCTTGAGGAGGGCTCCGGGCTCGCCACGTGGCAGGCAGGAACCGGACCTCCCCCCTCAGCGGGAGGGCTCCGAAAGCCCTACGTGTCCAACATGACCGGAGCTCCCGTCTCTTGAGGAGGAGCTCCGGACCCACCACGTGGCCGGCAGATTTGGAGCCCCCCATAGGGCGAGGTTCGGAGACCTCCGGGGGCCCCTAACATGGTTAGGACCCGGGGGGGTGTCTGTGCGAAGCTCCGAGATTGGAAATGACCTCTGAGTACCTTGCGGAGCTAAGGACTCAGCCAGGCAAAGCCAAGAAGGAGGGAAAAAGCATCACAGACACAAGTATCCAAGAGAGTCAAATTAAGCAAGGCTCCTTGAGCTGGACTACAGACTTGATAAAAAAAGGGGAGAAGCAAGTCCTAAGGACCTCCCGGCTCTCGCCGGAACCTTGCGGCTACAAGGGCGGCCAAATCCTCGACTTCAGCCCTGGCAGCTTCCTCCCGCTCCGCGGCTGAGCCCTCTCTTGCTGGCTCCAGTGAGAAAGAGGGGTCGCGGCTCTTGAAGCATGCCAGCACATGCGAGGCGACCTCTAAAGCTAAGCCGCGTCCCTCGGCTTCAAGCTCGCTGGCGACCACCGAGTCGAGTCTGTCCAGCTTGGCGCCGATCGACTCCAATGCAGGGATCACCTCTGCCACCTGCAATGCGGGAGTTGCGGCCCTCACCAGACTGAAACTGTCGGTACCTGAGATATGGGGTACCCCCGCGCACAGGGTAAAATGCCTAAGGTGCTCGCCCTTCTCCGCAGGGAGAGCTCCGAAGGCGCCACGCGTCTGGCGGGGCCGGACCTCCCTCTCCTAAGAGGAGAGCTCCGGGCCCGCCACGTGGCATACAGAAGTCGGACCTCCCCCTCCGCGGGAGAGAGGTCCGAAGACGCCACACGTCCAGCGGGGCCGGACCTCCCTCTCCTCAGAGGTGAGCTCCGGGCCCGCCACGTGGCATGCAGAAGCCGGACCTCCCCCTCCGCGGGAGAGAGGTCCGAAGGCGCCACGCTCCAGCGGGGCCGGACCTCCCTCTCCTCAGAGAAGAGCTCCGGACCCGCCACGTGGCTGGAAGAACGGTGCTGCCTGCCCCCGAGCGGTAGGCAGCGGGCGTAAAGGCGCCCCTCACCTTGCCCGTACATGGAATTCAAGGCCCGCGTCTTCCCAAGACGCGGAAACGCGGAGCACGCACCTGTCAGGTGCCGTTGCGTCCAGTCGCATCACAGACTGGCGCGCGGTGTCAGAACCTGCCAGGTAATAAACGCCGCGACAAGACATCCCATGCCGCCTGCGCCGTCATCAACCACTATGACTAGTGCGCGGCATGGGCAGGGCGGCAAAATGAAGACTCAGAAGCCTTCGACCAGAGGCAACCACCGGCGTAACTACAGATACGGTAGATAATAGACAATCTTCCCGGAACCACCTGTCGGGTCCCGGCTTCCCTTGTAAGCCGCCTGTCGGTACCTGAGATATGGGGTACCCCCGCGCACAGGGTAAAATGCCTAAGGTGCTCGCCCTTCTCCGCAGGGAGAGCTCCGAAGGCGCCACGCGTCTGGCGGGGCCGTACCTCCTTCTCCTCAGAGGTGAGCTCCGGGCCCGCCACGTGGCATGCAGAAGCCGGACCTCCCCCTCCGCGGGAGAGAGCTCCGAAGGTGCCACGCGTCTGGCGGGGCCGGACCTCCCTCTCCTCAGAGGTGAGCTCCGGGCCTGCCACGTGGCATGCAGAAGCCGGACCTCCCCCTCCGCGGGAGAGAGGTCCGAAGGCGCCACGCGTCCAGCGGGGCCGGACCTCCCTCTCCTCAGAGAAGAGCTCCGGACCTGCCACGTGGCTGGAAGAACGGTGCTGCCTGCCCCCGAGCGGTAGGCAGCGGACGTAAAGGCGCCCCTCACCTTGCCCGTACAAGGAATTCAAGGCCCGCGTCTTCCCAAGACGCGGAAACGCGGAGCACGCGCCTGTCAGGTGCCGTTGCGTCCAGTCGCATCACAGACTGGCGCGTGGTGTCAGAACCTGACAGGTAATAAACGCCGCGACAAGACATCCCATGCCGCCTGCGCCGTCATCAACCACTACGACTAGCGCACGGCATGGGCAGGGCGGCAAAAGGAAGACTCAGAAGCCTTCGACCGGAGGCAACCACCGGCATAACTACAGATACGGTAGATAATAGACAATCTCCCCGGGACCACCTGTCGGATCCCGGCTTCCCTTGTAAGCCGCCCGAGCCTTGGACTATAAAAGGCTCGGGTAGGCGTCGATAGCAAGGGTTCGCATTCTGCAACTCATACGCTAGCCATACACTCTCATGCTGTAACTCACCCCCAAGCTCAGGCCCCCGGCCCTGAGCAGCAAGCAATACAGTGAGCTCCATAGCTCGCCGTGGACGTAGGGTTTTACGCTCCGGCGGCCTGAACCACGTAAAACTTCCCGTGTCAAGCTCTCACTAACTCGTCCATTCGCGCAAGCTCTCCGCTAGGAACTAGCCCCTCCGAAAAAAGAACCTCCGCGGGCTGCCCAGTGCAGGCCCGGGGGAAGTGTCGATCGCACACTTCGACATTTGGCGCACCAGGAAGGGGGCTTTTCCCCTAGCGCGATGAGTTTCCGCCAACGAAGATGACCAAGCTCCCTTCAGCGGCAAGCTCTCCTCCTCCGCATTCACGGCGAACCGTGACCAGCGGAGAGTACATGTCGACGCACTCAGGACGGAGTGTGTCGGCACAAGCGGGTAGCCAGCAGCCGACTCCGGCAACGCCGACTCCGGCTTTGCAGGCCCCGACCAGCGTAAGGTCTTCTGCAGCGCTGAGCGTACACCATGGAGGTGCGCTAGCTGCAGCAAGGGCGCTGCTGCGCAACCCACCTGCAGGGGATGCGCCCCATTCAGCAACCCAGCAATGGGTCCGTGAGGTGGACCGCCTCGTCGTCGCTGCCGTGAACCCTCGGTTTCGGCGAGGGCGGCGCCCAGGGCAACCAGCTGTGTCGCTGACGCGCACACCCACGGTTGACGGGCTAACGGCGGATTCCAGCTCCTCCAGGCTCCTGTCGACGGACCTGCGAAGGGAACTGGAACGGTGCCACTTGGGGCAGGACGCCCGAGTGTACCTCGAGCGACGTCGAGAGAGGCGTCGCAACCATGAGGCAGGCGACAGCATGTCATCGGCCTCGAAACAACTGGAAGGGCAGGCCTTCGCCATGCGAGCCCCGCCTCAGGCATATGCTGCGCAACATGTGCCACCACCATATGCGCCGCAAGTAGCGGCCCCGGCCTATGGTGCAGCCTTGCCCATGCCGGGATACGTGCTGCCAGGTGTGAACCACCTGCTCGCAGCACCAGTACCTACAGCAGCAGGTGCAGGATGTGCGGCCCTTGCGCCCAACCTTCGCTTCGCAAGGTGGCCGCGCAAGTTTCGCCCGCACTTGCCCGAGAAGTACGACGGAAGCGTCAACCCGGCGGAGTTCCTCCAGATCTACTCCACCGCCGTACTTGCTGCAGGAGGCGATGAGGCTGTCATGGCCAACTACTTTCCCGTCGCCTTGACCGGCCCAGCCCGGTCCTGGATCATGAATCTACCCCAGGGGTCCATAACCTCCTGGGGTGAGCTCTGCCGGCAGTTCGTCGCCAACTTCGGCAGCTCCTACACCCGTCCCGGCACGGAGCTCGATCTCCACACCGTCAAGCAACAACCTGGGGAGTCGCTGCGCTCTTTCATCCAGCGGTTCTCTCAGGTGCGCAACACCATCCCACATATCCAAAGCGCCTCTGTGGTGGTGGCGTTCTGACAGGGTGTCCGGGACGAGAAAATGCTCGAGAAGCTCGCGACCAGAGAGGTCCGCGACGTCTCGGAGCTCTTCAGCCTGGCGGATAAGTGCGCCAGGGCAGCCGAAGGGCGGAACTGGCACGCACTACCGACCTCCGAGTCAGGAGGGCAGCCCGGGTCCGGAGCTGCTGCCTAAAGGGGTGGCAAGAAGACCAAGAACCGGGGGAGTGGAAAGATGAAGCCACCATTCACGGCCCCCGTCGCCGCGGCTGCGACAACCAGCGGAGCTCGGGGGCCGCGCCCCGACAAGAGGCAGCGGCAATCACCGGCCCCAGACAGTGGCCAGGGCGGGCTATGCCCCGTGCATGGCACCTGCAACCATACAGCTGCCGAGTGCTGGGAGATCCAGAGGCTCGCAGAGCGCTTCCGTAATGGAAGACAGCAGAGGGCTGAAGCACCGTCCTACCCTCAGAGGGATGGCAAACAGAAGGCCGATGCCCCAGTCACCGCTGCCCACCAAGTGGGGTTCCAGGAGCCTCAGCGTGTCATAAAGACAGTGCATGACGGTGAGGACTCCAGTTCTGACGGTGACGGGCCAAGGTGTTAGCCAGCTGCGGCACGCCTCCGTGCCTCGAACATACCTCTCGGGGGCCGCCTAGGGTCCGTCAACCCCTTGAAGGCCTTGCCAGAAGGGGGAGACGCCTTAGGTCATCCAAGGCGAGCCCGGGTCCACCTACCCCTTGAAGGCCTTAGCCAGAAGGGGAGAACTCCCCGGGGGCCCCGGAGAGAAGCCACGCAAAACCTGATTCAGCGTGAAGACAACAACTTCGACAAAACTCGGCTTGCAGGGAACACCCCACAACGCACGGTCTCGGCTAATGCTCTAAGCACTACCGCCAAAGAACCAGATGCGACGGGGGCCCGCAAGAAGGTGGCCTGGTGAAGCGGCACGCTATATTCCAAGAAGGACCCATAAGCTCTCCCCCAGCAGGGAAGGTCCCTTCCGAATCATGAAAGCTGCCGCCCCAGGTACACATGCCTTTCAACCGAGAGTGGGATCCATTCCCAAAAATCCTTGCCATGGAGCAACACTGTAAGTCCTACTTACTGAGCATCGGTAGAACAGGGTTATTCACTTCTGTAATAGACCCCATAGAACTTAGGAACAGAGCTTGGGGTAGCTAAGTCTCAAGGGACGGTACAGGACTACGTCCAGTTTAGCCTGGTTCCGACCCTAAGCGCGTAGAGTCTTGCTTCCCTTGTAGACGAGGCGGAACATTGCCCCCACGAACAGCCAGAATTCCACCTATGGGCGCGAATACAGAGACCTGTTCTACTTAGCTCCTTCCCATGCGCTCATTTAAATTATGCATTAATTTTTATGATCGCACTATCTCTGTATGTTCATCATACGTCTAGCTCCCCCTCTCCTGCGCTCATCCATAGTCGGCATTTGCTATCCTCCCGAAGGCGGCTGCGCTTGAGGCACCTGCCGATGGCCGAGTGAGTCTCTCGGGCCTCCCCCAGTCAGGTGTTGCGGTGTCAGTTGGTCACCTCCAGGAAAGGCCAGCGTTGTGCATGGGGGGTCCAGGGTGCGTATCCAGCTTAGCCGGCCCAGAGCCCAAAGCATGCGCATCCTGCTCTCCGGAGGTCCAGGGGAGTACGTCCGCTTTGCCTGGTCATGAACCCAAAGCGCGTGCACCCTGCTTCCCCAACGCATGGCCCGGTACTAGGGATCGGACGGCCGTACCCGGACCTCGGAGGGAGCCGGAGCTCCGGCGCCTCGTGCACAGAATTGCCCAAGCCCCGTATAGCGGGCCAGGACCATAAGACAGATAAGACTAGGAGACAGGAGGGGAGGACCCCCCGAGGAGAATTACGTTTCCTCTACCTGTGTGCAGGACCTTCAGGTTACGGCAACAGGGACTGCATGAAGCGGGGGGAAAGGAGCTACCAGCTACACCGGCCTGGGACTGGAAGGACCGGGACCTGCCCCCCCAGAGGGGCAGGGCCCGGGGGCCCCGCGTGTCCAGCAGGCCCGGAACTCCTTCCTTGAGGGCTCCGGGCTCGCCACGTGGCAGGCAGGAACCGGACCTCCCCCCCTCAGCGGGAGGGCTCCGAAAGCCCTACGTGTCCAACATGACCGGAGCTCCCGTCTCTTAAGGAGGAGCTCTGGACCCACCACGTGGCCGGCAGATTTGAGCCCCCCCCCCATAGGGCGAGGTTCGGAGACCTCCGGGGGCCCCTAACATAGTTAGGACCCAGGGGGTGTCTGAGCGAAGCTCCGAGATTGAAAATGACCTCTGAGTACCTTGCGGAGCTAAGGACTCAGCCAGGCAAAGCCAAGAAGGAGGGAAAAGCATCACAGACACAAGTATCCAAGAGAGTCAATCTAAGCAAGGCTCCTTGAGCTGGACTACAGACTCGATAAAAAAGGGAAAAGCAAGTCCTAAGGATCACCCGGCTCTCGCCGGAACCTTGCTGCTACAAGGGCGGCCACATCCGCGACTTCAGCCCTGGCAGCTTCCTCCCACTCCGGCTGGGCCCTCTCTTGCTGGCTCCAGTGAGAAAGAGGGGTCGCGGCTCTTGAAGCATGCCAGCACATGCGAGGCGACCTCTAAAGCTAAGCTGCGGCCCTCGGCTTCAAGCTCGCTGGCGACCACCGAGTCGAGTCTGTCCAGCTTGGCGCCGATCGACTCCAATGCAGGGATCACCTCTGCCACCTGCAATGCGGGAGTTGCGGCCCTCACCGGACTGAAACCAAGAGGGATCAGGGCGGACCCCGCCCGATCCATGAAGCCTGAGACCGCAAGGGCCTCGGAGGATCGTAGGGCTGAGAGTTCCTCCACCTCGCGGCAGGCCGCCCGCAGAGCCTCCAGGTTCCTCTCAGAGAATTCCTTCTCCTGGGCCGCCAGGGAACTCTCCCGAAGGCGGAGGGTCTCGGCTAGCCGCTCCAACTCAGCGGCCCTGAAGCCGGCAGTCAACTCACGGTCCAAGACCGCCCGGCAATCATGGGAGACCTGTTCATCCCGCAAGTCGAGGTCTGCCTTCAGAATCTCCAGTTCCTCCATCCGAGCTCGGAGGTCATCCTCGCCCGCAGCCAGCTGCGCGGCGACCCTCTCTGCCTCAGCTGCCACGGAACGCTCCCGCTCCTCAACGGCGAGTTCGCGTCGCTCCAACCGCTGCCGTATTTCCACAGCAGCTGAGAGGCTCTCTTCGGCCCGGGCGTGAGCCTCCAGGGCCTCCCTGTTGATCCGCCGCGACTGGGTGTCCATGCGGTCAACAGCCCGCTTCATCCGGTCGACGAGCGTTTCCCGGAAGTCGAGCAACTCCCGTCTGGAGTCGAGTTCGCTCTTAACCTTCGCGGTCCTCTCCCGCAAAAGGTTCCCCCAGGTGAGGAGGCGGTCCCGTTCAACCGTATACTCCTCCCGCTCGCGCCCTAGTGCAGCCAAGACCTGCCGGACGCTCGACTCGGCGAGCGCGAAGGCGTCCGCCAGAGGCAATGGAGCAACAGAAGCTGGGGCAGTCCCCCTGACCTCCTCCATTACCTCGTCCTCGGGAAGAGCCGGCGCGCCAGCCGCCGAGACAAGACGCCGATCAGGAGAAACTGGCCCAGCAGCCCTGGCAGCCGGGCCAGCCGGGCTCTCTTCAGCTTCAGGCTCCTTGACCTGAGGAGGGGGACGAGCCGGGGAAGGCGGAGCTGGAGAAGAAGCCAGGCCGCCTAGTGCAGGATCAACCTGTGCTGGCTCGGGGGCCGCAGTAACCGTCTCGGCAGGAAGAGACGGCGCCGCCGCGGAGTCCGGGCACACCGGAATAGGAGAAGTCCGCGCTGGCCTGGGGGCCGCAGCAGTCGCCCCTGGCTCCGAGCGCCTCGGCACAGATTCCCCGCAAGACGGGGAAGGCCGAGAAGCGCGGACGCTCCAGCGGGCTCTGAACCCCGACTTCCGAGCCGGGGTAGGATTTCCAGAGCCCGCTACCATCTCCGACGACCGCTCCGCAGTCGCTTGGACTGGCGGAACAGGGGACGCCGCAGAGGCTTCCCCTAGCACATCAGCCCGGTGCCTCTTCAAGTCGCCACCGGAGGGAGTGTCAGGCACCCCAGAATCCCGACTTGGCACCGGCGCCGTTGCTGGAGGAGATCGGGCGCGTTTTGTAAAAGCCCAAGAAAAGGGACTTGTAAAAAACTTTTCTTCATCTCACAACACCACAATTTTCATTGTGGACACCTTAGGAAATGTTGTGAAAAGCATGTAACCTCCATCAAAAGAGTGATTAGAGGGGAGGGTCTTCATTTTCACAAAGTAGGGTTTATACACATATGATCACACAATGAGGAATTCAAAACTGTTGTGTCCAAACTATTGTTTGCAGCAGCTAACACAAGGATCAAGTGGCATATTTGGATTCCTTAGGTCCAAATTAGTGGGGAGGCAAAGTTTCATTAATTTTTGAAAAGTCTTGCTGCCCATTTTTCCAAAGGAAGTCAAATGTGCAAAGAATTCAAATGAATATTTGAATTTGCATGGAATTTGTCCAAACTTGTCAAATGAGCTCAGTTTCCAATTTTCAAACAATTGGGTTGGATAATTGTCAAACTTTGGAGATATTTTGAGGAAAAGAGGTACTGAGTTGTGGGGCCCACATGTCATAGGAATGAGTATACTTAACACTTAAGTTTCTCTCTGGTCTTCACTCCACCGAGGTGTAACCCCGGGGCGACACCGAGCGGCCGCCCCCGTCGACCGAGGCTCCACCTCCTGCTCCCATTTCGCGCTGGCCTGCTCCTTACCCCGGAAACCGGCTGCAGCACGTTGCCATCTTCGCTTTGATCGCGCGCTAGCTGTTCTTCCCACGCGCAAACAGCAATCGGCGCTCACCGCCGCACTCCTTTCTCCCTGATCACCGGCCTCAACCAAACCTCGGTTGTGCGCACCGGCAGTACAGAAAAGCAGCGCCTGTGCCTGCTCTACCACACCAGCCCCGCAACCCCAAAGGCCCTAGCCTGTGACGCGCACAATTCGGCAAACGGCACCGAGAAAACAGAGCTGTCCGGCGGAGGACCGGAGCTGGTCTCACGTGGGCAGACCCACCCAGAGCTTCTCAGGCCCGAGCTAGAGCACCCTCGGATGCGCTGGGAGCCCCTGATGCTCGTCCACGAGGCTCAAGCCATGAGATGATCTACCAGGCTCGAATTTGGGAAAAGATCGCCGTCGGGCACCATCCGACCTTCTGATACGGTAATACCAAATTCGATCGTCCCTCTCGTTCTTAGGCCGTGAAACCTTGCACACAGGACCGCCACTAACCGGCAATCAGTAGTCCTTCACAACCCTAGTTGGAAATATGCACGTAGACCGCATGAAATCCAGAATTTCCGACCTCAAACGCGGAGGAGGTTTCGGGTGCACGGTGAGACACCATTAGCCGCCGGTCCCGAGCAGTTTTGAGGCTAGGTCGAGCATCCCTTTGGTCCACTGGTGCTGTAGCGCCGTTCCACCGAGGTCTGGGCAGGCTAGGGTGACCGGGCGACGTTGCCGAACCGGTCCAGAGCCGCCGCACCGTGGCCAGCTAGGTTAGAGCCATCGCCGACCGGGGAAGAGTGTTCCATCGTGTTCAGCACGGGAAATTAGGCCCTAGCGGCGAGGGAGAGCTCGGGGGATGGCCGGGAGGCCGGAGTCCGTCGAACTCCGGCGAGCCCGGCGGCGCGCAGGCGCGGGTGGCCGGAGGTAGAAGACGACCCGGTGGGTCCCGCCCGTCAGCGACGGTTTTTCAAATATTTGATCAGCTGTGGCGCAGGGATCTGGTGTGGAGGCGCGGGAAATAACCTGTAGCCTCGTGTGGCTTGCCCCGACGCGTGACACCTGTCCCCGGACCCACAGCCAGTATTTGAACATTTTGGGGAATTTCAGTTTTTAGTTCAAACTTTGAATAGCTACAACTTTGGGTAGGAAAATCCAAAAATTGTGAAACAAATTTCGTTGGATTCCTCTGATAGAGTACTATCCAAATGTAGAACCCAATTTGTATGAAACCCTTTAATTAATTCTGGAAAATTCTTTAAAGCTTTTCAGCAAAAGAATTTTAGAGGGAGTTTGGTTCATCCAAAAATTCTCAAATTTTGCCAGAATGTTCTTTAGGGCATTAGTAAACCCCTGTAAAAGTTTCAGACCATTTGGAGTCGATTTGGTCAGAGCAATTCAAATTGGAAGGTGCTGTGTTCATTTGAATGCAGAAACATTTTCAGAGAATTTCCAAAATTTGGAAATTCAATTCTGGGCAAACCTTGACTCCAAAAATGCTAGGAAAATTCATACAAGCTCTATGAGCTATAATTGAAATTTTAGATCATCAAGTTGAGCATGAACAGGGGTATTACCTCAGAATAAATTCTTCCTTGCTGATTTGCCAAGAGAATTATTCTGAGCAAACCACTTCATGAAAAGTGCTAATGTTTGGTCCAGAGAGTTTTCTTGTGACAAGGAATTCACACAAAAATTCTCAGCTCCATTGGTGCTCTAGATCACCCCTGTCCTGTTTAACCACTTAAGGGATTAATGTGGAAAAGGAGGGAAAACCACTTAGCATTTAACCATGTGATTAAGTTCAAGCCAAACCACCAACACCAGTTCATCTTTAAATTCTTAAACAAAGTTCCAGGTGTTAGAGGCTGGTTATTAGAACTAATAGTAGAAGTCTTACTCTAAAACTCACATTTGCATCTAAATTAACATGTAGTATTTCATTAACGTGTAGCCGTTGAAGAAGAGACTCCGGAAGTGCTGGACTTCCTTCTTCCGGACGAAGAACTAACTCCTGACCAGCAGCAACAAGGCAAGCCCCGGTTTGCATTAACCCTTTTATAAGTTTTACTTTGTTTACATGTGTCATATGAAGTATGGATGTGCATTAGGTATAGGATGAATGAAACCCCACTTGCATAACCAAAGGTTCCTAAAAGAGTGAGGGTAGTGTCAAGGACCTCGAGTAGACAGGCTATGCTTAATGAGTCATAGGACTTCGGTACAAGTCGAGTAGTTGGAATCTACTCGCGAGATAGGCATTGGGACACACGGGTTCGGTTGAGTGATGTGAGATCACTTAGTAATGAAAATGAGACTAGGCAGGGGCTAGGGCGCAGCAAGAGAGAGTCTTGTGTGCGCAGCCCTGCCCGTGTCGATTGAGGACCGATCCGTGTGCGGCCCTGCTGAACAAGTATTGAACGTACCGAAGGCATATCGGATATATGGGCCCCGATAAACTGATGTAGCCTAAACCTCCGGGCGTCGAGGCATAGCGCACCGATTTATAGGTGTAGGTTGAGGGCAGCAAGGTGGAAATCTGCCAACGGGCATAGAGAGATGCTCCGTGTGGGGAACCTCCTGCTCGTTTCGGTGCGACCGGTTCGACGTTTGGGCTGTTGGGTGAAAGGTTGTCCCGTACGACATCGAGTGAGCGTGCTGTGCAGCTCCACGGGTGGGCGTACGTGACGTGCTCTTTGGGTTTTCCCTGCAGGTGTATATCGAGTCGATTCGCCGTCCCTCGCGGTGACGAGTACTGCTTGTTCACTGCATCGTAACATAGACTAATGGATGAAATATGTTGATTCAATGATGCTGATTGACATAATTGTATTGCGACATGTGTGCCACCAAATACTGCTTACTAAATTTCTGATTTCATGAACTGTTAACTTGTTGCTAAAAGATGAATTAAGGATGAACTTGTAGGCGTGTCGTTTTGCTGAAATGCTACTAACCTATGTCTTGGTATACCTCATGTAGAGTTTCATGCTTAGGTGAGTCGGTTAAGTCTTGCTGAGCCTTCGTACTCACGGTTGCTGCTTAAGTGTTTTTCAGGTGAGGAGCCACCCATGGACTCGGAGTACGAGTCCACCGGCGAGGGTTACCCTCCGTCGGGGACCACGGCTGAGTGGGAGCCGTACACGCCGCGCTGAGCTGAGACGTGCAGCTAGTGTGGGTTGCCCTAGGGCTGGGCAACCGACTTTTGCTAAATAGGCGGGCGTGAGTTGTATAGTGTAGTCTTCCGCTGTGTAATAGAACAATAGTTGTAACTGAAGTTTGTACCTGTTTGTACAGTTTCAGCTGTTTTTCCCATGTAATATATTGCGTTCTTATGACGTGTGCTGTCGGGTGTCGCATCGCGTGGCACCACCCTCTGTGATCCTGGATGAGCGGATTCCGGTCCGCCACAGCCTGGTATCAGAGCTGCAGTGGGGATAGCACAGTACTTAAGGACTGCATTGTGGGAAAACATAGGTTACGGTGAGGAATCGGTAGTTGCCCAAGTAAGGACTATATTAGCATAGTTACTTAAAGTGGCAAAGACTAACTTATATGTTATAATTCTGAATTTCAATTATGTAACGACGCACCTACGCTCTGGTAAGTATGGTAAGGAACGCCACCGAAAGCGGTTCAATTTCGGTTAGCTCTCCCTGACGAGGAACGTGGTTCAGGGATTGATCTCACAGCCTGGTGTGAGATGTCAATATGAATCTCTTGGACTCTTCATGTCCCTGAGTTCATATGAAACGCTGATCCCTAGCGTGCATTAGGCAAGTAAGCGGAGACCCCATCGCGTGGTCAGTAACGCGAGAGTGTGTTCGTCTGGAAATAGCCCAGGAGGACATACGCAGCGCTTGTCATCGGCGTGCCCTGCAGGGCAGTAGGTGGTATCTGTTGGGTTGATAACATTCCCAACCGTGACGACCCGTTCATGACATACTCGGGTTCCCCGTCGTGTGGTGTTGAAACACGATCACGTGCCTTGAGACGTGACTTAGCTCAAGGACGGCCGTATGACAATGATACGGGCGTTTGTAATTACTTTTAGATATGGAACTGCCTGAAATGAACAAACTTTGAGTGCACCATCATTGTGTGGTCTTCTGCAGGTACTAACCACGTATGTATCCGTGTAGAAAACGTGTGCGAGAGACCGTTTAGTGCCACACTCGAGACGTATATGCTGGTATGATCCGGTTAGAATTTTCTTTTGTGAGGAACGTAGTACCGAGATATTGTAGGCATATGCATGAGTATAATAATAACAAAGAATTAAAATCTATAGGTTCAACAGTTAGGACCCTGGTTGGGTATAAGAATGGGATAGTGATGAGTGTAGTTCCAAAAAGACTGAAAAACAGAGTGCTCTGTTTTGGGTAGCATGTTTGCTGATCTTCAACAGGGCATAACTCACAGGTCTTTTAGCCCAGGGAGGTGCTGTTAAAATCCTTCCAGAAATTCTGCTAACTTTGAATTAACATAACTTTTCAATCAAAGCTGATCTGGGGGCAAATGAGTACTCGTTGGAAAGATACTGAAGTTAACTTGAACTTTGGTATTCAACTTGAGTCATGAAGATGCCCAGAACCAGATCAAAACTTGGAATAGGTAGCAACTGGTCATTCTGACAGAAGAATGACAGTTGAACTCATTGAAAAGGGTGTTGTACCCTAAGGGTGTTATACGTGATGGAAACGCAAGAATAATGTCTCGTAGCGACCAAACCTAGTTATGTTGAGCTTCCAAAGAGGGGGTTCATCAAGTTGGATTAAACTAACTTGTGTTTGGTCTGGTAATGGTGTAGCTTGTGCAAAGTTATTACATTATCTACTTACGAGATATTTCGCACGTTTGGTTGTCATAATGTTTTTACGCCCAGTTCTACTGGACTGCATGCAAAATGTTGCGGGACTGATGTTTAATGTCGTATGGTTGCAGATGGTTCGTACTAGGACCACGCACGAGGTTGGTGGCTCTAGCCAAGGTGGAGGCGATGACTCCCAGCCACCGGCCTACGACAGCACCCCGCAGCAGCAGCCACCACCGCCGCCTCCGCTTACTCTAGCGGATGTGATAGCGGCATTGGTGGGAGGTCGTGAGGAGCAGACCGACCTGCTCCGCACGATCGTGCAGAATACGTCCCAGGCGGGAGGACGTCAAGAGCGAGGGCCTCGTGAGCCCCGCGAAGTGTCGTACTCGGATTTCATGAGTACGCACCCTCCAGTGTTTACCGAAGCTGAAGAACCACTGGAGGCGGACAACTGGCTGCGGACTATCGAGTCCAAGTTCGGGCTGCTCCAGTGTACGGAGCGGCAGAAGACGCTGTTCGCAGCACAGCAGCTCCACGGTGCTGCTGGTGCGTGGTGGGCGAATTATGTCGCCTCACGTCCGGCTGGCCATGCCGTGGAATGGCAAGAGTTCCAGGAGGCGTTCTGCGCCTATCACATCCCTCCCGGAATAATGAAGAGAAAGTTCCAAGAATTTTTGGAACTGAAGCAGGGCGGGAGGAGTGCCCACGACTACTCCCGTGCCTTCAACCATCTGGCGCAGTATGCGTCAGACTACATCTCCACGGAGGAGAGGAAGAGGGAGCACTTCTATCGGGGGTTGCACCCCGAAATGAAGACCCACCTCGTACAATGGAACCGCGGCACATTCAACGACCTAGTCAATGCCGCCATCATGCAAGAGGACGCTCAGCGGGAGTTAGCAGCTGAGCAGAGGAAGCGCAGCGCTCCACCTAGCAGCGGTGGGAGTGGCGCTCCCCAGAAGTACCGTATGGTGTATCGGACACCATCCGGGCAGCAGTAGCGTCCACCGGCGCGACCTCAGCAGTTCGGGGGACGTTTGTTCCAAGCACCCCCGTTCCGTCCGCCGACGCCACCACCAAGACAGCAGCAGCAGCAGACGGTACCCCGGGCGTTTCCACCGCCACAACGCGCCCTGGGTTTCCGCCCACCGATTAGCGGGGGACCGCCCCGTTTCACCTGCTTCACGTGTGGCCAGGCGGGCCACTTTGCGAAGGACTGTCCCCAGGGGCAGCAGAGCAGCGGGCAAGCCCAGTTCCAGGGCGGTGCTCGAGGCCGACCTCCGGTGAAGAAGGTTGGTCAGCGGACTGGAGGCGTCCGCAACCTCGACAATGGGGACGCCCCAGAGGGAGACAACGTGCTGGCGGGTACGTTTACTCTCAACCATCAAGCCATCATCATATTATTTGATTCTGGTGCAACCCACAGCTTTATAAGTGCATCCTATGTGGCTAAACATCAATTGCAAGTCTTCCCAACCGACTGCACTTATATGATATGCTCACCGGGAGGGAAGATTTCAGCTAATATGGTAATTCCAAAGGCACCTCTGTGCTTATGCGGGAAACTATATCCCACCACCTTGATAATCCTTATGGGACAAAAGATTGATGCAATATTAGGGATGTCATGGCTGCAATACCATGGCGCTGTCCTAGAGACTCGGACACGGACGGTTCACTTAAATTCTCCATTTCACCGTCCGCATTCCATGGTGTTAGACACACCAGTCCGGGAAGTTTTAGCAATTAATAATGCTGAAGTTCTCAAGTTAGAAGACATCCCCGTAGTCCGGGAGTATCCTGACGTGTTCCCGGACGATCTTCCGGGCATGCCACCTGAGCGGGATGTCGAGTTCAAGATTGAGCTCGCACCCGGGACTACGCCCATATCACGGAGACCATACAAGATGGCTCCAAATGAGCTGGCGGAACTGAAAGAACAGCTCAATGATCTGTTGAGCAAGGGTTTCATTAGGCCGAGTTCCTCGCCTTGGGGATGCTCGGCGCTATTCGTGAAGAAAAAGGATGAGACCCTGAGGCTGTGTGTGGATTACCGGCCGCTCAACGCCGTCACCATCAAGAATAAGTACCCACTGCCCCGTATTGACATCTTGTTTGTTCAACTGGTGGGGGCAAGTGTATTCTCAAAGATGGACCTTCGCTCTGGATATCACCAGATCGAGATCCGGGCGGAGGATATCCCGAAGACGGCGTTCTCGACGAGATACGGCTTATACGAATATCTCGTCATGTCCTTTGGTCTCACAAATGCTCCAGCCCATTTCATGTATCTCATGAACTCGGTGTTCATGCCGGAGCTGGACAAGTTCGTGGTAGTGTTCATCGACGACATCTTGGTTTACTCCAAGACCGAAGCTGAACATGCCGAACACTTGCGGATCGTTCTTCAACGATTGCGAGACCACAAACTCTATGCCAAGTTCAGCAAATGCGAATTTTGGATCAGCCAAGTGCCGTTCTTGGGACATATCATCTCAGCTGAAGGCATCGCGGTTGACCCAAGCAAAATAGAGCAAGTGTTGAAATGGAAAGCTCCCACTTCAGTTCATGAAGTCAGAAGCTTCCTCGGGTTAGCGGGGTACTATCGGAGATTCATTCCAAGTTTCTCCAAGCTCGCTAAGCCGATGACAGAGTTGCTGAAGAAAGGGACAAAATATGTTTGGAACACGGCGTGTGAAGGAGCGTTCCGAACACTGGTGAAGCGTCTCACAACAGCCCCGGTATTAGCTCAGCCGGATACAACAAAGCCCTTCGACGTGTATTGTAACGCGTCCGGTATTGGGCTCGGCTGCGTGTTGATGCAGGAAGGACGTGTGGTCGCTTATGGCTCACGCCAACTTCGGAACCATGAGCAGCACTACCCGACTCACGATCTTGAACTTGCTGCCGTGGTGTTGGCGCTGAAAATGTGGAGGCACTATCTCCTGGGGAACTTGGTGCATCTCTACACCGACCACAAGAGTTTGAAATATATTTTCACCCAGAAGGAGCTGAACATGAGGCAGAGGAGGTGGTTAGAACTGATCAAAGATTATGAGATTGAGATCCATTACCACCCCGGCAAGGCGAATGTGGTTGCCGACGCGCTGAGTCGGAAATCACATGTCCATCACCTCACCATTACACCGGTGGAGGAGGAAGAGCCAAGTTTATACTTGGTTCCTTATGGATCGCTGTACAACCTTGCCCTCGTCCCTACTATTAGGGAGGACATCATTGCAGCTCAGAAAAATGATAAAGGCATGGCACATCTCCGGAGACGAATCGACAATGGGGAGATCAAATGTTTCCGGAAAGATGGTGAGGGGACGTTGTGGTTCAATGACCGCATAGTCGTACCCCGAGATATGGAGTTGAGGAAAAAGATCCTCGATGAAGCTCACTTGTCCAAATACTCCATTCATCCGGGCAGCAACAAAATGTACCAAGATTTGAAAAAGAAATTTTGGTGGACACGGATGAAGCGGGAGGTAGCTAAGTACGTATCCGAGTGCGATACGTGTAGACGAGTGAAAGCTGATCACATGAAGAAATCAGGGCTGTTGCAACCCCTGAAGATCCCGGCATGGAAATGGGAAGATGTGAGCATGGATTTCATTGTGGGATTACCCCTAACAGCCAACAAGCATGATTCCATATGGGTAATCGTTGATCGGTTAACCAAGACGGCTCACTTCATTCCGGTGAATACACGTTACAATGCCGGCAAATATGCGGAGCTATACATAGCAAAGATTCTATGCCTATACGGGATACCCAAGACCATTGTCTCAGATCGAGGTGCATTATTTGTATCTCGCTTTTGGGAGCAGCTACACGCTGCATTGGGTACTAAGTTGATCAGGAGCTCCGCCTATCACCCTCAGACAGATGGTCAGACAGAAAGGGTGAATCAAGTCCTGGAAGACATGTTGAGAGCATGTGCCATCCACCATGGTAGGAACTGGGATGATCACCTACCATTGGCGGAATTCTCGTACAACAACGGTTATCAGGCGAGTATCAAAATGACACCCTATGAAGCTCTCTACGGTCGTAAATGCCGCACCCCATTAAATTGGTGCGAGTCCGGTGAAAGGGTCACATTCGGGGTTGATGTGGTGAACGACGCCGAGGAGCGCGTTCGGACAATTCAAGCCAATTTGAAGGCCGCTCAATCCCGACAGAAGAGCTACGCTGATAAGAGGCGTAGGCCGTTGCACTTTGACGTTGGGGAACACGTGTACCTCCGCGTGTCTCCAATGAAGGGCGTGCACCGATTCGGTGTGAAGGGGAAGCTAGCTCCCCGTTTCATTGGACCCTACGCTATCACCGAGAAGTGTGGACCAGCAGCGTATCGATTGGAGCTACCGGCATCTCTGGCTGGTGTCCATGATATTTTCCATGTTTCGCAACTGCGAAAATGCTTGAAGCATACAACTGCTGTTCCTACCGAAGACATCAGCGAGCTGAAGCCGGATTTAACATATGATGAATATCCGGTGGGAATTCTTGATGAGAAAGCCAGGACCACGCGTAGCAGAACGTTGTGGTTCTACAAAATACTCTGGAGTAACCACACCGCCGAGGAAGCGACGTGGGAGAGCGAGGAGTTCCTTCGCTCAAATTACCCGGAGTTCTTGGCTTCTCAACACGGGTAAGTCCCTATTACATCGCTATCTCTTCTTTTATAATCTCGGGACGAGATTCTTTTAAGGGGGGAGGGATGTAAAAGCCCAAGAAAAGGGACATGTAAAAAACTTTTCTTCATCTCACAACACCACAATTTTCATTGTGGACACCTTAGGAAATGTTGTGAAAAGCATGTAACCTCCATCAAAAGAGTGATTAGAGGGGAGGGTCTTCATTTTCACAAAGTAGGGTTTATACACATATGATCACACAATGAGGAATTCAAAACTGTTGTGTCCAAACTATTGTTTGCAGCAGCTAACACAAGGATCAAGTGGCATATTTGGATTCCTTAGGTCCAAATTAGTGGGGAGGCAAAGTTTCATTAATTTTTGAAAAGTCTTGCTGCCCATTTTTCCAAAGGAAGTCAAATGTGCAAAGAATTCAAATGAATATTTGAATTTGCATGGAATTTGTCCAAACTTGTCAAATGAGCTCAGTTTCCAATTTTCAAACAATTGGGTTGGATAATTGTCAAACTTTGGAGATATTTTGAGGAAAAGAGGTACTGAGTTGTGGGGCCCACATGTCATAGGAATGAGTATACTTAACACTTAAGTTTCTCTCTGGTCTTCACTCCACCGAGGTGTAACCCCGGGGCGACACCGAGCGGCCGCCCCCGTCGACCGAGGCTCCACCTCCTGCTCCCATTTCGCGCTGGCCTGCTCCTTACCCCGGAAACCGGCTGCAGCACGTTGCCATCTTCGCTTTGATCGCGCGCTAGCTGTTCTTCCCACGCGCAAACAGCAATCGGCGCTCACCGCCGCACTCCTTTCTCCCCGATCGCCGGCCTCAACCAAACCTCGGTTGTGCGCACCGGCAGTACAGAAAAGCAGCGCCTGTGCCTGCTCTACCACACCAGCCCCGCAACCCCAAAGGCCCTAGCCTGTGACGCGCACAATTCGGCAAACGGCACCGAGAAAACAGAGCTGTCCGGCGGAGGACCGGAGCTGGTCTCACGTGGACAGACCCACCCAGAGCTTCTCAGGCCCGAGCTAGAGCACCCTCGGATGTGCTGGGAGCCCCTGATGCTCGTCCCCGAGGCTCAAGCCATGAGATGATCTACCAGGCTCGAATTTGGGAAAAGATCGCCGTCAGGCACCATCCGACCTTCTGATACGGTAATACCAAATTCGATCGTCCCTCTCGTTCTTAGGCCGTGAAACCTTGCACACAGGACCGCCACTAACCGGCGATCAGTAGTCCTTCACAACCCTAGTTGGAAATATGCACGTAGACCGCATGAAATCCAGAATTTCCGACCTCAAACGCGGAGGAGGTTTCGGGTGCACGGTGAGACACAATTAGCCGCCGGTCCCGAGCATTTTTGAGGCTAGGTCGAGCATCCCTTTGGTCCACTGGTGCTGTAGCGCCGTTCCACCGAGGTCTAGGCAGGCTAGGGTGACTGGGCGACGTTGCCGAACCGGTCCAGAGCCGCCGCACCGTGGCCAGCTAGGTTAGAGCCATCGCCGACCGGGGAAGAGTGTTCCATCGTGTTCAGCACGGGAAATTAGGCCCTAGCGGCGAGGGAGAGCTCGGGGGATGGCCGGGAGGCCGGAGTCCGTCGAACTCCGGCGAGCCCGGCGGCGCGCAGGCGCGGGTGGCCGGAGGTAGAAGACGACCCGGTGGGTCCCGCCCGTCAGCGACGGTTTTTCAAATATTTGATCAGCTGTGGCGCAGGGATCTGGTGTGGAGGCGCGGGAAATAACCTGTAGCCTCGTGTGGCTTGCCCCGACGCGTGACACCTGTCCCCGGACCCACAGCCAGTATTTGAACATTTTGGGGAATTTCAGTTTTTAGTTCAAACTTTGAATAGCTACAACTTTGTGTAGGAGAATCCAAAAATTGTGAAACAAATTTCGTTGGATTCCTCTGATAGAGTACTATCCAAATGTAGAACCCAATTTGTATGAAACCCTTTAATTAATTCTGGGAAATTCTTTAAAGCTTTTCAGCAAAAGAATTTTAGAGGGAGTTTGGTTCATCCAAAAATCCCCAAATTTTGCCAGAATGTTCTTTAGGGCATTAATAAACCCCTGTAAAAGTTTCAGACCATTTGGAGTCGATTTGGTCAGAGCAATTCAAATTGGAAGGTGCTGTGTTCATTTGAATGCAGAAACATTTTCAGAGAATTTCCAAAACTTGGAAATTCAATTCTGGGCAAACCTTGACTCCAAAAATGCTAGGAAAATTCATACAAGCTCTATGAGCTATAATTGAAATTGTAGATCATCAAGTTGAGCATGAACAGGGGTATTACCTCAGAATAAATTCTTCCTTGCTGATTTGCCAAGAGAATTATTCTGAGCAAACCACTCCATGAAAAGTGCTAATGTTTGGTCCAGAGAGTTTTCTTGTGACAAGGAATTCACACAAAAATTCTCAGCTCCATTGGAGCTCTAGATCACCCCTGTCCTGTTTAACCACTTAAGGGATTAATGTGGAAAAGGAGGGAAAACCACTTAGCATTTAACCATGTGATTAAGTTCAAGCCAAACCACCAACACCAGTTCATCTTTAAATTCTTAAACAAAGTTCCAGGTGTTAGAGGCTGGTTATTAGAACTAATAGTAGAAGTCTTACTCTAAAACTCACATTTGCATCTAAATTAACATGCAGTATTTCATTAACGTGTAGCCGTTGAAGAAGAGACTCCGGAAGTGCTGGACTTCCTTCTTCCGGACGAAGAACTAACTCCTGACCAGCAGCAACAAGGCAAGCCCCGGTTTGCATTAACCCTTTTATAAGTTTTACTTTGTTTACATGTGTCATATGAAGTATGGATGTGCATTAGGTATAGGATGAATGAAACCCCACTTGCATAACCAAAGGTTCCTAAAAGAGTGAGGGTAGTGTCAAGGACCTCGAGTAGACAGGCTATGCTTAATGAGTCATAGGACTTCGGTACAAGTCGAGTAGTTGGAATCTACTCGCGAGATAGGCATTGGGACACACGGGTTCGGTTGAGTGATGTGAGATCACTTAGTAATGAAAATGAGACTAGGCAGGGGCTAGGGCGCAGCAAGAGAGAGTCTTGTGTGCGCAGCCCTGCCCGTGTCGATTGAGGACCGATCCGTGTGCGGCCCTGCTGAACAAGTATTAAACGTACCGAAGGCATATCGGATATATGGGCCCCGATAAACTGATGTAGCCTAAACCTCCGGGCGTCGAGGCATAGCGCACCGATTTATAGGTGTAGGTTGAGGGCAGCAAGGTGGAAATCTGCCAACGGGCATAGAGAGATGCTCCGTGTGGGGAACCTCCTGCTCGTTTCGGTGCGACCGGTTCGACGTTTGGGCTGTTGGGTGAAAGGTTGTCCCGTACGACATCGAGTGAGCGTGCTGTGCAGCTCCACGGGTGGGCGTACGTGACGTGCTCTTTGGGTTTTCCCTGCAGGTGTATATCGAGTCGATTCGCCGTCCCTCGCGGTGACGAGTACTGCTTGTTCACTGCGTCGTAACGTAGACTAATGGATGAGATATGTTGATTCAATGATGCTGATTGACATAATTGTATTGCGACATGTGTGCCACCAAATACTGCTTACTAAATTTCTGATTTCATGAACTGTTAACTTGTTGCTAAAAGATGAATTAAGGATGAACTTGTAGGCGTGTCGTTTTGCTGAAATGCTACTAACCTATGTCTTGGTATACCTCATGTAGAGTTTCATGCTTAGGTGAGTCGGTTAAGCCTTGCTGAGCCTTCGTGCTCACGGTTGCTGCTTAAGTGTTTTTCAGGTGAGGAGCCACCCACGGACTCGGAGTTCGAGTCCACCGGCGAGGGTTACCCTCCGTCGGGGACCACGGCTGAGTGGGAGCCGTACACGCCGCGCTGAGGTGAGACGTGCAGCTAGTGTGGGTTGCCCTAGGGCTGAGCAACCGACTTTTGCTAAATAGGCGGGCGTGAGTTGTATAGTGTAGTCTTCCGCTGTGTAATAGAACAATAGTTGTAACTGAAGTTTGTACCTGTTTGTACAGTTTCAGCTGTTTTTCCCATGTAATATATTGCGTTCTTATGACGTGTGCTGTCGGGTGTCGCATCGCGCGGCACCACCCTCTGCGATCCTGGATGAGTGGATTCCGGTCCGCCACAGCCTGGTATCAGAGCTGCAGTGGGGATAGCACAGTACTTAAGGACTGCATTGTGGGAAAACATAGGTTACGGTGAGGAATCGGTAGTTGCCCAAGTAAGGACTATATTAGCATAGTTACTTAAAGTGGCAAAGACTAACTTATGTGTTATAATTCTGAATTTCAATTATGTAACGACGCACCTACGCTCTGGTAAGTATGGTAAGGAACGCCACCGAAAGCGGTTCAATTTCGGTTAGCTCTCCCTGACGAGGAACGTGGTTCAGGGATTGATCTCACAGCCTGGTGTGAGATGTCAATATGAATCTCTTGGACTCTTCATGTCCCTGAGTTCATATGAAACGCTGATCCCTAGCGTGCATTAGGCAAGTAAGCGGAGACCCCATCACGTGGTCAGTAACGCGAGAGTGTGTTCGTCTGGAAATAGCCCAGGAGGACATACGCAGCGCTTGCCATCGGCGTGCCCTGCAGGGCAGTAGGTGGTATCTGTTGGGTTGATAACATTCCCAACCGTGACGACCCGTTCATGACATACTCGGGTTCCCCGTCGTGTGGTGTTGAAACACGATCACGTGCCTTGAGACGTGACTTAGCTCAAGGACGGCCGTATGACAATGATACGGGCGTTTGTAATTACTTTTAGATATGGAACTGCCTGAAATGAACAAACTTTGAGTGCACCATCATTGTGTGGTCTTCTGCAGGTACTAACCACGTATGTATCCGTGTAGAAAACGTGTGCGAGAGACCGTTTAGTGCCACACTCGAGACGTATATGCCGGTATGATCCGGTTAGGATTTTCTTTTGTGAGGAACGTAGTACCGAGATATTGTAGGCATATGCATGAGTATAATAATAACAAAGAATTAAAATCTATAGGTTCAACAGTTAGGACCCTGGTTGGGTATAAGAATGGGATAGTGATGAGTGTAGTTCCAAAAAGACTGAAAAACAGAGTGCTCTGTTTTGGGCAGCATGTTTGCTGATCTTCAACAGGGCATAACTCACAGGTCTTTTAACCCAGGGAGGTGCTGTTAAAATCCTTCCAGAAATTCTGCTAACTTTGAATTAACATAACTTTTTAATCAAAGCTGATCTGGGGGCAAATGAGTACTCGTTGGAAAGATACTGAAGTTAACTTGAACTTTGGTATTCAACTTGAGTCATGAAGATGCCCAGAACCAGATCAAAACTTGGAATAGGTAGCAACTGGTCATTCTGACAGAAGAATGACAGTTGAACTCATTGAAAAGGGTGTTGTACCCTAAGGGTGTTATACGTGATGGCAACGCAAGAATAATGTCTCGTAGCGACCAAACCTAGTTATGTTGAGCTTCCAAAGAGAGGGTTCATCAAGTTGGATTAAACTAACTTGTGTTTGGTCTGGTAATGGTGTAGCTTGTGCAAAGTTATTACATTATCTACTTACGAGATATTTCGCACGTTTGGTTGTCATAATGTTTTTACGCCCAGTTCTACTGGACTGCATGCAAAATGTTGCGGGACTGATGTTTAATGTCGTATGGTTGCAGATGGTTCGTACTAGGACCACGCACGAGGTTGGTGGCTCTAGCCAAGGTGGAGGCGATGACTCCCAGCCACCGGCCTACGACAGCACCCCGGAGCAGCAGCCACCATCGCCGCCTCCGCTTACTCTAGCGGATGTGATAGCGGCATTGGTGGGAGGTCGTGAGGAGCAGACCGACCTGCTCCGCACGATCGTGCAGAATACGTCCCAGGCGGGAGGACGTCAAGAGCGAGGGCCTCGTGAGCCCCACGAAGTGTCGTACTCGGATTTCATGAGTACGCACCCTCCAGTGTTTACCGAAGCTGAAGAACCACTGGAGGCGGACAACTGGCTGCGGACTATCGAGTCCAAGTTCGGGCTGCTCCAGTGTACGGAGCGGCAGAAGACGCTGTTCGCAGCACAGCAGCTCCACGGTGCCGCTGGTGCGTGGTGGGCGAATTATGTCGCCTCACGTCCGGCTGGCCATGCCGTGGAATGGCAAGAGTTCCGGGAGGCGTTCCGCGCCTATCACATCCCTCCCGGAATAATGAAGAGAAAGTTCTAAGAATTTTTGGAACTGAAGCAGGGCGGGAGGAGTGCCCACGACTACTCCCGTGCCTTCAACCATCTGGCGCAGTATGCGTCAGACTACATCTCCACGGAGGAGAGGAAGAGGGAGCACTTCTATCGGGGGTTGCACCCCGAAATGAAGACCCACCTCGTACAATGGAACCGTGGCACATTCAACGACCTAGTCAATGCCGCCATCATGCAAGAGGACGCTCAGCGGGAGTTAGCAGCTGAGCAGAGGAAGCGCAGCGCTCCACCTAGCAGCGGTGGGAGTGGCGCTCCCCAGAAGTACCGTATGGTGTATCGGACACCATCCGGGCAGCAGTGGCGTCCACCGGCGCGACCTCAGCAGTTCGGGGGACGTTCGTTCCAAGCACCGCCGTTCCGTCCGCCGACGCCACCACCAAGACAGCAGCAGCAGCAGATGGTACCCCGGGCGTTTCCATTCCCTCTCCCTAGAATAGATCAAATAGTAGACTCAACGTCAGGCTGTGATATGCTGTGCTTCCTAGACGCCTACTCGGGTTTCCATCAGATCCCCATGTCTAGGGAGGACGAGGAGCACACCTCCTTCATCACAGTAGACGGCCTTTATTGCTATGTGTCTATGCCTTACGGCCTAAAGAATGCACTCCCCACCTTTGTGCGGGCAATGCACAAAACCTTTGGGGAGTTAATAAGAGACCTGGTTGAGGTGTATGTCGATGACATAGTTGTCAAGGTCAAGCAGGGTCCGTCCCTGCTAGATAACCTAGCCTTAGTCTTTGACAAATTGCGCTCTACTCGCACCAAGCTGAACCCAGATAAATGTGTGTTCGGCGTGTCCTCTAGGAAGCTCTTAGGGTTCCTGGTCTTGCACCGGGGGATTGAGGCCAACCCAGAGAAGATCAAGGCCATCGACTTGATGCGGCCCCCTGCCCGCGTCAAGGATGTCCAGAAACTCACAGGATGTCTAGCCGCGCTGAGTCGGTTTATACCGAGGCTAGCAGAGCGGGCACTCCCCTTCTTTAAGCTCCTGCGCAAGTCAGGCCCCTTTGCCTGGACTGATGAAGCGGAAGAGGCTTTCCAGGAGTTGAAGCGACTCCTGACGACCCTACCAATCATGGTAGCTCCAAAGCCCGGAGAGCACCTGTTGCTCTACATCACGGCGACAACTGAAGTAGTGAGTATGGTCCTCGTCGCAGAGCGGCCGGACCCCTCATCTTCACAACCTGCTCCGGTAGCAGAAGACAGACGCCAGGAGGCCCCGCAGGACCAAGACGGTCTCCCGGGCCTCCAAGGCAACCTCCCGGAGGTCCAGGTCGGCCTCCCGGAGGTCCTGGGCAGTCTCCCGGACCTCCAAGATAAACCCCCGGGGCCCCGCGGGACCCCCCGGGGGGCCAAATGGGACCTCCCAGAGGTCCCCCAAGACCCTCCGGAGCTCCCGGACAATCAAGATAGCTTAAGGGCCTCCGGGTCCCAGCTCCCGGAGGCCCCCGTGGGTCCACCCACCTCCAGTGGGCCAATGGACGAGGACCTCCCAGACCTGAGAAAGAGGGTTCGAACCGTACAGAGGCCTGTCTACTACATCAGCGAAGTACTTCATGATGCCAAGACAAGGTACCTGGAAGTCCACAAGCTGCTGTATGCGGTGCTCGTTGCCTCCAGAAAGCTCCGCCATTACTTCCAGGCCCACCGGGTCTCGGTAGTCACCTCGTATCCACTGAAGACAATTCTTCACAGCCCCCATGCGACTGGCAACGTTGCTAAATGGGTGGCGGAGCTGGCGGAGTTTGAGCTGGACTTCCTCCCACGCCATGCAGTCAAGAGCCAAGCACTGGCTGACTTTGTGGCGGAGTGGACACCAACGGAGGCTGACCCAGGGGGCCATGGGGGCGGAGAACCGGAGCACCAAGCTCCGGTCTTCACCGAACCCCACTGGACACTCTTCTTCGATGGCTCCTCGCGAAAGCAGGGAGCCGGTGCTGGCATACTGCTCCTCATGCCATCGGGGGAACAGTTTGGGTATATGGTGCGTCTCAATTTCAAGGCAACCAACAACATGGCGGAGTATGAAACACTCATCATTGGCCTGCAGACAGCCCTGTCTTTAGGCGCTCGCCAGTTGTTGGCACAGGGCGACTCCCAGCTGGTCATCAAGCAAGTCAAGGGCGAATGCTCCTGCAATGACCCCCAGCTAGCTGCATATCTGCTTCACGTGCAGATGTTGGAGAAAGAATTCCTCGCCTTGGACCTGCACCACGTACCGCGCGCCGGTAATACCGCAGCCGATGAACTTTCAACGAAGGCTTCCACCGGAGCCCCTGCGCCCGAAGGAGTCTTCGAGAGGACGTTGCTGCGGCCCACAGCCCGGCCCGCCGAGCCGGGCGAAGGGGGCTTGACCAGCACCTCGAAGCTGGCGGTCCCGGTGGCCCTACAACCGTGGGCGCCGCCAAGGATCGTAAGCGTCACTGGGGACTCCGTGCAACCCAGCGCTCAAGATCCATAAGCTCAAGTCAGACCCGATGCATGGATCACGGAGATCCGGGACTACTTGAAGGACAATATCCTCCCTGATGAACATGCAACCGCTGAACGGATTGTGCGTATGGCTAAGAGGTATGAGCTGGTAGAGGGGGATCTCTACCGGCGTGGCGCCAACCACATCCTATTGCGATGTATAACCCAGGGGGAAGGCTGCGACTTGCTCGCTGAGATCCATGGAGGCGAATGTGGAAGTCATTCTTCCTCACGCACGCTTGTCGGTAAAGCCTTCCGGCATGGCTTCTACTGGCCGACAGCACTCCAGGATGCCGTCAAGCTGGTCGAGAGCTGCAAGGTGTGCCAGTTCCACGCCAAGCAGATCCATACACCGGTTCAGGCGGTACAGATGATCCCGCCCTCGTGGCCGTTTGCCGTGTGGGGGCTGGACATCCTGGGACCATTCCCCAGAACCGTCGGGGGGTTCCGGTACCTCTATGTCGCCATCGACAAGTTCACCAAGTGGCCGGAAGCTACACCAGTTGTCACCATCAATAAACAATCAGCAGTAAAATTCATCAGATCCATTGTCTGCCGGTTCGGGGTCCCAAACAGGATCATCACTGATAATGGGACCCAGTTCACCAGCGCAGCGTTCCAAGACTACTGCGAGGACCTTGGCATTCAGGTATGCTATGCCTCTGTCGCACACCCGAAGAGCAATGGGCAAGTCGAGAGGGCCAATGCGGAGATTCTCCGGGGCCTCAAGACTCGTACCTTCGCCAGCCTGAAGAAACATGGTGCCAATTGGGTAGATGAACTTCCGAGCATGCTATGGGCTAACCGGACATCCCAGAGCCGGGCCACCGGGGAGACACCCTTCTTCATGGTGTGCGGGGCCGAAGCTGTACTTCCTCCAGAAGTCACCATGAAGTCTCACCGTGTCCGGGCTTACGACGAAGCCACGCAGGACAACCTCCGGCGTGGAGAAATCGACCTCGTCGACGAGGTCCGATTACATGCGGCACTCCGTAACGCGCGGTACAGACAGGCGCTTCGGCGCTACCACCAGAGGTCTGTGCGTGCCCGGGAGCTGCAGGAAGGTGACCTGGTGTTGCGGCGCATACTTTCTCGCGAAGGGACCCACAAACTCTCCCCTAGTTGGGAAGGCCCCTTCTGAGTCACGAAAGTATGCCGCCCCAGGTGTGTGCGCCTTTCCACCGAGGATGGGGACCTGCTCCCGAATCCTTGGAACATAGAACACCTCCGTAAGTTCTACCCCTAAGAGCAAAAATAGGTCAGTACTTTCTTTTCGTAATAAACCCCATAGAGTCCAGGAGCAGCGCTCGGAGCAGCTAAACCCCAGGGGACGGTCCAGGACTACGTTCAGCTTTGCCTGGTTCCGAGTCCAAGCGCGTAGAGTCTTGCTTCCCCTCTTAATGGGGTGGGTCGTGGCCTCCATGTTTAGCCTGCCTTCCTCCTATGGAAGGTTGTACGAAAAGAAGTCTGCCCTACTTTGCTCTTTCCTTGTACTCATTTGAATTGTGAATTGAGTTATTTTTTATCACCCTTGCAGTACATGGCTGCCATGTGCTCAGCTCCCCCTCTCTACAAATCCCCAAGCATCAAGCGTATAGTTGGGGGCTGTAAGTCAAATAAGACTGTGAGACAAGGGAGGGGGAGCCCCCAAGGAGAATTACATTTCCTCTACCTGTGTGCAGGACTTCCAGGTTGCGGCAAAGGGGACTGCGGGAAGTAGGGGGAAAGGAGCTACCGACTACTTTGACCCAGGGCTAGAGGGGGCGGGACCCGGGGGCCCCACGTGTCCAGCAGGCCCGGAACTCTCTCCTTCCTTGAGAAGGGCTCCGGGCTCGCCACGTGGCAGACGGAAGACGGACCTCCCCCCGGGGTGGAAGAGCTCCGAAAGCCCTGCGTGCTCAACATGGCCGGGGCTCCTGTCTCCGCAGTAAAAGCAGCCATCAAGTGAGCGCACGCTCTCACGACCCCGCGGCCGTTCGTGCTCCGGCAGCGGTCAAGTCGGGACTTAGAGAAAGTGCGCGGATCGAAAGAGACGGAGGTCCCACCTCGGGCTCACTATCTCCCCCGAGATGGGCCCGGGGGCCACTGTCGGTACCTGAGATATGGGGTACCCCCGCGCACAGGGTAAGATGCCTAAGGTACTCGCCCTTCTCCGCAGGGAGAGCTCCGAAGGCGCCACGCGTCTGGCGGGGCCGGACCTCCCTCTCCTCAGAGGAGAGCTCCGGGCCCGCCACATGGCATACAGAAGCCGGACCCCCCCTCCGCGGGAGAGAGGTCCGAAGACGCCACGCGTCCAGCGGGGCCAGACCTCCCTCTCCTCAGAGGTGAGCTCCGGGCCCGCCACGTGGCATGCAGAAGCCGGACCTCCCCCTCCGCGGAGAGAGGTCCGGAGGCTCCACGTGCCCTGCAGGCCGGACCCTTCTCTCCTCAGAGAAGGGCTCCGGACCCGCCACGTGGCCAGAAGAACGGTGCTGCCCGCCCCCGAGCGGTAGGCAGCGGGCGTAAAGGCGCCCCACACCTTGCCTGTACAAGGTATTCAAGGCCCGCGTCTTCCCAAGACGCGGAAACGCGGAGCACGCGCCTGTCAGGTGTCGTTGCGCCCAGTCGCATCACAGACTGGCGCGCGGTGTCAGAACCTGCCAGGTAATAAACGCTGTGACAAGACATCCCATGCCGCCTGCGCCGTCATCAACCACTATGACTAGTGCGCAGCATGGGCAGGGCGGCAAAAGGAAGACTCAGAAGCCTTCGACCGGAGGCAACCACCGGCATAACTACAGATACGGTAGATAATAGACAATCTTCCAGGGACCACCTGTCGGGTCCCGGCTTCCCTTGTAAGCCGCCCAAGCCTTGGACTATAAAAGGCTCGGGTAGGCGTCGATAGCAAGGGTTCGCATTCTGCAACTCATACGCTAGCCATACACTCTCAAGCTGTAACTCACCCCCAAGCTCAGGCCCCCGGCCCTGAGCAGCAAGCAATACAGCGAGCTCCATAGCTCGCCGTGGACGTAGGGTTTTACGCTCCGGCGGCCTGAACCACGTAAAACTTCCCGTGTCAAGCTCTCACTAACTCGTCCATCCGCGCAAGCTCTCCGCTAGGAACTAGCCCCTCCGAAAAAAGAACCTCCGCGGGCTGCCCAGTGCAGGCCCGGGGGAAGTGTCGATCGCACACTTCGACACCGCCCGAGCCTTGGACTATAAAAGGCTCGGGTAGGCGTCGATAGCAAGGGTTCGCATTCTGCAACTCATACGCTAGCCATACACTCTCAAGCTGTAACTCACCCCCAAGCTCAGGCCCCCGGCCCTGAGCAGCAAGCAATACAGCGAGCTCCATAGCTCGCCGTGGACGTAGGGTTTTACGCTCCGGCGGCCTGAACCACGTAAAACTTCCCGTGTCAAGCTCTCACTAACTCGTCCATCCGCGCAAGCTCTCCGCTAGGAACTAGCCCCTCCGAAAAAAGAACCTCCGCGGGCTGCCCAGTGCAGGCCCGGGGGAAGTGTCGATTGCACACTTCGACATTTGGCGCGCCAGGTAGGGGGCTTTCCCCTAGCGCGACGAGTTTCCGCCGACGAAGATGACCAAGCTCCCTTCAACGGCAAACTCTCCCCCTCCGCATTCACGGCGAACCGTGACCAACGGAGAGTACATGTCGACGCACTCAGGACGGAGTGTGTCGGCACAAGCGGGTAGCCAGCAGCCGACTCCGGCAACGCCGACTCCGGCTATGCAGGCCCCGACCAGCGTGAGGTCTTCTGCAGCGCTGAGCGTACACCATGGAGGTGCGCTAGCTGCAGCAAGAGCGCTGCTGCGCAACCCACCTGCAGGGGATGCGCCCCATTCAGCGACCCAGCAATGGGTCCGCGAGGTGGACCGCCTCGTCGTCGCCGCCGCGAATCCTCGGTTACGGTGAGGGCGGCGCCCAGGGCAACCGGCTGTGTCGCTGACGCGCACACCCACGGTTGACGGGCTAACGGCAGATTCCAGCTCCTCCAGGCTCCTGTCGACGGACCTGCGAAGGGAACTGGAACGGTGCCACTTGGGGCAGGACGCCCGAGTATACCTCGAGCGACGTCGAGAAAGGCGTCGCAACCATGAGGCAGGCGACAGCATGTCATCGGCCTCGACGCAACCAGAAGGGCAGGCCTTCGCCATTCGAGCCCCGCCTCAGGCATATGCTGCGCAACATATGCCACCACCATATGCGCCGCAAGTAGCGGCCCCGGCCTATGGTGCAGCCTTGCCCATGCCGGGATACGTGGTGCCAGGTGCAAACCCCCTGTTCGCAGCACCAGTACCTGCAGCAGCAGGTGCAGGATGTGCGGCCCTTGCACCCCACCTCCGCTTCGCAAGGTGGCCGCGCAAGTTTCACCCGCACTTGCCCGAGAAGTACGACGGAAGCGTCAACCCGGCGGAGTTCCTCCAGATCTACTCCACCGCCGTACTTGCTGCAGGAGGCGATGAGGCTGTCATGGCCAACTACTTTCCCGTCGCCTTGACCGGCCCAGCCCGGTCCTGGCTCATGAATCTACCCCAGGGGTCCATAACCTCCTGGGGTGAGCTCTGCCGGCAGTTCGTCGCCAACTTCGGCAGCCCCTACACCCATCCCGGCACGGAGCTCGACCTCCACGCCGTCAAGCAACAACCTGGGGAGTCGCTGCGCTCTTTCATCCAGCGGTTCTCTCAGGTGCGCAACACCATCCCACATATCCAAAGCGCCTCTGTGGTGGTGGCGTTCCGACAGGGTGTCCGGGACGAGAAAATGCTCGAGAAGCTCGCGACCAGAGAGGTCCGCGACATCTCGGAGCTCTTTAGCCTGGCGGACAAGTGCGCCAGGGCAGCCGAAGGGCGGAACTGGCACGCACTGCCGACCTCCGAGTCAGGAGGGCAGCCCGGGTCCGGCGCTGCTGCCTATGGGGGTGGCAAGAAGACCAAGAACCGGGGGAGTGGGAAGATGAAGTCACCATTCACGGCCCCCGTCACCGCAGCTGCGACAACCAGTGGAGCTCGGGGGCCGCGCCCCGACAAGAGGCAGCAGCAATCACCGGCCCCAGACAGTGGCCAAGGCGGGCTATGCCCCGTGCATGGCACCTGCAACCATACAGCTGCCGAGTGCTGGGATATCCAGAGGCTCGCAGAGCGCTTCCGCAATGGAAGACAGCAGAGGGCTGAAGCACCGCCCTACCCTCAGAGGGATGGCAAACAGAAGGCCGATGCCCCAGTCACCGCCGCCCACCAAGTGGGGTTCCAGGAGCCTCAGCGTGTCATAAAGACAGTGCATGACGGTGAGGACTCCAGTTCCGACGGTGACGGGCCAAGGCGTTAGCCAGCTACGGCACGCCTCCTTGCCTCGAACATACCTCTCGGGGGCCGCCTAGGGTCTGTCAACCCCTTGAAGGCCTTGCCAGAAGGGGGAGACGCCTTAGGTCATCCAATGCGAGTCCGGGTCCACCTACCCCTTGAAGGCCTTAGCCAGAAGGGGAGAACTCCCCGGGGGGCCCCGAGAGAAGCCACGCAGGACCTGATCCAGCATGAAGACAACAACTTCGACAAGACTCGGCTTGCAGGGAACACCCCACAACGCACGGTCTCGGCTAATGCTCTAAGCACTACCGCCAAAGAACCAAACGCGACGGGGGCCCGCAAGAGGGCAGCCTGGTGAAGCGGCACGCTATATTCCAAGAAGGACCCATAAGCTCTCCCCCAGCAGGGAAGGTCCCTTCCGAATCATGAAAGCTGCCGCCCCAGGTACACATGCCTTTCAACCGAGAGTGGGATCCATTACCAAAAATCCTTGCCATGGAGCAACACTGTAAGTCCTACTTACTGAGCATTGGTAGAACAGGGTTATTCACTTCTGTAATAGACCCCATAGAACTTAGGAACAGAGCTTGTGGTAGCTAAGTCTCAAGGGACGGTACAGGACTACGTCCAGTTTAGCCTGGTTCCGACCCTAAGCGCGTAGAGTCTTGCTTCCCTTGTGGACGAGGTGGGACATTGCCCCCACGTACAGCCAGAATTCCACCTATGGGCGCGAATACAGAGACCTGTTCTACTTAGCTCCTTCTCATGCGCTCATTTAAAATATGCATTAATTTTTATGATCGCACTATCTCTGTATGTTCATCATACGTCTAGCTCCGCCTCTCCTGCGCTCATCCATAGTCGGCATTTGCTATCCTCCCGAAGGCGGTTGCGCTTGAGGCACCTGCCGATGGCCGAGTGAGGCTCTCGGGCCTCCCCCAGTCAGGTGTTGCGGTGTCAGTTGGTCACCTCCAGGAAAGGCCAGCGTTGTGCATGGGGGGTCCAGGGTGCGTATCCAGCTTAGCCGGCCCAGAGCCCAAAGCATACGCATCCTGCTCTCCGGAGGTCCAGGGGAGTACGTCCGCTTTGCCTGGTCATGAACCCAAAGCGCGTGCACTCTGCTTCCCCAACGCATGGCCCGGTACTAGGGATCGGACGGCCGTACCCGGACCTCGGAGGGAGCCGGAGCTCCGGCGCCTCGTGCACAGAATTGCCCAAGCCCCGTATAGCGGGTCAGGACCATAAGACGGATAAGACTAGGAGACAGGAGGGGAGGACCCCCCGAGGAGAATTACGTTTCCTCTACCTGTGTGCAGGACCTTCAGGTTACGGCAACAGGGACTGCATGAAGCGGGGGGAAAGGAGCTACCAGCTACACCGGCCTGGGACTGGAAGGACCGGGACCTGCCCCTCCAGCAGGGGCGGGGCCCGGGGGCCCCACGTGTCCAGCAGGCCCGGAACTCTCTCCTTCCTTGAGGAGGGCTCCGGGCTCGCCACGTGGCAGGCAGGAACCGGACCTCCCCCCTCAGCGGGAGGGCTCCGAAAGCCCTACGTGTCCAACATGACCGGAGCTCCCGTCTCTTGAGGAGGAGCTCCGGACCCACCACGTGGCCGGCAGATTTGGAGCCCCCCATAGGGCGAGGTTCGGAGACCTCCGGGGGCCCCTAACACGGTTAGGACCCGGGGGGGTGTCTGTGCGAAGCTCCGAGATTGGAAATGACCTCTGAGTACCTTGTGGAGCTAAGGACTCAGCCAGGCAAAGCCAAGAAGGAGGGAAAAGCATCACAGACACAAGTATCCAAGAGAGTCAAATTAAGCAAGGCTCCTTGAGCTGGACTACAGACTCGATAAAAAAGGGAGAAGCAAGTCCTAAGGACCTCCCGGCTCTCGCCGGAACCTTGCGGCTACAAGGGCGGCCACATCCTCGACTTCAGCCCTGGCAGCTTCCTCCCGCTCCGCGGCTGGGCCCTCTCTTGCTGGCTCCAGTGACAAAGAGGGGTCGCGGCTCTTGAAACATGCCAGCACATGCGAGGCGACCTCTAAAGCTAAGCCGCGGCCCTCGGCTTCAAGCTCGCTGGCGACCACCGAGTCGAGTCTGTCCAGCTTGGTGCCGATCGACTCCAATGCAGGGATCACCTCTGCCACCTGCAATGCGGGAGTTGCGGCCCTCACCGGACTGAAACCAAGAGGGATCAGGGCGGACCCCGCCCGATCCACGAAGCTTGAGACCGCAAGGGCCTCGGAGGACCGTAGGGCTGAGAGCTCCTCCACCTCGCGGCGGGCTGCCCGCAGAGCCTCCAGGTTCCTCTCGGAGAATTCCTTCTCCTGGGCCGCCAAGGAACTCTCCCGAAGGCGGAGGGTCTCGGCTAGCCACTCCAACTCAGCGGCCCTGAAGCCGGCAGTCAACTCGCGGTCCAAGACCGCCCGGCGATCATGGGAGACCTGTTCATCCCTCAAGTCAAGGTCTGCCTTCAGAATCTCCAGCTCCTCCATCCGAGCTCGGAGGTCATCCTCGCCCGCAGCTAGCTGCACGGCGACCCTCTCTGCCTCAGCTGCCACGGAACGCTCCCGCTCCTCAACGTTGAGTTCGCGGCGCTCCAACAGCTGCCGTATTTCCACAGCAGCAGAGAGGCTCTCTTCGGCCCGGGCGTGAGCCTCCAGGGCCTCCATGTTGATCCGCCGCGACTGGGTGTCCATGCGGTCAACAGCCCGCTTCATCCGGTCGACAAACGTTTCCCTGAAGTCGAGCAACTCCCGCCTGGAGTCGAGCTCGCTCTTAACCTTCGCGGTCCTCTCCCGCAAAAGGTTCCCCCAGGTGAGGAGGCGGTCCCGTTCAACCGTATAGTCCTCCCGCTCACGCCCTAGTGCAGCCAAGACCTGCCGGACGCTCGACTCGGCAAGCGCGAAGGCGTCCGCCAGAGGCAATGGAGCAACAGAGGCTGGGGCAGTCCCTCCGACCTCCTCCATTACCTCGTCCTCAGGAAGAGCCGATGCGCCAGCCGCCGAGACGAGACGTCGATCAGGAGAAGCTGGCTCCGCGGCACTGGCAGCCAGGCCAGCCGGGCTCTTTTCAGCTTCCGGCTCCTTGACCTGAGGAGAGGGACGAGCCGGGGAAGACGGAACTGGAGAAGAAGCCAGGCCGCCTAGTGCAGGATCAACCTGTGCTGGCTCAGGGGCCGCGGTGGCCGTCTCGGCAGGAAGAGACGGCGCCGCCGCGGATCCGGGCACACCGGAACAGAAGAAGTCCGCGCTGGCCTGGGGGCCGCAGCAGTTGCCCCTGGCTCCGAGCGCATCGGCACAGATTCCCCGCAAGACGGGGAAGGCCGGGAAGCGCGGACACTCCAGCGGTCTCTAAACCCCGACTTCCGAGCCGGGGTAGGATTTCCAGAGCCCGCTACCGTCTCTGACGACCGCTCTGCAGTCGCTTGGACTGGCGGAACAGGGGATGCCACAGAGGCTTCCCCCAGCACATCAGCCCGGGGCCTCTTCGAGTCGCCACCGGAGGGAGTGTCAGGCACCCCAGAATCCCGACTTGGCACCGGCGCCGTTGCTGGAGGAGATCGAGCGCGTTTCTTCTCTGGCAGCGGGTTGGAAGCCATGGCAAGGGAGAGCTCAAAGCCAAGAAAGCAAAAGCGCAAGAGTCCAAGAAGAAACGCAGAGAAGTGCGAAGGGAAGCTACAATGTGGGTGAGACCCCCTCTAAAAAGCTTCCCGGTGCAGTTCCAAGCGATTCGGAACTCTTCGAATACCCCGCACCCGCAACCGCTTCGGTTCCTAGACCGAGTGCCGATGACGGGTGGGCCCAAGCCGCTTAACTGGAGCGGTGGGGGCAAGGAGTCAGTCTCCTAAGAAGATGAGCCGGCAAGGCCCTTCGGCGGTTCCTGAAGAAAGCGCCGCAACATGCAGAAGTGGCAGCCTTGGGAACCACCGCAGTAAAAGCAATCATCAAGTGAGCGTACGCTCTCACGACCCCGCGGCCGTTCGTGCTCCGGCAGCGGCCAAGTCGGGACTTAGAGAAAGTGCGCGGATCGGAAGAGACGGAGGTCCCACCTTGGGCTCGCTATCTCCCCCAAGATGGGCCCGGGGGCCACTGTCGGTACCTGAGATATGGGGTACCCCCGCGCACAGAGTGAAATGTCTAAGGTGCTCGCCCTTCTCCGCAGGGAGAGCTCCGAAGGCGCCACGCGTCTGGCGGGGCCGGACCTCCCTCTCCTCAGAGGAGAGCTCCGGGCCCGCCACGTGGCATACAGAAGCCGGACCTCCCCTTCCGTGGGAGAGAGGTCCGAAGACGCCACGCGTCCAGCGGGGCCGGACCTCCCTCTCCTCAGAGATGAGCTCCGGGCCTGCCACGTGGCGTGCAGAAGCCGGACCTCCCCCTCCGCGGGAGAGAGGTCCGAAGGCGCCACGCGTCCAGCGGGGCCGGACCTCCCTCTCCTCAGAGAAGAGCTCCGGACCCGCCACGTGGCTAGAAGAACGGTGCTGCCTGCCCCCGAGCGGTAGGCAGCGGGCATAAAAGCGCTCCTCACCTTGCCCGTACAAGGTATTCAAGGCCCGCGTCTTCCCAAGACGCGGAAACGCGGAGCACGCGCCTGTCAGGTGCCGTTGCGTCCAGTCGCATCACAGACTGGCACGCGGTGTCAGAACCTACCAGGTAATAAACGCCGCGACAAGACATCCCATGCCGCCTGCGCCGTCATCAACCACTATGACTAGTGCACGGCATGGGCAGGGCGGCAAAATGAAGACTCAGAAGCCTTCGACCAGAGGCAACCACCGGCGTAACTACAGATACGGTAGATAATAGACAATCTTCCCGGGACCACCTGTCGGGTCCCGGCTTCCCTTGTAAGCCGCCCGAGCCTTGGACTATAAAAGGCTCGGGTAGGCGTCGATAGCAAGGGTTCGCATTCTGCAACTCATACGCTAGCCATACACCCTCAAGCTGTAACTCACCCCCAAGCTCAGGCCCCCGGCCCTGAGCAGCAAGCAATACAGCGAGCTCCATAGCTCGCCGTGGACGTAGGGTTTTACGCTCCGGCGGCCTGAACCACGTAAAACTCCCCGTGTCAAGCTCTCACTAACTCGTCCATCCGCGCAAGCTCTCCGCTAGGAACTAGCCCCTCCGAAAAATGAACCTCCGCGGGCTGCCCAGTGCAGGCCCGGGGGAAGTGTCGATCGCACACTTTGACAACCGCCAACTTCAAGGCCGCTGAGTTGGAGCGGCTCGCCAAGACTCTCCACCTTCGGGAGAGCTCCCTGGCGGCCAAGGAGAAGGAATTCTCCGAGAGGAACCTGGAGGCTCTGCAGGCGGCCCGCCGTGAGGTGGAGGAGCTTTCGGCCTTGCGGTCCTCCGAGGCTCTTGCGGTCTCGAGCTTCATGGATTAAGCGGGGTCCGCACTGATCCCTCTTGGCTTCAGTCCGGTGAGGACCGCGGCCCCTGCGTTGGAGGTGATCCCCGCGCTGGAGTCGATCGGCGCCAAGCTGGACAGGCTAGACTCGGTGGTCGCCAGCAAGCTTGAGGCCGAGGGGCGCGGCCTAGCCTTAGAGGTCGCCTCACATGTGCTGGCATGCTTTAAGAGCCGCGACCCCTCTTTTTCGCTAGAACCAGCGAGAGAGGGCCCAGCCGCAGAGCGGGAGCAAGCTGCCAGGGCAGAAGTCGAGGATGTGGCCGCCCTTATAGCCGCAAGATTCCGGCGGGAGCCGGGAGGTCCTTAGGACTTGTTTCTCCCTTTTTATCAAGTCTGTAGTCCAGCTCATGGAGCCTCGCTTAATTTGACTCTTTTGGATATTTGTGTCTGTGATGCTTTTTCTCTCCTTCTTGGCTTTGCCTGACTGAGTCCTTAGCTCCACAAGGTACTCAGAGGCCATCTCCAATCCCGGAGCTTTGCACAGACACCCTCCCCGGGTCCTAACCGTGTTAGGGGCCCCCGGAGGTCTCCGGATCTCGCCCTACTGGGAGCTCCAGATCTGCCTGCCATGTGGCGGGTCCGGAGCTCCTCCTTAAGAGGCGGGAGCTCCGGCCATGTTGGACACGTAGGGCTTCGGAGCCCTCCCACCGAGGGGGGAGGTCCGGTTTCTGCCTGCCACGTGGCGAGCCCGGAGCCCTCCTCAAGGGAGGAGAGAGTTCCGGGCCCGCTGGACACGTGGGGCCCCTGGGTCCCGCCCCTGCTGGATGGGCAGGTCCCGGTCCTTCCAGTCCTAGGCCGAAGAAGCTGGTAGCTCCTTTCCCCCTGCTTCATGCAGTCCCTGTTGCCGTAACCTGGAGGTCCTGCACACAGGCAGAGGAAACGTAATTCTCCTCGGGGGGGTCCTCCCCTCCCGTCTCCTAGTCTTATCCGTCTTACGATCCTGATTCGCTATACGGGGCTTGGGCAATTCTGTGCATGAGGCGCCGGAGCTCCGGCTCCCTCCGAGGTCCGGGTACGGCCGTCCGATCCCTAGTACCGGGCCATGCGTTGGGGAAGCAGAGTGCACGCGCTTTGGGTTCATGACCAGGCAAAGCGGTCGTACTCCCCTGTACCTCCGGAGGGCAGGATGCGCATGCTTTGGGCTCATGGCCGGCTAAGCTGGATACGCACCCTGGACCCCCCATGCACAACGCAGGCCTTTCCTGGAGGTAACCAACTGGCACCGCAACACCTGACTGGGGGAGGCCCGAGAGACTCACTCGGCCATCGGCAGGTGCCTCAAGCGCAGCCGCCTTTGGTAGGATAGCGAATGCCGACTATGGATGAGCGCAGGAGAGGGGGAGCTAGATGTACGATGAACATACAGAGATAGTGCGATCATAAAAATTAATGCATAATTTAAATGAGCGCATGTGAGAGAGCGAAGTAGAACATGTCTCTGTATTCGTGCCCATAGATGGAATTCTGGCTGTACATGGAGGCAATGTTCCGCCTCGTCTACAAGGGAAGCAAGACTCTACGCGCTTAGGGTCGGAACCAGGCTAAACTGGACGTAGTCCTGTACCGTCCCTTGAGACTTAGCTGCCCCAAGCTCTGTTCCTAAATTCTATGGGATCCATTACAGAAGGGAATAACCCTGTTCTACTGATGCTCAGGAAGTAGGACTTACAGTGTTGCTTCAAGGCAAGGATTTTTGGGAATGGATCCCACTCTCGGTTGAAAGGCATGTGTACCTGGGGCGGCAGCTTTCATGATTCGGAAGGGACCTTCCCTGCTGGGGGAGGGCTTATGGGTCCTTCTTGGAATAGAGTGTGCCGCTTCACCAGGTTGCCCTCCTGCAGGCCCCCGACGCGTTTGGTTCTTTGGCGGTAGTGCTTAGAGCATTAGCCGAGACCGTACGTTGCGGGGTGTTCCCTGCAGCCGAGTCTTGTCGACGAGGTTGTTATCTTCGCGCTGGATCAGGTCCTGCGCGGCTTCTCCTGGGGGCCCCCGGGGAGTTCTCCCCTTCTGGCTAAGGCCTTCAAGGGGTAGGTGGGCCCGGGCTCGTCTTGGATGACCTGAGGCGTCTTCCCCTTCTGGCAAGGCCTTCAAGGGGTTGACAGACCTTAGGCGACCCCCGAGAGGTATGTTCGAGGCACGGAGGCGCGCCGCAATTGGCTAACGCCCTGGCCCGTCACCGTCAGAACTGGAGTCCTCTCTGTTATGCACTGTCTTCATGACGCGCTGAGGCTCCTGGAACCCCACCTGATGGGCAGCGGTGACTGGGGCATCGACCTTCTGTTTGCCATCCCTCTGAGGGTATGGCGGTGCTTCAGCCCTCTGCTGTCTTCCTTTGCGGAAGCGCTCTGTGAGCCTCTGGATCTCCCAGCACTCGGCAGCAGTATAGTTGCAGGTGCCATGCACAGGGCATAGCCCGCCTTGGTCACTGTCTGGGGCCGGTGATTGTCGCTGCCTTTTGTCGGGGCGTGGCCCCCGGGCCCCACTAGTCGTCGCAGCTGCGGCGACGGGGGCCGTGAATGGTGACTTCATCTTTCCACTCCCCCGGTTCTTGGTCTTCTTGCCACCCCCATAGGCAGCAGCACCGGACCCGGGCTGTCCTCCTGACTCGAAGGTCGGCAGAGCGTGCCAGTTCCGCCCTTCAGCTGCTCTGGCGCACTTGTCCGCCAGGCTGAAGAGCTCCGAGACGTCGCGGACCTCTCTGGTCGCGAGCTTCTCAAGCATTTTCTCATCCCGGACACCCTGTCGGAACGCCACCACCACAGAGGCACTTTGGATATGTGGGATGGTGTTGCGTACCTGAGAGAACCGCTGGATGAAAGAGCGCAGCGACTCCCCAGGTTGTTGCTTGACGGTGTGGAGGTCAAGCTCCGTGCCGGGACGGGTGTAGGAGCTGCCGAAGTTGGTGACGAACTGCCGGCAGAGCTCTCCCCAGGAGGTTATGGACCCCTGAGGTAGATTCATGGCCAAGACCGAGCTGGGCCGATCAAGGCGACGGGGAAGTAGTTGGCCATGACAGCCTCGTCCCCTCCTGCGGCAAGTATGGCGGTGGAGTAGATCTGGAGGAACTCCGCTGGGTTGACGCTGCCGTCGTACTTCTCGGGCAGGTGCGGGCGAAACTTGCGTGGCCACCTTGCGAAGCGAAGGTGGGGTGCAAGGGCCGCACATCCTGCACCTGCTGCTGCAGGTACTGGCGCTGCGAACGCTTGGTTCGCACTTGGCATCGCGTATCCCGGCATGGGCAAGGCTGCACCATAGACCGGTGCCGCTGCTTGCGGCGCATATAGTTGTGGCATATGCTGCGCAGCATATGCCTGAGGCAGGGCTCGCGTGGCGAAGGCCTGCCCTTCTGGTTGTGTCGAGGCCGACGACATGCTGTCGCCAGCCTCATGGTTGCGACACCTTTCTCGGTGTCGCTCGAGGTACACCCGGGCGTCCTGGCCCAAGTGGCACTGTTCCAGTTCCCTTCGCAGGTCCGTCGACAGGAGCCTGGAGGAGCTGGAATCCGCCGTTAGCCCGTCAACCGTGGGTGTGCGCGTCAGCGACACAGCCGGTTGTCCTGGGCGCCGTCCTCGCCGAAACCGAGGGTTCGTGGCGGCGACGACGAGGCGGTCCACCTCGCGGACCCATTGCTGGGTCGCTGAATGGGGCGCATCCCCCGCAGGTGGGTTGCGCAGCAGCGCTCTTGCTGCAGCTAGCGCACCTCCATGGTGTACGCTCAGCGCTGCAGAAGATCTCACACTGGTCGGGGCCTGCATAGCCGGAGTCGGCGTTGCCGGAGTCGGCTGCTGGCTACCCGCTTGTGCCGACACACTCCGTCCTGAGTGTGTCGACATGTACTCCCCAGTGGTCACGGTTCGCCGTGAACGCAGAGGGGGAGAGTTTGCCGCTGAAGGTAGCTTGGTCATCTTCGTCGGCGGAAACTCGTCGCGCTAGGAGAAAAGCCCCCCTACCTGGCGCGCCAAATGTCGAAGTGTTCAGTCGACACTTCCCCCGGGCCTGCACTGGGCAGCCCGCGGAGGTTCTTTTTTCGGTGGGGCTAGTCCCTAGCAGAGAGCTTGCGCAGATGGACGAGTTAGTAAGAGCTTGACACGGCGAGTTTTACGTGGTTCAGGCCGCCGGAGCGTAAAACCCTACGTCCATGGCGAGCTATGGAGCTCGCTGTATTGCTTGCTGCTCAGGACCGGAGGCCTGAGCTTGGGGGTGAGTTACAGCTTGAGAGTGTATGGCTAGCGTATGAGTTGCAAAGTGCGAACCCTTGCTATCGACGCCTACCCGAGCCTTTTATAGTCCAAGACTCGGGCGGCTTACAAGGGGAGACGGGACCTGACAGGTGGTCCCGGAAAGATTGTCTATTATCTACCGTATCTGCAGTTATACCGGTAGTTGTCTCTGGTCGAAGGCTTCTGAGTCTTCAACTTGCCGCCCTGCCCATGCCGCATGCTAGTCGTAGTGGTTGATGACGGCGCAGGCGGCATGGGATGTCTTGTCGCGGTGTTTATTGGCTGACAGGTTCTGACACCGCGCGCCAGTCTGTGATACGACTGGGCGCAACGGCACCTGACAGAAGCGTGCTCCGCGTCTCCGCGTCTTGGGAAGACGCGGGCCTTGAATACCTTGTACGGGCAAGGTATGGGGCGTATTTACGCCCGCTTCCTATCGCTCGGGGCAGGCAGCGTCGCTCTGCTGCCATGTGGTGGGCCCAAAGCCCTTCTCAGAGAAGAGAAGGGTCAGTCCCGCGGGGCACGTGGAGCCTCCGGACCTCTCCCCGCGGAGGGAGAGGCTCGGCTTCTGATGGCCACGTGGCGGGCCCGGAGCTCTCCTCTGAGGAGAGGGAGGTCCGGCCCCGCTGGACACGCGGCGCCTTCGGATCTCTCTCCCGCGGAGGGGGAGGTCCGGCTTCTGTATGCCACGTGGCGGGCCCGGAGCTCTCCTCTGAGGAGAGGGAGGTCCGGTCCCGCCGGACGCGTGGCGCCTTCGGAGCTCTCCCTGCGGAGAAGGGTGAGTTCCTTAGCCATTTTACCCTGTGCACGGGGGTACCCCATATCTCAGGTACCGACAAGGTCCATTCCGTGTCACGAAAGTTTGCCGCCCCGGGTGCGTACGCCTTTCCACCGAGGATGGGGATCCGCTCCCGAACCCTTGGAACATAGAACACCTCCGTAAGTTCTACCCCTAGAGCAATAATAGGACAGTCTCTTCTTTTTGTAATAGATTCCATATAGTCCAGGAACAGCGCTCGGAGCAGCTAAGTCTCAGGGGACGGTCCAGAACTACGTTCAGCTTGGCCTGGTTCTGACCCTAAGCGCGTAGAGTCTTGCTTCCCTTCTTAATGGGGTGGGTCGTTGCCTCCATGTTTAGCCTGCCTTCCTCCTATGGAAATTTATATGGAAAGAAACCTGTCCTACTTTGCTCTTCCCTTGTGCTCATTTAAATTACGTATTAATTTTTATGACCGCACTTCCTGTGTACGCTCACCATGCACTCAGCTTCCTTTTCCCATTCTCACCTCTAGTCGGCATTTGCTATCCTATCGAAGACGATCACGTTTGAGGTACCTGCCGATGGCCAGGGGGCCCCGAGCCCCCGGCACTTCGCACACTGAAGTTCCCAAGCCCCGTACACCGGATCAGGATCGTAAGCCAAATAAGACTATGAGATAGGGAAGGGGGAGCCCCAAGGAGAATTACGTTTCCCTTACTTGTGTGCAGGACCTCCCAGCCTTAGCTCCTCGCAGGAGTATGGTAGGAGCACCCAAACAATTGGCCACACCTACCAGGGGGCCACTACGGGACCGCGCAAGACCGGAGCTCCAACGCAAGACCGAAGGATCCGGACCTTGCCCCCTCTGCAGGGACGAGCCCCGAAGGCCCCACGTGTCCAGCGGGGCCGGAGCTCCCCTCTCCTCAGGAGGAGCTCCGGGCCCGCCATGTGGCCGGCAGAGCCAAGCCTCGCCCCCTCCGTGGGGGTGAGCCCCGAAGGCCCCACGTGTCCAGCGGGGCTGGATCTCCATCTTCTCAAAGGGGAGCTCTGGGCCCGCCATGTGGTCAGTAGATCCGGACCTCCCCGTTCTTACGGGGCGAGTTCCGGAGACCTCCGGGGCCCTTAACACAATAAGGACCTGGGGGAGGTGTCTGTGCAGGGCTTCAAGATTGGTGAAGACCTCTGAGTACCTTGCGGAGCTAAGGACTCGGCCAGGCCAAGCCAAGAAGAAGACAAAAGCACCGACACAGAAAATAACGAGAGCCTATTCATTCAAAGCTCCATGAGCTGGACTACAGACTCAACAAAAAAAAAGAGAAGAGATACAGGGCCTTTTGGCTGGTGGTGGCTGCCTAGGAGTCCCCGGACTCCCGCTGGAACCTAGAGGCCATGAGGGCGGCCATGTCCCCGACCTCGGCCCTGGCAGCTTCCTCCCGCTCGACGGTGGGGCCTAGTCGCACTGGCTCCAGAGAGAAAGAAGGGTCTTGGCTCCGGAAGCACGCCAGCACATGCGTGGCGACCTCCTTCGCCAGGCCTCGTCCCTCCACCTCAAGCTCGTCGGCGATCACCGCTTCGAGCCGGCCCAGCTTGGCACCGATGGACTCAAGCGCCAGGATTGCCCCAGACACCTCCTGCGCTGGAGCCTCCGTCCGCACCGGGCTGAAACCAAGGGGAACCAAGGCGGACCCCACCTCAGTAACATAGCTCCAGACTGCCCGGGCCTCGACAGACCGCGAAGCCTGGAGCTTCTCCACCTCTTGGTGGGCCGCCAGCTCGCGATCCAGCGCCGCCTGGCGCTCCCGGGAGGATTGCTCTTCCCTCGCGGCAACAGCCGACTCGCGGAGCTCCAGCTCCTCGGCCCGGGCCCTCAGCTCGCCCTCTTTGGCCTCCAAGCGTGTGGCGACCTTCTCCTACTCGGCCGCCACGGCACGCTCCCGATCTGTGATGGTGCAGTCTCGGCAAAATACCTGTAGCCGCAACTCCTCCACGGCAGTGGAGCGTGCTTCGGCCTTGGCCTGAGCTTCGCGGAAAGTAGCGCGGAGCCGCCGGGTCTCTAAGCCCAGGCGGTCGACGGCCCTCTTCTGAGCGTCGAGCAGAGCCCCCACGGCGTCAAGCCTCGACTGCCTCGAGTCAAGCTCTGCCTTAGCCTCCTGGGTCCGCTGCTGCAGGAGATGCTCCCAGCTAAGGAGGTGCTCCCTCTCTCCAGCCAGCACCTCCCGCTCCCGCTCAAAGGCAGCCTGGACCTGTCGGACGCCAGCCTGAGCACGCCCCAAGGCATCCCATATGGGCAGCGGGGCGGCGGGGGAAGGGGCCGCGCCCCTGACCTCCCCCGTCGCGTCCACGACCGGTGGAGGTGCTGGTGCCTCGGCAGCTGAGGCAAGACGCTGACCTGGGGGAGCCAGGGAGCCAGCCGTTCCGCCCACAGCAGCCCCTCCAGCCTCAGCACCGGACTTCTGGGCTGGCGAAGGAGGACGAGCAGGTGCTGCCGCCGCCACCGCAGGGGGCGAACCCGCCGGCACAGAAGAAGCCCCCGCCGACTTGGGGGCCGTCGGAACCAACACAGTTCCCGGATGCTGCGGCACAGAGCCTCCGCTGACTGGAGATGGCTGGGGAATAGGCTCGCCCCCGGCAGCCGGTGAGCCCCTGCAGACAAAGGAAGCTCTCAGGCTAAAAGAGGAGAAAGGAACACTACTTCTACAAGCCAGAAAAGGCAACACTTACTGAGCGGCGTGAGCGCTCCAACGGGCTTGGAGCCCCGGCCACTTGGCCGGGGCAGAACCGCCAGGACCTGCAGCCGGAACGCTCGCTGGCTGTGGCGTCTGAGCCCCCGGCACACTCCCGGGCGTCGCCCCACCGGCGTCCTTCCTGGAAGCCCCCCCCCCCCCCCTGAGGAAGGGTGACGGGACGTTTGGGGTTCCTCGGACCGCCGCTGTCCAAGAGGAGACCCGCCGGAGTGGGAGACCCAGGGTCTCTTTGGGTCACCACTCGACAAACCAGCACCTCCGGGAGATGGGCGCAAGGGTGCCCCGGCCCCCTGGCTCGGCGCAAGCGACGCCCTCGGAGGAGACCGGGCACGTTTCTTCTCTGGGTGCCCGGGGGCCGGCTCCTTTCCCTTCCCCTTTTCGGTGGTCTGAGCCCCGCCGGCCCTCGGTGCGGGTTGGACAGCGACAGACGCCTCGCGCTCTGTCGGTACCCTCAATACCGGGTACCCCCGCGCACAGCGTAAAACTTCCTAAGGACCTCGCTCCCTCTGCAGGGGCGAGGTTTGAAGGCGCCACGTGTCCAGCGGGACCGGAGCTCCCCTCCCCACGGAGGATAGCTCCGAGCCTGCCACGTGGCCCAGGAGGCCGGACCTCACCCCCTCCGCAAGGGCGAGCTCCGAAGGCGCCATGTGTCCGGCAGGGCCGGGGCTCTCCTCTCCTCAAAGGATAGCTCCGAGCCTGCCGCGTGGCTCGGAAGACCGGACCTCGCCCCCTCCGCGGGGGTGAGCTCCGAAGGCTCCACGTGTCCAGCGGAGCCGGAGCCCCCCCTCTCCTCAGAGGAGAGCTCCGGGTCCGACACGTGGCCAGCAGAGCAGTGCTGCCGCCCGGCGCGGTAGGCAGCAGGAGTAAAGGCACGCCATGCCTTTACCGTACAAAACATTCAAGACCCGCGCCTTCCCAAGACGCGAAGACTCGGAGCACACCTCTGTCAGGTGCCGTTGCGCCAAGTCGCATCGTAGACTGGCGTGCAGTGTCAGAACCTGCCAGCCAATAAATACAGCGACAAGACATCCCCTGCCGCCCCCACCGTCATCAACCACTACGACTAGCATGTGGCATGGGCAGGGCGGCAGGACGAAGACTCGGAAGCCTTCGCCAGAGACAACTACCGACATAACTGCGGATACGATAGTCGGCAGGAAATCTCCCCGGAACCACCTGTCGGGTCCCGGGCCCCCCTTGTAAGCCGCACGAGCCTTGGACTATAAAAGGCTCGGGTAGGCAACGTTAGCAAGGGTTCGCACTCTAGCCATCTGCACCCTGGGTTCGCACTCTAGCCATCTGCACCCTGGGTTCGCACTCCCGCAACTCATACGCTAGACATCAGTCATCCCCAAGCTCAGGACTCCGATTCTGAGCAATGAGCAATACAGCGAGCTCTTCAGCTCACCGTGGACGTAGGGTTTTACGCTCCGGCGGCCCGAACCACGTAAAACCCGCCGTGTCAAGATTTTCCTTAACTCGTCCATACGCTTAAGCTCTCCGCAAGTGACTAGCCCCTACGAGAAAGAACCTCCGCGGGCTGCCCAGTGCAGGTCCGGGGGAAGTGTCGACCGCACACTTCGACATTTGGCGCGCCAGGTAGGGGCGTTTCCCTTGCGCGATGAGTTTCCACCGACGAAGATGACCAAGCTTCCTTCAGCGGCAAAATCTCCTCCCCCGCGCTCACGGCGAACCGTGACCAACGGGGAGTACGTGTCGACACACCCAGGACGGAGTGTGTCGGCGCAAGCTGGTAGCCAGCAGCCGACTCCGGTAATGCAGGCTCCAACCAGCGTCAGATCTTCTGCAGCGCTGAGCGTACCCCACGGGGGTGCGCTAGCTGCAGCAAGAGCACTACTGCGCAATCCACCTGCTGGGGACGCACCTCATTCAGCGACCCAGCAGTGGATACGCGAGGTAGACCACCTCGTCGTCGCCGCCGCAAACCCTCGACTTCTGCGGGGACGACACTCCGGTCAACCAGCTGTGTCACTGACGCGTACGCCAACGGTTGACGGGCAAACGGCGGATTCCAGCTCCACCAGGTTTCTATCGACGGACCTGAGGACAGAACTGGAACGGTGCCACCTGGGCCAGGATACCCGGGTGTACCTCGAGCGACGTCGGGAAAGGCGTCGCAACCAAGAGGCTGGCGACAGCATGACGTCGGCCTCGACCCAGCCTGAAGAGCTGATCTTCGCCACGCGATCTCTGCCCCAGGCATACGCCGCGCAGCATATGCCACAACCATATGCCCTGCAAACGGCGCCCCCGGTCTATGGAGCTGCCTTGCCCATACCGGGATGCACCGTGCCGACGGCGAACCAAGCATTCGCGGCACCAACACCTGCGGCAACAGGGGCAGAATGTGCGGCCCTGACACCCCACCTTCACTTCACGAGGTGGCCGCGCAAGTTCCGGCCGCACCTGCCCGAGAAGTACGACGGCAGAGTCAACCCGGCGGAGTTTCTCCAGATCTACTCCACCACCGTACTTGCTGCAGGAGGGGATGAGGCCGTCATGGCCAACTACTTCCCCGTCGCCTTGACCGGCCCAGCCCGGTCTTGGCTCATGAACCTTCCCCAGGGTTCGATAACTTCCTGGGGAGAGCTCTGCCAGCAGTTCATTGCCAACTTCGGCAGTTACTACACCCGTCCTGGCACAGAGCTTGACCTCCACGCCATCAAACAATAACCTAGGGAATCACTGCGCTACTTCATCCAGCAGTTCTCCCAGGTACGCAACACCATCCCGCACATTCAAAGTGCTTCTGTGGTGGTGGCGTTCCGGCAGGGTGTCCGGGACGAGAAGATGCTTGAGAAGCTTGCCACCAGAGAGGTCTGCGATGCCTCCGAGCTCTTCGGCCTGGCGGACAAGTGCGCCAGAGCAGCCGAATGGCAGAATTGGCACTCACTGCCAGCTTCCGAAGCCGGAAGACAGCCCGAAGACGGCGGAGTTCAAGCTGAGCTCCCGACCACGTCAGACAGCCAAGAGCCAAGCACTGGCTGACTTCGTGGCAGAGTGGATGCCAACGAAGGCTGACCCAGGGGGTCGCGAAGATGGTGAACCAAAGTACCGAGCTCCGTTCTTCACCGGGCCTCACTGGACGCTCTTCTTCGACGGCTCCTCGGGAAAGCAGGAGGCCGGTGCCGGCGTACTGCTTCTCATGCCATCGGGGGAGCAGTCTGGGTACATGGTGCATCTCAATTCCAAGGCAACCAACAACTTGGCAGAATATGAAGCACTCATCTTTGGCCTAAAAGACAGTCCTGTCTCTGGGCGCTCGCCAGTTGTTGGCGCAGGGCGACTCTCAGCTAGTTATCAAGCAAGTTAAGGGTGAATGCCCCTGCCATGACCCACAGCTAGTTGCTTATCTGCTCCACGTGCGGATGTTGGAGAAAGACTTCCTCGCCTTGGACCTGCACCATGTACCGCGCGCTGGCAAGGCCGCAGCTGACGACCTCGACGAAGGCCTCCATCGGAGCCCCTGCGCCCGAAGGAGTCTTCGAGAGGACGTTGCTGTGGTCCACAGCCCCGCCCGCCGAGCCGGGCGAAGGGGGCTGAACCAGTGCCTTGAAGCTAGGGAGTCCCGGCGGCCCTGCAGCCATGGATGCTGCCAAAGGATCGTAAGCGTCATTGGGGACTCCGTGCAACCCAGCGCTCAAGATCCAGAAGCTCAAGTAGTTCCGATGCAGGGACCACGGAGGTCCGGGACTCCTTGAAGGACATCCTTCCTGATGAACGTGCATTCGCTGAACAGATGGTGCGGATGGCTAAGTGCTACGCGCTGGTATCTTTACTGGCGTGTCGCCACGACATCCTATTGCGGTGCATAACCCAGGAGGAAGGCTGCGACTAGCTCGCAGTAGTCCACGGAGGCGAGTGCTGGGAACGCTCATCGTCCCGCACGCTGGTCGGTTAAGCCACCCGGCATGGCTCCTACTGACCGAGAGCCACCTGGACGCCGTCAAACCGGTTAGGGATGCAATGCGTGCCAGGTCCACGCCAAGCAGACCCACACAACCGGTGCAGACGTGCACCCAAAGCCGTCGGGGGATACCGGCTCCTCCATGTCAAGGGCCAGCCGGACTTCCCAGGGCCGGGTCACGGGAACTACCCTTCCACATGGTAGGCGGGGCCGAAGCCATGCTTCCCCCTGAGATCGCCATGGGGGTCCCCCCGTGTCCAGCGTACGACGAAGCCACGCATGACCCGCTCTGCATGAATACAGGCGCTCCGACGCTACCCCAGTAAGTTCACCATGCTTACTTAGGTGTTTATTTAAATTACGCATTAATTTATATGAACACCTCCCCATGCTCTAGACAGTGTGCGTCCATTGTACACTCGGTTCCTCTTTCCTGCTCTCATGCATAGTCGATATTTGCCGTCCTGCCGAAGACGGTAGTGCTTGGGGTACCTGCCAGAGGCCCGGTGGCCTTTTGGATCTCCCCCTGTAAGGGTACTGTACCGCCAGTTGTTCTCCTCCGAGAAAAGACCTATGCTAGACCGGGGGGTCAGGAGCCTTGCTTTGCCCGGTCTTTCACCCAAAGCATGCGCACTCTGCCCCCGGCGATACGGTCTGAGTACCAGGGGGCCGGACGGTTACACCCTGACTGGGGCTGGGGCCATACCTCCGGGACCAAGTGCACTGGATTACCCAAGCCCCGTATTCTGGCTTGGGACAGTAAGCCAAATGAGACTAAGGGACAGAAAAGGGGGGACCTCTGAGCAGTGCCGGACTCCGCCCCCACAGCTGGGCCGAGCTCCGAGGCCAGCCCTCGCCCTCCTTTCAGAGGGGAGCGCTGATGCCGGACCTCACGCCCTTCGTTGGCCTGAGCTCCGATGACCTCCGGACCTCCGCCCGTACAGCTGGGCCGAGCTCCGAGGCCAGCCCTCACCCTCCTTTCAGAGGCGAGCGCTGATGCCGGACCTCACGCCCTTCGCTGGCCTGAGCTCTGATGACTTCCGGACCTCTGCCCCCACAGCTGGGCCGAGCTCCGAGGCCAGCCCTCGCCCTCCTTTCAGAGGCGAGCGCTGATGCCGGACCTCACGCTCTTCGCTGGCCTGAGCTCCGATGACTTCCGTACCTCCGCCCCCCCCACAGCTGGGCCGAGGTCCGAGGCCAGCCCTCGCCCTCCTTTCAGAGGCGAGCGCTGATGCCGGACCTCACGCCCTTCGCTGGCCTGAGCTCCGATGACCTTTGGACCTCACGCCCTTCGCTGGCCAGAGCTCCGATGACCTCTGGACCTCACGCCCTTCGCTAGCCTGAGCTCCGATGACTTCTGGACCTCCGCCCCCGCAGCTGGGCCGAGCTCCGATGCCAGCCCTCGCCCTCCTTTCCAAGGCGAGCCCTGATGCCGGACCTCACGCCTTCGTGGGACTGAGCTCCGATGACTTCCGGACCTCCGCCCCCACAGCTGGGCCAAGCTCCGACGCCAGCCCTCGCCCTCCTTTCGGAGGCGATCCCTGATGCCAGACCTCACGCCCTTCGTGGGCCTGAGCTCCGATGACTTCCCGGACCACCCCTCTTCTCAGAGGCGAGCTCCAAGGCCGGACCTCTCCCTTTCACAAGGGCAGAGCTCCGATGCCAGGTTTCACCCTCTCCTCAAAGGCTGAACTCCGAAGCCGTCAAGACCCTGCCAGCACAGGGAGTACTCAATACAAGAAAGTGCACGGGTAGGAGAAGACCCCACCTCGGGCTCGTTACCTCCCCCGAGGTGAGCAGGGGGGCCACTGTCGGTACCCTCAATACCGGGTACCCCCGCGCACAGCGTAAAACTTCCTAAGGCCCTCGCTCCCTCTGCAGGGGCGAGGTTTGAAGGCGCCACGTGTCCAGCGGGGCCGGAGCTCCCCTCCCCACGGAGGATAGCTCCGAGCCTGCCACGTGGCCCAGGAGGCCGGACCTCACCCCCTCCGCAAGGGTGAGCTCCGAAGGCGCCACGTGTCCGGCAGGGCCGGGGCTCTCCTCTCCTCAAAGGATAGCTCCGAGTCAGCCGCGTGGCCCGGAAGACCGGACCTTGCCCCCTCCGCGGGGGTGAGCTCCGAAGGCTCCACGTGTCCAGCGGAGCCGGAGCCCCCCCTCTCCTCAGAGGAGATCTCCGGGTCCGACACGTGGCCAGCAGAGCAGTGCTGCCACCCAGCGCGGTAGCCAGCAGGAATAAAGGCGCGCCATGCCTTTACCGTACAAAGCATTCAAGACCCGCGCCTTCCCAAGACGCGAAGACGCGGAGCACACCTCTGTCAGGTGCCGTTGCGCCCAGTCGCATCACAGACTGGCGCGCAGTGTCAGAACCTGCCAGCCAATAAATACAGCGACAAGACATCCCCTGCCGCCCCCGCCGTCATCAACCACTACGACTAGCATGCGGCATGGGCAGGGCGGCAGGACGAAGACTCGGAAGCCTTCGCCAGAGACAACTACCGACATAACTACGGATACGATAGTCGGCAGGAAATCTCCCCGGGACCACCTGTCGGGCCCCGGGCCCCCCTTGTAAGCCGCACGAGCCCTGGACTATAAAAGGCTCGGGTAGGCAACATTAGCAAGGATTCGCACTCTAGCCATCTGCACCCTGGGTTCGCACTCCCGCAACTCATACGCTAGACATCAGTCATCCCCAAGCTCAGGACTCCGTGTCGGTACCTGAGATATGGGGTACCCCCGCGCACAGGGTGAAATGCCTAAGGTGCTCGCCCTTCTCCGCAAGGAGAGCTCCGAAGGCGCCACGCGTCTGGCGAGGCCGGACCTCCCTCTCCTCAGAGGAGAGCTCCGGGCCCGCCACGTGGCATACAGAAGCCGGACCTCCCCCTTCGCGGGAGAGGGGTCCGAAGACGCCACGCGTCCAGCGGGGCCGGACCTCCCTCTCCTCAGAGGTGAGCTCCGGGCCCGCCACGTGGCATGCAGAAGCCGGACCTCCCCCTCCGCGGGAGAGAGGTCCGAAGGCGCCACACGTCCAGCGGGGCCGGACCTCCCTCCCCTCAGAGAAGAGCTCCGGACCCGCCACGTGGCTGGAAGAACGGTGCTGCCTGCCCCCGAGCGGTAGGCAGCGGGCGTAAAGGCGCCCCTCACCTTGCCCGTACAAGGTATTCAAGGCCCGCGTCTTCCCAAGGCGCGGAAACGCGGAGCACGCGCCTGTCAGGTGCCGTTGCGCCTAGTCGCATCACAGACTGGCGCGCGGTGTCAGAACCTGCCAGGTAATAAACGCCGCGACAAGACATCCCATGCCGCCTGCGCCGTCATCAACCACTATGACTAGTGCGCGGCATGGGCAGGGCGGCAAAATGAAGACTCAGAAGCTTTCGACCAGAGGCAACCACCAGCGTAACTACAGATACGGTAGATAATAGACAATCTTCCCGGGACCACCTGTCGGGTCCCGGCTTCCCTTGTAAGCCGCCCGAGCCTTGGACTATAAAAGGCTCGGGTAGGCGTCGATAGCAGGGGTTCGCATTCTGCAACTCATACGCTAGCCAAACACTCTCAAGCTGTAACTCACCCCCAAGCTCAGGCCCCCGGCCCTGAGCAGCAAGCAATACAGCGAGCTCCATAGCTCGCCGTGGACGTAGGGTTTTACGCTCCGGCAGCCTGAACCACGTAAAACTCCCCGTGTCAAGCTCTCACTAACTCGTCCATCCGCGCAAGCTCTCCGCTAGGAACTAGCCCCTCCGAAAAAAGAACCTCCGCGGGCTGCCCAGTGCAGGCCCGGGGGAAGTGTCGATCGCACACTTCGACATTTGGCGCGCCAGGTAGGGGGCTTTTCCCCTAGCGCGACGAGTTTCCGCCGACGAAGATGACCAAGCTCCCTTCGGCGGCAAGCTCACCTCCCCCGCCTCCGCGGCGAGCCGCGGCTAGGGGGGAGTACAAGCCAACACACTCAGGACGGAGTGTGTCAGTACAAGATGGGAGCCAGCAACCGGCTCTGGCAGCGCCGACCCCAGCAATGCAGGCTCCAACCAGCGTCATATCTCCAGTAGCGCTGGGCGTACCCGGAAGGGGCGCGCTAGCTGCAGCAAGAGCGCTACTGCACAATTCGCCCGCTGGAGACGCGCCTCAGGCAGCGACCCAGCGGTGGATTCTCGAGGTAGACCGTCTTGTCGTCGCTGCCGCAAGCCCGCGACTCCGGCGGAGACGACACTCTAACCAGCCGGCCGTGTCGCTGATACGCACGCCGATGGTTGATGAACAGACGGCAGATTCCAGCTCTGCCAGCCCTCAATCGATGGATCTGAGGACAGAGCTGGAGCGGTGTCGCTCGGGTCAAGATGCCCGGGTATACCTCGAGCAACGCCGAGAAAGGCGTCGCTACCAAGAAGCTGACGACAGCATGACGTCGGCCTCGACCCAGCCTGAAGAGCAGACCTTCGCCATGCGATCTCTGCCCCAGGCCTGCGCCGTGCAGAATATGCCACAGTCATATGTACTGCAGATGGCGCCCCCGGCCTATGGTGCAGTTTTGCCCGTACCGGGGTACACTGTGCCTGGTGCGAACTCAGCGTTCGCGGCACCAGAACCTGCGGTGACGGAAGCAGGGTGTGCATCCCTCGCGCCCCATCTTCGCTTTGCGAAGTGGCCGCGCAAGTTTCGGCCACACCTGCCCGAGAAGTACGACGGCAGCGTCAACCCGGCGGAGTTTCTCCAGATCTACTCCACCGTCGTACTTGCCGCAGGAGGGAATGAAGCCGTCATGGCCAATTACTTCCCTGTCGCCTTGACCGGTCCAGCCCGGTCTTGGCTCATGAACCTCCCCCAAGGTTCCGTCACCTCCTGGGGAGAGCCTTGCCGACAGTTCGTAGCCAACTTCGGCAGCTCCTACACCCGGCCTGGCACGGAGCTCGACCTCCACGCCGTCCAGCAGCAACCTGGGGAGTCGCTGCGCTCTTTCATCCAGCGGTTCTCCCAGGTGCGGAACACCATCTCACACATTCAAAATGCTTCTGTGGTGGTGGCGTTCCGGCAAGGCGTCCGGGACAAGAAGATGCTCGAGAAGCTCGCGACCAGGGAGGTCCGCGACGTCTCAGAGCTCTTCAGCTTGGCAGACAAATGCGCCAGAGCTGCCGAAGGACGGAACTGGCACTCGCTGCCATCCTCCGAGTCAGGGGGACTGCTCGGATCCAGTCCTACTCCCTGTGGAGGCAGCAGGAAGGCCAAGGACCGAGGCAGAAGCAAGATAGAGTCACCGACCGCAGCCCCAGTCGTCACTGCAGCGACGCTCGGTGGGGCTCGGGGGCCGTGCCCCGACAAGAAGCAGCGAAGATCACCAATCCCAGAAGGTGATAAAGACAATATGTGCCCCGTGCACGGCAGCTGTCGCCACACTGCTGCCGAGTGCCGGGAGATCCGAAGGCTCGCAGAGCGCTTCCGCAAGGAGAAGCGGCAGCGGGCTGATGACCTGCCCTTCCGTCCAAAGGAAGATGAGCAGAGGTTGGATGTTCCAGATAACATCGACCACCCAGAGGAGATCCGGGAGCCTCCGCGTGTCGTGAAGGCGGCACGCAATCACGAGGATTCCGACTCCAGCGGCGATGAGCGTCGGAAGAAGCTCTACGTCATATACGGCGGGTCCGCCGACCCCTCGTCCCGAAGCGCAGTCAAGACTGTGCGCCGAGCGGTAGCGTCTGTGGCACCACTCCCAAGTGCTGCACCGCACCTAAAGTGGATGGGGACCCCCATCAGCTTTGATGCCACCGACTGCCCCAGGAACATGGCTGGGGCCGGCCAACTGCCGCTCCTGGTGGCCCCTACCATCGCCAACGTGAGAATGTACCACGTTTTGGTGGATGGAGGGGCTGGGCTGAACCTCATCAGCCGTGCAGCTTTCCAGAAGCTGCAAATCCCGATGGCCAAGCTCACCCCGTCGAGTCCGTTCTCAGGGGTAGAGCCGGGACAGGTTATCCCCTACGGCAGCATTAGTCTCCCGGTGACCTTCGGGGCTCCGGACAGCTATCGAACAGAGTACATCCTGTTCGACGTGGCGGAGATAGACCTCCCCTTCAACGCCATAATCGGCAGGCCAGCCCTGTACCGGTTCATGGCTGTAGCCCATTACGGCTACCTTGTCCTGAAGATGGCAACACCGACAGGTGTTCTCAGGATTCATGGAGACCGCACTGCTGCAGTGTCGGCCCTGGAGAAGCTCCAAGTACTCGCGACAGCTGGGGCCTCAGCCCCCGGCAATACGGAATCGGACCAGCTCCGCCCGTGCGCACGTCACCGTGCTTCCACCACAGCACCCCGAGTGCAACCTCTCGATGAGGGCGGCGTCCCCTTAAAGGTCGTCCAAGTCGGCGCCGAAGCTACCCAGACCACCCGGGTAGCCGGGGGCCTGGATAGTAAATAGGAAGGCGCGCTCGTCACCTTCCTCCGGCACAACGTCGACGTGTTTGCATGGCAGCCGTCACAGATGCCGGGGATCCCCAGGAAGGTGATCGAGCACCACTTGAAAGTCTTCCCCGACGCCCGGCCGGTTCAACAGAAGCCCCGCAAGCAGTCCATCGAGCGGCAGAACTTCATCCGTGAAGAAGTCAAGAAGCTGCTGGACGCTGGCTTCATACGGGAGGTCCACCACCCACGATGGTTGGTGAACCCCGTTGTTGTCCCGAAGGCTGGCGGGAAGCTCCGGATGTGCATCGACTACACCAGTCTCAATAAGGCATGTCCTAAAGATCCATTACCTCTCCCTAGAATAGACCAAATAGTAGACTCAACGTCAGGCTGTGATATGCTGTGCTTCCTAGACGCCTACTCGGGTTTCCATCAGATCCCCATGTCTAGGGAGGACGAGGAGCACACCTCCTTCATCACAGTGGACGGCCTTTATTGCTATGTGTCTATGCCTTACAGCCTAAAGAATGCACTCCCCACCTTTGTGCGGGCAATGCACAAAACCTTTGGGGAGTTAATAAGAGACCTGGTTGAGGTGTATGTCGATGACATAGTTGTCAAGGTCAAGCAGGGTCCGTCCCTGCTAGATAACCTAGCCTTAGTCTTTGACAAATTGCGCTCTACGCGCACCAAGCTGAACCCAGATAAATGTGTGTTCGGCGTGTCCTCTGGGAAGCTCTTAGGGTTCCTGGTCTCGCACCGGGGGATTTAGGCCAACCCAGAGAAGATCAAGGCCATCGACTTGATGCGGCCCCCTGCCCGCGTCAAGGATGTCCAGAAACTCACAGGATGTCTAGCCGCGCTGAGTCGGTTTATACCAAGGCTAGCAGAGCGGGCACTCCCTTTCTTTAAGCTCCTGCGCAATTCAGGCCCCTTTGCCTGGACTGACGAAGCGGAAGAGGCTTTCCAGGAGTTGAAGCGACTCTTGACGACCCTACCAATCATGGTAGCCCCTGAGCCCGGAGAGCACCTGTTGCTCTACATCGCGGCGACAACTGAAGTAGTGAGTATGGTCCTCGTCGCAGAGCGGCCGGACCCCTCATCTTCACAACCTGCTCCGGTAGCAGAAGACAGACGCCAGGAGGCCCCGCAGGACCAAGAAGGTCTCCCGGGCCTCCAAGGCAACCTCCGGGAGGTCCTGGGCAGTCTCCCGGACCTCCAAGATAAACCCCCGGGGGCCCCGCGGGACCCCCCGGGGGGCCAAATGGGACCTCCCAGAGGTCCCCTAAGACCCCCCGGAGCTCCCGGACAATCAAGATAGCTTAAGGGCCTCCGGGTCCCAGCTCCCGGAGGCCCCCGTGGGTCCGCCCACCTCTAGTGGGCCAATGGACGAGGACCTCCCAGGCCTGAGAAAGAGGGTTCGAACCGTACAGAGGCCTGTCTACTACATCAGCGAAGTACTTCATGATGCCAAGACAAGGTACCTGGAAGTCCACAAGCTGCTGTATGCGGTGCTCGTTGCCTCCAGAAAGCTCCGCCATTACTTCCAGGCCCACCGGGTCTCGGTAGTCACCTCGTATCTACTGAAGACAATTCTTCACAGCCCCCATGCGACTGGCAACGTTGCTAAATGGGCGGCGGAGCTGGCGGAGTTTGAGCTGGACTTCCTCCCACGCCATGCAGTCAAGAGCCAAGCACTGGCTGACTTTGTGGCGGAGTGGACACCAACGGAGGCTGACCCAGGGGGCCATGGGGGCGGAGAACCGGAGCACCAAGCTCCGGTCTTCACCGAACCCCACTGGACACTCTTCTTTGACGGCTCCTCGCGAAAGCAGGGAGCCGGTGCCGGCGTACTGCTCCTCATGCCATCGGGGGAACAGTTTGGGTATATGGTGCGTCTCAATTTCAAGGCAACCAACAACATGGCGGAGTATGAAGCACTCATCTTTGGCCTGCAGACAGCCCTGTCTTTAGGCGCTCGCCAGTTGTTGGCACAGGGCGACTCCCAGCTGGTCATCAAGCAAGTCAAGGGCGAATGCTCCTGCAATGACCCCCAGCTAGCTGCATATCTGCTTCACATGCAGATGTTGGAGAAAGAATTCCTCGCCTTGGACCTGCACCACGTACCGCGCGCTGGTAATACCGCAGCCGATGACCTTTCAACGAAGGCTTCCACCAGAGCCCCTGCACCCGAAGGATTCTTCGAGAGGACGTTGCTGCGGCCCACAGCCCGGCCCGCCGAGCCGGGTGAAGGGGGCTCGACCAGCACCTCGAAGCTGGCGGTCCCGGTGGCCCTACAACCGTGGGCGCCGCCAAGGATCGTAAGCGTCACTGGGGACTCCGTGCAACCCAGCGCTCAAGATCCAGAAGCTCAAGTCAGACCCGATGCATGGATCACGGAGATCCAGGACTACTTGAAGGACAATATCCTCCCTGATGAACATGCAACCGCTGAACGGATTGTGCGTATGGCTAAGAGGTACGCGCTGGTAGAGGGGGATCTCTACCGGCGTGGCGCCAACCACATCCTATTGCGGTGTATAACCCAGGGGGAAGGCTGCGACTTGCTCGCTGAGATCCATGGAGGCGAATGTGGAAGTCATTCTTCCTCACGCGCGCTTGTCGGTAAAGCCTTCCGGCATGGCTTCTACTGGCCGACAGCACTCCAGGATGCCGTCAAGCTGGTCGAGAGCTGCAAGGCGTGCCAGTTCCACGCCAAGCAGATCCATACACCGGCTCAGGCGGTACAGATGATCCCGCCCTCGTGGTCGTTTGCCGTGTGGGGGCTGGACATCCTGGGACCATTCCCCAGAACCGTCGGGGGGTTCCGGTACCTCTATGTCGCCATCGACAAGTTCACCAAGTGGCCGGAAGCTACACCAGTTGTCACCATCAATAAACAATCAGCTGTAAAATTCATCAGATCCATTGTCTGCCGGTTCGGGGTCCCAAACAGGATCATCACTGACAATGGGACCCAGTTCACCAGCGCAGCGTTCCAAGACTACTGCGAGAACCTTGGCATTCAGGTATGCTATGCCTCTGTCGCTCACCCGAGGAGCAATGGGCAAGTCGAGAGGGCCAACGCGGAGATTCTCCGGGGCCTCAAGACTCGTACCTTCGCCAGCCTGAAGAAACATGGTGCCAATTGGGTAGATGAACTTCCGAGCACGCTATGGGCTAACCGGACATCCCAGAGCCGGGCCACCGGGGAGACACCCTTCTTCATGGTGTACGGGGCCGAAGCTGTACTTCCTCCAGAAGTCACCATGAAGTCTCACCGTGTCCGGGCTTACGACGAAGCCACGCAGGACAACCTCCGGCGTGGAGAAATCGACCTCGTCGACGAGGTCCGATTACATGCGGCACTCCGTAACGCGCGGTACAGACAGGCGCTTCGGCGCTACCACCAGAGGTCTGTGCGTGCCCGGGAGCTGCAGGAAGGTGACCTGGTGTTGCGGCGCATACTTTCTCGCGAAGGGGCCCACAAACTCTACCCTAGTTGGGAAGGCCCCTTCCGAGTCACGAAAGTATGCCGCCCCGGGTGTGTGCGCCTTTCCACCGAGGATGGGGACCTGCTCCCGAATCCTTGGAACATAGAACACCTCCGTAAGTTCTACCCCTAAGAGCAAAAATAGGTCAGTACTTTCTTTTCGTAATGAACCCCATAGAGTCCAGGAGCAGCGCTCGGAGCAGCTAAACCCCAGGGGACGGTCCAGGACTACGTTCAGCTTTGCCTGGTTCCGACTCCAAGCACGTAGAGTCTTGCTTCCCCTCTTAATGGGGTGGGTCGTGGCCTCCATGTTTAGCCTGCCTTCCTCCTATGGAAGGTTGTACGAAAAGAAGTCTGCCCTACTTTGCTCTTTCCTTGTACTCATTTGAATTGTGAATTGAGTTATTTTTTATCACCCTTGTAGTACATGGCTGCCATGTGCTCAGCTCCCCCTCTCTACAAATCCCCAAGCATCAAGCGTATGGTTGGGGGCTGTAAGTCAAACAAGACTGTGAGACAAGGGAGGGGGAGCCCCCAAGGAGAATTACGTTTCCTCTACCTGTGTGCAGGACTTCCAGGTTGCAGCAATGGGGACTGCGTGAAGTAGGGGGAAAGGAGCTACCAACTACTTCGACCCAGGGCTAGAGGGGGCGGGACCCGGGGGCCCCATGTGTCCAGCAGGCCCGGAACTCTCTCCTTCCTTGAGAGGGGCTTCGGGCTCGCCACGTGGCAGACGGAAGCCGGACCTCCCCCCGCGGTGGAAGAGCTCCGAAAGCCCTGCGTGCTCAACATGGCCGGGGCTCCCGTCTCCGCAGTAAAAGCAGTCATCAAGTAAGCGAACGCTCTCACGACCCCGCGGCCGTTCGTGCTCCGGCAGCGGCCAATTCGGGACTTAGAGAAAGTGCGCGGATCGGAAGAGACGGAGGTCCCACCTCGGGCTCGCTATCTCCCCCGAGATGGGCCCGGGGGCGACTGTCGGTACCTGAGATATGGGGTACCCCGCGCACAGGGTGAAATGCCTAAGGTGCTCGCCCTTCTCCGCAAGGAGAGCTCCGAAGGCGCCACGCGTCTGGCGGGGCCGGACCTCCCTCTCCTCAGAGGAGAGCTCCGGGCCCGCCACGTGGCATACAGAAGCCGGACCTCCCCTTCGCGGGAGAGGGGTCCGAAGACGCCACGCGTCCAGCGGGGCCGGACCTCCCTCTCCTCAGAGGTGAGCTCCGGGCCCGCCACATGGCATGCAGAAGCCGGACCTCCCCCTCCTCGGGAGAGAGGTCCGAAGGCGCCACGCGTCCAGCGGGACCGGACCTCCCTCCCCTCAGAGAAGAGCTCCGGACCCGCCACGTGGCTGGAAGAACGGTGCTGCCTGCCCCCGAGCGGTAGGCAGCGGGCGTAAAGGCGCCCCTCACCTTGCCCGTACAAGGTATTCAAGGCCCGCGTCTTCCCAAGGCACGGAAACGCGGAGCACGCGCCTGTCAGGTGCCGTTGCGCCTAGTCGCATCACAGACTGGCGCGCGGTGTCAGAACCTGCCAGGTAACAAACGCCGCGACAAGACATCCCATGCCGCCTGCGCCGTCATCAACCACTATGACTAGTGCGCGGCATGGGCAGGGCGGCAAAATGAAGACTCAAAAGCCTTCGACCAGAGGCAACCACCGGTGTAACTACAGATACGGTAGATAATAGACAATCTTCCCGGGACCATCTGTCGGGTCCCGGCTTCCCTTGTAAGCCACCCGAGCCTTGGACTATAAAAGGCTCGGGTAGGCGTCGATAGCAGGGGTTCGCATTCTGCAACTCATACGCTAGCCATACACTCTCAAGCTGTAACTCACCCCAAGCTCAGGCCCCCGGCCCTGAGCAGCAAGCAATACAGCGAGCTCCATAGCTCGCCGTGGACGTAGGGTTTTATGCTCCGGCGGCCTGAACCACGTAAAACTTCCCGTGTCAAGCTCTCACTAACTCGTCCATCCGCGCAAGCTCTCCGCTAGGAACTAGCCCCTCCGAAAAAAGAACCTCCGCGGGCTGCCCAGTGCAGGCCCGGGGGAAGTGTCGATCGCACACTTGGACACTCCGGTTCTGAGCAACGAGCAATACAGCGAGCTCCTCAGCTCACCGTGGACGTAGGGTTTTACGCTCCGGCGGCCCGAACCACGTAAAACCCGCCGTGTCAAGCTTTTCCTTAACTTGTCCATACGCTTAAGCTCTCCGAAAGTGACTAGCCCCTCCAAGAAAGATCCTCCGCGGGCTGCCCAGTGCAGGTCCGGGGGAAGTGTCGACCGCACACTTCGACACGCTCCGATCCAGAGCGCTTGATCCCGGGAATCGAGATGCCCCGGAGGGCATCCCCAACCTGACAAACGGCGATCCCAATGTCGTCGAGATTCGGCATCTTCCGCAGCAGCTCCGCCCTCCTCTGCGGCTCCAAGAAGAGGGGAGTGCCAGAGGCCGGGAAGGCGAGGTCGCCGCCGGTGACGTAGTCGCTGCTGACCTTGGCCACCATTTCGTACAGCTCTTCATCAGAAGGATCGGAGTCGAGACCCCTCTCCAACCTGGTGCAGTCTAGCTCGACGGTGTAGTACCATGCCGGGCGGTTGCATTGCTGCAAGGGCGCAATACGGCGCGACAAGAAATCCACCAGCACCATCAGGGACGTCAGCCCCTCGTTGGCCAGGAACCGGATCCGCTCCAAGACCGGTGCGTACTCCTGCTCCAGCTCCGGGATCTCCTCCCAGAAGCGACGCTCGGTGGTTGGGCCGACAGTTGGGAGCTGCAGGCGATCGTGCTCGTCGGTCTGCATGATCATCCAGTTCTCCCTCCAGTTTTCCCACCTCGACGCACCGAAAGGTAGAAGGTACCCAGAGGCCTTCGGATCCTTGCAGCGATGCTGGAAGTAGTACGCCCCCAGCTGAGTCTTTGAACTGCGCCTATTCATCCGCAACACGAAGAAGTAGCGGAAGAGCATCGCTGAAGCGTGCACCCCCACAAACATCTCGCAAAAATGGACGAAGACGGCGGCCATCGCGAAGGAGTTGGGGGAAAGGTGGTGGAGCTGGAGACTGTACGTCTCCAGCAGCGTGATGAAGAAGGAAGAAATTGGCGGGACAAACCCCGCCATAGCGTACGCAGTAAAGAAGACCATCTCCCCCTTCTCCAGGAGCAGAGGGAGAGATCCCTGGCGGAGCCGGCTCTTCTGCTCCTCCGCGTGCCAGCCCAGCAGCCTGCGCACTGGTCCGAGCTCGGCCGATCGAGTGAGACGCGATGGAGGCAGGTTGGAAGCCGTGGCAGGAGAAAGCTCAAGGACAGGGAAGACAAGGGCGTAAGAACTCAAGGAAGATGCAAGCGCTGAAAGTGCGAAGGGAAGCCGCGATGTGGGTAAGATCCCCTTTTAAACTTCCCAGGTGCGATTCAAAGCGATTCGAAACTCTTCGAATACGCAGCTTAGGCAACCGCTTCGGCTCCAAGACTAAGCGTCGATGACAAGTGGACCCAAGTCGTCCAGCTGAAGCGGTGGGCCAAGAAGTCAGTCTCCCAAGGAGACGAGCCGGCAAGACGCTTCGGCGGTTCCCAAAAAAGCGCTGCGACGCGCAGAAGTGGCAGCCTTGGGAACAGCTGCAGTAAAAGCAGCCATCAAGTGGGGCACAGGCTCCCACAATCCCGCGACTGTTTGTGCTCCGGAAACGGTCAATGCGGGTCTTAGAGAAGGTGCGCGGAATGGAAGAGACGGAGGCCCTACCTCAGGCTCGCTATCTCCCCCAAGATGGGCCCGGGGGCCACTGTCGGTACCCTCAATACGGGGTACCCACGCGCACAGGGGAAAATGCCTAAGGACCTCGCCCTTCTCCGCAGGGAGAGCTCTGAGGCACCATGTATCCAGCGGGGCCGGACCTCCCTCTCCTCAGAGCAGAGCTCCGGACCCGCCACGTGGCCAATTGAGTCGGACCTCCCCCCCCCCCCCCCCCACCGTGGGGAGAGCTCCGGAGGCTCCACGTGTCCTGCATGACCGGACCTCCCTCTCCTCAGAGCAGAGCTCCGGGCCCGCCACATGGCCAGCAGAAGCCGGACCTCCCCCTCCGCGGGGAGAGCTCCGAAGGCTCCACGTGTCCCGTGGGGCCGGACCTCCCTCTCCTCAGAGGAGAGCTCCGGGCCCGCCACGTGGCCAGCAGAGCAGCGCTGCCTGCCCCCGTGCGGTAGGTAGCAAGAGTAAAGACGCGCCATACCTTGCCCGTACAAGGTATTCAAGACCCGCGCCTTCCCAAGGCGCGGAGACGCGGAGCACGCCTCTGTCAAGTGCCGTTGCACCCAGTCACATCGCAGACTGGCGCGCCGTGTCAGAGTCTGCCCGCCAATAAACATAGTGACACGACCCCACTGGTCCTGTCGAGCCAGGATCACGCTGAGGGGTGCTGCGTTGCACAGCACCGTATAACACACGTCAAAGGTACAAGCGGAAGCGGAAGCTTTATTACATAAACAAGTTTATGAACATGTTTACATCAAAATAAGTTTAGTCCACACTCACGGGCGTAGACTAAGCATCAAGTGCACGTTCAGCCCTTGAACGTGTCCTTGCTAGCACACACGCACACTAACTCTGCGGCGTGCACGACTCCCACTCGACGGGGTTCCCCTCCTGGGGTTCCGTCTCCTCTTCGGGAGTCCCTTCCTCATAGAACCCTGCAAAAGCTTCAAACACAAGCAGTGAGCACGAAGGCTCAGCAAGTCTGACCCGTCTCACCTAAACATGGAACTTCTACATGAGGGTAATGGGTTGCATGAGGCAAAAATCATTTGCAAGGACTCGCCTAATTAGTAGAACCTTACTTTCAAGTTTTAGCAGCAGGTTGTGAAGAACTTTACGCTAAGGCACATGAGAGAGCCGCAATCAAACAAGAAACGCATTTCTCTCATGTACTTTGCCCAAAGTTGAAAAGAATTTTACTTAGCGCTAAGCTACAGCATATCATTAACAATCAATGTCCAGCTTTCAATCAGCAACATTTTAACATGTAACTAGCCTGTTCTTTCTACGTCACGGTACAGTGAACAAGTGGTACTCACTGACCGCGAGGGACGGCGATTATAATCGATTTACACCTGCAGGGTTACCCGAACAACCCGTCACGTACGCCCGTACTCGATGTTGCCTACAACAACCATCATGGACGCCGTACGCGACTACCTTTCACCCGTTAGCCAAATATTGAACCGGTCCCATCGTCCCGAGCAAGAGGTCCCTGCACGCGCATCTCTGTGCCGCCAGCTGATTTACACCTCGAGCTCTCAACCTACCCTCTGAACGACGGGCAATGCCTCAATACCCAGCTACCCGAGTTACATCAGTTTCCCGGTTCCCATATAGCCGGTAGGTCTTCGGTACTGTTCTAGCTTGTTCAACAGGCCCGCACACGGCTCGGTCCTCAATCGACGCAAGCGGAGCTACAGCACACAGGCCCCAAAGTCCTGCTGCCCTTACTCTCCGCTCGGTCTCATTTTCTTGCCATGTGTATCATGTGCTATCTCTACCCGAGCAATGTGCCTCTAGCCTATTCTCGCGAGTAGTTCCAACTACTCGACTTGTACCGAATCCTACCCTATCCTAGCAATGCAGTGGCTAACGAGGTTTTCAATCCTAAACCCAACCCAGGGTTATTTTGGCTGTGCAGTTGGGTTTCCAATCAAGACTCTAATGCAAAGAACAATATTCAAAGATGTGCTCAAAACAATAAACATTTGTAAAAGGTTAATGCAAACCGGGGCTTGCCTTGCTGCTCTTGGTCGTAGGCTAGCTGTTCCTCCGGAGTAACGAAGTCTAGGACTTCGGGTTCCTCCTCGACCTTAGCGACTACATGATAAGAACAATGTATGTATTAATTAAATGCCTTTGTATTAACTTTGAAGTTGTGAAGTCTATAAACCTTTCTAGACAGACCTAATGACTGTGAAACTTTTACTGTGGCTTGGTTACAACCTAAACAGAGACTTGGTCAAGTTTTAGTTGCAGTGAAGCTCATTTGAGCCCTCCACAAATAATTATGTCCTTGACCTTAATTGGAACTCTTAGGGTGTTCTAGGAATTTTCATGAGACAAACTATGACTTTATGAAAACTAGATTTTCAGAGGGTTCTACTGGAGTTGGTCTCACTTAATTTGGAAGTCTCTAACTGAAGATATGAGCTAAACAATTTCAGAGAAAATTCTGAAAATGTTTCTGAACATTTTCTATTTTCTCTGGAACAGTTTTACTAATCACACCATTAGGTGGACTAAATGAGCTCAAATGGATCTGAAATTTTTATGGTAGTTCAAGGATATTTTGGTGAACATTTCAGCAAAATTTCAGGATTTTCCTCCAAAGGATTCTCCAGTTAAAATTCCTAACAGTTTAAACTTTAAGGAATTAATTCTGGAGAGTTAAGGAATTTCATGAAGTGAAACTTGATTTTCTGGAAAGTACTCAGAGAGCTGAATCCAGCAAAATTTGGTTCACTCAATTTGGAGCTTTCTAGCCAAAGTTATAAGGATTTGAAGTTTGAAGGAAATCTGAAAATCGGGAAAAAGTTTAAACTCGCGCGTGGACCCAGGGGACACGTGTCGTACGCCGAAGCGACAGCACACCGCGGCCCACAAGGCTTTTGCGTGCCAGCACACCCGATCCCGGCCGCAGCCGGATCCCGATTCAAAATATCGGCCGCTGACAGCTGGGGTCCACCCCCTTCTTCAACCTCGCGACACCCGCGCTCCGCCGCCGAGGGACCTCGCCGGAGGACTCGCCGCCGGCTGCTGTACAGCTCCAAACTTCTTGATTCTGGCCGCCCCTGCCTACTTTTACTTGGGGAACCTGACCCGAGGGCCAGCTGCTCATGACAACGGCCGGAGCATGGTCGGCGACGAGCCGCCATATCGGAACGACTTCGGCCATGTCGGCTGACTCTCCTAGTACCTCAGCTACTTGGGAAATCGGTCGGGGAGCATCAGTGGACCTCAGAGAAGGTCGACATGAACTCGAGGCAGCTCGGGAAAGGCCCGAAACAGGTCCTCACCGTGCGCCCGGTACCCCCCGTTCGTTCCGCCATTAGTAGACCTTGAATTACGCCGGGCACAGAGGTTCTCCGGCCCAGAGTTGTGAAGGCACTTGTGCGTCACCGTGTCTAGCTCGTGTGGGAGTGGCCTGAGGCCCTCTAATCCTTTCTAGAGCACGAATTAAACAGAATCGTACCCGAAGGTCGTTCTGCACACAGAAAGGGGAAAAGTGGAAATTCGCCGCCGGTGAGCAACCACTCGAGCTGTGGCTCGGGGATGAGCAGCACCGGTCACCTGCGCGTCCAAGGGTGCCTTGGCTCGGGCGTGACAACGCCCAGGTTGGGCTGTCCACGAGAGCCCGAGGTGCGGCGGTTTCCAGTTCCGAGTTTGATCTTTCGGCACAGCCGATATCACTCGGTTTCAATCGATTTCTAGCAATGGGGAGGATGGAGGAAGGTCTCTAGTACCTTTCTGGGACCCTGGAGTGGAAGGAGGGAACTGCGATCGGCTTGATCAAGCGGGAGCTCGAGCGCCGGCGATGGCAGTGGAAAAGCAGTCGTGCACGTCGGTAGCTCGGGGAAATGGTGACTGAAGCACGCCGGGGAGGGAATAAATAGGCCGGCGGTCCGGTCTCCGGCTTGGGGCGCGCAGCAGGAGCTGGCGCCGGCTGCCCCCCTTCGGTGGCGCGCGCGCACAGCAGCCGGGAACCGACTGAACTGTGTTTCAGTCGGTTTGCTTGGAGGCTGAGGCTGACATGTGGGTCCCACTCCTCTTTTAACCTCTGAAATTTACTCCTAACAGCTGTGGTAAACAGTGAACCCTATTCTACCCTTGGCAATTCAAATTATTCACCCAAGAGCCATTTGAATTGATCAAAGTTCAAATGAGGTTTGGTTTGAATGAATTTCAGCACAAGTTCAGTTTGAAATTCAAATAAAGTTTGAATTTCTCCCCCTTAGCTCATGTCAAGATCAACTCCAAATGGAGTGAAAATTGGTGTGTGAGCTCACAAAAATGTGCTGAGCAAGAATATGTCTTCCACTTTTAAATTCAGTGGGTGAAAACAGTTTGAATTTGAATATGGTTTCAAACTGCCCTCTTCCTAACTATACCCAAAATGACCTCAAAAAGGTTTTGAATTTGGGTGAAACTTGGCATGGACATCCTTAGCAAAGTGTAGGAGTTTTCCTATGTCCAGCCCATCTATATCACATGTGGGAAATACCCCTTTTGCAATGTGTAAGTTTGGTCTCTAATGAGCATGTTGATAATTGTTACTTGCTCTTCATTTGTGTTCATCATTCTTCCTCAAATGAGGTGAGTGGTGTGGTGATGAACACTGCAAATGAGTGTCAAAAACTGAGGCCCTTACATTCCTCCCCCCTTAAAAGAATCTCGTCCCGAGATTATAAGGTGAAAATGAGAGAGAGGACGGTGGAAAATTACCGGGTATGCGACGTGAGAAAGTCGGGGTAGTTAGTGCGAAGGAATTCTTCGCTCTCCCATGTCGCTTCGTCCATGGAGTGATTACTCCACAGAACCTTGTAGAACCACAACGTACGGTTGCGTGTGGTTCGGGCCTTCTCATCAATAATCTGCACCGGTTCCTCCCGATAAGTGAGATCCGGTTGCAGTTCTTCAATGTCTTCCAGCTGAACGGTAGTTGATAGCTTGAGACACTTCCTCAGCTGGGAAATGTGAAAGACGTTGTGCACACCGGAAAGTGCTTCTGGTAATTTCAGCCGGTATGCTACTGATCCACATCTTTCGGTAATCTGGAATGGACCGATGAATCGGGGTGCTAACTTTCCCCTCACCCCAAATCTGTTTACGCCCTTCATTGGAGACACTCGTAGATATACGTGGTCTCCAACTTCGAATTGTAATGGGCGTCTTCTCCGGTCCGCATACTGTTTTTGACGGGATTGAGCGGCTTTTAGGTTCGCTTGAATCAGTCGAACCTTTTCTTCCGCGTTGTTGACAAGGTCAATCCCGAAGGTAACCTTCTCGCCAGACTCACACCAGTTCAGTGGTGTGCGGCATTTCCTGCCGTATAGCGCCTCGTAGGGCGCCATCTTGATGCTGGCTTGGTACCCATTGTTGTACGAGAACTCGGCTAACGGCAAGTGATCATCCCAATTCTTGCCGTGATCGATAGCGCAAGCTCGTAACATGTCTTCTAGGATTTGATTTACCCGCTCAGTTTGCCCATCTGTCTGCGGGTGGTAGGCTGAACTACGGATCAGCTTCGTCCCCAAGGCAGCGTGTAGCTGCTCCCAAAAACGGGACACAAATAAAGTGCCTCGGTCCGAGATGATGGTACGGGGTACGCCGTATAAGCATAGGATCCGTGAGATGTATAGTTCAGCATACTTCTTGGCGTTGTAGTTGGTGTTGACCGGGATGAAATGGGCAACTTTGGTGAGCCGATCGACGATCACCCACACAAAATCATGTTTCTGTAAGGTGGTGGGTAAACCGACGATGAAATCCATGCTCACGTCCTCCCACTTCCAGGCAGGAATGCCTAGTGGTTGCAGCAGTCCCGGTTTCCGCATGTGGTCTGCCTTCACCCTTCGACATGTATCACACTCGGACACGTATTTTGCAGTCTCTCGCTTCATCCGTGTCCACCAAAACCTTCTTCTGAGTTCTTGATACATTTTGTTGCTGCCGGGGTGAATAGAAAACTTTGATAAGTGAGCCTCATCAAAGATTTTCTTCCGTAACTCCGGGTTTCGGGGTACGACGATCCGGTTCTTGAACCATAGGACGCCGTCTCCGTCCTTCCGGAAACATTTCAACTCCCCACTGTCTACACGTCTTCGCAAATGTGACATGCCCTTGTCATTCTTCTGGGCTGCCGCTATCTCTTCACGGATGGTGGGGATCAAAGCTAGGTTGTAGAGAGCTCCGTGTGGAATCACATGTAGTGGTGGTTCGCTCTCTTCCAACGGTGTGATGGTCAGATTATTGACGTGTGACTTGCGGCTTAGCGCATCTGCCACAACGTTTGCCTTGCCCGGATGATAATGGATCTCTATTTCGTAATCTTTTATCAGTTCTAACCATCTTCGTTGCCTCATGTTCAACTCCTTCTGAGTGAATATGTACTTGAGGCTTTTGTGGTCGGTATATAAATGTACGAGGTTACCGAGTAGGTAGTGCCTCCACATCTTCAGTGCAAGTACCACGGCAGCGAGCTCCAAGTCGTGAGTTGGATAATTTTGCTCATGGTTCCTAAGCTGCCGTGATCCATACGCGACCACTCTTCGGTCTTGCATCAGCACACATCCGAGCCCAATGCCGGATGCATCGCAGTACACATCGAACGGTTTTGTTGTGTCTGGCTGCGCCAAAACCGGTGCTGATGTCAGGTGCTTGACTAAAGCCTTGAATGCTGCTTCACATGCTGGACTCCAAACATATTTGGTAGCTTTCTTCAGCAGCTCTGTCATTGGCTTGGCAATCTTCGAGAAGTTCGGAATGAACCTCCGATAATATCCCGCGAGTCCGAGGAAACTCCGTACCTCATGAACAGTTCTCGGGGATTTCCAATTCAGCACTTGCGTGATCTTGCTCGGGTCCACAGCGATACCCTCCGCTGAGATGATATGCCCGAGGAAAGGCACTTGCGATATCCAAAACTCGCATTTGCTGAACTTTGCGTATAACTTGTGATCCCGCAGCCGTTGCAAGACTATACGCAGATGTTTCTTGTGATCTTCCTCCGACTTAGAGTATACTAGGATGTCGTCGATGAAGACCACGACAAACTTGTCCAGCTCCGGCATGAACACCGAGTTCATTAAGTACATGAAGTGAGCTGGAGCATTGGTGAGGCCAAAGGACATGACCAGGTACTCATAGAGTCCGTACCTTGTCGAGAAAGCTGTCTTTGGAATGTCCTCCGCCCTTATCTTAATCTGATGGTACCCAGATCTTAAATCCATCTTGGAAAAGATCTTTGCTTCGACCAACTGATCAAACAACATGTCGATCCGTGGCAACGGGTACTTGTTCTTGATGGTTACGGCATTTAATGGACGGTAGTCCACGCAAAGCCGCAACGTTTCATCCTTCTTTTTGACAAATAATGCCGAACAGCCCCATGGCGAGGAGCTCGGCCTAATAAAACCCTTCTCCAGAAGGTCCGTGAGCTGAGTCTTCAGTTCAGCCAACTCTTTGGGCGCCATCTTGTACGGCCTTCGGGACATTGGCATGGTTCCCGGTGCAAGTTCAATCTTGAACTCCACCTCCCTATCGGGTGGCATCCCCGGCAAATCGTCCGGGAATACATCCGGGAACTCTTGGACCACTGGAATGTCTTCCAATCTGATGGTTGTGGCTTGATAGACACTTGGAAGTTTTATTTCTGGACTGTCCAGAAATAATGAGTGAGAACCGTGCACCTCTGAGTTTAAGTGCACGACTCGAAGGACGGTGTCTAAAACAGCGCCGTGGCGGGTTAACCACGACATCCCTAGGATGACATCGACCTTCTGCCCCTCTAAGATAATGAGAGACGTGGGGTACACTCTACCCGCTAAGCATAATGGTGCTTTGGAGACCATTATGCTTGCTGAAATCTTCCCACCCGGTGAACATATTAAATATGGACTATCGGTGGGTAGTATTGGCAAGCTGTGTTTAGCAATGAAAGCTTGGCTAATAAAATTATGCGTGGCACCTGAATCAAATAGTACTATAGCGGGATGCTGGTGGAGTTGGAACATACCCGCAAGGATTGGCTCGCCCTCCGGCACGTCCTCAATGGCAAGCTGGTGGACAGTGCCGGGCCTAGGGTTTGCCCGCCGCGCATTAGTAGGGTTCCGGGGTTGATTCCTCCCCGGAAACTGTGGTGCCACTCCGCCGCCTTGCCTTTCCGGGCAACTGCTCGCGAAGTGTCCTGGGCGACCACACTTGTAACATGTGGCCGCTGCTGGTGGAGTACTTGGTGGACGAAAGCCCGGCATGCGTTGCGAAGGTGCAAACGCACGCGGCATCGCCCGCTGCTGCTGTTGTTGTTGTGGTGGTGCTGGCAGTGCCGGCCGGAATGCCGGTGAAGAGTACGGCCGACCGCGGAACGGCATCGACCGCTGTGATGGCTGCCAGCGTGGACCGGATGGTGGGCGATTCACCATCCGAAACTTCTGAGAAGGACCACCTCCTTCTCCACTGCTCTGCGGCGCGCTTCGCTTTCGCTCTGCCGCCGCCAACTCCTTGCCGGAGTCCTCTTGAACAATCGCAGCATTAATTATGTCGTTGAGGCTGCCGCGATTGAACATCGCCAGCTTGTCCTTCAGGAGCGGGTTAAGCCCCTGGTAAAAGTGGTCCCGCCGCTTCTCGTCCGTATCTGCGTGATACGACGCGTAGAGCGCGAGATCGTTGAACGCCCTGGAATATTCCAGCGCGTTTCGGCTCCCTTGTTGCAGGTGTAGAAATTCCTGCGTCTTTCTCTTCATCAAACCGGGCGGTATATGATAGGCCCTGAAGGCCGTCCGGAACTCCGCCCAGGTCATCACTCGGTCGGTGGGCTGTGAAGCACAGAAGTTGGCCCACCACGCGCTCGCGGATCCTTGGAGCTGCTGGACCGCGAACTGAGTCTTGCGCTGCTCGCTGATTTGGAGCAGCCCGAACTTCATCTCTATGGCGCGGAGCCAGTTGTCCGCGTCAAGTGGTTCATCCGCCCTTGAGAATACAGGGGGATGAGTCGCCAGGAAGTCGGAGTAGGAGCTCTGTTGGCGCTCCTCGCGATCTTGACGTCTCTCTGGGCGAGACGTATTCGCAATTAACGTTTGCAGCAGCTCTGTATGCTGCTGATGTGAACCCGCCATTGCCGCGACAATGTCGGCCAATGTAACCGTTGGCAGTGGCGGTGGCGGTGTTTGCTGTTGCTGTTGCTGCTGCTGTCCCGAGGAGTCCTCGGGAGGTGGTAGGGAGGTCTCTCCCCCTTGGCTAGTACCTCCAACATCAGGGTTGGCACGAGTACGCGTCATTCTGAAGTTCAGCACAGCAGCAATTAGCACATGTCTCACTCAAAATTCCATAAACAGTAGTAGATATTGAAGCGACGCATGATTATCTTGCACAACATTCACATATATTGATAAAGCATAAACTTTATACAAGATACATTATTCTCGGATCTCTGAGAAGTCGTGCTCATGTCGTCACTACCTATACATACGCTACTGTCTACACGACATGTCACCTATTACAAAAGTTGGGTTACGCTACCCTAGCTGCCCTACTTGGCAACCGTAACCCCCTACTCGGAGTAGAACTCGACCTCCTGTGGGTCGTCCTCCTCCGGTACTTCTGCTGGTGGCTCTGGATCTACCACCTCTTCTCCCATTCCGGGTTCTCCCATTGCTGGAAGACCCAAGACTACCGGTATGCCTAACACCGGGGGCACGAGGTCCTGCAATGCATGCACCTCGTCCATAGCCTGGTTGTAGTCCTCTTCCCAGCCTTGTCCTTCCTCAATAGCATCGTCCCGCTCTTGAGCAAGGTCCGCATTCTGCTGGGTTAGGGTCTGCACCAGCTCTTGCAACGCCGCGATGTCAACACGGCTCTTCTTCTTTGCCTTCTTCAGACGACGCAACTGATTGTGTTGTTCATTCAGTCGCTTGATAGTCGGAAGGAGCACATTGCGGAGTGCACTGTGAGCACTCTCGAAATGATCTCCACGGCTTGTGCTCTCCTTGAGCTTGGTGGCGAGATGCTCCGTATGAACAGCTTGGCTGTTCATCACAGCGTTTCCCGCCCTCATTTGGAGACTGAGATTTGCCTCCGCGGGGTTGTACCTTGGGCAAGTCGGGTCTGTTGCCTCCAGGTACCTCTCTCCCCACACATGCTGAGCTCGCCCCTCCACCGGAACGAGTGCGTATGGTGTGCCCTCCATAGCCTGCACGTGTAGTTGGCAGAAACGTGACATAGTGTCACGGGCTGCCACTTGCCACATCCCTTCCGGTTGTCTTCCTCTCACCGTGACGGTGAATGGCACCCAACCGGGTGGCGTAGGCCCTGCAGGAACGTCGACATGGATCGTCCATGTCTTGTTCCCCTCTTCGCCTTCTTCCTTGGCGAAGTATTGCAGCATCTGGTTGTACCCGAAATATTGGAGCATTTGCCACAATGCTTCCGGGTAGCCGCTACGGTCAGAGCAGTGGGCAACTACCCACCCGTTCTCCAACCGTTTATCTGCTGCCATCTGTAAAAATATATTTGAGAAATGTCAAATATTTATTTAAACAGTAAACCATTGAGTTATAACATAAGATATGTCATTGAACCCATAACACTTGGAAACATAGTTCAAATTTTTAAACAAATTTGACTGTTGATCTGCTGTTACCATGACAGCCCTGACCAGTTTCCATATCAATCTGATTTAGGCCAGGTTAAAAGCAAAACCAGTCCTGGAGCTCAACATCAAAGTTAAAGTTAACTTCAATAGCTTTCCAGAAAGTATTTGGTTGGCCTAAGATCTGTCCTGGTTCAAAAGTTATGAGATGTCAAAGTTAACAGAATTTCTGGAAACAATTGGACAGCACCTCCCTGCTTTAGGTACTGATTTGATCCAAGAATCCCAGTTAATTCTGTTCCTAATCTGACAAAACTTTCTGTTACAAAGTTGTAACCCATCTCATAAGCTTTCCAGAACTACCTCATTTCCTATTTTTGGATTTTTATGCAGGAAGTTATGCTTAATTTACAGAGAGTCTACAGAGAGTCTTTGCCCCGTCCTGTTTCCTGGACAGTTTCAACTCTGCTGCATTTTTCGAGTAGTTAATGGATGAAACACCTCTGGACCTCAACAGAAGAGTTGTAAAGCTCTTCCACCGCGTTCCAGAAATGTATCATATGACCCCAACCTCGAAAGAACTCAACCTCTAACCTCTGATTAACTTCAGCCTTGATTCAGCTGAAAACAGAGTGCTCTGTCCTTAACATCCTATAAGTTGAAAACTTGTTAACTTTGAATATCCTGTATAAGGGAAGGAGTTACATCAAGTTTTACTACTTTGGATCAAAACCTTCAAGTTTTTAAATGAAGTTGTTCATTTAGTTGGGTGTGACGTCGATGCGTCACCAGATTATGTCGGTACTACGTCCTCACAAAGGAAAAACTTATACCGGACTTAGCCGGCGTCGTTAGTTCAGTGGCACTACTCGTCACTCGCACACGGATGCTACACGTCTAACGTTTCGTGGTCAGGCTACCTGCAGAAATTCACCCAATCATCAGACTCGGCTGCACACCGAGCCCGGAATCCATACAGTTGGTACACCCGGCCGTCATCACTCGCCCGGATGTTCTCAAGCCAAACACGCCTTGAGTTACGTGTTCACGTTTCAGACCACGTGACGGGGTCTCCCATGTTGCACCACGCACGCCAGGGACAGACGTTGCTCGAATACCCCAAACGACATGAAGAGTCGTAGAGGATACTAAAGCGGGTCGGGTTACCTGCCACCCGTGGGGCTCCACCCTTCAGCTTGTGCGCACTGGTGGACAGCGCTTACGTGCACCCCCCAAGACATGAACGTCCCGAGATGCACGATTTTCCGACATAACAAATAGGTTAATATGCCACTTTCTATATACTAATAACATCCTTATACGGGCTACTAACTCGTTCCTCACTGGATTTTTGAAAAAGAAGACCTTTGTACTGTGTTAAACCTCAAGCGAGCTCTGATACCACGCTGACACGACCCCACTGGTCCTGTCGAGCCAGGATCACGCTGAGGGGTGCTGCGTTGCACAGCACCGTATAACACACGTCAAAGGTACAAGCGGAAGCGGAAGCTTTATTACATAAACAAGTTTATGAACAAGTTTACATCAAAATAAGTTTAGTCCACACTCACGGGCGTAGACTAAGCATCAAGTGCATGTTCAGCCCTTGAACGTGTCCTTGCTAGCACACACGCACACTAACTCTGCGGCGTGCACGACTCCCACTCAACGGGGTTCCCCTCCTGGGGTTCCGTCTCCTCTTCGGGAGTCCCTTCCTCATAGAACCCTGCAAAAGCTTCAAACACAAGCAGTGAGCACGAAGGCTCAGCAAGTCTGACCCGTCTCACCTAAACATGGAACTTCTACATGAGGGTAATGGGTTGCATGAGGCAAAAATCATTTGCAAGGACTCGCCTAATTAGTAGAACCTTACTTTCAAGTTTTAGCAGCAGGTTGTGAAGAACTTTACGCTAAGGCACATGAGAGAGCCGCAATCAAACAAGAAACGCATTTCTCTCATGTACTTTGCCCAAAGTTGAAAAGAACTTTAGTTAGCGCTAAGCTACAGCATATCATTAACAATCAATGTCCAGCTTTCAATCAGCAACATTTTAACATGTAACTAGCCTGTTCTTTCTACGTCACGGTACAGTGAACAAGTGGTACTCACTGACCGCGAGGGACGGCGATTATAATCGATTTACACCTGCAGGGTTACCCGAACAACCCGTCACGTACGCCCGTACTCGATGTTGCCTACAACAACCATCATGGACGCCGTACGCGACTACCTTTCACCCGTTAGCCAAATATTGAACCGGTCCCATCGTCCCGAGCAAGAGGTCCCTGCACGCGCATCTCTGTGCCGCCAGCTGATTTACACCTCGAGCTCTCAACCTACCCTCTGAACGACGGGCAATGCCTCAATACCCAGCTACCCGAGTTACATCAGTTTCCCGGTTCCCATATAGCCGGTAGGTCTTCGGTACTGTTCTAGCTTGTTCAACAGGCCCGCACACGGCTCGGTCCTCAATCGACGCAAGCGGAGCTACAGCACACAGGCCCCAAAGTCCTGCTGCCCTTACTCTCCGCTCGGTCTCATTTTCTTGCCATGTGTATCATGTGCTATCTCTACCCGAGCAATGTGCCTCTAGCCTATTCTCGCGAGTAGTTCCAACTACTCGACTTGTATCGAATCCTACCCTATCCTAGCAATGCAGTGGCTAACGAGGTTTTCAATCCTAAACCCAACCCAGGGTTATTTTGGCTGTGCAGTTGGGTTTCCAATCAAGACTCTAATGCAAAGAACAATATTCAAAGATGTGCTCAAAACAATAAACATTTGTAAAAGGTTAATGCAAACCGGGGCTTGCCTTGCTGCTCTTGGTCGTAGGCTAGCTGTTCCTCCGGAGTAACGAAGTCTAGGACTTCGGGTTCCTCCTCGACCTTAGCGACTACATGATAAGAACAATGTATGTATTAATTAAATGCCTTTGTATTAACTTTGAAGTTGTGAAGTCTATAAACCTTTCTAGACAGACCTAATGACTGTGAAACTTTTACTGTGGCTTGGTTACAACCTAAACAGAGACTTGGTCAAGTTTTAGTTGCAGTGAAGCTCATTTGAGCCCTCCACAAATAATTATGTCCTTGACCTTAATTGGAACTCTTAGGGTGTTCTAGGAATTTTCATGAGACAAACTATGACTTTCTGAAAACTAGATTTTCAGAGGGTTCTACTGGAGTTGGTCTCACTTAATTTGGAAGTCTCTAACTGAAGATATGAGCTAAACAATTTCAGAGAAAATTCTGAAAATGTTTCTGAACATTTTCTATTTTCTCTGGAACAGTTTTACTAATCACACCATTAGGTGGACTAAATGAGCTCAAATGGATCTGAAATTTTTATGGTAGTTCAAGGATATTTTGGTGAACATTTCAGCAAAATTTCAGGATTTTCCTCCAAAGGATTCTCCAGTTAAAATTCCTAACAGTTTAAACTTTAAGGAATTAATTCTGGAGAGTTAAGGAATTTCATGAAGTGAAACTTGATTTTCTGGAAAGTACTCAGAGAGCTGAATCCAGCAAAATTTGGTTCACTCAATTTGGAGCTTTCTAGCCAAAGTTATAAGGATTTGAAGTTTGAAGGAAATCTGAAAATCGGGAAAAAGTTTAAACTCGCGCGTGGACCCAGGGGACACGTGTCGTACGCCGAAGCAACAGCACACCGCGGCCCACAAGGCTTTTGCGCGCCAGCACACCCGATCCCGGCCGCAGCCGGATCCCGATTCAAAATATCGGCCGCTGACAGCTGGGGTCCACCCCCTTCTTCAACCTCGCGACACCCGCGCTCCGCCGCCGAGGGACCTCGCCGGAGGACTCGCCGCCGGCTGCTGTACAGCTCCAAACTTCTTGATTCTGGCCGCCCCTGCCTACTTTTACTTGGGGAACCTGACCCGAGGGCCAGCTGCTCATGACAACGGCCGGAGCATGGTCGGCGACGAGCCGCCATATCGGAACGACTTCGGCCATGTCGGCTGACTCTCCTAGTACCTCAGCTACTTGGGAAATCGGTCGGGGAGCATCAGTGGACCTCAGAGAAGGTCGACATGAACTCGAGGCAGCTCGGGAAAGGCCCGAAACAGGTCCTCACCGTGCGCCCGATACCCCCCGTTCGTTCCGCCATTAGTAGACCTTGAATTAAGCCGGGCACAGAGGTTCTCCGGCCCAGAGTTGTGAAGGCACTTGTGCGTCACCGTGTCTAGCTCGTGTGGGAGTGGCCTGAGGCCCTCTAATCCTTTCTAGAGCACGAATTAAACAGAATCGTACCCGAAGGTCGTTCTGCACACAGAAAGGGGAAAAGTGGAAATTCGCCGCCGGTGAGCAACCACTCGAGCTGTGGCTCGGGGATGAGCAGCACTGGTCACCTGCGCGTCCAAGGGTGCCTTGGCTCGGGCGTGACAACGCCCAGGTTGGGCTGTCCACGAGAGCCCGAGGTGCGGCGGTTTCCAGTTCCGAGTTTGATCTTTCGGCACAGCCGATATCACTCGGTTTCAATCGATTTCTAGCAATGGGGAGGATGGAGGAAGGTCTCTAGTACCTTTCTGGGACCCTGGAGTGGAAGGAGGGAACTGCGATCGGCTTGATCAAGCGGGAGCTCGAGCGCCGGCGATGGCAGTGGAAAAGCAGTCGTGCACGTCGGTAGCTCGGGGAAATGGTGACTGAAGCACGCCGGGGAGGGAATAAATAGGCCGGCGGTCCGGTCTCCGGCTTGGGGCGCGCAGCAGGAGCTGGCGCCGGCTGCCCCCCCTTCGGTGGCGCGCGCGCACAGCAGCCGGGAACCGACTGAACTGTGTTTCAGTCGGTTTGCTTGGAGGCTGAGGCTGACATGTGGGTCCCACTCCTCTTTTAACCTCTGAAATTTACTCCTAACAGCTGTGGTAAACAGTGAACCCTATTCTACCCTTGGCAATTCAAATTATTCACCCAAGAGCTATTTGAATTGATCAAAGTTCAAATGAGGTTTGGTTTGAATGAATTTCAGCACAAGTTCAGTTTGAAATTCAAATAAAGTTTGAATTTCTCCCCCTTAGCTCATGTCAAGATCAACTCCAAATGGAGTGAAAATTGGTGTGTGAGCTCACAAAAATGTGCTGAGCAAGAATATGCCTTCCACTTTTAAATTCAGTGGGTGAAAACAGTTTGAATTTGAATATGGTTTCAAACTGCCCTCTTCCTAACTATACCCAAAATGACCTCAAAAAGGTTTTGAATTTGGGTGAAACTTGGCATGGACATCCTTAGCAAAGTGTAGGAGTTTTCCTATGTCCAGCCCATCTATATCACATGTGGGAAATACCCCTTTTGCAATGTGTAAGTTTGGTCTCTAATGAGCATGTTGATAATTGTTACTTGCTCTTCATTTGTGTTCATCATTCTTCCTCAAATGAGGTGTGTGGTGTGGTGATGAACACTGCAAATGAGTGTCAAAAACTGAGGCCCTTACACATAGCGACAAGACATCCCCTGCCGCCCTGCCATCATCAACCACTACGACTAGCTTGCGGCATGGGCAGGGCGGCAGAACGAAGACTCGGAAGCCTTCGCCAGAGACAACTACCGGCATAACTGCAGATACGGTAGATGGCAGACAATCTCCTCGGGACCACCTGTCGGGTCCCGGGCCCACCTTGTAAGCCGCTCGAGCCTTGGACTATAAAAGGCTCGGGTAGGCAACGTTAGCAAGGGTTCGCCTCTTACGCACCCTCGCACTCTAGCCATTCAAAATCTTATACCCTGAAGCTCAGGACTCCGGTTCTGAGCAGCAAGCAATACAGCGAGCAACTCTGCTCACCGTGGACGTAGGGTTTTATGCTCCGGCGGTCTGAACCACGTAAAAATCCCCGTGTCAAGCTTCTCCCTCAATCATCCCTAACGCTGAAGCTCTTCATGAGTGACTAGCCCCACCGAAAAAGAACCTCCGCGGACTGCCTAGAGCAGGCCCGGGGGAAGTGTCGGCTACACACTTCGACACTTAGTGAGTCCATAAATCTAGTAGCCCCTTTGTAAAGGCTATTTTGTGATCTCTTGACCATACACCGATGGTTGTGTACTGGTATAATGGAGGTTCTGCAGTCGCCGACGGGTGACGAAATCACAAACTTGTGGGTAAAGTGGTACAAACTCTGGAGAGTTCTTAAAACTATCATGATAGCCGAGCTTATGTTCACGAGCGCCTGGACAACTCACATGATTAGATGGGATGGTTATTTGGAGGTTATGGTTTGGTTTTGGTTTGGTTTTTGGGACTGTTGAGTCTGGGTAATGAGATTGGTTGCATGACTGTTGAGTCATGGCAACGAGATTTGGTCTCGGAATGAGACAGAATTGAATGGTAGCGAATACAAGATGGTATTCGTGAGATGGTAGTGAATACAAGATGGTATTCATGAGCAAAGTTGAGAAAGATTAATGTCTGGTTGAGACATGGAAAAGGATGAATCATAACGGAGGTGTCGAAGTGTTCGGTCGACACTTCCCCCGGGCCTGCACTGGGCAGCCCGTGGAGGTTCTTTTTTCGGTGGGGCTAGACCCTTGCGGAGAGCTTGTGCGGATGGACGAGTTAGTAAGAGCTTGACACGGTGAGTTTTACCTGGTTCAGGCCGCCGGAGCGTAAAACCCTACGTTCACGGCGAGCTATGGAGCTCGCTGTATTGCTTGCTGCTCAGGGCCGGAGTCCTGAGCTTGGGGGTGAGTTACAGCTTGGGTGTGAATGGCTAGCGTATGAGTTGCAGAGGTGCGAACCCTTGCTAACGTCGCCTACCCGAGCCTTTTATAGTCCAAGGCTCGGGTGGCTTACAAGGGGGGCCCGGGACCCGACAGGTGGTCCCGGGGAGATTTCCTGCAGACTATCGTATCCGCAGTTATTCCGGTAGTTGTCTCTGGCGAAGGCTTCTGAGTCTTCGTCTTGCTGCCCTGCCCATGCCGCACGCTAGTCGTAGTGGTTGATGACGGTGGAGGCGGCAGGGGATGTCTTGTCGCTGTGTTTATTGGCTGGCGGGTTCTGACACCGCGCGCCAGTCTGTGATGTCGCAACGGCACCTGACAGAGGCGTGCTCCACGTCTCCGCGTCTTGGGAAGGCGCGGGCCTTGAATACCTTGTACGGGCAAGGTATGGGACGTCTTTACGCCCGCTGCCTACCGCTCAGGGGCAGGCAGCGCTGTCTGCTGGACACATGGCGGGCCCGGAGCTCTCCTCTGAGGAGGGGGAGGTCCGGCCCCGCGGGACATGTGGCACCTTCGGAGCTCTCCCCATGGAGGGGGGAGGTCTCGCTGCTGTAGGCCACGTGGCGAGCCCGGAGCTCTCCTCCGAGGGGAGAGAGGTCCGGCCCCACTCGACACGTGACGCCTCCGGAGCTTTTCCTGTGGAGAAGGGCGAGATCCTTAGGCATTTTGCCCTGTGCGCGGGGGTACCCCATATCGCGGGTACCGACAGTGGCTCCCGGGCTCACCTCGGGGGAGGTAACAAGCCCGAGGTCAGGCCTTCTCCTACCCACGCACTTTCTTGTCTTGAGTACTCCCTGTGCTGGCAGGGTCTTGACGGCTTTGGAGTTCAGCCTCTTAGGAGAGGGTGAAGCCTGGCATCGGAGCTCATCCCGGCTGTTGGGGCGGAGGTCCGGAAGTCATCGGAGCTCAGGTCCACGAAGGGCGTGAGGTCCGGCATCAGGGCTCGCCTCTGAAAGGAGGGCGAGGGCTGGCATCGGAGCTTGGCCCAGCTGTGGGGGCGGAGGTCCGGAAGTCATCGGAACTCAGGCCAGCGAAGGGCGTGAGGTCCGGCATCAGCGCTCGCCTCTGAAAGGAGGGCGAGGGCTGGCCCCGGAGCTCGGCCCAGCTGTGGGGGCGGAGGTCCGGAAGTCATCGGAGCTCAGGCCAGCGAAGGGCGTGAGGTCCAGCATCGGAGCTCGCCTCTGAAAGGAGGGCGAGGGCTGGCCTCGGAGCTTGCCCAGCTGTGGGGACGAAGGTCCGGAAGTCATCGGAGCTCAGGCCAGCGAAGGGCGTGAGGTCCGGAGGTCATCGGAGCTCAGGCCAGCGAAGGGCGTGAGGTCCTGCATCAGCGCTCGCCTCTGAAAGGAGGGCGAGGGCTGGCCTCGGAGCTTGGCCCAGCTGTGGGGGTGAAGTCCGGAAGTCATCGGAGCTCAGGCCAGTGAAGGGCGTGAGGTCCGGAGGTCATCGGAGCTCGGCCCAGCTGTGGGGGCGGAGTCCGGCACTGCTCAGAGGTCCCCCCCTTTTCTGTTCCTTAGTCTCATTTGGCTTACTGTCCCAAGTCAGAATACGGGGCTTGGGTAATCCAGTGCACTTGGTCCCGGAGGTCTGGCCCCAGCCCCAGTCAGGGTGTAACCGTCCGGCCCCCTGGTACTCAGACCGTAGCGCCGGGGGGCAGAGTGCGCATGCTTTGGGTGCAAGACCGGGCAAAGCAAGGCTCCTGACCCCCCGGTCTAGCGTAGGTCTTTTCTCGGAGGAGACCAACTGGCGGTACAGTACCCTTACAGGGGGAGATCCAAAAGGCCACCGGGCCTCTGGCACGTACCCCAAGCACTACTGCCTTCGGCAGGACGGCAAATATCGACTATGCATGAGAGCAGGAAAGAGGAACCGAGTGTACAATGGACGCACACTGTCTAGAGCGTGGGGAGGTGTTTATATAAATTAGTGCGTAATTTAGATAAATACCTAAGTAAGCATGGTGAACTTACTGGGGTAGCGTCGGAGCACCTGTCTTCACGCAGAGTGGGTCATGCGTGGCTTCGTCGTACGCCGGACACGAAGGGACCCCCATGGCTATATCAGGGGGAAGCATAGCTTCGGCCCTGCATACCATGTGGAAGGGTAGTTCCCGTGACCCGGCCCTGGGAAGTCCGGCTGGCCCTTGACATGGAGGAGCCGGTATCCCCCGATGGCTCTGGGTGCGCGTCTGCACCGGTTGTGTGGGTCTGCTTGGCGTGGACTTGGCACGCATTGCATCCCTAACCGGTTTGACGGCGTCCAGGTGGCTCTCGGTCAGTAGGAGCCATGCCGGGTGGCTTAACCGACCAACGTGCGGGACGATGAGCGTTCCCAGCACTCGCCTCCTTGGACTACTGCGAGCTAATCGCAGCCTTCCTCCTGGGTTATGCACCACAATAGGATGTCGTGGCGCCACACCAGTAAAGATACCAGCGCGTAGCACTTAGCCATCCGCACCACCCGTTCAGCGGATGCACGTTCATCAGGAAGGATGTCCTTCAAGGAGTCCCGGACCTCCGTGGTCCATGCATCGGGACTACTTGAGCTTCTGGATCTTGAGCGCTGGGTTGCACGGAGTCCCCAGTGACTCTTACGATCCTTTGGCGGCATACAGGGCCGCCTAGACTGCCTAGCTTTGAGCCACTGGTTCAGCCCCCTTCGCCCGGCTCGGCGGGCCGGGCTGTGGACCGCAGCAACGTCCTCTCGAAGACTCCTTCATGCGCAGGGGCTCTGATGGAGGCTTTCATTGAGAGGTCGTCAGCTGCGGCCGTGCCAGCGCGCGGTACATGGCGCAGGTCCAAGGCGAGGAAGTCTTTCTCCAACATCCGCATGTGGAGCAGATAAGCAGCGAGCTGTGGGTCATTGCAGGGGCATTCACCCTTAACTTGCTTGATAACTAGCTGGGAGTCGCCCTGCGCCAACAACTGGCGAGCGCCCAGAGACAGGACTGTCTTTTAGGCCAAAGATGAGTGCTTCATACTCTGCCAAGTTGTTGGTTGACTTGGAATTGAGACGCACCATGTATCCAGACTGCTCCCCCGATGGCATGAGGAGCAGTACGCCGGCACCGGCCCCCTGCTTTCGCGAGGAGCCGTCGAAGAAGAGCGTCCAGTGAGGCCCGGTGAAGACCGGAGCTCGGTACTTTGGTTCACCTTCTTCGTGGCCCCCTGGGTCAGCCTTAGTTGGCGTCCACTCAGCCACGAAGTCAGCCAGTGCTTGGCTCTTGGCTGTCTGACCTGGTCCGAAGCTCAGCTTGAACTCCGCCGTCTTCGGGCTGTCTTCCGGCTTCAGAAGCTGGCAGTGAGTGCCAACTCCGCCCTCCGGCTGCTCTGGCGCACTTGTCCGCCAGGCTGAAGATCTCGGAGGCATCGCAGACCTCTCTGGTTGCAAGCCTCTCAAGCATCTTCTCGTCCCGGACACTGTCGAAGTGCCGCCACCACAGAAGCACTTTGAATATGCGGAATGGTGTTGCGTACCTGGGGGAACCGCTGGATGAAGGAGCACAACGACTCCCCAGGTTGTTGCTTGATGGCGTGGAGGTCAGGCTCCGTGCCGGGACGGGTGTAGGAGCTGCCGAAGTTGGCGATGAACTGCCGGCAGAGCTCTCCCCAGGAAGTTATGGAACCCTGAGAGAGGTTCATTAGCCAAGACCGGGCTGGGCAGGTCAAGGCAACGGGGAAGTAGTTTGGCCATGACGGCCCCATCCCCTCCTGCGGCAAGCACGGCGGTGGAGTAGATCTGGAGGAACCCCGCCGGGTTGACGCTGCCGTCGTACTTCTCGGGCAGGTGCGGCCGAAACTTGCGCGGCCACCTCGCGAAGCAGAGGTGGGGCTCCAGGGCCGTACATCCTGCCCCTATTGCTGCAGGCGTTGGTGCCGCGAACGCTTGGTTTGCCGCTGGCACAGTGTACCCCGGTATGGGCAAGGCTGCGCCATAGACCGGGGGCGCCGTTTGCAGGACATATGGCTGTGGCATATGCTGCGTGGCGTATGTCTGGGGCAGAGTTCGCGTGGCGAAAGTCTGCGCCTCAGGCAGGGTTGAGGCAGTTGTCATGCTGACGCTGGCCTCTTGGCTGCGACGCCTTTCTCGTCACCGCTCGAGGAACACTCGGGCGTCTTGGCCCAGGTGGCATCGTTCCAGCTCAGTCCTCAGGTCCGTCGACGGAAGCCTGGTGGAGCTGGAATCCGCCGTCAGTCCGTCAACCATCGGCGTGCGCGTCAGCGACACAGCCGGTTGGCCGGAGCGTCGTCCCCGCCGAAGTCAAGGGTTTGCAGCGGCGACGACAAGACGGTCTACCTCGCGAATCCACTGCTGGGTCGCTGCCTGAGGCGCGTCCCCAGCAGGCGGATTGTGCAGTAGCACTCTTGCTGCGGCTAGCGCACCCCCGCCAGGTACGCCCAGTGCTACTGAAGACCTGACACTGGTTGGAGCCTGCATTGCCGGGGTCGGCGCTGTCAGAGCCGGCTGCTGGCTCCCAGTGCAGGTATTGGTGCCACGAACGCTTGGTTCGCCGCTGGCACAGTGTACCCCGGTATGGGCAAGGCTGCTCCCTAGACCGGGGACGCCGTTTGCGGGGCATATGGTTGTGGCATATGCTGCGCGGCGTATGCCTGGGGCAGAGCTCGCGTGGCGAAGACCTGCCCTTCAGGCTGGGTCGAGGCCGGCGTCATGCTGACGCCAGCCTCTTGGTTGCGACGCCTTTCTTGACGTCGCTCGAAGAACACTCAGGCATCTTGGCCCAAGTGGCATCGCTCCGGCTCTGCCCTCAGGTCCGTCGACGAAAGCCTGGTGGAGCTGGAGTCCGCCGTCTGCTCGCCAACCATTGGCGTGCGCTCAGCGACACAGCCGGTTGGCCGGAGCGTCGTCCCTGCCGAAGTCGAGGGTTTGCGGAGGCGACAACGAGACGGTCTATCTCGCGAATCCACTGCTGGGTCGCTGCCTGAGGCGCGTCCCCAACAGGCGGATTGCGCAGTAGCGCTCTTGCTGCGGCTGGCGCACCCCTGCCGGGTACGCCCAACGCTACTGAAGACCTGACGCTGGTTGGATCCTGCATTGCCGGGGTCGGCGCTGCCAGAGCCGGTTGCTGGCTCCCAGTGCAGGTACTGGTGCCGTGAACGCTTGGTTGCGCCTGACACAGTGTACCCCGGTATGGGCAAGGTTGCGCCATAGGCCGGGGACGCCGCATGCAGAGCACATGGTTGTGGCTTATGCTGCGCGGTGTATGCCTGAGGCAGGACTCGCGTGGCGAAGATCTACCCTCCAGGTTGTGTCGAGGCCGACGTCATGCTGTCGCCAGCCTCATGGTTGCGACGCCTTTCTCGATGTCGCTCGAGGTACACCCGGGCATCCTGGCCCAAGTGGCACCGTTCCAGCTCCCTTCTCAGGTCCATCGACGGGAGCCTGGAGGATCTGGAATCCGCCGTTTGCCCGTCAACCGTTGGCGTGCGCATCAGCGACACAGCCGGTTGACCGGGGCGTCGCCCTCGCCGAAACCGAGGGTTCGCGGCCGCGACGACGAGGCGGTCCACTTCGCGGACCCACTGTTGGGTCGCTGAATGGGGCGCATCCCCAGCAGGTGGGTTGCGCAGCAGTGCTCTTGCTGCAGCTAGCGCACCCCCATGGTGTACGCTCAGCGCTGCAGAAGATCTCACACTGGTCGGAGCCTGCATTGCCGGAGTCGGCGTTGCCGGAGTCGTCTGCTGGCTACCAGCTTGTGCCGACACACTCCGTCCTGAGTGCGTCGACATGTACTCCCCGCTGGTCACGGTTCACCGTGAACGCGGAGGGGGAGTGTCGGTACCTGAGATATGGGGTACCCCCGCGCACAGGGTGAAATGCCTAAGGTGCTCGCCCTTCTCCGCAGGGAGAGCTCCGAAGGCGCCATGCGTCTGGCGGGGCCGGACCTCCCTCTCCTCAGAGGAGAGCTCCGGGCCCGCCACGTGGCATACAGAAGCCGGACCTCCCCCTCCGCGGGAGAGAGGTCCGAAGACACCACGCGTCCAGCGGGGCCGGACCTCCCTCTCCTCAGAGGTGAGCTCCGGGCCCGCCACGTGGCGTGCAGAAGCCGGACCTCCCCCTCCGCGGGAGAGAGGTCCGAAGGCGCCACGCGTCCAGCGGGGCCGGACCTCCCTCTCCTCAGAGAAGAGCTCCGGACCCGCCATGTGGCTAGAATAACGGTGCTGCCTGCCCCCGAGCAGTAGGCAGCGGGCGTAAAAGCGCTCCTCACCTTGCCCGTACAAGGTATTCAAGGCCCGCGTCTTCCCAAGACGCGGAAACACGGAGCACGCGGCTGTCAGGTGCCGTTGCGTCCAGTCGCATCACAGACTAGCACGCGGTGTCAGAACCTGCCAGGTAATAAACGCCGCGACAAGACATCCCATGCCGCCTGCGCCGTCATCAACCACTATGACTAGTGCGCGGCGTGGGCAGGGCGGCAAAATAAAGACTCAGAAGCCTTCGACCAGAGGCAACCACCGGCGTAACTACAGATACGGTAGATAATAGACAATCTTCCCGGGACCACCTGTCAGGTCCCGGCCCCCCTTGTAAGCCACCCGAGTCTTGGACTATAAAAGGCTCGGGTAGGCGTCGATAGCAAGGGTTCGCATTCGGCAACTCATACGCTAGCCATACACTCTCAAGCTGTAACTCACCCCCAAGCTCAGGCCCCCGGCCCTGAGCAGCAAGCAATACAGCGAGCTCCATAGCTCGCCGTGGACGTAGGGTTTTACGCTCCGGCGGCCTGAACCACGTAAAACTCCCCGTGTCAAGCTCTCACTAACTCGTCCATCCGCGCAAGCTCTCCGCTAGGAACTAGCCCCTCCGAAAAAAGAACCTCCGCGGGCTGCCCAGTGCAGGCCCGGGGGAAGTGTCGATCGCACACTTCGACATTTGGCGCGCCAGGTAGGGGGCTTTTCCCCTAGCGTGACGAGTTTCCGCCGACGAAGATGACCAAGCTCCCTTCAGCGGCAAACTCTCCTCCACCGCATTCACGGCGAACCGTGACCAGCGGGGAGTACATGTCAACGCACTCAGGACGGAGTGTGCCGGCACAAGCGGGTAGCCAGCAGCCGACTCCGCCAACGCCGACTCCGGCTATGCAGGCCCCGACCAGCGTGAGGTCTTCTGCAGCGCTGAGCATACACTATGGAGGTGCGCTAGCTGCAGCAAGAGCGCTGCTGCGCAACCCACCTGCAGGAGATGCGCCGCATTCAGCGACCCAGCAATGGGTCCGCGAGGTGGATCGCCTCGTCGTCGCCGCCGCGAACCCTCGGTTTCGGCGAGGGCGGCGCCCGGGGCAACCGGCTGTGTCGCTGACGCGCACACCCACGGTTGACGAGCTAACGGCGGATTCCAGCTCCTCCAGGCTCCTGTCGACGGACCTACGAAGGGAACTGGAACGGTGCCACTTGGGGCAGGACGCCCGGGTGTACCTCGAGCGACGTCGAGAAAGGCGTCGCAACCATGAGGCAGGCGACAGCATGTCGTCGGCCTCGACGCAACCAGAAGGGCAGGCCTTCGCCATGCGAGCCCCGCCTCAGGCATATGCTGCGCAACATATGCCACCACCATATGCGCCGCAAGTAGCGGCCCCGGCCTACGGTGCAGCCTTGCCCATGCCGGGATACGTGGTGCCAGGTGCGAACCACCTGTTCGCAGCGCCAGTACCTGCAGCAGCAGGTGCAGGATGTGCGGCCCTTGCACCCCACCTTCGCTTCGCAAGGTGGCCGCGAAAGTTTTACCCGCACTTGCCCGAGAAGTACGACGGAAGCGTCAACCCAGCGGAGTTCCTCCAGATCTACTCCACCGCCGTACTTGCTGCAGGAGGCGATGAGGCTGTCATGGCCAACTACTTTCCCGTCGCCTTGACCGGCCCAGCCCGGTCCTGGCTCATGAATCTACCCCAGGGGTCCATAACCTCCTGGGGTGAGCTCTGCCGGCAGTTCGTCGCCAACTTCGGCAGCTCCTACACCCGTCCCGGCACGGAGCTCGACCTCCACGCCGTCAAACAACAACCTGGGGAGTCGCTGCGCTCTTTCATCCAGCGGTTCTCTCAGGTGCGCAACACCATCCCACATATCCAAAGCGCCTCTGTGGTGGTGGCATTCCGACAGGGTGTCCGGGACGAGAAAATGCTCGAGAAGCTCGCGACCAGAGAGGTCAGCGACGTCTCAGAGCTCTTTAGCCTGGCGGACAAGTGCGCCAGAGCAGCCGAAGGGCGGAACTGGCACGCACTGCCGACGTCCGAGTCAGGAGGGCAGCCCGGGTCCGGTGCTGCTGCCTATGGGGGTGGCAAGAAGACCAAGAATCGGGGGAATGGGAAGATGAAGTCACCCTTCACCGCCCCCGTCGCCGCAGCTGCGACAACCAGTGGAGCTCGGGGGCCGCGCCCCGACAAGAGGCAGCGGCAATCACCGGCCCCAGACAGTGGCCAAGGCGGGCTATGCCCCGTGCATGGAACCTGCAACCATACAGCTGCCGAGTGCTGGAAGATCCAGAGGCTCGCAGAGCGCTTCCGCAATGGAAGAGAGCAGAGGGCTGAAGCACCGCCCTACCCTCAGAGGGATGACAAACAGAAGGCCGATGCCCCAGTCACCGCTGCCCACCAGGTGGGGTTCCAGGAGCCTCAGCGTGTCATAAAGACAGTGCATGACGGTGAGGACTCCAGTTCCGACGGTGACGGGCCAAGGCGTTAGCCAGCTACGGCACGCCTCCGTGCCTCGAACATACCTCTCGGGGGCTGCCTAGGGTCCGTCAACCCCTTGAAGGCCTTGCCAGAAGGGGGGGACGCCTTAGGTCATCCAAGGCGAGCCCGGGTCCACCTACCCCTTGAAGGCCTTAGCCAGAAGGGGAGAACTCCACGGGGGACCCCGAGAGAAGCCACGCAGGACCTGATCCAGCGTGAAGACAACAACTTCGACAAGACTCGGCTTGCAGGGAACACCCCACAATGCAAGGTCTCGGCTAATGCTCTAAGCACTACCGCCAAAGAACCAAACGCGACAGGGGCCCGCAAGAGGGCAGCCTGGTGAAGTGGCACGCTATATTCCAAGAAGGACCCATAAGCTCTCCCCCAGCAGGGAAGGTCCCTTCCGAATCATGAAAGCTGCCGCCCCAGGTACACATGCCTTTCAACCGAGAGTGGGATCCATTCCCAAAAATCCTTGCCATGGAGCAACACTGTAAGTTCTACTTACTGAGCATCGGTAGAACAGGGTTATTCACTTCTGTAATAGACCCCATAGAACTTAGGAACAGAGCTTGGGGTAGCTAAGTCTCAAGGGACGGTACAGGACTACGTCCAGTTTAGCCTGGTTCCGACCCTAAGCGCGTAGAGTCTTGCTTCCCTTGTAGACGAGGCGGAACATTGCCCCCACGAACAGACAGAATTCCACCTATGGGCGCGAATACAGAGACCTGTTCTACTTAGCTCCTTCTCATGTGCTCATTTAAATTATGCATTAATTTTTATGATCGCACTATCTCTGTATGTTCATCATACGTCTAGCTCCCCCTCTCCTGCGCTCATCCATAGTCGGCATTTGCTATCCTCCCGAAGGCGGCTGCGCTTGAGGCACCTGCCGATGGCCGAGTGAGTCTCTCGGGCCTCCCCCAGTCAGGTGTTGCGGTGTCAGTTGGTCACCTCCAGGAAAGGCCAGCGTTGTGCATGGAGGGTCCAGGGTGCGTATCCAGCTTAGCCGGCCCAGAGCCCAAAGCATGCGCATCCTGCTCTCTGGAGGTCCAGGGGAGTACGTCCGCTTTGCCTGGTCATGAACCCAAAGCGCGTGCACTCTGCTTCCCCAGCGCATGGCCCGGTACTAGGGATCGGACGGCCGTACCCGGACCTCGGAGGGAGCCGGAGCTCCGGCGCCTCATGCACAGAATTGCCCAAGCCCCGTATTGCGGGCCAGGACCATAAGACGGATAAGACTAGGAGACAGGAGGGGAGGACCCCCCGAGGAGAATTACGTTTCCTCTACCTGTGTGCAGGACCTTCAGGTTACGGCAACAGGGACTGCATGAAGCGGGGGAAGGAGCTACCAGCTACACCGGCCTGGGACTGGAAGGACCGGGACCCGCCCCTCCAGCAGGGGCGGGGCCCGGGGGCCCCGCGTGTCCAGCAGGCCCGGAACTCTCTCCTTCCTTGAGGAGGGCTCCGGGCTCACCACGTGGCAGGCAGGAACCGGACCTCCCCCCTCAGAAGGAGGGCTCCGAAAGCCCTACGTGTCCAACATGACCGGAGCTCCCGTCTCTTGAGGAGGAGCTCCGGACCCACCACGTGGCCGGCAGATTTGGAGCCCCCCATAGGGCGAGGTTCGGAGACCTCCGGGGGCCCCTAACACGGTTAGGACCCGGGGGGGTGTCTGTGCGAAGCTCCGAGATTGGAAATGACCTCTGAGTACCTTGCGGAGCTAAGGACTCAGCCAGACAAAGCCAAGAAGGAGGGAAAAAGCATCACAGACACAAGTATCCAAGAGAGTCAAATTAAGCAAGGCTCCTTGAGCTGGACTACAGACTCGATAAAAAAGGGAGAAGCAAGTCCTAAGGACCTCCCGGCTCTCGCCGGAACCTTGCGGCTACAAGGGCGGCCACATCCTCGACTTCAGCCCTGGCAGCTTCCTCCCGCTCCGCGGCTGGGCCCTCTCTTGCTGGCTCCAGTGAGAAAGAGGGGTCGCGGCTTTTGAAGCATGCCAGCACATGCGAGGCGACCTCTAAAGCTAAGACGCGGCCCTCGGCTTCAAGCTCGCTGGCGACCACCGAGTCGAGTCTGTCCAGCTTGGCGCCGATCGACTCCAATGCAGGGATCACCTCTGCCACCTGCAATGCGGGAGTTGCGGCCCTCACCGGACTGAAACCAAGAGGGACCAGGGCGGACCCCGCTCGATCCACGAAGCTTGAGACCGCAAGGGCCTCGGAGGACCGTAGGGCTGAGAGCTCCTCCACCTTGCGGCGGGCCGCCCGCAGAGCCTCCAGGTTCCTCTCGGAGAATTCCTTCTCCTTGGCCGCCAGGGAACTCTCCCGAAGGCGGAGAGTCTCGGCTAGCCGCTCCAACTCAGCGGCCCTGAAGCCGGCAGTCAACTTCCGGTCCAAGACCGCCCGGCGATCATGGGAGACCTGTTCATCCCTCAAGTCAAGGTCTGCCTTCAGAATCTCCAGCTCCTCCATCCGAGCTCGGAGGTCATCCTCGCCCGCAGCCAGCTGCGCGGCGACCCTCTCTGCCTCAGCTGCCACGGAACACTCCCGCTCCTCAACGGCGAGTTCGCGGCGCTCCAACCGCTGCCGTATTTCCACAGCAGCAGAGAGGCTCTCTTCGGCCCGGGCGTGAGCCTCCAGGGCCTCCCTGTTGATCCGCCGCGACTGGGTGTCCATGCGGTCAACAGCCCGCTTCATCCGGTCGACAAGCGTTTCCCTGAAGTCGAGCAACTCCCGCCTGGAGTCGAGCTCGCTCTTAACCTTCGCGGTCCTCTCCCGCAAAAGGTTCCCCCAGGTGAGGAGGCGGTCCCGTTCAACCGTATACTCCTCCCGCTCGCGCCCTAGTGCAGCCAAGACCTGCCGGACGCTCGACTCGGCAAGCGCGAAGGCGTCCGCCAGAGGCAATGGAGCAACAGAGGCTGGGGCAGTCCCTCCGACCTCCTCCATTACCTCGTCCTCAGGAAGAGCCGACGCGCCAGCCGCCGAGACGAGACGTCGATCAGGAGAAGCTGACTCCGAGGCACTGGCAGCCAGGCCAGCCGGGCTCTTTTCAGCTTCTGGCTCCTTGACCTGAGGAGAGGGAGGAGCCGGGGAAGACGGAGCTGGAGAAGAAGCCAGGCCGCCTAGTGCAGGATCAACCTGTGCTGGCTCGGGGGCCGCGGTGGCCGTCTCAGCAGGAAGAGACGGCGCCGCCGCGGAGTCCGGGCACACAGGAACAGGAGAAGTCCGCACTGGCCTGGGGGCCGCAGCAGTTGCCCCTGGCTCCGAGCGCATCGGCACAGATTCCCCGCAAGACGGGGAAGGCCGGGAAGCGCGGACACTCCAGCGGGCTCTAAACCCCGACTTCCGAGCCCGGGTAGGATTTCCAGAGCCCGCTACCGTCTCCGACGACTGCTCCGCAGTCGCTTGGACTGGCGGAACAGGGGACGCCACAGAGGCTTCCCCCAGCACATCAGCCCGGGGCCTCTTCGAGTCGCCACCGGAGGGAGTGTCAGGCACCCCAGAATCCCGACTTGGCACCGGCGCCGTTGCTGGAGGAGATCGAGCGCGTTTCTTCTCTGGCAGCGGGTTGGAAGCCATGGCAAGGGAGAGCTCAAAGGCAAGAAAGCAAAAGCGCAAGAGTCCAAGAAGAAACGCAGAGAAGTGCGAAGGGAAGCTACAATGTGGGTGAGACCCCCTCTAAAAAGCTTCCTGGTGCAGTTCCAAGCGATTCGGAACTCTTCGAATACCCCGCACCCGCAACCGCTTCGGTTCCTAGACCGAGTGCCGATGACGGGTGGGCCCAAGCCGCTTAACTGGAGCGGTGGGGGCAAGGAGTCAGTCTCCTAATAAGATGAGCCGGCAAGGCCCTTCGGCGGTTCCTGAAGAAAGCGCCGCAACATGCAGAAGTGGCAGCCTTGGGAACCGCTGCAGTAAAAGCAATCATCAAGTGAGCGCACGCTCTCACGACCCCGCGGCCGTTCGTGCTCCGGCAGCGGCCAAGTCGGGACTTAGAGAAAGTGCGCAGATCGGAAGAGACGGAGGTCCCACCTTGGGCTCGCTATCTCCCCCAAGATGGGCCCGGGGGCCACTGTCGGTACCTGAGATATGGGGTACCACCGCGCACAGGGTGAAATGCCTAAAGTGCTCGCCCTTCTCCGCAGGGAGAGCTCCGAAGGCGCCACGCGTCTGGCGGGGCCAGACCTCCCTCTCCTCAGAGGAGAGCTCCGGGCCCGCCACGTGGCATACAGAAGCCGGACCTCCCCCTCCGCGGAAGAGAGGTCCGAAGACACCACGCGTCCAGCGGGGCCGGACCTCCCTCTCCTCAGAGGTGAGCTCCGGGCCCGCCACGTGGCGTGCAGAAGTCGGACCTCCCCCTCCGCGGGAGAGAGGTCCGAAGGCGCCACGCGTCCAGCGGGGCCGGACCTCCCTCTCCTCAGAGAAGAGCTCCGGACCCGCCACGTGGCTAGAAGAACGGTGCTGCCTGCCCCCGAGCGGTAGGCAGCGGGCGTAAAAGCGCTCCTCACCTTGCCCGTACAAGGTATTCAAGGCCCGCGTCTTCCCAAGACGCGGAAACGCGGAGCACGCGCCTGTCAGGTGCCGTTGCGTCCAGTCGCATCACAGACTGGCACGCGGTGTCAGAACCTGCCAGGTAATAAACGCCGCGACAAGACATCTCATGCCACCTGCGCCGTCATCAACCACTATGACTAGTGCGCGGCGTGGGCAGGGCGGCAAAATGAAGACTCAGAAGCCTTCGACCAGAGGCAACCACTGGCGTAACTACAGATACGGTAGATAATAGACAATCTTCCCGGGACCACCTGTCGGGTCCCGGCCCCCCTTGTAAGCCACCCGAGTCTTGGACTATAAAAGGCTCGGGTAGGCGTCGATAGCAAGGGTTCGCATTCGGCAACTCATACGCTAGCCATACACTCTCAAGCTGTAACTCACCCCCAAGCTCAGGCTCCCGGCCCTGAGCAGCAAGCAATACAGCGAGCTCCATAGCTCGCCGTGGACGTAGGGTTTTACGCTCCGGCGGCCTGAACCACGTAAAACTCCCCGTGTCAAGCTCTCACTAACTCGTCCATCCGCGCAAGCTCTCCGCTAGGAACTAGCCCCTCCGAAAAAAGAACCTCCGCGGGCTGCCCAGTGCAGGCCCGGGGGAAGTGTCGATCGCACACTTCGACAGGGAGAGTTTGCCGCTGAGGGAAGCTTGGTCATCTTCGTCAAAAGAAACTCATCGCGCAAGGGGAAAAGCCCCCTTCCTGCCGCGCCAAATGTCGAAGTGTTCGGTCGACACTTCCCCTGGGCCTGCACTGGGCAGCCCGCGGAGGTTCTTTTTTCGGTGGGGCTAGACCCTTGCGGAGAGCTTGCGCGGATGGACGAGTTAGTAAGAGCTTGACACGGTGAGTTTTACGTGGTTCAGGCCGCCGGAGCATAAAACCCTACGTCCACGGCGAGCTATGGAGCTCACTGTATTGCTTGCTGCTCAGGGCCGGAGTCCTGAGCTTGGGGGTGAGTTACAGCTTGGGTGTGAATGGCTAGCGTATGAGTTGCAGAGGTGCGAACCCTTGCTAACGTCGCCTACCCGAGCCTTTTATAGTCCAAGGCTCGGGTGGCTTACAAGGGGGGCCCGGGACCCGACAGGTGGTCCCGGGGAGATTTCCTGCAGACTATCGTATCCGCAGTTATTCCGGTAGTTGTCTCTGGCGAAGGCTTCTGAGTCTTCGTCTTGCTGCCCTGCCCATGCCGCACGCTAGTCGTAGTGGTTGATGACGGCGGAGACGGCAGGGGATGTCTTGTCGCTGTGTTTATTGGCTGGCGGGTTCTGACACCGCGCGCCAGTCTGTGATGCGACTGGGCGCAACGGCACCTGACAGAGGCGTGCTCCACGTCTCCGCGTCTTGGGAAGGCGCGGGCCTTGAATACCTTGTACGGGCAAGGTATGGGGCGTCTTTACGCCCGCTGCCTATCGCTCGGGGGCAGGCAGCGCTGTCTGCTGGACACGTGGCGGGCCCGGAGCTCTCCTCTGAGGAGGGGGAGGTCCGGCCCCGCGGGACATGTGGCACCTTCGGAGCTCTCCCCATGGAGGGGGGAGGTCTCGCTGCTGTAGGCCACGTGGCGAGCCCGGAGCTCTCCTCCGAGGGGAGAGAGGTCCGGCCCCACTAGACACGTGACGCCTCCGGAGCTTTCCCTGTGGAGAAGGGCGAGATCCTTAGGCATTTTCCTCTGTGCGCGGGGGTACCCCATATCGCGGGTACCGACAGGAGGTATGTTAATGTTTAAATACATGTTAGGATTACATTCACTTAAAGCTAAGTTGCTATTTTTATTGTGTTTTGAGAACTAAACTTTGCTTTCTGCAATGAGCCTTTTTATACCTACCTTGTTGTGAGCTACATATCATATTTTCCCGCACTTGCTGAGTACGTCATGTACTCAAACTTGCATTATCATACATCATCAGCAACAGGAGAAGAGCACTATGAAGACCCCGTGGAGTACTAGGAGTGTGATACTCTGTCAACTTGCCTATGGGGATGGAGTAGAGATGGAGCCGCTGCTGCTGCTTAGTTTGCTTCCGCACTAGTTAGATGACTTCCTGTGACGCCCTCGTTTCTGTGGAAAACCACGGAACCGAGAAATGATGCATATGTGTGCCCAGCACGTTCATCACACATATACATATCATCAACTGAATTCAGAATATATATTACCATGAATAACAGGGTTTATTATAATGTCTCATGAGTCTTGGACTCATGTTAACAGAGAAAGTCTTATCTAAGCAGCGAAAGTCTAAATCTAGCAGCGGAAGTCTTTATTCTAGTGCGGAAAAAATCTAAGCAGCAGCAGCAGCTCCATCTCTACTCCATCCCCACAGGCAAGGTTGAGGACAGATTACACGCCTAATGCTCCACTTGGTCTTCATAGTAATCTTCTCCTGTTGCTGATGATGAAATAATAATGCAAGTTTGAGTACAATGATGTGCTCAGCAAGTGCGGGAAAATATGATATGTAGCTCACAACAAGGTAGGTATAAAAAGGCTCATTGCAGAAAGCAAAGTTATTTCTCAAACCATGATAAAACAGAAACTTAACTTCAAGTAAATGTAACCCCAACATGCATTAAAATACCAACATACCTCCATTATGTTTCATCATTTTCCATGTCTCAACCAGACATTAATCTTTCTCAACTTTGCTCATGAATACCTTCTCGTATTCGCTACCATCTCACGAATACTATCTCGTATTCGCTACCATCTCAACTCATAAACAATTTTCGTCTCACACCAAGACCAATCTCGTTGCCACGACTCAACAGTCATGCAACCAATCTTATCACCCGGACTCAACAGTCCCAAAAACCAAACCAAACCAAAACCAAACCATAACCAAAACCATAACCAAAAACCATCCCAACTAATCATGGAAGTTGGCCAGGCGCTCGTGACAGTAAGCTCGGCTATCATGATAGTTTTAGACTCTGCAGAGTTTGCACCTCTTTACCCACAAGTTTGTGATTTCGTCACCCGTCGGCGACTGCAGAACCTCCATTATACCAGTACACAACCGTCGGTGTATGGCCAATAGATCACAAAATAGCCTTTACAAAGGGGTTCCTAGATGTATGGACTCACTAAGGTTTCACCGGCAGGCTAGAATCTCCAATTCTCCCACCCACGGGCCCCCTCTTGTGCCATGCAGTTCCCAGGGCAGTCCTCACTCGACTCCCATTCCCCGCGCCTTCCACGGTCCATAACAATCTAGCAACTTATCTTAATTACTCGGCTAAGCCGCGCCCATACTTGGCCTTGTGGTGGCAGTGTTATCCTGGCATGTGCTCGCATGAACCGGTCCATAGATCTACGACAAGTAAACCACCATCTCATTCTACCTCATTCATAAACCCAGGTTGCCTAGATCTCCCTCCGATCCATGTTCATTAACAATATCAGTTTCTCAATATTCTTACAAGTGCAGTTAGCTAGACACATCTATCTCGCTTCCCATAATCCCATGGACTCAGCAAAGCATAAAAGTAAAACCATATCGGACTCATTTACTTCCCTGGCGACAAGGGTGGTTTGACAAAACTAGTAAACTCCTATGAAACGGTTTCCCAACAATTTGACTCATGTCGATATGTGTAGCCGACACTTCCCCCGGACCTGCTCTGGGCAGCCCACGGAGGTTCTTTTTCGGAGGGGCTAGTCACTCGCGGAGAGCTTCAGCGTTAGGGACGATTGAGGGAGAAGCTTGACACTGGGAGTTTTACGTGGTTCAGGCCGCCGGAGCGTAAAACCCTACGTCCACGGTGAGCAGAGATGCTCGCTGTATTGCTTGCTGCTCAGAACCGGAGTCCTGAGCTTGAGGGTGAGTGATGTCCAGAGTGCGAGTCAACAGAGTTCGAACCCTTGCTAACGTCGCCTACCCGAGCCTTTTATAGTCCAAGGCTCGAGCGGCTTACAAGGTGGGCCCGGGACCCGACAAGTGGTCCCAGGGAGATTGCACGCCGTCTACCGTATATGCAGTTATGCCGGTAGTTGTCTCTGGCGAAGGCTTCCGAGTCTTTGTTCTGCCGCCCTTCCCATGCCACAAGCTAGTCGTAGTGGTTGATGATGGCAGAGGCGGCAGGGGATGTCTTGTCGCTGTGTTTATTGGCAGGCAGGCTCTGACTGCCAGTCTGCGATGTGACTGGGCTAACGGCACCTGACAGAGGCGTGCTCTGCGTCTCCGCGTCTTGGGAAGGCGCGGGCCTTGAATACCTTGTACGGGTGAGGTATGGCGCGTCTTTACTCCTGCTGCCTACCGCGCAGGGGCAGGCAGCGTTGCTCTGCTGGCCACGTGGTGGGTCCGGAGCTCTCCTCTGAGGAGAGGGAGGTCCGGCCCTGCAGGACACGTGGAGCCTTTGGAACTCTCCCCGCGAAGGGGGGAGGTCCGGCTGCTGCTGGCCATGTGGCAGGCCCGGAGCTCTCCTCTGAGGAGAGGGAGGTCCGATCCTGCAGGACACGTGGAGCCTTCGGAGCTATCCCCACGGAGGGGGGAGGTCCGGCTCAGTTGGCCACATGGCAGGTCCGGAGCTTTCCTCTGAGGAGAGGGAGGTCCGGCCCCGCTGGACACGTGCGCCTTCGGAGCTCTCCCTGCGGAGAAGGGTGAGGTCCTTATGCATTTTGCCCTGTGCGCGGGGGTACCCCATATCGAGGGTACCGACAGTGGCCCCCGGGCCCATCTCGGGGGAGATAGTGAGCCCGAGGTGGGGCCTCCGTCTCTTCCATTCCGCGCACTTTCTCTAGGTCCCGCATTGACCGTTGCCGGAGCATGAACAGTCACGGGATCGTGGGAGCGTGTGCCCACTTGATGGTTGCTTTTACTGCGGTGGTTCCCAAGGCTGCCACTTCTGCACGTCGCGGCGCTTTTTTCGGGAACCTCCGAAGCGCCTTGCCGGCTCGTCTCCTTGGGAGACTGACTTCTTGGCCCACCGCTTCAGCTGGACGACTTGGGTCCACTTGTCATCGACACTTGGTCTTGGAGCCGAAGCGGTTGCCCAAGCAGCATTTTCGAAGAGTTTCGAATCGCTTTGAATCGCACCTGGGAAGTTTTAAAAGGTGATCTTACCCGCATTGCGGCTTCCCTTCGCACTTCCCAGCGCTTGCACCTTCCTTGAGTTCTTGCGCCTTTGTCTTCTGTCATGGCTTCCAACCCGCCTCCAGAGAAGAAGCTTGCTCGATCTCCTCCGGCGGCGGCGTCTGCGTCGAGTAAGGGATCCAGGGCGCCTGCACGCCCTGTTTCTGGAGATGGCGCCCCGTCTGGTGGCGACCCCAAGAGGTCTCGGGCTCATCATCCCGACGGGACTCCTCTTGAGCGACGACGGGCTGAAGGTTCCCGGGCGTCGCGTCCTCCCTCCTCAGGCGGTGGAGTCTCCAAAGAAACTGCTGACGCGTCGAGGGGGGCTTCAGGCGGTGGAGTCTCCAAGGAAACTGCTGATGTGTCGAGGGGGGCTTCAGAAGCATCCCCTGCTCCGTCAGCCCGGGCGACTGCGGGGCAGCCGTCGGCAGCGACTGCGGGCTCTAGTGGTCCTACCCCGGCTCGGAAGCCGGGGTTCAGAGCCCGTTGGAGTGCTCGTTTTTCTCGGCCATCCCCGACTGATGGGGGGTCTGCGCCGCAGCGCTCGGAAGCCGGGTCGGTTGCCGCGGCCCCCAAGCCAGCGCGAGTTCCTCCTGTACCGGTCAGCCCGGATTCTATGGCAGCGTCGACTCCTCTTGCCGAGTCGGTTGCCATGGCCCCCAAGCCAACGCAAGCTCCTCCTGTACCAGCCGGCCTGGCTTCTATGGCAGTGTCGACTCCCTCCAGTCGTCCTTCTTCACTGGCTCAGGAGCCAGCTGTCGGTGAGGGTTCAGCGGGTCCGGCTGTCGAAGTCCCATCTCCTGTTGCCGGAGTGGAAGGAACTGCCGCCGGCCTTACGGGGGGCATCGAACCAGGGCGTGATGGGAGCGAGCCCGTCCCGGCGCCGGCTTCTCCTGACCGGCGTCTCATCCGCGTTGCTGGTGCGTCGTCTTCTCCTGAAGACGATGTGATGGAGGAGATCGGGGGCGCCGCTCCGGCCTATGCTGCCCCACTGCCCCTGGCAGACGCTCTCGTGCTCGCCCAGACGAGCGTTCGGCAGGTCTTGGCCGCGCTCGGTCGTGAGCGAGAGGAGCAGGTGGTTAAGAGGGATTGCCTCCTCACCTGGGGGAACCTTTTGCGGGAGCGGACCCCGAAGGTCAAGGGGGAGCTCGACTCCAGGCGGGAATCGCTTGATATCATGGAGGCGCTCCTCGACCGACAGAAGCGGGCCGTCGACCGTCTGGACTCCGAGACGCGGCAGCTCCACAAGGAGGCCCTTGAGGCGCATGCCCGGGCCAAGGAGAACTTCTCTGCCCTGGAGGAGGTGCGGCAGAGGCTGGCGCGTGAGCGCGCCTGTCGGTACCTGAGATATGGGGTACCCCCGCGCACAGGGTGAAATGCCTAAGGTGCTCGCCCTTCTCCGCAGGGAGAGCTCTGAAGGCGCCACGCGTCTGGCGGGGCCGGACCTCCCTCTCCTCAGAGGAGAGCTCCGGGCCCGCCACATGGCATACAGAAGCCGGACCTCCCCCTCCGCGGGAGAGGGGTCCGAAGACGCCACGCGTCCAGCGGGGCCGGACCTCCCTCTCCTCAGAGGTGAGCTCCGGGCCCGCCACGTGGCATGCAGAAGCCGGACCTCCCCCTCCGCGGGAGAGAGGTCCGAAGGCGCCACGCGTCCAGCGGGGCCGGACCTCCCTCTCCTCAGAGAAGAGCTCTGGACCCGCCACGTGGCTGGAAGAACGGTGCTGCCTGCCCCCGAGCGGTAGGCAGCGGGCGTAAAGGCGCCCCTCACCTTGCCCGTACAAGGTATTCAAGGCCCGCGTCTTCCCAAGACGCGGAAACGCGGAGCACGCGCCTGTCAGGTGCCGTTGCGTCCAGTCGCATCACAGACTGGCTCGCGGTGTCAGAACCTGCCAGGTAATAAACGCCGCGACAAGACATCCCATGCCGCCTGCGCCGTCATCAACCACTATGACTAGTGCGCGGCATGGGCAGGGCGGCAAATGAAGACTCAGAAGCCTTCGACCAGAGGCAACCACCGGCGTAACTACAGATACGGTAGATAATAGACAATCTTTCCGGGACCACCTGTCGGGTCCCGGCTTCCCTTGTAAGCCGCCCGAGCCTTGGACTATAAAAGGCTCGGGTAGGCGTCGATAGCAAGGGTTCGCATTCTGCAACTCGTACGCTAGCCATACACTCTCAAGCTGTAACTCACCCCCAAGCTCAGGCCCCCGGCCCTGAGCAGCAAGCAATACAGCGAGCACCATAGCTCGCCGTGGACGTAGGGTTTTACGCTCCGGCGGCCTGAACCACGTAAAACTTCCCGTGTCAAGCTCTCACTAACTCGTCCATCCGCGCAAGCTCTCCGCTAGGAACTAGCCCCTCCGAAAAAAGAACCTCCGCGGGCTGCCCAGTGCAGGCCCGGGGGAAATGTCGATCGCACACTTCGACATTTGGCGCGCCAGGTAGGGGGCTTTTCCCCTAGCGCGACGAGTTTCCGCCGACGAAGATGACCAAGCTCCCTTCAGCGGCAAACTCTCCCCCACCGCATTCACGGCGAACCGTGACCAGCGGGGAGTACATGTCGACGCACTCAGGACGGAGTGTGTCGGCACAAGCGGGTAGCCAGCAGCCGACTCCGGCAACGCCGACTCCGGCAACGCCGACTCCAGCTATGCAGGCCCCGGCCAGCGTGAGGTCTTCTGCAGCGCTGAGCGTACACCATGGAGGTGCGCTAGCTGCAGCAAGGGCGCTGCTGCGCAACCCACCTGCAGGGAATGCGCCCCATTCAGCGACCCAGCAATGGGTCCGCGAGGTGGACCGCCTCGTCGTCGCCGCCGCGAACCCTCGGTTTCGGCGAGGGCGGCGCCCGGGGCAACCGACTGTGTCGCTGACGCGCACACCCACGGTTGACGAGCTAACAGCGGATTCCAGCTCCTCCAGGCTCCTGTCGACGGACCTGCGAAGGGAACTGGAACGGTGCCACTTGGGGCAGGACGCCCGGGTGTACCTCGAGCGACGTCGAGAAAGGCGTCGCAACCATGAGGCAGGCGACAGCATGTCGTCGGCCTCGACGCAACCAGAAGGGCAGGCCTTCGCCATCCGAGCCCCGCCTCAGGCATATGCTGCGCAACATATGCCACCACCATATGCGCTGCATGTAGCGGCCCCGGCCTACGGTGCAGCCTTGCCCATGCCAGGATACGTGGTGCCAGGTGCGAACCACCTGTTCGCAGTGCCAGTACCTGCAGCAGCAGGTGCAGGATGTGCGGCCCTTGCACCCCACCTTCGCTTCGCAAGGTGGCCGCGCAAGTTTCGCCCGCACTTGCCCGAGAAGTACGACGGAAGCGTCAACCCAGCGGAGTTCCTCCAGATCTACTCCACCTCCGTACTTGCTGCAGGAGGCGATGAGGCTGTCATGGCCAACTACTTTCCCGTCGCCTTGGCCTGCCCAGCCCGGTCCTGGCTCATGAATCTACCCCAGGGGTCCATAACCTCTTGGGGTGAGCTCTGCCGGCAGTTCGTCGCCAACTTCGGCAGCTCCTACACCCGTCCCGGCACTGAGCTTGACCTCCACGCCGTCAAACAACAACCTGGGGAGTCGCTGCGCTCTTTCATCCAGCGGTTCTCTCAGGTGCGCAACACCATCCCACATATCCAAAGCGCCTCTGTGGTGGTGGCGTTCCGACAGGGTGTCCGGGACGAGAAAATGCTCGAGAAGCTCGCGACCAGAGAGGTCAGTGACGTCTCGGAGCTCTTTAGCCTGGCGGACAAGTGCGCCAGAGCAGCCGAAGGGTGGAACTGGCACGCACTGCCGACCTCCGAGTCAGGAGGGCAGCCCGGGTCCGGTGCTGCTGCCTATGGGGGTGGCAAGAAGACCAAGAACCGGGGGAATGGGAAGATGAAGTCACCATTCACGGCCCCCGTCGCCGCAGCTGTGACAACCAGTGGAGCTCGGGGGCCGCGCCCCGACAAGAGGCAGCGGCAATCACCGGCCCCAGACAGTGGCCAAGGCGGGCTATGCCCCGTGCATGGCACCTGCAACCATACAGCTGCCGAGTGCTGGGAGATCCAGAGGCTCACAGAGCGCTTCCGCAATGGAAGACAGCAGAGGGCTGAAGCACCGCCCTACCCTCAGAGGGATGGCAAATAGAAGGCCGATGCCCCAGTCACCGCTGCCCACCAGGTGGGGTTCCAGGAGCCTCAGCATGTCATAAAGACAGTACATGACGCTGAGGACTCCAGTTCCGACGAGGACGGGCCAAGGCGTTAGCCAGCTACGGCACGCCTCCGTGCCTCGAACATACCTCTCGGGGGCTGCCTAGGGTCCGTCAACCCCTTGAAGGCCTTGCCAGAAGGGGGGGACGCCTTAGGTCATCCAAAGCGAGCCCGGGTCCACCTACCCCTTGAAGGCCTTAGCCAGAAGGGGAGAACTCCCCGGGGGACCCCGAGAGAAGCCACGCAGAACCTGATCCAGCGTGAAGACAACAACTTCGACAAGACTCGGCTTGCAGGGAACACCCCACAACGCAAGGTCTCGGCTAATGCTCTAAGCACTACCGCCAAAGAACCAAACGCGAAGGGGGCCCGCAAGAGGGCAGCCTGGTGAAGTGGCACGCTATATTCCAAGAAGGACCCATAAGCTCTCCCCCAGCAGGGAAGGTCCCTTCCGAATCATGAAAGCTGCCGCCCCAGGTACACATGCCTTTCAACCGAGAGTGGGATCCATTCCCAAAAATCCTTGCCATGGAGCAACACTGTAAGTCCTACTTACTGGGCATCGGTAGAATGGGGTTATTCACTTCTGTAATAGACCCCATAGAACTTAGGAACAGAGCTTGGGGTAGCTAAGTCTCAAGGGACGGTACAGGACTACGTCCAGTTTAGCCTGGTTCCGACCCTAAGCGCGTAGAGTCTTGCTTCCCTTGTAGACGAGGCGGAACATTGCCCCCACGAACAGCCAGAATTCCACCTATGGGCGCGAATACAGAGACCTGTTCTACTTAGCTCCTTCTCATGCGCTCATTTAAATTATGCATTAATTTTTATGATCGCACTATCTCTGTATGTTCATCATACGTCTAGCTCCCCTCTCCTGCGCTCATCCATAGTCGGCATTTGCTATCCTCCCGAAGGCGGCTGCGCTTGAGGCACCTGCCGATGGCCGAGTGAGTCTCTCGGGCCTCCCCCAGTCAGGTGTTGCGGTGTCAGTTGGCCACCTCCAGGAAAGGCCAGCGTTGTGCATGGGGGGTCCAGGGTGCGTATCCAGCTTAGCCGGCCCAGAGCCCAAAGCATGCGCATCCTGCTCTCCGGAGGTCCAGGGGAGTACGTCCGCTTTGCCTGGTCATGAACCCAAAGCGCGTGCACTCTGCTTCCCCAGCGCATGGCCCGGTACTAGGGATCGGACGGCCGTACCCGGACCTCGGAGGGAGCCGGAGCTCCGACGCCTCGCGCACAGAATTGCCCAAGCCCCATATAGCGAGCCAGGACCATAAGACGGATAAGACTAGGAGACAGGAGGGGAGGACCCCCCGAGGAGAATTACGTTTCCTCTACCTGTGTGCAGGACCTTCAGGTTACGGCAACAGGGATTGCATGAAGCGGGGGGAAAGGAGCTACCAGCTACACCGGCCTGGGACTGGAAGGACCGGGACCCGCCCCTCCAGCCGGGGCGGGGCCCGGGGGCCCCGCGTGTCCAGCAGGCCCGGAACTCTCTCCTTCCTTGAGGAGGGCTCCGGGCTCGCCACGTGGCAGGCAGGAACCGGACCTCCCCCCTCAGCGGGAGGGCTCCGAAAGCCCTACGTGTCCAACATGACCGGAGCTCCCGTCTCTTGAGGAGGAGCTCCGGGCCCACCACGTGGCCGGCAGATTTGGAGCCCCCCATAGGGCGAGGTTCTGAGACCTCCGGGGGCCCCTAACACGGTTAGGACCCGGGGGGGTGTCTGTGCGAAGCTCCGAGATTGGAAATGACCTCTGAGTACCTTGTGGAGCTAAGGACTCAGCCAGGCAAAGCCAAGAAGGAGGGAAAAAGCATCACAGACACAAGTATCCAAGAGAGTCAAATTAAGCAAGGCTCCTTGAGCTGGACTACAGACTCAATAAAAAAAAAGGGGGAGAAGCAAGTCCTAAGGACCTCCCGGCTCTCGCCGGAACCTTGCGGCTACAAGGGCGGCCACATCCTCGACTTCAGCCCTGGCAGCTTCCTCCCGCTCCGCGGCTGGGCCCTCTCTTGCTGGCTCCAGTGAGAAAGAGGGGTCACGGCTCTTGAAGCATGCCAGCACATGCGAAGCGACCTCTAAAGCTAAGCCGCGGCCCTCGGCTTCAAGCTCGCTGGTGACCACCGAGTCGAGTCTGTCCAGCTTGGCGCCGATCGACTCCAATGCAGGGATCACCTCTGCCACCTGCAATGCGGGAGTTGCGGCCCTCACCGGACTGAAACCAAGAGGGATCAGGGCGGACCCCGCTCGATCCATGAAGCTTGAGACCGCAAGGGCCTCGGAGGACCGTAGGGCTGAGAGCTCCTCCACCTCGCGGCGGGCCGCTCGCAGAGCCTCCAGGTTCCTCTCGGAGAATTCCTTCTCCTTGGCCGCCAGGGAACTCTCCCGAAGGCGGAGAGTCTCGGCTAGCCGCTCCAACTCAGCGGCCCTGAAGCCGGCAGTCAACTCCCGGTGCAGTTCCAAGCGATTCGGAACTCTTCGAATACCCCGCACCCGCAACCGCTTCGGTTCCAAGACCGAGTGCCGATGACGGGTGGGCCCAAGCCGCTTAACTGGAGCGGTGGGGGCAAGGAGTCAGTCTCCTAAGAAGATGAGCCGGCAAGGCCCTTCGGCGGTTCCCAAAGAAAGCGCCGCAACGTGCAGAAGTGGCAGCCTTGGGAACAACCGCAGTAAAAGCAGTCATCAAGTGAGCGCACGCTCTCACGACCCCGCGGCCGTTCGTGCTCCGGCAGCGGCCAATTCGGGACTTAAAGAAAGTGCGCGGATCGGAAGAGACGGAGGTCCCACCTCGGGCTCGCTATCTCCCCCGAGATGGGCCCGGGGGCCACTGTCGGTACCTGAGATATGGGGTACCCCCGCGCACAGGGTGAAATGCCTAAGGTGCTCGCCCTTCTCCGCAGGGAGAGCTCCGAAGGCGCCACGCGTCTGGCGGGGCCGGACCTCCCTCTCCTCAGAGGAGAGCTCCGGGCCCGCCACGTGGCATACAGAAGCCGGACCTCCCCCTCCGCAGGAGAGGGGTCCGAAGACGCCACGCGTCCATCGGGGCCGGACCTCCCTCTCCTCAGAGGTGAGCTCCGGGCCCGCCACGTGGCATGCAGAAGCCGGACCTCCCCCTCCGCGGGAGAGAGGTCCAAAGGCGCCACGCGTCCAGCAGGGCCGGACCTCCCTCTCCTCAGAGAAGAGCTCCGGACCCGCCACGTGGCAGGAAGAACGGTGCTGCCTGCCCCCGAGCGGTAGGCAGCGGGCGTAAAGGCGCCCCTCACCTTGCCCGTACAAGGTATTCAAGGCCCGCGTCTTCCCAAGACGCGGAAACGCGGAGCACGCGCCTGTCAGGTGCTGTTGCGTCCAGTCGCATCACAGACTGGCGCGCGGTGTCAGAACCTGCCAGGTAATAAACGCCGCGACAAGACATCCCATGCCGCCTGTGCCATCATCAACCACTATGACTAGTGCGCGGCATGGGCAGGGCGGCAAAATGAAGACTCAGAAGCCTTCGACCAGAGGCAACCACCGGCGTAACTACAGATACGGTAGATAATAGACAATCTTCCCGGGACCACCTGTCAGGTCTCGGCTTCCCTTGTAAGCCGCCCGAGCCTTGGACTATAAAAGGCTCGGGTAGGCGTCGATAGCAAGGGTTCGCATTCTGCAACTCGTACGCTAGCCATACACTCTCAAGCTGTAACTCACCCCCAAGCTCAGGCCCCCGGCCCTGAGCAGCAAGCAATACAGTGAACTCCATAGCTCGCCGTGGACGTAGGGTTTTACGCTCCGGCGGCCTGAACCACGTAAAACTTCCCGTGTCAAGCTCTCGCTAACTCGTCCATCCACGCAAGCTCTCCGCTAGGAACTAGCCCCTCCGAAAAAAGAACCTCCGCGGGCTGCCCAGTGCAGGCCCGGGGGAAGTGTCGATCGCACACTTCGACAGCGCCGTTGCGGATCAGGAGTGCTCCGTGGCGGCCGAGGCGGAGAGAGTCACCGCGTGGCTGGCGGCGGGCGAGGGCGACCTGTGAGCCCGGGCTACGGAGCTAGAGGCCCGGAAGGCAGACCTTGCCACGAGGGAGGAGCAGGTCTCCTGGATCGGGAGCTGGTTGCCGACTTCCGGGCTTCGGATTTGGAGCGGCTTGCCCAGACTCTCCGCCTTCGGGAAAGCCCCCTGGCGGCCAAGGAGAAGGAATTCTCCGAGGGGAGCCACGATGCCTTGCTGGCAGCCCGCCGCGAGGTAGAGGAGCTCTTGGCCTCGCGGTCTTCCGAGGCCCGTGCGGTCTCGAGCTTTATTGACCAGGCAGGGTCCGCCCTGGTCCCCCTTGGCTTCAGCCCGGTGAAGATGGCGGCCCCTGTGCTGAATGTGGCCGAGGTGATCCCCGCGCTCGAGTCAATCGGCGCCAAGCTGAGCAGGCTAGATGCGGTGGTCGCCGGCGAGCTCGAGGCAGAGGGACGGGGCCTAGCCGTGGAGGTTGCCACGCACGTGTTGGCATGCTTCAGGAGCCAGGACCCTTCCTTCTCACTGGAGCCAGCGAGACAGGGCCCTGCCGCGGAGCGGGAGGAGACCGCCAGGGCTGAAGTCGGGGACGTGGCCGCCCTTGTAGCCTCTAGGTTCCGGCGCGAGCCAGGGGAACCCTAGGACTTGTATCTCTCGCTTTTTTTTATTGAGTCTGTAGTCCAGCTCATGGAGCCATGAATAAATAGACTCTTGTGACTTTTTGTGTCTGTTGCGCTCTTGTCTTCTTCTAGGTTTTGCCTGGCCGAGCCCTTAGCTCCGCAAGGTACTCAGAGGCCTTCACCAATCTCGAAGCTCTGCACAGACACATTCCCCGGGTCCTTATTGTGTTAAGGGCCCCGGAGGTCTCCGGAACTTGCTCCGTGGGAATGGGGAGGTCCGGATCTGCCGACCACATGGCGGGCCCAGAGCTCTCTACTGAGAAGTCAGAGGTCCGACCCTGCGGGACACGTGGGGCCTTCGGAACTCACCCCTGTGGAGGGGGCGAGGCCCGGCTCTGCCGGCCACGTGGCGGGCCCGGAAGTACCTGCTGAGGAGAGGGGGGCTCCGACCCCGCCAGACACGTGGGGCCTCCGGAGCCCGCCCCTGCGGAGGGGGCGAGGTCCGGATCCTTCGGTCTTGCTTTGGAGCTCCGGTCTTCTGCGGTCCCATAGTGGCCCCCTGGTAGGTGTGGCCAATTGTTTGGGCGCTCCTATCATACTCCTGCGGGAAGCTAAGGCCAGGAGGTCCTGCACACAAGCAAGGGAAACGTAATTCTCCTTGGGGCTCCCCCTTCACTATCTCATAGTCTTATTTGGCTTACGATCCTGTTCTGGTGTACGGTGCTTGGGAACTTCAGTGCGCGAAATACCGGGAGCTCGAGGCCCCCTGGCCATCGGCAGGTTCCTCAAACGCGACCGCCTTCGGTAGGATAGCAAATGCCGACTAGAGGTGAGAATGTGAAAAGGAAGCTGAGTGCATGGTGAGCATACACAGGAAGTGCGGTCATAAAAATTAATACGTAATTTAAATGAGCACAAGGGAAGAGCAAAGTAGGACAGGTTTCTTTCCATATAAATTTCCATAGGAGGAAGGCAGGCCAAACATGGAAGCAACGACCCGCCCAATTAAGAAGGGAAGCAAGACTCTACGCGCTTAGGGTCAGAACCAGGCCAAGCTGAACGTAGTCCTGGACCGTCCCCTGAGACTTAGCTGCTCCGAGCGCTGTTCCTAGACTCTATGGAATCTATTACAAAAAGAAGAGACTGTCCTACTATTGCTTTAGGGGTAGAACTTACGGAGGTGTTCTATGTTCCAAGGGTTCGGGAGTGGGTCCCCATCCTCGGTGGAAAGGCGTACGCACCCGGGGCGGCACACTTTTGTGACTCGGAGGGGACCTTCCCAGCTGGGGGAGAGTTTGTCGGTCCCTTCTCGAGAAAGTATGCGCCGCAATACCAGGTCGCCTTCCTGCAGCTCCCGGACACGGACAGACCTTTGGTGGTAACGCCGGAGCGCTTGTCGGTACCGTGCGTTGCGGAGTGCTGCATGTAATCGAGCCTCGTCAACAATGTCGATGTCTTCGCGCCGGAGGTTGTCCTGCGCGGCTTCGTCGTAAGCTCAGAACCGGAGGGACCCCATGGTGATCTCTAGGGGAAGCACAGCCTCGGCCCCGTATACCATGAAGAAGGGTGTATCTCTAGTGGCCCGGCTCTGGGATGTCCGGTTAGCCCATAGTCTTGAGGCCTCGAAGAATCTCAGCGTTGGCCCTCTCAACTTGTCCATTGCTCTTTGGGTGAGCAACGGAGGCATAGCACACCTGGATGCCGAGGTCTTCGCAGTATTCTTGGAACGATGCGCTGGTGAACTGGGTCCCGTTGTCAGTGATGATTCTGTTCGGGATCCCGAACCGGCAGACGATCGACTTGATGTGATGAACCCAACGGGTACGGGGGACGCTCTATCTTTCGATGAGAGATGTTGATAATGAACGAATTTGGTGGAGGCCGATGTTGGCTGCCTGACTACCACAACCAGAATGGTGTGGCGCCTTGAGCGACAGTTACACCGTCTCCTGGTAACTACGATTTGGGTGAAGGTCGACGTTGTGCTACCTGACTACAACAACCACAAGGATGCTGCGCCTTAGCGATAGTTACACTGGCTTCTGTTGTTGCTGTACTTGTGGTGCCAAGAACAGCCTTGAACCTGCAAGCAATCGAAGAACAAGCAAGAACAAGATAACAAGCAAACACTCACGGGTGTGAAAAAGTTGGGGTTCTGATTCAAGTAATCGGAAGGTCTCGTCGACACTTGCGTTACAAGGAAGTAGCAATGGCTAAACTTACAGAAAACAAAACCTGCCCTGTCAAGGAGCTCTTGGACTACTTAAATAGGGGAGGGAAGAGGGAAATTCGTCCAGCAACAAAGGTAGGACGTGATCTCCCTTATTCCCTTCCTTTTTCTGTGATAGACTACCATTTAATAGGGAAAGAAAGAGGGAAACCCATCCAGTAGCAAGGCAGGATATGATTTCCTCTATTTCTTTCCTTATTATAGCACATCTATCTTTAAATGGGGGAAGAAAGAGGGGATTTTGTCCAGCAGCAAAGTTGGACGAGATTTCCCTTATTTCTTTCCTGATTTGTCTAAATCTCTCTTTATTACATGGCCCCAGCCTCAAGATTTCCCCTCGGGTGGAGCAGCCTTTATTGCATTAATCCCTCCATCACTCCTAGCTGGATCAGTTCCCAAGCACCTAATAATAACAAGGTCATCACAAAGGCTTTAATAGGTCCCCATTTGAAGGATAATTACTTTGAACAGCCAGGAATGAATTAACCTGATAATTAAGTTGACGTGCACGAGCGCATGTCATTGGACCTTGATTAGCTGAGAGTGGTGAATGGGCTGGTGTTGTGGTTGTATCAACGGTAGCGATGTCCGCATCATGATGAACTTTACTGCGGATTGCTTGTTGATGGTGACGACGGGTGTGGCTTCCGGCCACTTGGTGAACTTGTCGATGGCGACGTAGAGGTACCGGAATCCCCTGACGGCTCTGGGGAATGGTCCCAGGATGTCCAACCCCCATACGGCGAACGGCCATGAGGGCGGGATCATCTGAACCGCCTGAGCCGGTGTATGGATCTGCTTGGCGTGGAACTGGCACGCCTTGCAGCTCTCGATCAGCTTGACGGCATCCTGGAGTGCTGTCGGCCAGTAGAAGCCATGCCGGAAGGCTTTACCGACAAGCGTGCGTGAGGAAGAGTGACTCCCACATTCGCCTCCATGGATCTCAGCAAGCAAGTCGCAGCCTTCTCCCTGGGTTATGCACCGCAATAGGACGTGGTTGGCGCCACGCCGGTAGAGATCCCCTTCTACCAGCGCGTACCTCTTAGCCATTAACACGATCCGTTCAGCGGATACACGTTCATCAGGGAGGATGTTGTCTTTCAAGTAGTCCCGGATCCCCGTGATCCATGCATCGGGTCTGACTTGAGCTTCTGGATCTTGAGCGCTGGGTTGCGTGGAGTCCCCAGTGACGCTTATGATCCTTGGTGGCATCCATGGCTGCAGGGCCGCTGGGACAGCCAACTTCGAGGTGCTGGTCCAGCCCCCTTCGCCCGGCTCGGCAGGCCAGGCTGTGGGCCGTAGCAACGTCCTCTCGAAGACTCCTTCGGGCACAGGGGCTCCGGTGGAGGCCTTCATTGAGAGGTCATCAGCTGCGGCATTTCCAGCGCGTGGTACATGGCGCAGGTCCAAGGCGAGGAAGTCTTTCTCCAACATCTGCACGTGGAGCAGATAAGCAGCTAGCTGTGGGTCATTGCAGGAGCATTCACCCTTAACTTACTTGATGACTAGCTGGGAGTCGCCCTGTGCCAACAACTGGCGAGCGCCCAGAGACAGGGCTGTCTTTAGGCCAAAGATGAGTGCCTCATACTCTGCCATGTTGTTGGTTGCCTTGAAATTGAGACGCACCATGTACCCAAACTGCTCCCCCGATGGCATGAGAAGCAGTACGCCGGCACCGGCCCCCTGCTTTCACGAGGAGCCATCGAAGAAGAGCGTCCAGTGAGGCCCGGTGAGGACCGGAGCTTGGTGCTTCAGTTCACCGTCTTCGTGGCCCCCTGGGTCAGCCTTCGTCGGCGTCCACTCAGCCACGAAGTCAGCCAGCGCTTGGCTCTTGACTGCATGGCGAGGAAGGAAGTCCAACTCGAACTCTGCCAGTTCCGCTGCCCATTTAGCGACATTGCCGGTCGCGTGTGGGCTGTGAAGGATCGCCTTCAGCGGATAGGAGGTGACCACCGAGATCCGGTGGGCTTGAAAGTAGTGGCGGAGCTTCCTGGATGCCACGAGTACTGCATACAGCAGCTTGTGGACCTCCAGGTACCTTGTCTTGGCATCGTGGAGCACTTTGCTGATGTAGTAGACATGCCTTTGGATGGTCCGGACCCTCCCTCCCGGGCCAGAGATGTCTTCATCCATTGGCGCTGGCCTACCGGAGGTAGGTGGGTCCGGGGAAGCTTCCGGGAGCTGGGACTCGAAAGCTCTTAGGCCGCCTTGGACCTCCGGGAGATCCCGCTGGTTTTCCGGGAGCTCCGGGAGGTCCCATTGGACCTCCGGGAGGTCCCGTTGGACCTCCGGGAGGTTGTCGTGGAGGTCCGGGAGGCCGTCTTGGACCCCCGGGAGGTTGTCTTGGAGGTCCAGGAGGCCGTCTTGGACCTCCGGAGTCTCCTGGTGCTTGTCTTCTACTATCGGAGCAGGCTGTGGTGGCGAGAGGTCCGGCCGCTCTGCGACGAGGACCATGCTCACCACTTCGGTTGTTGCCGCGATGTAGAGCAACAAATGCTCTTCGGACTCGGGGGCTACTATGATGGGTAGGGTCGTCAGGAGTTGCTTCATCTCCTGGAAAGCTTCTTCTGCTTCGTCCGTCCAAACAAATGGATCGGATTTGTGCAGGAGCTTAAAGAAGGGGAGCACTCGCTCTGCTAGCCTCGGTACAAACCGACTCAGCGCGGCTAGGCATCCCGTGAGTCTCTCTGGACTTCCTTGATGCGGGCGGGGGCCGCATCACGTCGATGGCCTTGATATTCTCTGGGTTGGCCTCAATTTCTCGGTGTGAGACCAGGAATCCTAAGAGCTTTCCAGAGGATACGCCGAACACACACTTGTCGGGGTTCAGCTTGGTGCGCATGGAGCGCAGTTTGTCAAAGACTAAGGCCAGGTTGTCTAACAAGGATGAACTCTGCCTGACCTTGACAACGATGTCATCGACATACACCTCGACTAAGTCTCTTATTAACTCTCCAAAAGTTTTGTGCATTGCACATACAAAGGTGGGAAGAGCATTCTTTAGGCCATAAGGCATAGAGACATAACAATACAGGCCGTCTACTGTGATGAAGTAAGTGTGCTCCTCATCTTCTCTAGACATAGGGATCTGATGGAAACCCGAGTAGGCGTCTAGGAAGCACAGCATATCACAGCCTGATGTCGAGTCTACTATTTGATCTATTCTAGGGAGAGAGAAAGGATCTTTGGGACATGCCTTATTGAGACTGGTGTAGTCGATGCACATCCGGAGCTTCCCGCCGGCCTTCGGGACAACGATGGGGTTCGCCAACCACCGGGGGTGGTGGACTTCCCGTATGAAGCCAGCGTCCAGCAGCTTCTTGATTTCTTCTCGGATGAAGTTTTGCCGCTCGATGGACTGCTTGCGAGGCTTCTGTTGGACTGGTCGGCGTCGGGGAAGACCTTCAAGTGGTGCTCAATCACCTCCCTAGGGATCCCCGGCATCTGTGACGGCTGCCATGCAAACACGTCGACGTTGTGCCGGAGGAAGGTGACGAGCACGCCTTCCTATTTGCTATCCAGGCCCCCGGCTACCCGGGTGGTCTGGGCAGCATCGGCGCCGACTTAGATGACCTTCAGGGGGACGTCGCCCTCGTCGAGGGGTTGCACACGGGGTGCTGTGGTAGAGGCACGGTGGCATGCACTCGGGTGGAGCCGGTCCGATTCTGCACTGCCAGGGGCTGGTGCTCGAGCTGCCGCAAGTGTCTGGAGCTTTTCCAAGGCTGACACTGCAGCAGTGCGGTCTCCATGAATTATGAGGACGCCTGTTGGTGTAGGCATCTTCAAGACAAGGTAGCCGTAGTGGGCTACTGCCATGAATCGGTACAGGGCAGGCCTGCCGATTATGGCGTTGAAGGGGAGGTCGATCTCTGCCACGTCGAACAGAATGTACTCTGTCCGATAGCTGTCCGGTGCCCCAAAGATCACCAGAAGGCTGTTGTTTCCGTAGGGAATGACTTGTCCCGGCCTTACCCCTGAGAACGGGCTCGATGGGGTGAGCTTGGCCATCGGGATCTGCAGCTTCTGGAAAGCTGCGCGACTGATGAGGTTGAGCCCAGCCCCGCCATCTACTAGAACGTGGTACATCCTCACGTTGGCGATGGTGGGCGCTACCAAGAGCGGTAGTTGGCCGGCCCCAGCCATGTTCCTGGGGCAGTCGGTGGCATCGAAGCTGATGGGGGTTCCCATCCACTTGAGGTGCAGCGCGGCACTTGGGAGGGGAGCCACCGACGCTACTGCTCGGCGCAGAGTTTTAACCGCGCTTCGGGACGAGGGGTCAGCTGACCCGCCGTAGATGACGTAGAGCATCTTCCGGCGCTTATCATCACTGGAGCTGGAGTCCTCATGGTTGTGCACCGCCTTCAAGGCGCGCTGAGGCTCCTGGAACTCCACTTGATGGTCGGCGTTGTCTGGGGCATCGAGCTTCTGCTTGCCCTCCCTTTGACGGAAGGGTGGGGCATCAGTTCGCAGCTGTTTCCCTTTGCGGAAGGGCTCCGCGAGCTTCTGAATCTCCCGGCACTCGGCAGCAGTATGGTAACTGGTGCCGTGCACGGGGCATAGCTCACCTTGGTCACCATCTAGAGCCGGTGACTGTCGCTGCCTTTTATCAGGGCGTGGCCCCCGAGCTCCACTGGGTGCTGCTGCTGCAGCAACAGGAGCCGCGGTCGGTGGCTTCATCTTGCCACCGCCCCGGTTCTTGATCTTCTTGCCGCTTCCATAGGAAGCAGCGCCAGATCTGGGCTGTCCTCCTGACTCGGAGGCTGGCAGTGAGTGCCAGTTCCGCCCTTCTGCTGCTCTGGCGCACTTGTCTGCCAGGCTGAAGAGCTCTGAGACGTCGCGAACCTCTCTGGTCACGAGCTTCTCAAGCATCTTCTTGTTCGGGACACCCCGCCGGAACGCCACCACCACAGAAGCATTTTGGATATGCGGGATGGTGTTCCGTACCTGGGAGAACCGCTGGATGAAGGAGCGCAGCGTCTCTCCAGGTTGTTGCTGGACGGCGTGGAGGTCGAGCTCTGTGCCAGGCCGGGTGTAGGAGCTGCCGAAGTTAGTAGTGAACTGCCGGCAGAGCTCTCCCCAAGAGGTTATGGAACCCTGGGGGAGGTTCATGAGCCAAGACCGGGCTGGGCCGGTCAAGGCGACGGGGAAGTAGTTGGCCATGAGGGCCTCGTCCCCTCCTGCAGCAAGGACGGCGGTGGAGTAGATCTAGAGGAACTCCGCCGGGTTGACACTGCCGTCGTACTTCTCGGGCAGGTGCGGCCGAAACTTACGCGGCCACCTCGCGAAGCGAAGGTGGGGCGTCAGGGCCGCACATCCTGCTCCTGTTGCTGCAGGCGTTGGTGCCGCGAACACTTGGTTCACTGCTGGCACTGTGTACCCCGGTATGGTCCAGGCAGTGCCATAGACCGGGGGCGCCGTTTGCAGGGCATATGGCTGGGGCATATGCTGCGTGGCGTATGCCTGGGGCAGAGATCGCGTGGCGAACGTCTGCGCCTCAGGCAGGGTTGAGGCAGACGTCATGCTGTCGCTGGCCTCTAGGTTGCGACGCCTTCCTCGTCGTCGCTCAATGAACACTCAGGCATCTTTGCCCAAGTGGCATCGTTCCAGCTCTGTCCTCAGGTCCGTCGATGGGAGCCTGGTGGAGATGGAATCTGCCGACTGCCCGTCAACCGTTGGCGTGCGCGTCAGCGACACAGCCGGTCGGCTGGGGCGTCGTCCCCGCCGAAGCCAAGGGTTTGCGGCGGCGACGACGAGACGGTCTACCTCGTGAATCCACTGCCGGGTCGCTGACTGAGGCGCGTCCCCAGCAGGTGGATTGCGCAGTAGCGCTCTTGCTGCAGCTAGCACGCCCCCGTGGGGGATGCTCAGCGCTGCAGACGATCTCACGCTCGCTGGAGCCTGCGTTGCCAGAGTCGGCGCTGCCGGAGTCAGCTGCTGGCCTCCAGCTTGCACCGACACACTCCGTCCAGAGTGTGTCGAGACGTAGTCCCCGCTAGTCACTGTCTGTCGTGAACGCGGGGGAGGAGAGCTTGCCGCTGAAGGAAGCTTCGTCATCTTCGTCGGCAGAAGCTCGTCGCGCAAGGGAAAAGCCCCCTACCTGGCGCGCCGAATGTCGAAGTGTGTAGCCGACACTTCCCCCGGACCTGCTCTGAGCAGCCCGCGGTGGTTCTTTTTCGGAGGGGCTAGTCACACGCGGAGAGCTTCAGCGTTAGGGACGATTGAGGGAGAATCTTGACACGGGGAGTTTTACGTGGTTCAGGCTGCCGGAGCGTAAAACCCTACGTCCACGGTGAGCAGAGATGCTCGCTGTATTGCTTGCTGCTAAGAACCGGAGTCCTGAGCTTGAGGGTGAGTGATGTCTAGAGTGCGAGTCAACAGAGTTCAAACCCTTGCTAACGTCGCCTACCCGAGCCTTTTATAGTCCAAGGCTCGAGCGGCTTACAAGGTGGGCCCGGGACCCGACAGGTGGTCCCGGTGAGATTGCCCGCCGTCTACCGTATCTGCAGTTATGCCGGTAGTTGTCTCTGGCGAAGGCTTCTGAGTCTTCGTTCTGCCGCCCTGCCCATACCGCAAGCTAGTCGTAGTGGTTGATGATGGCAGGGGCGGCAGGGGATGTCTTGTCGCTGTGTTTATTGGCGGGCAAGCTCTGACATGGCGTGCCAGTCTGCGATGTGACTGGGTGCAACGGCACCTGACAGAGGCGTGCTCCGCGTCTCCGCGTCTTGGGAAGGCGCGGGCCTTGAATACCTTGTACGGGTGAGGTATGGCGCGTCTTTACTCCTGCTGCCTAACGTGCGGGGGCAGGCAGCGTTGCTCTGCTGGCCACATGGCGGGTCCGGAGCTCTCCTCTGAGGAGAGGGAGGTCCGGCCCCGCAGGACACGTGGAGCCTTCGGAGCTCTCCCCTCAAAGGGGGAGGTCCGGCTGCTGCTGGCCACGTGGCAGGCTCGGAGCTCTCCTCTGACGAGAGGGAGGTCCGGTCCCGCAGGACACGTGGAGCCTTCGGAGCTCTCCCCACGGAGGGGGGAGGTCCGACTCAGTTGGCCACGTGGCAGGTCCGGAGCTTTCCTCTGAGGAGAGGGAGGTCCGTCTCCGCTGGACACATGGCGCCTTCGGAGCTCTCCCTGCGGAGAAGGGCGAGGTCCTTAGGCATTTTCCCCTGTGCGCGGGGGTACCCCATATCGAGGGTACCGACAACTAAGCACACACACCTTTTCACAAACAAAACAGTTTTCCAATCATAGGATCAATATAGTCATGGGGCACTTGTCTTGTTCATGCGGTTCCTATTGCTCTTGGATCTCAAAACCTTATTGTTGCAGCTCGTCATAGACAGCTCCCTGAGCTTGTCCTTCTATACACGATTACGCACATACAAGATTCATCGCAATCAATATCATGCACAAACTCTAATCAAGATGCGATGATGCATATGCATGCTAATTCTATAGTGCAGTTTTTATTAGATCTGTTCATACGTGTTCTTGCATGTTTGCATGGGTTTTATGATGAATAGAGGTATAACGATCAATTGTGGACGTGAAGACGATCTTGACTTTAGATCAAACCGATCAAAAAGTAACCTAACCACGAAAAAGCTTCTGTTCGAAAGGAATCGAAGAACAGATGCAAAGAAACGCGATGATGTCGTTAGGTGGTATTGGAGACCTACCTTACGTTCTTCTGGGTCTCGGGGTCCATCTCCTAGCAAGACAGATCGTCAGGGCTCCTCCGGCGATCTTCGTCGACTGAACTCCGGCGAAGGGGTTTACTCAGCGAGCTGGGGCTAGTGCTCTAAGTTGTCGGCTCAGGAGGTGGAAAAGAAGTTCGTGGTTGCGGCCAAAGGTTTTCTGTTCTATTTATAACCGGGAACAGAAGAGTCCTAATCTAATTGGACTTCGAATAAGAGTCCCATTCAAACTGTTTTTGAATCTTAACAACTTATCTTTAGTTGATTTGGTGCGGTAACATTCTGGAATTCGTGTCAGTTTCCTTAGTACCGGGGATTCCCACACGTACAGAAGAAAAACCGCTTCAGAATCGCGTCCTTGCGCGGTGATGAGCTCCGGAAGCTCCACGTGTCCTGCGGAACCTGGGCTCCCTTTTCCGTAGAGACAAGCTCTGGTTGTGCCGCGTGTCAGGCGGGCGAGACCTCCCTCTTCCTCAGAGTGAGCTCCGCGTGCGCCACGCGTCCTGGCGAACGCGACCTCCCTCTCTCCAGAGGCGAGCTCCGCGTGCGCCACGTGTCTGGTGGGTCGGGACCTCCCCTCTCAACAGAGGCGAGCTCCGCGAACGCCACGTGTCAGTTCCGGACCTCCCCCTCTCTTCGAAGGTGGCTCCGAGAATGCCACGTGTCAAGTAGCGCCACACTTCCTTTCTCCTCAGAGACGAGCTCTGAGGTTGACACGTGTCCTTCAGCGTCAGACCTTTCGGAGATGAGCTCCGGAGGTGACACGTGTACGGTAGTGTCGGACCTCCCGGGGTGAGCTCCGGAGGTGACACGTGCCCAATAGGACCGGACCCCTCGGAGGTGAGCTCCGAGAGCGACACGTGTCTAGCGGGGCCGGACCTCTCGGAGATGAGCTCCGAGAGCGACACACGTCCCGCGCGGCTGGTCCTCTCTTTTTCGCGGTGACTAGCTCCACAGCCGACACGTGTCCTTCGGGACTGGCCACGCTCTTCTACAGAGGCTAGCTCCGGGGGCGACACGTGTCCCATGGGGTCGGACCTCTCCCCTTTTGTGGGGATGAGCCTCGAGCCTGCCACGTAACCAGTTTAGCGGCGGACCTCTCCCCCTTTGCGGAGATGAGCTCCGAACACGCCACATGGCCAGCGAGCCATGGGAGTTGTCTTCGGCGCTCTCTGTAAACTGGAATTTGCTCTTTTTGGCTAACTTTTTTATTCTTTTTCGGTTTCAACTTATTTTAAAAGTGTTTTTCTACATGAAACATGAACATATGCAAAACCCAAAAATGAGGGTGTCACAAATCTACCCTCCTTAAATTGAATCTCGCTCTCGAGATTTGTTAGTAGAGAATAGATTAGGAAACTCTGTCTTGATATCTTCTTCACGCTCCCATGTAGCTTATGCTTCCGTGTGATGACTCCATTGTATCTTGCACCAATGGATCACCTTGTTTCTTGTGACCCTTTCTTTTACGTCCAAAACTCGGACGGGGTGCTCTGCATAGGTCAGATCCTATTGAAGTTCAAGTTCATCCATCTGTACTTGCTCTTCTGGCACTCTCAAGCACTTCTTGAGCTGGGATACATGAAACACGTCATGTACGTCAGAGAGGTGCATTGGGAGCTCTAGTTGATAGGCTACTTCTCCTCGCTTGTCCAAAATCTTAAATGGTATGATGTAGCGAGTTGTTAGCTTGCCTTTGACGTTGAAACGTCATTGGCCACGGATAGGCGATACCTTAAGGTATACAAGGTCTCCTACTTCGAAAGTCAACTTCCTTTGCCTATTGTCCGCATAGCCCTTTTGGCGCGACTGAGCAGCCTTCAAGTTCTCCCGTACCATTTGGACTTGCTTCTCAGCCTCTTGTAACACTTCCGGTCCAAACACTTGGTTTTCTCCGGTTTCGTTCCAAAACAACGGTGTTCTACACCGTCTCCCGTACAATGCTTCGAAAGGCGACATCTTCAAGCTAGCTTTATAGCTGTTGTTATAGGAGAATTCGGCATACAGCAAACTCCTATCCCAACTACGCCCATGTTTCAAGGCGCAAGCTCTCAACATGTCCTCCAAAATTTGGTTTATCCTTCCGGTTTGTCCATCGGTTTGCGAGTGGTAGGCGGAGCTAAAATCTAGTCGTGTACCCATAGCTTTCTGCAGCTTCCTCCAAAATCTAGAGGTAAACTGAGAACCTTGATCTGAGACTATCCTCTTCGGGACTCCATGGCGGCACACGATTTGCTCCATGTACAGCTCGGCTAGTTATGCAACGTTGTACTTGATCTTTATGGTAAGAAAATGGGCGGTTTTCGTCAATCGGTCCATAATAACCCAAATTGAGTCGTAACCCGACTGAGTACGTGGCAATCCAACGATGAAATCCATACTGATGTCGTCCCATTTCCACTCGGGTACCTTCAAGGGTTGCAACAGTCCAGCGGGTCTTTGATGTTCGGCCTTCACCCGTTGGCATGTGTCGCATATGGCAACATACTCGGCTATGTCCCTCTTCACACCATCCCGCCAATAACAAGTCTTCAGGTCCTTGTACATCTTGCTACTTCCGGGATGTATGGAATAAAGTGAGTCATGTGCCTCTTTTAATATCGTGTCGCGGATGTACTTCGTTAGGCACACAAATCCTTTTTCCTAGCCAAAGTGTACCCTTTTCGTCTTCCTTGAAGTCCTTCTCTATTCCTTGTTGGATCCTTTCACTGATCTCTTTGATCTCCACATCCATAGCTTGGCCGTCTCTTATTTCTTGTTCCAATTAAGATTGGAGTTCCATTACTTCCATCTCGTTCAAGAAACCGAGATGTAACCGCTCGAATTCCTTTCGTAGCTCAGGTGGTAGCTCCCGAACCGTAAGTTGGTGACATGCTCCCTTTCGGCTCAATGCATCGGCTACTACATTGGCCTTTCCGTGGTGATAGTTGATTCCAACATCATAATCCTTGATGAGCTCCAACCATCGACCGTTGCCTCAAATTCAAATCCGTTTGAGTGAATATGTACTTGAGGCTTTTATGATCCGTATATATCTCATATCGGTGGCCAAGAATATAATGTCTCCAAATCTTCAATGCATGCACCACGGCTGCGAGTTCCAAGTCATGTGTGGGGTAATTGAGCTCGAGCTCGTGTTTCTTCAATTGTCGTGAGGCATAGGCTACCACTTGTCCTTCTTGCATGAGCACACATCCAATCCCTTGTCTGGATGCGTCACAATATATGTCAAAGCTCTTGCTCACGTCCGGCAATACCAAAACCGGTGCTGTGGTTAGCCTTTTGTTGAGCTCCTTAAAGCTTTCTTGGCACGTTAGTTGTAAAAGTCCCAAAACTTGTAAATAGAAAACTTGAGCTATGAATAAAGTTGAGTTTGAATACAAGAAATGGGACTTACAAAAACTTTTGTGTTCCTCATGAAAGTGTTAGCATGTGCAATAAAACTTTGAATTCAGTTTGAATTAAGAGGTGCACTTCAAAAAGAAGGAGGGCATGTTCAAAAGAGAAAATTCAAAGTGTTGTTTGAAAAAGTGTATTTGCAATAGCCAACTCAAAGATCAGAGGACATATTTGAATTCCTCAGATCCAAATTATGAGGGAGACCAATTTGGAGAAAATTTGGAGGTGCTTGGATATGAATATCAAGAGGACTTGTAAATTTCGTTCAAATTTGAATTCAAATTTGAAACTGATGCAAAACTGGTCAAATTGCCAAATGACTTTTGGATTTGAGTACCACATAGCTGAATTTGCAAGGTGCCAAAATTTGGAGATATTTGTGAGAGTTTTGGGGGATAAGAAGTGGGGTGGACCCCACATGTCATAGGAATGAGTAGACTTAATCCCTAAGTATTTGCTCTCTGTTCCTCACTCCACCGAGGCCCTGCCTCCGGCCGACACCCAGCTGCTGCTCCACGCCCCAAAGCTCCACCTCCTGCTCCAATTCACGCCGGTCTGATCCTTACCCCGGGAGCCAACCGCAGCACGTCGCCCTCCTCATTCGATCGTGCACCCGCTGTTGTTTCTCACGTACGAAACAGAAACCGAGCTCGCCTCCACTGCTCCCTGTCTCCCGGCCAGTCCAGCGCCTCTCCGGCGTGCTCAAGAGGCCACAGAGGTGTGCCAGGAGGTACTGATCCTCATCCTGTCGTTCCCCTGCTCTCCCCCGACGCCGGCTCGCCGGAATTCGAGTTTTGGCACCGGCGCACGTATAGAACAGACCGTGTTTAATTCGTGAAATTCTCTCAAACCGATTGATCATACCTCCTACAATTCAAACCACAGCAACTAGATGCCCTAGCGCCCTCCCAGACCGAGAACCAAAGAAAACCGACCCTCCTATGCCCCGGGCGACGAGAAATCATCGCCGGCGGCCAAAACTGCCACGGTCCATGGTGACGACTAGTTTGCAGCCATGTTCTGCACGATTTGATCTCCGTTCCATGTTCCTAGACCCATAGGGATGCTGTAGGACATCGTAGCTCGCCGGGAGAGGCCTTGGACACGCTGGAACACGTCCATGTCGAGCTCCCAAGCCGCCCCGCCGGTGCCGACCTACCTACAGCCGTTTTCACGCGGGGAAACCTAGCCCGGCAGCTGCGCCACGTTCCCAGGAGCATGTAGGGCGAAACCGGAGCTCATTTGGTGGACAAAAGAGAGAGAACGAGCCATGCCAAGTTTTCTGCCGGTGTGCGCCCGCGGGCTCTGGCGGGAGGTTGAAAAAGCACCTGACCCGTGGGCCCCATGTGTGACTGTGCTGTTTAAAATCAAACAGAGAGTTGTTCAAACTTGTAAAATGCATAACTTGGTGTAGGAAGCTCCAAAAATAGTGAGATAAATTTTGTTGGATTCCTATAAGATAGTACTATCCAGGAGTATAGCCCAATATTTATGAAAATCCCTGATTTTGGCTCATTAATTCATATAAGGAAAAACTTGTAGGAATTTTTCCAGGAGCTCTGTTCATTGGAAAATCCCCAAATTTGGGCAGGAGATTCTTCCAAAAATACTTGAGCTCCAGTAAAATTTTCAGAAGCGTTGGACCTCATTTGTTTTGCCAAATATGGTGTTAATTCCTTATGTCTCTGAAAATTGAAAAATAAACAGAGTTCAATTTTAGGATTTTTCCCCCAAACTTTAGAAACTCATAACTTTTGCTAGGAAGCTCCAAATTTAGTGATTAAAATTGAGTTGGATTCAGGGTTAAAATAACTATCCAAATATACAATCCAATTTGCATGAAAACCAATAGAAAATTCTGGAAAATTCTTTAAAGTGTTTCAGCAAAAGAATTTTAGAGGGAGTTTGGTTCATCCAAAATTTCCCAAATTTTGCCAGGATATTCTTTAGGATATTAGGAGACCCCTGTAAAAGTTTCAGCTCATTTGGAGTTTGTTTAGTTAGGGTAATTCTAACTCCAAGTTTCCGTATTCCAATTAATACAGAAATATTTTCAGAGAATTTCCAAAACTTGGAAATTCGATTCTGGGCATTCCATAGCTCCAAAAATCCTAGGAAAATTCATGCATACTCCCTGAGCTATGTATGAAATTATAATTCACTTGAATTTGCATGAAAGTGCAAATTTAATCAGAATTAATTCCTTTTTGGTTAAATGCTTAGGGAATTGTTCTGGGTGATCCACTTAGTGAAATGTTCTGAATTTTGGTCCAGAGAACTTTCTTGTGACAAGGAACTCCCAAGAAAATTCCCAGCTCCATTGGAGCCCTGGGCATTAGTGTTCTGTTCAACCATTAGTTGATCCCCCACCCAAGTGATTAACCTCACTTCTCACTTGATGATAGTGCTCAAACACACACCTAAACCACCATCCCAGTGTCATTTTAAATTCTTGAACAGAGTTCCAGTTTTAAACTTGGCTTTAGCATTTGTTAGCAAAAAGTTTTATAATTGAACATGTATGCATATTCATAACGTGTAGTGATTAAACGTGGAAAGTGAAGAAGGAGGAGATGAACTTGGATCAAGGAACAAGAAGGGCAGGACTGAACTTCAATACATCAGAAACTGACTTTCTCTCAACTGACTTTAGTCACCTGCAAAACCAAGGCAAGCCCCGGTTTGCATTTAAATTGTTTTCTAAAGTTTTTACTTTGTTCACTACTATGGGTCAAAGTTTATATGTGCATTAGGTCAAGGGTGTTTTATACTCCACTTGCATAACCAAACATGAACCCTGAGGTCAAGGGTAGCATTGTGTCATCGCTGTAGAATAAGGCCATGCTAAACAGACTAGGGCATCCGGTAGAAGATGAGTAGTTGGAATCTACTCGTGAGCTATAGTCCAGAATATCATAAGTATGGTTGGGATAGGAAGCAAACTAAACTTTACATTTCTAAAGATGAGACCGGGCAGAGGGGTTAGACAGCGACAAGACGAGGTCTTGGTCGAGTAGCTCTGCCTGTGTCGGTTAAGGACCGATGTGTGTGCCGCGTCCAGGAGCAAGTATTGAGTTGTGTACCGGATGCTTACTGATATATGAGAACCAGGAAATCGATGTACCAGGTTCACTGGATTGTAGAGGCATACCACATCGTCTCGTTAGACCTATGAGCCCGAGACGGTGCAACCGGTTCTACAGTCTAGTGTCCTGAGAAAGGTTGCCACATACGACGTAATGAAGGACGCCAGAGTTGGGTCTTCAGAGGCGGGCGTATCTGTCGAGTTATCCGGGTAGTGTTTGATTCGAATCACCGTCCCTCGCGGTTATTGAGTACCGCTTGCTCCCATATTGTGACGTAGTAATCAACTTGTGTGGAAACAGTTTGCAAAAACTATAATTGATGTTATGATTACGTTAAGTTGCATGAAAACCATTTTTGAAGGAGAAATAGAGCAAACTAAAGTTATTTTTCCACCTTGGGACAAGTAACATTAGAATGAAGCGTTTCTTGTTTGATTGTGGAGTTCCAATGTTGCTGTGCGCAAGGTCACTACAATTATGGCTAAAAATGTGAAAGTTAAGGATGAACTCGTAGGCGAGTCTTTTCGCAAATTACAGGATCAGGTCTTAAGTTATCCTCATGTAGAGTTGCATGATTTAGGAGAGACGGTTAAGTCTTGCTGAGCCCTTGTGCTCACTCTTGCTATATAAGTGGTTTTGCAGGTAAACTTCAACGCTATAATGAAGATTGTCCGGTGACACTCGGGAACTCCCGAGTCATGTGACACTTGGAGAACCTAGCCGCTGCCATGTCTTCGTGTTGCTAGCGAGAGGAGTCCGCGGGCTGGACCTCTTCTCGAGTGCCTCCTAGATATTCGACGTGAGCTGTTTATAGACTTCCGTTGTAGCTATTTTATGTAAAGTATTTACAAAGAACAGTTGTAAGCTTCCGCTTTGATTTATGTAATACATTGTTCCTTATATGTGTGTTGTTGGGTGCCGCATAACACGGCACCACCCAATGTGATCCCCGGGCGAGGCGGCACAACCTCGTGATCGGGACCGGGCCCCTCTCAGTGTGGTATCAGAGCCGCATTGGTAATAGCACACGGAGTAAGGATCGTATTACGACAAAACTTAGGATACGGTGAGGAAACGATATTAGGCCCACATAAGGACTATAGTAGTCTAGTTACTTAAAGTGGCATTGCTAACTTACGTGTTATAATTCTGAATTTTGATTATGTAACGACGCACCTACGCTCAGGTAAACATGGTAAGGAACGCCACTGAAAGCGATTCAATTTCGGTTAGCTCCCCTGACGAGGAATGTGGTTCAGGGAAAGATCTCACAGCTTGGTGTGAGACGTTAATATGAAACTCTTGGACTCTTCATGTTCCTAAGTTCATATGAAACGCTGATCCCTAGCGTGCATTAGGCAAGTAAGTGGAGACCCCATCGTGTGGTCAGTAACGCGATAGTGTGTTCTTATGGAAATAGCCCAGGAGGACATATACAGCGCTTGCCATCGGCGTGCCCTGCAGGGCAGTAGGTGGTATTCGTTGGGTTGATAACCTTCCCAACCGTGACGACCCGTTCATGACATACTCGAGTTCCCCGTCGTGTGGTGTTGAAACACGATCACGTGCCTTGAGACGTGGCTTAACTCAAGGACGGCCGTATGGCAATGATACGGGCGTTTGTATTTACTTTCAAATATGGAACTGCCTGAAATGAAACAACCTTTGAGTGCACCACTATTGCGTGATCTTCTGCAAGTACTAACCACGTACGTATCCCGTGTAGTACACGTGTGCGAGAGACCGTCTTAGTGCCACTGATAAAATGGATATGCCGGTATAATCCAGTTTAGGATTTTCTTTTGATGAAGCAACGTAGTACCGACATGTTCTTACGGTGCATCGACACCTTACTACACATAATAACCTCGTCCCTACGAAGAAATGATTCATGAACTAACTGTCAAATAAAAATGGAAGTTTGAAACGAATATTAGATATTGAACTATTATTTTGAGCTAAGATTCAAATGAGAGTATAACTAGGCATCAAGGTTTTCAAAAACAGAGTGCTCTGTTTCTGGCAGGAATTCTTGCTGGAATTTAACAGAGCATAACTCTGAGTAGCTTGACCCAAATAAGGTGTATGATACAGTTCTGGAAAGATTTTCAAGTGCTCTACAACTTCCTTGTAGACCTCCAGAGCAATCACACTTTAAGTTGGTGAAAAGTCCAGTTCAAGGCAAACTGTTTAGAACCAGGACAGTAGCAAAAACCTCTATGGACCTTTCTGTTTTAAGCCATAACTTCCTGTAGAAAAATCCTCAAGGAGCACATAAGTACTTGTTGGAAAGCTACTGAAGTTTACTAAAACTTTGGGTATTGAACTCAAGTCAAGAATCTGTTGATAACTTGAGTAAAATTTGGAGTTTGTGTGAACTGGTCAGGGTAGACCCGCTGATTAGTTAAGCGTACTTAAGATTTGTTAAAACATGAATGTGGTTATGCTTTCATAAAGTTCATGACGTGTTCATGTTTTGCTTATCTTTATTTACTACTGAAATAGAATTTTGATTGACTCAAAATTTTGTTTCATGCAGTATGGTACGCACACATTCTCAAATGGAGATTGGAAGTTCAAGTCGAGGTGGGAATGACTCGACTTCATCACAAGAGCCATCGCCAACCGGATTGGCGTAAATTATGGCCAAAATGAATGAAACTCTCCAAACTCTAGTTCAGCAAGGCATAGATCGAGAAGCTCAACGTCACATGCCAACCCCGAGCACGTATCTGGATTTCTTGGCGACACAACCGCCGGTATTCTCCGAGGCGGCTGACCATTGTGAAGCAAACCACTGGTTACGTGTCATTGAGTCCAAGTTCGGGATGATCCAATGTGATGAATTCTCGAAGACTCTATATGCTGCTCAGCAGCTTCACGGCTTTGCTGGAGCATGGTGGGCAGAGTACCTTACTGTCCAACCGGCAGGGCATCGTGTTACATGGGCGGAGTTCCAGGCTGCATTTCGTGCTCGTTTCATCCCTGCGGGCATAATGCAAATCAGTCTGGATGAGTTCTGGAGTCTGAAGCAAGGGGACATGAGTGTTATTGAGTATGCGAAGGAATTCAATCGCTTAGCTCAATATGTCCCTGACTATGTGAAATCACCATCCATGAGGGGTTATCATTTTTATCAAGGGCTGACTGCTAGGCTGCGATATGAATTGGCTCAAGTTAGCCAAGAGAATTTTGATGAGTTTGTGAGCTGTGCTATCGCTCAAGAATATTATTCCAACCTCTACCTCAAAGAAAAGAGGGAGAGGGACTCATCACAGGATGAAGACAATCGTCTGTCTCAGAAGTATCGGTTAGTAATCCGTTCACCTTCCGGTCGAGAGATTCCACAAGAGGTGCAATCATTCTGGGAGTGTGACGACTCTTCTACTCCACAGAGGTCTTCTTCACCTCCACCGCAGCAGCAACTTATTTCTTATGCACCCCAGTATCAACAAGGTGCACCAGAATACTTTTTCCCTCAAGAGGTTGAAGATGATCGAGGTGATCTCTCAGCTGAACCAAGTGTTGTCCCACTTCATTTTGACAATGAGCCCAATATCAATGAAGCAACTGAACCGAGCAGCAACAATGTGTCTGCAGGTCCAGTTCCACAGAGCGATCTTGGGCAGCAAAGAAAAGCTATGTCCAAAGTGGGGACAGTTAATTATGTGTCAGTCGATGATCTGCCAAAGGGAGGACCTGTTCTTGCCGGCAGGTTCACCTTAAATGACAAGCCGGTTGTCATTTTATTCGACTCTGGTGCAACACATAATTTCATTAGCCGGGTAACGGTAATCCGGGATCAGATCTCCACCACTGTCACAAAAGGTTCATACCTTATTCATTCGCCAGGTGGAGACATATCCACTAATGAAGTCGTCTCTCGAGCACCACTTTGTTTGGGTGGAAAAATTTATCCTACCACCCTCATCATTCTCGAAGACCAAGGAATCAATGCCATATTGGGAATATCATGGTTGACCTTCCATAAGGCTGTTCTGGACATCGAGAACAGGAGTGTTCACTTGGACTCTCCACTTCACGGACGTCAAACATTGTATCTCGACGAAGTGGTCTCCAAAGACCTGGAAGTATGTAATGCCGAGGTTCGCAAGTTAGAAGACATTCTGGTAGTCCGTGAATATCCGGACGTGTTTCCCGAAGATCTTCCAGGTCTACCACCTGAGCGCGAGGTGGAGTTCAAAATAGAGTTGATACCGGGAACCACGCCGATCTCTCGGAGACCATACAAAATGGCTCCGAATGAATTAGCCGAGCTGAAGGAGCAACTCAAAGATCTGATGGACAAGGGGTTTATTCGTCCAAGTTCATCACCATGGGGTTGCTCAGCCTTATTCGTGAAGAAGAAGGATGAGACGCTGAGGCTATGCGTCGATTATCGTCCTTTGAATGCTGTGACCATAAAGAACAAGTATCCACTACCAAGAATTGATATTCTCTTCGATCAGCTAGTGGGTGCTAAAGTCTTCTCCAAGATGGACTTAAGGTCGAAATATCATCAAATCAAGATCCGAGCGGAAGATATCCCGAAAACAGCATTCTCGACAAGATATGGACTCTATGAGTATCTTATCATGTCATTTGGGTTGACCAATGCTCCGGCTCACTTTATGTACCTTATGAACTCGGTGCTCATGCCGGAGCTGGATCAGTTCGTCGTGGTATTCATCGACGACATCTTGGTCTATTCCAAATCTGAAGAGGAACACGCTAAACATTTGCATATTGTGCTTCAACGCTTGAGAGATCACAAGCTCTATGCAAAGTTTAGTAAATGTGAATTCTGGATCAACCAAGTGCCGTTTCTTGGACATATTATTTCAGCAGAAGGCATTGCTGTTGATCCAAGCAAGATTGAACAAGTGTTGAAGTGGAAGACTCCAACATCAGTCCATGAAGTTCGTAGCTTCTTGAGTTTGGTGGGATATTATCGGAGCTTCATCCCGAGCATCTCAAAAATCTCCAAACCTATGACGGAGCTACTGAAGAAAGGCATCAAGTATGATTGGAGCAAGCCATGTGAGGAAGCTTTTCAAGCGTTGGTGAAACACCTCACAACAGCCCCGGTTCTAGCTCAACCGGATACAACCAAGCCTTTTAATGTTTATTATGATGCGTCCGGCATCGGACTTGGTTGTGTACTCATGCAAGGAGGGCGCGTGGTCGCATATGAATCACGGCAATTACGGAATCATGAGCAACATTATCCAACTCATCACACCCGGTTTTTCCGAAGAAACAACCAAGTGAATATCACATGTATGCCAGGATCATTTGCTCATACATGTGACGACAAATAGTGAAGCATCATTTATTACAAGCCAGGTGTCGAATATAAGTAAGTCTTACATAGTAAATGTCTCGATGGACAATAATAAGTTCATCACAAGGAAAATAAACTAGCAGCGGAAAATTATTCTTTGGGGCTCCATCACAGGTGTTGCCCGGGGGGGGTCTTCATGAACCTAGAATCCTTCCTCGGGTCCAAAGTCTTGGTCATTATACACCACCTCATTATCTTGACCTGAGCAGCAATATAAACCAACAAATATGCAAGGTTGAGTACCAATGGTACTCAGCAAGTGTGGGAAAATTATATCATGCATGGCTAGAACAAGGAGAGGTTGAACTCATGGTTAAAGCACTACGCAATTAATACCTATCACCTTAGCTTATTAAGCATCTACATTACTACACAGGTGAAATGGTCCCAATCTCCCATCCCAATCATCATAACCAAATAATCATAACATCATTTCCAATGTTAAGCTTCCCGCTTAACCTCCAAAACCGTCAATCCTCTAATCATGAATAAGTCCAGGCCGCTCTTAACCGTGAGCACGGCTGTCAAGACAGTTTTGACTCTGCAGAGTTTGTACCACTGTACCCACAAGTAGTGATTTCATCCCCCGTTGCCGGGTGGACTAAAAGAACCTCCATTATGCCAGTGGCTACGTTCCACATTCACACTTCCCAGGTGTGCGGCCAAGAGATCACTACAAAGCCTTTACAAAGGGATTCCCGACGAGCGTGGGCCCACTGAGGTTTCACCCCTAACAGCATACAAGAGGCTCCAACCCCGCTGCAGTGGCCCCCTCTTGAGCCTTGCGGTTCATATGGTAGTCCAGCTGACACCTACTCCCCGCACCACGCCAACCAAGGTTGAGTGAGTTTCTAGGAACTCAACCTCCAAAGTTTGCAAGTGGTGCAGCTTGTGGAGGTGGAACTTGATGCAAGTTGGCCACTACTTGAGTCAAGTTCTGGATGAGCTGATTTTGATTCTCCAGCATTTGGTGGAGAGGATCAACTTCTTCACGGCGACCACCCCGGTTCTGGCCTCCAGAAAGATGAGAGTTGCATGCCTCATCATTGTTGTTGGCGGGGTTGGCAGCACGTCCTTTTCCTCTTCCGGCCATCTGGCAGAATCAACAAATGTTAATTTGAAAGCATCTAGTATCATCTTACTACTTTCACTTGTTTGTACTTTGAAGTGTTGAAGTTTTGTTAAAATCTTACGAGGGTTTTATATTTCACACCCAATAAATGCACTATTATTTCCTGTGGGTTCACACACCAAAGCAAAACAATCTGAAGACGAGGCTGTGGACACTTGCTCATGGCTTCCACAACTCACGTCCCACACCAAGCATTATCACACCATTAAATACGTAACGACTCGACTACTCGACCTCTTGCTAGCTAGGGGAAAGACTCTACACTACTCATCCTCTTGAGCTGGCTCCTCGGGATCTTCCTCCTCATTTCGGCTACCTTCTGACTCTGCTTTGGGTGGGGAGGCTGCTGGTGGAGAAGTGCGACGACGCCTGATTGCTCGGCGATCCGGGGAGTCAGGGGTCCATGGATCACTTACGGTGACACACAGTTCATTTCCATCTCCTCTTTCTCTCGTCTTTAAGCAAGCTCGCAGCAATGCCTCCGTCTCCTTCAGAGTGTCTCGGACATCCTGAAGTTCTTGTTGACACTCCTGCAGTCGAGTGCTGAGCATAGCAGCATCCTCCAAGCACAAGTCCATGTGCTCATGGGAAGTCCCTTGCTGCACCGGTGGGTACTTGTACTCCGTAGTACCACTCTCACGTTGGAGGACATACATGTACTCAGTTTTGTCCAAGTGGCGACGATAGATGTGACTCTGGCAGGTGATGGCCTCCCAAGTGACATCTCTCTCCGCGTCAACTTGTGTTGCTCGACAAGCTGGAGAGTGGTGGATCTTAAGCAGCTGATTCTCGTGTATAATCCTCATCTCCGAACTCCATTCTTCCCTCTTCTCACGGATGGTCCTGGTGGAGTTATAGTGGATGATGAGCTTGCCCGTATTGCCGGCGGCTTCGAGCATACGTCGAAGACGGCGCAACAAATCTCCTACTGCCAATCCGTAGGAAAGGTACGTCACTGGACGACTCTCCTCTCTTTCAGCAAGGGCAACTACGGGAACTCTCCCTCCCGTGGACTTACGAGCGGTGCGAATCATGCGAACCATCTAAAACAAAAGAATTTAAAATTAGGTTAGATAAAATCTCAAACAAAAATCCTATTTTGAATGAAAGTTGGGGTAAGATGAAGAAAATGACTCCTTTAATAACACTTTTTCCACCCACACCTTTGAAAAATAGTTTTTAAGAAAATAGGGCCCTTAAATACGTCCATTTCTACCTAGGTCCACGTTCCTACGGGCAACCTTGGCTCTGATACCACCTCTGTCACACCCGGTTTTTCCGAAGAAACAACCAAGTGAATATCACATGTATGCCAGGATCATTTGCTCATACATGTGACGACAAATAGTGAAGCATCATTTATTACAAGCCAGGTGTCGAATATAAGTAAGTCTTACATAGTAAATGTCTCGATGGACAATAATAAGTTCATCACAAGGAAAATAAACTAGCAGCGGAAAATTATTCTTTGGGGCTCCATCACAGGTGTTGCCCGGGGGGGTCTTCATGAACCTAGAATCCTTCCTCGGGTCCAAAGTCTTGGTCATTATACACCACCTCATTATCTTGACCTGAGCAGCAATATAAACCAACAAATATGCAAGGTTGAGTACCAATGGTACTCAGCAAGTGTGGGAAAATTATATCATGCATGGCTAGAACAAGGAGAGGTTGAACTCATGGTTAAAGCACTACGCAATTAATACCTATCACCTTAGCTTATTAAGCATCTACATTACTACACAGGTGAAATGGTCCCAATCTCCCATCCCAATCATCATAACCAAATAATCATAACATCATTTCCAATGTTAAGCTTCCCGCTTAACCTCCAAAACCGTCAATCCTCTAATCATGAATAAGTCCAGGCCGCTCTTAACCGTGAGCACGGCTGTCAAGACAGTTTTGACTCTGCAGAGTTTGTACCACTGTACCCACAAGTAGTGATTTCATCCCCCGTTGCCGGGTGGACTAAAAGAACCTCCATTATGCCAGTGGCTACGTTCCACATTCACACTTCCCAGGTGTGCGGCCAAGAGATCACTACAAAGCCTTTACAAAGGGATTCCCGACGAGCGTGGGCCCACTGAGGTTTCACCCCTAACAGCATACAAGAGGCTCCAACCCCGCTGCAGTGGCCCCCTCTTGAGCCTTGCGGTTCATATGGTAGTCCAGCTGACACCTACTCCCCGCACCATCCAACACACCCATACTACGCCGGGGATACACCTAATTAATTGGCTAAGCTGCCCCATCTCAGCATGTGGTTGGCACTGTAAAGCCGGGTTACATGCTCCATGAACCGGTCCTTAGGATCCAGGCAAGTACTAAACACAAACCCAAGTCTCGTGCACCCAGCACACAACCAAAACATCCAACTTGCCTTGATCCCTACCTCTACATAATTCACAATGTCTCATTCAAGAGTATGGTAATATAAACTGATGATCTCATGTCCCAAATATCCCATTCTAAGCATGGCTAAGCAAATGCATGTAAATATATGACATGGTAAAATAAATCCCAACCCAAGCTACAAGGAAACAGGGTAATGAAATTCTAGGGAAACTTTCCTAGCATGGGTTTCATATTTCATTTGACAATGCAAATAATTCTATCTACACATCCTAGCATAGGATCAAAGTGGTCAAGGACACTTGCCTCCTTCTTGCTGCTCTTGAAATGAGTAGTCCTGATCTTGAAAACTGATAGCTTGCTCTTGAACAGGTTCTACTCCATACCATCACACATAGCAAAAGGAAAACAACAATCATAAGACATAGTTCACACTTCTACTTCATACAAACAACACATTCACATTTATGAAATTTTCTTTACCATTTTATGTGTTGTGGATACTCTATGTGTGTTGGTTTGGGGCTTGCACACACTTCTATTTACATGTGTATGATTCCTACTTTGGTGTTCATATTTATACTCACATAATATATATATATATATATACATATATATGTATATATGTGTGTTTCAGTTTTAAATAAATTCCTTATATATTAAACTACCAAATATGTATGAAGAGTATTTTTCTTCTCCATAGGTGCCTTCATAATTTCTATCAACCCTAAACTGAATTCTTTGTACTTTAGAAACTCCATTTATTATTTACTAGTTTCTATATTTTCAGATTTATATTCTTATGCATAATTGTGCATTTTATTATTAAATTAGTAATACACACTACCTAAACAGATTAGGTTCTGGTCCTAAATAATTTAAGATCATATTTTGACCTTGGCTTCTGATGTATACTATTTCATAATTATTTTTCCTATTTTTCTTTAACTATTCTTTACTTAAGAATGTGCCCCTATACTATTAAATGTGAATAATTTATGAAACAGATTTATTTCAGCCCCAAAAATATATTTTTATCTTACTCCAAAGTTTTCTAAGTACTGAGAAAGTTTTTACTAATTTTGACAATTAGGTTTGTCCCCCTTTTTAATATTTAAACACTAGTTACATTTTCAATTTTCTAAATTAAATACTAAACAGGGCTAAAATAATGAATTCACCCCATTACAGGGTATATAATATTATTTTCATAATCTCCAGGGGTCTAGCTACACTCTTCAGAGGTGTTTTTCTTAATTTCTATTAAGTCTAGGGGCTAAAACTGATTTTTAAATGAATTTACATGATTTTCTGGAGTTCCAGGGGCTAGATCTGAAGTTTCCGGGGCTAGCTCTCAATTCCTGAGAACCCCAGGGGGTAGCACGTAAGAATTCCAGTCTTTATAACGCGGGACTGACGTGGACCGTCTGATTTTAAACCGACGGCTGAGATTATAACATCGAACCGGTACGCGGGGTTTTAAAGTCTACCGTGCGATTTAAAATAAACGGCGCACAAGCGGCCACGTCGCTCTGATCGAGCGCGGGCGGCGCTGCCGGCGGCGCACGGCGGCGGGAAGCGGCGATCTCGCCGGAATTTTTCGGATCCTCGAGAATTCTACCTAGAACTGTGATCTTATGGCCTAGATCGGTAGAGGGGAGGTCAGGGATCTCACCTCGGGGGTTTTCTCGAGCTCGGGGGTCCTGGAAAGTGCTCGGCGGCGAGGTCCGAGGCAAAACCACGGCGAAGCTCGTCGGAGCTGGATTTGCACCGTAAGTCTTCGGGTTTTCTGCACCTGCAAAGTTCCCCGGAGGCGGTGGATCAAAACTAGCGAGTTAGATCAGAGTTTCCGAGCTTAGATCGGCCAAAATTCACCGGCGAAGTCTCGGTGCTCACCGGAGTGAAAATCGGCGATCGCGTGCGAAAAACTGATCGGATCGGTGGGTTTTATAGCCGGGGGAGGGCGGTGGTTCTGTTGTGATCGAGTTGGAGTCCGCTAGTTCCAGAATTCAGCCGCAAAACACGATTTCCCGATCGGTTGCGATCGAGCGCGCGGGAGAGAGTCCGGGGTCGCGGGGTTAGGGATGACAGGCGGGTCCCACATGTCAGCGAGGGGCAGAGCGGCGCGCGCGGGGGCGGGCTGCGCGGGGGTTAGCTGGGCCGGCTGGGGTTTCGGCCCACTGGCCAGTTTTTTTCTGGCTTTCCTTTTTCTTTTTCATTTCATTTCTGTTTTGAGTATAATTTGAATTCCAGTTTGAATTGAATTTTTGCAAAACATGCAATACGTCCAAAAATTTCTAAATTCCCCTCTGAACATGGTTTATGGTTCTAAATCAAAATTTAAGTCTTGACTAAAAATTTGGGGTGTTACAGGCGCGTGGTCGCATATGAATCACGGCAATTACGGAATCATGAGCAACATTATCCAACTCATGATCTCGAGCTTGCTGCCGTGGTATTAGCTTTGAAGATGTGGAGACATTACTTATTGGGAAATCTGGTTCATCTCTACACCGACCACAAAAGCTTGAAGTATATATTCACTCAAAAGAAGTTGAATATGCGACAACGGCGATGGTTGGAGCTGATCAAGGACTATGAGATTCAAATTCATTATCATCCGGGCAAGGCAAATGTGGTTGCCGATGCACTCAGCCGGAAGTCTCATATCCATAACCTAACCATCACGCCGATAGAAGAGGAAGAACCAAGTCTCTACTTGGTTCCATATGGGGCCCTACATAACCTAGCTCTCATACCCACAATAAGAGAGAAGGTCATGGAAGCTCAAAAGAGAGACAAGGGCATAGCTCATATCAAAAGGAGGTTGAAGAACGGGGAGATGAAATGTTTCCGGTTGAATGATGAAGATACCTTGTGGTTCAAGGACCGGATAGTCGTACCCCGTGATATGAGGCTGCGGGAAAAAATTTTGGATGAGGCTCACTTATCCAAATTTTCTATTCATCCTGGAAGCAATAAAATGTACCAAGACCTCCGGAAGAAGTTTTGGTGGACACGTATTAAACGTGAAGTTGCAAAATACGTTTCAGAATGTGACACGTGTCGAAGAGTTAAGGCCGACCATGTGAAGAAGTCGGGCCTGTTGCAACCGCTACAAATACCGGCATGGAAGTGGGAAGACTTGAGTATGGATTTCATCGTTGGGTTGCCGATAACCTCCCACCACCATGACTGGATTTGGATAATCGGTGATCGATTAACCAAATTGGCACGATTCATTCCGGTGCATACCAACTACAGCGCCAAGCAGTATGCGGAGTTGTATATAGCACGAATCTTATGCTTGCATGGAGTTCCCCGTACTATTGTCTCCGACAGAGGATCGTTGTTCGTATCCCGCTTCTGGGAACAGCTACACGCATCCTTGGGAACTAAACTGATTCGAAGCTCCACGTATCACCCTCAAACCGATGGGCAAACGGAGAGGGTGAATCAAATCCTTGAAGATATGATAAGGGCGTGTGCCATCCACCACGGTAAGAGCTGGGATGATCACTTACCGTTGGCGGAGTTCTCGTATAACAATGGTTATCAAACGAGCATAAAAATGGCACCTTATGAAGCTCTCTACGGCCGGAAGTGCCGCACACCCTTGAACTGGTGTGAATCCGGCGAGAGGGTAACTTACGGGATTGATCTCGTAAATGAAGCAGAAGAGCGGGTAAGGCTTATTCAAGCAAATCTGAAAGCCGCTCAGTCCAGACAAAAGAGCTATGCGGATAGGAGACGTCGTCCTCTGGATTTCCATGTTGGGAACCACGTATACCTCCGCGTATCTCCGATGAAGGGCATTCACCGATTTGGAGTGAAAGGAAAATTAGCTCCACGTTTTATCGGTCCCTTCATTATCATTGAAAGGTGTGGACCCGTGGCATACCGTTTGGAGCTACCGGCAGCCTTAGCTGGAGTTCATAACGTCTTCCACATATCTCAGTTGCGGAAGTGTTTAAAAGTTCCAATGGAGATTCTCACGGGAGACATAAAAAATTTGAAGCCGGACCTCACGTATGTTGAGCGACCAACCCGGATAATTGATGAAAAGACTCGCGAAACCAGGAATCGGACTCTACGATTTTTCAAGGTGCTATGGGAAAATCACATGTCCGACGAAGCAACATGGGAAAGCGAGGAGTATTTGCAACACAATCATTCGGAGTTGTTAGAGGCGTATGTTGAGTAACTGTCCTCTCCACGTTGTCCTTAATCATGAATCTCGGGACGAGATTCTTTTTAAGGGGGGAGGAATGTAAAAGTCCCAAAACTTGTAAATAGAAAACTTGAGCTATGAATAAAGTTGAGTTTGAATATACTTACAAAAACTTTTGTGTTCCTCATGAAAGTGTTGGCATGTGCAATAAAACTTTGAATTCAGTTTGAATTAAGAGGTGCACTTCAAAAAGAAGGAGGGCATGTTCAAAAGAGAAAATTCAAACTGTAGTTTGAAAAAGTGTATTTGCAATAGCCAACTCAAAGATCAGAGGACATATTTGAATTCCTCAGATCCAAATTATGAGGGAGACCAATTTGGAGGAAATTTGGAGGTGCTTGGATATGAATATCAAGAGGACTTATAAATTTCATCCAAATTTGAATTCAAATTTGAAACTGAGGCAAAACTGGTCAAATTGCCAAATGACTTTTGGATTTGAGTACCTCATAGCTGAATTTGCAAGGTGCCAAAATTTGGAGATATTTGTGAGAGTTTTGGGGGATAAGAAGAGGGGTGGACCCCACATGTCATAGGAATGAGTAGACTTAATCCCTAAGTATTTGCTCTCTGTTCCTCACTCCACCGAGGCCCTGCCTCCGGCCGACACCCAGCTGCTGCTCCACGCCCCAAAGCTCCACCTCCTGCTCCAATTCACGCCGGTCTGATCCTTACCCCGGGAGCCAACCGCAGCACGCCGCCCTCCTCATTCGATCGCGCACCCGCTGTTGTTTCTCACGTGCGAAACAGAAACTGAGCTCGCCTCCACTGCTCCCTGTCTCCCGGCCAGCCCAGCGCCTCTCCGGCGTGCTCAAGAGGCCACAGAGGTGCGCCAGGAGGTACTGATCCTCATCCTGTCGTTCCCCTGCTCTCCCCCGACGCCGGCTCGCCAGAATTCGAGTTTTGGCACCGGCGCACGTATAGAACAGACCGTGTTTAATTCATGAAATTCTCTCAAACCGATTGATCATACCTCCTACAATTCAAACCACAGCAACTAGATTCCCTAGCGCCCTCCCACGCCGAGAACCAAAGAAAACCGACCCTCCTATGCCCCGGGCGACGAGAAATCGTCGCTGGCAGCCAAAACTGCCACGGTCCACGGTTACGACTAGTTTGCAGCCATGTTCTGCACGATTTGATCTCCGTTCCATGTTCCTAGACCCATAGGGATGCTGTAGGACATCGTAGCTCGCCGGGAGATGCCTTGAACGCGCTGGAATGCGTCCATGTCGAGCTCCAAGCCGCCCCACCGGTGCCGACCTACCTACAGCCGTTTTCACGCGGGGAAACCTTGCCCGGCAGCTGCGCCACGTTCCCAGGAGCATGTAGGGCGAAACCGGAGCTCATTTAGTGGAGAAATGAGAGAGAACGAGCCATGCCAAGTTTTCTGCCGGTGTGCACCCGCGGGCTCTGGCGGGAATTTGAAGAAGCACCTGACCCGGCCCCACGTGTGACTGTGCTGTTTAAAATCAAACGGAGAGTTGTTCAAACTTGTAAAATGCATAACTTGGTGTAGGAAGATCCAAAAATAGTGAGATAAATTTTGTTGGATTCCTCTAAGGTAGTACTATCCAGGGGTATAGCCCAATATTTATGAAAATCCCTGATTTTGGCTCATTCATTCATATAAAGAAAAACTTGTAGGATTTTTTCCAGGAGCTCTGTTCATTGGAAAATCCCCAAATTTGGGAAGGAGATTCTTCCAAAAATACTTGAGCTCCAGTAAAATTTTCAGAAGCATTGGACCTCATTTGTTTGGCCAAATGTGGTGTTAATTCCTTATGTCTCTGAAAATTGAAAAATAAACAGAGTTCAATTTCAGGATTTTCCCCCCAAACTTTAGAACCTCATAACTTTTGCTAGGAAGCTCCAAATTTAGTGATTCAAATTGGGTTGGATTCAGGGTGAAAAGAACTATCCAAATATACAACCCAATTTGCATGAAAACCAATAGAAAATTCTGGAAAATTCTTTAAAGCGTTTCAGCAAAAGAATTTTAGAGGGAGTTTGGTTCATCCAAAATTCCCCAAATTTTGCCAGGATATTCTTTAGGATATTAGGAGACCCCTGTAAAAGTTTCAGCCCATTTGGAGTTGATTTAGTTAGGGTAATTCTAACTCCAAGTTTCTGTATTCCAATAAATACAAAAACATTTTCAGAGAATTTCCAAAACTCGGAAATTCGGTTCTGGGCATTCCATAGCTCCAAAAATCCTAGGAAAATTCATGCATACTCCCTTAGCTATGTATGAAATTATACTTTACTTTAATTTGCATAAAAGTGCAAATTTAATCAGAATTAATTCCTTTTTGGTTAAATGCTTAGGGAATTGTTCTGGGTGATCCACTTAGTGAAATATTCTGAATTTTGGTCCAGAGGACTTTCTTGTGACAAGGAACTCCCAAGAAAATTCCCAGCTCCATTGGAGCCCTGGATCATTAGTGTTCTGTTCAACCATTAGTTGATCCCCCACCCAAGTGATGAACTTCACTTCTCACTTGATGATAGTGCTCAAACACACACTTAAACCACCACCCCAGTGTCATTTTAAATTCTTGAACAGAGTTCCAGTTTTAAATTTAGCTTTAGCATTTGTTATCAAAAAGTTTTATAATTAAACATGTATGCATATTCATAACGTGTAGTGATTAAACGTGGAAAGTGAAGAAGGAGGAGGTGAACTTGGATCAAGGAACAAGAAGGGCAGGAGTGAACTTCAATACATCAGGAACTGACTTTCTCTCAACTGACTTTAGTCACCTGCAAAACCAAGGCAAGTCCCGGTTTGCATTTAAATTGTTTTCTAAAGTTTTTACTTTGTTCACTACTATGGGTCAAAGTTTGTCTGTGCATTAGGTCAAGGGTGTTTTATACTCCACTTGCATAACTAAACATGAACCCTGAGGTCAAGGGTAGCATTGTGTCATCGCTGTAGAATAAGGTCATGCTAAATAGACTAGGGCATCCGGTAGAAGACGAGTAGTTGGAATCTACTCGTGAGCTATAGTCCAGAATATCATAAGTATGGTTGGGATAGGAAGCAAACTAAACTTTATATTTCTAAAGATGAGACCGGGCAGAGGGGTTAGGCAGCGACAAGACGAGGTCTTGGTCGAGTAGCTCTGCCTGTGTCGGTTAATGACCGATGCGTGTGCCGCGTCCAGGAGCAAGTATTGAGTTGTGTACCGGATGCTTACTGATATATGGGATCCAGAAAATCGATGTACCAGGTTCACTGGATTGTAGAGACATACCACATCGTCTCGTTAGACCTATGAGCCCGAGACGGCGCGACCGGTTCTACAGTCTAGTGTCCTGAGAAAGGTTGCCACATACGACGTAATGAAGGACGCCAGAGTTGGGTCTTCAGAGGCGGGCGTATGTTCGAGTTATCCGGGTAGTGTTTGATTCGAATCACCGTCCCTCGCGGTTATTGAGTGCTGCTTGCTCCCATGTTGTGACGTAGTAATCAACTTGTGTGGAAACAGTTTGCAAGAAGTATAATTGATGTTATGATTACGTTAAGTTGCATGAAAACCATGTTTGAAGGAGAAATAGAGCAAACTAAAGTTATTTTTCCACCTTGGGACAAGTAACATTGGAATGAAGCGTTTCTTGTTTGTGTGGAGTTCCAATGTTGCTGGGCGCAAGATCACTACTATTATGGCTAAAAATGTGAAAGTTAAGGATGAACTCGTAGGCGAGTCTTTTCACAAATTACAGGATCAGGTCTTAAGTTACCCTCATGTAGAGTTGCATGATTTAGGAGAGACGGTTAAGTCTTGCTGAGCCCTTGTGCTCACTCTTGCTATATAAGTGGTTTTGCAGGTAAACTTCGACGCTATAATGAAGGTTGTCCGGTGAGACTCGGGAACTCCCGAGTCATGTGACACTTGGAGAACCTAGCCGCTGCCATGTCTTCGTGTTGCTAGCGAGAGGAGTCCGCGGGCTGGACCTCTTCTCGAGTGCCTCCTAGATATTCGACGTGAGCTGTTTATAGACTTCCGCTGTAGCTATTTTATGTAAAGTATTTACAAAGAACAGTTGTAAGCTTCCGCTTTGATTTATGTAATACAGTGTTCCTTATATGTGTGTTGTTGGGTGCCGCATAACACGGCACCACCCAATGTGATCACCGGGCGAGGCGGCACGACCCCGTGATCGGGACCGGGCCCCTCTCATTAATGTCCATTGGAAGGCTTTTCCCTTCGTTAGCAACTCCGTAATAGACTTTGCTATTTTAGAGAAGTCCTTGATGAACCTTCGGTAGTATCCAACCATTTCAAGAAAACTCCGAATATCCCTCACATTTTATGGTTAGTTCCACTTCAGAATATCTCCCACTTTTGCGGGATCAACCGATACTCCTTCCTCGGAGATGATGTGGTCTAGGAACGATATCTCCTTTAGCCAAAATTGATATTTGCTGAGCTTGGCATACAATTGATGCTCTCGCATCTTTTATAATGTCAATCTCAAATGTTCTTCATGTTCCTCCTCACTTTTCGAATACACCATGATGTCGTCAATGAAAACTACGACTAACTTGTCTAAGTACTCCATGAAAACTTTGTTCATGAGGTACATTAAGTATGCGAGTGCATTTGTTAACCCAAAAGACATCACGGTATATTCATATGAACCATACCGTGTCCGAAATGCAGTCTTGGGTATATCGGAGGGCTTAATTTTCAGATGGAAGTATCCTGACTGAAGATCAATCTTGGAGAACACTCGGGCTCCCTTCATCTGGTCGAACAGGTCCTCTATACGGGGCAGAGGGTACTTGTTCTTGATCGTCACCTCGTTGAGAGACCTATAATCCACGCACATCATTTGGGTTCCATCCTTCTTGTCCACGTAGAGCACGGGGGCTCCCCATGGTGACGAGCTTGGACATATAAAACCCTTCTCCAGCTGCTCCTGAATTTGTTTCTTGAGCTCCACGAGTTCGTTGACGGGCATCCTGATGCGGACATCGCTACCGTTGATACAACCACGACACCAGCCCATTCACCACTCTCAGCTAATCAAGGTCCAATGACACGCGCTCGTGCACGTCAACTAAATTATCAGGTGCTTGGGAATTGATCCATCTAGGAGGGATGGAGGGATTAATGCAATAAAGGCTGCTCCACCCGAGGAGAAATCTTGAGGCTGGGGCCATGTAATAAAGAGAGATTTAGACAAATAAGGAAAGGAATAAGGGAAATCTCGTCCAACTTTGCTGCTGGACAAAATTCCCTCTTTCTTCCCACATTTAAAGATAGATGTGCTATAATAAGGAAATAAATAGAGGAAACCATATCCTGCCTTGCTGCTGGATGGGTTTCCCTCTTTCTTTCCCTATTAAATGATAGTATATCACAGAAAAAGGAAGGGAATAATGGAGATCACGTCCTACCTTTGTTGCTGGACGAATTTCCCTCTTCCCTCCCCTATTTAAGTAGTCCAAGAGCTCCTTGACAGGGCGGGTTTTGTTTTCTGTAAGTTTAGCCATTGCTACTTCCTTGTAACGCAAGTGTCGACGAGACCTTCCGATTACTTGAATCAGAACCCCAACTTTTTCACACCCGTGAGTGTTTGCTTGTTATCTTGTTCTTGCTTGTTCTTCGATTGCTTGCAGGTTCAAGGCTGTTCTTGGCATGGCAAGTACAGCAACAACAGGAGCCGGTGTAACTATCGCTAAGACACAACATCCTTGTGGTTGTTGTAGTCGGGTAGCACAACGTCGACCTCCACCCAAATCGTAGTTACCAGGAGACGGTGTAACTGTCGCTCAAGGCGCCACACCATTCTGGTTGTGGTAGTCGGGCAGCCAACGTCGGCCTCCACCAAATTCGTTCATTACAACATCTCTCATCGAAAGATAGGGTGTCCCCCGTACCCGTTGGGTTCATCACATCCTATATGGTCTCTTTGCTATAGGTGCGGTTCCGGGTACTAGGTCAATGGAAAACTCGATATCCCGGTCAGGTGGCATACCGGAAAGTTCTTCTGGAAACACGTCCGAAAACTCTTGAACCACTAGAATGTTGTCTAGGGTTGCTTCTTCGACGTGGTTCAATGTTGCCTTCTCAGTTGCAGGTTGGGCTGACTCAAACTCGATACGGGTACCGTGCTCGTTGGTCAACTGCACGCTCCTTTCAGCACATTGGATTACTCCGTTGTGCTTACTTAGCCAATCTATTCCGAGTATTATGTCAAGCCCATGGGAATCCATGACAATGAGGTTGGCAAGGAAGTCTATCCCCCTTATATTAAGGTGTACTTTCGGACATACTATATTAGTCCTCATCTCTCCACCGGGAGAATTAACCAACATAGTATAGCTCAAGTGTGATATGGGTAGATTATACTTGGCAACATACTTGGATGATATGAAGGAATGTGATGCTCTAGAATCAAATAAGATGGTGGCTGGGTTGGAGTTGGCAAGGAACATACCAATCACGACGTCCTCAGCCTGTTGTGCTTCCTCAGCAGAGACATGGTTCACGTTGCCGCGAGCGTAGTTCTGCTGTCCACAGTTTCCTTGGTTGGCTCCTCCGTTCGGCCGTGGGTTCTGTTTGGGGACGTTGCCTTGCTGTCCAGGACCTCTCCTCGGGCACTAGCTCACGAAATGTCCCATCTCCCCGTATGCAAAGCATGCCCTGTTGCCCACGGCAGCAGGTACGTTGGGGCGGGGGTTTTGAACAGGAGCACCCACGTTAGGACGGGGCGCTGGAGGCAAAGACACACGAGGTGCTTGTGCAATGGGCCGTTGCTGTGGTGGCTGATTAGGGCGTTATGCAGGAGCGGTCGATCCATACTGCGGTGTAGCTGGGGGCATGTACCGAGGGCGTACGTTGCTCCCTTGTGGCTGGTATGGCACCTTCCTCTTGCCTTCTCGCTCGATCTCTCAGATCTTGCTTTCAACCACTATGGCTTTGTCAACCAGCTTCTAGAAGCTCGCATAGTCATTGTTGAGGAGCTGAACCTGAATCTCATTGTTCAACCCTCTCATGAACAGGTACTGCTTCCTCTAGTCTGAGTTGACATCTTCGGGGGCATACCAGGACAGTTCTGTGAACTTGTTGAGGTACTAATTCACACTTTTCTGTCCTTGGCGGAAACCTTCGAACTCCTGCCTTCTGAGCATCATTACACCAGCAGGGATGTAATGAGATCGGAAACTCTCCTTGAACTCAGTCCAAGTGATCGTCTCCGAGTCGACATGAGGGTTGCACAGGGCATTCCACCAGTCAGCGGCAGCTCCCATGAGTTAGTGCGACGCAAAGAGAATTTTCTCTGTCGTTGCACTGAACTATGACAAGCTTTTTCTCCATGGACTTCAACCAATCTTCGGCCTCCATGGGGTCATTAGCTTGAGCAAAATTGGGTGGTCGAGTCCTCATGAACTCTCCCAGCCTGTTATGAGCCGATGGTGGTGGCGGTGGTGCCGGAACAAGGTTGTTGTTTTTTTGGCCTGCAGTTGACCCAAAGTTTGGATCATGGTCTGCATAAGCTGATTTTGCATAAACAATCATCACAGAGGCTTACACAACTCCTATTCAAGGTTTATTCAATGGGAGTCCTATGTGGTTTAGGATGAATACGAATCTGTGACTTCACCCTATGTCAAGGTGGTTTGGGGTGATACCAATCTGTGATCCAACTATGGCTTCTCCAGGGATTGCATCCTATGTCAAGGTGGTTTCAATGCCAATCTATGCATCCTATGGTCAGCGTAGCTCCTAATACCAATCTGTTACTAGGGTTGCGTCCTACAGTCATCGTGGTTCAGCTACCAATTCTGTGATCATTCTAGACTTATGGCCTACAGTCAACCGTGGTAGCTTGATATCAATGTGTGGATTGTACCAATGTGTGACTAGGCATGGCAGCCCTAATATCAATCTGTGACCTATCTAGGCTGTGTGATCTACGATCAACCCATGGCAGGTTGATACCAATCTGTGTCTGATACCAATCTGTGTTTTCTATCTAAACGTGTAACCTACTGTCAACCCGTGGCTCTGATACAAATCTATAGATTATATCTAGGTGTGTAATCTACCCTCAACCGTGGCTCTGATACTAATCTGTGACGCCCTCGTTTCTGTGGAAAACCACAGAAGCGAGAACTGATGCATATGTGTGCCCAGGACGTTCATCACACATACACATATCATCCACAAACTGAATTCAGAATATATATTACCACGAATAACAGGGTTTATTACAATGTCTCATGAGTCTTAGACTCATGCTAACAGTGGAAGTCTTATCTAAGCAGCGGAAGTCTAAATCTAGCAGTGGAAGTCTTTATTCTAGTGCGGAACCAATCTAAGCAGCAGCAGCAGCTCCATCTCTACTCCATCCCCACAAGCAAGTTTGAGGATAGATTACACGCCTAATGCTCCACTTGGTCTTCATAGTAATCTTCTCTTGTTGCTGAGAATGAAATAATAATGCAAGTTTGAGTACAATGATGTACTCAGCAAGTGCGGGAAAATATGATATGTAGCTCACAACAAGGTAGGTATAAAAAGGCTCATTGCAGAAAGTAAAATTATTTCTCAAACCACGATAAAACAGCAACTTAACTTTAAGTGAATGTAACCCCAACATGTATTAAAATACCAACATACCTCCATTATATTTCATCACTTTCCATGTCTCAACCAGACATTAATCTTTCTCAACTTTGCTCACGAATACCTTCTCGTATTCACTACCATCTCACGAATACCATATCATATTCGCTACCATCTCGTCTCATAAACAATTTCCGTCTCACACCGAGACCAATCTCGTTGCCACGACTCAACAATAGTGCAACCAATCTTATCACCCGGACTCAACAGTCCCAAAAACCAAACCAAAACCAAACCATAATCAAAATCATAACCAAAACCATAACCAAAAATCATCTCAACTAATCATGGAAGTTGGCAAGGCGCTCGTGACCGTAAACTCGGCTATCATGATAGTTTTAGACTATGCAGAGTTTGCACCTCTTTACCCACAAGTTTGTGATTTCGTCACCCGTCGGCGACTGCAGAACCTCCATTATACCAGTACACAACCGTCGGTGTATGGCCAAGAGATCACAAAATAGCCTTTACAAATGGGTTACTAGATGTATGGACACACTAAGGTTTCACCGGCAGGCTAGAATCTCCAATTCTCCCACCCACGGGCCCCCTCTTGGGCCATGCAGTTCCCTGGGCAGTCCTCACTCGACTCCCATTCCCGCGCCTTCCACGGTCCATAACAATCTAGCAACTTACCTAATTACTCGGCTAGCCGCGCCCATACTTGGCCTTGTGGGGGCAGTGTTATCCTGGCATGTGCTCGCATGAACCGGTCCTTAGATATACGGCAAGTAAACCACCATCTCATTCTACGTCATTCAAAACCCAGGTTGCCTAGATCTCCCTCTGATCCATGTTCATTAACAACATCAGTTTGTCAATATTCTTATGAGTGCAGTTAGCTAAACGCATCTATCTCGCTTCCCATAACCCCATGGACTCAGCAAAGCATAAAAATAAAACCATACCCGACTCATTTACTTCCCTGGCGACAAGGGTGGTTTGACAAAACTAGTAAACTCCTATGAAAGGGTTTCCCATCAATTGACTCAGCACACACACCTTTTCACAAAAAAAACAGTTTTCCAATCATAGGATCAATATGGTCAAGGGCACTTGCCTTGTTCTTGCGGTTCCTGTTGCTCTTGGATCTCAAAACCTTGTTGTTGCAGCTCATCGTAGACAGCTCCCTGAGCTTGTCCTTCTATACACGATCACGCACATACAAGATTCATCGCAATCAATATCATGCACAAAATCTAATCAAGATGCGATGATGCATATGCATGCTAATCGTATAGTACAGTTTTTATTAGATCTGTTCATACGTATTCTTGCATGTTTGCATCAGTTTTACGATGAACAGAGGTGTAAAGATCAATTGTGGACGTGACAATGATCTTGACTTTAGATCAAACCGATCAACAAGTGATCTATACATGAAAAAGCTTCTGTTCGAAAGGAATCAAAGAACAGATGTAAACAAACATGATGATGTCGTAAGGTGGTATTGGAGACCTACCTTATGTTCTTCTGGGTCTCGGGGTCCATCTCCTAGCAAGACAGATCGTCGGGGCTCCTCCGGCGATCTTCGGCGACTGAACTCCGGCGAAGGAGTTTACTCGGTGAGCTGGGGCTAGGGCTCTAAGTTGTCGGCTCAGGAGGTGGAAAAGAAGTTCGTGGTTGCGGCCAAAGGTTTTCAGTTCTATTTATAACCGGGAAGAGAAGAGTCCTAATCTGATTGGACTTTGAATAAGAGTCACATTCAAACTGTTTTTGAATCTTAACAACTTATCTTTAGTTGATTTGGTGTGGTAACATTATGAAATTCGTGTCGGTTTCCTCAGTACCGTGGATTCCCACGCGTACAGAAGAAAAACCGCTTTAGAATCGCGTTTGTCGAAGTGTTCGGTCGACACTTCCCCCGGGCCTGCACTGGGCAGCCCGCGGAGGTTCTTTTTTCGGTGGGGCTAGGCCCTTGCGGAGAGCTTGCGTGGATGGACGAGTTAGTAAGAGCTTGACACTGTGAGTTTTACGTGGTTCAGGCCGCCGGAGCGTAAAACCCTACTCCACGGCGAGCTATGGAGCTCGCTGTATTGCTTGCTGCTCAGGGCCGGAGTCCTGAGCTTGGGGGTGAGTTACAGCTTGGGTGTGAATGGCTAGCGTATGAGTTGCGGAGGTGCGAACCCTTGCTATCGTCGCCTACCCGAGTCTTTTATAGTCCAAGACTCGGGTGGCTTACAAGGGGGCCCGGGACCCGACAGGTGGTCCCGGGGAGATTGTCTATCATCTACCGTATCTGCAGTTATGCCGGTAGTTGTCTCTGGCGAAGGCTTCTGAGTCTCCGTCTTGCAGCCCTGCCCATGCCGCATGCTTAGTCGTAGTGGTTGATGACGGCGCGGGCGGCATGGGATGTCTTGTTGCTGTGTTTATTGGCTGGCAGGTTCTGACACCGCGCGCCAGTCTGTGATGCGACTGGGCGCAACGGCACCTGACAGAGGCGTGCTCCGCGTCTCCGCGTCTTGGGAAGACGCGGGCCTTGAATACCTTGTACGGGCAAGGTATGGGGCGTCTTTACGCTCGCTGCCTATCGCTCGGGGGCAGGCAGCGCCGTTCTGCTGGCCACGTGGCGGGCCCGGAGCCCTCCTCAGAGGAGAGGAGGGCTCCGGCCCTGCGGGACACGTGGAGCCTTCGGACCTCTCCCGCGGAGGGGGAAGTTCGGCTTCTGTCGGCCACGTGGTGGGTCCGGACCTCCTCTCTGAGGAGAGGGAGGTCCGGCCCCGCCGGATACGTGGCACCTTCAGACCTCTCTCCCACGGAGGGGGAGGTCCGGCCTCTGTATGCCACGTGGCGGCCCGGAGCTCTCCTCTGAGGAGAGGGAGGTCCGGCCCCGGCGGACGCGTGGCGCCTTCGGAGCTCTCCCTGCGGAGAAGGGCGAGTTCCTCATGCATTTTCCCCTGTGCGCGGGGGTACCCCATATCGCAGGTACCGACAGTGGCCCCCGGGCCCATCTCGGGGGAGATAGCGAGCCCGAGGTGGGACCTCCGTCTCTTCTGATCCGCGCACTTTCTCTAAGTCCCGCATTGACCGCTGCCGGAGCACGAACGACCGCGGGATCGTGGGAGCGTGCGCCCACTTGATGGTTTCTTTTACTGCGGCGGTTCCCAAGACTGTCACTTCTGCACGTTGCGGCGCTTTCTTCGGGAACCGCCGAAGTGCCTTGCCGGCCTGCCTTCTTAGGAGACTGACCCCTTGACCCACCGCTTCAGTCGGGCGGCTTGGGTCCACCTGTCATCGGCGCTCGGCCTAGGAGCCGAAGCGGTTGCCGATGCGGCGTATTCGAAGAGTTCCGAATCGCCTGGAATTGCACCTGGGAAGGTTTTTAGAGGGGATCTTACCCGCATTGCGGCTTCCCTTCGCACCTCCCAGCGTTTCTTCTTGGACTCTTGTGCTTTTGCCCTCTTGCCCTTGAGTCCTGCCTCGCCATGGCCTCCCACCCGCCACCAGAGAAGAAGCGCGCTCGATCTCCTCCAGCGGCGGCGTTTGTGCCAAGTCGGGAATCTGGGGTGCCTGGCACTCCTTACGGTGGCGACTCAAAGAGGCCCCGGGCTGATGCGTTGAGGGGAGCTTCTGGGGCGTCCCCTGCTCCGCCAGTTCAAGCGATTGCGGAGTGACCGTCGGTGACGACAGCGGGCTCTGGGAGTCCTACCCCGGCTCGGAAGTCGGGGTTCAGAGCCCGCTGGAGTGTCTGCGCTTCCCGGCCATCCCCGACTAGCGGGGAGTCTGTGCCGTTGCACTCGGAACCCGGGACAACTGCCGCGGCCCCCAAGCCAGCGCGAGCTTCTCCTGTTCCGGTGTGCCCGTACTCCGCGGCGGCGTCATCTCTTCCTGCCGAGACGGCCGCCGCAGCCCCCAAGCCAGCACAGGTCGACCCTGCACCAGGCGGCCCGGCCTTTACTCCAGCGCCGCCTTCCCCGGCTCGCCCCTCTCCACAGGTCAAGAAGCCAGAAACTAAAGAGGGCCCGGCAGGTCCGGCTGCCAGAGCCCTGGCGCCAGCTTCTCCTGACCGGCGTCTCGTCTTGGTTGCTGGTGCTTCGACTCCTCTTGAGGACGAGGTGATGGAGGAGGTCGGGGGAACTGCCCCGGCCTCTGTTGCTCCATTGCCCCTGGCAGATGCCTTCGCGCTTGCCGAGACGAGCGTCCGGCAGGTCTTGGCTGCACTAGGTCACGAGCGGGAGGAGTATACAGTTGAACGGGATCGCCTCCTCACCTGGGGGAACCTTTTGCGGGAGCGGACCGCGAAGGTCAAGAGCGAGCTCGACTCCAGGCAGGAGTTGCTCAACTTCAGGGAAGTGCTCCTTAACCGGCTGAAGCGGGCTCTCAACTGTATGGACGCCGAATCACGGCGGATCAACAGGGAGGCCTTGGAGGCACACGCCCGGGCCGAGGAGAGCCTCTCTGCCGCTGAGGAGATACGGCAGCGGATGGAGCGTCGTAGACTCGCCGTTGAGGAACCGGAGCGTTCCTCGGCAGCCGAGGCGGAGAGGGTCACCGCGCAGCTGGCGGCGGCCGAGGATGACCTTCGAGCTCGGATCGAGGAGCTAGAGATTCTGAAGGCAGACCTCGACCTGAGGGAGGAACAGGTCTCCCGCGAACGCCGGGCGGTCTTGGAACGGGAGTTGGCCGCCGACTTCAAGACTTCTGAGTTGGAGCGGCTCGCCAAGACTCTCCACCTTCGGGAGAGCTCCCTGGCGGCCAAGGAGAAGGAATTCTCCGAGAGAAACCTAGAGGCCCTGCAGGCAGCCCGCCGTGAGGTGGAGGAGCTCTCGGCCTTGCGGTCCTCCGAGGCTCTTGCGGTCTCAAGCTTCGTTGATCGAGCGGGGTCCGCCCTGATCCCTCTCGGCTTCAGTCCGGTGAGGGCAGCGGCTCCTGCATTCAGGGTGGCGGAGGTGATCCCCACGCTGGAGTCGATCGGCGCCAAGCTGGACAGGCTAGACTCGGTGGTCGCCAGCGAGTTTGAGGCCGAGGGACACGGCCTAGCCTTAGAGGTCGCCTCACATGTGCTGGCATGCTTCAAGAGCCGCGACCCCTCTTTCTCGCTGGAACCAGCGAGAGAGGGCCCAGCCGCGGAGCGGGAGGAAGCTGCCAGGGCTGAAGTCGAGGGTGTGGCCGCCCTTGTAGCCGCAAGGTTCCGGCGGGAGCCGGGAGGTCCTTAGGACTTGTTTCTCCCTATTTATCGAGTCTGTAGTCCAGCTCATGGAGCCTCGCATAGTTTGACTCTTTTAGATATTTGTGTCTGTGATGCCTTTTCTCTCCTTCTTGGCTTTGCCTGACTGAGTTCTTAGCTCCGCAAGGTACTCAGAGGCCTTCTCCAATCTCGGAGCTCTGCACAGACACCTTCCCCGGGTCCTAACCATGTTAGGGGCCCCCGGGGGTCTCCGGATCTCGCCCTATGGGGAGCTCAAAATCTGCCTGCCACGTGGCGGGTTCGGAGCCCCTCCTTAGGAGGCGGGAGCTCTGGCCCTGCTGGACACGAAGGGCTTTCGGAGCCCTCCCACCGGGGGGGAGGTCCGGTTTCCGCCTGCCACGTTGCGAGTCCGGAGCCCCGCTCAGGGGAGGCGGGAGCTCCGGGCACGCTGGACACGTGGGGCCTTCGGGCCTCGCCCCTGCTGAAGGGGTGGGACCCGGTCCTTCCAGTCCTAGGCCGGAGTAGTTGATAGCTCCTTTCCCCCCGCTTCATGCAGTCCCCGTTGCCGTAACCTCGAGGTCCTGCACACAGGTAGAGGAAACGTAATTCTCCTGGGGGGGGGTCCTCCCCTCCCGTCTCCTAGTCTTATTCATCTTACGATCCTGATCCGTTATACGGGGCTTGGGCAATTCTGTGCTCGAGGCGCCGGAGCTCCGGCTCCCTCCGAGGTCCGGGTACGGTCGTCCGATCCCTAGTACCGGGCCGTGCGCTGGGGAAGCAGAGTGCACGTGCTTTGGGTTCATGACCAGGCAAAGCGGTTGTACTCCCCTGTACCTCCGGAGGGCAGGATGCGCACGCCTTGGGCTCATGGCCTGCTAAGCTGGATACGCACCCTGGACCCCCCATGCACAACGCATGCCTTTCCTGGAGGTGACCAACTGGCACCGCAACACCTGACTGGGGGAGGCCCGAGACACTCACTCGGCCATCGGCAGGTGCCTCAAGCGCGGCCGCCTTCGGTAGGATAGCGAATGCTGACTATGGGTGAGCGCGGGAGAGGGGGAGATAGATGCACGATGAACATACATAGATAGTGCAATCATAAAAATTAATGCATAATTTAAATGAGCGTATGAGAGAGAGCTAAGTAGAACAGGTTTCTGTGTTCATGCCCATAGGTGAAATTCTGGCTGTACATGGAGGCAATATTCCACCTCGTCTACAAGGGAAGCAAGACTCTACGCGCTTAGGGTCGGAACCAGGCTAAACTGGACGTAGTCCTGTACCGTCCCTTGAGACTTAGCTGCCCCAAGCTCTGTTCCTAGATTCTATGGGATTCATTACAGAAGGGAATGACCCTGTTCTACTGATGCTCGGGGAGCAGGACTTACAGTGTTGGTTCATGCCAAGGATTTTGGGGATCCCACACTCGGTTGAAAGGCATGTGTACCTGGGGCGGCAGCTTTCATGATTCGGAAGGGACCTTCCCTGCTGGGGGAGAGTTTATGGGTCCTTCTCGGGAAAGAGTGTGCCGCGACACCAGATTGCCCTTCTGCAGGTCCCTGACGCGTTTGGTTCTTTGGCGGTAGTGCTCAGAGCATCAGCCGAGACCGTGCGTTGTGGGATGTTACCTGCAGCCGATCTCGTCGACGAGGCTGTCATCTTCACGCTGGATCAGGTCCTGCGCGGCTTCTCCTGGGGGCCCCCGGGAAGTTCTCCCCTTCTGGCTAAGGCCTTCAAGGGGTAGGTGGACCCGGGCTCGTCTTGGATGACCTAAGGCATCTTCCCCTTCTGGCAAGGCCTTCAAGGGGTTGACAGACCTTGGGCGGCCCCCGGGAGATATGTCCGAGGCATGGAGGCGTGCTCTCGGGTGAGGCTGGCCCGACCTTGCACCATTGTGTTCGGTGCTTGGGCTGCTGCGACTACTTGGGGCTTTTCCAGGGTTGACGCCGCAGCAGAGCAGCCTCCTCTGACCCGGGATGGCAGCCACAGCCGGCTACCGCCCTGGCCCGTCACCATCGGAGCTGGAGTCCTCACCGTTATGCACTGTCTTTATGACACGCTGAGGCTCCTGAAGCCCCACCTGATGGACGGCGGTGACTGGGGCATCGACCTTCTGCTTGCCATCCCTCTGAGGGTAGGGCGGTGCCTCAGTTCTCTGCTGTCTTCCTTTGCGGAAGCGCTCTGCGAGCCTCTGGATATCCCAGCACTCGGGCAGCAGTATGGTTGCCGGCGCCATGCATGGGGCATAGCCCGCCCTGGTCACTATCTGGGGCCGGTGACTGCCGCTGCCTTTTGTCGGGGCATGGCCCCCGTGCTCCACTAGTCGTCGCTGCTGCGGCGACGGGAGCCATGAACGATGACCTCATCTTGCCACTCCCCCGGTTCTTGGCCTTCTTGCCACCCCCATAGGTAGCAGCGCCGGACCCGGGCTGTCCTCCTGACTCGGGGGTCGGCAGAGAGTGCCAGTTCCGCCCTTCAGCCGCTCTGGCGCATTTGTCCGCCAGGCTGAAGAGCTCAGAGACGTCGCGGACCTCTCGGGTCGTGAGCTTCTCAAGCATTTTCTCGTCCCGGACACCCTGTCGGAACGCCACCACCACAGAAGCACTTTGAATATGCGGGATGGTGTTGCGTACCTGGGAGAACCGCTGGATGAAAGAGCGCAGCGACTCCCCAGGTTGTTGCTTGACGGCGTGGAGGTCAAGCTCCGTGCCGGGACGGGTGTAGGAGCTGCCGAAGTTGGCGACGAACTGCCGGCATAGCTCTCCCCAGGAGATTATGGACCCCTGAGGGAGATTCATGAGCCAACACCGAGCTGGGCCAGTCAAGGCGACGGGGAAGTAGTTGGCCATGACAGCCTCATCCCCTCCTGCGGCAAGTATGGCGGTGGAGTAGATCTGGAGGAACTCCACCGGGTTGACGCTACCGTCGTACTTCTCGGCCAGGTGCGGCCGAAACTTGCGCGGCCACCTCGCGAAGCGAAGGTGGGGTGCAAGGGCCGCACATCCTGCTCCTGCTGCTGCAGGTATTGGCGCTGCGAACGCTTGGTTTGCACTTGGCACCGTGTACCCCGGCACGGGCAAGGCTGTACCATAGATCGGGGGCGCTGCTTGCGGCGCATATGGTTGTGGCATATGCTGTGCGGCGTACGCCTGGGGCAGAGCTCGCGTGGCGAAGATCTGCCCTTCAGGCTGGGTTGATGCCGACGTCATGCTGTCGCCAGTCTCTTGGATGCGACGCCTCTCTCGACGTCGCTCGAGGAACACTCGGGCATCTTGGCCCAAGTGGCATGCTCCAGCTCTGCCCTCAGGTCCGTCGTCGGAGGCCTGGTGGAGCTGGAGTCCGCCGTCTGCCCGTCAACCATGGGCGTGCGCGTCAGCGACACTGCCGGTTGAATGGAGCGTCGTCCCCGCCAAAGTCGAGGGTTTGCGGCGGCGACGACGAGACGGTCTACCTGCGAATCCACTGCTGGGTCGCTGCCTGAGGCGCGTCCCCAGCAGGCGGATTGTGCAGTAGCGCTCTTGCTGCGGCTAGCGCACCCCCACTGGGTACGCCTAGCGCTACTGAAGACCTGACGCTGGTTGGAGCCTGCATCGCCGGGGTTGGCGCTGCCAGAGCCGGTTGCTGGCTGCCAGCTTGTTTCGACACACTCCGTCCTGAGCGTGTCGACATGTACTCCCCCCTGGTCGCGGTTTGCCGCGGACGCAGGGGGTAGAGTTTGCCGCTGAAGGAAGCTTGGTCATCTTCATCGGCGGAAACTCGTTGTGCAAGGGGAAAAGCCCCCTACCTGGCGCGCCAAATGTCGAAGTGTTCGGTCGACACTTCCCCCGGGCCTGCACTGGGCAGCCCGCGGAGGTTCTTTTTTCGGTGGGGCTAGACCCTTGCGGAGAGCTTGCGCGGATGGACGAGTTAGTAAGAGCTTGACACTGTGAGTTTTACGTGGTTCAGGCCGCCGGAGCGTAAAACCCTACGTCCACGGCGAGCTATAGAGCTCGCTGTATTGCTTGCTGCTCAGGGCCGGAGTCCTGAGCTTGGGGATGAGTTACAGCTTGGGTGTGAATGGCTAGCGTATGAGTTGCGGAGGTGCGAACCCTTGCTATCGTCGCCTACCTGAGTCTTTTATAGTCCAAGACTCGGGTGGCTTACAAGGGGGCCCGGGACCCGACAGGTGGTCCCGGGGAGATTGTCTATCATCTACCGTATCTGCAGTTATGCCGGTAGTTGTCTCTGGCGAAGGCTTCTGAGTCTCCGTCTTGCAGCCCTGCCCATGCCGCATGCTTAGTCGTAGTGGTTGATGACGGCGCGGGCGGCATGGGATGTCTTGTCGCTGTGTTTATTGGCTGGCAGGTTCTGACACCGCGCGCCAGTCTGTGATGCGACTGGGCGCAACGGCACCTGACAGAGGCGTGCTCCGCGTCTCCGCGTGTTGGGAATACGCGGGCCTTGAATACCTTGTACGGGCAAGGTATGGGGCGTCTTTATGCCCGCTGCCTATCGCTCGGGGGCAGGCAGCGCCGTTCTGCTGGCCACGTGGCGGGCCCGGAGCCCTCCTCAGAGGAGAGGAGGGCTCCGGCCCTGCGGGACACGTGGAGCCTTCGGACCTCTCCCACGGAGGGGGAGGTTCGGCTTCTGTCGGCCACATGGCGGGTCCAGACCTCCTCTCTGAGGAGAGGGAGGTCCGGCCCCGCCGGATACGTGGCACCTTCGGACCTCTCTCCCGCGGAGGGGAAGGTCCGCCTCTGTATGCCACGTGGCGGGCCCGGAGCTCTCCTCTGAGGAGAGGGAGGTCCGGCCCCGCCGGACGCGTGGCGCCTTCGGAGCTCTCCCTGCGGAGAAGGGCGAGTTCCTCAGGCATTTTCCCCTGTGCGCGGGGGTACCCCATATCGCAGGTACCGACAGCGTCCTTACGCGGTGATGAGCTCCGGAAGCTCCATGTGTCCTGCGGAACCTGGGCTCCCTTTTCCGTAGAGACAAGCTCTGGTTGTGCCGCGTGTCAGGCGGGCGAGACCTCCCTCTTCCTCAGAGGCGAGCTCCGCGTGCGCCACACGTCCCGGAAGGCAGGACCTCCCGTTCTCTAGAGGCGAGCTCCGCGTGCGCCACGTGTCTGGTGGGTCGGGACCTACCCTCTCAACAGAGGCGAGCTCCGCGAACGCCACGTGTCAGTTCCGGACCTCCCCCTCTCTTTGGATGTAGCTCCGAGAATGCCACGTGTCAAGTAGCGCCGGACTTCCTTTCTCCTCAGAGACGAGCTCCGAGGTTGACACGTGTCCTTCAGCGTCGGACCTTCCAGAGATGAGCTCCGGAGGTGACACGTGTCCAGTAGTGTCGGAGCTCCCGGGGTGAGCTCCGGAGGTGACACGGGTCCAATAGGACCGGACCTCTCGTAGGTGAGCTCCGAGAGCGACACGCGTCCCGCGCGGCTGGTCCTCTCTTTTTCGCGGTGACAAGCTCCGCAGCCGACACGTGTCCTTCGGGACTGGCCTCGATCTTCTGCAGAGGCTAGCTCCATAGGCAACACGTGACCCACGGGGTCAGACCTCTCCCCCTTTGTAGGGATGAGCCCCGAGCTTGCCACGTAACCAGTTTAGCAGCGGACCTCTCCCCCTTTGGGGAGATGAGCTTCGAACACGCCATGTGGCCAGCGAGCCGCGGGAGTTGTCTTCGGCGCGCTATGTAAACTGGAATTTGCTCTTTTTGGCTAATTTTTTGATTCTTTCTCGGTTTCAACTTATATTAAAAGTGTTTTTCTACATGAAACATGAACATATGCAGAACCCGAAAATGAGGGTGTCACACTTCCGTTGCCAGATTTAGACTTCCGCTGCCAGCATGAGTCCAAGACTCATGAAACATTGTAATAAACCCTGTCGGTACTGTTGAAGTGTTCGGTCGACACTTCCCCCGGGCCTGCACTGGGCAGCCCGCGGAGGTTCTTTTTTCGGAGGGGCTAGTTCCTAGCGGAGAGCTTGCGCAGATGGACGAGTTAGTGAGAGCTTGACACGGAGAGTTTTACGTGGTTCAGGCCGCCGGAGCGTAAAACCCTACGTCCACGGCGAGCTATGGAGCTCGCTGTATTGCTTGCTGCTCAGGGCCGGGGGACCTGAGCTTGGGGGTGAGTTACAGCTTGAGAGTGTATGGCTAGCGTATGAGTTGCAAAATGCGAACCCTTGCTATCGACGCCTACCCGAGCCTTTTATAGTCCAAGACTCGGGCGGCTTACAAGGGGTGCCAGGACCCGACAGGTGGTCCCAAGAAGATTGTCTATTGTCTACCGTATCTGTAGTTACGCCGGTAGTTGCCTCTGGTCGAAGGCTTCTGAGTCTTCATCTTGCCGCCCTGCCCATGCCGCACGCTAGTCGTAGTGGTTGATGACGGCGCAGGCGGCATGGGATGTCTTGTCGCGGCGTTTATTACCTGGCAGGCTCTGACACTGCGCGCCAGTCTGTGATGCGACTGGGCGCAACGGCACCTGACAGGTGCGTGCTCCGCGTTTCCGCGTCTTGGGAAGACGCGGGCCTTGAATACCTTGTACGGGCAAGGTGCGGGGCGCCTTTACGCCCGCTGCCTACCGCTCGGGGGCAGGCAGCACCGTTCTTCTGGCCACGTGGTGGGTCCGGAGCTCTCCTCTGAGAAGAGGGAGGTCCGGCCCTGCTGGACGCGTGGCGCCTTCGGACCTCTCTCCCGCGGAGGGGGAGGTCCGGCTTCTGTGTGCCACATGGCGGGCCCGGAGCTCACCTCTGAGGAGAGGGAGGTCCGGCCCCGCTGGACGCGTGGCGCCTTCGGACCTCTCTCCCGCGGAGGGGGAGGTCCGGCTTCTGTATGCCACGTGGCGGGCCCGGAGCTCACCTCTGAGGAGAGGGAGGTCCGGCCCCGCTGGACGCGTGGCGTCTTCGGACCTCTCTCCCGCGGAGGGGGAGGTCCGGCTTCTGTATGCCACGTGGCGGGCCCGGAGCTCTCCTCTGAGGAGAGGGAGGTCCGGCCCCGCCGGACGCGTGGCGCCTTCGGAGCTCTCCCTGCGGAGAAGGGCGAGCACCTTAGGCATTTTACCCTGTGCGCAGGGGTACCCATATCTCAGGTACCGACAGTGGCCCCCGGGCCCATCTCGGAGGAGGTAGCGAGCCCGAGGTGGGACCTCTGTCGGTACCTGAGATATGAGGTACCCCCGCGCACAGGGTAAAATGCCTAAGGTGCTCGCCCTTCTCCGCAGGGAGAGCTCCGAAGGCGCCACGCGTCTGGCTGGGCCGGACCTCCCTCTCCTCAGAGGAGAGCTCCGGGCCCGACACGTGGCATACAGAAGCCGGACCTCCCCCTCCGCGGGAGAGAGGTCCGAAGGCGCCACGCGTCCAGCGGGGCCGGACCTCCCTCTCCTCAGAGATGAGCTCCGGGCCCGCCACGTGGCATGCAGAAGCCGGACCTCCCCCTCCGCGGGAGAGAGGTCCGAAGGCGCCACGCGTCCAGCGGGGCCGGACCTCCCTCTCCTCAGAGAAGAGCTCCGGACCCGCCACGTGGCTGGAAGAACGGTGCTGCCTGCCCCCGGGCGGTAGGCAGCGGGCGTAAAGGCGCTCCTCACCTTGCCCGTACAAGGAATTCAAGGCCCGCGTCTTCCCAAGACGCGGAAACGCGGAGCACGCGCCTGTCAGGCGCCGTTGCGTCCAGTCGCATCACAGACTGGCGCGCGGTGTCAGAACCTGACAGGTAATAAACGCCGTGACAAGACATCCCATGCCGCCTGCGCCGTCATCAACCACTACGACTGGCGCACGGCATGGGCAGGGTGGCAAAAGGAAGACTCAGAAGCCTTCGACCGGAGGCAACCACCGGCATAACTACAGATACGGTAGATAATAGACAATCTTCCCGGGACCACCTGTCGGGTCCCGGCTCCCCTTGTAAGCCGCCCGAGCCTTGGACTATAAAAGGCTCGGGTAGGCGTCGATAGCAAGGGTTCGCATTCTGCAACTCATACGCTAGCCATACACTCTCAAGCTGTAACTCACCCCCAAGCTCAGGCCCCCGGCCCTGAGCAGCAAGCAATACAGCGAGCTCCATAGCTCGCCGTGGACGTAGGGTTTTACGCTCCGGCGGCCTGAACCACGTAAAAGTTCCCGTGTCAAGCTCTCGCTAGCTCGTCCATCCGCGCAAGCTCTCCGCTAGGAACTAGCCCCTCCGAAAAAAGAACCTCCGCGGGCTGCCCAGTGCAGGCCCGGGGGAAGTGTCGATCGCACACTTCGACATTTGGCGCGCCAGGTAGGGGGCTTTTCCCCTAGCGCGACGAGTTTCCGCCAACGAAGATGACCAAGCTCCCTTCGGCGGCAAGCTCACCTCCCCCGCCTCCGCGGCAAGCCGCGGATAGGGGGGAATACAAGCCAACACACTCAGGACGGAGTGTGTCAGTACAAGCTGGGAGCCAGCAACCGGCTCTGGCAGCGCCGACCCCGGCAATGCAGGCTCCAACCAGCGTCATATCTCCAGTAGCGCCGGGCGTACCCGGAAGGGGCGCGCTAGCTGCAGCAAGAGCGCTACTGCACAATCCGCCCGCTGGAGACGCGCCTCAGGCAGCGACCCAGCGGTGGATTCTCGAGGTAGACCGTCTTGTCGTCGCTGCCGCAAGCCCACGACTCCGGTGGAGACGACACTCTAACCAGCCGGCCGTGTCGCTGATACGCACGCCGATGGCTGATGAACAGACGGCAGATTCCAGCTTTGCCAGCCCTCAATCGATGGATCTGAGGACAGAGCTGGAGCGGTGTCGCTCGGGTCAAGATGCCCGGGTATACCTCGAGCAACGCCGAGAAAGGCGTCGCTACCAAGGAGCTGATGACAGCATGACGTCGGCCTCGACCCAGCCTGAAGAGAAGACCTTCGCCATGCGACCTCTGCCCCAGGCCTGCGCTGTGCAGAATATGCCACAGTCATATGTACTGCAGATGGCGCCCCCGGCCTACGGTGCAGCTTTGCCCGTACCGGGGTACACTGTGCCTGGTGCGAACTCAGCGTTCGTGGCACCAGAACCTGCGGTGACGGAAGCAGGATGTGCAGCCCTCGCGCCCCATCTTCGCTTTGCAAAGTGGCCGCGCAAGTTTCGGCCACACCTGCCCGAGAAGTACGACGGCAGCGTCAACACGGCGGAGTTTCTCCAGATCTACTCCACCGCCGTACTTGCCGCAGGAGGGAATGAAGCCGTCATGGCCAATTACTTCCCTGTCGCCTTGACCGGTCCAGCCCGGTCTTGGCTCATGAACCTCCCCCAAGGTTCCGTCACCTCCTGGGGAGAGCTTTGCCAACAGTTCGTAGCCAACTTCGGCAGCTCCTACACCCGGCCTGGCACGGAGCTCGACCTCCACGCCGTCCAGCAGCAGCCTGGGGAGTCGCTGCGCTCTTTCATCCAGCGGTTCTCCCAGGTGCGGAACACCATCCCACACATTCAAAATGCTTCTGTGGTGGTGGCGTTCCGGCAAGGCGTCCGGGACAAGAAGATGCTCGAGAAGCTCGCGACCAGGGAGGTCCGCGATGTCTCAGAGCTCTTCAGCTTGGCGGACAAATGCGCCAGAGCTGCCGAAGGACGGAACTGGCACTCGCTGCCATCCTCCGAGTCAGGGGGACTGCCCGGATCCAGTCCTACTCCCTGTGGAAGCAGCAGGAAGGCCAAGGGCCGAGGCAGAAGCAAGATAGAGTCACCGACCGCAGTCCCAGTCGTCACTGCAGCGACGCTCGGTGGGGCTCGGGGGCCGCGCCCCGACAAGAAGCAGCGAAGATCACCAATCCCAGAAGGTGATAAAGACAGTATGTGCCCCGTGCACGGCAGCTGTCGCCACACTGCTGCCGAGTGCCGGGAGATCCGAAGGCTCGCAGAGCGTTTCCGCAAGGAGAAGCGGCAGCGGGCTGATGACCTGCCCTTCCGTCCAAAGGAAGGTGAGCAGAGGGTGGATGTTCCAGATAACATCGACCACCCAGAGGAGATCCGGGAGCCTCCGCGTGTCGTGAAGGCGGCACGCAATCACGAGGATTCCGACTCCAGCGGCGATGAGCGTCGGAAGAAGCTCTACGTCATATACGGCGGGTCCGCCGACCCCTCGTCCCGAAGCGCAGTCAAGACTCTGCGCCGAGGGGTAGCGTCGGTGGCGCCACTCCCAAGTGCTGCACCGCACCTAAAGTGGATGGGGACCCCCATCAGCTTTGATGCCACCGACTGCCCCAGGAACATGGCTGGGGCCGGCCAGCTGCCGCTCCTGGTGGCCCCTACCATCGCCAACGTGAGAATGTACCACGTTTTGGTGGATGGAGGGGCTGGGCTGAACCTCATCAGCCGTGCAGCTTTCCAGAAGCTGCAGATCCCGATGGCCAAGCTCACCCCGTCGAGTCCGTTCTCAGGGGTAGGGCCGGGACAGGTTATCCCCTATGGCAGCATTAGTCCCCCGGTGACCTTCGGGGCTCCGGACAGATATCGAACAGAGTACATCCGGTTCGACGTAGCGGAGATAGACCTCCCCTTCAACGCCATAATCGGCAGGCCAGCCCTGTACCGGTTCATGGCTGTAGCCCATTACGGCTACCTTGTCCTGAAGATGCCAACACCGACAGGTGTTCTCAGGATTCGTGGGGACCGCACTGCTGCAGTGTCGGCCCTGGAGAAGCTCCAAGCACTCGCGACAGCTGGGGCCTCAGCCCCCGGCAATACGGAATCGGACCAGCTCCGCCCGTGTGCACGTCACCGTGCTTCCACCACAGCACCCCGGGTGCAACCTCTCGACGAGGGTGGCATCCCCTTAAAGGTCGTCCAAGTCGGCGCCGAAGCTACCCAGACCACCCGGGTAGCCGGGGGCCTGGATAGTAAATAGGAAGGCGCGCTCGTCACCTTCCTCCGGCACAACGTCGACGTGTTTGCATGGCAGCCGTCACAGATGCCGGGGATCCCCAGGAAGGTGATCGAGCACCACTTGAAAGTCTTCCCCGACGCCCGGCCGGTTCAACAGAAGCCCCGCAAGCAGTCCATTGAGCGGCAGAACTTCATCCGTGAGGAAGTCAAGAAGCTGCTGGACGCTGGCTTCATACGGGAGGTCCACCACCCACGATGGTTGGCGAACCCCGCCGTTGTCCCGAAGGCCGGCGGGAAGCTCCGGATGTGCATCGACTACACCAGTCTCAATAAGGCATGTCCTAAAGATCCATTCCCTCTCCCTAGAATAGACCAAATAGTAGACTCAACGTCAGGCTGTGATATGCTGTGCTTCCTAGACGCCTATTTGGGTTTCCATCAGATCCCCATGTCTAGGGAGGACGAGGAGCACACCTCCTTCATCACAGTGGACGGCCTTTATTGCTATGTGTCTATGCCTTACGGCCTAAAGAATGCACTCCCCACCTTTGTGCGGGCAATGCACAAAACCTTTGGGGAGTTAATAAGAGACCTGGTTGAGGTGTATGTCGATGACATAGTTGTCAAGGTCAAGCAGGGTCCGTCCCTGCTAGATAACCTAGCCCTAGTCTTTGACAAGTTGCGCTCTACACGCACCAAGCTGAACCCAGATAAATGTGTGTTCGGCGTGTCCTCTGGGAAGCTCTTAGGGTTCCTGGTCTCGCACCGGGGGATTGAGGCCAACCCAGAGAAGATCAAGGCCATCGACTTGATGCGGCCCCCTGCCCGCGTCAAAGATGTCCAGAAACTCACAGGATGTCTAGCCGCGCTGAGTCAGTTTATACCGAGGCTAGCAGAGCGGGCACTCCCTTTCTTTAAGCTCCTGCGCAAGTTAGGCCCCTTTGCCTGGACTGACGAAGCGGAAGAGGCTTTCCAGGAGTTGAAGCAACTCCTGACGACCCTACCAGTCATGGTAGCCCCTGAGCCCGGAGAGCACCTGTTGCTCTACATCGCGGCGACAACTGAAGTAATGAGTATGGTCCTCGTCGCAGAGCGGCCGGACCCCTCATCTTCACAACCTGCTCCGGTAGCAGAAGACAGACGCCAGGAGGCCCCGCAGGACCAAGACGGTCTCCCAGGCCTCCAAGGCAACCTCCCGGAGGTCCAGGTCGGCCTCCCGGAGGTCCTGGGCAGTCTCCCGGACCTCGAAGATAAACCCAAGGGGGCCCCGCGGGACCCCCCGGGGGCCAAATGGGACCTCCCAGAGGTCCCCCAAGACCCCCCGGAGCTCCCGAACAATCAAGATAGCTTAAGGGCCTCCAGGTCCCAGCTCCCGGAGGCCCCCGTGGGTCCGCCCACCTCCAGAGGGCCAATGGACGAGGACCTCCCAGACCTGAGAAAGAGGGTTCGAACCGTACAGAGGCCTGTCTACTACGTCAGTGAAGTACTTCATGATGCCAAGACAAGGTACCTGGAAGTCCACAAGCTGCTGTATGCGGTGCTCGTTGCCTCCAGGAAGCTCCGCCATTACTTCCAGGCCCACCGGGTCTCGGTAGTCACCTCGTATCCACTGAAGACAATTCTTCACAGTCCCCATGCGATGGGCAACGTTGCTAAATGGGCGGCGGAGCTAGCGGAGTTTGAGCTGGACTTCCTCCCACGCCATGCAGTCAAGAGCCAAGCACTGGCTGACTTTGTGGCGGAGTGGACACCAACGGAGGCTGACCCAGGGGGCCATGGGGGCGGAGAACCGGAGCACCAAGCTCCGGTCTTCACCGAACCCCACTGGACACTCTTCTTCGACGGCTCCTCGCGAAAGCAGGGGGCCGGTGCCGGCGTACTGCTCCTCATGCCATCGGGGGAACAGTTTGGGTATATGGTGCGTCTCAATTTCAAGGCAACCAACAACATGGCGGAGTATGAAGCACTCATCTTTGGCCTGCAGACAGCCCTGTCTTTAGGCGCTCGCCAGTTGTTGGCACAGGGCGACTCCCAACTGGTCATCAAGCAAGTCAAGGGCGAATGCTCCTGCAATGACCCCCAGCTAGCTGCATATCTGCTTCACGTGCAGATGTTGGAGAAAGAATTCCTCGCCTTGGACCTGCACCACGTACCGCGCGCCGGTAATACCGCAGCCGACGACCTTTCAACGAAGGCTTCCACCGGAGCCCCTGCGCCTGAAGGAGTCTTTGAGAGGACGTTGCTGCGACCCACAGCCCGGCCCGCCGAGCCGGGCGAAGGGGGCTTGACCAGCACCTCGAAGCTGGCGGTCCAGGTGGCCCTACAACAGTGGGCGCCGCCAAGGATTGTAAGCGTCACTGGGGACTCCGTGCAACCCAGCGCTCAAGATCCAGAAGCTCAAGTCAGACCGGATGCATGGATCACGGAGATCCGGGACTACTTGAAGGACAATATCCTCCCTGATGAACATGCAACCGCTGAACGGATTGTGCGTATGGCTAAGAGGTACGCGCTGGTAGAGGGGGATCTCTACCGGCGTGGCGCCAACCACATCCTATTGCGGTGTATAACCCAGGGGGAAGGCTGCGACTTGCTCGCTGAGATCCATGGAGGCGAATGTGGAAGTCATTCTTCCTCACGCACGCTTGTCGGTAAAGCCTTCCGGCATGGCTTCTACTGGCCGACACCACTCCAGGATGCCGTCAAGCTGGTCGAGAGCTGCAAGGCGTGCCAGTTCCACGCCAAGCAGATCCATACACCGGCTCAGGCGGTACAGATGATCCCGCCCTCGTGGCCGTTTGCCGTGTGGGGGCTGGACATCCTGGGGCCATTCCCCAGAACTGTCGGGGGGTTCCGGTACCTCTATGTCGCCATCGACAAGTTCACCAAGTAGCCGGAAGCTACACCAGTTGTCACCATTAATAAACAATCAGCAGTAAAATTCATCAGATCCATTGTCTGCCGGTTCGGGGTCCCAAACAGGATCATCACTGACAATGGGACCCAGTTCACCAGCGCAGCATTTCAAGACTACTGCGAGGACCTTGGCATTCAGGTATGCTATGCCTCGGTTGCTCACCCGAAGAGCAATGGGCAAGTCGAGAGGGCCAATGCGGAGATTCTCCGGGGCCTCAAGACTCGTACCTTCGCCAGCCTGAAGAAACATGGTGCCAATTGGGTAGATGAACTTCCGAGCACGCTATGGGCTAACCGGACATCCCAGAGCCGGGCCACCGGGGAGACACCCTTCTTCATGGTGTACGGGGCCGAAGCTGTACTTCCTCCAGAAATCACCATGAAGTCTCACCGTGTCCGGGCTTACGACGAAGCCGCGCAGGACAACCTCCGGCGTGGAGAAATCGACCTCGTCGACGAGGTCCGATTACATGCGGCACTCTGTAACGCGCGGTACAGACAGGCGCTTCGGCGCTACCACCAGAGGTCTGTGCGTGCCCGGGAGCTGCAGGAAGGTGACCTGGTGTTGCGGCGCATACTTTCTCGCGAAGGGGCCCACAAACTCTCCCCTAGTTGGGAAGGCCCCTTCCGAGTCACGAAAGTATGCCGCCCCGGGTGTGTGCGCCTTTCCACCGAGGATGGGGACCTGCTCCCGAATCCTTGGAACATAGAACACCTCTGTAAGTTCTACCCCTAAGAGCAAAGATAGGTCAGTACTTTCTTTTCGTAATGAACCCCATAGAGTCCAGGAGCAGCGCTCGGAGCAGCTAAACCCCAGGGGACGGTCCAGGACTACGTTCAGCTTTGCCTGGTTCCGACTCCAAGCGCGTAGAGTCTTGCTTCCCCTCTTAATGGGGTGGGTCGTGGCCTCCATGTTTAGCCTGCCTTCCTCCTATTGAAGGTTGTGCGAAAAGAAGTCTGCCCTACTTTGCTCTTTCCTTGTACTCATTTGAATTGTGAATTGAGTTATTTTTTATCACCCTTGCAGTACATGGCTGCCGTGTGCTCAGCTCCCCCTCTCTACAAACCCCCAAGCATCAAGCGTATGGTTGGGGGCTGTAAGTCAAATAAGACTGTAAAACAAGGGAGGGGGAGCCCCCAAGGAGAATTACGTTTCCTCTACCTGTGTGCAGGACTTCCAGGTTGCGGCAACGGGGACTGCGTGAAGTAGGGGGAAAGGAGCTACCAACTACTTTGACCCAGGGCTAGAGGGGGCGGGACCCAGGGGTCCCACGAGTCCAGCAGGCCCGGAACTCTCCCCTTCCTTGAGAGGGGCTCCGGGCTCGCCACGTGGCAGACGGAAGCCGGACCTCCCCCCGCGGTGGAAGAGCTCCGAAAGCCCTGCGCGCTCAACATGGCCGGGGCTCCCGTCCCCGCAGTAAGAGCAATCATCAAGTGGGCGCACGCTCTCACGACCCCGCGGCCGTTCGTGCTCCGGCAGCGGTCATGTCGGGACTTAGAGAAAGTGCGCGGATCGGAAGAGACGGAGGTCCCACCTCGGGCTCGCTATCTCCCCCGAGATGGGCCCGGGGGCCACTGTCGGTACCTAAGATATGAGGTACCCCCGCGCACAGGGTAGAATGCCTAAGGTGCTCGCCCTTCTCTGCAGGGAGAGCTCCGAAGGCGCCACGCGTCTGGCGGGGCCGGAACTCCCTCTCCTCAGAGGAGAGCTCCGGGCCCGACACGTGGCATACAGAAGCCGGACCTCCCCCTCCGCGGGAGAGAGGTCCGAAGGCGCCACGCGTCCAGCGGGGCCGGACCTCCCTCTCCTCAGAGATGAGCTCCGGGCCCGCCACGTGGCATGCAGAAGCCGGACCTCCCCCTCCGCGGGAGAGAGGTCCGAAGGCGCCACGCGTCCAGCGGGGCCGGACCTCCCTCTCCTCAGAGAAGAGCTACGGACCCGCCACGTGGATGGAAGAACGGTGCTGCCTGCCCCCGGGCGGTAGGCAGCAGGCATAAAGGCGCCCCTCACCTTGCCCGTACAAGGAATTCAAGGCCCGCGTCTTCCCAAGACGCGGAAACGCGGAGCACGCGCCTGTCAGGTGCCGTTGCGTCCAGTCGCATCACAGACTGGCACGCGGTGTCAGAACCTGACAGGTAATAAACGCCGCGACAAGACATCCCATGCCGCCTGCGCCGTCATCAACCACTACGACTGGCGCACGGCATGGGCAGGGCGGCAAAAGGAAGACTCAGAAGCCTTCGACCGGAGGCAACCACCGGCATAACTACAGATACGGTAGATAATAGACAATCTTCCCGGGACCACCTGTCGGGTCCCGGCTCCCCTTGTAAGCTGCCCGAGCCTTGGACTATAAAAGGCTCGGGTAGGCGTCGATAGCAAGGGTTCGCATTCTGCAACTCATACGCTAGCCATACACTCTCAAGCTGTAACTCACCCCCAAGCTCAGGCCCCCGGCAAGCAATACAGCGAGCTCCATAGCTCACCGTGGACGTAGGGTTTTACGCTCCGGCGGCCTGAACCACGTAAAACTTCCCATGTCAAGCTCTCGCTAACTCGTCCATCCGCGCAAGATCTCCGCTAGGAACTAGCCCCTCCGAAAAAAGAACCTCCATGGGCTGCCCAGTGCAGGCCCGGGGGAAGTGTCGATCGCACACTTCGACAACCTCCGTCTCTTCCGATCCGCGCACTTTCTCTAAGTCCCGATTTGACCGCTGCTGGAGCACGAACGGCCGCGGGGTCGTGAGAGCGTGCGCTCACTTGATGATTGCTTTTACTGCGGCGGTTCCCAAGGCTGCCACTTCCGCACATTGCGGCGCTTTCTTCGGGAACCGCCGAAGTGCCTTGCCGGCTCGTCTTCTCAGGAGACTGACTCCTTGACCCCACCGCTTTAGTTAAGCGGCTTGGGCCCATCTTTCATTGGCACCCAGTCTCGGAGCCGGCGAGGTCGCCGATGCGATGTTTCCGGAGGTTTTCGAATTACCTCGAACCATCCCTGGAAAGTTTTTAAAAGGTGATCTCACCCGCATCGCGGCTTCCCTTCGCATTGCGCTCGTACTTCCCTTGAACTCTTGCGCCCCGGCTCTCCTGCCCTTGCGCCTTCTTTCGCTATGGCTTCCAACTTGCTTCCGACGCGCCTCGTTCGCTCCTCCGAGCTCGGGCCGGTGCGCAGGCTGCTGGGCTGGCGCTCGGAAGAGCAGAAGCATCGGCTTCGCCGAGGATCTCTCCCCCTGGTCCTGGAAAAGGGGGAGATAGTCTTCTTCACCGCTTATGCTCTGGCGGGGTTCGTTCCGCCAATTTCTTCCTTCTTCGTCACCCTGCTGGAGACATACGGTCTCCAGCTCCACCATCTCTCCCCCAACTCCCTCGCAATGGCGGCAGTTTTTGTCCACTTCTGCGAGATGTTCGTGGGGGTGCACGCCTCCGTGACGCTCTTCCGCCACTTCTTTGTGCTGCGTACGACCGGACGAGGCTCAAAGACTCAGATGGGGGCGTATTACTTCCAGCATCGCTGCAAAGACCCCAAGGTCTCCGGATACCTCCTGCCCTTCAGCGCATCAAGGTGGGAGAATTGGAGGGAGAGCTGGGTGGTAGTGCAGACCGACGAGCACGATCGCCTACAACTCCCAACCGCCAGCCCAACCACCGACCGCCGCTTCTGGGAGGAGATCCCTGAGCTGGAGCAGGAGTACACTCCGGTCTTGGAGCAGATCCGGTTCTTAGCCAACGAGGGGCTGACGTCTCTAATGGTGCTGATGGACTTTGTGTCACGCCGCATTGCTCCCTTGCAGCAACGCAACCGCCCAACGTGGTACTACACCGGTGAGCAGGACTGTACCAGGCTGGAGAGAGGTTCCGGCTCTGTCCCTTCCGACGAGGAGCTGGAGGAGATGGTGAGCAAGGTGAGTGGTGACTACATTCCCAGCGGCGTCCCCGTCCTTCCGCCTGCTGCCACCCCCCTCTTCTTGGAGCCACAGAGGAGGTCAGAGCTCCTGCGGAAGATGCCGAACCTTGATGATATCGGGATTGCCGTTTGTCAGGTCGGGGATGCCTTCCGGGGCATCACCATTCCAGGAACCGAGCACTCCGGATCAGGACATGAGGCATCCACTGCTGCCAAACCTTCCCCCATAGCCGACGGAACCCAAGCCGCCGATAAAGGGAAAGGAAAAGAGCCGGCCCCCGGGCATCTAGAGAAAAAACGCTCTCGGTCTCCTCCGAGGGTGCCGCCTGTGCCAAGCCAGGGTGCCGGAGCTACCTTGCTTCCATCTCCCGGAGGTGCTGGTCCATCGGGTGGCGACCCGAAGAGGTCCCGAGTGTCCCTCCCCGACGGGTCTCTCCCTAGACAGCAGCCGTCCGAATCAGCCCAAGTATCTCGCCATCCTCCCTCGAGCGGCGGGGCTCCCAGGACGGATGTTGGTGGGGCGACGCTGGCGAGCGCGCCGGAGGTCCAGGCGTCCCATTCCGCGACCGTTCCAGCCGCTGCTCCTGGCGGTTCAGCTACAGCCCAGAGGCCAGTGCTACAAGCTCGCTGGAGCGCTCATGCCGCCCAGTAAGTGTTATTCTTTCTGACTTATAGGAGCAGAGGTCCTGCCTCTTTCTGAGGGCTTCTTCTTCTTTGCAGGGACCGACCGGCTGCCACGGGCGGGCCTCCTATCCGGCCGCCTTCAACCAGCGGGGGCTCCGTGCCTCGGCACCTGGGGGCCGCGGCGACCCCCATAGCTCCCAAATCGACGGGGGCAGTGGCCTCAGTGGCCGCATCTGCTCCTACCCGCCCTCCTTCACCAGCCCAGAAGCCAGGTCTTGAGACCGGGAGGGCCGCTGTAGGTGTGCCTGCTGGCCCCCTGGCCTGCTTAGGACAGCGCCCCCCCCCCTAGCTGCCGAGGCGCCGGCGCTCCCGCCGGTCTTGGACTCGTCCGGGGGGTCCAGCAGCGCGACTCCTGCTCCCCCTGCTCCGGTGCCCGTGTGGGACGCCATGGAGCGTGCCCAGACCAGCACCCGGCAGCTCCAATCTGCCTTTGAGCAGGAGCGGAAGGCATTGGCCGGCGAGAGGGAACGCCTTCTCAGCTGGCAGCAGCGGGCCCGGGCGGACCTCGACTCAAGGCAGTCAAGGCTTGAGGCCATGAGTGCTCTGCTTGGCACCCAGAAGAAGGCCATTAGCCGCTTGGAGTTAGAGGCCCAGCGGGTTCGTGCCACCTACCGCGAGGCTCTGGCCAAAGCTGAAGCCAAAGCCAAGGAGTGTTCCACCGCCGCGGAGGAGTTGCAGCTGCAGGTAGCCCGTCGGGAGCATGCCGTTGCTGATCGGGAACGCGCTGCTGCGGACGAGGAGGAGAAGACCACCGCTCGGCTGAGGGCCAAGGTGGAGGAGCTAAGGGCTCGGACTGAGGAGTTGGAGCTCCGTGAGTCGGCTGTCTCCGCGAGGGAGGAGCAGTCTTCCAAGGAGCTTCAGGCGGCGATGGATCGCGAGCTAGCGGCCCGCCAAGAGGTAGAGAGGCTCCAGTCCCTGTGGACTGCCGAGGCCCAGGCGGTCTGGCACTTCATTGCTAAGGCGGGATCCGCCTTGGCTCCTCTTGGTTTTAGCCCTGTGCAGGTGGAGACCCCAGCACGGCCGGTGTCCGAAGCGGCCCCAGCCCTTGAGTCTCTCGGCGACGAGCTAGGTCGGCTTGAATCAGTGATCGCCAACGAGGTGGAAGCGGAAGGTCGGGGCCTTGCGAAGGAGGTTGCGATGCATGTTCTGTCGTGCTTCGTTAGCCGAGACCCTTCCTTTTCCCTGGGGCCGGTCCGTTTAGGACCCATCGCCGACCAGGAGGAAGCTGCCAGGGCCGAAGTCGAGGACTTAGCTGCCCTCGTGGCCTCTAGGTTTCATCGGGAGTCCGGGGACCCCTAGGCACCCGCCCTTGTGTCTACAAGGCCCTGTACTTCCTTTCTTTATTTTTGTTGAGTCTGTAGCCCAGCTCGTGGAGCCTTTGTATGGACAGACTCCTGTTTCTTTCTGTGTCTGCATGCCCTAGTCTCCTTCTTGGCCTTTCCCGACCGAGCCCTTAGCTCCGCAAGGGCTCGGAGGCCTTGACCAATCTCGAAGCTCTGCATGGACACCTTGTCCGTGTCCCCACTGTATACTAAGGGTTACGGAGATCTCCAGGACCCGCCTCACGAGATCGGAGGGGGGTCCGAGCCTGTTGGTCACGTGGCGGGTCCGGAGCTCCTGCCTGGGAGGAGGTCCGGGCCCGCAGGGCACGTGGAGGTCCCGGGCCTCTCCCTGCAGACCACGCGGCGATCCCGGAGCTCCCCTCGAAGAGGTGGGAGGCCCGGCCCTGCCGGACACGAGGGGCCTTCGGACCCCACCCCTGCGAGGGCTAGCCCTTTGATCTTACCTTAGGGTTTTTGGCCTACCGCGATCCCGTAGCGGCCCCCTGGTAGGTGCGTTCTATTGGGTGGATGCGCCTACCATACTCCTGCGGGGAGCTGAGGCTGAGAAATCCTGCACATAAGGAAAAAGTAATTCTCCTTGGGGGCTCCCCCCTCTATTCCTTAGTCATATCTGCAACAAATTCCGACTAAAGATGAAAATGAGAAGAGGGAATTGAACGCATAGTGAGCACGCGTTAGTAGGGTAATCATAGAAATTTAATAAGTAAATTAAATGAGTACCAAAGAAGAGCAACGTAGGGTGGGCTTCTTTTCATATAAATTTCCATACGGGGGAAGGAGGGCCGCATATGTAGGCCACGACCCACCTCAAGGGAAGCAAGACTCTACGCGCTTGGGGTCGGAACCAGGCGAAGCTGAACGTAGTCCTGGACCATCCCCTGAGGCTTAGTTGCTCCAAGCCCGGTTCACGGACTTTTATGGAAATTACTATGAAAAGAAGGGCCTGCCTGATTGTTGCTCTAGGGGTAGAACTTACAGCGGTGTTCCGTGTTCCGAAGTTTTGGGAGCGGGTCCCTGTCCTCGGTTCTGGGGAATGGTCCCAGGCCCGGGATGTCCAGCCCCAGTACGGCAAATGGCCATGCGGGCTGGATCATCCGTACCGTCCAAGCCGGTGTATGGATCTGCTTGGCATGGAACAGGCATGCCTAGCAGCTCTCGACCAGTTCGACGGCATCCTGGAGTGTTGCCGGCTAGTAGAAGCCATGCCGAAAGGCTTTACCGACAAGCGTGCGTGAGGAAGAATGACTCCCACATTCGCCTCCATGGATCTCAGCAAACAAGTCGCAGCCTTCCCCCTGGGTTATGCACCGCAATAGGATGTGGTTGGCGCCACGTCGGTAGAGATCCCCCTCTACCACCATGTGTCTCTTAGCCATACGCGCAATCCGTTCAGCGGATACACGTTCATCAGGGAGGATATTGTCTTTCAAGTAGTCCCGGACCTCCGTGATCCATGCATCGGGTCTGACTTGAGCATCTGGATCTTGAGCGCTGGGTTGCACGGAGTCCCCAGTGACGCTTATGATCCTTGGCGGCGCTCATGGCCGCCGGGACCGCCAGCTTCGAGGTGCTGGTCTAGCCCCCTTCGCCCGACTCGGCGGGCCGGGCTGTGGGTCGCGGCAACGTCCTCTCGAGGCCCCCTTCAGGCACAGTGGCTCCGGTGGCAGTGGGGGCCCTTGTTGAAAGGTCGTCAGCTGCGGCCTTGCTAGCGCGCGGTACGTGGTGCAGGTCCAAGGCGAGGGGGTTTGTCTCCGCCGTCTTGGTTGATAACCAGACTGGGGATTGCCCTGAGCCAACGACTAGCGAGAAGGATGAGCACTCCATACTCTGCTATGGTGTTGGCTGCCTTGGAATTGAGACGCGCCACATACCAAGACTGCTCCCCCGATGGCATGATGAACAGTATGCTAGCATCGGCCCCCTGCTTTCGCGGGGAGCCGTGGGTGAACATCATTTGATGAGTCCTGATGAAGGTCAGGGCTCAGGGTCCTGTTTCATCGTCTTCATGGCCCCCTGAGCGTGCGTCTACTTCAGCCACAAGTGAACTAATGCTCGGTTAATGTCTGTATGGCGGGAAAGGGAACCTAGATCAAACTTCAGTAGCTCCGCCGCCCATTCGGCGGCATTGCCCGTCGCATGGAGCTGTGAGGGATAGCTTTTAGCCTGGGGAGATCGCCGGGTGCCCGACACTCGGGGGTCCTCAGGCTGCTTTGGACCTCACGGGAAGCTCCGCTGTCGTCCTGGGGGCTCCGGGAGGTTGTGTCAGGGATCCGAGGTCTGGTCTTCTGGTGCTTGCTTCTTGGTAGCGGAACAGGTTACTGTGGTATGGGGTTAAAGCCATTGCGCGAAAACCAGAAATTCGCGGGACCCCTAGCTATGCCGAGTTGGCTTACGCCGGGATTAGTAGGTAGGGGGCGCCCTTCAACTACTTCAGACACAGGGGTCTGATGGGAGCCCTAGCAAGCATTTGGGAAGCGCAGCATACCATAGCCTGGTATCGAGTCTACTATTTGCTCTATCAGCCAAAGAGAAAATAGGTCTTTAGGACATGCCTTATTGAGACTGGTGTAGTGGATGCGCTTCCGGAGCTTCTCGCTGGCCCTCGGGATAATAACACGGTTTGCCAAGCGCCGGGAGCGGCGGACTCTCCGTCTCGCCGGACGGCTGGACGTCGGGAAAGACCTTTAAGTAATGCTCCATGACCTCCCTGGGGATCTCTGGCCTCGGTGATGGCTGTCATGCAGCACATCGACCTCATGTCGGAGGGAGGCAAGGAGCGCGCCTTCCTATATGCTACCCGGGCCCCCGGCTACCCGGGTGGTCTGGGTGGCATCGGCGCTGATTTGGATGAGCCTTGTGGGTACGTCGTCCTCATCAAGGGGTTGCACGTGGGGTGCGGCGGTAGAGGCACGGTGGCGTGCACTTGGGTGGAGCTGGTTTGGTCCTGTACTGCCGAGGGCTGGCGCTCTAGTTGCTGTAAGCGCCCGAAGCCTTTCCAAGGCTAATACTGCGGCAACACGGTCTCCACAACCTTGGGGACACCTGTTGGTGTAGGCATCTTCAAGACAAGGTAGCCGTAGTGGGCTATTGCCATGAATCGGTACAGGGCTGGCCTACCGATTGTGGCATTGAAGGGGAGGTCAGTCTCAGCCATGTCGACCAGAATGTACTTCGTCCGGTAGCTGTCCGGTGCCCCAAAGGTCACCGGGAGGCTGATGCGGCCGTAGGAAATGACCTGTCCCGGCCCTACCCCTGAGAACGGGCTTGATGGGGCGAGCTTGGCCATCGAGATCTGCAGCTTCTGGAAGGCTGCGTGACTGATGAGGTTCAGTCCAGCCCCACCATCCGCCAAAACGTGGTACATCTTCACGTTGGCGACGGTAAGGGCCACCACGAGCGGTAGTTGGCCGGCCCCAGCCATGTTCCTGGGGCAGTCGGTGTCATCAGAGCTGATGGGGGTTCCCATCCACCTGAGGTGCGGTACTGCACCTGGGAGGGGAGCCACCGACGCTACCGCTCGTCGCAAGGCCTTAGCCATGCTTCTGGTCAGGGGGGTCAGCAGACCCGCCGAAGATGTCACAGGGCATCTTCCAGTGCTCGTCGTCACTGGAGATGGAGCTTCCATGATTGCGCGCTGCCTTTGCGGCGCGCCGGAGCTCCTGGAAATCCACCTGGCGGTCGTCGTCGTCTCGGGCCTCGACCTTCTGGTTGCCCTCCCTTACTATAGGATGGGGCATCAGCTAGGGGCTGCTTCCCCTTCCGGAAGCGCCCCGCGAGCTTCTGGATTTCCCGGCCTCTGGAGGAATTCCGCCGGGTTGATGCTGCCGTCGTACTTCTCAGGCGAGAGTGACCGAAACTTGCGCGGCCATTTTGTGAAGCGAAGGCGGGGCGCGAGGGCCGCACACCCCGCTTCTGTTGCCGCAGGTTCTGATGCCACGAATGCTTGGTTCGCGCTGAGCATCGCATGCTCCGGCGGCCATACACAGGACATACGACTGTGGCATATTAGTAGCAGTGCTCTTCGCTGCAGCTAGCGCACCTTCACTAGGTACACCCAGCGCTACTGAAAACCTGACGCTGGTCGGAGCCGGCATTGCCGGGGTTGGCGCTGCCAGAGCCGGTTGCTGGCTCCCAGTGCAGGTATCGGCGCCGTGAACGCCTGGTCCTCCGCTGGCACAGTATGCCCCGGTATGGGCAAGGTCGCTCTATAGACCGGGGACGCCGTTTGCAGGGCATATGGTTGTGGCATATACTGCGCGACGTATCCCTGGGGCAGAGCCCGCGTAGCGAAGATCTGTTCTTCAGGCTGGGTCGAGGCCGACGTCAAGACGGTCTACCTCGCGAATCCACTGCTGGGTCGCCGCCTGAGGCGCGTCCCCAGCAGGCGGATTGTGCAGTAGCGCCCTTGCTGAGGCTAGCGCACCCCCACCGGGTACGCCCGGCGCTACTGAAGGCCTGATGCTGGATGGAGCCTGCATTGCCGGGGTCGGCGCTGCCAGAGCCGGTTGCTGGCTCCCAGCTTGCCTTGTCGCACTCCGTCCTGAGTGTGTCATCATGTACTCTCCCCTGTGGTCACGGTTCGCCGTGACCGCGGAGAGGGAGAGTTTGCCGCTGGAGGAAGCTTGGTCATCTTCGTCGGCGGAAACTCGCCGCGCTAGGGGAAAAGCCCCCTACCTGGCGCGCCAAATGTCGAAGTGTGCGATCGACACTTCCCCCGGGCCTGCACTGGGCAGCCCGCGGAGGTTCTTTTTTCGGAGGGGCTAGTTCCTAGCAGAGAGCTTGCGCGGATGGACGAGTTAGTGAGAGCTTGACACGGGAAGTTTTACGTGGTTCAGGCCGCCGGAGCATAAAACCCTACGTCCACGGCGAGCTATGGAGCTTGCTGTATTGCTTGCTGCTCAGGGCCGGGGGCCTGAGCTTGGGGGTGAGTTACAGCTTGAGAGTGTATGGCTAGCGTATGAGTTGCAGAATGCGAACCCTTGCTATCGACGCCTACCCGAGCCTTTTATAGTCCAAGGCTAGGGCGGCTTACAAGGGAAGCCAGGACCCGACAGGTGGTCCCGGGAAGATTGTCTATTATCTACCGTATCTGTAGTTACGCCGGTGGTTGCCTCTGGTCGAAGGCTTCTGAGTCTTCCTTTTGCCGCCCTGCCCATGCCGCGCACTAGTTATAGTGGTTGATGACGGCGCAGGCGGCATGGGATGTCTTGTCGTGGCGTTTATTACCTGGCAGGTTCTGACACCGCGTGCCAGTCTGTGATGCGACTGGACGCAACGGCACCTGACAGGCGCGTGCTCCGCGTTTCCGCGTCTTGGGAAGACGCGGGCCTTGAATACCTTGTACGGGTAAGGTGAGGAGCGCTTTTACGCCCGTTGCCTACCGCTCGGGGGCAGGCAGCACCGTTCTTCTAGCCACGTGGCGGGTCCGGAGCTCTTCTCTGAGGAGAGGGAGGTCCGGCCCCACTGTACGCGTGGCGCCTTCGGACCTCTCTCCCGCAGAGGGGGAGGTCCGCTTCTGCACGCCACGTGGCGGGCCCGGAGCTCACTTCTGAGGAGAGGGAGGTCCGGCCCCGCTGGACGCGTGGCGTCTTCGGACCTCTCTCCCGCGGAGGGGGAGGTCCGGCTTCTGTATGCCACGTGCCAGGCCCGGAGCTCTCCTCTGAGGAGAGGGAGGTCCGGCCCCGCCAGACGCGTGGCGCCTTCGGAGCTCTCCCTGCGGAGAAGGGCGAGCACCTTAGGCATTTTACCCTGTGCGCGGAGGTACCCCATATCTCAGGTACCGACAGAGCACCACTTGAAAGTCTTCCCCGACGCCCGGCCGGTTCAACAGAAGCCCCGCAAGCAGTCCATCAAGCGGCAGAACTTCATCCGTGAAGAAGTCAAGAAGCTGCTGGACGCTGGCTTCATACGGGAGGTCCACCACGATAGCAAGGGTTCGCATTCTGCAACTCATACGCTAGCCATACACTCTCAAGCTGTAACTCACCCCCAAGCTCAGGCCCCGGCCCTGAGCAGCAAGCAATACAGCGAGCTCCATAGCTCGCCGTGGACGTAGGGTTTTACGCTCCGGCGGCCTGAACCACGTAAAACCTCCCGTGTCAAGCTCTCACTAACTCGTCCATCCGCGCAAGCTCTCCGCTAGGAACTAGCCCCTCCGAAAAAAGAACCTCCGCGGGCTGCCCAGTGCAGGCCCGGGGGAAGTGTCGATCGCACACTTCGACAGGGTGAGTTACAGTTTGGGAGTGTATGGCTAGCGTATGAGTTGCAGAGTGCGAACCCTTGCTATCGTCGCCTACCCGAGCCTTTTATAGTCCAAGACTCGGGCAGCTTACAAGGGGGGTCAGGACCCGACAGGTGGTCCCGGGAAGATTGTCTATTATCTACCGTATCTGCAGTTATGCCGGTAGTTGCCTCTGGTCGAAGGCTTCTGAGTCTTCATCTTGCCGCCCTTCCATGTCGCATGCTAGTCGTAGTGGTTGATGACGGCGCAGGCGGCATGGGATGTCTTGTCGAGGTGTTTATTGGCTGGCAGGTTCTGACACCGCGCGCCAGTCTGTGATGCGACTGGGCGCAACGGCGCCTGACAGAAGCGTGCTCCGCGTCTCCGCGTCTTGGGAAGACGCGGGCCTTGAATACCTTGTACGGGCAAGGTATGGGGCGTCTTTACGCCTGCTGCCTATCGCTCGGGGGCAGGCAGCGCCGTTCTGCTGCCACATGGCAGGCCCGGAGCCCTTCTCAGAGGAGAGAAGGGCCCGTTCCGCGGGGCACGTGGAGCCTCCAGGCCTATCCCCGCGGAGGGGGAGGCTCGGCTCCTGTTGGCCATGTGGCGGGCCCGGAGCTCACCTCTGAGGAGAGGGAAGTCCGGCCCCGCTGGACGCGTGGCGCCTTCGGACCTCTCTCCCGCGGAGGGGGAGGTCCAGCTTCTGTATGCCACGTGGCGGGCCCGGAGCTCTCCTCTGAGGAGAGGGAGGTCCGGCCCCGCCGGACGCGTGGCGCCTTCGGAGCTCTCCCTGCGGAGAAGGGCGAGTTCCTTAGGCATTTTCCCCTGTGCGCGGGGGTACCCCATATCTCAGGTACCGACAGTGGCCCCCTGGCCCATCTCGGGGGAGATAGCGAGCCCAAGGTGGGACCTCCGTCTCTTCCGATCCGCGCACTTTCTCTAAGTCCCGAATTGACCGCTGCCGGAGCACGAACGGCCGCGGGATCGTGGGAGCGTGCGCTCACTTGATGGTTGCTTTTACTGCGGCGGTTCCCAAGACTGCCACTTCTGCACATTGCGGCGCTTTCTTCGGGAACCGCCGAAGTGCCTTGCCGGCTCATCTTCTCAGGAGACTGACTCCTTGACCCACCGCTTCAGTTGGGCGGCTTGGGTCCACCCGTCATCGGCACCCGGTCTAGGAGCCGAAGCGGTGTATTCAATGAGTTCCGAATCGCTTGGAATTGCACCCGGGAAGTTTTTAGAGGGGATCTTACCCACATTGCGGCTTCCCTTCGCACTTCTCTGCGTTTCTTCTCGGACTCTTGTGCTTTTGCTCTCTCGCCCTTGAGTTCTCCCTTGCCATGGCCTCCAACCCGCCACCAGAGAAGAAGCGCGCTCGATCTCCTCCAGCGATGGCGTCTGTGCCAAGTCGGGAATCTGAGGTGCCTGGCACTCCCTCCGGTGGCGACTCGAAGAGGCCCCGGGCTGACGCGTTGAGGGAAGCTTCTGGGGCGTCCTCTGTTCCGCCAGTTCAGGCGACTGCGGACCGGCCGTCAGTGACGGTAGCGGGCTCTAGGAGTCCTACCCCGGCTCGGAAGTCGGGGTTCAGAGCCCGCTGGAGTGTCCGCGCTTCGCGGTCATCCCCGACTTACGGGGAGTCTGTGCCGTTGCGCTCGGAGCCAGGGGCAACTGCCGCGGCCCCCAGGCCAGCGCGAACTTCTCCTGTTCCGGTGTGCCCGGACTCCGCGGCGGCACCGTCTCTTCCTGCCGAGACAGCCACCACGGACCCCAAGCCAGCGCAGGTCGACCCTGCACTAGGCGGCCCGGCCTTTACTCCAGCGCCGCCTTCCACGGCTCGTCCCTCTCCACAGGTCAAGGAGCCAGAAGCTGAAGAGAGCCCGGCAGGTCCGGCTGCCAGAGCCTCGGAGCCAGCTTCTCCTGATCGGCATCTCGTCTCGGTTGCTGGTGCATCGACTCCTCTTGAGGACAAGGTAATGGAGGAGGTCGGGGGGACTGCCCCAGCCTCTGTTGCTCCATTGCCCCTGGCGGATGCCTTCGCGCTTGCCGAGACGAGCGTTCGGCAGGTCTTGACTGCACTAGGTCGCGAGCGGGAGGAGTATACGGTTGAACGGGATCGCCTCCTCACCTGGGGGAACCTTTTGCGGGAGAGGACCGCGAAGGTTAAGAGCGAGCTCGACTCCAGGCGGGAGTTGCTCGACTTCAGGGAAGTGCTCCTCGACCGGATGAAGCGGGTTGTCGACCGCATGGACACCCAATCGCGGCGGATCAACAGGGAGGCCATGGAGGCACACACCCGGGCCGAGGAGAGCCTCTCTGCTGCTGTGGAGATACGGCAGCAGTTGGAGCGCCGTAAACTCGCCGTTGAGGAACGGGAGCGTTCCACGGCAGCTGAGGCGGAGAGGGTCGCCGCGCAGCTGGCGGCGGGCGAGGATGACCTTCGAGCTCAGATCGAGGAGCTGGAGATCCTGAGGGCAGACCTCGACTTGAGGGAGGAACAGGTCTCCCGTGATCGCCAGGCGGTCTTGGACCGGGAGTTGGCCGCCGACTTCAAGGCTGCTGAGTTGGAGCGGCTCGCCAAGACTCTCCATCTTCGGGAGAGCTCCCTGGCGGCCAAGGAGAAGGAATTCTCCGAGAGGAACCTTGAGGCTCTGCAGGCGGCCCGCCGTGAGGTGGAGGAGCTCTCGGCCTTGCGGTCCTCCGAGGCTCTTGCGGTCTCAAGCTTCGTGGATCGAGCGGGGTCCGCCCTGATCCCTCTTGGCTTCAGTCCGGTGAGGGCCGTGGCTCCTGCGCTGAAGGTGGCGGAGGTGATCCCTGCGCTGGAGTCGATCGGCGCCAAGCTGGACAGGCTAGACTCGGTGGTCGCCAGCGAGCTTGAGGCCGAGGGACGCGGCCTAGCCTTAGAGGTCGCCTCACATGTGCTGGCATGCTTCAAGAGCCGCGACCCCTCTTTCTCGCTAGAGCCAGCGAGAGAGGGCCCAGCCGCGGAGCGGGAGGAAGCTGCCAGGGCTGAAGTCGAGGATGTGGCCGCCCTTATAGCCGCAAGGTTCCGGCGGGAGCCGGGAGGTCCTTAGGACTTGTTTCTCCCTTTTTATCGAGTCTGTAGTCCAGCTCATGGAGCCTCGCTTAGTTCGACTCTTTTGGATATTTGTGTCTGTGATGCTTTTTCTGTCCTTCTTGGCTTTGCCTGACTGAGTCCTTAGCTCCGCAAGGTACTCAGAGGCCATCTCCAATCTCGGAGCTCTGCATAGACACCCTCCCCGGGTCCTAACCGTGTTAGGGACCCCCGGGGGTCTCCAGATCTCGCCCTATGGGGAGCTCCAAATCTGCCTGCCACGTGGCGGGTCCGGAGCCCCTCCTTAAGAGGCGGGAGCTCCAGCCATGCTGGACACGTAGGGCTTTCGGAGTCCTCCCACCAGGGGGGAGGTCCGGTTTCCGCCTGTCACGTGGCGAGCCCGGAGCCCTCCTCAGGGGAGGCGAGAGCTCCGGGCCCGCTGGACACGTGGGGCCCTCGGGTCCCGCCCCTGCTGAAGGGGCAGGACCCGGTCCTTCCAGTCCTAGGCCGGAGTAGTTGGTAGCTCCTTTCCCCCTGCTTCATGCAGTCCCTTTTGCCGTAACCTGGAGGTCCTGCACACAGGCAGAGGAAACGTAATTCTCCTCGGGGGGTCCTCCCCTCCCGTCTCCTAGTCTTATCCGTCTTACGATCCTGATCCGTTATACGGGGCTTGGGCAATTCTGTGCACGAGGCGCCGGAGCTCCGGCTCCCTCCGAGGTCCGGGTACGGCCGTCCGATCCCTAGTACCGGGCCATGCGCTGGGGAAGCAGAGTGCACGTGCTTTGGGTTCATGACCAGGCAAAGCGGTTGTACTCCCCTGTACCTCCGGAGGGCAGGATGCGCACGCTTTGGGCTCGTGGCCTGCTAAGCTGGATACGCACCCTGGACCCCCCATGCACAACGCAGGCCTTTCCTGGAGGTGACCAACTGGCACCGCAACACCTGACTGGGGGAGGCCCGAGAGACTCACTCGGCCATCGGCAGGTGCCTCAAGCGCAGCCGCCTTCGGTAGGATAGCGAATGCCGACTATGGATGAGCGCAGGAGAGGGGGAGCTAGATGTACGATGAACATACAAAGATAGTGCGGTCATAAAAATTAATGCATAATTTAAATGAGCGCATGAGAGAGAGCTAAGTAGGACAGGTTTCTGTATTCATGCCCATAGGTGGAATTCTGGCTGTACATGGAGGCAATATTCTGCCTCGTCTACAAGGGAAGCAAGACTCTACGCGCTTAGGGTCGGAACCAGGCTAAACTGGACGTAGTCATGTACCGTCCCTTGAGACTTAGCTGCCCCAAGCTCTGTTCCTAGATTCTATGGGATTCAATACAGAAGGGAATAACCCTGTTCTACTGATGCTCGGGAATTAGGACTTACAGTGTTGCTTCATGGCAATGGTTTTTTGGGAACGGACCCCACACTCGGTTGAAAGGCATGTGTACCTGGGGCGGCAGCTTTCATGATTCAGAAGGGACCTTCCCTGCTGGGGGAGAGCTTATGGGTCCTTTTTGGAATAGAGCGTGTGCCGCGTCACCAGGTTGCCCTCCTGCAGGTCCCCGATGCGTTCGGTTCTTTGGTGGTAGTGCTTAGAGCATCAGCCGAGACCGCGCGTTGTGGGGTGTTACCTGCAGCCGAGTCTCGTTGACGAGGCTGTCATCTTCGCGCTGGATCAGGTCCTGCGCGGCTTCTCCTGGGGGCCCCCGGGGAGTTCTCCCCTTCTGGCTAAGGCCTTCAAGGGGTAGGTAGACCCGGGCTCGTCTTGGATGACCCAAGGCGTCTTCCCCTTCTGGCAAGGCCTTCAAGGGGTTGACAGATCTTAGGCGGCCCCCGGGAGGTATGTCCGAAGCACGGAGGCGTGCCGCAGTTGGCTACCGCCCTGGCCCGTCACCGTCGGAGCTGGAGTCCTCGCCGTTATGCACTGTCTTTATGACGCGCTGAGGCTCCTGGAACCCCACCTGATGGGCAGCGGTGACTGGGGCATCGACCTTCTGTTTGCCATCCCTCTGAGGGTAGGGCGGTGCTTCAGCTCTCTGCTGTCTTCCTTTGCGGAAGCGCTCTGCGAGCCTCTGGATATCCCAGCACTCGGCAGCAGTATGGTTGCCGGCGCCATGCACGGGGCATAGCCCGCCCTGGTCACTGTCTGGGGCCGGTGACTGCCGCTGCCTTTTGTCAGGGCGTGGCCCCCGAGCTCCACTAGCTGTCGCTGCTGCGGCGACGGGAGCCGTGAACGATGACTTCATCTTGCCACTCCCCCGGTTCTTGGCCTTCTTGCCACCCCCATAGGCAGCAGCGCCGGACCCGGGTTGTCCACCTAGCTCAGAGGTCGGCAGAGAGTGTCAGTTCCGCCCTTCAGCTTCTCTGGCGCATTTGTCCGCCAGACTGAAGAGCTCAGAGACATCGCGGACCTCTCTGGTCGCGAGCTTCTCAAGCATTTTCTCGTCCCGGACACCCTGTCGGAACGCCACCACCACAGAAGCACTTTGGATATGTGGGATGGTGTTGCGTACCTGGGAGAACCGCTGCATGAAAGAGCGCAGCGACTCCCCAGGTTGTTGCTTGACGGCGTGGAGGTCAAGCTCCGTGCCGGGACGGGTGTAGGAGCTGCCGAAGTTGGCAACGAACTGCCGGCAGAGCTCTCCCCAGGAAGTTATGGACCCCTGAGGTAGATTCATGAGCCAAGACCGAGCTGGCCCGGTCAAGGCGACGGGGAAGTAGTTGGCCATGACAGCCTCGTCCCCTCCTGCGGCAAGTACGGCGGTGGAGTAGATCTGGAGGAACTCCGCCGGGTTGACGCTACCGTCGTACTTCTCAGGCAGGTGTGGGCGAAACTTGCGTGGCCACCTCGCGAAGCGAAGGTGTGGTGCAAGAGCTGCACATCCCGCTCCTGCTGCCGCAGGCATTGGCACTGCGAACGCTTGGTTCGCACCTGGCACCGCGTATCCCGGCATGGGCAAGGCTGCACCATAGACTGGGGGCGCTGCTTGCGGCGCATATGGTTGTGGCATATGCTGCGCGGCATATGCCTGAGGCAGGGCTCGCGTGGCGAAGACCTGACCTCCAGGTTGTGTCGAGGCCGACGATATGCTGTCGCCAGCCTCATGGTTGCGACGCCTTTCTCGACGTCGCTCGAGGTACACCCGGGCATCCTGGCCCAAGTGGCACCATTCCAGCTCCCTTCTCAGGTCCGTCGACGGGAGCCTGGAGGAGCTGGAATCCGCCGTTTGCCCATCAACCATGGGCGTGCGCGTCAGCGACACAGCCGGTTGTCCTGGGCGCCGTCCTCGCCAAAACCGAGGGTTCGCGGCGGCGACGACGAGGCGGTCCACCTCGCGGACCCATTGCTGGGTCGCTGAATGGGGCGCATCCCCCGCAGATGGGTTGCGCAGCAGTGCTCTTGCTGCAGCTAGCGCACCCCCATGGTGTACGCTCAGCGCTGCAGAAGATCTCACACTGGTCGGAGCCTGCATCGCCGGAGTCGGCGTTGCCGGAGTCGGCTGCTGGCTACCATCTTGTGCCGACACACTCCGTCCTGAGTGTGTCGACATGTACTCCCCACTGGTCACGGTTCGCCGTGAACGCGGAGGGGGAGAGTTTGCCGCTGAAGGAAGCTTGGTCATCTTCATCGGCGGAAACTCGTCGCGCTAGGAGAAAAGCCCCCTACCTGGCGCGCCAAATGTCGAAGTGTTCGGTCGACACTTCCCCCGGGCCTGCACTGGGCAGCCCGCGGAGGTTCTTTTTTCGGTGGGGCAAGTCCCCAGCGGAGAGCTTGCGCGGATGGACGAGTTAGTAAGAGCTTGACGCGGTGAGTTTTACGTGGTTCAGGCCGCCGGAGCGTAAAACCCTACGTCCACGGCGAGCTAAGGAGCTCGCTGTATTGCTTGCTGCTCAGTGCCGGAGTCCTGGGCTTGGGGGTGAGTTACAGTTTGGGAGTGTATGGCTAGCGTATGAGTTGCAGAGTGCGAACCCTTGCTATCGTCGCCTACCCGAGCCTTTTATAGTCCAAGACTCGGGCAACTTACAAGGGGGGTAGGACCCGACAGGTGGTCCCGGGAAGATTGTCTATTATCTACCGTATCTGCAGTTATGCCGGTAGTTGCCTCTGGTCGAAGGCTTCTGAGTCTTCATCTTGCCGCCCTGCCCATGCCGCATGCTAGTCGTAGTGGTTGATGACGGTGCAGGCGGCATGGGATGTCTTGTCGAGGTGTTTATTGGCTGGCAGGTTCTGACACCGCGCGCCAGTCTGTGATGCGACTGGGCGCAACGGCGCCTGACAGAAGCGTGCTCCGCGTGTCCGCGTCTTGGGAAGACGCGGGCCTTGAATACCTTGTATGGGCAAGGTATGGGGCGTCTTTATGCCCGCTGCCTATCGCTCGGGGGCAGGCAGCGCCGTTCTGCTGCCACGTGGCGGGCCCGGAGCCCTTCTCAGAGGAGAGAAGGGCCCGTTCCGCGGGGCACGTGGAGCCTCCGGACCTATCCCCGCGGAGGGGGAGGCTCGGCTCCTGTTGGCCACGTGGCGGGCCCGGAGCTCACCTCTGAGGAGTGGGAAGTCCGGCCCCGCTGGACCGTGGCGCCTTCGGACCTCTCTCCCGCGGAGGGGGAGGTCCGGCTTCTGTATGCCACGTGGCGGGCCCGGAGCTCTCCTCTGAGGAGAGGGAGGTCCGGCCCCGCCGGACGCGTGGCGCCTTCGGAGCTCTCCCTGCAGAGAAGGGCGAGTTCCTTAGGCATTTTCCCCTGTGCGCGGGGGTACCCCATATCTCAGGTACCGACACAGCGTAACTGCGGATACAGTAGATGGCAGACAATCCCCCCGGGACCACCATTCGGGTCCCGGGCCCACCTTGTAAGCCACCCGAGCCTTGGACTATAAAAGGCTCGGGTAGGCAACGTTAGCAAGGGTTCGACTCTTTGCACACTTACGCTCCAGCATCCGAGCACTTAGGTCATCCTCAAGCTCAAGACTCCGCTTCTGAGCAACAAGCAATACAACGAGCACCTCTGCTCACCGTGGACGTAGGGTATTACGCTCCGGCGGCCTGAACCACGTAAAAATCCCTGTGTCAAGCTTCTCCCTCCATCGTCCTTAATGCGTAAGTTCTCCGTGAGTGACTAGCCCCTCCGAAAAAGAACATCCGCGGGCTGCCCAGAGCAGGCCTGGGGGAAGTGTCGGCTACACACTTCGACAAACCCTGTTATTTGTGGTTATACATATATTCTAAAATTCAGTTTGTGGATGATATGTATATGTGTGATGGCCATCCTGGGCACACATATGCATCAGTTCTCGGGTCTGTGTTCTATAAAATTGAGGGCGTCACAGTTTATTTCTCAAAACACGATAAAAATAGCAACTTAGCTTTACGTGAATGTAATCCCAACATGTATTTAAATATTGACAATACCTCCATTATGATTCATCCCTTTTCCATGTCTCAACCAGTCATTAATATTTCTCAACTTTGCCCATGAATACCATCTCGTATTCACTACCATCTTGTCGGTACCCTCGATATGGGGTATCCCCGCGCACAGGGTAAAATGCCTAAGGATCTCGCCCTTCTCCGCAGGGAGAGCTCCGATGGCGCCACGTGTCCAGCAGGGCCAGACCTCCCTCTCCTCAGAGGAGAGCTCCGGGCCCACCACGTGGCATACAGAAGCTGGACCTCCCCTTCCGCGGGACAGAGGTCCGAAGGTGCCGTGTGTCCGGAGAGGCCAGACCTCCCTCTCCTCAGAGAGGAGCTCCGGGCTCGCCGCGTGGCCAACAGAAGCGGAATCTCCCCCTCCGCGGGGAGAGGTCCGAAGGCTCCACGTGTCCTTCAGGGCCGGACCCCCCTCTCTTCTGAGGAGGGCTCCGGGCCCGCCACGTGGCCAGCAGAACGGTGCTGCCTGCCCCCGAGCGATAGGCAGCAGGCGTAAAGACACCCCATACCTTGCCCGTACAAGGTATTCAAGGCCCGCGCATTCCCAAGACGCGGAGCACGCCTCTGTCAGGTGCCGTTGCGCCCAGTCGCATCACAGACTGGCGCGCAGTGTCAGAGGCTGCCAGCCAATAAACGCAGCGACAAGACATCCCATGCCGCCCCCGCCGTCATCATCCACTACGACTAGCATGCGGCATGGACAGAGCTACAAGACGAAGACTCAGAAGCCTTCGGCAGAGACAACTACTGGCATAACTGCAGATACGGTAGATATCAGTCAATCTTCCCGGGACCACCTGTCGGGTCCCGGCCCCCCTTGTAAGCTGCCCGAGCCTTGGACTATAAAAGGCTCGGGTAGGCGTCGATAGCAAGGGTTCGCACTTTGTAACTCATACGCTAGCCATGCACTCTCAAGCTGTAACTCACCCCCGAGCTCAGGCCTCCGGTCCTGAGCAGCAAGCAATACAGCGAGCTCCATAGCTCGCCGTGGACGTAGGGTTTTACGCTCCGGCGGCCTGAACCACGTAAAACTCGCCGTGTCAAGCTCTTACTAACTCGTCCATCTGCGCAAGCTCTCCGCTAGAGACTAGCCCCACCGAAAAAAGAACCTCTGCGGGCTGCCCAGTGCAGGCCCGGGGGAAGTGTCGACTGAACACTTCGACATTTGGCGTGCCAGGAAGGGGGCCTTTTCCCCTTGCGCGACAAGTTTCCGCCGACAAAGATGACCAAGCTTCCTTCAGCGGCAAACTCTCCCCCCCTGCGTCCGCGGCAAACCGTGACCAGAGGAGAGTACATGATGACTGTCGGTACCTGAGATATGGGGTACCCCCGCACACAGGGTAAAATGCCTAAGGTATTCGCCCTTCTCCGCAGGGAGAGCTCCGAAGGCGCCACGCGTCCGGCAGGGCCGGACCTCCCTCTCCTCAGAGGAGAGCTCCGGGCCCGCCACGTGGCATACAGAAGCCGGACCTCCCCCTCCGCGGGAGAGAGGTCCGAAGGCGCCACGCGTCCGGCGGGGCCGGACCTCCCTCTCCTCAGAGGAGAGCTCCGGGCCCGCCACGTGGCGTACAGAAGCTGGACCTCCCCCTCCGCGGGGAGAGGTCCGGAGGCTCCACGTGCCCCGCAGGCCGGAACCTTCTCTCCTCAGAGAAGGGCTCCGGACCCGCCACGTGGCCAGAAGAACGGTGCTGCCCGCCCCCGAGCGGTAGGCAGCGGGCGTAAAGGCGCCCCACACCTTGCCCGTACAAGGTATTCAAGGCCCGCGTCTTCCCAAGACGCGGAAACGCGGAGCACGCGTCTGTCAGGTGCCGTTGCGCCCAGTCGCATCACAGACTGGCGCGCGGTGTCAGAACCTGCCAGCTAATAAACGCCGCGACAAGACATCCCATGCCGCCTGCGCCGTCATCAACCACTACGACTAGCATGCGGCATGGGCAGGGCGGCAAGATGAAGACTCAGAAGCCTTTGACCAGAGGCAACTACCGGCGTAACTACAGATACGGTAGATAATAGACAATCTTCCTGGGACCACCTGTCGGGTCCCGGCTCCCCTTGTAAGCCACCCGAGTCTTGGACTATAAAAGGCTCGGGTAGGCGTCGATAGCAAGGGTTCGCATTTTGCAACTCATACGCTAGCCATACACTCTCAAGCTGTAACTCACCCCCAAGCTCAGGCCCCCGGCCCTGAGCAGCAAGCAATACAGCGAGCTCCATAGCTCGCCGTGGAGGTAGGGTTTTACGCTCCGGCGGCCTGAACCATGTAAAACTCGCCGTGTCAAGCTCTCACTAACTCGTCCATCTGCGCAAGCTCTCCGCTAGGAACTAGCCCCTCCGAAAAAAGAACCTCCGCGGGCTGCCCAGTGCAGGCCCGGGGGAAGTGTCGACCGAACACTTCGACAATGACACACTCAGGACGGAGTGTATCAGGGCAAGCTGGGAGACAGCAACCGGCTCTGGCAGCGCCGACCCCGGCAATGCAGGCTCCAACCAGCGTCAGGCCTTCAGTAGTGTCGGGCGTACCCGGTGGGGGTGCGCTAGCAGTAGCAAGGGCGCTATTGCACAGTCCGCCTGCTGGGGACGCACCTCAGGCAGCGACCCAGCAGTGGATTCGCGAGGTAGACCGTCTTGTCGTCGCCGCCGCAAACCATTGACTTCGGCGGGGACGACGCTCCGGCCAACCGGCTGTGTCGCTGACGCGCACGCCAACGGTTGACGGGCAGACGGCGGGTTCCAGCTCCACCAAACTTCCGTCGACGGACCTGAGGACAGAGCTGGAAAGGTGCCACTTGGGCCAAGATGCCCGAGTGTTCCTCGAGCGACGTCGAGAAAGGCGTCGCACTCAAGAGGCTGGCGACAACATGACGTCGGCCTCGACCCAGCCTCGAGGGCAGACCTTTGCTGCGCGAGCTCTGCCCCAGGCGTACGCCGCACAGCATAAGCCACAACCATGTGCTCTGCAAGCGGCGTCCCCGGCCTATGGCGCAACCTTGCCCATACCGGGGTACACTGTGCCAGGCGCAACCAAGCGTTCGCGGCACCAGTACCTGCACTGGGAGCCAGCAACCGGCTCTGGCAGCGCCGACCCCGGCAATGCAGGCTCCAACCAGCGTCAGGTCTTCAGTAGCGCTGGGCGTACCCGGCGGGGGTGCGCTAGCCGCAACAAGAGCGCTACTGCACAATCCGCCTGCTGGGGACGCGCCTCAGGCAACGACCCAGCAGTGGATTCGCGAGGTAGACCGTCTTGTCGTCGCCGCCGCAAACCCTTGACTTCGGCGGGGACGGCGCTCCGGCCAACCGGCTGTGTCGCTGACGCGCACGCCAACGGTTGACGGACAGACGGCGGATTCCAGCTCCACCAGGCTTCCGTCGACGGACCTGAGGACTGAGATGGAACGATGCCACCTGGGCCAAGACGCCCGAATGTTCCTCGAGCGACGACGAGAAAGGCGTCGCAGCCAAGAGGCCGGCGTCAGCATGACGACTGCCTCAACCCTGCCTGAGGCGCAGACTTTCGCCACGCGAACTCTGCCCCAGACATACGCCACGCAGCATATGCCACAGCCATATGTCCTGCAAACAGCGCCCCCGGTCTATGGCGCAGCCTTGCCCATACCGGGGTACACTGTGCCAGCGGCGAACCAAGCATTCGCGGCACCAACACCTGCAGCAACAGGGGCAGGATGTGCGGCCCTGGAGCCCGACCTCCGCTTCACGAGGTGGCCGCGCAAGTTTCGGCCGCACCTGCCCGAGAAGTACGACGGCAGCGTCAACCCGACGGGGTTCCTCCAGATCTACTCCACCGCCGTACTTGCCGCAGGAGGGGATGAGGCCGTCATGGCCAAGCTACTTCCCCGTCGCCTTGACCGGCCCAGCCCGGTCTTGGCTAATGAACCTCCCTCAGGGTTCCATAACTTCCTGGGGAGAGCTCTGCCGGCAGTTCATCGCCAACTTCGGCAGCTCCTACACCCGTCCCGGCACGGAGCTTGACCTCCAAGCCATCAAGCAACAACCTTGGGAGTCGCTGCGCTCCTTCATCCAGCGGTTCTCCCAGGTACGCAACACCATTCCGCATATTCAAAGTGCTTCTGTGGTGGCGGCACTTCGACAGTGTCCAGGACAAGAAGATGCTTGGGAGGCTTGCAACCAGAGAGGTCGGCGATGCCTCCGAGCCCTTCAGCCTGGCGGACAAGTGCGCCAGAGCAGCCGGAGGGCGGAGCTGGCACTCACTGCCAGCTTCCGAAGCCGGAAGACAGCCCGAAGACGGCGGAGTTCAAGCTGAGCTCCTGACCACGTCAGACAGCCAAGAGCCAAGCACTGGCTGGCTTCGTGGCTGAGTGGACGCCAACGAAGGCTGACCCAGGGGGCCGCAAAGACGGTGAACCAAAGTACCGAGCTCCGGTCTTCACCGGGCCTCACTGGACGCTCTTCTTCGACGGCTCCTCGCGAAAGCAGGGGGCCGGTGCCGGCGTACTGCTTCTCATGCCATCGGGGGAGCAGTCTGGGTACATGGTGCATCTCAATTCCAAGGCAACCAACAACTTGGCAGAGTATGAAGCACTCATCTTTGGCCTAAAAGACAGTCCTGTCTCTGGGCGCTCGCCAGTTGTTGGCGCAGGGCGACTCCCAGCTAGTTATCAAGCAAGTTAAGGGTGAATGCCCCTGCAATGACCCAAAGCTATCTGCTTATCTGCTTCACGTGCGGATGTTGGAGAAAGAATTCCTCGCCTTGGACCTGTTGTAACACCCCAAATTTTGATTCAAAACGCTAAACCATGTTCAGAGGGGAATTTAAAAATTTTTGGACGTGTTGCATGTTTTGCAAAAATTCAAATTCAAACTGGAATTCAAATTATACTCAAAACAGAAAAGAAATGGAAAAAGAAAAAGAGAAACGGGAAAAAAACCGGCCAGTGGGCCGAAACCCGCCAGCCGGCCCAGCTTCCCCGCGCCAGCCCGCCCCCGCGCGCCCGCGCTGTCTCTCACAGACAGGTGGGACCCGCATGTCATCCCTAACCCCGCGACCCCGGACTCTCTCCCGCGCGCGCGATCGCAACCGACCGGATTTCCGCGTCCCGCAGCCCGAATTCTGGTCCCAAACGACTCAAACTCGATCGCAACAGACCCACCGCCCTCCCCCGGCTATAAACACCCCAGCCCCGATCGGTTTTTCCCACACGATCGCCGATTTTCACTCCGGTGAGCACCGAGACTTCGCCGGTGAATTCTGGCCGATCTAAGCTCGGAAACTCTGATCTAACTCGCTGGTCTTGATCCACCGCCTCCGGGAAGCTTTGCAGGTGCAGAAAACTCGGAGACTTACGGTGTAAACACAGCGCCGACGAGCTTCGCCGTGGTTTTGCCTCGGACCTCGCCGCCGATCACTTTCCAGGACCCCCGAGCTCAAGAAAACCCCCGAGGTGAGATCCCTGACCTCCCCTCTACCGATCTATGCCATAAGATCACAGTTCTAGGCAGAATTCTCGAGGATCTGAAACTTTCCGGCGAGATCGCCGCTTCCCGCCGCCGTGCGCCGCCGGCAGCGCCGCCCGCTCTCGATCAGAGCGACGTGGCCGCTTGTGCGCCGTTTATTTTAAATCGCACGGTAGGGTTTAAAACCCCGCGTACCGGTTCGATGTTATAATCTCAGCCGTCGGTTTAAAATCGAACGGTCCACGTCAACCCCGCATTATAAAGACTGGAATTCTTACGTGCTACCCCCTGGGGTTCTCTGGAATTGAGAGCTAGTCCCGGAAACTTCAGATCTAGCCCCTGGAACTCCAGAAAATCATGTAAATTCATTTAAAAATCAGTTTTAGCCCCTGGACTTAATAAAAATTAGGAAAAACACCTCTGATAAGTGTAGCTAGACCCCTGGAAATCATGAAAATAATATTATAGACCCTGTAATGGGGTGAATTTATTATTTTAGCCCTGTTTAGTATTTGATTTAGAAAATTGAATATGTAACTAGTGTTTAAAAATTAAAAAGGGGGACAAACATAATTGTAAAAAAATTAATTAAAAACTTTCTCAGTACTTAGAAAACTTTGGAGTGAGATAAAAATATATTTTTGGGCTGAAATGAATCTGTTTCAACTATTATTCACATTTAATAGTATAGGGACACATTTTTGAGTAAAGAATAGTTATAGAAAAATAGGGAAAATAATTATGAAATAGTTTACATCAGAGGCCAAGGTTCAAATATGTTATTAAATTATTTAAGACCAGAATCTATACTGTTTAGATGATGTGTATTACTAATTTCATAATAAAATACACAATTATGCATAGGAATATAAATCTGAAAATATAGCAACTAATAAAAGATAAATGGAGTTTTTAAAATTCAAAGAGTTCAGTTTAGGGTTGATAGAAATTATGAAGGCACATATGGAGAAGAAAAATACTTTTCTTACATACTTAGTAGTTTAATATAAGGAATTTATTTAAAACTGAAACACACATATATATATATATATATATAGTATGTAAGTATAAATATGAAGGGGGGCCTTGGCGCAGCGGTAAAGCTGTTGCCTTGTGACCATGAGGTCACGGGTTCGAGTCCTGGAAACAGCCTCTTGCAGAAATGTAGGGAAAGGCTGCGTACAAAAGACCCAAATGGGTCGGACCCTTCCCCGGACCCTGCGCAAGCGGGAGCTACATGCACCGGGCTGCCCTTTTTTTATGTAAGTATAAATATGAACACCAAAGTAGGAATCATATACATATAAATAAAAGTGTGTGCAAGCCACAGATCAACACACAAAGTGACCACAACACATATAAGGGTGAATGAATTTCATAAATATGAATGTGTGGTTTGTATGAAGTAAGAAGTGTGAACTATGTCTTATGATTGTTGTTTTTCTTTTGCTATATGTGATGGTATGAAGTAGAACCTGTTCAAGAGCAGTTATTTCTTTCCAAGATCAGGACTACCCATTCCAAGAGCAGCAAGAAGGAGGCAAGTGTCCTTGACCACTTTGATCCTATGCTAGGATGTGTAGATAGAATTATTTGCATTGTCAAATGAAATATGAAACCCATGCTAGGAAGTTTCCCTAGAATTGCATTACCTTGTTTCCTTGTAGCTTGGGTTGGGATTTATTTTGTCATGTCATTTATTTACATGCATATGCTTAGCCATGCTTAGAATGGGATATTTGGGATATGAGATCATCAGTTTATTTTACCATACTCTTGAATGAGCTATTGTGAGTTATGTAGAGGTAGGGATCAAGGCAAGTTGAATGTTTTGGTTGTGTGCTGGGTGCACGAGACTTGGGTTTGTGTTTAGTACTTGCCTGGATCCTAAGGACCGGTTCATGGAGCATGTAACCCGGCTTTACAGTGCCAACCACATGCTGAGATGGGGCAGCTTGGCCAATTAATTAGGTGTATCCCCGGCGTAGTATGGGTGTGTTGGATGGTGCGGGGAGTAGGTGTCAGCTGGACTACCATATGAACCGCAAGGCTCAAGAGGGGGCCACTGCAGCGGGGTTGGAGCCTCTTGTATGCTGTTAGGGGTGAAACCTCAGTGGGCCCACGCTCGTCGGGAATCCCTTTGTAAAGGCTTCGTAGTGATCTCCTGGCTGCACACCTGGGAAGTGTGAATGTGGATCATAGCCACTGGCATAATGGAGGTTCTTTTAGTCCACCCGGCAACGGGGGATGAAATCACTACTTGTGGGTACAGTGGTACAAACTCTGCAGAGTCAAAACTGTCTTGACAGCCGTGCTCACGGTTAAGAGCGGCCTGGACTTATTCATGATTAGAGGAATGATGGTTTTGGAAGTTAAGCGGGGAGCTTAACATTGGAAATGATGTTATGGTTATTGGATTATGATGATGGGATGGGAGATTGGGACCATTTCACCTGTGTAGTAATGAAGGTGCTTAATAAGCTAAGGTGATAGGTATTAATTGCGTAGTGCTTTAACCATGAGTTCAACCTCTCCTTGTTCTAGCCATGCATGATATAATTTTCCCACACTTGCTGAGTACCATTGGTACTCAACCTTGCATATTTGTTGGTTTATATTGCTGCTCAGGTCAAGATAATGAGGTGGTGTATAATGACCAAGATTTTGGACCCGAGGAAGGATTTTAGGTTCATGAAGACCCCCGGGCAACGCCTGTGATGGAGCCCTAAAAGAATAAAATTCCGCTGCTAGTTTATTTACTTGTGATGAAGCATTAGTGTCCATTGAGATATTTGCGATGTAAGACTTATTTATATTCGACACCTGGCTTGTAATAAATGATGCTTCACTATTTGTCATCACATGTATGAGAAAATGATCCTGGCATACATGTGATATTCACTTGGTTGTTCTTCGGAAAAACCGGGTGTGACAGAGGTGGTATCAGAGTCAAGGTTGCCCGTAGGAACGTGGACCTAGGTAGAAATGGACGTATTTAAGGGCCCTATTTTCTTAAAAACTATTTTCCAAGGTGTGGGTTGAAGAGTGTTATTTAAGGAGTCATTTTCTTCATCTTATCCCAAATTTTCATTCAAAACGGGATTTTTGTTTAAAAAGTTTATCTAACCTAATTTTAAATCCTTTTTGGTTTTAGATGGTTCGCATGATTCGCACTGCTCGCAAGTCCACGGGAGGGAGAGTTCCCATAGTTGCCCTTGCCGAAAGAGAGGAGAGTCGCCCCGTGATGTACCTTTCCTACGGATTGGCAGTAGGAGACTTGTTGCGCCGTCTTTGGCGTATGCTCGAAGCCGCCGGCAATACGGGCAAGCTAATCATCCACTATAACTCCACCAGGACCATCCGTGAGAAGAGGGAAGAATGGAGTTCGGAGATGAGAATTATACACGAGAATCAGCTGCTTAAGATTCACCACTCTCCAGCTTGTCGAGCAACACAAGTTGACGCGGAGAAAGATGTCACCTGGGAGGCCATCACCTGCCAGAGTCACATCTATCGTCGCCACTTGGACAAAACTGAGTACATGTATGTCCTCCAACGTGAGAGTGGTACCACGGAGTACAAGTACCCACCGGTGCAGCAAGGGACTTCCCATGAGCACATGGACTTGTGCTTGGAGGATGCTGCTATGCTCAGCACTCGACTGCAGGAGTGTCAACAAGAGCTTCAGGATGTCCGAGACACCCTGAAGGAAACGGAGGCGTTGCTGCGAGCTTGCTTAAAGGCGAGAGAAAGAGGAGATGGGAATGAACTGTGTGTCACCGTGAATGATACATGGACTCCTGACTCCCCGGATCGCCGAGCAATCAGGCGTCGTCGCACTTCTCCACCAGCAGCCTCCCCACCCAAAGCAGAGTCAGAAGGAAGCCGAAATGAGGAGGAAGATCCCGAGGAGCCAGCTCAAGAGGACGAGTAGTGTAGAGTCTTTCCCTTAGCTAGCAAGAGGTCGAGTAATTGAGTCGTTACGTAGTTAATGGTGTGATAATGCTTGGTGTGTGACGTGAGTTGTGGAAGCCATGAGCAATTGTCCACAACCTCGTCTTCAGATTGTTTTGCTTTGGTATGTGAACCCACAGGAAATAATAGTGCATTTATTTGGTGTGAGATATAAACCCTCGTAAAAGTATAACAAAGCCTCAACACTTCAAAGTACAAACAAATGAAAGTAGTAAGATGATACTAAATGATTTCAAATTGACATTGGTTGATTCTGCCAGATGGCCGGAAGAGGAAAAGGACGTGCTGCCAACCCCGCCAACAACAACGATGAGGCATGCAACCCTCATCTTTCTGGAGGCCAGGACCGGGGTGGTCGCCGTGAAGAAGTTGATCCTCTCCACCAAATGCTGGAGAATCAAAATCAGCTTATCCAGAACTTGACTCAAGTGGTGGCCAACTTGCATCAAGTTCCACCTCCACAAGCTGCACCACGCCAACCAAGGTTGAGTGAGTTTCTAGGAACTCAAACTCCAAAGTTTGCAAGTGCTGCTGAACCTCTGGAGGCAGATGATTGGCTGAAGACCATTGAAAGTAAGATGAGGATTATACAATGCCAAGGGTATGAGAGGGTGCTGTTTGCCTCTCATCAATTGCATGGACCTGCTGCTGATTGGTGGACCGCCTACGTGGCCGCCCATCATGACCCTGAGAACATCACTTGGGAAGAGTTCAAGCGCAGCTTCCGCAACCATTACATCCCAAGAGGTGAACTCAAAAACAAGAGGAAGGAATTTTTGGGACTGCAGCAGGGAAACATGACTGTGAGGGAATACCTCACTAAATTTACTCAGCTATCCCGTTATGCTCCACGAGACATAGAGACTGATGAGCAGAAACAAGATTGTTTCGTGGAAGGACTTACCGCAGAGATGCAGTGTGCAATGTCCTCCAATGAGTATGAAAGCTTTCAAAAGATGGTGGACAGAGCATTTGTGGTGGAAAGGAAGCTAAAGGCCCTGGAAAATGAGAATAAGAGGAAGGCGGGGTGGTCACATCAGGCCTCAGGGAGCAACACCCACCCACGTATGATGCAGCAACCTACGGGGCAGACAAGCCGTGCTGCGGTACCCTATTCAGCACCAAGAGGGTACAACCCAAACTACAGGCCACCCGCGGCACCAGCACAGCCGTCACGTCAGTTTGTGCAGCAGCCTCGCCCCGCATATCCACCTCGACCAGCAGTGCAAGGACCCCCAAACCAACCCCAAGACAACAAGGGCCAAGCATCTAAGATTAGGGTGCAATGTTTCAGCTGTGGTGAAGTGGGGCACTACGCCCATAAATGCCCAAAGAAGAAGTCTGCGCCGCCACAACAGCAGAATATAGTGAGAGGACGGGTGAACCACGTCACTATGGAGGAAGCACAAGAGGCACCCGACGTGGTAGTTGGTAAGTTTCCTGCCAATTTACACCTTGCAACTCTGCTGTTTGATTCTGGTGCTACCCACTCGTTCATTGCTCAAGGGTTTGTTAAGAAACATGACCTAGCAACCACACAAATGAACCATATGCTAGCGGTAAACTCTCTAGGTGGAGAAATAAGGACAAGACAAGTGTGTCCCAAAGTGAGCCTAGACATTAATGGGGTAGTATTTATGGCTAACCTCATAGTGATAGATTCACAAGGGATAGATATTATTTTGGATATGGATTGGTTGACCAAACATAAAGGAATCATCCATTGTTAGACCAGAACGGTGGAACTAACTCACCCCAGTGGCACCCGAGTAAAGTTCATAACCATACACGAGCCTAGGAGGGACATTAAATTAAATCAAGTGGAGGTGAAAGTTGAGGAAATCAGGACTATCAGGGAATATCCAGATGTTTTTCCGGAGGAATTGCCAGGTATGCCTCCCGACCGTGACGTGGAATTCGCAATTGAGCTAGTACCGGGAACAACCCCGATATACAAGAGACCTTATCGAATGGACTCCAAGCAGCTAGAAGAGCTCAAGGATCATTTGAGAGAATTGACGGAGAAGGGGTATATTCGCCCTAGTTCCTCACCATGGGGAGCTCCGGTGATATTTGTGCCCAAGAAAGACGGAACCCAAAGGTTATGCGTGGATTACCGTGCCTTGAATGAGGTAACCATCAAGAACAAGTATCCATTACCCCGCATTGAAGACTTGTTTGATCAGTTGAGGGGAGCTTGTGTGTTCTCGAAAATTGATCTCAGGTCGGGATACCACCAACTCAAAATAAGGCAATCAGATATTCCCAAGACAGCTTTCGTATCTCGGTACGGACTGTATGAATACACTGTCATGCCTTTCGGGCTAACCAATGCCCCGGCATATTTCATGTACCTCATGAACAAGGTATTCATGGAATATCTGGACAAATTTGTGGTGGTTTTCATAGATGATATCCTCGTCTTCTCCAAAAATGAAGAAGAACATGAGAACCATCTAAGGTTGGTGTTGCAGAGGCTGAGAGAACACCAACTATATGCCAAGTTGAGCAAGTGTGAGTTTTGGCTGAAGAGAGTTCCCTTTTTAGGACATATAATCTCGGAGAGAAGAATCTCCGTAGATCCCGCCAAAATCGAGGACATCCAGAAGTGGAAGACCCCTGAAAATGTCGGGGAAGTTCGAAGCTTTTTGGGATTGGCGGGATACTATCGACGGTTTATTGAGGGATTCTCCAAGATCTCGAGACCTCTCACCAAACTGTTGGAGAAGGGAATCACATTCACCTGGACGCCACAGTGCGATACGAGCTTTCAGGAGCTAAAGAAGAGATTGACAACAGCCCCAGTGTTGGTTATGCCAGATATGCAGAAGAATTTCACAGTGTACTGCGATGCCTCTGGAAATGGGTTGGGATGTGTTCTCATGCAAGAAGGACATGTCGTGGCTTATGCATCCCGGCAGCTTCGGAAGCACAAGAAGAACTATCCTACACATGACCTTGAACTAGCCGCAGTGGTACACGCGTTGAAAATTTGGCGGCACTATTTGATGGGGAAGAGGACAGAGATATATACGGATCATAAGAGTTTGAAGTACATATTCACACAACCAGATCTCAACCTCAGACAAAGGAGATGGTTAGAGCTAATCAATGACTTTGATGTGGGCATCAACTATCATCCCGGGAAAGCAAACGTCGTGGCCGATGCTTTGAGTCGGAAAGTGCAGGTCAATAAGTTGAGCTTGAAGGACATGCCCGCAGAATTGAAGGACGAGGTTATAAGGCTCAATCTATGTCTAGTAAATAGTGGTGAAGCCATCGCCATGGAAGTGGACTCCACACTCGAGCAAGACATACGCGAGGGCCAAAAGAATGATGAGAAGATACAAGAGATCAGACAGCTCATTAAGGAAAATAAAGCTCCTGGTTTTAGAGAGGATGAACAAGGAACGGTGTGGCACGGGAAAAGGATCTGTGTGCCAGAAGTAAAGGAGATCCGTGAATTAATTTTGAAGGAGGCTCACGATTCTGACTATTCCATTCATCCTGGGAGTACGAAGATGTACCAGGACCTCAAGAGCAGGTATTGGTGGTATGGCATGAAGCGAGATGTCGCGGAACATGTTGCCCTATGTGACACATGTCAGTTGGTGAAAGCAGAACATCAACGACCCGCGGGATTATTGCAACCACTCAAAGTGCCTGAATGGAAATGGGAAGAAATCAGCATGGATTTTGTCGTAGGATTGCCTAGGACCCAATCCGGGTATGATTCAATATGGGTCATTATTGATAGGCTAACCAAGGTAGCTCATTTCATCCCTGTGAAAGAAAGCTACAGCGGAGCTAAATTGGCAGAATTGTACATGTCAAGGATTGTGTGTTACCATGGAGTGCCAAAGAAGATAGTGTCGGACCGAGGAACACAGTTCACCTCGAGGTTTTGGCAAAAGTTGCAAGAAACCATGGGAACCCATCTGAATTTCAGCTCTGCCTATCATCCCCAAACTGACGGGCAGACGGAAAGAACCAATCAGATCCTTGAAGATATGTTAAGGGCATGTGCACTCAAAAACAATAGGAGTTGGGACAAGAACTTACCGTATGCGGAGTTTTCCTATAACAACAGTTATCAAGCTAGTATGAAGATGTCACCGTTTGAAGCTTTGTATGGAAGGAAGTGCAGAACTCCCCTATTTTGGAACCAAACAGGAGAAAGCAAAGTGTTTGGTCCAGAAGTGCAACAAGAAGCCGAGGCGAAGGTGAGGGAGATTCGCAACAACTTGAGGATAGCACAAACACGCCAGAAGAGTTATGCTGATGTACGAAGAAGAGAACTCGTTTTCAACGTGGGAGACTATTTTTATCTCAAGGTGTCCCCTATCAGAGGGCTTCGTCGGTTCAAGGTGAAAGGGAAATTGTCACCTCGATACATCGGACCCTTTCAAGTTTTGGAAAGAAAAGGCGAAGTGGCGTACCAACTAGAATTACCGGTTCATCTATCGGACGTGCACGATGTATTTCATGTGTCACAACTCAAGAAATGCCCGAGGACGCCTGAGGAGGTGTTACCCATGAATGAAGTGGATGTAGCTGAAGATTTGTCTTATGCCGAGCAACCATGCAAGATTTTGGAGACGGTGGAACGCCTCACCAGAAACAAGAGAATCCGGATGTGCAAGGTGCAGTGGAAGCATCACTCAGAAGAGGAAGCTACCTGGGAACGGGAAGATGAGCTCAAGGCACAATTTCCGGAATTGTTTTCTTAGAAACACCAATCTCGAGGACGAGATTTCTTTTAAGGGGGGTAGAGCTGTAACACCCCAAATTTTGATTCAAAACTCTAAACCATGTTCAGAGGGGAATTTAAAAATTTTTGGACGTGTTGCATGTTTTGCAAAAATTCAAATTCAAACTGGAATTCAAATTATACTCAAAACAGAAAAGAAATGGAAAAAGAAAAAGAGAAACGGGAAAAAAACCGGCCAGTGGGCCGAAACCCGCCAGCCGGCCCAGCTTCCCCGCGCCAGCCCGCCCCCGCGCGCCCGCGCTGTCTCTCACAGACAGGTGGGACCCGCATGTCATCCCTAACCCCGCGACCCCGGACTCTCTCCCGCGCGCGCGATCGCAACCGACCGGATTTCCGCGTCCCGCAGCCCGAATTCTGGTCCCAAACGACTCAAACTCGATTGCAACAGACCCACCGCCCTCCCCCGGCTATAAACACCCCAGCCCCGATCGGTTTTTCCCACGCGATCGCCGATTTTCACTCCGGTGAGCACCGAGACTTCGCCGGTGAATTCTGGCCGATCTAAGCTCGGAAACTCTGATCTAACTCGCTGGTCTTGATCCACCGCCTCCGGGGAGCTTTGCAGGTGCAGAAAACTCGGAGACTTACGGTGTAAACACAGCGCCGACGAGCTTCGCCGTGGTTTTGCCTCGGACCTCGCCGCCGATCACTTTCCAGGACCCCCGAGCTCAAGAAAACCCCCGAGGTGAGATCCCTGACCTCCCCTCTACCGATCTATGCCATAAGATCACAGTTCTAGACAGAATTCTCGAGGATCCGAAACTTTCCGGCGAGATCGCCGCTTCCCGCCGCCGTGCGCCGCCGGCAGCGCCGCCCGCTCTCGATCAGAGCGACGTGACCGCTTGTGCGCCGTTTATTTTGAATCGCACGGTAGGGTTTAAAACCCCGCGTACCGGTTCGATGTTATAATCTCAGCCGTCGGTTTAAAATCGAACGGTCCACGTCAACCCCGCATTATAAAGACTGGAATTCTTACGTGCTACCCCCTGGGGTTCTCTGGAATTGAGAGCTAGCCCCGGAAACTTCAGATCTAGCCCCTGGAACTCCAGAAAATCATGTAAATTCATTTAAAAATCAGTTTTAGCCCCTGGACTTAATAAAAATTAGGAAAAACACCTCTGATAAGTGTAGCTAGACCCCTGGAAATCATGAAAATAATATTATAGACCCTGTAATGGGGTGAATTCATTATTTTAGCCCTGTTTAGTATTTGATTTAGAAAATTGAATATGTAACTAGTGTTTAAAAATTAAAAAGGGGGACAAACATAATTGTAAAAAAATTAATTAAAAACTTTCTCAGTACTTAGAAAACTTTGGAGTGAGATAAAAATATATTTTTGGGCTGAAATGAATCTGTTTCAACTATTATTCACATTTAATAGTATAGGGACACATTTTTAAGTAAAGAATAGTTATAGAAAAATAGGGAAAATAATTATGAAATAGTTTACATCAGAGGCCAAGGTTAAAATATGTTATTAAATTATTTAAGACCAGAATCTATACTGTTTAGATGATGTGTATTACTAATTTCATAATAAAATACATAATTATGCATAGGAATATAAATCTGAAAATATAGCAACTAATAAAAGATAAATGGAGTTTTTAAAATTCAAAGAGTTCAGTTTAGGGTTGATAGAAATTATGAAGGCACATATGGAGAAGAAAAATACTTTTCTTACATACTTAGTAGTTTAATATAAGGAATTTATTTAAAACTGAAACACATATATATATATATATATATATATATATATATATATATATATATATATATATATATATAGTATGTAAGTATAAATATGAACACCAAAGTAGGAATCATATACATATAAATAAAAGTGTGTGCAAGCCACAGATCAACACACAAAGTGACCACAACACATATAAGGGTGAATGAATTTCATAAATATGAATGTGTGGTTTGTATGAAGTAAGAAGTGTGAACTATGTCTTATGATTGTTGTTTTTCTTTTGCTATGTGTGATGGTATGAAGTAGAACCTGTTCAAGAGCAAGTTATTTCTTTCCAAGATCAGGACTACCCATTCCAAGAGCAGCAAGAAGGAGGCAAGTGTCCTTGACCACTTTGATCCTATGTTAGGATGTGTAGATAGAATTATTTGCATTGTCAAATAAAATATGAAACCCATGCTAGGAAGTTTCCCTAGAATTGCATTACCTTGTTTCCTTGTAGCTTGGGTTGGGATTTATTTTGTCATGTCATTTATTTACATGCATATGCTTAGCCATGCTTAGAATGGGATATTTGGGATATGAGATCATCAGTTTATTTTACCATACTCTTGAATGAGCTATTGTGAGTTATGTAGAGGTAGGGATCAAGGCAAGTTGGATGTTTTGGTTGTGTGCTGGGTGCACGAGACTTGGGTTTGTGTTTAGTACTTGCCTGGATCCTAAGGACCGGTTCATGGAGCATGTAACCCGGCTTTACAGTGCCAACCACATGCTGAGATGGGGCAGCTTGGCCAATTAATTAGGTGTATCCCCGGCGTAGTATGGGTGTGTTGGATGGTGCGGGGAGTAGGTGTCAGCTGGACTACCATATGAACCGCAAGGCTCAAGAGGGGGCCACTGCAGCGGGGTTGAAGCCTCTTGTATGCTGTTAGGGGTGAAACCTCAGTGGGCCCACGCTCGTCGGGAATCCCTTTGTAAAGGCTTCGTAGTGATCTCCTGGCTGCACACCTGGGAAGTGTGAATGTGGATCGTAGCCACTGGCATAATGGAGGTTCTTTTAGTCCACCCGGCAACGGGGGATGAAATCACTACTTGTGGGTACAGTGGTACAAACTCTGCAGAGTCAAAACTGTCTTGACAGCCGTGCTCACGGTTAAGAGCGGCCTGGACTTATTCATGATTAGAGGAATGATGGTTTTGGAAGTTAAGCGGGGAGCTTAACATTGGAAATGATGTTATGGTTATTGGATTATGATGATGGGATGGGAGATTGGGACCATTTCACCTGTGTAGTAATGAAGGTGCTTAATAAGCTAAGGTGATATGTATTAATTGCGTAGTGCTTTAACCATGAGTTCAACCTCTCCTTGTTCTAGCCATGCATGATATAATTTTCCCACACTTGCTGAGTACCATTGGTACTCAACCTTGCATATTTGTTGGTTTATATTGCTTCTCAGGTCAAGATAATGAGGTGGTGTATAATGACCAAGATTTTGGACCCGAGGAAGGATTTTAGGTTCATGAAGACCCCCGGGCAACGCCTGTGATGGAGCCCTAAAAGAATAAAATTCCTCTGCTAGTTTATTTACTTGTGATGAAGCATTAGTGTCCATTGAGACATTTGCGATGTAAGACTTATTTATATTCGACACCTGGCTTGTAATAAATGATGCTTCACTATTTGTCATCACATGTATGAGAAAATGATCCTGGCATACATGTGATATTCACTTGGTTGTTCTTCGGAAAAACCGGGTGTGACACCTGTGCCATGTACCGCGCGCTTGCACGGCCGCAGCTGACGACCTCTCAACGAAAGCCTCCATCGGAGCCCCTGCGCATGAAGGAGTCTTCGAGAGGACGTTGCTGCGGTCCACAGCCCGGCCCGCCGAGCCGGGCGAAGGGGGCTGAACCAGTGCCTCGAAGCTAGGCAGTCCCGGCGGCCCTGGATGCCGCCAAATGATCGTAAGAGTCACTGGGGACTCCGTGCAACTCAGCGCTCAAGATCCAGAAGCTCAAGTAGTCCCGATGCATGGACCACGGAGGTCCGGGACTCCTTGAAGGACATCCTTCCTGATGAACGTGCATCCGCTGAACGGGTGGTGCGGATGGCTAAGTGCTACGCGCTGGTATCTTTACTGGCGTGGCGCCACGACATCCTATTGCGGTGCATAACCCAGGAGGAAGGCTGCGATTAGCTCGCAGTAGTCCAAGGAGGCGAGTGCTGGGAACGCTTATCGTCCCGCACGTTGGTCGGTTAAGCCACCCGGCATGGCTCCTACTGACCGAGAGCCACCTGGACGCCGTCAAACCGGTTAGGGATGCAATGCATGCCAGGTCCACGCCAAGCAGACCCGCACAACCGGTGCAGACGCGCACCCAGAGCCGTCGGGGGATACCGGCTCCTCCATGTCGAGGGCCAGCCGGACTTCCCAGGGCCGGGTCACGGGAACTACCCTTCCACATGGTATGCGGGGCCGAAGCCATGCTTCCCCCTGATATAGCCATGGGGGTCCCCCCATGTCCGGCGTACGACGAAGCCACGCATGACCCGCTCTGCGTGAAGACAGGCGCTCCGACGCTACCCAGTAAGTTCACCATGCTTACTTAGGTGTTTATTTAAATTACGCATTAATTTATATGAACACCTCCCCACGCTCTAGACAGTGTGCGTCCATTGTACACTCGGCTCCTCTTTCCGGCTCTCATGCATAGTCGATATTTGCCGTCCTGCCGAAGGCGGTAGTGCTTGGGGTACCTGCCAGAGGCCCGGTGGCCTTTTGGATCTCCCCCTATAAGGGTACTGCACCGCCAGTTGGTCTCCTCCGAGAAAAGACCTACGCTAGAACGGGGGTCAGGAGCCTTGCTTTACCCGGTCTTGCACCCAAAGCATGCGCACTCTGCCTCCCGGCGCTACGGTCTGAGTACCAGGGGACCGGGCGGTTACACCCTGACTGGGGCTGGGGCCAGACCTCCGGGACCAAGTGCACTGGATTACCCAAGCCCCGTATTCCGGCCTGGGACAGTAAGCCAAATGAGACTAAGGGATAGGAAAGGGGGGACCACTGAGCAGTTCCGGACCTCCGCCCCCACAGCTGGGCCGAGCTCCGAGGCCAGCCCTCGCCCTCCTTTCAGAGGCGAGCGCTGATGCCGGACCTCACGCCCTTCGCTGGCCTGAGCTCCGATGACTTCCGGACTCCGCCTCCACAGCCAGGCCGAGCTCCGAGGCCAGCCCTCGCCCTCCTTTCAGAGGCGAGCGCTGATGCCGGACCTCACGCCCTTCGCTGGCCTGAGCTCCGATGACTTCCGGACTCTGCCTCCACAGCCAGGCCGAGCTCCGAGGCCAGCCCTTGCCCTCCTTTCAGAGGCGAGTGCTGATGCCGGACCTCACGCTCTTCGCTGGCCTGAGCTCCGATGACTTCCGGACTCCACCCCCATAGCTGGGCCGAGCTCCGAGGCCAGCCCTCGCCCTCCTTTCAGAGGCAAGCGCTGATGCCGGACCTCACGCCCTTCGCTGGCCTGAGCTCCGATGACCTCCGGACCTCACGCCCTTCGCTGGCCTGAGCCCCGATGACTTCCGGACTCCGCCCCCATAGCTGGGCCGAGCTTCGAGGCCAGCCCTCGCCCTCCTTTCAGAGGCGAGCGCTGACGCCACGCCCTTTGCTGCCCTGAGCTCCGATGACTTCCGGACTCCGCCTCCACAGCCAGACCAAGCTCCGAGGCCAGCCCTCACCCTCCTTTCAGAGGCGAGCGCTGATGCCGGACCTCACTCCCTTCGCTGGCCTGAGCTCCGATGACTTCCGGACCTCCGCCCCCACAGTCGGGCCGAGCTCCGATGCCAGGCTTCACCCTCTCCTAAGAGGCTGAACACCGAAGCCGTCAAGACCCTGCCAGCACAGGGAGTACTCAAGACAAGAAAGTGCATGGATCAGAAGAGACGAAGGTCCCACCTCGGGCTCGCTATCTCCCCCGAGATGGGCCCGGGGGCCACTGTCGGTACCCTCGATATGGGGTACCCCCGCGCACAGGGTAAAATGCCTAAGGATCTCGCCCTTCTCTGCAGGGAGAGCTCCGAAGGCGCCACGTGTCCAGCGGGGCCGGACCTCCCTCTCCTCAGAGGAGAACTCCGGGCCCACCACGTGGCATACAGAAACCGGACCTCCCCCTCCGCGGGAGAGAGGTCCGAAGGTGCCGCGTGTCCGGAGAGGCTGGACCTCCCTCTCCTCAGAGAGGAGCTCCGGGCTCGCCGCGTGGCCAACAGAAGTCGAACCTCCCCCTCCGCGGGGAGAGGTCCGAAGGCTCCACGTGTCCTGCGGGGCCGGACCCCCCTCTCTTCTGAGGAGGGCTCCGGGCCCGCCACGTGGCCAGCAGAACGGAGCTGCCTGCCCCCGAGCGATAGGCAGCGGGCGTAAAGACACCCCATACCTTGCCCGTACAAGGTATTCAAGGCCCGCGCCTTCCCAAGACGCGGAGCACGCCTCTGTCAGGTGCCGTTGCCCCCAGTTGCATCACAGACTGGCGCGCAGTGTCAGAGGCTGCCAGCCAATAAACGCAGCGACAAGACATCCCATGCCGCCCCCGCCGTCATCATCCACTACGACTAGCATGCGGCATGGACAGAGCTACAAGATGAAGACTCAGAAGCCTTCGGCAGAGACAACTACCGGCATAACTGCAGATACGGTAGATATCAGTCAATCTTCCCGGGACCACCTGTCGGGTCCCGGCCCCCCTTGTAAGCTGCCCGAGCCTTGGACTATAAAAGGCTCGGGTAGGCGTCGATAGAAAGTGTTCACACTTTGCAACTCATACGCTAGCCATACACTCTCAAGCTGTAACTCACCCCCGAGCTCAGGCCTCCGGTCCTGAGCAGCAAGCAATACAGCGAGCTCCATAACTCGCCGTGGACGTAGGGTTTTACGCTCCGGCGGCCTGAACCACGTAAAACTCGCCGTGTCAAGCTCTTACTAACTCGTCCATCTGCGCAAGCTCTCTGCTAGAGACTATCCCCACCGAAAAAAGAACCTCCGCGGGCTGCCCAGTGCAGGCCCGGGGGAAGTGTCGACTGAACACTTCGACACATCTCATATTCAATTCCATCTCATCCCAAGACCAAATCTCGTTGCCATGACTCAACGGTCATGCAACCAATCTCATTACCCGGACTCAACAGTCCCGAAAACCAAATCCAAAGACCAAACCAAAAACCACCTCCAAAACCATCTCATCTAATCATGGAAGTTGGCCAGGCACTCGTGACCATAAGCTCGACTACCATGATAGTTTTAGACTCTGCAGAGTTTGTACCTCTTTACCCACAAGTTTGTGATTTCGTCACCCGTCGACGACTGCAGAATCTCCATTATACCAGTACACAACCGTCGGTGTATGGCCAAGAGATCACAAAATAGCCTTTACAAAGGGACTACTAGATGTATGGACTCACTAAGGTTTCACCAGCAGGCCAGAATCTCCTATTCTCCCACCCACGGGCCCCCTCTTGTGTCAAGCAGTTTCCAGTGCAGTCCTCACTCGACTCCCATTCCCCGCGCCTTTCACGGTCCATAACAATCTAGTAACTTACCTAATTACTCATCTGCCGCACCCATACTTGGCCTTGTGGTGGCACTGTTATCCTGGCATGGCTCGCATGAACCGGTCCTTAGATCTACGGCAAGTAACCACTATCTCATTCTACCTCATTCACAAACCCAGCTTGCCTAGATCTCCCTCTGATTAATGTTCATTAACAATATCCGTTTCTCATTATTCATACGAGTGCAGATAGCTAGACACATCTATCTTGCTTCCCGTATCCCATGGACTCAGTGAAGCATAAAAGTAAAAACCATATTCGACTCATTAAGTTTCCTAGCGACAAGGGTGGTTAACAAAACTAGTAAACTCCTATGAAAGAGTTTCCCATCATGTTGACTCAAGCACACACACCTTTTCGCAAACAAAACGGTTTTTTGAAAATATGGGATCAATATGGTCAAGGGGCACTTGCCTTGTTCTTGCGTCTCTAGTTGCTCTTGTGTCTCGATGTTCTGGTGTTGTAGCTCGTCGTAGATAGCTCCCTGATCCTGTCCTTCTAATTACGATCACACACATACAAGATTCACAGCAATCAATATCATGCACAAACTCTACTTTAAGATGCAATGATGCATATGCATGCTAATCCTATGATGCAGTTTTTATTAGATCGGTTTGTATGTATTCTTGCATGGCTTGCATGGGTTTTTGATGAACAAAGGTGTTCGGATCAAATGTGGACGTGGTGATGATCTTGACTCAAGATCTAGATCAGACCGATCAACACATGATCTGTCCACGAAAAAGATTATGTTCGAAAGGAATCAAAGAACATATGCAAAGAAAAAGCGTTGATGTCGTAAGGTGGTATTGGAGACCTACCTTACGTTTTTCTTGGTTCCTTCTCCTAGCAAGACAGATCGTCGGGGCTCTCTTTCGACGATCTCCGGCGACTGAACTCCGGCGAAGAGGTTAGCTCGGTGAGTTGGGGGCTAAGGCTTCTAAGTTGTCAGCTTAGAAAAAGATGTTACGACCAAGGGGTTGTTTCGGGTTCTATTTATAAGAGGAAACAAAGAGTCCTCATCTGATCGGAATTTGAATAAGAGTCCTATTCAAATTATTTTTGGATCTTAACATCTTATCTTTAGTTGATTTGGTGTGGTAGCAACGTGGAATTCGTGTCAGTTTCCTCAATACAAGGAATTCCCACGCGTACAGAAGCAAAAACAGCTTTAAATCTCGTTACCTTCGCGGCGGTGAGCTCTGGAAGCTCCACGTGTCCAGCGGGAACCTGGGCTCTTTTTTCCGCAGAGACAAGCTCCGGTTGTGCCTCGTGTTGACAAGCGGGACCTCCCTCTCCCTCAGAATCGAGCTCCGCGTACGCCACGTGTCCTGGCGGGCGGGACCTCCCCTTTCTCCAGAGACGAGCTCCGCGTGCGCCACGTGTCTGGTGGGTTGGGACCTCCCCACTTAACAGAGGCGAGCTCCGCGAATGCCACGTGTCAGTTCTGGACCTCCGCTCTCTTCGGAGGTAGCTCCGGATGTGCCACGTGTCCTAACAGCGCCAGACTTCCTTTCTTCTCAGAGACGAGCTCCGAGGTTGACACGTGTCCAACAGTGACGGATCTCCCGGAGGTAAGCTCTGAGGTTGACACGTGTCCATCAGTGTCGGACCTCCCGGAGTGGAGCTCCGAGGTCAACACGTGTCCATCAGCGGTGGACCTCCCGGAGTGGAGCTCTGGAGGTTACACGTGTCCAGTAGGACCGGACCTCTCGGAGGTTAGCTCCGAGAGCGACACGTGTCCCGCGGGTCGGATCTCTCGGAGATGAGCTCCGAGAGCGACACGTGTACCGTGCGGCTGGTCCTCTCTTTTCCACAGTGACTAGCTCCGGTGACGACACGTGTCCTGCGGGACTGGCCTCGCTCCTTCTGCAGAGGCTAGCTCCGGGGGCAACACGTGTCCCACGGGATTGGACCTCACCCTTCTTTTTACAGAGGCAAGCTCCGAACCTGCCACGTAGCCAGTTAGTGGTGGACCTCTCCCCCTTTGCGGGGATGAGCTCAGAAGGCGCCACGTGGCCAACGAGCCGCGGGAATTGTCTACGGCGCTTTCTGTGAATTGGATTTGGCTCCTTTTGGCTATCTTTTTTATTCTTTCTCGTTTTCAACTTATTTGAAAATGTTTTCTCTATATAAAACATGAATGCATGCAGAAATAAAAAATGAGGGTGTCATAAATCTACCCCCTTTAAATTGAATCTTGCCCTCGAGATTCGCTAGTGGAGAATAGATGAGGAAATTCTGCCTTCTTGGCTGTTGGTTGGGCTGACTTGAACTCGATATGAGTACCGTGCTCGTTTGTCAACTGCACGCTTCTCTCAGCATATTGGATTACTCCGTTGTGTTTGCTTAACCAATCCATTCTGAGTATTATGTCAAGCCCTTGGGAATCCAATACAATGAGGTTGGCAAACAAGGCTACCCCCCTTATTTTAAGGTTTACTTTCGGACATACTATATTAGTCCTCATCTCTCCAGTGGGAGAATTAACCAACATAGTATATTTCAAGTGTGATATGGGTAGATCATACTTGGCAACATACTTGGATGATATGAAGGAATGTGATGCTCCGGAATCAAATAGAATGGTCTGGGTTGGAGTTGGCAAGGAACATACCAATCATGACGTCCTCATCCTGTTGCGCTTCCTCAGCAGAGACATGGTTCACGTTGCCGCGAGCGTAGTTCTGCTGTCCACGGTTTCCTTGATTGGCTCCTCCATTTGGCCGTGGGTTCTGCTTGGGCACGTTGCCTTGCTGTCCAGGACCTCTCCTTGGGCACTGGCTTGCAAAGTGCCCCGTCTCCCCGCATGCAAAGCATACCTTGTTGCCCATGATAGCAGGTACATTGGGGCGGGGGTTTTGAACAGGAGCGCCCATGTTTGGACGAGGCGCAGGAGGCAAAGGCACACGAGCTGCGGGCATAGCAGGACGTTGCTGTGGTGGTTGATTAGGGCGAAAAGCAGGAGCGGACGACCCATACTGTGGTGCAGCTGGGGGCGTGTACCGGGGTCGTACGTTGCTCCCTTGCGGCTGGTATGGCATCTTCCTCTTGCCCTCTCGCTCGATCTCTCGGATCTTTCTTTCAACCACTATGGCTTTGTCAACTAGCTTCTAGGAGTTAGCATAGTCATTGTTGAGAAGCTGAACCTGGATCTCATTGTTTAACCCTCTCATGAACAAGTATTGCTTCTGTTGGTCCGAGTTGATATCCTCGGGGGCATACCGGGACAGTTGCGTGAACTTGTTGAGGTACTCATTCACGCTCTTATGTCCTTGGCGGAGACCTTCAAACTCTTGTCTCTTGAGCATCATTACTTTAGCAGGGATGTAATGAGAGCGTAAACTCTCCTTGAACTCGGTCCAAGTAATAGTCTCCGGGTCGATATGATCGTTGCAAAGGGCATCCCACCAGTCAGCGGCTGCTCCCATGAGTTGGTGCAACGCGAAGAGAACCTTCTCTCGGTCATTGCACTGAACTATGGCAAGCTTCTTCTCTATGGAATTCAACTAGTCGTCGGCCTCCATGGGATCGTTAGCTTGTGCAAATGTGGGCGGTCGAGTCCTCATGAACTCTCCCAGCCTGTTGTGAGCCGGCGGTGGTGGTGGTGGTGGTGGTGGCGGTGGTGCAGGAACAGGGTTGCTGTTGTTGGCTTGCAGCTGACCCAAAGTTTGGATCATGGTTTGCATAAGCTGATTTTGCATAGCCATCAACCGTTCAGGTTGTTTGCACCAGCTCCGGGGTTGTCATTCTCAGGAACTTCGACGTGGTCATCCTCTTGGTTGCCACGGACGTTCCTCCCTTGATGGCCGGCGTTTCATATCACCATCTTGAGTGACAGTCGGGTAGAATAGAGGTCAGAGATTTAGATAGATCCCTCCCAAGTATATATGCATCAAGATGGATGGACTGTATATATTAGCCCATATGAGGATGTGAACAAGTGCCGAGGCATCTCACACCTCTCTCTACTTATGTGTGGATATGTATAACGCTTGAGACGTCCCACAACTCACACTAAGCGTACAATCACAATCAATCATCACAAGGTTCACACACAACTCCTATTCAAGTCTTATTCGATGGTGGTCCTATGGTCAAGGTGATTCCAATGCTAATCTATGCATTTTACCTAATCTTGCATCCTATTATCGGTGTGGCTTCTAATACCAATCTGTTACTAGGGGTGTGTCCTACAGTCAACGTGGCAGCTACCAATCTGTGATCAATCTAGTCTTGTGATCTACAGTCAACCATGGTAGCTATACCAATCTGTGACTAGGCATGGCAGCTCTAATATCAATTGGTGACCTATCTAGGCGTGTGATCTATTGTCAACGTGGCTCTGATACCAACTTGTGACGCCCTCGTTTATGTAGAACATAGAACTGAGAACTGATGTGTATGTGTACCCAGGATGTTCATCACACATACACATATACTTCACAAACTGAATTCAGAATATATATAACCACGAATAACAGGGTTTATTACAATGTCTCATGAGTTTTGGACTCATTCTAGCAGCGGAAGTTTTTAATCTAGCAGCGGAAGTCTTCTAACTAGTGCGGAAGCAAACTAAGGAGCAGCTGCGGCTCCATCTCTACTCCATCCCCACAGGCAAGTTGATGGGGGATCACACTCCTAGTACTCCACATGGTCTCCATAGTACTCCTCTCCTGTCGCTGATGATGTATGATAATGCAAGTTTGAGTACATGATGTACTCAGCAAGTGCGGGAAAATATGATATGTAGCTCACAGCAAGGAAGGTATAAAAAGGCTCATTGCATAAAGCAAAGTTTATTTCTCAAAACACGATAAAAACAGCAACTTAGCTTTAAGTGAATATAATCCCAACATGTATTTAAACATTGACATACCTCCATAATGATTCATCCCTTTTCCATGTCTCAACCAGTCATTAATCTTTCTCAACTTTGCCCATGAATATCATCTTGTATTCACTACCATCTCATGAATACCATCTCGTATTTACTACCATCTTATATTCAATTTTTGTCTCATCCCGAGACCAAATCTCGTTGCCATGACTCAACAGTCATGAAACCAATCTCATTACCCGAACTCAATAGTCCCGAAAACCAAATCTAAAGACCAAACTATAATCAAACCAAAAATCATCCCAAAAACCATCCCATCTAATCATGGAAGTTGGCCAGGCGCTCGTGACCGTAAGCTCGGCTATCATGATAGTTTTAGACTCTGCAGAGTTTTACCTCTTTACCCACAAGTTTATGATTTCGTCACCCGTTGGCAACTGCAGAACCTCCATTATACCAGTACAAAACCGTCGGTGTATGGCCAAGAGATCACAAAATAGCCTTTACAAAGGGGCTACTAGATGTATAGACTCACTAAGATTTCATCAGCAGGCTAGAATCTCCAATTCTCCCACCCACGAGCCCCCTCTTGTGCCATGCAGTTCCCAGGGCAGTCCTCACTCGAATCCTATTCCCCGCGCCTTCCACGGTCCATAACAATCTAGTAACTTACCTAATTACTCAGCTAAGCCGCACCCATACTTGGCCTTGTGGTGGCACTGTTATCCTGGCATGACTCGCATGAACCGGTCCTTAGATCTACAGCAAGTAACCATTGTCAAGGTGGTTTGGGGTGATATCAATCTGTGATCCAACTATGGCTTCCCCTAGGCTTGCATTCTATGTCAAGGTGGTTCCAATGCCAATCTATGCATTCTAAGCTTGCATCCTATGGTCAGCGTGGCTTCTAATACTAATATGTTACTAGGGATGCGTCCTACAGTTAACATGACAGCTACCGATCTGTGATCATTCGAGGTTTGTGACCTACAGTCAACCGTGGTAGCTTGGTACCAATCTGTGACTAGGCATGGCAGCTTTAATATCAATCTGTGACCTATCTAGGCTGTGTGATCTACGATCAACCCGTGCCAGGTTGATACCAATTTATGTCTGATACCAATCTGTGTTTTCTATCTAAGCGTGTAATCCTACCGTCAACCCGTGGCTCTGATACCAATCTGTGATGCCCTCAATTCTGTGGAAAACCACAGAACCGAGAACTGATGCATATATGTGACCAGGATGTTCATCACACATATACATATGTTGCACAAACTGAATTCAGAATATATATTTACCACGAATGACAGGGTTTATTACAAAGTCTCATGAGTCCTGGACTCATGCTAACAGCGGAAGTCTTATCTAAGTAGCGGAAGTCTAAATCTAGCAGCGGAAATCTTTATTCTAGTGCGGAAGCAATCTAAGAAGCAGCAGTGGCTCCATCTCTACTCCATCCCCACAGGCAAGGTTGAGGACAGATTACACGCCTAAGGCTCCACTTGGTCTTCATAGTAATCTTCTCCTGTAGCTGACGATGAAGTAATAATGCAAGTTTGAGTACAATGATGTACTCAGCAAGTGCGGGAAAATATGATATGTAGCTTACAACAAGGAAGGTATAAAAAAGGCTCATTGCAGAAAGCAATGTTATTTCTCAAAACCACTATAAAATAGCAACTTAGCTTTAAGTGAATGTAATCCCAATATGTATTAAAATACCAACATACCCGCATTATGTTCATCACTTTCCATGTCTGAACCAGACATTAATCTTTATCAACTTTGCTCATGAATACCTTCTCGTATTCGCTACCATCTCATGAATACCATCTCGTATTCGCTACCATTTCATATCATAACAATTCCATCTCACACCGAGACCAATCTCGTTACCATGACTCAACAGTCATGCAACCAAATCTTATCACCCGGACTCAACAGTCCCGAAAACCAAACCATAACCAAAACCATAACAAAAAACCATAACCATCCCAAAATCTATCCCAACTAATCATGTGGGTTATCCAGGTGCTTGTGACCGTAAGCTCGGCTATCATGATAGTTTTAGGAACTCTGCAGAGTTTGTACCACTTTACCCACAAGTTTGTGATTTTGTCACCCGTCGGCGACTGCAGAACCTCCATTATACCAGTACACAACCATCGGTGTATGGTCAAGAGATCATAAAATAGCCTTTACAAAGGGGTTACTAGATGTATGGAGTCACTAAGATTTCACAGGCAGACTGGAATCTCCAATTCTCCCACCCATGGGCCCCCTCATGTGCCATGCAGTTCCCAGGGCAGTCCTCACTCGACTCCCATTCCCCGCGCCTTCCACGGTGCATAACAATCTAGTAAGTTACCTAATTACTCAGCTCAGCCACGCCCATACTTGGCCTTGTGGTGGCACTGTTATCCTGGCATGGCTCTGTGACACCCTCAATTTCGTGGAAAACCACGGAACCGAGAACTAATGCATATGTGTGCCGAGGATGTTCATCACACATATACACATTATCCACAAACTGAATTTCAGAATATATATATATATATATATATATATATATATATATAACCACGAATAACGGAGTTTATTACAAGGTTTCATGAGTCTTGGACTCAGCTTGGCAGCGGAAGTCTAATCTTACAGCGGAAGTCTTATTTCTATGCAGCGGAAGTTTTCTAACTAGTGCGGAAACAATCTAAGCAGCAGAGGTGGCTCCATCTCTACTCCATCCCCACAGGCAAGGTTGAGGACAGATTACACGCCTAATGCTTCAACAGATCTTCATAGTAATCTTCTCCTGTTGTTGATGATGAAATAATAATGCAAGTCTGAGTACAATGATGTACTCAGAAAGTGCAGGAAAATATGATATATAGCTCACAACAAGGTAGGTATGAAAAGGCTCATTGCAGAAAAGAAAGTTATTTATCAAAACCACGATAAAAAAGGAACTTAACTTTAAGTGAACGTAATCCCAATATATATTAAAATACCAATTATACCTCCATTATGTTCATCACTTTCCATGTCCCAACCAGACATTAATCAACTTCATTCTTGCTCACGAATATCTTCTCGTATTCGCTACCATCTCACGAATACCATCTCGTATTCGCTACCATTTCATCTCATAAATAATTCCGTCTCACACCGAGACCAATCTCGTTACCATGGCTCAACAGTCATGCAACCAAATCTTATTACCCGAACTCAACAGTCTCGAAAGACAAACCATAACCAATAACCATCCCAACTAACCATGCAAGTTGGTCAGACGCTCGTGACCGTAAGCTCGGCTATCATTATAGTTTTAGATTCTGCAGAGTTTGTACCACTTTACCCACAAGTTTGTGATTTCGTCACCCGTCGGCGACTGCAGAACCTCCATTATACCAGTACACAACCGTTGGTGTATGGTCAAGAGATCACAAAATATCCTTTACAAAGGAGCTACTAGATGTATGGACTCACTAAGGTTTCACCGGCAGGCTAGAATCTCCAATTCTCCCACCCACGGGCCACCTCTTGTGCCATGCAGTTCCCAGGGCAGTCCTCACTCGACTCCCATTCCCCGCGCCTTTCACGGTCCATAACAATCTAGTAACTTAACTAATTAGTCAGCTAAGCCGCACCCATACTTGGCCATGTAGTGGCACTGTTATCCTGGCATGTGCTCGCATGAACCAGTCCTTAGATCTACGGTGAGTAACCACCATCTCAGTCTACCTCATTCACAAACCTAGGATTCCCTAGATCTCCCTTCGATCCATGTTCATTAACAACATCAGTTTCTCATTATCATTACGAGTGCAGTTAGCTAGACACATCTATCTCGCTTCCCAATCCTATGGACTCCGTGAAGCATAAAGCAAAAACCATACCCGACTCATAAACTTATCTGGCGACAAGGGTGGTTTAACCAAAACTAGTAAACTCCTATAAAAGGGTTTCCGATCATGTTTGACTCAGCACACACACCTTTTCGCAAACAAAACAGTTTTTCCAAAACATAGGATCAATATGGTCAAGGGGCACTTGTCTTGTTCTTGCGGTTCCGGTTGCTCTTGGATCTCAAAACCTTGTTGTTGCAGCTCGTCGTAGACAGCTCCCTGAGATTGTCCTTCTATACACGATCACGCACATACAAGATTCATAACAATCAATTCCATGCACAAATTTTAACCAAATGCGATGATGCATATGCATGCAATTCCTATGATGCAGTTTTTATTAGATCAGTTTGTACGTGTTCTTGCATGGCTTGCATGAGTTTTACGATGAACAGAGGTGTTCAGATCAATTGTGGACGTGGCGATGATCTTGACTCAAGATCAAACTGATCAACATGTGATCTGTCCATGAAAAAGCTTCTGTTCGAAAGGAATTGAAGAACAGATGCAAAGAAAACGCAAATGACGTCGTAAGGTGGTACTGGAGACCTACCTTACGTTCTTCTTGTTCTCGGGATCCTTCTCCTAGCAAGACAGATCGTTGGGGCACTCTTCTAGCGATCTCCGGCGAAGGGGTTTGGCTTGGCGAGCTTGGGGCTAGGGCTCTAAGTCGTCGGCTCAGGAGTTGAAAAGAAGTTCGTGGTTGTGGCCGAAAGTTTTCGGTTCTATTTATAATCAGGAAGAGAAGAGTCCTAATCTGATCGGAATTCGAATGAGAGTCCTATTCAAATGGTTTTTGAATTTTAACAACTTATCTTTAGCTGATTTAGTGCAGTAGCATTGTGGAAATCGTGTCTGTTTCCTCAGTACCGGGGATTTCCATGCGTACAGAAGAAAAACCGCTTCAGAATCGTGTCACCCTCGCGGGTGATGAGCTCCGGAAGCTCCACGTGTCCTACGGGAACCTGGCTCCCTTTTCCGCAGATACAAGCTCCGGTTGTGCCGCGTGTCAGGCGGGTGAGACCCCCCTCTTACTCAGAGGCGAGCTCCGCGTGCGCCACGCGTCCTGGCAGGCGGGACCTCCCTCTCTTCAGAGTCGAGCTCCGCGTGCGCCACGTGTCTGGTGGGTCGGTACCTCCACTCTCAACAGGGGCGAGCTCCGTGAACGCCACATGTCAGTTCTGGACCTCTCCCTCTCTTCGGAGGTGGCTCCGGGGGTGCCATATGTCAATTCCGGACCTCCCCTTTCTTCGGAGGTGGCCCCGGATGTGCCACGTGTCCTAACAGCGCCAGACTTCCTTTCTTCTCAGAGACGAGCTCCGACGTCTACACGTGTCCAACAGTAAGGAACCTCCCAGAGATGAGCTCCGGAGGTAACACGCGTCCATCAGCGTCATACCTCCCGGAGGTAAGCTCCGGAAGTGACACGTGTCCAATAAGACCGGACCACCCGGAGGTGAGCTCCGAGAGCGACACGTGTCTGGCGGGGCCGGACCTCTCGGAGGTGAGCTCCGAGAGCGACACGTGTCCCACGCGGCTGGTCCTCTCTTTTCCACGGTGACTAGCTCCGCAGCCGACACGTGTCCTACGGGACTGGTCTCGCTCCTCTGCAGAAGCTAGCTCCTAGGGCAACACGTGTCCCACGGGGTCGGACCTCCCGCCCTTTGTGGGGATGAGCCCCGATGTGACACCCTCATCTCGGGTGTCAGCATATGTTCATGTTTATGAAGAAGAAGAACATTTTTAGAAAAGAGGGAACAGAAACAAGTATCAAAAGGATAGCCAGTAAAGCTTTCTGAGAGCACCGAAGGCAACTTTCACGACCAGCAGACCACGTGGCGTGATCGGAGCTCATCCCCCAGAAAATGGGAGAGGTCCGCCGTTAAACTAGCTACGTGGCAGGCTCGGGGGTCACCTCCGCAATCGGAAAGAGGTCCGACCCTGTGGGACACGTACTGCCCGCGGAGATAGCCTTTGCGGAAGAAGCAAAGGCATTTTTCATGGGACACATGTCACCTTCGGAGCTAGTCTTCGCGGAAGTCAGAGGACCAGTCACACGGGATATGTGTTGATCTCGGAACTCATCTCAGAGAAGTCCGGATCTATCGAATACGTGTCGCCACCGGAGCTTATCACCGGAAGGACCGTCGCAGCTAAACACGTGTCGACCTCGGGGCATGTCCCTGAGGAAAGGAAAGCGGAAAGACCGGAACCCACACGTGGCGTGCGCGGAGCTCGTCTCTGAAGAAGAGGGAGGTCTTGATCAATTGACACGCGGCACAACCGGAGCTCGTCTCTGAGGATGAGGAGATACCAGGCCCAGAGGACACGTGGAGCTTCCGGAGCTCATCATCACGAAGGTAACGAATTCTGAAGCAGCTGTTGCGCGTAAGGACACCGGTACGCAACAGAAACCGATCTAAAATACACAATGATTACCGAAGATAAGACGTCAGGATCTAACAAAGATCTAAATAAGACTTTTATTCGGGATCCAATCAGATTAGGACTCTTCTCTTCCCGATTATAAATAGAACTCAAAACCTCTGGCCGAAATCACGAACTTCTCTTTCAACTCCTGAGCCGACGACTTAGAGCTCTAGCCCTAACTCGCCGAGCAAAACATCGCCGAAGCACAACAAGGGAGATCATCGGACAAGAACTGAGTGGTCTGAGGAGGACCTCAAAGACAAGAAGAACGTGAGGTAGGACTTCAATACCACCTTACGACATCATGTTGTTCATCTCTTTGCATCTGTTCTTCGATTCCTTTCGAACAGAAGCCTTTTCGTGGACAGATCACTTGATGATCAGTTTGATCTAAAAACAAGATCATCGCCACGACCACCTTTAATCCGAACACCTCTGTCCGTGCAAGCCATGCAAGGGCACACCAATCTAATAAAAATCATAGGATAGCATGCATGAGCATCATCGCATCTAGTTTAGGGTTTTGTGCATGATATTGATTGCTGTGAATTTTGTATGCACGTAAATCCTACATAGCAGGACAGGCTCAGGGAGCTGTCTACGACGAGCTACAGCAACAAGGTTTTGAGAATCAAGAACAACCGGAACCGCAAGAACAAGGCAAGTGCTCCTTGACCATGTTGATCCTATGTTTTGGGTAAAACTATTTTGTTTTGCGAAAAGGTGTGTGTGCTGAGTCAAACATGATGGGAAACCCTTTTATAGGAGTTTACTAGTTTTGGTTAAACCACCCTTGTCACCTGGGAAGTTTTATGAGTCGAGTATGGTTTTTGTTTTATGCTTCGCTGAGTCCATGGGATTGGGAAGCGAGATAGATGTGTCTAGCTAACTGCACTCATAATAATAAGGGGAAACTGATGTTAATAATGAACATGGATCGGAGGGAGATCTAGGCAAGACTGGGTTTGTGAATGAGGTAGCATGAGATGGTGGTTTTGCTTGCCATAGATCTAAGGACCGGTTCATGCATGCACATGCCAGGATAACAGTGCCACCACAAGGCCAAGTATGGGTGCGGCTTAGCTGAGTAATTAGGTAAGTTGCTAGAGTGTTATGGACTGTGGAAGGCGCGGGGAATGGGAGTCGAGTGAGGACTGCCCTGGGAACCGCATGGCACAAGAGGGGGCCCGTGGGTGGGAGAATTGGAGATTCTAGCCTGCCGGTGAAACCTTAGTGAGTCCATACATCTAGTAACCCCTTTGTAAAGGCTATTTTGTGATCTCTTGACCATACACCAACGGATGTGTACTGGTATAATGGAGGTTCTGCAGTCACCGACGGGTGACGAAATCACAAACTTGTGGGTAAAGAGGTGCAAACTCGGCAGAGTTATTAAAACTATCATGATAGCCGAGCTTACGGTCATGAGCACCTGGCTAAACTGCCATGATTAGTTGGGATGATTATTGGGATGGTTATTGGAATGGTTATTGGGAAGGTTCTCGGTTATGGTTATTGGTTTGGAACTGTTAAGTCTGGGAGATGAGATGGTTGCATGACTGGTGGGTCATGACCTGAGATTGGTCTCAGTGCGAGACAAGGTTGTTTTATGAGGTGAGATGTAGCGAATACGAGGAGGTATTCGTGAGTATGAGTAAAGGATTGGTTAATGTTCGGATGGAACACGGGAAGTGATGGAGGTATGTTGGTAATTTAATACATGCTGGGACTACATTCATCTAAAGTTAAGTTGCTGTTTTATTAATGGTTTTATAAATTTGCTTTTTTGCAAATAAGCCTTTTATACCTACCTTGTTTATAAGCTGCATATCATGTGTTATTCCAGCACTTGCTGAGTACATCATTGTGCTCAAACTTGCATTATTATTTCTTCATCAACAGCAAGAGAAGACTACTATGAAGACCGAGAAGAGCATTATGGCGTGTGATCTGTTCTCAACCTTGCCTGTGGAGGGAATAGAGATGGAGCCATTTCTGCTTAGTTTTGCTTCCGCATTAGTTTTTGCTTCCGCATCTAAATAAGATTTCCGCTGCGTAGAAATAAAGACTTCCGCTGTGAGCATGAGTCCAAGACTCATGAGGTGGTTGTAATAAACTCTGTTATTCGTGGTAATATATAATCTGAATTCAGTTTGTGGAACGTATGTGTATGTGTGATGAACATCCTGGGCACACATATGCATTAGTTCTCGGTTCCGTGGTTTTCCACAGAATTGAGGGCGTCACACCCGAGCCTGCCACGTAGCCAGTTTAGCGGCGGACCTCTCCCCCCCTTTGCGGAGATGAGCTCCGAACGCGCCACGTGGCCAGCGGCCGTGGGAATTGTCTTCGGTGCTCTCTGTGAACTGGAATTTGCTCTTTTTGGCTATCTTTTTTATTTCTTTTCTGTTTCTATATATTTTAAAAATATTTTTATACATGAAACATGAATACATGCAGAACCCGAAAATGAGGGTGTCACAAATCTACCCCCCTTAAATTGAATCTCGCCCTCGAGATTCGTTAGTAGAGAATAGATGAGGGAATTCTGCCTTGATGTCTTCTTCACGCTCCCATGTAGCTTCTGCTTCCGTGTGATGGCTCCATTGTACCTTGCACCAACGGATTACTTTGTTCCTCGTGACCCTTTCCTTTAGGTCCAAAATTCGGACAGGGTGCTCTGCATAGATCAGATCTTCTTGAAGTTCTAGCTCATCCATTGGTACTTGCTCTTCCGTCACTCTCAAGCACTTCTTGAGCTGGGATGCATGAAACATGTCATGTACGTCAGAGAGGTGCGTTGGGAGCTCTAGTTGATAGGCTACTTCTCCTCGCTTGTCCAAAATCTTAAACGGCCCGATATAGTGAGGTGCTAGCTTGCCTTTGACGTTGAAACGTCGTTGGCCACGGATAGCCGATACCTTAGGGTATACGAAGTCTCCTACTTCGAAAGTCAATTTCCTTTCCCTATTGTCCGCATAGCACTTTTGGCGTGACTGAGCAGCCTTCAAGTTCTCCCGTATTGTTTGGACTTGCTTCTCAGCTTCTTGCAATACTTCCAGTCCAAACACTTGGTTATCTCCAGTCTCATTCACCAATAGCGGCGTTCTATACCGTCTACCGTACAACGCTTCGAAAGGTGACATCTTCAAGCTAGCTTGATAGCTGTTGTTATAGGAGAATTCAGCGTACGGTAAACTCCTATCCCAACTACGCCCATGTTTCAAGGCACAAGCTCTCAACATGTCTTCCAAAATTTGGTTAGTCCTTTCGGTTTGCCCATCGGTTTGCGGGTGGTAGGCGGAGCTAAAATCCAGTTGTGTACCCATAGCTTTCTGCAGCTTCCTCCAAAATCTAGAGGTAAACTGAGAACCCCAATCTGAGACTATCCTCTTCGGGACTCTATGGCGGCACACGATTTGCTCTATGTACAGCTCGGCTAGTTGTGCAACGTTGTACACGGTCTTAAAAGGAAGAAAATGAGCTGTTTTCGTCAATCGGTCCATGATAATCCAGATGGAGTCGTAACCCGATCGAGTATGTGGCAATCCGACTATGAAATCCATACTGATGTCTTCCCACTTTTCACTCGGGTACCTTCAAGGGTTGCAACAGTCCAGCGGGTCTTTGATGTTCGACCTTCACCCATTGGATGTGTCGCATAGGGCAACATACTCGGCTATGTCCCTCTTCATACCATCCCACCAATAACAAGTCTTTAGATCCTTGGTTGGCTCCTCCGTTCGGTCGTGGGTTCTGCTTGGGGACGTTGCCTTGCTGTCTAGGACCTCTCCTCAGGCACTGGCCCACGAAGTGTCCCGTCTCCCCACATGCAAAGTATGCTTTGTTGCCCACGGCAGCAGGTACGTTGGGGCGGGAGTTTTGAACAGGGGCGCCCGTGTTGGGACGGGGCGCTGGAGGCAAAGGCACACGAGGTGCTTGTGCAACGGGTCGTTGCTGTGTTGGCTGATTAGGGCGGTATGCAGGAGAGGTTGATCCATACTGCGGTGCAGCTGGGGGCATGTACCGAGGTCGTACGTTGCTCCCTTGTGGCTGGTATGACATCTTCCTCTTGCCCTCATGTTCGATCTCTCTGATCTTACTTTCAACCACTATAGCCTTGTCAACCAGCTTCTGGAAGCTTGCGTAGTCATTGTTGAGGAGCTGAACCTGGATCTCATTGTTCAACCCTCTCATGAACAGGTACTGCTTCCGTTGGTCCGAGTTGACATCTTCGGGGGCATTACCGTGACAGTTGCGTGAACTTGTTGAGGTACTCATTCATGCTTTTCTGTCCTTAGCGGAGACCCTCAAACTCTTGCCTCTTAAGCATCATTACACCAACAGGGATGTAATGAGATCGAAAATTCTCCTTGAACTCAGTCCAAGTGATCGTCTCCGGGTCGACATGAGCGTTGGATAGGGCATCCCACCAGTCAGCGGCAGCTCCCATGAGTTGGTGCGATGCAAAGAGAACTTTCTCTCTGTCGTTGCACTGAACTATGGCTAGCTTCTTCTCCATGGACTTCAACCAATCGTCGGCCTCCATGGGGTCATTAGCTTGAGCAAAAGTAGGTGGTCGAGTCCTCATGAACTCTCCCAGCCTGTTGTGAGCCGGCGGTGGTGGCGGTGGTGGTGGCGGTGGTGCCGGAAGGGGGTTGTTGTTGTTGGCCTGCAGCTGACCCAAAGTTTGGATCATGGTCTACATAAGCTGATTCCGCATGGCCGTCAACCGTTCCAGATTATTTTCACCAGCTCCGGGGTTGACAGGAACTTCATCGTGGCCATCCTCTTAGTTGCCTGGACGTTCCTTCCTTGGCGGCCGGCATTTCCTCTCACCATCTGTGAGAGAGAATGAAATAGAATAGAGGTTAGAAGGTTAGATGGATCTCTCCCAACTATATGCATCAAGGTGGATGGACTATATATATTAGCCCATATGAGAATGTGAACAAGTGCCGAGGCATCTCACACCTCTTTCTACTTATGTGTGGATGTGGACAACGCTTGAGACGTCCCACAACTCACACTAAGCACACAATCATAAACAATCATCACAAAGGCTCACACAAATCATATTCAAGGCTTATTCAATGTAAGTCCTATAGATTTTTACGGTGATATCAATCTGTGACTTCACCCTATGTCAATGTGGTTTGGGGTGATATCAATCTGTGATCTAACTATGGCTTCCCCTAAGCTTGCATCCTATGTCAAGGTGATTCCAATGTCAATCTATGCATCCTAGGCTTGCATCCTATGGTCAGCGTGGCTTCTAATACCAACATGTTACTAGGGATGCGTCCTACAGTTAACGTGGCAGCTACCGATCAGTGATCATTTTAGGTTTGTGACCTACAGTCAACCGTGGTAGCTTGGTACTAATCTGTGGATTGTACCAATCTGTGACTAGGCCTGGCAGCTTTAATATCAATCTGTGACCTATCTAGGCTGTGTGATCTACGATCAACCCGTGGCAGGTTGATACCAATTTGTGTCTGATACCAATCTGTGTTTTCTATCTAAGCATGTAATCCTACCGTCAACCCGTGGCTCTGATACCAATATGTGATGCCCTCAATTCTGTGAAAAATTACGGAACCGAGAACTGATGCATATGTGTGCCCAGGATGTTCATCACACATATACATATGTTCCACAAACTGAATTCAGAATATATATTTACCACGAATAACAGGGTTTATTACAAAGTCGCATGAGTCTTGGACTCATGCTAATAGCGGAAGTCTTATCTAAGCAGCGGAAGTCTAAATCTAGCAGCGAAAGTCTTTATTCTAGTGCGGAAGCAATCTAAACAGTAGCAGTGACTCCATCTCTACTCCATCCCCACAGGCAAGGTTGAGGACAGATTACACGTCTAAGGCTCCACTTGGTCTTCATAGTAATCTTCTCCTGTAGCTGACGATGAAGTAATAATGTAAGTTTGAGTACAATGATGTACTTAGCAAGTGAGGGAAAATATGATATGTAGCTTACAATAAGAAAGGTATAAAAAAAGCTCATTGCATAAAGCAAAGTTATTTATCAAAACCACGATAAAACATCAACTTAGGTTTAAGTAAATGTAATCCCAACATGTATTAAAATACCAATCATACCTCCATTATGTTCATCACTTTCCATGTCTCAACCAGACATTAATCTTTTTCAACTTTACTCACGAATACCTTCTCGTATTCGCTACCATCTCACGAATACCATCTCGTATTTGCTACCATTTCATCTCATAACAATTGCGTCTCACACCGAGACCAATCTCGTTGCCATGACTCAACAGTCATGCAACCAAATCTTATCACCGGGACTCAACAGTCCCAAAAACCAAACCATAATCAAAACCATAACCAAAAACCATAACCATCCCAAAATCCATCCCAACTAATCATGTGGGTTATCCAGGCGCTCGTGACCGTAAGCTCGGCTATCATGATAGTTTTAGGAACTCTGCAGAGTTTGTACCACTTTACCAACAAGTTTGTGATTTCGTCACCCATCGGCGACTGCAGAACCTCCATTATACCAGTACACAACCGTCGGTGTATGGTCAAGAGATCACAAAATAGCCTTTACAAAGGGGCTACTAGATGTATGGACTCACTAAGGTTTCACAGGCAGACTGGAATCTCCAATTCGCCCACCCACGGCCCCCCTCTTGTGCCATGCAGTTCCCAGGACAGTCCTCACTCGACTCCCATTCCCCGCGCCTTCCACGGTCCATAACAATCTAGTAACTTACCTAATTACTCAGCTCAGCCGCACCCATACTTGGCCTTGTGGTGGCACTGTTATCCTGGCATGGCTCTGTGACGCCCTTAATTTGGTGGAAAACCACGGAACCGAGAACTGATGTATATGTGTGCCCAGGATGTTCATCACACATATACACATCATCCACAAACTGAATTTCAAAATATATATATAACCACGAATAACAGAGTTTATTACAAGGTTTCATGAGTCTTGGACTCAGCTTGGCAGCGGAAGTCTAATCTTACAGCGGAAGTCTTGTTTCTATGCAGCGGAAGTCTTCTAACTAGTGCGGAAACAATCTAAGCAGCAGCGGTGGCTCCATCTCTACTCCATCCCACAGGCAAGGTTGAAGACAGATTACACGCCTAATGCTCCACCTGGTCTTCATAGTAATCTTCTCCTGTTGCTGATGATGAAATAATAATGCAAGTTTGAGTACAATGATGTACTCAGCAAGTGTGGGAAAATATGATATGTAGCTCACAACAAGTTAGGTATAAAAAGGCTCATTGCAGAAAACAAAGTTATCTATCAAAACCATGATAAAACAATAACTTAACTTTAAGTGAACGTAATCCCAACAGGTATTAAAATACCAATCATACCTCTATTATGTTCATCACTTTCCATGTCCCAACCAGATATTAATCAACTTTATTCTTGCTCACGAATACCTTCTCGTATTCGCTACCATCTCACGAATACCATCTCGTATTCGCTACCATTTCATCTCATAAACAATTCCGTCTCACACCGAGATCAATCTCGTTGCCATGACTCAACTGTCATGCAACTAAATCTTATCACCCGGACTCAACAGTCCCGAAAGACAAACAATAACCAAAACCATAACCAATAACCATCTCAACTAATCATGGAAGTTGGCCAGGCGCTCGTGACCGTAAGCTCGGCTATCATGATAGTTTTAGACTCTGCAGAGTTTGTACCACTTTACCCACAAGTTTGTGATTTCGTCACCCGCCGGCGACTGCAGAACCTCCATTATACCAGTACACAACCGTTGGTGTATGGTCAAGAGATCACAAAATAGCCTTTACAAAAAAGCTACTAGATGTATGGACTCAATAAGGTTTCACCGGCAGGCTAGAATCTCCAATTCTCCCACCCACGGGCCCCCTCTTGTGCCATGCAGTTCCCAGGGCAGTCCTCACTCGACTCCCATTCCCCGCGCCTTCCACGGTCCATAACAATCTAGTAACTTACCTAATTAGTCAGCTAAGCCGCACCTATACTTGGCCTTGTGGTGGCACTGTTATCCTGGCATGTGCTCGCATGAACCGGTCCATAGATGTACGGCAAGTAACCACCATCTCAGGCTACCTCATTCACAAACCCAGGCTTGCCTAGATCTCCCTCCGATCCATGTTCATTAACAACATCAGTTTCTCATTATCATTACGAGTGCAGTTAGCTAGACACATCTATCTCGCTTCCCAATCCTATGGACTCCGCGAAGCATAAAAGCAAAAACCATACCCGACTCATAAACTTATCTGGCGACAAGGGTGGTTTAACCAAAACTAGTAAACTCCTATAAAAGGGTTTCCCATCATGTTTGACTCAGCACACACACCTTTTCGCAAAAACAAAATAGTTTCCCAAAACATAGGATCAATATGGTCAAGGGGCACTTGCCTTGTTCTGACAGTTCCGGTTGCTCAAAATCTTGCTGTTGTAGTCCGTCGTAGGTAGCTCACTGAGCTTGTCCTTCTATTCTCGATCACGCATATACAAGGTTCACAACAATCAATATCATGCACAAACTCTACTTTAAGATGCAATGATGCATATGCATGTTAATCCTATGGTGCAGTTTTGGTTTGTGCGTGTTCTTGCATGTTTGTATGGGGTTTTTATGAAGAACAGAGGTGTATAGATCAAATGTCGACGTGGTGATGATCTGGACTTAAGATCTAGATCAAACTGATCAACACGTGATCTGTCCATGAAAAAACTTCTGTTTCGAAGGAATTGAAGAAACAGATGCGAATAAAAATCGTGATGATGTCGTGAGGTGTAATGGAGACCTACCTTACGTTCTTATTGGTCTCGGGTCCTTCTCCTAGCAAGACAGATCGTTGGGGCTCTCTTCCGGCGATCTCCCGCGACTGAACTCCGGCGAAGGGTTTACTCGGCGAGTTTGGGGCTAGGGCTTCTAAGTTGTCGGCTCAGAGAAGATGTTACGACCAAGGGGTTTGTTTCAAGTTCTATTTATAAGAGGAAAACGAAGGGTTCTTATCTGATTGGACTTCGAATAAGAGTCCCATTCAAACTGTTTTTGAATCTTAACAACTTATTTCTTGCAGATTTGGTAACATTGTGGAAGTCGTGTCGGTTTCCTCAGTACCAGGGATTCCCACGCATACAGAAGAAAAACCGCTTCAAAATCGCGTCCTTACGCGGTGATGAGCTCCGGAAGCTCCACGTGTCCATCAGGGGCCTGGTCTCCCTTTTCCGCAAAGACGAGCTCCGGTTGTGCCGCGTGTCAAGCGAGCAAGACCTCCCTCTTTCTCAGAGGCGGGCTCCACGTGCGCCACGTATCCTGGCGGGCGGGAACCTCCCTCTCTTCAGAGGCGAGCTCCATGTGCGCCACGTGTCTGGTGGGTCGGGACCTCCCCTCTCAATAGAGGCAAGCTCCGTGAACGCCACGTGTCAGTTCCGGACCTCCCCCACTCGTCGGAGGTGGCTCCGGGGTGCCATGTGTCAATTCCGGACCTCCCCTCGCTTCTGAGGTGAGCTCCGAGAATGCCACGCGTCAAGTAGCACCGGGCTTCCTTTTTTCTCAGAGACAAGCTCCGAGGTTGACACGTGTCCTGTGTAACTAAATCCTTCTCTCCGCAGCGACTAGCTCCGCAGCTGACACGTGTCCTGTGGGACTGGCCTCGCTTCTCCGCAGAGGCTAGCTCCGGGGGTAACACGTGTCCCACGGGGGTCGGACCTCTCCTCCTTTTGCGGGGATGAGCCCCGAGCCTGCCACGTAGTCAATTTAGTGGCGGACCTCTCTCCATTTGCGAGGATGAGCTCCGGACACGCCACGTGGCCAGCGGCCCGCGGAAAATGTCTACGGCGCTCTAGACGAACTGGAATTGGCTCCTTTTGGCTATCTTTTGATTCTTCTCTTTTTCAATCTTATAAAAATGTTTATGAAACATGAATATATGCAGAAATCGAAAATGAGTGTGTCACAAATCTTCCCCCCTTAAATTGAATCTCGCCCTCGAGATTCAATAGTAGAGAATAAATGAGGGAATTATGTCTTGAGGTCTTCTTCACGCTCTCATGTGGCTTCAGCTTCGGTGTGATGGCTCCATTGTACCTTGCACCATCGGATCACTTTGTTCCTCGTGACCCTTTCCTTTACGTCCAAAATTCGGACAGAGTGCTCTGCATAGGTCAGGTCCTCCTGAAGTTCGAGATCTTTCATTGGTACTTGCTCTTCTATCACTCTCAAGCACTTCTTGAGCTGAGATACATGAAACACGTCATGTACGTTGGAGAGGTGCGAAAGGAGCTCTAGTTGATAGGCTACTTCTCCTCTCTTGTCCAAAATCTTAAATGGCACAATGTAGCGAGGTGCTAGCTTGCTCTTGATGTTGAAACGTCGTTGACCACGGATAGGCAATACCTTGAGGTATACGTAGTCTCCTACTTCGAAAGTTAACTTCCTTCGTCTATTGTCCGCATAGCCTTTCTGTCGTGACTGAGCAGCCTTTAAGTTCTCCCGTATCGTTTGGACTTGCTTTTCAGCTTCTTGTAGCACTTCGGGTCCAAACACTTGGTTTTCTCCGGCCTCATTCCAAAACAGCAGCGTTCTACACCGTCTGCCATACTATGCTTTGAAAGGTGACATCTTCGAGCTGGCTTGATAGCTGTTGTTATAGGAGAATTCCGTATACGGCAAACTCCTATCCCAACTACGTCCATATTTCAAGGCACAGGCTCTCAACATGTCCTCCAAAATTTGGTTTGTCCTTCCCGTTTGCCCGTCGGTCTGCGGGTGGTAAGCGGAGCTAAAATCCAGTCGTGTACCTATAGCATCCTGCAACTTCCTCCAAAATTTAGAGGTAAACTGAGAACCCCGATCTGAGACTATCCTCCTCGGGACTCCATGACGGCACACGATCTGCTCCATGTACAACTCGGCTAATTGTGCAACGTTGTACTTGGTCCTTACAGGGAGAAATGGGTTGTTTTTCATCAATCGGTCCATGATAACCTAGACGGAGCCGTAACCCGACTGAGTACGTGGCAATCCGACGATGAAATCCATACTGATGTCTTCCCACTTCCACTCAGGTACCTTCAAGGGTTACAACAATCCAGCGGGTCTTTGATGTTCGGCCTTCACCCATTGGCATGTGTCGCATATGGCAACATATTCGGCTATGTCCCTCTTCGTACCATCCCACCAATAACAAGTCTTCAGGTCCTTGTACATCTTGGTACTTCCGGGATGTATGGAATAAGTTGAATCATGTGCCTCTTTTAATATCATGTCGCGGATGTGCTTCACGTTAGGCACACAAATCCTTTTTCCTAGCCAAAGTGTACCTTTCTCATCTTCCTTGAAATCCTTCTCTATTCCTTGTCGGATCCTTTCCTTGATCTCCTTGATCTCCTCATCCGTTGCTTGGCCATCTCTTATCTCTTGCTCCAATGAAGAGTGGAGTTCCATCACTTCCATCTTGTTCAAGAATCCGAGGTGTAACCGTTCGAACTCATTGCGTAGTCCCGGTGGTAGCTCCCGAACCGTGAGTTGGTGACATGCTCCCTTCCGGCTAAATGCATCAGCTACTACACTGGCCCTTCCAGGGTGGTAGTTGATTCCAACATCGTAATCCTTGATGAGTTCCAACCATCGACGTTGCCTCAAATTCAAGTCTGTTTGTGTGAATATGTACTTGAGGCTTTTATGATCCGTATAGATCTCACATCGATGACCAAGAATATAATGTCTCCAAATCTTCAATGCATGCACTACTGCTGCTAGCTCCAAGTCATGTGTAGGATAATTAAGCTCGTGCTTCTTTAATTATCGTGAGACATAGACTACCACTTGTCCTTCTTGTATGAGCACACATCCGAGCGCTTGTCTTGATGCGTCACAATATATGTCAAAGCTCTTGCTTACGTCTGGTAATACCAAAACTGGCGCTGTGGTTTGCCTTTTCTTGAGTTCCTCAAAGCTCTCTTGGCACGCTGATGTCCACTGAAACGTTTTTTTCCTTTGTTAGCAACTCCGTCATAGGTTTTGCTATCTTAGAGAAGTCCTTGATGAAGCGTCGGCAATATCCAGCCATCCCAAGAAAACTCCAAATATCTCTCACATTTTGCGGTTGGTTCCACTTCAGAACATCTCCCACCTTTCTGGGATCAACCGATACTCCTTCCTCGGAGATAATGTGGCCTAGGAACGATATCTTCTTTAGCCAAAATTGACACTTGTTAAGCTTGGCATACAATTTATGCTCGCACATTTTCTGCAAGGTCAATCTCAAATGTTCTTCATGCTCCTCCTCACTTTTTGAATACACCATAATGTCGTCGATGAAAACCACGATGAACTTATCCAAGTACTCCATGAAAACCTTGTTCATAAGGTACATGAAGTATGCGGGTGCATTTGTTAACCCAAAAGACATGACGGTATATTCATACGAACCATACCGTGTTCGAAAGGCAGTCTTGAGCATCATTACACCAGCAGGGATGTAATGAGATCGGAAACTCTCCTTGAACTCAATCCATGTGATCGTCTCCGGGTCGACATGAGCGTTGCACAGGGCATCCCACCAGTCAGCGACAGCTCCCATGAGTTGGTGCGACTCAAAAAGAACCTTCTCCCGGTTGGCAAGCTTCTTCTCCATGGATTTCAACCAGTCGTCGTCCTCCATGGGGTTGTTACTTGAGCAAAGGTGGGTGGTCGAGTCCTCATGAACTCTCCCAATCTGTTATGAGCCGGCGGTGGTGGCGGAACGGGGTTGTTGTTGTTGGCCTGCAACTGACCCAAAGTTTGGATCATGGTTTGCATAAGTTGATTCTGCACGGTCATCAACCGTTCCAGGTTGTTCTCACTAGCTCCGGGGTTAACAGGAACTTCATCGTGGCCATCCTCTTGGTTGCCACGGACGTTTCTTGTTTGGCGGCCAATGTTTCCTCTCACCATCTATGAGAGAGAACGAAATAGAATAGAGGTTAGAAGGTTAGATGGATCCACCTAACTATATGCATCAAGGTGGATTGGACTATATATATTAGCCCATATGAGGATGTGAACAAGTGTCAAGGCATCTTACACCTCTTTTCTACTTATGTGTCGATGCGGACAACGCTTGAGACGTCCCACAACTCACACTAAGCACACAATCACAAACAATCATCACAAGCGCTCACACAACTCCTATTTAGGCTTATTCAACGGGGGTCCTATATGGCTTAGGGTGATGCCAATCTGTGCATCCTAGTCTTGTATCCTATGGTCAGCGTGGCTTGTAATACCAAGCTGTTACTAGGGTGCGTCCTACAGTCAACGTGGCTCAGCTACCAATCTGTGATCATTCTAGGCTTGTGACCTACAACCAACCATGGTAGCTTGGTACCAATCCGTGGATTGCACCAATCTGTGACTAGGCATGGTGACTTTAATATCAATCTGTGACCTATCTAGGTTGTATGATCTACGATCAACCCGTGGCAAGTTGATACCAATCTGTGCCTCATACCAACTTGTGAATTCTATCTAGTGTAACCTACCGTCAACCCGTGGCTCTAATACCAATCTGTGACGCCCTCAATTTCGTGGAAAACCACGGAACCGAGAACTGATGCATATGTGTGCCCAAGATGTTCATCACACATATACACATCATCCACAAACTGAAATTCAGAATATATATAACCACGAATAACATAGTTTATTACAAGGTTTCATGAGTCTTGGACTCAGCTTGGCAGCGGAAGTCTAATCTTACAGCGGAAGTCTTTCTATGTAGCGGAAGTCTTCTAACTAGTGCGGAAATAATCTAAGCAGCAGAGGTGGCTCCATCTCTACTCCATCCCCACAGGCAAGGTTGAGGACAGATTACACGCCTAATGCTCCACCTGGTCTTCATAGTAATCTTCTCCTGTGCTGATGATGAAATAATAATGCAAGTTTGAGTACAATGATGTACTCAGCAAGTGCGGGAAAATATGATATGTAGCTCACAACAAGGTAGGTATAAAAAGGCTCATTGCAGAAAACAAAGTTATTTATCAAAACCACGATAAAACAGCAACTTAACTTTAAGTGAATGTAATCCCAACATATATTAAAATACCAATCATACCTCCATTATGTTCATCACTTTCCATGTCCCAACCAGACATTAATCAACTTTATTCTTGCTTACGAATACCTTCTGGTATTCACTACCATCTCACGAATACCATCTCGTATTCGCTACCATTTCATCTCATAAACAATTTCGTCTTACACCGAGACCAATCTCGTTGCCATGACTCAACAGTCATGCAACCAAATCTTATCACCCGGACTCAACAGTCCCGAAAGACAAACCATAACCAAAACCATAACCAATAACCATCCCAACTAATCATAGAAGTTGGCCAGGCGCTCGTGACCGTAAGCTCGGCTATCATGATAGTTTTAGACTCTGCAGAGTTTGTACCACTTTACCCACAAGTTTGTGATTTCGTCACCCGTCGGTGACTACAGAACCTCCATTATAACAGTACACAACCGTTGGTGTATGATCAAGAGATCACAAAATAGCCTTTACAAAGGAGCGACTAGATGTATGGACTCACTAAGGTTTCACCGGCAGGCTAGAATCTCCAATTCTCCCACCCACAGGCCCCCTCTTGTGCCATGCAGTGTGACGCCCTTAATTCTGTGGAAAAACCACGGAACCGAGAACTGATGCATATGTGTGCCCAGAATGTTCATCACACATATACACATCATCCACAAACTGAATTTCAGAATATATACGACCACGAATAACAGAGTTTATTACAATGTCTCATGAGTCTTGGACTCATGCTCACATGTAACACCCCAAATTTTGATTCAAATCTCTAAACCATGTTCAGAGGGGAATTTAAAATTTTTTTGGACGTGTTGCATGTTTTGCAAAAATTCAAATTCAAACTGGAATTCAAATTATACCCAAAACAGAAAAGAAATGGAAAAAGAAAAAGAGAAACGGGAAAAAAACCGGCCAGTGGGCCGAAACCCGCCAGCCGGCCCAGTTTCCCAGCGCCAGCCCGCCCCCGCGCGCGCCGCGCTGTCTCTCACAGACAGGTGGGACCCGCATGTCATCCCTAACCCCGAGCGTCTGCGGCCCGGACTTTTCCCCCCGAGCGCGCGCGATCTTAACCGATCGAAAAACCGCGTTCCTCAGCCGAATTCCGGTCCCAGAAGAATCCAACTCGATCACAACTGACCCACCGCCCTCCCCCGGCTATAAAAACCCCAGCCCCGATCGGTTTTTCCCACGCGATCGCCGATTTTTACTCCGGTGAGCACCGAGACTTCGCCGGTGAATTTTGGCCGATCTAAGCTCGGAAACTCTGATCTAACTCGCTGGTCTTGATCCACCGCCTCCGGGGAACTTTGCAGGTGCAGAAAACTCGGAGAGTTACGGTGTAAATTCAGCGCCGACGAGATTCGCCGTGGTTTTGCCTCGGACCTCGCCGCCGATAACTTTCCAGGACCCCCGAGCTCAAGAAAACCCCCGAGGTGAGATCCCTGACCTCCCCTCTACCGATCTAGGCCATAAGATCACAGTTCTAGGCAGAATTCTCGAGGATCTGAAACTTTCTGGCGAGATCGCCGCTTCCCGCCGCCGTGCGCCGCCGGCAGCGCCGCCCGCGCTCGATCAGAGCGACGTGGCCGCTTGTGCGCCGTTTATTTTAAATCGCACGGTAGACTTTAAATCCCCGCGTACCGGTTCGATGTTATAATCTCAGCCGTCGGTTTAAAATCGGACGGTCCACGTCAGCCCCGCATTATAAAGACTGGAATTCTTACGTGCTACCCCCTGGGGTTCTCTGGAATTGAGAGCTAGCCCCGGAAACTTCAGATCTAGCCCCTGGAACTCCAGAAAATCATGTAAATTCATTTAAAAATCAGTTTTAGCCCCTGGACTTAATAAAAATTAGGAAAAACACCTCTGATAAGTGTAGCTAGACCCCTGGAAGTTATAAAAATAATATTATAGACCCTGTAATGGGGTGAGTTCATTATTTTAACCCTGTTTAGTAATTAATTTAGAAAATTGAATATGTAACTAGTGTTTAAAAATTAAAAAGTGGGACAAACATAATTGTTAAAATTAATTAAAAACTTTCTCAGTACTTAGAAAACTTTGGAGTGAGATAAAAATCTATTTTTGGGCTGAAATGAATCTGTTTCATTTATTATTCACATTTATTAGTATAGGGACACATTTTTAAGTAAAGAATAGTTATAGAAAAATAGGGAAAATAATTATGAAATAATCTACATCAGAAGCCAAGGTCAAAACATGTTATTAGATTATTTAGGACCAGAACCTATACTGTTTAGGTGATGTGTATTACTAATTTTATAATAAAATACACAATTATGTATAGGAATATAAATCTGAAAATATAGCAACTAGTAAATGATAAATGGAGTTTCTAAAATACAAAGAATTCAGTTTAGGGTTGATAGAAATTATGAAGGCACATATGGAGAAGAAAAATACTTTTCTTACATACTTGGTAGTAAAAAGGTGTAGTAGTTGAATATAAGAAATTTATTGGAAACCCATATAAATAGTATGTAAGTATAAATGTGGACACAAAAGTAGGAATCATATATACATGGTTAAAAGTGCATGCAAGCCACAACTTAACACACATAAAGTAACCACAACACATATAATGGTAAAGAACTTTTATAAATATGAATGTATGGTTTGTATGAAGTAGAAGTGTGAACTATGTCTTATGATTGTTGTTTTTCTTTTGCTATGTGTGATGGTATGAAGTAGAACCTGTTCAAGAGCAAGTTATTCCTTTCCAAGATCAGGACTACCCATTTCAAGAGCAGCAAGAAGGAGGCAAGTGTCCTTGACCACTTTGATCCTATGCTAGGATGTGTAGATAGAATTATTTGCATTGTCAAGTTAAATATGAAACCCATGCTAGGAAGTTTCCCTAGAATTGCATTACCTTGTTTCCTTGAAGCTTGGGTTGGGATTTATTTTACCATGTCATTTATTTACATGCATATGCTTAGCCATGCTTAGAATGGGATATTTGGGACATGAGATCATCAGTTTATTATACCATACTCTTGAATGAGCTATTGGGAGTTATGTAGAGGTAGGGATCAAGGCAAGTTGGATGTTTTGGTTGTGTGCTGGGTGCACGAGACTTGGGTTTGTGTTTAGTACTTGCCTGGATCCTAAGGACCGGTTCATGGAGCATGTAACCCGGCTTTACAGTGCCAACCACATGCTGAGATGGGGCAGCTTGGCCAATTAATTAGGTGTATCCCCGGCGTAGTATGGGTGTGTTGGATGGTGCGGGGAATAGGTGTCAGCTGGACTACCATATGAACCGCAAGGCTCAAGAGGGGGCCACTGCAGCGGGGTTGGAGCCTCTTGTATGCTGTTAGGGGTGAAACCTCAGTGGGCCCACGCTCGTCGGGAATCCCTTTGTAAAGGCTTCGTAGTGATCTCTTGGCCACACACCTGGGAAGTGTGAATGTGGATCGTAGCCACTGGCATAATGGAGGTTCTTTTAGTCCACCCGGCAACGGGGGATGAAATCACTACATGTGGGTACAGTGGTACAAACTCTGCAGAGTCAAAACTGTCTTGACAGCCGTGCTCACGGTTAAGAGCGGCCTGGACTTATTCATGATTAGAGGATTGATGGTTTTGGAAGTTAAGCGGGGAGCTTAACATTGGAAATGATGTTATGGTTATTGGATTATGATAATGGGTTGGGAGATTGGGACCATTTCACCTGTGTAGTGATGTAGGTGCTTAATAAGCTAAGGTGATAGGTATTAATTGCGTAGTGCTTTAACCATGAGTTCAACCTCTCCTTGTTCTAGCCATGCATGATAAAATTTTCCCACACTTGCTGAGTACCATTGGTACTCAACCTTGCATTTTTGTTGGTTTATATTGCTGCTCAGGTCAAGATAATGAGGTGGTATATAATGACCAAGATTTTGGACCCGAGGAAGCTTTTTAGGTTCATGAAGACCCCCGGGCAACGCCTGTGATGGAGCCCTAAAGAATAATATTCCGCTGCTAGTTTATTTACTTGTGATGAAGCATTAGTGTCCATTGAGACATTTGCAATGTAAGACTTATTTATATTCGACACCTGGCTTGTAATAAATGATGCTTCACTATTTGTCATCACATGTATGAGAAAATGATCCTGGCATAGATGTGATATTCACTTGGTTGTTCTTCGAAAAAACCGGGTGTGACAGAGGTGGTATCAGAGCCAAAGTTGCCCGTAGGAACGTGGACCTAGGTAGAAATGGACGTATTTAAGGGCCCTATTTTCTTAAAAACTATTTTTCAAGGTGTGGGTGGAAAAGTGTTATTAAAGGAGTCATTTTCTTCATCTTACCCCAACTTTCATTCAAAATAGGATTTTTGTTTGAGAATTTATCTAACCTAATTTTAAATTCTTTTGTTTTTAGATGGTTCGCATGATTCGCACCGCTCGCAAGTCCACAGGAGGGAGAGTTCCCGTAGTTGCCCTTGCCGAAAGAGAGGAGAGTCGTCCAGTGACGTACCTTTCCTACGGATTGGCAGTAGGAGATTTGTTGCGCCGTCTTCGACGTATGCTCGAAGCCGCCGGCAATACGGGCAAGCTAATCATCCACTATAACTCCACCAGGACCATGCGTGAGAAGAGGGAAGAATGGAGTTCGGAGATGAGGATTATACACGAGAATCAACTGCTTAAGATTCACCACTCTCCAGCTTGTCGAGCAACACAAGTTGACGCGGAGAAAGATGTCACCTGGGAGGCCATCACCTGCCAGAGTCACATCTATCGTCGCCACTTGGACAAAACTGAGTACATGTATGTCCTCCAACGTGAGAGTGGTACCACGGAGTACAAGTACCCACCGGTACAGCAAGGGACTTCCCATGAGCACATGGACTTGTGCTTGGAGGATGCTGCTATGCTCAGCACTCGATTGCAGGAGTGTCAACAAGAGCTTCAGGATGTCCGAGACACCCTGAAGGAATCGGAGGCGTTACTGCGAGCTTGCTTAAAGGCGAGAGAAAGAGGAGATGGGAATGAACTGTGTGTCACTGTGAGTGATCCATGGACTCCTGACTCCCCGGATCGCCGAGCAATCAGGCGTCGTCGCACTTCTCCACCGGCAGCCTCCCCACCCAAAGCAGAGTCAGAAGGTAGCCGAAATGAGGAGGAAGATCCCGAGGAGCCAGCTCAAGAGGACGAATAGTGTAGAGTTTTTCCCTTAGCTAGCAAGAGGTCGAGTAGTCGAGTTGTGACGTAGTTAATGGTGTGATAATGCTTGGTGTGTGACGTGAGTTGTGGAAGCCATGAGCAATTGTCCACAGCCTCGTCTTCAGATTGTTTTGTTTTGGTGTGTGAACCCACAGGAAATAATAGTGCATTTATTTGGTGTGAGATATAAACCCTCGAAAATTTTTAACAAAGCCTCTACACCTTAAATTACCAACAAATGAAAGTAGTAAGATGATACTAAATGGTATCAAGTTAACATTTGTTGATTCTGCCAGATGGCCGGAAGAGGAAAAGGACGTGCTGCCAACCCCGCCAACAACAATGATGAGGCATGCAACCCTCATCTTTCTGGAGGCCAGGACCGGGGTGGTCGCCGTGAAGAAGTTGATCCTCTCCACCAAATGCTGGAGAATCAAAATCAACTCATCCAGAACTTGACTCAAGTGGTGGCCAACTTGCATCAAGTTCCACCTCCACAAGCTGCACCACGCCAACCAAGGTTGAGTGAGTTTCTAGGAACTCAACCTCCAAAGTTTGCAAGTGCTGCTGAACCTCTGGAGGCAGATGATTGGCTGAAGACCATTGAAAGTAAGATGAGGATAATACAATGCCAAGGGTATGAGAGGGTGCTGTTTGCCTCTCATCAATTGCATGGACCTGCTGCTGATTGGTGGACCGCCTATGTGGCCGCCCATCATGACCCTGAGAACATCACTTGGGAAGAGTTCAAGCGTAGCTTCCGCAACCATTACATCCCAAGAGGTGAACTCAAAAACAAGAGGAAGGAGTTTTTGGGACTGCAGCAGGGAAACATGACGGTGAGGGAATACCTCACTAAATTCACTCAACTATCCCGTTATGCTCCACGATACATAGAGACTGATGAGCAGAAACAAGATTGTTTCGTGGAAGGACTTACCGCAGAGATGCAGTGTGCAATGTCCTCCAATGAGTATGAAAGCTTCCAAAAGATGGTGGACCGAGCATTTGTGGTAGAAAGGAAGCTAAAGGCCCTAGAAAATGAGAATAAGAGGAAGGCCAGGTGGTCACATCAGGCCTCAGGGAGCAACACCCGCCCACGTATGATGCAGCAACCTACGGGGCAGACAAGCCGTGCTGCGGTACCCTATTCAGCACCAAGAGGGTACAACCCAAACTACAGGCCACCCGCAGCACCAGCACAGCCGCCACGTCAGTTTGTGCAGCAGCCTCGCCCCGCATATCCACCTCGACCAGCAGTGCAAGGACCCCCAAACCAACCCCAAGACAACAAGGGCCAAGCATCTAAGATTGGGGTGCAATGTTTCAGCTGTGGTGAAGTGGGGCACTACGCCCATAAATGCCCAAAGAAGAAGGCTGTGCCGCCACAACAGCAGAATGTAATGAGAGGACGGGTGAATCACGTCACTATGGAGGAAGCACAAGAGGCACCCGATGTGGTAGTTGGTAAGTTTCCTGCCAATTTACACCTTGCAACTCTGCTGTTTGATTCTGGTGCTACCCACTCGTTCATTGCTCAAGGGTTTGTTAAGAAGCATGACCTAGCAACCACACAAATGAACCATATGCTAGCCGTAAACTCTCCAGGTGGAGAAATAAGGACAAGACAAGTGTGTCCCAAAGTGAGCCTAGACATTAATGGGGTAGTATTTACTGCTAACCTCATAGTGATAGATTCACAAGGGATAGATATTATTTTGGGTATGGATTGGTTGACCAAACATAAAGGAATCATCCATTGTTCGACCAGAACGGTGGAATTAACTCACCCTAGTGGCACAAGAGTAAAGTTCATAACGATACACGAGCCTAGGAGGGACATTAAATTAAATCAAGTGGAGGTGAAAATTGAGGAAATCAGGACTATCAGGGAATATCCAGATGTTTTTCCGGAGGAGTTGCCAGGTATGCCTCCCGACCGTGACGTGGAATTCGCAATTGAGCTAGTACCGGGAACAGCCCCGATATACAAGAGACCTTATCGAATGGACTCCAAGCAGCTAGAAGAGCTCAAGGATCATTTGAGAGAATTGACGGAGAAGGGGTATATTCGCCCTAGTTCCTCACCATGGGGAGCTCCGGTGATATTTGTACCCAAGAAAGACGGAACCCAAAGGTTATGCGTGGATTACCGTGCCTTGAATGAGGTAACCATCAAGAACAAGTACCCATTACCCCGCATCGAAGACTTGTTTGATCAGTTGAGGGGAGCTTGTGTGTTCTCGAAAATTGATCTCAGGTCGGGATACCACCAACTCAAGATAAGGCAATCTGATATTCCCAAGACAGCTTTCGTATCTCGGTACGGACTGTATGAATACACTGTCATGCCTTTCGGGCTAACCAATGCCCCGGCATATTTCATGTACCTCATGAACAAAGTATTCATGGAATATCTGGACAAATTTGTGGTGGTTTTCATAGATGATATTCTCGTCTTCTCCAAAGATGAAGAAGAACATGAGAAACATCTAAGGTTGGTGTTACAGAGGCTGAGAGAACACCAACTATATGCCAAGTTGAGCAAGTGTGAGTTTTGGCTGAAGAGAATTCCCTTTTTAGGACATATAATCTCGGAGGGAGGAATCTCCATAGATCCCGCCAAAATCGAGGACATCCAGAAGTGGAAGACCCCTGAAAATGTCGGGGAAGTTCGAAGCTTTTTGGGATTGGCTGGATACTATCGACGGTTTATTGAGGGATTCTCCAAGATCTCGAGACCTCTCACCAAACTGTTGGAAAAGGGAATCATATTCACCTGGACGCCACAGTGCGATACGAGCTTTCAGGAGCTAAAGAAGAGATTGACAACAGCCCCAGTGCTGGTTATGCCAGATATGCAGAAGAATTTCACAGTGTACTGCGATGCCTCTGGAAATGGGTTGGGATGTGTTCTCATGCAAGAAGGACATGTCGTGGCTTATGCATCCCGGCAGCTTCGGAAGCACGATAAGAACTATCCTACACATGACCTAGAACTAGCCGCAGTGGTACACGCGTTGAAAATTTGGCGGCACTATTTGATGGGGAAGAGGACAGAGATATATACGGATCATAAGAGTTTGAAGTACATATTCACACAGCCAGATCTCAACCTCCGACAAAGGAGATGGTTAGAGCTAATCAATGACTTTGATGTGGGCATCAACTATCATCCCGGGAAAGCAAACGTCGTGGCCGATGCTTTAAGTCGGAAAGTGCAGGTCAATAAGTTGAGCTTGAAGGACATGCCCGCAGAATTGAAGGACGAGGTTATAAGGCTCAATCTATGTCTAGTAAATAGTGGTGAAGCCATCGCCATGGAAGTGGACTCCACACTCGAGCAAGACATACGCGAGGGCCAAAAGAATGATGAGAAGATACAAGAGATCAGACAGCTTATCAAGGAAAATAAAGCTCCTGGTTTTAGAGAGGACGAACAGGGAACGGTGTGGCACGGGAAAAGGATCTGTGTGCCAGAAGTAAAGGAGATCCGTGAATTAATTTTGAAGGAGGCTCACGATTCTGACTATTCCATTCATCCTGGGAGTACGAAGATGTACCAGGACCTCAAGAGCAGGTATTGGTGGTATGGCATGAAGCGAGATGTCGCGGAACATGTTGCCCTATGTGACACATGTCAGTTGGTGAAAGCAGAACATCAACGACCCGCGGGATTGCTGCAACCACTCAAAGTGCCTGAATGGAAGTGGGAAGAAATCAGCATGGATTTTGTCGTGGGATTGCCTAGGACCCAATCCGGGTATGATTCAATATGGGTCATTATTGATAGGCTAACCAAGGTAGCTCATTTCATCCCTGTGAAAGAAAGCTACAGCGGATCCAAATTGGCAGAATTGTACATGTCGAGGATTGTGTGTTACCATGGAGTGCCAAAGAAGATAGTGTCGGACCGAGGGACACAGTTCACCTCGAGGTTTTGGCAAAATTTGCATGAAACCATGGGAACCCATCTGAACTTTAGTTCTGCCTATCATCCCCAAACTGACGGGCAGACGGAGAGAACCAATCAGATCCTTGAAGATATGTTAAGGGCATGTGCACTCAAAAACAATAGGAGTTGGGACAAGAACTTACCGTATGCGGAGTTTTCCTATAACAACAGCTATCAAGCTAGTATGAAAATGTCACCGTTTGAAGCTTTGTATGGAAGGAAGTGCAGAACTCCTCTATTTTGGAACCAAACAGGAGAAAGTAAAGTGTTTGGTCCAGAAGTGCTACAAGAAGCCGAAGCGAAGGTGAGGGAGATTCGCAACAACTTGAGGATAGCACAAACACGCCAGAAGAGTTATGCTGATGTACGAAGAAGAGAACTCGTTTTCAACGTGGGAGACTATGTTTATCTCAAGGTGTCCCCTATCAGAGGACTTCGTCGGTTCAAGGTGAAAGGGAAGTTGTCACCTCGATACATCGGACCCTTTCAAGTTTTGGAAAGAAAAGGCGAAGTGGCGTACCAACTAGAGTTACCGGTTCATCTATCGGACGTGCACGATGTATTCCATGTGTCACAACTCAAGAAATGCCTGAGGACGCCTGAAGAGGTGTTACCCATGAATGAAGTGGATGTAGCTGAGGATTTGTCTTATGCCGAGCAACCATACAAGATTTTGGAGACGATGGAACGCCTCACCAGAAATAAAAGAATCCGGATGTGCAAGGTGCAGTGGAAGCATCACTCAGAAGAGGAAGCCACCTGGGAACGGGAAGATGAGCTCAAGGCACAATTTCCGGAATTGTTTTCTTAGAAACACCAATCTCGAGGACGAGATTTCTTTTAAGGGGGGTAGAGCTGTAACACCCCAAATTTTGATTCAAATCTCTAAACCATGTTCAGAGGGGAATTTAAAAATTTTTGGACGTGTTGCATGTTTTGCAAAAATTCAAATTCAAACTGGAATTCAAATTATACCCAAAACAGAAAAGAAATGGAAAAAGAAAAAGAGAAACGGGAAAAAAACCGGCCAGTGGGCCGAAACCCGCCAGCCGGCCCAGTTTCCCAGCGCCAGCCCGCCCCCGCGCGCGCCGCGCTGTCTCTCACAGACAGGTGGGACCCGCATGTCATCCCTAACCCCGAGCGTCTGCGGCCCGGACTTTTCCCCCCGAGCGCGCGCGATCTTAACCGATCGAAAAACCGCGTTCCTCAGCCGAATTTCGGTCCCAGAAGAATCCAACTCGATCACAACTGACCCACCGCCCTCCCCCGGCTATAAAAACCCCAGCCCCGATCGGTTTTTCCCACGCGATCGCCGATTTTTACTCCGGTGAGCACCGAGACTTCGCCGGTGAATTCTGGCCGATCTAAGCTCGGAAACTCTGATCTAACTCGCTGGTCTTGATCCACCGCCTCCGGGGAACTTTGCAGGTGCAGAAAACTCGGAGAGTTACGGTGTAAATCCAGCGCCGACGAGCTTCGCCGTGGTTTTGCCTCGGACCTCGCCGCCGATCACTTTCCAGGACCCCCGAGCTCAAGAAAACCCCCGAGGTGAGATCCCTGACCTCCCCTCTACCGATCTAGGCCATAAGATCACAGTTCTAGGCAGAATTCTCGAGGATCCGAAACTTTCCGGCGAGATCGCCGCTTCCCGCCGCCGTGCGCCGCCAGCAGCGCCGCCCGCGCTCGATCAGAGCGACGTGGCCGCTTGTGCGCCGTTTATTTTAAATCGCACGGTAGACTTTAAATCCCCGCGTACCGGTTCGATGTTATAATCTCAGCCGTCGGTTTAAAATCGGACGGTCCACGTCAGCCCCGCATTATAAAGACTGGAATTCTTACGTGCTACCCCCTGGGGTTCTCTGGAATTGAGAGCTAGCCCCGGAAACTTCAGATCTAGCCCCTGGAACTCCAGAAAATCATGTAAATTCATTTAAAAATCAGTTTTAGCCCCTGGACTTAATAAAAATTAGGAAAAACACCTCTGATAAGTGTAGCTAGACCCCTGGAAGTTATGAAAATAATATTATAGACCCTGTAATGGGGTGAGTTCATTATTTTAACCCTGTTTAGTAATTAATTTAGAAAATTGAATATGTAACTAGTGTTTAAAAATTAAAAAGTGGGACAAACATAATTGTCAAAATTAATTAAAAACTTTCTCAGTACTTAGAAAAACTTTGGAGTGAGATAAAAATCTATTTTTGGGCTGAAATGAATCTGTTTCATTTATTATTCACATTTATTAGTATAGGGACACATTTTTAAGTAAAGAATAGTTATAGAAAAATAGGGAAAATAATTATGAAATAATCTACATCAGAAGCCAAGGTCAAAACATGTTATTAGATTATTTAGGACCAGAACCTATACTGTTTAGGTGATGTGTATTACTAATTTTATAATAAAATACACAATTATGCATAGGAATATAAATCTGAAAATATAGCAACTAGTAAATGATAAATGGAGTTTCTAAAATACAAAGAATTCAGTTTAGGGTTGATAGAAATTATGAAGGCACATATGGAGAAGAAAAATACTTTTCTTACATACTTGGTAGTAAAAAGGTGTAGTAGTTGAATATAAGAAATTTATTGGAAACCCATATAAATAGTATGTAAGTATAAATGTGGACACAAAAGTAGGAATCATATATACATGGTTAAAAGTGCATGCAAGCCACAACTTAACACACATAAAGTAACCACAACACATATAATGGTAAAGAACTTTTATAAATATGAATGTGTGGTTTGTATGAAGTAGAAGTGTGAACTATGTCTTATGATTGTTGTTTTTCTTTTGCTATGTGTGATGGTATGAAATAGAACCTGTTCAAGAGCAAGTTATTCCTTTCCAAGATCAGGACTACCCATTTCAAGAGCAGCAAGAAGGAGGCAAGTGTCCTTGACCACTTTGATCCTATGCTAGGATGTGTAGATAGAATTATTTGCATTGTCAAGTTAAATATGAAACCCATGCTAGGAAGTTTCCCTAGAATTGCATTACCTTGTTTCCTTGAAGCTTGGGTTGGGATTTATTTTACCATGTCATTTATTTACATGCATATGCTTAGCCATGCTTAGAATGGGATATTTGGGACATGAGATCATCAGTTTATTATACCATACTCTTGAATGAGCTATTGGGAGTTATGTAGAGGTAGGGATCAAGGCAAGTTGGATGTTTTGGTTGTGTGCTGGGTGCACGAGACTTGGTTTTGTGTTTAGTACTTGCCTGGATCCTAAGGACCGGTTCATGGAGCATGTAACCCGGCTTTACAGTGCCAACCACATGCTGAGATGGGGCAGCTTGGCCAATTAATTAGGTGTATCCCCGGCGTAGTATGGGTGTGTTGGATGGTGCGGGGAATAGGTGTCAGCTGGACTACCATATGAACCGCAAGGCTCAAGAGGGGGCCACTGCAGCGGGGTTGGAGCCTCTTGTATGCTGTTAGGGGTGAAACCTCAGTGGGCCCACGCTCGTCGGGAATCCCTTTGTAAAGGCTTCGTAGTGATCTCTTGGCCACACACCTGGGAAGTGTGAATGTGGATCGTAGCCACTGGCATAATGGAGGTTCTTTTAGTCCACCCGGCAACGGGGGATGAAATCACTACATGTGGGTACAGTGGTACAAACTCTGCAGAGTCAAAACTGTCTTGACAGCCGTGCTCACGGTTAAGAGCGGCCTGGACTTATTCATGATTAGAGGATTGATGGTTTTGGAAGTTAAGCGGGGAGCTTAACATTGGAAATGATGTTATGGTTATTGGATTATGATAATGGGTTGGGAGATTGGGACCATTTCACCTGTGTAGTGATGTAGGTGCTTAATAAGCTAAGGTGATAGGTATTAATTGCGTAGTGCTTTAACCATGAGTTCAACCTCTCCTTGTTCTAGCCATGCATGATAAAATTTTCCCACACTTGCTGAGTACCATTGGTACTCAACCTTGCATTTTTGTTGGTTTATATTGCTGCTCAGGTCAAGATAATGAGGTGGTATATAATGACCAAGATTTTGGACCCGAGGAAGGTTTTTAGGTTCATGAAGACCCCCGGGCAACGCCTGTGATGGAGCCCTAAAGAATAATATTCCGCTGCTAGTTTATTTACTTGTGATGAAGCATTAGTGTCCATTGAGACATTTGCAATGTAAGACTTATTTATATTCGACACCTGGCTTGTAATAAATGATGCTTCACTATTTGTCATCACATGTATGAGAAAATGATCCTGGCATACATGTGATATTCACTTGGTTGTTCTTCGGAAAAACCGGGTGTGACATCACAGCGGAAGTCTTAATCTAACAGCGGAAGTCTTTATTCTAATGCGGAAGCAATCTAAGCAGCAGCAGCGGCTCCATCTCTATTTCATTCCCCACAGGCAAGGTTGAGGACAGATTATACGCCTAATGCTCCACCTGGTCTTCATAGTAATCTTCTCCTGTTGCTGATGATGAAATAATAATGCAAGTTTGAGTACAATGATGTACTCAGCAATTGCGGGAAAATATGATATGTAGCTCACAACAAGGTAGGTATAAAAAGGCTCATTATAGAAAGCAAAGTTATTTATCAAAAACACGATAAAACAACAACTTATCTTTAAGCGAATGTAATCCCAACATGTTTTAAAATACCAATCATACCTCCATTATGTTCATTACCTTCCATGTCCCAACCAGACATTAATCAACCTCATTCTTGCTCACAAATACCTTCTTGTATTCGCTACCATCTCTCGAATACCATCTCGTATTCGCTACCATTTCATCTCATAAACAATTTCGCCTCACACCGAGACCAACCTTGTTGCCATGACTCAACAGTCATACAACCCATCTTATCACCCAGATTCAATAGTCCCCAAAACAAAACCAAAATCAAACCATCCAAAACCATAACCAATAACCATAGCCAATAACCATCCCAACTGATCATGGAAGTTGGCCACGCGCTCGTGACCGTAAGCTCGGCTATCATAATAGTTTTAGACTCTTCAGAGTTTGCACCTCTTTACCCACAAGTTAGTGATTTAGTCACCCGTCGGCGACGGTAGAACCTCCATTATACCAGTACACAACCGTCAGTGTATGGCCAAGAGATCACAAAATAGCCTTTATAAAGGGGTTACTAGATGTATGGACTCACTAAGATTTCACCAGCAGTCTAGAATCTCCAATTCTCCCACTCACGAGCCCCCTCTTTTGCCATGCAGTTCTTAGCGCAGTCCTCACTCGACTCCCATTCCCCGCGCCTTCCACGGTCCATAACAATCTAGCAACTTACCTAATTAGTCAGCTAAGCCGCACCCATACTTGGCCTTGTGGTGGCACTGTTATCCTGGCATGTGCTCGCATGAACCGGTCCTTAGATCTACGGCAAGTAAACCACCATCTCTTTCTACCTCATTCACAAACCCAGGCTTGCCTAGATCTCCCTATGATCCATGATCATTAACAACCTCAGTTTCTCATAAATCTTACGAGTGCAGTTAGCTAGACACATCCATCTCACTTCCCAATCCCATGGACTCAGCGAAGCATAAAATTACAATCATACCCGACTCATAAACTTTCCTGGCAACAAGGATAGTTTAACCAAAACTAGTAAACTCCTATAAAAGGGTTTCCCATCATGTTTGACTCAGCACACACACACCTTTTCGCAAAATAAAACAGTTTCTCAAAACATAGGATCAATATGGTCAAGGGCACTTGCCTTGTTCTGACGGTTCCTGTTGCTCAAAATCTTGTTGTTGTAGTCCGTCGTAGGTAGCTCCCTGAGCTTGTCCTTCTATACACGATCACGCACATACAAGATTCACAGCAATCAATATCATGCATAAACTCTACTTTGAAATGTAATGATGTATATGCATGTTAATCCTATGGTGCAGTTTTTATTAGGTCAGTTTGTACGTGTTCTAGCATGGATTGCATGGTTTTACGATGAACAGAGGTGTTTGGATCAAATGTGGACGTGGTGATGATCTTGTCTTTAGATCTAGATCAAACCGATTAACAAGTGATCTGTCCACGAAAAAGTTTCTGTTCGAAAGGAATCGAAGAACAGGTGCAAAGAAAATACGATGATGTCATAAGGTGGTATTTGAGACCTACCTTATGTTCTTCTTAGTCTCGGAGTCCTTCTCTTATCATACAGATCGTTGAGGCTCTCTTCCGGTGATCTCTCTCGACCAAACTTCGGCAAAGGGTTTATTCGGCGAGCTGGGGGCTAGGGCTCTCAGTCGTCGGCTCAGGAGTTGGAAAAAAAGTTCGTGGTTTCGGCCAAGGGTTCTGGGTTCTATTTATAATCGGGAAGAAAGAGTACTAATCTGATTGGACTTTGAATAAGAGTCCTATTCAACTTGTCATTGAATCTTAACAACTTGTCGAAGTGTTCGGTCGACACTTCCCCCGGGCCTGCACTGGACAGCCTGCGGAGGTTCTTTTTTCGGTGGGGCTAGTCCCTTGCGGAGAGCTTGCGCGGATGGACGAGTTAGTGAGAGCTTGACACGGCGAGTTTTACGTGGTTCAGACCGCCGGAGCGTAAAACCCTACGTCCACGGCGAGTTATGGAGCTCGCTGTATTGCTTGCTGCTCAGGGCCGGAGTCCTGAGCTTGGGGTGAGTTACAGCTTGAGAGTGAATGGCTAGCGTATGAGTTGCAGAGTGCGAACCCTTGCTATCGTCGCCTACCCGAGCCTTTTATAGTCCAAGACTCGGGTGGCTTACAAGGGGGCCCGTGACCCGACAGGTGGTCCCGGGGAGATTGACTGTTATCTACCGTATCTGTAGTTATGCCGGTAGTTGTCTCTGACGAAGGCTTCCGAGTCTCCGTCTTGCCACCCTGCCCATGCCGCACGCTAGTCGTAATGGTTGATGACGGCGCAGGCGGCATGGGATGTCTTGTCACGGTGTTTATTGGCTGGCAGGTTCTGACACCGCGCGCCAGTCTGTGATGCGACTGGGCGCAACGGCACCTGACAGAGGCGTGCTCCACGTCTCCGTGTCTCGGGAAGACGCGAGCCTTGAATACCTTGTACGGGCAAGGTATGGGGCGTCTTTACGCCCGCTGCCTATCACTCGGGGGCAGGCAGCGCCGTTCTCCCGGCCGCGTGGCGGGCCCGGAGCCCTTCTCAGAGGAGAGGAGGGTCCGGCCCGCGGGGCACGTGGAGCCTCCGGACCTCTCCCCGCGGAGGGGGAGGTTCGGCTTCTGTCGGCCACGTGGCGGCCTCGGAACTCCCCTCTGAGGAGAGGGAGGTCCGGCCCTGCCGGATACGTGGCACCTTCGGACCCCTTACCCACGGAGGGGGAGGTCCGGCTTCTGTATGCCACGTGGCGGGTCCGGAGCTCTCCGCTGAGGAGAGGGAGGTCCGGCCCCGCCGGACGCGTGGCGCCTTCGGAGCTCTCCCTGCGGAGAAGGGCGAGTTCCTTAGGCATTTTCCCCTGTGCGTGGGGGTACCCCATATCTCAGGTACCGACACAACTTATTTTTAGTTGATTTGATGTGGTAACATTGTGGGATTCATATCGGTTTCCTCCCGTACCGGTATTCCCATGCGTACAGAAGCAAAAACCGCTCCAGAATTTATTACCTCTGCGGTGATGAGCTCCGGAAGCTCCACGTGTCCACCGGGGCCTGGTATCCCTCTTTCCGTAGAGACGAGCTCCGGTTGTGCCGCGTGTCAAGTGAGCGAGACCTCCCTCTCCTTCGGAGGTGAGCTCCGCGTGCGCCACGTATCCTGGCGGTCGGGACCTCCTCTCTATTCGGAGGTGGCTCTGCGCATGACACGTGTCAGTGCCGGACCTTCCCTCTCTCCGGAGGTGGCTCCGGGTGTGCCACGTATCCTAACAGCGCAAGACTTCCTTTCTTCTCAGAGACGAGCTCCGAGGTTGACACGTGTCCAACAGTGACGGACCTCGCGAAGATAAGCTCCGGTGGCGACACGTGTCCAATAGAACCGGACCTATCGGAGGTGAGCTCTGAGATCAATACGTATCCCACGCAACTGGTCCTCTGATTTCTGCAGTGACTAGCTCCGAAGGTGACACGTGTCCTGCGGGACTTCCCTCGCTTCTCCGCAGAGGCTAGCTCCGGGGGCAACACGTGTCCCACAGGGTCGGACCTCTCCCCCTTTGTGGAGATGAGCCCCGAGCCTGCCACGTAGCCTGTTTAGCGGCGGACCCCTCCCCATTTGCGAAGATGAGCTCTGAACACGCCACGTGGCCAGCGAGCCGCGGGAGTCGTCTTCGGCGCTCTCTGTACACTGGAATTTGCTTCTTTTGGCTAACTTCTTTGATTCTTTCTCGGTTTCAACTTATTTTAAAAGTGTTTTTCTACATGAAACATGAATACATGCAGAAACAAAAAATGATGGTGTCACATGCAGTTCCCAGGGCAGTCCTCACTCGACTCCCATTCCCCGCGCCTTCCACGGTCCATAACAATCTAGTAACTTACCTAATTAGTCAGCTAAGTCGCACCCATACTTAGCCTTGTGGTGGCACTGTTATCCTGGCATGTGCTCGCATGAACTGGTCCTTAGATCTACAACAAGTAACCACCATCTCAGGCTACCTCATTCACAAACCCAGGCTTGCCTAGATCTCTCTCCCATCCATGTTCATTAACAACATCAATTTCTCATTATCATTACGAGTGCAGTTAGCTAGACACATCTATCTCGCTTCCCAATCCTCTGGACTCAGTGAAGCATAAAAGCAAAAACAATACCCGACTCATAAACTTCCCTGGCGACAAGGGTGGTTTAACCAAAACTAGTAAACTCCTATAAAAGGGTTTCCCATCATGTTTGACTCAGCACACACACCTTTCCGCAAAAACAAAATAGTTTCCCAAAACATAGGATCAATATGGTCAAGGGGCACTTGCCTTGTTCTGGCGGTTCCGATTGCTCAAAATCTTGTTGTTGTAGTCCGTCATAGGTAGCTTCCTGAACTTGTCCTTCTATTCTCGATCACGTATATACAAGGTTCACAGCAATCAATATCATGCATAAACTCTTCTTTAAGATGTAATGATGCATATGCATGTTAATCCTATGGTGCAGTTTTGGTTTGTGCGTGTTCTTGCATGTTTGTATGGGATTTTTATGAAGAACAGTGGTGTATAAATCAAATGTGGACGTGGCGATGATCTGGACTTAAGATCTAGATCAAACCGATCAACACGTGATCTGTCCACAAAAAAAACTTCTGTTTCGAAGGAATTGAAGAAACAGATGCGAATAAAAATCTGATGATGTCGTGAGGTGATAATGGAGACCTACCTTACGTTCTTCTTGGTCTCGGGTCCTTCTCCTAGCAAGACAGATCGTTGGGGCTCTCTTCCGGCGATCTCCTGCGACTGAACTCCAGTGAAGGGTTTACTCGGTGAGTTTGGGGCTAGGGCTTCTAAGTTGTCGGCTCAGAGAAGATGACCAAGGGGTTTGTTTCAGGTTCTATTTATAAGAGGAAAACGAAGGGTTCGTATCTGATTGGACATTGAATAAGAGTCCCATTCAAACTGTTTTTGAATCTTAACAACTTATTTCTTGCAGATTTGGTAACATTGTGGAAGTCGTGTCGGTTTCCTCAGTACCGGGGATTCCCACGCATACAGAAAAAAACCGTTTCAGAATCGCGTCCTTACGCGGTGATGAGCTCCGGAATCTCCACGTGTCCATTGGGGGTCTGGTCTCCCTTTTCCGCAAAGACGAGCTCCGGTTGTGCCGCGTGTCAAGCGAGCGAGACCTCCCTCTTTCTCACAGGCTGGCTCCGCGTGCGCCACGTATCCTGGCGGGCGGGAACCTCCCTCTCTTCAGAGGCGAGCTCCACGTGCGCCACGTGTCTGGTGGGTCGGGACCTCCCCTCTCAATAGAGGCGAGCTCCGCGAACATCACGTGTCAGTTCCGGACCTCCTCCACTCTTTGGATGTGGCTCCGGGGTGCCATGTGTCAATTCCGTACCTCCCCTCTCTTCTGAGGTGAGCTCCGAGAATGCCACGCGTCAAGTAGCGCCGGACTTCCTTTTTCCTCAGAGACGAGCTCCGAGGTCGACACGTGTCCCGTGTAACTAAACCCTTCTCTCTGCAGCGACTAGCTCCGCAGCCGAGACGTGTCCTGTGGGACTGGCCTCGCTTCTCCGCAGAGGCTAGCTCCGGGGGTAACACGTGTCCCACGGGGGTCGGACCTCTCCTCCTTTTGCAGGGTTGAGCCCCGAGCCTGCCACGTAGTCAATTTAGTGGCGGACCTCTCCCCCTTTGCGGGGATGAGCTCCGAAGGTGCCACGTGGCCAGCGGGCCGCGGGAATTGTCTTCGGCGCTCTTGGTGAACTGGAATTTGCTCTTTTTGGCTATCTTTCTGATATTTTTCTCTATTTCTACTTATTTTAAAATGTTTTATCTATATAAAATATAACTATATGTAGAAATCTAAAATGAGGGTGTCACACATGGAATGCCAAGTTGGACTCCAAGCTCAAGGGGATGGGCTTCGAGCAAAGCCCGCGCGAGGCGGCCATCTACCGGCGAGGCAATGGAGGAAATGCCCTACTGGTGGGTGTCTACGTCGACGACTTGATGATCACCGGCACCAAGGATGCGGAGGTGGCAGCGTTCAAGGAAGCGATGAAAGCCACCTTCCGGATGAGTGACCTGGGATCTCTCTCCTTCTACCTGGGGATCGAGGTGCACCAGGCCGACTCTGGGATCATGCTTCGACAGACTGCCTACACCAAGCGCATTGTTGAGCTGGCTGGGCTCACAGACTGCAACTCAGCTCTCACTCCCATGGAGGAGAGACTGAAGCTGAGCCGCAACAGCACGACAGAGGAGGTGGACGTCACGCAGTATCGGCGTCTTGTGGGGAGCCTTCGCTACCTCGCCCACACACGGCTGGACATGACATTCTCTGTCGGATACATCAGTCGGTTCATGCAGCGACCAACGACAGAGCACCAGCAGGCTGTGAAGAGGATCATCCGCTACGTTGTGGGGACTCTCGACCACGGCCTCTACTACCCGAGGTGCCCTGGGGCGGCACACCTTGTCGGGTACCAATCCTTAATTCCCGGTGCTTCGCTGCCCAATCCTGTGCCATACCGTACCAATCCTGATGAGAGAAAGGAGATTACGCGTCAAGTTTAGGAGCTACTCGATAAATGTTATATACGTGAATCCCTTAGTCCTTGTGTTGTTCCTGTTATACTAGTACCAAAAAAGGATGGTACATCTCATATGTGCATTGATTGTAGAGCCATTAATAATATTACTATTCGATATCGACATCCTATTCCTAGGCTCGATGATATGCTTGATGAATTAAGTGGCTCTACCATATTCTCCGAAGTTGATTTGTGTAGTGGATACCATCAAATTCGTATGAAATTGGGAGATGAATGGAAAACAGATTTAAAACTAAGTTTGGCTTATATGAGTGATTAGTCATGCCTTTTAGGTTAACTAATGCACCTAGCACATTTATGAGATTAATGAACAAAGTTTTACGTGCTTTCATTGGACAATTTGTGGTAGTCTGTTTTGATGATATACTGATTTATAGTAGAACTTTGGAGGAACATTTGGAACATTTACGTCCTGTTTTTATTGCTCTACGTGATGCATGTTTGTTTGGTAACCTTGGGAAGTGCACCTTTTACACCGACCGAGTATCTTTTCTTGACTATGTTATTACTCCACAGGGAATTGAAGTTGATAAAGGCAAGGTTGAAGCAACTGAGAGTTGGCCGCAGCCCAAAACGGTCACACAAATGAGGAGTTTTCTTGGTCTTGCTGGTTTCTATAGTCGTTTTGTGAGAGATTTCAGCACCATTGCTGCACCTCTCAATGAGCTTACAAAGAAGGATGTGCCTTTTGTTTGGGGTACCACACAGGAAGAAGCCTTAACGGTATTGAAAGATAAGTTGACACATGCTCCTTTACTCCAACTTCCTTATTTTAATAAGACTTTTGAACTTGAATGTGATGCTAGTGGAATTGGATTAGGAGGTATGTTATTACAAAATGGTAAACCTGTGGTACACTTTTCTAAAAAATTGAGTGGGTCTAGTCTGGATTATTCTACTTATGATAAGGAATTATATGCTCTTGTTCGGACTTTGGAAACATGTCAACATTATTTATGGCCCAAAGAATTTGTTATATATTCTGATCATGAATGTTTGAAACACATTAAAAGTCAAGCAAAACTGAACCGTAGACATGCCAAATGGGTTGAATTCATTGAGACTTTCCCTTATGTCATTAAACACAAGAAGAGTAAAGAAAATGTTATTGCTGATGCATTGTCTCGATGTTGAATTTAAAATATTTGGTTTGGAGACCATCAAAGATCAATATTTGCATGATGCTGAATTTAAAGATGTAATGCAGAATTTAAGGAAGGAAGAATATGGAACAAGTTTGTCTGTAATGATGGATTTGTCTTTCGTGCTAACAAGCTATGCATTCCAGCTAGCTCCGTTCGCCTTTTGTTGTTGCAGGAGGCACATGGAGAAGGGTTAATGGGACACTTCGGCGTGAAGAAAACGGAGGACATACTTGCTACACATTTCTTTTGGCCAAAGATGAGACGAGATGTTGAGCGTTTTGTTGCTCGCTGTACTACATGTCAAAAAACTAAGTCACGATCAATCCTCATGGTTTATATATGCCTTTGCCTGTACCTAGTGTTCCATGGGGGGACATCTCCATGGACTTTGTTTTAGGGTTACCTCGAACAAAGAAGGGGAGGGATAGCATATTTGTTGTCGTGGATAGATTTTCGAAAATGGCACACTTTATACCATGTCATAAAAGCGAGGATGCTACTAATGTTGCTGATTTGTTCTTTCGTAAAATTATTCGTTTGCATGGTGTGCCAAATACAATTGTTTCAGACCGTGACACTAAATTTATGTAACACCCCAAATTTTTAGTCAAGACTTAAATTTTGATTTAGAACCATAAACCATGTTCAGAGGGGAATTTAGAAATTTTTGGACGTATTGCATGTTTTGCAAAAATTCAAATTCAAACTGGAATTCAAATTATACTCAAAACAGAAATGAAATGAAAAAGAAAAAGGAAAGCCAGAAAAAAACTGGCCAGTGGGCCGAAACCCCAGCCGGCCCAGCTAACCCCCGCGCAGCCCGCCCCCGCGCGCGCCGCTCTGCCCCTCGCTGACATGTGGGACCCGCCTGTCATCCCTAACCCCGCGACCCCGGACTCTCTCCCGCGCGCTCGATCGCAACCGATCGGGAAATCGTGTTTTGCGGCCGAATTCTGGAACTAGCGGACTCCAACTCGATCACAACAGAACCACCGCCCTCCCCCGGCTATAAAACCCACCGATCCGATCAGTTTTTCGCACGCGATCGCCGATTTTCACTCCGGTGAGCACCGAGACTTCGCCGGTGAATTTTGGCCGATCTAAGCTCGGAAACTCTGATCTAACTCGCTAGTTTTGATCCACCGCCTCCGGGGAACTTTGCAGGTGCAGAAAACCCGAGGACTTACGGTGCAAATCCAGCTCCGACGAGCTTCGCCGTGGTTTTGCCTCGGACCTCGCCGCCGAGCACTTTCCAGGACCCCCGAGCTCGAGAAAACCCCCGAGGTGAGATCCCTGACCTCCCCTCTACCGATCTAGGCCATAAGATCACAGTTCTAGGTAGAATTCTCGAGGATCCGAAAAATTCCGGCGAGATCGCCGCTTCCCGCCGCCGTGCGCCGCCGGCAGCGCCGCCCGCGCTCGATCAGAGCGACGTGGCCGCTTGTGCGCCGTTTATTTTAAATCGCACGGTAGACTTTAAAACCCCGCGTACCGGTTCGATGTTATAATCTCAGCCGTCGGTTTAAAATCAGACGGTCCACGTCAGTCCCGCGTTATAAAGACTGGAATTCTTACGTGCTACCCCCTGGGGTTCTCTGGAATTGAGAGCTAGCCCCGGAAACTTCAGATCTAGCCCCTGGAACTCCAGAAAATCATGTAAATTCATTTAAAAATCAGTTTTAGCCCCTAGACTTAATAGAAATTAAGAAAAACACCTCTGAAGAGTGTAGCTAGACCCCTGGAGATTATGAAAATAATATTATATACCCTGTAATGGGGTGAATTCATTATTTTAGCCCTGTTTAGTATTTAATTTAGAAAATTGAAAATGTAACTAGTGTTTAAATATTAAAAAGGGGGACAAACCTAATTTTCAAAATTAGTAAAAACTTTCTCAGTACTTAGAAAACTTTGGAGTAAGATAAAAATATATTTTTGGGGCTGAAATAAATCTGTTTCATAAATTATTCACATTTAATAGTATAGGGGCACATTCTTAAGTAAAGAATAGTTAAAGAAAAATAGGAAAAATAATTATGAAATAGTATACATCAGAAGCCAAGGTCAAAATATGATCTTAAATTATTTAGGACCAGAACCTAATCTGTTTAGGTAGTGTGTATTACTAATTTAATAATAAAATACACAATTATGCATAAGAATATAAATCTGAAAATATAGAAACTAGTAAATAATAAATGGAGTTTCTAAAGTACAAAGAATTCAGTTTAGGGTTGATAGAAATTATGAAGGCACCTATGGAGAAGAAAAATACTCTTCATACATATTTGGTAGTTTAATATATAAGGAATTTATTTAAAACTGAAACACACATATATACATATATATGTATATATATATATATATATTATGTGAGTATAAATATGAACACCAAAGTAGGAATCATACACATGTAAATAAAAGTGTGTGCAAGCCCCAAACCAACACACATAGAGTATCCACAACACATAAAATGGTAAAGAAAATTTCATAAATGTGAATGTGTTGTTTGTATGAAGTAGAAGTGTGAACTATGTCTTATGATTGTTGTTTTCCTTTTGCTATGTGTGATGGTATGAAGTAGAACCTGTTCAAGAGCAAGCTATCAGTTTTCAAGATCAGGACTACTCATTTCAAGAGCAGCAAGAAGGAGGCAAGTGTCCTTGACCACTTTGATCCTATGCTAGGATGTGTAGATAGAATTATTTGCATTGTCAAATGAAATATGAAACCCATGCTAGGAAAGTTTCCCTAGAATTTCATTACCCTGTTTCCTTGTAGCTTGGGTTGGGATTTATTTTACCATGTCATATATTTACATGCATTTGCTTAGCCATGCTTAGAATGGGATATTTGGGACATGAGATCATCAGTTTATATTACCATACTCTTGAATGAGACATTGTGAATTATGTAGAGGTAGGGATCAAGGCAAGTTGGATGTTTTGGTTGTGTGCTGGGTGCACGAGACTTGGGTTTGTGTTTAGTACTTGCCTGGATCCTAAGGACCGGTTCATGGAGCATGTAACCCGGCTTTACAGTGCCAACCACATGCTGAGATGGGGCAGCTTAGCCAATTAATTAGGTGTATCCCCGGCGTAGTATGGGTGTGTTGGATGGTGCGGGGAGTAGGTGTCAGCTGGACTACCATATGAACCGCAAGGCTCAAGAGGGGGCCACTGCAGCGGGGTTGGAGCCTCTTGTATGCTGTTAGGGGTGAAACCTCAGTGGGCCCACGCTCGTCGGGAATCCCTTTGTAAAGGCTTTGTAGTGATCTCTTGGCCGCACACCTGGGAAGTGTGAATGTGGAACGTAGCCACTGGCATAATGGAGGTTCTTTTAGTCCACCCGGCAACGGGGGGTGAAATCACTACTTGTGGGTACAGTGGTACAAACTCTGCAGAGTCAAAACTGTCTTGACAGCCGTGCTCACGGTTAAGAGCGGCCTGGACTTATTCATGATTAGAGGATTGACGGTTTTGGAGGTTAAGCGGGAAGCTTAACATTGGAAATGATGTTATGATTATTTGGTTATGATGATTGGGATGGGAGATTGGGACCATTTCACCTGTGTAGTAATGTAGATGCTTAATAAGCTAAGGTGATAGGTATTAATTGCGTAGTGCTTTAACCATGAGTTCAACCTCTCCTTGTTCTAGCCATGCATGATATAATTTTCCCACACTTGCTGAGTACCATTGGTACTCAACCTTGCATATTTGTTGGTTTATATTGCTGCTCAGGTCAAGATAATGAGGTGGTGTATAATGACCAAGACTTTGGACCCGAGGAAGGATTCTAGGTTCATGAAGACCCCCCCCCCCCGGGCAACACCTGTGATGGAGCCCCAAAGAATAATTTTCCGCTGCTAGTTTATTTTCCTTGTGATGAACTTATTATTGTCCATCGAGACATTTACTATGTAAGACTTACTTATATTCGACACCTGGCTTGTAATAAATGATGCTTCACTATTTGTCGTCACATGTATGAGCAAATGATCCTGGCATACATGTGATATTCACTTGGTTGTTTCTTCGGAAAAACCGGGTGTGACAGAGGTGGTATCAGAGCCAAGGTTGCCCGTAGGAACGTGGACCTAGGTAGAAATGGACGTATTTAAGGGCCCTATTTTCTTAAAAACTATTTTCCAAAGGTGTGGGTGGAAAAAGTGTTATTAAAGGAGTCATTTTCTTCATCTTACCCCAACTTTCATTCAAAATAGGATTTTTGTTTGAGATTTTATCTAACCTAATTTTAAATTCTTTTGTTTTAGATGGTTCGCATGATTCGCACCGCTCGTAAGTCCACGGGAGGGAGAGTTCCCGTAGTTGCCCTTGCTGAAAGAGAGGAGAGTCGTCCAGTGACGTACCTTTCCTACGGATTGGCAGTAGGAGATTTGTTGCGCCGTCTTCGACGTATGCTCGAAGCCGCCGGCAATACGGGCAAGCTCATCATCCACTATAACTCCACCAGGACCATCCGTGAGAAGAGGGAAGAATGGAGTTCGGAGATGAGGATTATACACGAGAATCAGCTGCTTAAGATCCACCACTCTCCAGCTTGTCGAGCAACACAAGTTGACGCGGAGAGAGATGTCACTTGGGAGGCCATCACCTGCCAGAGTCACATCTATCGTCGCCACTTGGACAAAACTGAGTACATGTATGTCCTCCAACGTGAGAGTGGTACTACGGAGTACAAGTACCCACCGGTGCAGCAAGGGACTTCCCATGAGCACATGGACTTGTGCTTGGAGGATGCTGCTATGCTCAGCACTCGACTGCAGGAGTGTCAACAAGAACTTCAGGATGTCCGAGACACTCTGAAGGAGACGGAGGCATTGCTGCGAGCTTGCTTAAAGACGAGAGAAAGAGGAGATGGAAATGAACTGTGTGTCACCGTAAGTGATCCATGGACCCCTGACTCCCCGGATCGCCGAGCAATCAGGCGTCGTCGCACTTCTCCACCAGCAGCCTCCCCACCCAAAGCAGAGTCAGAAGGTAGCCGAAATGAGGAGGAAGATCCCGAGGAGCCAGCTCAAGAGGATGAGTAGTGTAGAGTCTTTCCCCTAGCTAGCAAGAGGTCGAGTAGTTGAGTCGTTACGTATTTAATGGTGTGATAATGCTTGGTGTGTGACGTGAGTTGTGGAAGCCATGAGCAAGTGTCCACAGCCTCGTCTTCAGATTGTTTTGCTTTGGTGTGTGAACCCACAGGAAATAATAGTGCATTTATTGGGTGTGAAATATAAAACCCTCGTAAGATTTTAACAAAACTTCAACACTTCAAAGTACAAACAAGTGAAAGTAGTAAGATGATACTAGATGCTTTCAAATTAACATTTGTTGATTCTGCCAGATGGCCGGAAGAGGAAAAGGACGTGCTGCCAACCCCGCCAACAACAATGATGAGGCATGCAACTCTCATCTTTCTGGAGGCCAGAACCGGGGTGGTCGCCGTGAAGAAGTTGATCCTCTCCACCAAATGCTGGAGAATCAAAATCAGCTCATCCAGAACTTGACTCAAGTAGTGGCCAACTTGCATCAAGTTCCACCTCCACAAGCTGCACCACGCCAACCAAGGTTGAGTGAGTTTCTAGGAACTCAACCTCCAAAGTTTGCAAGTGCTGCTGAACCTCTGGAGGCAGATGATTGGCTGAAGACCATTGAAAGTAAGATGAGAATCATACAATGCCAAGGGTATGAGAGGGTGCTGTTTGCCTCTCATCAATTGCAGGGACCTGCTGCTGATTGGTGGACCGCCTACGTGGCCGCCCATCATGACCCTGAGAGCATCACTTGGGAAGAGTTCAAGCGTAGCTTCCGCAACCATTACATCCCAAGGGGTGAACTCAAAAACAAGAGGAAAGAGTTTTTGGGACTGCAGCAGGGAAACATGACGGTGAGGGAATACCTCACTAAATTCACTCAACTATCCCGTTATGCTCCACGAGACATAGAGACAGATGAGCAGAAACAAGATTGTTTCGTGGAAGGACTTACCGCAGAGATGCAGTGTGCAATGTCCTCCAATGAGTATGAAAGCTTTCAAAAGATGGTGGACAGAGCATTTGTGGTGGAAAGGAAGCTGAAGGCCCTGAAAAATGAGAATAAGAGGAAGGCTGGGTGGTCACATCAAGCCTCAGGGAGCAACACCCGCCCACGTATGATGCAGCAACCTACGGGGCAGACAAGCCGTGCTGCGGTACCCTATTCAGCACCAAGAGGGTACAACCCAAACTACAGGCCTCCCGCAGCACCAGCACAGCCGCAACGTCAGTTTGTACAACAGCCTCGCCCCGCATATCCACCTCGACCAGCAGTGCAAGGACCCCCAGACCAACCCCAAGACAACAAGGGCCAAGCATCTAAGATTGGGGTGCAATGTTTCAGCTGTGGTGAAGTGGGGCACTACGCCCATAAGTGTCCAAAGAAGAAGCCCACGCAGCCACAGCAGCAGAACGTAATGAGAGGACGGGTGAACCACGTCACTATGGAGGAAGCACAAGAGGCACCCGACGTGGTAGTTGGTAAGTTTCCTGCCAATTTACACCTTGCAACTCTGCTGTTTGATTCTGGTGCTACCCATTCGTTCATTGCTCAAGGGTTTGTTAAGAAGCATGACCTAGCAACCACACAAATGAACCATATGCTAGCGGTAAATTCTCCAGGTGGAGAAATAAGGACAAGACAAGTGTGTCCCAAAGTGAACCTAGACATTAATGGGGTAGTATTTACCGCTAACCTCATAGTGATCGATTCACAAGGGATAGATATTATTTTGGGTATGGATTGGTTGACCAAACATAAAGGAATCATCCATTGTTCGACCAGAACGGTGGAACTAACTCACCCTAGTGGCACAAGAGTAAAGTTCATAACGATACATGAGCCTAGGAGGGACATTAAATTAAATCAAGTGGAGGTGAAAGTTGAGGAAATCAGGACTATCAGGGAATATCCAGATGTTTTTCCGGAGGAGTTGCCAGGAATGCCTCCCGACCGTGACGTGGAATTCGCAATCGAGCTAGTACCGGGAACAGCCCCGATATACAAGAGACCTTATCGAATGGACTCCAAGCAGCTAGAAGAGCTCAAGGATCATTTGAGGGAATTGACGGAAAAGGGGTATGTTCGCCCTAGTTCCTCACCATGGGGAGCTCCGGTAATATTTGTGCCTAAGAAAGATGGAACTCAAAGGTTATGCGTGGATTACCGTGCCTTGAATGAGGTGACCATCAAGAACAAGTATCCATTACCCCGCATTGAAGACTTGTTTGATCAGTTGAGGGGAGCTTGCGTGTTCTCGAAAATTGATCTCAGGTCGGGATACCACCAACTCAAGATAAGGCAATCTGATATTCCCAAGACAGCTTTCGTATCTCGGTACGGACTGTATGAATACACTGTCATGCCTTTCGGGCTAACCAATGCCCCGGCATATTTCATGTACCTCATGAACAAGGTATTCATGGAATATCTGGACAAATTTGTGGTGGTTTTCATAGATGATATTCTCGTCTTCTCCAAAGATGAAGAAGAACATGAGAAACATCTAAGGTTGGTGTTACAAAGGCTGAGAGAACACCAACTATATGCCAAGTTGAGCAAGTGTGAGTTTTGGCTAAAGAGAGTTCCCTTTTTAGGGCATATAATCTCGGAGGGAGGAATCTCCGTAGATCCCGCCAAAATCGAAGATATCCAGAAATGGAAAACCCCTGAAAATGTCGGGGAAGTTCGAAGCTTTTTGGGATTGGCTGGATACTATCGACGGTTTATTGAGGGATTCTCCAAGATCTCGAGACCTCTCACCAAACTATTGGAAAAGGGAATCACATTCACCTGGACGCCACAGTGCGATACGAGCTTTCAGGAGCTAAAGAAGAGATTGACAACAGCCCCCGTGTTGGTTATGCCAGATATGCAGAAGAATTTCACGGTGTACTGCGATGCCTCTGGAAACGGGTTGGGATGTGTTCTCATGCAAGAGGGACATGTCGTGGCATATGCATCCCGGCAGCTTCGGAAGCACGAGAAGAACTATCCTACACATGACTTAGAACTAGCTGCAGTGGTACACGCGTTGAAAATTTGGCGGCACTATTTGATGGGGAAGAGGACAGAGATATATACGGATCATAAGAGTTTGAAGTACATATTCACACAGCCAGATCTCAACCTTAGACAAAGGAGATGGTTAGAGCTAATCAATGACTTTGATGTAGGCATCAACTATCATCCCGGGAAAGCAAACGTCGTGGCCGATGCCTTGAGTCGGAAAGTGCAGGTCAATAAGTTGAGCTTGAAGGATATGCCTGCAGAATTGAAGGACGAGGTTATAAGGCTTAATCTATGTCTAGTAAATAGTGGTGAAGCCATCGCCATGGAAGTGGACTCCACACTTGAGCGAGACATACGCGAGGGACAAAAGAATGATGAGAAGGTACAAGAGATCAGACAGCTCATCAAGGAAAATAAAGCTCCTGGTTTTAGAGAGGATGAACAAGGAACGGTGTGGCACGGGAAAAGGATCTGTGTGCCAGAAGTAAAGGAGATTCGTAAATTAATTTTGAAGGAGGCGCACGATTCCGACTATTCCATTCATCCTGGGAGTACGAAGATGTATCAGGACCTCAAAAGCAGGTATTGGTGGTATGGCATGAAGCGAGATGTCGCGGAACATGTTGCCCTATGTGACACATGTCAGTTGGTGAAAGCAGAACATCAACGACCCGCGGGATTGCTGCAACCACTCAAAGTGCCTGAATGGAAGTGGGAAGAGATCAGCATGGACTTTGTCGTGGGATTGCCTAGGACCCAGTCCGGGTATGATTCAATATGGGTTATTATTGATAGGCTAACCAAGGTAGCTCATTTCATCCCTGTGAAAGAAAGCTACAGCGGATCCAAATTGGCAGAATTGTACATGTCAAGGATTGTGTGTTACCATGGAGTGCCGAAGAAGATAGTGTCGGATCGAGGGACGCAGTTCACCTCGAGGTTTTGGCAAAAGTTGCATGAAACCATGGGAACCCATCTGAATTTCAGTTCTGCCTATCATCCCCAAACTGACGGGCAGACGGAGAGAACCAATCAGATCCTTGAAGATATGTTAAGGGCATGTGCACTCAAAAACAATAGGAGTTGGGACAAAAACTTACCGTATGCGGAGTTTTCCTATAACAACAGTTATCAAGCTAGTATGAAGATGTCACCGTTTGAAGCTTTGTATGGAAGGAAGTGCAGAACTCCCCTATTTTGGAACCAAACAGGAGAAAGTAAAGTGTTTGGTCCCGAAGTGCTACAAGAAGCCGAGGCAAAGGTGAGGGAGATTCGCAACAACTTGAGGATAGCACAGACACGCCAGAAGAGTTATGCTGATGTACGAAGAAGAGAGCTCGTTTTCAACGTGGGAGACTATGTTCATCTCAAGGTGTCCCCTATCAGAGGACTTCGTCGGTTCAAGGTGAAAGGGAAGTTGTCACCTCGATACATCGGACTCTTTCAAGTTTTGGAAAGAAAAGGCGAAGTGGCGTACCAACTAGAGTTGCCGGTTCATCTGTCGAACGTGCACGATGTGTTCCATGTGTCGCAACTCAAGAAATGTCTGAGGACGCCTGAGGAGGTGTTACCCATGAACGAAGTGGATGTAGCTGAGGATTTGTCTTATGCCGAGCAACCATACAAGATTTTGGAGACAATGGAACGCCTCACCAGAAATAAGAGAATCAGGATGTGCAAGGTGCAGTGGAAACATCACTCAGAAGAGGAAGCCACCTGGGAGCGGGAAGATGAGCTTAAGGCACAATTTCCGGAATTGTTTTCTTAGAAACACCAATCTCGAGGACGAGATTTCTTTTAAGGGGGGTAGAGCTGTAACACCCCAAATTTTTAGTCAAGACTTAAATTTTGATTTAGAACCATAAACCATGTTCAGAGGGGAATTTAGAAATTTTTGGACGTATTGCATGTTTTGCAAAAATTCAAATTCAAACTGGAATTCAAATTATACTCAAAACAGAAATGAAATGAAAAAGAAAAAGGAAAGCCAGAAAAAAACTGGCCAGTGGGCCGAAACCCCAGCCGGCCCAGCTAACCCCCGCGCAGCCCGCCCCCGCGCGCGCCGCTCTGCCCCTCGCTGACATGTGGGACCCGCCTGTCATCCCTAACCCCGCGACCCCGGACTCTCTCCCGCGCGCTCGATCGCAACCGATCGGGAAATCGTGTTTTGCGGCCGAATTCTGGAACTAGCGGACTCCAACTCGATCACAACAGAACCACCGCCCTCCCCCGGCTATAAAACCCACCGATCCGATCAGTTTTTCGCACGCGATCGCCGATTTTCACTCCGGTGAGCACCGAGACTTCGCCGGTGAATTTTGGCCGATCTAAGCTCGGAAACTCTGATCTAACTCGCTAGTTTTGATCCACCGCCTCCGGGGAACTTTGCAGGTGCAGAAAACCCGAGGACTTACGGTGCAAATCCAGCTCCGACGAGCTTCGCCGTGGTTTTGCCTCGGACCTCGCCGCCGAGCACTTTCCAGGACCCCCGAGCTCGAGAAAACCCCCGAGGTGAGATCCCTGACCTCCCCTCTACCGATCTAGGCCATAAGATCACAGTTCTAGGTAGAATTCTCGAGGATCCGAAAAATTCCGGCGAGATCGCCGCTTCCCGCCGCCGTGCGCCGCCGGCAGCGCCGCCCGCGCTCGATCAGAGCGACGTGGCCGCTTGTGCGCCGTTTATTTTAAATCGCACGGTAGACTTTAAAACCCCGCGTACCGGTTCGATGTTATAATCTCAGCCGTCGGTTTAAAATCAGACGGTCCACGTCAGTCCCGCGTTATAAAGACTGGAATTCTTACGTGCTACCCCCTGGGGTTCTCTGGAATTGAGAGCTAGCCCCGGAAACTTCAGATCTAGCCCCTGGAACTCCAGAAAATCATGTAAATTCATTTAAAAATCAGTTTTAGCCCCTAGACTTAATAGAAATTAAGAAAAACACCTCTGAAGAGTGTAGCTAGACCCCTGGAGATTATGAAAATAATATTATATACCCTGTAATGGGGTGAATTCATTATTTTAGCCCTGTTTAGTATTTAATTTAGAAAATTGAAAATGTAACTAGTGTTTAAATATTAAAAAGGGGGACAAACCTAATTTTCAAAATTAGTAAAAACTTTCTCAGTACTTAGAAAACTTTGGAGTAAGATAAAAATATATTTTTGGGGCTGAAATAAATCTGTTTCATAAATTATTCACATTTAATAGTATAGGGGCACATTCTTAAGTAAAGAATAGTTAAAGAAAAATAGGAAAAATAATTATGAAATAGTATACATCAGAAGCCAAGGTCAAAATATGATCTTAAATTATTTAGGACCAGAACCTAATCTGTTTAGGTAGTGTGTATTACTAATTTAATAATAAAATACACAATTATGCATAAGAATATAAATCTGAAAATATAGAAACTAGTAAATAATAAATGGAGTTTCTAAAGTACAAAGAATTCAGTTTAGGGTTGATAGAAATTATGAAGGCACCTATGGAGAAGAAAAATACTCTTCATACATATTTGGTAGTTTAATATATAAGGAATTTATTTAAAACTGAAACACACATATATACATATATATGTATATATATATATATATATTATGTGAGTATAAATATGAACACCAAAGTAGGAATCATACACATGTAAATAAAAGTGTGTGCAAGCCCCAAACCAACACACATAGAGTATCCACAACACATAAAATGGTAAAGAAAATTTCATAAATGTGAATGTGTTGTTTGTATGAAGTAGAAGTGTGAACTATGTCTTATGATTGTTGTTTTCCTTTTGCTATGTGTGATGGTATGAAGTAGAACCTGTTCAAGAGCAAGCTATCAGTTTTCAAGATCAGGACTACTCATTTCAAGAGCAGCAAGAAGGAGGCAAGTGTCCTTGACCACTTTGATCCTATGCTAGGATGTGTAGATAGAATTATTTGCATTGTCAAATGAAATATGAAACCCATGCTAGGAAAGTTTCCCTAGAATTTCATTACCCTGTTTCCTTGTAGCTTGGGTTGGGATTTATTTTACCATGTCATATATTTACATGCATTTGCTTAGCCATGCTTAGAATGGGATATTTGGGACATGAGATCATCAGTTTATATTACCATACTCTTGAATGAGACATTGTGAATTATGTAGAGGTAGGGATCAAGGCAAGTTGGATGTTTTGGTTGTGTGCTGGGTGCACGAGACTTGGGTTTGTGTTTAGTACTTGCCTGGATCCTAAGGACCGGTTCATGGAGCATGTAACCCGGCTTTACAGTGCCAACCACATGCTGAGATGGGGCAGCTTAGCCAATTAATTAGGTGTATCCCCGGCGTAGTATGGGTGTGTTGGATGGTGCGGGGAGTAGGTGTCAGCTGGACTACCATATGAACCGCAAGGCTCAAGAGGGGGCCACTGCAGCGGGGTTGGAGCCTCTTGTATGCTGTTAGGGGTGAAACCTCAGTGGGCCCACGCTCGTCGGGAATCCCTTTGTAAAGGCTTTGTAGTGATCTCTTGGCCGCACACCTGGGAAGTGTGAATGTGGAACGTAGCCACTGGCATAATGGAGGTTCTTTTAGTCCACCCGGCAACGGGGGATGAAATCACTACTTGTGGGTACAGTGGTACAAACTCTGCAGAGTCAAAACTGTCTTGACAGCCGTGCTCACGGTTAAGAGCGGCCTGGACTTATTCATGATTAGAGGATTGACGGTTTTGGAGGTTAAGCGGGAAGCTTAACATTGGAAATGATGTTATGATTATTTGGTTATGATGATTGGGATGGGAGATTGGGACCATTTCACCTGTGTAGTAATGTAGATGCTTAATAAGCTAAGGTGATAGGTATTAATTGCGTAGTGCTTTAACCATGAGTTCAACCTCTCCTTGTTCTAGCCATGCATGATATAATTTTCCCACACTTGCTGAGTACCATTGGTACTCAACCTTGCATATTTGTTGGTTTATATTGCTGCTCAGGTCAAGATAATGAGGTGGTGTATAATGACCAAGACTTTGGACCCGAGGAAGGATTCTAGGTTCATGAAGACCCCCCCCGGGCAACACCTGTGATGGAGCCCCAAAGAATAATTTTCCGCTGCTAGTTTATTTTCCTTGTGATGAACTTATTATTGTCCATCGAGACATTTACTATGTAAGACTTACTTATATTCGACACCTGGCTTGTAATAAATGATGCTTCACTATTTGTCGTCACATGTATGAGCAAATGATCCTGGCATACATGTGATATTCACTTGGTTGTTTCTTCGGAAAAACCGGGTGTGACAATTTATTAGCCACTTTTGGAGATGTTTATGGGCTAAGTTGGGGACTAAACTGTTTTTTAGTACTACATGTCACCCCCAAACTGATGGTCAAACTGAAGTAGTCAATAGAACATTGTCTACTATGCTTAGGGTTGTTTTGAAGAATAACCAGAAAATGTGAGAAGAATGCTTGCCTCATTTTGAATTTGCTTATAATCGTTCGCTGCATTCTACTACTAAGATGTGCCCTTTTGAAATTGTGTATGTTTTCCTACCTCGTGCACCTATTGATTTGTTGCCTCTTCCATCTTCGGAGAAGGTTAATTTTGATGCTAAACAACGTGCTGAATTGATCCTAAAAATGCATGAGTTAACTAAGAAAAACATTGAGCGCATGAATGCTAAATACAAACTTGCTGGCGATAAGGGTAGAAAACATATTGTGTTTGAACCAGGAGATCTTGTTTTGGTTACATTTATGAAAAGATAGGTTTCCTGATTTGTGCAAATCAAAGCTAATGCCACGTGCTGATGGTCCTTTTAAGGTGTTAAAGAAAATAAATGATAATGCATATAAACTTGAGCTGTCTGCAGACTTTGGGGTTAGTCCCACTTTTAACATTGCAGATTTGAAGCCTTATTTGAGTGAGGAAGATGTACTTCTGTCAAGAACGACTTCAATTCAAGAAGGGGAGGATGATGAGGACATCACTACCATAGTTACACCCATAGCCCCTGCTACCACACATATGAGACCAATTACTAGAGCTCACGCGCGCTAGTTAAATTATCAGGTACTTTCGTTTCTTGGTAATATTTCTAATATTTATGAGAATATGATGCTGTCTAAATTGGATACATTTGTGTTTCTTACAAATGAAGGGCCTAGCATGGACAAGAGGAATGAACATGGGAGCATCATCAAGTAGAGAGATGAAGGCGTGTGAGAAGGGAACCAGAACGGAGTTTCTAGTGGAGTTTTCAACACTTTGAAGCCACCTTGATGACATACACGGACATTGATGAAATATACAAACTGGTGGACCAGAATAAAGTCAAGTGGATGAATAGGGTACTGTGTACCAAATCTTGAGGCTGGGGCCATGTAAGAGATTTAGACAAATAAGGAAAGAAATAAGGGAAATCTCGTCCAACTTTGCTGCTGGACGAAATTTCCCTCTTTCTTCCCCCATTTAAAGATAGATGTGCTATAATGAGGAAAGAAATAGAAGAAATCATATCCTTGCTTGCTGCTGGATGAATTTTCCTCTTTCTTTCCCGATTAAAAGGTAGTCTATCTCAGAAAAAGGAAGGGAATAAGGGAGATCATGTCCTACCATTGTTGCTGGACGAACTTCTCTCTTCCCTCCTGTGACACCCTCATTTTCGATTTCTGCATATATTCATGTTTCATAAACATTTTTATAAGATTGAAACAGAGAAGAATCAAAAGATAGCCAAAAGGAACCAATTCCAGTTCACCTAGAGCGCCGTAGACATTTTCCGCGGACCGCTGGCCACGTGGTGATGCGGACATCGCTACCGCTGATACAACCACAACACCAGCCCATTTACCACTCTCAACTAATCAAGGTCCAATGACACGCGCTCGTGCACGTCAACTTAATTATCAGGTGCTTGGGAATTGATCCAGCTAGGAGGGATGGAGGGATTAATGCAATAAAGGCTGCTCCACCCGAGGAGAAATCTTGAGGCTGGGGCCATGTAATAAAGAGAGATTTAGACAAATAAGGAAAGGAATAAGGGAAATCTCGTCCAACTTTGCTGCTGGACGAAATTCCCTCTTTCTTCCCCCATTTAAAGATAGATGTGCTATAACAAGGAAAGAAATAGAGAAAATCATATCCTGCCTTGCTGCTGGATGGGTTTCCCTCTTTCTTTCCCTATTAAATGGTAGTCTATCACAGAAAAAGGAAGGGAATAAGGGATATCACGCCCTACCTTTGTTGCTGGACGAATTTCCCTCTTCCCTCCCCTATTTAAGTAGTCTAAGAGCTCCTTGACAGGGCGGGTTTTGTTTTCTATAAGTTTAGCCATTGCTACTTCCTTGTAACGCAAGTGTCGACGAGACCTTCCGATTACTTGAATCAGAACCCCAACTTTTTCACACCCGTGAGTGTTGCTTGTTATCTTGTTCTTGCTTGTTCTTCGATTGCTTGCAGGTTCAAGGCTGTTCTTGGCACGACAAGTACAGCAACAACAGGAGCCGATGTAACTATCGCTAAGGCGCAGCATCCTTGTGGTTGTTGTAGTCGGGTAGCACAACGTCGACCTCCACCCAAATCGTAGTTACCAGGAGACGGTGTAACTGTCGCTCAAGGCGCCACACCATTCTGGTTGTGGTAGTCGGGCAGCCAACGTCGGCCTCCACCAAATTTGTTCATTACCAACATCTCTCATCGAAAAATAGGGCGTCCCCCGTACCCGTTGGGTTCATCAAGTGGTATCAGATTTCAGGTTGCTCGGTGAGAGATTTCTTTCTCCTTGTTCTTCATTTACCTACAGTCCACTTTTGCCTGCAAAAGTTCGCTCTAAAAAAATCCTAAAAACACTTTGAGCCTTTTGCTTGGCTACTTAGCTCTCGACTTGTTGAATTCACTGTTGCCTTTTTGTGTCATGTTGCTGGTCCTAAGTTTTTCACCGCTAGAGTTTTGAGTTCGTGCCACTTTGTTCTCAGTCCATTTCCATTATCTACCCAAAGTTAAGAAAAAAAGGCAAGTGCACAAGAAAAGCTGCACGGATCAGCAAGAAAAAGGCACGTGCAAAAAGAAAAGGCGCACTGATTACAATCACAAAAACGAAAAAAAAGTTTCTAAGTACAAAAAAAGAGAGACAATTTGTGTAACATTTGTTTCATGTTTCGAAGTTCAACTTGCTGTTTTCAACGTTGTTGAAACACAACAGATTGGGCTGTTCGAACTTCCCTACCATAGTAATCCAACGTCACGTGAAGTTACGGCTCACGTCTCTAGCAAGGTTTGAGCTAGGACCAGCACAATACCATCGTGGAACGTTTATTCAACTTGTTGTGACTAATGTGGTACTAGCTATTCCTTTGCACAAATTGTGTCTAGCAGCCACCTACAACTCCACAAAATTGTCTACGACACCATAAGGTTGTGCTGGCAGCCACCTTTTGTTGTTGTTCTTGCTGATTGCCGGCGCCTCCTGCATCGCATGGTAAGAACTTGTAAGACCTTGATTTCTTGCTAGTGAGGAATTATGCTGTCCTACCACCTCTTAGCAACTGTTAGGATTAATCTGCTTGCTGTTGTATTTCCTTTCTTTACTAACCATGTCAGCTGATGTGAATGGGACATCTTCACATTCACCACGTACGAGGGGCATCATTCAGCATTTCGAATGCCAAGTAAAGCTACACACAGATGCTCTCAATGAGGATATTCAAGTCACCAATGAACGCATTGGTCAATTAGAGTCGACGCAGATTTGCACCAACACCAAACTGACCACATTAGAAAGCACTGCTGGCGCTATTAACACTTCTCTTGCAGCAATCATTGAGCGATTGGAGAGGATGGAACAGGTTGGACGTGAAGAGAGGCAAAGACATGTTGATGACAGCCACGACTCCGTTGGCAGTGCTGCAAGATATGACGAGACGGAGTATTCGGCGGATACCGAGCTTGATGATGGACCTTTCAGGTATCGACGGCAGCCACGTCGCGACCATCGTGGTATGGGTGGTCGAGCTCAACGACGCGAGGTACGTGACAATGACGATTCCCTACGCAGCATTAAATTCTCCATACCACCTTTTGATGGTAAATATGATCCGGATGCATATCTGTCTTGGGAATTGTTAGTAGATCAAAAATTTGCATGCCATGATTTCTCTGATGATAAAAAGATTAGAGCTGCCACTAGTGAATTCACTGACTTTGCTTCTGTTTGGTGGCATGAATATCAAACTAAAAATCCAGCTACCATACCACAAACTTGGAATGCTTTGAAACGAATCATGCGTCGTCGTTTTGTTCCTTCCTATCATGCTCGTGACCTGTTGCATAAATTACAACAACTTAGGCAAGGCAACAAATCTGTTGAGGAATACTATCAAGAACTTCAAATAGGCATGATGCGTTGTGGCCTAGTTGAAAATGAAGAGGCTGCAATGGCTAGATTTATGGGTGGTTTAACAAGAGAAATTCAGGACATATTGGCTTATAAGGAATACACTAACGTCACTCGATTATTCCATCTTGCTTGTAAGGCTGAAAGAGAAGTGCAGGGACGACGTACAAGAACTAACATTTCTGCAGGCCAAACTACCTCATGGCAGTTCGGCTCAAGTGCTGCTGGTACTAAGCATGATTCTCCAGACGATGCTTCCAATGGGTTGCCCAGGACTACATCAAAATCCGCATCTTCGCGTGCAATCGAGACAACAAAAGGATCCACCCAAGTTGCAGCCAACACTTCTTCTTCCATTGCTTCTACCGGGAGAACAAAAGATATTTAATGCCTCCAGTGCAAGGGTTTTGGGTACCTACGAAAGGACTGCCCAAGCAAGCGTGTGCTGGTTGTACGAGAAAATGGTGAGTACTCATCCGCTAGTGATTTAGATAATGAAACATATGCCATGCTTGCTGCACAAGAAGCAGGAAAGAAGAATGATGATGAAGAGCACATTGGGGCTGATCATGCTGCCCACTATGAGAGTCTTGTTGTGAGGCGTGTCTTGAGTGCCCAAATGATCAAAGCTGAACAGAACCAGCGACACAATCTATTCCAAACTAAGTGTGTAGTTTTGGAACGATCGTGTCGCATTATTATTGATGGAGGAAGCTGCAACAATTTAGCAAGTGCTACCATGGTAGAAAAGCTTGGGATGACAACACTTCCACATCCGCATCCCAACTACATCCAATGGTTCAACGACAGTGGTAAGCTTAAGGAATATGCTGATGTGTTTCCACAAGAGGTACCAGCCGGGCTGCCACCATTGAGAGGGATTGAGCATCAGATTGACCTCATCCCTGGGGCTTCTTTGTCCAACCGAGCACCATACAGGACCAATCCGGAGGAGACTAAGGAGATTCAGCGACAAGTACAGGAATTACTCGACAAAGGTTATGTGCGTGAGTCCCTTAGTCCTTGCTCCGTTCCTGTCCTTTTGGTCCCAAAGAAAGATGGATCATGGCGCATGTGTGTAGATTGTCGAGCAATTAATAACATTACCATTAGATATCGTCATCCTATTCCTAGGTTAGATGATATGCTTTATGAACATAGTGGCTCGATGATTTTCTCTAAAATTGATTTGCGTAGTGGATACCATCAAATTTGCATGAAGCTAGGTGATGAATGGAAAACAGTGTTTAAAACAAAGTTTGGTTTGTATGAGTGGCTAGTCATGCCTTTTGGTCTCACGAATGCACCTAGCACTTTCATGAGATTAATGAATAAGGTTTTACGTGCTTTCATTGGAAGATTTGTGGTAGTATATTTCGATGACATCTTGATCTATAGCACATCTCTCGAAGTTCATCTTGATCATCTCCGTGCTGTTTTCAATGCTTTACGTGATGCACGCTTATTTGGTAGCATTGACAAGTGCACCTTTTGCACTGATCGAGTTTCTTTTCTTGGCTATGTTGTGACACCACGGGGAATTGAAGTTTATCATGCCAAGGTGGAGGCGATACACAGCTGGCCGACTCCTACCACGGTCACACAAGTACGAAGCTTTCTCGGACTTGCTGGATTCTATCGTCGTTTTGTGAAAGACTTCAGCACCATAGCAGGCCCACTGCATGAGTTTACAAAGAAGGGTGCTCCATTCACATGGGGCAAGGCACAAGAGGCTGCATTTGCAACTTTGAAGAATAGGTTAACTCATACACCCCTTCTCCAATTACCAGATTTCAGTAAGACTTTTGAATTGGAATGTGATGCTAGTGGTATTGGATTGGGAGGTGTCTTGTTGCAAGAGGGGAAACCTATTGCTTATTTTAGCGAAAAACTGAATGGCCTAGTCTGAACTATTCCACTTATGATAAAGAATTATATGCACTAGTACGAACTTTGGAAACATGGCAACATTATTTATGGCCTAAAGAATTTGTTATACATTCTGATCATGAATCTTTGAAGCACATTAAGAACCAAACTAATATGAACCGTAGGCATGCCAAGTGGGTAGAATTCATTGAGTCATTTCCTTATGTCATCAAACACAAGAAAGGAAAAGATAATGTCATTGCGGATGCCTTATCTCGCCGTTACAATATGTTGTCCCAACTTGATTTTAAGATTTTTGGCTTGGAAACAATTAAAGAACAATATGCTTCTGATGCTGATTTCAAAGATGTGCTGCTGCAATGTAAAGAAGGAAAAACATGGAACAAGTTTGTTCTCACTAATGGCTTTGTGTTTCGAACTAACAAATTGTGCATTCCAGCTGGTTCTGTGCGTATCTTACTATTGCAGGAAGCACATGGTGGAGGATTGATGGGACACTTTGGTGTCAAGAAGACGGAAGACATCTTAGCAAGCCATTTCTTTTGGCCAAAGATGAGGAGAGATGTGGAGCGGTTTGTTGCTCGTTGCACCACCTGTCAAAAAGATTTGAAACCATATATGGGCGAGGAAGACACATTTGAGTCGAGGACGACTCAATTGCAAGAAGGGGAGGATGATGCGGACATCGCTACCGCTGATACAACCACAACACCAGCCCATTTACCACTCTCAGCTAATCAAGGTCCAATGACACGCGCTCGTGCACGTCAACTTAATTATCAGGTGCTTGGGAATTGATCCAGCTAGGAGGGATGGAGGGATTAATGCAATAAAGGCTGCTCCACCCGAGGAGAAATCTTGAGTCTGGGGCCATGTAATAAAGAGAGATTTAGACAAATAAGGAAAGGAATAAGGGAAATCTCGTCCAACTTTGCTGCTGGACGAAATTCCCTCTTTCTTCCCCCATTTAAAGATAGATGTGCTATAATAAGGAAAGAAATAGAGGAAATCATATCCTGCCTTGCTGATGGATGGGTTTCCCTCTTTCTTTCTCTATTAAATGGTAGTCTTTGTTGCTGGACGAATTTCCCTCTTCCCTCCCCTATTTTAGTAGTCCAAGAGCTCCTTGACAGGGCGGGTTTTGTTTTCTGTAAGTTTAGCCATTGCTACTTCCTTGTAACGCAAGTGTCGACGAGACCTTCTGATTAGTTGAATCAGAACCCCAACTTTTTCACACCCGTGAGTGTTTGCTTGTTATCTTGTTCTTGCTTGTTCTTCGATTGCTTGCCGGTTCAAGGTTGTTCTTGGCACGGCAAGTACAGCAACAACAGGAGCCGGTGTAACTATCGCTAAGGCGCAGCATCCTTGTGGTTGTTGTAGTCAGGTAGCACAACGTCGACCTCCATCCAAATCGTAGTTACCAGGAGATGGTGTAACTGTCGCTCAAGGCGCCACACCATTCTGGTTGTGGTAGTCGGGCAGCCAACGTCGGCCTCCACCAAATTCGTTCATTACCAACATCTCTCATCGAAAGATAGGGCGTCCCCCGTACCCGTTGGGTTCATCACGTGGCGTGTCCGGAGCTCATCCTTGCAAATGGGGAGAGGTCCGCCACTAAATTGACTACGTGGCAGGCTCGGGGCTCATCCCCGCAAAAGGACGAGAGGTCTGACCCCCGTGGGACAGGTGTTACCCCCGGAGCTAGCCTCTGCGGAGAAGCAAGGCCAGTCCCACAGGACAAGTGTCGTCTGCGGAGCTAGTCGCTGCAGAGAGAAGGGTTTAGCTACACGGGACACGTGGCACTCACGGAGCTTACCTACGAAGAGAGGGAGGTCCGGAATTGACACATGGCACACCCGGAGCCACCTCCGAAGAGAGGGGAGGTCCGGCACTGACACGTGGTGTGCGTGGAGCACATCTCTGAATAGAGAGGAGGTCCTGACCCGCCAGGATGTGTGGCGCACACGGAGCCCGCCTCTGAGAAAGAGGGAGGTCTCGCTCGTTTGACACGCGGCACAACCGGAGCTCATCTTTGCGGAAAAGGGAGACCAGGCCCTCGATGGACACGTGGAGCTTCCGGAGCTCATCACCGTGTAAGGACGCGATTCTGAAGCGGTTTTTCTTCTATATGCGTGGGAATCCCCGGTACTGACGAAACTGACACGACTTTCACAATGTTACCAAATCTGCAAGAAATAAGTTGTTAAGATTAAAAAACAGTTTGAATGAGACTCTTATTCGAAGTCCAATCAGATAAGAACCCTTCGTTTTCCTCTTATAAATAGAACCCGAAACAAACCCCTTGGTCGTAACATCTTCTCTGAGCTGACAACTTAGAAGCCCTAGCCCCAAACTCGCCGAGTAAACCCTTCGCTGGAGTTCAGTCGCGGGAGATCGCCGGAAGAGAGCCCCAACGATCTGTTTGCTAGGAGAAGGACCCGAGACCAAGAAGAACGTAAGGTAGGTCTCCATTATCACCTCACGACATCATCACGATTTTTATTCGCATCTGTTTCTTCAATTCCTTCGAAACAGAAGCTTTTTCGTGGACAGATCACGTGTTGATCGGTTTGATCTAGATCTTAAGTCCAGATCATGGCCACGTCCACATTTGATTTATACACCTCCGTTCTACATAAAAATCCCATACAAACATGCAAGAACACGCACAAACCAAAACTGCACCATAGGATTAACATGCATATGCATCATTACATCTTAAAGAAGAGTTTGTGCATAATATTGATTGCTGTGAACCTTGTATATGCATGATCGAGAATAGAAGGACAAGCTCAGTGAGCTACCTACGACGGACTACAACAACAAGATTTTGAGCAACCGGAACCGCCAGAACAAGGTAAGTGCCCATTGACCATATTGATCCTATGTTTTGGGAAACTATTTTGTTTTTGCGAAAAGGTGTGTGTGCTGAGTCAAACATGATGGAAAACCCTTTTATAGGAGTTTACTAGTTTTGGTTAAACCACCCTTGTCGCCAGGAAAGTTTATGAGTCGGGTATTGTTTTTGCTTTTATGCTTCGCTGAGTCCATAGGATTGGGAAGCGAGATAGATGTGTATAGCTAACTGCACTCGTAATGATAATGAGAAACTGATGTTGTTAATTAACATGGATCGGAGGGAGATCTAGGCAAGACTGGATTTGTGAATGAGGTAGCCTGAGATGGTGGTTACTTACCGTAGATCTAAGGACCGGTTCATGCAAGCACATGCCAGGATAACAGTGCCACCACAAGGCCAAGTATGGGTGCGGCTTAGCTGACTAATTAGGTAAGTTACTAGATTGTTATGGACCGTGGAAGGCGCGGGGAATGGGAGTCGAGTGAGGACTGCCCTGGGAACTGCATGGCACAAGAGGGGGCCCGTGGGTGGGAGAATTGGAGATTCTAGCCTGCCGGTGAAACCTTAGTGAGTCCATACATCTAGTAGCTCCTTTGTAAAGGCTATTTTGTGATCTCTTGACCATACACCAACGGTTGTGTACTGGTATAATAGAGGTTCTGCAGTCGCCGACGGGTGACGAAATCACAAACTTGTGGGTAAAGTGGTACAAACTCTGCAGAGTCTAAAACTATCATGATAGCCGAGCTTATGGTCACGAGTTCCTGGCCAACTTCCATGATTAGTTGGGATGGTTATTGGTTATGGTTTTGGTTATGGTTTGTCTTTCGGGACTGTTGAGTCTGGGTGATAAGATTTGGTTGCATAACTGTTGAGTCATGGCAACGAGATTGGTCTCGGTGTGAGACGGAATTGTTTATGAGATGAAATGGTAGCGAATACGAGATGGTATTCGTGAGATGGAAGCGAATACGAGAAGGTATTCGTGAGCAAGAATGAAGTTGATTAATGTTTGGTTGGGACATGGAAAGTGATGAACATAATGGAGGTATGATTGGTATTTTAATACATGTTGGGATTACATTCACTTAAAGTTAAATTGCTGTTTTATTGTGGTTTTGATAAATGACTTTGTTTTCTGTAATGAGCGTTTTTATAACTACCTTGTTGTGAGCTACATATCATATTTTTCCGCACTAGATGAGTACATCATTTTACTCAAACTTCCATTATTATTTCATCATCAGCAACAGGAGAAGATTACTATGAAGACCAGGTGGAGCATTAGGCGTGTAATCTGTCCTCAACCTTGCCTGTGGGGATGGAGTAGAGATGGAGCCGCCACTGCTGCTTATACTGCTTCCGCACTACTTAGAAGACTTCCGCAGTCCGCTGTAAGATTAGACTTCCGCTGCCAAGCTGAGTCCAAGACTCATGAAACCTTGTAATAAACTCTGTTATTCGTGGTTATATATATTCTGAAATTTAGTTTGTGGATGATATGTATATGTGTGATGAACATCGTGGGCACACATATGCATCAGTTCTCGGTTCCGTGGTTTTTCCAAGAAATTGAGGGTATCACAGATTGGTACAGAGCCACGGGATGACGGTAGGTTACGCGGTTAGATAGAAGTCACAAGTTGGTATCAGGCACAGATTGGTATCAACCTGCCACGGGTTGATCGTAGATCGCACAACCTAGATAGGTCACAGATTGTTATTAAAGCCACCATGCCTAGTCACAGATTGATGCAATCCACAGATCGGTACCAAGCTACCACGATTGATTATAGGACACAAGGCTAGAATGATCACAGATTGATAGCTGAGCCACGTTGACTGTAGGACGCACCCTAGTAACAACTTAGTATTAGAATCCACGCTGACCATAGGATGCAAATCTAGGATGTATAGATTGGCATTAGAACTATCTTGACATAGGATACAAGCCTAGGAGAAGCCATAGTTGGATCACATATTGGCATCACCCTAAGCCATATAGGACCCCCATTGAATAAGCCTTGAATAGGAATTGTGTGAGCCCTTGTGATGATTGTTTGTGATTGTGTGCTTAGTGTGAGTTGTGGGACGTCTCAAGCGTTGTTCGTATCCACACATAAGTAGAAAAGAGGTGTGAGATGCCTCGGCACTTGTTCACATCCTCATATGGGCCAATATATATAGTCCAATCCACCTTGATGCATATAGTTAGGGGGATCCATCTAACCTTCTAACCTATATTCTATTTTGTTCTCTCTCACAGATGGTGAGAGGAAACGCCGGCCGCCAAGGAAGGAACATCCATGGCAACCAAGAGGATGGCCACGATGAAGTTCCTGTTAACCCTGGAGCTGGTGAGAACAACCTGGAACGGTTGATGGCCATGCATAATCAACTTATGCAAACTATGATCCAAACTTTGGGTCAGTTGCAGGCCAACAACAACAACCCCGTTCCGGCACCACTGCCACCACCACCGCCACCACCGCCGGCTCATAATAGACTGGGAGAGTTCATGAGGACTCGACCACCCACCTTTGCTCAAGCTAACAACCCCATGGAGGCCGACGACTGGTTGAAATCCATGGAGAAGAAACTTGCCATAGTACAGTGCAATGACCGAGAGAAGGTTCTATGACACCCTCATTTTTTTTATTTCTGCATGTATTCATGTTTCATGTAGAAAAACATTTTTAAAATAAGTTGAAACAGAGAAAGAATAAAAAAGATAGCCAAAAAGAGCCAAATCCAGCTTACAGAGAGCGCCAAGGACAACTCCCACGGCTCGCTGGTCACGTGGCATGTTCGGAGCTCGTCTCCACAAATGGGGAAAGGTCCGACCCCGTGGGACACGTGTTGCCCCCGGAGCTAGCCTCTGCGGAGAAGCGAGGCCAGTCCCGCAGGACACGTGTCGCCTTCGGAGCTAGTCACCGCGGAAAACAGAGGACCAGCCGCATGGGACATGTGTCACTCTCGGAGCTCACCTCCGAGAGGTCTGGTCCCGCTAGACACATGTCGCTCTCGGAGCTCACCTCCGAGAGGTCCGGTCCTATTGAACACGTGTCACCTCCGGGAGGTCCGACACTACTAGATACGTGTCACCTCCGGAGCTTATCTCCGGGAGGTCCGTCACTGTTTGATATGTGTCAACTTCGGATCTCGTCTCTGGAGAGAGGGGAGGTCCCCACCCGCCAGGACGCGTGGCATACGCAGAGCTCGTCCGTGGAAAGAGTGGAGGTTCCTGCCCGCCAGGACGCGTGGCGCACGCGAAGCCGCCTCTGAGAAAGAGGGAGGTCTCGCTCGCTTGACACGCGGCACAACCGGAGCTCGACTTTGCGGAAAAAGGGAGACCAGTCCCCGATGGACACGTGGAGCTTCTGGAATCCCATCACCGCGTAAGGACGCGATTCTGAAGCTGTTTTCTTTTGTACGCGTGGGAACCCCCGGTACTGAGGAAACCGACAAGAACTCCATATTGTTACTGCACCAAATCAACTAAAGATAAGTTGTTAAGATTCAAAAACAGTTTGAATGAGGCTCTTATTCGATGTCCAATCAGATTAGAACTCTTTCTCCCTGATTGTAAATAGAACCAAAAACCTTTGTCCGAAACCACAAACTTCTTTTCAACTCCTGAGCCGACGACTTAGAGCCCTAGCCCCAGCTCGCCGAGTAAAACCTTTCGCCGGAGTTCAGTCGCGGGAGATCGCCGGAAGAGAGCCCCGACGATCTGTCTTGCTAGGAGAAGGACCCCGAGACCAAGAAGAACGTAAGGTAGGTCTCCAATACCACCTTACGACATCATCGCGTTTTTTTGTATCTGTTCTTCGATTCCTTTCGAACAGAAGCTTTTTTTCGTGGACAGATCACTTGTTGATCGGTTTGAACTAAGTCAAGATCATCACCACGTCCACATTTGATCCGAACACCTCTGTTTATCATAAAACCCATGCAAAACATGCAAGAACACGTACAAACTGATCTAATAGAAACTGATCATAGGATAGCATGCATATGCATCATCGCATCTAGTTAAAATTTGTGCCTGATATTGATTGTTGTGAATCTTGTATGTGCGTGATCGTGTATAGAAGGACAAGCTCAGGGAGCTACCTACGACGGGCTACAACAACAAGATTTTGAGCAATAGGAACTGCCAGAACAAGACAAGTGCCCTTGACCATATTGATCCTATGTTTCGCTTTTATGCTTAGCTGAGTCCATGGGATTACGGGGAGCGAGATAGATGTGTCTAGCTAACTGCACTCGTAAGAATATTGAGGAACTGATGTTGTTAATGAACATGGATTGAAGGGAGATCTATGCAAGCATGGGTTTGTGAATGAGGTAGAATGAGATGGTGGTTTACTTGCCGTAGATCTAAGGACCGGTTCATGCCAGCACATGCCAGGATAACAGTGCCACCACAAGGCCATGTATGTGTGCGGCTTAGCTGAGTAATTAGGTAAGTTGCTAGATTGTTATGGACCATGGAAGGCGCGGGGAATGGGAGTCGAGTGAGGACTGCCCCGGGAACTGCATGGCACAAGAGGGGGCTCGTGGGTAGGAGAATTCGAGATTCTAGCCTGCCGGTGAAACCTTAGTGAGTTCATACATCTAGTAACTCCTTTATAAAGGCTATTTTGTGATCTCTTGACCATACACCGACAGTTGTGTACTGGTATAATGGAGGTTCTGCAGTCGCCGACGGGTGACAAAATTACAAACTTGTGGGTAAAGAGGTGCAAACTCTGCGGAGTCTAAAACTATCATGATAGCCGAGCTTACGGTCACGAGCGCCTGGCCAACTTCCATGATTAGTTGGATGGTTATTTTGGGATGGTTTTGGAAGGTTTTGGTTATGGTTTGGTTTTGGTTTTCTGGACTGTTGAGTCCGGGTGATAAGATTTGGTTACATGACTGTTGAGTTATGGCAACAAGATTGGTCTCGGTGTGAGACAGAATTGTTTATGAGATGAAATCGTAGCGAATACGAGATGGTATTCATGAGATGGTAGCGAATACGAGAAGGTATTCGTGAGCAAGAATGAAGTTGATTAATGTCTGGTTGGGACATGGAAAGTGATGAACATAATGGATGTATGATTGGTATTTTAATACATGTTGGGATTACGTTCACTTAAAGTTAAGTTGTTGTTTTATCGTGGTTTTGATAAATAACTTTATTTTCTGCAATGAGCCTTTTTATATCTACCTTGTTGTGAGCTACATATCATATTTTCCCGCACTTGCTGAGTACATCATTGTACTCAAACTTACATTATTATTTCATCATCAGCAACAGGAGAATATTACTATGAAGACCAGGTGGAGCATTAGGCGTGTAATCTATCCTCAACCTTGCCTGTGGGGATGGAGTAGAGATGGAGCCGCCGCTGCTGCTTAGACTGCTTCCGCACTAGTTAGAAGACTTCTGCAGCATAGAAATAAGACTTCCGCTGTAAGATTAGACTTTCGCTGCCAAGTTGAGTCCAAGACTCATGAAACCTTGTAATAAACTATGTTATTTGTGGTTATATATATTCTGAAATTCAGTTTATGGATGATTGTATATGTGTGATGAACATCCTGGGCACACATATGCATCAGTTCTCGGTTCCGTGGTTTTTACACAAAATTGAGGACGTCACAGATTGGTATCAGAGCCACGGGTTGACAGTAGGTCACATGGCTAGATAGAAACCTTAGATTGGTATCAACCTGCCATGGTTGACGGTAGGACACAAGACTAGATAGAAGTCACAAGTTAGTATCAGGCACAGATTGGTATCAACCTGCCACGGGTTAATCGAAGATCACACAACCTAGATAGGTCACAGATTGATATTAAAACCGCCATGCCTAGTCACAGATTGGTAGCTGAGCCACGCTGACCATAGGATGCAAACCTAGAATGCATAGATTGGCATTGGAACTACCTTGATATAAGATACAAACCTAGGAGAAGCCGTAGTTGGATCACATATTGGCATCACCCTAAGCCATATAGGACCCCCATTGAATAAAGCCTTGAATAGGAGTTGTGTGAGCGCTTGTGATGATTGTTGTGATTGTATGTTGAGTGTGAGTTGTGGGACGTCTCAAGCATTGTCCGTACCCACACATAGGTAGAAAGGAGGTGTGAGATGTCTCGGCACTTGTTCACAACCTCATATGGGCTAATACATATAGTCCAATCCACCTTAATGCATATAGTTAGGAGGATCCATCTAATCTTCTAACCTCTATTCTATTTCGTTCTCTCTCACAGATGGTGAGAGGAAACGCCGGCCGCCAAGGAAGGAATGTCCGTGGCAACCAAGAGGATGGCCACGATGAAGTTTCTGTTAACCCCGGAGCTGGTGAGAACAATCTGGAACGGTTGATGGCCATGCAGAATCAACTTATGCAAACCATGATCCAAACTTTGGGTCAGTTGCAGGCCAACAACAACAACCCCGTTCCGGCACCACCGCCACCACCACCGCCACCACCGCCGGCTCATAACAGACTGGGATAGTTCATGAGGACTCGACCATCCACCTTTGCTCAAGCTAACGACCCCATGGAGGCCGACGACTGGTTGAAATCCATGGAGAAGAAGCTTGCCATAGTGCAGTGCAATGACCGAGAGAAGGTTCTTTTTGCGTCGCACTAACTCATGGGAGCTGCCGCTAACTGGTGGGATGCCCTATGCAACGCTCATATCGACCCGGAGATGATCACTTGGACTGAGTTCAAGGAGAGTTTCCGCTCTCATTACATCCCTGCTGGTGTAATGATGCTCAAGAGATAGGAGTTCGAAGGTCTCCGCCAAGGACAGAGAAGCGTGAATGAGTATCTCAACAAGTTCACGCAACTGTCCCGGTACGCTCCCAAAGATGTCAACTCGGACCAACGGAAGCAGTACCTGTTCATGAGAGGGTTGAACAATGAGATCCAGGTTCAGCTCCTCAACAATGACTACGCGAGCTTCCAAAAGCTGGTTGACAAGGCTATAGTGGTTGAAAGCAAGATCCGAGAGATCGAGCGAGAGGGCAAGAGGAAGATGCCATACCAGCCACAAGGGAGCAACGTACGACCTCGGTACATGCCCCCATCTGCACCACAGTATGGATCGACCGCTTCTGCATACCACCCTAGTCAGCCACCACAGCAACGACCCGTTGCACAAGCACCTCGTGTTCCCTTGCCTTCTGTGCCCCGACCCAACATGGGCACTCCTGTTCAAAACCCCCGCCCCAACGTACCTGCTGCCGTGGGCAACATGGCATGCATTGCATGCGGGGAAACAGGACACTTCGCGAGCCAGTGCCCGAGGAGATGATGAACCCAACGGGCACGGGGGGCGCCCTATCTTTCGATGAGAGATGTTGGTAATGAACGAATTTGGTGGAGGCCGACGTTGGCTGCCGACTACCACAACCAGAATGGTGTGGCGCCTTGAGTGACAGTTACACCGTCTCCTGGTAACTACGATTTGGGTGGAGGTCGACGTTGTGCTACCTGACTACAACAACCACAAGGATGCTGCGCCTTAGCGATAGTTACACCGGCTCCTGTTGTTGCTGTACTTGCCGTGCCAAGAACAGCCTTGAACCTGCAAGCAATCGAAGAACAAGCAAGAACAAGATAACAAGCAAACACTCACGGGTGTGAAAAAGTTGGGGTTCTGATTCAAGTAATCGGAAGGTCTCGTCGACACTTGCGTTACAAGGAAGTAGCAATGGCTAAACTTACAGAAAACAAAACCCGCCCTGTCATGGAGCTCTTGGACTACTTAAATAGGGGAGGGAAGAGGGAAATTCGTCCAGCAAAAAAGGTAGGACGTGATCTCCCTTATTCCCTTCCTTTTTCTGTGATAGACTACCATTTAATAGGGAAAGAAAGAGGGAAACCCATCCAGCAGCAAGGCAGGATATGATTTCCTCTATTTCTTTCCTTATTATAGCACATCTATCTTTAAATGAGGGAAGAAATAGGGAATTTTGTCCAGCAGCAAAGTTGGACGAGATTTCCCTTATTCCTTCCTTATTTGTCTAAATCTCTCTTTATTACATGGCCCCAGCCTCAAGATTTCCCCTCGGGTGGAGCAACCTTTATTGCATTAATCCCTCCATCCCTCCAAGCTGGATCAATTCCCAAGCACCTAATAATAACAAGGTCATCACAAGGCTTCAATAGGTCCCCATTTAAAGGATAATTACTTTGAACAGCCAGGAATGAATTCACCTGATAATTAAGTTGACGTGCACGAGCGCGTGTCATTGGACCTTGATTAGCTGAGAGTGGTGAATGGGCTGGTGTTGTGGTTGTATCAACGGTAGCGATGTCCGCATCATCCTCCCCTTCTTGCAATTGAGTCGTCCTCGACTCAAATGTGTCTTCCTCGCCCATATATGGTTTCAAATCTGCAATATTAAAAGAGGAAGTAACCCCAAAATGTGCAGGCAACTCAATTTCATATGCATTATCATTAATTTTTTGAAGCACTTTGAAGGGTCCAGCAGCTCTAGGTAGTAATTTAGATTTTCTCAAATCAGGAAATCCATCCTTTCTCAAATGCACCCAAACCAAATCACCAGGTTCAAAAGTAACATGCTTCCTACCCTTGCTACCGGCTTGTTGATACTTAGCGTTCATGCTCTCAATGTTTGATTTAGTTTGCTCATGCATTTTAAGAATTAATTCAGCACGGCGAGAAGCATCAAAATTCAATTTCTCTGAAGGTGGCAGAGCCAAAAGATCAATGAGAGCACGAGGAATAAAACCATATACAATCTGAAAAGGGCACAATTTAGTAGTAGAATGCAGCGAACGATTGTAAGCAAATTCAATATGAGGCAAACATTCTTCCCATAATTTAATGTTATGTTTCAGAACAGCCCTTAGCATGGTAGGTAAACTACGGTTCACTACTTCGGTCTGTCCATCAGTTTGAGGGTGACAAGTGGTAGAAAAGAGTAATTTTGTCCCCAACTTAGCCCATAAGGTTTTCCAAAAATGACTAAGAAATTTGGCATCTCTATCTGAAACAATAGTGTTTGGAACCCCATGCAAACGAACAACTTCTCGAAAGAACAAATCAGCAATATGGGTAGCATCATCAGTTTTGTGGCATGGTATGAAATGTGGCATTTTAGAATATCTGTCGACAACAACAAAAATACTATCCCTCCCCTTCTTTGTTCTAGGCAATCCTAAAACAAAATCCATAGAAACATCCTCCCATGGAGCACTAGGAACAGGAAGAGGCATGTATAAACCATGTGGATTAAGTCGGGACTTAGCTTTTTGACAGGTGGTGCAACGAGCAACAAACCGCTCCACATCTCTCCTCATCTTTGGCCAAAAGAAATGGCTTGCTAAGATGTCTTCCGTCTTCTTGACACCAAAGTGTCCCATCAATCCTCCACCATGTGCTTCCTGCAATAGTAAGATACGCACAGAACCAGCTGGAATGCACAATTTGTTAGTTCGAAACACAAAACCATTAGTGAGAACAAACTTGTTCCATGTTTTTCCTTCTTTACATTGCAGCAGCACATCTTTGAAATCAGCATCAGAAGCATATTGTTCTTTAATTGTTTCCAAGCCAAAAATCTTAAAATCAAGTTGGGACAACATATTGTAACGGCGAGATAAGGCATCCGCAATGACATTATCTTTTCCTTTCTTGTGTTTGACGACATAAGGAAAGGACTCAATGAATTCTACCCACTTGGCATGCCTACGGTTCAGATTAGTTTGGTTCTTAATGTGTTTCAATGATTCATGATCAGAATGTATAACAAATTCTTTAGGCCATAAATAATGTTGCCATGTTTCCAAAGTTCGTACTAGTGCATATAATTCTTTATCATAAGTGGAATAGTTCAGACTAGGCCCATTCAGTTTCTCGCTAAAATAAGCAATAGGTTTCCCCTCTTGCAACAAGACACCTCCCAATCCAATACCACTAGCATCACATTCCAATTCAAAAGTCTTACTGAAATCTGGTAATTGGATAAGGGGTGTATGAGTTAACCTATTCTTCAAAGTTGCAAATGCAGCCTCTTGCACCTTGCCCCATGTGAATGGGGCACCCTTCTTTGTAAGCTCATGCAGTGGGCCTGCTATGGTGCTGAAGTCTTTCACAAAACGACGATAGAATCCAGCAAGTCTGAGAAAGCTTCGTACTTGTGTGACCGTGGTAGGAGTCGGCCAGCTGTGTATCGCCTCCACCTTGGCTTGATCAACTTCAATTCCCTATGGTGTCACAATATAGCCAAGAAAAGAAACTCGATCCGTGCAAAAGGTGCACTTGTCAATGTTACCAAATAAGCGTGCATCACGTAAAATTGAAAACAGCACGGAGATGATCAAGATGAACTTCGAGAGATGCGCTATAGATCAAGATGTCATCGAAATATACTACCACAAATCTTCCAATGAAAGCACGTAAAAGCTCATTCATTAATCTCATGAAAGTGCTAGGTGCATTCGTGAGACCAAAAGGCATGACTAACCACTCATACAAACCAAACTTTATTTCAAACGCTGTTTTCCATTCATCACCTAGCTTCATGCGAATTTGATGGTATCCACTACGCAAATCAATTTTAGAGAAAATCATCGAGCCACTAAGTTCATCAAGCATATCATCTAACCTAGGAATAGGATGGCGATATCTAATGGTAATGTTATTAATTGCTTGACAATCTACACACATGCGCCATGATCCATCTTTCTTTGGGACCAAAAGGACAGGAACAGAGCAAGGACTAAGGGACTCACGCACATAACCTTTGTCGAGTAATTCCTGTACTTGCCGCTGAATCTCCTTAGTTTCCTCCGGATTGGTCCTGTATGGTGCTTGGTTGGGCAAAGAAGCCCCAGGGATGAGGTCAATCTGATGCTCAATCCCTCTCAATGGTGGCAGCCTGGCTGGTACCTCTTGTGGAAACACATCAGCGTATTCCTGCAAAAGCTTAGTGATAGAAGGAGGCAAAGCACATGGTGTGTCGTGAAGTGAGAACAAAGCTTCTTTGCAAACAAACACATAGCAGATTGCAGTATCACTTTTTAATTCAAACAAATCAGATTTGGAAGCAAAAAAACAAGCGCTCTTTAATTTTATTTCATTCTTCTTCAGATGAGCAGATTTGGAATTGTCAGTCTTAGGCTGTATCGATTTATTCACGACATCTGAATTTTCATTTTCAGCAGATTTCTTATTTTTCTCTTTGCAAGCTCTAGCAATGTCATCCTTCAAAATAGCATCAGGGGACATCGGGTGCAAAACAAGTTTCTTCTCATGATGCATGAAAGAGTATTGATTTGATTTACCATGATGTAATGTATCTTTATCAAATTGCCAAGGTCAACCAAATAGCATAGAACAAGCTTGCATAGGTACCACATCACAATCAATGTAATCATGGTAGGAACCAATTGCAAATTCGACACGAACCAGACGTGTTACCTTAAGCTTACCACTGTTGTTGAACCATTGGATGTAGTAGGGATGTGGATGTGTTGTCATCCCAAGCTTTTCTACCATGGTAGCACTTGCTAAATTGTTGCAGCTTCCTCCATCAATAATAATGCGACACGATCGTTCCAAAACTACACACTTAGTTTAGAATAGATTGTGTCGCTGGTTCTGTTCAGCTTTGATCATTTGGGCACTCAAGACACGCATCACAATAAGACTCTCATAGTGGGCAGCATGATCAGCCCCAATGTGCTCTTCATCATCATTCTTCTTTCCTGCTTCTTGTGTAGCAAGCATGGCATATATTTCATTATCTAAATCACTGGCGGATGAGTACTCACCATTTTCTCGTACAACCAGCACACGCTTACTTGGGCAGCCCCTTCGTAGGTGCCCAAAACCCTTGCACTGGAGGCATTGAATGTCTTTTGTTCTCCCGGTAGAAGCAATGGAAGAAGAAGTGTTGGCTGCAACTTGGGTGAATCCTTTTGTTGTCTCGATTGCACGCGAAGGTGCTGATTTTGATGTAGTCCTGGGCGACCCATTGGAAGCATCGTCTGGAGAATCATGCTTAGTACCAGCAGCACTTGAGCGGAACTGCTATGAGGTAGTTCGACCTGCAGAAATGTTAGTTCTTGTACGTCGTCCCTACGCTTCTCTTTCAGCCTTACAAGCAAGATGGAATAATCGAGTGACGTTAGTGTATTCCTTATAAGCCAATATGTCCTGAATTTCTCTTGTTAAACCACCCATAAACCTAGCCATTGCAGCCTCTTCATTTTCAACTAGGCCACAACGCATCATGCCTATTTGAAGTTCTAGATAGTATTCCTCAACAGATTTGTTGCCTTGCCTAAGTTGTTGTAATTTATGCAACAGGTCACGAGCATGATAGGAAGGAACAAAATAACGACGCATGATTCGTTTCAAAGCATTCCAAGTTTGTGGTACGGTAGCTGGATTTTTAGTTTGATATTCATGCCACCAAACAGAAGCAAAGTCAGTGAATTCACTAGTGGCAGCTCTAACCTTTTTATCATCAGGGAAATCATGGCATGCAAATTTTTGATCTACTGACAATTCCCAAGACAGATATGCATCCGGATCATATTTACCATCAAAAGGTGGTATGGAGAATTTAATGCTGCGTAGGGAATCGTCATTTTCACGTACCTCGCGTCGTTGCGCTCGACCACCCATACCACGATGGTCGCGACGTGGCTGCCGTCGATACCTGAAAGGTCCATCATCAAGCTCGGTATCCGCCGAATACTCCGCCTCGTCATATCTTGCAGCACTGCCAATGGAGTCGTGGCTGTCATCAACACATCTTTGCCTCTCTTCGCGTCCAACCTGTTCCATCCTCTCCAATCGCTCAATGATTGCTGCAAGAGAAGTGTTAATAGCCCCAGCAGTGCTTTCTAATGTGGTCAGTTTGGTGTTGGTGCAAATCTGCGTCGACTCTAATTGACCAATGCGTTCATTGGTGACTTGAATATCCTCATTGAGAGCATCTGTGTGTAGCTTTACTTGGCGTTCGAAATGCTGAATGATGCCCCTCGTACGTGGCGAATGTGGAGATGTCCCATTCGCATCAGCTGACATGGTTAGTAAAGAAAGGAAATACAACTGCAAGCAGATTAATCCTAACAGTTGCTAAGAGGTGGTAGGACAGCACAATTCTTCACTAGCAAGAAATCAAGGTCTTACAAGTTCTTACCATGCGATGCAGGAGGCGCCGGCAATCAGCAAGAACAACAACAAACGGTGGCTGCCAGCACAACCTTATGGTGTCGTAGACAATTTTGTGGAGCTGTAGGTGGCTGCTAGACACAATTTGTGCAAAGGAACAGCTAGTACCACATTAGTCACAACAAGTTGAATAAACGTTCCACGATGATATTGTGCTGGTCCTAGCTCAAACCTTACTAGAGACGTGAGCCGTAACTCCACGTGACGTTGGATACTATGGTAGGGAAGTTCGAACAGCCCGATCCGTTGTGTTTCAACAACGTTGAAAACAGCAAGTTGAATTTCGAAACATGAAACAAATGTTACACAAATTGTCTCTCTTTTTTTTTGTACTTAGAAACTTTTTTTTTGTGATTGTAATCAGTGCGGCTTTTCTTTTTGCACGTGCCTTTTTCTTGCTGATCCGTGCAGCTTTTCTTTTACACTTGCCTTTTTTTCTCAACTTTGGGTAGATAATGGAAATGGACTAAGAACAAAGTGGCACGAACTCAAAACTCTAGCGGTGAAAAACTTAGGACCAGCAACTTGACACAAAAAGGCAACCGTGAATTCAACAAGTCGAGAGCTAAGTAGTCAAGCAAAAGGCTCAAAGTGTTTTTAGGATTTTTTTAGAGCGAACTTTTGTAGGCAAAAGTGGACTGTAGGTAAATGAAGAACAAGGAGAAGGAAATCTCTCACCGAGCAACCTGAAATCTGATACCACTTGATGAACCCAATGGGTACGGGGGACGCCCTATCTTTCGATGAGAGATGTTGGTAATGAACGAATTTGGTGGAGGCCGACGTTGGCTGCCCGACTACCACAACCAGAATGGTGTGGCGCCTTGAGCGACAGTTACACCGTCTCCTGGTAACTACGATTTGGGTGGAGGTCGACGTTGTGCTACCCGACTACAACAACCACAAGGATGTTGCGCCTTAGCGATAGTTACACCGGCTCCTGTTGTTGCTGTACTTGCCGTGCCAAGAACAGTCTTGAACCTGCAAGCAATCGAAGAACAAGCAAGAACAAGATAACAAGCAAACACTCACGGGTGTGAAAAAGTTGGGGTTCTGATTCAAGTAATCAGAAGGTCTCGTCGACACTTGCCTTACAAGGAAGTAGCAATGGCTAAACTTACAGAAAACAAAACCCGCCCTGTCAAGCAGCTCTTGGACTACTTAAATAGGGGAGGGAAGATGGAAATTCGTCCAGCAACAAAGGTAGGACGTGATCTCCCTTATTCCCTTCCTTTTTCTGTGATAGACTACCATTTAATAGGGAAAGAAAGAGGGAAACCCATCCAGCAGCAAGGCAGGATATGATTTTATCTATTTCTTTCCTTATTATAGCACATCTATCTTTAAATGGGGGAAGAAAGAGGGAATTTCGTCCAGCAGCAAAGTTGGACGAGATTTCCCTTATTCCTTTCCTTATTTGTCTAAATCTCTCTTTATTACATGGCCCCAGGCTCAAGATTTCTCCTCGGGTGGAGCAGCCTTTATTGCATTAATCCCTCCATCCCTACTAGCTGGATGAATTCCCAAGCACCTAATAATAACAAGGTCATCACAAGGCTTTAATAGGTCCCCATTTGAAGGACAATTACTTTGAACAGCCAGGAATGAATTCACCTGATAATTAAGTTGACGTGCACGAGCGCATGTCAATGGACCTTGATTAGCTGAGAGTGGTGAATGGGCTAGTGTTGTGGTTGTATCAACGGTAGCGATGTCCGCATCATGGTCAGCCACCACAACAACGACCCGTTGCACAAGCACCTCGTGTGCCGTTGCCTCCTGTGCCCCGACCCAACATGGGCGCTTCTGTTCAAAACCCCCGCCCCAACGTACATGCTGCCGTGGGCAACAGGGCATGCTTTGCATGCGGGGAAACAGGACACTTCGCGAGCCAGTGCCCGAGGAGAGGTCCTGGACAGCAAGGCAACGTGCCCAAGCAGAACCCGGGACCGAACGGAGGAGACAATCAAGGAAACCGTGGACATCAGTACTATACTCACGGCAACGTGAACCATGTCTCTGCTGAGGAAGCACAACAGGCTGAGGACGTCGTAATTGGTATGTTCCTTGCCAATTCCAACCCAGCCACCATTTTATTTGATTCTGGAGAATCACATTCCTTCATATCATCCAAGTATGTTGCCAAGCATAATCTACCCATATCACACTTAAAATGTGCTATGTTAGTTAATTCTCCCGGTGGAGAGATGAGGACTAACATAGTATGTCTGAAAGTAAGCCTTAAAATAAGGGGGTAGACTTCCTTGCCAACCTCATTGTCTTGGATTCCCAAAGGTTTGACATAATACTCGGGATGGATTGGTTAAGCAAGCACAACGGAGTAATCCAATGTCATTCCCAGGATGATAGTTGATGCCCACATCAAAGTCATTGATTAGCTCTAACCATCTCCTTTGTCTGAGGTTGAGATCTGGCTGTGTGAAAATGTACTTCAAACTCTTATGATCCGTATATATCTCGGTCCTCTTCCCCATCAAATAGTGCCGCCAAATTTTCAACGCGTGTACCACTGCGGCTAGTTCTAGGTCATGTGTAGGATAGTTCTTCTCGTGCTTCCGAAGCTGCCGGGATGCATATGCCACGACATGCCCTTCTTGCATGAGAACACATCCCAACCCGTTACCAGAGGCATCGCAGTACACCGTGAAATTCTTCTGCATATCTGGCATAGCCAACACTGGGGCTGTTGTCAATCTTTTCTTTAGCTCCTGAAAACTCGTCTCGCACTGTGGCGTCCATGTGAATGTGATTCCCTTCTCCAACAGTTTGGTGAGAGATCTCGAGATCTTGGAGAATCCCTCAATAAACCGTCGATAGTATCCAGCTAATCCCAAGAAGCTTCGAACTTCCCCGACATTTTCAGGGGTCTTCCACTTCTGTATATCCTCGATTTTGGCAGGATCCACGGAGATTCCTCCCTCCGAGATTATATGTCCTAAGAAGGGAACTCTCTTCAGCCAAAACTCACACTTGCTCAACTTGGCATATAGTTGGTGTTCTCTTAGCCTCTGCAACACCAACCTTAGATGTTTCTCATGTTCTTCTTCATCTTTGGAGAAGACGAGAATGTCATCTATGAAAACCACCACAAATTTGTCCAGATATTCCATGAATACCTTGTTCATGAGATACATGAAGTATGCCGGGGCATTAGTTAGCCCGAAAGGCATGACAGTGTATTCATACAGTCCGTACCGAGATACGAAAGTTGTCTTGGGAATATCAGATTGCCTTATCTTGAGTTGGTGGTATCCCGACCTGAGATCAATTTTCGAGAACACACAAGCTCCCCTCAACTGATCAAACAAGTCTTCAATGCGGGGTAATGGGTACTTGTTCTTGATAGTTACCTCATTCAAGGCACGGTAATCCATGCATAACCTTTGGGTTCCGTCCTTCTTGGGCACAAATATCACCGGAGCTCCCCATGGTGAGGAACTAGGATGAATATACCCCTTCTCCGTCAATTCTCTTAAATGATCCTTGAGTTCTTCTAGCTGCTTGGAGTCCATCCGATAAGGTCTCTTGTATATCGGGGCTGTTCCAGGTACTAGCTCAATTGCGAATTCCACTTCACGATTGGGAGGCATACCTGGCAACTCCTCCGGAAAAACATCTGGATATTCCCTGATGGTCCTGATTTCCTCAACTTTCACCTCAACTTGATTTAATTTAATGTCCCTCCTAGGCTCGTGTATTATTATGAACTTTACTCTTGTGCCACTAGGGTGAGTTAGTTCCACCGTTCTGGTCGAACAATGGATGATTTCTTTATGTTTGGTCAACCAATCCATACCCAAAATAATATCTATCCCTGGTGAATCTATCACTATGAGGTTAGCAGTAAATACTACCCCATTAATGTCTAGGTTCACTTTGGGACACACTTGTCTTGTCCTTATTTCTCCACCCGGAGAGTTTACGGCTAGCATATGGTTCATTTGTGTTGTTGCTAGGTCATGCTTCTTAACAAACCCTTGAGCAATGAATGAGTGGGTAGCACCAGAATCAAACAACAGGGTTGCAATGTGTAAATTGGCAGGAAACTTACCAACTACCACGTCGGGTGCCTCTTGTGCTTCCTCCATAGTGACGTGGTTCACCCGTCCTCTCATTACATTCTGCTGTTGTGGCTGCGTGGGCTTCTTCTTTGGGCACTTATGGGCGTAGTGCCCCACTTCTCCGCAGCTAAAACATTGCACCCCAACCTTAGGTGCCTGGCCTTTGCTGTCTTGGGGTTGGTTTGGGGGTCCTTGTACTGCTGGTCGAGGTGGATATGCAGGGCGAGGCTATTGCACGAACTGACGTTGTGGCTGTATTGGTGCTGCCGGAGGCCTGTAGTTCGGGTTGTACCCTCTTGGTGCTGAGTAGGGTACCGCAGCACGGTTCGTCTGCCCTGCAGGTTGCTGCATCAGACGTGGGCGGGTGTTGCTCCCTGAGGCTTGATGTGACCACCCGGCCTTCCTCTTATTCTCATTTTCCAAGGCCTTTAGCTTCCTTTCTACCACAAACGCTCTGTCCACCATCTTTTGGAAGCTTTCATACTCATTTGAGGACATTGCACACTGCATTTCTGCGGTAAGTCCCTCCACGAAACAATCTTGTTTCTGCTCATCAGCCTCTATGTCCCGTGGGGCATAACGGGATAGTTGAGTAAATTTAGTGAGGTATTCCCTCACCGTCATGTTTCCCTGCTGCAGTCCCAAAAACTCCTTCCTCTTGTTTTTGAGTTCACCTCTTGGGATGTAATGGTTGCGGAAGCTACGCTTGAACTCTTCCCAAGTGATGTTCTCAGGGTCATGATGGGCGGCCACATAGGCGGTCCACCAATCAGCAGCAGGTCCATGCAATTGATGAGAGTCAAACCGCACCCTCTCATACCCTTGGCACTGTATGATCCTCATCTTACTTTCAATGGTCTTCAGCCAATCATCTGCCTCCAGAGGTTCAGCAGCACTTGCAAACTTTGGAGGTTGAGTTCCTAGAAACTCACTCAACCTTGGTTGGCGTGGTGCAGCTTGTGGAGGTGGAACTTGATGCAAGTTGGCCACCACTTGAGTCAAGTTCTGGATGAGCTGATTTTGATTCTCCAGCAATTGGTGGAGGGGATCAACTCCTTCACGGCGACGACCCCGGTCCTGGCCTCCAGAAAGATGAGGGTTGCATGCCTCATCGTTGTTGTTGGCGGGGTTGGCAGCACGTCCTTTTCCTCCTCCGGCCATCTAGCAGAATCAACCAATGTTAATTTGAAAGCATTTAGTATCATCTTACTACTTTCATTTGTTTGTACTTTGAAGTGTTGAGGCTTTGTTATACTTTTCTGAGGGTTCATTTCTCACACAAAAATAAATGCAATATTATTTCATGTTGGTTCTCACACCAAAGCAAAACAATCTAAAGACGAGGCTGTGGACAATTGCTCATGGCTTCCACAACTCACGTCACACACCAAGCATTAACACACCATTAACTTAACTTAACGACTCGACTATTCGACATCTTGCTAACTAAGGGAAGGACTCTACACTACTCGTTTTCTTGAGCTGGCTCCTCGGGATCTTCCTCATCATTTTAGCTTCCTTCTGACTCTGCTTTGGGTGGGGAGGCTGCTGGTGGAGAAGTGCGACGACGCCTTATCGCCTGACGATCTGGGGAGTCAGGAGTCCATGTATCATTCGCGGTGACACACAGTTCATTCCCATCTCCTCTTTCTCTCGCCCTCTGGCAGGCTCGCAGCAACGCCTCCGTTTCCTTCAGGGTGTCCCGAACATCCTGAAGCTCTTGCTGACACTCCTGCAGTCGAGTGCTGAGCATAGCAGCATCCTCCAAGCACAAGTCCATGTGCTCATGGGAAGTCCCTTGCTGCACTGGCGGATACTTATACTCCGTGGTACCACTCTCACGCTGGAGGACATACATGTACTCAGTCCTGTCCAGGTGGTGACGATAGATGTGACTCTGGCAGGTGATGGCCTCCCAGGTGACATCCTTCTCCGCATCGACCTGTGTCGCTCGACAAGTTGGAGAGTGGTGGATCTTAAGCAGCTGATTTTCGTGTATAATTATCATCTCTGAACTCCATTCTTCCCTCTTCTCACAGATGGTCCTGGTGGAGTTATAGTGGATGATTAGCTTGCCCGTATTGCCGACGGCTTCAAGCATACGTCGAAGACGGCGCAACAAGCCTCCTACTGCCAATCCGTAGGAAAGGTACGTCACCGGACGGCTCTCCTCTCTTTCGGCAAGGGCAACTATGGGAACTCTCCCTCCTGTGGACTTGCGAGCGGTGCGAATCATGCGAACCATCTAAAAACAAAAAGCATTTAAACTTAGGTTAGATAAACTTTTTAAACAAAATCCTATTTTGAATGAAAATTGGGGTAAGATGAAGAAAGTGACTCATTAAATAACACTTTTCAACACACATCTTTTAAAAATAGTTTTTAAGAAAATAGGTCCTTAAATACGTCCATTTCTACCTAGGTCCACGTTCCTACGGGCAACCTGGGCTCTAATACCACTTCTGTCACACCCGGTTTTTCCGAAGAACAACCGAGTGAATATCACATGTATGCCAGGATCATTTTCTCATACATGTGATGACAAATAGTGAAGCATCATTTATTACAAGCCAGGTGTCGAATATAAATAAGTCTTACATAGCAAATGTCTCGTTGGACAATAAAAAGTTCATCACAAGTAAATAAACAAGCAGCAGAATATTATTCTTGAGGGCTCCGTCACAGGCGTTGCCCGGGGGTCTCCATGAACCTAGAAACCTTCTTCGGGTCCAAAGTCTTGGTCATTATACACCACCTCATTATCTTGACCTGAGCAGCAATATAAACCAACAAATATGCAAGGTTGAGTACCAATGGTACTCAGCAAGTGTGGGAAAATTATATCATGCATGGCTAGAGCAAGGAGAGGTTGAACTCATGGTTAAAGCACTACGCAATTAATACCTATCACCTTAGCTTATTAAGCACCTACATTACTACATAGGTGAAATGGTCCCAATCTCCCAACCCATCATCAAAATCAAGTAACCATAACATTATTTCCGATGTTAAGCTCCCCACTTAACATCCACAACTTCCAAAATCATCAATCCTCTAATCATGAATAAGTCCAAGCCGCTCTTGACCGTGAGCACGGCTGTCATGACAGTTTTGACTCTGCAGAGTTTGTACCACTGTACCCACATGTAGTGATTTCATCCCCCGTTGCCGGGTGGACTAAAGAACCTCCCTTATGCTAGTGGCCACGAACCACATTCACACTTCCCAGGTGTGTAGCCAGGAGATCACTACGAAGCCTTTCTAAAGGGATTCCCGACGAGCGTGGGCCCACTGAGGTTTCACCCCTAACAGCATACAAGAGGCTCCAACCCCGCTGCAGTGGCCCCCTCTTGAGCCTTGCAGTTCATATGGTAGTCCAGCTGACACCTATTCCCCGCACCATCCAACACACCCATACTACGCCGGGGATACACCTAATTAATTGGCCAAGCTGCCCCATCTCAGCATGTGGTTGGCACTGTAAAGCCAGGTTACATGCTCCATGAACCGGTCCTTAGGATCCAGGCAAGTACTAAACACAAACCCGAGTCTCGTGCACCCAACACCAACCAAAACATACAACTTGCCTTGATCCCTACCTCTACATAACTCACAATATCTCATTCAATAGTATGGTAATATAAACTGATGATCTCATATCCCAAATATCCCATTCTAAGCATGGCTAAGCATATGCATAATAATAAATGACATGACAAAATAAATCCCAACCAAGCTACAAGGAAACAAGGTGATGCAATTCTAGGGAAACTTTCTAGCATGGGTTTCATATTTAACTTGACAATGCAAATAATTCTATCTACACATCCTAGCATAGGATCAAAGTGGTAAAGGACACTTGCCTCCTTCCTGCTGCTCTTGAAATGGGTAGTCCTGATCTTGGAAAGGAATAACTTGCTCTTGAGCAGGTTCTACATCATACCATCACACATAGCAAAAGAAAAACAACAATCCATAAGACATAGTTCACACTTCCACTTCATACAAACCACACATTCATATTTATGAAAGTCATTCATCATTATATGTGTTGTGGTTACTCTATGTGTGTTGATTTGTGGCTTGCATGCACTTTTAATCATGTGTATATGATTCCTACTTTTGGGTTCACATTTATACTTACATACTATATATATGAGTTTCCAATTTTAAATAAATTCCTTATATTCAACTACTACACCTTTTTGCTACCAAGTATGCATGAAAGGTATTTTCCTTCTCCATAAGTGTCTTCAGAATTTCTACCAACCCTAAACTGAATTCTTTGGATTTTAGAAACTCCATTTATCATTTACTAGTTGCTATATTTTCAGATTTATTTTCCTATGCATAAATGTGTACTTTATTATGAAAATAGTAAGACACATCATCTAAACAGAATAGTTTCTGATCTAAAATATTTACTAATATATTTTTGACCTTTTCCTCTGATGTAAACTATTTTACAATTATTTTCACTATTTTCAGAACTATTCTTTACTTAAAAATGTGTCCCTATACTAATAAATGTGAATAATAAATGAAACAGATTCATTTCAGCCCAAAATATATTTTTATCTCACTCCAAAGTTTTCTAAGTACTGAGAAAGTTTTTAATTTAATTTTGACAATATGTTTTGTCTCACTTTTTAAATTTTAAATACTAGCCACATATTCAATTTCCTAAATTAAATATCAAACAGGGCTAAAAAGTTAAACTCACCCCACTACAAAGTCTATAATATTATTTTAACAATTTTCAGGAGTCTAGCTACTCATAACAGAGGAGTTTTTTCTAATTTTTATTAAGTCTAGGGGCTAAAACTGATTTTTAAATGAATTTACATGATTTTCTGAAGTTCCAGGGGCTAGATCAGAAGTTTCCGGGGCTAGCTCTTATTTCCCGAGAACCCCAGGGGGTAGCACGTAAGATTCCCAGTCTTTATAATGTGGGGCTGACGTGGACCGTCCGATTTTAAACCGACGGCTGAGATTATAACGTCGAACCGGTACGCGGGGATTTAAACCCTACCGTGCGATTTAAAATAAACGGCGCACAAGCGGCCACGTCGCTCTGATCGAACGCGGGCAGCGTTGCCGGCGGCGGGAAGCGGCAATCTCGCCGGAGACTTTCGGATTTTCGAGAATTCTTCCTAGAACTGTGATTTTATGGCATAGATCGGTGGAGGAGAGGTCGGGGATCTCACCTCGGGGGTTTTCTTGAGCTCGGAGGTCCTGGAAGGTGATCGGTGACGAGGTCCGAGGTGGAACCACGGCGAGGCTCGTTGGCGCTGTGTTTACACCGCAAGTCACCATGTTTTCTGCACCTGCGAGGTTCCCCGGAGGCGGTGGATCAAGAACAGCGAGTTAGATCGGAATTTCCGAGCTTAGATCGGCCAGAATTCGCCGGCGAAGTCTCGATTCTCACCGGAGGAAAATCGGCGGATCGCGTGGGAAAAACAGAACGAGGCCGGGGTTTTTATAGACGGGGAAAGGCGGCGGGGTGGTTTAGATCAAGTCCGCGTCGCCTACGAACGGAATTCGGCGGGGATGCGCAGGAATCCGGGTCGGTTTTGATCCGGGGTGAGAGAATCCCGGCGCGGGCGCGAGGTAGAAGAAGGGCTGGCGGGCCCCGCCTGTCAGTGGGAGGAAGCGGCGCGCGCGGCTGCGGGCTGGCGCGGCGCTGGTTGGGCCGGCTGGTGGGTTGCGGCCCACTGGCCTGTTTTTTTCTGTTTTCTCTTTTTCTTTTTCTATTTCTTTTCTGATTTGAGTTTAATTTGAATTCCAGTTTGAATTTGAATTTTTGCAAAACATGCAACACGTCCAAAAATCTTTAAATTCCCCTCTTAACATGATTTAGGGTCTTAACAAAATTTTGGGGTGTTACAGCTCTACCCCCCTTAAAAGAAATCTCGTCCTCGAGATTGGTGGTTCTAAGAAAACAATTCTAGAAATTGTGCCTTTAGCTCATCTTCCCGCTCCCAGGTGGCTTCCTCTTCTGAGTGATGCTTCCACTGCACCTTGCACATCCGGATTCTTTTATTTCTGGTGAGGCATTCCATTATCTCCAAAATCTTATATGGTTGCTCGACATAAGACAAATCCTCAACTACGTCCACTTCATTCATGGGCAACACCTCCTCAGGCGTCCTCAGGCATTTCTTGAGTTGTGACACATGGAATACATCGTGCACATCCGATAGACGAGCCGGTAATTCTAGTTGATACGCCACTTCGCCTTTCCTCTCCAAAACTTGAAAGGGTCCGATGTATCGAGGTGACAACTTCCCTTTCACCTTGAACCGATGAAGTCCTCTGATAGGGGACACCTTGAGATAGACATAGTCCCCCACGTTGAAAACGAGCTCTCTTCTTCGTACATCGGCATAGCTCTTTTGGCGTGTCTGTGCTATCCTCAAGTTATTGCGAATTTCCCTCACCTTCGCCTCGGCTTCTTGTAGTACTTCTGGACCAAACACTTTACTTTCCCCTGTTTGGTTCCAAAATAGGGGAGTTCTGCACTCCCGTACAAAGCTTCAAACGGTGACATCTTCATACTAGCTTGATAGCTATTGTTATAGGAAAACTCCGCATACGGTAAGTTCTTGTCCCAACTCCGATTGTTTTTGAGTGCACATGCTCTCAGCATATCTTCAAGAATCTGATTGGTTCTTTCCGTCTGCCCGTCAGTTTGGGGATGATAGGCAGAGCTGAAATTCAGATGGGTTCCCATGGTTTCATGCAACTTCTGCCAAAACCTCGAGGTGAACAGTGTCCCTCGATCCAACACAATCTTCTTTGGCACTCCATGGTAACACACGATCCTTGACATGTACAGCTCTGCCAATTTGGATCCGCTGTAGCTTTCTTTCACGGGATGAAATGAGCTACCTTGGTTAGCCTATCAATGATGACCCATATTGAATCATATCTTGATTGGGTTCTAGGCAATCCCACGATGAAATCCATGTTGATTTCTTCCCATTTCCATTCAGGCACTTTGAGTGGTTGCAATAATCCCGCGGGTCGTTGATGTTCTGCTTTCACCAACTGACATGTGTCACATAGGGCAACATGTTCCGCGACATCTCGGTTCATGCCATACCACCAATACCTGCTTTTGAGGTCCTGGTACATCTTCGTACTCCCAGGATGAATGGAATAGTCAGAATCGTGAGCCTCCTTCAAAATCAATTCACGAATCTCCTTTACTTCAGGCACACAGATTCTTTTCCCGTGCCACACCGTTCCTTGTTCATCCTCTCTAAAACCCGGAGCTTTATTTTCCTTGATGAGTTGTCTGATCTCTCGTATCTTCTCATCATTCTTTTGACCCTCGCGTATGTCTCGCTCTAGTGTGGAGTCCATTTCCATGGCGATGGCTTCACCACTATTTACTAGACATTGATTGAGCCTTATAACCTCGTCCTTCAATTCTGCAGGCATGTCCTTCAAGCTCAACTTATTGACCTGCACTTTCCGACTCAAAGCATCGGCCACGACGTTTGCTTTCCCGGGATGATAGTTGATGCCCACATCAAAGTCATTGATTAGCTCTAACCATCTCCTTTGTCTGAGGTTGAGATCTGGCTGTGTGAAAATGTACTTCAAACTCTTATGGTCCGTATATATCTCGGTACTCTTCCCCATCAAATAGTGCCGCCAAATTTTCAACGCGTGTACCACTGCGGCTAGTTCTAGGTCATGTGTAGGATAGTTCTTCTCGTGCTTCCGAAGCTGCCGGGATGCATATGCCACGACATGCCCTTCTTGCATGAGAACACATCCCAACCCGTTATCAGAGACACCGCAGTACACAGTGAAATTCTTCTGCATATCTGGCATAACCAACACTGGGGCTGTTGTCAATCTTTTCTTTAGCTCCTGAAAACTCGTCTCGCACTGTGGCGTCCATGTGAATGTGATTCCTTTCTCCAACGGTTTGGTGAGAGATCTCGAGATCTTGGAGAATCCCTCAATAAACCGTCGATAGTATCCAGCCAATCCCAAGAAGCTTCGAACTTCCCCGACATTTTCAGGGGTCTTCCACTTGTGTATATCCTCGATTTTGGCAGGATCCACGGAGATTCGTCCCTCCGAGATTATATGTCCTAAGAAGGGAACTCTCTTCAGCCAAAACTCACACTTGCTCAACTTGGCATATAGTTGGTGTTCTCTTAGCCTCTGCAACACCAACCTTAGATGTTTCTCATGTTCTTCTTCATCTTTGGAGAAGACGAGAATGTCATCTATGAAAACCACCACAAATTTGTCCAGATATTCCATGAATACCTTGTTCATGAGATACATGAAGTATGCCGGGGCATTAGTTAGCCCGAAAGGCATACAGTGTATTCATACAGTCCGTACCGAGATACGAAAGCTGTCTTGGGAATATCAGATTGCCTTATCTTGAGTTGGTGGTATCCCGACCTGAGATCAATTTTTGAGAACACACAAGCTCCCCTCAACTGATCAAACAAGTCTTCAATGCGGGGTAATGGGTACTTGTTCTTGATAGTTACCTCATTCAAGGCACGGTAATCCACGCATAACCTTTGGGTTCCGTCCTTCTTGGGCACAAATATCACCGGAGCTCCCCATGGTGAGGAACTAGGACGAATATACCCCTTCTCCGTCAATTCTCTTAAATGATCCTTGAGTTCTTCTAGCTGCTTGGAGTCCATCCGATAAGGTCTCTTGTATATCGAGGCTGTTCCAGGTACTAGCTCAATTGTGAATTCCACTTCACGATCGGGAGGCATACCTGGCAACTCCTCCGGAAAAACATCTGGATATTCCCTGATGGTCCTGATTTCCTCAACTTTCACCTCAACTTGATTTAATTTAATGTCCCTCCTAGGATCGTGTATTGTTATGAACTTTACTCTTGTGCCACTAGTGTGAGTTAGTTCCACCGTTCTGGTCGAACAATGGATGATTCCTTTATGTTTGGTCAACCAATCCATACCCAAAATAATATCTATCCCTAGTGAATCTATCACTATGAGGTTAGCAGTAAATACTACCCCATTAATGTCTAGGTTCACTTTGGGACACACTTGTCTTGTCCTTATTTCTCCACCCGGAGAGTTTACGGCTAGCATATGGTTCATTTGTGTTGTTGCTAGGTCATGCTTCTTAACAAACCCTTGAGCAATGAATGAGTGGGTAGCACCAGAATCAAACAGCAGGGTTGCAATGTGTAAATTGGCAGGAAACTTACCAACTAACACGTCGGGTGCCTCTTGTGCTTCCTCCATAGTGACGTGGTTCACCCGTCCTCTCATTACATTCTGCTGTTATGGCTGCGTGGGCTTCTTCTTTGGGCACCTATGGGCGTAGTGCCCCACTTCTCCGCAGCTAAAACATTGCACCCCAACCTTAGGTGCCTGGCCTTTGCTGTCTTGGGGTTGGTTTGGGGGTCCTTGTACTGCTGGTTGAGGTGGATATGCAGGGCGAGGCTGCTGGACGAACTGACGTTGTGGCTGTATTGGTGCTGCCGGAGGCCTGTAGTTCGGGTTGTACCCTCTTGGTGCTGAGTAGGGTACAGCAGCACGGTTCGTCTGCCCTGCAGGTTGCTGCATCAGACGTGGGCGGGTGTTGCTCCCTGAGGCTTGATGTGACCACCCGGCCTTCCTCTTATTCTCATTTTCCAAGGCCTTTAGCTTCCTTTCTACCACAAACGCTCTGTCCACCATCTTTTGGAAGCTTTCATACTCATTTGAGGACATTGCACACTGCATTTCTGTGGTAAGTCCCTCCACGAAACAATCTTGTTTCTGCTCATCAGTCTCTATGTCCCGTGGGGCATAACGGGATAGTTGAGTAAATTTAGTGAGGTATTCCCTCACCGTCATGTTTCCCTGCTGCAGTCCCAAATACTCCTTCCTCTTGTTTTTGAGTTCACCTCTTGGGATGTAATGGTTGCGGAAGCTACGCTTGAACTCTTCCCAAGTGATGTTCTCAGGGTCATGATGGGCGGCCACATAAGCGGTCCACCAATCAGCAGCAGGTCCATGCAATTGATGATAGGCAAACAGCACCCTCTCATACCCTTGGCACTGTATGATCCTCATCTTACTTTCAATGGTCTTCAGCCAATCATCTGCCTCCAGAGGTTCAGCAGCACTTGCAAACTTTGGAGGTTGAGTTCCTAGAAACTCACTCAACCTTGGTTGGCGTGGTGCAGCTTGTGGAGGTGGAACTTGATGCAAGTTGGCCACCACTTGAGTCAAGTTCTGGATGAGCTGATTTTGATTCTCCAGCATTTGGTGGAGGGTTTCAACTCCTTCACGGCGACCACCCCGGTCCTGGCTTCCAGAAAGATGAGGGTTGCATGCCTCATCGTTGTTGTTGGCGGGGTTGGCAGCACGTCCTTTTCCTCTTCCGGACATCTGGCAGAATCAACCAATGTTAATTTGAAAGCATTTAGTATCATCTTACTACTTTCATTTGTTTGTACTTTGAAGTGTTGAGGCTTTGTTATACTTTTCTGAGGGTTCATTTCTCACACAAAAATAAATGCAATATTATTTCATGTGGGTTCTCACACCAAAGCAAAACAATCTAAAGACGAGGCTGTGGACAATTGCTCATGGCTTCCACAACTCACGTCACACACCAAGCATTAACACACCATTAACTTAACTTACCGACTCGACTATTCGACATCTTGCTAACTAAGGGAAGGACTCTACACTACTCGTTTTCTTGAGCTGGCTCCTCGGGATCTTCCTCATCATTTTGGCTTCCTTCTGACTCTGCTTTGGGTGGGGAGGCTGCTGGTGGAGAAGTGCGACGACGCCTTATCGCCCGACGATCTGGGGAGTCAGGAGTCCATGTATCATTCGCGGTGACACACAGTTCATTCCCATCTACTCTCTCTCTCGCCCTCCGGCAGGCTCGCAGCAACGCCTCCGTTTCCTTCAGGGTGTCCTGAACATCCTGAAGCTCTTGCTGACACTCCTGCAGTCGAGTGCTGAGCATAGCAGCATCCTCCAAGCACAAGTCCATGTGCTCATGGAAAGTCCCTTGCTGCACTAGCGGATACTTATACTCCGTGGTACCACTCTCACGCTGGAGGACATACATGTACTCAGTCCTGTCCAGGTGACGACGATAGATGTGACTCTGGCAGGTGATGGCCTCCCAGGTGACATCCTTCTCCCCATCGACCTGTGTCGCTCGACAAGTTGGAGAGTGGTGGATCTTAAGCAGCTGATTTTCGTGTATAATTCTCATCTCTGAACTCCATTCTTCCCTCTTCTCACGGATGGTCCTGGTGGAGTTATAGTGGATGATTAGCTTGCCCGTATTGCCGACGGCTTCAAGCATACGTCGAAGACGGCGCAACAAGCCTCCTACTGCCAATCCGTAGGAAAGGTACGTCACCGGACGGCTCTCCTCTCTTTCGGCAAGGGCAACTATGGGAACTCTCCCTCCTGTGGACTTGCGAGCGGTGCGAATCATGCGAACCATCTAAAAACAAAAAGCATTTAAACTTAGGTTAGATAAACTTTTTAAACAAAATCCTATTTTGAATGAAAATTGGGGTAAGATGAAGAAAGTGACTCATTAAATAACACTTTTCAACACACATCTTTTAAAAATAGTTTTTAAGAAAATAGGGTCATTAAATACGTCCATTTCTACCTAGGTCCATGTTCCTACGGGCAACCTGGGCTCTGATACCACTTCTGTCACACCCGGTTTTTCCGAAGAACAACCGAGTGAATATCACATGTGTGCCAGGATCATTTTCTCATACATGTGATGACAAATAGTGAAGCATCATTTATTACAAGCTAGGTGTCGAATATAAATAAGTCTTACATAGCAAATGTCTCGTTGGACAATAAAAAGTTCATCACAAGTAAATAAACAAGCAGCGGAATATTATTCTTGAGGGCTCCGTCACAGGCGTTGCCCGGGGGTCTCCATGAACCTAGAAACCTTCTTCGGGTCCAAAGTCTTGGTCATTATACACCACCTCATTATCTTGACCTGAGCAGCAATATAAACCAACAAATATGCAAGGTTGAGTACCAATGGTACTCAGCAAGTGTGGGAAAATTATATCATGCATGGCTAGAGCAAGGAGAGGTTGAACTCATGGTTAAAGTACTACGCAATTAATACCTATCACCTTAGCTTATTAAGCACCTACATTACTTCACAGGTGAAATGGTCCCAATCTCCCAACCCATCATCAAAATCAAGTAACCATAACATTATTTCCGATGTTAAGCTCCCCACTTAACATCCACAACTTCCAAAATCATCAATCCTCTAATCATGAATAAGTCCAAGCCGCTTTTGACCGTGAGCATGATTGTAATGACAGTTTTGACTCTGCAGAGTTTGTACCACTGTACCCACATGTAGTGATTTCATCCCCCGTTGCCGGGTGGACTAAAGAACCTCCCTTATGCTAGTGGCCACGAACCACATTCACACTTCCCAGGTGTGTAGCCAGGAGATCACTACGAAGCCTTTCTAAAGGGATTCCCGACGAGCTTGGGCCCACTGAGGTTTCACCCCTAACAGCATACAAGAGGCTCCAACCCTGCTGCAGTGGCCCCCTCTTGAGCCTTGCGGTTCATATGGTAGTCCAGCTGACACCTATTCCCCGCACCATCCAACACACCCATACTACGCCGGGGATACACCTAATTAATTGGCCAAGCTGCCCCATCTCAGCATGTGGTTGGCACTGTAAAGCCAGGTTACATGCTCCATGAACCGGTCCTTAGGATCCAGGCAAGTACTAAACACAAACCCGAGTCTCGTGCACCAAGCACCAACCAAAACATACAACTTGCCTTGATCCCTACCTCTACATAACTCACAATATCTCATTCAATAGTATGGTAATATAAACTGATGATCTCATATCCCAAATATCCCATTCTAAGCATGGCTAAGCATATGCATAATAATAAATGACATGATAAAATAAATCCCAACCCAAGCTACAAGGAAACAAGGTGATGCAATTCTAGGGAAACTTCCTAGCATGGGTTTCATATTTAACTTGACAATGCAAATAATTCTATCTACACATCCTAGCATAGGATCAAAGTGGTCAAGGACACTTGCCTCCTTCCTGCTGCTCTTGAAATGGGTAGTCCTGATCTTGGAAAGGAATAACTTGCTCTTGAGCAGGTTCTACATCATACCATCACACATAGCAAAAGAAAAACAACAATCCATAAGACATAGTTCACACTTCCACTTCATACAAACCACACATTCATATTTATGAAAGTCATTCATCATTATATGTGTTGTGGTTACTCTATGTGTGTTGATTTGTGGCTTGCATGCACTTTTAATCATGTGTATATGATTCCTACTTTTGGGTTCACATTTATACTTACATACTATATATATGAGTTTCCAATTTTAAATAAATTCCTTATATTCAACTACTACACCTTTTTGCTACCAAGTATGCATGAAAGGTATTTTCCTTCTCCATAAGTGTCTTCAGAATTTCTACCAACCCTAAACTGAATTCTTTGGATTTTAGAAACTCCATTTATCATTTACTAGTTGCTATATTTTCAGATTTATTTTCCTATGCATAAATGTGTACTTTATTATGAAAATAGTAAGACACATCATCTAAACAGAATAGGTTCTGATCTAAAATATTTACTAATATATTTTTGACCTTTTCCTCTGATGTAAACTATTTTACAATTATTTTCACTATTTTCAGAACTATTCTTTACTTAAAAATGTGTCCCTATACTAATAAATGTGAATAATAAATGAAACAGATTCATTTCAGCCCAAAATATATTTTTATATCACTCCAAAGTTTTCTAAGTACTGAGAAAGTTTTTAATTTAATTTTGACAATATGTTTTGTCTCACTTTTTAAATTTTAAATACTAGCCACATATTCAATTTCCTAAATTAAATATCAAACAGGGCTAAAAAGTTAAACTCACCCCACTACAGGGTCTATAATATTATTTTAACAATTTTCAGGGGTCTAGCTACTCATAACAGAGGAGTTTTTCCTAATTTTTATTAAGTCCAGGGGCTAAAACTGATTTTTAAATGAATTTACATGATTTTCTGAAGTTCCAGGGGCTAGATCAGAAGTTTCCGGGGCTAGCTCTTATTTCCCGAGAACCCCAGGGGGTAGCACGTAAGATTCCCAGTCTTTATAATGCGGGGCTGACGTGGACCGTCCGATTTTAAACCGACGGCTGAGATTATAACGTCGAACCGGTACGCGGGGATTTAAACCCTACCGTGCGATTTAAAATAAACGGCGCACAAGCGGCCACGTCGCTCTGATCGAACGCGGGCGGCGTTGCCGGCGGCGGGAAGCGGCGATCTCGCCGGAGACTTTCGGATTTTCGAGAATTCTTCCTAGAACTGTGATTTTACGGCATAGATCGGTGGAGGAGAGGTCGGGGATCTCACCTCGGGGGTTTTCTTGAGCTCGGATGTACTGGAAGGTGATCGGCGACGAGGTCCGAGGTGGAACCACGGCGCGGCTCGTCGGCGCTGTGTTTACACAGCAAGTCACCAAGTTTTCTGCACCTGCAAGGTTCCCCGGAGGCGGTGGATCAACAACAGCGAGTTAGATCGGAATTTCCGAGCTTAGATCGGCCAGAATTCACCGGAGAAGTCTCGGTTCTCACCGGAGGAAAATCGGCGGATCGCGTGGGAAAAACAGAACAAGGCCGGGGTTTTTATAGACAGGGAAAGGCGGCGGGGTGGTTTAGATCAAGTCCGCGTCGCCTACGAACGGAATTCGGCGGGGATGCGCAGGAATCCGGGTCGGTTTTGATCCGGGGTGAGAGAATCCCGGCGCGGGCACGAGGTAGAAGAAGGGCTGGCGGGCCCCGCCTGTCAGTGGGAGGAAGCGGCTGTGCGCGGCTGCGGGCTGGCGCGGCGCTGGTTGGGCCGGCTGGTGGGTTGCGGCCCACTGGCCGGTTTTTTTCTGTTTTCTCTTTTTCTTTTTCTATTTCTTTTCTGATTTGAGTTTAATTTGAATTCCAGTTTGAATTTGAATTTTTGCAAAACATGCAACACGTCCAAAAAATTTTAAATTCCGCTCTTAACATGATTTAGGGTCTTAACAAAATTTTGGGGTGTTACAGCTAAGAGGAGCGTGCAGTTGACAAACGAGCACAATATTTGTATCGAGTTTAAGTCAGCCCAACAAACAACCAATAAGGCAAGTTTGAACAACGTCGAAGAAGCAACTTTGGACAGCATTCCAGTGGTTCAGGAATTCTCAGACGTGTTTCTAGAAGAGCTTTCAGATATGCCACTTGACCGGGACATTGACTTTGCCATTGATATGGTACCCGGAACTGCACCCATAGCAAAGAGACCATATATGATGCCCACCAATGAACTAGTGGAACTCAAGAAGCAAATTCAGGAGCGGTTGGAGAAGGGTTTTATACGTCCAAGCTCGTCACCATGGGGATCCCCCGTGCTCTTCGTAGACAAGAAGGATGGGACCCAAAGGATGTGCGTGGACTCTAGGTCTCTCAACGAGGTGACAATCAAGAACAAATACCCTCTGCCCCGTATAGAAGACCTATTCGACCAAATGAAAGGAGCCCGAGTGTTCTCCAAGATTGATCTTCGGTCGGGATACTTCCAGCTGAAGATTAAGCCCTCCGATATACCCAAGACTGCCTTTCGAACACGGTATGGTTCGTATGAATATACCGTCATGTCCTTTGGGTTAACAAATGCACCCGCATACTTCATGTACCTTATGAACAAGGTTTTCATGGAGTACTTGGATAAGTTCGTCGTGGTTTTCATCGACGGCATTATGGAGTATTCAAAAAGTGAGGAGGAGCATGAAGAACATTTGAGATTGACCTTGCAGAAAATGCGCGAGCATCAATTGTATGCCAAGCTTAACAAGTGTCAATTTTGCCTAAAGGAGATATCGTTCCTAGGCCACATTATCTTCAAGGAAGGAGTATCGGTTGATCCCAGAAAAGTGGGAGATGTTCTGAAGTGGAACCAACCGCAAAACGTGAAAGATATTTGGAGTTTTCTTAGGATGGCTGGATACTACCGACGCTTCATCAAGGACTTCTCTAAAATAGCAAAACCTATGACGGAGTTGCTAACGAAGGGAAAAGCGTACCAGTGGACATCAGCGTGCCAAGAGAGCTTTGAGGAACTCAAGAAAAGACTAACCACAGCGCCAGTTTTGGTATTGCCGGACATAAGCAAGAGCTTTGACATATATTGTGACGCATCAAGACAAGGGCTCGGATGTGTGCTCATGTAAGAAGGACAAGTGGTAGCCTATGCCTCACGATAATTAAAGAAGCACGAGTTTAATTATCCTACACATGACTTGGAGCTAGCAGCAGTAGTGCATGTATAGAAGATTTGGAGACATTATATCCTTGGTCATCGATGTGAGATCTATACGGATCATAAAAGCCTCAAGTACATATTCACACAAACGTACTTGAATTTGAGGCAACGTCGATGGTTGGAACTCATCAAGGATTACGATGTTGGAATCAACTACCACCCTGGAAGGGCCAATGTAGTAGCTGATGCAATGAGCCGGAAGGGAGCATGTCACCAACTCACGGTTCGGGAGCTACCACCCGAACTACGCAAGGAGTTCGAACGGTTACACCTCGGATTCTTGAACAAGATGGAAGTGATAGAACTCCACTCTTCATTGGAGCAAGAGATAAGAGATGGCCAAGCAACGAATGAGGAGATCAAGGAGATCAAGGAAAGGATCCGACAAGGAATAGAGAAGGATTTCAAGGAAGATGAGAAGGGTGCGCTTTGGCTAGGAAAAAGGATTTGTGTGCCTAATGCGAAGCACATCCGCGACATGATATTAAAAGAGGCACATGATTCACCTTATTTCATACATCCTGGAAGTACCAAGATGTACAAGGACATGAAGACTTGTTATTGGTGGGATGGGGTATGAAGAGGGACATAGCCGAATATGTTGCCCTAAGCGACACATGCCAACGGGTGAAGGCCGAACATCAAAGACCCGCTGGATTGTTGCAACACTTGAAGGTACCCGAGTGGAAGTGGGAAGACGTCAGTATGGATTTCATCATCGGGTTGCCACGTACTCAGTCGGGTTACGACTCCATCTGGATTATCGTGGACCGATTGACGAAAACAGCTCATTTTCTCCCTGTAAGGACCAAGTACAACGTTGCACAATTAGCCGAGTTGTACATGGAGCAGATCGTGTGCCGTCATGGAGTCCCGAGGAGGATAGTCTCAGATCGGGGTTCTCAGACTACTCTAGATTTTGGAGGAAGTTGCAGGAAGCTATGGGTACACGACTAGATTTTAGCTTCGCTTACCACCCGTAGACCGACGGGCAAACAGAAAGGACAAACTAAATTTTGGTTATGGTTTGTCTTTCGGGACTGTTGAGTCCGGGTGATAAGATTTGGTTGCATGACTGTTGAGTCATGGCAACGAGATTGGTCTTGGTGTGAGACGGATTGTTTATGAGATGAAATGGTAGCGAATACGAGATGGTATTCGTGAGATGGAAGTGAATACGAGGAGGTATTCGCGACCAAGAATGAAGTTGATTAATGTCTGATTGGGACATGGAAAGTGATGAACATAATGGAGGTATGATTGGTATTTTAATACATGTTTGGATTACGTTCACTTAAAGTTAAGTTGCTATTTTATTGTGGTTTTGATAAATAACTTTGTTTTCTGCAACGAGCCTTTTTATACCCACCTTGTTGTGAGCTACATATCATATTTTCCAGCACTTGCTGACTACATCATTGTACTCAAACTTGCATTATTATTTCATCATCAGCAACAAAAGAAGATTACTATGAAGACCAGGTGGAGCATTAGGCGTGTAATCTGTCCTCAATCTCGCCTGTGGGGATGGAGTAGAGATGGAGCTGCCGCTGCTGCTTAGATTGCTTCCGCACTAGTTAGAAGACTTCTGCTGCATAGAAATAAGACTTCCGCTGTAAGATTTGTCTTCCGCTGCCAAGCTGAGTCCAAGACTCATGAAACCTTGTAATAAACTCTGTTATTCGTGGTTATATATATTCTGAAATCCAGTTTGTGGATGATATGTATATGTGTGATGAACATCCTGGGCACACATATGCATCAGTTCTCGGTTCCGTGGTTTTTTCACAAAATTGAGGGTGTCACACCTCCCCTATTTAAGTAGGCCAGGAGCTCCTTGAGAGGGCGGGTTTTGTTTAGATTAAAGTTTGCCACAGCTGCAACTCGCGTACCTTGTTTGTGTCCAACGACCAGACCAGGACATTTCAGAACCCCACTTTCATCAATAAAGTTTTCTTCTTGAATTCACAATATCCAGATTGCAATCCCAGTTTCTTGCTCGTTCTTCGTTTGTCTGTAGGAAATAGACCCTCGTGGTCAGGTTGATCGTGCTCCAGCATGGTCAATAACCTCTTGGAGTTGGTTTAGCGATTGCTAAGGCGCGACGTCTTTACACGTTCGTAGTCGGATCGTCAAAGTCTACTCCACCAAAAATGATAGTTACCATCTCATCGAAAGACGGGACACCTTCGTCTCTATCGCTACGTCAGAAATACACCTAATTAAATTGGCCAAGCCGCCCCATCTCAGCATGTGGTTGGCACGGTAAAGCCAGGTTACATGCTCCATGAACCGGTCCTTAGGATCCAGGCAAGTACTAAACACAAACCCGAGTCTCGTGCACGCAGCACCAACCAAAGCATCTAACTTGTCTAGATCCCTATCTCTACATAATTTATAATATTCCATTCAAGGGTAAATAATCTAGGTGATGATCTCATATCCCATTTATCCAATTCTAAGCATGGCTAAGCATGAGTAGTATAAATGAATGACATAATAAAATAACTCCCAACCCAGGCTACAAGGAAGATAATGAAAATCTAGGGAAACTCCCTTGCATGGGTTTCATAATTCAATTGACAATGCAAATAATTCTAACTACACATCCTAACTTAGGATAAAGTGGTCAAAGACACTTGCCTTCTTCCTGCTGCTCCGGGAATGGGAAGTCTTGATCTTGGAAGGTGAGAACCGGCTCTGGGGCTGGTTCTACTCGTGCCACATACACATAGCAAAAGAAAATATCATTTCATAAGCAACCATCCACACATACACTCATGCAAGTCATACATACATACATACACTTTGGTTCATTTTATTTGTTTAGTCTAAAAATTCTAAAGTCTACATATATATAATCCTCTTTGGTGTCTCATGGTGAAATTCTTCTTTTTAGTCTCCTATAACTTATTAAATAAAATCATGTGTGTATGTGTGCATATATATCACATCTAAACTTTGATTTTAGCCAAATTTCACCCTAGATGGGTTGTTCCTATGCATACATACACTTTTAAGCATATATACTGTTTCTAAATTTGATATTCAGATTTTAAATGCACACCTAATATGAATTGTCACTTTAAACAAGTTTCTATATTAAATGTTGCACTTCTTAGCTACAAAATTTGTATGAAAATGTATATTCCAACCCTAAACAGGATTTCAGATTTCCTAATCAGCTTTCAACTTTAAATTTTATGTTCTATGACTTTGTATGACATTTCCTAAGTGCATATATATTTTTCTCATATATTCAGATTTATTTCTATGCCTAAAAGTAAATTTCAGAATTACAAACAGCAAAATAAAAACATGCACAGAATATATAGTGCTCAGAAATATCAAACAAAGAATTTACAGGCTTCCAAATTGTTTAGGTTATTTTAGATTTATTTTTGCATACATTTCAGAATTGTTTTATGCCTAAAGAGTGTATTTCAGAAATAAAAACAGAAACTACATTGCAATTTCAGAATTCATTTTCCATCTAAATTCAGATTTCAAACTGTTCTACAAGTTTTCAAAGGGCTAGGGTAATTTAAATTGAATTTGCATATGTGTTTGCACCCCTATTTGAATTTAAATCCTATTCAAATGTTTAATTTCCTAAATCAAGTGTTATACAGGGACTGAAGTGTAAATACACAACACCTATGTAGAGTCCAAATTCTTATTTTCTAAATTTTCAGGGGTCTAACTATGTAAAACAGAGAGGTTTTCCTAATTTTCTAATTATTCAGGGGCTAGATCAGCATTGTACACATGTTCGCATAGTTTTTAGGAATTCCAGAGGTTATATCAAAAGATCCCGGGGCTAGCTCGTGTTTTCCGGGAGTCCCAGGGGGTAGCGCGTAAGATTCCCGATGGTTACAACTCGGGATTGATGTGGGCCATCCGATTCTAAATGAGAGGCCGAGATGAGATCGCGAAGGGGTACACGGGCTTCTGTTTTTAGTCTTCCGATTTAAGATGGACGGGCCCTAGAGGGCCACGTCGCCCTGGCCAGAGCCAGCCCATGCGCGCGGTGCAACGATATCGCCGGCGAGGTCTCGAATCTTCGCCCTCACGTGCTAACACTCGGATTTTTGGCATAAATTGGTAGAGTGGTGATAGGGGAGCTCACCAGTAAGGTTTTCGTGATGTCGAGGCGACCAGAAGCTGCTCGGCGACGGTATCGTGAGGTGGAGCTCGGCGGTGCTCGTCGGAGCGATGGTTAGAGCGCGACACACGGAGTAGTATCCTTCACCTACAAGCCTCCCCGACGGCGGTGGAACGTGACACGCATGTTAGATCAAAGAAAAAGGAAGAAAGTCGAAAGAAAACGGCGGTGGAAGCTTCAGTTCTCACCAGGAATGCAAGTGGGTCGAGCGGGGAGAGAAACCGGCGAACTTCGATGTTTAAATGGACGAGGGGGCAGAGGGGTCGGTTGAGATCGTGCTGAACCGAGTGGGCCAGAGATCGTGGGCGTGCATGCGCGGAATTCAGAGGTGGCGGGCGCGAGAGGCTCGGCGCGGGAAGAGAGAGGCGGCGGTTGAGGAAGACGATGTCCTGACGGGTGGGGTCGGTGCGTCAGTGGGAGGAAGAGGGGGGAAAAGGCTGCGGGCTGGTGGGCTGGTTCGGGTGGGTTTCGGCCCAGTGGCCATTCTTTCTTTTCTTTCTTCTTTTTCTTTTCTATTCTGCCTTCAGATTTGAATTCCAGTTTGAATTTCAATTTCTCTTCAACATGCATTACGTCTATTTGATTGAAATTTGAATTTTCAAAATTTTGGAATGTTACAACTCTACCCCCTTTAAAAGAAATTGCATCCTCGAGATTGGTGACCCTAGGGGAATAGATCCGAAAACTATGCCTTGAGTTCGTCTTCTCTCTCCCATGTGGATTATTCTTCCGAGTGATGCTTCCGCTGCACTTTGCACATTTGGATTCTCTTGTTCCTTGTGATGCATTCCATCGTCTCAAGAATCTTGACCGGGTGTTCGACATACGAAAGATCTTCTCGGATGTCTATCTCATTCATTGGTAACCTCTCTTCGGGTGTTCTTAAGCATTTCTTAAGTTGTGACACATGGAACACGTCGTGCACATCCGATAGACGAGCCGGTAATTCCAACAGGTATGCAACTTCGCCTTTCCTCTCTATAATTTGGAAAGGTCCGATATACTGAGGTGATAGTTTCCCTTTCACTTTGAATCGACGAAGCCCTCTGATAGGAGGCACTTTGAGATAAACATAGTCCCCTAGAGCTCTCTTCTTCGTATATCCGCATAGCTCTTCTGTCTGGTCTGAGCTATTCTCAAGTTATTGCAGATTTCTCTCACTTTTTCCTCGACATCTTGTAGCACTTCTGGCCCAAATACTTTGCTTTCTCCAGTTTGATTCCAAAACAATGGAGTTCTGCACTTCCTCCCATACAACGCCTCGAAGGGTGACATCTTCATATTAGCCTGATAGCTGTTGTTGTAGGAGAACTCAGCATATGGTAAGTTCTTGTCCCAACTCCTGTTGTTCTTGAGTGCACAAGCTCTCAACATGTCCTCAACGATCTGATTGGTTCTTTCGTCCTGCCCGTCGGTCTATGGATGGTACGCAAAGCTGAAATTCAGGTGGGTCCCCATGGTTTCATGTAACTTCTGTCAGAACCTTGAGGTAAACTGTGCTCCTCGATCCGACACTATCTTCTTTGATACTCCATGAAAACACACAATTATGGATATGTACAATTCTGCCAGTTTGAAACTGTTGTAGCTTTCTTTCACATGGATGAAATGAGCTATCTTAGTCAGCCTATCGACTATGACCCATATCAAATCATATCCTGATTGGGTTCTAGGCAGTCCCACTATAAAGTCCATGCTTATTTATTCCCATTTTCATTCAGGCACTTTGAGTGGTTGCAACAATCCCACAGGTCGTTGATGTTCTGCTTTCACCAACTGGCACGTGTTACATAAGGCAACATGTTCTGCGACATCTCGTTCATGCCATACCACCAGTACCTGCTTTTTAGATCATGATACATCTTCGTACTCCTAGGATGAATGGAGTAGTCAGAATCATGAGCCTCTCTCAGAATTAATTCACGGATCTCCTTTATCTCAGGCACACATATTCTTTATCTATGCCATACCGTACCTTGTTCATCCTCCCTAAACCTAGGAGCTTTATTCTCTTTGATGAGTATTTTGATTTCCTGGATTTTCTCATCATCCTTCTGACCGTTGTGTATGTCCTGCTCCAATGTGGAGTCCACTTCCATTGTGATGGCCTCACCATTATTCACCAGACCTAGATTGAGTCTTGCGAATTCCTCACGTAATTTTGTAGGTGTGTCATTTAAGCTCAACATGTTGACATGTATCTTTCGGCTTAAAGCATCTGCCACCACGTTCGCTTTTCTCGGATGATAGTTGATACCCACATCAAAGTTGTTGATCAACTCTAACGATCTCCTTTGTCTGAGGTTAAGATCTGGCTGTGTGAAAATGTACTTTAAGCTTTTATGGTCAGTATATATCTCTGTCCTCTTTCCCATTAAATAGTGCCTCCAAAGTTTCAACGCGTGGACCACTGCGGCTAGCTCTAGGTCATGCGCAGGGTAGTTCTTCTCGTGTTTTTGAAGCTGTCTGGAAGCATATGCCACGGCATGCCCATCTTGCATGAGGACACATCCCAATCCGTGTCCCGAAGCATCACAATATACTGAAAAAATTTCTGCATGTCTGGCATAACTAGCACTGGGGCTATTGTCAATCTTTTCTTCAACTCCTAAAAACTCGCCTCACACTCCGGTATCCATGTAAATGTGATTCCCTTTTCTAACATCTTGATGAGGGGTCTTGAGATCTTGGAGAACCCCTCAATAAATCGTCGGTAGTATCCAGCCAAGCCTAAGAAGCTCCGGATTTCCCCGACATTTTCAGGGGTCTTCCACTTCTGCACATCCGTGATCTTGACGGGATCCATGGATATTCCTCCGTCCGAGATTATATGTCCTAAGTAGGGACTCTCTTCAGCCAAAACTCACATTTACTTAGCTTGGCATATAGTTGGTGTTCTCTCAATTTTCGCAACACCAATCTCAGATGCTTCTCATGTTCCTCTTCATCTTTGGAGAAAATGAGAATGCCGTCAATGAAAACCACCACACACTTGTCCAAGTATTCCATGAATACCTTGTTCATGAGGTACATGAAGTATGTCGGGGCATTGGTTAGCCCGAACGGCATGACAGTGTATTCATACAGCCCATACCGAGAGACGAAAGCTGTCTAGGGAATGTTGGATGGTCTTATCTTCAGTTGGTGATATCCTGATATGAGATCAATTTTTGAGAACACACATGCTCCTCTCAACTGATCGAACAAGTCTTCAATGCGAGGCAACAGATACTTGTTCTTGATAGTTACCTCATTTAGTGCACGGTAGTCTACACATAGTCTTTGGGTTCCATCCTTCTTGGGCACTAATATCACTGGAGCTCCCCAAGGTGAGGAACTAGGAAAAATGTACCCTTTTTCTGTCAATTCCTGGATATGTTCTTTGAGCTCTTCTAGTTGTTTGGAATCCATATGGTAAGGCCTCTTATATATTGGGGCTGTTCTAGACATTAGTTCAATCGTGAATTCCACTTCAAGATCTGGTGGCATACCTGATAACTCCTCAGGAAAAACATCTGGATACTCCTTGATGACCCTTATCTCTTCCAGTTCCACGTCCACTTGATTGAGTTTAATGTCCCTCCTAGGTTCTTGGACAGCTATGAATTTAACTTTGGTGCCACTAGTGTGAGTTAGTTCCACCGTTCTAGTCGAACAATAAATAATGCCTTTATGTTTGGTCAACCAGTCCATCCCAAAATAATATCTATCCCTTGTGAGTTTACCACTATAAGGTTTGCAGTAAATACTACCCCATTAATGTCTAGACTCACTTTAGGGCATACTTGTCTTGTTTTTATTTCCCCCCTAGAGAGTTCACCGCTAACATATGATTCATTTGTGTTGTTGCTAGATCATGCTTCTTAACAAATCCTTGAGCAATGAACGAGTGGGTAGCACCAGAATCGAACAAAATGGTCGCAATATGGGGATTTGCAGGAAACTTACCAATCACCACATCAGGTGCCTCTTGCGCTTATTCCATAGTCATGTGGTTCACCCGTCCACGCATCATGTTCTGCTGTTGTGGCTGCATAGGCTTCTTCTTTGGGCACTTGTGAGCGTAGTGTCCCACTTCACCACAGTTGAAGCATTGCACCCCAACTTTAGGTGCCTGACCTTTGTTGTCCTGGGGTGGGTTTTGTGACCCTTGTCCTGCTGGCCGAGGTTGATAAGCAGGACGTGGCTGCTGCAGAAACTGGCGCTGCGGCTGTACTTGTGCTGTTGGAGGCCTGAAGTTTGGGTTGTAACCTCTCGGTGCTGAGTAGGGTACCACAACACGGCTCATCTGCCCCGCAGGCTGCTGCGCAAGACGTGGGCGTGTGTTACTGCTTGATGCTTGATATGGTCATCCCATCTTTCTCTTGTGTTCATTCTCCAGGGTCTTCATCTTCCTCTCCACAATAAATACCCTGTCCACCATCTTTTTGTGACGCCCTCAATTCTGTGTAAAACCACGGAACCGAGAACTGATGCATATGTGTGCCCAGGATGTTCATCATACATACACATATGTTCCACAAACTGAATTCAGAATATATATAACCACGAATAACAGAGTTTATTACAATGTTTCATGAGCTTTGGACTCATGCTCACAGCGGAAGTCTTAATTTAATAGCGGAAGTCTTATTTCTATGCAGCGGAAGTCTTCTAACTAGTGCGGAAGCAATCTAACTAATGCGGAAGCAATTCTAGACAGCAATGGCTCCATCTCTACTCCATCCCCACAGGCAAGGTTGAGAACAGATTTACACGCCTAATGCTCCATTTGGTCTTCATAATAATCTTCTCCTGTTGCTGATGATGAAATAATAATGAGTGTTTGAGTATAATGATGTACTCAACAAGTGCGGGAAAATATGATATGTACCTCATAACAAGGTAGGTATAAAAAGGCTCATTGCAAAAAGCAAAGTTATTTATCAAAAACCATGATAAAATAACAACTCATCTTTAAGTGAATGTAATCCCAACATGTGTTAAAATACCAATCATACCTCCATTATGTTCATTACCTTCCAAGTCACAACCAGTCATCAATCAACCTTATTCTTGCTCACGAATACCGCCTCGTATTCGCTACCATCTGACGAATACCATCTCGTATTCGCTACCATTTCATCTCATAAAACAACTTCGTCTCCCACCGAGACTAACCTTGTTACCATGACTCAACAGTCATGCAACCCATCTTATCACCCGGACTCAACAGTCCCGAAAACCAAACCATCCAAAACCATAACCAATAACCATATCCAATAACCATCCCAACTAATCATGGAAGTTGGCCAGACGCTCGTGACCGTAAGCTCGGCTATCATGATAGTTTTAGACTTTGTAGAGTTTGCACCTCTTTACCCACAAGTTTGTGATTTCGTCACCCGTCGACGACTGCAAAACCTCCATTATAAGAGTACACAACCGTCGGTGTATGGCCAAGAGATCACAAAATAGCCTTTACAAAGGGGTTACTAAATGTATGGACTCACTAAGCTTTCACCGGCAGGCTAGAATCTCCAATTCTCCCACCCACGGGCCCCCTCTTGTGCCATGCAGTTCCCAGGGCAGTCCTCACTCGACTCCCATTCCCCGCGCCTTCCACGGTCCATAACAATCTAGCAACATAGCTAATTACTCAGCTAAGCCGCACCCATACTTGGCCTTGTGGTGGCACTGTTATCCTGGCATGTGCTCGCATGAACCGGTCCTTATATCTACGGCAAGTAAAACCATCATTTCATGCTACCTCATTCACAAACCCAGTCTTGCCTAGATCTCCCGCCGATCCTTGTTCATTAACAACATCAGTTTCTCATTATCATTACGAGTGCAGTTAGCTAGACACATCTATCTCGCTTCCCAATCCCATGGACTCAGTGAAACATAAAAGTAAAAACCATATCCGACTCATAAACTTCCCTGGCGACAAGGGTGGTTTAACCAAAGCTAGTAAACTCCTATAAACGGGTTTCCCATCATGTTTTACTCAGCACACACACCTTTTCACAAAACAAAATAGTTTTTCCCAAAACATAGGATCAATATGGTAAAGGGGCACTTGCCTTGTTCTTGCAATTCCGGTTGCTCTTGGATCTCGAAACCTTTTTGTTGCAGCTCGTCGTAGACAGCTCCCTGAGCTTGTCCTGCTATACAGGATCACGCACATACAAGATCCACAACAATCAATATCATGCACAAACTTTAACTAGATGCGATGATGCATATGCATGCTATCCTATAATCAGTTTTATATCAGTTTGTACGTATTCTTGCATGGCTTGCATGGTTTTATGATGAACAGAGGTGTTCGGATCAAATGTGGACGTCGTGATGACCCTGTCTTTAGATCAATCCGATCAACGAGTGATCTGTCCACGAGAAAGCTTCTGTTCGAAAAATATCGAAGAAAAGATGCAAAGAAAACACGACGATGTCGTAAGGTGATATCGGAGACCTACCTTACGTTCTTCTAGGTCTCGGGGTCCTTCTCTGATCAGACAGATCGTTGGGCTCCCTTCCAGCGATCCTTCTCGACCGAACTCCGGCGATGGGCTTACTCGACGAGTTGGGGCTAGGGCTCTAAGTCGTCGGCTCAGGAGTTAGAAAATAAGTTCGTGGTTTTGGCCAGAGGTTCTGGGTTCTATTTATAATCGGGAGAAGAAGAGTCCTAATCTGATTGTATTCTGAATAAGAGTCCTATTCAGATCATCGTTGAATCTTAACAACCTATCTTTAGTTGATTTGGTGCATTAACATTATGGAATTCAGGTCGGTTTCTTCTCCATACCGATATTTCTATGCGTACAGAATCCAAATACCGTTCCAGAACTCGTTACCTCCGCGGTGATGAGCTCCGGAAGCTCCACGTTTCCACCGGGGCCTGGTCTCTCCCTTTCTGCAGAGACGAGCTCCGGTTGTGCCGCGTGTCAGGCGAGCGAGACCTCCCTCTCCTTCGGAGGTGGGCTCCGTGTACGCCACGTATCCTGGCGGTCGAGACCTCCTCTCTATTTGGAGGAGGCTCCGGGTGTGCCACGTAGTCATTTCGGACCTCCCTCTCTTCGGAGGCGAGCTCCGTGAATGCCACACGTGAAGTAGCGCCGGACTCCCTTTTTCCTCAGAGACGAGCTCCGAGGTAGACACGTGTCCAACAGTGACGGACCTCCCGGAGATAAGCTCCGGTGGTGACACGTGTCCAATAGAACCGGACCTCTCAGAGGTGAGCTCCGAGACCGACACGTGTCCTGCGGGACTGCCTTCGCTTCTTCGCAGAGTTTAGCTCCGGGGACAACACGTGTCCCACAGGGTCGGACCTCTCCCCCTTTGCTGAGATGAGCCCCGAGCCTGCCAGGAGCCATTTTAGCGGCGGACCTCTCCCCACTTTGCAGGGATGAGCTCCGAACACACCACGTGGCCAGCGGGCCGTGGAAGTTGTCTTCGGCGCTCTCTGTGAACTGGATTCCGCTCTTTTTGGCTACCTTATTGATATTTTCTCTGTTCCCACTTCTTTTAAAATGTTTTCTCTACATGAAACATGAATACATGCAGAAATCAGAAATGAGGGTGTCACAAATCTACCCCCTTAAATTGATTCTCGCCCTCGAGATTTGTTGGTAGAGAATAGATGAGGAAATACTGCCTTGATGTCTTCTTCACGCTCCCTTGTGGCTTCAGCTTCGGTGCGATGGCTCCATTGTACCTTGCATCATCGGATCACTTTATTCCTTGTGACCCTTTTCTTTACGTCCAAAATTCGGACAAGGTGTTCCGCATAGGTCAGGTCCTCTTGAAGTTCAAGCTCTTCCATTAGTATTTGCTCCTCTGGTACTCTCAAGCACTTCTTGAGCTGGGATACATGAAACACGTCATGTACGTCGGCGAGATATGTTGGAAGCTCTAGTTAATAGGTTACTTCTCGGTTGTCCAAAATCTTAAATGGTCCGATGTAGCGAGGTGCTAGCTTGCCTTCGACGTTGAAACGTTGTTGGCCACGGATAGGCGATACATTAAGGTATACGAAGTCTCCTACTTCGAAAGCCAACTTCCTTCGCCTATTGTCCGCGTAGCCTTTTTGTCGTGACTGAGCAGCCTTTAAGTTCTCCCGTATCGTTTGGACTTGCTTTTCAGCTTCTTGTAGCACTTCGGGTCCAAACACCTGGTTCTCTCCGGTCTCGTTCCAAAACAGCGGCGTTCTACACCGCCTACCATACAATGCTACGAAAGGCGACATCTTCAAGCTAGCTTGATAGCTGCTGTTATAGGGGAATTTGGCGTACGGTAAACTCCTATCCCAACTACGCCCACGTTTCAAGGCTTAAGCTCTCAACATGTCCTCCAAAATTTGGTTTGTCCTTTCGATTTGTCCATCGGTTTGTGGGTGATAGGCGGAGCTAAAATCCAATCGTGTACCCATAGCTTTCTACAGCTTCCTCCAGAATCTAGAGGTAAACTGAGAACCTCGATCTGAGACTATCCTCCTCGGGACTCCATGACGGCACACGATCTGCTCCATGTACAACTCGGCTAATTGTGCAATGTTGTACTTGACCCTTACCGGGAGAAAATGGGCGGTTTTCGTCAATCGGTCCACGATAACCCAAGTGGAGTCATAACCCGACTGAGTACGTGGCAATCCGACGATGAAATCCATACTGATGTCCTCCCACTTCCACTCGGGTACCTTTAAGGGTTGCAACAATCCAGTGGGTCTTTGATGTTCGGCCTTCACCCGTTGGCATGTGTCGCATAGGGCAACGTATTCGGCTATATCCCTTTTCATACCATCCCACCAATAACAAGTCTTCAAGTCCTTGTACATTTTGGTACTTCCGGGATGTATGGAATAGGGTGAATCATGTGCCTCTTTTAATATCATGTCGCGGAGGTGCTTCACGTTAGGCACACAAATCCTTTTTCCTAGCCAAAGCGTACCCTTCTCATCTTCTTTGAAATCCTTCTCTATTCCTTGTCGGATTTTTTCCTTGATCTCCTTGATCTCCTCATCTGTTGCTTGACCATCTCTTATCTCTTGCTCCAATGAAGAGTGGATCTCCATCATTTCCATGTTGTTCAAGAATCCGAGGTGTAACCGTTCGAACTCCTTACGTAGTTCGGGTGGTAGCTCCCGAACCGTGAGTGTGTGACATGCTCCCTTCTGGCTCAATGCATCAGCTACTATATTGGTCTTCCCAGGGTGGTAGTTGATTCCAACATCGTAATCTTTAATGAGTTCCAACCATCGCGTTGCCTCAAATTCAAGTCCGTTTGTGTAAATATGTACTTGAGGCTTTTATTATCCGTAGAGATCTCACATCGATGACCAAGGATATAATGTCTCCAACTCTTCAATACATGCACTACTGCTGCTAGCTCCAAGTCATGTGTAGGATAATTAAGCTCGTGCTTCTTTAATTATCGTGAGGCATATGCTACCACTTGTCCTACTTTCATGAGCACACATCCGAGCCCCTGTCTGGATGCGTCACAATATATGTCAAAGCTCTTGCTCACGTCCGGAAATACTAAAACCGGTGCTGTGGTTAGCCTTTTCTTGAGTTCCTCAAAACTTTCTTGGCATGCTAGTGTCCATCGAAAGGCTTTTCCCTTTGTTAGCAACTCCGTCATAGGCTTTGCTATCTTAGAGAAATCTTTAATGAAGCGTCGGTAATATCCAGCCAGCCCAAGAAAACTCCGAATATCCCTCACGTTTTGCGGTTGGTCCCACTTCACAACATCCCTCACTTTTCTGGGATCAACCGATACCCCTTCTTCGCAGATAATGTGGCTTAGGAACGATATTTCCTTTAGCCAAAATTGACACATGTTAAGCTTGGCATACAATTGATGCTCACGCATTTTCTGCAAGGTCAATTTCAAATGTTCTTCATGCTCCTCCTCACTTTTTGAATACACCATAATGTCGTCGATGAAAACTACGATGAACTTATCCAGGTACTCCATGAAAACCTTGTTCATGAGGTACATGAAGTATGCGGGTGCATTTGTTAACCCAAAAGATATGACGGTATATTCATACGAACCATACCGTGTTCGAAAAGCAGTCTTGGGTATATCAGAGGGCTTAATCTTCAGCTGGAAGTATCTCGACCGAAGATCAATCTTAGAGAACACTCGGGCTCCTTTCATTTGGTCGAATAGGTCCTCTATACGGGGCAGAGGGTATTTGTTCTTGATTGTCACCTCGTTGAGAGACCTATAGTCCACGCACATCCTTTGGGTTCCATCCTTCTTGTCTACGAAGAGCACAGGAGCTCCCCATGGTGACGAGCTTGGACTTATAAAACCCTTCTCCAACTGCTCCTGAATTTGCTTCTTGAGTTCTATTAGTTCATTGACGGGCATCCTATAGGGTCTCTTTGCTATGGGTGCAGCTCCGGGTACCAAATCAATGGCAAACTCAATGTTCCGATCAGGTGGCATACCTGGAAGCTCCTCTGGAAACACGTCCGAGGATTCTTGAACCACTGAAATGTTGTCCAATGTTGCTTCTTTGACGTGGTTCAAGATTGCCTTCTCAGTGGTTTGTTGGGCTGACTCAAACTCGACACGGATACCATGCTCATTTGTTAACTGCACGTTCCTTTCAGCACATTGGATTACCCCGTTGTGCTTGCTTAACCAATCCATCCCAAGTATTATGTCAAGCCCTTGGGAATCCAAGACAATGAGGTTGGCAAAGAAGTCTACCCCCTTATTTTAAGGCTTACTTTCAGACATACTATATTAGTCCTCATCTCTCCATCGGGAGAATTAACTAACATAGCACATTTTAAGTGTGATATGGGTAGATGATGCTTGGCAACAAACTTGGATGATATGAAGGAATGTGATGCTCCAGAATCAAATAAGATGGTGGCTGGATTGGAGTTGGCTAGGAACATACCAATTACGACGTCCTCAGCCTGTTGTGCTTCCTCAATAGAGACATGGTTCACGTTGCCCCGAGCATAGTTCTGCTGTCCACGGTTTCCTTGATTGTCCCCTCCGCTTGGTCGCGGGTTCTGCCTGGGCACGTTGCCTTGCTGTCCAGGGCATCTCCTCGGGCATTGGCTCGCGAAGTGTCCTGTTTCCCCGCATGCAAAGCATGCCCTATTGCCTACGATAGCAGGTACGTTGGGGCGGGGGTTTTGAACAGGAGCGTCCATGTTAGGTCGGGGCACAGGAGGCATGGGCACACGAGGTGCTTGTGTAACGGGTCGTTGTTGTGGTGGCTGACTAGGGCGGTATGCAGAAGCGGTCGATCCATACTGCGGTGCAGCTGGGTGCATGTACTGAGGTCGTACGTTGCTCCCTTGAGGCTGGTATGGCATCTTCCTCTTGCACTCTCCCTCGATCTCTCGAATCTTACTTTTCACTACTATAGCCTTGTCAACCAGCTTCTGAAAGCTTGCGTAGTCATTGTTGAGGAGCTAGACCTGAATCTCATTGTTCAATCCTCTCATGAACAGGTATTGCTTCCTCTGGTCTGAGTTGACATCTTCGGGGGCATACCGTTACAGTTGTGTGAACTTGTTGAGATACTCATTCACGCTTCTCTGTCCTTGGCGGAGACCTTCAAACTCCTGTCTCTTGAGCATCATTACACTAGCAGGGATGTAATGAGAGCGGAAACTCTCCTTGAACTCAGTCCAAGTGATCGTCTCCAGGTCGACATGGGTGTTGCATAGGGCATCCCACCAGTCATCGGCAGCTCCCATAAGTTGGTGCGACGCAAAGAGAACCTTCTCTCGGTCATTGCACTGCACTATGTCAAGCTTCTTCTCCATGGATTTCAACCAGTCGTCGGCCTCCATGGGGTCGTTAGCTTGAGCGAAGGTGGGCGGTCGAGTCCTCATGAACTCACCCAGTCTGTTATGAGCCGGCGGTGGTGGTGGCGGTTGTGCCGGAACGGGGTTGTTGTTGTTGGCCTGCAACTGACCTAAAGTTTGGATCATGGTTTGCATAAGTTGGTTCTGCATGGCCATCAACCGTTCCAGGTGGTTCTCACCAGCTCCGGGGTTAACAGTAACTTCATCGTGACCATCCTCTTGGTTGTCACGGACGTTTCTTCGGCCGGCGTTTCCTCTCACCATCTGTGAGAGAGATCGAAATAGAATAGAAGGTTAGGTAGATTCCCTCAACTATATGCATCAAGGTGGGTTGGACTATATATATTAGCCCATACGAGGATGTGAATAAGTGCCGAGGCATCTCACACCTCTTTCTACTTATGTGTGGATATGGACAACGTTTTGAGACGTCCCACAACTCACACTAAGCACATAATCACAAACAATCATCACAAGGGCTCACACAACTCCTATTCAAGGCTTTGTTCAATGGGGGGGTTCTTAGGGTAATGTCAAATTTGTGATCCAACTATGGCTTCTCCTAGGCTTGCATCCTATGGTCAGCGTGGCTTAGCTACCAATCTGTGTCTATCTGGGTTGTGTGATCTATCCGTGGCAGGTTGATACCAGTCTGTGTCTGGTACCAATCTATGATCTATCTAAGCGTGTAACCTACTGTGAACCGTGGTTCTGGTACCAATCTGTGATTGTATCTAGGTGTGTAATCTCCCCTCAACTGTGGCTCTGATACCAATCTGTGACGCCCTCAATTCTGTGGAAAACCACGGAACCGAGAACTGATGCATATGTGTGCCCAGGATGTTCATCACACATACACATATGTTCCACAAACTGAATTCAGAATATATATAACCACGAATAACAGAGTTTATTACAATGTTTCATGAGTCTTGGACTCATGCTCACAGCGGAAGTCTTAATTTAACAGCGGAAGTCTTCTAACTAGTGCGGAAGCAATCTAACTAATGCGGAAGCAATTCTAGGCAGCAGTGGCTCCATATCTACTCCATCCCCACAGGCAAGGTTGAGAATAGATTTACACGCCTAATGCTCCACTTGGTCTTCATAATAATCTTCTCCTGTTGCTGATGATGAAATAGTAATGCAAGTTTGAGTACAATGATGTACTCAGCAAGTGCGGGAAAAATATGATATGTAGCTCATAACAAGGTAGGTATAAGAAGGCTCATTGCAGAAAGCAAAATTATTTATCAAAAACCATGATAAAACAGCAACTCATCTTTAAGTGAATGTAATCCCAACATGTATTAAAATACCAATCATACCTCCATTATGTTCATTACCTTCCAAGTCACAACCAGTCATCAATAAACCTCATTCTTGCTCACGAATACATCCTCGTATTCGCTACCATCTGACGAATACCATCTCGTATTCGCTACCATTTCATCTCATAAAACAACTTCGTCTCCCTCCGAGACTAACCTTGTTGCCATGACTCAACAGTCATACAACCCATCTTACCACCCGGACTCAACAGTCCCGAAAATCAAACCATCCAAAACCATAACCAATAACCATATCCAATAACCATCCCAACTAATCATGGAAGTTGGCCAGGCGCTCATGACCGTAAGCTCGGCTATCATGATAGTTTTAGACTCTGCAGAGTTAGCACCTCTTTACCCACAAGTTTGTGATTTCGTCACCCATCGGCGACTGCAGAACCTCCATTATACCAGTACACAACCATCGGTGTATGGCCAAGAGATCACAAAATAGCCTTTACAAAGGGGTTACTAGATGTATGGACTCACTAAGGTTTCACCGGCAGGCTAGAATCTCCAATTCTCCAACCCATGGGCCCCCTCTTGTGCCATGCAGTTCCCAGGGCAGTCCTCACTCGACTCCCATTCTCCGCGCCTTCCATGGTCCATAACAATCTAGCAACTTACCTAATTACTCAGCTAAGCCGCACCCATACTTGGCCTTGTGGTGGCCCTGTTATCCTGGCATGTGCTCGCATGAATCGGTCCTTAGATCTACGGCAAGTAAAACTACCATCTCATGCTACCTCATTCACAAACTCAGTCTTGCCTAGATCTCCCTCCGATCCATGTTCATTAACAACATCAGTTTCTCATTATCATTACGAGTGCAGTTAGCTAGACACATTTATCTCGCTTCCCAATCCCATGGACTCAGCGAAGCATATAAGTAAAAACCATACCCGACTCATAAACTTCCTTGGCGACAAGGGTGATTTAACCAAAGCTAGTAAACTCCTATAAAAGGGTTTCCCATCATGTTTGACTCAGCACACACACTTTTTCGCAAAACAAAATAGTTTTTCCCAAAACATAGGATCAATATGGTAAAGGGGCACTTGCCTTGTTCTTGCGGTTCCGGTTGCTCTTGGATCTCGAAACCTTGTTGTTGCAGCTCGTCGTAGACAGCTCGCTGAGCTTGTCCTGCTGTACAGGATCACGCACATACAAGATCCACAACAATCAATATCATGCACAAACTTTAACTAGATGCGATGATGCATATGCATGCTATCCTATAATCAGTTTTATTAGATCAGTTTGTACGTATTCTTGCATGGCTTGCATGGTTTTATGATGAACAGAGGTGTTCGGATCAAATGTGGACGTGGTGATGACCCTGTCCTTAGATCAACCCGATCAACAAGTGATCTGTCCACGAGAAAGCTTCTGTTCGAAAGGAATCGAAGAACAGATGCAAATGAAACACGACAATGTCTTAAGGTGATATCGGAGACCTACCTTACGTTCTTCTTGGTCTTGGGATCCTTCTCTGATGAGACAGATCGTTGGGCTCCCTTCCGACGATCCTTCTCGACCGAACTCCGGCGATGGGCTTACTCGGCAAGTTGGGGCTAGGGCTCTAAGTCATCGGCTCAGGAGTTGGAAAAGAAGTTCGTGATTTCGGCCAGAGGTTCTGGGTTCTATTTATAATCGAGAGAAGAAGAGTCCTAATCTGATTGTATTCCGAATAAGAGTCCTATTCAGATCGTTGTTGAATCTTAACAACCTATCTTTATTTGATTTTGTGCGGTAACATTGTGGAATTCAGGTCGGTTTCTTCTCCGTACCGATATTTCTATGCGTACAGAATCCAAAAACCGTTCCAGAACTCGTTACCTCCGCGGTGATGAGCTTCGGAAGCTCCACGTGTCCACCGGGGCCTGGTCTCTCCCTTTCCGCAGAGACGAGCTCCGGTTGTGCCGCGTGTCAGGCGAGCGAGACCTCCCTCTGCTTCGGAGGTGGGCTCCGCGTACACCACGTATCCTGGTGGTCGGGACCTCCTCTCTATTCGGAGGTGGCTCCGGGTGTGCCACGTAGTCATTTCGGACCTCCCTCTCTTCGGAGGCGAGCTCCGTGAATGCCACGCATCAAGTAGCGCCGGACTCCCTTTTTCCTCAGAGACGAGCTCCGAGGTAGACACGTGTCCAACAGTGACGGACCTCCCGGAGATAAGCTCCGGTGGCGACACGTGTCCAATAGAACCGGACCTCTCGGAGGTGAGCTCCGAGATCGACACGTTTGGTCCTCTGATTTCTACGGTGACTAGCTCCGAAGGTGACACGTGTCCTGCGGGACTGCCTTCGCTTCTCCGCAGAGGCTAGCTCCGGGGACAACACGTGTCCCACAGGGTCGGACCTCTCCCCCTTTGCGGAGATGAGCCCCGAGCCTGCCACGTAGCCATTTTAGCGGCGGACCTCTCCCCACTTCGCAGGGATGAGCTCCGAACACGCCACGTGGCCAGTGGGCCGCGGAAGTTGTCTTCGGCGCTCTCTGTGAACTGAATTCGGCTCTTTTTGGCTATCTTTTTGATATTTTCTCTGTTCACACTTCTCTTAAAATGTTTTCTCTACATGAAACATGAATACATGCAGAAACCATAAATGAGGGTGTCACACTTTTGGAAGCTTTCATATTCTTTGAAGGACATTGCACACTGCATCTCCATGGTGAGCCCTTCCATAAAGCAGTCATGTTTCTGCTCATCGGTTTCAATGTCCCTTGGTGCATAGCGGGACAGCTGGGTGAACTTGGTGAGGTACCTCCCTTACTGTCATGTTGCCCTGTTGGAGCCCGAGGAACTCCTTCCTCTTGTTCTTGAGTATGTAGTGGTTGCGGAAGCTGCGCTTGAACTCCTCCCAAGTTATGTTCTCGGGGTCAACGTGGGCTGCTACGTAGGCGGTCCACCAGTCAGCAGCGGGTCTGTGCAGTTGGTGAGAGGTGAACAACACCCTCTCCTGCCCTTGACATTGTATGATCTTCGTTTTTTATTCAATGGTCTTTAACCAATCATCTGCCTCCAAGGGTTCAACAGCGCTTGCAAATCTCGGGGGTTGAGTTCCTAGAAACTCACTCAACCTTGGTTGACGTGGTGCAGCCTGTGGGGGTGGGGCTTGATGTAAGTTGGCCACCACTTGAGTCAAATTCTGGATGAGCTGATTTTGGTTGTTGAGCATTTGGTAAATGGGATCAGCCCCTCCTCGACGACCACCCCTGCCTTGCCATCCAGGGAGGGGAGGGTTGGCAGCCTCATTGTTGTTGTTGAGGCACCATGACCTCTTCCTCTTCCGGCCATCTATCATGATTAACCAAATATCAACTTAATCATTATGTATTAATCTCCCATGTAGCTTGCATGAATTTAAACTTTTAGAACATTAAAATTTAGACAACTCAGAAAATCTCACATAAACTTTCAATCATCATGTCTCATACGAAAACAAATGCAACTATTAATCATAATGTCTCACACGAAAGCAAATGCAAACATAAAGACGAGGTTGTGGACAAGTGCTTATGGCTTCCACAACTCACGTCACACACCAAATATTAATAAGCAAATAGATAGGTTCTTGACTTGATTACTCGATAAAATGCTAGAATAAGGGAAATGACTCTAAACGACTCGCATCACTGTGCTGGCTCATCGGGGTCTTCATCATCATTGCGGCTGCCCCCTGACTCCGCTCTAGGTGGGGAAGCGGCTGGTGGAGAAGTGCGGCGACGCTTGTTTGCCCTGCCGGTCTGGGGAATCAGGAGTCTAGGAGTCATTCTCTGAAACACATAGCTTGTTCTGATCTCCTCTCTCCCTCACCCTCAAGATGGCGCAGAGTACAGCCTCAGTCTCCTTCAGGGTGTCACGGATATCCTGAAGCTCCTGCTGGCACTCCTGCAGCCTAGTGCTGAGCATAGCTGCATCCTCCAAGCACATGTCCATGTGGTCGTGAGTACTCCCCTCCTGGACCGGCTGGTACTTGTACTCCGCGGTGCCACTCTCGCGCTGAAGAACATACATATACTCAGTCCTATCCAGGTGGCCACGGTTGATGCAACTCTGATAGGTAATAGCCTCCCAAGTGACATCCTTCTCATCATCGGCCTAAGTCGCCCAACAAGCTGGGGAGTGGTGGATCTTGAGCAACCTGTTGTCGTGGAAGATCCTCATCTCTGAGCTCCACTCTTCGCGCTTTGCACGGATGGTCTTGGTGGAGCTGTAGTGTATGACCAGCTTGACAATATTGCCAGCGGTGTGGAGCATACATCGAAGACTGCGCAGCAAGCTCCCTACACCCAACCCGTGGGAGTGGTACGTCACAGGGTGGTTCTCCTCCCTCAAAGCAGGTGCAGCTATAGGGACTCTCCCTCCGGTGGACTTGCGAGCGGTGCGGACCATGCGAACCATCTTAAACATAAAACATTTAAAATTCAAGTTACATAATAATCAATTAAATACTATATTTTGAATAATAGTTAAGACAAGATGAACAAACAAATAAAGAAACAATGTTAATTGACACTTTTACCACACACATTTTGTAAAATAGTTTTTAAGAACATAATATCCTTAAACACGTCCATTTCTACCTAGGTTCACGTTCCTACGGGCAACCTTGGTTCTGATGTCACTTCTGTCACACTCGGTTTTTCCGAAGAACAACCAAGTGATTCCCACATGTATGCCAGGTTTATTTTCTCATACATGTGACGACAAATAGTGAAACATCATAATATTACAAGCCAGGTGTTCGAATACAAATAAGTCATACATAGCATCTCAAAGGACGATAAAATGTTCATAACATGTAAATAAATAATGCAGCGGAAATAGGGTCTTGTGGGCTCCGTCACAAGCGTTGCCCGGGGGACTCCGTGAACCTAGAACCCTTCTTCGGGACCAAAGTCTTCATTGTTGTACACCACTTCATTTCTTTGGCCTGAGCAGCAAGGAAAACCAATGAAAAGCAAGCTTGAGTACCATTGGTACTCAGCAAGTGTGGGAAAGTTATGTCATGCAGGCTAGAACAAGGAGAGGATGAACACATGATTAAAGCACTACGCAATTAATACCTATCTCCTTCGCTTATTAGGCACCTATATTACTATGCAAGTAAAGTGGTCCCAATCCCATACACTGTAACACCCTCAATTTCATATTCATGCATGCATACATATTTCATATAGAGAAAACATTTTAAAAGAAGTAGAACAGGTGAAAGATAGCTAAAAAGACCCAATTCAAATCCATCGAGAGCGTCGTCGACACTTCCCGTGGCCACCGGCCACATGGCGCCTTCGGAGCTCATCCCTGCAAAAGGGGTGAGGTCCGGCACTGCTGGCTATGTGGCAGGCTCGGAGCTTGCCTCTACGGAAGGGGCGAGGTCCGGCCCCGTGGGACACCTGTTGCCCCCGGAGCTAGCCTCTGCGGAGAAGTGAGGCCCAGCCCCGCAGGACACGTGGCGCCTTCGAAGCTAGTCTCTGCGGAGAAGCGAGGTCCAACCCCGCGGGACACGTGTCGCTCTCGGAGCTCACCCCTGCGGAGGGAGTGAGGTCCGGTCGTACTGGACACGTGTCGTTCTCAGAGCTCACCTCCGAGGAGAAGACACTGTGGTACACGTGTCACCCTCGGAGCTTGCCTCCGAGAGGTCCGACTCCGCTAGGACACGTGTCACCCTCGGAGCTCGCCTCCGAGAGGTCCGGCTCCGCTAGGACACGTGTCACCCTCGGAGCTCGCCTCCGGGAGGTCCAACACTGCTAGACACGTGTCGTCCTCGGAGCTCACCTCCAAGAACAAGGGAGGTCCGACACAGTTAGACACATTTCGACCTCGGAGCTCATCTCTGAGTAGAAAGGAAGTCCGGCGCTGCTGGACACGTGGCATTCTCGGAGCCCACCTCCGAGGAGAGCGGAGGTCCGGCACTGACACGTAGCGTCCCCAGAGCTCGCCTCTATAGAAAGGGGAGGTCCGACCAGCCACACACGTGGCACACGCGGAGCTCGCCTTTGAGGAGAGGGGAGGTCCCGCCCATCAGACACGTGGCGCACACGGAGCTCGCCTCTGAGGAAGAGGGAGGTCCCGCCCACCTGACACGCGGCACAACCGGAGCTCGCCTTTGTGAAAAAGGGAGGCTCGGCCCCTGCTGGGCACGTGGCATCTTCGGAGCTCTCCTCTGCGAAAGGACGAGATCCTTAAGCGGTTTTTCTCCTATGCACGCGGGAATACCCGGTACGGAGGAGACCGACATGATTTCCACATTGACACCGCATCCAAATCAATTGGAGGTAAGTTGTTAAGATCTAAAACAAATTGAATAGGACTCTTATTTGAAATCTGATCGAAGTAGGACTCTTCTTTTCCTGTTATAAATAGAACCCAAAACCCCTGGCCGCAACCACGTACCTATTTCCATCTCCCGAGTCGACGACTTGGAGACCCTAGCTTCCAACTCGCCGAGTTCCACCCCTTGTCGGAGTTCAGTCGCCGGTGAGCGCCGCTGACAAGCTCCCCGCTGCTGCCATCACTAGGAAGAAGGCCCCGACACCAAGGAGAGGTGAGGTAGGTCTTTGTTACAACCTTACGACGTCATCATGGTTTCTTTGCATCTGTTCCTTCGATCCCTTCGAACAGAAGCTTTTTCGTGTGGACAGATCACGTGTTGATCGGTTTTTAATGGTGGAATTGATCTAGATCTTGAGTCGAGATCATCACCACGTCCACACTTGATCCTTACACCTTTGTTCATCGTAAAACCCCATGCAAGCCCATTAAAACATGCAAGAACACGTACAAACTGATCTAATAAAAACAGCACCATAGGATTAGCATGCACCTACACTATTGCATCTTAAGTAAAGTTTGTGCATGATAATTGATTGTTGTGAATCTTGTATGTGCGTGATCGTGAGTAGAAGGACAAGCTCAGGGAGCTACCTATGAAGGACTACAGCACCAAGACATCAAGACACAAGAGCAACAAAAGCCACAGGAACAAGGCAAGTGCCCCTTGACCATATTGATCCCATGTTTTGGAAACTGTTTTGTTTGCGAAAACGTGTTTGCTTGAGTCAACTTGATGGGAAACCCCTTTATAGGAGTTTACTAGTTTTGTTAACCACCCTTGTCGCCGGGAAAGTTGATGAGTCGGGTATGGTCGTTTTTGCTTTTTGCTTCGCTGAGCCCACGGGATATGGGAAGCGAGATAGAATGTGTCTAGCTACTGCACTCATATGAACGAGATAATGAGAACTTGATGATGATAATGAACATGAATCGGGGGAGATCTAGGCAAGCTTAGTTTGAGGATGTGGTAGAATGAGATGGTGGTTTACTTGCCGTAGATCTAAGGACCGGTTCATGCGAGCACATGCCAGGAAAACAGTGCCACCACAAGGCCAAGTATGGGTGCGGTTTAGATGACTAATTAGGTAAGTTGCTAGATTGTTATGGACCGTGGAAGGCGCGGGGAATGGGAGTCGAGAGAGGACTGCCCTGGGAACTCCATGGCACAAGAGGGGGCCCGTAGGTGGGAGAATGGTGATTCGAGCCTGCTGGTGAAACCTTAGTGAGTAGATACATCTAGTAGCCCCTTTGTAAAGGCTATTTTGTGATCTCTTGGCCATACACCGACGGTTGTGTACTGGTATAATGGAGGTTCTGCAGTCGCCGACGGGTGACGAAATAACAAACTTGTGGGTAAAGTGGTGCCACCTCTGCAGAGTGTAAAACTATCATGATAGCCGTGCTTACGGTCACAAGCGCCTGGCCAACTTCCATTATTAGGGGGATGGTTTTTGGGATGATTATTGGGATGGTCACTATTGTGGTTTGGTCTTTGGATTTGGTTTCGGGACTGATGAGTCATGAGAATGAGTTTTGGTCTCGGTTATGAGACGGATATGAATATGAGATGGTTATTATGAGCATGAGGTGATTTTGAGAACGATAAATGTCTGGATAAGACATGAAAAGTGGAGAATCAAGATGGAGGTATGTTACTGGTTTAATTGGATACATGTTGGGATTAAATTCACTTAAAGCTAGTTGCTGTTTTTATCATGTTTGTGAAATAAACTTTGCTTTCTGCAATGAGCCTTTTTATTCCTACCTTGTTGTAAGCTACATGTCATACTTCCCGCACTTGCTGAGTACGACATGTACTCACCCTTGCATTATCATACAACATCAGCAACAGGAGACGAGTACTTCAAAGATCATGTGGAGTATTAGGCGTGCGAACTACTGTCAACTTGCCTGTGGAGTTAGAGATGGAGCCGCTGCCGTGTTTAGATGCTTCCACTATCGTTTAAAGACTTCCGCTGCTAGAATAAGTTAGAGACTTCCGCTGTAAGAATGAGTTAGAGACTGATATAATAAAGTACTTATACCCTATTATTCGTGGTTATATTCTGAATTCAGTTTGTGGATTACATGTGTATGTGTGATGAACATCCTAGGCACACATATGCATTAGTTCGGATCCGTTTTCACGGGACCGGGCATCACAGATTGGTATCAGAGCCATGTTGACCGTAGGACGCAAGCTTAGGTAGAAGTCACAGATTTGCATTAAAGCCACATTGACCGTAGGACGCAAGCCTAGGTAGAATGCATAGATTGGGATAAAGAACCACCTTGACCGTAGGATGCAAGCCTAGAAAGAATGGACACCCTAAAACCCATAGGAACATTTAAACCATAGAAGTTTGAATAGGAGTGGTGTGTGAACTTTTGTGATGATTGCTTGTGTCTTAGTGCTTAGTGTGAGTTGTGGGACGCTTCAGCGTTGTCCATATCCACACATAGTAGAGAGATGTGAGATGCTTTGGTACTTGTTCACATCCTCATATAAAAGTAAATATATTTAGTCCATCCACCTTGATGCAAATAGTTGAGGGGGGGATCAATCTAAACTTCTAACTTCTACTCCACCCAACTCTCTCTCACAGATGGTGAGGGAAAACGCTAGCCGACAAAGGAGGAACGTTCGTGGCAACCAGGAACCACAAGAGGATGGCCACGTTGAAGTTCCTGACAATGTTAAACCTGGGGCTGGTGAAAACAACCTTGAACGGTTGATGGCTATGCAGAATCAGCTTATGCAAAATATGATCTAAACTTTGGGTCAGCTGCAAGCCAACAACAACAATCCTAATCCTGTTCCTGCACCACCACCACCACCACCACCGCCGACTCACAACCGACTGGGAGAGTTCATGAGGACTCGACCGCCTACTTTTGCACAAGCTAATGATCCCATGGAGGCCGACGATTGGTTGAAGTCCATGGAGAAGAAGCTTGCTATAGTTCAGTGCAATGATCAGGAGAAAGTTCTCTTTGCATTGCACCAACTTATGGGAGCAGCCGCTGACTGATGGGACGCTCTTTGCAACGCTCATGTCAACCAGGAGACTATCACTTGGACTGAGTTCAAAGAGAGTTTCTGCTCTCATTATGTCCCTGTTAGAGTCATGATGCTAAAAAGGCAAGAGTTCGAAGGTCTCCACCAAGGCAGGAAGAGCGTGAATGAGTACCTCAACAAGTTCACGCAGCTGTCAAGGTATGCCCCCGAGGATGTCAACTCGGATCAAAGGAAGCAATAACTTGTTCATGAGAGGGTTGAACAATGAGATCCAAGTTCAACTGCTCAATAATGACTATGCAAACTTCCAGAATCTAGTTGACAAAGCTATAGTTGTTGAGAGCAAGATCCATGAGATCGAGCAAGAGGGCAAGAGAAAGATGCCATACCAGCCACAAGGGAGCAATGTACGTCCCCGTTTCATGCCCCCAGCTGCACCGCAGTATCGTCCGCTTCTACTTTTCGCCCTAATCAACCACCACAGCACGTCCTGTTATGCAAACACCCCGTATGCCTTTGCCTCCTGCGCCCCGTCCCAAATGGGCGCTTATGCTCAAAACCACCCCCGCCCTAACGTTCCTGCTGTCTTGGGCAACAAGGCATGTTTTTCATGCGGAGAGACGGGACACTTTGCAAGTCAGTTGTGACGCCCCTATTCTGAGAGGAAACCTCTCTAAACCGAGACTGATGGATATGTATGCCCAGGATGTTCATCACACATACACATATAATTCATAAACTGAATTCAGAATATATATAACCATGAATGAATATATTCAAGTACTTTATTACATCAATCTTTATTGCAGCGAAAGTCTCTAATCTATTCTAGCAGCGGAAGTCTTTATTCTGGCAGCGGAAGTCTTCTAACTAGTGTGGAAGCAAACTAAGCAGCAGCAGCGGCTCCATCTCTACTCCATAGGCAAGGTTGAGGATAGATTACACGACTAATACTCCATGGAGTCTTCATAGTACTCCTCTCCTGTTGCTGATGATGAAGTAATAATGCAAGTTTGAGTACATGACGCACTCAGCAAGTGCGGGAAAGTATGATATGTAGTTCACAACAAGGAAGGTATAAAAAGGCTCATTGAATAAAAGTAAAGTTTATTTAACAAATCATGATAAAAACAGCAACTAGCTTTAAGTGAATGTAATCCCAACTGTATTTAAGCATCAACATACCTCCATCATGATTCACCACTTTTCATATCCCATCTGAATATTTATCCTTCTCAACTTTACTCATGCTCATGAATACCATCTCGTATCCACTACCATCTCATGAATACCATCTCGTATTCACTACCATTTCATCTCATATTCGATTCCGTCTCATAACCGAGACCATTCTCTTTGTTTCGACTCAACAGTCCGAAACCATTCTCATTACCAGACTCAACAATCCCAAAAAAACCAAACCATAACCAACTAATAACCAAAACCGAACCATCCAAAAACCATCCCATCTAATCAAGTGGGTTGTCTAGGCGCTTGTGACCATAAGCTCGGCTATCATGATAGTTTTACACTCTACAGAGTGGCACCACTTTACCCACAAGTTTGTGATTTCGTCATCCGTCTGCGACTGCAGAACCTCCATTATACCAGTACACAACCATTGGTGTATGGCCAAGAGATCACAAAATAGCCTTTACAAAGGGGCTACTAGATGTATGGACTCACTAAGGTTTCACCAGCAGGCTGGAATCTCGAATTCTCCCACCTACGGGCCCCTTCTTGTGGCATGCAGTTCCCAGGGCAGTCCTCACTCGACTCCCATTCCCCGCGCCTTTCACGGTCCATAAAAATCTAGCAACTTATCTAATTAGTCAGCTAAGCCGCACCCATATTTGGCCTTGTGGTGGCACTGTTATCCTGGCATGTGCATGCATGAACCAGTCCTTAGATCTACGGCAAGTAAACCGCCATCACATGCTACCACTTCCACAAAACCAAGCTTGCCTAGATCTCCCTCCGATTCATGTCCATTAACAACATCGATTTCTTATTGTCATTACGAGTGCAGTTAGCTAGACACATCTAATTCGCTTCCCAATCCCATAGACTCAGCGAAGCATAAAGCAAAAACCATACCCGACTCATAAACTTCCCTGGCGACAAGGGTGGTTTAACCAATACTAGTAAACTCCTATAAAAGGGTTTCCCATCATGTTTGACTCAGTACACACACCTTTTCACAAAACAAAACAGTTTTACCCAAAACATAAGATCAATATGGACAAGGAGCACTTGCCTTGTTCTTGCGGTTCCGGTTGTTCTTGGATCTCAAAACCTTGTTGTTGTAGCTCATCGTAGACAGCTCCCTGAGATTGTCCTGCTTACGTTCCTCCCGGTCTCGAGGTCCTCCTCAGATCGCTGGGCTTTCCTCCGGCGATCTTCCTTGCCGCGCTCCGGCGATGGTTTACTCGGCGGTTTGGGAATAGAGCTCTAAGTTGTCGGCTTAGGAGTTGGAAAAGAAGTTTGTGGTTTCGGCCAGAGGTTCTGGGTTCTATTTATAATCGGGAAGAGAAGAGTCCTAATCTGATTGTATCCCGAATAAGAGTCCTATTCAGATCGCCGTTGGATTCTAACAGCTTATCTTTAGTTGATTTGGTGCGGTAACATTGTGGAATTCAGGTCGGTTTCTGTTCCGATATTTCTACGCGTACAGATTCCAAGAACCGTTCCAGAACTCGTTACCTCCTCGGTGATGAGCTCCGGAGGCTCCACGTGTCCACCGGGTCCTGGTTTCTCACTTTCCGCAGAGACGGGCTCCGGTTGTGCCGCGTGTCAAACGAGCGAGACCTCCCTTTTCCTTCGGAGGTGAGCTCCGCGTGCGCCACGTATCCTGGCGGTCGAGACCTTCTCTCTTACTCGGAGGTGGCTCCGCGCACGCCTCGTGTTAGTGCCGGTCTTTCCTTCTTTCCTCAGAGACGTGCTCCGAGGTTAACACGTGTCCAGCAGCGACGGACCTCCCGGAGATAAGCTCCGGTGGCGACATGTGTTTAATGGAACCGGACTTCTCGGAGGTGAGCTCCGAGATCGACACGTATCCCGCGCCACTGATCCTCTAATTTTCCGTGGTGACTAGCTCCGAAGGTGACATGTGTCCCACGGAAATGCCTTTGCTTCTTCCGCAGAGGCTAGCCCCGAGAGCAACACGTGTCCCACAGGGTCGGACCTCTCCCCTTTTGCGGAAATGAGCCCCGAACCTGCCACGTAGCCATTTTAGCGGCGGACCTCTCCCCACTTCGCAGGGACGAGCTCCGAACACACCACGTGGCCAGCGGCCGCGGTAAGCTGTCTTTGGCGCTTTCTGTGAACTGGATTCAGCTCTCACTGGCTATCTATTTGATAATTCCTCTGTTACCACATCCTTTAAAATGTTTCCTCTACATGAAATATGAATACATGCAGAAACCAGAGATAAGGGTATCACGATTCTACCCCCCTTAAATTGAATCTCGCCCTCGAGATTCGTTAGTATAGAATAGATGGGGAAATTCTGCCTTGATATCCTCTTCACGCTCCCATGTGGCTTCAGCTTCAGTGTAATGGCTCCATTGTACCTTGCACCATCTAATCACCTTGTTCCGGGTGACCCTTTCCTTTACGTCCAAGATTCGGACAGGGTGTTCCGCATAAGTCAGATCCTCTTGAAGTTCAAGTTCTCCCATTGATACTTGCTCCTCTGGTGCTCTCAAGCATTTCTTGAGTTGGGATACATGAAACACGTCATGTACGTCGGAGAGGTGGATTGGGAGCTCTAGTTGATAGGCTACTTCTCCTCGCTTGTCCAGAATCTTAAATGGTCCGATGTAGCGAGGTGCTAGCTTGCCTTTGACGTTGAAATGTCGTTGGCCTCGGATAGGTGATACCTTAAGGTATACGAAGTCTCCTACTTCAAAGGTCAACTTCCTACGCCTATTGTCCGCATAGCCTTTCTGTCGTGACTGAGCAGTTTTTAAGTTCTCCCGTACCGTTTGGACTTGCTTTTCGGCTTCTTGTAGCACTTCGGGTCCAAAACACCTGGTTCTCCCCGGTTTCGTTCCAAAATAGCGGCATTCTACACCGTCTACCATATAATGCTTCGAAAGGCGACATCTTCAAGCTAGCTTGATAGCTGTTGTTATAGGAGAATTCGGCATACGGTAAACTCCTATCCCAATTAAGCCCACGTTTCAAGGCACAAGCTCTCAACATGTCCTCCAAAATTTGGTTTGTCCTTTCGGTTTGTCCATCGGTTTGTGGGTGATAGGCGGAGCTAAAATCCAGTCGTGTACCCATGGCTTTCTGCAGCTTCCTCCAGAATCTAGAGGTAAACTGAGAACCTCGATCTGAGACTATCCTCCTCGGAACTACATGATGGCACGCGATCTGCTCCATGTACAACTCGGCTAATTGTGCGACGTTGTAATTGGCCCTTACAGGGAGAAAATGGGCGGTTTTCGTCAATCGGTCCACGATGACCCAGATGGAGTCGTAACCCGACTGAGTACGTGGCAATCCAACGATGAAATCCATACTGATATCCTCCCACTTCCATTCGGGTACCTTCAAGGGTTGCAATAATCCAGCGGGTCTTTGATGTTCGGTCTTCACCCGTTGGCATGTGTCGCATAGGGCAACGCATTCGGCTATATCCCTCTTCATACCATCCCACCAATAACAAGTTTTCAAGTCCTTGTACATTTTGGTACTTCCGGGATGTATGGAATAGGGTGAATCGTGTGCCTCCTTCAATATCATGTCGCGGAGGTGTTTTATGTTAGGCACACAAATCCTTTTTCCTATCCAAAGCGTACCCTTCTCATCCTCGTTGAAATCTTTCTCTATTCCTTGTCAGATTCTTTCCTTGATCTCCTCATCCGTTGCTTGGCCATCTCTTATTTCTTGCTCCAATGAGAATTGGATCTCACTTATTTCCATGTTGTTCAAGAATCCGAGGTGTAACCGTTCGAACTCCTTGCGTAGTTCGAGTGGTAGCTCCCGAACCTTGAGTTGGTGACATGCTCCCTTTCGGCTCAATGCATCAGCTACTACATTGGCCTTCCCGGGGTGGTAGTTGATTCCAACATCGTAATCCTTGATGAGTTCCAACCATCGACGTTGCCTCAAATTCAAGTCCGTTTGTGTAAATATGTACTTGAGGCTTTTATGATCCGTATAGATCTCACATCGATGACTAAGGATATAATGTCTCCAAATCTTCAATGCATGCACTACTGCTGCTAGCTCTAAGTCATGTGTAGGATAATTATGCTCGTGCCTCTTTAATTGCCGTGAAGCATAGGCTACCACTTGTCCTTCTTGCATGAGCACACATCCAAGCCCCTGTCTGGATGCGTCACAATATATGTCAAAGCTCTTGCTTATGTCTGGCAATACCAGATTGGTGCTGTGGTTAGCCTTTTCTTGAGTTCCTCAAAACTTCCTTGGCAGGTTGGTGTCCATTGGAAGACTTTTCCCTTCATTAGCAACTCCGTAATAGGCTTTGCTATTTTAGAGAAGTCTTTAATGAAGCGTCGATAGTATCCAGCCATCCCAAGAAAACTCCGAATATCCCTCACGCTCTGCGGTTGGTCCCACTTCAGAACATCTCTTACTTTTCCGGGATCAACTAATACCCCTTCCTTGGAGATAATGTGGCCTAGGAAAGATATTTCCTTTAGCCAAAATTGACACTTGTTAAGCTTGACATACAATTGATGCTCACGCAATTTCTGCAAGGTCAATTTCAAATGTTCTTCATGCTCCTCCTTATTCTTTGAATACACCATAATGTCGTCGATGAAAACCACGACGAACTTGTCCAAGTACTCCATGAAAACCTTGTTCATAAGGTACATGAAGTATGCAGGTGCATTTGTGAACCCAAAAGACATGACGGTATATTCATACGAACCATACCGTGTTCGAAAGGCTGTCTTGGGTATATCGGAGGGCTTAATCTTCAGCTGGAAGTATCCCGACCGAAGATCAATCTTGGAGAACACTTGGGCTCCTTTCATTTGGTCGAATAGGTCCTCTATACGGGGCAGAGGGTATTTGTTCTTGATTGTTACCTCGTTGAGAGACCTATAGTCCACGCACATCCTTTGGGTTTCATCCCTCTTGTCCACAAAGAACACCGGAGCTCCCCATGGTGACGAGCTTGGACGTATGAAACCCTTCTCCAACTGCTCTTGAATTTGATTCTTGAGTTCTACTAGTTCATTGACGGGCATCCTATAGAGTCTCTTGGCTATGGGTGCAGTTCCGGGTACCAAATCAATGGCAAACTCAATGTCCCGATCAGGTGGCATACCTGGAAACTCTTCCGGGAACACGTCCGAAAACTCCTGAACCACCGGAATGCTGTCCAATATTGCTCCTTCAACGTGGTTCAAATTTGCCTTTTCAGTGGTTTGTTGGGCTGACTCAAACTCGACACGGATGCCGTGCTCTTTTGTCAACTGCATGCTTCTTTCAGCACATTGGATTACCCCGTTGTGCTTGCTTAACCAATCCATCCCGAGTATTATGTCAAGGGAGTCCAAGACAATAAGGTTGACAAGGAAGTCTACCCCCTTTATTTTAAGACTTACTTTCGGACATACTATATTAGTCCCCATCTCTCCACCGGGAGAATTAACTAACATAGCACATTTTAAGTGGGATATGGGTAGATGATGTTTGGCAACATATTTGGATGATATGAAGGAATGTGATGCTCCAGAATCAAATAAGATGGTGGCTGGGTTGGAGTTGGCAAGGAACATACCAATTACGACGTCCTCAGCCTGTTGTGCTTCCTCAGCAGAGACATGGTCCACGTTGCCGCGAGCATAGTTCTGCTGTCCACGGTTTCCTTGATTGTCTCCTTCGTTCGGTCGCGGATTCTGTTTGGGCACGTTGCCTTGCTGTCCAGCGCCTCTCCTCGGGCACTGGTTCGCGAAGTATCCTATTTCCCCACATGCAAAGCATGCCCTGTTGCCTACGGCAGCAGGTACGTTGGGGCGGGGGTTTTGAACAAGAGCGCCATTGCTAGGTCGGGGCGCAGGAGGCATGGGCACACGAGGTGCTGGTGCAACAGGTCGTTGCTGTGGTGGCTGACCAGGGCAGTATGCAGGAGTGGTCGATCCATACTGCGGTGCAGGGGACATGTACCGAGGTCGTACGTTGCTCCCTTGAGGCTGGTACGGCATCTTCCTCTTGCACTCTCGCTCGATCTCTCGGATCTTGTTTTCAACCACTATGGCCTTGTCAACTAGCTTCTGGAAGCTTACGTAGTCATTGTTGAGGAGCTGAACCTAGATCTCATTGTTCAACCCTCTCATGAACAGGTACTGCTTCCTCTAGTCTGAGTTGACATCTTCGGGGGCATACCGGGATAGTTGTATGAACTTGTTGAGGTACTCATTCACACTTTTCTGTCCTTGGCGGAGACCTTCAAATTCTTGTCTCTTGAGTATCATTACACCGGCAGGGATGTAATGAGAGCGGAAACTCTCCTTGAACTCAGTCCAAGTGATCGTCTCCGGGTCGGCATGAGCGTTGCTCAGGGCGTCCCACCAGTCAGGCGGCAGCTCCCATAAGTTGGTGTGATGCAAAGAGAACCTTCTCTCGGTCATTGCACTGTACTATGGCAAGCTTCTTCTCCATGGATTTCAACCAGTCGTCGGCCTCCATGGGGTCACTAGCTTGAGCAAAGGTGGGTGGTCGAGTCCTCATGAACTCTCCCAACCTGTTATGAGCCGGCGGTGGTGGTGGCGGTGGTGCCGGAACGGGGTTGTGGTTGGCCTGCAACTGACCTAAAGTTTGGATCATGGTTTGCATAAGCTGGTTTTGCATGGCCATCAAACTTTCTAGATTGTTTTCGCCAGCTCCGAGGTTAACAAGAACTTCCTCGTGATCATCCTCTTGGTTGTCACGGACGTTCCTTTGGCCGGCGTTTCCTCTCACCATCTGTGAGAGAGATCGAAATAGAATAGAATGTTAGAAGGTTAGGTAGGTCCCTTCAACTATATGCATTAAGGTGAGTTGGATTATATATATATATATACTAGCCCATATGAGGGTGTGAACAAGTGCCGAAACATCTCACACCTCTTTCTACTTACGTGTGGATATGGACAACGTTTTGAGACGTCCCACAACTCACACTAAGCGTATAATCTCAATCAATCATCACAAGGGCTCACACAACTTCTATTCAAGGATGGTTCCCTATGTCAAGGTGGTTTTAAAGCCAATCTAAGCGTCCTAGGGTGCTTCATTTGGTCAGCGTCGCTTAACTACCAATCTATGTTTTAATACCGATCTATGATTCCTATTTAGGGGTGTAACCTACGGTTAACCCATGGCTCTAATATTAATCTGAGGTTTCTATCTAGGCGTGTAACCTACTGTCAACCCGTGGCTCTGATACCAATCTGTGACGCCCTCAATTCTGTGGAAAACCATTGAACCGAGAACTAATGCATATGTGTGCCCAGGATGTTCATCACACATACACATATGTTCCACAAACTGAATCCAGATTATATATTACCACGAATAACAGAGTTTATTACAATATCTCATGAGTCTTGGACTCATGTTCACAGCGGAAGTCTTATTTCTATGCAGCGGAAGTCTTTATTCTAATGCGGAAGCGATTTGACTAATGCGGAAACAAATCTAAGCAGAAGTGGCTCCATCTCTACTCGCTCCACAGGCAAGGTTGAGAATAGATCACACGCCTTAATGTTCCACTTGGTCTTCATAGTAGTCCTCTCCTGCTGCTGATGAGGAGATAATAATGCAAGTTTGAGTACAATGATGTACTCAGCAAGTGCGGGAAAACATGATATGTAGCTCATAATAAGGTAGGTATAAAGAGGCTCATTTGTAGAAAAGAAGATTTATAAAACCATGATAAAACAACAACTTAACTTTAAATGAATGTAATCCCAGCATGTATTAAATTACCAACATACCTCCATCACTTTCCGTGTTCCATCCGAACATTAACCAACCTTATTCTTACTCATGAATACTTCCTTGTATTCGCTACCATCTCACGAATACCTATCCGTATTCGCTACCATCTCATCTCATAAATAACTTTGCCTCATACCGAGACCCATCTCATTGTCACGACTCAACAGTCATGCAACCATCTTGACACCCGGACTCAACAGTCCCAAAACCAAAATCATAACCAAAAACAATAACAATAACCAAGAACCATCCCAACTAATCATGGTAGTTTAGCCAGGCGCTCATGACCGTAAGCTCGGCTATCATGATAGTTTTAGACTCTGCAGAGTTTGCACCTCTTTACCCACAAGTTTGTGATTTCGTCACCCGTCGGCGACTGCAGAACCTCGATTATACCAGTACACAACCATCGGTGTATGGTCAAGAGATCACAAAATAGCCTTTACAAAGGGGTTACTAGATGTATGGACTCACTAAGGTTTCACCGGCAGGCTAGAATCTCCAATTCTCCCACCCACGGGCCCTCTCTTATGCCATGCAGTTCCCAGGGCAGTCCTCACTCGACTCTCATTCCCCGCGCCTTCCACAGTCCATAACACTCTAGCAACTTACCTAATTACTCAGCTAAGCCGCACCCATACTTGGCCTTGTGGTGGCACTGTTATCCTGGCATGTGCATGCATGAACCAGTCCTTAGATCTACGGCAAGTAAACCACCATCTCACGCTACCTCATTCACAAACCCAGTCTTGCCTAGATCTCCCTCCGATCCATGTCCATTAACAACATCGATTTCTTATTGTTATTATGAGTGCAGTTAGCTAGACACATCTAATTCGCTTCCCAATCCCATAGACTCAGCGAAGCATAAAGCAAAAACCATACCCGACTCATAAACTTCCCTAGCGACAAGTGTGGTTTAACCAATACTAGTAAACTCCTATAAAAGGGTTTCCCATCATGTTTGACTCAGTACACACACCTTTTCACAAAACAAAACAGTTTTACCCAAAACATAGGATCAATATGGACAAGGAGCACTTGCCTTGTTCTTGCGGTTCCGGTTGTTCTTGGATCTCAAAACCTTGTTGCTGTAGCTCGTCGTAGACAGCTCCCTGAGCTTGTCCTGCTTACGTTCCTCTCGGTCTCGAGGTCCTCCTCAGATCGCTGGGCTTTTCTCCGGCGATCTTCCTTGCCGCGCTCCGGCGATGGTTTACTCGGCGGTTTGGGAATAGAGCTCTAAGTTGTCGGCTTAGGAGTTCGAAAAGAAGTTTGTGGTTTCGGCTAGAGGTTCTAGGTTCTATTTATAATTGGGAAGAGAAGAGTCTGTAAAGGTCCCAAAATTATGAATACAAAGAAACACTTATTTGCAAAAGTTGGTTTCACATGTATGAAATTTTGGACTTGTTAAAACTTTTTCCCCACATGTGATAACCCACATGAGGGTTTTCTTCACACAAGTCAAATGTTTATTTGAGAACTTGGGACCCTAGAGGGGTCTAAAACAAATATGGGAAGTTCCCATATGTGTGAGGAAGCAAAAATTAGATTTAGAACAATTGTTCAAACTCAAAATTCAAATGAGAGCAACACTAGGAATTTCCAAACTGTTGTGCTACAAATCTCATTTGCAACAGCTAAAATAAAAATCAGATTTCATATTTGGATTCCTTGAGTCCAAATTAGGGGGTGTGTAAAGTTTCATGATTTATGGAAATGATTTGCAACCCATTTTTCCAAAAATGGACTTTAAATGACAAAGAATTCAAACACTCATTTGAATTTGGATGAAACTTGCCCAATTATCCAAATGCATACCAGATTTAAATTCCCACAATTGAATTCACTCAACATTCAAACTTGGGAGATATTTGGAGAGGGGATAAGGAGGACTGATCAGTGGGTCCCACATGTCATTGGGAGCACTGAAATTGCAAAAGATTTGAAGTCCACAGTCTCTGTTTTGCTTACTTCCCACGTGAAGCAATCGGCAGAGCCGACAGCGGCGCTCACCGCCTCGGGCGACCGCCTCCCCGCGGGAACCACCTCACCCAGGGCTTTATTACCCCCTGTCGGGCTCCTTTTCCCTCTCATCACCGAAGCCCCGAAGCCACGCTGTTCTTCCTTTCCTCGTGCGAGAAATCAACCGAGAACCGCCGCTGAGCCCTCGGTCGATCGACCACCGCCTGGCGCGTGTGCCAGCCGCAGCGGAGCAGCAAAACTGCACCGCAGAACACCCCACAACATCCTCGAGCCATCACTGAGCGGGTTCGCGCTCTCTGCACCGAGAACGGCGAGTTTCCACGGCAGCCGCCATAGAACCGAGAGCAAGTGCTCTCGTGGGCAGCTTCAACCGTGGCTTGTTACGACCGAGCTAGGCCATCTCTGAGCGCGCGCGACATCCAAGCAACTCACCCCCGAAGCTCAGGATCAACCGTGGATCGTCGGCAGGGAATTTCGAGAATTTCTCCCGATCGGTGCAAACCGACCTTCCGGTACGTTTCCAAGAAATTCCCAGTTGATTATGGTCTAGATAGCCCGAAACTTCGCACACGAGGGCTAGACGTAAGGACGCGCCAGTTTGCTTTTGAAACCCCGCATGAAACACACTGTGCACGACGTATTTCCAGTCTTTACGACGGCGGCTATGGCGGAAAGGTTCGGGTGCTCGATGAACCCTAATTTAGAACCGTTTCTGAGCCATTGTATTCCCATGTCGATGTTCCTTCGCATCCGCCGGTGCTCTAGAGCTTGGAAACTGAAGCCTAGAAGGCTTAGGGCGTCGGGGCGACGTCGCCGGACTTCGTCCGAACCGTTGCGCCGTCGCGGGCTAGTTTGGGGGCCCTACCGGCTCGAGCAAACCCCACCAGCGTGTTCCTCACGTTGAATTAGGGGCTGGCGGCGAGTTTCAGCAGCTGAGATGGACGGACGACTGATCCCGGAGCTTCTCCGGCGAGCCCGGCGGCGGGATCGCGCGGGAGCAAGAGGTGGAAGACGACCCCCCTGGGCCCGCGTGTCAGCGACTCGGGGAAAACGGGCCGGATACTCTGTGGTGCGGGATCAATTGTGACAGCGCGGGAAATGACCCTGTGACCCCGTGTGGCACTCCCTCAGCAGCTGACACGTGCCCCATGGCCCACAGTCAGGTTTAAACATTTCCCAGATTTATTCAAATTCCAGATTTTTCCCCAAACTTTAGAAGAGCATAACTTTTGCTAGGAAACTCCAAATTTAGTGATTCAAATTGGGTTAGATTCAGATTGACAAACTCTATCCAATTATGCAACCTAATTAGTATGAAAGTCTCTATTTAATTCTGGAAAATTCTAAAAAGCTTTTCAGCAAAAGAATTTTAGAGGGAGTTTGGTTTATCCAAAAATCCTCAAATTTTGCCAGAATATTCTCTAGGGTGTTATTAGACTCCTGTAAAAGTTTCAGCTCATTTGGAGTTGAATTGATCAGGGTAATTCAGATTGTAAGTTCCTGTATTCAAATGAATACAGAAACATTTTCAGAGAATTTCCAAAACTTGTAAATTCAGTTCTGGGAAATTCCTAGCTCCAAAAATCCTAGGAAAATTCATGTAGACTCTATAAACTATAATTGAAATTGTGGTTCACTGAGTTTGACATGAACATGGATGTTACCTCAGAATTAATTCATCTTTGACTGAACACTTAGAGAATTATTCTGAATAAACCATTCCATGAAATGTGCTAAATTTTGGTCCAGAGGAATTTCTTGTGACAAGGAACGCACATGAAAATTCTCAGCTCCATTAGAGCTCTGGATCACCACTGTCATGTGTGATCTCTTAAGGTGATCAACACTTAAGTGGGAAGAAGCACTCAACACTTGATCTTAGTGTTTAAGCCCAACCCAAACCACTAGCACCAGTGTCATTTTAAATTCTTAAACAAAGTTCCAGTTTTAAAATAGTCCTTAGATCTTATGAGCAAAAGCTTTTCAATTAAATACATATGCATGATCATATCGTGTAGCATATACGTGAAGAAGGTGAGAAGGACTTGAAGTGAAGATCAAGGAGGGAGGAAAACAAGTGATCAAGCTCCAAGTGATCGTCACTAACTGATTGTAACAGTAGTCACCTGCAAAACAGGCAAGCCCAGGTTTGCATTTGAACCATTTTATAAAGCATTTTCATTTGTAGAGATCATAGCTTTGCATCGTTGATTGCATTACGTCTAGATGATATTGAAAACCCCACTTGCATGACCAGAAACACCTAAGAGAGAAAGGGTAGAATAGAAACTCCTCAAGGGAATTTGGCTACGCTAATGTTAGTAGGAAAGGTCCGGTAGAAGACGAGTAGTTGGAATCTACTCGCGAGTTTAGGCCTGGTGTACTTGGAACGGGTCCAATTTAGAGAAGATGAGGAAAGTTCACACATAAGAAATGGAGACCGGGCAGGGAGGATTAGATGCAGCAGGTTGCAGGCCGTGAGTGCATAGCCCTGCCTGTGTCGGTTAAGGCCCGTCCGTGCTTGGCCCTGTTGGACAATTTGAGTTGTGTACCGGATGCATACTGGCTATATGGGACCCAGGAAACCGATGTACCTTGGGAGATCCATAGTGGAACTTTTCCAACTGCCTTAGGCTTTCGGCGTCAGGGTAGCAGGAGGTACCTCGCTCAAGAACATACCACAGCGGGTATGTACCTTGAGGGAGCTTGCATACTCGGGCAGTTGGACTGCGTCCAATGTGGAATATCTTGGGAAAGGTGGCCGCGTACAACGTCAGTCGAGGTTGCTGCCGGCAACTCGGAGTACGGGTGTACGTGTCGTGTAGTCCGGGCGTGTACTGATTCGAATCACCGTCGCTCGCGGTTATATGAGCATACTTGCCCACTGCTTCTTGACGTAGTAACAACTGGAATTGTTTATCTTTGAACTTGATAAGGCTGTGCTATAACTTGTATTGCAACCATGATTGAATTAGAGATAGGCTCATTAAAGTTTACTTTCACTTTGTGCAAGGAGCATCGCAACAAAGTGTTTCTTGTTTGATTGTGGAGTTGCGATGCTTTTCGGCTCAACGTTTGCACAATGAGGCTTAAAATCTGAAAGTTAAGGATCGACTTTAGGCGAGTCCTTTATGCAAGTCTAGCTAACCTAATTGCAACCGTCGTACATGTAGAGTTTCTTGCTTAGGAGAGACGGGTCAGACTTGCTGAGCCTATGTGCTCACGCTTGTTATATAAGTGGTTTTGCAGGTTAACAACGATGCTGAAAAGAAGGTTGTCCGGTGGGACTCGGAGACTTCCGAGTCATTTAACCCAGGGAGAACCCAGCCGCTGCTGTTGTCTTTGTGTTGCTAGCGAGAGGAGTCCGCGGGCTGGACTTCATCTCGAGTGCTTTTAGTTATTCGACGTGAGTTGATATAGACTTCCGCTGTAGTTACTTGATGTAAAGTATTTACAAAGAAAAACTTGTAATCTTCCGCTATTGTTTTATGTAATACATTATTCCTCATATGTGTGCTGTTGGTTGCCGCACAACACGGCACCACCCAATGCGATTCCCGGGCAAGTGGCCTGTCTCGATTGACGGGTCCGCCTCAGCTGGTATCAGAGCTGCATTGGTAATAGCACACAGAATAAGGAAGGTATTACAACAAAAATTTAGGTTACGGTGAGGATACGGTACTAGGCCCACATAAGGATTACTATTAGCTTAATATGAAGGTGGCAACCTAACTTATTTGTTATGTCGGAAAATCGGGCATCTCGGGACGATTTATGTCTTGGGGGGTGCACGTATGGGCTGTCCACCAGTGCGCACAAGCTGAAGGGTGGAGCCCCACGGGTGGCAGGTAACCCGATCCGCTTTAGTATCATCTACGACTCCTCATGTCGTTTGGGGGTACTCGAGCAACGTCTGTCCCAGGCGTGCGTGGTGCAATTTGGGAAACCCCGTCACATGGTTAGTAACGTGAACACGTAGCTCAAGGCGTGTTTGGCTTGAGAACACCTGTGCGAGTGATGACGGACGGGTGTAAGAACTGTATGGATACCGGGTTCGGTGTGCAGCCGGACCTGACGATTGAGTGTGACTTGTGCAGGGTTAACCACAAAATCGTAGTACGAATAGTACACGTTTGCGAGTGACCGTTTTAGTGCAACCTAAGACACGTTTATGCCGGTATAATCCGGATAGGATTTTTTTTTGGTGAGGCTACGTAGTACCGACATGTTTCTTGCGGTGCATCGACACTGTACTGAACTTAATAACCCCTTTCCTTTGAAGAAATGACTCATGAACTAACTTTCAAATAAAAATGGAAGTTTGAAACAAATATTAGTTACTGAACTCTTATTTTGAGCTAAGATTCAAATGAGAGGAAGATTAGACTTCAAAGATTTCAAAAACAGAGTGCTCTGTTTTCGGCAGGAATTCTTGCTGGACTTTAACAGAGCATAACTCTGGGTAGCTTAACCCAATTAAGGTGTATGATACAGTTCTGGATAGATTTTCAAGTGACCTACAACTTATTTGTAGACCTCCAGAGCTAAATCACATGCTAAATGGGTAGAGAGTTCAGAGGAAGGTAAACTGTCCAGAACCAGGACAGCAACAAAACCTCTCTAGACCTTTCTGTTTTCAAGCCATAACTTTCTATAGGGAAACCCTTAAGGAGCCTATGATACACCATTGGATAGGTTATGAAATGTGCAACATTGTTGTAGCTCAAAGTTTGTTCAGATTCTTATTGTATTTACATATACAACTGTGATAAAATCAGCCATGTACAAAGGAGGTGCTGGCAAATTTTATCCAGGAATTCTGTCAACCTTGGAAAATCATAACTTTAAATCCGGAGATGATCTGGGGGCATATGAGTACTCGTTGGAAAGATACTGAAGTTAACTTTAATTTGGTATTCAACTTGAGTTATGAAAATGCTCTCAACTAGATCAAAATCTGGAGATAGTGCATAAAGGTCTGTCCTGTACAGATAGGCTGGATAGTTATGCCTACTAAGGAGTTTTGTAAACATGAATTTTGTTACTGCTTTCATAAAGTTTTGACATAATCATGTTTCCATTAGTCTCACGTACTGCTGAGTTCTTGTTTAACTCATCTCAACTCCATTTTGCAGTATGGTTCGTACTCGCTCTAGGAGTAGGGCCGGAAGTTCTCGTCGAGGTGGTGATGCTTCTATTCCACCATCGGAACCACCATCCACGGGATGGATGGATCTTATGACTTGAGTCGTCGAGTCTAACCAAGAGAACGCTAGGCTACTCCAAGAAGCAACACAAGAACACACACACTTACTCCAAGCTTTGGTACAGCAAGGCATACTCCAAAACACGCAACAAGTCGTTCCACCTCGGAACGCTTATCTGGATTTCTTGGCGACTCAACCGCCAATTTTTACTGAAGCCACCGAACCTGTGGAAGCAGATCAATGGCTTCGTGTCATGGAGTCCAAATTTGGAGTATTCATGTGTGATGAATACCAGAAGACAAAGTTTGCCGCTCAACAACTCCATGGAGCAGCCGGAAACTGGTGGGTGGATCATCTTGCCACCATTCCGGAGGACCATCAAATAACGCGGAGTGAGTTTTGTGAAGCCTTTCGTACTCGTTACATACCACTAGGTATTGTCAAGGCAAAGCGGGAGGAATTTTTGGGCTTGAAGCAAGGGGACATCAGTGTCCTCGAGTATGTCAGGAGATTTAATCTTTTAGCCCAATATGCTCCCGAGTATGTGGCGAAAGAAGAGGCACGGTGTGACCTATTCTTCCATGGCCTGAGTGCCATACTACGGGAAAAGCTGGCCGTACACAATAACGGCAGTTACACCGACATGGTCGATGCGGCTTTCATTCAAGAGAAGCCGACACTTGAGTGGCAAGCAGAGAAGAGAAAGATGAGTGAGATCGAGCAGGTTAGCACAAGTTATGTGCCTCAAAAGTACCGTTTGGTGTATCAAACGCCACCCGGTGAAAGATGGAGGCCACCTGTACGATCAACTCCTCAGAGATTGATTGCTGGTCAAATTTTACAGCTTGCACCACCTCCACTGCCGCAGTATCAGACGGTGGTTTGTGTTCCATCGCTGCAGCCATATGTACCTAGCAGTCCACCGCAAGTCAACGAAGAACCGGAGAGGCATCCGTGTCTTACTTGTGGGTGTAAGGGCCATTATGCTAGGCAATGTCCGGAGGGAATTCGAATCTACGGGTCACCATATTTACAACAATACGATCCGTACCTTAATCTGCATATAGGAGGGCAGATAAGGGGCAATATTCACTATACGGTGGTTGACGATGTTCCGGAAGGAGAAGCCGCTTTAGCAGGGATGTTTTCTCTGAATCAGCTACCGGTTTTAGTTCTCTTTGATTCCGGTGCCACACACAACTTCATTAGCAAGTATTTCGTGGCTCAACATCAGCTCCAAACCGTTTATACAAAGAGGCAATACCTCGTATCTTCGCCCGGGGGCGGCAGTACCGCAAGCGAGGTTGTCTCCCGAGCACCTCTTTGTTTGGGGGGTAAAATATACCCTACGACCCTCATTATTCTTGAAGGTCTGAAGATCGACATCATTTTGGGGATGTCGTGGTTGAATTACCACAGAGCGGTTCTTAACATCAGCTCCAGGACCGTTGAGCTCAACTCCCCACAGCACGGTCTTCACATATTAATTCTGGGCGCCAGACGGCAGCAGATTGCCACAGTGAACCACACGGAAGCTGTTAAGATAGAGGACATTCCGGTGGTACGTGAGTATCCGGATGTGTTTCCCGAAGATTTACCGGGCATGCCGCCCGAACGAGACGTTGAGTTCAAGATTGAACTTATACCGGGAACAACACCGATATCACGAAGGCCGTACAAGATGGCACCCAATGAACTGGCAGAATTAAAGACACAGCTGAATGACCTAATGAGCAAGGGACTTATACGACCAAGTTCGTCACCTTGGGGTTGTTCAGCGTTGTTTGTCAAGAAGAAGGACGAAACACTACGGCTTTGTGTTGATTATCGTCCTTTGAACGCCGTTACCATCAAGAACAAGTATCCACTACCTCGCATTGATATGCTCTTCGATCAATTAGTGGGTGCGAAGGTATTTTCGAAGATGGATCTTCGGTCCGGATATCACCAGATTAAAATCCGGGCAGAAGATATTCCGAAGACGGCATTCTCAACGAGATACGGGCTGTATGAGTATCTCGTTATGTCTTTTGGTTTGACCAACGCCCCGGCACACTTTATGTACCTGATGAATTCAGTGTTCATGCCGGAGTTGGATAAATTCGTCGTTGTCTTCATCGACGATATCTTGGTGTACTCCAAGTCAGAGGAAGAACATGCTGAACATCTGCATATTGTGCTACAAAGATTGCGAGATCATCAGCTCTATGCAAAATTCAGCAAGTGTGAATTCTGGATTAATCAAGTACCTTTTCTCGGACACATCATTTCAGCGGAGGGCATCGCTGTGGATCCGAGTAAGATTATCCAAGTGCAGAAGTGGGAGTCACCAAAGTCAATACATGAAATCCGAAGCTTCCTCGGTTTAGCGGGTTATTACCGGAGGTTCATTCCGGGTTTCTCCAAGATTGCTAAACCGATGACGGAATTATTAAAGAAGAACACCAGATTTATGTGGGGTGCTGCGTGTGAACAATCTTTCAAGACCTTAGTGAAGCATCTCACAACAGCCCCAGTTCTTGCTCAGCCGGATACAACGAAGCCATTCGACGTTTATTGCGATGCATCGGGCATCGGTCTTGGCTGCGTGCTGATGCAAGAAAGACGAGTGGTCGCTTATGGATCTCGTCAACTCAGAACTCACGAGCGGCATTATCCAACTCATGATCTTGAGTTAGCCGCCGTGGTCCTTGCTTTAAAGATGTGGAGGCATTACTTGCTCGGAAATCTTGTACACCTCTACACCGACCACAAGAGCTTGAAGTACATCTTCACTCAGAAAGAATTGAACATGAGGCAACGAAGATGGCTAGAGCTCATTAAAGACTATGAACTTGAAATTCATTATCATCCAGGAAAGGCAAATGTGGTCGCTGATGCGCTCAGTCGTAAGGCGCATATCCATCACCTAACTATTGCTGAAATGGATGATGAAGAACCAAGCCTCCGTGTCATCCCGTATGGAGCTCTCTATAATCTTGCTCTCATTCCTACCATCCGAGAGGAGATCATTGAGGCTCAACGAAAAGACAAGGGTATGTCTCACATACGACGAAGATTAGACAACGGAGAAATGAAGTGCTTCCGGAAGGACGATGAGGGTTCTTTGTGGTTTAACGACCGGATTGTAGTACCCCGGGATATGGGACTACGGAAGAAAATTTTGGATGAAGCTCATTTGTCCAAGTTTTCCATTCATCCGGGCAGTAACAAAATGTACCAAGATCTCCGGAAGAAGTTTTGGTGGACATGTATGAAACGGGAAATTGCAAAGTACGTTTCAGAGTGTGATACGTGTCGAAGAGTCAAGGCTGACCATATGAAGAAGCCAGGCCTGTTGCAGCCATTGCAAGTACCGGCATGGAAGTGGGAAGACTTGAGTATGGACTTCATCGTCGGGTTGCCGATGACCTCCCACAACCATGATTCAATTTGGGTAATCGTGGACCGGTTAACCAAATCAGCACATTTCATCCCTGTGCATACTAGGTACAACGCAAAGCAGTATGCGGAGCTGTACATAGCACGGATCTTGTGCTTACATGGGGTTCCCCGCACCATTGTGTCAGATAGAGGATCGCTGTTCGTAGCCCGTTTCTGGGAACAGCTACACGCCTCCTTGGGGACAAAGTTGATTAGAAGCTCTGCATATCACCCTCAAACCGATGGGCAAACTGAGAGGGTGAATCAAATACTGGAAGATATGCTAAGGGCATGTGCCATCCACCACGGTAAGAGCTGGTATGATCACTTACCGCTGGCAGAGTTCTCGTACAACAACGGATATCAGACGAGCATCAAAATGGCACCATATGAAGCTCTATACGGCCGGAAGTGCCGTACACCATTGAACTGGTGCGAGCCCGGTGAACGAGTAACATTCGGGGTTGATCTTGTCAATGAAGCCGAAGAGAGAGTTCGGATAATACAAGAGAACCTCAAAGCTGCCCAATCTCGTCAAAAAAGCTACGTGGACCAGAGACGTCGACCGCTGCATTTCGAAGTCGGAGAGCACGTGTATCTTCGTGTGTCTCCGGTGAAGGGGGATTCATCGGTTCGGTGTCAAGGGGAAACTTGCTCCCCGATTCATCGGTCCGTTTGCTATAACGGAGAAGTGCGGAAACGTAGCCTACCGGCTGGAACTACCGGCAAGCCTTGCCGGTATTCACGACATATTTCACGTGTCCCAGCTGCGGAAGTGTCTCAAGTTTACTGCTGCCATCCGCACTGAAGACATCGATGAGTTGAAGCCGGATCTCACCTATGTCGAGCAACCTGTGCAGATTATCGACGAAAAGACCCGGACCACCAGGAACCGGACTTTGAAATTTTACAAAGTCTTGTGGAGTAATCATACCCCGGAAGAGGCGACGTGGGAAACCGAAGATTACATCCACAAGAATTATCCGGAGCTTTTGTCATAAACCTTGTAATTACCTCCCACCTCGTCTTCCTTTGAATCTCGGGACGAGATTCCTTTTAAGGGGGGAGGAATGTAAAGGTCCCAAAATTATGAATACAAAGAAACACTTATTTGCAAAAGTTGGTTTCACATGTATGAAATTTTGGACTTGTTAAAACTTTTTCCCCACATGTGATAACCCACATGAGGGTTTTCTTCACACAAGTCAAATGTTTATTTGAGAACTTGGGACCCTAGAGGGGTCTAAAACAAAGATGGGAAGTTCCCATATGTGTGAGGAAGCAAAAATTAGATTTAGAACAATTGTTCAAACTCAAAATTAAAATGAGAGCAACACTAGGAATTTCCAAACTGTTGTGCTACAAATCTCATTTGCAACAGCCAAAATAAAAATCAGATTTCATATTTGGATTCCTTGAGTCCAAATTAGGGGGTGTGTAAAGTTTCATAATTTATAGAAATGATTTGCAACCCATTTTTCCAAAAATGGACTTTAAATGACAAAGAATTCAAACACTCATTTGAATTTGGATGAAACTTGCCCAATTATCCAAATGCATACCAGATTTGAATTCCCACAATTGAATTCACTCAACATTCAAACTTGGGAGATATTTGGAGAGGGGATAAGGAGGACTGATCAGTGGGTCCCACATGTCATTGGGAGCACTGAAATTGCAAAAGATCTGAAGTCCACAGTCTCTGTTTTGCTTACTTCCCACGTGAAGCAATCGGCAGAGCCGACAGCGGCGCTCACCGCCTCGGGCGACCGCCTCCCCGCGGGAACCGCCTCACCCAGGGCTTTATTACCCCCTGTCGGGCTCCTTTTCCATCTCATCACCGAAGCCCCGAAGCCACACTGTTCTTCCTTTCCTCGTGCGAGAAATCAACCGAGAACCGCCGCTGAGCCCTCGGTCGATCGACCACCGCCTGGCGCGTGTGCCAGCTGCAGCGGAGCAGCAAAACTGCACCGCAGAACACCCCACAACATCCTCGAGCCATCACTGAGCGGGTTCGCGCTCTCTGCACCGAGAACGGCGAGTTTCCACGGCAGCCGCCATAGAACCGAGAGCAAGTGCTCTCGTGGGCAGCTTCAACCGCGGCTTGTTACGACCGAGCTAGGCCATCTCTGAGCGCGCGCGACGTCCAGGCAACTCACCCCCGAAGCTCAGGATCAACCGTGGATCGTCGGCAGGGAATTTCGAGAATTTCTCCCGATCGGTGCAAACCGACCTTCCGGTACGTTTCCGAGAAATTCCCAGTTGATTATGGTCTAGATACCCCGAAACTTTGCACACGAGGGCTAGACGTAAGGACGCGCCAGTTTGCTTTTGAAACCCCGCATGAAACACACTGTGCACGACGTATTTCCAGTCTTTACGACGGCGGCTATGGCGGAAAGGTTCGGGTGCTCGATGAACCCTAATTTAGAACCGTTTCTGAGCCATTGTATTCCCATGTCGATGTTCCTTCGCGTCCGCCGGTGCTCTAGAGCTTGGAAACTGAAGCCTAGAAGGCTTAGGGCGTCGGGGCGACGTCGCCGGACTTCGTCCGAACCGTTGCGCCGTCGCGGGCTAGTTTCGGGGCCCTACCGGCTCGAGCAAACCCCACCAGCGTGTTCCTCACGTTGAATTAGGGGCTGGCGGCGAGTTTCAGCAGTTGAGATGGCCGGACGACTGATCCCGGAGCTTCTCCGGCGAGCCCGGCGGCGGGATCGCGAGGGAGCAAGAGGTGGAAGACGACCCCCCTGGGACCTCGTGTCAGCGACTCGGGGAAAACGGGCCGGATACTCTGTGGTGCAGGATCAATTGTGACAGCACGGGAAATGACCCTGTGACCCTGTGTGGCACTCCCTCAGCAGCTGACACGTGCCCCGTGGCCCACAGTCAGGTTTAAACATTTCCCGGATTTATTCAAATTCCAGATTTTTCCCCAAACTTTAGAAGAGCATAACTTTTGCTAGGAAACTCCAAATTTAGTGATTCAAATTGGGTTAGATTCAGATTGACAAACTCTATCCAATTATGCAACCTAATTTGTATGAAAGTCTTTATTTAATTCTGGAAAATTCTAAAAAGCTTTTCAGCAAAAGAATTTTAGAGGGAGTTTGCTTTATCTAAAAATCCTCAAATTTTGCCAGAATATTCTCTAGGGTGTTATTAGACTCCTGTAAAAGTTTCAGCTCATTTGGAGTTGAATTGATCAGGGTAATTCAGATTGTAAGTTCCTGTATTCAAATGAATACAGAAACATTTTCAGAGAATTTCCAAAACTTGTAAATTCAGTTCTGGGAAATTCCTAGCTCCAAAAATCCTAGGAAAATTCATGTAGACTCTATAAACTATAATTGAAATTGTGGTTCACTGAGTTTGACATGAACATGGATGTTACCTCAGAATTAATTCATCTTTGACTGAACACTTAGAGAATTATTCTGAATAAACCATTCCATGAAATGTGCTAAATTTTGGTCCAGAGGACTTTCTTGTGACAAGGAACGCACATGAAAATTCTCAGCTCCATTAGAGCTCTGGATCACCACTGTCATGTGTGATCTCTTAAGGTGATCAACACTTAAGTGGGAAGAAGCACTCAACACTTGATCTTAGTGTTTAAGCCCAACCCAAACCACTAGCACCAGTGTCATTTTAAATTCTTAAACAAAGTTCCAGTTTTAAAATAGTCTTTAGATCTTATGAGCAAAAGCTTTTCAATTAAATACATATGCATGATCATATCGTGTAGCATATACGTGAAGAAGGTGAGAAGGACTTGAAGTGAAGATCAAGGAGGGAGGAAAACAAGTGATCAAGCTCCAAGTGATCGTCACTAACTGATTGTAACAGTAGTCACCTGCAAAACAGGCAAGCCCCGGTTTGCATTTGAACCATTTTATAAAGCATTTTCATTTGTAGAGATCATAGCTTTGCATCGTTGATTGCATTACGTCTAGATGATATTGAAAACCCCACTTGCATGACCAGAAACACCTAAGAGAGAAAGGGTAGAATAGCAACTCCTCAAGGGAATTTGGCTACGCTAATGTTAGTAGGAAAGGTCCGGTAGAAGACGAGTAGTTGGAATCTACTCGCGAGTTTAGGCCTGGTGTACTTGGAACGGGTCCAATTTAGAGAAGATGAGGAAAGTTCACACATAAGAAATGGAGACCGGGCAGGGAGGATTAGATGCAGCAGGTTGCAGGCCGTGCGTGCATAGCCCTGCCTGTGTCGGTTAAGGCCCATCCGTGCTTGGCCCTGTTGGACAAGTTTGAGTTGTGTACCGGACGCATACTGGCTATATGGGACCCAGGAAACCGATGTACCTTGGGAGATCCATAGTGGAACTTTTCCAACTGCCTTAGGCTTTCGGCGTCAGGGTAGCAGGAGGTACCTCGCTCAAGAACATACCACAGCGGGTATGTACCTTGAGGGAGCTTGCGTACTCGGGCAGTTGGACTGCGTCCAATGTGGAATATCTTGGGAAAGGTGGCCGCGTACAACGTCAGTCGAGGTTGCTGCCGGCAACTCGGAGTACGGGTGTACGTGTTGTGTAGTCCGGGCGTGTACTGATTCGAATCACCGTCGCTCGCGGTTATATGAGCATACTTGCCCACTGCGTCTTGACGTAGTAACAACTGGAATTGTTTATCTTTGAACTTGATAAGGCTGTGCTATAACTTGTATTGCAACCATGATTGAATTAGAGATAGGCTCATTAAAGTTTACTTTCACTTTGTGCAAGGAGCATCGCAACAAAGCGTTTCTTGTTTGATTGTGGAGTTGCGATGCTTTTCGGCTCAAGGTTTGCACAATGAGGCTTAAAATCTGAAAGTTAAGGATTGACTTTAGGCGAGTCCTTTATGCAAGTCTAGCTAACCTAATTGCAACCGTCGTACATGTAGAGTTTCTTGCTTAGGAGAGACGGGTCAGACTTGCTGAGCCTATGTGCTCACGCTTGTTATATAAGTGGTTTTGCAGGTTAACAACGATGCTGAAAAGAAGGTTGTCCGGTGGGACTCGGAGACTTCCGAGTCATTTAACCCAGGGAGAACCCAGCCGCTGCTGTTGTCTTTGTGTTGCTAGCGAGAGGAGTCCGCGGGCTGGACTTCATCTCGAGTGCTTTTAGTTATTCGACGTGAGTTGATATAGACTTCCGCTGTAGTTACTTGATGTAAAGTATTTACAAAGAAAAACTTGTAATCTTCCGCTATTGTTTTATGTAATACATTATTCCTCATATGTGTGCTGTTGGTTGCCGCACAACACGGCACCACCCAATGCGATTCCCGGGCGAGTGGCCTGTCTCGGTTGACGGGTCCGCCTCAGAGTCCTAATCTGATTGTATCCCAAATAAGAGTCCTATTCAGATCGCCGTTGGATTCTAACAGCTTATCTTTAGTTGATTTGGTGCGGTAACATTGTGAAATTCAGGTCGGTTTCTGTTCCGATATTTCTACGCGTACAGATTCCAAGAACCGTTCCAGAACTCGTTACCTCCTCGGTGATGAGCTCCGGAGGCTCCACGTGTCCACCGGGTCCTGGTTTCTCCCTTTCCGCAGAGACAGGCTTCGGTTGTGCCGCATGTCAAACGAGCGAGACCTCCCTTTTTCTTTGGAGGTGAGCTCCGCGTGCGCCACGTATCCTGGCGGTTGGGACCTTCTCTCTTACTCGGAGGTGGCTCCGCGCATGCCACGTGTTAGTGCTGGTCTTTCCTTCTTTCCTCAGAGACGTGCTCCGAGGTTAACACGTGTCCAGCAGCGACGGACCTCCCGGAGATAAGCTCCGGTGGCGATATGTGTTTAATGGAACCGGACTTCTCGGAGGTGAGCTCCGAGATCGACACGTATCCCGCACCACTGATCCTCTGATTTTCCGTGGTGACTAGCCCCGAAGGTGACATGTGTCCCGCGGAAATGCCTTTGCTTCTTCCGCAGAGGCTAGCTCCGAGAGCAACACGTGTCCCACAGGGTCGGACCTCTCCCCTTTTGATGCGGACATCGCTACCGTTGATACAACCACAACACCAGCCCATTCACCACTCTCAGCTAATCAAGGTCCAATGACACGCGCTCGTGCAGGTCAACTTAATTATCAGGTGAATTCATTCCTGGTTGTTCAAAGTAATTATCCTTCAAATGGGGACCTATTAAAGCCTTGTGATGACCTTGTTATTATTAGGTGCTTGGGAATTGATCCAGCTAGGAGGGATGGAGGGATTAATGCAATAAAGGCTGCTCCACCCGAGGGGAAATCTTGAGGCTGGGGCCATGTAATAAAGAGAGATTTAGACAAATAAGGAAAGGAATAAGGGAAATCTCGTCCAACTTTGCTGCTATACAAAATTCTCTCTTTCTTCCCCCATTTAAAGATAGATGTGCTATAATAAGGAAAGAAATAGAGGAAATCATATCCTGCCTTGCTGCTGGATGGGTTTCCCTCTTTCTTTCCCTATTAAATGGTAGTCTATCACAGAAAAAGGAAGGGGATAAGGGATATCACGTCCTACCTTTGTTGCTGGACAAATTTCTCTCTTCCCTCCCCTATTTAAGTAGTCCAAGAGCTCCTTGATAGGGCGGGTTTTGTTTTCTGTAAGTTTAGCCATTGCTACTTCCTTGTAACGCAAGTGTCGACGAGACCTTCCGATTACTTGAATCAGAACCCCAACTTTTTCACACCCGTGAGTGTTTGCTTGTTATCTTGTTCTTGCTTGTTCTTCGATTGCTTGCAGGTTCAAGGCTGTTCTTGGCACGGCAAGTATAGCAACAACAGGAGCCGGTGTAAATATCGCTAAGGCGCAGCATCCTTGTGGTTGTTGTAGTCGGGTAGCACAACGTCGACCTCCACCCAAATCGTAGTTACCAGGAGACGGTGTAACTGTCGCTCAAGGCGCCACACCATTCTGGTTGTGGTAGTCGGGCAGCCAACGTCGGCCTCCACCAAATTTGATCATTACCAACATCTCTCATCGAAAGATAGGGCGTCCCCCGTACCCGTTGGGTTCATCAAGTGGTATCAGATTTCAGGTTGCTCGGTGAGAGATTTCCTTCTCCTTGTTCTTCATTTACTTACAGTCCACTTTTGCCTACAAAAGTTTGCTCAAAAAAAATCCTAAAAACACTTTGAGCCTTTTGCTTGGCTACTTAGCTCTCGACTTGTTGAATTCACGGTTGCCTTTTTGTGTCAAGTTGCTGGTACCAAGTTTTTCACCGCTAGAGTTTTGAGTTTGTGCCACTTTGTTCTCAGTCCATTTCCATTATCTACCCAAAGTTGAGAAAAAAGGCAAGTGCAAAAGAAAAGCTGCACGGATCAGTAAGAAAAAGGCACATGCAAAAAGAAAAGCCGCACTGATTACAATCACAAAAAAAGTTTCTAAGTACAAAAAAAAGAGAGACAATTTGTGTAACATTTGATTCATGTTTCGAAGTTCAACTTGCTGTTTTCAATGTTGTTGAAACACAACGGATCGGGCTGTTCGAACTTCCCTACCATAGTAATCCAACGTCACGTGGAGTTACGGCTCACGTCTCTAGTAAGGTTTGAGCTAGGACCAGCACAATACCATCGTGGAATGTTTATTCAACTTGTTGTGACTAACGTGGTACTAGCTGTTCCTTTGCACAAATTGTGTCTAGCAGCCACCTACAGCTCCACAAAATTGTCTACGACCCCATAAGGTTGTGCTGGCAGCCACCGTTTGTTGTTTTCTTGCTGATTGCCGGCGCCTCCTGCATCGCATGGTAAGAACTTGTAAGACCTTGATTTCTTGCTAGTGAGGAATTGTGCTGTCCTACCACCTCTTAGCAACTGTTAGGATTAATCTACTTGCTGTTGTATTTCCTTTCTTTACTAACCATGTCAGCTGATGCGAATGAGACATATCCACATTCACCACGTACGAGGGGCATCATTCAGCATTTCGAACGCCAAGTAAAGCTACACACAGATGCTCTCAATGAGGATATTCAAGTCACCAATGAACGCATTGGTCAATTAGAGTCGACGCAGATTTGCACCAACACCAAACTGACCGCATTAGAAAGCACTGCTGGGGCTATTAACACTTCTCTTGCAGCAATCATTGAGCGATTGGAGAGGATGGAACAGGTTGGACGCGAAGAGAGCAAAGACGTGTTGATGACAGCCACGACTCCGTTGGCAGTGCTGCAAGATATGACGAGGCGGAGTATTCGGCGGATACCGAGCTTGATGATGGACCTTTCAGGTATCGACGGCAGCCACGTCGCGACCATCGTGGTATGGGTGGTCGAGCTCAACGACGCGAGGTACATGACAATGACGATTCCCTACACAGCATTAAATTCTCCATACCACCTTTTGATGGTAAATATGATCCAGATGCATATCTGTCTTGGGAATTGTCAGTAGATCAAAAATTTGCATGCCATGATTTCCCTTATGATAAAAAGGTTAGAGCTGCCACTAGTGAATTCACTGACTTTGCTTCTGTTTGGTGGCATGAATATCAAACTAAAAATCCAGCTATTGTACCACAAACTTGGAATGCTTTGAAACGAATCATGCATCGTCGTTTTGTTCCTTCCTATCATGCTCGTGACCTGTTGCATAAATTACAACAACTTAGGCAAGGCAACAAATCTGTTGAGGAATACTATCAAGAACTTCAAATAGGCATGATGCGTTGTGGCCTAGTTGAAAATGAAGAGGCTGCAATGGCTAGGTTTATGGGTGGTTTAACAAGAGAAATTCAGGACATATTGGCTTATAAGGAATACACTAACGTCACTCGATTATTCCATATTGCTTGTAAGGCTGAAAGAGAAGTGCAGGGATGACGTACAAGAACTAACATTTCTGCAGGTCGAACTACCTCATGGCAGTTCCGCTCAAGTGCTGCTGGTAATAAGCATGATTCTCCAGACGATGCTTCCAATGGGTTGCCCAGGACTACATCAAAATCAGCACCTTCGCGTGCAATCGAGACAACAAAAGGATCCACCCAAGTTGCAGCCAACACTTCTTCTTCCATTGCTTCTACCGGGAGAACAAAAGACATTCAATGCCTCCAGTGCAAGGGTTTTGGGCACCTACGAAGGGACTGGCCAAGCAAGCGTGTGCTGGTTGTACGAAAAAAATGGTGAGTACTCATCCGCTAGTGATTTAGATAATGAAACATATGCCATGCTTGCTGCACAAGAAGCAGGAAAGAAGAATGATGATGAAGAGCACATTGGGGCTGATCATGCTGCCCACTATGAGAGTCTTATTGTGACGCGTGTCTTGAGTGTCCAAATGATCAAAGCTAACAGAACCAGCGACACAATCTATTCCAAACTAAGTGTGTAGTTTTGGAACGATCATGTCGCATTATTATTGATGGAGGAAGCTGCAATAATTTAGCAAGTGCTACCATGGTAGAAAAGCTTGGGATGACAACACTTCCACATCCACATCCCTACTACATCCAATGGTTCAACGACAGTGGTAAGCTTAAGGTAACACGTCTGGTTCGTGTCGAATTTGCAATTGGTTCCTACCATGATTACATTGATTGTGATGTGGTACCTATGCAAGCTTGTTCTATGCTATTTGGTCAAACTTGGCAATTTGATAAAGATACATTACATCATGGTAAATCAAATCAATACTCTTTCATGCATCATGAGAAGAAACTTGTTTTGCACCCGATGTCCCCTGATGCTATTTTGAAGGATGACATTGCTAGAGCTTGCAAAGAGAAAAATAAGAAATCTGCTGAAAATGAAAATTCAGATGTCGTGAAGAAATCGGTACAGCCTAAGACTGACAATTCCAAATCTGCTCATATGAAGAAGAATGAAATAAAATTAAAAAGCGCTTGTTTTTTTGCTTCCAAATCTGATTTGTTTGAATTAAAAAGTGATACTGCAATCTGCTATGTGTTTGTTTGCAAAGAAGCTTTGTTCTCACTTCACGACACACCATGTGCTTTGCCTCCTTCTATCACTAAGCTTTTGCAGGAATACGCTGATGTGTTTCCACAAGAGGTATCAGCCGGGCTGCCACCATTGAGAGGGATTGAGCATCAGATTGACCTCATCCCTGGGGCTTCTTTGCCCAACCGAGCACCATACAGGACCAATCCGGAGGAGACTAAGGAGATTCAGCGGCAAGTACAGGAATTACTCGACAAAGGTTATGTGCGTGAGTCCCTTAGTCCTTGCTCTGTTCCTGTCCTTTTGGTCCCAAAGAAAGATGGATCACGACGCATGTGTGTAGATTGTCGAGTAATTAATAACATTACCATTAGATATCGTCATCCTATTCCTAGGTTAGATGATATGCTTGATGAACTTAGTGGCTCAATGATTTTCTATAAAATTGATTTGCGCAGTGGATACCATCAAATTCGCATGAAGTTAGGTGATGAATGGAAAACAGCGTTTAAAACAAAGTTTGGTTTGTATGAGTGGTTAGTCATGCCTTTTGGTCTCACGAATGCACCTAGCACTTTCATGAGATTAATGAATGAGGTTTTACGTGCTTTCATTGGAAGATTTGTGGTAGTATATTTCGATGACATCTTGATCTATAGCGCATCTCTCGAAGTTCATCTTGATCATCTCCGTGCTGTTTTCAATGCTTTACGTGATGCACGCTTATTTGGTAACATTGACAAGTGCACCTTTTGCACAGATCGAGTTTCTTTTCTTGGCTATGTTGTGACACCACAGGGAATTGAAGTTGATCAAGCCAAGCTGGAGGCGATACGCAGCTGGCTGACTCCTACCACAGTCACACAAGTACGAAGCTTTCTCGGACTTGCTGGATTCTATCGTCGTTTTGTGAAAGACTTCAACACCATAGCAGGCCCACTGCATGAACTTACAAAGAAGGGTGCCCCATTCACATGGGGCAAGGCGCAAGAGGCTGCATTTGCAACTTTGAAGAATAGGTTAACTCATACACCCCTTCTCCAATTACCAGATTTCAGTAAGACTTTTGAATTGGAATGTGATGCTAGTGATATTGGATTGGGAGGTGTCTTGTTACAAGAGGGGAAACCTATTGCTTATTTTAGCGAGAAACTGAATGGGCCTAGTCTGAACTATTCCACTTATGATAAGGAATTATATGCACTAGTACGAACTTTGGAAACATGGCAACATTATTTATGGCCTAAAGAATTTGTTATACATTCTGATCATGAATCTTTGAAGCACATTAAGAACCAAACTAATCTGAACCGTAGGCGTGCCAAGTGGGTAGAATTCATTGAGTCCTTTCCTTATGTCATCAAACACAAGAAAGGAAAAGATAATGTCATTGCGGATGCCTTATCTCGCCGTTACAATATGTTGTCCCAACTTGATTTTAAGATTTTTGGCTTGGAAACAATTAAAGAACAATATGCTTTTGATGCTGATTTCAAAGATGTGCTGCTGCAATGTAAAGAAGGAAAAACATGGAGCAAGTTTGTTCTCACTAATGGTTTTGTGTTTCGAACTAACAAATTGTGCATTCCAGCTGGTTCTGTGCGTATCTTACTATTGCAGGAAGCACATGGTGGAGGACTGATGGGACACTTTGGTGTCAAGAAGACGGAAGACATCTTAGCAAGACATTTCTTTTGGCCAAAGATGAGGAGAGATGTGGAGCGGTTTGTTGCTCGTTGCACCACCTGTCAAAAAGCTAAGTCCCATCTTAATCCACATGGTTTATACATGCCTCTTCCTGTTCCTAGTGCTCCATGGGAGGATGTTTCTATGGATTTTGTTTTAGAATTGCCTAGAACAAAGAAGGGGAGGGATAGTATTTTTGTTGTTGTCGACAGATTTTCTAAAATGGCACATTTCATACCATGCCACAAAACTGATGATGCTACCCATATTGCTGATTTGTTCTTTCGAGAAGTTGTTCGTTTGCATGGGGTTTGAAACACTATTGTTTCAGATAGAGATGCCAAATTTCTTAGTCATTTTTGGAAAACCTTATGGGCTAAGTTGGGGACAAAATTACTCTTTTCTACCACTTGTCACCCTCAAACTGATGGATAGACCGAAGTAGTGAACCGTAGTTTATCTACCATGCTAAGGGCTGTTCTGAAACATAACATCAAATTATGGGAAGAATGTTTGCCTCATATTGAATTTGCTTACAATCGTTCGCTGCATTCTACTACTAAATTGTGCCCTTTTCAGATTGTATATGGTTTTATTCCTCGTGCTCCCATTGGTCTTTTGGCTCTGCCACCTTTAGAGAAATTGAATTTTGATGCTTCTCGCCGTGCTGAATTAATTCTTAAAATGCATGAGCAAACTAAATCAAACATTGAGAGCATGAACGCTAAGTATCAACAAGCCGGTAGCAAGGGTAGGAAGCATATTACTTTTGAACCTGGTGATTTGGTTTGGGTGCATTTGAGAAAGGATAGATTTTCCTGATTTGAGAAAATCTAAATTACTACCTAGAGCTGCTGGACCCTTCAAAGTGCTTTGAAAAATTAATGATAATGCATATGAAATTGAGTTGCCTGCACATTTTGGGGTTACTTCCTCTTTTAATATTGCAGAATTGAAACCATATAGGGCGAGGAAGACACATTTCAGTCGAGGACGACTCAATTGCAAGAAGGGGAGGATGATGCGGACATCGCTACCGTTGATACAACCACAACACCAACCCATTCACCACTCTCAGCTAATCAAGGTCCAATGACACGCGCTCGTGCACGTCAACTTAATTATCAGGTGAATTCATTCCTGGCTGTTCAAAGTAATTATCCTTCAAATGGGGACCTATTAAAGCCTTGTGATGACCATGTTATTATTAGGTGCTTGGGAATTGATCCAGCTAGGAGGGATGGAGGGATTAATGCAATAAAGGCTGCTCCACCCGAGGGGAAATCTTGAGGCTGGGGCCATGTAATAAAGAGAGATTTAGACAAATAAGGAAAGGAATAAGGGAAATCTCGTCCAACTTTGCTGCTATACGAAATTCCCTCTTTCTTCCCCCATTTAAAGATAGATGTGCTATAATAAGGAAAGAAATAGAGGAAACCATATCCTGCCTTGCTGCTGGATGGGTTTCCCTCTTTCTTTCCCTATTAAATGGTAGTCTATCACAGAAAAAGGAAGGGAATAAGGGATATCACGTCCTACCTTTGTTGCTGGACGAATTTCCCTCTTCCCTCCCCTATTTAAGTAGTCCAAGAGCTCCTTGACAGGGCGGGTTTTGTTTTCTGTAAGTTTAGCCATTGCTACTTCCTTGTAACGCAAGTGTTGACGAGACCTTCTGATTTGAATCAGAACCCCAACTTTTCACACCCGTGAGTGTTTGCTTGTTATCTTGTTCTTGCTTGTTCTTCGATTGCTTGCAGGTTCAAGGCTGTTCTTGGCACGGCAAGTACAGCAACAACAGGAGCCGGTGTAACTATCGCTAAGGCGCAACATCCTTGTGGTTGTTGTAGTCAGGTAGCACAACGTCGACCTGTAACACCCCAAAATTTTGATTCAAAGCCCTAAATCATGTTAAGAGGGGAATTTAAAATTTTTTGGACGTGTTGCATATTTTGCAAAAATTCAAATTCAAACTGGAATTCAAATTAAACTCAAATCAGAAAAGAAATGGAAAAAGAAAAAGAGAAAAAACCGGCCAGTGGGCCGAAACCCACCAGCCGGCCCAACTTACCCCGCGCCAGCCCGCAGCCGCGCGCCCGCGCTCTCTCACACGGACAGGCGGGACCCATCGATCTTCGTCTACCTCGCGCCGCGCCGAACTCCCCCGTGCCCGAATCAAAACCGATCGGGATTTCGACGTAAACCCCGCTGAATTCTGTTCGTAGCCGACGTGGACATGATCTAAACCATCCCGCCGCCCTTCCCTGTCTATAAAAACCCCTGCCTCGTTCTGTTTTTCCCACGCGATCGCCGATTTTTACTCCGGTGAGAACCGAGACTTCTCCGGTGAATTCTGGCCGATCTAAGCTCGGAAACTCCGATCTAACTCGCTGGTCTTGATCCACCGCCTCCGGGGAACCTTGCAGGTGCAGAAAACTCGGTGACTTGCGGTGTAAACACAGCGCCGACGAGCTTCGCCGTGGTTTTGCCTCGGACCTCGCCGCCGATCACCTTCCAGGACCTCCGAGCTCAAGAAAACCCCCGAGGTGAGATCCCCGACCTCCCCTCTACCGATCTATGCCATAAGATCACAGTTCTAGGCAGAATTCTCGAGGATCCGAAAGTTTCCGGTGAGATCGCCGCTTCCCGCCACCGTGCGCCGCCGGCAGCGCCGCCCGTGCTCGATCAGAGCGACGTGGCTGCTTGTGCGCCGTTTATTTTAAATCGCACGGTAGGGTTTAAATCCTCGCGTACCGGTTCGACGTTATAATCTCAGCCGTCGGTTCAAAATCGGACGGTCCACGTCAGCCCCGCGTTATAAAGATTGGAAATCTTACGTGCTACCCCCTGGGGTTCTCGGGAAATAAGAGCTAGCCCCGGAAACTTCAGATCTAGCCCCTGGAACTCCAGAAAATCATGTAAATTCATTTAAAAATCAGTTTTAGCCCCTGGACTTAATAAAAATTAGGAAAAACACCTCTGATAAGTGTAGCTAGACCCCTGGAAATTCTGAAAATAATATTATAGACCCTGTAATGGGGTGAGTTTATCTTTTTAGCCCTGTTTAGTATTTAATTTAGGAAATTGAATATGTAACTAGTGTTTAAAAATAAAAAGTGGGACAAACATATTGCCAAAATTAAGTTAAAGACTTTCTCAGTGTTTAGGAAATTTTGGAGTGAGATAAAAACATATTTTGGACTGAATTGAATCTGTTTAATTTATTATTCACAATTAGGGACACATTTTTAAGTAATAAATAGTTTTAGAAAATAGGGAAAATAATTATGAAATAGTTTACATCAGAAGCAAAGGTCAAAATATGTTATTAAATTATTTAGGACCAGAACCTATTCTGTTTAGATGATGTGTATTACTAATTTCATAATAAAGTACACAATTATGCATAGGAAGATAAATCTGAAAATATAGCAACTAGTAAATGATAAATGGAGTTTTTAAAATCCAAAGAGTTCAGTTTAGGGTTGGTAGAAATTATGAAGGCACATATGGGGAAGAAAAATACTTTTCATACATACTTGGTAGTGAAAAGGTGTAGTAGTTGAATATAAGAAATTTATTGGAAACTCATATATATAGTATGTAAGTATAAATGTGAACACAAAAGTAGGAATCATATACACATGATTAAAAGTGCATGCAAGCCACAACTCAACACACATAAAGTAACCACAACACATATAATGGTGAAGGACTTTCATAAATGTGAATGTGTGGTTTGTATGAAGTAGAAGTGTGAACTATGTCTTATGATTGTTGTTTTTCTTTTGCTATGTGTGATGGTATGATGTAGAACCTGCTCAAGAGCAAGTTATTCCTTTCCAAGACCAGGACTACCCATTTCAAGAGCAGCAAGAAGGAGGCAAGTGTCCTTGACCACTTTGATCCTATGCTAGGATGTGTAGATAGAATTATTTGCATTGTCAAATGAAATATGAAACCCATGTTAGGAAGTTTCCCTAGAATTGCATTATCTTGTTTCCTTGTAGCTTGGGTTGGGATTTATTTTATCATGTCATTTATTATTATGCATATGCTTAGCCATGCTTAGAATGGGATATTTGGGATATGAGATCATCAGTTTATTTTACCATACTCTTGAATGAGATATTGTGAGTTATGTAGAGGTAGGGATCAAGGCAAGTTGGATGTTTTGGTTGTGTGCTGGGTGCACGAGACTTGGGTTTGTGTTTAGTACTTGCCTGGATCCTAAGGACCGGTTCATGGAGCATGTAACCTGGCTTTACAGTGCCAACCACATGCTGAGATGGGGCAGCTTGGCCAATTAATTAGGTGTATCCCCGGCGTAGTATGGGTGTGTTGGATGGTGCGGGGAATAGGTGTCAGCTGGACTACCATATGAACCGCAAGGCTCAAGAGGGGGCCACTGCAGCGGGGTTGGAGCCTCTTGTATGCTGTTAGGGGTGAAACCTCAGTGGGCCCACGCTCGTCGGGAATCCTTTTGTAAAGGCTTCGTAGTGATCTCCTGGCTACACACCTGGGAAGTGTGAATGTGGTTCGTAGCCACTGGCATAATGGAGGTTCTTTTAGTCCACCCGGCAACGGGGGATGAAATCACTACATGTGGGTACAGTGGTACAAACTCTGCAGAGTCAAAACTGTCATGACAGCCGTGCTCACGGTCAAGAGCGGCTTGGACTTATTCATGATTAGAGGATTGATGGTTTTGGAAGTTTTGGATGTTAAGCGGGGAGCTTAACATTAGAAATGATGTTATGGTTATTGGATTATGATGATGGGATGGGAGATTGGGACCATTTCACCTGTGTAGTAATGTAGGTATTTAATAAGCTAAGGTGATAGGTATTAATTGCGTAGTGCTTTAACCATGAGTTCAACCTCTCCTTGTTCTAGCCATGCATGATATAATTTTCCCACACTTCCTGAGTACCATTGGTACTCAACCTTGCATATTTTGTTGGTTTATATTGCTGCTCAGGTCAAGATAATGAGGTGGTGTATAATGACCAAGACTTTGGACCCGAAGAAGGTTTCTAGGTTCATGGAGACCCCCGGGCAACGCCTGTGACGGAGCCCTAAAGAATAATATTCCGCTGCTAGTTTATTTACTTGTGATGAACTTATTATTGTCCATCGAGACATTTACTATGTAAGACTTATTTATATTCGACGCCTGGCTTGTAATAAATGATGCTTCACTATTTGTCATCACATGTATGAGAAAATGATCCTGGCATACATGTGATATTCACTTGGTTGTTCTTCGGAAAAACCGGGTGTGACACGACCTCCACCCAAATCGTAGTTACCAGGAGACGGTGTAACTGTCGCTCAAGGCGCCACACCATTCTGGTTGTGGTAGTCGGGCAGCCAACGTCGGCCTCCACCAAATTCGTTCATTACCAACATCTCTCATCGAAAGGTAGGGCATCCCCCGTACCCGTTGGGTTCATCACCTTTTGCGGAGATGAGCCCCGAACCTGTCACGTAGCCATTTTAGCGGCGGACCTCTCCCCACTTTGTAGGGACGAGCTCCGAACACGTCACGTGGCCAGCGGCCACGGTAAGTTGTCTTCGGCGCTTTCTCTGAACTGGATTCGGCTCTCACTGGCTATCTATTTGATAATTCCTCTGTTCCCACTTCCTTTAAAATGTTTCCTCTACATGAAATATGAATACATGCAGAAACCAGAGATGAAGGTGTCACATTGAACCACCGGAATGATTTCCAATGTTGCTCCTTCGACATGGTTTAACGTTGCCTTCTCGGTTGTTGGCTGGGCTGTGACTCGAACTCGATACGGGTACCGTGCTCGTTTGTCAACTGCACGCTCCTCTCAGCACATTGGATTACTCTGTTGTGCTTGCTTGACCAATCCATTCCGAGTATTATGTCAAGCCCTTGGGAATCCAAGACGGTGAGGTTAGCAATGAAGTCTACCCCCTTATTTTAAGGTTTACTTTTGGACATACTATATTAGTCCTCATCTCTCCACCGGGAGAATTAACCAACATAGTATATTTCAAGTGTGATAGTGATAGATTATACTTGGCAACATACTTGGATGATATGAAGGAATTTGATGCCCCGGAATCAAATAGAATGGTGGCTGGGTTGGAGTTGTCAAGGAACATACCAATTACAACGTCCTCAACCTGTTGTGCTTCCTCAGCAGAAACATGGTTCACGTTGCCGCGAGCGTAGTTCTGCTGTCCACGGTTTCCTTGGTTGGCTCCTCGGTTTGGCCGTGGGTTCTTGTCACACCCGGTTTCTCCGAAGAACAACCGAGTGAATATGACATGTATGCCAGGATCATTTTCTCATACATGTGATGACAAATAGTGAAGCATCATTTATTACAAGCCAGGTGTCGAATATAAATAAGTCTTACATAGCATATGTCTCGATGGACGATATTAAGTTCATAAAAAGTAAATATAATAGCAGCGGAATATTATTCTTGTGGACTCCGTCACAGGGGTTGCCCGGGGGACTCCATGAACCTAGAATCCTTCTTCGGGTCCGAAATCTTGATCATTAAACACCACATCATTTTCTTGACCTGAGCAGCAATATAAACCAACAAATATGCAAGGTTGAGTACCGATGGCACTCAGCAAGTGTGGGAAAGTTATGTCATGCATGTCTGGAACAAGGAGAGGTTGAACTCATGGTTGAAGCACTACGCAATTATTGCCTACCACCTTAGCTTATTAAGCACCTACATTACTACACAGGTGAAATGGTCCCAAGCTCCCATCCCATCATCATAATCAAATAACCATAACATCATTTCCAATGTTAAGCTCCCTGCTTAACATCCACAACTTCCAAAGTCATCATCCTCTAATCATGAATAAGTCCAAGCCGCTCTTGACCGTGAGCACGGCTGTCATGACAGTTTTGACTCTACAGAGTTTGCACCACTGTACCCACATGTAGTAATTTCATCCCCCGTTGCCGGGTGGACTAAAAGAACCTCCATTATGCCAGTGGCCATGAAGCACATTCACACTTCCCAGGTGTGTAGCCAGGAGATCACTACGAAGCCTTTACAAAGGGATTCCCGACGAGCGTGTGCCCACTGAGGTTTCACCCCTAACAGCATACAAGAGGCTCCAACCCCGCTGTAGTGGCCCCCTCTTGAGCCTTGCGGTTCATATGGTAGTCCAGCTGACACCTACTCCCAGCACCATCCAAACACACCCATACTACGCCGGGGATACACCTAATTAATTGGCCAAGCTGCCCCATCTCAGCATGTGGTTGGCACGGTAAAGCCAGGTCACATGCTCCATGAACCGGTACTTAGGATCCAGGAAAGTACTAAACACAAACCCGAGTCTCGTGCACCCAGCACCAACCAAATCATCCAACTTGCCTTGATCCCTACCTATACATAACTCATAATATCTCATTCAAGAGTAAAGCAAACAAGTTGATGATATCATATCCCACTTATCCCATTCTAAGCATGGCTAAGCATAAGTAATATGAATGAATGACAAAATAGAACAAAATCCCATCCCAAGCTACAAGGAAAACAAGGTAATGCAATTCTAGGGAAACTTCCTAGCATGGGTTTCACATTTCAATTGACAATGCAAATAATTATATCTACACATCCTAGTATAGGAACAAAGTGGTCAAGGACACTTGTCTTCTTCCTGCTGCTCTGGGAATGGATAGTCCTGATCTTGAAAGGGGAGAACTTGCTCTGGGGCAGGTTCTACTCATACCATCACACATAACAAAAGAAAACAACAATCCATAAGACATAGTTCACACTTTCACTTCATACAAACCACACATTCACATTTATGAAAGTCATTCACATTTCTATGTGTTGTGGTTACTCTATATGTGTTGATTTTTGGTCTACATGCACTTCTAAACATATGTATATGATTTATAACTTTTGTATTCAGATTTTCTGTTTGCACACTATATATGAATTTCCAATTTAAACAACTTCTTTAATATACTCTTTAGCTACCAAGTTTGCATGGAAGGTAACTTCCTACTTCAAATGGGTTTTCAGATCTTCTACCAATCCTAAACTGAAGTCTTTGGATTTGGAGACTTCATTTATCATTTTCTAGTCATGCACACCTATTTTCCTATACTTTCCAGATTTATTTTCTATGACTAAAAATAAATTTTAATATTAAATAGTAGGGCATATCATCTAAACAGAATAGGTTCTGATCTAAAATATTAAATAATATATTTTGGAACTTCTCCTCTGATGTGAATTAATTTAAATTTATTTTACCAATTTTCAGAATTATTTCCTAGCCTAAAAATGTGTCCCTATAACTAATTAAATGTGAACAATCAATTAAACAGATTCATTTCAGCTTAAAATCTACTTTTAACTCATTCTTAAGTTTTCCAAGTGCTAAGAGAGTTTAAATTTGAATTTACAATGTGTTTGCCTCACCTTTTTAAATTTTAAATCCTAATTACATATTCAAATTCCTAAATTTAATATTATATAAGGTTAAAAAGGTAAACTTACCCCATCAAAGGGTCTATTATATTATTTTATAAATTTCCAGGGGTCTAACTACACATAACAGAGGGGTTTTCCTAATTTTTATTAAGTCTAGGGGCTAAAACTGATTTTTAATTGAATTTACATGAATTTCTGAAGTTCCAGGGGCTAGATCAGAAGTTTCCGGGGCTAGCTCGTATTTTCCGAGAACCCCAGGGGGTAGCGTGTAAGAATCCCGACCTTTATAACGCGGGGATGACGTGGACCGTCCGATTTAAAACAGACGGCTGAGATTATAACATCGAACCGGTACGCGGGGATTTAAATTCTACCGTGCGATTTAAAATAGACGGCACACAAGCGGCCACGTCGCTCTGATCGACAGCGGGCGGCGCTGCCCGGCGGCGCGCGGCGGCGGGGGGCAGCGATCAGCCGGAAAACTTTGGATCTTCGTCAATTCTTCCTAAAACTGGGATTTCATGGCATAGATCGGTAGAGGGGAGGTCGGGGATCTCACCTCGGGGGTTTTCTTGAGCTCGGAGGTCCTGGAAAGCGGTCGGCGACGAGGTCCGAGGTGAATTCACGGCGAGGCTCGTCGGCGCTGTAGTTGAAGCGCAAACCACCGAGTTTTCTGCACCTGCGTGATTCCCCGGAGGCGGTGGATCAAAACCAGCGCGTTAGATCAGAAATCCCGAGCGAAGATCGAGCGAAATTGGCCGGAGAAACTCGGGTTCCCACCGGAAGGTAAAGCGGCTGATCGTGGGTGGAAATCGGGAAGATGCCGGTGTTTATATAGCCGAGGGAGGGTGGCGTTCGGTTGTGATCGAGTTTGCGTCGTCCAGAACCGAAATTCGGCAGGGATACGTGAGTATCCGGGGTGGTTTTGATTCGGGGGAGAGAGAGGAGTCCGGGTCGGCCGAGCGCGCGCGCGAGGAAGAAGAAGATGGCGGCCCCACATGTCAACGAGAAAGAGAACGGGGCGCGCGGCTGCGGGCTGGCGCGGGGTAAGGTGGGCCGGCTGGTGGGTTTCGGCCCACTGGCCGGAGAGGTTTGTTTTTTTCTTTCTTTTTATTTTTTGTTTTGAGTTTAATTTGCCAGTTTGAATTTGAATTTTTGCACCACATGCAATACGTCCAAAAATTTTTAAATTCCCCTCTTAACAGGTTTTGGGGTGTTACAGCTCTACCCCCCTTAAAAGAAATCTCGTCCTCGAGATTGGTGGTTCTAAGAAAACAATTCCGGAAACTGTGCCTTAAGCTCGTCTTCTCACTCCCATGTGGCTTCCTCTTCTGAGTGATGCTTCCACTGCACCTTGCACATCCGGATTCTTTTATTTCTTGTGAGGCGTTCCATTGTCTCCAAAACCTTGATCGGTTGCTCGGCATAAGACAGATCCTCGACTACGTCAACCTCATTCATGGGTAACATCTCTTCAGGTGTCCTCAGACATTTCTTGAGCTGTGACACATGGAATACATCGTGCACATCCGATAGGTGAGCCGGCAGTTCTAGTTGATATGCCACTTCGCCTTTCCTCTCCAGAACTTGAAAGGGTCCGATGTATCGGGGTGATAACTTCCCTTTCACCTTGAACCGTTGAAGTCCTCAAATAGGGGACACCTTGAGGTAGACATAGTCCCCTACGTTGAAAATGAGCTCTCTTCTCCGTACATCGGCATGCTCTTTTGTCGTGTCTGTGCTATCCTCAAGTTGTTGCGGATTTCCCTCACCTTCGCCTCGGCTTCTTGTAGTACTTCGGGCCCAAACACTTTGCTTTCCCCCGTTTGGTTCCAAAATAGTGGAGTTCTGCATTTCCTCCCATACAAAGCCTCAAATGGTGACATCTTCATGCTAGCCTGATAGCTGTTGTTATAGGAGAACTCTGCATACGGTAAGTTCTTATCCCAACTCCTATTATTCTTGAGCGCACACGCTCTCAGCATATCCTCAAGGATCTGATTGGTTCTTTCCGTCTGCCCGTCAGTTTGGGGATGATAGGCAGAACTAAAGTTCAGATGGGTTCCCATGGTTTCATGCAGCTTCTGCCAGAACCTTGAGGTGAACTGTGTCCCTCGATCCGACACTATCTTCTTTGGCACTCCATGGTAACACACGATCCTTGACATGTACAGCTCCGCCAATTTGGATCCGCTGTAGCTTTCTTTCACGGGATGAAATGAGCTACCTTGGTTAGCCTGTCGACGATGACCCATATCGAATCATATCCTGATTGGGTCCTAGGCAATCTCACTATGAAAACCATGCCGATTTCTTCCCATTTCCACTCGGGAACTTTGAGTGGTTGCAATAATCCCGCGGGTCATTGATGTTCCGCTTTCACCAACTGACATGTGTCACATAGGGCAACATGTTGCGCGACATCTCGCTTTATGCCATACCACCAATACCTGCCCTTGAGGTCCTGGTACATCTTTGTACTCCCAGGATGGATGGAATAGTCGGAATCGTGAGCCTCCTTCAAAATCAATGCACGGATCTCCTTTACTTCCGGCACACAGATTCTTCTCCCGTGCCACACTGTACCCTTTTCATCCTCTCTGAAACCAGGGGCTTTATTTTCCTTGATGAGTTGTCTGATTTCATGTATCTTCTCGTCATTCTTTTGACCATCGCGTATGTCTTGCTCTAGTGTGGAGTCTACTTCCATGGCGATGGCTTCACCACTATTCACCAGGCATAGATTTAGTCTTATAACATCGTCCTTCAATTCTGCAGGCATGTCCTTCATGCTCAACCTATTGACCTGCACTTTCCGGCTTCAAGCATCTGCCACGACGTTCGCTTTCCTAGGATGATAGTTGATGCCCACATCAAAGTCATTGATTAGCTCTAACCATCTTCTTTGTCTGAGGTTGAGATCTGGCTGTGTGAAAATGTACTTTAAACTCTTATGATCCGTATATATCTCTGTCCTCTTCCCCATCAAGTAGTGCCGCCAAATCTTCAACGCGTGTACTACTGCGGCTAGTTCTAGGTCATGTGTAGGATAGTTCTTCTCGTGTTTCCGGAGCTGCCGGGACGCATAAGCCACGACATGCCCTTCTTGCATGAGAACACATCCCAACCCGTTTCCAGAAGCATCGCAGTACACCGAAAAGTTCTTCTGCATATCTGGCATAACTAGCACTGGGGCTGTTGTCAATCTTTTCTTTAGCTTCTGAAAACTCGTCTCACACTGCGGCGTCCACGTGAATGTGATTCCCTTCTCCAACAGTTTGGTGAGGGGTCTCGAGATCTTGGAGAAACCCTCGATAAACCGTCGATAATACCCAGCCAATCCCAAGAAGCTTCGAACAATTCCACGACATTCTCAGGGGTCTTCCACTTCTGTATATCCTCGATCTTGGCGGGATCTACGGAGATCCCTCCCTCCGAGATTATATGTCCTAAGAAGGGAACTCTCTTCAGCCAAAACTCACACTTGCTCAACTTGGCATATAGTTGGTGTTCTCTCAGCTTCTGCAACACCAATCTTAGATGTTTCTCATGTTCCTCTTCATCTTTGGAGAAGACGAGAATGTCATCTCTGAAAACCACCACAAATTTGTCCAGATATTTCATGAATACCTTGTTCATGAGATACATGAAGTATGTCGGGGCATTAGTTAGCCCGAAAGCCATGACGGTGTATTCATACAGTCCGTACCGAGATACGAAAGCTGTCTTTGGAATATCAGTTTGCCTTATCTTAAGTTGGTGGTATCCCGACCTGAGATCAATTTTCGAGAACACACAAGCTCCCCTCAACTGATCAAACAAGTCTTCAATGTAGGGTAATGGGTACTTGTTCTTGATGGTTACTTCATTCAAGGCACGGTAGTCTACGCATAACCTTTGGGTTCCGTTCTTCTTGGGCACAAATATCACTGGAGCTCCCCATGGTGAGGAACTAGGACGAATGTACCCCTTCTCTGTCAACTCTCTCAAATGATCCTTGAGTTCTCCCAGCTGCTTGGAGTCCATCTGATAAGGTCTCTTGTATATCGGAGCTGTTCCAGGCACTAGCTCAATCGTGAATTCCACTTCACGATCGGGAGGCATAATTGACAACTCCTCCAGAAAAACGTCTGGGTATTCCCTGATAATCCTGATCTCCTCCACTTTCACCTCAACTTGATTTAATTTAATGTCCCTCCTAGGCTCTTGTATTGTTATGAACTTTACTCTTGTGCCACTAGGGTGAGTTAGTTCCACCATTCTGGTCGAACAATGGATGATTCCTTTATGTTTGGTCAACCAATCCATGCCCAAAATAATATCTATCCCTTGTGAATCTATCACTATGAGGTTGGCAGTAAATACTACCCCATTAATGTCTAGATTCACCTTTGGACACACTTGTCTTGTCCTTATTTCTCCCCCTGGAGAGTTTACGGCTAGCATATGGTTCATTTTTGTTGTTGCTAAGTCATGCTTCTTAACAAACCCTTGGGCAATGAACGAATGGGTAGCACCCGAATCGAACAACAGGGTTGCAATGTGTAAATTGGCAGGAAACTTACCAACTACCACGTCGGGTGCCTCTTGCGCCTCCTTCATGGTGACGTGGTTCACCCGTCCTCGCATTATATTCTGCTATTGCGGCTGCACGGGCTTCTTCTTTGGGCACTTATGGGCGTAGTGCCCCACTTCACCACAGTTAAAGCATTGCACCCCGACCTTAGGTGCCTGGCCTTTGTTGTCTTGGGGCTGGTTTGGGGGTCCTTGTACTGCTGGTCGAGGTTGATATGTGGGGCGAGGCTGCTGTACAAACTGACGTTGTGGCGGTGTTGGTGCTGCCGGAGGCCTGAAGTTCGGGTTGTACCCTCTCGGTGCTGAGTAGGGTACCGCAGCACGGCTTGTCTGCCCTGCGGGTTGCTGCATCAGACGTGGGCGGGTGTTGCTACCTGAGGCTTGGTGTGACCATCCCGCCTTCCTCTTGTTCTCATTTTCCAAGGCCTTCAGCTTCCTTTCTACAATAAATGCTCTGTCCACCATCTTTTGGAAGCTTTCATACTCGTTGGAGGACATTGCACACTGCATTTCAGCGGTAAGTCCTTCCACGAAACAATCCTGTTTCTGCTCATCAGTCTCTATGTCCCGTGGGGCATAACGGGGTAGTTGAGTGAATTTAGTGAGATATTCCCTCACAGTCATGTTTCCTTGCTGCAATCCCAAGAACTCCTTCCTCTTGTTTTTGAGTTCACCCCTTGGTATGTAATGGTTGCGGAAGCTACGCTTGAACTCTTCCCAAGTGATGTTCTCAGGGTCATGATGGGCGGCCACGTAAGCGGTCCACCAATCAGCAGCAGGTCCATGCAATTGGTGAGAGGCAAACAGCACCCTCTCATACCCTTGGCATTGTATAATCCTCATCTTGCTCTCAATGGTCTTTAGCCAATCGTCTGCCTCCAGGGGTTCAACAGCACTTGCAAACTTTGGAGGTTGAGTTCCTAGAAACTCACTCAACCTTGGTTGGCGTGGTGCAGCTTGTGGAGGTGGAGCTTGATGCAAGTTGGCCACCACTTGAGTCAGGTTTTGGATGAGCTGATTTTGATTCTCAAGCATTTGGTGGATGGGATCAACTCCTTCACGGCGACCAACCCTGTCTTGGCCTCCACAAAGATGAGGGTTGCCTGCCTCATCGTTGTTGTTGGCGGGTGTCGAAGTGTTCGGTCGACACTTCCCCGGGCCTGCACTGGGCAGCCCGCGGAGGTTCTTTTTTTGGTGGGGCTAGACCCTTGCGGAGAGCTTGCGCAGATGGACGAGTTAGTAAGAGCTTGACACTGTGAGTTTTACGTGGTTCAGGCCGCCGGAGCGTAAAACCCTACATCCACGGCGAGCTATGGAGCTCGCTGTATTGCTTGCTGCTCAGGGCCGGAGTCCTGAGCTTGGGGGTGAGTTACAGCTTGGGTGTGAATGGCTAGCGTATGAGTTGCGGAGGTGCGAACCCTTGCTATCGTCGCCTACCCAAGTCTTTTATAGTCCAAGACTCGGGTGGCTTACAAGGGGGCCCGGGACCCGACAGGTGGTCCTGGGGAGATTGTCTATCATCTACCGTATCTACAGTTATGCCGGTAGTTGTCTCTGGCGGAGGCTTCTGAGTCTCCGTCTTGCAGACCTGCCCATGCCGCATGCTAGTCGTAGTGGTTGATGACGGCGCGGGCGGCATGGGATGTCTTGTCGCTGTGTTTATTGGCTGGCAGGTTCTGACACCGCGCGCCAGTCTGTGATGCGAGTGGGCGTAACAGCACCTGACAGAGGCGTGCTCCGCGTCTCCACGTCTTGGGAAGACGCGGGCCTTGAATACCTTGTACGGGCAAGGTATGGGGCGTCTTTACGCCCGCTGCCTATCGCTCGGGGGCAGGCAGCGCCGTTCTGCTGGCCACGTGGCGGGCCCGGAGCCCTCCTTAGAGGAGAGGAGGGCTTCGGCCTTGCGGGACACGTGGATCCTTCGGACCTCTTCCCGCGGAGGAGGAGGTTCGGCTTCTGTCGGCCACGTGGCGGGTCCGGACCTCCTCTCTGAGGAGAGGGAGGTCCGGCCCCACCGGACACGTGGCACCTTCGGACCTCTCTCCCGCGGAGGGGGCCGCGGGAGGTCCGGCCTCTGTATGCCACATGGCGGGCCCGGAGCTCTCCTCTGAGGAGAGGGAGGTCCGGCCCGCCGGATGCGTGGCGCCTTCGGAGCTCTCCCTGCGGAGAAGGGCGAGTTCCTCAGGCATTTTCCCCTGTGCGCGGGGGTACCCCATATCGTAGGTACCGACAGTGGCCCCCGGGCCCATCTCGGGGGAGATAGCGAGCCCGAGGTGGGACCTCCGTCTCTTCTGATCCGCACACTTTCTCTAAGTCCCGCATTGACCGCTGCTGGAGCACGAACGGCCGCGGGATCGTGGGAGCGTGCGCCCACTTGATGGTTGCTTTTACTGCGGCGGTTCCCAAGACTGCCACTTCTGCACGTTGCGGCGCTTTCTTCGGGAACCGCCAAAGTGCCTTGCCGGCCTGTCTTCTTAGGAGACTGACTCCTTGACCCACCGCTTTAGTCGGGCGGCTTGGGTCCACCTGTCATCGGCGCTCGGTCTAGGAGCCGAAGCGGTTGTCGATGCGGCGTATTCGAAGAGTTCCGAATCGCCTGGAATTGCACCTGGGAAGGTTTTTAGAGGGGATCTTACCCGCATTGCGGCTTCCCTTCGCACCTCCCAGCGTTTCTTCTTGGACTCTTGTGCTTTTGCCCTCTTGCCCTTGAGTCCTCCCTCGCCATGGCCTCCCACCCGCCACCAGAGAAGAAGCGTGCTCGATCTCCTCCAGCGGCGGCGTCTGTGCCAAGTCGGGAATCTGGGGTGCCTGGCACTCCTTCCGGTGGCGACTCAAAGAGGCCCCGGGCTGATGCGTTGAGGGGAGCTTCTGGGGCGTCCCCTGCTCCGCCAGTTCAAGCGACTGCGGAGCGACCGTCAGTGACGGCAGCGGGCTCTAGGAGTCCTACCCCGGCTCGGAAGTCGTGGTTCAGAGCCCGCTGGAGTGTCCACGCTTCCCGGCCATCCCCGACTAGCGGGGAGTCTGTGCCGTTGCGCTCGGAACCCGGGACAACTGCCGCGGCCCCCAAGCCAGCGCGAGCCTCTCCTGTTCCGGTGTGCCCGGACTCCGCGGCGGCGTCATTTCTTCCTGCCGAGACGGCCGCCGCGGCCCCCAAGCCAGCGCAGGTCGACCCTGCACCAGGCGGCCCAGCCTTTATTCCAGCGCCGCCTTCCCCGGCTCGCCCCTCTCCACAGGTCAAGAAGCCAGAAGCTAAAGAGGGCCCGGCAGGTCCGGCTGCCAGAGCCCCGGAGCCAGCTTCTCCTGACCGGCGTCTCGTCTTGGTTGCTGGTGCATCGACTCCTCTTAAGGACGAGGTGATGGAGGAGGTCGGAGGAACTGCCCCGGCCTCTGTTGCTCCATTGCCCCTGGCAGATGCCTTCGCGCTTGCCAAGATGAGCGTCCGGCAGGTCTTGGCTGCACTAGGTCACGAGCGGGAGGAGTATACCGTTGAATGGGATCACCTCCTCACCTGGGGGAACCTTTTGCGGGAGCGGACCGTGAAGGTCAAGAGCGAGCTCGACTCCAGGCAGGAGTTGCTCGACTTCAGGGAAGTGCTCCTCGACCGGCTGAAGCGGGCTGTCAACCGTATGGACGCCGAATCGCGGTGGATCAACAGGGAGGCCCTGGAGGCACACGCCCGGGCCGAGGAGAGCCTCTCTGCCGCTGAGGAGATACGGCAGCGGATGGAGCTCCGTAAACTCGCCGTTGAGGAACGGGAGCGTTCCACGGCGGGCGAGGCGGAGAGGGTCGCCGTGCAGCTGGCGGCGGGCGAAGATGACCTTTGAGCTCGGTTCGAGGAGCTAGAGATTCTGAAGGCAGACCTCGACCTGAGGGAGGAACAGGTCTCCCGCGAACGCCGGGCAGTCTTGGAACGGGAGTTGGCTGCCGACTTCAAGGCTTCTGAGTTGGAGCGGCTCGCCAAAACTGTCCACCCTCGGGAGAGCTCCCTGGCGGCCAAGGAGAAGGAATTCTCCGAGAGAAACCTATAGGCCCTGCAGGCAGCCCGCCGCGAGGTGGAGGAGCTCTCGGCCTTGCGGTCCTCCGAGGCTCTTGCGGTCTCAAGCTTCTTTGATAGAGCGGGGTCCGCCCTGATCCCTCTTGGCTTCAGTCCGGTGAGGGCAGCGGCTCCTGTGTTGAAGGTGGCGGAGGTGATCCCCGCGCTGGAGTCGATCGGCGCCAAGCTGGACAGGCTAGACTCGGTGGTCGCCAGCGAGCTTGAGGCCGAGGGACGTGGCCTAGCCTTAGAGGTCGCCTCACATGTGCTGGCATGCTTCAAGAGCCGCGACCCCTCTTTCTCGCTGGAACCAGCGAGAGAGGGCCCAGCCGCGGAGCGGGAGGAAGCTGCCAGGGCTGAAGTCGAGGATGTGGCCGCCCTTGTAGCCGCAAGGTTCCGGCGGGAGCCGGGAGGTCCTTAGGGCTTGTTTCTCCCTTTTTATTGAGTCTGTAGTCCAGCTCATGGAGCCTCGCATAGTTTGACTCTTTTAGATATTTGTGTCTGTGATGCCTTTTCTCTCCTTCTTGGCTTTGCCTGACTGAGTCCTTAGCTCCGCAAGGTACTCAGAGGCCTTCTCCGATCTCGGAGCTCTGCACAGACACCTTCCCCGGGTCCTAACCGTGTTAGGGGCCCCCGGGGGGTCTCCGGATCTCACCCTATGGGGAGCTCCAAATCTGCCTGCCACGTGGCGGGTCCGGAGCCCCTCCTTAGGAGGCGGGAGCTCTGGCCCTGCTGGACACGTAGGGCTTTCGGAGCCCTCCCACCGGGGGGGGTGGGGGGGGGGGGGGGGAGGTCCGGTTTCCGCCTGCCACGTGGCGAGTCCGGAGCCCCCCTCATGGGAGGCGGGAGCTCCGGGCCCGCTGGACACGTGGGGCCTTCGGGCCTCGCCCCTGCTGAAGGGGCGGGACCCGGTCCTTCTAGTCCTAGGCTTCATGCAGTCCCCGTTGCCGTAACCTAGAGGTCCTGCACATAGGTAGAGGAAACGTAATTCTCCTCGGGGGGTCCTCCCCTCCCGTCTCCTAGTCTTATTCGTCTTACGATCCTGATCCTTTATACGGGGCTTGGGCAATTCTGTGCTCGAGGCGCCGGAGCTCCAGCTCCCTCCGAGGTCCGGGTACGGTCGTCCGATCCCTAGTACCGGGCCGTGCGCTGGGGAAGCAGAGTGCACGTGCTTTGGGTTCATGACCAGGCAAAGCGGTTGTACTCCCCTGTACCTCCGGAGGGCAGGATGCGCACGCCTTGGGCTCATGGCCTGCTAAGCGGAATACGCACCCTGGACCCCCTATGCACAACGCAGGCCTTTCCTGGAGGTGACCAACTGGCACCGCAACACCTGACTGGGGGAGGCCCGAGAGACTCACTCGGCCATCGGCAGGTGCCTCAAGCGCGGCCGCCCTTGGTAGGATAGCGAATGCTGACTATGGATGAGCGTGGGAGAGGGGGAACTAGATGTACGATGAATATACATAGATAGTGCGATCATAAAAATTAATGCATAATTTAAATGAGCGCATGAGAGAAAGCTAAGTAGAACAAGTTTCTGTGTTCATGCCCATAGGTGGAATTCTGGCTGTACATGGAGGCAATGTCCCGGCTCGTCTACAAGGAAAGCAAGACTCTACGCGCTTAGGGTCGGAACCAGGCTAAACTGGACGTAGTCCTGTACCATCCCTTGAGACTTAGCTGCCCCAAGCTCTGTTCCTAAATTCTATGGGATTCATTACAGAAGGGAATGACCCTGTTCTACTAATGCTCGGGGAGTAGGACTTACAGTGTTGCTCCATGCCAAGGGTTTTGGGAACGGATCCCACACTCGGTTGAAAGGCATGTGTTCCTGGGGCGGCAGCTTTCATGATTCGGAAGGGACCTTCCCTGCTGGGGGAGAGTTTATAGGTCCTTCTCGGGAAAGAGCGTGCCGCGACACCAGGTTGCCCTTCTGCAGGTCCCTGACGCATTTGGTTCTTTGGCGGTAGTGCTTAGAGCATCAGCCGAGACCGTTCGTTGTGGGATGTTACCTGCAGCCGAGTCTCATCGACGAGGCTATCATCTTCACGCTGGATCAGGTCCTGCGCGGCTTCTCCTAGGGGCCCCCGGGGAGTTCTCCCCTTGTGGCTAAGGCCTTCAAGGGGTAGGTGGACCCAGGCTCATCTTGGATGACCTAAGGCGTCTTCCCCCTCTGGCAAGGCCTTCAAGGGGTTGACAGACCTTGGGCGGCCCCCGGGAGGTATGTCCGAAGCACAGAGGCGTGCTCTCGGGTGAGGCTGGCCCGACCTTGCACCATTGTGATCGGTGCTTGGGGTGCTGTGACTACTTGGGGCTTTTCCCGGGTTGACGCCGCAGCAGTGCAGCCTCCTCTGACCCGGGACGGCAGCCACAGCCGACTACTGCCCTGGCCCGTCACCATCGGAGCTGGAGTCCTCACCGTTATGCACTGTCTTTATGACACGCTGAGGCTCCTGAAACCCCACCTGATGGGCGGCGGTGACTGGGGCATCGACCTTCTGCTTGCCATCCCTCTGAGGGTAGGGCGGTGCCTCAGCTCTCTGCTGTCTTCCTTTGCGGAAACGCTCTGCGAGCCTCTGGATATCCCAACACTCGGCAGCAGTATGGTTGCCGGCGCCATGCACGGGGCATAGCCCGCCCTGGTCACTATCTGGGGCCGGTGACTGCCGCTGCCTTTTGTCGGAGCGTGGCCCCCGTGCTCCACTAGTCGTCGCTACTGCGGCGACGGGAGCCGTGAACGATGACCTCATCTTGCCACTCCCCCGGTTCTTGGCCTTCTTGCCACCCCCATAGGTAGCAGCGCCGGACCCGGGCTGTCCTCCTGACTCGGGGGTCGGCAGGGAGTGCCAGTTCCGCCCTTCAGCCGCTCTGGAGCATTTGTCCGCCAGGCTGAAGAGCTCAGAGACGTCGTGGACCTCTCGGGTCGCGAGCTTCTCAAGCATTTTCTCGTCCCGGACACCCTGTCGGAACGCCACCACCACAGAAGCACTTTGAATATGCGGGATGGTGTTGCGTACCTGGAAGAACCGCTGGATGAAAGAGCGCAGCGACTCCCCGGGTTGTTGCTTGACGGCGTGGAGGTCAAGCTCCGTGCCGGGACAGGTGTAGGAGCTGCCGAAGTTGGCGACGAACTGCCGGCAGAGCTCTCCCCAGGAGGTTATGGACCCCTGAGGGAGATTCATGAGCCAAGACTGAGCTGGGCTGGTCAAGGCGACGGGGAAGTAATTGGCCATGACAGCCTCATCCCCTCCTGCGGCAAGTACGGCGGTGGAGTAGATCTGGAGGAACTCCGCCGGGTTGACGCTACCGTCGTACTTCTCGGGCAGGTGCGGCCGAAACTTGCGCGGCCACCTCGCGAAGCGAAGGTAGGGTGCAAGGGCCGCACATCCTGCACCTGCTGCTGCAGGTATTGGCTCTGCGAACGCTTGGTTCGCACTTGGCACCATGTACCCCGGCATGGGCAAGGCTGTCCCATAGACCGGGGGCGCTGCCTGCGGCGCATATGGTTGTGGCATATGCTGCGCGGTGTATGCCTGAGGCAGGACTCGCGTGGCGAAGATCTGCCCTCCAGGTTGTGTCGAGGCCGACGTCATGCTGTCGCCAGCCTCATTGTTGCGACGCCTTTCTCGACGTCGCTCGAGGTACACCCGGGCATCCTGGCCCAAGTGGCACCGTTCCAGCTCCCTTCTCAGGTCCGTCGACGGGAGCCTGGAGGAGCTGGAATCCGCCGTTTGCCCGTCAACCGTGGGCGTGCGCGTCAGCGACACAGCCGGTTGACCGGGGCGTCGCCCTCGCCGAAACCGAGGGTTCGCGGTGGCGACGACGAGGCGGTCCACCTCGCGGACCCATTGTTGGGTCGCAGAATGGGGCGCATCCCCAGCAGGGGGGTTGCGCAGCAGTGCTCTTGCTGCAGCTAGCGCACCCCCATGGTGTACGCTCAGCGCTGCAAAAGATCTCACACTGGTCGGAGCCTCCATCGCCGGAGTCGGCGTTGCCGGAGTCGGCTGCTGGCTACCAGCTTGTGCCGACACACTCCGTCCTGAGTGCGTCGACATGTACTCCCCACTGGTCATGGTTCGCCGTGAACGCGGAGGGGGAGAGTTTGCCGCTGAGAGAAGCTTGGTCATCTTCGTCGGCGGAAACTCGTCGCGCAAGGGGAAAAGCCCCCTTCCTGGCGCGCCAAATGTCGAAGTGTTCGGTCGACACTTCCCCCGGGCCTGCACTGGGCAGCCCGCGGAGGTTCTTTTTTCGGTGGGGCTAGACCCTTGCGGAGAGCTTGCGCGGATGGACGAGTTAGTAAGAGCTTGACACTGTGAGTTTTACGTGGTTCAGGCCGCCGGAGCGTAATACCCTACGTCCACGGCGAGCTATGGAGCTCGCTGTGTTGCTTGCTGCTCAGGGCCGGAGTCCTGAGCTTGGGGTGAGTTACAGCTTGGGTGTGAATGGCTAGCATATGAGTTGCGGAGGTGCGAACCCTTGCTATCGTCACCTACCCGAGTCTTTTATAGTCCAAGACTCGGGTGGCTTACAAGGGGGCCCGGGACCCGACAGGTGGTCCCGGGGAGATTGTCTATCATCTACCGTATCTGCAGTAATGCCGGTAATTGTCTCTGGCAGAGGCTTCTGAGTCTCCGTCTTGCAGCCCTGCCCATGCCGCATGCTAGTCGTAGTGGTTGATGATGGTGCGGGCGGCATGGGATGTCTTGTCGCTGTGTTTATTGGCTGGCAGGTTCTGACACCGCGCGCCAGTCTGTGATGCGACTGGGCGCAACGGCACCTGACAGAGGCGTGCTCCGCGTCTCCGCGTCTTGGGAAGACGCGGGCCTTGAATACCTTGTACGGGCAAGGTATGGGGCGTCTTTATGCCCGCTGCCTATCGCTCGGGGGCAGGCAGCACCGTTCTGCTGGCCACGTGGCGGGCCCAGAGCCCTCCTCAGAGGAGAGGAGGGCTCCGGCCCTGCGGGACACGTGGAGCCTTCAGACCTCTCCCCGCGGAGGAGGAGGTTCGGCTTCTGTTGTCCACGTGGCGGGTCCGGACCTCCTCTCTGAGGAGAGGGAGGTCCGGCCCCGCCGGACACGTGGCACCTTCGGACCTCTCTCCCGCGGAGGGGGAGGTCCGGCCTCTGTATGCCATGTGGCGGGCCCGGAGCTCTCCTCTGAGGAGAGGGAGGTCCGGCCCCGCCGGACGCGTGGCGCCTTCGGAGCTCTCCCTGCGGAGAAGGGCGAGTTCCTCAGGCATTTTCCCCTATGCGCGGGGGTACCCCATATCGTAGGTACCGACAGCGGGGTTGGCAGCACGACCCTTTCCTCTTCCGGCCATCTATCATGATCAACCAAATGTCAATTTAAAGCATTACGTGTTAACTTACCAGTTTTTTGCTTGTTTAAACTTTAAGATTTTGAGAACTTATTTCATTTATATTTTCTGAGGATTTCATGTCTTATGTGAACATCAATGCACTCTTAATTCATATGGGTTCACACTCGAAAGCAAAACAACTTGAAGACGAGGTTGTGGACAAACGCCCATGGCTTCCACAACTCACGTCACACACCAAGCATTAACACACCATTAACTAAGGTAACGACTCGACTACTCGACATCCTGCTAAAATAAGGGAAGGACTCTACACTACTCGTATCACTGAGCTAGCTCCTCGGGATCTTCCTCATTATTGCGGCTGCCTTCTGACTCCGCTTTGGGTGGGGAGGCTGCTGGTGGAGAAGTGCGACGACGCCTGATCGTCTGGTGATCTGGGGAGTCAGGAGTCCATGTGTCATTCACTGTGACACACAGTTCATTCCCATCTCCTCTTTCTCTCGCCCTCAAGCAGGCTCGAAGCAACGCCTCGGTTTCCTTCAGGGTGTCACGAACATCCTGAAGCTCCTACTGACACTCCTGCAGTCGAGTGCTGAGCATAGCAGCATCCTCCAAGCACAAGTCCATGTGCTCATGGGAAGTCCCCTGCTGTACTGGCGGGTACTTATACTCCGTTGTACCACTCTCGCGCTGGAGGACATACATGTACTCAGTCCTGTCCAGGTGACGACGATAGATGTGACTCTGACAGGTGATTGCCTCCCAGGTGACATCCTTCTCCGCATCGACCTGTGTCGCTCGACAAGCTGGAGAGCGGTAGATCTTGAGCAGCTGATTTTCGTGGATAATCCTCATCTCTGAACTCCATTCTTCCCTCTTCTCACGGATGGTCCTGGTGGAGCTATAGTGTATGATTAGCTTGCCCGTATTGCCGGTGGCTTGGAGCATGCGTCGAAGACGGCGCAACAAGCCTCCTACTGCCAATCCGTTGGAGAGATACGTCACCGGACGGTTTTCCTCTCTCAGGGTAAGGGTAACTACGGGAACTCTACCTCCGGTGGACTTGCGGGCGGTCCGGATCTTGCGAACCATCTAAAACATAAAACATTTAAAATTAAGTTAGATAAGATTTTAAACAAAAATCCTATTTTGAATAAAAGATGGGGTAAGATGAATAAAGTGGCCCATTAAATAACACTTTTCAACCCACACCTTGTAAAATAGTTTTTAAGAAAATAAGGTCCTTAAGTACGTCCATTTGTACCTAGGTCCACGTTCCTACGGGCAACCTTGGCTCTGATACCACTTCTGTCACACCCGGTTTCTCCGAAGAACAACCGAGTGAATATCACATATATGCCAGGATCATTTTCTCATACATGTGATGACAAATAGTGAAGCATCATTTATTACAAGCCAGGTGTCGAATATAAATAAGTCTTACATATCATATGTCTCGATAGACGATATTAAGTTCATAACAAGTAAATATAATAGCAGCGGAATATTATTCTTGTGGGCTCCGTCAAAGGCGTTGCCCGGGGGACTCCATGAACCTAGAATCCTTCTTCGGGTCCGAAGTCTTGATCATTAAACACCACCTCATTTTCTTGACCTGAGCAGCAATATAAACCAACAAATATGCAAGGTTGAGTACCGATGGCACTCAGCACGTGTGGGAAAGTTATGTCATGCATGGCTGGAACAAGGAGAGGTTGAACTCATGGTTGAAGCACTACGTAATTATTGCCTACCACCTTAGCTTATTAAGCACCTACATTACTACCCAGGTGAAATGGTCCCAATCTCCCATCCCATCATCATAATCAAATAACCATAACATTATTTCCAATGTTAAGCTCCCCGCTTAACATCCACAACTTCCAAAGTCATCATCCTCTAATCATGAATAAGTCCAAGCCGCTCTTGACCGTGAGCATGGCTGTCATGAAAGTTTTGACTCTGCAGAGTTTGCACCACTGTACCCACATGTAGTGATTTCATCCCCCGTTGTCGTGTGGACTAAAAATACCTCCATTATGCCAGTGTCCACGAACCACATTCACACTTCCCAGGTGTGTAGCCAGGAGATCACTACAAAGCCTTTACAAAGGGATTCCCGACGAGCGTGGGCCCACTGAGGTTTCACCCCTAACAGCATACAAGAGGCTCCAACCCCGCTGCAGTGGCCCCCTCTTGAGCCTTGCGGTTCATATGGTAGTCCAGCTGACACCTACTCCCCGCACCATCCAACACACCCATACTACGCCGGGGATACACCTAATTAATTGGCCAAGCTGCCCCATCTCAGCATGTGGTTGGCACGGTAAAGCCAGGTTACATGCTCCATGAACCGGTCCTTAGGATCCAGGCAAGTACTAAACACAAACCCAAGTCTCGTGCACCCAGCACCAACCAAATCATCCAACTTGCCTTGATCCCTACCTCTACATATATCTCATTCAAGAGTAAAGTAAACAAGTTGATGATATCATATCCCACTTATCCCATTCTAAGCATGGCTAAGCATAAGTAATATGAATGAACGACAAAATAGAACAAAATCCCATCCCAAGCTACAAGGAAAACAAGGTAATGCAATTCTAGGGAAACTTCCTAGCATGGGTTTCACATTTCAATTGATAATGCAAATAATTCTATCTACACATCCTAGTATAGGAACAAAGTGGTCAAAGACACTTTCCTTCTTCCTGCTGCTCTGGGAATGGATAGTCCTGATCTTGAAAGGGGAGAACTTGCTCTGGGGCAGGTTCTACTCATACCATCACACATAACAAAAGAAAACAACAATCCATAAGACATAGTTCACACTTTCACTTCATACAAACCACACATTCACATTTATGAAAGTCATTCACATTTCTATGTGTTGTGGTTACTCTATATGTGTTGATTTTTGGTCTACATGCACTTTTAAACATATGTATATGATTTCTAACTTTTGTATTCAGATTTTCTGTTTGCACACTATATATGAATTTCCAATTTAAACAACTTCTTTAATACACTCTTTAGCTACCAAGTTTGCATGGAAGGTAACTTCCTACTTCAAATGAGTTTTCAGATCTTCTACCAATCCTAAACTGAAGTCTTTGGATTTGGAGACTTCATTTATCATTTTCTAGTCATGCACACCTATTTTCCTATACTTTCCAGATTTATTTTCTATGACTAAAAATAAATTTTAATATTAAATAGTAGGGCATATCATCTAAACAGAATAGGTTCTGATCTAAAATATTAAATAATATATTTTGGAACTTCTCCTCTGATGTGAATTAATTTAAATTTATTTTACCAATTTTCAGAATTATTTCCTAGCCTAAAAATGTGTCCCTATAACTAATTAAATGTGAACAATCAATTAAACAGATTCATTTCAGCTTAAAATCTACTTTTAACTCATTCTTAAGTTTTCCAAGTGCTAAGAGAGTTTAAATTTGAATTTACAATGTGTTTGCCTCACCTTTTTAAATTTTAAATCCTAATTACATATTCAAATTCCTAAATTTAATATTATATAAGGTTAAAAAGGCAAACTTACCCCATCAAAGGGTCTATTATATTATTTTATAAATTTCCAGGGGTCTAACTACACATAACAGAGAGGTTTTCCTAATTTTTATTAAGTCCAGGGGCTAAAACTGATTTTTAATTGAATTTACATGAATTTCTGAAGTTCCAAGGGCTAGATCAGAAGTTTCCGGGGCTAGCTCGTATTTTCTGAGAACCCTAGGGGGTAGCGCGTAAGAATCCCGGCCTTTATAACGCGGGGCTGACGTGGACCGTCCGATTTAAAACAGACGGCTGAGATTATAACGTCGAACCGGTACGCGGGGATTTAAATTCTACCGTGCGATTTAAAATAGACGGCGCACAAGCGGCCACGTCGCTCTGATCGAGAGCGGGCGGCGCTGCCCGGCGGCGCGCGGCAGCGGGAGGCGGCGATCTCGCCGGAAAACTTCGGATCTTCGTCAATTCTTCCTAAAACTGGGATTTCATGGCATAGATCGGTAGAGGGGAGGTCGGGGATCTAACCTCGGGGGTTTTCTTGAGCTCGGAGGTCCTGGAAAGCGGTCGGCGACGAGGTCCGAGGTGAATTCACGGCGAGGCTCGTCAGCGCTGTGGTTGAAGCGCAAACCACCGAGTTTTCTGCACCAGCGTGATTCCCCGGAGGCGGTGGATCAAGACCAGCGTGTTAGATCAGAAATCCCGAGCGAAGATCGAGCGAAATTGGCCGGAGAAACTCGGGTTCTCACCGGAAGGTAAAGCGGCTGATCGTGGGTGGAAATCGGGAAGATGCCGGTGTTTATATAGCCGGGGGAGTCTAACACCCCAAAATTTTGATTCAAAACCCTACATCATGTTAAGAGGGGAATTTAAAATTTTTTTGACGTGTTGCATGTTTTGCAAAAATTCAAATTCAAACTAGAATTCAAATTAAACTCAAATCAGAAAAGAAATAGAAAAAGAAAAAGAGAAAACAGAAAAAAACCGGCCAGTGGGCCGAAACCCACCAGCCGGCCCAGCCAGCGCCCCGCGCCAGCCCGCAGCCGAGCGCGCTGCTTCCTCACACTGACAGGCGGGACCCACCCGATCTTCGTCTACCTCGCGACAGCGCCGGACTCCCTCGCACCCGAGTCAAAACAGATCCGGATTTTGGCGTATCCCCGCTGAATTCTGTTCGTAGGCGACGAGGACATGATCTAAACCACCCCGCCGCCCTCCCCCGTCTATAAAAACCCCGACCTCGTTCTGTTTTTCCCCCACGATCGCCGATTTTTACTCCGGTGAGAATCGAGACTTCTCCGGCGAATTCTGGCCGATCTAAGCTCAGAAATTCCGATCTAACTCGCTGGTCTTGATCCACCGCCTCCGGGGAACCTTGCAGGTGCAGAAAACTCGGTGATTTGCGGTGTAAACGCAGCGCCGACGAGCTTCGCCTTGGTTTTGCCTCGGACCTCGTCGCCGATCACCTTCTGGGACCTCCGAGCTCAAGAAAACCCCCGAGGTGAGATCCCCGACCTCCCCTCTACCGATCTATGCCATAAAATCACAGTTCTAGGAAGAATTCCCGAAGATCCGAAAGTTTCCGGCAAGATCGCCGCTTCCCGACGCCGTGCGCCGCCGGCAGCGCCGCCCGCGCTCGATCAGAGCGACGTGGCCGCTTGTGCGCCGTTTATTTTAAATCGCACGGTAGGGTTTAAACCCCCGCGTACCGGTTCGACGTTATAATCTCAGCCGTCGGTTTAAAATCGGACGGTCCACGTCAGCCCCGCGTTATAAAGACTGGAATTCTTACGTGCTACCCCCTGGGGTTCTCGGGAAATAAGAGCTAGCCCTGGAAACTTCTGATCTAGCCCCTGGAACTCCAGAAAATCATGTAAATTCATTTAAAAATCAGTTTTAGCCCCTGGACTTAATAAAAATTAGGAAAAACCCCTCTGATAAGTGTAGCTATACCCCTGGAAATTCTGAAAATAATATTATAGACCCTGTAGTGGGGTGAGTTTACCTTTTAGCCCTGTTTAGTATTTAATTTAGGAAATTGAATATGTGGCTAGTGTTTAAAAATTAAAAAGTGAGACAAACATATTGTCAAAATTAAATTAAAGACTTTCTCAGTATTTAGGAAACTTTGGAGTGAGATAAAAACATATTTTGGGCTGAATTGAATCTGTTTAATTTATTATTCACATTTAGGGACACATTTTTAAGTAATGAATAGTCTTAGAAAATAGGGAAAATAATTGTGAAATAGTTTACATCAGAGGCAAAGGTCAAAATATGTTATTAAATTATTTAGGACCAGAACCTATTCTGTTAGATGATGTGTATTACTAATTTCATAATAAAGAACACATTTATGTATAGGAAAATAAATCTGAAAATATAGAAACTAGTAAATGATAAATGGAGTTTCTAGAATCCAAAGAATTCAGTTTAAGGTTGGTAGAAATTCTAAAGGCACATATGGAGAAGAAAAATACTTTTCATACATACTTGGTAGTGAAAAGGTGTAGTAATTGAATATAAGGAGTTTATTTAAATTGGAAACTCATATATATAGCATGTAAGTATAAATGTGAACACAAAAGTAGGAATCATATACATATGATCAAAAGTGCATGCAAGCCACAAATCAACACACATGGAGTAACCACAACACATATAATGGTGAATGACTTTCATAAATATGAATGTGTGGTTTGTATGAAGTGGAAGTGTGAACTATGTCTTATGGATTGTTGTTTTTCTTTTGCTATGAGTGATGGTATGATGTAGAACCTGCTCAAGAGCAAGTTATTCCTTTCCAAGATCAGGACTACCCATTTCAAGAGCAGCAAGAAGGAGGCAAGTGTCCTTGACCACTTTGATCCTATGCTAGGATGTGTAGCTAGAATTATTTGCATTGTCAATTGAAATATGAAACCCATGTTAGGAAGTTTCCCTAGAATTGCATTACCTTGTTTCCTTGTAGCTTGGGTTGGGATTTATTTTATCATGTCATTTATTATTATGCATATGCTTAGCCATGCTTAGAATGGGATATTTGGGATATGAGATCATCAATTTATTTTACCATACTCTTGAATGAGATATTATGAGTTATGTAGAGGTAGGGATCAAGGCAAGTTGGACGTTTTGGTTGTGTGCTGGGTGCACGAGACTCGGGTTTGTGTTTAGTACTTGCCTAGATCCTAAGGACCGGTTCATGGAGCATGTAACCTGGCTTTACAGTGCCAACCACATGCTGAGATGGGGCAGCTTGGCCAATTAATTAGGTGTATCCCCGGCGTAGTATGGGTGTGTTGGATGGTGCGGGGAGTAGGTGTCAGCTGGACTACCATATGAACCGCAAGGCTCAAGAGGGGGCCACTGCAGCGGGGTTGGAGCCTCTTGTATGCTGTTAGGTGTGAAACCTCAGTGGGCCCATGCTCGTCAGGAATCCCTTTGTAAAGGCTTCGTAGTGATCTCCTGGCTACACACCTGGAAAGTGTGAATGTGGTTCGTAGCCACTGGCATAATGGAGGTTCTTTTAGTCCACCCGGCAATGGGGGATGAAATCACTACATGTGGGTACAGTGGTACAAACTCTGTAGAGTCAAAACTGTCATGACAGCCGTGCTCACGGTCAACAGCGGCTTGGACTTATTCATGATTAGAGAATGATGACCTTGGAGGTTGTGGATGTTAAGCGGGGAGCTTAACATTGGAAATGATGTTATGGTTATTTGATTATGATGAGGGTATGGGAGCTTGGGACCATTTCACCTGTGTAGTAATGTAGGTGCTTAATAAGCTAAGGTGATAGGTATTAATTGCATAGTGCTTTAACCATGAGTTCAACCTCCCCTTGTTCTAGCCATGCATGACATAACTTTCCCACACTTGCTGAGTACCATTGGTACTCAACCTTGCATATTTTGTTGGTTTATATTGCTGCTCAGGTCAAGATAATGAGGTGGTGTATAATGACCAAGACTTCGGACCCGAAGAAGGTTTCTAGGTTCATGGAGACCCCCGGGCAACGCCTGTAACAGAGCCCACAAGAATAATATTCCGCTGCTAGTTTATTTACTTGAGATGAACTTATTATTGTCCATCGAGACATTTGCTATGTAAGACTTATTTATATTCGACACCTGGCTTGTAATAAATGATGCTTCACTATTTGTCATCACATGTATGAGAAAATGATCCTGGCATACATGTGACATTCACTCGGTGGTTCTTCGGAAAAACCGGGTGTGACAGAGGTGGTATCAGAGCCAAGGTTGCCCGTAGGAACGTGGACCTAGGTAGAAATGGACGTATTTAAGGGCCCTATTTTCTTAAAAACTATTTTACAAGGTGTGTGTTGAAAAGTGTTATTTAATGAGTCACTTTCTTCATCTTACCCCAATTTTCATTCAAAATAGGATTTTTGTTTGAGAGTTTATCTAACCTAATTTTAAATTCTTTTTGTTTTAGATGGTTCGCATGATTCGCACCGCTCGCAAGTCCACAGGAGGGAGAGTTCCCGTAGTTGCCCTTGCCGAGAGAGAGGAGAGCCGTCCGGTGACGTACCTTTCCTACAGATTGGCAGTAGCAGGCTTATTGCGCCGTCTTCGGCGTATGCTCGAAGCCGCCGGCAACACGGGCAAGCTAATCATCCACTATAACTCCACTAGGACCATCCGTGAGAAGAGGGAAGAATGGAGTTCAGAGATGAGAATTATACACGAAAATCAGCTGCTTAAGATTCACCACTCTCCAGCTTGTCGAGCAACACAGGTCGATGCGGAGAAAGATGTCACCTGGGAGGCCATCACCTGCCAGAGCCACATCAATCGTCGCCACTTGGACAAAACTGAGTACATGTATGTCCTCCAACGTGAGAGTGGTACCACGGAATACAAGTACCCACCAGTGCAGCAAGGGACTTCCCATAAGCACATGGACTTGTGTTTGGAGGATGCTGCTATGCTCAGCACTCGACTGCAGAAGTGTCAACAAGAGCTTCAGGATGTCCGGGACACCCTGAAGGAAACGGAGGCGTTTCTGCGAGCCTGCTTAAAGGCGAGAGAAAGAGGAGATGGGAATGAACTATGTGTCACCGTGAATGATACATGGACTCCTGACTCCCCAGATCGTCGGGCGATAAGGCATCGTCATACTTCTCCACCAGCAGCCTCCCCACCCAAAGCAGAGTCAGAAGGAAGCCGAAATGATGAGGAAGATCCCGAGGAGCCAGCTCAAGAAAACGAGTAGTGTAGAGTCCCTCCCTTAGTCAGAAAGATGTCGAATAGGCGAGTCGTTAAGATAAGTTAATGGTGTGATAATGCTTGGTGTGTGACGTGAGTTGTGGAAGCCATGAGAAAATGTCCACAGCCTCGTCTTTAGATTGTTTTGTTTTGGTGTGTGAACCCACATGAAATAATATTGCATTTATTTTTGTGTGAAAAGTGAACCCTTAGAGAAGAATAACAAAGCATCAACACTTCAAAGTACAAACAAATGAAAGTAGTAAGATGATACTAAATGCTTTCAAATTAACATTGGTTGATTCTGCCAGATGGCCGGAAGAGGAAAACGACGTGCTGCCAACCCCGCCAACAACAACGATGAGGCGTGCAACCCTCATCTTTCTGGAGGCCAGGACAGGGGTGGTCGCCGTGAAGAAGTTGATCCCCTCCACCAAATGCTGGAGAATCAAAATCAGCTCATCCAGAACTTGACTCAAGTGGTGGCCAACTTGCATCAAGTTCCACCTCCACAAGCTGCACCACGCCAACCAAGGTTGAGTGAGTTTCTAGGAACTCAACCTCCAAAGTTCGCAAGTGCTGCTGAACCTCTGGAGGCAGATGATTGGCTGAAGACCATTGAAAGTAAGATGAGGATCATACAGTGCCAAGGGTATGAGAGGGTGCTGTTTGCCTCTCATCAATTGCATGGACCTGCTGCTGATTGGTGGACCGCCTACGTGGCCGCCCATCATGACCCTGAGAACATCACTTGGGAAGAGTTCAAGCGTAGCTTCCACAACCATTACATCCCAAGAGGTGAACTCAAAAACAAGAGGAAAGAGTTTTTGGGGTTGCAGCAAGGTAACATGACTGTGAGGGAATACCTCACTAAATTTACTCAACTATCTCGTTATGCCCCACGAGACATAGAGACTGATGAGCAGAAACAAGATTGTTTCGTGGAAGGACTTACCGCGGAGATGCAGTGTGCAATGTCCTCAAATGAGTATGAAAGCTTCCAAAAGATGGTGGACAGAGCATTTGTGGTAGAAAGGAAGCTAAAGGCCTTGGAAAATGAGAATAAGAGGAAGGCCGGTTGGTCACATCAAGCCTCGGGTAGCAACACCCGCCCCCGTCTGATGCAGCAACCAGCAGGGCAGACGAACCGTGCTGCGGTACCCTACTCAGCACCAAGAGGGTACAACCCGAACTACAGGCCTCCGGCAGCATCAGCACAGCTGCAACGTCAGTTTGTACAGCAGCCTCGCCCTGCATATCCACCTCGACCAGCAGTGCAAGGACCCCCAAACCAACCCCAAGACAACAAAGGCCAGGCACCTAAGGTTGGGGTGCAATGTTTTAGCTGTGGTGAAGTGGGGCACTACGCCCATAAGTGCCCAAAAAAGAAGCCCATGCAGCCTCAACAGCAGAATGTAATGAGAGGACAGGTGAACCACGTCACTATGGAGGAAGCACAAGATGCACCCGACGTGGTAGTTGGTAAGTTTCCTGCCAATTTACACCTTGCAACCCTGCTGTTTGATTCTGGTGCTACCCATTCGTTCATTGCTCAAGGGTTGTTAAGAAGCATGACCTAGCAACAACACAAATGAACCATATGCTAGCCGTAAACTCTCCAGGTGGAGAAATAAGGACAAGACAAGTGTGTCCCAAAGTGAACCTAGACATTAATGGGGTAGTATTTACTGCTAACCTCATAGTGATAGATTCACAAGGGATAGATATTATTTTGGGTATGGATTGGTTGACCAAACATAAAGGAATCATTCATTGTTTGACCAGAACGGTGGAACTAACTCACCCTAGTGGCACAAGAGTAAAGTTCATAACAATACACGAGCATAGGAGGGACATTAAATTAAATGAAGTTGAGGTGAAAGTTGAGGAAATCAGGACCATCAGGGAATATCCAGATGTTTTTCCGGAGGAGTTGCCAGGTATGCCTCCCGATCGTGAAGTGGAATTCGCAATTGAGCTAGTGCCTGGAACAACCCCGATATACAAGAGACCTTATCGGATGGACTCCAAGCAGCTGGAAGAACTCAAGGATCATTTGAGAGAATTGTCGGAGAAGGGGTATATTCGTCCTAGTTCCTCACCATGGGGAGCTCCGGTGATATTTGTGCCCAAGAAGGATGGAACCCAAAGGGTATGCGTGGATTACCGTGCTTTGAATGAGGTAACCATTAAGAACAAGTACCCATTACCCCGCATTGAAGACTTGTTTGATCAGTTGAGGGGAGCTTGTGTGTTCTCGAAAATTGATCTCAGGTCGGGATACCACCAACTCAAGATAAGGTAATCTGATATTCCCAAGACAGCTTTCGTATCTCGGTACGGGCTGTATGAATACACCGTCATGCCTTTCGGGCTAACTAATGCCCCGGCATACTTCATGTATCTCATGAACAAGGTATTCATGGAATATCTGGACAAATTTGTGGTGGTTTTCATAGATGACATTCTCGTCTTCTCCAAAGATGAAGAAGAACATGAGAAACATCTAAGGTTGGTGTTGCAGAGGCTAAGAGAACACCAACTATATGCCAAGTTGAGTAAGTGTGAATTTTGGCTGAAGAGAGTTCCCTTCTTAGGACATATAATCTCGGAGGGAGGAATCTCCGTAGATCCCGCCAAAATCGAGGATATACAGAAGTGGAAGACCCCTGAAAATGTCGGGGAAGTTCGAAGCTTCTTGGGATTGGCTGGATACTATCGACGGTTTATTGAGGGATTCTCCAAGATCTCGAGACCTCTCACCAAGCTGTTGGAGAAGGGAATCACATTCACCTGGACGCCACAGTGCGAGACAAGCTTTCAGGAGCTAAAGAAGAGATTGACAACAGCCCCAGTGTTGGTTATGCCAGATATGCAGAAGAACTTCACAGTGTACTGCGATGCCTCTGGAAACGGGTTGGGATGTGTTCTCATGCAAGAAGGGCATGTCGTGGCTTATGCATCCCAACAACTCCGGAAGCACGAGAAAAACTATCCTACACATGACCTAGAACTAGCCGCAGTGGTACACACGTTGAAAATTTGGCGGCACTATTTGATGGGGAAGAGGACCGAGATATATACGGATCATAAGAGTTTGAAGTACATTTTCACACAGCCAGACCTCAACCTCAGACAAAGGAGATGGTTAGAGCTAATCAATGACTTTGATGTGGGCATCAACTATCATCCCGGGAAAGCAAACGTAGTGGCCGATGCTCTAAGTCGGAAAGTGCAGGTCAATAAGTTGAGCTTTAAGGACATGCCTGCAGAATTGAAGGACGAGGTTATAAGGCTCAATCTATGCCTTGTGAATAGTTGTGAAGCCATCGCCGTGGAAGTGGACTCCACACTAGAGCGAGACATACGCGAGGGTCAAAAGAATGACGAGAAGATACAAGAGATCAGACAACTCATCAAGGAAAATAAAGCCCCTGGTTTCAGAGAGGATGAACAAGGTACGGTGTGGCACGGGAAAATGATCTGTGTGCTTGAAGTAAAGGAGATCCGTGAATTGATTTTGAAGGAGGCTCACGATTCCGAATATTCCATTCATCCTGGGAGTACGAAGATGTACTAGGACCTCAAGGGCAGGTATTGGTGGTATGGCATGAAGCGAGATGTTGTGGAGCATGTTGCCCTATGTGACACATGTCAGTTGGTGAAAGCAGAACATCAACGACCCGTGGGATTATTGCAACCACTCAAAGTACCTGAATGGAAATGGGAAGAAATCAGCATGGATTTCATCGTGGGATTGCCTAGGACCCAATTAGGATATGATTCAATATGGGTCATCATTGATAGGCTAACAAAGGTAGCTCACTTCATCCCCGTGAAGGAAAGCTACAGCGGATCGTACATGTCAAGGATCGTGTGTTACCATGGAGTGCCAAAGAAGATTGTGTCGAACCGAGGGACACAGTTCACCTCGAGGTTTTGGCAGAAGTTGCATGAAACCATGGGAACCCATCTGAACTTCAGCTCTGCCTATCATCCCCAAACTGACGGGCAGACGGAGAGAACCAATCAGATCCTTGAAGATATGTTAAGGGCATGTGCACTCAGAAACAATAGGAGTTGGAACAAGAATTTACCGTATGCAGAGTTTTCCTATAACAACAGCTATCAAGCTAGTATGAAGATGTCACCGTTTGAAGCTTTGTATGGGAGGAAGTGCAGAACTCCCCTATTTTGGAACCAAACAGGAGAAAGTAAAGTGTTTGGTCCAGAAGTACTACAAGAAGCCGAGGCGAAGGTAAGGGAAATTCGCAACAATTTGAGGATAGCACAGACACGCCAAAAGAGTTATGCTGATGTACGAAGAAGAGAGCTCGTTTTCAACGTGGGAGACTATGTTTATCTCAAGGTGTCCCCTATCAGAGGACTTCGTTGGTTCAAGGTGAAAGGGAAGTTGTCACCTCGATACATCGGACCCTTTCAAGTTCTGGAAAGGAAAGGCGAAATGGCGTATCAACTGGAATTACCAGCTCGTCTATCGGATGTGCACGATGTATTCCATGTGTCACAACTCAAGAAATGCCTGAGGACGCCTGAAGAGGTGTTACCCATGAATGAAGTGGACGTAGCTGAGGATTTGTCTTATGCCGAGCAACCATACAAGATTTTGGAGACAATGGAACGCCTTACCAGAAATAAAAGAATCCGGATGTGCAAGGTGCAGTGGAAGCATCACTTAGAAGAGGAAGCCACCTGGGAGCGGGAAGATGAGCTCAAGGCACAATTTCCGGAATTGTTTTCTTAGAAACACCAATCTCGAGGACGAGATTTCTTTTAAGGGGGGTAGAGCTGTAACACCCCAAAATTTTGATTCAAAACCCTACATCATGTTAAGAGGGGAATTAAAAAAATTTTGGACGTGTTGCATGTTTTGCAAAAATTCAAATTCAAACTGGAATTCAAATTAAACTCAAATCAGAAAAGAAATAGAAAAAGAAAAGAGAAAACGGAAAAAAACCGGCCAGTGGGCCGAAACCCACCAGCCGGCCCAGCCAGCGCCCACGCCAGCCCGCAGCCGAGCGCGCTGCTTCCTCACACTGACAGGCGGGACCCACCCGATCTTCGTCTACCTCGCGACAGCGCCGGACTCCCTCGCACCCGAGTCAAAACCGATCGGGATTTCGGCGTATCCCCGCTGAATTCTGTTCGTAGGCGACGCGGACATGATCTAAACCACCCCGCCGCCCTCCCCCGTCTATAAAAACCCCGGCCTCGTTCTGTTTTTCCCCCACGATCGCTGATTTTTACTCCGGTGAGAACCGAGACTTCTCCGGCGAATTGTGGCTGATCTAAGCTCGGAAATTCCGATCTAACTCGCTGGTCTTGATCCACCGCCTCCGGGGAACCTTGCAGGTGCAGAAAACTCGGTGATTTGCGGTGTAAACGCAGCGCCGACGAGCTTCGCCGTGGTTTTGCCTCGGACCTCGTCGCCGATCACCTTCCGGGACCTCCGAGCTCAAGAAAACCCCCGAGGTGAGATCCCCGACCTCCCCTCTACCGATCTATGCCATAAAATCACAGTTCTAGGAAGAATTCCCAAAGATCCGAAAGTTTCCGGCGAGATCGCCGCTTCCCGCCACCGTGCGCCGCCGGCAGCGCCGCCCGCGCTCGATCAGAGCGACGTGGCCGCTTGTGCGCCGTTTATTTTAAATCGCACGATAGGGTTTAAACCCCCGCGTATCGGTTCGACGTTATAATCTCAGCCGTCGGTTTAAAATCGGACGGTCCACGTCAGCCCCGCGTTATAAAGACTGGAATTCTTACGTGCTACCCCCTGGGGTTCTCGGGAAATAAGAGCTAGCCCCGGAAACTTCTGATCTAGCCCTTGGAACTCCAGAAAATCATGTAAATTCATTTAAAAATCAGTTTTAGGCCCTGGACTTAATAAAAATTAGGAAAAACCCCTCTGATAAGTGTAGCTATACCCCTGGAAATTCTGAAAATAATATTATAGACCCTGTAGTGGGGTGAGTTTACCTTTTAGCCCTGTTTAGTATTTAATTTAGGAAATTGAATATGTGGCTAGTGTTTAAAAATTAAAAAGTGAGACAAACATATTGTCAAAATTAAATTAAAGACTTTCTCAGTATTTAGGAAACTTTGGAGTGAGATAAAAACATATTTTGGGCTGAATTGAATCTGTTTAATTGATTATTCACATTTAGGGACACATTTTTAAGTAATGAATAGTCTTAGAAAATAGGGAAAATAATTGTGAAATAGTTTACATCAGAGGCAAAGGTCAAAATATGTTATTAAATTATTTAGGACCAGAACCTATTCTGTTAGATGATGTGTATTACTAATTTCATAATAAAGAACACATTTATGTATAGGAAAATAAATCTGAAAATATAGAAACTAGTAAATGATAAATGGAGTTTCTAGAATCCAAAGAATTCAGTTTAAGGTTGGTAGAAATTCTAAAGGCACATATGGAGAAGAAAAATACTTTTCATACATACTTGGTAGTGAAAAGGTGTAGTAATTGAATATAAGGAGTTTATTTAAATTGGAAACTCATATATATAGCATGTAAGTATAAATGTGAACACAAAAGTAGGAATCATATACATATGATCAAAAGTGCATGCAAGCCACAAATCAACACACATGGAGTAACCACAACACATATAATGGTGAATGACTTTCATAAATATGAATGTGTGGTTTGTATGAAGTGGAAGTGTGAACTATGTCTTATGGATTGTTGTTTTTCTTTTGCTATGAGTGATGGTATGATGTAGAACCTGCTCAAGAGCAAGTTATTCCTTTCCAAGATCAGGACTACCCATTTCAAGAGCAGCAAGAAGGAGGCAAGTGTCCTTGACCACTTTGATCCTATGCTAGGATGTGTAGCTAGAATTATTTGCATTGTCAATTGAAATATAAAACCCATGTTAGGAAGTTTCCCTAGAATTGCATTACCTTGTTTCCTTGTAGCTTGTGTTGGGATTTATTTTATCATGTCATTTATTATTATGCATATGCTTAGCCATGCTTAGAATGGGATATTTGGGATATGAGATCATCAGTTCATTTTACCATACTCTTGAATGAGATATTGTGAGTTATGTAGAGGTAGGGATCAAGGCAAGTTGGACGTTTTGGTTGTGTGCTGGGTGCACGAGACTCGGGTTTGTGTTTAGTACTTGCCTGGATCCTAAGGACCGGTTCATGGAGCATGTAACCTGGCTTTACAGTGCGAACCACATGCTGAGATGGGGCAGCTTGGCCAATTAATTAGGTGTATCCCCGGCGTAGTATGGGTGTGTTGGATGGTGCGGGGAGTAGGTGTCAGCTGGACTACCATATGAACCGCAAGGCTCAAGAGGGGGCCACTGCAGCGGGGTTGGAGCCTCTTGTATGCTGTTAGGGGTGAAACCTCAGTGGGCCCACGCTCGTCGGGAATCCCTTTGTAAAGGCTTCGTAGTGATCTCCTGGCTACACACCTGGGAAGTGTGAATGTGGTTCGTAGCCACTGGCATAATGGAGGTTCTTTTAGTCCACCCGGCAACGGGGGATGAAAACACTACATGTGGGTACAGTGGTACAAACTCTGCAGAGTCAAAACTGTCATGACAGCCGTGCTCACTGTCAAGAGCGGCTTGGACTTATTCATGATTAGAGAATGATGACCTTGGAGGTTGTGGATGTTAAGCGGGGAGCTTAACATTGGAAATGATGTTATGGTTATTTGATTATGATGAGGGTATGGGAGCTTGGGACCATTTCATCTGTGTAGTAATGTAGGTGCTTAATAAGCTAAGGTGATAGGTATTAATTGCATAGTGCTTTAACCATGAGTTCAACCTCCCCTTGTTCTAGCCATGCATGACATAACTTTTCCACACTTGCTGAGTACCATTGTACTCAACCTTGCATATTTTGTTGGTTTATATTGCTGCTCAGGTCAAGATAATGAGGTGGTGTATAATGACCAAGACTTTGGACCCGAAGAAGGTTTCTAGGTTCATGGAGACCCCCGGGCAACGCCTGTAACGGAGCCCACAAGAATAATATTCTGCTGCTAGTTTATTTACTTGAGACGAACTTATTATTATCCATCGAGACAATTGCTATGTAAGACTTATTTATATTCGACACCTGGCTTGTAATAAATGACGCTTCACTATTTGTCATCACATGTATGATAAAATGATCCTGGCATACATGTGACATTCACTCGGTGGTTCTTCGGAAAAACCGGGTGTGACAGGGAGGGCGGCGTTCGGTTGTGATTGAGTTTGCGTCGTCCAGAACCGAAATTCGGCTAGGATACGCGAGTATCCGGGGTGGTTTTGATTCGGGGGAGAGAGAGGAGTCCGGGTCGGCCGAGCGCGCGCACGAGGAAGAAGAAGATGCGGGCCCCACATGTCAGCGAGAAAGAGAACGGGGCGCGCGGCTGCGGGCTGGCGCGGGGTGAGGTGGGCCGACTGGTGGGTTTCGGCCCACTGGCCGGGGAGGTTTGTTTTTTTTTGTTTTTTTTTGTTTTGAGTTTAATTTGAATTCCAGTTTGAATTTGAATTTTTGCACCACATGCAATACGTCCAAAAAATTTTAAATTCCCCTCTTAACAGGTTTTGGGGTGTTACAGTTCTGCTTGGGCACATTGCTTGGTTGTAGAGGACCTCTCTTCGGGCACTGGCTTGCAAAGTGTCCTGTCTCCCCGCATGCAAAGCATGCCTTGTTGCCCACAACAGCAGGTACGTTGGGACGAGGGTTTTGAGCAGGAGCGCCCATGTTGGGTCGGGGCGCAGGAGGCAAAGGCACACGAGGTGTTTGCATGGCAGGACGTTGCTGTGGTGGTTGATTAGGGCGAAAAGCTGGAGGGGTCGAGCCATACTGCGGTGCAGCTGGGGGCATGTACCGGGGGCGTACGTTGCTCCCTTGTGGCTGGTACGGCATCTTTCTTTTGCCCTTTTGCTCGATCTCTCGGATCTTGCTTTCAACCACTATGGCTTTGTCAACTAGCTTCTGAAAGTTAGCATAGTCATTGTTGAGAAGCTGAACTTGGATTTCATTGTTCAACCCTCTCATGAACAAATACTACTTCCGTTGGTCCGAGTTGTGACACCCTCATTTTTTATTTCTGCATGTATTCATGTTTCATGTAGAAAAACATTTTTAAAATAAGTTGAAACAGAGAAAGAATAAAAAAGATAGCCAAAAGAGCAAATTCCAGTTCGCCGAGGAGCGTTGTAGACAATTTTCGCGGCCGCTGGCCACGTGGAGCCTTCGGAGCTCAGCCCTGCAAAAAAGGGGAGAGGTCCGCCGCTAACTGGCTACGTGGCAGGCTCGGGGCTCGTCCCCGCAAGAAGAGAGAGGACCAACCCCGTGGGACACGTGTTACCCCCGGAGCTAGCCTCTGCGGAGGAGCAAGGCCAGCCCCGCAGGACACGTGTCGTCTCCAGAGCTAGTCACTGCGGAAAAGAAAGGTCCAGCCGCGCGGGACACGTGTCGCTCTCGGAGCTCACCTACGAGGGGTCCGGCCCCGTCAGACACGTGTCGCTCTCGGAGCTCACCTTCGAGAGGTCCGGTCCTATTGGACACGTGTCACCTCCGGAGCTCACCTCCGGGAGGTCCGACACTACCGGACACGTGTCACCTCTGGAGCTCACCTCCGGGAGGTCCGTCACTCTTGGACACGTGTCGACCTCGGAGCTCGTCTCTGAGGAAAAAGGAAGTCCGGTGCTACTGAACATGTGGCATTCTTGGAGCCCAGCTCCAAAGAGAGAGGGAGGTCCAGAACTGACCCGTGGCGTTCACAGAGCTCGCCTCTGGAGAGAGGGAGGTCCCGACCCGCCAGGACACATGGCGCATGCGGAGCTCACCTCTGAGGAAGAGGGAGGTCTCGCCCGCCTGACACGCGGCACAGCCGGAGCTGGTCTTTGCGGAAAGGGGATCCCAGGTCTCCGCAGGACACGTGGAGCTTCCGGAGCTCATCACCGCGGAGGTGACAAGATTTGAAGCTGTTTTTCTTCTGTACGCGTGGGAATCCCCGGTACTGAGGAAACCGACACGATTTCTACAATGCTACCACACCAAATCAACTAAAGATAAGTAGTTAAGATTCAAAAACAATTTGAATAGGACTCTTATTCGAATTCCGATCAGATTAGGACTCTTCTCTTCCCGATTATAAATAGAACCCAAAACCTTTGGTCGCAACCACGTACTTCTTTTCCACCTACTGAGCCAACAAACTTAGAAGCCCTAGCCCCAAACTCGCCGAGCTAAACCCCTTCGCCGAGTTTGACCACCGGAGAGACCGCCGACGAGTCCAGAGACGATTGCCATCGCCGGAGGAGAGCCGACAATCTGCTTTTGCTAGAGGAAGGAACCGCAAGAACAAGGCAAGTGATCCTTGACCATATTGATCCCATGTTTTTTGGAAAACTGTTTTGTTTGCGAAAAGGTGTGTGTGCTTGAGTCAATATGATGGGAAACCCTTTGATATGAGTTTACTAGTTTTGGTTAAACCACTCTTGTTGCTGGGAAAGTTATTGAGTCGGGTATGGTTTTTGCTTTTATCCTTTGCTGAGTCCATGGGATATGGGAAGCGAGATAGATGTGTCTAGCTAACCGCACTCGTAAGAATAATGAGAAACTGATGTTGTTAATGAACATGAATCAGAGGGAGATCTAGGCAAGCCGGGTTTGTGAATGAGGTAGAATTGGATGGTGGTTTACTTGCCGTACATCTAAGGACCAGTTTATGCCAGCCATGCCAGGATAATAGTGCCACCACAAGGCCAAGTATGGGTGCGGCTTAGCTGAGTAATTAGGTAAGTTACTAGATTGTTATGGACTGTGGAAGGCGCGGGGAATGGGAGTCGAGTGAGGACTGCCCTGCGAACTGCATGGCACAAGAGGGGGCCCGTGGGTGGGAGAATTGGAGATTCTAGCCTGCCGGTGAAACCTTAGTGAGTCCATACATCTAGTAGCCCCTTTGTAAATGCTATTTTGTGATATCTTGGCTATACACCGACGGTTGTGTACTAGTATAATGGAGGTTCTGCAGTCACCGACGGGTGACGAAATCACAAACTTATGGGGAAAGTGGTACAAACTCTTCAGAGCCTAAACTATCATGATAGCCGATTTTACGGTCACGAGCGTCTGGACAACTCACATGATTAGTTGGGATGGTTTTTGGGATGGTTTTGGTTATGGTTTTGGTCTTTGGCTTGGTTTTTGGGACTGTTGAGTCCGGGTAATGAGATTGGTTGCATGACTGTTGGGTCATGACAACGAGATTTGGTCTCGATATGAGACAGAATGGTAGTGAATACGAGATGGTATTCATGAGATGGTAGTGAATACGAGATGGTTTTCATGAGCAAAGTTGAGAAAGATTAATGTCTGGTTGAGACATGGAAAGGGACGAATCATAATAGAGGTATGTTAATATTTAAATACATGTTGGGATTACATTCACTTAAAGCTAAGTTGCTGTTTTTATCGTGTTTGTGAAATAAACTTTGCTTTCTGCAATGAGCCTTTTTATACCTTCCTTGTTGTAAGCTACATATCATATTTTCTCGCACTTGCTGAGTACATCATGTACTCAAACTTGCATTATCATACATCATCAGCAAAAAGAGAGGAGTACTATGAAGACCATGTGGAGTACTAGGAGTGTGATTCCATGTCAACTTGCCTGTGGGGATGGAGTAGAGATGGAGCCGCTGTTGCTGCTTAGTTGCTTACGCATTAGTTTAGAAGACTTCCGCTGCTAGAATAAAGACTTCCGCTGCTAAGATAAGACTTCCGCCGCTGACATGAGTCCAAGACTCATGAAACATTGTAATAAACCCTGTTATTCATGGTTATATATATTCTGAATTCAGTTTGTGAAGTATATGTGTATGTGTGACGAACATCCTGGGTACACATACGCATCAGTTCTCGGTTTTGTGTTTTACAGAAACGAGGGCGTCACAGATTGGTATCAGAGCCACGTTTGACGGTAGATCACACACCTAGATAGCACAAGTTGGTATAGCTACCACAGTTGACAGTAGATCACAAGCCTAGATTGATCACAGATTGGTAGCTACCACATTGACTGTAGGACACACCCTAGACACAGATTGGTATCAGAGCCACGGTTGACGGTGGGACACACGCCTAGATAGAAAACACAGATTGGTATCAACCTACCACGGGTTGATCGTAGGTCACAGACCTAGATAAGATCACAGATTGGTACAATTCACAGATTGGTATCAAGCTGCCACGATTGACCGTAGCACGCACCTCTAGTCACAGATTGGTATTAGAAGCCACGCTGACCATAGGATGCAAGCTTAGGTAAAATGCATAGATTGGCATTGGAACCACCTTGACTATAGGACTCCCATCGAATAAGCCTTGAATAGGAGTTGTGTGCTGAACTTTGTGATGATTGTTTGTGATTGTGTGCTTAGTGTGAGTTGTGGGACGTTTCAAGCGTTGTCCATATCAACAAATAGTAGAGAGATGTGAAATGGTTCGGCACTTGTTTACATCCTCATATAGGACGATATAAAGTCCATCCACCTTGATGCATATAGTTAGAGGGATCACTCTAAACTTCTATTCCATTCTATCTCACAAATAGTGAGAGGAAACGCCGGCCGGCAAGGAAGGAACGTCCGTGGAAACCAAGAGGATGGCCACGATGAAGTTCCTGTTAACCCCGGAGCTGGTGAAAACAACATGGAACGGTTGATGGCCATGCAGAATCAGCTTATGCAAACCATGATCCAAACTTTGGGTCAGCTGCAGGCCAACAACAAAACCCCGTTCTGGCACCACCGCCACCACCACCGGCTCACAACAGACTAGGAGAGTTCATGAGGACTTGACCACCCACTTTTGCTCAAGCTAATGACCCCATGGAGGCCGATGACTGGTTGAAGTCCATGGAGAAGAAACCTGCCATAGTTCAGTGCGATGACCGAGAGAAAGTTCTCTTTGTATCGCACTAACTTATGGGAGCTGCCGCTGACTTGTAGGATGCCCTTTGTAACGCTCATGTCGACCCGGAGACGATCACTTGGACTGAGTTCAAGGAGAGTTTCCGATCTCATTACATCCCTGCTGGTGTAATGATGCTTAAGAGGCAAGAGTTTGAGGGTCTCCGCCAAGGATGGAAGAGCGTGAATGAGTACTTAAGAAGTTCACGCAGCTGTCAAGGTATGCCCTTGAAGATGTCAACTCAGACCAATGAAGCAGTACCTGTTCATGAGAGGGTTGAACAATGATATCCAGGTTCAGCTCCTCAACAATGACTACGCGAGCTTCCAGAAGCTGGTTGACAAGGCTATAGTGGTTGAAAGCAAGATCCGAGAGATCGAGCGAGAGGGCAAGAGAAAGATGCCATACTAGCCACAAGGGAGCAATGTACGTCCCCGGTACATGCCCCCAGCTGCACCACAGTATGGATCGACTACTCCTGCTTTTCGCCCTAACCAACCACCACAGCAACATCCTGCTATTCAAGCACCTCGTGTGCCTTTGCCTCCTGCGCCTCATCCAAACATGGGCGCTCCTGTTCAAAACCCCCGCCCCAAGGTACCTGCTGTCGTGGGCAACAAGGCATGCTTTGCATGTGGAGAAACAGGACATTTCGCGAGCCAGTGCCTGAGGAGAGGTCCTGGACAGCAAGGCAACGTGTCCAAGCAGAACCCACGGCCGAACGGAGGAGCCAATCAAGGGAACCATGGACAGCAGACCTACGCTCGCAGCAACGTGAACCATGTCTCTGCTGAGGAAGCGCAACAGGCTGAGGACTTCATGATTGGTATGTTCCTTGCCAACTCCAACCCAGCCACCATTCTATTTGATTCCGGAGCATCACATTCCTTCATATCATACAACTATGTTGCCAAGTATAATCTACCCATATCACACTTGAAATATACTATGTTGGTTAATTCTCCCATAGAGAGATGAGGACTAATATAGTATGTCCGAAAGTAAACCTTAAAATAATGGGGTAGACTTCCTTGCCAACCTCATTGTCTTGGATTCCCAAGGGCTTGACATAATACTCAGAATGGATTGGCTAAGTAAACACAACAGAGTAATCCAATGTGCTGAGAGCAGCGTGCAGTTGACAAACGAGCACAGAACCCGTATCGAGTTCAAGTCAATCCAACCGGCAACCGAGAAGGCAACGTTGAACCATGTCGAAGGATCAACATTGGAAGACATTTCGGTGGTTCAAGAATTCTCGGATGTGTTCCCTAAAGAACTTCCAGGTATGCCACCTGATCGGGACATCGAGTTTTCCGTTGACCTAGTACCCGGGACTGCACCTATAGCAAAGAGACCATATAGGATGCCCGTCAACGAACTAGTGGAGCTCAAGAAACAAATCCAGGAGCAGCAAGAGAATGGTTTTACACGTCCAAGTTCGTCACCATGGGGAGCCCTCGTGCTCTTCATAGACAAGAAGGATGAAACCCAAAGGATGTGCGTGGACTATAGGTCTCTCAATGAGGTGCCGATCAAGAACAAGTACCCTCTGCCCCATATAGAGGACCTGTTCGACCAAATGAAGGGAGCCCGAGTGTTCTCCAAGATTGATCTTTGGTCAGTATACTTCCAACTGAAGATTAAGCCCTCCGACATACCCAAGACTGCCTTTCGGACATGGTATGGTTCGTATGAATATACCGTGATGTCTTTTGGGTTAACAAACGCACCTGCATACTTCATGTACCTCATGAACAAGGTCTTCATGGAGTACTTGGATAAGTTTGTCTTGGTTTTCATCAACGACATCATGGTGTATTCGAAAAGCGAGGAGGAACATGAAGAGCATTTGAGATTGACATTGCAAAAGCTGCGAGAGCATCAATTGTATGCCAAACTCAGCAAATGTCAATTTTGGCTAAAGGAGATATCGTTCCTAGGCCACATTATCTCCGAGGAAGGAGTATCGGTTGATCCTGAAAAAGTGGGAGATGTTCTGAAGTGGAACCAACCGCAAAACGTGAGGGATATTCAGAGTTTTCTTGGGATGGCCGGATACTACCGCCGGTTCATCAAGGACTTCTCTAAGATAGCAAAGCCTATGACGGAGTTGCTAATGAAGGGAAAAGTCTTCCAATGGACACCAGTGTGCCAAGAAAGCTTTGAGGAGCTCAAGAAAAGGCTAACCACAGCACCGGTTTTGGTATTGCCGGACATGAGCAAGAGCTTTGACATATATTGTGATGCATCCAGACAAGGGCTTGGATGTGTGCTCATACAAGAAGGACAAGTGGTAGCCTATGCCTCACGACAATTAAAGAAACACGAGCTCAATTACCCCACACATGACTTGGAACTTGCAGCCGTGGTGCATGCATTGAAGATTTGGAGACATTATATCCTTGGTCATCGATGTGAGATCTATATGGATCATAAAAGCCTCAATTAGATATTCACTCAAACGGATTTGAATTTGAGGCAACGTCGATGGTTGGAACTCATCAATGATTTTGATGTTGGAATCAACTATCACCCCGGAAAGGCCAATGTAGTAGCTGATGCATTGAGCAGGAAGGGGGCATGTCACCAACTCACGGTTCGGGAGCTACCGCCCGAGCTGTGCAAGGAGTTCGAACGGTTACATCTCGGATTTTTGAACGAGATGGAAGTGATGGAACTCCACTCTTCACTCGGACAAGAGATAAGGGATGGCCAAGCTACGGATGAGGAGATCAAGGAGATAAAGGAAAGGATCCGACAAGGAATAGAGAAGGACTTCAAGGAAGACGAGAAGGGTACGCTTTGGCTTGGAAAAAGAATTTGTGTGCCTAACGTGAAGCATATCCGCGACACGATATTAAAGGAGGCACATGACTCACTTTATTCCATAAATCCAGGAAGTACCAAGACGTACAAGGATGTGAAGACTTGTTATTAGTGGGATGGTATGAAGAGGGACATAGCCGAGTATGTTGCTCTATGCGACACATGCCAACGGGTGAAGGCCGAACATCAAAGACCCGCTGGACTGTTGCAACCCTTGAAGGTACCCGAGTGGAAGTGGGAAGACATCAGTATGGATTTCATCGTCGGATTGCCATGTACTCGGTCGGGTTACGACTCCATCTGGGTTATCATGGACTGATTGACGAAAATAACTCATTTTCTTCCTGTTAAAACCACGTACCGTGTGGCAGATCTAGCCGAGCTGTACATGAAGCAAATCATGTGTCGCCATGGAGTCCCGAAGAGGATAGTCTCAGATCGGGGTTCTTAGTTTACCTCTAGATTTTGAAGGAAGCTGCAAAAAGCTATGGGTACACGACTGGATTTTAGCTCCGCCTACCACCCACAAACCGATGGGCAAACCGAAAGGACAAACTAAATTTTGGAGGACATGTTGAGAGCTTGCGCCTTGAAACATGGGCGTAGTTGGGATAGGAGTTTATCGCATGTTGAATTCTGCTATAACAACAGCTATCAAGCTAGCTTGAAGATGTCGCCTTTCGAAGCGTTATATGGTAGACGGTGTAGAACACCGTTGTTTTGGAACAAAACCGGAGAGAACCAAGTGTTTGGACCCGAAGTGCTTCAAGAAGCTGAGAAGCAAGTCCAAACAATACGGGAGAACTTGAAGGCTGCTCAGTCACGACAGAAAGGCTATGCGGACAATAGGCAAAGGAAGTGGACTTTTGAAGTAGGAGGCTTCGTATACCTTAAGGTATCGCCTATCCGTGGCCAACGACGTTTCAACGTCAAAGGCAAGCTAGCACCTCGCTATATCGGGCCATTTAAAATTTTGGACAAGCGAGGAGAAGTAGCCTATCAACTAGAGCTCCCAACGCACCTCTCCGACGTACATGACGTGTTTCATGTATCCCAGCTCAAGAAGTGCTTGAGAGTATGCAAAGAGCAAGTACCGATGTAAGAGCTTGAACTTCAAGAGGATCTGACCTATGCAGAGCACCCTGTCCAAATTTTGGACGTAAAGGAAAGGGTCACGAGGAACAAAGTGATCCGTTGGTGCAAGGAACAATGGAGCCATCACACGGAGGCAGAAGCTACATGGGAGCGTGAGGAAGATATCAAGACAGAGTTCCCTCATCTATTCTCTACTAATGAATCTCGAGGGCGAGATTCAATTTAAGGGGGTAGATTTGTGACATCCTCATTTTCGATTTCTGCATGTATTCATGTTTCATGTAGAAAAATATTTTTAAAATAAGTTCAAACAGAGAAAGAAAAAAAAGATAGCCAAAAAGAGCCAATTCCAGTTCGCCGTGGAGCGCTATAGACAATTTCCGCGGCCGCTGGCGACGTGGCGCCTTCGGAGCTCATCCCCGCAAAAATGGGAGAGGTCCGCTGCTAACTAGCTACGTGGCAGGCTCGGGGCTCGTCCCCGCAAGAAGGGAGAAGACCGACCCCGTGGGACACATGTTTCCCCCGGAGCTAGCCTCTGCGGAGGAGCGAGGCCAGCCTCGCAGGACATGTGTCGTCTTTGGAGCTAGTCACCGCGGAAAAGAAAGGTCCAGCCGCGCGGGACACGTGTCGCTCTCGGAGCTCACCTCCGAGAGGTCCGGCCCCGTCAGACACATGTCGCTCTCGGAGCTCACCTTCGAGAGGTCCGGTCCTATTGGACACGTGTCACCTCCGGGAGGTCCGACACTACCGGACACGTGTCACCTCCGGAGCTCACCTCCGGGAGGTCCGTCACTGTTGGACACGTGTCGACCTCAGAGCTCGTCTCTGAGGAAAAAGGAAGTCTGGCGCTACTGAACACGTGGCATTCTCGGAGCCCACCTCCGAAGAGAGAGGGAGGTCCGGAACTGACACGTGGCGTTCGCGAAGCTCGCCTCTGGAGAGAGGGAGGTCCCGACCCGCCAGGACACGTGGCGCACGCAGAGCTCACCTCTAAGGAAGAGGGAGGTCTCGCCTGCCTGACACGTGGCATAACCGGAGCTGGTCTCTGTGGAAAGGGGAGCCCAGGTCTCCGCAGGACACGTGGAGCTTCCGGAGCTCGTCACCGCGGAGGTGACGAGATTTGAAGCGGTTTTTCTTCTGTACGCGTGGGAATCCCTGGTACTGAGGAAACTGACACGATTTCTACAATGCTACCACACCAAATCAACTAAAGATAAGTAGTTAAGATTCAGAAACAATTTGAATAGGACTCTTATTCGAATTCCGATCAGATTAGGACTCTTCTCTTCCCGATTATAAATAGAACCCAGAATCTTTGGCCGCAACCACGTACTTCTTTTCCACCTCCTGAGCCGACAAACTTAGAAGCCCTAGCCCCAAACTCACCGAGCTAAACCCCTTCGTCGAGTTTGACCACCGTAGAGACCGCCGACGAGTCTAGAGACGATTGCCATCGCCGGAGGAGAGCCGACAATCTGCTTTTGCTAGAGGAAGGAACCGCAAGAACAAGGCAAGTGCTCCTTGACTATATTGATCCCATGTTTTTTTGGAAAACTGTTTTGTTTGAGAAAGGTGTGTGTGCTTGAGTCAATATGATGGGAAACCCTTTGATAGGAGTTTACTAGTTTTGTTTAAACCACCCTTGTCCCCGGGAAAGTTATTGAGTCGGGTATGGTTTTTTGCTTTTATGCTTCGCTGAGTCCATGGGATATGGGAAGCGAGATAGATGTGTTTAGCTAACTGCACTCGTAAGAATAATGAGAAACTGATGTTGTTAATGAAAATGAATCGGAGGGAGATCTAGGCAAGCGGGGTTTGTCAATGAGGTAGAATTGGATGGTGGTTTACTTGTCGTAGATCTAAGAACCGGTTCATGCCAGCCATGCCAGGATAACAGTGCCACCACAAGGCCAAGTATGGGTGTGGCTTAGCTGAGTAATTAGATAAGTTACTAGATTGTTATGGACCGTGGAAGGCAAGGGGAATGGGAGTCGAGTGAGGACTGCCCTAGGAACTGCATGGCACAAGAGGGGGCCTGTGGGTGGGAGAATTAGAGATTCTAGCCTGCCGGTGAAACCTTAGTGAGTCCATACATCTAATAGCCCCTTTGTAAAGGCTATTTTGTGATCTCTTGGCCATGCACCGACGGTTGTGTATTGGTATAATGGAGGTTCTGCAATCGCCGACGGGTGACAAAATCACAAACTTGTGGGTAAAGTGGTACAAACTCTGCAGAGTCTAAAACTATCATGATAGCCGAGCTTACGGTCACGAGCGCCTGGACAACTCACATAATTAGTTGGGATGGTTTTTTGGATGGTTTTGGTTATGGTTTTGGTCTTTGGCTTGGTTTTCGGGACTGTTGAGTCCGGGTAATGAGATTGGTTGCATGACTGTTGGGTCATGGCAACGAGATTTGATCTCGGTATGAGACAGAATGGTAGTGAATACGAGATGGTATTCATGAGATGGTAGTGAATACGAGATGGTATTCATGAGCAAAGTTGAGAAAGATTAGTGTCTGGTTGAGACATGCAAAGGGATGAATCATAATGGAGGTATGTTAATGTTTAAATACATGTTGGGATTACATTTCACTTAAAGCTAAGTTGCTGTTTTTATCGTGTTTGTGAAATAAACTTTGCTTTCTCCAATGAGCATTGTTATACCTTCCTTGTTGTAAGCTACATATAATATTCTCCCGCATTTGTTGAGTACATCATGTACTCAAACTTGCATTATCATACATCATCAGCAACAGGAAAGGAGTACTATAAAGACCACGTGGAGTACTAGGAGTGTGATTCCCCGTCAACTTGCCTGTGGGGATGGAGTAGAGATGGAGCCGCTGCTGCTGCTTAGTTGCTTCCACATTAGTTTAGAAGACTTCCGCTGCTAGAATAAAGACTTCCGCTGCTACGATTAGACTTCCGCTGCTAAGATAAGACTTCCACTGCTGACATGAGTCTAAGACTCATGAAATATTGTAATAAACACTGTTATTCATGGTTATATATATTTTGAATTCAGTTTGTGAAGTATATGTGTATGTGTGACGAACATCCTAGGCACACATACGCATCAGTTCTCGGTTCTATGTTTTACAGAAACGAGGGTGTCACACGAGTTGACATCTTCAGGGGCATACCTTGACAACTGCGTGAACTTGTTGAGGTACTCATTCACGCTCTTCTGTCCTTGGCGGAGACCTTCAAATTCTTGCCTTTTGAGCATCATGACTCCCATAGGGACGTAATGAGAGCGGAAACTCTCCTTGAACTCGGTCCAAGTAATAGTCTTCGGGTTGTCATGAGCATTACAAAGGGCATCACACCAGTCAGCGGCTGCTCCCATGAGTTGGTGCGACGCGAAGAGAACCTGATCTCGGTCATTGCACTGAACTATGGCAAGCTTCTTTTCCATGGACTTCAACCAATCGTCGGCCTCCATGGAATCATTAGCTTGAGCAAAAGTGGTCGGTCGAGTCCTCATGAACTCTCCCAGTCGGTTGTGAGCCGACGGTGGTGGCGGTGGTGCCGAAACAGGGTTGTTGTTGTTGGCTTGCAGCTGACCCAAAGTTTGGATCATGGTTTGCATAAGCTGGTTCTGCATCATCAACCGTTCCAGGTTGTTTGCACCAGCTTTGGGGTTGTCATTCTCAGGAACCTCAACGTGGTCATCCTCTTGGTTGCCACGGACGTTCCTCTCTTGACGGCCGGCGTTTCCTCTCACCATCTGTGAGAGAGAGTTGGGTAGAATAGAGGTTAGATGGATCCCCCTAACTATATGCATCAAGGTGGATGGGCTACATATATTAGCCTAAATGAGGATGTGAACAAGTGCCGAAGCATCTCACATCTCTCTACTATGTGCGGATATGGACAACGCTTGAGACGTCCCACAACTCACACTAAGCACACAAATACAAGCAATCATCACAAAAGTTTCACACAACTCCTATTCAAGGCTTACTCAATGGGGGTCCTATGTGGTTTTGGGGTGATACCAATCTGTGACTTCTGTGACTACCAATATGTGACTTGTCTTATGGTCAATGGGGTTCTAATGTGTAACACCCCAAATTTTTAGTCAAGACTTAAATTTTGATTTAGAACCATAAACCATGTTCAGAGGGGAATTTAGAAATTTTTGGACGTATTGCATGTTTTGCAAAAATTCAAATTCAAACTGGAATTCAAATTATACTCAAAACAGAAATGAAATGAAAAAGAAAAAGGAAAGCCAGAAAAAAACTGGCCAGTGGGCCGAAACCCCAGCCGGCCCAGCTAACCCCCGCGCAGCCCGCCCCCGCGCGCGCCGCTCTGCCCCTCGCTGACATGTGGGACCCGCCTGTCATTCCTAACCCCGCGACCCCGGACTCTCTCCCGCGCGCTCGATCGCAACCGATCGGGAAATCGTGTTTTGCGGCCGAATTCTGGAACTAGCGGACTCCAACTCGATCACAACAGAACCACCGCCCTCCCCCGGCTATAAAACCCACCGATCCGATCAGTTTTTCGCACGCGATCGCCGATTTTCACTCCGGTGAGCACCGAGACTTCGCCGGTGAATTTTGGCCGATCTAAGCTCGGAAACTCTGATCTAACTCGCTAGTTTTGATCCACCGCCTCCGGGGAACTTTGCAGGTGCAGAAAACCCGAAGACTTACGGTGCAAATCCAGCTCCGACGAGCTTCGCCGTGGTTTTGCCTCGGACCTCGCCGCCGAGCACTTTCCAGGACCCCCGAGCTCGAGAAAACCCCCGAGGTGAGATCCCTGACCTCCCCTCTACCGATCTAGGCCATAAGATCACAGTTCTAGGTAGAATTCTCGAGGATCCGAAAAATTCCGGCGAGATCGCCGCTTCCCGCCGCCGTGCGCCGCCGGCAGCGCCGCCCGCGCTCGATCAGAGCGACGTGGCCGCTTGTGCGCCGTTTATTTTAAATCGCACGGTAGACTTTAAAACCCCGCGTACCGGTTCGATGTTATAATCTCAGCCGTCGGTTTAAAATCAGACGGTCCACGTCAGTCCCGCGTTATAAAGACTGGAATTCTTACGTGCTACCCCCTGGGGTTCTCTGGAATTGAGAGCTAGCCCCGGAAACTTCAGATCTAGCCCCTGGAACTCCAGAAAATCATGTAAATTCATTTAAAAATCAGTTTTAGCCCCTAGACTTAATAGAAATTAAGAAAAACACCTCTGAAGAGTGTAGCTAGACCCCTGGAGATTATGAAAATAATATTATATACCCTGTAATGGGGTGAATTCATTATTTTAGCCCTGTTTAGTATTTAATTTAGAAAATTGAAAATGTAACTAGTGTTTAAATATTAAAAAGGGGGACAAACCTAATTGTCAAAATTAGTAAAAACTTTCTCAGTACTTAGAAAACTTTGGAGTAAGATAAAAATATATTTTTGGGGCTGAAATAAATCTGTTTCATAAATTATTCACATTTAATAGTATAGGGGCACATTCTTAAGTAAAGAATAGTTAAAGAAAAATAGGAAAAATAATTATGAAATAGTATACATCAGAAGCCAAGGTCAAAATATGATCTTAAATTATTTAGGACCAGAACCTAATCTGTTTAGGTAGTGTGTATTACTAATTTAATAATAAAATGCACAATTATGCATAAGAATATAAATCTGAAAATATAGAAACTAGTAAATAATAAATGGAGTTTCTAAAGTACAAAGAATTCAGTTTAGGGTTGATAGAAATTATGAAGGCACCTATGGAGAAGAAAAATACTCTTCATACATATTTGGTAGTTTAATATATAAGGAATTTATTTAAAACTGAAACACACATATATACATATATATGTATATATATATATATATATTATGTGAGTATAAATATGAACACCAAAGTAGGAATCATACACATGTAAATAGAAGTGTGTGCAAGCCCCAAACCAACACACATAGAGTATCCACAACACATAAAATGGTAAAGAAAATTTCATAAATGTGAATGTGTTGTTTGTATGAAGTAGAAGTGTGAACTATGTCTTATGATTGTTGTTTTCCTTTTGCTATGTGTGATGGTATGGAGTAGAACCTGTTCAAGAGCAAGCTATCAGTTTTCAAGATCAGGACTACTCATTTCAAGAGCAGCAAGAAGGAGGCAAGTGTCCTTGACCACTTTGATCCTATGCTAGGATGTGTAGATAGAATTATTTGCATTGTCAAATGAAATATGAAACCCATGCTAGGAAAGTTTCCCTAGAATTTCATTACCCTGTTTCCTTGTAGCTTGGGTTGGGATTTATTTTACCATGTCATATATTTACATGCATTTGCTTAGCCATGCTTAGAATGGGATATTTGGGACATGAGATCATCAGTTTATATTACCATACTCTTGAATGAGACATTGTGAATTATGTAGAGGTAGGGATCAAGGCAAGTTGGATGTTTTGGTTGTGTGCTGGGTGCACGAGACTTGGGTTTGTGTTTAGTACTTGCCTGGATCCTAAGGACCGGTTCATGGAGCATGTAACCCGGCTTTACAGTGCCAACCACATGCTGAGATGGGGCAGCTTAGCCAATTAATTAGGTGTATCCCCGGCGTAGTATGGGTGTGTTGGATGGTGCGGGGAGTAGGTGTCAGCTGGACTACCATATGAACCGCAAGGCTCAAGAGGGGGCCATTGCAGCGGGGTTGGAGCCTCTTGTATGCTGTTAGGGGTGAAACCTCAGTGGGCCCACGCTCGTCGGGAATCCCTTTGTAAAGGCTTTGTAGTGATCTCTTGGCCGCACACCTGGGAAGTGTGAATGTGGAACGTAGCCACTGGCATAATGGAGGTTCTTTTAGTCCACCCGGCAACGGGGGATGAAATCACTACTTGTGGGTACAGTGGTACAAACTCTGCAGAGTCAAAACTGTCTTGACAGCCGTGCTCACGGTTAAGAGCGGCCTGGACTTATTCATGATTAGAGGATTGACGGTTTTGGAGGTTAAGCGGGAAGCTTAACATTGGAAATGATGTTATGATTATTTGGTTATGATGATTGGGATGGGAGATTGGGACCATTTCACCTGTGTAGTAATGTAGATGCTTAATAAGCTAAGGTGATAGGTATTAATTGCGTAGTGCTTTAACCATGAGTTCAACCTCTCCTTGTTCTAGCCATGCATGATATAATTTTCCCACACTTGCTGAGTACCATTGGTACTCAACCTTGCATATTTGTTGGTTTATATTGCTGCTCAGGTCAAGATAATGAGGTGGTGTATAATGACCAAGACTTTGGACCCGAGGAAGGATTCTAGGTTCATGAAGACCCCCCCCCCCCCGGGCAACACCTGTGATGGAGCCCCAAAGAATAATTTTCCGCTGCTAGTTTATTTTCCTTTTGATGAACTTATTATTGTCCATCGAGACATTTACTATGTAAGACTTACTTATATTCGACACCTGGCTTGTAATAAATGATGCTTCACTATTTGTCGTCACATGTATGAGCAAATGATCCTGGCATACATGTGATATTCACTTGGTTGTTTCTTCGGAAAAACCGGGTGTGACAGAGGTGGTATCAGAGCCAAGGTTGCCCGTAGGAACGTGGACCTAGGTAGAAATGGACGTATTTAAGGGCCCTATTTTCTTAAAAACTATTTTCCAAAGGTGTGGGTGGAAAAAGTGTTATTAAAGGAGCCATTTTCTTCATCTTACCCCAACTTTCATTCAAAATAGGATTTTTGTTTGAGATTTTATCTAACCTAATTTTAAATTCTTTTGTTTTAGATGGTTCGCATGATTCGCACCGCTCGTAAGTCCACGGGAGGGAGAGTTCCCGTAGTTGCCCTTGCTGAAAGAGAGGAGAGTCGTCCAGTGACGTACCTTTCCTACGGATTGGCAGTAGGAGATTTGTTGCGCCGTCTTCGACGTATGCTCGAAGCCGCCGGCAATACGGGCAAGCTCATCATCCACTATAACTCCACCAGGACCATCCGTGAGAAGAGGGAAGAATGGAGTTCGGAGATGAGGATTATACACGAGAATCAGCTGCTTAAGATCCACCACTCTCCAGCTTGTCGAGCAACACAAGTTGACGCGGAGAGAGATGTCACTTGGGAGGCCATCACCTGCCAGAGTCACATCTATCGTCGCCACTTGGACAAAACTGAGTACATGTATGTCCTCCAACGTGAGAGTGGTACTACGGAGTACAAGTACCCACCGGTGCAGCAAGGGACTTCCCATGAGCACATGGACTTGTGCTTGGAGGATGCTGCTATGCTCAGCACTCGACTGCAGGAGTGTCAACAAGAACTTCAGGATGTCCGAGACACTCTGAAGGAGACGGAGGCATTGCTGCGAGCTTGCTTAAAGACGAGAGAAAGAGGAGATGGAAATGAACTGTGTGTCACCGTAAGTGATCCATGGACCCCTGACTCCCCGGATCGCCGAGCAATCAGGCGTCGTCGCACTTCTCCACCAGCAGCCTCCCCACCCAAAGCAGAGTCAGAAGGTAGCCGAAATGAGGAGGAAGATCCCGAGGAGCCAGCTCAAGAGGATGAGTAGTGTAGAGTCTTTCCCCTAGCTAGCAAGAGGTCGAGTAGTCGAGTCGTTACGTATTTAATGGTGTGATAATGCTTGGTGTGTGACGTGAGTTGTGGAAGCCATGAGCAAGTGTCCACAGCCTCGTCTTCAGATTGTTTTGCTTTGGTGTGTGAACCCACAGGAAATAATAGTGCATTTATTGGGTGTGAAATATAAAACCCTCGTAAGATTTTAACAAAACTTCAACACTTCAAAGTACAAACAAGTGAAAGTAGTAAGATGATACTAGATGCTTTCAAATTAACATTTGTTGATTCTGCCAGATGGCCGGAAGAGGAAAAGGACGTGCTGCCAACCCCGCCAACAACAATGATGAGGCATGCAACTCTCATCTTTCTGGAGGCCAGAACCGGGGTGGTCGCCGTGAAGAAGTTGATCCTCTCCACCAAATGCTGGAGAATCAAAATCAGCTCATCCAGAACTTGACTCAAGTAGTGGCCAACTTGCATCAAGTTCCACCTCCACATGCTGCACCACGCCAACCAAGGTTGAGTGAGTTTCTAGGAACTCAACCTCCAAAGTTTGCAAGTGCTGCTGAACCTCTGGAGGCAGATGATTGGCTGAAGACCATTGAAAGTAAGATGAGAATCATACAATGCCAAGGGTATGAGAGGGTGCTGTTTGCCTCTCATCAATTGCAGGGACCTGCTGCTGATTGGTGGACCGCCTACGTGGCCGCCCATCATGACCCTGAGAGCATCACTTGGGAAGAGTTCAAGCGTAGCTTCCGCAACCATTACATCCCAAGGGGTGAACTCAAAAACAAGAGGAAAGAGTTTTTGGGACTGCAGCAGGGAAACATGACGGTGAGGGAATACCTCACTAAATTCACTCAACTATCCCGTTATGCTCCACGAGACATAGAGACAGATGAGCAGAAACAAGATTGTTTCGTGGAAGGACTTACCGCAGAGATGCAGTGTGCAATGTCCTCCAATGAGTATGAAAGCTTTCAAAAGATGGTGGACAGAGCATTTGTGGTGGAAAGGAAGCTGAAGGCCCTGGAAAATGAGAATAAGAGGAAGGCTGGGTGGTCACATCAAGCCTCAGGGAGCAACACCCGCCCACGTATGATGCAGCAACCTACGGGGCAGACGAGCCGTGCTGCGGTACCCTATTCAGCACCAAGAGGGTACAACCCAAACTACAGGCCTCCCGCAGCACCAGCACAGCCGCAACGTCAGTTTGTACAACAGCCTCGCCCCGCATATCCACCTCGACCAGCAGTGCAAGGACCCCCAAACCAACCCCAAGACAACAAGGGCCAAGCATCTAAGATTGGGGTGCAATGTTTCAGCTGTGGTGAAGTGGGGCACTACGCCCATAAGTGTCCAAAGAAGAAGCCCACGCAGCCACAGCAGCAGAACGTAATGAGAGGACGGGTGAACCACGTCACTATGGAGGAAGCACAAGAGGCACCCGACGTGGTAGTTGGTAAGTTTCCTGCCAATTTACACCTTGCAACTCTGCTGTTTGATTCTGGTGCTACCCATTCGTTCATTGCTCAAGGGTTTGTTAAGAAGCATGACCTAGCAACCACACAAATGAACCATATGCTAGCGGTAAATTCTCCAGGTGGAGAAATAAGGACAAGACAAGTGTGTCCCAAAGTGAACCTAGACATTAATGGGGTAGTATTTACCGCTAACCTCATAGTGATAGATTCACAAGGGATAGATATTATTTTGGGTATGGATTGGTTGACCAAACATAAAGGAATCATCCATTGTTCGACCAGAACGGTGGAACTAACTCACCCTAGTGGCACAAGAGTAAAGTTCATAACGATACATGAGCCTAGGAGGGACATTAAATTAAATCAAGTGGAGGTGAAAGTTGAGGAAATCAGGACTATCAGGGAATATCCAGATGTTTTTCCGGAGGAGTTGCCAGGAATGCCTCCCGACCGTGACGTGGAATTCGCAATCGAGCTAGTACCGGGAACAGCCCCGATATACAAGAGACCTTATCGAATGGACTCCAAGCAGCTAGAAGAGCTCAAGGATCATTTGAGGGAATTGACGGAAAAGGGGTATGTTCGCCCTAGTTCCTCACCATGGGGAGCTCCGGTAATATTTGTGCCTAAGAAAGATGGAACTCAAAGGTTATGCGTGGATTACCGTGCCTTGAATGAGGTGACCATCAAGAACAAGTATCCATTACCCCGCATTGAAGACTTGTTTGATCAGTTGAGGGGAGCTTGCGTGTTCTCGAAAATTGATCTCAGGTCGGGATACCACCAACTCAAGATAAGGCAATCTGATATTCCCAAGACAGCTTTCGTATCTCGGTACGGACTGTATGAATACACTGTCATGCCTTTCGGGCTAACCAATGCCCCGGCATATTTCATGTACCTCATGAACAAGGTATTCATGGAATATCTGGACAAATTTGTGGTGGTTTTCATAGATGATATTCTCGTCTTCTCCAAAGATGAAGAAGAACATGAGAAACATCTAAGGTTGGTGTTACAAAGGCTGAGAGAACACCAACTATATGCCAAGTTGAGCAAGTGTGAGTTTTGGCTAAAGAGAGTTCCCTTTTTAGGGCATATAATCTCGGAGGGAGGAATCTCCGTAGATCCCGCCAAAATCGAAGATATCCAGAAATGGAAAACCCCTGAAAATGTCGGGGAAGTTCGAAGCTTTTTGGGATTGGCTGGATACTATCGACGGTTTATTGAGGGATTCTCCAAGATCTCGAGACCTCTCACCAAACTATTGGAAAAGGGAATCACATTCACCTGGACGCCACAGTGCGATACGAGCTTTCAGGAGCTAAAGAAGAGATTGACAACAGCCCCCGTGTTGGTTATGCCAGATATGCAGAAGAATTTCACGGTGTACTGCGATGCCTCTGGAAACGGGTTGGGATGTGTTCTCATGCAAGAGGGACATGTCGTGGCATATGCATCCCGGCAGCTTCGGAAGCACGAGAAGAACTATCCTACACATGACTTAGAACTAGCTGCAGTGGTACACGCGTTGAAAATTTGGCGGCACTATTTGATGGGGAAGAGGACAGAGATATATACGGATCATAAGAGTTTGAAGTACATATTCACACAGCCAGATCTCAACCTTAGACAAAGGAGATGGTTAGAGCTAATCAATGACTTTGATGTAGGCATCAACTATCATCCCGGGAAAGCAAACGTCGTGGCCGATGCCTTGAGTCGGAAAGTGCAGGTCAATAAGTTGAGCTTGAAGGATATGCCTGCAGAATTGAAGGACGAGGTTATAAGGCTTAATCTATGTCTAGTAAATAGTGGTGAAGCCATCGCCATGGAAGTGGACTCCACACTTGAGCGAGACATACGCGAGGGACAAAAGAATGATGAGAAGGTACAAGAGATCAGACAGCTCATCAAGGAAAATAAAGCTCCTGGTTTTAGAGAGGATGAACAAGGAACGGTGTGGCACGGGAAAAGGATCTGTGTGCCAGAAGTAAAGGAGATTCGTAAATTAATTTTGAAGGAGGCGCACGATTCCGACTATTCCATTCATCCTGGGAGTACGAAGATGTATCAGGACCTCAAAAGCAGGTATTGGTGGTATGGCATGAAGCGAGATGTCGCGGAACATGTTGCCCTATGTGACACATGTCAGTTGGTGAAAGCAGAACATCAACGACCCGCGGGATTGCTGCAACCACTCAAAGTGCCTGAATGGAAGTGGGAAGAGATCAGCATGGACTTTGTCGTGGGATTGCCTAGGACCCAGTCCGGGTATGATTCAATATGGGTTATTATTGATAGGCTAACCAAGGTAGCTCATTTCATCCCTGTGAAAGAAAGCTACAGCGGATCCAAATTGGCAGAATTGTACATGTCAAGGATTGTGTGTTACCATGGAGTGCCGAAGAAGATAGTGTCGGATCGAGGGACGCAGTTCACCTCGAGGTTTTGGCAAAAGTTGCATGAAACCATGGGAACCCATCTGAATTTCAGTTCTGCCTATCATCCCCAAACTGACGGGCAGACGGAGAGAACCAATCAGATCCTTGAAGATATGTTAAGGGCATGTGCACTCAAAAACAATAGGAGTTGGGACAAAAACTTACCGTATGCGGAGTTTTCCTATAACAACAGTTATCAAGCTAGTATGAAGATGTCACCGTTTGAAGCTTTGTATGGAAGGAAGTGCAGAACTCCCCTATTTTGGAACCAAACAGGAGAAAGTAAAGTGTTTGGTCCCGAAGTGCTACAAGAAGCCGAGGCAAAGGTGAGGGAGATTCGCAACAACTTGAGGATAGCACAGACACGCCAGAAGAGTTATGCTGATGTACGAAGAAGAGAGCTCGTTTTCAACGTGGGAGACTATGTTTATCTCAAGGTGTCCCCTATCAGAGGACTTCGTCGGTTCAAGGTGAAAGGGAAGTTGTCACCTCGATACATCGGACCCTTTCAAGTTTTGGAAAGAAAAGGCGAAGTGGCGTACCAACTAGAGTTGCCGGTTCATCTGTCGGACGTGCACGATGTGTTCCATGTGTCGCAACTCAAGAAATGTCTGAGGACGCCTGAGGAGGTGTTACCCATGAACGAAGTGGATGTAGCTGAGGATTTGTCTTATGCCGAGCAACCATACAAGATTTTGGAGACAATGGAACGCCTCACCAGAAATAAGAGAATCAGGATGTGCAAGGTGCAGTGGAAACATCACTCAGAAGAGGAAGCCACCTGGGAGCGGGAAGATGAGCTTAAGGCACAATTTCCGGAATTGTTTTCTTAGAAACACCAATCTCGAGGACGAGATTTCTTTTAAGGGGGGTAGAGCTGTAACACCCCAAATTTTTAGTCAAGACTTAAATTTTGATTTAGAACCATAAACCATGTTCAGAGGGGAATTTAGAAATTTTTGGACGTATTGCATGTTTTGCAAAAATTCAAATTCAAACTGGAATTCAAATTATACTCAAAACAGAAATGAAATGAAAAAGAAAAAGGAAAGCCAGAAAAAAACTGGCCAGTGGGCCGAAACCCCAGCCGGCCCAGCTAACCCCCGCGCAGCCCGCCCCCGCGCGCGCCGCTCTGCCCCTCGCTGACATGTGGGACCCGCCTGTCATCCCTAACCCCGCGACCCCGGACTCTCTCCCGCGCGCTCGATCGCAACCGATCGGGAAATCGTGTTTTGCGGCCGAATTCTGGAACTAACGGACTCCAACTCGATCACAACAGAACCACCGCCCTCCCCCGGCTATAAAACCCACCGATCCGATCAGTTTTTCGCACGCGATCGCCGATTTTCACTCCGGTGAGCACCGAGACTTCGCCGGTGAATTTTGGCCGATCTAAGCTCGGAAACTCTGATCTAACTCGCTAGTTTTGATCCACCGCCTCCGGGGAACTTTGCAGGTGCAGAAAACCCGAAGACTTACGGTGCAAATCCAGCTCCGACGAGCTTCGCCGTGGTTTTGCCTCGGACCTCGCCGCCGAGCACTTTCCAGGACCCCCGAGCTCGAGAAAACCCCCGAGGTGAGATCCCTGACCTCCCCTCTACCGATCTAGGCCATAAGATCACAGTTCTAGGTAGAATTCTCGAGGATCCGAAAAATTCCGGCGAGATCGCCGCTTCCCGCCGCCGTGCGCCGCCGGCAGCGCCGCCCGCGCTCGATCAGAGCGACGTGGCCGCTTGTGCGCCGTTTATTTTAAATCGCACGGTAGACTTTAAAACCCCGCGTACCGGTTCGATGTTATAATCTCAGCCGTCGGTTTAAAATCAGACGGTCCACGTCAGTCCCGCGTTATAAAGACTGGAATTTTACGTGCTACCCCCTGGGGTTCTCTGGAATTGAGAGCTAGCCCCGGAAACTTCAGATCTAGCCCCTGGAACTCCAGAAAATCATGTAAATTCATTTAAAAATCAGTTTTAGCCCCTAGACTTAATAGAAATTAAGAAAAACACCTCTGAAGAGTGTAGCTAGACCCCTGGAGATTATGAAAATAATATTATATACCCTGTAATGGGGTGAATTCATTATTTTAGCCCTGTTTAGTATTTAATTTAGAAAATTGAAAATGTAACTAGTGTTTAAATATTAAAAAGGGGGACAAACCTAATTGTCAAAATTAGTAAAAACTTTCTCAGTACTTAGAAAACTTTGGAGTAAGATAAAAATATATTTTTGGGGCTGAAATAAATCTGTTTCATAAATTATTCACATTTAATAGTATAGGGGCACATTCTTAAGTAAAGAATAGTTAAAGAAAAATAGGAAAAATAATTATGAAATAGTATACATCAGAAGCCAAGGTCAAAATATGATCTTAAATTATTTAGGACCAGAACCTAATCTGTTTAGGTAGTGTGTATTACTAATTTAATAATAAAATGCACAATTATGCATAAGAATATAAATCTGAAAATATAGAAACTAGTAAATAATAAATGGAGTTTCTAAAGTACAAAGAATTCAGTTTAGGGTTGATAGAAATTATGAAGGCACCTATGGAGAAGAAAAATACTCTTCATACATATTTGGTAGTTTAATATATAAGGAATTTATTTAAAACTGAAACACACATATATACATATATATGTATATATATATATATATATTATGTGAGTATAAATATGAACACCAAAGTAGGAATCATACACATGTAAATAGAAGTGTGTGCAAGCCCCAAACCAACACACATAGAGTATCCACAACACATAAAATGGTAAAGAAAATTTCATAAATGTGAATGTGTTGTTTGTATGAAGTAGAAGTGTGAACTATGTCTTATGATTGTTGTTTTCCTTTTGCTATGTGTGATGGTATGGAGTAGAACCTGTTCAAGAGCAAGCTATCAGTTTTCAAGATCAGGACTACTCATTTCAAGAGCAGCAAGAAGGAGGCAAGTGTCCTTGACCACTTTGATCCTATGCTAGGATGTGTAGATAGAATTATTTGCATTGTCAAATGAAATATGAAACCCATGCTAGGAAAGTTTCCCTAGAATTTCATTACCCTGTTTCCTTGTAGCTTGGGTTGGGATTTATTTTACCATGTCATATATTTACATGCATTTGCTTAGCCATGCTTAGAATGGGATATTTGGGACATGAGATCATCAGTTTATATTACCATACTCTTGAATGAGACATTGTGAATTATGTAGAGGTAGGGATCAAGGCAAGTTGGATGTTTTGGTTGTGTGCTGGGTGCACGAGACTTGGGTTTGTGTTTAGTACTTGCCTGGATCCTAAGGACCGGTTCATGGAGCATGTAACCCGGCTTTACAGTGCCAACCACATGCTGAGATGGGGCAGCTTAGCCAATTAATTAGGTGTATCCCCGGCGTAGTACGGGTGTGTTGGATGGTGCGGGGAGTAGGTGTCAGCTGGACTACCATATGAACCGCAAGGCTCAAGAGGGGGCCACTGCAGCGGGGTTGGAGCCTCTTGTATGCTGTTAGGGGTGAAACCTCAGTGGGCCCACGCTCGTCGGGAATCCCTTTGTAAAGGCTTTGTAGTGATCTCTTGGCCGCACACCTGGGAAGTGTGAATGTGGAACGTAGCCACTGGCATAATGGAGGTTCTTTTAGTCCACCCGGCAACGGGGGATGAAATCACTACTTGTGGGTACAGTGGTACAAACTCTGCAGAGTCAAAACTGTCTTGACAGCCGTGCTCACGGTTAAGAGCGGCCTGGACTTATTCATGATTAGAGGATTGACGGTTTTGGAGGTTAAGCGGGAAGATTAACATTGGAAATGATGTTATGATTATTTGGTTATGATGATTGGGATGGGAGATTGGGACCATTTCACCTGTGTAGTAATGTAGATGCTTAATAAGCTAAGGTGATAGGTATTAATTGCGTAGTGCTTTAACCATGAGTTCAACCTCTCCTTGTTCTAGCCATGCATGATATAATTTTCCCACACTTGCTGAGTACCATTGGTACTCAACCTTGCATATTTGTTGGTTTATATTGCTGCTCAGGTCAAGATAATGAGGTGGTGTATAATGACCAAGACTTTGGACCCGAGGAAGGATTCTAGGTTCATGAAGACCCCCCCCCCCCCGGGCAACACCTGTGATGGAGCCCCAAAGAATAATTTTCCGCTGCTAGTTTATTTTCCTTGTGATGAACTTATTATTGTCCATCGAGACATTTACTATGTAAGACTTACTTATATTCGACACCTGGCTTGTAATAAATGATGCTTCACTATTTGTCGTCACATGTATGAGCAAATGATCCTGGCATACATGTGATATTCACTTGGTTGTTTCTTCGGAAAAACCGGGTGTGACATAATGCCAATCTATGCATCCTACCTAGGCTTGCATCCTATGTTCAGCGTGGCTCCTAATACCAATCTGCGACTAGGCTTGCGTCCTACGGTCAACCGTGGTTGCTTGATACCAATCTGTGACCTATCTAGGCGTGTGACCTATGATCAACCGTGATAGGTTGATACCAATCTGTCATTTCTACCTAGGCGTGTGACCTACGATCAACCGTGGCTCTGATACCAATCTGTGACGCCCCTGTTCTGAGAGGAAACCTCTCTGAACCGAGACTGATGCATATGTGTGCCCAGGATATTCATCACACATACACATATAATTCACAAAATGAATTCAGAATATATATAACCACGAATGAATATATTCAAGTACTTTATTACATCAATCTTTATTGCAGCGGAAGTCTCTAATCTATTCTAGCAGCGGAAGTCTTTATTCTGGCAGCGGAAGTCTTCTAACTAGTGCGGAAGCAAACTAAGCAGCAGCAGCGGCTCCATCTCTACTCCACAGGCAAGGTTGAGGATAGATTACACGCCCAATACTCCACAGGGTCTTCATAGTACTCCTCTCCTATTGCTGATGATGAATTAATAATGCAAGTTTGAGTACATGACGTACTCATCAAGTGCGGGAAAATATGATATGTAGCTCACAACAAGGAAGGTGTAAAAAGGCTCATTGCATAAAAGCAAAGTTTATTTCACAAATTATGATAAATACAGCAACTAGCTTTAAGTGAATGTAATCCCAACATGTATTTAAACATCAACATACCTCCATCATGATTCATCACTTTTCATATCCCATCTGAATATTTATCTTTCTCAACTTTACTCATGCTCATGAATATCATCTCGTATTCACTACCATCTCATGAATATCATCTCGTATTCACTACCATTTCATCTCATATTTGATTCCGTCTCATAACCGAGACCATTCTCTTAGTTTCGACTCAACAGTCCCAAACCATTCTCATTACCATACTCAACAGTCCCAAAAAAAACCATAACCAACTAATAACCAAAACCGAACCATCCAAAAACCATCCCAAAAAACATCCCATCTAATCATGTGGGTTGTCCAGGCGCTTGTGACCGTAAGCTCGGCTATCATGATAGTTTTACACTGTGCAGAGGTGGCACCACATTACCCACAAGTTTATGATTTCGTCACCCATCGGCGACGGCAGAACCTCCATTATAACAGTACACAACCGTCGGTGTATGGCCAAGAGATCACAAAATAGCCTTTACAAAGGGGCTACTAGATGTATGGACTCACTAAGATTTCACCAGCAGGCTAGAATCTCCAATTCTCTCACCTACGGGCCCCCTCTTGTGCCATGCAGTTCCCAGGGCAGTCCTCACTCGACTCCCATTCCCCGCGCCTTCCACGGTCCATAACAATCTAACAACTTACCTAATTAGTCAGCTAAGCCGCACCCATATTTGGCCTTGTGGTGACACTGTATTCCTGGCATGGCTCGCATGAACCGGTCCTTAGATCTACGGCAAGTAAACCACCATCTCATGCTACCACTTCCAAAAAACTAAGCTTGCCTAGATCTCCCTCCGATTCATGTCCATTATCAACATCAGTTTCTCATTAACATTATTCATACAAGTGCAGTTAGCTAGACACATCCTATCGCTTCCCATATCCCGTTGATTAGCGAAGCAAAAAGCAAAAACGACCATACCCGACTCATAAACTTTCCCGGTGACAAGGGTGATTAACAAAACTAGTAAACTCCTATCAAAGGGGTTTCCATCAAGTTGACTTGGTATACACAATTTTCGCAAACAAAACAGTTTCCAAAAACATGGGATCAATATGGTCAAGGGCACTTGCCTTGTTCTTGCAGCTTTGGTTGTTCTTGTGTCTCGATGTTCTGGTGCTGTAGTCCTTCGTAGGCAGCTCCCTGAACTTGTCCTTCTACTCACGATCACGCATATACAAGGTTCACAGCAATCAATTACCATACACAAACTTTACTCAAGATGCAATGATGCATATGCATGCTATTCCTATGGTGCAGTTTTTATTAGATCGGTTTGTACGTGTTCTTGCATGTTTGCATGGCTTGCATGGGATTTCACGATGAACAGAGGTGTAGATATGGACATGGCGATGATCTAGACTCAAGAATCTAGATCAGACCGATCAACACGTGATCTATCCACGAAAAAGCTTTTGTTCGAAGGGATCGAAGAACAGATGCAAAGAATACCACGATGATGTCGTAAGGTGGTAATGGAGACCTACCATACTTCCTTCGGAACCTTCCTCCTAGCAATAGCAGAAAAACAGATCGTCGGCTCTCCTCCGGCGATTGTGTCTGGGCTCGTCGGCGGTCTCTCCGGTGGTCAACTCCGGCGAAGGGGTTTTGTCTCGGCGAGTTTGGGGTTAGGGACTCTAAGTTATCGGCTTTAGAAAAGATGTTACAACCAATGGGTTGTTTCGAGTTCTATTTATAATCGGGAAAAGAAGAGTCCTAATCTGATCGGAATTCGAATAAGAGTCCTATTCAAATTGTTTTTGAATCTTAACAACTTATCTTCAATTGATTTGGTGCCGTAGCAACATAGAAGAGTTCATGTCGGTTTCCTCAGTAACGGGTACTCACGTACAGAGGAAAATCGCTTCAGAATCGCTTCCTTCCGCAGGGTTAAGCTCCGGAGGCTCCACGTGTCCAGCGGGGGCCTGGGCTTTCCTTTTCCTCAGGGCGAGCTCTGGTTGTGCTGCGTGTCAGGCGGGCGAGACCTCCCTCTTCCTCAGAGGTGAGCTCCATGTGCGCCATGCGTCCTGGCGGGCGGGACCTCCGCTCTCTCCAGAGACGAGCTCCGCGTACGCCACATGTTAGTGCCGGACCTCCCCTCTCTTCGGAGGTGAGCTCCTATAGTGCCACGTGTCCTAACAGCGCCAGACTTCCTTTCTCCTCAGAGACGAGCTCCAAGGTCGACATGTGTCCATCAGCGTCGTACATCCCGGAGATGAGCTCCGAGGTCAACACGTGTCCAAAAGTGTCGGACCTCCCAGAGGTGAGCTCTAGAGGTGACACGTGCCTGGCGGGGCCGGACCTCTCGGAGGTGAGCTCCGAGAGCGACACGTGTCTCGCGCGGATGGTCCTCTCTTTTTCGCAGTGACTAGCTCCGAAGGTGACACGTGTCCTGCGGGGCGTGCCTCGCTCCTCCGCTGTGACACCCTCATTTTTTTATTTCTGCATATATTCATGTTTCATAAACATTTTTATAAGATTAAAACCAAGAAAGAGTCAAAAAGTTAGCCAAAAGGAGCAAATTCCAGTTTTTAAAAGGGCCGAAGACAACTCCCGCCGCTAAATTGGCTACGTGGCCGACTCGGGGCTCATCCCCGCAAAAAGGGGGAGAGGTTCGACCCCGTGGGATACGTATTGCCCCGGAGCTAGCCTCTGCAGAGGAGCGAGGCCAGTCCCGAAGGACACGTGTCGACTGCAGAGCTAGTCACCACGGAAAAGAGAGGACCAGCCGTGTGGGACACGTGTCGCTCTCGGAGCTCACCTCCGGGAGGTCCGTCACTATTGGACATGTGTCAACCTTGGAGCCTGTCTCTGAGGAGAGAGGAAGTCTGGAGCTGCTAGGACACGTGGCAATATCGGAGCTCACCTCCAAAGAGAAGGGAGGTCCGGAAACTTATACATGGCGTTCGTGGAGCTCGCCTCTGTTGAGAGGGGAGGTCCCGACCCACCAGACACGTGGCGCACGCGGAGCTCACCTCCGAAGAAGAGGGAGGTCTCGCCCGCCTGACACGCGGCACAACCGGAGCTCGTCTCTGCGGAAAAAGGGAGCCCGGGTTCCCTCAGGACACGTGGAACTTCCGGAGCTCATCACCGCGGAGGTAACGATTTCTGGAGCGGTTTTTGACTTCTGTACGTGTGGGACTACCGGTAAGGGAGGAAACCGACACGAATTCCACAATGTTACCGCACCAAATCAACTAAAGATAAGTTGTTAAGATTCAACGACAATTTAAATATGACTCTTATTCGAAATACAATCTGATTAGGACTCTTCTCCTCCTGATTATAAATAGAACCCAGAACCTTTGGCCGAAACCACGAACTTATTTTCCACCTCTTGAGCCGACAACTTAGAGCCCTAGCCCCAGCTCGCCGAGTAAACCCTTCGCCGGAGTTCGGTCGAGGGAGATCGCCGTAAGAGAGTCCCAACGATCTGTCTTGATAGGAGAAGGATCCCGAGACTAAGAATAACGTAAGGTAGATCTCCAATACCACCTTACAACATCATCGCATTTTCTTTGCATCTGTTTTTTTATTCCTCTCAAACAGAAGCTTTTTCGTGGACAGATCACGTGTTGATCGGTTTGATCTAGAGTCAAGATCATCGCCACGTCCACATTTGATCTGAACACCGATGTTCATCGTAGAACCCATGCAAACCATGCAAGAACACGTACAAACTGATCTAATAGAAACTGATCGTAGGATAGCACGCATATGCATCATCGCATCTAGTTAAAGTTTGTGCATGATATTTGTGACGCCCTCAATTCTGTGGAGAACCACGGAACTGAGAATTGATGCATATGTGTGCCCAGGATGTTCATCACACATACACATATGCTCCACAAACTGAATTCAGAATATATATATATATATATATATTACCACGAATAACAGGGTTTTATTACAATGTCTCATGAGTCTTAGACTTAATCTAACAGCGGAAGTCTTTATTCTTAGCAGCGGAAGTCTTCTAATTAATGCGAATGCAATCTAAACAGCAGCAGCTTCATCTCTGCTCCATCCCCACACGCAAGGTTGAGGACAGATGACACGCTTAATGCTCCACTTGGTCTTCATGGTAATCTTCTTCTGTTGTTGATGATGAAATAATAATGCAAGTTTGAGTACAATGATGTACTCAGCAAGTGCGGGAAAATATGATATGTAGCTCACAACAAGGTAGGTATAAAAAGGCTCATTTGCAGAAAGCAAAGTTATTTATCAAAACCACGATAAAACAACAACTTAACTTTAAGTGAACATAATCCCAACATGTATTAAAATACCAACATACCTCCATCACTTTCCATGTCCCAACCAGACATTAATCAACTTCATTCTTGCTCACGAATACCTTCTCGTATTCGCTACCATCTCACGAATACCATCTCGTATTCGCTACCATTTCATCTCATAACCAATTCTGTCTCACACCGAGACCAATCTCGTTGCCATGACTCAGCAGTCATGCAACCAATCTTATCACCCGAACTCAACAGTCCCGAAAACCAAACCATAACCAATAACCATAACCAGTAACCATAACCATCCCAAAATAACCATCCAACTAATCATGGAAGTTGGACAGGCGCTCGTGACCGTAAGCTCGGCTATCATGATAGTTTTAGAATCTGCAGAGTTTGCACCTCTTTACCCACAAGTTTGTGATTTCGTCACCCGTCGGCGACTGCAGAACCTCCATTATACCAGTACACAACTGTCAGTGTATGGCCAAGAGATCACAAAATAGCCTTTACAAAGGGGCTACTAGATGTATGGACTCACTAAGGTTTCACCGGCAGGCCAGAATCTCCAATTCTCCCACCCACAGGCCCCCTCTTGTGCCATGCAGTTCCCAGGGCAGTCCTCACTCGACTCCCATTCCCCGCGCCTTCCACGGTCCATAACAATCTAGCAACTTATCTAATTACTCAGCTAAGCCGCACCCATACTTGGCCTTGTGGTGGCACTGTTATCCTGGCATGTGCTCGCATGAACTGGTCCTTAGATCTACGGCAAGTAAACCACCATCTCATTCTACCTCATTCACAAACCCAGGCTTGCCTAGATCTCTCTGTGATCTATGTTCATTAACAACATCAGTTTCTCATTATTATTACGAGTGCAGTTAGCTAGACACATCTATCTCGCTTCCCAATCCCATGGACTCAGCGAAGCATAAAAGTAAAAACCATACCCGACTCATAAACTTCCCTGGCGACAAGGGTGGTTTAACAAAAACTAGTAAACTCTAAAAAAGGGTTTCCCATCATGTTTGACTCAGCACACACACCTTTTCGCAAAACAAAATAGCTTCCCAAAACATAGGATCAATATGGTCAAGGGGCACTTGCCTTGTTCTGGCTATTCCGGTTGCTCAAAATCTTGTTGTTGTAGCCCGTCGTAGGTAGTTCCCTGAGCTTGTCCTTCTATACATGATCACGTACATACAAGATTTACAACAATCAATATCTTGCACAAACTTTAACTAGATGCGATGATGCTTATGCATGTTAATCTTATGATGCGGTTTAGTTTGTACGTGTTCTTGCATGGCTTGCATGGGTTGTACGATGAAAAGAGTTGTAGAGATCAATTGTGGGCGTGGCGATAATCTTGTCTTTAGATCTAGATCAAACCGATCAACAAGTGATCTGTCCATGAAAAAGTTTCTGTTCGAAAGAAATCGAAGAACAGATGCAAAGAAAATGCGATGATGTCGTAAGGTAGTATTGGGGACCTACCTTACGTTCTTCTTAGTCTCGGGGTCCTTCTCCTATCAGACAGATCGTTGGGGCTCTCTTCCGGCGATTTCTCTTGACCAAACTCCGGCGAAGGGTTTACTCGGCGAGCTGGGGCTAGGGCTCTAAGTCGTCGGCTCAGGAGGTGGAAAAGAAGTTCATGGTTTCGACCAAAGGTTCTGGGTTCTATTTATAATCGGGAAGAAAGAGTTCTAATCTGATTGGACTTCGAATAAGAGTCCTATTCAACTTGTCATTGAATCTTAACAACTTATCTCTAGTTGATTTGGTGCGGTAACATTGTGGAATTCATGTCGGTTTCCTTTCGTACTGATATTTCCACACGTACAGAAGCAAAAACCGCTTCAGAACTCGTTACCTCCGCGGTGATGAGCTCCGGAAGCTCCACGTGTCCATCGGGCCTGGTCTCCCCCCTTCCGCAGCGACGTGCTCCGGTTGTGCCACGTGTCAAGCGAGCGAGACATCCCTCTTTCTCAGAGGCGGGCTCCGCGTGCGCCACGTGTCCTAGCGGTCGGGACCTCCTCTTTTTTCGGAGGTGGCTCCGGGTGTGCCACGTGTCCTAACAGTGCCAGATTTCCTTCCTTCTCAGAGACGAGCTCCGAAGTTGACACGTGTCCAATAGGACCGGACCTCCCGGAGGTGAGCTCCGGAGGTGACACGTGTCTGGTAATGTTGGACCTCCCGGAGGTGAGCTCCGAGAGCGACACGTGTCCCGCGTGGCTGGTCCTCTCTTCTCCGCCGAGGCTAGCTCCGGGGCAACACGTGTCCCACAGGGTCGGACTTCTCCCCCTTTCTGGGGACGAGCCCCGAGTCTGCCACGTAGCCAGTTTAGCGGCGGACCTCTCCCCATTTGCGGAGATGAGCTCCGAAGACGCCACGAGGCCAGCGAGCCGCGGAAGTTGTCTTCGGCGCTCTCTGTACACTAGAATTTGCTCTTTTTGGCTAACTTTTTTAATGTTTTCTCTATTTCTTCTTATTTTAAAATGTTTTCTACATATAAAATATGAATATATGCAGGACCCGAAAATGAGGGTGTCATAAATCTACCGCCCTTATATTAAATCTCGCCCTCGAGATTCGTTAGTAGAGAATAGATGAGGGAATTCTATCTTGATGTCTTCTTCACGCTCCCATGTGGCTTCAGCTTCGGTATGATGGCTCCATTGTACCTTGCACCATCGGATCACTTTGTTCCTCGTGACCCTTTCCTTTATGTCCAAAATTTGGATGGGGTGCTCCACATAGGTCAGGTCCTATTGAAGTTCAAGCTCTTCCATTGGTACTTGCTCCTCTGGTACTCTCAAGCACTTCTTGAGCTGAGATACATGAAACATGTCATGTACGTCGGAGAGGTGCGCTGGGAGCTTTAGTTGATAGGCTACTTCTCCTCGCTTGTCCAAAGTCTTAAACGGCCCGATGTAGCGAGGTGCTAGCTTGCCTTTGACGTTGAAACGTCGTTGGCTTCGGATAGGCGATACGTTGAGGTATACGAAGTCTCCTACTTTGAAAGTCAACTTCCTTCGCCTATTGTCCGCATAGCCTTTCTGTCGTGACTGAGCAGCCTTTAAGTTCTCTCGTATCGTTTGTACTTGCTTTTCAGCTTCTTGTAGCACTTCGGGTCCAAACACCTAGTTCTCTCCGGTTTCGTTCCAAAACAGCGGTGTTCTACACCGTCTACTGTACAATGCTTCGAAAGACGACATCTTCAAGCTAGCTTGATAGCTGTTGTTATAGGAGAATTCGGCGTACGGTAAACTCCTATCCCAACTACGCCCATGTTTCAAGGCGCAAGCTCTCAACATGTCCTCCAAAATTTGGTTTGTCCTTTCGGTTTGTCCATCGGTTTGTGGGTGATAGGCGTAGCTAAAATCCAGTCGTGTACCCATAGCTTTCTGCAGCTTCCTCCAAAATCTAGAGGTAAACTGAGAACCTCGATCTGAGACTATCCTCCTCGGGACTCCATGACGGCACACGATCTGCTCCATGTACAACTCGGCTAATTGTGCAACGTTGTACTTGGCCCTTACAGGGAGAAAATGGGCTGTTTTCGTTAATCGGTCCACGATAACCTAGATGGAGTCATAACCCGACTGAGTACGTGGCAATCCGACGATGAAATCCATACTGATGTCTTCCCACTTCCACTCGGGTACCTTCAAGGGTTGCAACAATCTAGCGGGTCTTTGATGTTCGGCCTTCACCCGTTGGCATGTGTCGCATAGGGCAACGTATTCGGCTATGTCCCTTTTCATACACTCCCACCAATAACAAGTCTTCAAGTCCTTTTACATTTTGGTGCTTCCGGGATGTATGGAATAGGGTGAATCATGTGCCTCTTTTAATATCATGTCGCGGATGTGCTTCACGTTAGGCACACAAATCCTTTTTCCTAGCCAAAGCGTACCCTTCTCATCTTCCTTGAAATCCTTCTCTATTCCTTTTCGGATCCTTTCCTTGATTTCCTTGATCTCCTCATCCGTTGCTTGGTCATCTCTTATCTCTTGCTCCAATGAAGAGTGGAGTTACATCACTTCCATTTTGTTCAAGAATCCGAGGTGTAACCACTCGAACTCCTTGCATAGTTCGGATGGTAGCTCCCGAACCGTGAGTAGGTGACATGCTCCCTTCCGGCTCAAGGCATCAGGCTTCTAATATTTGGGTGTCCTACTTACACACTGATTGATGCCGCCTCGACACATTCCCCGGCATCGTCCCACACAGAAAGAAAGAGCCAGTACATTCTTAGGCGAGCAGTGGATTATATCACCCCTATTTTGGACCTTCTTTCTTTTTTAGGCATGGAACCAAGGTTGATCGAAGTTGAACATTCCTATGGAACTCCCCTTCAGACCCAGGAGTAGTAAGCCCGAACGTTCATTTTGAAAAGTAGTGCTTTCTGAACTCATCGAAAGGATCTCGGACGAGGGTCGTAGGAAGACATCCAATTACTATTCTGATTCTCACAGCGCGGATCATCCTCATGGAGGAGGTGAGGGGCGCATGAAAGGAGGTAGACCTTCGGTGTCACCTTGGGGGTAGCCCACCAAAGCAGGATTTCAGGCAGTAGTGGAGGTGGGGAAATGTGTCCGCACCCCCTAGAGTGGACGAGAAAGAAAGGATTTTTTTCTCGGAGCAACCCCCCTGGTTCCAGACCCAGGAGTTCACTTTCCAGCAGAGGGCTAGAGTAAAGGCTGTGAAGGTTATTTCGATCTCCTCGAAAGAAAATGAGTTCCATCAGCAACACTGGTCTCTGCAGCACCAGGATAAAGACCTTCTTTCGCACTCTTCGTTCTCGAGCGAATCAATTTCTCGGAACTTATCCACCGGAATTCTTATCGACCAAAAAGAAGGAGGAATATTGAGCCGGGCCCAGGTGGGTATTGCCATGCCAGCAAGGCATTTTCCGAAGCATGCAGGGCCCTTATTTTAAAGCAGGAAAGTCGTTTCGATCCAATCCATTCTTGGGGTCCGATAAAGGATTTGCAGTCCCCTGCCTTACCGCTTGGCCATGCCGCCAAATCCGATTCTAAATCGCCGGCTTTTGTAGCAAATTCTATTTGTTCTTCGATTCTACGAGAATTTTTATGAAAACATTTCATTTGCTTCTCTTCAATTGTGGTCATTATAGCGGTTCCTTCAAATCCTAGAAAACGTCCGAAAAAACCGGCTACGGAACTACCGAGGAAAGGCAAAAAGAGTTGCCTCGCAGGAGCTCGGGTCTTACCATCCCTCGAGTCCGATCTCGGGATGGCAAGTCAAGAATCTGGCTTTCTACCGACCCTAGCTATAGGGACTATAGAATAAATCCTTTGGCTCACACCGCTACTATAGAAGATAGCAGAGAGCTACAGCAGCGAGGCTCCATCGAACTACCACTGCTATGATCCGTCTTCGATTCACCAGCATCAGCTATCGGTGCTATTGTATTAAGAAAGAACTGTGTATTTTGAGATCAATCAGGTTAATCCCTCTCGCCAAGACTTGTTCTTTCGCTTCTTCCGTATCTGTTTATGCGCCCAGCCAGTAGGTGGGCGGCGTGCTTATCTTGTGTTCTTGCAAACTAGAAAAATCAGATTCTAGTAGAAAGTGGACTAAGTCTTAAGAGAGATAAGCCGGTCTTTATACACTGGCCCTACTTCGAGTTCAGTCAGTGGCCAGATGCATTGTAAGCAATTCCAGTCCCAGATGATGATAAGCCAGATATCATGGTACACCAGGGTGCTGCAAAACAACATGTTACTAGAGAGTGGTATATCGAGCAATACAACGACACCTCAAATACATACATAACTGGAGACGTTAGCTACAGTACCTATTCCACAATGAATTCGGCGGATCATCCACGCAGCACCCTCCAGAAGTAGCTACTGAGACTTGGGCCCGTGTAGAGGGGGGAACCTCGGGAGGCAGCGCTGGGCGGTCCGGGGGGGGGGGGGGGGGCACCGCGGCTCCTCTCTTCTCGAGAATCCATACATCCCTTATCAAGGTATGGAGAGCTATCTCTCGAGCGAGACAAGCAAAGAAGTAGATTCAAAAAAGCAAAGTCAAGCAAGCAGCAACATTGGTGACTTTATTGAGTCTTGTCCTAGTTGATCTGGAAATGCTCGTCACGAAGGGATCCCTCGGGTCAACAAGCAAGGGATGAGCCGAACATACTGAGGTTCAGAAAGGTGTAACCCGGGGTAGCAAGCAACGGATTGAGCAACTAGCGCGAAAGCCGTTGCGCCCTTAACGGAAGAAACAAGAAAAACAAATATTTTTATCACTGGAAATGTCTTGTCTACCCCCAGGGCCCTTATTTTGGTCAACCCGCCGTGGAAGCCTTTACTCGAGGAGGTGCTGCCGGTCCAACAATTTGAAACCTAACCTACCGAATCCTAAAAGAATCCTTTCCTCCTGCACTATCCGACGTCCGCCTACAAAGCAAAGAAGCAACTAAAATCCTGACTGACAAGGCTATCTAATAGCAAAAATATCCTTTGCTCTAGAAAGGTAGGGACACCTTGAGGAAATAGGTGAGGCGAGGCTAAGACAAGATATGGGACTTCCCGCGCTAAGTAGCACATCTTGCCTCACCTATATAATGGGTACTTTTCACCATTTGAGTGGTTCTCGCTTCTCCTTGTTCCTGTTCCTAACTCCTCCCCGGGTAGTTCCCAATGTTTGCCGTTCAAGAAATGTTTCGGTTGCTCGACCAAAGCAAAGCCGGTTTTTCCAACGAAAAACAAGAACATTCTTTCACAAACTGACACCCTTTCTTCAAAAAGAGAGTGAAAAAAGCATCAATATGACACATCAGCCAATACATGAAAGCACAACCTTCTTTGTAGAATGCACAATCATGGGCATTCTGTATTCCTGCACTCTTAGGATTGGATCCAGGAGTGGCGATCGAGATCGAGTCAGTAACCGCAGCTCTCTCGTCTGTTGTCGGACCCAAAGGAAACCGACCTGATTGGGCGGCCCCTACTGAGTAAGCCATGGCGGAATCAATTATGAAATTAATAAGTAAGCCTTCCCTCATCCCTATTGGTATTGGTTTGGGCCACTACCCAGAACCCTGCCAGAGCCCTCTTTTTTTTTTAGGGATGGCGGGACTACAAAGCAAGAGATCTGTTGAGGCCCACCAACTAAAGCACACCTGGTAAGGTCGACGATTACGGGAATTGCTTAAACAATCCCAATCAAACCCTCTACCAGTGGAAGAGCAGGTAGCTACTATTTATACCGGAACGAGAGGATATCTTGATTCATTAGAAATTGAACAGGTAAAGAATTTTCTGGATGAGTTACGTACAAATTACTTTGACCGAGCAAGGGGGTCCCGTCAGTCGGAAGACGACGAAGCACATCCATCACCTAAAGGCCGGACTCTGGACAGAAACAGAGGATTTCAAGCATCTCGTAGTTGAGCGGTACTGCCATCAACAGTACCAAGATGGAAAAGGAAAGGAGCTCGCAACAAAACGAGAGCTTTTTGATAGCCCGTTCACTCCACTACCACGCTTAGTTAGTCTGTCTGCAGGGATGGGAGTGGCGTAGTCTGTCTGCCCTTCTTCGTAAGTAGCTGGACTTGCTGTTTTGGTCCAGCCTGAGTGGCCATAACTTCCCCCTGCTCGTGGGGAATCCGCTCCTGGGGCGTCGCTCTGCTGCGTCTGGCCCGTCCTCTAGGCACCTTTGGGGGGCAGGGCGGCAAATGACTCTAGAATCTTTCTGGAGACAATCACTGAAGCCATTTCGGCTACTACAATAGTGTATTCCATGGCCCCTTCCGTTAAGGGATCGGTCAAGGAATGGTACAGCTAGCAGTCTTGTTTAGGAAGTCTCCTTCTTTACTGAGTAAGGTTCCCGGGTGCCTATGCGATTATTAAGGCAGGGTGCTACTGTACCAGTAGTAGAGTGGCTTGAATCAAATCGTTTGTCTAGAGAGGGTGTAGCGATAACCAAAGCTGACTGTACTAACTGATCTATAGTTAGGGGGCAATACATATCAAAAGGTTCGGACTCTTCTATTCTAGTCTCCCAGGCGACCGAGTGCTCCATGAACAATGAGCGCTTGCTGCTTCTTCCCCAAAACAATAAAATGCTTCTTATTTATTGGATTTAAAGTACACATGAAGTAATAAATGTATTGGATTTTTGAATAGAAAGAATGAAACTAGTACCAGCTTATCGCCAACCGTTACCAACTCCGCCAACCCCAGACGGGAATATTGATTTTGATTTAGCCGCACCTGAGCCCGCAACTGCTGCCTCTACTCCGCCTACTTCTTGTGCCAAGCGGGAATTGTTAGTTCAAGCCACATTCTCTGTTTGTTAACAAGATGTCCTTTTGCGCTACATGAAAATGGTTGGCCTGGTGCGGCTTCTGTGATCGAATGCCACTAGACAGAATTTCTCAATATGAAAAAGCCTAAAAGAAAGAAGCCCTCATAACCACTCTTCTTTCTCGATGCCTAGGGCTTCCATAGGCCGATATGCTCATACTAAGTGCTGTAATCTCTCATTCATGCGCATTAAGGAAATTGTAATGATAAGGATCTCCCATTTCTAAAAAAATCTACCTCGCCAGGTAAAGATAAGTGCATATGACTAAGATCCTATTTTTGTACGGTGCTTTAGATGCACGCGGTTCTAAATTAATGCCGGATAAAAAGGACTTCGGGTATAGTTTTCCTTGTGACAGCCCAGGGCGCAGCGGTACTTGTGATATTTCTGCTTGGGACGCGTTTTATTTGGCAGTTTTCTGGATGTTAAATACCATTGGATGGGTTACTTTTTATTGGCATTGAAAACACATCACATTATGGCAGAGCAACGTTTCACAATTTAATGAATCTTCCACTTATTTGATGGGATGAAGACCGGAGCTTTTTGTAGTGCTAGCAGGAATGCAAGTGAATGAATCCAATCCCATCCCCTCCTTTTTCGTAACAACAAAAACAAGAAGTAAGACCAAACCGAGAGTGAGGTATTTTCTGGATGTACCAATCTAGGCATTAATACTTTCTAAAACCAGCTAGATCCGGGCTGGGATAGTGGCGCCCATTCCTAACCAGTTCAGAAAAGGTAGCTACTACATTGGCCCTTCCAGGGTGGTAGTTGATTCCAACATCGTAATCCTTGATGAGCTCCAACCATCGACGTTGCCTCAAATTCAAGTCCGTTTGTATAAATATGTACTTGAGGCTTATATGATCCATATAGATCTCGCATCGATGACCAAGGATATAATGTCTCCAAATCTTCAATGCATGCACTACTGCTGCTAGCTCCAAGTCGTGTGTAGGATAATTAAGCTTGTGCTTCTTTAATTGTCATGAGCCATAGGCTACCACTTGTCCTTCTTGCATGAGCACACACCCGAGCCCTTGTCTGGATGCGTCACAATATATGTCGAAGCTTTTGCTCACGTCCGGCAATACCAAAACCGGCGTTGTGGTTAGCCTTTCCTTGAGCTCCTCAAAACTTTCTTGGCATGCTGGTGTCCATTGAAAGGCTTTTCCCTTCGTTAGCAACTCCGTCATAGGCTTTGCTATCTTAGAGAAGTTCTTGATGAAGCGTCGGTAGTATCCAGCCAACCCAAGAAAACTTCAAATATCCCTCACGTTTTGCGGTTGGTTCCACTTCAGAACATCTCCCACTTTTCCGGGATCAACCGATACCCCTTCCTCGGAGATAATGTAGCCTAGGAACGATATCTTCTTTAGCCAAAATTGACACTTGTTAAGCTTGGCATACAATTGATGCTCGCGCATTTTCTGCAACGTCAATCTCAAATATTCTTCATGCTCCTCCTCACTTTTGGAATACACCATAATGTCGTCGATAAAAACCACGACGAACTTATCCAAGTACTCCATGAAAACCTTGTTCATAAGGTACATGAAGTATGTGGGTGCATTTGTTAACCCAAAAGACATGACGGTATATTCATACGAACCATACCGTGTTTCAAAGGCAGTCTTGGGTATATCGGAGGGCTTAATCTTCAGCTGGAAGTATCCCGACCGAAGATCAATCTTGGAGAACACTCGGGCTCCTTTCATTTGGTCGAATAGGTCTTCTATACGGGACAGAGCGTATTTGTTCTTGATTGTCACCTCGTTGAGAGACCTAGAGTCCACACACATCCTTTGGGTCCCATCCTTCTTGTCAACGAAGAGCACGGGGGCTCCCCATGGTGACGAGCTTGGACGTATAAAACCCTTCTCCAACTGCTCCTGAATTTGCTTCTTGAGTTCCACTAGTTCATTGGTGGGCATCCTATAGGGCCTCTTTGCTATGGGTGCAGTTCCAGGTACAAAATCAATGGCAAACTCAATGTCCCGGTCAGGTGGCATACCTAGAAGCTCTTCTGGAAACACGTCTGAGAATTCCTGAACCACTGGAATGTTGTCCAATGTTGCTCCTTCGACGTGGTTCAAACTTGCCTTATTGGTTGTTTGTTGGGCTGACTTCAACTCGATACGAATACCGTGCTCGTTTGTCAACTGCACGCTCCTCTCAGCACATTGGATTACTCCGTTGTGCCTGCTTAACTAATCTATCCCGAGTATTATGTCAAGCCCTTGGGAATCCAAGACAATGAGGTTGACAAGGAAGTCTACCCCTCTTATTTTAAGGCTTACTTTCAGAGATACTATATTAGTCCTCACTCTCCACCTGGAGAATTAACCAACATAGTACAATTTAAGTGTGATATGGGTAGATTATGCTTGGCAATATACTTGGATGATATGAAGGAATGTGATGCTCCAGAATCAAATAAAATGGTGGCTGGGTTGGAATCGGCAAGGAACATACCAATTACGACGTCCTCAGCCCGTTGTGCTTCCTCAGCAGAGACATGGTTCACGTTGCCGCGAGCATAGTACTGCTGTCCACGGTTTCCGTGATTGTCCCCTCCGTTCAGTCGCAGGTTCTACTTGGGCACGTTGCCTTGCTGTCCAGGGCCTCTCCTCGGGCACTGGCTAGTGAAGTGTCCTGTTTCCCCGCATGCAAAGCATGCCCTGTTGCCTACGGCAGCAGGTACGTTAGGGCGGGGGTTTTGAACAGGAGCGCCTATGTTGGGTCGGGGAACAGGAGGCAAAGGCACACGAGGTGCTTGTGCAACGGATCGTTGTTGTGCACTACAGGAATCCGGACAATAGACGACGGCTGAAAACCATCGTCAATAAGCACAGCACCGTCGTCAATAACTTATTGACGACGGTAAAATGCTATAGATGACGGTTTATGGCTGTCGTCAATTATTAGTCGTCAATAAGCTTATTGACGACAGTTACCGTCGTCAATAAGCTTATTGACGACAGCTAAAGTTGGCTGCCGTCAATAAGCTACAACATCTTATAGACGACGGCCAGGGTCTCGCTCTCGTCAATAAGCTAGCTTATTGACGACGGCCAGGGTTTGGCTGTCGTCAATAAGCCAACTTATTGACGACGGTTTCTGGTACCTGGCCGTCGTCAATACTAATGGCTTATTGAGGACGGCCAAGTACCAGAAACCGTTGTCAATAAGCTTTGCAATTTTTTTAAAAAACAGAAAATCCTGCCCTGGCTTCGAGGCCAGCCCTGGCTCGATGGCCAGATCACAGGCAATCAAAATATACATCAAAGGCAGGCACAAAAACACTATATGCACGCCACACTACCCTACGCTACCCCGACCGCTGCCACCGGAGTCCAGGAAGTCGTCGCGCGCTAGTCCAAACGCCAATTGCTGAGGGGATGGAGTTTCCTGAGCCCGCGTCGCCGATCCCTGTGATGTACATGTATAGTTAGACAAATTAGAAGTTCACAAATGTGTGACTAAATGAACTCATTACAAGTTAGAATTGAGCAAGTTAGCTAGATTTAGCTATATTTGAGTAAGTTTGCTCATATTTTACTAAGTTTGAGAAGTATGGACTAGTAGTATTTGTGTTTGAGCTAGTTCAACTAGTTTTGGCTATGTTTGAGTAAGTTTGCTCATATTTGACTATGTTGAGTAAGTTGTACCATATTTTACTCAGTTTGAGGATATTTAACTAGTTTTCCCTAAGTTTGAGTAAGTTTGATCAAATTCAACTAAATTTGAGCAAGTTTAACTAGTTGCAGCTATTATGAGAAATTTTGTATCTGTGCTTCTGACATCGGCCCCTGTGGTAGCTGTATCGGTGGTGGCACCCACTGAGGAAATACAGTCGGTTGTCCTGCGGCCATAGCCTGCAAATATGAAGTAAATTATTATACATGTCATTCATATATTAGAAACATTGAGTACAACGATCTGAACTTAGCTGCATGGCAGCTTGCAGCTGTAGTATGTACGAGTATTGATACTCGTCCCTAGCCCGGAGCTCGGCTGCCTGCCTCTCGTTCGTGAGCCTCAGCGCTTCCTGCGTCCTCTGTAGCTCCTCCTGGACACTCTGGATTTCCAGATCTCGGCTGCCACGCCTGCTGGATCCACCCTGCAATGAAGAGGCCCTCGAGGAAAACCGCGCCTCCCTCGAGTCGACTACTCTATCGAAGATGGCCAACCTACACAACGAAGTAAGAGTATTAAAGTTTTGTGTCTCAAATTTCATGAAAGTAAATGAAAAACAACAGAACTCACCGGCCATGAGGTTTACCGCCACCGCTTGCATAGGCGGCTTCAGGTACAATCGACGAGTTCTGCCAATCGTAATCGTCGCCTTGAAGCCTCAGCACCTCCTCCCCATACTTTTCCATAAAATACAGAAAATTAAAGTCATCAGAAGTTTTAAAGAGAATACAATTAAGTTAACTAAAGTACTCACCAACCTCTCCGTCGCCGTCTGAGAAGACAGCTGATTAGGCTACGAGGGGTCACTTCCCATGTGACCCCTCCTCCACACCTGGATAGCGGTCGGCTCCTGACCGATCTCGCGCTCCTATCGATACATGTTAGCACAATGATAGCGATAGAAATTAATTAGAATAAAATTCGAGTATCACTTACCATCCGTTTAGCAAGGCGTACGTAGCTGTCCCCGCCAAGACGGTGTTTTCCGTCCGTCCCTCGACTCTTTCGGCGGGTCATCGACACACCTTGGAAGCCCTGGCTCGCCCAACGAGCACACAGGGAACTGTAGGCGTCCGGACAGGACTCAAGCCATGGTATGCTTACCTGCACACATTTGTTATTGGATGAAATTGATCAAAATTGGATAATGAAGCAAAGTAAAATAAATATTTTACCTCTGCGTACTGTGCCTCCGTCAAGTACTTGTCCGCCACATCCCTAAACTGCCCCAGCTCACCCTCGTCCGGATGCAACTTATAGTACGCCTTCGTAGCCTGAATGTGAGCCGTTGATATCGACTGCGTCAGGAGCTTCCTAGCGTTGTTGTTGAAGACCAGGCGAGCGTGATCTAGCTGGGCCTCGTCCTCCAAACGGTAATATTTCTATAAGAAGAAATATACAAGTTAATGTATTTAACATATAATAGGTTCGCATTTAACGAATAGACGATTTACTTACCATGAATTCATGCCACACATGCTCCTGGTGGTTGCCGTAGGCAATGTCCTGGGCCGTAGCGTAATCGTCCCAAGACGTAGCAGCCCGTCCGTTCACTAGACCGGGGTAGTGACAACGGATGAGCTGGCCCAGGACAGCGTTGACCTGGCGGTGGTGTCCTTGACCCGTGAACGAGTCATCGGCCCAAGACCTAATACATGATTCTCAATTAGTACATATATAAGTGTTAAAATATCTAAATTGATTTGTTATAGATTTACTTATCTATCGCCAACCGGACGAATAACGACCCGATCTTCTGGCCGTGCAGGAACCGGAGGAGGAGCCTCCTGTAACGCCGCTGTGGAGCCGGCTCCACATCAGGCTCTGTGGAAGGCTCTGAAGCAGGGTCTGAAGTCTGCGGTGCCGGAACCTGAAGAGGATCCGAAGCAGGATCCGAAACAGGCTCCGAAACCTGTGGTGTCTGAAGAGGACCCCTGGCCTCTGTCTCCTCCGACGTAGAGTCGTCCTAAAAATTTGAAGATTTGTAATATAGATTTAAGAAGTTACTTATATAATTTATGTAATTTAATATTCTTTACCTGTCGTGACCGCTCTCGTGACCCCTGGCCTCTGTCGAGGCTCAACAGCTGAGACAGTCTACCATTGCTAGACTGACAGCCATGGAAAACGGAGTTTGCTCTCTGGGACAAAAAGCCCCGCATCCCCCGTCGTCTGCTGCTCGACGACATACTGATGAAAGGTGATAATGAATTTAAACGAAAATATAGAAGACGAAAGAAGAGATGAAGGAAACGTTACTTGTACTCAATTTCAAAATTCATTAGTATCACGATCATGTACTCTACTTTGTAAACCGGACCATCGATCTTTTGTCGTGGTTGTTTGCCGTTTTTGTTTTTTCACATTATGAGTCTGTACATCTTGTGCATCTCCAACCAATTCATCGAGTTGTAGACCAGGCTCAACGACAAAAGAATCCGGCAACTCTTCTTCTTGGTAAACAACATCAGCCTCATCAAGTTAACCAGTATTGTCCGGTGTATATAACCGCTCACGAGGATTTACCTTTTGTACAACCCACCATGCACTAAACTTTTCGCATGGATATTGTAGATAGTACACTTGTTCGACTTGGTGTGCAAGGACAAAGGTGTCGTAGCCTCGTAGTCAGTCCTTGTGTTTGACTTCTACCATGCCAAATTGGTTTTGTCGAGTTCCATTGTTATTATCAAACCAATCGCAGTCAAAGAAGACTACTTTAAGTTCTTTACTCCCGGCAAAACTGAATTCTAGAATTTTGTTTATGATCCCATAGAAATTAGTTTCACGTCCTTCGGCATCGGCGGCCCTCATCACAACTCCGGTGTTAGATGTTGCCCTTAGAGGATGTTGAGCTTCAAATCGAGTTGAACGAAATCAGAACCCATTGACATCATACAAAGAGATGGTGGTAAGTTGTACGGAATAGCGAACACGGGCCAACAAGAGTATGGTGTGGCGTTTGTACTAAACGGTGAGAAGCCATCTGTCGCCAACCCAAAGCGAATATTTCTCGCATCATTGGCGAAATCTGGATCGAAGCGGTCAAGCGCCTTCCATGCCTCACCGTCCGACGGGTGCACCATCATGCTGTTGTTCTCACGTACACCTTCTTTATGCCACCTCATGTGTCTAGCTGTTTTTTTAGATAGAAACAGACGCTTGAACCTAGGTGTGACAGGCAAGTAGCGAAGCTGCTTCTGTGCGACTTGAGTTATTACTTTTGAACCGTCGTCATTAACAACTTTGACAAATCTCGCTTTACCACATTTTAAGCACTTGTTCTTGTTGGCATGCTCTCTCCAAAAAAGCATGCAATTGTCTAGACACATATCAATCTTCTCATATTTTATACCCAGACCAGAAATCAACTTCTTAGACGGATACATATCTTTAGGCACTTTATGTGGTTGTGGAAGGACATCGCTGATCAATTTGATGAGATCGTTATAGCAGTTATTGGAGAAGAAATACTTAGACTTAATGGCCATAAATCTAGTCATGAAAGTAAGGAGCGTCACTTCGGTGTGTTCATGCAACGGCTCTTCTGAAGCTTTGAGAAGCGTGAAAAACGCTTCAACCTTTGTTGTAGGAGGATCCTCCATCAATTCAGGATTTATGGCATCAAGCATCTCGTCCATCCTATTGAATCTCGTGTTGTCATCCTCATCTGAAACTTGTAAGGGTTGAGAAGATGTCTCACCGTGAAAGGTCCACACCTCATAATCTTGCATGAAACCGTATCGACACAAGTGAAACGCCAAATTCACTTTGTCCCAACACTTTGCACCCTGACATTTCGTACATGGGCACCGCACGTTATCGATAATTAACAATGAAAAAGTTCAATCTACAAAAGCATCTCTCTTGGCGAACCACTCATTCGAGTGACCACCAGAACTGTTCTTCCAACCGGTATACATCCAACTACGGTCCTCACCCATGTTTGAATCTGCAGTTTAATGTCAAGAAAATTATAGTTACTTTATAATTTATTTATGTCACGACCCTACATCTATTGGAAAGGATAGGTCCTAAACCCACCCAAGAGTGACCGAGCGGAGCGTGCTCATGACGAGACGCGTGGTCTGGATCCGAACGAAATTTCGGCAGCATAATCCCGCTGTTCTCCACTGCACGCCCAAAAATGGTGCAGCAGAGAACAACAGGGTTATGTCGTCGAAATCTCGTCTAGATCTAAACCCGCGTCTCATTACAAGCCACGCCCCCTCGGTCACTCCCAGGATGTCCAAAAAGGGACAATTCTGAACGTACACGCCTCACATGCGTAACACATGTGAGACGGACCGGTTCGAAACGGGTGACGCATTTTGTATAGGTTTACGTCAATCTTTTATTTTTGAGTCATTTAAAAAAGGGGGAGGAAAGAATGAGAGAGAAGGAAAGAACGAGAGAGAAGGAAAGAACGAGAGAGAGACAAAGAAGTGGGTCAGTCGTCCTAAGTTATGCCCCGCTGGGGCCTGCCATTATCTTACGACGCCTTTAGGGTTAGCCATCGTACGTTATGCCCCGTCGTAAGTGGGTCAAAGATGAAACCGCACCGTCGGGGCCCGCCGTCCACGCGCGGGAGCTTGCCGTCCTCCGTGCCTGTCTCGACTAATACATTACCACTAAATGGGCCGTGACAGACCCTAAATGGGTCGTGTCAGGCCGGACCGGGCCGAAACCCATTTATTTACATATAGTAACTAATCATGCAATCAATCAAAGTATTAATTAAACTGTAATCAATTACAATACTAATTAAACAATTAATCAACTAAGGTCGGGCGGCGCGGCAGGGCGGGGCTTGTGATGATACTCGTTCATCACCTCCTTCATAATGCGTTGACGGGTGTGACCTCCCACACGCCAACCATGATTCTTCCCCCTTCTCAAATGCCACCCCATCATCTCCATTCTCTTCGTATCGGACATAATGCACATCTTGCAAACTAATGTTTTTTCTTCGATGTGTTTGTACAAGTCATTATGGATATGTGTATATGATCTAGGAGGTGGATGACAAACTCAAGACACGATATTGAAAACAAAATGGTCGGAGGGGGAGGGGGGCGAGGAACCGGAGAGGGGAGTGGGGGAGAGGCCGGAGGGGGAGCGGGGGAGAGGCCGGAGGGGGACTTACCTCGGGCCGGGGACGGGCGGTGGCGGCGGGGACGGGTGGCGACGACGGGGACGGCCGGCGGCGATGCACAGAGGCGCGAGTCCCGCGCACGGGTTATATGTGCCGTTATTGACGATGGTGCTAGGTGACCGTTGTCTATAAGGAATTTGTTAGTCACCGTCGTCAATAACTCCTCGGCTGGGCCCGGATTAAGTTAAAGACGACGGCCCCCGTCGTCAATAATTTATTGATGACGGTTCTCGTCTAGCACAGTTAAAATGTTACCCTTTTCATTTATCTTGGTATAACATGTTGTATTTTTTATTTACCTTGCAAGAAATAAATCAAATATGATTATCTAGCTGTTTGTGTTAGCTTCAAGCAAAGTATATTCACTAATCATTTTATTATGGTGGGAAAAACATTGATTAATTTAGCAGTTATGGTGTTACAAAGTATTCTGAATAAACTATGCACTCGCATGATTAGGCTTAATGCAGCACTTTGTTTACTTCCTTTGAATTAATATATCAGCTGCCATGCCATTCCCCCCTTTGAATTAATATATCAGAATCAGTTTGAGGAACAGCCCATTCTGATGATCTTCAATCTGATCCGAGAGATGCAGCATTGTTTCTCAGAGTATGGGAAGTGGAATTGTGCGGTAATTTTTTTTTTGAAACTGAAATAAAGTTTTTTCTGTACTATATAACAGTGAAACAGAGGCATCGATCACTATATTGATTTTATTTTGTGACATCCGTAGCAAATCCCAGTACTTTATTCAGTGCAAGTTTTGGAGCTGACATCCTAGAACATTGATTATATTTACAACTGACGGAGGTCTACGAGGTGCGATAGGAAAAACATTGGGAAGGAAGGGATATCAGAATCGGTTCGATATACAAGCCAATTCCAAGACCCATCAGAATTGTACCTTAGATCCAGACCAGATTGAAAATCATCAGAATGGGCTGTTCCTTAATTTGATTCTGATATATTAATTCAAAGGGGGGAATGGCATGACAGCTTAAAGTTTAATGAGTGAACTATACGTTTGACAAAGATCAAAACAAACCAACTTTAATTTTTTTTTAAAAAATGAGTTCTCATAAATTGCTGGCTCAGCACTCATGGAAAACTCTGAAACAGTGAGCACTATATATAAGATATAGCAGCTGCTCATTCTCGGTTGCTTAGCAGATGTGAGGTAAACCATTCCAAACTCTTTTCTTTTAGGGTAATTTTTCTACGGAACGACACTGGGTTCAATAATAATATGTAAGATACTAGCGAGTGCTGTACTGACAAAATAACGTGTTGTGCGCAATGAGTTTTTTAAGTGTCCTATAGACATATTCCAATATATGTTGTCAGAAGGATGAAATAAAGATAAGAACAAATTTAATGGTAATTGCTTTTCCATGAGGGATATTATAAAGAAGTTTGCAATTGCACATAATTTGTACTGCAAACTCTCTAAAATGTATATATGGTGTTGTGGGACACTTTAACTTGAACTCAGTGTAAATAGTAACACTCTTCTAATTTGGCCCTCAGTTCTTTTTTTTAAAAAAAAATTGCAATAGTGTTTTCACTCTTATTACTCTGATCACAAACATGATCTATATTTTGAAAATTTTTAAAACAGTGTAAAATAGAAGGGAGGCAAAAAAGGACCTTTTTGTTAAAACAAATATCATGTCCTTGGTTCCCAAACCAAAGTGACTTTACCATGTATTTTAACTTCTGTGAATAAACATATATATGTACTTCTCTTCCCATTTAAAGCTATGATAATCTAAGTAATTTTGGTTCATACGACGACTGCTAGTGTAGTTAAAATGTGACCTTTATATTTGAATATATTATTTTTTCTTTACCATTGCAAGAAACCACATACAACTACAGCTAGTGGTGTATGTTCGTTTGTCTCTATCTATATTCATCTTTAATTTACGCTATTATATTCACTGGTATTTCTTATTTCATTATGTCTCTAAGAACGATTCTCAGACCAACTTCCTTGTTTCATGTTTCATTATATATCTAAGCACAGTCATAATCTTATTTCTTAATATCCTTCATTAATATCTATGTATATTCATTATTCATTTTTATACTGTAACAAAATTTTCATCAAAAGTAGGCTGTGGAGATGTTACAAGCAAATTAATATGAAGAGAACATGCAATAACAAGTTTGTGCTAAATGAACGTGCAAGCATAACAAACGGAAAAAAGGTCACACCCGTCGACGCATTATGAAGGGGATAGAGGCGGCCGCCGGCCACGGCTCGGCCGCAGGGGGGCGGGGGAAGGGCCGGAGAGGGAGGGTCCGGGCCGGAGGGGGATGCGGGAGGGGCCGGATAGGCCGGACGGGGGGAGGACGGCGAGGCCATTTTCTGATCAGCCAACCCAACTGCCCGCCCTACCTTCCTCTACAAACCTTAATTTAACAGAGCAATCAGCGCATAGTAGAAGGTCATACTCTGAATGATGCCAATCTGGCCAGCAATTCAGTAATTCGGGAAATTGGCTAGATAACCTACCACTACAGAATAACATATATGTCAGGAGGAATTCTCCAGTACTCAACTCGCATGTGCCCCGTGCAAGCCCAACATCCCCTTCATGTACTGATCCCTAGTTGTTCTATACATCTGGAGCAACAACTCAAAGCTCTCTCATGTGGGTCGTCCATGGCGGGGCCGGCGGGGGCGTACGGGCGGCGACGGCCGGCGGGGCATCGGTGGCCGGCGCTGCGGTGGAGGAGGGGAGGGGGGGGAGGTGGAGTACTCGTTGGTCGGCGGTGACGGCGGGGTCGGCGATCGGCTCCGTCGGCGTCGGCTCCGGTGGTGGTCGACGGTCGGCTTCCGGCGGCGGTGGAGTCGTGAGACAGAGCGGGTGCACGAGTGGGAGAGAGAGCCGCGGCGCTGAGTATATCGGGCCATAAAACACGACGGTGCACTAACACTGTCGTCTATAAACCCCGGGCCTTAATTGTTGACGGTGTACCATCGTCTATAAGTCCCGAGAACTTATAAATGACGGCCTAGGTTAACCGTTGTCAATAACTGCTTAATTGATGACAGTGTTTTCTGGCCATCGTCAATAAGTTTATTGACGACAGCCCCGTCGTTAATAAATCTGCCCGTCGTCTATTGTTGCAATTCCGGTAGTGGTGGTGGCTGATTAGGGCGATATGCAGGAGCGTTCGATCCATACTGTCGTGCAGCTGGGGGCATGTACCGAGGTCGTACGTTGCTCCCTTGAGGCTGGTATGGCATCTTCCTCTTGCACTCTCGCTCGATCTCTCGGATCTTGCTTTCAACCACTATAGCCTTGTCAACCAGCTTCTGGAAGCTCGCGTAGTCATTGTTGAGGAGCTGAACCTGGATCTCATTGTACAACCCTCTCATGAACAGGTACTGCTTCCGTTGGTCCGAGTTGACATCTTCGGGGGCATACCGGGACAGTTGCGTGAACTTGTTGAGATACTCATTCACGCTCCTCTATCCTTGGCGGAGACCTTCGAACTCCTGTCTCTTGAGCATCATTACACCAGCAGGGATGTAATGAGAGCGGAAACTCTCCTTGAACTCAGTCCAAGTGATCGTCTCCGGGTCGACATGAGCGTTGCATAGGGCATCCCACCAGTCAGCGGCAGCTCCCATGAGTTGGTGCGATGCAAAAAGAACCTTCTCTCGTTCATTGCACTGCACTATGACAAGCTTCTTCTCCATGGATTTCAACCAGTCGTCGGCCTCCATGGGGTTGTTAGTTTGGGCAAAAGTGGGTGGTCGAGTCCTCATGAACTCTCCCAGTCTGTTATGAGTCTGCGGTGGTGGTGGCGGTTGTCACACCCGGTTTTTCCGAAGAAACAACCAAGTGAATATCACATGTATGCCAGGATCATTTGCTCATACATGTGATGACAAACAGTGAAGCATCATTTATTACAAGCCAGGTGTCGAATATAAGTAAGTCTTACATAGTAAATGTCTCGATGGACAATAATAAGTTCATCACAAGGAAATAAACTAGCAGCGGAATATTATTCTTTGGGGCTCCATCACAGGCGTTGCCCGGGGGGGTCTTCATGAACCTAGAATCCTTCCTCGGGTCCAAAGTCTTGGTCATTATACACCACCTCATTATCTTGACCTGAGCAGTAATATAAACCAACAAATATGCAAGGTTTAGTACCAATGGTACTCAGCAAGTGTGGGAAAATTTTATCATGCATGGCTAGAACAAGGAGAGGTTGAACTCATGGTTAAAGCACTACGCAATTAATACCTATCACCTTAGCTTATTAAGCACCTACATTACTACACAGGTGAAATGGTCCCAATCTCTCATCCCATCATCATAACCAAATAACCATAACATCATTTCCAATGTTAAGCTCCCCGCTTAACATCCACAACTCCCAAAAACCTTCACTCCTCTAATCATGAATAAGTCCAGGCCGCTCTTAACCGTGAGCACGGCTGTCAAGACAGTTTTGACTCTGCAGAGTTTGTACCACTGTACCCACAAGTAGTGATTTCATCCCCCGTCGCCGGGTGGACTAAAAGAACCTCCATTATGCCAGTGGCTACGTTCCACATTCACACTTCCCAGGTGTGTGGCCAAGAGATCACTACAAAGCCTTTACAAAGGGATTCCCGACGAGCGTGGGCCCACTGAGGTTTCACCCCTAACAGCATACAAGAGGCTCCAACCCCGCTGCAGTGGCCCCCTCTTGAGCCTTGCGGTTCATATGGTAGTCCAGCTGACACCTACTCCCCGCACCATCCAACACACCCATACTACGCCGGGGATACACCTAATTAATTGGCTAAGCTGCCCCATCTCAGCATGTGGTTGGCACTGTAAAGCCGGGTTACATGCTCCATGAACCGGTCCTTAGGATCCAGGCAAGTACTAAACACAAACCCAAGTCTCGTGCACCCAGCACACAACCAAAACATCCAACTTGCCTTGATCCCTACCTCTACATAACTCACAATAACTCATTCAAGAGTATGGTATAATAAACTGATGATCTCATATCCCAAATATCCCATTCTAAGCATGGCTAAGCGTATGCCTGTAAACAAATGACATGACAAAATAAATCCCAACCCAAGCTACAAGGAAACAAGGTAATGCAATTCTAGGGAAACTTTCCTAGCATGGGTTTCATATTTCATTTGACAATGCAAATAATTCTATCTACACATCCTAGCATAGGATCAAAGTGGTCAAGGACACTTGCCTCCTTCTTGCTGCTCTTGAAATGGGTAGTCCTGATCTTGGAAATGAATAACTTGTTCTTGAACAGGTTCTACTTCATACCATCACACATAGCAAAAGAAAAACAACAATCATAAGACATAGTTCACACCTCTACTTCATACAAACCACACATTCATATTTATGAACTTCACTCACCATTATATGTGTTGTGTTTCAGTTTTATATAAATTCCTTACATTTAACTACCAAGTATGTATGGAAAGTATTTTTCTTCTCCATATGTGCCTTCACAACTTCTATCAACCCTAAACTGAACTCTTTGGATTTTAGAAACTCCATTTATCATTTACTAATTGCTATATTTTCAGATTTATATTCCTATGCATAATTGTGTATTTTATTATTAAATTAGTAATACACATCACCTAAACAGATTAGGTTCTGGTCCTAAATAATTTAAAATCATATTTTGACCATGGCTTATGATGTATACTATTTCATAATCATTTTTCCCTACTTTTCTATAACTATTCTTTACTTTAAAAATGTGTCCCTAATCTAAATAATGTGATTAATAAATGAAACAGATTCATATCAGCCCAAAAATATATTTTTATCTCACTCCAAAGTTTTCCAAGTACTGAGAAAGTTTTTAATTAATTTTGACAACTACGTTTGTCCCACTTTTTAATTTTTAATCACTAGTTACATATTAAATTTCCTAATTTAAATACTAAACAGGGTTAAAAGTAAACTCACCCATCACAGGGTCTATAATATTATTTTCATAATTTCCAGGGGTCTAGCTACACTTAACAGAGGTGTTTTTCTTAATTTCTATTAAGTCCAGGGGCTAAAACTGATTTTTAAATGAATTTACATGATTTTCTGAAGTTCCAGGGGCTAGATCTGAAGTTTCCGGGGCTAGCTCTCAATTGCAGAGAACCCCAGGGGGTAGCACGTAAGAATTCCAGCCTTTATAACGCGGGGTCAACGTGGACCGTCCGATTCTAAACCGACGGCTGAGATTATAACATCGAACCGGTACGCGGGGATTTAAAGTCTACCGTGCGATTTAAAATAAACGGCGCACAAGCGGCCACGTCGCTCTGATCGAGAGCGGGCGGCGCTGCCGGCGGCGCACGGCGGCGGAAAGCGGCGATCTCGCCGGAAACTTTCGGATCCTCGAGAATTCTGCCTAGAACTGTGATCTTATGGCCTAGATCGGTAGAGGGGAGGTCAGGGATCTCACCTCGGGGGTTTTCTCGAGCTCGGGGGTCCTGGAAAGTGCTCGGCGGCGAGGTCCGAGGCAAAACCACGGCGAAGCTCGTCGGCGCTGAGTTTACACCGTAAGTCTTCGGGTTTTCTGCACCTGCAAAGTTCCCCGGAGGCGGTGGATCAAAACCAGCGAGTTAGATCAGAGTTTCCGAGCTTAGATCGGCCAGAATTCACCGGCGAAGTCTCGGTGCTCACCGGAGTGAAAATCGGCGATCGCGTGAGGAAAACTGATCGGATCGGTGGTTTTTATAGCCGGGGGAGGGCGGTGGGTCTGTTGTGATCGAGTTGGAGTCCGCTGGGACCGGAATTCGGCTGCGGAACGCGATTTCCCGATCGGTTGCGATCGCGCGCGCGGGAGAGAGTCCGGGGTCGCGGGGTTAGGGATGACATGTGGGTCCCACCCGTCAGCGAGGGGCAGCGCGGCGCGCGCGGGGCTGGCTGGCGCGGGGGTTTGCTGGGCCGGCTGAAGGTTTCGGCCCACTGGCCAGTTTTTTTCCCGATTTCCTTTTTCTTTTTCCATTTCTTTTCTGTTTTGGGTATAATTTGAATTCCAGTTTGAATTTGAATTTTTGCAAAACATGCAACACGTCCAAAAATTTCTAAATTCCCCTCTGAACATGGTTTAGGGTTTTGAATCCAAATTTGGGTTTTGACTAAAAATTTGGGGTGTTACAGCGGTGGTGCCGAAACGGGGTTGTTGTTGTTGGCCTGCAACTGACCTAAAGTTTGGATCATGGTTTGCATAAGTTGATTCTGCATGGCATCAACCGTTCCAGGTTGTTCTCACCAGCTCCGGGGTTAACAGGAACTTCATCGTGGCCATCCTCTTGGTTGCCGCGGTCGTTCCTTCCTTGGTGGCCGACGTTTCTTCTCACCATCTGTGAGAGAGAACGAAATAGAATAGAGGTTAGAAGATTAGATGGATCCCCCCTATCTATATACATCAAGGTGGGTTGGACTTTATATATTAGCCCATATGAGGATGTGAACAAGTGCCGAGGCATCTCACACCTCTTTTTACTTATGTGTGGATATGGACAACGCTTGAGACGTCCCACAACTCACACTAAGCACACAATCACAAGCAATCATCACAAGGGCTCACAAAACTCTTATTCAAGGCTTATTCAATGGGGGTCCTATATGACTTTGGGTGATGCCAATCTGTGATCCAACTATGGCTTCTCCTAGGCTTGTATCCTATGTCAAGGTAGTTTCAATGTCAATCTATGCATCCTAGGCTTGCATCCTATGGTCAGTGTGGTGTAGCTTACCAATCCGTAATCTATCTAGTTGTGTGATCTATCTGTGGCAGGTTGATACCAATCTGTGTCTGATACCAATGTGTGATCTATCTAAGCGTGTAACCTACCGTCAACCCGTGGCTCTGATACCAGTCTGTGACGCTCTCAATTCTGTGGAAAACTATGGAACCGAGAACTGATGCATATGTGTGCCCAGGATGTTCATCACACATACACATATGTTCCACAAACTGAATTCAGAATATATAAATATTACCACGAATAACAGGGTTTTATTACAATGTCACATGAGTCTTGGACCTAATCTAACAGCGGAAGTCTTTATTCTTAGCAGCGGAAGTCTTCTAATTAATGCGGAAGCAATCTAAACAGCAGCAGCTCCATCTCTGCTCCATCGCCACAGGCAAAGTTGAGGACAGATTACACGCCTAATGCTCCACTTGGTCTTCATAGTATTCTTCTCCTGTTAATGATGATGAAATAATAATGCAAGTTTGAGTATAATGATGTACTCAACAAGTGCGAGAAAATATGATATGTAGCTCACAACAAGGTAGGTATAAAAAGGCTCATTTGCAGAAAGCAAAGTTATTTATCAAAACCACGATAAAACAACAACTTAACTTTAAGTGAACGTAATCCCAACATGTATTAAAATACCAACATACCTCCATCACTTTCCATGTCCCAACCTGTGACGCCCTCAATTCTGTGGAAAACCACGGAACCAAGAACTAATGCATATGTGTGCCCGGGATGTTCATCATACATACACATATGTTCCACAAACTGAATTCAGATTATATATTACCACGAATAACAGAGTTTATTACAATATCTCGTGAGTCTTGGACTCATCCTCACAGCGGAAGTCTTTATTTCTATGCAGTGGAAGTCTTTATGCTAATGTGGAAGCAATCTAACTAATGCGGAAGCAATTCTAAGCAGATGTGGCTCTATCTCTACTCCCTCCACAGACAAGGTTGAGAACAGATTACGCGCCTAATGCTCCACTTGGTCTTCATAGTAGTCTTCTCCTGCTGCTGATGATGAAATAATAATGCAAGTTTGAGTATAATGATGTACTCAGCAAGTTCGGGAAAAAAACATGATATGTAGCTCATAACAAGGTAGGTATAAAAAGGCTCATTTGCAGAAAAGCAGATTTATAAAACCATGATAAAACATCAACTTAACTTTAGATGAATGTAATCCCATCATGCATTAAACTACCAACATACCTCCATCACTTTCCATGTTCCACCCGAACATTAACCAACTTCATTCTTGCTCACGAATACCTCCTCGTATTCGCTACCATCTCACGAATACCTTCTCGTATCCGCTACCATCTTATATCATAAACAACTTCGTCTCACACCGAGACCACTCTCGTTGCCATGACTTAACAGTCATGCAACCGTCTTGTCACCCGGACTCAACAGTCCCAATCCAAACCATAACCATAATCAATAACCATAACCAAAAACCATCCTAATAACCATCCCAACTAATCATGGCAGTTGGCCAGGCGCTCGTGACCGTAAGCTCGGCTATCATGATAGTTTTAAGAACCCTGCAGAGTTTGCACCTCTTTACCCACAAGTTTATGATTTCGTCATGTCACACCCGGTTTTTCCGAAAAACAACCGAGTGAATATCACATGTATGCCAGGATCATTTTCTCATACATGTGATGACAAATAGTGAAGCATCATTTATTACAAGCCAGGTGTCGAATATAAATAAGTCTTACATAGCAAATGTCTCGATGGACAATAATAAGTTCATCAAAAGTAAATAAACTAGCAGCGGAATAATTATTCTTGTGGGCTCCGTCACAGGCGTTGCCCGGGGGACTCCATGAACCTAGAAACCTTCTTCGGGTCCAAAGTCTTGATCATTATACACCACCTCATTATCTTGACCTGAGCAGCAATATAAACCAACAAATATACAAGGTTGAGTACCGATGGTACTCAGCAAGTGTGGGAAGGTTATGTCATGCATGGCTAGAACAAGAAGAGGTTGAACTCATGGTTAAAAGCACTATGCAATTAATACCTATCACCTTAGCTTATTAAGCACCTACATTACTACATGGGTGAAATGGTCCCAATTTCCCATCCCATCATCATAATCAAATAACCATAACATCATTTCCAATGTGAAGCTCCCCGCTTAACATTCACAACTTCCAAAACCATCACTCCTCTAATCATGAATAAGTCCAAGCCGCTCTTAACCGTGAGCACGGCTGTCATGACAGTTTTGACTCTGCAGAGTTTGCACCACTGTACCCACATGTAGTGATTTCATCCCCCGTTACCGGGTGGACTAAAAGAACCTCCATTATGCCAGTGGCTACGAACCACATTCACACTTCCCAGGTGTGTAGCCAGGAGATCACTACGAAGCCTTTACAAGGGGATTCCCGACGAGCGTGGGCCCACTGAGGTTTCACCCCTAACAGCATACAAGAGGCTCCAACCCCGCTGCAGTGGCCCCCTCTTGAGCCTTGCGGTTCATATGGTAGTCCAGCTGACACCTATTCCCCGCACCATCCAACACACCCATACTACGCCGGGGATACACCTAATTAATTGGTCAAGCTGTCCCATCTCAGCATGTGGTTGGCACGGTAAAGCCAGGTTACATACTCCATGAACCGGTCCTTAGGATCCAGGCAAGTACTAAACACAAACCCGAGTCTCGTGCACCCAGCACCAACCAAATCATCCAACTTGCCTTGATCCCTACCTCTACATAACTCATAACATCTCATTCAAGAGTATGGTAAAATAAACTGATGATCTCATATCCCAAATATCCCCTTTCTAAGCATGGCTAAGCATAATAATAAATGACATGACAAAATAAATCCCAACCCAAGCTACAAGGAAACAAGATAATGCAATTCTAGGGAAACTTACTAGCATGGGTTTCATATTTCATTTGACAATGCAAATAATTCTATCTACACACCCTAGCATAGGATCAAAGTGGTCAAGGACACTTGCCTTCTTCCTGCTGCTCTGGGAATGGGTAGTCCTGATCTTCGAAAGGAAGAACTTGCTCTGGAGCGGGTTCTACTCATACGATCACACATAGCAAAAGAAAACAACAAGTTATAAGACATAGTTCACACTTCCCCTTCATACAAGACACACATTCACATTTATGAAAGCCATTCTCATTTCTCTGTGTTGTGGTTACTCTATGTGTGTTGATTTTGGCTTACATGCACTTTTAAACATGTACATATGATTTCTACTTTTGTATTCATATTCATGTTGGCATACTATATATGAATTTCTAATTTAAATAAATCCCTTATATTTAATGGATACACATTTTAGCTACCAAGTATGCATGAAAGGTATTTTCCTACTTCATATGTGTCTTCAGACCTTCTACCAACACTAAACTGAATTCTTTGGAGTTTGGAAACTTCATTTATCATTTTCTAATTATTTATACCTAGCTTGCTATATTTTCAAATTTATTTCCTATGCCTAAATGTGTGCTTTATTATGAAAATAGTAAGACACCTCATCTAAACAGAATAGGTTTTGGGTCTAAAATATTTAATAATATATTTTTGAACTTCTCTTCTGATGTGAACTATTTTACATTTATTTTTCTAATTTTCAGAATTATTCTCTACTTAAAATGTGTCCCTATTACTAATAAATGTGAATAATCAATTAAACAGATTCATTTCGGCGAAATATCTATTTTTATCTCACTCCAAAGTTTTCCAAGCACTAGGAATGTTTTTAATTTGAATTGACAATATGTTTGTCCCATCTTTTAAATTTTAAACACTAACGACATATTCAATTTCCTAAATTTAATATCAAATAGGGTTAAAAGGTCAACTTACCCCACTACAGGGTCTATTATATTATTTTAATAATTTTCAGGGGTCTAGCTACACATAACAGAGGGGTTTTCCTAATTTTTATTAAGTCCAGGGGTCAAAACTGATTTTTAAATGAATTTACATGATTTTCTGAACTTCGAGGGGCTAGATCAGAAGTTTCTGGGGCTAGCTCTTATTTTCCCAGAACCCCAGGGGGTAGCGCGTAAGAATTCCGGCCTTTATAACGCGGGGCTGACGTGGACCGTCCGATTTAAAACAGACGACTGAGATTATAACATCGAACCGGTACGCGGGGATTTAAACTCTACCGTACGATTTAAAATAGACGGCGCACAAGCGTCCACGTCGCTCTGATCGTGCGCGGGCGGCGCTGCCCAGCGGCGCACGGTGGTGGGAGGCGGCGATCTCGCCGGAGAGTTTCGGATCTTCGTCAATTCTTCCTAGAACTGTGATTTTATGGCATAGATCGGTAGAGGGGAGGTCGGGGATCTCACCTCGGGGGTTTTCTTGAGCTCGGAGGTCCTTAAAAGCGATCGACGATGAGGTCCGAGGTGAATTCACGGCGAGACTCGTCGGCGCTGTGTTTGAACCGCAAATCACCGAGTTTTCTGCACCTGCAAGGTTCCCCGGAGGCGGTGGATCAAGACCAGCGAGTTAGATCAGAATTCCCGAGCATAGATCGAGCAGAATTCATGTCACACCCGGTTTTTCCGAAGAACAACCGAGTGAATATCACATGTATGCCAGGATCATTTTCTCATACATGTGATGACAAATAGTGAAGCATCATTTATTACAAGCCAGGTGTCGAATATAAATAAGTCTTACATCGCAAATGTCTCAATGGACACTAATGCTTCATCACAAGTAAATAAACTAGCAGCGGAATATTATTCTTTAGGGCTCCATCACAGGCGTTGCCCGGGGGTCTTCATGAACCTAAAATCCTTCCTCGGGTCCAAAGTCTTGGTCATTATACACCACCACATTATCTTGACCTGAGCAGCAATATAAACCAACAAATATGCAAGGTTGAGTACCAATGGTACTCAGCAAGTGTGGGAAAATTATATCATGCTTGGCTAGAACAAGGAAAGGTTGAACTCATGGTTAAAGCACTACGCAATTAATACCTATCACCTTAGCTTATTAAGCACTTACATTACTACACAGGTGAAATGGTCCCAATCTCCCATCCCATCATCATAACCCAATAACCATAACCATCATTTCCAATGTTAAGCTCCCCGCTTAACTTCCAAAACCATCAATCCTCTAATCATGAATAAGTCCAGGCCGCTCTTAACCGTGAGCACGGCTGTCAAGACAGTTTTAACTCTGCAGAGTTTGTACCACTGTACCCACAAGTAGTGATTTCATCCCCCATTGCCGGGTGGACTAAAAGAACCTCCATTATGCCAGTGGCTACGTTCCACATTCACACTTCCCAGGTGTGCGGCCAAGAGATCACTACGAAGCCTTTACAAAGGGATTCCCGACGAGCGTGGGCCCACTGAGGTTTCACCCCTAACAGCATACAAGAGGCTCCAACCCCGCTGCAGTGGCCCCCTCTTGAGCCTTGCGGTTCATATGGTAGTCCAGCTGACACCTACTCCCCGCACCATCCAACACACCCATACTACGCCGGGGATACACCTAATTAATTGGCCAAGCTGCCCCATCTCAGCATGTGGTTGGCACTGTAAAGCCGGGTTACATGCTCCATGAACCGGTCCTTAGGATCCAGGCAAGTACTAAACACAAACCCAAGTCTCGTGCACCCAGCACACAACCAAAACATCCAACTTGCCTTGATCCCTACCTCTACATAATTCACAATGTCTCATTCAAGAGTATGGTAAAATAAACTGATGATCTCATATCCCATATTTCCCATTCTAAGCATGGCTAAGCAAATGCATGTAAATAAATGACATGACAAATTAAATCCCAACCCAAGCTACAAGGAAACAAGGTAATGCAAATCTAGGGAAACTTCCTAGCATGGGTTTCATATTTCATTTGACAATGCAAATAATTCTATCTACACATCCTAGCATAGGATCAAAGTGGTCAAGGACACTTGCCTCCTTCTTGCTGCTCTTGAAATGGATAGTCCTGGTCTTGGAAATGAATAACTGGCTCTTGAACAGGTTCTACTTCATACCATCACACATAGCAAAAGAAAAACAACAATCATAAGACATAGTTCACACTTCTACTTCATACAAACCACACATTCATATTTATGAAATTCATTCACCATTATATGTGTTGTGGTTACTTTGTGTGTGGATCTATGGCTTGCATACACTTTTATTTATATGTGTATGAAAAGTATTTTTCTTCTCCATATGTGCCTTCAGAATTTCTACCAACCCTAAACTGAATTCTTTGTATTTTAGAAACTCCATTATCATTTACTAGTTGCTATATTTTCAGATTTATATTCCTATGCATAATTGTGTATTTTATTATGAAATTAGTAATACACATCATCTAAACAGTATAGGTTCTGGTCCTAAATGATTTAATAACATCTTTTGACCTTGGCTTCTAATGTAGACCATTTCATAATTATTTTCCCTATTTTTCTATAACTATTATTTACTTAAAAATGTGTCCCTAAATGTGAATAATAGATGAAACAGATTTATTTCAACCCAAAAATATACTTTTATCTCACTCCAAAATTCTCTAAGTACTGAGAAAGTTTTTACTTAATTTTGACAATTATGTTTGTCCCCCTTTTTAATTTTTAAACACTAGTTACATATTCAATTTTCTAAATTAAATACTAAACAGGGTTAAAATAATGAACTCACCCCATTACAGGGTCTATAATATTTTTTTCATAATTTCCAGGGGTCTAGCTACACTTATCAGAGGTGTTTTTCCTAATTTCTATTAAGTCCAGGGGCTAAAACTGATTTTTAAATGAATTTACATGATTTTCTGGAGTTCCAGGGGCTAGATCTGAAGTTTCCGGGGCTAGCTCTCAATTCCAGAGAACCCCAGGGGGTAGCACGTAAGAATTCCAGTCTTTATAATGCGGGGTTGACGTGGACCGTCCGATTTTAAACCGACGGTTGAGATTATAACATCGAACCGGTACGCGGGGATTTAAACCCTACCGTGCGATTTAAAATAAACGGCGCACAAGCGGCCACGTCGCTCTGATCGAGCGCGGGCGGCGCTGCCGGCGGCGCACGGCGGCGGGAAGCGGCGATCTCGCCGGAAAGTTTCGGATCCTCAAGAATTCTGCCTAAAACTGTGATCTTATGGCATAGATCGGTAGAGGGGAGGTCAGGGATCTCACCTCGGGGGTTTTCTCGAGCTCGGGGGTCCTGGAAAGTGATCGGCGGCGAGGTCCGAGGCAAAACCACGGCGAAGCTCGTCGGCGCTGTGTTTACACCGTAACTCTCCGAGTTTTCTGCACCTGCAAAGTTCCCCGGAGGCGGTGGATCAAGACCAGCGAGTTAGATCATAGTTTCCGAGCTTAGATCGGCCAGAATTCACCGGCAAAGTCTCGGTGCTCACCGGAGTAAAAATCGGCGATCGCGTGGGAAAAACTGATCGGAGCTGGGGTTTTTATAGCCGGGGGAGGGCGGTGGGTCTGTTGCGATCGAGTTTGAGTCGTTTGGGACCAGAATTCGGGCTGCGGGGACGGGTTTCCCAATCGGTTGCGATCGTGCGCGCGAGAGAGAGTCCGGGGTCGCGGGGTTAGGGATGACAGGCGGGTCCCACCCGTCGGTGAGAGGCAACGCGGCGCGCGCGGGGGCGGGCTGGCGCGGGAGTAGCTGGGCCGGCTGGCGGGTTTCGGCCCACTGGCCGGTTTTTTTTCCCGTTTTCTTTTTTTCTTTTTCCATTTCTTTTGTGTTTTGAGTATAATTTGAATTCCAGTTTGAATTTGAATTTTTGCAAAACATGCAACACGTCCAAAAATTTTAAATTCCCCTCTGAGCATGGTTTAGAGTTTTGAATCAAAATTTGGGGTGTTACAGCTCTACCCCCCTTAAAAGAAATCTCGTCCTCGAGATTGGTGTTTCTAAGAAAACAATTCCGGAAATTGTGCCTTGAGCTCATCTTCCCTTTCCGAGGTAGCTTCCTCTTCTGAGTGATGCTTCCACTGCACCTTGCACATCCGGATTCTCTTGTTTCTGGTGAGGCGTTCCATTGTCTCCAAAATCTTGTATGGTTGCTCGGCATAAGACAAATCTTCAGCTACATCCACTTCATTCATGGGTAATACCTCCTCAGGCGTCCTCAGACATTTCTTGAGTTGTGACACATGGAATACATCGTGCACGTCCGATAGATGAACCGGTAACTCTAGTTGGTACGCCACTTCGCCTTTCCTTTCCAAAACCTGGAAGGGTCCGATGTATCGAGGTGACAACTTCCCTTTCACCTTGAACCGATGAAGTCCTCTGATAGGGGACACCTTGAGATAAACATAGTCTCCCACGTTGAAAACGAGCTCTCTTCTTCGTACATCAGCATAACTCTTCTGGCGTGTTTGTGCTATCCTCAAGTTGTTGCGAATCTCCTTCACCTTTGCCTCGGCTTCTTGTAGCACTTCTGGACCAAACACTTTACTTTCTCCTGTTTGGTTCCAAAATAGGGGAGTTCTGCACTTCCTTCCATACAAAGCTTCAAACGGTGACATCTTCATACTAGCTTGATAGCTGTTGTTATAGGAAAACTCCGCATACGGTAAGTTCTTGTCCCAACTCCTATTGTTTTTGAGTGCACATGCCCTTAACATATCTTCAAGGATCTGATTGGTTCTCTCCGTCTGCCCGTCAGTTTGGGGATGATAGGCAGAGTTGAAGTTCAGATGGGTTCCCATGGTTTCATGCAACTTTTGCCAAAACCTCGAGGTGAACTGTGTCCCTCGGTCCGACACTATCTTCTTTGGCACTCCATGGTAACACACAATCCTTGACATGTACAATTCTGCCAATTTGGATCCGCTGTAGCTTTCTTTCACAGGAATGAAATGAGCTACCTTGGTTAGCCTATCAATGATGACCCATATTGAATCATACCCTGATTGGGTCCTAGGCAATCCCACGATGAAATCCATGCTGATTTCTTCCCATTTCCATTCAGGCACTTTGAGTGGTTGCAACAATCCCGCGGGTCGTTGATGTTCAGCTTTCACCAACTGACATGTGTCACATAGGGCAACATGTTCCGCGACATCTCGCTTCATGCCATACCACCAATACCTGCTCTTGAGGTCCTGGTACATCTTCGTACTCCCAGGATGAATGGAATAGTCGGAATCGTGAGCCTCCTTCAAAATTAATTCACGGATCTCTTTTACTTCTGGCACACAGATCCTTTTCCCGTGCCACACCGTTCCTTGTTCATCCTCTCTAAAACCAGGAGCTTTATTTTCCTTGATGAGCTGTCGGATCTCTTGTATCTTCTCATCATTCTTTTGGCCCTCGCGTATGTCTCGCTCGAGTGTGGAGTCCACTTCCATGGCGATGGCTTCACCACTATTTACTAGACATAGATTGAGTCTTATAACCTCGTCCTTCAATTCTGCAGGCATGTCCTTCAAACTCAACTTATTGACCTGCACTTTCCGACTCAAAGCATCGGCCACGACGTTTGCTTTCCCGGGATGATAGTTGATGCCCACATCAAAGTCATTGATTAGCTCTAACCATCTCCTTTGTCTGAGGTTGAGATCTGGTTGTGTGAATATGTACTTCAAACTCTTATGATCCGTATATATCTCTGTCCTCTTCCCCATCAAATAGTGCCGCCAAATTTTCAACGCGTGTACCACTGCGGCTAGTTCTAGGTCATGTGTAGGATAGTTCTTCTCATGCTTCCGAAGCTGCCGGGATGCATATGCCACGACATGTCCTTCTTGCATGAGAACACATCCCAACCCATTTCCAGAGGCATCGCAGTACACTGTGAAATTCTTCTGCATATCTGGCATAACCAGTACTGGGGCTGTTGTCAATCTCTTCTTTAGCTCCTGAAAGCCCGTCTCGCACTGTGGCGTCCAGGTGAATGTGATTCCCTTTTCCAACAATTTGGTGAGAGGTCTCGAGATCTTGGAGAATCCCTCAATAAACCGTCGATAGTATCCAGCCAATCCCAAAAAGCTTCGAACTTCCCCGACATTTTCAGGGGTCTTCCACTTCTGGATATCCTCGATTTTGGCGGGATCTACGGAGATTCCTCCCTCCGAGATGATATGTCCTAAAAAGGGAACTCTCTTCAGCCAAAACTCACACTTGCTCAATTTGGCATATAGTTGGTGTTCTCTCAGCCTCTGTAACACCAACCTTAGATGTTTCTCATGTTCTTCTTCATCTTTGGAGAAGACGAGAATATCATCTATGAAAACCACCACAAATTTGTCCAGATATTCCATGAATACCTTATTCATGAGGTACATAAAATATGCCGGGGCATTGGTTAGCCCAAAAGGCATGACGGTGTATTCATACAGTCCGTACCGAGATACGAAAGCTGTCTTGGGAATATCTGATTGCCTTATCTTGAGTTGGTGGTACCCCGACCTGAGATCAATTTTTGAGAACACACAAGCTCCCCTCAACTGATCAAACAAGTCTTCAATGCGGGGTAATGGGTACTTGTTCTTGATGGTTACCTCATTCAAGGCACGGTAAACCACGCATAACCTTTGGGTTCCGTCTTTCTTGGGCACAAATATCACCGGAGCTCCCCATGGTGAGGAACTAGGGCGAATATACCCCTTCTCCGTCAATTCTCTCAAATGATCCTTAAGCTCTTCTAGCTGCTTGGAGTCCATTCGATAAGGTTTCTTGTATATCGGGGCTGTTCCCGGTACTAGCTCAATTGCGAACTCCACGTCACGGTCGGGAGGCATACCTGGCAACTCCTCCGGAAAAATATCTGGATATTCCCTGATGGTCCTGATTTCCTCAACTTTCACCTCCACTTGATTTAATTTAATGTCCCTCCTAGGCTCGTGTATTGTTATGAACTTTACTCTTGTGCCATTGGGGTGAGTTAATTCCACCGTTCTGGTCGAACAATGGATGATTCCTTTATGTTTGGTCAACCAATCCATACCCAAAATAATATCTATCCCTTGTGAATCTATCACTATGAGGTTAGCAGTAAATACTACCCCATTAATGTCTAGGCTCACTTTGGGACACACTTGTCTTGTCCTTATTTCTCCACCTGGAGAGTTTACCGCTAGCATATGGTTCATTTGTGTGGTTGCTAGGTCATGCTTCTTAACAAACCCTTGAGCAATGAACGAGTGGGTAGCACCAGAATCAAACAGCAGAGTTGCAAGGTGTAAATTGGCAGGAAACTTACCAACTACCACGTCGGGTGCCTCTTGTGCTTCCTCCATAGTGACGTGGTTCACCCGTCCTCTCAATACATTCTGCTGTTGTGGCGGCGCGGGCTTCTTCTTTGGGCATTTGTGGGCGTAGTGCCCCACTTCACCACAGCTAAAACATTGCACCCCAACCTTAGGTGCTTGGCCTTTGTTGTCCTGGGGTTGGTTTGGGGGTCCTTGCACTGCTGGTCGAGGTGGATATGCGGGGCGAGGCTGCTGCACAAACTGACGTGGCGGCTGTGCTGGTGCTGCGGGTGGCCTGTAGTTTGGGTTGTACCCTCTTGGTGCTGAATAGGGTACCGCAGCACGGCTCATCTGCCCCGTAGGTTGCTGCATCATACGTGGGCGGGTGTTGCTCCCTGAGGCTTGATGTGACCACCCCGCCTTCCTCTTATTCTCATTTTCTAGGGCCTTTAGCTTCCTTTCCACCACAAATGCTCTGTCCACCATCTTTTGAAAGCTTTCATACTCATTGGAGAACATGGCACACTGCATCTCTGCGGTAAGTCCTTCCACGAAACAATCTTGTTTCTGCTCATCAGTCTCTATGTCTCGTGGAGCATAACGGGATAGTTGAGTAAATTTAGTGAGGTATTCCCTCACCGTCATGTTTCCCTGCTGCAGTCCCAAAAATTCCTTCCTCTTGTTTTTGAGTTCACCTCTTGGGATGTAATGGTTGCGGAAGCTACGCTTGAACTCTTCCCAAGTGATGTTCTCAGGGTCATGATGGGCGGCCACGTAGGCGGTCCACCAATCAGCAGCAGGTCCCTGCAATTGATGAGAGGCAAACAGCACCCTCTCATACCCTTGGCATTGTATTATCCTCATCTTACTTTCAATGGTCTTCAGCCAATCATCTGCCTCCAGAGGTTCAGCTGAACTTGCAAACTTTGGAGGTTGAGTTCCTAGAAACTCACTCAACCTTGGTTGGCGTGGTGCCGCTTGTGGAGGTGGAACTTGATGCAAGTTGGCCACCACTTGAGTCAAGTTCTGGATGAGCTGATTTTGATTCTCCAGCATTTGGTGGAGAGGATCAACTTCTTCACGGCGACCACCCCTGTCCTGGCCTCCAGAAAGATGAGGGTTGCATGCCTCATCGTTGTTGTTGGCGGGGTTGGCAGCACGTCCTTTTCCTCTTCCGGCCATCTGGCAGAATCAACAAATGTTAATTTGATACCATTTAGTATCATCTTACTACTTTCATTTGTTTGTACTTTGAAGTGTTGAGGCTTTGTTAAAATTTTACGAGGGTTTATATCTCACACCAAATAAATGCACTATTATTTCCTGTGGGTTCACACACCAAAGCAAAACAATCTGAAGACGAGGCTGTGGACAATTGCTCATGGCTTCCACAACTCACGTCACACACCAAGCATTATCACACCATTAACTACGTAACGACTCGACTACTCGACCTCTTGCTAGCTAGGGGAAAGACTCTACACTACTCGTCCTCTTGAGCTGGCTCCTCGGGATCTTCCTCCTCATTTCGGCTACCTTCTGACTCTGCTTTGGGTGGGGAGGCTGCTGGTGGAGAAGTGCGACGACGCCTGATTGCTCGGCGATCCGGGGAGTCAGGAGTCCATGTATCATTCACGGTGACACACAGTTCATTCCCATCTCCTCTTTCTCTCGCCTTTAAGCAAGCTCGCAGCAACGCCTCCGTTTCCTTCAGGGTGTCTCGGACATCCTGAAGCTCTTATTGACACTCCTGCAGTCGAGTGCTGAGCATAGCAGCATCCTCCAAGCACAAGTCCATGTGCTCATGGGAAGTCCCTTGCTGCACCGGTGGGTACTTGTACTCCGTGGTACCACTCTCACGTTGGAGGACATACATGTATTCAGTTTTGTCCAAGTGGCGACGATAGATGTGACTCTGGCAGGTGATGGCCTCCCAGGTGACATCTTTCTCCGCGTCAACTTGTGTTGCTCGACAAGCTGGAGAGTGGTGAATCTTAAGCAGCTGATTCTCGTGTATAATCCTCATCTCCGAACTCCATTCTTCCCTCTTCTCACGGATGGTCCTGGTGGAGTTATAGTGGATGATAAGCTTGCCCGTGTTGCCGGCGGCTTCGAGCATACGTCGAAGACGGCGCAACAAATCTCCTACTGCCAATCCGTAGGAAAGGTACATCACTAGACGACTCTCCTCTCTTTCGGCAAGGGCAACTACGGGAACTCTCCCTCCTGTGGACTTACGAGCGGTGCGAATCATGCGAACCATCTAAAACAAAAGAATTTAAAATTAGGTTAGATAAAATCTCAAACAAAAATCCTATTTTGAATGAAAGTTGGGGTAAGATGAAGAAAATGACTCCTTTAATAACACTTTTTCCACCCACACCTTGGAAAATAGTTTTTAAGAAAATAGGGCCCTTAAATACGTCCATTTCTACCTAGGTCCACGTTCCTACGGGCAACCTTGGCTCTGATACCACCTCTGTCACACCCGGTTTTTCCGAAGAACAACCGAGTGAATATCACATGTATGCCAGGATCATTTTCTCATACATGTGATGACAAATAGTGAAGCATCATTTATTACAAGTCAGGTGTCGAATATAAATAAGTCTTACATCGCAAATGTCTCAATGGACACTAATGCTTCATCACAAGTAAATAAACTAGCAGCGGAATATTATTCTTTAGGGCACCATCACAGGCGTTGCCCGGGGGTCTTCATGAACCTAAAATCCTTCCTCGGGTCCAAAGTCTTGGTCATTATACACCACCACATTATCTTGACCTGGGCAGCAATATAAACCAACAAATATGCAAGGTTGAGTACCAATGGTACTCAGCAAGTGTGGGAAAATTATATCATGCTTGGCTAGAACAAGGAAAGGTTGAACTCATGGTTAAAGCACTACGCAATTAATACCTATCACCTTAGCTTATTAAGCACTTACATTACTACACAGGTGAAATGGTCCCAATCTCCCATCCCATCATCATAACCCAATAACCATAACCATCATTTCCAATGTTAAGCTCCCCGCTTAACTTCCAAAACCATCAATCCTCTAATCATGAATAAGTCCAGGCCGCTCTTAACCGTGAGCACGGCTGTCAAGACAGTTTTAACTCTGCAGAGTTTGTACCACTGTACCCACAAGTAGTGATTTCATCCCCCGTTGCCGGGTGGACTAAAAGAACCTCCATTATGCCAGTGGCTACGTTCCACATTCACACTTCCCAGGTGTGCGGCCAAGAGATCACTACGAAGCCTTTACAAAGGGATTCCCGACGAGCGTGGGCCCACTGAGGTTTCACCCCTAACAGCATACAAGAGGCTCCAACCCCGCTGCAGTGGCCCCCTCTTGAGCCTTGCGGTTCATATGGTAGTCCAGCTGACACCTACTCCACGCACCATCCAACACACCCATACTATGCCGGGGATACACCTAATTAATTGGCCAAGCTGCCCCATCTCAGCATGTGGTTGGCACTGTAAAGCCGGGTTACATGCTCATGAACCGGTCCTTAGGATCCAGGCAAGTACTAAACACAAACCCAAGTCTCGTGCACCCAGCACACAACCAAAACATCCAACATGCCTTGATCCCTACCTCTACATAATTCACAATGTCTCATTCAAGAGTATGGTAAAATAAACTGATGATCTCATATCCCATATTTCCCATTCTAAGCATGGCTAAGCAAATGCATGTAAATAAATGACATGACAAATTAAATCCCAACCCAAGCTACAAGGAAACAAGGTAATGCAAATCTAGGGAAACTTCCTAGCATGGGTTTCATATTTCATTTGACAATGCAAATAATTCTATCTACACATCCTAGCATAGGATCAAAGTGGTCAAGGACACTTGCCTCCTTCTTGCTGCTCTTGAAATGGATAGTCCTGGTCTTGGAAATGAATAACTGGCTCTTGAACAGGTTCTACTTCATACCATCACACATAGCAAAAGAAAAACAACAATCATAAGACATAGTTCACACTTCTACTTCATACAAACCACACATTCATATTTATGAAATTCATTCACCATTATATGTGTTGTGGTTACTTTGTGTGTGGATCTATGGCTTGCATACACTTTTATTTATATGTGTATGAAAAGTATTTTTCTTCTCCATATGTGCCTTCAGAATTTCTACCAACACTAAACTGAATTCTTTGTATTTTAGAAACTCCATTATCATTTACTAGTTGCTATATTTTATTATCCTATGCATAATTGTGTATTTTATTATGAAATTAGTAATACACATCATCTAAACAGTATAGGTTCTGGTCCTAAATGATTTAATAACATCTTTTGACCTTGGCTTCTGATGTAGACCATTTCATAATTATTTTCCCTATTTTTCTATAACTATTATTTACTTAAAAATGTGTCCCTAAATGTGAATAATAGATGAAACAGATTTATTTCAACCCAAAAATATACTTTTATCTCACTCCAAAATTCTCTAAGTACTGAGAAAGTTTTTACTTAATTTTGACAATTATGTTTGTCCCCCTTTTTAATTTTTAAAAACTAGTTACATATTCAATTTTCTAAATTAAATACTAAACAGGGTTAAAATAATGAACTCACCCCATTACAGGGTCTATAATATTATTTTCATAATTTCCAGGGGTCTAGCTACACTTATCAGAGGTGTTTTTCCTAATTTCTATTAAGTCCAGGGGCTAAAACTGATTTTTAAATAAATTTACATGATTTTCTGGAGTTCCAGGGGCTAGATCTGAAGTTTCCGGGGCTAGCTCTCAATTCCAGAGAACCCCAGGGGGTAGCACGTAAGAATTCCAGTCTTTATAATGCGGGGTTGACGTGGACCGTCCGATTTTAAACCGACGGCTGAGATTATAACATCGAACCGGTACGCGGGGATTTAAACCCTACCGTGCGATTTAAAATAAACGGCGCACAAGCGGCCACGTCGCTCTGATCGAGCGCGGGCGGCGCTGCCGGCGGTGCACGGCGGCGGGAAGCGGCGATCTCGCCGGAAAGTTTCGGATCCTCGAGAATTCTGCCTAAAACTGTGATCTTATGGCATAGATCGGTAGAGGGGAGGTCAGGGATCTCACCTCGGGGGTTTTCTCGAGCTCGGGGGTCCTGGAGAGTGATCGGCGGCGAGGTCCGAGGCAAAACCACGGCGAAGCTCGTCGGCGCTGTGTTTACATCGTAACTCTCCGAGTTTTCTGCACCTGCAAAGTTCCCCGGAGGCGGTGGATCAAGACCAGCGAGTTAGATCAGAGTTTCCGAGCTTAGATCGGCCAGAATTCACCGGCGAAGTCTCGGTGCTCACCGGAGTAAAAATCGGCGATCGCGTGGGAAAAACTGATCGGAGCTGGGGTTTTTATAGCCGGGGGAGGGCGGTGGGTCTGTTGCGATCGAGTTTGAGTCGTTTGGGACCAGAATTCGGGCTGCGGGGACGGGTTTCCCGATCAGTTGCGATCGCGCGCGCGAGAGAGAGTCCGGGGTCGCGGGGTTAGGGATGACAGGCGGGTCCCACCCGTCGGTGAGAGGCAACGCGGCGCGCGCTGGGGCGGGCTGGCGGGTTTCGGCCCACTGGCCAGTTTTTTTCCCGTTTTCTTTTTTTCTTTTTCCATTTCTTTTCTGTTTTGAGTATAATTTGAATTCCAGTTTGAATTTGAATTTTTGCAAAACATGCAACACGTCCAAAAATTTTTAAATTCCCCTCTGAGCATGGTTTAGAGTTTTGAATCAAAATTTGGGGTGTTACAATTCACCTGGAGAAGCTCGGTTTCTCACCGGAAGGAAAATCGGCGAATCGTGGGGAAAAACGGGACGATGTCGGTGTTTTTATAGACGGGGGAGGGCGGCGTTCGGTTGTGATTGAGTTTGCGTCGTCCACGAACGAAATTCGGCTGGGATACGCGAGGATCCGGGGGGGTTTCGATTCGGGGTGAGAAGACTCCGGCCGAGCGCGGGCGCGAGCGCGAGGAGGAAGAAAGGGTTGGCGGGCCCCGCGTGTCAGTGGGAAAGAGGGGGGCGCGCGGCTGCGGGCTGGCGCGGGGGTTAGTGGGCCGGCTAGTGGGTTTCGGCCCACTGGCCAGGGAGGTTTATTTTTTCCTTTTCTTTTTCTTTTTCATTTCTGTTTTGAGTTTAACTTGAATTTCAGTTTGAATTTGATTTTTTGCAACACATGCAATACGTCCAAAAAATTTTAAATTCCTCTCTTAACAGGATTTTGGGGTGTTACACGTCACCCGTCGACGACTGCAGAACCTCCATTATACCAGTACACAACCATCGGTGTATAGTCAAGAGATCACAAAATAGCCTTTACAAAGGGGCTACTAGATGTATGGACTCACTAAGGTTTCACCGGCAGGCTAGAATCTGCAATTCTCCCACCCACAGCCCCCCTCTTGTGCCATGCAGTTCCCAGGGCAGTCCTCACTCGACTCCCATTCCCCGCGCTTTCCACAGTCCATAACACTCTAGCAACTTACCTAATTACTCAGCTAAGCCGCACCCATACTTGACCTTGTGGTGGCACTGTTATCCTGGCATGTGCATGCATGAACCGGTCCATAGATCTACGGTAAGTAAACCACCATCTCATGCTACCTCATTCACAAACCCAGGCTTGCCTAGATCTCCCTCCGATCCATGTTCATTAACATCATACCCGACTCATAAACTTCCCTGGCGATAAGGTTGGTTTAACCAAAACTAGTAAACTCCTATAAAAAAGGGTTTCCCATCATGTTTGACTCAGCACACACACCTTTTCGCAAAACAAAACAGTTTTACCCAAAACATAGGATCAATATGGTCAAGGAGCACTTGCCTTGTTCTTGCAGTTCCGGTTGTTCTTGGATCTCAAAACCTTGTTGCTGCAGCTCGTCGTAGACAGCTCCCTGAGCTTGTCCTGCTATGTAGGATCACGTGCATACAAGATTCACAGCAATCAATATCATGCACAAACCTTAAACTAGATGCAATGATGCATATGCATGCTATCCTATGATTAGTTTTATTAGATTGGTTTGAACGTGTTCTTGCATGGCTTGCATGAATTTTATGATGAACATAGGTGTTCGGATCAACTGTGGACGTGGCGATGATCTTGTCTTTAGATCAACCTGATCATCAAGTGATCTGTCCACGAGAAGGCTTCTGTTCGAAGGGAATCAAAGAACAGATGCAAAGAAAACACAACGATGTCGTAAGGTGGTATTGGAGACCTACCTTACGTTCTTCTCAGTCTCGAGGTCCTCCTCAGATCGTTGGGCTTTCCTCCGGCGATCTTCCTTGCTGCACTCCGGCGATGGTTTACTCGGCGGGTTGGGACTAGGGCTCTAAGTCGTCGGCTCAGGAGTTGGAAAAGAAGTTTGTGGTTTCGGCCAGAGATTCTGGGTTCTATTTATAATCAGGAAGAGAAGAGTCCTAATCTGATTGTATCCCGAATAAGAGTCTTGTTCAAATTTGTCGTTCAATCTTACAACTTATCTTTAGTTGATTTGGTGCGGTATCATTGTGGAATTCAGGTCGGTTTCTGTTCCGGTATTTCTACGCGTACAGAATCTAAAAACCGTCCCTAGAACTCGTTACCTCCTCGGTGATGAGCTCCGGAGGCTCCACGTGTCCATCGGGCCTGGTCTCTCCTTTTCCGCAGAGACGAGCTCCGGTGGTGTCGCGTGTCAAGCGAGCAAGACTTCCCTCTTCTTCAGAGGTGAGCTCCGCGTGCGCCACGTATCCTGGCGGTCGGGACCTCCTCTCTTACTCGAAGGTGGCTCCGCACATGCCACGTGTCAGTGCCGGACCTTTCCTCTCTTCTCAGAGACAAGCTCCGAGGTCGACACGTGTCCACAGTGACGGACTTCCCGGAGATAAGCTCCGGTGGCGACATGTGTTCAATGGAACCGGACCTCTTGGAGGTGAGCTCCGAGATCGACATGTATCCCGCGCGACCGGTCCTCTGATTTCCAAGGTGACTAGCTCCGAAGGTGACATGTGTCCTGCGGAAAATGCCTTTGCTTCTTCCGTAGAGGCTAGCTCAGGGCAACACGTGTCCCACAGGGTCGGACCTCTCCCCTTTTGCGGAGATGAGCACCGAGCCTGCCACGTAGCCATTTTAGCAGCGGACCTTTCCCCACTTCGCAGGGATGAGCTCCGAACACGCCACGTGGCCAGCGGCCGCGGAAGTTGTCTTCGGCGCTCTCTGTGAACTGGATTCGGCTCTTACTGGCTATCTTTTTGATATTTTTTTCTGTTCCCAAAAATGTTTTCTCTACATGAAATATGAATACATGCAGAAACCAGAGATGAGGGTGTCGCAAATCTACCCCCCTTAAATTGAATCTCGCCCTCGAGATTCGTCAGTAGAGAACAGATGAGGAAATTCTGCCTTGATGTCTTCTTCACGCTCCCATGTGGCTTCAGCTTCGGTGTGATGGCTCCATTGTACCTTGCACCATCGAATCACTTTGTTCCTGGTGACCTTTTCTTTTACGTCCAAAATTCGGACAGGGTGCTCCGCACAAGTCAGGTCTTCTTGAAGTTCAAGATCTTCCATTGGTATTTGCTCCTCTGGTACTCTCAAGCACTTCTTGAGCTGGGATACATGAAACACGTCATGTACATCGGAGAGGTGCGTTGGGAGCTCTAGTTGATAGGCTACTTCTCCTCGCTTGTCCAAAATCTTAAATAGTCCGATGTAGCGAGGTGCTAGCTTGCCTTTGACGTTGAAACATCGTTGGCCTCGGATAGGCGATACCTTAAGGTATACGAAGTCTCCTATTTCGAAAGTTAACTTCCTTCGCCTATTGTCCGCATAGCCTTTTTGTCGTGACTGGGCAGCCTTTAAGTTCTCCCATACCGTTTGGACTTGCTTTTCAGCTTCTTGTAGCACTTCGGGTCCAAACACCTGGTTCTCTCTGGTTTTGTTCCAGAACAGTGGCGTTCTACACCGCCTTCCATATAATGCTTCGAAAGGCGACATCTTCAAGCTAGTCTGATAGCTGTTGTTATAGGAGAATTCAGCGTACGGTAAACTCCTATCCCAACTACGCCCATGTTTCAAGGCGCAAGCCCTCAACATGTCTTCCAAAATCTGGTTTGTTCTTTCGGTTTGGCCATCGGTTTGTGGGTGATAGGCGGAGCTAAAATCCAGTCGTGTACCCATAGCTTTCTGTAGCTTCCTCCAAAATCTAGAGGTAAACTGAGAACCTCGATCTGAGACTATCCTCCTCGGGACTCCATGACGGCACACGATCTGCTCCATGTACAACTCGACTAATTGTGCAACGTTGTACTTGGCCCTTACGGGGAGAAAATGGGCGGTTTTCATCAATCGGTCCATGATAACCCAGATGGAGTCGTAACCCGACTGAGTACGTGGCAATCCGATGATGAAATCCATACTGATGTCCTCCCACTTCCACTCTGGTACCTTCAAAGGTTGTAACAATCCAGCGGGTTTTTGATGTTCGACCTTCACCCGTTGGCATGTGTCGCATAGGGCAACATATTCGGCTATATCCCTCTTCGTACCATCCCACCAATAACAAGTTTTCAAGTCCTTGTACATTTTGGTACTTCCGGGATGTATAGAATAGGGTGAATCATGTGCCTCCTTCAATATAATGTCGCGGAGGTGTTTCATGTTAGGCACACAAATCCTTTTTCCTAGCCAAAGCGTACCCTTCTCATCTTCTTTGAAATCCTTCTCTATTCCTTGTCGGATTCTTTCCTTGATCTCCTTGATCTCCTCATCCGTTGCTTGGCCATCTTTTATCTCTTGCTCCAATGAGGAGTGGATCTCCATCATTTCCATGTTGTTCAAGAATCTGAGGTGCAACCGTTCGAACTCCTTACGTAGTTCAGGTGGTAGCTCCCGAACCGTAAGTTGGTGACATGCTCCCTTTCGGCTCAATGCATCAGCTACTACATTGGCCTTTTCAGGATGGTAGTTGATTCCAACATCGTAATCCTTGATGAGTTCCAACCATCGAAGTGGCCTCAAATTCAAGTCCGTTTGGGTAAATATGTACTTGAGGCTTTTATGATCCGTCTAGATCTCACATCGATGACCAATGATATAATGTCTCCAAATCTTCAATGCATGCACTACTGCTGCTAGCTCCAAGTCATGTATAGGATAATTGAGCTCGTGCTTCTTTAATTATCGTGAGGCATAGGCTACCACTTGTCCTTCTTGCATGAGCACACATCCGAGCCCCTGTCTGGATGCATCACAATATATGTCAAAGCTCTTGCTTACGTCCGGCAATATCAAAACCGGCATTGTGGTTATCCTCTTCTTGAGCTCCTCAAAACTTTCTTGGCATGTTGGTGTCCATTGGAAGACTTTTTCCTTCATTAGCAACTCCGTCATAGGCTTTGCTATCTTAGATAAGTCTTTAATGAAGCGTCGATAGTATCCAGCCATCCCAAGAAAACTCCGAATATCTCTCACGCTCTGCGGTTGGTCCCACTTCAGAACATCCCTCACTTTTTCAGGATCAACCGATACCCCTTCTTCGGAAATAATGTGGCCTAGGAATGATATTTCCTTTAGCCAAAATTGACACTTGTTAAGCTTGGCATACAATTGATGCTCACGCAATTTCTGTAAGGTCAATTTCAAATGTTCTTCATGCTCCTCCTCACTTTTTGAATACACCATAATGTCGTCGATGAAAACCACGACGAACTTATCCAAGTACTCCATGAAAACCTTGTTCATGAGGTACATGAAGTATGCGGGTGCATTTGTTAATCCAAAATATATGACGGTATATTCATACGAACCATACCTTGTTCGAAAGGTTGTCTTGGGTATATCGGAGGGCTTAATCTTCAGCTGGAAGTATCCCGACCGAAGATCAATCTTGGAGAACACTCGGGCTTCTTTCATTTGGTCGAATAGGTCCACTATACGGGGCAGAGGGTATTTGTTCTTGATTGTCACCTCGTTGAGAGACCTATAGTCCACGCACATCCTTTGGGTTCCATCCTTCTTGTCTACGAAGAGCACAGAAGCTCCCCATGGTGACGAGCTTGGACGTATAAAACCCTTCTCCAACTGCTCTTGAATTTGCTTCTTGAGTTCTACTAGTTCATTGACGGGCATCCTATAGGGTCTCTTGGCTATGGGTGCAGTTCTGGGTACCAATCAATGGCAAACTCAATGTCCCAATCAGGGGGCATACCTGGAAGCTCTTCCGGGAACACGTCCGAAAATTCCTGAACCACCGGAATGCTGTCCAATGTTGCTCCTTCAACGTGGTTCAAATTTGCCTTTTCAGTGGTTTGTTGGGCTGACTCAAACTCGACACGGATGCCGTGCTCATTTGTCAACTACACGCTTCTTTCATCACATTGGATTACCCCGTTGTGCTTGCTTAACCAATCCATCCTGAGTATAATGTCAATCCCTTGGGAATTCAAGACAATAAGGTTGGCAAGGAAGTCTACCCCCCTTATTTTAAGGCTTACTTTCGGACATACTATATTAGTCCTCATTTCTCCTCCGGGAGAATTAACTAACATAGCACATTTTAAGTGGGATATGGGTAGGTTATGCTTGGCAACAAAATTGGATGATATGAAGGAATGCGATGCTCCAGAATCAAATAAGATGGTGGTTGGATTGGAGTTGGCACGGAACATACCAATTATGACGTCCTCAGCCTGTTGTGCTTCCTCAGTAGAGACATGGTTCACGTTGACACGAGCATAGTTCTGCTGTCCACGGTTTCCTTGATTGTCCCCTCCGTTCGGTCACGGGTTCTGCTTGGGCATGTTACCTTGCTGTCTAAGGCCTCTCCTCGAGCACTGGTTCGCAAAGTGTCCCAGTTCCCCACAGGCAAAGCATGCCCTGTTGCCCACGTCAGCAGGTACGTTGGGGCGGGGGTTTTGAGCAGGGGCGCCCATGTTGGGACGGGGCACAGGAGGCATGGGCACGCGAGGTGCTGGTGCAACGAGTTGTTGCTGTGGTGGCTGACCAGGGCGGTATGCAGGAGTGGTCGATTCATACTGCGGTGCAGCTGGGGTCATGTACTGAGGTCGTACGTTGCTCCCTTGGGGCTGGTATGACATCTTCCTCTTGCCCTCTCGCTCGATCTCTTTAATCTTGCTTTCGACCACTATAGCCTTGTCAACCAGCTTCTGGAAGCTTACGTAGTCATTGTTGAGGAGCTCAACCTGGATCTCATTGTTCAACCCTCTCATGAAAAGGTACTGCTTCCTCTGATCTGAGTTGACATCCTCGGGGGCATATCGGGACAGTTGCGTAAACTTGTTGAGGTACTCATTCACACTTCTCTGTCCTTGGCGGAGACCTTCAAACTCCTATCTCTTGAGCATCATTACACCAGCAGGGATGTAATGAGAGCGGAAACTCTCCTTGAACTCAGTCCAAGTGATTGTCTCCGGGTCGACATGGGCGTTGCATAGGGCATCCCACCAGTCAGCGGCAGCTCCCATAAGTTGGTGCGACGCAAAGAGAACCTTCTCTCGGTCATTGCACTGAACAATGGCAAGCTTCTTCTCCATGCATTTCAACCAATCATCGGCCTCCATGGGATCACTAGCTTGAGCAAAGGTGGGTGGTCGAGTCCTCATGAACTCTCCTAGTCTGTTGTGAGCCAGCGGTGGTGGTGGCGGTGGTGCCGGAACGAGGTTGTTTTTGGCCTGCAACTGACCCAAAGTTTGGATCATGGTTTACATAAGCTGATTCTGCATGGCCATCAACCGTTCTAGGTTGTTCTCACCAGCTCCGGGGTTAACAGGAACTTCATCGTGGTCATCCTCTTGGTTGTCACGGGCGTTCCTTCAGCCGGCGTTTCCTCTCACCATCTGTGAGAGAGATTGGGTTAGAAAGTTAGATAGTTTTCCTCAACTATATGCATCAAGGTGAGTTGGACTGTATATATATACTAGCCCATATGAGGATGTGAACAAGTGCCGAAACATCTCACACCTCTTTCTACCTACGTGTGGATATGGACAACGTTTTGAGACGTCCCACAACTCACACTAAGCACACATTTCGCAACAATTATTGCAAGAGCTCACACAATTCCTATTCAAGGGTGGTTTCCTATGTCAAGTTAGTTTCAAGGACAATCTAAGCGTCCTAGGGTGCTTCCTATGGTCAACGTGGCTTAGCTACCAATCTGTGTCCAATACCAATCTGTGATTCCTATTTAGGTGTGTAACCTACTGTTAACCCGTGGCTCTAATATCAATCTGAGATTTCTATCTAGGCGTGTAACCTACTGTCAACCCGTGGCTCTGATACCAATCTGTGACGCCCTCAATTCTGTGGAAAACAACGGAACCGAGAACTAATGCATATGTGTGCCCAGGATGTTCATCACACATACGCATATGTTCCACAAACTGAATTCAGATTATATATTACCACGAATAACAGAGTTTATTACAATATCTCGTGAGTCTTGGACTCATGCTCACAGCGGAAGTCTTTATTTCTATGCAGCGGAAGTCTTTATTCTAATGTGGAAGCAATCTAACTAATGCGGAAGCAATTCTAAGCAGAAGTGGCTCTATCTTTACTCCCTCCACAGGCAAGGTTGAGAACAGATTACGCGCCTAATGCTCCACTTGGTCTTCATAGTAGTCTTCTCCTGCTGCTGATGATGAAATAATAATGCAAGTTTGAGTATAATGATGTACTCAGCAAGTACGGGAAAAAACATGATATGTAGCTCATAACAAGGTAGGTATAAAAGGCTCATTTGCAGAAAAGCATATTTATAAAACCATGATAAAACAGCAACTTAATTTTAGATGAATGTAATCCCAGCATGCAGTAAATTACCAACACTTTCCATGTTCCACCCGAACATTAACCAACTTCATTCTTGCTCACAAATACCTCCTCGTATTCGCTACCATCTCACGAATACCTTCTCGTATCTGCTACCATCTTATCTCATAAACAACTTCGTCTCACACCGAGACCACTCTCATTGGCATGACTCAACAATCATGCAACCATCTTGTCACCTGGACTCAACAGTCCCAAACCAAACCATAACCATAATCAATAACCATAACCAAAAACCATCCTAATAACCATCCCAACTAATCATGGCAGTTGGCCATGCGCTCGTGACCGTAAGCTCGGCTATCATGATAGTTTTAAGAACCCTGCAGAGTTTGCACCTCTTTACCCACAAGTTTGTGATTTCGTCACCCGTCGGCGACTGCAGAACCTCCATTATACCAGTACACAATCGACGGTGTATGGTCAAGAGATCACAAAATAGCCTTTACAAAGGGGCTACTAGATGTATGGACTCACTAAGGTTTCACCAGCAGGCTAGAATCTCCAATTCTCCCACCCACGGGCCCCCTCTTGTGCCATGCAGTTCCCAGGGAAGTCCTCACTCGACTCCCATTCCCCGCGCTTTCCACAGTCCATACACTCTAGCAACTTACCTAATTACTCGGCTAAGCCGCACCCATACTTGGCCTTGTGGTGGGACTGTTATCCTGGCGTGTGCATGCATGAACCGGTCCATAGATCTACGGCAAGTAAACCACCATCTCATGCTACCTCATTCACAAACCCAGGCTTGCCTAGATCTCCCTCCGATCCATGTTCATTAACATCATCAGTTTCTCATTATCATTACGAGTGCAGTTAGCTAGACACATCTATCTCGCTTCCCAATCCCATGGATCAGCGAAGCATAAAGCAAAAACCATACCCGACTCATAAACTTCCCTGGCGATAAGGTTGGTTTAACCAAAACTAGTAAACTCCTATAAAAAGGGTTTCCCATCATGTTTGACTCAGCACACACACTTTTTCGCAAAACAAAACAGTTTTACCCAAAACATAGGATCAATATGGTCAAGGAGCACTTACCTTGTTCTTGCGGTTCCGGTTGTTCTTGGATCTCAAAACCTTGTTGCTGCAGCTCGTCGTAGACAGCTCCCTGAGCTTGTCCTTCTATGTAGGATCACGTGCATACAAGATTCACAGCAATCAATATCATGCACAAACCTTAAACTAGATGCGACGATGCATATGCATGCTATCCTATGATTAGTTTTATTAGATTGGTTTGTACGTGTTCTTGCATGGCTTGCATGGATTTTATGATGAACATAGGTGTTCGGATCAACGGTGGACGTGGCGATGATCTTGTCTTTAGATCAACCTGATCATCAAGTGATCTGTCCACGAGAAGGCTTCTGTTCGAAGGGAATCAAAGAACAGATGCAAAGAAAATACAATGATGTCATAAGGTGGTATTGGAGACCTACCTTACGTTCTTCTCGGTCTTGAGGTCCTCCTCAGATCGTTGGGCTTTCCTCCGGCGATCTTCCTTGCTGCACTCCGGCGATGGTTTATGTCGAAGTGTTCGGTCGACACTTCCCCCGGGCCTGCACTGGGCAGCCCGCGGAGGTTCTTTTTTCGGTGGGGCTAGTCCCTAGCGGAGATCTTGCGCAGATGGACGAGTTAGTAAGAGCTTGACACGGCGAGTTTTACGTGGTTCAGGCCGCCGGAGCGTAAAACCCTACGTCCACGGCGAGCTATGGAGCTCGCTGTATTGCTTGCTGCTCAGGACCGGAGGCCTGAGTTTGGGGGTGAGTTACAGCTTGAGAGTGTATGGCTAGCATATGAGTTGCAAAGTGCAAACCCTTGCTATCGACGCCTACCCGAGCCTTTTATAGTCCAAGGCTCGGGCAGTTTACAAGGGGGGCCGGGACCCGACAGGTGGTCCCGGGAAGATTGTCTATCATCTACCGTATCTGCAGTTATGCCGGTAGTTGTCTCTGGTCGAAGGCTTCTGAGTCTTCATCTTGCCGCCCTGCCCATGCCGCATGCTAGTCGTAGTGGTTGATGACGGCGCAGGCGGCATGGGATGTCTTGTCGCGGTGTTTATTGGCTGGCAGGTTCTGACACCGCGCGCCAGTCTGTGATGCGACTGGGCGCAACGGCACCTGACAGAGGCGTGCTCCGCGTCTCCGCGTCTTGGGAAGGCGCGGGCCTTGAATACCTTGCACGGGCAAGGTATGGGGCGTCTTTACGCCCGCTGCCTATCTCTCGGGGGCAGGCAGCGCCGTTCTGCTGCCACGTGGCAGGCCCGGAGCCCTTCTCAGAGGAGAGGAGGGCCCGGTCCGCGGGACACGTGGAGCCTCTGGACCTCTCCCCGCGGAGGGGGAGGCTTGGCTTCTGTCGGCCACGTGGCGGGCCCGGAGCTCTCCTCTGAGGAGAGGGAGGTCCGGCCCCGCTGGACGCGTGGCGCCTTCGGACCTCTCTCCCGCGGAGGGGGAGGTCCGGCTTCTGTATGCCACGTGGCGGGCCCGGAGCTCTCCTCTGAGGAGAGGGAGGCCTGGCCCCGCCGGACGCGTGGCGCCTTCGGAGCTCTCCCTGCGGAGAAGGGCGAGATCCTTAGGCATTTTCCCCTGTGCGCGGGGTACCCCATATCGAGGGTACCGACGGTGGCCCCCGGGCCCATCTCGGGGGAGATAGCGAGCCCGAGGTGGGACCTTTGTATTTTCTGATCCACGCACTTTCTTGTCTTGAGTACTCCCTGTGCTGGCAGGGTCTTGACGGCTTTGGTGTCCAGCCTCTTAGGAGAGGGTGAAGCCTGGCATCGGAGCTCAGCCCGGCTGTGGGGGCGGAGGTCCAGAAGTCATCGGAGCTCAGGCCAGCGAAGGGCGTGAGGTCCGGCATCAGCGCTCGCCTCTGAAAGGAGGGCGAGGGCTGGCCTCGGAGCTCGGTCTGGCTGTGGAGGTGGAGTCCGGAAGTCATCGGAGCTCAGGCCAGCGAAGGGCGTGAGGTCCGGCATCAGCGCTCGCCTCTGAAAGGAGGGCGAGGGCTGGCCTCGGAGCTCGGCCCAGCTATGGGGGCGGAGTCCGGAAGTCATCGGAGCTCAGGCCAGCGAAGGGCATGAGGTCCGGCATCAGCGCTCGCCTCTGAAAGGAGGGCGAGGGCTGGCCTCGGAGCTCGGCCTGGCTGTGGAGGCGGAGTCCGGAAGTCATCGGAGCTCAGGCCAGCGAAGGGCGTGAGGTCCGGCATCAGCGCTCGCCTCTGAAAGGAGGGCGAGGGCTGGCCTCGGAGCTCGGCCTGGATGTGGAGGCGGAGTCCGGAAGTCATCGGAGCTCAGGCCAGCGAAGGGCGTGAGGTCCGGCATCAGCGATCGCCTCTGAAAGGAGGGCGAGGGCTGGCCTCGGAGCTCGGCCCAGCTGTGGGGGCGGAGGTCCGGAACTGCTCAGTGGTCCCCCCTTTCCTATCCCTTAGTCTCATTTGGCTTACTGTCCCAGGCCGGAATACGGGGCTTGGGTAATCCAGTGCACTTGGTCCCGGAGGTCTGGCCCCAGCGCCAGTCAGGGTGTAACCGCCCGGCCCCCTGGTACTCAGACCGTAGCGCCGGGAGGTAGAGTGCGCATGCTTTGGGTGCAAGACCGGGCAAAGCAAGGCTCCAGACCCCCCGTTCTAGCGTAGGTCTTTTCTCGGAGGAGACCAACTGGCGGTGCAGTACCCTTATAGGGGGAGATCCAAAAGGCCACCGGGCCTCTGGCAGGTACCCCAAGCACTACCGCCTTCGGTAGGACGGCAAATATCGACTATGCATGAGAGCCGAAAAGAGGAGCCGAGTGTACAATGGACGCACACTGTCTAGAGTGTGGGGAGGTGTTCATATAAATTAATGCGTAATTTAAATAAACACCTAAGTAAGCATGGTGAACTTACTGGGTAGCGTTGGAGCGCCTGTCTTCATGCAGAGCGGGTCATGCGTGGCTTCGTCGTACGCCGGACACGGGGGGATCCCCATGGCTATATCAGGGGGAAGCATGGCTTCGGCCCCGCATACCATGTGGAAGGGTAGTTCCCGTGACCCGGCCCTGGGAAGTCCGGCTGGCCCTCGACATTGAGGAGCCGGTATCCCCCGACGGCTCTGGGTGCGCGTCTGCACCGGTTGTGTGGGTCTGCTTGGTGTGGACCTGGCACGCATTGCATCCCTAACTGGTTTGACGGCGTCCAGGTGGCTCTCGGTCAGTAGGAGCCATGCCGGGTGGCTTAACCGACCAACGTGCGGGATGATGAGCGTTCCCAGCACTCGCCTCCTTGGACTACTGCGAGCTAATCGCAGCCTTCCTCCTGGGTTATGCACCGCAATAGGATGTCGTGGTGCCACGCCAGTAAAGATACCAGCGCGTAGCACTTAGCCATCCGCACCACCCGTTCAGCGGATGCACGTTCATCAGGAAGGATGTCCTTCAAGGAGTCCCGGACCTCCGTGCTCCATGCATCGGGATTACTTGAGCTTCTGGATCTTGAGCGCTGGGTTGCACGGAGTCCCCAGTGACTCTTATGATCCTTTGGCGGCATCCAGGGCCGCCGGGACTGCCTAGCTTCGAGGCACTGGTTCAGCCCCCTTCGCCCGGCTCGGCGGGCCGGGCTGTGGACCGCAGCAATGTCCTCTCGAAGACTCCTTCATGCGCAGGGGCTCCGATGGAGGCTTTCGTTGAGAGGTCATCAGCTGCGGCCGTGCAAGCGCGCGGTACATGGCGCAGGTCCAAGGCAAGGAATTCTTTCTCCAACATCCGCACGTAAAGAAGATAAGCAGCTAGCTGTGGGTCATTGCAGGGGCATTCACCCTTAACTTGCTTGGTAACTAGCTGGGAGTCGCCCTGCGCCAACAACTGGTGAGCGCCCAGAGACAGGACTGTCTTTTAGGCCAAAGATGAGTGCTTCATACTCTGCCAAGTTGTTGGTTGCCTTGGAATTGAGACGCACCATGTACCTAGACTGCTCCCCCGATGGCATGAGAAGCAGTACGCCGGCACCGTCCCCCTGCTTTCGCGAGGAGCCGTCGAAGAAGATCGTCCAGTGAGGCCCGGTGAAGACCGGAGCTCGGTACTTTGGTTCACCATCTTCGCGGCCCCCTGGGTCAGCCTTCGTTGGCGTCCACTCAGCCACGAAGTCAGCCAATGCTTGGCTCTTGGCTGTCTTGTTGCGGATTCTGCAGTAGCGCTCTTGTTGCGGCTAGCGCACCCCCGCCGGGTACGCCCAGCGCTACTGAAGACCTGACGCTGGTTGGAGCCTGCATTGCCGGGGTCGGCGCTGCCAGAGCCGGTTGCTGGCTCCTAGTGCACGTACTGGTGCCGCGAACGCTATGTTGCGCCTGGCACAGTGTACCCCGGTATGGGCAAGGTTGCGCCATAGGCCGGGGACGCCGCTTGCAGAGCACATGGTTGTGGCTTATGCTGTGCGGCGTACGCCTGGGGCAGAGCTCGCGTAGCGAAGGTCTGCCCTCCAGGCTGGGTCGAGGCCGACGTCATGTTGTTGCCAGCCTCTTGAGTGCGACGCCTTTCTCGACGTCGCTCGAGGAACACTCGGGCATCTTGGCCCAAGTGGCACCGTTCCAGCTCTGTCCTCAGGTCCGTCGACGGAAGTTTGGTGGAGCTGGAACCCGCCGTCTGCCCGTCAACCGTTGGCGTGCGCGTCAGCGACACAGCCGGTTGGCCGGAGCGTCGTCCCCGCCGAAGTCAATGGTTTGCGGCGGCGACGACAAGACGGTCTACCTCGCGAATCCACTGCTGGGTCGCTGCCTGAGGCGCGTCCCCAGCAGGCGGATTGTGCAGTAGCGCCCTTGCTGCTGCTAGCGCACCCCCACCGGGTATGCCCGGCGCTACTGAAAGCCTGACGCTGGTTGGAGCCTGCATTGCCGGGGTCGGCGCTGCCAGAGCCGGTTGCTGGCTCCCAGCTTGCCCCGACACACTCTGTCCTGAGTGTGTCATCATGTACTCTCCCCTGGTCACGGTTTGCCGTGGACGCAGGGGGGAGAGTTTGCCGCTGAAGGAAGCTTGGTCATCTTCGTCGGCGGAAACTCGTCGCGCAAGGGGAAAAGCCCCCTTCCTGGCACGCCAAATGTCGAAGTGTTCGGTCGACACTTCCCCCGGGCCTGCACTGGGCAGCCCGCGGAGGTTCTTTTTTCGGTGGGGCTAGTTCCTAGCGGAGAGCTTGCGCAGATGGAACGAGTTAGTAAGAGCTTGACACGGCGAGTTTTACGTGGTTCAGGCCGCCGGAGCGTAAAACCCTACGTCCAAGGCGAGCTATGGAGCTCGCTGTATTGCTTGCTGCTTAGGGCCGGAGGCCTGAGCTTGGGGGTGAGTTACAGCTTGAGAGTGTATGGCTAGCGTATGAGTTGCAAAATGCCAACCCAGGTTTGCGGATGGCTAGAGTCCGAACCCCTGCTAACGTCGCCTACCCGAGCCTTTTATAGTCCAAGACTCGGGTGGCTTACAAGGGGGGCCAGGACCCGACAGGTGGTCCCGGGGAGATTGACTGATATCTACCGTATCTGCAGTTATGCCGGTAGTTGTCTCTGCCGAAGGCTTCTGAGTCTTTGTCTTGTAGCTCTGCCCATGCCGCATGCTAGTCGTAGTGGATGATGACGGTGGGGGCGGCATGGGATGTCTTGTCGCTGCGTTTATTGGCTGGCAGCCTCTGACACTGCGCGCTAGTCTATGATGCGACTGGGTGCAACGGCAACTGACAGAGGCGTGCTCCGCGTCTTGGGAAGGCGCGGGCCTTGAATACCTTGTACGGGCAAGGTATGGGGCGTCTTTACGCCCGCTGCCTATCGCTCGGGAGCAGGCAGCGCCGTTCTGCTGGCCACGTGGCGGGCCCAGAGCCCTCCTCAGAAGAGAGGGGGGTCCGGCCCCGCAGGACACCTGGAGCCTTCGGACCTCTCCCCGCGGAGGGGGAGGTTCGGCTTCTGTTGGCCACGTGGCGAGCCCGGAGCTCCTCTCTGAGGAGAGGGAGGTCCGGCCTCTCCGGACACGCGGCACCTTCGGACCTCTCTCCCGCGGAGGGGGAGGTCCGGCTTCTGTATGCCACATGGTGGGCCCGGAGCTCTCCTCTGAGGAGAGGGAGGTTCGGCCCCGCTGGACGCGTGGCGCCTTCGGAGCTCTCCCTGCGGAGAAGGGCGAGATCCTTAGGCATTTTCCCCTGTGCGTGGGGGTACCCCATATCGAGGGTACCGACATAAACTATTTCACAATTATTTTCCCTATTTCCTAGAACTATTCTTTACTTAAAAATGTGTCCTTAAATGTGAATAATAAATTAAACAGATTCAATTCAGCCCAAAATATGTTTTTATCTCACTCCAAAGTTTCCTAAATACTGAGAAAGTCTTTAATTAAATTTTGACAATATGTTTGTCCCACTTTTTAATTTTTAAACACTAGCCACATATTCAATTTCCTAAATTAAATACTAAACAGGGCTAAAAAGGTAAACTCACCCCACTACAGGGTCTATAATATTATTTTCAGAATTTCCAGGGGTCTAGCTACACTTATCAGAGGAGTTTTTCTTAATTTTTATTAAGTCGAGGGGCTAAAACTGATTTTTAAATGAATTTACATGATTTTCTGAAGTTCCAGGGGCTAGATCAGAAGTTTCCGGGGCTAGCTCTTATTTCCCGAGAACCCCAGGGGGTAGCACGTAAGATTTCCAGTCTTTATAATGCGGGGCTGACGTGGACCGTCCGATTTTAAACCGACGACTGAGATTATAACGTCGAACCGGTACGCGAGGATTTAAACCCTACCGTGCGATTTAAAATAAACGGCGCACAAGCGGCCACGTCGCTCTGATCGAACGCGGGCGGCGCTACCGGCGGCGCACGGCGGCGGGAAGCGGCGATCTCGCCGAAGACTTTCGAATCTTCGAGAATTCTTCCTAGAACTATGATTTTATGGCATAGATCGATGGAGGGGAGGTCGGGGATCTCACCTCGGGGGTTTTCTTGAGCTCGGAGGTCCTCGAAGGTGATCGGCGATGAGGTCCGAGGTGAATTCACGGCGAGGCTCGTCAGCGCTGTGTTTACACCGCAAGTCACCAAGTTTTCTGCACCTGCAAGGTTCCCCGGAGGCGGTGGATCAAGACCAGCGAGTTAGATCAGAATTTCCGAGCTTAGATCGGCCAGAATTCGCCGGAGAAGTCTCGGTTCTCACCGGAGGAAAATCGGCGGATCGCGTGGGAAAAACAAAACGAGGCCGGGGTTTTTATAGACGGGGAATGGCGGCGGGGTGGTTTAGATCAAGTCCGCGTCGCCTACGAACGGAATTCGGCGGGGATGCGTAGGAATCCGGGTCGGTTTTGATCCGGGGTGAGAGAATCCCGGCGCCGGCGCGAGGTAGAAGAAGGGCTGGCGGGCCCCGCCTGTCAGTGGGAGAAAGCGGCGCGCGCGGCTGCGGGCTGGCGCGGCGCTGGTTGGGCCGGCTGGTGGGTTGCGGCCCACTGGCCTGTTTTTTTTCTGTTTTCTCTTTTTCTTTTTCTATTTCTTTTCTGATTTGAGTTTAATTTGAATTCCAGTTTGAATTTAAATTTTCACAAAACATGCAACACATCCAAAAATTTTTAAATTCCCCTCTTAACATGATTTTAGGGTCTTAACAAAATTTTGGGGTGTTACAGCTCTACCCCCCTTAAAAGAAATCTCATCCTCGAGATTGGTGGTTCTAAGAAAACAATTCCGGAAATTGTGCCTTTAGCTCATCTTCCCGCTCCCAGGTGGCTTCCTCTTCTGAGTGATGCTTCCACTGCACCTTGCACATCCGGATTCTTTTATTTCTGGTGAGGCGTTCCATTGTCTCCAAAATCTTGTATGGTTGCTCGGCATAAGACAAATCCTCAGCTACGACCACTTAATTCATGGGCAACACCTCCTCAGGCGTCCTCAGGCATTTCTTGAGTTGTGACACATGGAATACATCGTGCACATCCGATAGACGAGCCGGTAATTCTAGTTGATACGCCATCTCGCCTTTCCTCTCCAAAACTTGAAAGGGTCCGATATATCGAGGTGACAACTTTCCTTTCACCTTGAACCGTCGAAGTCCTCTGATAGGGGACACCTTGAGATAGACATAGTCCCCCAAATTGAAAACGAGCTCTCTTCTTCGCACATCGGCATAGCTCTTTTGGCGTGTCTGTGCTATCCTCAAGTTATTGCGAATTTCCCTCACCTTCGCCTCGGCTTCTTGTAGTACTTCTGGACCAAACATTTTACTTTCCCCTGTTTGGTTCCAAAATAGGGGAGTTCTGCACTTCCTCCCGTGCAAAGCTTCAAACGGTGACATCTTCATACTAGCTTGATAGCTATTGTTATAGGAAAACTCCACATACGGTAAGTTCTTGTCCCAACTCCGATTGTTTTTGAGTGCACATGCCCTCAGCATATCTTCAAGAATCTGATTGGTTCTTTCCATCTGCCCGTCAGTTTGGGGATGATAGGAAGAGCTGAAATTCAGATGGGTTCCCATGGTTTCATGCAACTTCTGCCAAAACCTCGAGGTAAACTGTGTCCCTCGATCTGACACAATCTTCTTTGGCACTCCATGGTAACACACGATCCTTGACATGTACAGCTCTGCCAATTTGGATCCGCTGTAGCTTTCTTTCACGGGGATGAAATGAGCTACCTTGTTTAGCCTATCAATGATGACCCATATTGAATCATATCTTGATTGGGTTCTAGGCAATCCCACGATGAAATCCATGCTGATTTCTTCCCATTTCCATTCAGGCACTTTGAGTGGTTGCAATAATCCCGCGGGTCGTTGATGTTATGCTTTCACCAACTGACATGTGTCACATAGGGCAACATGTTCCGCGACATCTCGCTTCATACCATACCACCAATACCTGCTCTTAAGGTCCTGGTACATCTTCGTACTCCCAAGATGAATGGAATAGTCAGAATCGTGAGCCTCCTTCAAAATCAATTCACGAATCTCCTTTACTTCAGGCACACAGATTCTTTTCCCGTGCCACACCGTTCCTTGTTCATCCTCTCTAAAACTAGGAGCTTTATTTTCCTTGATGAGTTGTCTGATCTCTTGTATCTTCTCGTCATTCTTTTGACCCTCGCGGATGTCTCGCTCGAGTGTGGAGTCCACTTCCATGGCGATGGCTTCACCACTATTTAGCAGACGTAGATTGAGCCTTATAACCTCGTCCTTCAATTCTGCAGGCATGTCCTTCAAGCTCAACTTATTGACCTGCACTTTCCGACTCAAAGCATCGGTCACGACGTTTGCTTTCCCGGGATGATAGTTGATGCCCACATCAAAGTCATTGATTAGCTCTAACCATCTCCTTTGTCTGAGGTTGAGATCTGGCTGTGTGAAAATGTACTTCAAACTCTTATGATCCGTATATATCTCAGTCCTCTTCCCCATCAAATAGTGCCGCCAAATTTTCAACGCGTGTACCACTGCGGCTAGTTCTAAGTCATGTGTAGGATAGTTTTTCTCGTGCTTCCGAAGCTGCCGGGATGCATATGCCACGACATGCCCTTCTTGCATGAGAACACATCCCAACCCATTTCCAGAGGCATCGCAGTACACCGTGAAATTCTTCTGCATATCTGGCATACCAACACTGGGGCTGTTGTCAATCTTTTCTTTAGCTCCTGAAAACTCGTCTCGCACTGTGGCGTTCATGTGAATGTGATTCCCTTCTCCAACAGTTTGGTGAGAGGTCTCGAGATCTTGGAGAATCCGTCAATAAACCGTCGATAGTATCCAGCCAATCCCAAGAAGCTTCGAACTTCCCCGACATTTTCAGGGGTTTTCCACTTCTGGATATCCTCGATTTTGGCGGGATCTACGGAGATTTCTCCCTCCGAGATTATATGTCCTAAGAAGGGAACTCTCTTCAGCCAAAACTCACACTTGCTCAACTTGGCATATAGTTGGTGTTCTCTCAGCCTTTGCAACACCAACCTCAGATGTTTCTCATGTTCTTCTTCATCTTTGGAGAAGACGAGAATGTCATCTATGAAAACCACCACAAATTTTTCCAGATATTCCATGAATACCTTGTTCATGAGATACATGAAGTATGCCGGGGCATTAGTTAGCCCGAAAGGCATGACAGTGTATTCATACAATCCGTACCGAGATACGAAAGCTGTCTTGGGAATATCAGATTGCCTTATCTTAAGTTGGTGTTATCCCGACCTGAGATCAATTTTCGAGAACACACAAGCTCCCCTCAACTGATCAAACAAGTCTTCAATGCGGGGTAATGGGTACCTGTTCTTGATAGTTACCTCATTCAAGGCACGGTAATCCATGCATAACCTTTGGGTTCCGTCCTTCTTGGGCACAAATATCACCGGAGCTCCCCATGGTGAGGAACTAGGACGAATGTACCCCTTCTCCGTCAATTCTCTTAAATGATCCTTGAGTTCTTCTAGCTGCTTGGAGTCCATCCGATAAGGTCTCTTGTATATCGGGGCTGTTCCAGGTACTAGCTCAATTGCGAATTCCACTTCACGGTCGGGAGGCATACCTGGCAACTCCTCCGGAAAAACATCTGGATATTCCCTGATGGTCCTGATTTCCTCAACTTTCACCTCAACCTGATTTAATTTAATGTCCCTCCTAGGCTCGTGTATTGTTATGAACTTTACTCCTGTGCCACTAGGGTGAGTTAGTTCCACCGTTCTGGTCGAACAATGGATGATTCCTTTATGGTTTGTCAACCAATCCATACCCAAAATAATATATATCCCTTGTGAATCTATCACTATGAGGTTAGCAGTAAATACTACCCCATTAATGTCTAGGTTCACCCTAGGACACACTTGTCTTGTCCTTATTGCTCCACCCGGAGAGTTTACGGCTAGCATATGGTTCATTTGTGTTGTTGCTAGGTCATGCTTCTTAACAAACCCTTGGGCAATGAACGAGTGGGTAGCACCAGAATCAAATAGCAGGGTTGCAAGGTGTAAATTGGCAGGAAACTTACGAACTACCACGTCGGGTGCCTCTTGTGCTTCCTCCATAGTGACGTGGTTCACCCGTCCTCTCATTACATTCTGCTGTTGTGGCTGCGTGGGCTTCTTCTTTGGGCACTTATGGGCGTAGTGCCCCACTTCTCCGCAGCTAAAACATTGCACCCCAACCTTAGGTGCCTGGCCTTTGCTGTCTTGGGGTCGAGGTGGATATGCAGGGCGAGGCTGCGGTACGAACTGACGTTGTGGCTGTATTGGTGCTGCCGGAGGCCTGTAGTTCAGGTTGTACCCTCTTGGTGCTGAGTAGGGTACCGCAGCACGGTTCGTCTGCCCTGCAGGTTGCTGCATCAGACGTGGGCGGGTGTTGCTCCCTGAGGCTTGATGTGACCACCCGGCCTTCCTCTTATTCTCATTTTCCAAGGCCTTTAGCTTCCTTTCTACCACAAACGCTCTGTCCACCATCTTTTGGAAGCTTTCATACTCATTTGAGGACATTGCACACTGCATTTCTGCGGTAAGTCCCTCCATGAAACAATCTTGTTTCTGCTCATCAGTCTCTATGTCCCGTGGAGCATAATGGGATAGTTGAGTAAATTTAGTGAGGTATTCCCTCACCGTCATGTTTCCCTGCTGCAGTCCCAAAAACTCCTTCCTCTTGTTTTTGAGTTCACCTCTTGGGATGTAATGGTTGCGGAAGCTACGCTTGAACTCTTCCCAAGTGATGTTCTCAGGGTCATGATGGGCGGCCACGTAGGCGGTCCACCAATCAGCAGCAGGCCCATGCAACTGATGAGAGGCAAACAGCACCCTCTCATACCCTTGGCACTGTATGATCCTCATCTTGCTTTAAATGGTCTTTAGTCAATCATCTGCCTCCAGAGGTTCAGCAGCACTTGCAAACTTCGGAGGTTGAGTTCCTAGAAACTCACTCAACCTTGGTTGGCGTGGTGCAGCTTGTGGAGGTGGAACTTGATGCAAGTTGGCCACCACTTGAGTCAAGTTCTGGATGAGCTGATTTTGATTCTCCAGCATTTGGTGGATGGGATCAACTCCCTCACGGCGACCACCCCTGTCTTGGCTTCCAGAGAGATGAGGGTTGCAGGCCTCATCGTTGTTGTTGGCGAGGTTGGCAGCACGTCCTTTTCCTCTTCCGGCCATTTGGCAGAATCAACCAATGTTAATTCGAAAGCATTTAGTATCATCTTACTACTTTCATTTGTTTGTACTTTGAAGTGTTGAGGCTTTGTTATACTTTTCTGAGGGTTCATTTCTCACACAAAAATAAATGCAATATTATTTCATGTGGGTTCTCACACCAAAGCAAAACAATCTAAAGACGAGGCTGTGGACAATTGCTCATGGCTTCCACAACTCACGTCACACACCAAGCATTAACACACCATTAACTTAACTTAACGACTCGACTATTCGACATCTTGCTAACTAAGGGAAGGACTCTACACTACTCGTTCTCTGGAGCTGGCTCCTCGGGATCTTCCTCATCATTTCGGCTTCCTTCTGACTCTGCTTTGGGTGGGGAGGCTGCTGGTGGAGAAGTGCGACGACGCCTTATCGCCCGACGATCTGGGGAGTCAGGAGTCCATGTATCATTCGCGGTGACACACAGTTCATTCCCATCTCCTCTTTCTCTCGCCCTCCGGCAGGCTCGCAGCAACGCCTCCGTTTCCTTCAGGGTGTCCCGAACATCCTGAAGCTCTTGCTAACACTCCTGCAGTCGAGTGCTGAGCATAGCAGCATCCTCCAAGCACAAGTCCATGTGCTCATGGGAAGTCCCTTGCTGCACTGGCGGGTGCTTGTACTCCGTGGTACCACTCTCACGCTGGACGACATACATGTACTCAGTCCTGTCCAGGTGGCGACGATAGATGTGACTCTGGCAGGTGATGGCCTCCAAGGTGACATCCTTCTCCGCATCGACCTGTGTCGCTCGACAAGCTGGAGAGTGGTGGATCTTAAACAGCTGATTTTCGTGTATAATTCTCATCTCTGAACTCCATTCTTCCCTCTTCTCACGGATGGTCCTGGTGGAGTTATAGTGGATGATTAGCTTGCCCGTATTGCCGGCGGCTTCGAGCATACGTCGAAGACGGCGCAACAAGCCTCCTACTGCCAATCCGTAGGAAAGGTACGTCACTGGACGACTCTCCTCTCTTTCGGCAAGGGCAACTACGGGCACTCTCCCTCCTGTGGACTTGCGAGCGGTGCGAATCATGCGAACCATCTAAAACAAAAAGCATTTAAACTTAGGTTAGATAACTTTTTAAACAAAAATCCTATTTTGAATGAAAATTGGGGTAAGATGAAGAAAGTGACTCATTAAATAACACTCTTCAACACACACCTTGTAAAACTAGTTTTTAAGAAAATAAGGCCCTTATATACATCCATTTCTACCAAGGTCCACGTTCCTACGGGCAACCTTGGCTCTGATACCACTTCTGTCACACCCGGTTTTTCTGAAAAACAGCCGAATGAATATCACATGTATGCCAGGATCATTTTCTCATACATGTGATGACAAATAGTGAAGCATCATTTATTACAAGCCAGGTGTCGAATATAAATAAGTCTTACATAGCATATGTCTCGATGGACAATAAGAAGTTCATCACAAGTAAATAAACTAGCAGCGGAATTATTATTCTTGTTGGCTCCGTCACAGGCGTTGCCCGGGGGTCTCCATGAACCTAGAAACCTTCTTCGGGTCCAAAGTCTTGGTCATTATACACCACCTCATTATCTTGACCAGAGCAGCAATATAAACCAACAAAATATGCAAGGTTGAGTACCAATGGTACTCAGCAAGTGTGGGAAAATTATATCATGCATGGCTAGAACAAGGAGAGGTTGAACTCATGGTTAAAGCACTACGCAAGTAATACCTATCACCTTAGCTTATTAAGCACCTACATTACTACACAAGTGAAATGGTCCCAATAACCCATCCCATCATCATAATCAAATAACCATAACATCATTTCCAATGTTAAGCTCCCCGCTTAACATCCACAACTTCCAAAGCCATCAATCCTCTAATCATGAATAAGTCCAAGCCGCTCTTGACCGTGAGCACGGCTGTCATGACAGTTTTGACTCTGCAGAGTTTGTACCACTGTACCCACATGTAGTGATTTCATCCCCCGTTGCCCGGTGGACTAAAAGAACCTCCATTATGCCAGTGGCTACGAACCACATTCACACTTCCCAGGTGTGTAGCCAGGAGATCACTACGAAGCCTTTACAAAGGGATTCCCGACGAGCGTGGGCCCACTGAGGTTTCACCCCTAACAGCATACAAGAGGCTCCAACCCCGCTGCAGTGGCCCCCTCTTGAGCCTTGCTGTTCATATGGTAGTCCAGCTGACACCTATTCCCCGCACCATCCAACACACCCATACTATGCCGGGGATACACCTAATTAATTGGCCAAGCTGCCCCATCTCAGCATGTGGTTGGCACGGTAAAGCCAGGTTACATGCTCCATGAAACGGTCCTTAAGATCTAGGCAAGTACTAAACACAAACCCGAGTCTCGTGCACCCAGCACCAACGAAAACATCCAACTTGCCTTGATCCCTACCTCTACATAACTCACAATATCTCATTCAAGAGTATGGTAAAATAAACTGATGATCTCATATCCCAAATATCCCATTCTAAGCATGGCTAAGCATATGCATAATAATAAATGACATGATAAAATAAATCCCAACCCAAGCTACAAGGAAACAAGGTAATGCAATTCTAGGGAAACTTCCTAGCATGGGTTTCATATTTCAATTGACAATGCAAATAATTCTAGCTACACATCCTAACATAGGATCAAAGTGGTCAAGGACACTTGCCTCCTTCCTGCTGCTCTTGAAATGGGTAGTCCTGGTCTTGGAAAGGAATAACTTGCTCTTGAGCAGGTTCTACATCATACCATCACACATAGCAAAAGAAAAACAACAATCCATAAGACATGGTTCACACTTCCACTTCATACAAACCACACATTCATATTTATGAAAGTCATTCTCATTTCTATGTGTTGTGGTTACTCTATGTGTGTTGATTTTGGCTTACATGCACTTTTAAACATGTGCATATGATTTCTACTTTTGTATTCATATTTATGTTTGTATATAATATATGAGTTTCCAATTTAAATAAATTCCTTATATTCAATTGATACACCTTTTAGCTACCAAGTGTGCATGAAAGGTATTTTTCTTCTCCATATGTGTCTTCAGAATTTCTACCAACCCTAAACTGAATTCTTTGGATTTTAGAAACTCCATTTATCATTTACTAGTTGCTATATTTTCAGATTTATTTTCCTATGCATAAATGTGTACTTTATTATGAAAATAGTAAGACACATCATTTAAACAGAATAGGTTCTGGTCCTAAATAATTTAATAACATATTTTGACCTTTGCCTCTGATGTAAACTATTTCACAATTATTTTCCCTATTTCCTAGAACTATTCTTTACTTAAAAATGTGTCCCTAAATGTGAATAATAAATTAAACAGATTCAATTCAGCCTAAAATATGTTTTTATCTCACTCCAAAGTTTCCTAAATACTGAGAAAGTCTTTAATTAAATTTTGACAATATGTGTGTCCCACTTTTTAATTTTTAAACACTAGCCACGTATTCAATTTCCTAAATTAAATACTAAACAGGGCTAAAAAGGTAAACTCACCCCACTACAGGGTCTATAATATTATTTTCAGAATTTCCAGTGGTCTAGCTACACTTATCAGAGGAGTTTTTCTTAATTTTTATTAAGTCCAGGGGCTAAAACTGATTTTAAATGAATTTACATGATTTTCTGAAGTTCCAGGGGCTAGATCAGAAGTTTCCGGGGCTAGCTCTTATTTCCCGAGAACCCCAGGGGGTAGCACGTAAGATTTCCAGTCTTTATAACGCGGGGCTGACGTGGACCGTCCGATTTTAAACCGACGGCTGAGATTATAACGTCGAACCGGTACACGGGGATTTAAAACCTACCGTGCGATTTAAAATAAACGACGCACAAGCGGCCACGTCGCTCTGATCGAACGCGGGCGGCGGCGCACGGCGGCGGGAAGCGGCGATCTCGCCGGAGACTTTCGTATATTCGAGAATTCTTCCTAGAACTGTGATTTTATGGCATAGATCGGTGGAGGGGAGGTCGGGGATCTCACCTCGTGGGTTTTCTTGAGCTCGGAGGTCCGGGAAGGTGATCGGCGACGAGGTCCGAGGTGAATTCACCGCGAGGCTCGTCGGCGCTGTGTTTACACCGCAAGTCACCGAGTTTTCTGCACCTGCAAGGTTCCCCGGAGGCGGTGGATCAAGACCAGCGAGTTAGATCGGAATTTCCGAGCTTAGATCGGCCAGAATTCACCGGAAAAGTCTCGGTTCTCACCGGAGGAAAATCGGCGGATCGCGTGGGAAAAACAGAACGAGGCCGGGGTTTTTATAGACGGGGAATGGCGGCGGGGTGGTTTAGATCAAGTCCGCGTCGCCTACGAACGGAATTCGGCGGGGATGCACAGGAATCCGGGTCGGTTTTGATCCGGGGTGAGAGAATCCCGGCGCGGGCGCGAGGTAGAAGAAGGGCTGGCGGGCCCCGCCTGTCAGTGGGAGAAAGCGGCGCGCGCGGCTGCGGGCTGAAGCGGCGCTGGTTGGGCCGGCTGGTGGGTTGCGGCCCACTGGCCGGTTTTTTTCTGTTTTCTCTTTTTCTTTTTCTATTTCCTTTCTGATTTGAGTTTAATTTGAATTCCAGTTTGAATTTGAATTTTTGCAAAACATGCAACACGTCCAAAAATTTTTAAATTCCCCTCTTAACATGATTTTAGGGTCTTAACAAAATTTCGGGGTGTTACAGCTCCGGAGGTGACACGTGTCCGGTAATGTCGGACCTCCCGGAGGTGAGCTCTAGAGGTAAAACGTGTCCGGTAATGTCGGACCTCCCGGAGGTGAACTATGAGAGCGACACATGTCCTGCGTGGCTGGTCCTCTCTTCTTCGCAGAGGCTAGCTCTGGGGCAACACGTGTCCCACAGGGTCGGACTTCTCCCCCTTTGTGGGGACGAGCCCCGAGTCTGCCACGTAGCCAGTTTAGCGGCGGACCTCTCCCCATTTGCGGAGATGAGCTCCGAAGGCATCACGTGGCCAGCGAGCCGCGGAAGTTGTCTTCGGCGCTCTTTGTACACTGGAATTTGCTCTTTTTGGCTAACTTTTTTTAATGTTTTCTCTATTTCTTCTTATTTTAAAATGTTTTCTACATATAAAATATGAATATATGCAGGACCCAAAAATGAGGGTGTCACAATATTGATTGTTGTGAATCTTGTATGTGCGTGATCATGTATAGAAGGACAAGCTCAGGGAGCTACCTACGACGGACTACAACAACACAAGATTTTGAGCAACCGGAACATCCAGAACAAGGCAAGTGCCCCTTGACCATATTGATCCTATGTTTTGGAAAACTGTTTTGTTTGCGAAAAGGTGCGGGTGCTGAGTCAAACATGATGGGAAACCCTTTTATAGGAGTTTACTAGTTTTGGTTAAACCACCCTTGTCCCCAGGGAAGTTTATGAGTCGGGTCTGGTTTTTACTTTTATACTTCGCTGAGTCCATGGGATTACGGAAAGCGAGATAGATGTGTCTAGCTAACTGCACTCGTGAGAATATTGAGGAACTAATGTTGTTAATGAACATGGATCGGAGGGAGATCTAGGCAAGCCTGGGTTTGTGAATGAGGTAGAATGAGATAGTGGTTTACTTGTCGTAAATCTAAGGACCGGTTCATGCAAGCACATGCCAGGATAACAGTGCCACCACAAGGCCAAGTATGGGTGTGGCTTAGCTGAGTAATTAGGTAAGTTGCTAGATTGTTATAGACCGTGGAAGGCACGGGGAATGGGAGTCGAGTGAGGACTGCCCTGGGAACTGCATGGCACAAGAGGGGGCCTGTGGGTGGGAGAATTGGAGATTCTAGCCTGCCGGTGAAAACTTAGTGAGTCCATACATCTAGTAACTCCTTTGTAAAGGCTATTTTGTGATCTCTTGGCCATACAGCGATGGTTGTGTACTGGTATAATGGAGGTTCTGCAGTCGCTGACGGGTGACGAAATCACAAACTTGTGGGTAAAGAGGTGCAAACTCTGCAGAGTCTAAAACTATCATGATAGCCAAGCTTACGGTCACGAGCGCCTGGCCAACTTCCATGATTAGTTGGGATGGTTACTGGTTATGGTTTTGGGTTATGGTTTGTCTTTCGGGACTGTTGAGTCCGGGTGATAAGATTTGGTTGCATGACTGTTGAGTCATGGCAACGAGATTGGTCTCGGTGTGAAGACGGAATTGTTTACGAGATGAAATGGTAGTGAATACGAGATGGTATTCATGAGATGGTAGCGAATTCAGGAAGGTATTCGTGAGCAAGAATGAGGTTGATTAATGTCTGGTTGGGACATAGGAAGTGATGAACATAATGGAGGTATAATTGGTATTTTAATACGTGTTGGGATTACGTTCACTCAAAGTTAAGTTGCTATTTTATCGTGGTTTTTTTTGAGAAATAACTTTGCTTTCTGCAATGAGCCTTTTTATATCTACCTTGTTGCGAGCTACATATCATATTTTCCGCACTTGCGGAGTACATCATTGTACTCAAATTTGCATTATTACTTCATCATCAGCTACAGGAGAAGATTACTACTAAGACCAAGTGGAGCCTTAGGCGTGTAATCTGTCCTCAACCTTGCCTGTGGGGATGGAGCAGAGATGGAGTTGCTGCTGCTTAGATTGCTTCCGCATTAGTTAGAAGACTTCCGCTGCTAGAATAAAGACTTTCGCTGGTAGATTAAGACTTCCGTTGTTAGCATGAGTCCAAGACTCACGAGACATTGTAATAAACTATGTTATTCGTGGTTATATATATTCTGAAATTCAGTTTGTGGATGATGTGTATATGTGTGATGAACATCCTGGGCACACATATGCATCAGTTCTCGGTTCTGTGGTTTTTCCACAGAATTGAGGGCGTCACAGATTGGTATGAGAGCCACGGGTTGACAATAGGTCACACGCCTAGATAGAAACCCTAGATTGGTATCAACCTGCCATGGTTGATGGTAGGACACAAGACTAGATAGAAGTCACAAGTTGGTATCAACCTGCCACGGGTTAATCGAAGATCACACAACCTAGATAGGTCACAAATTGATATTAAAACCGCCATGCCTAGTCACAGATTTTGTAGATGAGCCACGCTGACCATAGGATGCAAACCTAGGATGCATAGATTGGCATTGGAACTACCTTGATATAGGATACAAACCTAGGAGAAGCCGTAGTTGAATCACAGATTGGCATCACCCTAAGCCATATAGGACCCCCATTGAATAAAGTCTTGAATAGGAGTTGTGTGAGCCCTTGTGATGATTGTTGTGATTGTGTTGAGTGTGAGTTGTGGGACGTCTCAAGTGTTGTTTGTACCCACACATAAGTAGAAAGGAGGTGTGAGATGCCTCGGCACTTATTCACATTCTCATATGGGCTAATACATATAGTCCAATTCACCTTGATGCATATAGTTAGGTGGATCCATCTAATCTTCTATCCTCTATTCTATTTCGTTCTCTCTCACAGATGGTGAGAGGAAACTGTGACACCCTCGCCTCGTGTGTCAGCATATGTTCATGTTCTATGAAGAGGAAACATTCTAATGAAAAATAGGAACAGAGAGAATTATGAAAAGAATAGCCAATAAAGCTCTCCGAGAGCACCGAAGGCAACTTCCACGGCCAGCAGACCACGTGGCGTATTCGGAGCTCATCCCCGAGAAATTGGGAGAGGTCCGCCGCTAAACTGGCTACGTGGCAGGCTCGGGGGTCATCTCCTCAATTGGAAAGAGGTCCGACCCTGTGGGACATGTGCTGCCCGCGGAGCTAGTCTGTAACACCCCAAAATTTTGATTCAAAGCCCTAAATCATGTTAAGAGGGGAATTTAAAATTTTTTGGACGTGTTGCATGTTTTGCAAAAATTCAAATTCAAACTGAAATTCAAATTAAACTCAAATCAGAAAAGAAATAGAAAAAGAAAAAGAGAAAACAGAAAAAAAACCGGCCAGTGGGCCGAAACCCACCAGCCGGCCCAGCCAGCACCCGCGCCAGCCCGCAGCCGCGCGCGCTGCTGCCTCACACTGACAGGCGGGACCCACCCGATCTTCGTCTACCTCGTGCCGCGCCGGACTCCCTCGCCCCCGAATCAAAACCGATCGGGATTTCGGCGTATCCCCGCTGAATTCTGTTCGTAGGCGACGCGGACATAATCTAAACCACCCCGCCGCCCTCCCCCGTCTATAAAAACCCCGGCCTCGTTCTGTTTTTCCCACGCGATCGCCGATTTTTCCTCCGGTGAGAACCGAGACTTCTCCGGTGAATTCTGGCCGATCTAAGCTCGGAAATTCCGATCTAACTCGCTGGTCTTGATCCACCGCCTCCGGGGAACCTTGCAGGTGCAGAAAACTCAGTGACTTGCGGTGTAAACACAGCGCCGACGAGCTTCGCCGTGGTTTCGCCTTGGACCTCGTCGCCGATCACTTTCCATGACCTCCGAGCTCAAGAAAACCCCCGAGGTGAGATCCCCGACCTCCCCTCCGCCGATCTATGCCATAAAATCACAGTTCTAGGAAGAATTCTCGAATATCCGAAAGTCTCCGGCGAGATCGCTGCTTCCCGCCGCCGTGCGCCGCCGGCAGCGCCGCCCGCGCTCGATCAGAGCGACGTGGCCGCTTGTGCACCGTTTATTTTAAATCGCACGGTAGAGTTTAAACCCCCGCGTACCGGTTCGATGTTATAATCTCGGCCGTCGGTTTAAAATCGGACGGTCCACGTCAGCCCCGCGTTATAAAGACTAGAAATCTTACGTGCTACCCCCTGGGGTTCTCGGGAAATAAGAGCTAGCCCCGGAAACTTCTGATCTAGCCCCTGGAACTTCAGAAAATCATGTAAATTCATTTAAAAATCAGTTTTAGCCCCTAGACTTAATAAAAATAAGGAAAAACACCTCTGATAAGTGTAGCTAGACCCCTGGAAATTCTGAAAATAATATTATAGACCCTGTAATGGGGTGACTTTACCTTTTTAGCCTTGTTTAGTATTTAAATTAGGAAATTGAATATGTGGCTAGTGTTTAAAAATTTAAAAGTGGGACAAACATATTGTCATAATTAAATTAAAAACTTTCTCGGTATTTAGAAAACTTTGGAGTGAGATAAAAACATATTTTGGGCTGAATTGAATCTGTTTAATTTATTATTCACATTTAGGGACACAATTTTAAGTAATGAATAGTTTTAGAAAATAGGGAAAATAATTGTAAAATAGTTTACATCAGAGGAAAAGGTCAAAAATATATTAGTAAATATTTTAGATCAGAACCTATTCTGTTTAGATGAGGTGTCTTGTTATTTTCATAATAAAGTTCACATTTAGGCATAGGAAATAAATCTAAAAATATAGCAACTAGTAAATGATAAATGGAGTTCTAAAATCCAAAGGATTCAGTTTAGGGTTGGTAGAAATTATGAAGACACATATGGAGAAGGAAAATACCTTTCATGCATACTTGGTAGCTAAAAGGTGTAGTAATTGAATATAAGAAATTTATTTAAATTGGAAACTCATATAAATAGTATGCAAGCATAAATGTGAATACAAAAGTAGGAATCATATACATATGATTAAAAGTGTATGCAAGACACAAATCAACACGCATAGAGTAACCACAACACATATAACGGTGAATGACTTTCATAAATGTGAATGTGTGGTTTGTATGAAGTGGAAGTGTGAACTATGTCTTATGGATTGTTGTTTTTCTTTTGCTATGTGTGATGGTATGATGTAGAACCTGCTCAAGAGCAAGTTATTCCTTTCCAAGACCAGGACTACCCATTTCAAGAGCAGCAAGAAGGAGGCAAGTGTCCTTGACCACTTTGATCCTATGCTAGGATGTGTAGATAGAATTATTTGCATTGTCAAATGAAATATGAAACCCATGATAGGAAGTTTCCCTAGAATTGCATTACCTTGTTTCCTTGTAGCTTGGGTTTGGATTTATTTTATCATGTCATTTATTATTATGCATATGCTTAGCCATGCTTAGAATGGGATATTTGGGATATGAGATCATCAGTTTATTTTACCATACTCTTGAATGAGATATTGTGAGTTATGTAGAGGTAGGGATCAAGGCAAGTTGGATGTTTTGGTTGTGTGCTGGGTGCACGAGACTCGGGTTTGTGTTTAGTACTTGCCTGGATCCTAAGGACCGGTTCATGGAGCATGTAACCTGGCTTTACAGTGCCAACCACATGCTGAGATGGGGCAGCTTGGCCAATTAATTAGGTATATCCCCGGCGTAGTATGGGTGTGTTGGATGGTGCGGGGAATAGGTGTCAGCTGGACTACCATATGAACTGCAAGGCTCAAGAGGGGGCCCCTGCAGCGGGGTTGGAGCCTCTTGTATGCTGTTAGGGGTGAAACCTCAGTGGGCCCACGCTCGTCGGGAATCCCTTTGTAAAGGCTTCGTAGTGATCTCCTGGCTACACACCTGGGAAGTGTGAATGTGGTTCGTAGCCACTGGCATAATGGAGGTTCTTTTAGTCCACCCGGCAACGGGGGATGAAATCACTACATGTGGGTACAGTAGTACAAACTCTGCAGAGTCAAAACTGTCATGACAGCCGTGCTCACGGTCAAGAGCGGCTTGGACTTATTCATGATTAGAGTATGATGACCTTGGAGGGTGTGAGTGTTAAGCGGGGAGCTTAACATTGGAAATGATGTTATGGTTATTTGATTATGATGATGGGATGGGAGATTGGGACCATTTCACCTGTGTAGTCATGTAGGTGCTTAATAAGCTAAGGTGGTAGGTAATAATTGTGTAGTGATTTAACCATGAGTTCAACCTCCCCTTGTTCTAGTCATGCATGACATAACTTTCCCACACTTGCTGAGTACCATCGGTACTCAACCTTGCATATTTGTTGGTTTATATTGCTGCTCAGGTCAAGAGAATGAGGTGGTGTATAATGATCAAGACTTTGGACCCGAAGAAGGTTTCTAGGTTCATGGAGACCCCCGGGCAACGCCTGTGACGGAGCCCTCAAGAATAATATTCCGCTGCTAGTTTATTTACTTGTGACGAACTTATTATTGTCCATCGAGACATTCGCGATGTAAGACTTATTTATATTCGACACCTGGCTTGTAATAAATGATGCTTCACTATTTGTCATCATATGTATGAGAAAATGATCCTGGCATACATGTGATATTCACTTGGTTGTTCTTCGGAAAAACCGGGTGTGACATAGTCCTCGCGGAAATAAGAGGACCAGTCGCACGGATACGTGTCAATCTCGGAGCTCATCTCAGAGAAGTCCGGATCTATTGAACACGTGTCGCCACCGGAGCTTATCTCCGGAGGTCTGTCGCTGCTGGACACGTGTCGACCTTGGAGCCGTCCCTAAGGAAAGAAGAGAGGGTAGACCGGCGCCAACATGTGGCGTGCGCGGAGCTCACCTCCGAAGAAGAGGGAGGCCTCGCTCGTTTGACACGCGGCACAACCGGAGCTCGTCTCTACGGGAAAGGAGGCACCAGGCCCCGGAGGACACGTGGAGCCTCCGGAGCTCATCACCGCGAAGGTAACGAGAACTGGAGCCAGTTTTAAGCGTAAAGATACAGGTACGCAACAGAAACCGATCTAAATTCCACGATGTTACTAAAGATAAGATGTTAGGATCCAACAAAGATCTGAATAAGACTCTTATTCGGGATACAATCAGATTAGGACTCTTCTCTTCCCGATTATAAATAGAATCCAAAACCTCTGGCCGAAACCACAAAACTTCTCTTTCGACTCCTGAGCCAACGATTTAGAGCTCTAGCCCTAACTCGCCGAGCAAACCATCGCTGGAGCCCAACAAGGGAGATCATCGAAGAAGAACCAAGCAGGTCTGAGGAGGACCTCGAAGACAAGAAGAGCGTGAGGTAGGACTTCAATACCACCTTACGACATCATCGTGTTCGTCTCTTGCATCTGTTCTTCAAATTTCTTTCGAACAGAAGCCTTCTCGTGGGCAGATCACTTGTCACACCCGGTTTTTCCGAAGAACAACCAAGTGAATATCACATGTATGCCAGGATCATTTTCTCATACATGTGATGACAAATAGTGAAGCATCATTTATTACAAGCCAGGTGTCGAATATGAATAAGTCTTACATAGCAAATGTCTCGATGGACAATAATAAGTTCATCACAAGTAAATAAACTAGCAGCAGAATATTATTCTTTAGGGCTCCGTCACAAGCGTTGCCCGGGGGTCTCCATGAACCTAGAAACCTTCCTCGGATCCAAAGTCTTGGTCATTATACACCACCTCAATATCTTGACCTGAGCAGCAATATAAACCAACAAAATGTGCAAGGTTGAGTACCGATGGTACTCAGCAAGTGTGGGAAGATATGTCATGCGTGGCTAGAACAAGGAAAGGTTGAACTCATGGTTAAAGCACTTTGCAATTAATACCTATCACCTTAGCTTATTAAGCACCTACATTACTACACAGGTGAAATGGTCCCAATCTCCCATCCCATCATCATAATCCAATAACCATAGCATCAATTTCAATGTTAAGCTCCCCGCTTAACTTCCAAAACCATAAATCCTCTAATCATGAATAAGTCCAAGCCGCTCTTGACCGTGAGCACGGCTGTCATGACAGTTTTGACTCTGCAGAGTTTGTACCACTGTACCCACATGTAGTGATTTCATCTCCCGTTGCCGGGTGGACTAAAAGAACCTCCATTATGCCAGTGGCCACGAACCACATTCACACTTCCCAGGTGTGTAGCCAGGAGATCACTACGAAGCCTTTACAAAGGGATTCCCGACGAGCGTGGGCCCACTGAGGTTTCACCCCTAACAGCATACAAGAGGCTCCAACCCCGCTGCAGTGGCCCCCTCTTGAGCCTTGCGGTTCATATGGTAGTCCAGCTGACACCTATTCCCCGCACCATCCAACACACCCATACTACGCCGGAGATACACCTAATTAATTGGCCAAGCTGCCCCATCTCAGCATGTGGTTGGCACTGTAAAGCCAGGTTACATGCTCCATGAACCGGTCCTTAGGATCCAGGCAAGTACTAACACAAACCCGAGTCTCGTGCACCCAGCACACAACCAAAACATCCAACTTGTCTTGATCCCTACCTCTACATAACTCACAATATCTCATTCAAGAGTATGGTAAAATAAACTGATGATCTCATGTCCCAAATATCCCATTCTAAGCATGGCTAAGCATATGCATAATAATAAATGACATGATAAAATAAATCCCAACCCAAGCTACAAGGAAAACAAGGTAATGCAATTCTAGGGAAACTTGCTAGCATGGCTTTCATATTTCATTTGACAATGCAAATAATTCTATCTACACATCCTAGCATAGGATCAAAGTGGTCAAGGACACTTGCCTCCTTCCTGCTGCTCTTGAAATGGGTATTCCTGATCTTGGAAAGGAATAACTTGCTCTTGAGCAGGTTCTACATCATACCATCACACATAGCAAAAGAAAAACAACAATCCATAAGACATAGTTCACACTTCCACTTCATACAAACCACACATTCACATTTATGAAAGTCATTCACAATTATATGTGTTGTGGTTACTCTATGTGTGTTGATTTGTGACTTGCATGCACTTTTGATCATATGTATATGATTCCTACTTCTGTGTTCACATTTATACTTACATACTATATATATGAGTCTCCAATTTAAATAAATTCCTTATATTTAATTACTACACCTTTTAGCTATCTAGTATGCATGAAAGGTATTTTCCTTCTCCATATGTGTCTTCATAACTTCTACCAACCCTAAACTGAATTCTTTGGATTTTAGAAACTCCATTTATCATTTATTAGTTGCTATATTTTCAGATTTATTTCCTATGCCTAAGTGTGAACTTTATTATAAAAATGACAAGACACATCATCTAAACAGAATAGGTTCTGATCTAAAATATTTGCTAATATATTTTTGACCTTTTCCTCTGATGTAAACTATTTCACAATTATTTTCCCTATTTTCTAGAACTATTCTTTACTTAAAAATGTGTCCCTAAATGTGAATAATACATTAAACAGATTCACTTCAGCCCAAAATATGTTTTTATCTCACTCCAAAGTTTCCTAAATACTGAGAAAGTCTTTAATTTAATTTTGACAATATGTTTGTCCCACTTTTTAAGTTTTAAACACTAGCCACATATTCAATTTCCCAAATTAAATATTAAACAGGGCTAAAAAGTTAAACTCACCCCACTACAGGGTCTATACTATTATTTTAAGAATTCTCAGGGGTCTAGCTACTCATAACAAAGGAGTTTTTCCTAATTTTTATTAAGTTCAGGGGCTAAAACTGATTTTTAAATGAATTTACATGATTTTCTGAAGTTCCAGGGGCTAGATCAGAAGTTTCCGGGGCTAGCTCTTATTTCCCGAGAAACCCAGGGGGTAGCACGTAAGATTTCCAGTCTTTATAACGCGGGGCTGATGTGGACCGTCCGATTTTAAACCGGCGGCTGAGATTATAACGTCGAACCGGTATGCGGGGATTTAAACCCTACCGTGCAATTTAAAATAAACCGTGCAATTTCCGAGCGTAGATCAGCCAGAATTCGCCGGAGAAGGCTCGGGTTCTCACCGGAGGAAAAACAGCAGATCGCGTGGGAAAAACAGAACAAGGCCGGGGTTTTTATAGACGGGGGAGGGCGGCGGGGTGGTTTAGATCGAGTTCCCGTCGCCCCCGAGCGAAATTCGGCTGGGATTCGCAGAAATCCGGATCGGTTTGGATTCGGGGTGAGAGAGTCTGGCGCGGGCTCGAGGTAGACGAAGAACTGGCGGGCCCCGCCTGTCAGTGGGAGGAAAGGGGCGCGCGTGGCTGCGGGCTGGCGCGGGTTCTGGTTGGGACGGCTGGTGGGTTGCGGCCCACTGGCCGGTTTTTTTCTGTTTTCTTTTTTTTTCTTTTTCTATTTCTTTTCTGATTTGAGTTTAATTTGAATTCCAGTTTGAATTTGAATTTTTGCAAAACATGCAACACGTCCAAAAAAATTTAAATTCCCCTCTTAAAATGATTTAGGGTCTTAACAAGAATTTTTGGGGTGTTACAGCTCTACCCCCCTTAAAAGAAATCTCGTCCTCGAGATTGGTGGTTCTAAGAAAACAATTCCGGAAATTGTGCCTTTAGCTCATCTTCCCGCTCCCAGGTGGCTTCCTCTTCTGAGTGATGCTTCCACTGCACCTTGCACATCCGGATTCTTTTATTTCTGGTGAGGGGTTCCATTGTCTCCAAAATCTTGTATGGTTGCTCGGCATAAGACAAATCCTCAGCTACGTTCACTTCATTCATGGGTAACACCTCTTCAGGCGTCCTCAGGCATTTCTTGAGTTGTGACACATGGAATACATCGTGCACATCCGATAGATGAGCCGGTAATTCTAGTTGATACGCCACTTCGCCTTTCCTCTCCAAAACTTGAAAGGGTCCGATGTATCGCGGTGACAACTTCCCTTTCACCTTGAACCGACGAAGTCCTCTGATAGGGGACACCACCTTGAGATAGACATAGTATCCCATGTTGAAAACGAGCTCTCTTCTTCGTACATCGGCATAGCTCTTTTGGCGTGTCTGTGCTATCCTCAAGTAATTGTGAATTTCCCTCACCTTCGCCTCGGCTTCTTGTAGTACTTCTGGACCAAACACTTTACTTTCCCCTGTTTGGTTCCAAAATAGGGGAGTTCTGCACTTCCTCCCGTACAAAGCTTCAAACGGCGACATCTTCATACTAGCTTGATAGCTGTTGTTATAGGAAAACTCCGCATACGGTAAGTTCTTGTCCCAACCCCTATTGTTTTTGAGTGCACATGCCCTCAGCATATCTTCAAGGATCTGATTGGTTCTCTCCGTCTGCCCGTCAGTTTGGGGATGATAGGCAGAACTAAAGTTCAGATGGGTTCCCATGGTTTCGTGCAACTTCTGCTAGAACCTTGAGGTGAACTGTGTCCCTCGATCCGACACAATCTTCTTTGGCACTCCATGGTAACACACGATCCTTGACATGTACAACTCTGCCAATTTGGATCCGTTGTAGCTTTCTTTCACGGGGATGAAATGAGCTACCTTGGTTAGCCTATCAATAATGACCCATATCGAATCATATCCTGATTGGGTCCTAGGCAATCCCACGATGAAATCCATGCTGATTTCTTCCCATTTCCATTTAGGCACTTTGAGTGGTTGCAATAATCCCGCGGGTCGTTGATGTTCTGCTTTCACCAATTGACATGTGTTACATAGGGCAACATGTTCCGCAACATCTCGCTTCATGCCATACCACCAATACCTGCTCTTGAGGTCCTGGTACATTTTCGTACTCCCAGGATGAATGGAATAGTCAGAATCATGAGCCTCCTTCAGAATCAATTCACGGATCTCCTTTACTTCTGGCACACAGATTCTTTTCCCGTGCCACACCGTTCCTTGTTCATCTCTCTAAAACCAGGAGCTTTATTTTCCTTGATGAGTTGTTTGATCTCTTGTATCTTCTCATCTTTCTTTTGACCCTCGCGGATGTCTCGCTCGAGTGTGGAGTTCACTTCCATGGCGATGGCTTCACCACTATTTACCAGGCATAGATTGAGCCTCATAACCTCGTCCTTCAATTCTGCAGGCATGTCCTTCAAGCTCAACTTATTGACCTGCACTTTTCGACTTAAAGCATCGGCCACGACGTTTGCTTTTCCAGGATGATAGTTGATGCCCACATCAAAGTCATTGATTAGCTCTAACCATCTCCTTTGTCTGAGGTTGAGGTCTGGCTGTGTGAATATGTACTTCAAACTCTTATGATCCGTATATATCTCGGTCCTCTTCCCCATCAAATAGTGCCGCCAAATTTTCAACGTGTGTACCACTGCGGCTAGTTCTAAGTCATGTGTAGGATAGTTTTTCTCGTGCTTCCGAAGCTGCCGGGATGCATATGCCACGACATGCCCTTCTTGCATGAGAACACATCCCAACCCGTTTCCAGAGGCATCGCAGTACACCGTGAAGTTCTTCTGCATATCTGGCATAACCAGCACTGGGGCTGTTCCAGGTACTAGCTCAATTGCGAATTCCACTTGACGATCGGGAGGCATACCTGGCAACTCTTCCGGAAAAACATCTGGATATTCCCTGATGGTCCTGAATTCCTCAACTTTCACCTCAACTTGATTTAATTTAATGTCCCTCCTAGGCTCGTGTATTGTTATGAACTTTACTCTTGTGCCACTAGGGTGAGTTAGTTCCACCGTTCTGGTCGAACAATGGATGATTCCCTTATGTTTGGTCAACCAATCCATACCCAAAATAATATCTATCCCTTGTGAATCTATCACTATGAGGTTAGCAGTAAATAAGACCCCATTAATGTCTAGGTTCACCTTGGGACACACTTGTCTTGTCCTTATTTCTCCACCCGGAGAGTGTACGGCTAGCATATGGTTCATTTGTGTTGTTGCTAGGTCACGCTTCTTAACAAACCCTTGGGCAATGAACGAGTGGGTAGCACCAGAATCAAACAGCAGGGTTGCAATGTGTAAATTGGCAGGAAACTTACCAACTACCACGTCGGGTGCCTCTTGTGCTTCCTCCATAGTGACGTGGTTCACCCGTCCTCTCATTACATTCTGCTGTTGTGGCTGCGTGGGCTTCTTCTTTGGGCACTTATGGGCATAGTGCCCCACTTCACCACAGCTAAAACATTGCACCCCAATCTTAGGGGCTTGGCCCTTATTGTCTTGGGGTTGGTTTGGAGGTCCTTGCACTGCTGGTCGAGGTGGATATGCGGGGCGAGGTTGCTGTACAAACTGACATTGTGGCTGTGCTGGTGCTGCGGGAGGCCTGTAGTTCGGGTTGTACCCTCTTGGTGCCGAGTAGGGTACCGCAGCACGGTTCGTCTGCCCTGCAGGTTGCTGCATAAGACGTGGGCGAGTGTTGCTCCCTGAGGCTTGATGTGACCACCCGGCCTTCCTCTTGTTCTCATTTTCCAAGGCCTTCAGCTTCCTTTCCACCACAAATGCTCTGTCCACCATCTTTTGGAAGCTTTCATACTCATTTGAGGACATCGCACACTGCATTTCGACAGTAAGTCCTTCCACGAAACAATCCTGTTTCTGCTCATCAGTCTCTATGTCCCATGGGGCATAACGGGATAGTTGAGTAAATTTAGTGAGGTATTCCCTCAGCGTCATGTTTCCCTGCTGCAGTCCCAAAAACTCCTTCCTCTTGTTTTTGAGTTCACCTCTTGGGATGTAATGGTTGCGGAAGCTACGCTTGAACTCTTCCCAAGTGATGTTCTCAGGGTCATGATGGGCAGCCACGTAGGCGGTCCACCAATCAGCAGCAGGTCCATGCAATTGGTGAGAGGCAAACAGCACCCTCTCATACCCTTGGCACTGTATGATCCTCATCTTGCTCTCAATGGTCTTAAGCCAATCATCTGCCTCCAGAGGTTCAGCAGCACTTGCAAACTTTGGAGGTTGAGTTCCTAGGAACTCACTCAACCTTGGTTGGCGTGGTGCAGCTTGTGGAGGTGGAACTTGATGCAAGTTGGCCACCACTTGATTCAAGTTCTGGATGAGCTGATTTTGATTCTCCAGCATTTGGTGGAGGGGATCAACTCCTTCACGGCGACCACCCCGGTCCTGGCCTCCAGAAAGATGAGGGTTGCATGCCTCATCATTGTTGTTGGCGAGGTTGGCAGCACGTCCTTTTCCTCTTCCGGCCATCTGGCAGAATCAACCAATGTTAATTTGAAAGCATTTAGTATCATCTTACTACTTTCATTTGTTTGTACTTTGAAGTGTTGAGGCTTTGTTATACTTTTCTGAGGGTTCATTTCTCACACAAAAATAAATGCAATATTATTTCATGTGGGTTCACACACCAAAGCAAAACAATCTAAAGACGAGGTTGTGGACAATTGCTCATGGCTTCCACAACTCACGTCACACACCAAGCATTAACACACCATTAACTTAACGTAACGACTCGACTATTCAACATCTTGCTAACTAAGGGAAGGACTCTACACTACTCGTTTTCTTGAGCTGGCTCCTCAGGATCTTCCTCATCATTTCAGCTGCCTTCTGACTCTGCTTTGGGTGGGGAGGCTGCTGGTGGGGAAGTGCGACGACGCCTTATCGCCCCCCGATCTGGGGAGTCAGGAGTCCATGTATAATTCGCGGTGACACACAGTTCATTCCCATCTCCTCTTTCTCCCGCCCTCAGGCAGGCTCGCAGCAACGCCTCCGTTTCCTTCAGGGTGTCCCGAACATCCTGAAGCTCTTGCTGACACTCCTGCAGTCGAGTGCTGAGCATAGCAGCATCCTCCAAGCACAAGTCCATGTGCTCATGGGAAGTCCGTTGCTGCACTGGCGGGTACTTATACTCCGTTGTACCACTCTCACGCTGAAGGACATACATGTACTCAGTCCTGTCCAGGTGGCGACGATAGATGTGACTCTGGCAGGTGATGGCCTCCCAGGTGACATCCTTCTCCGCATCGACCTGTGTCGCTTGACAAGCTGGAGAGCGGTGGATCTTAAGCAGCTAGTTTTCGTGTATAATCCTCATCTCTGAACTCCATTCTTCCCTCTTCTCACGGATGGTCCTGGTGGAGTTATAGTGGATGATTAGCTTGCCCGTATTGCCGGCGGCTTCGAGCATACGTCGAAGACGGCGCAACAAGCCTCCTACTGCCAATCCGTAGGAAAGGTACGTCACCGGACGACTCTCCTCTCTTTCGGCAAGGGCAACTACGGGAACTCTCCCTCCTGTGGACTTGCGAGCGGTGCGAATCATGTGAACCATCTAAAAACAAAAAGCATTTAAACTTAGTTTAGATAAACTTTTTAAACAAAAATCCTATTTTGAATGAAACTTGGGGTAAGATGAAGAAAGTGACTCATTAAATAACACTTTTCAACACACATCTTGTAAAAATAGTTTTTAAGAAAATAGGGCCCTTAAATACGTCCATTTCTACCTAGGTCCATGTTCCTACGGGCAACCTGGCTCTGATACCACTTCTGTCACACCCGGTTTTTCTGAAGAACAACTAAGTGAATATCACATGTATGCCAGGATCATTTTCTCATACATGTGATATTCACTTGGTTGTTCTTCGGAAAAACCGGGTGTGACATCACTTGATGATCAGTTTGATCTAAAAGACAAGATCGTCGCCACGTCCACCTTTGATCCGAACATCTCTGTCCATGCAAGCCATGCAAGAGCACACCAATCTAATAAAAATCATAGGATAGCATGCATGTGCATCATCGCATCTAGTTTAAGGTTTGTGCATAAATATTGATTGCTGTGAATCTTGTATGCACGCGAAACCTACATAGCAGGACAGGTTCAGGAAGCTGTCTACGACGAACTGCAGCAACCAGGTTTTGAGAATCAAGAACAACCGGAACCACAAGTACAAGGCAGGTTCTCCTTGACCATGTTGATCCTATGTTTTGGGTAAAACTATTTTGTTTTGCGAAAAGGTGTGTGTGCTGAGTCAAACATGATGGGAAAACCCTTTTATAGGAGTTTACTAGTTTTGATTAAACCATCCTTGTCGCCTGGGAAGTTTATGAGTCGGGTATGGATTTTGCTTTATGCTTCGCTGAGTCTATGGGATTGGGAAGCGAGATAGATGTGTCTAGCTAACTGCACTCGTAATGATAATAAGGAACTGATGATGTTAATGAACATGGATCGGAGGGAGATCTAGGCAAGCCTGAGTTTGTGAATGAGGTAGCATGAGATGGTGGTTTTGCTTGCCGTAGATCTAAGGACGGGTTCATGCATGCACATGCCAGGATAACAGTGCCACCACAAGGTCAAGTATGGGTGTGGCTTAGCTGAGTAATTCGGTAAGTTGCTAGAGTGTTATGGACTGTGGAAGGCGTGGGGAATGGGAGTCAAGTGAGGACTGCCCTGGGAACTGCATGGCACAAGAGGGGGCCCGTGGGTGGGAGAATTGGAGATTCTAGCCTGTCGGTGAAACCTTAGTGAGTCCATACATCTAGTAACCCCTTTGTAAAGGCTATTTTGTGATCTCTTGACCATACACCGATGGATGTGTACTGGTATAATAGAGGTTCTGCAGTCGCCGACGGGTGACGAAATCACAAACTTGTGGGTAAAGAGGTGCAAACTCTGCAGAGTCTAAAACTATCATGATAGCCGAGCTTACGGTCACGAGCACCTGGCTAAACTGCCATGATTAGTGGGGATGGTTATAGGGAAGGTTCTTGGTTATGGATTTGGTTATGGATTTGGTTGTGGATTTGGTTATGGTTATTAGTTTGGAACTGTTAAGTCTGGATGATGAGATGTTGCATGACTGTTGGGTCATGACATGGGATTGGTCTCGGTGTGAGACGAGGTTGATTTGTGAGATGAGATGGTAGCGAAAACGAGGAGGTATTCGTGAGTATGAATAAAAGATTGGTTAATGTTCGGATGGAACACGGGGAGTGATGAAGGTATGTTGGTAATTCAATATATGCTGGGATTACATTCATCTAAAGTATAGTTGATGTTTTATCATGGTTTGACAAGATTGCTTTTCTGCAAATAAGCCTTTTATGCCTACCTTGTTTATGAGCTGCATATCGTGTGTTTCCCCGCACTTGCTGAGTACATCATTGTACTCAACCTTGCATTATTACTTCATCCTCAGCAGCAGGAGAAGCCTATTATGAAGATCAAGTGGAACATTATGGCGTGTGATCTGTTCTCAACCTTGCCTGTGGAGGGAGTAGAGATGGAGCCACTTCTGCTTAGTTTTGCTTCTGCATTAGTTTTTGCTTCCGCATTTAAATAAGGACTTCCGCTGCATAGAAATAAGACTTCCGCTGTGAGCATGAGTCTAAGACTCATGAGATATTGTAATAAACTCTGTTATTCGTGGTAATATATAATCTGAATTCAGTTTGTGGAACGTATGTGTATGTGTGATGAACATCCTGGGCACACATATGCATTAGTTCTTGGTTCCGTGGTTTTTCCCACAGAATTGAGGGCGTCACAGATTGATATCAGAGCCACGGGTTGACAGTAGGTTACACGCCTAGATAGAAAGCCTTAGATAGATAATAGAACTACGGGTTAAACCCCAGGAAGGAGTTACAAGCACCCTAGGGTGAATAGCCTAGATTGACCTTTAAAACCACCTTGACATAGGAAACCATCCTTGAATAGGAGTTGAGTGGGCCCTTGTGATGATTATTTGTGAATATGTGCTTAGTGTGAGTTGTGGGACGTCTCAACAACGTTGCCCATATCCACACGTAAGAAGAAGGAGGTGTGAGATGTTTCGGCACTTGATCACATCCTCATATGGGCTAATATATATAGTCTAACTCGCCTTGATGCATATAGTTAAAGGGACCTACCTAACCATCTAACCTTCTATTCTATTTCGTTGTCTCTCACAGATGGTGAGAGGAAACGCCAGTCGAAGGAACGTCCAGGAGGATGACCACGAGGGAGTTCCTGCTAACTCCGGAGCTGGTGAAAACCATCCGGAAAGATTGATGGCCATGCAAAACCAGCTTATGCAAACCATGATCCAAACTTTGGGTCAGTTGTAGGCCAACCAAAACCCCGTTCCGGCACCACCGCCACCACCACCGCCGGCTCATAACAGGTTGGGAGAGTTCATGAGGACTCGACCACCCACCTTTTCTCAAGCAAGCGATCCCATGGAGGCCGATGATTGGTTGAAATCCATGGAGAAGAAGCTCGCCATTGTTCAGTGCAACGACCGAGAGAAGGTTCTCTTTGCGTCGCACCAGCTTATGGGAGCTGCCGCCGACTGGTGGGATGCCTTGAGCAACGCCCATGCCAACCCGGATACAATCACTTGGACTGAGTTCAAGGAAAGTTTCCGCTCCCACTACATTCCTGTTGGCATAATGATGCTCAAGAGGCAGGAGTTTGAAGGTCTCCGCCAGGGACAGAAAAGTGTGAATGAATGTCTCAACAAGTTCATACAACTGTCCCGATATGCCCCCGAAGATGTCAACTCAGATCAGAGGAAGCAGTACATGTTCATGAGAGGGTTGAACAATGAGATCCAAATTCAGCTCCTCAACAATGACTACGTAAGCTTCCAGAAGCTGGTTGACAAGGCTATTGTGGTGGAAAACAAGATCCGAGAGATTGAGGGCGAGTGCAAAAGGAAGATGCCATACCAGCCCCAAGGGAGCAACTTACGACCTAGGTACATGCCCCCTGCACCGCAGCATGGATCGACCACTCCTACGTACCGCCCTGGTCAGCCACCACAACAACGATTCGTTGCACCGGCACCTCGAGTGCCCATGCCTCCTGCGCCCCGGCCTAACAATGGCGCTCCTGTTCAAAACCCCCGCCCCAACGTACCTGCTGCCGTAGGCAACAGGGCATGCTTTGCATGCGGGGAAGTAGGCCACTTCGCTAACCAGTGCCCGAAGAGAGGCCCTGGACAGCAAGGTAACGTGCCCAAGCAGAACCAGCGACCAAACGGAGGGGACAATCAAGGGAACCGTGGACCGCAGAACTATGCTCGTGGCCACGTTAACCATGTCACTGTTGAGGAAGCACAACAGGCTGAGGACGTCGCAATTGGTATGTTCCTTGCCAACTCCAACCCAGCCACCATTTTATTTGATTCCGGAGCATCACATTCCTTCATATCATCCAAATATGTTGCCAAACATCATCTACCCGTATCCCACTTAGAATGTGCTATGATAGTTAATTCTCCCGGAGGAGAAATGAGGACTAGTATAGTATGTCCTAAAGTAAGCCTTAAAATAAGGGGGTAGACTTCATTGCCAACCTTATTGTCTTGGACTCCCACGAAATTGACATCATACTCGGAATGGACTGGCTAAGCAAGCACAATGGAGTAATCCAATGCGCTGAGAGAAGCGTGCAGTTGACAAACGAACACGGTGTCCGTGTCGAGTTTGAGTCAGCCCAGCAAGCACCCGAACTGGCGGATTTGAACCATGTTGAAAGAGTAGCATTGGACAACATTCCAGTGGTTCAAGAATTCTCGGACGTGTTCCCAGAAGAACTTCCAGGCATGCCACCTGATCGGGACATCGAGTTTGCCATAAATTTGGTACCTGGAACTGCACCCATAGCTAAGAGACCATATAGGATGCCCATCAACGAGTTAGTTGAACTCAAGAAGCAAATTCAAGAACAGTTTGAGAAGGGTTTTATCCATCCAAGTTCGTCACCATGGGGAGCCCCGGTACTTTTTGTGGACAAGAAGGACGGAACCCAAAGAATGTGCGTGGACTACAGGTCTCTCAATGAGGTGACAATCAAGAATAAATACCCTCTGCCCCGTATAGAGGACCTGTTCAATCAAATGAAAGGAGCCCAAGTATTCCCCAAGATTGATCTTAGGTCGGGATATTTCCAGCTGAAGATTAAGCCCTCCGATATACCTAAGACAGCCTTTCTGACACGGTATGGTTCATATGAATATACCGTTATGTCTTTTGGATTGACGAATGCACCCGTGTACTTCATGTACCTTATGAACAAGGTTTTTATGGAGTACTTGGACAAGTTCGTCGTGGTTTTCATCGATGACATTATGGTGTATTCAAAAAGTGAGGAGGAGCATGAAGAACATCTGAGATTGACCTTGCAGAAGTTGCGTGAGCATCAATTGTATGCCAAGCTCAACAAGTGTCAATTTTGGCTAAAGGAAACATCTTTCCTAGGCCACATCATCTCCAAGGAAGGGGTATCGGTTGATCCTGGAAAGGTGAGAGATGTTCTAAAGTGGGACCAATCGAAGAGTGTGAAGGATATTCGAAGTTTCCTTGGAATGGCAGGATACTATCGGCGTTTCATTAAAGACTTCTCCAAGATAGCAAAACCTATGACAGAGTTGTTAATGAAGGGAAAAGTCTTTCAATGGACGCAAGCCTGCCAAGAAAGTTTTGAGGAACTCAAGAAAAGGCTAACCACAACACCAGTTCTGATATTGCCAGACGTAAGCAAGAGCTTTGACATATATTGTGACGCATCCAGACAAGGGCTTGGGTGTGTACTCATGCAGGAAGGACAAGTGGTAGCCTATGCCTCACGACAATTAAAGAAGAACGAGCTTAACTATCCTACGCACGACTTGGAGCTAGCAGCAGTGGTGCATGCATTGAAGATTTGGAGACATTATATCCTCGGACATCGATGTGAGATCTATACGGATCATAAAAGCCTCAAGTACATATTTACACAAACGGGTTTGAATTTGAGGCACGTCGATGGTTAGAACTCATCAAGAATTATGATGTGGGAATCAACTATCACCCCGGAAGGGCCAATGTAGTAGCGGACGCATTGAGCAGAAAGGGAGCATGTCACCAACTTACGGTTCGGGAGCTACCATCCGAACTACAGAAGGAGCTCGAACAGTTACATCTTGGATTCTTGAATAACGTGGAGATAATAGAGATCCACTCCCCATTGGAGCAAGAAATAAGAGAGGGCCAAGCAACGGACGAGGAGATCAGGGTGATCAAGGAAAGACTCCGACAAGGAATAGAGAAGGATTTCAAGGAGGATGAAGAGGGTACGCTTTGGCTAGGAAAAAGGATTTGTGTGCCAAACATAAGACACCTTCGCGACATGATATTGAAGGAGGCACATGATTCACCCTATTCCATACATCCAGGAGCACCAAAATGTACAAGGATTTGAAAACTTGCTATTGGTGGGATGGTATGAAGAGGGATATAGCCGAATACGTTGCCCTATGCGACACATGCCAACGGGTAAAGGCCGAACATCAAAAACCTGCTGGATTATTGCAACCTTTGAAGATACCCGAATGGAAATGGGAGGACATCAGTATGGACTTCATCGTCGGATTACCACGTACTCAGTCGGGATGTGACTCCATCTGGGTCATTGTGGACCGATTGACGAAAACTGCCCATTTTCTTCCGGTAAAGACCAGTTACAACGTTGCACAATTAGCAGAGTTGTACATGGAGCAGATCGTGTGCCGTCACGGAGTCCCGAAGAGGATAGTCTCAGATCGAGGTTCTCAGTTTACCTCTAGATTCTGGAGGAAGCTGCAGAAAGCCATGGGGACACGACTGGATTTTAGCTCTGCCTATCACCCACAAACAGATGGACAAACCGAAAGGACGAACCAAATCTTGGAGGACATGTTGAGAGCATGCGCCTTGAAACGTGGGCATAGTTGGGATAGGAGTTTACCGTATGCCGAGTTCTCCTATAACAACAGCTATCAAGCTAGCTTAAAGATGTCGCCTTTTGAAGCCTTATATGGTAGACGGTGTAGAACGCTACTATTCTAGAACGAAACTGGAGAGAACCAGGTGTTTGGACCTGAAGTACTACAAGAAGCCAAAAAGCAGGTCCAAACGATACGGGAGAACTTAAAGGCTGCCCAGTCACGACAGAAAGGTTATGCGGACAATAGACGTAGGAAGTTGACCTTTGAAGTGGGAGACTTCGTATACCTTAAAGTATCGCCTATCCGAGGCCAACGACGCTTCAACGTCAGATGCAAGCTAGAACCTCGCTACATCGGACCATTTAAGATTTTGGACAAGCGAGGAGAAGTAGCCTACCAACTAGAGCTCCCAAACCACCTCTCCGACATACATGACGTGTTTCATGTATCCCAGCTCAAGAAGTGCTTGAGAGTGCCAGAGGAACGAGTGTCAATGGAGGAACTTGAACTTCAAAAGGACCTGACTTACGCAGAACACCCTGTTCGAATCTTGGACGTAAAGGAAAGGGTCACCCGAAACAAGGTGATTCGATGGTGCAAGGTACAATGGAGCCATCACACCGAAGCTGAGGCCACATGGGAGCGTGAAGAGGATATCAAGGCAGAATTTCCCCATCTATTTCCTACTAACGAATCTCGAGGGTGAGATTCAATCTAAGGGGGGTAGATTTGTGACACCCTCGCCTCGGGTGTCAGCATATGTTCATGTTCTATGAAGAGGAAACATTCTAATGAAAAATAGGAACAGAGAGAATTATTAAAAGAATAGCCAATAAAGCTCTCTGAGAGCACCGAAGGCAACTTCCACGGCCAGCAGACCACGTGGCGTATTCGGAGCTCATCCCCGAGAAATTGGGAGAGGTCCGCCGCTAAACTGGCTACGTGGCAGGTTCGGGGGTCATCTCCGCAATTGGAAAGAGGTCCGACCCTGTGGTACATGTGCTGCCCGCGGAGCTAGTCCTCGCGGAAATAAGAGGACCAGTCGCACGGATACGTGTCAATCTCGGAGCTCATCTCAGAGAAGTCCGGATCTATTGAACACGTGTCGCCACCGGAGCTTATCTCCGGAGGTCTGTCGCTGCTGGACACGTGTTGACCTTGGAGCCGTCCCTGAGGAAAGAAGAGAGGGTAGACCGGCGCCAACACGTGGCGTGCGCGGAGCTCACCTCCGAAGAAGAGGGAGGCCTCGCTCGTTTGACACGCGGCACAACCGGAGCTCGTCTCTGCGGGAAAGGAGGCACCAGGCCCCGGAGGACACGTGGAGCCTCCGGAGCTCATCACCGCGAAGGTAACGAGTACTGGAGCAAGTTTTGCGCGTAAAGATACCGGTACGCAACAGAAACCGATCTAAATTCCACGATGTTACTAAAGATAAGATGTTAGGATCCAACAAAGATCTGAATAAGACTCTTATTCGGGATACAATCAGATTAGGACTCTTCTCTTCACGATTATAAATAGAATCCAAAACCTCTGGCCGAAACCACAAAACTTCTCTTTCGACTCCTGAGCCAACGATTTAGAGCTCTAGCCCTAACTCGCCGTGCAAACCATCACTGGAGCCCAACAAGGGAGATCATCGAAGAAGAACCAAGCAGGTCTGAGGAGGACCTCGAAGACAAGAAGAGCGTGAGGTAGGACTTCAATACCACCTTACGACATCATCGTGTTCGTCTCTTGCATCTGTTCTTCAAATTCCTTTCGAACAGAAGCCTTCTCGTGGGCAGATCACTCGATAATCAGTTTGATCTAAAAGACAAGATCATCGCCACGTCCACCTTTGATCCGAACACCTCTGTCCATGCAAGCCATGCAAGAGCACACCAATCTAATAAAAATCATAGGATAGCATGCATGTGCATCATCGCATCTAGTTTAAGGTTTGTGCATAAATATTGATTGCTGTGAATCTTGTATGCACGCGAAACCTACATAGCAGGACAGGTTCAGGAAGCTGTCTACGACGAACTGCAGCAACCAGGTTTTGAGAATCAAGAACAACCGGAACCACAAGTACAAGGCAAGTTCTCCTTGACCATGTTGATCTTATGTTTTGGGTAAAACTATTTTGTTTTGCGAAAAGGTGTGTGTGCTGAGTCAAACATGATGGGAAAACCCTTTTATAGGAGTTTACTGGTTTTGATTAAACCATCCTTGTCGCCTGGGAAGTTTATGAGTCGGGTATAGTTTTTGCTTTATGCTTCGCTGAGTCTATGGGATTGGGAAGCGAGATAGATGTGTCTAGCTAACTGCACTCGTAATGATAATAAGGAACTGATGATGTTAATGAACATGGATCGGAGGGAGATCTAGGCAAGCCTGGGTTTGTGAATGAGGTAGCATGAGATGGTGGTTTTGCTTGCCGTAGATCTAAGGACCGGTTCATGCATGCACATGCCAGGATAACAGTGCCACCACAAGGCCAAGTATGGGTGCGGCTTAGCTGAGTAATTAGGTAAGTTGCTAGAGTGTTATGGACTGTGGAAGGCGTGGGGAATGGGAGTCGAGTGAGGACTGCCCTGGGAACTGCATGGCACAAGAGGGGGCCCGTGGGTGGGAGAATTGGAGATTCTAGCCTGCCGGTGAAACCTTAGTGAGTCCATACATCTAGTAACCCCTTTGTAAAGGCTATTTTGTGATCTCTTGACCATACACCGATGGATGTGTACTGGTATAATAGAGGTTCTGCAGTCGCCGACGGGTGACGAAATCACAAACTTGTGGGTAAAGAGGTGCAAACTCTGCAGAGTCTAAAACTATCATGATAGCCGAGCTTACGGTCACGAGCACCTGGCTAAACTGCTATGATTAGTGGGGATGGTTATAGGGAAGGTTCTTGGTTATGGATTTGGTTATGGATTTGGTTGTGGATTTGGTTATGTTTATTAGTTTGGAACTGTTAAGTCTGGATGATGAGATGTTGCATGACTGTTGGGTCATGACATGGGATTGGTCTCGGTGTGAGACGAGGTTGATTTGTGAGATGAGATGGTAGCGAATACGAGGAGGTATTCGTGAGTATGAATAAAAGATTGGTTAATGTTCGGATGGAACACGGGGAGTGATGAAGGTATGTTGGTAATTCAATATATGCTGGGATTACATTCATCTAAAGTAAAGTTGTTGTTTTATCATGGTTTTACAAGATTGCTTTTCTTCAAATAAGCCTTTTATGCCTACCTTGTTTATGAGCTGCATATCATGTGTTTTCCCGCACTTGCTGAGTACATCATTGTACTCAACCTTGCATTATTACTTCATCCTCAGCAGCAGGAGAAGCCTATTATGAAGATCAAGTGGAACATTATGGCGTGTGATCTGTTCTCAACCTTGCCTGTGGAGGGAGTAGAGATGGAGCCACTTCTGCTTAGTTTTGCTTCCGCATTAGTTTTTGCTTCCGCATTTAAATAAGGACTTCCGCTGCATAGAAATAAGACTTCCGCTGTGAGCATGAGTCCAAGACTCATGAGATATTGTAATAAACTCTGTTATTCGTGGTAATATATAATCTGAATTCAGTTTATGGAACGTATATGTATGTGTGATGAACATCCTGGGCACACATATGCATTAGTTCTCGGTTCCGTGGTTTTTCCCACAGAATTGAGGGCGTCACAGAAACGCTGGCCGCCAAGGAAGGAACGTCCGTGGCAACCAAGAGGATGGCCACGATGAAGTTCCTGTTAACCTCGGAGCCGGTGAGAACAAACTGGAACGGTTGATTGCCATGCAGAATCAACTTATGCAAACCATGATCCAAACTTTGGGTCAGTTGCAGGCCAACAACAACAACCCCGTTCCGGCACCACCACCACCACCACCGCCGGCTCATAACAGACTAGGAGAGTTCATGAGGACTCGACCACCCACCTTTGCTCAAGCTAACGACCCCATGGAGGCCGACAACTGGTTGAAATCCATGGAGAAGAGGCTTGTCATAGTGCACCAACACATGGGAGCTGCCGCTGACTGGTGGGATGCCCTATGCAACGCTCATGTCGACCCGCAGACGATCACTTGAACTGAGTTCAAGGAGAGTTTCCGCTCTCATTACATCCCTGCTGGTGTAATGATGCTCAAGATATAGGAGTTCGAAGGTCTCCGCCAAGGACAGAGAAGCGTGAATGAGTATCTCAACAAGTTCACGCAACTGTCCCGGTACGCCCCCGAAGATATCAACTCGGACCAACGGAAGCAGTACTTGTTCATGAGAGGGTTGAACAATGAGATCCAGGTTCAGCTCCTCAACAATGACTATGCGAGCTTCCAGAAGCTGGTTGACAAGGCTATAGTGGTTGAAAGCAAGATCCGAGAGATCGAGCGAGAGGGCAAGAGGAAGATGCCATACCAGCCACAAGGGAGCAACGTACAACCTCGGTACATGCCCCCATCTGCACCACAATATGGATCGACCACTCCTACATACCGCCCTAGTCAGCCACCACAGCAACGACCCGTTGCACAAGCACCTCGTGTGCCCTTGCCTCCTGTGCCCCGACCCAACATGGGTGCTCCTATTCAAAACCCCCGCCCCAACGTACCTGCTGTCGTTGGCAACAAGGCATGCTTTGCATGCAGGGAAACAAGACACGTCACGAGCCAGTGCCCGAGGAGAGGTCCTGGACAGCAAGGCAACGTGCCCAAGCAGAACCCGCGACTGAACGGAGGAGACAATCAAGGAAACCGTGGACAGCAGTACTATGCTCGAGGCAACGTGAACCATGTCTCTGCTGAGGAAGCACAACAGGTTGAGGACGTCGTAATTGGTATGTTTCTTGCCAATCCCAACCCAGCCACCATTTTATTTGATTCTAGAGCATCACATTCCTTCATATCATCCAAGTATGTTGCCAAGCATAATCTACCCATATCACACTTAAAATGTGCTATGTTAGTTAATTCTCCCGGTGGAGAGATGAGGACTAATATAGTATGTCCGAAAGTAAGCCTTAAAATAAGGGGGTAGACTTCCTTGCCAACCTCATTGTCTTGGATTCCCAAGGGCTTGACTTAATACTCGGGATGGATTGGTTAAACAAGCACAACGGAGTAATCCAATGTGATGAGAGGAGCGTGCAGTTGACAAATGAGCACGGTATTCGTATCGAGTTGAAGTCAGCCCAACAAACAACCAATAAGGCAAGTTTGAACCACATCGAAGGAGCAACGTTGGACAGCATTCCAGTGGTTCAGGAATTCTCAGACGTGTTTCCAGAAGAGCTTCCAGGTATGCCACCTGACCAGGACATTGAGTTTGCCATTGATTTAGTACCCAGAACTGCACCCATAGCAAAGAGACCCTATAGGATGCCCACCAATGAACTAGTGGAACTCAAGAAGCAAATTCAGGAGCAGTTGGAGAAGGGTTTTATACGTCCAAGATCGTCACCATGGGGAGCCCCCGTGCTCTTTGTAGACAAGAAGGATGGGACCCAAAGGACGTGCGTGGACTATAGGTCTCTTAACGAGGTGACAATCAAGAACAAATACCCTCTGCATCGTATAGAAGATCTATTCGACCAAATGAAAGGAGCTCGAGTGTTCTCCAAGATTGATCTTCGGTCAGGATACTTCCAGCTGAAAATTAAGCCCTCCGATATACCCAAGACTGCCTTTCGGACACGGTATGGTTCGTATGAATACATCGTCATGTCTTTTGGGTTAACAAATGCACCCGCATACTTCATGTACCTTATGAACAAGGTTTTCATGGAGTACTTGGATAAGTTCGTCGTGATTTTCATTGACGACATTATGGTGTATTCAAAAAGTGAGGAGGAGCATGAAGAACATTTAAGATTGACCTTGTAGAAAATGCGCGAGCATCAATTGTATGCCAAGCTTAACAAGTGTCAATTTTGGCTAAAGGAGATATCGTTTCTAGGCCACATTATCTCCGAGGAAGGAGTATCGGTTGATCCCGAAAAAGTGAGAGATGTTCTGAAGTGGAACCAACCGCAAAACGTGAAAGACATTTGGAGTTTTCTTGGGATGGATGGATACTTCCGACGCTTCATCAAGGACTTCTCTAAGATAGCAAAACCTATGACGGAGTTGCTAATGAAGGCAAAAGCGTTCCAGTGAACATCAGCGTGCCAAGAGAGCTTTGAGGAACTCAAGAAAAGGCTAACCACAGTGCCAGTTTTGGTATTGCCAGACGTAGGCAAGAGCTTCGACATATATTGTGACGCATCAAGACAAGGGCTCGGATGTGTGCTCATGCAAGAAGGACAAGTGGTAGACTATGCCTCATGAAAATTAAAGAAGCACGAGCTTAATTATCCTACACATGACCTAGAGCTAGCAGCAGTAGTGCATGCATTGAAGATTTGGAGACATTATATACTTGGTCATCGATGTGGGATCTATACAAATCATAAAATCCTCAAGTACATATTTACACAAACGGACTTGAATTTGAGGCAACGTCGATGGTTGGAACTCATCAAGAATTACGATGTTGGAATCAACTACCACCCTGGAAGGGCCAATGTAGTAGTTGATGCATTGAGCCGGAAGGGGGCATGTCACCAACTCACGGTTCGGGGGCTACCACCCGAACTACGCAAGGAGTTCGAACGGTTACACCTCGGATTCTTGAACAAGATGGAAGTGATGGAACTCCACTCTTCATTGGAGCAAGAGATAAGCGGTGGCCAAGCAACGGATGAGGAGATCAAGGAAATCAAGGAAAGGATACGACAAGGAATAGAGAAGGATTTCAAGGAAGACGAGAAGGGTACGCTTTGGCTAGGAAAAAGGATTTGTGTGCCTAACGTGAAGCACATCCGCGACATGATATTAAAAGAGGCACATGATTCACCTTATTCCATACATCCTGGAAGTACCAAAATGTACAAGGACCTGAAGGCTTGTTATTGGTGGGATGGTATGAAAAGGGACATAGCCGAATACGTTGCCCTATGCGACACATGCCAACGGGTGAAGGCCGAACATCAAAGACCCGCTGGATTGATGCAACCCTTGAAGGTACCCGAGTGGAAGTAGGAAGACATCAGTATGGATTTTATCGTCAGATTGCCACGTACTCAGTCGGGTTATGACTCCATCTGGGTTGTCGTGGACCGATTGACGAAAACAGCCCAGTTTCTCATTGTAAGGGCCAAGTACAACATTGCACAATTAGCCGAGTTGTACATGGAGCAGATCGTGTGCCGTCATGGAGTCCCGAGGAGGATAGTCTCAGATCGAGGTTCTCAGTTTACCTCTAGATTTTGGAGGAAGCTGCAGAAAGCTATGGGTACACGACTGGATTTTAGCTCCGCCTATAACCCACAAACCGATGGACAAACTGAAAGGACAAACCAAATTTTGGAGGACATGTTGAGTGGTTGCGCCTTGAAACATGGGCGTAGTTGGGATAGAAGTTTACCATATGCCGAATTCTCCTATAACAACAGCTATCAAGCTAGCTTGAAGATGTCGCCTTTTGAAGCATTGTACGGTCGACGGTGTAGAACGCCGCTGTTTTGGAACGAGACCGGAGATGACCAAGTGTTTGGACCCGAAGTCCTACAAGAGGCTGAGAAGCAAGTCCAAACGATACGGGAGAACTTAAAGGCTGCTCAGTCATGACAGAAAAGCTATGCGGACAATAGGCGAAGGAAGTTGACTTTTGAAGTAGGAGACTTCGTATACCTTAAGGTATCGCCTATCCGTGGCCAACGACGTTTCAACGTCAAAGGCAAGCTAGCACCTCGCTACATCGGGCCATTTAAGATTTTGGACAAGCGAGGAGAAGTAGCCTATCAACTTGAGCTTCCAACGCACCTCTCCGACGTACATGACGTGTCTCATGTATCCTAGCTCAAGAAGTGCTTGAGGATACCAGAAGAGCAAGTACCAATGGATAAACTTGAATTTCAAGAGGATCTGACCTACACAGAGCACCCTGTCCGAATTTTGGACGTAAGGGAAAGGGTCACGAGGAAAAAGTGATCCGATGGTACAAGGTACAATGGAGCCATCACACGAAACTAGAAGCTACATGGGAGCGTGAAGAAGACCTCAAGACAGAATTCCCTCATTTATTCTCTACTATCGAATCTCGAGGGTGAGATTCAATTTAAGGGGGGTAGATTTGTGACACCCTCATTTTTTTATTTCTGCATATATTCATATTTCATAAACATTTTTATAAGATTGAAACCAAGAAAGAGTCAAAACATTAGCCAAAAGGAGCAAATTCCAGTTTATAGAAAGCGCCGAAGACAACTCCCGTCGCTAAATTGGCTGCGTGGCCGACTCGGGGCTCATCCCCGCAAAAAGGGGGAGAGGTCCGACCCTGTGGGACACGTGTTGCCCCGGCGCTAGCCTCTACAGAGGAGCGAGGCCAGTCCCAAAGGACACGTGTCTATTGCGGAGCTAGTCACCGTGGAAAAGAGAGGACCAGCCGCGTGGGACACGTGTCGCTCCCGGAGCTCACCTCCGGGAGGTCCGTCACTATTGGACACGTGTCAACCTCGGAGCCTGTCTCTGAGGAGAGAGGAAGTCTGGAGCTGCTAGGACACGTGGCAATATCGGAGTTCACATCCGAAGAGAAGGGAGGTCCGGAAACTGACACGTGGCGTTCGCGGAGCTCGCCTCTGTTGAGAGGGGAGGTCCCGACCCACCAGACACGTGGCGCACGCGGAGCTCACCTCCGAAGAAGAGGGAGGTCTCGCCCGCCTGACACGCGGCACAACCGGAGCTCGTCTCTACGGAAAAAGGGAGCCCGGGTTCCCGCAGGACATGTGGAGCTTCCGGAGCTCATCACCGCGGAGGTAACGAGTTCTGGAGCGGTTTTTGGCTTCTGTACGCGTGGGAATACCGGTACGGGAGGAAACCGACACGAATTCCACAATGTTACCGCACCAAATCAACTAAAGATAAGTTGTTAAGATTCAATGACAATTTGAATAGGACTCTTATTCGAAATACAATCAGATTAGGACTCTTCTCCTCCCGATTATAAATAGAACCCAGAACCTTTGGCCGAAACCACGAACTTCTTTTCCACCTCCTGAGCCGATAATTTAGAGCCCTAGCCCCAGCTCGCAGAGTAAACTCTTCGCCGGAGTTCGGTCGAGGGAGATCCCCGGAAGAGAGCCCCAACGATCTGTCTTGATAGGAGAAGGACCCCGAGACTAAGAAGAACGTAAGGTAGATCTCCAATACCACCTTACGACATCATCGCGTTTTCTTTGCATCTGTTCTTTGATTCCTCTCGAACAGAAACTTTTTCATGGACAGATCATGTGTTGATCAGTTTGATCTAGAGTCAAGATCATCGCCACATCCACATTTGATCTGAACACCTCTGTTCATCGTAGAACCCATGCAAACCATGCAAGAACACGTACAAACTGATCTAATAGAAACTGATCGTAAGATAGCATGCATATGCATCATCACATCTAATTAAAGTTTGTGCATGATATTGATTGTTGTGAATCTTGTATGTGCATGATCATGTATAGAAGGACAAGCTCAGGGAGCTACCTACGACGGACTACAACAACAAGATTTTGAGCAACCGGAACAGCCAGAACAAGGCAAGTGCCCCATGAACATATTGATCCTATGTTTTGGAAAACTATTTTGTTTGCGAAAAGGTGTGGATGCTGAGTCAAACATGATGGGAAACCCTTTTATAGGAGTTTACTAGTTTGATTAAACCACCCTTATCACCAGCAAAGTTTATGAGTCGGGTATGGTTTTATCTTTTATGCTTCGCTGAGTCCATGGGATTACGTGAAGCGAGATAGATGTGTCTAGCTAACTGCACTCGTAAGAATATTGAGGAACTGATGTTGTTAATGAACATGGATTGGAGGGAGATCTAGGCAAGCCTGGGTTTGCGAATGAGGTAGAATGAGATGGTGGTTTACTTGCCGTAGATCTAAGGACCGGTTCATGCGAGCACATGCCAGGATAACAGTGCCACCACAAGGCCAAGTATGGGTGCGTCTTAGTTGAGTAATTAGGTAAGTTGCTAGATTGTTATGGACCGTGGAAGGCGCGGGGAATGGGAGTCGAGTGAGGACTGCCCTGGGAACTGCATGGCACAAGAGGGGGCCCGTGGGTGGGAGGATTGGAGATTCTAGCGTGCCGGTGAAACCTTAGTGAGTCCATACATCTAGTACTCCTTTGTAAAGGATATTTTGTGATCTCTTGGCCATACACCGACGGTTGTGTACTGGTATAATGGAGGTTCTGCAGTCGTGGACGGGTGACAAAATCAAAAACTTGTGGGTAAAGAGGTGCAAACTCTGCAGAGTCTAAAACTATCATGATAGCCGAGCTTACGGTCACGAGCGCCTGGCCAACTTCCATGATTAGTTGGGATGGTTTTGGGTTATGGTTTGTCTTTCGGGACCGTTGAGTCTGGGTGATAAGATTTGGTTGCATGACTGTTGAGTCATGGCAACGAGATTGGTCTCGGTGTGAAGACGGAATTGTTTATGAGATAAAATGGTAGCGAATACGAGATGGTATTCGTGAGATGGTAGCGAATTCGGGAAGGTATTCGTGAGCAAGAATGAGGTTGATTAATGTCTGGTTGGGACATAGGAAGTGATGAACATAATGGAGTATAATTGGTATTTTAATACGTGTTGGGATTAGGTTCACTCAAAGTTAAGTTGTTGTTTTATCGTGGTTTTTTTAGAAATAACTTTGCTTTCTGCAATGAGCCTTTTTATACCTACCTTGTTGCGAGCTACATATCATATTTTCCGCACTTGCTGAGTACATCATTGTACTCAAACATGCATTATTACTTCATCATCAGCTACAGGAGAAGATTACTATGAAGACCAAGTGGAGCCTTAGGCGTGTAATCTGTCCTCAACTTTGCCTGTAGGGATGGAGCAGAGATGGAGTTGCTGCTGCTTAGATTGCTTCCGCATTAGTTAGAAGACTTCCGCTGCTAGAATAAAGAATTCCGCTGTTAGATTAAGACTTCCGCTGTTAGCATGAGTCCAAGACTCATGAGACATTGTAATAAACTCTGTTATTCGTGGTTATATATATTCTGAAATTCAGTTTATGGATGATGTGTATATGTGTGAAGAACATCCTGGGCACACATATGCATCAGTTCTCGGTTCCGTGGTTTTTCCACAGAATTGAGGGTGTCACATCCGCAGAGGCTAGCTCCGGGGGCAACACGTGTCCCATGGGGTCGGACCTCGCTCCTTTCACGGAGGCAAGCTCCGAGCCTGCCAAGTAGCCAGTTTAGCGGCGGACCTCTCTCCCTTCGCGGGGATGAGCTCCGAAGGCGCCACGTGGCCAGCGGGCCGCGGGAGTTGTCTTCAGTGCTCTCGGTGAACTGGAGTATGTCCAAAAGTAAACCTTAAAATAAGGGGGGTAGACTTCCTTGCCAACCTTATTGTCTTGGATTCTCAAGGGCTTGATATAATACTTGGAATGGATTGGTTAAGCAAGCACAACAGAGTGATCCAATGTGCTGAGAGGAGCGTGCAGTTGACAAACGAGCACGATACTCGTATTGAGTTCGAGTCAGCCAAACCGGCAACCGAGAAGGCAACATTGAACCACGTCGAAGAAGCAACATTGGAAAGCATTCCGGTGGTTCAAGAATATTCGGACGTGTTTCATGTATCCCAGCTCAAGAAGTGCTTGAGAGTACCGGAAGAACAAGTACCAATGGATGAGCTCGAGCTTCAAGAGGATCTGACCTATGTGGAGCACCCTGTCCAAATTTTGGACGTGAAGGAAAGGGTCACAAGGAACAAAGTAATCCGTTGGTGCAAGGTACAATGGAGCCATCACACGGAAGCCGAAGCTACATGGGAACGTGAGTAAGACCTCAAGGCAGAATTCCCTCATCTATTCTCCACTCTATCGAATCTCGAGGGCGAGATTCAGTTTAAGGGGGTAGGTTTGTAACACCCTCAATTTCATATTCATGCATGCATACATATTTCATATAGAGAAAACATTTTAAAGAAGTAGAACAAGTGAAAGATAGCTAAAAATAGCCAATTCAAATCCACTGAGAGCGTCGTCGACACTTCCCGCGGCCGCCGGCCACGTGGCGCCTTCGGAGCTCATCCCTGCAAAAGGGGTCTGAGGAGAGGGGAGGTCTCGCCCACCAGACACATGGCGCACACAGAGCTCGCCCCTGTGGAAGAGGGAGGTCCCGCCCGCATGACACATGGCACAACTGGAGCTCGCCTCTGCGGAAAAGGGAGGCCCGACCCCTGCTGGACACGTGGCGTCTCCGGAGCTCTCCACTGCGAAAGGACGAGATCCTTATTCGGTTTTTCTCCTGTGCGCGCGGGAATACCCGGTACGGAGGAGACCGACACGATTTCCACGTTGACACCGCATCCAAATCAATTGGAGATAAGTTGTTAAGATCTAAAACACATTGAATAGGACTCTTATTTGAAATCCGATCGAAGTAGGACTCTTCTTTTCCTGTTATAAATAGAACCCAAAACCCCTGGCCACAATCACGTACCTATTTCCATCTCCCGAGTCGACGGCTTGGAGACCCTAGCTTCCAACTCGCCGAGTTCCAACCTTGCCGGTGTTTAGTCGCCGGTGAGCGCCGCCGACGAGCTTCCCGCTGCTGCCATCACTAGGAAGAAGGCCCCGACACCAAGGAGAGGTGAGGTAGGTCTTCGTTACCACCTTACGACGTCATCATGGTTTCTTTGCATCCGTTCCTTTGATCCCTTCGAACAAAAGCTTTTTCGTGTGGACAAATCACGTGTTGATCTGTTTTTAACAGTGGAATTGATCTAGATCTTGAGTCGAGATCATCACCACGTCCACACTTGATCCTTACACCTTTGTTCATCGTAAAACCCCATGCAAGCCCATTAAAACATGCAAGAACACGTACAAACTGATCTAATAAAAACAGCACCATAGGATTAGCATGCACCTACACCTTTGCATCTTAAGTAAAGTTTGTGCATGATGATTAATTGCTGTGAATCTTGTATGTGCATGATCGTGAGTAGAAGGACAAGCTCAGGGAGCTACCTACGAAGGACTACAGCACCAAGACATCGAGACACAAGAGCAACAAAAGACACAGGAACAAGGCAAGTGCCCCTTGACCATATTAATCCAATGTTTTGGAAACTGTTTTGTTTGCAAAAACGTGTTTGCTTGAGTCAACTTGATGGGAAACCCCTTTTATAGGAGTTTACTAGTTTTGTTAACCACCCTTGTCTCTGGGAAAGTTGATGAGTCGGGTATGGTCGTTTTTGCTTTTTGCTTCGCTGATTCCACGGGATATGGGAAGCGAGATAGAATGTGTCTAGCTACTGCACTCATATGAACGATGATAATGAGAACTTAATGATGATAATGAACATGAATCCGGGGAGATCCAGGCAAGCTTGGTTTGAGGATGTGGTAGAATGAGATGGTGGTTTACTTGCCGTAGATCTAAGGACCGGTTCATGCGAGCACATGCCAGGAAAACAGTGCCACCACAAGGCCAAGTATGGGTGTGGCTTAGCTGACTAATTAGGTAAGTTGCTAGATTGTTATGGACCGTGGAAGGCGCGGGGAATGGGAGTCGAGAGAGGACTGCCCTGGGAACTGCATGGCACAAGAGGGGGCCCATAGGTGGGAGAATGGTGATTCGAGCCTGCTGGTGAAACCTTAGTGAGTCCATACATCTAGTAGTCCCTTTGTAAAGGCTATTTTGTGATCTCTTGGCCATACACCGACGGTTGCGTACTGGTATAATGGAGGTTCTGCAGTCGTCGACGGGTGACGAAATCACAAACTTGTGGGTAAAGTGGTGCCACCTCTACAGAGTGTAAAACTATCATGATAGCCATGCTTACGGTCACAAGTGCCTGGCCAACTTCCATGATTAGGGGGATGGTTTTTGGGATGGTCACTGTTTTGGTTTGGTCTTTGGATTTGGTTTCGGGACTGATGAGTCATGATAATAAGTTTTGGTCTTGGTTATGAGACGGATATGAATATGAGATGGTTATTATGAGCATGAGGTGATGTTGAGAAAGATAAATGTTTGGATGAGACATGAAAAGTGGAGAATCAAGATGGAGGTATGTTACTGGTTTAATTGGATACATGTTGGGATTAAATTCACTTAAAGCTAGTTGCTGTTTTTATCATGTTTGTGAAATAAACTTTGCTTTCTGCAATGAGCCTTTTTATTCCTACCTTGTTGTAAGCTACATGCCATACTTCCCGCACTTGCTGAGTACGGCATGTACTCACCCTTGCATTATCATACAACATCAGCAACAGGAGAGGAGTACTTCGAAGATCATGTGGAGTATTAGGCGTGCGAACTACCGTCAACTTGCCTGTGGAGTTGGAGATGGAGCCGCTGCCGTGTTTAGATGCTTCCACTATCGTTTAGAGACTTCCGCTGCAAGAATGAGTTAGAGACTGATGTAAGAAAGTACTTAAACCCTATTATTCGTGGTTATGTTCTGAATTCAGTTTTTGGATTACATGTGTATGTGTGATGAGCATCCTGGTCACACATATGCATTAGTTCGGATCCGTTTTCACGGGACCGGGCGTCACATACACCCAATCCTATTGTTAATCTTCCCGCTTAACATCCTCAACTCCTCCATTCCTCATCATTTAATCATGAATAAGTCTAAGCCCCTCTTGACCGTGAGCACGGCTGTCATGACAGTTTTGACTCTGCAGAGTTTCATGTTCAAATAAGGTAAAAGTACATTTGAAAGTTGTAAAAACAACTACCATTGGTCACTTGCTCGTTTCAAGTTCAAACAATGTTAGTATATCTCTGAAAGTTGTGAACACACACCGACAACCACTTTCGCTCTATCAAGTTCAATTGACTTGATACTACATCTAACAGACGCAAATATCTTCAAAAATAGCATTTAGCTCTTTTAAAGTCCAAAAGATATTAGAGTACCTTTTAATGTTGCAAACCAATAATGATAACCATGTTGCGCCATGTTAAACGAAGCGAAACTACCTTTGAAAGTTAGTAATTAATCTTGGGAGCAACCGCTCACTCGTTTCAAGAGTAAACAATGTGAAACTATCCTCATAGGTTTTTAATGGAGCCTCAAGACCCACCATTCACTTGTTTCATGCTAAAATGAAATGAAACAACCTTGTGAGAGCCAAAAAATGTCAAGACCCACCATTCACTCATTTCAAGTTGTGAAGAACAAAAACTACCTATAACATGCAGATGAAAATTGAGACCCACCATTCACTCGTTTCATGTTCGAAAGATGTAAAAGTACATTTGTAAGTTTATTTGGAAGTTAGGAATTAACCTTGGGAGCCACCGCTCACTCGTTTCTAGAGTAAACAAAGTGTAACTATCTTGAAAGGTTTTGAATGGAAACTCAAGACCCACCATTCACTTGCTTCAAGATGAAATGAAACTACCTTGTGAGAGCCAAACAAACATTAACACCCGCGATTCACTCGTTTCAAGTTGTGAAGAAGTAAAACTACCAGTAAGTTGCGGATGAACACCGAGACCCACCATTCACTCGTTTCATATTCAAAAGATGTAAAAGTACATTTGAAAGTTTCAAGAGATCCAAACAAACGTTAACACCCACCGTTCACTCATTTCAAGTTGTGAAGAAGTAAAACTATTTTTAAGATGTAGATGAACACCGAGACCCACCATTCACTTGTTTCATGTTCCAATAAGGTAAAAGTACATTTGAAAGTGGTAACATCAACTACCATTGGTCACTTGCTCGTTTCAAGTTCAAATAATGTTAGTATAGCTCTGAAAGTTGTGAACACACACCGACAACCACTTTCGCTCTATCAAGTTCAAACGACTTGATGCTACATCTGGCAGATGCAAATGTCTTTGAAAATAGCATTTAGCTCATTTAAAGTCCAAAAGATATATGAGTACCTTTTAATGTTGCAAACAATAATGATAACCATGTTGCGCCGTGTTAAACGAAGCAAAACTACCTTTGAAAGTTAGTAATTAATCTTAGGAGCAACCGCTCGCTCGTTTCAAGAGTAAACAATATGAAACTATCCTGATAGTTTTTTAATGGAGCCTCAAGACCCACCATTCACTTGTTTCAAGCTAAAATTAAATGAAACAACCTTGTCAGAGCCAAAAAATGTCAAGACCCACCATTCACTCGTTTCAAGTTGTGAAGAACAAAAACTACCTATAAGATGCAGATGAAAACTGAGACCCACCATTCACTCGTTTCATGTTCGAAAGATGTAAAAGTACATTTGTAAGTTTCTTTGGAAGTTAGGAATTAATCTTGGGAGCCACCACTCACTCGTTTCTAGAGTAAACAAAGTGTAACTAGGTTTTGAATGGAAACTCAAGACTCACCATTCACTTGTTTCAAGATGAAATGAAATGAAACTACCTTGTCAGAGCCAAACAAACATTGATACCCGCGATTCACTCGTTTCAAGTTGTGAAGAAGTAAAACTACAAGTAAGTTGCGGATGAACACCGAGACCCACCATTCACTCGTTTCATATTCAAAAGATGTAAAAGTACATTTGAAAGTTTCAAGAGATCCAAACAAACATTAACACTTTGACACCCTCATTTTTTTATTTCTGCATGCATTCATGTTTTATAGAGAGAAAACATTTTAAAATAAGTGGAAATAGAGAAAATATTAAAAAGATAGCCAAAAAGAGATAAATCCAGTTCACAGAGAGCGCCGAAGACAACTCCCGCGGCTCGCTGGCCACGTGGCGTGTTCGGAGCTCATCTCCGCAAATGGGGGAGAGGTCCGGCCCCGTGGGACACATGTTGCCCCTGGAGCTAGCCTCTGCGGAGCAGCGAGGTCAGCCCCGCAGGACACGTATTGCCTTCGGAGCTAGTCACCGCGGAAAAGAAAGGCCCAGCCGCGCGGGACACGTGTCGCTCTCGGAGCTCACTTCCGAGAGGTCCGGCCCTGCCAGACACGTGTCGCTCTCGGAGCTCATCTGCGAGAGGTCCGGTACTACTGGACACGTGTCACCTCCGGAGCTTACCTCCGGAAGGTCCGACACTTTCGGACACGTGTCACCTCGGGAGCTTACCTCCGGGAGGTTCGACGCTATTGGACACGTGTCAACCTCGGAGCTTGTCTCTGAGGAGAAAGTAAGTCTGGCGCTGCTTGACACGTGGCACTCACGTAGCTCACCTCTAAAGAGAGGGGGGTCCAGAACTGACACGTGGCATTCACGGAGCTCGCCTCTGTTGAGAGGGGAGGTCCCGACCCACCAGACACGTGGCGCACGTGGAGCTCGCCTCTGTGGAAGAGGGGAGATCCCGCCCGCCAGGACGCGTGGCACATGCGGAGCTCGCCTCTGAGGAAGAGGGAGGTCTCGCCCGTCTGACACGTGGTACAACCGGAGCCCGCCTCTGCGGAAAAGGAAAGCCCAGGTTCCTGCTGGACACGTGGAGCTTCTGGAGCTCATCACCGTGAAGGTGACAAGATCTGAAGCGGTTTTTGCTTCTGTACGCGTGGGAATCCCCGGTACTGAGGAAACCGACATGAATTCCACGTTGCTACCGCACCACATCAACTAAAGATAAGTTATTAAGATCCAAAAACAATTTGAATAGGACTCTTATTCGAATTCTGATCAGATTAGGACTCTTCTCTTCCCGATTATAAATAGAACCCAGAACCTTTGGCCGCAACCACGTACTTCTTTTCCACCTCCTGAGCCGACAAACTTAGAGCCCTAGCCCCAAACTCACCGAGCTAAACCCCTTCACCGAGTTTGACCACCGGAGAGACTGCCGACGAGTCCAGAGACGATTTCCATCGTCGGAGGAGAGCCGATAATCTGCTTTTGCTAGAGGAAGGACCCGAAGAAAGTAAGGTAGGTCTCCAATACCACCTTACGACATCATTGCATTTTCTTTGCATCTGTTCTTCGATCCTTTCAAACAGAAGCTTTTTCGTGGACAGATCACATGTTGATCGGTCTGATCTAGATCTTGAGTCAAGATCATCACCACGTCCACATTTGATCCGAACACCTCTGTTCATCATAAAACCCATGCAAGCCATGCAAGAATACATACAAACTGATCTAATAAAACTGCATCATAGGATTTACATGCATATGCATCATTGCATCTTAAAGTAGAGTTTGTGCATGATGATTGATTGCTATGAATCTTGTATGTGCATGATCGCGTATAGAAGGACAAGCTCAGGGAGCTACCTACGACGGACTACAACAGCAAGAATTTGAGCAATAGGAACCGCAAGAACAAGGCAAGTGCTCCTTGACCATATTGATCCCATGTTTTTGGAAAACTGTTTTGTTTGTGAAAAGGTGTGAGTGCTTGAGTCAACATGATGGGAAACCCTTTCATAGGAGTTTACTAGTTTTGTTATCCACCCTTGTCGCCGGGAAAGTTATTGAGTCGGGTATAGTTTTTGCTTCTTTGCTTCGCTGAGTCCATGGGATATGGGAAGCGAGATAGATGTGTCTAGCTAACTGCATTCGTAAGAATAATGAGAAACTGATGTTGTTAATGAACGTGAATCGGGGGGAGATCTAGGCAAGCCTTGGTTTGTGGATGAGGTAGAATGAGATGGTGGTTTACTTGTCGTAGATCTAAGGACCGGTTCATGCGAGCCATGCTAGGATAACAGTGCCACCACAAGGCCAAATATGGGTGCGGCTTAGCTGAGTAATTAGGTAAGTTACTAGATTGTTATGGACCGTGGAAGGCACGGGGAATGGGAGTCGAGTGAGGACTGCGCTGGGAACTGCATGGCACAAGAGGGGGCCCGTGGGTGGGAGAATTGGAGATTCTAGCCTGCCGGTGAAACCTTAGTGAGTCCATACATCTAGTAGCCCCTTTGTAAAGACTATTTTGTGATCTCTTGGCCATACACCGACGGTTGTGTACTGGTATAATGGTGGTTCTACAGTCGCCGACGGGTGACGAAATCACAAACTTGTGGGTAAAGTGGTACAAACTCTGCAGAGTATAAAACTATCATGATAGCGGAGCTTACGGTCACGAGCTCTTGGACAACTCACATGATTAGTTGGGATGGTTTTTGTGACGCCCTCAATTCTGTGGAAAACCACAGAACCGAGAACTGATGCATATGTGTGCCCAGGATGTTCATCACACATATACACATCATCCACAAACTGAATTTCAGAATATATATATACGACCACGAATAACAGAGTTTATTACAATGTCTCATGAGTCTTGAACTCATGCTCACAGGGAAGTCTTAATCTAATAGCGGAAGTCTTTATTCTAATGTGGAAGCAATCTAAGCAGCAGCAGCGGCTCCATCTCTACTCCATTCCCCCACAGGCAAGGTTGAGGATAGATTACATGCCTAATGCTCCACCTGGTCTTCATAGTAATCATCTCCTGTTGCTGATGATGAAATAATAATGCAAGTTTGAGTACAATGATGTACTCAGCAAGTGCGGGAAAATATGATATGTAGCTCACAACAAGGTAGGTATAAAAATGCTCATTGCAGAAAGCAAAGTTATTTATCAAAACCACGATAAAACAACAACTTATCTTTAAGTGAATGTAATCCCAACATGTATTAAAATACCAATCATACCTCCATTATGTTCATTACCTTTCATGTCCCAACCAGACATTAATCAACCTCATTCTTGCTCACGAATAACTTCTTGTGTTCGCTACCATCTCACGAATACCATCTCATATTCGCTACCATTTCATTTAATAAACAATTTCGTCTCACACCGAGACCAATCTCGTTGCCATGACTCAACAGTCATGTAACCAATCTTATCACCCGGACTCAACAGTCCCGAAAACCAAACCAAAACCAAAACCAAACCATCCCAAAATAACCATCCAACTAATCATGGAAGTTGGCCAGGCGCTCGTGACCATAAGCTCGGCTATCATGATAGTTTTATACTTTGCAGAGTTTGCACCTCTTTACCCACAAGTTTGTGATTTCGTCACCCGTCAACGCCTACAGAACCTCCATTATACCAGTACACAACCGTCGGTGTATGGTAAAGAGATCACAAAATAGCCTTTACAAAGGGGCTACTAGATGTATGGACTCACTAAGGTTTCACCGGCAGGCTAGAATCTCCAATTCTCCCACTCACGGGCCCCCTCTTGTGCCATGCAGTTCCCAGGGCAGTCCTCACTCGACTCCCATTCTCCGCGCCTTCCACGGTCCATAACAATCTAGCAACTTACCTAATTAGTCAGCTAAGCCGCACCCATACTTGGCCTTGTGGTGGCACTGTTATCCTGGCATGTGCTCGCATGAACCGGTCCTTAGATCTACGACAAGTAAACCACCATCTCTTTCTACCTCATTCACAAACCCAGGCTTCCCTAGATCTCCCTCCGATCCATGTTCATTTAACAACCTCAGTTTCTCATAAATCTTACGAGTGCAGTTAGCTAGACACATCCATCTCGCTTCCCAATCCCATGGACTCAGCGAAGCATAACATTAAAACCATACCCGACTCATAAACTTCCTTGGCGACAAGGGTGGTTTAACCAAAACTAGTAAACTCCTATAAAAGGGTTTCCCATCATGTTTGACTCAACACACACACACCTTTTCGCAAAAGAAAACAGTTTCCCAAAATATAGGATCAATATGGTCAAGGGGCACTTGCCTTATTCTGACTGTTCCGGTTGCTCAAAATCTTGTTGTTGTAGCCCGTCGTAGGTAGCTCCCTGAGCATGTCCTTCTATACATGATCACGCACATACAAGATCCACAGCAATCAATATCATGCACAAATTTTAACTAGATGTGATGATGCTTATGCATGTTAATCCTATGATGTAGTTTAGTTTGTATGTGTTCTTGCATGGCTTGCATGGGTTTTATGATGAATAGAGTTGTAGAATCAATTGTGGACGTAGCGAAGATCTTGACTTTAGATTAAATCGATCAACAAGTGATCTGTCCACGAAAAAACTTCTATTCAAAATGAATTGAAGAACAGATGCAAAGAAAACGCGATGATGTCGTAAGGTGGTATTGGAGACCTACCTTATGTTCTTCTTAGTCTCGGGGTCCTTCTCTTATCAGACAGATCGTTGAGGCTCTCTTCCAGTGATCTATCTCGACCAAACACCGGCGAAGGGTTTATTCGGCGAGCTGGGGGCTAGGGCTCTAAGTCGTCGGCTCAGGAGTTGGAAAAGAAGTTTGTGGTTTCGGCCAAAGGTTTTGGATTCTATTTATAATCGGGAAGAAAGAGTTCTAATCTGATTGGACTTCGAATAAGAGTCGTATTTAACTTATTGTTGAATCTTAACAACTTATTTTTAGTTGATTTGGTGTGGTAACATTGTGGAATTCTTGTCGGTTTCCTCCCGTACTGGTATTCCCATGCGTACAGAAGCAAAAACCGCTCCAGAATTCGTTACCTCCGCGGTGATGAGCTCCGGAAGCTCCACGTGTCCATCGGGGCCTGGTTTCCCTCTTTCCGTAGAGGCGAGCTCCGGTTGTGCCACGTGTCAAGCAAGCGAGACCTCCCTCTCCTTCGGAGGTGAGCTCCGTGTGCGCCACGTATCCTGGCGGTCGGGACCTCCTCTCTATTCGGAGGTGGCTCCGCGCACGCCATGTGTCAGTGACGGACCTTCTCTCTCTTCGGAGGTGGCTCCAGGTGTGACCTATATCCTAACAGCGCCGGACTTCCTTTCTTCTCAGAGACGAGCTCCGAGGTTGACACGTGTCCAACAGTGACGAACCTCCCGGAGATAAGCTCCGATGGCGACACGTGTCCAATAGAACCGAACCTCTCAGAGGTGAGCTCCGAGATCAACACGTATCCCGCGCAACTAGTCCTCTGATTTCCGCGGTGACTAGCTTCTAAGGTGACACGTGTCCTGCGGGACTGCCCTCGCTTCTCCGCAGAGGCTAGCTCCGAGGGCAACACATGTCCCACAGGGTCGGACCTCTCCCCCTTTGTGGAGATGAGCCCCGAGCCTGCCACGTAGCCTGTTTAGCGGCGGACCACTCCTCATTTGTGAAGATGAGCTCCGAACACGCCACGTGGCCAGCGAGTCGCGGGAGTTGTCTTCGGCGCTCTCTGTACACTGGAATTTGCTTCTTTTGGCTAACTTCTTTGATTCTTTCTCGGTTTCAACTATTTTAAAAGTGTTTTTCTACATGAAACATGAATACATGCAGAAACCAAAAATGAGGGTGTCACAAATCTACCCCCCTTAAATTGAATCTCGCCCTCGAGATTCGTTAGTAGAGAATAGATGAGGGAATTCTGCCTTGATGTCTTCTTCACGCTCCCATGTGGCTTCAGCTTCGGTGTGATGGCTCCATTGTATCTTGCACCATCGGATCACTTTGTTCCTTGTGACCCTTTCTCTTACGTCCAAAATTCGGACAGGGTGCTCCGCATAAGTCAGGTCCTCTTGAAGTTCAAGCTCTTCCATTGGTACTTGCTCCTCTGGTACTCTCAAGCACTTCTTGAGCTGAGATACATGAAACACGTCATGTACGTCGGAGAGATATGTTGGGAGCTCTAGTTGATAGGATACTTCTCCTCTCTTGTCCAAAATCTTAAATGGTCCGATGTAGCTAGGTGCTAGCTTGCCTTTGACGTTGAAACGTCGTTGGCCACGGATAGGTGACACCTTAAGGTATACGAAGTCTCCTACTTCGAAAGTCAACTTCCTTCGCCTATTGTCCGCATAGCCTTTCTATCGTGACTGAGCAGTCTTTAAGTTCTCCCGTATCGTTTGGACTTGCTTTTCAGCTTCTTGTAGCACTTCGGGTCCAAACACCTGGTTCTCTCCGGTCTCGTTCCAGAACAGCGGCGTTCTACACCGCCGACCATACAATGCTTCGAAAGGCGCCATCTTCAAGCTAGCTTGATAGATGTTGTTATAGGAGAATTCGGCGTACGGTAAACTCCTATCCCAACTACGCCCACGTTTCAAGGCGCAAGCTTCAACATGTCCTCCAAAATTTGGTTTGTCCTTTCGGTTTGTGGGTGATAGGCGGAGCTAAAATCCAGTCGTGTACCCATAGCTTTCTGCAGCTTCCTCCAAAATCTAGAGGTAAACTGATGTAACACCCGGCAATACAAAAGGTGCAAAAAAAACTTAAGCCCAATCAATTTGGGCTGAAACTGCTTCTATCTCTCAGCAGCCCAAGCCCACCCGCGCATTGGATTCCCTTTCTCTCTCTGACCGGTGGGACCCACACGTCAACATCTACTTTCTCTTTTTTCCTCCAAATCCCTAACCTCTCTTCTCCTCTCCCCGAGCCCCTCCCACCGGGCGCGCCTTCCCCACCCACGGCGCCGCCGTCCTCCACAGCGCCGCGCTCCCCAACTCCACCCCGCCTTGCTCTTCCTCCACCGCCGCGGCCAAGTGCCTCTCCCGAGCCCCCACCCATGGCGCGACGCCTCCTCCCACCCTCTCCCCAGCAGACACACCCACCGCCCACCTCCCTTTCTCTCCGGCCGGCGAGCACCCTCCACCACCCCCACAACCCACGCTGCCACCCCCTCGAGCTTCTCCTGCGCCTGCACACCTTGCCCGACCCCCCGGCGAGACGCCTTGCCCCCCTCCCCGCCCTGGGCCCACGCCCGATGGCCCGGCCAGGTCGCCCCGCTACCCCGCGCGCTGCCTCGGCACCGCTCGTCCTTGGCCAGCGCGCCCCCGCTCGTTCGACGCCTGCTGCCCACGCCGCCGCCTTCTTCTCCACACCGCGCCGCCCTCCCCCGGCCGGTGCGCCCACCCTCGTCACCTCCGTCAGCGTTGCCAGCCAGCACCCCCGCTCCTGCGCTCCCCACCTCCACCCGCGCTCCGCCTTCGTCGCGTTGCTTGCTGTGGCCGGCGGCGAGAAGCCTATGACCGGCGCCCTCCCCATCGCCTCCCACCCTCTAGCCTCCCTGCCATCAAGCTCCTCGCCTCACTGCACCTCCCCCACAAGCGAACCGCCCATACCCCGCCGCCCCATCAACCGGATCTGGGAGCGAGGCGTCGCATGGAAGTCCTCGCCCGTTCCGGAGCTCCAGTTCACCCTGCGCGCTCTCCCTTCAGGACACCAGCAACCTTCTCCGGGCTTACTCCAACTCGGATCGACGTCGAGCGTCTACCCCGCGGGTCTCCAAGCACGTCGCCGACCCCAAAACCTTGGAGGGACCCTGCTTCAACATCGATCTCGACGTGAACCGAAGCTCCCCATCGTCTACCCGCCATAAGATCTTCCCCGCGCCGCCTCGGGTCACACAGGACCCCTAGGTGAGATCTCGAGCTCCTCTCTTTCGTTTTCAGTGATTAGCTAAGCGTAGGAAGCTTCGTAGGACATAGATGACAAGCGCCTGCGAACCCCTAGGCTCTAGCCATGGCACAACGCCGCGGAACACTGACCGCCGGGTGGCTGAGTTCGGCCGAGCGAGCCCCGAGCCGCCTGATCTAAGATCAAGGGTCCCGAATTAGATCGGGGGGATACAGGTTGGGATTTTAAATCCCAGCCGGTGGCGCCTGATCCGACGACATCGGTTAAACCGACTCTTTTCTGAGGTAGTTTTTGCACCTAGCCCCCTGATTTTTCGGAACCCTGCAATCAGCCCTTGGTTTTCACAAAATCGACCTTGTACTCTTAGGGAATTAGGGATTTCGAAGTAAAATTGATGCTAGACTCTTGTGAATCCTCCGTTTTAGTATTTCAGCCCTGGAATGCACTGAAATTAATGGTTTAGCCCCTGTAACTCCTAGGAAATAACATTTTAGACCCTGAGTACCCCTGTTTTTATGAAAATCATCCTTAGTCCTTCTGAGATTACATATAACCCCTAGAACCCTCTGAAATTTATGTTTTAGCTCCTGTACCATTCTGGAAAATCACCATACCCCCTAGGCCTTGCTGTAATCACAGAAAACACCCTGTAGTATCCTAAAGTTATATTTTTAACCCTTGCACCTTGCTGTCAACTAATAAATAAGCCCCTGTTTCCGCTGATTGCACATTTTAGCTCTCTTCTAATGCTGATTTTACACCCAACACCCTAAGACAAGCTGAATTCACCTTTTTAAATTGTATACCCTGCTGTGATATTGCAAAATGAACCCCTAGATAGATATGTAATTACCTGAACCCCCCCCCTAAAACCTGTTGAATTTACATTCTAGCACATGATTAGTTGTTGTCTTACATAGGACACTAACCTAAGAGTTTAGGAATGCATAATAGTATGTAAAATGTATAATAACATTTTCATCTTGCACATCATAAGAAATTGATGACCTAAAACTGAAATAAAGAGCCAGCACACGACGACTTAATAGGTTTCGCCTGTATGTAATACATTAGGAATGCTTGTGTGGTAGTGTTTCTCATTGTTTCTCGATATGTCCATTTCACATATGATGGCGTGGATAAAATCAATTTCCAAGCCGACGTTCGACCTGCAACCGCAAGACCCTGAAGATCAAGAGTTCAATCTGTAGACTGAGCAACGATATAAGAAAAAGGCAAGTGCCCTTGACCATTTTGCATCTTTTTAGGATTTTAGTTAGACTTGCATACTTAGGTCTTAAATTGAATCCCATGTGTTGGTTGTTTACTGTAACACCCCAAAACCTGTTAAGAGGGGAATTTAAAAAATTTTGGACGTATTGCATGTGGTTCAGAAATTCAAATTCAAATTGGAATTCAAATTCAACTCAAAACAGAAAAGAAAAAGAAAAAACAAAACAAAACCCCTGGCCAGTGGGCCGAAACCCACCAGCCGGCCCACCATACCCCCGCGCCAGCCCGCAGCCGCGTGCCCCTTTTCCCTCTCACTGACACGCGGGGCCCGCCGTCGTCTTCCTCGCGCGCGCTCGGCCGATCCCGGGACTCCTCTCTCTCCCGAATCAAAACTACCCCCGGAAACCCGCGATCCCAGCCGAATTCTGGTCCCGGACGACTCAAACTCGATCACAACCGACACGTCGCCCTCCCCCGTCTATATAAACATCGGCATCGTCCCGTTTTCCCCACCCGATCGGCTGTTTTTCCTCCCGGTGAGAACCGAAGCTCCGATCACCTTTTTCTCTCGATCCCTGCTCGGATTTTCCGATCTAACGCGCCGATCGTGTTCCACCGCCTCCGGGGAATCATGCAGGTGCAGAAAACTCGGTGGTTTGCGCTCTAGGCACAGCTCCGACGAGCACCGCAGCGATTCCATCTCGGACCTCGTCGCTGACCGTCTTCCAGGGCCTCCGAGCTCAAGAAAAAACCCCGAGGTGAGATCCCCGACCTCCCCTCTACCGGTCTATGCCATGAAATCCCAGTTTTAGGAGGTATAGATGAAGATCCGAAGTTCTCCGGCGAGATCGCCACCTCCCGCCGCCGGGCAGCGCCACCCGCGCACGGCCAGGGCGACGTAGCCGCTTGTGCGCCGTCTATTTAAATCGCACGGTAGAATTAAAACCCGCGCGTACCGGTTCGATGATCTAATCTGAGTCGTCCACTTTAAATCGGACGGTCCACATCAGCCCCGCATTATAAAGGCCGAGATTCTTACGCGCTACCCCCTGGAGATCTCAGAAAATAAGAGCTAGCCCCGGAAACTTTTGACCTAGCCCCTGGAACTTCAGAAATTCATGTAAATTCATTTAAAAATCAGTTTTAGCCCCTGGATTTAATAAAAATTAGGAAAACCCCTCTGTTATGTGTAGTTAGACCCCTGGAAATTTATGAAATAATATAATAGACCCTGTAGTGGGGTGAGTTTACCTTTTTAACCCTATATGATATTAAAATTAGGAATTTGAATATGTAATTAGGATTTAAAATTTAAAAGGTGAGACAAACACATTGTAAATTCAAATTTAAACTCTCCTAGCACTTGGAAAACTTTAGAATGAGTTAAAAGTAGATTTTAAGCTGAAATGAATCTGTTTAATTGATTGTTCACATTTATTAGTTATAGGGACACATTTTTAGGTTAGGAAATAATTCTGAAAATTGGTAAAATAAATTTAAATTAGTTCACATCAGAGGAGAAGTTCCAAAATATATTATTTAATATTTTAGATCAGAACCTATTCTGTTTAGATGATATGCCCTACTATTTAATATTAAAACTCACTTTTAGGCATAGAAAATAAATCTGGAAAATATAGGAAAATAGGTATGCATAACTAGAAAATGATAAATGAAGTCTCCAAATCCAAAGACTTCAGTTTAGGATTTGGTAGAAGATCTGAAAACCCATTTGGAGTAGGAAATTACCTTCTATGCAAACTTGGTAGCTAAAGAGTGTATTAAAGAATTTGTTTAAATTGGAAATTCATATATAGTGTGCAAACAGAAATCTGAATACAAAAGTTAGAAATAATATACATATGTTTAAAAGTGCATGTAGGCCAAAAATCAACACATCTAGGATAACCACAACACTTAGAAATGTGAATGACTATCATATGTATGTATGTGTGGAGTGAAAGTGTGAACTATGTCTTATGGATTGTTGTTTTCTTTTGCTATGTGTGTTGGCATGAGTAGAATCTGCCCCAGAGCAAGTTCTTCCCTTCCAAGATCAGGACTATCCATTCCCAGAGCAGCAGGAAGAAGGCAAGTGTCCTTGACCACTTTGATCCTATACTAGGATGTGTAGATAGAATTATTTGCACTGTCAATTGAAATATGAAACCTATGCTAGGAAGTTTCCCTAGAATTGCATTACCTTGTTTCCTTGTAGTTTGGGTTGGGATTTATTTTATCATGTCCATTATTTATATGCTTAGCCATGCTTAGAATGGGATTAATTGGGATATGAGATCATCAATTTATTTACCTTACTTTTGAATGAGATGTTATGAGTTATGTAGAGGTAGGGATCAAGGCAAGTTGAATGATTTGGTTGGTGCTGGGTGCACGAGACTCGGGTTTGTGTTTAGTACTTGCCTGGATCCTAAGGACCGGTTCATGGAGCATGTAACCTGGCTTTACCGTGCCAACCACATGCTGAGATGGGGCAGCTCGGCCAATTAATTAGGTGTATCCCCGGCGTAGTATGGGTGTGTTGGATGGTGCGGGGAGTAGGTGTCAGCTGGACTAGCGTATGAACCGCAAGGCTCAAGAGGGGGCCACTACAGCGGGGTTGGAGCCTCTTGTATGCTGTTAGGGGTGAAACCTCAGTGGGCCCACGCTCGTCGGGAATCCCTTTGTAAAGGCTTCGTAGTGATCTCTTGGCTACACACCTGGTGTGACGCCCTCAATTCTGTGGAAAACCACGGAACCGAGAACTAATGCATATGTGTGGCCAGGATGTTCATCACACATACACATACTTTCCACAAACTGAATTCAGATTATATATTAATACGAATAACAGAGTTTATTACAACACCTCATGAGTCTTGGACTCATGCTCACAGCGGAAGTCTTTATTTCTACGCAGCGGAAATCTTTATTTAAATGTGGAAGCAAAAACTAATGCGGAAGCAAAACTAAGCAGAAGTGGCTCCATCTCTACTCCCTCCACAGGCAAGGTTGAGAACAGATCACATGCCATAATGCTCTACTCGATCTTCATAGTAGTCTTCTCTTGCTGTTGATGAATAAATAATAATGCAAGTTTGAGCACAATTATGTACTCAGCAAGTGCGGGAATAACACATGATATGCAGCTCATAAACAAGGTAGGCATAAAAGGTTTATTTGCAGAAAAGCAGTTCTGTAAAATCATGATAAACAACAACTTAAGTTTAAATGTAATCCCAACATGTATTAAATTACTAACATACCTCCATCACTTCCCGCGTACCATCCGAACATTAACCAATCTAATTTTATTCATACTTACGAATACCTCCTCGTATTCGCTTCCATCTCACCTCATAAACAATCTCGTCTCGCACCGAGACCAATCTCATATGACTCATCAGTCATACAACCATCTTACCTCCCGGACTCAACAGTCCCAATCCAAACCATAACCAATAACCATTCCAGTAACCATCCCATCTAATCATGGCAGTTTAGCCAGGTGCTCATGACCGTAAGCTCGACTATCATGATAGTTTTAGACTCTGCAGAGTTTGCACCTCTTTACCCACAAGTTTGTGATTTTGTCACCCGTCGGCGACTGCAGAACCTCCATTATACCAGTACACAACCGTCGGTGTATGGTCAAGAGATCACAAAATAGCCTTTACAAAGGGGTTACTAGATGTATGGACTCACTAAGGTTTCACCGGCCGGCTAGAATCTCCAATTCTCCCACCCACGGGCCTCCTCTTATGCCATGCAGTTCCCAGGGCAGTCCTCACTCGACTCCCATTCCCCGCGCCTTCCTCAGTCCATAACACTCTAGCAACTTACCTAATTACTCAGCTAAGCCGCACCCATACTTGGCCTTGTGGTGGCACTGTTATCCTTGTATGTGCATGCATGAACCGGTCCTTAGATCTGCGGCAAGCAAAACCACCCTCTCATGCTACCTCATTCACAAACCCAGGCTTACCTAGATCTCCCTCCGATCCATGTTTATTAACCTCATCAGTTACTTATTATCAGTACGAATGCAGTTAGCTAGACACATCTATCTCGCTTCCCAATCCCATGGACTCAGCGAAGCATAAAGCAAAAACCATACCCGACTCATAAACCTCCCAGGCGACAAGGATGGTTTAATCAAAACTAGTAAACTCCTATAAAAAGGGTTTTCCCATCATGTTTGACTCAGCACACACACCTTTTCGTAAAACAAAATAGTTTTACCCAAAACATAGGATCAACATGGTCAAGGAGCACTTGCCTTGTTCTTGCGGTTCCGGTTGTTCTTGATTCTCAAAACCTTGTTGCTGCATCCCATTGTAGACAGCTCCCCGAGCTTGTTCTGCTACGTAGGATTCACGTGCATACAAAATTCACAGCAATCAATATCATGCACAAACCTTAAACTATATGCGATGATGCTCATGCATGCTATCCTATGATTTTTATTAGATTGGTGTGCCCTTGCATGGCTTGCATGGACAGAGGTGTTCGGTTCAAAGGTGGTTGTGGCGATGATCTTGTTTTTAGATCAAACTGATCATCAAGTGATCTGCCCACGAGAAAGCTTCTGTTCGAAAGGAATTGAAGAACAGATGCAAGAGATGAACACCATGATGTCGTAAGGTGGTATTGAAGTCCTACCTCATGCTCTTCTTGACTTTGTGGTCCTCCTCAGACCACTCGGTTCTTTCTCCGATGATCTCCCTTGTTGCGCTTCGGCGATGTTTTGCTCGGCGAGTTAGGGCTAGAGCGCTAAGTCATCGGCTTAGGAGTTGAAAGAGAAGTTCGTGATTTCGGCCAGAGGTTTTGGGTTCTATTTATAATCGGGAAGAGAAGAGTCCTAATCTGATTGGATCCCGAATAAGAGTCTTATTCAGATCCTTGTTAGATCCTGACGTCTTATCTTCGGTAACCATTGTGTATTTTAGATCGGTTTCTGTTGCGTACCGGTGTCCTTACGCGTAACAGCTGCTTCAGAACTCGTTACCTCCGTGATGATGAGCTCCGGAAGCTCCACGTGTCCTCCGGGCCTGGTATCTCCTCATCCGCAGAGACGAGCTCTGGTTGTGCCGCGTGTCGATCGATCAAGACCTCCCTCTTCTTCGGAGACGAGCTCCACGCACGCCACGTGTGGGTGCCGGTCTTTCCGCTCTCCTTTCCTCAGGGACATGCCCCGAGGTCGACACGTGTTTAGCTGCGACGGACCTTCCGGTGATAAGCTCCGGTGGCGACACGTGTTCGATAGACCCGGACTTCTCTCTGAGATGAGCTCCGAGATTGACACGTATCCCCCGCGACTGGTCCTCTTATTTCCGCGAGGACTAGCTCCGTGGATGACACATGTCCTATGAAAAATGCCTTTGCTTCTTCCGCAGAGGCTATCTCCGCGGGCAGCACGTGTCCCACAGGGTCGGTCCTCTTTCCAATTGCGGAGGTGACCCCCGATCCTGCCACGTATCCAGTTTAGCGTCGGACCTCTCCTTATCTCTCGGGAATGAGTTCCGAACACGCCACGCGGTCTGCTGGTCGTGGAAGTTGTCTTCGGTGTTCTCGAAGAGTTTTATTGGCTATCCTTTTGATACTTGTCTCTGTTCCTTCTTTTCTTAAAATGTTTTTCTTCTTCATAAAACATGAACATATGCTGACACCCGAGATGAGGGTGTCAAAATCTACCCCCCTTAAATTGAATCTCGCCCTCGAGATTCATTAGTAGAAAATAGATAGGGGAATTCAGCCTTAATATCCTCTTCACGCTCCCATGTGGCTTCAGCTTCAGTGTGATGGCCCCATTGTACTTTGCACCATCGAATCACCTTGTTTCGGGTAACCCTTTCCTTCACGTCCAAGATTCGGATAGGGTGTTCTGCGTAAGTCAGGTCCTCTTGAAGTTTAAGTTCTCCCATTGACACTTGTTCCTCTGGTATTCTCAAGCACTTCTTGAGATGAGATACATGAAACACGTCATGTACGTCGGAGAGGTGGTTTGGGAGCTCTAGTTGATAGGCTACTTCTCCTCGCTTACCCAAAATCTTAAATGGTCCGATGTAGCGAGGCGCTAGTTTGCCTTTGGCATTAAAACGTCGTTGGCCTCGGATAGGCGATACCTTAAGGTATACGAAGTCTCCAACTTCAAAGGTCAACTTTCTATGCCTATTGTCCGCATAGCCTTTCTGTCGTGACTGAGCAGCCTTTAAGTTCTCCCGTATCGTTTGGACTTGCTTTTCAGCCTCTTGTAGTACTTCGGGTCCAAACACCTGGTTCTCTCCAGTCTCGTTCCAGAACAGTGGTGTTCTACACCGTCTACCATATAAGGCTTCGAAAGGCGACATCTTCAAGCTAGCTTGATAGCTGTTGTTATAGGAGAACTCGGCATACGGTAAACTCCTGTCCCAACTACGCCCATGTTTCAAGGCGCAAGCTCTCAACATGTCTTCCAAAATTTGGTGCGTCCTTTCGGTTTGTCCATCTGTTTGTGGGTGGTAGGCAGAGCTAAAATCCAGTTGTGTACCCATGGCTTTCTGCAGATTCCTCCAAAATCTAGAGGTAAACTGAGAACCTCGATCTGAGACTATCATCTTCGGAACTCCATGATGGCACACGATCTGCTCCATGTACAATTCTGCCAATTGTGCTACATGGTAACTGGTCTTTACAGGGAGAAAATGGGCGGTTTTCGTCAATCGGTCCACAATGACCCAGATGGAGTCGTATCCTGACTGAGTTCTTGGCAATCCGACAATAAAGTCCATACTGATGTCCTCCCATTTCCATTCAGGTATTTTTAAAGGTTGCAACAACCCAGCGGGTTTTGATGTTCGGCCTTTACCCGTTGGCATGTGTCGCATAGGGCAACGTATTCGGCTATATCCCTCTTCATACCATCCCACCAATAGCAAGTTTTCAAGTCTTTGTACATTTTGGTGCTCCCTGGATGTATGGAATAGGGTGAATCATGTGCCTCCTTCAATATCATGTCGCGAAGGTGTCTTATGTTTGGCACACAAATCCTTTTTCCTAGTCAAAGCGTACCCTTTTCATCCTCTTTGAAATCCTTTTCTATCCCTTGTCGGATTCTTTCCTTGATCTCCTTGATCCCCTCGTCCGTTGCTTGTCCCTTTCTTATTTCTTGCTCCAATGAGGAGTGGATCTCCATCATTTCCATCTTATTCAAAAATCCGAGGTGTAACCGTTCGAACTCCTTACGTAGTTCGGGTGGTAGCTCCCGAACCGTGAGTTGGTGGCATGCTCCCTTTCTGCTCAATGCGTCAGCGACCACATTGGCCTTCCCGGGGTGGTAGTTGATTCCCACATCATAATCCTTAATGAGTTCTAACCATCGACGTTGCCTCAAATTCAAGTCCGTTTGTGTAAATATGTACTTGAGGCTTTTATGATCTGTATAGATCTCACATCGATGACCAAGGATATAATGTCTCCAAATCTTCAATGCATGCACCACTGCTGCTAACTCCAAATCATGTGTAGGATAGTTAAGCTCGTTCTTCTTTAATTGTCGTGAGGCATAGGCTACCACTTGTCCTTCCTGCATGAGTACACACCCGAGCCCTTGTCTGGATGCGTCACAATATATGTCAAAGCTCTTGCTTACGTCTGGCAATACCAGAACTGGTGCTGTGGTTAGCCTTTTCTTGAGTTTCTCAAAACTTTCTTGGCAGGCTTGTGTCCATTGAAAGATCTTCCCCTTCGTTAGCAACTCCGTCATAGGTTTTGCTATTTTAGAGAAGTCTTTAATGAAGCGTCAATAGTATCCTTCCATCCCAAGAAAACTCCGAATATCCCTCACGCTCTTCGGTTGGTCCCACTTCAGAACATCTCTCACCTTTCCAGGATCAACCGATACCCCTTCCTTGGAGATGATGTGGCCTAGGAAGGATATTTCTTTTAGCCAAAATTGACATTTGTTGAGCTTGGCATACAACTGATGCTCTCGCAACTTCTGCATGGTCAATCTCAGATGTTCTTCATGCTCCTCCTCACTTTTTGAATACACCATAATGTCGTCGATGAAAACTACGACGAACTTGTCCAAGTACTCCATGAAAACCTTGTTCATAAGGTACATGAAGTATGCGGGTGCATTCGTTAATCCAAAAGACATAACGGTATATTCATATGAACCATACTGCGTCCGAAAGGCTGTCTTAGGTATATCGGAGGGCTTAATCTTCAGCTAGAAATATCCCGACCGAAGATCAATCTTGGAGAACACTTGGGATCCTTTCATTTGATCGAATAGGTCCTCTATACGGGGCAGAGGGTATTTATTCTTGATTGTTACCTCGTTGAGAGACCTGTAGTCCACGCGCATTCTTTGGGTTCTGTCCTTCTTGTCCACGAAGAGTATCGGGGCTCCCCATGGTGACGAACTTGGACGGATAAAACCCTTCTCCAACTGTTCTTGAATTTGCTTCTTTAGTTCAACTAACTCGTTGATGGGCATCCTATATGGTCTCTTAGCTATGGGTGCAGTTCCAGGTACCAAATCTATGGCAAACTCAATATCCCGGTCAGGTGGCATACCTGGAAGTTCTTCCGGGAACACATCCGAGAATTCCTGAACCACTGAAATGTTGTCCAATGCTACTCCTTCAACATGGTTCAGATCCGCCCGTTCGGTCACTTGCGGGGCTGACTCAAACTCGACACGGATACCGTGTTCGTTTGTCAATTGCACGCTTCTCTCAGCGCATTGGATTACTCCATTGTGCTTGCTTAACCAGTCCATTCCGAGTATGATGTCAATTCCGTGGGAGTCCAAGACAATAAGGTTGGCAAGGAAGTCTACCCCCCTTATTTTAAGGCTTACCTTAGGACATACTATACTAGTCCTCATTTCTCCTCCGGGAGAATTAACTAACATAGCACATTCTAGGTGGGATACGGGTAGATGATGTTTGGCAACATATTTGGATGATATGAAGGAATGCGATGCTCCGGAATCAAATAAAATGGTGGCTGGGTTGGAGTTGGCAAGGAACATACCAATTGCGACGTCCTCAGCCTGTTGTGCTTCCTCAGCAGTGACATGGTTAACGTGGCCACGAGCATAGTTCTGCGGTCCTCGGTTCCCTTGGTTGTCCCCTCCGTTTGGTCGCTGATTCTGCTTGGGCACGTTACCTTGCTGTCCAGGGCCTCTCTTCGGGCACTGGTTACCGAAGTGGCCTACTTCCCCGCATGCAAAGCATGCCCTGTTGCCTAGGGCAGCAGGTACGTTGGGGCGGGGGTTTTGAACAGGAGCGCCATTGTTAGGCTGAGGCGCAGGAGGCATGGGCACACGAGGTGCCGGTGCAACGAGCCGTTGCTGTGGTGGCTGACCAGGGCGGTACGTAGGAGTGGTCGATCCATATTGCGGTGCAGGGAGCGTGTATCTAGGTCGTACGTTGCTCCCTTGGGGCTGGTATGGGATCTTCCTTTTGCACTCGCGCTCGATCTCTCGGATCTTGTTTTCCACCACAATAGCCTTATCAACCAGCTTCTGGAAGCTTACGTAGTCATTGTTGAGGAGCTGAACTTGGATATCATTGTTCAACCCTCTCATGAACAGGTACTGCTTCCTCTGATCTGAGTTGACATCTTCGGGGGCATACCGGGACAGTTGTATGAACTTGTTGAGGTATTCGTTCACACTTTTCTGCCCTTGGCGGAGACCTTCAAACTCCTGCCTCTTGAGCATCATTACGCCAACAGGGATGTAGTGGGAGCGGAAACTTTCCTTGAACTCAGTCCAAGTGATTGTCTCTGGGTTGGCATGGGCGTTGCTCAAGGCATCCCACCAGTCAGCAGCTGCTCCCATCAGTTGGTGTGACGCAAAGAGAACCTTCTCTCGGTCATTGCACTGGACAATGGCAAGCTTCTTCTCCATGGATTTCAACCAATCATCGGCCTCCATTGGATCGCTCGCTTGAGCAAAGGTGGGTGGTCGAGTCCTCATGAACTCTCCCAACCTGTTATGGGTCGGCGGTGGTGGTGGCGGTGGTGCCGGAACGGGGTGTTGGTTGGCCTGCAACTGACCCAAAGTTTGGATCATGGTTTGCATAAGCTGGTTTTGCATGGCCATCAACCTTTCTAGGTTGTTTTCGCCAGCTCCGGGGTTGGCAGGAACTTCCTCGTGGTCATCTTCCTGGACGTTCCTTCGGCTGGCGTTTCCTCTCACCATCTGTGAGATAGAAGGTTAGGTAGGTCCTTTCAACTATATGCATCAAGGTGAGTTGGACTATATATATTAGCCCTTTATGGGGATGTGAGCAAGTGCCGAAACATCTCACATCTCCTTCTTCTTATGTGTGGATATGGACAACGTTTTTGAGACGTCCCACCACTCACACTAAGCACATATTCACAAATAATCATCACAAGAGCCCACTCAACTCCTATTCAAGGATGGTTCCCTATGCCAAGGTGGTTTCAAAGCCAATCTAAGTTATTCACCCTAGAATGCTTCCTTTGGTCAGTGTGGCTTAGCTACCTATGACTCCTATTCAGGGGTGTAACTTGCTGTTAACCCGTGGCTCTAAATCAATCTAAGGCTTCTATCTTAGGCGTGTAACCTACTGTCAACCCGTGGCTCTGATACCAATCTGTGACGCCCTCAATTCTGTGGAAAACCACGGAACCGAGAACTAATGCATATGTGTGCCCAGGATGTTCATCACACATACACATACTTTCCACAAACTGAATTCAGATTATATATTACCACGAATAACAGAGTTTATTACAACACCTCATGAGTCTTGGACTCATGCTCACAGCGGAAGTCTTTATTTCTACGCAGCGGAAATCTTTATTTAAATGCGGAAGCAAAAACTAATGCGGAAGCAAAACTAAGCAGAAGTGGCTCCATCTCTACTCCCTCCACAGGCAAGGTTGAGAACAGATCACATACCATAATGCTCTACTCGATCTTCATAGTAGTCTTCTCTTGCTTTTGATGAAGAAATAATAATGCAAGTTTGAGCACAATGATGTACTCAGCAAGTGCGGGAATAACACATGATATGCAGCTCATAAACAAGGTAGGCATAAAAGGTTTATTTGCAGAAAAGCAGTTCTGTAAAATCATGATAAACAACAACTTAAGTTTAAATGTAATCCCAACATGTATTAAATTACTAACATACCTCCATCACTTCCGGCGTACCATCCGAACATTAACCAATCTAATTTTATTCATACTTACAAATACCTCCTCGTATTCGCTTCCATCTCACCTCATAAACAATCTCGTCTCGCACCGAGACCAATCACATATGACTCATCAGTCATACAACCATCTTACCTCCCGGACTCAACAGTCCCAATCCAAACCATAACCAATAACCATAACCAAGAACTTTCCCAATAACCATTCCAGTAACCATCCCATCTAATCATGGCATTTTAGCCAGGTGCTCATGACCGTAAGCTCGGCTATCATGATAGTTTTAGACTCTGCAAAGTTTGCACCTCTTTACCCACAAGTTTGTGATTTCGTCACCCGTCGGCGACTGCAGAACCTCCATTATACCAGTACACAACCGTCGGTGTATGGTCAAGAGATCACAAAATAGCCTTTACAAAGGGGTTACTAGATGTATGGACTCACTAAGGTTTCACCGGCAGGCTAGAATCTCCAATTCTCCCACCCACGGGCCCCCTCTTGTGCCATGCAGTTCCCAGGGCAGTCCTCACTCGACTCCCATTCCCCGCGCCTTCCTCAGTCCATAACACTCTAGCAACTTACCTAATTACTCAGCTAAGCCGCACCCATACTTGGCCTTGTGGTGGCACTGTTATCCTGGCATGTGCATGCATGAACCGGTCCTTAGATCTGCGGCAAGCAAAACCACCCTCTCATGCTACCTCATTCACAAACCCAGGCTTACCTAGATCTCCCTCCGATCCATGTTTATTAACCTCATCAGTTACTTATTATCAGTACGAATGCAGTTAGCTAGACACATCTATCTCGCTTCCCAATCCCATGGACTCAGCGAAGCATAAAGCAAAAACCATACCCGACTCATAAACCTCCCAGGCGACAAGGATGGTTTAATCAAAACTAGTAAACTCCTATAAAAAGGGTTTTCCCATCATGTTTGACTCAGCACACACACCTTTTCGTAAAACAAAATAGTTTTACCCAAAACATAGGATCAACATGGTCAAGGAGCACTTGCCTTGTTCTTGCGGTTCCGGTTGTTCTTGATTCTCAAAACCTTGTTGCTGCAGCCCGTTGTAGACAGCTCCCCGAGCTTGTTCTGCTACGTACACGTGCATACAAAATTCACAGCAATCAATATCATGCACAAACCTTAAACTAGATGCGATGATGCTCATGCATGCTATCCTATGATTTTTATTAGATTGGTGTGCCCTTGCATGGCTTGCATGGACAGAGGTGTTCGGTTCAAAGGTGGTTGTGGCGATGATCTTGTTTTTAGATCAAACTGATCATCAAGTGATCTACCCACGAGAAAGCTTCTGTTCGAAAGGAATTGAAGAACAGCTGCAAGAGATGAACACCATGATGTCGTAAGGTGGTATTGAAGTCCTACCTCACGCTCTTCTTGACTTTGAGGTCCTCCTCAGACCACTCGGTTCTTTCTCCGATGATCTCCCTTGTTGCGCTTCGGCGATGTTTTGCTCGGCGAGTTAGGGCTAGAGCGCTAAGTCGTCAGCTCAGGAGTTGAAAGAGAAGTTCGTGATTTCGGCCAGACGTTTTGGGTTCTATTTATAATCGGGAAGAGAAGAGTCCTAATCTGATTGGATCCCGAATAAGAGTCTTATTCAGATCCTTGTTAGATCCTGACGTCTTATCTTCGGTAACCATTGTGTATTTTAGATCGGTTTCTGTTGCGTACCAGTGTCCTTACGCGTAACAGCTGCTTCAGAACTCGTTACCTCCGTGATGATGAGCTCCGGAAGCTCCACGTGTCCTCCGGGCCTGGTATCTCCTCATCTGCAGAGACGAGCTCCGGTTGTGCCGCGTGTCGATCGATCAAGACCTCCCTCTTCTTCGGAGACGAGCTCCACGCACGCCACGTGTGGGTGCCGGTCTTTCCGCTCTCCTTTCCTCAGGGACATGCCCCGAGGTCGACACGTGTTTAGCTGCGACGGACCTTCCGGTGATAAGCTCCGGTGGCGACACGTGTTCGATAGACCCGAACTTCTCTCTGAGATGAGCTCCGAGATTGACACGTATCCCCCGCGACTGGTCCTCTTATTTCCGCGAGGACTAGCTCCGTGGATGACACGTGTCCTATGAAAAATGCCTTTGCTTCTTCCCCAGAGGCTATCTCCGCGGGCAGCACGTGTCCCACAGGGTCGGACCTCTTTCCAATTGCGGAGGTGACCCCCGATCCTGCCACGTATCCAGTTTAGCGTCGGACCTCTCCTTATCTCTCGGGAATGAGTTCCGAATACGCCACGCGGTCTGCTGGTCGTGGAAGTTGTCTTCGGTGTTCTAGGAGAATTTTATTGGCTATCCTTTTGATACTTGTCTCTGTTCCTTCTTTTCTTAAAATGTTTTTCTTCTTCATAAAACATGAACATATGCTGACACCCGAGATGAGGGTGTCACACCTGGGAAGTGTGAATGTGGTTTGTGGCCACTGGCATAATGGAGGTTCTTTTAGTCCACCCGGCAACAGGGGATGAAATCACTACATGTGGGTACAGTGGTGCATACTCTGCAGAGTCAAAACTGTCATGACAGCCGTGCTCACGGTTAAGAGCGGCTTGGACTTATTCAGGATTAGAGGATTAATGGCTTTGGAAGTTGAGGATGTTAAGCGGAGAGCTTAACATTGGAATTGATGTTATGGTTATTTGATCCTGATGATGGGTTGGGAGATTGGGACCATTTCACCTGTGTAGTAATGTAGGTGCATAATAAGCTAAGGTGATAGGTATTAATTGCGTAGTGCTTTAACCATGGGTTCAACCTCTCCTTGCTCTAGCCATGCATGACATAACTTTCCCACACTTGCTGAGTACCAACGGTACTCAACCTTGCATATTTATTGGTTTAAATTGCTGCTCAGGTCAAGGGGATGATGTGGGGTTTAATGACCAAGACTTCGGACCCGAAGAAGGATTCTAGGTTCATGGAGTACCCCGGGCAACACCTGTGATGGAGCCCACAAGAATAATATTCCGCTGCTATTTTATTTACATGTTATGAACTTATTATCGTCCATCGAGACATATGCTATGTAAGACTTATTTATATTCGACACCTGGCTTGTAATAAATGATGCTTCACTATTTGTCATCACATGTATGAGAAAATGATCCTGGCATACATGTGATATTCACTCGGTTGTTCTTCGGAGAAACCGGGTGTGACAGAAGTGGTATCAAAGCCAAGGTTGCCCGTAGGAACGTGGACCTAGGTAGAAATGGACGTATTTAAGGACCCTATTTTCTTAAAAACTATTTTACAAAGGTGTAGATTGAAAAGTGTTATTTAATGGGGTCACTTTCTTCATCTTACCCCAACTTTTATTCAAAATGGGATTTTTGTTTAAAATTTTATCTAACTTAAGTTTAAATGCTTTATGTTTTAGATGGTTCGCATGATCCGCACCGCCCGCAAGTCCACCGGAGGGAGAGTTCCCGTAGTTGCCCTTGCCCTGAGAGAGGAGAACCATCCGGTGACGTATCTCTCCTACGGATTGGCAATAGGAGGCTTGTTGCGCCGTCTTCGACGCATGCTCCAAGCCGCCGACTATACGGGCAATCTAATCATACACTACAGCTCCACCCAAACCATCCGTGAGAAGCGGGAAGAGTGGAGTTCAGAAATGAGGATTATCCACGAAAACCAGCTGCTCAAAATCCACCGCTCTCCAGCTTGTCGAGCGACACAGGTCGATGCGGAGAAGAATGTCACCTGGGAAGCAATCACCTGCCAGAGTCACATCTATCGTCGCCACCTGGACAGGACTGAGTACATGTATGTCCTCCAGCATGAGAGTGGTACAACGGAGTACAAGTACCCGCCAGTGCAGCAGGGGACTTCCCATGAGCACATGGACTTGTGCTTGGAGGATGCTGCTATGCTCAGCACTCGACTGCAGGAGTGCCAGCAAGAGCTTCAGGATGTACGTGACACCCTGAAGGAGACTGAGGCGTTGCTTCAAGCCAGCTTGAGGGCGAGAGAAAGGGGAGATGGGATCAGAGCTATATATCGACTCTAGGCGCGTGACCTTAGTTAGAATCGACTTGTAAGATCATCTTTTGACCTCGCTTACAAAGACGAAGACTCAGCTCAACAGACAGGAGCTTAAAGATCAACGTGTGAAGATAACTCGAAGCGAGAAGAGGAAATTCTTGAAGATTAGTATATGACACTCACTTAGGTTCCAGAATTGTTTGGCGAGTGAAGACCATGCGTTTGCTCACGGCAAATTAGAAACACGTTGTTTAAAAGCAAGAAGAAAAATAAACCAATACTAATAACACTTTTCTATTTAAGGGGGGTAGCATGTCACGTTACAACACATCTATTACGAATGGATTCGGTAAACACAATGTCGACGAAGACGCTTGAGGAAGGAAGAGTTACCAAGAAGATGCTCGACCAATGGAACAACAAGTTTTGAGGATCTCCATGAAGCCAAAGACCTTGTGAAGAGTGCATTCTAGATTACTATAACCTAAATCCCTTGATCCTATCTACATCATTGTTTGACTTGCCAATTTTCATAGGTGAGTGTAAACTTCATATAAGACCTCGTCCCGACAAAATGTGTCCTCTATATTGCCAATCGCAGGAAAGAACTCTCGTCAATAAAACTCCCGGAGCCTAGTTCACTAGAATATCGGGGCGAGATTCCATTTAAGGGGGGTAGTGTTGTAACACCCGGCAATACAAAAGGTGCAAAAAAAACTTAAGCCCAGTCAATTTGGGCTGAAAAGCTTCTATTTCTCAGCAGCCCAAGCCCACTCGCGCATTGGATTCCCTTTCTCTCTCTCACCGTGGGACCCACACGTCAACATCTACTTTCTCTTTTTTCCTCCAAATCCCTAACCTCTCTTCTCCTCTCCCCGAGCCCCTCCCACCGGGCACGCCTTCCCCACCCACGGCGCCGCCGTCCTCCACAGCGTCGCGCTCCCCAACTCTACCCCGCCTCGCTCTTCCTCTACCGCCGCGGCCAAGTGCCTCTCCCGAGCCCCCACCTACGGCGCGCCGCCTCCTCCCACCCTCTCCCCGGCAGACACACCCACCGCCCACCTCCCTTCCTCTCCGGCCGGCGAGCACCCTCCACCGCCCCCACAACCCGCGCCGCCACCCCCTCGAGCTTCTCCTGCGTCTCCACACCTTGCCTGACCCCCGGCGAGACGCCTCGCCCCCCTCCCCGCCCTGGGCCCATGCCCGATGGCCCGGCCAGGTCGCCCCGCTACCCCGCGCGTCACCTCGGCACCGCTCGTCCTCGGCCGGCGCGCCCCCGCTCGTTCGACGCCTGCTGCCCACGCCGCTGCCTTCTTCTCCACAGCGTGCCGCCCTCCCCCGGCCGGTGCGCCCACCCCCGTCACCTCCCTCAGCGCCGCTAGCCAGCATCCCCGCTCCTGCGCTCCCCACCTCCACCCGCGCTCCGCCTTCGTCGCGTTGCTTGCTATGGCCGGCGGCGAGAAGCCTATGACCGGCGCCCTCCCCATCGCCTCCCACCCTCTAGCCTCCCTGCGATCAAGCTCCTCGCCTCACTGCACCTCCCCCACAAGCGAACCTCCCATACCCCGCCGCCCCATCAACCGGATCCGGGAGCGAGGCGTCGCATGGAAGTCCTCGCCCGTTCCGGAGCTCCAGTTCACCCTGCGCGCTCTCCCTTCGGGACACCAGCAACCTTCTCCGGGCTTACTCCAACTCGGATCGACGTCGAGCGTCTATCCCGCGGGTCTCCAAGCACGTCGCCGACCCCAAAACCTTGGAGGGACCCTGCTTCAACATCGATCTCGACGTGAACCGAAGCTCCCCATCATCTACCCGCCATAAGATCTTCCCCGCGCCGCCTCGGGTCACACAGGACCCCTAGGTGAGATCTCGAGCTCCTCTCTTTCGTTTTCAGTGATTAGCTAAGCGTAGGAAGCTTCGTAGGACATAGATGACAAGCACCTGCGAACCCCTGGGCTCTAGCCATGGCACAACGCCGCGGAACACCGACCGCCGGGTGGCTGAGTTTGGCCGAGCTAGCCCCGAGCCGCCTGATCTAAGATCAAGGGTCCCGAATTAGATCGGGGGGATACAGGTTCGGGATTTTAAATCCCAGCCGGTGGCGCCTGATCCGACGACATCGGTTAAACCGGCTCTTTTCTGAGGTAGTTTTTGCACCTAGCCCCCTGATTTTTTGGAACCCTGCAATCAGCCCTTGGTTTTCACAAAATCGACCCTGTACTTTTAGGGAATTAGGGATTTCGAAGTAAAATTGATGCTAGACTCTTGTGAATCCTCCGTTTTAGTATTTCAGCCCTGGAATGCACTGAAATTAATGGTTTAACCCCTGTAACTCCTAGGAAATAACATTTTAGACCCTGAGTACCCCTGTTTTTATGAAAATCATCCTTAGTCCTTCTAAGATTACATATAACCCCTAGAACCCTCTGAAATTTATGTTTTAGCTCCTGTACCATTCTGGAAAATCACCATACCCCTTAGGCCTTGCTGTAATCACAGAAAACACCATGTAGTATTCTAAAGCTATATTTTTAACCCTTGCACTGCTGTCAACTAATAAATAAGCCCCTGTTTCCGCTGATTGCACATTTTAGCTCTCTTCTAATGCTGATTTTACATCCAACACCCTAAGACAAGCTGAATTCACCTTTTTAAATAGTATACCCTGCTGTGGTATTGCAAAATGAACCCCTAGATAGATATGTAATTACCTGAACCCCCCCTAAAACCTGCTGAATTTACATTCTAGCACATGATTAGTTGTTGTCTTACATAGGACACTAACCTAAGAGTTTAGGAATGCATAATAGTATGTGAAATGTATAATAACATTTTCATCTTGCACATCATAAGAAATTGATGACCTAAAACTGAAATAAAGAGCCACCACACGACGACTTAATAGGTTTCGCCTGTATGTAATACATTAGGAATGCTTGTGTGGTAGTGTTTCTCATTGTTTCTCGATATGTCCATTTCACATGTGATGGTGTGGATAAAATCAATTTCCAAGCCGACGTTCGACCTGCAACCGCAAGACCCTGAAGGTCAAGAGTTCAATCCGTAGACCGAGCAACGATATAAGAAAAAGGCAAGTGCCCTTGACCATTTTGCACCTTTTTAGGATTTTAGTTAGAATTGCATGCTTAGGTCTTAAATTGAATCCCATGTGTTGGTTGTTTACTAGAATTTCCATAACTTGCCTTGTAGTCGGGATGGGTAGACTAGGATTCACATTGATGTCATTATTTTCATGCTTAGCCCTGCTTAGAGGTCGGGATGGGAGTTATTACATTTAATTTCAATATATCAAGATGTTTGTGACGATGTGGTGATGTATGTGGTGTATGAGGTGGGTAGTGTAGGGATCTAGCAGGCAGGTGGGTTACGGTGGGTGCCGAGTGCACGAGACTCGGGTTTGTGGTTGGTTAGCCTGCGTAGATCCTAAGGACCGGTTCGTGAGACCCGTCAACTGGCTTATACAGTGCCACCACAAGAACTGTTATGGGGCAGTGTGGTCAATTAAGTTGTTCCTATCTTTCCTTGTGTACACCAGAGAGATGTGTAAGTGGCGCAAGAGGGGGCTTCTGCGGCAGAGGTTTCAGAGTGCCGCAGCGGTGAAACCTTAGCGGGTGTGCACGGGTTGGGTAGTGCAATGTAAAGGCCTTGTCGTGTACTCCTGGCCCCACACCATAGGGAGTGTGAGAGGGCGGAAAGGAGTTTCTTGAGTCGCCGACAGGCGATGAAAACACGACTTGTGGGTAAAGGGTACAAACTCTGCAGAGTTAAAACTGTCTAGACAGCCGTGCTCATGGTCAAGAGCGGGCTGGTAACTCTCTCATGATTAGTGTGGGTTGGTTTGGTGTGGTTTGGGAATGGTGGCTTGGATTGAGATTACAGTGATAGTGGAGATCACTTGGAGATATGTTTGGGTTGGGCGGGAATGTCACTAAACAAATAGGATGCTTAATAAAGCTAAGAGATAGGTTGCGTAGTGCATAAACCGTGTTTAGCCCTCCTTGATTTTTGCCTCATCATGCATAAAACTTTCCCACACTTGCTGAGTACATTATGTACTCAGGCGTTTGTCTTTTTTCCTCTTTTAATTGATGCTCAGTGAAAAGAAGATCAAATGAAGACGGTATGAAGAAGGTCACGTTGCTGCCAGTCGATTCGCCTGTGGACGGCCCTAGAAGCTTCTCCTTTTCCGCTGCTACTCGAAACTCGATTAAGGTACAAACGTTGTTTATTTTTGATATATAACTGTTTATCACTGTATGTCCTACGTGTATGACGAAACCGATCCTGGCATACACGTAAATTGCGGCCGGTTTTGCTCTTTGTAAAACCGGGCGTGACAACTGAGAACCTCAATCTGAGACTATCCTCCTTGGGACTCCATGACGGCACACGATCTGCTCCATGTACAACTCGGCTAATTGTGCAACGTTGTACTTGGCCCTTACAGGGAGAAAATGGGCTGTTTTCATCAATCGGTCCACGATAACCCAGACGGAGTCACAACCCGACTGAGTACGTGGCAATCCGACGATAAAATCCATACTGATGTCCTCCCACTTCCACTCGGGTACCTTCAAGGGTTGCAACAATCCAACGGGTCTTTGATGTTCGGCCTTCACCCATTGGCATGTGTCGTATAGGGCAACATATTCGGCTATGTCCCTTTTTATACCATCCCACCAATAACAAGTCTTCAAGTCCTTGTACATTTTGGTACATCTGGGATGTACGGAATAGGGTGAATCATGTGCCTCTTTTAATATCATGTCGCGGATGTGCTTCACGTTAGGCACACAAATCCTTTTTCCTAACCAAAGCTTACCCTTCTCATCTTCTTTGAAATCCTTCTCTATTCCTTGTCGGATCCTTTCCTTGATCTCCTTGATCTCCTCATCCGTTGCTTGGCCATCTCTTATCTCTTGCTCCAATGAAGAGTGGATCTCCATCACTTCCATCTTGTTCAAGAATCCGAGGTGTAATCGTTCGAACTCCTTGCGTAGTTCGGGTGGTAGCTCCCGAACCGTGAGTAGGTGACATGCTCCCTTCCGGCTCAATGCATCAGCTACTACATTGGCCCTTCTAGGGTGGTAGTTGATTCCAACATCGTAATCCTTAATGAGTTCCAACCATCGACGTTGCCTCAAATTCAAGTCCGTTTGTGTAAATATGTACTTGAGGCTTTTATGATCTGTATAGATCTCACATCGGTGACCAAGGATATAATATCTCCAAATCTTCAATGCATGCACTACTGCTGCTAGCTCCAAGTCATGTGTAGGATAATTAAGCTCGTGCTTCTTTAATTGTCGTGAGGCATAGGCTACCACTTGTCCTTCTTGCATGAGCACACATCCGAGCCCTTGTCTGGATGCGTCACAATATATGTCGAAACTCTTACTCACGTCCGGCAATATCAAAACCGGTGCTGTGGTTAGCTTTTTCTTGAGTTCCTCAAAACTTTCTTGGCATGCTGGTGTCCATTGGAAGGATTTTCCCTTTGTTAGCAACTCCGTCATAGGCTTTGCTATCTTAGAGAAGTCCTTAATGAAGCGTCGGTAGTATCCAGCCATCCCAAGAAAACTTTGAATGTCCTTCACGTTTTGCGGTTGGTTCCACTTCAGAAAATCTCCCACTTTCCCGGGATCAACCGATACTCCTTCCTCGGAGATAATGTGGCCTAGGAACGATATCTCCTTTAGCCAAAATTGACACTTGTTAAGCTTGGCATACAATTGATGCTCACGCATTTTCTGCAAGGTTAATTTCAAATGTTCTTCATGCTCCTCCTCACTTTTTGAATACACCATAATGTCTTCGATGAAAACCACGACGAACTTATCCAAGTACTCCATGAAAACCTTGTTCATAAGGTACATGAAGTACGCGGGTGCATTTGTTAACCCAAAAGACATGACGGTATATTCATATGAAACATACCGTGTTCGAAAGGTAGTCTTGGGTATATCAGAGGGCCTAATCTTCAGCTGGATGTATCCCGACTGAAGATCAATCTTGGAGAACACTCGGGCTCCTTTCATTTGGTCGAATAGGTCTTCTATATGGGGCAGAGGGTATTTGTTCTTGATTGTCACCTCGTTGAGAGACCTATAGTCCACGCACATCCTTTGGGTCCCATCCTTCTTGTCTACGAAGAGCACGGGGGCTCCCCATGGTGACGAGCTGGGACGTATAAAACCCTTCTCCAACTGCTCCTGAATTTGCTTCTTGAGTTCCACTAGTTCATTGGCGGACATCCTATAGGGTCTCTTTGCTATGGGTGCAGTTCCAGGTACCAAATCAATGGCAAACTCAATGTCCCGGTCAGGTGGCATACCTGGAAGCTCTTCTGGAAACACGTCCGTGAATTCCTGAACCACTGGAATGTTGTCCAATGTTGCTCCTTCGACGTGGTTCAAAATTTCCCTTTCGGTTGTTTGTTGGGCTGACTCAAACTCGACACAAATACAGTGCTCGTTTGTCAACTGCACACTTCTTTCAGCACATTGGGTTACCTCGTTGTGCTTGCTTAACCAATCCATCCCGAGTATTATGTCAAGCCCTTGGGAATCCAAGACAATGAGGTTGGCAAGGAAGTCTACACCCCTTATTTTAAGGCTTACTTTCGGACATACTATATTAGTCCTCATCTCTCCACTGGGAGAATTAACTAACATAGCACATTTTAAGTGTGATATGGGTAGATTATGCTTGGCAACATACTTGGATGATATGAAGGAATGCGATGCTCCAGAATCAAATAAAATGGTGGCTGGGTTGGAATTGGCAAGGAACATTTCAATTACGACGTCCTCAGCCTGTTGTGCTTCCTTAGCAGAGACATGGTTAACATTGCCGCAAGCATAGTACTGATGTCCACTGTTTCCTTGATTGTCTCCTCCGTTCGGTCGCGGGTTCTGCTTGGGCACGTTGCCTTGTTGTCCAGGGCCTCTCCTTGGGTACTGGCTCGCGAAGTGTCCCGTTTCCCCGCATGCAGAGCATGCCCTGTTGCCTATGGCAGCAGGTACGTTGGGGCGGGGGTTTTGAACAGGAGCGCCCATGTTGGGTCGGGGCACAGGAGGCAAAGGCACACGAGGTGCTTGTGCAACGGGTCGTTGCTGTGGTGGCTGATTAGGACGGTATGCAGGAGCGGTCAATCCATACTGCGGTGCAGCTGGGGGCATGTAACAAGGTCGTACGTTGCTCCCTTGAGGCTGGTATGGCATCTTCCTCTTGCACTCTCGCTCGATCTCTCGGATCTTGCTTTCAACTACTATAGCCTTGTCAACCAGCTTCTGGAAGCTCGCGTAGTCATTGTTGAGGAGCTGAACCTGGATCTCATTGTTCAACCCTCTCATGAACAGGTACTGCTTCCTTTGGTCCGAGTTGACGTCTTCGGGGGCGTACCGAGACAGTTGCGTGAACTTGTTGAGATACTCATTCACGCTTCTCTATCCTTGCGGAGACCTTCGAGCTCCTGTCTCTTGAGCATCATTACACCAGCAGGGATGTAATGAGAGCGGAAACTCTCCTTGAACTCAGTCCAAGTGATCGTCTTCGGGTCGACATGAGCGTTGCATAGGGCATCCCACCAGTCAGCGGCAGCTCCCATGAGTTGGTGCGACGCAAAAAGAACCTTCTCTCGATCATTGCACTGCACTATGGCAAGCTTCTTCTCCATGGATTTCAACCAGTCGTCGGCCTCCATGGGATCGTTAGCTTGAGCAAAGGTGGGTGGTCGAGTCCTCATGAACTCTCCCAGTCTATTATGAGATGGCGGTGGTGGTGGCGGTGGTGCCGGAACGGGGTTGTTGTTGTTGGCCTGCAACTGACCCAAAGTTTGGATCATGATTTGCATAAGTTGACTCTGCATGGTCATCAACCGTTCCAGGTTGTTCTCACCAGCTCCGGGGTTAACAGGAACTTCATCATGGCCATCCTCTTGGTTGTCACGGACGTTCCTTCGGCCGGTGTTTCCTCTCACCATGTGTGAGAGAGAACGGAATAGAATAGAAGGTTAGATGGATCCCCTAACTATATGCATCAAGGTGGATTGGACTATATATATTAGCCCATATGAGGATGTGAACAAGTGCCGAAGCATCTCACACGTCTTTCTACTTATGTGTGGATATGGACAACGCCTTGAGACGTCCCACAACTCACACTAAGCACACAATCACAAACAATCATCACAAGGGCTCACACAACTCCTATTCAAGGCTTGTTCAATGGGGGTCCTATATGGCTTAGGGTGTTGCCAATCTGTGATCCAACTATGACCTTTCCTAGGCTTTTGTCCTATGTCAAGGTAGTTTCAGGGCCAATCTATGCATCCTATGGTCAGCGTGACTTAGATACCAATATGTGTCTGATACCAATCTGTGATCTATCTTTAAGCGTGTAACCTACCATCAACCCGTGGCTCTGATACCAATCTCTGATGCCCTCAATTCTGTGGAAAACCACGGAACCGAGAACTGAAGCATATGTGTGCCCAGGATGTTCATCACACATATACACATCATCCACAAACTGAATTTCAGAATATATATACGACCACGAATAACAGAGTTTATTACAATGTCTCATTAGTCTTGGACTCATGCTCACACCGGAAGTCTTAATCTAACAGCGGAAGTCTTTATTCTAATGCGGAAGCAATCTAAGCAGCAGCAGCGGCCCCATCTCTACTCCATTCCCCCACAGGCAAGGTTGAGGACAGATTACACGCCTAATGCTCCACATGGTCTTCATAGTAATCTTCTCCTGTTGCTGATGATGAAATAACAATGCAAGTTTGAGTACAATGATGTACTCAGTAAGTGCGAGAAAATATATATGTAGCTCACAACAAGGTAGGTATAAAAAGGCTCATTGCAGAAAGCAAAGTTATTTATCAAAATCACGATAAAACAATAACTTATCTTTAAGTGAATGTAATCCCAACATGTATTAAAATACCAATCATACCTCCATTATGTTCATTACCTTCCATGTTCCAACCAGACATTAATCAACCTCATTCTTGCTCACAAATACCTTCTTGTATTCTCTACCATCTCACGAATACCATCTCGTATTCGCTACCATTTCATTTCATAAACAATTCCGTCTCACACCGAGACCAATCTCGTTGTCATGACTCAACGGTCATGCAACCAATCTTATCACCCGGACTCAACAGTCCTGAAAACCAAACCAAAACCAAACCATCCAAAACCATCCCAAAATAACCATCCAACTAATCATGGAAGTTGGCAAGGCGGTTCGTGACGGTAAGCTCGGCTATCATGATTGATTTTGGGACTGTTTTGAGTCATGACATTGACTTTGGTTTTGAATATATGAATTTTGAGACGGTTATGAATATTTATGAGCATGAGATGAACTTGAGAAAGATTAATGGTTGGTTGAGACTTGATAAATGGTGGATCATGATGGAGAAATTGATGCTGAATTACTTGGTCATGTTGGGATAAATATCACTTAGAAATAGTCGTTGTTTTTATCATGTTGTGAAATAAAATTTGCTTGCTGCAATGAGACATTTTATTCCTACCTTATTGTAAACTACATGTCATACTTTTCCCGCACTTGCTGAGTATGACATGTACTCACCCTTGCATTATCACATAAACATCAGCAATAGGAGAAGAGTACTTCGAGGACCATGGGGAGTACTAGGCGTGCGAACTACCGTCAACATGCCTGTGGAGTTGAACATGGAGCCGCTGCTGTTTAGTTATTTTCCGCTGTCGTTTAGAGACTTCCGCTGCAAGAATAAGTTAGAGATTCATGAGTGAGACTTTGAGTCTTGTAATAAAGTACTTAAACCCTATTTATTCGTGGTTATATTCTGAATTCAGTTTGTGGATTACATGTGTATGTGTGATGAACATCCTGGGCACCATATGCATTATCTTGGTTCTGTTTTCGGAACCGGGTGTCACAGATTGGTATCAGAGCCACGTTTAACGTAGGACGCAAGCCTAGGTAGAATGGACACTCTAAAACACATAGTAGCACCACTCTAAACTGCTATTTTCAAAAATTGCTTGCTGCTGCACTTTTCTTATCAATTCAGCCACCGCAGAGTGCTATTTTCAGCCCCTCTTTTCTCTTCTTTTGGACAACAACACTTTTGCTTTCTTGCTTCATAGCTTCTGAAGTTTTGAAGTATTTTTTTCCTTCTCTAAAGTTTCTCATGTCCTATTTATAGATGCCGGTGATCCGGAGCACGACACATATAAGTACTCGTTCACCACCACGTGGGAGTGCACTTAACCCTATTGAGGTGTACGATGGACTACCCCCATCACACGGCGGGAACAGCACCAGTTCACATGCTTAAGTTTAGGATTCCCACTGAATAGGCTGTAATAGGAACGTTCAAATCATAGTAGCATGAATAGGAGTGGTGTGTTGAACTTTTGTGATGATTGCTTGTGTTTGTGTGCTAGTGTGAGTTGTGGGACGCTTCTGCGAAAGTCCACATCCACACATAGTAGAGAGATGTGAGATGCTTCGGCATGTGTTCACATCCTCATATAGGCTAAAATTAATAAAAGAAGATATTTAGTTCATACCCTTGATGCATATAGTTGGGGGGATCAATCTAAACTTCTCTTTTATATTCTACCCAACTCCCTCTCTCTCACAGATGGGGAGAGAAAACGTCAGCCGTCAAAGGAGGAACGTTCGTGGCAACCATGAACCACAAGAGGATGGCAACGTTGAAGTTCCTGAAAATGCTAACCCCGGGGCTAATGCAAACAACATTAAACGGTTGATGGCTATGCAGAACCAGCTCATGCAAACTATGATACAAACTTTGGGACAGCTGAAAGCCAACAACCACTACAATCCTAACCCCGTTCCTGCACCCCCACCACCACCGCCGGCTCACAACAGATCGGGAGAGTTCATGAGGACTCGACCGCCTACTTTTGCACAAGCTAATGATCCCATGGAGGCTGATGATTGGTTGAAATTCATGGAAAAGAAGCTTGCTATTGTTCAGTGCGATGATCGGGAGAAAGTTCTCTTCGCATCGCACCAACTCATGGGAGCAGCCGCTGACTGGTGGGACGCTCTCTGCAATGCTCATGACAACCAGGAGACAAACACTTGGGCTGAATTCAAGGAGAGTTTCTGTTCTCATTACGTCCCTGCTAGAGTCATGATACTTAAAATGCAAGAGTTCGAAGGTCTCCGCCAGGGAAAGAAGAGCGTGAATGAGTACCTCAACAAGTTCACGTAGCTGTCAAGGTATGCTCCCGAAGACGTCAACTCGGATCAAAGGAAGCAATACTTGTTCATGAGAGGATTGAACAATGAGATCCAAGTACAACTGCTCAACAATGATTATGCAAACTTCTAGAAGCTCGTTGACAAGGCTATAGTGGTTGAGAGCAAGATTCGTGAGATCGAGCAAGAGGGAAAGAGGAAGATGCCTTACAAGCCACAAGGGAGCAATGTACGTCCCCGTTTCATGCCCCCAGCTGCACCACAGTATGGCTTGTCCGCTTCTACTTTCCGCCCTACAAATCCACCTCGCCCTAATCAGCCATCGCAGCAACGTCCTGTTATGCAAGCACCTCGTATGCCTTTGCCTACTGCACCCCGCCCCAAAATAGGCGCCTATGCTCAAAACCAGTCTCGCCCCAACATTCCTGCTGTTTTGGGCAACAAAGCATGCTTTTCATGCGGAGAGGCAGGACACTTTGCAAGTCAATGCCTAAAGAAAGGCCTTGGACAGCCAAGCAACGCGCCCAAGCAGAACCCACAGCCGAATAGAGGAGCTAATCAAGGTAACCGTGGGCAGCAGAACTACGCTCGTGGCAACGTGAATCATATCTCCGCTGAGAAAGCACAACAAGCTGAGGACATCGTGATTGGTATGTTCCTTGTCAACTCCAACCCAGCCACTATTTTATTTGATTCTGGAGCATTGCATTCATTCATAGCATCCAAGTATGTTGCCAAGTATAATCTGCCCATATCACACATGAAACACACTATGTTGGTTAATTCTCCCGGTGGAGAGATGAGGACTAATATAGTATGTCCTAAAGTAAACCTTAAAATAAGGGGGGTAGACTTTCTTGCCAACCTTATTATCTTAGATTCCCAAGGAATTGATATAATACTTGGAATAGATTGGTTAAGCAAGCACAACGGAGTAATCCAATGTACTGAGAGGAGCGTGCAGTTCACAAATGAGCACGGTACTCGTATTGAGTTCGATTCAGCCCAACCGGCAATCGAGAAGGCAGCGTTGAACCACGTCGAGGAAGCGACATTGGAAAGCATTCCAGTGGTTCAAGAATTTTCAGATGTGTTCCCGGAAGAACTTCTCGGTATGCCACCTGACCGGGACATTGAATTTGCCATTGATTTAGTACCTGGAACTGCACCTATAGCGAAAAGGCCATATAGGATGCCTGTTAATGAACTAGTGGAACTTAAGAAGCAAATTCGGGAGCAGCTAGAAAAGGGTTTTATACGCCCAAGCTCGTCACCGTGGGGAGCCCCCGTGCTCTTCGTAGACAAGAAGGATGGGACCCAAAGGATGTGTGTGGATTATAGGTCTCTCAATGAGGTGACGATCAAGAATAAATACCTGTTGCCCCGTATAGAGGACCTATTCGACCAAATGAAAGGTGCCCAAATTTTCTCCAAGATTGATATTCGGTCGGGATACTTCCAGCTGAAGATTAAGCCCTCCGACATACCCAAGACTGCATTTCAAACACGGTATGGTTCGTATGAATATACCGTTATGTCTTTTGGGTTAACGAATGCATCCGCATATTTTATGTGCCTCATGAATAAGGTCTTCATGGAGTACTTGGACAAGTTCGTCGTGGTTTTATCGATGATATCATGGTGTATTCAAAAAGCGAGGAAGAACATGAATAACATTTGAGATTGACATTGCAGAAATTGCAAGAGCATCAATTGTATGCCAAGTTCAGCAAGTCTCAATTTTGGCTAAAGGAGATATCGTTCCTAGGCCACATCATCTCCGAGAGAGGAGTATCGGTTGATCCCGGAAAAGTGGGAGATGTTCTGAAGTGGAACCAATCGCAGAATGTGAGAGATATTCGGAGTTTACTTGGGATGGTTGGATACTACCGACGGTTTATCAAGGATTTCTCCAAATAGCGAAGCCTATGACTGAATTGCTAATGAAGGGAAAAGCATTTCAGTGGACACCAGTGTGCCAAGAAAGCTTTGAGGAGCTCAACAAAAGACTAACCACAGCGCCGGTTTTGGTATTGCCGGACGTGAGCAAGAGTTTTGATATATATTGTGACGCATCAAGACAAGGGCTTGGATGTGTGCTCATGCAAGAAGGACAAGTGGTAGCCTATGCGTCGAGGCAACTAAAGAAACACGAGCTGAATTACCCCACACATGACTTGGAACTTGCAGCCATGGTACATGCCTTGAAGATTTGGAGGCATTTTATCCTTGGCCACCGATGTGAGATCTATACAGATCACAAAAGCCTCAAGTATATATTCATGCAAACAGATCTGAATTTGAGGCAACGTCGATGGTTGGAACTCATCAAGGATTATGATGTTGGAATCAATTATCACCCCGAAAAGGCCAATGTAGTAGCTGATGCGTTGAGCCGAAAGGGAGCATGTCACCAACTCATGGTTCGGGAGCTACCGCCTGAGCTGCGCAAGGAGTTCGAACGGTTACATCTCGGGGTCTTGAATGAGATGGAAGTGATAGAACTCAATCCTTCGCTGGATCAAGAGATACGAGATGGCCAAGCAACGGATGAGGAAATCAAGAAAAGAATTCGACAAGGCATAGAAAAGGATTCCAAGGAAGACGAGAAAGGCACGCTTTGGTTAGTAAAAAGGATTTGTGTGCCTAACGTGAAGCACATCCGTGACACCATATTAAAGGAGGCACATGACTCACCTTATTACATACATCCCGTTTGTACAAAGATGTACAAGGACCTGAAAACTTCCTATTGGTGGGATGGTATGAAAAGGGACATAGCTGAATATGTTGCCTTATGCGACACGTGCCAACGGGTGAAGGCCGAACATCAAAGACCCGCTGGACTGTTGCAGCCATTGAAAGTACCTGAGTGGAAGTGGGAAGACATCAGCATGGATTTTATTGTCGGATTTCCATGTACTCGGTCGGGTTACGACTCCATTTGGGTTATTGTGGACCGATTGACGAAAACAGCCCATTTCCTTCTTGTTAGAACCACGTACCGCGTCGCAGAACTAGCCGAGCTATATATGGAGCAAATCGTGTGTCACCATAGAGTTCTGAAGAGAATAGTTTCAGATCGGGGTTCTCAATTTGCCTCTAGGTTCTGGAAGAAGCTGCATGAAGCCATGGGTACACGGCTGAATTTCAGCTCCGCTTATCACCCACAAACTGACGGGCAAACTGAGAGGACAAATCAAATTTTAGAAGACATGTTGAGAGCTTGCGGGTTGAAACATGGGCACAATTGGGATAGGAGCTTGCCGTATGCTGAATTCTCATAAAACAACAGCTATCAAGCCAGCTTGAAGATGTCACCTTTCAAAGCATTGTATGTTAGACGGTGTAGAGCGCCGCTGTTCTGGAATGAGACCGGAGAGAGCCAAGTGTTTGGACCCGAAGTGCACCAAGACGCCAAAAAGTAAGTCCAAATGATACGAGAAAATTTGAAGGCGGCTCAGTCACGACAAAAAGGTTATGCGGACAATAGGCGAACAAGATTGACCTTCGAAGTAGGAGACTTCGTGTACCTTAAGGTATCGCCTATCCGAGGCCAACGACAGTTCAACATCAAGGGCAAATTAGCACCTCGCTACATCAGGCCATTTAAGATTTTGGGCAAGCGAGGAGAAGTAGCCTATCAATTACAGCTGCCAACGCACCTCTCCGACATACACGACGTGTTTCACGTATCCCAACTCAAGAAGTGCTTAAGAGTATCGGTAGAACAAGTACCGATGGATGAGTTCGAGCTTCAAGAGGATCTGACCTATGTGGAACACCCCGTCCAAATTTTCGACGTGAAGGAAAGGGTCACAAGGAACAAAGTGATCCGTTGGTGCAAGGTACAGTGGAGCCATCACACGGAAGCTGAAACTACGTGGGAGCGTGAGGAAGACCTCAAGGCAGATATCCCTCATCTATTCTCTACTCTATCGAATCTCAAGGGCGAGATTCAGTTTAAGGGGGGTAGGTTTATAACACCTTCAAATTCATTTCCATGCATTGCATACATTTTCCATATAGAGAAACATTATAAAAGAAGTAGAAATGGAGAAAAGAACCATATAAATGGAGAAGGAATCATAAAAAATGATGAGGAATGGGAAAAGAGATAGCTGAAATGAGCCAATTCCAATTTGTCTAAGTGCGCTGTCGACACGTCCCCGGGCCGCGGGACACGTGGCGCCCGCGGAGCTCACCTCCGCGGAGGGGGTGAGGTCCGGCACCGTGGGACACGTGGCGCCCACGGAGCTCACCCCTGCGGAGAGGGTGAGGTCCGGCACCGTGGGACACGTGGTGCCCGTGGAGCTCACCTCCGCGGAGGGGGTGAGATCCGGCAACGCGGGACACGTGGCGCCCTCGGAGCTCACCTCCGCAGAGGGGGGTGAAGTCCAGCACCGTTGGACACGTGTCGCCCTCGGAGCTCATCTCCGCGGAGGGGGTGAGGTCCGGCAACGCTGGACACGTGTCGCTCTCGGAGCTCACCTCCGCGGAGGGGGTGAGGTCCGGCACCGCTGGACACGTGTCACCCTCGGAGCTCACCTCTGCGGAGGGGGTGAGGTCTGGCACCGCTGGACACGTGTCGCTCTCGGAGCTCACCTACGTGGAGGGGGTGAGGTCCGGCACCGCCAGACACGTGTCACTCTCGGAGCTCACCTCCGCGGAGGGGGTGAGTTCCAGCACCCGCTGGACACGTGCCGCCCTCGGGGCTCGCCTCTGAGGAGAAGGGAGGCCCGACCCCGCTGGACGCGTGGCATCCTCGGAGCTCGCCCCTGCGGAGGGGGCGAGGCCTGGCTCCGCTGGCCGCGTGGCAGGCCCGGAGCTCACCTCTAAGGAGGAGGGTAGCCCGGCCCCGCTGGGCACGTGGCGCTTTCGGAGCTCACCCCTGCGGAGGGGGTGAGGCCCTTAGGTGGTTTTTCTACTGTGCACGTGGGTACCCGGTACTGAGGGTACCAACAAAATTTCCCCAAAATTTCTCCACATTGCTGCCGCACCAAACTGAAAAGATAAGTTTGTTGAAATCTAAAGTTGAGTTGGACTCTTATTTGAGCTCCAATTGGAGTAGGACTCCTCTTTTTACCCTTATAAATAGAACCCAAAACCTCTTTTTGGCCGTAAACCCCTTTCCCTTTTTCCTTCTCCCAAGTCGGCGACTTGGAGGCCCTAGCCCCAAACTCGCCGAGTTAAACCCCCCCCCCCCCTGCTGGCAAGCCCCCTTCCTCGCTGCCAAGTCGCCAAGTTTCCCCCTTGACGGAGTTCAGTAGCCGGTGAGCCCCCGCTGCTGCCATTGCTAGGAGGAAGACCCTGCCACCAAAGGGAAGTGAGGTAGGTCTTCGTTAACCATCTTATGACGTCGTCGCTGTTTCTACGCATCTGTTTTCTTCGCTCCCTTCGAACCGAAACTTTTTCATGTGGACAGATCACGTTTTGATCGATTTTTGACGGTGGGATTGATCTAGATCTTGAGTCAAGATCATCACCACGTCCACACTTGATCCCTACACTCTTGTTCATCATAAAACCCCATGAAAGCCCATTAAAACATGCAAGAACACGTACAAACTGGTTTAATAAAACAGCACCATAGGATTTGCATTCATCTACACCATTGCATCTTGAGTAAAGTTTGTGCATGATGTTTGATTGCTGTAAATTTTGTATGTGCATGGCCGTGAGTAGAAGGACAAGCTCAGGAAGCCATCTACGAAGAACTACAGCACCAAGACATCGAGACGCTCGGACGACAAGAGCCACGGGAGCAAGGCATGTGCCCCTTGACCATATTAATCCCATGTTTTGAAACTGTTTGTTTGCGAAAACTCGTATGCTTGAGTCAACCTGATGGGACACCCTTTTATAGGAGTTTACTAGCTTTGTTAACCATCCTTGTCGCCGGGAAAGTTGATGAGTCAGGTATGGTCATTTTTCCTTTTTGCTTCGCTTAATCTACGGGATACGGAAAGCTGAATTAAAACATGGTTAGCTACTGCACTCAAATGAATAATGATGATGAGAACTTGATGATGTTATTGAGCATGGAACCGGGGGAGATCTAGGCAAGCTTAGTTCGTGGATGTTGCTGAATGAGATGGTGGTTTATTTGCCGTAGATCTAAGGACCGGTTCATGCCAGCACATGCCAGGAAAACAGTGCCACCACAAAGCCAAATATGGGTGCGGCTTAGCTGACTAATTAGGTGTGTTGCTAGCTTTTTATGGACCGTGGATGGCGCAGGGAATGGGAGTCGAGAGAGGACTGCCCTGGGAACTGCATGGCACAAGAGGGGGCCGTGGGTGGGAGAATGGTGATCGAGCCTGCCGGTGAAACCTTAGTGAGTCCATACATCTAGTAGCCCCTTTTAAAGGCTATTTTGTGATCTCTTGGACATACACCGACGGTTGTGTACTGATATAATGGAGGTTTTGCAGTCGCCGACGAGTGACGAAATCACAAACTTGTGGGTAAAGTGGTGCCACCTCTGCAGAGTGTAAAACTATCATGATAGTTGTGCTTACGGTCACAAGCACCTGGCCAACTCACATGATTAGAAGGGAAAACTTGGGATGGATATTCGGTATGGTTATGGTATGGTCATTGGGATTGGTTTTGGGACTGTTTTGAGTCATGACATTGAGTTTGGTTTTGAATATATGAATTATGAGACGATTATGAATATTTATGAGCATGAGATGAACTTGAGAAAGATTAATGGTTGGTTGAGACTTGATAAATGGTGGATCATGATGGAGAAATTGATATTGAATTACTTGGTCATGTTAGGATAAATATCACTTAGAAATAGTTGTTGTTTTTATCATGTTGTGAAATAAAATTTGCTTGCTGCAATGAGCCCTTTTTATTCCTACCTTATTGTAAGCTACATGTCATACTTTTCCCGCACTTGCTGAGTATGACATGTACTCGCCCTTGCATTATCACATAAACATCAGCAATAGGAGAAGAGTACTTCGAGGACCATGGGGAGTACTAGGCGTGCGAACTACCGTCAACATGCCTGTAGAGTTGAAGATGGAGCCGCTGTTGTTTAGTTATTTTCCGCTGTCGTTTAGAGACTTCCGCTGCAAGAATAAGTTAGAGATTCATGAGTGAGACTTTGAGTCATTATAATAAAGTACTTAGACCCTATTTATTTGTGGTTATATTCTGAATTCAGTTTGTGGATTATATGTGTATGTGCGATGAACACACTGGGCACACATATGCATTAACTTGGTTCTGTTTTCGAAACCGGTGTCACACAGAGAAAGGGTACATCCGTCCTAGTTCCTCACCTTGGGGAGCTCCAGTGATATTTGTGCCCAAGAAGGATGGAACCCAAAGGTTATGTGTAGACTACCGTGCACTGAATGAGGTAACCATCAAGAACACGTATCCGTTGCCTCGCATTGAAGACTTATTCGATTAGTTGAGAGGAGCATGTGTGTTCTCAAAAATTGATCTCAGATCGGGATATCACCAACTGAAGATAAGGCCAGCTGACATTCTCAAGACAGCTTTCGTATCTCGGTACGGACTGTATGAATACACCGTCATGCCGTTTGGGCTAACTAATGCCCCGGCGTACTTCATGTACCTCATGAACAAGGTATTCATGGAATATTTGGACAAGTTTGTGGTGGTTTTTATTGATGACATTCTCATCTTCTCCAAAGATGAAGAAGAACATGAGAAGCATCTAAGGCTGGTATTGCAAAAATTGAGAGAACACCAACTATATGCCAAGCTAAGCAAATGTGAGTTCTGGCTGAAGAGAGTCCCCTTCTTAGGACATATAATCTTGGAAGGAGGAATATCCGTGGATCCCGCTAAGATCGCGGATGTGCAGAAGTGGAAGACCCCTAAAAACATCTGCGAAATCCGGAGCTTCTTAGACTTGGCTGGATACTACCGACGATTTATTGAAGGTTTCTCCAAAATCTCAAGACCCCTCACCAAAATGCTAGAGAAGGGAATCACATTCACATGGACGCCGGAGTGTGAGGCGAGTTTTCAAGAGTTGAAGAAAAGGTTGACAACAACCCCAGTGCTAGTTATGCCAAACATGCAGAGAAATTTTTCGGTATATTGTGATACTTCTGGACACGGATTGGGATGTGTTCTCATGCAAGAGGAGCATGTTGTTGCATATGCTTCCAGACAGCTTTGAAAACACGAGAAGAACTACCCTACACGTGACCTAGAGCTAGCCGCAGTGGTCCACGCATTGAAGCTTTGGAGGCGTTACTTGATGGGAAAGAGGACAGAGATATATACAGACCATAAAAGCTTAAAGTACATTTTCACACAGCCAGATCTTAACCTCAGACAAGGACATGGTTAGAGCTGATTAACGACTTTGATGTGGGTATCAACTATCATCCTGGGAAAGCTAACGTCGTGGCAGATGCTTTAAGCCGAAAGGTGCATGTCAACATGTTGAGCTTAGACGACACGCCTACGGAATTAAGGGAGGAAATTGTAAGGCTCAATCTATGTCTGGTGAATAATGGTGAGGCCATCACCATGGAAGTGGACTCCACATTGGAGCAGGACATACGCAACGGTTAGAAGAATGATGAGAAAATACAAGAAATCAGAAGACTCATCAAAGAAAATAAACCTCCTGAGTTTAGAGAGGATGAACAAGGTATGGTATGGCATGGGAAAAGAATATGTGTGCCTGAGGTAAAGGATATCCGTGAACTAATTCTGAGAGAGGCTCATGATTCCGACTATTCCATTCATCCTTGGAGTACGAAGATGTATGATGACCTCAAAAGCAGATACTGGTGGTATGGCATGAAACGAGATGTCGCGGAACACGTCGCCCTATGTGACACATGTCAGTTGGTGAAAGCAAAACATCAACGACCCGTCTGATTGTTGCAACCACTCAAAGTACCCGAATGGAAATGGGAAGAAATAGGCATGAACTTCATAGTGGGACTGCCTAGGACCCAATTGGGATATGATTCAATATGGGTCATAATCGATAGGCTGACTAAGGTAGCTCATTTCATCCCTCTGAAAGAAAGCTACAGCGGATCCAAATTGGCAAAATTGTACATGTCAAGAATTGTGTGTTTTCATGGGGTGCCGAAGAAGATAGTGTCAGATCGAGGGACACAGTTCACCTCAAGGTTTTGATAGAAGTTACATGAAACCATGGGGACTCATTTGAATTTCAGTTCTGCGTACCATCCACGGACTGACGGGCAGACTGAGCGAACCAATCAAATCCTTGAGGATATGTTGAGATCTTGTGCATTCAAAAACAACAGGAGTTGGGATAAGAATTTACCATATGTTGAGTTCTCCTATAACAACAGCTACCAGGCTAGTATGAAGATGTCACCCTTTGAGACATTGTATGGGAGGAAAGTGCAAAACTCCATTGTTTTGGAATCAAACTGGAGAAAGCAAAGTATTTGGGCCAGAGGTGCTACAAGAAGCTGAGGCAAAAGTGAGGGAAATCCGCAACAACTTGAGAATAGTCCAGACCAGACAGAAGAGCTATGCTGATATACGAAGAAGAGAGCTTACCTTCAATGTAGGGGACTATGTCTATCTCAAGGTGTCTCCTATCAGAGGGTTTCGTCGTTTCAAAGTGAAAGGGAAACTATCACCTCGGTATATTGGACCTTTCCAGATTCTGGAGAGGAAAGGTGAAGTGGCATATCAGTTGGAATTACCGGCACGACTATCAGATGTGCACGACGTGTTCCATGTGCCACAACTCAAGAAATGCTTAAGAACACCCGAAGAGAGGTTACCCATAAATGGGGTAGACGTCCGAGAAGACCTTTCGTATGTCAAACGGCCATTCAGGATTCTGGAGACTACGGAACACATCCCAAGAAACAAAAGAATCCGAATGTGCAAAGTGCAGTGGAAACATCACTCAGAAGAAGAAGCCACATGGGAGCGAGAAGACGAACTCAAGGCGCAGTTTCTGGATCTAGTTCTCTAGGGTCACCAATCTCGAGGATGAGATTTCTTTTAAGGGGGGTAGAGTTGTAACACCCCCAAAATGTAGCAAATGCAAATTCAAATAAAGTGGACGTGATGCATGATGGAGAAGAATTCAAATCCAGACCAGAATTCAAATTTGAAGCAAAAACAGAATAGAAAAGGGAAAAGAAAAAGGGCCATTGGGCCGAAACCCGCCGCAGCAACCCCAGCCGGACCAGCAGCCGTGGCCTTCTCTCCCCCCCCCTCTCACTGTCGCGCGACACCACATGTGACACCCTCATCTCAGGTGTCAGCATATGTTCATGTTTTATGAAGAAGAAAAACATTTTAAGAAAAGAAGGAACAGAGACAAGTATCAAAAAGATAGCCAATAATGCTCTCCGAGAGCACCGAAGGCAACTTCCACGGCCAGCAGACCACGTGGCATGTTCGGAGCTCATCCCCGAGACATTCGGGAGAGGTCCTCCGTTAAACTAGCTACGTGGCAGGCTTGAGGGTCACCTCCGCAATTGAAAAGAGGTCCGACCCTGTGGGACACGTACTGCCCACGGAGATAGCCTCTGCGGAAGAAGCAAAGGCATTTTTCATAGGACACGTGTCATCCACGGAGCTAGTCCTCGCGGAAATAAGAGGACCAGTTGCGGGGGATACGTGTCAATCTCGGAGCTCATCTCAGAGAAGTCCGGATCTATCGAACACGTGTCACCACCGGAGCTTATCACCGGAAGGTCCGTCGCAGCTAAACACGTGTCGACCTCGGGGCATGTCCCAAGGGAAAGGAGAGCGGAAAGACCGGCACCCACACGTGGCGTGCGCGGAGCTCGTCTCCAAAGAAGAGGGAGGTCTTATCGATTGACACGCGGCACAACCGGAGCTCGTCTCCGCGGATGAGGAGATACCAGGCCCGGAGGACACGTGGAGCTTCCGGAGCTCATCATCACAGAGGTAACGAGTTCTGAAGCAGCTGTTACGCGTAAGGACACCGGTACGCAACAGAAACCGATCTAAAATACACAATGGTTACCGAAGATAAGACGTCAGGATCTAACAAAGATCTGAATAAGACTCTTATTCGTGATCCAATCAAATTAGGACTCTTCTCTTCCCGATTATAAATAGAACCCAAAACCTCTGGCCGAAACCACGAACTTCTCTTTCAACTCCTGAGCCGACGACTTAGTGCTCTAGCCCTAACTCGCCGAGCAAAACATCGCCGAAGCGCAACAAGGGAGATCATCGGAGAAGAACCGAGTGGTCTGAGGAGGACCTCAAAGTCAAGAAGAGTGTGAGGTAGGAATTCAATACCACCTTACGACATCATGGTGTTCATCTCTTGCATCTGTTCTTCAATTCCTTTCGAACAGAAGCTTTCTCGTGGGCAGATCACTTGATGATCAGTTTGATCTAAAAACAAGATCATCGCCACGACCACCTTTGAACCAAACACCTCTGTCCATGCAAGCCATGCAAGGGCACACCAATCTAATAAAAATCATAGGATAGCATGCATGAGCATCATCGCATCTAGTTTAGGGTTTGTGCATGATATTGATTGCTGTGAATTTTGTATGCACGCGAATCCTACATAGCAGAACAAGCTCAGGGAGTTGTCTACGACGGGCTGCAGCAACAAGGTTTTGAGAATCAAGAACAACCGGAACCGCAAGTACAAGGCAAGTGCTCCTTGACCATGTTGATCCTATGTTTTGGGTAAAACTATTTTGTTTTGCGAAAAGGTGTGTGTGCTGAGTCAAACATGATGGGAAAACCCTTTTATAGGAGTTTACTAGTTTTGATTAAACCATCCTTATCGCCTGGGAAGTTTATAAGTCGGGTATGGTTTTTGCTTTATGCTTCGCTGAGTCCATGGGATTGGGAAGCGAGATAGATGTGTCTAGCTAACTGCATTCGTACTGATAATAAGTAATTGATGAGGTTAATAAACATGGATCGGAGGGAGATCTAGGCAAGTCTAGGTTTGTGAATGAGGTAGCATGAGAGGGTGGTTTTGCTTGCCGCAGATCTAAGGACCGGTTCATGCATGCACATGCCAGGATAACAGTGCCACCACAAGGCCAAGTATGGGTGCGGCTTAGCTGAGTAATTAGGTAAGTTGCTAGGGTGTTATGGACTGTGGAAGGCGCGGGGAATGGGAGTCGAGTGAGGACTGCCCTGGGAACTGCATGGCACAAGAGGGGGCCCGTGGGTGGGAGAATTGGAGATTCTAGCCTGTCGGTGAAACCTTAGTGAGTCCATACATCTAGTAACCCCTTTGTAAAGGCTATTTTGTGATCTCTTGACCATACACCGACGGTTGTGTACTGGTATAATGGAGGTTCTGCAGTCGCCGACGGGTGACGAAATCACAAACTTGTGGGTAAAGAGGTGCAAACTCTGCAGAGTTATTAAAACTATCATGATAGCCGAGCTTATGGTCACGAGCACCTGGTTAAACTGCCATGATTAGATGGGATGGTTACTGGAATGGTTATTGGGAAGGTTCTTGGTTATGGTTTTTGGTTATGGTTTGGTTTGGAATTGTTAAGTCTGGATGATGAAAGGGTTGCATGATTGGTGGGTCATGATATGAGATTGGTCTCGGTGCGAGACAAGGTTGTTTCATGAGGTGAGATGGTAGCAAATACGAGGAGGTATTCGTGAGTATGGGTAAAGGATTGGTTAATGTTTGGATGGAACACGGGAAGTGATGGAGGTATGTTGGTAATTTCATACATGCTGGGAATACATTCATCTAAAGTTAAGTTGCTGTTTTATCACGGTTTTATAAATCTGCTTTTCTGCAAATAAGCCTTTTATACCTACCTTGTTTATGAGCTGCATGTCATGTGTTATTCCCGCACTTGCTGAGTACATCATTGTACTCAAACTTGCATTATTATTTCTTCATCAACAGCAAGAGAAGACTACTATGAAGACCGAGTAGAGCATTATGGCGTGTGATCTGTTCTCAACCTTGCCTGTGGAGGGAGTAGAGATGGAGCCACTTCTGCTTAGTTTTGCTTCCGCATTAGTTTTTGCTTCCGCATTTAAATAAGATTTCCGCTGCGTAGAAATAAGGACTTCCGCTGTGAGCATGAGTCCAAGACTCATGAGGTGTGGTAATAAACTCTGTTATTCGTGGTAATATATAATTTGAATTCAGTTTGTGGAAAGTATGTGTATGTGTGATGAACATCCTGGGCACACATATGCATTAGTTCTCGGTTCCGTGGCTTTCCACGGAATTGAGGGCGTCATAGATTGGTATCAGAGCCACAGGTTGACAGTAGATTACACGCCTAGATAGAAACCTTAGATTGATATTAGAATCACGGGTTAACAGCATGTTATACCCCTAAATAGAAGCTACGCGGACCAAAGGAAGCATCCTAGGATGAATAGCTTAGATTGGCCTTGAAACCACCTTGATATAGGAAACCATCCTTGAATAGGAGTTGAGTGGGCCCTTGTGATGATTATTTGTGAATATGTGCTTAGTGTGAGTGGTGGGACGTCTCAAAAACGTTGTCCATATCCACACATAAGAAGAAGGAGATGTGAGATGTTTCGGCACTTGCTCACATCCTCATAAAGGGCTAATATATATAGTCCAACTCACCTTGATGCATATAGTTGAAAGGACCTACCTAACCTTCTATCTCACAGATGGTGAGAGGAAACGCCAGCCGAAGGAACATCCAGGAAGATGACCACGAGGAAGTTCCTGCCAACCCCGGAGCTGGCGAAAACAACCTAGAAAGGTTGATGGCCATGCAAAACCAGCTTATGCAAACCATGATCCAAACTTTGGGTCAGTTGCAGGCCAACCAACACCCCGTTCCGGCACCACCGCCACCACCACTGCCAGCTCATAACAGGTTGGGAGAGTTAATGAGGACTCGACCACCCACCTTTGCTCAAGCAAGCGATCCAATGGAGACCGATGATTGGTTGAAATCCATGGAGAAGAAGCTTGCCATTGTCCAGTGCAACGACCGAGAGAAGGTTCTCTTTGCGTCACACCAACTGATGGGAGCAGCTGCTGACTGGTGGGATGCCTTGAGCAACGCCCATGCCAACCCGGAGACAATCACTTGGACTGAGTTCAAGGAAAGTTTCCGCTCCCACTACATCCCTGTTGGCGTAATGATGCTCAAGAGGCAGGAGTTTGAAGGTCTCCGCCAAGGGCAGAAAAGTGTGAACGAATACCTCAACAAGTTCATACAACTGTCCCGGTATGCCCCCGAAGATGTCAACTCAGATCAGAGGAAGCAGTACCTGTTCATGAGAGGGTTGAACAATGAGATCCAAGTTCAGCTCCTCAACAATGACTACGTAAGCTTCCAGAAGCTGGTTGATAAGGCTATTGTGGTGGAAAACAAGATCCGAGAGATCGAGCACGAGTGCAAAAGGAAGATCCCATACCAGCCCCAAGGGAGCAACGTACGACCTAGATACATGCCCCCTGCACCGCAGTATGGATCGACCACTCCTACGTACCGCCCTGGTCAGCCACCACAGCAAAGGCTCGTTGCATCGGCACCTCGTGTGCCCATGCCTCCTGCGCCCCGGCCTAACAATGGCGCTCCTGTTCAAAACCCCCGCCCCAACGTACCTGCTGCCGTAGGCAACAGGGCATGCTTTGCATGCGGGGAAGTAGGCCACTTCGCTAACCAGTGCCCGAAGAGAGGCCCTGGACAGCAAGGTAACGTGCCCAAGCAGAATCAGCGACCAAACGGAGGGGACAACCAAGGGAACCGAGGACCGCAGAACTATGCTCGTGGCCACGTTAACCATGTCACTGCTGAGGAAGCACAACAGGCTGAGGACGTCGCAATTGGTATGTTCCTTGCCAACTCCAACCCAGCCACCATTTTATTTGATTCCGGAGCATCGCATTCCTTCATATCATCCAAATATGTTGCCAAACATCATCTACCCGTATCCCACCTAGAATGTGCTATGTTAGTTAATTCTCCCGGAGGAGAAATGAGGACTAGTATAGTATGTCCTAAGGTAAGCCTTAAAATAAGGGGGGTAGACTTCCTTGCCAACCTTATTGTCTTGGACTCCCACGGAATTGACATCATACTCGGAATGGACTGGTTAAGCAAGCACAATGGTGTAATCCAATGCGCTGAGAGAAGCGTGCAATTGACAAACGAACACGGTATCCGTGTCGAGTTTGAGTCAGCCCCGCAAGCGACCGAACGGGCGGATCTGAACCATGTTGAAGGAGTAGCATTGGACAACATTCCAGTGGTTCAGGAATTTTCGGATGTGTTCCCGGAAGAACTTCCAGGTATGCCACCTGACCGGGATATTGAGTTTGCCATAGATTTGGTACGTGGAACTGCACCCATAGCTAAGAGACCATATAGGATGCCCGTCAACGAGTTAGTTGAACTAAAGAAGCAAATTCAAGAACAGTTGGAGAAGGGTTTTATCCGTCCAAGTTCGTCACCATGGGGAGCCCCGGTACTCTTTGTGGACAAGAAGGACGGAACCCAAAGAATGCGCGTGGACTACAGGTCTCTCAACGAGGTAACAATCAAGAATAAATACCCTCTGCCCCGTATAGAGGACCTGTTCGATCAAATGAAAGGAGCCCAAGTGTTCTCCAGGGTCGATCTTCGGTCGGGATATTTCCAGCTGAAGATTAAGCCCTCCGATATACCTAAGACAGCCTTTCGGACGCGGTATGGTTCATATGAATATACCGTTATGTCTTTTGGATTGACAAATGCACCCGCATACTTCATGTACCTTATGAATAAGGTTTTCATGGAGTACTTGGACAAGTTCGTCATGGTTTTCATCGACGACATTATGGTGTATTCAAAAAGTGAGGAGGAGCATGAAGAACATCTGAGATTGACCATGCAGAAGTTGCGAGAGCATCAGTTGTATGCCAAGCTCAACAAATGTCAATTTTGGCTAAAAGAAATATCCTTCCTAGGCCACATCATCTCCAAGGAAGGGGTATCGGTTGATCCTGGAAAGGTGAGAGATGTTCTGAAGTGGGACCAACCGAAGAGCGTGAGGGATATTCGGAGTTTCCTTGGGATGGCAGGATACTATCGGCGCTTCATTAAAGACTTCTCTAAAATAGCAAAACCTATGACGGAGTTGCTAACGAAGGGGAAGATCTTTCAATGGACACAAGCCTGCCAAGAAAGTTTTGAGGAACTCAAGAAAAGGCTAACCACAGCACCAGTTCTGGTATTGCCAGACGTAAGCAAGAGCTTTGACATATATTGTGACGCATCCAGACAAGGGCTCGGGTGTGTACTCATGCAGGAAGGACAAGTGGTAGCCTATGCCTCACGACAATTAAAGAAGCACGAGCTTAACTATCCTACACATGATTTGGAGTTAGCAGCAGTGGTGCATGCATTGAAGATTTGGAGACATTATATCCTTGGTCATCGATGTGAGATCTATACAGATCATAAAAGCCTCAAGTACATATTTACACAAACGGACTTGAATTTGAGGCAACGTCGATGGTTAGAACTCATCAAGGATTATGATGTGGGAATCAACTACCACCCCGGGAAGGCCAATGTGGTCGCTGACGCATTGAGCAGAAAGGGAGCATGCCACCAACTCACGGTTCGGGAGCTACCACCCGAACTACGTAAGGAGTTCGAACGGTTACACCTCGGATTCTTGAATAACATGGAAATGATGGAGATCCACTCCTCATTGGAGCAAGAAATAAGAAAGGGACAAGCAACGGACGAGGGGATCAAGGAAATCAAGGAAAGAATCCGACAAGGGATAGAGAAGGATTTCAAAGAGGATGAAAAGGGTACGCTTTGGCTAGGAAAAAGGATTTGTGTGCCAAACCTAAGACACCTTCGCGACATGATATTGAAGGAGGCACATGATTCACCCTATTCCATACATCCAGGAAGCACCAAAATGTACAAGGACTTGAAAACTTGTTATTGGTTGGATGGTATGAATAGGGATATAGCCGAATACGTTGCCCTATGCAACACATGCCAACGGGTGAAGGCCGAACATCAAAGACCCGCTGGGTTGTTGCAACCTTTAAAAATACCTGAATGGAAATGGGAGGACATCAGTATGGACTTTATTGTCGGATTGCCAAGAACTCGGTCAGGATACGACTCCATCTGGGTCATTGTGGACCGGTTGACGAAAACCGCCCATTTTCTTCCGGTAAAGGCCAGTTACAACGTTACACAGTTGGCAGAGTTGTACATGGAGCAAATCGTGTGCCGTCATGGAGTTCCGAAGAGGATAGTCTCAGATCGAGGTTCTCAGTTTACCTCTAGATTCTGGAAGAAGCTGCAGAAAGCCATGGGTACACGACTGGATTTTAGCTCTGCCTACCACCCACAAACAGATGGACAAACCGAAAGGACGAACCAAATTTTGGAAGACATGTTGAGAGCTTGCGCCTTAAAACGTGGGCGTAGTTGGGACAGGAGTTTACCGTATGCCGAGTTCTCCTATAACAACAGCTATCAAGCTAGCTTGAAGATGTCGCCTTTCGAAGCCTTATATGGTAGACGGTGTAGAACGCCACTGTTCTGGAACGAGGCTGGAGAGAACCAGGTGTTTGGACCCGAAGTACTACAAGAGGCTGAAAAGCAAGTCCAAACGATACGGGAGAACATAAAGGCTGCTCAGTCACGACAGAAAGGCTATGCGGACAATAGGCGTAGGAAGTTGACCTTTGAAGTTGGAGACTTCGTATACCTTAAGGTATCGCCTATCCGAGGCCAACGACGTTTTAACGTCAAAGGCAAACTAGCGCCTCGCTACATCGGACCATTTAAGATTTTGGATAAGCGAGGAGAAGTAGCCTATCAACTAGAGCACCCAAACCACCTCTCCGACGTACATGACGTGTTTCATGTATCTCAGCTCAAGAAGTGCTTGAGAATACCAGAGGAACAAGTGTCAATGGGAGAACTTAAACTTCAAGAGGACCTGACTTACGCAGAACACCCTATCCGAATCTTGGACGTAAAGGAAAGGGTCACCCGAAACAAGGTTATTCGATGGTGCAAAGTACAATGGGGCCATCACACTGAAGCTGAAGCCACATGGGAGCGTGAAGTGGACGTGATGCATATTGGAGAAGAATTCAAATCCAGACCAGAATTCAAATTTGAAGCAAAAACAGAATAGAAAAGGGAAAAGAAAAAGAAAAAGGGCCACTAGGCCGAAACCCGCCGCAGCAACCCCAGCCGGACCAGCAGCCGTGGCCTTCTCCCCCCCCCCCCCCTCTCACTGTCGCGTGACACCACATGTGACACCCTCATCTTGGGTGTCAGCATATGTTCATGTTTTATGAAGAAGAAAAACATTTTAAGAAAAGAAGGAACAGAGACAAGTATCAAAAAGATAGCCAATAATGCTCTCCGAAAGCACCGAAGGCAACTTCCACGGCCAGCAGACCACGTGGCGTGTTCGGAGCTCATCCCCGAGACATTTGGGAGAGGTCCTCCGTTAAACTAGCTACGTGGCAGGCTTGAGGGTCACCTCCGCAATTGAAAAGAGGTCCGACCCTGTGGGACATGTACTGCCCACGGAGATAGCCTCTGCGGAAGAAGCAAAGGCATTTTTCATAGGACACATGTCATCCACAGAGCTAGTCCTTGCGGAAATAAGAGGACCAGTTGCGGGGGATACGTGTCAATCTCGGAGCTCATCTCAGAGAAGTCTGGATCTATCGAACACGTGTCGCCACCGGAGCTTATCACCGGAAGGTCCGTCACAGCTAAACACATGTCGACCTCGGGGCATGTCCCTAAGGAAAGGAGAGCGGAAAGACCAGCACTCACACGTGGCGTGCGCGGAGCTCGTCTCCGAAGAAGAGGGAGGTCTTGATCGATTGACACGCGGCACAACCCGAGCTCGTCTCCGCGGATGAGGAGATACCAGGCCCGGAGGACACGTGGAGCTTCCGGAGCTCATCATCACGGAGGTAACGAGTTCTGAAGCAGCTGGTACGCGTAAGGACACCGGTACGCAATAGAAACCGATCTAAAATACACAATGGTTACCGAAGATAAGACGTCAGGATCTAACAAAGATCTGAATAAGACTCTTATTCGGGATCCAATCAGATTAGGACTCTTTATTCCCGATTATAAATAGAACCCAAAACCTCTAGCCGAAACCACGAACTTCTCTTTCAACTCCTGAGCCGACGACTTAGCGCTCTAGCCCTAACTCGCCGAGCAAAACATCGCCGAAGCGCAACAAGGGAGATCATCGGAGAAGAACCGAGTGGTCTGAGGAGGACCTCAAAGTCAAGAAGAGCGTGAGGTAGGAATTCAATACCACCTTACGACATCATGGTGTTCATCTCTTGCATCTGTTTGTAACACCCCAAATTTTTAGTCAAAACCCAAATTTGGATTCAAAACCCTAAACCATGTTCAGAGGGGAATTTAGAAATTTTTGGACGTGTTGCATGTTTTGCAAAAATTCAAATTCAAACTGGAATTCAAATTATACCCAAAACAGAAAAGAAATGGAAAAAGAAAAATGAAATCGGGAAAAAAACTGGCCAGTGGGCCGAAACCTTCAGCCGGCCCAGCAAACCCCCGCGCCAGCCAGCCCCGCGCGCGCCGCGCTGCCCCTCGCTGACGGGTGGGACCCACATGTCATCCCTAACCCCGCGACCCCGGACTCTCTCCCGCGCGCGCGATCGCAACCGATCGGGAAATCGTGTTCCGCAGCCGAATTCCGGTCCCAGCGGACTCCAACTCGATCACAACAGACCCACCGCCCTCCCCCGGCTATAAAAACCACCGATCCGATCAGTTTTCCTCACGCGATCACCGATTTTCACTCCGGTGAGCACCGAGACTTCGCCGGTGAATTCTGGCCGATCTAAGCTCGGAAACTCTGATCTAACTCGCTGGTTTTGATCCACCGCCTCCGGGGAACTTTGCAGGTGCAGAAAACCCGAAGACTTACGGTGTAAACTCAGCGCCGACGAGCTTCGCCGTGGTTTTGCCTCGGACCTCGCCGCCGAGCACTTTCCAGGACCCCCGAGCTCGAGAAAACCCCCGAGGTGAGATCCCTGACCTCCCCTCTACCGATCTAGGCCATAATATCACAGTTCTAGGCAGAATTCTCGAGGATCCGAAAGTTTCCGGCGAGATCGCCGCTTTCCGCCGCCGTGCGCCGCCGGCAGCGCCGCCCGCTCTCGATCAGAGCGACGTGGCCGCTTGTGCGCCGTTTATTTTAAATCGCACGGTAGACTTTAAATCCCCGCGTACCGGTTCGATGTTATAATCTCAGCCGTCGGTTTAGAATCGGACGGTCCACGTCGACCCCGCGTTATAAAGGCTGGAATTCTTACGTGCTACCCCCTGGGGTTCTCTGGAATTGAGAGCTAGCCCCGGAAACTTCAGATCTAGCCCCTGGAACTTCAGAAAATCATGTAAATTCATTTAAAAATCAGTTTTAGCCCCTGGACTTAATAGAAATTAAGAAAAACACCTCTGTTAAGTGTAGCTAGACCCCTGGAAATTATGAAAATAATATTATAGACCCTGTGATGGGTGAGTTTACTTTTTAACCCTGTTTAGTATTTAAATTAGGAAATTTAATAAGTAACTAGTGATTAAAAATTAAAAAGTGGGACAAACATAGTTGTCAAAATTAATTAAAAACTTTCTCAGTACTTAGAAAACTTTGGAGTGAGATAAAAATATATTTTTGGGCTGATATGAATCTGTTTCATTTATTAATCACATTATTTAGATTAGGGACACATTTTTAAAGTAAAGAATAGTTATAGAAAAGTAGGGAAAAATAATTATGAAATAGTATACATCATAAGCCATGGTCAAAATATGATTTTAAATTATTTAGGACCAGAACCTAATCTGTTTAGGTGATGTGTATTACTAATTTAATAATAAAATACACAATTATGCATAGGAATATAAATCTGAAAATATAGCAACTAGTAAATGATAAATGGAGTTTCTAAAATCCAAAGAGTTCAGTTTAGGGTTGATAGAAGTTGTGAAGGCACATATGGAGAAGAAAAATACTTTCCATACATACTTGGTAGTTAAATGTAAGGAATTTATATAAAACTGAAACACAACACATATAATGGTGAGTGAAGTTCATAAATATGAATGTGTGGTTTGTATGAAGTAGAGGTGTGAACTATGTCTTATGATTGTTGTTTTTCTTTTGCTATGTGTGATGGTATGAAGTAGAACCTGTTCAAGAGCAAGTTATTTCTTTTCAAGATCAGGACTACCAATTTCAAGAGCAGCAAGAAGGAGGCAAGTGTCCTTGACCACTTTGATCCTATGCTAGGATGTGTAGATAGAATTATTTGCATTGTCAAATGAAATATGAAACCCATGCTAGGAAAGTTTCCCTAGAATTGCATTACCTTGTTTCCTTGTAGCTTGGGTTGGGATTTATTTTGTCATGTCATTTATTTACATGCATACGCTTAGCCATGCTTAGAATGGGATATTTGGGATATGAGATCATCAGTTTATTATACCATACTCTTGAATGAGTTATTGTGAGTTATGTAGAGGTAGGGATCAAGGCAAGTTGGATGTTTTGGTTGTGTGCTGGGTGCACGAGACTTGGGTTTGTGTTTAGTACTTGCCTGGATCCTAAGGACCGGTTCATGGAGCATGTAACCCGGTACAGTGCCAACCACATGCTGAGATGGGGCAGCTTAGCCAATTAATTAGGTGTATCCCCGGCGTAGTATGGGTGTGTTGGATGGTGCGGGGAGTAGGTGTCAGCTGGACTACCATATGAACCGCAAGGCTCAAGAGGGGGCCACTGCAGCGGGGTTGGAGCCTCTTGTATGCTGTTAGGGGTGAAACCTCAGTGGGCCCACGCTCGTCGGGAATCCCTTTGTAAAGGCTTTGTAGTGATCTCTTGGCCACACACCTGGGAAGTGTGAATGTGGAACGTAGCCACTGGCATAATGGAGGTTCTTTTAGTCCACCCGGCGACGGGGGATGAAATCACTACTTGTGGGTACAGTGGTACAAACTCTGCAGAGTCAAAACTGTCTTGACAGCCGTGCTCACGGTTAAGAGCGGCCTGGACTTATTCATGATTAGAGGAGTGAAGGTTTTTGGGAGTTGTGGATGTTAAGCGGGGAGCTTAACATTGGAAATGATGTTATGGTTATTTGGTTATGATGATGGGATGAGAGATTGGGACCATTTCACCTGTGTAGTAATGTAGGTGCTTAATAAGCTAAGGTGATAGGTATTAATTGCGTAGTGCTTTAACCATGAGTTCAACCTCTCCTTGTTCTAGCCATGCATGATAAAATTTTCCCACACTTGCTGAGTACCATTGGTACTCAACCTTGCATATTTGTTGGTTTATATTACTGCTCAGGTCAAGATAATGAGGTGGTGTATAATGACCAAGACTTTGGACCCGAGGAAGGATTCTAGGTTCATGAAGACCCCCCCGGGCAACGCCTGTGATGGAGCCCCAAAGAATAATATTCCGCTGCTAGTTTATTTCCTTGTGATGAACTTATTATTGTCCATCGAGACATTTACTATGTAAGACTTACTTATATTCGACACCTGGCTTGTAATAAATGATGCTTCACTGTTTGTCATCACATGTATGAGCAAATGATCCTGGCATACATGTGATATTCACTTGGTTGTTTCTTCGGAAAAACCGGGTGTGACAGAGGTGGTATCAGAGCCAAGGTTGCCCGTAGGAACGTGGACCTAGGTAGAAATGGACATATTTAAGGGCCCTATTTTCTTAAAAACTATTTTCCAAGGTGTGGGTGGAAAAAGTGTTATTAAAGGAGTCATTTTCTTCATCTTACCCCAACTTTCATTCAAAATAGGATTTTTATTTGAGAATTTATCTAACCTAATTTTAAATTCTTTTGTTTTTAGATGGTTCGCATGATTCACACCACTCGTAAGTCCACAGGAGGGAGAGTTCCCATAGTAGCCCTTGCCGAAAGAGAGGAGAGTCGTCCAGTGACGTACCTTTCCTATGGATTGGCAGTAGGAGATTTGTTGCGCCGTCTTCGACGTATGCCTGAGGCCGCCGGCAATACGGGCAAGCTAATCATCCACTATAACTCCACCAGGACCATCCGTGAGAAGAGGGAAGAATGGAGTTCGGAGATGAGGATTATACACGAGAATCAGCTGCTTAAGATTCACCACTCTCCAGCTTGTCGAGCAACACAAGTTGACGCGGAGAAAGATGTCACCTGGGAGGCCATCACCTGCCAGAGTCACATCTATCGTCGCCACTTGGACAAAACTGAGTACATGTATGTCCTCCAACGTGAGAGTGGCACCACGGAGTACAAGTACCCACCGGTGCAGCAAGGGACTTCCCATGAGCACATGGACTTGTGCTTGGAGGATGCTGCTATGCTCAGCACTCGACTGCAGGAGTGTCAACAAGAGCTTCAGGATGTCCGAGACACCCTGAAGGAAACGGAGGCGTTGCTGCGAGCTTGCTTAAAGGCGAGAGAAAGAGGAGATGGGAATGAATTGTGTGTCACCGTGAGTGATCCATGGACTCCTGACTCCCCGGATCGCCGAGCGATCAGGCGTCGTCGCACTTCTCCACCAGCAGCCTCCCCACCCAAAGAAGAGTCAGAAGGTAGCCGAAATGAGGAGGAAGATCCCGAGGAGCCAGCTCAAGAGGACGAGTAGTGTAGAGTCTTTCCCCTAGTTAGCTAGAGGTCGAGTAGTCGAGTCGTGACGTAGTTAATGGTGTGATAATGCTTGGTGTGTGACGTGAGTTGTGGAAGCCATGAGCAATTGTCCACAGCCTCGTCTTCAGATTGTTTTGCTTTGGTGTGTGAACCCATAGGAAATAATAGTGCATTTATTTGATGTGAGATATAAACCCTCGTAAAATTTTAACAAAGCCTCAACACCTCAAAGTACCAACAAATGAAGGTAGTAAGATGATACTAAATGGTATCAAATTAACATTTGTTGATTCTGCCAGATGGCCGGAAGAGGGAAAGGACGTGCTGCCAACCCCGCCAACAACAACGATGAGGCATGCAACCCTCATCTTTCTGAAGGCCAGGACAGGGGTGGTCGCCGTGAAGAAGTTGATCCTCTCCACCAAATGCTGGAGAATCAAAATCAGCTTATCCAGAACTTGACTCAAGTGGTGGCCAACTTGCATCAAGTTCCACCTCCACAAGCTGCACCACGCCAACCAAGGTTGAGTGAGTTTCTAGGAACTCAACCTCCAAAGTTTGCAAGTGCTGCTGAACCTCTGGAGGCCGATGATTGGCTGAAGACCATTGAAAGTAAGATGAGGATAATCCAATGCCAAGGGTATGAGAGGGTGCTGTTTGCCTCTCATCAGTTGCAGGGACCTGCTGCTGATTGGTGGACCGCCTATGTGGCCGCCCATCATGACCCTGAGAACATCACTTGGGAAGAGTTCAAGCGTAGCTTCCGCAACCACTACATCCCAAGAGGTGAACTCAAAAACAAGAGGAAAGAGTTTCTGGGACTGCAGCAAGGAAGCATGACGGTGAGGGAATACCTCACTAAATTTACTCAACTATCCCGTTATGCTCCACGAGACATAGAGACTGATGAGCAGAAACAAGATTGTTTCGTGGAAGGGCTTACCGCAGAGATGCAGTGTGCCATGTCCTCCAATGAGTATGAAAGTTTTCAAAAGATGGTGGACAGAGCATTTGTGGTAGAAAGGAAGCTAAAGGCCCTAGAAAATGAGAATAAGAGGAAGGCCGGGTGGTCACATCAAGCCTCAGGGAGCAACACTCGCCCACGTATGATGCAGCAACCTACGGGGCAGATGAGCCGTGCTGCGGTACCCTATTCAGCACCAAGAGGGTACAACCCAAACTACAGGCCTCCCGCAGCATCTGCACAGCCGCCACGTCAGTTTGTGCAGCAGCCTCGCCCTGCATATCCACCTCGACCAGCAGTGCAAGGACCCCAAAACCCACCCCAAGACAACAAGGGTCAAGCATCTAAGGTTGGGGTGCAATGTTTCAACTGTGGTGAAGTGGGGCACTACTCCCATAAATGCCCGAAGAAGAAGCCTGCGCCGCCACAACAGCAGAATGTAGTGAGAGGACGGGTGAACCACGTCACCATGGAGGAAGCACAAGAGGCACCCGACGTGGTAGTTGGTAAGTTTCCTGCCAATTTACACCTTGCAACTCTGCTGTTTGATTCTGGTGCTACCCACTCGTTCATTGCTCAAGGCTTTGTTAAGAAGCATGACCTAGCAACCACACAAATGAACCATATGTTAGCCGTAAACTCTCCAGGTGGAGAAATAAGGACAAGACAAGTGTGTCCCAAAGTGAGCCTAGATATTAATGGGGTAGTATTTACTGCTAACCTCATAGTGATAGATTCACAAGGGATAGATATTATTTTGGGTATGGATTGGTTGACCAAACATAAAGGAATCATCCATTGTTCGAACAGAACGGTGGAACTAACTCACCCCAGTGGTACCAAGGTAAAGTTCATAACGATACACGAGCCTAGGAGGGACACTAAATTAAATCAAGTGGAGGTGAAAGTTGAGGAAATCAGGACTATCAGGGAATATCCGGATGTTTTTCCGGAGGAATTGCCAGGTATGCCTCCCGACTGTGACGTAGAATTCGCAATTGAGCTAGTACCGGGAACAGCCCCGATATACAAGAGACCTTATCAAATGGACTCCAAGCAGCTAGAAGAGCTCAAGGATCATTTGAGAGAATTGACGGAGAAGGGGTATATTCGCCCTAGTTCCTCACCATGGGGAGCTCCGGTGATATTTGTGCCCAAGAAAGACGGAACCCAAAGGTTATGCGTGGACTACCGTGCCTTGAATGAGGTAACCATCAAGAACAAGTACCCATTACCCCGCATTGAAGACTTGTTTGATCAGTTGAGGGGAGCTTGTGTGTTCTCGAAAATTGATCTCAGGTCGGGGTACCACCAACTCAAGATAAGGCAATCTGATATTCCCAAGACAGCTTTCGTATCTCGGTACGGACTGTATGAATACACTGTCATGCCTTTCGGGCTAACCAATGCCCCGGCATATTTCATGTACCTCATGAACAAGGTATTCATGGAATATCTGGACAAATTTGTGGTGGTTTTCATAGATGATATTCTCGTCTTCTCCAAAGATGAAGAAGAACATGAGAAACATCTAAGGTTGGTGTTACAAAGGCTGAGAGAACACCAACTATATGCCAATTTGAGCAAGTGTGAGTTTTGGCTGAAGAGAGTTCCCTTTTTAGGACATATCATCTCGGAGGGAGGAATCTCCGTAGATCCCGCCAAAATTGAAGATATCCAGAAGTGGAAAACCCCTGAAAATGTCGGGGAAGTTAGAAGCTTTTTGGGATTGGCTAGATACTATCGACGGTTTATTGAGGGATTCTCCAAGATCTCGAGACCTCTCACCAAACTGTTGGAAAAGGGAATCACATTCACCTGGACGCCACAGTGCGATACGAGCTTTCAGGAGCTAAAGAAGAGATTGACAACAGCCCCAGTGTTGGTTATGCCAGATATGCAGAAGAATTTCACAGTGTACTGCGATGCCTCTGGAAATGGGTTGGGATGTGTTCTCATGCAAGAAGGACATGTCGTGGCATATGCATCCCGACAGCTTCGGAAGCACGAGAAGAACTATCCTACACATGACCTAGAACTAGCCGCAGTGGTACACGCGTTGAAAATTTGGCGGCACTATTTGATGGGGAAGAGGAAAGAAATATATACGGATCATAAGAGTTTGAAGTACATATTCACACAGCCAGATCTCAACCTCAGACAAAGGAGATGGTTAGAGCTAATTAATGACTTTGATGTGGGCATCAACTATCATCCTGGGAAAGCAAACGTCGTGGCCGATGCTTTGAGTCGGAAAGTGCAGGTCAATAAGTTGAGTTTGAAGGACATGCCTGCAGAATTGAAGGACGAGGTTATAAGACTCAATCTATGTCTAGTAAATAGTGGTGAAGCCATCGCCATGGAAGTGGACTCCACACTCGAGCGAGACATACGCGAGGGCCAAAAGAATGACGAGAAGATACAAGAGATCCGACAGCTCATCAAGGAAAATAAAGCTCCTGGTTTTAGAGAGGATGAACAAGGAACGGTGTGGCACGGGAAAAGGATCTGTGTGCCAGAAGTAAAGGAGATCCGTGAATTGATTTTAAAGGAGGCTCATGATTCCGACTATTCCATTCATCCTGGGAGTACGAAGATGTACCAGGACCTCAAAAGCAGGTATTGGTGGTATGGCATGAAGCGAGATGTCGCGGAACATGTTGCCCTATGTGACACATGTCAGTTGGTGAAAGTTGAACATCAACGACCCGCGGGATTATTGCAACCACTCAAAGTACCTGAATGGAAGTGGGAAGAAATCAGCATGGATTTTGTCGTGGGATTGCCTAGAACCCAATCTGGGTATGATTCAATATGGGTCATTATTGATAGGCTAACCAAGGTAGCTCATTTCATCCCTGTGAAAGAAAGCTACAGCGGATCCAAATTGGCAGAATTGTACATGTCAAGGATTGTGTGTTACCATGGAGTGCCAAAGAAGATAGTGTCGGACCGAGGGACACAGTTCACCTCGAGGTTTTGGCAAAAGTTGCATGAAACCATGGGAACCCATCTGAACTTTAGTTCTGCCTATCATCCCCAAACTGACGGGCAGACGGAGAGAACCAATCAGATCCTTGAAGATATGTTAAGGGCATGTGCACTCAAAAACAATAGGAGCTGGGACAAGAACTTACCGTATGCGGAGTTTTCTTATAACAACAGCTATCAAGCTAGTATGAAAATGTCACCGTTTGAAGCTTTGTATGGAAGGAAGTGTAGAACTCCTCTATTTTGGAACCAAACAGGAGAAAGTAAAGTGTTTGGTCCAGAAGTGCTACAAGAAGCCGAGGCGAAGGTGAGGGAGATTCGCAACAATTTGAGGATAGCACAAACACGCCAGAAGAGTTATGCTGATGTACGAAGAAGAGAACTCGTTTTCAACGTGGGAGACTATGTTTATCTCAAGGTGTCCCCTATCAGAGGACTTCGTCGGTTCAAGGTGAAAGGGAAGTTGTCACCTCGATACATCGGACCCTTTCAGGTTTTGGAAAGGAAAGGCGAAGTGGCGTACCAACTAGAGTTACCGGCTCATCTATCGGACGTGCATGATGTATTCCATGTGTCACAACTCAAGAAAAGCCTGAGGACGCCTGAAGAGGTGTTACCCATGAATGAAGTGGATGTAGCTGAAGATTTGTCTTATGCCGAGCAACCATACAAGATTTTGGAGACAATGGAACGCCTCACCAGAAACAAGAGAATCCGGATGTGCAAGGTGCAGTGGAAGCATCACTCAGAAGAGGAAGCTACCTGGGAACGGGAAGATGAGCTCAAGGCACAATTTCCGGAATTGTTTTCTTAGAAACACCAATCTCGAGGACGAGATTTCTTTTAAGGGGGGTAGAGCTGTAACACCCCAAATTTTTAGTCAAAACCCAAATTTGGATTCAAAACCCTAAACCATGTTCAGAGGGGAATTTAGAAATTTTTGGACGTGTTGCATGTTTTGCAAAAATTCAAATTCAAACTGGAATTCAAATTATACCCAAAACAGAAAAGAAATGGAAAAAGAAAAAGGAAATCGGGAAAAAAACTGGCCAGTGGGCCGAAACCTTCAGCCGGCCCAGCAAACCCCCGCGCCAGCCAGCCCCGCGCGCGCCGCGCTGCCCCTCGCTGACGGGTGGGACCCACATGTCATCCCTAACCCCGCGACCCCGGACTCTCTCCCGCGCGCGCGATCGCAACCGATCGGGAAATCGCGTTCCGCAGCCGAATTCCGGTCCCAGCGGACTCCAACTCGATCACAACAGACCCACCGCCCTCCCCCGGCTATAAAAACCACCGATCCGATCAGTTTTCCTCACGCGATCGCCGATTTTCACTCCGGTGAGCACCGAGACTTCGCCGGTGAATTCTGGCCGATCTAAGCCCGGAAACTCTGATCTAACTCGCTGGTTTTGATCCACCGCCTCCGGGGAACTTTGCAGGTGCAGAAAACCCGAAGACTTATGGTGTAAACTCAGCGCCGACGAGCTTCGCCGTGGTTTTGCCTCGGACCTCGCCGCCGAGCACTTTTCAGGACCCCCGAGCTCGAGAAAACCCCCAAGGTGAGATCCCTGACCTCCCCTCTACCGATCTAGGCCATAAGATCACAGTTCTAGGCAGAATTCTCGAGGATCCGAAAGTTTCCGGCGAGATCGCCGCTTTCCGCCGTCGTGCGCCGCCGGCAGCGCCGCCCGCTCTCGATCAGAGCGACGTGGCCGCTTGTGCGCCGTTTATTTTAAATCGCACGGTAGACTTTAAATCCCCGCGTACCGGTTCGATGTTATAATCTCAGCCGTCGGTTTAGAATCGGACGGTCCACGTCGACCCCGCGTTATAAAGGCTGGAATTCTTACGTGCTACCCCCTGGGGTTCTCTGGAATTGAGAGCTAGCCCCGGAAATTTCAGATCTAGCCCCTGGAACTTCAGAAAATCATGTAAATTCATTTAAAAATCAGTTTTAGCCCCTGGACTTAATAGAAATTAAGAAAAACACCTCTGTTAAGTGTAGCTAGACCCCTGGAAATTATGAAAATAATATTATAGACCCTGTGATGGGTGAGTTTACTTTTTAACCCTGTTTAGTATTTAAATTAGGAAATTTAATATGTAACTAGTGATTAAAAATTAAAAAGTGGGACAAACATAGTTGTCAAAATTAATTAAAAACTTTCTCAGTACTTAGAAAACTTTGGAGTGAGATAAAAATATATTTTTGGGCTGATATGAATCTGTTTCATTTATTAATCACATTATTTAGATTAGGGACACATTTTTAAAGTAAAGAATAGTTATAGAAAAGTAGGGAAAAATAATTATGAAATAGTATACATCATAAGCCATGGTCAAAATATGATTTTAAATTATTTAGGACCAGAACCTAATCTGTTTAGGTGATGTGTATTACTAATTTAATAATAAAATACACAATTATGCATAGGAATATAAATCTGAAAATATAGCAACTAGTAAATGATAAATGGAGTTTCTAAAATCCAAAGAGTTCAGTTTAGGGTTGATAGAAGTTGTGAAGGCACATATGGAGAAGAAAAATACTTTCCATACATACTTGGTAGTTAAATGTAAGGAATTTATATAAAACTGAAACACAGCACATATAATGGTGAGTGAAGTTCATAAATATGAATGTGTGGTTTGTATGAAGTAGAGGTGTGAACTATGTCTTATGATTTTTGTTTTTCTTTTGCTACGTGTGATGGTATGAAGTAGAACCTGTTCAAGAGCAAGTTATTTCTTTTCAAGATCAGGACTACCAATTTCAAGAGCAGCAAGAAGGAGGCAAGTGTCCTTGACCACTTTGATCCTATGCTAGGATGTGTAGATAGAATTATTTGCATTGTCAAATGAAATATGAAACCCATGCTAGGAAAGTTTCCCTAGAATTGCATTACCTTGTTTCCTTGTAGCTTGGGTTGGGATTTATTTTGTCATGTCATTTATTTACATGCATACGCTTAGCCATGCTTAGAATGGGATATTTGGGATATGAGATCATCAGTTTATTATACCATACTCTTGAATGAGTTATTGTGAGTTATGTAGAGGTAGGGATCAAGGCAAGTTGGATGTTTTGGTTGTGTGCTGGGTGCACGAGACTTGGGTTTGTGTTTAGTACTTGCCTGGATCCTAAGGACCGGTTCATGGAGCATGTAACCCGGCTTTACAGTGCCAACCACATGCTGAGATGGGGCAGCTTAGCCAATTAATTAGGTGTATCCCCGGCGTAGTATGGGTGTGTTGGATGGTGCGGGGAGTAGGTGTCAGCTGGACTACCATATGAACCGCAAGGCTCAAGAGGGGGCCACTGCAGCGGGGTTGGAGCCTCTTGTATGCTGTTAGGGGTGAAACCTCAGTGGGCCCACGCTCGTCGGGAATCCCTTTGTAAAGGCTTTGTAGTGATCTCTTGGCCACACACCTGGGAAGTGTGAATGTGGAACGTAGCCACTGGCATAATGGAGGTTCTTTTAGTCCACCCGGCGACGGGGGATGAAATCACTACTTGTGGGTACAGTGGTACAAACTCTGCAGAGTCAAAACTGTCTTGACAGCCGTGCTCACGGTTAAGAGCGGCCTGGACTTATTCATGATTAGAGGAGTGAAGGTTTTTGGGAGTTGTGGATGTTAAGCGGGGAGCTTAACATTGGAAATGATGTTATGGTTATTTGGTTATGATGATGGGATGAGAGATTGGGACCATTTCACCTGTGTAGTAATGTAGGTGCTTAATAAGCTAAGGTGATAGGTATTAATTGCGTAGTGCTTTAACCATGAGTTCAACCTCTCCTTGTTCTAGCCATGCATGATAAAATTTTCCCACACTTGCTGAGTACCATTGGTACTCAACCTTGCATATTTGTTGGTTTATATTACTGCTCAGGTCAAGATAATGAGGTGGTGTATAATGACCAAGACTTTGGACCCGAGGAAGGATTCTAGGTTCATGAAGACCCCCCCGGGCAACGCCTGTGATGGAGCCCCAAAGAATAATATTCCGCTGCTAGTTTATTTCCTTGTGATGAACTTATTATTGTCCATCGAGACATTTACTATGTAAGACTTACTTATATTCGACACCTGGCTTGTAATAAATGATGCTTCACTGTTTGTCATCACATGTATGAGCAAATGATCCTGGCATACATGTGATATTCACTTGGTTGTTTCTTCGGAAAAACCGGGTGTGACACTGTTCTTCAATTCCTTTCGAACAGAAGCTTTCTCATGGGCAGATCACTTGATGATCAGTTTGATCTAAAAACAAGATCATCGCCACGACCACCTTTGAACCAAACACCTCTGTCCATGCAAGCCATGCAAGGGCACACCAATCTAATAAAAATCATAGGATAGCATGCATGAGCATCATCGCATCTAGTTTAGGGTTTGTGCATGATATTGATTGCTGTGAATTTTATATGCACGTGAATCCTACATAGCAGAACAAGCTCAGGGAGCTGTCTACGACGGGCTGCAGCAACAAGGTTTTGAGAATCAAGAACAACTGGAACCGCAAGTACAAGGCAAGTGCTCCTTGACCATGTTGATCCTATGTTTTGGGTAAAACTATTTTGTTTTGCGAAAAGGTGTGTGGGCTGAGTCAAACATGATGGGAAAACCCTTTTATAGGAGTTTACTAGTTTTGATTAAACCATCCTTGTCGCCTGGGAAGTTTATGAGTCGGGTATGGTTTTTGCTTTATGCTTCGCTGAGTCCATGGGATTGGGAAGCGAGATAGATGTGTCTAGCTAACTGCATTCGTACTGATAATAAGTAACTGATGAGGTTAATAAACATGGATCGGAGGGAGATCTAGGCAAGCCTGGGTTTGTGAATGAGGTAGCATGAGAGGGTGGTTTTGCTTGCCGCGGATCTAAGTACCGGTTCATGCATGCACATGCCAGGATAACAGTGCCACCACAAGGCCAAGTATGGGTGCGGCTTAGCTGAGTAATTAGGTAAGTTGCTAGGGTGTTATGGACTGTGGAAGGCGCAGTGTAACACCCCAAATTTTGATTCAAAACCCTAAACCATGTTCAGGGGGGAATTTAAAAAATTTTGGACGTGTTGCATGTTTTGCAAAAATTCAAATTCAAACTGGAATTCAAATTAGACTCAAAACAGAAAAGAAATGGAAAAAGAAAAAGAGAATACGGGAAAAAAACCGGCCAGTGGGCCGAAACCCGCCAGCCTGCCCAACTTCCCCCGCGCCAGCCCGCAGCCGCGCGCCCGCGCTATCCCTCACAGACAGGTGGGACCCACCTGTCATCCCTAACCCCGCGACCCCGGACTCTCCCGCGCGCGCGCGATCTTAACCGATCGGAATACCGCGTCCCTCAGCCCGAATTCGGGTCCCAGAAGAATCAAACTCGATCACAACTGACCCACCGCCCTCCCCCGGCTATAAAAACCCCAGCCCCGATCGGTTTTTCCCACGCGATCGCCGATTTTCACTCCGGTGAGCATCGAGACTTCGCCGGTGAATTCTGGCCGATCTAAGCTCGGAAACTCTGATCTAACTCGCTGGTCTTGATCCACCGCCTCCGGGGAGCTTTGCAGGTGCAGAAAACTCGGAGAATTACGGTGTAAACACAGCGCCGACGAGCTTCGCCGTGGTTTTGCCTCGGACCTCGCCGCCGATCACTTTCCAGGACCCCCGAGCTCGAGAAAACCCCCGAGGTGAGATCCCTGACCTCCCCTCTACCGATCTATGCCATAAGATCACAGTTCTAGGCAGAATTCTCGCGGATCCGAAACTTTCCGGCGAGATCGCCGCTTCCCGCCGCCGTGCGCTGCCGGCAGCGCCGCCCGCGCTCGATCAGAGCGACGTGGCCGCTTGTGCGCCGTTTATTTTAAATCGCACGGTAGACTTTAAAACCCCGCGTACCGGTTCGATGTTATAATCTCAGCCGTCGGTTTAAAATCGGACGGTCCACGTCAGCCCCGCATTATAAAGACTGGAATTCTTACGTGCTACCCCCTGGGGTTCTCTGGAATTGAGAGCTAGCCCCGGAAACTTCAGATCTAGCCCCTGGAACTCCAGAAAATCATGTAAATTCATTTAAAAATCAGTTTTAGCCCCTGGACTTAATAAAAAATAGGAAAAACACCTCTGATAAGTGTAGCTAGACCCCTGGAAATTATGAAAATAATATTATAGACCCTGTAATGGGGTGAGTTCATTATTTTAGCCCTGTTTAGTATTTAATTTAAAACATTGAATATGTAACTAGTGTTTAAAAATTAAAAAAAGGGACAAACATAATTGTCAAAATTAATTAAAAACTTTCTCAGTACTTAGAAAACTTTGGAGTGAGATAAAAATCTATTTTTGGGCTGAAATGAATCTGTTTCATTTATTATTCACATTTATTAGTATAGGGACACATTTTTAAGTAAAGAATAGTTATAGAAAAATAGAGAAAATAATTATGAAATAGTCTACATCAGAAGCCAAGGTCAAAACATGTTATTAGATTATTTAGGACCAGAACCTATATTGTTTAGATGATGTGTATTACTAATTTCATAATAAAATACACAATTATGCATAGGAATATAAATCTGAAAATATAGCAACTAGTAAAAGATAAATGGAGTTTCTAAAATCCAAAGAATTCAGTTTAGGGTTGATAGAAATTATGAAGGCACATATGGAGAAGAAAAATACTTTTCATACATACTTGGTAGTTTAATGTAAGGAATTTATTTAAAACTGAAACACACACATATATATATATAAATATAGTATGTAAGTATAAATATGAACATCAAAGTAGGAATCATACACATATAAATAAAAGTGTATGCAAGCCACAGATCAACACACAAAGTAACCACAACACATATAATGGTGAATGAATTTCATAAATATGAATGTGTGGTTTGTATAAAGTAGGAGTGTGAACTATGTCTTATGATTGTTGTTATTCTTTTGCTATGTGTGATGGTATGAAGTAGAACCTGTTCAAGAGCAAGTTAACCCTTTCCAAGATCAGGACTACCCATTTCAGGAGCAGCAAGAAGGAGGCAAGTGTCCTTGACCACTTTGATCCTATGCTAGGATGTGTAGATAAAATTATTTGCATTGTCAAGTTAAATATGAAACCCATGCTAGGAAGTTTCCCTAGAATTGCATTACCCTGTTTCCTTGTAGCTTGGGTTGGGATTTATTTTATCGTGTCATTTATTATTATGCATATGCTTAGCCATGCTTAGAATGGGATATTTGGGATATGAGATCATCAGTTTACTTTACCATACTCTTAAATGAGATATTGTGAGTTATGTAGAGGTAGGGATCAAGGCAAGTTGGATGTTTTGGTTGTGTGCTGGGTGCACGAGACTTGGGTTTGTGTTTAGTACTTGCCTGGATCCTAAGGACCGGTTCATGGAGCATGTAACCCGGCTTTACAGTGCCAACCATATGCTGAGATGGGGCAGCTTGGGCAATTAATTAGGTGTATCCCCGGCGTAGTATGGGTGTGTTGGATGGTGCGGGGAGTAGGTGTCAGCTGGACTACCATATGAACCGCAAGGCTCAAGAGGGGGCCACTGCAGCGGGGTTGGAGCCTCTTGTATGCTGTTAGGGGTGAAACCTCAGTGGGCCCACGCTCGTCGGGAATCCCTTTGTAAAGGCTTCGTAGTGATCTCCTGGCTACACACCTGGGAAGTGTGAATGTGGATCGTAGCCACTGGCATAATGGAGGTTCTTTTAGTCCACCCGGCAACGGGGGATGAAATCACTACATGTGGGTACAGTGGTACAAACTCTGCAGAGTCAAAACTGTCTTGACAGCCGTGCTCACGGTTAAGAGCGGCCTGGACTTATTCATGATTAGAGGATTGATGGTTTTGGAAGTTAAGCGGGGAGCTTAACATTGGAAATGATGTTATGGTTATTGGATTGGGATGATGGGATGGGAGATTGGGACCATTTCACCTGTGTAGTAATGTAGGTGCTTAATAAGCTAAGGTGATAGGTATTAATTGCGTAGTGCTTTAACCATGAGTTCAACCTCTCCTTGTTCTAGCCATGCATGATATAATTTTCCCACACTTGCTGAGTACCATTGGTACTCAATCTTGCATATTTGTTGGTTTATATTGCTGCTCAGGTCAAGATAATGAGGTGGTGTATAATGACCAAGATTTTGGACCCGAGGAAGGTTTTTAGGTTCATGAAGACCCCCGGGCAACGCCTGTGATGGAGCCCTAAAGAATAATATTCCGCTGCTAGTTTATTTACTTGTGATGAACCTATTATTGTCCATCGAGACATTTACTATGTAAGACTTACTTATATTCGACACCTGGCTTGTAATAAATGATGCTTCACTATTTGTCATCACATGTATGAGAAAATGATCCTGGCATACATGTGATATTCACTTGGTTGTTCTTCGGAAAAACCGGGTGTGACAGAGGTGGTATTAGAGCCAAGGTTGCCCGTAGGAACGTGGACCTAGGTAGAAATGGACGTATTTAAGGGCCCTATTTTCTTAAAAACTATTTTCCAAGGTGTGGGTGGAAAAGTGTTATTAAAGGAGTCATTTTCTTCATCTTACCCCAACTTTCATTCAAAATAGGATTTTTGTTTGAGAATTTATCTAACCTAATTTTAAATTCTTTTGTTTTAGATGGTTCGCATGATTCGCACCGCTCGTAAGTCCACAGGAGGGAGAGTTCCCGTAGTTGCCCTTGCCGAAAGAGAGGAGAGTCGTCCAGTGACGTACCTTTCCTACGGATTGGCAGTAGGAGACTTGTTGCGCCGTCTTCGACGTATGCTCGAAGCCGCAGGCAATACGGGCAAGCTAATCATCCACTATAACTCCACCAGGACCATCCGTGAGAAGAGGGAAGAATGGAGTTCGGAGATGAGGATTATGCACGAGAATCAGCTGCTTAAGATTCACCACTCTCCAGCTTGTCGAGCAACACAAGTTGACGCGGAGAAAGATGTCACCTGGGAGGCTATCACCTGCCAGTCACATCTATCGTCGCCACTTGGACAAAACTGAGTACATGTATGTCCTCCAACGTGAGAGTGGTACCACGGAGTACAAGTACCCACCGGTGCAGCAAGGGTCTTCCCATGAGCACATGGACTTGTGTTTGGAGGATGCTGCTATGCTCAGCACTCGACTGCAGGAGTGTCAACAAGAGCTTCAGGATGTCCGAGACACCCTGAAGGAAACGGAGGCATTGCTGCGAGCTTGCTTAAAGGCGAGAGAAAGAGGAGATGGGAATGAACTGTGTGTCACTGTGAATGATACATGGACTCCTGACTCCCCGGATCGCCGAGCAATCAGGCGTCGTCGCACTTCTCCACCAGCAGCCTCCCCACCCAAAGCAGAGTAAGAAGGTAGCCGAAATGAGGAGGAAGATCCCGAGGAGCCAGCTCAAGAGGACGAGTAGTGTAGAGTCTTTCACCTAGCTAGCAAGAGGTCGAGTAGTCGAGTCGTTACGTAGTTAATGGTGTGATAATGCTTGGTGTGTGACGTGAGTTGTGGAAGCCATGAGCAATTGTCCACAGCCTCGTCTTCAGATTGTTTTGCTTTGGTGTGTGAACCCACAGGAAATAATAGTGCATTTATTTGGTGTGAGATATAAACCCTCGTAAAATTTTAACAAAGCCTCAACACCTTAAAGTACCAACAAATGAAAGTAGTAAGATGATACTAAATGGTATCAAATTAACATTTGTTGATTCTGCCAGATGGCCGGAAGAGGAAAAGGACGTGCTGCCAACCCCGCCAACAACAATGATGAGGCATGCAACCCTCATCTTTCTGGAGGCCAGGACCGGGGTGGTCGCCGTGAAGAAGTTGATCCTCTCCACCAAATGCTGGAGAATCAAAATCAGCTCATCCAGAACTTGACTCAAGTGGTGGCTAACTTGCATCAAGTTCCACCTACACAAGCTGCACCACGCCAACCAAGGTTGAGTGAGTTTCTAGGAACTCAACCTCCAAAGTTTGCAAGAGCTGCTGAACCTCTGGAGGCAGATGATTGGCTGAAGACCATTGAAAGTAAGATGAGGATAATACAATGCCAAGGGTATGAGAGGGTGCTGTTTGCCTCTCATCAATTGCATGGACCTGCTGCTGATTGGTGGACCGCCTACGTGGCTGCCCATCATGACCCTGAGAACATCACTTGGGAAGAGTTCAAGCGTAGCTTCCGCAACCATTACATCCCAAGAGGTGAACTCAAAAACAAGAGGAAGGAGTTTCTGGGACTGCAGCAGGGAAACATGACGGTGAGGGAATACCTCACTAAATTTACTCAACTATCCCGTTATGCTCCACGAGACATAGAGACTGATGAGCAGAAACAAGATTGTTTCGTGGAAGGACTTACCGCAGAGATGCAGTGTGCAATGTCCTCCAATGAGTATGAAAGCTTCCAAAAGATGGTGGACCGAGCGTTTGTGGTAGAAAAGAAGCTTAAGGCCCTGGAAAATGAGAATAAGAGGAAGGCTGGGTGGTCACATCAAGCCTCAGGGAGCAACACCCGCCCACGTATGATGCAGCAACCTACGGGGCAGACGAGCCGTGCTGCGGTACCCTATTCAGCACCAAGAGGGTACAACCCAAACTACAGGCCTCCCGCAGCACCAGCACAGCCGCAACGTCAGTTTGTGCAGCAGCCTCGCCCCGCATATCCTCCTCGACCAGCAGTGCAAGGACCCCCAAACCAACCCCAAGACAACAAGGGCCAAGCATCTATGATTGGGGTGCAATGTTTCAGCTGTGGTGAAGTGGGGCACTACGCCCATAAATGCCCAAAGAAGAAGCCTGCGCCGCCACAACAGCAGAATGTAATGAGAGGACGGGTGAACCACGTCACTATGGAGGAAGCACAAGAGGCACCCGACGTGGTAGTTGGTAAGTTTCCTGCCAATTTACATCTTGCAACTCTGCTGTTTGATTCTGGTGCTACCCACTCGTCTATTGCTCAAGGGTTTGTTAAGAAACATGACCTAGCAACCACACAAATGAACCATATGCTAGCCGTAAACTCTCCAGGAGGAGAAATAAGGACAAGACAAGTGTGTCCCAAAGTGAACCTAGACATTAATGGGGTAGTATTTACGGCTAACCTCATAGTGATAGATTCACAAGGGATAGATATTATTTTGGGTATGGATTGGTTGACCAAACATAAAGGAATCATCCATTGTTCGACCAGAACGGTGGAATTAACTCACCCCAGTGGCACTAGAGTAAAGTTCATGACAATACACGAGCCTAGGAGGGACATCAAATTAAATCAAGTGGGGGTGAAAGTTGAGGAAATCAGGACTATCAGGGAATATCCAGATGTTTTTCCGGAGGAGTTGCCAGGTATGCCTCCCGACCGTGACGTGGAATTCGCAATTGAGCTAGTACCGGGAACAGCCCCAATATACAAGAGACCTTATCGAATGGACTCCAAGCAGCTAGAAGAGCTCAAGGATCATTTGAGAGAATTGACGGAGAAGGGGTATGTTCGCCCTAGTTCCTCACCATGGGGAGCTCCGGTGATATTTGTGCCTAAGAAAGATGGAACTCAAAGGTTATGCATGGATTACCGTGCCTTGAATGAGGTAACCATCAAGAACAAGTACCCATTACCCCGCATTGAAGACTTGTTTGATCAGCTGAGGGGAGCTTGTGTGTTCTCGAAAATTGATCTCAGGTCGGGATACCACCAACTCAAGATAAGGCAATCTGATATTCCCAAGACAGCTTTCGTATCTCGGTACGGACTGTATGAATACACTGTCATGCCTTTCGGGCTAACCAATGCCCCGGCATATTTCATGTACCTCATGAACAAGGTATTCATGAAATATCTGGACAAATTTGTGGTGGTTTTCATAGATGATATTCTCGTCTTCTCCAAAGATGAAGAAGAACATGAGAAACATCTAAGGTTGGTGTTACAGAGGCTGAGAGAACACCAACTATATGCCAAGTTGAGCAAGTGTGAGTTTTGGCTGAAGAGAGTTCCCTTTTAGGACATATAATCTCGGAGGGAGGAATCTCCGTAGATCCCGCCAAAATCGAGGATATCCAGAAGTGGAAGACCCCTGAAAATGTCGGGGAAGTTCGAAGCTTTTTGGGATTGGCTGGATACTATCGACGGTTTATTGAGGGATTCTCCAAGATCTCGAGACCTCTCACCAAATTGTTGGAAAAGGGAATCACATTCACCTGGACGCCACAGTGTGAGACGAGCTTTCAGGAGCTAAAGAAGAGATTGACAACAGCCCCAGTGCTGGTTATGCCAGATATGCAGAAGAATTTCACAGTGTACTGCGATGCCTCTGGAAATGGGTTGGGATGTGTTCTCATGCAAGAAGGACATGTCGTGGCATATGCATCCCGGCAGCTTCGGAAGCACGAGAAGAACTATCCTACACATGACCTAGAACTAGCTGCAGTGGTACACGCGTTGAAAATTTGGCGGCACTATTTGATGGGGAAGAGGACAGAGATATATACGGATCATAAGAGTTTGAAGTACATATTCACACAGCCAGATCTCAACCTCAGACAAAGGAGATGGTTAGAGCTAATCAATGACTTTGATGTGGGCATCAACTATCATCCCGGGAAAGCAAACGTCGTGGTCGATGCTTTGAGTCGGAAAGTGCAGGTCAATAGGTTGAGCTTGAAGGACATGCCCGCAGAATTGAAGGACGAGGTTATAAGGCTCAATCTATGTCTAGTAAATAGTGGTGAAGCCATCGCCATGGAAGTGGACTCCACACTCGAGCAAGACATACGCGAGGGCCAAAAGAATGATGAGAAGATACAAGAGATCAGACAGCTCATCAAGGAAAATAATGCTCCTGGTTTTAGAGAGGATGAACAAGGAACGGTGTGGCACGGGAAAAGGATCTGTGTGCCAGAAGTAAAGGAGATCCGTGAATTAATTTTGAAGGAGGCTCACGATTCTGACTATTCCATTCATCCTGGGAGTATGAAGATGTATCAGGACCTCAAGAGCAGGTATTGGTGGTATGGCATGAAGCGAGATGTTGCGGAACATGTTGCCCTATGTGACACATGTCAGTTGGTGAAAGCAGAACATCAACGACCCGCGGGATTGCTGCAACCACTCAAAGTGCCTGAATGGAAGTGGGAAGAAATCAGCATGGATTTTGTCGTGGGATTGCCTAGGACCCAATCCGGGTATGATTCAATATGGGTCATTATTGATCGGCTAACCAAGGTAGCTCATTTCATTCCTGTGAAAGAAAGCTACAGTGGATCCAAATTGGCAGAATTGTACATGTCAAGGATTGTGTGTTACCATGGAGTGCCAAAGAAGATAGTGTCGGACTGAGGGACACAGTTCACCTCGAGGTTTTGGCAGAAGTTGCATGAAACCATGGGAACCCATCTGAACTTTAGTTCTGCCTATCATCCCCAAACTGACGGGCAGACGGAGAGAACTAATCGGATCCTTGAAGATATGTTAAGGGCATGTGCACTCAAAAACAATAGGAGTTGGGACAAGAACTTACCGTATGCGGAGTTTTCCTATAACAACAGCTATCAAGCTAGTATGAAAATGTCACCGTTTGAAGCTTTGTATGGAAGGAAGTGCAGAACTCCCCTATTTTGGAACCAAACAGGAGAAAGTAAAGTGTTTGGTCCAGAAGTGCTACAAGAAGCCGAGGCGAAGGTGAGGGAGATTCGCAACAACTTGAGGATAGCACAAACACGCCAGAAGAGTTATGCTGATGTACGAAGAAGAGAGCTCGTTTTCAACGTGGGAGACTATGTTTATCTCAAGGTGTCCCCTATAAGAGGACATCGTCGGTTCAAGGTGAAAGGGAAGTTGTCACCTCGATACATCGGACCCTTTCAAGTGTTGGAAAGAAAAGGCGAAGTGGCGTACCAAATAGAGTTACCGGTTCATCTATCGGATGTACACGATGTATTCCATGTGTCACAACTCAAGAAATGTCTGAGGACGCCTGAAGAGGTGTTACCCATGAATGAAGTGGATGTAGCTGAAGATTTGTCTTATGCCGAACAACCATACAAGATTTTGGAGACAATGGAATGCCTCACCAAAAATAAAAGAATCCGAATGTGCAAGGTGCAGTGGAAGCATCACTCAGAAGAGGAAGCCACCTGGGAACGGGAAGATGAGCTCAAGGCACAATTTCCGGAATTGTTTTCTTAGAAACACCAATCTCGAGGACGAGATTTCTTTTAAGGGCGGTAGAGCTGTAACACCCCAAATTTTGATTCAAAACCCTAAACCATGTTCAGGGGGGAATTTAAAAATTTTTGGACGTGTTGCATGTTTTGCAAAAATTCAAATTCAAACTGGAATTCAAATTAGACTCAAAACAGAAAAGAAATGGAAAAAGAAAAAGAGAAAACAGGAAAAAAACCGGCCAGTGGGCCAAAACCCGCCAGCCGGCCCAACTTCCCCCGCGCCAGCCCGCAGCCGCGCGCCCGCGCTATCCCTCACAGACAGGTGGGACCCACCTGTCATCCCTAACCCCGCGACCCCGGACTCTCCCGCGCGCGCGCGATCTTAACCGATCGGAATACCGCGTCCCTCAGCCCGAATTCGGGTCCCAGAAGAATCAAACTCGATCACAACTGACCCACCGCCCTCCCCCGGCTATAAAAACCCCAGCCCCGATCGGTTTTTCCCACACGATCGCCGATTTTCACTCCGGTGAGCACCGAGACTTCGCCGGTGAATTCTGGTCGATCTAAGCTGGGAAACTCTGATCTAACTCGCTGGTCTTGATCCACCGCCTCCGGGGAGCTTTGCAGGTGCAGAAAACTCGGAGAATTACGGTGTAAACACAGCGCCGACGAGCTTCGCCGTGGTTTTGCCTCGGACCTCGCCGCCGATCACTTTCCAGGACCCCCGAGCTCGAGAAAACCCCCGAGGTGAGATCCCTGACCTCCCCTCTACCGATCTATGCCATAAGATCACAGTTCTAGGCAGAATTCTCGCGGATCCGAAACTTTTCGGCGAGATCGCCGCTTCCCGCCGCCGTGCGCCGCCCGCGCTCGATCAAAGCGACGTGGCCGCTTGTGCGCCGTTTATTTTAAATCGCACGGTAGACTTTAAAACCCCGCGTACCGGTTCGATGTTATAATCTCAGCCGTCGGTTTAAAATCGGACGGTCCACGTCAGCCCCGCATTATAAAGACTGGAATTCTTACGTGCTACCCCCTGGGGTTCTCTGGAATTGAGAGCTAGCCCCGGAAACTTCAGATCTAGCCCCTGGAACTCCAGAAAATCATGTAAATTCATTTAAAAATCAGTTTTAGCCCCTGGACTTAATAAAAATTAGGAAAAACACCTCTGATAAGTGTAGCTAGACCCCTGGAAATTATGAAAATAATATTATAGACCCTGTAATGGGGTGAGTTCATTATTTTAGCCCTGTTTAGTATTTAATTTAAAACATTGAATATGTAACTAGTGTTTAAAAATTAAAAAAAAGGGACAAACATAATTGTCAAAATTAATTAAAAACTTTCTCAGTACTTAGAAAACTTTGGAGTGAGATAAAAATCTATTTTTGGGCTGAAATGAATCTGTTTCATTTATTATTCACATTTATTAGTATAGGGACACATTTTTAAGTAAAGAATAGTTATAGAAAAATAGAGAAAATAATTATGAAATAGTCTACATCAGAAGCCAAGGTCAAAACATGTTATTAGATTATTTAGGACCAGAACCTATATTGTTTAGATGATGTGTATTACTAATTTCATAATAAAATACACAATTATGCATAGGAATATAAATCTGAAAATATAGCAACTAGTAAAAGATAAATGAAGTTTCTAAAATCCAAAGAATTCAGTTTAGGGTTGATAGAAATTATGAAGGCACATATGGAGAAGAAAAATACTTTTCATACATACTTGGTAGTTTAATGTAAGGAATTTATTTAAAACTGAAACACACACATATATATATAAATATAGTATGTAAGTATAAATATGAACACCAAAGTAGGAATCATACACATATAAATAAAAGTGTATGCAAGCCACAGATCAACACACAAAGTAACCACAACACATATAATGGTGAATGAATTTCATAAATATGAATGTGTGGTTTGTATAAAGTAGGAGTGTGAACTATGTCTTATGATTGTTGTTATTCTTTTGCTATGTGTGATGGTATGAAGTAGAACCTGTTCAAGAGCAAGTTAACCCTTTCCAAGATCAGGACTACCCATTTCAGGAGCAGCAAGAAGGAGGCAAGTGTCCTTGACCACTTTGATCCTATGCTAGGATGTGTAGATAAAATTATTTGCATTGTCAAGTTAAATATGAAACCCATGCTAGGAAGTTTCCCTAGAATTGCATTACCCTGTTTCCTTGTAGCTTGGGTTGGGATTTATTTTATCATGTCATTTATTATTATGCATATGCTTAGCCATGCTTAGAATGGGATATTTGGGATATGAGATCATCAGTTTACTTTACCATACTCTTAAATGAGATATTGTGAGTTATGTAGAGGTAGGGATCAAGGCAAGTTGGATGTTTTGGTTGTGTGCTGGGCGCACGAGACTTGGGTTTGTGTTTAGTACTTGCCCGGATCCTAAGGACCGGTTCATGGAGCATGTAACCCGGCTTTACAGTGCCAACCATATGCTGAGATGGGGCAGCTTGGGCAATTAATTAGGTGTATCCCCGGCGTAGTATGGGTGTGTTGGATGGTGCGGGGAGTAGGTGTCAGCTGGACTACCATATGAATCGCAAGGCTCAAGAGGGGGCCACTGCAGCGGGGTTGGAGCCTCTTGTATGCTGTTAGGGGTGAAACCTCAGTGGGCCCACGCTCGTCGGGAATCCCTTTGTAAAGGCTTCGTAGTGATCTCCTGGCTACACACCTGGGAAGTGTGAATGTGGATCGTAGCCACTGGCATAATGGAGGTTCTTTTAGTCCACCCGGCAACGGGGGATGAAATCACTACATGTGGGTACAGTGGTACAAACTCTGCAGAGTCAAAACTGTCTTGACAGCCGTGCTCACGGTTAAGAGCGGCCTGGACTTATTCATGATTAGAGGATTGATGGTTTTGGAAGTTAAGCGGGGAGCTTAACATTGGAAATGATGTTATGGTTATTGGATTGGGATGATGGGATGGGAGATTGGGACCATTTCACCTGTGTAGTAATGTAGGTGCTTAATAAGCTAAGGTGATAGGTATTAATTGCGTAGTGCTTTAACCATGAGTTCAACCTCTCCTTGTTCTAGCCATGCATGATATAATTTTCCCACACTTGCTGAGTACCATTGGTACTCAATCTTGCATATTTGTTGGTTTATATTGCTGCTCAGGTCAAGATAATGAGGTGGTGTATAATGACCAAGATTTTGGACCCGAGGAAGGTTTTTAGGTTCATGAAGACCCCCGGGCAACGCCTGTGATGGAGCCCTAAAGAATAATATTCCGCTGCTAGTTTATTTACTTGTGATGAACCTATTATTGTCCATCGAGACATTTACTATGTAAGACTTACTTATATTCGACACCTCGCTTGTAATAAATGATGCTTCACTATTTGTCATCACATGTATGAGAAAATGATCCTGGCATACATGTGATATTCACTTGGTTGTTCTTCGGAAAAACCGGGTGTGACACGCGGGGAATGGGAGTCGAGTGAGGACTGCCCTGGGAACTGCATGGCACAAGAGGGGGCCCGTGGGTGGGAGAATTGGAGATTCTAGCCTGTCGGTGAAACCTTAGTGAGTCCATACATCTAGTAACCCCTTTGTAAAGGCTATTTTGTGATCTCTTGACCATACACCCGACGGGTGATGAAATCACAAACTTGTGGGTAAAGAGGTGCAAACTCTGCAGAGTTATTAAAACTATCATGATAGCCGAGCTTACGGTCACGAGCACCTGGTTAAACTGCCATGATTAGATGAGATGGTTACTGGAATGGTTATTGGGAAGCTTCTTGGTTATGGTTTTTGGTTATGGTTTGGTTTGGAATTGTTAAGTCTGGATGGTGAAAGGGTTGCATGATTGGTGGGTCATGATATGAGATTGGTCTCGGTGCGAGACAAGGTTGTTTCATGAGGTGAGATGGTAGCGAATACGAGGAGGTATTCGTGAGTATGGGTAAAGGATTGGTTAATGTTTGGATGGAACACGGGAAGTGATGGAGGTATGTTGGTAATTTCATACATGCTGGGAATACATTCATCTAAAGTTAAGTTGCTGTTTTATCACGGTTTTATAAATCTGCTTTTCTGCAAATAAGCCTTTTATACCTACCTTGTTTATGAGCTGCATGTCATGTGTTATTCCCGCACTTGCTGAGTACATCATTGTACTCAAACTTGCATTATTATTTCTTCATCAACAGCAAGAGAAGACTACTATGAAGACCGAGTAGAGCATTATGGCGTGTGATCTGTTCTCAACCTTGCCTGTGGAGGGAGTAGAGATGGAGCCACTTCTGCTTAGTTTTGCTTCCGCATTAGTTTTTGCTTCCGCATTTAAATAAGATTTCCGCTGCGTAGAAATAAGGACTTCCGCTGTGAGCATGAGTCCAAGACTCATGAGGTGTTGTAATAAACTCTGTTATTTGTGGTAATATATAATCTGAATTCAGTTTGTGGAAAGTATGTGTATGTGTGATGAACATCCTGGGCACACATATGCATTAGTTCTCGGTTCCGTGGCTTTCCACAGAATTGAGGGTGTCACACCACATGTCGGTGCAGTCTCCCTCCTCCAACCGCTCGCCCATTTTCTCTGCTCCGAGCAACCGCCGCGCCACCCGTCTGAATTCCCCGCGCACAACCCCGATCCTCGACCCCACTCAGTGCAGCATGCTCACAACTGACCCCCGCCGCCTCCTCGTTCATTTAAATGCAGAGGTCCACCCTCTTTCCTCCCCGCACGACCCGCTTCTATTTCCGGTGAGAACCGAGGCCCACGCCGCAGTTTTCTTCCGATTTTCATCCGGTTTCCTTGATCTAACACGCGTGGCATGTTCCACCGTCGTCGGGGAGGCTTGCAGGTGAATAAGGCACCGTGTGTCGTGCTCTAACCGCTGCTTCGACGAGCACCGAGGGCAATCGCCGTGGAAGCTCGTCGCCGACCGCCATCTAGCCACGTAGGGATCAAGAAAACCCTCGAGGTGAGGCCCCCTACCCCTCCTCTACCGAATTACGCAAAGAAAAGCAAGGTTTTGCGTAGATAAAGGCAGTTCCGAGGCTTCACCGGCGAGATCGCCGCCCCCGCCGTCGTGCGCCGCCAGACAGCGCCGCCCGCCCTGACCGGGGCGACGTGGCCCATTGCGGTCCGTCCATTTTAAATCGTGCGGCCACAATTAGATCTCCCCCGTACCCCATCACGTTATGATCTCGGCCCTCCATTTTAAATCCAACGGCTCACATCAAACCCACCATTTCCCGCCTGAGAAATTTATGTGCTACCCCCCTGGGGTTCCGAGGAAATAAGAGCTAGCCCCAAGTTCTCCTGTTCTACCCCTGAGCTCTCGAGAAATTAGGCAAACTCATGTATAATGCTGATTTAGCCCCTAATCAAATTAAAAATTAAGAAAACCTCTCTATTTTGTATAGTTAGAACCCTAAAAATTTAGAAAATAAGAAATTGGACCCCACTGTAGTATGGATTTGCACATCAGCCCCTGAGGAATATCAATTTCAGGAATTTGAACATGTGAATGGAATTTAAATTCAAATTAGTGATGCAAACACATGTGGAATTACAATTTAAATTTTTCTAGCACCTGGAAAATGTTTAGAAAGGTTGAGGACTGATTTTAGGCTGCAAGGAGATCTGAAAAAGGTTATTTAATTCTGTTATTGCTGAAAATTCATTTTTAGGCTTGAAATAATTCTGAAATATATGTAAAAATATATCTAAATTGATCCCAACAAATAGGAAGCCAATAGATACTTTGTTGGGCATTTTAAGAAAAATATATTCTGAGTAGGTGATATATTTTGCTGTTTTAGTGCTGAAAATTTACTTTTAGGCATAGAAAATAAATTTGAAAATATAGAAAATAGGTAGACATAATTAGTAAATGTCATATGAGGTCCTTAAAATCAAAAATTCAAGATTAAAATTTTGTGGGAGACCTGAAACCAGTTTGGAGATTTGAGTACCACATTTTGTGCAAGTTGGTAGCTAAGAAGGGTAATATGTAATATAGGAATTGGTTCAAATTGAAAACTTAGGTTAAGTGTGCACTTAGAAATCTGCATATCAAAGTTGGAAATAATATATATGTTTAAAAGTGCATGCATGCATAGAAGCAACCTATCTAGGGTAAACACAAAACTTAAATATTTGTATGACTTTCATGTGTATGTATGTATGGTTTGCATGAGTGAAAATGTGGACTATTGCTTATGGAATGTTATTTTCTTTTGTTGTGTGTATGATGGCGTGAATAGAACCAGCCCCAGAGCCGGTTCTCACCTTTCAAGACCAAGACTTTCCATTCCCGGAGCAGCAGGAAGAAGGCAAGTGTCCTTGACCACTTTGATCCTATACTAGGATGTGTAGTTAGAATTATTTGCATTGTCAATTGAAATATGGAACCCATGCTAGGAAGTTTCCCTAAATTTTCATTATCTTGCTTCCTTGTAGCCTGGGTTAGGAGTTATTTTATTATGTCATTCATTTATACTACTCATGCTTAGCCATGCTTAGAATGGGATAAATGGGATATGAGATCATCACCTTGATTATTTTACCCTTGAATGGAATATTATGAAATTATGTAGAGGTAGGGATCTAGGCAAGTTGGATGCTTTGGTTGGTGCTGCATGCACGAGACTCGGGTTTGTGTTTAGTGCTTGTCTGGATCTTAAGGACCGGTTCATGGAGCATGTAACCTAGCTTTACCGTACCAACCACATGCTGAGATGGGGCAGCTTGGCCAATTAATTAGGTGCATTTCCGAAGTATGGGTGTTTGGATAGTGCGGGGAATAGGTTCAGCTGGACTCCTCTAGGAACCGCAAGGCTCAAGAGGGGGCCACTGCAGCGGGGGTTGGAGCCTCCTAGGTGTTGTTAGGGGTGAAACCTCAGTGGTCACATACTCGTCGGGAATCCCTTTGTAAAGGCCTCGTAGTGATCTCCTGGCTACACACCTCGGAAGTGTGAACGTGGTTCGCGGCCACTGGTATAATGGAGGTTTTTCTAGTCCACCCGTCAATGGGGGACGAAATCACTACATGTGGGTACAGTGGTGTAAACTCTACAGAGTCAAAACTGTCCTGACAGTCGTGCTCACGGTCAAGAGTGGCTTGGACTTATTCATGATTAGATGATGATGAATTGGGAAGTTGAGGATGTTAAGCGAGGAGCATAACAATGGAAATAAAGTTATGGTTACTTGATATTGATTATGGGTTAGGGGATTGGGATCATTTCACTTATGTAGTAATGTAGGTGCTTAATAAGATAAGGTGATAGGTATTAATTGCGTAGTGCTTTAACCATGAGTTCAACCTTTCCTTGCTCTAGCCATGCATGACATAACTTTCCCACACTTGCTAAGTATCATCGGTCCTCAGGCTTGCTTTCTGTTGGTTTTAAATTGCTGCTCAGGCCAAGGGAATGACGTGGTGTACAACAACCAAGACTTTGGACCCGAAGAAGGATTCTAGGTTCACGAAGTCCCCTGGGCAACGCCTGTGATGGAGCCCACAAGACCTTAACTCCGCTGTTTGTTTAATTACATGTTGTGAACATATTATCGTCCATCGAGACGCTATGTAAGACTTATTTGTATTCAAACATCTGGCTTGTAATATAATGATGCTTCACTATTTATCATCACATGTATGAGAAAATGATCCTGGCATACATGTGGGAATCACTTGGTTGTTCTGCGAAAAAACCGGGTGTGACATAAAAGCACTTGTGAGCATGAACCAAGTTTAAAATAGCAAGAAAGTTCGATAATGACCAGATTTAGTGTAAATAATTATTCCAATTACTATTCATGGCAAAAAATATAAATTGTATAACATAAGTAATGTAGTAAGAACTTTCAGCATATAAAAAGAATCGCAAGGTCATATATGTATAAAATACTATGCTCATATTATTTTAAACTCAGATTTACACATAGACTTCCCAAGTTTCAAAACTCCCCCTCAATTTAAGCCATGGGGATGCATAACCCCTATTTCACTACGAATGAAACAAAAATGGGTGAAATCCAAAGGTTTTGTAAAAATGTCAGCCAATTATTGTTCGGTATCTACATGGTGAAGCACAATGTTTCCTTTTTCAACATCATCACGGAGAAAGTGATACCTAATGGCAATGTGATTTATTCTTGAATGTTGCACGTAGTTTTTAGCAATGCAAATGTCACTAGTGTTATCACAAAATAGTGGAACACTATCTAGATCAACCCCATAGTCCTTAAGTGTTTGAACAATCTAAAGAATTTGTGAGCAAGCGCTAGCAGCAGCTACATATTCAGGTTCGACTGTGGATTGTACAACTGAATTTTATTTTCTAGAGGACCAAGCAACAAGTAAATTATCAAGAAAATGATAAGCACTCGAAGTACTTTTCCTATCAATTCTACAACCCCCAAAATCAGCATCCAAAAAAGCTTTCAAAGTGTTGAGGAAGAAGGAAGAAAAATCCCAAATTCTTGAGTTCCATATAAGTACCTGAGAATTCTTTTGACGGCTTGACGATGTGAAGCACGTGAGAAAGCTTGAAATCGTGCACAAAGACATACGTTGAATTGTATGTCCGGTCTTGATGCCATGACGTACAAAAGTGATCCAATCATACTTCTATATTCTTTTTGATCCATGGGTTCATCATCTTCATAAAGTTCAAGTGTCGTTGCTGTACCCATTGGTGTCCGAAGAGACTTTCTTTTGTCCATGTTGAAGCGCTTAAGAAGGTCTCTTGTATACTTTATTTGATACACAAAAGTACTCTCCTTGGTTTGCTTGATTTGCAGCCCCAAAAAGTATGTGAGTTCTCCATCATACTCATTTCAAATTCTGAACTCATCATAGATGAAAACTTGGACACAAGATCATGAGAAGTACAACCAAAGATAATATCATCCACATACACTTAAACGAATAATGAGTCATTGTCATGCTTAAGCACAAAAAGAGTTTTATCAATCTTGCCCATGGTAAACCCCTTTATAAGTAAGAATGTTTTTAACCTATCATGCCATGTTCTAGGGGCTTATTTAAGACCATACAAGGCTTTGGGCAGTTTGAAAACATGATTAGGAAAATTTAGATTTTTAAAACACGGTGGTTGCTTTACATAAACCTCCTCATCTATGTAGCCATTAAGAAAAGCACTTTTAACATCCATTTGATATAACTTGAAACCTTTAGATGTAGCAAATGCTAACAAAATTCTTATGGCTTCTAATCTAGCAACAGGAGCAAAAGTTTCATCAAAATCTAGTCCTTCAACTTGTGTGAAACCTTGAACAACCAACCTAGCCTTATTCCTAACCACAACCCCATCCTCACTTTGTCTATTTTTAGACACTCATTTAGTTCTGATTAGAGTATGACCCTTGAGGTGGAGGTATAAGTTTCCAAACATTATTTCTTTCAAAATTTTCTAACTCTTCTTGCATGACAATAATCCAAGATTCATTAGTGTGTGTGTGTGTGATATATCTTTGGATTCAAAAGAAGCAACAAATGCAAAATGAGCGTGAGAGTTTGGATCACAAAACCTGGACCATGTGACTCGTTCGTGCAAGCTTCCAATCATTTGTTGTGGAGGATGACTTTTGAGGACCCGGAGGGGAGTAGAAAATTCACAAGCTCCTTCTTATTTATGTTCATCACAAATTGAAGAACTTGTGACTTGAGGACGATCTGGATCAGCAATGGTGGTCGTCGGTGCTGGTTGTGAATCAAAAACAGAAGCTGGAACAATGTCATTAGCTCCTGAATTTTCGGGCAGCAGCATCACTTCTTCATCTTCTTTGATAAAAATACTCTCCCCCTGCAGATATGAGTCTGGTCCTGCAATATTAGAGCTAGTACCTAAGCTAGCTTCATCAAAAGAAAACTCACAAGTCTTCACAATTTTGTTGGTGTCATGTAAAAGCACACGGTAGCCTCTAGTATGAGATGAGTAACCAAGAAACATGCCATCAACGGATCTAGATTCAAATTTATCAAAATTACCATGTTTCTTAACAAAGCATTTGCAACCAAAGACCCGAAAGTGGGTGACACTAGGATTATGTCCAAACCAAAGTTCATATGGTATTTTACCTAGCTTAGCACACAAGAAAACACAATTTGAGACATAACAAGCAGTTGTAATTGCATCAGTCCAAAATTTTCTAGGAGTTTGATATTCATCAAGCATAGTCCTAGCCATCTCAACTAAGGTTCTGTTCTTTCTCTCTATAACACCGTTTTGTTGAGGTACATATGGTGAAGAAAATTGATGATCCATTCCATTTTCAGCATAAAAGTGATCAAACAATTGATTTTTAAATTCGGTTCTGTTATCACTTATAATTGCTTTTAAAGATCCTGGGTGATCAATTGATAATCTAAGAAATAAGGTCCTAAAGTGACTAAAAGTTTCATTCTTAGATGCCATAAAATAAACTAAGAGTATCTAGAATAGTCATCAACAATCACAAGAACATACCATTTAGCTCCGAAGAATTGAACACGTGAAGGTCCTACGGTGTCAAGGTGCAAAAATTGACCCGGTTCAGTTGTCATGGTCATTGTGAGAGGAGCATGTGAACCTGCAACCATCTTAGCATGTCTACAAGAAGAGCACACAATTTCTTTGTCCCCTTTAAGCTTAGGCAGCCCACGTATAAGATCAAGAGCATTAACACGTGTGAGATGATCAAAGCCTACGTGACCAAGTCTACGATGCTAAAGATATAAGTCTTTTGAATCATTAGCAACTAGACATCTATGCTTAGAGGATGACATATCAAAATCAGCTTTAAAAACTCTTCTAAACCGAGACATATTAAAAATGAGCTCACTATTTGAATCTACAACCTTGCAACAATTTTTAGTGAAAATAATTTCCAGATTTTTATCTAGCAATTGTGAAGCAGAAAGTAAGTTGTATTTCAAATTTTTAAAAAGTGGCACGTCTTTTAAAGTGTAGTGATTATTTACTCTAACCGAACCCTTAGCAATTATAGGAGTTGAAGAATTATCGACAAAAGTAACATTTTCTATATTGACACAAAAGTGAGGGAGGGGAACCATTCTTTGTTACCGGTCATGTGGCGTGAGCCTCCTGAATCCACAATCTAAATGTTCTCCTTTCTTAAGCTTGTAACCTACATAGAAGTACAATACGTCGATGACTCAATACTAGGGTTAGTCAAAAGGCATTTAGGAATCCAGTACTGAGTCACACGACGTCCAGCAGAAGTAACACGCAAAGGCTGAGATAAAACAGTGGGTTTATAAGCCAATGTTTGAGAATTTTTGTACCCAACTACTGACCTACGAGGTGTTACATGAGTGGCACTAAACATAGTAGGTCCGTAAGCAAACTTTGCATGTTTTTGACTCATTACAGCAAGTTGCATATTCGTAACATTCAGTTCAGCACACGCGGCAGGTTTTACACAGTTGTTATGTGATCTAGCAATCATTCTTTTCTTTTTCTGTTGCTTAGCTAGTCTATAACAAAAATATATGACATGACCATCTCTACCACAGTAGGTACAATGAAATTTAACTTTATGTTCATGTCTAGATGAGCAGACAACATGTTTATTTGAAACCGAATGAGACAACACTCCTGCAGATTTAAAAATCACTTCTTTTTGTTTAGGAACTATTTTAATCAAAACACTTCCTAATGACTTTACAATTTTAGGTGGATGTGTATTAGCATGAGCATGGGAATCAAAAACTAAACCAGTTTTATCATTGCAAGATTTATAAGAATTCAACATCAAGTTCAGATTCTTATTCCCATTATAAAACCGCTCTAGTGTCCTATTCATGTCATCAAGTTTTTTAGACAAGTCTAGTCAGTTTTGACATGAAGTTTTTCCTTTTAGCTTGCAATTGGAACAGTACTTAAATTTATGAGAACGTAAAGCATTGTTCAATATAGAAATTTCATTTATAGCATCTTGTAGTTTCTTATTAAGATCATCACAAGTAGAACAATGCAAATCAATTGTAGAACAACAAGCATATCTCAAGTTTTTATCATTAAGTGCAGCAAGCTCTCTGTTCTTTTCAATCTCTAACTCAAGGTTATCAAGTGTGGAGGTATGTGCACTTCTTAGAGAGGACAATTGTTCATATATTAAATCACATGAGGAACAAGAATCATCACTAGAAATCAAAGATTTCAAACAATTAATTTCAGATTCTAGTGACTCAATTTTAACAGCACTGTCCCTAAGGTTTTTGTCCTTTTTCTTAACTATAACAGTGGCACGAGAAATGACATCACATATTTCTTCACAAGTAGGACATACCTCTTCATTGTCGTTGTTGTGTTCTGCTTCTTCCATACTTGAACTCGACTTGCCCGCCATGAAGCATAAGTTTATCAAATCATCTTCATCTTCGTAACTTTCGATGTCCACATCGCTCGAGCCAAGTTCTTGAAGTGCGGAGGTAAAACTATTTACCAATTGGCGTCCTATAAAACCCTTCTTCTTTTTCTTATCGTTTGCAGAGGAGTGCTTCGTCCTAGTTTGCTTTTCATCACGGGAAGTAGAACCTGAAGGTTTACGGCAATCCTATAAAAATGTCCTGTCTTACCACATTCGAAGCATCGTTGAGGTCCGACACTTCCTCTCCTTCTAGTTCTCACATTTTGCAATGCTTTTGAGAATCAAATAGAGATGAGTGCAAGTTCTTCCTCTGGAAACTCTTCAATCTGTTCAAGGGTTAGAGAGGACAACAAAGAAACTGTACGACAAGATTAAGATTGACTAGAGCTAGGCATGTCACGTTGTGAAACAAATGCAAGAGACTTGTTGGGGTTCTTACGTGATATTATGTCAATTTCATGAGTTTTTAAGTTAGAATATAGCACATCTAATGTAAATATACTCATGACAGTAGATTCACAAATAGATGTAACTTTCATCTCCCAAATTGATATGTCTAATGCACTTAGTAGTTGCCTAGAATTTTCAGCATCTGAAAAATGAACGTTGACCCTACGCAAGTTGCTGAAAATTTATTGAAGTGAGCAAAGAGGTCATCAATTGACTCACCGAGTTGCATCTAAAAGCGCATGTATTCTTTATTGAACATATCTTGTCTTACCTCCTTGATCGTGTTGGATCCTTCGTGGTAGTCACAAATTACTTTCCACACATCGTATGCAGATCAGAGGTGTGCAACACGGTCGAAGTCACTTTGAGTTAATCCTTGTATGATCAAGCTCCATGCTTTATTGTTGTTGTCGACATCTTCCATGTTCGTAGTCGTGACTTGATCGTTTGGCGGCACGTCATAAAGCTTGTGCATTTTTTCTCATATTGCGAAGCCTTGCGTCTGGATGAAAGCCTCCATACGTGCCTTCCAAACCTGAAAATCAATGCCACTGAACACATAAGATTTTGCAGAGTATTTCTCCATGATGATTAGTCAAAACACGTGCAAATCATAAAGATTAGAGCACCGTGGCTCTGATACCAATTGTAGGATCAAAGATCACGTGAAAAGCTACTAGAGGAGGTGAATGGTAGATTTAAACTTTTTAGCGGAAGCAACAAAAAAACCCCTGGGCACAAAATCGATCTGTTAAAGAAACTGTGTATGCGACTGATCCAAACAATTTTAACCATTATAAAAGTGGTATATATTATATAGAATCAATTAATGAAGGTGACAAAAAGAATCACGGAAATCCGTCAAAAATAACTCAAGTTATGATCGAAAGATCAAACGAGGGTCAATATGTTCTACTCGAGTAAAAACCAGATCTTCAACACTGCAACGGACCTCGTGTAGATCAGAAACTACAAATCCAATGACCGTGAAATTTTCATAGATGATAGATAATCAAATTGTTAAGACAACCAAAAAAGAATCACGTCAATTGGATCTGTAAAACTCAAGCTATGATCAAAACACCAAAGCACTGTCGTGCTGTCTAGAAACTCGACGAGAAAGACTGCACAAAAACAAGTCGGACAAACAAGGCACAAAAGCTCCTCTAAATTACGAATTTTATTGATCAAAATATAAGAGGAACAGCCCAAAGTCATGCACACCACGAGCCTTGGCCTCCCTTGCTTATATAACCAACGCTAAGGCCAACCCAATTCAAATTAAGACTCCTACTCCTACTTGGATTCAAACTGTAACTTTCTAATACTGCTCAAGACTCTTCTATACGCAGATAGAAGCAATCTTAAGACTTCCAAACACCTTAGGAACGTCCCAAACATTCCTAAAACAACTCTACTTCATGCCTAACACGAAATCCTATTATAACCAACTCAAAAGTTTCCATAAACAAACCATAACCGCCTCAGCCGCAGCCTGAGCGCAAAATCCGGCCAGTTGAACCTTTTCAACCATATCTCCACTTCCATATCTCTTTACCACGCCTTGAAACAATGTAGACACGTCCATGTACTCCTTGCAAACATGCAAACACCTTCCGACGACGTCCACGTTACCTTCATATGTATTATTCTTGATCCAAACATGTTGCGCGACCTCCCGATCAACTCAACCACAATTCCTTCCGAACTTGGTTGTTGAACCTCATCTTCTCCCTAAGACTAGTACAATGGATCCCGTCACCAGCCATATGTTGAACTTAAGCAACACCTGCACATGAATAAACAACCAATACTTTCGAGCATAAGTCCGTAACTTGACTTACGTTAGTTCCGAAAACCACAACACCTTACGTGAACACCTCACATAAGCATGTTGCAAACCATAGTAAAATGTTAACCACCGTAAACAGTCATAACACTTCAAAAACTTAGTAAAAGAATACTAAGCAAACTTTTCCATAGATGTAAAGCAAGTTCAAAATATTTGCATGGTAAAAACAGAACCATTGCGATTTAGCTCCGGACCTTGAGCCGGAGCTTACCAAAGCTAGCAGAACCTAGCACCGAAACTAACCAAACACATGTCGTACCTAGCCATAGCAAATCAGACCTTACGTCGGATCTTGTAGGAGCTCGGACCTAGAGTTGGACCTTGATAAAAAGAGTGTTTTGGCAGAATTCAAAACTTTCATCGTCATAGCCAATGTATTCAGCCCACATAGTGTGAGGGCCTCACGGCCTCATCGAGCCAGAATCACGCTGAGGGGTGCTGCATTGCACAGCACCGGATAACAAATATGAAAGGTTACAAAGCGGAAGTAAAGTTTTATTACATAAACGACTTTATGAACATTTTTACAATAAAATATGTTCAGTCTACACTCACGGGCGTAGACTATGCACCGAGTTCACGTTCAGCCCATGAACGTGTCCCCGCTAGCACACACGCACACTAACACGGCGGCATGCACGACTCCCACTCGACGGGGTTTTCCTCTCGGGGTTTCGTCTCCTCCTTTGGAGCCTCTTCCTCATAACACCCTGCAAAAGCTTCAAACACAAGCAAGGAGCACGATGGCTCAGCAAGTATGACCCGTCTTTCCTATACATGAAACTTCTACATGTTGGATACAGGGTAGATGGAGAAATAAATTGCAAAGGACTCGCCTAAATAATTGAACCTTACTTTCAAGTTTTAGCAGCAAGTTGTGGAGAACCTCACGCTAAGGCACATGAGAGAGCCGCAATCAAACAAGAAACGCATTTCTCTTATGTACTTTGCCCAAGGTAGAAAAGAACTTTAATGAGCTCTAAACTATATCACTTCATTAGCAATCAAGGTCCATCCTTCAAATCAGCAAATAATATGTATCTAGCCTGTTCTTTCTACGTCACGGTACAGTGAACAAGTGGTACTCACCGATCGTGAGGGACGGCAATTATAATCGATTTACGCCTGCAGGGTTACTCGAATAACCTGTCACGTACGCCAGTACTCGATGTTGCCTACAGCAACCATCACGGATGTCGTACGCAACCACCTTTCACCCATCAGCCAAATGTTGAGCCGGTCCAATCATCTCGAGCAAGAGGTCTCCGTGCGCGCATCCGCAGTGCCGCCAGCCGATTTACACCTCAAGCTCTCAACCTATCCTGTGAACGACCAGCTATGCCTCAACACCCAGCTACCCGAGTTATATCGGTTTCCCGGTTCCCATATATCCGGTAGGTCTTCGGTACTGTTCTAGCTTGTTCAACAGGCTCGCACACGGCTCGGTCCTCAATCAACACAAGCGGAGCTATGGCACCCAGGCCCGACGTCCTAATGCCCTTACTCTCCGCTCGGTCTCATTTTTCTTGCCATGTGTTTTATTTGCTACCTTTACCCGAGTAGTATGCCTCTAGCCTATTCTCGCGAGCAATTCCAACTACTCGACTTGTACCGAATCCTACACTATCTTAGCATTGCAGTAGCTAATCAAGGTTTAAACCCTAAGCCCAAACCAGGGTTTTCTTGGCTATACATTTGGGTTTTCAAACAAGACTCTAATGCAAAGTTGAAGTGGGTGCTCAAAGTAAGTTCTCAAAACAGTAGAATTTATAAAAAGGCTAATGCAAACTAGAGCTTGCCTTGCTGTTATTGATCGTAGGCTAGCTGTTCCTCTGGAGTGATAAAGTCTAAGACTTCGGGCTCCTCCTCAACCTTAGCGACTACATGAGATAAATACATATGTGTATCAATTTGAATGCATTTGAATTTGAAGTTGAATTTGTGAAGACTATAAGTCTTGCTAGACAGGCCCAATGACTCTGAAATTTTTACTGTGGTTTGGATACAACCTAAACAGAGACTTGGCCACTCTCATTTTTAGCAAAGCTCATTTGAGCTTTCCATAAATAATTGTATACTTGGCCTTAATTGGAGCTCTTAGGGTGTTCTAGGGATTTTTATGGAGCAAGACATGACTTTCTGAAAACTAGAATTTCATAGGGTTCTAATGGAGTTGGTTTCACTTAAATTGAAGACTCCTAGCCAAAGATATGAGCTAAACAAATTCAGATAAAATCTGAAAATGTTTCTGGACATTTTCTATTTTTTGGAATAGTTTTATTAATCACACTATTAAGTGGATCAAATGAGCTCAAATGTATCTGAAATTTTTAGAGTAGCTCAGGGATATTATGATGAACATCCTGGCAAAATTTCAGAATTTTCCTCCAATGGTTTCTCCAGTTAAAATTCTAAACAATTTAAACTTTGAAGATTTAATTCTGGAGAAATAAGGATTTTCATAAAGTGAAACTTGATTTGTTGGAAAGTACTCAGAGAGCTAAATGCATCAATATTTGGTTCACTTGATTTGGAGTTTCCTAGCCAATGTTATGTGGGTTTTGAAATTTGAACTAAATCTAAAAATCGGGGAAAAGTTTAAATTGTTGCGCGTGGGACCGGACCTATGTGTCGAGTCCTCAGTGGCTGACACATGGGGTTACGGAGTTTTTTGCGTGCAGCCACAGACGATCCGGTGCCACAGCTGATCCCCGATTTAAATATCTGGCTGCTGACACGTGGGACCGAGGGCTTCTTCAATCTTCTGACATCCCGCGCTCGGCTGCCGCCCACTCGCCGGAGTGCTCGCCAAAGGGGCTCTGTCGTGCGCCAAACTCCGAGATTTTCGTCGCCTCTGCTTAATCTCCCATAGGGAACACGGTGTTGGACTTAGCTCTACATGACAACCACCGGAACATGGCCGGCGACGAAAGAATTTCGACCGTGTCGGCCGGCCTTCCTAGCATATACGTGCATTTTTGCTGCGATTTGACAGTTTCCACATTTGCTTCACACCGTATTTGTTCGAGCTGATGTTCCCAAGTCACTCCTTGCAATTTCTACTGTTGATTTATTTACGGTTATTCCTATTATTCTACCTTTTCTTCCTTTAGCATCTAATAATATGCTGCTGTCACTTCCGTTAGCATGTACCTTTAAACTTTCTTCTCAAATGACCTTGCACATCATTCTACCTCGTAAATCAGCGGGGCTATCTTTTGCTGCTAACTAGAAAATTCCGTGGAAGCAATAGCAGCATTTGATCCTCAAGCAGATAAATGCACTTTATTCTCTACTGCAAAAGATCTGGTACAGGCGGAACTGAAAATAAAAATACCGTACAAATCTCACGTGGCTATGAAACATTTTAATTCTCTACAACGTGGTTATGAGACTATTCAACATTTCAGCCCATTGTGTAGGACGGCGATGGCAGGTTTATGACAGTGCTCTTCACCTTCGTCATCATATTGATGCTGTTAGTTATTCCCTGGGATCCAATGCCACTGTCCTTTAGACCCTGCAGTCCGGAGAAAACTTAAGATTATAATTTAGGAACACCTGGATGAAATTAAATACTTCAGAGCAAACTGATGGTAACAAGAAATAACCTCTGGAAGCATTTACCTGGAAGGGGAAATGGTCGGGTCCTCGAGCCGGTGCAGAGTTGATTTGCACAGTCCCAGTTTCCATGGCATCACTGATCAGGATTGCTTTGTTGATGTCTCTTGTGAAAACACATCCCTGAAAATTGAAATGGATGGTGTACAAAACAGTGAGTTGAAGAAACTAGGTTAATGGGATCCATTGCTGATAAGGGGAAGCAGAGAGAGGAAACCTGAAGGCCGAAATTGCTAGCATTGCAATGGTGGATTCCTTCCTCGACTGAGCTGATCCTAATCACGGGCAAGACAGGGCCGAAAGGCTCCTCCCACGCAATCCTCATGTCAGGTCGGACATGATCCAAAAGCAACGGCCAGATGAGGTTGCCTTCTCTCCTGTACTCCTGGCAAAAGGTTGCTCCTTTCTCCTTAGCGTCCATCACTAGACCCTCAATAAAATTGGCTGAGGATTCCGTTACAACTGGGGTGATATCAGAGTTCTCCTCAGGTGGGCCAACTTTCAGTTTTGCCAACTTGGCATTGACCTTCTGTACCATGGCATCAGCCACTGATTCCATTATCAGCACGACTTTGACAGCCGTGCACCTCTGGCCACTGCATCACGGGCGAAGCTAGGTTATAGCTACTGGGTGCACATGCACCCACAAAAAAAAAAGTGAATTTAACATATTTTGACCATATATGCACCCCTATCACGCCATAATTATGCAATTATGCGCCCTCAAATAACTAAATCATGTATTTGCTCTATATATCATAGAGTAGAGCACCCCATAAAAATTTCTCTAGCTTCACCATGGTACTGCATTCAGTGTAACATGTATTTTTCAGTATAAATTCAAGGAGTGCTCAACATGTTATTTCACAATAATCATACTATATGAACTCAGTCACAAAACAAGACTTTGAGCATGGAAACCAACGGAATGCGTATATGACAGGACGGAAGCAAGGAAAAGCGTATGCCACATTGATGGCAGCATGGAAGCAAGGAAAAGCATATGACGCCACAATCTGGTGTACACGACACCAACTCGGATACCAGTCATGTTCAGTTTGCTAAAAGGCTTTATTAATTTTCAATCGTTGTTTGCACTCTTCTAAGAATTGGTTGTGAACAGTTTTTGATAATTCCAAGCGTCCAACAAATAAAATGAAATAATGCGGTAAATGTTTTTCTGCTCTATGAAATTCCAGACAGTCAACATCGTTATGCAGTACCTGTAAGAGAAGCCACCCTTTACTATATTTGCTGCGACTAAATCAATATCTGCATCCTCTAGCACAATGCAAGCATCCTTCCCTCCGAGCTCCATCTGAAGAGGTACCATTCCAGCCTTCTTTGAAATGGCTATACCGGTATCCCCTCCTGTAAAACTAAGGAGCAAGGAAACTAATAAGGTATTGTCCATCGGGACTGAAGATGTCAACTGGAGCAGCTAATTATTACCTTATGCAGTTCACTCCAGGATGCATTGTAAGGAAGTCACCAATCTCAGAACCTTTCCCAGTCACACAACTGATCAAACCTTTTGGGAAACCAGCCAGGTGAAAGCAGTGTACCATATGAAGTGCTGCCACAGCACCCTTTTTAACAATAGTACTTTGTATAAGCATTTTTTACTTCAAAAAGGCATTAGCTTCAAATTCAGTAAAGGAGTTAAAGATTAACCAAAAGAAACATATACCTGAGTTGGAGGTTTGAGCACAAGAGCATTGCCAGCAATTAGTGCTGGACCGATCTTAGAAACTGCTAGGTTGACGGGATAGTTGAATGGCGGGATTGCCAACACTACTCCAAGGGGTATCTACACGAATAGGATAGTACATTACATATGCAAGGAAAGTATATTGGAGAATCAATAATCTAGACGGATCCAATATAGTTCATAGGAGAAGCAATAGACAACTTTGCAGCCACAATATCAATAATTATCTCTGGAAAAATGTTTAAATCATGAATGATTTAATTGGGGGCTACATTTTAACAGACATGAATGCATGATTGGCAATGGCAACAACATTGTTTGTTGCTTTCCTCAAAAACAACATTGTTTGTTGTTTTAGCCCATCATAGCTGAATGTTTGGTGTTTGAAGTTACATTTCAACAACCATAACAAAATGTTTTTCCACCTACAAGCAACACTGTGCCAACGGAAAGTATTACCAAACAACAAGACATAATGTAGTCACAAGGGCCTGCAGAGTCGGCTCCATGAAGCCTCAGAGAACTACCTGTTCAACTTTGGGTTGACTAAACTTGAAATTAAGTTGTTGTGATTCTAACCAACCTGGTTGATTAGCCGATTATGACAAACTCTAGCTGATTCCAGAATGGACCAGGGACAGAGAGTCAGAAAGAAAGATCAAAGTTACAGCAGGAAAGGGGTGGGTGGGTGGCAAAATGGAGTCAAAGGAACCAACAAGTAATATGCTAATAGCATCAACAGAATATTCCATACTCCTCTGCATGTCAATGAGCTGCATAGTTTATTGCACAGTTCTACAGATCATACAAGCAACACAAGTTGAAATTGAATTTAGACAGATGCCACTGTCCCAGACTTTAACCTATTCTCTGTCAGTCAGGATGACCCAGTCCATCAATTAAGAACACAACATTCAGCTAGCGTACGTATGTCATCAACATAAGACACAAACAATATCATAGTGAAAAAGGGGGATGCTATTGAAATTAATAATGTAGCTATACCTTAGAGCTCAGACAGTACTTGTTCCGCTCATTACCGGGAAAGCTATCTGAGACCAGCAGCTTGCCCTCTCCCAGTACACGGACACCCTCCTCAGCTGTGTATGACACCAAATCCCCAGAACGCACAACCTATCAAACCCAACAAAGCAGTTTTGTCTGTTAGTATCCATTTAATAGTCAGAGCAAAACTCAAGGAAGTAGAACCACCAATGACCTCAGAAATAGCATCCTTAGCTGGCTTCGCGATCTCCTTGACAAGGCACTCGGCGATCGGGGTCTTGTGCTCCTTGAGGATCGCAGCCGCCTTGTGGAGAAGCTCTGCACGCTTCCACAGTGGCGTCCGAGCCCACGCCTTCTGCGCCACCTTGGCCGCCTCCATCACCTTGTTCACCTCCTCCTGGGTGCATGCTGGAGAAACAGAGGACCCATATCATCAGCAAATTTTGAAGTCGACCCCTTCGCAATTCGAGAACCATTAACGCAGCACTGAACTTGTTACTAGCCAGCTAGTTCTTGTGCAGACAAAATGTGCAGTAGTTCTATTGGCGGCAAGAAAATTAAGAATCGAAAGGTACCATTTGCAGCAGTAGTCGTTAAGAGGCGCTATCAGAGGAATCAAGGAAAGTTATTGCCCATGCACGCGGCCATTAATGGCGCTTATCGGCTAAGATTTAACTTGCAGAACATCGACAGAATCCACCGGCGCTTGGCGCGTCCCCATCGATCCTCCTTCCCGCAGAACAGGGGACAACACCACACTAGCGCACTAGGCCGCTAGAACTCCGAGATTTTTGTAGCTAAAGCCAAAGAAAAAGAGGTGGGCAACGGAGCAGAGCCCGCACCTTGCACCCGGTACTGAGTCTGGCGGGTGGTGGGGTTGACGATGGCGACGGACTTGCCGGAGGCCGAGCTGCACCACTCCCCGTCAGCGTAGTACCTGTACACCTCCCCATCGATGATCTCCGCGAACACCCCGGTCCCCGCGAGCGCCATGGACGCTCCTTCCTCGAGCGAGCGGGCCACGTGTGGTGGACGCGGAAGGGACAGGCGCACAGGGACAGCTCGAGCGGCGGTGAGGGGTCGAGAGGGATGGAGTGGTTGGAGGTGATGGGAACTCGAGTGGCGGAGCGGGGAGGAGGGGGGTTGCGCGGTTAAATAACGCGCAGACACGCGTGGGCGAGCGGACCCACCGAGGCGGGGGGCAGGGAGGCGGAGCAGCTGCGGGAGCGGGAGGAGGAAGAGGACGGAAAAGGGTCGAGGTTTTTCGTCTCCGTCCCGCGGTTTTCTTCCCGTTTCTTTACTCCTTCCTTTCCCCTCGTAACCGGTTTCTTTATTTTCTTTTGGGTGGCTCGGCGGCGTGGGAGAATATGGGCGGTGTGGGCGTGTGGCATGACCACTTGAAGTCATCGGACACTGGGTTGTGGCTTCGGCAGTTTGAAGGATGGGGCATACGTACTCTGTTTTCTTTAAATAAAATCTCAAAACTACTTCGTTTTCTTTAAAGAAGATCACAAAGCAGAAATCTTATCATAAGATCTGTTCAAGGCTTTACCATCTACACATAATCGTTTAGCACATTACAGATTTTGGATAACCGTGAAAGAAAGTGTTAGCATGAATATCTTTTAAATTTATATAGTATTATCGTGTCATTATTCATTAAAAACTATGTACTACATTTTTATATAAAAATGATATTGTTGCATATAATTGGCACTCCCAAATCTGGCACACAATATTTTCGTATACGAGCTCTAGGTGACATGGTTTTCTAGTAGCGATGACGACGGTCACGATTGGGCAGCTTTTTTAGATCAAGGGTGACATGGATACATAGTGACGGTGGAAGCACAACCGGTCGTATCTCATTCAAAGATGGTGTTGCTATCTTGATGACCGTGATGATCACACCTTGGATGCCTACAAATCAAGATATCAACATACTTCAGTTGTAAAGATCTTCCATATGGTTGGAGAGCTAGCTGTCACCATATTGTGCCTCCAATATATCTCACGTGTGTTCACCCTCATGCTCAGATAGAGTTGGCAAACCGATAGTTCATCTTGTAGCTGCCTCGTCTAGGCTGACACAATTATTCACCGTTCTTGCCTCAGCTTCGACTATGGAGAACTGATTCAAATGGTCAATGGTCGGATCTACGTGCGACATGTTGTTGGATACATTAGTGACCTTTATGTGATAGTGGATTAGTAGCAAGCATTTATACAGATGACCAGAGAACTAACTATATATTGGAGCATGGGATAATTAGTACAAATATTTGTGCACTAAATATATATTTTTCTTCCATGTTTAGTTTATGTAATAAATTGATTTGTGTGGCGGTTGTGTGCATGTTGACTATTTATAAATCTACAGAAGCTAGAATGTAATTCTATTATCTAAAAAGAAAATATAATTGGCACATGTGGATCAGTCTTCTAGGTAGCTAGGCTCATTCTCTTCAACAAACAATTTGGTTGTGGTCAGGAGGACCGTTTGGTCAACTACCCACAACATCAAGGAGATTTGTTACATGGCTTCAGCTGGTCACATTTGTTGTGGTGGCACTGATATCTCTTAATCCATTCACTTTTGAGTATCAACAAAGCTAATTAAGTAGACTTGTCCTCCATTCGATAATATCAACATTTCTTCTAATCCGTTGACATTAGTAAGATCCAAGAGCATGGCTTGTTTCAAAAGGCCTTTGTTTTAATTAAGCATCTTATTATCCGTTAAAAACATCAATTGCGTCATATGCAAAACTGGTGTATCCTTTTTGTTATTTTGTTAAAAGAATTATAGATCAGAAAACAAAGGTAGTATTTCTTATGTAGATGTTTCATGTAAAACTTTGCACCGTAATTGATTTGCAGTACTAGACTTATATACTGCTGAAAATGAAGCATGATATGTTTTACAAGTTTTGCTCAAATAGGTTACTTGCCATCATGGACCATTTGTGGAGATGTAAAAAACTATTGCAACCGAGTGTTTTATCTTTGTTCACACCCTCTGAATGATATGTGAAACTCTACCTTCCACTTCGATCCATTTCGCTCCGACATCGTCAAGATGTAAAAAGTTTTGCCCTCTGTATCACAAAGAATGGAAGTGGGGTTATCCTCGTTCAAAAAGAAACAATGGGCAATTCGCCACACGGTTCATGACAAGTTGGCAATAGCCTGCTGGCTTCCAGGCTCGCACGGTGTCGAGTAAGCGAACCACGGGGTGACCAAACGACTGCGCATCTCACGCCGGTCCTAATCCATGCTTCGACCGTACGGACAACCAAGTGCATCGCAGACCACAAGTTATCGCAGAACCAACCACCGCCACCACAACAAGGACCACGCCCAGCGTCGCGCAGCACGGACGGAGCCGTCGTAACGTCCGGGGCCGCGCCAGAGAGGACCACCGCAGCACGAACCGGGGTTGGTTCCCTGGCGGCGCTGCATCCACGTACGCGCGCGCGGCCACGGAGCACGGTGCGCCACCCGATCCCCGGCGCACGGACCAGCGAACCACCACCCACCGATACCAACCGCCGCGGCGTATAACTCCGGCCTGGCCTCGTCGTGCCGCTCCCGCTCTCGTCGAGGACGAACGGAAACAGCACCGGCACCAGCCTCGTCAGCCTGCAAACCCGTGGTCCCCCGCTCGGTCTGTTGGTACCGGCCAGTCCAGGGGGAAGCAGGCGAAGCGAACCCGGCAGCGAGGTCGGTACGGTGATGCCTCGCCGGAAGCGTCGAACGATCTCGTGCAACGGCCGGCTGGCGCCGTACGTTGCTTCTCGCGTGTACGGTCCCGATCGGCCCTCCACTGCACCGGCGACCAGGGTAGCCGGCGGTCCGGGCGACGCAGGTGCGGCCGTGGGAACGGAACGCCACTGTTTTCGGCAGGCGGTGCAGTGATCTTTCTTTTTCCTTTCTTTCGACAGGCGATTTCGGTGGGTCCGGCGCGTAGACATTGGAACTTATTAAGGGGCGCGTCGTGTGCCTGGATTCGAGAATTTCTTTTTAAGTTACCTGGAGAAAACTGGGACGGTGAGCTGTCTTCTTTTGTTTTTCAGAGGATGGCAGGCCGTCTCTGCAAATTCAGCCCAGGTTCTATATAATTGGGATTCGTGAAGGCTGAGCGGGTTGGGCCTAAATGATTTGCTTTCTGGCCCAAATAGAAAATCACATATTAAAAAAAATTCAACCTTTTGCTCTCGGGATAAATCCTCACCGCCCCCTACGACATCAAGCCCGCGCAGTGACGTCGTAAACAACACGCGGCGGCCTTCGGTTGGCTACACGCACGTGGACCCATCCGGAGCCAGCCAGGAACCCCACGGCCTCTTCACCCTCCAGACGACACGGAAGCAAGAACCAACGACCGGGCAAGTCTCGCACCCGATTCACAAAGTTTCCCACCAGCTCGCGTGGCCGTCCCCTCTCCCGCCGCGCGGCGCACGCGCGAGGCCAACCGAGCCACTCCGCCACCCCGTGCGCTCGCCGCCTGCGGCCACGGCACCGCCGGCTCCCGCCCCGGCCGCCAAGAGGAAAGGCCAGGCCACCACCTCCTCGCGAGGATCGCGCCGCCTCGTGCTCGCTGTCGCGATGGCCGCGCCCCTGCTCGCGCTCGCCGTGGCGCTCCTGGTAGGCGCCGGCGTCGATAGGGGCGCCGCAGCCCCCGTCGAGGCGGAAGGCACCAAGGTGCGGGTCCCCGGATCTCGAGATCCGCTGAGAGATTGTTCCCCCCCGCCCCCCCCCCCCCCCCTAGCGCGGGCTTGTGTTTGATCTGGATCTGTGCGCGCCTTTTTCCCAGGTGACGTACGGCAGCTTGGTGAAGCTGATGCACGAAAGGACGAAGCACCGGCTGCACTCACACGACGTGCCTTACGGCTCCGGCAGCGGTCAGCAGTCCGTCACGGGGTTCCCCGAAGGAGACGACTCCAATAGCTACTGGGTGCGCACCCCGCCTCGTCTTCTCAATAAGAGCGAAGAGGAATCTATCTTGTTTAGTCCTCGTCCTATAATTTCTGGTTTTCTCTGATTTGAATGGTCTTGAATTGGATCGACCTTCGTTTAGCTGTCATAAGGAACCACTGAGTCATATCGAATCAATTAGCGCAGTCCTGTTTGGAAGAGAAATAAGCTTACCACTTCTATTTGAATTCAGGACGTAGCACAATTAGTCAGACAGTTTCTTGAAGAGTGAACTAATTTATATCAAGAACATCAACAATGTGGGATCTCTTTGGAAACACAATTTGCTTGGTCCTGAAGTGAAAACATTTGTTATTTGTAAGTTGGTACTTTTTTATTTCCCATGCTATACAGCAACAACAACGAGGCCTTTGTCTCAAGCACGTTGAGGTAGGCTATATATGAGACCCAAACTGAGTTTCATATTGATAGGAATGGCTGGTTTTGATGCTGGTCCGCCAAGCCTATCACAACCCTCCTCCTTTATTTCCCATGCTATGCTCTAATAAAATAGCTCTTACAGTTCGAGTGATTGATATAATTGCCATCTAAGTAGTCAGATCAAAGGTGACTAGGGTTTTGACTCAGTAACCAGCTTGAGTTGATAGATTAACTCTTTGAATGCAGATCATAAGGCCTACTCCAGATTCCTCGGCTAAACAAGGTGATGCCATTGAAAATGGTAGCATCATCAAATTGCAACACATGAGGACACGGAGGTGGTTGCACAGTCACTTGCATGCGTCACCGTTATCCGGTAACCTCGAGGTTAGTTTGATGTCAGTTGCTCATGCTATAAACTTTATTGAGATTGAAAAAAATATATCTTTTACGTACCACCTTGAGGTCAGATGAGCTTTCAGGGAGCAACACCCTAGTACTGCTAGACGAGAAAAGGAAACACAATTTGTTGTAGACCTATTTGTACAATATGAGTACATCATGTAATTTTTGTGACAATCACGTCTGTGAGTGGGAGAGAAAGAGTAGATGATGTGCTGATATGTTGTACTATGCATATTCGATGAAACATCCTAGCCAACCTCAACCATGTATGTAATACTTTCTCATTTTGGTTAAGTGGCACCATTTCAGACAAGCTTCAATTCGCATTCGTAAATCTATTTCACATTTTTAGGAATAGTTTGCACCCATTGCTGAAAGTCCCCACACATTGTGACTTTCTGGGAAAGGGGATTTCATTGTCTGGGCCTTGGGTAGGGAGTTTCTAGGCAGCCTTCCCCTGCTGCAAGGTGGTTGATTCGAACCTAGGAGCCAGGACACAACTGGAGAGATTATACCACTGTGCCAGCCCACCCTTCTCCACACCTTCATTCATAGAACAATGAGCAGACAAGTTTATTTGTGCTCTGGAATTTAAAATTGCACTCTACTACAAATCTCTGCATTGTCCATTGTCTTCTGACTCTTCTCACTAAGCATTCCGTGTATATTACCTGCTGCATAATGTTTTCAATTGTCATTGTGATGAAACAATAGCCATTGTATTTCAGTAATGACAGCATGACTATGCATAATTAACTTTCATGACAAGACAGTGTGAAATCCGGTTCCCCTAACTCCTATACTTAAAATTAGTAGCTTATAGCCTAGAATCACTTTAAAACAGCCTAAAAAAAGAAACGTTCTTAGGATGTTTTCTGTAGCAGATGGAAACTAGGTGTTTTTAGCTAGTGTGCGCAATAGAAAATCTAGGGGTTTTCAAGATTGGTCATCCTGTAATCATTATCATTACTTGAATAAGGATGTTTATAATATGTTTCAGCTTTTCTAAATGTGATGTTACTACCATCTTTATTATCTTGACTATATTTATGCGTGCCTTGTTTCCCAACATTTTGGGAGGACTTGGAGGATATGGTTAGTAGTGTACCGATAACCGAGAAACTCCTCATAGGGGGAGATCTCAATGGTCATGTGGGTGCAACTAACCTAGGATTTGAAGGAGTACATGGAGGTTTTGGATGCGGCGATAGAAATCAAGAGGGTAAGGACATCCTAGACTTTGCCGTAGCCTATGATCTGTTGATAGCTAACACCCTCTTTAGAAAGAGGCAATCTCACCTAGTGACCTTTAGTAGTGCCCAACACTCTAGCCAGATTGACTTTGTCCTCACTAGGAGAAAGGATAGACGGGAGTGTCTAGATTGTAAGGTGATCCCGGGGGAGTGTGTTGTGACACAACATAAGCTTGTGGTAGCTGAATTTCGCTTCCATACATGTTCTTTGCGGGACAAAGGTGTCAAAATCACAAGAACAAAGTGGTGGAAGTTGAAGGGAGAATCACAAGAATCCTTTAAAAATAGGGTGATCACAGAAGGACCCTGGGCAGAAAATGGAGATGCAGATAGTATGTGGATGAAGATGGCAACTTGCATTAGGAAGGTAGCTAGTGAGGTGTTCGGTGTGACAAAGGGAAAGAAACTTATAGATAAAGACACTTGGTGGTGGAATGAGGATGTACAAAAGGCCATTAAGGAGAAGAAGGAGTGTTATAAGAGTTGGCATAATGATAGAAACGCAAGCAACATGCTTAAGTACAAAGAGGCTAAGAAGAATGCAAGGCGGGTTGTAAGTAAGGCAAGAGGACAAACCTATGATAAGTTATATGAGAGACTAGGGACAAAAGAAGGTGAAAAAGACATATACAAGGTGGCAAAAATCCGCGAGAGAAAGATGAGGGATCTCAATCAAGTTAAATGCATCAAAGATGAGACTGACCGCATTCTAGTGAAGGATGAAGAGATTAAGAATAGATGGCGTGATTACTTTAATGGGCTATTCAATGATGGGAATGAGAGCACTATGGTTGAGTTGGATGACTCCTTTGATGACTCCAACAGGCGGTTCGTGCGGAGGATAAGAGTTTGAGGTTAAGGAGGCCTTAAAAAGGATGAAAGGAGGAAAGGCCCTTGGCCCTGACGATGTCCCTATTGAGGTGTGGAGATGTCTTGGGGACGTCGCAATAGTATGGCTCACAAAGCTATTCAACCACATTTTTCGGTCAAACAAGATGCCTGAAGAATGGAGGAAAAGTATATTAGTACCTATCTTCAAAAATAAAGGAGATATTCAAAGTTGTACTAATTATCGAGGTATTAAGCTTATGAGTCATACTATGAAGCTTTGGGAGAGAGTGATTGAACACCGCCTGAGGAAAGTGACCAATGTCACTAAAAACCAGTTTGGTTTTATGCCTGGGAGGTCTACAATGGAGGCGATTTTCTTGCTTCGTCAGCTTATGGAGAGATATAGGGAGCAGAAGAAGGACTTGCATATGGTGTTCATCGACTTGGAGAAGGCGTACAACAAGATACCAAGGTCAATCATGTGGTGGGCACTAGAGAAACATAAAGTGCCAATAAAGTACATTACCCTTATCAAGGATATGTACAATAATGTTAGGACAAGTGTGCGCGTAAGTGATAGTGAGACTGATGCATTTCCTATCACGGTAGGATTACATCAAGGATCAGCTTTGAGCCCATACATCTTTTCCTTGGTCATGGATGAGGTGTCGAAGGATATACAAGGGGATATCCCTTGGTGCATGCTCTTTGCTGATGATGTAGTGCTGGTAGATGAAACTAGAGATGGTGTTGATAAGAAATTAGAGTTATGGAGACAAACCTTAGAGTCCAAGGGGTTTAGACTTAGTAGGACCAAAACCGAGTATATGAGGTGCCACTTTAGTGGTGTTGGTCGTGAAGAGGGAAATGTTAGTCTACAAGGACAAATAGTACTTAGAAGGGACTCTTTCCGATACTTAGGATCAATGTTACAAAGCAATGGCGATATTGATGAGGATGTTTGCCACAGGATCAAGGTAGGGTGGATGAAATGGCGACAAGCCTCTGGAATCCTATGTGATAGGAAAGTCCCACAAAAGCTAAAAGGGAAGTTCTATAGGACGGTGATCAGACCCGCGATGCTCTATGGGGCGGAATGTTGGCCAACTAAACGGCAACATGTCCAACAAATGAGTGTCGCAGAGATGCGCATGCTACGGTGGATGTGTGGGCACACGAGAAGAGACCGAATAAGGAATGAGGCGATTCGTGATAAGGTAGGGGTGGCGCCGATTGAAGAGAAGTTAGTCCAACATCGGCTTAGGTGGTTTGGACATATCCAACGGAGACCTCCAGAAGCACCGGTTAACAGTGGGATTTTAAGAGGTAGAGAAAATATTAGGAGGGGTAGAGGACGACCAAGGTTGACCTGGGAGGAGGCGGTAAAACGAGATTTGAGAGATTGGAATATATCCAGAGACTTAGCTCATGATAGGACCGCATGGAAAGTAGCAATTCATGTGCCAGAATCGTAGTCTTGTTTTTTTCTTTTTTTCTTTTCTCTTTTTCTTTTCCTTTTTTCTTATTTCTTTTCTCTTTTCTCTTTTTCCTTTTCTTTTTTCCTTTTTTTTCTTTTTTTCCTTTTTTCCCCTTGTTCTCATATCTCTTCCTCTGTTTTACTTCATTGATATTGGGTTTCATGTCTAGCCGACCCCAACAGGCTTGGGATAAAGGCTTGGTTGTTGTTGTTGTTGTTGTTTCCCAACATTTTGCCTTTGAAGAAAACAATTGTGTCTTATTTAATCTGTTTTCTTTGCTCACATTATTTTCTCAAATTACGGATGTCCTCTAAAATCTCAGATGCCAACATACAGGTTAGCTGTTTTGGTGGAGATGAGCAATCAGATACTGGGGACTACTGGCGGTATGATTTATATACACATGTAACACGGATATATGGCGTATTGTTTGTTGCTTTTACTTAGCTCTTGGTTTTCCTTTTGGTGTTCTCCAGGTTAGAAATTGAAGGGACCGGAAAATTATGGAAAAGGGACCAAAAAGTAAGACTCAGACACGTTGATACTGGAGGCTATCTTCACAGCCACAACAAGAAGTACAATCGCCTTGGTGGTGGGCAGCAAGAGGTGAAACATTTTATGCTTTGCAGATGCAGAATCAATACATGTTTACTAGGCTCTCGATAATTATCATGAATTTGTTGGTCCTAGAGGCTAGAGTATTATCTACTTCAGTTCAATACAGCATATTATTGTTGGAATTCCTGTGATATTTTTTCAGTAAAAGCATAATGTTTTGAGTGGGTGTATGAAAGATGTTAGGTTCACAAGCAATTATACATGAGTTCAGATGTTCAAGATTAGGCTATACAAAAAGGGCAGCCCGGTGCATGTAGCTCCCGCTTGCGCAGGGTTCTGGAAAGGGTCCGACCACATTTCGGTTCAAACCTTACTCAAGGAACGCGGCATAGCTCAGCGCGGGCTGGAGCCGACGTCGTTTCGCTTTCGCAGGAGGATCCTACTCTCCAGGGCGGCCTTTAGCTGTTCCGCAGAAAGACTCACACCCGGCTTGCACTAATGTGGAACTAAATCTCCTATTTTTCCAAGTGAAAGCCGGGCCGACGAACCCCGTGTCAACCCAATCACCTCGGTAAAGGGATCGAAAGATTATGGTCTAAACACTTGGGTCTTTTGTACGCAGCCTTTCCCTATCAGCATTGTAAATTATTTCAATACTATCAAACTATTGCCTAGGTTATCCATGTTTGAACACGGATCATATGATTTCATTTTCCTTGATAGTTGTTTTTAACATCCTTGCCCATGTGCAAAAATAGGGACTTTCGTCCTGATCTGCTATACGTACATGGTTACTTGAAATTGGAGAAAATCATTCGTTTCTGAGTGTGAGTATCCCTCTTATGCAGGTCTGTGGCGTCCGAGAGAAGCGAGCCGAGAATATTTGGCTGGCTGCAGAGGGTGTTTATTTCCCTGTTAACGGAAGCAAGTGAATACTAGTTTTCAAACTCCCCCCTTTTTCGTGAGTTAACACAGCAGCAGAAACTTTCCCGTTTTAGTTTGGTCTTGTTTTTAGTTTAGACGTGGGACTTAACCCCCTGAGTTATGTGATGATGTTCGTGTATCCAAATGAGACATGCTCCTAGTTGATTATAACATCAGTATGATCAGGTAGGGTACACGAAAGACGTGCACAACTGAGTTTTTTTATGAAAATAAACCGACTCTTGGCAACTTGGAATATCGTTTATCTTCTGGACACGACACCAGGAATCACTGTCTGGCTCCCAAAAATGAAAGTGCAGTGTCAAAAACAACTGATTCACTAAACAGCAAGTCGCGTGAACCACAAATGATTAACTGAACAGCAAGTCGCGTGAACTACAACTGATTCACTGTCAAAAACAACCTGGCTTTTACAGTCTAAGATGGATAAAGCCAGCTTTAAACGTTGCTCATTTTTGTGTCTACCGTCGAACCAAAGGCACATGCTTTGGAGGGCAAAATATGCTGTTGTAGGATCAAAACTACAACTTGATAAGGAAATATATTCTTTTCCCTGACAGGCAGACAAACAAGCGCCCAACACATCAATACACTCAAATGCAATCAGAGCGATAAAAAATAGCGGGAGCATTATCAGTAGCATCAGACACGCTATGCAGCAGTCAAAAGATGTGGTGCTGCCCGTTCCCACATTCTGGTAATACCACCCATGGGCCACGACACTATGGAACCGCAACTCCGCAAGTTCATCATATATGAATTCAAGACTGCCAGTGCTCAAACTCATGCCTAAGAATCATATATCAGGTGGCACAGAAAGTAGATAATCAACAGGACTGCAGTTCAAGTATCTCAGGGGTTAAAATAATGAGCAGATTAAAACAATGCGGTGAGTACATTCAAACTCGTCCATTAGTTTACAACAAGGAAGTGAGGAACACCGTTGTGGAAATCAAGAGATGCCATATGTACTGTAATGCAGCAAACCGTACAAAATGAAAGCAGCAGTTCATTCTCATGATTGTAGCAATATTATCACTAGCTATAATACCTGCATACTCATGCAACAATATTCAGTATTCTTGCTTTTCACAAGCAAAACAATGCGGGGAAAATAGCATTCTTGCAGAACGTTCCATCTAAGAAACACAACAAACATTAAAGGGGTACATCACAGAACTGGAAAATTATTGGTGTGAGAAAATTCACACCTTGCCATATACTCCCTCTGTTTCATAATATTTGACGCTGGTTAGTTCAAATTTGAACTAACCAGCATCAATTATTACGAAACGGAGGGAGTAAGTAGGTTTTCTATTCATTCATCCAGTACACCTTGAAATGGTTATTGCAGGGAACAAACAATTCTCATAATCAAAACAGTCTAAGCTGTATAAGCGCAAACAACACTCTGTGAAGAATTGGTCTGTTATGAACAAGATTTGTGACCACAAACAAAGCAGAGCATGCAACAAAGCACAGGGTGAAATTTTAAGCCTAAGAAGCAACATTAAAAAAAGCATTAGAAAATGCTTATTTAGCATATAGAAATGAGAATCGAGAACTGGGAGAAAAGATTTATAATCATGAATCTTCTCAGACACTAAGGTTGGCAAAAATGTAAAGTATTATGAGGTGTCAAACAGTTTACCACAGAATATGAAAGAATATAGCGGCATCATTTCTGGTTCAGATTACAGTAATTTCAACAGTTAACTTCGCAACAAACTACTGCTCTGAAATGTGGAAATGTACTAGCTGTTGAATGGATAAAAAAGGCTTACCCAGTGCCAAAGGCTCCCACACATTGTGGGGGTCTGAGAAAGAGTTATTTCTAAACAGCATCACCCATACTTTTGCAGAGAGGCTGGTTTGAACAAGCCCTCAAGACACAAATAGAGACACGCTACCATTAGCTGTTGAATGGATGACGAAAAGTAAAGATGTTGTGAAGGCTTGTCAACAATCAACATGGTATTCTGAAATTGAAATACTTAAGAGCATTCTAAAATTGTAATGCTTCAGAACATTCTGATATTATAAAAACTTTAAAACACCACGAACATCTACCAAATCGCATGAAAGGTGATACAACAGGGAAAGTAAGATCAGACAGAGAACAACCATTTTAACATGAATGATGACCTAGAAAGCAGTTGTTCAATTGCACACATCATAGCAAGATAAGGTTAAACTAGATATCTGAAGTTTAGTGAAGTAGAGTTTCTGAAGCTAATTCCACTTATTTATAGCATGAACCAGAAGCAATCTTACTGATAAATTAGTACTAAGGAGACAAAGAACAAGCTAGCCTACTGAAATGTATTGAAGATGAGCACTAGGATGAAGAACAATCTTAAAACCAAATGGTAGAGTTACTTGATATAAAACCAAATGGTGCAGTTGATGTTAACTATTGCATAAACTGGCCAGATGAGCACACAACCCAATACAAAACAAACTTGAGAAATCATTCAGTTGAGGTATGATAATGAAGAGATCTTAGCAAGGGCTGTCATGGCAAGAACAAGAAATTGTCAGGTCAGATGCCATATATTCACTGATGATAGTTTTCTTTTTCCCATTTTATCATTCAGAATCTTGTTATTTAACTAGCAATTACTCATTCAACGGGCCTCTGGAATAAGCCCAAACAACACGCCAGCATACTTCTTGACCGAGTCTTTTAAGTACAACTCCTTGAGCTCATTAAAGCACTGCAGCGTCAGAAGCGAATCGGAACCAGCCTGGTGGCCCGTCCCAACGCGCGTGACTTTGAGCGTCTCAGCAAGCTTGCTGAGCCCACCGTACAGGCCATCCTTGTCGCAGTACTTCATGATGTACTTGACGTCGTACAACACTGGGAAGTAGATCTTGGTGAGCTTCAAGAACTCTTCCAAGGTGTCCGGCATGTCCATCCCGGTGAGCAGCCTGAGCAGGTAGCCAAAGTCATGCCCGCTGTGGAAAGTGATCCACTCGACGTCGTCATTGAGGACGACGCCAGACGACATCATCAGCTCGGCGAAGCGGGTGGTGTCGGCACCCTCGGCCGCGAAACGGTCGAAATCGATTCCACTGCGGCGGAGCAGGTCGATGGAGTCAGAGTTGTTGGGGTCGGTGAGCGGGTTGAAGCCCCGGAAGTTGAACTGCCAGATGCAGGGCCGGCCCCCCGTGCCGCACGGAGGGAACGCGCCGGTCTCGTTGGAGAGGACGAGGCCGAGCTGGATGAGCTTGAGCACGTTGACGTTGCCCTTGAGGACGGCGTAGTTGTACTCACTCTGGTTGCAGAATGTGCCCAGCGGCTTCACCACGACGCCGGGGAACTCCGTGTCCATGGCGACGTAGGGGTACGCGTCGACGACCTCTCGGATCATGGCGAACTCCTGCTCCAGGTTCTCCGCCCAGACGTCGCGGATCTCCACGTCGACGGGCGTCTCTGTGTCGGGCGGAGGTGCGTCCATCGGAGCAGCCGACACATCCAAGAGCTCGGAGGAGCTTCGGGCGGAGGCGCGGCGAGCCGACCAGGCGGTTCCGGCGACGGCTAGGGTTAGGGTTTGCGGGGCCGGCGGGAGGTCGCGAGCCGCGCGGGTCGGTGGAGGCGATAGGAGCAGGAGGAGGGGGAGGAGGCGGACGCGGAGGAGAGCCGTGGGCCCCAGTGTTAGCAGCGGGGAGAGCCCATGGCGGTGGGGGTGCGGTGTTGAGGGGCGAGGCGAGAAGACGGGGAGCGGATCTAGCGGGTCAGAGTCGTGGGGAAGTAGGTGAGAGGAAGGCGGAGGCGGTGCGCTGCCCGCTGCGGCGCGCCGAAATGGGGCCCACATTGCCACGTGTCGATGGTGGCCGAGGGGCTTGCGGCTTCATGTGGGTCCCCTTTGCTAGTCTGGTGGTAAGGAATGTGAGTGACGTGGATGAAAATGGGAGGCCAGTGGGTCTCGTCAAAATATCATTTTTAATATGCAACTCGCTAAAATATTATTATAATAGAAGCATGTTCATTCATTTATTAATTATCATTTATCCTAAAACGTGTAAAAAAAAGTCAAATTTGCCTTTCATTACTGTCGCGGGAAGAGAAGGAAGAGAAAGGATGAAGCAATGGAGGGAAAACTTAACTTTTTTCTTACATGTTTTAGGATAAATGTTAATTAATAAATTATTAACAGCCTCCCGATATTAAACGAGTGAACATGCTTTTATTACAACGATATTTTAGCGAGTTGTATGTTGGGAGTAGTATTTTGGAACCCAAAATAACAAATGACTGGAGGAGTTGCGTTCCCACGCCATCTAGCCAACCTGGCCTCGCCTATGGTTCCAACATTTGTTACTTTCGGGTCTACTTGTCAGCATGAGTTTTGTTATTTGTAAAAGTTTTCAGGTCCGATAACTTTTATTTCTTCCTCCTCATTTCACTCGCTTGTGAAATGATTGTTGCAGTAAGTGAAGTGTAGTTATTATGATTTTTGAAGAGATCCATGTGGGATAACATTTTTGCTTTTTTTTTGTTGGATTCATCATGTTGACTAAAATATAACCTATAAATTAAACTATGCAACGTGTGATTACTTCCATTTATTTCAATGTTTTCCTATGTACAGTATAGTTTTGCCATGTTATCATTTGATGTCTTATGAGGAACGCTGGGAAGAAGGCGAGAAGAAAACAAAGGAAACGGTGCAAGCAATCGAAGGCTGAACTGGTGCTAAGTGTCAGGGGCAGTGCCGGCACATGGGCTCTGCTGTTTCAGCCTAAATCGTTGGGGTGTGAGTGAAGTTTTTTTTCTTTGCTTTTTTTGGCATACAACAGTCGACTGTTCTTTCTTGTTTTCTTTTTTCTGGGCCCGCTTGCCGTCGGCCACGCTTGGTCGCGGCCATCCACTGGACTGCGGGCCGTGCCCGTGCAAAGTCTCCAGTGTAAGACAAGACGACAAGAACGATTTGACTCCCCGAAGGATATCACTAGCTGTAGTTGGCGATGCGCACAAATCAACGACGGTGACCGAGACATGGGAGGAGGGCACTTCTGCAGTTCTGGTCCAATTTCACGAGATTGGGAGCGTGGAAGAGGTTGACAGATTGAGCTACACAAGCTGCTTGGATCAAGAACTCTCAATTTTCATATATACGCAACGAATGATTTTGAGAACAAATTTAGGTCCCGTTTGGTACGGTTTCAGATTCACCCAAAATCAAAAACGTTTCAGTTTCAATCTAGAAACAGTTTCACACTGAGAAACAAAATCACTCTAAAAACCGTTTGGCTAACTTTTGGTTTCAGATTCAGTAGATGGGAGTACATGATTGAATTGACTCCTTTACCCCTGGCTATTAGTTGACTGTTGGTTAAAAATTAACTGTGGCGAAGAAGACACTAGGCGTCTACTCCGTATTGATGTTGAGTCATTATGCCACAGCGTGGACCAGACGCCCTACTCACTCAAACATGCTTCAATAATCAAGCTAGAACAAACGACTGTATCTGAGATAACATACCTAGCTAGTTCCATGAACGACAAGCTAGAACGCTCTTGATTAACGGCAGGCGGTGGCAGGTCAGGTAAATATTATCGATCTTTCAGGAGACAATGTCAACTCGAGACAGATTCGCCCCGTGGAACACCTCTAGCGCCGATTCACGCCCGCAGGCCAAAATCGTTTATCAGCGTTTCCAACCAGAAACGATTCACAAAAATAGTGTTTGGCTCAGTTTCAACTGATTCCCTATAGAATCGGAATCGATTCGGGTAGCCAAACAGCCCCTTAGAATTGTCGGAGATGCTTTAACACAACCAATCAATGTACCATGGGACGAGTTTCAAATTTGAACTGAATCTACACATACAAGAAACATACAAATGGGCTGTAAATTGAAATCTAAAACTAAAATGAAGAAAAAAGAGGTCAGGGTAAATCCCTTCTGGTTCTGAACTGGGGTCTCTTTGGTCTATCTATAAATCACAATGTCAGTTACATTTCTAAGGGATGCCTGATTACATCACATCTTTTTTGCTAGCAACCAAAACGGTAGCAGCATTTGATATGTTCAGTACAACCCCCCCCCCCCCCCCCCCCGATCCATTTCTTAGATGGAGATACATATCGATTGTAGGTGAAATCATCCCAACTGGCCACAGGTTAGGCATAACGAATACATGGCAGGCAAATGACGGGAAAGGCGGTGGTGTTGCAAAGGCATGATTAAATCATACTTTTGCCATGCAGAAATGTCTGAGCATGTTAATACGAAAGCGGCATTCATCTGGCATTTGTTATGAGTATACAACTGTGAGGCATCACTACTTGCCAAACCTCGAGTAATTTCAGGTGCCTTCATGTAGCTTGTGTTCAGAATGCTGTTGCACGCCTATGAGAGGTAGTTAGGCCACGCCCGAAACAGGGAGTTAGGCAGGAGCACAGTAGCTTCTGTTAACAGCTTTCTAGGCAGCTTTAGAAGCTAACCTTTAAGCTCGACTGAAGTTACGATTCCATGCGTGACGCAACAGACAAGGTAGGCAGTCAGCATGTTATGGCGTGGTCTTCTGGGGGGATGCGCAGGGAGAACACAAGAGGATATTAGATTGGGAAGAACGCGGTGGGTACCGAGGTTGATCTATGGAGCCCCTGTCGCCCTGACTCGAAGAAGGTCCAGCCACGACGACCAAAAGAGAACTCGCCCAAGAGGAGAGACTTTATTCCTTTGATGTCTAATACATTCTTCAGGGCTGCCTTTATAGATCAGGCGCCCTCTTATTTTCTGTTGTGATCTCAACAGAATTCAGTATATAATCTGTTGTGATCTCAATATAATTCAACAAGCCAAATAAAATAGAAGTAAATCCAAAAATAGAAAACTAACTACTCTCCCCTTATCTAAATCTTTAATTGCCGCATTCAACCACTTTTATGGATCTTTGACCGCCTATGATACTGCTGCCCATAGAATACATCTATAACATTTCCCCCTTCCTTTTTAAACAGCTTGTCCTCAAGCTGAAAGTTGGGATACTTCTTCTTAAATTCTGCTAAGGCTTCCCATGACGCATTTTCCTTTGAGCTTCCCATCCAGTGGACCAGGACTTGCCAAAATCCCTTATTAAATCGTGTTTTAGCACTTTTTCTGGGAACGGTATAACTTTCCCATGAAGAATGTCTGGCAGCTGCACAGGTTCCTTTGGTGGCTCTCCAACAAAGTGTAAGTAAGGAAATGTCACACCCGGTTTTTCCGAAGAAACAACCAAGTGAATATCACATGTATGCCAGGATCATTTGCTCATACATGTGATGACAAACAGTGAAGCATCATTTATTACAAGTCAGGTCTCGAATATAAGTAAGTCTTACATAGTAAATGTCTCGATGGACAATAATAAGTTCATCACAAGGAAATAAACTAGCAGCGGAATATTATTCTTTTAGGGCTCCATCACAGGCGTTGCCCGGGGGGTCTTCATGAACCTAAAAGCCTTCCTCGGGTCCAAAATCTTGGTCATTATACACCACCTCATTATCTTGACCTGAGCAGCAATATAAACCAACAAATATGCAAGGTTGAGTACCAATGGTACTCAGCAAGTGTGAAAAAATTATATCATGCATGGCTAGAACAAGGAGAGGTTGAACTCATGGTTAAAGCACTACGCAATTAATACCTATCACCTTAGCTTATTAAGCACCTACATTACTACACAGGTGAAATGGTCCCAATCTCCCATCCCATCATCATAACCAAATAACCATAACATCATTTCCAATGTTAAGCTCCCCGCTTAACATCCACAACCATCAATCCTCTAATCATGAATAAGTCCAGGCCGCTCTTAACCGTGAGCACGGCTGTCAAGACAGTTTTAACTCTGCAGAGTTTGTACCACTGTACCCACAAGTAGTGATTTCATCCCCCGTTGCCGGGTGGACTAAAAGAACCTCCATTATGCCAGTGGCTACGTTCCACATTCACACTTCCCAAGGTGTGCGGCCAGGAGATCACTACGAAGCCTTTACAAAGGGATTCCCGACGAGCGTGGGCCCACTGAGGTTTCACCCCTAACAGCATACAAGAGGCTCCAACCCCGCTGCAGTGGCCCCCTCTTGAGCCTTGTGGTTCATATGGTAGTCCAGCTGACACCTACTCCCCGCACCATCCAACACACCCATACTACGCCGGGGATACACCTAATTAATTGGCTAAGCTGCCCCATCTCAGCATGTGGTTGGCACTGTAAAGCCGGGTTACATGCTCCGTGAACCGGTCCTTAGGATCCAGGCAAGTACTAAACACAAACCCAAGTCTCGTGCACCCAGCACACAACCAAAACATCCAACTTGCCTTGATCCCTACCTCTACATAACTCACAATGTCTCATTCAAGAGTATGGTAATATAAACTGATGATCTCATGTCCCAAATAACCCATTCTAAGCATGGCTAAGCATATGCATGGAAATAAATGACATGGTAAAATAAATCCCAACCCAAGATTCAAGGAAACAAGGTAAGGCAATTCTAGGGAAACTTCCTAGCATGGGTTTCATATTTCATTTGACAATGCAAATAATTCTATCTACACATCCTAGCATAGGATCAAAGTGGTCAAGAACACTTGCCTCCTTCTTGCTGCTCTTGAAATTGGTAGTCCTGATCTTGGAAATGAATAACTTGTTCTTGAACAGGTTCTACTTCATACCATCACACATAGCAAAAGGAAAACAACAATCATAAGACATAGTTCACACCTCTACTTCATACAAACCACCCATTCATATTTATGAAATTCATTCACCATTATATGTGTTGTGTTTCAGTTTTAAACAAATTCCTTACATTAAACTACCAAGTATGTATGGAAAGTATTTTTCTTCTCCATATGTGCCTTCACAACTTCTATCAACCCTAAACTGAACTCTTTTGGATTTTAGAAACTCCATTTATCATTTACTAGTTGCTATATTTTCAGATTTATATTCCTATGCATAATTGTGTATTTTATTATTAAATTAGTAATACACATCACCTAAACAGAATAGGTTCTGGTCCTAAATAATTTAAAGTCATAGTTTGACCTTGGCTTCTGATGTAGACTATTTCATAATTATTTTCCCTATTTTTCTATAACTATTCTTTACTTAAAAATGTGTCCTTATACTAAATAATGTGAATAATTAAATGAAACAGATTCATTTCAGTCCAAAAATATATTTTTACCTCACTCCAGAGTTTTCTAAGTACTGAGAAAGTTTTTACTTAATTTTGACAATTATGTTTGTCCCACTTTTAATTTTTAAACACTAGTTACATATTCAATTTTTCTAATTTAAATACTAAACAGGGTTAAAAAGTAAACTCACCCATCCCAGGGTCTATAATATTATTTTCATAATTTCCAGGGGTCTAGCTACACTTAACCGAGGTGTTTTTCTTAATTTCTATTAAGTCCAGGGGCTAAAACTGATTTTTAAATGAATTTACATGATTTTCTGAAGTTCCAGGGGCTAGATCTGAAGTTTCCGGGGCTAGCTCTCAATTCCAGAGAACCCCAGGGGGTAGCACGTAAGAATTCCAACCTTTATAACGCGAGGTCGACGTGGACCGTCCGATTCTAAACCGACGGGTGAGATTATAACATCGAACCGGTACGCGGGGATTTAAAGTCTACCGTGCGATTTAAAATAAACGGCGCACAAGCGGCCACGTCGCTCTGATCGAGCGCGGGCGGCGCTGCCGGCGGCGCACGGCGGCGGGAAGCGGCGATCTCGCCGGAAACTTTCGGTTCTGCGAGAATTCTACCTAGAACTGTGATCTTATGGCCTAGATCGGTAGAGGGGAGGTCAGGGATCTCACCTCGGGGGTTTTCTCGAGCTCGGGGGTCCTGGAAAGTGCTCGGCGGCGAGGTCCGAGGCAAAACCACGGCGAAGCTCGTCGGCGATGAGTTTACACCGTAAGTCTTCGGGTTTTCTGCACCTGCAAAGTTCCCCGGAGGCGGTGGATCAAAACCAGCGAGTTAGATCAGAGTTTCCGAGCTTAGATCGGCCAGAATTCACCGGCGAAGTCTCGGTGCTCACCGGAGTGAAAATCGGCGATCGCGTGAGGAAAACTGATCGGATTGGTGGTTTTTATAGCCGGGGGAGGGCGGTGGGTCTGTTGTGATCGAGTTGGAGTCCGCTGGGACCGGAATTCGGCTGCGGGAACGAGTTTCCAATCGGTTAAGATCGAGCGCGCGCGCGGGGAAAGAAGTCCGGGGTCGCGGGGCTCGGGTTAGGGATGACAGGTGGGTCCCATCCGTCAGCAAGGGGCAGCGCGGCGCGCGCGGGGGCGGGCTGGCGCGGGGGGGTTTGCTGGGCCGGCTGGGGTTTCGGCCCACTGGCCAGTTTTTTTCCGGTTTTCCTTTTTCTTTTTCATTTTCTTTTCTGTTTTGAGTATAAGTTGAATTCCAGTTTGAATTTGAGTTTTTGCAAAACATGCAACACGTCCAAAAATTTCTAAATTTCCCTCTGAACATGGTTTATGGTTCTAAATCAAAATTTGAGTCTTGACTAAAAATTTTGGGGTGTTACAGGAAACATGAAAAACATCATGTATCCTTGAATTTTCAGGCAACTTTAGTCTATATGAAACCTGTCCAATACAGTCAATCACCTTGAATGGTCCATAATATCTCTGTCTCAACTTCCCTGGAGCTGCTGTTGTGATGCCAATAGCATTGCGGTGCTGCAACCTCAACCATACCCAATCCCCTTCCTTGAAAGTCAATGGTCGAGTCTTCTGATTATGAGTGTTTCATAGAATCTTGGGCCAGCAGGAGTCTCTCTTTGATTTCCCTCAGAAATTCATCTCTGTTGACCAACTGTTGATCAACCGCTGCTACTTTTGCTGCCCCCGATTCATAAAACAACAGTGAAGGAGGGTCACGCCCATAAACCACCTTAAAGGGAGTAGTGCGCAAAGCAGATTAGTATGAGGTGCTATAACAATATTCGGCCCACGGAAGCCATTGCAACCAAGAACGAGGACGGTCACCAGCTAAACACCTCAAATACATAGTGATGACTCTATTTACCACTTCTGACTGCCCATCAGTTTGAGGGTGGAAGGCGGAGCCCATTTTCAGTTTGACATTGGCCTGCTGAAACAAATCCTTCCAAAAATTGCTAGTGAAGATCACATCCCGGTCACTAACAATAGAACAGGGAAAACCATGGAGTCTAGCAACAGTGGATGATAAATAAGGATGCGCCAGAGGTATAAAATGTGCAAACTTTAAAAATCTGTCAACCACAGTCATAATAACTGATTTACCTCCTACTTTTGGAAATCTCTCGATGAAATCCATAGATATATCCTGCCAAATTGCGCTTGGGATCTCTAGTGGCTGCAGAACACCTACTGGATGTAAGTGTTATGTTTTGTTCTTTTGACAGACCATGCAACCACTCACAAATTCCTTCACCCTGTTATGAGCTTTCTCACTAAAAAATGAAGTCCTGAACCGATGAAGAGTCTTTTGGATCCCTTCATGTCCCATGTGTGCTTGGTCAAGTAACTGCGGCCACAATTCAGACTTCTCTGGAACAAAAAATTTTCCCTTGAAAATGAGTAACTGGTCAGAAATGGTCCAACCATCCGGAGCAGCACCTTACTCCACTTGTTCCCACAATGGCAGCACCTGTGGGTCTGTCTTCAACTCCCTGCGCAGGATATTAAATAGATCAAATGTCGGTCCAAAGATAGCTGCCAAAAGGGATCCAGTTGTATCACGTCTTGACAATGCATCTACTGCACCGTTCTGCTTCCCCAGCCTATATTCGAGCTTGATATCAAACCTAAATAATTTGCTGACCCATGTATGTTGAGGAATAGTTGTCAGGCGTTGATCCAATAGGAACTTGAGACTATAGTGATATGTCCGCACTGTAAATTTCTTCCCCATAGGTATGGCCTCCAGTGTTTCACTGTTTTGACTAGTCCAATAAGTTCCCTTTCATATGCAGGTAGTTTCGCATGTTGTGGTGCAACAGGGCGGCTGAAGAATGCCACTGCTCCTTCTTCACCCTGATGAAGGACAGTACCGAAACATGTTCCTGATGCATCGCAGTCTACAAAAAACCTGTTTTGAAAATCCGGTAATTGCAGAATTGGTGCTGTTGTCAAGGTTGTCTTTAGATTTCTGAAAGCAACCTCTGCTTCTTCAAACCATGTGAATGCCTATAGCACCATAACCAGCAACAAACTTTTGATAATAGTCTGCCAACCCCAAAAAACCCCGCAGTGCTTTCACTGTCTTCGGCTTTGGCCATGCTTCGGTCCATGGACACACCTCCATTAGAGATAATATGACCCAAGTATGAGATCGAGTCTTGACCAAAGAAACTCTTGGATTTTTTAAGAGCCAAGTGATTATCCCGTAACACTTGAAATACTGCATTAACATGTTGTAAATGCTCTGTCCAAGATGAGCTGAAGATTAATATGTCATCAAAGAACACCAGAACCGATTTCCTGAGAAAAGGCTTCAACACTTCATTCATCAAAGCCTGAAAAATAGATGGAGCATTTGTGAGGCCAAACGGCATTACTAGGAACTCAAAATGCCCATGATGAGTTCTAAAGGTCGTCTTCTCTATGTCTTCAGCATTCATGCAGACTTGATGATAGCCACTTTTGAGATCTAGTTTGGTGAAATTTTTTGCCCTTCGCAGCTCATCTAATAGTTCATGTACCACTGATATAGGGAACTTATCTTTGACTGTGTGCTCATTCAAGGCCCTGTAGTCCACACAAAACCGCCAAGTTCCATCGGCCTTCTTCACTAAGAGTACTGGGGAAGAAAAAGCAGAAGTACTTGGCCGAATAATTCCCTGTTAAAGCATCTCCTCGCATTGTCGCTCGATCTCATCTTTTAATAATTGTGGATAGCGGTATGGCCTCACTGTGATAGGTGATGTTCCTGGCCATAAATGCATACGGTGATCATGGTGGCGCCTCGGTGGAAGCCCCTGTGGAGGTTTAAATAGGTCGTCAAATTCTTGTAACAAGACTTCCATCAGCCCTGCCCCTGTAGCTGACTGCAGGACTACTTGGCCCTGCCTTCTTATACCGTCCCACTTGATTTTTCTCCCTGCTCGCCAGAAGGTCATGGTGAGCTCTTTAAAATTCCACAAAATAGGTCCAAGGGTCTGTAGCCATTTAACACCTAGAACCATATCAAATTCCTGCAGCGAAATCACAAAATAATCCACTAGAAATTCTTCAGCCTCAATCTTCACCCTAGTGTTTGAGCACACACCCTTACTGATGAGTTTGTCACCATTAGCAATTGTCACTGACAGGCCCCCCTTTCTGCACGATTGGAAGGTGCAGTTTTCCTGCTATGGATTCATCAATGAAAGTGTGTGTGGAGCACGAGCCCACCAATGCCTTCAAGTACAAATTGCCCACCTGGATGGTTAGTTGCATGGTTTTGGCAAGTCCAATTCCTGTCAAGGCATTTAAGGAGATGCCCAAGTCTTCTGCTACTTCCTGGACCTCATCTCCATCATCTAACTCCAGTAGAAATATACCTTTGCCACTGCATTTATGCTCTGGTGTGTACTGCTCAGTACAATTGTAACACTCTCCTTTTGCCCGCTTATTGGCCAGCTCTTCAGGGGACAATCTCCTGAACTTTGGTTTGGACGCTGCAGTGGAGACTTGGGAGGCCGAACCCCTGCTGGATGCTGGTGTATTCACTGATGTGCTTCTGAAACCACCTCGTGAGCCCCCTTTTGACATATGATGGCATCCTTCCTGGTCATGGGACAACCGTTGTTCATAGGCCCTAGCACGGCTCATAGCCGTTTGCAAATTTGTCGGGTCCTGGAGCTCAACATCAGTGCGTAAGGGCTGCCCCAATCCTGCCGTGAACAAATTCACTTGCTGCTGCATTTAAAGATCCTCACACCTGCAGAGCAAGGCAAGAAATTGACGTTGATATGCGTCCACAGTTCCCGTCCTGTATAGCTCCTTGATTTCTGTTAGCCCATTGGAACGGATGGGGGCCCGAATCTCAGGTTGACAAAATCAGCAAACCGGGGCTAGGACAGAACTCCATGATCCCTCTCCAAAGCATAATACCACTGGGTTGTTGCTCCTTCTAGATGTAGAGCGGCCAGCCAAACCTTATCTTCATTTAACGTCCTCATACCCCTAAAATAGGACTCGCATTTAGTGAGCCAAGCCAAGGGATTAGACTCCCCATCAAAACTTGGGAAGTTTATTTTTGAAAATCTGTGAACAGGGCGTCGATCTTCCCCCTAGTTGATTCTGCTGCCGGAGGACAGATCGTCTGGACGCCTAGGGGATCTTGTGACCGTCAGTTCCTTGATGGCCTCCTTAATCTCTGAGAGGGCATCTTCTGTTTTGGCTATACGGACGTCATGGTTGTCCATACGGCCATTCAGAGTGGAAATCTGAGCAGATAGGTGATCTGATATGCGATCAAGCTGCTGTGAGATCGAAAAGTCCCTTGGATCACTAGCGCCCACCATTGATGGAGGTCGTTGTACCGTCCCTGATACCAAGCTGTTATGGTGTGGTCTTTGAGAGGGAGTGCGTAGGAGAGAACACAAGAGGATATTAGATTGGAAAGAAGAACGCAGTGGATACTGAGGTTGATCCAGGGAGCCCCTGTCGCCCTGACTGGAAGAAGGTCCAGCCACGACGACCAAAGGAGAACTCGCTCAAGGGAAGAAACTTTATTTCTTTGATGCCTAATACATTCTACCGGGCTGTCTTTATAGATCAGGCGCCCTCTTATTTTCTGTTGTGATCTCAATAGAATTCAGTATATAATCTGTTGTGATCTCAATAGAATTCAACGAGCCAAATAAAATAGAAGTAAATCCGAAAATAGAAAACTAACTACTCTCCCCTTATCTAAATCTGTAATTGCCGCATTCATCCACTTTTATGGGTCTTTGGTCGCCTATAATACTGCTGCCCATAGAATGCATCTATAACACAACATTACAATTCAGACGTTTCTTAGGAGAATATCTCTTGCACTGTACACTTAGAATAATCTCCTTAGTGTCCGATTTAAATTTAAGCACTGGCAATATATAAGGAAATCAGGTGGATTGTACTGATTGTGTTCCAGAATATCAAGATTGTGACCGAGTCTGCACTCTGCACAAAACAGAAGCATAGATCAGATGCCTTGGTTTCTGATTGCAATCATGGCAATATTCAGTCATGTAAGTAATAATAATTTCATGAATGAAAGGCAATGCACTTCAACGCTCAATCAAGAATAGTGTTGGAAACCTTACTACTCTCATATAATTGCTATGGCAAAAGTAAGACATATCACGGCTCCTGGCCAAAATTGTTCCAAATAACAGTATTTCCAAGATGTTTCACTTGTCTGTTGTGTCCTGTGGGAGCTATCGATCTGTAGTGACATGGAAAAGAATGTTGGGGTTGTGAATGTTTTACGACTCCAAATACTCCTTAAGATCCAGCATCAATGAACTATTCCAGTATAACTGAGAAGTATTGTGCTCAGAAAGTGTTGACACAGCTAGCTCAGATGAAACACTCTCCAGAGCCTCAGATAAATCTGAATCCCAGAGTCCTAATCTGCAAACCTTTCTGTAAACTTCAAAACCAGCAGCTTTTAGGCCTTCTGAGAAGAAACTATTTAGTGAGGGGCATTCTGAGCTTATTTCCTTTAGTAACTCCATTGCAGTATCAGAACTACGGAATATCAAAGCTGCGCATGTCTCACCCAACAACTTGACCTCAAAATCTTCTGAGAAGGCATGATGTAATCCTGCAAGTTGAGATCTTAACTCTTTGGCAGATTTTGACCTAAACCCCCACAAAAAGACAACGTTATCAGAGCTGACACCCTTTGTAGTATCTGACTCATTAACAGAGTCCACATCATCAGAATCCTCAACACTGCAACTTGGATAAAAGATGTTACAATATTCTTCAATTGTGGAGCATCGTTCGCCAGATTGCAATTGGCAGTAAGGACTAGTTCTAAGTAAATTACTTAGTTTACCAAACAACTTTGTTATTCTCAGAACATTTTGCTCATTTTTCGTTGCACTGCTGGAACCATCTGTGTAAAAGATAAAAAAAAAAGAGGATCGGCCCAATTAAAATGCTAGCAAAGAAGCACTGTAAAGATGAAGATAACAATTCAAGCTCGTGTTACTAGTTGCCCACAATACCCTCCATATTTGATTTCCTTTAAGCTCATGGATAAGGTGGGAAGCGGTTTACTACGAAACATTTTGAGTTGGTAATGATAGAAGGAACTACACCTTGATATGGTATTTCTATTTCCATTGGCACAAAGTACTGTCTTTGTAAGTAACTGAGAGCAGCCTGTATATTCTCTGCTTTTCTTAAAGGGCTAATTTGTCTCCACATGTGGCTGATATCAACAACATTAGAGAATACCATCCTCAAAGAACACATAAATTCATGCATGTTCGGTGGAAGAGGAGCAACAAATTTGGAGTGCATCATTGTCAGATCTGAGGGGGAAAACATGGTGCGAGTGCAAAAAGGTTAGCAAGCAACTAAAATGTGCGAGTTAGTGATGTAACAACCTACCATTCAAGCAGTTGTAAGAAACGATTGGTTTCTGTGAAGATGATATTAAATCAATAACTTCCCGAAAGCCACGATACTTAAAATTTTGTTCATCCTCTAATTTTTGGATATCCATCTGCAAACGAGTTTCATAGAAATGGACTTAGACTAAGTTGTTGTTTTTTATATTTTTATACAAATAAATATAAATATTCTAATTTCTAGAGATACAAACCAGGAGAAGATTCTTATCCTCTTTAGAACTAGTAAAAACCAAACGGACAGCCCTGGCAGCTCCAGCTTTGTCCGGAACAACAAGAGGAACAAGGTCATCAGAGATGAGACTCACTGCCTGCAGAATTATTCAAAACAATTAAAAGAATGCACCAGCATGCTGGAGTTATGATCTTTCCACAACAAAGATTAAAAGATAACCAACTTCAGGTTATAAAAGTTTCTATGTTTACATAGGGTAGCTTTACTTCAACTATTAGTACTAGGTCTTCATGCTAAAAGCATGCCATCAAAATTTTAATCCTTCAGTTCATTATAGGCAACCAATAATAGTCCAATAACATCAGAAAAGAATCAATATTCTATTGCCGTGAGGATTCTTCCAATTCTTGATAAGATATTATTTCAATTTGGAGCAACTGAATTACATTACATCATACAATCGCACCTCCAAGACCAGTTGAAATTGGCGATCACTGCAGACATCAATGCTCATACTAGGCCTTGAACCATACAACTCACCACCCAAAATTAGCTTACTAAGGGAACTAACTAAAGACCCTGCACAATAAGAAGACAACGTTATATCTCTTCCTCTCTTTACTTCATTTTTTTTTAAAATGTTGGGTTTCATGTCTAGCCTACCCCAACGTGCTTGGGATAAAGGCTTTGTTGTTGTTGTTGTTGTTACGGATGGTCTAAGTGAATGACAAGAGTGAGAGCATTTAGCAAACTGACATACCATCAGCTGTTTTATTTGGTTCTACATGTACTTTTCGCCAATGCACTATCCTTGACTTTATTCTAGTCATAAAAACTGAATCAGCAACTGATGTGCTCGGTAAGGATGATAGCTGACGAAATTGAGGGGTAAAGATCTTTTGCCTAGCGACAGATTCTTGGACCCTTGACAGATAAGATATACCTGCCAATATGTTAACAGAAAATCGTTACGTACCGATCAAACAACTCAACTTACTATCTTTATTGGTGCATGACATACACTCACCATCGTAAATGCACATATTGAAATCGAAGCCATCATTAGCCATGGTTGACAAATAAGAGGGGTGACAGGAGAAACTATATGATGGCATTCCTAGCTGCAGCTCATCTCTAGGAAACAAGTGAAAATTGTACCTGTATAACCAAAGCGCCCACAGGCACAGAGCATCAATTATTAATAATAATGACAATAAGATAGACTGAAGTAACGAAATACAAGACACCAAATGCAGCAAAATTTAATTTACGTGCATAAGATGTCCGATGAAACAACCCAAGATGATCCCGCAATACATTTAGGGTGATGGCGCATACCCCGTCAGTACAACCCGGACAGATCAACTATGCTAAAAAATTGTGTTTACGATGAGTGAGAACGAGCTGCTTACGGGTAGGCGACGAGCTTAGAGGGGGAGGCGTGCAGCCTGAAGGGGCAGACGGCGATTTGGAGAGGCTGGAAGGACTCCGCGGCGAGCTTGGCCTTCAGGTACGCCGTCTCCGCCGTGTCCACCGATAGCGCGCGGCGCCACCCCGTGGGGGCGCCCGTCTTCTGCGCCGCCACGGCCACGTAGCTGCACGCCTCCAAGTGGGCCCGCAGCTCCCGCACGGCCTCCGCGAAGTTCCGCTTCGTCACCTGCCTCGCCGACGCGGCCGCGGCGCGCGGGGCACCCATGGCTGTTCCAGCGCAGGACCAGGCACTGGCCGAGGTTACGGAAGGCACGACGTGGCGCTGCACCACCGGCGCAGCGCAGTATATTCAGAGGACCGGGACGTCGAAGCCGGGGCGCAGCAGGGAGAAGCGTTTCCACCGGCAAGCAGCCCAGATGGGGCGTCGGCGGTGAGCGAGAAGACGCGCGACGGTTGGAAGTGGGGACGCGGGAGCGCGCTAGGAGGGACGGCGCCGGCGCGTGCCGAGGGAGCTGCGCGGCGGCGCGCGATCGGCGTTGTGCTAGTGGGAGATGCCGTATGCCGAGTCTAGTTAGGGGTCAGCGGAGTGGGCCGTGGAGAGCTGGGCTGCTGAACAAGATGACTAGTTGGGCCGCAAAAGTGAAGTTATCTGGGTCGCGTGAGAAAGCATGCTCTCCGGTGGAGGAACTTCGTTGTGCTGCCATATGCTTGTGACTCCGAGAATTTAAATTGTCAGTCTGGATCGATCCATCATTTGGCTCCAGTCGGAACACTCGTGAACTGAAGAATCACCAATTGAGAGAGTGGGAGGTGCTCGTAGCAAAGCTTTGCACGACGTCGACGGACTCGATCCGATCTGAACAATGAACACACCCACTAGTGAGTGCGGTGGACTACGATGGCATCAGCATGGCTGATTGATAACTTCGCTCCGGGGAACATGCCGGATGCCGACGGCCATGGCGCAAGTTCGGCGTCGCCCTCACGCCTCACATTCTCTAGTCCACATAGCAGCCGCAGCGTCGCGTGCACGACCACACCGCCGGACACAGAGGAGACGGCCGTGTTAACTTCAAGCTCAGCACACAGGTTTCTAGCGAGTGAAAAATCTGAAGAACACAAGTAAGAACTCTGGACACCGATACAAATACTTCTGGATTCTGAAAGTGTAAGCTCAGGATCAGAGTCTCGGACGAAGCTAAACTGAAACGGGAAACATAAACACCGGAGAAACACAGGTTCGTATTGGTACATTCCGTGCAGAAACGAGCAAATAAACAAACAAACTTAGCCTGATCCCGGAGCAGCGCTTGTAGTATATTATACAGTTGGCATGATGGCCGTAACTAGCAGGATCGGAGTACCGCCCCGCGGCCATTCCTCGCGGCCGCCCACTACTTGCCGAAGATGGACTTGATCCACCACAGCCCGCCGTCCCTGGGGGTCTGCTCGCTCTCCGGCGGCGGGTCCGGGTGCGCCGTCTTCCGCAGCTTCGTCACGTCGTACCCTTCCCCCCTTGCCCGCTCCACCAGCTCGTCGTACACGGCCTCGTCCATGTGCGGCTGCCTGCACAAGATCTGCACCCACGCCACGGAGACAGATCAGCTGCGGGACCAGGGAATTGGGACGGGAAGCAACTGGCGGCTGGCTCGGGCGCGAATGGCTTACCCAGAGGTACTTGAGCGAGGGCTGGCCGACGAGCGCGTACTGGTAGCCGTCGTCGACGTGGAGCACCCAGTAGTCGCCGGTGACGGGGAAGACGGGGAGGAAGGGCGGCACGAAGAAGCGGACCTTGAGCTTGGCCTCGTCGCTGGCCAGGTCGGCGCGCCACGCCGTGCCCTCAATGTGGCCGCGCCGGCCGTCGGTCCACGTCTCGTTCAGCACCTTCACGGTGGCGCCGTCCGGGTTCAGCGTGTAGGTGGCGCGCGTGTTGGTCCCCGTCTTGGGCTGGAACGTGGACGGGAAGCACGCGATCTCGTACCACCGGCCCATGTACCGCTCCAGGTCAAGGTTCCGCACCACCTTCATGGCCGTCGGCGCCCGCCGGCGATCGGCTCCTGCAGCGGCGGGAAGGAGGCGCGGTGGCGTGCGTGGGTTTTGGGGGTAGGGGGTGGAATGTGGATTGACGCGTGCCGGGGAGGAGGGGATAGGGATGGAGGCAATAAAAGGCAGGTGTGGGAGACGTGGAGGATTGTGGACGATACGTTACACGTTGCTCGGTGCGCGTCGCGGCCAGGGCTTCGGCTTTTGGACCGGAATTCGCAGCCCTGTTCATCGCCACAGGCCTTTTCTGGCTGGTGGACGGCGGCAAATCGAACGCTAATTGGACCACGAAACAAGGTAAATTTTATGCTCCTACATATTCCTATTTTCTGCAAAATGTTGTCTCATGCTACTGGAATGCAAATATATTTCGTATATCCGAAAAACTCCAAATATAAGACTTTTGAAGAAATGTAGCGAGATAGTATCATGAAGCCATAACAGCTAGATGGGCTTCCGCTTTTTCAATTGTGTCTTGTTGTGTCTTGCTACCAATCATTTTCATGTTTCTAATGCACAAAGTCTTACACGTGTCTCCAGGATGAGTGAATAGGAGAGCTAGAGAGTGGGGCGCAGGTGGTAGATGTTGGAATTTTAGCCCAAGGCGAACAATAATTTTAAATAAATTTTAAAAGTCCATTAGTGCAATAGAGGATAGTGTTAATGACTTAGTATCACGTGAGAAGTTTGAGGGAAGCAACTACTACATATAAGGAATGTTGTTCTTCCACTCCTCAGTGAGAGGTAAAAAGAGAGGAGAGGAGTGGCCCACACACGCTCCTCCTCCTCCTCGCCACGTCGCGCGCGTTCGTGTGAATTCGAGCCGAGTCCAACTTTTATTTTTTCTGCAGAAAAATTCGGTTGGGCTTTTTGATCTTACGAACTAGGCTGAGTCAGTTAGAGACCGGACCTGTTAGGGTCTCATTTGTTTGTCATAAATCAACCAAAACCCATAAGGGATGTCTAGATGCACTTTCAATCTCCCCTTTTTTGGTGATTGATGACAACCAATTGAGATCACACAAATATAATAAGAAAAATTCAGATTTTCATAAAGTGTGCACATATAAGTTTTGAACAAAATAGCCAATGAAGACATAAGACATATGTGCACTCTTTATGGTGGGGTGTAAAACTACATGTGTGAGCAATAATTTTGATGTGAATATCATAATGAGCATAATCATAACAGTTTTAAACATACATTATTAATCATAAGTATAATGTAGTCATCTCACAAAAAGCATAATGATAACATAAGTCTTACAAAAGCATAATAGTAGCATAAGTCTTACAACAGCTTAATGATAGCATAGGTCTTACAAAAGCTCATTTTTTAAGCTAGGACAAGAAAGGGAAGACCTACGACCTAAGACTCCCCCTCAATCTCTCCCCCTTTGGCATCAAGACACCAAAAGAAGGAGAGGAGGGATCTACTTGTCGTCGCCAACTCACTCCTCGCTATCGGTCCTCTCTTCGTCTTCATTATCAGGCTGAGGAGGAGGAGGAGAGGAACCACTCGTCGTGCCAAAGTAGGCACGCTCTGATGGAGAGAGAGGAGGAAGCTCTGTAAAATCATATGTAGAGTCCTCTGAGATGACCGAGTATCCAATGGGCTCAATCTCCAGTTTTTGGCATATTTCTTTGACATTGGGCTTCATGTATCTCATTTCTTTTTTTCTTGCCTTGTTCATCTTATGAAGCTTCACCCCAGTTTTGCGGCAAGAACTGAAAATAGCAGCTAAAAACTTCATAACTCCACTAGAGAAACCTTTGTGTGGAGAGGCTCTAGTCTTGGATGAAGGTCTTGCAATGGAGATCGATTCCCACGGAAATTTGGGTGGTTTTGATGGAGAACTTGCAAATCCGCCTTGGGAGCACTTGAGTGGGAGAGAGAGAGAGTTGGAAGGGTTGTGAGGATGAAGAAGATTAGGTTTGAGCCGGCCTTAGGGTTATAGAGTCGAAATATCGGACTAGTCCGGACCATATCGGACTAGTCCGTTTTCTGGTCAGAGAGAAAATCGGACTAGTCCGTGGTTGTCTGGACTAGTGCGGACTAACGGACCTAGTGTGGACTAGTTTGCAAGTGCGGACTAGTCCGGGGTGACCACGGACTAGTCTGTGGTCCCTTGTATAGAAGTGTACAAAACATATATATGTATGTATTCAAATATTCTTATTAAGGGATAAGTGACAAAGGCACACAGATATTCTTGATGAATATGATCAGTAAACATACAACAATCAAGCTATGACCATGATTCACCAAGATCAAATAACTAACATAGTTTTTAGGAGAAAAATAGAGAGAGATGATTTTTCAACATAATTAGCATGATTTTGAGGATGCATACAGGTATGCAAGTTTTTAAGCCACGTTTCGAGCATCAAGGATATTTAGTTCATTTCGGAGCTCACAAAAGCGTTTTTCATCAAGTGGCTTGGTAAATATATCGGCTAGTTATTTTTTAGTGTTGACATGGGAAATGGCTATGTCTCCTTTCATTGAGTGATCTCTCAAAAATGATGTCGGATATCTATGTGTTTGGTTCTAGAGTGCTCAACAGGGTTATGGCAATTTTAATTGCACTCTCATTGTCACAAAGGAGTGGAATGCGGTTGATATTGTAACCGTAATCCCTTAGAGTTTGTCGCATCTAAAGGAGTTGTGCACAACAACTCCTGACTGCAACATACTCCGGTTTGGCTGTGGATAGGGCAATTGAATTTTGTTTCTTGGAGGACCAAGAAACTAGGGATCTACCTAGGAATTGGCAAGTAACAAAAGTACTTTTTCTATCTACCTTATATCCGGCATAATCTGCATCGGAGTATATAATGAGATTGAATTTTGAACCTTTAGGATACCAAAGGCCTAGATTGGGTGTATGAACTAAATATCTTAAGATCCTTTTAACGGCTGTCAAATGACATTACTTAGGATTGGCTTGAAACCTTGCACACAAACATACACTCAATATGATATGAGGCCTAGATGCACATAAATAGAGTAAGGAGCCAATCATAGAATGATATACCTTTCGACGCACCCTAGGTGGGGTGAGTGAAGGCTCGACAGCACGCTCTTGTCACTTGTTGGAGCGAGACTCCGGAGGATGAGATATCACATCTTGATCTCGATCCATCTCGGCCTCAAAGTTGGATAGACTCTCATTTGATCCCGACATGATTTCTAACAAGGAAGGTATAAAGGATATAAATAATCAAGGATGATAAGGGATTGCATTGAATTGATATAACCTAGGATTCCCTGACAAAATCCCTAAATCAGAGCATACCGGACTAGTCCGGTGTTCAGGGTAGGACTAGTCCGTAGTACCGGACTTGTCCGCCCTAAGAACGGACTAGTCCGCATCAAGAACACCTTCAAGGCCTCGAATCGAAGGATTCGGTAAACTACTCTCTAAACCCTAGAACTTTGAGATTGAATGTAGCCTAGAGGGGGTGAATAGCCTTTTCGACGCTTTGTTGATTCCTGAAACACTTAGTAGGTTTGTCAAATACAGGGAAATCGGACTAGTCCGGTAGAGTGCGGATTAGTACGTTTTCTACTTAGAGAAAAATTAGACTAGTCCGGTACTTTGCGGACTAGTCCAGTATGCGTGGACTAGAAAATCAAGATCGATCAATATGTTCACTTTTAGTACTTATGCAGCGTAAATTAATTAATGACTTAGATGTATTGCAAAAATAAGACAATGAATGACAAAGATCAACTTTGGTTTCAATGCTTCAATGTAAATTTCACAATATTAATTAAACACTAGAATATGATGAACAATGAATGAACAAGAGTAGGAGACAAGTATTTATCCCGAGGTTCGATTCCACGAAGGAAATCTACGTCCCCGTTGAGGAGTCCACTAAGGACCGGGTCTTCACCAACCCTACCCTCGTCGAATCGCCACGGAGGTCGATTCTCTTCCACTAATCACAAAGGGCAAATAAATCGTTCAAAGGGCCTTCTCACAAGTTGAGGGCTCCCCAAGAATTACAATGAATGAACACAACCAAACACACTCAACAGATGAACAATTAACGAACAAGAGTGTGCGAGAGATCAAACCCAAGAGCTCAAGATGTGTAGAACAAGTCTCTTCTTTGATCAATTGCTAATCCCCAAAGATTTGATCCTTTTTGGGTTAGAATGTGTGGAGAGATGTGAATTTTGGGCTCTTGGGAGGTGTGACGACGCAGGGGGTCGAAGTTTTTATGTTGGTATGGCCGTACACCTCTTTTTATAGTAGGGCTTCCAATGATCACGTTTGGGTTTGCGATGTCCGGACTAGTCCGTGGTTGACTCCAGACTAGTCCGGTGTGCGGTGTGTAGAAAACCCTAAGTGTTGTGAGATACCGGACTAGTCCGATGTCTACTCAGAGATATATCGGACTAGTCCGGTCCATATCGGATTAGTCCGCTTTGTGGTCAGAAAGAAAATCGGACTAGTCCGATTGATATCGGACTAGTCCGCGCATGTTGAATTTTTGCAGTTAGTGTGATTTCTTCCACTTGAGCTCTTGGGGTGTGTTTCTCCAACACACTCTATACTAAGTGATCTAATCTTTTCAGCTTTTGAGCTCTTATCAATTTGGATCCTCCTTCTCTTTTCTTTTTGCGCTTTCTTCCTAGTTTCTTTGAGAACCTTTTGATCCACATTTGGTCCATCTTTATTTAGATCCAAGTCTCCATTTTGTCGCCATGGGAGTCTTTATGGGCTTTGCTTTGTCCATTCCAAACTTTTTGAGAATGTCTTGAGTGTACTTTATTTGGCTTATGAATGTCCCGTCCTTTTGTTGCTTCACTTGGAATCCCAAGAAATACTTCAACTCTCCCATCATGGACATCTCGAATCTATCTGTCATAATCTTGCTAAATTCTTGACAAAAGGATTTGTTAGTTGAACCAAATATAATATCGTCAACATGGATTTGGCAAATGAAGAGATCATCATCAAAGTGTTTAGTGAACAAGGTGTAATCAGCTTTTCCAATTTTGAAGTCATTTTCAATCAAAAAATCTCTAAGGCACTCATACCAAGCTCTAGGAGCTTGTTTAATGCCATAGAGAGCCTTACGTAGTTTGAACACATAGTCGGGATGCTCTTGATCTTCAAAACCGGGTGGTTGCTCCACGTACACCTCCTCCTTGATCGGTCCATTGAGAAAGACGCTTTTCACGTCCATTTGATAAAGCTTGAAATCATGGTGAGTAGCATATGCGAGTAGTATACGAATTAATTCAAGCCTAGGTACGGGAGCAAAAGTCTCGTCGAAATCCAAACCTTCGACTTGTGAGTACCCTTTTGCCACAAGTCGTGTCTTGTTCCTTATCACCACTCCATGTTCATCTTGTTTGTTGTGGAAGACCCATTTAGTGCCGACGACGTTGGACTTGGGTCTTTCAACAAGCTCCCACACTTCGTTCTTTTTGAAGTTGTTCAATTCTTCTTGCATTGCCATCATCCAATCTGGATCCTTTAATGCATCTTCAACCCTGTATGGTTCCAAAGAATATACAAAAGAATATGTTCACAAAAATTAGCTATGCGAGATCGAGTTATTACTCCCTTTCGGATGTCACCGATTATGTTGTCAACGGGGTGATCTCTTTGGATGCTTTGGTGTACTCTTGGATGTGGCACTTGTGGCATTGAATCTTCATTATCATCTTCTTCTCCCCCTGGATAGTTGCCCTCGTTGATGCTTTGATCTTCCTTATTTTCTTGAGGTTGATCTTGTATGGAAGTTCCCCCTTGATCATTTTCCTCCACCTGTGTTTCATTTTCTTCATTCGCATTTGAAGTTGGCACTTGTGGTCGAACATCGCCCAATGCCATTCTTCTCAATGCTTGACATGGAGATTCTTCTTGATCTAGCACACACTGATCAACTTGCTCTTCTTGAGAGCCGTTAGTTTCATCGAACACTACGTCACGTGCTACTTCAACAAGTCCGGAGTTTTTGTTGAAGACACGATAAGCGTAGGAGTTCAAATAATAGCCAAGTAAGAAACCTTCATCAGACTTCGAAGCCCTTGGCTTCTTATTTAAAATATAACATTTTGAACCAAAAACTCAAAAATATGAAATGTTCGGTTTGTTACCCATGAGTAGTTCATATGAAGTTTTCTTGAGTAATCGATGAAGATATAGTCGATTTATGGCGTGACAAGCGGTGTTAATCGCTTCAGCCCAAAACCTGTCCGAAGTCTTGTATTCATCGAGCATTGTTCTCGTCATCTCAATGATAGTTCTGTTCATCCTTTCGGCTACTCCGCTTTGTCGAGGAGTATATGGTGCTGAAAATTCATGCTTTATTCCTTCTCCATCTAGATACTCCTCAACTTGGGTGTTCTTGAATTCTCTCCCATTGTCACTTCGTATGTTCTTGATCTTCAATGAGAATTCATTTTGGGCACGCTTGATAAACTTCTTGAGGGTTCCTTGAGTTTCTGTCTTATCATGCAAAAAGAAAACCCACGTGAAGCGTGAAAAATCATCAACAATGACTAGACCGTATTTATTACCGTCGATGCTTATGTAAGCAATTGGACCGACTAGATCCATGTGGAGGAGCTCAAGCGGTCTTGTTGTAGTCAGGACATTTTTCGCCTGATGGGATGCTCCTACTTGCTTCCCTGCTTGACACGCTCTACATGGTCTGCCTTTGAGGAGTTTTTGAAGATTCCTCATACCAACATGTGCTAGCCGTCTATGCCACAACCAACCCATGTTGGTCTTTGTAATCAAGCATGTGTCAAGTTTGGCTTTATCTTTGTTAAAGTCAACTAGATAAAATTTTCCCTTCAACACACCCTTGAATGCAATTGAGTTATCACTCCTTCTAGAGACAGTCACACCCTCATTAGTGAATAAACAATTATAACCCTTGTCACATAATTGAGATATGGACAAAATATTATAATCCAAGGAGTCAACGTGTAAAACATGAGAGAGAGTATGTTGTGATGAAATTACAATTTTACCGGTACCAAGCACTTTTCCTTGACTATTATCACCAAAATAAATGCCTTCGTTTGGATCTTCATTTTCTTCATATTCCATGAACATTCTTCTTCCTCCGGTCATGTGATTTGTGCATCCACTATCTAGCACCCATTTTGCTCCACCGGATGAATAAGTCCGCAAAAACAATGTATGCCTTGGTCTTAGGTACCCAAGCTTGCTTGGGTCCTTTGAGGTTAGTCACAAGTGATTTGGGCACCCACACATGAGACTTGGTGTTCCCATGGCGTGACCCAACATATTTAGCATAAGCTCTTCCAATATTACTTTTCATAAGTACATATGAAGCATCAAAAGTTCTAAATAGAAGTTGTTGTTCATATGTGTTCAGAAGTTAAATTTATCAACATTATTAAGTTTTCTAACTTGAGAAGAGTTTCCCTTGACAAATGCAATGCAACTCTTGTTATTCTTGTGGCTTCTAGCGTTTTGCTTTTCATCATTAGAATATCCAATACCCTATTTGATATTAGGAGGTCTTGTGACCGAGTGTGCACTGCGTGCATACTTGATCTTCTCCTTGTCAAATATGCCACTTTGAGAAGATTGCTTGTCCTTTGTCAAGTTTGGCTTTATCTTCATGTTAGTGTCACTTTTGTCACAAGTACAAGTAATACTAGTTTTAGACTTTATGTGTTGAGAAGGTGAGCAAGAAGTTGATGAAGAACCATTTTGCTTGAGTGACTCAACTTGTACCTCAAGGATCTCGTTAACTTTAATTAAGTTAGCAAGTTCATCCTTGATGGTGGTGTTTGAGTCTTTTAACTTCAAGCAAGCTTCCTTGCTTGAAGCTAACTCAAACTCTAGTGATTTATTTTGTTCCTTTTCAAGTTCAAGAAGCTTTTCAATCTCAAGATATTCCTCCTTTTGGGAGATGATCATAGCTTCCTGACGATTGACTGACTTCTCCATATCAACAAGCTTATCAAGTAGAAATTTCATCTTAGCAGCTGTCTTTTTATCTAAACCCCTAAGCATATAATCATTTTCATCACTGCTATCATCCTCTTTAGAATTATCACTATCACTAGTAAAAGAGTGCGAGAAGGAAGATTTAGATGGTATCTTTCGTTTGCCTTCCTTTGCCATTAGATAAGTGTTGTTGGTGTCCTTCCATGCGCCCATGGTTGGGAAGAGAGTGGATTTGGTTATGGTGACCATCTCCTCATCTTCTTCGGATGAGGATTCATCATTGGAGTCCCACTCCTTCACTAGATGCTCTTGGCCATATTGCTTCTTCTTCTTGACCATTTTCTTTGGTTGAGGCTTGTTGTCTTTAGTCTTCTTCTTGTTTTCATCATATGGACAATCTACTATGAAGTGATCGTATTCTCCGCAGTTATAGCACACCCGTCTCATCTTGGGTCTTTGTTTGTCCCTTTGTCTTCCTTCATTTGAGCTGCTACACTTTATTCTTCTCATCATTTTCTTGAACTTCTTCATGAACAAGTTCATGTCTTCTTCATCGATATCACTACTTTCATCATCGCTGTCGTCTTCTCCATAAGCTTCTCGAGCTTCCTTTGATACGAGTTTACAAGTTGACTTCAAAGCAACTCCTTTCTTCTTTGCCGAGGTGAGATCGGCAATTTCCTTGACATGCTTGGCTTGCTTCTCCATCATCTCAAAGTTGATGATCTTGCCAAGAAGTTCGTCTGGGGTCAATTTCTGGTACCCGGGGCTTTCTCTAATCATAGAGCAAAGAGTCACGTTGCGAGGCATGAATGCTCTGAGAATCAACTTCACGACCTCATGATCATTCCACTTCTTGCTGCCACAAGCTCGGACTTTGTTGATAAGATTCTTCAGTCGATTGTACATATCTTATGGTGATTCATCTTCTTCTATCGTGAATCTTCCCAATTCACCTTCAATCATTTCTATCTTGGATTCACGGACGTGACGGTCACCTTCATGTGCAGTTTGTAGTGTGTCCCATATCTCCTTGGCAATTTTGAGTCCATCCACCTTGGTGAACTCGTCTCGGCTTAGTGATGACGTGATCATAGCTGCAGCTTGAGCATTCTAATGATTGGCTTGTTCTTGGCTTGGGGTCAGCTCTTCATCATCATCCGGGATATCTATCCCTTTACACACTATATGCCACAAACTTGGTTAAGAGATATAAGGTGCATTTTCATGCTTTGTCTCCACATTGAATAATCATTGCCATCAAAGTAACGTGCTTTCCCTAGATGAATTGATAAGTAATGACTGTTGTTAGAATTCAAATGCTCATAATCAAAAGGATATCAGGAGTAGTCTGTGTGAGTACCCCCTTTCTTCTTCTTTTCATCATCGGTGTTCTTCTTCCCTTTTGGGGAGATTGCCTTCTTTCATAGAAGGGCCTTGAGTTGGAGCACCTCCTCATCATCGTCCTCACTATCTTGAATGGCATCGAGTAGCTTCTTTAGCTTTTGAGTCCTTTCATTATTACTCTTTTCATCGTCGATCTTCTTGTGTACATCCTTGACGTCCATATCGTCTCTTCGAGCGGTGAGTCTCTTTTGAAGAGTTTGGCTCCGATACCAATTTTGTTAGGGTCTCATTTATTTGTCATAAATTAACCAGAACCCACAAGGGATGCCTAGATGCACTTTCAGGACCGGACACTACTACGAAAACCGCATGTGGTAAATAGTCTTCACAGGCGGATTCATGAAGGCTAAGACTGTCTGTGATAATCTTTTTCACATACGGTTTGAGTTTCCGCCAGTGATAATACGTTTGGAACCGCCTGAGATGAATCTTGTTGTAGTAGTATCCGCACGTTGCAGATAAATCAGATCCGCAACCGAATCGATCTCTAACAGGGACTCTATATAGTGTGGCATGTGTGGCAAAGGAAAACACAACCGAAACAAATCTTTCCACGTTCGAGTGTCTTGCGCCGCCATTGCCTACTCCATTCCGAGCGTCGGCGTGCACCGACGATCGGGAGGGCAGGTCTTCGGAACCGCTCGCCCTCGCAATCCTGCACCGGGAGAGGGCAAATAAGGTTTTAGGGAAGCGCTCTGCGCGACTGCTCGCGTTCTTCATCACGGGTCACCTACCGCTGAGATCGGGCGCTGCCGCTCAGCGTCGCCACCAACGTCTGCACCGACCGACTGTCAAATCTGCGTTTGCAGCGTTTTCTCCAGTTTCAGATCAGTACGCCTAATCTAACTTCTCGTTTGGTGGTGTTTCTCGCTGTTCAAAGTTATATTTTTTCTAGAATTATTCAGTAAATTGCCTATTTCTTCTAACAGCAAAGCGTCGAGCATGGTTGTTAAGGCGTGGCTTAAGCGCTAAGGCGCCCACGGACCCCAAGGTGTCCTGTCGCCTTAGAATCCGACGTAAGGTGACACGCCGGAGGGGGGGTCCGCCCGAGAAAGAAGGGGCGGGGGTAGCGCCATCGGCGGAGGAAGCCAATGGGTGGGGGGGGGGGGAGGGGGCGGGCGCACTGACATGCGCCTGGGGAAGAAGCGCCCGTGGGAGGCTGAGAGTCGGCGGATCTGCGCTGTGGGAACACGTAGGGAGTCGGCATTTCCGCACAAAGGATCGGAGGCCGAGCACCGACAGATCTGCCGCTGTGGGAGCACGTAGGGAGCCGCCGAAGGGGTGCGGGGCGGGGGGAGGTGGAGGGCAGTTCCGGGCGGAGGATTGGAGGGCGAGCGCCGCTCGAGTGGAGATGATCGAAGGCGAAGGGGGCGGCGGCGCTGGGTATTGGGTGGGTGGCTAAGGGTTTAGGGTGTGAAGTCTGGGCCAGGTTTAGTGGGCCTGTGGAGTTGGGCCAAAACTAGTGGATCTAGCTGATGTGGACATCAGTCCTGCAGATATACACAACTCTCACATGGTAGACATGCAAGGTCCAATTACTAGAGCTCGAGCACGACAATTGAATTTAGAGGTGAGCTCGTTCCTGAACAATTCTTTATATGTGAATTTTGAGAGTATGTTGCTACCTAATAGATTAATTATGATTAGGAATCTTGGAGAGGACATGGAGATACATGGAGAGGGATTTGGAGGCGTGGAGGACCAGAAAATACGCCAACAAGAAGTTAGAGACCGAGCCCAACTCAAACTCGAGTCTAACTCGGGCCCAGGAGCAGTCCACCTTAAAATGGATGCACAGGAGGCATACAGACTCCGTTTTTGACGTTCTACATATGCACGGAAAGCTGAGAGGATAAAATTTCCAATGGAACTGGCCCCACGTCAAAATTCCCTCGGAGTCGACGGGAAAATTCGAAAAAATATGAAGTTTAGAGTCTGTCAGGGTGTTGCATCACCTAGTTGGGCCATTGGGCCTTGTATCGAGTCCAAGTCCATTATGTACGTGTCTTAGGGTAAGGTCACGACCCCAGCACCCCCCTGGTCGTCCTCCACCTCCTTTATACCCCCTAGCCGCCGTCACAAACAGGTGGGTTTTGCTTAGTTACAATCTGTCATTAAACAGTGTCGCCGATCATCGGTTGTGAGACCCCAAATTCGTGATCAATTCAGTTTTGATTGCAACTCCTCTGTTCTTGATTGCGCTTGCAGGGATAAACCTTCATGGTGAGGTCATTCGTGTGACACGGGTGATAACCATCGGAGCAGTGGTGTAGTGATTGCGGGGTTTCGTTCGTTCGGAGCCTTGGATCATCAACGTCGAGATCTCCACCCAATCAAGTTTACCCTACCTCTCGGAAGATCGGGACTCATCCTCCTATCACTAGCTAGGCAAGTCTTTTCTGTTTTATTTTTTTTACAATATACTTGCAAAATTATATTGTTAATAATATTTTTCTAGATTATTAAGGCGTCGCCTCGCCTTACGCCTTATCGCTTAAAATATGTGTAGGTCGTCTTATGTCGCCTTACCGCCTTAATAACTATGGTGTCGGGCAGAGTGAACGGTGCGAGGAGGTCACGGTGACGCTACCACATCATCCGAGGTGGAGGATGTGGTTAGGGGATTACTCTTGCTCCATCAGACGGCTATAAAAAGAAGTTTAGGGGTGCGTCAGTTGCGAGCTGACAACTGTGCAGCGAAGCGGTGATGCAACCACGGGAGCCGTGGAAGGTAAGAAGGTGGCATGCAAGGTAGACGGCGGAGTGCCATGGCGAGAGAATTTAGGATGGCAGCAACGTGGGCGAGCGGAGGAGTCGGTACGACGACTTATGTCTGTCATCGGGGAGGGTGACATAGGAGTGAGGATAACATCTAAGACATAGCGGAAGTGGCATTCGGCGGCAACGAGGATGACTGCTCATACTTTGAGATATATATCATCACTTGAACGGGCTGCTCAATCGAATTGTATAACAAATCATATGACAATCCCTCCTTTTTCCTTATTCCTTATTGCTTTTGAATAAATTATTGGTATTGACAATACTTAGTTCAACGTTCCAATACTTTTGCAATGTACGGTGGATGCATTGAAACTCATATAGATCATTGAAAGATTTGAATAATCTGCTTAATTTTCATATTGGGGGTCATGATATCGAGCCACTACCTTCAACTCTCATCACTCCTTTCTTTCTTTCATATCAAATCCAAAACGAAATGCATGCCGCTCGTGTTGTGGGTTCGAGTCCGGGCGTGAGCATGTATTAAACCAACAGTTTCAATAAAAGACACTCCTTTCTTACACAATTTAAGCACTCTTTCCCTTTTTTAGAATTTTTGAGGCTGTGGCTTATCAATAGTTCTCTCTCATCTAGGTGGGGCGAACGAACGGCTTAATGCCCGGTCATCATCAGTCCGGTGGCGCCCGAATGCTACGTCTATAGTCCACAGTCATCGTTCTCCCCACCGCGGCCTCTTCTATTCCCCTCCATCTGGGCGTCGGCTCCCGCCCCAACAACCTCCCGTCCTCCTCCCGGGTGCGCGCCTCGCGCCGGGAGGCGAGATCCAAGCATAGCCCCGCACCACCGGGATCTTGCGCGTGTCGGGCCCCGAGGGCAACCCGGAGGAGCAAGCAGCCATCATGGAGGCGTCGTCGTGGGACGCCCTCCGCAAGCAGGTGAGGCGCTTGCTCACTCACTTCTCTCCTCCCATGGAACGGAGTTCGTAGCGTGCAGTTCGAAAGCTGCTTCACGGAGATCTGGCCGGATGATCCCGTGGTTGCGTGTTCGATTTTGGGCTCTAGCCTCAGAGGTCAACCTTTGCCTTGGGCGTAGTTCGCCCGATAGAGCTACCTCCAGACGGATATTTGCGCTTCCAGGACAGGTTGGAGAAGCCGCGATCTGGATGATCGGCACAGAACAGTTGTGCAAGGTTGACCTGATTCCCAGGATCATCACATTGAGTGTATTTATGGCATTGTGACACAGTTTCCTTGTCGTGCTGTGAAGTGCATTCATCTACTAGTTATGGTGGCTTAGTGATGTTACTCCATTTTTCTTAACAAGGAAACACGAAATGGCTGAACTTACACGCTGGATTGGCCGGTCGGGCTAATGGTAGTTGGATGACGTGGTGGTGTTTTGGTGCTTAGTTATCCATCAAGTGGGTTACAATGCCTATTTTTGGGTTACTCAAGTGGCCAAATTTGATATGGACAACAACAACAACAAAGCCTTTGTCCCAAATTTGATATGGACACTGATAGTAATTGCATCATTTGGGGCTTAGCGAGAATTAGCCACTTCTGAAATTGGAAGATGCAAACCTGTAATCCTGATAATAGATTATCTGGATAGAATTGAGCGGTTGAAGTTACCAGTACGTGTTCTCTTAGTTTTATGGGAGTTATCATTTGATGTGCTTCCATGTTTGCTAGCATCTGTGGCTGCTAGAGCACAGTTTGCTTCACCTGTTACTTCGTAACAGATTGGAGCATCAGTATTTCTTGCTGTTTGTGGTGACTTTATTCCATAGTTGTTTGAAGAACTTTCTGGTCTGTTGTAGGCAAGGAGGCTGGAAGCTCAGCTAGATGACCAAATGAATGTGTACCGTAAATTGGTTTCTATGAAGTCTGATGGTTCAGAGAATGATATTGAGTCTGATATAGAAAGATCGCTGAAGCAACTTCAGCAAGTAAACTGTCAAATGCAGACTTGGGTATCATCAGGGGGCTCAGAAATTCTCTCTCACACCCTAACTCGTCATATGGAGATTCTGCAGGATCTGACACAGGTTATCATTTCCTCTTGTATTTGTTTATTGTCAAATTCTTAAAACAGTAGTTATCTTCAACTGAAACCTACTCAAGGCAAGCATGTCACAGTTAACCTTTCTACCACAATTTTGTTCACTTCCACCTTAATAAGATTGCGGAGTGCTTATTTAGCATTGAATTCTTGAAATGGTAGTTATATTCAACCGCAGTCAACTTAGGGCATCCTGATTAGGCTTTCTAGCAGAATTTCATTTGTTTCCACCTTGACAAGATAGCAGAGTGCTTGCAGTGGAGCAATGCTTGTATGAACAGCAAAATTTGAATGACAATATTTTGCATCCAAAGTCCAAACTACTAAATTTGCTTTATTTTAATACAGGAATTCTACCGCCTCCGGTCAAGTCTCAGAACAAAACAGCAACACGCTTCTCTCCTTGATTTGAGAGATTTTGACAGAGCAATATTTGATGTTGAAGGTACTGCTGACTCCTCTGATCAATATCTCCTCAAAGAACAAGCAGCAATCAGCCGGAGTACTGGGCAGGTACAATCTGTTTTCCTTATCTCCCTTTCAAAACCGTAATGGTCTGGTTGTTATTGGCTATGACATTCCTGTTATGCTCTTTTTCCCCTCTAGTAATGTATCAGCCAAGTTCCTGCTAGAAATTACATTTGTAACATGATCTACCATTTTGTGTGTGTTTGTATGGAGGTGGAGTGGAGTAGGGTGTAAAGTTAGATAACAACACCAAAAATGGTGAAGAACAAAATGAAGTATCACTTCTGGTCGACACTGGTATGGTATCTTCTTTTGTGGAGCATACCTGATATGTAATCATGGAACTGATTGTGATCTCAAATCATCTCTTGACGCCACCCTTTCAGTAAGATTTCACATTTTTCTAGGTTAACTTGTATCATTGAACCAAACTCTAGATGATATATCTCTATTATCCATAAGCATGTCTTACATTAATCTCATAATATCATAGATCGTCTCCAGTACCACTCCGACCATGTTGAGAAACACCCTGAAATATTCCAAGCATGTTGCAATGCCCTATGAGAGTGCTCACAGTCATTGTAAGACTTTAGAATGAGGTGTTTTATCTTAAAAAAGGTACCAAATTTTAGAGTGGACTATAATGGCATGTCGTCTGATCATTACGGAAACTACTTCGAAATTGGAGAAAGGTTTTAGATATGAGCTTTATGGGATCATCATAGATGCCAGTCCATATCTGTCAAGCAAACAATCCCCTTGTTCTTGAATCAGGGATGGGTCACCTATTAAGAGAGTTAAGGGAGACAAGAGTACAATACAAGAACATTCCTTTGAATTTCTGTGTTGGATGACATTCCCGTACGGCCATACATGGGTGTTGGAAATCCGGCCTGTTCAGCCCTGTTTCTGGCTCTGCAGGTGTGCTGATCGGATCTGTTCGGCCAGAACAGATCTGTTATGCGGTGCAGATCAGAACAGGGTGATTCCTGTGTGCAGAACAGAGAGGACAGAGAGAGTAGAAAGCACCCCTGGTGCTGATCAGATCGGAGAAGAAAGAAACAGAGAAGAACTCGCCGAGTTCTTGCTGGAACAGATGCGAAAATCCTGATCTAGGCGAGTTTAGGGAACTCGGCTAGATTAGGTGCTGCCGTGGGGGCTTTTCTGGTGGAGAACTTGTATTATCTGATTAATACTTCTGCTGTTACAAGGGGGGGCGCAGCCCTGTTTATATAGGGGGGTTTTGGGAGAGTCCCAACCCCCTACAACTCTTATTCTATCTCTAAACTGGATAGGACTCATAAACAGAATTTCTAACTTCCTGGACTCTATCTTAACTGACCGCACCAGGGAGGCGGGCCTGCCTGGGCGTGCGCGCCCCTGGTGGGCTCAGCCGCACCAGGCCGGCCCAGGCCCAGGCCTAGGGTCACCCGACATTCTCCTCCTGACCCTGGACCTGCAGTATGTCCAAAACGCCAATTCTTCTTCTCATCTCGATGAACTTCTGTCTTTCAAGTGCCTTGGTCAAGATGTCCGCCATCTGGTCCTTCGTAGAGATTTGCTCAAGCACAATGTCACCGTTGTCAACACACTCCCGTATGTAGTGATACTTGGTGTCGATGTGCTTGCTCCTGTCATGGTGTACCGGATTTTTGCTCAAGTCTATGGCAGACTTGTTATCAACCCGCAGCACCGGTGCCTTCATCTTTTCAGCCAAGTCTTCCATCAGCCGTGCCATCCATACACCTTGACATGCCCCTTGAGCTGCTGCGATGTACTCTGCTTCACACGAGGATAAGGCCACCACCTTCTGCTTGCTGGACTGCCATGAAACGGGGCTGTTTCCGAGACAAAACAGCACCCCGCTCGTGCTCTTCCGGTCCTCCACGTCTCCCGCAAAGTCGCTATCCGAGTAGCCAATCAACTCCATGTTGCCTCCTTTTGGATAGAAAACTCCGAAGTGGATCGTACCCGCTATATAGCGTACGATGCGCTTGGCTGCGGCAAAATGATCTTCTCTTGGCTCCTCCAAAAACCGACTCACGTACCCAACCGAGTAGGCGAGGTCGGGGCGTGTGTTCACCAGATATCGCAGCCCTCCCACCAAGCTCCTGTAGCCCGTTGCGTGCACCAACGGACTCTTACTTATCTTGTAAAGCTTTAGGCCTTGCTCCATGGGGAACGCACAAGAGTTGCACTCCTCCAGGCCAGCTTTCGAGACAAGCTTCGAAGCGTAGGCCGCCTGCCCAACGCTTATCCCTTCTTTAGTCTGCCGCACCTCCAGGCCAAGATAATACGACAAGAGACCCAAGTCGCTCATCTTGAACCTCTTCATCATCTCCCCTTTGAACTTCTTGAGATCGCCTCCTCCTGTGATCACAAGATCGTTGACGTACACGCCGACGATGAGCTTCTCATCTTCAGCCCCACGGAAATAAATCCCGTGCTCGCTCGTACTCTTCTGGAAACCAAGCGATAGCAAGCTATCGTTGAGCTTGGCATTCCAGGCCCTGGGCGCCTGACGAAGTCCATATAAAGCTTTCTTGAGCCGATACACCTTGTGTTCGGCTCCGTCGATGATGAAGCCAGCGGGTTGGGAGACGTACACCTCCTCCATCAAGTCGCCGTTCAGGAAGGCGCTCTTCACGTCCATGTGGTGTACCTCCCACCCCTTGTGTGCAGCAACTGCAAGAAGCAAGCGAACAGACTCTAGACGAGCAACAGGAGCAAATACCTCGTCAAAGTCTATTCCTTGCCGTTGGACATAGCCTTTTGCCACCAGTCGAGCCTTGTGCTTCACCACCTCACCATGCTCGTCCTTCTTCACCTTAAACACCCATTTGAGGCCAATGGGCTTGTGTCCTGCAGGAAGATCAACAAGTTGTCAAGTCTTGTTTTCTTCTATGGACTCCATCTTCTCGAGCATGGCCCGTCTCCAGCACGGGTGTTCCTCAGCATCGGCGAAGGACGTGGGCTCCTCCGCGGTGGTGAACATAAGCTCCCCCTCCTCCAAGTTTGGTGGGCGCTCAGCCCGACCAGGAGGGGTGAGGGTTCCGAGTATGTTGCGCATCGTGCGGAACCGTAGTTTCACGCCGTCGTCGTAGTAGGCGTCGACAACATTGCTGCCGGGGTCCGACAGCGGTGAGGCGAAACAGATGGGCCGTGGAGGATTCCGGGGTGTGACGAAGGTGCTGGAATCTTCAAGTCCGGAATCCCCCGCTGCTGCTGACCCCCGTGCAGGACTGTCCCAGCCCTGATTTGCGCTGGTCAGTCCTGACCCTGCAGGGGCCCTTGGGGCGACGCTGCAGGTGTTGGACCCTCTCCAACAGGTCTGAAGGCTGGCGTAGGAACTCCTAGGGTCTGTACAAACCCTTCTGTGCCCCTCCTGGGCACTACAGGGGTGCTGTTCGGCCCCTCCGGACCCTGCAGCACCTCTCCGGGTGCTGAAACAGCAGGTCCAGCACCTGCTGGACCTAAGGAGTCGACGTGGAAGGCGGTGTAGTCCTCCTCTCCTGCTCCTTCTCCCCAGTCCCACTTGGCCGCCTCGTCGAATATCAAGTCACGTGATATGTGTGTACGCCCATCAGCCGGATTATACATCTGATAGCCCTTCGTCCCTGCAGCATAGCCAAGAAAAATCATCGGAGTACTCCGGTCTTCCAACTTTTTCAGGTGGGGGCGCGTGTTCTTGACATGCCCCACGCACCCAAAAGTTCGAAAATAATTGACGGCCGGTCGCTCTCCATGCCAAGTTTCATATGGTGTCTTCCTGTCGAGGCCGCGGGTAGGGGATCGATTCAGGATATAGACAGCCGTGATAACTGCCTCACCCCAACATATCCCGGGCATACCCTTCGCCTTCAACATGCTCCTCGCCATGCCGACCATCGTCTGGTTGCGCCGCTCCACAACCCCGTTTTGCTGCGGCGTATACGGGGTCGTGAGCTGACGTTGTACTCCGTGCTGAGCGCAGTACTCGCCAAACTCCAGTGCGGTGAACTCCCCTCCGCGATCAGTACGTAGTAGCTTCAGCCTCCTCCCGGACTCTAATTCAGCTGTCGCCTTGAATTGCTGAATTAAGTCAGGCGCCTTGTCCTTGGTTGCTAGAAGATAGAGCCACATATAGCGGCTCATGTCATCCACAAGCAACAAGAACATCTTGACAAATGGAGTCGTCGGCGTGATAGGCCCGCAGATGTCGCCGTGGACAAGGTCGAGCGCGCCCTCCGCGCGCCGCCGAGCTTGCTTGGGGAAGCTGGAGCGCCTCTTCTTCCCGACCAAGCAAGCTTCGCACAATTGATCGACATGACCGATTTGCGGAAGCCCGAGCACCATCTCCTCTCGTGCCAACTTCCGAAGAGCCTGGAAGCCGACGTGTCCGTAGCGTTCGTGCCAACACCACGCAACATCATCACGCCTTGCGGTTAGGCAAACCGGACGTGTGATGTTGAGCCTGATGGAGTACAGCTTGCTGTCGTCGCGCTGAACTCGTGTGAGGAGACGCTGCTGCTCATCCCGTATGTGCATCACTCCTCCTTGCACCGTGATGCTGTAGCCATCCTCATCCAGCTGGCCGACGCTGATGAGGTTGGTGGTGAGGCGTGGGATGAGATAGACGCCGGTGAGCCTCCTGTGCTCACCCGTCTTGGCGACGAATAGGACCGTACCCTTCCCCTGGATACGCACGATGGAACTATCGCCGAACTTGATGGTTCCGACGACGTTTTCGTCAAGCTCGGAGAAGACGGCGCGCGAACCCGTCATGTGGTTGGTCGCGCCCGTGTCGAGGTACCAACGAGTGTCGTCAAAGTCATCGTCGTTGCTGCGGTGAGCGAAGACACATCCCTCCACTATCTCCAGTGGGCGCATAGGACGTTCCTGTACAGGCTCCTCCTGTACTGAGGCCACCCTTGTCATAAACAAGGCGCCCTCCGCCTTTGCCACGAAAGCCTGCTGCTGCGGCTCCTCCTTAGACTTCGACCGACACTCCCTGGCCCAGTGGCCCTTCTTCCCGCACTTCCTGCACTGGTCCCACGGAATATCCTTTCCGGAACCTCCCTTCTTGCCTCCGTTCTTCTTGGGCGGGCCCTTTCGGCCGCCCCTCTTAGAAGAACTCGCGGACTGGGTAGACCGCTCCTCCTTCCGCTGTGCCTCCCACTCCTCCCGAGTGAGGTACAGCTGGCCGTTGTGTACTCCTCCCTTCCGCTGCGTCGAGTCGAAAGCGTTCTCAGCCGCCCTGAGACGCCCCGTCACCTCCGACAAGGTGAGGGTCGACACGTCCAGCAGTGTCGTGATCGCCACCACGATCTGTTGGAAGCGTTCTGGAACGCTTCGCAGGAGCTTCTCCACAGCCCTCTCTTCTCCTATCTCCTCCCCTAGCGACGCAAGCCGTGATAGCATGCCGCTCAGGCGGAGGGATAAGTCCTCCACACTTTCGCCATCCTTGAAGACAGCGTCTTCGAACTCCTTCCGGAGTTGCTGTGCTGTTGTCTTCCTCACGCGGTCGGCCCCGACCCGCATGATGGCGATCGTGTCCCATGCCTCCTTCGCCGTCCTCTTTTCTCCGATCGTCGTGATCATCTCCGGCGGGACAGCGCTGACCAAGATGTCAAGCGCCATCATCTCTTCCTGCTCGCTCACGTTCCCCTCCTCCACGGCCTTCCGAAGCAGTTGTGCCTTCAGCTTGATCTTCATCATGACAGCCCACTCCGCGTAGTTGGTCTTGGTGAGCACGGGGAACCCCGTCCCGGTGTTCACCTCACGAGCTGCCGGTGAGGGTGTCCCATGGCTGATGGCGCTGGCGCTGCTTGTAGGTGTAGACGACATCTTGTAGAATTCAGCCTAGAGTTGAAACCGGCTCTGATACCACGATTGTTGGAAATCCGGCCTGTTCAGCCCTGTTTCTGGCTCTGCAGGTGTGCTGATCGGATCTGTTCAGCCAGAACAGATCTGTTATGCGGTGCAGATCAGAACAGGGTGATTCCTGTGTGCAGAACAGAGAGGACAGAGAGAGTAGAAAGCACCCCTGGTGCTGATCAGATCGGAGAAGAAAGAAACAGAGAAGAACTCGCCGAGTTCTTGCTGGAACAGATGCGAAAATCCTGATCTAGGCGAGTTTAGTGAACTCGGCTAGATTAGGTGCTGCCGTGGGGGCTTTTCTGGTGGAGAACTTGTATTATCTGATTAATACTTCTGCTGTTACAAGGGGGGCGCAGCCCTGTTTATATAGGGGGGTTTTGGGAGAGTCCCAACCCCCTACAACTCTTATTCTATCTCTAAACTGGATAGGACTCATAAACAGAATTTCTAACTTCCTGGACTCTATCTTAACTGACCGCACCAGGGAGGCGGGCCTGCCTGGGCGTGCGCGCCCCTGGTGGGCTCAGCCGCACCAGGCCGGCCCAGGCCCAGGCCCAGGGTCACCCGACAATGGGTATATTCATTTGAATTATCAGCCTTGAGATGAGATGATGTAGCAATGGACAATGCGGGCCTGGAACAGTTTTCATTTTCTTATAAAAATGTAACACTGGGTAATTGTAGCTCACTCATGGAGCTATGTTGAGAATATTTTTAAGTTCAAATCTGGAATTTAGTTGAACCCAAGCCCCCTGATTCTGAACTGTGATTGTCTCAGGTCCACCACATAGAATAATTGAATATTCTTGTTCTATGACGCTTCATTCTTGCGGATTTATGCATGAAAAGTTCTATTTGTGCTCTATTGTTTTACAAACGAGGATATAGTTGCTATCACCATTATTATCCTTATTGGATATGATACTTACACTGGAATATTATAACAGATGGATAATGTATTATCTCAAGCTCATGCAACCCTAGGTGCACTTGTATCGCAACGATCAGCACTCGGTGGAATTACTACAAAAATTAGCAATGTCGGCAGTCAACTCCCAACGGTATTATGCACATGTCATTTACAGTTTTCTCCAGTAATGTTTTCTCATCTTATTTGCATCTGATTCTTTAATTACTCCTGCAGATCAATCACATCCTTTCATCAATCAGAAGAAAGAAGTCGATGGATACCATTATTCTTTCCCTAGTCGCCTCTGTCTGTGCATTTCTGATTTTCATTTACTGGTTGTCAAAGTAGTATTGTCCAACAAGGCATTATAGTATGCTGAGCTTGGATAAATAGTATACATGGTAGTGATAGATATATGTACGATACAACTTCAATGTTATATTCTAAAATCTGTCCTGGGCCCTCTGACGATCTCAGGTATTGCTCAAAATAATTCCATGCTGTACCTTTTTTTGTGGCGAAGGCTCCACGCTGCACATAACAAGGGTCTTCCCGCCGACTATCCTGTGGCAATTCCTTTTCCTGATCTGGATTTTTAGCCGTTTCTTATGGTGATTGAATATAGCTGCAAGTTAGTAGGGGAATAAGGTCGTGACATGCTGCCATGGAAATTGTTCAGTACTGAAATATTGAACTACTGCAAACCTTACTTTATTTGGCCTAGGATTCTGGCTTGAGAGCCAATACCTCCCTTCGGTCTATATCTGACTTTTAGATTACAATTCGAAAGTTTGAAAATCTTGCATTATGAAAATCTGAAAGTATTGAGTCAGATGGATGGGGAACCTCTGCATTGGCTCTCGCCACAGACGTTATTCTTTGCACATCTTTAGCAAGAGAAATAGACTTACAGGACGATAGTAATGTCAAAGTGGAAGACAGTGATCATAGGGCGCCAAGTGTTGCAAAACAATCTAATTTATCTAACTTAAATCTTCATTTTTTGATATAAGACTCGATGTTCTTCAGCCATCGGACTAGTTCAGAATGCTCCTTGTTTTCCATGTAAGAATGCAGGAAGGCTGCAAGGTCATCATCCACCCCTCTTCGCTCCAAGAAATTTCGCACCGCGCTTTGCATCTCCTCATCTAACTCACTGCTCAGGCGAACAAGAAAATTAGTTACCAGGATATGCTCCAGAAAGGAAAAAAATGCATCACAGTTTCATATTATCAATAAAGAAGTTGATCAATGGGAAATAAGAAAAAATAACCAATCTATAATCATAATATTGATAAGCTATGGCATAATTCGGTTCATAGCCAACTTTGCACCCTGTGGGGGTAGAACTAAGAATGTGGGATCCTTGTACACAACTTGTTTGGGGCGAGAAAATGGAGTGTTACGGCCCTTGGCCGGGAGTGCCGGACTTCAGCGTGAGCTCGAAACGGCACGCCGATGGCGCCCGCACTGGCGCCCGGGAGGAGACAGAAAGTGGATAAATCGATTCTGCTTTTCTTCCTTTTCTTCTCTGTTCTGTTCACGTATTTACAGACGCTTTGGACACAGCCAGTGGGCCCACCACACAGACCCTCGCCCACATGTCAGACGCCCCTCAGCTAATAAACGCCGACACCTATCACTTTCCCCACACCTCAGTCGTGTCTTCCTCGGAAACCTCCGCCGCTTCGCCTCCTCTGAGCCCCCGCTCCAGATCCTCGAAACTCTCCGCTGCCTCGCCTCCCTCAAACTCCCTATCCAGATCCCCTTCACTATTCTCCACCGGCGTAACACCTCCCCCCTCCAAAATCGGCTTGTCCCCAAGCCGCCACCGAAGGAAAGGCCTTGAGGAGAACATTCCAGTCTTCCCAAGTTGTTGCGACCGGAGATGTCGAGGAATCCGCCGCCCACTCCACTCGAACTTGAGGTATTGCTTTGTTCCCCTTTTTCACCAGCCGACGTTCAGTGATGCAGTAGGGTTGAAGTGTGGAAGAGCTTAAATCTACAATCTTGGACAGATCTGTGAACACCGACATGTAATTAGGGGTGAACGGCTTCAACTACGATGTATGGAACACTAAGTGAATCTGCGCAGTCGCCGGCAGGTCTAACTTCTAAGCTGCCTTCCCAATCTTCTCAATCACTCGATATGGCCCAAAATACTTGAATGCTAGCTTAGGATATGGTCTGTTGACTACTGATTGTTGGGCATAGGGTTGAAGCTTCAGCAGCACCAACTCTCCCTTCATGAACTCGCAGTCACTGCATTTCTTGTCGGCTTGTTGCTTCATACGGTTCTGAGCACGCGCCAGATGCTGTTTCAACACGTCCAGGTATGATGTTCTTTCTGCTAACATCTCGTTGACTGTTTTATCTTCCACTTGAGTCACCGTAGGGGCTGAGAGCACATTTGGGTCATACCCATACACAACTTTAAACGGTGAACAACTCAGAGAAGAATGATAATTGGTGTTGTACCAGTATTCAGCAAGGGGCAACCAATGCTTCCATCTTTGTGGAGCTTCCTGAACAGCACACCTCAGATAAGTCTCTAAGCATTGATTTACTCTTTCCGCTGACCATCCGTTTGCGGATGATACGAAGTGCTTAGCAATAATTTGACTTGCAGACTAGCAAATAGTTGTTTCCATATAGTGCTTGTGAATATTTTGCCTCTATCAAATAGCATTGATCTAGGAAGCCCATGTAGCTTGATAACATTGTCAAGTAATGTTGTGACCACTTGGGCAGCAGGGTAAGGATGCTTTAGGGGCACAAAATGAGCATAATTAGAGAATCTATCAACCACCACCAATATAGTATTAAAACCTTTTGATTTAGGAAGCCCTTCAATGAAATCCATGGTAATCTCTTGCCACACCCTAGCAGGTAGGGATGAAAACAGACGGATATGGACGGATAAAACGCTTTTCCATATCCATATCCATATTAAAAATTTCAGAAACGGATTGGATCGGATGTTGTCGGAAACGGATATGGTATTGGATATGTCGGATGTATCGGAAACGGATTCATCGGATCGAAAAAACATGGATATCGGACGGAATTCGGATATTTATCTCGAAAAAATAATTCACAAGTAACATATAATTCATAGTTCATACGTTTAATTCAAAGTACATCCACATCAAATTCATACATGGTTAAGGGGCGGCGACCATCGGGGGCTCGGGGGCCTGTTGGGCGTTGGGGCCTTCGGGGGCTCGGGCGCTCAGGGGCCTGTTGGGGCCTCGGGGCCGACGGCGCTTCGGGGTGGCTCCGCGGCTGGGCGGCGATGGCTCGGGAATCGGGAGTCGGGCGGCGGTGGACCAGGCCGGGGCGTCAGGGGCAGCGCCGACGAGCGGTGAGCCGGCGACAACCGGGGCGGAGCCGCGGAGGTCGGGGATGGCGGTTGGGGCGCTTGGCCGACGGCGGCGTTGCGGCCTGTGGCAAACTGGTAAACCCTAGGTCGGGGGTAAGACTGGAGGTGGAGGAGGACTCCACTCGGGCTCGGGCCTCGGGGTAGCCGGGTAGAGCCGTAGGGAAGGTGACTCTGGCCTCTGGCCTGTGGGTTGTGGCTGGCTGCGGGCCCAATTAAATTTGTTGGGTCGGATATATCTCGGATATTGTTCGGATATATCCGACCCAATATGGATATCCGACAAAACAAACGGATTCTGACGAAAACCATATCCGATCCGATATCCGATTTAAAATATCTGAATCCATATCCGTATCCGAAAAAAATCTGATCAAAATGGATAGGATCGGATATCTTCGAAAGGTTGTGGACGGATCAGAAAATATCCGATCCGTTTTAATCCCTACTAGCAGGAATGGGTAATGGCTGTAGCAACCCTGCCGGATGACTTCTGTCAGTTTTAGCTTGCTGACAAACTCCACACTGCTTAACAAAATCTTCCACATCTCCCTTCATTCCTTTCCAATAAAATAGCTTCTTCACTCTATGATAAGTTGCATGAATTCCTGAGTGACCACCTACAGCACTGTCATGACAGGCAGAAATAAGTCTGGTCCTCAGTGCAGAATTTTCTCCCACACAGATCAAGTCATCTTTCCTTATAATGCCTTGTTGAAGAGAAAACCTCTGCTCATCCGGACTCTTGATTGCTAACTGAGCCAACAATTGTTGTGCCTCCCTGTCAGTGACATATGAATTCACCACCTCCTGAATCCACATAGGTTTTACCTCATTAACCACTGTCACTTCCATCAATTGTCCTACCCTTGATAATGCATCTGCGGCTACATTCTCTTTCCCTTTACGATAAACAATCTTAAAAGTTAAGTCCATCAGCTTGGCCATGGCTTTTTTTTGCAGATCTGAATGGAGTTGTTGATCATCCAGAAAACTCAAACTTTTGTGATCAGTTCTAATCAAAAACTCTGCCGTTTGCAAATATTGTCTCCATTTATCCACGGCTAGAATCAAAGCCAAGAATTCCTTCTCATAGATCGACCACTGCTTATGCTTTTCTGTTAATGCTTTGCTTAAGAATGCAATTGGTCGTTCTTTTTGCATCAACACTGCCCCCAGACCCACATCACTAGCATCAGTTTCAATAACAAATACTTCATTAAAATCCGGCAGAGCCAAAACTGGGGTGGACACCATCGCCATTTTCAATTTCTCAAAAGCTACTTCAGCTTCCGAAGACCACAAATTGTTTCTTTCGAAGCAATCGAGATAATGGATAAGCAATGCCTCCATAGCCTTGCACAAATTTTCTATAATAACCAGTCAACCCCTCAGTAATAGTTTTAGATGTGGGCCATTTCATCATAGCATCAGTTTTTATGGGATCAGTCTTAACCCCGTGTTCGGAAATGATATGCCCAAGATATATCAACTCCTTCTTTGCAAAATTGCATTTTGATAACTTAATATAAAACTAATGATGTCGCAGTGTCTCAAATACCACCCTCAAATGATCAATATGAGTTTCTAATGAGGTACTATATATCAAGATATCATCAATAAAGACTAAAACAAATCTTCGCAAGAATGGAGCTAAAACTGAGTTCATAACGCATTGAAAAGAAGCAGGAGCATTAGTAAGACCAAAGGGCATAACCTTAAATTGATAATGGCTACAATGAGTCTTAAAGGCTGTCTTATACTCCCCCCCCTCCTTCATTCTGATTTGATGATACCCTGTCTTCATATCAAGACTTGTGAAATACTTGGTCCCTGCTAATTCATCCAAAATCTCATCAACCAAGGGCATAGGAAATCGGTTCTTAATTGTTAAGTCATTCAACTTACTGTAATCAATACAAAATCTCCAAGAACCGTCTTTCTTTTGCACTAGTAACACAGGGGATGCGAAAGGACTGACGCTATGCTCAATTAAACCCGCCTGAAAAAGCTCATTCACTTGTCTTTCAATCTCATTTTTGTGTAGAGGAGAATATCTATATGGTCTTGAGTTGATTGGCACAACCCCTAGCTTCAGTGGAATGGCATAATCAAATGGTCTTGGTGATGGAAGAGTCGTAGGTGCTTCAAAAACATCTGAGAACTCATTCAGTAATTGCTGCACCTTTGTATCTATCTGACTCTGCACTTTCCCTTGGTCAACCTCCTCCTGTAGGACCACCACCACTAGTGCCCATATATCATTGCCTACTATCAGTTTATCTAACTGGGTGGCAGATAAGGAGTTTAGTTCCTCTTAAGGCAATAGTTGATCACCCTGTAACTTGACCCAAGCTCCTTTGTACTGAAATTCCAAGTATTTCTCATTCCAATCACATTGCATTGGACTATGGGAAGAAAGCCAATCGTAACCCAAAATTCCATCATATGCACCTAAAGGTAAAATTCTCATATCAGTTTGAAAGATATGCCCGTTGCACCACCATACCAAATTCTTCACTGTATGATCACTAGACAGTGTGTCCCCACTGGCAACCTGAACCTTCACTGGGGTACAAACTTTCTCCTCCAGTCCTACCCGTTCCACAAAAGCTTTATTTATGAATGACTGAGAACTCCCCGAATCCACCAGCAGCAGAAATACTTGGTTCTGTACCAAAGCTCTGAGGCGTATGCAGCTTCCACCTTGAGTGCCAGATATAGCATGGGTCGACAACTGATAACAATCTGTCCGCTCCTGATCCTTCTGATCCAATTGAAACAACACCTCATCAGATAGACTCATTTCCAATTCTTCAGTAGATAAAGCATTTAATTGTTGTTGTCCCCTTTTTGAACATCTCGCTTGATGGCCTGGTTCAAACTTCTCTCCACAATTAAAACACAACTCATGCATTCTTCTATAATCTCTCAACTGCCTCTCCCTACTTAATTCAGAGAATGTAGATCCTCCCTTGACTTCAAATTTAGTAGATACTCCCTGCCTGCCCAAATATGTGTATCTAGAACCTTTAGTCTTCCCCTTTTCCTGAATATCTCTCTGCACTCTAGCCAAAAGTGCAGCTCTAGTTACTGAAGTAGGCACCTGTGACCAAACTGGTCCTTGCAATTCTCCATTTAATCGTTTAACAAACTATGTGACATAAAATGTCTCATCCAAATCTGGATTATGCATAGAAGTTTCAAACCTACAGTTTTCAAACTCAGCAGTATATTCTTCCAAACTCCCATGTTGCCTCAGATGTAACAAATCATACATGGCTTGAGGTATTCATAAGCATCAAATTTCTCTTTAACTGTTGTCACAAATCTACCCCATGTAGTCAGTTCTTCTGTCAGTTTAAAGACCTGCAACCACTTTGCTGCATTTTCCTCCATATGCATTGACACCGCTCTCACCCAAAACGATTCTGGCACATTATAGATAGAAAAGTAATCCCCACACTTATCAATTCAGATAGTTGGGTTTGTGCCTGAAAAACATGGGAATGACAGTTTAATCAAACTACTCTCCACTGTGCTCCTTCCTCCTTGTTGCGGCCTACAATATCCAACCACCTCCTCGTGAGAGCCTCCCAATCTCCTGTTTACACCATCCTGACGCCTGTTGGATCGATCTTCCCCTAATTTCCTCCCTAACTTCTCTATCCCACGATCTCTAGAGCTCCTTTCTACCTCTCCTCTTTCCTGCAACGAAGAGTGATCATCCTCATACTGCTCCATCTCCTGCGCCATACGCTCCAAGGACAGCGAGGCAACCTTCTTCCTAGTTTCGGCTACTTGTTTGAATAAAACATCTCGCTCCTTAGCAGCCTGTTCCGCCAACGATGCTGCTAATGCCTGCTGACCCACGAGCTCCCGCTGCACCTTGTCAACCTTGTCTAGGCGCAACGATATCTCCTCCAACACTCCGAATACCTTCTCCCATCGATCTCTCTCCGCCTTTGATGCCTCCGCCATTGCCTCTAACACAAACCGTGTTTTGGCTGAAGGCTTAGCGGATGGCGCCGTGGTGTATATCTCCTTCCTACTTCGATCTCCAATTTGTATCACCCCGAATGCCTCTCTACCCCCGCCCCCCCCCCCCCACGATCAACGGATGGCCCTACTCCCTGCTCTTCACCTCGCTACACCCCCGATCCCCAATCCCTATCGTCGGTCACCAACTTCCCCGGAATCGGTTCGCCCCCCAAAAAAATCCCAACGCCAGAGAGGGAAGGTGAGATAGATGGCTCTGATACCAGCTGTTACGGCCCTTGGCCGAGAGTTCGCCGGACTCCGGCGTGAGCTCGAAACAGCACGGCGATGGCGCCCGCACTGGCGCCTGGGAGGAGACGGAAAGTGGGTAAATCGACTCTATTTTTCTTCCTTTTCTTCTCTGTTCTGTTCACGTATTTACAGACCCTTTGGACACAGCCAACGGGCCCACCACACAGACCCTCGCCCACATGTCAGACGCCCCTCGGCTAATAAACGCCGACACCTATCACTTTCCCCACACCTCAGTCGTGTCTTCCTCAGAAACCTCCGCCGCTTCGCCTCCTCTGAGCCCCAGCTCCAGATCCTCGGAACTCTCCGCTGCCTCGCCTCCCTCAAACTCCCGATCCAGACCCCCTTCGCTATTCTCCACCGGAGTAACATGGAGTTGTAACAATTCATCACATGGTTCGCTACATTACGATGTAGTTAGTCATCTGAAGTTGCACCAGTCGTTTTTTACAACAAAGGTTCCGATATTCTGCGTTTCTGCCAAACAGAATTCAATCACGTTTCCTTTCCCAATTACCTAGTCTTCACCTATGGGAAGATCACCGCACCATTTCGTTAACTCGTATAATAATAATTACTAACTAATAAGCATAAAGAATGTTGCGCAATTCCAATAATTTAATATGAGTAACTACGAGCAATATGGCCGCGAAAAGTTTATCATCCCAAGCAAAGTCCAGAAATTTTCAAGTACGGATCACCTGAACTGGCGGCCCATGTACGGCTGCAACGGCGCCGGCCCGCCGCGGCGGTCAGGGAAGACCCTCTCCACTTCCATCTCGTCGGGCCAAGCGGAGCACATGAAGGTGAGTGCCACACCCGGTCGCGCGGCCTTCGCGACCTCGACGCGGACGCTGATGTGCAACCTAGGCCGGCCGCTGGTGTCCGCACCCGAGCGGGTAGGCGGCAGCGCGCCGTCGACCAGGGTGGCGTCCACCCTGACCTCCTCCTCGCCGCCCTCGGCCGCCGGGAACGAGCGGCTCAGGCGGATCCAAGGCTCCCCGGGGCGCTCGTCGAGGGAGAAGCTCGCCGGTGGCGCGGGCGGGGTCGGAGGGGTGGCGTCGGCGAGGAAGGAGATCTCGGAGCGGAGCCCGCGCAGAAGGCGGTCGACGAAGGCGGAGCGGCGCATGTCGGAGATGTAGGTACGCGACGGGAGGAGGCGCGGAGGGGTCCAGGCGGGGAGGGGCGGCGTGCCGAGGTGGGGGCGCAGGCGGAGCAGTCGCCGCGCCAGCGCCATGGCGCTGCTGCTCTCGGCGGCGGCGGGATTTTGCGAGGGTTTGGCAGGGCAGCCGGCAAGGAGATTCCGGTTTCGGCTAGCGACAGTGAAGGGAAGGGGATCGTGCAGCATGGGCGCGGCCCAGTTTCTGCAGGCCAGGCGAGTGGCCTAGCCGGCCCGTCTAATGTGATCCACCAGATAACAATCACGACCTAGATCCAGCCCGTGGATCGCGGGAAAGAGCCCAAGGCCTAATACTCGACTAAATCCGGCCCGTCCTCGCCGGACCTACGGAAGCAGGCCGCGCGCCTTCTTGGTCACTGACGCGCCCCGATGAGCTGAGCTGTTGGAAGCGCGTCTTGTCCAGTGCATGGCCTAGACTTCACGGCCCCGGACCTGTTCGCTCAGCGCGGCGAGCGGCAACATGGGCGGTTCCAGTCTTCTGTCATGCCTGCTGCTGAGAGTGTGTCTGTTAGTGTTTCTATTAATTGTAATCAGGGTTAATACATAGTTAATGTTTAGTGTAGTTAATATCTAGCTTACATATGGGACCGAGGAGTGGGTCCAGATGGGTTCCTTTATGTACCGAATATAGGTGTGCTGAGAAGACATTAAATAAAATACTCGTCGCCTCTTTCATCCTCCCCAATTTCGCCTCGATGGCGATTCTGTCCGAGCTCACGTCATCGTCCGGCGAGTCGACAGCCAAAGGTCGTGACATCCTCCTCGCGCGACACGTGACGCGTGGTACGCTCCCAAACCACACGCCTGTGGCGTACTACTACCGCGTCAGTAGCGGAGGTGGACACGGCTTCTTCGTGACGTGCCGCGGAACGGGACGCGAGGCTCTGTCCTTCGTCGCGTGGATCTCCTCCCGTTAGCGTACCCGGGCCGGTGACGCGCGCGCGAGAACGGACGCACGGACCGGGCCCCTGGACCCGAACGGCTCCGCCGAGAAAAAACGCCGCGGCCGGCGGAGAGACCGAAGCGAAGGGCCCGTCTCTCCCCGCAACGCCGCGAAGGCGCGAACGCCGGCGCCCGCGGGTCACGCGAAGCCGGCCCGCCGCCGCCGCCCAGGGCAAGCTGCCCTCCGCGCCCGCGCCACCGCGTCAGACAGCAGGCGCTGTGGTCGCTGAAGCACGGAGCTGGAAGCACGACACGACGACGCAAGCCGCGACAAGGCTCGTTTGGAACTTCATAGGCTGGGGCCACAGCCTTCCGCCTCGCCGTCACCATCACTGACATCCCGGTATGCGCTAGAAGCGAAACTTTGTTCGTTGCGTTCTTGGCAGGCTGGAGGAATACTGGTGGTGGTGGCAGTACTGTAGAAGACGGGCCAGCTTTGCCGGCGTGCGTTCCCGATTCCGGATCCCGGAGCGCCATGCAAACGGGCAAATGGCCGTGGAGCAGATGGTTGCCTGGTACGTGACACGAACGCACGAGAGGAGCTGAACCTTAACTTAAAGACATGGTTTCTTGATGATTTTCCCATGTTTATGTGACTTCGATGGCAAGATTGCTCTATGGACTAGCCATCAGGCTAGCCACTAAAGACAATGATTTCCTCAACTAGTCGAGTCAAATGTCAACCATTCCGGCCTAACCGGGCATTGTAGCCTGTAGAACAAGATACCGCAGCAGACGCGTAATCTCGATTCCTAGATTACCCAGCAGAGGCGTTCAATTTGTTTTACAGCATAGAGCTGTCAGTAGGATTATATGTTAAATATAGAAAAATATATATATTGACTGTAGAAAAAATATAGGTTATAGTTGTATATAAATGGTTAAATGAAAGATCAGGCGACTGAAAATTAGTAAGCGTCAACACTACCGTTAATGATGCCAGGCCACCAAATCACCAATGGAACTGATGAGCAGCGACAGAGCATCATGAGAGGGCGAACGTCACGATCATAACAGCCGGGATTTGTGATCAAACACCCAGCATTAAGGTTCAGACAGTATGGCTACTGCTGGCAACACCTAACTGATTGATAGATTCGGGCGCTTTAGAGCAGGTGCCGACAGAGATACACAAAATAAGCCACTGGGGTTGTTGATGCTCATCATCAGGTTGGAATCACTCCAACTGTTCAAAATGACATGAATGATCTCATATACTCACTCATACTGTTCAGAATGCCTCTGGTTGATTCGTAAATTCACTCAAACTGTTCAGTATTTCTTCAATTGATTCATAAGCTCACTCAGCCTGTTCAATATGTCGTCAATTGGTTCATAAACAAACCCAGACTGTTCAAAATGCCTTGAATTGATAAATAAACTCACTCAAATTGTTCAGAATGTCTTGAATTCATTCATAAACTTACTCAAACTGCTCAAAATGTCTTCAATTGATCCTTAAATCCTAGCTAAGAATATCAAATTTTGCTAATAATTTTAAAATGTCACATGTTGTTCGTTTCACTAAGCAATTGCTACTGTAATCCAAGCTCAATTCGATCCCAAAATTCCCAAAGGGCACACGATCAATGCAACTTACAACAACCCCGCCGTGCGAAAACTGCGACGCCACCGATCGGAGCAATGTCGGCGGCGCTAGCTCTTCCACGCGTAGATGAGCAGCGAGAAGCCCTTACCGCGCTGCATCTCGGCTTCCTCCGGGCTGGCCCACTCCATCACCGTCGAGCCGCTCGCCCACGAGGCCGTCGAGGACGCCACGGACGCCGACGATGACGAGCTCCCCTTCACCAGCCTCCGCCCTTGCCCCTTCTTCCGATCCCCGTTGCTGCCAGTCTCGCTCCAGTCCCTCTGCCCCCACCGCGCGAGGTAGCCTCTCCAGAAGCCCGTGTTCTTTCGGGCGGCTTTGTCGGACGAGGGGCCCTTCCCCAAATCCGCCTCGCGCTCCTCGGCCCCGGCGGCGAGCTCGAACCGGAAGACGAGCAGGGCGTGGGCGTGCGCGTGCGTCGGGGCATCCGCGGGGGGCGTATCGCGCGGGCGGAAGAGCCAGTTGTGGAGGTCCCAGGAGACCTGGACGCGGTCGCCGCCGCCGAGGTCGACCTGTTCGCTGCCGCGGAACTTCCAGCGCAGCCGCCGCACGTGGAGAACGCGCTCGCCGTCGACGAAGACCGACAGCCCGACGTCCGCACGGGCGTCCTTCTCCCTGCCGCCCCTGTCCCGGCCGTGGCCGCGCGCCACGAGATCCACGGAGATCTCCCGCTCCTTGCCCCGAAGGTTCACCCACGTCGTGTGGCCGCGGCCGGTGCCGGCGTGGATGTCGCGCAGGGAAACGTGCTCCCTTCGAGAGAGGAGGACGGGGCGCGGTCCTGCTGGGCGCCTGGCGCGGGTCCTCCGGTAGGCCGCGTCAGGCAGGTCTCCGGCGGCGAGGACCATCTCGCCGTCGACGACGACGGCGACGAAGAACCCCGAGGAGGGCTCGGGTGACCCGGACCCCGGGAACCGCGCGCGGGAGAGGTCCCACGCCAGTTCGACGCGGCGGTCGCCGGCGCGGAACCGGCGGGACCCGCGCCGGCGCCAGAGGAGCCAGGGGCAGACGCCGAAGGCGAGGGTCTCCTCCTCGTCGGGGTCGTCGTCGAGGTACCCGGCCCCGGAGGTCGGGCTGGAGGAGGCGGGCGTGGATGACGGCGGGGCCGACAGGCGGAGCACGGCGCGGAGCGAGGTGCGGGACCAGGAGAGCGCGACGAGGCCGAGGTGGGTCTCGTAGACGGAGGTCGACAGCGCCGAGGCCGAGGCCGACGGCGCCGCGCAGCGGAGGCACGCCGCGATCGCGCCGCGCATGGCGCGGCGCGTCGGATGCTCTGCTACGAGGCGAGGCGACCAGCGAGACGCGACTGCGCCAGTGGATTGGAACGGAAAGATGTGTGCGCCCAGCTCCCGCGCGAATCCGAGATGTGGGCGCGGTGGGTTGGGTTGCCTGCTTGCCGCGGCACGGCTCGCCCCGATATGTATGGGTGAGCAATTTTCGTAGGACTATAGACTTGGTCCACCGCGCAGAGTAGACACTGATCGAGTGGGACCCGCTCAGCCTTTACAGCTAACGTGTAAATAAAATGCTGTGCTTTTCTTTACCTTTCTACAGCCTTTTCTAGGGCTAGAATCTTTTCGGGCTTCCAGGAGATGCTCCGAGACGAGACGTGCGCGTGAGACAGAAGGAATCTTGCGTTGAGACGGGAACCGTGGAATGAGACCGATCGGGCCGGGCTGGCAGGGCCAGGGCGTGTGCCGGGACGAAGACGACCCGACGAAGACCACCCGGTCAAGGTCGGTGTTGATCGACCGACAGGCGACACGACCGCGCTTCACCTTTCTTGCAACGTCATGGTCTGCTGGTGGTTTCAGTGCCCGGTGGCCACGGGTCGCTGGCCAGGCCCAGCGCCCCAAACCTAGCCTAGCTTCCTCGGCCAGGGGGCGCAGTGCAGGCTGCCGCACCAGCATCCACCCTTCCCGCCATGCTCCCAGCTCATTACCGAGGCGAGGGGTGACGTGAGCCTCACCTAGAACAGCGAGAGGGACAGCGGCACAGGCGCCGCGTACTGTTCAACCGGTGCCCGGAATCCAGTTTCGTGCTCGAGTCATCATCATGGCTCGACGGGCTGTGCCCGCCGGTTCGAAAGTTCCGGTTCCGTCTGGCAATTTTATTACAGCTGCGAGATGCGGAAACGGAGAAATGTCTTATACTGCAACATTAGCATTTCTAATTAGTTAACGAGGTCCAAGCCTCAATTGCTCAACACACCCACAGCTGCGTCATATCACCCGTCATGACCCACAGCTGCGTCATATCACAAATACCAGTCACTATCTGGTTTAAATGCAGTTCCTTTGTCTCAAAAATTCTCCCGTTCCGCTCACTCCAAATCGCCCAACATATTAGAATGGCTAGTGACCAAACTCGCTTGGATGTCGCTGACTTATCCACCATTGTGATCGCGCAAAACCAGTCGAAGAGATTCATTTCATTTTGTATTGTTTGTTGCTGAGTAGATGGGAGGAACCTTGGATCGCCGGTTCACCGTGTTGCATGAGCCCAGAGTTCTTGTTATACCGGACATTCCAAGAATAGGTGTGTCGTCGTTTCAAGATTGCGGTAACATAAGGGACAAAAATATTGGTTTGGCCATCCCCGAAGTTGTAGTCGGGATGCTGTCTACACTCTATTTTGAAGAAGAAGCCAGAGAAATGTCTTGCATTTTGCCGGGGCCCAGGCTTTCCAAAGTTTCTCCGGTAGTTGAGAATTCAGCCCACCTTCAAATTGAATCATGTATGTAGATTTAGCAGAATAAACTCTAGTACCAGACGCTATCCATGTAATCTCATCATCCCGTTGGTCCTCCCAGTCGAAGTTAGTATTTTCCACTAAGGGCCAGAGCTGAACATATTCTCTTATGAGATCGATGGTTAGGTTGTAGGCAATGTCTCTGCCCAGTTAGCGCCTCAATCACTGACCGATTTTTCTTTTTGCTGTGATGAAAAAGTGACGGGACCTGAGCTGCTAGGGATGTTCCATTCAACCAACTTGCAGTCCAGAACATCGCTCTTTTGCCATTGTGGACTGTAACACGAGTTTGCCACTGCAAACAAGTCTTCATCAATGCGGTCAACCAACAGTTTAGTACCTGACTAGGGTTTGTTTGGTGTTCCCGACTCAAGCCAGAGCCACCGAAGCCTAAGAGCTCTACTCATACTTTCTAGATCAATTATTCCCAAACCACCTCGGCCTAGTGGCCTACAGACCCGTTGCCAATTAATCTTGCAATGACCTCCCTGTAATTCTTGGCAGCCCGCCCACATGAAGCGTCTCCTAGCTCTGTCGATCTCACGCAAGAATTGCTTTGGAAGTTTTAGTGCAGTCATTGTATACATTGGGAGTGCACTGAGCACTGATCTCACCAATTCACCACGCCCTGCCAGGGACAGAAGACATCCTTGCCAACCAGCCATCTTCGACAAAATTCGATCTTTTATATGTTGTAAGTGTGCTAATTTAACTCAGCCAAGCACCATTGGGAGACCTAGATAAATATCAAGGTTATGACATCGCTGTCCATCAAAGGTGGCCACAACTGTGTCCATATTCAGTACCTCGCAGCTGATCGGAGTTACAGCACACTTCCTCATGTTAATCCTCAAGCCCGTAGCCGCTCCAAACTGTTTAAGAATAAGCATAGTTCTTGCCATTTTATTATGCTCCGGGTTGAGGAATATCATAGCATCATCGGCATACAATGAGACTCGTGTTGTTGCTAAACGGTCATTTAGGGGAGATAGCACCTCAGCTTGTGTCACTAGCTGAAAAATTATCTGCAATGAATCGAAAGCCAAGATGAATAGGAAGGGAGACAATGGGTCACCTTGTCTTAGCCCTCGCTTAAGATAGATCCAAGGCCCGGGGATGCCATTTAGTCTAACTGATGAAGAGGATGATGCAAGGAGCAAGGAAATCCAGTTTGTCCAACGTCTAGGGAAGCCCCTTCTCTCCATCATTGTTAGTATATAGCTCCAGGATAGTGAATCAAATGCTTTGGTTATACCTAGCTTGAGAAGTACAACTAGCTCCTGTCTTCTATTGTATGATATGGCCAAATTCCTCACATACAAGAAGTTATCATGTATGCTCCTCCCCTTGATAAAGGCATTCTGTGAGGGGGTAATCAGATAGTCCATGTGCTTGGCAAGGCGTAGGGCAAGGATCTTGGTTACAAGCTTCGCAAAAGAGTGGATCAGACTTAAATGCCGAAAGTCACTCACATTCTCTACCACATTCTTTTTAGGTATGAGTGTTGTCGGTACCCTACGAACCGGGTACCCCGCGTAGTGGGTAAAAAACACCTCGGCCCCGCCTTCCTAGCTTAGGCAAGCCCTAACGTAAGCCATCTGCTCTATGTCCCATGGGCTGCCCCAGGGTTGCAACATGTCTTCAGGTCCTAAGCCTGACTAACCGGCTGAAAGTGGCTCAGGAGCCGACATGCATCCAGTAGTGTCGGACCCCATCTTCCACCAAGGAGGGCTCCAACGTTACCACGTGCCCGGAACCTCCGAGTCACACCCCCCAGCCGGAGAGGGCCCTAGGGGCGCCACGCGTCCTGCAGCTCCAGAACCGACCTCCACCATGGAGACCTCTGATGTTGCCACGTGGGCAGCGACTCTGAGCATACCTTCCCCCTAGGGAAGGCACCGGATGCGCCACGTGTCCTGCAACTCCGGATTCTATCTCCAGCACGGGAGGGCTCCGGTGCTGCCGCGTGCCCAACAACTCCAGGCCGCCCACTACTCCACAAGACGGCTCCGGTGGAGACACGTGTCTCAAGGGTCATCTGCTCTGGCGTCACTCCGACGAGCAACGGACAAATGGCCAAGGAGTAAAGAGGAAGGTACGCTGTGAGGCCGAGCATTCAAGGCTCGCGCCTTCCCTAGAAGCATGATACACGGTGCACGCCTCCGTTCCCCGTTTGCGCACCATTATGGTGAAAGACAGGGCGGCAAGGCGTGACAGCACAACAGTGTCGCCCAACGGCGCAGAGCCGCCTAGCAGGGCGAGAGGACACGGTGACAAGACGGGGACTTCATCATTACCGGCCACCCGGTTAGAGGAGCCAGACGTGTCACACGACGTGAATTAACTCCACCAACAGTGACAATGCATGTATCTGTAAATACCCATAGTTTATGTATAGGAGACAGATAGCCGCGAGACCACATATCGGGCCCCAGGCCACCTTGTAACTGTCCCGGCCTTGAGCTGTAAAAGGACCAGGGCAGCCTCCAAGCAAAGGGTCCGCGACCCAGCCAACTCATTCTCATAAGCGAGCAAGTAACTCACCAAGCACTTCGTGGTCGTAGGGTTTTACGCTCCGGCGGCCTAAACCACGTAAATCCTCGTGTCTCTCTCTCTCGCTATTGCGCTCAGACCTTCGAGCTCCTCTAGCCCCCCCCCCCCCCCCCCCGAAAAAAGAACCTCCGTGGGCTGCTTCTGAGCAGACTGGGGGAAGTGTCGTAACGAGCACTTCGACATTTGGCATGCCATGTACGGGGCTTTTGGTTCTTGGAGCTGTCCGAAGCCTACAATGGTGAACATCCAATCTTTTGGAGGCTCTTCCCGCCCCTCGCTGCGCCAGCGGCAGAGTGAGCAGGAGGCGTCCTCTGGTCTGAGGGCGGGACCTTCTGTACCGTCGCCGGCTCCTACGGCGATGGTACCCGTTGCCACCTGACAGCCCTCAGCGGCGACGGCGACAGCATCGCAAGTGCCGACCGAAGCTAGTCTGGAAAGCGCGATGTTAGCAGCCCTTGCGCTCCTGCACAACCCCTCGAGTGCAGGGGCTTCCCTGTCTGCTGCTGAGCAATGGCGCAACTGTAAGGATCGAAACGCCCAAGAGGGGGGGTGAATTGGGTTTTTTAAAATTTTAGAACAATTTAAAACTTAATGGTTGAAGCTCAATTCCCTATGCGAACTAACTACGCAAGCAAGAGTATTTAGTGCGGAATAGTAAATGCGTAATAGTAAGAGGGTGAGGAGAGAGATGCAAACTCCCGCGGAGACTTGGAGACACGGCGATTTTTCCCGTGGTTCGGTAAGATCACAAAGATCTACCTACGTCCATGTTGTGGCACCCACCAAAGGGTATAGCCACTCCCAAGTCACCAAGACAAGGGAATCCACTATATTTCTCCGTTCGCCATCTCCGGCAAGGTGGAGCTCAAGCCTTGTACAATGGTGATCCTCCGGGCTTCCACAAACGCCTTGGTAAGCTCCGGAGCGATCTCTTCTTCCTCCAAAACAAGCTTCTCTCTAGCTAGATCTAGCCTATAGTTGGAGTACAAGAGGTTTTGAGGTGTGGAAGTGGTAGCTCTTGGTCTTGAATGCTTGAGGATGTGTAGTGAGGCTCTGGTGATCAAGACTTGACGAAATGGCCGGTTGGAGGGGTATCTATAGCCAGCCCACACGAGATAGCCGTTAGAAAAGTAGGCAGACTTTTTCTATGAACATCGGATCATCCGATGCACCCCTTTATTTGAGCATCGGTCGAATTCCAAATTAGCTGATGTCATGTGTCAGATGTGACCGTTGGATATAACCGTTGGATCTGACTGTTTAATCGACCGATGTTACTTCAACTTCATCATCGGATGATCCGATGAGTTGATCTTCAGAATTGGTTCAGAAATAATGTCTCTGTTGAAATTGACCGATGTACACTTACTTCATCATCGGATGATCCGGTGAGTTGATCTTCAGAATTGGTTCAGAAATAATGTCTCTGTTGAAATTGACCGATGTACACTTACTTCATCATCGGATGATCCGGTGTGTGCTTCTTCAGAATAACTCAGAAATCATCCTTGTGTTGAAATCAACCGATGTGCCACTTCCTTCACATCGGATGATCCGGTGTGTACTGGGCTCTGAGGTCTTCTTCTTCTGCCAACTCAAACTCGACCGATGTAGTCATTTTGCAAGACATCGGATGATCCGGTGAGTGCAACCTGTTTGCTTCGTGTTGTTTTGAGTTGATCTTTTGGAATCTTCTTGAGTGACCTCTTTGACACTTGTTTGAAATGATATTTTGATGAAGTGTAAGCTTCTTGTGTTGCCAATTTTGATAGAATAGAGTCGTTGCATGAGTTCTTCATTTAGTCTTCATGAGTATCGAATAACCCCTTAGAATAGATCGTTGAGGGGTCTCCATTTGTATCCAATGAGCAGTAGATGGTGTGAATAGATAGTTCATTAACGTTTGATGTGATATACGTGAAACCTCGCATCCACAAACTTATTAGTAATAACGAACGGTTGTCATTAATCACCGAAACCATACCTCACGGGGGCCTAGATGCTTTCAATCTCCCCCTTTTTGGTGATTGATGACAACACAACGAGTAGAGCATAGAATTAATGGAATTAAAACGCAATGCTCAAAAAGAAATATAACAAGTACAAATTGCAACACAAGTGGCTCGAAGGCTCAATAGCATCCGGAGTACAATAATAGCAAATAATAATAACAGGCAATCTCAAATAGATAACAATAAGTAGCAAAAGGATAGACACTCCCCCTAAAACCAAGAACTCCCCCTAGAACTGAGCTAACCCTCCCCCTGACTCTAACTCTTCTCCCCCTTTGGCATCAAGACACCAAAAAGGGAAGTCGAGTGCCTACGACTCAGGCGCGCTCCTGGCGATGGTGAAGCGGTCGGCGTCGACGGTGCTGTCGCCGGAGCTGCTGGAAGTGGAGGTCGCTGGCGCTAGAGCTGGAGCGGGGGGAGCTGGAGCTGGAGCTGCTGGGGGATCCGCTGAGACTGCTGGCGCCGGTGGAGAAGGTACTGCCGAAAGAGGTGAGAACTGGAACGACGTCGGCGGCAGTACTGTCGAGTGAACGGGCGCTGTCGAGGCGTGCAGAGGTGGTATACTGAAGCTGGGGATCGACGAGGACGGTGCTGGAGCTGGTGCCAGTGGGGGTGCACCTGGAGCCTGACTGAGTCCCAAGTGCTGAGGTGGAAGGGCGACTCACGTCTGCTGGTAGAGGTTGGTGACCAACCCCAGGACGCCCAACAACATCTGCTGAGTCTGCTGCTGCTGGTCCAGAGTGCGTCTCGTCATCTGGTCGACAAGGTTGGTGTACCTGTCGATGTCCTCTCGCCTCTGACGGGCGATCTCCAGCTGCATCTCCTGCTGCTGCCTCTGAAGCTGCTCCTGTCGAGCTGCCTGCTGCTCCTGCTGCTGAGCCATCCGCTGAAGTAAAGCAGTGAGCTCTGACGGCTGAGTCACCTGAGCCTCTGACACTGGAGGAGGTGTAGGTGGTGGAGCTGCTGAGCCTCCTGCCTCTGCGTCGTGCTGCCTCGGTGAAGGAGGAGCAGGAGGGAAGTACTCCTCGACACTGTCGCTGGTGTCGCTGTCCGACCATATATGCTGTAGGTCTCCTCCCTGAGCCTCTGCCTGTGCCAGCTCTGCGTCCTCCTGAGTCAGCTCTACCCAGTCCTCCTCTGACAGTCTGGCTCGAACCTCACGCTCGACGGGACGGCCAAGGCGGCGGTCTCCCGGAGTGGGGACTCGGTAGTGGCTGAACCGGGTCACGTGCATCTCCGTCAGCTGAGAAACTCCTGGAGTGTCCTCTGGAACCAACTGGTGGAGAAGGTGACAGATCCAGTGACCGAAGACCAGCTGTCGAAGCATCCCAACTCCGTCGGTGATCACGTCCTCCATCTCGCAGATCAGAATATCCACGATGTCGAACTCCATCCCGTTCATCACATAGAACAGGATGGTCTGCTGAAGGCTCGTGAAGCCCTCCAAGTAGCCAGACCTCGGTAGTAGGGTACGCCTGAGGACGTGGTGAACTGTCCGAGCTGCTGGGGTGAGAAGCGCTGGCACCCTCGGCTGGTCAGGAGTGAACGGCTGAGTGAACAGACCTCTGATCTCCTCGAAAGGCGGTGCCACTCCTCCAGTCAGTGGCCTCCTCGGTGGGTCTGCGTCTTCGTAGACTATCTGGTGCAGGCACGTAGTAGAGAGCTCCACACCAAGCAGTCTGCCCAACAAGTCTCGAGACACGTTGTGGATCTGCCCCATGAACATGAAGTGAATCGAGCGACGGCCCTCAGAGACGTAGAGTGCCGCGTAGAACACCCTGACCCACTCCTCGACGTAGGCACTCCTCTCGTGCGAGAGCAAGTCCACAAGTCCTCTGTATCTCTCAAAGAGTGGCCTGATCCCGTGTCCTGCTGCCACTGCAAGCTGATCCCAGTCGATGCTGTTATGCTGGAAGAGCTTGTGGCCCCGACGCCTGTAAGTCTCGTACAGGGACGCCTGTGTCAGGGTCCAGAAGCGGGAGTCAACTCGAGCGTCCCTAGGCCGCGGGAACCACTCCTCAAGTATCGCTGACCATCTGAGCTTCTTCAGTTGCCTTGCCTTCATCTTCCTATAGTCGGTGAGTCTGACATCCTCGGCAACACGGACTGCTATGTCCATCAGGTGGATGGCCCTTTGGGCCTCTCTGTCCTCGGCGCGGTCAGCCGCAGAGGGGCGCCGACTCGCCGTAGGAGTTTGTCCACCCCCACGAGTCCTCGGGGTGCACCGGCGGATGAGAGGCGGCACCTCGGTCTCCTCCTCGTCGGAGCCCTCGGGAGGCACCGGCTGGACCGGAGGCTGCTCCTGCCTCTGCCGGGACTCACGGATCCGTAAGGAACCGCGGTGGCCGCGCTCACGCTCCTCGGCGGCGCGAGCGGCCAACTCCGCACGACGAGCGTCCTTGGACATCTTGCGCTTCTTCGCGGCGGGCTCCTCAATAGCCTTGCCCTTTCCTTTGCGATCACGACCCATCTTAGCGACGAACGGCGAAGCACGGCGAAACCCTAGCGGAGAGGGTGATGCGCGGTGGTGGAAGCCGGCGGCGAGTGGTGGTGCGGCTGGTGGTGGAGGGGAGACGGCGAGGGAGGCGCGGCGGAGGAGGGAGCTGCGGCGGCGCGGTGGAACAACGGCGGCGCGCGCGGGAGAGGCGGCGGCGGCGGCCGAAGGGCGGCGGCGGCGGCGCCTGGGAGGCGGCGGCGGCGACTGGGAGGTGGTGGCGGCGGCGCCTGGGGGGCGGCGGCGGCGACTGGGAGGCGGCGGCGGCGACTGGGAGGCGGCGAGAGAAGCGGGCGGCGGCGGAGGTCGGGGAGAGGCGGAGGCGACCGAACCGCTATTTAAACCGTGCGGGCAAACCCTAGCCGCGCACAAAACACCGGATGGACCGATGATCATCGGAGGATGCATCGGTCGAGTTCAACAGAGAGTTGTTCCAAAAACTCTCTTTGAACACCTGATGAGCCGACGTTGAGGTGTCGACCATCGGTCGATTTCTGCAGGGCACCACAAAACTGAACACCGGATGCTCCGATGTCTTCTGAAATGAACTCATCGGTTGATTTGTGACATCTGACTTGATCTGAGCACTGAACTGAAGCACCAATTGATCCGATGATCTGCTGGCCCTAGCATCGGATAATCCGATGACTACAAAAAACCTAAGACTGCCCATATGTGTCCTTGGACTTAAACACACAAAGATAAGGATGGGTCCTAGGACTTTTTGGGCAACTCCTAACCTCTAATAGAAGGCTTCAAATATAGTGCCACATATTGGCTAAGCCCTTAAGCAAAGAGAACACACAAGGTTAGGAGGGAAACCACGAAAATGTAAGGCCCATGCTTTGTGAGCTAGAGTATGAAAAACTTCTATCTCTTTAAAGCATGTACCTTTAGAATTTTGCTCTATCCACATCATATGAGTTGAGATATTGCATTTTGAACAAGTCTCCTTCTCATGATGTGGGTTCCCCTTTGTGACAATCTACCGTATGCAATGCCAAACAAAATAATGCAAGATATTAAATGAGTGCAAGTCTATATGGCAGGAATCATGCAAAGCATAATGTAAATCTATCTTGCCAAGTTTAAACCTTCCAAAGGCTTCCTCAGGAAAAACTATTTCTAGCTCGCCCCTATCCTTTGGGAGTTAGACAAGACCTATTTGATATGCAACCTTACATGAACATGGCAACTTACATGACGTTAGATGCATCTAGCACATTTAATTCACTTCTAAGTCTAGAAAAAGTTTTCTCATCAAGTGGTTTAGTGAAGATATCCGCCAGTTGTTCTTCGGACCTAACACCTTGCAAAGAGATGTCTCCTTTAGCCTCGTGGTCCCGCAAGAAGTGATGGCGAATATCAATGTGCTTAGTGCGGGAGTGTTGAACGGGGTTTCTAGCTATCTTAACCGCACTTTCATTGTCGCAAAGGAGAGGCACACAATCAAATTTAATTCCAAAGTCCAAAAGGGTTTGCTTCATATATAGAATTTGGGCACAACATGCACCGGCCGCTATATACTCTGCCTCCGCGGTGGACAAAGCCACGGAGTTTTGCTTTTTGCTCGACCAAGATACTAGGGAACGCCCAAGTAAGTGGCACCCACCGGAGGTACTCTTGCGATCCACACGGCATCCGGCAAAGTCCGAATCCGAGTAACCCAAGAGATGGAAACTAGCGTTCTTGGGGTACCACAAACCTACACTTGGGGTATGCTTGAGATACCTAAGTATCCTAAAGACCGCCTTACGATGCGATTCTTTAGGTGTTGCTTGAAAGCGAGCACACAAGCACACACTCAACATGATATCGGGCCTAGATGCGGTAAGATATAACAATGAACCAATCATGGAACGGTAATGAGATTGATCAATAGGTTTACCGTCCATGTCCGCGTCGAGATGACAATTTGTCGCCATTGGAGTACTTCTTGAGCTATAATCTTCCATTTCAAACTTCTTCAAGAGGTCCTTGGTGTACTTCTCTTGGTAGATGAAAGTCCCCTCTTGAAGTTGCTTGATTTGAAATCCTAGGAAGAAATTGAGTTCTCTAATCATTGACATCTCGAACTCCCTAGACATCATGGTGCCAAACTCAAGGCTAAGAGATTTGTTAGTTGAGCCAAAAATAATGTCATCAACGTAAATTTGACAAAGAAATAAATCCCCGTTGATGTCCTTGGTGAAAAGTGTGGTATCCACCCTCCCGATCTTGAATCCTTGCATGACTAGGAAATCCCTTAGACGTTCGTACCATGCCCTAGGTGCTTGCTTGAGCCCGTAGAGCGCCTTGTGTAACCTATACACATGGTTAGGATTCCTCGGATCTTCAAACCCGGGAGGTTGCTCAACGAAAACAAGTTCGTTAATATAACCATTGAGGAAGGCACTTTTAACATCCATTTGATAAAGCATAACATTGTGATGCGAAGCAAAAGCAAGGAGTATGCGAATAGCTTCTAACCGTGCGACCGGGGCGAATGTCTCTCCAAAATCTAGTCCTTCAACTTGTGAAAAACCCTTGTCCACAAGCCTTGCCTTGTTGCGGACCACCACGCCATTCTCGTCTTGCTTGTTGCGGTACACCCACTTCGTACCGATGACGTTCTTGTCCTTAGATCGCTCCTCCAATACCCAAACTTCATTGCGGGTGAAGTTGTTGAGTTCTTCTTGCATAGCTATCACCGAATTGGGATCTTGGAGTGCTTCCTCAATATTTGTGGGTTCTACACACGAAACAAAAGAGTAGTGCTCACAAAATGAAGCAACATGGCGAGAACGAGTACTTACTCCCCGTGACGGACTTCCGATGATTTGATCCATCGGATGTGCCTTGGAGATGCGCCCATGCCTCATAAGAGGTTGTGAGGCACTTGGCGGTGGTGAGGCATCTCGCTCGTCTTGTGGTTGGACTTGACCTTGGACTTCTTCTTCTTCTTGGTGTTGTGTGGCATGTGAATCTTGCATTGGCAATGGATCATCTTTCTCTTCTTCTTCATCAATTTGAGGCGCCATGGAGGTGTTGATGTTGGAACTTGAGGCTCTCCCTTGATCATGGCTCTCCTCAATTTCGGGCTTGATGTCTCCTATGGTCATGTTCTTCATAGCTTCTCGTAGAGGCTCATCATCTATATCATCATGACCAAAACTCTCCTCTTGGGAGCCATTAGTCTCATCAAACTCAACATCACAACTTTCTTCAACTAACCCGGAGATTTGGTTGAATACTCGATATGCTTTTGAGTTTGACGCATAACCAAGAAAGATACCAACATCACACCTTCTTTCAAACTTACCGAGCCTTTTCTTGCGGTAGATGTAGCACTTGCACCCGAAGACTCGGAAGTAGGAGATGTTGGGCTTTCTCCCAATGAGGAGCTCATATGGGGTCTTTTGAAGTAGTCGATGAAGATAGACCCTATTTGCGGCATGGCACGCCGTGTTGATTGCTTCGGCCCAAAACTTCTCCGACGTGCCATAGTCATCAAGCATTGCTCTTGCAAGGGTGATGAGAGTCTTGTTCTTCCTTTCAACGACACCATTTTATTGAGGGGTGTATGTGGCCGAAAACTCGTGCTTCACGCCTTCACGATCACACCACTCCCCAATGTTGTAGTTCTTGAACTCGGTGCCGTTGTCACTCCGGACCTTGATGATGGGAAGTTGAAATTCCCTTTGAGCTCGTTTAGCGAAGGTCTTGAAGATTTCCGGAGTTTCACCCTTGTCACCTAGAAACAATGTCCAAGCATAGCGAGAGTAGTCATCAACAATAACAAGACAATAGAGGTTACCGCCAAGGCTTTGGTATGTGGACGGTCCGAAGAGGTCCATGTGAAGTAGTTCAAGTGGCTTGGAGGTTGACACCATTGTCTTCATCGGATGGTGTGAGGCAACTTGCTTCCCGGCTTGACACGCGCTACAGAGCTTGTTCTTCTCAAATGTGACATCCTTCACGCCGGTCACCATCCCAAGCTTGAATGACTTCTTGAGCTTGCTCATCCCAATGTGAGCAATGCGCCGATGCCATAGCCATCCCAAACTTGTCTTGGTGAAAAGACAAGTGGTCAGGCTAGCATCCTTGTTGGAGAAGTCCACCAAGTAAAGATGTCCATGCCGAAAACCTTTGAATATTAGTTCTTTGCTTGATTCACTAGTCACCACAACACCATTCTTGTCAAATGTGCACGTTAGTCCAAGATCACATAATTGTGCAATAGAAAGTAAATTGAAACTAAGAGACTTAACGTAAAGCACATTAGAGATAGACAAATCATGAGAAATAGCAATTTTACCCAAACCAATTACCTTCCCCTTTGAGTTATCACCAAAGGTGACTTGTTCATGATTGCCGGGGTTCTCTATGGAGGTGAACATACCATCATTGCCGGTCATATGTTGAGTGCACCCACTATCGAGTACCCAATGCTTTCCTCCGGCTTTGTAGTTCACCTACACACCTGAAGTTAGTTTTTGAGTTTAGGAACCCAAGCCAACTTAGGTCCTTGTATGTGTGATACAAGTGATTTTGGGACCCAAAGTTGCTTGGAGAGCTTCCCCTTCATGCCCTTGATGTCTTTGCCGATGAACCTTGCCTTCACCTTTCCACCTACTTTGCTCAATAGATAGTGATAATCATTGAAAGTAGATTTGTAGTTAGGAGGCAATTTGGGAGAAGGACGGTTGGGAAGAGGACACTCCCTCGTGTGATGTCCGGTGACCTCACAATATTGACAATAGGAACCAACTTCCTTGATGAAGCTTGTCCTAAGCTCCGGTGAGGGCACCTTTCCTTTGTTGGGCACCGGGAAGGATCCAAGTCCCCTCTTGTTGAAGCCTTTAGCTTGTTGGTAGAGGATTTCCTTGTGCTTGTCCTCCCCCTTAGAGAGTCTTGCCACACTAGTGCGAAGACTTTCAATTTCGTCCATTAGCTCCTTCTCCCTAGGGCTTGCTTTCAAAGGCAAAGACTCATCCAAAATATTAGTGGCATGTGAATTAGATGATATTTTGCCATCAAGGGTTTCTTTCTTTGTGTTTTTCAATTTAAGTTCAATCGCTTCGTAAGCAAGGTTAATCACTTCATGTTCTTGAACCAACTCATTGTGCTTTGCCAAGAGTGCTAAGTTAGCTAAGTCAAGCTCATGATACTCAAGCTTGATTTGAGCATTCTCCTCCTCGATTTGCTTGACATTTGATTTGAGCGTGTCATGCTCTTTAAGTATGGTTACATACTTGTCATGCAAATCGAGGTTAGCACTTTCAAACTTAGCACGAGCTAGCTCAAGAGCCTTAACCTTAGCCTTTTCCCTTTTTATAATGGCATGATATTCATTAATCATAGATGCTAATTCATCGGGTGAAAGCTCATCATCATCATCGCTAGAATATTCACATACCTTTGAGTTACCTTTCGCCATTAGGCACATAAGAGGTGGAAGAAGAGGTGAGTCATCCTTGTTGACGATGGCGAGGCCCGCCAAGTTTTCTTCATCTTCACTATCTTCGTCGCTTGACTCTTCATCCGTGATCCACTCATTGGCTTCACACATGAAGACCTTTTGAGGCCCTCTTCTCTTCTTTGGAAAGAGCTTGGTTTTCTTGCCTTTGTCAAATTTCTTCTTTCCAAAAGAGCGCTTGGGCTTGACCTCCTCTTCATCATCACTTTCTTCTAGCTTGTGATGCTTGCCATTGTCCTTCCTTTTGTCCGGTCTTGGACAATCATATGATATGTGGCCTAGATCACCACAATTGTAGCACGTCTTGTTTTCATCTTTTCTTGACAAGAAGGATTTCTTCTTGGGATCATAAGAGTATCCCTTCTTTGCAATCTTGGAGTTGAGGCGTGAGGATTTCCTCATCATCAAAGCAAGCTCATCATCATCATCTTCGCTTGTTTCTTGCTCTTCTTCACTTGAGCTAGGCTCAACCACTTTCTTCTTCTTGGGAGTTGTCTTCTTGGTTGAAGCCTTGAGAGCAATGATTTTTTATGATGAGTCCTCCATCATTCCAAGTACGCTCATCTCATGAGCATGGATTTCTCCAATGAGCTCCGAAACTTCAATGTTGTCAAGTGACTCTTTTTGGAGCATTGAATTGATAATGTTGTACTTGGGCTTGGGTAGAAGCATGAGGATCTTGCGATTGATAAGTCCCTTGCCAAGAGAAGCAATGTCAAGTGCGTTAATTTCCTCAATGAGCACATTTAAACGAGAAAACATTTGGTTGACATTCTCATGAGGAAACATCTTAAATTCATCATATTTTGATTTAAGCATGTGATATTTGAGTTCTTTAACACGAGATGAGCCCTCATGTATTTCAATTAGACATGCCCAAATTTCACATGCTTTTTCCTTACTAGCAATCCTAGCAAAGACATCTTGACTAATGCATTCATATATGGCATTTCTAGCCTTAGCATCCCATTTTAATTGGTCACCAACATAGTCAAGATTTCCAAACCCCGCATGGGTCGCTTCCCACACTTCGGGAGCAATTGCCTCAAGGTAAGCGCGCATGCGTGCTTTCCAATAAGCAAAATTCTTGCCCTCGAAGGTAGGAACCGAACCCCCATTCTTGGCCATTTTCGCTCTCTAGCGGTGAAGCTAGAATGATCCAATGAGCAACCTTGCTCTGATACCAATTGTAAGGATCGAAACGCCCAAGAGGGGGGGGTGAATTGGGCTTTTTAAAATTTTAGAGCAATTTAAAACTTAATGGTTGAAGCTCAATTCCCTATGCGAACTAACTACGCAAGCAAGAGTATTTAGTGTGGAATAGTAAATGCGTAATAGTAAGAGGGTGAGGAGAGAGATGCAAACTCCCGCGGAGACTTGGAGACACGGCGATTTTTCCCGTGGTTCGGTAAGATCACAAAGATCTACCTACGTCCACGTTGTGGCACCCACCAAAGGGTATAGCCACTCCCAAGTCATCAAGACAAGGGAATCCACTATCTTTCTCCGTTCGCCATCTCCGGCAAGGTGGAGCTCAAGCCTTGTACAATGGTGATCCTCCGGGCTTCCACAAACGCCTTGGTAAGCTCCGGAGCGATCTCTTCTTCCTCTAACTTTTACAAGGTGAGAGAAGTCACCAAGACACTCTCTCTCACTAGCCTAGAGATTCCAATCACCAAGAATGGACGCACACAAGCTTCTCTCTAGCTAGATCTAGCCTATAGTTGGAGTACAAGAGGTTTTGAGGTGTGGAAGTGGTAGCTCTTGGTCTTGAATGCTTGAGGATGTGTAGTGAGGCTCTGGTGATCAAGACTTGACGAAATAGCCGGTTGGAGGGGTATTTATAGCCAGCCCACACGAGATAGCCGTTGGAAAAGTAGGCAGACTTTTTCTGTGAACATCGGATCATCCGATGCACCCCTTTATTTGAGCATCGGTCGAATTCCAAATTAGCTGATGTCATGTGTCAGATGTGACCGTTGGATATAACCGTTGGATCTGACTGTTTAATCGACCGATGTTACTTCAACTTCATCATCGGATGATCCGATGAGTTGAACTTCAGAATTGGTTCAGAAATAATGTCTCTGTTGAAATTGACCGATGTACACTTACTTCATAATCGGATGATCCGGTGAGTTGATCTTCAGAATTGGTTCAGAAATAATGTCTCTGTTGAAATTGACTGATGTACACTTAATTCATCATCGGATGATCCGGTGTGTGCTTCTTCAGAATAACTCAGAAATCATCCTTCTGTTGAAATCAACCGATGTGCCACTTCCTTCACATCGGATGATCCGGTGTGTTCTGGGCTCTGAGGTCTTCTTCTTCTGCCAACTCAAACTCGACCGATGTAGTCATTTTGCAAGACATCGGATGATCCGGTGAGTGCAACTTGTTTGCTTCGAGTTGTTTTGAGTTGATCTTTTGGAATCTTCTTGAGTGACCTCTTTGACGCTTGTTTGAAATGATATTTTGATGAAGTGTAAGCTTCTTGTGTTGCCAATTTTGATAGAATAGAGTCGTTGTATGAGTTCTTCATTTAGTCTTCATGAGTATCGAATAACCCCTTAGAATAGATCGTTGAGGGGTCTCCATTTGTATCCAATGAGCAGTAGATGGTGTGAATAGATAGTTCATTAACGTTTGATGTGATATACGTGAAACCTCGCATCCACAAACTCATTAGTAATAACGAACGGTTGTCATTAATCACCGAAACCATACCTCACGGGGGCCTAGATGCTTTCAACAATGACGTCGACCACCTGGTCGTAGCCGTGCTCAACTCGTCGTGTCACCAGAGACGACGGCCAGAGACGAGACAGCTGCTGCCCCGTAACCTAACAAGGGATTACAGGACGACGACAACCCACTCGAGGGCAACGTCCAAGCTCCCCACCGTTGACCTCAGGGGCGAGCTGGACCGTCGTTGCCGTCAGAAGGAAGATGGTCGCATCACCATCGAGCGACAGCACGAGTGGCGTCGCAGCCTCGGGGAGGAGTATGGTACCCCAGGTGCCGCGCGCCCCGTTTACGCGGGCCAGAACCCCGCTTCCCCAGGCTCAGTGGGAGGTTGCATGGCTCTAGCTCCTCACCTTTGTATGGCAGTGTGGCCGCGCAAGTTCCGGCCACACTTGCCAAAGAAGTTTGACAGGACGGTCAACCCCGTACAGTTCCTGCAGATCTATTCCACCGCCATTCTGGCTGTAGGAGGGGATGAGGCCATCATGGCCAACTACTTTCCAGTAGCTTTGACCGGGTTAGCCCGGTCATGGCTCATGAACTTGCCCCAGGGGTCTGTCACCTCCTGGAAAGAGTTCTGCTGTCAGTTCACGGCCAACTTTGGGAGTTCCTACGTCCGGCCGGGCTCGGAGGCCGACCTCCACACCATACAACAACAACAACAACAACCGGGAGAGTCGTTGCGCTCATTCATCCAACGCTTCTCCCAGGTCAGGAACACCATCCCTCGCATCTCCAACGCGTTCGTGGTCCTCGCCTTTCGACAAGGCGTCCACGACAGGAAGATGCTCGAGAAGTTGGCTACGCATGACGCGTAGGATGTATCCGAGCTCTTCAGCTGGGCGGACAAGTGCGCCAGGGCCACCGAGGGCCCCAACTGGCACACGCCGCCCAACAAGGGTTGTGAGTCCGCCAGGGAGAGTTCTGGCGGCAAGAAGAAGAAGAAGACCGGCGGCAAGGACAAGCCGTTGGCTGGGGCTCACACTGCAGCAGCAATAGCAGCTGCAAGGGTCGGGGGCCATGCACCGAAAAGCGCCCACGCCAGTGGTCTAGCAGCGACGATGGTGCCCAGCGGTGCCCGGTCCACGACACTAACCGACACAGCGCCGACGAATGCCGGGAGATCCAGAGGCTGGCAGAGCGCTTTCGAGAGCTCTGACAGCAGCGCTAGGACGGTGCACGCTCTCGCCAGCAGGAGGGCAAACAGAAAGCTGGTCCGGAGGACGGCGACGACCAGGAGATGGAATTCCAAGACGCCAAGCGGGCGTTAAAGGTCCTCTACGACCAGGAAGAGGACTCTGGCTCTGACCACAACAAGCGACGCAAGACACTCCACACCTGACCAGGTGGTCCCTCTTCCGTCGGGAAGAGCAAGCGGCCCAGGGAAGGGCCGCCTGGTGCCTCGGCGGAGTTTTCTCGAGGAGCGTCAGGCCTAAACCCCGACCAGAACGAGCATGTCTCCTTGGTGTGTCTGTCTTGCTGTAAAGGGTAGGGACCTCTACCCTGCCACGGCCCATATGACACCTCTGTAAGTCTGCTCCCAAGTAGTGGTAGACTATTTTTTTCTTTTTCTCTTTCTTGTGGGGTAACATAGGGACCGAGGACAGAGGATAGAATAGCTAAAGTCCCGGAAGGGTCCAGGCACTCTCGATATCCGGAACGAACCGATGCCTTCTTGCACGGCATGTAATCCCCTATTACCCGAAGAAAACTAGGAATAAGAAAGAATGAGTCCTGACCTGTGTGCCCCATTACAACCTATATTGGCTCATGCATAGCAGTTATAAATGGCATGTTCGGAGCCGTCCTACACGCTAGTCCTATACGCTAGACCTACATACTTGAGACGGAATTGGTTCCGTCTTCAAACCGTCTAGGGGGTCAACACGACGATGGCCCTGGTTTCCACCGGACCCCGCTAGACATTCTGCTGCGACGACCCTCGTGCGAGTGAGGTGTCAAAGTGAGGGTCCTGCTCACCTCGCAGTTAGGAGAGCAGTTCAAGTATATGGTGCATCTTGACTCCAAGGCTACCAATAGCATGGCAAGGTATGGAGCCCTTTATTTGCCTTAAGTATTGCCCTTTCTCTAGGAATACGGCAAAAGCTAGCTAAAAGTAGACTCCTAACTCGCCATCAAACAGGGCGAGCTAGAGTATTTTTATACCGGTCCACAACCAGCTGCCTACTTTAGAAAAGGGATTCCATGCTTTGGAGTAGTGCCATATCCCGTGCGCCAACAACGCGGTAGCAGACAACCTTACAATAAAAGCCTCTGCATGGACTCCGGTCCCCGAAGGCACCTTTGAAAAGAAGCTACTGCTCCATATAACCTGGCGTGTTGAACCAGGCGAAAGCAGGCGAGCCCAGCACCTCGAAGCTGGCAGTCCCGGCGGCCCTGCAACCATGGCGCTCGCCAAGGATCGTATGCCTCACCGGGGGCTCCGTTTGACCCGACGCCCAAGATCCGAAAAGCTCAAGTAGGTATGATGCAGGGATCACGGGGGTCCGGACCTTCTTGAAAGACAATATCCTTCCTGATGAACGTTTATCCGCTGAACCGATCGTTCGTATGGCTAGAAGATACATACTGGTAGACGAAGATCTCTACCAATGTGGCGCTGGCAGCGATCTATTGCGATGCATTAACCGGGAGGAGGGCTGCGAGATATTCGTAGAGATCCATGAGGGCGAGTGTGGCAACTGTTGTGTTCCATACGCTGGCCGGTGAAGCCTTCTGACACGGTTTTTACTGGCTGAAAGCTCCCCTGGATGCCTTTGAGCTGGTCAAGAGATGTGAGGCATATCAATTCCGTGCCAAGCAGATCCACACACCGGTGTAGATGCTGCAAATTTCTCTACCCTCATGACCGGTAGAGGCATGACGGCTGGGCACCCCGGTGCTGTAGCTTAGTAGTGTCGGGGAGCTAGATGGCACATGCCCCTGGACAAAGCATCAATTGTGTCCTGGGCGACCACGTCACCCAAGCCAGGGTCATCTCAATAGATCCACGATGACTCGAACCCTCTGGGAGGCTCGATGCTAACACCTTGCTCCATCCAGTTTATTTGGTAAGTGCGCCCCCCCAACAGGTGACCACACTTACCACGGGGCCATCTCGGTAAATCACACGGGCACGGCATCGGGTTGTTCCACCAGCGAGCAGAAGATCCAGAGTGCTGGCTACGACAAGCTAAAGACAAGGGCCGAACTCCCCTAGAGTCCCCACGTTGTCAGGGGCTCAGAAGGAGAGATACCCACGCAGCCCGGGCGCCCTAGGTACTTACGCCGCTAAGTGACAGGAGGAGCAAGCTTGGAAAATTAGTAAAGTACTGCTCGCACCAGCTAAGTCATTCTGGACCTTTGTGATCCCTTACCAATACAATTTCCCTTCTAAGCCTGCGTATATTTTTGCATGCTCCACGACGTGCATATAATGTCGTTTATCTGCCTCGCCCTTGACTAAATTCCTGCTACAAGGCGGAAACACCTGAGACACCTGTATTATCTCAGAAACCCCTAGCTACCTTCCAGCCAGGGTCCAATACTGTCGAAAGGACGCCTCCCCTCTTCACAGTGTCTAGTCAGCAGGAGGTCTGGGGTGTAGCCTGCTTAGACTGGTCCTGCGTCCTAAGCAGGTGCGCCCTGCTCCTGTAGGCGTAGCACCTAGAGTGCGGGGGCCCCAGACGGCACACCGTCCCGAGAAGGATCGTAACCGGGGTTCGGACGTCAATATACTGAATTGCCCAAACCCCTAGCTTAGCAGATGACCATAACCCATAGTGGAGCCATCAAGCAGAGAAAATGTAACTACACGGCACGGAGTATCCTTTGCCTTTAGTGTCTGTGCGAGTCAAAAGGCTCTGGACCATAGGGCCGTAACTCCAACTTTCCCACGGAAACCACTCTCGGACTCCCAAAAGCTGACGCCTCTCGAAGGCCCCGGAGTTTGTGTCCTACGTTGGCACCCGTTGCCAGGGGGTCATCGCAACTGGTCAAAACAAGCAAGACGTTCGTACCTCGGCAACCTGTAAAAAGAAGCGGGTGCATATCTACGGCAAGCAACAAAGGAACGACAACTGCTTTGGCAAGTTAAGGGACCATCCGATCTTGACGGCATCGAGGGACAGGGGGCCTCACAAAAATTGAACATGTATGTGCCTATCGGAACCAGCGCCAAGCGATTTGATAGAAGGGAGATCAACAGAATCACTTTTTTCATTCATCAATACAGAAATACAAGACAAGACTATTAAGAACTTAGAGCAAAAACATTTTCATTAACATTGGGGACCCGACGTACAAGAGAGGATACAAGACAACTAAGGAACTCAAGTTGAGTAGTCTTCTGCTCCACGGACTGCTTGATTGTTCCCCAAGCCGATTTCTGAGCAGTGAGACGGCCACCAGCTATTAGACCGAGGTCGGCAACAATGCACGCTAGACTGAGACAACGATGACATCCTTGTGTTGTATCAGGCGATGCATGTTGGACCGCGTAGTAGTAACATCCAGTACAGGGTGCGCAAAATCGTCGTCTATGACAGATTTTGCTGTTCACAACAGTACGAGGAGGAAAGCTTGATCACTCTCGACTTAGCCTTCCTTCAGTACCGGCGGACAACCCTCTTGCGACAAAGCGCCTAGAGGATGTGCCCCACCCAGCGCTGATTTTGGGACTCATCGCGGGTCGAAGACCCTCTCCCCGACGGCCTCCCCGACCATCGGCGTGCCATCAGGATGGCTTGTGCTTCTCCGGGCCCGTTAGGGAAAGGGATGTACTAGAGAACCTCACCGAAGGCCGCACGCATACGAACGTCTCGCAGAAGTAGACGAAGACGACTAGTGGTGGGAAGGCATCTGGTGGGCGAGAGCGTCCTCCAGTGACGGGCTGGATTCGGGACCACCCGTTAGTCACCGGGGGTCGAGAAGATATCCCCCCTCGAAACGTTCGGCGGTACCCGAGGAGAGCGGCGTGACCGACTCATCGGTTGCCGCAGTAGATAACCCAAGACGACCTCTCGAGCACGCCACTTTAGCTCTCGCCAATGACAGGTAGGTCCTAGGACCACCAGTCAGGCATCGGCGGGTCAGGCTTATACAAACTTGGGAACGTCCGGCGGTTCCCAAGGGAAGTGGCACAGTGCTCCTGCAGTTACGAGCGGTCCCAGTAATAGCCCCGAGGCAACCCCTCGACTGTCACGCCGTGACCAGTCAAGTCAGAGTGAACGCGACGATGCGCTGCCCCTTTGACTGAGTGCACCTACTACGCCAATGGCAAACAACCCCTTATCTCCCGAGGACGGCCGTTCGCCCACTACGCAAAAATTACCCACCGTTTCAATCCCGAGGAATTGCAAGACTAAACCCATGACACAGGTAGAGATAGAGGCCCCACCTGCGGGCTAAATACCTCCGCCGAGATGGGCCCGGGGCCATTGTCGGTACCCTACGAACCGGGTACTCCCGCGTAGTGGGTAAAAAGCACCTAGGCTCCGCCTTCCCAGCTTAGGCGGGCCCCAACGTAAGCCATGCGCTCTATGCCCCATAGGCTTCCCGAGGGTTGCAACATGTCTTCAGGCCCTAAGCCTGACTAACCGGCCAAAGGTGACTCGGGAGCCAACACGTGTCCAGTAGTGTCAGACTCCATCTTCCACCAAGGAGGGCTCCGGCGCTACCACGTGCCCGGAACCTCCGAGTCACACCCCCCAGCCGGAAAGGTCTCCAGGGGTGCCACGCGTCCTGCAGCTCCAGATCCGGCCTCTAGCATGGAGGCCTCTGGTGCTGCCACATGGGCAGCGACTTCGAGCATACTTTCCCCATTGGGAAGGCACCGGATGCGCCACGTGTCCTGCAACTCCGGATCTGACCTCCAGCATGGGAGGACTGCGGTGCTGCTGCATGCCCAACAACTCCAGACCGCCCACTACTCCACAAGACGGCTCAGGTGGAGACACGTGTCTCAGGGGTCATCTGCTCGGGCGTCACTCCGACGAGCAATGGGAAGATGGCTAAGGAGTAAAGAGGAAGGTACGCTGTCAGGCCGAGCATTCAAGGCTCGCGCCTTCCCAAGAAGCATGGTGCACGACGCACGCCTCTGTTCCCCGTCTGCGCACCATTACGAAGAAAGACATGGCGGCGAGGCATGACATCACAACAGTGCCGCCCAACGACGCAGAGCCGGCTAGTAGGGCGAGAGGACGCGGTGACAAGACGGTGACTTCGTCATCACCGGCCACCCGGTCAGAGGAGTCAGACGTGTCAGGCGGCGCGCCTTAACTTCATCGACAGTGATAATGCATGAATTTGTAGATACCCGTAGTTTATGTATAGGAGATAGATAGTCGCGGGACCACATGTCGGGCCCCGGGCCACCTTGTAAGTGCCCCGACCTTGGGCTATAAAGGACCTGGGCAGCCTCCGAGCAAAGGGTTTGCGACCCAGCCAACTCATTCTCATATGCGAGCAAGTAACTCACCAAGCACTTCCGTGGTCGTAGGGTTTTACGCTCCGGTGGCCTGAACCACGTAAATCCTCGTGTCTCTCTCTCTCTCTCTCGCCATTGCGCTCAGACCTTCGAGATCCTCTAGCCCCACCGAAAAAAAGAACCTCCGCGGGCTACTTCCGAGCAGACCGGGGGAAGTGTCGTAACAAACACTTCGACAAGTGTGATCAAGGCTCCATTAAGTTTCCAGAGCTGGTCAGCTCTCTGGTTGTAGAAACAGGCCAACGCTGCCAACACATCTGCTTTGATGGTTTCCCTGCACACCTTATAAAAATCTGTTGTGAATCCGTCGGGTCCCGGAGCTTTCCTTGGTGGCAAATCTTTAATAACAGCGTTCATTGCTCCAAGTGTATTTTTTTATTTTGTAGGGCGAACTCCATCAATTCAAATCCATCCAAAGTTCTCCTGAATTTTCCCACGAGTCTTCGATTTAGATTTAAATTGTTTTTATCCGCAGCCTCATATATCATATTGAAATCTCCAAGACAAACCCATGGAGTGTTATCAGCAGGTTTGAGATTGGCAATCTCCTCAAGGAACCGCAGTTTATCCACATCATCCAAAGGGCCATAGACAGTAGTAGGCTGAAAAGGTGTATATCTCCATTTCGACGTGACTGTGACAGTCAAGGAAAATTGCATGGAGATCGGTTGGGAGATCTCCATGCAGTTTGAGTCCCATGCAACCAATATTCCCCCATGTGTTCCATTTGCTGGCAAAATCTAGACACCATCAAGCCTATGACCTAGAATTTCTCTGCTAAGTTGAGTCGTGATGCATTCCAATTTTGTCTCTTGGAGGCACACTATCATTAGGACAATAGATTGGATCATGGCAGAGACCGCAGCACGCTTGGCTGGAGAGTTTAGACCACGGACGTTCCAACAAAGAAAAGAAAGATGACCACTCATTTAGATAGGGAGACACCATCCAACACGGGTGTAATACCCTCATGAACAGAGCTTCATAATTCCTACGCACACCATCTTGTAGGGCGGGCATCATCCAGCAACCCAAGATTCTTCTCCCTACATCAAGTCCACACACAGAACCAAACACTAGACTCATCGAAACTTTCTTAGCTACTTCTGCATGACCATGGATATCCATGTCTCTTGTTGCCATTTCCTGCTAGGTGGCGACGCCTGCTGCCAACTCCTCCAGCGCTAGGGTACCCAGTTCTGAGGAGGTATCGTTGTGGTCTAGCTGCAGTCCTGCTCGAATGGCAGCTATCGCCTTCTTTGCCAGCGGGGTCTTGTACATTTCTAAATATTTTGCCACGGCAGCATCCCCTATTGGCTCACTATCCCCTATAATATCTAGTAATCTGATCAGCCTACGTGTGGCTCGTTGAACTGTTGGGACAACCGACCTATGGGTTGCTTGTCTTGCACTTCTTCTTGTCGGTTCGGTCGAGATAGATCGCCCTCTCCCCCTGGTGCGCCCCCTCGGAGGGGGGTTGTCCAGTAGCGGCGGTAATGTTGGCGGGAAGAGATGGTTCAAAAGATCCTGGGTTCTTTCCTCCGTACACCCATTGGGGGAAACTGGTGGGCAACCATTGCGTCCTTGGTCCGCCGGCCCATCAGCAGGCCGCACCAGAGGATTCAACGGTCCAGTGCGAGCCCATCGTCCTGTTGGGTTTTCCGATAGCTATTCAGTTGCCCGCTCCGTAGGGAGCTCCTGTTGCATCTCTAGCGACACCTCACTCGTCTTCAGACCCGCCGTGAGCTCCGGATGATCTTCCGGTAGTAACAAAACATGGGGCGTGGGGTCGGGTACTGGCAGGGGTACAAAGCTCGTCTGCTAGGCCTTCTGAAGCCAAGACTGTCCTGCTCTGACCTCTTCCACCATGGGGTCGTAGCCCTTCTCATCACGGCAAGTTCCAGCTCTCCAGTCGTCCGGCCAGAAATCAACCGGGTCCTCTTCTTGGACGGTCATGCTTGGCTTTTGGGTCTGTCCCTCGGGGATCGTGGACAAACCCGATGGGAGAGTCTCCCGTGAAGCCTTGTGGTCCTTCCTCCCTATGTCTAGATGCTTCTTGGGGACCACATCCCGACGCACCGGCGGGCTCGAACGACGAGGAGTGTGGCTCATGCGTCGTTGGGTATAGGGGGAGCGCATACGCGTGCGCCCTCTGTCATGGGATGGGCCCCACTCACATGCCCCAGCTCCAGCTCTTTGTTGACGTTCTCTTGCTCAGGACGAGAGGCCGACCCTAGGACCACTTCGCTGACATCCTTCCACAACGAGGTGACCGGGATCGCCAGAGTTGTACCGCTTGGGCCTGCTGTCATCCCCCAGCTTATCATCTCTAGGGCCTCCCGGTTGTATCTGACGGCAGGTATCCAGACGACCATGGAGGACAGGGACTGTCGGACGGGGATTGTCTGGAACGCCACGCGTCCAATCGAAGCGTCGATACCACAGGAAGGAACCGTCTGTGGGGTTGGACGACGTCGAGGAACTTCCAGCGCGGCAGTCCGGACTGGATGACTGATGATCTGTTGGTGAATGGTCGAAATAATGATCAAGATGGAGGATAAGCTCCACCTTGCTGCCTTTCGGTGGACTGCCTGCCCCCGGAGCATCACTAGCAGAAGAACGCCCGGCACGATCTGAGAAGAAGGAGACTGTCATCGTGTGAGGAAGTAAGTCTGGATTGAGCATCCATCCCTTGAAGCCAAACATTTGCGTATTTCCTTGGGTGAAAGATGGGGCGTCCATATGGTCAAACAGGCATATGTGCCCCAAGATTTGCCGAACTCCTTCCGTCGACCAGACATGCATCGGCAAGTTTTCGATGACTATCTTCACATGGAAGAACCATCCTGTGACCCATGAACTCGATTCAAGTCTCCAGGGTTGGATCGAGCATTCGGTGCCGACAACATGAACAAAGCCCCGTTTCACTGCCAGATCACGTTGCTCCTGGCGCTCCAAGAGGACCAAAAAATCCTCTGAATCATGTTTCGACACTGATATGCTTCATAGGGGATGTTGAGCTGCCGATGTAGATTATAGTTCATCTTCGTCGTACTTGCTAGACATCTTCCGCCGTCAGAGCTCCTTCAGCCACCAAAACTCCCTGCCCTTGCCGTGGCCTTTGGCCGGGGGCACCCACAATGTAGTCGTATGGGTCAGCCATCACCGTCGTTGCTGCTGCAGCAGCGTAAGAGAGGGAACGACTGTGAACTGGGAGGGGGCAAGGTGATGCGGCTGTGGATGTCTGGTTTGGTGGCGAGGAGGCGTGGGTGGATCACTCGCTGGCCATCAGAGCGGGAAGGCATGTTGCAATGGCGAGAGAGGTAACCGGAGTGGAGGCAGGACACACAAGGTCGTGGTCCACGACAGTGGGCAATGGTGTGATCCTTCGCAAGGCACCGAAAACAGCGACCCTGGAGGGTTTCTTAAGATCGGGCAACTGGCGGAACGTAGTATTCGGATTCCTCACCCACCCTCCGGGCATTGTCCGCTTGCCGCTGCCGAATGGCCAGCTCGTCGCTGCCGGCGCTTTGATGGGACAGTTTGCCAATCCGATGACAGGCTTGAATGTTTCTGCTCTTCTTCATTGCTTCCCCGCTTGATCCGCTCGGCGGAGTGATGGCGCGGTGGCACCATCACCACCGATTTAATCCGTCGTGACTCTGGGGACTTCCGCGAGGGAGGGCCTGGCACTTCCAGAACGGTCAGTGTCGGGTCCGTGGAGCCGGTGATCTTGCTCAGATCCGCCGTTGATGCCGTCAGACCAGGGCATGGGCGGCCCTCTGAATCTGTCCTGTCCTCCTGGTCACCGAAGTTGATAGGCATGGCCACTACCACAGGAGTTAAGAGCGGCGGTGACCTTTTCTTCTCTTCAGATCGGGCAGAGGCACCGAGGGTCTTCAATGCGGGTTCTTCTTGGTCGGAGATCTTGTGGCCAAGCTGTTCCACCAAGAATGTTGTCTTCGGGTCCGCAGACGACAGGTGGCATCCATCCTCATCGGAGTCCGAAACCTCCGCTCGCAAGATTGGGAGGAAAGAGAACACACCTTCGTCTTCCTCAACGTTGGGACTTCTGAGCGACGAGAAGGGTGTGCAGATGAAGCTTGGTGTCTGCAGCAGCGACCTCTCAGAAACAGAGCTAGTATATGAGGCTGTGGGGGCAAGAGGTGGGAGGGGTGAGGTCTGGGAGGTGGGAGTGGGCGCCGGGGCCGGGGCCGGAGTGGTCGCCGGCGAGGGGTGGAGCGCGGGGGCCATCTCGGCCGTCGGGGGGCTAGGTTCTCGCTCATTCATCTCTCCTTCCACTTACGCGCTCGGGGACTTCCTTGAAGGATACATGGTCCAGTCCGGTTCCCATCCTCAGCCAATGCCCCCAAAAACTTGCTCCGGTTCCGACTCATTAAAAAGAAAAACTCTTTCTCCTCAACGACGACTGCTGTCATGGCGCGAGAGGACAATGGCTTACCGGCGCCAGAGATCCACGCGAAAAGGTCGTCGACGCGCTCCATGTTTCCGTCGAGGAAGAGCTCCACAATTGCTGTCATGACCGCGACTGTGTTTTCTCCCTCCTCGACAGAACGGCGCGCCTGGATTGGAGGCGGATCAGGAGACCGTCGAGTGCAATCCGGTGGTGAGGAGCCCCGTCCCCCGGTGAATGGCTTCGTCGCCGTGGAGCAAACATTGAAGAGGAAGAAAAAAGAGGGAGAAAACTTGGGGATTTTTGCTGGACCGTGGGCGACGACGGTTGAAGGAAAGCCATGGGTAATATTTTATTCCATACGGGATCCACCATTTGCAGCGGGCAATGGTGCAGGTTTGGAGACCGATGCCCATTTCTGGTGGTTTTGGTTGGGAGCGTAAACTTGGTCCTTGAATAGGAGACGGGGGCCCATATTTGTTCGGATGAGGTTATTCACCTACGTGTTTTATACGGTAGATGGGGCAGTCCATTGTTTTTCCCGTTGACCGAGGATGGATGGAATGAGGATTACTAACAAATTATATTTCTAATTTCAAACATCAATAGTTAATTATATACTAATTAACCGATAAACATGGTTTATTATCAATATTAATCTTGTACTATTAAATATTAATAAAAATGATTAGTTATAACTAATTTTACTCTAAGCAAACATCAAATAACTCAATAATACTTCTAACCAATAATTAAGTCATCCCAATTGCTAATTATTTATAAAATATACCGATTATCACTAATTATTTTTTAATAGCTAAGATTAGTGAAGGTGGATGCTTTCATCCGATCCATTTTGAGGAATGGGATCATCTCCATCTTGACCGCTCCCATCCGCCCGCGCCCACGAACCAAACGTCTGCAACAAGTAGACCGCCATCTCCCACCCAGCTTGGTCCAGCCGTCCAATTTTTTTTCCCCGGGAGCCTTCCAGAGTTTTTGTATTCTCTCTCTTCACGAGCGGGCGGGCGGGCGAGCGAGAGGCAGGGCATGGACCTTTGCGTTTCGTTCGCGGGATCTTCTCTGACCGGCTGACGACGCTGTAACCTCTAAAGAAAACTAGACTAAGTTCGGGACTAAGCGCAATAGTGTAGCGATGCCCAACCCTCTTTTTTTTCCCTGATCTTAGTGGCGAACGAATGTTCGCCATACCCAAACATTTGGCCAAAAGCTCTAGCAAAGCAAAGTGGAGCTGCCCAACATTCCATGTCACACCAAGGTACGGTAAAGAAACAAACAGCGGCCGCCAGTGGTGTGATAAGAGGCAGCGAAACAGTCCATGAAGGTCCGCTTGCTGCTCCTCGCACAAACATTAAACTATAAGGTCTCCTTGAAGCAGTGCCTTCCAGAAAATTTGCAAACCCTTAAAACTATACCATAACTAATTGCATGTCACCGAGCCAACAAATATAGAGCATGCTGACACAAAATTTCTAGACATCTGTGCAGACCATTTCCAATGTCAAAAATGCAAAAAAAAAAGCACAAGAAGGCAATTGATGATTCCTGATACCAGCACCCATCAGCAGCAATCAGAAACAAGCTGAATCTGCATTCTCCCTCCATGGCCCTAAAATTATAATGTTTTGCAAATCGTTGAGTATAGTGGTTGCAAATAAATTCAAGCAATAGAAAAATAATACACAAATCACTGTCTTTAGTGTAATTTTTGTAAAATAAATCAACTTATGACATCAAAACCGCATAAAACTTGGAAGCCAGAACACACAACTTCATTACTCAGAAGTATATAGCTCACCTATATTGCAGTTTGGGAGACATTTACCACTTCTGGAATAGAAGAGCTAACTTTTATCTTCACGTAGCCATTCAACAAAATTGTCCAAGATCAGAGGCCAAGCAAGCTCTGAATCGTAGTTGTCAAGTGATGGGAAGTTTATCTGCATTAATAGAGGCAACCATCAAAGAGGGCTGAAAGATATTAGCAGAAAGGATTTTAAGGTTTGGACATGCCAAGAAAAAGTATTAAATTGCTGGAAAACAGGGGACGTTTAAAACATGACCTCATTACAGAAACGGTAAAATCCCATCCACTGGTCCATGTTTATCACCTTGTACTCGCTTTGGTACTGAAGCAGTTCAAAAAAGCATGTCGATAAGGAGGTTCCAGAGAAGAAATATGAACAAAATAGAAAAGTTTCAATAATCAAAATTACCTTGAGGTAATTAGTAAGCTTGTCAACCTGAGAGCGAAACTGCAGCCCTAATACTAGATTCAGTAACTCACAAGCAACTGGTATTTCTACACACTTCTTCTTGTCCTCTGAAAAAATAATATAAAATTTGCCAAACTAGTAGCAAGCCTAATCAATTTAGTGTGCATTACTAACAGCAAGTAACATTACCCGTGAGGCAATAGCGAAATGAATATGTATAAAAATCCAGGAAATTGGATGGTCTCATAACCTGGAATAAGTCATGAATATGTCAGTTACACTAAAAGATATCAGAAGTTATCAAGTTAGCACTAGCTCAGTTATTAAGCTACAATCAAAAAGTGGCAATACCTTTTATTATATGTGAAAGATGGAATTTCATTTATACAAACAAAATTTCACCCAACAAAGTACATATTTTACATAGATGTAGCGTTTCCAAAATAATTGGTGAGACAAACTCACCTCTTGGACAAGTTCTGGGAATGATTTCTTTAGCTTACTGATACTATCAGCTCGTAGAGGTTTCAGTGCAGTTCGCCACTCATCCTGTCAAACATAGGAGTAGGTATTAATCTGAGTAAAAACTAAAGCAATTTCTTCATACAAAGGAAGTTACAACAATCCAGAAGTAACCATACCAAGGTAAAATAACCTTGCTTTTCAGACCCCATTTTCCTGATACAAGGAAAACTACATTTATTAGATATTCTGTACAAGGGACAAAAGTATAAGGTTACCATATTTAGAGAAAACTTGACATACCAAGCTAACATAAGAATCCTAACATCAGTATGGGGAACTTCGAGGTGAGAACAGAGTGTTTCAATGCCTTCTGGGCTGCTTTCACCAGGGAAAATGTTCAGTAATTTCTCACAGATATAAATGTATAATGATATATGACTGTCCACAGCAGATTTCAGGACAGTTGCAAGGAGCGAGCCACAAAAACCAAAGAACTAACATTGTAAGAATGCTACAGATAACAAACAGTATAATAAGAACACCAAAAATTATCTGCTCCTATACGAACTAGAGTACATAACTTTGCAAACAAGCTTATGTAAATTTGTAAACAGTGACAAACCTACATGGAAATACACTAGAGCTCATAGCCCAATTGATCATCCCAATGAATCCGAATACATATTGAAGAAACAGATATCAAAAGAAAGAACTCCAAGATCCAATAACAGAGCATCTTGTAAATAAACGCAGGTACTGTCCTCAGTTTGCACTTGTTACTGTTGATATGTTCAATAAATGATTTAGAGCTTATTTGTGATCCTAATTGCGAACCAAGCTCTAAATAGTGTCTAATCAAGAGTTCACATCATTTTATGGCAAATTAGCTGCATAGTACAATGGCAGATATTGTACAAAAATTACAATGGTGTAAGCATTCCTATTCAGTGTTATCCTAAACGGTATTAAACAGCTGTTTAAATGTGTTTAAACGGTAAACAGACACTTGCTGTGTAGTTTAGACCATAAACGGACATTTAAACGGTTGACCCGTTTAAACGGTTCAACAACCATTTAAACGGTGTAAACGGATTAAACAAAATGGATTCTATTCATGTTTAAACGAGTTTTGACCCGTTTAGACGAAGTGAAAATGTTAGAGCCAGGTTCTTTCAACCCATTAAGCAACACACGAAGAGTCCTATTGCCTCCGCTGATCCGCTGCCACTAGGTACGCCCCCGCCCATCGGCTCACAACTGAAGTAGCCCGCCATCGGCTACCGCCCACGCACATCTTGGTCGCCCTCTCCCCCCACCCCTCCTGCCACACACCCCCACCCCATGCACCCGAGTCCCTGAGCGGCGCACGCAGCTTCGTCCCCTCGCGCGTGCGCTCAGCTCAATAACATAGAGTATACATATGGCGCATGTGAGTTGCATCTTTTATTAGCCTTTTATTTTATAACTTGCTAGATTTTAATTTGTGGGTTGCAAGACAGCTGAAACCTAATAAGAGTATGGGATTCTAATTTATCTAAATAAATTGCATGTGATTCAATGCAAGTTATGTACTTTAGTTGTGAAGACGGGAATTTATAGATTACAACAACAACAACAACAACAACCAAGCCTTTATCCCAAGCATGTTGGGGTCAGCACGGGAATTTATAGATTAAAGTTACATATTTTACTTGCAGCAACAGTGTAGACACCGTTTAATCCGTTTAAACACCGTTTAGAAAGGCTAAGCGGTAAACAGACCTCCACTACCATTTACTGTTTAGGATAACACTGTTCCTATTTGGTTGGATTATTGGTCAAGGATTTCAACAAGCAAAAGATAAACTAGCACGTCACTTTATGACAGAGGGGATCATAACAAGAAGAAAATATAGCGTGGTACAGTATTGAGAATCATCAGAGGTAACACACTCTATCATTCCGGATGATCTATCAGCATAAGTATAGAAAAATTGATCAATTCGCTCTATTTCCTTGGAAACTGCTTTGGTGGGACCTGCAAATATCAAAATTAGAGAAAATGTTACCACAAATAGATAGATAGATAGATAGATAGATAGATAACACATAACATATATATCAACATTACATGTATACTGAGTTATTCTATTTTTTACCAAAAAAAATCTTCATCACCTAAGAGGAACTAAGTGACACTGCATATAACAAAAATAGGCACCCAAATTCGAGCTTGAGGGCACTCAAAAACCAGGTCAGCGGGAATATACAAGCACGTCCACACCTCCCACTAGGCTTTGGTTCCCATTAATTCTATTTTTTGGACGATAACTTAGGAAAAGAAACATGTATTATTGAAGAAAGAGCTCGACATAAATGAAATGTTTGCCTAAAAAACAACTATCACGATGCCCCACTCATCCACTTGCAAATAATATAATAAAGTGTAAAAAATATGCACACCTATACACTGAAAGTTCAACATGAATCCTAAAACATATCATATGAAAACAGTGTGGAGGTTCAGGTTAGCCTAACAACATAGCTTGGTCGTTGGAACTTGGAACACACACAAGCATCGGGGCATGTTTTCTTAGAAGGTACAGAAACGCACACTTTTAGCACGCAAAGACAGATAAGTATGAGCAATTAGACAACTGATTGAGAAAGAAAAGGAATCAGTGCAGCTCACCACGTTGTGCTTTCTTGCTGGTCAGGTCTGTACTGACTCCTTTTCTTTTTCTGTTTTGTTTTTCATTTACTTGTTCCGCACCTAAATATCATTCTTTGTTTAGTATTCATTCGGATAGACATACATAAAACAGAACACAGAAGTTTCTACTCCCACACATTCAGAAAACAAGATATTGCAATGGACAATGGTAAGCCACATACCAAGAAAATGCATACATACTTTATAAAGGCATAAGATGAGCTGACTTGTGTAGTTTGAAGTTAATCACTGAACAAGTTACACACACATCTACAAAAGTTTCACAGCCTGTTTAATTAAGGCTTTCTGAAGTACAACTGAATATTTAGAGAGACAAATTCATGATAGCAGACTACTTGCCCAAACAAGAGCAAATTTGGGAGATGAAGTAGCAAGAAAATGACTAAGCTTATCATTGAGGCAGCACAAAAAAGGAGCAAGCAAACCATTTTGTGACCTTGAACTCGCTGGAAGGCATGAGGATATGAGATAGTAGGGCCTCATACGCATGTGACTTCTTGATTGGTGCAACATGTCAAGCTCTCTAATGCCTTCCAATATTTTACCAGAACTAACTCCTTGCCTCAACTTATTGTTTCTATTTGGGAGTGCACAGCTACTTTCTTCAGCCAGTGTTTTTTGTACATGTGAATCATTGTATTCAAATTTGCTGTTTCAGAAAACAAAACTAACCTAGTGTAAACTTAATTACATAAAGAATGCAATGCAATCGTTCTTTCCCTACATGAGATTATTCCAGTCACCAAAGCAATAGCAAACAGTTGACGTATAAATGCAGTTCAGAGCAACCAAATAGTTCAAACAGTTCACTACGCAATCTAAGGTTCTGGAAGTTCAAAAACAGCAACAGACACTATAAACTGGAGCCTTCCATAGGATTGCACAGATGTTTCTTCCGCCAGTATTTTCAGTATATATGTGAATCATTTCCCTCAAAAAACGGTCGGTATCCCATAAAAGCAACTAACCTAAGTTAACCTTAACTACATAAAAAGTACATTACCATAATTTTGTTCCTATATATAAAGAATACTACGAGAACTGGAACTCAATCAAGATGTCGTTTCTTAATGCGTCAACACAATGATAGCAAACAGTCAACATTATACTACATACAGTTCAGAACGAACGAATAGTTCAAACATTACACCACGCGATCTAAGGTTCTGGAAGTTCAAAAAAGACACTAAAATTCTCCTTCACAGGTGGCGACGGTGGACGGATCAGACCTGTCAATTTCCATCCTCTTAATAAGGAAGATAAATCTGAAAACCACACGGCTGATTCCAAATCAAATTCAATCCAAGATTCAACATCGTCTCATGCCACCACGCCGAATTTGGGACTAGCAAAACGACCTCCAAAACCTTGTAGTCCAGCCCCCGATTGCACCAAGCAACAAACTATCGAAGGATCGGGCCCGACCAGTGCAGCCCTGCACGGCGCAGCCTCGAGATTGGATCTTCCCAGGGCAACAAGTTCCCCCCATCGAATATAGCAAGCTAAAATTCGAACCTATCCGTGCGCCACGCAACTCGCGGCCCGATCAAGAAACAATAAGACAGGGCGAGGCGGGAAGGGATCCGGGGACGGGGCGTTACCGGCGGTGGCGGGCGCGGCGGACGAAGACGACTTCTTCGAGGTGCGCCTCATGATGGCGCGACGACTCGCCCCTTCCCCACCCGGGTTCTCCCCTCGCGGATTCGGTCGCCCTCAAGGCTCTTCCCCACCTCCGCCCTCGGAGTTCCCTCTCGGTCGCGAGTCCCGAGCTCGCTGTCGAGGGGGGCAAGAGGGGGGAGAAAAAATGAAGCCGGAGGGCGCAGGTAAAGCCCTCCGTTATTATAGCATTCGGCCCACGTGTGGGCCCGGATCGATACATGGGCCTCCACGGTGGGTTTTTCTTCTTCCCCCGCTTTTACTCCGCGTCTCCATTTTTCTTCTTTTAAGCCGAATTTATTTATTAAAAGCATTTCCGGTGGTGCTATTAAGAACAGGATCCCTACTTCTTATTTAGGATGCGGCCTATAAATTTAATTGAACAGATTGTTGTCAACTCGAGCAATACTACAGAAACAAGGGTGAGACTTTCTAGGACTGATAAATGACTCAAAAAATATTTTGAATTAATATTTAATAAAGGCTGAAACAAATTGTGAAAGGACCCGGGCCGAGCCCAATTATTACAGGACCTGTCACAATTCTCAGTTGCACATAGGCAAGCAAGCAGCGACACCTCGATGAGACGATGACAGACACCTCGTGTTGTCGTCGCGTCTACTTCCTTGAGGCGATGCCAGGCATGGGTGTACCCAGATTTGTCACGAAAACGATAAGCGAGCCCGATGCCATTTCTCTCTCTTCATCCGTGGTTCTCTGGAGAGCTGCAAGATGAATCTCTCCGGATGTAAAACGAGAGAGGTCTAAGTTCTTCACCAGTTGCTTGTGAACTGTCCATTCTGTCATTGTGCCGTTACCAGCTTCTGCAATCAAATCGCAACCAGAGCAAGCATTCGTATGTCCCGAGCCAACAGCGTTCGATGCCCAAATCCAAATCAGCAGCAAACGCGTCCGTTAAATGAAGACCAGGATTGGGTTGCGGCCTCGGTTGGGAAACGCCGTCGCGCGCGTAGATCCCGTCGTCCGATGGCGAAACGTGACCCGTGGTTGCTTCGGTCGTGACCCGGCGGCAGGTGGACGCCCCGCACCGCACCGCACCGCACCGGGACCTTGGCCGCGGAGGCGGCGACAGCCGGACTAGGCGCGGTGCCGCGGTTGGGAGACAATTGTAATTATAACACTCTCAACGTTGGGTTTCGCTAGAATACTATCGAGACATCATAAATTGTATTACAGCCTATTTTTAATAGAAAAGAAAATAGAAAAAGACCAAAATGCCCTTAACTCTCTTACTCACATCATTCACTTGAGACATTATAACTTGTCTCACAGCCCCCTTTTAATAGAAAAGAACATAGGAAAAAACCAAAATATCCTTAACTCTTTTACTCACATCACTCACTTGAAAGTTAAGGGCATTTTGGTCTTTTTCTATTTTCTTTTCTGTTAAAAGTGGGTTGTAATACAATTTATAATATCTCGATAGTATTCTGGCGAAGCCCAACGTTGAGAGTGGTATAATTCCAATTGTCTCCGCGGGTTGGAGAGGAGCATCGAGTCCTTCATGAACTCTTTACTCGTAGCAGTCATGCAGTCTATGCTGCAATGCCATTTGAACCGGCAATAGTCTACTCCACCTCCAACTATTGGAGGTAATGTACTTCATCTTCCAACCTTTAGACTGCTCGCACTCGTGCACCTCTATATCAGACCTATAAAAGAATATTTTTAGCCTTTTATAGTCAATTCTAAAAGATTCTTATCTTTACAGTTCAGTTCTATACACTCGTTCACCTTTAAATCAGATCTCTATATCAACTATCATCTATTTTTATTATATAATATAAATATCTTATATTTTATATTATTGCGTATAACTGCTTTTATGTTAATAATATTATATTTACAACTTATAAAATCACAATTTTTCTTCTGTTTTCTCTTTTTTTTTTCCTTTTTCTATCTTTTCTCCTATTTCCCTCTCTTCTTTCTTTTTATCCTTTCCTTTTTTTCCTTCTCTTCTTTCTTTCTTTCTTTCTTCCTTTTTTCTTTCCCTTCTTCCTCTTCCTTTTCTTTCTTTTCTCTTTTTTTTTTCTCTTCTCCCGGCGCTATAGAGAGCCTCCACAATTGGCGCTGCCCTGCAGCAGCCTGAAATTTAGAGATTCTTTTAGAGGTCTCGCTGCTGGGGCTGCTAGCGTCTGTGCCGCTACACTCGGCGACCAGCGTCGTTAATAGGGGCCGGTGCGCTCAACCTTAGAACTGGGTATTCACCTCCCTCATCTTTGCAATATCGTCTAATTAACCACTCAGTCGGTTTTGCATGGCAGTTTTGGTACACTACGGTTGATTCCCCCTGTGATCCCGGTCTTGGTCCAAGTGATTCAATTTCTGCCAAAACCGACCTGGTTGGAGAGATGCAGATTATCAGACCCTCCCAAGTACCATGTAATACCCCATTTTATAATTGTGCAAATAAAAAAATTCAAATTCAGAACATGCTTAGGAATTTGCTTGTATTCAAATTTTCAAATGAGGAAAATTTAAAATTTTCAAACCGACTAGAAAACTCCCTTGAATTCAAAGTTCAAAATTTAAAGGAGAAAGCAAATGGAAAACAGAAATGCAAAAACTACAATTCCTACTTTAGTGGGCCGAAATCCCCCACACCTGCAGCCCATCTTTGCCCAACCCAACCGGAAGAAACAAGAAAAACAAATATTTTTTTATCACTGGAAATGTCTTGTCTACCCCCAGGGCCCCCTTCAAAAGGGGGTTTGCATAGATACCCTATATCTCGCTGACAAGTGGGGCCCACACGACAGCGCCCTCTTCCTCCCTCCTTTCTCCTTTCTCCCTCCCAGTCAAAAGAAGTCATGCCTCTTCCTGTTGATGCCCGCGGTCCCCCTCCTCTTTGCAACAAACTCCAACCGAAAGCTGGGAGCCTGTTCCCTTGTCTTCCGTGCGTTGGCCGCCCTTCAAAACTCTCTCGATGCCCAGCCGTTCTCCTCCCCGCTCCTTTTCTCGCCGATAGACGGAACCGAGCTCCGCACTGTCAACCCCTCAGGTGAGCCACCTCCAAACATTTTCCCCCGTTTCTCCTCTTAGTTCTCGTGTGCTAACCGCCGAACTCCTCCACAGTGACGTCGGGTACCTTCCCCGAGACTTCTCCGACGCGGATCGGCGCCGAGACACCACCTCGCCCATCCCGGTGAGCTACTCCGATCTACCCCGACCCTCCTCCGTTTTACCTCGGTTTATTCGATGCCTAGCCCCGCCACCGCTCCCCACGGAGTCGCTTCCCCCGAAACCGACCTGACCTCCTCGCCAGTCGTCACCTCTTTCCCCGTCGACCACCCTCGCCACGACGGCAAAGCCCCTCGCGGCAACCGGTCTGCTCCACCGCCTCCGCCTCACTGCCTCCCGGCTCCTCCGCCTCCTCCTACCCCCTTCCACGTCGCCGGCCTCCCCCTCTACAACCGGCGCTACCGAACCCTCTACGCGCAGCTCCCCCACCTCCTATGCCCTGCTCGCTCCTCCGCCGATGAGGTCGGCACCCGCTGGAGTCCCCACCCCTGCGCTCCACCTCGTCCAGGCTAACCCCTTCATCCTCTACCCCGGTGTCAAGGACCGGTTGGAGCCCCTCTCGCTCTCTCTTTTCTCCGCTCGGTCACCGACAAAACCCCGACCAACACCAACTGAAAGCAAACGCATCGTTGCTTTGCTGCCTCGGATCCTCCGCCTTCTCACCTCACGCCGCGCTATAAATCCCCCCAAAACTCTAGCGCCCCCTGCTCCCTCTACCTGCCGCGAACGGAGCTGAGCTCCCGGCCGTCTACCCCCCCTCCCCCCCCTCGGTGAGCCGCTGTGGCGTTGTCACCCTCACCACTCTCTCCCCGTTCCAGTGAGCTAACCCGACCCTTGACATTGTAGGGATGCCGACTACCCTTCTCGAGTCCCCTTCGACGTGGAACGGCGCAAAACCCCGACCTCCTCTAACTCCAGTGAGCCTCCCTCGTCTACCATGTCGCCCCCCATTCTCTTCGGTCTTTTTCACAACCTAGCCTCACCCTCGATTTCGGCTGGTGCAAGGACACGTCGAGGGAAAAGGAAACATGAAGGAGCCGCCCCGACGTCGGTCCCGTCGAGCGCCGAGGAGCTGCACCCGGTACCTTCTCCGCGAGCCATCACCGAAGGCACCCAGGCCCCGAACCCCCCCTGGCGACCTCATCTTACATTTTCTGCACGTAGATGCGAGTAGAGCTGGTCGTAGACGAAGACCGACGAGTTTTGGCTCGGCTTCCATGGCGCACCGCCGCCGGTGGTCGAACTAGCTTGGTTTTAGCCCCCCACCGCCCGATCTTCGATCAACGACCCCAATTAGAATATGGTGTAACGGTTCAGTTCTTAAATCCTAGCCGCAAATCGCTGATCCGACGGTCTCCTTCAAACTGACCTTTTCCCGCGGTCAGTTTTGCGCCCAACCCCCTAGGGTTTCTAGATCTACCTGAACAGACCCCCAATTTTTGCGGAAGGGACCTCAAAAATTAGTGTTTCAGTGGAAACTTGACCCCTAGATCCCTGTGACCTCCTGATTTTGCGCAAAACACCCCGCGAACCCTCTATTTTAGCATTTTCACCCCTGGAGCTCGCTAATTTTAACCATCTATCCCCCTGGACATACTTGAAAAATTAAAGAAACACCCCTAGGTGCTAAGATTCTTGTATAGAGGCCCTAGCAACCCACTGATATTACATTATAGCCCTAAACCTTGCTGAAATAAAAGGAAACACCTGATAAAATTTTGAAATAAGCATATTATCCCTAGAACATGATGTATTTAGCAAATAATACCTTAGCTGGTTCTGTAAATTACAAAATGCCCCTATTTTTATCTGTACATGTAAATTTACCCCTAGATAATGCTGAAATTATGGAAATGCCCCATAAGTTGCTAAATTTACAATCTCACTTTTAGTTAGTTGCTGATTTGACATAATCACCCCTAAAACATGTTAACATGTTACTTAGGCCTTAATAATAGTTAGTTGTATAAGACCCTCACATGAACATATGCATGGTGATACATAAATTAGGATTTCTTATATGCTTGATAATTTATATGTTAAGATGTTGTATATCTTTTCTTAGTTGTTTCCTCGTTATTTTCTTTTCACCTATGTTCACATGGATCGAATCAGCACCTGAGACGATGAACGACCTTGTCGGTACCTGAGATATGGGGTACCCCCACGCACAGGGTAAAATGCCTAAGGTGCTCGCCCTTCTCCGCAGGGAGAGCTCCGAAGGCGCCACACGTCTGGCGGGGCCGGACCTCCCTCTCCTCAGAGGAGAGCTCCGGGCCCGCCACGTGGCATACAGAAGCCGGACCTTCCCCTCCGCGGGAGAGAGGCCCGAAGACGCCACGCGTCCAGCGAGGCCGGACCTCCCTCCCTTCAGAGGTGAGCTCCGGGCCCACCACGTGGCATGCAGAAGCCGGACCTCCCCCTCCGCGGGAGAGAGGTTCGGAGACGCCACGCGTCCAGCGGGGCCGGACCTCCCTCTCCTCAGAGAAGAGCTCCGGACCCGCCACATGGCTGGAAGAACGGTGCTGCCTGCCCCCGGGCGGTAGGCAGCGGGCGTAAAGGCGCCCCTCACCTTGCCCGTACAAGGTATTCAAGGCTCGCGTCTTCCCAAGACGCGGAAACGCGGAGCACGCGCCTGTCAGGTGCCGTTGCGTCCAGTCGCATCACAGACTGGCGCGCGGTGTCAGAACCTGACAGGTAATAAACGCCGCGACAAGACATCCCATGCCGCCTGCGCCGCCATCAACCACTACGACTGGCGCACGGCATGGGCAGGGCGGCAAAAGGAAGGCTCAGAAGCCTTCGACCGGAGGCAACCACCGGCATAACTACAGATACGGTAGATAATAAACAATCCTCCCGGGACCACCTGTCGGGTCCCGGCTTCCCTTGTAAGCCGCCCGAGCCTTGGACTATAAAAGGCTCGGGTAGGCGTCGATAGCAGGCGTTCGCATTCTGCAACTCATACGCTAGCCATACACTCGCAAGTTGTAACTCACCCCCAAGCTCAGACCCCCGGCCCTGAGCAGCAAGCAATACAGCGAGCTCCATAGCTCGCCGTGGACGTAGGGTTTTACGCTCCGGCGGCCTGAACCACGTAAAACTTCCTATGTCAAGCTCTCACCAACTTGTCCATACGCGCAAGCTCTCCGCTAGGAACTAGCCCCTCCGAAAAAAGAACCTCCGCGGGCTGCCCAGTGCAGGCCCGGGGGAAGTGTCGATCGCACACTTCGACAGACCTGCAAGCCAAAGACTTCGATAACCCCGAGCCGCAACACTTCTCCAGAGGCATGTGCCCTTGACCACTTTGCTCCTTTTTAGGATTTTAGTTAGAAATGCATTCATTGTCTTAATATGAATCCCATGCTAGGGTTGTTCACTAGAAATTCCATATCTTCCTTGTAGCCTGGGTTTGGGTAGTTAGGGTTTACTTTTATATCATTTATTTCTGCTTAGCCCTGCTTAGATGTTGGGATGAGGAGTATTTATATTTAATTTCATTAATCATGATGTTTGTGATGTTGTGGTGATATATGGTGTATGAGGAGGGTAGTATAGGAATCTAGCAGGCTGGTTGGTATATGGTGGGTGCCGAGTGCACGAGACTCGGGTTTGCGGTTAGTAGCCTGCGTAGATTCTAAGGACTGGTTCGTGAGACCCGTCAACTAGCTTATACAGTGCCGCCACAAGAACTGGTATGGGACAGTGTGGCCAATTAAGTTGTTCCTATCTTTCCTTGTGTACACCATAGAGATGTGCAAGTGGCGCAGGAGGGGGCTTCTGCGGCAGAGGTTTCATAGTGCTGCAGCGGTGAATCCTTAGCGGGTGTGCACGGGTTGGGTAGTGCAATGTAAAGGCCTTGTCGTGTAGGAGATGTCGGGTAGGAGTTTCTTTATTTGCCGACGGGTGATGAAAACACGACTTATGGATAAAGGGTACAAACTCTGCAGAGTTAAAACTGTCTAGACAGTCGTGCTCACGGTCAAGAGCGGGCTGGTAACTCTCTCATGATTAGCATGGGTCGGGATTGGTCGATGGTTTTGGGATGGTGGTTTGGAATGAGGTTACAGTTGTAGTGGAGATACTTGGAGACATGGTTGGGTTGGTCGGAAATCCACCTAGTAAATAGTGTGCTTAATAAGACTAAGGAATAGGTCGCGTAGTGCATGAGTCGCGTTTAGCTTTATTTGATTCTTGCCTCATCATGCATAAACTTTCCCACACTTGCTGGGTACTCCATGTACTCAGGCGTTTGTCTCTCTTCTCTCTTATTCATGCTGCCCAGGACACGTGGAGGTTGCCGAGGATGACGTGGACGACGACTTCGACCTCGGCACGCAGTACTAGGCTGGCGTACCACCGGACGACACCTGTGGAGCCCTACTTTAGTTTTTGCTGTCATGATGTACTCTTCTTTTGAGCCCGTGAGGCATTTATGTACTCGAATGATATATTCGCCGCACTTGGCTTAATTCTTAATGATATATTTACTCTATTATGTCTCGTGTGTAATGTAATTCAATTCTGGCACACACGAGAGTGCGCTTAGTGTCTATTGCAGGTATCGGGCGTGACATACCAGGATGTGAGTCTAATACCGACGGGCAATCAGTCGGCTCGAGCAGGCAAGTGCATCATGATACAAAGGGAAACTACAAATTAGGTGTACCAACCACAACCAGTGCCAATATTGCGCAATGCCACGTTGTATTGCAGGACATTCAGGATGAAGTCAGATGGAGGCGCTTGGCAGGGGCAAAGGGTCGTATGTTAGTGCAGAACAATTTCTACAGTCTTTGGCGCCTAATAGACATTTGTAAGCTGTTCATTTTGGAACTTTTTTTTTCTCTTCTTAATATAGTGATTGGCCTAACTACTCTTACTAAATACTTAAAATGAACTAGCTGTATCAGTTTCTTCAGTTTCAGTGTTTAGTCAAGAGATTTCTCACAGTTTTTGGTCCTTTGGACATTAACGCTTGTTTTGAACATGATTTGGAGCAGATGAATAGTGACAATGTTCAGTTCTTGGAAATAAGAAGAAGCTAACAAAAGATAGTTGTCATGATAACATGTTTTGTGACAGAAAACATTGTTTTCTGATAAATTGCAGCATTATAGTTAGAGGAGATAGTTACAGAAAGCAGCCTCAGCCAATGGTGGTAACTTCCTTTTCCTCTCTATTTTCTTTCTTCTTTGCTGCAAAGTTAAAGGACAGCCTCCTGAGCTGGAATTGCTTGGCTAGGACCTTGTGCATTCCAGCAAGTGACACTGTGCAAACTCATTTCTTTTCTTGATTAAAGTAAAGAGAAATTGGGCTTTAGGAATCCCCAAGCAGCATGCTATCATGTGTGCGGGCCGGGTTGTAATTGTTATCGTAAAAAGATGCAGCTTTAACCTGAATATAGTTAAGAACATTGCATGTCGCGTGACCGAAGGTAGCTTTTTATTTTGGTTGCCAATATTTGAAACTTGGGCTGAAGGATGAAAATCCATGAAATGGCATGGAGCACAAAAAGATAATTTGGCACAAGAAACTAGGTAGCAATATTTATCCATCTTCTTGATAGTTTGCCTGGGATATAGAGCTTCTTGGTCCGAAGTGATGTTCTAAAGCATAAAGCAATAGCTTGTTGTTCGTTAAATGCGCTACCCACACAACGCTTCCCTTCTTTACAGGGTTGCGTGGTGTGCAGGACAGTAAGAATGGAGACAGGGGAACCAGTCTAAAGATTCTTAGCTTCCCAAGGTTTGTGCCATGGCCCTTTATTCATGCCTGTCAGAACCTTCTAAACAGCCTTACATTCCCCTCCAAGCTGCGTGGCATATGATTGCCCAAGAACCTGAAGTCATTCCTGTCATTTTGTGAGCCCTCTGAGCTCATATATATATAGGGTACCAGTGGCCAATGTCATTTGCTTGCCTACATGTACACAAATGACAAACTAGTGACTGTATCAGAGAAGGAAACACGCGAGTGGAAATGGCAATGCTTGCCAAGAAGCTCATGGCGGCTCTTCTATGCTTGTGGGCGTTCGTAGCTCATCAGCAGAAGGCGTACGGCTTGACAAGTGTTCCCCTCCTGCTCAGAACACACGAGGATAGGGTACCTGACAAGAAGCTGCGGACGCTTGCTGAAAGGGCTGTTGTCAGCCTCCGCAGAAAGGGCTACCCGGCGACGGCCCCTTCGTCATCAGTTGATCCGAACAAGATGAACGATAGAAGAGTTCGGAGGGGTTCCGATCCCATACACAACAGGTGCTGAAGCTTCAGCAGATGGAGAGGGTCAGATTCCCTCGACGAAGAGAAGAACATCAACAAGGGTGATGGCTTTTATAGCAATTGATTTGGAGATCCTGAAGGTTTCCTTGTTGCTGTTGTGTTTTACTTGATCTGTAAATTTGGTTGTTCCATTTCCATGCTTCAGTCTATATAGTTTTTCGTCCTTCATTATTCTGCAGTAGGTATAGCTGTAAAATTTCCTAACAGGAATGGATTTGAGGTCTTGCATTAGGTGAATTGATGCTTCCATAGAGTCCAAGGCTCCGAGTGTAATAAGAGAGTTTAAACCTTTTCACACTTGAGAGTCCACTTGATCATAGCTCCGGCTGCACCATCCATCGAAGGGTACCTCACCAAGCTCAGGATACAAACCTTGCAGGTCAACAAACCGCAGAAGACAATACCAAAATTGCCTAGGAAGGTGTACTGGAAGATGCGTTAATTTACTTGGATTCGGATTTATCTTTAAAGGCAACCATGTAAACACCTCAATTTTACGGCAGGCAGCCTTATGGTAGCCTTGTGGACCGGACCATTCGTCCCCACCGTCACCGCCTCGCCCTCCCCCTTCTCGACGCCGGTGCTTGAAGGCCCCCAAGTCGAATGCCGCCACGGGCGGGCGCTGGTCGTCGGCGTGAGCGTGGAGGATGATAGCGTGTAGCAGTGGTCCTGGCAGGTTGAGCTTATTCCGAAAGACACAAGACTAGAGGCAGTTCGGCGTCGCCCGTTTCCTGCGCTGGGCACGCGGCCGCCTTCCTCGTCTCACCAAGCGCGGAGCGCACCGCGTCCAATCATCAGTGGCGCCCTCGTCAACCAAGGATCACGCACGCCCCTGGTCCCGCTTTCTGTCGGCGCAAAGCCGATGTGACGGACGGGAAAGCCCGGGTAAACATGAACAGCGTCGCCCACGCAGCTACACCAGCCTCTGTCCCTGTCTGTAGGCTGCCTGGCCCCTCTATTTACCACAGCTGTAAAAGATGTACAGTACAATGCATCAGTCAGCTCATGAATTACGCGGCTGCAGGACGTGTGCCATCTCTATCTGCTGATGAGCCGGAGTGGAATTAGATTCACAAAAGGCGGTTCGGTTCCTTTCGTGACCGTGGTGCGTGTGTCATCCGGCGAAAACGACAAAGCTTCGATCGACGCCACGTCCGCTGCCGCCCGGCCGTAATCAGGAAGGGCGAAAACGCCGCATCGTCCCGTACCATCTCGTCGCCCCGCATGGATGACGCCGCCGGTCCTCTCTCGCTTCGCCGTCAAAAAAATCTCGCGTTCATCCCTGCATCGTCCGGCATGTGCATGCGCAGCTCGAGATTACAGCTGCCGGAGTCGCGACGCGATCGATCGCTCTCGCGTCCCGGCCCGTGAGATCGCATCATTGCGGGAGGCCACACTGCTAGACATGAGCACGTCTACTTCTCTCGCTTCTGATCGATGCGATCGGTCTCGGTCGTCCCCTGATGAAAGTTTGGTCGATCTCCGCGGTGAGTTCCGTCTCTTTCGCCGCTGCTCCGGCCGGCTGGAGAGAGGTATTCCCCCAGTCGGGTGGGATTCTCGAGTGGCCGGACGTGGGGCGCCCACGACGTCCTGTCCCGCCCGTGGAATCTCTCGCGCGCGGGCGCTGTCAGCAACTATTGCAACCAGCGGCGTTGCCAATATCATCGGAGCACCGCCGTGCGTGTGGGGAGCTCCTCGCCAGGAGCCGGCGCCATACGTGCTCAAACGCGATGATATTATTTTAACAAAACACAGCCAGGCGGAGCCATGCATGCTAATCATGGCCTTTTCTCATATGCAAGTGACTTACAAGGATAATCAATGGGGCATGTTTTGATTTACACCCGGCGGCGTCATTTATGTTGAAACGGAGAGAGTACTTTAGGAGGAGGATGAACGATGTTCATGCAGCGTAACGTGTCATCTTTTGGAGTTAGACCAGAGATATCTTCGCCGAACATGTGTGATGGTTTATCAATAGATTGAGCTTATTTAAGAAGAACTTTTGTTACATTCTGTGCCATTTGTTCAGGTTCGTGGCAGTGCTTTTGTATACAGAGCTTACGTTACATTGGAGACTTCGACGACGTTCACCCTTCTTAATAATTTAACGAACACATGCATCCGAGAATGCAAAGACCAAGACGATTTTATTTGCTTGATAGAATATAGTTTACCTTTTTATCTAAAAACCATCGGAGCATGGCCGGCAAGCAAATTTCAGAATCTTCTTGGGAGAGGTCAGTAAATGAACAAGGTTAATCACAAATGTATATTTTGGTCCAATGAGCATACAATGGCTTAAAAATGAAATCTAGGTCGGTTTTTAAAAAAGGGTAAAGCACCATGCCTCCATGTGAATAAACCATCTCTAGAATCTCTTCTATAGCGTAGGTAATCTTTCGAATCTACTTGTTGCAGATGTCCTAAAAACTACCTGCAGCAAAGCATTAAATATATTCTGCTGCAGTTGATGTTATCTTTTGCTTTCCCGCACACACAAAGAGATGTAGTTTTTGTTAGATTCTATGGTTGCTAGCTACTAGATCTACGGGATTTATGAGGAGATAAACAAATCCTAAAACTATTTCTTAATGAACAAGAACGGGAATGTTTAGGACATACCTTCGGGTGTAGATGAAATTGATGCCATTGAGATGCTGACGGCAGTGACGATAGAGTTGAGGTCCTTCCCCTCACTTCCCGGCGTCTTAGATCGGTTCACGAAAGATGGGTGTTGGGGCGTGATGGGCACGACGAACTCTGTTTCGCATTCCCGAGCCCACCCCTATATATTGCGCAGGCGTGAGAGGGGGCCTCAACCACGAGTTGGTTGGCTCCTCCGATGTAGGCTTGTAGAGGGAGAGATGGACTTGGGTTGGGCCGTTGGGCCTCGCCCGAGTCGGAGATCAACCCATCTCCAACATTCTCCCCCTTTGATCTCCTCGGATCAAAACTTACTTAATTTCTTAAACTAAACTTAGTGTTCATTTCTTCATGTTTGATATACTGAGCACATCGCATCAGAATAGCCAATTACGTACTATCTGACTCGATGACTACAATACATCTTACACTTAAAAACAACCTTATTCTTAGTTTGACCCCTTAGTATCTAGGTTGTCGAAGTGTAGCAGTCGACACTTCCCCCGGGCCTGCACTAGGCAGCCCGCGGAGGTTCTTTTTCGGAAGGGCTATCCCCCGCGGAGAGCTTAAGCGTAGATGGACGAAGGAAACAGATGAACACAGGGGTTTTTTACGTGGTTCAGGCCGCTGGAGCGTAAAACCCTATGTCCACGGTGAGCAGAGGTGCTCGTTGTATTACTTGGTGCTCAGAACCAGAGTTCTGAGCTTGAGGATGAGCTGAGTGCTAGAATACTTAATCAGGGTGTTGAGCCAAATGCCGAACCCCACCCTAGTGGGAGTTGTGCAAGATGTTGAACCCCTTGTAATGTTGCCTACCCGAGCCTTTTATAGTCCAAGGCTCGGGTGGCTTACAAGGTGGGCCCGGGACCCGATAGGTGGTCCCAGGGAGATTGCATGCCATGTACCATATCATGTAGTTACGCCGGTAGCTGTCTCTGGCGAGGGCTTCTGAGTCTTCGTATTGCCGCCCTGCCCACGCCGCAAGCTAGGCGTAGTGGTTGATGACGGCAGGGGCGGCAGGGGATGTCTTGTCGCTATGTTTATTGGTGTACAGCCTCTGACGCGGCGTGGCCGTCTTCACTACGACGTGATTGGGCACAACGACACCTGATAGAGGCGTGCTCCGCGTCTTGGGAAGGCGCGGGTCTTGAATACCTTGTACGAACAAGGTATGGCGCGTCTTTACTCTTACCGCCTACCGCGCGGGGCAGGTAGTGCTCTTCTGCTAGCCACGTGGCCGGCCCGAAGCTCTCCTCTGAGGAGAGGGAGGTCCGGCCCCACTGGACACGTGGAGCCTTCAGAGGTCTCCCCGCGGAGGGGGGAGGTCCGGCTCTGCTGGCCACGTGGCGGGCCCGGAGCTCTCCTCTGAGGAGAGGGAGGTTCGGCCCCGCTGAACACGTGGAGCCTTCGGAGCTCTCCCCGCGGAGGGGGGAGGTCCGACTCATCTGGCCATGTGGCAGGCCCGGAACTCTCCTCTGAGGAGAGGGAGGTCCGGCCCCGCTAGACACGTGGAGCCTTCGGAGCTCTCCCTGCGGAGAAGGGAGGTTTGGCTCTACCGGCCACGTGGCGAGCCCGGAGCCCTCCTCTGAGGAGAGGGAGGTCCAGCCCCGCAGGACACTTAGGGCTTTCGGAGCTTGCCCCTATGGAGGGGGCAAAGTCCTTAGGTGATTTCCCCTGTGTGCAGGGGTACCCCATATTGAGGGTATCGACAGTGGCCCCCGGGCCCATCTCGAGGGAGATAACGAGCCCGAGGTGGGCCCCCCGTCTCTTCTTCTTCGTGCACCTTCTTGATGACCCGCTTTGACCGTTACTGGAGCACGAACAATCGCGGGATCGTGGGGGCGTGAGCCCTGCTTGTTGGTTGCTTTTACTGCGGCGGTTCCCAAGGCTGCCACTATTGCACGTCGTAGCGCACGTCACAGCGTCTTGTCAGGAACCGCCGGGTTCTCCGCCTGGGGGCTGACAACACGGTCCACCGCTTCTGTAGGACGGCCTGGGCCTACTTGTCATCGACTTTAGGGCTTGGAGCTGAAGCGGTTGTCCCAAGCAGCGTATTCGAAGAGTTTCGAATCGCTTTGAATCGCGTATGGGAAGTTTAAAAGGGGATCTCATATGCATCGCAGGCTTCCCTTCGCACTTACCCACGCCTAAGCCCTTCTTGTTTCTCCGAGCTCTTGTGTTTCCGCCGCCACGTTCTTGCGCCTCCGTCGCCCATGGCTTCCAACCTGACTCCGCCGCGTCTCGCCCGGTCGGCCGAGCTCGGGGTAGTACGCAAGCTGCTGGGCTGGCACGCGGAGGAGCAGAAGCGCTGGCTCCAGCGAGGATCTCTCCCCTTGTGTCTAGATAGGGGGGAGATTATTTTCTTCACCAACTATGCCTTGGCGGGGTTCGTCCCGCCAATTTCTTCCTTCTTCGTGACGCTGCTGGAGACGTACGGTCTCTAGCTTCATCACCTCTCCCCCAACTCCTTCGCGATGGCCGCCGTCTTCGTGCACTTCTGCGAGTTGTTCATGGTAGTGTGCGCTTCGGTGACGCTCTTCCGCTACTTCTTTGTGCTGCGGACGACTGGGCGCGGCTCGAAGAATCAGCTGGGGGCGTACTACTTCCAGCATCGCTACAAGGATCCGAAGATCTCTGGGTACCTTCTACCTTTCAGCGCGGCGAGGTGGGAAGCTGGAGGGAAAACTGGGTGATCGTGAAGACCGACGAGCATGATTGCCTTCAGCTGCCAACTACCGACCCGACCACTGAGCGCCGCTTCTGGGAGGAGATCCCGGAGTTGGAGCCGGAGTACGCGCTGGTCTTGGAGCGGATCCGGTTTCTGGCCAACGAGGGGCTGACGTCCCTGATGGTGCTGACAGACTTCCTGTCACGCCGCGTTGCGCCCTTGCAACAACGCAGTCGTACGACGTGGTATTACACCGTTGAGCACGACTGCACCAGGTTGGAGACGAGTCTCGGCTCCGACCCATCTGAGGAGATTATGTACGAGATGGTGGCAAGGGTGAGCAGCGACTTTATCACCGGCGGCGACCTGACTTTCCCAGCTTCCTGCCCCCACTCTTCTTGGAGCCGCAGTGGAGGGCGGAGTTGTTGCGGAAGATGTCGAACCTGGACGACATCGGGATCGCCGTGCGTCAGGTTGGGGACGCCTTCCGGGTGATCTCGATCCCGGGGGTCGAGCGCTCCGGAGCGGAGCGTGAGGCTTCGGCTGATGCCCAACCCGCGCCGAGGGTCGACGGAGCTCGGACCGTCGACAAGGGAAAGGGGAAGGAGCCGACCCGCGGGTAGACGGAGAAGAAGCGTGCTCGGTCCCCTCTGAGGGCGCAGTTTGCGCCGAGCCAGGGGACCGGGGTACCCTTGCGCCCATCTTCAGGAGGCGCCGGTTCGTCGGGCGGCGACCCCAAAAGACCTCGGGTCTTCCGCCCCGACGGGGCTCCTCTCGGACAGCGGCTGTCGAAGTGTGTTGCCGACACTTCGATCGGGCCTGCTCTAGGCAGCCCGCGGAGGTTCTTTTTCGAAGGGGCTAGTCACTCACGGAGAACTTACGCGTTAGGGACAATGGAAGGAGAAGCTTGACACAGAGATTTTTACATGGTTCAGGCAGCCGGAGCGTAAAACCCTACGTCCATGGTGAGTAGAGATGCTCGTTGTATTGCTTGGTGCCCAGAACCTGAGTTCTGAGCTTGGGGATGACCTAAGTGCTGGGGTGCGAATGACTCAAGTGTGAGTGTGTAAAAAGCCGAAACCCTTGCTAACATCACCTACCCGAGCCTTTTATAGTCCAAGGCTCGAGCGGCTTACAAGGTGGGTCCGGGATCCGACAGGTGGTCCCGGGGAGATTGTCTGCCATCTACCGTATATTGCAGTTACGCCGATAGTTTTCTCTGGCGAATCCTTCGGAGTCTTCGTTCTGCCGCCCTGCCCATGCCGCAAGCTAGTCGTAGTGGTTGATGATGGCAGCGGCGGCAGGGGATGTCTTGTCGCTGTGTTTATTGGCGTACAACCTCTGACGCAGCGTGCCGGTCTTCACTGTGATGTGAGTGGGTGCAACGGCACCTGACAGAGGCGTGCTCCGCGTCTCCATGCCTTGGGAAGGCGCGGGTCTTGAATACCTTGTACGGGCAAGGTATGGCGCGTCTTTACTCTTGTTGCCTACTGCGCGGGGGCAGGCAGTGCTGTTCGGCTGGCCACATGGCGGGCCCGGAGCACTCCTCTGAGGAGAGGGAGGTCCGGCCCCGCTGGACACGTGGAGCCTTCGGAGCTCTCCCCGCGGAGGGGGGAGGTCCGGCTCTGCTGACCTCGTGGCGGGCCCGAAGCCCTCCTCTGAGGAGAGGGAGGTCCGGCCCCGCTGGACACGTGGAGCCTTTGGAGCTCTCCGCACGGAGGGGGGAGGTCTGGCTCTGCTGACCACGTGGCGGGCCCGGAGCCCTCCTCTGAGGAGAGGGAGGTCCGGCCCCGCCGGACACGTGGAGCCTTCGGAGCTCTCCCCGCGGAGGGGGAGGTCCGGCTCTGTTGGCCACGTGGCAGGCCCGGAGCTATCTTCTGAGGAGAGGGAGGTCAGGCCCCGCTGGACACATGGCGCCCTCGGAGCTCTCTCCGTGGAGAGGGGCGAGGTCCTTAGGCAGTTTCCCCTGTGCGCGAGGGTACCCCATATTGACGGTACCGACAGTGACCCCCGGACCCATCTCGGGGGAGATAACGAGCCCGAGGTGGGGCCCCCGTCTCTTCCACTCTGCGCACCTTCTCGAAGACCCGCATTGACCGTTGCTGGAGCACGAACGGTCGCGGGATTGTGGGAGCGTGTGCCCCACTTGATGGCTGCTTTTACTGCAGCGGTTCCCAAGGCTGTCACTTCTGCACGTGGCAACGCCTTTTCGGGAACCGCCGAAGCGTCCTGCCGGCTTGTCTTCTTAAGAGACTGACTTCTTGGCCCACCGCTTCTGCTGGACGACTTGGGACCACTTGTCATCGACGCTCGGTCTTGGAGCTGAAGCGGTTGACCCAAGTAGCGTATTCGAAGAGTTTCAAATCGCTTTAAATCGTGCCTGGGAAGTTTAAACGGGGATCTCGCCCGCATCGCGGTTTCCCTTCACACTTCCCTACGCTTGAATCTTCCTTGTTCCTTTGAGCTTTTGCGCCCTTGTCTTCCTTGTTCTTGAGATTCCACCGGCCATGGCTTCCAACTTGCCTCCACCGCGTCTCGCTCGGTCGGCCGAGCTAGGGACAGTGCGCAGGCTGCTGGACTGTCACGCGGAGGAGCAGAAGCACTAGCTTTGGCAGGGATCTCTCCCCCTGCTCCTGGAGAAGGGGGAGATAGTCTTCTTCACCGCCTACGCCATGGCGGGATTTGTCCCGTCAATTTCTTCCTTCTTCGTGACGCTGCTGGAGACGTACGATCTCCAGCTCCATCACCTCTCCCCCAACTCCTTCGCGATGGTCGCCGTCTTTGTGCACTTCTGCGAGATGTTCGTGGGGGTGCGCGCTTCAGTGACGTTCTTCCGCTACTTCTTCGTGTTGCAGACGACCGAGCGCAGCTCAAAGAATCAGTTGGGGGCGTACTACTTCCAGCATCGCTGCAAGGATCCGATGGCCTCTGGGTACCTTCTACCTTTCAGCGTGACGAGGTGGGAAAACTGGAGGGAGAACTGGGTGATCATGCAGACCGACGAGCATGATCGCCTGCAGCTGCCGACTGCCGGCCCGACCACCGAGCGTCGCCTCTCGGAGGAGATCCCAGAGCTGGAGCCGGAGTACGCGCCGGTCTTGGAGCAGATCCGGTTCCTGGCCAACGAGGGGCTGACGTCCGTGATGGTGCTGGTAGACTTCCTTTCATGCCATATTGTGCCCTTGCAACAGCGCAACCGCCCGACGTGGTACTACATCGGCGAGCACGACTGCACTAGGTTGGAGACGGGTCTCGGCTTTGACCCATCTGAGGAGGTGTTGTACGAGATGGTGGCCAGGGTGAGCGGCGACTTCATCACTGGCAGCCACCTCACTTTCCTGGCCTCTTGCACTCCCCTCTTCTTGGAGCCGCAGTGGAGGGCGGAGTTGTTGCGGAAGATGCTGAACCTTGACGACATTGGGATCTCCGTGCGTCAGGTTGGGGATGCCTTCCGGAGGATCTCGATCCCCGGGGTCGAGCTCTCCGAGGCGGAGCGCAAGGCGTCAGCTGTTTCCCAACCCGCACCGAGGGTCGACGGAGCTCGGACCATCGACAAGGGTAAGGGAAAGGAGCCGGCCCCCGGGCAGCCGGAGAAGAAACGCGCCCGGTCCCCTCCGAGGGCGTCGTTTGCGCCGAGTCAGGGGGCCGGGGTACCCTTGCGCCAATCTCCCGGAGGCGCTAGTTCGTCGGGCGGCGACCCAAAGAGACCTCGGGTCTCCAGCTCCGGCGGGGCTCCTCTCGGGCAGCGGTGGTCCGAGGAGCTCCGGGCGTCCCGCCTTCCTTCTTTAGGCGGAGGAGCTTCAAGGAGGGACGCCGGTGTGGCGATGCCCCGGGGTGAGCCGAGGGCTCAGGCGCCACAGCCAGCGAGTGTCTCGGGTGCAGGCTCGGCAAGTAGCGGCACCGGAAGGAGCAGCGCTGGGACTCATCCGGGAGCGCAGGTGCCCCGGGCCTCAGGAGCCGGATCAGCGAGCAGCGCTAGGGGCACCACCGATGGGGGCCCTACTGCTCTGCCTCCCACTCCACGAGTCCGGGTACCTGCGGCGCAGGCGCCGGCGGCAGGCTCCGGTGGTTCTGTCCTGGCTCGGAAGTCGGGGCTCCATGCCCGTTGGAGCGCTCACGTCCCTCAGTAAGTGTTGCTCTTTCCGGATTTTAGAACTAGCGTTATTTTCTCCTTTCTTAGCCTGAGAGCTTCTTATGTCGGCAGGGACTCATCGGCTACCGGGGGCAAGTCTGTTCCCCGGTCATCTCCGGCTAGCGGAGGTTCTACGCCGCAGCGTCCGGGAGCTGCGGCGGCTCCGACGGCCCCCAAGTCGGTGGGGGCTTCTTCTGTGCCGGCGGGACCGTCCCCCGCGGCGGCGGCGGGAGCACCCGCTCGTCCCCCTTCGCCAACTCGGAAGCCGGCGCGTGTCGAGGGCTCGGCGAAGCCGGCTGGCGACGCCTGACCTTCCGGTGCTGAGGCTGGAGTGGCAGCTGAGGGTGCAGCTGTTGGCCCTCTGGCTTTCCCAGATCAGCGCCTCACTTCGGTTGCCGAGGCACCGACATCTCCACCGGTCAAGGACGTGATGGAGGAGGTCGGGGGCGCAGCTTCGGCCTCCGCCGCCCCGCTGCCCCTAGCAGATGCCTTGGAGCTTGCCCAGGCTGGCGTTCGGCAGGTCCAGGCTGCCCTAGAGCGAGAGCAGGAGGTGCTGGCTAGGCAGAGGGACCACCTCCTCAGCTGGGGGCATCTCTTGAAGCAGCGGACTCAGGAGGCTCGGGCAGAGCTCGACTCGAGGCAGTCAAGGCTTGATGCCATGGAGGCGTTGCTCGACGCTCAGAAGAGGGCCGTCGACCGCCTGGGCTCCGAGACCCGGCGGCTCCGCCAAGAGACCCGCGAAGCTCATGCCAGGGCCGAGGCGCGCTCCACTGCCATGGAGGAGCTGCGGTTGCAGGTGGCGCGTCGTGAGTGTGCCGTCGCGGATCGAGAGCGCGATGTGGCGGTTGAGGAGAAGAAGCTCGCTGCACAGCTGGAGGCCAGCGAGGGCAAGCTGAAGGCACAGGCCGAGGAGCTGGGTCTTTGGGAGTCGGTTGTTGCCGCGAGGGAGGAGCAGACCTCCCGGGAGCGCCAGGCAGCGCTGGATCGTGAGCTGGCGGCCCGCCAAGAGGTGGAGAAGCTTTGAGCTTCACGGTCTGTCGAGGCCTGAGCGGTATGGAGATTTGTCGGTGAGGCGGGGTCCGCCCTGGTTCCCCTCGGTTTCAGCCTAGTGAGGACGGAGGCTCCGGCGCAGGAGGTGGCTGAGGCAATCCCGGCGCTTGAGTCCATCGGCGCCAAGCTGGGCAGGCTCGAAGGTGTGATCGCCGACGAGCTTGAGGCGGACAGACGGGGCATGGCGAAGGAGGTCGCTACGCACATGCTGGCACGCTTCCGGAGTCAAGACCCTTCCTTCTCTCTAGAGCCGGTGAGACTGGGCCCCGTCGCCGAGCGGGAGGAAGCTGCCAGGGCCGAAGTCGGGTGCATGGATGCCCTCGTGGCCTCTAGGTTCCAGCGGGAGTCCGGGGACTCTTAGGCAGTCGCCCCTGCGGCCAGAAGGACCTGTATCTCTTCTTTTTGCTTTTGTTGAGTCTGTAGTCCAGCTCATGGAGCTTTGAATGAATGGATAGACTCCTTATTATTGCGGCTGTTCCTTATCTTCTCCTTGGCTTGACCTGCCCGAGTCCTTAGCTCCGCAAGGAACTCAGAGGCCTTCACCAATCTTGAAGTCTTGCACAGACGCCTTCCTCGGCTCCTTATTGTGTTAAGGGCCCAAGGGGTCTCCGGGGCTCGCCCCGTGAGGATAGGGGGAGGTCCGGATCTGCTGACCACATGGCGGGCCCGGAGCTCCTCTGAGGAGAGGGTGGTCCGGCCCTACGGGACACGTGGAGCCTTCAGAGCTCGCCCCAGCGGTGGGGGCGAGGTTCGGTTCTGCGGGCCACGTGGCGGGCCCGGGGCTATCCTTTGAGGAGAGGGGAGCTCCGGTCCCGCTGGTACACGTGGGGCCTTTGGAGCGCGCCCCGGTAGAGGGAGCAGGGTCTGGTTCCTCTGGTCTTGAGTTGGGGTTGTCGGGAGCTCCAGTCTCTTCCTACGCAGTCCCCGTAGTGGCCCCCTGGTAGGTGTGGCCAATGGTTTGGGCACTCCTACCATACTCCTGCGGGGCAGCTAAAGCCGGGAGGTCCTGCACGCAAACAGAGGAACCGTAATTATCCTTGGGGGCTCTCACTTCCCTTTTTCATAGTCTTATTTGGCTTACGGTCCTAGTCCGGTATATGGTGCCTAGGTACTTCAGTGCACCCTGCGCCGGGGGTCCGCCTCCCTCCGAGGTCAGGGTATGACCATCCGGCCCCCAGGACTGGACTGTAACGCTGGGGGGTGGGCAGGGTGCATAGGCTTCTGGTACGGAACCAGGCAAAGCAACCTGTGCTCTCGTGGGCCTTCGAAGAGCAGGGTGCGCACGCTTTGGGTCGAAACCAGGCAAAGCAGACTACGCACCCCGGGCTCCCCTTGCACAGCGCAGGTTTTTCCTGGTGGTGACCAACTGACGTCGCAGCACCTGACTGGGGGAGACCCGAAAGGCCCCCTGGCCATCGACAGATACCTCAAGCGCGACCGTCTTCGGTAGGATAGCAAATGCCGACTAGGGATGAGAATGGGAAAAGAGAGCTGAGTGTATGGTGAGCATACACAGAAAGTGCGGTCATAAAAAATAATGCGTAATTTAAATGAGCACAAGGGTAAGAGCAAAGCAGGACAAGTTTCTTTCCATATAAATATCCATAGGAGGAAGGTAGGCTAAACATGGAGGCAACGACCCGCCCCATTAAGAAGGGAAGCAAGACTCTACGCGCTTAGGGTCGGAACCAGGCCAAGCTGAACGTAGTCATGGACCGTCCCCTGAGGCTTAGCTACTCCGAGCGCTGTTCCTGGACTCTATGGAATCTATTACAGAAAGAAAAAGAAGTGTCCTACTATTGCTCTAGGGATAGAACTTACGGAGGTGCTCTATGTTCCAAGGGTTCGGGAGCGGATCCCCATCCTCGGTGGAAAGGCGTACGCACACGGGATGGCAAACTTTCGTGACTCGGAAGGGACCTTCCCCGCTGGGGGAGAGTTTGTCGGTCCCTTCACGAGAAAGTATGCGCCGTAACACCAGGTCACCTTTTTGCAGCTCCCGGACACGCACGGACCTTTGGTGGTAGCGCCGGAGCGTTTGCCGGTACCGTGTGTTGCGGAGCGCTGCGTGTAATCAAGCCTCGTCGACAAGGTCGATGTCTTCACGCCGGAGGTTGTCCTGCGTGGCTTCGTTGTAAGCTCGGACACGGAGAGACCCCATGGTGATCTCTGGGGGAAGCACAGCTTCGGCCCCGTCTACCATGAAGAAGGGTGTCTCTCCGGTGGCCCGACTTTGGGATGTCCGGTTAGCCCACAGTGTGCTCGGAAGCTTGTCCACCCACTTGGCGCCATGTTTCTTCAATCCGGCATAGGTGCGAGTCTTGAGGCCTCGAAGGATCTCGGCGTTGGCCTTCTCGACCTGCCCATTGCTCTTTGGGTGAGCAACAGAGAGATAGCACACCTGGATGTCGAGGTCTTCGCAGTAGTCTTGGAACGCTGCGCTGGTGAACTGGGTCCCGTTGTCGGTGATGATTCTGTTCGAGACCCAAAACCGGCAGACGGTCGACTTGATGAACTTTACTGCGGATTGCTTATTGATGGTGACAACGGGTGTATCTTCCGACCACTTGGTGAACTTGTCGATGGTGACGTAGAGGTACCGGAATCCCCCGACAGCTTTGGGGAATGGTCCCAGGATGTCCAACCCCCATACGGCGAATGGCCACAAGGGCGGGATCATCTGAACCGCCTGAGCCGGTGTGTGGATCTGCTTGGCGTGGAACTGGCACGCCTTGCAGCTCTCGACCAGCTTGACGGCATTCTGGAGTGCTGTCGGCCAGTAGAAGTCATGCCGGAAGGCTTTACCGATGAGCGTGCGTGGGGAAGAGTGACTCCCACATTCGCCTCCATGGATCTCAGCGAGCAAGTCGCAGCCTTCCCCCTGGGTTATGCACCGCAATAGGATGTGGTTGGCGCCACGCCGGTAGAGACCCCCTTCTACCAGCGCGTATCTTTTAGCCATGCACACGATCCGTTCAGCGGATACATGTTCATCAGGGAGGATATTGTCTTTCAAGTAGTCCCGGATTTCTGTGATCCATGCATCGGGTCTGACTTGAGCTTCTAGATCTTGAGCGCTGGGTTGCACGGAGTCCCCAGTCACGCTTACGATCCTTGGCAGCGTCCATGGCTGCAGGGCCGCCGGGACCGCCAGCTTCAAGGTGCTGGTCCAGCCCCCTTTGCTCGGCTCGGCAGGCTGGACTGTGGGCCGCAGCAACGTCCTCTCGAAGACTCCTTCGGGCACAGGGGCTCCGGTGGAGGCCTTCGTTGAGAGGTCATCGGCCGCGGCATTGCCAGCGCGCGGTACATGGCGCAGGTCCAAGGCGAGGAAGTGGAGCATATAAGAAGCTAGTTGTGGGTCATTGCAGGAGCATTCACCCTTAACTTGCTTGATGACTAGCTGGGAGTCGCCCTGAGCCAACAACTGGCGAGCGCCCAGAGACAGGGCTGTCTTTAGGCCAAAGATGAGTGCTTCATACTCTGCCATGTTGTTGGTTGCCTTGAAATTGAGACGCACCATGTACCCAAACTGCTCCCCTGATGGCATGAGAAGCAGTACGCCAGCACCGGCCCCCTGCTTTCGTGAGGAGCCGTCAAAGAAGAGCGTCCAGTGAGGCCCGTTGAAGACCGGAGCTCGGGGCTTTGGTTCACCGTCTTCGTGGCCCCCTAGGTTAGTCATTGTTGGCATCCACTCGACCACGAAGTCAGCCAGTGCTTGACTCTTGACTGCATGGCGAGGAAGGAAGTCCAGCTCAAACTCCGCCAATTCCGCTGCCCATTTAGCGACATTGCCGGTCGCGTTGGGGCTGTGAAGAATGGCCTTCAGCGGGTAGGAGGTGACCATCGAGATCCGGTGGGCTTGAAAGTAGTGGCGGAGCTTCCTGGATGCCACGAGTACTGCATACAACAGCTTGTGGACCTCCAGGTACCTTGTCTTGGCGTTGTGGAGGACTTCGCTGATGTAGTAGACAGACCTCTGGATGGTCCGGACCCTACCTCCTGGGCCTGAGATGTCCTCCTCCATTGTCTCAGGCCGATAGGAGGTAGACGGGTCCGGGGGAGTCGCTGCGCTCCTTCATCCAGCGGTTCTCCCAGGTGCGGAACACCATCCCACACATCCAAAACGCTTCTGTGGTAGTGGCGTTCCGACAAGGCGTTCAGGACAAGAAGATGCTCGAGAAGCTCGCGACTAGGGAGGTCCGCGATGTCTCAGAACTCTTCAGCCTGGGGAAAAGTGTGCTAGAGCAGCCGAAGGGCGGAGCTGACACTCACTGCCGGCCTCCGAGCCAGGGGGTCAGCCGGGATGTGGCGCCGCTTCTTATGGAAGCGGCAGGAAGATCAAGAACAGAGGCGGAAGCAAGATAAAGCCGTCAGCCGCGCCCCCCGTTGCCACAACGGCGGCGCCTAGTGGAGCTCGGGGGCCGCGCCCCGACAAGAGGCCGCGACAATCACCGGCCCCAGACGGGGGCCAGGATGAGTTATGCCCCGTGCATGGCACCAGTTATCATACCGCTGCCGAGTGACGGGAAATCCAGAAGCTCGCGGAGCGCTTCCGGAAAGGGAAGCAGCCCCTAACTGATGCCCCACCCTACTGTCAAAGGGAGGGCAAGCAGAAGGTCGAAGCCCTAGACGGCGTCGACCGCCAGGTGGAGTTCCAGGAGCTTCAGCGTGCCGTGAAGGCAGTGCACAATCATGAGAGCTCCAGCTCCAGTGATGACGAGCACCGGAAGATGCTCTATGTCATATTCAGCGGGTCCACTGACCCCCCGTCCCGAAGCGCGGCTAAGGCCTTGCGCCGAGCGGTAGTGTCGGTGGCTCCCCTCCCGAGTGCAGCACCGCACCTCAGGTGGATGGGAACCCCCATCAGCTTCGATGCCACCGAATGCCCCAGGAACATGGCTGGGGCCGGCCAACTACCGCTCGTGGTGGCCCCCACCATCGCCAACGTGAAGATGTACCACGTTCTGGTGGATGGCGGGGCTGTACTGAACCTCATCAGTCGCGCAACCTTCTAGAAGTTGCAGATCCCGATGGCCAAGCTCACCCCATCGAGCCCGTTCTCAGGGGTAGGGCCGGGACAGGTCGTTCCCTACGGCCACATCAGCCTCCCGGTGACCTTTGGGGCACCAGACAGCTATCGGACAGAGTGCATTCTGTTCGACGTGTGTAAGGATCGAAACGCCCAAGACGGGGGGTGAATTGGGCTTTTCAAAATTTTAGAGCAATTTAAAACTTAATGGTTGAAGCCCAATTCCCTATGCGAACTTACTACGCAAGCAAGAGTGTTAAGTGCGGAATAGTAAATGCGTAATAGTAAGGGGGTGAGGAGAGAGATGCAAACTCCCGCGGAGACTCGGAGACACGGCGATTTTTCCCGTGGTTCGGTAAGATCACAAAAAATCTACCTACGTCCACGTTGTGGCACCCACCAAAGGGTATAGCCACTCCCAAGTCACCAAGACAAGGGAATCCACTATCTTTCTCCGTTCGCCTTCTCCGGCAAGGTGGAGCTCAAGCCTTGTACAATGGTGATCCTCCGGGCTTCCACACACGTCTTGGTAAGCTCCGGAGCGATCTCTTCTTCCTCCAACTTTTACAAGGTGAGAGAAGTCACCAAGACACTCTCTCTCACTAGCCTAGAGATTCCAATCACCAAGAATAGACGCACACAAGCTTCTCTCTAGCTAGATATAACATATAGTTGGAGTACAAGAGGTTTTGAAGTGTGGAAGTGGTAGCTCTTGGTCTTGAATGCTTGAGAATGTGTAGTGAGGCTCTGGTGATCAAGACTTGTCAAAATGGCCGGTTGGAGGGGTATTTATAGCCAGCCCACACGAGATAGCCGTTGGAAAAGTAGGCAGACTTTTTCAGTGAACATCGGATCCTCCGATGCACCCCTTTATATGAGCATCGGTCGAATTCCAAATTAGCTGATGTCATGTGTCAGATGTGACCGTTGGATATAACCGTTGGATCTTTTAATCGACCGATGTTACTTCAATTCATCATCGGATGATCAGGTGGGTTGATCTTTAGAATTAGTTCATAAATAATGTCTCGGTTGAAATTGACCGATGTACACTTACTTCATCATCGGATGATCCGGTGTGTACTTCTTCAGAATAACTCAGAAATCATCCTTCTGTTGAAATCAACCGATGTGCCACTTCCTTCACATCGGATGATCCGGTGTGTACTGGACTCTGAGGTCTTCTCCTTCTGCCAACTCAAACTTGACCGATGTAGTCATTTTGCAAGACATCGGATGATCCGGTGAGTGCAATTTGTTTGCTTTGAGTTGTTTTGAGTTGATCTTTTTGGAATCTTCTTGAGTGACCTCTTTGACACTTGTTTGAAATAATATTTTGATGAAGTGTAAGCTTCTTGTGTTGCCAATTTTGATAGAATAGAGTCGTTGTATGAGTTCTTCATTTAGTTTTCATGAGTATCGAATAACCCCTTAGAATAGATCGTTGAGGGGTCTCCATTTGTATCCAATGAGTCGTAGATGGTGTGAATAGATAGTTCATTAACGTTTGATATGATGTACGTGAAACCTCGCATCCACAAACTCATTAGTAATAACGAACGGTTGTCATTAATCACCGAAACCATACCTCACGGGGGCCTAGATGCTTTCAACGTGGCCGAGATCGACCTCCCGTTCAACGCCATAATTGGCAGGCCAGCCCTGTACCGATTCATGGCAGTAGCACACTACGGCTACCTTGTCTTGAAGATGCTGTAAAAGACCAAGAAAAGGGACTTGCAAAAACTTTTCTGCACCTCACAACACCACAGTCTTGTTGTGGATAGATTGTGAAATGTTGTGAAGAGCAAGTAACCTCCATCAAAAGAATGATTAGAGGGGAAAGCCTTCACTTTCACAATGTAGGGTTTCTACACATGAGCATGAGAAGTTGAGCTCACCCCTAGGATTTAAAAAGTCTTGGGAAGGTTCAGTCCAAAGCTCATGCAAATTCAACAATTTTTGAGGCACTTTTGGGTTATTTCAAAAAGAGGCCAATTTGAATGTAAATTCAAATTGCAGCAACTTTCATCACCCAAATTCAAAAGTTAGCCTCATATCTACACTCAGCACATTTTTCTGAGTAAACCCACCAATTTTCATCCCCATTGGAGTTCATCTTGTCAGGAGCTAAATTTGCAAGAATTCAAAACTGAATTTGAATTTCAGTTTAAATATGAAGCAAATTTAACCAAACAAAGTTTGAATTTGAGAATTCAAATTCAAACAAAGACTTGGTGACTAAGTCTCACATTAAATTGTGAGTAGCTGGAGATAATTGAGTGCCAACAGAAATAAAAAGAATTGGAAAGGGGATTAGAGGGGAGAGGGACCCACAGGTCAGTGGGGGAAAATTGGTTTCAGCTGAACGGGTTCGGCTTCTCACCGAAGCAAACGCTCCCGGCGTGCCACCGAGCCGATTCTTCGGACGCCCCCGCGTGAGATGACGCAGCCAGCTCCTGCTTCCTCCCTCGCGCTGGCCAGCTGCTTCTGCCGATCATCACGCACCTACACCGCTGAACAGAGGCGCCGTGTTCTGTTGCCCAAGAAACGACCGAGCGCACGCCGCCGACTTCGTTCGATCGAAACCCGGAAATTCACCGTGAGCAGCGCCTCTCCTAGCCACAAAACCACACCATCTGCTCGTCCCTTACCTCCTCGGCACGAGAGCAGTCGAGTTCAGCCCTTCCCCAGCCTTAGCTCCACGTTTCCGAGCAACACCCGAGAAACCGCCACCACTCGGCTCACGGTGACAGCCCCGCAGAGGGCCTTTCACAGCTGAGAAAGGACGGTCTCGGACACGCCGGTGACCACTACTGCTCCCACCCAAACCACAGGACCAACCGTGAACAGCTGAGCAAGAATTTGGAGAAACTCCGCCGGCGACCACAGAACAACGTTCCGGTATGAGACCTCCGAATTCCCACTCCCTTCTCGTCATCAGTTCACTAAACTGTGCACACAGGAGCTAGACTTGACGGCGCCCAAGTTTGCTCCGCAACCCTAGCTTAATTTTGGCTATAGCCGGCGTATTTCCCGGTTTTCCAGCCGCGGTTATGGCGGGAAAGGTCGGGCTCACGGTGACGACTAGGTTAGAGCTCTCCCCGAGCCCTAACATGGCCTTGTCTACCTTCCATGAGATCCCCCGGTGCTGTAGAGCCTTTCCACCAAGGTTTTGGTGGGCTACGATGACCGGGCGCCACAACTGAAGAGAGTCCGAGCCGCTGCACCGTCGCCAGCTAGGTTAGGGCCACCGCCGACCGGAGCAGGCGGTACCAGCGTGTTCAGCGCGCGAAAATAGGCCCAGGCGGCGAGTTTCCGGCCGGGAGGCGGTCGGGAATCCAGTTCCGGCGAGCTGCCGAGGTGTGCCGGCGAGGGGGCGGCGCGGGAAAAAGGGCGGGCGCGAGGAAGAAGACGAGCCGGCCGGGCCCGCTCGTCAGTCCCTCGCGGCACAGTGTGGGGATCTTCTGTTACACCGGATCGGCTGTGAACACGCGGAAGATAATCCTGTGGCTCCGTGTGGTGCAGCCGAGGTGATGACACGTGGGAGCCGGGCCCGCTGTCAGAAATTTGAACTTTCCCGGTTAATTCGAATTCCAGAAATTCCTCAAACTTTAGAGCTCCATAACTTTTGCTAGGAAGCTCCAAATTTAGTGATTCAAATTGGGTTGGATTCATCTTGCCTAGCTCTGTCCAGACATACAACCCAATTTGTATGAAACCCATTAATTAAGTCTGGAAAATTCTTTAAAGCTTTTCAGCAAAAGAATTTTAGAGGGAGTTTGGTTCATCCAAAAATCCCCAAATTTTGCCAGAATGTTCTTTAGGACATTAGTAAACCCCTGAAAAAGTTTCAGATCATTTGGAGTTGATTTGGTCAGAGCAATTCAAATTGGAAGGTGCTGTGTTCATTTGAATACAGAAACATTTTCAGAGAATTTCCAAAACTTGGAAATTCAATTCTGGGCAAACCTTGACTCCAAAAATGCTAGGAAAATTCATGCAAACTCTAGGAGCTATAATTGAAATTGTAGTTCACTAAGTTGGATATGAACAGGGGTATTACCTCAGAATTAATTCCTCCTTGCTTATTTTCTAAGAAAATTATTCTGAGCAAACCACTCCATGAAAAGTGCTAAGGTTTGGTCCAGAGGGTTTTCTTGTGACAAGGAACTCACACAAAAATTCTCAGCTCCATTGGAGCTCTAGATTACCCCTGTCCTGTTTAACCACTTAAGGGATTAATATGGAAAAGGGGGAAAACCACTTAGCATTTAACCATGTGATTAAGTTCAAGCCAAACCACCAACACCAGTTCATCTTTAAATTCTTAAACAAAGTTCCAGGTGTTAGAGGCTGGTTATTAGAACTAATAGTAGAAGTCTTACTCTAAAACTCACATTTGCATCTAAATTAACATGTAGTATTTCATTAACGTGTAGCCGTTGAAGAAGAGACTCCGGAAGTGCTGGACTTCCTCCTTCCGGACGAAGAACTAACTCCTGACCAGCAGCAACAAGGCAAGCCCCGGTTTGCATTAACCCTTTTATAAGTCTTACTTTGATTACATGTGTCATATGAAGTATGTATGTGCATTAGGTATAGGATGGATGAAACCCCACTTGCATAACCAAAGGTTCCTAAAAGAGTGAGGGTAGTGTCAAGGACCTCGAGTAGACAGGCTATGCTTAATGATTCATAGGACTTCGGTACAAGTCGAGTAGATGGAATCTACTCGCGAGATAGGCATTGGGACACACGGGTTCGGTTGAGTGATGTGAGATCACTATAGTAATAAAAATGAGACTAGGCAGGGACTAGGGCGCAGCAAGAGTGAGTCTTATGTGCGCAGCCCTGCCCGTGTCGATTGAGGACCGATCCGTGTGCGGCCCTGCTGAACAAGTATTGAACGTACCGAAGGCATATCGGATATATGGGCCCCGATAAACCGATGTAGCCTAAACCTCCGGGCGTCGAGGCATAGCACACCGATTTATAGGTGTAGGTTGAGGGCAGCAAGGTGGAAATCTGCCAACGGGCATAGAGAGATGCTCCGTGTGGGGAACCTCCTGCTCGTTTCGGTGCGACCGGTTCGACGTTTGGGCTGTTGGGTGAAAGGTTGTCCCGTACGACATCGAGTGAGCGTGCTGTGCAGCTCCATGGGTGGGCGTACGTGACGTGCTCTTTGGGTTTTCCCTGCAGGTGTATATCGAGTCGATTCGCCGTCCCTCGCGGTGACGAGTATCGCTTGTTCACTGCGTCGTAACGTAGACTAATGGGTGAAATATGTTGATTCAATGATGCTGTTTGATATAATTGTATTGCTACATGTGTGCCACCAAATACTGCTTACTAAATTTCAGATTTCATGAACTGTTAACTTGTTGCTAAAAGATGAACTAAGGATGAACTTGTAGGCGTGTCGTTTTGCTGAAATGTTACTATCCTATGTCCATTGTACACCTCATGTAGAGTTTCATGCTTAGGTGAGTCGGTTAAGCCTTGCTGAGCCTTTGTGCTCACGGTTGCTGCTTAAGTGTTTTTCAGGTGAGGAGCCACCCACGGACTCGGAGTACGAGTCCACCGGCGAGGGTTACCCTCCGTCGGGGACCACAGCTGAGTGGGAGCCTTACACGCCGCGCTGAGCTGAGACGTGCAGCTAGTGTGGGTTGCCCTAGGGCTGGGCAACCGACTTTTGCTAAATAGGCGAGCGTGAGTTGTATAGTGTAGTCTTCCGCTGTGTAATAGAACAATAATTGTAACTGAAGTTTGTACTTGTTTGTACAGTTTCAGCTGTTTTTCCCATGTAATATATTGTGTTCTTATGACGTGTGCTGTCGGGTGTCGCATCGCGCGGCACCACCCTCTGCGATCCTGGATGAGCAGATTCCGGTCCGCCACAGCCTGGTATCAGAGCTGCAGTGGGGATAGCACAGTACTTAAGGACTGCATTATGGGAAAAACTTAGGTATACGGTGAGGATTCGGTAGTAGCCCATGTAAGGACTATACTAGCATAGTTACTTAAAGTGGCAAAGACTAACTTATGTGTTATAATTCTGAATTTTAATTATGTAACGACGCACCTACGCTCTGGTAAGTATGGTAAGGAACGCCACCGAAAGCGGTTCAATTTCGGTTAGCTCTCCCTGACGAGGAACGTGGTTCAGGGATTTGTCTCATAGCTTGGTGTGAGACGTCAATATGAACCTCTTGAACTCTTCATGTTCCTGAGTTCATATGAAACGCTGATCCCTAGCGTGCATTAGGCAAGTAAGCGGAGACCCCATCGCGTGGTCAGTAACGCGAGAGTGTGTTCGTCTGGAAATAGCCTAGGAGGACATACACAGCGCTTGCCATCGGCGTGCCCTGCAGGGCAGTAGGTGGTATCTGTTGGGTTGATAACATTCCCAACCGTGACGACTCGTTCATGACATACTCGGGTTCCCCATCGTGTGGTGTTGAAACACGATCACGTGCCTTGAGACGTGACTTAGCTCAAGGACGGCCGTATGACAATGATACGGGCGTTTGTATTTACTTTTAAATATGGAACTGCCTGAAATGAACAACCTTTGAGTGTACCACTATTGTGTGGTCTTCTGCAGGTACTAACCACGTATGTATCCGTGTAGTAAACGTGTGCGAGAGACCGTTTAGTGCCACATTTGAGACGTATATGCCGGTATGATCCGGTTAGGATTTTCTTTTTATGAGGAACGTAGTACCGAGGTATTGTAGGACACTGGTTGGGTATAAGAATGGGATAGTGGACCAGGATAGCTAAAGGGATGAAAAACAGAGTGCTCTGTTTTGGACAGCAAGTTTGCTGATCTTCAACAGGGCATAACTCACAGGTCTTTTAGCCCAGGGAGGTGTGCTACATAGCTCTGGAAAGGTATTTAAGTACTCTACAACATTGTTGTAGACTTCCAGAGCTTAAACTCACCGTAGATGGCTTAAATCCCAGAGGAATGTAAACTGTCCAGAACCAGGACAGAGTTAAACATTCTCTGGACTGTTCTGTTTTTCAAACATAACTCCCAGTAGAAAAATCTAAAAGTGTCATATAATACATCCTTAGAAAGAGTAGAATATGTGTGACATCTTTGCAATTCAAAGTTTCTGAAATTTCAGCACGGATTTCAGTGGAAACCAAGGTTGAAAACAGCCACTTCCAAGGGAGGTGCTGCTAAAATTCTTCCAGAAATTCTGCTGACTTTGAATTAGCATAACGTTTTAACCAAAGCTGATCTGGGGGCAAATGAGTACTCGTTGGAAATATACTGAAGTTAACTTTAACTTTGGTATTCAACTTGAGTCATGAAAATGCCCATAACCGGATCAAAACTTGGAATAGGTAGAAACTGGTCATTCTGACAGAAGAATGACAGTTGAACTCATTGGAGAGGGTGTTGTACCCTAAGAGTGGTATGCGTGATGACAACGCGATAGTAATGTCTCGTGGTGACCAAACCTAGTTATGTTGAGCTTCTAAAGTGGAGGTTCATCAAGTTGGATTAAACTAGCTTGTGTTTGGTCTGGTAATGGTGTAGCTTGTGCAAAGTTATTACACTAGCTACTTACGAGATGTATCGCATGTTTTTATTGTCATTGTGTTTTACACCTATTTCATTTAGAATGCATGCAAAATGTTGCGGGACTGATGTTTAATGTCGTGTGGTTGCAGATGGTTCGTACTAGGACCACGCACGAGGTTGGTGGCTCTAGCCAACAGGGAGGTGATGACTCCCAGCCACCGGCCTACGACAGCACCCCGCAGCAGCAGCCACCACCGCCGCCTCCGCTTACTCTAGCGGATGTGATAGCGGCATTGGTGGGAGGTCGTGAGGAGCAGACCGACCTGCTCCGCACGATCGTGCAGAATACGTCCCAGGCGGGAGGACGTCAAGAGCGAGGGCCTCGTGAGCCCAGCGAAGTGTCGTACTCGGATTTCATGAGTACGCACCCTCCAGTGTTCACCGAAGCTGAAGAACCACTGGAGGCGGACAACTGGCTGCGGACTATCGAGTCCAAGTTCGGGCTGCTCCAGTGTACGGAGCGGCAGAAGACACTGTTCGCAGCACAGCAGCTCCACGGTGCCGCTGGTGCGTGGTGGGCGAATTATGTCGCCTCACGTCCGGCTGGCCATGCCGTGGAATGGCAAGAGTTCCGGGAGGCATTCCGCGCCTATCACATCCCTCCCGGAATAATGAAGAGAAAGTTCCAAGAATTTTTGGAACTGAAGCAGGGTGGGAGGAGTGCCCACGACTACTCCCGTGCCTTCAACCATCTGGCGCAGTATGCGTCAGAGTACATCTCCACGGAGGAGAAGAAGAGGGAGCACTTCTATCGGGGGTTACACCCCGAAATGAAGACCCACCTCGTACAATGGAACCGCAGCACATTCAACGACCTAGTCAATGCCGCCATCATGCAAGAGGACGCTCAGCGGGAGTTAGCAGCTGAGCAGAGGAAGCGCAGCGCTCCACCTAGCAGCGGTGGGAGTGGCGCTCCCCAGAAGTACCGTATGGTGTATCGGACACCATCCGGACAGCAGTGGCGTCCACCGGCGCGACCTCAGCAGTTCGGGGGACGTTCGTTCCAAGCACCCCCGTTCCGTCCGCCGATGCCACCACCAAGACAGCAGCAGCAGCAGACGGTACCCCGTGCGTTTCCACCGCCACAACGCGCCCCGGGTTTCCTTCCACCGATTAGCGGGGGACAGCCCCGTTTCACCTGCTTCACGTGTGGCCAGGCGGGCCACTTTGCGAAGGACTGTCCCCAGGGGCAGTAGAGCAGCGGGCAAGCCCAGCTCCAGGGCGGTGCTCGAGGCCGACCTCCGGTGAAGAAGGTTGGTCAGCGGACTGGAGGCGTCCGCAACCTCGACAATGAGGACGCCCCAGAGGGAGACAACGTGCTGGCGGGTACGTTTACTCTCAACCATCAAGCCATAGTCATATTATTTGATTCGGGTGCAACCCACAGCTTTATAAGTGCATCCTATGTGGCTAAAAATCAATTGCAAGTCTTCCCAACCGACTGCACTTATATGATCTGCTGACCGGGAGGGAAGATTTCGGCTAATATGATGATTCCAAAGGCACCTCTGTGCTTGGGTGGGAAACTATATCCCACCACCTTGATAATCCTTATGGGACAAAAGATTGATGCAATCTTAGGGATGTCATGGCTGAAATACCATGGTGCTGTCCTAGAGACTCGGACACGGACGGTTCACTTAAATTCTCCATTCCACCGTCCGCATTCCATGGTGTTAGACATGCCAGTCCGGGAAGTTTTAGCAATTAATAATGCTGAAGTTCTCAAGTTAGAAGACATCCCCGTAGTCCGGGAGTATCCCGACGTGTTCCCGGACGATCTTCCGGGCATGCCACCTGAGCGGGATGTCGAGTTCAAGATTGAACTTGCACCCGGGACTACGCCCATATCACGGAGACCATACAAGATGGCTCCAAATGAGCTGGCGGAACTGAAAGAACAGCTCAATGATCTGTTGAGCAAGGGTTTCATTAGGCCGAGTTCCTCGCCTTGGGGATGCTTGGCGCTATTTGTAAAGAAGAAGGATGAAACCCTGAGGCTGTGTGTGGATTACCGGCCGCTCAACGCCGTCACCATCAAGAATAAGTACCCACTGCCCCGTATTGACATCTTGTTTGATCAACTTGTGGGGGCAAGTGTATTCTCAAAGATGGACCTTCGCTCTGGATATCACCAGATCAAGATCCGGGCGGAGGATATCCCGAAGACGGCGTTCTCGACGAGATACGGCTTATACGAATATCTCGTCATGTCATTTGGTCTCACAAATGCTCCAGCCCATTTCATGTATCTCATGAACTCGGTGTTCATGCCGGAACTGGACAAGTTCGTGGTGGTGTTCATCGACGATATCTTGGTTTACTCCAAGACAGAAGCCGAGCATGCCGAACACTTACGGATCGTTCTTCAAAGATTGCGAGACCACAAGCTCTACGCCAAGTTCAGTAAATGCGAATTTTGGATCAGCCAAGTGCCATTCTTGGGACATATCATCTCAGCTGAAGGCATTGCGGTTGACCCAAGTAAAATCGAGCAAGTGTTGAAATGGAAAGCTCCCACTTCAGTTCATGAAGTCAGAAGCTTCCTCGGGTTAGCGGGATACTACCGGAGATTCATTCCAAGTTTCTCCAAGCTCGCTAAGCCGATGACAGAGTTGCTGAAGAAAGGGACAAAATATGTTTGGAACACGGCGTGTGAAGGAGCGTTCCGAACACTGGTGAAGCATCTCACAACAGCCCCGGTATTAGCTCAGCCGGATACAACAAAGCCCTTCGACGTGTATTGCGACGCGTCCGGTATTGGGCTCGGCTGCGTGTTGATGCAGGAAGGACGTGTGGTCGCTTATGGCTCACGCCAACTTCGGAACCATGAGCAGCACTACCCGACTCATGATCTTGAACTTGCTGCCGTGGTGTTGGCGCTGAAAATGTGGAGGCACTATCTCCTGGGGAACTTGGTGCATCTCTACACCGACCACAAGAGCTTGAAATACATTTTCACCCAGAAGGAGCTGAACATGAGGCAGAGGAGGTGGTTAGAACTGATCAAAGATTATGAGATTGAGATCCATTACCACCCCGGCAAGGTGAATGTGGTTGCCAACGCGCTGAGTCGGAAATCACATGTCCATCGCCTCACCATTACACCGGTGGAGGAGGAAGAGCCAAGTTTATACTTGGTTCCTTATGGATCGCTGTACAACCTCGCCCTCGTCCCTACTATTAGGGAGGACATCATTGCAGCTCAGAAAAATGATAAAGGCATGGCACATCTCCGGAGACGAATTGGCAATGGGGAGATCAAATGTTTCCGGAAAGATGGTGAGGGGACGCTGTGGTTCAATGACCGCGTAGTCGTACCCCGAGATATGGAGTTGAGGAAAAAGATCCTCGATGAAGCTCACTTGTCTAAATACTCCATTCATCCGGGCAGCAACAAAATGTACCAAGATTTGAAAAAGAAATTTTGGTGGACACGGATGAAGCGGGAGGTAGCTAAGTACGTATCCGAGTGCGATACGTGTAGACGAGTGAAAGCTGATCACATGAAGAAATCAGGGCTGCTGCAACCCCTGAAGATCCCGGCATGGAAATGGGAAGATGTGAGCATGGATTTCATTGTGGGATTACCCCTAACAGCCAACAAGCATGATTCCATATGGGTAATCGTTGATCGGTTAACCAAGACGGCTCACTTCATTCCGGTGAATACACGTTACAATGCCGGCAAATATACGGAGCTATACATAGCGAAGATTCTATGCCTATACGGGGTACCCAAGACCATTGTCTCAGATCGAGGTGCATTATTTGTATCTCGCTTTTGGGAGCAGCTACACGCTGCATTGGGTACTAAGTTGATCAGGAGCTCCGCCTATCACCCTCAGACAGATGGCCAGACAGAGAGGGTGAATCAAGTTCTGGAAGACATGTTGAGAGCATGTGCCATCCACCATGGTAGGAACTGGGATGATCACCTACCATTGGCGGAATTCTCGTACAACAACGGTTATCAGGCGAGTATCAAAATGGCACCTTACGAAGCTCTCTATGGTCGTAAATATCGCACCCCATTAAATTGGTGCGACGGTTGATGTGGTGAACGACGCCGAGGAGCACGTTCGGACAATTCAAGCCCATTTGAAGGCCGCTCAATCCCGACAGAAGAGCTACGCTGATAAGAGGCGGAGGCCGTTGCACTTTGACGTTGGGGAACACGTGTACCTCCGCGTGTCTCCGATGAAGGGCGTGCACCGGTTCGGTGTGAAGGGGAAGCTCGCTCCCCGTTTTATTGGACCCTACGCTATCACCGAGGAGTGTGGACCAGTGGCGTATCGATTGGAGTTACCGGCATCCCTTGCTGGTGTCCATGATGTTTTCCATGTTTCGCAACTGCGAAAATGTTTGAAGCATACGGCTGCTGTTCCTACCGAAGACATCGGCGAGCTGAAACCGGATTTAACATATGATGAGTATCCGGTGGGAATTCTTGATGAGAAAGCCCGAACCACGCGTAGCAGAACGTTGTGGTTTTACAAAATACTCTGGAGTAACCACACCGCCGAAGAAGCGACGTGGGAGAGCGAGGAGTTCCTTCGCTCGAATTACCCGGAGTTTATGGCTTCTCAACACGGGTAAGTCCCTACTACATCGCTATCTCTTCTTTTGTAATCTCGGGACGAGATTCTTTTAAGGGGGGAGGGATGTAAAAGCCCAAGAAAAGGGACTTGCAAAAACTTTTCTGCACCTCACAACACCACAGTCTTGTTGTGGATAGATTGTGAAATGTTGTGAAGAGCAAGTAACCTCCATCAAAAGAATGATTAGAGGGGAAAGCCTTCACTTTCACAATGTAGGGTTTCTACACATGAGCATGAGAAGTTGAGCTCACCCCTAGGATTTAAAAAGTCTTGGGAAGGTTCAGTCCAAAGCTCATGCAAATTCAACAATTTTTGAGGCACTTTTGGGTTATTTCAAAAAGAGGCCAATTTGAATGTAAATTCAAATTGCAGCAACTTTCATCACCCAAATTCAAAAGTTAGCCTCATATCTACACTCAGCACATTTTTCTGAGTAAACCCACCAATTTTCATCCCCATTGGAGTTCATCTTGTCAGGAGCTAAATTTGCAAGAATTCAAAACTGAATTTGAATTTCAGTTTAAATATGAAGCAAATTTAACCAAACAAAGTTTGAATTTGAGAATTCAAATTCAAACAAAGACTTGGTGACTAAGTATCACATTAAATTGTGAGTAGCTGGAGATAATTGAGTGCCAACAGAAATAAAAAGAATTGGAAAGGGGATTAGAGGGGAGAGGGACCCACAGGTCAGTGGGGGAAAATTGGTTTCAGCTGAACGGGTTCGGCTTCTCACCGAAGCAAACGCTCCCGGCGTGCCACCGAGCCGATTCTTCGGACGCCCCCGCGTGAGACGACGCAGCCAGCTCCTGCTTCCTCCCTCGCGCTGGCCAGCTGCTTCTGCCGATCATCACGCACCTACACCGCTGAACAGAGGCGCCGTGTTCTGTTGCCCAAGAAACGACCGAGCGCACGCCGCCGACTTCGTTCGATCGAAACCCGGAAATTCACCGCGAGCAGCGCCTCTCCTAGCCACAAAACCACACCATCTGCTCGTCCCTTACCTCCTCGGCACGAGAGCAGTCGAGTTCAGCCCTTCCCCAGCCTTAGCTCCACGTTTCCGAGCAACACCCGAGAAACCGCCACCACTCGGCTCACGGTGACAGCCCCGCAGAGGGCCTTTCACAGCTGAGAAAGGACGGTCTCGGACACGCCGGTGACCACTACTGCTCCCACCCAAACCACAGGACCAACCGTGAACAGCTGAGCAAGAATTTGGAGAAACTCCGCCAGCGACCACAGAACAACGTTCCGGTATGAGACCTCTGAATTCCCACTCCCTTCTCGTCATCAGTTCACTAAACTGTGCACACAGGAGCTAGACTTGACGGCGCCCAAGTTTGCTCCGCAACCCTAGCTTAATTTTGGCTATAGCCGGCGTATTTCCCGGTTTTCCAGCCGCGGTTATGGCGGGAAAGGTCGGGCACACGGTGACGACTAGGTTAGAGCTCTCCCCGAGCCCTAACATGGCCTTGTCGACCTTCCATGAGATCCCCCGGTGCTGTAGAGCCTTTCCACCAAGGTTTTGGTGGGCTACGATGACCGGGCGCCACAACTGAAGAGAGTCCGAGCCGCTGCACCGTCGCCAGCTAGGTTAGGGCCACCGCCGACCGGAGCAGGCGGTACCAGCGTGTTCAGCGCGCGAAAATAGGCCCAGGCGGCGATTTTCCGGCCGGGAGGCGGTCGGGAAGCCAGTTCCGGCGAGCTGCCGAGGTGTGCCGGCGAGGGGGCGGCGCGGGAAAAAGGGCGGGCGCGAGGAAGAAGACGAGCCGGCCGGGCCCGCTCGTCAGTCCCTCGCGGCACAGTGTGGGGATCTTCTGTTACACCGGATCGGCTGTGAACACGCGGAAGATAATCCTGTGGCCCCGTGTGGTGCAGCCGAGGTGATGACACGTGGGAGCCGGGCCCGCTGTCAGAAATTTGAACTTTCCCGGTTAATTCGAATTCCAGAAATTCCTCAAACTTTAGAGCTCCATAACTTTTGCTAGGAAGCTCCAAATTTAGTGATTCAAATTGGGTTGGATTCATCTTGGCTAGCTCTGTCCAGACATACAACCCAATTTGTATGAAACCCAATAATTAATTCTGGAAAATTCTTTAAAGCTTTTCAGCAAAAGAATTTTAGAGGGAGTTTGGTTCATCCAAAAATCCCCAAATTTTGCCAGAATGTTCTTTAGGACATTAGTAAACCCCTGAAAAAGTTTCAGATCATTTGGAGTTGATTTGGTCAGAGCAATTCAAATTGGAAGGTGCTGTGTTCATTTGAATACAGAAACATTTTCAGAGAATTTCCAAAACTTGGAAATTCAATTCTGGGCAAACCTTGACTCCAAAAATGCTAGGAAAATTCATGCAAACTCTAGGAGCTATAATTGAAATTGTAGTTCACTAAGTTGGATATGAACAGGGGTATTACCTCAGAATTAATTCCTCCTTGCTTATTTGCTAAGAAAATTATTCTGAGCAAACCACTCCATGAAAAGTGCTAAGGTTTGGTCCAGAGGGTTTTCTTGTGACAAGGAACTCACACAAAAATTCTCAGCTCCATTGGAGCTCTAGATTACCCCTGTCCTGTTTAACCACTTAAGGGATTAATATGGAAAAGGGGGAAAACCACTTAGCATTTAACCATGTGATTAAGTTCAAGCCAAACCACCAACACCAGTTCATCTTTAAATTCTTAAACAAAGTTCCAGGTGTTAGAGGCTGGTTATTAGAACTAATAGTAGAAGTCTTACTCTAAAACTCACATTTGCATCTAAATTAACATGTAGTATTTCATTAACGTGTAGCCGTTGAAGAAGAGACTCCGGAAGTGCTGGACTTCCTCCTTCCGGACGAAGAACTAACTCCTGACCAGCAGCAACAAGGCAAGCCCCGGTTTGCATTAACCCTTTTATAAGTCTTACTTTGATTACATGTGTCATATGAAGTATGTATGTGCATTAGGTATAGGATGGATGAAACCCCACTTGCATAACCAAAGGTTCCTAAAAGAGTGAGGGTAGTGTCAAGGACCTCGAGTAGACAGGCTATGCTTAATGATTCATAGGACTTCGGTACAAGTCGAGTAGATGGAATCTACTCGCGAGATAGGCATTGGGACACACGGGTTCGGTTGAGTGATGTGAGATCACTATAGTAATAAAAATGAGACTAGGCAGGGGCTAGGGCGCAGCAAGAGTGAGTCTTGTGTGCGCAGCCCTGCCCGTGTCAATTGAGGACCGATCCGTGTGCGGCCCTGCTGAACAAGTATTGAACGTACCGAAGGCATATCGGATATATGGGCCCCGATAAACCGATGTAGCCTAAACCTCCGGGCGTCGAGGCATAGCACACCGATTTATAGGTGTAGGTTGAGGGCAGCAAGGTGGAAATCTGCCAACGGGCATAGAGAGATGCTCCGTGTGGGGAACCTCCTGCTCGTTTCGGTGCGACCGGTTCGACGTTTGGGCTGTTGGGTGAAAGGTTGTCCCGTACGACATCGAGTGAGCGTGCTGTGCAGCTCCACGGGTGGGCGTACGTGACGTGCTCTTTGGGTTTTCCCTGCAGGTGTATATCGAGTCGATTCGCCGTCCCTCGCGGTGACGAGTACCGCTTGTTCACTGCGTCGTAACGTAGACTAATGGGTGAAATATGTTGATTCAATGATGCTGTTTGATATAATTGTATTGCTACATGTGTGCCACCAAATACTGCTTACTAAATTTCAGATTTCATGAACTGTTAACTTGTTGCTAAAAGATGAACTAAGGATGAACTTGTAGGCGTGTCGTTTTGCTGAAATGTTACTATCCTATGTCCATTGTACACCTCATGTAGAGTTTCATGCTTAGGTGAGTCGGTTAAGCCTTGCTGAGCCTTTGTGCTCACGGTTGCTGCTTAAGTGTTTTTCAGGTGAGGAGCCACCCACGGACTCGGAGTACGAGTCCACCGGCGAGGGTTACCCTCCGTCGGGGACCACGGCTGAGTGGGAGCCGTACACGCCGCGCTGAGCTGAGACGTGCAGCTAGTGTGGGTTGCCCTAGGGCTGGGCAACCGACTTTTGCTAAATAGGCGGGCGTGAGTTGTATAGTGTAGTCTTCCGCTGTGTAATAGAACAATAATTGTAACTGAAGTTTGTACTTGTTTGTACAGTTTCAGCTGTTTTTCCCATGTAATATATTGTGTTCTTATGACGTGTGCTGTCGGGTGTCGCATCGCGCGGCACCACCCTCTGCGATCCTGGATGAGCGGATTCCGGTCCGCCACAGATGCCTACACCAACAGGCGTCCTCAAGGTTTGTGGAGACCGTGCTGCCGCAGTGTTAGCTTTGGAAAAGCTCCAGGCGCTTACAGCAACTAGAGCACCAACCCTAGGCAGTGCAGAACCAAACCGGCTTCACCCAAGTGCACGCCACCGTGCCTCTACCACAGCACCCCATGTGCAACCCCTCAACGAGGACGATGTCCCCTTGAGGCTCGTCCGAATCAGCGCCGATACCACCCAGCCCACCCGGGTAGCCGGGGGCCTGGATAGCAGATAGGAGGGCGCGCTCATTACCTCCCTCCGGCACAATGCCGATGTGCTGCATGACAGCCGTCGCGGATGCCAGAGATCCCTAGGGAGGTGATTGGGCACTATCTAAAGGTCTCCCCCAACGCCTGGCCAGTCCGACAGGAGCCCCTCAAGCAGCCCACCGAGCAGTAAAAAGCTTCATCCAGGAAGAAACCAAGAAGCTGCTGGGCGCTGGCTCCATACGGAAAGTCCGCCACCCCCGGTGTTTGGTGAACCCCGTTGATTGTCCCAAAGGCCGGCGGGAAGTTCCGGAAGTGCATCGACTACACCAGTCTCAATAAGGCATGTCCTAAAGATCTATTTTCTCTTCCTATGATAGATCAAATAGTAGGCTCGACGTCAGGCTGCGATATACTGTGCTTCCTAGATGCTTGCTTGGGTTTCCACCAGACCCCTATGTCTAGAGAAGTTGAAGAGCACACCCCCTTCACCACAGTAGTCAGCCTGTACTGTTATGCCTCTATGCCTTATGGCCTAAGGAACGCTCTCCCTACCTTCGTACGTGCAATGCACAAGACCTTAGGAGAGCTAATGAGAGACTCAGTTGAGGTGTGTGTCGAAGACATTGTTGTTAGGGTCAGGCAGGGTTCGTCCCTACTAGATAACCTGGCCTTAGTCTTCGTCCGTCCGACAAATGTGAGGTCGGTGTACCCTCTGGAAAACCCTTAGAATTCCTGGCCTCACGCCAAGGAACTGAGGCTAACCCAGAGAGGGTCAAAGCCATTGGCTCGAAGTCCAGAAATTCGCGGGATGCCTAGCTGCGCTGAGTCGGTTTATACCGAGGTTAGCAAAGCGAACACTCCACTTCTCTAAGCTCCTACGCAAAATCCGGCCCATCCGCTTGGACCGACGAAGCGGAGGAAGCTCCCCTGGAGCTGAACCAGCTTCTGATGACCCTACCCGTAATAGTAGCCCCGAGCCCGAAGAGCATCTGCTGCTCTACATCGCGGCGTCGGCTGCAGAGGTGAGTATGGTCCTCACCGCAGAGCGACCGGACCCCATTCCACCGCAACCTACATCGGTATCGAGAAACAAGTGCCAGGAAACCCCAGAGGTCCGAGACGACCCCCCAGGTCTCCGAAGCAACCCCCCAGAGGTCCAAAACGGACCCCGGATCCCTGACACAACCTCCCGGAGGACCAGCAGGATCTCCCGGAGGTGCAACGGGACCCCACGGAGCTCCCGGAGAATCAGCGGGAACCCCCCCCCAGAGGTCCAAGACAGCATGGGGGACCTCCGAGTATCAGCTCCCGGCGGCCTCCCCAGGCCGAAAGCTATCCTCCACAGCACCGACGCGACGGACGATGCCGTCAAATGGGCAGCGGAGCTACTAGAGTTTGAGCTAGGCTTCCTTCCTCGTCACGCAGGCAACAGCCAAGCACTAGCTGACTTCGTGGCTGAAGTAGACGCCAACGCAGCCTGACTCAGGGGGCCATGGAGACGGTGAACCAGGACCCTGAGCCCTGGCCTTCACCGGGCCTTACTGGATGCTCTTTTTCGACGGCTCCTTGCAAAAGCAGGGGGCCGGTGCTAGCGTACTGTTCCTCATGCCATCGGGGGAGCAGTCTGGGTATGTGGTGCGTCTCAATTCCAAGGCAACCAACAACATGGCAGAGTATGAAGCACTCATCCTTGGCCTAAAGACAACCCTGTCTCTAGGCGCTCGCCAGTCGTTGGCACAGAGCGACTCCCAGCTGGTTATCAAACAAGATGGTGGAGACAGACTTCCTCGCCTTGGACCTGCACCACGTACCGCGCACTAGCAAGGCCGCAACTGACGACCTCTCAACGAAGACCTCCACCGGAGCCCCTGTGCCTGAAGGGGGCTTTGAGAGGACGTTGCCGCGGCCCACAGCCCGACCCGCCGAGCCGGGCGAAGGGGGCTAGACCAGCACCTCGAAGCTGGTGGTCCCGGGGGCCATGGACGCCGCCAAGGATCGTAAGCATCACTGGGGACTCCGTGCAACCAAGCGCTCAAGATCCAGATGCTCAAGTATGACCCGATGCATGGATCACGGAGGTCCGGGACTACTTGAAAGACAATATCCTCCCTGATGAACGTGTATCCGCTGAACGGATCGTGCGTATGGCTAAGAGACACATGACGGTAGAGGGGGATCTCTACCGACGCGGCGCCTACCACATCCTATTGCGGTGCATAACCCAGGGGGAAGGCTGCGACTTGCTCGCTGAGATCCATGGAGGCGAATGTGGGAGTCACTCTTCCTCACGCACGCTTGTCGGTAAAGCCTTTCGGCATGGCTTCTACTAGCCGACAGCACTCCAGGATGCCGTCAAGCTGGTCGAGAGCTGCAAGGCGTGCCTGTTCCACGCCAAACAGATCCATACACCGGCTTGGACGGTACAGATGATCCAGCCCACATCGCCATTTGCCATACGGGGGCTGGACATCCTGGGCCTGGGACCATTCCCCAGAACCGAGGATGGGGACCCGCTCCCGAACCTTCGGAACACAGAACACCTCTATAAGTTCTACCCCTAGAGCAACAATAGGACAAACTCTTCTTTTTATAATAAATTCCATAAAGTCCAGGAACAGTGCTCGGTGTAGCTAAGCCTCAGGGGATGGTCCAGGACTATGTTCAGCTTCGCCTGGTTCCGACCCCAAGCGCGTAGAGTCTTGCTTCCCTTGAGGCGGGTCGTGCCCTCCATACTCAGCCTGCCTTCCTCCTATGGAAATTTATATGAAAAGAAACCTGTCCTACATTGCTCTTCTTTGGTGCTCATTTAATTTACTTATTAAATTTTTATGATTGCACTGCTAGCGCGTGCTCACCATGCGTCCAGCTCCCTCTTCTCATTCTCATCATTAGTCGGCATTTGCTGCCCTACCAAAGGCGGTTGCGTCGGAGGTACCGGCCGATAGCCAGGGGGGCCCCGAGCCCCCGGCACTTTGTGCACGGTAGTTCCCAAGCACCGTATAGGTGGACGGGGACCGTAAGCCAAATAAGACTATGAGATAGAGGGGGGAGCCCCCAAGGAGAATTACGTTTCCCTTACTTGTGTGCAGGACCTCTCGGTCTCAGCTCCCCGCAGAAGTATGGTAGGCACATCCATCCAATGGAACGCACCTACCAGGGGGCCGCTACGGGATCGCGCAAGACCGAAACCCCAAGGTAAGATCAAAGAACTAGACCTCACAGGGGCGAGGCCCGAAGGTCCCATGTGTCCAGCGGGGCCAGACCTTCCACCTCCTTGAGGGGGAGCTCCGGGCCCGCCGCGTGGTCTACAGAAGACGGACCTCCCCCCTCCGCGGGGAGAGGTCCGAGGACTCCACGTGCCCCGCAAGCCCAGACCTCCCCTCAGAGGGGAGCTCCGGGCCCGCCACGTGGCCAACAGGCCCGGACCCCCTCCGATCTCGTGAGATGGGTCCTGGAGACCTCCGGGACCCTTGGTATACAGTGAGGACCCGGAGAAGGTGTCTATGCAGAGCTTCGAGATTGGTCAAGGCCTCCGAGTACCTTGCGGAGCTAAGGACTCGGCCAGGAAAAGCCAGGAAGAAGACTAGGACATGCAGACACAGAAAGAAACATGAGTCTGTTCATACAAAGGCTCCACGAGCTGGACTACAGACTCAACAAAAATAAAAAAGGAAGTACAGGGCCTTGTGGCCACGAGGGCAGATGCCTAAGAGACCCCGGACTCCCGATGAAACCTAGAGGCCACGAGGGCAGCCAAGTCCTCGACTTCGGCCCTGGCAGCTTCCTCCCGATCGGCAGCGGGTCCTAGACGGACTGGCCCCAGAGAAAAGGAAGGGTCTCGGCTCAGGAAGCACGACAGTACGTGCATAGCGACCTCCTTCGCAAGGCCCCGACCTTCCGCTTCAAGCTCGTCGGCGATCACTGCTTCGAGCCGACCCAGCTCGTCGCCGATGGACTCAAGTGCCGGGATCGCTTCGGACATCGGCCGCGCCGGAGCCTCCACCTGCACAGGGCTGAAACCAAGAGGAGCCAAGGCAGACCCCGCCTTGGCAATAAAGCCCCAGACTGCCTGGGCCTCGGCAGACCGCAAGGACTGGAGCTTCTCTACCTCTTGGCAAGCCGCCAGCTCGCGATCCATCACCGCCTGGCGCTCCTGGGAGAACTGCTCCTCTCTCGCGGCAACAGCCGACTCGCGGAGCTCCAGCTCCTCGGTCCGAGCCCTTAGCTCCTCCACTTTGGCCCTCAGCCGGGCGGTGGTCTTCTCCTCCTCGGCCGCTGCAGCGTGTTCCCGATCGGCGACGACACACTCTCGACGGGCTACCTGCAGCTGCAACTCCTCCGCGGCGGTGGAACGCTCCTTGGCTTCGGCTTCAAAGTGGGCCAGAGCCTCGCGGTAGGTGGCACGGACCCGCCGGGTCTCTGACTCCAAGCGGCTAATGGCCTTCTTCTGAGTGCCAAGCAGAGCACTCTTAGCCTCAAGCCTTGACTGCCTCGAGTCAAGGTCCGCCTTAGCCTCCTGGGCCCGCTGCTGCCAGCTGAGAAGGCGTTCCCTCTCGCCGGCCAGCGCCCCCCGCTCCTGCTCAAAGGCGGATTGGAGCTGTCGGGCGCTGGTCTGGACGCGCCCCAGGGCGTCCCACATGGGCGCCGGGGCAGGGGGGACAGGAGTCACGCCACTGGACCCCCTGTCGAGTCTAAGACCGGCGGAGGCGCCGATGCCTCAGCAACCAGGGTGGGGCGCTGTCCTAAGGAGGCCAGGGGGGCAGCAGGCGCACCTACAGCGACCCTCCCAGTCTCAGGACCGGACTTCTGGACTGGTGAAGGAGGGCGGACAGGAGCAGATGCGGCCACCACGGAGGGTGAACTCGCCGGCGCAGAGGGAGCCCCGTCGATTTGGGGACCATGGGAGCCACCACGGTCCCCAGGTGCTGATGCGCGGAGCCTCCGTCGGTTGAAGGCGGCCGGGTAAGAGGCCCGCCCCCGGCAACTGGTCGGTCCCTACAAGAAGAGAAAGCCCTCAGGCTAAGAGAGGAGACAAGAGCTCTGCTCCTACAAGCCAGAAAGAGCAACACTTACTGGGCGGCATGAGCGCTCCAACGGGCTTGCAGCACTGGCCTCTGGGCTGTAGCTGAACCGCCGGGACCAGTGGCTGGAACGGTCGCGGAACGTGACGCCTGGATCCCCGGCACACTCGCCGGTGTCGCCCCACCAGCATCCGTCCTGGAAACCCCTCCGCTTGAGGAAGGATGACGAGGTACTTGGGCTAACTCGGACGGCCGCTGTCCGGGGAGAGACCCGCCGGGGAGGGACACCCGGGGCCTCTTCGGGTCGCCACCCGATGGACCAGCACCCCCGGGAGATGGGAGCAAGGTAGCTCCGGCACCCTGACTCGGCGCAGGCGGCGCCCTCGGAGGAGACCAGGCGCGTTTCTTCTCTGGATGCCCGGGGGCCGGCTCCTTTCCCTTCCCTTTGTCGGCGGCTTGAGTTCCGTCGGCTCTGGGGGAGGGTTTGACAGCAGCAGACGCCTCGTGCCCTGACCCGGAGCGCTCGATTCCTGGAATGGTGATACCCCGGAAGGCATCCCCGACCTGCCGGACGGCGATCCCGATGTTGTCAAGGTTCGACATCTTCCGCAGGAGCTCTGACCTCCTCTGTGGCTCCAAGAAGAGGGGGGTGGCAGAGGGCGGAAGGGCGGGGTCGCCACTGGGAATGTAGTCACCGCTCACCTTGACCACCATCTCGTTCAGCTCCTCGTCGGAAGGGTCAGAGCCGGGGCCCCTCTCCAGCCTGGTACAGTCCTGCTCGCCAGTATAGTACCACGCTGGGCGACTGCGCTGCTGCAAGGGTGCAATACGACGCAACATAAAGTCCATCAGCACCATCAGAGAAGTCAGCCCCTCGTTGGCCAAGAACCGGATCCGCTCCAAGACCGGGGAGTACTCCTGCTCCAGCTCAGAGATCTCCTCCCAGAAGCGACGATCGGTGGTTGGGCTGGCGGTTGGGAGTTGTAGGCGATCGTGCTCGTCGGTCTACACTACCACCCAACTCTCCCTCCAGTTTTCCCACCTTGATGCGCTGAAGGGCAGAAGGTATCCAGAGACCTTGGGGTCCTTGCAGCGATGCTGGAAGTAGTATTCCCCCATCTGAGTCTTTGAGCCGCACCCAGTCGTCCGCAACACAAAGAAGTAGCGGAAGAGCGTCACAGAAGCGTGCACCCCCACGAACATCTCGCAGAAGTGGACAAAAACAGCAGCCATTGCGAAAGAGTTGGGGGAAAGATGGTGGAGCTGGAGGCCATATGTCTCCAGCAGGGTGACAAAGAAGGAAGAAATCGGCGGAACAAACCCCGCCAGAGCATAAGCAGTGAAGAAGACCATCTCCCCCTTTCCCAGGATCAGGGGGAGAGATCCTCGGCGAAGCCGGTGTTTCTGTTCTTCTGAGCGCCAGCCCAGCAGCCTGCGCACTGGCCCAATCTCAGAAGAACGATCGAGGCGCGTCGGGAGCAAGTTGGAAGCCATGGCGAAAAAGGGCACAAGGACAGGAAAGCCGGGGCGCAAGAGTTCAAGGGAAGAACGAGCGCTAGGAAATGCGAAGGGAAGCCGCGATGCGGGTTAGATCCCCTTTTAAAACTTTCCAGGGATGATTCGAGGTGATTCGAAAATCTTCGAGAACATTGTATCGGCGACTGCGTTGGCTCTGAGACCGGGCGCCGATGACAGGTGGACCCAAGCCGCCCAACTGAAGTGGTGGGTCGAGGAGTCAGTCGCCCCAGAAGACAAGCTGGCAAGGCGCTTCGGCGGTTCCGGAAGAAAGCGCCGCAACGTGCAGAAGTGGCAGTCTTAGGAACCGCCGCAGTAAAAGCAACCATCAAGTGGGCGCACGACCCCACGATCCCGCGGCCGTTCACGCTCCGGCAGCGGTCAATGTGGGACTTAGAGAAAGTGCGCGGATCAGAAGAGACGGAGGTCCCACCTCGGGCTCGCTATCTCCCCCGAGATGGGCCCGGGGGCCACTGTCGGTACCCGCGATATGGGGTACCCCCGCGCACAAGGGAAAATGCCTAAGGAACTCGCCCTTCTCCGCAGGGAGAGCTCCGAAGGCGCCACGCGTCCGGCGGGGCCGGACCTCCCTCTCCTCAGAGGAGAGCTCCGGGTCCGCCACGTGGCATACAGAAGCTGGACCTCCCCCTCCGCGGGAGAGAGGTCCGAAGGTGCCACGTATCCGGCGGGGCCGGACCTCCCTCTCCTCAGAGAGGAGCTCCGGGCCCGCCATGTGGCCGACAGAAGTCGAACCTCCCCCTCCGTGGGGAGAGATCCGAAGGCTCCACGTGTCCCGCGGGGCCGGACCCCTCCTCTCCTCTGAGGAGGGCTCCGGGCCCGCCACGTGGCCAGCAAAACGGCGCTGCCTGCCCCCGAGCGATAGGCAGCGGGCGTAAAGACGCCCCATACCTTGACCGTATAAGGTATTCAAGGCCCGCGTCTTCCCAAGACGTGGAGACGCGGAGCACGCCTCTGTCAGGTGCCGTTGCGCCCAGTCGCATCACAGACTGGCGCGCGGTGTCAGAGCCTGCCAGCCAATAAACGCAACAACAAGACATCCCATGCCGCCCCCGCCATCATCATCCACTACGACTAGCATGCGGCATGGTCAGGGCTGCAAGACGAAGACTCAGAAGCCTTCGCCAGAGACAACTACCGACATAACTGCAGATATGGTAGATCACAGTCAATCTCCCTGGGACCACCTGTCGGGTCCCGGGCCCCCCTTGTAAGCCACCCGAGTCTTGGACTATAAAAGACTCGGGTAGGCGACGTTAGCAAGGGTTCGCACTCCCGCAACTCATACGCTAGCCATTCACCCCCAAGCTGTAACTCATCCTCAAGCTCAGGACTCCGGTTCTGAGTAGCAAGCAATACAGCGAGCTCCATAGCTCGCCGTGGACGTAGGGTTTTACGCTCTGACGGCCTGAACCACGTAAAACTCGCCGTGTCAAGCTCTTACTAACTCGTCCATACGCTCAAGCTCTCCGCAAGGGTCTAGCCCCACCAAAAAAAGAACCTCCGCGGGCTGCCCAGTGCAGGCCCATGGGAAGTGTCGACCGAACACTTCGATAATAACAATACAGGCCGTCTACTGTGATAAAAGAAGTGTGTTCTTCATCTTCTCTAGACATAGGGATTTGGTGAAAGCTTGAGTAGGCGTCTAGGAAACACAACAAATCACAGCCTGATGTAGAGTCTACTATTTGATCTATTCTAGGGAGAGGGAATGGATCTTTGGGACATGCCTTATTGAGACTGGTGTAGTCGATGCACATCCGGAGCTTCCCGCCGTCCTTTGGGACGACGACGGGGTTCGCTAACCACCGGGGGTGGTGGACTTCCCGTATGAAGCCAGCGTACAGCAGCTTCTTGATTTCTTCACAGATGAAGTTTTGACGCTCGATGGACTGCTTGCGGGGCATCTGTTGGATTGGCCGGGCGTCGGAGAAGATCTTCAGATGGTGCTCAATCACCTCCCTAGGGATCCCCGACATCTGTGACGGTTGCCATGCAAACACGTCGACGTTGTGCCGGAGAAGGTGATGAGCGCGCCTACTCTGACGACCTTCAGGGGGACGTTGCCCTCGTCGAGGGGTTGCACATGGGGTGCTGAGGTCGAGGCACGGTGGCGTTCACTCGGCTGGAGCTGGCCCGGTTCTGCACCGCTAGGGGCTGGTGCACGGGCTGCTGCAAGTGCTTGGAGCTTCTCCAAGGCTGACACTGCAGCAGTGCGGTCTCCACGGATCTTGAGGACGCCTGTTGGTGTAGGCATCTTCAATACAAGGTAGCCGTAGTGGGCTACTGCCATGAACCGGTATAGGGTTGGCCTGCCGATGATGGCGTTGAAGGGGAGGTCGATCTCCGCTACATCGAACAGAATGTATTCTGTTCGGTAGCTTTCCGGTGCCCCGAAGGTGACTGGAAGGCTGATGTTGCCGTAGGGGTGACGGGGCCCGACCTCGATCACGGGGCCGTGCCGCCTCGCCCGGGGATCGCATTGGGTGGTGTCGTGTTATGCGGCACCCAACAGTACACATATAAGGAACAATGTACTACATAAATCAAAGCGGAAGCTTACACTTGTTCTTTGTTATTAATTTACATAAAATAGCTACATCAGGAGTCTATAAACATCTCACGTCGAGTATCTAAGAAGCACTCGAGAAGAGGTCCAGCCCGCGGACTCCTCTCGCTAGCAACACGAAGACATGGCAGCGGCTAGGTTCTCCAAGTGTGACATGACTTGGAAGTTCCCGAGTCTCACCGGCAACCTTCTTTATAGCGTCGAGGTTTACCTGCAAAACAACTTATATAGCAAGGGTGAGCATAAAGGCTCAGGAAGACTTAACCGTCTCTCCTAAAGCATGCAACTCTACATGAGGGTAACTTAAGACCAAATCCTGTAATTTGCAAAAAGACTCGCCTACGAGTTTATCCTTAACTTTCAGATTTTAGCCATAATAGTAGTGACCTTGCGCCAGCAACATTGAAACTCCACAATCAAACAAGAAACGCTTCATTCCAATGTTACTTGCCCCAAGGTGGAAAATAACTTTAGTTTGCTCTATCTCTACTTCAAACAGGGTTTTCATGCAATTTACAATGATCATAACAGCATTTAAAACTTTGCAAACGATTTCCACACAACTTGATTACTACGTCACAGCGCAGTGAGCAAGAGGTACTCATAACCGCGAGGGACGGTGATTCGAATCAAACACTACCCGGATAACTCAACACATACACCCGCCTCTGAAGACCCAAATCTGGCGTCCTTCATCACATCGTATGTGGCAACCTTTCTCAGGACACTAGACTGTAGAACTGGTCGTGCCGTCTCAGGCTCATAGGTCTAACGAGACGATGTGGTATGCCTCTACAATCCAGTGAACCTGGTACATCGGTTTCCTGGTTCCCATATATCAGTAAGCATCCGGTACACAACTCAATACTTTCTCCTAGAGCCGCACACGCTTCGGTCCTTAACTGACACAGGCAGAGTTACTCGACCAAGATCTCATCTTGTCGCTACCTAACCCTTCTGCCTGGTCTCATGTTTCGAAATGTAAACTTTAGTTTGCCTATCTTTCCAACCACACTTATGTGATCCTGAACTATAGCTCGCGAGTAGATTCCAACTACTCGTCTTCTACCGGATGTCCTAGCCTATTTAGCATGGCCTTCTTCTACAGCGATGACACCTTCTACCCTTGACCCCAAGGTTCATTTTTGGTTATGCAAGTGGGGTATAAAACATTCTTGACCTAATGCACATACCAATTTTGACCCATAGTAGTGAACAAAGAAAAAACTTTAAAAACAACTTAAGTGCAAACCGGGGCTTGCCTTGGTTTTGCCGGTGACTAAAGTCAGATAATATGAAGTTAGTTGTTGATGACTTGACGTTCAATCACTGCCTTCTTGCTTCTTGATTCAAGCCTCACTTCTCTTCCACTCTTCCACGTTTAATCACTACACGTTATGAACATGCCCATATGTTTAATTGTAAAACTTTTGCTAACAAGTTCTAAAGACAAGTTTGAAACTGGAACTCTGTTTAAGAATTTAAAATGAAACTGGTGCTAGTGGTTTGGTTTGGGTGAAGAAACATGATCAAGTGATAATTACATTTCATCACTTGTGTGCTACTCATCTAAATAAGTTGAACAGGATAGTGGTGATCCAGAGATCCAATGGAGATGAAAATTTTTATGCGAGTTCCTTGTCACAAGAAAGTCCTCTGGACCAAAATTCAGAATATTTCACTAAGTAGATCACCCAGAACAATTCCCTAAGCATTTAGACAAAAGGAATTAACTCTGAATAAATTTGCACTTTCATGCAAATTCAAGTGAACTACAATTTCATACATACCCAAGAGAGTATGCCTGATTTTTACTAGGATTTTTTGGAGCTAATAAATATCCATAACTGAATTTCCAAGTTTTGGAAATTCTCTGAAAACATTTCTGTATTTATTTGAATACAGAAACTTGAAACCAGAATTACCCTAAATAAATCAACTCAAAATGAGCTGAAACTTTTACAGGAGTCTCCTAACACCCTAAAGAATATTCTGGTAAAATTAGAGTATTTTTGGGTGAACCAAACTCCCTCTAAATTCTTTTGCTGAAAAACTTTAAAGAATTTTCCAGAATTTTCTATTGGTTTTCATGCAAATTGGGCTGCATATTTGGATAGATCTTTTCATACTGAATCCAACATAATTTGAATCACTAAATTTGGAGCTCCCTAGCAAAAGTTATGAGGTTCTAAAATTTGAACTGAATCTGGAAATCCAATTAAACCGGGGAAAAGTTTAAATTCTGACCGTGGGCCCATTGCACACGTGTCAGCTGCTGGAACCCGGCCACACGTGGCCACAGACTCGTTCCCGCGTTGTCACAGTTTGATCCGAGGCCACAGAGGATCCCGTATGTTTAACTCTAGCCGCTGACGAGTGGGGCCGACCCCCTCCGTCTTCCTCCGGCTCCCGCGCGACCCTCGCCGCCGAGCTCGCCGGAGCCCTCGCCGGAAAGGGGTTCTGGTCCTTGGAACTTGCTAGTTTTCGCCGCCTCTGCATATTTCCGTGCGAGGAACACGTATCTTCGGCAACTTCGGCGACGTCGCTAGGGCACTGTAATGCTTCAATCTTGCTCCGGTTAGCTCCTACAGCATCGTCACGACCTAGGGAGCAACTTCCAGGGCTCTGATCTCACGAGAAACGTCGACAACTAGGGGCTCACTATGCGACCTAGGTCGATTTCGGTGAAAACTCGAAAAACTCGAAGAATTGAGGGTTTCCTCAACGGTTCTCCCTAATTCTTGATCCCATGTGCTCGCACGGAAGTCTACAGCTAGGTTTCCAAGTCCGGTGAGGAGTGGTTCAATGTGTGAGGCGAATTTGCCGAGTTTCTCCCCTCGGTTATTATTGCATGTCGACGGCAAAAATGAAATTCCGGCAAGCACCGTCTGTGACAGGCAGCCGGGGTTGCGGTGAAGCGAGTAGGGACATCGGCGAACCTTTTTGCTTTTGCAGCTCGAGGGGAGAAGCCTTGTGGTGGCCTGGCGACGGATTATTGCTACGGCGGCCTCACCCGGCGCGATGGAGAGAAAATGAACTCGGCATCGGGTTTCTCGTGGGTTAGCACCTTGTCCTCGCTGTGGGCACGTCGAGGGAGCATGGGCGACGCCGGGGATGAGCTCAGCTCAGCGTGAACGTTGCCGAGGCGTCCGGGCGGTGTTGCTCCGAGGAGAGGCAGTAGCGGCGGGAGAAACAGTGACCACGGGAGGGAGCTACGGGGGAGAGGAAGCACGAGCGGTTTTCGAGCGAGGTAGCGTCCGCGGGGTAATATCGGCGCGCTGAGGCGGTTCGACCGGCGCTCGGTAGAATCGTCACGCGCCCGTGCGCTGGTGCCGGGGTGCTGTTGCTGTCACGTGCTCGGCAAAGGAGAAACAAAGACCGGGTTCCCTCTCACAGACAACTGGGCCCCAGTGAGCAGGTAAAGAAGACTTAAGGAGCAAGTCTATATGGCTCAATGGCAAGTGGGTCCACCCCTGCCCCTCCCCAAAATATCTTCCAAATTTGGCACAAAGCAAATTCAACCCTGAGGTACTCAAATTCAAAAGTCATTTGGCAATTTGACAAGTTGTGCCTCAGTTTCAAATTTGAATTCAAATTTAGATGAAATTTACAAGTCCCTTTGATCTACATATCAAAGTACCTCCAAATTTGGCTTCCTCATAATTTGGACCTGTTGAATTCAACTATGCCCTCTGATTCTTGAGTTGGCCATTGCAATTACAACTTTTTAAACATCAGTTTGAATTTCCCCTTTTTTTGGAAATGCCCTTCTTCTTTTTGAAGTGACCCTTTTTGTTCAAACTGAATTCAAAGTTTTCTTGCACATGCCAACACTTTCATGAGTAAACAAAAGTTTTTGCAAGTCCCATTTCTTGTATTTAAACTTAACTTTATTCATAGCTCAAGTTTTCCATTTACAAGTTTTGGGACTTTTACATTCCCCCCTTAAAAAGAATCTCATCCCGAGATTCATGATTAAGGACAACGTGGAGAGGATAACTACTAAATATAAGCCTCTAACAACTCCGGATGATTGCGTTGTAAATATTCCTCGTTTTCCCATGTAGCTTTGTCGGACGTGTGATTTTTCCATAGCACCTTGAAAAATTACAGCGTCCGGTTTCTGGTCTCGCGAGTCTTTTCATCAATTATCCGGGTTGGATGCTCAACATATGTGAGGTCCGGCTCCAAATCTGCTATGTCTCCCGTGAGAATCTCCGTTGGGACTTTCAAACACTTCCGCAACTGAGATATGTGGAAGACGTTATGAACTCCGGCTAAGGCTGCCGGTAGTTCCAAACGGTATGCCACGGGTCCACACCTTTCAATGATGATGAAGGGACCGATAAAATGTGGAGCTAATTTTCCTTTCACTCCGAATCGGTGAATGCCCTTCATAGGAGATACGCGGAGGTATACGTGGTCTCCAACTTGAAAGTTTAGAGGACGGCGTCTCTTATCCGCATAGCTCTTTTGCCTGGATTGAGCGGCTTTAAGATTTGCTTGAATAAGCCTTACCCGCTCTTCTGCTTCATTTACGAGATCAATCCCGTAAATTACCCTCTCGCCGGATTCACACCAGTTCAAGGGTGTGCGGCACTTCCGGACGTAGAGGGCTTCATAAGGTGCCATTTTTATGCTCGTTTGATAACCATTGTTATACGAGAACTCCGCCAACGGTAAGTGATCATCCCAGCTCTTACCGTGGTGGATGGCACACGCCCTTAGCATATCCTCAGTTTGCCCATAGGTTTGAGGGTGGTACGTGGAGCTTCAAATCAATTTAGTTCCCAAGGATGCGTGGAGCTGTTCCTAGAAGCGGGACACAAACAGCGATCCTCTGTCGGAAACAATGGTACGGGGAACTCCATACAAGCAAAAGATTCGCGCTATGTACAACTCCACATACTTTTTGGCGTTATATTTGGTACGCACCGGGATGAAGCGTACTGATTTGGTTAACCGATCCACGATTACGCAAATCGAATCATGCTTATTAGCTGTGAGAGGTAGTCCAACAATGAAGTCTGTCGAAGTGTGTGGTCGACACTTCCCCCGGACCTGCTATGGGCAGCCCGCGGAGGTTCTTTTTCGGAGGGGCTAGACGCTTGCGATAGCTTCAGCGTTAGGGACGAGTGAGGGAGAAACTTGACACGACGAGTTTTACGTGGTTCAGGCCGCCGGAGCCTAAAACCCTACGTCCACGGTGAGCAGAGGTGCTCGCTGTATTGCTTGCTGCTCAGAACCGGAGTCCTGAGCTTGAGGGTGAGCGATGTCTAGAGTTTGAGTTCACAGAGTTCGAACCCTTGCTAACGTCGCCTACCCGAGCCTTTTATAGTCCAACGCTCGAGTGGCTTACAAGGGGGGCCCGGGACCCAACAGGTGGTCCCGAGGAGATTGCTTGCTGACTACCGTATCTGCAGTTATGCCGGTAGTTGTCTCTGGCGAAGGCTTCCGAGTCTTCGTTCTGCTGCCATGCCCATGCCGCAAGCTAGTCATAGTGGTTGATGATGGCAGGGGCAGCAGGGGATGTCTTGTTGCTGTGTTTATTGGTGGGCAGGCTCTGACACGGCGCGTCAGTCTGCGATGTGACTGGGCGCAACGGCACCTGACAGAGGCATGCTCCGCGTCTCCGCATCTTGGGAAGGCGCGGGCCTTGAATACCTTGTACGGGCAAGGCATGGTGCATCTTTACGCCCGCTGCCTACCGCGCGGGGGCAGGCAGCGTTGTCCTGCTGGTCACGTGGCGAGCCCGGAGCTCTCCTCTGAGGGGAGGGAGGTCCGGCCCCGCGGGACACGTGGAGTCCTCGGAGCTCTCCCCGCGGAGGGGGGAGGTCCGGCTTCTGCTGGCCACGTGGCGGGCCCGGAGGTATCCTCTGAGAAGAGGGAGGTCCAGCCCTGCGGGACATGTGGAGCCTTTGGAGCTCCCCCCACGTAAGGGGAGGTCCGGCTTCTGCTGGCCACGTGGCGAGTCCGGAGATCTCCTCTGAGGAGAGGGAGGTCCGGCCCCGCTGGACACGTGGCGCCTTCGGAGCTCTCCCTGCGGAGAAGGGCGAGGTCCTTAGGCATTTCCCCTATGCGCGAGTGTACCCCGTATCGAGGGTACCGACAGTGGCCCCCGGGCCCATCTCGGGGGAGATAGCGAGCCCGAGGTGGGGCCTCCGTCTCTTCTGTTCCGCGCACTTTCTCTAAGTCCCGCGTTGACCGTTGCCGGAGCACGAACAGTCGCGGGATCGTGGGAGCGTGCGCCCACTTGATGGTTGCTTTTACTGTGGCGGTTCCCAAGGCTGCCACTTCTGCACGTTGCGGCGCTTTTTTTGGGAACTGCCGAAGCGCCTTGCCGGCTCGTCTCCTTGGGAGACTGACTTCTTGTCCCACCGCTTCAGCTGGACGACTTGGGTCCACTTGTCATCGGCGCTCGGTCTTGGAGCCGAAGCGGTTGCCCATGCGACGTATTCGAAGAGTCTCGCATCGCTTTGAATCACACCTGGGAAGTGCGAAGGGAAGCCGCAACACGGGTAGGCTCCCCTTATAAAACTTCCCAGCGCTTGCACCTCCTTGAGTTTCTGCGCCTTTGTCTCCTGCCATGGCTTCCAACCTGCCTCCTGAGAGGAAGCACGCTGGATCTCCTTTGGTGGCAGCGTCTGCGCCAAGTCAAAGAACCAGGGCGCCTGCACAGCCTGCTTCTAGAGATGGCGCTCCGCCCGATGGCAACCCCAAGAGGTCTCGGGCTCATCATCCCGTCGGGACTCCTCTTGAGCGACGACAGGCTGAAGGTTCCCGGGCGTCGCGTCCTCCCTCCTCAGGCGGAGGAGTCTCCAAGGAGACTGCTGACGCGCCAAGGAGGGCTTCAGGCGCTGGAGTCTCCAAGGAGACTGCTGATGTGTCGAGGGGAGCTTTAGGAGCATCCCCTGCTCCGTTAGTCCGGGTGACTGCAGAGCAGCCGTCGGCGGCGACGGCGGGCTCTAGTGGTCCTACCCCGGCTTGGAAGCCGGGGTTCAGAGCCCATTGGAGTGCTCACGTTTCCCGGTCGTCCCCGACTGATGGGGAGCCTGCGCCACAGCGCTCGGAAGCCGAGATGGTTGTCGTGGCCCCCAAGCCAGCGCAGGTTCCTCTTGTACCAGGCGGTTCGGCTTCTGTGGCAGCGTCGACCCCCTCCACTCGTCCTTCTCCACCGGCTCAGGAGCCAGCTGCCGGTGAGGGTTCGGCGGGTCCAGCTGCTGAAGTCCCGACGCCAGCTTATCCTGACGGCGTCTCATCCCGGTTGCCGGTGCATCGTCTTCTCTTGAAGACGACGTGATGGAGGAAGTCGGGGGCTCCGCTCCAGCCTCTGCTGCCCCACTGCCCCTGGCAGATGCTCTCGCGCTCGCCTAGACGAGCGTTCGGCAGGTCTTGGCCGCGCTCGGTCGTGAGAGAGAGGAGCGGGTGGTTGAGAGGGATCGCCTCCTCACCTGGGGGGAACCTTTTGCGGGATCGGACTGCGAAGGTCAAGGGCAAGCTCGACTCTAGGTGGGAGTCGCTTGACATAATGGAGGCGCTCCTTGACCGACAGAAGCAGGTTGTCGACCGTTTGGACTCCGAGACGCGGCGGCTCCACAGGGAGGCCCTTGAGGCGCATGCCTGGGCCGAGGAGAACTTCTCTACCCTCGAGGAGGTATGGCAGAGGCTGGCGCGCCGTAAGCGCGCCGTTGAGGATCAGGAGCGCTCCGTGGCGGCCGAGGCGGAGAGGGTCGCTGCGCGGCTGGTGGCGGGCGAAGGCGACCTGCAAGCTCAGGCCAGGGAGCTAGAGGCCCGGAAGGCAGACCTTGCCATGAGGGAAGAGCAGGTCTCTCGGGAACGCGAGGCGATCCTGGATCGGGAGTTGGCTGTCGACTTCTGGGCTTTAGAGCTGGAGCGGCTTGCCCAGACTCTCCGCCTTTGGGAAAGCTCCCTGGCGGCCAAGGAGAAGGAATTCTCCGAAGGAAGCCGCGACGCCCTGCGGGCAGGCCGCCGCGAGGTAGAGGAGCTCTTGGCCTCGCGGTCTTTCGAGGCCCGTGCGGTCTCGAGCTTCGTTGACCAGGCGGGGCCCGCCTTGGTCCCCCTTGGCTTCAGCCCGGTGAAGGCGGCTGCTCCTGCGCTGAAGGTGGCTGAAGTGATCCCCGTGCTGGAGTCAATCGGCGCCAAGCTGAGCAGGCTAGATGCGGTGGTCGCCGGCGAGCTCGAGGTAGAGGGACGGGGCCTGGCCTTGGAGGTTGCCACACATGTGTTGGCATGCTTCAGGAGCCGGGACCCTTCTTTCTCATTGGAGCCAGCGAGACAGGGCCCTGCCGTGGAGCGGGAGGAGACCGCTAGGGCTGAAGTCGGGGATGTGGCCGCCCTTGTAGCCTCTAGGTTCCGGCGCGAGCCAGGGGACCCTAGGGCTTGTATCTCCCTCTTTTTCTTTTTATTGAGTCTATGGTCCAGCTCATGGAGCCATGAATAAATAGACTCTTGTGACCTTTTGTGCCTGTTATGATTTTGTCTTCTTCTTACTTTCGCCTGGCCGAGCCCTTAGCTCCGCAAGGTACTCGGAGGCCTTCACTAATCTCGAAGCTCTACACAGACACCCTCCCCGGGTCCTTATTGTATTAAGGGCCTCGGAGGTCTCCGGAGCTCGCCCCATGAGGATGGGGAGGTCCGGATGAGCCGGCCACGTGGCGGGCCTAGAGCTCCCCTCTTTGGAGATGGAGGTCCGGCCCCGTGGGACACGTGGAGCCTTCGGAGCTCTCCCCTCGGAAGGGGAGGTCCGGCTTCTGCCGGCCACGTGGCGGGTCCGGAGCCCCTCCTGAGGAGGTGGGAGCTCCGGCCCCGCTGGACACGTGGGGCCTTCGAGCCTCGTCCCTGTTGAAGGGGTAAAACCCGGATCCTCCGGTCCTACGCTGGAGTAGTCGATAGCTCCTTGCCCCCCACCTCATGCAGCCTCGATAGCTATAACCTGGAGGTCCTGCACACAGGTAGAGGAAACGTAATTCTCCTCGGGGGGTCCTCCCCTCCTCGTCTCTTAGTCTTATTCGGTTTACGGTCCTAGTCCGGTATACGGGGCTTGGTCAATTCTGTGCGCGAGGCACCGGGGCTCCGGCTCCCTCCAAGGTACGGGTACGACCGTCCGGCCCCTAGTACCGGACCGTACGCCGGGGAAGCATAGTGCACAGGCTTTGGGTACGGAACCGTGCAAAGCGGTTGTACTCCCTTGGACCTCCGGAGGGCAGGGTGCGCATGCTTTGGGTACAGAGCCGGCTGAGCGGGATACGCACCCTAGACCCCCCTTGCACGGCGCAGGCCTTTCCTGGAGGTGACCAACTGGCACCGCAACACCTGACTGGGGGAGGCCCGAGAGGCCCCCTGGCCATCGGCAGGTGCCTCAAGCGCAACCGCCTTCGGTAGGATAGCAAATGCTGACTATGGATGAGCGCGGAAAAAGGGGAGCTAAATGTACGTTGAACATACATAGAAAGTGTGGTCATAAAAATTAATGTGTAATTTAAATGAGCACATGAGTGAGAGCGAGGTAGAACAGGTTTCTGTGTAAATGCCCATAGGAGGAAGGCAGGCTGTTCATGGAGGCAACGACCCACCCCATTAAGAAGGGAAGCAAGACTCTACGCGCTTAGGGTCCAAACCAGGCCAAGCTGGACGTGGTCCTGGACCGTCCCCTGAGACTTAGCTGCTCCGAGCGCTGTTCCTGGACTCTATGGGATTTATTACAGAAGGGTATGACTCTGTTCTACTAATGCTCAGAAGGTAGAACTTACTGTGATGTTCCATGCTCCAAAGGTTTGGGAACGGGTCCCATCCTTGGTTGAAAGGCATGTGTACCTGGGACGGCAACTTTCGTGACTCGGAAGGGACCTTCCCGGCTGGGGGAGAGTTTATAGGTCCTTCGCGGGAGAGTGTGTGTCGCGGCACCAGGTTGCCTTCTTGCAGGTCCCTGACGCGCTTGGTCCTTTGGTGGTAGTGCTAGAGCACTGGCCGAAGCCGTGCGTTGTGGGGTGTCACCTGCAGTCGTGCCTCGTTGACGAGGTCGTTATCTTCACGCTGGAGCAGGTCCTGCGCGGCTTCTCCCGGGAGCCCCGGGGTACCCTCCCCTTCTGGCTAAGGCCGTCAAGAGGTAGGAGGACCCGGACTCTTCTTGGGAGACCCAAGGCGTCTTTCCCCTTATGGCTAAGGCCGTCAAGAGGTTGACAGACCCTGGACGGCCCCCAGGAGGTAAGGCCGAGGCACAGAGACGTGCACTCGGGTGGAGCTGGCGAGGTCGTTATCTTCTCGCTGGAGCGGGTCCTGCGCGGCTTCTCCCGGGAGCCCCGGGGTACCCTCCCCTTCTGGCTAAGGTCGTCAATAGGTAGGAGGACCCGACTCTTCTTGGGAGACCCAAGGTGTCTTTCCCCTTCTGCCTAAGGCCGTCAAGAGGTTGACAGACCCTGGGCGGCCCCCAGGAGGTAAGGCCGAGGCACAGAGACGTGCACTCGGGTGGAGCTGGCCAGGTTCTGCACCGTCGGGGCTGGTGCTTGGGCTGCTGCAACTACTTGGAGATTCTCCAAGGTTGATATCGCAGCAGTGCAGTCTCCGCTGACTTTTTGGGACAGCCGTAGTCGGCTACTGCCCCGGCTCTTCGTCACCGAAGCTGGAGTCCTCACCGTTGTGCACCGTCTTTATGACGCGCTGAGGCTCATGAAACCCCACCTGGTGGCCGACGCTGACTGAGGCGTTGACCTTCTGCTTGCCCTCCCTTTGACGGAAGGGCGGAGCATCAGCTCGTAGCTGCCTCCCTTTGCGGAAGCGCTCCGCGAGCCTCTGGATGTCCCAGCACTCGGCAGCAGTATGATGTCTGGTGCCATGCACGGGGCATAGCTCGCCTTGGTCACCATCTCGAGCTGGTGACTGTCGATACCTTTTGTCGGGGCGTGGCCCCCGAGCTCCACTGGGTGCAGCTGCTGCGGCAACGGGAGCCGCGGCCGGTGGCTTCATCTTTCCACCGCCCCGGTTCTTGATCTTCTTGCTGCCTCCATAGGAGGCAGCGCCAGATCCGGGCTGTCCTCCTGACTCGGAGGCTGGCAGGGAGTGCCAGTTCCGCCCTTCTGCTGCTCTAGCGCACTTGTCCGCCAGGCCGAAGAGCTCTGAGACATCACGGACCTCTCTGGTCACGAGATTCTCAAGCATCTTCTTGTCTCGGACGCCCTGCCGGAACGCCACCACCACAGAAGCATTTTGGATATGTGGAATGGCGTTCCGTACCTGGGAGAACCGCTGGATGAAGGAGCGAAGCGTATCTCCAGGCTGTTGTTGGATGGCGTGGAGGTCGAGCTCCGTGCCAGGCCGGGTGTAGGAGCTGCCGAAGTTGGCGGTGAACTGCCGGCAGAGCTCTCCCCAGGAGGTTATGGAAACCTGGGGGGAGGTTCATGAGCCAAGACCGGGCTGGGCCGGTCAAGGCGACGGGGAAGTAGTTGGCCATGACGGCCTCATCCCCTCCCGCAGCAAGGACGGCGGGGGAGTAGATCTGGAGGAACTCCGCCGGGTTGACACTATCGTCGTACTTCTCGAGCAGGTGCGGCCGAAACTTGCACGGCCACCTCGCGAAGCGAAGGTGGGGCGCCAGGGCCGCACATCCTGCTCCTGTTGCCGCAGGCGTTGTGTCGCGAACGCTTGGTTCACTGCTGGCATAGTGTACCCCGATATGGGCAAGGCTACGCCATAGACCGGGGGCGCCGTTTGCAGGTCATATGGCTGTGGCATATGCTGCGTGGCGTATGCCTGGGGCAGAGATCATGTGGCAAAAGTCTGCGCCTCAGGCAGGGTTGAGGCAGACGTCATGTTGTCACCGGCCTCTTGGTTGCGACGCCTTTCTCATCGTCACTTGAGGAACACTCAGGCATCTTGGCCCAAGTGGCATCGTTCCAGCTTTGTCCTCAGGTCCGTCGATGGGAGCCTGGTGGAGCTGGAATCTGTTGTCTGCCCGTCAGCCGTTGGCGTGCGCGTCAGCGACACAGCCGATTGGCCGGAACGTCATGCTCGCCGAAGTCGAGGGTTTGCGGCGGCGACGACGAGACGGTCTACCTCACGAATCCACTGCTGGGTCGCTGACCGAGGCGCGTCCCCAGCAGGCGGATTGTGCAGTAGCGCTCTTGCTGCAGCTAGCGCGCCCCCGTGGGGGATGCTCAGAGCTGCAGAGGATCTCACGCTCGCTGGAGCCTGCGTTGCCGGAATCGGCGCTGCCGGAGTCAGCTGCTGGCTTCCAGATTGCACCGACACACTCTGTCCAGAGTGTGTCGAGACGTAGTCCCCGCTAGTCACGGTCCGTCGTGAACGCCGGGGACGAGAGCTTGCCGCTGAAGGAAGCTTGGTCATCTTCGCCGGCAAAAGCTCGTCGCGCAAGGGAAAAGCCCCCTACCTGGCGCGCCAAATGTCGAAGTGTTTGGTCGACACTTCCCCCGGACCTGCTCTGGTCAGCCCGTGGAGGTTCTTTTTCGGAGGGGCTAGACGCTTGTGGAGAGCTTCAGCGTTAGGGACGAGTGAGAGAGAAACTTGACACGGCGAGTTTTACGTGGTTCAGGCCGCCGGAGCGTAAAACCCTATGTCCACGGTGAGCAGAGGTGCTCGCTGTATTGCTTGCTGCTCAGAACCGGAGTCCTGAGCTTGAGGGTGAGTGATGTCTAGAGTGTGAGTTCACAGAGTTCGAACCCTTGCTAATGTCGCCTACCCGAGCCTTTTATAGTCCAAGGCTCGAGTGGCTTACAAGGGGGGCCCGGGACCCGACAGGTGGTCCCGAGGAGATTGCCTGCGGACTACCGTATCTGCAGTTATGCCGGTAGTTGTCTCTGGCGAAGGCTTCCGAATCTTCGTTCTGCTGCTCTGCCCATGCCGCAAGCTAGTCGTAGTGGTTGATGATGGCAGGGGCAGCAGGGGATGTCTTGTTGCTGTGTTTATTGGCGGGCAGGCTCTGACACGGCGCGTCAGTCTGCGATGTGACTGGGCGCAACGGCACCTGACAGAGGCATGCTCCGCGTCTACGCGTCTTGGGAAGGCGCGGGCCTTGAATACCTTGTACGGGCAAGGCATGGTGCGTCTTTACGCCCGCTGCCTACCACGCGGGGGCAGGCAGCGTTGTCCTGCTGGCCACGTGGCGGGCCCGGAGCTCTCCTCTGAGGGGAGGGAGGTCCGGCCCCACGGGACATGTGGAGTCCTCGGAGCTCTCCCCGCGGAGGGGGAGGTCCGGCTTCTGCTGGCCACGTGGCGGGCCCGGAGGTCTCCTCTAAGAAGAAGGAGGTCCGGCCCCGCGAGACACGTGGAGCCTTTGGAGCTCCCCCCACGAAAGGGGAGGTCCGACTTCTGCTGGCCACGTGGCGAGTCCGGAGCTCTCCTCTAAGGAGAGGGAGGTCTGGCCCCGCTGGACACGTGGCGCCTTCGGAGCTCTCCCTACGGAGAAGGGCGAGGTCCTTAGGCATTTCCCCCTGTGCGCGAGGGTACCCCGTATCAAGGGTGCCGGCAAAGTCCATACTAATATCCTCCCACTTCCATGCCGGAACGCTTAGCGGTTGTAAGGTTCCCGCTCTCTTTATGTGGTCGGCTTTAACTCGCCGACAACTATCACATTCTGATACGTATTTAGCAATCTCTCTCTTCATCCGGGTCCACCAAAATTTAGTCTTCAATTCTTGGTACATCTTGTTGCTGCCTGGATGAATAGAAAATTTGGATAAGTGAGCCTTATCCAAAATTTTCTTCCGTAGCCTCATATCACGGGGTACGACTATCCGGTCCTTGAACCATAGGGTGTCTTCATCATCTAACCGGAAACATTTCATCTCCCCGTTCTTCAACCTCCTTTTGATATGAGCCATGCCCTTGTCTTTCTTTTGAGCTTCCATAACCTCCTCTCTTATTGTTGGTATGAGAGCCAGATTATGTAAAGCTCCATATGGAACCAAGTAGAGACTTGGTTCTTCCTCTTCCATCGGCGCAATGGTCAGGTTATGAATATGAGACTTCCGGCTGAGTGCATCGGCAACCACATTTGCCTCGCCCGGATGATAATGAATTTCAATCTCATAGTCCTTGATCAGCTCCAACCATCGCCGTTGCCGCATATTCAACTCTTTTTGAGTGAATATGTACTTCAAGCTTTTGTGGTCGGTGTAGAGATGAACCCGATTTTCCAATAGGTAATGTCTCCACATCTTTAAAGCTAATACCATGGAAGCAAGCTCGAGATCATGGGTTAGATAATGTTGCTCATGATTCCGTAATTGTCGTGATCCATAGGCGACCACGCGTCCTCCTTGCATGAGTACACAACCAAATCCGATGTCGGATGCATCGCAATAAACATCAAAAAGGCTTGGTTGTATCCGGTTGAGCTAGAACCGGGGCTGTTGTGAGGTGTTTCACCAACGCTTGAAAAGCTTCCTCACATGGCTTGCTCCAATCATATTTGATGCCCTTATTCAGTAGCTCCGTCATAGGCTTGGAGATTTTTTAGAAGCTCGGGATGAACCTCCGATAATATCCCGCCAATCCCAAGAAGCTACGAACTTCATGGACTGATGTTGGAGACTTCCACTTCAGCACTTGTTCAATCTTGTTTGGATCAACAGCAATGCCTTCCGCTAAAATAATATGTCCAAGAAACGACACTTGGTTGATCCAGAATTCACATTTACTAAACTTTGCATAGAGCTTGTGATCTCTCAGTCGTTGGAGCACAATATGCAAATGTTTAGTGTGTTCCTCTTCAGATTTGGAATAGACCATGATGTCGTCGATGAATACCACGATGAACTGATCCAGCTCCGGCATGAACACCGAGTTCATAAGATACATAAAGTGAGCCGGAGCATTGGTCAACCCAAATGACATGACAAGATACTCATAGAGTCCATATCTTGTCGAGAATGCTGTTTCCGGGACATCTTCCGCGTGAATCTTGATTTGATGATATCCCGACCTTAAGTCCATCTTAGAGAAGACTTTAGCACCCACCAGCTGATAAAAAAGAATATCAATTCTGGGTAGTGGAAACTTGTTCTTTATTGTCACAGCATTTAAAGGACGATAATCGATGCATAGCCTCAACGTCTCATCCTTCTTCTTCACAAATAAAGCCGAGCAACCCCATGGTGACGAACTTGGACGAATAAACCCCTTGTCCATCAGATATTTGAGTTGCTCCTTCAGTTCTGCCAGTTCATTCGGAGCCATTTTGTATGGTCTCCGAGAAATCGGCGTGGTTCTCGGTATCAACTCTATTTTGAATTCCACCTCGCACTCAGGTGGTAAGCTTGGAAGATCTTCGGGAAACACGTCCGGATATTCACGGACTACCGGAATGTCTTCTAACTTGCAAGCCTTGGCATTACATACTTCCGGGTCTTTGGAAACCGCTTCACCGAGATACAATGTTTGACGTCCGTGAAGTGGAGAGTCCAAGTGAACACTCCTGTTCTCGATGTCCAGAACAGCCTTATGGAAGGTCAACCATGATATTCCCAATATGGCATTGATTCCTTGGTCTTCGAGAATAATAAGGGTGGTAGGAAAATTTTTTCCACCCAAACAAAGTGGTGCTCGAGAAACGACTTCATTAGTCGATATGTCTCCACCTGGCGAATGAATAAGGTAAGAACCTTTTGTGATTGTTGTGGAGATCTGATCCCCAATCACCGTCGCCCTACTAATGAAGTTATGTGTTGCACCAGAGTCGAATAAAATGATAACCGGCTTGTCATTTAAGGTGAACCTGCCGGCAAGGACAGGTCCTCCCTTTGGCAGATCGTCGACTGACACATAATTAATGGTTCCCACTTTGGACATGGCCTTTTCTTTGCTGTCCAAGATCACTCTTTGGAACTGGACCCGCAGACACAATGTTGCTGCTCGGTTCAGTCACTTCATTGACGTTGAGTTCGTTATCAATATGAAGTGGGGCAGCACTTGGTTCAGCTGAGAAATCACCTTGTTCATCTTCAACCTCTTGAGGGCAATAATATTCTGGTGCACCTTGTTGATACTGAGGTGCATGAAAAATAAGTTGCTGCTGCGGTGTAGGTTAATAAGACCTATGTGGAGTATACGAGTCGTCATACTCCAAGAATGACTGCACTCTTTGTGGAACCTCTCGACCAGAAGGTGAACGGATTACCCACCGATACTTCTGAGGTAGGTGATCGCATTCATCCTGTGATGAGTCCCTCTCTCTCTTTTCTTTAAGGTAGAGATTAAAATAATATTCCTGAGTGATAGCAAAGCTAACAAACTCATCAAAGTTCTCGTGGCTAACTTGAGCCAATTCACATCGCAGCCTCGCAGTCAACCCTCGATAAAAATGATAACCCCTCATGGATGGTGATTTCACATAGTCAGGAACATATTGAGATAAGCGATTGAATTCCTTCGCATACTCAATAACACTCCTGTCAACTTGCTTTAGATTCTAGAATTCATCCAGACTTGTTTGCATTATGCCCGCAAGCATGAAACGAGCACGAAATGTATCCTGGAACTCCGCCCATGTGACACGATGCCCTGCTGGTTGGACAGCAAGGTATTCTGCTCACCATGCTCCAACAAAGCCGTGGAGCTGCTGAGCGGCATATAGAGTCTTCGAGAATTCATCACATTGGATCAACCCGAACTTGGACTCAATGACACGTAACCAGTGATTTGCTTCACAATGGTCAGCCGCCTCGGAGAATACCGGCGGTTGTGTCGCCAAGAAATCCAGATACGTGCTCGGGGTTGGCATGTGATGCTGAGCTTCTCTATTTATTCCCTTCTGAACTAGAGTTTGAAGAGTTTCATTCATCTTTGCCATAATTTAAGCCAATCCGGTTGGTGATGGCTCTTGTGATGAAGTCGAGTCATTCCCACCTCGACTTGAACCTCCAATCTCCATTTGAGAGTGTGCGCGTACCATACTGCACGAAACAAAATTTTGAGTCAATCAAAATTCTATCTCAGTAGTAAGTAAAGATAAGTAAAACATGAACATGTCATGAACTTTATGAAAGCATAACCACATTCATGTTTAAACAAATCTTAAGTACGCTAAACTAATCAGCGGGACTAGTTTACACAAACTCCAAATTTTACTCAAGTTATCAACAGATTCTTTACTCGAGTTCAATACCAAAGCTGTAGAAAACTTCAGTATCTTTCCAACGGTGTATCATGGGCTCCTTATGGATTTTTCTACGGGAAGTTATGGCTTAAAAACAGAAAGGTTCAGAGAGGTTTTTGCTACTGTCCTGGTTCTGAACAGTTTGCCTTCAACTGGACTTTTCACCAACTTAATGTGTGATTTTGCTCTGGATGTCTACAATGAAGTCGTAGAGAACTTGAAAATCTTTCCAGAACCGTATCATACACCTTAATTAGTTCAAGATACTCAGAGTTATGCTCTGTTAAAATCCAGAAAGAATTTCTGCCAGAAACAGAGCAGTCTGTTTTTGAAAACTTGGACGCCTAGTCATGCTCTCATTTGAATCTTAGCTCAAATAAGAGTTTAGTAACTAATACTGGTTTCAAACTTCCATTTTTAGTTGAAATTTAGTTCATGATTCATTTCTTCATAGGGAAGAGGTTATTAAGTGTAGTACGGTGTCGATGCACCGTAAGAAACATGCCGGTACTACGTTGCCTCACCAAAAGAAAAATCCTAACCGGATTACACCGGCATATACGTATTATCAGTGGCACTAAGACGGTCTCTCGCACACGTGTACTACACGGGATACGTACGTGGTTGGTACCTGCAGAAAAAACACTCAATAGTGGTGCACTCAAAGTTTTTCTCTTTTCAGGCAGTTCCATAATTGAAAGTAAATACAAACGCCCGTATCATTGTCATACGGCCGTCCTTGAGTTAAGCCACGTCTCAAGGTACGTGATCGTGTTTCAACACCACACGACGGGGAACCCGAGTATATCATGAACGGGTCGTCACGGTTGGGAATGTTATCAACCCAACGGATACCACCTACTGCCCTGCAGGGCACGCCGATGGCAAGCACTGCGTATGTTCTCCTGGGCTATTTCCAGACGAACACAATATCGTGTTACTGACCACACGATGGGGTCTCCACTCACTTGCCTAATGCACGCTAGGGATCAGTGTTTCATATGAACTCAGGAACATGAAGAGTCCAAGAGTTTCATATTAACGTCTCACACCAAGCTGTGAGACATTTCCCTGAACCACATTCCTCATCAAGGGAGCTAACCGAACTTGAACCGCTTTTGGTGGCGTTCTTTACCATGCTTACCAGAGCGTAGGTGCGTCGTTACATAATTAAAATTCAGAATTATAACAAGTATGTTAGTAATGCCACTTTAAGTAACTATGCTACTATAGTCCTTATTTGGGCATAATATCGTTTCCTCACCGTATCCTAAGTTTTTGTCGTAATAACATCCTTATTCCGTGTGCTATTACCAATGCGGCTCTGATACCACGCTGACGGGGCCCAACCTCGATCACGGGGCCGTGCCGCCTCGCCCGGGGATCGCATTGGGTGGTGTCGTGTTATGCGGCACCCAACAACACACATATAAGGAACAATGTACTACATAAATCAAAGCGGAAGCTTACAATTGTTCTTTGTAAATAATTTACATAAAATAGCTACAGCAGGAGTCTATAAACCTCTCACGTCGAGTATCTAAGAAGCACTCGAGAAGAGGTCCAGCCTGCGGACTCCTCTCGCTAGCAACATGAAGACATGGCAGCGGCTAGGTTCTCCAAGTGTGACATGACTCGAAAGTTCCCGAGTCTCACCGGACAACCTTCTTTATAGCGTAGAGGTTTACCTGCAAAACCACTTATATAGCAAGAGTGAGCACAAAGGCTCAGCAAGACTTAACTGTCTCTACTAAAGCATGCAACTCTACATGAAGGTAACTTAAGACCTAATCCTGTAATTTGCGAAAAGACTCGCCTACGAGTTCATCCATAACTTTCAGATTTTAGCCATAATAGTAGTGACCTTGCGCCAGCAACATTGGAACTCCACAATCAAACAAGAAACGCTTCATTCCAATGTTACTTGCCCCAAGGTGGAAAATAACTTTAGTTTGCTCTATCTCTACTTCAAACAGGGTTTTCATGCAATTTACAGTGATCATAACAGCATTTAAAACTTTGCAAACGATTTCCACACAACTTGATTACTACGTCACAGCGCAGTGAGCAAGCGGTATTCATAACCGCGAGGGACGGTGATTCGAATCAAACACTACCCGTATAACTCGACACATACGTCCGCCTCTGAAGACCAAAATTTGGCGTCCTTCATCACGTCGTATGTGGCAACCTTTCTCAGGACACTAGACTGTAGAACCGGTCGCGCCATCTCGGGCTCATAGGTCTAACGAGACGATGTGGTATGCCTATACAATCCAGTGAACCTGGTACATCGGTTTCCTGGTTCCCATATATCAGTAAGTATCCGGTACACAACTCAATACTTGCTCCCAGGGCCGACACGCTTCGGTCCTTAACCAACACAGGCAGAGTTACTCAACCAAGACCTCATCTTGTCGCTACCTAACCCTCCTGCCTGGTCTCATGTTTCGAAATGTAAACTTTAGTTTGCCTATATTCCCAACCACACTTATGTGATCCTGAACTATAGCTCGCGAGTAGATTCCAACTACTCGTCTTCTACCGGATGTCCTAGCCTATTTAGCATGGCTGTCGAAGTGTTCGGTCGACACTTCCCCCGGGCCTGCACTGGGCAGCCCGCGGAGGTTCTTTTTTCGGTGGGGCTAGTCCCTTGCGGAGAGCTTGCGCGGATGGAAGAGTTAGTAAGAGCTCGAGCCTGTGAGTTTTACGTGGTTCAGGCCGCCAGAGCGTAAAACCCTACGTCCACGGCGAGCTATGGAGCTCGCTGTATTGCTTGCTGCTCAGGGCCGGAGTCCTGAGCTTGGGGGTGAGTTACAGCTTGGGTGTGAATGGCTAGCGTATGAGTTGCAGAGGTGCGAACCCCTAATATCGTCGCCTACCCGAGCCTTTTATAGTCCAAGACTCGGGTGGCTTACAAGGGGGCCCGGGACCCGACAGGTGGTCCCGGGGAGATTGACTGTTATCTACCGTATCTGCAGTTATACCGGTAGTTGTCTCTGGCGAAGGCTTCCGAGTCTCCGTCTTGCCGCCCTGCCCATGCCGCATGCTAGTCGTAGTGGTTGATGACGGCGCAGGCGGCAATGGATGTCTTGTCGCGGTGTTTATTGGCTGGCAGGTTCTGACACCGCGCGCCAGTCTGTGATGCGACTGGGCGCAACGGCACCTGACAGAGGCGCCAGGTTCTGACACCGGAGCTCTCCTCTGAGGAGAGGGAGGTCCGGCCCCGCCGGACGCGTGGCGCCTTCGGAGCTCTCCCTGCGGAGAAGGGCGAGTTCCTTAGGCATTTTCCCCTATGCGCGGGGGTACCCCATATCGCAGGTACCGACAGTGGCCCCCGGGCCCATCTCGGGGGAGATAGCGAGCCCGAGGTGGGACCTCCGTCTCTTCTGATACGCGCACTTCCTCTAAGTCCCGCATTGACCGCTGCCGGAGCACGAACGGTCGCAGGATCGTGGGAGCGTGCGCCCACTTGATGGTTGCTTTTACTACGGCGGTTCCCAAGACTGCCACTTCTGCATGTTGCGGCGCTTTCTTCTGGAACCGCCGAAGTGCCTTGCCGGCTTCTCTTCTTAGGAGACTGACTCCTTGACCCACCGCTTCAGTCGGGCGGCTTGGGTCCACCTGTCATCGGCGCTCGGTCTAGGAGCCGAAGCGGTTGCCGATGCGGTGTATTCGAAGAGTTCCGAATCGCCTGGAATTGCACCTGGGAAGGTTTTTAGAGGGGATCTTATCCGCATTGCGGTCTCCCTTTGCACCTCCCAGCGTTTCTTCTTGGACTCTTGTGCTTTTGCCCTTTTGTGTCCTCCCTCGCCATGGCCTCCAACCCACCACCAGAGAAGAAGCGCGCTCGATCTCCTCCAGCGGCGGCGTCTGTGCCAAGTCGGGAATCTGGGGTGCCTGGCACTCCTTCCGGTGGCGACTCGAAGAGGCCCCGGGATGATGCGTTGAGGGGAGCTTCTAGGGCGTCCCTTGCTCCGCCAGTTCAGGCGACTGCGGAGCGGCCGTCAGTGATGGCAGCGGGCTCTAGGAGTCCTACCCCGGCTCGGAAGTCGGGGTTCAGAGCCCGCTGGAGTGTCCGCGCTTCCCGGCCATCCCCGACTAGCGGGGAGTCTGTGCCGTTGCGCCCAGAGCCCGGGACAACTGCCGCGGCCCCCAAGCCAGCGCGAGCTTCTCTGGTTCCGGTGTGCCCGGACTCCGCGGCGGCATCATCTCTTCCTGCCGAGACGGCCGCAGCGGCCCCCAAGCCAGCGCAGGTCAACCCTGCACCAGGCGGCCTGGCCTTTATTCCAGCGCCGCCTTCCCCGGCTCGCCCCTCTCCACAGGTCAAGAAGCCAGAAGCTAAAGAGGGCCCGGCAGGTCCGGCTGCCAGAGCCCCGGCGCCAGCTTCTCCAGACCGGTGTCTCGTCTTGGTTGCTGGTGCATTGACTCCTCTTGAGGACGAGGTGATGGAGGAGGTCGGGGGAACTGCCCCGGCCTCTGTTGCTCCATTGCCCTTGGCAGATGCCTTCGCGCTTGCCGAGATGAGTGTCCGGCAGGTCTTGGCTGCACTAGGTCGCGAGCGGGAGGAGTATACAGTTGAACGGGATCGCCTCCTCACCTGGGGAAACCTTTTGCGGGAGCGGACCGAGAAGGTCAAGAGCGAGCTCGACTCTAGGCAGGAGTTGCTTGACTTCAGGGAAGTACTCCTCGACCGGCTGAAGCGGGCTGTCAACCATATGGATGTCGAATCGCGGTGGATCAACAGGGAGGCCCTGGAGGCACACGCCCGGGCCGAGGAGAGCCTCTCTGCCGCTGAGGAGATACGGCAGCGGATGGAGCGCCGTAAACTCGCCGTTGAGGAACGGGAGCGTTCCACGGCAGCCGAGGCAGAGAGGGTCGCCGCGCAGCTGGCGGCGGGCGAGGATGACCTTCAAGCTCGGATCGAGGAGCTAGAGATTCTGAAGGCAGACCTCAACCTGAGGGAGGAACAGGTCTCCCGCGAACGACGGGCGGTCTTGGAACGGAAGTTGGCCGCCGACTTCAAGGCTTCTGAGTTGGAGCGGCTCGCCAAGACTCTCCACCTTCGGGAGAGCTCCCTAGCGGCCAAGGAGAAGGAATTCTCCGAGAGAAACCTAGAGGCCCTGCAGGCAGCCCACCGCAAGGTGGAGGAGCTCTCGGCCTTGCGGTCCTCCAAGGCTCTTGCGGTCTCAAGCTTCGTTGACCGAGCGGGGTCCGGCCTGATCCCTCTTGGCTTCAGTCCGGTGAGGGCAGCGGCTCCTGCGTTGAAGGTGGCGGAGGTGATCCCCGCGCTGGAGTCGATCGGCGCCAAGCTTGACAGGCTAGACTCGGTGGTCGCCAGCGAGCTTGAGGCTGAGGGGCGCGGCCTAGCCTTAGAGGTCGCCTCACACGTGTTGGCATGCTTCAAGAGCCGTGACCCCTCTTTCTCGCTAGAACCAGCGAGAGAGGGCCCAGCCGCGGAGCGGGAGGAAGCTGCCAAGGCTGAAGTCGAGGATGTGGCCGCCCTTGTAGCCGCAAGGTTCCGGCGGGGGCCGGGAGGTCCTTAGGACTTGTTTCTCCCTTTCTATCGAGTCTGTAGTCCAGCTCATGGAGCCTCGCATAGTTTGACTCTTTTAGATTCTTGTGTCTGTGATGCCTTTTCTCTCCTTCTTGGCTTTGCCTGTATGAGTCCTTAGCTCCGCAAGGTACACAGAGGCCTTCTCCAATCTCGGAGCTCTGCACAGACACCTTCCCCGGGTCCTAACCGTGTTAGGGGCCCCTGGGGGTCTCCGGATCTCGCCCTATGGGGAGCTCCAAATCTGCCTGCCACTGTCAGGTCCAGAGCCCCTCCTTAGGAGGCGGGAGCTCCGGCCCTGCTGGACACGTAGGGCTTTTGGAGCCCTCCCACCTGGGGGGGGGGGGGGGGGGGGGGGAGGTCCGGTTTCCGCCTGCCACGTGGCGAGCCCGGAGCCCCCCTCAGGGGAGGCGAGAGCTCCGGGCCCGCCGGACACGTGGGGCCCTCGGGCCTCGCCCCTGCTGAAGGGGCGGGACCCGGTCCTTCCAGTCCTAGGTCGGGGTAGTTGATAGATCCTTTCCCCCCGCTTCATGCAGTCCCCGTTGCCGTAACCTGGAGGTCCTGCACACAGGCAGAGGAAACGTAATTCTCCTCGGGGGGTCCTCCCCTCCCGTCTCCTAGTCTTATTCGTCTTACGATCCTGATCCGTTATACGGGGCTTGGGCAATTCTATGCTCGAGGCGCCGGAGCTTCGGCTCACTCCGAGGTCCGGGTACGGTCGTCCGATCCCTAGTACCGGGCCATGCGCTGGGGAAGCAGAGTGCACGTGCTTTGGGTTCATGACCAGGCAAAGCGGTTATACTCCCCTGTACCTCCGGAGGGCAGGATGCGCATGCTTTGGGCTCATGGCCTGCTAAGCTGGATACCCACCCTGGACCCCCCATGCACAACGCAGGCCTTTCCTGGAGGTGACCAACTGGCACCGCAACACCTGACTGGGGGAGGCCCAAGAGACTCACTCGGCCATCGGCAGGTGCCTCAAGCGCGGCCGCCCTCGGTAGGATAACGAATGCTGACTATGGGTGAGCGCGGGAGAGGGGGAGCTAGATGTACGATGAGCATACATAGATAGTGCGATCATAAAAATTAATGCATAATTTAAATGAGCGCATGAGAGGGAGCTAAGTAGAACAGGTCTCTGTGTTCAAGCCCATAGGTGGAATTCTAGCTGTACATGGAGGCAATATTCCGCCTCGTCTACAAGGGAAGCAAGACTCTACGCGCTTAGGGTCGGAACCAGGCTAAACTGGACGTAGTCCTGTACCGTCCCTTGAGACTTAGCTGCCCCAAGCTCTGTTCCTAAATTCTATGGGATCCATTAAAGAAGGGAATGACCCTGTTCTACTGATGCTCGGGGAGTAGGACTTACAGTGTTGCTCCATGCCAAGGATTTTGGGAACGGATCCCACACTCGGTTGAAAGGCATGTGTACCTGGGGCGGCGGCTTTCATGATTCGGAAGGGACCTTCCCTGCTGGAGGAGAGTTTATGGGTCCTTCTCGGGAAAGAGCGTGCCGCGACACCAGGTTGCCCTTCTGCAGGTTCCCGACATGTTTAGTTCTTTGGCGGTAGTGCTTAGAGCATCAGCCGAGACCTTGCATTGTGGGGTGTTACCTGCAGCCGAGTCTCGTCGACGAGGTTGTTATCTTCACGCTGGATCAGGTCCTGCGCGGCTTCTCCTGGGGGCCCCCGGGGAGTTCTCCCCTTCTGGCTAAGGCCTTCAAGGGGTAGGTGGACCCGGGCTCGTCTTAGATGATCTAAGGCGTCTCCCCTTCTCGCAAGGCCTTCAAGGGGTTGACAGACCTTGGGAGGCCCCCGAGAGGTATGTCCGAGGCACGGAGGCGTGCTCTCGGGTGAGGCTGGCCCGACCTTGCACCATTGTGGTCGGTACTTGGGCTGCTGCAACTACTTGGGGCTTCTCCAAGGTTGACGCCGCAGCAGTGCTGCCTCCACTGACCCGGAACGGTAGCCGCGGCCGGCTACCGCCCTAGCCCGTCACCGTCGGAGCTGGAGTCCTCACCGTTATGCACTGTCTTTATGACACGCTGAGGCTCCTAAAACCCCTCCTGATGGGCGGCGGTGACTGGAGCATCGACCTTCTGCTTGCCATCCCTCTGAGGGTAGGGCGGTGCTTCAGCTCTCTGCTGTCTTCCTTTGCGGAAGCGCTCTGCTTGCCTCTGGATATCCCAGCACTCGGCTGCAATATGGTTGCCAGTGCCATGCACGGGGCATAGCCCGCCCTGATCACAATCTGGGGCCAGTGACCGCCGCTGCCTTTTGTCGGGGCGTGGCCCCCGTGCTTCACTAGTCGTCGCTGCTGCGGCGACGGGAGCCATGAACGATGGCTTCATCTTGCCACTCCCCCGGTTCTTGGCCTTCTTGCCACCCCCATAGGCAGCTGCGCCGGACCCGAGCTGTCCTCCTGACTCGGAGGTCGGCAGAGAGTGCCAGTTCCGCCCTTCAGCTGCTCTGGCGCATTTGTCCGCCAGGCTGAAGAGCTCAGAGACGTCGCGGACCTCTCTGGTCGTGAGCTTCTCAAGCATTTTCTCGTCCCGGACACCCTGTCGGAACGCCGCCACCACAGAAGCACTTTGAATATGCGGGATGGTGTTGCGTACCTGGGAGAACCGCTGGATGAAAGAGCGCAGCGACTCCCCCAGGTTGTTGCTTGACGGCGTGGAGGTCAAGCTCCGTGCCGGGACGGGTGTAGGAGCTCCCGAAGTTGGCGATGAACTGCCGGCAGAGCTCTCCCCAGGAGGTTATGGACCCCTGAGGGAGATTCATGAGCCAAGACCGAGCTGGGCCGGTCAAGGCGACGGGGAAGTAGTTGGCCATGACAGCCTCATCTCCTCCTGCGGCAAGTACGACGGTGGAGTAGATCTGGAGGAACTCCGCCAGGTTGACGCTACCGTCGTACTTCTCGGGCAGGTGCGGCCGAAACTTGCGCGGCCACCTCGCGAAGCGAAGGTGAGGTGCAAGGGCCGCACATCCTGCTCCTGTTGCCGCAGGTACTGGCGCTGCGAACGCTTGGTTCGCATTTGGCACCGTGTACCCCGGTATGGGCAAGGCTTTACCATAGACCGGGGGCGCTGCTTGCGGCGCATATGGTTGTGGCATATGCTGCGCGGCGTATGCCTGAGGCAGGGCTCGCGTGGCGAAGATCTGTCCTCTAGGTTGTGTCGAGGCCGACATCATGCTGTCGCCAGCCTCACGGTTGCGACGCCTTTCTCGACGTCGCTCGAGGTACACCCGGGCATCCTGGCCCAAGTGGCACCGTTCCAGCTCCCTTCTCAGGTCCGTCGACGGGAGCCTGGAGGAGCTGGAGTCCGCCGTTTGCCCGTCAACCGTGGGCGTGCGCATCAGCGACACAGCCGGTTGACCGGGGCGTCGCCCTCGCTGAAACCGAGGGTTCGCAGCGGCGATGACGAGGCGGTCCACCTCGCGGACCTATTATTGGGTCGCAGAATGGGGCGCATCCCCAGCAGGTGGGTTGCGCAGCAGTGCTCTTGCTGCAGCTAGCGCACCCCCATGGTGTACGCTCAGCGCTGCAGAAGATCTCACACTGGTCGGAGCCTGCATCGCCGGAGTCGGCGTTGCCGGAGTCGGCTGCTGGCTACCAGCTTGTGCCGACACACTCCGTCCTGAGTGCGTCGACATGTACTCCCCACTGGTCACGGTTCGCCGTGAACGCGGAGGGGGAGAGTTTGCCGCTGAGGGAAGCTTGGTCATCTTCGTCGGCGGAAACTCGTCGCGCAAGGGGAAAAGCCCCTACCTGGCGCGCCAAATGTCGAAGTGTTCGGTCGACACTTCCCCCGGGCCTGCACTGGGCAGCCCGCGGAGGTTCTTTTTTCGGTGGGGATAGTCCCTTGCGGAGAGCTTGCGCGGATGGACGAGTTAGTAAGAGCTTGACCCTGTGAGTTTTACGTGGTTCAGGCCGCCGGAGCGTAAAACCCTACGTCCACGGCGAGCTATGGAGCTCGCTGTATTGCTTGCTGCTCAGGGCCGGAGTCCTGAGCTTGGGGGTGAGTTACAGCTTGGGTGTGAATGGATAGCGTATGAGTTGCAGAGGTGTGAACCCCTGTTATCGTCGCCTACCAGAGCCTTTTATAGTCCAAGACTCGGGTGGCTTACAAGGGGGCCCGGGACCCGACAGGTGGTCTCGGGGAGATTGACTGTTATCTACCGTATCTGCAGTTATGCCGGTAGTTGTCTCTGGCGAAGGCTTCCGAGTCTCCGTCTTGCCGCCCTGCCCATGCCGCATGCTAGTCGTAGTGGTTGATGACGGCGCAGGCGGCATGGGATGTCTTGTCGCGGTGTTTATTGGCTGGCAGGTTCTGACACCGCGCGCCAGTCTGTGATGCGACTGGGCGCAACGGCACCTGACAGAGGCGTGCTCCGTGTCTCCGCGTCTTGGGAAGACGCGGGCCTTGAATACCTTGTACGGGCAAGGTATGGGGCGTCTTTACGCCCGCTGCCTATCGCTCGGGGGCAGGCAGCGCCGTTTTGCTGTCACGTGGCGAGCCCGGAGCCCTTCTCAGAGGAGAGGAGGGCCCGGCCTGCGGGGCACGTGGAGCCTCCGGACCTCTCCCCGCGGAGGGGGAAGTTCGGCTTCTGTCGGCCACGTGGCGGGCCCGGAGCTCCCCTCTGAGGAGAGGGAGGTCCAGCCCCGCCGGATACGTGGCACCTTCGGACCCCTCGCCCGCGGAGGGTGAGGTCCGGCTTCTGTATGCCACGTGGCGGGCCCGGACCTCTCCTCTGAGGAGAGGGAGGTCCGGCCCCGCCGGACGCGTGGCGCCTTCGGAGCTCTCCCTGCGGAGAAGGGCGAGTTCCTTAGGCATTTTCCCCTGTGCGCGGGGGTACCCCATATCGCAGGTACCGACAATGGCCTTCTTCTACAGCGATGACACCTTCTACCCTTGACCCCAAGGTTCATTTTTGGTTGTGCAAGTGGGGTATAACACATCCTTGACCTAATGCACATACCAATTTTGACCCATAGTAGTCAAGGAAAAACTTTCAAAACAACTTAAGTGCAAACCGAGGCTTGCCTTGGTTTTGCAGGTGACTAAAGTCAGATAATATGAAGTTAGTTGTTGATGACTTGAAGTTGAATCACTGCCTTCTTGCTTCTTGATTCAAGCCTCACTTCTCTTCCACTCTTCCACGTTTAATCACTACACGTTATGAACATGCACATATGTTTAATTGTAAAACTTTTGCTAACAAGTTCTAAAGACAAGTTTGAGACTGGAACTCTGTTTAAGAATTTAAAATGAAACTGGTGCTAGTGGTTTGGTTTGGGTGAAGCAACATGATCAAGTGATAATTACATTTCATCACTTGTGTGCTACTCATCTATATAGGTTGAACAGGATAGTGGCGATCCAGAGCTCCAATGGAGCTGAAACTTTTTATGTGAGTTCCTTGTCACAAGAAAGTCCTCTGGACCAAAATTCAGAATATTTCACTAAGTAGATCACCCAGAATAATTCCCTAAGCATTTAGGCAAAAGGAATTAATTCTGAATAAATTTGCCCTTTCATGCAAATTCAAGTGAACTACAATTTCAGACATAGCTAAGAGAGTATGCCTGATTTTTCCTAGGATTTTTATAGCTAAGGAATATCCAGAACTGAATTTCCAAGTTTTGGAAATTCTCTGAAAATGTTTCTGTATTTATTTGAATACAGAAACTTCAAACCAGAATTACCCAAACTAAATCAACTCCAAATGAGCTTAAACTTTTAGAGGAGTCTCCTAACATCCTAAGAAATATTCTGGCAAAATTATATGATTTTTGGGTGAACCAAACTCCCTCTAAAATTCTTTTGCTGAAAAGCTTTAAAGAATTTTCCAGAATTTTCTATTGGTTTTCATGCAAATTGGGCTGCATATTTGGATATAGATTTTCATCCTGAATCCAACCCAATTTGAATCACTAAATTTGGAGCTCCCTAGCAAAAGTTATGAGGTTCTAAAGTTTGAACTGAATCTGGAAATCCAATTAAACCGGGGAAAAGTTTAAATTCTGACCGTGGGCCCATTGCACACGTGTCAGCTGCTGGAACCCGGCCACACGTGGCCACAGACTCGTTTCCGCGTTGTCACAGTTTGATCCGAGGCCACAGAGGATCCCGTATGTTTAACTCCAGCCGCTGACGAGTGGGGCCGACCCCCTTCGTCTTCCTCTGGCTCCCGCGCGACCCCCGCCGTTGAGCTTGCCGGAGCCCTCGCCGTAAAGGGGTTCTGGTCCTAGGAACTTGCTAGTTTTCGCCGCCCCTGCATATTTCCGTGCGAGGAACACGTTGCCGGTCTCATCTCAGATCGAGGATGGCCGGAACCCTAGGCGTGACGGCGATAGTAGCTTCGGCAACTTTGGCGACGTCGCTAGGGCACTGTAATGCTCCAAGCTTGCTCCGGTTAGCTCCTACAGCATCGCCACGACCTAGGGAGCAACGTCCAGGGCTCTGATCTCGCGAGAAACGTCGGCAACTAGGGGCTCACCGTGCGACCTAGGTCGATTTCGGTGAAAACTCAAAAAACTCGAAGAACTGAGGGTTTCCTCAACGGTTGTCCCTAATTCTTGATCCCACGTGCTCGCACGGAAGTCTACAGCTAGGTTTCCAAGTCTGGTGAGGAGTGGTTTGATGTGTGAGGCGAATTTGCCGAGTTTCTCCCCTCGGTTATTATTGCATGTCGACGGCCAAAATGAAATTCCAGCGAGCACCGTCTGTGACAGGCAGCCGGGGTTGCGGTGAAGCGAGTAGGGACATCGGCGAACCTTTTTGCTTTTGCAGCTAGAGGGGAGAAGCCTTGTGGTGGCCTGGCGATGGATTCTTGCTACGGCGGCCTCACCCGGCGCAGTGGAGAGAAAATGAACTCAGCATCGGGTTTCTCATGGGTTAGCACCTTGTCCTCGCTGTGGGCACGTCGAGGGAGCGTGGGCGACGCCGGGGATGAGCTCAGCTCGGCGTGAACGTTGCCGAGGCGTCCGGGCGGCATTGCTCCAAGGAGAGGCAGTAGCGGCGGGAGAAACGGTGCCCACGGGAGGGAGCTACGGGGGAGAGGAAGCATGAGCGGTTTTCGAGCGAGGTAGCGTCCGCGGGGTAATATCGGCGCGCTGAGGCGGTTCGACCGGCGCTCGGTAGAATCGTCGCACGCCCGTGCCCTGGTGCCGGGGTGCTGCTGCTGTCGCGCGCTCGGCAGAGGAGAAACAGAGACCGGGTTCCCTCTTACAGACAACTGGGCCCTAGTGAGCAGGTAAAGAAGACTTAAGGAGCAAGTCTATATGGCTCAATGGCAAGTGGGTCCACCCCTGCCCCTCCCCAAAAGATCTTCCAAATTTGGCACAAAGCAAATTCAGCCCTGAGGTACTCAAATTCAAAAGTCATTTGGCAATTTGACAAGTTGTGCCTCAGTTTCAAATTTGAATTCAAGTTTAGATGAAATTTACAAGTCCCTTTGATCTACATATCAAAGTACCTCCAAATTTCCTCCAAATTTGGCTTCCTCATAATTTGGACCTGTTGAATTCAACTATGCCCTTTGATTCTTGAGTTGGCCATTGCAATTACAACTTTTTAAGCATCAGTTTGAATTTCCCCTTTTTTGGAAATGCCCTTCTTCTTTTTGATGTGACCCTTTTTGTTCAAACTGAATTCAAAGTTTTCTTGCACATGCCAAAACTTTCATGAGTAAACAAAAGTTTTTGCAAGTCCCATTTCTTGTATTTAAACTTAACTTTATTCATAGATCAAGTTTTCCATTTACAAGTTTTGGGACTTTTACAAGGGGACAACTTGTCCCGGCCCTACCCCTGAGAACGGGCTTGAGGGGGTGAGCTTGGCCATTGGGATTTGCAGCTTCTGGAAAGCTGCGCGGGTGATGAGGTTCAGGCCGGCCCCGCCATCTACCAGAACGTGGTACATCTTCACGTTGGCGATGATGGGAGCTACCAAGAGCGGTAGCTGCTCGGCCCCACCCATGTTCTTGGGGCAGTCGGTGGCGTCGAAGCTGATGGGGGTCCCCATCCACTTGAGGTGTGGTGCTGCACTTGGGATCGGAGCCACCGACGCCACTGACCGGCGCAGAGTCTTGACTGCACTCCGAGACGAGGGGTCAGAGGACCCACCGTAGATGACATAGAGCGCCTTCCAGCGCTCGTCGTCGCTGGAGCTAGAGCCCTCGTGGTCGTGCACCACCTTTACGGCGCGCTGGGCTCCTGGAACTCGATCTGGTGGTCGACGTTGTCGTGGGCGTCGACCTTCTGCTTGCCCTCCCTCTAACGGAAGGGAGGGGCGTCTGCACGCGGTTGCTTCCACCTACGAAAGCGCTCCGCGAGCTTCTGTATTTCCTGGCACTCAGCAGCAGTGTGGCTGCTGGTGTTGTGCACGGGGCACGGCTCGCTGTTGTCACCGCTAGGGGCTGGTGACTGTCGCGGCCTCTTGTCGGGGCGTGGCCCCCGAGCTCCGGTGGGTGCTGCAGCTACAGCAACGGGAGCTTCGATCGGCAGCATGATCTTGCCGCCGGCCTTCTTGACCTTCTTGCCGCTCCCATGGGGAGCAGCGCTTGGTCTGGGCTGTCCTCCAGTTTCAGAGGCTGGCTGTGAGTGCCAGTTGCGCCCTTCTGCTGCCCTGGCGCACTTGTCCGCCAGGCTGAAGAGCTCTGAGACGTCGCACACTTCTCTGGTCGCGAGCTTCTCGAGCATCTTCTTGTCCCTTACACCCTGCCGGAACGCCACCACCACAGAAGCATTTTGGATGTGGGGGATGGTGTTCCACACCTGGGAGAACCGTTGGATGAAGGAGCGCAGCGACTCTCCAGGTTGTTGTTGGATGGCGTGGAGGTCGAGTTCCGTGCCAGGCCGAGTGTAGGAACTGCCGAAGTTCGCAGTAAACTGCCAGCAGAGCTCTCCCCAGGAGGTTATGGAACCCTGGGGGAGATTCATGAGCCAAGACCGTGCTGGGCCGGTCAAGGCGACGGGAAGTAGTTGGCCATGACGGCCTCATCCCCTCCTGCAGCAAGGATGGCGGTGGAGTAGATCTAGAGGAACTCCGCCGGGTTGACGTTGACGTCGTTGTTCTCTGGCAGGTGTGGTCGGAACTTGCACGGCCACTTCGTGAAGCGAAGGTGTGGTGCCAAAGCTGCACACCCTGCTCCTGTTGCTGCAGGTGTTGGTGCCGCGAGCGCTTGGTCCACTGTTGGCACCGTGTATCCAGGCATGGGCAAAGGTGTGCCATAAACCGGGGGCTCCATTTGCAGGGCATATGGCTGAGGCATATGCTGCATGGCGTAGGCCTGGGCAGAGATCGCGTAGCGAACGTCTGCGGCTCTGGCTGGGTCGAGGTGGTCGACATGCTGTCGCCGGCCTCTTGGTTGCGACGCCTTTCTCATCGTCGCTCGATGGCCATGCGGGCATCTTCGCCTAGGTGACGTCGTTCCAGCTCCGACCTCAGGTCTGCCGATGGGAGCCTGGTGGAGCGGGAGTCTGCCGTCTGCCCGTCAACCGCTGGCATGCGCGACAGCGACACCTCCGGTTGGCTGGGGCGTCGTCCCCGCCGAAGCTGAGGGTTGGCGACGGCGATGACGAGACGGTCGACGTCGCGAATCCACTGTTGGGTCGCTGCCTGAGGCGCGTCCCTAGCAGGTGGATTGCGTAGGAGCGCTCGTGCTGCAGCTAGTGCGCTCCCGTGGGAGACACTCAGCACTGCAGCAGATCTTGGGCTTGCTGGAGTCTGCGCTGCCGATGTCGGCTGCTAGCTTCCAGCTTGCCCCGACACACTCCATCCCGAGTGTGTCGAGACGTAGTCCCTGCTGGTCACCGTTCGTCGGGAACATGGGCGAGGAGAGCTTGCCGCTGAAGGAAGCTTCGTCATCTTCGTCGGCGACAGCTCGTCGCGCGAGGGAAAAGCCCCCTACCTGGCGCACCAAATGTCGAAGTGTAGCAGTCGACACTTCCCCCGGGCCTGCACTGGGCAGCCCGCGGAGGTTATTTTTCGGAGGGGCTAGTCCCCCGCGGAGAGCTTAAGCGTAGTTGGACGAAGGAAACAGATGAACATAGGGGTTTTTTACGTGGTTCAGGCCGCCGGAGCGTAAAACCCTACGTCCACGGTGAGCAGAGGTGCTCATTGTATTGCTTGGTGCTCAGAACCGGAGTTCTGAGCTTGAGAATGAGCTGAGTGCTAGAATGCTGAATCAGGGTGTTGAGCCAAATGCCGAACCCCACCCTAGTGGGAGTTGTGCAAGATGTCGAACCCCCTGTAACATTGCCTACCCGAGCCTTTTATAGTCTAAGGCTCGGGTGGCTTACAAGGTGGGCCCGGGACCCGACAGGTGGTCCCAAGGAGATTGCTTGCCATCTACCGCATCTTGCAGTTACACCGGTAGCTGTATCTGGCGAGGGCTTCTGAGTCTTCGTCTTGCTGCCCTGCCCACGCCGCAAGCTAGGCGTAGTGGTTGATGATGGCAGGGCGGTAGGGGATGTCTTGTCGCTGTGTTTATTGGTGTGCAGCCTCTGACGCGGCGTGCCAGTCTTCACTGAGACGTGACTGGGCACAATGGCACCTGACAGCGGCGTGCTCCGCGTCTCCGCGTCTTGGGAAGGCCCGGGTCTTGAATACCTTATACAGACAAGGTATGGCACGTATTTACTCTTACTGCCTACCGCATGGGGGCAGGTAGTGCTCTTCTGCTGGCCACGTGGCGGGCCCAGAGCTCTCCACTAAGGAGCGGCAGGTCCGGCCCCGCTGGACACGTGGAGCCTTCGGAGCTCTCCCCGCGGAGGGGGGGGTCCGGCTCTGCTGGCCATGTGGCGGGCCCGGAGCTCTCCTCTGAGGAGAGGGAGGTCCGGCCCCGCTGGACACGTGGAGGCTTCGGAGCTCTCCCCGCGTAGGGGGAGGTCCAGCTCTGCTGGCCACGTGGCGGACCCAGAGCTTTCCTCTGAGGAGAGGGAGGTCCGGCCCCGCTGGACACGTGGAGCCTTCGGATCTCTCCATGTGGAGAAGGGAGGTCCGGCTCTGCCAGCCACGTGGCGAGCCCGGAGCCCTCCTCTAAGGAGAGGGAGGTCCGGCCCCGCAGGACACGTAGGGATTTCGGAGCTTGCCCCTACGGAGGGGGCAAAGTCCTTAGGCGATTTCCCCTGTGCGCGGGGGTACCCCATATTGAGGGTACCGACACAGGTGATCATAAGTTTTCCCTTAATCCCATGACGGTTACGTGTTCTCTAAAAACATTGGGTGGAAGACCTTTAGTAAATGGATCTGCAAGCATATGTTTGATACTAATATGCTCAATACTAATAATATGATCCTGTATTTTCTACTTCACAACATAAAACTTACTATTAATGTGTTTGGCGACACATTTGTCTTATTGCTTTAGGAGTATAACATATTAAGTGGTTTTGACGCTGTCGACTACTCTTAAATTGGATATAATAATTATTGCGTGTGCTCGACAACCTCATACATAATGCAAATTTAGTATGCATCGTTTATCATGCAGTGGTCGTTCGTTTGGAGCTTTTCCACAATAAAATTCTAACTGCGAGTGTTAAAACTGATGTGGATTTTACTACACATCTCGCAGAATCTAAGTCTTAGTAGCCCATTATCTAAAGACCGCCTATTCTTACTTAACCTATCATGAGGCCTTAGTCACTTACAAAACTGCAAGACATTCTTACATACATTCTAGCGATCTATATCTGGAATGAATTACTTATGCCAAAATATCCCGGTTACTTAAACTACGTCAAGATGTGTTATTACTTCAGCAAACTTTAATCTTCCGATAGCAGAAGCATATGGAACCGATTTTGTTTGATCGATCTCTTACTGGTTCCCAAACTTATCACCTTGACTATAGAGCATGCAAGATTTACGTGAATACATTCCATACTTTTTGAGTACGCTTTCTAAGTATGTCTTTTGGGATAAACCCAATACCCCCTTACTTCTATCTCGGTGAACCTCAATTTCTAACATGTAGGATGCTTCACCAAGATCCTTCATATCAAAGTTGGAGGACAAAAATTTCTTAGTTTCTAATAGTAGTTTGACATCACTACTCGAAAGTAATATGTCATCTGCATACAAAATAAGAAAAATAAATTTCCCGTTCTTAAACTTAGCATATATGCAACTGTCCTCCTCTTTATCTTTAAACCCAAACTTTTTTTGTGTCATCGAACTTGAGAAACCATTGTGTAGAGGCTTGTTTAAGTCCATAGATGGACTTTCTTAATTGGCATCACATATGTTCCTTAGCCTTAATGATATAACCTTTCAGTTGTGTCATATAGACGTCCTCATATAGATCCCCATTGAGGAACGTCGTTTTAACATCCATCTGATGTAATTCTAAATCATAATATGCCACTAAGGCCATAACGATTCTGAACGAATCCTTAGTATAGACGGGTGAAAATGTCTCATTATAATCTATGCCTTCTCTTTAAGTGAAGTCTTTTGCCATAAGTCTGGACTTATATTTTTTGATTTTCCCTTTGGAGTCACGCTTAATCTTGTATACCCACTTACATCATACTGTTTTGGCTCTATTAGGAATTTTGACTAATTCTCAGACTTTGTTGGCACTCATTGAACCTATTTCAGCCTCCATGGATTTACGCCACTCGGATGATTGAGAACTTCTCATAGCTTCTTCAATTGAGGTGTGATCATACTCCATTTGAAAATCTTCACTCATATAGATCTCATAATCATTAGGAATACCTGATCTTCTTACCCTTTGAGATCTTCTAATTGGCACATTATCTTCTATCTGAGGCGGTTGTTCCTCCTCATCATTAGCAATGACTGACTCTAGACTGCTCATAAATCTAAGCTGGCTCCTTTAGAACATGAGGCTCACTTACTATTAGTGTCACCGATGAGGTGTTGAAACAACAGCAGCGGACACTGTTGGTTCAACTACAGTAGGTATCGAGAAATATGGTTCTTAATCATTGGGGTGCGTGCATACACACGCTTCTTCTCAAGATCAATTTCTCAGGGTACCATACTTCCCCTAATCATGACATCCTCTAAAAAGATGGCATGACTCGTTTCTACAAACTTAGTGTGTCAGTCAGAACAGTAGAAACAATAACCTTTACTCTTTTCTGAATAGCCAAAAAAATGACAACTTACTGTATTAGAATCTAACTTACCAATGTTTGGGTTAAACACTTTTCCCTCAACATGACAGCCCCACACATGAAAATAATTAAGTGTGGGCTTACGTCCTATTCACAACTCATACGGTTTTTTTGGCACCGACTTACTAAGTACTTGATTAAGTATGAATGTCGGTTTTTAATGCCTCCATCCATAGACCAATCGTCAAAGTTGAATAACTTAACATACTTCTTACCATATCTATTAGCGTACGAATCCGAAACGTCTAAGTGAAAATACTAAGCGCTCAAGTCTCCCCCTCGAAATATGTCCTAAACGTCAATGTCATAATTTTGAATACGTTTCGGGATCAATTCTTTTGCGCTTATAAAATACTAAGTCGTTATGATAGGATATTTGATTATTACTTACCACATTAATATCATCATACAAAGAAAACAAATATAATATGTCTTGTGGAACCCAAGACCCTCAACCTTATTATTAAACTTAATCAAACATCTGCCATTGTCAAAATGACAAACGTATCCAGAACCATACAATCATTATACAGAAATCAAATTCCTCTTTAAAAATATGGTACATAAAGAACATTACTGAGTTTAAATATAAAGCCATCTCTTAGTATTAGTGGGAGATCTCCAATGGCTTCGACTTTAGCTTCATAGCCATCAGCGACTTTAATGGCTCTTTTCCCTCTTCTTATGGTCCTCCTCGTAGCGAAACCCATTCTTACAGCATCATCTCAGAAACTCAACACAATCTTTCTGGTAATGACCTCTTTACTTGCATAACTTGCACTGATCTTTATCAACCTTCACATCCCTTTTGAGGAGGATGTTGAGTTGCCTTACCTTTACCCTTATCATGAAACTTATGTGGAGAGTCATGTGTCTTAAAAGATTGCTTGGAAAAGTATTATTGAAATAAATCATTCGAGCCTTACCTTTGCCCTTAACGTAGTTGACGGAGTCATTACGCAAAGACTTGATGCGTTCTTCTTCCTGAACGCACATGTTCATAAGTTTTTCAATAGTCCAACGCTCATGCTGAGAGTTATAGTTGATGACGAACGCCTCAAATTCCTTAGGAAGTGAGGCAAGGATGAGATGCATAAGGAACTCATACTTTAGCCCCATATCTATAGGCTTCAACTTCGAGGCCATGTTCGTCATCCTAAGTATGTGCTCATGCACACCTTTTTTAGTGTATTTCTCAGTCACAAGCTTCTTTATTAGAGTACTTGCATAAGCTTCGGAAGAGCCAGTGAACTGACTCTTCACCTTCTAGAGATACTCAGTAGCAGTTTTGCATTTAGGATTGCTCCCCGAATAGCCTCACTGATAGAGCACTTAATTATCATCAAACATTTTTTATTTGACTGACTCCATTTTATACGATTTATATCATATATAGACTTATCTTTTGTATATTCCTGCATCCTGGTGTTGAAGGAGTCAGCATCCTCTCCTTCACGAAAAACAGAAACCTCAAACTCAATGGGGTATGGAGTCATCAGTGCAAGATCGATCTCCGAGATTGCCATCACAATCTTCAACTTCTCTCTCCAAGAGTTGTAGTTCCCTCCATTGAGAGGATCTATGACTGAGATATAACTCAGTGCTGAGGAAATAGAGGGGGAACTTTCGGAATAAAATTACATAATCATAAGTAGAATTCATATAAACTTAAACAAAACAGAAATGTTGTATTTTGCTTTTCGCGTTGGTTACTCCACAAAATACAACATTCAAAATCATAGCAAATTTTGTTTTTCGCGTTTGTTACTCAACGAAATTCTTTGTGAACAAAATACTTAAAACAATATAGAAATGACGTGTTGTATTTTGTTTTTCGCGTTGGTTACTCCACAAAATACAACATTCAAAATTATAGTAAATTTCGTTTTTCGCGTTGGTTAGTCAATGAAATTCTTTATGAACAAAATACTTAAAACAATATAGAAATGTAATATTTTGTTTTTCACGTTGGTTACTCAACAAAACACGTCATTCAATAACATAAACCTATAAACTTTATTCTTTCGCGTTGGTTACTCAAATAAAATTTATATTAATTAAATAACTTAAATTAAACTTAATACATAGTAAATTTTATTGTTCACGTTGGTTACTTAATAAAATTACTATAACTTAATTAACAGAAGACTTAATATAAAATTCTCCTAATTAAATTTCTCAATTGAAACTTAATTAGAAAACTAATAAGCTTAAATACAGCAGCGGAAGCTAAAAATGTACTTAATTAATCTTAATCCTCCACAGCGACAGAATTTAACTAAAATATGGCTGAAAATTGTTTTACCATAAAAATTACTAATTATAGAAAATAATTGCACTAAAAACTAATGTTAAACTGATAAACAATTTTCAGCTGGAAACTAAGTTCTCTGCAAACAAGTATAATACTAATACAGAAGTCTGAAGCTTAGCACAACAGTCCTTCTAGCTCAACTGGTTAAGAACTGAAGTATCATCCTTGAGGTCGCTGGTTTGATCCCTAGTGTTGTCGCCAAATTTTCTTTTATTCTTGCTGACAGCAATAGTGGGCTGCGCCCGCATTTGGCCTGCACGTGCCCGCTAGGGCTGCTGCCCCCTGGGCCGCTCGCCCGTTAGTTCAGCTGCCCGCACCCTTTAGGGTTTGAGCAGTGTGCGCGCCTGTTAGGGTCGCGCCCGATAAGCTGGCGACGCGCGCGTTAGGATTAGAGCAGCGTGTCCGGTTAGGCGGCGGCGCGTCCGTTAGGGCTGCAGCGCACCTGGTTAGGCGGCGGCGCGCCCGGTAGCCTCTGTTGGCCCGCTTGCCATGTGACACCCTCATTGTTTGGTTCTGCATGTATTCATGTGTCATGTAGAAAAAAACACTTTTAAAATAAGTTGAAATCAAGAAAGAATCAAAAAGTTGTCCAAAAGAGCCAAATACAGTTTACAGAGAGCGCTAAAGACAACTCCCGCGGATCGCTGGCCACGTGGCGTGTTCGGAGCTCATCTCCGCAAATGGGGAGAGGTCCACCGCTAAACTGGCTACGTGGCAGGCTCGGGGCTCATCCCTGCAAAGGGGCAGAGGTCTGACCCCGTGGGACACGTGTTGCCCTGGAGCTAGCCTCTGTGGAGGAGCGAGGCCAGTCCCACAGGACATGTGTCGGCTGCGGAGCTAGTCACCGCAGAAAAGAGAGGACCAGCTGCGCGGGACACGTGTCGCTCTCGGAGCTCACCTCCGAGAGGTCCGTTACTCATGGACACGTGTCGACCTCGGAGCTCGTCTCTGAGGAGAAGGGAAGTCTGGAGCTGTTAGGACACGTGGCACATCCAGGGCCACCTCCGAAGAGAGGGGAGGTCCGGAATTGACACATGGCACCCCCGGATCCACCTCCGAAGAGAGGGGAGGTCTGAATCTGACACGTGGCATTCGCGGAGCTCACCTCTGAGGGAGAGGGAGGTCCCGCCCGCTAGGACGCGTGGCGAACGCGGAGCTCACATCTGAAGGAGAGGGAGGTCTCGTCCACCTGACACGCGGCACAACTGGAGCTGGTCTCTATGGAAAAGGGAGCCCAGGTTCCCGCAGGACACGTGGAGCTTCCGGAGCTCACCGTCGCGAAGGTAACACGATTATAAAGCGGTTTTTCTTCTGTACGCGTGGGAATCCCCGGTACTGAGGAAACTGATACGATTTCCACAATGTTACCGCACCAAATCAATCTAGGATAAGTTGTTAAGATCTAAAAACATTTTGAATGGGACTCTTATTCGAAGTCCAATCAGATAGAACTCTTCTCTTCCCGGTTATAAATAGAACTGAAAACCTTTGGCCGCAACCACAAACGTCTTTTCCACCTCCTGAGCCGACAACTTAGAGCCCTAGCCCCAGCTCGCTGAGAAAACCTTTCGCCGGAGTTCAGCCGCCGAAGATCGCCGGAGGAGCCTCGACGATCTGTCCTGCTAGGAAAAGGAACCCGAGACCCAGAAGAATGTAAGGTAGGTCTCCAATACCACCTTACGACATCATCGTGTTTTCTTTGCATCTGTTCTTCGATTCCTTTCGAACAGAAGCTTTTTCGTGGATAGATCACATGTTGATCGGTTTGATCTAAAGTCAAGATCATCGCCACGTCCATAATTGATCTTTACACCTCTGTTCATCGTAAAAGCCATGCAAACATGCAAGAACACGTACAAATCGATCTAATAAAAACTGCATCATAGGATTTGCATGCATATGCATCATCGCACTTGGTTAAAGTTTGTGCATAGTATTGATTGTTATGAATCTTGTATGTGCGTGATCGTGTATAGAAGGACAAGCTCAGTGAGTTGTCTACGACGAGCTGCAACAAAAAGGTTTCGAGATCCAAGAGCAACCGGAACCACAAGAACAAGGCAAGTGCCCCTTGACCATATTGATCCTATGTTTTGGAAAACTAGTTTGTTTGCGAAAAGGTGTGTGTGCTGAATCAAACATGATGGGAAACCCTTTCATAGGTGTTTACTAGTTTTTTTTAAACCACCCTTGTCGCTCGGAAAGTTATTGAGTCGGGTATGGTTTTGCTTTTATGCTTCGCTAAGTCCATGGGATATGGGAAGCAAGATAGATGTGTCTAGCTAACTGCACTCGTAATGATAATGAGAAAATAATGTTGTTAATGAACATGGATCGGAGGGAGATCTTGGCAAGCCTGGGTTTGTGAATGAGGTAGCATGAGATGGTGGTTACTTGCCGTAGATCTAAGGACCGGTTCATGCGAGCACATGCCAGGATAACAGTGCCACCACAAGGCCAAGTATGGGCGTGGCTTAGCCAAGTAATTAGGTAAGTTGCTAAATTATTATGGACCGTGGAAGGCGCGGGGAATGGGAGTCGAGTGAGGACTGCCCTGGGAACTACATGGCACAAGAGGGGGCCCGTGGGTGGAAGAATTGGAGATTCTAGCCTGCCGGTGAAATCTTAGTGAGTCCATACATCTAGTAACCCCTTTGTAAAGGCTATTTTATGATCTCTTGGCCATACACCGACGGTCGTGTACTGGTATAATGGAGGTTCTGCAGTCGCCGACGGGTGACAAAATCACAAACTTGTGAGTAAAGAGGTGCAAACTCTGCAGAGTCTTAAAACTATCATGATAGTCGAGCTTACGGTCACGAGCACCTGGCCAACTTCCATGATTAGTTGGGATGGTTTTGGTTATGGTTTGGTTTTGGTTTGCGGGACTGTTGAGTCCGGTGATAAGATTTGGTTGCATGAATGTTGAGTCATGGCATTGAGATTGGTCTCGGTGTGAGACATAATTGAATGGTTGCAAATACGAGATGGTATTCCTGAGATGGTAGCGAATACGAGAAGGTATTCGTGAGCAAAGTTGAGAAAGATTAATGTCTGATTGAGACATGGAAAGTAAGGAAACATAATGGAGGTATCTTGGTATTTGAATACATGTTGGGATTACATTCACTTAAAATTAAGATGTTGTTTTATCGTGGTTCTGAGAAAATAACTTTGCTTTCTACAATGAGCCTTTTCATACCTTCCTTGTTGTGAACTACATATCATATTTTCCCGCACTTACTGAGTACATCATTGTACTCAAACCTGCATTATTACTTCATCATCAGCAACAAGGGAAGAATACTATGAAGACCAAGTGGAACCTTAGGCGTGTAATTTGTCCTCAACCTTGCCTGTGGGGATGGAGAAGAGATGGAGTCGTTGCTGCTGCTTAGATTGCTTCCGCACTAGTTAGAAGACTTCCACTGCATAGAAATAAGACTACTGCTGTAAGATTAGACTTCCGCTGCCAGCATGAGTCCAAGACTCATGAGACTTTGTAATAAACCCTGTTATTCGTGGTTATATACATTCTGAATTCAGTTTGTGTATGATATGTATATGTGTGATAAACATCCTGGGCACACATATGCATCAGTTCCAGGTTCAGAGAGGTTTTCCTCTCACAACCGGGGCGTCACAGATTGGTATCAGAGCCACGGTTGACGGTAGGTTATACGTCTAGATAGAAACCACATATTGGTATCAACCTGCCACGGGTTGACGGTAGGTTACACGATTAGATAGAAAACACAAGTTGGTATCAGACACAGATTGGTATCAACCTGCCACGTGTTGATCGTAAATCACACTGTCTATATAGGTCACAGATTGATGTTAGAGCTACCATGCCAAGTCACAGATTGGTACGGTCCACAGATTGGTGTCAAGCTACCACGGTTGACTGTAGGGCACAAACTTAGAATGATCACAGATTGGTAGGTGCCACGTTGACTCTAGGACGCATCTAAGTAACAGATTGGTATTGGAAGCCACGCTGACCATAGGACGCAAGCCTAGGATGCATAGATTGGCATTGGAACCCCCTTGACATAGGATGCAAGCCTAGGAGAAGCCATAGTTGGATCACAGATTGGTATCATCCCAAACCACCTTGACATAAGGTGAAGTCACAGATTGGTATTCACCCTAAAACCACATAGGACTCCTATTGAATAAGCTTTGAATAGGAGTTGTGTGAGCCTTTGTGATGATTGTTTGTTCTTGTGTGCTTAGTGTGAGTTGTGGGACGTCTCAAACGTTGTCCATATACACACATAAGTAGAAAGAGGTGTGAGATGCCTCGACACTTGTTTACATCCTCATGTGGGCTAATATATATATATAGTCCAATCCACCTTGATGCATATAGATAGGGGGATCTATCTAAACTTCTAAACTCTATTCTATTCCGTTCTCTCTCACACATGGTGAGAGGAAACGTCGACCACCAAGGAAGGAACGTTCGTGGCAACCAAGAGGAGGGCCACGATGAAGTTCCTGTTAACCTCGGAGCTGGTTAGAACAACCTGGAACGGTTGATGGCCATGCAGAATCAGCTTATGCAGACCATGGTCCAAACCTTGGGTCAACTGCAGGCCAACAACAACAACCCTGTTCCGGCACCACCGCCACCACCGCTGGCTCACAACAGGCTGGGAGAGTTCATGAGGACTCGACCACCTACCTTTGCTCAAGCTAATGACCCCATGGAAGCCGACAACTGGTTGAAGTCCATGGAGAAGAAGTTTGCCATAGTTCAGTGCAACGACAGAGAGAAAGTTCTCTTTGCGTCGCACCAACTCATGGGAGCTGCCGCAGACTGGTGGGATGCCATGTGCAATGCTCATGTCGACTCGAAGACGATCACTTGGATTGAGTTCAAGGAGAGTTTCCGCTCTCATTACATCCCTGCTGGTGTAATGATGCTCAAGAGACAGGAGTTTGAAGGTCTCCGCCAAGGATAGAAGAGTGTGAATGAGTACCTCAACAAGTTCACACAACTGTACCGGTATGCCCCTGAAGATGTCAACTCGGACCAACGGAAGCAGTACCTATTCATGAGGGGGTTGAACAATGAGATCCAGGTTCAGCTCCTCAACAATGACTATGCGAGCTTCCAGAAGCTGGTTGACAAGGCCATAGTGGTTGAAAGCAAGATCCGAGAGATCGAGCGAGAGGGCAAGAGGAAGATGCCATACCAGCCACAAGGGAGCAACGTACGACCTCGGTACATGCCCCCAGCTGTACCACAATATGGATCGACCGCTCCTGCATACCACCCTAATCAGCCACCACAGCAACGACCCGTTGCACAAGCACCTCGTGTGCCTTTGGCTCCAGCGCCCCGTCCCAACATGGGCGCCTCTGTTCAGAACCCCCGCCCCAACGTACCTGCTGCCGTAGGCAGCAGGGCATGCTTTGCATGCGGAGAGACGGGACACTTCGTGAGCCAGTGCCCGAGGAGAGGTCCTGGACAGCAAGGCAACATCCCCAAGCAGAACCCACGGCCGAACGGAGGAGCCAACCAAGGCAACCGTGGACAGCAGAACTACGCTCGCGGCAACATGAACCATGTTTCTGCTGAGGAAGCGCAACAGGCTGAGGACGTCATGATTGGTATGTTCCTTGCCAACTCCAACCCAGCTACCATCTTATTTTATTCTGGAGCATCACATTCCTTCATATCATCCAAGTATGTTGCCAAGTATAATCTACCTATATCACACTTGAGCTACACTATGTTGGTTAATTCTCCCGGTGGAGAGATGAGGACTAATATAGTATGTCTGAAAGTAAATCTTAAAATAAGAGGGGTAGACTTCCTTGCCAACCTTATTGTCTTGGATTCCCAAGGGCTTGACATAATACTCGGAATGGATTGGCTAAGTAAGCACAACGGAGTAATCCAATGCGCTGAAAGGAGCATGCAGCTGACCAACGAGCACGGTACCCATATCGAGTTTGAGTCAGCCCAACCAGCAACCGAGAAGGCAACATTGAACCACGTCGAAGAAGCAACCCTGGACAGCATTCCGGTGATTTAAGAGTTTTCGGACGTGTTCCCGGAAGAACTTCCTGGTATGCCACCCGACCGGGACATCGAGTTTTCCATTGACCTAGTACCCGTAACTGCACCCATAGCAAAGAGACCATATAGGATGCCCGTCAATGAGCTAGTGGAACTGAAGAAGCAAATCCAGGAGCAGCAAGAGAAGAGTTTTATACGTCCAAGCTCGTCACCATGGGGAGCCCCCGTGCTCTTCGTAGACAAGAAGGATGGAACCTAAAGGATGTGTGTGGACTATAGGTCTCTCAACGAGTTGACGATCAAGAACAAGTACCCTCTGCCCCGTATAGAGGACCTGTTCGACCAGATGAAGGGAGCCCGAGTGTTATCCAAGATTGATCTTCGGTCGGGATACTTTCAGCTGAAGATTAAGCCCTCCGATATACCCAAGACTGTCTTTCGAACACGGTATGGTTAGTATGAATATACCGTGATGTCTTTTTGGTTAACGAATGCACCCGCATACTTCATGTACCTCATGAACAAAGTCTTCATGGAGTACTTGGACAAGTTCGTCGTGGTTTTCATTGACGATATCATGGTGTATTCGAAAAGTGAGGAGGAACATGAAGAACCTTTGAGATTGATATTACAGAAGCTGCGAGAGCATCAGCTGTATGCCAAGTTCAGCAAACATCAATTTTGGCTAAAGGAGATATCGTTCCTAGGCCACATTATCTCCGAGGAAGGAGTATCGGTTGATCCCGAAAAAGTGGGAGATGTTCTGAAGTGGAACCAACCGCAAAACGTGTGGGATATTCGGAGTTTTCTTGGGATGGTTGGATACTACCACCGGTTCATCAAGGACTTCTCTAAGAAAGCAAAGCCTATGACGGAGTTGCTAATGAAGGGAAAAGCCTTCCAATGGACACCAGCGTGCCAAGAAAGCTTTGAGGAGCTCAAGAAAGGGCTAACCACAATGCCGGTTCTGATATTGCCAGACGTAAGCAAGATCCTCGACATATATTGTGACGCATCCAGACAAGGGCTCGGATGTGTGCTCATGCAACAAGGACAAGTGGTAGCCTATGCATCGAGACAATTAAAGAAACACAAGCTCAATTACCCCACACATGACTTAGAACTCGCAGTCGTGGTGCATGCATTGAAGATTTGGAGACATTATATCCTTGGTCATCGATGTGAGATTTATACGGATCATAAAAGCCTCAAGTACATATTCACTCAGATGGATTTGAATTTGAGGCAACGTCGATGGTTGGAACTTATCAAGGATTATGATGTTGGAATCAACTATCACCCGGAAAGGCCAATGTAGTAGCTGATGCCTTGAGCCGGAAGGGAGCATGTCACCAACTTACGGTTCGGGAGCTACCACCCGAGCTACGAAAGGAGTTCGAACAGTTACATCTCGGTTTCTTGAACGAGATGGAAGTAATGGAACTCCACTCATCATTAGAACAAGAGATAAAGGATGGACAAGCTACGGATGAGGAGATCAAGGAGATCAAGGAAAGGATCCAGCAAGGAATAGAGAAGGACTTCAAGGAAGACGAGAAGGGTATGCTTTGGCTAGGAAAAAAGATTTGTGTGCCTAACGTGAAGCACATCCACGACACGATATTAAAGGAGGCACATGACTCACTTTATTCCATACATCTCGGAAGTACCTAGATGTACAAGGACCTGAAGACTTGTTATTGGTGGGATGGTATGAAGAGGGACATAGCCGAGTATGTTGCCTTATGCGACACATGCCAACGAGTGAAGGCCGAACATCAAAGAGCCGTTGGACTGTTGCAACCCTTGAAGGTACCCGAGTGGAAGTGGGAAGATATCAGTATGGATTTCATCGTTGGATTGCCACGTACTCAGTCGGGTTACGACTCAATCTGGGTTATCATGGACCGATTGATGAAAACCGCCTATTTTCTTCCCATAAAGATCAAGTACAACGTTGCCCAACTAGACAAGTTGTACATGGAGCAAATCGTGTGCCGCCATGGAGTCCCAAAGAGGATAGTCTCATATCAGAGTTCTCAGTTTATCTCTAGATTTTGGAGGAAGCTGCAGAAAGTTATGGGTACACGACTGGATTTTAGCTCCGCCTACCACCCGCAAACCGATGGGCAAACCTAAAGCACAAACCAAATTTTGGAGGACATGTTGAGAGCTTGCGCCTTGAAACATGGGCATAGTTGGGATAGGAGTTTGTCGTACGCCGAATTCTCCTATAACAACAGCTATCAAGCTAGCTTGAAGATGTCGTCTTTCGAAGCATTGTACGGTAGACGGCGTAGAACGCCGTTGTTTTGGAATGAGACCGGAGAGAATCAAGTGTTTGGACCCAAAGTGCTACAAGAGGCTGAGAAGCAAGTCCAAACCATACGGGAAAACTTGAAGGCTGCTCAGTCACACAGATAGGCTATGCTAACAATAGGCGAAGGAAATTGACTTTCAAAGTAGGAGACGTCGTATACCTTAAGGTATCACCTATCCGTGGCCAACGACGTTTCAACGTCAAAGGCAAGCTAGCACCTCGCTACATCGGGCCATTTATGTGACGCCCTCAATTCTGTGGAAAACCACGGAACCGAGAACTAATGCATATGTGTGCCCAGGATGTTCATCACACATACACATTCGTTCCACAAACTGAATTCAGATTATATATTACCACGAATAACAGAGTTTATTACAGCACCTCATGAGTCTTGGACTCATGCTCACAGCGGAAGTCCTTATTTCTACGCAGCGGAATTCTTATTTAAATGCGGAAGCAAAAACTAATGCGGAAGCAAAACTAAGCAGAAGTGGCTCCATCTCTACTCCCTCCACAGGCAAGGTTGAGAACAGATCACACGCCATAATGCTCTACTCGGTCTTCATAGTAGTCTTCTCTTGCTGTTGATGAAGAAATAATAATGCAAGTTTGAGTACAATGATGTACTCAGCAAGTGCGGGAAAACACATGATATGCAGCTCATAAACAAGGTAGATATACGAAGGCTCATTTGTAGAAAAGCAAATTTATAAAATCATGATAAAACAGCAACTTAGCTTTAGATGAATGTAGTCCCAGCATGTATGAAATTACCAACATACCTCCATCACTTCCCGTGTTCCATCCAAACATTAACCAATCCTTTACCCATACTCACGAATACCTCCTTGTATTCGTTACCATCTCACCTTATGAAACAACCTTGTCTCGCACCGAGACCAATCTCATATCATGACCCACCAGTCATGCAACCCTTTCATCATCCAGACTTAACAATTCCAAACCAAACCATAACCAAAAACCATAACCAAGAACCTTCCCAATAACCATTCCAGTAACCTTCCCAGTAAACATCCCATCTAATCATGGCAGTTTAGCCAGGTGCTCATAACCGTAAGCTCGGCTATCATGATAGTTTTAATAACTCTGCAGAGTTTGCACCTCTTTACCCACAAGTTTGTGATTTTGTCACCCGTCGGCGACTGCAGAACCTCCATTATACCAGTACACAACCGTCGGTGTATGGTCAAGAGATCACAAAATAGCCTTTACAAAGGGGTTACTAGATGTATGGACTCACTAAGGTTTCACCGGCAGGCTAGAATCTCCAATTCTCCCACCCACGAGCCCCCTCTTGTGCCATGCAGTTCCCAGGGCAGTCCTCACTCGACTCCCATTCCCCGCGCCTTCCACAGTCCATAACACTCTAGCAACTTACCTAATTACTACGCTAAGTCGCACCCATACTTGGCCTTGTGGTGGCACTGTTATCCTGGCATGTGCATGCATGAACCGGTCCTTAGATCTGCGGCAAGCAAAACCACCCTCTCATGCTACCTCATTCACAAACCCAGGCTTGCCTAGATCTCCCTCCGATCCATGTTTATTAACCTCATCAGTTACTTATTATCAGTACGAATGCAGTTAGCTAGACACATCTATCTCGCCTCCCAATCCCATGGACTCAGCGAAGCATAAAGCAAAAACCATACCCGACTCATATACTTCCCAGGCGACAAGGATGGTTTAATCGAAACTAGTAAACTCCTATAAAAAGGGTTTTCCCATCATGTTTGACTCAGCACGCACACCTTTTTGCAAAACAAAATAGTTTTACCCAAAACATAAGATCAACATGGTCAAGGAGCACTTGCCTTGTTCTTGTGGTTCCGGTTGTTCTTGATTCTCAAAACCTTGTTGCTGCAGCCCGTCGTAGACAGCTCCCTGAGCTTGTTCTGCTATGTAGGATTCACGTGCATACAAAATTCACAGCAATCAATATCATGCACAAACCCTAAACTAGATGCGATGATGCTCATGCATGCTATCCTATGATTTTTATTAGATTGGTGTGCCCTTGCATGGCTTGCATGGACAGAGGTGTTCGGATCAAAAGTGGTTGTGGCGATGATCTTGTTTTTAGATCAAACTGATCATCAGGTGATCTGCCCACGAGAAAGCTTTTGTTCGAAAGGAATTGAAGAACAGATGCAAGAGATGAACACCATGATGCCGTAAGGTGGTACTGAAGTCCTACCTCACGCTCTTCTTGACTTCGAGGTCCTCCTCAGACCACTCGGCTCTTCTCCGATGATCTCCCTTGTTGCGCTTCGGCGATGTTTTGCTCGGCGAGTTAGGGCTAGGGCGCTAATTTGTCGGCTCAGGAGTTGAAAGAGAAGTTCGTGGTTTCGGCCAGAGGTTTTGGGTTCTATTTATAATCGGGAAGAGAAGAGTTTTAATCTGATTGGATCCCGAATAAGAGTCTTATTCAGATCTTTGTTGGATCCTAACGTCTTATCTTTGGTAACGTCGTGGAATTTAGATCGGTTTATGTTGCGTACCGGTATCTTTACGCGTAAAAACCGCTCCAGAACTCGCTACCTCCGTGATGATGAGCTCCGGAAGCTCCACGTGTCCTCCGGCCTGGTATCTCCTCATCCGCAGAGACGAGCTCCGGTTGTGCCGCGTGTCAATCGATCGAGACCTCCCTCTTCTTCGGAGACGAGCTCCGCGCACGCCACGTGTGGGTGCCGGTCTTTCCGCCTTTCCTTCCCTCAGGGACATGCCCCGAGGTCGACACGTGTTCAGAAGCGACGGACTTCCGGAGATAAGCTCCGGTGGCGACACGTGTTCAATAGATCCGGACTTCTCGGAGATGGGTTCCGAGATCAACACGTATCCCGTGCGACTGGTCCCCTGACTTCTGCGAGGACTAGCTCCGAAGGTGACATGTGTCCCATGAAAAATGCCTTTGCTTCTTCCGCAGATGCTAGCTCCACGGGCAACACGCGTCCCACAGGGTCGGACCTCTTTCCAATTGCGGAGGTGACCCCCAAGCCTACCACGTGTCCAGTTTAGCGTCAGACCTCTCCCTATCTCTCGGGAATGAGTTCCGAATACGCCACGTGGTCTGCTGGTCGTGGAAGTTGCCCTCGGCGCTCTCAGAGAGCTTTACTGGCTATCCTTTTGATACTTGTTTCTGTTCCCTCTTTTCTAAAAATGTTTTTCTTCTTCATAAAACATGAACATATGCTGACACCCGAGATGAGGGTGTCACAATTTAAGATTTTGAACGAGCGAGGAGAAGTAGCCTATCAACTAGAGCTCCCAACGCACCTCTCCGATGTATATGACGTGTTTCATGTATCCCAGCTCAAGAAGTGCTTGAGGATACCTGAAGAGCAAGTACCAATGGACGAACTCGAACTTCAAGAAGATCTGACCTATGTAGAGCACTTTGTCCGAATTTTGGACGTAAAGGACAGGGTCACGAGGAACAAAGTGATCCATTGGTGCAAGGTACAATGGAGCCATCATACGGAAGCTGAAGCCACATGGGAGCGTGAAGAAGACATCAAGACAGAGTTTCCTCATCTATTCTCTACTAACGAATCTCGAGGGCAAGATTCAATTTAAGGAGGTTAGATTTGTGACACCCTCATTTTTGGGTTCTGCATGTATTCATGTTTCATGTAGAAAAAACACTTTTAAAATAAGTTGAAATCAAGAAAGAATCAAAAAGTTATCCAAAAAGAGCCAAATACAGTTTATAGAGAGCGCCAAAGACAACTCCCGCGGCTCGCTAGCCACGTGGCGTGTTCGGAGCTCATCTCCGCAAATGGGGAGAGGTCCGCCGCTAAACTGGCTACGTGGCAGGCTCGGGGCTCATCCCCACGAAGGAGGAGAGGTCCGACCCTGTGGGACACGTGTTGCCCCGGAGCTAGCCTCTGCGGAGGAGCGAGGCTAGTCCCGCAGGACACGTGTCGGCTACGGAGCTAGTCACCGCGGAAAAGAGAGGACCAGCCGCGCGGGACACGTGTCGCTCTCGGAGCTCACCTCCGAGAGGTCCGTTACTGATGGACACGTGTCGACCTCGGAGCTCGTCTCTGAGGAGAAGGGAAGTCTGGCGCTGTTAGGACACGTGGCACATTCGGGGCCACCTCCGAAGAGAGGGGAGGTCCGGAATCGACACATGGCACCTCGGATCCACCTCGGAAGAGAGGGGAGGTATGGAACTGACACGTGGCGTTCGCGGAGCTCACCTCTGAGGGAGAGGGAGGTCCCGCCCGCCAGGACGCGTGGCCCACGTGGAGCTCTCTGCAAAAAAGGGAGCCCAGGTTCCCGCAGGACACGTGGAGCTTCCGGATCTCACCGCCGCGAAGGTAACACGATTTTGAAGCGGTTTTTCTTATGTACGCGTGGGAATCCCCAGTACTGAGGAAACCGACACGATTTCCACAATGTTACCGCACCAAATCAATCTAGGATAAGTTGTTAAGATCCAAAAACAGTTTGAATGTGACTCTTATTCAAAGTCCAATCAGATTAGAACTCTTCTCTTCCCGGTTATAAATAGAACCGAAAACATTTGGCCGCAATCACGAACTTCTTTTCCACCTCCTGAGCCGACAACTTAGAGCCCTAGCCCCAACTCGCCGAGAAAACCTTTCGCTGGAGTTCAGCCGCTGAAGATCACCGGAGGAGCCCCGATGATCTGTCCTGCTAGGAAAAGGACCCCGAGACCCAGAAGAACATAAGGTAGGTCTCCAATACCACCTTATGACATCATCATGTTTTCTTTGCATCTGTTCTTCGATTTCTTTCGAACAGAAGCTTTTTCGTGGACAGATCACGTGTTGATCGGTTTGATCTAAAGTCAAGATCATCGCCACATCCACAATTGATCTTTACACCTCTGTTCATCGTAAAAGCCATGCAAACCTGCAAGAACACGTACAGATCGATCTAATAAAAACTGCATCATAGGATTTGCATGCATATGCATCATCGCACCTGGTTAAAGTTTGTGCATAGTATTGATTGTTATGAGTCTTGTATGTGCGTGATCGTGTATAGAAGGAAAAGCTCAGGGAGCTGTCTATGACGAGCTGCAACAACAAGGTTTCGAGATCCAAGAGCAACCGGAACCGCAAGAACAAGGCAAGTGCCCCTTGACCATATTGATCCTATATTTTGGAAAACTGGTTTATTTGCGAAAAGGTGTGTGTGCTGAGTCAAACATGATGGGAAACCCTTTCATAGGCGTTTACTAGTTTTTATAAACCACCCTTGTCGCTGGGAAAGTTATTTAGTCGGGTATGGTTTTGCTTTTATGCTTCGCTAAGTCCATGGGATACGGGAAGCGAGATAGATGTGTCTAGCTAACTGCACTTGTAATGATAATGAGAAACTGATGTTGTTAATGAACATGGATCGGAGGGAGATCTAGACAAGCCTGGGTTTGTGAATGAGGTAGCATGAGATGGTGGTTACTTTCCATAGATCTAAGGACCGGTTCATGCGAGCACATACCAGGATAACAGTGCCACCACAAGGCCAAGTATGGGTGCGGCTTAGCCAAGTAATTAGGTAAGTTGCTAGATTGTTATGGACTGTGGAAGGCGCGGGGAATGGGAGTCGAGTGAGGACTATCCTCGGAACTGCATGGCACAAGAGGGGGCCCGTGGGTGGGAGAATTGGAGATTCTAGCCTGCCGATGAAACCTTAGTGAGTCCATATATCTAGTAACCCCTTTGTAAAGGCTATTTTGTGATCTCTTGGCCATACACCGACTGTTGTGTACTGGTATAATGGAGGTTCTGCAGTCACCGACGGGTGACGAAATTACAAACTTGTGGGTAAAGAGGTGCAAACTCTGCAGAGTCTTAAAACTATCATGATAGCCGAGCTTACCGTCCTGAGAGCCTGGCCAACTTGCATGATTAGTTGGGATGGTTTTGGTTATGGTTTGGTTTTGGTTTGCGGGACTGTTGAGTCCCGGTGATAAGATTTGGTTGCATGACTGTTGAGTCATGGCAATGAGATTGGTCTCGGTGTGAGACAGAATTGAATGGTAGCGAATACGAGATGGTATTCGTGAGATGGTAGCGAATACGAGAAGGTATTTGTGAGCAAAGTTGAGAAAGATTAATGTCTGATTGAGACATGGAAAGTGAGAAAACATAATGGAGGTATGTTGATATTTGAATGCATGTTGGGATTACATTCACTTAAAGTTAAGTTGTTGTTTTATCGTGGTTTTGAGAAATAACTTTGCTTTCTGCAATGAGCCTTTTCATACCTGCCTTGTTGTGAACTACATATCATATTTTCCAGCACTTGCTAAGTACATCATTGTACTCAAACTTGCATTATTACTTCATCATCAGCAACAGGGGAAGAATACTATGAAGACCAAGTGGAACCTTAGGCGTGTAATCTGTCCTCAACCTTGCCTGTGGCGATGGAGAAGAGATGGAGCCGCTGCTGCTGCTGCTTAGATTGCTTCCGCACTAGTTAGAAGACTTCCGGTGCATATAAATAAGACTTTCGCTGTAAGATTAGACTTCTGCTGCCAGCATGAGTCCAAGACTCATGAGACTTTGTAATAAACCCAGTTATTCATGGTTATATATATTCTGAATTCAGTTTGTGGATGATATGTATGTGTGTGATAAAGATCCTGGGCACACATATGCATCAGTTCCAGGTTCAAAGAGGTTTTCCTCTCACAACCGGGACGTCACATGCCATTTGGACCAAGTTCCAAACCCTAATCAATCTCCACCATCTAAAATGATCCAATGGATGAGAGTCATTTTCGGGGCTATAAAAACCCACTCATAGGTGCTGCCCCCAAACTGAACCCTAATTCATTTGTTCCCTACATCTTTTCCTCTTAACCGCCACTTATAGTATAGCCTAGGCGGCGGCGCGTCCGGTAGCCTCTATTGGGCCGCTTGCCTTCATTGTTTTGGCCCCAGTTCCAAACCCTAATCAATCTCCACCATCCAAAATGATCCAACATATGAGAGTCATTTTCGGGGCTATAAAAACCCACTCAGAGGTGCTGCCTCCAAACTGAACCCTAATTCATTTGTTCCCTACTCCTTTTCCTCTCAGCCGCCACTTATAGTCTAGCCATGGGAGAAATCAGAGAGAATTCGACGGCTTGAAGTCCGGTGTCGCTGTGGCGGCTCCTCGCCGGCAAGCGCGCGCCCTCTCATGTGAGAGCGCCCTCCCGTCGAGTGGTTCCCGATGGCGCTGCCATTTTTTGTTTTCTTACTTGCTATTTGCTTTTCTTGTTCTTACTCTTCTTTTTCTTAGTCTAGATCGGTTTCTTTTTCTTCACTTCATATTATATGCTATGGATCTAAAAATATAAATCGAATCCCGAATGGATCTAGTGAAGACTAGCCTGACTCTTGATGCCATTGTTGAATTCTATGATTGCTAGCCACTAGATCTACGTGATTTATGAGGAGATAAACAAATCCTAAAACTATTTCTTGATGGACGAGAACGGGAACGTTTAGGACATACCTTCGGGTGTAGATGAAGTTGACGCCATTGAGGTGGTGACGGCGGTGACGGCGGAGTTGAGGTCCTTCCCCTCACTTCCCGGCGTCTTAGATCGGTTCATGAAAGATGGGTGTTGGGGCGTGATGGGCACGAGGAACTTTGTTTCGCGTTCCCGAGCCCACCCCTATATATTACACGGGCGTGAGAGGGGCCTCAACCACGAGTTGGTTGGCGCCTCCGATCTAGACGCATAGAGGGAGAGATGGACTCGGGTTGGGCCATTGGGCCTCGCCCGAGTCAGAGATCAAACCACCTCCAACAGTTTTTGGTGCAGGTCTTAATGTGATTGAGCTCACAACTACTGCAGCTGTAAATCCATAACAAACTTGTTGAATCTTCAGGGAATTATATTCACTACTTGAGTGCAGTACATAAAGAAGATATAGTTCAATGAGGTCAATCTACTTCTGTTGCACATTGCAGGTGTAGTACTAGGCTGCATCCCACTGGCTAGGACCGGTGTAGGTATGGCAACGGGTAAAATATCCGCAGATATTCTCCTTATCTACCCGTACCCGTTAGCAATATCCGTACCCGAATCCGTATCTGTTATCCGCAACGGGTAGAAAATGTTATCCTTACCCGTTATCCGCGGATATTTTTTACCGCAGGTATATCCATTACCCGCTCTTCAAAGCTTACTCATGTAAGTAGTATAATTAAGTAACTATTGTTCATGATCAAATAGTAAAAAAATATAATCTTGCTAGCTCTAAAATAATAAAAAAGTAATGTCCACAAAAATAGTTTCTTTTTATATGATATAGACATTTAGTTTGTTATTAATATACATGTTATATGGAACCTACATGTTATTATCCGGGTACGGGTAAGCGTAATATGGGTATGTTGTTTTCTTACCCGATAAAAATTATCCATTGAATTTTATCCGTTATCTGAACCCGTACCAGCAGGTACAAATTCTTATCCAAATCCGTAACCGTCGTGTCGGGATATACGCGGGTAAGTGGGTAATGGATATCCATTGCTATCTGTAGACCGGTGGCAGATCCAGGCCAAGGCAAGGGTACAATCAAATTGCACTGTAACAAATTGATGCAAGGGAAATTCCTTCTGATTCTATAGCATATGATTGAGCACATTGTTTTTTCCCGAAAGAGTACCGCTGTTCCGCCCTTATGCAAAATGTTTTGGATTCAAGTAAACGGACCCCACGGCCGAGGAGCCAATGAATCAACCTGGCACCAGCTGCTGGCTGCTCCAGGCCGAAATTTCTATAGTGATCTACAGTGCTTCATGGTTTCAGAAACCAAAGCTTCTTTCCTTTACGTCTAGGGCAGTGCATAGTACGGGACCACGGATGTACCGCCATTTGAGCTTTACTTCTAGATTTTCAGCTCAATTTGTAATCCCAATTGAATTGCCTATATAAAGAGATAGACCTGTAACTGCCAGTGCCGAGTACTGACGCTGTTGCCATCGTGCAATGGAGTTTTGGATGGAAGAACTTCTAAAAATACGTGAACACGGTGTTTTGCTGGATTTGACTATCGTGCCTGTCTTTCACCCCGCCTCTGTTTTATTGGAAGGGCATGTTCTCAGCCTTCATGGTTTGGTTGGCCTGTTCTTTGTTGTTCAGGGCCTATGCTTGGATCAATTTGGCTCGACTGGCCGTTTAATTCCTTTCTTCAGTTGCGTACACATTGCCATTTGGTCTCACATGCCGAAACAGTGGAGGAAATCTGTCCAACAGTGGCGGCGGCAAGAGAGAACAGGAACCTGCTTGGCATAGCACGGCATGTCTTCCAGACGGAGCAGAACCGAAGAACCAGGCAGCGGCAGGCCAGACATCCAGCTGCCGACCTCGCCGTCTCGCTAGGCTGGCGCTCCACCGATACGGCATCCTCCATCACATCAGCCCTGACCCCGCAACCCTGTCACGGTTTATTTGGTGTCCTCCATGGTGATCATCGTTCCATCACACGTTTCGTCCTGACGTGTTGGCTATGTGTGTGCTGTGTGTTGCCTCTCGGTGAGGTGGAATTGGGTGGAGCATCAATTCAGCCAGCACAAGACATTGGGTCATCTCCTAATCCACAGGCGTGGATGAAAGGGTCTTGCACGTGAGAGCTTTATGCACCCAGCACGTCAAACAACCTAAGCCGGCTGCTGGCATTTGGTGCATGTAGGTGGGGTGTGGGCGCGCCATGGAAGCGGGGCGATCGAGCTATAAATATGCGTGCGCGCGGCGCGCGCTGTGATCTACTAGCAAGCGAGGACTCTTCTTCTTGTAGTACTCGTCAACCCCGCCGAGATGCAGGGCTAGCCATTACTCCTCCCTTAATCTCTCTCTCTCTCTCTCTCTCAGCCTTTCAGAGCCAAGCAACAAGAAGAGCCACCTAGCTAGGAAGGAGGAGATAATGAAGAGGCTGGTGATGCTGCGGCGGTGCCACGCGCCGCCGCCGGCGGTGGTGCTCGGCGGGTGCTGCGGCGGCGTGCGGTACGGGGAGTGCCGGCGGAACCACGCGGCGAGCGTGGGCGGACACGCGGTGGACGGGTGCCGCGAGTTCCTGGCGGCAGCGGGAGAGGAGGGCACCGGCGGCGCGCTCCGCTGCGCCGCGTGTGGCTGCCACCGCAGCTTCCACCGCCGGGTGGTGCAGCGCTGCCGCCGCTGCTGCTGCTTCTGCCGCGAGGACACCGAGGCCCACCACGCGGCTGCGGCCGCCGCCGCAGGGAGACGGGACTGCTCGCCGGAGTCCACGGCGTCCAGCACCACGGCGAGCTAGAAAATGCATGCAACTCCATTGGTCTTGCCTTGCGTGCGTATGCTTTACTTCTCGCCTTTGTCTTGTGACTAGCTCTCTAGCTGATCATGTCCCTCGAGCTTTGCCCTTTATTTGTGAAGAACAACATTATTACTGCCACTTTCTTGCTATATCTATATTGTATATCGTCTCGCCATTCATCAGACCCTCTTCGTGACAGTAGGCCTCCTTTTTTTGCACGAGATTATCGCGTGTCTATGATGCGTCCTTGCCGAGATCTACGGAAGAAATTTTGTAGCCCACTGTGCTGGAGTGATGAATTAGCACATATCCTGCTGGCAATCTCCTGGTTTTTAGAATCTATTTACTGGGGGTTGGTCAAACATAAATTTCATTCAATTTATATTGCAAATGCACGCATAGCTATTCAGATTAATTAGTCACATATGGAAATGGTATCACTGCGTCTGATATAGAAATAGTGTACTTTCACAGGATGTGGTGGTTTTATTGGAGTGTCTTTGTCAGAGAACAATATTACCTTCTTAAAACAGAGGCGCTGACAGAGTTCAGAGCACAAGCAAAACCGTCTTAACTGCGCATTGAACTCCTGTCTCATGTGGTGTCAATGTGGAATCCACGTACTGACGAATAGATTTTGTGCATAAATGGAGGATACCACATAGACGCGGTTCGTGGACGCATGATGGCCGTTTATTAATTTGGTGCATAATTAAATGGGGTACAGTAAATCAAAGCACGCAGCCGGTCTCAGTACAACGTTGTACATTTGTAGGTTATGGCAGTGACACACCACTTAAATCCTTTGGCACGTACTACGCACCATATCTAGCGCTGGGCAGCTGCGTCAGCTTTTTTCATTCTTTGCGCTCTCACTCGTGAAGGTTTCTGGACCTGATCAACTAGCTAGCAAATTCATGGCGCGGCTTGTGGACACGATCGAAGATTTGACATTTATGTGGGAGGAAAAGTTAGATGGTGTGTGTTCAGTGTTCTTGGGCGTGCCTCTCTCTCTCTCTCTCTCTCTCGACAGGAGCGTAAAAAGAGCAGCACGGCAACAATAATGCAGGAACACTACTGGATTGCTCTCGGAGTTTATGCACGTTATGAATGAGTGCCCTCTTGCATCGTGCGCGCGCGTTCAATTGCTCTTCACTTCGCATTCTTTTTGTGCGGATGGTCGCCCTTTTTTTACCAGCGATGTTGAATGATTGGAAAAAGGAAGGACGACGTGAAAGTTGTGGGTGTTGCATTGATCCATCTTTTATAATTTTTTGACAAGACATCTTTTATAATTCGAAGTCGGCATCGCCTTGCATGAACCCGTTTCTTTGTTATTTCTGAAAACAGGAGGACGCACTAGTACATTTCACATTTCTTTTCCTCGCTTTTCAGACGATAGAATGATGATCTCGATCTTATTGATTGCTTGTGCTCTCAGTTGTACAGTAGGATTCATGTGCTTGCATTGTCCGTCGTATTTACTCCATATGAAAATGATTGGTTTACGTCCAAATCGAATTGTGTAATACACACATTAGACGACCTCATTTGGGCTCAAGGAGGCCAACTGCTGAGCCACTCAGTTGGGCTTACTTCAACGGAGGCTAATGAATGGAGGCCGTTTGAGCCCAAATAGTATTTTTTTTTACTTATTTTCTGAGGGTCGTTTGAGACCAAATGGATGCGGCTAGCGCGTCCAACCGGGAACAACCTATGGGCTGGGCTGTGTACCAAACCCACAAGGCCCGCAAAGTCGAGAGCGCGGCGCGTGGAGTTCGCGCGCAGGTCGGAGCACGAACACAACTCGGAGTCGGATCCCACGCCGGCGTCCCGGTCACGGCCGTGGGTGCTCAGCGCCTAATAAAAGGTCCCTGTGGCAACGGGTGCCCATTACCCGTTTACCCGTGGATATCCGACCCGATGGATACGGGTTTGGGTATAAATTTAGATTCATGGGTACGGGTTCAGGTAACGGGTAGAATCCAATAGATATTTCTTATCGAGTAAAAAAGTTCCATACTCATATCCGTATACCTGAACTTGTCCTCTGACATGTGGGTCTAATACAACATCATACAAATACATCTAGTTCTAGGGTTTTCTCCTCTTCTTTCCAGCTCTCTGGCTCTCTGCGCAGCGCCACATCCCGAGTCCTCACGATGCTTTGTATTTTATTTAAGCTGCGATTGTTCTGTTGTCAGGAGTTTGTCAATTGTGCTAATTTATGTTTGTGTTATGTGTTGAACATGTTCTTTTATGTGCTATGTTTGTGTTATGTGTTGAACATGTTCTTTTATGTGCTATGTTTGTGTTATGTGTTGAACATGTTTTGTTATGTGTTAAAGTGCTGCAGAAATCTATATGCAATGTAACTTTTTATTAAAGTTTTTTGGGTAACAGATATACCGCGGATAAAAATATCCGCGGGTAACTGATACAGATAATATTTCATACCCGCTGCGAGTAACGGGTACAGGTTCGGATACAGATTTTAGCTAGCGGATACGGATACCCCAGAGTAATATCCACGGGTTTTTTACCCGTTGCCGTCCCTATCCCTGTCCACACTCACTTAACAGACCAAAGCCTTCTGCGGCGATCCGTCTCCACGCCCTGATCACCATTCGGCACCAGGCGCCAGCGATGGCCGCGGAGGATAAGCGAGCGGAAACCACCGCCTCCGGCAGGCGCCCGGCCCCGTGCGCCGACCGCAGCTGCCGGTTCTTCAGCTCCACGGCGATGTGCTCCAGGTGCCACTCGGAGAAGATCATTGCCCATGGAAGAGCTAGAAGCCGCCATCGCCGAGATCAGGAGGGCCAACTGCGGCAAGCAGCAGCAGCACGTCGTGCAAGGGCAGCCGGGGAGTACTACCTGTCCTGTCCCCGCCGCCAACCGTAGAGGCGAGGGACGTCGTCGCGTCGAGCCGGTACGCGGTTTGCCGGAGGAAGAAGGTCGTCGGCGTAAGGAACTGTAGCTGATCGTGTCCGAAGAAGATGCCGGCGCATCCATCCAAAGGCTGTGTCAAGCCTTTTCCCGTTTGTACTGTTAGCTGGTTAGGTTTCTCCCGGTAAACATCGTTTACGTCCTCCCGCCGCGTGCTTACTGCTGTAAACGAACTTGGAAGTGTTCATAGATACCAAGACGAATGGAGTGGATGAGAAGAAGGCATCGGGGTGACTAATCATTAATGCCAGTATATCATTATCTCTCTTGGATGCAAATTTCTTAAAGGGCATAAGTATATATATAGAAGGGGCAGGGTGATCCGTCATCATAACTCGCCATGGATCACCGATCGAGCCACTTGCTAGCCCATGCCAATGCCGTGCCCGAAAGCGGCCGCTCCGCCACCGCGGAAACGGGCGGCGTATGTAGAGGTCTCGGTCTCCACGGGCCCACCTCGCGCTGCGTATACGGCCCCCCTGCTTATGGGCGCTCATCAACGGAGGCGTGGGCGTGGCGTGGCGTGCACCGGGCCTGACGACCGGTCATGGGAGTACCAGGCTGATCTCGACGAGACCGGGTCCAAATTCGCCTGCGCGAGATCGGCGTGGCTGCAGGCGTGTTCGTCAGGAACCGATGATATATAGCATGTGTCGTGCGTGCATGGATGAGGTGAATCCTGTAGTTATATATAACAAGAACTGTTTTCTCGTCCGTACGTCCGAGCCGGGGACGTCTAGAGGGTAGTGGCGAGTGAATCGAGCTTTTCACGAGGATTGCAGATGTTAAACGAGGCAGCACTGCAGCAGATTGATGCTAGGAGTAGCGGTGGCGCGCGTATACGCAGGGCACGAGTGGATGAGGTTCGCACGTACGGTGGTGCGCGTCGCCCATACCGTTCTCAGGCTCCCAGCCGCCCCGGCATCAGCTCATCCGCGTGAAAACGTCCGGCCGAGATTGCTGCGGCGCCGCAAGCCAAGCTGGTCAAGCGGCCCCCGGACTCCGACAGCGCGGTGACAAACCAACAAGAGCACTCGCTGGCATTAACAAACGACGTCCCGGGGGCGCGCGACGGCGCAGGAAAAAAACTCACCGGACTAGAAAAAAAAAAAGATTTGTCTGCCTCCTGCCGCTACAGGTTTCGTCGTCGCTCGCGTGCCACGCCTCTGGGTGACGCCTGCGCGGCGCATGCAGGCGAGCAGCGACGCTCGGGCTCGCGCGATCCCGCGCGAGGGCGGCGCGGCATGGGGGGAAACTTCCTCGGCATCCATCCGTCATCCGTGTCCGGGCGCGCAGGCCGTCAGGCTGGCCGCCTGGACGGCAAATTCCCAGGCCGCGGCTGTACCGGCCGGCTGCAGCGGCAACTGAATGTTTGCCTGTAAGTTAGCGGCTTCTACAGGCAGCCGCTACAACTACCGAGCGACTGTAGCTCCTGTATACAGAGAGAGGAGAGAGAGAGGGAAAAAGAAAGAAGAGAAGGAAAAAGAGAAAAAAGAAAAAGAAAAAAGAAGAAAGGAAAGGAAAAATAAAGAGAGAAAAAGGAAAAGGGAAAATAAGAAGAAAAGAGAGGAAAAGGAAGCGAAAAATAATTTTATGGTTTTTATAAGTTATAAATATAATATTATTTATATAAAGTAGTTATATAAAATATTATAAGATATGGAATAGTTGTTTTATATAATATAGAATAGTTGATAGTTGATATAGATGTCTAATTTAGAGGTGAACGAGTGCAGAGAATTAAACTGTAAATGTGGAATCTTTTAGAGGTGACTATAAAAGGCTAAAAATATTTTTTTAGAGATCCAATATAGAGATGTACGAGTGCGAATAGTCTTAGTCCCGTCCTGTCCCGGCTGATGATGATGATGTGACGGAGTGGTCGTGCGGTCGTGCCAGCAGTAATGGCGGCTACCTAAGGACATGGGGTTGACTCAGCTCGTTCTCTCCTCTTCGCTCTCCGCGTGCGCGCCTGCCTTGCTCTCTGCTCCGGCTCTGCACACGGTGGCACAGTGATCCACTCAAAGGGCAGGACTAGCATTTAGTAGTAGTCCAATGTGTTTGTCCACGTTACACAGTGCGGCCGGCCGACGTCGAGGCAGCTGTCGGATGATCGACGCACACGGAAGCGTAGGAGAAAACGGGCAGGTCTGGATACGATGCGCGGTTGCTAGTCTCTACATGATCCGGCTCTTCCTGATTGCTGCAGTAGATAGTAATGTACTAGTACTATGATCCGTGATGACTTGATCCGAGCTAGCTAGGGGTAGCGTACATAAATGCGGCTGCTTAGACCAGATCCACACTCGAGCATTCAAGTGGCGGAGCAGGCTGCACTACTCCCACTATTGATTTTGCTGACTCGCAGATCGAGCCGTAAATGAGCGCGGTGTCTCCTCGGACTCTTGCAGGCTACTTCACGGGTTGACCTCTCCAGCTGCTTAGTTATGGCGGTTGACTTAGAGAGGCGTGGCTCCACGAGGACGAGATCATGATCCCATATTCTGGGTCTGGGCTTCTGGCCGGCCACGGGACGCTCGCTCGTACTCCCCTCTCGCCTTGGATCAAAACTCTCGAGAATGAGCAGTCTATCGAATGCGCGCTCGCATCCGGCATGGCGACCACCGGCTACGAGCTTCTGACGATGTAGACGCACACCTGTGCTTCTTCTCGCCCTTCCGCTCCCTTTACAGCCAAGTAAAGAGGCCAAGGGAGCATGATGCAGTTCATCTCGACCAGCAAGAAGTCGTCTAACGTACATGTGGATGGAGTAGGGACTAGGGAGGCGGCCATTTAAGCGCCGTGTGGCTTTCCTTTTCGCTCGGCATTCAAGCGCCCCCCTTGCTCTCTCTGGCTTATGCGCGCGTTCTCCTGGCATACTGCTCCAAAACTTTCTTGACATCCTGTATGCCAAGACGTCCAGTTTCTAACTCCTACGATCTGCAGCAGAGTTATCCAACCAAATCAAAAGCATCTTAACTTCTCTCACGCAGCACTCGACGGTCTCACAGGCCAAAGCAACAGCAAAGGTGGCACGAGCACAGGGTCTCGGTTGCAGCAACGGGCAGGTCATGGCATCTGCATGCGTACTGGATCCGATGACCATTCGCGTGCATGAGATGAGCTTGCTAAATGTGTCCCTTGGGGTTTTTTGTTACGGAAACGCTTCATGCAGAGAGAGATGCAGGCACTGCTATGATGATGATGATGAGGTCAGTGGCCATGGAGGAGCAGAGCAGGCCAGGCTGCAACGCGATGCATGCCTGCGCGAGCGAACGGAAAAGGGTCAAAGCGAACGCAGCTTTTACAAGTGTGAGCATTCAAGGCTTCGCCTGCATGTTTTCCAAGGGCCGGCAGAGGTGACATGCCCGGTCCTGCGTCTTTCCTCGATCTTTAATCTTCCCTGCGCTGGGGTATCCATGGATTTGGATGGATATCTATGGCACTGGACGACAGTATCTGTCTCTCGCACCAGGTCAGGGACAGCAATTTAGTCCTGCCTCTTCTGGTTAGTTTTGGCAGAGCAATTACAAAACCTAACACAAGGCTGATGATCCAGCCTGACACGAGAATCCACAGGACACTAGACTTCACCTTTGTTTCTTGCGAAATACAAATACAGCTACATATTTTAATCCAAAAGTAAGGTGAATTTAAAAAATATACTAGAGAAGTTATAGAAGGATCGAGAAGCTTGATTAGACATGGAGTACTCAATGGACCACAACCTTGACACGACAAACCGAACGCTCCGACTCGCGAAAAGATCTCGAAGCCGATTAGCAGCAGCAGCAGCTAGCTAGCCCGTTGCATTCTCATTACAAGAGGGATGTGTGCTCCTACTCATCGGGTAACATCAAATGTTAACTGCACCGGCAATGGAGATTAAATGCGGTGTCAGCTGGGGTCTAATGGCCGAGGCCAGGCTCCCCACTGGTCGCCGTCAAGAAGGAAAAAGTTAGGTCATGTGTCCTATTACTACTAGTCATGGCAGCGAGCGGCGCAAGCCCAGTTGCAGCCTCAGGTTGTCCAGGCGCGAAGGCGTTCGTAGATGCATGCCCCCGATACACAATTTTTATTTCCTCAATATATATAGTTGTCAAGCAATCGTTTTCTTTCGACAAAAATAAGTGCCTTGTCTGTAGGCTCCATTCATCAATGGAAGCAGGCATAGAGGGAGGGAGTTTTATGCAGGTACCGAAATTTGCAAATTAATAAAGATTCTTAAACGCACATGCAATTGAATATTTCACGTCTCAATATATATAATAGTAACAGCGTCAAAAGAAGCTGAGAAAAAGTCTCAGAGTTTAGCGGTGTCTTTTATCGATAATCCATGAGATTTGGCCACACAATACCTAAGAATACAAATATTTAGGGAACGATAGAGCAAATAGGTTCATGATTCAGAAAACGGAGTTCTTTTCAGCCACTTTTCCTAAAATTTGATCTCCTTCGTTTTTATGCATCTTATATATGAGGGTATACTTAAGGCCACGAATGACTGGAACGTGAACTGAGAATTGAGATATACACAAGTAGCTGCTAAGCCGCCCATATGATCCTCATGAATGAGTGAATTAAATCGATCCAAGGACACAACAAAAATTTTGTTTTGACGGAAGCAGGCCACAACAAAATCCATGTGCAGTCATCTTATATTAATGCCTTTTAGATGTACCACTAAGATTTGCGCCTCTTATTAATTATGTGCGATAAAGAATATGGTCCAATTAAGTTTCATATGCATGTGAATTACTAATGATATTTTGTTCTATACAACTCCTCTCGTTTCAAAGCTGAGCCCACCATGTGCCCCAAACAACTATCAAGCACACATCTATGGAAAAATTAGTACCTAGGGAAATATGCTCGCGGCTATTAAATAACATGTCAAATCATTAAATGTAGATCTTTAACTCGATTATATTAGTGTATGGTGTAACATGTATTGTAAAAGCCAATTAAAACAGTACAACTTTACGAGCTTTTTGGAAGCCAAGTTACACGAGTCATTTAAGAAAACATTTTTTAAAAAAATTGGCACCTAAGAATTAAAGTAATAGCTGGCTTTTATTTTTCCTGATTGCATGGCAAGAAATATATTAGATTGTTTTTCAGCCGGCCTACCTACATGCTACATGATTTTTCTAATTTATAGATAACCAACACAAACTAGAAACACCCAGATATATGAGTATTCTTGAGGATGTACAGTTCTTTGGTTTCCGATGCACATCACCATGGATCATCATCATGAAGTCCAGGACTACTACTACATCACCATCCTCTAGTTACCCAGGGATTAGTATGGACTAACGACATAGTTACATAACGATCACTCCCAAACCTTAAGTCCAAAACCCTCAAAAAAAAGAAGCAAGGAACTAGACTCGCTGGCTAGAGCAGATCAACACCAGCTTCGCATCAACCTTGGACAACCCGGGATTCGAGTTCCTGGCTTCTTTCTTCCCCTCCTTCCAGCTTAGTCGCATTTATTTCCGATTTCGCTTTTGTTCCGACGCTCTAAAAGAACTCACATGGGTCGGCCAGCGGCACGCCCATGATCCCCACCTCGCCGTGCCCCACGCCGTCGTCCAGCAGCCAGCTCTCCAGCATCGAGAGCGCCGGGCCCTGCGCCGCCGCCGAGCCGCGGGCCTCCGCCTTCCCGCCGCTCGTCCCGGTAGACCCCTCCGGAGTCAGCGCCGCGCCGCTGTGGCTCGCCGCCGACGCGCCCTCGCCGGAGATCGCCGACGCGGATGACCTCGACCCGGACGACGTCTTCCCGCCGTTGCCGCCGTTGGCGCCGGGACGCTTCCAGCCCTCCAGCAGGCGCGCGATGTTCTCGGCGCTGGACGCGTACGTCGCCTGGCCGCCCGCGGGCGCCGGCGCGTGCGCCTCCGGCTTGGCGGACGGCGGCGGCGGCGAGGAGGAGGAGGAGTCCAGGGACAGCGCGTCCCGGAGCGCCTGGCGCGCGGTGTGGATGTCCGTCTGCAGCCGGCGCTCCCACTGCCCCTTGGGCGCGGCCGACCTGCTCTTCGCGTCGGCGCCGCCTTCCCCGGCGGCGCCCATCTTGGCGAGCTTCTTCTTGAGGTGCGTGTTCCAGTAGTTCTTGATGTCGTTGTCCGTCCGCTCCGGCAGGTACGACGCAATCGCCGCCCACCTAACGGGAACCATTACACAACTATTAGGGCGCGGCGGATTTATCATCACACATCACACGGGAGCATGTAAGCCATGACGAATCACCGGTTGGCAAACGGAGTAAACCACCGAGAGGAACTAGCTACCTGTTGCCGAGCAGGGCCTGGAGGTGGATGATGAGCTTCTCCTCCTGGTCGGTGAAGTTGCCGCGCTTGATCCCGGGGCGGAGGTAGTTCGTCCACCGCAGCCGGCAGCTCTTGCTGCACCGCATCAGCCCTGGATGCACCAAAAACAACAGCGACGAGTCAAGCAACAAGGGATCGCCCGGCGTAAAGCAAACCAGAAAGCTAAGATCCTTGCGCACCGGTGTTGGTGGGCACGGCGCGCCAGTTGCCGGGGCCGTGCTCCTGCACGTAGGACACGAGCACGAGGTCCTCCTCCGGCGTCCACGGCCCCTTCTTCACCCCGCCCTTCTCGCAGCACGGCGGCCTCCCCATCCTCACTCCACCGCAGCTCGAGCGATGCCTGGCGAGAAAGGAAAAAAAAAACAAAAGAGGATGAGAAGGTTTGACTCGTCGTCCGCCCCCCCCCCCCTTCACTCTCTAGAGTGGTGAGGAATTACGCGAGACGAGGGTCCAACCGTCCAGGCAAGGATGGCGAGGCGCGACTGACTCGGGTCGGCGCCGCGCCCGGGCAGCGATTTATATAGGCGCCGCGCGCACCTACCTGCCGGGGCCGGGGTCCCCGGTCAAGCCGAGCTTGGCCGACGACGAAGCGGCCAAGCCCCGGTGAGGTCAGCACCCAACAAACTCCCTCGCCTTCCTCCGCTAGCACACGGGTAACTGACGCTATATACGACTGCATCTGACAAGCTAGCCGACGACGCAGGGTGGACCGGGCCGTGCACCTCACGTCGGCCGCTCGTGCAGTCGGTCAGTGTGTTTGGTGCGTGCAACAAAAAAAAACTAAACCGGCCAGCTGGCCGGGGCGAGGACTAACTGAGGCTTTGGTGTGCATGCGGTGGGGTGGGGGGCGTGCGGCGCGCAGGTGCTTGCCGCGGACCTGCGGAGCGGGACGTACCGCGGGCGCGAGAGCGAGGCTTTCGGCGCGCGTAAAAGCCTGCGGTTTCCCGTTGTTTTCCCGACGAAAATGTGCCGATTTGACGGGCAAAGCTCCCCACACGCCGTAACGTCTCGCGGCTCGGAACGCCGACATGTGTTCGGCCGAGGAAGAACCGCGAGGTGCCACGGCGATTTTCGCTGCGGGGTCTCGACGACGGAGAACCGGGCAGCTCGGACCGGCCGGAACTCAGCGGCGCAGGATGCGTGTTGGGAGTCAACGACGCGCTCCGGGGCAGTGAAACAATTGTCCCGTGTTTTAGGGGGTCAGGCCAGGGTGTGCCGACGACGTACGCGACGCCTGTGCCACCGCGCCGCGCGGCTGCAGTTTCTTCTCTCGTTGGAACGGTCGTCCTTGCATGGCTTAACGCTGAAGCTACCCTCGACACTGGAGTCGAACGGACAGTGACGACGGTGAGGTCACTACACCGCCAACGCTCTTGGCTCCTTCTAAGTTACAGTAAAGAGCTCTCAAACCATGCATATTCATCCCTCCTCAGCCCTTCCAAGAAGTGCTCACCCCCCGGTCAGGTTTGACTCTACCGACGCTGCTCTCGTACGTACGTGCTGAGAATCGGTCCAGTTACCTCTGGTATCATCAGCAGCACGAGAGTTTGGCGACCTGACACGCACCATAAACCAGGTTGCCAGTTGCATGCACCAGCTAGCAGTATGCGTCCATCCAACTGCATGCGCCGGTGTTTCCTGGCCGCCTGGACTTGCATGTTTCAAGGGGCCGGGGCGGGGCCTCTCCTACAAAGACCGATGGATTGGCCACTTTTATCTCCGCCCACCCGATCGATCAACGGCCCAAGCAAGTACGATAATAGGTGTTTAATTCTAAAATCAGGTCAAACACTCGTTATCCGATTCATGTAGATATTATGGGTACTTGTCCGAGTTAACCACAGATACAGGAGGAAATCCTGAGTTCCGAGGCTTCTTCACGTACAGTGCAGCCATGTGCAAAGGGAGAGCTTGGTGAGGCCGCACGGAAAAATGGTGGGTTCATTCAGCAATGTCAATCGCGGCATTTAATGGGAGAATATTGATGGTGAGTTGGTGACATATGAGCCTCCTTTACGCATCTCTGCTTCAGGCACATTCCATTGGCATTCTTGCTTTACGAAGCACATTTGGTGCACTGCCCATGGCACAACAGCAAAGAAGACCAGGAGAGCTGTATCGATGCGTGGCCGCGTTAGGAGCTACGAGTTCGTTCCTCTGTCTGCGCTCTCCTGGAGGTCACAGTGTGCCTGCCCCGTAGTGGCTACGAGATGAAGCAGGCAGCAGACGCAGAGTTACAGTTAAAGCAGGCATCGACTGCTATGCTGTCGCTCACTGGATCTTGTTTAAAGCGCTTGTAGTAACATGCTACTAAGACTTCCTTTTTCATCTTTTTTGCTAAGGACCATGTTTCTTGGTTCAACAAGGTTTCGGTTAGATAGAAACAACTCGTGATCTGTTGTAATGTGTTATTAATAAACACAGAAGATGGGTTAAGAAGTGGATATAGACAGAAGTGGCACTATAACACGGTAGCCTTTTAAAAGCATTTCTTAGGGTTCTTTGGTTCAGTTTTATGGAGCAGATTCATTGTTAAAAATCTAAAATGTCAACTAAATAGGTTTCACTATGAAGCAAATTCTTGATAACCTGTAGATTTTATCATTACAAATTAGAATCTCAGCTTAAATTTCCCCTCCAACTGTAACAAAAATTATTCATCCGCCACTAGTTACACACTCGAATCATTTTTCTCAGCACACAACAGTTTTTCCATAACTCACAACTAAAACAAGATTTTTAGAAATACAAAACACATTATTCAAGTCTTTTAAGGTATTTTCTATAAATTGTCTCAAATTAGTAAGAAAATCATAAGTATTCAAAAAAAGGCATTTGAATCATCTTGTTTGACGGAGAATTAAAATAAGGCCTCAAAATGAGTGGAAAGGTTAGGATGCGAATGAAAAAAAACCCTCAGAGAATGGGAGATTAAAAAGCGAATAGAAAAAACACCTTCTAAAGAACGTGATATATGCAAATAAGTTCCTGATGTATACTATTGTCATGGTTGCGCTTCAGCTCCAGCTCGCCGTCCCCGCCTCCGCGCGCTCGAGCTCGTATTGCAACTACAACTCGCTCAAGATCGCTGTCGCAGCCGCTATAATGTCAAAGCTCCTTCCCCTCCAAGGTTGTCGTTCCTACGACTGAAATTGTCTAGAGGGGGATGAATAGACTAAAATACCTGAAATGACTTAATTAAACAAGATTATACCACAAGGGCCGGACTAGTCTGGCACACGGGCGGACTAGTCCGGTCATCTTGTTGAAAAGTCTAAAAGGGGCTGGACTAGTGTGGCTCAGAGGCGGACTAGTCTGGTCAAACTGTTGGAAAGACCTAAAACTTGATTTTTATGGGTTTTTCTTCAGATTTTAGTTTAACTAAGTGTGGATAAACCAACTAGCAATCCTATACGACAAGTGTGATAGAATATTAAAATAGATTGCAAGATTGTAATGATGTATACTCTAATAGCGAAATAATCAAAGTAAACCCTAAGCAATCTTGACGTTCAAAGAAATGTAAATGCAAGAGAGAGGCCAAGAAATTTTTCCCAAGGTTCGATTCCACTCAAGAATCTACGTCTCCGTTAAGGAGTCCACAAAGGACCGGGTCTAACAGCCCTTTCCTTATCAAGTTGCCACTAAGGCCAACCCGGTTCTTCACTATCTCAGGGGTGAACTTACAAAGTTTTGGGGCTGCTCACAATCCGAGGCTCCCACTTGATCACTTCCACAAACTTCACAGATCTCACAAGCCATAGATCACACCAAGTGCACGAGATCACTCCAAGAGTCTAAACGCGAAGTTCTTCCTTCTCCTCTTCTCACACACCCAAATTCACTCAAGATTTGATTCAAGAGGGTGAGTAGGCAATGGAGAAGTCTTGGAGAGGCTCTAGAAAGGCTGTTCCGGCGCTAGGGTTCCAGGGGTTTTTTATAATGAAGTCGGGGCATCTCCTTTTATATAAGTCCCAAAGCCAACCGTTGCCACCTACCAAAAGTCCGGACTAGTCCGCCTTACAACAGACTAGTCCGATCTCACACAGGAACTCTTTGTCCGGGTGAGAACGCACAAGTCTGGAGGACTCGGACTAGTCTGACCACTTAGGCGGACAAGTCCGGTCCACCAAGACTTAGCCGTGGGAGCTCTCATCTCACAACCATGCGGACTAGTCCGCCTCAGAATGGACTAGCCCGAACTCACTCAGGGACTCTTTGTCCGGGTGAAACCGGACAAGTCTGGCTAGCCCAGACTAGTCCGACCCCTAATGCGCACAAGTCCGGTCTACCAGGACTTAGTCCCAAAACACTCTTTTCAACAGAGAAACGGACTAATCCGTCCCAAAACGGACAAGTCCGAATTCAGTGAGGAACTCTTAGTCCACCCCAAAACGGACTAAGCCCTAGGGCTTCCGGACTAGTCCGACCTCTCGCCCGGACAAGTCCGGCCTGCCCAACTTTACCTCTCTATCACTCTCCACTAAGGATTTGACACTTCTAACATTTTGAGCTCTCTTCTATGATCTCAATGCACTTGACACACACACTCTCACTTTTACACGGCTAGCCTACTAAAAGACTCAAGTGAAACCCTAATTTCTACTCTTCGAGTCTTCGACGCCGTTCTTCATCTTTTTCCTTTTTGAGAATTTAGGTGTCCGCCTTGTAAATGTCTTGTGCTTATGATCATCTCAGTTCATTAGTCTCTTAATTTGTCATCATCAATCATCCAAAACTCACGGGGATACCTAGATGCACTTACAATCTCCCCCTTTTTGGTGATTGATGACAACACATTAAGTTACAACATAAGAGGAAAAAATTTGATTTTCATAACAAGTGTACGTATGCAAAACTCTCCCTGAATGTATGTAAGAGTAAAAGAGGGGAGTTGGCATACATTCACATGTTATGGTGGTGTGCCTACGTGTTGCGCTCAAAAAATATGATAAGACAATAAGCATAAAACAGCCATAAAATCCAACACGTAGTGTTACACAACAGATAGTCATGCATAAAACATAGATAGCCATGTCCAAAGATCTATTACAAGATAGTCATGTCCAAAACATAGATGCCCAAAAGATCTATTACAAGACTAGAAGATGATAAAAAAGGACATCCTTTTCCCATCTCTCCTCGTTTAGCATCAAGGCACCAAAAAGGAAAAGAGGGAAGAAGATACGCCTAAGTCTACTCGTCGTCTTCTTCATCTTCTTCTTCATCGCCATTTTCATCGCTCTTCGTAGCCTCCGTATCCTCTTCCTCGTCGTCGGCGGTAGTGGATGGAGGCACGTCCTTGGAGGAGCTTCCATCTTTCCTGAACTGGGCGAGCTCATCAGTGGTGAACTCTGGATATGGAGTAAGTTCCCCATCACTCTTTTCGGGAGGAGACATGGGTACCTCAAACTTGTCAAACACAACCTTGAGGTACTTCTCCTGATGACTCTCCATGCGTCGAGTCCGGACCTCCACACGCCGACAAGAGGCGAAAAGTGCGTTGAAGCACTTGAAGAATCCGCTCATGGACTGCGGAGGAGGAGATGATGGGGGAGCCGGTGAGCTAGAAGGGGCCGCTGAGCTGGAAGGAGGTTGAGCATTTTTCCTCCTTTAGGGTTCTGGCACAATGGGTGGTAGCTGAGGACGGAGAGGTCGATGAGTGACATCCTTGACAAAGACTATCCCCGGCACCTTCTCAATTAAGCACATGATATACGGTGCATACCCACATGAGCGGTTGGGAGTGTGAGAGATGTTGAAGATATCATCATAAATGTGCTCAACAAGGTTGAACTTCTCTTCACATCTATCAAGAGGAGGAGATGCCTTAAGTTTTCTTAAATCACCCCTGCATCTCCATCCTTAGGGTCTATAGTTCTCAAAATCCGATTGAGGATGCTATAGAATGGCTTTATGTTCCTAGCAAGCCCGGCCTCATAGGGAACATGGCTAGGATACATATAGTCAAGCTGATCACTGTCCACTGCCTTGAGTTTGGAAATAATAATCTCATGGTCCAAGTGCTCCTCAAGGCCAAGTATCTGGGCAAACCTCTCATAGGTGACTCAGTACTGCTCTCCATGAGTCATCCAGGTGATTTTTCTGTCACTGTAGGTAGAGAAGTACACAGTGGTGTAAAACTGCACGATCACCTCAATGTTCCAGTCATACTTGAAGCCCATGATTTTCTTGATTCCATGGCGCTCTGCGGCTTCAATCACGGCATCAAAGGATTTGTGCTTCCTTTTGTCCATGTAGTCCCAATCTACCAATTGAGCCTGGGCAAATGGGGTCTTCATCTTTAGGTACACTAAGTAATTGCAGTGGAAGTCACACCAGAACCTAGGGTCGGCTGTGTGCTTCTCATAGTCATAGATGTTGTCCATCCTCAACCTTCTCGCCTTCTCAGACCCCTTTCCTTTGAATACAAATGCCGGATTGTTGGGCTCCCGGTTTGGATCTCTAGCAGGGGCAGCCATCTTCAAGGGGTCGATAGGCTTCGGTTGCCCTTTCTTCTTGATTACTATCCCTCGTGCCCTGTTTGTCGGTGCTTTGGCAGTTGCCTTTTTGTTCTTGGGCTCCTCAGGAAGTGGAGCCTTGCCCTTCTTCGGATCATGAGGAATCCTGAAGCGTCCTGACCCATAAGATCAGAACTAAACATGTAATATTATGCCAGAAACAGAGTTCGGTACATAATATTACAACACAAGTGGAACCACAACCATACAGAGCTTTATTACAACGGCATACACTTTAGTACAACAATAATAAGGACTAACATAAGGATGATTAACGTCATAAGAACATGGACAACTAGCTCCTCCTCGTACATGGTTCCACGGTAACACCTTGGGTGTGGATGCGACCCTACTCGAAGTCCTCCGGGTTGAAGTCAGGATCCTCTGAAGATATCAACAACGGTTGAGTACAAAAGTACTCAGCAAGCTCCACCTCGCCCTTCGGGAGGGAATGAAACAAACATAGATGCAATGCACAACAATAAAAGTGATGCAACCTAATGCAACCAAATAACCCATCCAGAGACATTCCTCACCTTATTCTCACAACAGGTGGCTTCCTAGTTGTTAGGACCACACCATAACCTGTCCTATACTGAGGACACGGCCGTCCGAACGGATTCTACACTCTGCAGAGGTTGTACGCTTTACCCACACGCACGGACCATCCATGACAGCCCGTCATAACCGACACCCAGTCGAAACATCACCCAAACCAGTCGTCCCCAACCCAGTGTCATGACTTATCTCAATATCATCTCAATTTTCATAAATGCATCTCTCTCTCTCTCCACCGTGGACGACTGTCGGGCTAGCCACCGGGGTTAGGCTAAGCCCCGCCCATACAGGGTCATGTGGTCGTACTGAAGAAAGTTAGGTGAGATGTCAAAACAACTCGGTCCTTAAGGCTCACCAGGGCAGCCTCCATACTCAAACCACGAGCCTATCATCTTGATAGTACTCACTGTAAGTCTACCACCACGGTAGCGCTTACACCAACACTAACCCTTCTGCCCCGGTCTCAACTCATGCTCTCCCCAACCATGCAACATAAACAAGGCAACATCATCATGCATAATCTCATCCTATCAATATGCTGCAAAAAGATAAACTTGTATGTTTACACTCTATCACTCGAATAACTCATGCTCAACAATGCAGAGGCCTAATCTACTGGCCACAATGGATGAACCTCACATAGGAGCAATATGATCAAGAAGGGGGTGATGGAACTTGCCTTCGCTACCGTCTGCAGCGTCGTGCTCTTGTTCACTTGGCTCCCCTGGGTTCTCTTCCGGCACTGGTTCTACACCGCGCACAAGCAAACATACAAACAAAGCAAACATACATCATTCAGACTTTCTTACACTAACTATATTATGATATTAGATAATTTTTATAAGAAGAATCGGATTAAGTGATCCTTTTGTGTGTGGGTGAGATCTGCTCTAAGGACAATCAAGGGGTTGCTTAGGGTTGGGCTCAAATCAGCAAGAGTAAACGGGGGAGGATGGCCAGAGAGTAAGAAATCGAACGCCGAGGCTATGAATCACTCGATTAAGCTGCCGATTTTGGGTAGGAAGTAGAGCAACTTCATGGAAGGGCGGTCATGCCACGGGGTGGTCGCGGCCAAACCCGAGGAGAGGGGGAAAGGGGGGGGATGACTCGGGGAAGAGAGTGGAGGTTGGGGTGCTCACCTTGGCCGTGGCTTGGCGGGGCTCGACGGGGAGGGTTCCTCGTCGGAGATCGATGTTGGAGGGGGGGGGGGGGAGAGGAGACGCGAGCGCCGGTGCTCAATGGGGCGAGGGAGAAAGTGAGCCCCCGAGCCCCTTTTATAGATGAAGGGGGAAATGGATAGGGATGGAGGGAGGAGAGGTAGGTGAGGTGTAATTAATGCATGTTCCGGGGGCTTCTCGTGGAGTGGATAAGGATGGGGGGAGACATGTATATGAGGGGTGGTTTCGGGAGCTTCTCGTGGAGTGGATAAGGATGGGGGAGATATATATGAGGGGTGGTGCCGGAAGCTTCTTGTGGAGTGGATAAGGATGGGGGGAGATATATGTGAGGGGTGGTTCCGGAAGCTTCTCGTGGAGTGGATAAGGATAGGGGAGATATGTATATGAGGGGTGGTTCCGGGAGCTTCTCGTGGAGTGGATAAGGATGGGGGAGATATATATGAGGGGTGGTTCCGGAAGCTTCTCGTGGAGTGGATAAGGATAGGGGAGGAAGAGATGGGTGATGTGTGGTTATAGAAGCTTCTCGTAGAATGGATGAGGATGAGGGAGGAAGAGGAAAAGAGTTTGCCTTTAGGCAAAAGTAGGGGGGTGGCTGCACCAGTTTCGATGAAAGACATATCTGAGATCGGCCAGTAATGTGCGTAATTTGTTTGGTGATTAATTCTATAATTCTGATTTATTAGCTTTACAAAAAATGGGGCGTTACAGACCTACCCCACTTAGGATGAATCTCGTCCTCGAGATTCGAGTGGTTTGCAAAGAGATGGGGGAACTCTGTCCGCAATGTATCTTCTCTTTCCCAAGTAGCTTCGGCCTCCGAGTGTCTGCTCCACTGGACCCGACAAAGTGTGACGGTGTTTCTCCGTGTCCTTCGGGTGACTGTTTCCAAGATCTTTACTGGCACCTCCTGGTAGCGCAGATCATCTTGCAGGTCTAGAGTTTCTTGTGCCACCTGTTCCTCGGGAACCCGTAGGCATTTTCTTAGCTGTGACACGTGGAAGACGTTGTGCACGCCTGACATTTCATCGGGTAGCTGAATCTCATACGCTACTGATCCTACCCTTTTTAGGACTGAGAAAGGGCCAATGTACCGTGGTGCCAACTTTCCACGTACTTGGAACCTGCGCGTGCCACGGATAGGAGATACTTTAAGGTACACATGATCTCCAGCTTGGAAACTGAGTTCACGCCTCCTCTTGTCTGCGTAGCTTTTCTGACATGATTGGGCGGCCTTGAGATTCGCTCGAATCTCCGCTACCTTGTCCTCTGCTGCCGAGATGAAGTCTGGTTGCTCCACAATGCGGTCCCCAACTTCTGACCACATGAGTGGGGTTCGACACTTCCTTCCATAGAGGGCTTCATACGGTGACATCTTGATGCTGGCCTGATAACTGTTGTTGTATGAGAACTCGGCATACGGTAAACTGTCTTCCCAATCCTTGCCGTAGGTTAGAACAGCGGCCCTCAACATGTCTTCCAAGATTTGGTTGATCCTCTCTGTCTGACCATCTGTCTGAGGGTGATATGCTGAACTAAAGTCTAACTTGGTACCAAGCGCCTTTTGAAGACTCCTCCAAAACCTTGACGTAAACTGAGTACCTCGATCTGAGACTATCCTCGAGGGTACTCCATGTAGTTTCACAATACGGTCTATGTACAACATGGCCAGCTTACTCCCATTGTAGGTAGCGCGCACAGGAATAAAGTGTGCAACTTTAGTCAGACGGTCGACCACTACCCATACGGAGTCATTACCATTCTTGGTCCTTGGTAGGCCAGTGATGAAATCCATTCCTACCTCATCCCATTTCCAAACGGGAATCGGTAAGGGCTGTAATAGGCCACTCGGCTTTTGATGCTCAGCTTTGACCCTTCTACACACATCACAATAAGCCACGAATTTGGCTATGTCACCCTTCATGCCAACCCACCAATATTTTTGCTTAATATCCACATACATCTTTGTGGCTCCAGGGTGGATGGAGTAGGCAGAGTTATGAGCTTCATCCATGATCGTATTCCGATAGTGACCTTGTGAAGGCACACACAACCGTTTCTTGAACCACAATATTCCATCTCTATCAACTCTAAAGTCTGGTGCCTTGCCTTCACCCGTTTGTTCCTTGATCTTCATTAACTTTTCATCTTCCTGCTGAGCCTTCTTAATCTGGTCATCCAGCACAGGGTGAACACTAAGGTTGTAGTTGTAGGAGTGAGGCACAATACTTAGGTTCAACTTCAGCATCTCCTCGCACAGTTGTGGTACTTGAGTCACCAAGTGATGACAGTATGCTTTCCTGCTAAGAGCGTCTGCCACAACATTTGCTTTACCCGGGTGGTAGTGGATCTCCACATCATAATCCTTAATTAGTTCCAACCATCTTCGTTGTCTTAGGTTCAGATCAGGCTGGGTAAAGATATACTTGAGGCTCTTGTGATCTGTGTATATTTCACACTTGTTACCGATCAGATAGTGTCTCCAAATCTTAAGAGCATGCACTACCGCAGCCAATTCCAAGTCATGGGTTGGGTAGTTCTGCTCGTGCGGCCTTAACTGACGGGAGGCATAGGATACCACTCGTCCTTCTTGCATTAGCACACATCCTATGCCGTGTCTAGAAGCATCACAATAAATAACAAAGTTCTTGTGAATATCCGGTAAGACTAAGACTGGGGCCGTGGTTAGTCTTCCCTTCAACTCACGAAAACTTCGCTCACATGCTTCAGTCCACACAAACTTCTTATCCTTCTTTAGTAGTTCCGTCATTGGTCGGGCTAGCTTGGAAAATCCTTCGATGAACCTCCGATAATAACCAGCCATACCTAGAAAACTACGAATCTCCGAGACCGAAGTTGGTTGCTTCCAAGATGATACGGCTTTGACCTTCTCCGGATCAACTGCAACCCCCTCGGCTGTTAGCACATGCCCAAGGAAGCTAACTTTCTGTAACCAAAACTCACATTTGCTGAACTTGGCATAAAGTTGATGGTTCCTGAGCCGGTCCAAAACAACACGCAGATGTTGCGCGTGCTCTGCTTCACTTCGGGAATAGACTAGAATGTCGTCGATGAAGACAACAACAAACTTGTCCAACTCTTGCATGAACACCCGGTTCATTAGGTTCATGAAGTAGGCAGGGGCATTGGTTAATCCAAAAGACATCACTGTGAACTCGAACTGACCGTAGCGAGTCACAGATGCCGTCTTAGGTATATCTTCGGGCTTAATCCTCACTTGATGATACCCAGACCTCAGGTCAATCTTTGAGAAAAACTTGGCCCCCTTTAGCTGGTCGAATAGATCATCTATCCGGGGCAGAGGGTATTTATTCTTGATGGTCACCGCATTAAGAGCTCGGTAATCTACACAGAGTCTCTTACTTCCATCCTTTTTCTCTACGAAGAGGACTGGTGCGCCCCATGGTGATGCACTAGGCCTTATGTACCCTTTCTCTTGCAACTCATCTAACTGTTTCTTTAACTCGGCTAGTTCTGGCGCTGCCATTCTATAAGGCCTCTTGGCTATTGGGGCCGTTCCGGGAACTAGATCAATGGAGAACTCCACTTCTCTTTCTGGCGGCATGCCTGGCAACTCCTCAGGGAACACATCAACATACTCTTTAATCACTGGCACTTCCTGAGGTGTTTCCGCCTTCAAGTGATTTACTACTGGCTCAGACAGGCTGGAGTTGACATGACATGTGACAGTCTTCCCTTCATGGTTTGTCACTGTCACAGTCCTCTGTGCACAAGCTATACTCCCATTGCACTTGGCTAACCAATCCATACCGAGGATCACATCTATCCCATGGGAGTCAAGCACTACTAGATTAACCAAGAATTCTACCCCACTTAAGTTTAAAGGGATGTTGTTAACTCCTAGGTGGCAAGGTATATAACCTCCCGGTGATCGAGTCATTAAGGGCCTCTTAAGGTCTACCGTAGATATATCATGTGTCTCTACAAAGTGTGATGATATAAAAGAATGCGATGCGCCAGAATCAAATAGTACTGAAGCCAAAACTGACTGAACCAAGAACTCACCAAGTAGAACTCCTGGTGCTGCATCTGCCTCTTCGGCGTAGACGTGGTTTACTGTGGCCTTTCCAAAGGAGTGTTGAGTCCTTGACGGTGCTCCGCGGCTGCCTCCAGCTGGATGCCTTGGTCCGTTAACTGAGTTGGAGACGACTGATGGTGCTGGCTTAACCTTGTAAGGGCAGTTAACGGCGATATGCCCAGGCTCACGGCAGCTGAAACAGATCCTCTGGCCAACAGTTTGATTGACCCCAGACTGCTGAGGATGGAATGAGCCATGTGATTTAGGAGGCTGTACCGGTTGCTTGAAAGTGGTGGTTGGTGCTTTATAGGATACACCACTATGAGCCATCTGCCCAGAGTAAATAGGTTGTTGGGTCTTCTGCACAAAGTAGGTTGGTTGTTGGGTCCTCTGTAGAGAATAGACAGGTTGATTACTCCTCTGAAGTTTCACCTGCTGGAACCCCTTCTTGTCCTCAAATTTTCTTTTCTTCGCCCGTAGCTCATCCTCTATGTTCTTTTCTGTAGTGATGGCCTTGTTAACCAGGGTACTGAAATCTGGGTAAACAGATGCTTCAAGAAATTTCCTGATTTCAATGTTTAACCCACGCAAAAAGGCTTCTTGCTTCTTCTCTTCTGTATCCACAGTGTGGGGGTCATAGCGGGATAACCCGGTAAACTTGTGTAGATACTTCGTCACAGTTAGTACCTTCTGTTTAAGGTTCATAAACTCTTCCCTCTTTAGCTTCATAATGCTACTTGGGATGTGTTGCTCTCTAAACAACTTCACAAACTCGTCCCATATCATGGTCCTAGCATGTGGATGCATCTCTCTGTAGCTGTGCCACCAGGCTAAGGCAGATCCCCTCAGTTGTTGGACTGCAAGCAGAACCTTATCCTGCTCGTTTGCATGCACAACCTCGAGTTTCATCTCAATCTCTCTTAGCTAGTCATCTGCCTCAATGGGGTCCTCAGATCCAGAAAACTTGGGCGGGTTCATCCTGTTGAAGTCTGCGATCTGGTGATTGTTTTGCAGCACGGGCTGATGGTTGTTGAGGCCATCGTTGTTCCGGGCAGCCAGGGTGTTCGTCAGTAGCTCTAGGAGTCGATTCTGGCGGTCCAGAATGGCAGTCAGATCATAGTTAGGTGCTTGGGGATGTGGCCGGACAGGTGCACTCTCCGCTGTCTCATGCTCGTGAGGTGCAGGCGGAATCTCTCGTAGTCCTTGGTCCGCCTCGTGCCCATTAGTGACTCGGCTCAAGCGGCGAGGCATCTGTGACAAGGCAATCGATGGGTTTAGATTTTCTTCCTATTATTATTACTATGGTGCATCATAATTAGTTATGCTTACCGTCTTTTATTATTGTTATTATTATTTTTATTTCCTATATATTTTTTTTTCTATTTTACTATATATATCTAAACACATATATATAGTTTTATACCACACAATTCACACAAACATCAAACATTGCAAGCAACACACTAAGCATTCATTCATTCGGGCAAGCGGGTACAAGATACATAGCGCATGTTCTGGGTCTATTCCCTTAAGGGTCAGCCGGGACCTCTGCCTGGCTACTGGGTCCTACATCCTGATCTTCAGGGTCTTCGTTGGTCCCGCGAGGTGAGGTCGGAGGAGTAGGTGGCACAGGCTCACAAATCCTCCTTCGGGGGTTGGATAGGTGATACACTGGGGTTCCTTCTAGGACAAGTGGCTCCATCATTGCACCAGCTTGACGGTCCTTCCGCTTGGCCCGGTCTACAAGGTAGACACCCCTAAGCAGCTGGCTGTGACGGTCGGCCTGCTCCCTAAGGTTCTCCTCGGCCAAGGCGACTCGACTTTCGGCGCTGGCAACCCGGGCTTCAGCCTGCGCTAGTGCTAGCTTAGCCTTTCGCCAGTGGGTCTCCAATGTCTCAGCACGCTGGACGAGGGTCTTCACGCGCTGGTTCAGCTGGTCGCACAAGTCGTCCAGGCTCAATAAATAACCGGACATGGCGACAATGGTGGGGTCGTCTTCGGTCGACCCGAGGCCTTCCAAGTTGCGAATCCTCGCCATCCATGCGGGACGACTACGGTCTAGTGGTGGGAAGTACTTCATGGGTGTGGAACCCAAATGCCAGTCAAACATGTGGCAGAGGTACTTCAAAGCTTTGCGGGCCACCAATTGGCACGTATCTTTCATGCGGCATCCAGTGGTGGAGACATTCCATGGCTTCATGTCCAGGAACCTCTCACTGGCGCCGATGTGCACAGTGACCTCGCAGCTTTCGGTGCCATGCTCCACGAACTCATGACCCACGTACTCCGGACGGTCTGGAATACCTAGTCGTGTCGTGGCGGCATAGAGCACCTTGGGGAAGCCGTCTTCGTTGATGCAAAAGGTGGTGATACGGTCGTCCGCCATCTGGCCTAGAACAGGGCACAAGGATTAGATGAGAGCAAAACCTATCACCAAGGCTCTACGGTCCAGGTTTCCTACCGGCCAACTATTCTACGGTCTCCTATGGTCACCTAAGTACTAGGGTACGCATCCTACAGCCAAGTATGGCTCTGATACCACTTGAAGCGTCCTGACCCATAAGATCAGAACTAAACATGTAATATTATGCCAGAAACAGAGTTCGGTACATAATATTACAACACAAGTGGAACCACAACCATACAGAGCTTTATTACAACGGCATACACTTTAGTACAACAATAATAAGGACTAACATAAGGATGATTAACGTCATAAGAACATGGACAACTAGCTCCTCCTCGTACATGGTTCCACGGTAACACCTTGGGTGTGGATGCGACCCTACTCGAAGTCCTCCGGGTTGAAGTCAGGATCCTCTGAAGATATCAACAACGGTTGAGTACAAAAGTACTCAGCAAGCTCCACCTCGCCCTTCGGGAGGGGAATGAAACAAACATAGATGCAATGCACAACAATAAAAGTGATGCAACCTAATGCAACCAAATAACCCATCCAAAGACATTCCTCACCTCATTCTCACAACAGGTGGCTTCCTAGTTGTTAGGACCACACCATAACCTGTCCTATACCGAGGACACGGCCGTCCGAACGGATTCTACACTCTGCAGAGGTTGTACGCTTTACCCACACGCACGGACCATCCATGACAGCCCGTCATAACCGACACCCAGTCGAAACATCACCCAAACCAGTCGTCCCCAACCCAGTGTCATGACTTATCTCAATATCATCTCAATTTTCATAAATGCATCTCTCTCTCTCTCTCCACCGTGGACGACTGTCGGGCTAGCCACCGGGGTTAGGCTAAGCCCCGCCCATACAGGGTCATGTGGTCGTACTGAAGAAAGTTAGGTGAGATGTCAAAACAACTCGGTCCTTAAGGCTCACCAGGGCAGCCTCCATACTCAAACCAGGAGCCTATCATCTTGATAGTACTCACTGTAAGTCTACCACCACGGTAGCGCTTACACCAACACTAACCCTTCTGCCCCGGTCTCAACTCATGCTCTCCCCAACCATGCAACATAAACAAGGCAACATCATCATGCATAATCTCATCCTATCAATATGCTGCAAAAAGATAAACTTGTATGTTTACACTCTATCACTCGAATAACTCATGCTCAACAATGCAGAGGCCTAATCTACTGGCCACAATGGATGAACCTCACATAGGAGCAATATGATCAAGAAGGGGGTGATGGAACTTGCCTTCGCTACCGTCTGCAGCGTCGTGCTCTTGGTCACTTGGCTCCCCTGGGTTCTCTTCCGGCACTGGTTCTACACCGCGCACAAGCAAACATACAAACAAAGCAAACATACATCATTCAGACTTTCTTACACTAACTATATTATGATATTAGATGATTTTTATAAGAAGAATCGGATTAAGTGATCCTTTTGTGTGTGGGTGAGATCTGCTCTAAGGCCAATCAAGGGGTTGCTTAGGGTTGGGCTCAAATCAGCAAGAGTAAACGGGGGAGGATGGCCAGAGAGTAAGAAATCGAACGCCGAGGCTATGAATCACTCGATTAAGCTGCCGATTTTGGGTAGGAAGTAGAGCAACTTCATGGAAGGGCGGTCATGCCACGGGGTGGTCGCGGCCAAACCCGAGGAGAGGGGGAAAGGGGGGGGATGACTCGGGGAAGAGAGTGGAGGTTGGGGTGCTCACCTTGGCCGTGGCTTGGCGGGGCTCGACGGGGAGGGTTCCTCGTCGGAGATCGATGTTGGAGGGGGGGGGGAGAGGAGACGCGAGCGCCGGTGCTCAATGGGGCGAGGGAGAAAGTGAGCCCCCGAGCCCCTTTTATAGATGAAGGGGGAAATGGATAGGGATGGAGGGAGGAGAGGTAGGTGAGGTGTAATTAATGCATGTTCCGGGGGCTTCTCGTGGAGTGGATAAGGATGGGGGGAGACATGTATATGAGGGGTGGTTTCGGGAGCTTCTCGTGGAGTGGATAAGGATGGGGGAGATATATATGAGGGGTGGTGCCGGAAGCTTCTTGTGGAGTGGATAAGGATGGGGGAGATATATGTGAGGGGTGGTTCCGGAAGCTTCTCGTGGAGTGGATAAGGATAGGGGAGATATGTATATGAGGGGTGGTTCCGGGAGCTTCTCGTGGAGTGGATAAGGATGGGGGAGATATATATGAGGGGTGGTTCCGGAAGCTTCTCGTGGAGTGGATAAGGATAGGGGAGGAAGAGATGGGTGATGTGTGGTTATAGAAGCTTCTCGTAGAATGGATGAGGATGAGGGAGGAAGAGGAAAAGAGTTTGCCTTTAGGCAAAAGTAGGGGGGTGGCTGCACCAGTTTCGATGAAAGACATATCTGAGATCGGCCAGTAATGTGTGTAATTTGTCTGGTGATTAATTCTATAATTCTGATTTATTAGCTTTACAAAAAATGGGGCGTTACAAATCCTACCCTCGGATTCCTTCCCCTTCTCCTTTTCCCGCTCTTTATCTCCCAAAGTGACCAGCCTCTTCCTCTGGGCTCTAAGGCACTAGCAGCTTGGGAGCTTTGGGCTTCACGTTCGACCCTTTTCTTTCTCTGTTGATCCTTCAAGGATTCTTCAACGGCTTGGGCAATTTGTGCCTCCTCGTCGAGATCATGTTTCTTCTTTGTTCTTGCCTCTGGACGGACGACTTCTTTAGCCGCTTGGGCCTCCTTTGCCGCCCTCTCTTCGGCAATGCGCCGATGAAGGGCTTGTCGAGCCTCCTCAGCCGTGGGACTTGGAAGAGGAGAGCTTTGTTCGGAGTCCGACATATTGCTTGAGAAATAAGAGGTAAGAGGTCAAGGAAGTGGAATATTGCGAAAGAATTCACTAAAAATGGCTAAAGTTGGAGTTTGTCCTATGTAAACCGGACTTGTCCGTTAAAGGGCCGGACTAGTCCGCCCGAGAACGGACTTGTCCGCCAAAACCTAGACTAGTCCGGGTTATACAGGAAGAACCCTAACCCTAACAATTTTTTGCAAAACCTTCGAATTAAGTTGCAATGCTCCTAGGCTACGATCGCATTAACACTAGGAACGACATTTGTGAAGAGGTTTCTAGCAAAAGGTCTAAGAATGAAGAAAAGAAAGGATTTTTGGTAGGTCAAGAATACCTCTTCAAAACTTCAAATGTGATGAAGTCGAAGTCGAAGATTGAGCAACGAAGCACGGGGAAAGATTTCTGCACTCCTTAGGGCTCCAAGCCGTGGATTTGAAGAGATTTTTGGTGGAGGAAGGCGAAAATCGCCAATTGGGGGCGTTTTCGGCTTGAGAGAGTTGAAAGTGAGAGTGTAATGGGTGAGAGAGGGGTCTGGCTGCCCCTGGGAGGTTAAGTCGCCAGGGGCCGGACTAGTCTGACCTGGTGCCCGGACAAGTCCGGTTGGTGGACCAGATCCGAACTTCTGTGGGGCCGAACTTATCCGGCCTCCTAGGAGGACTAGTCCGGTTTGGACTTGTCCGCTGAGAAGTCCGACATTGACAGCCCATACTTGTCCGTCCCATGGGCGGACTAGTCCGTCTATATGCTGAAATTCATATAATTTGAATTTTAGCTCAAGAATATGATCCCTTTCTGGACAAGTTTTTGCAAATATCTTTGGCAAACATGGTCAGTAAGCATACATCAAACAAACAATGACCATATTTGACAAAGAATCCTTTTGAACATAGTTTTAATGGAGTAAAGGGAATTAGGGTAGTATGTTGAAAACATGCGGATTTTTGAAGTTTATAACCAAGCAACAAACAGATGTGCACGCCTCAAGCAACATTTCAAGAATTTAGGATATTCAGTTCACTCCTTAGGTCACAAAAGTGTTTCTCATCAAGGGGTTTTGTGAAGATGTCCGCCAATTGCTTCTCACTCCTAACACGAGAGATAACGATATCTCCCTTGACAGAGTGATCTCGCAGGAAATGGTGACGGATATCAATGTGTTTGGTTCTAGAATGATCAACGGGATTGTGAGCAATCTTGATGGCACTCTCATTGTCACATATGAGTGAAATATGGCTCAAAGTGTAACCATAATCACTAAGAGTTTGTCGCATCCATAGGAGTTGTGCACAACAACTCCCGGCTGCGACGCACTCCGCTTCAGCTGTGGATAAGGCAATGGAGTTTTGTTTCTTTGAATACCACGAAACCAAGGACCTACCAAGGAATTGGCAAGTCTTTGACATGCTCTTCCTATCTACCTTATAACCGGCATAATCGGCATCGAAGTATCCAATGAGATTGAACTTGGATCCCTTTGGATACCAAAGTCTTAGGTTAGGAGTGTGAACCAAATATCTAAGAATCCGCTTAACGGCCATCAAGTGACACTCCTTAGGAGCGACTTTGAACCGTCAAGTAGGTTAGACTCTTGATGGATAGACCTGCTCTGATACCAATTGAAATTGCCTAGAGGGGGGTGAATAGGCTAAAATACCTGAAATGACTTAATTAAACAAGATTAGACCACAAGGGTCGGACTAGTCTGTCACAGGGGTGGACTAGTCCGGTGAGCTTGTTGAAAAGACTAAAAGGGGCTGGAGTAGTCTGGCTCAGGGGCGGACTACTCTGGTTAAACTGTTGGAAAGACCTAAAACTTGATTTTTATGGTGTTTTTCTTCAAATTTTAGTTTAACTAAGTGTGGATAAACCAACTAGCAATCCTGTACGACAAGTGTGATAGAATATTGAAATAGATTGCAAGATTGTAATGATGTATACTCTAATAACGAAATAATCAAAGTAAACCCTAAGCAATCTTGACGTTCAAAGAAATGTAAATGCAAGAGAGATGCCAAGAAATTTTCCCCGAGGTTTGATTCCACTCAAGAATCTACGTCCCCGTTGAGGAGTACACAAAGGACCGGGTCTAACAACTCTTTCCTCACCAAGTCGCCACTACGGCCAACCTGATTATTCACTATCTTAGGGGTGAACTTACAAAGTTTTGGTGCTACTCACAATCCGAGGCTCCCACTTGATCACTTCCACAAACTTCACAGATCTCACAAGCCACAGATCACACCAAGTGCACGGGATCACTTCAAGAGACTAAACATGAAGTTCTTCCATCTCCTCTTCTCACACACCCAAATTCACTCAAGATTCGATTCAAAAGGGTAAGTAGGCTATGGAGAAGGCTTGGAGAGGCTCTAGGAAGGCTGTTACGGCGCTAGGGTTCTAGGGGGTTTTTTATAATGAAGTCGGGACATCTCCTTTTATAGAAGTCCTGAAGCCAATAGTTGCCACCTACCAAAAGTCCGGACTAATCCGCCTTACAACGGACTAGTCCGATCTCACACAGGAACTCTTTGTCCGGGTAAGAACGGACAAGTCTGGAGGACCCGGACTAGTCCGGCCACTCAGGCGGACAAGTCCGATCCACCAAGACTTAGCCGTGGGAGCTCTCATCTCACAACCATGCGGACTAGGCCGCCTCAGAACGGACTAGCCCGAACTCACTCAGGGACTCTTTGTATGGGTGAAACCGGACAAGTCTGGCTAGCCCAAACTAGTCCGACCCCTAAGGCGGACAAGTCTGGTCTACCAGGACTTAGTCCCAAAACACTCTTTTCAACAGACAAACAGACTAATCCGTCCCAAAACGGACAAGTCTGAACTCAGTCAGAACTCTTAGTTTGCCCCAAAATGGACAAAGTCGTGGGGCTTCCGGACTAGTCCAGCCTGTGGCCCGGACAAGTCTGGCCTGCCCAACTTTACCTTTCTACCACTCTCCACTAAGGATTTGACACTTCTAACGCTTTGAGCTCTCTTCTATGATCTCAATGCACTTGACATACACACTCTCACTTTTACACGGCTAGCCTACTAAAGACTCAAGTGAAAACCTAATTTCTACTCTTCGAGTCTTCGACGCCGTTCTTCATCTTTTTCCTTTTTGAGAGTTTAGGTGTTCGCCTTGGAAATGTCCTCTGCTTACGATCATCTCAGCTCATTAGTCTCTTAATTTGTCGTCATCAATCATACGAAACCCACGGGGATACCTAGATGCACTTACAATGACGTTCGACGGCTCGAGCGCGTCGTCCCGATGCCAAGCTTGTCATTCGGGTGGTCGAACTCATCGTACCCTCCTCCAACTCCAAGCTCACCGTCCATGAGGTTACGCTCGTCGTTCCCTTCATCAAGTTCGTCTTTTCCATCTCACGCACATCCACTCGTCGTGATGAGCTGCGGTGCCTAGGCGCTTGACTTACTACGGCTGCTGGAGCTAAGGTTTGCCTATTAACTCAGTACTCTCCCCTGCAAGCTCAGGCCCCTCTGTGATTCCCCTCTCCGTTGAGGCCATCCTGACTAGGACCATCAATTGGTTAGCACTACAGGAAACCTAACACATTACAACGACCAAATTACGACGGTCCATGTGGACCATCGTAAGTATACTAACTTACGGCAGCCATAACTCTAAACCGTCGTAAGTTACGGCCCCATCGTAAACTATGAGTAACTTACGACGGCCATAACCCTAAGCCGTCGTAAGTTACTGGGCCGTCATAAGTGTTAGGTTTTAACCGCCACCCTGGCACGAGCTCGGGCTCATTCAGCCCGAGCCCGCACCGCCGCAACCCGAGACCCGCCGCCGCGCCGCGCCTCCCCGCGCCATCCGGTGCTGCCCCGCCGCCCCGGTGCCGCCGCCGTGCGCTTCCCCGTGATGCCCCGCTGCCTGCGCCACCTCGCGCTCCCACAGCCGCCCCGCCGCCTGCGCCACCTCGCGCTCCCACAGCCGCCCCGCCACCGCCGCTGCGCGCCTCCCTTCTTCGCCGCCACTTTGAGGTACGTTTTATTTAGTAATTAATTTAGTACGTTTAGTTCGTTTAGTAATTAATTTAGTTTATTTAGTTCATTTAATAATTAATTTAGTCTATTTAGTTCATTTAGTAAGTAATTTAGTTCATTTATTTCATTTAATGATTACTTTAGTTCATTTAGTAAGTAATTTAGTTCATTTAGTAATTAATTTAATTTATTTAATTCTTAATTTAGTTATTTTATTACCTAGTTTAGTTAATGATTTAATTTATTACTTAATTAGGTCACTTAATTTTATTTAGTTGATTATTAAGTTAGTTTATTATTTATTTTAAAACTTTGAGTTAGTTGATTATTAACTTAGAAATTTGATTTTAATTTGATTGCTTGAGTGTATAATATCGATATATAAATAAGCGGACTTCGGGCCGGCTCAGCCGGACATAGCCCATTTATGGCCCGACATGGCCCATTTAAAGGTCCATTTCCCCATTGCCGCGCTTAAAAAGAGTAGAGCACCGTCGATAACTATGTGGTTTCAATCAAGAAGCGCCGTCGGTGCCATGCCCATGGCTGTTGCCACCGTAGTCAACTAGTTTAGCGATTTATGTGAAGCCAACCGATCATGTCCCAAGATTTTTTGTCCATCTGTGTCGGATAACAAGATCGTCGGAGCTCCTCCACCGCCCGTCGCCGTCGCCAAGTACTCTATGGCCATTTTTAGCCCTAATCGCCCTCGTTCTTTCCTCCTATCTCTCGTTCTTACCCCTCTCTCATAAATCACTGTAAAATGTAAGATTAACGTAACCTATACAATATGCATCACCTGTTTAGGACCGACCCGTCTCATATGCGTTACGCATGTGAGGTATTTAGTTTCAGAATCGTTTCTTTTTGGACAGCTTGGGAGTGACCGAGGGGGCGTGCTTATGACGAGACACGGGGTCTGGATTTAGACGTGATTTCAACGGCGTAACTCTAATGTTCTCCGCTGCACCATTATCGAGCGTGTAGTTGTAGAACAGCGGGGTTGTGGTGTCGGAATTTCGTCTAGATCTGGACCCTGCATCTCGTTATAAGCACATTCTTTTTGGTCACTCTTGGATGGATTTAGGACCTATCCCTTTTAATATATGTATAGTGAACGCAATTTCTGTGGCTTTATACTACTGAGTACAACATGGGTGAAGACCGCAGTTGGATGTATACTGGTTGAAAGAGCAGATCTGGTGGTCACTCAGATGAGTGGTTCGCCAAGACATATGCTTTTGTAGATCGAGTATTTTCGTTGTCAAATACCGATACGGTGGGGGTGCTCATGTACGAAATGCCGGAATACCAAGTTTTGGGACAAAGCGGAACCTTCGATACATTTGTGTCGAAACTGTTACACGTCATGTTATGAGGTCTAGACCTTTCACAGCGAGATAACTTCTAAAACTATACAAGAAATATAAGAGAACAATAATAATAACACAGGGGATGATAGGATGGATGATACACTAGAAGCTATACAACTAGACGTTACGGAGGATCCACCTAGAACGGATGTTGAAGCGTTCTTCGAGCTTCTCAAATCTTCAGAACAGCCGCTGCATGAACATACGTAAGTGACCCTCTTCACTTTCACGACTAGACTTATGGCAATTAAGTTTAAGTACTTCTTTTCTAATAACTGTTACAACGACCTCATCAAATTGATCACCGATATCCTTCCACAGCTCCATAAAGTGCCTAAAGATATGTATCACGCGAAGAAATTGCTTTCGGGTCTCGGTATGAAATATGAGAAGATTGATGTGTGTCTAGACAACTGAATGTTTTTTTGGAAATAACATGCCAAATAGAGCAAATGTTTAAAATATGGTGACTCGAGATATGTTGAAGTTGTTCATGAAGATGGTGAAAATGTGATGACATAAGTCGCACGTAGGCAGCTTCGATACTTACCCATGACATCTCGGTTGAAGCATTTGTTTCTTTTGAAAAAACTGTCACGCATATGAGATGGCACAAAGAAGGTGTATGTGAGAACAAATAAGTCATGACACACCCGTCCAACGGTGAGGCTTGGAAGGCGCTGGACCGGTTCGATCTAGATTTCGGACGTGATACTAGAAATGTTCGGATTGGGTTGGCGACATATGGATTCTCGCTGTTCTGTACCAACGCTTCACCATACTCCCGTTGGCCTGTATTTGTTCATTCCATACAATCTACCACCGGCCCTTTGTATGAAGTATGAGTTCATGTTCCTTAGTCGCATTGTACCTGGGCCGGATCATGCTGGGTCATGTCTCAACATGATGTTGAAACCACTGATCAAAGAATTGAAAATATTGTGAACAGAAGTCGAAGCGTACGACAATTACAAGAAGCAGCGATTCAACCTTCGAGCTGCTTATTTGTGGTCCGTCCATGATTTTTCGGCGTATGGCATGTTTTCTGGATGGAGCACTCACGGTCGTTTGATGTGTCCGATATGTGCTTCTGAAACTGATTGTTTTCAACTTACTCATGGTGGAAAGATATGTTACTTCGATTGTCACAAACGTTGGCTTCCTTTGAATAACATGTTTAGGCAATAGAGGAATGCATTCAGAAAGCACACCGTTGTCACTAAAGGACCATCGAAACGTCTTAACGGCTCAGAAATATATGATATGTTTGACAAACTGGTTCCAGATAAAGATTGTCCTGGATATTTTTTCGGTTTTAGAGATGATCATAATTGGAATCATATATGTGGACTATGGGAGCTACCATATGCGAAGTCGTTGATACTAATGCACAACATTGATGCCATGCATCAACAACGTAACATGGGGGATGTATCATAAGCACATGCATGACATGACGGGCAAAAACGAAGATAATATAAAGGCTCAAAAGGATCAGGCTGAGCTTTGTAACCGCCCAACTCTTGAGCTCTCTGAAAGTGGTGGTAAACCACATGCTTCTTTCTATCTTCGACCCAAAGAAAAGAAAGAAGTTCTCGGATGGTTGAAAAGTTTGAAATTCTCAGGTGCTTACGCAACTAGTCTAAAACGAGTTGTGAATGTGAAAATGGGAAAACTCACTGGGTTGAAGAGTCATGATTATCACATAATCATTGAAAGACTTCTACCTGTTATGTTTTGGAGCTATTTTGATGATGTGGTGTGGAAGGTGCTAGCCGAGCTTAGCCACTTCTATAGACATCTCTGTGCTAAAGAAATCATGATGGAGACGATGAGTAAGTTGGAGAAGGAGACACCAGTATTATTTTGTAAGATGGAAAAAAATTCCCTCCAGGCTTCTGCAATCCGATGCAACATCTCTTTATCCATCTTCCATATAAAGCTAAAGTGGGCGGTCCCATGCAATATAGGTGGATGTATCATATTGAAAAAGCACTAAGATTTCTGAAACCAATGGTCGGTAACAGAGCAAGGGTAGAATGGTGCATCACTAAAACATTTACTCTTAAGAAACTAGGATATTTTTTAAGTGTTTACTTTGCAGAAGAACACAATATCAATACTTTATCAATGCGGCACAATATTTCTTCAACTAACACGTATCTACATGAGCGAGAGACCGGTCAGGAGCCGACACCGACCGAGATTTGGAAGAGAGGTCACAGGGGAAGTGACCCTTCCAAACCTGGGTAGTGTAGTCACGTCGCGGCCGACCGACTGGTAAGTTTTCAAAATTCATCATTTTAATCATAACTAATACTATTACTGACATGCTTACATTATTTATTTGTTTTTTAGGAAAAGTACGCGCAGGAGGTCAAGAAGATACACGACAAAGGCTACGATTGGGAAAACGCGCCAATCGAGCCTAGAGTCGTGTACGCAAGCGGCGGCGGGAAGGCCCATGGACGGTGAGTTGGTCAACTGCTTCATTTTTTAGATTTCCTTCTTTTACTTATTATTTTTCTATCTTTTGTAGGTTTTCCATTTTCGATTGAGTTATCGACTCGAGGGTGGCGCGACCTTCGAGAGGCACTCCATCAACGGAGGCTTCGTCCGTTGGGCCGTCAAGTGGCCGTCTCTCATAGAGAGACTTGGAGTTCCGTGTCATGAAGGATAGGCTTGCGCGGATCCAAGAGGAGCTCGACAGGATGAGGGCCATCCATGAGTACCAGACCACCTCATAGCAGAGATGTAGGCAATGGTGGAGGTAAGTAATTTAAATTACTATATTATAAATTTTTAGCATTTCAGTAATACATGTGTTCTAATATGTTGCAATGACAGGGCTTAGCTCGACAGAGTGGCCAGGAGCTCACGTTTCCTGCATGGCCGCAACCGCCACAGGCATCCTTGTCACAGCCGCCCCTAGCACAGGTACCCCCGCCAATGTGTAAATCTTTAATACTATTTAATACAAGGAGGGAAATAAAGAGAGAGAGAGAGGGGGGGAGGAGAGATAGTGAAAGATATAGAGGGATGGGAGAGGGAGAGAGAGAGAGCGGGGGAAGAGAGAGGGGGAGAGGGAGAGAGAAAGAGAGAGAGTGAAAGAGGGGAGAGAGAGGGGGATAGATAGTGAAAGAGTGAGAGGTATGGGGAGAGAGTGAAAGAGGAGTAGAGAGGGTGAAAGAGAGAGAGAGAATGAGGGAGAGAGAGAGCGAGAAGGGAGAGGGGGATGGGGAGAGGAACAACGAGAGCGAGAGAGAGAGAGTGAAAGAGGAGTACTAAGAGTGAAAAGAGAGAGAGGATGAGGGAGAGAGAGAGAGGGAGAAGGGAGAGACGGATGGGGAGAGGGACAACAAGAGCGAGAGAAAGAGGGGGTGGTAAGATGGAGAGAGAGTAAAAGAGAGGAATAGGAAGGGAGAGAGACATGTCTAACTTTTATTTACTTTGCAGGGTTCACCGACGCAGGCGCAAATTTCATTTTCGCAGCTACCGGCATCGGGAGGGATGCACGAAGACAATGTTCACGGCTCCGGAGGTAGTCGTGAGAGGAGTGTGTAGCCATTAGGAGTTTTTAGATTTCTTTGGACTTTATTAATGAACTGTAGATTATGTATTGTGTTGTTTGTCCGTGTTATATATGTAATGTGTTATTTGTCTCGGCTGCCAACTGTGCTAGGACAGCTAGTTTCTATTTTTTCAAATTAAAACCATAACTTACGACGGTCTGTATACTGGCCGTAAGTTAGCCAGGATAACTTATGACGGCTGCTGTAGCCGTCGTAAGTAAGCCCAAGTAACTTACGACAGCCTGAGCTGTGGCCGTCTTAAGTAATCTTGTTACTTACGACGGCTAGGTTCAGGTCGTCGAAAGTTGTATGGCCCGGTCCACTACGTGGCCCAGAGTCTCACATACGCCGGCTGCGGGCCACTGTCGTAAATTGCGTAACTTACAACAGTGGCCGTCGTAAGTAATGTAACTTATGACCAAACCCTGACGACAGCTGATAACCGTCGTAATTAGGCATAAACCGTCATAATTAAGCTAATTATGACGTTTTACACCTTACTTACGATGGCTTTGACCGTCATAAGTGTATCATATTGTTGTAGTGTAGATTTTTTCTTCTCATTTACTTCAATTCATCTTCTATCCTTTTCTTCTCTGTAACTCGTGATTGTGTGTTAGTTTTCATGGGTAGTTGCAGCTACAGGGTGTTAGCTAGGTCTTAATCTATTAGGATTGGTGTCCAGGGTTTTATTCAATGATGCCTTTGGATGCATTGCATTGTGCAACACTTTAAAATTGACACCAGAATTTGATTGGTCTTGTATCTGATTGTCTAGTGTGGTTGATAATTTGGTCAAGGAAATTATACTCCTAAAAAATAATGAATAATTTGTCAGTGTCTATGATAGTTTAAGCCTGAAGGTGTTTCAGTATCCAGCTGCATGATAGATATGTTGGCCTCATAATTCCATGAATCATAATATCCTCGGTTTCAATTTTTCATCCATAACTGGAATTCAGGCAACAAAGTAACTTCAGCTATAACACTGCTCTACACTGTATAGTACTAGTAGTTTTGGTGTCACTTATGCAAGCTGTTTTTGTTAATGGGGTAGTCTGTTGATTTTCAAATGATTAGTGCATTTTTGTTTCACTCTATGATAGGAGATTGCACCTGTATTTTTTTGGAAACTGCCCCTTCATAATTTTTAGACTGATATGCGCATAAGTGATCACTAGCATATTCTACCTCTCTGCTCCCTGTGGTGTCACCATGAGGTTACTAGTTCGAGTACTTGAAACATTCTCTTACAGAAATGTAAATAGAGACTTCATACAGAAGATTCAAATTAGATTGGACCCTTTTCTGGACCGTGCCCAAGCGTAAGCTACGTGCACCGTGCTATCCTTTTTACTAGTTATTAAGGGATTATGTATTAAGCGGGAACTTCGGACTTACCATTTTTCAAACAAATTGCATGCACTTGCTAAGAATAGATGTGTGGAGTCAGCTAGGTATAACATACTCTGCATCTTTGTGTGCATCCTTATATTGCCTTTTTTATGTGGATCCTGCTGCAGTATGTTATAGTTTGGAAGGTGCCTTCGCAAGCTCATCCATAACAAAGGGTGTTTTGAAATGTTTGTTTCAGCTCTTGATTGATCTTGAACATTCAGCAATTCTCACAAAATAGTTTTCTATTGTTAGATTTTGCATCTGAAAACCTTTAAGTGTACTTGAAAAATTCTAGGTTGTGGTAGAATGTTGCGACATATAAACACATGTTACTTCACTTCACATGTTAGATTTTGCATCTGAAAACTTGTAAGTGTACATGAAAAACTCTAGGTTGTGTTAGAATGTTGCGACAAATAAACACACTTTACTTCACATGTTAGTTTATCCATAAACTTCAGTCATGATAGTTAGTTTACAGTAAACTAATCACTCAAATATAATAAGCCTATTGCATCATATATTGAAATGTCCTTTTTTCGCAAATATTGGATATAGCAGATTGGTTGGTAGTTAGTGATAAGGGGGCCATCCATATCCGATGCAATTGGGAGCTACACCATCAAGGTGCTGAGCAAAGCTCAGAGAACAATTGGTCGGTAGTTATGGTAGATTTCAACTAGACAACTAATGCTGCATAATACAATTATTAGTTACTACTAGTTGTGGACTACTCGTCCTGAGATGTTGGTGTTTGTAAATTATGATTTTTTTTTATCTTCATCTAGCCTTGGATGTTGGTACTTGATTGTAAAACTTATGTTCTTGAGGGTTTGTTGATGCTACCTGTATGCTGTGAAAATTTTGCAAGATGCAACCAACTAGTGATGTTTTTGAACTGCCATGATTACTGAGGATGTCGTTGAAAATCGCCCCAGAAAGAGCACCTTGGCATTCTGAGAGATGTCTCAGGAAATGCTTTAGGGGTGTTATTTGAAAGTGTCTTTCAAATGTCTGGAGGCGTTTTAAAAGTGAATTTGTATATAGGCTATTTGAGCCAATTTGTGAAAATGCCTAAACTCAGTTTTCCCTTCACCAGTATTATTAGAGTTTTTTAAAAAGATAATTGTAGGCTTTCGAAGATATATGGAGGTATTTTAAAGTTCTTTAAATGACTAGACCTGAGCATTCGGTCTATCCAATTTTTTGGTTTGGTTATTCCGACGTCTTCTAAATTTCGGTTTTTAAAACTCACTAGCCAAAGTATTATGAAATATTGGATATTTGAAAATTTTGGACCTAACTTTTGGTTCGGTCTTTGGTCTTACGTGAAATATTCGAGTTGTACATTGTACCTACCTCAGACTCTCAACAAGTTCAATACCATTCATGAATCTAATCTCAAGGCCAACAAATGAATTTCAAGAGGCGGCGCGGTAGGCCGGCAGCTCATAACAAGGAAAAATGATTAGCACCAGCGATTGAGGATGTCGTTGACCGGTTGAAGATCACGTTTCATGGTGCATGCATGAGTTGTATGTGACATGAGGATGTGATGAACCGGGTGAATGTTGATTTCATTTAAGTTCTATCCATTGTTCAGGAGTTTGGGTACCCAGGGAGGTTGCTAAATCTGAAATTTATATATCAGTTATTTAGATTCCTTACCTGAAAAGGTACTCGACCCGGTATGACGGTCCTTTTAGTTCGGTCTCAGTTTTTTCTATTTCATTTTTCGGTCCCCGTATTTTTTTGCCCTGGCGTGTGAATGACAGTTGTGATGTAGCGCGACAATTAAGGCAGAAGTTTCTTTGCACTAATAAGTGTAAGATAAGGGGATTTCTTACCACAATCTTTCTGCATATTCTTTTCTTCGATTTGTTAGACCTCCTCAATTACTCATGGTTTCTGATATGACTTCAATTACGAGTTGCTAGCGTCAAGCAAGTCCAACTAAGTGAAAAGTCTAAGGATACCACGAATATAGATCCATGCAAAATTTAAAATACGTTCAAAAAGTCAAAAGGTACAATGAATACCATTGACGTTTTTACGCTATGTATTCTTGGTTGGTATTCATGTGTACTCACATCATCGAAAGCGACAAATGTTGCTCCTCATGTCATTGGCCCAAACGGTAAAAAGACGAGCGTAAGACATAGCGAGTTTTGTAGTTTTGTTTTAAGAGAAATTGAACGAGTTAGTTGGCCGTTGGGATATAGTAACATGGGCTGCAGGCCCATCCATTAGTTAATGAGTGGGTAAGTGTTCTGGTCAGAGCTGATGTCATTTTTCCCATTTACACACGGTTTAATCATGTGGGGTTTGGTCCTATATGTCGTTGACACGATATGGTTGATATGCATGAAGAGGACCAAAAGTGATTGTGTCGGTACCTACGATATGGGGTACCCCCGCGCACAGGGGAAAATGCTTGAGGAACTCGCCCTTCTCCGCAGGGAGAGCTCCGAAGGCGCCACGCGTCCGGCGGGGCCGGACCTCCCTCTCCTCAGAGGAGAGCTCCGGGCCCGCCACGTGGCATACAGAGGCCGGACCTCCCCCTCCGCGGGAGAGAGGTCCGAAGGTGCCACGTATCCGGCGGGGCCGGACCTCCCTCTCCTCAGAGAGGAGGTCCGGACCCGCCACGTGGCCGACAGAAGCCGAACCTTCCCCTCCGCGGGGAGAGGTCCGAAGGCTCCACGTGTCCCGCAGGGCCGGAGCCCTCCTCTCCTCTGAGGAGGGCTCCGGGCCCGCCACGTGGCCAGCAGAACGGCGCTGCCTGCCCCCGAGCGATAGGCAGCGGGCGTAAAGACGCCCCATACCTTGCCCGTACAAGGTATTCAAGGCCCGCGTCTTCCCAAGACGCGGAGACGCGGAGCACGCCTCTGTCAGGTGTCGTTGCGCCCAGTCGCATCACAGACTGGCGCGCGGTGTCAGAATCTGCCAGCCAATAAACATAGCGACAAGACATCCCATGCCGCCCGCGCCGTGATCAACCACTACGGCTAGCATGCGGCATGGGCAGGGCTACAAGACGGAGACTCAGAAGCCTTCGCCAGAGACAACTACCGGCATAACTGCAGATACGGTAGATGATAGACAATCTCCCCGGGACCACCTGTCGGGGCCCGGGCCCCCTTGTAAGCCACCCGAGTCTTGGACTATAAAAGACTCGGGTAGGCGACGATAGCAAGGGTCCGCACCTCCGCAACTCATACGCTAGCCATTCACACCCAAGCTGTAACTCACCCCCAAGCTCAGGACTGCGGCCCTGAGCAGCAAGCAATACAGCGAGCTCCATAGCTCATCGTGGACGTAGGGTTTTACGCTCCGGCGGCCTGAACCACGTAAAACTCACAGTGTCAAGCTCTTACTAACTCGTCCATCCGCGCAAGCTCTCCGCAAGGGTCTAGCCCCACCGAAAAAAGAACCTCCGCGGGCTGCCCAGTGCAGGCCCGGGGGAAGTGTCGGCCGAACACTTCGACATTTGGCGCGCCAGGTAGGGGGCTTTTCCCCTTGCGCGACGAGTTTCCGCCGACGAAGATGACCAAGCTTCCTTCAGCGGTGAACTCTCCCCCCTCGCCTCTGCGGCAAACCGCGACCAGGGGGGAGTACATGTCAACACACTCGGGACGGAGTGTGTCGGTACAAGCTAGGAGCCAGCAACCGGCTCTAGCAGCGCCGACCCCGGCAATGCAGGCTCCAACCAGCGTCAGGTCTTCAGTAGCGCTGGGCGTACCCGATGAGGGTGCGCTAGTTGCAGCAAGAGCGCTACTGTACAATCTGCCCGCTGGGGACGCGCCTCAGGCAGCGACCCAGCAGTGGATTCGCGAGGTAGACCGTCTCGTCGTCGCCGCTGCAAACCCTCGACTTCGGCGGGGACGACGCTCTGGCCAACCGGCCGTGTCGCTGATGCGCACACCAATGGTTGACGAGCAGACGGCAGATTCCAGCTCAACCAGGCTCCTGTCGACGGATCTGAGGACAGAGCTGGAGTGGTGTCGCCTGGGTCAAGATGCCCGGGTGTACCTCGAGCAACACCGAGAAAGGCGTCGCAACCAAGAGGCTGACGACAGCATGACGTCAGCCTCGATCCAGCCTGAAGAGCAGACCTTCGCCACGCGATCTCTGCCCCAGGCCTACGACGTACGCTGTGCCCGGTGCGAACCGAGCGTTCACGACACCAGAACCTGTGGCGACAGAAGCAGGGTGTGCGGCCCTCGCGCCCCACCTTCGCTTCGCGAAGTGGCCGCGCAAGTTTCGACCGCACCTGTCCGAGAAGTACGACGACAACGTCAACCCGGCGGAGTTCCTCCAGATCTACTCCACCGCCGTACTGGCCGCAGGAGGGAATGAAGCCGTCATGGCCAATTACTTCCCTGTCGCCTTGACCGGTCCAGCCCGGTCTTGGCTCATGAACCTCCCCCAGGGTTCCATAACTTCCTGGGGAGAGCTCTGCCGGCAGTTCATCGCCAACTTCGGCAGTTCCTACACCCGGCCTGGCACGGAGCTCGACCTCCACGCCATCCAGCAACAACCTGGGGAGTCGCTGCGCTCCTTCATCCAGCGGTTCTCCCAGGTGCGGAACACCATCCCACACATTCAAAATGCTTCTGTGGTGGTGGCGTTCCGGCAAGGCGTCCGGGACAAGAAGATGCTCGAGAAGCTCGTGACCAGAGAGGTTCGTGATGTTTCCGAGCTCTTCAGCCTGGCAGACAAGTGCGCCAGGGCAGCCGAAGGGCGAAACTGGCACTCACTGCCGCCCTCCGCGTCAGGAGGACAACCCGGATCTGGTCCTACTCCCTATGGAGGCAGCAGGAAGGCCAAGAACCGAGGCAGAGGCAAGATAGAATCACCGACCGCAGCTCCAGTCGTCACTGCAGCGACGCTCAGTGGGGCACGGGGGCCACGCCCCGACAAGAGACAGCGAAGATCACCAATCCCAGAAGGTGATCAAGGCAATATATGCCCTGTGCACGGCAGCTGTCGCCACACCACTGCCGAGTGCCGGGAGATCCGAAAGCTCGCAGAGCACTTCCGCAAAGGGAAGCAGCAGCGGGCTGATGCCCCACCTTTCCGTCCAAAGGAGGGCAAACAGAGGGTCGATGTCCCAGACAACATCGACCGCCCAGAGGAGATCCAGGAGCCTCAGCGCGCCGTGAAGGCGGCACGCAATCATGAGGACTCCAGCTCCAGCGACGATGAGCGTCGAAAGAAGCTCTACGTCATATACGGCGGGTCCGCTGACTCCTCGTCCCGAAACGCAGTCAAGACTGCGTCGAGCGGTAGCGTCGGTGGCGCCACTCCCAAGTGCCGCACCGCACCTTAAGTGGATGGGGACCCCCATCAGCTTTAACGCCACCGACTGCCCCAGGAACATGGCTGGGGCCGGCCAACTACCGCTCTTGGTAGCTCCGACCATCGCCAACGTGAGAATGTGCCACGTTTTGGTAGATGGTGGAGCTGGGCTGAACCTCATCAGCCGTGCAACGTTCCAGAAGCTGTAGATCCCGATGGCCAAGCTCACCCCATCGAGCCCGTTCTCAGGGGTAGGGTCAGGACAGGTCATTTCCTACGACAACATTAGCCTCCTGGTGACATTCGGAGCTCCGGACAGCTATCGGACAGAGTACATTCTGTTCGACGTAGCGGAGATAGACCTCCCCTTCAACGCCATAATCGGCAGGCCAGCCCTGTATCGATTCATGGCAGTAGCCCACTACGGCTACCTCGTCCTGAAGATGCCAACACCTACAGGCATCCTCAGGATTCGTGGAGACCGCACTGCTGCAGTGTCGGCCTTATAGAAACTCCAAGCGCTCGCAACAGCTGGGGCATCAGCCCCTGGCAGTGCAGAGCCGGACCAACTTCGCCTGAGCGCACACCACCGTGCCACCGCCACAGCACCCCGGGTGCAACCTCTCGACGAGGGCCGCGTCCCCTTAAAGGTCGTCCAAGTCGGTGCCGAAGCCACCCAGACCACCCGGGTAGCCGGGGGCCTCTTTAGCAAATAGGAAGGCGCGCTTGTCACCTTCCTCCGGCACAACGTTGACGTGTTTGCATTGCAGCCGTCACAGATGTCGGGGATCCCCAGGGAGGTGATCGAGCACCACTTAATGGTCTTCCCCGACGCCCGGCCGGTTCAACAGAAGCCCCACAAGCAGTCCATCGAGCGGCAAAACTTCATTCATGAAGAAGTCAAGAAGCTGCTGGACGCTGGCTTCATACGGGAGGTCCACCACCCCCGGTGGTTGGCGAACCCCGTCGTTGTCCCGAAGGCCGGCGGGAAGCTCCGGATGTGCATCGACTACACCAGTCTCAATAAGGCATGTCCCAAAGATCCATTCCCTCTCCCTAGAATAGATCAAATAGTAGACTCAACATCAGGCTGTGATATGCTGTGCTTCCTAGACGCTTACTTGGGTTTCCATCAGATCCCCATATCTAGGGAGGATGAGGAGCACACCTCCTTCATCACAGTAGATGACCTTTATTGTTAATGTGTCTATGCCTTACGGCCTAAAGAATGCACTCCCCACCTTTGTGCGAGAAATGCACAAAACCTTTGGGGAGTTAATAAGAGACCTAGTTGAAGTGTACGTTGATGACATAGTTATCAAGGTCAGGCAGGGTTCATCTTTGTTAGATAACCTAGCCTTAGTTTTTGACAAGTTGCGCTCTACGCGCACCAAGCTGAACCCCGACAAATGTGTGTTCGGTGTGTCCTCTGGGAAGCTCTTAGGATTCCTGGTCTCGCATCGAGGGATTTAGGCCAACCCAGAGAAGATCAAGGCCATCGACTTGATGCGGCCCCCTGCCCGCGTCAAGGATGTCCAGAAACTCACGGGGTGCCTAGCCGCGTTGAGTCGGTTTATACCGAGGCTAGCAGAGCGGGGACTCCCTTTCTTTAAGCTCCTGCGCAAGTCAGGCCCATTTGCCTGGACTGACGAAGCAGAAGAGGCTTTCTAGGAGTTGAAGCGACTCCTGACAACCCTACCTATCATGGAAGCCCCTGAGCCCGGAGAGCACCTGCTGCTCTACATCGAGGCGACAACTGAAGTGGTGGGTATGGTCCTCGTCGTAGAGCGGTCAGACCCCTCATCTTCACAACCTGCTCCGGTAGCAGAAGACAGACGCCAGAAGGCCCCGCGGGACCAAAGCGGTCTCCCGGACCTCCAAGGCAACCTCCCAGAGGTCCAGGTCGGCCTCCCGGAGGTCCACGGCGGTCTCCCGGACCCCCAAGATAAACCCCCGGGGGTCCTGCGGGACCCCCGGGGGCCAAATGGGACCTCCCGGAGGTCCCTCAAGACACCCCGGAGCTCCCGGATAACCAAGATAGCTTAAGGGCCTCCGGGTCCCAGCTCTCGGAGGCCCCCGTGGGTCCACTCCCCTCCAGCGGGCCAGGGCCAATGGACGAAGACCTCCTAGGCCTAAGAGAGAGGGTTTGAACCATCCAGAGGCTTGTCTACTACATTAGCGAAATACTTCATGATGCCAAGACAAGGTACCTAGAAGTCCACAAGCTGCTGTATGCGGTGCTCGTGGCCTCCAGGAAGCTCCGCCATTACTTCCAGGCCCACCGGGTCTCGGTAGTCACCTCGTATCCGCTGAAGGCAATTCTTCACAGCCCCCACGCGACTGGCAACGTTGCTAAATGGGCGGCGGAGCTGGCGGAGTTTGAGCTGGACTTCCTTCCACGCCATGTAGTCAAAAGCCAAGCACTGGCTGACTTCGTGGTAGAGTGGACACCAACGAAGACTGACCCAGGGGGCCATGAAGACGGTGAACAAGAGCACCAAGCTCTGGTCTTCACCGAGCCCCACTGGACACTTTTCTTCGATGTCTCCTCACGAAAGCAGGGGGCCGGTGCCGGCGTACTGCTCCTCATGCCATCGGAGGAACAGTTTGGGTACATGGTGCGTCTCAATTTCAAGGCAACCAACAACACGGCAGAGTATGAAGCACTCATCTTTGGCCTGCAGACAGCCCTGTCTTTAGGCGCTCGCCAGTTGTTGGCACAGGGCGACTCCCAGCTGGTCATCAAACAAGTCAAGGGCGAATGCTCCTGCAATGACCCACAGCTAGCTGCGTATCTGCTTCACGTGCAGATGTTGGAGAAAGAATTCCTCGCCTTGGACCTGCGCCACGTACCGCGCGCTGGCAATGCCGCAGCTGACAACCTTTCAACGAAGGCTTCCACCGGAGCCCCCAAGCCCGAGGGAGTTTTCGAGAGGACGTTGCTGCGGCCCACAGCCCGGCCCGCCGAGCCGGGCGAAGGGGGCTTGACCAGCACCTCGGAGCTGGCGGTCCGGCGGCCCTACAGCCATGGATGCCGCCAAGGATCGTAAGCGTCACTGGGGACTCCGTGCAACCCAGCGCTCAAGATCCAGAAGCTCAAGTCAGACCCGATGCATGGATCACGGAGATCCGGGACTACTTGAAGGACAACATCCTCCCTGATGAACATGCAACCGCTGAACGGATTGTGCGTATGGCTAAGAGATACGCGCTGGTAGAGGGGGATGTCTACCGGCGTGGCGCCAACCACATCCTATTGCGGTGCATAACCCAGGGGGAAGGCTGCGACTTGCTCGCTGAGATCCATGGAGGCGAATGTGGAAGTCACTCTTCCTCACGCACGCTTGTCGGTAAAGCCTTCCGGCATGGCTTCTACTGGCCGAGAGCACTCCAGGATGCCGTCAAGCTGGTCGAGAGCTGCAAGGCGTGCCAGTTCCACGCCAAGAAGATCCATACACCGGCTCAGGCGGTACAGATGATCCCGCCCTCGTGGCCATTTGCCGTATGGGGGCTGGACATCATGGGACCGTTTCCCAGAACCGTCGGGGGATTCCGGTACCTCTATGTCGCCATCGACAAGTTCACCAAGTGGCCGGAAGCCACGCCAGTTGTCACCATCAACAAGCAATCCGCAGTAAAGTTCATCAAGTCTATTGTCTGCCGGTTCGGGGTCCCGAACAGAATCATCACCGACAACGAGACCCAGTTCACCAGCGCAGCCTTCCAAGACTACTGCGAAGACCTCGGCATTCAGGTGTGCTATGCCTTTGTCGCCCATCCAAAGAGCAATGGGCAAGTCGAGAGGGCCAACACGGAGATTCTCCGGGGCCTTAAGACTCGCACCTATGCCAGTGTGAAGAAACATGGTGCCAATGGGGTAGATGAGCTTCCGAGCACACTATGGGCTAACCGGACATCCCAGAGCCGGGCCACCGGAGAGACACCCTTCTTCATGGTGTATGGGGCCGAAGCCGTACTTCCCCCAGAAATCACCATGAAGTCTCACCGTGTCCGGGCTTACGACGAAGCCACGCAGGACAACCTCCGGCGTGGAGAAATCAACCTCGTCGACGAGGTCCGATTGCATGCAGCACTCCGTAACGCACGGTACAGACAAGCGCTTCGTCGCTACCACCAGAGATCTGTGCGTGCCCGGGAGCTGCAGGAAGGTAACCTGGTGCTGAGGCGCATACTTTCTCACGAAGGGACCCACAAACTCACCCCTAGTTGGGAAGGCCCTTTCCGAGTCGCGAGAGTATGCCGCCCCGGGTGTGTGCGCCTGTCCACCGAGGATGGGGACCTGCTCCCAAACCCTTGGAACATAGAACACCTCCGTAAGTTCTACCCCTAGAGCAAAGATAGGGCAGTCGTTTCTTTTCGTAATAAACTCCATAGAGTCCAGGAACAGCGCTCGGAGCAACTAAGCCCCAGGGGACGGTACAGGACTACGTTCAGCTTTGCCTGGTTCCGACTCCAAGCGCGTAGAGTCTTGCTTCCCTTCTTAATGGGGCGGGTCGTGGCCTCCATGTTTAGCCTGCCTTCCTCCTATGGAAATTTATACGAAAAGAAACCTGTTCTACTTTGCTCTTTCCTCGTACTCATTTAAATTGTGTACTAAGTTTTTTTATGACTACCCTTGCGGCGCATGACTGCCATGTGCTCAGCTCCCTCTTCTCATTCTCACCACTAGTCAGCATTTGCTGCCCTACCAGAGGCGGTTGCGCCGGAGGTACCTGCCGATAGTCGAAGGGGCCCCAAGCCCCCAGCACTTAGCGCACTACAGTCCCCGGGCACCGTGCGTATGGTTAGGAACCGTAAGTCAAATAAGACTATGAGATAAGGGAGAGGGAGCCCCCAAGGAGAATTACGTTTTCCCTACTTGTGTGCAGGACCTCTCGGCCTCAAATCCCTACAGGAATGTGGTAGGAGCGCCTGACCAATGGGACGCCCCTGCCAGGGGGCCACTACGGGATTACGCAAGAACGGAACTTCAAGGCAAGACCGAAGGATCCACGGGTCCAGCGAGACCGGACCCCCCCCCTCTCTGAGGGGAGGGGTCCGAAGGCCCCACGTGTACCACAGGTCCGGACCTCCATCTCCTCAGAGGAGAGCTCCGGGCCCGCCACGTGGCCGGCTGATCCGGGCCTCCCTATCCTCATGAGGCGGGCCCTGAGGACCTCCGGGGCCCTTAATATAATAAGGACACGGGGAAGGTGCCGGAGCAGAACGTCGAGATTGGTGAAGGCCTCTGAGCACCTTGCGGAGCTAAGGGCTCGGCCAGGCAAAACCAAGAAAAAGACGGAAAACATCGCAGGCATGAAGGGTCATAAGAGTTCATATATTCATGGCTCCATGAGCTGGGCTACAAACTCGATGAAAAAGAAAGAAACAAGCCCCGAGGTTCCCCTAACACAACTAGGGTCCAGAAGTTGCAAGAACGGCCGCGTCACCAGGCTTCAGCCCTGGCGGCGTCTTCCCGCTCCATGACCCGAGCGCAGGAATCGCCTCCCTCAACACCAGCGCAAAAGCCGGTGTCATCAGGGGTGCTCCTGAGGCCCCCTCCACAGTTTCAGCGGTCTTCTTGGAGACTCAGCCGACTAGAATTCTCCTTGGTGCATCGGCATTTTCCTTCTCTTGAAGTTCCCTCATCACCGGCGCAAAAGCCGGTGTCATCAAGGGTGCTCCTGAGGCCCCTTCCGCTGCTTCAACGGTCTTCTCGGAGACTCTGCCGCCTGGAATTCTCCTTGGTGCTTCGTCGGTTCCTTTGAAGACTCCACCATCTGAGAAGGGACGCAACGCCAGGGAGCTTTCTGCCTGCCATCACCGAGGAAGGGCCCCGTCGGGAGGACAAACCTGAGACCCCTTGGAGGCGCCACCTCCAGAGGCAAGGCAGGCAGGTTCCCTGGGTTCCAGACTTGGTGCAGGCGCCGTCGCCGGAGGAAATCGAGAGCGATTCCCCTCCCAAAAAGCGGGTTAGAAGCCATGGAAGAAGACAAGACCGCAGAGACTCGAGGGAGGTGCAAGGGCTGGAAGCCTTATAAGGGGAGCGCACCCACATGGCGGTTTCTTTTCACACCTCCCAGGTATGAGTCAAAGTGATTCGGAACTCTTCGAATACGCCGCATCGACAACCGCTTCGGCTCCTAGGCCGAGCGCCGATGACTGGTGGACCCAAGGCGCCCGACTGAAGCGGTGGGTCAAGTAGTCAGTCTCCTAAGAAGGCAGGCCGGCAAGGCACTTCGGCAGTTCCCGAAGAAAGCGCCGCAACGTGCAGAAGTAGCAGTCTTGGGAACCGCCGCAGTAAAAGCAACCATCAAGTGGGCGCACGCCCCCACGATCCCGCGGCCGTTCGTGCTCCGGCAGCGGTCAATGCGGGACTTAGAGAAAGTGCGCGGATCAGAAGAGACGGAGGTCCCACCTCGAGCTCGCTATCTCCCCCGAGATCGGCCCGGGGGCCACTGTCGGTACCTGCGATATGGGGTACCCCCGCGCACAGGGGAAAATGCTTGAGGAACTCGCCCTTCTCCGCAGGGAGAGCTCCGAAGGCGCCACGCGTCCGGCGGGGCCGGACCTCCCTCTCCTCAAAGGAGAGCTCCGGGCCCGCCACGTGGCATACAGAGGCCGGACTTCCCCCTCCGCGGGAGAGAGGTCCGAAGGTGCCACGTATCCGGCGGGGCCGGACCTCCCTCTCCTCAGAGAGGAGGTCCGGACCCGCCACGTGGCCGACAGAAGCCGAACCTTCCCCTCCGCGGGGAGAAGTCCGAAGGCTCCGCGTGTCCCGCAGGGCCGGAGCCCTCCTCTCCTCTGAGGAGGGCTCCGGGCCCGCCACGTGGCCAGCAGAACGGCGCTGCCTGCCCCCGAGCGATAGGCAGCGGGCGTAAAGACGCCCCATACCTTGCCCGTACAAGGTATTCAAGGCCCGCGTCTTCCCAAGACGCGGAGACGCGGAGCACGCCTCTGTCAGGTGCCGTTGCGCCCAGTCGCATCACAGACTGGCGCGCGGTGTCAGAACCTGCCAGCCAATAAACACAGCGACAAGACATCCCATGCCGCCCGCGCCGTCATCAACCACTACGACTAGCATGCGGCATGGGCAGGGCTGCAAGACGGAGACTCAGAAGCCTTCGCCGGAGACAACTACCGGCATAACTGCAGATACGGTAGATGATAGACAATCTCCCCGGGACCACCTGTCGGGGCCCGGGCCCCCTTGTAAGCCACCCGAGTCTTGGACTATAAAAGACTCGGGTAGGCGACGATAGCAAGGGTTCGCACCTCCGCAACTCATACGCTAGCCATTCACACCCAAGCTGTAACTCACCCCCAAGCTCAGGACTCCGGCCCTGAGCAGCAAGCAATACAGCGAGCTCCATAGCTCGCCGTGGACGTAGGGTTTTACGCTCCGGCGGCCTGAACCACGTAAAACTCACAGTGTCAAGCTCTTACTAACTCGTCCATCCGCGCAAGCTCTCCGCAAGGGTCTAGCCCCACCGAAAAAAGAACCTCCGCGGGCTGCCCAGTGCAAGCCCAGGGGAAGTGTCGACCAAACACTTCGACAAATTGTATAGATGGATTTTTTTTCTAATTTCTACTTCTCCGGTTAATTTTGTTATCATCGACCAGGTCACAAATGAACTAACAGATGATAACAATACGTGAGCCATCGGTGCACCGAGTATTGATGTTGCACAGTGCTGTGACACCAATTGCCAAGACTTGACCGGGAACTTAAACTACCACCGCTTAGGCTATTCGCACTCGTGGACCTCTATATAGACCTCTAACATAATATTCTTAGTTTTTTATAGTCAACTCTAAAAGATTCCTACCTTTACAGTTCAGTTCTCTACACTCGTTCCCCTGTAAATCAGACATCTATATCAACTATCATATATTTTATATTAGATAATACAACTATGTTATATTTTAAAATATTTCATATAATTGTTTTTATGTAAATAATATTACAATTATAACTTATAAAAATAACCAAATTTATTTTTTTCGCTTTTTATTCTCTCTTTTCTTTTTATTTTGTCCTTTTCCCTCTTTTTTCTTTTTACTTTCTGTTCTCCCTTTTCCCTCCCTTCTTCTTTTTTCTTTTTTTTCTTCTTTTTTTCCTTTCCTTTCTTCCTCTTCTCTTTCTCCCTCTCTCCTTCCGCTTGATAACAACTTCGATGCCCTTCGTTCTCTCGAGGAAATGGTGAATTAACAGGCGCAGGGGCGGATCCAACGGGGCAGAGGAGCCCCTCCATCAGCCCCTCTTTAAATTTTTCATCTATGGAATAGAGATTTCAGGGCTAATCTTGCTGGAGGTAGAAGAAGACTGGATATTGGGCTTTCAGGACGGGCCAGCCCAGTGTTTCCATATAATCGTAGCCCACCATCGGCTCAATGATCCAATCATAAAATTGTAGCATGTACCAACATCGGTCCAGTGACCCATTTAGAGAAGAATTGACCTAAACTCATATTTACTATAGCATGTGGTTCAGTCCCCCCTATTTTTGTCTGAATCCGCCACTGAACAGGCGGACTGTAGGGACTGCTGTTTTTATGTTGACGGTAAAACAACCGCTGCGGAGAGCCTTGCTCGACCCGCCCTACAAATTTATAGGCCCGGTCCGCATAGAGCGCTCCAGTGCGAGCAGTCTTAAAGTGCACGCTAGGTTTTATTAGGAAGGTAGCTGGGGCGCGTCGTCGCTCATAAAGCACTTGTCCAAGGATGATGGCATCAGCTGTTCATGGCTATACTAGTACTGGAGCTACCAGCTGTGAATTGGGCACGTGTGGCAACCGCTAGTTGCTTGGATCTATGATCTTGTAGGATCGCTGTCATCAGGCACGTATCGGCCGTTGAGCTTATCAGGAAGGCCAACCAACAAGCAGCCTGCAGCATGTATATATGCGTACGTCGATCCACTGCCTCTCGACGGCCGGCCTGAGACTCGAGTCATCACGAGCATCGCACTTGCCTCCCGCCGGCCTTCGACACGGTGTCCAGCGCGCATCGCGCACCACCGGCGGCGCGGCTAGGTCGAAACTCGTAGACATGCCGGGTTCGGCAAATACGGTGGGGTTCCGGCGGAGGAGATCATTCGGCCGGCCGGTGCGCGCGTGCTTTTTCACCCTGGGTGCTCGCCGGCGGTGAAATCAAGGCTCTCGGTCGTCAGTAGTCAGCAAAGCGGGACATCAACGCGTGCGGTAGCGCGTACGCATGCCGGGGCCGACGCCGATCCCATCGTCAGTGGCCAGCAAAATGGAACTTTGTAAATAAACGACACTTGACATAGAAAAAAAAGAGAATATTTGATCTTTTACCTCTGAGGATTCATAAACCATAGATGACCATTTCCGTTTCGAGATATGGACATGCTCGTCATGACAGTGTAGTCGACGATGTGTATAGCAATAGCAGCAAGAATTTCAACAGGAGATATATGGGATAAAATACGAAACATCATGTACATTGATGGTAGCCGCTGCATATGGGCAGACCATAGTGGTATACTTTCTGAACGATATTCGTTTTATGTTTTTGAATAAGTTCACCCAAAACTTTCATGAAAAGTTAGATCAAAGGTTTACAGTAAAAGTTTTGAGAAAATTCAGCAAAGTTTTGACAAAATCCTCATAATTTCTTTTGTAAAAAAAGTTTGGTTGTCTTGCAGAGCCGCGAGTTGCGCTCGTAGAGCTCCCCGATTAGAACCGCCATTCAAAAAAAGGGTTCATCAAGAGTCTATTGTTAGTTTGTTGTGGGCTGTCAGCATGACCCCCCTTGTTAATTACACGAGCGTGTTGACAGCCCTATCCGTGCAGTATCATCAGTTTTATAATATTTTCTTCGTTCTGAAATAAGTTATATTTTAAAAAATATAGTTTAATTAAACTAAATTAACTTTACCAAACATCATTTATTCAACAATAGAGGAAGCTTAGACTAGAGTCAGCGTACCGCTCGTATAGGTACTTTGCTATTTGAAATTCTTCCTCGCCGGTGATTGTCCAAGGACGTCATTCACGGATACAGTACGTGCCTCACACGAGTCCGTCCTCTCAATCGCTTCAAAACTTCACACACGTCGCGATGGCAATGCCACACGCCGGTAAGGCACACTGATGCCTTTCCCACCCACACGGCCACCAGCTTTGCCTCGGCCAGCTCGCCGACGCCGATACGGCTGGCGAGCTTTTCCGCGGCGTGCAGCATAGCCTCCGCTCCCGGAGACGTACGGCAGCAGGTTCCGGGTCATGGTATAGCCACCACGTTTATCCGGGGCTGAACAGTGGAGACGAGAAGTCGATTGCGCGGGCTCGACGGCGACGTGCCCGCCGGCGTGGGCGATTAATAACGGTGGCCGGCGATTGGGGTCAACGCGCGGGTTCGTCACTCTAACTGCTCTGCCGCATGTCCTATCAGCACCAGCACACCGTGCATTGATGCTGCACAGTTCTGTGATGCGTCTGGGAGGAGAGGAACTCTGTCCAGTCGCCATGAACCAAGCCGGCGCGGCGCAGCGGATCAGCCAGCACGCAGGTACCGAGCGCGTGGAGGCCGAATCCACCAGCACAGGCACGTGGAGCACCTTGTCTGAATGGAGCACAAACGTACGGACCTATAGAGATAGAGTTGCTCACCTCTGAAGAACAATTTGCCAAGTCCGGATCCTGCAGTTCGCAAGTCAAACGCCAGGTCAGGAGTAAGGACCTCGCGGCCGGGCGCCGCCGCCGTACGCACGCCTACGTCGCTGTCGCGCCGGAGACCGGAGTTATTAGCGCGCCGGGCGTCGGCGCGCTGCGATGGAGCCGGCCGGCGCCCGGCGAACCAAGAAGTTTACGGCTGCGCGGCGGTGAACCATGCGTTTCCGCCGGAGATTCATTCATTGCTCCGGCAAAGCCTCGCGCGAAGCTACTGCGCCGCCACGCGTACGTGGCCACGCCGCCGGCCGGTGGCGGAGTAGCCTTTCACCGTCTGGCTAGGTGTGACACGACTACCACCGTAGTAGCAGCATCTTCGCCCCCCCACACCCCTGACGGGAATCCGTTCACCGCCGAATCGTATCACGATTACAACAGCCGTAGCCGTCACTCTCCAGTAGAATTTGGTGCACCCGTACCCGAAACGTGACACGCGCGCGTTCACATTGCTGAACCCGATCTCCGTCACGGTAAAGCGTGGACGGAAACGTGCTAGTTTTTTGTAGATGATTTTTCCCCACAAAAAAACGTGCTACCTGGACCTAGAGCAGAAGCAGGCCATCAGCCCATGTGTGGTGGTGCCATTTACAGCCCACGGAGCCCTAAGGCCCAGTTACAACTTTCCACCAATCTGGAGACGCACAAGCCCAAGCCCAAGCCAAACTCAAAACCAAGCCCAAGATAAACCCAAGCCCAAGCCCAAGCCCAAACCCAAGCCCAAGTCGATCGTCAATGGCCGCACCAAGCCCATCCGACCCCAGCGGATCGAGCCGATCCCAGCCGTCCGTTCCCCGTGGCCGCGCGAGCCAACCATTTATAGCCCTGTCGCCGCCGCCACAGCCTTCCTCTCCTCCTTCCTCCCCACCCCATCCACACTAGGGTTTTCACCGCCGGCGGCGTCGAGATGGTGCAGCGACTGACCTACCGGAAGCGTCACAGCTACGCGACAAAGTCCAACCAGACCCGGGTGGTCAAGACCCCAGGTGCGCGCCCCGTCGATTTTATGGGGGGTTCTTGATCTGTTGTTGGTGATTTCTTGATGCGTTCCCCTTCCTCCCGGCGCGTTTTTCTTGCAGGTGGGAGGCTCGTGTACCAGTACACCAACAAGAGGGCGAGCGGGCCCAAGTGCCCCGTGACCGGGAAGAAGATCCAGGGGGTGAGTTGTCATTCCTGGTTGCACTATGAAATTAGGAAGAATACATGATATTTTGAAACCCCTGCCGAGTTATGAGGAAAAACAGCTTAGACATCATCACCCCATATTAGCTAGTGATGTACACAACTGTTTTAAGTGTCCATGCTCCTCGGTGTTGCTTGTTTACATCTGATCTCAGTGGTTCATTCATATTTGATAAGTCGATGCCGACCCTAGTATGATTATAACATGCTTGGGTTCCAGTGATTCGTGTTTAACCAGATGGGCCTAATTAGCTGAGCTGATTTCCCTTTTCTATGTCCAGTATCATGTTACATTCGTCATGGCCATGTCTAAGCCTTCTAAAACCAACTGCACCCTAGATGCTGGTCATATTTGGGAGTTTGGGCTTTTCTTTTTACTGTTGTTTAAAAGTCTAGTCCCAACGTGGACAGGATCTTAAAGCTATGGGGGTTCTTCACCTGTTATTCAATGTGAACCTCCCACCTTCATCTCACATTTCTGTCATGATATTTCCAGATTCCGCACCTCAGGCCTACCCAGTACAAGAGGTCCAGGCTGTCTAGGAACCGCAGAACTGTGAACCGTCCTTATGGTGGAGTGCTCTCAGGAACCGCAGTTAGGGAGAGGTGAGCAAATATAGCTGGATATATTAGTGAAAACTCAGAATAGTCACCTTGTAATTATCTGTTTCTCTGCAGGATCATCCGTGCTTTCCTGGTTGAAGAGCAGAAGATTGTCAAGAAGGTCCTGAAAATACAGAAAACAAAGGACAAGACAGCAGCTAAGTAGAGCTCCTGACATGGAAGCATAGCGCTGTTTTGTACACAAGAAAAGTAATTTTGATGGTGGAAGTCGTTAAACTCTATGTTAAGTGTTTAGTATGTGAGACATACTTGTTGCGTTTAGGTCATGCGTGAAAAATCAGACCCCTGCACCTTTTGTTGGAGTACCGGGACATCAGTTCCATAGTTTCTTTGTTATGATTTTAGATCGTATTTGGGAACCATCAGCTAGCCGAATTCAACTACTTGTTTTCATCAAATTTTCATCTGTGATATCTCAGCTCTATTTTTGTCATGCGTATCGTTGTGCCTGTGGTCATTATTGTTCCAAAAGATTCCCTATAAATGTGCACCAATAAACAGTAATAGTGATACCTTTTTGTAGTGTCTACTCCCCCTGTTTCTAATTATTTTAATCTAACCAGTGCCAAATAGTTTGAAATGAGATAGAGTATTTTCTATCTCTTTCGACTCTTTGCACGTTATATTGAGAATACTCTACACCTCATTTGAAAAAAATAGGACGTCCTACACTGTCCAGAGAAACTCGTCCAGTTCCACGAAACGGCGAGTTCATTGACAAAGATTGATTTTTAGTCTCCTATCTTTACTTCCACTCTTTATGGCCTTCAATTCACAGATGCACAGTTCAGAGCATTTTAGAGCTCACTGATGTTAAATCATTGGTAATACAAGTACAAGGCTGCAATTTAAATTTTGTTCAGACTTTGATTCACACAAAGGTACCATAGTCATTTTCAGCTTCGCTAGGAAGCAAAACGGGCAAACTTGTGTGATACAAAAAACAAGGTTTATGCTGAAAAAGGAAAAAAAGCACAGAAAAAGGCAATATGAAACACCCAAGATAAATAGAAGGATCTATTTGTTGTGTTGGAAAAAAATTCAATCAGCATGTCATGCGAACTGTATGTAATATATCATAGATTCCAAAGACAAAACATGTACATCACAACACGGGGTAATCCTTCTACCTGTTAGCTTTGCTGTTAACAAGGGTATATGTAGTTTGCTCACAGTACGCACACCTCACCTAACCTAAACTGAGCACAAAATTATATGTTTTCTTTTGTTGCTAACAGAAATGCTAACAGACGAAGGCCACTCACACTTGCATAATCTGTACATGAAACCTATGAAATAGTACCCCTCTCACACTCTCCGTGTGTGTATGTAATGCAACGCAACTGGCCTAGTGTGGCAGCTCAGTCTGGACAGCAGCGGATGGGCTGAGGAATGACTCCCAGGGTATGTTGCACCTCCACTCCTCTGAGAAATCTACACCCAAATCAAAAGGGAAGTTGATCCTCCCCGAAGCTTCCCCGTCACTGCTGTTCATGCTGAAGCCACTGCTATGCTTCCTTGTGGATGGGTCTTGACTCCTGCTGCTGGTGCTTCCATTGACATCGGCAGAAGAATCAACTACAAATCCATTGAGGTGATGGTCAGGCTGTGCACCGAAAACCAGCGGCAAGCTTGCGGTCTTCTGCGATGTAGGAATATCAAAAGGGAGTATGATTGGGTAATTCTGGGGTTCCAGGGATGGCCTGCAGTTGAAGTTTATGAGTTTACACGAAGAGCCCTCTACTGCTCGGTTGCCCCGCTGACCTTGCAAGCCATGCCTGCTGGTGAACTGGCTTGAAGGTGCAACTTGCTGTGAGCACGACGAGCTCTCCAACGCAAACTCTGAAGCTTGCACTGTCTGAAACGCAGAGAACATATCTGCCTCAGTTGCCCCAGGGAATGGAGCTCCCCAGGTGTGCAGCCCCTGCTGCGCCACGGAACTGGTCTTCTTGAAGATTCTACAGATGGTCCAGGAGTCCTATTCGTACCACACAAAAGCAAAACTCTTTCAGAGGCTGTCATAGGATTTGGATTTAGCTATTCAACTGAACAATATTTGCTGAAAATTCTTACGTTGAGTGGAATGTTCTTGTCGATCGGTCGTTTGGGAAGCGACGGGTCTGTGGCTGAAGGGAGCCTGAACTCATGCATCATCCAGTCAGTTTTCATCCCTCTTGCTGCTCTCCCTTTGTAGAACACAAGGGACTTCTTCAGGCCTATGCACTTGGTGCCCTCAGCGGAATAGATTGGTCTGTCTGTCCCCGTGGCCTTCCAGAATCCAGCTGCTGTAACTCTGTTCGGTCTTATGCTGTTGCGATATTTCCGATCCCTTGGGCAGTAGAAATACCATTCTTTCTCACCGGTGCTCGCAAGCTCTGTTGATGAACAAGAACAATGAAATTAGATACCGTTTTAAGGTAACTGACAGGTGTAGGATCCTATCCTTAAACTGCAAACTTATTTAAAAGTCTTTCATATTATCTTGAGTTTCAGATGTTTTAAAGTTCATAGTTCACTTCAATGCCCAGACGACTACTTAGTGACAAAAGGTATTAAAATCCGATGAGTTTCTGAAGTTGGTGGAAGCTTACTTGGGAGATCCCATGGATCATACTTGTAGATGTCCAGCTGCCTGATGAGCTCAATGGAGATGGGCTTTTGCTGGATCTTCCACTTGAGGTAGAAGCTAACAAGTTCTTCATCTGTCGGGTGAAACCGGAAACCAGGCATGAGGATCTCATCTGACCTGTCCATATTGATATCATCTTTCACCTCCATATCTTTCAAAGCGATGAAAAGCTTGAAGCCTGCTTGATGCTGGTTACAAACAAACAAAGTCTACTCCTGCACTACTTGTATGCAGTATCTAGTGAATGGCTTTCAGGGATGAAGCTTGTGAGGTGAAGACAATCACAACAGCAGTATACTATTGCACTTGCAAATCTATTACACACCATGTGTATATATATGAAAGGTTAAGCTTCTCGGATAAACAAGATGAGGCCCACAAGTCTGAAGAATCTCCTTCTCCATTTAATAACAAATATTTTATTTGCTGTCATGGTTTATTTTAATGATCGATTAGTGTTACAACGTGGACATGTTCAGCAGCATCAGGCGACTGTCAAACGTGTCAATCATCTTCGTTTCATACTTAAGACTACTCAAATACGGCAGTCAAAACAATCCTTAAACAATACAATGCTCTCTTCCCCTCGCAAAGAAGAAAAATGCTCTCTTCAAAATTCGTTCTTCTGTTTTAGCTAAAACCCAGATAAGCGAAAAAACCTAAAAATCATACTTCAATGGCATTCAAATTTTAAGCGGGGCCAGGAGTATGAAATTCGTCTCAAGTAGCTCTAGCTACATGAACTTCAAGATATGTAAGTCATGAATTTCTTTTGGCAGATTATGCTTTGGGGTTCTAAAAGATAATTTATAGCCGTAAAATCTTTTTTTTTGCGGAATTTGACAGAAGCCTAACTCTCTATGTCTATCACCGTGTGTGTGCTCCTCATTTTAGTTTTGTACTGCGTAACTGGTTTCTCACCAGAAACCATCTTTTACTCACCTAGAGACAGCGATGGTCTCCCCAGTGTAATCTTTTCTCCTTTCTTTATTAACTAGCGTCCGTGATACTGCAAAGTGTTATGAAAGAGAAGCTTCTTATCCTCCTAAGCACATTTTGTTAGACCGAATTTAATTGCAGACGAGTTGCCACCGTGGAAACCTGGTCCAATTCACTCCAACAGTCAGCAGCTTGCTTAATCGGATGCTGGCTCTGGCTGGTTGTTCTTCCACATGACGCAACTGTTTGCTGTTCTTTCTTTCCATAGTCCATAAAATTATTTTGTTGTTAAATACTGCAAACATTTGAATGTAGCATGTTGGATAGGTATGCGGAATACGTGAGCCAATATTACGGCAAGAAATTTTAAATTGTAGAGAAAAAATACTATCATCTTTATGTAAACTGATCTGTAACAAAAATGCAGCTCGAACTACTGTGCAGCAATTCCCAGCTAATCATAGACAATGACGCGAAGATTCTGCACGAGGTGAGAGTTCCTGCCTCCTCCAACCGCTGGAAGACGAGGGATTCCCCCCGTGCGCGCGGTCAAATACTCACCAGAAACTTTGTTCCATCCCGTGTCGCCTCAGTTCCCGGCAACACCATTGACCCCCCTGCTTCGGGAGAGCGAGCACCTTCTCGATTTGGAACGCCGCCTGTCTCCTTCCATGGCCTGGGACGGCGTGCGAGCACGAGACCCAAATGTCAAAGCAGAGCAGGTTCGTTCCCTTGGGTAAACGTCAAACCCTTCAAACTCAAGCGAGATAAAACCAGTCATCTGCATCTCCTGTTCTTGGGTTCCTGGTTCTCGGAACACCTGTCCATGTTGCTCGTGTTGGCAACAGCAACTCTATGGTCCAGCTAAATGGATCAACTCCTCCTTTGCTAGCAAAATGGAGCAAGTGAGAGTGATATTTGAGAAAATGCCATTATATGTTTCTGCCGTGTGGCTTACTGCACCCTTTCTTCGAAGAACTCTTTCTATTATGTCGTTGAACAAAATTTTACTTACTTTGGGGAATTTACTGAAATAATTAATAGGTCAACTGTCCTTTTGTTCAATGACTATGGAAAGCATTATATAGTACTCCGATAAATACAATGTCAGGTTTAGCATTCCAAGAAACACAATTTGGTGTTCCGTGCAAACATCACGTAGTTAACCTCATTCCTTCCGAATCAAGCTAGAGTTTGCACCAGGATGTATTACTTTTGTACAGGTCAATTGAGCTGCATATGGGATACTGGGGTATTTGCGAACCTCGTAACTAAAGCAATCTTTCAACCAAGGAGGTGCTAGCTTTGCACTATTGTTCAGAAAACTCTACAAAAGTAAATTTCAGAATTTGCAGCAAGTGGGCATATATACATCAATGATTCTGCTACGGCAGCAACCTATATTGGTACTCAGTAGATTCAAGAATTTGCAGTTAAACTATATGCAATGATCCCAGTTCTTATTTACATGCTGAATTGTTAAGAATATACAAAGACCAGATGTTAACTCAATTTTACATACCTTTATCAAAAAAGGAAAATATTTTTAATATATGGGGCGAGATAAGAAAAAACTAAATCAAATTCCAAGTAATTCCAAGAAAAAGGCACAAAGAGGTTAACTCACAATCCTCGTCTCCAAATAAGCAGTTACTATCCTACAAGGAACATTCTTTACGCTTTCTATCTTTATCCATGCACACGGTGACGCAAACAGCAAATAGTCTCCAGTTCAATTCTTCTAAACCCACAATATATCTTTCATGGATTCGTGACAGCGATGGGAATAAAAATTGCCCCGAAAGTAACATGTAACATCCGAATGATAGTCTTCTCTCATCAAAAAGATATTATCCAAATGATAGCACCACAAATATTTCTATTTTCATCTTCGAATAATGTTACCAGGTAAGACACCAGGGACGGGCGATAATTACCAAAACATTATTGAAGGCCCCGGGCCCCCTGGGTTGCTTATTGATGTCATTATCATTCACAGTTCTCAGCAATCACACTGAAGCCCCAAAGTGAAAAGAATAATAACTTTTAAATTTGGAAGATTGAGAGCCTGATAACACTTGAAGATACATGTTTACAAGATGCAAAAGGGGTCTTAACCCAGTGGTTAGTGTTAGACTATGTAATTAGAGGTGTGCTATTAGGGGCATTTTAGTCATTAGGCTGTCATTAGGGTTAAGGGCTGTTTAGTCCTTTTTCACCCTTGACAGCCTTATATATTTGTACCCCCTTGACACCTGATTAATCATTCCACTAATTCTCTCTAATATGGTATCAGTTGGGTAATTAGAATTAGGGTTAACCCTAATCACCAGGCTGCGCCACCGTCTTTCTCCCTCTCCTCTCCCTTCGGGCCGCCGCTGCCGCCGATCTACGGCCAGCCGGCGTGCCCGGGTAGACCGCCACCGCCGGATCGGCTGGCGCCGCCTTTTAGCGGATGCCTTACGTGACCTTGGCGACCCGGTCACTGACAGCGCTCTCGTCCTTCGGGTCCTTCAGGGACTGAACAAGTGCTACTGTCACCTACGGACGTGGCTTCTCCATCTGGAGCCACCCCCGACCTTCGAGAAGGTATGGTCTGATCTCGAGCTCGAGGAGATCACTACAGTAGGCTCTACTGGCTCCGGTCCTGCTACGACCTTTTATGACTCCGGGCAGTCCCCGCGTCCACCTTCGCCAGCTACTGGTGGACCACCGTCGCGACCACCCACCACCCCAGACACTCCTGCAGGCTTTGGGAGTGGTAATCGTCGCCGCCGTGGTAAACGCGGCGACCGTGATGGAGGTAGCAGTGCTGGTGGCGCTCCTACTTCTACTCCTGCTGCGGGTGGTAGTGGTGGTACCGACCGGGGAGGTGCACCCTGGCCCACACCCTACAACCCGTAGACTGGCCAGATCTACATGTGGCCTAGGCCGTCTCTGGGTCTTCAGGCTCCACGTCCATCACGTCCTCAGCCGACGTTCGTCGCCACCCCGGGCTACAGTGGACAAGCCTACACCGTTGGTGGGCCACCGACTGAGGCCTACAGTGGGCCTAGCTATCCTTCTGGCGGACAGTCGGCCTCGACCTACGGAGGCACCGACTACCCTAATGGGTACTCGGAGTCGTCGACACCGCACCAGGAGCCGCCCTCGACGTGGGATCGCCAGTCACATGCTTCCTCGTTTAGCACCATGCATCTCACTCCACCAGGTGACAACTGGGTCGCTGACTCCGGAGCGTCATACCACACCACTCCTAATGCTGGTATACTCTCTTCTACCCACCCTCCCAACCCTACTTCTTCTTCATCCATCGTTGTTGAGAATGGGTCTGTTCTTTCGGTCACCTCACTAGGTGACTCTCGGTTCCCGGATTCTTTCCAGCTCAAGAACATTCTCGTCGCTCCGGATATTATTCAGAATTTGCTTTCCGTCCGTGCTGGAATAAGTCTTGTAGTCCTTTGGTCTTTGGTCCCCTAGTTCCTTGTACCCTAGTCCTTTAGTTTGTTGCACTTTAGTCCTTGGTCCTTGGTCCTTGTTGTACTCTAGTCCTTTGGTCTTTGTGGCCCCAATTAGGACAGCATCTAAGGACACTAGGACAGCATATTAAGGACACTAGGACATCATCTTAGTGTCAGCCAAGGACAACATATTAGGACAGCATCTAAGCATCTTAGACTAGCATCTTTGTGGCATATGCTTGGCTGCCATGACAGCTATAAATATGTAGCCTCAACCCCTTGGGTTGGTATGACATTGTGTGAGAAATAGACAAGAAAATTGCCCCAACTCCTAGTGTCATCCTCTCTTCCAATGAGAGTAAGAATTCAACTACTAACATCTGGTATCAGAGCCATTCTATCCTGCAGCTTAAACATCTCCTGCTCATCCCCTTCTCGCACCTCTCTCTGTCCGCAACCGGCAGCAGGAACACCGGCTGTTCCAACTCATTCCTCTCCTGCACAGACGAGCAGCAGCTTGTCTTCCACACACAACAACCCTTCCCCACTAGTGCGCCATGTCCGACGGACAGTCTCAGCGCTCGGTCGCCTCGAGCGCGCGGCGGACGGAGGTCGCCGCAGCAGAGGAGCGCGAGCGAGCGGTGGCAGAGACTGCGGCGACGGCGGCAAGGTTGGCGGCGGCGGAACTGGCAGCAGCAATGGCGGAAGTGGAAGCAGCGGCGGCTGTAGCGCGTGCGGCGGCAGCGGAGCTGGAGGCTCTGCGCGGCAGTAGCTCCAGCAGCTCTATCGACGGCGACGTCGACGATGAGCTCAGGCCGGTGAGGGAGGCGGTGGGAGCACGAGAGGTGCAGCGAGCAGCCGCGCGCCCCCATGGGCGCGACAGCCGCAGCCCAGACGGTCGACGGAGAACGCGGCCATTACAGGCGGCGCGGTTCTCCCTCTCCAGACAGGTACCATGGACACCACAGGGTCCAGGCCATTGTCAGGGACGTCGGTCCCGGCGGTGGGTGGCCTACCCTCACCAAGACCAATTACGTCGAGTGGGCCGCGGTGATGAGGGTACGGCTCCAGGTGCGACACATGTGGGAAGCTGTTCAGTACGGCGACGTCGACTACTACGAGGATCGACGGACGTTGGATGCCCTCATTGCTGCAGTCCCGCCCGAGATGCAGTTCTCGCTTTCCAAGAAGCGGACTGCTAAGGAGGCATGGGGTGCCATCGCTGCGGCACGCATCGGCAGCGACCGCCCCCGCAAGTCCACACTGCAGGCGCTTCGCAAGGAGTGGGAGAACCTGGCCTTTAAGCCAGGTGAGGACGTTGATGACTTTGCTCTCCGTCTCAACACTTTGTTGCAGAAGTTGGTGCAGTTCGGCGACGACACCTACGACAAAGAGAGAGCTGTCGAGAAGCTCCTTCGGTGCATCCCCGAGAAGTACAAGCAGATCGCTCGCTCGATCGAGTCTCTGCTGGACCTCTCCATGATGTCGATCGAAGAGGCGATAGGTCGCCTCAAGGTCGTCGACAGCGACGAACCACAACCTCTCTCGGGGCCTATCACCATTGGCGGGAAGCTTCATCTCACTCGCGAGCAGTGGGAGGCTAGCCAGGGTGACCGGAAGAAGGGGGAGTCCTCTTCCTCGACAGGCGGCCGCAAGCGCGGCAAGTCGCGCAAGGGGCACGGAGGTACCCAGGCCGGGGCACGCGGACGTACCGAGGGTGGCGCCCGCGGAGGCGCCCAGGGCGGCACCGTCGGCAACCACAAGCCGACACGAGACGACACCTGCCACAACTGTGGCAAGCTTGGTCATTGGGCCAGGGAGTGTCGACAGCCACGACGTGGCCAGGCCCACGTGGCACAAGTGGAGGAGGAGGCCCACGTGGCACAGGTAGAGGAGGAGCCAGCTTTGCTTCTGGCACACGGAAGCATCAAGCCACCTCTAGTGGCATCGACCGCAGCGGCTCTCCATCTTGCGATACCACAACTGCTCGCCGTCGTAGCACCCGTCGAGGCGCTCCTCGTCGTGGGAGAGCGGAGTAACAAACTCCACTGGGTCGTGCTCGACACGAGCTGGGGACGGAGTGGGCGTGCCTGGAGGAGTGGCCGTCGGTGCTGGAGTGCGTGGGTCACCGGCTGAGGTGGAGGTGGACGGTCGGGGGCTGGGGTAGACACGCTCGGTGGAGAAGAGTTGCCTACTCCCCCAACTCCCTTGAAGTGGACGTAGTCGACGATGAAGTCGTCGTGCGTCGAGGTCGAACCGTCGTCCACCGCCTTGTCCCATGCCCATCCTCGCCCTTCGTTGAACACAACGTCGCGCGTCGTGCGCACACGCCGTGTCTCTGGGTCGAGAATGCGGTAGGCCTTTGAGCCCCCCGCGTAGCCGATGAACACCCCCGGAGTGCTCCTGTCGTCGAGCTTGCTGATGTGGCCAAGCTCCTTGGCAAACGCGAGGCAGCCGAAGACCTGTAGATGAGAGACCGCCGACTTGCGTCCATACCAAGCCTCGTACGACGTCCTACCGTTGAGAGCCTTGGTGGGCGAGCGGTTGAGGATGTAGACAACCGTCACCACCGCCTCTCCCCAGAAGATAGCCGGCATGCCCCTCTGCTTGAGGAGGGCCCGAGCCATCCCCACAACCGTCTGGTTGCGCCGCTCGACGACGCCGTTCTGCTGCGGGCTGTAGGGCGCGAAGTAGTGGCGCTGAACACCCTCATCCGCGCAATACGACGCGAATTCAACCGCCGTGAATTCGCCGCCGTTGTCGGTGCGTAGCACACGCAGCTTGCGGCCGCACTCCGCCTCCGCAATGGCCTGCGCGCGCCTGATGGCGTTCGCAGCCTCTCCCTTGCTGCTAAGGATCACGACCCACATGTAGCGGGAGAGGTCGTCGACGAGCAGCAGGAAGTAGCGTCGTCCTCCTGGTGTAGCTGGTGTCACCGGGCCACACAAGTCCCCGTGAACGAGCTCGAGCTGTTCCTTAGCTCGAAAGCTCGACTGCTCGGGAAAAGGAAGCCGCCTTTGCTTCGTCAATACGCAAACGTCGCAGAGCTGCTCCACGTGGTCAAGGCATGGCATGCCTCGCACCATCTCCTTGGCACTGAGCTGCTTTAGGGCCTCGAAGTGAAGATGCCCAAAGCGCTCGTGCCACTGTGCCTCGTCGTCCCGACGAGTGGCAAGGCAGACAGGCTGTGCTACCTGCACGTGAAGGACATAGAGTCGATTGGTGCCTCTAGTTACCTTGGCAAGAAGGCGACGATGGCGATCCCAAATCCTCATGACTCCGTCCTTAATCTCCACGCGCAAACCGTTCTCATCCAGCTGTCTCAGGCTGATGATGGAGTTTCTCAACGTGGTGATGTAGTAGACTCCGACGAGCAGCCTGTGCTCACCAGACTCGGCGGTGAGGATGACGGAGCCGACACCCTTGACTGAGCCTCGGACATTGGAGTCAAGCTCAACGAAGAACTCCCGTCGACCGGTCATGTGATGGGTGGCGCTGGTGTCGAGGCACCACCCGTCAGTCTTGTCGTTGCTGGAGCCGTCGCCGAGGAAAGCGTGTGCTTTTGGCTCATCAAGATGAAGGAGAGCCGCTGCGGTCGATGTCACTAAAGGTGGCTTGATGCTTCCGTGTGCCAGAAGCAAAGCTGGCTCCTCCTCTACCTGTGCCACGTGGGCCTCCTTCTCCACTTGTGCCACGTGGGCATGGCCACGTCGTGGCTGTCGACACTCCCTGGCCCAATGACCAAGCTTGCCACAATTGTGGCAGGTGTTGTCTCGTGTCGGCTTGTGGTTGCCGACGGTGCCGCCCTGGGCGCCTCCGCGGGCGCCACCCTCGGTACGTCCGCGTGCCCCGGCCTGGGTACCTCCGCGCCCCTTGCGCGACTTGCCGCGCTTGCGGCCGCCTGTCGAGGAAGAGGACTCCCCCTTCTTCCGGTCACCCTGGCCAGCCTCCCACTGCTCGCGAGTGAGATGAAGCTTCCCGCCAATGGTGATAGGCCCCCGAGAGAGGTTGTGGGTCGTCGCTCTTTGATCGACATCGTGGAGAGGTCCGGCAAAGACTCGATCGACCGAGCGATCTGCTTGTACTTCTCGGGGATGCACCAAAGGAGCTTCTCGACGGCTCTCTCTTCGTTGTAGGCGTCGTCGCCGAACTGCACCAACTTCTGCAACAAAGTGTTGAGACGGAGAGCAAAGTCATCAACGTCCTCACCTGGCTTAAAGACCAGGTTCTCCCACTCCTTGCGAAGCGCTTGCAGTGTGGACTTGCGGGCGTGGTCGCTGCCAATGCGTGCTGCAGCGATGGCATCCCATGCCTCCTTAGCAGTCCGCTTTTTGGAAAGCGAGAACTGCATCTCGAGCGGGACTGCAGCAATGAGGGCATCCAACGCCCGTCGATCCTCGTAGTTGTCGACGTCGCCGTACTAAACTGCTTCCCACATGTGTCGCACCTGGAGCCGTACCCTCATCACCGTGGCCCACTCGACGTAGTTGGTCTTGGTGAGGGTAGGCCACCCACCGCCGGGACCGACGTCCCTGACAATGGCCTGGACCCCGTGGTGTCCATGGTACCTGTCCGGGGAGGGAGAACCGCGCCGCCTGTAATGGCCGCGTTCTCCGTCGACCCAGCCGCCGCCGCCGGGAGCGCCACCAGCGCGTCCGCGCCCGTCTGGGCTGCGGCTGTCGCGCCCATGGGGGCGCGCGGCTGTTCGCTGCACCTCTCGTGCTCGCGCTGCCTCCCTCACCGGCCTGAGCTCATCGTCGACGCCGCCGTCGACAGAGCTGCTGGAGCTACTGCCGCGCAGAGCCTCTAGCTCCGCTGCTGCCGCACGCGCTACAGCCGCCGCCGCCGCTGCTTCCACTTCCGCCCTCGCTGCTGCCAGTTCCGCCGCCGCCAGCCTTGCCGCCGTCGCCGCAGTCTCTGCCGCCGCTCGCTCGCGCTCCTCTGCCGCGGTGACCTCCGTCTGGCGCGCGCTCGAGGCGACCGAGCGCTGAGACTGTCCGTCGGACATGGCGCACTAGTGGGGGAGGGCTGTTGTGTGTGGAAGACAAGCTGCTGCTCGTCTGTGCAGGAGAGGAATGAGCTGGAACAACCGGTGTTCCTGCTGCCGGTTGCGGACAGAGAGAGGTGCGGGAAGGGGATGAGCAGGAGATGTTTCAGCTGCAGGATAGAACGGCTCTGATACCAAAGGCTCTGATACCAAATGTTAGTAGTTGAATTCTTACTCTCATTGGAAGAGAGGATGACACTAGGAGTTGGGGCAATTTTCTTGTCTATTTCTCACAAAATGCCATACCAACCCAAGGGGTTGAGGCTACATATTTATAGCTGCCATGGCAGCCAAGCATATGCCACAAAGATGCTAGTCTAAGATGCTTAGATGTTGTCCTAATATGCTGTCCTTGGCTGACACTAAGATGCTGTCCTAGTGTCCTTAATATGCTGTCCTAGTGTCTTTAGATGCTGTCCTAATTGGGGCCACAAAGACCAAAGGACTAGAGTACAACAAGGACCAAGGACTAAAGTGCAACAAACTAAAGGACTAGGGTACAAGGGACTAGGGGACCAAAGACCAAAGGACTACAAGACTTATTCCAGCATCATCCTCTCTTCCAAAGAGAGTAAGAATTCAACTACTAACAAGAACAGGGAGATCAGCAGGGGGAACAGAGAGCTGGCGGCGGCTAGGGTTTGTCCCCTGGTGGTGGTGGCTGCTCCAGGGAGAGAAGGAGGTGGCGGCTGGGTTCCAAGAGGTGGAGGAATAATTTCTATATTGATCTCTTCTAAAACTAGGGTGTTTGGCTTCTTTATATAGCCCCCCTTACAAGAGTCCTGATCTATTACAACTCAATCTTTTAGTCTATCTCTAATTCTATCTCTAAGAAGACTAAACTCTAATATCTTCTAGAAGGGGAATCCGGCCTAGGCCAGGGCAGATCAGCCCACACGGCCTAGTTCTGGCCGCTCTGGGCCAAGGGCAGATCAGCCCACAGTGAGCTGACGTTGTACTCCGTGTTGAGCGCGGTACTTGCCGAACTCCTGTGAGGTGAACTCCCCTCCCAATCAGTACGGAGTAGCTTCAGCCTCCTTCCCGACTCTAATTCAGCCGTTGCTTGGAATTGCTGAATTAAGTCCGACGTCTGGTCCTTGGTTGCTAGAAGATAGAGCCACATATAGCGGTTCATGTCATCCACTAGCAACAAGAACATCTTCTTGCCGCCTGGAGTCGTCGGTGTGATAGGCCCGCGGATGTCGCCGTGGACGAGGTCGAGCGCGCCCTCCACGCGCCGCCGAGCTTGCTTGGGGAAGCTGGAGCGCCTCTGCTTCCCGACCAAGCAAGCTTCGCACAATTGATCGACGTGTCAATTTGTAGAAGCCCGAGCACCATCTCGTGCCAACTTCCGAAGCGCTTGGAAGCTGACGTGTCCGTAGCGTTCGTGCCAACGCCACGCAACATCATCACTCCTCGCGGTTAGGCAAACCGTACGTGTGATGTTGAGCCTGATGGAGTACAGCTTGCTGTCGTCACGCTGAATCCATGTGAGGAGACGTTGTTGCTCATCCCGTATGTGCATCACTCTTCGTTGCACCGTGATGCTGTAGCCATCCTCATCCAGCTGCCCGACGCTGATGAGGTTGGTGGTGAGGTGCGGGATGAGGTAGACGCTGGTGAGCCTCCTGTGCTCAACCGTCTTGGCGGCGAATGGGACCGTACTGTTAGACTGCATGTATAGGGGGTAGGGGTATTTTAGTCTTTTGGTATTAGGGTTGCTTAACCCTTAAGCTGTATCCCCCTATATATGTAACCCATTGACAGGCTGTTAATTGAGATTACTTTTCCTAATCTAATTTGGTATCAGATTCTTTTCTCTCTCCTCACCCGGCCGCCGCGCGAGCGCCCCCCCCTCTCCTCGCGCCGCCGCGCGCCCCACCTCGCGGCCGCCGCGCGCCCTCCCTCGCGGCCGCCGCGCGCCCCTCCCTCGCGCCGCCGCGAGCCCCTCCTCGCGTTCGCCGCGCGCCCCCCCCCTCGCGCCGCCGCGCGTGCCCTCTCTCCCGTTGGCATCTACGAGCTCCTCCGCCACCACGGCCACGGGCGCCGCCGCCGCCTCAGCCACCGGCGCTGCCTCCGCCGCGACCTCTGGCGCCTCCACCGCGACCTCGGGCGCGGCCGCCGCGGGTACGCCTGCTCCGCCACCCCCTCCTCTCTGCCAGGTCGCAGCTACTGCTGGGGTCAGTGCCCCTGACCCCGCCGACCAGACCGCCCTCTTCCCTGCGCCCGCCGCCACCGGGCCTGGCGCCGCTAGTTGTCCCGCCACCTCTCCTAGGGCTGCCGCCGCCAGATCAGGGGCTCCCAGCCCTGCGGCTGCTCTTCGTGCCTTCTCCCCCGGGCACACAGCCGCTGGACTCCTCGGGCCTGGTTCTGGTGTGGCCGGCCCGGCAGCAGGTGGGTCCCTCGGCCTCCCCAGCGCCGCCTGGCCGCCGGGTTTCGCTGCTGGTCCTGCTGTAAGCGCCGCTGGGATACTGTTCCTGCTGGATCCGGGGGACAGTCCTCTTCGCACGTCTCCGACGTCGCTACTGCCTTGGCCATCTCCTGTGAGCGGGAACGAGTGCTCGTCCTCGCCTTGGAGCAGGAACGTGCTGCTGCGGCCTCTCTCACACGTCAGCTTGAGGAGTCTCCGCCCGCACAGTGGAGCGACACACAGGATACTCCAGGAGATGGTGCTGCCTATACTACCTACTCGGCGTCTCTCGTCGCTGCTCTACATGCCCAGGCGGCTGGCATACAGAACATCCGGACTCTTGTCCCGGTTGTTCTCAACTCAGACTCTACATCCTTCGCTTGTTGGCACAACTTGCTTCTCTTGACGCTGCGACGCTTTCGGTTGGAAGACCATGTGCTGCGAGATGACTGCCCACTGGACGACTCGTGGATCTGCATGGACAGTCTTGTCCTTGCATGGATCCTCGGCACACTTTCTGAGGAGCTTCAGGATATCGTCGCCCAGAAGGGTGGCGGTACGGCTCGTCAGGCCTGGCAGGTACTCGAGCTTCGCTTCCAGGGGAACCAAGCGACCCGAGCTCTCCATATCCGGGCCCGCTTTGGTTCCACTGTCCAGGGTGATCTCTCCATTACTGCATATTGTCGACAGATGAAGGGTATGGTTGACGCCCTTCGTGACCTTGGAGATCCCATCCCGGACAGTACTCTCGTTCTTCAGGTTCTTCAGGGCCTGAATGAGCGCTACACCCACGTTCGCTCGTGGATTCTCCGCGAGAAGCCCTTCCCGACCTTCGAGAAGGTCTGGTCGGATCTCGAGCTCGAGGAGATCACCCAGGGCAGATCCACTGCTTCTTCCCCTGCCGCGGCTTTCTACGGCTCAGGGTCGTCTTCACGCCCTCCTCCACCTCCTGGTTCTAGGGACCAGCCTCCTCATCCACCTACCACACCAGGAGTCCCTGCTACCTCCGGTGGTGGTGGGAACCGTCGTCGTGGCCGACGTGGTGGCCGTGGTGGAGGGACTGGTCGAGGTGGTACGACCAGTACTGGCGGTACCTCTGGTGGTGCTGGTACTACTGGTGGCAGTAGCGGTGGTCGGGGTCAGGGTGGTGTGACCTGGCCCACACCCTACAACCCGTGGACAGGCCAGATCTCGATGTGGCCTGGGCCGTCCCCGGGTCTCCCGGCACTTCGCCTACCACGTCCTCAGCCGGCTTACGTGACTACTCCGACTTTCGGGGGGCCGGTCTACGCTGCTGGTGGACAGTGGACTCTGCCCCCTGGTGGACCAGGCTACTCTGCTGGGCCCTCCTCTCTAGCCAACTGGGCTTCGAGAAACCCAGTTGGTCGGCCCGAGTCGTCGGCACCACACTCTGACCCTGCTCAGGGCTGGGATCGCCAGTCACTTGCGTCTTCGTTCAGTACGATGGGTCTCACACCACCTAGCCCCGAGTGGGTTGTGGACTCTAGAGCTTCGTACCACACCACCCCCGACGCTGGTATACTCTCTTCTACCCACCCTTCCCACCCTTCTTTTCCTTCTTCTATCGTTGTTGGGAATGGGTCTGTCCTTCCGGTCACCTCAGTAGGTGATTCGGGTTCGTCGGGGTCTTTCCGTCTTCGTGATGTTCTTGTTGCTCCGGATATCATCCAGCATCTTCTTTCTGTTCGTCGATTTACCACTGACAACCATGTTTCTATCGAGTTTGATCCTCTTGGTTTGTCTGTGAAGGATCTTACTACCCGTCGTCTTCTTCTCCGATGTGAGAGCTCAGGGCCCCTGTACACGATGAGACTTCCTGCTTCCGCTTCGCCCTCGCCTTTTTGCCTGACTACGACAGCTCCGTCGACTACTTGGCATCGTCGACTTGGCCACCCCGGTGCTGAAGTTATGTCGAAGCTGTTTCGTAGTTCAGTGATCTCGTGTACTAGGGATTCTCATAAGTCTTTATGCCATGCTTGTCAGTTGGGTCGCCATGTTCGGCTTCCTTTTCCACATTCTGTAACTCATGTGGAGCACCTTTTTGACCTGATTCATTGTGATCTATGGACCTCACCTGTTCTCAGTGTTTCTGGCTACAAATATTATCTGGTGATTGTTGATGATTTTTCCCATTATTCGTGGACTTTTCCATTGCGACAGAAGTCCGATACGTTTGCTACTCTCTCTCACTTCTTCGCTTGGGTTTCCACACAGTCTGGGTGTATCATCAGGGCTGTCCAGTGCGACAACGGACGCGAGTTTGATAACTCCGCGTTTCGTCACTTCTTGCTTTCCCGTGGGGTCCAGTTGCGCATGTCTTGCCCTTACACTTCTCCCCAGAATGGCAAGGCCGAGCGTATGATTCGTACCACCAACGATGTTATGCGCTCCCTGATGTTCCAGGCTTCTATTCCTGCTTGTTACTGGGCAGAGGCCCTTCACACTGCTACTTTCCTCATTAATCGCCTTCCTACAAAGGCGATTAGTGCTCCCACCCCTCACTTCGCCCTTTTTGGTACCACCCCTCTTTATGAGCACCTTCGAGTCTTCGGGTGTGCGTGCTACCCTAATCTTTCTGCTACCGCCCCTCATAAGCTCTCACCTCGTTCGACCCGATGTGTTTTTCTTGGGTACTCCCCCGATCATAAGGGGTACCGGTGTTTAGACCTCACTACTCGTCGTATCTTGGTCTCCCGACACGTCGTATTCGACGAGTCCTCCTTCCCTTTCGCTGGGTCTTCTCCTGATTCGGTCTCTGAGTTGGATTCTCTCTTTTCCACTGATCCTATGGCCGCTCCTGTCCAGCGACCGTGTTTTTTACCCTCTGCAGGTCTTCCTCTAGCTGCGCCAGACACGACCACGGTGTCTCAGACGCCACCTGTCGTGCCTCCCGCGGTTCCGGCGGCCTTGCCGCCACTGGCCGTCCCTCCGACGGTCCCGACGACGTCCGCTGCGCCATGCGCGGCTCCAGCGTCTCCGACAACGTCCGCTGCGCCACGTGCGGCCCCTACGTCTCCGACGACGTCCGCTGCGCCACGCGCGGCCCCTGCGTCTCCGACGACGTCTGCTGCGCCACGCGCGGCCCCCATGTCTCCGACGCCTCCGACGGTGTCTTCGCCGTCGTCAGCCGTACCACCTGCGGCCCCCGGACAGCGGTACGCCGATCCCGTTCTCGTCTATCATCGACGAGCGCGGGTTGGTGGACCGTCCTCTTCGCGCCCTGCGGACCAGGTGTACCACCCTCCGCTGCTTCACCGGGACCCTCGTCACGTTCACCCGATGGTGACTCGACGGGCTGCCGGCGTCCTTCGACCTGTGGAGCGCTTCTCCGGGGTTGTTCTCTCGTCCTCGACCCCTCCGGAGCCTGCCTCGTCCTCGTTACCCATCTCGCCTATCCCCTCTTCTGTCCGTAGCGCCCTCGCTGATCCTCATTGGCGTCGGGCTATGGAAGAAGAGTATGCAGCCCTACTTGCCAACCGGATCTGGGACCTGGTTCCCCGTCCTGCTCGTGGCAATGTTGTCACGGGCAAGTGGGTGTTCACGCATAAGCGGAGGGCGGATGGGTCTCTAGAGAGGTACAAGGCACGATGGGTGCTTCGCGGTTTCACGCAGCGTCCCGGCGTCGACTACGACGAGACCTTCAGCCCGGTGGTGAAGCCGGCGACAGTTCGTACCGTTATGTCGCTGGCTCTGTCGCGTTCTTGGCCTGTCCACCAGCTGGACGTCAAGAATGCCTTTCTCCACGGGACGCTGACGGAGACGGTGTATTGTAGTCAGCCGACAGGGTTTGTTGATTCAGCTTGTCCAGACATGGTCTGCCGGCTGAACAAGTCCCTGTACGGGCTGAAGCAGGCACCTCGGACCTGGTACAGCCGGTTCGCCTCCTTCCTGGTCTCGCTCGGCTTCGTCGAGGCCAAGTCGGACACTTCGCTCTTCATCTACAGGCGTGAGGGTGACACCGTCTACCTCCTCCTGTATGTGGACGATATTGTCCTCACGGCGTCCAGCTCGGCTCTTCTTCAGCGCACGATCTCCGCCCTGCAGCGCGAGTTTGCGATGAAGGATCTCGGCCAGCTTCACCACTTCCTGGGCGTTGCGGTCGAGCACCGCCCGGGTGCTCTTTTCCTCCACAAGCGGCAGTACTGCCTGGATATCCTCGAGCGAGCGGGTATGGCTGATTGCAAGCCATGCTCCACTCCCGTGGACACCCAGGCAAAGGTGTCTTCGGCCGATGGCGCTCCGGTAGCCGACCCCACCACTTACAGGAGTCTTGCTGGTGCACTGCAGTATCTCACCTTCACCAGGCCGGACATCTCCTACGCGGTTCAGCAGGTGTGTCTCCACATGCATGATCCGTGGGAGCCCCATCTCACGGCGGTGAAGCAGATCCTTCGGTACCTGCGTGGCACTCACGACTACGGTCCTCTTCTGCGGCGCGACTCTGCCTCCGAGCTGGTCGTCTACACCGACGCTGACTGGGCGGGCTGCCCGGATACCCGTCGGTCCACCTCCGGCTACGCCGTCTTCCTGGGCGGCAACCTCGTCTCCTGGTCCTCGAAGCGGCAGCACGTGGTGTCCCGCTCGAGTGCCGAGGCGGAATACCGCGCCGTGGCCAACGGCGTGGCCGAGTCTTCCTGGCTTCAGCAACTGCTTCAGGAGCTTCACTCTCCCCTCGCCCGGAGTACGTTAGTCTACTGCGACAACGTCAGCGCCGTCTACCTCTCCACCAACCCGGTGCAGCATCAGCGCACGAAGCACGTAGAGATCGATCTTCACTTTGTTCGTGAGCGGGTGGCTCTCGGGGAGGTGCGAGTCCTGCACGTACCGACGTCGTCGCAGTTCGCTGACATCTTCACCAAGGGACTTCCTTCGACGGTGTTCACCGAGTTTCGGTCCAGTCTCAACATCTGCCGTGGCTAGATGTTGGGACTGCGGGGGGGGGGGGGGTGTTAGACTGCATGTATAGGGGGTAGGGGTATTTTAGTCTTTTGGTATTAGGGTTGCTTAACCCTTAAGCTGTATCCCCCTATATATGTAACCCATTGACAAGCTGTTAATTGAGATTACTTTTCCTAATCTAATTCGTACCCTTCCCCTGGTTACGCACGACGGAGTTGTCGCCAAACTTGATGGTTCCGACGACGTTTTCGTCGAGCTCGGAGAAGATGGCGCGTGAACCCGTCATGTGGTTGGTCGCGCCCGTGTCGAGGTACCAACGAGTGTCGTCACAGTCGTTGTCATTGCCGCGGTGAGCGAAGAAACGTCTCTCCACTATCTCTAGTAGGTGCGTAGGACGTTCCTGTACAGACTCCTCCTGTACTAAGGCCACCCTTGTCACGAATAAGGCGCCCTCCTCCGCCGCCTTCACCACGAAAGCGTACTGGTGTGGCTCCTCCTGCTTAGGCTTCGACCGACACTCCCTGGCCCAGTGGCCCTTCTTCCCGCACTGGTCCCGCGGAATATCCTTCCCGGAACCTCACTTCTTGCCTTCGTTCTTATTGGGCGGGTCCTTACGGCCGCCCCTCTTAGAAGAACCCGCGGACTGGGTAGATCGCTCCTCCTTCTGTTGTGCCTCCCACTCCTCCCGAGTGAGGTACAGCTGGCTGTCGTGTACTCCTCCCTTCCGCTGCGTCGAGTCGAAGGCGTTCTCCGCCGCCCTGTGACGCCCCGTCACCTCCGACAAGGTGAGGGTCGACACGTCCAACAGTGTCGTGATCGCCACCACGATCTGTTAGAAGCGTTCTTGAACACTTCGCAGGAGCTTCTCCACGGCCATCTCTTCTCCTATCTCCTCCCCTAGCGACGCAAGCCACGATAGCATGTCGCTCAGGCAGAGAGAGAAGTCATCCACGCTTTCGCCATCCTTGAAGGCAGTGGCTTCGAACTCCTTCCGAAGTTGTCGTGCCATCGTCTTCTTCACGCGGTCGGCCCCGACCCGCATGATGGCGATCGTGTCCCATGCCTCCTTCGCCGTCCTCATCTCTCCGATTGTCGTGATCATCTCCGGCAGGGCAACGTTGACCAAGATGTCAAGCACCATCATATCTTCTTGCTCGCTCATGTTGCCCTCCTCTACGGCCTTCCAAAGCAGTCGTGCCTTCAGCTTGATCTTCATCATGACAGCCCACTCCGCGTAGTTGGTCTTGGTGAGCACGGGGAACCCCGTCCCGTTCACCTCACGAGCTGACGGAGAGGGTATCACATGGCCGGTGGCGCTGCCGCTGCTTGGAGGTGTAGACGACATCTTGCTGAATTCAACCTAGGGTCGAACCCGCTCTGATGCCACGACTGTTGCAACTCCGGTCTTGTTTTCTGCTGAAACAACGTCTGATCTTGCTGTATAATCCGATCTGAACTAGCAGATCAATCTGCCCTCCAAGGAGACAGACCAGAATTGATCTACAGCAAGAACAGAGGCTAGGACAGAACAGAAGCAGGGAGAGAGATACTTCTGATTTGGGCATGGCTTTGAATTGGCGCCTGGTCGCTTAGGCACCTGCGAGGCGCCTGGGCGTCGGCGCCTAGGCGGCCGGCTAGGCGAGCGGCGGGCGGCGGGCGGAGGCGGAGGGCGTGGAGGCGGCGGCGGGTGCAGCGGAGGCGGGCGGGCGGCGGTGGCGGGCGCAGCGGAGGCAGCGGGCGGAGCGGAGGCAGCGGGCGGGCTCTTTGAACCGCTGGATCTAATCCAACGGTGATCTTTCCACATCAGCACATATAAAATACCACCCCACCCCACCCTAACGCTAAACAGAATCCCTCTCACCCTCACTCTCCTCTCCACCGATGGCGGCGACGGCGGCGCGGCGACCGGCGGCGGCGGCCTCCAGGTGAGGCGACCTATCCAAGCGTCGGGGCCGCACCGACGGGACGCCTAGGCGACGCCGTGAAAATGCTAGATTTGGGCGATCATAACAGGGAGAGAGGAGAGCTGCCGGCCTGTTCCTGAGCTGTGGAGCCGCAGAACAGGGAGATCAGGGGGGCGGCAGCTAGGGTTTGGCCTCCTGGTGGTGGCGGCTGCTCCAGGGAGAGAGGAAGGTGGCGGCTAGGGCTAGAGAGGTGGAGGGATTACTTTTCTATTGATCTGAATAACACTGGGGTATTTGGCCTCTTTATATAGCCCCCCTTACAAGACTCATGATCTATTACAACTCAATCTTTTAGTCTATCTTTAATTATATCTCTAAGAAAACTAATCTCTAAACTCTTCTAGAAAGAGAATATGGCCCTGTTCTGGCCGCCCATGGGCCAGCGGGCAGATCAGCCCACAGTGGAGTGGTCTTTCCTCACTGGCCGAGTTTTTTTACATGTTTACAAAATATTAGCCGAAATGGAAGGGAAACGAAGCCAACATATAGAGTAAAATTATTTTTTGAAATAGATGAACAAGCACTGAATAAAGAGAAAATCGATTAAACTAAGCTACATTTAGGTGGCAACCATTGTTCTCACCTTTATATACCTTCTATTGTAAGCTTTAGAGGTGCAACCGTAGATCAGTTTAAACTCTAGAAAAAAGAGTATGAAACAGTCATCTTTGTGAAAATAAAAATGTTTTTGTTTATAGACCTTAACCAGTGGCCGCAATTTTCATAATGAGATCCCTTTCAAGCAGAATACAAACAATTTCATAACTTGTAAGACACTCATCTATACTAAGCTCTTTAATAAACGTCAGTTTGCATTCACACATATGTGTATGGGTCAACGTCAGAATAACATCACTCTACCACAATGTAGTGCACTACAGGTATATTGCATGTATTGTTAAGGATAAGCAAAGCAGAATGTTTTGTGACCCTAAAGCATACAATTTAACACTCACAATTTTTATTTTGTTTTGGTTGCGCGCACACAAGAGTTGGATCATGAAAGAAAATGTCACCTTTCATTCTTGGGTCGTTTCAGATCGAGTCATGCTTTGTCAGATTGAGGATCATATAAAACTTCAAATGATTTCGACATAATGTTTTCCAATGGATAGCTACTTCATCATCCAGTCTACTGAAGGAAACAACTCATATAAAACATAATATTGTAACAGGGGAACAAAGTTTTTGCTGATTAGATCCACAAAAATCCTAGGAGAACTACTTGTATGAAAATCCATGGATTCTTTGTAGGATTCTCTTCATATAATATTATTCTCTATATCTCCTACAGAAATAACATACATTTCCATGTACCAAAATAATGGTAGCCTACCATAAAGTATATGCAATGGATGTAGAATTTGCTTGTTCTGTTCTGGCGTGCCTTCATTGAATGATTAAATCATCATAAATGTTGTCCAGAAATTTGAAGTTTGGCTTCATAACAGAGTAAAATATAAGACACTTGAATAATAAAAAATTGGATTGCTTAAAAATGTTCTAAAGAGGTGACCCTGCATAGCCCACTTAAGAGCTAGGCACAAGTAGCATAGCGTGTAACACCGTAGCACTTTCTAGAACATTAAAAGAGAAACTTACATTCTGTGAGTATTTCATAAATACTTACCAATTCTAAATGGTTAGCAAAGGACTTTCTCCAGATCATAGTTCTCTTCTTAGGTGTATTTATGACAATGAACAGGTAAAACTACAACTGCACATAATCAGAACCATTCTTTAAAATTCAATGGCCCAAATTCAGTGCTGCAGTGTGCTGGTAACAGGTATTGACAAGTTACAATACAGTGATCTGGACCTTGATTTTGGTCATGCGGCGATGTTGCAACTGCTTAAGTTACAATCACAATATCTGCTGCATGGAATCTTGTCCCAAATATAAAGCAGCAGGAGACAACATCGAGCTAGCTAAATGAAACCTTCATGATGCCTGCAACAGCTCCTTGATATCATATCCTTGCAGCTGAAGCACAATAAGAAAACTGTTATTAGTTTGACGTTGTTATGACGGGAATTCAATATCAGAGGAGGACTGCTCCTGCCTAGCAGGCGCATGCAGGGAAGGCCAAAACGGGCCCAGGACATTTCCTATTATTTGAGAGCTATTATTAGAAACTTGGCCCAGGACATTTCCTATTATTTGAGAGCTATATAATTGTAAAGACAATGGAATAAGGGGTAAGCAGAAAACAGATTGTTCTGGCTTCCTGCAGGGAGCCAGGAATTTCCAAACCCTAGCCGCCGCCCCTGTGTTCTCTCACCTCGCCATCGCTGGTGTCTCGCCGCCGGTCAACTCTCAACCCGTGCCCACCGATCCTCCACACGTACAACCTCCGATCGGTGAGGGGCAGAGAGCAGCAGCATACCAACCTGGTATCAGGGACCTCCGATCCGATGTCGCTGCCGCTGCCCGCTTCAACCGCCGATCCCGGCCGCACCGCGTCACCGCCGGATGCCGACGGGTCCGTGCCGATCTCGGCCGCACCGATCCCGCCTACATCGCTGGCCGCGGGATCGCGGCCGCTGGCCGCCGGGGCTTCATCCTCCACCGTGGGGGTGATGTCCAACGAGCAGCTCACCAAGGCCGTCCTCGACCTCGGCAGGATGATGACCAGCGTCCACGCCTTCCTCTTAGGACCGCAGCCAGGCGTGGCACCGTCTCACCCGCAGCCGCAGTTACCGCCGGCGCCCAAACCGCAGCAGCAACTGCCTTCTACCGCCTCGGGCACCTTCATCCCCGTACAGGAGATCCAGTTCCCCCACTCGCCGTCCCCGCTTCCGTCTTGGCTCACCGACGTCGCGCCGCCAGCCTACTCCTACGCGCCGGCGCGCCCGTCGGTCCATTCGACCCCTCACAGCACAGCGGGCTTCGGCCATGGGGGCGTTCCGGCGTCGGGAACGCTCTATGGCGGCGTTGACGACCCAATCCTCCACGGCTCCACCTTCGGGTCCGCGCCGGCTGCAGTGCCAGCGATCGGCGGGGCGCCCCCGGCTGCCGCCCTTGCGACGTTCGGCGCGGCGCCTTTCCAGCCTCGGACCTACAATATCGACTTCCCGACATACGACGGCTCGGTCGACCCGCTGAATTGGCTCACACACTGTGAACAATTTTTCTGGGGCCAGCGCACTCCGGTGGAGCAGCGGACGTGGATGGCCTCCTACCACCTCATCGGCGCCGCTCAGACCTGGTACTACGCCCTCCTATCGGACGAAGGCATGCCGTCCTGGGAGCGCTTCAAGGAGCTTTGCCGCTTTCGTTTCGGACCGCCTATATACGGCTCGCGGCTAGCCGAGTTGGGGCATCTTCCTTTCCACTCCACGGTCCAGGAGTTTGCGGACCGCTTCCAGACGGTGCTAGCGCATTCCAGAGACATCTCCACGCGCCAAAAAGCGGAGCTTTTTGTCGGTGGCCTTCCGGAAGACATTCGGGTCGACGTCGCGATGCGCCCCCCCCCCCCCCCGACCTCCAGACGGCCATGTTTCTTGCCCGCGCCTTCGAGACACGGGCTCTGGCCGCGGCAGCGCCGCCTCAGCAGCGCGGCGCCCGCCCTCCCCCGCGGCCAGCCCTTCCCCCACGCCAACCGGGGGCGACCGCGGCTCCGACTGGCGCACCAGCGCTGCCTGCGCCGCCCGTAGCCGGCGCTGCAGCACCGGGCGCAGCAGCCCCGACGGCACCCGTGCGGCCGTACCGTCGCCTTTTGCCGGCCGAGATGCAGGAACGCCGTCGTCAAGGCCTCTGCTACAACTGCGACGAGCAATACGTGCGTGGGCACGTGTGCCCCCGCCTGTTCTTTCTGGAGGTGGACGATTTCCTCGACGCCGATGAGGAGGCGACCGCCGATGCTGCGGCCACGGCCTTGCCCGCAGACACCGCCGCCGCAGCGGACGCTCACGCTCACGCTCTGGTGGTTTCTGTACACGCTCTTGCAGGCATCAGGACGTACCACACTATGCTCCTGCCCGTGACGATCCAGGGCGAGCGCCTCCTCGCCCTCCTGGACACTGGCTCCACCCACACTTTCCTCCAGGGCACGGCCATGCGGCGCCTTGGTCTCGCTCCTCAGGGGGGCGACCAGCTTTGCGTTACGGTGGCCAACGGGGAGCGCATGCCGTGTGAAGGTATCGCACGCCACGTGCCCGTCGACATCCACGGGGCGCCTTTCTCCATCACCTGCGTGGGCCTCGCGCTCGGCTGTTTTGACTTCATCCTCGGCGTCGACTTCCTTGGCACGCTGGGCCCCATCACCTGGGACTTCGAAGGGCTCACCGTATCCTTCCTGCATGAGGGCCGCCGCGTCACGTGGCAGTGTGTGGGCGCCCCGGGCGCGCCCTTCCAGCAGCGGTCGCTGGTAGCGGTAGCTTTGGACCCGCACCACCCGCTGCTGGACGAGCTCCTGTGTCAGCACGACGTCGTCTTCGACACACCACGCGGACTTCCACCAGACCGCCCCTACGACCACCGCATACACCTGCTGCCCGGGACCGCACCAGTGGCAGTGCGACCGTACCGGTACCCTCAGTTGCAGAAGGACGAGCTCGAGCAGCAGTGCGCCGCCATGCTGGAACAGGGCATCATCCGCCCCAGTACTTCTCCGTTCTCGGCACCCGTGCTCCTCGTCAAGAAGGCAGATGGGTCGTGGCGCTTCTGCATCCCCGGCGACCGCCAGCTGGTGTGGGCAGATATCTCCATGGACTTCATCGAGGGGCTGCCGAAGGTGCACGGCAAGTCCGTGGTCCTGACGGTGGTGGACCGCTTCTCGAAGTACGCCCACTTCATCGCGCTCAGCCACCCCTACACCGCCGCCTCCGTCGCTCGTGCTTTCTTCGACGGGATTGTGCGCCTACACGGTTTCCCCAGCTCCATCGTCAGCGATCGCGACCCAGTCTTCACCAGCAATCTTTGGCGCGATCTCTTTAAATGTGCAGGTGTCAAGCAGCGGCTCAGTACGGCCTTTCACCCCCAGACGGACGGCCAGTCCGAGGTCGTCAACAAGATCATCGCGATGTATTTGCGCTGTGCGACAGGTGATCGGCCTCGCTCATGGGTCGACTGGCTACCCTGGGTGGAGTACTGCTACAACACCTCTTACCACACGGCACTCCGAGCGTCGCCGTTCGAGGTTGTGTACGGCCGACCCCCGCCACCACTCCTGCCACACCACGCCGGGGCGGCCCAGACCGAGGCGGTGGACACCATGCTGCGGGACCGCGACGCCTTCCTGGAGGAGGTTCGCGAGCGTCTTCTTCAGGCTCAGCAGTACGCCAAGCGCCACTACGATGAGCACCATCGCGAGGTGGAGTTCGACGTGGGCGCATGGGTGCTGCTCCGACTTCTCCACCGCCCCACCCATGCGCTCGCCTCGCCGTCCAAGGGCAAGCTCCGCCCACGCTACGCGGGGCCGTTCCAGATCGTCGAGCGCATCGGGCAGGTGGCTTATCGTCTCCGACTTCCCGCGGACGCGCGACTGCATGACGTCTTCCATGTGGGGATGTTAAAGCCTTACAACTACGCCGGCTCGCCACCATCAACGCCGGCCGTGCTGCCACCGGTTCAGGACGGGCGACTGCTGCCAGCCCCTGCACGGGTCCTGCGCGCCCAGCTCCGTCGCGGCGCGTGGTACATCCTCGTCAGGTGGCAAGGCCTTTCGGAGGACGAGGCCACCTGGGAGCCCCTGGACGACTTCAAGACTCTCTACCCGGATGTACAGCTCGAGGACGAGCTGTTTGTCGAGGCAGGGAGAGATGTTATGACGGGAATTCAATATCAGAGGAGGACTGCTCCTGCCTAGCAGGCGCATGCACGGAAGGCCAAAACGGGCCCAGGACATTTCCTATTATTTGAGAGCTATTATTAGAAACTTGGCCCAGGACATCTCCTATTATTTGAGAGCTATATAATTGTAAAGACAATGGAATAAGGGGTAAGCAGAAAACAGATTGTTCTGGCTTCCTGCAGGGAGCCAGGAATTTCCAAACCCTAGCCGCCGCCCCTGTGTTCTCTCACCTCGCCATCGCTGGCGTCTCGCCGCCGGTCAACTCTCAACCCGTGCCCACCGATCCTCCACACGTACAACCTCCGATCGGTGAGGGGCAGAGAGCAGCAGCATACCAGACGTACTCACAGTAATAACTGATTTACAATTTCTAAAGAGAAATGAACTGGAATAAATTTAATGAAGATCTACCTGAAGAAAGGTTAGCAACAATATTACTCCAGAGTTCCAGACGGCATGTATCATAATAGGCGTGAGAAGATTTCGAGTTTGAGCATATGAAAATCCTAACACAACACCTGTGCACATAAAATTTGGTGCAAGATGATCACCAATACACTGTTAGATCATGCCAATGCAACAATTCAACATATCATAAGCAACTATAATACTGTTTCTAACTATGTTCAGTTTAGCATGATGCATTTTCTTCTGTGGTTCCATTCCAAGCCAATAATCATTAACAAAGTAGGAAATTACCAAGCACAAAAAGCTGTGGAAATTCTCCAGGTGTCAGATGAGCAAAGGCAAACACTGCAGCAGTTATAAGTACAGAATATGGAGTAGAGAACCTGTACAAAAAAATATTGTTCACAGCTTAATAATGCAAAACTCGGCTGGGCCAACTGCGTTATACTTGTCCACATGATAATTTCATATGATGAATTGAGACCAAGAAAAATTATGCATACTAACCACATAGTCAAGGATACCATCAGAAATCCTCGAAAAACAGTCTCCTCTAGAATTGGTGCCAGAACCCCAGTAATGCCCAGCAAGCAAACGGTGCTACCAGAAAACAAAAGACGATTATAAACAAGTATATCTTTGGTCTCCCTATGCACAACAACATATGAAAACTTGGGAAGAAAGCCAGAGAAACCAATACCTGATATTTGATGAGCCAATCAGTGGTAATAAAATGACTAGAGAGTCAGTCTGAAAGAAAAGGTTCAAGAACTAGATCACTAAGACTGAAATGTACTTGTATTCAAGCATGCTGAGCATATATATTTACATTGTACTGTAAAAGATTTCGTTATGTTAGAGAATTAGTTTAAACGAGATATTACAATGGAAGCATCATCTGAGTCCTGACAAAATCTCTCCAGATCACTTACTAAGTAGCCATTGCTTTATCCAACACAAAATGCCATGCAGGAAAGATCAATAAGAGAAAGGTATATGACGTAGGCCAATTGGGAACAAATTTTTTTTAAGAGTTAGTCCCTAAACTTCAAACTATTTGAAGGAGGTGGCTGATAGTAGCCATATACTTCAAATAAGCAATTTTCTTCCCAAAGTAGGATGAATTACTGCTCAACAAGACAGTAGAAGACGAGCTGTCAAAAGCATATGCCAATTTGCAGACCTCTCTCTGGGGAGTTTCACCATTCAGAAATGTCATTGCAGCTCCAGCAACAGCAATAGAAATGATGGCGACAAATATGCCAATTCCGGCCCAGAGAAGCGACCCATTTTGCATGTTAAATGGTTCCTTAAAATCTGAAAGTTCAGGGATGTAGTTGCATAAATAGAGGATTGTCCAGTGATTAAAAAGCTGGGGGCAAACTGAATTTCTATACCAAAACTACAGATGGAAAATAGCACAAGAGAAAACAAGTATTGTCCTAGATATCAGATAATTTAATTACATAACAATATCTTGTCACCAGTTTATTACATAGCAGGCTTTGGGATATGAACTAGCATGCTAAGAAAAACATAAAAAAGATTATATCTTAACCATATCGAAATATATCCTCTGAGAATGGCCGAAAGGTACTGGTGATGCCAAATATACTTCCAAGCACAACTGCTGTTGTTCTACTGCACTTGCACAAACAGAACATGGCAAGGGTTAATATCATGCTAAAACATAATCTTCGGTATATGCAAATGATTGTGGAACTGAATCAAAATGTCTAGTATGAAAATAAAGTTAAATATAGCATTAGGAACTTAGATCCATACAACTGCCCCAAAAAGAGTACTTCTGCCTTCTCATCTAGAGTTGCATCTGCTGCATGGTAACCTAACTGCTCCAAAACAGATTGCTCAACCATTCCTGTCAGAAGAAAGCTGTCTAAAGCACATTCAGTGACCTTTTACAAAAATGCTCGACTTACAGTGGATCACGAGAAATCAGTCAGAACATCATTCGTTGTAGAATTTGATGGCTCATCACAAACTGGCACCCGAATTATATGGTTTATAACCGGATTTTTTTGTCACGGAACGCCATAATTAGATATGCTAATGCACGACATCATTCGATAAATGTGTAGTACCTTACTGCACAGGCCACCATGGTGAGGGAAATGGTTGGCCACTCCCATGGCACATCCCATCGGCGAAGGACGGGCCACACATCCCCCAAGCTTTCCTCCTAGCACAACATCATTTGCAAGGCTATCGCAACTCACAGCTGAACTCTCAAAAGAGGGTACCAATTTCAACGAAACATCTCGTGGCGCACGCACCTTATCCGGTGGAGGCGAGGACGGCCCGTCATCGGCATCGTAGGAGCACCGGCAGGTGAACCTGACCATCGCCCCCGTATTTCGGCCGGTCCCCGGCAGCCGCGGCGAGAGCAGTTCCACCACGACCGCAGCCAGCAGACGGCGGCCTGTCCTTGGCGAGGGACATGGGTGCGCGCTCTGCTTGTAGGCATGGATGTCGGCATATCTCCTGCGGCTCCGGCAGGACAGCGGCGGGCGGGGGCCAAGGAGGAGGGACGGCGGAGAAGCCATGAGAGCAAACCGTTGGGATTTGGGAAGCATGCAGGATAAGGCACGGTAAGCTTGGTTGTACAAGTAGGGAAAACATGTAGAGCAAATCATATAATTTTGGATAAAATTTAGAATTTTTTTTAATGAAATATGGTATGTGTAAGAATGTGAAATATATATAGATATAATTATAATTTCAGGCATGTCGTACTTTAAAAGATATAAAAATGACAAAATCAGGTGTGTTATTTACCGTATGAAAAGATAGAAAAACTACAGTTCTCTTTAAAACAATATGCGACTCTTAATCATAATTCACAAGTGATGTCTAGTAAAACAATCCACCACTTCTGCAAACATTTTGTATCACACATGTCGGTGTTCGGAGTTTCGACTAGTAATCAAATGTATCGCGCGTTCTATCTCGAGGTGGGCTAGCTAAGAACAAAGGGATTATCCTTGTTCGGGCAAAGTGCCCTACGTCAAGGCGGGGTGTCTCGCTTGTTCTTACTCACGAACGGGGTAATTCTTACAAGTGCGAGAGTCTGCCTTCCCTAGTGTCGACAAGCCCCTCTCTATATACTCTCACTCGCCTCCTCTCGTATTACAAAAAAGGGGGAAAAGTAATGGGAACATGGGTCGCTTGTCCCGCCGTACGCTTAGCAGGGCACTCGATGGAGCCGCTGCGCCCACAGCCTATCGCTACACCTACTCTTGTCTTATCGTCAGGGCACTTCATACCGGGGCGCACGCGCGCCCCGCGTATCGCACCTCTTTGGTCCCATCGAAGGTGATGTACATTCAATGTCGAAGTTAGAGAGAGCACTCGAGTGCCTTCCCACTTGGCTGGGGCGGCGCCTGCCCCACATTGAAGGCTATCTGCTTTTTCCTACCCGAGGTCGGGCTCGGGCCTTCCTTCGAGGTCTTTCCTTTGTCTGCCCCTAAGGACGAGTCTCGCGGCTCATCTAGAGGTCGGTCCCGGGCTCCTTGCCATATCCATTCCGTCTTCCCCGAGCTCGAGCTCGGACCTACTTCGTCATCCTTCGTGGGATATCTTTTCTGCTTCTCTCCCGAGGGTTGGAGACAAGAACCCCTTTGTCAAAGTGCTCAGAAGCAGCCCACGGAGATTCTTTTTTTGGAGGGGCTAGTGGTTTCGAAGGTCGGAGCACAACGACAAGGTGGACACGAGGATTTACTGGCTCGGGCCGCCGGAGCATAATACCCTACGTCCACGGGAGTGCTTGTTGTATTGCTTGCGCCAGAGTTGCAAACTTGCGAAACACTTGCCCAAAGGTTGCCCCGGTCCTTTTATAGCCCAAGGCCGAGGCAGTTACAATGTGGCCTAGAGCCCAACAGGTGGCCCCACGGCTATCTGTACTCTACATATGAGCTAGGACATTTACAGCTATATGCACTATCGATGTCGGTGGAGTTAAGGCGTGTCGCCTGGCGCGCTGGGCGCCTCTGACCGGGTTGTAGGTGATGATGAAGTCACCGTCTTGTCGTCGCGTCCTCTCGCTCTGCTGAGCGACTCTATGCCGTTGAGCGGCACTGTTCCGCCGTCACGCCTCACCGCCCTGTCTCATCACCGTAATGGTGAGCAGGCGGAGGGCGGAGGCGTGTGCCGCAAGCCATGCTTCTAGGGAAGGCGCAAGTCTTGAATGCTAGGCCTGACAACTCGCCTTCTTCCTTACTCCTTGGCTATCTGCCCGTTGCTCGTCGACGCGACATCCGAGCGGCTAGCCCCTAGGACACGCGTCTCTACCGGAGCAGTCTTGCGGAGTAGTGAGGGGTCCAAAGTCGTTGGACACATGGCAGCACTGGATCCCTCCCACGCTGGAGGTCGGGCCCAGAGTCGTAGGACACATGGCACCTCTGGAGCTCTCCTTGGCGGGATGGTACGCCTGGAATCGTCGCCCACATGGCAGCACTGGAGCCCTCCCATGCTTGAAGTCAGGCCCGGAGCCGTAGGACACGTGGTACCTCCGGAGCTCTCCTTGGCGGGACGGTACGCCTGGAGTCGTTGCCCACGCAGCAGCACCGGAGCCCTCCCACGGTGGAGGTCGGGCCCGGAGCCGTAGGACATGTGGCACTTCCGGTTCCCTCTCTGGCCGGATGGTACGCCTGGAGTCGTTGCCCACATGACAACATCGGAGCCCTCCCACGCTGGAGGTCGGGCCCGGAGCCGTAGGACACGTGGCACCTCCGGAGCTCTCTCTGGCGGGGGGTATGGCGCGGAGGTTCTAGACACGTGGCAGCGACAAAGCCCTTCTTGGCGGGAGGTCAGGCCCGACACCATCGGACACGTGGTGGCTCTGGAGCAATCCTCCAGCGGCAGTGAGGCTCAGATCCTGAAGACACGCGGCAGCCCCGGGCTGTCCATGGGGCCCAGGGCATGTGGCTTATGCTGGGGCCCGCCTAAGCTTGAAGGCGGGGCCTAGATTGTCTTTTACCCACTATGCGGGGGTACCCAATCTGCAGGGTACCGACAGTGGCCCCTGGGCCATTCTTGGGGGAGGTATTGAGCCCGCAGGTGGGGCTCCTATCTCTCTCGCACGGTGGCTTTGGACCTGCGGTTTGGAAATCGATGTGATGGCGAGATTTTCGCGTAGTGGACGAGCGGCTTTACCAAGGAGATGAAGAGGTTGCTTGTCTTCGGTGTAGGGGGCGCACTCAGTCAAAGCAGCAGCGCATCATCGTGTCCACTCACGATTTGACCGGTCATGACGATGCAGTCGAGGGGTCGCTTTGGGAACCGCCGAAGTACAACGTTGCTTTCCTCGAGAACCACCATACGTTCCTGAGTGTTTACTCGCCCGTCACGCTAGTGTCTGACCGGTGGGGCTGGGCCCTACCTGTCATTGGTGGGGGCGAGTGTTAAGGTGGTGTGCTCGAGGTGTTGTGAAGGAGTGTGCGAGCTGCTAGCATCACACTGTCCGGGCTGGCCTCGGTTGGTGCTTGCGATGCCGTCGCATCTGAAGGCTGCCAGGAGGAAACGGGCACCGTCGTTGTAGGGACTGGCCCCGGCGCAGACAGTTCCGCTTTGGGACTGGAGGACACTTCATATTTTCTCTGCTGCTGGCGGCGTGAGGGGCGGAAAGAACCTCCGAGAGACTGGATGTTCACCATTGTGGGCTTCACGAACAGCTTCAAAAACCAAAAGCCCCCTTCCTAGCACGCCAACTATCGAAGTGCTCGCAACGACACTTCCCCCGATCTGATCGAAAGCAGCCCGCGAAGGTTCTTTTTTTCCGGAGGGGCTAGTGGTTTCGAAGGTCGGAGCACAACGGCGAGGTGGACATGAGGATTTACGTGGTTCGGGCCGCCCAAGCGTAATACCCTATGTCCATGGGAGTGCTTGTTGTATTGCTTGCGCGTATGAGTGTGGGAGAGTGTTGACCGAGAGCCAGAGTTGCAAACTTGTGAAACCCTTGCCCGAAGGCTTCCCCGGTCCTTTTATAGCCCACGGCCGGGGCAGTTACAATGTGGCCCGGGGCCCGACGGGTGGCCCCACGGCTATCTGTACCGTATACATGAGCCAGGACATTTACAGCTATATGCACTGTCGCTGTCGATGGAGTAAGGCGCGCCGAGCATCCCTGACCAGGTTGCAGGTGACGATGAAGTTCCCGTCTTGTCGCCGTGTCCTCTTGCTCTGCTGAGCGGCTCTGTGCCTTTGAGCGGCACTATTCTGCCGTCACGCCAAACCGCCCTGTCTCATCACCGTAATGGTGAGCAGGTGGAGGACGGCGGCGTGTGCCACGAGCCATGCTTCTAGGGAAGGTTGAGCCTTGAATGCTTGGCCTGACATCGCTCCTTCCTCCTTACTCCTTGGCTATCTGCCCGTTGTTCGTCAATGCGGCAGCCGGGCAGCTGGCCCCGGGACACTCGTCTCTACCGAAGCAGTCTTGTGGAGTAGTGAGGGGTCCGGAGTCGTTGGACACGTGGCAGCACCGGAGCCCTCCCACGCTAGAGGTCAGGCCCAGAGCCGTAGGACACGTGGCACCTCCAGAGCTCTCCTTGGAGGGATGGTACGCCTGAAGTCGTCGCCCACGTGGCAGCACCGGAGCCCTCCCACGCTAGAGGTCGGTCCCGGAGCCGTAGGATATGTGGTACCTCCGGAGCTCTCCTTGGCGGGACGGTACGCCTGGAGTCGTTGCCCACGTGGCACCGGAGCCCTCCCACGCTGGAGGTCGGGCTCGGAGCCATAGGACACGTGGCACTTCCGGATCCCTCTCTGGCGGGATGGTACGCCTGGAGTCGTAGCCCATGTGGCAGCACGTGAACCCTCCCACGTTGGAGGTCGGGCCCAGAGCCGTAGGACACGTGGCACCTCTAGAGCTCTCTCTGACGGGGGGTGTGGCGCGGACACGTGGCAGCGCCGGAGCCCTTCATCGTGGGAGGTCGGGCCCGACACCATTGGACACGTGGCGGCTCCGGAGCCATCCTCGAGCGGCGCTGAGGCTCAGATCCTGAAGACACGTGGCGGCCCCGGGCTGTCCATGGGCCCAGGGCACGTGGCTTATGGTGGGGCCCGCCTAAGCTGAAGGCGGGGCCCAGGTTGTCTTTTACCCACTACGCGGGGTACCCGGTCTGCAGCGTACTGACACCCGTTAAGTCAATTTCAGTGTGTTATTTATAGATTAATATTATAAATTACAAACTAGAAAGCCCTTCAATTTGATAAATAACCTTAAATCGATTATCGATTATAAGGAAAAAGGAGAAACAATCAATTTCATGCCCCATTTCTAGTATGATACTCGATTTTAGTAATATGACAATTTCATGTGACATGTCTAGTCATCATAATTGTTTTATTGTGAGTTATTTATGTAACTGTTTAAGCGTAAAAGTATCTATATGATGCCGCAAATAGTAAATACATAAAGATTGTCTTTTTCACTAATATATTTTTTTTGTTTGTATTGAAATTGACAATAATATATCAAATGATGATTCAATAGTTGTTTGACTTTCGTTCCTATCGATGTGTGAGCTGTGACAACTCCCCCGGTACCACTTGAAAGTGTATCTAGTTAATCCCCGTGAGTTTTGGATGATTGATGACGACAATTAAGATACTAATGAGTTTTACTGAGTATGAGCACAGGTCCTTATCAAAAAGAATAGATGTGGAGTCTCTGAAGAAGCAAAAAGGAGAATAAGAAGACTCGTAAGAGTAGAAAATAGAATTTTTCTATTGAGTTTCACATTTTCTAGTTGTGTACAGGGTTTCCTCTTTTAGAGTCCTTGAGAATCATTACATGGCTCAAACTAAAGTTAGAATCGTGAGAGGAAGTAGTCATAGGTATGGCTGAAAAAGGAAGACCGGACTTGTCTGGACTAGGGGTCGGACTAGTCCGTTCCCAACCGGACTACTCCGTATTAGGCCGGACAATAAGTCTGTGAGTGAGTTTGGACTTGTCCGTTTTAGGCTGGACTAGTCCGTTATTGAGTGATTATGATCCTTTATGAGACTAAGTCTCAGAAGGTCGGACTAGTCCGCCAAGCGGACTAAGCCGTTTAGGTCCGAAGAAGGAGTCTCTGAGTGACCTCGGACTAGTCCGCTCCACAGGCCGGACTAGTTCGATCCTTTCAAACTAGTCCGGTTTAGGACGGAACAAAGGTTCCTGTATAAGCTCAGACTAGTCCGGATTTGGCCAGACTAGTCCGCAGTACTAGATTAGAGAGTTTTTGAGACTAAGTCTGGTAAGACCGGACTAGTCCGCCATTGAGGTCGAACTACTCCGCCCCCTACCAGTCTAGCCCGTTCTCATCCGGAACAAAGGTTCCTGAGTGAGATCGGACTAGTCCGCTCTACACCGGACTAGTCCGGGATTTTATGGTCGTTTGAATTCAACAGTCACGAGACTTTAGTTGGTAGCCTTGTGACGTGAGTGGTCCCCCAAGAACGGACTAGTCCGAACTTTAGTAGGTAACAGCTAGATGCCAGGATCTCTATAAAAGGAGACCCCCAGCTGAGAATTGGAAGAACAGAAACCCTAGCACTGATAACTCATTCCTAGATCTCTTCTAAACCTCTTTCCTCACCTTCCTGACCCCTAAGATTGGATCTTAAGGGGTTTGTGGATTTGTGAGAGTAGAGATGTGGTGATCGACGTTTGAGCTCTCGGTTTGAATCTCTTACACTCTAATTGTTAATTTGAGTTCTTGGCTGTTGTATTTCGATTTCTAAAACTGCTAGGTTGTTGTAGCGAGCCTCAAGTTGTGAGTAGCCCCTAAGAACATTGTATTCACATTTGATTGATAGTGAAAGAGCCCGGGCTTGATCTTGGTGATCGCTCGGTGAGGGAAGGGTTGGAAAAGTCCCGGTCCTTTGTGGACTCCTCAACGAGGACGTAGATTCCTGTGTGGAATCGAACCTCAGGATACATTGTGTCTCTTGTTTCCTTTACCTTCTCGCTCATTCACTAAAATTACTTGTTAAGCTTTCGTCTTGGTTAACACTTGTGAATTGCTCTGATGTTGTGAGTCTCGCAATCTAATCATTCACAACTAATTAGTGAGATTGTTAGACTACTTAAATATCTTCCTCTTAAACAAACTTGAAAAGAAAACCTAAAACGCAATTTTATACCTAGACCGGACTAGTCCGCCCTCAGACCAGACTAGTCCGGCCTCCTTCAAGTTTAATCTGTTGTTTGCAGCAATTTCAGGTTTTATTATCCTATTCGCCCCCTCTAGGCAACTTTCACCGCTACTGGAGCAGTCCACGGAGGTTCGTTGTTTGGAGGGGCTAACGTCCCTAGGTCGATCGAGCTTGATGGACAAGGTGAACGCGGAGATTTACGTGGTTCGGGCAGCCGGAGCGTAAAACCCTACGTCCATGGGAGTGAGTGTTGTATTGCTTGCGTGTGTGTGTAAGGGGATCAGAGATCGAACCCTCTATCGGGTGGCTGCCCAGGTCCTTTTATAGTCCAAGGACGGGGCGGTTACAATGTAGCCCGGGGCCTGACATGTGGCCCCATGGCTATCCATACCCTATACATGCTCTAGGGTATTTACAGCTACATGTGGAGTCACCGTAGGAGAAGTTAAGGTGTGCCGTTTGGCACGCTGAGCGCCTGTGACCGGGTAGCAGGTGATGATGAAGACACAGTCTTATCGCCGCGTCCTCTCACTCTGCTAGGCGGCACTATGCCATTGGATAACATTGTACCACTGTCACGCCTCGTCGCCCTGTATTGTCACCGTAATGACGAACGGGTGGGGGCGGAGGCGTGCGCCGCACGCCATGCTTCTGGGGAAGGCGCAAGTATTGAATGCGCTATTTGATAACGCACGTCCTCTTTGACTCCAAGACACACGTCCCACAATGGATCGTGGGACACATGGCGGCTCCGGAGCCCTCCTCAGCAGAGAGGTCGGGTTTAGAGCCCGGATACACGTGGCAGCTTCAGACCTCTCCTCAGCAGAGAGGCCAGGTACAGGGGCACGTGGCGGCTCTAGAGCCCTCCTTAGCGGGGAGGTCGGGTTCAGAGCCTGGATACACGTGGCAGCTCCGAACCTCGCCTGAGCGGGGAGGCCAGGTCCGAGGCCAAGGACATGTGGAGGCTTCGGAGCCCTCCTCGGTAGGGAGGTCCGACCTGGAGCTAGGGCACACGTGGCATCGCCGGACGCTGCCTCAGCGGGGAGGCCTGGTCTGGGGCCAAGGACATGTGGCGGCTCCGGAGCCCTCCTCGGCAGGGAGGTCCGGCCCGGAGCCTGGGCACACGTGGTAGCTGGACCCTGCCTTAGCGGGGCATCCTGGTCCGAGGCCAAGTACACGTGACGGCTAAAAGTGCATCTAGGTAATCCTCGTGGGTTTTGGATGATTGATGATGACAATTAAGATACTAATGAGTTTTACTGAGTATGAGCATAGGTCCTTATAAAAAAGAACGGATGTGGAGTCTCTCAAGAAGCAAAAAGGAAAAGAAGAAGATTTGCAAGAGTAGAAAATATAAATTTTCTTTTGACTTTCACATTTTCTAGTTGTGTACAGGGTCTCCTCTTTTAGAGTGCTTGAGAATCATTAGAGAGCTCAAACTAAAGTTAGAATCGTGAGAGGAAGTAGTCATAGGTATGGCTGAAAAAGGAGGACCGGACTTGTCCGGACTAGGGGCCGGACTAATCCGTTCCCAACCGGACTACTCCGTTTCAGGCCGGACAAGAAGTCTCTGAGTGAGTTCGGACTTGTCCATTTTAGGCCGGACTAGTCTGTTATTGAGTGAGTCTGAGCCTTTATGCGACTAAGTCTCAGAAGGTCGGACTAGTCCGCCCATGGGGCCGACTAGTCCGCCAAGCGGACTAAGCCATTTAGGTCCGGAGGAGTCTTTGAGTGACCTCGGACTAGTCCGCTCCACAGGCCAGACTAGTCCGGTCCTTTCAGACTAGTCCGGTTTAGGACGGAACAAAGGTTCCTGTGTGAGCTCGGACTAGTTCGGATTTGGCCAGACAAGTCCGCAGTCCTAGATTAGAGAGTTTTTGAGACTAAGTCTGGTAAGACCGGACTAGTCTGCCCCCCCTACCAGACTAGTCCGTTCACATCCGGAACAAAGGTTCCTGAGTGAGATCGGACTAGTCTGCTCTTCACCGGACTAGTCCGGAATTTTATGACCGTTTGAATCCAAAGGTCACGAAACTTTAGTTGGTAGCTTTGTGACGTGAGTGGTCCCCCAACAACAGACTAGTCTAGGGTTCTGACCGGACTAGTCTGAACTTTAGTTGGTAACATCTAGATGTCGAGATCTCTATAAAAGGAGACCCCCAGCTGAGAATTGTAAAGAACAGAAACCCTAGTGCTGATAACTCATTCCTAGAGCTCTTTTAAGCCTCTTTCCTCACCTTCTTGACCCCTAAGATTGGATCTTAAGGGGTTTGTGGATTTGTGAGAGGAGAGACGTGGTGATCGACGTTTGAGCTCTCGGTTTGAATCTCTTGCACTCTAATTGTTAATTTGAGTTCTTGGCTGTTGTATTTTGATTTCTAGAACTGCTAGATTGTTGTAGGGAGCCTCAAGTTGTGAGTAGCCCCTAAGAGCATTGTATTCACATTTGATTGATAGTGAAAGAGCCTAGACTTGATCTTGGTGATCGCTCGGTGAGGGAAGGGTTGGAAAAGCCCCGGTCCTTTGTGGACTCCCCAACGAGGACGTAGATTCCTGTGTGGAATCGAACCTCAGGATAAATTGTGTCTCTTGTTTCCTTTACCTTCTCACTCATTCACTAAAACTACTTGTTAAGCTTTCGTCTTATTTAACACTTGTGAATTGCTCTGCTGTTGTGAGTCCCGCAATCTAATTATTCACAACTAATTAGTGAGATTGTTAGGCTACTTACATATCTTTCGCTTAAACAAACTTGAAAAGAAAACCTAAAACGCAATTTTATATCTAGACCGGACTAGTTTGCCCTCAGACCTGAAAGTTGCCTAGAGGGGGGGTGAATAGGCTAATAAAACCTGAAATTATAGTAAACAGCGGATAAAACCAGAAGCAAGCCGGACTAGTCCGGTCTGAGGTCGGACTAGTCCGGTCTAAGTCTAAATTTGTGTTTTAGGTTTCCTTTTAAGTTTGTTTGAGCGGAAAATATATAGTAGTCAAATGATATCAATAATTAGTTGAGAATGATTAGATTGCGAAATAGTAGAACAATTTGCGAGAAATAACACAATGACAACTTGACAAGTAATTCTAGTAAGCAAATGAGATAGTAGAGGAACAAAGAGACACGATTTATCCCGAGGTTCGATTCCACACAGGAATCTACGTCCTCGTTGAGGAGTCCACCAAGGACCGGGTCTTTTCCAACCCTTCCCTCATCAAGTGATCACCAAGATCAAGCCCGGGCTTTCTCACTATAAATCGAATGTGAATACAATGCTCTTAGGGGTCACTCACACCTTGAGGCTCCCTACACCAACCAAGTAGTTCTAGAATTCAAAGTACAACTATTAAGAACTCAAAATAACAGTTAGAGTGCAAGGGAATCAAACTGAGAGCTCAAATGTCGATCACCACGTCTTTCCTCTCACAAAACCACTAACTCCTTAAGATCCAATCTTAGGGGTCTAGAAGGTGAGGAAAGAGGCTTAGAAGAGCTCTAGGAATGAGTTTTCAACGCTTAGGTTCGTGTCTCTTCAATTCTTAGCCGGGGGGAGGGTCTCCTTTTATAGAAATCCCGGCATCTAGCCGTTACCAACTAAAGTCCGGACTAGTCCGGTCCCAAACCCCGGACTAGTCCGTTCTTGAGGGACCACTCACGTCATAGGTTACCAAATAAAGTTTAGTGATCGTTGGACTCAAACAGTCATGAAACCTCGGACTAGTCCGGCCAAGAGCGGACTAGTCCGATCTCAATCAGGAACCTTTGTTCCGTATGAGAACGGACTAGTCTGGTAAGGTCGGACTAGTCCGGTCTTACCAGACTTAGTCTAAAAACTCTCTAGACTGGAGCTGCGGACTAGTCCAGCCAACTTCGGACTAGTCCGAGCTCACACAGGAACCTTTGTTCCGTCCTAATTCGGACTGGTCTGAAAGGATCGGATTAGTTCGGCCTGTGGAGCGGACTAGTCCGATGGCACTCAGAGACTTCTTCTCTGGACCTAAGCGGCTTAGTCCGCTTAGCGGACTAGTCCGGCCTCTCGAGCGGACTAGTGCGGCCTTCTGAGACTTAGTCTCATAACGGCTCAGACTCACACAACAACGGACTAGTCCGGCCTTGAACGGACAAATCCGAACTGACTTAGAGACTCTTTATCCGGTCCAAAACGGATTAGTCCGGGTCTAAACGGACTAGTCCGGCCAGTGGTCTAGACAAGTCCGGTCTCCCCTTTTCTTCACATCTATGACTACTTCGTCTCATGATTCTAACTTTCTACCCTTCGTTTGAGCTCTCTAATGATTCTCAAGCACTCTAAAAGAGAAGACCCTGTACACAACTAGAAAATTTGAAGATTAATAGAAAGTGTTATTTTCTACTCTTTCAAGTCTTCTTCTTTTCCTTTTGCTTCTTGAGAGACTCCATATCCATTTCTTTGATAAACACCTATACTCATACTCAGTAGAAACTTATTAGTATCTTAATTGTCGTCATCAATCAACCAAAACCTACGGGGATTACCTAGATGCACTTTCAATCTCCCCCTTTTTGGTGATTGATGACAACTCATTAAGATTTTCGAAAAGTAGATATAGTGGATTGTTTTCATAACACATGTGTGTATGATTTACTCCCCCTAGATGCGTGCACAATGGATTATCAAGAAAAATATGCACAAGAGTGAGTTCTTGGGGAATTTCATGCTTACACGTGTTATGGTGGGGTGACTAAGTGTGATGTAAGCAGTAACCACATTAAGAAAGATATAAAATTTACGAGCAAGCATATTTTAATATGGCATAATATGAAGACATAAAATAGCATAGTCATTACAAAAATAACATAACGTGACATAATGTAGCATAATTATTACAAACCAGCATAAAATGAGTTTAAAAGAGCAAGACTATGACTATGACTAGACTACTCCACCTTATTCTCTCCCCCTTTGGCATCAAGGCACCAAAAAGGGGAAAGAAAAAGGAGAAAACCTAATCACTATCATCTTGATCTTCGTCGTGGTCACTCTGAGTCTCCTCGTCCTCATCCTCATCTTCATCTTCATCTTCATTGTCATCCTCGTGATGAGTGTGGGAGGTAGGAGGAGCAACTGAGGAGGATCCAAAGTAGGCAAGCTCATCCTCCGTGAGAGTGGGGAACTCTGTCACTTCGTCATCATCTGATGACGGTGGAGACATAGGTATCTCCATCTTGTCGCACATGGCCTTGAGATACTTCTCTTGGCGTTGCTTCATCTTCTGGGTGCGAACTTCCACCTTCCGGCACGAGGAGAATATGACCTTGAAGATTTTGAGCAACCCACTAGAGGAGCCACTCGATGATGGAGGGACGGATGGTCCGGCAGAGGAGGATGGAGCTGCAGTGGATCCCCTGCCCAAGGATGCAGGAGGGCGAGGAAGAGGAGTCGGCATCTGAGGACGTAGCTTTCTGTGCTTCACATCCTTTGCAAACTCGAGTCCTGTGACTTTTTTGATCATGCACATGATGTATGGTGCATAGCCACAAGATCTGTTCGGGGTGTACGAGATGTTGAAGATGTCGTTGTAGATGTAGTCAAAGACATTGAATCTCTCTTCTTCATTGAGCAGCTTCAACAGGTTTCTGAGATACCCTTGTATCATCCCCGCATCTCCATCTTTTGGAGCTAGAGTCTTCCTTAGAATCCTATTCATCACTCCAAAGAAGGGTTTGATGTTGTGGGTTGAGGATGCCTCATAGGAGAGATATGAAGGATACATGAAGTCCAAGTCATCCTTTCCCAACAACGGACTAGTCCGGCCTTGAACGGACAAGTTCAAACTCACTCAGAGACTCTTTATCCGGTCCAAAACGGATTATTCCGGGTCTGAACGGACTAGTCCGGCCAGTAGTCCGGACAAGTCCGGTCTCCCCTTTTCTTCACATCTATGACTACTTCGTCTCATGATTCTAACTTTCTACCCTTCGTTTGAGCTCTCTAATGATTCTCAAGCACTCTAAAAGAGAAGACCCTGTACATAACTAGAAAATGTGAAGATTAATAGAAAATGCTATTTTCTACTCTTTCAAGTCTTCTTCTTTTCCTTTTGCTTCTTGAGAGACTCCATATCCATTTCTTTGATAAACACCTGTGCTCATACTCAGTAGAAACTTATTAGTATCTTAATTATCGTCATCAATCAACCAAAACCCACGGGGATTACCTAGATGCACTTTCAAGACCGAACTAGTCCGACCTCCTTTAAGTTTAATCCGTTGTGTGCAGCAGTTTTAGGTTTTATTAGCCTATTCACCCCCCCTCTAGGCAACTTTCAATTGGTATCAGAGCCTAACTCTTCCACAAAAGCTTAATCGCTTGGATAGGAGATGGGGGACAAGACCGGTAGCCAAATTAATCTCATGAAGGGAAAAGGAGCAAGTCTGAGCAACTTTGAAGAGCAAGGCTCTAACCCGCCTCCAGCGGTTACTTCTCCACAAGACGTCACAAGCTTGGAAGAAGATGAAGAGGTTCTTCGTCTCATGGCTCTCCTCAAGAAGAAGAAAGAGGAAGCTAAGAAGAAAAAAAAGGAGAAATTAGAGAAGAAGCTCCAGAGTAGTCAACAAGACTACTCGCGATATCCTTTTAATTATGAACGTCTAAATTCTCACTCGAATTATTTGCCAATACCCCTAGGCAAACCACCTCACTTTGATGGAACTAACTATACAATGTGGAAGCACAACATGGAATTGCATCTAATTTCCTTAAACCCAAGTCTTTGGCATGTTGTTTGTACAGGTATAGATATCCCCGAAGACGAGGATGAACTCTCCCAAGAGCAAGAACAACAAATCCACCGAAATGCACAAGCGGCGGCCGTGCTCAACTCATCTCTGAGCATTGAAGAATTCAACAAGGTAGATGGGTTAGATCTCGTCAAAGATATTTAGGACACACTCAAGATCGCACATGAAGGAAACCGATCCGTGAGGGAAGCCAAGATCGAGATGATCGAAGGAGAGCTTGGAAGGTTCGCCATGGAGGAAGGTGAAACACCTCAAGAAATGTACAACCGGCTCAAAACTCTCATCAACAAGAATCCGGCGTACAGATGCAAGAAATGGAATGATCATGAGGTGGTCAAGAGAATGATAAGAGCTTTTATGCCTCGCAGTGTGACCCTATGCACTTTAATCCGGGAAAGTCCAAACTTTCACATGATGACTCCGGATGAAGTGCTAGGGAAGATCATTAACCATGAGATGATGGAGAAGGAAGCCCAACACGTCAACGACCTAGCGAAGATCACCTCATCCAGGAAGAAGGGCATTGCTCTCAAGGCCACATCCAAGTCCAAGGGAAAAGAAATACAACTCACAAGTGAAGATGAAGAAACTGATGATGAGAGCATGGACATGGATGATGAAGAAATGGCCTTCTTCATCAAAAGATTCAAAAGATTGATGAGGAGAAGGAGAAGCCATCACTATGAGAACAAGAGCAAAGACAAGGGCAAGTCAAGAACCAAGAGCGAATATAGACATTTCATTGTGAACTGCCCCCATATCAAGGAAGATGACAAGAGGAAGAAGAAGGATGGGAAGTCTCAAGACAAGAAAATCTTCACAAAGAAGAAGGCTTATGACAAGCTCACATTGGAGAAGAGTGGGACTCAAACGAAGAATCCCCTTCCGAAGATGAAGAAAAGGTGGCAACCGTCGCCATCAAGAGGCCAACCATGAAGAAATCACTCTTGCCAAGCAAAGGTGATTGGAAGAGCCCAAGCCACACATGCCTCATGGCAAAGGAAGGAAAGCGTAAGGTAATGTCTAAACCTTCCAAGTTACATACTGTAGATGATAGTGACTTTGATAGTAGTAGTGAAAATGAATTCATGTTTGATGGATTAAACAAAAGGGCTATAGCTAAAATGAAAATGCTATCGAATGAAATATTTGAACAAGAAGAGCTTCTCAATCAACAAGAAGAATTGCTTATCCTTGAAAAGGAAAGAAACCTTGTGATTGAGAAGCTTCTTGAACTTGACAGAGAGAAGAGTAGAGCACTCGAAAGCGAACTTGCCATGAGCAAAGAAACTTGTGTTGAGCTTAAGAGTAAGAATGTAGTACTTCAAGATGAACTTGTGAGTTTAACAAAGACTCACAAGAATCTTGAAGCACAACTTAACTCACTTAAGTCAAGTGTCTCAACTAATTCATCCTACAAGAACTCTCTCTCAACAAATATGGAATCCAACACTAAAACTTGCAAATGTGCTAATCTTGTTTTAAACTTAAAAAATGAGCTCAAAGAGGCACAAAGTAAGAATACACACAAGAGTGGTCTCTTTGATAAGGAGAAGATCAAATATGCACGTAGTGCATACTCAATCACAAGATCTCCTCTTATCAAAGATGGACTTGGTTATACTAGGGGAGGTGTCGGTACTCTCAATACCGGGTACCCCCGCGCACATGACAAAACCGCCTAAGGACCTCGCCCCTTCCGCAGGGGTGAGCTTCGAGGGCGCCACGTGTCCAGCCGGACCGGAGCTCCCCCTCTCCTCAGAGGAGAGCTCCGGGCCAGCCACGTGGCTAGGCGGAGCCGGACCTCCCCCCTCCGCGGGGGTGAGCTCCGAAGGCTCCACGTGTCCAGCGGGGCCGGAGCTCCCCCTCTCCTCAGAGGATAGCTCCGAGCCCGCCACTTGGCAAGCAGAGCCGGACCTCCCCCCTCCCCGAGGGTGAGCTCCGAAGGCTCCACGTGTCCAGCGGGGCCGGAGCTCCCCCTCTCCTCAGAGGAGAGCTCCGGGCCCGCCACGTGGCCAGCAGAGCCGAACCTCCCCCCTCCGCGGGGGTGAGCTCCGAAGGCTCCACGTGTCCAGCGGGGCCGACCTCCCCTCTCCTCAGAGGAGAGCTCCGGGCCTGCCACGTGGCCAGCACAGCCGCGCTACCTGCCCTGGCACGGTAGGCAGCGGAAGTAAAGACCCGCGCCTTCCCAAGGCGCAGCATTGATGAATGTAGCCTAGAGGGGGTGAATAGGCTTTTCGATGCTTTGTTGAAACCTGAAACACTTAGTAGTCTATCAAATACAGAGAAATCGGACTAGTCCGGTAGAGTGCGGACTTGTCCGTTTTTTAAACAGAGAAAAATCGGACTAGTCTGGTACTGGGTGGACTAGTCCGGTATATGTGGACTAGGGAGATCAAGATTGATCAATGTTCATTTCTAATACTTTATGCAGCGGAAATTGGACGATAACTTAGATGTATTGCAACAATAATACAATGAATGACAGGAATCAACTTGATCTTAATGTTTGAACATAAGTTTCAAAAGATTGATTAAACACTCTAAAATGATGAACAATTAATAAACAAGAGTGGGAGACAAGTGTTTATCCCGAGGTTCGATTCCACAAAGGCAATCTACGTCCCCGTTGAGGAGTCCACTAAGGACCGGGTCTTCTCCAACCCTACCCTCGTCGAATCGCCACAAAGGCCGATTCTCTTCCACTAATCACAAAGGGCAATAAACTTGTTCAAGGGGCCTTCTCACAAGTTGAGGGCTCCCCAAGAATTACAACGAATGAATGAGCACGTCTCAACACACTCAACAGACGAACAATTAACAATAAAAAGTGTGAAAGAGATCAAACCCAAGAGCTCAAGATGGTGTAGAACTAGTCTCTCCTTTGATCAATTGTCAATCCACAAGAATTGATCCTTCTTGGGTTAGAATGTATGGAGAGAGGTAAATTTTGGGCTCTTGGGAGGTGTGACGGTGCAGGGGGGGTCAAAAGTTGTGTTCGTATGGCCGTACACCTCTTTTTATAGTTGGGTTTCCAATGGGAGCGTTAGGGTTTGCGATGTCCGGACTAGTCCGTGGTTTACTCCGTACTAGTCTGGTGTGCGGTGTTTAGAAAGCCCAAAGTGTCGTGAGATATCGGACTAGTCCATGATATTGTGGACTAGTCCGTTTTCTGTCCAGAGACAAAATCGGACTTGTCCGGATGATATCGGACTAGTCCGTTTTCTGGTCAGAAGGAAAATCGGACTAGTCCGGATGTTATCGGACTAGTCCGGTCGTGTTGAATTTGTGCAGTTAGTTTGATTTCTTTCTCTTGAGCTCTTGGGGTGTGTTTCTCCAACACAATATATACTAAGTGATCTATTTTTTTTTCAGTTCTTGAGCTCTTATCACTTTGGATCCTCCTTCTTCTTTCTTTTTGCTCTTTTCTTCTTAATTTATTTGAGAACCTGCGCTCATTCTCAACAATTTTGTTAGGGTCTCATTTGTTTGTCATAAATCAACCAAAACCCACAAGGGGTGCCTAGATGCACTTTCAGTTGAAGACCCGCACCTTCCCAAGACGCGGAGACACAGAGCACGCCTCTGCCAGGAGGTGTTGCGCCCAGTCACATCACAGTGAAGACGGGCGCAGAATTCCAGAAGCTGTGGACCAATAAACACAGCGACAAGACAACCCGTGCTGCCCCTGCCATCATCAACCACTACGCCTACCTTGCGGCGTGAGCAGGGCAGCAGGACGGAGGCTCAGAAGCTACTGCTAGAGACAGCTACCGGCATTACTGCAAGATACGGTAGATGGCAGGAAATCACCCCGGGACCACCTGTCGGGTCCCGGGCCCCCCTTTGTAAGCCGCTCGAGCCTTGGTCTATAAAAGGCTCGGGTAGGCAACGTTGCAAAGGGTTTGGATCCACTAGCATTCGACCCTTAGACAATCAGCTCATCCCCAAGCTTAGAACTCCGGTTCTAAGCACCAAGCAATACAACGAGCACCTCTGCTCACCGTGGACGTAGGATTTTACGCTCCGACAGCCCGAACCACGTAAAAAAACCCTTGTGTTCATCTCCTTCCTTCGTCCATTCCGGCAAGACCCACGCAAGGGGACTAGCACCTCCGAAAAAGAACCTCTGCGGGTTGCCCAGAGCAGGCCCGGGGGAAGTGTCGACCGCAGACGCTTCGACAGGAGGAAAGCAAAATGCTTGAATCCTTAAAAATAATAGCAAATGTGTAGCTTTTGTCAAAGAAAACTCAAGTCAAGTCAAGAGTAACAACCTTGCATCTACCTCACATGAAATTGCCAAAAATGTAAAATCTACTGTATTTCATAATTTTGATGCATCTTATGTTCTTATGAAAAGCAAGTATGGTAGAGTATATGTAAAATATGTTGGGCCACTCCACAAGAGTCCAAAAACTTGTGTGTGGGTGCCCAAATGCGTTGTGACTAACCTCAAAGGACCCAACCGAGTTTGGGTACCTAAGACCAAAGCTTAAATTGTTTTGCAGGCCTACTCCTCCGGTGGCACTAAATGGGTGCTAGATAGTGGGTGCACTAACCATGTGACCGGGAGAGAAAGATGTTCATTGAGTATGAAGAAAATGATGTCCAAGTGAAGGCATCTACTTCGGCGACAATAGCCAAGGAAGGGTGCTCAGTATTGGTAAAATTACAATCTCTTCCCAACACTCTCTTTCTCATGTTTAAATGTTGAATCTCTAGATTATAGCCTATTGTCCATATCTCAACTATATGAGACAGGTTATAATTGCTTGTTTACTAACGAGGGTGTGACCGTCTCTAGAAGAAGTGACAACTCGATTGCCTTTAAGGGTGTGTTAAAGGGAAAGCTTTACTTAGTGGACTTCTCCATGGATAAAGCTCAACTGGAAGCATAGCAAAAACCAACATGGGGTGGTTGTGGCATAGGACACTAGCCCATGTTGGCATGAGGAACTTACAAAAATTTCTAAAGGAGGATCACATCCGTGGACTAAAAGATATTGTTTTTGAGAAAGATAGGCCATGTAACGCGTGTCAAGCAGGAAAACAAATTGGAGCAGCTCATCCCGCCAAGAATGTGATAACGACAACAAGACCATTGGAGATGATCCACATGGACCTCTTCGGCCCTATCACCTACATAAGCATTGGCGGTAACAAATATAGTTTAGTAATTGTTGATGACTATTATCGTTTCACTTGGGTGCTTTTCTTGCATGATAAGGGAGAAACTCAGTGTCCTCAAGAAGTCCTTGAGGAGAGCTCAAAATGAGTTTTCCTTAAGAATCAAGAAGATAAGAAGTGACAACGGCTCCGAATTCAAGAACACTCAAGTAGAAGAATACTTGGTTGAGGAGGGCATCAAGCATGAGTTTTCGGCCCCCCTACTCTCCCGGACAAAATGGGGTGGCCGAAAGGAAAAACCGCACACTCATAGAAATGACAAGAACCATGCTTGATGAGTACATGACTTCGGATCGGTTTTGGGCGGAAGCAGTCAACACCGCTTGCCACGCCACAAATCGCCTCTATCTTCATCGAGTTTTGAATAAAACCCCATACGAGCTCCTAACCGGTAACAAATCCAACATCTCTTACTTTCGTGTTTTTGGAAGTAAATGCTACATTCTCAACAAGAAGCCTAGAACTTTGAAGTTCGCTTCGAAACCCGATGAAGGTTTCTTACTTGGTTATGACTCAAATACCTACGCCTATCGCGTTTTCAACAAAACCTCCGCCTATCGTGTTGAAATTGCACGTGACGTGGTGTTTGATGAAACTAATGGATCCCAAGTGGAGCAAGTTGATCAATGTGTGCTAGATGAAGAAGAAGCACCATGCGTAGCACTAAGACGAATGGGGCTTGGAGATATCCGTTCCCAAGAAGATGTAGGACAAGATACTACAACTTCATCACAATCAGCGCCTCTCATTCAAGATCAAACTCAAGAACCCCAAGATCAAGACTATCAATTTCAAGAAGGAGAAAATTCAAACGACGATGTTGGTCAAGGGGGAGAAGAAGAAGAAGACCACTCATCAAGTGCCTCACCCAACGGTTCATCAAAGCATTCAACGAGATCACCCCGTTGACAACATCCTTGGAGATATCGCAAAAGGGGTAACAACACGTTCTCGAATGGCTAACTTCTGTGCACATTACTCTTTTGTGTCTTCCTTAGAACCATTTAGGGTGGAAGATGCACTCAAGGATCCGGATTGTGTGGTGGCCATGCAAAAAGAGTTGAACAACTTCACAATAAACCAAGTATGGGAGCTGGTGAAAAGACCAAATACAAATGTGGTAGGCACCAAGTGGGTGTTCCGCAACAAGCAAGATGAACACGGAGTGGTGACAGAACAAGGCCCGACTTGTGGCAAAGGGATATGCTCAAGTCGAAAGTTTGGATTTCGATGAAACCTTTGCTCCCGTAGCTAGGCTTGAGTCAATTCGTATTCTATTGGCCTATGCTACTCACCATGATTTCAAGCTCTATCAAATGGATGTAAAAAGCGCCTTCCTAAATGGTCCAATCAAAGAGGAGGTGTACGTGGAGCAACCACCCGGTTTTGAAGATCAAGAATATCCTAATTATGTGTTTAAATTGCATAAAGCTCTCTATGGCCCCAAACAAGCTCCTAGAGCTTGGTATGAGTGTCTTAGAGACTTTCTTATTGATAATGGCTTTAAAATAGGCAAGACAGATTATACTCTTTTCACAAAGAATGTAGATGATGATCTTTTTGTGTGCCAAATATATGTTGATGACATTATATTTGGTTCAACTAACAAATCTTTTTGTAATGAGTTTAGTAAGATAATGACAGATAGGTTTGAGACATCCATGATGGGAGAGTTGAAGTTTTTCCTAGGATTTAAAGTCAAGCAACTCAAGGAAGACACGTTCATTAGTCAAACGAAGTACACACAAGACATACTCAAGAAGTTTGACATGGACAAGGCCAAACCCATCAAGGCACCAATGGCAACAAACGGGCACCTTGACCTCAATGAAGATGGACCAAGCATGGATCAAAAGGTATATCGCTCTATGATTGGTTCATTCTTTATCTTTGTGCATCTAGACCCGATATCATGCTTAGTGTATGTTTGTGTGCAAGATTTCAAACATCAACTAAAGAATGCCATTTAACAGCCATTAAAAGAATCCTAAGATATCTAGTTCACACACCTAACCTAGAATTATGGTATCCAAAGTGGTCTAAGTTTAATCTTATCGGATACTCCGATGCAGATTACGCCGGATGTAAAGTAGATAGAAAAAGCAACTCAGGGACTTGTCAATTCTTGGGTAGGTCCCTAGTATCATGGTCATCCAAGAAACAAAACTCCATTGCCCTCTCCACAGCCGAGGCAGAGTATGTTGCAGCCGGAAGTTGTTGTTCTCAACTTCTTTGGATGCGACAAATTCTAAAAGATTATGGTTACAATATGAACCACATTCCACTCCTATGCGATAATGAGAGTGTCATTAAGATAGCCCATAATCCCGTTGAGCACTCTAGGACCAAACACATAGACATACGGCATCACTTTTTGAGAGATCATTCTATAAAGGGGGACATAGCTATCTCACATGTAAGAACCGAAAAAAAACTAGCCGATATTTTCACCAAGCCACTAGATGAAAAACGATTTTGTAAACTTCGAAATGAGCTAAATATCCTAGATTCTAGGAATGTGAGTTGAAATGTTGTGCATCTGAATGCTAACAATTAGGAGTCTTCCAAAAATTTTCACAAATTTCATAAATATGCACGATTCAATACAGGAAAATCGACATTTTACGACGGCCGGTATTATTTACGAGGGTCGGCCGTCGTAAATTAGATTACTTACGACGGCCAACGAACATCGTCGTAAGTTAGATGACTTACGACGGCCATGGGCTCGCGGCTGTCGTAAATTACGTGACTGTCAGTATTTAATGTGCAACTTACGACGGCCAAAACCTGGGCCGTCGTAAGTAGAGCAACCGACGCAATTTAACGATAATTTACGACAGCCGAATACTAGGTTGTCGTAAGTTAGATGGCCGTCGTAAATTAGGGTTATAACCCTAAATCCTGCGGGCCGCTCGCGCGGCCCACTCACACACTCCTCTCTCTCCCGCGCCGCAGCCGCTCGCCCGACCTACGCCACTGCCGCCTCGCCCGGCCGCCTCCCGCTCGTCCACCGCTACGCCGGCTCGACCGCCGCCGCACCCCGCCGCCTCCGGCCCCACCGCGCCGCCCGCCTCGTTGCCCGAGCACCTGCACAGCCGCGTCGCCTGCCTCGGCGCCCGGCGCCAGCCCAGCCGTGCCGCCCACCTAGGCCGCTGCTGCGTCGGCTCGCCCGCCGCTGCGCCTGCCCGCCTGCCTCTGTGCCGGTCGCGCCTCCGTCCGCCTCCGCCCGGTTCTGCGCCGTGCCCCGCCACCTCCATCGGCCCGCCGCAGCTCGCCCATAGGTATGCCTCCCTCCTCCATGGCCGGCAGCAGCACCCCCCACGTCGGCCTCCATTGCTTGATTTTTTATTTAGCAATTGTTTAGTGCGTAATTGTGTTGATGATTAATTGTTTAGTTGCATTGTTTAGTAGATGAATTATTTAGATCAACAATTGTTAAGATGAATTCATAATTGATTAGATATGTTTTAGATTTAATTATGCTTAATTGTTTATGTTAGGTTTAGATGTTTGTTTATATGTTTATTTAATTGTTTAGGTTATGACTAATTGTTTAGATGAATTGATAATTGTTTAGATGTTTGTTTAGATTTAATTGATGAGTGTTTAAGTACTATATGTACATAAATGGGTTTCAGACCGATTTGCCCCGACACAGCCCATTTAGGGCCCAACAGGACCCATTTAGTGATAACGTATGCGTCTACACAAGCACAAGGTGAACGACGACGGTGAGGACGGCGATGGTGAGGACGCCAAGCTAATCCTAAAGTCATCGTAAGTAAGCCTCTCCAACTTACGACGGTTCTGTGCAGGCCATCGTAAGTAATGTGGCGACATTTTACGACGGCTGTTTTTATTTACGACATTTTACGACGCCTCCCTGCCGCCATGCCCCGCCCTGCCGCCACCGCCGCCCCGCCGCGCTGCCTCTTGAGGCATAACTTAGGACGGCTGACCCACTTCTCTGTCTCTCTCTCATTCTTTCCTTCTCTCTCGTTCTTTCCTCTCTCTCTTTTAAATGACTCAAAAATGAAAGATTGACGTAAACCTATACAATATGCGTCACCCGTTTCGAACCGGCCCGTGTCACATGTGTTATGCATGTGAGGCGTGTACGTTCGGAATTATCCCTTTTTGGACAGCCTGGGAGTGACCGAGGGGGTGTGGCTTGTGACGAGACGCGGGTTTAGATCTGGACGAGATTTCGACGGCATAACGCTGTTGTTCTCTGTTGCACCATTTTCGGGCGTGCAGTGGAGAACAACGGGGTTATGCTGCCGAAATTTTGTTCGGATCCAGACCACACGTCTCGTCATGAGCACGCTCCGCTCGGTCACTCTTGGGTGGGTTTAGGACCTATCCTTTCCAATAGATGTAGGGTCGTGACATAAATAAATTATAAAGTAACTATAATTTACTTGACATTAAACTGCAAATTCAAACATAGGTGAGGACCATAGTTGGATGTATACCGGTTGGAAGAACAGTTCTGGTGGTCAGTTGTATGAGTGGTTCGCCAAGATAGATGCTTTTGTAGATCGAGCTTTTTCATTGTCAATGATCGATAAGGTGCGGTGCCCATGTACGAAATGTCGGAATACCAAGTTTTTGGACAAAATGACGATCTCGATACACTTGTGTCAAAACGGTTACATGCCACATTATGAGGTGTGGACCTTCCACGCCGAGACAACTTCTAAAACTGTACAAGAAGTGGAAGAGGAAAATGATGATAACACGGGGGTTGATAGGATGGATGAGATGCTTGAAGCTATACAACCAGAGTTTACGGAGGATCCTCCTACAACGGAGCTTGAAGCGTTCTTCAAGCTTCTCAAAGCTTCAGAAGAGCCGCTGCATGAACACATTGAAGGCCCATGGCCGGTGAGTTGGTTTCTTTGATTTAGGTTTTTCACTCTTCCTTCTTTTACTTATTATTTTCTTTCTTTTGTAGGTTTGCCATTTTCGATGGAGTTGTCGACTCGAGGTTGGCGTGACCTACGAGAGGCACTTCATTGACGCAGACTTCGTCGGTTGGGCCGTCGAGTGGCCGTCTCTCGCAGAGGGACATGGAGTTCTGTGTCATGCAGAAGAGGCTGACGCAGACCCAGGAGGAGCTCGAGATGACGAGGGCCATCCAGAATTACTAAGCTAACTACATGGCCCAGATCCAAGCAGCGATGGAGGTAAGTAATTTCAATTAATGTAGTTTACTTTCATAACATTTCAGTAATACATATGTTCTAATATTTTCCAATTATAGGCCTTAGCTCGACAGAACAGCCAACAAATCATGATTCCTGCGTGGCAGCCACCACAGGTGACCCCGTCACAGGAGCGCGCAGCCCAGGTGCCTCCGGTACAGGTAATAAACTCTTTAATATTGTATTTTTCATCCAACATAAGGAGAGAGGGAGATGTAGAGTAATACAGAAGGGAGAGACGGAGTGCGAGAGAGAGAGAGTGAGAGTGAGATGGAGAGATGGAGTGTTGTAATAGAGGGAGAGAGAGAGTGCGAGAGAGGGTGTGGGTGAGACTGACATAAAGAGAGGATGAATAGTATAGAGATAGAGGAACAGAGTGAGAGAGATGATGGAAAGTATAGAGAGAGGAAGAGAGTGAGAAAAAAGAGAAAGACATTGATATCTGAATCCAAACCGTCGTAACTACTCATGTGTTTTCTAGGGTTCAGCGACGGAGGCCTCTACTCCATCGCCACAGCTACCGGTTCCAAGAGAGACGCATGGAGATGATTTCTTCGGCTCCGGAGGTAGTCGAGGGGGTAGTGTGTAGCCCATTTGTTGTTTCTGTTGTGTGTGATGCATATGAACTGTTGTATGACTGTTTACTCCTGTTTTATAACTGTTTGTTCTATGAGCTGGCCATCGAGCCAGGTTAGTGCGTTTCTATTTTTTTTAAAAAAATTACAAACATAACTTATGACGGCTACTACCCAGAAGCCGCCGTAAGTTAGCTTCTGCTACTTACGACGGTCAGTAAAACCGTCGTAAGTAACGTGCCTTGGGCCACCACGTGGCTTGGGCCGTTACTTACGACGGATGCGCGACACCGTCGTAAGTTACTTTATTTACGACGGTAGCCATCGTAAGTTAGCTTATTTACGACAAAATAATTACCTCAGCTCTATACCGTTGTAAGTAGCTTACTTACGACGATTTATGACTTAATTACGACGGTCTTAGCCGTCGTAAGTCCGTCATATCCCTGTAGTGATTGTGAAAACTTGTTCCCTCTTTAATTCTTCTCTCATATATATATATATATATATATATATATATATATATATATATATATATGGATCAGATCATAGCTATCTAATAGAAGGTGCAAGTAAATTCATCGCAATCACGGGCAAAATTCTAATATATAAGAATTTCTCAGCCTCTAAGAACCGGACTAGTCCGCCATAGCGGTCGAACAAGTTCAGATATCATGAATAGTCCGGGATGCAGCAGACAAGTCCACAACAGACAAGTCCGGACAGCAGACTACTCCGGACCTAGTCCGACAGACCGGACTAGTCTGGACTGAGCACCAGACTAGTCCGTCCCCTGGAGACTTAACCTCCAAGGGTCAGGCTGAAACCCCCTCCCTCTCTCATTCACTTCTACTCCACTCCTCTTCTCCAAAACTCGCCCCCATCGGCGATTTTGGAGCTCTCCCTCAAATCCCTCGAAGAATCCTCGATTCAAGGCTTGTGGAGCGTGGGGAATCAATCTCCGACAATCTCCGCTCCTTCGATCCGCGGATTTCATCAAATTTCTTCACTCTAAGGTACTGACCTAACTTCGATTTTTCACGAATCTCTTGCTTCTAGGTCATACCTTTAGTGTCTTAGGCCTTCCCTGATGTTCCTACGCCATATTGTTGCAATCCCTCGTAGTATTGTGTCTAGTTTGCTGAAATTATGATTAAACCACTTAAGTTAGGGTTTAAAACTGTTGAGTTCGGACAAGTCCGGCCAGCGGACTAGTCCGCCCCTGACGCGGACAAGTCTGGCTGATGCAGTTTTAGCCCCTAACTTTGGGAATGTAAACTATTTCACACGCAATGCTCTCGCATCTAATCCTTTCCTTTCATCTATCACCAGATCATGTCAGGATCCGGAGACAGTCCTCTTCCAAATCCCGAGGCCGAAGCGGCTCGCCAAGCCGCCTATCGTGTAGCAGCCGAGGCACAGGCAGAAGAGGATGCAGCAAGAGAGGCTCAAACAATGAAACGGGCTGACATGGAAGCACAAGCCTCTCAGCCCGATGATCCTCCAAGAAGGAAGAGGTTGGTGACATTGAAGGACAAACAGCATGGTGAGTCACAAAGAACGACCCAAGACAAAAGAAAAGGAAAAGCAGCAGATCCTCCCAGGAAAAAGGCTTTGGCCAACAGAGGACTTGTCACTCCTGAGAACCCTAGACGGGGAAGGGGGAATCCCCACAAGGATCTATTGGGCCACTTGAGAAGGCACCATCTATGCACAATCCAAACCGTCAACCCAATTTGGCGAGTGAAACTTTCAAAGAGAAAAGAGCCGACAAGCCAAAGGTTTAGGAAGAGGAGGTCTACAAATATGAGAAGTCCACACCAGACCCTCATTTCTGGTGTGACTTCCATTGTGACTACTACCGGATCATCTATCTCCCAATAAAGACACTGATAGTCGATGCTTAGTGGGTGGATTGGTCCTACATGGCAAACAAAAAGTATCAACCTTTTGATGCAGTGATTGAAGTAGCAGAACGCCATGGGATCAAAGATTTGATGGCTTTTCAGTATGATTGGAACATCGAGGTGATAGTCCAATTCTATGCCACCTATTACTTCCACACCTATGGAAACATAAAAATCACTTGGATGGCAAATGGTGTAGTATATTCAGTGTTGTATGATAAGTTTGCTAGGATTCTTGGACTTGAGGAGCACTTGAACTATGAGATCATAGTTCACAATGAGAGGACCTTGGGAAAGGATGACTTGGACTTCATGTATCCCTAATATCTCACCTATGAGCCATCCTCAACCCACAACATCAAACCCTTCTTTGGAGTGCTAACCAGAATTATGAGGAAGACTCTAGCTCCAAAAGATGGGGATGCGGGGATGATACAAGGGTATCTCAGAAACCTGTTGAAGCTGTTAGTATCTGAAGTATTACTCTCATGGAGAGGATGACACTAAGAGTTGGGAAATTTTTCTTGTTTCATTCCACACACAATGCCATGCCCAACCTAGGGGTTGAGGTTACATATTTATAGCTAAGGCAGCCAAGCAAATACCTAGATGCTAGTCTAAGATGTTGTCCTACCAAAGGACTAATATGTTGTCCTCTTGGTCTAAGATGTTGTCCTACCAAAGGACTAATATGTTGTCCTACTAAGGACTGAGATGCTGTCCTAACTAGGGACCACACAGACCAAGAGTACAAGACTTATTCCTTCATTCTTCCCCTAAGTCTTGTGCGTTGTCTTGTGGGAGAGTTGGACCATCCCGATCCTGGAGCAAAGCTCAAGGAACGTGATACTCCCAAGGGGCTTGGTGAGCAGGTCTGCAAGCTGGTCCTTGGTGTTGATGTAGCACGTCTTGATGCTCCCTTCATCCAAGCATCCTCGAAGGAAGTGGTACCTCACCCGGATGTGCTTGCTCCGTTCATGAAAGACAAGGTTCTTTGCTAGAGCCAGAGCGGACTTGTTGTCCACCCTGAGTTCCACCGCTCCGGTGTCTTCGCCAAGGAGATCACCAAGCAGTCGAACTAGCCAGAGCGTCTGAGTCGAAGCAGTAGAGGCCGCTATGTACTCGGCCTCGCAGCTGAACAGGGCCACCACCTGTTGCTTGACCGACTGCCAGCTAACGAGGCACTTGCCGAGGAAGACGAGAATCACGCTCGTGCTCTTGCTAGTGTCGATGTCGTCGGCGTGGTCGCTGTCGCTGTACTTGACAAGGTGTGCCTCCCCAGGGCACCTCGGGTAGTAGAGGTCGTGGTCGAGAGTGCCGGTAACGTAGCGGATGATCCTCTTCACAGCTTGCTGGTGCTCCGTCGTCGGTCACTGCATGAACCGACTGACGTAGCCGACAGAGATTGCCAAGTCTGACCGTGTGTGGATGAGGTAGTGAAGGCTCCCCACAAGACGTCGATACTGCGTGGCGTCCACCTCCTCCGTCGTGTTGTTGCGACTTTGCTTCAGTCTCTCCTCCATGGGAGTGAGAGCTGGGTTGCAGTCTGCGAGCCTAGCCAGCTCAACAATGCGCTTGGCGTAGGCAGTCTGTCGAAGCATGATCCCGGAGTCGGCCTGATGCACCTCTATCCCCAGGTAGAAGGAGAGAGATCCCAGGTCACTCATCTGGAAGGTGGCTTTCATCGCTTCCTTGAATGCTGCCACCTCTGTATCCTTGGTGTCGGTGATCACCAAGTCGTCGACGTAGACACCAACCAGTAGGGCATTTCCTCCATTGCCCCGCCGGTAGATGGCCGCCTCGTGCGGGCTTTGCTCGAAGCCCATCCCCTTGAGCGCCTTCCTCCACGGCACGCTGACAGAGACCACTGCAGTCAGCCGACAGAGTTCGTCGATTCAGCTCGTCTGGACATGGTCTGCCGGCTGAACAAGTCCCTATATGGTCTGAAGCAGGCACCTCGGACTTGGTACAACCGGTTCGCCTCCTTCTTGGTCTCACTTGGCTTCGTCGAGGCCAAGTCGAACACCTCGCTCTTCATTTACAGGCGAGAGGGTGACACTGTGTACCTCCTCCCGTATGTCGATGACATTGTCCTCACCGCCTCTAGTCCGGCTCTCCTTCAGCGCACGGTCTCCGCTCTGCAGCGGGAGTTCGCGATGGACCTGGGTCAGCTTCACCACTTCCTGGGCGTTACGGTCAAGCACCGCCCGGGCGGTCTATTCCTTCACCAGCGACAGTACTTCCTGGACATCCTCTAACGAGCGGGCATGGCTGACTGCAAGTCGTGCTCCACTCCGATGGATACCCAGGCGAAGGTTTCCTCCGTCGACGGCGCCCTGATACTGATCCCACCTTCTACAGGAGTCTTGCAAGTGCTCTTCAGTACCTCACCTTCACTCAACTGGATATCTCTTACACGGTTTAGCAGGTGTGTCTTTACATGCATGATCCACGGGAGCCGCATCTCACCGCTGTGAAGCGGATACTTTGGTACCTGCGGGGCTCTCTCGATTATGGCCTCCTCCTTCGAGATGATTCGGCTTCTGAGTTGGTCGTCTACCCCGATGCTGCCTGGGCGGGTTGCCCGGATACCCGTCAGTCTACCTCTGGCTTCACCGTCTTCCTAGGCGGCTACGTCATCTCCTGGCCCTCGAAGCGGCAGCCCGTGGTGTCGCGCTCGAGTGCTGAGGCGGAGTATCGCGCCGTGGCCAACGGTGTGGCTGAGGCCTCCTGGCTTCAACAGCTGCTTCAGGAGCTCCACTCCCCCGTCGCCCGGAGCACATTGGTCTACTGCGACAACGTCAGCACGGTCTACCTCTCCACCAACCCCGTCCAGCATCAGCGCACGAAACATGTGGAGATTGATCTTCACTTTGTGCGTGAGTGGGTTGGCAGTGGTGATGTCCGGGTCCTTCACGTCCCAACGACATCGCAGTTTGCCGACATCTTCATGAAGGGCCTCCCTTCGTCGTTGTTTTCTGAGTTCCGGTCCAGTCTTAACATCGGACGTGGCTAGATGATGGGACTGCAGGGGGAGTGGACTGTTATATGTATGGGTGTGTGTGTCGGGCCAGGCCCATGTATCTAGTTCACTATGGCCATATGTACCCTTGACACCCCTAATGAAACCCTAATGCATTCTCATTAAATTGACAACCATTTTCATCAACCTTCTTTACATGTAAATCTGATTATCATCTACACAGTGCTAAGGGATAAACACGTGCAACAGTAGTGCACTAAACATTATTTCCTTTGCTCGATGCACCATGAACTTGAGTTTGTCATTGAAGCCAGATGAGGCACTCTTGACAGACTAACAAGAAAGTCACATGATTCACCACCACTCTCCTCTTTGCACCTAGAAGGATATTATGTATGACATGACAATTTATCATGCCTAATATAATCACCTTTTGTGCTTCTATCACCAGAACCTGAGTCATGGATAGTACAGCTGCAGACACGGCCCCAAATACTGATATGGCTATAAGCCTCAATCTATAAAAATATATTTTCTTGGGACCTGGCTCTTGTGCTAATCGCATTTACGACAACAGAACAGCAACAAACTTCATGCATGGGAACCTTTTTATCCCCATACAATAGTTCATCAAGAGCTAATGATGCCAATGGTTGTTGATTCCATTAGTCAGGGTTGCTCTGGCATCCAATGTTTGTGTATGTGGGTCCTTCACATCCTAGTGATGCGCATCAAATGCAAAAGATAAGAAGCAACAACAGGTTACCAATAATCATTGCATGAACACTTGCCTCCCTCAAAATGATGGAATCGAGTTCTGTCCCTGACAATAACCAACCTGTTGTAAACTCCAGAAAACATTTTTGTGAAATTGTGGCAGTCTACACAAACACGAAGATTCTTTGCAAGTCTTGTTGGTCTGCGCTGTGGTGTGACGAGCAGAGCAAAAGCAATGGCCAGCTTTTCACTGTGATATGTGAGGGCACTTTCCTTCCCTTCTGAATCCAAATCATGCAACTCAGATGATAAGTTTGGAGTATACCCAGCAATCCTTAAATGCTTGTTTATCTCATTGAGCTTTTCGTAAATCTCCACTTTAGTTGGATGTGTATCATCATCTGCAATAAACTCATGAACCTCACCGTTAAGCTCCATTGTTGTGCAGCCAGGAGTAGTTTCTATTCCTTTTTCCTTCATTAACTCCCTAACTTCTGCTACCTTTTTCCAATCCTCTGCTGCTGCATAAGTGTTTAACAGTAAAACATAATCCCCAGCTTGCTGCGCTTTCAGTGCTGGAATAAGTCTTGTAGTCCTTTGGTCTTTGGTCCCCTAGTCCCTTGTACCCTAGTCCTTTAGTTTGTTGCACTTTAGTCCTTGGTCCTTGGTCCTTGTTGTACTCTAGTCCTTTGGTCTTTGTGGCCCCAATTAGGAAAGCATCTAAGGACACTAGGACAGCATATTAAGGACACTAGGACAACATCTTAGTGTCAGCCAAGGACATCATATTAGGACAACATCTAAGCATCTTAGACTAGCATCTTTGTGACATATGCTTGGCTGCCATGGCAGCTATAAATATGTAGCCTCAACCTCTTGGGTTGGTATGGCATTGTGTGAGAAATAGACAAGAAAATTGCCCCAACTCCTAGTGTCATCCTCTCTTCCAATGAGAGTAAGAATTCAACTACTAACATCTGGTATCAGAGCCGTTCTATCCTGCAGCTTAAACATCTCCTGCTCATCCCCTTTCCGCACCTCTCTCCTTCCGCAACCGGCAGCAGGAACACCGGCTGTTCCAGCCCATTCCTCTCCTGCACAGACGAGTAGCAGCTTGTCTTCCACACACAACAGTCCTCCCCACTAGTGCGCCATGTCGGACGGACAATCTCAGCGCTCGGTCGCCTCGAGCGCGCGGCAGACGGAGGTCGCCGCGGCAGAGGAGCGCGAGCGAGCGGCGGCAGAGACAACGGCGACGGCGGCAATGGTGGCAAGGTTGGCGCCGGCGGAACTGGCAGCAGCGAGGGAGGAAGTGGAAGCAGCGGCGGCTGTAGCGCGTGCGGCGGCAGCCTACGCGGAAGTAGCTCCAGCAGCTCTGTCGACGGCGGCGTCGACGATGAGCTCAGGCCGGTGAGGGAGGTGGCGCGGGCACGAGAGGTGCAGCGAGCAGCCGCGCGCCCCCATGGGCGCGACAACCATAGCCGAGACGGGCGCGGACGCGCCAGTGGCGCTCCCGACGGCGGCGGCTGGGTCGACGGAGAACACGGCCATTACAGGCGGCGCGGTTCTCCCTCTCCGGACAGGTACCATGGACACCACGGGGCCCAGGCCATTGTCAGGGACGTCGGTCCCGGCGGTGGGTGGCCTACCCTCACCAAGACCAACTACGTCGAGTGGGCCGCGGTGATGAGGGTACGGCTCCAGGTGCGACACATGTGGCAAGCAGTTCAGTACGGCGACATCGACTACTACGAGGATCGACGGGCGTTGGATGCCCTCATTGCTACAGTCCCGTCCGAGATGCAGTTCTCGCTTTCTAAGAAGCGGGCTGCTAAGGAGGCATGGGATGCCATCGCTGCGGCACGCATCGGCAGCGACCGCGCCCGCAAGTCTACACTGCAGGCGCTTCGCAAGGAGTGGGAGAACCTGGCCTTTAAGCCAGGTGAGGACGTTGATGACTTTGCCCTCCGTCTCAACACTTTGTTGTAGAAGTTGGTGCAGTTCGGCGACGACACCTACGACGAAGAGAGAGCTGTCGAGAAGCTCCTTCGGTGCATCCCCGAGAAGTACAAGCAGATCGCTCACTCGATCGAGTCTCTGCTAGACCTCTCCACGATGTCGATCGAAGAGGCGATAGGTCGCCTCAAGGTCGTCAACAGCGACGAACCACAACCTCTCTCGGGGCCTATCACCATTGGCGGGAAGCTTCATCTCACTCGCGAGCAGTGGGAGGCTGGCCAGGGTGACCGGAAGAAGGGGGAGTCTTCTTCCTCGACAGGCGGCCGCAAGCGCGGCAAGTCGCGCAAGGGGCACGGAGGTACCCAGGCCGGGGCACGCGGACGTACCGAGGGTGGCGCCCGCGGAGGCGCCCAGGGCGGCATCGTCGGCAACCACAAGCCGACACGAGACGACACCTGCCACAACTGTGGCAAGCTTGGTCATTGGGCCAGGGAGTGTCGACAGCCACGACGTGGCCAGGCCCACGTGGCACAAGTGGAGAAGGAGGCCCACGTGGCACAGGTAGAGGAGGAGCCAGCTTTGCTTCTGGCACACGGAAGCATCAAGCCACCTCTAGTGGCATCAACCGCAGCGGCTCTCCTTCATCTTGATGAGCCAAGAGCACACGCTTTCCTCGGCGACGGCTCCAACAACGACAAGACTGACGGGTGGTGCCTCGACACCGGCGCCACCCATCACATGACCGGTCGACGGGAGTTCTTCGTTGAGCTTGACTCCAATGTCCGAGGCTCTTTCAAGTTTGGTGACGCCTCCGATGTGGAGATCAAAGGTGCCGGCTCCGTCATCCTCACCGCCGAGTCTAGTGAGCACAGGCTGCTCGTCGGAGTCTACTACATTCTCGCGTTGAGAAACTCCATCATCAGCCTGGGACAGCTAGATGAGAACGGTTCACACGTGGAGATTAAGGACGGAGTCATGAGGATTTGGGATCGCCATCGTCACCTTCTTTCCAAGGTAACTAGAGGCACCAATCGACTCTATGTCCTTCACGTGCAGGTAGCACAGCCTGTCTGCCTTGCCACTCGTCGGGACGACGAGGCATGGCAGTGGCACGAGCGCTTTGGGCATCTTCACTTCGAGGCCCTAAAGCAGCTTAGTGCCAAGGAGATGGTGCGAGGCATGCCATGCCTTGACCACGTGGAGCAGCTCTACGACGTCTGCGTATTGACGAAACAAAGGCGGCTTCCTTTTCCCCAGCAGTTGAGCTTTCGAGCTAAGGAACGACTCGAGCTCGTTCAAGGGGACTTGTGTGGCCCGGTGACACCAGCTACACAAGGAGGACGACGCTACTTCCTGCTGCTCGTCAACGACCTCTCCTGCTACATGTGGGTCGTGGTCCTTGGCAGCAAGGGAGAGGTTGCGAACGCCATCAGGCGCGCGCAGGCCATTGCGGAGGCGGAGTGCGGCCGCAAGATGTGAGTGCTGCGCACCGACAACGGCGGCGAATTCACGGCGGCTGAATTCGCGTCGTATTGCGTGGATGAGGGTGTTCAGCGCCACTACTCCGTGCCCTACAGCCCGCAGCAGAATGGCGTCGTCGAGTGGCGCAACCAGACGGTTGTGGGGATGGCCCAGGCCCTCCTCAAGCAGAGGGGAATGTCGACTATCTTCTGGGGAGAGGCGGTGGTGACGGCTGTCTACATCCTCAACCGCTCGCCCACCAAGGCTCTCAACGGCAGGACGCCGTACGAGGCTTGGTATGGTCGCAAGCCGACAGTCTCTCATCTACGGGTCTTCGGCTACCTCGCATTTGCCAAGGAGCTTGGCCACATCAGCAAGCTCGACGACAGGAGCACTCCAGGGGTGTTCATCGGCTACGCGGAGGGCTCGAAGGCCTACCGCATTCTCGACCCAAAGACACAGCGTGTGCGCACGACGCGCGACGTTGTGTTCAACGAAGGGCGAGGATGGGCATGGGACAAGGCGGTGGACGATGGTTCGACCTCGACACACGACGACTTCATCGTCGACTACGTCCACTTCAAGGGAGTTGGGGGAGTAGGAAACTCTTCTCCACCGAGCGTGTCTACCCCAGCCCCCGACTGTCCACCTCCACCTCAGCCGGCGACCCCACGCACTCCAGCACCGACGGCCACTCCTCCGGGCACGCCCACTCCGTCCCCAGCTCGTGTCGAGCACGACCCAGTGGAGTTTGTTACTCCGCTCTCCCACGACGAGGAGCGCCTCGACGGGTGCTACGACGGCGAGCAGTTGCGATATCGCAAGATGGAGAACATTCTCGGCAACCAACCGGTATCGGGACTGGCCCCTCACGATCTGGATGATCAAGATCTGGAGGCGCAGTTGCACCTTGCGTGCGATGACGGTGAGCCTCGGTCTTTTGCGGAGGCCAAGAAACACACAGCATGGTGTGCTGCGATGCAGTCGGAGATGGACGCGGTTGAGACGAACCACACTTGGGAGCTTGCTGATCTCCCTCGCGGTCACCGTGCGTCACCCTTAAGTGGGTGTTCAAGTTGAAGAGGGATGAAGCTGGCGCCATCGTCAAGCACAAGGCTCGCTTGGTGGCTCGCGGCTTCGTGCAGCAGGAGGGGATCGACTTCGACGATGCTTTTGCCCCCGTGGCACGGATGGAATCCGTGCGACTCCTTCTTGCACTCGCTGCCCAAGAAGGCTGGCGTGTCCAGCACATGGATGTCAAGTCGGCGTTGCTCAACGGGGACTTGAAGGAGGAGGTCTACGTACACCAGCCGTCGGGGTTTGTGGTCCCTGGCAAGGAGGGCAAGGTGTTGCGCCTGCGCAAGGCCCTCTATGGCTTGCGTCATGCACCAAGGGCGTGGAATGCCAAGTTGGATTTCACGCTCAAGAGGATGGGCTTTGGGCAATGCCAGCACGCGGTGGCCATCTACCGGCGGGGCAATGGAGGAAACACCCTACTGGTGGATGTCTACATCGATGACTTGGTGATCACCGGCACTAAGGATGCGGAGGTGGCAGCGTTCAAGGAAGAGATGAAAGCCACCTTCCAGATGAGTGACCTGAGATCTCTCTCATTCTACCTTGGGATTGAGGTGCACCAGGCCGACTCCGGGATCACACTTCGACAGACCGCCTACGCCAAGCGCATTGTTGAGCCAGGTGGGCTCACAAACTGCAACCCAGCTCTCACTCCGATGGAGGAGAGGCTGAAGCTGAGCCGTGACAGCACGACGGAGGAGGTGGACGCTACGCAGTACCGGCGTCTTGTGGGGAGCCTTCGCTACCTCACCCACACACGGCCGGACTTGGCATTTTGTGTCGGCTACGTTAGTCGGTTCCTGCAACGACCGACGACGGATCACTGGCAGGCTGTGAAGAGGATCATCCGCTATGTTGCGGGAACTCTTGATCACGACCTCCACTACCCGAGGTGTACTGGGGAGGCACACCTTGCCGGGTACAGCGATAGCGACCACGCCGGCGACATCGACACCAGCAAGAGCACGAGCGGGATCCTCTTCTTCTTCGGCAAGTGCCTCGTTAGCTGGCAGTTGGTCAAGCAGCAGGTGGTGGCCCTGTCCAGCTACGAGGTCGAGTACATAGCGGCCTCCACCGCTACGACTCAGGCGCTCTGGCTTAGTCGACTGCTTGGTGATCTCCTCAGCAGAGACACTGGAGCGGTCGAACTCAGGGTGGACAACGTGTCCGCTCTGGCCCTGGCAAAGAATCCCGTTTTCCATGAACGGAGCAAGCACATCCGGGTGAGGTACCACTTCATCCGAAAATGCTTGGAGGAAGGGAGCATCAAGGCGAACTACATCAACACCAATGACCAGCTTGCGGACCTGCTCACGAAGCCCCTTGGGAGGCTCAAGTTCATTGAACTTCGCACCAAGATCGGGATGGTCCAACCCTCTCAGAAGACGACGTACAAGACTTAGGGGGAGAATGCTGGAATAAGTCTTGTAGTCCTTTGGTCTTTGGTCCCCTAGTCCCTTGTACCCTAGTCCTTTAGTTTGTTGCACTTTAATCCTTGGTCCTTGTTGTACTCTAGTCCTTTGGTCTTTGTGGCCCCCAATTAGGACAACATCTAAGGACACTAGGACAGCATCTTAGTGTCAACCAAGGACAGCATATTAGGACAGCATCTAAGCATCTTAGACTAGCATCTTTGTGGCATATGCTTGGCTGCCATGGCAGCTATAAATATGTAGCCTCAACCTCTTGGGTTGGTATGACATTGTGTGAGAAATAGACAAAAAAATTACCCTAACTCCTAGTGTCATCCTCTCTTCGAATGAGAGTAAGAATTCAACTACTAACATTCAGTTCAATTAGATAGCTGATAACGCGCTCCCCAAGATCAACATGACCATGAACCCGGCAAGCACCAAGAAGAGTTCGCCAAATCGTAGCATCTGGCGCAACCCTCATCTCTTTAGTCACAAGCTCGTAAGCTTCATCAAGCAAGCCAGCACGACCCATCAGATCAACGACGCACCCGTAGTGGTGAACATTTGGTGCCAACCCATACTCGTGGCGCATCATATCAAAAAATCTGAAACCCTCATCAACCAACCCACTATGACTACATGCAGAAAGCACACCAGTAAACGTCTGCTCATCGGGAGCAACATCTGACCTGATCATCTCCTCAAATGTGGAGATAGCATCCTTCCCAAATCCGTTTGCGGCCAACCCTGAGATTATTGCGCTCCACGTGACCACACTTTTTTTAGGAGTCTCAACAAACACCTGGTATGCCTTGTCCACACAACCGCACCTGGAATACATCGCAATCAGCGAGTTACGCACCTTCAACTCAGTCCCATAACCGTTCGCTTCAGCGCACGCCCACACCTGCTCCCCAAAGTCAAGCGCGCCCAGGCTCGTGCACGCCTGGAGGAGCAGAATGCAGGTGACATCATCTGGCTCTGCCTCATTCTCCCTGCACCTCATCTCCTCAAAAAGCTTCAGAACGTCCTTCGTACCCTGATTTTTCATATAGCAGGTGACGAGCACGTTCCACGCGACCGTGTCCCTCACCGGCATTTCGTCAAACAGCCTGCGCGCGCCGTCCCTTTTACCGCAGACCGAGTAGCTCTGCATCAGCGCGGTGGCTAGAAGCGCGTCGCGGAGGTGGCCCTCGGCCACGACGTTGGCGTGGATCTGTCGCGTGTGATCGATCGTGGAGCGGGGCTTGAGCAGGATGGCAAGGGTGAAGGCGTTCCCGCGGCGGCCGACCGCGTGCATGCGGCGGAGGAAGCGGAGCGCGTCGCGCGGGTCGGAGAGGGATCCTAGGATGGAGTTGCAGCTGAAGGTGGAGGGGAGGGAGCCCGGCATAATGTGGTGGTCGATGACGGCGAGCGCGCGTGGGGACGGGAGGGAGGCTGCGGCGAGGCAGAGGAAGGAGGTGGCGGCGGGGGAGGCGGCGAGGAGGCCCGTGCGGATGAGGTACCCGTGGAGCTGGAGGAAGCGGCGCACCGGGAGGGGTGAGGCGGAGGCAAGGAGCGCGGCGGCGGCAGAGGGCGTGGGGAGCGGTGGTTCCGCGAGACGCGACGACGACGACACCATGGCCCGTGGGGCGGGACGCGCGCGAACGAGGAGATGGCAAGGCAGTTTCTCGTTTCTGCTTCGAATTTCCACGTGCCATGGCCACGTTCAGACCCCGCCCGATCCGTATTGAATAGGGGTGGATATTTTAACCGGTAACCGCAAAATCAAATGGAACAGAAATACTCTCTGTTATCAAATAAATATGTTTATGACAGTAAATTTAGCACAAATTAAATTAGATTTCTTGTTCAGAACGGAGAAATTATATGTTTAACTGAAATTTTTCATTAAATATGGTTATCATTTTTATGTATTTCAGTTAGCCGAATTTTATTCGGTTATCACACCATATCAACCGAATAACCAATTTAACCTAAATTCTAATCTGCAATATCTCACAACCTATAAAACACAAAGATCAATATTACTACTCTTCACACTCAACGAAATTTTCCCGTATCCAGGACTAATCTTAGTAATTTCCACCTACCATTGGTCAATACATATAATTTATATATGTTTCTTGTTATTTTTTATTGTTTTTATATGTTTACTGTTATTTTATCCAACAAATTATATTGTACACTAAAATGCGATTAATCGCAAAATTGAACCGAATTAACCGTAACGGAATTGTGCGGTTATGATTTTTTTAGAATCATATGCAGTTATTATTTCTTCATAATTGAAATTTTTATTAACCAAATTAACCCCCTAGTATTAATTGCCGAGGCCTCGGACTTGCGTTGTGCGCATAGCAAGCAGCTGCGTGCCACGTCGTGAAATTTTTTTGTAAATTTAGCATGATTTTTGAATAGTTTTATATTAATAGCATACGTTGTAATGACATAACCGGTCCCAATCTCGGGTAAAGGAGGAGGGGTTGTGATAGGCTTGACGAGCCAACAACTACACTTAGCCATTCTCATGGAAATGAAACCCAATACTTTTACTTCATTGATATATATATATATATATATATATATATTGGGTTCCATGTCTAGCCGACGCTAACATGCTTGGGATAAAGGCTTGGTTGTTGTTGTTATTGTATTAATAGCCTGCGAAAATATTTTTTTGCTAAACTAGCCACTTAATCATCCACGTCGTGGACGATTTATCCAAATGGACGAGAAATCATCCACCTCGTAGACGACTGGTTCACATGGACGAAAAATCGTCCACGTCGTGGTCGATTTGTCCATTTTGACTAGAAATCGTCCACCTTGTGGACGACTGGAATTCAGTCGTCTGTGACTCTACTGTATTCAGTTTATACAGTGATTTAAATATATTTGGGGACATATTTAGAAAGTGTTGTTATAGATAGAAATGTTGTATACAATGTTTTCTACATTTACTTCTATAACAATATTTTCCAAATATGTCTCTAAATACTTTAAATCACTGTGGAAAACTGAATATAATAAAGTCAGATGACTAAATACAATCCAATTATCTATTGCGTTTAGTTTTCAACAGTGATTTAAAAATATTTAGATATATATTTGGAAAGTGTTGTTATAAAAGTAAATAGTAAACATTGTGTACTACATTTTTATCTATAACAAAACTTTCTAAATGTGTCTAAATATTTTTAAATCACTGTCTAAAACTGAATACAGTAGAGTTGTAGACAACTGAAATCCAGTCGTCCACCTCGTGGATGACTGGGGGACGTGACCATGTCGTTCACAAGGTGAACGATTTCTAGTTAAAAATGGACAAATCGTCCACGTGGACCAGTCGTCCACGAGATGAACGATTTCTCGTCCGCGTGGACAAATCATCCACGAGGTAAACGATTAGGTGACTAGTTTAGCAAAAAAAATATTTTCGCAGCCAATTAATATAAATTATTAAACAATCATGCTAAATTAAAAAACTTCCCCACGCCGTGCCTAGGTACGGCCCATCAGGGCTGCGCGGCACGACACGAAGGTGGGCTGTTTCCAGGCCGGCAAAGCACGACAAGTCAACAACAGCCCGATGACTGAACAAGCCTAAGAAAAGACCTAAATAGAATTAGAACAGGTCTAGGTTCTAGAAGAAATATTAGTCCAAGAGAGAGATATCTAATGAATGTATTAATACATAAACACCCAATAAAAAATAGATGTGACGGTCTAGTTTGAGTTGGCATGTCACCACACGGAATGGATCCGCCTGGGCCTCGTTATGGCTTATTGTGCCGGCACGACATTGGCATCGCACACGTCGAGACCTCGCCAACCTGGTAAGCTCTTGGAGACGAGATGAGTCAACTATAATCCCCCCGATGCGTGCCGCAGCGCGATGGCGTTCTAGACCTCCTCGGCAGTCCGTTTATTGGAAAGTGAGAATTTCATCTCGAGCGATACTGCAGCAATGAGAGCATCCAGCGCCCATCGATCCTTGTAGTAGTCGACGTCGCCGTATCGGACTGCTTCTCACATGTGCCGCACTTGGAGTCGTATCCTCATCACCGCGGCCCACTCGACATAGTTTGTCTTGGTGAGGGTAGGCCACCCACCGCAGGGACCAACGTCCCTAACAATGGCTTGTATCCCGTGGTAACCATGGTACCTGTTCGGGGAGGGAGAGTCGCGCCGCCTGTAAATGCCTCGATCTCCGTTGACCCAACCACCCCTGCCGGAAGCATCGCCAGCGCATCCGCACCCGTTTGGGCTGCAGCCGCCGCGCTCATGGGGGTGCGCGTCTGCCCACTGTGGCGTCTGTGGTCGTGCTACCTTCCTCGCCAGCCTGAGGTCTTCGTTGGTGCCGCCGTCGGTAGAATCAGAGTCTCTGTCGCTACCGCTACTCGCAGCCGCTGCTGCTTCTACTTCCGCCTTCGCCGCTGCCAGTTCCGCCGTTGCCAGCCTCGCCGCCCTCACCGCAGCCTCTTCCGCTGCTCGCTCGCGTTCTTCTGCCGCGGCGACCTTGGCCTCCTGTCGATGCCGTGCACTCGAAGCGACCAAGTGCTGAGACTGTCCTTCGGACATGGCGCGCTAGTGGGGGAGTGCTGTGTGGGAAAGAGGTTGTCTTAGACAAGCTGTTGCTTGTCTGTACAGAAGAGGAGGAATGAGTTGAAACAACCGGTGTTATTGCCGCCGGCTGAAGACGAAGATAGGCGTGAGAAGGAGAAGAGGAGGAGATGTCTAGGCTACAGGATAGAAAGACTCTGATACCACTTGTTAGTATATGAAGTATTACTCTCATGGAGAGGATGACACTAAGAGTTAGGAAAATTTTTCTTGTTTCATTCCACACACAATGTCATTCCCAATCTAGGGGTTGGGGTTACATATTTATAGCTAAGGCAGCCAAGCATATACCTAGATGCTAGTCTAAGATGCTGTCCTACCAAAGGACTAATATGTTGTCCTCTTGGTCCAAGATGTTGTCCTACCAAAGGACTAAGATGCTGTCCTACCAAAGGACTAATATGCTATCCTACTAAGGACTGAGATGTTGTCCTAACTAGGGGCCACACAGACCAAGAGTACAAGACTTATTCCTTCAGAAGCTACTCAATGAAGAAGAACGATTCAACGTATTCGACTACATATACAATGATATCTTCAACATCTCCTACATCCCGAACAGGTCCTGTGGATATGCGCCGTACATCATGTGCATGATAGAGAAAGTCATTGGCCTGGAATTTGCAAAGGATGTGAAGCACAGGAAGCTACATCCACAGATGTCGACTTCTCTTCCTCGCCCTCCTGCGTCCTTGGGCAGGAGCTCCTCTGCAGCTCCATCCTCCTCAGCTGGGCCATCTGCTCCTCCATCATCGAGTGGCTCTTCTAGTGGGCTGCTCAAAATATTCAAGGCCATTTTCTCCTCGTGTCGGAAAGTGGAAGTTCGCACACAGAAAATGAAGCAACGTCAAGAGAAGTATCTCAAGACAATGTGCGACAAAATGGAGATACCTATGTCTCCACCATCATCAAACGATGAAGAAGTGATAGAGCTTCCCACTCTCACCGAAGATGAGCTTGCCTACTTTAGTAAAGGTGGTTCCTCCTCTGCTGCTCCTCCTACCTCCCACACTCATCATGAGGATGATGATGAAGACAAAGATGAAGATGAGGATGACAAAACTCAGAGTGACCAAGCCGAAGATCAAGATGGAGATGATAGCGATTAGGCCTTTCTCTCTTTTCTTTCTTTTTTTGGTGCTTTGATGCCAAAGGGGGAGAGAACAAGGGGGAGTAGTCTAGTCTAGCTCTTTAAAATTATCTTGGTTTGTAATAACTATGCCACATTATGCCACGTTATGCTATTTTTGTAATGACTATGCCATTTTATGTCTTCATATTATGCCATATTGAGATGATCTTGTTCGTAAATGTTATATCTTCCTTAATGCGTTTACCACTCACTTTATCACATCATACTTAGCCACCCCACCATAACACATGTATGTATGAAATCCCCAAAGAACTCACTCCTGTGCATGTTTTTTCTTGACAATCTTTTGTGCACACATTTAGGGGGAGTGAACCATACACACATGTATTATGAAAATAAACTATTATATCCATTTATCGAGAATCTTAATGTGTTGTCATCAATCACCAAAAAGGGGGAGATTAAAAGTGCATCTAGGTAATCCCCGTGGGTTTTAGATGATTGATGATGACAATTAAGATACTAATGAGTTTTACTGAGTATGAGCACAGGTCCTTATAAAAAAGAATGGATGTGGAGTCTCTCAAGAAGCAAAAAGGAAAAGAAGAAGACTCGCAAGAGTAGAAAATAGAATTTTTCTATTGAGTTTCACATTTTCCAGTTGTGTACACGGTCTCCTTTTTTAGAGTGCTTGAGAATCATTAGAGAGCTCAAACTAAAGTTAGAATCGTGAGAGGAAGAAGTCATAGGTATGGATGAAAAAGGAAGACCGGACTTGTCTGGACTTGGGGCCGGACTAGTCCGTTCCCAACCGGACTACTCCGTTTCAGGCCGGACAAGAAGTCTCTGAGTGAGTTCGGACTTGTCCGTTTTAGGCTGGACTAGTCCGTTATTGAGTGAGTCTGAGCCTTTACGAGACTAAGTCTCAGAAGGCCGGACTAGTCCGCCCATGGGGCCGGACTAGTCCGCCAAGCGGACTAAGCCGTTTAGGTCCGGAGAAGAAGTCTCTGAGTGACCTCGGACTAGTCCGCTCCACAGGTCGGACTAGTACGGTCCTTTCAGACTAGTTCGGTTTAGAACGGAACAAAGGTTTCTGTGTGAGCTCGGACTAGTCCAGATTTGGCCAAACTAGTACGCAGTCCTAGATTAGAGAGTTTTCGAGACTAAGTCTGGTAAGACCGGACTAGTCCACCATTGAGGCCGGACTAGTCCGCCCCCTACCAGACTAGTCTGTTCACATCCGGAACAAAGGTTCCTGAGTGAGATCGGACTAGTCCGCTCTTCACCGGACTAGTCCGGGATTTTATGACCGTCTGAATCCAACGGTCATGAGACTTTAGTTGGTAGCCTTATGACGTGAGTGGTCCCCCAAGAATTGACTAGTCCGGGGTTCTGACTGGACTAGTCTGGACTTTAGTAGGTAACGGCTAGATATCGGGATCTCTATAAAAGGAGACCCCCGGCTGAGAATTGTAAAGAACAAAAACCCTAGCGCTGATAACTCATTCCTAGAGCTCTTTTAAGCCTCTTTTCTCACCTTCTTGACCCCTAAGATTGGATCTTAAGGGGTTTGTGGATTTGTGAGAGGAGAGATGTGGTGATCGACGTTTGAGCTCTCGGTTTGAATCTCTTGCACTCTAATTGTTAATTTGACTTCTTGGCTGTTGTATTTCAATTTCTAGAACTGCTAGGTTGTTATAGGGAGTCTCAAGTTGTGAGTAGCCCCTAAGAGCATTGTATTCACATTTGATTGATAGTGAAAGAGCCTGGGCTTGATCTTGGTGATCGCTCGGTGAGGGAAGGGTTGGAAAAGACCCGGTCCTTTGTGGACTCCTCAACGAGGACTTCCTATGTGCAATCAAACCTCGTGATAAATTGTGTCTCTTGTTTCTTTTACCTTCTCGCTCATTCACTAAAACTACTTGTTAAACTTTCATCTTGTTTAACACTTGTGAATTGCTCTGCTGTTGTGAGTCTCACAATCTAATCATTCACAACTAATTAGTGAGATTGTTAGACTACTTACAAACCTTCCGTTTAAACAAACTTGAAAAGAAAACCTAAAACGCAATTTTATACCTAGACCGGACTAGTCCGCCCTCAGACCGGACTAGTCCGGCCTCCTTCAAGTTTAATCCGCTGTGTGCAGCAGTTTCAGGTTTTATTAGCCTATTCACCCCCCTCTAGGCAACTTTCAACGGCTTCGGAGCCCTCCTAAGCAGAGAGGTCCGGCCCGGAGCTTGGGCACACATGGCAGCGCCAGACCCTGCCTCGGCGGGGAGGCCTGGTCCGGGGCCAAGGACACGTGGTCGAGCTAGTGCGCGCCTCAACAGGGAGGCGGGGCCCGAACTGACTTTAACCATCCACGCGGGGGTACACGGAAGCTCATCTACCCAATTGGCACCATGCTTCTTCAAGCAGTCGTAAGTGTGCGTCTTGAGTCCCCTAAGTATCTTGGCGTTTGCCCTCTCGACTTGACCGTTGCTCTCTGGGTGAGCAACGGAAGCGTAAAAAACTTGTATGCCGAGGTCTTCGTAGTAGTCTTGAAAAACTTCACTGGTGAACTGGGTCCTGTTGTCGGTGATGATTCTTTTGGGATCCCGAACCGGCAAATGACTAACTTGATGAACTTGATTGTTGACTACTTGTCGATTGTTACAACAAGGACAACTTCCGGCCACTTGGTGAACTTGTCTACGGCAACATAGAGGTATCGGTACCCTCCGACGTATCTGGGGAATGGCCCTAGGATGTCCAGCCCCCACACAGCGAAGGGCCATGAGGGTGGGTCATCTGCAGCATCTACACCGGTGTGTGGATCTGCTTGGCATGGAACTGACACGCCTTGCATCTATTGACCAGCTCGACGACATTCTAGAGAGTTGTCGGCCAGTAAAAGCCATGCCGGAAGGCTTTACCGACCAGTGTGCGGGAAGATGCATGGTTCCCACACTCACCTCCATGGATCTCTGCGAGAAAGTTGCAAGCCTCCTCCCGTTTATGCACCGCAATAGGACGCCATTGGCTCCATGCCGGTAGAGATCCCCTTCTACCAACACGCATATCTTAGCCAACCGAACAATCCGTTCATGGGATACATGTTTATCGGGAAAAATATTGTCTTTCAAGTAGTCCCAGACCTCCGTGATCCATGCGTCGGGACCTACTTGACCGTCTAGATCTTGAGTGCCAGATTGCACGGAATCCCCGGTGATGCTTATGATCCTTGGAGGGCTCCATGGTAGTAGGGCCGTCGGGACGCTAGCTTTGAGGTGCTCATCTCGCCCCCTTCGCCTGGTTCGACCGGCCAGGCGGTAGGTCGCAACAACTTTCTTTCGAAGACTCCCTCAGGCATCGGCCAGGTGGAAGCCTTCGTTGACAGGTCGCCGGCTATTGTGTTGTTGGTGTGGGGAACATGGCACAAATCCAAGACTTGGAAGTCCTTCTCCAACTTCTACACTTGGAGGAGATAAGCTGCAAGATGAGGGTTTGTTGCAGCAGCAGCTGCCACTTCTCAACGCAGGGTCTTGACAGCTCACCAGGACGTGATGTCCGGGAAACCTCCATACATCATGTGGAGCGTCTTCCGCCGCTCGTTGTCGGCGCTGTAGTCGGAGTCGGAGTGGTCGTAGACGACCTTCAATACCCGCTTGGCATCTTGGTACTCCATCTCCTGCTCGGCGCCGACCTTAGGCTTATCCTTCTGCTTGCCCACCCACTGGCGGAAGGGTGCGCCGTCTTGGCGTTGTCGCTGTTGTAGTTCACGGAAGCACTCTGCGAGCTTCTTGAACTCAAGGCACTCGTTGGCGCCGTGGGGGCTGGAGTTGTGCACCGAGCACCATTGGTCGTCGTCACTGACGGACGGCGGTCGCGGGCACATGTCGGTGCGTGGGGTACGACCCCCACCGGCCGTTGCAGCGGTGACGGTGGGTTCCCCGGCTAGAGGCTTGTCCTTGCCTCCAACCTTCTTCTTCTTGCCGCTATCCTGAGCAGCGGCTTCACCGGCACTCCCCGCCGCGGAGGCAGGTCGTGAGTGCTAGTCTCGGCCCTCCGTCGCCCTGGCGCACTTGTGTGCCACGCTAAAGAGCTCGAAGACGTATTACACTTCGTGCGTGGCTAACTTCTCGAGCATCTTCTTATCTCTGATGCCCTGCTGGAAGGCGATGACGATGGAGGCATTGGAGATGCAGGGGATGGTGTTCCTCACCTGGGAGAACCGCTAGATGAAGGACTGCAGCGATTGCCCCTCGTGCTGACGCACGGCGTGGAGGTTGAGCTCGCTGTCGGGGCACGTGTAGGAACTCCCGATGTTGGATGTGAATCTATAGCACAACTCTTTCGAGGAGGAGATGGAGCTTGGGGAAGATTCATGAGCCATGACCGGGTAGTGCCGGTCAGGGCCACCGGGAAGTAGTTGGCCATGACGGCCTCATTCCCTCCTACCGCTAGGATGGAGGTGGAGTAGACCTGCGGGAATTCGGCGGGGTTGACAGTCCTTTCGTACTTCTCGGACAAGTGGGGCTGGAACTTGGATGGCAGACCACCATGTGAAGGTGTGGGGCTAATGCCATGCAAACCCCGCCTGCTCCTAGAGAGGCAGGGGTCTGCGTGGAACGTCCCGCTGGAACGACGCTCGAGGAGTCGTACTCTCCTTCAAGGTTGTGATGCCTCTCGTGGCGTCGCTCGATGGTCACGTGGCTATCTTCGCTCATGCGGCGACGGTCTAGCTCGACCCTGAGGTCGGCCGTGTCCTGCCTAGCCGTGGTTGCCGCGCGCGTCGCAACCGTCTCGTGGGTCATCGTCGGCGTATGCGATTGGGCCTATGAGGGCTCGATCCGCTGCCTTCTGTAGGCGGGCTTGTTCGGCGGTGACGAGGTGGTTGAGGTCGGGGCGCCACTGCTCTGCCGCCTCTAGGGTAGCGCCCTCGCCTGGAGGGTTGTGAAGAAGAGTGCGCGCTACAGCCAGCACGCTCCCTGGCTTGGAACTGGCGGCACTGTTACCACCGTGGGGTAGAAGGCCACCGTGAAGTAGCAGGCGTGGGCGTCGTGGGCGCCATGGGCACGCCGACTGTCTAGTCGCCCGCGCGGCCAGATCTACCTGTCCTGGAGCGGGAAGTGGCCTCCTCGTCTACCCCGTGGAGACGACGGCAAGTGGGGCGAGACGAGCTGCCGAGGAAGTGTATGTTCACCATGGTGGTGATGCTCGGTCGCCTAGAGAGCGTGAAAGCCCCCTACCTGGCGTGCCAAATGTCGAAGTGTGAGCTGCGACACTTCCACTGGTAGCGCTATTGGAGCAGTCCGCGGAGGTTCGTTGTTTGGAGGGGCTAACGTCCCTAGATCGATCGAGCTTGATGGACAAGGTAAACGTGGAGATTTACGTGGTTCGGGCCGCCGGAGCATAAAACCCTACGTCCACGGGAGTGAGTGTATTGCTTGCGCGTTTGTTTAAGGGGATCAGAGATCGAATCCTCTGTCGGGTGGCCGCCATGGTCCTTTTATAGTACATGGTCGGTGCAGTTACAATGTGGCCCTAGCCCGATAGGTGGCCCCGTGGCTATCCACCCTATACAAGCTCTAGGGTATTTGCACATGTGGAGTCGATGTCGGAGGAGTCAAGGCGCCGCCTGACGCACTAAACACCTCCGACCGGGTAGCAGGTGATGATGAAGACGCCGTCTTGTCGCCGTGTCCTCTCGCTCTACTGGGCGGCACTGTGCCGTTGGGCAGCACCGTGCCGCTGTCACACCTTGCTATCGTGTCTTGTCACTATACTGACGAACAGGTGGGGTTGGAGGCGTGCGCCGCGCGCCATGCTTCTAGGGAAGGCGTGAGAATGCACTGTCTGACAGCGTACGTCTTCTTTGACTTCCAAGACCCACGACCCACGACAGATCGTGGGACACGTGGCGGCTCCGGAGCCCTCCTCGGTGAAGAGGTCGGGTTCAGAGGCCGGATACACGTGGTAGCTCCGGACCTCGCATCAGGGGGGAGACCAGGTACGAGGCCAAGGGCATGTGGCGGCTCCGGAGCCCTCCTTACGGGGAGGTCGGGTTCAGAGCCTGGATACACGTGGCAGCTCCGGACTTCGCCTCACTGGGGAGGCTAGGTTCGAGGCCAAGCACACGTGGCGACCCCGGAGCCCTCCTCAGCAGGGAGGTCCGGCCAAGAGCCTAGGCACATGTGGCAGCGCCAGACCCTGCCTCAGCGGGGATGCCTGGTTCGGGGCCAAGGACACGTGGCGGCTCTGGAGCCCTCCTCAGCAGGGAGGTCCGGCCCGGAGCCTGGGTACACGTGGTACCACAGGACCCTGCCTCAGCGAGGAGGACTGGTCCAGGGTCAAGGACACGTGGCGGCTTCATAGCTCTCCTTGGAAGGGAGGTCCGGCCCGAAGGCTGGGCACACGTGGCAATGTCGGACCCTGCCTGAGCGGGAGGGCTGGTTTGGGGCCAAGAACACATGGCCGAGCGATTGTGCGCCTCAACGGGGAGACGGGCCTGGACTGTTTTTAACCCTCCCCACGGGTACCCGGGTTTCCGATGAATATTTTTATTTTGAAAACTCAAAAATCTAATACTATAGTAGAAATGTGAGTTTATCAAATCCAAGGGACAAAACTCACTAACTGGAAACGTCATTGTGAATTGCCACCTCAATTTAGGGACAGATTTTGACTAAAAAATCAACTTCGGGACCAAGTTTGCCATCTTTAAATAAATAAATTTATCTATTTTATAAGAATTACAAGATTATGGTTCTGACACGAAATAGAATAGGATTTGTATCAACTATTCATCAGCTACCACTACCAGCTTTGCAGTTGCAGAGCCTCTCGACCGCCGCCTCCATGCATCCTCAGATCTTGTTGATCTTGGGCGCCACGACGAGCGGGTTGTTCTTGGCGATCTCTTCCCGGTCCGTCTGCTTGAAATCGAATTCGCAGGCGTGCTTATCCGCGTAGCGGTGCAGCGAGCAGAACGTGCCGCCGCAGCGGCAGGCGAAGCCCAGAAGCCCCACCTTCTTGCGACACGCCTGGCACCTGTTCGGCGCCGCCTTTGGTGCCTCGACGACCGCCGGCGCCGCCTCCTCGGCCGCGGGGACGGGCAGCTCCTCGGTCGCGGTCAGGGCGGCCTTGCCGGCATTGATCTTCTCCAACAGCGCGCCGTCGACGGTCTTGATGCTGTCGACGTAGCATTTGGAGCACAAGTTCCTGGTCTCCGCGGACCCGAAGAAGCCGCACCCGCGGACGCACAGGACCGCGGCTGAGGCTTCTTCTTCCTGATGCTCCTCCGTCACCGCCGCCGCCGGGGCAGGCGGCGCGACGGCGGTCTTGTTGCTGCTGCTACTGCTTTTGGGCTTGATGGCGGTCGCCTTCTTCTCAGTGGAGGTCTCGACGGGCGCGGCGGCCTTGCTGATCGTCATGTCTTTGTAGCACATAGAGCAGAAGTTATTGGTGGCCTCGCTCCCGAAGAACCCGCAGTCGTTGGCACACATCAGCGCCGCGCCGCCGCTGGAGACCTCCTGCTCCTCCGCCATCCCGATCGTCGGCCGGTCGGTCGTCGTTGAGGCCGAATCGGATCGCCCCGGTGCGCGATGAAACCTAGAGACCGGTCGAGCGCTGCTCGGGTGCGGGTTGTCGAATTGGATGAGTTTGGGAGAGCGGGTCGTGTTCTTTTATTGAGGGGTCCGTGCGGCGGCGGAGCCGGCTTCTGACTCGTGCTTCGGGTTTGGGTCCGGGCCGGCTTTAGGCCCGTAGCGGTCGTGCCCACGAAGTTCCGAGTCGTGATCGCGTCTGGAAGAAGCCGAAAAACGCGTGCACCAGAAGCCCAACGCGATCTCCGTGATGAGTTTGGGGGCACTGACGGGTGGGTCCGCATGTCCAGACATCTGTGCGCCACGGTTGCAGTTGCACCGCGCTGATGCCATAGCGCAAGCCCCACATGTCATGTCCTATTCTCCAGGTACCCGGCTCAAATAAGGAAAAACAGGTCATAGATCTGATCGTATATCATCCGGATCCGGGATGTCAATCCCTTCGACTCCACATGCATCAGGCGCTATTCCTGACGACTTTCATTTCACAAATTTTATATATCAACAATGTTAATTTTCAATCAGTTAGAACTTAGAACACTTTCTCTTAGGCTATCCACACTCATGTACTCTAAAAATCTACTTCAAACGAATATTTTCAAACATTTCCAGCACACTCTAAAAGATTTCTCGTTTTACAGCGCGTGCTCCCGCACTCATCCTACTCCTTAGACATAATCTATATCAACTATCATATATTCTTTAATATTTTTCCATCCTTTTTCTTTTTTTTCTTCGATTTATTTCCTTTCTTTTCTTTCCTTTTCCCTCTCTCGTTTTATATCTGTTTTTTTCTTTCTCTATCCCCATTTTTCCTTCTCCCTAAAGCTTCTCCTTTCTCTTTATCTTCTCCAGTGCGCTTCCTCGATGCAGCCTGTCGAAGTGTGTAGTCGACACTTCCCCCGGACCTGCACTAGGCAGCCCGCGGAGGTTCTTTTTTGGAGGGGCTAGACGCTTGCGGAGAGCTTCAGCGTCAGGGACGAGTGAGGGAGAAGCTTGACACGGGGAGTTTTACGTGGTTCAGGCCGCTGGAGCGTAAAACCCTACGTCCGGAGCTCTCCTCTGAGGAGAGGGAGGTCCAGCCCCGCGGGACACGTGGAGCCTTTGGAGCTCAACCCGCGGAGGGGGGAGGTCCGTCTGCTGCTGGCCACGTGGCGGGACCGGAGTTCTCCTCCGAGGAGAGGGAGGTCCGGCCCTGCGGAACACGTGGAGCCTTCGGAGCTCTCCCCGCGGTAGGGGGAGGTCCAGCTGCTGCTGGCCACGTGGCGGGTCCGGAGCTCTCCTCTGAGGAGAGGGAGGTTCGGCCCCGCTGAACACGTGGCGCCTTCGGAGCTCTCCCTGCGGAGAAGGGCGAGGTCCTTAGGCATTTTCCCCTGTGTGCGGGGGTACCCCATATCGAGGGTACCGACAGTGGCCCCCGGGCCCATCTCGGGGGAGATAGCGAGCCTGAGGTAGGCCTCCGTCTCTTCCGTTCCGCGCACTTTCTCCAAGTCCCGCATTGACCGTTGCCGGAGCACGAACAATCATGGGATCGTGGGGGCGTGCGCCCACTTGATGGTTGCTTTTACTGCGGCGGTTCCCAAGGCTGCCACTTCTGCACGTCGCGACGCTTTTTTCGGGAACCACCGAAGCGCCTTGCCAGCTCGTCTCCTTGGGAGACTGACTTCTTGGCCCACCGCTCCAGCTGGACAACTTGGGTCCACTTGTTATCGACGCTTGGTCTTGGCGCCGAAGCGGTTGCCCAAGCGGCGTATTCGAAGAGTTTCGAATCGCTTTGAATCGCACCTGGGAAGTTTAAAAAGGGGATCTTACCCGCTTCGCGGCTTCCCTTCGCACTTCCCAGCGCTTGCACCTTCCGTGAGTTCTTGCGCCTTCGTCTTAGGCCATGGCTTCCAACCCGCCTCCAGAGAAGAAACGCGCTCGATCTCCTCCGGTGGCGGCGTCTACGCCGAGTCAGGGATCCAGGGCGCTTGCACGCCCTGCATCTGGAGATGGCGCCCCGTCCGGTGGCGACCCCAAGAGGTCTCGGGCTCATCATCACGACGGGACTCCTCTTGAGCGACGATAGGCTGAAGGTTCTCGGGCGTCGCGTCCTCCCTCTTCAAGCGGTGGAGTCCCCAAGGAAACTGCTGATGCGTTGAGGAAGGCTTCAGGCGGTGGAGTCTCCAAGGAAACTGCTGACGCGCCGAGGAGGGCTTCAGGCGGTGGAGTCTCCAAGGAGACTGCTAATGTGTCTAGGGGAGCTTCAGGAACATCCCCGGCTCCGTCAGTCCGGGCGACTGCGGAGCAGCCGTTGGCGGCGACGGCGGGCTCTAGTGGTCCTACCCCGGCTCGGAAGCCGGGGTCCAGAGCCCGTTGGAGTGCTCGCGTTTCTCGGCCGTCCCCGACTGATGGGGAGTCTGCGCCACAGTGCTCGGAAGCCGAGACGGTTGCCGCGGCCCCCAAGCCAGCGCAGGTTCCTCCTGTACCAGGCGGCCCGGCTTCTGTGGCAGCGTCGACCCCCTCCACTCGTCCTTCTCCACCGGCTCAGGAGCCAGCTGCCGGTGAGGGTTCGGTGGGTCCGGCTGTCGAAGTCCTGACACCGGCTTCTCCTGACCGGCGTCTCATCCCGTTTGCCGGTGCGTCATCTTCTCTTGAAGACGACGTGATGGAGGAGGTCGGGGGTGCCGCTCCAGCCTCTGCTGCCCCACTGCCCCTGGCAGATGCTCTCGTGCTCGCCCAGACGAGCGTCCGGCAGGTCTTGGCCGCGCTCGGTCGTGAGCGAGAGGAGCAGGTGGTTGAGAGGGATCGCCTCTTCACCTGGGGGAACCTTTTGCGGGAGCGGACCGCGAAGGTCAAGGGCGAGCTCGACTCTAGGCGGGAGTCGCTTGACATCATGGAGGCGCTCCTCGACCAGCAGAAGCAGGCTGTCGACCGTCTGAACTCCGAGACGCGCCGGCTCCACAGGGAGGCCCTTGAGGCGCATGTCAGGGCCGAGGAGAACTTCTCTACCCTGGAGGAGGTATGGCAGATGCTGGCGCGCCGTAAGCGCGCCATTGAGGATCAGGAGCGCTCCGTGGCGGCCGAGGCGGAGAGGGTCGTTGTGCGGCTGGCGGCGGGCGAGGGCGACCTGCGAGCTCGGGCCACGGAACTAGAGGCCCGGAAGGCAGACCTTGCCACGAGGGAAGAGCAGGTCTCCAGGGAGCGCCAGGCGATCCTGGATCAGGAGTTGGTTGCCGACTTCCGGGCTTCAGAGTTCGGGCGGCTTGCCCAGACTCTCCACCTTCGAGAAAGCTCCCTGGCGGCCAAGAAGAAGGAATTCTCCGAGGGAAGCCACGACGCCCTGCGGGAAGCCCGCCGCGAGGTAGAGGAGCTCTTGGCCTCGCGGTCTTCCGAGGCCCGTGCGGTCTCGAGCTTTGTCGACCAGGCAGGGTCCGCCTTGGTCCCCCTTGGCTTTAGCCCGGTGAAGACGGCGACCCCTGTGCTGAAGGTGGCTGAAGTGATCCCCGCGCTGGAGTCAATCGGTGCCAAGCTGAGCACGCTAGATGCGGTGGTCGCCGGCGAGCTCGAGGCAGAGGGACGGGGCCTGGCCGTGGAGGTTGCCACGCATGTGTTGGCGTGCTTCAGGAGCCGGGACCCTTCTTTCTCACTGGAGCCAGCGAGACAGGACCCTGTCATGGAGAGGGAGGAGACCGCCAGGGCTGAAGTCGGGGATGTGGCCGCCCTTGTGGCCTCTCGGTTCCGGCGCGAGCCAGGGGGACCCTAGGGCTTGTATCTCCTCCTTCCCTTTTTTTTATTGAGTCTGTAGTCCACCTCATGGAGCCATGAATAAATAGACTCTTGTGATTTTTTTTGTCTTATGCGATTTTGCCTTCTTCTTGGTTTCGCCTGGCCGAGCCCTTAGCTCCGCAAGGTACTCAGACCGTGCCTCTCTAAGGCCTCCACCATCTCACGAAAGGCAGGATACCTCTTCGACTTCAGGTATCCAACATTTAGCCATTGACTCTCTACTACAGGATTCTTCATCTTCATGTACACATGCTCGTAGTAGTCTGCATGTGTAAGGATCGAAACGCCCAAGAGGGGGGGGTGAATTGGGCTTTTTCAATATTTTAGAGCAATTTAAAACTTAATGGTTGAAGCCCAATTCCCTATGCGAACTAACTACGCAAGCAAGAGTGTTAAGTGTGGAATAGTAAATGCGTAATAGTAAGGGGGTGAGGAGAGAGTTGCAAACTCCCGCGGAGACTCGGAGACACGGTGATTTTTCCCGTGGTTCGGTAAGATCACAAGAATCTACCTACGTCCACGTTGTGGCACCCACCAAAGGGTATAGCCACTCCCAAGTCACCAAGACAGGGGAATCCACTATCTTTCTCCGTTCGCCTTCTCCGGCAAGGTGGAGCTCAAGCCTTGTACAATGGTGATCCTCCGGGCTTCCACACACGTCTTGGTAAGCTCCGAAGCGATCTCTTCTTCCTCCAACTTTTACAAGGTGAGAGAAGTCACCAAGACACTCTCTCTCACTAGCCTAGAGATTCCAATCACCAAGAATGGACGCACACAAGCTTCTCTCTAGCTAGATATAACCTATAGTTGGAGTACAAGAGGTTTTGAAGTGTGGAAGTGGTAGCTCTTGGTCTTGAATGCTTGAGAATGTGTAGTGAGGCTCTGGTGATCAAGACTTGTCGAAATGGCCGGTTGGAGGGGTATTTATAGCCAGCCCACACGAGATAGCCGTTGGAAAAGTAGGCAGACTTTTTCAGTGAACATCGGATCCTCCGATGCACCCCTTTATATGAGCATCGGTCGAATTCCAAATTAGCTGATGTCATGTGTCAGATGTGACCGTTGGATATAACCGTTGGATCTTTTAATCGACCGATGTTACTTCAATTCATCATCGGATGATCTGGTGGGTTGATCTTCAGACTTGGTTCAAAAATAATGTCTCGGTTGAAATTGACCGATGTACACTTACTTCATCATCAGATGATCCGGTGTGTACTTCTTCAGAATAACTCAGATATCATCCCTCTGTTGAAATCAACCGATGTGCCACTTCCTTCACATCGGATGATCCGGTGTGTACTGGACTCTGAGGTCTTCTTCTTCTGCCAACTCAAACTTGACCGATGTAGTCATTTTGCAAGACATCGGATGATCCGGTGAGTGCAACTTGTTTGCTTCGAGTTGTTTTGAGTTGATCTTTTGGAATCCTCTTGAGTGACCTCTTTGACACTTGTTTGAAATGATATTATGATGAAGTGTAGCTTCTTGTGTTGCCAATTTTGATAGAATAGAGTCGTTGTATGAGTTCTTTATTTAGTCTTCATGAGTATCGAATAACCCCTTAGAATACATCGTTGAGGGGTCTCCATTTGTATCCAATGAGCAGTAGACGGTGTGAATATAGATAGTTCATTAACGTTTGATGTGATATACGTGAAACCTCGCATCCACAAACTCATTAGTAATAACGAACGGTTGTCATTAATCACCGAAACCATACCTCACGGGGGCCTAGATGCTTTCAGCATGGAAGTTGCTCCAGAACCTTGGATCAGAACATTGTTTAGGTCGGTCATACACTTCCATCTTCCTGAAGTTATCAGCTATCTCACCCCCTTTTCCAGTGAAATCCTCACTTGAAGGCTTGAAAGCATCTAGGCCCCGTGAGATATGGTTTTGGTGATTAATGACAACCGTTCGTTATTACTAATGAGTTTGTGGATGCGAGGTTTCACATATATCACATCAACCGTTAATGAACTATCTATTCACACCATCTACTGCTCATTGGATACAAATGGAGACCCCTCAACGATCCATTCTAAGGGGTTATTCGATACTCATGAAAACTAAATGAAGAAATCATACAACGACTCTACTTTATCAAAATTGGCAACACAAGGAGCTCACACCTCATCGTATATCATTTCAAACAAGTGTCAAAGAGGTCACTCGAGAGGATTCTAAAAGATCAACTCAAAACAACTCGAAGCAAACAAGTTGCATTCACCGGATCATCCGATGTCTTGCAAAATGGCTACATCGGTCGAGTTTGAGTTGGCAGAAGAAGAAGACCTCAGATCCCAGTACTCACCGGATCATCCGATGTGAAGGAAGTGGCACATCGGTTGAGTTCACCCGAAGGATGATATCTGAGTTATTCTGAAGATATACACACCGGATCATCCGATGAGAAAGTAAGTGTACATCGGTCAAATTCAACAGAGACAATATTTCTGACCCAATTCTGAAGATCAACTCACCGGATCATCCGATGATAAATTGAAGTAACATCGGTCGATTAAAAAATCCAACGGTTATATCCAACGGTCACATCTGACACATGACATCAGCTAATTTGGAATTCGACCGATGATCATATAAAGGGGTGCATCGGAGGATCCGATGTTAACTGACAAAGTCTGCCCACTTTTCCAACGGCTATCTCGTGTGGGCTGGCTATAAATACCCCTCCAACCGGCCATTTCGACAAGTCTTGATCTCCTGAGCCTCACTACACATTCTCAAGCATTCAAGACCAAGAGCTACCACTTCCACACTTCAAAACCTCTTGTAATCCAACTATAGGTTATATCTAGCTAGAGAGAAGCTTGTGTGCGTCCATTCTTGGTGATTGGAATCTCTAGGCTAGTGAGAGAGAGTGTCTTGGTGACTTCTCTCACCTTGTAAACGTTGGAGGAAGAAGAGATTACTCCGGAGCTTACCAAGGTGTTTGTGGAAGCCCGGAGGATCACCGTTGTACAAGGCTTGAGCTCCACCTTGCCGGAGAGGGCGAACGGAGAAAGATAGTGGACTCCCTCGTCTTGGTGACTTGGGAGTGGCTATACCCTTTGGTGGGTGCCACAACGTGGACGTAGGAAGATTTTTATGATCTTACCGAACCACGGGAAAAATCGCCGTATCTCCGAGTCTCCGCGGGAGTTTGCATTTCTCTCCTCACCCCTTACTATTACGCTTTTACTATTCCGCACTTAACTCTCTTACTTGCGTACTTAGTTTGCATAGGGAATTGGGCTTCAACCATTAAAGTTTTAAATTGATCTAAAATTTTAAAAAGCCCAATTCACCCCCCCTCTTGGGCGTTTCGATCCTTACAATTGGTATCAGAGCTTGGTTGCTCATTGGATCATTCTAGCTTCACCGCTAGAGAGCAAAAATGGCCAAGAATGGGGGTTCGGTTCCTACCTTCGAGGGCAAGAATTTTGCTTATTGGAAAGCACGCATGCGCGCTTACCTTGAGGAAATTGCTCTCGAAGTGTGGGAAGCGACCCATGCGGGGTTTGGAAATCTTGACTATGTTGGAGACCAATTAAAATGGGATGCTAAGGCTAGAAATGCCATATATGAATGCATTATTCAAGATGTTTTTGCTAGGATTGCTAGCAAGGAAAAAGCATGTGAAATTTGGGCATGTCTAGTTGAAATACATGAGGGCTCATCTCGTGTCAAAGAACTCAAATATCACATGCTTAAATCAAAATATGATGAATTTAAGATGTTTCCTCATGAAAATGTTAATCAAATGTTTTCTCGTTTAAATGTGCTCATTGAGGAAATTAACGCACTTGATATCGCTTCTCTTGGCAAGGGACTTATAAATCGCAAGATCCTCATGCTTCTACCCAAGCCCAAGTACAACATTATCAATTCAATGCTCCAAAAAGAGTCACTAGACAACATTGAAGTTTCGGAGCTCATTGGAGAAATCTATGCTCATGAGATGAGCGTACTTGGAATGATGGAGGAGTCATCATCAAAAACCATTGCCCTCAAGGCTTCAACCAAGAAAACAACTTCCAAGAAGAAGAAAGTGGTTGAGCCTAGCTCAAGTGAAGAAGAGCAAGAAACAAGCGAAGATGATGATGAACTTGCCTTGATCATGAGGAAATTCTCACGCCTCAACTCCAAGATTGCAAAGAAGGGATACTCTTTTGATCCTAAAAGGAAAGCCTTCTTGCCAAGAAAAGATGAAAATAAGACGTGCTACAATTGTGGTGATCTAGGCCACATATCATATGATTGTCCTAGACCGGACAAAAGGAAGGAAAATGGGAAGCATTACAAGCTAGAAGAAAGTGATGATGAAGAGGAGGTTAAGCCCAAGCGTTCTTTTGGAAAGAAGAAATTTGACAAAGGCAAGAAAACCAAGCTCTTTCCAAAGAAGAGAAGAGGGGCTCAAAAGGTCTTCATGTGTGAAGCCAATGAGTGGATCACGGATGAAGAGTCAAGCGACGAAGATAGTGAAGAGGAAGAAAACTTGGCGGGCCTCGCCATCGTCAACAAGGATGACTCACATCTTCGTCCACCTCCCATGTGCCTAATGGCGAAAGGTAACTCAAAGGTATGTGAAGATTTTAGCGATGATGATGATGAGCTTTCACCCGATGAATTAGCATCTATGATTAATGAATATCATGCCATTATAAAAAGGGAAAAGGCTAAGGTTAAGGCTCTTGAGCTAGCTCGAGCTAAGCTTGAAAGTGCCAACCACGATTTGCATGATAAGTATGTAACCATACTTAAAGAGCATGACACGCTCAAATCAAATGTTAAGCAAATCGAGGAGGAGAATGCTCAAATCAAGCTTAAGTATCATGAGCTTGACTTAGCTAACTTAGCACTCTTGGCAAAGCACAATGAGTTGGTTCAAGAACATGAAGTGCTTAACCTTGCTTATGAAGCGATTGAACTTAAAGTGAAAAACACAAAGAAAGAAACCCTTGATGGCAAAATATCACCTAATTCGCATGCCACTAATATTTTGGATGAGTCTTTGCCTTTGAAAGCAAGCCCTAGGGAGAAGGAGCTAATGGACGAAATTGAAAGTCTTCGCACTAGTGTGGCAAGACTTTCTAAGGGAGAGGACAAGCACAAGGAAATCCTCTACCAACAAGCTAAAGGCTTCCACAAGAGGGGACTTGGATCCTTCCCGGTGCCCAACAAAGGAAAGGTGCCCTCACCGGAGCTTAGGACAAGCTTCATCAAGGAAGTTGGTTCCTATTGCCAACATTGTGAGGTCACCGGACATCACACGAGGGAGTGTCCTCTTCCCAACCGTCCTTCTCCCAAATTGCCTCCTAACTACACTACTTTCAATGATTATCACTATCTATTGAGCAAAGTAGGTGGAAAGGTGAAGGCAAGGTTCATCGGCAAAGACATCAAGGGCATGAAGGGGAAGCTCCCCAAGCAACTTTGGGTCCCAAAATCACTTGTATCACACATACAAGGACCTAAGTTTGCTTGGGTTCCTAAACTCAAAAACTAACTTCATGTGTGTAGGTGAACTACAAAGCCGGAGGAAAGCATTGGGTACTCGATAGTGGGTGCACTCAACATATGACCGGCAATGATGGTATGTTCACCTCCATAGAGAACCCCGGCAATCATGAACAAGTCACCTTTGGTGATAACTCAAAGGGGAAGGTAATTGGTTTGGGTAAAATTGCCATTTCTCATGATTTGTCTATCTCTAATGTGCTTTACGTTAAGTCTCTTAGTTTCAATTTACTTTCTATTGCACAATTATGTGATCTTGGACTAACGTGCACATTTGACAAGAATGGTGTTGTGGTGACTAGTGAATCAAGCAAAGAACTAATATTCAAAGGTTTTCGGCATGTACATCTTTACTTGGTGGACTTCTCCAACAAGGATGCTAGCTTGACCACTTGTCTTTTCACCAAGACAAGTTTGGGATGGCTATGGCATCGGCGCATTGCTCACATTGGGATGAGCAAGATCAAGAAGTCATTCAAGCTTGGGATGGTGACCGGCGTGAAGGATGTCACATTCGAAAAGAACAAGCTTTGTAGCGCATGTCAAGCCGGGAAGCAAGTTGCCTCACACCATCCGATGAAGACAATGGTGTCAACCTCCAAGCCACTTGAACTACTTCACATGGACCTCTTTGGACCGTCCACATACCAAAGCCTTGGCGGTAACCTTTATTGTCTTGTCATTGTTGATGACTACTCTCGGTATGCTTGGACACTGTTTCTAGGTGACAAGGGTGAAACTCCGGAAATCTTCAAGACCTTCGCTAAACGAGCGCAAAGGGAATTTCAACTTCCTATCATCAAGGTCCGGAGTGACAACGGCACCGAGTTCAAAAACTACAACATTGGGGAGTGGTGTGATCATGAAGGCGTGAAGCACGAGTTTTCGGCCACATACACCCCTCAACAAAATGGTGTCGTTGAAAGGAAGAACAAGACTCTCATCACCCTTGCAAGAGCAATGCTTGATGACTATGGCACGTCGGAAAAGTTTTGGGCCGAAGCAATCAACACGGCGTGCCATGCCGCAAATAGGGTCTACCTTCATCGACTACTTCAAAAGACCCCATATGAGCTCCTCATTGGGAGAAAGCCCAACATCTCCTACTTCCGAGTCTTCGGGTGCAAGTGCTACATCTACCGCAAGAAAAGGCTCGGTAAGTTTGAAAGAAGGTGTGATGTTGGCATCTTTCTAGGTTATGCGTCAAACTCAAAAGCATATCGAGTATTCAACCAAACCTCCGGGTTAGTTGAAGAAAGTTGTGATGTTGAGTTTGATGAGACTAATGGCTCCCAAGAGGAGAGTTTTGGTCATGATGATATAGATGATGAGCCTCTACGAGAAGCTATGAAGAACATGACCATAGGAGACATCAAGCCCGAAGTTAGAGAGAGCCATGATCAAGGGGGAGCCTCAAGTTCCAACATCAACACCTCCATGGCGCCTCAAATTGATGAAGAAGAAGAGAAAAATGATCAATTGCCAATGCAAGATTCACATGCCACACAACACCAAGAAGAAGAAGAAGTCCAAGGTCAAGTCCAACCACAAGACGAGCAAGATGCCTCACTACCACCAAGTGCCTCACAACCTCTTATGAGGCATGGGCGCATCTCCAAGGCACATCCGATGGATCAAATCATCGGAAGTCCGTCACGGGGAGTAAGTACTCGTTCTCGCCATGTTGCTTCATTTTGTGAGCACTACTCTTTTGTTTCGTGTGTAGAACCCACAAATATTGAGGAAGCACTCCAAGATCCCAATTGGGTGATGGCTATGCAAGAAGAACTCAACAACTTCACCCGAAATGAAGTTTGGGTATTGGAGGAGCGACCCAAGAACAAGAACGTCATCGGAACAAAGTGGGTGTACCGCAACAAGCAAGACGAGAATGGCGTGGTGGTCCGCAACAAGGCAAGGCTTGTGGCCAAGGGTTTTGCACAAGTAGAAGGACTAGATTTTGGAGAGACTTTTGCCCCGGTCGCACGGTTAGAAGCTATTCGCATACTCCTAGCTTTTGCTTCACATCACAATATTATGCTTTATCAAATGGATGTGAAAAGTGCCTTCCTCAATGGTTATATTAACGAGCTTGTTTTCGTTGAGCAACCTCCCGGGTTTGAAGATCCGAGGAATCCTAACCATGTGTATAGGTTACACAAGGCGCTCTAGGGGCTCAAGCAAGCACCTAGAGCATGGTATGAACGCCTAAGGGATTTCCTAGTCATGCAAGGTTTCAAGATCGGGAGGGTGGACACCACACTTTTCACCAAGGACATCAACGGGGATTTATTTCTTTGTCAAATTTACGTTGATGACATTATTTTTGGCTCAACTAACAAATCTCTTAGTCTTGAGTTTGGCACCATGATGTCTAGGGAGTTCGAGATGTCAATGATTGGAGAACTCAATTTCTTCCTAGGATTTCAAATCAAGCAACTTCAAGAGGGGACTTTCATCTACCAAGAAAAGTACACCAAAGACCTCTTGAAGAAGTTTGAAATGGAAGATTACAGCTCAAGAAGTACTCCAATGGCAACAAATTGTCATCTCGACGCGGACATGGACGGTAAACCTATTGATCAATCTCATTACCGTTCCATGATTGGTTCATTATTATATCTTACCGCATCTAGGCCCGATATCATGTTTAGTGTGTGCTTGTGTGCTCGCTTTCAAGCGGCACCTAAAGAATCGCATCGTAAGGCGGTCTTTAGGATACTTAGGTATCTCAAGCATACCCCAAGTGTAGGTTTGTGGTACCCCAAGAACGCTAGTTTTCATCTCTTGGGTTACTCGGATTCGGACTTTGCCGGATGCCGTGTGGACCGCAAGAGTACATCCGGTGGGTGCCACTTACTTGGGCGTTCCCTAGTATCTTGGTCGAGCAAAAAGCAAAACTCCGTGGCTTTGTCCACCGCGGAGGCAGAATATATAGCGGCCGGTGCATGTTGTGCCCAAATTCTATATATGAAGCAAACCCTTTTGGACTTTGGAATTAAGTTTGATTGTGTGCCTCTCCTTTGTGACAATGAAAGTGCGGTTAAGATAGCTAGAAACCCCGTTCAACACTCCCGCACTAAGCACATTGATATTCGCCATCACTTCTTGCGGGACCATGAGGCTAAAGGAGACATCTCTTTGCAAGGTGTAAGGTCCGAAGAACAATTGGCGGATATCTTCACTAAACCACTTGATGAGAAAACTTTTTCTAGACTAAGAAGTGAATTAAATGTGCTAGATGCATCTAACGTCATGTAAGTTGCCATGTTCATGTAAGGTTGCATATCAAATAGGTCTTGTCTAACTCCCAAAGGATAGGGGCAAGCTAGAAATAGCTTTTCCTGAGGAAGCCTTTGGCAGGTTTAAACTTGGCAAGATAGATTTACATTACGCCTTGCATGATTCCTGCCATATAGACTTGCACTCATTCAATATCTTGCATCATTTTGGTTGGCATTGCATACGGTAGATTGTCACAAAGGGAAACCACATCATGAGAAGGAGACTTGTTCAAAATGCAATAGCTCAACTCATATGATGTGGATAGAGCTAAATTCTAAAGGTACATGCTTTAAAGAGATAGAAGTTCTCTACACTCTAGCTCACAAAGCATGGGCCTTACATTTTCATGGTTTCACTCCTAACCTTGTGTGTTCTCTTTGCTTAAGGGCTTAGCCAATATGTGGCACTATATTTAAGGCCTTATATTAGAGGTTAGGAGTTGCCCAAAAAGTCCTAAGACCAATCCTTATCTTTGTGTGCTTAAGTCCAAGGACATATATGGGCAGTCTTAGATTTTCTGTAGTCATCGGATTATTCGATGCTAGGGCCAGCAGATCATCGGATCAATTGGTGCTTCAGCTCAGTGCTCAGATCAAGTCAGATGTCACAAATCAACCGATGAGTTCTTTTCAGAAGGCATCGGAGCATCCGATGTTTAGCTTTCCTGGTGCCCTGCAGAAATCGACCGATGATCGCCAACTCAACGTCGGATCATCCGGTGTTCAAAGAGAGTCTTTGGAACAACTCTCTGTTGAACTCGACCGACGCATCCTCCGATGATCATCGGTCCATCCGGTGTTTTATGCGCGGCTAGGGTTTGCCCGAACAGTTTAAAAGGGGGGTCGGCCGCCGATCGTTTTTTTTCTTCTTTCTCGAGCTCCGCCGCCGCCCGACGCCCTCGCCGCCGTCCTCACGCCTCCCAGTCACCGCCGCCGCCTCCCAGCTGCCGCCGCCGGCTCCAGGCGCCGCCGCCGCCTCTCCCGCGCACGCCGCCTCCCGCGCGCGCCGCCTCCCAGCCGCCGCCGCCGACTCCAGCGTCGCCGCCGCCGCCTCTCCCGTGCGCGCCGCCTACCAGGAGCCGCCGCCGCCCTTCCCAGGCGCCGCCGCCGTCTCCTCCCAGGAGCCGACACCGCCACCTTTCGGTTGCCTAGGCGCCGCCCGTGCCCGCGCCGCCGCCTCTCCCGAGCGTGCCGTCGCTGTTCCACCGCACCGCCGCGCCTCCCTCGCCGTTCGTCGATAAGATGGGTCGCGATCGCAAAGGAAAGGGCAAGGCTATTGAGGAGCCCGCCGCGAAGAAGCGCAAAATGTCCAAGGACGCTCGTCGTGCCGAGTTGGCCGCTCGCGCCGCCGAGGAGCGTGAGCGCGGCCATCGCGGTTCCTTACGAATCCGCGAGTCCCGGCAGAGGCAGGAGCAGCCTCCGATCCAGCCGGTGCCTCCCGAGGGCTCCGATGAGGAGGAGACCGAGGTGCCGCCTCTTATCCGCCGGCGCACCCCGAGGACTCGTGGGGGTGGACAGACTCCTACGGCGAGTCGGCGCCCCTCTGCAGCTGACCGCGCCGAGGACAGAGAGGCCGAAAGGGCCATCCACCTGATGGACACTGCAGTCCGAGTTGCCGAAGAGGTCAGACTCACTGACTACAGGAAGATGAAGGCAAGGCAACTTAAGAAGCTCAGATGGTCAGCGCTGATTGAGGAGTGGTTCCCGAGGCCTAGGGATGCTCGAGTTGACTCCCGGTTCTGGACCCTGACACAGGCGTCACTGTACGAGACTTACAGGCGTCGGGGTCACAAGCTATTCCAGCATAACAGCATTGACTGGGATCAGCTTGCAGTGGCAGCAGGACACCGGATCAGGCCCCTCTTTGAGAGATTCAGAGGACTTGTGGATTTTCTCTCACACCAGAGGAGTGCCTACGTCGAGGAGTGGGTCAGGGTGTTCTACGCAACACTCTACGTCTCTGAGGGTCGTCGCTCGATCCACTTCATGTTCATGGGGCGGATCCACGACGTGTCTCGAGACTTGTTGGGCAGACTGCTTGGTGTGGAGCTTTCTACTACGTGTCTGCACCAGATAGTCTACGGAGACGCAGACCCGCCGAGGAGGCCACTGACTGGGGGAGTGGCACCGCCTTTCGAGGAGATCAGAGGTCTGTTCACTCAGACGTTCACTCCTGACCAGCCGAGGGTGCCAGCACTTCTCACCCCAGCAGCTCGGACAGTTCACCACGTCCTCAGGCGTACTCTGCTACTGAGGTCTGGCTACTTGGAGGGCTTCACGAGCCTTCAGCAAACCATCCTGTTCTATGTGATGAACGGGATGGAGTTCGACATCGTAGATATTCTAATCTGCGAGATGGAGGACGTGATCACCGACGGAGTTGGGATGCTGCGACAGTTGGTCTTCGATCACTGGATCTGCCACCTTCTCCACCAGTTGGTTCCAGAGGACACTCCAGGAGTCTCTCAGCTGACGGAGATGCACGTGACCCGGTTCAGTCACTACCGAGTCCCCACTCCAGGAGACCGCCGCCTTGGCCGTCCAGTCGAGCGTGAGGTCCGAGCCAGACTGTCAGAGGAGGATTGGGCAGAGCTGACTCAGGAGGACGCAGAGCTAGCACAGGCAGAGGCTCAGAGAGGAGACCTACAGCACGTATGGTCGGACAGCGACACCAGCGACAGTGTCGAGGAGTACTTCCCTCCTGCTCCTCCCTCACCGAGACAGCACGACGTAGAGGCAGGAGGCTCAGCTGCTCCACCACCTTCACCTCCTCCAATGTCAGAGGCTCAGGTGACTCAGCCGTCAGAGCTCACTGCTTTACTTCAGCGGATGGCTCAGCAGCAGGAGCAGCAGGCAGCTCGACAGGAGGAGCTTCAGAGGCAGCAGCAGGAGATGCAGCTGGAGATCGCCCGTCAGAGGCGAGAGGACACCGACAGGTTCACCAACCTTGTCGATCAGATGACGCGACGCACTCTGGACCAGCAGCAGCAGACTCAGCAGATGCTGTTGGGCATCCTGGGGTTGGTCACCAACCTCTACCAGCAGACTGGAGTGGCTCTTCCACCTCAGCACTTGGGACTCAGTCAGGCTCCAGGTGCACCCCCACTGGCACCAGCTCCAGTACTGCCACCGACGTCGCTCCAGTCCTCACCTCTTCCGGCAGTACCTCCACCGGCGCCAGCAGTCTCAGCGGATCCCCCAGCAGCTCCAGCTCCAGCTCCAGCCCCCACAGCAGCTCCAGCTCCTCCCGCTCCAGCTCCAGCACCAGCAACCTCCACCTCCAGCAGCTCCGGCGACAGCACCGTCGACGCCGACCGCTTCACCATCGCCAGGAGCGCGCCTGAGTCGTAGTCACTCAACTTCCCTTTTTGGTGTCTTGATGCCAAAGGGGGAGAAGAGTTAGAGTCAGGGGGAGGGTTAGCTCAGTTCTAGGGGGAGTGTCTATGTCTATACTTTTGCTACTATATCTGAGATTGTCCATCCTTTTGCTACTTTATTTGAGATTGACCGTTATTATTATTTGCTATTATTGTACTCCGTGTGCTACTCTGTGCTCTTACGCTTTATCGTTCATTATTTGAGCCTTCGAGCCACTTGTATTGCAATTTGTACCTGTTATATTTCTTTTGGAGCATTGTGTTTTAATTCAATTCTATTCTCTACTCGTTGTGTTGTCATCAATCACCAAAAAGGGGGAGATTGAAAGCATCTAGGCCCCCGTGAGATATGGTTTTGGTGATTAATGACAACCGTTCGTTATTACTAATGAGTTTGTGGATGCGAGGTTTCACATATATCACATCAACCGTTAATGAACTATCTATTCACACCATCTACTGCTCATTGGATACAAATGGAGACCCCTCAACGATCCATTCTAAGGGGTTATTCGATACTCATGAAAACTAAATGAAGAAATCATACAACGACTCTACTTTATCAAAATTGGCAACACAAGGAGCTCACACCTCATCGTATATCATTTCAAACAAGTGTCAAAGAGGTCACTCGAGAGGATTCTAAAAGATCAACTCAAAACAACTCGAAGCAAATAAGTTGCATTCACCGGATCATCCGATGTCTTGCAAAATGGCTACATCGGTCGAGTTTGAGTTGGCAGAAGAAGAAGACCTCAGATCCCAGTACTCACCGGATCATCCGATGTGAAGGAAGTGGCACATCGGTTGAGTTCACCCGAAGGATGATATCTGAGTTATTCTGAAGATATACACACCGGATCATCCGATGAGAAAGTAAGTGTACATCGGTCAAATTCAACAGAGACAATATTTCTGACCCAATTCTGAAGATCAACTCACCGGATCATCCGATGATAAATTGAAGTAACATTGGTCGATTAAAAAATCCAACGGTTATATCCAACGGTCACATCTGACACATGACATCAGCTAATTTGGAATTCGACCGATGATCATATAAAGGGGTGCATCGGAGGATCCGATGTTAACTGACAAAGTCTGCCCACTTTTCCAACGGCTATCTCGTGTGGGCTGGCTATAAATACCCCTCCAACCGGCCATTTCGACAAGTCTTGATCTCCTGAGCCTCACTACACATTCTCAAGCATTCAAGACCAAGAGCTACCACTTCCACACTTCAAAACCTCTTGTAATCCAACTATAGGTTATATCTAGCTAGAGAGAAGCTTGTGTGCGTCCATTCTTGGTGATTGGAATCTCTAGGCTAGTGAGAGAGAGTGTCTTGGTGACTTCTCTCACCTTGTAAACGTTGGAGGAAGAAGAGATTACTCCGGAGCTTACCAAGGTGTTTGTGGAAGCCCGGAGGATCACCGTTGTACAAGGCTTGAGCTCCACCTTGCCGGAGAGGGCGAACGGAGAAAGATAGTGGATTCCCTCGTCTTGGTGACTTGGGAGTGGCTATACCCTTTGGTGGGTGCCACAACATGGACGTAGGAAGATTTTTATGATCTTACCGAACCACGGGAAAAATCGCCGTGTCTCCGAGTCTCCGCGAGAGTTTGCATTTCTCTCCTCACCCCTTACTATTACGCTTTTACTATTCCGCACTTAACTCTCTTACTTGCGTACTTAGTTTGCATAGGGAATTGGGCTTCAACCATTAAAGTTTTAAATTGATCTAAAATTTTAAAAAGCCCAATTCACCCCCCCCCCTCTTGGGCGTTTCGATCCTTACAAGGCTGCTTGTTGCGGTGAATAGGGTTTTTCATCTTCAAGGGCCCAAGAGGACCACTAGCAAGTCCCTTCCCTTTATTGAGAACTCTTTTTGGCCCTAACGAGCCCTCAGCAACATCTTTCCTTTGAGGCTTTTTGACAATGACTTTCCTCTTCTTAGGTAGATTGTCGTCGGAGGGTGGAGAGTGAGCATTGACATCATGTCTCTTCTTCATAACTCTCTCCTTGGCCCTCCTCACTTTCTCGCGTTGAACGTCTTCATCAATGTGAAAAGAGCTGTCATCCGAGCCTGAAGGCATTGTGCCTGATAAGGAGTTCATGGATTATATAAGAATGAATCAACGATTCAAGGTAATGTAGGGATTCAGATGACAGGGACCTGACTAGTCCGCACCTGAGAACCGGACTAGTCCGCCCCGGCATAAGAACCCTAGCATTTTGATCAAAAAATCTATCTAAGGATGCAAAAGAGTAGAAAAGTGGTGGGAATACATCTCTAAGGCTTATACCCTTGGTTTTGGGGAGAAATTTACCAAGATTTGAAGATCCGCATCGAAGAAGTAGAAATCAGTCCGGATGAATGCGGAGGAGGGAATCCACTCGTCAAGGGGAGGATTTCCCACGGAGAAAATCTTGATTTTGAGGGTTCAACCCGAAAATCACTTTGGGGGCTAGGGTTTGGAAGAGGAGAGGGAGAGCAAGTCTAATGAGGGGTGAGGGAGAGGTCTGGGCCGGCCAAGGGCTTATATATGCGATGGACCGGACTAGTCCGGTCTATGTGGCGGACTAGTCCGAGCCCCTTGAAATGACCTAACCAGTTTCGTCTGTCCGGACTAGTCCGGTTGAAAATCGGACTAGTCCGTTTCTAACAGACCTGATACATATATAGATGATTAATAGTGATCCAAGGACAATAATTTTGCAAATAGTCTTGGTGATTACGACCAGTAGGCAATCAGCAATCAAACAATGGTCATAATCCACAAGATTTCTTCATTAAAATAGTTTTCTGAGTAGAAAAGGAGAAGAGGGGCATTTTTAACAATACAAAGCAACATTTTAAGTTGCAACCAGGTATGCAATGTTTCAAGCCACATTTTGAGAGTCAAGAATGTTTAGCTCATTTCTTAGTTCACAAAACCTTTTCTCATCTAATGGTTTGGTAAAAATATCCGCAAGTTATTTTTCGGTCCTAACATGTGAAATAGCAATGTCACCTTTTAATGAATGATCTCTAAAAAAGTGATGACGGATATCTATGTGCTTAGTTCTTGAGTGCTCTACAGGGTTGTGTGCAATTTTTATAGCACTTTCATTATCGCATAGAAGCGGGATATGACTTAGATTGTAGCTGTAGTCCCTAAGAGTCTGTCGCACCCAAAGTAGTTGTGCACAACAACTACCGGCTGCAACATACTCCGCTTCCGCTGTGGAAAGAGCAATGGAGTTCTGCTTTTTAGATGACCAAGAAACTAGGGACCTACCAAGAAATTGACAAGTCTCTGACGTGCTCTTTCTATCGACTTTGCATCCTGCATAGTCGGCGTCGGAATACCCTATCAAGTTAAACTTGGATCCTTTGGGATACCAAAGGCCCAAGTTGGGTGTGTGCACAAGGTACCTTAGGATTCTTTTTACAGCAATTAAGTGACACTCTTTAGGTGCGGCTTGAAACCTTGCACACATGCAAACACTAAGCATAATATCTGGCCTAGATGCATATAAATAAAGTAAGGAGCCAATCATGGACCGATATACCTTTTGGTCCACATTTGGACCGTCTTCATTGAGGTCGAGATGTCCGTTGATGGCCATGGGTGTCTTGATGGGCTTGGCTTTGTCCATATTGAATTTCTTGAGAATGTCTTGTGTATATTTAGTTTGGCTTATAAATGTACCTTCTCTCAGTTGCTTCACTTGAAATCCCAAGAAAAACTTCAATTCACCCATCATTGACATCTCGAACCTGTCTGTCATTATTTTGCTAAATTCTTCACAGAAGGACTTGTTAGTGGATCCAAAGATAATGTCATCAACATAAATTTGACATACGAATAAATGATCATCAAAATGTTTAGTAAAGAGTGTATAGTCAGCTTTACCAATTTTGAATCCATTTTGAGTCAGAAAATCTCTAAGGCACTCATACCAGGCTCGAGGAGCCTGTTTGAGGCCATAGAGAGCCTTACGCAGTTTATAGACATGGTTGGGATACTCCTGATCTTCGAACCCCGGTGGCTGCTCCACATAGATTTCCTCCTTTATTGGACCATTGAGGAAGGCACTCTTGACGTCCATTTGATACAACTTAAAATTATGGTGAGTAGCATATGCCAATAAAATGCGAATGGACTCAAGTCTAGCTACAGGAGCGAAAGTTTCATCGAAGTCCAAACCTTCCACCTGAGAATAAACTTTGGCCACCAACCTCGCTTTATTTCTTGTCACTACTCCATGTTCATCTTGCTTGTTCCGAAAGACCCATTTGGTTCCAACGATGTTCGCCCTTGGTCTTTCCACCAGCTCCCACACTTATTTCTTTTGAAGTTGTTCAGCTCCTCTTGCATCGCAATCACCCAATCCGGATCCCTTAAGGCTTCTTCTACCCTGTATGGCTCCAGAAAAGACACAAAAGAATAGTGTTCACAAAAATTTGCAATTTGAGATCTAGTAGTTACTCCCTTAGCAATATCTCCAATGATATTGTTGACAGGATGGTCTCTTTGCACACACTGATGTACTCTTGGGTGTGGAATTTGTATAGTTGCTTGTTCTTCATTGTCTTCATGTGTCATGTCTCCCCCTAGATCATTGCTTCCATGATCATCTTGATCTTCTTGACCTTCCTCAACCTAATCTTGTGTAGGAGCTCCCCCTTGATCATTGCTTCCTTGTTGAAATTCGTCTTGTGTTTCCTCTCGTGGTAGGATATCACCAAGTGCCATTTTCTTCAGCGCTTCACATGGAGCTTCCTCCTTATCTAGCATAAACTTATCGACTTGCTCCACTTGTGAGCCGTTAGTTTCATCGAACACTACGTCACGTGCTACTTCAACAAGGCCGGACACCTTGTTGAAGACACGATAGGCGTAGGCATTCGATTCATATCCGAGCAAGAATCCTTCATCGGACTTTGAAGCGAACTTCGAGGCCCTTGGTTTCTTGTTCAGAATAAAACATTTGCAACCAAAAACTTTGAAATAAGAAACATTAGGCTTTTTACTCGTGAGAAGCTCATATGGAGTTTTCTTCAGTAGTCGATGAAGGTACAACCGATTTGTGGCATGACAAGCGATGTTCACCGCTTCTGCCCAAAAATTGGTCTGACGTCTTGTATTCATCCAACATTGTTCTCGCCGTTTCGATCAATGTTCTGTTCTTCCTTTCGGCCACCCCGTTTTGTTGAGGAGAGTAGGGTGCCGAGAATTCATGCTTTATACCTTCTTCATTGAGATATTCTTCAACTTGGGTGTTCTTGAATTCTGTCCCATTGTCACTTCTGATATTCTTTACGGTTGATGAGAATTTATTCTGAGCTCTTTTCAAGAACTTCTTGAGGATTCCCTGAGTTTCTGATTTATCATACAAGAAAAATGCCCAGGTAAATCTTGAAAAATCATCAACAATTACTAAACTGTATTTGTTACCGCCGATGCTGATGTACGCAATTGGACCAAAGAGATCCATGTGGAGAAGTTCCAGCGGTCTAGCGGTGGTCATCACATTCTTGGCGGGGTGTGGTGCTCCAACCTATTTTCCTGCTTGACAAGCGCTGCACGACCTGTCTTTTTCAAAAACCACATCCTTAAGACCACGGATGTGACCACCTTTTAGAAGTTTCTGCAGATTTCTCATTCCAACATGGGCTAGCCGTCTATGCCACAACCATCCCATGTTGGTCTTAGCAACCAAGCAAGTGTTGAGTTCGGCTTTATCTTTGTTGAAGTCAACAAGATAAAGCTTTCCCTTCAACAATCCCTTGAATGCAATCGAGCCATCGCTTCTTCTAAAGACGGTCACACCCTCATTAGTGAATAAATAGTTGTAACATTTGTCGCATAGTTGAGATATTGATAAAAGATTATAATCTAGAGAGTCTACGTGTAAAACATTAGATAAGGTGTGTTGAGAGAATATTTCAATGTTACCACTACCAAGGACCTTTCCTTGGCTGTTGTCTCTAAAGTATATACCTTCACTTGGATCCTTGTTGCACTCGTACTCCACAAACATACCTCTCTCTCCGGTCATATGATTTGTGCATCCGCTATCTAGCACCCACTTAGATCCGCCGGAGGAGTAAGCCTGCAAAATAGAATTATTCCTTGGTTTTAGGTACCCAAGCTTGCTTGGGTCCTCTCAGGTTAGTCACAAGAGTCTTGGGCACCCACACACAAGTTTTTAAGTTCTTGTGGCGTGGCCCTGTATATTTAGCAATGACTTTTCCATACTTGTTTTTCATGAGAACATAAAAAGCATCAAATGTACGGAACAGTGTTTGTAACTCAGATTCATGGGATTTTTCTTTAACAAAAGTGATTCTATTCTTAGCATGATTAGGAGTAGACATGTGTTTGTTCCTGTCAAAACCAAGACCATCTTTGACATTGGGAGGTCTAGTGATCATATATGCACTTCGTGCATATTTGATCTTCTCCTTATCAAAGATGCCGTTTTGAGAAGAATGCATGTCATGAGAGGTTGAAGCATTAGAAATTACATTCTTCTTACTAGAGCAAGTGCAGGTTCTTATTGTTGTCGAACTCATGTCTTTGGAGGAAGAGCTCTTGGAGGAAGAGGAGTCACTTTGTTTGAGCGACTCAACTTGCACCTCAAGGATTTTGTTAACTTTTGACAAGTTAGCAAGTTCTTCCTTGATTGCAATGTGCGAGTCCTCTAACTTTGAGTAAGTTTCCTTACTCAAGGCTAGCTCTAACTCAAGTGACTCATTCTTCTCTCTTTCAAGCTCAAGAAGCTTTTCAACTTCTTGATATCTCTTCCTCTCACGGATGAGCATATCTTCTTGTCGGTTGACAAGTTCCTCCTTTTCAAAGATTTCGTTCGACAACATTTCCATTTTCTTTAAAGCAATTTTACTTAGCCCTCTAAACATTTCTTCATTATCACTAGAGCTATCAAAGTCATCAATGGAGGAATTTAGTACAGGAGGAGTAAGTCGAACCTTTTTCTTGCCTTCCTTAGCCATAAGACAAGTGTGGTTGTTCATGTCCCGTCCTCCCATGTTCGGAAAGAGTGTGGCTCTCATAGTTGGTTTCTTGACTGCGATAGTGGCCATCTCTTCTTCTTCATCGGAGGGGGACTCGTCGTTTGAGTCCCACTCCTTCCCAATGTGAGCTTGATGGACTTGTCTTCTTTTTCTGAAATTTTTCTTTTCTTGAGATCTTGTTTCCTTCTTCCTTTTGTTTTCTTCATAAGTACAGTCCACCATGAAGTGACCATACTCTCCGCAGTTGTAGCAAGTGCGTTGAGCCTTGGATTTTCCTTTATCCTTGCTTTTGCCTTCATGTGAATTGTTGCCGTGTCTTCTCTTCATCATGCGTTTGAACTTTTTGATGAAGAGTATCATTTCTTCGTCATCAAGATCGGTGCTCTCGTCGCTTGTATCTCCATCGTCTTGGTCTTCACGAGTTTCTTTGAGTTTGGGTCTGCACGTTGCTTTGAGAGCAACTTCTTTATTTTTGGATGAGGTGAGTTCGGCTAAGTCTTTGACGTATTGGGCTTCTTTCTCCATCATTTCATGATTTATGATCTTCCCTAGTAATTCATCGGGAGTCATTTTGTGAAAACCGGGGCTCTCTCTGATCATTGAGCAAAGTGTGACATTTCTTGGCATAAAGGCTCTAATTATTCTTTTGACCACTTCGTGATCTGTCCATTTCTTACTTCCATAAGCACGAATTTTGTTGATGAGTGCTTTCATCCAGTTGTACATGTCTTGAGGTGATTCGCCTTCTTCAATAGCAAATCTCCCCAACTCTCCTTCAAGCATTTCAATTTTGGCTTCACGAACTGACCTATTTCCTTCGTGAGCTGTCTTGAGGGTATCCCAGATTTCTTTTGCACTTTCTAACCCATTGATCTTGGTGAATTCCTCTCTGCTTAGTGATGATGTGATCACGGCGACGGCTTGTGCGTTTTTGTGAATCTCTTGTTCTTGTTCTGGAGTGAGTTCATCATCCGTGTCCGGAATATCTATGCCTGTGCAAACAATGTGCCACAGACTAGGGTTCAGAGATATCAGATGCATCTTCATGTTGTACTTCCACATGGTATAGTCACTTCCGTCAAACTGTGGAGGCCTTCCCATAGGAATCGAAAGATAGTGATTGTTTGAATTGAGACGGTTGTAGTTGTAAGGATACCGGGAGTAGTCGTGATGACCACTCCCAGTCGTCTTCTCTTCTTCTTTTCCCTTTTGTGCTAGCAGTTTCTTCCTCAGGAGTGCTTTTAGCTGCCTCACTTCTTCATCATCATGTGGGTTGTCTTTCAGCACATCGAAGGCTTTAGCTTCTTGCTCCTCCTCATTGATGTTCATCTTTGGGATGTCGTTGTTCTTCTCAGAGGCCATGATCTCTCCGAGATGTGAGCCTCTTTGATGGAGAACCTTGCTCTGATACCAATTGAATGTGACCTAGAGGGGGGGTGAATAGGCCTTTAAAAGATTCCTGCACACTTAATAGAGTTATCAGAAACTTGATTGACCGGACTAGTTCGGTTGTGTGGGCGGACTAGTTCGGTGTGCTGAATTATGTGAGTTAATTAAGTGTGTTTCAGAAATTGAATCTTTTAGCAGCGGAATGAGAACAACAGTTTTTATAAATTAAGTTTATTGTATGAATGCACGTGCAAACTTATAAGAAACTCAAATGATGATTAGCAAACTAGTGATTTAATGTATCAAAATATAAAGTAAATGAAAGACAAAAGACACGAATTTTTACCGAGGTTCGATCTCACCAAGAGATCTACGTTCTCGTTGAGGAAGCTCACACAGAGTCGGGTTCCTAACCCTTTCCCTCTTCAAGTCACCACAAAGGCCGACTTGACTCCACTATCACGGGCAATCACCGAGTTTGTGGGGCTACCTCACAAGTTGAGGGCTCCCACGAGAATTACAATAAGAACGTGATCAAATACACTCGAAAATAGTACAATGCAGAATATGAGTGTAGAAAGATCAAACCCCAAGAGCTCACAACGAAAGAAGGACGATCTCCCAATCCCGAATCCAAGTGTTCAATTGATTTTGATCTTTTTGCACTTTAGATGTGTGTGGAGATGTGTTTTGGGCTCTTGGGACAAGGTGGCGGCGCTAGGGTTTGTGTTTGCTGCAGTATTAGTCATGTATTTTCTGAGAAAAAACGAAGGACCTCTTTCTATAGGGTTTCCAAAAAAAGTCACCGTTGTTAAACCTAATACCGGACTAGTCCGGTGCTGGTCCGAACTTGTCCGGTCACAGTGAATCATGATGTCCAGAAAGTCTGGCGGACTAGTCTGGTGTGCACAAGGACTAGTACGTTTTGGGAACAGAGAGTTTGGCGGACTAGTCCGGTCCATGATCGGACTAGTCCGGTCTCCAGTGATAGGAGGTTCCAGGAAGTCTTGCGGACTAGTCCGGTTTGCACACGGACTAGTCCGTTTAGGGAACAGAGAGTTTGGCGGACTAGTCCGGTCCAAGATCGGACTAGTCCGGTGCACTGTGAAGAGTTTGGATAATTTTAAAACCCTTTCCCATGTGCAAAGTCGTGAGTTCTTGGAGTGTGTCTTTCATACACACCCTATACACTTAAATTCTAATTAATTCTTCTAAATTTCCATCAAGGTATTCTTCTTTTGGACACCACTTCATTTTTCACCTTTTTGTGTGCACCGAGCTGTTTCACTTTGTTTATCCTGCAATCATCTCAATAGTTTCATTAGGATCTCATATGTTCGTCATCAATTGGCCAAAACCCACAAGGGATATCCTAGATGCACTTACACTAAGGCCGAGAGGTCCTGCACACAAGTAAGGGAAACACAATTCTCCTTAGGGCTCCCTTCCCTATCTCATAGCCTTATTTGGCTTACGGTCCCTATCCATTTGTACGGTGCTTGGGAACTACAGTGCGCGAAGTGCCGGAGCTCGGGGCCCCCTGGCCATCGGCAGGTACCTCAAACGCAACCGCCTTCGGTAGGGTAGCAAATGCCGACTAGAGGTGAGAATGAGAAAAGGGAGCTGAGCGCATGGTGAGCATACACCGGAAGTGCGGTCATAAAAATTAATACGTAATTTAAATGAGCACAAGTGAAGAGCAAAGTAGGACAGGTTTCTTTTCATATAAATTTCCATAGGAGGACGGCAGGCTAAACATGGAGGCAACGCTCCGCCCCATTAAGAAGGGAAGCAAGACTCTACGCGCTTAGGGTCAGAACCAGGTCAAGCTGAACGTATTCCCGGACCGTCCCCTGAGACTTAGCTGCTCCGAGCGCTGTTTTTGGACTCTATGGAATCTATTACAAAAAGAAGAGGCTGTCCTACTATTGCTCTAGGGGTAGAACTTACGGAGGTGTTCTATGTTCCAAGGGTGCGGGAGTGGATCCCCATCCTCGGTGGAAAGGCGTACGCACCCGGGACGGCACACTTTTGTGACTTGGAAAGGACCTTCCCAGCTAGGGGAGAGTTTTTCGGTCCCTTCGCGAGAAAGTATGCGCCGCAACACCAGGTCGCCTTCCTGCAGCTCCTGGACACGCACAGACCTTTGGTGACAGCGTCGGAGCGTCTGTCGGTACCGTGCGTTGCGGAGTGCTGCATGTAATCGAGCCTCGTCGACAAGGTCGATGTCTTCACGCCGGAGGTTGTCCTGCGCGGCTTCATCGTAAGCTCGGACAAGGAGGGACTTTGTGGTGATCTCTAGGGGAAGCACAGCCTCAACCCCGTACACCATGAAGAAGGGTGTCTCTCCGGTGGCCCGGCTCTGGGATGTCCGGTTAGCCCATAGTGTGCTCGGAAGCTCGTCCACCCACTTGGCGCTATGTTTCTTCAAGCCGGCATAGGTGCGGGTCTTGAGGCCCCGAAGAATCTCGGCATTGGCCCTCTCAACTTGTCCATTGCTCTTTGGATGAGCCACGGAGGCATAGCACACCTAGATGCCGAGGTGTTCGCAGCATTCTTGGAACGCTGCGCTAGTGAACTGGGTCCCGTTATCAGTAATGATTCTGTTCGGGACCCCGAACCGGCAGACGATCGACTTGATTAACTTTACTACAGATTGCTTGTTGATGGTGACGACGGGTGTGGCTTCCGGCCACTTGGTGAACTTGTCGATGGCGACATAGAGGTACCAGAATCCCCCGACGGCTCTGGGGAATGGTCCTAGGATGTCCAACCCCCACGGCGAACGGCCATGAGGGCGGGATCATCTGTACCGCCTGAGCAGGTGTATGGATCTGCTTGGCGTGGAACTGGCACGCCTTGCAGCTCTCGACCAGCTTAACGGCATCCTGGAGTGTTGTCGGCCAGTAGAAGCCATGCCGGAAGGCTTTGCCGACAAGCGTGCGTGAGGAAGAGTGACTCCCACATTCGCCTCCATGGATCTCAGCGAGCAAGTCGCAGCCTTCCCCCTGGGTTATGCACCGCAATAGGACGTGGTTGGCGCCACGCCGGTAGAGATCCCCTTCTACCAGCGCGTACCTCTTAGCCATGCGCACGATCCGTTCAGCGGATACACGTTCATCAGGGAGGATGTTGTCTTTCAAGTAGTCCCGGATCTCCGTGATCCATGCATCGGGTCTGACTTGAGCTTCTGGATCTTGAGCGCTGGGTTGCACGGAGTTCCCAGTGACGCTTACGATCCTTGGCGGCGTCCATGGCTGCAGGGCCGCCGGGACCGCCAGCTTCGAGGTGCTGGTCCAGCCCCCTTCGCCGGCTCGGCAGGCCAGGCTGTGGGCCGCAGCAACGTCCTCTCGAAGACTCCTTCGGGCACAGAAGCTCCGGTGGAGGCCTTCGTTGAAAGGTCCTCAGCTGCGGCACTGCCAGCGCGAGGTACATGGCGCAGGTCCAAGGCGAGGAAGTCTTTCTCCAACATCTGCACGTGGAGCAGATAAGCAGCTAGTTGTGGGTCATTGCAGGAGCATTCACCCTTAACTTGCTTGATAACTAACTGTGCCAACAACTGGCGAGCGCCCACAGACAGGGCAGTCTTTAGGCCAAAGATGAGTGCTTCATACTTTGCCATGTTGTTGGTTGCCTTGAAATTGAGATGCACCATGTACCCAAACTGCTCCCCCGATGGCATGAGAAGCAGTACGCCGGCACCGGCCCCCTACTTTCGCGAGAAGCCGTCGAAGAAGAGCGTCCAGTGAGGCCCGGTGAAGACCGGAGCTCGGTGCTTTGGTTCACCGTCTTCGTGGCCCCTGGATCAGCCTTCGTTGGCGTCCACTCAGCCACGAAGTCAGCCAGTGCTTGGCTCTTGACTGCATGGCGAGGAAGGAAGTCCAGCTCAAACTCCGCCAGTTCCGCTGCCCATTTAGCGACATTGCCAGTCGCGTGGGGGCTGTGAAGGATCGCCTTCAGCGGATAGGAGGTGACCACCGAGACCCGGTGGGCTTGAAAGTAGTGGCGGAGCTTCCTGGATGCCACGAGCACTGCATACAGCAGCTTGTGGACCTCCAGGTACCTTGTCTTGGCGTCGTGGAGGACTTCGCTGATGTAGAAGACATGCCTCTAGATGGTCCGGACCCTCCCTCCCAGGACAGAGATGTCTTCATCCATTGGCTCAGACCTACAGGAGGTGGGTGGGTCCAGGGGGGCTTCCGGGAGCTGGGACTCGAAGGCTCCTAAGCCGCCTTGGACCTCTGGGAGGTCCCGCTGGTTTTCCGGGTGCTCCGGGAGGTCCCGTTGGACCTCCGGGAGGTTGTCGTAGAGATCCGGGGGTCCGTCTTGGACCTCCGGGAGATTGTCTTGGAGGTCTGGGAGGCCGTCTTGGACCTCCGGGGTTTCCTGGTGCCTGTCTCCTGCTACCGGAGCAGGCTGTGGTGACGAGAGCGAGGACCATACTCACCACTTCAGTTGTCGCCGCGATGTAGAGCAACAAATGCTCTTCGGGCTCGGGGGCTACCATGATGGGTAGGTTCGTCAGGAGTTGCTTCAACTCCTGGAAAGCTTCTTCTGCTTCGTCGGTCCAAGCAAATGGGCCGGATTTGCGCAGGAGCTTAAAGAAGGGGAGTGCTCGCTCTACTAGCCTCGGTATAAACCGACTTAGCGCGGCTAGGCATCCCGTGAGTTTCTGGACTTCTTTGATGCGGGCGGGAGGCCGCATCAGGTCGATGGCCTTGATCTTCTCTGGGTTGGCCTCAATTCCTCGGTGTGAGACCAGGAATCCTAAGAGTTTTCCAGAGGATACGCCGAACACACACTTGTCGGGGTTCAGCTTGGTGCGCGTGGAGCGCAGTTTGTCAAAGACTAAGGCCAGGTTATCTAACAAGGATGAACTCTGCCTGACCTTGACAACGATGTCATCGACGTATACCTCAACTCTCTTATTAACTCTCCAAATGTTTTGTGCATTACACGTACAAAGGTGGGAAGAACAGTCTTTAGGCCATAAGGCATAGAGACATAACAATACAGGTCATCTACTGTGATGAAGGAGGTGTGCTCTTCATCTTCTCTAGACATAGGGATCTGATGCAAACCTGAGTAGGCGTCTAGGAAACATAACATATCACAGTCTGATATCGAGTCTACTATTTGATCTATTCTAGGGAGAGGGAATGGATCTTTGGGACAAGCCTTATTGAGACTGGTGTAGTCGATGCACATCCGGAGCTTCCCGCCGGCCTTCGGGGCAACAACGGGGTTCGCCAACCACCGGGGGTGGTGGACTTCCCGTATGAAGCCAGCGTCCAGCAGCTTCTTGATTTCTTCTCGGATGAAGTTTTGCCACTTGATGGACTGCTTGCAAGGCTTCTGTTGGACTGGCCGGGCGTCGGGGAAGACCTTCAAGTGGTGCTCGATCACCTCCCTAGGGATCCCCGACATCTGCGACGGCTGCCATGCAAACACGTCGACGTTGTGCCGGAGGAAGGTGACGAGCGCGCCTTCCTATTTGCTATCCAGGCCCCCGGCTACCTGGGTGGTCTAGGTAGCATCGGCGCCGACTTGGACGACCTTCAGGGGTACATCGCCCTCGTCGAGGGGTTGCACACGGGGTGCTGCGGTAGAGGCACGGTGGCGTGCACTCGGGTGGAGCTGGTCCGGTTCTGCACTGCCAGGGGCTGGTGCTCGAGCTGTTGCAAGTGCCTGGAGCTTTTCCAAGGCTGACACCACAGCAGTGCGGTCTCCACGAATCCTGAGGACGCCTGTTGGTGTAGGCATCTTCAAGACGAGGTAGCCGTAGTGGGCTACTGCCATGAATCGATACACGGCTGGCCTGCCAATTATGGCGTTGAAGGGGAGGTCGATCTCCGCCACGTCGAACAGAATGTACTCTGTCCGATAGCTGTCCGGTGCCTCAAAGGTCACCGGAAGGCTGATGTTGCCGTAGGGAACGACCTGTCCCGGCCCTACCCCTGAGAATGGGCTCGATGGGGTGAGCTTGGCCATCGGGATCTGCAGCTTCTAGAAAGTTGTGCGGCTGATGAGGTTCAGCCCAACCCCGCCATCTACCAGAACGTGGTACATCCTCACGTTGGCGATGGTGGGCGCTACCAAGAGCGGTAGTTGGCCGGCCCCAGCCATGTTCCTGGGGCAGTCGGTGGCATCGAAGCTGATGGGGGTTCCCATCCACTTGAGGTGCGGCGCGACACTTGGGAGGGGAGCCACCGACGCTACCGCTCGACGCAGGGTCTTAACCGCGCTTCGAGACGAGGGGTCAGCGGACCCACCATAGATGACGTAGAGCATCTTCTGGCGCTCGTCATCACTGGAGCTGGAGTCCTCATGGTTGCGCACCGCATTCACGGCACGTTGAGGCTCCTGGAACTCCACTTGGTGGTCGACATTGTCTGGGGCGTCGACCTTCTGCATGCCCTCCCTTTGACGGAAGGGTGGGGCATCAGTTCGCAGCTGCTTCCCTTTCCGAAAGCGCTCCGCGAGCTTTTGGATCTCCCGGCACTCGGCAGCAGTATGGTAATTGGTGCCGTGCACGGGGCATAGCTTGCATTGGTCACCATCTGGAGTTGGTGACTGTCTCTGCCTTTTGTCGGGGCGTGGCCCCCGAGCTCCACTTGGTGCCGCTGCTGCGGCAACGGGAGCCGCGGTCGGTGGCTTCATCTTACCACCGCCCCGGTTCTTGACCTTCTTGTCGCTTCCATAGGAAGCAGCGCCAGATGGTTGTCCTCCTGACTCGGAGGCTGGCAGAGAGTGCCAGTTCCGCCCTTCAGTTGCCCTGGCGCATTTGTCCGCCAGTCTGAAGAGCTCTGAGACGTCGCGAACCTCTCTGGTGGCGAGCTTCTCAAGCATCTTCTCGTCCCGAACACCCTGCCGAAACGCCACCACCACAGAAGCACTTTGAATGTGCGGGATAATGTTGCGTACCTGGGAAACCGCTGGATGAAGGAGCGCAGCGTCTCTCCAGGTTGTTGCTGGATGGCGTGGAGGTTGAGCTCCGTGCCAGGCCGTGTGTAGGAGCTGCCAAAGTTGGCGGTGAACTGCCGGCAGAGCTCTCCCCAGGAGGTTATGGAACCCTGGGGGATGTTCATGAGCCAATACCGGGTTGGGCCGGCCAAGGCGACGGGGAAGTAGTTGGCCATGACGGCCTCGTCCCCTCCTGCAGCAAGGACGGCGGTGGAGTAAATATGGAGGAACTCCGCCTGGTTGACGCTGTCGTCGTACTTCTCGGGCAGGTGCGGCCTAAACTTGCGCGGCCACCTCGCGAAGCGAAGGTGTGGCGCCAGGGCTGCACATCCTGCTCCTGTTGCTGCAGGCGTTGGTGCCGCGAACGCTTGGTTCGCTGCTGGCACAGTGTATCCCGGTATGGGCAAGGCTGCGCCATAGACCGGGGGCGCCGTTTATAGGGCATATGGCTGGGGCACATGCTGCGTGGCGTATGCCTGGGGCAGAGATCGCGTGGCGAAAGTCTTCGCCTCAGGCAGGGTTGAGGCAGACGTCATGCTGTCGCCGGCTTCTTGGTTGCGACGCCTTTCTCGTCGTCGCTCAATGAACACTCGGGCATCTTTGCCCAAGTGGCATCGCTCCAGCTCCATTCTCAACTCCGTCGATGGGAGCCTGATGGAGCTGGAATCCGCCGTCTGCCCGTCAACCGTTGGCGTGCGCGTCAGCGACACAGCCGGTTGGCCGGGGCGTCGTCCCCGCCGAATCCGAGGGTTAGCGGCGGCGACGACGAGACGGTCTACCTCGCGAATCCACTGCTGGGTCGCTGACTGAAGCGCGTCCCCAGCAGGTGGACTGCGCAGTAGCGCTCTTTCTGTAGCTAGCGCGCCCCCGTGGGGGACGCTCAGCGCTGCAGAGGATCTCACGCTTGCTGGAGCCTGTGTTGCCGGAGTCGGCGCTGCCGGAGTCGGTTGCTGGCTTCCAGCTTGCGCCGACACACTCCGTCCAGAGTGTGTCGAGACGTAGTCCCCGCTAGTCACGGTCCGTCGTGAACGCGGGGGAGGAGAGCTTGCCGCTGAAGGAAGCTTGGTCATCTTCGCCGGCAAAAGTTCGTCGCGCAAGGGAAAAGCCCCCTTCCTGGCGCGTCAAATGTCGAAGTGTGTAGTCGACACTTCCCCCGGACCTGCTCTGGGCAGCCCGCGGAGGTTCTTTTTCGGAGGGTCTAGACGCTTGCGGAGAGCTCCAGCGTCAGGGACGAGTGAGGGAGAAGCTTGACACGGGGAGTTTTACGTGGTTCAGGCCGCCGGAGCGTAAAACCCTACGTCCACGGTGAGCAGAGGTGCTCGCTGTATTGCTTGTTGCTCAGATCCGGAGTCCTGAGCTTGAGGGTGAGTGATGTCTAGAGTGTGAGTTCACAGAGTTCGGACCCTTGCTAACGTTGCCTACCCGAGCCTTTTATAGTCCAAGCTCGAGTGGCTTACAAGGTGGGCCCGGGACCAGACAGGTGGTCCCGGGGAGATTGCGTGCCGACTACTGTATCTGCAGTTATGCCGGTAGTTGTCTCTGGCGAAGGCTTCCGAGTCTTTGTTCTGCCGCCCTGCCTATGCCGCAAGCTAGTCGTAGTGGTTGATGATGGCAGGGGCGGCAGGGGATGTCTTGTTGCTGTGTTTATTGGCGGGCAGACTCTGACACGGCGCGCTAGTCTGCGATGTGATTGGGCGCAACGACACCTGACAAAGGCGTGCTCCGCGTCTTTGGAAGGCGCGGGCCTTGAATACCTTGTACGGGCAAGGTATGGCGCGTCTTTACGCCTGCTGCCTACCGCGCGGGGGCAGGCAACGTTGCTTTGCTGGCCACGTGGCGAGTCCGGAGCTCTCCTCTGAGGAAAGGGAGGTCCGGCCCCGTGGGACACGTGGAGCCTTCGGAGCTCTCCCCACGGAGGGGGGAGGTCTGGCTGCTGCTGGTCACGTGGCGGGCCCGGAGCTCTCCTCCGAGGAGAGGGAGGTCCGGCCCCGCGGAACACGTGGAGCCTTCGGAGGTCTCCCCGCGGTAGGGGGAGGTCCGGCTGCTGCTGGCCACGTGGCGGGTCCGGAGCTCTCCTCTGAGGAGAGGGAGGTCCGGCCCCGCTGGACACGTGGCACCTTCGGAGCTCTCCCTGCGGAGAAGGGTGAGGTCCTTAGGCATTTTCCCCTGTGCGCGGGGGTACCCCATATCGAGGGTCCGCATCCTTGACGGTGCCCGCCACCTCCCTTCGCCACTGGTCATTCCGCGGCTGGAGGAGGACGAGCAGTGGTGAAGCCTGAAGCTGCATGAGCAACGGTTCAGGCGAAACATTGACAAGCAGCTCTCATTCTCCTCCGTTGTTGCCCCTCGCTCACGGCCGCCTCGGATCTCCGACCGGCACTCGTCGTCGTGACTATCGGACAATCGACAGTGGAGTCGTCGCTTGCCTCGTAGTCGCCCGAAGCTCCGTCCTTCCGTGAGAATGCCAACGGTCGCAAGCGTCGGTGCTCAGCCCACACGCTTTTCCTACTGGGAAGATGGCGCAGCACTGTAAGCTACAGGCTCATCCAGTAGACAATCCACCAGTGCAGTTGAATTTGAAGAAAGTAACGCCATCTATCCAGTTACGCATGACATTCAGTACCCCAGTGCAGACAGTCTTAATGCACCAGGCGTCCGATCAATTCGTTTGTTGTTATTCTTTCATTCTTTTTTAAATTATATATTGACGGTAGAAAAATATTAATGTATTAAACTATAGGAAAAATATTATACAACAACAACAACAACCAAGCCTTTATCCCAAGCCTGTTGGGGTCGGCTAGACATGAAACCCAATATCAATGAAGTAAAACAGAGGAAGAGATATGAGAACAAGGGGAAAAAAAGGAAAAAAAAAGAAAAAAGGAAAAAAGAAAAAGGAAAAAGAGAAAAGAGAAAAGAAATAAAAAAAAAGGAAAGGAAAAAGAGAAAAGAAAAAAAGAAAAAACAAGACTACGATTCTGGCACATGAATTGCTACTTTCCATGCGGTCCTATCATGAGCTAAGTCTCTGGATACATTCCAATCTCTCAAATCTCGTTTTACCGCCTCCTCCCAGGTCAACCTTGGTCGTCCTCTACCCCTCCTAATATTTTCTCTACCTCTTAAAATCCCACTGTTAACCGGTACTTCTGGAGGTCTCCGTTGGATATGTCCAAACCACCTAAGCCGATGTTGGACTAACTTCTCTTCAATCGGCGCTACCCCTACCTTATCACGAATCGCCTCATTCCTTATTCGGTCTCTTCTCGTGTGCCCACACATCCACCGTAGCATGCGCATCTCTGCGACACTCATTTGTTGGACATGTTGCCGTTTAGTTGGCCAACATTCCGCCCCATAGAGCATCGCGGGTCTGATCACCGTCCTATAGAACTTCCCTTTAAGCTTTTGTGGGACTTTCCTATCACATAGGATTCCAGAGGCTTGTCGCCATTTCATCCACCCTACCTTGATCCTGTGGCAAACATCCTCATCAATATCGCCATTGCTTTGTAACATTGATCCTAAGTATCGGAAAGAGTCCCTTCTAGGTACTATTTGTCCTTGTAGACTAACATTTCCCTCTTCACGACCAACACCACTAAAGTCGCACCGTATATACTCGGTTTTGGTCCTACTAAGTCTAAACCCCTTGGACTCTAAGGTTTGTCTCCATAACTCTAATTTCTTATCAACACCATCTCTAGTTTCATCTACCAGCACTACATCATCAGCAAAGAGCATGCACCAAGGGATATCCCCTTGTATATCCTTCGACACCTCATCCATGACCAAGGAAAAGATGTATGGGCTCAAAGCTGATCCTTGATGTAATCCTACCGTGATAGGAAATGCATCAGTCTCACTATCACTTACGCGCACACTTGTCCTAACATTATTGTACATATCTTTGATAAGGGTAATGTACTTTGTTGGCACTTTATGTTTCTCTAGTGCCCACCACATGACTGACCTTGGTATCTTGTCGTACGCCTTCTCCAAGTCGATGAACACCATATGCAAGTCCTTCTTCTGCTCCCTATATCTCTCCATAAGCTGACGAAGCAAGAAAATCGCCTCCATTGTAGACCTCCCAGGCATAAAACCAAACTGGTTTTTAGTGACATTGGTCACTTTCCTCAGGCGGTGTTCAATTACTCTCTCCCAAAGCTTCATAGTATGACTCATAAGCTTAATACCTCGATAATTAGTACAACTTTGAATATCTCCTTTATTTTTGAAGATAGGTACTAATATACTTTTCCTCCATTCTTCAAGCATCTTGTTTGACCGAAAAATGTGGTTGAATAGCTTTGTGAGCCATACTATTGCGACGTCCCCAAGACATCTCCACACCTCAATAGGGACATCGTCAGGGCCGAGGGCCTTTCCTCCTTTCATCCTTTTTAAGGCCTCCTTAACCTCAAACTCTTGTATCCTCCGCACGAACCGCCTGTTGGAGTCATCAAAGGAGTCATCCAACTCAACCATAGTGCTCTCATTCCCATCATTGAATAGCCCATTAAAGTAATCACGCCATCTATTCTTAATCTCTTCATCCTTCACTAGAATGCGGTCAGACTCATCTTTGATGCATTTAACTTGATTGAGATCCCTCATCTTTCTCTCGCGAATTTTTGCTACCTTGTATATGTCTTTTTCACCTTCTTTTGTCCCTAGTCTCTCATATAACTTATCATAGGTTTGTCCTCTTGCCTTACTCACAACCCGCCTTGCATTCTTCTTAGCCTCTTTGTACTTAAGCATGTTGCTTGCGTTTCTATCATTATGCCAACTCTTGTAACACTCCTTCTTCTCCTTAATGGCCTTTTGTACATCCTCATTCCACCACCAAGTGTCTTTATCTATAAGTTTCTTTCCCTTTGTCACACCGAGCACCTCACTAGCTACCTTCCTAATGCAAGTTGCCATCTTCATCCACATACTATCTGCATCTCCATTTTCTGCCCAGGGTCCTTCTGTGATCACCCTATTTTTAAAGGATTCTTGTGATTCTCCCTTCAACTTCCACCACTTTGTTCTTGTGATTTTGACACCTTTGTCCCGCAAAGAACATGTATGGAAGCGAAAGTCAGCTACCACAAGCTTATGTTGTGTCACAACACACTCCCCCGGGATCACCTTACAATCTAGACACTCCCGTCTATCCTTTCTCCTAGTGAGGACAAAGTCAATCTGGCTAGAGTGTTGGGCACTACTAAAGGTCACTAGGTGAGATTGCCTCTTCCTAAAGAGGGTGTTAGCTATCAACAGATCATAGGCTACGGCAAAGTCTAGGATGTCCTTACCCTCTTGATTTCTATCGCCGCATCCAAAACCTCCATGTACTCCTTCAAATCCTAGGTTAGTTGCACCCACATGACCATTGAGATCTCCCCCTATGAGGAGTTTCTCGGTTATCGGTACACTACTAACCATATCCTCGAAGTCCTCCCAAAATTGCCTCTTAGCACTCATGTTGAGCCCAACTTGTGGGGCATAAGCACTAATGACGTTCAAGACAATGTCCCCAATTACTATCTTGATTAAGATGATCCTATCCCCTCGTCTTCGAACATCCACTACTCCATCCTTAAGACTCTTATCTATTAGAACACCTACGCCATTCCTAGTCCCAACCAAACCAGAATACCAAAGCTTGAAACCGGTATTCTCGACTTCTCTCGCCTTTTGACCCGCCCATCTAGTCTCTTGTACACAAAGGATATTTACTCGTCTCCTAATGGCAACATCTACTAACTCACGTAGCTTCCCCGTCAAGGATCCTACATTCCAACTACCCACCCGAAATCTATGTTCCTCGGCTAGCTTCCTTACGCTTTGCACCCGTCGAGTATGATGCAAAGACCCTTGCTCACTTATCATTACATCCGGGCGATGATGTAGCGCGCCACTAAGGTGATGGCGATCCGGCCCTTGCTCATTTAACACCATATCCGGGTTCCGATATGGCGCGCCACTAAGGCGGTGGCGACCCGGCCCTTGCCCACTTAACACCATACCCGGGTTCCGATATGGCGCGTCGCTAAGAGGGTTACGCCCCAACGAATTTCTATTGGGTTTCATTTCCATGAGAGTGGCTAAGTGTAGTTGTTGGCTCGCCAAGCCTATCACAACCCCCTCCTCCTTTACCCGGGCTTGGGACCGGCTATGTCATTACAACATAGGCGGAGTTAGGAAAAATATTATAATTATAAATTATAGCTGTTAGACCTAAGAAGTGTGATTGTTGTTGAGTGAAAGGATCTCTTGTTTTCAGCCAATTGAAAATTAAATTCTCCCTATATATATAATATAATTACATCAACAACAGGTTAAGAACAACACAGCATTGAGTCTGCAACACTGCCGGCTTGCAGCCGCAACCCACAACGTTCTATCATACATAAGGGTTGCTGATGAAGTTCAGGTAGTCATGTTAATTCCACAAAGCCGGCCCGAGATGCGTGTGATAGAGCAAACAAAAACACTTTAGGAAAATCTACATACACGATCGCTGGTCTTCCTCTGAAGCAGCTCCACCAACTCAAAGCGACGATGCGCACGGCTCAACGGCTGACCCTGGTTATGATGTACCGGCCTTTCTCCATGTCGTAGATGGTCTTCAGCCGTGATCTTCGCCACTTCAGGATAGAGAATGCTGTAAAGACAACCACAGCATCAATGAAGACAAGTGGAACCAAGCCAGAGGAGTCATAGTTGTTGAGATACGATACTGACGAATCCGAGTGCCCTGTCAGGTTTAACGACTTTTGCACAATGAAAGCACCCAATGCCAAGTCAACAGGAACACAACGGATTTGATTCGCAACATCAATCCTGAAACAGAGCAGCTCATGCAAATATCCAAGTTTGTAGGTATGAGATGCAAGGATTATAGTAGTAGGTAACTGTTCACCTCTTATGATCCAGTGGCAGTTTTAGAGAATCATGGAGTAGAGCGATAATGTAAGCTGATGAGAAGCAAAAAATAAGCAGATCTCCCTCATTGAAAGAACTATATTTCTTCAATCTTTGACCAATCCCCATGGCAAAATTTCTCCCCAGCCAGCATCAGATCAGAAAGGAAGGACTTGGAGCACAGCCCAAAAAACTGTGAAGCGGTAAAAGACAGAAATGTTGTACCAAATATGGCTAAATATAGAACATAAACAAAGATAACGTGGCAAAAAAGTGGACAGAGACAACCTTGGAAGTGTGGTAGAAGTTTTCTGTTGCTACAAATTTTCCTTCCAGCTCTGGTACAAATGCTACTCCAAGATGGCATTCATGATATTTACATTCCTCTGCAAGGAGTGTTCAGTACCTTCTATTATGCCATGACCATGAACGGAAAACTTCACCAGAATTATCTATATCCATGGCGGTGTTTAAAGCCTAATAGCACAGCACTTACTTACTGTATCTAGAAGGTAACAAAGCTAGCAAATGGACTGTCAACAACACATTAATCCAATGTTGTAACACAACCTCTGATGTCAGATCACAGACTGTACAAAGCATTCCACTACTATTGGTGCGTTAAAAAGAAAGCCAATAGTAGGAGCAGGTCATCAGGTCACCTTAATTTCATGTAGTAGAACAATAAGCTAAAAAATAAGCTTAATTTTTCTTCCATCTACATCTTAAACTATATTGTTGCATTTGGTCCACACTCCACAGCTAAGGGGTAGATGTAGGTTTATCCCAAAGACCTGAACTTGTACAATGTCTTCTAATCCCAGGTTAATTAACCAGACTAGAATGATTAGCTACATTAATCCACCACCACCATAGGTCACATGCAGAGTTTTTAATGCCAAAAGCGTACAAAACTAACCTAGCTGGCTAGCTAGGCAACAGTTAGCTAACCCAGTTATTTCAAGCCCCCTGTGGCCTATCTCATAAGTAACATATGACATCTTTTATAGTTAACAGTTCATATGATAGATTTTACATTTCAGTCACATTGTTCCTCATGGAATGGAATGAACAAATTCTTAACTGAAGAAGGAATCAAATAACAAGGATGAACAAAAGGGGAAATGATAATATTATATTGAGGTATAGCAGCAGATGGTTACCTTTTCCTTTTTGCAGTAGGGTTAGTGCTGCAGATCTACAGTCAGAAAAATTACCAACAGCACGGGCAAATGGTCTGTACTCAACCTTCGGCTCAAGAACACTAGCAGGAAGCTTAACTGCCCCTGCTATGCGTGTAAATCCCCTTGGAGTACAAGGATCCTTGTACTTAGCTTGAGGAATCAAATGTGTGGCCACTGTAAAATAAGATCAGGTTCAATTACTAGTACTGAATATTTCTTATGAGTCATCAACTAATCATTCTCAGGGCTTTTGACCCAAAAAATGTATGCATAGCAGAGAAAAAACATCATATCACATGGACAGAGAAAGTAATACGATAACCATGGTTATTAAGGCGTCGCTTAAGCGGTAAGGCGACCGGTGGCGGCAAGTCGTCCTTGTCGCCTTAATCCGGAGCGTAAGGCATCCCTAAGGCGTCCGAGGCGTCCTTGAGGCGTCCGCCGAGGCGAGCTCAAGGCGACGCCTTAGCTCGGGATCGAATTGGGCCTTATTCTATTCAGCCCAGCCGCTCGGTGCGTAGAAGAGACAGAAACAGAGACATAGGAGGTTAGGGTTGGAGGTGGTGGCGGCTCAGACCTCGGAGGAACTCCGCGGCTCGGCCCTGCGTGCGCGGCGCTCCCCCGGCTCTGAGGAAGACGGCGGCGGCTCGGCCCTACGTGCGCGGCGCTCCCCCGGCTCAGAGGAAGGCGGCGGCGGCCCTCCTGCTCGGCGGCGACGGCGACTTTCCTGCTCGGCGGCGGCGGCTCTCCCTCTCTTCCGCTCGGGGCTCGGGCTCTCGGGTCTCTCTGTTCCGCTCGGCTGCTCGGGCCTGTCCGGGTCTGACTGGTAAAGACTAAAGCCTCTCTCTCGTGTGAATGAGATGACTGAAATACTGAATGTAGATTGAGCTGTCTCATGTACGAATTTGCTTGCTGCACATGTAGGATTGAGATTGACAACGAATCCAATTGAGAGTGTTGGTTCTGCCGATGCTCCTATGAATGCAGATGCTTATGATCCAACGGTTGATCCTAAACGAAGAGCAAAGTTCAATAATCCAGGATGTAAGTACGGTTATTGGACGAAAATTGAGAACAGATACAATGTGACATGCAATCTTTGCAAGACCGTGACAACAGGAGAAATCAAAAGGTTGAAAGAGCATCTTGCAGGTGGAGCCTACACAAGCATCGTGATGCCTTGAGGGGTCTATTTGTGAGTGAAGCATGGAACCAAAACAAATTAGCAAAGACTGAGACTGGAAAGAATGTTTGTGACATTATTCTTTCTAAGGTGTTTTGGTCTTCAGTTGAAGATTGTCTTAGAGCTTCGGCACCTCTTCTTATTGTGCTTAGGGCGGTTGATGCTGATGAAAGACCAGCCATGCCTGAGGTTGCAGCTCTAATGAATGTTGCAAAAGAGAAGATAAGTGTTACCTTTCCTACCCAAAACAAGCAAGACTTGCTGAAAAGAGTCTTGGACATTATTGAGCGTAGATGGGTCTCACAAATGGACCATCCATTGTATGGAGCTGCACTTTTTTTGAACCCAGGAAAATTCTTTGCAATACAAAGGAAGGGAGATGATAGATACGTGGGTGAGCTAAGGAGTTGCTTCAATGATGTGCTTGCAAGAATGGAACCCGATGAAGAAGTTCGAGCCAAGATTGATAACTATGCAATGCAATATCAAGACCAACGAGGGTCTATCTTCTCAAACGTCATGGCACAACAACAAGTTCAACTAAAAAGCCATCGTAAGTATTGGTGTTTTGCTTGCTAGTTTCTCTTCTCTATATTAATTCTATTTCTAGTTTGTAACTAATATGTGGTTACATTTCTCATTATAGTTGATTGGTGGCGGTCATATGGTGGTCGAGCATTTGAATTGCAAAGCTTTGCAAAACGTCTAGTTAGCCTTTGTGCTTCATCATCTGGTTGTGAGCGGAATTGAAGTACCTTTGAATTTATAAGTATTAGAATCCATAATCCATATATTAGAGTTGCATAATCCATATACTCATTTAGCTTCTCATTGCTTAATTTATAGATGCACACAAAAAAAAAGGAATCGGCTGCTACACGAGGTTGAATGACTTAGTTTTTGTTTCATACAACCGGAAGATGTAAAGTAGGTTTCAAAAGAGGAGGGAGAACGCTGGCCCAAGTTATGACCCATTGGTCATTGAAGATTTTGATTGGGACAATGAATGGATAGACTCATCGGTTGTTCACATCGGTAGGGATAATGTCGATCTACTTGACCTCACATGAAGGGTAGGCCTGGCGCAGTGGTAGAGTATCTCCACTTGTGTCCTGGAGGTCCTGGGTTCGAATCAGCCTCCTTGCAAAATAAACAAGGGGAAGGCTGCCTAGAAATCCCCTTCCCCAGACCCCACAAAGTGTGGGAGCTTTCAGCACTGGGTATGCCCTTTACTTGACCTCACATGAGATCATGTTGATGAAGCCGCTGAAGCATCAAGCTCGCTTCAAGGTTGTAACCTTCCAAGACAAGCTAGCAGGTTGAACACCTACCAAAGGCGTGCAAGAATGAGGACACAAGAAGTTAGGAAGGTGAAGAAGATGCTAATGATTCAGACTTGGAGGAAGATCCACATGATGAAATAGACGTGACTGATAGTGATGAAGATTCGGAAGGAGATGATGGTAGAGAAGAAAATAATCCTACTATTCCCGATGAGTTTGACGATGGATATTGAGACTTGAGAGTTTGAGAGATGAGATCATGGGACTTGAGAGTTTGAGAGATGTTGAACTTTTAGTCTATTTTGTATCTTATGTTGAACTACTTGTCTACTTCTATTTCCTAATTACTACTTTCATCCTTATTTATTTAGAATTTCTTTATTTTTATATATTTATTTATTACTAAGGCGTCGTCTCGCCTTACGCCTTATCGCTTAAAAGGTAAAAAGGGGTCGGTCGCCTTAGGTAGCCTTACCGCCTTAATAACTATGACGATAACAACAAACAAGATCGCGTGAAAAAAGTTCGCAACACCAAATCCAGAGATTGAATGTAGTTTAAGCCAGAAAGACATGCACTCGTGTTATCTCACAGTCACAGTACAATGTACAACTGCATTAAACCTATCAACTTACTTGATTTAAGGTCAGGTGTGCTAAGCAAATCATGGAGTGATTCATAAGCTACATTCTGCACACAGAATGAGAGTGAACAGTCAGCATATGCAAAATAATAGCAAAGGGGTGGATACAGAATAGAGGGCTGTGGTTATGGTGGATATTTTGCCTTTTCCATATACTTCTCAGAAACTTATCAATGCCATATACAAATTACAAGAACGTTTGTAAGAAATAATGGTGAACAGCAAGAAGCTAGTAATGTTTATGAATAGAACTCACTTGATCAAGATGTAAAAAGCTGTGGCTGTACAGATTATATGTTACATCACCAAACTTAATCACATGAGAAAACTCAGGAGGCAAATCTTCAGCCGTAGCAAACGCCACCTATTTAATTACAAGTTAGTAAAACAGTGAAACCCGGTAGAATTTTACCGAAAGAAGATTAATCCCTTAAAAGTGTGAAATTGATACAAGGAACCTGAACAGAAGCCCCACCAAGGTCAATCATTCCGGTGGTTTTTCGTGAATGACCACCCAATGTTCCCAATGCATAATTTGTCGCAACCCATGCATATATCCCTTCTTCAGCTCCTACACAGCATTACATGTACTTGCATGATCACCTTTACGAATAAAATGATTGCTATAATGGCATCACAAAAATATGCTCATTTCAACATAACTTCATCGGAACGCTGGCTAATTAAACGGCAGCATGTCCAACAAATGAGTGTCGCATAGATGCGCATGCTACGGTGAATGTGCGGGCACACAAGACGAGGTCGAATAAAAAATGAGGTGATTCGTGATAGGGTAGGGGTGGCGACGATTGAAGAGAAGGTAGTCCAACATCAACTAAGCTGGTTTGGACATATCCAGCGGAGACCTCCAGAAGAACCGGTTAACAGTGGATTTTAAGAGGTAGAGAAAATATTAGGAGTGGTAGAGGACGACCAAGATTGACTTGGGAGGAGGCGGTAAAACGAGATTTGAGAGATTGGAATGTATCCAGTGACTTAACTCATGATAAAACCGCATGGAAAGTAGCAATTCATGTGCCAGAATATTCGTCTTTTTTCTTTTATTTTTCTTGTTCTCTTATATCTTTTTCTCTCTTTTACTTCATTAAATTTCATGTCTAGCCGACCTCTACATGCTTGGGATAAAAGCTTGGTTGTTGTTGTTGCAGTATTTCAACATAACTCCATCTTGTTGCACTACTCAGTGAAATGTAAATGCACCAGGTTTACCTCCAGCTATCCTGATCCGTCCCATGCAAGAGCACAATCCAAACATCTCCGAAACACACATTCAAAATGAGCAAGCAATGGCACATTTGCACCACAGCATACCTGAGATCACCGTGGCGCATTCGTCCTTAAACTGGAACCCGGACTGCCAAAGCACATCCCTGCACGACTCTAAGACAGACTCAGCCACGGTGGCATCGAGCAGCCGGAGCCCAGCAGTGGCCATGAGCCGCACCTCAGTCTCCGCCCAGCTGCCCCGCGGGACGCGGCGCCGGGCGAACTCTACCAGCGGCGCCAGCGACCGACCCGCGCCGCTGGGGTCAGCTGCGAAGGACGACAGCCCCGGGGTGGCCTTCAGCAAGGCTGTGCGCGCCCAGTCGACCCGCGGAATCGCGTCTCTGCCCTCCCCGGCGCGGTAGGCGATGACGTGGACGCGGCTCCCAGTGCTGCCTCCGTCGATGACGACGCCGTAGCTGGGCGGCGGCGAGCGTCGCAGGAGGAAGAGGGCGAGTGCGGCGGCGGAGAGGAGTGCGAGGGCGCCGGCGACAAGGCGGCGGGAGCTGGGGCGTCGCTGCTGGGCGCCCATCTTGGCTGAGACGGGGGCCGAGGAGGGAGCTAGGGTCTGTTCCTTTGGTTTGACTCGGGAATTGGGGCGGTGCATCGGAGGGGGGGTCGGATCGACGCGGCGGCGGCTCGTTTCGAGGCGCGCGGCTCGTCGGCGGCGAAGTGGGAGCCCGGCGCGCCGCCGCGAGAATGGTTGCCGGGATCCGGTGCGGTGGGGCGAGCCTGGGGGCCCAGCTGTGGCGGGTAGTGGAGGGGTAATTGAACGTTCGAGATGGTTGCAGCGCGAGCTGTGGCGCATACGTGGCTGCACAGGGGCTGTCGCGGGCGTCCTCTCCTCCCATTGATTCGTGACACGTGAGAGCGTCGCCCGCGATCTTCAACGTCCCTCCACGCCCTTCCCTCGTATATACTATGTTTTTCCTTCGTTCCATTTTGAAGGATTTTCTTGGCCAAGGGAAACAAAAACATTTGATCGAGCTCTTCTTTTTATTCTCAACGTTCGTCTTATACTATCAAGCTGATGCATATATAGAAAAATAAACGAATCATCTCTTTTCTTAAAAAAATGTAAGCGTTGCCTCATTCAGTTCGGAATAGCTTCACCTACGAATTTGTTCCATTGGCTTATTGTGCTTCGAATATGCTAATGCCTATGTACTCCAAAGAAAAAGAATATATTTTGCTTATGGAGCTCAACATCGTGATTACTATAATCGTATGCCAGTCAGGAGTCAAATAATAATGTCAGATGTGTAGCAACGTCTCATTGTGTTGTGTCAATGGATATTAAAGCCGAAAATATAAAATTGAGGGCATGTGCCTCCACGAGACCATCCTTAAGTCCTATTCATGCACGGTGTTGGAATTTAAAGTTGGGAGGACATGTCCCTTGGGGATTGTAGTTGACTCATCTCGTCTCCAAGAGCTTACCAGGTTGGCCAGGTCTCGACATGTGACATGCCAATGTCGTGCCGGCACAATAAGCCATAACGAGGGCCAGAGGATCCATTCCTTGTCGTGACATGCCAACTCAAACACGACCCTCACATCTGTTTTTTTATTGGGCGTTTATGTATTAATAACAATCATTAGATATCTCTCTCTTGGACTAATATTTCTTCTAGAACCTAGACCTGTTCTAGTTCTATTTAGGTCTTTCTTTAGGCTTGTTCAGTGATCGGGCTGTTGTCGACTTGTCGTGCCCTGCCGGCCCGGAAACAGCCCACCTTCGTGTCGTGTCGCGCGGCCTGATGGGCCGTACCTAGGCACGGCGTTGGGATTTTTTTTAATTTAGCATGAATATTTAATAATTTTATATTAATAGGTTGCGAAAATATTTTTTTTGCTAAACTAGTCATCTAATCATCCACGTGGACGAGAAATTGTTCATCTCGTGGACGACTGGTCCAGGTGGACGATTTGTCCACTTTTGACTAGAAATTGTCCACCTTGTAGGTGGACGACTGGATTTCAGTCGTGTGCAACTCTACTATATTCAGTTTTAGACAGTGATTTAAAAATATTTAGACATATATTTAGAAAGTTTTGTTATAGATAAAAATGTAGTACACAATGTTTACTATATTTACTTCTATAACAACACTTTCTAAATATATATCTAAATATTTTAAATCACCGTTGAAAACTGAACGCAATAGACAATTGGATTTTATTCAGTCGTCTGACTTTATTATATTCAATTTTCCACATTGATTTAAAGTATTTAGAGACATATTTGGAAAATGTTATTATAGAAGTAAATGTAGAAAACATTGTATATAACATTTCTATCTATAACAACACTTTCTAAATATGTCTCCAAATATATTTAAATCACTGTATAAACTGAATATAATAGAGTCACAGACGACTGAAATCCAATCGTCCACAAGGTGGACGATTTCTAGTCAAAATGAATAAATCGTCCACGACGTGGACGATTTTTCGTCCATGTGAACTAGTCGTCCATGAGGTGGATGATTTCTCGTCCACGTGGACAAATCGTCCACGACGTGGATGATTAAGTGGCTAGTTTGGTAAAAAAAATATTTTCGCGGGCTATTAATACAATAACAACAACAACAATCAAGCCTCTATCCCAAGTATGTTGGGGTCGGCTAGACATGAAACCCAATAATTATATATATATATATATATATATATATCAATGAAGTAAAAGTATTGGGTTTCATTTCCATTAGAATGGCTAAGTGTAGTTGTTGGCTCGTCAAATCTATCACAACCCCTCCTCCTTTACCCGAGTTTGGGACCGGCTATATCATTATAACGCAGGCTATTAATATAAAATTATTAAAAAATCATGCTAAATTTACAAAAAAATCCATGGCCTGGCACGCAGCTGCGTACTATGCGCACAGCGCAAGTCTGAGGCCTCGGCGTTTAATACTAGGGGGTTAATTTGGTTAATAAAAATTTCAGTTATGAAGAAATGAGAACTGCATATGATCCTAAAAAATCATAATCATACAATTCGGTTCAATTTTGCGATTAACCGCATTTTACTGTACAATATAATTTGTTGGATAAAATAACAGTAAACACATAAAAAATAAAAAATAACAAGAAACATATATAAATTATATATATTGATCAATGGTAGGTGGAAATTATTAAGATTAGTCCCGGATACGGGAAAAATTTTATTGAGTGTGAAGAGTAGTAATATTGATCTTTGTGTTTTATAGGTTGTGAGATATTGCAGGTTAGAATTTTGGTTAAATTGATTATTCGGTTGATATGGTGTGATAACTGAATAAAATTCGGTTAACTGAAATATATAAAAATAATAACCATATTTAATAAAAAAATTCAGTTAAATATATAGTCTCTCTGTTCTAAAATAAATAACGTTCAAGACAAGAAACCTAATTTAGTTTGTACTAAATTTACTATCATAAACATATTTATTTTAAGACAGAGAGAGTATTTCTGTTCCATTTGATTTTGCAGTTACCGGTTAAAATATCCACCCCTATTCAATACGGATCGGGCGGGCTCTGAACGTGGCCATGGCACGCGAAAATTCGAAGCAGAAACGAGAAACTACCTTGTCATCTCCTCGTTCGCGCGCGTCCCGCCCCCCCGCGGGCCATGGTGTCGTCGTTGTCGCGTCTCGCGGAACCACCGCTCCCCACGCCCTCTGCCGCCGCCGCGCTCCTTGCCTCTGCCTCATCCCTCCCGGTGCGCCGCTTCCTCCAGCTCCACGGGCACCTCATCCGCACGGGCCTCCTCGCCGCCTCCCCCGCCGCCACCTCCTTCCTCTGCCTCGCCGCGGCCTCCCTCCCGTCCCCACGCGCGCTCGCCGTCCTCGACCACCACATTACGCCGGGCTCCCTCCCCTCCACCTTCAGCTGCAACTCCATCCTAGGATCCCTCTCCGACCCGCGCGACGCGCTCCGCTTCCTCCGCCGCATGCGCGCGCTCGGCCGCCGCGGGAACGCCTTCACCCTTGCCATCCTGCTCAAGCCCCGCTCCACGATCGATCACACGCGACAGATCCACGCCAACGTCGTGGCCGAGGGCCACCTCCGCGACGCGCTTCTAGCCACCGCGCTGATGCAGAGCTACGTGGTCTGCGGTAAAAGGGACGGCGCGCGCAGGCTGTTTGACGAAATGCCGGTGAGGGACACGGTCGCATGGAACGTGCTCGTCACCTGCTATATGAGAAATCAGCGGACGAAGGACGTGCTGAAGCTTTTTGAGGAGATGAGGTGCAGGGAGAATGAGGCAGAGCCAGATGATGTCACCTGCATTCTGCTCCTCCAGGCGTGCACGAGCCTGGGCGCGCTTGATTTTGGGGAGCAGGTGTGGGCGTACGCTGAAGCGAACGGTTATGGGACTGAGTTGAAGGTGCGTAACTCGCTGATTGCGATGTATTCCAGGTGCGGTTGTGTGGACAAGGCATACCAGGTGTTTGTTGAGACTCCTAAAAAAAGTGTGGTCACGTGGAGCGCAATAATCTCAGGGTTGGCCGCAAACGGATTTGGGAAGGATGCTATCTCCACATTTGAGGAGATGATCAGGTCAGATGTTGCTCCCGATGAGCAGACGTTTACTGGTGTGCTTTCTGCATGTAGTCATAGTGGGTTGGTTGATGAGGGTTTCAGATTTTTTGATATGATGCGCCACGAGTATGGGTTGGCACCAAATGTTCACCACTACGGGTGCGTCGTTGATCTGATGGGTCGTGCTGGCTTGCTTGATGAAGCTTACGAGCTTGTGACTAAAGAGATGAGGGTTGCGCCAGATGCTACGATTTGGCGAACTCTTCTTGGTGCTTGCCGGGTTCATGGTCATGTTGATCTTGGGGAGCGCGTTATCAGCTATCTAATTGAACTGAAAGCGCAGCAAGCTGGGGATTATGTTTTACTGTTAAACACTTATGCAGCAGCAGAGGATTGGAAAAAGGTAGCAGAAGTTAGGGAGTTAATGAAGGAAAAAGGAATAGAAACTACTCCTGGCTGCACAACAATGGAGCTTAACGGTGAGGTTCATGAGTTTATTGCAGATGATGATACACATCCAAGTAAAGTGGAGATTTACGAAAAGCTCAATGAGATAAACAAGCATTTAAGGATTGCTGGGTATACTCCAAACTTATCATCTGAGTTGCATGATTTGGATTCAGAAGGGAAGGAAAGTGCCCTCACATATCACAGTGAAAAGCTGGCCATTGCTTTTGCTCTGCTCGTCACACCACAGCGCAGACCAATAAGACTTGCAAAGAATCTTCGTGTTTGTGTAGACTGCCACAATTTCACAAAAATGTTTTCTGGAGTTTACAACAGGTTGGTTATTGTCAGGGACAGAACTCGATTCCATCATTTTGAGGGAGGCAAGTGTTCATGCAATGATTATTGGTAACCTGTTGTTGCTTCTTATCTTTTGCATTTGATGCGCATCACTAGGATGTGAAGGACCCACATACACAAACATTGGATGCCAGAGCAACCCTGACTAATGGAATCAACAACCTTTGGCATCATTAGCTCTTGATGAACTATTGTATGGCGATAAAAAGGTTCCCATGCATGAAGTTTGTTGCTGTTCTGTTGTCGTAAATGCGATTAGCACAAGAGCCAGGTCCCAAGAAAATATATTTGTATAGATCGAGGCTTATAGCATATCAGTATTTGGGGCCGTGTCTGCAGCTGTACTATCCATGACTCAGGTTCTGATGATAGAAGCACAAAAGATGATTATAGTAGGCATGATAAATTGTCATGTCATACATAATATCCTTCTAGGTGCAAAGAGGAGAGTGGTGGTGAATCATGTGACTTTCTTGTTAGTCTGTCAAGAGTGCCTCATCTGGCTTCAATGACAAACTCAAGTTCATGGTGCATCGAGCAAAGGAAATAATGTTTAGTGCACTACTGTTGCACGTGTTTATCCCTTAGCACTGTGTAGATGATAATCAGATTTACATGTCAAGAAGGTTGATGAAAATGATTGTCAATTTAATGAGAATGCACATTAGGGGTGTCAAGGGTACAATATGGCCATAGTGAACTAGATACATGGGTCTGGCCCAACACACTCACACACCCATACATATAACAGTCCAACCCCCCCCCCCCCCCCCCCCCCGCAGTCCCAACATCTAGCCACGTCCGGTGTTGAGACTGGACCGAAACTCGGAAAACAGCGACGAAGGGAGGCCCTTCGTGAAGATGTCGGCAAACTGCGATGTCGTCGGGACGTGAAGGACTCGGACATCGCCACTGCCAACCCACTCACGCATAAAGTGAAGATCAATCTCCACATGTTTCGTGCGCTGATGTTGGACGGGGTTGGTGGAGAGGTAGACTGCGTTGACGTTGTCGCAGTAGACCAACATGCTCCGGGCGACGGGGGAGTGGAGCTCCTGAAGCAGCTGCTGAAGCCAGGAGGCCTCAGCCACCCCATTGGCCACGGCGCGGTACTCCGCCTCAGCACTCGAGCGTGACACCACGGGCTGCCGCTTCGAGGACCAGGAGACAACGTAGCCGCCCATGAAGACGACGTAGCCAGAGGTAGACCGATGGGTATCCGGGCAACCTGCCCAGTCAGAATCGGTGTAGACGACCAACTCAGAAGCCGAATCACCTCGAAGGAGGAGGCCATAGTCGAGAGAGCCGCGCAGGTACTGAAGTATCCGCTTCACAGCAGTGAGATGTGGCTCCCGCGGATCATGCATGTGAAGACACACCTGCTAAACCGCGTAAGAGATATCCAGTTGAGTGAAGGTGAGGTACTGAAGAGCACCTGCAAGACTCCTGTAGAAGGTGGGATCAGTAACAGGGCGTCGTCGACGGAGGAAACCTTCACCTGGGTATCCACCGGAGTGGAGCACGGCTTGCAGTCAGCCATGCCCGCTCGTTGGAGGATGTCTAGGAAGTATTGTCGCTGGTGAAGGAATAGACCGTCCGGGCGGTGCTCGACCATAACGCCCAAGAAGTGGTAAAGCTGGCCCAGGTCCATCAAAGAGCCGGACTAGAGGCGGTGAGGACAATGTCGTCGACGTACAGGAGGAGGTACACAGTGTCACCCTCTCGTCTGTAAATGAAGAGCGAGGTGTTCGACTTGGCCTCAACGAAGCCAAGTGAGACCAAGAAGGAGGTGAACCGGTTGTACCAAGTGAGGTGCCTGCTTCAGACCATACAGGGACTTGTTCAGCCGGCAGACCATGTCTGGACGAGCTGAATCGATGAACTCTGTCGGCTGACTGCAGTACACGGTCTCTGTCAGCGTGTCGTGGAGGAAGGCGTTCTTGACGTCCAACTGGTAGACCGACCAAGAACGCGAGAGAGCCAGCGGCAGGACTGTTTGAACCATCGTCGGCTTCACTACCGGGTTGAAGGTCTCGTCGTAGTCAACACCGAGGCGCTGAGTGAAGCCCCGAAGAACCCACCGAGCCTTGTACCTCTCCAGAGACCCATCCGCCTTTCGTCTTTCTCTTATGCGTGAAAACCCACTTGCCCATGACAACATTGTCATGACCAGGACGAGGAACCAAATCCCACGTCCGGTTAGCAAGCAGGGCTGCATACTCCTCCTCCATAGCCCGACACCAGTGAGGATCGGCGAGGGCGCTACGAACAGAGGAGGGGATAGGCGAGATGGGTGAGGAGGCAGGCGGTGGAGAAGTAGTCGAGGAGAGGAAAAGCCCTGAGAACTGCTCCACCGGCCGAAGGACCCCAGCGGCACGTCGGGTCACCATCGGATGAACGTGACGGGGATCACGGTGGAGTAGTGGAGGGTGGTACACCGGGGCTTAGTGCGGGAGGAGGTCGGAACACCAACCCGCACTCGTCGCTGATACACAAGGGCGGGTTCGACGTACCGTGGTACCGGGGCCGCGCGTGGCGCAACAGTCGAAGGTGGAGACGCCGGTGCCACGCGTTACACAACAGGCGACCTCGAGGACGCCGGGGCCGCACATGACGTAGCGGGCGACGTCGGAGACGTCGGTGCCCCACGTGACGCAGCGGGCGACATCGGAGACACTGGTGCCGCACGTGGCGCAGCAGGTGACGTCGGAACGGCGCAAGCTGCAGCCGGTGGCGTCGTGGATGCCGAAGCCGCGCGTGGCTCAGCGAGTGGGTAAGCTGGAAAAGGTGAAAAACAAGGTCGCTGTATAGGAGCAGCCTCGGTGTCAGTAGAGAAAAGAGAATCCAACTCGGTGGCAGAATCAGAGGACGAGGTAGAAAACGGGAAGGAGGACTCGTCAAAGATGACGTGTCGAGAGACCAAGATACAATAGGTAGCAAGGTCAAGACACCAATACTCCTTATGATCAGGGGGGGTACCCGAGGAAGACACACTGAGTCGAGCAAGGCGTGAGCTTATGAGGAGCTGTGGCGGAAAGATTAGGATAGCAAGCGCACCCAAATACTCGAATGTAGTCGTAAAGAGGAGTGGTGCCGGACAAAGCAAAGTGAGGAGTGGAAGCACTAATCGCCTTAGTAGGAAGGTGATTAATGAGATAAATAGCGGCGTGAAGAGCCTCCACCCAATACCGAGGAGGAATGGAGGCCTGAAACATGAGGGAACGCATGACATCGTTAGTGGTACGAATCATGCGTTCGGCCTTGCCATTCTGGGGAGAAGTGTACGGGCAGGACATGCGCAACTGAACACCGTGAGTAAGAAGGAAGTGACGGAACACAGAGTTGTCAAACTCACGTCCGTTGTCGCACTGGACGGCCTGAATAGTGCGCCCAAACTGGGTGGATACCCAAGCGAAGAAATGAGAGAGAATAACGAACGTATCAGATTTCTGTCGCAAGGGGAAAGTCCATGAATAATGTGAAATATCATCAAGTATCACCAAATAATACTTATAACCTGAAACACTGATAATAGGAGAGGTCCAAAGATCACAATGAATAAGGTCAAAAATCCGCTCAACATGAGTTACAGAGGGGCGGAAAAGGAAGTCGGACATGGTGACCAAGCTGACAACCATGACACATAGGCTCATGAGTGCCCCTAGTATACGAAATCACTGAACTACTAGACAACTTAGACATAACATCAACACTAGGGTGGCCGAGCCGACGATGCCAAGTCGTGGAAGAAGCTGTCATAGCCATGGCAAAAGGTGGAGATGAAGCGGAAGCGGGAAGACGAAGCGTGTACAGGGGCCCTAAACTCTCACAACGGTGAAGAAGACACCGGGTAATAAGATCCTTCAAAGACAAACCAAAAGGATCAAACTCAATAGAAACATGGTTGTCAGTGGTAAAACGGCGAACATAAAGGAGATTTTGAATAATATCAGGAGCAACAAGAACATCTCGGAGCTGGAAAGAACTCGAAGAACCCAAATCACCAACAGAGGTGACAGGAAGAACGGAGTCATTCCCAACAACGATAAATGAAGGATAAGAAGGGTGGGTAGAGGAGAGTATACCAGCATCAGGAGTAGTGTGGTATGAGGCGCCGGAGTCAACAACCCAATCAGCACCGGGTGGAGTGAGGCTCATCGTGCTGAAGGAAGCAACTAGCGATTGACGGTCCCACCCGTCAGGTGTGGTGGGCGGTACCGAAAACTCAGGTTGACGACCTGGAGCGCTCGAGCTCTAGTGGGTGAACGGTCGAGGAGCAGGGTAACTCGGCCCACCAGAGGGTTGAGTCCACTGCCCTCCAGTCGAGTAGCCAGGGTTGTCGTGGACAGGATTGACCATGTAAGCCACCTGGGGTCGCGGTGGACGTGGTGGCATGAGACCCGGAGACGGCCCAGACCACATGGAAATCTGGCCAGTCCACGGGTTATAAGGTGTACGCCACCCTGATCGGTACCACCACCACTGCCACCTCCCCCAGCCGTACCGCCACGGCCACCACGGCGGCGATTACCATCACCAGGGCTGGTAGGAACCCTTGGGGTGGTAGGTAGACGCGGCGGTTGTCCCCCTGAAGAAGTGTCGGGTGGAGGAAGATGGGAGGACTGCCTAGAGCCATAGAAAGCGGTGGCAGTCGAGGCGACGACAGGGCCTCCAGAATTGATCTCCTTGAGCTTGAGGTCGGACCATACCTTCTCGAAGGTCGGTAGTGGCTCCACACGAAGAAGCAGCGTCCTGAGGTGAGAGTAGCGCTCGTTCAGGCCCTGCATGACCTGAAGGACGAGAGAAGTCTCCGGAACAGGGTCACCAAGGTCGCGAAGGGCATCCGCCATACCCTTCATCTGGCGATAGTAAGCAGAGATCGACAGGTCACCCTGGACGGTAGCCCCCAACCGTGCTCGGATGTGAAGGGCTCGGGTCGCGCTGTTCCCCTGGAAGCGCTGCTCGAGGATGAGCCAGCCTGATGGGTAGTACCGCCACCATGCTGCGCGACAATATCCTACAGCTCCTCAAAGAGAGAACCGAGGATCCAAGCAAGGACCAAGTTGTCCATACTGAGCCAGGAAGCGTCCAACGAAGAGTCATCTCGGAGGATGTGATCATCAAGACGAAAACTTCGCAGCGTGAGGAGAAGCAGGTGATGCCACCTGCTGTACGAGGTGGAGTCGGTGCCGAGGGCAACCGGGATGAGCGCCCGGATGTTCTAGACACCAGCAGCCGGAGCGTGAAGAGCCGCGACAAGGGAAGCCGCGTAGGTGGTGTGCGATGCGTCGTCGCCGGAAGAAGACTCACGGGTAGGAGTCAACTGCTGGTGTGTGGCCTCCTCAAGATGGTGGGTGAGACCCGCCATGGACGCCCGCTCCTACTCCAAAGCAAGAGTGAGAGCCCGCTCACGTTCGCGAGAGGCAGCCAAAGCAACAACAACATCGGAAACGGTCGCATCGACAATGACGGCGGGGGCCGACCCCGGGCCGGCGGCGGCGGATCTAGGCCCGGGTACAGCGGCAGCGACCAGCCCCGGGCTGGTGACGATGGATCGAATGTCGGGGAGGGTGGTGGCAGCCAACCCAGAGCCGGCGGTGGGGGCGGCCAACCTCGGGGCGGCGGCGGCAGACCCAGACTCGACGGCGGTGGCCGGCTCATGCTGCACGACGGTGGCCTGGGGCCTGGAGCCAAGGGGCGACGACGGCGGCCTGGGGCCAGGCGGCGAGATCCAGAGGAGGAGGGGGAGGGCCAGCCGGCGGCGGCGGTGGCGCACTGACGGCGCGCGACGGCGTGACCTGGGGCTGCGTGGGTGGTGGCGGCGGCGCAGAGGAGGTTAGAGGAGAGGGAGGGGAGGAGCAGCTCGCGGCGTGGACGCGCCGGCGGCGGGCGGCGCCGCGCCAGCGGGCAGCTCGGGCTGCTCGGCCATGGGGAGAGAGGAGAGAAGAAATTAGCTAGCCTGATACCAAATGAGAATGCATTAGGGTTTCATTGGGGTGTCAAGGGTACATATGGTCATAGTGAACTAGATACATGGGTCTGGCACAACACACTCACACACCCATACATATAACAGTCCAACAAATTTGGTAGCTGAGATTATATGCATCAGACTTGCACGGTCAACTGAACAGGTTGAATGTGCATTGTGGAGTGAAGCCCTGTAAGTAATACTGATGCAGGCACCATCAGTAAGCTGCTGACATTTCTGTGTTTACAGAACTAAAAATCTAAATATCTTGCTTTGTTTGATATGTTCGTCTTGGATAAACAGAGTTCCTAATGTTGAATATATGTTTTGCTGTGGACATAGGCGTGCCAAATTCGTACAACACATAATAGATCATATTGAAGGTTTGTGGTTAGAATTTATATACAAAATTGTTATCAATTAGCACCCTAAAATCACTTTTTCTAAAAACTTTGCCCTTCACATCAGATATTCTACCAGCAGTAGGTTTCATACTCATTATGCATTGTATCTGGCACCTGAAGTGACTCATTATGCAAGAAAGTGTCACCTGTAAGTTTTTCTTCTTTGAAAATTTAACAAAATATTGATTTATGAACCTTGTTGTCTCTGCCAAATTGCTGTATTTTCCCTACTTCTTTCAACAGACTGATCTGACTTTTAGTTACACGTTAGCTTGTACTGTTGTACACCGTGCGATCTATAGGGAATTTTAGCCATCCAACTACCCAATATGTAAAATAGGTTGCTTGCACGGAAATCCAACCTGGTTTATTCTTCCAGTTAATGGACACGGCCTAACAGTTTCATGATCCGACCTTTTATCTTTCATCGAACAGGGTGCCCTTTTTTGATTACTGATGATTTATCTCTCTATTGGGATGAAAACGGACGGATATGGACGGATAAAATGCTTTTCCATATCATATCCATATTAAAAATTTTAGAAACGGATTGGATCGGATGTTGTCGAAAACGGATATGGTATCGGATATGTCAGATGTATCGAAAACGGATTCATCGGAAAAATAATTCACAAGTAACATATAATTCATAGTTCATACATATAATTCAAAGTACATTCACATCAAATTCATACATGGTTCGGGGGTGGCGGCCGTCGAGGGCTTGTTGGGCGTCGAGGCCTCGGGGCCGGTGGCTGGCGGCGTGTCGGGGAGGGCGCTGCTGCTGGGCGGCGATGGCTCGGGAATCAGGAGTCGGGGGCGGAGGTCGGGCGGCGGTGGACCGGGCCGGGGCGTCAGGGGCGGCGCCGACGACAACCGGGGCGGAGCCGCGGAGGTCGGGGATGGTTGCTGGGGCGCTTGGCCGGCGGCGGCGCTGTGGCCTGTGGCAATGGCAAACTGGTAAACCCTAGGTTGGAGGCAAGACTCGAGGTGGAGGAGGACTCCGCTTGGGCTCGGGCCTCGGGGTAGCCGGGTAGGGCCGTAGGGAAGGTGGCTGTGGCCTCTGGCCTGTGAGTTGTGGCTGGCTGCGGGCACAATTGAATTTGTTGGGTTGAATATATCTCGGATATTGTTCGGATATATCCGATCCAATATGGATATCTGACAAAACGGACGGATTCTAACGAAAACCATATCTGATCCGATATCCGATTTAAAATATCCGAATCCATATCTGTATCCGAAAAAAATCCGATCAAAATGGATATGGATCGGATATCTTCGAAAACGGTTGCGGACAGATCGGAAAATATCGGATTTGTTTTCATCCTAATTGTATACAACAGCTGACCCATCACCAAGTGTCGCCTCTCAGACGAGCTGATGGTTGCCAATGTGATGCCCGAGGTTTTTCTATTAAAATCGGGTATTCTCTGTGATGCCGACGAGCGCTGTATCTTCGCAGTTTCATACTAGGAATGGATGCGGTCATGTTGGCTTCACCGAGCTGCTGCTCTGCACACCTGACGATTGTTTAGTTCTCCTCCTCGGACGTCTGAACACCGTCGTCTCCGAAGTCTGAATCTGAACGGAAATTCACAAGCGGATTCTGTAGCTTGTTGACTTGCTCTGATGTGGCGGCGTGACACGCATTTGTTGGCTTCTCCTCTCTCTCTCTCTCTCTCTCTGACTGGCATCTACCGACTTCACCCGAATATCCCCGTGAAAGGTTCCATGATTCATCATGTCTGCTGGTCCGCTGGCCATCGCCAACCGCTGATCCCCGGTTCGAAGTTTCAGACACGTACAGTACCGTTCATCTTCCAAATTCAGCCGTTTTTCCTGCACGCCCATCGTACGCGCGCTGTGGTCGAGTCGATGCGCATGCTCCGTTTGATACTTGCTTGACGCGTGGATCAGCAGAAGCATGAAGCGAGCGTTCGCATCCACTAAAGTGAACCGGCGTTGATCGTATGTTCAACCGAACCGACCTCTGAAGAAGGTGTCGTTAAGCTAAGACGACGACAGATAGACGTGAGACGTGGCTTCGCAGATGAGAGATGGAGTAGGCCAAGCAACAGCTCTAGCTAGCGTCGTTAACAATATGATCACGAGTACTCCGTGCGTGTGTGTGTCTGACGATAGGTTGGACCTAGTCGTGACCCTTGGTCCCTGGCTCGTTGGACGCTCTTGCCGTTGCGTTCTCGTCCGTGGTGTCGGGTTGTGTGGACGGCCGGCCGCGGACCGCGTTCCGGGACGGCGGTGACGAGACCCGGCCGGCCGCTCCTGCGGTTCAGTTGCTAGTAGGACTCGTTGCCTGGCCACGCACACATCCAAATCAGCAAGCAAGGTGACTTTCTGTTTCCATAATAAAATAAAAAGTCGCTGATAAAACGTATCGAAAAACGAAAAGAGGTGGCACAGTAAGTTAGCATTTTTTTTCCGTGTCAAACCGTAGTGCCCTGCCGTTCCGTCGCTTCCATGCTCACGTCTCGTTGGCCGCTACGCGCCGGCGGTGGTGGCCTCCGTACTCCGCCCGCCACGTCCATGCGCTCGAGTCTGCCGTCCGCTACCTCCTGTTCCCCTCGCCATGACAACGAAGGCTCAACTCAACAGCACGACACGCAACGTTCATGCACGTCTACAGCACTGGCTAGTCCATCGATCGATCAATCAGACGGGCGTGGGTACGTGCACGCCGTAAAAACCAAGTCCGCTGCGAGACGTGCCGAGCGCCGAGTACTGCTAGCTGTGGCTTGAACCGTGAGATGCTTCACTGAAGAAGCAATGCAAGGCGACCTACCGCGTGCGGCAAACAATATTTCCAGGAGAGGACGAACACAGGGTGACTTGTGTAGAGACGCCTCCCGTGAAATGCTGGCCAAAAGAGGCTACAAAGGCATAAAAGCCGAGGGAAGAGAAGAAAACCTGGAAATGCGCAGCTTTTGATGCAACCTCCGTCGTGCCGAACAGGATACGGCCGGTACGTACAGTATTCAGATACGATAGCCGTAATCTCAACGTCAGCTCGACCTCCTGCCACTTGTCACTCTCCAACGTACGGGACGGCCTCGCCTGGTATCCAACTGGTCAGCCTTCCATCCACACCAATCGGTCTCCAACTGGTCGGCCTCGCCTTGCTTCCATCGAAGCCTTGCAGAATGCAGCAAGCAACCAGTAATCACTTTCCTTTCACGGAACATGCTGCTACGGTTGTCGCCATTGCCACATACTACGCGTGCACAGCATCGTCTTCTTGGCTGTGAAGATGAAGATAATCCGAACCTGCCTTTACTGTACCTGACCCCAGCCTGGAGCTGCCTATAAATTGACACCCCTATGCCTCGCAACCTCTTCATCCATTCCACTCAACCCGTCGATCTCGGAGAAGAGGAACCGTACGTACGTGCGTCGAGCCACGTACCACCAGCCATGGCGGCGCGCTCGTCGTTGACGAAGGCCCCCGTGGCCCTGCTGCTCGTCCTCGGCGCCGCCGTCGGGTACTGCCGCGCCGCGCAGGACTACGACTTCTTCTACCTCGTGCTGCAGTGGCCCGGGTCGTACTGCGACACCAAGCAGAGCTGCTGCTACCCCAAGTCCGGCAAGCCGGCGGCGGACTTCGGCATCCACGGGCTCTGGCCCAACCGCGACGACGGCTCGTACCCGCAGAACTGCAACCCCGACGCCGAGTTCGATCCCTCCAAGGTCCGCTTCTTCTTCCTTCGTAATCCTTCTCCCTGCTGTTTCACGGGGTCTTTAATTGTTTCAAAATCAGGAATTCCTGGGCTATTTTGGTTTACCATAATGTTAGCCTGATGGTAATCTCTTCCTTGATTATTATCCTGCATCTCAAATAATATGTTTGGCATTATTTTATTTTTAAACCAAAGCACAGATTTCTGTAGTGTTTTTGGTATGACTTTTACCGGTTTATAATGTCCCGTTATTTTTAGAAAAAAAAGAAAGAGAATATCAATGTCCTCTTATTCGTAGCGTTTGCAACACAACACTTTTGGACTCCAGAAAAATTCTGTTTGCATCCCCTACCTGAAACGAAAATCATTGTTTCCTGCATGTCCGAAGCAAAGCATCGTCCTTTTCCACCGGCCTTGCGTGCACTCACGCGGCCTGCACTGCACATCGTCGTCGTGACGTCGCGGCAGCCGGCACGTCGCGACCACGAGGTCAAAGCGTGCAAGGAATAGTGAGAGGAATGCTGACATGGCTCTGACCCTTTCTCTTCTTGTTTTTTTTTTCCATCCAGGTGAGCGACCTGCTGAGCAGCCTGCGCGCCAACTGGCCGACGCTGGCGTGCCCGGCCAACGACGGCGTCCGCTTCTGGGGCCACGAGTGGGAGAAGCACGGCACCTGCGCCGCCGCCATCTTCGACGAGCACGGCTACTTCCAGGCGGCGCTCCGCCTCCGCGACAAGCTCGGCGTCCTCGGCGCGCTAGCGGCGGCCGGCGTCAGCCCCGACGGCGGCTACTACACGCTAGGCCAGATCAAGGACGCCATCCGGCAGGGCACCGGGTTCGAGCCGTACGTGGAGTGCAACCGCGACGAGTCCGGCAACAGCCAGCTGTACCAGCTCTACTTCTGCGTCAACGCCGCCGGCGATAGCCTCGTCGAGTGCCCCGTCCTCCCCCGCGGCAGGCCGTGCGGCAAGAGGATCGAGTTCCCGGCGTTCTAAGTTCTAACTGCCCGTCCATTCATGGTTATTTTTCTTACCCCAAATAATATGAAAGCAGTGCCCATTTGCTACTTCAATCCCATAGAGCCGATTGATGTATATGGTTTAATGTAAACATGCATATCAAGATACTGTATCATTTTTCAAATTCAGCGACAGATGTTAGCGGCATTGTTCTCTTGTTCCACGTCTAGGGTTCGGAAGTACTGCAACAAAATCAAACGAGGCATTGGCCAACGTACTCCCGTGCCGCTGCAAAGACCCAGGTTAAGCAATAGTAGTTAGGACCCATGAAATGTCTTTTGTTGTCGACAAGGCATGAAACGGTGGCCGCGGACAAGACATGGCGTACACGGATAGCCAACCGGTTTCCAGGTTTCCAGTCAAGTCACTTGTTCATATAGCACAATGGCAAGAAATATGTCAGTGCGAACATGGACCACGTCACTGGAGACTGCAAACAACGTCCACAGAAAATGCTTTTATTGGCCCGCTGGTAGTTTGTAAACTCCAACTACGGTACAACACATACACAGTCGAGTAAAAGAGCAAAAATTATGTGCTCTGCTAAAAAAGGTCTGGAAACCGGCGATAACTAGGGGCGTTCACGCATACATGTAACCAGTAGAAACTAAGAACAAACAACAATTCTGGCTCATCTGGAGCATATTCCTACATGAAGACCACACAAAAAAATCTAGGCTGCAAAACTAAAAGCAACAAGAACATTGTTCCTTTATTCTCTTAGGGATATCCATTTAACCCCCTTCAAACAGAAGCAGCGGCTTCCTGAGGTTTATGTGCGAATGCGATGCCCTTCTCAATGCTGGCCTTCAACTCTGGCTTCAGAGCCTCGAGTGCCTTAGCCTCATACTCGGTCACTCCCTCCAGGTCGGCAGAAATGATGGATTCAACACCATTCTTCCCAAGCTTAACCCTGGATGCAAAGAATGGTAGATCGGTTATCTCTGACTGAATAAATGTGCACTCATAAACATCTGGATCGCCAGCCAGTGCACGGAGTGATGACTCGACAAATCTGGCCGCAGCATAAGCCATAGACAGGGTAGCAGATCCAGCACCAGCCTTTGCCTCCACCACTTCTGTCCCGGCATTCTGTATCCTCTTTGTCAACTCTTCAGTCTCCTCAACTGTGAAAGTAACAGATGGCCTGGTCTTTGACAATAACGGCAAAATTGTAATACCAGCATGACCACCCACAACTGGAACATCAACATCAATGAGCTTGAGGTTTTTCTTCTGCGCCACAAATGTGTTAGCCCTTACAACATCCAGGGTGGTAACTCCAAAAAGCTTCTTGGGGTTGTAGACACCCTTGCTCTTCAGAATCTCAGCAGCGATTGGCACAGTGGAGTTCACAGGGTTGCTGATGATATGGATGAAGGCCTCTGGGCAATTGTCTGCAACAGCCTCAACAAGTGACTTGACAATGCCAGCATTAATGTTAAAAAGGTCATCACGAGTCATGCCCGGCTTCCTTGGAACCCCAGCAGGGATGACGACAACATCCACACCTTTCAAGCAGTTTGCCAACTCAGAGGGTCCAGTGAAGTCCAGGACCTGGGCAGGCGTGTTGCAATGGCTGAGATCTGCAGCAACTCCCTTCACATTAGCAATATCATACAGGTGCAGCTCTGACACCAGAGGAGACATCTTAATCAACAGCCCTAAGGGCTGTCCGATGCCACCAGCAGCACCGAGCACAGCCACCTTGTAAGATGCCTGAGGGGATATCTGAGATCCAGACTTGGCCTTTGGCACAATCCTTGGAGCAACAGATGCCCGGAGTGACACATTCCTGCCAAGAAAGGCCGACTGCGATACAGAGCTGATGGAAGATGACGCCTTTAAGCCAGCATAGCTTGTGACACCGGGGTTCCTTGGCTTTGGGATCAGACCAGCCTGGCCGGTAACTGGGCTGATGGAAACAGTTGATGCCATGCCTGCAGTAACAGAGTTCCATTAGATTTATACAGTCAGTGATACAACAAACACTTCTCAGCTACATATAATGCTATTGCATTCCAAAATTGCATGTAATCTCTTGCATTGAATATATATATGTACATCTGTGGACACAATATGAGAACGGAACATAGGACCGTTCATGCTAACTTACTCATATTTCCTCCAATTTTTAGCAAGCTAGCAACAAGTTGTCGAACCCGAGAACTAAAATATTTTTGCACCCAATTTCCTGACCATGGCAAACCCTATGTGCAGGAGCGGCAGGGGAAAGAAGAAAGAAGGAAACAATAATTTAACCAGATCACTGGGTGCTCAAATAAGCTCCTGGTGCTTGCCTGAGCTAAGTTACCACCAGTGCTCCGGTGTATTGCACCTGAGAATTTTCTATCTTTCCTCTGTAGCACCCCCTTGGCAATAACACTTCATCAGATGATCTGACTTCCATCTAAAGGTTACAACGTGGTTCGCTCGGCTAAAATAATCATATATAGCAATAGGATTCTACAATGAACTTGGCAAGAAGGATGATATCATTTCAAGCGATATGTATACATCCAGGTACAGACTCCAGAGCAAACACTTCCTATATCCTGATACTGCTGCAGTTTTGCCTGAAATGATACCGAACAGGGCCCCATGGAAAATTCGTCCGATAAGAGCAGCGCCATTACCGGCTTACCGCACACATGGAAACAGATCGGGGTCGCGCCACACGAATCAGGCAGATCTACGCCACGAGACGAGACGAGGACCGAACAAACATACCGGATCGGCGGGGGAGATCCGAGCCGCAGCAGCGACGCGAGCGGAACGGGCTCGCGGAATTCAGACGCACAGAGGGGAGGAGCGGGCAGAAGATGTTAGCTGGTTACCTTGGTTAGTGCGCGCTCCTTTAAGGCCTCTCTTCCCTGGCCTCGTGACCGGCGGGGCAGGGTCGCAGGGAAAAAGCGCTCCGCCTCTGGCCTCTTCACGGCTCGCGGGGGCAGCGCGGCGGCGCTTTTTATTTTCCCTGGCTCGACGGAGACGGAGGCGGCGAGGGCGACGTGCGGCCTAGGAAACAACGGCGCTGGCTCCGCCTGCAGATGGCGTGGACGTGGTTCACGGACCTTCGTGACACTGAAGGTGCGCCGGGGAAAACCTTTCTTTACGGGAACCGGAGCGGTGTTTGGTGGGCTGGGTGCACGGTGCGTCTGCTGCGTGGTGCGCGCAGCCACCGCCCACCAACCAGACCTGGAATATCCCGGCCGCCGTGTACGGTTGACGGGCGCAGGAGAACTCCGTTTTCAACACCCATTTTTTGGATGGGTAGGTGGGCATGGGGCCCGCAGGAACGGGACTGGCACGTCGCTCTCTCGTTGATATCTTTCTGACGCGTCCGCGGACGGCTCAGATGACGCGCGAACGGCGTGCGGATGCGAGCGTCGACCCGCGACTAGGCCGGTCGCCAGCTGGAGCCTCGCCGGCTACCTTCTTTAACGATGGGACAGGCCTCCACTAGACTACGGTCCACACCTGAAAAGTGGCTTCCGAGGCCGTGAAGCGGGCCCGACGATGTGTCCTGCGAAGAAGCTGTGGCCCAAACAAGCCCAAATCGACGGCCCGACCTGAGTCGGCCCACCTTTTCCTTCGGCCCATGCGCGACGCTGGTGGCGACATGGGTCTACGATATCAAATTGTCCCGGGCCACAAACAGAACAACTCACCGAGATAGCTCTGACAGTGGGAGAAAAATGTCCACGTCTGAGACCGGTTTGGTTTGTATGTACTAACTTGAGGTGTGAACATAGGGGTGGTAAAGACCCACGAGCCTTTCATAATTTATTTTGATCATTTTTTAAATATTCATAAATAAATATAAGTTTGTCCTAATTCTAATTTGATCCAGCCCTTCATATTATTATATTTTTTTAGACCATTTATCAGCCCTATGTGGATACTGAATTTACGAACAGCAAACAACAACATGATTGCATTTCACTGGAGAGGAGTGAACGAGTGAGGACTCCTCGTGGTTGTATTGATCAGTATAAAGGCCGGCCATATACAACTGACGAGAGCTATACATCAGTTAGATCCTAAGCATGCGGCATCACATGTGCGCACTGTTGAAATGGCTCAAGGCAAATCCCTCCTTACACTGTATTACCGTATATATAGAGTACATGACATCAATGTTTGGATTAATGAGTGCGCAACCCCATAATACACATGCCAAGATTAGTAGAGGGCGCAACCTCATAACAACTGAATTAAGAGTGCATGGTCCATTCCTAATATAAATGACCTTCTATGTTTAACACCCCCCTCAATCTGGACGGTATGAAATTAAGTTCAGATTGTTACAAATCTTGGAGAAACTCAGTTCTGGTATAGGCTTGCTCATAATATCCGCAACTTGATCCTTAGAAGAGATGATGCGAACATCGAGTTGCCCCAACGCCACTCGTTCACGAACAAAGTGATAATCAACTTCAACATGCTTCATACGACGATGAAAAATCGGGTTGGCCGTAAGATAGGTTGCACCAATGTTGTCACACCACAAGCTAGGAGGCCGATTCTGAGAAATCTCAAGCTCATGAAGAAGGACTTGGATCCAAATTACCTCTGCTGTGGCATTAGCAACTTCCTTGTATTTGGCCTCCGTACTAGAACGAGAAACCGTTGGATGTTTTTGAGATCTCCATGATATTAAATTACAGCCAAAGAAGATTGTGAAGCCACCCGTGCTACGTCGATCATCAGGATTACCAACCCAATCAGCATCAGAAAAGGCGCTCAATAGAGAAGATGCGAACTTGGTGAAACAAAGTCCAAGACCAATAGTGGTGCGAAGATATCGTAGAATCCGCTTTACAGCAGCACAATGAGATGTAGTAGGTGTGGAGAGAAACTGACAAACCCGATTTGAGAAAGAAATATCAGGTCGGGTGAGTGACAAATATTGTAGAGTGCCTACAGCACTTCTGTAATTCATAGTATCTTCAGGAGAGAGAGGATCACCTCATGAAGAGAGAGTTTATCAGTGGGCATCATAGGCGTAGAAACTCCCTTAGAGGTAGCCATGTTTGTGCGCAACAGGAGATCACGTATGTATTTGCGTTGCGTCAAAACCAGCCCCGAAGTATTGTGATGCACCTCAATGCCAAGAAAATAATTAAGTGGACCAAGATCCTTCACAGCAAACTCATGACAAAGCTGTTGGAGAAGCTTATCCGTCACTGAAGATGAGGAGCTAACGATAATAATATCGTCCACATATATAAGAATATAAATCCTAAGGCCGTCTTGATGAAGAATAAACAAAGATACATCAACCTTTGATGCTTGAAATCCCAGTTTGATCAACGTGTCACTCAAGCGAGAGAACCATGCTCGGGGCGCCTGTTTAAGACCATATAGAGACTTGTCAAGTTTGCATAAAAATTTTGGATGTGCTGAATCCTCAAAACCCGGCGGCTGCTTCATGTACACATCTTCATCAAGAACACCATGCAAAAATGCATTTAGGATATCAATTTGTCGAAGAGACCAATTACGGGACACAACCAAGAATAGTAGCAGACGAATAGTAGTCGGCTTGACGATGGGACTGAATGTAGCATCATAGTCAACACCATACTGCTGCTTGTACCCCTTGGCCACCAAACGAGCTTTGTGGCGAGCAATAGAGCCATCAGGATTAAACTTGAGTTTAAAAACCCATTTAGAATCAATGACATTGAGGCCAGCTCGAGGTGGAACAAGATGCCACATCTTATTTTTGATAAGCGCATCAAATTCATCTTGCATAGTCTGTCGCCATAAAGGATGCTCCATAGCAGTGACATGAGATGATGGTTCTGAGAAAGAAACCCGAGACATTGAATAGCTGACAGTGCCATCAGTACGAATCTTCGGTTGTAGAATATTATTCCGAAGACGAGTATCGTACGGGTGTATAGTATTAATTTGTTGATTATCCACACCATCATTAGATCTCAAAATAATAGGAGAGTTGATAGCCTCGGCAGAATCAGCACCAGAGTCTGTTGTAGGCGAATCTGTAGGAGCAATATTTTCTGTTGGCGCGGGACCAGCGTTTATTTGTGTTGTATCTCCTGCATGCGCGACATTTGGTGGAGGCCTAGAGTCGCGTGACAAATCAGGTGTAAAATCAGCAGCTGCTGCGTCTACATGCGGAGGAGAATCTTCAATGATGCATGGACCCGATGGATTTCTCAATGAAGGCAGATGGCCTGTTCCTAGTGATTGCGCATGGGGCACACCCTCCATAGATGTTACTGTCCCCATATTAGCGGGATCTTATGCATTTATTGGAGCTGCATGCATAGAGTTAACAGAAAACAAATTTTGTAAGTGATTAGTGTTCAAATTAATACTGCTATCACCTCATTGCCCAGCAAAGTTGGATGAAGGATTAGAGAACGGAAAAATAATCTCGTCACAAATAACGTCCCAAGAAATATAGACACGACCCGTCTCCATATTAAGACACTTGTATACTTTGTGAAGGGAGTTGTATCCTAAGAAGACACAAGGTTTGGAGCGAAATTCAAGTTTATGTCTGTTGTAATGTCGAAGATGGGGCCAACAAGCACAACAAAAAAAAATTTAGCATACAATAATTTGGCGTATTTTTGAATAATCGTTCCATGGGAGACAAGTTGTCAAGTACACGAGTAGAGAGACGATTAATGAGATATGTGGCTGTCAAAAAGGCTTCATCCTAAAATTTGAGTGGCATGCTCGCATGAGCTAATAAGGAAGACCCGTCTCAACAATGTGACGGTGTTTTCTTTCAGCAGACCCATTTTGTTGGTGAGTGTGGGGACAAGCAACGCGATGAGCAATGCCAAGAGAGATAAAAAATTGATTGTGAAGTTTCTGGTACTCCCCACCCCAATCAGACTGAACGCATCTAATTTTGATGTCTAGAAGTCGCTCGACATGTCTTTGGAATTGGAGAAAAATGTGTTGAGCCTCGATTCTATCCGCCATAAGGTAAATCCATGTGAATTTCGTAAAGTCATCAATAAAACTGATATAATACTTATAACCGCCAACAGAAATTAGAGCGGGACCCCAAACATCAGAATGATAATTTCAAGTGGCATAGTAGTACGATGAATAGAAGTATTATAAGGCAGTTGATGACTTTTAGCCAATTGGCATGCATTACAAACTGATGACACACTAGACTCCTTGAGACAAGGGAGATTATTAAGACACAAAATAGATCGAACGACCTAAGAAGATGGGTGACCAAAACGGGCATGCCATTGATCTGGTCGTGCCGAGTAGCCAACAAAGGCTTGATGAAGGGACTCGATATCGGATGACTTGAGCGGATAGAGACCGGACTCACATTTTCCTTCTAGAAGCAGCTTCTGTGTTGTCCGATCCTTTATGAAATAATACCATTGATGAAATTCAAAAAATACATTATTATCACGAGCTAATTTATGAACCGAAAGAAGATGTTTTGATATGTTAGGAACATGAAGGACATTATTGAGAGCAAGTGGGCGAGTATTAGTATTAATTGAACAACAACCAGTATGCAGAATTTGCAAACCTGCTCCATTGCCAACTTGCACCGTGTCACAACCATAGTATTGCTCACGCATGGCAAGGCGATCAAGATCGCTCATGATGTGGTCCGTAGCGCTGGTATCACTGTACCAGTTGAGATCCACCTGGTACGTGTTTGAGGATGCCAAGGCCGCCGATGGTATTTCTTCCTGGTACGAAACATCCATCCTGTACTAGCATTTGATGGCAGTGTGGCCAACTTTGCCATAGATTTGGCACTCAGGATGGGAGCCACTATCGCGGCGAGGACCACGCGCGGGGGCGCTGCCACGAGAACGACCTCCACGGCCACGATCACCACGACCACGATTGAAGCCGCCACGACCTGCGTAGTTCGCGGAAGCAGTAAACTGAAGTTGCATGTCCGCTTGATGTTGTAGGCGACGGGCCTCAAAGGCGGCAAGGTGCGCGAACACGTCATCAAGAGAGAGTGCCTCACTCTTGGTTGTCATGGACGTGATGAAGGGATTGTACTCGGCTGGAAGACCTGCAAGCAAATAAGCGAGAATCTCTTCGTCGCGAAGTGGAGCATCTGCGGCAACGAGCTCGTTGGCGAGCCCGGTAATTTTGTGGAAGAAGTCGGTAGCAGAAAGATCACGCTTTTTTGATGTTGCATGTTCGACAAGGATTTGCACCGTGCGCGCCTTCGTAAACGAGGCAAATTTCTTTTAGAGGGAGTCCCAAACCTCCTTAGAAGATGTGGCGGAGACGACGTCCCGAAGAACATCTTCGGTCATCGACAAGAGTATGCCACTGAGTAGTTGCTGGTCTTGATCGTACCAACACTCGTACTTCGGATTGGGTACTTGTTCAGCACCGGCTGCCGTAGACACAACTATCATTTGAGCCGGCGCAGGTTTGGAGCCATCAAGAAACCCCATCAGCTTCGAGCTTTGAAGGTAGGGAAGAAGCTGAGCACGCCAAAGGGCATAGTTGACCTTAGTCAATCTGATTGTAACGACTTGATGAATTGGAATGGGCACCATTGCGGAAGCCATGACAGATGGAGGAGGAGAGGAGGAGGAGGAGGAGGAGAAAAATGTGATGGATAATTTAGAATATCCTTGGCTCTGATACCATATTGAAATGGCGTAAGGCAAATCCCTCCTTGCATTGTATTACCGTATATATAGATTACATGACATCAATGTCTTGATTAATGAGGGCGCAGCCCCATAATACACTACAAGAATCGTGATAAGAGACGACGGCCACAAACCGTCGTATATAAGGGCCAAACCATTGTCAATAGCTTATTGATAACGGTATACGCTTATAGACGACGGTATACTGCCGTCTACATTTTTTTGTCATCTATAACGTTATTGATGACGGTAACCGTCGTCCATAAACTATTTGACGACGGCCAAAACCAGCTATCGTCGATAAGTGACTTCCTCCACATAGCAGCGGGGGAAGCTTATCGTCTACGGTGCCAGGGACACCGTCGATGATAAGTTACAGTATCGTCGACGGTAGAATGGTATTGTCATCGATACTGGACACTTATTGTCGACAGTGCCCTTGTCACCATCGACGATAACTTGCCAGTATCGTCAAAGGCCTCCATGTAACCGTCGTCAATAATTTTTGCAGTTTTTTAAAACAGAAAATGTTGCCCTGGCTTCGAGGCCAGCCCTGGCTCGATGACCAGATCACAGAGACAGAAAAACATGACACAAATATGCATAATACATCACATAATATATTTTTATACAATTCGTCATACAAGTCTCACACCGCACATTTTGAGAGAGGAGGGAACTCAACTCACAAGTTTGAGGCTCGGCTGACCTGACTAAGAGACGCTACCCCGTCCGCTGCCACCGGAGTTTGGAAAGTCGTCCTCCTGCAGTCGTCCAAGCATCTGAGGCGACGGAGTTTGAGCCTCCGTTCCCGACGCCTGTGAAGTGCAAGTGTGCTTAGACATGCTACAAGAAAATGTATATTTTACTAAGTTTCAACAAGTTTAACTAGTGCAAGTGTAATTTACTAAGTTTGTACCTGGGCTACCGGCGGCACCGGCGGCAGCTGTATCGCTGGCGGCGCCCATTGCTGAAAGGCAACCGTCGGTTCTGCACTCATAGCCTGCAAACACAAAGCAAATCATTATACATGTCATTTATATGTAAAAAATATTAAGTAGAACATCTAGAATAGATTACCTGCTTGGTAGCTTGCATCTGTAACATGAACGAGTTTTGATACTCGTCCCTAGCCCTTTGCGCCTCGTCCCTAGCCCTGATCTCAGCTGCGCACGCCTCGTCCCTAGCCCTGAGTGCTTCTTGCGTCCTTTGGAGCTCCTCTCGCAGACTCTGGAGCTCGAGATCTCGACTAGCGCGGCTGCTGCTGGACGTGCTCTGAAGCGATGAAGAGGCTCTCGAGAAAGCTTGCGCCTGTCTCGAGTCGACCACTCCATCGAAGATGGCTAACCTAAACAAATGAAGTAAGATTATTAAATTTTGTATCTCGAAGTTCGTAACAGTAAATTAAAAATTACAAAGCTCACCATACGTGAGGTTTACCACCACCGCTTGCATACGGGGCTTCGGGGACGATTGGCGCGCTCTGCCAATCGAACTCTTCGCCTTGAATCCTCGGCGTCTCCTTCCTGTACTTTGCCTGCAAAAACCAGAAAAATAACGTCATTAGTACTATTAAAGAGAATTCAATTAAGTTGAAAAAAATAACTCACCAAAGTCCCTGTCGCCGTCTGAGAAGACAACTGGTCAGACTACGACGGGTCACTTTCCAAGTGACCCCTCTTCCACATCTCGATAGGTGCCGGCTGCTGACCGCTCTCGTGCTCCTATCGGTACATGTTAGCACAATGAAGATTATAAAATTACTTAATAGAATGCTTATAGCACTTACCATCCGTTTAACGAGGCGTATGTAGCCGTCCCCACCCAAACTATGTTTCCCGCATGTCCCTCTACTCTCTCGACGGGTTTTAGAAACTGACTTGAAGCCCTCGCTCGCCCAAAGAGCACATAGGGCACGATACGCATCCGGACGGCTGTCAAGCCACGCTACGCCGACCTGCACACATTTATTATTGAATGAAAACATTGATCACAATTAGATAATGATGTAAAGTAAACTAAAATCTTTCCTCTGCGTACTGCGCCTCCGTCAAGTACGTGTCGCCCGATTCCTTCCCCGACTCACCCTCGTCTGGATGTAACTTGAAGTACGCGTTTGTAGCTTGAATGCGAGCCGTAGATAGTGATTGTGTCACGATCTTCCTAGCGCAGTTATGGAAGACGAGACGAGCGTGATCCGTCTGCTCGGACTCGTCCTCCAAACGATACCGTGCTTGAAAAAAAAGAAATATAAAACTTAATGTATGTAACTTATAATAAATTCGTATTACACAAATATAGTTCATACTTACCATGAAGTCGTGCCAAACAACCTCCTGGTGGTTGCCGTGAAGAACGTCCTGAGCCCTATAATAGTCGTCCCAAGAAGTGGCAGCGCATCCGTTCACTACACGAGGGAAGTGCAAATGGACAAGACGGCCCAAGACACCGTTCACCAGCGCGTGGCGTCCCTGGCCCGTGAACAATGTATCCTCCCAAGTCTTGATACATGATTCTCAATTAGTATACATATAAGGCTAAAAGTATCTAAATTGCATTGTTAGACATCTACTTACCTATCGCGAACCGGACGAATAATGACCCGATTGTTTGGGTCTGCAGGAGCCGAAGGAGTCCGCCGCTATGGAACCGGCTCTGAACAAGAAGGCTCCGAAGAAGGAGGCTCTGGAGAAGTAGGAGGCACCGTAGCCTCTGTGTCCTCGGATGTAGAGTCGTCCTGAATATTTTAAAGATTCATATTATAGAACAAAGAATTACTTATATCATTTATTTAATTAAATGCTCTTTACCTGTCATGACCGCTGTACAGAACCAGGTGACGACTCCGGTCGATGGCTCAACAACTGAGCCCGTATACCCCCGCTAAGCTGAGTCCCGTGGAAGACCTCGTCTGCTCTCGTTGGTGTCAGTGACAGAAAGCTCCGTGCCCTTGTACGTCGTCGTCTGCTGCCGCTCGACGACATCATGTCTAAAAGAAAATTTGCTAATGAATGAAATAAGAAGTATAGAAAAAAAGAAGAGATGAAAGAAACGTTACTTGTACTCGGTTTTAAAATCCATCAGCATCACAATGTACTCTACTACGTAAACTGGACCATCGGTCTTCTGTCGTAGTAGTTAGCCGTTTTCGTTTTCATTTTTGCATCTCACTAGTCTCTATTCTGCATCTCCAACTAAGTCATCGAGTTTAAATCAGGCTCGACGGGAAAAGAGTCCGGCAACTCTTGTTCTTGGTAAATAACATCAACCTCATCATCAAGGTATCCAACATTGTTCTGTGTATATAACCGCTCGCGGGGATTCACCTTGTGTACAACCCACCAAGCTTTATGCTTTTCGCATGGATAATGTAGATAATAAACTTGCTCGACTTGGTGTGCAAGGACGAAGGTGTCGTAGCCTCGTAGACGGTCCTTATGTTTCACTTCTACCATGTCAAATTGGTTTTCTCGAGTTCCATTGTTAGTATCAAACCAATCACAGTCAAAGAAGACTACCGTAAGGACCTTATTCCCCGCTAAACTGAATTCAAAGATATTTTTAATGATCCCGTAATAATTACTTTCACGTCCTTGTGCGTCAGCTGCCCTATTAACAACTCCGGCGTTACATGTTGCTCTGAAGGGACGTTGAGATTCAAATTCAGTTGAACGAAATCGAAACCCATTGACATCGTATCGACCGTAGCTTTTAATTTTAATGGAGCCGTAGGACAGTTATCGCAATTCTTCATGGACGCCAGCTTGATTTTTGTACTGTTCAACATATGAATTTAGAAGACTATTTTATGCTATACAAATAATTACTAAGAGAAACAAGACATGAACATGTTACATGTGCATGAAACCAGGATAGGAAGTTAGGCCTCCATTTACTCGATAATATCGCATCAATTGTATTTGTCTACTTGTAGGTTGCTACTTAGATTTCCATTTTTGTTGATTGAACTCACTAAATAAGATAAAACTTAATGATTAGCACAGATGTATAACACACCACGTTAATTATAACACAAACACTTACTAAAAATGTTCATGCATCCCCTCTATATTAGCGTACATGTACATCAAAGCGGCTGTCTTTTTATCTGTTTCAAGATCGTAGCTCGTGCCACTACCAACAGTGGTGCCTCTCGTTTGAAAAATGGAGAGGCTACTACAAGGGGGTGCTTCATCCATATTGTACCGCAACATGGAAACATTAACATTGTGTTTTTCTGCAGAATAGACGCTTGAAAAGTATCCAATCTCTGGAATGGCGTATGCTTCGGCGATGCATCCTTCAACCCTTACCCGATTGCGAACCATTGGTTTAAGACTCCTGAATGCTCTTTCGACGTGATACATCCACCTATATTGCACAGGGCCGCACACTTTGGCTTCGTATGGAAGATGGATTAGGAGATGTTGCATTGGATTGAACATCCTGGAGGGAAAACTTTTTCCATCTTACATAAAAGCACTGGTATCTCCCTTTCCAACTTCTCCATCATCTCGGTTGTGATTTCTTTAGTACAAAATTATCTATAAAAGTAGCTAAGTTCGGCTAACATCTTACACACCGCATCGTCAAGGTAGCCTCGAAACACAACCGGTAGAAGTCTTTCCATTATTATGTGATAATCATGACTTTTCAACCCTGTGAGATTTCCAGTCTTAACATTCACGGCTCGTCTCAGGCTAGCAGCATAACCGTCTAGGAATTTCAACGTTTTCAACCATTCGGAAACTCCTTTCCTTTCTTTTGGTCGAAGACAGAAAGAAGCACGCGGTTTGCCACTAGCTTCAGTTAGCTCAAGAGTTGGACGTTTACAAACCTCTGCCAAATCCTTACGAGCTTTTATATTGTCTTTTATTCCGCCCGTCAGATCAAACCATGTGCTTATGATGCATTCGCCCATGTTACATTCCTGGTGCATGACATCAATATTATGCATTAGGATTAAGGATTCACATACGGTAGCTCCCATAGTGCACATATATGAGTCCAATTGTGGTCTTCTCCGTAACTAACAAAATATCCAGGACGACCTTCATCTGCCACTAAGTTGTTCAACTGTTCAACAATCTGCGACCCGTTGAGATGTTGCGGTGGTCCTTTTTGGACAATGGTGTTCTTCCTGAAGGCATTCTTCTGTTGCCTAAATACGTGATTAGGCGGTAACCAACGTCGGTGGCAATCAAAGTAGCAAATCTTGCCACCACGATTTAAACGAAAACATTCTGTGTCCGAAGCACATATCGGACATGTCAAACGAACATGAGTGCTCCAGCCAGAAATCATGTCGTAAGCTGGAAAATCATGGACAGACCACAAGTATGCAGCTCGAAGGTTAAATTTCTGTTTTTTGTAACAGTCGTACGCTTTGATTCCTGTCCATAATATTTTCAACTCTTCAATCAACGACTTCAACATCACGTTCAAACGTGAACTGGGATGATCCGGTCCAGGTACAATAAGACAAAGGAACATGAACTCGTACTTCATACAAAGAGATGGTGGTAAGTTGTACGGAATAGCGAACACGGGCCAGCAAGAGTACGATGTTGCATTTGTACTGAACGGTGAGAAGCTATCTGTCACCAACCCGATGTGAATATTTCTCGCGTCATTGGCAAAATTTGGATCGAAGCAGTCAAGCGCTTTCCATGCCTCACCGTCAGACGGGTGCACTATCATTCCGTCGTTCTCACGTAGACCTTCTTTGTGCCACCTCATGTGTCTGACAGTTTTTTTCGAGAGAAACAAGCGCTTCAACCTAGGTGTCAAAGGCAAGTAGCGAAGCTGTTTTTGTGCGACTTCAGTCATTACTTTTGTACCGCCATCATTAACAACTTCAACAAATCGTGCTTTATCATATTTTAAACACTTGTTATCGTTGGCATGCTCTTTCCAGAAAAGCATGATGTCGTCTGGGCACATATCAATCTTCTCATAGTCCATACCAAGCCCGGAAATCATTTTCTTAGACTGATACATATCTTTAGGCAGTTTATGAGGCTGTGGAAGGACATCGCTGATCAATTTGACGAGTTTATTGTAGCAGTTATTAGAGAAGGAAAACTTAGACTTGATTTCCATAAATCTAGTCATGAAACTGAGTATCGAGACTTTGGTGTGTTCATGCACCGGCTGTTTAGAAGCTTCGACAAGCTTGAAAAACGTTGAACCTCCGTTGTAGGAGGATCCTCCGTCAATTCAGGATTTATGGCTTCAAGCATCTCGTCCATGCTATTGACCCCACTGTTGTCATCCTCATCTCGATCTTCTATAACTTGAGAAGGTGTCTTGCCGTGAAATGTCCACAACTCATAACGTTGCATGAAACCATTTCCACACAAGTGATACGTCAACGTCACTTTGTCGAAACACTTCGCATTCTGACATTTCATACATGGGCACTGCACCTTCCTATTGTTTGACAACGAGAAAGCTCGTTCTATGAAACCATTCGTATTGGTGAACCACTCCTCTGAGTGTCTCCCATCATTTTTCCAACCAGTATACATCCAAGTGTGGTCTTCAGCCATTTTTGAGAGTATACCTTCAAAGCAGACAAATCATTTACGAGAGAGGAAAGAACGAGAGAAAGAGAAGAAAGACAGTTGGTCTTAGATGATAATTCCACATCTGATGCATATATTGCGTGTCGGGTCGGGTCGGGCCGTGTCGGACCGGGTCGGCCTGAAACCCCTTTATGTCCATATATTAAATAATAACAACGAATAAGCTACTATTTCGAAAGCATAATGTCATCTATTTAACATTACACCCCCTATCCGGTGCAGTTCTTCAAGTAAAAGAGGAAAACTATACGGTTATAGCCGTCATACGTATGTTGCGAGTCAAAGAAGATCATCCGAGCGAGGCGCCGTCGGTTGCAGCAGGATCCATCCGAGATGGAGCGTCGTCGGTCGGTGCGCAGGCGAGGGCGCCATCGGTCGGGGCGCGGGGAGGGGGGTGGGAGCGGGATGGTCAAGCGCAGATGGATCCATCGGGCCGGGGGCGTGGTCGGTCCAGAGCGGGGCGGGGTGGTCGGGCGCAGGCGGGAGCTGGGGCGGCGCGGTCGAATGCGGAGGGGGACACAAGAGGTGGGGTGGGGGTGCACTACAGGAAAAACGATCATTGACGACGGCCAAATTTATTGATGATGGGGCCGTCGTCTTTAATATTATTGACGACCGCTAGACGAGCATCGTCGTCAATAAATTATTGACGACGGGGCCGTCGTCTTTAACTTAATCCGGGGCCACCCGAGGAGTTATTGATGACAGTGACCTAGGACCGTCGTCAACAAGGTCCTTATAGACGACGGTTTCCTAGCACCGTCGTCAATAATGGTACATATAACCCGTACGCGAGCCGGGAGGTGGCCAGTGTCGCATCCCGACTCGATCGCGTCGCCGCCGCCCGTCCCCGCCGGTCGTCCCCGTCGCCGCCGCCCGTCCCCGCCGCTGCCGCCGCCCGTCTCCGGCCCGAGGTAAGTCCCCCTCCCTCTCCGGCCTCTTTCCTCGGCCCCCGCTTTCCTCGATCGCCCCTACTTTCCTCCCCCGCATTCCTCGCCCCCCGGCCGCGCCGCCGGCCACCGGCCGGCCGGACTCTCTGCCCCCTCCCCTATTGTAACTAGTCTAAGAATAAAATGCACTAGAGCGGTGGATGCCAAGAAGAGAAAGACGACCACTACTGCAGCATGCGAGCAGGAGATCATCGACAGCAGCCAGCTCTCGATCTCACTCTCGCTGTCATCGCCACCCGCCGCAGCTTCCATGCAACAGCGGCACCCGCCGAAAGAAAAGATAAGCGGAAGCAGCGGCGAAGCCGTTCAGAGTACTTTGGATCTGACCATGTCGATCAAGGCATTGGAGTGAGATCTTTCAAGTACTTTGTCCCCAAGGTCTTCCAAAATCTGCACATTGCACCATGCATGCATGAGATAAAAGAACATTGTTTATTTGGACATGTCTCCACCAGTGTAGATAGATATATCCTATGTGCATATATGTCATTGTTGTTTGTTAGTATTTCTAGGGTGACAGCTGCCTCTAGATGTATATGTGGCTCATGCGCATGGACGACCACATGATCCATTGCATGCTAGTTTGTTCTCTTGTGTGAGAGCATCTTTGGGGAACAAATCCTGCAGCATGACTTCCAATGGTATACACACAACAGCTCTATCACCATTCACCACTAGTAATTACTACTGCTACCAAATTTAAATGCATGGAAAGCATGAGCATATTTGAACTGTAGAGTAGTTCTGACAAGATTTTATACATCTTTTTCCATTTTGTATTTGTGTGCAAGTTTGGTTGTAATATGTTGTTGAGTTGTTGTGTTCAGGTATTTAACTATAGTTAATATAAATCTGCACAAAATCACTACAAAGGAGCACGCACACACCATCCAGGAATTCTGTCATGTGTGGTGCAAGATGCTTCTTAAAAGGCTCCTTAATAAAGACTAAAAAGAGATGATGCATGGCCAGCGTTCCAAAAGGCGGCACAATGCGCTCGCCTAGGCGCGCTTTAGCGCTAGGCGAGCCTCCGACGCTGTGCCTTGGGGGTGGGGCGGAGGCGAGGCGGCCTCAACGCCTAGGTGGCTCGCGTCGCGCGCCCAGGCGGGTGGAGGTGGCGCGGAAGTGCGCAGATGCACGCGGAGGCGGAAGAAAATGAAGCGGGGTGGTGGCGGGAGCGTGGTTTTTGTTTTGGCGGGAGCGTGGCTTCTCTCGCGCGCGCGTCCCGCGTCTTCTTCTCCTTCCCACCTGCTCGAATCGGTTCGCACTCACTCGCGCTCGACTTGGTTGCCTTTCCCGCTCCGTATCCGACTGAGTCCAGTAGTGCACCGCCGCAATATCCTTCCCCGCCACCCTCTGCTATGTGCCGCCTTCTCATCCCCCGCCGCCTCTGCTGATCTCTTGCGCCACCATTGGCAGATGCGCCTCATGCTTCCTCTGTTTTCTCAATGCCTTCCCTGTTTATATCATCTGTGCATTATTTTCTTACCTGTTAATGTTTCTGTAATCTGTAGTCTTTACATAAGCCTTTGTAGGGATGATTCTTTAATTTTTATAGATTAAGTTCTATTCTTGTTAAGATCTGTTGTCCGTGCTTAAGCATTCTGTTGTTGTTAAGCTCTGTGGTTGATAGTCTGAACTTAAGCCTTTGTAGATTAACAGAACAAGAGTACAGTATGAATAAGCTAGGTCACATTCATAGAACTCGTGAGCAGGTCATATTGTTGTTTCCGTAAGCTTAATATTGGTATACCTAATGATACATTGTTGTTTTCCTTTTTTATGTGGATCATTTAGAGGTCATGGCACCGCCAAAGTTGCCTAGACGGCAGATGGACTATTTTGTCGAGGAGTGTTGTAGGATGGTTCGGGATGGTTGTTCACCACATAATATGGGCCACTGTGGAGGCAGGCTGCTGGTCTGCAGGTGGGCTCAGAGAGGAGAGGGCAAGTGAGCCAAAAAATCATTCAAGGACTATAGAGATACGTATATACTTATGTATTTTGAATTTTTTTATAATCCTTAGTTGCTACAGTGTGTAAAGCCTAGGCGCCGCCTAGGCTTTAGGCGAGGGGTCACCGCCCGCCTAGCGCCTAACGCCTTTTGGAACCCTGTGCATGGCAAGAAACCCCCCATATATGCCAGGGCGGCTCGCCTCGCGTGGCCGAGCGTCGCCGATGCCGGCGCCGCCTCCGCCCGCCGTTGTTGCTGCAAGGCGCCGCTGGCCCCTTGCGCTGCCACCGCCGATGCCTCACGCTAGCAATTCCTCGCGCAGCCCCGCCCCGCCCTGCCGCCGCGCACCACCGTCCCGTGCCCCGCCCCAATGCGCACCGCCATCCCGCGCCCCGCCCCGCCGATGCCTCACGCTGGCGATTCCTCGCGCCGCCCTGCCCCGCCCTGCCGCCGCGCACCACCGTCCCACGCCTCGCCCCAATGCGCACCGCCATCCCGCGCCCCGCCCCGCCGCAGCCGCTGCCGTCCCGCTCCAAGCCCCACACGGCCACCCCTGCTCGCGCCGAGCCCCGACCGCGCCTCGGCCGCCGCCGCTCGCCGCGCCCCGCCCTGCTGTGCCGCCCGGCCCCGCCACAAGCCCCGCCCTACCGAGCTGCCCGACCTTAGTTGATTAATTGTTTAACTAGTATTGTAATTGATTATTGTTTAAATAATACTTTGATTGATTGCGTGATTAGTTACTATATGTAAATAAATGGGTTGCGTCCCGGTCCGGCCTAACACGGCCTATTTAGGGTCTGTCACGGCTCATTTATTGGTAATGTATTAGTCGAGACAGGCACGGAGGACGGCAAGCTCCCGCGCGTGGACGGCAGGCCCCGATGGTGCGGTTTCATCTTTGACCCACTTATGACGGGGCATAACGTACGACGGCTAACCCTAGGCGTCGTAAGATAATGGCAGGCCCCAACGGGGCATAACTTAGGATGGATGACCCACTTCTTTGTCTCTCGTTCTTTCCTTCTCTCTCGTTCTTTCCTCTCTCTCTTTTAAATGACTCAAAAATGAAAGATTGACTTAAACCTATACAACATGCGTCACCCATTTCGAACGGGCCCGTCTCACATGTGTTACGCATGTGAGGCGTGTACATTCGGAATTGTCCCTTTTTGGACAGCCTGGGAGTGACCGAGGGGGCGTGGCTTGTAATGAGACGCGGGTTTAGATCTAGACGAGATTTCGCCGGCATAACCATGTTGTTCTCTGCTGCACCATTTTCGGGCATGCAGTGGAGAACAGCGGGGTTATGCTGTCGAAATTTCGTTCGGATCTAGACCACGCGTCTCGTCATGAGCACGCTCCGCTCGGTCACTCTTGGGTGGGTTTAAGTCCTATCCTTTCCAATAGATGTAGGAACGTAACATAAATAAATTATAAAGTAACTATATTTTCCTTGACATTAAACTGCAGATTCAAACATGGGTGAGGACCGTCGTTGGATGTATACCGGTTGGAAGAACAGTTCTGGTGGTCACTCGGATGAGTGGTTCGCCAAGACAGATGCTTTTGTAGATCGAGCTTTTTCATTGTCAATGATCGATAAGGTGCGGTGCCCATGTACGAAATGTCAGGGTGCAAAGTGTTGGGGCAAAGTGAATTTGGCGTTTCACTTGTGTCGATACGGTTTCATGCAAGATTATGAGGTGTGGACCTTTCACGGTGAGACATCTTCTCAACCCTTACAAGTTTCAGATGAGGATGACAACACGGGGGTCGATAGGATGGACAAGATGCTTGATGCCATAAATCCTGAATTGATGGAGGATCCTCCTACAACGGAGGTTGAAGCGTTTTTCACACTTCTCAAAGCTTCAGAAGAGCCGTTGCATGAACACACCGAAGTGACGCTCCTTACTTTCATGACTAGATTTATGGCCATTAAGTCTAAATATTTCTTCTCTAATAACTGCTACAACGATTTCATCAAATTGATCAGCGATATCCTTCCACAACCACATAAAGTGCCTAAAGATATGTATCAGTCTAAGAAGTTGATTTCTGGTCTGGGTATGAAATATGAGAAGATTGATATGTGTCTAGACAATTGCATGCTTTTTTAGAGACAGTATGCCAACGAGAACATGTGCTTAAAATGTGGTAAAGAGAGATTTGTCGAAGTTGTTAATGACGACGGTTCAAAAGTAATGACTCAACTCGCACAGAAGCAGCTTCGCTACTTGCCTGTCACACCTAGGTTTAAGCGTTTATTTCTATCTAAAAAAACAGCTAGACACATGAGGTGACATAAAGAAGGTGTACGTGAGAACAACGGCATGATGGTGCACCCGTCGGACGGTGAGGCATGGAAGGCGCTTGACCGCTTCGATCCAGATTTCGCCAATGACGCGAGAAATATTCGCTTTGGGTTGGCGGTAGATGGCATCTCACCGTTTAGTACAAACGCCACACCATACTCTTGTTGGCCCGTGTTCGCTATTCCGTACAACTTACCACCATCTCTTTGTATGAAGTACGAGTTCATGTTCCTATGCCTTATTGTACCTAGACCGGATCATCCTGGTTCACGACTGAACGTGATGATGCAGCCATTGATTGAAGAGTTGAAAATGTTATGGACAGGAGTCGAAGCTTACGACTATTATAGAAAACAGAAATTCAACCTTCGAGCTACGTACTTGTGGTCTGTTCATGATTTTCTAGCTTATGACATGTTTTCTGGCAAGAGCACTCATGGTCAATTGACATGTCCAATATGTGCTTCGGACACAGATTGTTTTCGTCTAAGTCATGGTGGCAAGATATGCTACTTTGATTGTCATAGACGTTGGTTACCGTCAAATCACGTGTTTAGGCAACAGAGAAATGCCTTCAGGAAGGGTACCATTGTAAAAAAGGGACCACCACAACGTCTGAACGGGTCGGAAATTGTTGAACAGCTCAATAATCAAGTGCCAGATGAAGGTCGTCCTGGATATTTTGTTGGTTACGAAGAGGATCACAATTGGACTCATATATGTGCACTATGGAAGTTACCGTATATGAAGTCTTTAATTCTAATGCATAACATTGATGTCATGCAACAGGAACGTAACATGGGCGAATGCATCATAAGCACGTGCTTGGATATGACGGGCAAAACAAAAGATAATATAAAAGCTCGGAAGGATTTGGTAGAGGTTTGTAACCGACCAAGTCTTGAGCTCTCCGAAGCTGGTGGCAAACCACGAGCTTCTTTCTGCCTTCGACCAAAAGAAAAGAAAGAACTCTTCAAGTGGTTGAAACAGTTGAATTTCCCAGACGGTTATGCTGCTAGCGTGAGAAGAGACGTTAATGTTAAGACTGGAAATCTCACTGGTTTGAAGAGTCATGATTATCACATAATCATAGAAAGACTTCTGTCGGTTATGTTTCGAGACTATCTTGACGATAAGGTGTGGAAGGTATTAGCCGAGCTTAGCTATTTTTATAGACAACTTTGTGCTAAAGAAATCAAAAGGGAGATGATGGGGAAGTTGGAAAAAGAGATACTCGTGCTTTTATGTAAGATGGAAAAAGTATTTCCTCTAGGTTTCTTCAATCTAATGCAACACCTTCTAATCCATCTTCCATATGAAGCTAAAGTAGGCGGCCCTGTTCAATATAGGTGGATGTACCACATTGAAAGAGCACTCAGATTTCTAAAACCGATGGTTCGTAATAGGGCAAGGGTTGAAGGATGCATCGCCGAAGCATTTACTCTTCAGGAGATAGGATACTTTTCAAGTGTCTACTTTGCAGAAGAACACAATGTTAATGCATCGGTGTTGTGGTACAATATGGCTAAAGCAACCTCTTGTGGCGAACTCTCACTTTTTCAAACGAGAGACACCACTGTTGGTAGTGGCACGAGCTATGATGCTTCAACAGATGAAAAGACAGCTGCTTTGTTATACATGTACGCTAACATAGATGGGATGGACAATTTTTTTCAGTAAGTGACTGTTCAACATCTATACTAATTTACGTGGTGTGTTATACATCTATGCTTATAATTCTGTTTTGTCCTTATTTAGTGAGTTCGATCGACAAAATTGGAAATCTAAGCAGCAACCTACAAGCAAGCAAATACAAACAATGCGACATTATGGAGTAAATGGAGGACCTAACTTCCAAATCTGGTTTTGAAATCATGTAACATTTTCTTTGTCTTGTTCCTCTTAGTAATTATGTTCATAGCATAAAATAGTCTTCTTATATGGACAGTGCAAGACACAAGTCGGTGTTCATGAAGATTTACGACAACTGTCCAACGGATTCATTAAAGTTAAACTCTTTGGTCGATATGATGTTAAAGGGTTCCGATTTTGTTCAACTCAATTTGAAGCTCAACGTCTTCTAAGGGCAACATCTAACACCGGAGTTGTGACGAGGGCCGCCGATGCCGAAGGACATGAAATTAATTTCTATGGGATCATAAATAAAATCCTAGAATTCAGTTTTGCCGGGAGTAAAGACCTTAAAGTAGTCTTCTTTGACTGCAATTGGTTTGATAATAACAATGGAACTCGACAAAACCAATTTGGCATGGTAGAAGTCAAACACAAGGACCGACTACGAGGCTACGACATCTTTGTCCTTGCACACCAAGTCGAACAAGTGTACTATCTACAATATCCATGCGAAAAGCTTAGTGCATGGTGGGTTGTACAAAAGGTGAATCCTCGTGAGCGGTTATATACACCGGATAATACTAGTTACCTTGATGAGGATGATGTGTTTACCAAGAAGAAGAGTTGTCGGATTCTTTTGTCGTTGAGCCTGGTCTACGACTCGATGAATTAGTTGGAGATGCACAAGATGTACAGACTCATAATGTGGAAAAACGAAAAAGGCGAACAATCACGACAAAAGATCGATGATCCGGTTTACGAAGTAGAGTACATGATCGTGATACTGATGAATTTTGAAATTGAATACAAGTAACGTTTCCTTCATCTCTTCTTTCGTCTTCTATATTTTCCTTTAAATTCATTATCAAATTTCCTTTCATCAGGATGTCGTCGAGCAGTACACGACGGGGGACGCGGGGCTTTCTGCCCCCGAGAGCAGACTCCGTTTTCTAGGGCTGTCAGTCTAGCAATGGTAGACTGTCTCAGCTGTTGGGCCTCGACAAAGGCGAGGGGTCACGAGAGCGGTCACGACAGGTAAAGAATATTAAATTACATAAACTATATAAGTAACTTATTAAATCTATATTACCAATCTTCAAATTTTTAGGACGAGTCTACGTCTGAGGAGACAGAGGCCAGGGGTCCTCTTCAGACACCATAGATTTCGGAGCCTGTTCCAGATCCTGCTTCGGATCCTCTTCAGGTTCCGGCACCACAGGCTTCAGACCCTGCTTCGGAGCCTTCCATAGAGCCTGATGTGGAGCCGGCTCCATAGCGGCGTTACAGGACGTGGCTCCTCCTCCGGTTCCTGCACGGCCAGAATATCGGGTCGTTATTCGTCCGGTTGGCGATTGGTAAGTAAATCATTAACAAATCAATTTAGATACTTTAACACTTATATATGTACTAATTGAGAATCGTGTATTAGGTCTTGGATCGATGACTCGTTCACGGGTCAAGGACGCCACCGCCAAGTCAACGCTGTCCTGGGCCAGCTCATCCGTTGTCACTACCCCGGTCTAGTGAACGGACGGGCTGCTACTTCTTGGGACGATTACGCTACGGCCCAGGACATTACCTACGGCAACCACCAGGAGCATGTGTGGCATGAACTCATGGTAAGTAAATCGTCTATTCGTTAAATGCGAACCTATTATATGTTAAATATATTAACTTGTATTTTTCTTCTTGTAGAAATATTACCGTTTGGAGGACGAGGCTCAGTTGGATCACGCTCGCCTGGTCTTCAACAACAACGCTAGGAAGCTCTTGACGCAGTCGATATCAACGGCTCGCATTCAGGCTACGAAGGCGTACTATAAGTTGCATCTAGACGAGGGTAGCCGGGACAGTTTAGAGATGTGGCGGACAAGTACTTAACGGACGCACAGTACGCAGAGGTAAAATCTTTATTTTACTTTGCTTCATTATCCAATTTTGATCAATGTTTTCATCCAATAACAAATGTGTGCAGGTCAGCATACCGTGGCTTGAGTCATGTCAGGACGCCTACAGTTCCCTTTGTGCTCGTTGGGCGAGCCAGTGCTTCCAAGGTGTGTCGATGACCCGCCGACAAAGTTGAGGGACGGACGGGAAACACCGTCTTGGCGGGGACGGCTACGTACGCCTTGCTCAACGGATGGTAAGTGATACTAGAATTTTATTCTAGTTAATTTCTATCGCTATCATTGTGCTAACACGTGTCGATAGGAGCGCGAGATCGGTCAGGAGCCGACCGCTATCCACGTGTGAAGGAGGGGTCACATGGGAAGTGACCCCTCGCAGCCTAATCAGTTGTCTTCTCAGACGGCGACGGAGACGTTGGTGAGTACTTTAGTTAACTTAATTGTATTCTCTTTAAAACTTCTGATGAATTTAATTTTCTGTATTTTCAGGAAAAGTATGGGGAGGAGGTGCGGAGGGTTTGAGGCGACGATTGCGATTGGCAGAACTCGCTGATGGTACCTGAAGTCGCCTATGCAAGCGGTGGCGGTAAACCTCACGGCTGGTGAGTTCTGTTGTTTTTCATTTACTTTCATGAAATTCGAGACACGAAACTTTAATACTCTTACTTCGTTGTGTAGGTTGGCCATCTTCGATGGAGTAGTCGACTTGAGGGAGGCGCGGTCTTCCTCGAGGGCCTCTTCATCGCAGGGTGGATTCAACAGGCGTGGCATCCGAGATCTGGAGCTCCAGAGTGTTCAGGAGGAGCTCCAGAGGACGCAGAAAGCGCTGAGGCTCACGAACGAGAGGCAGGCAGCCGAGCTCCGGGCTAGGGACGAGTATCAACACTCGTACATGCTACAGCTGCAAGCTGCCATGCAGGTAAGTTCAGATCGTTGTACTCAATATTTCTAATATATGAATGACATGTATAATAATTTACTTCATATTTGCAGGCTATGGCCGCAGGACAGCCAACTGTCCTTCCTCAGTGGGCGCCGCCACCGATACAGCTACCACAGGGGCCGACGTTAGGAGCACAGGTACAAAATTTCTCATAATAGCTGCAACTAGTTAAACTTGCTCAAATTTAGTTGAATTTGATCAAACTTACTCAAACTTAGGGAAAACTAGTTAAACATCCTTAAACTGAGCAAAATATGGTACAACTTACTCAACCATAGTCAAATATGAGCAAACTTACTCAAACATAGCCAAAACTAATTGAACTAGCTCAAGCATAAACAATACTAGTCCATACTTCTCAAACTTAGTAAAATATGAGCAAACTTACTCAAACATAGCCAAATCTAGCTAACTTGCTCAATTCTAACATCTAATGAGTTTATTTAGTCATATACACTTTGTGAATTTCTAATTTGTCTAACTATACATGTACATCACAAGGATCGGCGACGCAGGCTCAGGAAACTTCATCCCCTCAGCATCCGGCGTTTGGACGAGCGTGCGACGACTTCTTGGACTCCGGTGGTAGCGGTTGGGGTAGCGTAGGGTAGTGTGGCATGCGTATAGTGTTTTTGTGCCTGCCTGTGAGTATGTTTTGATTGCCTGTGATCTGGCCATCGAGCCAGGGCTGGCCTCGAAGCCAGGGCAGGATTTTCTGTTTTTTTTTAAATTGCAAAGCTTATTGACGACGGTTTCTGGTACCTGGCCGTCGTCAATAAGCCATTAGTATTGACGACGGCCAAGTACCAGAAACCGTCGTCAATAAGCCATCGTTATTGACGACGGTACAAACCCCGGCCGTTGTCAATAAGCCAACAGCTTATTGACGACAATCAGCTATCGTCGTCAATAAGCTTATTGACGACTAATAATTGACGACAGCCATAAACCATCGTCTATAACATTTTACCATCGTCAATAAGTTATTGACGACGGTACTGTGTTTATTGATGACGGTTTTCGGCCGTCGTCTATTGTCCAGATTCCTGTAGTGGTGAGATGGCGGCGTGTGGGAGGGAGGGTACCACCGGTCAAAACCTAGCGGTGGGGATGAGATGGCGGCGTGTGGGAGGGAGGGTACCACCGGTCAAAACCTAGCGGTGGGGGAAGTGTGGGCCGCACTGGGCTGGGCCGGGCCATGTGGACCAATTGGAAACAAGGAAAGCAGAAGTGGCCCATAGAAAATTACTTTAGCACATTAGAAATATGTGTCCTGTATTTTAAAATTTTCTATAAATCACTACTGCCTAGTCGCCGCCTAGAAACGCCTAGGCACGCTTAGGCTCTAGGCGGAGGGTCACCACCCGTCTAACGCCTAGCGCCTTTTAGAACCTTGACTTGGAGTAGAGGTCGCTTCCACCATCCACCCAAGCGCAGGTGGTTGATGTCCACGCCATCGTCGTTCGCTTCCGTGCCGTCTCGACACATACATTACAACTACAATTGTCTATACGGCACGAACACATTTAATACGTGTCGTGCCGTTTTGTGTCAGACTGTTGTAAAGGTCCCAAAATATGCGTACACAGAAACTCTTGTTTGCACCAAGTTGGTTTCCCATGTATGAAAAATGGGACTTGTTTAAACTTTTTCACATGTGATAATACACATGGGAGCTTTCTTCACACAAGTTCAAATCTATATTTGAAAACATGAAACCCAAGAGGGATACAAAACCAAGGTGAGAAGATCTCATATGTGTGAGAAAGCTAAAGTCAGATTTTGAGAACAAATTGTTCCACTTAAAATTCAAATGAGAGTATCACAATGATTTTCAAACTTTTGTATTAAAAATCTCATTTGCAGCAGCCAAATCAAAGATCAGAGTTTATATTTGAATTCCTTACGTCCAAATTAGGGGGTAGGCAAAGTCTCATGAGTTTTCGAAGATATTTGCTATCCATTTTCCAAATGGACTTAAATGTGCAAAGAATTCAAATATACATTTGAATTTGGATGAAACTTGTCCAGATATCCACACACAATTCAGATTTGAATTCCCACCATTTGATACCAGCATTTGCCAAAGTGAGGAGATAATTGTGAGAGCTGTTGAGAGGGGATAAGGGGGAATGTGGGGCCCACTTGTCATATGCACCAAATATCTGAATTGAGTCGGTTATCTTGTGTTTCCACTCGAAGGAACCGAGACTCCACCGTACGACACCACGGGAGCAGCTCCGAGCCACCTCCTGCTCGTTTTCTTCGCGCTGGCGAGTTGGCTCTCGTTGGTTATCACCTCAGCCTATGTTCCCGTGCCACAACCCCGAGAGATTGCCCGGTTCTTTTCTTCTCTCGCGCACAGGACAGAACCACCGCCGCCATCCCCGATCGATGGCCAGCCGGCTCTAGCGAGCGTGAACAAAGGCAGGAGAGTAGCAAAATGGCACCAGGGCCCCACCCTCTCCCTCCTCGACGTGCCACTGATCGGTGTTCAGCTCCTATACCGAGAACCACGTGCTTCCCTGGTGGCCGGCTGAGAACCGACGGAGAGGCCTCACGTGGACAGCACTGCAGAGGGCCTTTCATGCTTGAGCAAGGGCACCCTCGGATGCGCTAGGACCCGGTGGTGCTCACCTCCGAAGCTCAAGACATGCCTTGGACGACCGAGAGCGAATTCGGGAATTTTCCTCGGCGGGCACAAACTGAACTTCCAGTACGGTAACCTCAAATTCGATCTCTATTCTCGTTCTTAGGTCATGAAATCTTGCACACAGGACCGCCACTCGTCGACGATCATTATCCCTTCACATCCCTAGCTTGAAACTGCACGTGGGGGGGGGGGGGGTATTTCACGGTTTTGTAACGGTGACCGAGGCGGGGAGGATCCGGTTCATGGTGCAACCATGGTTAGAGCCTTCCCCGAGCCTTTGCATAGCCATGTCGACCTCCCCTGGGATCCCCCGGTGCTGTAGAGCCCTCCCACCGAGGTTTTGGCAGGCTATAAGAGTCGGGCGACATCGCCGAAATGATCCCGAGCCGCCACATCGTCGCCGGCCAGGTTAGAGCCACTGCCAGTTGGGGAAAAGGCTCCCATCGTGTTCAGCGCATGATTTTAGGACCTAGCGGCGAGGGAGGACTCGGGAACTGGCCGGACGGCTAAGTTCAGCTTAGCTCCGGCAAGCCCGGCGGCGCGCAGGAGCGGGAGCAGGAGGTAGAAGACGAGGTGGTCGGGCCCGCTCGTCAGTCCTGTGGCCCCGTTTGGTGTAGCCGAGGGGTTGACACGTGTGGGCCGGACCCGCTGTCAGAGATTTGAACTTTTCCCGGTTAATTCAAATTCCAAAATTTCCCCAAACTTTAGAACCTCATAAATTTTTCTAGGAAGCTCCAATTTAGTGATTCAAACTGGGTTGGATTTATCTTGAATAGCTCTATCCAAATATGCAAACCAATTTGTATGAAACCCATTATTTAATTCTCGACAATTCTTTAAAGATTTTCAACAAAAGAATTTTAGAGAGTTTGGCTAATCCAAAAGTTCTCAAATTTTGCTAGAATAGTCTTTAGGGTGTTAGTGGACTCCTGTAAAAGTTTAAGCTCATTTGGAGTTGATTTGATCAGGGCAATTCAGATTTGAAGTTGCTGTATTCAATTGAATACAGAAATATTTTCAGAGGATTTCCAAAACTTGGAAATTCAGTTCTGGGTAAATCTTAGCTCCAAAAATGCTAGGAAAATTCATGCAAGCTCTATGAACGATACTTGAAATTATAGTTCACTAAGTTTAGCATGAACATGGTGTTATCTCAGAATTAATTCTTCCTTACTTAATTGCTTAGAAAATTGTTCTGAACAAACCACTCAACGAAAGTGCTAATTTTTGGTCCAGAGGACTTTCCTGTGACAAGGAACTCACATAAAAATTCTCAGCCCCATTGGAGCTCTGCATCACCCCTGTTCTGTTTAACCTTTAAGGTGCTCAATATAGAAGAGAGGGGGGAAACACTTAGCACTTAATCATATTGCTTAGACCCAAACCCAAACCACTAGCACCAGTGTCATTTTAAATTATTAAACAGGGTTCCAGTTTTTGAAACTTGATATTAGAACTTGTAGCAAAGTCTTTAGAATTAAACATATGTGCATATTCATTACGTGTAGCATCTACGTAAAGAACTTGAAGTCATTGGAGTAGAGATCAAAGGAGGGAGGCAAGAGATCAAACCAAGTGGTCTTCACTAACTGAGTTATATATATTAGTCCCCTGCAAAACAAAGGCAAGCCCCGGTTTGCATCAGAACTTACAAGTTTTTATTTATATTCACTTTATATCGTCTAGCATTTTGTTTATTGCATTAAGTCTAGATGGTATGAAACTCCAAATGCATGACCCAGAAAGCCCTGGAGTATAATGTAGAGTAGATTATCAATTGAATATAACTGCTGATCTCAAGTCAACAAAAGTGGATTAAAAGAAGCAAAACTCGAGTGAGCAGTTTCCTACTCGTGAACCGGGATTAAGGGGGATCAATCGGAAGAGTTGGGAATTGATCCTCATAGTTGGGAATGGAGACCGGGCAGTGGATGGAAGGCTCAAGGATGTGGTCCTGTGAACCTAGTCTATGTCTGAGTCGATTAAGACCCGTTCTCGTGTGTGGCCCCGTTGGACAAGTTTGAGATGTGTACCGGATGCATACTGGCTATATGGGACCCAGGAAATCGATGTAACATGTTAACCTGGGTGTCGAGGCATACCTCACCGTCTGATGCCGATGCTGAAAGGATAGAGAAGTCGCCTCTATGAGGGTTTGCCGTAGAGAGGCTTAATCCTAGTCGGTGGGACCGGTTCGACATTTGGGTGTCGTGTGAAAGGTTTCCACGTACGACGTCAGTGATGGTTGTTGTGTGCAACGTCGAGTACGGGCGTACATGTCGTGTCAGCCGGTGTTTTTGATTGTAATCACCGTTGTTCGCGGCAGTGAGCATACTTGTACACTGAGTCGTGACGTAGTAATAAACTGGGAAAAGTTAATAATGCTTCGTGAGTAATCCTCATAATGGAGATGAGGAATGATCAACACTTTCACTAAATTTATTTTCCACCTTGGGCTAGTAGCGTCGAGGCAAAGCATTTTTTGTTTGATTGTGGAGTCTCGGCGTGGATGGCGCAAGGTCTGTATGAGTCTAGGGTAGCTCACTAAAGTTATTTTCACCTCGGGCAAGTGACATCGAGATGAAGTGTTTCATGTTTGATTGTGGAGTCTCGATGTAAATTGCGGGAGGGTTATAAAAGTGGCTCAAAACTTGAAGTAAGGGCCTTCCTTTAGCTCAAGAGCATCTTTTGTGCAAACTGCTATATTCAGCCCTCTATTTTCAGCATGTAGAGTTTCATGACTAGGGTGACGGTTAAGTCTTGCTGAGCTTCGTGCTTACGGATACTGCATAAGTTGTTTTGCAGGTAATAATTGTACACTAATATATGCGGGTGTCCGATGAGACTCGGAGCTCTCTGAGTGGTGAACTCATGGCAACCCCTGGTGCTGCTATTGTGCTAGTGTTGCTAGCGAGAAGGATCCGCGGGCTGGACACCTTCTCTGTTGCTTAGCATAGGTATGAGACGTGAGTTGTAATAGTCTTCCGCTGTAAAATATTTTGAGAAGTATTTGTAAAATTTACACTTTTGTAAGCTTCCGCTTGATTTATGTAATATGATGCTTTATTATGTGTGATGTTGGGTGTCGCATCGCACGACACTACCCAATGCGATTCCCGGGCGAGCGGCACGGTCCCGTGATCGGGACCGGGCCCTCACAGCCGTGTCGGGTCGGGCAGGCCCCAAACCCGTTTACTTACATATATTAAGTAATCACTCAAAAACATAAGCAGTTAAGCTAAACAATATAACAAAAGCAACATAATCCAAGATATTCTGGATGACTCATCCTATCCCACCTCGTCCTTGTCCCTCTCGTCCTTGTCCCTTCAACTAAACAAAAAACAGGTATTCATGTGGCCTTCTCAATGCAGATCCTAGGAGTTATATATATAATATAAGTAAGAATCATTGATGGCAGTGCAAGCCATCTGGATCCAAGTCACAATTTCCTAACCGATCAATATTTTTCGGAACCTAGTTCCTCAAAAAGTAGAGCACATCATGTCAAAAAGATATCATTTCTCTATACTAGAAAGGAGAAAAGAAATACTTGGACAAAGACAAGGTTGGAAGGGATGCAGTAAAACTGCAACACACGTATCAGCACTACCATATATAGTCTAAATATGAAAGTATCATAAATATAAGTCTAAGGTCTAGTTCAAAATCCAAAGTTATTGTGATGGAGAAACAATGCTTAAAAAATGAGCAGCATGACAATTCCTTCAAACATCAGGAGAATCAAAAACAACACAAAGACAAGCTAGGCTAGGCAAAGAAGAACACCAACGCCACTGAAAAATTGTAACACAAAGTGACGAGTAATATAAGAAGAATGAAAACCACATACTGGAATTTCCATTACAAGCCCCTTAATGAACAACAAAAAACATCATTGCATAATCATCACCCATGATCAAACTAAACTCCCAAATGAGCCTATTCCATGTCTAGATTCGATTAGAGAGCACTGCATTCTCTAGCTCCCTTAGAGTACGCAAACTACCGAGGGTCGGGGCGTCGCGGGGGCGGAGAGGAGCGGCGGGGAGAGGGGCGGCGGGGCGGCCGGCGGCGTGGCGGCAGAGAGGGGCAGCGGGGGCAGCCGAGCGAGAGGTGGGTCGGGGTGTCGGGGCAGCGGGGTGAGAGGGGGGCCGTGGCGGCGCGGGGTGGCGGGGGAGGTCGGCGGCAAAGAGGGGCGGCGGGGGCAGCGGGGCGGAAGGGGGGACGGGGCGGCGGGGGCAGCGGTGCAGGAGGGGGTCGGGGCGTCGCGGGGGCGGCGGCTGCCGGCTGCTGGCGGGGCGGCCCGGGGTGGGAGGCGGGGCGCGGCCGTGGGGGAGGCGGGGCGAGGTCGGCGCGGGGCAGCCTGGGGGGAGGCGGGCCGCGGCCGGCGAGGGGCAGCCCGGGGGAGGCGGGGCGCGGCCGGCGAGGGGCGCCCGGGGTAGGCGAGGCGCGGCAGGTGAGGGTCGGACCGGGGGGAAGCGGGGCGCGGTCGGCGAGGGGCGGCCCGGGGGAGCGGCGCGCGGCCAGCGAGGGGCGGCGCGGGGGAGGCGGGGCCGGGATGCACAGGCAGAGAAGGGAGGAGGGAGGGAGGGGCACGACATACCTTTGCTGGAAGTCGGTCGGCAGCGGCGGTGGAGTCGGCGGCGGCGTCGGCGGCGTCGGCGGCGTGAGAGGGAGGCGGCGGCGGCGAGAGTGAAAGAAAGAACCGAGGGGTGGCCCGAGTATTGGGATCTCAAAGACGACTGTTGGTTTACACCGTTGTCAACAAGGATTTATTGACGACGGTGTAGGTCAACCGTCATCTATAAGTTTCGGGAAGGCCCAGGTTACGGCCCATATTGACGAGGACCGTTATTGTCGACGGTCCACCGTTATCCATAAGGCTCGAGAGCATATAGACGACGGTGCAATCCAGTCGTCGCCAATAAATTTATGGACGACGGGTCCGTCGTCTATTGTCGTGATTCCTGTAGTGATACGCATGCCATGATTAGTGGAGGGCGCGACCTCATAACAACTAAATTAAGAGTGCATGATCCATTCCTAATATAAATGACCTTCTATATTTAACACGCACCACCAGTGACCAGTGGACAATCAAGTAACCACGAGCAGCGAAGGTTGGTGTTCAGATTTGTTGCATGTGTGCCGTTTGCCGTCTTCAAGCAGTGGTGCCATGCATCTCTGCTTCAGGGACTAGTCAACAATAGTGCGGCGATAGTGGCAGCCAGGCAGCAGTCCATGTCGTCGTAAGATTATGATGCATGCCACATGTAGCCTGGGGCCATGAACCTGCATGCATGCATGGATGCTACCGATCATTATTTTGGTGCCGCGGCCAATCGTAGCGGACGTCGTCGGGGTGCGGTAGTAGTCGCCTGCAGGTTGTGGGCGTCCTTTATCTAGGGGTCTAGTTTCGACGAAGTGCCATGCATGCCACATGGACAAAAGCAGCAGCAGTGCTCTCCTGGCATGGATAAGATTAGAGGTGGGAGATGGGCCGGGCCAAATTCGGGCGGGCCGAAGCCCGACGGGCCGGCACGGCCCAGGCACGAAAATGGCCCGAAATAGATTCGGGCCGGGCCGGCCCGGCACGGGATTCCGGGCCGTGCCGTGCCCAGGTTTGGAGGCTTCGGGTGGCCCGGCCCGAAATTGAGTTTCGGGACGTGCTCGGGCCGGCCCGGCCCAAAATTGGCCCATCGGCCCGAAAAGGCCCATCAGCCCGAAATTGGCCCGAAATGTCTGAAAAAGTCCGAATTTTTTGTAATTTTCTCTGTATTTTTTTGGTTTTTTTAGATTTATTTGGAATTTTCCTGATTTTTTTATGGATTTTTGATTTTTTCGATTTTACATATTTTTTTTGAAATTTTTTCGATTTACAGATTTTTTTTTGAATTATTTGAATTTTTCTGTTATCGGGCCGTGCTTGGGCCGGGCCCGGCCTGAAATAGGCCCGCCGGGCCGCGTGCCGTGCTCGGGCCGCCGGTTTGATAATTCGGGCCGGCCGGCCCGGCCCGAAAAGGCCCGGCGTGCTTTCGGGCCGCGGGCCGAACCGGCCCGAAGCACGAAAATTTCGGGCCGTGCCGGCCCGGCCCGACTCCCACCTCTAGATAAGATGCGTGGAGATGGAGCTTTCAAGCTCCAACTGTAGAGCGACCCGGAATCCAGAAGAGGTTAAGAGGTTCTTGCTTTGGCCAGGTGGTTGGGTTTGGCGAGATGTCGTGAAACACGGGAACGTTGAAAAAGGTTAAACGAAAGTCCATGCCAACATATCCATCTTGGTAATGTGATCGCGTGAGACCTATCCAGCTTGGTAGGTCTTGATCGGAAGCCGCCGATGACACGATTTGAGACACGAACCCAATTAGGGCACGTTTGTTTTCACTTGGGAGTTCCAAGAATCCATTAAATTATAAAAATTCGTGAAAAGGTGGATTGTGAAACAACTCTGATCCAAAAGTTAAAATACACAGGTAGATTGTGGAGTACATTTAATACAATATGAACTAGAATCTGACAAAAGTTAGGGGAGCGTGGATTGTTAGATTCTGGATTTTGTGAGTTCGGATCGTCGAATTTGTGCTGAAACCTATCTTGTTTTCCTAGCTTCGGATTGTAAAATTTGAATATAAGAATCTTTAATGACAACAAAACATGTGTCGAAATCGGCAGTCTAACAAGGTGAGATATGCCTACGTCAAGTTGCGTCATCACTGATGCGCTTGTGTACTACACAAAGTTGTTGGAAGATTTGACCACGAAACAAAAGAGAGATTGAATCGGTTGCGACTCAATCTCTAAGAAGTCTTGATCAAAGACTTCTCAACCGATCCGGTTGGGAGACCCCTGGGGCATCTCTTCATCTATAAAAGCAGAGGCTTTAGACTCATCGGGGAAGAGAGAAAAAAGGAGAAAAATAAGCGAAGAAATACAATAGATTAGACACCACCTAAAAGAGTTGATCATTAGAGAAGAGAAAGCTCCGGGAAGGTTCTCCCTCTTCGGCGAAGAAGCAACAACCACCGACAAGCATCAATGGCAGTAAACGCTTCTGCAAACGAAGGTACGTTGGCGTAAGTTTAATTACTAAATTTGATTAAGTATATTTTGATGATTGAATTGATACATAAGATAAGAATTAGACCGAGGCAATTGAGCATCCAAGTTCAGATCCAAATATTTCAGAATCATACAATGGCGTCAGAGCCAACTTGTTTTGCTAATTGCTCTCGAAAATAATTAGAAAATCAAATCAGGATAGGATCTGTACACCTCAAATCAGATCAATCCGCATCCCAACAGAGATCGCATTCATATAGATGTCGATTTAAAAACTTAAGGAAACTTAGAAAACCAAAGGAGATTAGAATGGGAACTTATCTGTTTTTCCTGATTCTTGTCGGCGCCAAAAGGGACCGCCATAGAAAGCTCCAGCTAACTCCCTGAAGAAATCCATCAGAAACTAGGGATGAGGAACCCTAACCACGGCGCACGGCCTAGGAACCGCCGCCAACACAAGAGGCGGTGGTCTCTCTCTCTCTCTCTCTCTCTCTGGTGTGCGGGTTTTTCTAGCCACCGGCACGTGGACTAGGGACCGCCGCCGGCACGGGGACTAGGGTCCGCTGTCGGCACAACGCCTGACCCCTCAGTCGCGGTCCACCGGCGCCGTCGGTACTCAGCCCGACCACCGGCGCTCGGATCTGCGTCTGGGCTTGGCCCCCGCCGGCGCACGGGCAAGTCCCGCCACCAGTCCAAGGGCTCGGGCCGTCGCCGGCGCACGGGCATGTCCCGCCACCGGCGCATGGGCACCAGACCTTGGCTCTCTCAGCCGCGACGCGAGGGGATCGGGGAGAGAAGAATGAGCTAGGGTTTCGGCGGATCGATTTTTTATACTTCGAGAGATTCACTCGCAGCCGTCCGATCATGAACCAACGGCTCAGATTATTTAGGCGACGTGTATCTGAAAATCTGTACCGTCCATCGCAGATCCAATGGCCCAGAACGAGCGGCGCTGCGAGCGGGCCGCGCTCGACCCAGGCGGGGATGAAACGGGCCGCATGGGCTGCCCTTTTGATTTTCAAAGAATTTCTGGGAATTAAATAGCGCGCTTATGGGCCGAATTGTCCAATCAGGCCAATTTTTCCTTTTCTTTTTTTTTTCTGGAATTTTGCAGAAATTTAGAAAAAGGGATTATGGGCCAAAATTAATTTCGGGCTGGGCCATCACTAAGGCTGTTCTGGGCCAAATCAGTTTGGAATTTTTTTATCTAAGCATTTTTCTTTTCAGAAAAATAGATAAGGGGCTATTAAAATTAGTTAAAACTCATTATAATTAAGTTCTTGACATATGAAAATTTCAGAAAATTATGCATAGGTATTCTGTTACTTTAAATATTTTATTACTGAATTTTAGTATTTCTATGCTATAAACTTGATTAAATTGGGGAATTTGTCTAAGAAATTTTGGAAAAATGCCCAAAACTAATTTAGCTTCCGCTGTAATTAAGTGAAGTATAATAAGATTATTGTTAAGTAGCCAAAGTGAACAACAAATTTTTATTTAGTTTTCATAGTAAATAAAAGTTTAGTAGCCAACGTGAAAAACTCTATTTGCTATGTCTTGTGGTAATTTCTTTATTTAGTAGCCAACGTGAAAAATAAAAAGATTACCACAATTTATAAAGAGATCATGTTGCATTTCATTAAGTAGCCAACGTGAAAAATTAAATACAATATTCCTTGCATATTTAAGTTAATAAGATGCATGCTTTTGCTTAGTAGCCAACGTGAAAAGCAAAAAACATGTCTTAATTTCATTATTCTATGCACTTACTTTTTATGTATTCTTTTGCATAAACGAAGGTTCCTTCGGGATCAATAATTCACTTAGTTACATCTCCTCCATTGAACATTTGAATGGCAATAACTATGGTTCATGAAGGCAGAAATTAGAAATAGCATTAGTTATCTCAGAGATCGACCTTGCGATCGTGACACCTCGTCCTACTGAGCCTGAGGTCCCACCTTCTCGTGGGACAATGGAATCTCAAGAAGAATATAATGAAAGGATGAATGCCTTTCATTAAGAACTCAAGGACTTTTATGAGGCTCGTGCCAAATGGAACACTTCCAACAGAAAGTGTCTTATGTTTATTAAGGGCACTATTATTGAGCCAATTAGGGGAGTCATTCCCGACTGTGAGACAGCCACAGAGTATCTTCAAAAGTCAGTTCACCGGCTCCTCTAAGGCAACAGCAAGTACTCTAATTAAGAGACTTGTCACTGAGAAATACACTGGAGGCGGTGTTCGTGAACATATACTTAGGATGTCAAACATGGCTTCAAAACTCAAACCTATGTACTTGGGGATCAAAGATGAATTTTTGGTTCATCTCATTTTTGCCTCTCTTTCTAGAGAGTTTGAGGCTTTTGTCATCGACTATAACTCACAGCTAGAAGAATGGAATTTAGAGAAGCTCATTGCTATGTGTGTTTAAGAAGAGGAGAGAATTAAGACCTTCCGCGGAAGTGACACTGTCAACTAAATGAAAGGAAAAGGAAAGAAAAACTTTAATAAACCAGCAACAAGGAATTTCTATGCTCCTCAAAATGATAAAGGAAAGCGTAAGGTTTTTAATGAGCAACCTTCAAAAGAAATTAAGGTGTCAAAAGATCAATATCTATTCTGCAAGGAGAAAGGACACCGTTAGAAGGACTGCATAGGTTTTCTCAAATGGTGCAACAAGAAAGGTAATGATTTCATTAGTCATTTTGAAGAATCCCTGTACTTAAAAGATTATTAATCCATGTGGTGGATTGACTTAGGTGCCACTGTGCACGTTTGTAATTCGTTACAGGGGTTAAGTACGAGGAGGACACTTCAAAGAGGAGAAAGGAAAACTAGAGTTGCAGACGGTCATGAAACACAAGCTGAAGCCGTAGGAGACTTCTCACTAGAATTCAAAAATGGCTTTACTCTTACACTTCATGACGTTCTTTATTTCCATCAGTTAGGAGAAATTTAATTTTGGTTCCATGTTTAGACGATTATGGGTTTGTATGCCATTTTGGCAATGACAAGTGTGTCATAAAATTCAATAATAAAATTATAGGTCTTGCGACAATCTTTACCTTTTTGTCTATACATGATAATATTAATGAAATAAGTGATGTTCAAAATTCCTCACATAATAACTCATGTTTTAACAAACGGAAAAGAATAAATTGCGAAACTTCTTCGAAATTATGGCATTGTCGTTTAGGCCATATTTCGAGGGGGAGAATTGAAAAATTAGTTTCACAATCAATTCTTCCTAACATAGAATATTCTGAATTAGAAGAGTGCATAGATTGCATAAAAGGAAAATTCAGTAAGAAAATTAAGAAAAACGCTAAACGAAGTACGGGAATATTAGAATTGGTCCACACGAACATTTGTGGTCCTTTTCCCACGGTCTCAATCGACGGTTTTGATTCATTCATAACCTTCACGGATGACTATACTCGTTATGGCTATATTTTTCAATTAAAGATCGTTCTGAAGCATTAGACAAGTTTAAGATATTTAAACCTGAGGTTGAAAATCAGCATAACATTAAAATCAAGTTGGTAAGATCCGACCGTGGGGGGAGTACTACGTTCCTCATATCCCATATGGCCAAGTTTCTAGACCATTTGCACGATTTCTACAGGAACATGGCATAGTTGCCCAATACTCAACTCCGGGAGAGCCTCAACAAAATGGAGTGGCGGAGCGACGGAACCGTACATTAATGGATATGGTAAGATCCATGCTTAGCTTCTCAGAATTGTCTGTTAATTTATGGATGGAGGCGTTAAAAACCGCCATTCATTTACTTAACAGAGTCCCTTCAAAATCCGTGCCTAAAACTCCATATGAAATGTGGACGGGACGCAAACCTTCGCTTAGTTATCTACATATTTGGGGTAGTCCCATTGAGACTAAAATCTTTAATCCAAACATTAGAAAGTTAGATCCTAGAACTGAAAGTTGTTATTTCATTGTCTACCCAGATAAGAGCAAAGGATTTCATTTCTATTGTCTTAATAGATATACTAAGTTTGTGAAAACAAGACATGCAATTTTCTTAGAAGACGATATGATTAGGGGGAGTAAGGAAAGACGAGAAATCGATCTTGAGGAGAAAAGGGTCTGTGTGCCCACTCCAATGATTCAATAACCATATTTTACTCTGCCTACTGCTGCAGGATCAAAATCATGTGATTTTGATCCTACACCTGTTGTTAGTTCTACACGAGCAACTGAAATTAGTGAGATTCCTGTCCTGCAAGAATCACCTCGGCATTAAGAGCAAAATGACTATTGCTATAAATGGTGAAGAACAACAATTGCCTCAAACTGAAGATGGTGTGCAACTTAGAAGATATCATAGAGTTAGAAGACCGGCTATATAAGACGACTATGAGGTCTATATGAGTGAAGAAGTTAAAATGGAGGGTGATCCCACCTCTTATGAAGAAGCTATGAGAAGTCCTATGTCGGCTGAATGGCATAAAGCTATGGAAGACGAGATGAAGTCTATGGAAGCTAATAAAGTCTGGAAATTAGTGGAAATTCCCAAAGGAGCTAAAACGGTAGGCTGCGAGTGGGTCTACAAAATTAAACGTGACTCCAACGGAAAAATTGACAAATTTAAAGCAAGACTTATAGCGAAAGGATTCACTCAAAGAGCAGGAATAGATTATAATGAGACATTCTCACTTGTCTCAACTAAGGACTCATTCAGAATAATTATGCCATTAGTGGCGCATTATGACATAGAATTAAATCAAATGGATGTAAAAACAACGTTCCTCAATGGAGATCTGTATGAGGACGTTTACATGACACAACCAAAAGGTTTTGTCACCAAAGGAAAAGAACATATGGGATGTCATTTAAGAAAGTCCATCTATGGACTTAAGCAAGCCTCGAGACAATGGTATCTCAAATTTGATGACACAATTAGACAGTTTGGATTCAAAGAAAATGAGGAGCATAATTGCATATATGCTAAGTTTAAAAATGGGAAATTTATTTTCCTCATTTTATATGTAGATGATATACTATTGGCCAGTAGTGATGTTCATCTACTAATAGAGACTAAGAAATTTTTATCCTCTAACTTTGATATGAAAGATTTTGGTGAAGCCTCGTATGTTTTAGGCATAGAAATTCATAGAGATAGATCCAAAGGGGTATTAGGACTCTCTTAGAAAACATACTTGGAAAATGTGCTAAAGAAACATTGTATGCATAAATGTAAGCCATTGCCTGCTCCTATAGTCAAGGGTGATAAGTTTGGAAATTTTCCATGTCCTAGAAATTAGTATGAGATTGATCAGATGAAAGTAGTCACATATGCTTCAGCTGTCGGAAGCTTAATGTATGCTCAAGTATGCACTCGCCCTGACTTAGCTTATGTCATCGGAATGCTTAGCAGATATCAGTCCAATCTAGGTGTGGATCACTGGAAGGCTGTGAAGAAAGCTTTAAGATACATACAAGGTACTAAGGGTCTCATGTTGACATATAGAAAATCAGATTCACTAGAAGTAGTGGGATATTCAGACTCAAATTTTGCGGGTTGTGTAGATAACAAGAAATCCACGTCGGGATATATATTCACTCTCGCAAAAGGAGCCATTTCATAGAAAAGTTCTAAACAAACTGTTACTGCATCATCCACAATGTATGCAGAGTTTGTTACTTGTTATGAAGCCACTGAGCAGGCAATTTGGTTTAAGAAATTTTTACCCGGACTTAGAGTGGTAGATAGCATTGAAAAACCACTTAAGCTATATTGCGACAATGAACCGGCAGTATTCTACTCTCACAACAACAAGTCGAGTGGAGCTGCTAAACACATCGATATTAAATTTTATGTTATTAAAGATCGAATCCAGAATCATACTATTAGTCTTGGGCATATTAGAACTGATCAAATGCTCACGGATCCGTTAACAAAAGGTCTTCCACCCAGCGTGTTTAGAGAGCACGTGACCGGTATGGGTTTAAAGGAGAACCTATGATTTCCTGGATACTTAGGGGCCAAACTAAGGATAAGAACATATTTCTAAGTGTAAAATGTGGCGTGGTCGTCGAGTCAAGTAGTGCGTAATTGGCTGTCTTCGATGCGTCGTACTCATCACATGGAGCATAGTGAAATATGTGTAAGATTAAGTAAAAGGGTTAATAAGTTCTTAGACCGTGGTCAAGGGGGAGAATGTTGGAAGATTTGATCACGAAAGAAAAGGGAGATTGAATCGGTTGCGATCGCAACCAACTCAATCTCTAAGAAGTCTTGATCAAAGACTCCTCAACCGATCCGGTTGAGAGGCCCCTTGGGGCATCTCTTCATCTATAAAAGTAGAGGCTTTAGCCTCATTGGGGAAGAGAGAAAAAAGGAGAAAAAGAAGCGAAGAAATACAATAGATTAGACATCACCCGAAAGAGTTGATCATTAGAGAAGAGAAAGCTCCGGAAAGGTTCTCCCTCTTCGGCGAAGAAGCAACAACCACCGACAAGCATCAATGGCAGTAAACGCTTCTGCAAACGAAGGTACTTGTGCGTAAGTTTAATTACTAATACAATTTGATTAAGTATGTTTTGATAATTGAATTGATATATAAGATAAGAATTAGACCAAGACAATTGAGCATACAAGTTCAGATCTAAATATTTCAGAATCATACAAAAGCAAGCTTGGCAATGACACCAATCCGAGCAGGAACCATGGTTCCATACCAATGCGCATGCAGCACTTTTTTTTTGTTTTGCCTGGCAACGCTTGGCTTGAGCGTCTGCATCTAGTGGCGGCATCAGAACCCACTCGATCGGGACGACGCCGCCCTCTGCTGTTTGTTTGTTCTTCGAAAGAAACAAGGGAAGAAACAACCGATGGTTGCTTATGCAGAAACGATCGAGACCCTCTGCACGCCGGTTCGTGGTATCTGGCCTAGCTAGCTCGGTAACGGACGTGCGCGTCCAGATGATCACGGCTCTCGGAAAAACCAAACACCCAGGATTCAATTCAATCGCAGGAATCACGGCCTCCTCTGCATGCAAGAGAAAGTCGCCATTGCAGGATCGGGAGCACCGAATGGAAGACCCGGCCCGGCCGGCCCTAGGATCTAGCTAGCGCGGCGGTGCCTACGAACCCCAAGCTCGTGCCGCGGTCCCCGTCGTCACAGGGTCCTTCTCTCTCCTACGCTTGTACATAGCTCCGGCAGCAGCAGGTTGGTGCCAGGTTCGTTGAGTGCGCACGCGACAATTTTTTTTACTGAAAACCTGATTTTAGTTGTGATCTGTGTAAAAACTGTTTTGAGTTGGGAGAAAGAAGAATAACGGTAGGTGGGCAATTTTTTTTCAATCGCTAGAAAATCTAAGATAAAAAGTAACTTACTTGTACTATAAAAATCTACAGCTTTGTAAAAAAGCACTTCACAGGAAAAACAAACGTTTTTGTTGAGATTTTAATTTTTTAATAGAGAATCTAGTTAAAAGCACTGTCCACCCATCCGTTACCTTTTTTGTCGGCGTGGACCCGGCGGAGACACGTGAGACACGACGGCCAAATTCAGCACCGAGCTACTCACTCCGGTGCACAAAAAATTGTCGTTCGACATAGAAGCCATGAGTACACAAAAAATTGTCGTTGAAGCAGAACCGAGGAGTTTGTCTCGTGAAAAAACGTAATAAACGTGTGGTATTGTGTGCGGCTAGGAATTGAACCTGCATGAGAGGCCTGAGAACTAGTGAAGTAGACCAGTCAATCTATTAAAGAGACTATAATAGTACTTCCTTAGTATACGAGAACATGTCCAAAAGGACAATTTTTTGTGCACCAGAGCGAGTACTAGAGACTACGCGGGCAGTCGATCAACGGCTTATAGCATCATCACTCGATCGGCGAGGAACAGGGGGCAAAGTTCTGTGGCGCTGTCTCCACAGAACGGTTGATGCTGTCCGGCCGGCCGGGCGAACACTAGCCAGCCATGCGAATCTGCATCAAACGTACTGCTTTTTCTCACGTTCTTTTTACATCCACATTTTCATAAAAACAAGACATTTTTTATATATAAAAAGGGTGCTTCACCCAAGCTCACGCCGGAACTCAAACCCACGACGCGAGCGGCAACCAGTACAATCTCGATCACTGTTAAATGGTGCGGGCCGTGAGTGCATTGGCATAAAAACAAGACATGCATTCATAAGATTATGATATTAATTTTAGTATAGTTGAATTAAAGATGTTGTTGTGGATGCTTGCTTGTGCATGTTCGTGTTCGCAAATAGAAGGGCACGCTTATAAAAGTTTGATGTGTTCGAGCAGCCACCCTCGCAACAGGAAGTCGGGCGTATTTGATCATTTTATATCTACTTTTACAAATGTTTTGTTTGCATTATGCATGCTTATGTCAACATAATGGCCACATAATGTTATGATTTACTAGTATTCCTTTATCCATTCCCTGTCTCTCTAGTCAAGTTGAACAATTGGATATGAATAGTTTTGCTTAAACATGTTTAGTTGGGTTGTTTTGAGTTAATTTAGTTTTGCTCAATGAATGATGTAATCATGTGGGACGATGGTAAACTTTTAATAGCGACGTAGGACTTAGTGAGCTAAACAAACAACATGTGATGAATGGCGGCTAGCTTGGTTAAGCCTCGGTCCTTGGAGATGGTTGGGGACCTGTTGAGTAACCACCAAAGGTCGCGCTGGATCTGGATCGTGGAGAACCGGAGATGACGAGCTGCAAGCTCGGTCGAGCAGCAAATTATTCGCGTCTTTGTCGTTGCCACCGTTCGTTCGGTCGTCGTCTCGGCATGTTCCATGTTGGATCTCGCGAGGAATGCCGGTTCGGCGCGGACTCCTCTCGAAGCACATGCAGCACCCTAACCGTTTTTTGTGCTTGTGCGGACCCGAGTTCCGGCTTCCGGAGCAGAGAAACGGGAGGCTATGTACGGTGGCACCAACGAAGCTGCTGGTGCCGCCGCCGGCGGTGAGGGGACCGTGTAAAAGTCGAGGCCGGAGGCCGAGCGGATCTGCCTCTTGGATGAAGCGGAGCGGTGCGTCTTGTCCCCTAGTCCGTCCGGTGCAAGAGCCGCCGGCGATCAGTGGTGGAGCTCGAATGCTCGCGGTACCGCCCACGTGAGTCTCGCATCGGGTTGCTGGTGGATAGAATCATAGAACGACGCACGCCTACACGGTGAGATCCCGAGATGCACTGGACAATTCTCGTGTCGTCTCGGCCGGTCTTCTGAAGAACCGTTTCACATGGGCGTTCGAACCCCGGACAGGGCCGATCCTCTGCACCGTTAAACCTCCATTTTTGAGCTCAGTAGGAAGTAAACAAACATTCAATGCACCACCAGCGTCTGTTCAACACTAGAGCTGAATATTTATCTTCCACACAATGACACAAAAGGAACAAAACAATTCCTCATCGCCCAGCCGAGACATGCATAACCACATCACATATCGGCATCTCCTCCTTTTGACGTTACTCATCAGTCACCACGGCGCTGCCTGTCTGCTCCAGTATATAAGCGTGCACCCCCTGTACATCTGCAGAGTCAGCAGCGCGCCCCTCGCCGTCCGAGATCCGATCGCCGGGCACCGCGTGCGCGGGCGCAGGAGGGCCCCAGCACAGGCACCGCCACCTCCGGTGGCATGGCCGTGGAGGCGGCGCGGCCGTGGGCGGGGCTTCCAGCGCGCGTGGACTGGACGACCGTGGCGGCACAATGCGCGTGGCTGCGGGCGCTGGTGGTCGCGCCGGCGGTGCGGCTGCTGGTGGCCCTGTCGCTGGCGATGACGGTGATGATACTCGTCGAGAAGCTGTTCGTGTGCGCGGCGTGCCTCGCCGTGAAGGTGTTCCGGCTGCGCCCCGAGCGGCGGTACCGGTGGGAGCCCATCGCCGCGGGGGACGCGGAGTCCGGCGGTGCGGCGCACTACCCGGTGGTGCTGGTGCAGATCCCCATGTACAACGAGCGGGAGGTGAGGGTCAGCACGCGGCAGGGCAGCGAGCGCGTCACATCGCTGCCTCGCTCGCTCCATGTTTCCGTGCATTAAAAACTATTCGCACATGGCACAGCACACGCCGCGCTGCTCGCGGCGAAAATTACTAACGAGTTCCTCCGTCCGTGGGTGTTGTTTCTGTCGTGCGGTGGTGCGGTGAAGGTGTACAAGCTGTCGATCGGGGCGGCATGTGCGCTGGAGTGGCCGACCGATCGCTTCGTCATCCAGGTGCTGGACGACTCCACCGACCCCGTCGTAAAGGTACTTACCGTGCCGCCGCCGGCCGGCCGGCTAGCTCTCTCCCTTCCTCCCCCTCCCCGACTTCTTTCCTCTTGATTGATGCATGCACCTCCGTCCAGCTTTTTGCGTGCTGGCCAATCATCAATTCACGGTGCTGCTGTCCTTTTGTGGCCGGCAACTTGTCACTGGCAGTATGCGTAGCAGTTGACACGGGAGGCCGGGCGATCTAGGCTTTAATTTTACACGCGGCGGGCGGCGTTCCGGCGACGGCTCTCGGTAACGACTTTGGCCTGGCTTTGCCGGCTCGGAAACGCGACAGAATACACAAGGCAGATGCAGTGTTTCAGGGATGAGAACTTCTGTGGGCCGCTCCCCGAGTTCACCTCTCTGTGTTCCCTGCCGGCCGCCGGCGATCCACCTCACCACGCACGCCATGTGCGGCCTGCCGGGGCCCTCCACCCCCGTGCTGTCGGAAGAAGGACGGCTCTGCCTGGAGGCACGCGAACGTGCAGACGAGCCGTGACAGCCATCTCGAACCATGACATGGCATGGCAGCTGTGCCACTTGCTCCTGCCTACTCCAACTAGCATGGCGTGCAAAGCGGGGCACTCACGTGGAACACTGCCCCGACAAACGTCTTTTTTTTATTAACCGGCAAACGTCCTTGCTTGCATTCATCCACAGAAAAATAAGTTACTACTGTTGTTGCAGCCCAGCTCTTATACTGTTTGGATCCAGCGAGCGGTCGGCGAACGAGTAAAATGAGTTCAGTTCATGGTTCATCAGGTCTTTAACTTTAATCTCAGTTCATGGCGTTCTGAAACTGCGTTCGGAGTCATCAGCGCCTTCTTCAGTTAGCTATTGAGCCGTTTTAAGGGCCGCATTGGGATAGATATGGGCTGGGCCGGAATCTTATCGCGCGGTTAATGGTCGTGCGGAGAAAGCGCGTGCGGCTCACCCTAGCTAGGTAGCTAGGTAGGCGAACTCCGGCGAGGCGGCGCCGCTTACGCTGATTACGGCGGGTGGCACGGCGGAAGATGTCGACGGCTAGTTGCGCGTTGGGAGATGTCGACGGCTGGCACTACCGGAACGCGCCGCGGTAGGACGTCCCGTGGAAAGCGTCACCGAGGCGTCTCGTGTCTCGCCGTCGGAGGTACGGCGGCACATTCGGATATGATTCGCGGGATTACTAGATTGTATTTCTCTTGGCAACTTGGGCGATTCGATAGTAACACGATTCTGCTCTTACAGAAATGAAAATCGAAAGTCAAAAGTTCTACTCTGTACTCACGTCATTGTGTTTAGGTCCAGAATCTGACCAGCATCGTGCGGATTAATTATGTAATCCACTCTTGTGACCCTAATGCCATCATGCCTTATCGGTACTTTCTGAAACGAGCATTTTCCTATGTTTTTTCTGTCCCCGGTTTTAGGATCTGGTGCAGATGGAGTGCCAGAGATGGAAGAGCAAAGGCGTGAACATAAAGTACGAGGTCAGAGGGAACCGGAAGGGGTACAAGGCCGGCGCGCTCAAGGAAGGGATGAAGCACGACTACGTCAAAGACTGCCAGTACATCGCCATGTTCGACGCCGACTTCCAGCCCGACTCAGATTTTCTCCTGAGGACTATCCCTTTCCTCGTGCACAACCCGGAGATCGCCCTCGTGCAGACCCGCTGGAAATTCAGTTAGTGCGCATGTGCTCCCTTGCTGTGATTATTAGTTTGACAACTTAAATATTGTTCTCTAAGGGTCGTCAAACTGTATGCGCAGTTAATGCGGATGAGTGTCTGCTGACAAGATTCCAAGAGATGTCGTTGGATTACCATTTCAAATTCGAGCAAGAGGCAGGATCTTCAGTGTATTCGTTCTTCGGCTTCAATGGTACCGGCTCGCCCCTCACTGTTATCAGACAAAGCAAGCTAAGCAATCTGTTGGATGCTGGTCTACAAGACAAAATTTTCATCTTTCAGGGACAGCTGGTGTCTGGAGGATTTCAGCAATTGATGATGCCGGGGGCTGGAAGGACCGGACAACAGTGGAGGATATGGACCTTGCTGTCCGTGCGATGCTGCGGGGATGGAAATTCGTTTATGTCGGCGACATACAAGTATGGTGGTGGTCCTTTTACTTCCTTGTTAGAAACTAGAGAGCATATCGAACAAGAAACAAACCTGACGACCCACAGAATATCTGCACATATAGGTCAAGAGTGAGCTACCAAGCACATTCAAGGCATATCGATTTCAGCAACATAGGTGGTCATGTGGACCAGCAAATCTGTTCAAGAAAATGATGGCGGAGATTGCCCAAAGCAAGGTTAGTATTTTTGTTTCAGATTGCCTCCACAAGGGCAACACATCAAAATATTTGCTGAGAGGCACACCTTCATTTTTCTGTGTAGAAAGTGTCATGGTGGAGTAAAATCCACCTATGGTACGATTTCTTCTTTATCGGGAAGTTTGCTGCTCATACAGTGACGTTTATCTACTATTGCTTTGCGATCCCTGTGTCAGTTTTGTTCCCCGAGATTCAAATCCCTCTCTGGGGGGTGGTCTATGTCCCAACAGTTATCACCCTTTTGAAGGCTCTAGGCACACCGAGGTAATAATAAGCATGACATGATTCAGTTTTCTGAATGGCATTATTGCTGTTTCGACATTCAGTTAACGCCTGAAAGCCTGTTGCCGTGGCAGTTCATTTCACCTGGTCATCCTATGGGTCCTGTTTGAGAATGTCATGTCATTACACCGGATAAAAGCTGCAGTATCTGGTCTTCTGGATGCTGGAGGTCGAGTCAATGAGTGGGTTGTCACCGAGAAGTTGGGTGATGCCAACAAGACAAAGCCTCGCACCAATGGATCAGATGATGTAGAAGTGATAAATGTAAAGCTAACAGTGCCTGATGCGAAGCTAACAGAGCCACTTGTACCAAAGCTCATGAAGAGGCGAACAAGATTCTGGGAGAGGTAACTGAAGTACCATCATTACTATTCATATTAAAAGATGGAATTTAGGTACTTTTGAAGTACTACTAGGTACACATGTTTACTTATGAGAATGAGCGTAACATGAACAGCATATTTTTCTTATAGTGTTTTCAAATGTTTATGAACAATCACTCTTATCTCTCTCAGGTACCATTGTTCGGAACTTTTCGTTGGAACCTGCATAATTCTATGCGGTTGCTACGACGTGCTATACGCGAAGAAGGGATACTACATCTACCTATTCCTTCAAGGCATGGCTTTCCTTGTTGTCGGTTTTGGATATGTCGGCACAGTACCTCCTTGCACTGGATAGGCTGTTATTGTCCAAACTCTTGGACCTGCTTTCGACAAATTGAACACAAGCAAAGGCCCTCTCCTGCACAGCCAAGAAGGCCATTGGGGCACTCTTCCCGTCACTCTTGGTCAGATACGATCCAACCATTCTTTAGATAACAGCAGTTTTTACTGAAGCACAATGACAGCAAATGACTGGTGTAGCAACATTTTGTTGATATCTTGTAGACATTCATTTCACAGTGGTTGAAGAATTGCAGCCGTTGTAAATGAAAGAGTAACTAGCTGCCAAATTCTATAGCGCTCCAAACATTTAGATTTCTCAGCAATTTGGTGATATAGCTATAGCTTGATCACATTTCAGATTCTTAATAAAAGGACACCCTCAGCTTATAAACTGTGTAGCTTTGAAACTTGTAAATGATAGATGTACACAGTTTCTGGATACTAATAACTCTGTTGAAATTGGGCAAATCTCGAGATGCATTAGTATATCATGTAAATCCTGTCCTGTCCTGTATAAGAAGTCAATGCGTGACTTGTTGGGCGACAGAACCAGACAGTTCAATTGATGCGCACCATGGATTAGTGGGTCTCTTCTCCTGTCTTGATCAAAACGGTGTGGACAGTTCTGAATTAAACTTAACATGGCCCCGCTGCAATATGCCCAATCTAAATGTGATAAACTGGGACTCGTTTGTGATCATATCGATAGAACTTATACATTAAGTGTCATGACGTCCTTGGTGAAGTGACTATTGGTTGAACATACCCGTCCGGTTCGAGTTTTTGATCCCTATGATGCATTTCTTTTGTAGATGTTAATAGGGTAAAGTTTGCATGCACTGATACATAGTGTATATAAGCGTCTGCATCTGCACTATATTTCTCACACTTAGATATAGATGGCCAATGGGCCGTGCTGGGCCAGCCCAACACGAGCCCGGCCGTACCTAGGCTAAAATTTGATGAGCCCGCCACGTCGTGCCGCCGCCCAGGCCCAAGCACGGCTCAAGGCATCCTTAGCCATGCCAGGCCCGAAACGGGCTATTCGTGTCGGGCTGGCCCGAAACCCGGTGCTAAAAACAACATTCAAAATGACTTATTTTTTGTCTACACTTCAAATTTTCATGTTTCATACCCAGACACAATTCACAGTATGCATAAAACATCACATAACATAGAACTCATTCATAATTCACAGTCAGACACAAGTACACAACTGCTGCTGCAAATGAACAAGTTGCCACCGCAACGCCGAACAATGCCTCACCTCCTCCGGCGTCAACATTGTTATCTTCATCATCGCCGATGATCCCCTGCAAACGAAAGTCCTTGTTAATAGATCCAACAACATTCAGCAGAGTTCATGAAGAAGTAAGGTCGGTCATGAGTGAATGAGAAGTGGGAGGGAAAGAGGGTTGTGGTCTTCGTCGGCGAGATCTGGCCAGATACACACGCCGGTCGTCGAAAGACCGGATCCACTCGTCGGAAGTCCGGATCTCCTAGCCAGAAGGCGTGCGACGCGACCGATGGACCGACCGACGAGTGGCCGAGTGGACTGCAGTGCAGCCGGAGCGGACTGCGGTGTGCGGGGGATGGGAGAATGCGAGCCGGCGCCGACGACCGTCGAGTGCGACGGAGTCACGGAGGAGGAGCGAAGGCATATTAGGGATGGGGTGTGGTGTGCGAGTGATGGCCGAGAGGGGAGAGGAACCGAAGAGGACGCGTTTTAGGGTTAGGGTTGAGGGGGTGAACTCGGCGGCGGGTTATATACCCAACCATGTCGGGTCGGGTCGTGCCCCTAGCCCACGAGCCAATCAGGCCATTCCTCGGGCCGCCCCTTAACCGGCCCATGTCGTGCAAGCCCAACGGGCCTGAGTCTGAGCCCAAGCACGGACTTTGTCGTGCTTTGGGCCGACTCAGGCCTGGTGTCCTCCGTGCTAGATCGGGTTCGGGCCGGGCTGGCTGACCCGTCGGCCCATTTTGCCATCTATACACTTAGACGTTCATTGGGATAAAAGTTAGCGTGCACTAATAAAAGAGAATCTAGTCTGTGTTGCCCGTGGCAAATTGTGTTAGGAACATTGATTGGAAAAAAAATAGTTTCATTGGAATTGCAAGGAATCGAATCCTTACTTCTTAGGTAGCATACCTTAGTAGGCTGGTAACGATCTTCAGCCACGGACTCTATCATAATTTATTTCAATCCTTATTGATGTTAGGATAAAAATAAATAAAAATTTAACCTATTCTAATCCATTCCGGCCCTCATCATTGGTTCATTTTTTGGCCCATTATCAAGCTTATACCTCAGTGCTGTAGTGATTAAGCTGTATCCACAAATTTCATAAAAGTTATGGGATAGTCTAATTTATTAGTTTCAAATTTATGTTTCTTTTTTACTTGCACGCTGTCTCACATGCTCAATAGGCTTCAAAATATAAATTCACATGGTCATTAGGGCCAACAAGAATGTAATTCAGCCTTTTATGTAGACCCAATGGGCTACAGTTTCGTAACTGGATCCAGTACTTTGAGCCCATATTTCGATTGTTCGATTCGACGGGCCTGCTCCTGGCGCCTCCATGGAGGTCCATCTCCTCTCTCCTCGTCGGCGGGGAGTGCGAGCATTTGGCGGCGCGTCGAGCACGAGCTCTGGAGCAGCCGCCGCCGGGTCCGAGGCCACATGCGGCGCGCCGATGGGACGCGCATGAGGGGGACCTACATCGCCGGCGGCAAGCTCATCGCAACCCCAAGGTCAGGAACCACCCGAAAATTGCCTCGTAGATTTGACGCGATCATTTCGCATTGGCGCTTAGATACGATTTCCGATCGATTTTGCATGTTCGCAGTTCTACACAATGGTGTGCTACATTATGATCTGATTCCATACATTCGGCCAGGGTTTGTTTATGAATTTTGCACGATGGCCTCTGGAAGATCAAAACAATTCTGCCAAGGTGTGAATTGACAATTGTTACTCGCTCTGCCCAACAATATAAGTATTTTTCGATTAGGTTAACATCAAACATTTTCAACTATCACAAAAAGTAAATAATTATACTTGAATAATGTATACATATATATTATTAGTTAAAATTTTAAAAGTTTGAATTTGGTTAGATCTAAAATATCTGATATCGTTGGACAGAGGAGTAACCAACAGAAGGATCTTGTCACTGAACCACCATTCGATCATGGAGCAAGACACTGGTTGATTCTCACCTGAAATACCTCTGAGAGCAAATGTCTGAAAACGCAATCTGACGGGTGTCTAGAGTTTGTTAGGAAGTGACAGAATCAGTGTTACTTGTAGTCGTTTACTCGTTTCCCTTTTTCCTTCAAGAGAATTCGTGAACATTTACGCATCTTCCATTGACGCGTAAGGATTTTTCTGTGTGAAGTCGCACTGACCAACCTATGTATAGGTGGCAATGAAACAATGGGCCGGGCAAATTTTGAAACGTTAGCACCGTACCAAATGAGTGGCAAATCATCAGCTCTTCTTTTACTTTTTGAAGATAAAGACTGATAGGCTTATCTTTCGGCCATTTGCTGGTTTGCCTCTTTCTATACCTACACGTACAGAGAGATTACTAATATTCTGTTTAGTTCCGTCCATAGCCCGTCGCATTCCTGGCCATGGGTTTTTGGTCAGTTAGGATAGGAATAGGACCAACCACTCTAGCTACTGGCCAGGGAATCCATCCTAGGCCGGCTTTTATGTTCCAGTGTGATTCTTTCATATTCTCAGTTCCCTTTTCCATCAGACAGAGGCACGCAAATACGAACAACGTGCACTGAATATGAGCAGCTGAATCAAGTGTCCAAGCTGGTAGGCTTATTGAACAGGGCGAATATTTCAGAGGTGGGGCTGCTGGATGGAGCTGAACCACACCGACTTCATTCTGGAGTGAGACTGAGAGTTGCGACACCGACAAAAACAGAAATGTTCTGAAACATAAGGTGTTAGCATTGCTGCAGTTGAGAAATCATGGGTTCAGGTTCAGATAACCCCTCCAAACTGTATAAGATTCTTTAGGATGCATCACTTTTCTTGCTTATTACTCTACCACCTATTTGTAGTTATGAAAAGCAAAAACTCTTTAAGCACTCGGAGTGCTGTTTTTTTGACATGATTTTATTCCTTGCGTAGCATTTGGGTTTTCATTTTGCGCCCGTAAAGCTATGATATATCCGTACACACTGGTTGAATCCTCCAGAAAGAAAATATCCTTTTGTGCCTGCTTTCTGATAGCTTAGTTTAGCCTCTACATTCTGTAACTAAATTTATTCTGCCATTAACTCAGGTTTAAAAAATTAATATACATAAATTACATTCTAGAACCATTTCCATCTCTTATCACATTGCTCCAGTAAGGCATCAATCTCATGGGCTGCATATAATTATACTAACCATCATGGTTTTATACATACATCCTTGCATTGTACCTCAAGCATTGCCTCATCTGCAGCTGGGTCTGCCTCCAGTTCCAGTCATATTTTTTTACACACGTACATGAAACACTAGAACCATATGAATGGATACGCATAAATATTTAATACGTATGATATTATGGAATGAGTAGTAGTTCACTTCAGTTGCAGTACCAACTGTTTCAGCAACAGAACTTGCCCAAAGGCCTGGTCCCAGACTTGAAGGTCAGTCACCCGCAGTTCCAATGCACATGCAGCAGAGATGCTTCTGAATTTCATTCTGATCTTTTTCCCTACCTGTTCAGATCAATCTCTGAACTGCCATTCTCTGCGTCAGCTTCTTCCTCTGCACCGCCCTGCTGCTGGCGGTAGCTCTGCTGGACGGCCCTCTTGATCTGCACCAGCTGCTCCACGCCGCATTCACGCGTGTCCGCGCACGTGCAGAGCCTCTTGGCGCCGGCCTTGCTCTCGGCCTCCGAGGACGATGACAACGTCACGCAGCTGTCGGAGGAGCGGTGCCGCGGCGGCGACAGGGAGAGGGAGGAGGAGGTCGATGTCGCCGCGGAGGCGAGCTCCGACAGCTCGGCCTTGGCGTCACCCGCCCAGCCCATGCCGTGGTCGGCCAGGACCTCCTGTGCTCTGCGCAGCACGGACTGCAGGTACCTTCCCTGCGCCTCGATCCTCAGTTGCAGGTGCCTCTGCACCTGATATTCAAAACCGAGCTCGGTTTGATGAGCAACCATGAACTGACAATCTAAACCCTGAAGATTTCGTTTCCAAATTCTTTTTTAATAACTGTTTCGAAATCGTTAGTGGTTGATCCTTTCTTGTTTACCTCGATTTGCTCCTGCAGATTCCTCTGTACCTCCCTCCGCATCCACGCTACGCTCCTGGAAGATTCTTTAAAAGCAGTAACACCATCGTCGTCGGCAAATGCGCGATGCAGCTCGGCATCGGTGTCCTCATCGTACTCGTCCAACTGGCTCTCCGAAGAGGATGAGCGGTCGTTCTGGCCTTCTCCGCTGCCAGCCGGCGATGCCGCGAGGCCGCGGCTTACCGCCAGCCGGTACTTCTGCGGCGACAGTGACGAGGTAGGTTCACATGGTCAGAAATCGGAATTCAGCTCGTCTTTAAGAAACAGGGACTAAGAGTTCGCCGGCGGCGGGCGGGGCACCTGGAGGTGGCTCTTGAGGTGGTGCAGCGTGAGCCCCTTCACCGCCATCGCCCTCAGCACGGACTTGGGCGTCGCCTCTGCAATGCCAAGGTAAAGGCCGTGATCAGAATCAAAGAAGGCCCTCAAAACGGAACCGGCCAAGAGTGCGCCGGGCGGGCGAGGACTCACTGTCTGCGCCGCCGAGCTCGGACACGGCGAGCACGAACCGCTCGTGCAGCTCGCGCGTCCACCTGAGCCGCGGCCTGCCGGCGTCGCCGCCACCGCCCTGCTGCGCGTAGCCGCCTGACGATGGCATTTCCAGCGTGCCCAGGACCACGTCGCGCGGTGCCGCAGCGTCAGCGGCGTCGCCAGCATGGGAAGCCGCGGCGGCCGGAGTTGCAGACCTTCTGACGACGGCCAACGACAGCAGCAGCAAGCCAGCAAGTCCCTCGCAAGCGGGTGATGCCGCGAGCCGCGCGCGGGCTCTTTCTTATAGGCAGCTCGGCTGGCTGCTGCTCACTGGCTGGGCACTGAGCAGGTTGGTTTCCTTGGACTCCACTGCTCAGATATATTCCTCCGTCCGTCTGCTGCGTATATGTATGCATACGCGCACGGAGGGAGGGAGGGAGGGAGGGAGGGAATATGGCTGACGAGGCACCTGGAGCCCACGCCAATATGCCATGCATCTTCTTTTGCATCCTCAATTGTTTCCTCCTTTTGCTTTCACTCCTTTGACCTGAAAGGGCGAGAATCTTTCAGCAGTGCAAAAGCAAAACAGTTCAACTACAACCCAACCCAACCCAACTCAACCCTCTCGTCTCCTCTCAAAAGGATACAACACACAGAGGCATGCCACTGTTCTCTTGCTGTTTTCTCACACTTCTCGCACTCTCCTTCCTTGGACCAGATTCTCGCTGCCCCACCACCTCTCGGACAACGTCTGTCTCTCCACCGCACCGTTTTTCCCCGCACGCCAAGACTTGCTTTGAAGTGAAGATACACACATCCGCAGATGCTTGGACCTCACTGCCTCCTCTGCCCTCCCTCGCTGTAAAAATCCGGCCCGGAAAAGCGTGCACTCGCAAGCAGCAAAAAGGGGAAACCAAATCGAAGGGAATATTTATATACTATCTCAGTTTTGAAATATATGATGTTTAGAACATAAAAGCTAGTTATTTTAAATTAAAATAACTGTTATAAACGTTACTCCCCCGTTTCAAATTATTTGACGTTGGTTAGTTTAAACGTCAAATAATTTGAATTTTGAACTAATCGGTGTCAAATAATACAAAACGAAGGGAGTACTTTATTTTAGAACAAATGGAGTATTTGTCTAACTAGGTTTGAATTTGATTTTTCATTCAGGTGGACGACGCAACGGCCACGTCTAGCGGTGTGGGGGCCCGTCGTCCCGGTTCATGGGGACGGGGCACCTTGTCCGAAAATCGCATTAGGTGGTGCTGTGCGATGCGGCATCCAACAGCACACATAATAAAACATCATATTACATAAATCAAGCGGAAACTTACAAAGTGTAAATTTTATAAATACTTCTCAAAATATTCTACAGCGGAAAACTATTACAACCCACGTCTCATATCTATGTTAAGCAACAGAGAAGGTGTCCAACTCGCGGACCCATCTCGCTAGCAACACTATCACAATAGCAGCGGCACGAGTTGCCATGAGTTCACCACTCGGAGAACTCCGAGTCTCATCGGACACCCATACATATCCGCGTACAGTTATTACCTGCAAAACAACTTATGCAGTATCTGTGAGCATGAAGCTCAGCAAGACTTAACCGTCTCTCTAGTCATGAAACTCTACATGATGAAAATAGAGGGCTGAATATAGCAGTTTGCACAAAGGATGAACTTGAGCTAAAGGAGAGTCCTTACTTCAAGTTTTTAAATAACTTTTATAGCCCTCGCGCAATTTACATCGAGACTCCACAATCAAACAAGAAACGCTTTATCTCGATATCGCTTGCCTGAGGTGAAAGTAACTTTAGTGAGCTATTCTAGACTCATACAGACCTTGCGGTATTATCGTCGAGACTCCACAATCAAACAAGAAACGCTTTGCCTCGACGCTACTAGCCCAAGGTGGAAATTAAATTTAGTGAAGTGTTGATCGTTCCTCATCTCCATTATGAGGATTACTCACGAAGCATTATTAATTTTTCCCAGTTTATTACTACGTCATGACTCAGTGTACAAGTATGCTCACTACCGCGAGCGACAGTGATTGCAATCAAAAACACCCGGCTGACACAACACGTACGCCTGTACTCGACGTTGCACACAACAACCATCACTGACGTCGTACGTGGCAACCTTTCACACGACACCCAAGTGTCGAACCGGTCCCACCGACTGGGATTAAGTCTCTCTACGGCAAACTCTCGTAGAGCCGACTTCTCTATCCTTTCAGCATCGGCATCAGACGGTGAGGTATGCCTCGACACCCAGGTTAACATGTTACATCGGTTTTCTGAGTCCCATATTGCCAGTACGCATCCGGTACACATCTCAAACTTGTCCAGCGAGGCCGCGCACGAGAACAGGCCTTAATCGACTAAGACATAGACTACGTTCACAGGACCACGTCCTTGAGCCTTCCATCCACTGCCCGGTCTCCATTCCCAACTATGAGGATCAATTCCCAACTCTTCCGATTGATCCCCCTTAATCCCGGTTCACGAGTAGGAAAATGCCCACTCGAGTTTTGCTTCTTTTAATCCACTTTTGTTGACTTGAGATCAGCAGTTATAAACAAGTATTAACCTACTCTACATTATACTCCAGCGTTTTCTGGGTCATGCATTTGGAGTTTCATACCATCTAGACTTAATGCAAGAAACTAAATGGTAGACATATAAACTGAATACAAATAAAAACTTGTAAGTTTTGATGCAAACCGGGGCTTGCCTTTATTTTGCAGGGGACTAATATATATAACCCAGTTAGTGAAGACCACTTGGCTTGATCTGTTGCCTCTCTCCTTTGATCTCTACTCCAATGACTTCAAGTTCTTCACGTAGATGCTACACGTAATGAATATGCACATATGTTTAATTGTAAAGACTTTGCTATAAGTTCTAATAACAAGTTTTTTTATAAACTGGAACTCTGTTTAAGAATTTAAAATGACACTGGTGCTAGTGGTTTGGGTTTGGGTCTAAGTAACATGATTAAGTGCTAAGTGTTTTTCTCCTCTTCTATATTGATCAACTTAAGAGGTTAAAGAGAACAGTGGTGATCCAGAGCTCCAATGGAGCTAAAATTTTTTATGTGGGTTCCTGTCACAAGAAAACACCCTGGACCAATATTTGGAATTATCCAATGAATAGCTCACTCATAATAATTCCCTAAGCCTTTAGGCACAAAGGAATTAATTCTGAATAAACTTGCATGTTCATGCCAAACTTAGTGAACTACAATTTCAATTATATTTCATAGGGCTTGCATGAATTTTCCTAAATATTTTGGAGCTAATAATTCCCCAGAACTGAATTTCCAAGTTCTGGAACTTCTTTGAAAATGTTTTTGTATTCAATTGAATACAACAACTTTAAATCTGAATTTCCCTGAGCAAATCAACTCCAATTGAGCTGAATTTTTTACAGGAGTTCACTAACATACTAGAGGATATTCTGGCAAAATTTGAGGACTTTTGGATTAACCAAACTCCCTCAAAAATTCTTTTGCTGAAAATCTTTAAAGACTTTTTCCAGAATTAAATAATGAGTCTCATACAAATTGGGTTTCATATTTGGAGACTAATCTATTAGAAGAATCCAACAAAATTTGTTTTACAATTTTTGGATTCTCCTACCCAAAGTTGTGCCCCCCCAAGTTCAAACTAGAAACTGAAATCCCAAAATGTTCAAATGCCTGCCAGTGGGTCCCACCCGGCAGGCCTTCTCCTTCCTCGCGCCAAACAGGGCCCGGCGCCCTAACTCACGACGCTAAACTCGACTCGGTTGTCGCCGGCGGCCGTAGATCGCCGGAACAGGGTGCCCGACGGTGACAACGGCCGTTAGGGTTCCGACGTGGTCGGGAATGTGCTACACCGCATCAAAACGGTCGGTAAACGATCATAGAGCACCGTGGGAGCTCGAGGGTGTTGAAAATGGGCGCCAAACCTCGCAAGAAGGCCGGCAGCATAGAGCTCCACGGTGACCCGAGCTGTTTTTCCATGGCGGCCCGAAAAACAGCAAGAACCATATAACTCGGTTCTTGGTCGAGGGGGACCGCTAGGAGTTGAGGAAGGTGTGTGCAAGCTCGCTCGAGCTGGGTTGGACCGTGCGACTCAAATTTCGGGGTAGACCGACACCTACCCGCATGTACTAGCTTTTTTCAGGAATCTGGGAAATTCTCCACGCTCGATCGATCAATTGCCATGAGGGTTGCAGCTACACGATCTGGAGGTTAAGGCGCACCTTTTTCGTGTAGAGAACGGGCGGTGAAAGCGGTCGTGGTGTGCTGTCCATGGAGACCAACTTCGGTTTCCCGCCGGTGAGCCTCGGTTCTCGGCGGCGATCGCCAAATTGTGGCCAAACGAAGCGACAACACAACGAAGTAGCGAGGTGGGTAGCTAGCGCACGTGTTGGCGCTCACTTTTGCCGTGGATCACTCGCGCAGTGGAGGGGCGACGCCGGTTTGCAACGGGAAGAACGGAAGTGGCCTCGACAGGCCTCTGTTGTGCGCGAGAGTGGAAAACGGAGGCGACGAGCGAGCTGCGGTGATAAGATCGGGGAAGCAGGTCGCCAGCTCGACGATCGTGAGGGAGAGGTGGCTCTGGTCTGCCCCTGTGTCGCGCGGTGAGAAAACCCGAGGCATCGCGGTGGCGCGGTTACTTCGCGGGGAGGAGGAAAAACAAAGACTGTGGACTACCCAGACTGAAGATCTTTTGCACACTGAACTTCTCCCAATGACATGTGGGCCCCACAGGCAGTCCCTCCTCAGCCCTCAGAAGATTTCCAAATTTTTGGCAAGTGACTCATTCAAATGTTTGGGGTTGAATAATGAGCAACATTTGGATAGTTGGACAATTTTCATACAAATTCAAATGTATATTTGTACCCCTTGCACATTTAACTCCATTTGGAAAAATGGGTAGCAAATCTTTTCAAAAGTTGATGAAACTTTACTTACCCACTAATTTGGACATAAGGAATCTAAATATGTAACTTTATTCTTGTGTTAGCTGCTGCAAACAAGAGTTTGAACACAACAGTTTTGAATTCCCATTGTGTCCTCCCTCATTTAAATTTGGTTTGATCCTTTAGTTCCAAATCTGATTTTTAAACCCTTCCTTTGCACTTGAGTACTTCACTTCTGGGGTCTTAATCCACATAGGGTCCAAACATGCAAGTAATCCTAAGTTGGTTTTTGAACAACCTCTCATGTGTTATCATATGTGTACAAAGTTTAAACCAATCCCCTTTTTCATACACATGACACCAACATTTGTGCAAACTCATGTTTCTTTGTATTCACATTTTTGGGACCTTTACATTCCTCCCCCCTTAAAAGGGAATCTCGTCCCGAGATTACAAAAGAAAGATGAGACGGAAGGTAATTACAAAATTAACGACAAAAGTTCTGGATAGTTCTTGTGGATGTAATCTTCACTCTCCCATGTCGCTTCTTCTGTTGTGTGATTACTCCACAGGACTTTGTAAAATTTTAAAGTCCATCCGGCTCTTCTCATCGATAATCTTGATGGGCTGCTCGGCGTAGGTGAGATCCGGTCGTAATATCTCCATGTCTCCCAAAAGAATCTCCGTCGGCCTCTTCAAACACTTTCTCAAGTGTGAGACATGGAATATGTCGTGGACGCCCGATAAAGATGGTCGCAGCTTCAGACGATAGGCCACCGGTCCACACCGTTCTGTAATAAGGAACGGACCCACAAAGCGAGGAGCTAGCTTTCCCTTGACCCCGAATCGATGAATTCCCTTCATCGGGGATACTCGGAGATAGACGTGATCTCCGATTTCAAAACACAAGGGTCGACGTCGCTGGTCCGCATAACTCTTCTGGCGAGATTGAGCGGCTATGAGGTTTTCTTGAATCAGCTGGACTCGCTCTTCGGCATCTTTTACAAGATCAATGCCGAAAATCACCCTCTCGCCAGATTCACACCAATTGAGTGGTGTGCGACATTTCCTGCCATAAAGTGCTTCGTATGGTGCTATTTTAATACTGGATTGGTAACCATTGTTGTAGGAGAACTCTGCTAATGGCAAATGGTTATCCCAGTTCTTTCCATGATCTAAGGCACATGCTCTCAGCATATCTTCTAAAATTTGATTCACCCTCTCCGTTTGACCGTCAGTCTGAGGATGGTATGCTGAGCTTCTGAGTAACTTTGTTCCCAAAGATTTACATAGTTGCTCCCAAAAACAAGCAACAAATATTGAACCTCGGTCCGATACGATGGTTTTGGGGACTCCATGTAAGCACACGATCCTAGAGAGATACAACTCTGCATATTGCTTAGTATGGAATCCCGTATTCATTGGGATGAAGTGGGCTAATTTTGTTAAGCGATCAACAATCACCCAAATGGAGTCATGCTTTCTGGACGTGAGAGGTAGCCCGACAATAAAGGCCATGCTTATGTCCTCCCACTTCCATACCGGAATGCTTAATGGTTGCAGCATCCGCGCTTTCTTTATATGGTCAGCTTTGACTCGCCGACATGTATCACACTCATATACATATTTGGCAATTTCTCGCTTCATCCGAGTCCACCAAAATTTTGTCTTCAGGTCTTGATACATCTTATTGCTTCCTGGATGTATCGAGTACTTGGACATATGAGCTTCATCCAATATCTTTTTTCTCAGTTTCAGGTTCCGGGGTACCACGATACCGCCGTTAAACCATAATACACCTTGATCATCTTCCCGGAAATATTTCATTTTATCCTCTTTAATCCTCGCTCGGATATTCCGCATCCCTTTATCTCTCTTCTGGGCTTGTACGATCTCTTTCCTAATGGTAGGTACAAGGGCAAGATTATACAACGCCCCATACAGAATCACCCGTAAGCTTGATTCTTCATCCTCATCCGGAACAACTGACAAGTTATTAACGTGGGACTTACAGCTGAGTGCATAATCCACCACGTTAGCTTTGCCCGGATGGTAATGGATCTCGAGCTCATAATCTTTGATCAATTCCAACCATCTCCGCTGCCTCATATTGATAGCCTTCTGAGTGAATATATATTTGAGGCTCTTATGGTCGGTGTAGAGGTGCACTAAATTCTCAAGTAAGTAGTGCCTCCACATCTTCAACGCAAGCACCACCGCAGCGAGTTCTAGGTCATGAGTGGGGTAGTGCTGTTCGTGGTTGCGGAGCTGACGAGACCCATACGCGATCACACGTCTCTCTTGCATTAAGACACAGCCAAGTCCAATGCCTGAGGCCTCACAATAAACATCAAATGGCTTTGTTGTATCCGGTTGGGCTAACACCGATGCCGTTGTAAGATGTTTCTTTAGAGTTTGAAATGCCTCTTCACAGGCCTCTGTCCACACATACTTGCTGCTCTTCTTCAATAACTCTGTCATTGGTTTAGCCACCTTCGAGAAGCTGAGAATAAACCTCCAGTAATAACCCACTAGTCCTAGAAAACTGCGGATTTGATGAATCGTTGTTGAAGACTCCCACTTCAAGACTTGTTCAATTTTGGTTGGATCCACGGCCACACCCTCCGCTGAAATAATGTGGCCTGGTACCTTGCTGATCCAAAATTCACACTTGCTGAATTTGGCATACAACTTATGTTTCCGTAAGCGTTGGAGCACAATGTGGAGATGTTTGGTGTGCTCCTCCTCCGATTTGGAGTATACGAGAATGTGTCGATGAAAACCACGCCGAACTGATCCAACTCTGGCATGAATACAGAATTCATGAGATACATGAAATGGGCGGGTGCATTTGTTAGCCCAAAAGACATGACTAGATACTCATAGAGCATGTATCTAGTCGAGAAAGTTGTCTTCGGTATATCCTTCGCTCTGATCTTTATCTGATGATAACCAGATCGTAAGTCCATCTTGGAGAATACCTTGACACCCACTAACTGATCAAATAATATATCGATCCGCGACAGTGGATATTTATTTTTGATCGTCACTGCATTCAACGATCGATAATCCACACATAACCGAAGTGACTCATCCTTTTTCTTCACAAAGAGGGTTGAACAGCCCCATGGCGATGAGCTTGGTCGGATGAATCCTTTATCCATTAAGTCCTTTAGTTGTTCTTTCAATTCAGCTAATTCCTTCGGAGACATTTTGTACGGCCTCCGAGATATCGATCTTGAATACCACGTCCCTTTCAAGTGGCATCCCTGGAATATCGTCGGAAAATACATCCGGGTACTCACGGACCACTGGAATATCCTCCAGTTTCGTGGTCACACTGTGGTACACCACTGGATTTTTGGAATCCACGGCTTCAAGTATGAGTGTTTGGAGACCGTAGATTGGAGAGTCCAAACTAACAATCCGTGGACCAATGTCAAGAACAGCCCCATGGTAGTTTATCCACACCATTCCTAGAATCACATCGATCTTCTGCCCCTCTAACACAATGAGGGTCGTGGGGTATAGTTTTCCACCTAAGCACAAGGTGCTTTGATCACCACTTCATAGCGGCTATATTCCCGCCGGGTGAGCGGATAAGGTAGTGATGTTTTGGTGTAGAGGTGGGGAGCTCAGCTTTGCACACGAATAATCTGCTGATGAAATTGTGTGTAGCTCCAGAGTCAAATAAAATTAACACGGGCAGTCCATTGAGGGTAAAAATCCTTTCTAGCACAGGTGCCCCATCCGGCACATCCTCTAGAGTTGTATGATATGTGCACCCGGATTTTGGTGTTGTTCCTTGAAGCTGAGCACGGGATTGATTTATACCCTGCCCCAGTGTAGTTTCTCTGTGGTGTATCCTTTCTGGGCACTTTCTGCTGATGTGACTCGAATACCCGCACGTGAAGCACGATTTCTCAGTCGGTTCCTGGTTGCTCTGAGTATGGATACTAGTTGTATTCTGCTGCGGCAAGAACACTTGAGGAACAGAATAACGTGGCTGCATATACCGTTGTTGCAGCTGTCCGAATTCAGAGTATTGGGACGAACGACCTGAATATTGTTGGAGTCGTCGAGCCAGCTGCATCCGTTGACAGTTCAAGGTACTGTCTACCACCTAGTATTTATGAGGAGCACTACTGCTACTCTCTGGTGGTATCTGGTTCTTTCTTTTCTCAGCATGGACTTCCCGCTGAGCATCCTCAACCATGATGGCCACACTCATCAATTCGTTGAAGTTCTTTCGATCAGCTAAAACGAGTCTTTCCTTTAACTTGTGATTAAGGCTGCGGAAGAACCATTCACACTTTTGTGCCTCAGTGTTCACATGTTGAGGCGCATATTGTGCCAGCTTGTTGAACACTCGCGAATGCTCGTATGCATCCCTCCCTCCTTGTTTTAAAACCAGAAACTCCTCGAGTTTCCGCTGAATTATTCCGGAAGGAACATGATATGCAAGAAATGCCTTCCGGAATTCTGTCTATGTAAAATCATGTCCAGCTGGTATGGAGGCGAGTTGATTTGCCCACCATGCAATGGCGGATCCGTGAAGTTGTTGCGTCGCGTATAAAACCTTCTGATGTTCGGTGCATTGGAGCAACCCGAACTTGGACTCAATGGTACGAATCCAGCTATCGGCCACCCGAGGATCCTCAGCTTCAATGAAAACCGGTGGTTGAGTTGCCAGGAACTCAACATAGGAGTTCAGTTGAGGTTGGCGCAAGTCTTCGTCTTGACACCCCCCTTGACGGGATGTATTCGTCACCAGGGTACGGAGCAAGTCGGTTCGCTCATCGCTTGCACCCGTCATGGCAGCCAGAATGTCCACCATTGTGACCGTAGGTGAAGGTTCTGGTGGCAGCTGCGGTTGCGGAGCTCGCTGCTCCCGCTGTGGAGAGTTATCACCACCACCACCACTAGAACCACCCACCTCACTCATGGAACGAGTTCGCACCATTCTGCAATTGCACACGTTCATTATCAGTTCAACACTATCACTTGATTTATTCCATAAACAAAGTGGTGTAACACTGATAATGAAATCTTAACATGTAAGCAAAATGATTTAAGCACAAACTGATGTAGCTAACAGCAAGGATTTAAAAACAGATTGACCGGTCTTTAACAAACCAGATTTCGATCCAGTTAGAAGCATTTTCATAACTCATGTTGAATACCAAAGTTAAAATTAACTTCAATATCTTTCCAACGAGTACCCAAATGCCTCCACATCACTTCTGGATCAAAAGTTATGATTTCGCAAAGTTGACAGACTTTCTGGATAAAATTTGTCAGCATCTCCTTTGTATGTGGCTGACTTTATCACAGTTGTATATGAACATACAACAAGAATCTGAACAACCTTTGAACTACAACAATGTTGCATATCTCATAATCTTTCCAATGGTGTATCACAGGCTCCTTAAGTATTTTGCTACAGGAAGTTATGGCTTAAAAATAGAAAGGTCCAGAGAGGTTTTTCTGCTGTCCTGGTTCGGGACAGTTTGCCTTCAACTGGACTTTTCACTAACTTAAGGTGTGATTTTGCTTGGGAGGTCTACAAGAAAGTTGTAGAGCGCATGAAAATATTTCCAGAACTGTATCATACACCTTAATTGGATAAATCCACTCATAGTTATGCTCTGTTAAACTCCAGCAAGAATTCCTGCTAGAAACAGAGCACTCTATTTTTGAAATCTTTGAAACCTAAAACTTATCTCGTTTGAATCTTAGCTCAAAATAAGAGTTCAGTAACTAATATTTGTTTTGAACTTCCATTTTTAGTTGAAAGTTATTTCATGAATCATTTCTTCATAGGGAAGAGGATATCAAGTGTAGTACGATGTCGATGCACCGTAAGAAGCATGTCGGTACTACGTAGCCTCACCAAAGAAAATCCTAAACCGGCTTATACCGGCATATCCGTTTAATCAGTGGCACTAAGACAGTCTCTCGCACACGTGTACTACACGGAATACGTACGTGGTTAGTACCTGCAGAAAAACATTCAATAGTGGTGCAGTCAAAGGTTATTTCATTTCAGGCAGTTCCATATTTGAAAGTAAATACAAACGCCCGTATCATTGTCATACGGTCGTCCTGGAGTTAAGTCACGTCTCAAGGTACGTGATCGTGTTTCCACACCACACGACGGGGAACCCAAGTAGATCATGAACGGGTCGTCACGGTTGGGAATGTTATCAACCCAACGGATACCACCTACTGCCCTGCAGGGCACGCCGATGGCAAGCGCTGCGCATGTCCCTCTGGGCTATTTCTAGACGAACACACTATCACGTTACTGACCACACGATGGGGTCCCCACTTACTTGCCTAACGCACGCTAGGGATCAGCGTTTCATATGAACTCAGCAACATGAAGAGCCCAAGAGTTTCATATTAACGTCTCACACCAAGCTGTGAGACCTATCCCTGAACCACTTTACTCGTCAGGGGAGCTAACCGAAATTGAACCGCTTTCAGTAGCGTTCCTTACCAAGCTTACCTGAGCGTAGGTGCGTCGTTACATAATTAAAATTTTAGAATTATAACAAGTATGTTTGTACTGCCACCTTAAGTAACTATACTACTATAGTCCTTATGTGGGCCTAATACCGTTTCCTCACCGTATCCTAAGTTTTGTCGTAATACGATCCTTATTCCGTGCGCTATTACCAATGCAGCTCTGATACCACGCTGTGGGGGCCCGTCGTTCCAGTTCATGGGGACAGGGCACCTCGCTCGGGAATCGCATTGGGTGGTGCCGTGCGATGTGGCACCCAACAACACACATAATAAAGCATCATATTACATAAATCAAGCGGAAGCTTACAAAGTATAAATTTTACAAATACTTCTCAAAATATTCTACAGCGGAAGTCTATTACAACTCACGTCTCATATCTATGCTAAGATACAGAGAAGGTGTCCAGTCCGCGGACCCTTCTCGCTAGCAACACTATCACAATAGCAGCGGCAGGGGTTGTCATGAGTTCACCACTCGGAGAGCTCCGAGTCTCATCGGACACCCGTACATATCCACGTACAGTTATTACCTGCAAAACAACTTATGCAGTATCTGTGAGCACGAAGCTCAGCAAGACTTAACCGTCTCCCTAGTCATGAAACTCTACATGATGAAAATAGAGGGTTGAATATAGCAGTTTGCACAAAGAACGAACTTGAGCTAAAGGAGAGTCCTTACTTCAAGTTTTTAAGTAACTTTTATAGCCCTTGCGCAATTTACATCGAGACTCCACAATCAAACAAGAAACGATTTATCTCGATGTCGCTTGACCGAGGTGAAAGTAACTTTAGTGAGTTATTCTAGACTCATACAGACCTTGCGGTATTACCGTCAAGACTCCACAATCAAACAAGAAACGCTTTGCCTCGACGCTACTAGCCCAAGGTGGAAATTAAATTTAGTGAAGTGTTGATCGTTCCTCATCTCCATAATAAGGATTACTCACGAAGCATTATTAACTTTTACCAGTTTATTACTACGTCACGACTCAGTGTACAAGTATGCTCACTACCGTGAGCGACGATGATTGCAATCAAAAACACCCGGCTGACACGACACGTACGCCCGTACTCGACGTTGCACACAACAACCATCACTGACGTCGTACGTGGCAACCTTTCACACGACACCCAAGTGTCGAACCGGTCCCACCGACTGGGATTAAGTCTCTCTACGGCAAACCCTCGTAGAGCCGACTTCTCTATCCTTTTAGTATCGGCATCAGACGGTGAGGTATGCCTTGACACCCAGGTTAACATGTTACATCGGTTTTCTGGGTCCCATATTGCCAGTACGCATCCGGTACACATCTCAAACTTGTCCAGCGAGGCCGCGCATGAGAACGGGCCTTAATCGACTAAGACATAGATTAGGTTCACAGGACCACGTCCTTGAGCCTTCCATCCACTGCCCGATCTCCATTCCCAACTATGAGGATCAATTCCCAACTCTTCCGATTGATCCCCCTTAATCCCGGTTCACGAGTAGGAAAATGCCCACTCGAGTTTTGCTTCTTTTAATCCACTTTTGTTGACTTGAGATCAGCAGTTATAAACAAGTATTAACCTACTCTACATTATACTCCAAGGTTTTTTATACTCCAGGGTTTTCTGGATCATGCATTTGGAGTTTCATACCATCTAGACTTAATGCAAGAAACTAAATGCTAGACATATAAAGTGAATACAAATAAAAACTTGTAAGCTTTGATACAAACCGGGGCTTGCCTTTGTTTTGGATGGGACTAATATATATAACCCAGTTAGTGAAGACCACTTGGCTTGATCTCTTGCCTCCCTCTTTTGATCTCTACTCCAATGACTTCAAGTTCTTCACGTAGATGCAACACGTAATGAATATGCACATATGTTTAATTGTAAAGACTTTGCTATAAGTTCTAATAAAAAGTTTTTTATAAACTGGAACTCTGTTTAAGAATTTAAAATGACACTGGTGCTAGTGGTTTGGTTTGGGTCTAAGTAACATGATTAAGTGCTAAGTGTTTTTCCCCTCTTCTATATTGATCACCTTAAGAGGTTAAACAGAACAGGGGTGATCCAGAGCTCCAATGGGGCTAAAAATTTTCATGTGGGTTCCTTGTCACAAGAAAACACTCTGGGCCAATATTTGGAATTATCCAATGAATAGCTCACTCATAATAATTCCCTAAGCATTTAGGCACAAAGGAATTAATTCTGAATAAACTTGCATGTTCATGCCAAACTTAGTGAACTAAAATTTCAATTATAGTTCATAGGGCTTGCATGAATTTTCCTAATATTTTTGGAGCTAATAATTCCCCAGAACTGAATTTCCAAGTTCTGGAACTTCTTTGAAAATGTTTCTTTATTCAATTGAATACATCAACTTTAAATATGAATTGCCCTGAGCAAATCAACTCCAATTGAGCTGAAATTTTTACAGGAGTCCACTAAAATCCTAGAGGATATTCTGGCAAAATTTGAGGACTTTTGGATTAACCAAACTCTCTTAAAAATTCTTTTGCTGAAAAGATTTAAAGAATTTTCCAGAATTAAATAATGAGTCTCATACAAATTGGGTTTCATATTTGGAGATTACTCTGTTAGAGGAATCCAACAAAATTTGTTTCACAATTTTTGGATTCTCCTACCCAAAGTTGTGGCCCCCAAAGTTCAAACTAGAAAATGAAATCCCAAAATGTTCAAATGCCTGCGAGTGGGTCCCACCCGGCAGGCCTTCTCCTTCTTCACGCCAAACAGGGCCCGCGGCGGCGCCCTCCAGCGAGCGTCGCCGGAACCGCCTTCCCGGCCATCCACCGACCTCATACTCGCCGCCCCACCCTAACTCACGACGCTGAACTCGGCTCGGTTGTTGCCGGCGGCCGTAGATCGCCGGAACAGGGTGCCCGACGGTGACAGCGGCCGTTAGGGTTCCGGCGTGGTCGGGAATGTGCTACACCGCATCAAAATGGTCGGTAAACGATCGCAGAGCACCATGGGAGCTCGAGGGTGTTGGAAATGGGCGCCAAACCTCGTGAGAAGGCCGGCAGCATAGAGCTCCACGGTGACCCAAGCTGTTTTTCCATGGCGGCCCAAAAAACAGCAAGAACCCGGTCATTTCTGGACCACATAACTCGGTTCTTGGTCGAGGAGGACCGCTAGGAGTTAAGGAAGGTGTGTGCAAGCTCGCCCGAGCTGGGTTGGACCGTGCGACTCAAATTTCGGAGTAGACCAACACCTACCCGCATGTACTAGCTTTCGGGAATCTGGGAAATTCTCCACGCTCGATCGATCAATTGCCATGAGGGTTGCAGCACACGATCTGGAGGTTAAGGCACACCTTTTTCGTGTAGAGAACGGGCGGTGAAAGCGGCCATGGTGTGCTGTCTACGGAGACCAACTTCGGTTTCCTGTCGGTGAGCCTCGGTTCTCAGCGGCGATCGTCAAATTGTGGCCAAACGAAGCAACAACACAGCGAAGTAGCGAGGTGGGTAGCTAGCGCACGCGTTGGCGCTCACTTTTGCCATGGATCACTCGCGCAGTGGAGGGGCGACGCCGGTTTGCAACAGGAAGAACGGAAGCGGCCTCGGCAGGCCTCTGTTGTGCGCGAGAGTGGAAAACAGAGGCGACGAGCGAGCTGCGGTGATAAGAGCGGGGAAGCAGGTCGCCAGCTCGACGATCGTGAGGGAGAGGTGGCTCTGGTCTGCCCCTGTGTCCCGCGGTGAGAAAACCCGAGGCGTCGCGGTTACTTCGTGGGGAGGAGGAAAAACAGAGACTGTGGACTGCACAGACTGAAGATCTTTTGCACACTGAACTTCTCCCAGTGACATGTGGGCCCCACAGGCAGTCCCTCCTCAGCTCTCAGAAGATTTCCAAAATTTGGCAAGTGACCAATTCAAATGTTTGAAGTTGAATAATGAGCAACATTTAGATAGTTGGACAATTTTCATCTAAATTCAAATGTATATTTGAACCCCTTTCACGTTTAACTCCATTTGGAAAAATGGGTAGCAAATCTTTTCAAGTTGATGAAAATTTGCTTACCCACTAATTTGGACCTAAGGAATCTAAATATGCAACTTTATTCTTGTGTTGGCTGCTGCAAACAAGAGTTTGAACACAACAGTTTTGAATTCCCATTGTGTCCTCTCTCATTTAAATTTGGTTTGATCCTTTAGTTCCAAATCTGATTTTTAAACCCTTCCTTTGCACTTGAGTACTTCACTTCTGGGGTCTTAATTCACCTAGGGTCCAAACATGCAAGTAACCCTAAGTTGGTTTTTGAACAACCTCTCATGTGTTATCATATGTGTAAAGAGTTTAAACCAATACCCTTTTTTATACACATGACACCAACATTTGTGCAAACTCATGTTTGTTTGTATTCATATTTTTGTACCTTTACAAACGGTGACCGTGCCCTGACGCTAATTGGCAAACTGCCCCTGGCTTTTGGCGGTGACAGGGGAATCAAGGAATCTAACGCAGATCTCAGAGGCGCGCGACGCAAGCGACTCCCCGGACTTAGCTATCGGCATGGATCCCAAAGGAAGCTTCTGTCCAACGCCGCGCGTGCACGCGCGTGTGTTTGTGCCGGTGCTGCAGGGACTGACGCCTCCGTGGTGGCCGACTGGCCGTGACCGTGACGAGTGCTGGGCGGTGACAGGCGCCACGACCAGATGACGGCCACATCGGTTCGTCTAAGTGGCCTCTTCACTTCCTCTCGCCTTCAATTCACAGGAAGTAACTGGGTGCAGTAACGTTCGGCAAACTAGTAAAGCCATGCAACCGAACAAACTCTAGGTTTTGGGAGTATCAATGAGCATTAGCCGTGGGACTCTGTAGCGTCCAATGATAAGCGGGTCCAATGAAAAGACTCGTCAGCTTTCGTTGCTTTGTTATTATTTGCGGCAGGAGCAGTTCCACTCGTCACACCACTCTGTGTAAACAATTCTGAAATATGTACGTCCGTGGACAATTCCTCTTTCCTGAAAAAAAAATCCTACTAGGGTCAGGCATCAGGATCAGGGGAATTTTTCAGAGGTGAGTAGTACATGCGTCAGAAACACAGGGCAACTCGTACTTTTGCATTGGCGGCAGACTCTGGGGCGATAGGATCCCGATCCTGAAAACGGTGCCCTTTCATCAGACCTCATCCTCACTCACAGTGGTAGACTCCGTTTCCATATCGTTATGCTGTTCCCGGCCACTGACAGATATCTCACTGCCCATGCTTTGCCTGAACGAAAAGCTTTCGAAATTCTAATGGCCGCTGTTGTTGCATTGCCAGCTGCTCATTCACACACTAGTTCCCCGAGTACAAACCACATGAACTTCAGCTTCGCTTATTTTTGCTTCATCGTGTTCCTTTTATTCAGTAATCTGACCTAGGACATGTCGGTCATAGCTTGCCTTTACGTATATCATTTTGAAGGATATGAATGAAGGCATATTATGCAGAGTTGCAAGGTGACAACCCGCACCAAGGAGGGGTCGTTTTCATGGCTCCACTCTCTACTTGCCCTGTAAGATGCTGTTCAGCTCCCCCCTCTTATCTACTAAGCTTCTAGACAATCTTTTGTCCACTAACGAGCTGCTCCGGCCTGCGTTTGTCTCGACGCTCGAGATCGTTCGTTCAGGCATCTCATGATTGCGCGTTTGCACAAGCAGTGACTTACATGGGACGGATGCACATTCACACCGTCATTCATATCGGCATCTTCATATACGCCGCCGCTTCCTTGTGCTTGTCTGAATTTCGAAGCGAATATTCACGCCGCGGTATATGTATATGCCCCCATTTACTTTCTCTCTTTTTTTTTCTCTTTCTCCTTGTCATGCTGCCTCCAATTCAGCATGAAAGCAAGGCAGGGCCTGCCTAAAAGCCTCGACAACATTCTGGGAAGGAATCAATAAAGGTCAGCTTTGCATTTTGCTTTGCTTTGCTTTAATCAATCTGAGTCTGAGCGATGCACTCGCTAAAAACGGCCTCTTTTCCGCGTGTTTTCTTGCTCGCTTTAACATATTCCAGGCCGACGAAGAGGGCAGCAATAAAAGCAGATTCCCGAATGATGCGGGGATAGGCGGGAAGGGGAGAATGAACTCACAACAAGTCACAGGTCATTTGGGCAAAGGTGGCGAGCGCATCAATAATTCTCCTTTCCAAAGAGCGCATCAAAGTCTATCACCGGATTGTTTAAAGGCGTCATCAGGAACAAAAGCGGATTGGGAGAGAGAGAGAGAGAGAGGGAGGGAGGGAGGGAGAGAGAGAAAGTGTGTTTCTGTGCGTGCGGGCCCGAGGGAATCGGGAAAAGCAGGCCGGCAAGATGCCAAGGTAACCCACATGAGGGAATTCCGATGCGTCTGTCAGTGAATGAATGAGCGTGATTGACTGATTGCTCCGCCCCCCCGGCAAGAACATAATTGCTGCATAATTACCTGAGAAGTTAGGGTTCGCTATGTTCCCCTGCTGATCCAGCGTTACGATCCGGTTCAGCTAGATCATACCGTCAGAGACTGACGGGGAAACGGCCGCTTTTCTGACGGTAAAAACGGGCAGTGCAGATGAGGAGAGTTTACTGGCCCCTCTGAGCACCGATGGTTTAGCTTCACCAATCGCCATGAGCTGTCTTTCACCACCTACGGGAATCTTGCTTTGTGGACTTTTGGAGTGAGTGTTCTGGTAGGCTTTTCAGAGTTTACTGGCCTGTAATCTTTGCATCGTGAATGACCAGATCTTTCCTTCGAAGGAAAGGCTGAAAATTTCGTGAGGGTTGTAATCGGTAATTGGATCTCGTCTCGTCTCTCTTTTTTATTTCATTCTGAGAATGATCGAATTGGTACGGTCGGTGGCGACTGCAGGCCTCTCAGAGTCACGGCTTGCACCTGAAGGCTGAAGCTAAGCCACCGGGTAGGTTTCTGAATATACTGAACAATACTCTGGTACACACGTCTTCCTACGTCTCGAGATAAGGCGGGCAGGATTCCAGTGATCCACTGACCAAAGGCGTGAACCGAGTATCAGAAAGAGACGAGGAAAAAAAAATCAAAGGATCAAAAGAGGATCGGAAAGGGATTCGGGCGCCGAGCATTAGCCAAAGCAGCTTATCTAGATCAAGCTCCACTGAACTCTTCTATTCTACGCGGGTGCTGCCAGAACGGTGCGCAGGGACACTCACATTCTCCATCGATTAGCCGGTCGCCCGCTTCGTCGGCCTTCTTTTTTTCCCTACGTGTCTTGAGAGGCAGAACAGGTGGCCTGCAGATCAACGTGCGTGTCGCTGTGCACGATTCGTCTCCTTTGGATGCGTTTGCTCCCTGCAACGTCTGCTCGCTCATGCGTCCGGCCTGGAAAGCCCTCATCGTGAGTTCGTGACCCCTGATGATTGAAACAGAAACCAGCTGCTCTCGTTCCGACACGGATTCAACCCGCGACAGTTCAGGCACTGTCTGGCCGGCCAACGCCGTGGTTTCCGGTAGCGTCAAGCTCTCCCATCTGTGGATCTAAACTGCATGGAAAGATACGTAGAAACAATTCCTTCACTGTTCTCCGCGTTCTGCAACGGACCAACAAAGAGAGGCGCTGAGAAACAACGAGAAGTGCCCTTTCTGAGACGCCCTAGCTAGTTGACTGAACAGCAAGCAACTTATCCAGACAACCTACAGCACGATCTCTGCTCGAATGCTTTTTCTCCGATGAGCTTTGCTTCAATGCTAAGGATATTATGCGGTGGACGGGGCTTTAATCCGGATCGGGATTGCCGCTTTTTCCTGTCTATTCATAGCCAAACTATCTCAAAAGAAAGAAAGAAAGAAAAAAGAAGTAAATTCACAAAACTATAATTAATGGTGTCGTGATTTCAGGAAACTACACATTTCGATGATGGTTTCACAAAACTACAATAACTTTGCACCTTTGTTTCAGATATGTGAGGCTGACTGATAGCGCGAACCATACAAGTTTTTTGTTTCCTGAAATAAAGGGTGATAACAGTTGTAGTTCTCTGAAATTGCCCTAACAGCTGTAGTTTTTCCTTTAAAAAACGACGCAGATAGTTGTAGTTTTATAAAAAATACTAAAAAACAACAGACTTTGCACTCCCAATCCAGACTCCATAAATTGGCGGGTGATGACTCTAAACGAAGCAGTCTGGGGAACAAAACAAAAGGACACAGAGCAGTGTGCACTAGTGGACGCGTTAGAATCGATTGTTTTTGAAGAATAGCACTCCTTTCGTCCAAAAATAATTCGAAACGGGGTGAGCAGTATGCAAATGTGCTTTACGAATTGGACAGACCATTCGAGAGTAAGAAACTGCTGGCGTATTAGCACTGATGAGGATGCATGCTTTTCTGACGGAAGGCGACGCGTACGTACGAGAACTTTCTGAACTCCTGTGTTCTGGTTTCGAAATGAAGTTGAAGATGCTGACAGCGTAGCGGGGCCCGGTTGTCATGGAGACGAAAAGAAACACTAGCTGACTAGCACATACCGAACTTTGGTTATTCTAAAAAAAATACCAAACTTTGGTAGAATTCCATGACATGTTTTTCCGATAAGACATACGTCGTTAGGACAAGAAAATTAATTTAAAAAACGACTTAGAGGTTGTCCTAGCGACAACAATTTAAAAACGGAAGGAATATCGTGTGCTTTATGGAGAGATATGGATCATCACGCCAATCATCCGACTTTAGTGGTCCAAGGAGAAAGAAGAATTATTGCATGTTTGAGGAGACGCCTGGGCGTCGGTATGGAGAAGATGAATTAAAATGGAAGCTGGACATAGTACGCTTGAGGAGCTGCGTGCACGAACGAAGGCTGTGCGCCTTCGACCCGGTGAGGCAGCGAGTGATGGGCTCCTCTCGTAGCCGTCGGTCGATCGGTCGGCCGGTGGGTGCTGCTTCGATCTGAAGGTGCCAGCTCGGCAGTGGGGATTTGATTCAGGCCTCGACTGAACGGCGCACGCTGCAGTATGTTTGCGTCATGTCAGGCGCGTGCACAGAGGATGGTTACTGGTTAGTGGATCGCTGGGCCGCTACTGGGCAACCGGATCGCAGCGGGCTGGGAAAAAAATACGACGAGGTTCCGCACGACTTGGGCTCCAGCGAGCCTAGTTGGGCCGGTCATAACGCCCGTTTGCGCCGGTAGGAATTGGAAAAGCCGGCTCGACACGACGCACGCAGGACCACTTTCTTGCTTCCCACCGTATAACCTCTTGGATATCATAACGCTGGTTGCAGCGCTGAAAAACCTTGTTATCATCAGTAATCCACCTGGAGTAAAATTTGGAACGGGGTCGACTGTAACCTAATCTGGAAAGCGGACCTGCCTCTAAAAACAAATAAAAATTTGGACGTGGTTGAGGTGCCAGAATGCCGTACCGTGAGTGATGGTGCGCTATTCTCGTTCTTGTTCTTTCTTGCAATGGGCCGGTTTGCAGGAGGAGGAAGAGGGCAAGGTACTGTCTGAAGTAGCTGACGAAGGCTCTCATGGAGGCGACAGGCCAGTTCCACTGGAAGGCGAGTGGATCAGCAGCTGATGAAGACATTGTTTGGGTACTAATAAATGGATCGAGTGGATTAGAGTGGAAAATAAAGTAATTTTTTTCTTTAACCCCCTCAATCTATTTCAAATGGAGAGTATTAGACTGTATCCAAACAAAGCCGAAAAGGGAGTCGCGCTATCGATGGGCTGAAGGGAGCTGTACAGGCAGTGAAAGTTCGTAAAAGAAGATGACCAAGGAGCAAACCCTCACAAGAAGGCAGGAAGCGGGCTCGACACCCAATAGAATCGAGAACGCACCCTCGTTGATATATGTTTAATGACAATGTAGTGTTTACTATTTAGTATAGCGTGTTGCCGTTAATATAAATCTTAGCACCTAAACTTTTCTCATAATACTTATCAATATTGTTTTCAAATGTATTTTTATCTCCGTCTCTCACCTACTGGTTTTTTGATTGTTGAATTGATTGCTTCACCCTGATTTAATGCAGCATGCATATACCCCTGCTTTGAATGCCTGCCACCCTGAGTACTGACAGGATAGAGAGGAGTTGTCACCCTAGCTAGATCCAAAAAAACAAACGGCATGGTGGGATGCATACGCATACAAAACCGTCGGCCCAGCCTAGGTCACACTCGTCTGAGAATCAATGGCGGACGTTAAACGAAGCCATCACGGCAGGTCGGCCCCAAGTCAAGTACTGTAATCGGCAGCAGGACCCTGCGCCTACCTGCCGCTGCTGCATTCTCGCTGCCGACTTGCACCAGGGGCTAGGGCCAGTCCTGCCGATCGACTGCCGTGCCCTGGCCCTCACCAGCTTGTCATCGAGGGTTAAATCCTCTGCCGCGTCAGGGATATTCTCCTCGATCGGGCCGGACAGCTCTGAATCCGAGGCGGCGTGATAGAGCCCGCGGGGGCCAACGGCGCCGTCGTCGACGTCGACGACGGCTTGAACCCCGCAACACGACGAGATCATCGAGCGCCTATTAGCAGCTCAGCACGGGACAGCTAGCTACCGGCACCACCTGCATGCCCGGCCGCGTCGTCCGCCGGCAGCAGCTCGGCACCACCAGACCAAGGCCTGCCGCCGCTGTAGCTGCGGTTGGTTGCGGCCCCCTGGCCGCGCGCGCTGCCATAACTCCGTTGCGGCGAGCGCGCGGGGGCGCAGCCACGGGCGCAATGATGGCGCGCGGCCCCGCACGGACGCAAACGAACGAAACTGTGATCTCACCTGCCTGCCGCCCGAATATGTGATCCGCGTGGCTGCAGCCATCAATGCGCCTCGGAGAACGTCTCGCCGAGCCGCAGCGCGCGGGGAACCGCCGCATGCATCCCGTGCCCCGCCCCGCGCGTGGTGGCCTCTCGCCTCGGCGTGCGCGCCAGGTCTCGCGTCCCCTCTCGCCTCTCCTGGCGGACGCGGACGGAGCGACGGACGACGCACATACGTCGGCGTCCGGCCGGCCGTGACGTTCAACGGCGACGCCATCAATTAATCCTGGTACGCCTCTATTGCGATATGATGGTGATCCCCATCGATCGACGATTCGTCGTTCGCGGCATCGATCGTTGTCGAAGCACGGGACAAAACGAACACGTCGCGCATACGCTCGACCAGTACAATACTCGATAGATCCACGGCCGGCGGTGCATGCACGGGCGGCATTATTTGGCAGTAGTCGTCTATGTTCCCATTTGCCCCACTACGCGCTAAATTCTTGGAGTAGCCATGTGCTTTGTTCCATCCCATGGAGTACGCATTCATGCACCTGCCATTGAAGGTTGCCGGTCAGCCAAGGTGGCTCGTATGTCACTCTTGTGAACAGCAGCATTAGGTTTTGTAGCGGCGTGAAAAGCATTGTTACGCAGGACCATCCTACATGTAGCTCCTAATGACGTGCCATTGTATCCTCCTGTGTGTAAATTTCAAGGTTCATGATGAACCGTCGCGTCGTCGGGCACATACGTACGCTGAAATGTTCAGCTCGCATTGCATATAGGGACGACGGGTGCATTCAGGCAGGACCAGCTTCAGTCGTTAGCTGCCGATGCGAAGCATTCATGCCCGTCTGGCCGTATGCGCGCCGTTCCAGGATCGTCGCCTACCTACCCTTGTCCCTCTCTCGCCAACGATCGGCCGGCCCCTGCCCTCCGGTGGCCTGCGCGGCGACGCCGGCACGCCGTCCGATTCAGTGCTTCTCGCTCCCTGTGAATTCGCCAGGAGAAAGTTTCGCTGAACACACGCAGTGGCCGTTTGCGTCGCGCGTTCCGACGTGACCGGTTTGCAGGCGAGAGCCGAGCGGGCGCAGAATGGCATGCCATGCCTGAACGGCGGCAGCTCAACCCCGCGCATATGCCCGAGGCATATGTGCAGCAGCAAGCAAGCATGTTCAGTGGATAATCAGCGCGCGCGCGCGCATGTGTGTGTGTGCGCAGATATGTTCTGACTATTCTATGTGGTTTAACTGTTACTGCTTTAATTCGCGCTCCTTCTGACGGTGAAGGCGCACAGAGGATTTGGTCTGATCCATGGGCAGGGAACAGGACGAAATGGTTTGGTGGATAATATGCTCTTTGAAGCAGGGTGTAAGAGTTCTTGTTTGCATGTCTGTTCATCATTCAGACATGAGTAATGTCACTGGGTTCCACCTAGTACACTACGGATCAGGATAGTTTCTGTAACTTCAAATACCAATCTTTGCCGCGATGATGTATTCTACTGCAGTGACACTAGTTACCAGCAGCATTGCATACCAAGAAAGTCACGAGACCAAAACCAGAATGCAGAAAGACGTTGCTGCTGCCATGCTCTTTCCTCATACTACCACTTCTGCACTGCATAAGTTCACATGCACGATTTCGTGGGGGCAAGTGTTAGGTAACGAATTTAGAGCACCGAACGGCGCCCAGTGATGCATGCATTTTGAGCACATCAGGGCCGGGGATGGCAACGCAGAGGCCAGATCAGGGTCCTGAGCAGAGACCAGATAGTGACATAAATGTCTCTCCCTCACATGATAGCCTCAAACTCTGCATCTCTGCCGATCGAGATTGGAACCATGTTGCTCTTTCTTTTTCCCCTCTGCGCGGCAGCGCTCACCGTTCCATTTACTGCTCCAGTCCACCCTTCTCTTGTGATACCTCCTTTAGGCTTTCAGGCGTCCGAACATGGCGCACTGCAACGCTGCGTTCTTGCAGCCTGTCCCGAAGATGACAGCGACCAAGTGAGTAATTAACACTGATGGACAGCAATCGATAAAGGAGCGTTTCATCATAAGCACACATGATAACTCAGTGCATTCCCTCAATCACTGAGGTTACCCAAGCATTCAGAGGATGAGCTCCCCTTGCGATCATCATCACATTCATTGCAGGCCGTTAGAGAACGCTAGCGGCAGTAGCAGAATATAAATCAATGCAGAGGCTTTGTAGCCATGATTGGGTAAGCTGCAAAGTGTGTCCGAGCAAGGACACGCTGGGACAGACTTTTGAGCATCATGATGTGGACCATGCGTCCATTCTGCTTGCCGGATAGCCCAGCATGCCCTCGCCCATCTCTCAGCCTTGTTTGCCATTACTCGCACAGAATGGATGGACCCTGAAATTGTCCAGGGTTTCCAGCCCTGGGATCCAGATTCATATAACAGCATGCAAGGTCCCCAGCCCTGGATTGATAAACCTGGCCGCTAACCTGCCTAGTACTGCCATGCAGCCACAAGCTTTGCAACTTTCAGACCAACATCGTTTTCACTCGCACGGTTCAGTGAAAACTCAAAAGTGAAAGGGAAAGGATGCAGTGGCAACGTGGCCTCGCTTTCACGGTTTCACCGCGAACCAGAGCAATGCAGTATTCTCGTCAGGATTCAGATGCGAGGCACTTTCAGATAGTTTCAGAATTGGCCGGTTCTATTAGTTTTGCATTTCTATACACACACCCTGATTACTGGAAGAAAGGTGCCATTCAAGCTTTCAGTGATAGCAGGAGCTTGGTAAGTAAATTGTTTTTTGTCAGATGTACTGATTGGAGTACAGACATGGTATGCATGTATGCTGCTACCTTGGATAGCAGAGCAACAACATATCAACCCTCAAAACTGAAGCCTGAGGTGCGGGTACCTAAACTACTTAACTACACTAGCTGTTAGAACTTGGCTAAACGGCACGATATATAGTACTCAGAAGTGAGGACATATGTAGAGTATTTGACGACAGTGCGAGGCACACGAAAGAGAGAAAATGGAAGGAAAAATAATAAAAAGGTAAAATAATTGAGCAAGACGCGGCAAAACGTCATGTGCTCTCTCATATGCCATAAAAAGTTTCTGACAGCGGTGAAGACCATGCACGGTGGTTGTTCATTGATGATCCAAATTCTAATGAAGATAAAAGAGGCAGGATTTTCGTAGCGAAGCGGAGGTGGGCTGCGCAGCAGCCAAGGCCCGCTCGGGACGCTGGGGTACAGGGGGTTTCCACCGTGGTATGGATCGTCTAGTGTTAGAACTCTAAGTCGCCACCTATAAATATACCTTGTGAGCCTCCGGGAGAGGCATGAAAAGGGGATTATAATCTCCCACGATTGTAAACCTCCTGATATAGTGATATTTGCGGGCGGCGCCCGTGTTTTTTCCCCCTTCGACTTGGAGGGGTTTTCCACGTTAAAATCTATGTCTCCTCTATTTTGATCTACACTTTCTTGTCGTCTGATTCTAACAAGTGGTATCAGAGCTAGAGTTTTGGTCCCCTGTTCTAGGGTCCGTGCCGCCAGGCACATGGTATCAACGACGATGAAGTATGATCTTCCGCTGTTGGATTTCAACACAAGATTTTCATTGTGGCAAGTAACGATGCGGGCAGTGCTGGCGCATCATGATCTAGGCGAACCCTTGAGGGTTTCGGGAAGAACCAGAATGAGTGGACGGCCGAAGAGAAAAGAAAAGATCATAAGGCCTTATCTCAGATCCATCTGCAACTTTCGAACAATGTTTTGCAGGAGTGCTTGGAGGAGCAAACTGCTGCCGCGGTTTGGTTGAAGCTAGAATCGATCTGCATGTTGAAAGATCTAACTAGCAAGATGCACATCAAGATGAAGTTGTTCACGCACAAGTTGCGGGAAGGTGGATCTGTTCTCACACATATATCTGTGTTCAAAGAGATCGTTGCTGATCAGTTATCAATGGAGGTAAAATTTGAAGATGAAGACATCGCTCTTCTTATCCTCTGTTCACTTCCGCCTTCATATGCAAACTTTCGAGATACTATTCTATATAGTCGTGATACTCTAACCATGGCCGAGGTCTATAGGCTTTGACAGTAAAAGAAAAGATGAAACAGATGGTAAACTCGGAAGATGCTGGTCATTCTAACGGAGGGGCATTGAATGTTCGTGGCCGAAGTGAACAAAAGAAATCAAATTCAGGAAATAAAGGTAACGGCAAGAAAAATCAAAGAAGTCGTTCCAAGTCCAGGGGATGACGAGATGATAAATTCTGTCGGTATTGCAAGAAGGACAATCATGTCATCGATGATTGTTGGAAGCTGCAGAACAATGAAAAGAGGAACCGAAAAAAGGGTAAGCCTGAAGGTGGTGCCTTCGTTGTCTCTGATGAGAATTTTGATAATGATACCGTACTCATTGTATTTGCCGCATGTGTCACTGAAGATGCTTAATGGATACTTGATTCTGCTTTCTCATATCATGTCTACACTAACAGAGATCTTTTTAGTGTTTATGAGCCTATACAGAAAGGTGGCATCGTGAGGATGGGTGACAACACAACATGTGAGGTCACAGACATTGGTACTGATCAGAATGTTTGATGGGATTGTACAAACGTTAATAGAAGTACAACATGTCCCAATCATGTCCAGAAATCTCATCTCTCTTAGTACCCTCGACATGAAAGGGTACAAATATTCCGCTGAAGGTGGAGTTTTGAAGGTAACCAAATGTTCTCTCATTGTCATGAAAGATGATTTATAAGCTGCCAACTTATATGTGCTTCGAGGTAGTACGTTTACTGCCAATGCCGTGGTTGCTCCTAATCAGTCTAATACCACTAAATTTTGGCATATGCGTCTTGGGCATATGAGTGCACTTGGTTTGGCAGAATTAAGCAAAAGAGGCCTACTTGAAGGTTGCAAAGCAGAATCACTTGACTTTTATGAGGATTATGTGTTTGGTAAGCATAAAAGAGTCAAGTTCAATACCGCTATCCATAATACTAAAGGTATTCTTGATTATGTGCATGCTGATTTATGGGTTCCTTCTCGAAAAACATCTCATGGTGGTGCTAATTACATGTTAACTATTATTGATGATTACTCACGTCGAGTCTGGCCATATTTTTTGAAGCATAAATCAGGTGCATTTCAATTATTCAAAGAGTGGAAGGTTATTGTTGAAAAGCAAACAGAAAGGAAGGTAAAAATTCTAAGAAACTGATAATGGCATGGAGTTTTGTTCTAGTGCATCTAAATATTATTGCAAGAAGGAAGGAATTGTGAGCCACCACACAATTCCATACACTCATCAACAAAAAACGGTGTTGCGGAACGCATGAACAGAACAATAATTTCAAAGGCTCGTTGTATGCTTTCCAATTCGGGTTTAAGTAGAAAATTCTGGGCACAAGCTGCTTCCACGGCGTGCTACTTAAACCGTTCTCCTTCCACAAGTATTGATAAGAAAACTCCAATCGAGGTATGGTCTGGCTCACCTTATGACTACTCTAAATTGAGAGTTTTTGGCTGCACTGCTTATGCAAATGTTGATAATGGAAAACTTGAGCTTAGAGCTATCAAGTGCATTTTCTTGGGTTATGGTACTGGTGTAAAAGCTTATAAATTATGAGATACAGAAAAACAGAAGGCGTTTTATGGTAGAAATGTTGTATTCAATGAGTCTACTATGTTCACAAGTGACTTGGCTACCAGTTCTAATAACCAGAAACCTGAGACTATCAGCGTGCAGGTGGAGCTAGTTAATGATGATGTTGCTGCTCCAAGTCAAAGTGTTGTTGATGTTCACCCTGCTACTGAAGATTTGTCTCCTGCTACACATTTCTCACCTATTGTGCAGCCACCACACGAGTCTCTCGTCGAAGCTTGGCCTTGGAGGGAGATTGTTCGCCCAACAAGGTGGATTGAAGAATGCAATGTTGCTTTTACCTTGAATGTTACAGAAGAAATTGAAGGTGTTCATGAGCCTTCCAATTATACAGAAGCTATCTTGTCTGCTGATAGTACCAAGTGGATTGGTGCAATGCATGATGAGATGGAGTCGCTTCAGAACAATAGTACTTGTGAAATTATTCCTTTGCCCACTAGCAAGAAGCCTGTTAAGTGCAAGTGGATTTATAAAAGAAAAGAAGGAATGACTCCAAATGAACTTACAAGATATAAAGCAAGATTAGTTGCTAAAGGATTTAGTCAAATTCCAGATATTGATTATACTGATGTCTATTCTCTAGTTGTGAAGCACAATTCTATTCGAACTTTCCTCTGTATTATTGCTATGCATGATTATGAGCTTGAGCAGCTAAATGTGAAAACCGCTTTTTTACATGGAGACTTGGAGGAGGACATTTACATGGACCAGTCTGAGGGGTTCATTGTCCCTGGAAAAGAAGACAATGTCTGCAAGTTGAAGAAGTTATTATATGGCTTGAAGCAATCTCCAAGGCAGTGGTATAAGAGGTTTGATTCTTTTATGATTTCAAATGGTTTTGCTAGATCTCAGTTTGACAGTTGTGTATACATTAAAGTTGTCGATGGATCACCTATATACCTATTGCTATATGTTGATGATATGTTGATTGCTGCCTAGAGCAAGAAACAAGTGACTACTTTAAAGGCACGCTTGAGTAGTACATTTAATATGAAGGATCTTGGTGCCGCTAAGAAAATCCTTGGCATGGAGATAATCAGGGATAGGAAATCCGGGTTTCTCTATTTGAGTCAGAAAAAATTATATTGAAAAGGTCCTTCACCGCTTCAACATGAATAATGCTAAACCTGTGAGTACAGCGTTGGCCCCTCATTTTAAGTTTTCTATTTCTCAGTGTGCAGAAACTAATGATGAAATTGAGTATATGTCAAAAGTTCCATACTCTAGTGCTGTTGGCTCTCTCATGTATGCTATGGTATGCTCACGTCGTGACTTATCACATGCTATGAGCGTTGTTAGCAGATACATGTCTGACCGTGGCAAAGAACACTGGAAGGCAGTGCAGTGGATTTTTGTAGCGAAGATAAAAGAGGCAGGATTTCTAATGAAGATAAAAGAGGCAGGATTTCTGTAGCGAACCGGGAGGTTTGGGCCGTAGTGAATGGATCGTCTAGGGTTAGGACTCTAAGTCGCCACCTATAAATATCCCTTGTGGGCCGCCGGGAGAGGCATGAAAAGGGGATTGTAATCTCCAACGATTGTAAACCTTCTGATATAGTGATGTTTGCCGGCCGGCGCCCGTGGTTTTTTTCCCCTTCGACTTGGAGGTTTTTCCACTTTAAAATCTGTGTCTCCTCTATTTCGATCTATACTTTCTTGTCGTCTGATTCTAACAGTGATAAAGCCATGTTCTAGCAACTTAAGACAAACTGCACTAAGGACAATGCAGTGTTTGCACACATAATAAGTGAGGCCAAGAAAACGATGCAAGGAGAGACGTCACCTTCATAAACACCAACTCAAATCAAGCATTGACACTGGATGTCATCCAATTCCTAACTGTTCTGTCCTTCTAGGTTTCTCGGTCTATTTAATGGTAGGTGGTTGGCGTGTATCGTAGACTTGCAGTTTTTTCGACAAAGGGAAAGAGAAAATCGTTATGGCCTTTGGATTGTGACATGCATACAGCCTAAACGCCCACTACAGAATCTCAGATATTAAATTGAAGTAGAGCTAACTATTACTAAAGAAAAATCTCCTTGCATTAGATGGGACGCATAACATATGAGAAAGGACATTTACTCTTATTGGTAAACTAGTACGTCATGTACACATATGTTCTCTTGCGTTTCTCCTCGCAAAAAAGGAAAAATGTTGCCTTGTGTTTCACTCTTTTTGGAGTAAACACTCAACGGCGCAACCATAGAAGTGTCCCTGCACAAAAGACATGGCGTTTGTCTCATCAAAAGTCGTGCCTTTGCCACATAGCAGCCATGTATAAAATGTAACTAGTCATGCTGAGGAGAACATGAACAAGGAGTGAAACGGATCAGATCCAGCAAAATGACAATCAAAGGAACCATGTTAGACATGCACCCATTATATTTTCTATACTATTCCATTTTCCTTTTAGCTAGATAATCTTCGGTTAAGATATTATTCTTCCTTGCTCTTTCCTAATACTAGAGGAGCACCGTGATCTTTAGGAGCGGCTTTCAGCTCCATGAGAATATATTATTATGCATGAAGACGTTAAGTTGGTTCACCATTCTTATGGGAGCCTTCCCCCCTGAATCCTGCTACTGAACCTCTCCCCTTCAGATCCATCCCGCTCGCACTCCTGCAACTGCAGTGGACTATGTGCGCATGTTTTTCTGAATTTCTGTATCTGCAAACTTACCATCTGCTTTTCGCCGAAAAAAGGAAGCTATCCGATAGCCTTGAAATCGAGCTCAGAGAGCAGCAGTTGTCGAGCTCCTCGCGGAGCATGGCGGCGCGGAGGAGTCCGGTGTCGAGCTCGGCCCTGCCCGGAGCGAAGCTCAAAGGACGCCGACGCCATCGAGCAGCGGAAGGGACTTCTCGGATCTCATGCTCTATCGTACCTTGTGGTGTTTACTAGGGGCAGTAGAGTCTTTCCCCCTCCTTGGTTTTGCATTTGGGTCCTAGAAATCATTACACAGAGGAGGAAGTGATACCTAAGATGATACTCCTAACTGAAACAATTCTAACGGTTTGTTTAGATACAGCTAAATACTCTCCATTTGAAATGGATCGAGGTGGATTGAAGTAAAAATTAGTTTATTTTTTATTTTAATATATTTCATTCCTTATTACCAAACAAGGTCTAAAGGGACCAAATATCAGGTTCACACACGCAGGCAGAAGGAAAGAGTGAAGCACTGCAAATGGATGGACGCATGCATGGTTGTACAGCGGCTACACACACGCATGTGCTGCTGTAGTACATCCCCTCTCGTAGCTAGGCTTCTATACGTTCTGGTACAGCTTTGGGATGGCATGGCAGTTCTGGGGCGACGCGACGGCCTTTCCAGCCCTCCTTTTTTTAGGTCGCATCGCATGGACGCGTCAGTCGGTTGGGTGACAGCTGATCCACAGTGAGGACCGAGGAGGAGGCGTATTCATTCACCGACGGGCGTTAGGGCCTTGACAACGCCCTGTCATGGACCAGACGGTCGTCCGCCGGACCGGACGCCTCGATGCAGCAGCAGCAGCAGGAGCAGCCAAGAGGCGTCTCTCTCTCTCTCCTTTACATGCAGTACTAGTACCGGCCTAACCGATGTCGTCGTGCTACGAGCTACTCCTAGCTTGTCAAACGCAGCGTACAGTACAGCACTCTACTGCTGTGAATTATCAGTCGAGCCGCTATACTACATGTACACACATGGCAACAAGCAAAACACCACACTGAACAGACGCGAGCATCTGGTGGAAAGGAAAGGCAGGTCCAGGCCAGGGCCCGGCCAGCCATGGCGTCCCTCGTCGGCGCGTCACGTCGGCTCACACGCACGAACGCACGCACGCAAGAAGACAGCTGCGGACAATCTCGCGTGAGATTGCGTGTTCGCTTTCCCCTCATTCAGGGCCGGGGGCGATGCCTTTTCCCTGTAGCGTACTAGTATTCTTTGTTTATCTCGCTAGCTGTGCGCCATGGCTGCTTCTCTCCAGGGAACCTTTGCAGGTGGACGCCTGTTGCCCGCTGTGCAAGCCGATGCCTCCGGTCACCGGGCAATAGGGTAAATCGTCCCTCCGACGAACGTTGTCAAGTGCATATAAACGGGACCTGTTTGGCCGTAGCATAGGGCTAGCATAGCTGCTGGCTAGGAGTGAGCAGCGCTACTGCGGCGGTGAACCTGCACGTCACCAGCCAGCCCAGAAGCAAATTCAAATTGGCGACGTGGGTGGAGTTCAGACATTCTAGAGATGGTGTGACAGGAACTGGGCCAAATCTATGCTGTGTTTGGCTTAACTTACTCCAACTTCGACTTCTCCTAATGTAATAGCACTATAGCAACGTTGTACTCTACTCTTCCTCACTCTCTCTCTCCTTAACTAAAATTCAACAGGCAATCCGGGTGACCTAAAGCTAATGCTCCAGTTCGTCCGGACTGAGCCAGTAATGGACGGAGCTGGGGTCTGGATGAGGCCGGGCGTGCGCGCTGCCCTGGCTCACAGAGCTGCGGCAGAGTCACAGTGCCCGGCCCCTGCCCAGTCGAAAAGAAAGATGCCTGCAGTCGTTACAGGGGGACGCCATGCATCTCTCTGCCACTGGATCAGAGGCGGAGATCAACCAAGTCAAGCATCCTGTTTATTGTTGCTACTACACTACTCTGTACCCTGGTTCTGGTTGCCTGATGCCCGACGACCGGCCGGACGACGAACCCCAGCTGCTGTATTCAAGAACAAGGCACTGTTGTGTGCTGATTTCTCTCTCTTCTTTTGAGAGAGAGAGAATAAGATTTGTTAACACCTCTATAAGCAAGCAAGTGAAGGCGTTGCTCGAGGCAACAAATGCATCGGGCGTACCGAATCCCTCTCTGCTTCGTGTGAGAGAGAGAGAGAAAAAAAGAGGGAGATGAGTCCGGCCCCGGGCCGGCCGTGCGTCGTCCTTACGAGGCACACACGTGATGAGAATGAGGTGACCTCTACACGTGCGGTGGGGGATCCACGCCGGCCGGATGCTTTGTTAGACTCGGTGAAAGAAGCCACGAGAGATGAGATGGCGGCAGCAGTGAGACAGCAGGGGACAGTGACAAGCCTTGCGTGCAGTAAGATCTTCTGCGCCCCCCCCCCCCCCCTCCTCCTCTCGTTTCACCGCGCGCGCCGCCTCGATGGCGGTGGCCGTGAAATCTTCACGTCGCGATCCCTCTTGCTACCGCTAAGCAACTACTACTTGGTAGTCGCAATCGTTGCTGGAACACGGATTAGGGGTTCCCGTGTCCTGAGCGCGCCACATGCCGCCATCCCCACGGAGCCACGTAGCTGTCGCCGCCTCCCCTGCTGCCCTGTAATCCCCGACCCCGAGCAGCCTGCACTGCACCGGCGCGCATAAATGGGTGTCGGCGGCCGGCCTTCCGGCACCGCGCCTCGCAGCGGATAGGTAGCTTATCCAACAGCGAAAAGCACACGCGCGCTCCGGCTTCTTGCATTTCTGGGGACGCAGAGCGTGCGTGACTTGATCATTCGGTGATGAGAGGTTGTGAGTGAGAGAAGCCTACCAGCTCGAGCTAGAGCTCTGCCTCTTCCTTCTTTCCTCTAGCTCCAGCCGTGTGGGTTCAGATCTTCCTGTCTCTCTCTTTCTCCTCTCTCTCTGCTGAAAAAAAAAGCGAGCGAGGCGAGCGCTCGTGCAGACTAGTTTCTCCCCGGCTCACCCACGCGATCTGTCCGCCTCCGGCTGCCAGCACCGATGCCGTGCTCGTCGCCTCCCCCGCCGTGGCTGCTGCGTGTGGCGTCCGCGGCGGCCGACCAGCCCTCTTCCTCGTCGTCCTCAAAGGGTGGCGGCGGCCGCCGCGGGCTCACGGTCGGCACGACGACCATGGACACGGCAGGGGCCGGCGGCGGCAATGGCAATGCCGCCGACCACCAGGAGAGCAGCAGCAGCGGGCAGTCCCGGCTGGCAGCGCGGGGGCACTGGCGCCCCGCCGAGGACGCCAAGCTCCGCGAGCTCGTCGCGCTCTACGGGCCCCAGAACTGGAACCTCATCGCCGAGAAGCTCGACGGCAGATCCGGTACGCCCGTGTTAATTGTCCATCATGGCCTGCACCGGCCGGGCTCCACCGACCGACTGATCGATCGGTGTGGCTGCTGCCACCATGTTCGGGGCTTCGATCGGGCTACAACTAGTTAAAAATAAAATGTGCGCGTGTGTGCAGGGAAGAGCTGCCGGCTGCGGTGGTTCAACCAGCTCGACCCGCGGATCAGCAAGCGGCCCTTCAGCGACGAGGAGGAGGAGCGGCTGATGGCGGCGCACCGCTTCTACGGCAACAAGTGGGCCATGATCGCGCGGCTCTTCCCCGGCCGCACCGACAACGCCGTCAAGAACCACTGGCACGTCATCATGGCGCGCAAGTACCGCGAGCAGTCCACTGCGTACCGCCGCCGCAAGCTCAACCAGGCCGTGCAGCGCAAGCTCGAGACCGCCTCCTCAGTAACGCCGCCGTCCGCCGCTGCAGGCGGGGACGTCGTCGTCGCCGGCCACCACCATCTCCTGGCCGCTGCGGCCTGCCTCGGGGACCCCTACGGCTTCGCCCTCCGTCACTACTGCGGCTTCCGTCCCTTCTCCGGCGCCGCGTTCGCCGAGGAGCCGTCTCCTCCCTTCTGCAGCCTGTTCCCCGGTGAGCTCTCGACCCTTTTTACCCAGTAGCGCCGCGATGCATTGCACGGTCCAGAGTCCAGACGATGACATATGGGCCAAGACACACTCACAGCTCGGCTGATTATTCTACACCAAACACCATGACGGCCGGACTGACTGACAAGCAGACCCGGCTCAAACACCGCTGCAGCCTCCTCAGTGAATCTTTCAGGTGTCATTGAATTACTAGCTAGTAGAGCTCGTAGGTGTTTTGGCCTGCAAAGTTGGCTTTGCCACAGTTGGGTTCTCGTGTAGGAAGCGGTCACCGCTGCACGGCTGCGCACAGTACATTCAGGCATCGTCGTCTTCCATGACATGCACACACGCATAGTAAATGATAAACGGGGGTGGCGCACGGCGGTCCGGCCCGCTGCTGGCGGCCATGTACCCCGGCGTAAATGCCTTGCTTGAAATAGGAAGCGATGCGAGATCGGAGAGACCAGGGTACTGGACTGGAAGACTTGGACTTTCAGAGCCCAAGCTCGCACTGCATGCCGCACAGTGACAGAAGCAGCAGCTAGCGAGAGCATGGAGAGAGAGAGGGACAGGGAGTCGCACAGGGTAGACGAACGACAGCAGTGAAGCTCTTTTGACGAGCCAAGGCCATCAATGCAGGGCCTCAGGAGCTCCTCACCCCGTGCCTTCTTCTGTTCATCATACGATCTCTCTCTCTCTCTCTCTCTAACACGCACACGCACCGTTATTTGGATCTTTGTTTCGTGCTTCGCGTCTACCACCGCGACGTCGCTTTCGCCATTCCGCGACGCGAACACGGAACCGCTTCATTCAGTTCCGCCCAGATTTCTGCACTGTTGCCCAGCTGAAAGCCTCGTGCGTGCTACGACTAACTGCATCTTCTGTTTTTTTTTATCGATGCATGGCAGGGCCCGGCGCGGCGCACGCCGGCAGCGGCCGATTCCCCAGCAGCTGGCAGCAGCCGCCGGACGCCGCCGTCGCCAATGGAGGCGCCGTCGAAGACGGTCTGTACGTGACGGAGCCGCCGCTTCTGATGCCGGTGCCGGCGCCGGGCGCCTGGATCGACGGCAGCGGCCACCTCGAGCCGCGGTTCACCTCGGGGCCGGAGCCGGCCGCCGTCGCGTTTGAAGGGACCGTAACAAGAGAGGGCGCCGGCGCGCACTTTGAAGCCGCGGCGGCGGCGCCCGCCTTCATAGATTTCCTCGGGGTCGGAGCCACTTGAGCGCGATGCGTGCGGCAGGTGGATCTACTACTAGTAGCGTACTATTACTAGCCTCTAGCTGGATCGCCATAAAAGTTGAACATGCATGGCTAGCAGACTAATTACGTGTAGTGTTTATCTATATGTATGTATATCTAGCTTGGAAATGATCTGATCGAGATCGAGTCGGCGAGGTCTGTTCTTTGTTGAGGAGTAGGAGGGGAGGAGGCATGAACTCTGATCATCCGGGGTACCAGAGTAGTTTATCAATCGGACAGCCTAGCTAAATGTATCGACCAAATATGTTATAGTTCATCCTTCTATAATCGTGCTGCAACACCTTCATTCAGAAAAAAATGTGGCCTTCGATTTCGAGATGTCCCATTGTCTGTTTTTCAGAGGCGCGACATACATTTTGCAGTATATCTGCAGGCTGAAATGTGTGCGCCCGTCCTGTCTTTTTTTTTTCGCTTTATGGGATCAGTAGTCGCCGGTCCGGCGCCGGCCACTATTGTTGACTCTTCTTCCAGTGACGACGAAAATGCAGTGGTGGCTAAGATCTCCGTCACCACATGTCAGTTTCGCTCGGTCGTAATATAGGGCCTTTCTGTACCAATGGTGGTTAGACCATACGAACCGATTTGCAAAACATGGTTTTTTTTCCTTTTGCTACATTTCTCTCAAAGTCAAAGGGTTGAAGGGAGATAGTACATCAGATTGTTTGTAAATGCCACCTGGTCTAATATATGTCTTCTGTATGTGCAACTATTAATTCTTTTCATCGTAGGCGACTTGTTCTATAAATAGCAAGATGGCTGGTATCGAGCTTATTATGGCTGCGTGTGCACGCGTAACGTTTACGTTTGTGTGTGTACGTGAGGGTCTACTCATCAGTACTAGTGTAATTAGCTGAAGTTCGCTTATTGTACGGTACAAATTGTCCAGTTATTACGTCCGATGCCGACCCGCCCCGTTCCGGTCGGCATCAAGTTGTTTTGTCGGGCGTCCTGCTTTAATTCCGGGCCGTCTCCGGAGGGACACGCGCGCACACTTGGCTAGCTGGCCGCCAACATGATGAGCTACGTCCTCCGGCGATCTGACCTGTCTCGTCCACGTGCACGCGTTGCCGCGCGCGAACGTCGTACGCGTATACGTACGTACGCCCGAGTCCGTCAACGGCGAAGTCGACCTTTATCTGTACCGGCAGTCCGGCACAACGGACGACAGCTAGCTCGACCGGTTTGTGGCGGCCGATCGCGCGGCCGTGCCGTGCATGGGATCGACGTCGTCCTCGATCGCGCTCGAGATATGTTCGTCGTCTGGGCCGATCGAGCTCGACCGATCGCGTGCGGCGCCGCGGTTTCGTGGGAAGGCCGCGTCGACTAGGTAGCTAGGTAGACGGGACAGTTGCTAGCGCGGATCCTGCCTGATCGGCCAGGCCGGTCCAGGACTGGGACGGCACCTCAAATATTAAGGTAATATATTAAAGTTGTTTGATGAAGTCATGATGATAATGGACCTCGGCATACTGGCTATTTTAAGGTCCTGACTAGCATTTATTTACTAGTTTAAAAAGTATGTATTCGGTTCACTTCTTTTAGATCTGGTGATTAACTAATCTAGTTTAAAAATGTATGTATTCAGTAGCTTCATTATTATATTATGTACTCCCTCTATTTTGAATTATTTGACGTTAGTTAGTATAAAATTAAACTAACTAGCGTCAAACATTTCAAAATAGAGGGAATATGAGTCTATCCAATACTTCTTCCGTTTCAATTTTTTGACGCTGGTTAGTTTAAAATTAAACTAGTCAGTATCAAATAATTTGAAATCGAGGAAGTAATAATCATAATAAAAAAGCTAGGTGTGCTACAGGGAGGAAACCTGCGCGCGGCTAAAAAGTTGAGAAGCGAAGCATACACCGACCCGGCGCACCTACTAGTACGTGCGCGACGACCACGCGTGGCTGTGAGCGATCCAAGCGTTGACGGCCGCGCCAGCGCCGCGGCAACCGGGCGTGTCAGCCTGCCGGCCTCTGTCGTTAATGGCGCGCGCGTGCAACGCAAGCGAATTTTTCCAAGGGTACGTACCTAGATTCAGGACGTTATCCTGATCACGAATTCAAACCAATAGACGGTGCAGATCTGCTACGACAGCGACGCGCGCCATCCGTGCGTCGCATACATCAACCTGGTCCGGAACGGAACGCCCGTGGTACAACTGACAGCGAGCGAGGCCGCTCGCCGCTGTTTGTTCAAGGGGAGATGCATGCCGCACGCGCACTCGGCCCGGACCGTACGGCAACTCACACGCACGAGGGCCAGGCTTCGTGTCGACACGTGCGGTTCCTTCTTCCGCCGCACGTGGCGTAGGGCGAGGCGTCGACTGGCGACGACGTCCGAGCTCGGCCGGCCCCCGAGCCGCGAAACGCCGTGTCAGCGGCAACCGGCGCCAGGGGCAGCCTGCCTGCCTGCCTGCCGTCAGCGGAAAAGGATTCCCTCACATCTCGTTCAAGACGAGAGCACGCACGCAGCGAAGGAGGCGGCACAGGGAGAAGGCCACTACCGCGGCGCGTCTGCGTTTGGGCGTTCCGCCACCGACGACGACACGACGTGACCTCTAGCGAGCGCGCCGTGCGGGACCCGCCCCGGGCGCGCAGACCCGGTCGGCTGGTGCGCCCTCCCCTCCGTGATCCCCTGCGCCGCCGTGGCCTGCCCGCACCGACGGGGTGCCGCCCGTGCCGCACCCAGTGGTGAACGAGCACGGCGCCCTGGCCGTACCCCGTGTCGCCGCCGCGGCTGCCGCCGATAGGCTCCGTGTTTACCGATAAGCTGCTGTACGAGCGCTCGCACGGCTCGAGCGCCCGCTGTAGCAGCGTTCGTGCATGACGCGCGCTGCTGTCCGTCGGCATGGCGATGGAAAGTGCCACGCCCGCGGGGGAGCATGTGGATCTTCTGGCCATCAAAAGTGTACAGATCACATGCCTGACTTGAGTTGTCCCAACTGAACTGACTAATCTAGACCATAGCAACTTATGGAACAAGTTACGACAGCTATCAGTGTCCTAAACCGGTTCAGCGGAGGCCATCTCGGGTTGCTTGGATTACACGAATGTAATATCTAATTCTGTTAACAGTTACCGGCCGGCCGGCCGGCGGAGCCTCTGGCTCCGGGGTTGCTTGCCGCAGCGCCGTGGTTAAATTTCTGAGCAGCTTTCGCGTCGGGTTGGCGATCAAAACCAGCAGGTGCGTGATGAAATGTACCGCTCCGATGACCGTCTGGAGCTTCGGAACACGTCTCACACTTTGGAGCGGGGTAAGCCTATGCAATTGAAAAACACAAACTGGTCCCACGACACGGTGGTTCGATTCTTCACAGGGAAAAAAGAGCAGAATTTTGTAAATTAATTGACCATGAAAGCAAGGAGAGAGACGGCGAACATAGGACTCCCAAAGGGGCTGGCAAAATGAGGTTAAAACACACGCTATAATTTTGCTAGAATAAGGAATTAACTTGCTGCCCTTAAGAATACCTTTGCGACAGTTATAGAATCCCCCTTGTACATGATCTATCCACTTCTCTTACAGAATTCCTTTGAAACAGACATACGTCACAAAAAGAATAGCCACAATTACAGTTTTCAGACTCAATTATTCAGACATCCTCCTTTCACGTCAAATTTTCAGTGTTTCAAAGAAAATTCTGTGCTAGTAGCGGAATGTCAAAAAAGAAGAGCCGAGCAACATGCATCCGGATTCTAGAAGGGATGCACATCATCCCAGGTCGTTAATCAAATGTTGTTCCCGGGTATGAGATGAAATGAACAATTTTTTCAGTGCTTTGGTTGTGTCAGGTTCAGTAAGCATAACGTCCTTCAATCCAAATTCAACGAGTCTGCAGGCCACCGATAACTTTTAGATTTCACAACAGAAACAAGAGCTTTCACTTGGTCCAACTTTGAACTTTTTATACTTTAAGAGACTCTTTGGACGAAACTATTCCCTCCAGGTCGTGTTCTGACAGCAATTTTGTCGAAGGCACAAATTCATCATCATCAGAAAGCACTGTTTCTATATTTGCGGGTTCGACTGAGAAGTATTCTCTCAGGGCCATGATGACACCATCAGTGAAAACTGATCGTGAAGGCATGTACTCCTTCATGCGGCACAAGAAATCTGTGTGCTTTCTATCCTGAAAAAGAGAAAGGAAAACTACATGAATGTGAGCCATTTAAGTTGGAAATAGTAGTTCTTATCCTGAATTCTAAAATATGAGTGATGCTAACTGTAAAATAGGCAGCGCTCAAAAATATACATTAGCAAGATTTGAGTTATACCATGTCTTGGCAATAGGTTCAGTTCAACTGCATAAAATTAAAAGGTATTTTGAGTAGAGTAAGAAAAATTACAGTTTTATTTACCACTACAAAACAGCAAGTGTCAAAGTGTAGCTACGACACTTCCTCCGGTACCGCTACTGCAGCAGTTCGCGAAGGTTCGTTGTTTGGAGGGGCTAACGTCGCTAGATCGATCGAGGCTGATGAAACACGGAGTGAACACAAAGATTTATGTGGTTCGGATCGCTGAAGGTAAAACCCTACGTCCACGAGAGTGAGTGTGTTGTATTGCTCTGCGCGTGTGTATCGGGGGATCAGAGATCAAACCCTTTGCCCGGAGGCTGCCCCGATCCTTTTATAGCTCAAGCCCGGGGCAGTTACATTGTGGCCCGGGGCCCAACATGTGGCCTCGTGGGTGTCCGTACCCTATACACGATCTAGGGTATTTACAACTACATTTAATGTCGTTGTCGGTGGAGTTAAGTCGCGTCGCCTGACGCGTCGGGCGCCTCTGACCGAGTAGCAGGTGATGATGAAGACATTGTCTTGTCGCCGCGTCCTCTCGATCTATTAAGCAGCACTGCACTGTTGGGCGCCATTGTGCTGCTGTCACACCTCGCCGCCCTGTCTTGTCACTGTAATGACGGACGGGAGGGGGTGGAGGCGTGCGCCGTGCGCCATGCTTTTGGGGAAGACGCAAGTCTTGAATGCTCGACTGGACGGCTCACACCTTCCTTAACTCCAGAGTCTTACGGCCCACGACTGATCGTGGGACACGTGGCGGCTCCGGAGCCCTCCTCAGCCGAGAGGTCAGGCTCGGAGCCTAGGACACGTGGCAGCTCCGGACCTTGCCTCAGCGGGGAGGCTAGGTCCGGGGCCAAGGACACGTGGCGGCTCCGGAGCCCTCCTCAGCCGGGAGACCAGGCCTAGAGCCTGAGCACACGTGGCAGCTCTGGACCTTGCCTCAGTGGGGAGGCCAGGTCCGGGTCCAAGGACACGTGGCAACTCCGGAGCCCTCCTAGCCAGGAGGTCAGGCCCGGAGCCTGAGGGCATGTGGCAGCTCCGAACCTTGCCTCTGCGGGGAGACCAGGTCCCGGGCCAAGGACACGTGGTGGCTCCGGAGCCCTCTTCAGCGGGGAGGTCCGGCCCGGAGCTTGGGCACACGTGGCAGCGCCGGACCTTGCCTCCGCGGGGAGGCCAGGTCTGGGGCCAAGGGCACGTGGCGGCTCCGGAACCCTCCTCAGTGGTGAGGTCCGACTCGGAGCTTGGGCAAACGTGGTGTTATAGATTCATTTTATGGCCAGAAATATCAGAGGCGCAGGAGGGATTAGATAAGGATGAAAAAAACAAAAATTAGTTCAGGAGATATAGTTAGTTTAGATTTGATTCTGCCGTAACAGAATCTAGTTGAATAAAGCCACCACTTGATCTATAAAGGGGCGGCAAAAACAATTGTAAGGCATCGAAGGAATAAAGATTAATCCCTACCAGGGGTGTTCTTCCTTCGGCCGCTGTGGCTGCTGCTTTTCCCAGCTGAGGCGACCGGAGTTCTCCTTCCTCTCCTCCTTTGCCACGCTATCCTCTCCGCTCTCTCTCTCTCAGGCGCACCTTCTGCTACAGTCTCCCCTGAGATTCCCTGCAAGGAAGCCACGCCATATCAATTTGGTATCAGGGACACCACAACGCCCTGCCCTCATGGCCGGCGTTGACGATGATCCTGAGGCGCTTACAGATTCACAGAAGCTGGACCCTTTATTGGCGTAGATGACGATGATGAATGCACGGGATTCTCATGACATCCACATTGTAAGGGCAGAAGCACAAAGTAATCATCAGGCAAGTGGTTATAGATTCCAGCGCCATGCAGATGAGGATTCATCAAGCAGAACAGTTCAGGGTGAGGATTGGCGACCCCTTCATCAATTCCCAAAAATAAATTTTCCTAGCTTTGATGGAGAATCAGACCCTCTAACATGGTTAACAAAGTGTGAATCATATTTTCGTGTCATGAAGACTATGAATGAGGACAAGGTCTGGTTTGCTTCCTTACATTTAGAGGGTATTGCTGCACAATGGTATTATGCATTGGAGAGAGATCATGGAGTCCTATCTTGGCCTAGATTTGCAGATTTTGTAAACCTACGCTTTGGTCCTCCAATTAGGTCTAATAGGCTGGCTGAGCTTAAAGACCTTCACTGCACCGGATCAGTGGAGGAATACCAAAAGCAGTTCCTAGCATTACTGTGTAGGTGTGAATACCTGTCTATACAACAACAAATTAATTTATTCACAGCAGGTCTAGGACAACCCCTGCGCACTGATGTGGAGCTACAAGTTTCAGCAAATTTACAGACTGCTATGAGTCTTGCTAGGGCAATATGAGAAAAGATGGGCTTATGAAGAAGAAATGAGGACTCAGTCTGGAAGTGGACTTCAGAGGAGCTATTTTAAACCCCCAACAACAACTCCTGTTGTCAGTAAAGGATCTAGTTCCCAGGGGTCTTCAGCATCTTCAAAGCCTAGATTCAGGTGATTATCTCCAGAAGAAATAGCTATTAAGCGGGCTAATGGTGAATGTTATAATTGTAGTGAGAAGTACACACCACAACACAAATGCAGTAGTAAAAATATCTTTTTCCTGGAATTAGAAGAAGAGGAGGACATAGAAGATGTGGCTGAAGATTTGGGTATTTCCTTGCATGCTCTTACTGGTATTGGGGTACCAAATACTATGCAATTATCTGTACAGCTAGGGGGCCGCACTGTGAGAGCCCTGGTGGACTCAGTGTCCACAGATACATTTATCAGAGAATCCTTGGCCAAGGAATTGGAGTTAGCAGTAATAAGGAAGCAAGGACTGTCTGTCACTGTGGCAAATGGAGATAATAGCACTGAGGTCTGCTCACAAATAGAAATGGAAGTTGAAGAAGAAGCATTCTTCCTAGACTGTTTTCTACTACCCTTACGGGTTTTGACATTGTTCTAGGTGTCAAATGGCTAAAAACTCTAGGTACTATATTATGGAATTTTGAAGAGCTCACAATGTCATTTTGGAAGGCTAGAAGGAAAATCACATGAAAAGGTATTGGTGGATCGGCTCAGACTGCAGTACAGTCCATAACTGAAATGAATCTGCTTCAGGTCCTATTCCAGGAATTTGAGGATTTATTTTCTACACCACAAGGGCTACCTCCCCCAAGGCGCCAGGATCATAGAATCCATCTCCTTTCAGTGACACCTACCTTTGCAGTCAGGCCATATTGATATCCACAATTATTGAAAGATGAAATTGAAAAGCAATACGAAGAAATGTTGCAGCTGTTGGAAATCCGGCCTGTTCAGCCCTGTTTCTGGCTCTGCAGGTGTGCTGATCGGATCTGTTCGGCCAGAACAGATCTGTTATGCACCTGCGGTGCAGATCAGAACAGGGTGGTTCCTGTGTGCAGAACAGAGAGGACAGAGAGAGTAGAAAGCACCCCTGGTGCTGATCAGATCGGAGAACAGAGAAACAGAGAAGAACTCGCCGAGTTCTTCCTGGAACAGATGCGAAAATCAGGGGCGGCGGCTGGTTCTAGCCCCTGTCGGCGGCTAGGGCTGCAGAGGAGGCGGCGGCTAGGGCAGAAGCTTGTGCGGCGGCTAGGGCAGGAGGGAGAGAGGCGGCTAGGGTTAGAAAAGTGGAGGAAAATTTTCTGTATTGATCTCTCTCACAATTTGGGGTGTTTTTGGCTTGTATATATAGCCCCCCCTTACAAGAGTCCTAATCTGTTACAAAGGATCTTTTAATCTATCTCTAAGAAGATTAAACTCAAAAACCTTCTAGAAAGGGGCCCCGGCCTGGGCCAGGGCTGACCAGCCCACTTGGCCCAGTTCTGGCCGCCCTGGGCCAGGGAGGGGCCGGCCTGGGCCAGGGGCAGATCAGCCCACATTCTCCTCCTGATCCTGACACTGGCCCATGTCTAGAATCCCGATCCTTCTTCTCATCTCCACGAACTTTTGTCTTCCAAGAGCCTTGGTCAAGATGTCCGCCATCTGGTCTTGAGTGAAGATTTGCTCAAGCACAATAGTACCGCTGTCCACACACTCCCGTATGTAGTGGTACTTGACGTCGATGTGCTTGCTCCTGTCATGGTGTACCGGATTTTTGCTCAAGTCTATAGCTGACTTGTTATCAACCCTCAGCACCGGCGCCTTCGATTTTCCAGCTAAGTCCTCCATCAGCCGTGCCATCCATACACCTTGACATGCCCCTTGAGCTGCTGCGATATACTCTGCTTCACATGAGGACAAGGCCACCACCTTCTACTTGCAGGACTGCCATGAAACGGGGCCGTTTCCAAGACAAAACAGCACCCCGCTTGTGCTCTTGCGGTCCTCCACATCTCCCGCATAGTCACTATCCGAGTAGCCAATCAACTCCATGTTGCCTCCTTTTGGATAGAAAACTCCGAAGTGGATCGTACCCGCTATATAGCGTACGATGCGCTTGACTGCGGCAAAGTGATCTTCTCTTGGCTCCTCCAAAAACCGACTCACGTACCCAACCGAGTAGGCGAGGTCGGGGCGTGTGTTCACCAGATATCGCAGCCCTCCAACCAAGCTCCTATAGTCCGTTGCATGCACCAACGGGCTATCACTTGTCTTGCAAAGCTTGAGACCTTGCTCCATGGGAAATGCACAGGGATTGCATCCTTCCAGGCCAGCTTTAGAGACAAGTTTGGAAGCGTAGGCCGCCTGCCCAACGCTTATCCCTTCTTCAGTCTGCCGCACCTCCAGGCCAAGATAATACGACAAGAGGCCCAAGTCGCTCATCTTGAACCGCTTCATCATCTCCTCCTTGAACTTCTTGATCTTGCCGCCTCCTGTGATCACGAGATCGTCGACGTACACACCGAGGATGAGCTTCTCCTCTGCAGCTCCACGGAAGTAGATCCCGTGCTCGCTCGTACTCTTCTGGAAACCAAGTGATAGCAAGCTATCGTTGAGCTTGGCATTCCAGGCCCTGGGCGCCTGACGAAGTCCATATAAAGCTTTCTTGAGCCGATACACCTTGTGTTCGGCTCCGTCGATGATGAAGCCAGCGGGTTGGGAGACGTACACCTCCTCCATCAAGTCGCCGTTCAGGAAGGCGCTCTTCACGTCCATGTGGTGTACCTCCCACCCCTTGTGTGCAGCAACTGCAAGGAGCAAGCGAATAGATTCGAGACGAGCTACAGGAGCAAATACCTCGTCAAAGTCTATTCCTTGCCGTTGGACATAGCCTTTTGCCACCAGTCGAGCCTTGTGCTTCACCACCTCTCCATGCTCGTCCCTCTTCACCTTGAACACCCATTTGAGGCCAATGGGCTTGTGTCCTGCAGGAAGATCAACAAGTTTCCAAGTCTTGTTTTCTTCTATGGACTCCATCTCCTCGAGCATGGCCCGTCTCCAGCACGGGTGTTCCTCGGCGTCGGCGAAGGACGTAGGCTCCTCCGCGGTGGTGAACATAAGCTCCCCCTCCTCCAAGCTTGGTGGGCGCTCAGCCCGACCAGGAGGGTTGAGGGTTCCCAGCACGTTGCGCATCGTGCGGAACCGAAGTGCAGCGTTGTCGTCGTGGTAGGCGTCGACGTTGCTGCCGACGTCCGTCGGCGGCGTGGCGAAGCGGATGGGCCGTGGAGGGTGCCGGGGCGTGACGAAGGTGCTGGAATCTTCAAGTCCGGAACCCCCCACTGCTGTTGACCCCCGTGCAGGACTGTCCCAGCCCCGATTTGCGCTGGACAGCCCCTACAGGGGCCCTTTGGGCGACGCTGCAGGTGCTGGACCCTCTCCAGCAGGTCTGGAGGCTGGCGTAGGAACTCCTAGGGTCTGTACAGACCCTTCTGTGCCCCTCCTGGGCACTGCAGGGGTGCTGTTCGGCCCCTCCGGACCCTGCAGCACCTCTCCGGGTGCTGAAACAGCAGGTCCAGCACCTGCTGGACCTAAGGAGTCGACGTGGAAGGTGGTGTAGTCCTCTTCTCCTGCTCCTTCTCCCCAGTCCCACTTGGCCGCCTCGTCGAATATCACGTCACGTGATATGTGTGTACGCCCATCAGCCGGATTATACATCCGATATCCCTTCGTCCCTGCAGCATAGCCAAGAAAAATCATCGGAGTACTCCGGTCTTCCAACTTTTTCAGGTTGGGGCGCGTGTTCTTGACATGCCCCACACACCCAAAAGTTCGGAAATAATTGACGGCTGGTCGCTCTCCATGCCAAGCTTCATATGGCGTCTTCCCGTCGAGGCCGCGGGTAGGGGATCGATTCAGGATATAGACAGCCGTGATAACCGCCTCACCCCAAAATATCCCTGGCATACCCTTCGCCTTCAACATGCTCCTCGCCATGCCGACCACCGTCTGGTTGCGCCGCTCCACAACCCCATTTTGCTGCGGCGTATACGGGGCTGTGAGCTGACGTTGTACTCCGTGCTGAGCGCAATACTCGCCGAACTCCTGTGAGGTGAACTCCCCTCCGCGATCAGTACGGAGTAACTTCAGCCTCCTCCCGGACTCTAATTCAGCTGTCGTCTTGAATTGCTGAATTAAGTCGGGCGCCTTGTCCTTGGTTGCTAGAAGATAGAGCCACATATAGCGGCTCATGTCATCCACAAGCAACAAGAACATCTTCTTGCCACCTGGAGTCGTCGGCGTGATAGGACCGCAGATGTCGCCGTGGACAAGGTCGAGCGCGCCCTCCGCGCGCCGCCGAGCTTGCTTGGGGAAGTTGGAGCGCCTCTGCTTCCCGACCAAGCAAGCTTCGCACAATTGATCGACATGATCAATTTGCGGAAGCCCGAGCACCATCTCCTCTCGTGCCAACTTCCGAAGCGCCTGGAAGCCGACGTGTCCGTAGCGTTCGTGCCAACGCCACGCAACATCATCACGCCTCGCGGTTAGGCAAACCGGACGTGTGATGTTGAGCCTGATGGAGTACAGCTTGCTGTCGTCGCGCTGAACTCGTGTGAGGAGACGCTGCTGCTCATCCCGTATGTGCATCACTCCTCCTTGCACCGTGATGCTGTAGCCATCCTCATCCAGCTGGCCGACACTGATGAGGTTGGTGGTGAGGCGTGGGATGAGGTAGACGCCGGTGAGCCTCCTGTGCTCACCCGTCTTGGCGGCGAATAGGACCGTACCCTTCCCCTGGATACGCACGACGGAATTATCGCCGAACTTGATGGTTCCGACGACGTTTTCGTCAAGCTCGGAGAAGACGGCGCGCGAACCAGTCATGTGGTTGGTCGCGCCCGTGTCGAGGTACCAACGAGTGTCATCAAAGTCATCGTCGTTACTGCGGTGAGCGAAGACACGTCCCTCCACTATCTCCAGTGGGCGCATAGGACGTTCCTGTACAGGCTCCTCCTGTACTGAGGCCACCCTTGTCATAAACAAGGCGCCCTCCTCCTCCGCCTTTGCCACGAAAGCCTGCTGTTGCGGCTCCTCCTTAGGCTTCGACCGACACTCCCTGGCCTAGTGGCCCTTCTTCCCGCACTTCCTGCACTGGTCCCGCGGAATATCCTTCCCGGAACCTCCCTTCTTGCCTCCGTTCTTCTTGGGCGGGCCCTTTCGGCCGCCCCTCTTAGAAGAACCCGCGGACTGGGTAGACCGCTCTTCCTTCCGCTGTGCCTCCCACTCCTCCCGAGTGAGGTACAGCTGGCCGTTGTGTACTCCTCCCTTCCGCTGCGTCGAGTCGAAAGCGTTCTCGGCCGCCCTGAGACGCCCCGTCACCTCCGACAAGGTGAGGGTCGACACGTCCAGCAGTGTCGTGATCGCCACCACGATCTGTTGGAAGCGTTCTGGAACGCTTCGCAGGAGCTTCTCCACGGCCCTCTCTTCTCCTATCTCCTCCCCTAGCGACGCAAGCCGTGATAGCATGCCGCTCAGGCGGAGGGAGAAGTCCTCCACGCTTTCGCCATCCTTGAAGACAGCGTCTTCAAACTCCTTCCGGAGTTGCTGCGCCGTCGTCTTCTTCACGCGGTCGGCCCCGACCCGCATGATGGCGATCGTGTCCCATGCCTCCTTCGCCGTCCTCTTTTCTCCGATCGTCGTGATCATCTCCGGCGGGACAGCGCTGACCAAGATGTCAAGCGCCATCATGTCTTCCTGCTCGCTCACGTTCCCCTCCTCCACGGCCTTCCAAAGCAGCCGCGCCTTCAGCTTGATCTTCATCATGACAGCCCACTCCGCGTAGTTGGTCTTGGTGAGCACGGGGAACCCCGTCCCGGTGTTCACCTCACGAGCTGCCGGTGAGGGTGTGCCATGGCTGATGGCGCTGCCGCTGCTTGTAGGTGTAGACGACATCTTGCAGAATTCAGCCTAGGGTTGAAACCGGCTCTGATACCACGATTGTTGGAAATCCGGCCTGTTCAGCCCTGTTTCTGGCTCTGCAGGTGTGCTGATCGGATCTGTTCGGCCAGAACAGATCTGTTATGCACCTGCGGTGCAGATCAGAACAGGGTGGTTCCTGTGTGCAGAACAGAGAGGACAGAGAGAGTAGAAAGCACCCCTGGTGCTGATCAGATCGGAGAACAGAGAAACAGAGAAGAACTCGCCGAGTTCTTCCGGGAACAGATGCGAAAATCAGGGGCGGCGGCTGGTTCTAGCCCCTGTCGGCGGCTAGGGCTGCAGAGGAGGCGGCGGCTAGGGCAGAAGCTTGTGCGGCGGCTAGGGCAGGAGGGAGAGAGGCGGCTAGGGTTAGAAAAGTGGAGGAAAATTTTCTGTATTGATCTCTCTCACAATTTGGGGTGTTTTTGGCTTGTATATATAGCCCTCCCTTACAAGAGTCCTAATCTGTTACAAAGGATCTTTTAATCTATCTCTAAGAAGATTAAACTCAAAAACCTTCTAGAAAGGGGCCCCGGCCTGGGCCAGGGCTGACCAGCCCACTTGGCCCAGTTCTGGCCGCCCTGGGCCAGGGAGGGGCCGGCCTGGGCCAGGGGCAGATCAGCCCACAGCAGCAAGGTATTATGTTAGAGCGTTTTCTGGTAGGGAACTGCAGAGGGGATCATAGCAGAAGGTGCGCCTGGGAACTGAAACGAAGGGGGTAGCGAGGGAGTTCAGAGGCTTGATCGCCTCCTTGCCCAGCGTCGGCCAGCTTCAACGCAACAGGGGATCAGGAATTCCCGGCGAAGCGTCGGCATACTTCAGCGCAGCACGGGAGGAGGTCAGGAAAACTCACGACGAAGCGTCGACCAGCTTCCGCGCGGTACGGCAGGAGATCAAGAAACTTCCGACGAGGCATCGGCCAGCTTCCTCGCGGCAGGAGATAAGAAAACTTTCCACGAGTCTTTTTCTTAATTTTCTCCCTAATACAATCTAGTCGGATGCTTTTATAGACCAAGTATTCCGAAATCTTTATTTGATTCTGTTATAATAGAATACAATCTCTTATTAAAGCTATCTCTAATATTTCCTTTTATTCCTGATTCCTATCCAAAACTGGCTCTATCGGCCTTTTTATTTTCCTGTGTCTTTCATATTTGCTGCCATAATATTTATCTATAACACTTTCCCCTCCCTCATCAAACAGCTTGTCCTCAACCTGATAGGAGGGATAATTTCTCTTGAACTCTGACAAGTCTTCCCAAGTTAAATCCTCTGCTCCTCTTCCTTTCCATTGCACTAAAATTTGCCATTGTCCACAATATTGACGAGCTTTTAGAATATTTTCTGGTGAGGGCAGCACTTTACTATGTAGTATTTCTGGTAACCGTAAAATATATGTAGGTGGTGTCCCTACAAATCTTTTTAATAATGAAACATGAAATACGTCGTGAATCCTAGCTCTCGACGGTAGCAGTAAACGATAAGATACAACCTCATTTTTTTGAGTGACCTTAAAGGGACCATAGAATCTTAGACTTAATTTTGCAGAATTTGCTTGAGTGATTCCAATGACATTTCTTTGCTGCAAACACACTCTTTGAAAGCCACTTCTCTCTTTTTCAGATCATCATAAAATTTCATAGTATCTTGAGCTTGCCTCAGCCTTTCTCTTATATCCTTTAAAAACTCATCTCTATCTTTCAACTGGCAATCTACCACCACTACTTTTGCTGAACTTGGTTCATAAGGTATCATTGGGAGAGGATCTCTGCCATACACCACTCTAAATGGTGTGGTCCGTAGAGCTGACTGATATGAGGAATTATAGCAGTACTCAACCCATGGTAACCACTGCAGCCATGTATTCGGTCTATCCCCTGCCAAACATCTCAAATACATTGTAATAATTTTATTAACAATCTCTAATTGACCATCTGTTTGGGAGTGAAAAGCTGAAGTTATTTTCAATTTAACTCCTGCATGTTGAAACAGCTCTTTACAAAATGCGCTTGTGAAAACCGTATCTCTATCACTTACAATAGAACAAGAAAATTCATACAATTTCACAATATTATCAAAGAATACCTTAGCAACTGATATAGCGGAATATGAATGTCCTAGTGGGATGAAGTGTGCATATTTGGAAAAACGATCCACTATTGTCAAAATAACTATTTCCTCCTATTTTAGGAAATCCTTCAATAAAATTCATTGAAATGTCTGTCTATATTTCAAATGGTAAAGGCAGAGGCTGTAGTAAGCCAGCTGGGTGTAAGTGTTTAGTTTTATTCCTTTGACATATTGTACATCCTTTGACAAATTCTTTCACACGCCGAAGCACACCTTTATTGTAAAAAATGGCTTTAAATCTGTGTAGAGTTTTTTGAATACCTTCATGACCAAGGTGGCATACCTCCAGTATCTGTGGCCATAGTGTAGACCTGATCTGATAAGAAAACTCTACCTTGAAATATCAACAGACCATCTTTTATCTCCCAACCAGCTAGTGCAGTTTCATCTTTTATTTGTTAATACATTCCTTTTGCCACCTTATCAGTAGCCAACTCTTTTTTTAATTCTTCAAAAATAGTAAATGATGGTGATGATATGACAGTGAGTCTTGCCTGTTCCATATCTCCTCTAGACAGAGCATCAGCCACCTTGTTTTGATTTCCCGGTCTATATTCCACTATAAAATCAAACCCAAATAACTTACTCACCAGGTATGTTGAGGAATTGTTGTAAGTCTCTGGTCTAATAAAAAGTTCAGACTGTAGTGGTCTGTTCTCACAGTAAATGATCTTCCCCATAAGTATAGTCTCTAAAAACGAACAGCTTTCACCAGCCCAATCAACTCTCTCTCATAAGCAGATAATTTTGCATGCTGAGGAGCTACTGGTCTGCTGAAAAATGCAACGGTCCCTACTCCTTGATGTAACACGGCCCCAAACCCCGATCCAGAAGCATCACAATCAACAATAAATCGACTTGTAAAATCTGGTAAATGCAGTATAGGTGCAGAGGTCAATGCCCTTTTTAAATTTTTGAATGCTTCCTCGGCTTCCTCTGTCCATAAGAACCCATCTTTCTTTAACAATGATGTTAATGGTTTTGCAATTGCTCCATAACCAGCAATAAACTTTCTATAATATCCAGCTAGCCCTAGAAATCCTCTGAGAGCTTTAATATTTTTAGGTTTTGGCCAAGCTTCTACTGCTGGAATTTTTGAAGGATCCATTGCCACAGTCCCATTAGAGATGATATGGCCCAAATATGATATTGACTTCTGCCCAAAAAAACATTTGAATTTCTTTAAGACCAACTGATTTTCCCTGAGCACCTGGAATACTGCCTTTACATGTTGTAGATGTTCTGACCATGAGGGGCTGAAGATCAGAATATCATCAAAGAAAACCAACACTGATTTTCTAAGAAATTGTTTCAACAAATCATTCATCAGTGCTTGAAAAGTGAAAAGAGCATTTGTTAATCCAAACGGCATTACTAAGAACTCAAAGTGACCATGATGTGTTCTAAATGCTGGTTTTTCCACATCCCTTTCATGCATTCGAACTTGATGATAACTGCTCCTCAAATCCAGCTTCGTGAAAAATTTAGCAGTTTTTAGCTCATCTAATAACTCATCAACCACTGGTATAGGAAACTTATCTTTAATGGTGTGCTCATTTAAAGCCCTATAATCGACGCAAAATCTCCAGCTTCCATCTGTCTTTTTCACCAGCAGAACAGGGGAAGAAAATATCGAGGTGCTATGACGAATGATACCTTGTTCCAGCATCTCATCACATTGTCTTTCAATTTCATCTTTCAAAAGTTGTGGATAGGGATAGGGTCGAACTGCTATTGGAGAAGTACCCAGATGAAGATGAATATAATGGTCTTGTTGGCGCTTTGGTGGTAATCTTTTAGCAGTTTCAAACAGACCAGTATAATCTGTTAATAATACCTCTAACAGTTCTGACCCTGTCATTGACATATTTGAACATGTGGTCTGACCTTTGATGCCTTCCCACGTAATAGACCCGTTTGATCTCCAAAATGTCATTGTTAGAGTCTCAAAATTCCACAAAATGGGTCCCAAGGTCTGTAACCATTTAACTCCGAGTACTAAATCAAATCCTTGTAATGGAAGAATAGAACAATCCACTGTGAAAATTTCTCCTTTAATAAACAGTTCTGTTTTCGCACAAATCCCTCCACTAATTATCTGATCACCATTAGCAACTGTAACCTTCAGATTTTGCTTGTTCATCACTGGACGTTGCAGTTCTGCAGCTAATGAGTCGTTAATAAATGTGTGGGTAGACCCTGAGTCCACAAGAGCTTTCACTGACCTGCTACCAATTTGTATCACTAATTGCATTGTTTTTGGAACCCCAATTCCTGTTAAAGCATGAAGCGATATCCCTAAATCCTCTGCTGTGCTTTCTAGTTCTTGATCATTCTCCAATTCTAACACAAATATACTTCTGTTACTGCATTTGTGATCTGTTGTATATTTTTTAGTGCAGTTATAGCACTCACCACTAGTTCTCTTTGCCACCATCTCTTCAGCAGTTAACCACCGAAACTTGGGTCTCGCTGAGTTTGTAGACCCTTGAGCTGAATAGCTTTTGTTAGCTGTTGTAGCTGGTGGTTTGTAACTGCTATGCCCCCCTACTCTTGACTGTGATGCCTTGCTATCTTCTTCATATAGCAAACGCCTTTCATAATCCCTCACCAAGCTCATGGCCGTTTGTAAGTTAGATGACGACTGTAATTCCACATCTGTTCTTAGGGGTTGTCCCAGACCTGCAGTAAACAAGTTTATTTGTTGGGGTACTGTCAGATCATGACATCTAAATAGCAAAGCTAAAAATTTTCTTTGGTATTCTTCAACCGAGCCCGTTCTGTGGAGGTCCTTCAGTTCCGCCAACCCATTCAATCTTATTGGTGGTCCAAAACGAAGGTTGACGAATTCTGCAAATCTTGCCCATGACAGATTACCATGATCTCTTTCTAGGGCATAATACCACTGGGCTGCAACTCCATCTAAATGCAGTAATGCTAGCCATACTTTCTCTTCGAGTAATGTTCCCATCCCTCTAAAGTATGATTCACACTTCGTAAGCCATGTGAGGGGGTCTGTTTCTCTATCAAAACTGGGAAAATTAATTTTGGGAAAACGAGGTCCATGGCGGCGTTCGTCTCCCTGAACTGATCTGTTAACAGATTGATCTTCATACCTTTGCTGAAACCTTGGTCTCCCACCCTCATTGATACTCAGGGCTTCTATTCTTGCAATGCGAACGTCGTGGGCATCCTACCTTGAGTTCATAGTTACAATCTGTGCTAAAATGCGGTCCAACTTCTGTTAGTCGTTGAGCTCCTCAGGACCTTGATCAGCGGCGGCCATGGAGGTGATCCGCTGAGCTGAATCTGATGCCAAATTGTTAGAACATTTTCTGGCAGGGAACTGCAGAGGGGATCGTAGCAGAAGGTGCGCCTGGGAATTGGAACGAAGGGAGTAGCGAGGGAGTTCAGAGGCTTGATCGCCTCCTTGCCCAGCATCGGCCAGCTTCAGCGCAACAGGGGATCAGGAATTCCCGGCGAAGCATCGGCCAGCTTCAGCGCAGCACGACAGGAGGTCAGGAAAACTCACGATGAAGCGTTGGCCAGCTTCCGCGTTGTACGGCAAGAGATCATGAAACTTCCGACGGGACGTCGACCAGCTTCCTCGCGGCTGGAGATAAGAAAACTTCCCACGAGTCTTTTTCTTAATTTTCTCCCTACTACAATCTAACTGGATGCTTTTATAGACCAAGCATCCCGAAATCTTTATTTGATTCTGTTATAACAGAATACAATCTCTTATTAAAGCTATCTCTAATATTTCCTTTTATTCCTGATTCCTATCCAAAATTGGCTTTATCAGCCTTTTTATTTCCCCGCGCCTTTCATATTTGCTGCCATAATATTTGTACCTCAGCATTTTCCTCACCAGTTTTGTTAGTCAAAAAGCATGATGGGTCATGGTGATTTTGTGTGGACTACCGAGCCTTAAATAAGCAAACAGTGAAAGACAAATTTCCTATACCAGTAGTTGAAGTATTATTAGATGAGCTTCAGTGTGCTAAATTCTTCACTTAACTTGATCTCCGCAGTGGGTACCATCAGGTACGTATGCTTGAATCTAACATTGAAAAAACAGCCTTTTGCATTCATCATGGACACTTTGAATTTATGGTTATTGCCGTTTGGACTGACTAATACATCATCAACATTCCAAGCATTGATGAATGACATCCTCAAACTTTTTCTTCGGAAATCAGTACTGGTATTTTTTGATGATATATTAATTTTTAATTCATCATGGTCAGAACACTTACAACATGTAAGGGTAGTTTTTCAAGCTCTGTTGGATAATAATTTGGTTCTTAAAAAATCTAAATGCTTTTTTGGTCAGCAGTCAGTGACATATTTGGGATATGTGATATCACATAGGAAAATAGCAATAGATCCATCAAAAGTTGCTGCTGTGGAAGCATGGTCTCAACCTAAGAATATCAGGGCTCTAAGGGGTTTCCTAGGGTTGGCTGTGTTAGAAATAATCCCGTTTTCTAGATTAAACTAGAGTTAGAGATAGAGTCCAAGTCAAATAAGAGTAGGAGTCTAGATAGTATTAAATTAGGACTCTGTAATTTGGGCTATATATACAGCCCCTCTATTGAGAATAAATCAAGAGAACAGATTATAGAGAAAATTAATCTCGGATTTCCAACATTTGACATCAGAGCGAGGGTTCAAGATCTAACCTTGTGTTGCCCCGGGAGGACGTGCTCCCGAGGCGGCCAACCCCTGGGCGTCGGGTGGAGGACCTCGTGCCGGAAACGCAGTCACCCTCGGCGACAAGCCGGTGGACGAGCAGGTGGCACGCAGCGGCGCGGAAGTCAGGCAGGTGGCGAAGCGGCACACCGAGAGGCGCGCGGAGGAGGCGGCGCAGGTGGCCGGGCGGGCGACAACAAGGGGCGGCTCAGGCCAAGGCCGTCGCGCGGGCGCTGTGGTCCATAGTGCCGTCCATAGGAGGCGCGCTCACAGGCAAGGCAGCAGTTTTTGGAAGACCGCGATGATGGTTGAGGCTAAGCGCGATTTGTTTCCTTGAGCTGCGCACGACGGCAGGCCTGGCTGAGCTTGGTAGGTAGAGGCAACTTTACAGCGAGTGGCTCTAGACGTAGGGCGCCAGGGGTGTGAGTCGTCGCCAAAGTTGAGCGACAGGTGCTCTACAAACGCGTCAGCTGTACAGCACAAAGGCCTCAGGTGGCGTGCATTGAAGGATGGACCAAAGCGGCGCTGAGGTGGGGTGCAACCCGAGGTTGAGTGTTTGGGCGTGAGCTGCTCGGGTCGCGTGGGGCAGCGCACCTTGGAGCTGAGCACAGGGCTGAAAAAAAGTGGTGTGTTGCTATGTGCCGCAAAGAAAAGAAGGTGCCAGACTTGGTAGAGACCACGTGAGTGAGCAGCAGACCCAAAGCAAGTCTGATTCAGGAAAAGGATCCCTGTTGTGCTCCCGTGAGGAAGGAGAGAGAAGAATTTGAGGATTTGTTAGGTGCACACAAGGTGTACCCGGAGTTCTTCGCTTCTTTGCTAGAAATACACAGGAGGTGTACATGGAATATGGCGACTGATTCAGAGCTGGTGCTCCACTTTCTTCGGTCGCAGCTGCGTGGTTTTTCACCACGCAAGGCGGGCGTTGTGATAGAAGCAGACTTCTATGATGTGACGTCATGGGACCTCTTGGCGAACTACAGCCTGCACGACTTAGGATACTTCTTCACGTTACGCAGGCGGAGCATGCCTCGAGTACAACGGTCCGGCGGCGGCGGCATCTGGAAGCATAGCGCGACCAAGTGCGCACGGTTGATTTCCAATATGGGAGTTGTGGTGCAGTGGCGTTTGGTCAAGTTATGCTTCTACGTGTGTGGAGAACTCGGGAAGCGGCGTTGCATGAGACGGATCTTAGAGGAGTACAAGATCACTGACCCAAGGCTATCGCCACGGCGATGAAGGTGAAGAAGAAGAATATTGGGTGCTCTGTCGAGTGAGGAAAAGCAGGCCAATGCGAGGTGTGCTCGAGTTGAAGATGTGACCATCTCGAGTATGTGATCGGAATGAAGATGCGTCCATTCCGAGATCGAGTGGAGGATGAAGATGAGCCCATTCTGGGTTTGAAGATGTGACCAACCCGAATTTGTGTGCAGGATGAAGATGCGACCATCCTGGGGATGAAGACGTGCCCATCCCAAAATTGAGTGTTCGAGGTGTAGTGCCCACCTCAGGAGTGTAGTGCCCACTCTAGAGTTGTAGTGCCCAACCCAAATTCGTGTCCGGGGTGTAGTGCCCATCTCGGGGGGGGGGGGGGGGGGTGGGGGTGTAGTGCCTATCCTCTAGTGTGTGCAGGGTGAAGTGACCATCCTGGGGGTGCAGTGTCCACCCATATGTGTGTGTAGGGTGGAAGTGTGTGTTTCCATCCTAAATAGTGTGAGTATGATCTAGAAAAATGAGATTAGGGGGTGATTGTTAGAAATAATCCCGTTTTCTAGATTAAACTAGAGTTAGAGATAGAGTCCAAGTCAAATAAGAGCAGGAATCTAGGTAGTATTAGATTAGGACTCTGTAATTTGGGGCTATATATACAGCCCCCCTATCGAGAATAAATCAAGAGAACAGATTAGAGAGAAAATTAATCTCGAATTTCCAACAGGCTGGTTACTATCACAAATTTATAGCAGGATATGATGCAATTGCTCAACTCTTAACGGCTTTATTAAAAAAAAGAGTCCTTCATATGGTCCTCAGAAGCATCAGCTGCCTTTAGTCACCTTAAAAAAGCACTGGTAACTGCACCAGTCCTACACCTCCTAGATTTTACGGAAAGGTTTTTGTTGATTGTGATGCCTCGGCTCACGGTTTGGTGATGTGTTACATCAAGGTGAAGGTGCTATTGCTTTTTTCAGCCGACCAGTAGCCCCTCAACATAATAAACTACCAGCATATGAACGGGAGTTAATAGGATTAGTCAAAACAGTTCGACATTGGAGACCCTATTTATGGGGGAGGGTTTTACAGTGAGGACTGATCATTACAGTCTTAAATTCTTATTGGATCAAAGACTAACTACTATCCTACAACATACATGGGTGAGTAAACTATTTGGATTTGATCTCACAGTAGAATATATAGACCTAGCAAACAGAATGGGGCTGCTGATGCATTATCAAGACGTGACACTGAATAAGCTACATTGCAATTTATTTCTGGACCGCTGTTTTCAGTTTTTGAGGAACTGCATCTTGAGCAGTTATCTGAAACAACAGCTGTGAAACAAAGGGAACAAGTGCAGTCTTCTGCAGGGGTGGAGGGATGGAATATGGTGGATGATATGTTATTATTCAAAGGAAAGGTATTTATATCTGAAAATCCGGTGCTTTGGCCACAGATATTGTCCATTGCTCATAATGGGCATAAGGGGTTAAAAAAACTCTACATAGATCCAGAGCAAATTTTTATAGTCCGAGGGCACACCAAAGAATCAAAGAATTTGTCAAGGGTTGTTTTATTTGTCAAAAGAACAAAACTGAACACCTACACCCTGTAGTCCTCCTACAACCATTGCAGATTCCCTCTAAAATTTGGAGTGATATAGCAATGGGTTTTATTGAGGGTTTTCCTAACATTGGTGGTAAATCAGTAATACTGACTGTGGTTTGTTGCAATTCCAGCCCCAAAACTGTTTCTGATCTTGCTATACAAACTGATCTGCCCTAGCAGATCAGTCTGACCTCTGGCTTTGATGGCGCCGCTGAACAAGATGAAACAGAGTTGGCGGCTGATCCTAGCCTGGTGACGGCTAGGGTTGAGGAGGGAGGCAGTGGCTTAAGGAAGGGTATGCCCTGGGCGGCGGCTGGAGTCAACAGTCCTGGCGGCGGCTGAAGACAGCAGTCCTGGCGGCAGTTGGAGACCCTAGCCCCTAGTGGCGGCTAGGGTTCTTGATGGAGCACTAACCTGGGAGAGAGAGGGGGGCGGCGGCAGCAAGGGGGAGAGAGGCGGCTAGGGTTCTTAATGGAGCACCGACCTAGGAGAGAGAGGGGGGCGGCGGCAGCAAGGGGGAGAGAGGCGGCTAGGGCAAGAAAAAATGGAGGAATTTTTCTTTATTGATCTCTCTCAACTTTTGGGGTGTTTTGGCTTGTTTATATATCCCCCCTTACAAGAGTCCTAATCTATTACAATAGGAAAAACAATTTATTTCTTAAACTAGGGCTGCCACCTTGAACATGGTGCAACCACAGTGACTTGGGCTGACCAGCCCTGACCTAGGTGCACACACAACAGGGGGAAACAGGGTTCGCCCCCTGTCCTGGCCGTCCAGGCCCAGCGGCAGGGTCATCCCTCATTCTCCTCCTGATCCTGACGCTGACCCACGTCCAGGATCCCGATCCTTCTCCTCATCTCCACGAACTTATGTCTTCCAAGTGCGTTGGTCAAGATGTCCGCCATCTGGTCTTGAGTAAAGATTTGCTCAAGCACAATAGCACCGTTGTCCACACACTCCCGTATGTAGTGGTACTTGATATCGATGTGCTTGCTTCTGTCATGGTGTATCGGGTTCTTGCTCAAGTCTATAGCTGTCTTGCTATCAACCAGCAACACCAGCGCCTTCGATTTTCCAGCTAAGTCCTCCATCAGCCGTGCCATCCATACACCTTGCATGCCCCTAGAGCTGCTGTGATATACTCTGCTTCACATGAGTACAAGGCCACCACCTTCTGCTTGCAGGACTGCCAAGAAACAGGGTTGTTTTCAAGACAAAACAGCACCCCGCTTGTACTTTTGCGATCCTCCACGTCTCCCGCATAGTCACTATCCGAGTACCCAATAAGTTCCATGTCTCCTCCTCTTGCATAGAAGACTCCATAGTTGATTGTACCCGCTATGTAGCGTACAGTGCGTTTGACTGAAGCAAAGTGATCCTCCTTGGGCTCCTCCAGAAACCGACTCACGTACCCGACCGAGTAGGCGAGATCGGGACGTGTGCTCACCAAGTATCGCAGCCCTACAACCAAACTCTTATAGTCTGTTGCATGCACCAACGGGCTATAACTTGTCTTGCAAAGCTTGAGGCCTTGCTCCATGTGAAATGCACAGAGATTGCATCCTTCCAGGCCAGCTTTAGTGATAAGTTTGGAAGCGTAGGCCGTCTGCCCAACGCTTATCCCTGCATCAGTTTGCCGCACCTCCAGACCAAGATAATATGACAAGAGACCCAAGTCGCTCATCTTTGAACCTCTTCATCACCTCCCCTTTGAACTTCTTGAGATCGCCTCCTCCTGCGATCACAAGATCGTCGACGTACACGCCGACGATGAGCTTCTCATCTTCAGCTCCACGGAAATAGATCCGTGCTCGCTCGTACTCTTCTGGAAACCAAGCGATAGCAAGCTATCGTTGAGCTTGGCATTCCAGGCCCTGGGCGTCTGACGAAGTCCATATAAAGCCTTCTTGAGCCGATACACCTTGTGTTCAGCTCCGTCGATGATGAAGCCAGCGGGTTGGGAGACGTACACCTCCTCCATCAAATCGCCATTTAGGAAGGCGCTCTTCACGTCCATGTGGTGTACCTCCCACCCCTTGTGTGCAACAACTGCAAGTAGCAAGCGAACAAATTCGAGGCGAGCTACAGGAGCAAATACCTCGTCAAAATCTATTCCTTATTGTTGGACATAGCCTTTTGCCACCAGTCGAGCCTTGTGCTTCACCACCTCCCCATGCTCGTCCTTCTTCACCTTGAACACCCATTTGAGGCCAATGGGCTTGTGTCCTGCAAAAAAATCAACAAGTTGCCAAGTCTTGTTTTCTTCTATAGACTCCATCTTCTCGAGCATGGTCCGTCTCCAGCACGGGTGTTCCTCAGCATCGGCGAATGACGTGGGCCCCTCTGCGGTGGTGAACATGAGCTCCCCCTCCTCCAAGCTTGGTGGGCGCTCAGCCCGACCAGGAGGGGTGAGGGTTCCAAGCATGTTGTGCATCGTGCGGAACCGTAGTTTTGCGCCGTCGTCGTAGTAGGCGTCGACGACGTTGCTGCCGGGGTCCGACAGCGATGTGGCGAAGCAGATGTGTCGTGGAAGATTCCGGGGCGTGATGAGGGTGCTGGAATCTTCAAGTCCGGAACCCCCCACTGCTGCTGACCCCCGTGCAGGACTGTCACAACCCTGATCTGCGCTGGACAGTCCCTGCAGGGGCCCTTGGGGCGACGCTGCAGGTGCTGGACTCTCTCCAGCAGGTCTGTAGGCTGGCGCAGGAACTCCTAGGGTCTGGACAGACCCTTTTATGCCCCTCCTGGGCACTGCTGGGGTGCTGTTTGGCCCCTCCAGACCCTGCAGCACCTCTCCTGGTGCTGGAACAGCAGGTCCAACAGGTCCTGGACCTAAGAAGTCGACGTGGAAGGACGTGTAGTCCTCTTCTCCTGCTCCTTCTCCGTAGTCCCACTTGGTCGCCTCATCGAATATCACGTCACGTGATATGCGTGTGCGCCCATCAGCCGGATTATACATCCGATAGCCCTTCGTTCCTGCAGCATAAGCAAGAAAAATCATCTGAGTACTCCGGTCTTCCAACTTTTTCAGGTGAGGGCACGTGTTCTTTACATGCCCCACACACCCAAAAGTTCATAAATAATTGACGTTTGGTCGCTCTCCATGCCAAGCTTCATATGGCGTCTTCCCGTCGAGGCCGCTGGTGGGGGATCGATTCAAGATATAAACAGCCGTGATAACTACCTCACCTCAAAAAATCCTGGGCATACCCTTCGCCTTCAACATGCTACTCGCCATGCCGACCACCGTCTGGTTGCGTCGCTCCATAACCCCGTTTTGTTGCGGCGTATACGGGGTTGTGAGCTAACGTTGTACTCCGTACTAAGCGCAGTACTCGTCGAACTCCTGTGAGGTGAACTCCCCTCCGCGATCAGTACAGAGTAGCTTCAGCCTCCCCCCAGACTCTAACTCAGCCGTCGCCTTGAATTGCTGAATTAAGTCGGGCGCCTGGTCCTTTATTGCTAGAAGATAGAGCCACATATAGCGGCTCATGTCATCCACTAGTAACAAGAACATCTTCCTGCCGCCTGGAGTCGTCGGCGTGATAGGCCCACAGATGTCCCCGTGGACAAGGTCGAGCGCGCCCTCCGCGCGCCGCCGAGCTTGCTTGGGGAAGCTAGAGCGCCTCTGCTTCCCGACCAAGCAAGTTTCGCACAATTGATCGACGTGATCAATTTTCGGAAGCCCGAGCACCATCTCCTCTCGTGCCAACTTCCGAAGCGCCTAGAAGTCGACGTGTCCGTAGCGTTCGTGCTAACGCCACGCAACATCATCACGTCTCGCGGTTAGGCAAACCGGACGTGTGATGTTGAGCCTGATGGAGTACAGCTTGCTGTCGTCGCGCTGAGCTCATGTGGGGAGACGCTGCTGCTCATCCCTTATGTGCATCACTCCGTGCACTGTGATACTGTAGCCATCCTCATCTAGCTGGCCGACGCTGATGAGGTTGGTGGTGAGGCGAGGGATGAGGTAGACGCCAGTGAGCCTCCTGTGCTCACCCGTCTTGGCGGCGAATAGGACCGTACCCTTCCCCTGGATACGCACGACGGAATTGTCGCCGAACTTGATGGTTCTGACGACATTTTCGTCGAGCTTGGAGAAGATGGCACGCAAACCCGTCATGTGGTTGGTCGCGCCCATGTCAAGGTACCAACGAGTGTCATCAAAGTCGTCGTCGTTGCTGCGGTGAGCGACGACACGTCCCTCCACTATCTCCAGTGGACGCGTAGGACGTTCCTGTACATGCTCCTCCTGTACTGAGGCCATCCTTGTCATAAACAAGGCGCCCTCCTCCTCCGCCTTCGCCACGAAAGCCTGCTGCTGCGGCTCCTCCTTCGGCTTCGACCGACACTCCCTAGCCCTTCTTCTCGCACTTCCTAAACTAGTCCCGCGGAATATCCTTCCCGGAACCTCCCTTCTTGCCTCCGTTCTTCTTGGGCGGGCCCTTTCGGCCGCCCCTCTTAGAAGAACCTGCAGACTGGGTAGACCACTCCTCCTTCCGCTGTGCCTCCCACTCCTCCCGAGTAAGGTACAACTGGCCATTGTGTACTCCTCACTTCCGCTGCGTCGAGTCGAAGGCGTTCTCAGCCGCCCTAAGACGCCCTGTCACCTCCGACAAGGTGAGGGTCGACACGTCCAGCAGTGTCGTGATCGCCACCACGATCCGTTGGAAGCGTTCTGGAACGCTTTGTAGGAGCTTCTCCACGGCCCTCTCTTCTCCTATCTCCTCCCCTAGCGATGCAAGCCGTGATAGCATTGCCGCTCAGGCGGAGGGAGAAGTCCTCCACGCTTTCGCCATCCTTGAAGCCAGCGTCTTCAAACTCCTTCCGGAGTTGCTGTGCTGTTGTCTTCTTCACGCGGTCAGCCCCGACCCGCATGATGGCGATCGTGTCCCATGCCTCCTTCGCCGTCCTCTTTTCTCCGATCGTCGTGATCATCTCCGGCGGGACAACACTGACTAAGATGTCAAGCGCCATCATATCTTCCTGCTCGCTCACGTTCCCCTCCTCCACGGCCTTCCAAAGCAGTCGTGCCTTCAGCTTGATCTTCATCATGACAGCCCACTCCGCGTAGTTGGTCTTGGTGAGCACGGGGAACCCCGTCCCGGTGTTCACCTCACGAGCTGTCGGTGAGGGTGTCACATGGCTGATGGCGCTACCGCTGCTTGTAGGTGTAGACGACATCCTGCAGAATTCAACCTAGGGTTGAAACCGGCTCTGATGCCACGAATGTTGCAATTCCAGCCCCAAAACTGTTTCTGATCTTGCTGTATAAACTGATCTGCCCTAGCAGATCAGTCTGACCTCTGGCTTTGATGGCGGTGCTGAACAAGATGAAACAGAGTTGGCGGCTGATCCTAGCCTGGTGGCGGCTAGGGTTGAGGAGGGAGGCAGCGGCTTGAGGAAGGGTATGCCCTGGGCGGCGGCTGGAGTCAGCAGTCCTGGCGGCGGCTAGAGACAGCAGTCCTGGCGGTGGGTGGAGACCCTAGCCCCTGGTGGCAGCTAGGGTTCTTGATGGAGCGCCGACCTGGGAGAGAGAGGGGGGCGGCGGCAGCAAGGGGGAGAGAGGCGGCTAGGGCAAGAAAAAGTGGAGGATTTTTTCTTTATTGATCTCTCTCAACTTTTGGGGTGTTTTAGCTTGTTTATATAGCCCTCCTTACAAGAGTCCTAATCTATTACAATAGGAAAAACAGTTTATTTCATAAACTAGGGCTGCCACCTTGAACATGGTGCAGCCGCACCGACTTGGGCTGACCAGTCCTGACCTGGGTGCGCACACAACAGGGGGAAACAGGGTTCGCCCCCCCCCCCCCCTGTCCTGGCCGCCCAGGCCCAGCGGCAGGGTAATCCCTCATGGTTGATCGTTTTTCAAAGTTTGCTCATTTTATCCCTTTAGGCCATCCTTATTCAGCATCTTTGGTGGCTAGAGCTTTCTTTGACAATATTGTGAAGGTGTGCATGGTTTCCCATGTTCTATAGTTAGTGATCGTGATATGGTATTTACGAGTAATTTCTGGAAGAAGTTATTTTAACAAGCTGGAGTCACTTTGAAGATGAGTTCAGCTTTCCATCCTCAAACAGATGGCCAGTCTGAGGTGGTGAATAGGATTATCACTATATACTTAAGGTATTTGGCAGATGACAGGCCTAAAACATGGCTGCAATGGCTTCCTTGGGCAGAATACTGCTATAACTCTTCTTATCATGCACCACTAAAAACTATCCCATTTAAAGTGGTGTATGGCAGGGACCCCCTTCTCTTCTGACTTAAAAACCAGGAAAATCTAAAGTGGCTGCAGTTGACCAACAGTTGCAATCCAGGGATGAGTTTTTGACAGATATCAGGGAAAGACTAATACAAGCCCAAGAAACCATGAAGATTTTCCATGATCAGAAGAAACTTTGGGTGATTGTTGATGTAGGAGAACGGGTCTGGGTGAGACTCCATCACAGGGCAGCCATTGGAATTACTACTGCCAATGCAAACAAGTTAAAGCCAAAATTTTATAGGCATTCAAAATTGTGGAAAGACTTGGGGAGGTTTCTTACAAATTGCAGTAACCACAAAATGCAAGAATACATGATGTCTTTCATATGTCTTTATTAAAAAATATGAAGAGGAACCTCCTAGTGTCGCTGCTCAGTTGCCAAATTTTTTGCATGGAAGGGTCATTCCATCCCCAGAAAAAATATTAAGGTCTCGGTTGAATAGAGGAGTTTGGAAAATTCTGGTGCATTGGGTTGGCAGCAGTGCTTCAGAGGCAACATGGGAAGTTTTAAATACATTCAAGGAGAAATACCTAACTTTTCAGCTTGAGGACAAGCTGTTTGCCAAGGAGGAGGGAAATGTTGTAGATTCATTTTATGGCCAAAAATATCAGAGGCGCAGGAGAGATTAGATAAGGATGAAGAAAACTAAAATTAGTTCAGAAGATATAGTTAGTTTAGATTTGATTCCGCTGTAACAGAATCTAGTTGAATAAAGCCACCACCTGATCTATAAAGGGGCGGCAGAAACAATTGTAAAGCATCGAAGGAATAAAGATTAATCCCTACCAGGGGTGTTCTTCCTTCGATTGTCGTGGTTGTTGCTTGTAAGGGCCTCAGTTTTTTACACATAATTGAGGTGTTCATCACCATACACACACACACCTTATTTGAAGTAAGTTGATGAACACAAATGAAGAGCAAGTAACCACCATCAACATGCTCATTAGAGAACAAACTCACATATTGCAAAAGTGGTATTTCCCACATGTGATATAGAAGGGTTGGGCATATGAAAACTCCTACACATTGCTAAGGATGTCCATGTCAAGTTTCACCCAAATTCAAAACCTTTTTGAGGTCATTTTGAGTATAGTTAGAAAGAGGGCAGTTTGAAACCATATTCAAATTCAAACTGTTTTTATCCCATGAATTCAAAAGTGGGAGGCATATTCTTATTCAACACATTTTTGTGAGCTCACACACCAATTTTCACTCCATTTGGGGTTGATCTTGACATGAGCTACGTAGGGCAAATTCAAACTTTATCTGAATTTCAAACTGCACATGTGCTGAAATTCATTCAAACTAAACCCAATTTGAATTCTAATCAATTCAAATGGCTCATGGGTGAATAATTTGAATCACCAGGGGTATTATAGGGCTCACTGTTTACAACAGTGATTAGGAGTAAATTTCAGAGGTTAAAACCCCGGGTGGGACCCACATGTCATAGAGAGAAGGAGGGAAAACTTGCACACAAAGTCACAGCCTCGGTGGGAAATTCCACCGAGCAGCTGTCGGCTGTGCCACCGAGCAGCCACCGGCGCCACCAGCTGCTTCCCATCTACGCGCGTTGGCGCCCAGGGCGGCTTACTCGCGCCTCCACGCGACCGACACCGCCTCAGCCCAAAGCAGGAGTTGGCTGGCTTTATCTCCTCGCGTGTGAACCCGAGCAGCGGCGGTTCTTCTCCCCGCAGCTCACTGCTCGATCGGGAAAACCAGCAAACGATCTCCTCCTTCGATCCTGAGCTGCTAGACAGCAACCTGAGATCACCCTCTACCTCCCCAACGCCAGAAACCCCGAGCTCCGACCTCGTTTGCCCGAAAACGATCGCCACCGCGGCGACCTAGCCTCAGCCGAGAGTCAGGCGCCCGTGGACAGCGTTCCACAGGCGTTTCCACGGTCCAACAAGAGAGGCAACAGGAGCGCGCGACCACCGTGCTGCTCTCCTCCAAGTTTGGAAGCAAACCGTGAAGAATCCACGGCGAATTCTCAGTTTTTGCTCCGGCGACCTTAAACTGAGCTTCCGGTACGGATCCTTCAAATTCTCGCTCTAAGATCCTTCTCTAGCTATCAAATCTTGCACATAAACGCTGGACTAGAAATAAGCGAGGGGAAGGCTGGCTAGAAATTCCCTTCCGCAGACCCCACAACGTGTGGGAGCTTTCAGCACTGGGTATACCTTTTTAGACGCTGGACTAGCCGACGAACAAGTTCCTTTCTGCATCCGTGGCGTGAAACTGTCTAGAAGTGATGAATTTCGAGCTCGATCGAGGGTAGTCATGGTGGGCACGATCGGTCACACGGTGTCGACCGACTTGCCGCCATCTTTGAACCCTTTTTTGACACCTTATCGAGCTTCCTAGAAGTACACTGATGATGTAGGACCGATTGTTCGAGGTTTTGTCGGGTTAGAACCCACGGTCGACGGCGCCGAACCTCAACCGAGGTCGTGGCACGTCGCCGGGCTATTTCCGGTCACTGCCAGCCCGAACTGACATCACCGACGTGTTCCTTGACGTCGACAACCCCTGGCGGCAAGTTTCAGACCATGGGATGGCCGGCAGCGGCGAGCCGGCGAGCTCCGGGTCTGCTCTGGCGAGGGGTGGCGGCGCGGGCGCGTCGAGAGGTAGATGAAGCCGGCTGGCCCACGCGTCAGCGGCTCAAAATTTGAAATCGGGATCGGGTGTGGTCGGGATCGGGTGTGCTGGTGCGCAAAGGCCCTGTCGGCTGCAGTGTGCGGTCGCCTCGGCGCTCAACACGAGTCCCCGCGGGCCCCGGCAGATTTAAACTTTTCCCCCGATTTTCAGATTTCATTCAAACTTCAAATCCTCATAACTTTGGCTAGAAAACTTCAAATCGAGTGTGAAAGAGGGCTAATGATGATTGTATTGAGATGATTGAAAAGCTGAGGTACAGGTGTGATTATATAGAGGGATTAGGAGGGGAGAAAAGACTAAACTACCCCTAACCCTAATCCCTCTCTAATGACTAATATACCCCTGTGTCACACCCCTAATTACAGTGTCTAACACCCCCCCGCAGTCACAACATCTAGCCGCTGCAGATGTTGAGACTGGACCGAAACTCAGAGAACAGCGACGACGGGAGGCCCTTCGTGAAGATGTCGGCGAACTGCGTCGTCGTCGGGACATGGTGTACCCGAACCTCGCCCCGTGCTACCCGCTCACGAACAAAATGAAGGTCAATCTCCACATGCTTCGTGCGCTGATGCTGGACCGGGTTGGTGGAGAGGTACATGGCGCTGACGTTGTCGCAGTAGATGAGGGTGCTTTTGATGACGGAAGTGTGGAGCTCCTGAAGTAGCTGCTGAAGCCAGGAGGCCTCAGCTACGCCGTTAGCCACGGCGCGATACTCCGCCTCTGCACTCGAGCGCGACACTACGGGCTGTCGCTTCGAGGACCAGGAGACAAGGTTGCCGCCCAGGAAGACGGCGTACCCAGAAGTAGAGCGTCGTGTGTCCGGGCAGCCTGCCCAGTCAGCGTCTGTGTACACGACCAGCTCGGAGGTCGTGTCACGCCGAAGAAGGAGGCCGTAGTCGAGGGTGCCTCGTAGGTACCGAAGAATCCGCTTGACAGCGGTGAGATGCGGTTCCCTCGGGTCATGCATGTGGAGGCATACCTGCTGAACCGCATAGGAGATATCTGGCTTGGTGAAGGTTAGGTACTGGAGAGCACCTGCAAGACTCCTGTAAGAAGTGGGGTCAGAGACGGGTGTCCCGTCGGTGGCGGAGAGCTTCGCCTGAGTATCCACTGGAGTGGAGCACGGCTTGCAATCAGCCATGCTCGCCCGCTGAAGGATATCCAGACAGTACTGTCGCTGGTGAAGGAATAGGCCGCCTGGTCGTCCTCGACCGTAATACCCAGGAAGTGGTAGAGACGGCCCAGGTCCTTCATAGCGAACTCCTGCTGTAAGGCAGAAATGATTCGCTGAAGCAGAGTCGGACTGGATGCTGTTAGTACAATGTCATCGACGTACGGTAAGAGGTAAGTTGTGTCACTGCCCCGCCGATAGACAAACAGCGAAGTGTCCGACTTAGCTTCAACAAACCCCAGTGAGACCAAGAAAGAGGCGAACCGGCTGTACCAGGCTCGCGGTGCCTGCTTCAGTGCGTACAAGGATTTGTTCAGCTTACAGACCATGTCTGGGTGAGCTGAATCTACAAATCCTGCCGGCTGACTGCAGTACACCGTCTCGGTCAGTGTACCGTGGAGGAAGGCGTTCTTGATGTCCAACTGGTGGACAGGCCAAAAACGTGAGAGAGCTAGCGACAGTACGGTACGAACTGTCGCCGGCTTCACCACCGAGCTGAAAGTCTCGTCGTAGTCAACTCCAGGGCGCTGAGTGAAGCCCCGGAGTACCCAACGAGCCTTGTATCTCTCCAAGGTGGCATCTGCCTTCTTCTTATGCGTGAATATCCACTTGCCTGTGACAACATTGCCACGACCCGGACGGGGAACCAGGTCCCAGGTCCGGTTGGCAAGCAAGGCCTCATACTCTTCCTCCATAGCGCGACGCCAGTTAGGGTCGGCGAGGGCGCTACGCACGGAAGTAGGTATGGGCGAGATCGAAGAAGGCTCGGTCGGTGGAGTTGTCGTCGACGAGAAAGCGGTACTATCGAACCGCTCCACTGGTCGAAGACTCCCGGACGCACGTCGAGTCACCATCGGGTGGACGTGACCAGGATCCCTGTGAAGTAGAGGGGGGTTGTACACCGGCCGGTCGGGTACAACCATCTTCTCTCGTCGTGGATAGACGAGAGTGGGTCTCGATGCCGCGTGGCGTCGTCGGAGCAAGGGCCTCTCCCCGCGCTCGTCGCTGGTAGACAAGTGCGGGGTCAGCAAAACGAGAAGACGTCGTTGGTGCCGCGCGTGGCGCGGCTGGTGGCGTCGTACTCGCTGTAGGTGACGTCGGGGAGGTAGCTGGTGATGCCGTTGGTGCCGTACGTGGTACAGCTGGAGACGCCGAGGGCACCTGGGGTACAGTAGATGGTGTCGGGGAAGCCGAGGCCGCGTGTGGCGCAGCAGGTGACGTCGGAGGCGTCGATGCCACACGGGGTGCAGCGGGTGACGCCTGAGACATCGATGCCACACGAGGTGCAGCAATCGGTGTCGAGGGCGTCTGGGACGTAGCTCGTGTTGATCCTGTAGAAGAAATAGGCCAAGGCAACTGGGAGGCAGCCTCAGGGTCAGTAGGAAAAAGGGAGTCCAGCACTGTGGTGGAATCAGAAGAGGTGGTGGAAAAAGGAAAAGATGACTCGTCGAAGACGACGTGCCGAGAGATCAAAAGACGATGGGTAGTGAGATCTAAGCATCGTAACCCTTATGATCAAGGGAATACCCGAGAAAAACACACCGTGTCGAGCGGGGCGCAAGCTTATGTGGGGCGGTGGCGGAAAGATTAGGGTAGCAAGCGCATCCGAAAACTCGAAGGTGATCATAAGTAGGATTAGTGCCATATAGAGCAAAGTAGGGGGTGGAGGCACGAATCGCTTTGGTGGGAAGACGATTGATCAGAAGTGTGGCGGTATGAAGCGCCTCCACCCAGTATCGAGCTGCAATAGATGCCTGGAACATTAGGGAGCGTATGACATCATTAATGGTGCGAATCATGCGCTCTGCCTTGCCGTTTTGAGGAGAGGTATACGGACAAGACATGCGTAGCTGTACCCCATGTGCGGAGAGAAAATTACAAAACGCAGAGTTATCAAACTCTCGTCCGTTATCGCACTGGACAGCTCGAATGGTACGCCCGAATTGAGTAGAAATCCAAACGAAGAAGTGAGAAAGAGTGACGAAAGTTTCAGACTTCAATCGTAATGGAAAAGTCCAGGAGAAGTGAGAAAAATCATCAATTATCACCAAATAGTAATTAAAGCCCGATATACTGGAGATGGGAGAAGTCCACAAATCACAATGTATAAGATCGAATGAGTGCTCAACATGAGTCACAGATGTGGGAAAAGGGAGGCGAATATGACGACCAAGTTGACAGGCATGACATAGAGAGTCATGTGTACCCCTAGAACACGAGATAACTGAGCTACTGGACAGCTTCGACATAGCATCTGCACCAGGGTGGCCAAGCCGGCGATGCCAGATGGTAGATGAAGCTGTCGTAGTCAAAGCAAATGGCGGTGATGCAGCGGAAGTAGGAAGCTGAAGTGTGTATAGGGGCCCCGAGCTATCACATCGGAAAAGAGGTCGCCGGGTGGAAAGATCCTTCACAGACAAACTAAAAGGATCAAATTCAATGGAAACATTGTTGTCAGTGGTAAAACGGCGAACAGAAAGTAAGTTCTGAATGATATCCGGAGCAACAAGAATGTTTTTAAGCTGTAAAGTACCCGGAAGACCGGAATCACCTACTGAGGTGACCGGAAGAACGGACCTATTTCCAACAATGATAGATGAAGGAAAAGAGGGATTGGGAGGATGGGTGGAAGAGAGTATACCGGAATTAGGAGTGGTATGGTATGATGCTCCGGAATCAACTACCCAGTCGGCACCAGGTGGTGTAAGGTGCATGGTGCTGAAGGAGGAAGCAAGCGACTGTCGATCCCACGTCGACGGTGGCTCCTGAAGGGGTGCCGATGGCTCCGAGTTCCCAACAGGGTAGTCAGTGCCTCCGTAGGTTGAGGTTGACTGCCCGCCTGAAGAGTATCCAGGCCCACTATAGGCCTGAGTTGTCGGCCTACCAGCACTGTGGGCTGGTCCACTGTAGCCGGGGGTAGCCGTGAACGCCGGCTGAGGACGCGGTGGTCGTGGAGGCTGAGAACCTGGGGACGGTCCAGGCCACATGTAGATCTGGCCAGTCCACGGGTTGTAGGGTGTGGGCCAGGGTGCACCTCCCTGGCCGGTACCACCACTACTTCCAGTAGTCGAAGCCGTGGGGGTGTTGCATGCACTGCTGCCACCACGGCCGCCGTTCTTTCCTCGGCAACGACGGTTTCCACCTCCTGTACTGGTAGGAGTAGAAGGTGGACGTGACGGCGGTCCACCAGCTGCTGGTAAGGGTGGACGCGGGGACTGCCCGGAGCCATAGAAAGCTGTGGCAGATCCAGAGCCAGTAGAGCCTCCTGCAGTGATCTCTTCAAGTTCAAGATCAGACCATACCTTCTCGAAGGTAGGTAGTGGCTCCAGTCGAAGTAGCCATGTCCGTAGGTGACAATAGCGCTCGTTCAGGCCCTGAAGGACCCGAACGACAAGAGCGCTGTCGGTGACCGGCTCACCAAGGTCACGTAGGGCATCCGCCATGCCCTTCATCTCCTGACAATAGGTGGAGATGGAACGATCCCCCTTGACGGTGTTCTGGAACCGAGTGCTTATGTGGAGGGCTCGAGTTGCACGGTTCCCTAGAAACCGTTGCTCGAGTACTAGCCAGGCCTGTCGAGCAGTACCGCCACCGCGCTGCCTGACGATGTCCTGTAGCTCCTCTGTCAGGGAGCCAAGGATCCAGGATAGTACCAGGCTGTCCATGCTGATCCAGGACACCTGTACTGAAGACTCGTCCTGGAGGACGTGGTCATCGAGGCAGTAGCGCCTCAGCGTGAGGAGCACCATATCACGCCACCGGGCATATGAGGTGGACTCAGAACTGAGAATAACCGGCACGAGCGTCCGGATGTTCTGAATCCCTGCGGCATGTGCATGAAGAGCGGCCACAAGCGAAGTCGAGTACGTACCAGCGTCCGAGGGAGGCTCATGGACAACACTCGTTGATCGGCGAGCACTCTCCTCAAGTTGGTGGGATAGTGATGCCACGGAGGCACGCTCCTGCTCTAGGGCAAGGGCGAGTGCCCGCTCGCGCTCGCGAGAGGCGGCCAGTGCCGCGGCGATGTCAGATGTCTCCGCAGTGTCGGTGCCGTAGGAAGAAGTTGTGTTCTCCACAGTAGTACCGGCGGCTGGGAACGGAATCGGCGGGATCGCCGTGGTGCTCCCGTCGATGTCGAGGCCGGTGGCGTTCCGTAGCGCGGAGGTACCTGCCATGAAGGTAACAGCAGTGGCGGGGTTTCTGGAGGTACCGACGAGGGGTTCACCGGCGGCTGGACCGGTTCTCGAGAAAGAGGGGGCGGCTGCAGAACCAGCAGCGAGGGGCCTGGGGGTTGTGGCTCCTCCTAGGAAGGCGGCGCCCCCTCCAGAGGCTGCTGTTCCTCCAGTTTCAGCAGTCCAGAGGGTGGCGCCCCGTCCAGTAGGGGCTAGCGGACCCCCCAGGGGCGGATGCGGAGCCCCCAGGGGCGGCGGCGCTCCCTCCAGGGGGGCCGACGGACCCCCCAGGGGCGGAGCACCCAGGGGCGGCGGCGGCCCAGACAGGGGCGGTGACGCCCCCCCCCCCCCCCGTGCGCGCACGGCCCCAATCCGGGCGGGGGCGGCCCGAATCCGGGCGGGGCCGCCCCGATCCAGGGTGCGGCGGCCCCGGATCCGGAGGTGGCGGTGGCGGCGGCCCCTCCCCGCGCCCAGGGTGGGGTGGCGGCGGCTCCGTCCTCCGCGCGCTGTCCTCCAGAGGAGGCGGCGCCCCCCCCCCCTGCGTGCGCAGCCCAGATCCGGCCGCTGGCGGCCCCCTAGCGGCGGCGGGCGGCGTCCCTGGCGGCGGCGGGCGGCGCACCAGGGGCGGCGGCAGGCGGCTGCTCAGGGGCGGCGGCGGGCGGCTGCTCAGGGGCGGCGGTGGTTCTGGCCCAGGGTGGGGTGGCGGCGGCGTGCGCCCAGGGCTGCGGCGGCTGGCCCATTAGGATTAGGGTTAGCCCTAATCCTGATTATTCCTAGCTAATGATACCATGAAAGAGGGCTAATGATGATTGTATTGAGATGATTGAAAAGCTGAGGTACAGGTGTGATTATATAGAGGGATTAGGAGGGGAGAAAAGACTAAACTACCCCTAACCCTAATCCCTCTCTAATGACTAATATACCCCTGTGTCACACCCCTAATTACAGTGTCTAACAGAGTGAACCAAATTTTGTTGGATTCAGCTCTCTGAGTACTTTCCAGCAAATCGAGTTTCACTTCATGAAAATTCTTATTTCTCCAGAATTAATTCCTTAAAGTTTAAAACTGTTTGGAATTTTAACTGGAGAATCCTTTGGAGGAAAATCCTAAAATTTTGCTGGGATGTTCACCAAAATATCCCTGAACTACCATAAAAATTTCAGATCCATTTGAGCTCATTTGATCCACCTAATGGTGTGATTAGTGAAAGAATTTTCTCTGAAATTGTTTAGCTCATATCTTTAGCTTGAAACGTTCAAATTAAGTGAGACCAATTCTATTAGAACCCTCTGAAAATCTAGTTTTCAGAAAGTCATAGTTTCTTTCATGAAAATCCTTAGAACACTCTAAAAGCCTTCAATTAAGGTCAAGTGCATAATTAATTGTGGAAGGCTCAAATGAGCTTTGCTGCAACTAAAACTTGACCAAGTCTCTGTTTAGGTTGTAACCAAACCACAGTAAAAGTTTTACAGTCATTGAGTCTGTCTAGTGGGACTTATAAGCTTCACAAGTTCAAACTTAATATAAATGCATTCAAATTAACACATGTATGTCTTATATCATGTAGTCGCTAAGGTCGAAGAGGAGCCTGAAGTCCTAGACTTCGTTACTCCGGAGGAACAGCTAGCCTACGACCAAGAGCAGCAAGGCAAGCTCCGGTTTGCACTAATAGTTTTACAAATTTTTATTGTTTTGAGCACTTATTTAAGTATTATGATTCTTTGCATTAGGGTCTTGTTTGGAAACCCAATTGCATAGCCAAGAAAACCATGGGTTGGGTTTAGGATTGCAAACCCCGTTAGCTACTGCAATGCTTAGATAGGGTAGGATTCGGTACAAGTCGAGTAGTTGGAACTACTCGCGAGCATAGGCTAGAGGCACTCGACTCGGGTAGTGATAGCACATGAAACACATGACAAGATAATGAGACCAAGCGGAGGGTAAGGGCAGCAGGACTTTGGGGCCTGTGTGCTGTAGCTCCGCTTGTCTCGATTGAGGACCGAGCCGTGTGCGGGCGTGTTGAACAAGCTAGAACAGTACCGAAGACCTACCGGCTATATGGGAACCGGGAAACCGATGTAACTCGGGTAGCTGGGTGTTGAGGCATAGCTGGTCGTTCAGAGGGTAGGTTGAGAGCTTGAGGTGTAAATCGGCTGGCGGCACTGAGATACGTGTGCAGAGACCTCTTGCTCGGGACGATTGGACCGGTTCAACATTTGTCTAACGGGTGAAAGGTAGTTGCGTACGGCGTCCGTGATGGTTGTTGTAGGCAACATCGAGTACGAGCGTACGTGACGGGTTGTTCGGGTAACCCTGCAGGTATAAATCGATTATAATCGTCGTCCCTCGCGGTCAGTGAGTACCACTTGTTCACTGTACCGTGACGTAGAAAGAACAGGCTAGTTGCATGTTAAAATGTTGTTGATTGAAAGATGGACTTGATTGCTAATGATTTGCTGTAGTTTAGAGCTAACTAAAGATCTTTTCGACTTTGGGCAAAGTACATGAGAGAAATGTGTTTCTTGTTTGATTGCGGCTCTCTCATGTGCCTTAGCGTAAGGTTCTCCACAACCTGCTGCTAAAACTTGAAAATAAGGTTCTAATAATTAGGCGAGTCCTTGCAAATGATTTTTACCTCATGTAACCCATCACCCTCATGTAGAAGTTCCATGTTTAGGTGAGACGGGTCAGACTTGCTGAGCCTTCGTGCTCACTGCTTGTGTTTGAAGCTTTTGCAGGGTTCTATGAGGAAGGGACTCCAGAAGAGGAGACGGAACCCCAGGAGGGGAACCCCGTCGAGTGGGAGTCGTGCACGCCGCAGAGTTAGTGTGCGTGTGTGCTAGCAAGGACACGTTCAAGGGCTGGACGTGGACTTGATGCGTAGTCTACGCCTGTGAGTGTAGACTGGACTTATTTTGATGTACAAATGTTCATAAACAACTTTATGTAATAAAAGTTTTGCTTCCGCTTTGTACCTTTGACGTGTGTTATCCGGTGCTGTGCAACGCAACACCCCTCAGCGTGATCCTGACTCGACAAGACCGTGGGGTCGTGTCACTGCTTTCCCCAGCCGAGGCGACCGGAGTTCTCCTTCCTCTCCTCCTCTGCCACGGTATCCTCTCCGCTCTCTCTCAGGCGCACCTTCTGCTGCATTCTCCCCTGAGATTCCCTGCAAGGAAGCCACGCCATATCACGTGGCAGCGCCGGACCTTGCCTCAGCGGGGAGGCCAGGTCCGGTGCCAAGGACACGAGGCCGTGTCAGGACCCGCCTCGTCAGGGAAGCGAGGCCCTGACCATTGTTGTTAAGGCGTCGCTTAAGCGGTAAGGCGTCTGGGGATCGTAAGGCGTCCCGTCACCTTAGATCCCGGCGTAAGGCGGGTTAAGGCGGTGGCGCCCGCGCGCAGGGGAGGCGCGCCCACGCACAGGAGGCGGCGGCGGCCGGGCACAGAGGAGGCGACGGCGGCCGGGCGTAGAGGAGGAGGTGGCGGCGGCTGGGCGCAGAGGAGGAGGCGGCGGCGGCTGGGCGCAGAGGAGGAGGAGGCGGCGCCAGGGCGCAGAGGAGGAGGCGGCGGCGGCCGGGCGCAAAGGAGGAGACGGCGGTCGGGCGCAGAGAAGCGGAGACGACGGTCGGGCGCAGGAGGTTGGACGCTCGCACGAACAAAGTGTGAAAATGGCAGAGTGAAGGCAGCAGGGTGACTAGGGTTAGGGTAAATAAGTGTTGTTGGGCTGGTAGTGGGCTGGATGGTCCACTGAAATAAGCACATGTAGTCTTTTTTTTCTTTTTTTCCTTTTTATTTTTAATTGAGAAATTTGTTAGTATTTGAAGTATTACTCTCATGGAGAGTATGACACTAAGAGTTGGAAAATTTTTCTTGTTTCATTCCACACACAATGTCATGCCCAACCTAGGGGTTCGGGTTACATATTTATAGCTGAGGCAGCCAAGCATATACCTCGATGTTAGTCTAAGATGTCCTACCAAAGGACTGATATGCTGTCCTAACAAAGACTGATATGCTGTCCTCTTGGTCTAAGATGTTGTCCTACCAAAGGACTAATATGCTGTCCTAACGAGGACTGATATGCTATCCTCTTGGTCTAAGATGTTGTCCTAACAAGGACTAAGATGTTGTCCTACCAAAGGACTAATATGTTGTCCTAACAAGGACTGAGATGTTGTCCTAACTAGGGGCCACACAGACCAGTACAAGACTTATTTCATCATTCTCCCCCTAAGTCTTGTTTGTTGTCTTGTGGGAGAGTTGGACCATCCCGATCCTGGAGCAAAGCTCAAGGAGCGTGATCCTCCCAAGGGGCTTGGTGAGCAAGTCTGCAAGTTGGTCCTTGGTGTTGATGTAGCACGCCGTGATGCTCCCTTCCTCCAAGCAGCCTCCGAGAAAGTGGTACCTCACCCAAATGTGCTTGCTCCGTTCATGAAAGACGGGGTTCTTTGCTAAAGCCAGAGCGGACTTGTTGTCCACCCTGAGTTCCACCGCTCCGGTGTCTTTGCCGAGATCACCAAGCAGTACAACTAGCCAGAGCGCCTGAGTCGAAGCGGTAGAGGCCGCTATGTACTCGGCCTCGGAGCTGGATAGGGCTACCACCTGCTGCTTGACCGACTGCCAGCTAACGAGGCACTTGCCGAGGAAGAAGAGAATCCCGCTCGTGCTCTTGCTAGTGTCGATGTCGCCGGCGTGGTCGCTGTCGTTGTACCCGACAAGGTGTGTCGCCCCAGGGCACCTTGGGTAGTAGAGGCCGTGGTCGAGAGTCCCCGCAACGTAGCGGATGATCCTCTTCACAGCCTGCTGGTGCTCCGTCGTCGGCCGCTGCATGAACCGACTGACGTAACCGACAGAGGATACCAAGTCCGGTCGTGTGTGGGCGAGGTAGCGAAGGCTCCCCGCAAGACGCAGATATTGCGTGGCGTCCACCTCCTCCGTCGTGCTGTTGCGACTCAGCTTCAATCTCTCCTCCATGGGAGTGAGAGCTGGGTTGCAGTCTGTGAGCCCAGACAGCTCAAAAATGCGCTTGGCATAGGCAGTCTATCGAAGCATGATCCCGGAGTCGGCCTGGTGCACCTCAATCCTTAGGTAGAAGGAGAGATCCCAGGTCACTCATCTAGAAGGTGGCTTTCATCGCTTTCTTGAACGCTGCCACCTCCGATCCTTGGTGCCGGTGATCACCAAGTCGTCGACGTAGACACCCACCAGTAGGGCATTTCCTCCATTGCCCCGCCGGTAGATGGTCGCCTCATGCGGGCTTTGCTCGAAGCCCATCCCCTTGAGCGTGGAGTCCAACTTGGCATTCCACGCCCTTGGTGCCTGCCGCAGGCCATAGAGGGCCTTGCGCAGACGCAACACCTTGCCCTCCTTGCCAGGAATCGTAAATCTCGGCGGATGGTGCACATAGACCTCCTCCTTAAAATCGCCGTTAAGAAACGCCGACTTGACATCCATGTGCTGAACCCGCCAGCCTCCCTGAGCAGCCAACGCAAGGAGGAGTCGCACAGATTCCATCCACGCCACGGGCGCGAAGGCATCGTCGAAGTCGATCCCCTCCTGTTGCACGAAACCGCGTTCCACCAAGCGAGCCTTGTGCTTGACGATGGCGCCGGCTTCATCCCTCTTCAGCTTGAACACCCACTTAAGAGTGATCGCGTGGTGACCATGAGGGAGGTCAGCAAGCTCCCAGGTGCGGTTGTTCTCAACCGCGTCCATCTCCGACTGCATCGCGGCACGCCATACCGCGTGTCTCTCAGCCTCCGCGAAAGACTGAGGCTCGCCGTCATCGCACGCAAGATGCAACTGCGCCTCCAGATCGCGAGAGACCAGTCCCGGCACCGACTGGTCGCCGAGAAGATCCTCCATCGTACGATACCGCAATGGCTCGCCGTCGTGGTACGCGTCGATGCGCTCCTCGTCGTGGGAGAGCGGAGTAACAAACTCCACCGGTTTGTGCTCGACACGAGCTGGTGTTGGAGTGGACGTACCCGGAGGGATGGCAGTCGGTGCTGGAGTGCGTGGGGTCGTCGGCTGTGGTGGTGGAGAGGTTGTCGCAATCGAGGTCGTGGCTGGGGAGCGTGGCGCTGAAGTCGGTGGAGAAGAGCTGCCTACTCCCCCAGTTCCCTTGAAGTGGACGTACTCGACGATGAAGTTGTCGTATGTCGGAGTCGAGCCGTCGTCTACCACCTTGTCCTATGCCCATCCTCGCCCTTCATTGAACACTACATCACGTGCCGTGCGCACGCGCTGTGTTCCTGGGTCGAGAATGCGGTAGGCCTTCGAGCCCTCCGCGTAGCCGATGAACACCCCTGGAGTGCTCCTGTCGTCGAGCTTGCTGATGTGGCCAAGCTCCTTGACGAACGCGAGGCAGCCGAAGACCCGTAGGTGAGAGACTGTCGGCTTGCGCCCATGCCAAGCCTCGTACCGCGTCCTGCCGTTGAAAGCCTTGGTGGGCGAGTGGTTGAGGATGTAGACCGTCGTCACCACCGCCTCTCCCCAGAAGATAGCCGACATTCCCCTCTGCTTGAGGAGGGCCCGAGCCATCGCCACAACCGTCTGGTTGCGTCGCTCGACGATGCCGTTCTGCTGCGAGATGTACGGCGTGGAGTAGTGGCGCTGAACACCCTCATCCGCGCAGTACGACGTGAATTCGGCCGCCGTGAATTCATCGCCATTGTCGGTGCACAGCACGCGCAGCTTGCGGCCGCACTCTGCCTCCGCAATGGCCTGCATGCGCCTGATGGCGTTCGCAACCTCTCCCTTGTTGCCGAGGACCATCACCCACATGTAGCGGGAGAGGTCATCGACAAGCAGCAGGAAATAACGGTGTCCTCCCGGTGTAGCCGGTTTCACCAGGCCACACAAGTCCCCGTGCACGAGGTCGAGCCGCTCCTTGGCTCGAAAGCTAAGTGCTGGGGAAAGGGGAGCCGCCTCTGCTTTGTCACTACGCAGACATCGCAGAACTGCTCCACATGGTCAAGGCACGGCAGGCCCCGTACCGTCTCCTTGGCACTGAGCCGCTTCAGGGCCTTGAAGTGAAGATGCCCAAAGCGCTCATGCCACTGTCACGCCTCATCATCTCGGCGAGTAGCAAGGCAAAGAGGTTGTGCTACCGGCACGTTAAGGACGTAGAGTCGATTGGTGCCTCTGGTTACCTTGGCAAGAAGGCGACGATTGCGATCCCAAATCCTCATGACTCCGTCCTTGATCTCCACGCACGAACCGTTCTCATCCAGCTGGCCCAGGCTGATGATACGCGGGGATGTAGTAGACTCTGACAAGCAGTCTGTGCTCACCAGACTCGGCGGTGAGGATGACGGAGCCGATGCCCTTGATCTCCACACCAGAGGCGTCCCCAAACTTGACGGAGCCTCAGACATTAGGGTCGAACTCAGTGACGAACTCCCGTCGACCAGTCATATGATGGGTGCGCCGGTGTCGAGTCACCACCCGTTAGTCTTGTCATTGCTGGAGCCATCACCGAGAAAGGCGTGTGCTCTCGGCTCATCGATGTGGAGGAGAGCCGCTGCGGGCGATGCCACTGGAGGTTGCTCGATGCTTGCGTGCGCCAGGAGCAGAGCCGGCTCCTCCTCCTCCACCTGTGCGACGTGGGCCTGGTCGCGTCGTTGTTGCCGACACTCCCTGGCCAAATGATCAAGCTTGCCACAGTTGTGGCAGGTGTCGTCTCGTGCTGGCTTTCGGTTGCCGGCGGCGCCGCCCTGGGCGCCACCCTCGGCACGTCTCTACGCCCCGGCTTGGGCACCTCCGCGCCCCTTGCTTGGCTTGTCGCGCTTGCGGCCGTCTTTCGAGGAGGAGGGCTCCCCCTTTTTCCCGTCACCTTGGCAGGCCTCCCACTGCTCCCGAGTGAGATGTAGTTTCCGCCGATGGTGATAGGCCTCGAGAGAGGCTGAGATTTGTCGCTGTCGATGATCTTGAGGCGGCCTATCGCCTCTTCGATCGACATCGTGGAGAGGTCCAGCAGAGACTCGATTGAGCGAGCGATCTGCTTGTACTTCTCGGGGGTGCAACGAAAGAGCTTCTCGACGGCTTTCTCCTCGTTGTAGGTGTCATCGCCGAACTGCACCATCTTCTGCAGTAGTGTGTTGAGACGGAGAGCAAAGTCATCAACATCCTCACCTGGTTTGAAGGTCAGGTTCTCCCACACCTTGCGGAATGCCTGCAGTGTGGTCTTGCGGGTGCGGTCGCTGCCGATGCATTGCCGCAGCGATGGTGTCCCAGGTCTCCTTGGCAGTTCGCTTATTGGAAAGCGAGAACTGCATCTCGAGTGGTACTGCAGCAATGAGAGCATCCAACACCCGTCGATCCTCATAGTAGTCGACGTCGCCGTACCGGACTGCTTCCAACATGTGCCGCACTTGGAGCCGTATCCTCATCACCGCGGCCCACTCGACGTAGTTGGTCTTGGTGAGGGTAGGCAATCCACCGCCGGGACCACCATCTCTGACAATGGCCTGGATCCCGTGGTGATCATGGTACCTGTTCGGGGAGGTAGAGTCGCGCCGCATGTAAATGCCTCAATCTCCGTAGACCCAACCACCCCCGCCGGGAGCGTCGCCGGCGCGTCCACACCGATCTGGGCTGCAGCCATCGCGCTCATGGGGGTGCGCGGCTGCCCACTGTGGCGTCTGTGGTCGTGCTACCTCTCTCGCCAGCCTGAGGTCTTCGTTGGTGCCGTCGTCGGTAGAATCAGAGCCTCTGTCGCTACCGCCACGCAGAGCCTCAAGCTTTGTTACAGCCGCACGCGCTGCATCCGCAGCCGCTGGTGCTTCTACTTCTGCCTTTGCCGCTGCCAGTTCCGCCGCCGCCAGCCTCACCGCCCTCGCTGCAGCCTCTGCCGCTGCTCGCTCGCGTTCTTCTGCCACGGCAACCTCGGCCTCCAGCCGATGCCGCGCGCTCGAAGCGATCGAGTGTTGAGACCGTCCTTCGGACATGGCGCGCTACTAGGAGAGTGTTGTGTGGGGAAGAGGTTGTCTCAGACAAGCTGTTGCTCGTCTGTGCAGAAGAGGAATAAGTTGAAACAACCGGTGTTATTGCTGCCGGCTGAAGACGAAGAGAGGCGTGGGAAGGAAATGAGCAAGAGATGTCTAGGCTACAGGATAGAACGGCTCTGATACCACTTGTTAGTATCTGAAGTATTACTCTCATGGAGAGGATGACACTAAGAGTTGAGAAATTTTTCTTATTTCATTTCACACACAATGACATGACCAACCTAGGGGTTAGGGTTACATATTTATAGCTGAGGCAGCCAAACATATACCTAGATGCTAGTCTAAGATGTTGTCCTACCAAATGACTAATATGTTGTCCTAACAAGGACTGAGATGTTGTCCTCTTGGTCTAAGATGTTGTTCTACCAAAGGACTAATATGATGTCCTAACGAGGACTGATATGTTGTCCTATTGATCTAAGATGTTGTCCTAACAAGGACTAAGATGTCCTACCAAAGGACTAATATGGTGTCCTAACAAGGACTAATATGTTGTCCTAACAGGGACTGAGATGCTGTCCTAACTAGGGGCCACACAGACCAAGAGTATAAGACTTATTCCATCAAAATTTTACCAGTAGATGCTACTATATTTGAGATTTTATTCTTATTAGTAAGGCGTCGCCTTGCCTTACGCCTTACCGCTTAAAAGATAAAAAGGAGGCATGTCGCCTTATGTCGCCTTACCGCCTTAATAATTATGGCCCTGACTATCTTCAACCCTCCACGCAGGGGTACCTGGTCTGCAGGGTACCGACAGCAAGCCATGCATCAAGTTTTTTTGAAAGAAGAGAAGAGGCCTTTCCTAGTGGGGATGGTGAAGGAAATGGGCATAAAAGTGAACAGCGGTATTTTGTAACAAATGCTTATTCAAGAAAGTCAGATGCAGTAATCTCTGTTTGCTGGTCAACGGTATTACCATTCTGCAGCGAGAAAATCCTTAATGCAAATAAAAATCTCCAACACTTGTTTCGTGTTAACATGATTATATTAGCATTGATTGGTTCTGCTTTTACACGGCTGACATCCCTGAAACTTGTGAAATTGAGCTCTTGACGAGCCAAGACTTGCAACAAGTTTTCAGTTTTGACAACTTGTAATGACTGAAAATAATGCTACCATAAATAAATAGACTGCAGGCCAGCTTGTTATATGCCACCCCTAGACTTCATTGCACTGTTTCGAGCAGTGCTGGCTCCTTATTACTAATAACTTTGATTGCCAACTAGATTACTGCTCAATAATAACAAGGAACGGCTTGTACTGCATAAATAAATAGACTGCAGGCCAGCTTGTTATATGCCACCCCTAGACTTCATTGCACTGTTTCGAGCAGTGCTGGCTCCTTATTTCTAATAACTTTGATTGCCAACTAGATTACTGCTCAATAATAACAAGGAACGGCTTGTACTGAAAATCCAATAACACTTCGGGTTTTAATACCTATACTGCTTAACCATATGGTCAGATAGCTAATGCGACAAGTCACTATTTTAAAATAAAATCACTCCTAAAAACTATTTTAAAGAAAGCACTGTTCTTTCAAGTTGAGTCATCGGTTCATCATTAATTTTGCTAAAAGAATTCATTAATCTTGGGTAGACCTGCTTGCAGTCATTACGCTAAAATAAATAATTAATCAGTTCATCATTAAAGAATTATTCTTTTCAGTTCAAGGAATGATATAAGTTTGATCATTCAGACTGATTTGAGGCCAAGAACTACAAGTTGTTCCCTGTTCTTGAGATCATCAATGGCTTCAGAACAGTGAACAAGATTGCTTGAAATGAGAACAAAAAATGCTTGAAATGAGAACAAAAAAATGAACAGACAAAAAACTGTACCAGTCGATATTCAGGTGCACGCTTTGGGATTTTGAGATAACCCATATTCCTCACGTCATAGTCCCACAAAAATGATGTGTGATGAACCCAACGGCTTTTCGTTATTGACTGAGCATTTCCACCAAACTTAAGATGACTAAACGCATAGTCTGAAAAAACAAATCTATCATATGCAACCTTGGAAAGTAATAAAGATAATGAACACTACAAATCAGCTTCCCTGACATATTAAGGGATACCGGATACATCATTGTTGCAAGGCAATATTCTATGAAATATACAATTATATTTTGTCCTATCAAGCATAGCAAGCACTAATAAAAACTACAGTAATATTCACTTTGGAATCAGTAAAATATACAACCTTTTCAGATTACTTCAGGATTTAGGCGTTTCTCTAGTGAGTCCTGGTAAAGCTCCCAAACGGCACATTTTTTTCTAAAACGAGGAACCAAATACACTGCAGTAGTGCAGTAAGCATGACACTGGTACTCGTAAACCATAAATGTTTAAGTATGAAAATACAAAACAATGAAACTTGGTGTTGCTTTAACGTACCATTCTCGCGAAGATGAAAATCGCCAAACCCATCAAACACTTTGCCATATAACTGGCCAGTCCATGTCATGATGTCTCCCGGAAACGGCTGCAGCCCAGCAATGGCAGCCTTGTTGCATATAAATGTGACAAACACTGTCCCCTGGTCAACAATGACGGTGCCACCTCCACTGAATCTCCTAACAACCGGCACCTGATCCTGAAGAACCGGCTGTATCTCGACAAGCTCTGAGACTCTCCTGTCCTGACAGAACTAAATCAGCAACTCGCCGCAAGCGCACACGGGGGGCCAATGTATTAGCAAATCCATCATTCGTGTGAGGAAGCGAAAATGAACGAATTTTACCCGGAAACACCCATGACAATGGTGGGGGGAACCGTGCCGTCGTTGATGATGCACCAGTTGTCCTGGGTGCGGCGCAGGAGCCGCTCCTCCAGGTGAAGCTGCTGCAGGATCGGGACGCCGCTCATCGTGACCAGCCGCATCAGAGGGCGAGACACGCCATTCGCTCCGGTCAAGCCCACTGCAGCCATTCCAGAGCGAGACCGCGAGCAGCAGCCTCAGAGGCGCGTTCCGTCGAACAGCCGGCAACGCGCAGCTCCCCCCTAACGCGGCCCCGCCACCGAAGCCTCGAAGGTTCAACTAGGTGATAAGCTACTCCAGAATACGCCACGCTTGGGACTTCTATATTGAGAGGGGCCGCCGCCGCCGCTCTTAGCAGGTCCCAGCGGGCGTCGCGGACTCGCAGTAGCCTTGCGAAGGAGGCGATATTGGCAAGCTTTTCGATTGATGGGAGCGGAGGCGGGGACCGGGGCGGGGGGCGCGGACACCAGACGTCCGGAGACCCGACGGAGGCGGCGGCGTGCGGGGTGGCCGCTGGACGGCGTTGGATTCGCTGGCGTCCGGACTCTGCAGAGAGAGGAAGACGACGGCGGAGTTTTCTTTTGACTGATTGACTCGAGTGGACTTTCATTATTGGCTGATCCACGTCCACCGGCCCATCAATGAACGAAGCAGGCCACTTTTGAATGAACTCTCGCGACTGCTTTTGGGCCACGCCCCGCACGCGAAAATTGAAACTTTTTAGCACTATTTATTGATCATTTAATATTAATATCCTTTCGAAGTTTTTTAACTAAAGTGACCACCCTGTCCTCAACGGCTTTTTTTACTAAAGTAACCAACATGTCGTCCACGCCGTGGATGACATCGTCTGCTCACGTGACAGTCACGTCGGTCAACGCTCACGGGATCATTGGACCGACGTGTCCAGTCGTCGGTGGACGACTCTCCCTGTCTTCCATTTGGTGGACGACAGTTTGTTTTATATAACCCGGCCACCCGGGCTCCCTTCCCCCCCCCCACCTCCTCCCCATCCAAAGAGAGGAAGAGAAGAGAAGAGAATGAGAAGAAAAGGTAAGGAAAGAAAAAAAAAAGAGAGAAAAGAAAAACTAGAAAGTATAAACTTTTAAATATAACTTGGAATTTAAAATGTAGTTAGTTTAATTATATTTAGATTAGTTTTTATTGTATAACTTGTAGTTTAGGGTTTATGATTTAGTTTAGGGTTTAGGTTAGCGTCTAGAGTTTAGTTAAAATTTAGTTTTATGTTAGTTTTTAGTCTGTTTTAAGATTTATCTTAGTTTAAATTTAGTATAAGATTTAGTTTGGAATTTTATGTTTAGCATAGTTTGAATTTAGTGTTTACGGTTAAGTTTAGTTCGGATTTAGTGTTAGGCTTTACTATTTAGCTTAATTTGAGTTTATGTTTAGATTAGTTTAACTTTAGTTTTATATTAGTTTTTAGTACGGTTTTAAGATTTAGCTTAGTTTGAATTAATATAAGATTTAGTTTCAGACTTTTATGTTTAGGTTAGTTTAAATTTAGTTTTAGCTTACTTTTATAATACTTTTAAAATTTAGGTTAGTTTGAATTTAGTATAAGATTTAGGTTAGACTTATAGCGTTTAGGTAATTTTTAAGTTAGTTTTATGTTAGTTTTTAGACTCCTCTAACTTTCGATTTTAGCATTTTAGCCATACTATTAACTGTAAATGATAATTAAATCCCTAGAATATTTATGTAAATGTAAAAACACCTCTAAACACCTGGTTTTTACATATAACCCCTTGAGCTTGATTGTTTCATCATTTTACTATATAGAAAATTAGGCAAAACACCCCCTACAACTATGTTTTCATATGACTTATATTACATATCAATCTTTAATTTCTGTGTTTGTATTTCTATAGTACTATTAATGCATGTTAATGTTAAATACAAAGTTTTTTACATTTTTGTATTTAGATTACATTTACGTATTTCTATTTATGTTTTTTAAATTTCTATACTTCATGTATTTACAGTTCTATGTTTGTAATTATTGAATTCCATATATACGTATGTTGGTTATGTCCAATAAAGTAGAATTTTAGATATTTTATAGAGATTGGGAAATTAATTATATTTCAAGTGTGGTAGATCTATCAAGACTCACTTTTATAAACTGGAGAATAGCTAGTCTAACATAGTGGATATTTATGGGTGCTTATAGATGGTTGCTGATTTTTTTTTAAATTGAGTAATGATTAATATGAGTTGAAGATAAACGGAGTTATCAGCCATGCAAGAGAGGGTTATTTTTGGAAACTACTAGCACTAAAGTGAACACCTGTTTGACGTGCTTACGTTGCAAATGCTCTACAATATGGGTGACATTTAATAATTCTAGTTTGGGTTGAAGCAAAGGAGGTAGTTACCGAGATGGAGGAGGAAGTTTATGATGATGACGATGCGGAAGAAGAAAATGATAATGATGGTGATGATGCAGAAGAAGAAAAAGATAATGAAGTGACACATAATATTGTCAGTGAGGCAACGGGTCAAACAAATGAACAAGAGCATATTGAACATATAGTTAAACAGATGGTTGTTGAGAATACGGATTATAGTAATGTTCCTAAATATGATTCATTCGACGATGAAGATCAACCTCCAGTCTTTGTCGATTGGATTAATTCGAATTTTGAAAACTTAAAAATTACTGAAGGGTATCATTTGCCGTTAGATTACCACGACAATACAATAATAACGGGGTCTCTTTTCAAAAACAAAGAAGGGTTGCAACATTCTGTTAAAGTGGTCCCTTTTAGTGGACAACAAGGTGGTTACTTTGATAAAAAATTGGGAAGGCTATTAATATTAAATGATTAATAAATAGTGCTAAAATAAAAATTCCTTAAAAATTGATATTGCAAGAAGGTTTCCCTCATTTTTTGCGCGAGTCCTCTCAATTTTTTTCTGCGTGTCCCGGTCTTTCTCCCCTCGCAACTTAGAGACCGGTATTCGTGCCCCCTAAACTGACAAAACCATTTGTTTTTACTTCATGGCTGTTTTGGACGGCGGTTTTCTCCACATGACGTGCACACGTGGCAGTGTCATGTCATCTATCTTCTTAATTAGAAAATCTAAAATGTACATTAAGTGGTTCAAGACATGATGAGAATTTTTGAGTTGTAGAACAGCGTACGAACAACAGCGTTTTGTTCTAGCTGTATATGCAGATATGTTTCCATTTCTAAATTCAGGTTCATCAAACATAACTACCATATTATTCCCTCTACTCTCTCCTTCGTAACGTCGCAGGCTATCACACTTCAGCCCTGTTTTTTGACATGATTTGACATGATTTTTTGAAACTGTTTATTATCCTTAAAAACCAATCAAGTATAAAAAACAGCCATGTTTAATGCATCTTAATTTAAACACGGGATCAGTTCCGTATATACTCCTGACACTACAATAAAGTTGGTGATTTATAACGAATCCGGAGTATCATTTGTAGTTATTGTCACGAACATTTATGGTCGGTGATGTTTTGCGAGTCTTCGTGATGGCTGGCTCATTGGACGCGCATATATCCGTGGAATCCTACCGGTCCCCACACCATTCTCTCACGCCGCTGCCGGCCCTCACTCGGTCACTCTTTTCTCGCTTTCGCTCTCCTCTCCCTAGATCCATAGTCCCACGGGCTCCCGGAGGAGGGAGGACCATGGCGCCGCTCTCTCCCCTCCACAGACCTACACGCGGAGGTCACGGTCGACTGCCCGCCCTAGTCCACGCGCGCGGGCAGCGCTCGACCGCCTTGCCCTTCACGTGCGGCGACGGCGCTCGGCCGCCCCCACTCCAGCACACGCGGTGACGGCGTCCGGCCACCTCTCATGCACGCGCGATGTATCCGGCGCGGCGGCCTGGCATGAGTGAATCTGTGGCACGGCGGCAGCGGCTTGGCACTGGTGCCCCAGCCAGTGCTCGCCGTCCTCCGGCTCTGCCCCCAGATAATCCAACCGATCCCTAGGAGGCCCTCTGTCCGTCCGCATTGCTGCTTGAACCGCTGTGGCTTATCTTTTACCGTGGTGTGGTGGGCAGGATCGGAACAAGGAATCCGAAGCTTCAATTGCCTCATCATCGGAGACCAAGGTGACACTGAATTATATGGTTATTCAGTAAAATTAATTGCTGCACCTGATGTTGTATGAGCAGTTCAACGTGTGGCCAATTGTTGTAGGAACATTTGTAGTCTGCAGTTCGTGTGTACATTGTCAACTAATCTTGCTTCCAACTTGGCCACCTGTCTGGTTCAATTTTTATTGCAAAGGATCTATTGCATTAATGTTTGTTTCACCATCGCTTGCATCTGTGCCGTGTTGGCTCTGCAATTCGTCACTAAGGTCTGGGCCTGCGCTGGGCCTGGGTTGTCCTGTGACTAACAGGCATCGTCAGGGATGCAGCGATCTGTGACAAAAAAGAAGGAAACTTCATCGGAGTTAATCTATGACTCATGATACATGACTAAATAAATTTTCATTTAGGATATCATTTTGTGACTTTTGTTTTGTGAACTATGACGAATAAGCTTATGTCATGGATCACCAAAATTTCTGTATTGTGAAACAAAAGTTATTTTCCTTAGTCAAATCTACAACAACAAAAATTTGCATGAATTTTAGAACCCATGAAAATACATTTTTTAATTTCTGATTTGGAAAAGGATGATGTGGCATAATATGTATGTTGTTGAAGTAGTTTTATGACACTTCACCTGGCATCGCTACTGGAGCAGCCCGTGGAGGTTCGTTGTTTGGAGAGGCTAAGTCTCTGGACCGATCGAGCTTGGATAACACGAGGTGAATACGAGGATTTACTTGGTTCGAGCGGTCGGACCGTAATACTCTACGTCCACGGGAGGGTGTGTTGTATTGTTGTGTGTTTCCAAGCTGAGCTTGTCTAAATTTTGATGGCGTGTCTATGTGTGTGTCTAGATTTCGATCTCGTCCCTCGAAGGCTGCTCGGTCCTTATATCTCAAGAACCTGACAGTTGCACTAAAACCCGAGGCCTGATAGGTGGCTCCGCGATGGTTCATACCCTATACACAATCTAGGGCACTAATGGCTACTTGTACTATCCACTATTGATGGAGTTAAGGCGCGCCGTCTGACACGCCGAGCGTCCCAGGCTGAGCAGCGGTTGATGATGGCGGGAGAAGGCTCCGACTTGTCGCCGTAACCTACTAGGTCAGCCGCACGACACTATACTATTGCTACCATTATCACGCCACACCGTCCTGTCCAGTCACTGTAATGACTGGCAGGTACGGGTGGAGGCGTGCGCTGCGCGCCATGCTCTTAGGGAACGCGTGAGTATTTAATGCGTGACTGGACTTGTAACGTCTTCCTTGACCCCTGAGGCTCACGACCCATGGCGGGTCGTGGGACACAGGGCAGCTCCGGAGCCCGCCTCAGCGGGGAGGTCGGGTTCGGAGCCAGAGGACACGTGGCAGCTCCGGAGCCCTCCTCAGAGGGAGGCTGGGTCCGGAACCGGAGGACACATGGCAGCTCCAGAGCTCGCCTCAGTAGGGAGGCCAGGTTCGGAGCCGGAGGACACGTGACAGCTCCGGAGCCCTCCTCAAGGGGACGCCGGGTCTGGAGCCGGAGGACACGTGATAGCTCTGGAGCGCGCCTCAACAGGGAGGCCGGGTCTAGAGCTGGAGGACACGTGTTAGCTCCGGAGCTCGCCTCAGCAGGGAGGATGGGTCTGGAGCCGAAGAACACGTGGCGGCACCGGACCTCGCCTTAGCGGGGAGCTGGGTCCAAAGCCAATTTATGTCTGTACGTGTGGGGTACCCGGTCTGCAGGGTACCGACAGTGGCCCCTAGGCCCACCTCGGAGGAAGCGACGATCCCACAGGTGGGGCCTCCATCTTTCTTTCCCGTGTGCCTGCTCTGAACGCAATGGAGATCCGGGGGCGCCCACCGTCAACGTGAGGGAAGTCAACGGCGGCCCCCTAGGAAGCGTTGGGGCCGGAGCTGAAGATTTGGGGGCGTCCATTACCAACGCAAGAAACGTCGACGGCAGGCCTCCTGGGAGGTGCCTGAACGCTTGGACCTGCACAGGCATGACACGAAAAAGAAGTAATCGTGCTCACTGGTCACAATTCCCTGCTCCTAGTTTCATTACGACTTAGGTTCGTAGCCGAGCTGTCGGGCATGAGTAATTCAATGTGATAGTATCCGGGTTATGATTACTACTTTGCTCAGGAGTATGGGCTGTTCGGTTCCCTAGTACTCAGTCGCAGCGCTGGAGAGGCAAAGTGCACACGCTTAGGGTGCAGGACCAGGCTAAGCAGACTACACACCCTGAACCTCCCGCTAGCATTAGCTTTTTAGTGGAGGGACCATTCTACGCAATAGGATCCCTGAGCAAGGAAATAACCAAGAAACCCCGGACACACCACAGGTACCTCAAGGGGACCCATCTGCGGCAGGTAGCACAACTCCAACTATGGGTAGAAACAGGAGAAAGTAACCGACCATACGACTAGAGCGATATAGGAAAGCAAGCACAAAAATGAAAGCGTCAATGCCCACAATACAGTTATTTTCTTGTCCAGAAGTGTGTGCCGTCTGACCCCCAACTACTCAGTCGCAACGCTGGGGAGGCAAAGCGAACACGCTTAGGTTGCAGGACAAGGCTAAGCAGGCTGCACGCTCTAGACCTCCCGCGGGTATTGACCTTTCAGTCAGGAGGCCTTCGAGCGACACGAAACTCTAAACAACAAAATTATCGACGGACCCCAGACACGCCATATGACAGTTGATATGCGGAAGTAAGCATAAACTTAAACATAATGAAATGGAAATTGAAGCGCGCAGATTGAGACAGATATTTCCCGGATCTGCGTACTTCATAGGAGGAGGCAGGCTTTACACGAAAGCAGCAACCCGCTCCGGATGACAGGAGTAGCAGGACCCCACCGAAGCTTGGTTGTTCCGAGCGCTGCTCCTAGACTCTATGACACCTTAACATGAAAAAAACGGTCCCACCACTGGCTAAGGGTAGAACTTATGGGGTGTTCTATGTACCAGAGATTGGGTAAAGATACTCCATCCCCCGTGGCAAGGCGGACACACCCGGGGCGAGGTAGTTGTGTTACCCGGAAGGGACCCTCTCAACAGGGGCAGAGTTTGTTTGTCCCTTCACGAGAAAGTATGCGGTGAAGCACCAGGTCGCCCACCACGAGTTGTCTACTATGCACAAACCGCTAGTGATAGCGCCGGAGCACCTGACGGTACTATGCATTTCGAGCAGCTGCTTGCCACCTTCACTCATCGACGAGGTCAATGTCATCACGCCGGATCTAGTCCTGCGCGGCTTCATTGTATGCCGGCTTGACCTGTCTCGGAGGCAGGCCGCAAATGCCAGTCTCAGCCTTTCGCAGCCCTGACGCACTTGTCCGCCACGGTGAAGACCTCAGAAACATCTTGCACGTCGTGCATGGCTAACTTTTCGAGCATCTTCTTATCTCTCACACCCTGTCGAAACGCGACGACGACAGAAGCATTTGAGATGCGGTGGATGGTGTTTCGTACTTGGGAGAAGCGGTGGATGAAGGACCGCATCGACTCCTCCTCGCGCTGTCGCACGACGTGGAGGTCGAGCTTGTTGCCAGGACGTGTGTAGGAGCTCACGAAGTTGGCTGTGAACTGCCAGCACAACACTTCCGAGGAGGATATGGAGTCCGGGGGAAGGTTCATGAGCCATGATCGGGCAGTGCTAGTCAGGGCCACGAGGAAGTAGCTGCCCATGACGACCTCATCCCCTCTTGCAGCTAGGATGGAGGTGGAGTAGATCTACAGGAACTCGACGGGGTTGACGGTCCCGTCGTACTTCTCCGGCAAGTGAGGTCGGAACTTGTGTGGCCAAACCACCATCCGAAGGTGCGGGGCGAGTGTCGTGCAGCCTCTGCCAGATATCCGAGAAGCAGGGGTTTGCGCAGCGTGTCTCGCGGGTACGACACTTGGAGTGCCCTACCCGCCCTCGAGGTTGCGGCGTCTCTCGCGACGTCGCTTGATGGTGACGCAGCCAACTTTGCTCACAAGGCGGCGATTAAGCTCGGCCAAGAGGTCGGCTGTGGCAAGCCTGGCCGTGGCCCCCGTGCGCGTTGTGGCCGTCTTACGGGCCACCGTCGGCGTACACAACAGTGTCTGTGACGACTTTGTCTGCTGCCTTTCTGTAGGTGGGCGTGTTGATGGCGGGGACGACGAGGTGGTTAACGTCGTTGCACCACTGCTCTGCTGCCTCCGAGGGAGCATCCTCACGCGAAGGGTTGTGGAGAAGAGCGCATGTTGCAACCAGCACGCGCTCCAGGTTCGCAACTGGCGGCGGCGTTGTCGTTGTGGCGACAGAAGGCCGCCGTGTGGTGGCAGCAGTAGCTGCCTCGGAATCGACAACCTTACAGTCGCCTGCTCGACCAGATTGACCCGCTCTAGAGCGGGAAGTGGCCTCCTCCTCCCTCCCCTGGAGACGACGACGGGGCCGAGATGAGCCAGTAATGGACTGGATGTTCACCATGGTGGTGATGCTCGGTCGTCCAAAGAACGAGAAGCGCTCCCCATACCTGTCGCGCCAAATGTCGAAGTTGTTTTATGATACTTCTCCTGGCACTGCAACTAGAGCAGCTTGTGCAAGCTCTTTGTTTAGAGGGGCTAAGTCCCTAGACCGACTGAGCTTGAACAACACGAGGTGAACATGAGGATTTATGTGGTTCGGGTCTCCAGAGCTTAATACCCTACGTCCACAGAAGGGTGTGTTGTATTGTTATGTGTTTCCAAGCATGAGCTCGTCTAAATTTTGATCCCCTCTCATGGAGGTTGTCCGGTCCTTTTGTATATCAAGGCCGAGCAGTTGCACTAAAACCCGGGGCCCGATAGGTGGCCCCGCGGTGGTTCGTACCCTATACACAATCTAGGGTATTAATGGCTACTTAGAGTATCCACTGTTGATAAGTTGAAGCGCGCCGTCTGACACGCCAAGCGTCCTAAGCTGAGTAGCGATTGATGATGGTGGGAGAAGGCTCTGTCTTGTCACAGCAGCCTACTCGGTCAGGCGCGATGTGATGTACTGTTGATGCCGTTGTCACGCCACACTGTCTTGTCCCGTCACTGTAATGACTGGCAGGTATGGGCGGAGGTGTGCGTTGAGCGTCGTGCTCCTAGAGAACGCGCGAGTCTTGAATGTTTGACTGGACCGGTCACGTCTTTCTTGACTTCTTAGGCCCACGCCCATGGCAAGCCGTGGTACACGTGGCAGCTTCAGAGCCCGCCTTAGTGGGGAGGCCGGGTTCGGAGCCAGAGGACACGTGGTGGCACCAGACCTCGTCTCAGTGGGGAGGTCGGGTCCGGAGCTGGAGGAAACGTGGCAGCTCCGAAGCGCTCCTCAGCGGGGAGGCCGGGTCCGGAGCCGGAAGACACGTGTCGGCACCGGACCTCGCCTCAGCGGGGAGGCCGAGTTCGAAGCCAGAGGACACGTGGCAGCTCCGGAGCCCTCCTCAACGGTGAGGTCGGGTTCGGAGCCGAAGGACAGGTGGCGGCACCGGATACCACCTCAGTGGGGAGGCTAGGTCCGGAGCTGGGGGACACGTGGCAGCTTCGGATCCCTCCTCAGAAGGGAGGTCGGGCTCGAAGCCGAAGGACACATGGCGACATCGGAGCCCACCTCAGGAGGGAGGCCAGGTCCGGAGCCGGAGGACAAATGACAACTCGAGAGCCCGCCTTAGCAGAGAGGTGGGATTTAGAGCCACTTTATGCCTGTACGCGGGGGTACCTGGTCTGCGGGGTACCGACATATGTCTACTGCTATATGTGTGCCATCAGTTCAAAACAGTTGTGGGACAAAAAAACAACCGGTTTCAGGGAGTATGAATATCCGATTTTGTATCTGAGAAAAACTGGACTCTGACTATAGTTGAAGAACGTTGAAAGGACTTCACTTGTGGCTTGCCCAGTGAACCACAATAATTGAGAGGGAAAATCTGAAATACAATGCCTTCCTTTGCTTGAACCTCGACATCGAATATGTCTTACAAATCTTTTTTTTGGTGTAGGTCATACAAGTAGTACCTAGAAGGGACTCTTTCCAATACTTATGATCAATGTTACAAAGCAATGGTGATATTGATGACGATGTTTGCCACAGGATCAAGGTAGAGTGGATGAAATGGTGACAAACCTCTGGAATTCTATGTGATAGTAAGGTCCCACAAAAGCTAAAAGAGAAGTTCTATAGGACGGTGATCAGACCCGCGATGCTATATGGGCCGGAGTATTGGCCAACTAAACGGTACCATGTCCAACAAATGAGCGTCGCAGAGATGCGCATGCTACGGTGGATGTGCGGGCACACGAGAAGAGACCGAATAAGAAATGAGGCGATTCGTGATAGGGTAGGGGTGGTGCCGATTGAAGAGAAGTTAGTCCAATATCGACTAAGGTGGTTTGGACATATCCAGCGGAGACCTCCAGAAGCACCGGTTAACAGTGGGATTTTAAGAGGTAGAGAAAATATTATGAGAGATAGAGGACGACCAAGGTTGACCCGGGACGAGGCGGTAAAACGAGATTTGAGAGATTAGAATGTATCTAGAGACTAAGCTCATGATAAGACCACATGGAAAGTAGCAATTCATGTGTCAGAATCTTAATCTTTTTTCTTTTCTTTTTTCTTGTTACTCTATATCTCTTTCTCTCTTTTACTTCATTAATATATATATATATATATATAATTATTGGGTTTCATGTCTAGCCGACCCCAATATGCTTGGGATAAAGTCTTGGTTGTTGTGGTTGTTGTTGTAGGTCATACAAGTATCTAAACATTTGCAGGAAAACATATTCTATTTTTAAGGGCTCATAAGGTTTTAGCTGGAAAAAAATGAGTTGTACATTAAGAAACATAAAAAGTTAAATTCTAGGGAAATAGGAGTTTATCTCTTCTCTCTACTCTCACAAAATGAAATTATTTGGCTTCAATTTTATGGAGCAATTGAATGTATCAATATATAATTTCTTTCACACATTATTGATGATCTATGGGGAATTGTTGAAAAAACATTATGTTTTTCTTATATTTTTCTATTATTGTTTGAAAAATTACCTATTTTTCACAATTGTTTTACAATTAGCCCTTATCACGTACTGATGGGGAGGGAAACTATAATATTTTTTAGATTTTACAAATAAAGACATTTTTGTAATACTAAGAAGAAAACAAATATGTATTGTGGAAAAAATAGCTGATGAGCCATGCAATAAAATTTCATATTAACATGCAGAGCTCTGTTATCACGTCTAGCAGTTTATACATTCAAAATCATGAAATATCCATGTTAGAAGTGAGACTCCATACATTAAAAATCATGAAATATCCATGTTAGATAATGAGATTGACCTCTCTCCAAAATACTAAAGAGATAATATGATATATTTTGACATTTATCTTGAAGTGAGAATCTTATTTAAAGTGAAACCATATAATGTGTGTTTCTCACTTTAATAAGATTAGTATGTATCTGAAAAGGGACGTGTGTTTTATTCAATTAAGATAGATCGAGAAGTATTTAAGGGTTCTTATATTTGATTTCTCAGTAGTTCTCAAAAAGAGCTTATAAAAATATAAGATTTTTTTGTCATTCATGTGGCATTGTCAGATATAATAATAAATATGTCAAATATTTATTGATCAAATCTTGAAAAGAAATAAAAGCGAGTTCTTATCGATGGGCTTGATGCCCGGGGACACGTGGCGGCTCTTGAGCTCTTATCGAGGGGTTTGGTGCCCGAGGACACGTGGCAGCTCCGGACCTCACTTCAGCGGGGAGGCTTGGGCCGAAGCATAAGGCACATGTCTGCACCGGGGTTGTCCTCAGCCGAGAGGCGGCTCGGAGCCAGGGGACACGTGGTAGCCCCGGACCTCACCTCAGTGGGGAGGCTCGGGCCGGAGCCCAGGGCACGTGTTTGCACCGGAGCTGTCCTCAGCGGGGAGGCGGCTCGGAGTGAGGGGACATGTGACGGCCCCGGACCTCACCTTAGCGGGGAGGCTCGGGCCGGAGCCCACGACACGTGTCAGCTCCGAAGCTCATGCACACGTGGCGGCCCCTGGGTTGACTATGGGGTCAAGGGCATGTGGCTTACGTTGGGGCCCGCATCGTCCGGGAGGCGGGGCCCAGATTGTCTTTTACCCACTACGCGGGGTACCTGGTCTGTAGGATACTGACAGTATGTATTTGCGAAAAGGGTGTGTGTTTTATTCAATCAAGATAGAGAAGTATTTAAGGGTTCTTATATTTGATTTCTCAATAGTTCTCACAAAGAGCTTATAAAAATATAAGATTTTTGTCATTCATGTGGCATTGTCAGATATAATAATAAATATGTAACATGTTTATTGATCAAATCTTGAAAAAAAATGAAAGCAAGCTCTTTCTATAGAGTCGTCATCACGTATTCCGTACATTCCATATCACTAGTCAATCTAGCTCTCTTCAGTATATATAGTTTCCCCAAACTACTTGTCATTGTTGCTTCTGAATGCACCTTTCTCTTTTTTTTTTCAATATATCTCTATCTATATTTCTCTCCTCATTTTCTGTGCGTGGAATATTTTTAACCCCTCCTTAATTCCCATGCCCAAAGATAGAATGACAAGTAAATTGGGACGGAGGGGAGTACAACTCTGGTACAAAGGTCTAACTTTTACGAGAATTGAAAGAAATGAAAATTCTCAATTCTCTATAGCGTCTAGGAGATATATAGAATATTTTCAGGAACAAGAAAATCATAAGAATATTTTTCTCTATTCACTACCGTTCCGCGTTTTCGACTTCTATTAGTTTCTTTTCTTCTTTAATGCAATAGCTATACCAGGACCAGGTTTTCTTTTGAATTTTGAACTTTGTGCTATTTTTTGGTAATTATATTAGAAATTTGTATGCAACTTTGTTGTAATGGATGCCCACTGCATGCCCGCATTTGTCGGTCACACTATCGGGCATATATGCATTCTTGCTGGTGCCCACAACCCACTTCTAATGAACAAAGGGCATACCCAGTGCTGAAAGCTCCCACACGTTGTGGGGTCTGGGGAAGTGAATTTCTAGGCAGCCAACCCACCTCTAATGAACACTTGAACCAAATAAAAATTGCTATTGCTCTTATGTAAAACCTAGAATCTAGATCAAAGAATTCATTTTCACGATTGTTGCAGTAGTCGTTGCACGTAGAGGGTTATTTGTAGGGCGTTGGCTTATGTGTTTTCCTATTATCTTGAAGAACCCACGTCGTGGCCGTGTTCCTAAACTGAAGCACTCACAGGCAAGTCGAGCACGAACTGAGCAGTCTCTACCATTTCCTCCATTGTAATTAATGTACATACCTGTCACTCCTCAACCCTCAATAATCTCTCCAACCAGAATCACTATGCATTACCACAACACAGTCTGAACTGAACCTCCCTCTTCCCCAGATAATGAAACCACACAGCACACATACATACTGATCCAGAGAGAAAGGGATTAATAACACCGATTGTCTTCAGTAGGGTGCTGCATGTATAATGTCTGGCCCCACCCCACGCATCACCAATTCCCCAGCAGCATGCATGAGCTCAGCTGGAGAGGGTCTGGATGATGGTGTTGTGCCATGGGTCGGACAGGTGCTGCAGCAGGTTGTCGAAGGGGCCCTTGCCCGTCACATTGTGCTGGATCAGGAATCCCAGGAACGCCAGCATAGCCAGCCTCCCTGCAATATCACAAGGGCGAGAGTGATTAGTCTCGGAGAATGGAGTGGCCGTGTTCAATTAAATCAGAACAGAGGGAGTATTGATCAGCCAGGAACTAGTCCTCACCGTTGGCGAGCTCCTTCTCCTTGGCCTCGAGCGTGGGCGCGAAGTTGAGCGGGTTGAAGACGCTGCCGGGGTACCCGCACTCGTGCGGCGGCAGGCTGTAGCTCTTGAAGATGGGGTCCTGGTTGACGCTGCCGGGGTTCTTGATGTCCTGCCACCGCCGGATCTCCACGTAGTGGAACAGGATGAACTCGATCACGAACAGCGTCGACGACGACGCGAAGTACTCGGCCTTGCCGGCGTCGTACCACTGCGGCGCGTTGATGAGGCCCGCCTTGGTGAGCACCTCCGGGATCAGCATCCCGGCCACGCCCAGCATCGCCCACCGCCCGTTCACCAGCTCCGCCTGCACGAACCACCGCAGGTTCTCCGGGTCCTCCGCCAGGCCAAGCGGGTCGAAGCCGTTGTCGCCGGGAAGCCTGCATGCACGCGCGACACGTGTCAGCTGACGTCCTCGTCCGTAAAAGTTACAGAGGTTCGATCGCCTGCTGCAGCACGTCGGGATCGGAGCACGAACCTGCCGTCGAGGTAGGCGGGGGAGGGGAGGCCGGGGAGCCACTCGCCCTTGGCCTCCGCCTTCAGGCTGCGCCTTGTCGTCGACGGCACGCGCCCGAGGCGGCTGGAGTGTCCGAGGAACGCGGACGCCGAAGGGCGCAGGGCCGCGACCGGGGCGCGGGCGGTGACGGACGCCATGGTCGGCGAGCTAGCTAGCCGCTTCCCTTCCCGGGGAGTGAGCAGACGACGGGAGCACGTTCGTTTTAGCCGGCCGCGGCAGGTTGGTTTGTATTAAACTGCCGGGGAACAGTGAGTGTGGCCAGGAGGCTCCGGCCGTTACCGACGGCGTAGATCGGTCACGCCGCTGGATCGACGGACGAGACGCCAGTCGGGACGGGGTGTGGCCAATCAGGAGACGCGGCTCTTATCCTGCGTTATCCGGATGCTGGGATACGGGGCAATCAAAGGGCGTGTTGCTATTGGACGGTGGTGTCAGCCGTTCCTAGTGCTGGCTGCCACGTCGAACAGGACGGCCTTGCTAAATGGCTGGTTCAGATCGGTCGGTGCCTCGATCCTGTACTGTAACTTGTGACTGCGTTCGTGTCGCCGAAGAAAAATCTTGTGGCGCACGCACAGAATGTCTCCATACTTCCGTATGGAGAAGTTACAGATCCGGAATGAGCATGTTGACTGAACGGAAAGTAGCACATTGCATCCCTCTACATCTAAATTTTACACTGTTACGAAACAAACGCTGTCCCAGTCAAATTCAGGATTTCTAAGAGTTCCATTAAAATTTAAACATGATTTATTTCAGAATACTTACGTTGGCACAAAGCTCCCAATAGGCTTATAGTGTTTAGTGGTTTACCAATGCCTTTACGGAGGAAGTACAATGTTTATTGGTTCCCAGATGGATACAACAAGGACCAAGGCATCAATCACTCCTTGATCTCAGCTCACTTCTAAAATAAGGAACATAATAGTCGACACACACTGAGGAATCACGAGGCATCAAAAGAACTTGTACCAAACTCACCAATGCAACAAACTGTACGAGTTAATTAGATGAATATTAATGGCGGGCAGTTTACAGACACGACTCACACAGATGTACTTGCGCATGGAGCTCGCGAGTTACAAAAGCTACATGTAAGAGTTACACCGCACTTCCAAAATTTTAAGGCATGTGCAGATCACAAGATCTGAAGATAACATGGGCGATCGCTCTGTGCTGTATCAGACGGAATAGCTTATTCCGGGAAGTACATTGGTTGGCCAGCTGGAGGCGCGTGCCGAGGAGTACCAGGAGGGATGCCATATTGAGACATCTGCTGTGAGGCTTGAAATGACACCAGTGGGGCTCCAGAGCTTGAACCGATTGCAGGATAGCGCGGAATGGAGTTTGCCACGAAGGCTTGTGTATGCGGTTGAGGAAGGTGAAAAGGCACCTGGCTGCATGTTGGGATTCCAAGCAGACACTTGTCCAACAGCTGCCGTTGCTGCTGCGCTTGTATAAAATGGAGCAGCTGGTGCAGTGTTCTGCCATGCCACTGCAGGAGCTGCCGCTTGTCCAGCAGCTTGCAATTGTGCATTAGGGTGTGAAATAGTGTAGTCTCCGCTTCTCTCATCATGCGCCTGAATGTTAAAAAAATTCTGATTAGAAGAAGGTCGTAGCAGACAGTAGTGAGAAAGAATGTAAAAAAGATGTTGAGAAAGCATACTTTGTCAAACTGAATGAACAGCACTAAGTATTCTTTTAATTAGTGGAGCTACATTCATTATTTCATTAGTCAACTGGATAAAAACCTTACTATTTGTTAATCAACACGGCCTGAAACTACTATTTATACCTTTACATTGAGATCAGTATGACGAGAGTATGACAGATGAAGCTTACAGTAACTACCATCATAAATGCAGTGCCCCTCCAAAGCTTGTTTAGCAACTGCTGCCGTTGTTATATCTGCAGATATAGCTTTGAGTGATATGTATCTCTATTTTCTCTATACTAAATATTAAAGCTACAATTATTAGCAGCTAAAACATAAAATAAAAATGGCAACTCCGTTTGCAAACAAGGAATACAATAGAGATGTAACACTGAGAATGGAAAGGCACTCCAAACTTATTTTCATCTGACCAAAGCAATCTGCTTACAACTATACCAATGTAACAAGTGGAATAGATTGATTATCATTTACATGACATCATGATTAATAGAGGGTTAATTGTGGCTGTATTAGGAGGTGAGGGGAAAAGACTAAACTACCCCTAACCCTAATCCCTCACTAATGACTAAACTACCCCTGTGCCACTCACACAATTACAAAGTCTAACACCCCCTGCAGTCAAAACATCTAGCCACTGCAGATGTTGAGACTGGACCGAAACTCGAAGAACAGCGACGACGAGAGGCCCTTCGTGAAGATGTCGGCGAACTGCGTCGTCGTCAGGACATGGTGTACACCGAACCTCGCCACGTGCAACCCGCTCACGAACAAAATGGAGGTCGATCTCCACATGCTTTGTGCGTTGATGCTGGACCGGGTTGGTGGAGAGGTACACGGCGCTGACGTTATCGCAGTAGATCAGGGTGCTCCTGGCGACGGGAGTGTGGAGCTCCTGAAGCAGCTGCTGAAGTTAGGAAGCCTCAGCCACGCCGTTAGCCACGGCGCGATACTCCGCCTCAGCACTCGAACGCGACACCATGGGCTGTCGCTTCGAGGACCAGGAGACGAGGTTACCGCCCAGAAAGACGGCGTACCTAGAGGTAGACCGGCGAGTGTCCGGACAGCCTCCAGTCAGCGTCGGTGTACACGACCATCTCGGAGGCCGCGTCACATCGAAGGAGGAGGCCGTAGTCGAGGGTGCCTCGTAGGTACCGAAGAATCCGCTTCACAGCGGTGAGGTGCGGCTCCCTCAGGTCATGCATGTGGGGCACACCTGCTGAACCACATAGGAGATATCCGGTCCGGTGAAGGTGAGGTACTGAAGAGCACCTGCAACTCCTGTAAGTAGTGGGGTCAGTGACGGGTGTCCCGTCGGTAGCGGAGAGCTTCGCCTGAGTATCCACTGGAGTGGAGCAAGGCTTGCACTCAGCCATTGCCCGCCACCGCTGTCGTTTTCATGGCAGGTACGTCTGGTCCACAGGACTCTACCGCCACCGGTCTCGACATCGACGGGAGCACCATGACCACTGTCCCGCTGATTCCGTTTCCCGTCGCTGGTGCCGCTGCTGATAACGCAGCTACTTCTTCCTACGGCACCGACACAACGGACACTTCCGACATCGCCGCAGCACTGGCTACCTCTCGCGAGCGCGAGCGGGCACTCGCTCTCACCCTAGAACAAGAGCGTGCCTCTGTGGCAGCTCCATCTCACCAGCTCGAGGAGAGTGCTCACCGACCAATGAGTGCTGCCCACAAGCCTCCCTCGGACGCTGGTACGTACTCGACTTCGCTTGTGGCTGCTCTTCATGCGCAGGCCGCCGGGATTCATAACATCCGGACGCTCGTGCAAGTTGTTCTCAGCTCCGAGTCCACTTCATATGCCCGGTGGCGTGACCTGGTGCCAGCGTTCCAAAAGGCGCTCTGAGGCGGTCGCCTAAGCGCGCTTCAACGCGGGGCGCTGGCCTCCGGCCTCCCGCCTCGCCTCAGGGGGTGGGCTCTCGCGAGGCGCAGGGGGGGGGTCTCAGATCGCTCGGTGGCCATCTGGGGAAGGAGGAGGCAGCGCCGATCGGTGGCTGCGGACGGAGGGGGAGGAGTGCCAGCGTCGACGTGGGGGGTGGGATCCCGGAGGGCCGCGGTACTATCCTGGATCCTTGGTCCCTGACGAAGGAGCTACAGGTCATCGCCAGGCAGCGCGGTGGCGGCACTGCTCGACGGGTCTGGCTGGTTCTTGAGCAGCGGTTTCTAGGGAACCGCGCGACTCGAGCCCTCCACATCAACACTCGGTCCCAGAACATCGTCCAGGGTGACCGCTCTGTCTCCACCCACTGCCGGGAGATGAAGGGCATGGCGGATGCTCTACGTGACCTTGGCGAGCCGGTCACCGATAGCGCTCTTGTTCTTCGGGTCCTTCAGGGCCTGAATGAGCGCTATTGTCACCTACGGACGTGGCTTCTCCGACTGGAGCCACTCCCTACCTTGAGAAGGTATGGTCTGGCGTTGAGCTTGAGATCACTGCAGGAGGCTCTACTGGCTCCGGGTCTGCCACAACCTTTTATGGCTCTGGGCAGTCCCCTCGTCCACCCTCACTAGCTGCTAGTGGACCACCGTCACGACCACCTTCCACCCCAGGCACTCCTGCTAGTACTGCAGGTGGAAATCGTCGCCGCCGAGGCAAGCACGGCGGCCGTGGTGGTGGTAGCAGTGCAGGCGGCACCCCTACACCCACTACTCCGGCTACTGGTGGTACCGGCTGAGGAGGTGCACCCTAGCCCACACCCTACAACCCGTGGACTGGCTAGATCTACATGTGGTCTGGGCCGTCTCCCAGTTCTTAGCCTCCACGACCACCACACCCCCAGTCGGCGTTCGTAGCCACCCCGGGCTACAGTGGACCATCCTACAGTGCCGGTGGGCCGCCGACTCAAGCCTACGGTGGGTATGGCTACCCTTCTGGCGGCTCGACGTGTTGGATACTCGGAGCCGTCGGCACCTCTACAAGAGCCACATTCGACGTGGGATCGACAATCGCTGGCTTCTTCCTTCAGCACCATGCATCTTACTCCACCAAGTGCTGACTGGATAGTCGACTCCGGAGCGTCATATTACCATACCACCCCAAATGTTGGTATACTCTCTTCCACCCACCCTCCCAATCCCTCTTTTCCTTCATCTATCGTTGTTGGGAATGAGTCTGTTCTTCCGGTCACCTCAGTAGGTGATTCCGGTCTCCCAGGTTCTTTCCAGCTTAAAAACATTCTTGTCGCTCCGGATATTATTCAAAACTTGCTTTCTGTCCATCGTTTTACCACTGACAACAATGTTTCCATTGAGTTTGATCCGTTTGGTTTGTCTGTGAACGATCTTTCTACCCGACGACCTCTTTTTCGATGTGATAGCTCGTGACCCCTATACACACTATGGCTTCCTACTTCCGCTGCATCACCGCCTTTTGCTTTGACTACGACAGCTTCATCCACTATTTGGCATCGCCGGCTTGGCCACCCTGGTGCAGATGCTATGTCGAAGTTGTCTAGTAGTTCTGTTATCTCGTGCTCTAGGGGCACACATGACTCCTTATGTCATGCTTGTCAGCTTGGTCGTCATGTTCGGCTTTCTTTTCCCACTTCCGTGACTCTTGTTGAGCACATGTTTGATCTTATACATTGTGATTTGTGGACATCACCCATCACCAGTGTATCGGGCTTTAATTATTACTTGGTGATCATTGATGATTTTTCTCACTTTTCGTGGACTTTTCCATTACGATTGAAGTCTGAGACTTTCGTTACCCTTTCTCACTTCTTCGTTTGGATCTCCACTCAGTTGGGGCGCACCATCCGAGCTGTCCAGTGTGATAACGGACGCGAGTTCGATAACTCTGCGTTTCGTAACTTTCTCTCCGCACATGGGGTACAGCTACGCATGTCTTGTCCATATATCTCTCCTCAAAACGGCAAGGCAGAGCGCATGATTCGCACCACCAATGATGTCATGCGCTCCCTGATGTTCCAGACATCAGTTCCAGCCCTATACAGGGTGGAGGCTCTCCATACTGCCACACTTCTGATTAATCGCCTTCCTACTAAGGCAATTCGTGCCTCCACCCCCTACTTCGCTTTATATGGCACCGATCCTCTTTACGATCACCTTGGAGTCTTCGGGCACGCTTGCTACCCTAACCTTTCCGCCAAAGCACCGATTCCCTTGATCATAAGGGGTACCGGTGCTTAGATACCACTACTCACCTTCTTTTGATCTCTCGTCACGTCATCTTCGATGAGTCCTCCTTTCCCTTCTCCACCACCTCTTCCGGTTCCACCACAGAGCTGGATTCCCTTTTTCCCACTGACCACGAGGCTGCTCCCTAGCTGACTTGGCCTCTTTCTTCTACAGGTTCGACACACACTACGCCTCAGGTGCCCCCGGCATCACATGCTGCACCACATGCGGCATCGACGCCTCCAGCGTCACCTGCTGTACCTCGGGTGGCCCCGACGTCACCAGCCGCGCCACACGCGGCATCGACGTCTCCGGCGTCGCCTGCTGCGCCTCTGGTGACCCCTACGTCACCAGCTGCGCCACGCGCGGCCTCGGCTTCCCCGACGTCACATGTCGCACCAGGCGCACCTCCGACGACGACTTCTCGCTTCGCCGATCCCGCGCTCGTCTACTAGCGACGAGCACGGGATGGGGCCCCAGCTCCAGCTGCGCCACGCACGACACAAGAACCCTCTACACCAGTCATCGCGCCACGCGCGGCCTCGAGACCCACTCTCGTCTACCCACGACGAGAGAAGGTTGTTGTACCCGAGCTCTCGGTGTACAACCCTCCTCTTCTCCACAGGGATCCTGGTCACGTCCACCCGATGGTGACTCGACGTGCGGCCGGGAGTCTCCGGCCGGTTGAGCGCTTCTCCGAAGCTGCCTTCTCGTCGACAACATCTCCACCGACCGACTCTTCTTCGATCTCACCCATACCGACTTCCGTCCATAGCGCCCTCGCCGACCCTCACTGGCGCCGTGCTATGGAGGAAGAGTATGAGGCCCTGCTTGCCAACCAGACGTGGGACCTGGTTCCCCGCCCCGGTCGTGGCAATGTTGTCACAGGCAAGTGGGTATTCACACGTAAGAAGGCGGACGGTACCTTGGAGAGGTACAAGGCTCGGTGGGTACTTCGGGGTTTCACTCAGCGCCCTGGAGTCGACTATGACGAGACCTTAAGCCCCTCGGCACTAGAACCCTAGCATCGACTCCCGCCGCCGGCGAGTGACCAAGGGAGGCCATGGCCATGGAGCACCTGCGATGGGGGGTTTGCCGGTGGTACCTACAAGAGGTCCGCCGGCAGCCGGACCGGTCTTCGGAGTCATAGGAGGGGCGGCAGCACCTCCCGGGACCGAAACAATGGCTGGCCGAGCGAACCAAGGGGTGGCATCGGCAGCGGCGGTGCCTCCAGCAGCGGTCGCGGGCCCCCCGGGGGAGACACTTCCCAGGGCAGCGGATGCCCCACCGCTTGCCCTGGCTGCAGAGGCAGCAGCCGTCCAAGGGGCGGCCGGATCTGAGGTGGCGGCGGTCTGAGGGTGGGCGGCGGCGGCGGCGGCTGAACAGGTGGTGGCTGGATCATGGCCGGCGGCGGACCAGGAGGCGGCGGCGGCCGCGCCGGCCCCTCCAGAGGCGGCGGCTACGGGCCGAGGGGCGGCGGCGACGGCTCCCCCGTGCGCGCTGGTCAGGGGCACTGCCGGCTGGCGGCGGCCCTGAGGCGGCGGCTGATTCGGCCCGAATCTGGGCAGCGGCGCGGATTTCTGCGACGGCGGCGGCGACCCAGGGCGGCGGCGCAGGGGTGCAGGCAGCGGCATAGGGCGGCAGCGCAGGGGTGCAGGCAGCGGCATAGGGCGGCAGCGCAGGGGTGCCGGCGGCGGCCCTAGGTGGCGGCGCGCCGGTGGGTGAAGGCAGGGTCATTAGGGTTAGGGTTAAGCCATAATCCTAATCAATCCTAGCTACTCTGATACCATAATAGAGGGTTAATTGTGGCTGTATTAAGAGATGATGATCAACAGGGTACAGGGGATGATTATATAGAGGGATTAGGTGAGGGGAAAAGACTAAACTACCCCTAACCCTAATCCCTCACTAATGACTAAACTACGCCTGTGCCACCCACAAAATTACAGAGTCTAACAATGATGAATGCTGTAATGTGGACTGTCATTAGATTGCCCCATTTTCTGAAAATTCAAAATTCACATAAGCTAGAGAGAAACTGACAAAACAATAAATGGGATGGTGCTATTTTCAAAAGCAGAAGAACAAATAAAATACGTTGATAAGAGAGTGACTGCTACTCTGATCCGTGCGCCAATCTGGTAAATGTGCCTAAGGCAGGACCAGGCAAATGCGTGGAAATCACAGTGATGTCAGAAAGCAACCTATGAAACAACCCTCTAGTAAGAAATAGAATATGCTTACAGCAAAAGGTAAAAATGATCAAGAAATTACTAAAGGTAACTTTATGGCTGTCGAAACTTGGCAGATGTCCATTTTAAGCCTTCACGAACTCCGACACCTCTCTGCTGATGTTTTCAAACATAGAAACTTATGATGCATAAACAAATAATTTAGCTTATATAATCAGCATGACATCAGTAAGATGCTCAACAATTTAGTACTCCCTCCAATCCTTTACATAAAGCTAAATTTGAATCAGACGCAGGGAACAATAAGGTCATTAGTCATAAACCAAATAGGAAAAGGAATGTCCATGAATCCGTAGTACATCAAGATAAGCCAGTCAATAAATTGCAGACAAGGCATATATATCTGATAAATTAAGCTTAAGGTCATCAAAGCATATCCAGAACAAGGTTTGGTTGGGTTTATCAGAGGAAGCACATACCTGGATATTGAATCAGAGCCTGCATTCCACCGTTCTCAAACATTACAATTTTTTGAACAGTTCCAAAAGCAGAAAACACCTGATATTATCCGTTAAGGTGATTACACAAGTTATATCACAAAGCATTTCTTTATCTTTAGATTAATGACAAGACACTGGTTCATTCTTACCATGTGAAGAACATCCACTGTCACAGCATACTGCATGTTCTCAATTGATGCTAGGAGTACATTACTCTCAGGCTCCTTTATCTGCCCATCAGGGCCTACTGTCGGCTGCAAATTCTGTTGTATAAGCAACAAAAGAAAAAAATAAGAAAAAAAAACAATGCAACATGAGATACGTTGCATACCTGCACAATTCCCTCAATTGCAGTTTGCTTCACAGGAAGATAAGGATTAGTGTAATCCCTGCTCAGCCAGAGAAAGTGTTGCAAGTTGGTTGGTGTTAAGCTTTCTGTACTGTTGTTTCTATAATGCAAAAGAGACAGCAAGAATAATATTAAAAGCTTATGCTCTTTCTTATACCTGCTGCGATGTGACTGAAATTTGATATTCAAATCTTTATGCGCAGAAAAGGTTATCCGCATGTGGCAGGCTTCAATATGATCTGGAAGTAAATATCTGAAAGACCAAAGTCACATGAGTGATAACTCTTTATTTAAGGTCAGGCTAACCCACAATAGAAAAAATGACCTACTTTGGGATACTTCTTCCATCTAATGAATTTTTTGCTTCCAGAGCAGTTGGTGCGTCAGTATACTGGATAAGCGCCTGTGAAAAGTACCATTGTTGAGTTCAATGTACAACAGAGTAATGTATGTGCAATTCAAACTAAGAACTTTTTACCTGGAAACCAGCAGCTTTCTCAAAAGTAGCTATCTTGTGAACAAACCCAAAAGCTGAGAACACCTAAATAAATTAGGAAAAGAACTTTGTCAGAAAAATGGAGACTACAAGCCTCTCGTTCACCAATCTGCTGAGGAAATGGAGTATAGAAGTGAAACATGCTGGAGGCTTAATCTTATGAGCCAGATACATGATGTTGCAATTCCAGCCCCAAAACTTCTCTGTTCTTGCTGTACAAACTGATCTGCCCTAGCAGATCAATCTGAACTCTGGCTTTGATGGAGGCTGAATCAAGCCTGGTGGCGGCTAGGGTTGAGGAGGGAGGCAGCAGCTTGAGGAAGATGATGCCCTGGCGCCGCCTGGAACAGCAGGAGACCTGGCGGCGGCTGGAACAGCAGCAGTCCTGGGCGGCGGCTGGAACAGCAAGCGGCGGCTGGAGACCTGGGCGGCGGCTAGGGTTCCTGAGAGAGAGGCGCCGACCTGGGAGAGAAGAGGGGGCGGCGGCGGCTGCAATGAGGGAGAGAGGTGGCTAGGGCAGAAAAGTGGAGGAAAAATTTCTTTATTGATCTCTCTCTACTTTTGGGGTGTTTTGGCTTGTTTATATAGCCCCCCCCTTACAAGAGTCTTAATCTATTACAAAAGGAGAAAAAACAGATTAATATCTAAACTAGCGCTGCCACCTAAAACATGGTGCAGCCGCACCAAGTCGGGCTGACCAGCCCTGACCTGGGTGCGCACAAAACAGGGGGGAAACCAGGGTTCAGCCCCCCTGTCCTGGCCGCCCAGGCCCAGCGGCAGGGTCATCCCGCATTCTCCTCCTGATCCTGACGCTGGCCCACGTCCAGGATCCCGATCCTTCTCCTCATCTCCACGAACTTCTGTCTTTCAAGGGCCTTGGTCAAGATGTCCGCCATCTGGTCTTGAGTGGAGATTTGCTCAAACACAATAGTACCGCTGTCCACACACCCCTGTATGTAGTGGTACTTGACGTCGACGTGCTTGCTTCTGTCATAGTGTACCGGGTTCTTGCTCAAGTCTATGGCTGACTTGTTATCAACCTGCAGCACCGACGCCTTCGATTTTTCAGCTAAGTCCTCCATCAGTCGTGCCATCCATACACCTTGACATGCCCCTTGAGCTACTGCGATATACTCTGCTTCACATGAGGACAAGGCCACCACCTTCTGCTTGCAGGAGTTTAGGATTTATGGTTTAAGGTTTTAGGGTTTAGGGTTGTTTCCAAGACAAAACAGCACCCCGCTTGTGCTCTTGCGGTCCTCCACGTCTCCCGCATAGTGACCATCCGAGTACCCAATAAGCTCCATGTCTCCTCCTCTTGCATAGAAGACTCCATAGTTGATTGTACCCGCTATGTAGCGTACAATGCGTTTGACTACAGCAAAGTGATCCTCCTTGGACTCCTCCAGAAACCGACTCATGTACCCGACCGAGTAGGCGAGATTGGGACGTGTGTTCACCAAGTATCGCAGCCCTCCAACCAAGCTCCTATAGTCCGTTACATGCACCAACGGGCTATTACTTGTCTTGTAAAGCTTGAGGCCTTGCTCCATAGGGAATGCACAGGGGTTGCATCCTTCCAGACCAGCTTTAGTGACAAGTTTGGAAGCTTAGGCCGCCTGCCCAACGCTTATCCCTGCATCAGTTTGCCGCACCTCCAGGCCAAGATAATATGACAAGAGACCCAAGTCGCTCATCCTGAACCTCTTCATCGTCTCCCCTTTGAACTTCTTGAGATCGCCTCCTCCAGTGATCACAAGATTGTCGACGTACACGCCGACGATGAGCTTCTCATCTTCAACTCCACGGAAATAAATCCCGTGCTCGCTCGTACTTTTCTGGAAACCAAGCGATAGCAAGCTATCGTTGAGCTTGGCATTCCAGGCCCTGGGCGCCTGTCGAAGTCCATATAAAGCTTTCTTGAGCCGATACACCTTGTGTTCGGCTCCGTCGATGATGAAGCCAGCGGGTTGGGAGACGTACACCTCCTCCATCAAGTCGCCGTTCAGGAAGGCGCTCTTCACGTCCATGTGGTGTACCTCCCACCCCTTGTGCGCAGCAACTGCAAGGAGCAAGCGAACAGTTCCAGACGAGCTACAGGAGCAAATACCTCGTCAAAATCTATTCCTTGCCGTTGGACATAACCTTTTGCCACCAGTCGAGCCTTGTGCTTCACCACCTTCCCATGCTCGTCCTTCTTCACCTTGAACACCCATTTGAGGCCAATGGGCTTGTGTCCTGCAGAAAGATCCACAAGTTGCCAAGTCTTGTTTTCTTCTATAGACTCCATCTCCTCGAGCATGGCCCGTCTCCAGCACGGGTGTTCCTCAGCATCGGCGAAGGACGTGGGCTCCTCCGCGGTGGTGAACATGAGCTCCCCCTCCTTCAAGCTTGGTGGGCGCTCAGCCCGACCAGGAGGGGTGAGGGTTCCAAGCACGTTGCGCATCATGCGGAACCGTAGTTTCGCGCCGTCGTCGTAGTAGGTGTCGACGACGTTGCTGCCGGGGTCCGACAGTGGTGTGGCGAAGCAGATGGGTCGTGGAGGATTCCGGGGCGTGACGAAGGTGCTGGAATCTTCAAGTCCGGAATCCCCCGCTGCTGCTGACCCCCGTGCAGGACTGTCCCAGCCCTAATTTGTGCTGGACAGTCCCTACAGGGACCTTTGAGGCGACACTGCAGGTGCTGAACTCTCTCCAGCAGGTCTGGAGGCTGACGCGGGAACTCCTAGCGTCTGTACAGACCCTTCTGTGCCCCTCCTGGACACTGTAGGGGTGCTGTTCGGCCCCTCCGAACCCTGCAGCACCTCTTCAGGTGCTGGAACAGCAGGTCTAGCAGGTGCTGGACCTAAGGTGTCGACGTGAAAGGCGGTGTAGTCCTCTTCTCCTGCTCCTTCTCCCCAGTCCCACTTGGCCGCCTCGTCGAATATCACGTCGCGTGATATGTATGTGCGCCCATCAGCCGGATTATACATCCGATAGCCCTTCGTTCCTGCAGCATAGCCAAGAAAAGTCATCGAAGTACTCCGGTCTTCCAACTTTTTCAGGTGGGGGCGCGTGTTATTGACATGCCCCACACACCCAAAAGTTCAGAAATAATTGGCGGCTGGTCGCTCTCCATGCCAAGCTTCATATGGCGTCTTCCCGTCGAGGCCACGGGTGGGGGATCGATTCAAGATATAGACAGCCGTGATAACTGTCTCACCCCAAAAAATCTCAGGCATACCCTTCGCCTTCAACATGCTCCTCGCCATGTCGACCACCGTCTAGTTGCGCTGCTCCACAACCCCGTTTTGCTACGGCGTATACGGAGCTGTGAGCTGACGTTGTACTCCGTGCTGAGCGCAGTACTCGCCGAACTTCTGTGAGGTGAACTCCCCTCCGCGATCAGTACGGAGTAGCTTCAGCCTCCTCCATGACTCTAATTCAGTTGTCGCCTTGAATTGCTGAATTAAGTCGGACGCCTTGTCCTTGGTTGCTAGAAGATAGAGCCACATATAGCGGCTAATGTCATCCACTAGCAATAAGAACATCTTCTTTGCCGCCTGGAGTCGTCGGCGTGATAGGCCCGCAGATGTCGCCGTGGACAAGGTCGAGCGCGCCCTCCGCGCGCCGCCGAGCTTGCTTGGGAAAGCTGGAGCGCCTCTGCTTCCCGACCAAGCAAGTTTCGCACAATTGATCGACGTGATCAATTTGTGGAAGCCCGAGCACCATCTCCTCTCGTGCCAACTTCCGAAGCGCCTGGAAGCCGACGTGTCCATAGCGTTCGTGCCAACGCCACGCAACATCATCACGCCTCGCAGTTAGGCAAACCGGACGTGTGATGTTGAGCCTGATGGAGTACGACTTGTTGTCGTCGCGCTGAACTCGTGTGAGGAGACACTGCTGCTCATCCCTTATGTGCATCACTCCTCCGTGCACCGTGATGCTGTAGCCATCCTCATCCAGCTGGCCGGCGCTAATGAGGTTGGTGGTGAGGCACAGGATGAGGTAGACGTCAGTGAGCCTCCTGTGCTCACCCGTCTTGGCGGCGAATAGGACCGTACCCTTCCCCTGGATACGCACGACGGAATTGTCGTCGAACTTGATGGTTTCGATGACGTTTTTGTCGAGCTCGGAGAAGGCGGCGCGCGAACACGTCATGTGGTTGGTCGCGCTCGTGTCGAGGTACCAACGAGTGTCATCAAAGTCATCGTCGTTGCTGCGGTGAGCGAAGACACGTCCCTCCACTATCTCTAGTGGGCGCGTAGGACGTTCCTGTACAGGCTCCTCCTGTACTGAGGCCATCCTTGTCATAAACAAGGCGCCCTCCACCTTCGCCACGAAAGCCTGATGCTGCAGCTCCTCCTTCGGCTTCGACCGACACTCCCTGGCCCAGTGGCCCTTCTTCCCGCACTTCCTGCACTGGTCCCGCGGAATATCCTGCCCGGAACCTCCCTTCTTGCCTCCGTTCTTCTTGGGCGGGCCCTTTCGGCCGCCCCTCTTAGAAGAACCCGCAGACTGGGTAGACCGCTCCTCCTTCCGTTGTGCCTCCCACTTCTCCCGAGTGAGGTACAGCTGGCCGTTGTGTACTTCTCCCTTCCGTTGCATCGAGTCGAAGGCGTTCTCTGCCGCCCTGAGACGCCCCGTCACCTCCGACAAGGTGAGGGTCGACACGTCCAGCAGTGTCGTGATCACCACCATGATCTGTTGGAAGCATTCTAGAACGCTTCGCAGGAGCTTCTCCACGGCCCTCTCTTCTCCTATCTCCTCCCCTAGCGACGCAAGCCGTGATAGCATGTCGCTCAGGCGGAGGGAGAAGTCCTCCACGCTTTCGCCATCCTTGAAGACAGCTTCTTTGAACTCCTTCTGGAGTTGCTGTGCTGTTGTCTTCCTCACGCGGTCGGCCCCGACCCGCATGATGGTGATCGTGTCCCATGCCTCCTTCGCCGTCCTCTTTTCTCCTATCGTCGTGATCATCTCCGACGGGACAGCGCTGACCAAGATGTCAAGCGCCATCATGTCTTCCTGCTCGCTCACGTTCCCCTCCTCCATGTTAGTAGTTGAATTCTCTCTCTCATTGGAAGAGAAGATGACACTAGGAGTTGGGGCAATTTTCTTGTCTATTTCTCACACAATGCCATACCAACCCAAGGGGTTGAGGTTACATATTTATAGCTGCCATGGCAGCCAAGCATATGCCACAAAGATGCTAGTCTAAGATGTTTAGATGCTGTCCTAATATGCTGTCCTTGGCTGACACTAAGATGCTGTCCTAGTGTCCTTAATATGCTGTCCTAGTGTCCTTAGATGCTGTCCTAATTGGGACCACAAAGACCAAAGGACTAGAGTACAACAAAGACCAAGGACCAAGTACTAAAGTGCAACAAACTAAAGGACTAGAGTACAAGGGACTAGGGGACCAAAGACCAAAGGACTACAAGACTTATTTCAGCACTCCACGACCTTCCAAAGCAGTCGTGCCTTCAGATTGATCTTCATCATGACAGCCCACTCCTCGTAGTTGGTCTTGGTGAGCACGGGGAACCCCGTCCCGTTGTTCACCTCACGAGCTGCCGGTAAGGGTGTCCCATGGTTGATGCCGGCTGCTTGTAGGTGTAGACGACATCTTGCAGAATTCAGCCTAGTGTTGAAACCGGCTCTGATACCACGAATGTTGCAATTCCAACCCCAAAACTTCTCTAGTTGTACAGACTGATCTGCCCTAGCAGATCAATCTGAACCCTGGCTTTGATGGAGGCTGAATCAAGCCTGGTGACGGCTAGGGTTGAGGAGGGAGGCAGCAGCTTGAAGAAGATGATGCCCTGGCGCCGCCTGGAACAGCAGGAGACCTGGCGGCGGCTGGAACAGCAAGCGGCGGCTGGAGACCTGGGCGGCGGCTAGGGTTCCTGAGAGAGAGGCGCCGACCTGGGAGAGAAGAGGGGGTGGCGGCGGCTGCTGCAATGAGGGAGAGAGGCGGCTAGGGCAGAAAAATGGAGGAAAATTTCTTTATTGATCTCTCTCTACTTTTGGGGTGTTTTGGCTTGTTTATATAGCCCCCCTTACAAGAGTCTTAATCTATTACAAAAGGAGAAAAACAGATTAATATCTAAACTAGGGCTGCCACCTAAAACATGGTGCAGCCGCACCAAGTCGGGCTGACCATCCCTGACATGGGTGCGCACAAAACAGGGGGGAAACCAGGGTTCGGCCCCCCTGTCCTGGCCGCCCAGGCCCAGCGGCAGGCACATGAAAGGATATATAATATGCCCATATGTTAGATACTGGCCAAAACAAAATTCAGCCATTATTGAAATCAATACTAACAGGAGCAATTGTCTGGGTTTCCTTTCAGTTTAGTGTTCCGAGTAAAGTGCTTGCATGGTGCACATTGTACTATTATCCCTGGGAGCAGCAGTGCCTTGTCTTATCCTAATTCTCAAATTTATTGCCAGGAATCATGATTTTATTGTGGATCGTCTGATTGTGTTTTGGATATAGAGTACTCTGCTTGCTAAGAAATAAATTTGAATTTTATAACCTTAACAGATGTATACCCTCAGGTTATGGATTAATACAATCGAAATAGCAAAAAGCCCTTCCCCAGACCCCGTAATGTGTGGGAGCCTTCGGCATTGGGTACACTCTTTTTGAAATAGCAAATAACGATTAACATTTATGACAATTTACCAAACATATCAACCAACGATAAGAGATGGGCCCAGTACAGTCATGCAGATATCTCAGGTTAAGCCTAGATGTGCTTTGAAGAGAATATATCACGATCAGATTCCTATGGAGACTACTAATATCATAGCCACAAAACGCATTGTAAAGCAATAACAAATAGATCACTTTACATCGACATGCAACAATTTGCCCTGGTAAATCATAGCTGGATGAATAAGAATACATGTCACATGCAGATATAGAACACTTACCAAATGAATGGCTTCTATGGTAATATCATTTGGCTGGACAGATTCAAAAGTGACAAGCAGGACATTGCCAGAAGAATCACCAGTGCCTTTATTGTTGGTGATTTCTTGCCTGTTTGAATACTGGACATATGCAGTTTTACCACGAACTTGAGCAGGCTCAGAAGATGAGGCATAGTAAGACACCATTGCAATTGCCTGGTTTAGATCTGCCTGAAAATAGGCATGTTTAAGGTAGAAAGTTAAGAGCCAATCAACCCGGTTTGATCCAAACCGTACAACAACAAAAACAAAGCCTTTGTCCTAAGGATGTTGGGGTAGGCTAGACATGAAACCCAACCTTTTTTTATTGCACATGAATTGCTACTTTCCATACAGTTCTAGCATGAGCTAAGTCTCTAGATACATTCCAATCTCGTTTTACCGCATCCTCCAAAGTCAAACTTGGTCATCCTCTAACCTTCCTAATATTTTCTCTACCTCTTAAAATCCCACCGTTAACCAGTGCTTCTGGAGGTCACTGGATATGTCCAAACCACCTTAGTCGATGTTAGACTAACTTTTCTTCAATCAGTGCCACCCCCACTCTATCACGAATCGTCTCGTTCCTAATCCGGTCTCTTCTTGTGTGCCCACACATCCACCGTAGCATGCGCATCTCCGCGACACTCATTTGTTGGACATGTTGCTATTTAGTTGGCCAACATTCCGCTCCATATAGCATTGCGGGTCTGATCACCGTCCTATATAACTTCTCTTTTAGCTTTTGTAGGACCATCCTATCACATAGGATTCTAGAGGTTTGTCGCTATTTCATCCAAAATTCCAAACCAGTACAAAGATAAATATTCAACAAGGTCCAGCAACAATCCCCAGTTTGCTTCAAGTTTCCCCCTAAAACAAACCGAAAAAAAAACTGCCGACTAGATAGAATCAAATATGTTTACATAATATGCATCGTGCTATTACCAGAAGTACAGGACAAAATATATAGCACTTGCCTAGTTGCCCACAGCAAAATATGTTAGAATTATGTTATTTTACTACTAGGTGTTTGTCGCTACCCTGCAGAACGGGTACCCCTGCGTGGAGGGTAAAATCCATCCCAGGTCCCGCCTCCCTGCTGAGGCGGGCGCCAGCATAGCCACGTGTCCTTGGCCCCGAGGTCAGCCCCGGGGCTGCCACGTGCGTTTGGGCTCCAGAGCCCACACGTGCCCTTGGTTCCGGACCGAGCCTCCCTGCTGAAGTGAGGCCCGGAGCTGCCACGTGTGGGTGTGCTATGATCCTCCTCCCTGCCGAGGAGGGCTCCGGAGCCAACACGTGCCCTGGGCTCCGGTCCGAGCCTCTCCGCTGAGGTGAGGTTCGGAGCTGCCACATGCGCTTAGGCTCCGGAGCCCACACGTGCTCTTGGCTCCGGTCCGAGCCTCCCCGCTGAGCTGAGGTCCGGAGATGTCACGTGTCGGTGGGCTCTGAACCTCCTCCTTGTTGAGGAGGGCAACGGAGCCGACACGTGCCCTGGGCTCCGGTCTGAGCCTCCCCTCTGAGGTGAGGTCCGGAGCTGCCACGTGTGAGAGGGCTCTGAACCTCCTCCCTGCTGAGGAGGGCTCCGGAGCCGACACGTGCCGTGGGCTCCGATCCGAGCCTCCACGCTGAGGTGAGGTCCGGAGCTGCCACGTGTATCCCGACTCCGAACCCGCCGAGAAGAGCTCCGGAGCCGCCAGGTGCCCCACGATCCGTCGTGGGCCGTGGGTCAACGAAGTCAAGGAGGAAGTGCGCTGCCAGGTCGTGCATTCAAGGCACGCGCCTTCCCCAGAAGCATGGCGCACGGCGCACGCCTCCGTCCTCCACCTGTCCACCATTATGGTGACAAGACAGGGCGGCGAGGCGTGACAGAGGTACAGTGCCGCCCAAGCAGAGCGAGAAGACATGATGACAAGACGGCGTCTTCATCATCACCTGTCACACGGTCAGGGGCCCTCAGCGCGCCAGGCGGCGGGACTTAACTCCCCCACCGACTACTCTACTCAGAGTGAAAAACCCTAGATCATGTATAGGGTTCATACAGCTTTGAGGCCACTTGTCGGGCCCCAAGCCTCATTGTACCACCCCGGCCTTGGATTATAAAAGGACCGGGCTGTCCACCCGACAAAGGGTTTGCAACCCTGCAACCTCACACACTCACACACGCAAGCAATACAACAAACACTCCCGCGGACGTAGGGTATTACGCTCCGGCGGCACGAACCACGTAAATCTCGGTGTCCACCCGCTCTCTCGAGTTGGATCGCTCTAGCGGCGCCAAGCCCCTCCAATCAAAGAACCTCCGCGGGTTGCTTCTGTAGTAGGTCGGGAGGAGTGCCGTAGCTCACACTCCGACATTTCGCGCGCTAGGGAGGGGGGTTTTTCCGCGCTCTCGATGCGACCATGTTGAACATCACCTCCCTTGGTGAGCCTTCTCGCCCTACTCGCCGTCGTCTCCAAGCGGGAGACGACGAGGCCACCTCCCACTCTAGGTCGAGCAGGTCTAGCCAAGCCAACGACTAGACAGTTGGCAAGCCTGCGGCGCTCACGGCGCCCAGGTCAGGACGGCCGGCGACCGTGGTCGCCGGCCCTCGGTGCTCACACCGCCAGTGGCCGCTTCCTCCCGGCGACCCTCTACTCCGACGGTGGCGACAGTACCACCAAGACCGAGCCCGGAGAGCGTGTTGGCCGCAGCACGTGCCACGCTTCACAACCCTCCGAGCGAGGGCGCCACCCCCAGGCGGCAGAGCAGTGGCGACACAACGTCGATCACCTCGTCGCTGTCGCCATGAACTCTCCTGCCTACAGGAGACTGCGGGCTGAACCCTCGCTGGCCCAGTCGCGTACACCGACGATGGCCCGCGCGAAGGCCACAACGGACCTCAGGGCCGAGCTAAACCGTCGCCATGCAAGCAAAGATGGTCGTGTCACCATCGAGCGACTTCGTGAGAAGCGTCACAACCTTGAAGGAGAGTACGACTCCCCGAGCGTCGTACCAACGGGACGAGCCCCGCAAACCCTGTCTCCAGGGGCAGTCGGGGGTTGCATGGCGCTCACCACGCACCTTCGCATGATGGTCTGGCAACCCAAGTTCTGGCGCCACTTGCCGGAGAAATACGACGAGACGGTCAACCCCACCGAGTTCCTGCAGATCTACTCCACCTCCATCCTAACTACAGGAGGGGATGAGGCTATCATGGCCAACTACTTCCCCGTGACCCTGATCGGCACTGCCCGGTCATGACTCATGAACCTTCCCCCAGGCTCCATCACATCCTGGGAAGAGTTGTGTTGGAGATTCACAGCCAACTTCGGGAGTTCCTACACGCGCCCCGGCACCGAGCTCGACCTCCACGCCATGCGTCAGCGTGAGGGGGAGTCGTTTCGATCCTTCCCCGGTTCTCCCAAGTTAGGAACACCATCCCCCACATCTCCAACGCCTCTGTCGTCGTCTTCCGGCAAGGCGTTCGCGATAAGAAGATGCTGGAGAAGCTAGCCACGCACGACGTGCAGGACGTCTTCGAACTCTTCAGCCTTGCCGACAAGTGCGCCAGGGCGGCGAAAGGTCGGGACTGGCACTCTCGACCTGCCTCCGCAGCAGAGAGTGCCGGAGAAGCTGCTGCTCCGCGCAGCAGCAAGAAGAACAAGACCGGAGGCAAGAACAAGCCTCTGACTGGGGCACCTACGGCCGCCCTTGCAGCAGCCGGTGGGGGCCAAGCCCCGCGCACTAACAAGCGCCCACGACCGTCGTCTGCCAGCGATGACGGCTAGTGGTGTCCGGTGCACAACTCCAGCCGCCACGGCGCCAGCGACTGCCGCGAGATCAAGAAGCTTGTGGAGCGCTTTCGTGAGCTGCAACAACAACGGTCACGTCAAGACGGCGCACCCTCCCGCCAGCGGGAGGGCAAACAAAAGGCCAAACCTGAGGCCAGCACTGAGCAGGGGATGGAGTATCAAGACGTCGAGCGAGCGTTGAAAGCCGTCTACGGCCACTCCGACTCTGACTCCAACGCCGATAACGAGTGACGCAAGGTGCTTCACGTCTAGCCAGACGACCCCCCGTCGTGTGACAAGGGAAACACCCTCTTACACTAGTGTAGGGGGTCGAGGCCGCCCTCCCCCCGAAAACCACCAAGGGCTCACCCCGCGCCCAGACATACGAAGCCGCGCAGGACCAGCTCCTGTGTGAAGATATCAACCTCGTCGACAAGGAAACGTGGCTAGCGGCTGCTCGAAACGCGCTACACCGCCAAGTGCTCCGGTGATATCAGCAGCAATATCAGCCCAAGGTGGGGTCACCTGACCCTTCGGCGAATACTTCCTCGGGAAGGGCTGGCAAACTCTTCCCCAGCTGGGAAGGTCCCTTCCGAGCGACACAAGTATGTCGTCCCAGGTGCGTCCACCTAGCCACGGAAGATGGGGTACCCCTACCCAATCCATAGAACACCCCCGTTAGTTCTATTCTTAGAGCAACGGTAGGGTTCTTTTTTCTCTGTAAGGGTGTCACAGTGTCTAGGAACCGCGCTTAGAACAGCTAAGCTCTGGGGGAGTACTGCTACTCTTGTCATCCGGAGCGGGTCGCTGCCTTCTTGTACAGCCTGTTTCCTCCTATGAAGGAAGCCTAAAATGAGAAAAAAATATTTTACCCTGCGTACCCTTTTTACAGTTTGTGCTTACTCATGCATATCAACTATAAATGGCATGTCCGGAGCCTGCTGTACATACTTATCCTAGGTCACGTAACACTGGAAGGTCTCCTCGCTGAAAGGTTAACGCCCGCGGGAGGTCCAGGACGCGCAGTCTGCTTAGCCTGGTTTCGTACCCTAAGCCTGTCGGACTGCCTCCCCTGCGCTACAACTGAGTACTTGGGGGCCGAAAGGTACACACCTATGGACAAAAAAGTAACCGAACCCCGCGCATCACCCCCTTTCTTTTTCGTGCTTTCTTTCCATATTGCTCCGGCCGTGTGGCTAGCTGTTTTTTCCTACGCTAACCGTAGTAGGAGTTGTGCTATCCTTCTGCAGGCTGGTCTGCTTGAGATACCTGTGGTGTACACGTCAGCGTTTTCAAGTCATCGCCTAGGCGACGCCTAGTCAGCGACTAGGCGTCCAGGCGCTCCGTTCCGGACGCCATGGCCGGGCGACTCGCCTGGCCGGCGACTGGCCGCCGCCACTGCCGCCATCGCGCGCCCGCCTAGCGTTGCCGCCGCCTCTCCGTTGCTGGCGCCTTTTGCAATTCCGGCGCTGAAACTGCCTCTGTTCTTGCTGAACAAGCTGATCTGCACTAGCAGATCAATCTGTCTTCCGTGAAGACAGACCAGAAATCTGTTCAGCCAACAACAGTGGAATAACAGCAGGGAGAAGAATAGTCCTGGTGCAGAAAAAACTGAGCAGATTAATTCTGTTCTTGAGAGAACAGAGCAGGGGAGAGATCAGGAGGCGCCGATCTGTTCTGGTGTTGAAGAGATGCAGAACAGAGGGGGGGAACAGAGGTGGCGGCTGGTCCTAGCCCCTGGTGGCGGCTAGGGCAGAAGGAAGCAGCGGCTCCAAGGGGAGAGAGAGGTGGCGGCTAGTGTTTGAGGTGGAGGAATTCTGATTTTTTTATCTAAATAAAACTGGGGTGTTTGGCTTCTTTATATAGCCCCCTTACAAGAGTCTTGATCTATTACAATAGGAGAAAATCTAAATACTTCCTAAACTAGGGTTGCCGCCTAAACTTGGTGCAGCCGCACCATATAGGGGCTGACCAGCCCCCCTGACCTGGGCGCGCACACAAGGGGGGGGGGGGTCAGGGTTCGCCCCCCTGTTCTGGCCGCCCAGGCCCAGCGGCAGGTCATCCCACAGCGCCTGACGCTGGCTGTCGCTACCGCCGCCGGTGTTGCTGCTCGCCGCTGCCGCCCCCGGTGTTGCTGCTTGCCGCCGCCGCCGCCGCTCAGACCAGTGGAGAAGAGAGGGTTGAGGGAGAAATGGTTAGGGTTAGAGTGAGTAGGTTTTTATATACCCAATCGAAAAATCCGACGGTCCACCTTAGTTTGAGCCAAATGAGCGTGAGGCCAAGAGTCTTCAGCTCCTCCACCCGCGCCCACCAGCCGCCGCCCGCCCGCCTCTGCCACCATCAGCGTCGCCCACCCACCCGTCGCCGCCCGCCCACCTCTGCTGCCGTCGGCGCCTGGCCGGGCGCCTAGGCGACTAGGCGGGCGCCGAGGCGGTCGGCAGGCGCCTAGGCGTCCAGGCGCCCATTTACAAGCCTGTAACACGTGGGTCCTGTGGTTGACTCATTGCTCCAGGGCCCTACGGTGCCGAATGGTCCCTCCCCCGAAAGGCTTACGCCAGCAGGAGGTCTAAGGTGTATAGCCTGCTTTGCCTGGTTCCGTACCCCAAGCGTGCACACCCTGCCTTTTCAGCGCTACAGCTCAGTACCGGGGAACCGGACGACCCGTACTCCTGAGTAAGTAAAGTTTTAACCATAAATTGGGATCATTTGGTTGTCTCATTGCCTGGGAGCCCTATGGTGCCGAATGGTCCCTCCCCCGAAAGGCTTACGCCAACGGGAGGTCTAGGGTGTGTAGCCTACTTTGCCTGGTTCAGTACCCCAAGTGTGCACACCCTGCCTCTCCAGCACTACAGCTCAGTACCGGGGAATCGGACGGCTCATACCTTTGGGCAAAGCTTTAACCATAGCCCAGACGACCTACATCGAATTACCCAAGCCTCGTAGCTAAGCTGAGGACCGTAAGCCACAGCAAAACTAACAACAGGAAAGGGTGGCAAGAGAGCACGACTACTCCCTTTCTTCTGCCATGTCTGCAGGTCCGAACAGGTCTTTGGCGTCCCAGAACTCCCATGAGGACCGATGCTGACGTCCTGCCTCCTCCGGTCTAATTGGTAGGTGTGCCCCAACTCAAGGGCCACACCTACTAGGGAGCCATCATGGTGGATCATGCGGGCAGCACGTCGAACCGCTGCAGCACAAAGCAGAAGACTTAGGGCTCCGGCTACGACAAGCTGAAGATAATATCCGAGGTTCCCTCGGGTCCTTGCGCTGCCAAGGACTCGGGAGGACGTGTTAGCCACACTGCTAGAGCGCTCCAGGTTCTTACGCTGCTAAGGACCTGGAGGAACAAGCTCGGGACATCGGTAAAGAGCTACCTACCTCGGCTAAGTCATCCCGTACCTTTGCGCTGCCAAGGGTCCAAAGTCTACACCAACAACACAAGACTTGAAGCAAAAAAGTCCTTATTAATGGCAGAGCTCTGGGATACATAGGAGGATACAAGGCAAGCGGGAGACCTAGAAGCTATCCGCGCTGGAACCTAGCAGCTACAAGTCGAGCAACCTCCTCCACAGAAGACTTGGCCGCCCCCGACAACTCTGCACTGTGGCCTTGCGCCACACGTTCCAGGGAGATGCTGGGGTTGTAGCTCCGAAGGCAGGAGAGCACATGCTCTGCCACCCGTTGCGCCAGAGCCTTGCCTTCGGCCTCTAGCTGCCCCCCACGACGTTCTCTAGCGCCAGGAGCTTCTCCCCGATCGAGTCCAGGGCAGGGAGCACCTGGTTCACCTCCTGGGTCGGACCACCGGAGCGCGAGGGGCCGAAGCCGAAGGGTTCCAGTGCCGCCTCCGCGTGGCCGAGGTAGTCCCAAACCTTCTCTGCCTCAACGGCACGAGAAGCCCGAAGATCTTCGACCACCTTGACGGAAGAAGCCAGCTCCCCCGCCGAACTCCTCCTCGCCAGCTCCTGCTCCAGAGCAGCCAGGGCCTGCTCCTTGGTGGCCAGCCACGCGGTCCGCTCGTCCAGATCAGACTCCATGGCCACAACGGCGAGCTCTCGGTGGTAGACGCCCTGAAGCCGCTCCTTCAGGCGCCCCCGCTCCTCCTCATGGGCGGCCAGACGATCGAAGAGCTCCCTCTCCTTCACCTCCGCCTCCTCCCACCGAAGGAGCGTCTCCCGAAGCTCTGACAAAGCTGAGAGACGTGTGTCGGCAGTAGCATGGAGGTCCTTGGCCTCAGACAGGAGGCTCACAGCACTCTTGTTGAGCTCAGAGACGACAACCTCCTCCTTGAGGACCTCCTCCCGCGCCTCAAGCCGTTCCTCCCGAGCCTGCGCCTTCGCCCTGGCGGACTGGACCCGCGCCTTCAGTAGGTCGTCCCAGTCCCAGAGGCGCTCCCGCTCAGACCTCAGCTCGGCCCACTCCTGCTCGAGCATGTACTGCATCTGGTCCAGGCTAGAGCGGACTGCTCTCACGACCCTGGGGAGCGGGACGGCCTTCGGCATCGCCAGGTGAGGGACTGCCTCGACGCCCTCCAGCTCTGCATCTTCCCGAGGGGCGACCACCACGGCGACCTGCGGAGGAAGAGGAGGAGGGCTGGCAGCTCGCTCAGCAGCAGCCGCGCAGCTACCAGGGGCGTTCGCGCCTGCCGGTTGGCTAGCCTCGAGGGCCCAGGTGCCGACATCCAGAGCTGCCCCAAGCGCAGGCTTTGCCGCCAGCGTTGGAGCTTTGGCGACAAAAGAGCTCAGGCTCCAGGACTGCTGATGAGGAGGAGGAGGGGTGCTGTGCTGAGAAGCACTGCAAGAAGAAGCACCAAGAGTCAACTACGCCATCTAGAGGCTCAGTACACAACCTGGACAGAAAGGTTGAGCCGTACCAGGAGGTCTGGACGTTCCACCCCGCGCGGAGCTTCTTGGCGGAGGGCTCGAACCACTCACCCCTGCACGCGTTGAGGTCGCTTTCGTCGCCTTCGAAACCGACGGAACCTCAGCGGTCTTCGTCGCCGAAGACGGTGCAGCAGGAGCCTTCCCTGCTGAAGACCTCGACACCGGAGATACGCCCTGTGTTGGGGCTGCCCTCGACGGCTGCGGAGCCGACGGCGCTGCTGGAACCCTCGTCGCCGCCAACGCAGCATCACGAGTCTTCCCCGACGACGGCTTCTAAGCCGGGGACGCGTCAGGGGCCCTTCTCAAATCTCCAGCAGCGCCAGCCACCCTTCTTACGGTCGTTGGGGCTGCTCCAGCAGCAGCAGCTCTAGAGTTGCCGCCGGCGCCAGTCGCCGAGCCCGGTGCAGGACCGCGGGAAGCCTGCGAACCCCCAGCCTAGGGGCCCGAGACGAAGCTTCCGTCGAAAAGGACCAGCTTCCTCTTCGGCGCCCTGCTCGACTCTGGGGCATCCTGGGGCGGTGAGCGAGGGCGCTCCACGGGAGCGGATCTACCAGCCGACTCCTTCCCTCTGTTTGGGAGTGGCCCCGCCTGACCACCAGCACTGTCTGCTCCGGGGATCTCTATGCCCCGCGAGGCATCGCCAACCTGCCGCACTGTGACATCGATGTCGTCCAGTGTCGGCGGTTCCTTCAACAGCCTCGACCACGCCTGCGGGTTGAGGTAGACGGGCTAAGAACTCGTCGGCGGGGTGATGGAGTCGTCAGAGATCGGCTCGCAAAAGAGATTCTGCAACATCGTCCTCAGCATCTCCCGATCCAGCGACGACCCCGCTTTGGGGCACCAACCGGGTCATGTCGCCCTCCCCGGTGTACTGCCAGGCGGGCCGGACGCGCTGCTAGAGAGGGGCGATAAGGCAAGACGGGAAGTTAGCCAAAACCATCAGCGAGGTCAGGCCTTCCTCCGCCAGATACTTGATCCTCTCCAGCACCGACGTGTAGGCGTCTTGCAGGCCGGCGATCTCGTCTCCGACAGCCACCTCGGCCATCGGCGGGCCACCCCACAGCTCTAGACGGTCGTGGACATCAGTCTGGGCGATCACTCAGTCCTCCCTCCAGTGCTCCCACTTCCCGGGAGTGAAGGACGTGATGTAGGGCACGGAGTTCCTCCCTCGGTGCTGGAAGTAGTAAGCCCCCATGTGGCTTGTGCTTCTCCCCGAGACCCTTAAGGAGAAGAACGCCCTAAAGAGCCACACCGAAGGCCGCACGCACACGAATATCTAGCAGAAGTGGATGAAGACGGCCACCAGTGTGAGGGCGTGCGGTGTGAGGTGCTAGAGCTGGAGCCCATAAACCTCCAGCACGGTGAGGAGGAAGGACGACGCCGGGAGTGCAAACCTGGACAGCACGTACGAGGTGAAGAGAACCACCTCATCGGGCTGCATGTCGGCCAGCGGGACCCTCCCGCAACGGATCTTTCCGTCGAACGTGGCTGACTACCAGCCGAGCAGGCGCCTCACAAGTGTGATGTCGCCATCGCTGCGAAGCCTGGACGAACGGAGGCCGGACGACATAGTGGTGAAAGAAGGTTGAGAGCGTTGGGGAGCGGAGGCTTCGAGCATGCAAGAGGAACACGAAGATTGCAAAAGGCAGAAGGGAACCATCCTTCTCCGAAAGGCTTCCTTTTCTACGCCCGCAACCTCTGGCAGGGCAACAGACGCAACGTTTGGGTTTCCACCGCCACGCACAGTCCACCACCCCAATGACGGATGGGACCCAGGTCCACCCTTCAGACACTAGGGGCCAGGCGGGCAACTTCTCGGAAACGTCCGGCGGTTCCTGAGAAAAGGGGTGTGGTGGAACTGCAGCAGTCGACCCGAGGAATGCCGCAGTAAATACCCCGGGCAACCCCTCGAGCACGTCGCCATGACCCGCCAGTCAAGAGCAGACACGCGTCCACTACGCCAAGGACGAGCAACCTTTTCATCTCCTAGGTACAACCACTACGCTAGAATCTCGCCACCACTTCGGCTTCTAAAGTGCAGGCTCAAAGCCACCACGCGGGAAAGATGGAGGCCCCACCTGCGGGCTCGTTGCCTCCCCCGAGATGGGCCCAGGGGCCACTGTCGGTACCCTGCAGACCGGGTACCCCCGCGTGGAGGGTAAAAGATAGCCCAGGTCCCGCCTCCCTGCTGAGGCGGGCAACAACATAGCCACGTGTCCTTGGCCCCAAGGTCAGCCCCGGGGCTGCCATGTGCGCTTGGGCCCCAGAGCCCACACGTGCCCTTGGTTCCGGACCGAGCCTCCCTGCTGAGGTGAGGTCCGGAGCTGCCACGTGTCGGTGGGCTCTGAACCTCCTCCCTGCTGAGGAGGGCTCCGGAGCCGACACGTGCCCTGGGCTCCGGTCCGAGCCTCCCCACTGAGGTGAGGTCCGGAGCTACCACGTGCGCTTGGGCTTCGGAACCCACACGTGCCCTTGGCTCCGGTCCGAGCCTCCCCGCTGAGGTGAGGTCCGGAGCTGCCATGTGTCAGTGGGCTTTGAACCTCCTCCCTGTTGAGGAGAGCATCGGAGCCGACACATGCCATGGGCTCCGGTTTGAGCCTCCCCGCCGAGGTGAGGTCTGGAGTTGCCACGTGTCGGTGGGTTCTGAACCTCCTCTCTGTTGAGGAGGGTTCCGGAGCCGACACGTGCCCTAGGCTCTGGTCTGAGCCTCCCCGCTAAGGTGAGGTCCGGAGCTGCCACGTGTATCCCGGCTCCGAACCCGCCGAGAAGAGCTCCGGAGCCGCAACATGCCCCACGATCCGTCGTGGGCCGTGGGTCAATGAAGTCAAGGAGGAAGTGCGCTGTAAGGCCGTGCATTCAATGCACGTGCCTTCCCCAAAAGCATGGCGCACGACGCGCGCCTCCGTCCTTCGCTTGTCCACCATTAAGGTGACAAGACAGGGTGGCGAGGCGTGACAGCGGCACAGTGCCGCCCAACGGCACAGAGCCGCCCAAGCAGAGCGAGAAGACGCGGCGACAAGACGGCGTCTTCATCATCACCTGCCACACGGATAGGGGCACTCAGCGCGCCAGGTGGCAGGACTTAACTCCCCCACCGACTACTCTACTCAGAGTGAAAAACCCTAGATCATGTATAGGGATCATACAGCTTTGGGGCCATCTGTCGAGCCCCAAGCCTCATTGTACCACCCCGGCCTTGGACTATAAAAGGATCGGGATGTCCACCCGACAAAGGGTTCGCAACTCTACAACCTCACACTCACACGCGCAAGCAATACAACAAACACTCCCGTGGGCGCAGAGTATTACGCTCCGGCGGCCCGAACCACGTAAATCTCGGTGTTCACCCGCTCTCTCGAGTTGCATCGCTCTAGCAGCGTCAAGCCCCTCCAATCAAAGAACCTCCGTGGGCTGCTTCCGTAGCAGGTCGGGGGAGTGTCGTAGCTCACACTCCGACAGTGTTAATTTAGCAAACAAAATCAGTTCATTACACCACAAATATCAGCATTTTTAGGCGTTATGTAGAGGCAGAAAGGATCGCAAAGAGTGTGGTCTCTTAGGATGACTTCGCTGGACACTAGTCTAGCTTGTACTTGGCCAACACATTCATGGATTACTTTGCAAAAACACGTGTGATAGTGTCCTACCATAAACACCAAAGAAAGCATTGTGCTACTAAAATCACTTATGAGGGCAGCATGTTTCTAACGAACGCCATAAAGTTGTGCATGTAAGTTAAAGATCATTGCCACCACTAACGAACTGCATCAGAGAATTCAACCCATAAGTTCTATCATACTGAACTAAATCACAAGTCTATGTTCACATCCTCCCCAAAGGTCACTGTCGAAGTGTTCGGTCGACACTTCCCCCGGGCCTGCACTGGGCAGCCCGCAGAGGTTCTTTTTTCGGAGGGGCTAGTCCCTAGCGGAGAGCTTGCGCAGATGGAACGAGTTAGTAAGAGCTTGACACGGCGAGTTTTACGTGGTTCAAGCCGCCGGAGCGTAAAACCCTACGTCCACGGCGAGCTATGGAGCTCGCTGTATTGCTTGCTGCTCAGGGCCGGAGGCCTGAGCTTGGGGGTGAGTTACAGCTTGAGAGTGTATGGCTAGCGTATGAGTTGCAAAGTGTGAACCCTTGCTATCGACGCCTACCCGAGCCTTTTATAGTCCAAGACTCGGGCGGCTTACAAGGGGAGTCGGGACCCGACAGGTGGTCCCGGGAAGATTGTCTATTATCTACCGTATCTGCAGTTATGCCGGTAGTTGCCTCTGGTCGAAGGCTTCTGAGTCTTCATCTTGCCGCCCTGCCCATGCCGCATGCTAGTCGTAGTGGTTGATGACGGCGCAGGCGGCATGGGATGTCTTGTCGCGGCATTTAGTGGCTGGCAGGTTCTGACACCGCGCGCCAGTCTGTGATGCGACTGGGCGCAACGGCACCTGACAGACGCGTGCTCCGCGTTAGCGTCTTGGGAAGACGCGAGCCTTGAATACCTTGTACGGGCAAGGTGTGGGGCGCCTTTACGCCCGCTTCCTACCGCTCGGGGGCAGGCAGCACCGTTCTTCTGGCCACGTGGCGGGTCCGGAGCCCTTCTCTTAGGAGAGAAGGGTCCGGCCTGCGGGGCACGTGGAGCCTCCGGACCTCTCCCCGCGGAGGGGGAGGTCCAGCTTCTGTATGCCACGAGGCGGGCCTGGAGCTCTCATCTGAGGAGAGGGAGGTCCGGCCCCGCTGGACGCGTGGCGTCTTCGGACCTCTCTCCCGCGGGGGGGGGGGGGGGGGGGGGGGGGGGGGGAGGTCCGGCTTCTGTATGCCACGTGGCGGGCCCGGAGCTCTCCTCTGAGGAGAGGGAGGTCCGGCCCCGCCGAACGCGTGGCGCCTTCAGAGCTCTCCCTGCGGAGAAGGGCGAGTACCTTAGGCATTTTACCCTGTGCGAGGGGGTACCCCATATCTCAGGTACCGACAGTGGCCCCCGGGCCCATCTCGGGGGAGATGGCGAGCCCGAGGTGGGACCTCCGTCTCTTCCGATCCGCGCACTTTCTCTAAGTCCCGAATTGACCGCTGCCGGAGCACGAACAGCCACGGGATCGTGGGAGCGTGCGCTCACTTGATGGTTGCTTTTACTGCGGCGGTTCCCAAGACTGCCACTTCTGCACGTTGCGGCGCTTTCTTCGGGAACCGCCGAAGTGCCTTGCCGGCTCATCTTCTTAGGAGACTGACTCCTTGACCCCACCGCTTCAGTTAGGCGGCTTGGGTCCACCCGTCATCGGCATTCGGTCTAGGAACCGAAGCGGTTGCCGGTGCGGGATATTCGAAGAGTTCCGAATCGCTTGGAATTGCACCGGGAAGCTTTTTAGAGGGGGTCTTACCCACATTGCAGCTTCCCTTCGCACTTCTCAGCGTTTCTTCTCGGACTCTTGTGCTTTTGCTCTCTTGCCTTTGAGTTCTCCCTTGCCATGGCTTCCAACCCGCCGCCAGAGAAGAAACGCGCTCGATCTCCTCCAGCAACGGCGTCGGTGCCAAGTCGGGATTCTGGGGTGCCTGACACTCCCTCCGGTGGCGACTCGAAGAGGCCCCGGGTTGATGCGTTGGGGGAAGCTTCTGGGGCGTCCCCTGTTCCGCCAGTCCAAGCGACTGCGGAGCGGCCGTCAGTGACGATAGCGGGCTCTGGGAGTCCTACCCCGGCTCGGAAGTCGGGGTTCAGAGCCCGCTGGAGTGTCCGCGCTTCTCGGCCTTCCCCGACTTGCGGGGAGTCTGCGCCGCTGCGCTCGGAGCCAGGGGCAACTGCCGCGGCCCCCAGGCCAGCGCGAACTTCTCCTGTTCCGGTGTGCCCGGACTCCGCGGCGGCGTCGTCTCTTCCTGCCGAGACGGCCACCGCGGCCCCCAAGCCAGCGCAGGTCGACCCTGCACTAGGCGGCCCGGCCTTTTCTCCAGCACCGCCTTCTCCGGTTCGCCCCTCTCCTCAGATCAAGGAGCCTGAAGCTGAAGAGAGCCCGGCAGGCTTGGCTGCCAGAGCCTCGGAGCCAGCTTCTCCTGATCGGCGTCTTGTCTCGGTTGCTCGTGCGTCGGCTCTTCCTGAGGACGAGGTAATGGAGGAGGTCGGGGGGACTGCCCCGGCCTCTGCTGCTCCATTGCCTCTGGCGGATGCCTTCGCGCTTGCCGAGACGAGCGTTCGGCAGGTCTTGGCTGCATTGGGGCGCGAGCGGGAGGAGTATACGGTTGAACGGGATCGCCTCCTCATCTGGGGGAACCTTTTGCGGGAGAGGACCGCGAAGGTTAAGAGTGAGCTCGACTCCAGGCAGGAGTTGCTCGACTTCAGGGAAGCGCTCGTCGACCGGATGAAGCGGGTTGTTGACCGCATGGACACCCAATCGCGGCGGATCAACAGGGAGGCCCTGGAGGCACACGCCCGGGCCGAAGAGAGCCTCTCTGCTGTTGTGGAGATACGGCAGCGGTTGGAGCGCCGTGAACTCGCCGTTGAGGAACGGGAGCGTTCCATGGCAGCTGAGGCGGAGAGGGTCGCCGCGCAGCTGGCTGCGGGCGAGGATGACCTTCGAGCTCGGATGGAGGAGCTGGAGATCCTGAAGGCAGACCTCGACTTGAGGGAGGAACAGGTCTCCCGTGATCGCCGGGCGGTCTTGGACCGGGAGCTGAACGCCGACTTCAAGGCCGCTGAGTTGGAGCGGCTCGCCAAGACCCTCCACCTTCGGGAGAGCTCCCTGGCGGCCAAGGAGAAGGAATTCTCCGAGAGGAACCTGGAGGCTCTGCAGGCGGCCCGCCGCGAGGTGGAGGAGCTCTCAGCCTTGCGGTCCTCCGAGGCTCTTGCAGTCTCGAGCTTCGTGGATCGAGCGGGGTCCGCCCTGATCCCTCTTGGCTTCAGTCTGGTGAGGACCGCGGCCCCTGCGTTGGAGGTGATCCCCGCGCTGGAGTCGATCGGCGCCAAGCTGGACAGGCTAGACTCGGTGGTCGCCAGCGAGCTTGAGGCCGAGGGGCGCGGCCTAGCCTTAGAGGTCGCTTCACATGTGCTGGCATGCTTTAAGAGCCGCGACCCCTCTTTTTCGCTAGAACCAGCGAGCGAGGGCCCAGCCGCAGAGCGGGAGCAAGCTGCCAGGGCAGAAGTCGAGGATGTGGCCGCCCTCATAGCCGCAAGGTTCCGGCGGGAGCCGGGAGGTCCTTAGGACTTGTTTCTTTCTTCTTATCGAGTCTGTAGTCCAGCTCATGGAGCCTCGCTTAATTTGACTCTTTTGGATACTTGTGTCTGTGATGCTTTTTCTCTCCTTCTTGGCTTTGCCTGGCTGAGCCCTCAGCTCCGCAAGGTACTCAGAGGCCACTTCCAATCTCGGAGCTTTGCACAGACACCTTCCCCGGGTCCTAACCGTGTTAGGGGCCCCCGGAGGTCTCCGGATCTCGCCCTGTGAGGAGCTCCAAATCTGCCTGCCACGTGGCGGGTCCGGAGCCCCTCCTTAAGAGGTGGGAGCTCCGGCCATGTTGGACACGTAGGGCTTTCGGAGCCCTCCCACCGAGGGGGGAGGTCCGGTTTCCGCCTGCCACGTGGCGAGCCCGGAGCCCTCCTCAAGGGGGGAGAGAGTTCCGGGCCCGCTGGACACGTGGGGCCCCCGGGTCCCGCCCCTGCTGGAGGGGCAGGTCCCGGTCCTTCCAGTCCTAGGCCGGAGTAGCTGGTAGCTCCTTTCCCCCTGCTTCATGCAGCCCCTGTTGCCATAACCTGGAGGTCCTGCACACAGGCAGAGGAAACGTAATTCTCCTCGGGGGGTCCTCCCCTCCCGTCTCCTAGTCTTATCCGTCTTACGATCCTGATTCGCTATACGGGGCTTGGGCAATTCTGTGCACGAGGCGTCGGAGCTCCGGCTCCCTCCGAGGTCCGGGTACGGCCGTCCGATCCCTAGTACCAGGCCATGCGCTGGGGAAGCAGAGTGCACGCGCTTTGGGTTCATGACCAGGCAAAGCGGACGTACTCCCCTGAACCTCCGGAGGGCAGGATGCGCATGCTTTGGGCTCTGGGCCGGCTAAGCTGGATACGCACCCTGGACCCCCCATGCACAACGCAGGCCTTTCCTGGAGGTAACCAACTGGCACCGCAACACCTGACTGGGGGAGGCCCGAGAGACTCACTCGGCCATCGGCAGGTGCCTCAAGCGCAGCCGCCTTCGGTAGGATAGCAAATGCCGACTATGGATGAGCGCAGGAGAGGGGGAGCTAGATGTACGATGAACATACAGAGATAGTGCGATCATAAAAATTAATGCATAATTTAAATGAGCGCATGAGAGAGAGCTAAGTAGAACAGGGCTTTGTATTCGTACCCATAGGTGGAATTCTGGCTGTACAGGGAGGCAATGTTCCGCCTTGTCTTCAAGGGAAGCAAGACTCTACACGCTTAGGGTCGGAACCAGGCTAAACTGGACGTAGTCCTGTACTGTCCCTTGAGACTTAGCTGCCCCAAGCGTTGTTCCTAAATTCTATGGGATCTATTACAAAAGGGAATAACCCTGTCCTACTGATGCTCAGGAAGTAGGACTTACAGTGTTGCTCCATGGCAAGGCTTTTTGGGAACGGATCCCACTCTCGGTTGAAAGGCATGTGTACCTGGGGCGGCAGCTTTCATGATTCGGAAGGGACCTTCCCTGCTGGGGGAGAGCTTATGGGTCCTTCTTGGAATAGAGCGTGCCGCTTCACCAGGTTGCCCTCCTGCAGGCCCCCGACGCGTTTGGTTCTTTGGCGGTAGTGCTTAGAGCATTAGCCGAGACCGTGCGTTGCGGGGTGTTCCCTGCAGCCGAGTCTTGTCGATGAGGTTGTTATCTTCGCGCTGGATCAGGTCCTGCGCGGCTTCTCCTGGGGGCCCCCGGGGAGTTCTCCCCTTCTGGCTAAGGCCTTCAAGGGGTAGGTAGGCCCGGGCTCGTCTTGGATGACCTAAGGCGTCTTCCCCTTCTGGCAAGGCCTTCAAGGGGTTGACAGACCTTAGGCGGCCCCCGAGAGGTATGTTCGAGGCACGGAGGCGCGCCGCAGTTGGCTAACGCCCTGGCCTGTCACCGTCGGAACTGGAGTCCTCACCGTCATGCACTGTCTTTATGACACGCTGAGGCTCCTGGAACCCCACCTGGTGGGCAGCAGTGACTGGGGCATCGACCTTCTGTTTGCCATCCCTCTGAGGGTAGGGCGGCGCTTCAGCCCTCTGCTGTCTCCCTTTGCGGAAGCGCTCTGCGAGCCTCTGGATCTCCCAGCACTCGGCAGCAGCGTGGTTGCAGGTGCCATGCACCGGGCATAGCCCGCCTTGGTCACTGTCTGGGGCCGGTGATTGCCGCTGCCTTTTGTCGGGGCGTGGCCCCCGAGCTCCACTGGTCGTCGCAGCTGCGGCGACGGGGTCGTGAATGGTGACTTCATCTTTCCACTCCCCCGGTTCTTGGTCTTCTTGCCACCCCCATAGGCAGCAGCACCGGACCCGGGCTGCCCTCCTGACTCGGAGGTCGGCAGAGCGTGCCAGTTCCGCCCTTCAGCCGCTCTGGCGCACTTGTCCGCCAGGCTGAAGAGCTCCGAGACGTCGCGGACCTCTCTGGTCGCGAGCTTCTCAAGCATTTTCTCATCCTGGACACCCTGCCGGAACGCCACCACCACAGAGGCACTTTGGATATGCGGGATGGTGTTGCGTACCTGAGAGAACCGCTGGATGAAAGAGCGCAGCGACTCCCCAGGTTGTTGCTTGACGGCGTGTAGGTCAAGCTCCGTGTCGGGGCGGGTGTAGGAGCTGCCGAAGTTGGCGACGAACTGCCGGCAGAGCTCACCCCAGGAGGTTATGGACCCCTGAGGTAGATTCATGAGCCAAGACCGAGTTGGGCCGGTCAAGGCGACGGGGAAGTAGTTGGCCATGACAGCCTCGTCCCCTCCTGCAGCAAGTACGGCGGTGAAGTAGATCTGGAGGAACTCCGCTGGGTTGACGCTGCCATCGTACTTCTCGGGCAGGTGCGGGCGAAACTTGCGTGGCCACCTTGCGAAGCGAAGGTGGGGTGCAAGGGCCGCACATCCTGCACCTGCTGCTGCAGGTACTGGCGCTGCGAACGCTTGGTTCGCACTTGGCACCGCGTATCCCGGCATGGGCAAGGCTGCACCATAGACCGGGGCCGCTGCTTGCGGCGCATATAGTTGTGGCATATGCTGCGCAGCATATGCCTGAGGCAGGGCTCGCGTGGCGAAGGCCTGCCCTTCTGGTTGTGTCGAGGCCGACGACATGCTGTCGCCAGCCTCATGGTTGCGACGCCTTTCTCGGCGTCGCTCGAGGTACACCCGGGCGTCTTGGCCCAAGTGGCACCGTTCCAGTTCCCTTCGCAGGTCCGTCGACAGGAGCCTGGAGGAGCTGGAATCCGCCGTTAGCCCGTCAATCGTGGGTGTGCGCGTCAGCGACACAGCCGGTTGTCCTGGGCGCCGTCCTCGCCGAAACCGAGGGTTCGCGGCGGCGACGACGAGGCGGTCCACCTCGCGGACCCATTGCTGGGTCGCTGAATGGGGTGCATCCCCCGCAGGTGGGTTGCGCAGCAGCGCTCTTGCTGCAGCTAGCGCACCTCCATGGTGTACGCTCAGCGCTGCAGAAGATCTCACACTGGTCGGGGCCTGCATAGTCGGAGTCGGCGTTGCCGGAGTCGGCTGCTGGCTACCAGCTTGTGCCGACACACTCCGTCCTGAGTGTGTCGACATGTACTCCCCAGTGGTCACGGTTCGCCGTGAACGCGGAGGGGGAGAGTTTGCCGCTGAAGGAAGCTTGGTCATCTTCATTGGCGGAAACTCGTCGCGCTAGGAGAAAAGCCCCCTACCTGGCGCGCCAAATGTCGAAGTGTTCGGTCGACACTTCCCCCGGGCCTGCACTGGGCAGCCCGCGGAGGTTCTTTTTTCGGAGGGGCTAGTCCCTAGCGGAGAGCTTGCGCAGATGGAACGAGTTAGTAAGAGCTTGACACGGCGAGTTTTACGTGGTTCAGGCCGCCGGAGCGTAAAACCCTACGTCCACGGCGAGCTATGGAGCTCGTTGTATTGCTTGCTGCTCAGGGCCGGAGGCCTGAGCTTGGGGGTGAGTTACAGCTTGAGAGTATATGGCTAGCGTATGAGTTGCAAAGTGTGAACCCTTGCTATCGACGCCTACCCGAGCCTTTTATAGTCCAAGACTCGGGCGGCTTACAAGGGGAGCCGGGACCCGACAGGTGGTCCCGGGAAGATTGTCTATTATCTACCGTATCTGCAGTTATGCCGGTAGTTGCCTCTGGTCGAAGGCTTCTGAGTCTTCATCTTGCCGCCCTGCCCATGCCGCATGCTAGTCGTAGTGGTTGATGACGGCGCAGGCGGCATGGGATGTCTTGTCGCGGCATTTAGTGGCTGGCAGGTTCTGACACCGCGCGCCAGTCTGTGATGCGACTGGGCGCAACGGCACCTGACAGACGCGTGCTCCGCGTTTCCGCGTCTTGGGAAGACGCGGGCCTTGAATACCTTGTACGAGCAAGGTGTGGGGCGCCTTTACGCCCGCTGCCTACCGCTCGGGGGCAGGCAGCACCGTTCTTCTGGCCACGTGGCGGGTCCGGAGCCCTTCTCTGAGGAGAGAAGGGTCCGGCCTGCGGGGCACGTGGAGCCTCCGGACCTCTCCCCGCGGAGGGGGAGGTCCAGCTTCTGTATTCCACGTGGCGGGCCGGGAGCTCTCCTCTGAGGAGAGGGAGGTCCGGCCCCGCTGGACGCGTGGCGTCTTCGGACCTCTCTCCCGCGGAGGGGGAGGTCCGGCTTCTGTATGCCACGTGGCGGGCCCGGAGCTCTCCTCTGAGGAGAGGGAGGTCCGGCCCCGCCGGACGCGTGGCGCCATCGGAGCTCTCCCTGCGGAGAAGGGCGAGTACCTTAGGCATTTTACACTGTGCGCGGGGGTACCCCATATCTCAGGTACCGACAGTCACTGATACAGCATATATCACAGACAAGTAATTTATTTTTGCCCCTTGAAACTTAATTCATGATGTAGCATATCCTACCAGAAGGTTCTAGAAACTGATGCTTCTACCACGCTTGTCACCAAACTGTCTCATTAGTAGATGCAATCGCAGTACACCTGAATCGCGTTCACACCAGCTAATACCTCCGAACCGCAGCCATCCCAGCGAATTCCTCCTAACCCCAGCCATCCCAGCTTAGTCACGGGGCAAAACCCACGGAAATCCCAGCAGATATTGGAGTCGACGAGAGAGGCGAAGAGCAGAGGGGTACTTACAAACTCGACGAAGGCCTGGTTACGGTTGGCGCCGACGTTGCACATGGTGTTGACGACTTTGCCAAAGGGCTTGCAGAGCTCCACGAGCTCCTCCTCGGTGCACTCCCACGGCATGTTTCGCAGATGCAGCACCTTGGAAGGAGTCTGCGTGTACCGGAACTGCATCGCTGACCCCGACGGCATCGTGGACCGCTTGATCCGCCCTCTCTCCGGCGACCGCGCGCGGTGCGGTGGGATGGCCGCTAGGGTTAGGGTTTGGCGAATTTTCTTATCGCGACGTGGGGGTGGAGACGAGTGGCGGGTGGAAGCGCGGCCGTTAAGAGAGAGTGTGTGTGAGAGAGATTGGTTTGGTTGATGGGTTTGGGAACTTGGGATTGGAATGGCTCGGCTCCTGTTGGGGCTATTGGAGGAGACAACGGCGAGACCCGATCCAAAGGGCTTGTGCGCTAGGGGAGAAAATGGTTGTGAGTTTTTGAATTTATATTTATTTATATAGGATGGAGATCGAAATATGAACGTATATTTATTGGTTGATCGTTTTTACGATTCTCATTTATTATTCGTCATGATCTTATTTTTTATATTATTCGAAATTCAACCCAACATTATAAGACTCAAACTCAACTAATAGACAACAACTAAACCCTAGTCTCTCCACGGTCTACACAACACACGACTTAGCCGCCACACGCCGCTCTATCGCCGTCGTGCATCGGCTGCTTTTGTTTCATCATGTACCACAGTTGATGAGGACATCTCTCCTTTGCATACAATGCAAGGACCGATCACTAGAGCACGTGCACGACAATTGGATCTTCAGGTACGTTCTAACCTTGTCAATTGTTTTTTAGAACTTACGTTTGTTTCCATGCATGTTTTATTGATTAGGAACAATGGAGAGGACCAGCAAGGGCTGGGAGGAGTCCAAGGAGTCAAGGAGGAGGAGATAGGACGTGCACACCAAGGAGGAGCCCAAGTACAACTCGACTTCGACTCCACCTCGGGTTCGAGGAGCTGCCTTCACCAAAACTGACGTCCCGGACACATACGGAGTCGGATTTAGACGTTCTATATATGGTTGGAACCGTGATTTCATAAAGCTTCCAATGGAACCAGCCCCACCTCAAAATTTCTTCTAAGTTGATGGGAATCAGCGAAACAAGTGGGCGTCCAGAATCTGTCAGGTGCTGCACCACCGCCTTTTGGGCTGCTGGTCCGTGTATCGTGTGGAAGCCCATTAGGGTTACGTCTAGGGGTCTTGCACGCCCCTAAACTCCTTTTTATACAGCAGTCGTCACCACATAGGGTCGGGTTTTGCTTAGTTACAATCTGTCATTGAACAGTGTCGCCGATCATCGGTTGTGAGACCCCAAATTCGTGATCAATGCAGTTTTGATTGCAACTTCTCTGTTCTTGCTTGTGTTCTTGATTGCACTTGCAGGGATAAGCCTTCGTGGCGAGGTCATTCGTGTGACACGGGTGATAACCAACGCAGCAGTGGTGTTGTCGATACCCGCGATATGGGGTACCCCCGCGCACAGGGGAAAATGCCTGAGGATCTCACCCTTCTCCGCAGGGAGAGCTCCGAAGGCGCCACGCGTCCAGCGGGGCCGGACCTCCCTCTCCTCAGAGGAGAGCTCCGGGCCCGCCACGTGGCCTGCAGAAGCTGGACCTCCCCCCTCCGCGGGAGAGAGGTCCGAAGGCGCCACGTGTCCAGCGGGGGCGGACCTCCCTCTCCTCAGAGGAGAGCTCTGGGCCCGCCACATGGCCGACAGAAGCCGGACCTACCCCTCCGCGGGGAGAGGTCCGAAGGCTCCACGTGTCCTGCGGGGCCGGACCCCCCTCTCCTCTGAGGAGGGCTCCGGGCCCGCCACGTGTCCAGCAGAACAGCGATGCCTGCCCCCGAGCGGTAGGCAGCAGGCGTAAAGACGCCCCATACCTTGCCTGTACAAGGTATTCAAGGCCCGCGCCTTCCCAAGACGCGAAGACGTGGAGCACGGCTCTGTCAGGTGCCGTTGCGCCCAGTCGCATCACAGACTGGCGCGTGGTGTCAGAACCTGCCAGCCAATAAACACAGCGACAAGACATCCCCTGCCGCCTCCGCCGTCATCAACCACTACGACTAGCATGCGGCATGGGCAGGACGGCAAGACGAAGACTCAGAAGCCCTCGCCAGAGACAACTACCGACATAACTGCAGATACGATAGTCGGCAGGCAATCTCCCCGGGACCACCCGTCGGGTCCCGGGCCCCCCTTGTAAGCCACACGAGCCTTGGACTATAAAAGGCTCGGGTAGGCGACGTTAGCAAGGGTTCGCACTCCAGCAACTCATACCCTAGGCATAACTCATCCTCAAGCTCAGGACTCCGGTTCTGAGCAACAAGCAATACAGCGAGCACCTCAGCTCACCGTGGACGTAGAGTTTTACGCTCCGGCGGCCTGAACCACGTAAAACTCGCCGTGTCAAGCTCCTCCCTAACTCGTCCTTACGCTTAAGCTCTCCGCAAGCGACTAGCCCCTCCGAAAAAAAACCTCCGCGGGCTGCCCAGAGCAGGTCCGGGGGAAGTGTCGACCACACACTTCGACATTTGGCGTGCCAGGTAGGGGCCTTTTTCCCTTGCGTGACGAGTTTCTGCCGACGAAGATGACCAAGCTTCCTTCAGCGGCAAACTCTCCTCCCCCGCATTCATGACGGACCGTGACTAGCGGAGAATACGTGTGGACACACTCAGGACGGAGTGTGTCGGCACAAGCTGGAAGCCAGCAGCCGACTCCGGCAATGCAGGCTCTAGCTAGCGTGAGATCTTCTGCAGCGCTGAGCGTTCCCCACGGGGGCGCGCTAGCTGCAGCAAGAGCGCTACTGCGCAATCCACCTGCTGGGGACGCGCCTCAGGCAGCGACCCAACAGTGGATTCGCGAAGTAGACCGTCTTGTCATCGCCGCCGCAAACCCTCGACTTCGGCGGGGATGACGCCCCGGCCAACCGGCTGTGTCGCTGACGCGTACGCCAACGGTTGACGGGCAGACGGCGGACTCCAGCTCCACCAGGCTCCCATCGACAGACCTGAGGGCAGAGCTGGAACGATGTCACTTGGGCCAAGATGCCCCGAGTGTTCCTTGAGCGACGACGAGAAAGGCGTCGCAACCAAGAGGTCGGCGACAGCATGACGTCAGCCTTGACCCTGCGTGAGGCGCAGACCTTCGCCACGCGATCTCTGCCCCAGGCTTACGCCACGCAGCATATGCCACAGCCATATGCCCTGCAGACGGCGCCCCCGGTCTATGGCGCAACCTTGCCCATGCCGGGGTACACTGTGCCAGCGGCGAACCAAGCGTTCGCGGCACCGACGCCTGCAGCAACAGGAGCAGGATGTGCGGCTCTAGCGTGCCCGAAAAGTACGACGGCAACGTCAACCCGGCGGAATTTCTCCAGATCTACTCCATCGCCGTACTTGCCGCAGGAGGGGATGAGGCCGTCATGGCCAACTACTTCCCCGTCGCCTTGACCGGCCCAGCCCGGTCTTGGCTCATGAACCTCCCCCAGGGTTCCATAACTTCCTGGGGAGAGCTCTGCCGGCAGTTCACCGCCAACTTCGACAGTTCCTACACCCGGCCTAGCACGGAGCTCGACCTCCACGCCATCCAGCAACAACCTGGGGAGTCGCTGCGCTCCTTCATCCAGCGGTTCTCCCAGGTGCGGAACACCATCCCACACATCCAAAACGCTTTTGTGGTGGTGGCGTTCCGGCAAGGCGTTCGGGACAAGAAGATGCTCGAGAAGCTCGCGACCAGGGAGGTCCACGACGTCTTAGAGCTCTTCAGCCTGGCGGACAAGTGCGCCAGAGCAGCCGAAGGGCGAAACTGGCACTCACTGCCAGCCTCCGGGTCAGGAGGGCAGCCAGGATCTAGCACCGCTCCCTATGGAAGCGGCAGGAAGATCAAGAATAGGGGCGGTGGCAAGATGAAACCGCCGGTCACGGCCCCCGTTGCCGCAGCAGCGGCACCCAGTGGAGCTCGGGGGCCGCGCCCCGACAAAAGGCCGCGACAGTCACCGGCTCGAGATGGGGGCCAGGGTGAGCTATGCCCCGTGCATGGCACCAGTTACCATACTGCTGCCAAGTGCCGGGAAATCAAGAAGCTCGCGGAGCGCTTCCGGAAAGGGAAGCAGCTTCTAACTGATGCCCCACCCTACCGTCAAAGGGAGGGCAAGCAGAAGGTCGACGCCCCACACGATGTCGACCACCAGGTGGAGTTCCAGGAGCCTCAGCGCGCCGTGAAGGCGGTGCGCAATCATGAGAGCTCCAGCTCCAGTGATGACGAGCGCCGGAAGATGCTCTACGTCATCTACGGTGGGTACGCTGACCCCTTGTCCCGAAGCGCAGTTAAGACCTTGCGTCGAGCGGTAGCGTCGGTGGCTCCCCTCCCGAGTGCTGCACCGCACCTCAGGTGGATGGGAACCCCCATCAGCTTCGATGCCACCGACTGCCCCAGGAACATGGCTGGGGCCGACCAACTACCGCTCTTGGTGGCCCCCACCATCGCCAACGTGAGGATGTACCACATTTTGGTGGATGGCGGGGTTGGACTGAACCTCATCAATCGCGCAGCTTTCCAGAAGCTGCAGATCCCGATGGCCAAGCTCACCCCATCGAGCCCGTTCTCAGGGGTAGGGCCGGGACAAGTCGTTCCCTACGGCCACATCAGCCTCCCAGTGACCTTTGGGGCACCGTACAGCTATCGGACAGAGTTCATTCTGTTCGACGTGGCGGAGATCAACCTCCCCTTCAACGCCATAATTAGCAGGCTAGCCCTGTACCGATTCATGGCAGTAGCCCACTACGGCTACCTTGTCTTGAAGATGCCTACACCAACAGGCGTCCTCAAGATTCGTAAAGACCGCATTGTCGCAGTGTCAGCCTTGGAAAAGCTCCAAGCGCTCACAACAGCTAGGGCACCAACCCCCGGTAGTGCAAAACCAAACCGGCTCCATCCGAGTGCACGCCACCGTGCCTCTACCACAGCACCCCGTGTGCAACCCCTCCACGAGGGCGACATCCCCCTAAGACTCGTCCAAATCAGCGCCGATGCCACCCAGACCACCCGGGTAGCCGGGGGCCTGGGTAGCAAATAGGAAGGCACGCTCGTCACCTTCCTCCGGCACAACGTCGACGTGTTTGCATGGCAGCCGTCGCAGATGCCGGGGATCCCTAGGGAGGTGATCGAGCACCACCTAAAGGTCTTCCCCAACGCCCGGCCAGTCCAACAGAAGCCCCGCAAGCAGTCCATCGAACGGCAAAACTTCATCCGTGAAGAAATCAAGAAGCTGCTGGACGCTGGCTTCATACGGGAAGTCCACCACCCCCGGTGGTTGGCGAACCCTATTGTTGTCTCGAAGGCCGGCGGGAAGCTCCGGATGTGCATCAACTACACCAGTCTCAATAAGGCATGTCCTAAAGATCCATTCCCTCTCCCTAGAATAGATCAAATAGTAGACTCGACATCAGGTTGCGATATGCTGTGCTTCCTAGACGCTTACTCGGGTTTCCATCAGATCCCTATGTCTAGAGAAGATGAAGAGCACACCTCCTTCATCACAGTAGACGATCTGTACTGTTATGTCTCTATGCCTTATGGCCTAAAGAACGCTCTCCCTACCTTCGTACGTGCAATGCATAAAACCTTCGGGGAGCTGATAAGAGACTTAGTTGAGGTGTATGTCGATGACATCGTTGTTAAGGTCAGGCTGAGTTCATCCCTACTAGATAACCTGGCCTTAGTCTTCGATAAACTGCACTCTACGCGTACCAAGCTGAATCCTGACAAGTGTGTGTTCGGTGTATCCTCTGTAAAACTCTTAGGGTTCCTGGTCTCACACCGAGGAATTGAGGCTAACCCAGAGAAGATCGAAGCCATCGACTTGATGCGGCCCCTCGCCCGCATCAAAGAAGTCCAGAAACTCACGGGATGCCTAGCCGCGCTGAGTCGGTTTATACCGAGGTTAGCAGAGCAAGCGCTCCCCTTCTTTAAGCTCCTGCGCAAATCCGGCCCATTTGCTTGGACCGACGAAGCAGAAGAAGCTTTCCAGGAGCTGAAGCAACTCGTGACGACCCTACCCGTAATGGTAGCCCCCGAGCCCGAAGAGCATCTGTTGCTCTACATCGCGGCGACGGCTGAAGTGGTGAGTATGGTCCTCGTCGCAGAGCGGTCGGACCCCTCATCGCCACAGCCTGCCCCGGTAGCGGGAGACAGGCGCCAGGAAACCCCGGAGGTCCAAGACGACCCCCCGGGTCTCCAAGGCAACCCCCCGGAGGTCCAAAACGGACCCCTGGACCCCCAAAACAACCTCTCGGAGGACCAGCAGGACCTCCCGGAGGTGCAACGGGACCCCCCGGAGGTCCAACGGAACCTCCCGGATGTCCAACGGGACCACCCGGGGCTCCCGGGAAATCAGCGGGACCTCCCGGAGGTCCAAGACGGCTCGGGAGCCTTCGAGTATCAGCTCCCGGCAACCTCCCTGGGACCACCCACCTCCCGCAGGCCTGAGCCCATGGATGAAGATATCTCTGACCTGGGAGGGAGGGTCCGGACCATCTAGAGGCCTGTCTACTACATCAGCGAGGTCCTCCATGACGCCAAGACAAGGTACCTGGAGGTCCATAAGCTGCTGTATGCAGTGCTCGTGGCGTCCAGGAAGCTCCGCCACTACTTCCAAGCCCACCGGGTCTCGGTGGTCACCTCCTATCCGCTGAAGGCTGTCCTCCACAGCCCCACGCGACTGGCAATATCGCCAAATGGGCAGCGGAGCTGGCGGAGTTTGAGCTGGACTTCCTTCCTCGTCACGCAGTCAAGAGCCAAGCATTGGCTGATTTCGTGGCTGAGTGGACGCCAACGAAGGCTAACCCAGGGGGCCATGAAGACGGTGAACCAGGGCCCCGAGCTCCGTCCTTCACCGGGCCTTACTGGACGCTCTTCTTTGACGGCTCCTCGCGAAAGCAGGGGGCCGGTGCTGGCGTACTGCTTATCATGCCATCGGGGGAGCAGTTTGGGTATATGGTGCGTCTCAATTTCAAGGCAACCAACAACATGGCAGAGTATGAAGCACTCATCTTTGGCCTAAAGACAGCCCTGTCTCTAGGCGCTCACCAGTTGTTGGCACAGGGCGACTCCCAGCTAGTTATCAAGCAAGTTAAGGGTGAATGCTCCTGCAATGACCCACAGCTAGCTGCTTATCTGCTCCATGTGTAGATGTTGGAGAAAGACTTCCTCGCCTTGGACCTGCGCCACGTATCGCGCGCTGGCAATGCCACAGCTGACGACCTCTCAACGAAGGCCTCCACCGGAGCCCCTGCGCCCGAAGGAGTCTTCGAGAGGACATTGCTGCGGCCCACAGCCCAGCCCGCCGAGCCGGGCGAAGGGGGCTGGACCAGCACCTCGAAGCTGGCGGTCCCGGCGGCCCTGCAGCCATGGACGCCGCCAAGGATCGTAAGTGTCACTAGGGACTCCGTGCAACCCAGCGCTCAAGATCCAGACGCTAAAGTCAGACCCGATGCATGGATCACGGAGATCCGAGACTACTTGAAAGACAATATCCTCCCTGATGAACGTTGTCGAAGTGTTCGGTCGACACTTCCCCCGGGCCTGCACTGGGCAGCCCGCGGAGGTTCTTTTTTCGGTGGGGCTAGTCCCTTGCGGAGAGCTTGCGCGGATGGACGAGTTAGTAAGAGCTTGACACGGTGAGTTTTACGTGGTTCATGCCGCTGGAGCGTAAAACCCTACGTCCACGGCGAGCTATGGAGCTCGCTGTATTGCTTGCTGCTCAGGGCCGGAGTCCTGAGCTTGGGGGTGAGTTACAGCTTGGGTGTGAATGGCTAGCGTATGAGTTGCAGAGATGCGAACCCTTGCTATCGTCGCCTACCCGAGCCTTTTATAGTCCAAGACTCGGGTGGCTTACAAGGGGGGCCCGGGATCCGACAGGTGGTCTCGGGGAGATTGACTGTTTATCTACCGTATCTGCAGTTATGCTGGTAGTTGTCTCTGGCGAAGGCTTCCGAGTCTCCGTCTTGCCGCCCTGCCCATGTCGCATGCTAGTCGTAGTGGTTGATGACGGCGCAGGCGGCATGGGATGTCTTGTCGCTGTGTTTATTGGCTGGCAGGTTCTGACACCGCGTGCCAGTCTGTGATGCGACTGGGCGCAACGGCACCTGACAGAGGCGTGCTCCGCGTCTCCGCGTCTTGGGAAGACGCGGGCCTTGAATACCTTGTACGGGCAAGGTATGGGGCGTCTTTACGCTCACTGCCTATCGCTCGGGGGCAGGCAGCGCCGTTCTTCTGGCCACGCAGCGGGCCCGGAGCCCTTCCCAGAGGAGAGGAGGGTCCGGCCCGCGGGCACGTGGAGCCTCCGGACCTCTCCCCGCGGAGGGGGAGGTTCGGCTTCTGTCGGCCACATGGCGGGCCCGGAGCTCCTCTCTGAGGAGAGGGAGGTCTGGCCCCGCCGGATACGTGGCACCTTCGGACCCCTCGCCCGCGGAGGGGGAGGTCCGGTTTCTGTATGCCACGTGGCGGGCCCAGAGCTCTCCTCTGAGGAGAGGGAGGTCCGGCCCCGCCGGACGCGTGGCGCCTTCGGAGCTCTCCCTGCGGAGAAGGGCGAGTTCCTTAGGCATTTTTCCCTGTGCGCGGGGGTACCCCATATCGCAGGTACCGACAGTGGCCCCCGGGCCCATCTCGGGGGAGATAGTGAGCCCGAGGTGGGACCTCCGTTTCTTCTGATCCGCGCACTTTCTCTAAGTCTCGCATCAACCGCAGCCAGAGCGCGAATGGCCGCGGGATCGTGGGCGCGTGCGCCCACTTGATGGTTGCTTTTACTGCGGCGGTTCCCAAGGCTGCCACTTCTGCATGCTACGGTGCTTTCTTCCGGAACCGCCGAAGCGCCTTGCCGGTTTGTCTTCCGGGGCGACTGACTCCTCGACCCACCGCTTCAGTTGGGCGGCTTGGGTCCACCTGTCATCGGCGCCCGGTCCCGGAGCCAACGCGGTCACCGGTGCGATGTTCTCGAAGGTTTCCGAGTCATCTCGAATCATCCTTGGAAAGTTTTAAAAGGGGATCTCACCCGCATCGCGGCTTCCCTTCGCCTTTCCTAGCACTCGTACTTCCCTTGAACTCTCACGCTCCGGCTTTCCTGCCCTTGTGCCCTCTCTCGCCATGGCTTCCAACTTGCTCCCGACGCGCCTCGTTCGTTCTTCCGAGCTTTGGCCAGTGTGCAGGCTGCTGGGCTGGCACTCAGAAGACCAGAAACACCGGCTTCGCCGAGGATCTCTCCCCCTGATCCTGGAAAAGGGGGAGATGGTTTTCTTCACGGCTTATGCTCTGGCGGGGTTCGTTCCGCCGATTTCTTCCTTCTTTGTCACCCTGCTGGAGACATATGGCCTCCAGCTCCACCATTTTCCCCCCAACTCTTTCGCAATGGCTGCTTTTTTTGTCCACTTCTGCGAGATGTTCGTGGGGGTGCATGCTTCCATGACGCTCTTCCGCTACTTCTTTGTGTTGCGGACGACTGGGCGCGGCTCGAAGACTCAGATGGGGGCATACTACTTTCAGCATCGCTGCAAGGACCCCAAGGTCTCTAGATACCTTCTGCCCTTCAGCGCATCAAGGTGGGAAAACTGGAGGGAGAGCTGGGTGGTAGTGCAGACCGACGAGCACGATCGCCTACAACTCCCAACCGCCAGCCCAACCACCGACCGTCGCTTCTGGGAGGAGACCCCTGAGCTGGAGCAGGAGTACTCCTCGGTCTTGGAGCGGATCCGGTTCCTGGCCAACGGGGGGCTGACGTCTCTGATGGTGCTGATGGACTTTATGTCGCGCCGTATTGCACCCTTGCAGCAGCGTAGTCGCCCAGCGTGGTACTACACCGGCGAGCAGGACTGTACCAGGCTGGAGAGGGGCCCCGGCTCTGACCCTTCCGACGAGGAGCTAAACGAGATGGTGGGCAAGGTGAGTGGTGACTACATCCCCAGTGGCGACCCCGCCCTTCCGCCCTGTGCCACTCCCCTCTTCTTGGAGCCACAGAGGAGGTCAGAGCTCCTGCGGAAGATGCCGAACCTTGACGACATCGGGATCGCCATCCGGCAGGTCGGGGATGCCTTCCGTGGTATCACCATCCCAGGAACCGAGCACTCCGGGTCAGGGCACGAGGCGTCTGCTGCTGTCAAACCCTCCCCCAGAGCCGACGGAACTCAAGCCGCCGACAAAGGGAAAGGAAAGGAACCGGCCCCCGGGCATCCAGAGAAGAAACGCGCCCGGTCTCCTCCGAGGGCACCTCCTGCGCCGTGTCATGGTGCCGGAGCTACCTTGCTCCCATCTCCCGGGGGTGCTGGCCCATCAGGTGGCGACCCAAAGAGGCCTCGGGTGTCCCCCCCCCCCCCCCCCGGCGGGTCTCTTCCGGGACAGCGGCCGTCCGAGTCAGCCCAAGTACCTCGTCACCCTTCCTCAAGCGGAGGGGTTTCCAGGACGGATGCTGGTGGGGCCACGCCGGCGAGTGTGCCGGGGACCTAGGCGTCACGCTCCGCGACCGTTCCAGCCGCTGGTCCCGGTGGTTCTGCTACAGCCCAGAGGCCAGTGCTGTAAGCCCGTTGGAGCGCTCATGCCGCCCAGTAAGTGTTGCTCTTTCTGGCTTGTAGGAGCAGAGCTCTTGTCTCCTCTCTTTGCCTGAGGGTTTTCTCTTCTTGCAGGGACCGACCCGCTGCTAGGGGCGGGCCTCTTACCCGACCGCCTCCAACCGACGGAGGCTCCGTGCCTCAGCACCTGGGACCGTGGTGGCTCCCATGGTCCCCAAATCGACGGGGGCTCCTTCTGCGCCAGCGAGTTCACCCTTCGTAGTGGCCGCATCTGCTCCTATCCGCCCTCCTTCACCAGCCCAGAAGTCCGGTCCTGAGACTGAGGGGGCCGCTGCAGGTGCGCCTGCTGGCCCCCTGGCCTCCCTAGGACAGCGCCCCACCCTGGTTGCTGAGGCGCCGGCGCCTGCGCCGGTCTTAGACTCGGCAGGGGGGTCCAGTGGCGTGACTCCTGTCCCCCCTGCCCCGGTGCCCGTGTGGGACGCCCTGGGGCGTGTCCAGACCAGCGCCTGACAGCTCCAATCCGCCTTTCAGCAGGAGCGGGGGGCGCTGGCCGGCGAGAAGGAACGTCTTCTTAGCTGGCAGCAGCGGGCCCAGGAGGCTAAGGCGGACCTTGATTCGAGGCAGTCAAGGCTTGAGGCCATGAGTGCTCTGCTTGGCACTCTGAAGAAGGCCATTAGCCGCTTGGAGTCAGAGTCCCGGCGGGTCCGTGCCACCTACCGCGAGGCTCTGGCCCACGCTGAAGCCAAAGACAAGGAGCGTTCCGCCGCCGGGAGGAGTTGCAGCTGCAGGCAGCCCGTCGGGAGTGCGCCGTCGCTGATCGGGAACGCGCTGTCGCGGCCGAGGAGGAGAAGACCACCGCCCGGCTGAGGGCCAAAGTGGGGGAGCTAAGGGCTCAGACCGAGGAGCTGGAGCTCCGTGAGTCGGCTGTTGCCGCGAGGGAGGAGCAGTTCTCCCAGGAGCGCCACGCGGTGATGGATCGCGAGCTGGCGGCTCGCCAAGAGGTGGAGAAGCTCCGGTCCTTACGGTCTGCTGAGGCCCAGGCAGTCTGGGGCTTTATTGCCAAGGTGGGGTCCGCCTTGGCTCCTCTTGGCTTCAACCCTGTTCAGGTGGAGGTTCCGGCGCGGCCGATGTCCGAAGCAATCCCGGCACTTGAGTCCATCGGCGACGGGTTGGGTCGGCTCGAAACAGTGATCGCCGACAAGCTTGAAGCGGAAGGTCGGGGCCTTGCGAAGGAGGTCGCTATGCACGTTCTGTCGTGCTTCCTGAGCCGAGACCCTTCCTTTTCTCTGGGGCCAGTCCGTCTAGGACCCGTTGCCGATCGGGAGGGAGCTGCCAGGGCCGAGGCCGAGGACTTGGCCGCCCTCGTGGCCTCCAGGTTTCATCGGGAGTCCAGGGACTCTTAGGCATCTACCCCCGTGGCCACAGGGCCCTGTACTTCCTTTTTTATTTTTGTTGAGTCTGTATCCCAGCTCGTGGAACCTTTGTATGAACAGACTCATGTTTCTTTATGTGTCTGCATGTCCTAGTCTTCTTCCTGGCTTTTTCCTGGCCGAGTCCTTAGCTCCGCAAGGTACTCGGAGGCCTTGACCAATCTCGAAGCTCTGCATAGACACCTTCTCCGGGTCCTCACTGTATACTAAGGGTTCCGGAGGTCTCCAGGACCCGCCTCACGAGATCGGAGGGGGTACGGGCCTGTTGGCTACGTGGCGGGCCCGGAGCTCCCCTCTTAGGGGAGGTCCGGGCTTGTGGGGCACGCGGAGTCCTCGGACCTCTCCCGTGGAGGGGGGGGTCCGGCTTCTGTTGACCATGCAGCGGGCCCGGAGCTCCCCCTTAAGGAGGTGGAAGGTCTGGCCCCGCTGGACACGTGGGACCTTCGGGCCTCGCCCCTGTGAGGTCTAGTGCTTTGATCTTACCTTGGGGTTTCGGTCTTGCGCGATCCCGTAGCGGCCCCCTGGTAGGTGCGTTTCATTGGATAGATGTGCCTACCATATTCCTGCGGGGAGCTGAGGCCGAGAGGTCCTGCACACAAGTAAGGGAAACGTAATTCTCCTTGGGGACTCCCCCCCCCTCTATCTCTTAGTCTTATTTGTCTTACTGTCCCCGTCCACCTATACGGTGCTTGGGAACTACCGTGTTCGAAGTGCCGGGGGCTCGGGGCCCCCTGGCTATCGGCCGATACCTCCCACGCAACCGCCTTTGGTAGGGCAGCAAATGCCGACTAAAGATGAGAATGAGAAGAGGGAGCTGAACGCATGGTGAGCATGCGCTAGCAGTGTAATCATAAAAATTTAATAAGTAAACTAAATGAGCACCAAAGAAGAGCAACGTAGGACAGGTTTCTTTTCATATAAATTTCCATAGGGGGTATGGAGGCCACGACCCGCCTCAAGGGAAGCAAGACTCTACGCGCTTGGGGTCGGAACCAGGCGAAGCTGAACGTAGTCCTGGACCGTCCCCTGAGGCTTAGCTGCACCAAGCACTGTTCCTGGACTTTATGGAATTCATTATAAAAAAGAAGGGTCTGTCCTATTGTTGCTCTAGGGGTAGAACTTACAGCGGTGTTCTGTGTTCCGAAGGTTCAGGAGCGGGTCCCCATCCTCGGTTCTGGGGAATGGTCCCAGGCCCAGGATGTCCAGCCCCAGTATGGCAAATGGCCATGTGGGTTGGATCATCTGTACCGTCCAAGCCAGTGTATGGATCTGCTTGGCGTGGAACAGGCACGCCTTGCAGCTCTCGACCAGCTTGACGACATCCTGGAGTGCTGCCGGCTAGTAGAAGTCATGCCGAAAGGCTTTATCGACAAGCGTGCTTGAGGAAGAGTGACTCCCACATTCGCCTCCATGGATCTCAGCGAACAAGTCGCAGCCTTCCCCCTGGGTTATGCACCGCAATAGGATGTGGTTGGTGCCGCGTCGGTAGAGATCCCCCTCTACCGCCATGTGTCTATTAGCCATACGCACGATCCGTTCAGTGGATACACGTTCATCAGGGAGGATATTGTCTTTCAAGTAGTCCCGGACCTCCGTGATCCATGCATCGGGTCTGACTTGAGCATCCGGATCTTGAGCGCTGGGTTGCACGGAGTCCCCAGTGACGCTTATGATCCTTGGCGGCGTCCATGGTCGCCGGGACCACCAGCTTCGAGGTGTTGGTCTAGCCCCCTTCGCCCGGCTCGGCGGGCCGGGCTGTGGGCCGCGACAACGTCCTCTCGAAGCCCCCTTCAGGCATAGGGGCTCCGGTGGGGGTCTTCGTTGAGAGGTCGTCAGCTGCGGCCTTGCTAGCGCGCGGTACGTGGTGTAGGTCCAAGGCGAGGAAGTTTAACTCCACCATCTTATTTGATAACCAGCTGGAAGTCGCCCTGAGCCAACGACTGGCGAGCGCCTAGAGACAGGGTTGTCTTTAGGCCAAGGATGAGTGCTTCATACTCTGCGATGTTGTTGGTTGCCTTGGAATTGAAACGTACCACATACCCAGACTGCCCCCCCCGATGGCGTGAGGAACAGTACGCTAGCACCGGCCCCCTGCTTTCGCAAGGAGCCGTCGACGAACAGCATTCAGTAAGGCCCGGTGAAGGCCAGGGCTCAGGGTCCTGGTTCACTGTCTTCATGGCCCCCTGAGTCAGCCTGCGTTGGCGTCTACTTCAGCCACGAAGTCAGCTAGTGCTTGGCTGTTGTCTGCGTGACGGGGAAGGAAGCCTAGCTCAAACTCCAGCAGCTCCGCCGCCCATTTGGCGGCATTGTCCGTCGCGTGGGGGCGGTGGAGGATAGCTTTCAGCCTGGGGAGACCGCCGGGTGCTGATACTCGGAGGTCCCCCAGGCTGTTTTGGACCTCCGGGAAGCCCCGCTGATGTCCCGGGAGCTCCGGGGGGGGTCCCGTTGGACGTCCGGGAGGTTCTGATGGGCCTCCGGGGGTCCCGTTGCACCTCAGGGAGGTCCTGCTGGTCCTCCGGGAGGTTGTGTCGCGGATCCGGGGTCCGTTTTGGGCCTCCGGGGTTCCTTGGCACTTGTTTCTTGACAGTGAAACAGGTTACGGTGGTATGGGGTCCAGCCACTCTACGGTGAGGACCATACTCACCTCTGCAGCCGTCGCCGCTATGTAGAGCAGCAGATGCTCTTCGGGCTCGGGGGCTCCTATTACGGGTAGGGTCATCAGGAGCTGGTTCAGATCCAGGGGAGCTTCCTCCGCTTCGTCGGCCTAAGCGAATGGGCCGGATTTACGTAGGAGCTTTAGAGAAGTTTCGCTTTGCTAACCTCGGTATAAACCGACTCAGCGCAACTAGGCATCCCGCGAATTTCTGGTCTTCGGGCCAATGGCTTTGACCCTCTCTGGGTTAGTCTCAGTTCCTCGGCGTGAGGCCAGGTATTCTAAGGGTTTTCCAGAGGGTATACCGAGCTCACATTTGTCGGACGGACGAAGACTAAGGCCAGGTTATCTAGTAGGGACGAACGCTGCTTGATCTTGCCAACAATATCTTCGACACATACCTCAACTGAGTCTCTGATTAGCTCTCCTAAGGTCTTGTGCATTGCACGTACGAAGGTAGGGAGAGTGTTCCTTAGGACATAAGGCATAGAGGCATAACAGTACGGGCCGACTACTGTGGTAAAGGGTGCCCTTCAACTTCTCTAGACATAAGGGTCTGGTGGAAACCCGAGCAAGCATCTAGGAAGCACATTATATCGCAGCCTGATGTCAAGCCTACTATTTGATCTATCATAGGGAGAGAAAATATATCTTTGGGACATGCCTTATCGAGACTGGTGTAGTCGATGCACTTCCGGAGCTCCCCACCGGCCTTTGGAGCAATCAACAAAGCACCGGGGGTGGCGGACTTTCCGTATGGAGCCAGCGCTCAGCAGCTTCTTGGTTTCTTCCCGAATGAAACTTTTTACTGCTCGGTGGGCTGCCTGAGGGGCTCCTGTCGGACTGGCCAGGCATTGGGGGAGACCTTTAGTTAGCGCCCAATCACCTCCCTAGGGATCTCTGGCATCCGCGACGGCTGTCATGCAGCACATCGGCATTGTGCTGGAGGGAGGTAACGAGCGCGCCCTCCTATCTTCTATCCAGACCCCCGGCTACTCGGGTGGTCTGGGTGGCATCGGCGCTGATTCGGACGAGCCTCCATGGGACATCGTCCTCGTCGAGGGGTTGCACGTGGGGTGCTGTGGTAGTGGCACGGTGGCGTGCACTTGGATGGAGCCGGTTTGGTTCTGTACCGCCCGGGGCTGGTGCTCCAGCTGCTGTAAGTGCCTGGAGCTTTTCCAAGGCTAACACTGCTGCAGCACGGTCTCCACAAACCTTGAGGACGCCTGTTGGTGTAGGCATCTTCAAGACAAGGTAGCCGTAGTGGGCTACTGCCATGAATCGGTACAGGGCTGGCCTGCCAATTATGGCATTGAACGGGAGGTCAATCTTGGCCACGTCGAACAGAATGTACTCTGTCCGATAGCTGTCTGGTGCCCCAAAGGTCACCGGGAGGCTGGTGTGGCCGTAGGGAGTGACCCTTCCCGGCCCTACACCTGAGAATGGGCTCGATGGGGTGAGCTTGGCCATCGGGATCTGCAGCCTCCGGAAGGCTGCGCGATTGATGAGGTTCAGTCCAGCCCCGCCATCCACCAAAACGTGGTACATCTTCACGTTGGCGATGGTGGGGGCCACCACGAGAGGTAGTTGGCCGGCCCCAGCCATGTTCCTGGGGCAGTCGGTGTCATCGAAGCTGATGGGGGTTCCCATCCACCTGAGGTGCGGTGCTGCACTCGGGAGGGGAGCCACCGACGCTACCGCTCGGCGCAAGGCCTTAGCCACGCTTCGGGACGGGGGGTCAGCGGACCCGCCAAAGATGACATAGAGCATCTTCCAGTGCTCGTCATCACTGGAGCTGGAGCTCCCATGATCGCGCACTGCCTTTACGGCGCGCTGAAGCTCCTGGAACTCCACCTAGCGGTCGACGCCGTCTAGGGCTTCGACCTTCTGCTTGCCCTCCCTTTGACGGTAGGGTGGGGCATCAGTTAGGGGCTGCTTCCCTTTCTGAAAGCGCTCCGCGAGCTTCTGGATTTACCGGCATTCGGCAGTGGTATGATAACTGGTGCCATGCACAGGGCATAATTCATCCTGGCCCCCGTCTGGGGCCGGTGATTGTCGCGGCCTCTTGTCGGGGCGCGGCCCCCGAGCTCTACTAGGCGCCGCCGTTATGGCAACGGGGACCGCGGCTGACGACTTTATCTTGCTTCCGCCTCCGTTCTTGATCTTCCTGTCGCTTCCGTATGAAGCGTCGCCGGATCCCGGCTGACCCCCTGGCTCGGAGGCCGGTAGAGAGTGCCAGTTCCGCCCTTCGGCTGCTCTGGCACACTTGTCCGCCAGGCTGAAGAGTTCTGAGACATCACGGACCTCCCTAGTCGCGAGCTTCTCGAGCATCTTCTTGTCCCGAACGCCTTGCCGGAACGCCACCACCACAGAAGCGTTCTAGATGTGTGGGATGGTGTTCCGCACCTGGGAGAACCGCTGGATGAAGGAGCGCAGCGACTCCCCTGGTTGTTGCCGGATGGCGTGGAGGTTGAGCTCCGTGCCAGGCCGGGTGTAGGAACTGCCGAAGTTGGAGACGAACTGCCGGCAGAGCTCTCCCCAGGAGGTTATGGAATCCTGGGGTAGGTTCATGAGCCAAGACCGGGCAGGGCCGGTTAAGGCGACGGGGATATAGTTGGCCATGACAGCCTCATCCCCTCCTGCGGTGAGTACGGCACTGGAGTAGATCTGGAGGAACTCCGCCAGGTTGACACTGCCGTCGTACTTTTTGGGCAGGTGTGGCCGAAACTTGCGCGGCCACTTCGCGAAGCAAAGGTGGGGTGCGAGAGCTCCACATCCTGCTCCTGTTGCCACAGGTATTGGTGCTGCGAACGCTTGGTTCGCACTTGGCACCGTGTATCCCGGCATGGGCAAGGCTGCACCATAGACCGGGGGCGCTGCTTGCGGCGCATATGGTTGTGGCATATGCCGCGAGGCGTGTGTCTGAGGCAGGACTCGCGTGGCGAAGATCTGCCCTCCAGGTTGTGTCGAGGCCGACGACACGCTGTCGCCAGCCTCATGGTTGCGACGCCTTTCTCGACGTCGCTCGAGGTACACCCGGGCATCCTGGCCCAAGTGGCACCGTTCCAGCTCCCTTCTCAGGTCCGTCGACGGGAGCCTGGAGGAGCTGGAATCCGCCGTTTGCCCGTCAGCCGTGGGCGTGCACATCAACAACACTGCCGGTTGACTAGAGCATCGTCCCCGCCGAAGTCGAGGGTTTGCGGCGGCGACGACGAGACGGTCTACCTCGCGAATCCACTGCTGGGTCGCTGCCTGAGGCGCGTCCCCAGCAGGCGAATTGCGCAGTAGCGCTCTTGCTGCGGCTAGCGCACCCCCATTGGGTACGCCTAGCGCTACTGAAGACCTGATGTTGGTTGGAACCTGCATTGCCGGGGTCGGCGCTGCCAGAGCCGGTTGCTGGCTACCAGCTTGTGCCGACACACTCCATCCTGAGTGCGTCGACATTTACTCCCCACTGGTCACGGTTCGCCGTGAACGCGGAGGGGGAGAGTTTGCCGCTGAGGGAAGCTTGGTCATCTTCGTCAGCGAAAACTCGCCGCGCAAGGGGAAAAGCCCCCCTACCTGGCGCGCCAAATGTCGAAGTGTTCGGTCGACACTTCCCCCGGGCCTGCACTGGGCAGCCCACGGAGGTTCTTTTTTCGGTGGGGCTAGTCCCTTGCGGAGAGCTTGCGCGGATGGACGAGTTAGTAAGAGCTTGACACGGTGAGTTTTACGTGGTTCAGGCCGCCGGAGCGTAAAACCCTACGTCCACGGCGAGCTATGGAGCTCGCTGTATTGCTTGCTGCTCAGGGCCGGAGTCCTGAGCTTGGGGGTGAGTTACAGCTTGGGTGTGAATGGCTAGCGTATGAGTTGCAGAGATGCGAACCCTTGCTATCGTCGCCTACCCGAGCCTTTTATAGTCCAAGACTCGGGTGGCTTACAAGGGGGGCCCGGGACCCGACAGGTGGTCCCGGGGAGATTGACTGTTTATCTACCGTATCTGCAGTTATGCCGGTAGTTGTCTCTGGCGAAGGCTTCCGAGTCTCCGTCTTGCCGCCCTGCCCATGTCGCATGCTAGTCGTAGTGGTTGATGACGGCGCAGGCGGCATGGGATGTCTTGTCGCGGTGTTTATTGGTTGGCTGGTTCTGACACCACGCGCTAGTCTGTGATGCGACTGGGCGCAACGGCACCTGACAGAGGCGTGCTCCGCGTCTCTGCGTCTTGGGAAGACGCAGGCCTTGAATACCTTGTACGGGCAAGGTATGGGGCGTCTTTACGCTCGCTGCCTATCGCTCGGGGGCAGGCAGCGCCGTTCTTCTGGCCACGCGGCGAGCCCGGAGCCCTTCTCAGAGGAGAGGAGGGTCCGACCCGCGGGCATGTGGAGCCTCTGGACCTCTCCCCGCGGAGGGGGAGGTTCGGCTTCTGTCGGCCACGTGGCGGGCCCGGAGCTCCTCTCTAAGGAGAGAGAGGTCTGGCCCCGCCGGATACGTGGCACCTTCGGACCCCTCGCCCGTGGAGGGGGAGGTCCGGCTTCTGTGTGCCACGTGGCGGGCCCGGAGCTCTCCTCTGAGGAGAGGGAGGTCCGGCCCCGCCGGACGCGTGGCACCTTCGGAGCTCTCCCTGCGGAGAAGGGCGAGTTCCTTAGGCATTTTCCCTGTGCGCGGGGGTACCCCATATCGTAGGTACCGACAAACGTGTATCCGCTGAACGGATCGTGCGCATGGCTAAGAGATACGCGTTGGTAGAAGGGGATCTCTACCGACGTGGCGCCAACCACGTCCTATTGCGGTGCATAAGCCAGGGGGAAGGCTGCGACTTTCTCGCTGAGATCCATGGAGGCGAATGTGGGAGTCACTCTTCCTCATGGACGCTTCTCGGTAAAGCCTTCCGGCATGGCTTCTATTGGCCGACAGCACTCCAGGATGCCGTCAAGCTAGTCGAGAGCTGCAAGGCATTCCAGTTCCACGCCAAGCAGATCCATACACCGGCTCAGACGGTACAGATGATCCCGCCCTCATGGCCATTTGTCATATGGGGACTGGACATCCTGAGACCATTCCCCAGAGCCGTCGGGGGATTCCGGTACCTCTATGTCGCCATCGACAAGTTCACCAAGTGGCCGGAAGCCACAGCAGTCACCACCATCAACAAGCAATCCACAGTAAAGTTCATCAAGTCGATTGTCTGCCGGTTCGGGGTCCCAAACAGGATCATCACCGACAATGGGACCCAATTCACCAGTGCAGCGTTCCAAGACTACTGCGGAGACCTCGGCATCCAGGTGTGCTATGCCTCTGTTGCTCACCCAAAGAGCAATGGGCAAGTTGAGAGGGCCAACGCCGAGATTCTTAGGGGCCTCAAGACTCGCACATATGCCAACCTGAAGAAACATGGTGCCAATTGGGTGGATGAGCTTCCGAACACACTATGGGCTAACCGGACATCCCAGAGCTGGGCCACCGGAGAGACACCCTTCTTCATGGTGTATGGGGCCGAAGCCGTGCTTCCCCCAGAGATCACCATGAAGTCTCACCGTGTTCGGGCTTACGACGAAGCCGCGCAGGACAACCTCCGGCGTGGAGAAATCGACCTCGTCGACGAGGTCCGATTGCATGCAGCACTCCGTAACGCACGGTACAGACAAGCGCTCCGCCTCTACCAACAGAGGTCTGTACGTGCCCCGGAGCTGCATGTTTCTTCCATCCGCTGCCATCTACAAAAAACCAATCTACAAAAAAATTCCATCCACCGATTCGTTTCTGTTGTAGTTTCCACCACCACCAAAACCTGATTCGGGGTATCCTCCTTAAAACGGGCATAACTTTTTGCTCGTAACTCCGATTTAGGCGCATTTTTTTCCGGAAAGGTCTCAAAAAAGTCCACATACGGAGTTTTCAAAAAAAATTAAAAAAATTAAGAAGGCCCTCGTTTCGAACTCCGAAGTTCCAGCACCAGTTTTTTCCAATCGCTCTTGAATTTGTGCTGATCTCATCTTTCATCGGTTTGAGCTAATACTTGGTACTGTTTCTATTCTTGTGCCCCTGGTTGAGAAAAAATATAAAAAAATAAAGAGAAAAAAAGATCTTAATTTCTACTAGTGCTTCAAGACAAAAACAGGAGGCTAAGGGGTTTTCTAGTTGTGCTATTTCTGTGTGAGTGCTGGATACTTGCTGATATTATCCTTGTTGTTCATCATGATTCATCCTTGTCCTTGCTTGTTGCCACAACTGTTCTAATACATTCTTAGGCCAGCAACTAGGTGAAATTCTTTGGACGCTTATTCAACATTGCTATCTGTTACTAACTTGTGTGCCACATACATATACTGCATTTGAGCTTTCCAAGCTCCACCTTCTATCGAGCAGAACAGGTAACCTTTGCAATCACACTCACTCTCTGCTTGCTTCACACCGGTCACCGTTGGCCACCTGCAGTGCTGGTAAGAAACTTGTAAGAGCGGGGTAAGACGCATCTTACTGATCGACACCCACTTCGGAGAGCGTAGTAATAGGGTTCTTCACGATCTTTTTGTCTTCATTTCTGTTTTGTATTAACAATGACAGGAAAGAAGCCTATGGATAAGACCTCTAGTTCTACACCTCCGGATGATGATGAGTGCGTGTCCCATATGGAACTAAAGGACATGATGCGGGCAATGACCGAAGCTTTCGACAATTACCAGACCACTACAACATCCACCTTTCAGAGGCTCCATACAAGTGTTGCTGGTCTGACCACACGGTTGGACGAGATGAAGACTCGTCTTCCCCAACAAGCTACCACCGGACTAGTCCGATTTGTCTCTGAGTAGACAACGGACTAGTCCGCACTCTTACGGACTAGTTCGGTATCTCACAACACTTAGGGTTTTCCACACGCCGCACACCGGACTAGTTCGGAGTCCACCACGGACTAGTCCGGACATCGCAAACCCTAACGGTAACCTTTGGAAACCCTAGTATAAATAGAGGTGTACGACCATACTACCAGATCTCTCGACCCCCCTTCCAAGAGCCCAAAATTCACATCTCTCCACACATTCTAACCCTAAAAGGATCAAATCTTTGAGGATTAGCAATTGATCAAAGGAGAGACTTGTTCTACACATCTTGAGCTCTTGGGTTTTGATCTCTCGCACACTCTTGTTCATTTATTGTACATCTTTTGAGTGTGCTTGGTGGTATTCATTCATTGTATTTTTTGGGGAGCCCTCAACTTGTGAGAAGGCCCCTTGAACGATTTATTTGCCCTTTGTGATTAGTGGAAGAGAATCAGCCTCCGTGGGGATTCGACGAGGGTAGGGTTGGTGAAGACCCGATCCTTCGTGGACTCCTCAATGGGGACGTAGATTTCCTTCGTGGAATCGAACATCGGGATAAAATCTTGTCTCTTGCTCTTGTGTTTTATTGTTCATCACATTCTAGGGTTTACTTAATCTTGTGTAATTCACGTTGAAGCGTTGAAACTAAAGTTGATCTCTGTCATTCATTGTTTCACTGTTGTAATACATCTAAGTTCCCAATTAGTTTCCGCTACATAGGGTACTAGAAGTGAAAATATTGATCAACCTTGATCTTTCTAGTCCACGCATACCGGACTAGTCCGCACTCTACCGGACTAGTCCGATTTCCCTGTAATTGATAAATCTATTAAGTGTTTCATAGATTAACAAAGAATCAAAAAGCCTATTCACCCCCCCTCTAGGCTACATTCAATTGGTATCAGAGCCAAACTCTTCAAAAGAGACTCACCGCTCGAAGAGACGATGTCGGACATCAAGGATGTACACAAGAAGATCGACGGTGAAAAGGGTGATGATGAAAGGACTCAAAAGCTAAAGAAGCTACTCGACGCCATTCAAGACAGTGAGGACGATGATGAGCAGGTGCTACAACTCAAGGCTCTTCTACGGAAGAAGGCACTCTCCCCAAAAGGGAAGAAGAAGATCGATGATGAAAAGAAGAAGAAAGGGGGTAGTTACACAGACTACTCCCGATATCCTTTTGACTATGAATGTTTGAATTCTAACAATAGTCATTACTTATCAATTCCTCTAGGGAAAGCATCTTACTTTGATGGCAATGACTATTCAATGTAGAGACAAAACATGAAAATGCACCTTATATCTCTTAATCCAAGTTTGTGGCATATAGTGTGTACAGGGATAGATATCCCGGATGATGATGAGGAGCTAACTCCAAGACAAGAACAAGCCGTTCATCGGAATGCTCAAGCTGTAGCTGTGATCACGTCATCACTGAGCCGAGACGAGTTCACCAAGGTGGATGGACTCGAAATTGCCAAGGAGATATGGGACACACTACAAACCGCATATGAAGATGACCGTCATGTACGCGAAGCCAAGATAGAAATGATTGAAGTTGAATTGGGAAGATTCACGATAGAAGAAGATGAATAACCACAAGATATGTACAATCAACTGAAGAATCTTATCAACAAAGTTTGAGCTTATGGCAGCAAAAAGCGGAATGATCATGAGGTCGTGAAGTTGATTCTCAGAGCATTCATGCCTCGCAACGTGACTCTTTGCTCTATGATTAGAGAAAGCCCCGGGTATCAGAAAATGACCCCACACGAACTTCTTGGCAAGATCATCAACTTTGAAATGATGGAGAAGCAAGCCAAGCATGTCAAGGAAATTGCCGATCTCACCTCGGCAAAAAAGAAAGGAGTTGCTTTGAAGTCAACTTGTAAACTCGTATCAAAATAAGCTCGAGAAGCTCATGGAGAAGACGACAGTGATGATGAAAGTAGTGATACCGATGAAGAAGACATGATCTTGTTCATGAAGAAGTTCAAGAAAATGATGAGAAGAAGAAAGGGTAGCAGCTCAAACGAAGGAAGACAAAGTGACAAACAAAGACCCAAGATGAGACGGGCGTGCTACAACTGCGGAGAATATGATCACTAGATAGTAGATTGTCCATATGAAGAAAATAAGAGGTAGACTAAAGACAACAAGCCTCAACCAAAGAAAATGTACAAGAAGAAGAAGCAATATGGCCAGGCGCATCTAGGGAAGGAGTGGGACTCCAATGATAAATCCTCATCCGAAGAAGAAGATGAGATGACCACCATAGCCATAAAGAAGACTACCAAGAAATTCACTCTCTTCCCAACCATGGGCGCATGGAAGGACACCGACAACACCTGTCTAATGGCAAAGGAAGGTAAAAGAAAGGTAACAACTAAATCTTCCTTCTTGCATTCTTTTACTAGTGATAGTGATAATTCTAGTGAGGATGATAGCAGTGATGAAAATGAATATATGCTTAGGGGTTTAGACAAAAAGACAGCTGCTAAGATGAAATTTCTATTTGATAAGCTTGTTGATATGGAGAAGTTAGTCAATCGTCAGGAAGATATGATCATCTCCCAAAAGGAGGAATATCTTGAGATTAAAAAGCTTCTTGAACTTGAAAAGGAGCAAAGTAAATTACTAGAACTTGAGTTAGCTTCAAGCAAGGAAGCTTGCTTGAAGTTAAAAGACTCAAACGCCACCATCAAGGATGAACTTGCTAACTTAACCAAAGTTAACAAGATCCTTGAGGTACAAGTTGAGTCACTCAAGCAAAGTGGTTCTTCATCCACTTCAAGCTCACCTTCTCAACATATAAAATCTGAAACTAGTATTTGTCGAAGTGTAGCTGTCGACACTTCCCCCAGGCCCGCACTGGGCAGCCCGCGAAGGTTCTTTTTCGCAGGGGCTAGCCCCCCGCGTGAGTCTTGATGTACTGGACGAAGGAAACAGATGAACACAGGGGTTTTTTACGTGGTTCAGGCCGCCGGAGCATAAAACCCTACGTCCACGGTGAGCAGAGGTGCTCGTTGTATTGCTTGAGGATGAGCTGAGCTAAGAGGTGAACCGATCGAGTTCGAACCGACTGGAGTGCGAAGCCCTTGTAACGTTGCCTACCCGAGCCTTTTATAGTCCAAGGCTCAGGCGGCTTACAAGGTGGGCCCGAGACCCGACAGGTGGTCCCGGGGAGATTGCCTGCCATCTATCGTATCCTACAGTTACGCCGGTAGCTGTCTCTGGCGAGGGATTCTGAGCCTTCGTCTTGCCGCCCTGCCCATGCCGCAAGCTAGGCGTAGTGGCTGATGACGGCAGGGGCGGCAGGGGATATCTTGTCGCTGTGTTTATTGGTGTACAGCTTCTGACGCGGCGTGGTAGTCTTCAGTGCGATGCGACTAGGCGCAACGGCACCTGACAGTGGCGTGCTCCGCGTCTTGGGAAGGCACGGGTCTTGAATACCTTGTACGGACAAGGTATGGCGCGCCTTTACTCTTGCTGCCTACAGCGCGGGGGCAGGTAGCGCTGCTCTATGGCCACGTGGTGGGCCCGGAGCTCTCCTCTGAGGAGAGGGAGGGCTGGCCCCACGGGACACGTAGGGCCTTCAGAGCTCTCCCCGCAGAGGGGGGAGGTCCGGCTCTGCTGGCCACATGGCGGGCCCGGAGCTCTCCTCTGAGGAGAGGGAGGTCCGACCACGCTGGACACATGGAGCCTTCGGAGCTCTCCCCGCAGAGGGGGGAGGTCCGGCTCTGCTGGCCACGTGGCGGGCCCGGAGCTCCCCTCTGAGGAGAGGGTGGTCCGGCCCCGCTGGACACGTGGAGCCTTCAGAGCTCTCCCTGCGGAGGGGGGAGGTTCGGCTCTGCTGGCCATGTGGCTGGCCCGAAGCTCCCCTCTGAGGAGAGGGTGGTCCGGCCTCGCTGGACACGTGGAGCCTTCGGAGCTCTCCCTACGGAGAAGGGAGGCCCGGCTCTGCCGGCCACGTGGCGGGCTCGGAGCCCTCCTCTGAGGAGAGGGAGGTCCGGCCCCGCAGGACACGTGGGGCTTTCGAAGCTTGCCCCTCTGGAGGGGGCAAAGTCCTTAGGCGATTTCCCCTGTGCGCGGGGGTACCCCATATTGAGGGTACCGACAGTATTACTTGTGCTTGTGGCAAAAGTCACACCAACTTGAATAAAAAGCGAAACTCGACAAAGGACAACAATCTTCTCAAAGTGGCATATTTGACAAGAAGAAGATCAAGTATGCACGCAGTGCATACTCGGTCACAAGACCTCCAAATGTCAAATATGGCATTGGATATTCTTATGGTGAAAAGCAAAACGCTAGAAGCCACAAGAATAACAAGGGTTGCATTGCCTTTGTCAAGGGAAACTCTTCTCAAGTTAGAAAACTTAATAATGTTGATAAATTTAACACTGTGAACACATATGAATAACAAGTTCTATTTAGAACTTTTGATGCTTCATATGTACTTATGAAAAGTAATCTTAGAATCGTTTATGCTAAATATGTTGGGCCACGCCATGGGAACACCAAGTCTCATGTGTGGGTGCCAAAATCACTTGTCACTAACCTCAAAGGACCCAAGCAAGCTTGGGTACCTAAGACCAAGGCATAATTTGTCTTTTGCAAACTTATTCATCTGCTGGAGCAAAATGGGTGCTAGATAGTGGATGCACCAATCACATGACCGGGGAAAGAAGAATGTTCGTGGAATATGAAGAAAATGAAGATCCAAGCGAAGGCATTTACTTTGGTGATAATAGTCAAGGAAGAGTGCTTGGTACCGGTAAAATTGCAATTTCATCACAACATACTCTCTCTCATGTTTTACACGTTGACTCCTTGGATTATAACCTTTTGTCCATATCTCAATTATGTGACAAGGGTTATAATTGTTTATTCACTAATGAGGGTGTGATTGTCTCTAGAAGGAGTGATAACTCAATTGCATTCAAGGGTGTGTTAAAGGGAAAACCTTATCTAGTTAACTTCAACAAAGATAAAGCCGAACTTGACACATGCTTGATTGTAAAGACCAACATGGGTTGGCTGTGGCATAGACGGCTAGCACATGTTGGTTTGAGGAATCTTCAAAAACTCCTTAAAGGCGATCACATCCGAGATTTAAAGGATGTTATTTTTGAGAAAGACAAGGCCTTGTAGAGCGTGCCAAGCAGGGAAGCAAGTAGGAGCATCCCATCCCACGAAGAATGTCATGACTACAACAAGACCGCTTGAACTCCTCCACATGGATCTATTCGGTCCAATCGCTTACATAAACCTCGGCGGTAATAAATACGGTCTAGTCATTGTTGATGATTTTTCACGCTTCACATGGGTTTTCTTTTTGCATGATAAGACAGAAACGCAAGGAACCCCCAAGAAGTTCATCAAGCGTGCCCAAAATGAATTCTCATTGAAGATCAAGAACATACAAAGTGATAATGGGACAGAATTCAAGAACACCCAAGTTGAGGAGTATCTAGACGAAGAAGGGATAAAGCACGAATTTTCAGCACCATAGACTCCTCAACAAAACGGAGTAGCCGAAAGGAAGAACAAAATTCTCATTGATATGACGAGGACAATGCTCGATGAATATAAGACTTCAGACAGGTTTTGGGCTGAAGCGGTTAACACCGCTTGTCACACCATAAACCGACTATATCTTCATCGGTTGCTCAAGAAAACTTCATATGAACTACTCACAGTAGCACGTGACGTAGTGTTCGATGAAACTAACGACTCTCAAGGAGAGCAAGTTGATCAATTTGTGCTAGATCAATAAGAAGCTCCATGTCAAGCATTGAGAAGAATGGCATTGGGCAATGTTCGACAACAAGTGCCACCTTCAAATGCGAATGAAGAAAATGAACCACGGGTGGAGGAAAATGATCAAGGGGGAGCTTCCATACAAGATCAACCTCAAGAAAATCAAGAAGATCAAAACATCAATGAGGGCGACTATCCAGGGAGAGAAGAAGATGATAATGAAGATTCAAAACCACAAGTGCCACATCCAATAGTACACCAAAGCATCCAAAGAGATCACCCCGTTGACAACATAATCGGTTACATCCAAAAGGGAGTAATAACTCGATCTCACATAGCTAATTTTTGTGAACACTATTCTTTTGTATCTTCTTTGGAACCATACAGGGTTGAGGATGCATTACAAGATACAGATTGGGTGATGGCGATGCAAGAAGAACTGAATAACTTCAAAAGGGACAAAGTGTGGGAGCTTGTTGAAAAACCCAAGTCCAACGTCGTTGGCACTAAATGGGTCTTCCGCAACAAGCAAGACGAACATGGAGTGGTAACAAGGAACAAGGCACGACTTGTGGCAAAAGGGTACTCACAAGTCGAAGGTTTGGATTTCAACGAGAATTTTGCTCCCGTAGCTAGGCTTGAATCGATTCGTATATTACTTGCATATGCTACTCACCATGATTTCAAGCTTTATAAAATGGACGTGAAAAGCGCCTTTCTCAACGGACTGATCAAGGAGGAGGTGTACGTGGACCAACCACCTAGTTTTGAAGATCAAGAGTACCCCGACTATGTGTTCAAACTGCGTAAGGCTCTCTATGGCCTCAAACAAGTTCATAGAGCTTGGTATGAGTGCCTTAGAGAGTTTTTGATTGAAAATGACTTCAAGATTGGAAAAGCTGATTACACTTTGTTTACTAAACACTTTGATGATGATATCTTCAATTGCCAAATTTATGTTGACGATATTATATTTGGTTCAACTAACAAATCCTTTTGTCAAGAATTTAGTAAGATTATGACAGATAGATTCGAGATGTCCATGATGGGAGAGTTGAGGTACTTTTTGGGATTCCAAGTGAAGCAACAAAAGGACGGGACATTCATAAGCCAAACAAAGTACACTCAAGACATTCTCAAGAAGTTTGGAATGGTCAAAGCAAAGCCCATAAAAACTCCCATGACGACAAATAGACACTTGTATCTCAATGAAGACGAACCAAATGTGGATCAAAATATATATCGTTCCATGATTGGCTCCTTACTTTCTTTATGTGCATCTAGGCCTGATATCATGTTGAGTGTATGTTTGTGTGCAAGGTTTCAAGCCAATCCTAAGAAATGTCATTTGACGACCGTTAAAATGATCTTGAGATATTTAGTTCATACACCCAACCTAGGCCTTTGGTATCCCAAAGGTTCAAAATTCAATCTCATTGGATACTCCAATGCAGATTATGCCGGATGCAAGGTAGACCGAAAAAGTACTTACGGTACTTGCCAATTCCTAGGTAGATCCTTAGTTTCTTGGTCCTCCAAGAAACAAAATTCAATTGCCTTATCCACGGTCGAAGCGGAGTATGTTGCATCCGGGAGTTGTTGTGCACAACTCCTTTGGATGCGACAAACTCTAAGGGATTACGGTTACAATATGAGTCGTATTCTACTCCTTTGTGACAATGAGAGTGCAATTAAAATTGCCCATAACCCTGTTGAGCACTCTAGAACCAAACACATAGATATCCGACATCATTTTTTGAGAGATCACCCAATGAAAGGAGACATAGCCATTTCCCATGTCAAAACTGAAAACAAGTAGCCGATATCTTTACCAAGCTACTTGATGAAAAACGCTTTTGTGAGCTCCGAAATGAACTAAATACCTTGATGCTCGTAACGTGGCTTGAGAACTTGCATACCTGTATGCCATCTTCAAAATCATGTTAATTGTGTTAAAAAATCATCTCTCTCTATTTTTTTCTCCTAAAAACTATGTTAATTACTTGATCTTGATGAATTATGGTCATAGCTTGATTGTTGTATGTTTACTGATCATATTCATCAAGAATATATGTGTGTATTTGTCCCCTATTCCTTATTAGGAACCATTGAATACATATATATAAGTGTTTTGTACTTTTGTGTACAAGGGACCACAGACTAGTCCGTGGTCACCCTAGACTAGTCCGCACATTGCAGACTAGTCCGCACTTGGTCCGCTAATCTGGACTAGTCCAGTTCGACCACGGACTAGTCCGATATTTTGACTCCATAACCCTAGGGCCGGGTCAAACCTAATCTCCTTCAACCTCACAACTCCTCCCACGTTCTCTCTCCTCACTCATGTGCTCCCAAGGCGGATTTGCGAGTTCTCTAGCAAATCCACCCAAATCTCCATGGGAATCGATCTCCACTGCAAGGGGATCGAAGACCCCGGACTAGTCTGCATCAAGAACTCCTTCAACGCCTTGAATCGAAGGATTTGGTAAACTTCTCTCCAAACCCTAGAACCTTCGATTTTCCTTGTTTTTGTTCAATTAGCTTAGCTTCTCTAGACAATACATGCTCTATTGATGTATTCCATGTACCCTAGATCATAATTGCATTGAAGAACCTCAAATTTTGACAAGTTAGGGTTTGACCAACCTCATAATGAACTAGTCCGTTCTTAGGGGGACAAGTCCGGTACTCCAGACTAGTCTGACCCTGAACACCGGACAAGTCCGGTATGCCCTGATCAAAACCTTAGCTTATATCAATTGAATGCAATCCCTTGTCATCCTTGCTTATTCATATCCTTTATATCTTCCTTGTCAGAAACATGTCGGGATCAAATGGGAATATCTTCGACTTTGAAGCCAAGATGGATCAAGATGTGATGTCTCATATTCCAGAGTCTTGCTCCAACAAGAGACAAGAGCGTGATGCCGAGACTTCACCCACCCCACCTAGGGTGCGTCGAAAGGTTACAGTCAAGAGACCAGCTTCAAAAGCAAATATGGCTGGTTCTAGCTCGACGGCTCAACGCCAAACCAAGGTCAAGGGAAAGGGACTTGCTTCCGGCTCGATTGGTCCCCTTAAGATGACAGCTCCAAGACAGGGGAATAGGGATCCCTCAGAGGAGAAGTTCAATGGAAAGGGGAGTGATGTGGCATGGAAGTTGAGGAAGATTGACGCCTATAGCACTGGCAAAAAGGCAGCTGACAAGAAATTTTGGAGCAACTTTCACTCGGACTACTACAGTTCGGTGTACCTCCAAATGAAGACTCGAGGGCTCACCTGAAGAGCATCCAGAGAGAGCTCAAGAAGATGCAAGGCCTTCATCCAAGACTAGGGCCCCTCCTCACAAAGGGTCCCCTAGTGGGATTATGAAGTATTTGGCTGCTATCTTTGGTTCTTGCTGCAAAACTGAGGTGAAGCTTCATAAGATGAACAAGGCAAGAAAAGAACAGATGAGATACATGAAGGCCAATGTCAAAGCAATATGCCAAAAACTGGAGATTGAGCCCATTGGATCTCCAGTCATCTCAGAGGACTCTGCATCTGACTTCACAGAGCTTCCTCCTCTCTCTCCATCAGAGCGTCCCTACTTTGGCTCCCGGGGCATGACAAGTGGTTCTTCTTCTCCTCCTCCTCAACCTGATGATGAAGACGAAGAAAGGACCGACAACGAGGAGTGAGCCGGCGACGACAAATAGATCCCTCCTCTCCTTCTTTTTGGTGCCTTGATGCCAAAGGGGGAGAGATTGAGGGGGAGTCTTAGGTCGTAGGTTCTTCTTTTTGTGTCCTAGTTTAAGAAGTGGTTGAAATAACCTAGGGGGGGTGAATAGGCTAAAATACCTGAAATGACTTAACTAAACGAGATTAAAACTCAGGAGCCGGACTAGTCTGGCTCAGGGGCGGACTAGTCCGATCAACCTGCTGGAAAGGCCTAAAAGGCCGTACTAGTCTGCCTTGGAGGCGGACCAGTCGCGTCAAACTGCCGGAAAGATCTAAAACTTGATTTTTAAGGGTTCTTCTCCAAATTTTAGTTTAATAAAATGTGGATGAGACAACTAGCACTTCTATACGACAAGTGTGATAGAATATTGAAATGAATTGCAAGAGTGTGACGATGTATAGCGAAATAATTAAAACAAACCCTAAGCAATCTTGATCTTCAAAGAAATGTACATGCAAGAGAGACACTGAGGATTTTTTCCCGAGGTTTGATTCCACTCAGGAATCTACGTCCCCGTTGAGGAGTCCACAAAGGACCGGGTCTAACAACCCTTTCCTCACCAAGTCGCCACTAAGGCCAACCCGGTTCTTCACTATCTCAAGGGTGAACTTACAAAGTTTTGGGGCTGCTCACAATCCGAGGGTCCCACTTGATCACTTTCATAAACTTCACAGATCACACCAAGTGCACGAGATCACTCCAAGAGCCTAAACGCGAAGTTCTTCCTTCTCCTCTTCTCACACACCCATATTCACTTAAGAATTGGCTCTAGAGGGTGAGTAGGCAAGAGAGAAGGATTAGGGGGGCTCTTGGATCGCTCTAGCGGTGCTAGGGTTCCAGATTTTATAAATGACGTCGGACATCTCCTTTTATAGAAGCCCCGAAGCCAATCGTTGCCAACTACCGAAAGTCTGGACTAGTACGCCTCACACCGGACTAGTCCGATCTCACACATGAACTATTTGTCCGGGTGAGAACGGATAAGTCTGGAGGACCCGGACTAGTCCGGCCACTAACGCGGACAAGTCCGGTCCACCAAGACTTAGCCATGGGAGATCTCATCTCACACCCATACGGACTAGTCCGCCTTAGAACGGAGTAGCCCGAACTCACACAGGAACTCTTAGCCCGTGTGAAAACGGACAAGTCTGGCTAGCCCGGACTAGTCCGGCCACTCAGGCGGATAAGTCCGGTCTACCAAGACTTAGCCCCAAAAACATTCTCTCCTAGAGAGAAACGGACTAGTCCGTCCAAAACTGACAGGTCCGATCTCAGTAAGGAACTCTTAGTCCGCCCTAAAACGGACTAAGCCGTAGGACTTCCGGACTAGTCCGACCTCTTCCCCGGGACAAATCCGGCCTGCCCAACTTTACCTCACTACCTCTCTCCACTAAGGATTTGACACTTCTAACGCTTTGAGCTCTCTTCTATGATCTCAATGCACTTGACACACACACTCTTTCTTTTACACAGCTAGCCTACTAAAGACTCAAGTGAAATCCTAATTTCTACTCTTCGAGTCTTCGACGTCGTTCTTCATCTTTTTCCTTTTTTTGAGAGTTTAGGTGCCCGCCTTGGAAATGTCCTATGCTTATGATCATCTCAGCTCGTTAGTCTCTTAATTTGCCATCATCAATCATCCAAAACCCACGGGGATGCCTAGATGCACTTACAATCTCCCCCTTTTTGGTGATTGACGACAACACATTAAGTTTCAATATAAGAGGTAAAAATTTTATTTTTATGACAAGTGTACGTATGCAAAACTCCCCCTGAATGTATGCAAGAGTAAAAGAGGGGAGTTGGCATACATTCACATGTTATGGTGGGGTGCCTACGTGTTATGCTCAAAATATAAAATGTGATAAGACAATAAGCATAAAACAACCATAAAATCCAACACATAGTGTTACAAAAAAGATAGGCATGCATAAAACATAAAACTTAGATAGCCATGTCCAAAAGAGTCATGCCCAAAAGATCTATTACAAGACTAGAAGATGATAAAAAATAGGACATCCTTTTCACATTTCCCCCCCTTTGGCATCAAGGCACCAAAAAGGAAAGGAGGGAGGAAGATACGCCTAAGTCTACTCGTCATCTTCTTCGTCTTCGTCTTCTTCTTCTTCTTCGCCATTTTCATCGCTGTCCATAGCCTCAGTATCCTCTTCTTCTTCGTCGGCGGTGGTGGATGGAGGCACGGCCTTGGAAGAGCTTCCATCTTCCCTGAACTGAGCGAGCTCATCAGCGGTGAACTCTGGATATGGAGTGAGTTCCCCATCACTCTCCTCACGGGGAGACATGGGTACCTCAAGCTTGTCACACACAACCTTGAGGTACTTCTCCTGACGCCTCTCCATGCGTCGAGTCTGGACCTCCACACGCCAACAGGAGGCGAAAAGTGCGTTGAAGCACTTGAAGAATCCGCTCATGGACTGCGGAGGAGGAGATGATGGGGGGGCCGCTGAGCTAGACGGGGCCGCTGAGCTGGACGAAGGTTGAGCATTTTTTCTCCTTGAGGGTTCTGGCAGAATGGGGAGTAGTTGAGGACGGAGAGGTCGATGAGTGACATCCTTGACAAAGATTATCCCCGACACCTTCTCAATTAGGCACATGATGTACGGTGCATAACCACATGAGCGGTTGGGAGTGTGATAGATGTTGAAGATGTCATCATAAATATGCTCAACAAGGTTGAACTTCTCTTCACCATCTATCAAAAGGAGGAGATGCCTTAAGTTTCCTTGAATTACCTCTGCATCTCCATCCTTGGGGGCAATAGTCCTCCTCAGAATCCGGTTGAGGATGCTATAGAACGGCTTGATGTTCCTAGCAGGACCGGCCTCATAGGGAACATGACTAGGATACATTTAGTCAAGTTGATCTCTGTCCACTGCCTTGAGATTGGAAATGATAATCTCATGATCCAAGTGCTCCTCGAGGCCAAGTATCTATGCAAACCTCTCATAGGTGACTGAGTACTGCTCTCCATGAGTCATCCAGGTGATTTTCCGGTCACCGTAGGTGGAGAAGTACACAGTGGTGTAGAACTGCACAATTACCTCAATGTTCGAGTCATACTTGAAGCTCATGATTTCCTTGATTCCATGGCGCTCTGCGGCTTCAATCACTGCATCAAAAGCTTTGTGCTCCCTTTTGGCCATGTAGTCCCAATCTACCCATTGAGCTTGAGTGACTCGGGTCTTCATTTTTAGGTACACCAAGCGGTAGTAATCGCAGTGAAAGTCACACCAAAACCTAGGGTCGGTTGTGTGCTTCTCATAGTCATAGACTTTATCCATCCTCAGCCTTCTCGCTTTTTTAGCCCCCTTTGGATGCAAATGTCGGATTGTTGGGCTGCCGGTTTGGGTCTCTAGCAGGGGCAGCCATCTTTAAGGGGCCGATGGGCTTCGGTTGCCCTTTCTCTTTGATTTTTATCCCTCCCGCTCCATTTGTCGGTGCTTTGGCAGTTGCCTTTTTGTTCTTGGGCTGCTCAGGAAGTGGAGCCTTACCCTTCTTTGGATCACGAGGAACCCTACCCTCGGATTCCTTTTCCTTCTCTTTATCTCCCAAGGTGACCAGCCTCTTTCTCTTGGGCCCTGAGGACTAGCAGCTTGGGAGCTCTGGGCTTCACGTTCGACCCTTTTCTTTCTCAGTTGATCCTTCAAGGATTCTTCAACGGCTTGGGCAATTTGTGCCTCCTCATCGAGATCATGCTTCTTCTTTGTTCTTGCCTCTCGACGGACGGCTTCTTTAGCCGCTTGGGCCTCCTTTGCTGCCCTTTCTTCGGCAATGCGCCGATGAAGGGCTTGTCGAGCCTCCTCGACTGTGGGACTTGGAAGGGGAGAGCTTTGGTCAGAGTTTAACATATTTCCTGAGAGACGGGATATTAAATGTCAAAGAAGTGAATATTGCAAGAGAATTCATGAAAAATGGCTAAAGTTGGAGTTTGTTCTGTGTAAACCGAACTTGTCCATTAAAGGACCGGACTAGTCTGCTCGAGAACAGATTTGTCCGTCCAAAACCAGACTAGTCCAGGTTATACAGAAAGAACCCTAACCCTAACAATTTTTCGCAAGAACTTCGAATTAAGTTGCAATACTCCTAGGGTATGATCGCATCGACACTAGGAACAACATTTGTGAAGAGGTTTTTATCAAAAGACCTAAGAGTGAAGAAAAGGAAGGATTTTTGGTTAGGTCAAGAATACCTCTTGAAATCTTCAAATGTGATGAATTTTGGAGTTGAAACTTGAGTAATGAAGCCCCGGGAAGGGTTTCCGCACTCCTTAGGTCTCCAATCCGTGGATTGGACAAGATTTTTGGTGGAGGAAAGTGAAAATCGTCAATTTGTGGGTGCTTCCAGCTTGAGAGAGGATGTGAGCGGACTAGTTTGTGCAGAGATAAGTGTGGCGGACCAGAGCCGGACTTCTCTGGGGTCGTCCTTGTCCGGCCTACCAAGGCGGACTAGTCCGGTTTGGACTAGTCCGCTGCGAAGTCCGACCTTGCCACGTGGCGACTGCTAGAGTGAGCTCCGAAGGCACCACATGTCCAGCGGAGCCGGGTCTCCCCTCTCCACAGAGGCGAGCTCCAAGGTCGCCATGTGTCTGGCGGGGCCGTACCTCCCCTCTCCTCAGAGGCGAGCTCCGAGGATGCCACGTGTATGGCGGGGCCGGACCTCCCCTCTCCTTAGAGGCGAGCTCCCGTGGCGACACGTGTCCAGCGGGCCGGGGCCTTTCCTCTCCTCGAAGGCGAGCTCTCGTGGCGACACGTGTCCAGCAGGTCGAGGCCTTTCCTCTCCTTAGTGGCGAGCTCCAGTGATGACACGTGTCCCGCGGGACCGGACTTCATCCCTTCCACAGGGGTGAGCTTCGGTGGCGACACGTGTCCCGCGGGGCCGGACCTCATCCCTTCCACAGGGGTGAGCTACGGTGGCGACACGTGTCCCGCGGGGCCGGACCTCATCCCTTCCACAGGGGTGAGCTCCGGTGGCGACATGTGTCCTGCGGGGCCGGACCTCATCCCTTCCACAGGGGTGAGCTCCGGTGGCGACACGTGTCTGGCGGGGCCGGACCTCATCCCTTCCACAGGAGTGAGCTCCGGTGGCGACACGTGTCTGGCGGGGCCGGACTAGTTCGGGTTCGGTGTCCGGACAAGTCCGTTTGACGGACCAGAGCCGAACTTCTCTGGGGCTGGACTTGTCCGGCCTCATAGGCGGACTAGTCCGGCTACAAGCTTTTGGTCAACACTTGGACCATCTTCATTAAGGTCAAGATGTCCATTGGTTCCCATGGGAGTCTTGATTGGTTTGGCTTTGTCCATGTCGAACCTCTTAAGTATGTCTTGAGTATACTTGGTTTGACTTATGAACGTTCCTTCCTTAGTTGTTTAACTTGGAATCCTAGGAAGAACTTCAATTCCCCCATCATTGACATCTCGAACCTTTCAGTCATTATCTTTGAAAACTCATCACAAAAAGCTTTGTTAGTAGAACCAAATATAATGTCATTGACATATATTTGGCACACAAATAAATCATCGTTAAAATGCTTAGTGAAGAGTGTATAGTCTGCTTTTCCTATCCTAAAACCATTTTTAATAAGGAAATCTCTAAGACACTCATACCAAGCTCTAGGAGCTTGTTTGAGGCCATAGAGGGCTTTCTGAAGTTTAAAGACATGGTTAGGATACTTATCGTCTTCAAATCCGGGTGGTTGCTCCACGTACACTTCCTCCTTGATTGGATCGTTGAAGAAAGCGCTTTTCATATCCATTTGGTATAGCTTGAAATCATGGTGAGTTGCAAAAGCAAGCAAGATACAAATTGATTCAAGCCTAGCTACGTGTGACACCCTCAATTCTGTGGAAAACCACGGAACCGAGAACTAATGCATATGTGTGCCCAGGATGTTCATCACACATACACATATGTTCCACAAACTGAATTCAGATTATATATTACCACGAATAACAGAGTTTATTACAATATCTCATGAGTCTTGGACTCATGCTCACAGCGGAAGTCTTTATTTTTATGCAGCGGAAGTCGTTATTCTAATGCGGAAGCAATCTAACTAATGCAGAAGCAAATCTAAGGAGAAGTGGCTCTATCTCTACTCCCTCCACAGGCAAGGTTGAAAATAGATCACACGCCTTAATGCTCCACTTGTCTTCATAGTAGTCTTCTCCTGCTGCCGATAATGAAATAATAATGCAAGTTTGAGTACAATGATGTACTCAGCAAGTGCGGGAAAAACACGATATGTAGCTCTTAACAAGGTAGGTATAAAAAGGCTCATTTGCAGAAAAGAAAATTTATAAAACCATGATAAAACAACAACTTAACTTTAGATGAATGCAATCCCAGCATGTATTAAATTACCAACATACCTCCATCACTTCCCATGTTCCACCCGAACATTAACCAATTTCATTCTTGCTCACGAATACCTCCTCGTATTCGCTACCATCTCACGAATACCTTCTCGTATTCGATACAATCTCATAAACAACTTCGTCTCACACCGAGACCAATCTCGTTGCCATGACTCAACAGTCATGCAACCATCTTATCATCCGGACTCAACAGTCCCAAAACCAAACTATAACCAAAATCAATAACCATAATCAAGAACCATCCCAACTAATCATGGTAGTTGGCCAGGCGCTCGTGACCGTAAGCTCGGCTATCATGATAGTTTTAAGAACTCTGCAGAGTTTGCACCTCTTTACCCACAAGTTTGTGATTTCGTCACCCGTCGGCGACTGCAGAACCTCCATTATACCAGTACACAACCGTCGGTGTATGGCCAAGAGAATACAAAATAGTCTTTACAAAGGGGTTACTAGATGTATGGACTCACTAAGGTTTCACCGGCAGGCTAGAATCTCCAATTCTCCAACCCACGGGCCCCCTCTTGTGCCATGCAGTTCCCAGGGCAGTCCTCACTCGACCCCCATTCCCCGCGCCTTCCACAGTCCATAACACTCTAGCAACTTACCTAATTACTCAGCTAAGCCACACCCATACTTGGCCTTGTGGTGGCACTGTTATCCTAGCATGTGCATGCATGAACCGGCCCTTAGATCTACGGCAAGTAAACCACCATCTCATGCTACCTCATTCACAAACCCAGTCTTGCCTAGATCTCCCTCCGATCCATGTTAATTAACATCATCAGTTTCTCATTATCCTTACGAGTGCAGTTAGCTAGACACATCTATCTCGCTTCCCAATCCCATGGACTCAGCGAAGCATAAAGCGAAAATCATACCCGACTCATAAACTTCCCTGGCGACAAGGGTGGTTTAACCAAAGCTAGTAAACTCCTATAAAAGGGTTTCCCATCATGTTTGACTCAGCACGCACACCTATTTTTGCAAAACAAAACAGTTTCACCCAAAACATAGGATCAATATGGTCAAGGAGCACTTGCCTTATTCTTGCGGTTCTGGTTGTTCTTGGATCTCGAAACCTTGTTGCTGCAGTTCGTTGTAGACAGCTCCCTGAGCTTGTCCTGCTATGTAGGATCACGTGCATACAAGATTCACATCAATCAATATCATGCACAAACCTTAAACTAGATGCGATGATGCATATGCATGCTATCCTATGATTAGTTTTATTAGATTGGTTTCTACGTGTTCTTGCATGGCTTGCATGGACAGAGGTGTTCGGATCAAAGGTGGACGTGGCGATGATCTTGTCTTTAGATCAACCTGATCATCAAATGATCTGTCCACGAGAAGGCTTCTGTTCGAAGGAACCAAAGAACAGATGCAAAGAAAACACAACGATGTCGTAAGGTGGTATTGGAGACCTACCTTACGTTCTTCTCGGTCTCGAGGTCCTCCTCAGATCGTTGGCTTTTCCTCTGGTGATCTCCCTTGCTGCTCTCCGGCGATGGCTTTCTCGGTGAGTTGGGGTCTAGGGCTCTAAGTCATCGGCTCACGAGTTGGAAAAGAAGTTGGTGGTTTCGGCCAGAGGTTCTAGGTTCTATTTATAATCGGGAAGAGAAGAGTCCTAATCTGATTGTATCCCGAATAAGAGTCCTATTCAGATCGTCGTTGGATCCTAACATCTTATCTTTAGTTGATTTGGTGCGGTAACATTGTGGAATTCAGGTCGGTTTCTGCTCCGGTATTTCTATGCGTACAGAATCCAAAAATCATTCCTAGAACTCGTTACCTCCTCGGTGATGAGCTCCGGAGGCTCCACGTGTCCATCGGGCCTGGTCTCTCCTTTTCCGCAAAGACGAGCTCCGGTGGTGCCGCGTGTCAAGCGAGCAAGACTTTCCTCTTCTTCGGAGGTGGGCTCCGCGTACGCCATGTGCCAAGTAGCGCCAGACTTTCCTTTCTTCTCAGAGACGAGCTCCAAGGTTAACACGTGTCCAGCAGCGACGGGCCTCCCGGAGATAAGCTCCGAAGGTGACACGTGTTCGATAGAACCGGACCTCTCGGAGGTGAGCTCCCAGATCGACACGTATCCCGTGCGACTAGTCCTCCGATTTCCATGATGACTAGCTCCGGGGGCAACACGTGTCCCATAGGGTCGGACCTCTCCCCTTTTGTGGAGATGAGCCCCGAGCCTGCCACGTAGCCATTTTAGCGGCGAACCTCTCCCCACTTCGCAGGGATGAGCTCCGAACACGCCACGTGGCCAGCGGGCCGCGGAAGTTGTCTTCGACGCTCTCTGTGGACTGGATTCGGCTCTTACTTGCTATCTTTTCGATATTTTCTCTGTTCCTACTTTTCTTAAAATGTTTTCTCTTCATAAAACATGAATATATGCTGACACCAGAAATGAGGGTGTCACAAATCTACCCCCCTTAAATTGAATCTCGCCCTCGAGATTTGTTAGTAGAGAATAGATGGGGAAATTCTGCCTTGATATCCTCTTCACGCTCTCATGTGGCTTCAGCTTCGGTGTGATGGCTCCACTAGACCTTGCACCATCGAATCACCTTGTTCCGGGTGACCCTTTCCTTTACGTCCAAGATTCGGACAGGGTGTTCCGCATAAGTTAGGTCCTCTTGAAGTTCAAGCTCTCCCATTGATACTTGCTCCTCTGGTACTCTCAAGCACTTCTTGAGCTGGGATACATGAAACACGTCATGTACGTCGGAGAGGTAGGTTGGGAGCTCTAGTTGATAGGCTACTTCTCCTTGCTTGTCCAAAATAATAAATGGTCCGATGTAGCGAGGTGCTAGCTTGCCCTTGACGTTGAAACGTTGTTGGCCTCGGATAGGCGATACCTTAAGGTATACAAAGTCTCCGACTTCAAAGGTCAACTTCCTACGCCTATTGTCTGCATAGCCTTTCTGTCGTGATTGAGCAGCCTTTAAGTTCTCCCGTATCGTTTGGACTTGCTTTTCAGCTTCTTGTAATACTTCGGGTCCAAACACCTGGTTCTCTCCGGTCTCGCTCCAAAACAACGGCGTTCTGTACCGCCTACCGTATAATGCTTCGAAAGGCGACATCTTCAAGCTAGCCTGATACCTGTTGTTATAGGAGGATTCGGCGTACGGTAAACTCCTATCCCAACTACGCCCATGTTTCAAGGCGCAAGCTCTCAACATGTCCTCCAAAATTTGGTTTGCCCTTTCGGTTTGTCCATCAGTTTGTGGGTGATAGGCGGAGCTAAAATCCAGTCGTGTACCCATGGCTTTCTGCAGCTTTCTCCAGAATCTAGAGGTAAACTGAGAACCTCGATCTGAGACTATCCTCTTCGGAACTCTGTGACGGCACACGATCTGCTCCATGTACAACTTGGCTAATTGTGCAACGTTGTAACTGGCCTTTACAGGGAGAAAATGGGCGGTTTTCGTCAATCGGTCCACGATAACCCAGATGGAGTCGTAACCCGACTGAGTACGTGGCAATCCGACGATGAAATCCATACTGATGTCCTCCCACTTCCATTCGGGTACCTTCAAGGGTTGCAACAATCCAGCGGGTCTTTGATGTTCGACCTTCACCCTTTGGCATGTGTTGCATAGGGCAACGTATTCGGCTATATCCCTCTTCAAACCATCCCAGCAATAACAAGTTTTCAAGTCCTTGTACATTTTGGTACTTCCGGGATGTATAGAATAGGGTGAATCATGTGCCTCCCTCAATATCATGTCGCGGAGGTGTTTTATGTTAGGCACACAAATCCTTTTTCCTAGCCAAAGCGTGCCCTTCTCATCTTCTTTGAAATCCTTCTCTATTCCTTGTCGGATTCTTTCCTTGATCTCCTTGATCTCCTCATCCGTTGATTGGCCATCTCTTATCTCTTGCTCCAATGAGGAGTGGATCTCCGTTATTTCCATGTTGTTCAAGAATCCGAGGTGTAACCGTTCGAACTCTTTACGTAGTTCGGGTGGTAGCTCGCGAACCGTTTGTTGGTGACATGCTCCCTTTCGGCTCAATGCATCAGCTACTACATTGGCCTTCCCGGGGTGGTAGTTGATTCCAACATCGTAATCCTTGATGAGTTCCAACCATCGACGTTGCCTCAAATTCAAATCAATTTATGTAAATATGTACTTGAGGCTTTTATGATCCGTATAGATCTCACATCGATGACCAAGGATATAATGTCTCCAAATCTTCAATGCATGCACTACTGCTGCTAGCTCCAAGTCATGTGTAGGATAATTAAGCTAGTGCTTCTTTAATTGCCGTGAGGCATAGGCTACCACTTGTCCTTCTTGCATGAGCACACATCCGAGCCCCTGTCTGGATGCGTCACAATATATGTCAAAGCTCTTGCTTACGTCTAGCAATACTAGAACCGGTGCTGTGGTTAGCCTTTTCTTGAGTTCCTCAAAACTTCCTTGGCAGGCTGGTGTCCATTGGAATACTTTCCCCTTCATTAGCAACTCCGTCATAGGCTTTGCTATTTTAGAGAAGTCTTTAATGAAGCGTCGATAGTATCCAGCCATCCCAAGAAAACTCCGAATATCCCTCACGCTTTGCGGTTGGTCCCACTTCAGAACATCTCTCACTTTTCTGGGATCAACCTATACCCCTTCCTTGGAGATAATGTGGTAACAATAACCAAGAACCATCCCAATAACCATCCCAACTAATCATGGCGGTTGGCCAGGCGCTCGTGACCGTAAGCTCGGCTATCATGATAGTTTTAAGAACTCTGCAGAGTTTGCACCTCTTTACCCACAAGTTTGTGATTTTGTCACCTGTCGGCGACTGCAGAACCTCCATTATACCAGTACACAACCGTCTGTGTATGGCCAAGAGATCATAAAATAGCCTTCACAAAGGGGTTACTAGATGTATGGACTCACTAAGGTTTCACCAGCAGGCTAGAATCTCTAATTCTCCCACCCACGGGCCCCCTCTTGTGCCATGCAGTTCCCAGGGCAGTCCTCACTTGACCCCCATTCCCCGCGCCTTCCACAGTCCATAACACTCTAGCAACTTATCTAATTACTCATCTAAGCCGCACCCATACTTGGCCTTGTGGTGGCACTGTTATCCTGGCATGTGCATGCATGAACCGGTCCTTAAGTAAACCACCATCTCATGCTACCTCATTCACAAACCCAATCTTGCCTAGATCTCCCTCCGATCCATGTTCATTAACATCATCAATTTCTCATTATCCTTACGACTGCACTTAGCTAGACACATCTATCTCGCTTCCCAATCCCATGGACTCAGCGAAGCATAAAGCAAAAATCATACCCGACTCATGAACTTCCCTGGCGACAAGGGTGGTTTAACCAAAGCTAGTAAACTCCTATAAAAGGGTTTCCCATCATGTTTGACTCAGCACGCACACCTATTTTTGCAAAACAAAACAGTTTCACCCAAAACATAGGATCAATATGGTCAACGAGCACTTGCCTTGTTCTTGCGGTTCCGGTTGTTCTTGGATCTCGAAACCTTGTTGCTGCAGTTCGTCGTAGACAGCTCACTAGCTTGTCCTGCTATGTAGGGTCACGTGCATACAAGATTCACAGCAATCAATATCATGCACAAACCTTAAACTAGATGCAATGATGCATATGCATGCTATCGTATGATTAGTTTTATTAGATCGGTTTGTACATGTCCGATTTTAAACCAACGGCCGAGATTATAACATCGAACCGGTACGCGGGGATTTAAACCCTACCGTGCGATTTAAAATAAACGGCGCACAAGCGGCCACGTCGTTCTGATCGAACGCGGGCGGCGCTGCCGGCGGCGCACGGCGGCGGGAAGCGGCGATCTCGCCGGAAACTTTCGGATCTTCGGGAATTCTTCCTAGAACTGTGATTTTATGGCATAGATCGGTAGAGGGGAGGTCGGGGATCTCACCTTGGGGGTTTTCTTGAGCTCGGAGGTCCTGGAAGGTGATCGGCGACGAGGTCCGAGGCGAAACCACGGCGAAGCTCGTCGGCGGTGTGTTTACACCGCAAGTCACCGAGTTTTCTGCACCTGCAAGGTTCCCCGGAGGCGGTGGATCAAGACCAGCGAGTTAGATCGGAATTTCCGAGCTTAGATCGGCCAGAATTCGCCGGAGAAGTCTCGGTTCTCACCGGAGTAAAAATCGGCGATCGTGGGGGAAAAACAGAACGTGGCCGGGTTTTTTATAGACGGGGGAGGGCGGCGGGTTTGTTTAGATCGAGTGGGAGTCCTCCGGAACCAGAATTCGGCCGGAAATCCGGTCGGTTGCGATCGCGCGCGCGCGGTGAACAGTCCGAGTTTCGGACGATCGGGGGTTAGGGATGACAGGTGGGTCCCACCTGTGTGAGAGAGAGAGCGCGGGCGCGCGGCTGCGGGCTGGCGCGGGGCAGGTTGGGCCGGCTGGTGGGTTTCGGCCCACTGGCCGGTTTCTTTCTGTTTTCGTTTTCCTTTTTCTATTTTTTTCTGATTTGCGTTTAATTTGAATTCCAGTTTGAATTTGAATTTTTGCAAAACATGCAACACGTCCAAAAATTTTTAAATCCCCCTCTTAACATGATTTAGGGTTTTGAATCAAAATTTTGAGGTGTTACAGCTCTACCCCCCTTAAAAGAAATCTCGTCCTCGAGATTGGTGGTTCTAAGAAAACAATTCCGGAAATTGTGCCTTGAGCTCATCTTCCCGCTTCCAGGTGGCTTCCTCTTCTGAGTGATGCTTCCACTGCACCTTGCACATCCGGATTCTTTTATTTCTGGTGAGGCGTTCCATTGTCTCCAAAATCTTGTATGGTTGCTCGGCATAAGACAAATCTTCAGGTACATCCACTTCATTCATGGGTAACACCTCTTCAAGCGTTCTTAGGCATTTCTTGAGTTGTGACACATGGAACACATCGTGCACATCCGATAGACGAGCCGGTAACTCTAGTTGATACGCCACTTCGCCTTTCCTCTCCAAAACTTGAAAGGGTCCGATGTATCGAGGTGACAACTTCCCTTTCACCTTGAACCGACGAAGTCCTCTGATAGGGGACACTTTGAGATAGACATAGTCTCCCACGTTGAAAACGAGCTCTCTTCTTCGTACATCGGCATAGCTCTTTTGGCGTGTCTGTGCTATCCTCAAGTTGTTGCGAATTTCCCTCACCTTCGCCTCGGCTTCTTGTAGCACTTCTGGACCAAACACTTACTTTCTCCTGTTTGGTTCCAAAATAGGGGAGTTCTGCACTTCCTCCCGTACAAGGCTTCAAACGGTGACATCTTCATGCTAGCTTGATAGCTGTTGTTATAGGAAAACTCCGCATACGGTAAGTTTTTGTCCCAACTCCTATTGTTTTTGAGTGCACATGCCCTTAGCATATCTTCAAGGATCTGATTGGTTCTTTCCGTCTGCCCATCAGTTTGGGGATGATAGGCAGAACTAAAGTTCAGATGGGTTCCCATGGTTTCGTGCAACTTCTGCCAGAACCTTGAGATGAACTGTGTCCCTCGATCCGACACAATCTTCTTTGGCACTCCATGGTAACACACGATCCTTGACATGTACAACTCTGCCAATTTGGATCCGCTGTAGCTTTCCTTCACGGGGATGAAGTGAGCTACCTTGGTTAGCCTATCAATGATGACCCATATTGAATCATATCCTGATTGGGTCCTAGGCAATCCCACGATGAAATCCATGTTGATTTATTCCCATTTCCATTCAGGCACTTTGAGTGGTTGCAATAATCCCGCGGGTCGTTGATGTTCTGCTTTCACCAACTGACATGTGTCACATAGGGCAACATGTTTCGCGACATCTCGCTTCATGCCATACCACCAATACCTGCTCTTGAGGTCCTGGTACATCTTCGTACTCCGAGGATGAATGGAATAGTCAGAATCATGAGCCTCCTTCAAAATCAATTCACGGATCTCCTTTACTTCTGGCACACAGATTCTTTTCCCGTGCCACACCGTTCCTTGTTCATCCTCTCTGAAACCTGGAGCTTTATTTTCCTTGATGAGTTGTCTGATCTCTTGTATCTTCTCATCATTCTTTTGGCCCTCGCGTATGTCTCGCTCGAGTGTGGAGTCCACTTCCATGGCGATGGCTTCACCACTATTTACTAGACATAGATTGAGCCTTATAACCTCGTCCTTCAATTCTGCAGGCATGTCCTTCAAGCTCAACTTATTGACCTGCACTTTCCGACTTAAAGCATCGGCCACGACGTTTGCTTTCCCAGGATGATAGTTGATGCCTACATCAAAGTCATTGATTAGCTCTAACCATCTCCTTTGTCTGAGGTTGAGATCTGGCTGTGTGAAAATGTACTTCAAACTCTTATGATCCGTATATATCTCGGTCCTCTTCCCCATCAAATAGTGCCGCCAAATTTTCAACGCGTGTACCACTGCGGCTAGTTCTAGGTCATGTGTAGGATAGTTCTTCTCGTGCTTCCGAAGCTGCCGGGATGCATAAGCCACGACATGCCCTTCTTGCATGAGAACACATCCCAACCCATTTCCAGAGGCATCGCGGTACACCGTGAAATTCTTCTGCATATCTGGCATAACCAACACTGGGGCTGTTGTCAATCTCTTCTTTAGCTCCTGAAAGCTCGTCTCGCACTGTGGCGTCCAGGTAAATGTGATTCCCTTCTCCAACAGTTTGGTGAGAGGTCTCGAGATCTTGGAGAATCCCTCAATAAACCGTCGATAGTATCGAGCCAATCCCAAGAAGCTTCGAACTTCCCCAACATTTTCAGGGGTCTTCCACTTCTGGATATCCTCGACTTTAGCGGGATCTACGGAGATTCCTCCCTCCGAGATTATATGTCCTAAGAAGGGAACTCTCTTCAGCCAAAACTCACACTTACTCAACTTGGCATATAGTTGGTGTTCTCTTAGCCTCTGCAACACCAATCTTAGATGTTTCTCATGTTCTTCTTCATCCTTGGAGAAGACGAGAATGTCATCTATGAAAACCACCACAAATTTGTCTAGATATTCCATGAATACCTTGTTCATGAGATACATGAAGTATGCCGGGGCATTAGTTAGCCCGAAAGGCATGACGGTGTATTCATACAGTCCGTACCGAGATACGAAAGCTGTCTTGGGAATATCAGATTGCCTTATCTTGAGTTGGTGGTATCCCGACCTGAGATCAATTTTCGAGAACACACAAGCTCCCCTCAACTGATCAAACAAGTCTTCAATGCGGGGTAATGGGTACTTGTTCTTGATGGTTACCTCATTCAAAGCACGGTAATCCATGCATAACCTTTGGGTTCCATCCTTCTTGGGCACAAATATCACCGGAGCCCCCATGGTGAGGAACTAGGGCGGATATACCCCTTCTCCGTCAATTCTCTTAAATGATCCTTGAGTTCTTCCAGCTGCTTGGAGTCCATCCGATAAGGTCTTTTGTAAATCGGGGTTATTCCAGGTACTAGCTCAATTGCGAATTCCACTTCACGATCAGGAGGCATACCTGGCAACTCCTCCGGAAAAACATCTGGATATTCCCTGATGGTCCTGATTTCCTCAACTTTCACCTCAACTTGATTTAATTTGATGTCCCTCCTAGGCTCGTGTATTGTTATGAACTTTACTCTTGTGCCACCAGGGTGAGTTAGTTCCACCGTTCTGGTCGAACAATGGATGATTCCTTTATGTTTGGTCAACCAATCCATGCCCAAAATAATATCGATCCCTTGGGAATCTATCACTATGAGGTTAGCAGTAAACACTACCCCATTAATGTCTAGATTCACCTTGGGACATACTTGTCTTGTCCTTATTTCTCCACCTGGAGAGTTTACAGCTAGCATATGGTACATTTGTGTGGTTGCTAGGTCGTGCTTCTTAACAAACCCTTGAGCAATGAACAAGTGGGTAGCACCAGAATCAAATAGCAGGGTTGCAAGGTGTAAATTGGTAGGAAACTTACCAACTACCACGTCGGGTGCCTCTTGTGCTTCCTCCATAGTGACGTGGTTCACCCGTCCTCTCATTACATTCTGCTGTTGTGGTTGCGCAGGCTTCTTCTTTGGGCATTTATGGGCGTAATGCCCCACTTCACCGCAGCTAAAACATTGCACCCCAACCTTAGGTGTCTGGCCTTTGTTGTCTTGGGGTTGGTTTGGGGGTCCTTGCACTGCTGGTCGAGGTGGATATGCGGGGCGAGGCTGCTGCACAAACTGACGTTGCGGCTGTGCTGGTGCTGCGGGAGGCCTGTAGTTTGGGTTGTACCCTCTTGGTGTTGAATAGGAAACCGCAGCACGACTCGTCTGCCCCGTAGGTTGCTGCATCATACGGGGGCGTGTGTTGCTACCCGAGGCTTGATGTGACCAACCGGCCTTCCTCTTATTCTCATTTTCCAAGGCCTTTAGCTTCCTTTCTACCACAAATGCTCTGTCCACCATCTTTTGGAAGCTTTCATACTCATTTGAGGACATTGCGCACTGCATCTCCGCGGTAAGTCCTTCCACGAAACAATCTTGTTTCTGCTCATCAGTCTCTATGTCCCGTGGGGCATAACGGGATAGTTGAGTAAATTTAGTGAGGTATTCCCTCACCGTCATGTTTCCCTGCTGCAGTCCCAAAAACTCCTTCCTCTTGTTTTTGAGTTCACCTCTTGGGATGTAATGGTTGCGGAAGCTACGCTTGAACTCTTCCCAAGTGATGTTCTCAGGGTCATGATGGGCGGCCACGTAGGCGGTCCACCAATCAGCAGCAGGTCCATGCAATCGATGAGAGGCAAACAGCACCCTCTCGTACCCTTGGCACTGTATGATCCTCATCTTACTTTCAATGGTCTTTAGCCAATCATCTGCCTCCAGAGGTTCAGCAGCACTTGCAAACTTTGGAGGTTGAGTTCCTAGAAACTCACTCAACCTTGGTTGGCGTGGTGCAGCTTGTGGAGGTGGAACTTGATGCAAGTTGGCCACCACTTGAGTCAAGTTCTGGATGAGCTGATTTTGATTCTCCAGCATTTGGTGGAGGGGATCAACTCCTTCATGGCGACCACCCCGGTCCTGGCCTCCAAAAAGATGAGGGTTGCATGCCTCATCGTTGTTGTTAGCGGGGTTGGCAGCACGCCCTTTTCCTCTTCCGGCCATCTGGCAGAATCAACCAATGTTAATTTGAAAGCATTTAGTATCATCTTACTACTTTCATTTGTTTGTACTTTGAAGTGTTGAGGCTTTGTTATACTTCTCTAAGGGTTCACTTTTCACACAAAAAATAAATGCAATATTATTTCATGTGGGTTCACACACCAAAGCAAAACAATCTAAAGACGAGGCTGTGGACAATTGCTCATGGCTTCCACAACTCACGTCACACACCAAGCATTATCACACCATTAACTTAACTTAACGACTCGCCTATTCGATATCTTGCTGACTAAGGGAGGGACTCTACACTACTCGTTTTCTTGAGCTGGCTCCTCGAGATCTTCCTCATCATTTCGGCTTCCTTCTGACTCTGCTTTGGGTGGGGAGGCTGCTGGTGGAGAAGTGCGACGACGCCTGATCGCTCGGCGATCCGGGGAGTCAGGAGTCCATGTATCATTCACGGTGACACACAGTTCATTCCCATCTCCTCTTTCTCTCGCCTTTAAGCAGGCTCGCAGCAACGCCTCCGTTTCCTTCAGGGTGTCCCGGACATCCTGAAGCTCTTGTTGACACTCCTGCAGTCGAGTGCTGAGCATAGCAGCATCTTCCAAGCACAAGTCCATGTGCTCATGAGAAGTCCCTTACTGCACCGGCGGGTACTTGTATTCCGTGGTACCACTCTCACGTTGGAGGACATACATGTACTCGGTTTTGTCCAAATGGCGACGATAGATGTGACTCTGGCAGGTGATGGCCTCCCAGGTGACATCTTTCTCCGCATCGACCTGTGTCGCTCTACAAGCTGGAGAGTGGTGAATCTTAAGCAGCTGATTTTCGTGTATAATCCTCATCTCCGAACTCCATTCTTCCCTCTTCTCACGGATGGTCCTGGTGGAGTAATAGTGGATGATTAGCTTGCCCGTATTGCCGGCGGCTTCGAGCATACGCCGAACTCGGCGCAATAAGCCTCCTACTGCCAATCCGTAGGAAAGGTACGTCACCGGACGGCTCTCCTCTCTCTCGGCAAGGGCAACTACGGGAACTCTCCCTCCTGTGGACTTGCGAGCGGTACGAATCATGCGAACCATCTAAAACAAAAAGAATTTAAACTTAGGTTAGATAAACTCTTAAACAAAAATCCTATTTTGAATGAAAATTGGGGTAAGATGAAGAAAGTGACTCATTTAAATAACCCTTTTCAATCCACACCTTTGAAAAATAGTTTTTAAGAAAATAGGACCCTTAAATACGTCCATTTCTACCTAGGTCCACGTTCCTACGGGCAACCTTGGCTCTGATACCACCTCTGTCACACCCGGTTTTTCCGAAGAACAACCAAGTGAATATCACATGTATGCGAGGATCATTTTCTCATACATGTGATGACAAATAGTGAAGCATCATTTATTACAAGCCAGGTGTCGAATATAAATAAGTCTTACATTGCAAATGTCTCGATGGACAATAATAAGTTCATCACAAGTAAATAAACTAGCAGCGGAAAATTATTCTTGAGGGCTCCATCACAGGCGTTGCCCGGGGGTCTCCATGAACCTAGAAACCTTCTTCGGGTCCAAAGTCTTGGTCATTATACACCACCTCATTATCTTGACCTGAGCAGCAATATAAACCAACAAATATGCAAGGTTGAGTACCAATGGTACTCAGCAAGTGTGGGAAAGTTATGTCATGCATGGCTAGAACAAGGGAGGTTGAACTCATGGTTAAAGCACTACGCAATTATTACCTACCACCTTAGCTTATTAAGCACCTACATGACTACACAGGTGAAATGGTCCCAATCTCCCATCCCATCATCATAACCATAACATCATTTCCAATGTTAAGCTCCCCGCTTAACATCCACAACTTCCAAAACCATCAATCCTCTAATCATGAATAAGTCCAAGCCGCTCTTGACCGTGAGGACGGCTGTCATGACAGTTTTGACTCTGCAGAGTTTGTACCACTGTACCCACATGTAGTGATTTCATCCCCCGTTGCCGGGTGGACTAAAAGAACCTCCATTATGCCAGTGGCTACGATCCACATTCACACTTCCCAGGTGTGTAGCCAGGAGATCACTACGAAGCCTTTACAAAGGGATTCCCGACGAGCGTGGGCCCACTGAGGTTTCACCCCTAACAGCATACAAGAGGCTCCAACCCCGCTGCAGTGGCCCCCTCTTGAGCCTTGCGGTTCATATGGTAGTCCAGCTGACACCTGTTCCCCGCACCATCCAACACACCCATACTACGTCGGGGATACACCTAATTAATTGGCCAAGCTGCCCCATCTCAGCATGTGGTTGGCACTGTAAAGCCAGGTTACATGCTCCATGAACCGGTCCTTAGGATCCAGGCAAGTACTAAACACAAACCCGAGTCTCGTGCACCCAGCACACAACCAAAACATCCAACTTGCCTTGATCCCTACCTCTACATAACTCACAATATCTCATTCAAGAGTATGGTAAAGTAAATTGATGATCTCATATACCAAATATCCCATTCTAAGCATGGCTAAGCATATGCATAATAATAAATGACATAATAAAATAAATCCCAACCCAAGCTACAAGGAAACAAGGTAATGCAATTCTAGAGAAACTTCCTAGCATGGGTTTCATATTTAACTTGACAATGCAAATAATTCTATCTACACATCCTAGCATAGGATCAAAGTGGTCAAGGACACTTGCCTCCTTCTTGCTGCTCTTGAAATGGGTAGTCCTGATCTTGGAAACGAATAACTTGCTCTTGAGCAGGTTCTACATCATACCATCACACATAGCAAAAGAAAAACAACAATCCATAAGACATAGTTCACACTTCCACTTTATACAAACCACACATTCACATTTATGAAAGTCATTCACCATTATATGTGTTGTGGTTACTCTATGTGTGTTGATTTGTGGCTTGCATGCACTTTTGATCATATGTATATGATTCCTACTTTTGTGTTTACATTTATACTTACATACTATATATATGAGTTTCCAATTTAAATAAATTCCTTATATTCAACTACTACACCTTTTCACTACCAAGTATGTATGAAAAGTATTTTTCTTCTCCATATGTTCCTTCAGAATTTCTACCAACCCTAAACTGAATTCTTTGGATTTTAGAAACTCCATTTATCATCTACTAGTTGCTATATTTTCAGATTTATTTTCCTATGCATAAATGTGTACTTTATTATGAAATTAGTAATACACATCATCTAAACAGAATAGATTCTGGTCCTAAATAATTTAATAACATATTTTGACCTTTGCCTCTGATGTAAACTATTTCACAATTATTTTCCCTATTTTCTAAAACTATTCATTAATTAAAAATGTGTCCCTAAATGTGAATAATAAATTAAACAGATTCAATTCAGCCCAAAATATGTTTTTATCTCACTCCAAAGTTTTTCTAAATACTGAGAAAGTTTTTAATTTAATTATGACAATATGTTTGTCCCACTTTTTAATTTCTAAACACTAGCCACATATTCAATTTCCTAATTTAAATACTAAACAGGGCTAAAAAGATAAACTCACCCCACTACAGGGTCTATAATATTATTTTCAGAATTTCTAGGGGTCTAGCTACACTTATCAGAGGTGTTTTTCCTAATTTTTATTAAGTCCAGGGGCTAAAACTGATTTTTAAATGAATTTACATGATTTTCTGAAGTTCTAGGGGCTAGATCAGAAGTTTCCGGGGCTAGCTCTTATTTCCCGAGAACCCCAGGGGGTAGCACGTAAGATTTCTAGTCTTTATAACGCGGGGCTGACGTGGACCGTCCGATTGTAAACCGACGGCCGAGATTATAACATCGAACCGGTACGCGGGGATTTAAACCCTACCGTGCGATTTAAAATAAACGGCGCACAAGCGGCCACGTCGTTCTGATCGAACGCGGGCGGCGCTGCCGGCGGCGCACGGCGGCGGGAAGAGGCGATCTCGCCGGAAACTTTCGGATCATCGGGAATTCTTCCTAGAACTGTGATTTTATGGCATAGATCGGTAGAGGGGAGGTCGGGGATCTCACCTCGGGGGTTTTCTTGAGCTCGGAGGTCCTGGAAGATGATCGGCGACGAGGTCCGAGGCGAAACCACGGCGAAGCTCGTCGGCGCTGTGTTTACATCGCAAGTCACCGAGTTTTCTGCACCTGCAAGGTTCCCCGGAGGCGGTGGATCAAGACCAGCGAGTTAGATCGGAATTTCCGAGCTTAGATCGGCTAGAATTCGCCGGAGAAGTCTCGGTTCTCACCGGAGTAAAAATCGGCGATCGTGGGGGAAAAACAGAACGAGGCTGGGGTTTTTATAGACGGGGGAGGGCGGCGGGTTTGTTTAGATCGAGTGGGAGTCCTCCGGAACCAGAATTCGGCCGGAAATCCGGTCGGTTGCGATCGCGCGCGCGCGGTGAACAGTCCGAGTTTCGGACGATCGGGGGTTAGGGATGACAGGTGGGTCCCACCTGTCTGAGAGAGAGAGCGCGGGCGCGCGGCTGCGGGCTGGCGCGGGGCAGGTTGGGCCGGCTGGTGGGTTTCGGCCCACTGGCCGGTTTCTTTCTGTTTTCCTTTTTCTTTTTCTATTTCTTTTCTGATTTGAGTTTAATTTGAATTCCAGTTTGAATTTGAATTTTTGCAAAACATGCAACACGTCCAAAAAATTTTAAATCCCCCTCTTAACATGATTTAGGGTTTTGAATCAAAATTTTGGGGTGTTACACTTGTTGCGGAATACCCACTTGGTTCCCACAACATTTGCGTTGGGTCGCTTTACAAGTTCCCACACTTAATTTCTTTCAAAATTATTGAGTTCCTCTTGCATGGCCACCACCCAATCTGTATCTTGTAGTGCTTCTTCTATCGTGCGGGGCTCCAAAGAGGAAACAAAAGAGTAATGTTTACTAAAATTAGCCATTCGAGAGCGAGTGGTCACTCCTTTGGAGATATCTCCTAGTATGTCGTCGACGGGATGATCCCGTTGAACACTTTGGTGCACTCTTGGATGAGGTGGTTGAACTCTTTGATCTTCATCTTCATTGTCACTCTTTTCTTCATCTCCCACTTGATCCAATCCTCTATCTTGACTTTGATCATTTTGATCTTGTTGAGGTTGGCATTGCTCATCTTGAGCTTGATCATGGGAGGGAGACATATTTTCATTTGTTGAATGATCATTTGAGTCTTGACGACGTTCTTGAGGAATAATTTCTCCAAGTGCCATCCTTTTAAGTGCTTCTTGTGGAGCCTCTTCTTTATCTAGCACACTTTGATCAACTTGCTCCACTTGGGAGCCATTAGTCTCATCAAACACTACGTCTCTCGTTATTTCAACAATTCCGGAAGTTTTGTTGAAAACACGATAGGCGTAGGTGTTTGAGTCATAACCAAGCAAGAAACCTTCATCGGACTTTGAAGCAAACTTCGAAGTCCTAGGCTTCTTGTTGAGAATATAACACTTGCTCCCAAAGACACGAAAATACGAGATGTTTGGTTTGTTACCGGTTAGAAGTTCGTAAGACGTCTTCTTCAAAAGTCGATGAAGATACAACCGGTTTATGACATGGCAAGCGGTGTTAACCGCTTCCGCCCAAAACCGTTCCGACGTATTGTACTCATCAAGCATGGTTCTTGCCATTTCAATGGGAGTTCTATTCTTCCTCTCAGCATCCCCATTTTGTTGAGGGGAGTAAGGGGCTGAAAACTCATGCTTGATGCCTTCTTCATCCAAGTATTCTTCCACTTGAGTGTTCTTAAACTCGGTGCCGTTATCGCTCCTTATGTTCTTAATTTTTAAGGAGAACTCGTTTTGAGCTCTTCTCAAGAATTTTTTGAGCACACCTTGAGTTTCTCCTTTGTCATGCAAAAAGAACACCCAAGTGAAACGAGAATAATCATCTACAACAACAAGACCATATTTGTTACCGCCGATGCTTATGTAGGCGATTGGGCCGTAAAGGTCCATGTGAAGTAGCTCCAAGGGTCTTGTGGTCGTCATGACATTTTTGGATGGATGTTGAGCTCCAACTTGCTTTCCGGCTTGACAAGCACAACATGGCCTGTCCTTATAAAAAACAACATTTTTCAAGCCTCGAATGTGTTCTCCCTTGAGAAGTTTTTGCAAGTTCCTCATCCCAACATGGGCTAGCCTTCTATGCCAAAGCCATCCCATGTTAGTCTTTGCCATTAAGCACGTGTCAAGTTGAGCTTTATCCGTGGTAAAATCCACAAGGTAAAGCTTTCCCTTGAGCACGCCCTTAAAGGCGATTGAGTCATTGCTTCTTCTCAAGACAGTCACACCCTCGTTAGTGAAAATACAATTAAAACCTTTATCACATAGTTGGTATATGGATAGAAGGTTATAATCAAGAGAGTCAACATGCAAAACATTTGAGAGAGTATGATGGGGAGAGATAGCAATTTTACCGGTGCCAAGGATTTTCCCTTGCCTCTTGTCCCCAAAATATATTCCTTCACTTGGATCTTCGTTTTCCTCATATTAAACAAACATCCTTCTCTCTCCGGTCATATGGTTTGTGCATCCACTGTCAAGCACCCATTTTGATCCACCGGAGGAGTATGCCTACAAAATAGAGTTATGCCTTACCTTTTGGTACCCAAGCGGAGTTGGGTCCTTTCATGTTAGTCAAGAGGCACTTGGGCACCCACACACAAGGTTTTGGACTCTTGCGGAGTGGCCCAATATACCTAGCATAGATCTTTCCAAATTTGTTTCTCAATAAAACATATGAGGCATCAAAATCATGAAACAAAGGATGAGGTTTATTTTTAGGCATGTTAGATGAGTTTGCAATGTTCTTTACATTTTCTTTGTTGGATGAACCTTCCTTGACAAAAACAATCAAGTCTTTTCTCTTCTTGGAAGCTTTATCATGTTGCCTCCACTCCCGAGAATAGCCAAGACCATCTTTGACATGTGGAGGTCTTACATTGGTATATGCACTTCGTGCATATGCCACTTTTTCCTTGTCAAAGATACCACCTTTCGGTGACTGCTTGTTTTGTGCCAACTTAAGTTTATCTTTGAGTTTTAGGATTAAGTTTGAGCACTTGCAAGTTTGAGTTGCTTCGGTAGATTTCTTTGAGGAGGGTGAAATCATAGAGGAAAAAGGTGCATTGATCTTGAGTGTGACACCATCAATTCTGTGGAAAACCACGGAACCGAGAACTAATGCATATGTGTGCCCAGGATGTTCATCACACATACACCTATGTTCCACAAACTGAATTCAGATTATATATTACCACGAATAACAGAGTTTATTACAATATCTCATGAGTCTTGGACTCATGCTCACAGCGAAAGTCTTTATTCTAATGCTGAAGAAATTTAACTAATGCGGAAGCAATTCTAGGCAGCAATGACTCCATCTCTATTTCCATCCCCACAGGCAAAGTTGAGAGTAGATCACACGCCTTAATGCTCCACTTGGTCTTCATAGTAGTCTTCTCCTGCTGCTGATGATGAAATAATAATGCAAGTTTGAGTACAATGATGTACTCAGCAAGTGTGGGAAAATATGATATGAAGCTCATAGCAAGGTAGGTATAAAAAGGCTCATTTGCAGAAAAGCAAAGTTATTTATCAAAAGAACGATAAAACAGTGACTTATCTGTAAGTGAATGTAATCCCAGCATGTATTAAAATACCAATCATACCTCCGTCATGTTCATAACCAATCATCAATCAACCTCATTATCGCTCACGAATACCTCCTCGCATTCGCTACCATCTCACGAATACCATCCTGTATTCGCTACCATTTCATCTCATAAACAACTTCGTCTCCCACCGAGACCAATCTCGTTGCCATGACTCAACAGTCATGCAACCCATCTTATCACCCGGACTCAACAGTCCCAAAACCAAACCATAACCAAACCATCCAAAAACCATAACCAGTAACCATCCCAATAACCATCCCAACTAATCATGGCAGTTGGCCAGGCGCTCGTGACCGTAAGCTCGGCTATCATGATAGTTTTAAGAACTCTGTAGAGTTCGCACCTCTTTACCCACAAGTTTGTGATTTCGTCACCCGTCGGCAACTGCAGAACCTCCATTATACCAGTACACAACCATCGGTGTATGGCCAAGAGATCACAAAATAGCCTTTACAAAGGGGCTACTAGATGTATGGACTCACTAAGGTTTCACCGGCGGGCTAGAATCTCCAATTCTCCCACCCACGAGCCCCCTCTTTTGCCATGCAGTTCCCAGGGTAGTCCTCACTCGACTCCCATTCCCCGCACCTTCCACAGTCCATAACAATCTAGTAACTTACCTAATTACTCAGCTAAGCCGCACCCATACTTGGTCTTGTGGTGGCACTGTTATCCTGGCATGTGCATGCATGAACCGGTCCTTAGATCTACGGCAAGTAAACCACCATCTCATGCTACCTCATTCACAAACCCAGTCTTGCCTAGATCTCCCTCCGATCCATGTCCATTATTAACATCAGTTTTCATTATGATTACGAGTGCAGTTAGCTAGACACATCTATCTCGCTTCCCAATCCCATGGACTCAGCGAAGCATAAAAGTAAAAACCATACCCGACTCATAAACATCCCTGGCGACAAGGGTGGTTTAACCAAAGCTAGTAAACTCCTATAAAAGGTTTTCCCATCATGTTTGACTCAGCACACACACCTTTTCGCAAAACAAAACAGTTTTACCCAAAATATAGGATCAATATGGTCAAGGAGCACTTGCCTTGTTCTTGCGGTTCTGGTGGCTCTTGGATCTCAAAACCTTGTTGTTGCAGCTCATCGTAGACAGCTCCCTGAGCTTGTCCTTCTATACAGGATCACGCACATACAAGAGTCATAACAATCAATACCATGCACAAACTTTAAACTAGATGCGATGATGCATATGCACGCTATCCTATGATCAGTTTTATTAGATCGTGTCCTTGCATGGCTTTATGATGAACAGGGGTGTTCGGATCAGATGTGGACGTGGCGATGACCTTGTCTTTAGATCAACCCAATCAACAAGTGATATGTCCACGAGAAAGCTTCTGTTCGAAAGGAATCGAAGAACAGATGCAAAGAAAACACGATGATGTCGTAAGGTGGTATTGGAGACCTACCTTACGTTCTTCTCGGTCTTCGGGTCCTTCTAAAATCGTGGACTCTCTTCCGGCGATCTTCCTTGCTTAACTCCGACGATGGCTTTCTCGGCGAGTTGAGGCTAGGGCTCTAAGTCGTCGGCTTAGGAGTTGGAAAAGAAGTTCGTGGTTTCGGCCAAGGGTTCTGGGTTCTATTTATAATCGGGAAGAGAAGAGTCCTAATCTGATTGTATCCCGAATAAGAGTCCTATTCAGATCGTCGTTGGATCCTAACATCTTAGCTTTAGTTGATTTGGTGTGGTAACATCGTGGAATTCAGGTCGGTTTCTTTTCCGTACTGGTATTTTTACGCGTACAGATTCCAAAACCGCTTCAGAACTCATTACCTTCTCGGTGATGAGCTCCGAAAGCTCCACGTGTCCATCGGCCTGGTCTCTCCTTTTCCGCAGAGACGAGCTCCGGTGGTGCCGCATGTCAAGCGAGAAAGACTTCCCTCTTCTTCGGAGGTGAGCTCCGCGTGCGCCACGTATCCTAGCGGTCGGGACCTCCTCTCTTATTCGGAGGTGGCTCCGCACACGCCACGTGTCAGTGTCGGACCTTTCCTCTCTTCTTTCCTCAGAGACGAGCTCCGAGGTAGACACGTGTCCAACAGTGACGGACCTCCCGGAGATAAGCTTCGGTGGTGACATGTGTTCAATAGAACCGAACCTCTCGGAGGTGAGCTCCGAGACCAACACGTATCCCGCGCGACTGGTCCTCTGATTCCCGCGGTGACTAGCTCCAAAGGTGACATGTGTCCTGCGGAAATGCCTTTGCTTCTTCCGCAGAGGCTAGCTCCGGAGCAACACGTGTCCCACAGGGTCGGACCTCTCCCCCTTTGCAGGAGATGAGCCCCGAGCCTGCCACGTAGCCAGTTTAGCGGCGGACCTCTCCCCACTTCGCAGGGATGAGCTCCGAATACGCCACGGGGCCAGCGGGAAGCGGTGGGTTGTCTTCGGCGCTCTCGATGAACTGGATTCGGCTCTTATTGGCTACCTTTTTGATATTTTTCTCTGTTCCTACTTCCTTTAAAATGTTTTCTCTTCATGGAACGTGAGTATATGCAGAAACCGGAAATGTGGGTGTTACAAATCTACCCCCCTTAAATTGAATCTCGCCCTCGAGATTCGTTAGTAGAGAATAGATAAGGAAATTCTGCCTTGATGTCTTCTTCACGCTCCCAAGTGGCTTCAGCTTCAGTGTGATGGCTCCATTGTACCTTGCACCATCAGATCACTTTGTTCCTGGTGACCCTTTCTTTTACGTCCAAAATTCGGACAGGGTGCTCCGCATAAGTTAGGTCTTCTTAAAGTTCAAGCTCTTCCATTGGTATTTGCTCCTCTGGTACTCTCAAGCACTTCTTGAGCTAGGATACATAAAACACGTCATGTACGTCGGAGAGGTGCATTGGGAGCTCTAGTTGATAGGCTACTTCTCCTCGCTTGTCCAAAATCTTAAACGGTCCAATATAGCGAGGTGCTAGCTTGCCTTTGATGTTGAAACGTCGTTGGCCTCGGATAGGTGATACCTTAAGGTATACGAAGTCTCCTACTTCGAAGGTCAACTTTCTTCGCCTATTGTCCGCATAGCCTTTCTGTCGTGATTGAGCAGCCTTTAAGTTCTCCCGAATTGTTTGGACTTGCTTTTCAGCTTCTTGTAGTACTTCGGGTCCAAACACCTGGTTTTCTCCGGTCTCGTTCCAGAGCAGCGGTGTTCTACACCGTCTACCGTATAATGCTTCGAAAGGCGACATCTTCAAGCTAGCTTGATAACTGTTGTTATAGGAGAATTCGGCGTACGGTAAACTCCTATCCCAACTACGCCCACGTTTCAAGGCGCAAGCTCTCAACATGTCCTCCAGAATTTGGTTTGTCCTTTCGGTTTGCCCATCGGTTTGTGGGTGATAGGCGGAGCTAAAATCCAGTCATGTACCCATGGTTTTCTGCAGCTTCCTCCAGAATCTAGAGGTAAACTGAGAACCTCGATCTGAGACTATCCTCTTTGAGACTCCATGATGGCACACGATCTGCTCCATGTACAACTCGGCTAATTGTGCAACGTTGTAATTGGCCCTTATAGAGAGAAAATGGGCTGTTTTCGTCAATCGGTCCACGATAACCCAGATGGAGTCATAACCGACTGAGTACGTGGCAAACTGACGATGAAGTCCATGCTGATGTCCTCCCACTTCCATTCGGGTACCTTCAAGCATTGCAACAATCCAACGGGTCTTTGATGTTCGGCCTTCACCCATTGGCATGTGTCGCATAGGGCAACGTATTCGGCTATGTCTCTTTTCATACCATCCCACCAATAACAAGTTTTCAAGTCCTTGTACATTTTGGTACTTCCGGGATGTATGGAATAGGGTGAATCATGTGCCTCCTTCAATATCATGTCGCGGAGGTGCTTCACGTTAGGCACACAAATCCTTTTTCCTAGCCAAAGCGTACCCTTCTCATCTTCTTTGAAATCCTTCTCTATTCTTTGTCGTATCCTCTCCTTGATCTCCTTGATCTCCTCATCCGTTGCTTGGCCATCTCTTATCTCTTGCTCCAATGAGGAGTGGATCTCCATCATTTCCATGTTGTTCAAGAATCCGAGGTGTAACCGTTCGAACTTCTTACGTAGTTCGGGTGGTAGCTCCCGAATCGTGAGTTGGTGACACACTCCCTTCCGGCTCAATGCATCAACTACTACATTGGCCTTCCCAGGGTGATAGTTGATTCTAACATCGTAATCCTTGATGAGTTCCAACCATCGACGTTGCCTCAAATTCAAGTCCATTTGGGTAAATATGTACTTGAGGCTTTTATGATCCGTATAGATCTCACATCGATGACCAAAGATGTAATGTCTCCAAATCTTCAATGCATGCACTACTGCTGCTAGCTCCAAGTCATGTGTAGGATAATTGAGCTCATGCTTCTTTAATTGTCGTGAGGCATAGGCTACCACTTGTCCTTTTTGCATGAGTACACATCTGAGCCCGTGTCTGGATGCGTCACAGTATATGTCAAAGCTCTTGCTTACGTCCGGCAATATCAAAACCGGCGCTGTGGTTAGCCTTTTCTTGAGCTCCTCAAAACTTTCTTGGCATGCGGGTGTCCATCGAAAGGCTTTTCCCTTCGTTAGCAACTCCGTCATAGGCTTTGCTATCTTAGAGAAGTCTTTGATGAATCTTCGATAGTATCCCGCCATCCCAAGAAAACTCCGAATATCCCTCACGTTTTGCGGCTGGTCCCACTTCAGAACATCTCTGACTTTTTCGGGATCAACCGATACACCTTCTTCGGAGATAATGTGTCCTAGGAACGATATCTCCTTTAGCAAGAATTGACACTTGTTAAGCTTGGGATACAATTTGTCGAAGTGTTCGGTCGACACTTCCCCCGGGCCTGCACTGGGCAGCCCGCGGAGGTTCTTTTTTCGGTGGGGCTAGTCCCTTGCGGAGAGCTTGCGCGGATGGACGAGTTAGTAAGAGCTTGACACGGTGAGTTTTACGTGGTTCGGGCCGCCGGAGCGTAAAACCCTACGTCCACGGCGAGCTACGGAGCTCGCTGTATTGCTTGCTGCTCAGAACCGGAGTCCTGAGCTTGGGGGTGAGTTACAGCTTGGGTGTGAATGGCTAGCGTATGAGTTGCAGAGGTGCGAACCCAGGGTGCGAATGGCGCCTACCCGAGTCTTTTATAGTCCAAGACTCGGGTGGCTTACAAGGGGGCCCAGGACCCGACAGGTGGTCCCGGGGAGATTGTCTATCATCTACCGTATCTGCAGTTATGCCGGTAGTTGTCTCTGGCGAAGGCTTCTGAGTCTCCTTCTTGCAGCCCTGCCCATGCCGCATGCTAGTCGTAGTGGTTGATGACGGCACGGGCGGCATGGGATGTCTTGTCGCTGCGTTTATTGGCTGGCGGGCTCTGACACTGTGCGCCAGTCTGTGATGCGACTGGGCGCAACGGCACCTGACAGAGGCGTGCTCCGCGTCTCCGCGTCTTGGGAAGACGCGGGCCTTGAATTCCTTGTACGGGCAAGGTATGGGGCGTCTTTACGCCCGCTGCCTATCGCTCGGGGGCAGGCAGCGCCGTTCTGCAGGCCACGTGGCGGGCTCGGAGCCCTTCTCAGAGGAGAGGAGGGTCCGGCCCCGCGGGGCACGTGGAGCCTTCGGACCTCTCCCCGCGGAGGGGGAGGTTCGGCTTCTGTCAGCCACGTGGTGGGTCCGGAGCTCCTCCTTGAGGAGAGGGAGGTCCGGCCCTGCCGGATACGTAGCGCCTTCGGACCTCTCCCCCGCGGAGGGGGAGGTCCGGCCTCTGTATGCCATGTGGCGGGCCCGGAGCTCTCCTCTGAGGAGAGGGAGGTCCGGCCCCGCCGGACGCGTGGCGCCTTCGGAGCTCTCCCTGCGGAGAAGGGCGAGTTCCTTAGGCATTTTCCCCTGTGCGCGGGGGTACCCCATATCGCAGGTACCGACAGTGGCCCCCGGGCCCATCTCGGGGGAGATAGCGAGCCCGAGGTGGGACCTCCGTCTCTTCTGACCCGCGCACTTTCTCTAAGTCCCGCATTGACCGCTGCCGGAGCACGAACGACCACGGGATCATGGGAGCGTGCGCCCACTTGATGGTTGCTTTTACTGCGGCAGTTCCCAAGACTGCCACTTCTGCACGTTGTGGCGCTTTCTTCGGGAACCGCCGAAGTGCCTTGCCGGCTTGTCTTCTTAGGAGACTGACTCCTTGACCCACCGCTTCAGTCGGGCGGCTTGGGTCCACCTGTCATCGGCGCTCGGTCTAGGAGCCGAAGCGGTTGCCGATGCGGTGTATTCGAAGAGTTCCGAATCGCCTGGAACTGCATCTGGGAAGGTTATTAGAGGGGATCTTACCCGCATTGCGGCTTCCCTTCGCACCTCCCAGTGTTTCTTCTTGGACTCTTGTGCTTTTGCCCTCTTGCCCTTGAGCCCTCCCTCGCCATGGCCTCCAACCCGCCACCAGAGAAGAAGCGCGCTCGATCTCCTCTAGCGGCGGCGTCTGTGCCAAGTCAGGAATCTGGGGTGCCTAGCACTCCTTCCGGTGGTGCCTCAAAGAGGCCCCGGGCTGATGCGTTGAGGGGAGCTTCTGGGGCGTCCCTTGCTCCGCCAATTCAAGCGACTGCGGAGCGGCCGTCAGTGACGGCAGCGGGCTCTGGGAGTCCTACCCCGGCTCGGAAGTCGGGGTTCAGAGCCTGCTGGAGTGTCCGCTCTTCCCGGCCATCCCCGACTAGCGGGGAGTCTGTGCCGTCGCGCTCGGAACCTGGTACAACTGCCGCGGCCCCCAAGCCAGCACGAGCTTCTCCTGTTCCGGTGTGCCCGGACTCCGCGGTGGCGTCATCTCTTCCTGTCGAGATGGCCGCCGCGGCCCCCAAGCCAGCGCAGGTCGACCCTGCACCAGGCGGCCCGGCCTTTATTCCAGCGCCGCCTTCCCCGGCTCGCCCCTCTCCACAAGTCAAGAAGCCAGAAGCTAAAGAGGGCCCGGCAGGTCCGGCTGCGAGAGCCCCGGCGCCAGCTTCTCCTGACCGGCGTCTCGTCTTGGCTGCTGGTGCATCGACTCCTCTTGAGGACGAGGTGATGGAGGAGGTCGGGGGAACTGCCCCGGCCTCTGTTGCTCCATTGCCCCTAGCAGATGCCTTCACGCTTGCCGAGACGAGCGTCCGGCAGGTCTTGGCTGCACTAGGTCGCGAGCGGGAGGAGTACACAGTTGAACGGGACCGCCTCCTCACCTGGGAGAACCTTTTGCGGGAGCGGACCGCGAAGGTCAAGAGCGAGCTCGACTCCAGGCAGGAGTTGCTCGACTTCAGGGAAGTACTCCTCGACCGGTTGAAGCGGGTTGTCAACCGTATGGACGCCGAATCGCGGCGGATCAACAGGGAGGCCCTGGAGGCACACGCCCGGGCCGAGGAGAGCCTCTCTGCCGCTGAGGAGATACGGCAGCGGATGGAGCGCCGTAAACTCGCCGTTGAGGAACGGGAGCGTTCTACGGCAGCCGAGGCGGAGAGGGTCGCCGCGCAGCTGGCGGCGGGCGAGGATGACCTTCGAGCTCGGATCGAGGAGCTAGAGATTTTGAAGGCAGACCTCGACCTGAGGGAGGAACAGGTCTCCCGCGAACGTCGGGCGGTCTTGGAACGGGAGTTGGCCGCCGACTTCAAGGCTTCTGAGTTGGAGCGGCTCGCCAAGACTCTCCACCTTCAGGAGAGCTCCCTGGCGACCAAGGAGAAGGAATTCTCCGAGAGAAGCCTAGAGGCCCTGCAGGCAGCCCGCCGCGAGGTGGAGGAGCTCTCGGCCTTGCGGTCCTCCGAGGCTCTTGCGGTATCAAGCTTCGTTGATCGAGCGGGGTCCGCCCTGATCCCTCTTGGCTTCAGTCCGGTGAGGGCAGCGGCTCCTGCGCTGAAGGTGGCGGAGGTGATCCCCGCGCTGGAGTCGATGGGCGCCAAGCTAGACAGGCTAGACTCGGTGGTCGCCAGCGAGCTTGAGGCTGAGGGACGCGGCCTAGGCTTAGAGGTCGCCTCACATGTGCTGGCATGCTTCAAGAGCCGCGACCCCTCTTTCTCGCAGGAACCAGCGAGAGAGGGCCCAGCCGCGGAGCGGGAGGAAGCTGCCAGGGCTGAAGTCGAGGATGTGGCCGCCCTTGTAGCCGCAAGGTTCCGGCGGGAGCCGGGAGGTCCTTAGGACTTGTTTCTCCCTTTTTATCGAGTCCGTAGTCCATCTCATGGAGCCTCGCATAGTTTGACTCTTTTAGATATTTGTGTCTGTGATGCCTTTTCTCTCCTTCTTGGCTTTGCCTGACTGAGTCCTTAGCTCCGCAAGGTACTCAGAGGCCTTCTCCAATCTTGGAGCTCTGCACAGACACCTTCCCCGGGTCCTAACCGTGTTAGGGGCCCCCGGGGGTCTCCGGATCTCGCCCTATGGGGAGCTCCAAATCTGCCTGCCACGTGGCGGGTCCGGAGCCCCTCCATAGGAGGCGGGAGCTCTGGCCCTGCTGGACACGTAAGACTTTCAGAGCCCTCCCACCGGGGGGGGGGGGGGGGGGGAGGTCCGGTTTCCGCCTACCACGTGGCGAGTCCGGAGCCCCCCTCGGGGGAGGCGGGAGCTCCGGGCCCGCCGGACACGTGGGGCCTTCGGGCCTCGCCCCTGCTGAAGGGGCAGGACCCGGTCCTTCCAGCCCTAGGCTGGAGTAGTTGATAGCTCCTTTCCCCCCGCTTCATGCAGTCCCCGTTGCCGTAACCTGGAGGTCCTGCACACAGGTAGAGGAAACGTAATTCTCCTCAGGGGGTCCTCCCCTCCCGTCTCCTAGTCTTATTCATCTTACGATCCTGATCCATTATACGGGGCTTGGGCAATTCTGTGCTCGAGGCGCCGGAGCACCGGCTCCCTCCGAGGTCCGGGTACGGTCGTCCGATCCCTAGTACAGGGTCGTGCGCTGGGGAAGTAGAGTGCACGTGCTTTGGGTTCATGACCAGGCAAAGCGATTGTACTCCCCTGTACCTCCGGAGGGCAGGATGCGCATGCCTTGGGCTCATGGCCTGCTAAGCGGGATACGCACCCTGGACCCCCCATGCACAACGCAGGCCTTTCCTGGAGGTGACCAACTGGCACCGCAACACCTGACTGGGGGAGGCCCGAGAGACTCACTCGGCCATCGGCAGGTGCCTCAAGCGCGGTCGCCCTCGGTACGATAGCGAATGCTGACTATGGATGAGCGCGGGAGAGGGGGAGCTAGATGTACGATGAACATACATAGATAGTGCGATCATAAAGATTAATGCATAATTTAAATGAGCGCATGAGAGAGAGCTAAGTAGAACAGGGCTCTGTGTTCATGCCCATAGGTGGAATTCTGGCTGTACATGGAGGCAATATTCCGCCTCGTCTACAAGGGAAGCAAGACTCTACGCGCTTAGGGTCGGAACCAAGCTAAACTGGACGTAGTCCTGTACCATCCCTTGAGACTTAGCTGCCCCAAGCTCTGTTCCTAGATTCTATGGGATTCATTACAGAAGGGAACGACCCTGTTCTACTGATGCTCGGGGAGGAGGACTTACAGTGTTGCTCCATGCCAAGGATTTTGGGAACGGATCCCACACTCGGTTGAAAGGCATGTGTACCTGGGGCGGAAGCTTTCATGATTCGGAAGGGACCTTCCCTGCTGGGGAGAGTTTATGGGTCCTTCTCGGGAAAGAGCGTGCCGCGACACCAGGTTGCCCTTCTGCAGGTCCCTGACGCGTTTGGTTCTTTGGTAGTAGTGCTTAGAGCATCAGCCGAGACCTTGCGTTGTGCGGTGTTACCTGCAGCCGAGTCCCGTCGACGAGGTTGTTATCTTCGCGCTGGATCAGGTCCTGCGTGGCTTCTCCTGGGGGCCCCCGGGGAGTTCTCCCCTTCTGGCTAAGGCCTTCAAGGGGTAGGTGGACCCGGGCTCGTCTTGGATGACCTAAGGCGTCTTCCCCTTCTGGCAAGGCCTTCAAGGGGTTGACAGACCTTGGGCGGCCCCCGGGAGGTATGTCCGAGGCACGGGGGCGTGTTCTCGGGTGATGCTGGCCCGACCTTGCACCATTGTGGTCGGTACTTGGGCTGCTGCAACTACTTGGGGCTTCTCCAAGGTTGACGCCGCAGCAGTGCAGCCTCCCCTGACCCGGGACGGCAGCCGCAGTCAGCTACCGCCCTGGCCCGTCACCGTCAGAGCTGGAGTCCTCACCGTTATGCACTGTCTTTATGACACGCTGAGGCTCCTGAAACCCCACCTGATGGGCGGCGGTGACTGGGGCATCGACCTTCTGCTTGCCATCCCTCTGAGGGTAGTGCGGTGCTTCAGCTCTCTGCTGTCTTCCTTTGCGGAAGCGCTCTGCGAGCCTCTGGATATCCCAGCACTCGGCAGCAGTATGGTTGCCGGCGCCATGCACGGGGCATAGCCCGCCCTGGTCACTATCTGGGGCTGGTGACTGCCGCTGCCTTTTGTCGGGGCGTGGCCCCCGTGCTCCACTAGTCGTCGCTGCTGCGGCGACGGGAGCCGTGAACGATGACTTCATCTTGCCATTCCCCCGGTTCTTGGGCTTCTTGCCACCCCCATAGGCAGCAGCGCCGGACCCGGGCTGTCCCCCTGACTCGGGAGTTGGCAGAGAGTGCCAGTTCCGCCCTTCAGCTGCTCTGGCGCATTTGTCCGGCAGACTGAAGAGCTCAGAGACGTCGCGGACCTCTCTGGTCGCGAGCTTCTCAAGCATTTTCTCGTCCTGGACACCCTGTCGGAACGCCACCACCACAGAAGCACTTTGAATATGCGGGATGGTGTTGCGTACTTGGGAGAACCGCTGGATGAAAGAGCGCAACGACTCCCCAGGTTGCTGCTTGACGGCGTGAAGGTCAAGCTCCGTGTCGGGACGGGTGTAGGAGCTGCCGAAGTTGGCGAAGAACTGCCGGCACAACTCTCCCCAGGAGGTTATGGACCCCTGAGGGAGATTCATGAGCCAAGACCGAGCTGGGCCGGTCAAGGCGACGGGGAAGTAGTTGGCCATGACAGCCTCATCCCTCCTGCGGCAAGTATGGCGGTGGAGTAGATCTGGAGGAACTCCGCTGGGTTGACGCTACCTTCATACTTCTCGGGCAGGTGCGGCCGAAACTTGCGCGGCCACCTCGCGAAGCGAAGGTGGGGTGCAAGGGCCGCACATCCTGCACCTGCTGCTGCAGGTATTGGCGCTGCGAACGCTTGGTTCGCACTTGGCACCGTGTACCCCGGCATGGGCAAGGCTGTACCATAGACCGGGGGCGCTGCTTGCGGCGCATATGGTTGTGGCATATGCCGCGCGGCGTATGCCTGAGGCAGGACTCGCGTGGCGAAGATCTGCCCTCCAGGTTGTGTCGAGGCCGACGTCATGCTGTCGCCAGCCTCATGGTTGCGACGCCTTTCTCGACGTCGCTCGAGGGGTACACCCGGGCATCCTGGCCCAAGTGGCACCGTTACAGCTCCCTTCTCAGGTCCGTCGACGGGAGCCTGGAGGAGCTGGAACCCACCGTTTGCCCGTCAACCGTTGGCGTGCGCGTCAGCGACACAGTCGGTTGACCGGGGCGTCGCCCTCGCCGAAACCGAGGGTTCGCGGCAGCGACGACGAGGCGGTCCACCTCGCGGACCCATTGTTGGGTCGCTGAATGGGGCGCATCCCCAGCAGGTGGGTTGCGCAGCAGTGCTCTTGCTGCAGCTAGCGCACCCCCATGGTGTACGCTCAGCGCTGCAGAAGATCTCACACTGGTCGGAGCCTGCATTGCCGGAGTTGGCGTTGCCGGAGTCGGCTGCTGGCCACCATCTTGTGCCGACACACTCCGCCCCGAGTGCGTCGACATGTACTCCCCACTGGTCACGGTTCACCGTGAAGGCGGAGGGGGAGAGTTTGCCGCTGAGGGAAGCTTGGTCATCTTCGTCGGCGGAAACTCGTCGCGCAAGGGGAAAGGCCCCCTACCTGGCGCGCCAAATGTCGAAGTGTTCGGTCGACACTTCCCCCGGGCCTGCACTGGGCAGCCCGCGGAGGTTCTTTTTTCGGTGGGGCTAGTCCCTTGCGGAGAGCTTGCGCGGATGGACGAGTTAGTAAGAGCTTGACACGGTGAGTTTTACGTGGTTCAGGCCGCCGGAGCGTAAAACCCTACGTCCACGGCGAGCTACGGAGCTCGCTGTATTGCTTGCTGCTCAGAACCGGAGTCCTGAGCTTGGGGGTGAGTTAGAGCTTGGGTGTGAATGGCTAGCGTATGAGTTGCAGAGGTGCGAACCCTTGCTATCGTCGCCTACCCGAGTCTTTTATAGTCCAAGACTCGGGTGGCTTACAAGGGGGCCCAGGACCCGACAGGTGGTCCCAGGGAGATTGTCTATCATCTACCGTATCTGCAGTTATGCCAGTAGTTGTCTCTGGCGAAGGCTTCTGAGTCTCCGTCTTGCATCCCTGCCCATGCCGCATGCTAGTCGTAGTGGTTGATGACGGCGCGGGTGGCATGAGATGTCTTGTCGCTGCATTTATTGGCTGGCAGGCTCTGACACTGCGCGCCAGTCTGTGATGCGATTGGGCGCAACGGCACCTGACAGAGGCGTGCTCCGCGTCTCCGCGTCTTGGGAAGACGCGGGCCTTGAATTCCTTGTACGGGCAAGGTATGGGGCGTCTTTATGCCCGCTGCCTATCGCTCGGGGGCAGGCAGCGCCGTTCTGCAGGCCACGTGGCGGGCTCGGAGCCCTTCTCAGAGGAGAGGAGGGTCCAGCCCCGCGGGGCACGTGGAGCCTTCGGACCTCTCCCCGCGGAGGGGGAGGTTCAGCTTCTGTCGAACACGTGGTGGGCCCGGAGCTCATCCCTGAGGAGAGGGAGGTCCGGCCCCGCCGGATACGTGGCGCCTTCGGACCTCTCCCCCGCGGAGGGGGAGGTCCGGCCTCTGTATGCCACGTGGTGGGCCCGGAGCTCTCCTCTGAGGAGAGGGAGGTCCGGCCCCTCCGGACGTGTGGCGCCTTCGGAGCTCTCCCTGCGGAGAAGGGCGAGTTCCTTAGGCATTTTCCCCTGTGCGCGGGGGTACCCCATATCGCAGGTACCGACACAATTGATGCTCACACATTTTCTGCAAGGTCAATTTCAAACGTTCTTCATGCTCCTCCTCACTTTTTGAATACACCATAATGTCGTCGATGAAAACCACGACGAACTTATCCAAGTACTCCATAAAAACCTTGTTCATGAGGTACATGAAGTATGCGGGTGCATTTGTTAACCCAAAAGACATGACAGAATATTCATACGAACCATACCGCGTTCGAAAGGCAGTCTTGGGTATATCGGAGGGCTTAATCTTTAGTTGGAAATATCCCGACCGAAGATCAATCTTGGATAACACTCGGACTCCTTTCATTTGGTCGAACAGGTCCTCTATACGGGGCAGAGGGTATTTGTTCTTGATTGTCACCTCGTTGAGAGACCTATAGTCCACGCACATCCTTTGGGTTCCATCCTTCTTGTCTATGAAGAGCACAGGAGCTCCCCATGGCGACGATCTTGGACGTATAAAACCCTTCTCCAACTGCTCCTGAATTTGCTTCTTGAGTTCTACTAGCTCATTGACGCGCATCCTATAGGGTCTCTTTGCTATGGGTGCAGTTCCAGGTACCAAATCAATGGCAAACTCAATGTCCCGATCAGGGGGCATTCCTGGAAGCTCCTCTGGAAATATGTCCGAGAATTCTTGAACCACTGGAATGTTGTCCAATGTTGCTCCATCAACGTGGTTCAAATTTGCCTCTTCAGTGGTTTGTTGGGCTGACTCAAACTCGACACGGATGCTGTGCTCATTTGTCAACTGCACGCTTCTTTCAGCACATTGGATTACCCCGTTGTGCTTGCTTATCCAATCCATCCCGAGTATAATGTCAATCCCTTGGGAATTCAAGACAATAAGGTTGGCAAGGAAGTTTGCCCCTCTTATTTTAAGGCTTACTTTTGGACATACTATATTAGTCCTCATCTCTCCACCGGGAGAATTAACTAACATAGCACATTTTATGTGGGATATGGGTAGATTATGCTTGGCAACAAACTTGGATGATATGTAGGAATGTGATGCTCCAAAATAAAATAAGATGGTGGGTGGGTTGGAGTTGGAAAGGAACATACCAATTACGACATCCTCAGCCTGTTGTGCTTCCTTAGCAGAGACATGGTTCACGTTGCCGCGAGCATAGTTCTGCTGTCCACGGTTCCCTTGATTGTCCCCTCAATTCGGTCGCGGGTTCTATTTGGGCACATTGCCTTGCTGTCCAGGGCTTCTCCTCGGGCACTGGTTCGCGAAGTGTCCTATTTCCCCGCATGCAAAGCATGCCCTGTTGCCTACGGTAGCAGGTACGTTGGGCGGGGGTTTTGAACAGGAGCGCCCATGTTAGGTCGGGGCACAGGAGGCATGGGCACACGAGGTGGTGGTGCAACGGGTCGTTGTTGTGGTGGCTGACTAGGGCGGTATGCAGGAGTAGTCGATCCATACTGTGGTGCAGCTGGGGGCATGTACCGAGGTCGTACTTTGCTCCCTTGAGGCTGGTATGGCATCTTCCTCTTGCACTCTCGCTCGATCTCTCGGATCTTGTTTTCAACCACTATAGTCTTGTCAACCAGCTTTTGAAAGCTTGTGTAGTCATTGTTGAGGAGCTGAACCTAGATCTCATTGTTCAACCCTCTCATGAACAGGTATTGCTTCCTCTGGTCTGAGTTGACATCCTCGGAGGCATACCGGGACAGTTGTGTAAACTTGTTGAGGTACTCATTCACACTTCTCTGTCCTTGGCGGAGACCTTCGAACTCCTGTCTCTTGAGCATCATTACACTAGCAGGGATGTAATGAGAGCGGAAACTTTCCTTGAACTCAGTCCAAGTGATCGTCTCTGGGTTGACATGAGCGTTTCTTAGGGCATCCCACCAGTCGGCTCGCGTAAGTTGGTGCGATGCAAAGAGGACCTTCTCTCGGTCATTGCACTGCACTATGGCAAGCTTCTTCTCCATGGATTTCAACCAGTCGTCGGCCTCCATGGGGTCGTTAGCTTGAGCAAAGGTGGGTGGTCGAGTCCTCATGAACTCTCCCAGCCTGTTATGAGCCGGTGGTGGTGGTGGCGGTGGTGCCAGAACAGGGTTGTTGTTGTTGGCCTGCAATTGACCCAAAGTTTGGATCATAGTTTGCATAAGTTGGTTTTGCATGGCCATCAACCGTTCCAGGTGGTTCTCGCCAGCTCTGGGGTGAACAGGAACTTCATCATGACCATCCTCTTGGTTGTCACGGACGTTCCTTCGGTCGGCGTTTTCTCTCACCATCTGTGGGAGAGAACGAAATAGAATAGAATGTTAGAAGGTTAGATAGATTCCCTAAACTATATGCATCAATGTGAGTTGGACTGTATATATATACCAGCCCATACGAGGATGTGAACAAGTGCCGAAAATATCTCACACCTCTTTCTACTTACATGTGGATATGGACAACGTTTTGAGACATCCCACAACTCACACCAAGCACACAATCACAAATAATCATTGCAAGGGCTCACACAACTCCTATTCAAGGATGGCTTCCTATGTCAAGGTAGTTTCAAGGCCAATCTAAGCGTCCTAGGGTGCTTCCTTTGGTCAGCGTGGCTTAGCTACCAATTTGTGTCTGATACTAATCGGTGATTGTATCTAGGTGTTTAATCTACCCTTATCTGTGGCTTTTGATACCAATCTGTGTTTCCTATTTAGGCATGTAACCCATTGTCAACCGTGGCTCTGATACCAATATGTGACGCCCTCAATTCTGTGGAAAACCACGGAACCGAGAACTAATGCATATTTGTGCCCAGGATGTTCATCACACATACACATATGTTCCACAAACTGAAATCAGATTATATATTACCACGAATAACAGAGTTTATTACAATATCTCATGAGTCTTGGACTCATGCTCACAGCGGAAGTCTTTAGCGGAAGTCTTTATTCTAATGCGGAAGCAATTTAACTAATGTGGAAGCAATTCTAGGCAGCAATGACTCCATCTCTACTTCCATCTCCACACGCAAAGTTGAGAATAGATCACACGCCTTAATGCTCCACTTGGTCTTCATAGTAGTCTTCTCCTGCTGCTGCTGATGAAATAATAATGCAAGTTTGAGTACAATGATGTACTCAGCAAGTGCGGGAAAATATGATATGAAGCTCATAGCAAGGTAGGTATAAAAAGGCTCATTTGCAGAAAAGCAAAGTTAATTATCAAAAGCACGATAAAACAACGACTTATGTGTAAGTGAATGTAATCCCAGCATGTATTAAAATACCAATCATACCTCCGTCATGTTTATAACCAGTTATCAATCAACCTCATTCTCGCTCACGAATACCTCCTCGCATTCGCTACCATCTCACGAATACCATCCTGTATTCGCTACCATTTCATCTCATAAACAACTTCGTCTCCCACCGAGACCAATCTCGTATTCCTCCACTCTAGCCATCTTCTCTCCGAGTGGTTAGACTCTTGATGGAGAGACCTGCTCTGATACCAATTGAAATTGCCTAGAGGGGGGTGAATAGGCTAAAATACCTGAAATGACTTAATTAAACGAGATTAGAACTCAGGAGCCGGACTAGTCTGCCTCAGGGGCGAACTAGTCCGATCAACCTGCTGGAAAGGCCTAAAAGGTCGGACTAGTCTGCCTTGGAGGTGGACTAGTCTGGTCAAACTGCCGGAAAGATCTAAAACTTGATTTTTAAGGGTTTTTCTCTAAATTTTATACGACAAGTGTGACAGAATATTAAAATGAATTGCAAGAGTGTGACGATGTATAGTGAAATAATTAAAACAAACCCTAAGCAATCTTGATCTTCAAAGAAATGTACATGCAAGAGAGACACTACTGAGGATTTTTTCCCGAGGTTTGATTCCACTCAGGAATCTACGTCACTGATGAGGAGTCCACAAAGGACCGGAACTAACAAGCCTTTCCTCACCAAGTCGCCACTAAGACCAACCCGGTTCTTCACTATCTCAAGGGTGAACTTATAAAGTTTTGGGGCTGCTCACAATCTGAGGCTCCCACTTGATCACTTCCACAAACTTCACACATCTCACAAGCCACAGATCACACCAAGTGCACGAGATCACTCCAAGAGCCTAAACGCGAAGTTCTTCCTTCTCCTCTTCTCACACACCCAAATTCACTTAAGAATTAGCTCTAGAGGGTGAGTAGGCAAGAGAGAAGGATTAGGGGGGCTCTTGGCTCCATATTTTATAAATGACGTCGGGGCATCTCCTTTTATAGAAGCCCCGAAGCCAACCGTTGCCACCTATCGAAAGTACGGACTAGTCCGCCTCACACTGGACTAGTTCGATCTCACACAGGAACTATTTGTTCGGGTGAGAACGGACAAGTCTGGAGGACCCGGACTAGTCCGGTCCACCAAGACCTAGTCGTGACAGATCTCATCTCACACCCATACGGACTAGTTCGCCTTAGAATGGACTAGCCCAAACTCACACAGGAACTCTTAGCCCGTGTGAAAACGGACAAGTGTGGCTAGCCCGGACTAGTACGGCCACTCAGGCGGATAAGTCCGGTCTACCAGGACTTAGCCCCAAAAACACTCTCACCTAGAGAGAAACGGACTAGTCCGTCCAAAACGGACAGGTCCGATCTCAGTCAGGAACTCTTAGTCCGCCCTAAAACGGACTAAGCCGTAAGACTTTCGGACTAGTCCGGCCTCTTCCCCCGGATAAATCCGGCCTGCCCAACTTTACCTCTCTACCTCTCTCCACTAAGGATTTGACACTTCTAACGCTTTGAGCTCTCTTCTATGATCTCAATGCACTTGACACACACACTCTTTCTTTTACACGGCTAGCCTACTAAAGACCCAAGTGAAACCCTAATTTCTACTCTTCGAGTCTTCGACGCCGTTCTTCATCTTTTTCCTTTTTTTGAGAGTTTAGGTGCCCGCCTTGGAAATGTCCTGTACTTATGATCATCTCAGCTCATTAGTCTCTTAATTTGTCGTCATCAATCATCCAAAACCCACGGGGATGCCTAGATGCACTTACAGTGGGCTTTTGTAAGACTTATGTTATCATTATGCTTTTGGACATGTGCTGTGAAATGATGACTATGTTATGCTTATGATTAATAGTGTATGTTTAAAACTTCTATGTAGGATTGAAACTCTTGATGATATTATGTTTATGTTTATTATGATATTTACATCAAAATTATTGCTCACACACATAGTTTTGCACCAAACCATAAAGAGTGCACATATGTCTTATGCCTATATTGACTATTTTGCTCAAAGCTCATATGTGCACACTTTATGAAAATCTGAATTTTTTATCATATTTGTGTGATCTCAATTAGTTGTCATCAATCACCAAAAAGGGGAGATTGAAAGTGCATCTAGGCATCCCTTGTGGGTTTTGGTTGACTTATGACAAACAAATGAGACCCTAACAAGATCGTTGAGATGAGCACAGGTTTTTAAAGAAATTAGGAAGAAAGCCCCAAAAGAAAGGAGAATGAGGATCTAAAATGATAAGAGCTTAAGAGCTGAAAAGATTAGATTACTTAGTATGGAGTGCGTTGGAGAAACACACCCCAAGAGCTCAAGTGAAAGAAATCACACTAACTGCACAAAAATCAGCATGTGCGGACTAGTCCGATATCCACCCGACTAGTCCGATTTCTCTCTGACTAGAAAACGGACTAGTCCGATATGGACCGGACTAGTCCGATTTGTCTCCGAGTAGACAACGGACTAGTCTGCACTCTTACAGACTAGTCCGGTATATCACAACACTTAGGTTTTTTCACACGCCGCACACCGGACTAGTCCGGATCCACCACGGACTAGTCCGGACATCGCAAACCCTAACGGTAACCTTTGGAAACCCTAGTATAAATAGAGGTGTACGGCCATACTACCAGATCTCTCGACGCCCTGCGCTGTCACACCTTCCAAGAGCCCAAAATTCACATCTCTCCACACATTCTAACCCTAAAAGGATCAAATCTTTGAGGATTAGCAATTGATCAAAGGAGAGACTTGTTCTACATATCTTGAGCTCTTGGGTTTCATCTCTCGCACACTCTTGTTCATTTATTGTACATCTTTTGAGTGTGCTTGGTGGTATTCATTCATTATAATTTTTGGGGACCCTCAACTTGTGAGAATGTGATGAGGACATCACAACAATGGATACTCACATTGATATACAAGGACCAATCACAAGAGGACGAGCACAGTTAGTAAATCAGCACGTGAACTCGTTCCTAACTTCCTACCTACGTGATTTTGAGAATGGATTGCTATTGAATAATTTAATTGTTATTAGGAACCATGGACATGATCAACAAGTAAAGGGAGGAGGATTTGGGGACGTGGAGAATCAGATGGGACGTCCACAAGTTGATGGAAACAGTCACCAACTCGGACTCGAGTTCAACTCGGATTCCAGGAGCACTACATCTTAAAACGGACGCACGGGATGCATACGGACTCTGTTTTTGACGTTCCACATATGCATGGAAAGATGAGAAGATAAACTTTGCAATGGTTCTAGTCCCACATTAAAATTCGCCCGGAGTCGTTGGAAGTTGTCGAAACAAGTTAAATTCAGAGTTCTGTCCGGTGTTGTACCACTGTATTGGCCTTTTGGGCCTTGTATCCCGTATGAGTCCATTAGGGACGCGTCTAAGGGTCTTATGGTCGAACTCTAGCCTTTAAATACTGCAGCCGCCGGTCATATTTGGTGGGTTTGCTTAGATTAAACACTTTCGCCGTTCTACGGTTTGTGAGACCCCAATTTCGCAATTTCGGATTGCATCTTCGTCGTTCTTGCTTGTGTTCTCGGTTGCACCTGCAGGGATAGCCTTCTTGGCGAGGTCAAGCGTGTGAAGCACGGTTGATAACCAACAGAGCAGTCGTGTAGTGATTGCAGGGGTGTTCGGGTCTGCTCGAGTTCCTCGGATCATCAACGTCGAGATCTCCACTTCAATCGACCTACCTTTCGGAAGATCGGGCCTAAACAAATCATCATTTGTATCAGATTTCAGGTTGCCCGTGAGGTACTTTGATTTTCCACTAAATTAGTTTTTGATTTTCATACCTAGAGTCCACCGAAAAAGCAACAAAAGAAACATATCGTGTTATCGATTCCTAAACTATAGTGCCTGCAAGTTTTCTTTTTCAGTTTGCATTGTTGAGTTTGCATTCGTGTGGTCGAGTCTTGTTGCTGGTTTAGCTTTGTGTTTTTGGGTCGTAGTTATCGTTTTTCTTCCTTGTTTTTCTTGCTGCTCACCTATTCCATAATCCCTAAACAACAAACCGAGCCACCAAGATCATCGGTTTGCCCTAGCTAGCCGCCTTGCGTGAACTCCCACATCGCCAGCCCTAGAACAGGTGACAAACCATTGTGCCAGTCCTCCTTGATTCATCACACAACATCCCATCAGCCGTCGTTGCTAAATTCCGATTGTTTTTCACATCCTATTGCGAGATCTTTTTTAAAACCGAGTTTGAATCAACATAAAAAAATATAACTCGGGTAGCCTACCTTAAAACGGTCATAACTTTTGCATACGAACTCGAAATCGGGCGATTTTTTTTCAAATTGATCTACTTAAAATTTTGCAACCGATTTTCCACGGCTTTGCCATGCTCGACAAAATTTGTTTGGCCAAATTACCCTCGGAAGATAGACTATCCCGCCTCTGAAGTTTTAGCATAAATTTTAAAGAATCTCCCTGATTTTCTATAGGCCACATCTTACATCCAATTGAGCTGCAAAGTTGTGTGCTTCCTATTTTTGTGCTCTCAAGTAAACAAAAAATATCAGAAAAATATTACAAAATGAAAAAATAGTGAAGAGAGCACAGATATTAAAGCATTGACAGCACACACTTGAAACAGTTAGCCTATACACTTGTGTTGTACTTGTTGCTTATATCTTCCTGATCTTCTATTTGCCTATCTACCGCCTTGTGTTGTGCTAGGCCTAGAACACTTGTTAACCAGCAACAGTTCCTACATTGAATACTTATTCAACTTTGTTTTGCTGTTAACGATTTTCTTTGTCTATTAGTCACTATATTGTGCCATCCAAGCTCCACTTTTCCTCTTGAGCAAAACAGGTACCTTTGCAATCACTCCACGCTTCATTGGTTCTTACCGTCCACCGTTTACCACCTGTTGTGTCGGTAAGAACACTTGTAAGAACGTGGTAAGACGCTTGAGACAGAGAGAGAGATTGTTTCCTTCCTTCCACTTTTCACATTGCCACTATCCTTTGTAGTTGATAGGGATAACATCTTTTTGTTGTCTTTTGTTTACTACTAACAATGGCAGAAGATAAAAGAGATGATGAATGTGTTCAACGTGCTGAGTTGCGTGACATGATGAGGGAAATGACAGATATGTTCACCAAAACCCAAGCATCGACAGAGGCGTCATTGACGACCTTGAATCGCCAACTTGCTGAACTTGTTGTTCGGATGGATACTCTTGAGGCGCGGCTGCCTCTCGCTGAAGATCGTGAAGACGATGCTTATAATATGGAAGATCATAACAATCAACCACGACTTTCACGTTATCTATGAGGTATGGGAGGTAATAATCGTTATAATTACAATGATCGTCATAACAATTTTAATCGCCCTCTTGATGATTCTTTTGCTAAAGTCAAATTTACTGTACCCTCTTTTTCTGATGCTTATGATGCTGAGGCATATCTTGATTTGGAGAGGACAGTAGAGCAGAAATTTAATGCTCACCTTGTTCCTGAACAACATAGAGTTCGTCAAGCCACTAGTGAGTTTAAGGATTTTGCTGTCATATGGTGGAATGAACTTGTTAAAACTAGAACTGATCCTCCAACATGGGATAGATTAAAGGAAGCTATGCATATTCGTTTTGTTCCTCCTTCTTTTCAGCGGGACCTTCGCAAAAAATTGCAGCGCTTAGACCAAGGTAACATGTCCATAGAGGAGTATTATCAAGAGTTACAAAAGGGTATGTTGCGTTGTGGGGTAGTAGAGGACATGGATGATAATATAGCTCGTTTTTATGGGGGGTTGAGGCGTGAAATTCAGGACATTGTTGATTATAAGGAATATGATACTGTTAACAGATTATTTTAGCTGGCTATGTTGGCAGAGAAAGAATTGCAGGGCCGCCAACATCAGCAGGACCAACGCATGAGGAGCACATTTACACCGCGTTCGACATCTACACCATCTAAAACAGCACCATCTTCGAGTTTTCCTACTGCCACTACACCATCCAATGGTGGCCAACGAACTTCATCTACTGCTCCACTTCCTCGCGCGCCGCAGGGCAGCAAGACGACATCATTCAAGCCTACGTCTTCCACTCCTTCCACAAGTCGAACTTCCAACATTAAGTGTCACACTGCCAGGGAGTTGGTCATGTGATGAAAGATTGCCCTAGCAAACTAGCATACATAGCACGACACGATGGCAGGTATGATAGTACTTTGGATGTTGAAGATGAATATTCTCTTGCTACTAACGTTGCATGACCAAAAGATGACCACTATAGCACAGATGAAGAGGTACTTGGTATTACAACAACGAAAAATTATAGAAGCATAATTGTGCAGCGTGCTTTGAGCTCCAAAGTTGAGGCGGATGACAAGCTACAACGACACAATTTTTTTCACATGTTTCTCATCGTCAAGAACTGTCGCGTGCACACTATAATTGATGGAGGCAGCTGTAACAACTTGGTGAACAAGGATGTGGTCAAGAAACTTGGGTTGACAACAAGAGCACACCCTCATCCATACCACATTCAGTGGTTCAACAACAGCGGTAAGGTTAGGGTAACACAAACAGCGAGGGTACATTTTTCGATTGGTTCTTACCATGATTTTGCTGATTTTGATATCGTACCTATGGATGCTTGTTCTCTTTTGTTGGGACGTCCTTGGGAATTTGATACGGATGCTATTCATCATTGGTAGAACTAATAAATATACTCTGATGCATAAAGGAAAGAAAATCACTTTGCTTCCTATGACTCCTGCTGAAATTGTACATTTTGAGAAAAGTAAAACGCGTGATGATAAGGCAACAAAATCACTAGACTCTGAAAAACAGCAAGTAATTAAGTTAAAATCACCTTCGTTGCTCACAACTAAATCTGACCTTGCTGATTTATTTAATACCAAGGGGATGTACTATGCTTTAGTATGCAAAGAAGCCATGTTTCCAATTCATGAAGTGTCCATTGCATTGCCCCCTGTTGTTGCTAACCTTTTGCAGGATTTTACGGATGTGTTTCCCCCGAGATACCCCCTGGATTACCACCTATGAGGGGCATTGAACATAAGATCGACTTGATTCCAAGGGCAAGTTTGCCAAATCGTGTGGCGTACAGGGTGAATCCGGAAGAGACAAGAGAAATTCAGCGACAAGTTCAAGATCTTTTGAACCGTGGGTATATTCGTGAAAGCGTTAGTCCTTGTTCTGTTCATGATCTTTTGGTTCCTAAGAAAGATGGTAGATGGCGCATGTGTGTTGATTGTAGAGCGATTAATAACATCACTATTCGATATCGTTATCCTATTCCTAGCTTAGATGACATGCTTGATGAATCGAGTGGTGCTATTATTTTCACAAAAATTGACTTGCATAGTGGTTACCACCAAATTAGAATGGCACTAGGAGGTGAATGTAAAACTGCATTTAAAACCAAGTTTGGACTTTATGAGTGGTTAGTAATGCATTTTAGTTTAACTAATGCACCTAGCACTTTTATGCGATTAATGAACGAGGTTTTACGTCCCTTTATTGAAAAATTTGTGGTGGTTTACTTCGATGATATCCTCATTTACAGCAAGTCATATGACGAACATCTTAATCACTTACGTGTTGTTTTCAGTGTCTTGAGAGATGCACGTTCGTTTGGTAATCTCGAAAAGTGCGTCTTTTGCACCAATCGAGTTTCGTTTCTTGGATATGTCGTTTCATCGCAGAGAATTGAGATGGATGAGGCAAAAATTGTGGCGATCACTAGCTGGCCATCTCCATCGACCGTCACGCAGGTGCATAGTTTTCTTGGTCTTGCAGGTTTTTATCGATGCTTTGTGCAGGATTTCAGCACCATTGCAGCACCTCTCCATGAACTGACGAAGAAGGGAGTGCAGTTTCGATGGGGCGAACAGCAGCAACAAGCTTTTGATGTTCTCAAATCAAAGCTTACACAAGCACCATTGCTACAACTTCCTGATTTTGACAAGACATTTGAGCTAGAATGTGATGCAAGCGACATTGGTATTGGAGGTGTTCTCATACAAGGAGGTAAACCCGTTGCATTCTTTAGTGAAAAATTGCATGGTCCTTCTCTGAATCATTCTACTTATGATAAGGAATTGTATGCCTTAGTGCGAGTTCTACAAACTTAGCAACATTACATGTGGTCTAAGGAGTTCGTCATACATTCCGATCATGAATATTTGAAGTATCTTAAGTGTCAAAACAATCTGAATAAACGACATGCTAAATGGATTGAGTTCATAGAATCATTTTCATACATCATTAATCATAAGAAAGGGAAGGAAAATGTTATTGCAGATGCATTATCTAGACGTTACACCATGTTGTCCCAACTTGACCATAAAATATTTGGTTTAGAAACAATAAAATGATTATATCCTACAGAGTTGGACTTTAAAGATGCCTTTGAAAATTATAGAGAAGGAAGAACATGGAATAAATATGTACTACGGGAGGGCCTCCTGTATTGTTCTAACAAGCTATGTGTTCCTGCTAGTTCCGTTCGCCTATTACTTTTGCAGGAAGCACATGGAGGAGGTTTGATGGGGCATTTTAGAGCGAAGAAAACGGAGGACGTGCTGACCACACACTTCTTTTGGTCAAAGATGAGACGTGATGTCGAGCGCTATGTGTCACGATGCACTACTTGTAATAAAGCTAAGTCTCGACTTAACCCACATGGTCTTTATATGCCTCTTCCTGTTCCTAGTGTACCTTGGCAGGATATTTCCATGGATTTTGTTTTGGGATTGCCTAGGACTAATAGGAGGAGAGATAGTATTTTTGTGGTTGTTGATCGTTTCTCCAAAATGGCACATTTCATACATTGTCATAAGAATGATAATGCCCCACACATTGCTGATTTGTTTATGACGGAAATTATTCGTTTACATGGTGTGCCAAATACCATTGTTTCGATCGTGATGCAAAATTTTTAAGTCATTTTTGGAGAACTTTGTGGTATAAATTGGGAACCAAGCTGCTGTTTTTAACCACATGTCACCCACAAACCGATGGACAAACTGAGGTAGTAAATCGTACTCTATCCACTATGTTGCGGGCTGTTTTAAAAACAAATAGAATTTGCTTACCACATATAGAATTTTCTTACAACAGGTCAGTTCACTCTACTACAAAGGTAAGCCCATTCCAGGTAGTGTATGGTTTCAATCCCCGTGCTCCTATTTATTTATTACCTTTGCCTCCTTCTGAAACTATAAATTTGGATGCTACACAACGATCTGAATTCATTCTTAAGATGCATAAAACTATAAAGAAAAAAATTGAAAGAATGAATGAGAAGTATAGAATTTCTGGTAGAAAAGATAGAAAAGAAGTAAAACTTGAACCAAGGGACTTGGTATGGCTACATTTGAGAAAAGAACGATTCCCTCACTTGAGAAAATCTAAACTTATGCCACGAGCTCCTGGTCCTTTTAAGATTGTTGAAAAGATCAATGACAATGCATATAAGCTTGAGTTGCCTCCCGATTTTGGGGTTAGTCTCACATTTAACATTCCAGATTTACGACCATACTTGGGGGAAGAAGATGATCTTGAGTCGATGACGACTTTGATTCAAGAGGGGGAGGATGATGAGGACATCACAACAGTGGACACTCACATTGATATACAAGGACCAATCATAAGAGGACGAGCACGGTTATTAAATCAGCAGGTGAACTCGCTCCTAACTTCCTACCTATGTGATTTTGAGAATGGATTGCTATTGAATAATTTAATTGTTATTCGGAACCATGGACATGATCAACAAGTAAAGGGAGGAGGATTTGGGGACATGGAGAATCAGATGGGACGTCCACAAGTTGATGAAAACAGTCACCAACTCGGACTCGAGTTCAACTCGGAGTCCAGGAGCAGTACATCTTAAAACGGACGCCTAGGATGCATATGGACTCTGTTTTTGACGTTCCACATATGCATGGAAAGATGAGAAGATAAACTTTGCAATGGTTCTGGTCCCACATTAAATCCGCCCGGAGTCGTTGGGAGTTGTTGAAACAAGTTGAATTCAGAGTTCTGTCCGGTGTTGCACCACCGTATTGGGCTTTTGGGCCTTGTATCCCATATGAGTCCATTAGGGACGCGTCTAAGGGTCTTATGGTCGAACCCTAGCCTTTAAATACTACAGCCGCCGGCCATATTTGGTGGGTTTTGCTTAGATTAAACACTTTCACCGTTTTACGGTTTGTGAGACCCCAATTTCGCAATTTCGGATTGTATCTTCGTCGTTCTTGCTTGTGTTCTCGGTTGCACCTGCAGGGATAGCCTTCTTGGCGAGGTCAAGCGTGTGAAGCACGGTTGATAACCAACGGAACAGTGGTGTAGTGATTGCAGTGGTGTTCGGGTCTGCTCGAGTTCCTCGGATCATCAACGTCGAGATCTCCACTTCAATCGACCTACCTTTCGGAAGATCGGGCTTAAACAACTCATCAGAATGCCCCTTGAACGATTTATCTGCCCTTTGTGATTAGTGGAAGAGAATCGACCTCCGTGGCGATTCGACGAGGGTAGGGTTGGTGAAGACCCGGTCCTTCGTGGACTCCTCAACGGGGACATGGATTTCTTCGTGGAATCGAATCTCGGGATAAAATCTTGTCTCTTTCTCTTGTGTTTTATTGTTCATCGTATTATAGGGTTTACTTAATCTTGTGTAATTCACGTTGAAGCATTGAAACTAAAGTTGACATCTGTCATTCATTGTTTCACTGTTGTAATACATCTAAGTTCCCAATTAATTTCCGCTACATAGGATACTATAAGTGAAAATATTGATCAACCTTGATCTTTCTAGTCCACGCATACCAGACTAGTCCGCACAGTACCACACTAGTCCGATTTGTCTCTGAGTAGAAAACGGACTAGTTCGCACTCTACCGGACTAGTCCAATTTCCCTGTAATTGATAAATCTATTAAGTGTTTCAGAGATTAACAAAGATTCACCCTCCTCTAGACTACATTCAGAAATTTTTTTTCTTTTTAACTTATGTTGCAGCTTGTATGGACCCAGTGTTGTGCCTAAACTGACAGTCGAAAAACGTGAGCTGACATGACATGACCTGCCTCCTTAATTGGGTCATAGTAGGTTTAAGAAATTTAGCTTGAATACGGCCGTGCGGTGACGGGCCGGCTGGCCGTTGGCCAACTATTGCGGTGCTAACCGGCTAATCTTTCTCCCTTATATGTGGTCTCTGAAAATCGTATTTTAATCCTGTAAAAATAATTTTTATCCTTATTTCTAGAAGAAGCGTGTGTAGGTGTAGCCGCACAATTTGCGGTGGCCCGGCTCGAGGCTGTGGCCTTCCAGTGCGGTTGGAAGCGCGGGCAGGCGATGCTCAACTGCTAGTGGCGGCACGACGCGGAAGCGGGTGTAGTCATGCAAGGTAGCACCTGGTAACCAATCAGGCTGACCAAATCCTCGTGCAGGGATACCCACCGGGATGTGTCCCGAGTGACGGCGGCAGCAGCAGGGATGTAACTCGACGGGTGGCACTTGCTGTGGCGCGCGATCACACCTCTGCTGGCCGCTTCCCGCGCATCGACAATGACAGGCCGCTCTATAGATGCAAATAGAGGTGGGAGATGGGCCGGGCCAAATTCGGGCGGGCCGAAGCCCGACGGGCCGGCACGGCCCAGGCACGAAAATGGCCCGAAATAGATTCGGGCCGGGCCGTGCCGTGCCCAGGTTTGGAGGCTTCGGGCGGCCCGACCCGAAATTGAGTTTCGGGCCGTGCTCGGGCCGGCCCGGCCCGAAATTGGCCCATCGGCCCGAAAAGGCCCACCAGCCCGAAATTGGCCCGAAGTGTCTGAAAAAATCCGATTTTTTGGAATTTTCTCTGTATTTTTTTGGGTTTTTTAGATTTATTTAGAATTTTTTTGGAATTTTCCTGATTTTTTATGGATTTTTGATTTTTTTTTTTGGTTTTACAGATTTTTTTTGAAATTTTTTCGATTTTACAGATTTTTTTGAATTATTTGAATTTTTCTGTTATCGGGCCGTGCTTGGGCCGGGCCCGGCCCGAAATAGGCCCGCCGGGCCGCGTGCCGTGCTCGGGCCGCTGGTTTGTTAATTCGGGCCAACCGGCCCGGCCCGAAAAGGCCCGGCGTGCTTTCAGGCCGCGGGCCGAATCGGCCCGAAGCACGAAAATTTCGGGCCGTGCCGGCCCGGCCCGGCCCGACTCCCACCTCTAGATGCAAATAGCAGACTTGGTTCATCAAGATACAAGTAGAATTTTTACGCAACACTGTATCGGGTATCGGGCAAAGGCGATGACTACTACTACCGGGAGATTGTATATATCAGATGGAGATCATGGCAGATGCACATGAGGCTACGGCCTCGTCTGGGACAACTATTTTTCAGGGGATCTTTTTTTATATATAATTTTGTCTCGACTATAAGTTTTCCCATGATTTATGCACAACTACACCTTTATTTTTCTACTTCGACCTTAATGATTACATAAAGCTGCCATGTGTGTTGGTTAGTGTTAAACATCCTGTCATCTAGCGCGAGTAATTTTGGGTGAGCGGCTGTACAGTTTGGGTGTGTAGGGATGAAAACGAACGGATATGGACGGATAAAATGCTTTTCCATATCCATACCCATATAAAATTTTAGAAACGGATTCGGATGAGATGTTGTCGGAAACGGATATGGTATCGGATATGTCACATGTATCGAAACGGATTCATAAGATCGAAAAATTATAGATACCGGACGGATTCGGATATTTATTTCAGAAAAATAATTCATAAGTAACATGTAATTCATAGTTTATACACATAACCCATAACACATCCGCATCAAATTCATACATAGTTCATACATGAAACACACAGATAGTTCATACATAATGCATATATGGTTCAAACACACATGTAAAAGTGCAGCTGTCGGTACCCTGCAGACCAGGGTAAAAGACAACCCGGCCCCCACCTCTCTGCTGAGGCGGGCTCCGGCGTAGCCACGTGTCCTTGGCCCCGAGGTCAGCCTTGGGGCTGCCACATGCTCTTCAGTTTCAGAGCCAACACGTGCCCTGGGCACTGGGCCGAGCCTCCCCACCGAGGTAAGGTCCGAAGCTGCCACGTGTCAGTTAGCTCAGAACCCCCTCCCTGCTGAGGAAGTTCTCCAAAGCTAACACGTGCCCTAGGCTGCGGTCCGAGCCTCTCGGCTGAGATGAGGTCCGGAGCTGCCACGTGTCTCCGGGCTCCGACGCTCCTCCATGCTAAGGAGAGCTCCAGAGCTAACACGTGCCCTGGGCTCTGGTCCGAGCCTCCCAGCTGAGGTAAGGTCCAGAGCTGCCACGTGTATCCATGCTCCGACACCCCTCCCCGCTGAGGAGAGTTCTGGAGCTGACACGTGCCCTGGGCTCCGGTCCGAGCCTCTCCGCTGAGGTGAGGTCTCGAGCTGCACGTGTATCTAGGCTCCGACACTCCTCCCTGTTGAGGAGAGCTCTGGAGCTGACACGTGCCCTGGGCTCCAATCCGAGCCTCCCTGCTGAGGTGAGGTCTGGAGCTGCCACGTGTCTCCTGGCACCTAACCCGTCGATAAGAGCTCCGAAGCCGCCACGTGCCCGACGATCCTCGTGGGCCATGGGTCGACGAAGTCAAGGAGGAAGTGAGCTATGAGGCCACGCATTCAAGGCTTGCGCCTTCCCCAGAAGCATGGCGCGCAGTGCACACCTCCATCCTCCGCATGTTCGCCATTGCGGTGACAAGACAGGACGACGAGGCGTGACAGCGGTACAGTGCCGCCCAACGGCACGAAGCCGTCCAAGCAGGGCGAGAAGACGCGACGACAAAACGGCGTCTTCATCATCACCTGAAACACAGCGCGCCAGGCGGCGCTACTTAACTCCCCCACCGACTACTTTACTAAGAGTATAGAACCCTAGGTCATGTATAGGGTTTACATAGCTTCGGGGCCACCTGTCGGGCCCCAAGCCACATTGTAACCACCCCGGCTTTGGACTATAAAAGGACCGGGTGAAAGTTACTTAGAGGGGGGTCAATAGGTGGAAAATCTAAAATACGGCTTAATAAAAATTGATCAGTTCACAGATTGCGGACTAGTCCGATCCTGAGGGAGGACTAGTCCGGTCACAGAGAAATTTAATTCAAGAGAGACAGAACACACGATTTATCATGTGGTTCAGCTTCACAAAGAAGTCTACGTCCACGTTGAGGAGTCCACAAAGGACCGGGTTGCTCTCAACCTTTTCATCACCAAGCCACCATAAAGGTTGGCTTGTTCTTCTACTAGATCACAAAGGTTTCACAACAATTCGTGGGGCGACTCACAAATTTAGGCTCCCACAATATTTTAGCTCAAAACACTTACAAATCAGCACCCTTAACAACTCATTGCCCACTTAGAGTGAGAGAATCAACCAAGAGCTTAATGCTGCTCACTCCTCTTTTTCTCCTCTTCCCAAAACTCCCAAACTCTCAAGAATCACTCTTAAGGCTCCAAGAATTGAAGAGAGGGCTAGAAAAGCTCTAGGAAGGCTATTTCGGCGTTAGGGTTCTTGTCACCTAATTTGATGTCCGGGCATCCCCTTTTTATAGAGGCCCCGGGAGCTAGCTGTTGCCAACAGAAAAGGTTCGGACTAGTCCGGCCTGCGGGGACCGGTGACATCATATTTCACCTACTAAACGGTCATATCCTACCAACCAAATGGTCACCCACCTCCTTTTGAATTCAAATGATCACAACACCACACACTAGTCCGATCCACAACGGGATAGTCTGATCTTACACAAAAAGTAATTGTTCCGGTTGAGAACGGACAAGTCTGGTCCACCGAATTAGTCCGGCCTCAAGGGGCGGACAAGTCCGGCCATCTAGGACTTAGTCCCTGCAGTTACTTCCAAGTTTCAAACTGACTAGTCTGACTTACAAAGGACTAGTCCGATCTCACACAAAACCTCTTCTTCCAGTTAGAAACGGACTAGTCTGAGCCTGCGGACTTGTTCGACCTCAAAGGGCAGACGAGTCCGGTTCTTCAGAACTTAGCTCCTGAAGAGCCCAAACACACTCTCCATGGACTAGTTCGTCCTCAAACGGACAAGTTCGAACTCACACATAACCCCATAGTCCGTCCAACATCGGATTAGTCCGATGTTACCGGACTAGTCCGGCCTTCCAGCCCGGACAAGTCCGGCCCTATTCTAGGGCTGTCTCAACTCTTCACTCCACTCAATCTAGACACGGACTAAGAGCTCTTAGATGATTCTCAACACTTTGACTCCATGAATGCACTCATACTCAAAGGCTAAACTCAACGCAAGAGAATTTAAACCCTAAATTCTACTCTTCTTGTATGTTTGCCTTTTTCTCCTCTTTTCCCTTTTTGAGTGCATCCATCTCCGTCGATTTCTTAATCACATGTACTTACACTTGTAATGCTCATTAGTCTCTTAAGTGTTGTTATTAATCATCAAAACCCACAGGGGATTTAGCCTAGATGCACTTTCACCAGGGTGACCACCTGTCAAGGGTTTCGCGACCCTACAGCTTCATACGCTCATACGCAAAGACTATCAAGCACTATAGTGGACGTAGGGTATTACGCTTCAAGAGCCTACACCACGTAAATCTCGGTGTTCATCTGCTTTCTCGGGCCCGATCTCGTGAGGGCCCAAGCCCCCTCCAAAGAAAGAACCTCGTGGACTGCTTCCGTAGCAGACCGGAGGAGTGTCGCAACTCACACACTCCGATAGCAACAGTCTCCACACTGCACAAAAACAACAACAAGTATTGTCACTAAAGCCGAACTGATCGTCTGTTTCAATGGGGTGACCCGTTGCCGTGGGTGTCAGATCGTCGGTGCTTATGCCTCAGTGGAGTGTGCCTCGGCGGAGCCGTGGGCGGCGGCGCCTCGGCGGAGCGAGGCTGCGTCGCCGTCGGCGGGGCAGCGGGGCGACGATGGACGGCACCTAGGACGGCTGCCGGCGAGTGGCGGCGGTAGGCGACGGCCGGTGACGTCACAGGACTCGGCTAGGAGTGGCCGAGTTGAGGAGACGACTTGGTGTGTGGACTATCAATCATTTTCTATGCAACAAACGTGGTCTGGATGGGTGACGAAGCATCCAACTTGAGCATTCACACCGTGGTTGTCAATCAAGGCCTGCTTTCACTTCAATTGACTTGCAAATGTGTGAACGCGTAATGGAAGAACAGACCCATCAACTCAAACGGATCCACTGTGCCAATGGCATCCATGCATCGCACCAACATCATCCTTACAGAAACCCTTCTGCACCGTCATTGTCACGTATGTGAAATAAACCGACGACGTGAAATACTTAATGCAAGATAGTTCTAATATAACTGAAACAAACCTTACAGAAAATATTATACGCTCATGTTAAAAAGGTGGACATCACAAAATACTTTCTTTGCTTCATTTTATTTGATGTTGGTAACTCCAATTTTAAACTAGCTAATGTCAAATAAAATGAGAGAGTAATATTTATAACCATATCATATTTAGTGGGACAGGTGCACTACATCGTCCTCTTTCGTACGTGATCAATCCTCTTGAGTACTTTTGAGTGCAACAAATGAAACTGACCATGACGTTACATGACTTGCTAGTTCTTGTGTTCACATGTAAAGATGTTAGAAGTTAAGTTACAAACCAAGGGTGACTTTAGGTGACATCCACAATCGTTGTATTTCAATCCAACGGTTGTAGAGTTAATTGTTGCAAGTAATAAAACTGATAATTTTTTCTATGATTTATAAATTCACAAGGTTAATATGATTAATTATTTTACAACTAACATAATACTTACAAATGTACAAAAATTAAGAAATAACGTAATGGCCACCTCCGCCGTCAGTCACCGTGTCCGACGCGAGATCCAATGGACTGAAACAATAACTGAGAAAAGGTATTTCCGTAAAAACATATGGACTCTGCTTGGAACATGAAAAATTCCTTTGTGTCACAAGAAGAAGATGATGCCCAAGTGCCTCATCACAGTTCCATTATATATAGGCCGCTCACTTCAGTTTAGTTTTCACACAATAAAAAAACTTTGAGCCTCCGGTCTTCAACCGCTGGCCCTGATCCCAGATTTCTCGGAGCCTCGGCGACGCGGCCATGGTGGAGGCCAAGGAGCACGAGCGCGGTAGGCGCGGGGTGCTGGACCTGGAGGCGCAGTTCGCCTTCTTCCGTTCGCAGCACCGGCACCCGGTGAACGCGGCGGCGCACGCACTGCTGTCCTGGCCCATCCTCTTCACTAACCTTCTCATCCTGCACTTCCTGCCGCTGCCCTCGCCGGTGGACCCGGCGCTCGCGCTCGCGCTCGCCTACGCCGCCGCCTACGTCGCCGCCGACCGCCGCGCGGGCATGCTCGCGGGGATCCTCTTCCTCGGTGCCTGGGCCGCCAGCCGCGCCCTTGCGGAGCGCCTCGGGTTCGCGCGCTCGTGGAAGCTCGTCCTCGCCACGCAGCTCTTCTGCTGGACATGGCAGTTCCTCGGCCATGGCCTCTTCGAGGCAAGCGCAGATTCGATTTTCCTCCCCACCCATCCCATTCGATGCGCCTACAGCGCTGTTTTGATTTCCTTCTTTTTGCAGAAGAAGGGGCCGACTGTGAGTGACCTTCCTGAGGTGTTCTTGATGGAGCCATTCCTCATCTTCCTGCAGGTAAACATGAACATAAAAACGTGTCCAATTCCTGAGTCATCTGCAGACATGAGACTAAAAGAAAGCATGAAAAATAGGATTTGTTATGGGGTGATACTCTGTTCTTGGCTTCTTGCTGATTCTTATCGGCTGCGCAGATACTGAACAAGCTGTTCGGTTATGAACCTTACCCTGGATTCTGCAAGAATGTGGACAAGAAGATGGAAGCCGAGCTAAAAGAAGAGCTCAAGCAGAAGATCAACTGATGAACAATTGAACAGTTTGCAAGATGGCATTTCGGTTTCAGGCATTTCGTTGAACATGTCGGGGGCAATCAGACCCTATTTAGCTGCTGTATTTGCAGTATCTTCGCGTTGCCCATACACATCTGTTTGAAATTTGAGTTTCACTCTGACGATATCCGTGATACGAGATACAAATGATTGTGATATTTTTGAAAAAAGATACAATTTCAGAGTGGATTGAGCTTTAGAGCAAGCTGCAAGAAGTATCAATAACCGAAGCTCTGGTGGAAAATGAGACCTGCCCCTGCATCGGCGGGTAAAATTAGGTATCCGCGCTAGCACTTATCGGATCTCAAGTGCCTGTCAAGTTTGATGTGTCATGTATAAAAAACATACCAAAAGAGACATCTCAACAAGTTCAGTACAAATGTGTAATGTTCACAAATATCACATCAATAAACAGAACTGAGTTCAACAATAAAACACATGTTATCAACTCACACAGATTCAACAAAATAATCTGTTATTTTTTTAACAAATAATAATCTCAGTTATTAACTTATGATCTCACATATGTCTAGTACTCTGGTATTAATACACACATTATCATCTACACCTGTAGTCAAAATATCACCGTACCTTCTTTAAATGCTATTGGTATCTGTTGAGATTGTGAAGTTAGCAGCAGCATCACTATGATAGGGTAGCATCAGTAAAGGATGAAGTTGAAGCTGATGCTGCTGCTCCCGAAGCAGAGGGGTTAGGGTGTCGTGGTCTCTTCAAAGCACGTGAGAGCTTTCTGTTCAGATGTCCCATCTCGATCTTTATATGGGCTGCTCTACGTGAGATATTTGGTTCGGAGGACCAACCTAGATCGATGAGTGAGCCGTTGAATGAATGGCCGCCAAACAAGCTAAGCTAAGCGTCATAACTTAAACATTTTCTTGTTTGCATGGGCCATCTGGAACACATGCAACAAGATGGTCATGGACAAACTTTTTTTTTCTAATTCTCCCATTGATTGATGTTTGCTGGCATTGCTAATTTATAGAAATGGAGAATCTTGCTCAAGACGTGACGACCAAGAAGCTCAAGCTGGAGTAGCTGATAGAGAGCCTGAAGTCCGAGTGTAGTACCTTTGTCCCATCTAAAAAGGAGTTTTCAGTTGTGTTCATTCTGTAATGAGGATGGATTCTGCTAGTCTATCCTGAAAGCTGAAAAGATACAATGTCCACCAACTCTCGTAATCGCTACTATTTTTGCTTGTCCATTTCTTGTGGTTAACTATCATAATCGCGACTTCGCTAGTCACGGACTAACAGTTCTGTTCATTCTATCTAGAAAGCTTTTGTGAAAGCTGAAAAGATATAATGTCCACCAACTCTCATAATCACTACTATTTTTTGCTTGTCTATTTCTTGCGGTTAACTATCATAATCGCTACTTTGCTAGTCACGGACTAACGGTTCTGTTCATTCTATCTAGAAAGCTTTTGTGAAATCTGAAAAGATATAATGTCCACCAACTCTCGTAATCGCTACTATTTTTGCTTGTCCATTTCTTGCGGTTAACTATCATAATCGCTACTTCGCTAGTCACGGACCTAATGGTTCTGTTCATTCTATAGGCAGTAGCAGGCCCAACGTTTTGAACTACGGACAGCCGCGTCGGCGTATTCGAGAAATTCCGCTAGTAGCAGTTAATCGGCGTCTTTCTAGAACTCTGCATTCAGATGAAGCCCAAAAGCTCAACGGTGGTGGCATCCCGCCCGCGCCCAGGCCTAGCCGCCAAGGCGCTCAAGCTCAACGGCCAACGCAGCCACGCGTCCTTAATCTTTCACAATCTCTCCGCGCGCGCATCTCACTCAGCCCGCCGCGTCTCCGCACCGATGGTGTCCGCCGCTCTCCTCCTCTCGCCGGCGGGCCGCCTCCTTGCCCACGGCCCTCCCCGCTGCCACGCCTCGTCGCCGCCGCAACCCTCCACCGTGGCGACCCGCGGCCTCCTCCTCCGCGGCGCGGGCTCCCCCGTCGTCAAGCGCGTCCCTGGCGGCGGCGAAGGCGACGGCGGGTGGCTCCTCTGGCACCAGTCCGGCGCGCGCGTCGCGCTTTCCACCTCAACTGACGGCCTCCGCTGGAGCGCGCCCGTGTCTCCAGACCCGTTGCTGCCCTCCGCCGACTGGTGGGCCTTCGACACCGCCGCGGTCCGTCCCTCCGACGTCGTCCTCATCTCCGGCTCCGGGGCCTCATCCTCCCGCCGCTCCCCGTCCTCCGCCGTGTACTGGCTCTACTACACGGGCTCCACCGACGAGCGGTTCGGCTCCAGCCCGTTCCCCGCCGCGGACGTCTCCGCTCTGCCAGGGCTCGCCATCAGCCAGGACGGCCGCCACTGGGCGCGCATCGAGGGGGACCACCACAGCGGCGCGCTGCTCAGCGTCGGGGACGGTGAGGAGGAACCCGAGGGCTGGGAGGCACGCTGCGTGGCCGCGCCCAAGGTGGTGATGCACGCAGACGGGGACCTGCGGATGTACTACCACTCATTCGACGAATTTTCGCAGAGGTATGTCATCGGTGTGGCAAGGTCCAGAGACGGCATCCGCTGGACCAAGGCAGGGAAGGTGTTTGAAGGTGGTCGCCCTGGATCATTTGATGAAAGTGGGGTACGACACGGGCATGTCGTCCGTGATCGTGCCGCTGCACGGTATGTCATGGTGTATGAGGGCGTTGATGCAGATGGGCGGGCGAGCATCGGGATGGCTGTGTCTGAGGACGGGCTGAAAGGGTGGAGGCGGTGCAGCGAGATGCCAGTGTTGCGCCCGTCTGTGGAGGATGAAGCATGGGATGGAGCTGGCGTTGGCTCACCATGTTTGGTGCAAATGGACAGTGCCTATGATTGGAGACTGTATTACATGGGTGTCGGAAGGGATGGTGAGGCCTCGATTGGCATGGCGTATTCAGAGAGTCAGGCTCTTCAGAAATTCGAGAAGTGTGGTGCTGTTCTCATGTAAGTGTAAGGTGAGGTCTCATGTAGTTTCCAGAATGTAAATGTGGAGAAGTTCTAACCCTTTTATGGGGTGCTTAGTCCACTTGAGACAACTTTTTATTGTTAGATTAAAATTTAAAACCTATCATCTCAGTTGGTCCTCTGTATTGCTCGTGTGCTGCTACTGACTTCTAATTTGGCTGTTTGATGTATTCTTTTCGGCTCACTAAAAAATGCACATATCAAAGTCTAGCATCTGTGTAGAAATTAGACAAACACGTTATTCTCATTGCCATCAATAAGATATGCCGGAGCTAACTGTATATCTGTGAGGGAGAAAAAAGTTTAACCCTCTGACTATTGACTGTAGATTCTGACTCGTAAAGTAAAGATATTTGGTATCACAAGAACATTCACAGGTGGATCCAGAACTAATGGTCTGTGGGGTGTGGATCTTCCACTTGTGATAGAGTGTCTGTCTTTCAAGAATACCCATGCAAAAAAGCATACCATGCTACACATCCGGTAAAATTCAGCCTTATTTGTTTCTTTTTAGTGCATAACATAATCCATGAAATAAGATATCAAGATGAGTTAGATGCAAAAATTAGAGTTTTGTGCTATTGTTTTCTATGTTGTATCTATAAGAATCACTGCTTATACATTTGCACTGACAAGATCTGGATCCTTTGTCTACAAATATGGATGGACTGTATTTATGTAAAATAGTTTCTTATTCATAAATTATATGAGTTGATTTATGTGCACCTTTCTTATTTAGCTAAGATCACTATTTGATGTGCCGGTTATCTGAAATTCTGGATTATATTCCACACACTGTTATGCTATATGCAAGATTTGGTTTGGCAATGTTAGCTTCAATGCTCCATTACACCATTTTCTCCTATTTATGCATTCCTTCCTGTAGTTGTCGTATTAATTCGAGCATAAAAGCAGAAATCAACTGTTTCACTGTCAGAATCTAATACCCCACTTTGAGTTCATGTATTAGCCACAAATTATTTTTATCTCTTATTTCCCAATAATACGCCTAGTACTCTAGTGTCAAGTTTCATTATCAGATTTGGCCTTTCAAATGTGCTGCTATATCTGAGATGAGCTACATCGTAGAACTATATAGGTACGACTGCAATTTAACTATAAGTTTAATAGTCAAATAAGCTTGTTATTTACAAACTAGCAAGTGTATAATTGCCTCATTTGCACATTATGTTAGCGTATATGTATTAGGCATAATAGGATTAGAGGGTAATTTAGTCATTAGGCATAAGGCTACTTGGCCCTCAAGTCTTGTACCCCTATATATATGTACCTAATCCCCAATCAATGGAATCAGTTCTGTTATCCCCTTCTAATATGATACCAGCCAAACCCTAGCCCCTTACTTCCCCTTCTCTCTCTTCCCAATCCCAGCCGCCGCCGCCACCCATGGCCAGCGTGCCACCGGCCGGCGAGCCACCGCCGGCCTCCCCTGGCTGGGTGTCGCGCCCCCTCCCTCCTTCCCTAGCGCACGGCTCCCCTTGGATCACGGTGGCTTCGAACCCTAACCCTAGCCGCCGTGACCAGCTACTTTGTCCCCCACGTTACGTACTGCGCAGCTGCCCCCACGCCTCCTCGCTGCTGGTTTCTCCCCTGCGCAGCCCTAAGCGCAGCCAAGGGGTCTCCCCCCTCCCTGTTTCTCAGCATTTGGTATCAAGAGACTCCGGGGCAGCGACCATGTGCGGCCCCGTGGACGATTCTGGGACTTTCACCCTCCAAGATATCGGCAACATGATGAGCAAGATGATGGGGCAGATAGACACCATCAACAAGCGCTTGGACCGCCACGATATGCGCCTTGCGCGCTTTGAGAAGGCACCGGAGCGGGAGCTCTCCGGTGGCGAGGACTTGCAACAAAACTCACCGCAGGGCAGCAACCTTCCCCGCAGCTGCGGCAGCGGCAAGGGCGGCGGCGGTGGCAGCGGCGGCCATGGCGGCAACGACGACCACTACAGTACCAGGCGCCCACCGGGACGCCCGACCTTCGACGACAGCGGGCTGCGTCGTCACAAGGTCAATTTCCCCAAGTTCGACGGGGAAACAGATCCGTTGCCCTGGCTCACCAAGTGTGAGACATACTTCCGAGGGACACGTACGATGCCAGAAGAAAAGGTGTGGCTCGTGTCTCTCCACCTGGAGAGTGTCGCGACCGAGTGGTACACTGCTCTAGAACGTGACTGTGGCATCGTGTCCTGGGAGCGGTTCGCGGACTTCGTCAACATGCGCTTCGGGCCTCCGCTCCGCTCCAACGACCTGGCGGAAATTAAAGATCTCCGTCGTACTGGCACGGTTGAGGAATATCAGCGTCAATTCCTGGTCCTTTGTCGTTGCGAGGACCTCAGCCAGCGCCAGCAGATCAACCTCTTCACAGCTGGCCTCGGCAAGCCACTTAGAACGGATGTGGAGCTGCAGTTTCCCACTAATCTACAAACCGCCATGAGTCTGGCTAGAGCCTTTGAACGTCGACTTGCGGCAATAACAGATAGCGGAATACAGAAGGGTGCCGCCTCTCAACGCTCCACGCGCTCTTCTATTGTGTCCCGCGCCTCTATTACGGCCTCAAGTGGCAGTTCTACAGCACCCGCCCCGACATTGTCAACAACGGCATCTTCTCGCCCGCGCTTCAAACGCCTTACACCCGATGAGATGGCTGCTAAGCGGGCAAGTGGCGAGTGCTATCACTGCCCTGAGCGGTACACACCGGACCATAAGTGTGCCGGCAAATGAATCTTCCTTCTGGAGCTTGACGACAATGATGACGTTGACGCGACCGTAGCTGATATGGGCATCTCCTTACACGCCCTGACCGGCATCGACTTCGCCAACACAATGAAGCTCCAGGTCTACGTCCACGGCAACCTACTGACAGCATTGGTCGACACAGGGTTCACTCACACCTTCATCAGGGAACCACTCATCAAGGAGCTCGGCCTGATGATGTTGCCACGATCCGGCGTCGGCGTCCGAGTCGCCAACGGCGACTCTATCTCCTGTACAGGCATCTGTCCACGTGTACCCTTGATGATTGCAGGGGATCGCTTCGACGTCACATGCTACGCACTTCCACTGGACGACTTCGACTTTGTTCTAGGAGTCCAGTGGCTGCGATCTTTGGGACCCATTCTCTGGAACCTTGAGGACCTTACGATGAAATTGTGGCGCGGGGACCGTGAGGTGATCTGGACGGGGCTGCGAAGTTCAGCTCCGGTATGTGCCTCTCTAGCACCACCTACTGATATGATGGGCGCCCTCCTGGATGGCTTCCAGGACCTCTTCGACGAGCCACGCGGGCTTCCTCCTGCACGACGCCACGACCACCAAATCAGGCTCCTGCCGGGCACAACTCCAGTAGCTGTCCGGCCGTACCGCTACCCCCAGCTTCTTAAAGACGAGATTGAGAAGCAATGCGCCGAGATGCTTCGCCAAGGCATCATCTGAGAATGCACATCTGCATTTCCTCGCCAGTACTGTTGGTCCGAAAAGCCGACGACACGTGGCGCTTCTGCATCGACTACCGCGAGCTCAACGCCAGAACTTTGAAAGACAAGTTCCCGATCCCGGTGGTTGACGAGCTACTGGACGAGCTTCGCGGCGCAAGGTTCTTCACCAAGCTTGACCTCCACAGCGGCTACTTTCAAGTGCGCATGCACTCGGACGACATTGAAAAGACAGCATTCCGAACTCATCGAGGCCACTATGAGTTCTTGGTGATGCCATTCGGCCTCACCAATGCACCGTCCACGTTCCAGTCGTTGATGAACGACGTCCTCGACCCCTACATCAGAAAATTTGTGCTTGTCTTTTTTGATGACATATTGGTGTATAGCAGGTCCTGGGTCGAACACCTTCAGCACGTCAAGCAGGTGTTCCAGACACTACGGACACACAAGTCGTTCCTGAAGAAATCTAAGTGCTTCTTCGGCCAGGAGACTGTGTCCTACTTAGGACACATCATATCCGCTCACGACGTGGCAATGGATCCGACCAAGGTGGAGGCCGTGGAACGTTGGCCTACACCTCGGTCCTTACGAGCCTTGCGAGGTTTCCTCGGGCTCACCGGCTACTACCGCAAGTTCATTGCGGGGTATGGTGCGGTGGCCGCACCCCTCACCGCCCTACTAAAGCGGGAAGCATTCCGCTGGACTGATGATGCGCAGGATGCTTTCTCTCAACTCAAGCAGGCGTTGATGACAACGCCTCTACTTCAAATGCCGGATTTCGATAAGCGCTTCATCGTCGACTGCGACGCGTCCGGCGCCGGCTTTGGGGCGGTTCTACATCAGGGCGACGGCGCCATAGCATTCTTCAGCCGCGCTGTAGCGACTCACCATCATAAGCTATCGGCATACGAGCGGTCTTGTGAAGGCCGTACGTCATTGGCGGCCTTACTTGTGGGGTCGTCCCTTCACTGTTCGGATTGATCACTTCAGCCTGAAATATATCCTGGATCAGCGACTCACGACGATTCCCCAACATGCTTGGGTGAGCAAACTTTTTGGTTATGATCTGCAGGTTGAGTACCGACCGGGGCGCTTGAATGGGGCAGCTGACGCCCTGTCCCGCCGCGACGAGGAAGACATAGCTATTCACGCCATATCCGCGCCAGTCTTTCCACTCTTCGACTCGCTCCGCGCGGAGATCGCTACAGACCAGCAGGCGCAGCAGCTATGTGCCCAACTCCGGGAGGGAGTCGCACCTGGTGACTGGGCCGAACGCGACGACCTTCTACTTCACAAGGGGAAGCTCTTCGTTCTCGACAAGTCCTCCTTGTGGCCCTCTCTCCTAGCTGAGGCGCATGATGGGGGCCACGAAGGCATCCAGAAGACAGTGCATCGGCTACGCCTCTCCTTCTACAACCCGTCCTTGCTACGGCGGGTGCGTGAGTATGTCCGCGGGTGTGCTACGTGCCAACGCAACAAGACTGATCATCTTCATCCAGCCGGCCTGCTACAACCGCTGCCTATACCGTCGGAAGTCTGGAGTGATATCTCCATGGACTTCATTGAAGGTTTTCCGAAAGTTGGTGGGAAATCAGTGATCTTGACAGTGGTAGATCGCTTCTCCAAGTATGCCCACTTCATTCCCCTAAGCCACCCTTACAGTGCTGCATCAGTGGCGCGGGCATTCTTCGACGACATTGTACGACTACACGGCTTTCCCTGCTCCATCGTCAGTGATCGTGATACCGTCTTCACCAGCCTCTTCTGGTCAGATTTGTTCCGGCTAGCCGGTGTCCAACTTCAGCTCAGCTCGGCCTTCCACCCGCAGTCTGACGGCCAATCTGAGGTCGTCAACAAGATCATCACTGTGTATCTTCGCTGCTTGGCTGGTGACCGACCAAAGACTTGGTTGCAGTGGCTTCCTTGGGCTGAGTATTGCTACAACACTTCCTACCAGACGGCCCTCAAATGCTCGCCCTTCAGAGTGGTCTATGGCAGGGACCCTCCGGCTCTTGTTGGTTACCAACCGGGCGTATCTAGAGTAGCAGCAGTGGATAAACAGCTAAAGGATAGAGATGAATTCTTAGCTGAAATCAAGAACAGGCTGGTACAAGCACAAGTCACCATGAAAAGCTATGAATATAAGTTCCGCCGAGAGGTGGAATTTCAGATCGGTGATTGGGTTTGGCTGCGGCTTTATCAGAGGACAGCTGTGGGAGTAATGACGACGTCTTCTTCAAAGATTGGACCAAAATATTTTGGACCATATCAGATCATTCAACGCATTGGGATTGTATCATATAAACTTCAGCTGCCTCCTCAAGCAAGGATACATGATGTCTTCCATGTGTCCCTGTTAAAGAAATTTGAAGGTCCTACTCCCATACAGGTGGTGCCTTTACCACCACTTCTGCATGGACGTGTTGTACCTACGCCTGAAAAAGTACAAAGGGCGCGTTTGAACAGAGGTGTCTGGGAGCTACTCGTCAAATGGGCAGGACATTCTGAAGCTGATTCATCATGGGAGCAACTAGAAGATTTCAGGATGAAGCACCCCTCCTTTAAGCTCGAGGACGAGCTCTTTGTCCGGAAGGGGGGAAATGTTGTGGATGCATTTGTGGGCCGCCAATATGGTCGGCGTGGGGCCCACAAAGCCCACAACTAGGCCGGCCAGGCCCTGCAGCCACACCAGGAAGATATTTAGAAGAATTAATTAGATAATGTTTAGGAATAAAAGGGAGTTATAGATTGAATCAGTTTAGATAGAAAGAAATAGACTAAAAAAGGGAAGAAAAGAATCCTAGTCAGTTTGGGGGATTATCCCCAAACAGACTAGGAGTAGGCTGCGGCCAAAGGGGGGGTCCTGTCCCCCCTTTATAAGCAGCCCCCCTCCCTCATGTTTTGAGCATCCAGGAAAAATTAAGAATCCCCGTTGAGGGCTGTTCTTCTCCTTGGATCACGGTGGCTTCGAACCCTAACCCTAGCCGCCGTGACCAGCTACTTTGTCCCCCACGTTACGTACTGCGCAGCTGCCCCCACGCCTCCTCGCTGCTGGTTTCTCCCCTGCGCAGCCCTAAGCGCAGCCAAGGGGTCTCCCCTCTCCCTGTTTCTCAGCACATTATTAGAGTAGTAATTGTGGCTGTATTAGATGAATAGAATAATGAGGTACAGGGATGATTATATAGAGGGATTAGGTGGCGGGAAAAGACTAAACTACCCCTAACCCTAATCCCTCACTAATGACTAATATGCCCCTGTGACACACTCATAATTATAGTGTCTAATACCCCCCTCCCTCCCCCCTGCAGTCACAACATCTAGCCACTGCAGATGTTGAGACTGGACCGAAACTCGGAGAACAGCGACGACGGGAGGCCCTTCGTGAAGATGTCGGCGAACTGCGTCGTCGTCGGGACATGGTGTACCCGAACCTCGCCGCGTGCAACCCGCTCACGAACAAAATGGAGGTCGATCTCCACATGCTTCGTGCGCTGATGCTGGACCGGGTTGGTGGAGAGGTACACGGCGCTGACGTTGTCGCAGTAGATGAGGGTGCTCCTGGCGATGGGAGTGTGGAGCTCCTGAAGCAGCTGCTGGAGCCAGGAGGCCTCAGCCACGCCGTTAGCCACGGCGCGATACTCCGCCTCAGCACTCGAGCGCGACACCACGGGCTATCGCTTCGAGGACCAGGAGACTAGGTTACCGCCCAGGAAGACGGCGTACCTAGAAGTAGAACGTCGTGTGTCCGGGCAGCCTGCCCAGTCAGCATCGGTGTACACGACCAGCTCGGAGGCCGTGTCACGTCGAAGGAGGAGGCCGTAGTCGAGGGTACCTCGTAGGTACCGAAGAATCCGCTTCACAGCGGTGAGGTGCGGCTCCCTCGGGTCATGCATGTGGAGGCACACCTGCTGAACTGCATACGAGATATCCGGCCTGGTGAAGGTGAGGTACTGAAGAGCACCTGCAATACTCCTGTAAGTAGTGGGGTCAGAGACGGGTGTCCCGTCGGTAGCGGAGAGCTTCGCCTGAGTATCCATTGGAGTGGAGCACGGCTTGCACTCAGCCATGCCCGCTCGCTGGAGGATATCCAGGCAGTACTGTCGCTGGTGAAGGAATAAGCCGCCTGGTCGGTCCTCGACCGCAATGCCCAGGAAGTGGTGGAGACGACCCAGGTCCTTCATAGCGAACTCCTGCTGTAAAGAAGAAATGGTGCGCCGAAGCAGAGCCGGACTAGACGTTGTTAGTACAATGTCATCGACGTACAGTAGGAGGTAAGCATTGTCACTGCCACGTCGATAGACAAACAACGAAGTGTCCGACTTAGCTTCGACGAACCCCTGTGAGACCAAGAAAGAGGCGAACCGGCTATACCAGGCTCGCGGTGCCTGCTTCAGTCCGTACAAGGATTTGTTCAGCTTACAGACCATGTATGGGTGAGCTGAATCAACAAACCCTGCCGGCTGACTGCAGTACACCGTCTCGGTCAGTGTACCGCGGAGGAAGGCATTCTTGACGTCCAACTGGTGGACAGGCCAAGAACGCGAGAGAGCCAGCGATAGATTGATACGAACCGTCGCTGGCTTTACCACCGGGCTGAAGGTCTCGTCGTAGTCGACTCCAGGGCGCTGAGTGAAACCCCAGAGTACCCACCGAGCCTTGTACCTCTCCAAGGTACCGTCCGCCTTCTTCTTGTGCGTGAACACCCACTTGCCCGTGACAACATTGCCACGACCAGGACGGGGAACCAGGTCCCAGGTCCGGTTGGCAAGCAGGGCCTCATACTCTTCCTCCATAGCGCCGCGCCAGTGAGGGTCGGCGAGGGCGCTACGCACGGAAGTAGGTATGGGTGAGATCGAAGAAGAGTCGGTCGGTGGAGAAGTCGTCGACGAGAAGGCAGCTCCGTCGAAGCGCTCAACTGGCCGAAGACTCCTGGACGCACGTCGAGTCACCATCGGGTGGACGTGACCAGGATCCCTGTGGAGAAGAGGAGGGTTGTACACCGGGCGCTCGGGTACAACAACCTTCTCTCGTCTCGGGGCCACGTGTGGTGCAGCTGGAGTAGGGCCGCCCCCCCTTGCTCGTCGCTGGTAGGCAAGTACGGGGTCGGCAACGCGAGAAGTCGTCGTCGGTGCTGCTCCTGGTGCGTCTGGTGACGTCGGGGAAGCTGAGGCCCGCGCGTGGCGCAGTAGTCGACGTCGGGGACGTCGAGGTCGTGCGTGGCGCAGCGGGTGGGTAACCTGCAAGAGGTAACCGACAAGGTCGCTGTACAGGAGCGGCCTCGGGGTCAGTAGAGAAGAGGGAATCCAACTCAGCGACGGAGTCAGAGGTCGGGGTGGAAAAGGGAAAGGAAGACTCGTCGAAGACGACGTGTTGGGAGATCAAGATACGACGGGTGGTGGGGTCAAGGCACCTGTACACCTTATGGTCAGGGGAGTACCCAAGGAAAACACACTGAGTCGAGCGAGGCGCAAGCTTATGGGAAGCCGTGGCAGAGAGGTTCGGGTAGCAAGCGCACCCGAAGACTCGAAGATGGTCGTAAAGACTCGGTGCCGAACAAAGCGAAGTGAGGGGTGGGAGCACTAATCGCCTTAGTAGGAAGGCGATTAATGAGGTAGGTGGCAGTGTGGAGCGCCTCCGCCCAGTAGCGAGCAGGGGTAGAAGCCTGAAACATCAGGGAGCGCATGACATCGTTGGTGGTCCAAATCATGCGCTCAGCCTTGCCGTTCTGGGGGAAGTGTACGGGCATGACATGCGCAACTGAACACCGCGAGAAAGCAGAAAGCCATGGAATGTAGAGTTGTCAAACTCGCGCCCATTGTCGCACTGGACCGCATGGATCGTTCGCCCAAACTGGGTGGACACCCAAGCGAAGAAGTGAGAAAGAGTACCGAAAGTATCAGACTTCTGTCGCAAGGAAAAAGTCCACGAATAGTGCGAAAAATCATCAACGACCACCAAGTAATACTTGCATCCACAAACACTAAGAACATGTGAAGTCCAAAGATCATAGTGAATCAAATCAAAGATGTGCTCGACACGAGTGACAGAGTGCGGAAAAGGAAGTCGAACGTGGTGACCCAACTGACAAGCATGGCAAAGAGACTCATGAGTACCCCGAGTACACGAAATCACTGAACTACCAGACAACTTCGACATAGCATCAACACCGGGGTGGCCAAGCCGACGATGCCAAATGGTCGATGAAGCTGTCGTAGTCAGGGCAAGAGGCGGAGCGGAAGCAGGAAGCCGCATCGTGTACAGGGGACCCGTACTATCACAGCGAAAGAGAATGCGTCGAGTAGTAAGATCCTTCACAGTTACACCATAAGGATCGAACTCAAGGGAAACATGGTTGTCAGTAGTAAAGCGACGAACGGAAAGAAGGTGCTGAATGATGTCAGGAGCAACAAGAACATCACGTAGCTGAAATGAATTCGGCGAACTCGAGTCACCTACTGAGGTGACTGGGAGAGCCGACCCATTCCCAACAACGATAGATGAAGGATCAGAGGGACGGTAAGGGCGGGTAGAGGAGAGGATACCAGCGTCAGGGGTGGTGTGCTACGAGGCACCGGAGTCCACCACCCAGTCAGGGCCAGACGACGTGAGAGCCCGCAGGAAGACCGACGGTGTAGAACGGGTCGCGACATGCCCCGGCGGTGGCAGCGCCAGGAAGGAAGACAACACGCGCGGACCCTCGACGGTGGTGCCAACAGAGTAGGCAACAGCCGATCCAGGTACATCAGTCGATGACGGTCGAGACGGCGCGGCGGCGCCGACGGCGGCCTCGGGTGGCGGCGCCCAGGCGGCGGCTCAGGGTGTTAGTATCTGAAGTAATACTCTCATGGAGAGGATGACACTAAGAGTTGGGAAATTTTTCTTGTTTCATTCCACACACAATGCCATGCCCAACCTAGGGGTTGGGGTTACATATTTATAGCTGAGGCAGCCAAGCATATACCTAGATACTAGTCTAAGATGTTGTCCTACCAAAGGACTAATATGCTGTCCTAACAAGGACTGAGATGCTGTCCTCTTGGTCTAAGATGCTGTCCTACCAAAGGACTAATATGTTGTCCTAACAAGGACTGATATGCTGTCCTCTTGGTCTAAGATGCTGTCCTACCAAAGGACTAAGATGCTGTCCTACCAAAGGACTAATATGCTGTCATACTAAGGACTGAGATGCTGTCCTAACTAGGGGCCACACAGACCAAGAGTACAAGACTTATTCCTTCATTCTCCCCCTATGTCTTGTGCGTTGTCTTGTGGGAGAGTTGGACCATCCCGATCCTGGAGCAAAGCTCAAGGAACGTGATCCTCCCAAGGGGCTTGGTGAGCAGGTCTGCAAGCTGGTCCTTGGTGTTGATGTAGCACACCTTGATGCTCCCTTCCTCCAAGCAACCTCGGAGGAAGTGATACCTCACCCGGATGTGCTTGCTCCGTTCATGAAATACATGGTTCTTTGCTAGAGCCAGAGCGGACTTGTTGTCCACCCTGAGTTCCACCGCTCCGGTGTCTTTGCTGAGTAGATCACCAAGCAGTCGAACTAGCCAGAGCGACTGAGTCGAAGCAGTAGAGGCCGCTATGTATTCGGCCTCGCAGCTGGACAGGTCCACCACCTGCTGCTTGACCGACTGCCAGCTAACAAGGCACTTGCCGAAGAAGAAGAGAGTACCGCTCGTGCTCTTGCTAGTGTCGATGTCGCCGGCGTGGTCGCTGTCGCTGTACCCGACAAGGTGTGCCTCCCCAGGGCACTTCGGATAGTAGAGGCCGTGGTCGAGAGTCCCCGCAACGTAGCAGATGATCCTCTTCACATCCTGCTGGTGCTCCGTCATCCGTCGCTGCATGAACCGACTGAAGCCGACAGAGAATGCCAAGTGCGGCTGTGTGGGGGCGAGGTAGCGAAGGATCCTCACAAGACGCCGATACTGCGTGGCGTCCGCCTCCTCCGTCGTGCTGTTGCGGCTCAGCTTCAGTCTCTCCTCCATGGGAGTGAGAGCTAGGTTGCAGTCTGCGAGCCCAGCCAGCTCAACAATGCGCTTGGCGTAGGCAGTCTGTCGAAGCATGATCCCGGAGTCGGCCTGGTGCACCTCGATCCTCATGTAGAAGGAGAGAGATCCCAGGTCACTCATCTGGAAGGTGGCTTTCATCGCTTCCTTGAATGCCGCCACCTCCGCATCCTTGGTGCCGGTGATCACCAAGTCGTCGACGTATACACCCACCAGTAGGGCATTTCCTCCATTGCCCCGTCGGTAGATGGTCGCCTCGTGCCGGTTTTGCTCGAAGTCCATCCCCTTGAGCGTGGAGTCTAACTTGGCATTCCACGCGCTTGGTGCCTGCCGCAGGCCATAGAGGGCCTTGCGCAAGTGCAACACCTTGCCCTCCTTGCCAGGAATCGTAAATCCCGGTGGCTGGTGCACATAGACCTCCTCCTTTAAATCGCCGTTAAGAAACGCCGACTTGACATCCATGTGCTGAACCCGCCAGCCTCCCTGAGCAGCCAGCGCAAGGAGTCGCACAGATTCCATCCGCGCCACGGGCGCGAAGGCATCGTCGAAGTGGATCCCCTCCTATTGCACGAAACCGCGTGCCACCAAGCGAGCCTTGTGCTTGACGATGGCGCCGGCTTCATCCCTCTTCAGCTTGAACACCCACTTAAGGGTGATCGCGCGGTGACCATGAGGGAGGTCAGCAAGCTCCCAGGTGCGGTTGTTCTCAACCGCGTCCATCTCCGACTGCATCGCGGCACGCCATGCCACGTGTCTCTCAGCCGCCGCGAAAGACCGAGGCTCGCCGTCGTCGCACGCAAGATGCAACTGCGCCTCCAGATCGCGAGGGACCAGTCCCGGCACCGACTGGTCACCGAGAAGATCCTCCATCGTACGATACCGCAACGGCTCGCCGTCGTGGTACGCGTCGATGCACTCCTCGTTGTGGGAGAGCGGAGTAACGAACTCCACCGGTTTGTGCTCGACACGAGCTGGTGTCGGAGTGGACGTACCCGGAGGGACGGCAGTCGGTGCTGGAGTGCGTGGGGTCACCTGCTGTGGTGGTGGAGAGGTCGTCGCAGCCGAGGTCGTGACTAGGGAGCGTGGCGCTGAAGTTGGTGGAGAAGAGCTGCCTACTCCCCCAGTTCCCTTGAAGTGGACGTACTCGACGATGAAGTTGTCGTATGTCGGAGTCGTACCAATTAGATTAGGAAAAGAGTAATTAACAGCCTGTCAAGAAGGTACATATATAGGGGGACAGCTTAAGGGCTAAGCAACCCTAATACAAAGGACTAAAATGCCCCTGCCCCCTAATCACGTACAGTCCAACACCCCCCCCCCCGCAGTCCCAACATCTAGCTACGACAGATGTTGAGACTGGACCGAAATTCGGTGAACACCGTCGAAGGGAGTCCCTTGGTGAAGATATCGGCGAACTGCGACGACGTCGGAACGTGCAGGACTCCCACCTCCCCGAGAGCCACCCGCTCACGAACAAAGTGAAGGTCGATCTCTACGTGCTTCGTGCGCTGATGCTGTACCGGTTTGGTGGAGAGGTAGACGGCGCTGACGTTGTCGCAGTAGACCAACGTACTTCGGGCGAGGGGAGAGTGGAGCTCCTGAAGTAGCTGCTGAAGCCAGGAGGACTCGGCCACGCCGTTGGCCACGGCGCGCTATTCCGCCTCGGCACTCGAGCGGGACACCACGTGCTGCCGCTTCGAGGACCAGGAGACGAGGTTGCCGCCTAGGAAGACGGCGTAGCCGGAGGTGGACCGACGGGTGTCCGGACAGCCCGCCCAGTCAGCATCGGTGTAGACGATCAGCTCGGAGGCAGAGTCGCGCCGCAGAAGAAGGCCGTAGTCGTGAGTGCCACGCAGGTACCGAAGGATCCGCTTCACCGCCGTGAGATGTGGCTCCCGCGGATCATGCATGTGGAGACACACCTGCTGAACCGCGTAGGAGATGTCCGACCTGGTGAAGGTGAGGTACTGCAGTGCACCTGCAAGACTCCTGTAAGTGGTGGGGTCGGCGACCGGGGCGCCGTCGGCCGAAGATACCTTTGCCTGGGTGTCCACGGGAGTGGAGCACGGCTTGCAATCAGCCATGCCCGCTCGCTCGAGGATATCCAGGCAGTACTGCCGCTGGTGGAGAAACAGAGCACCCGGTCGGTGCTCGACCGCAACGCCCAGGAAGTGGTGGAGCTGGCCGAGATCCTTCATCGCAAACTCGCGCTGCAGGGCGGAGATCGTGCGCTGAAGAAGAGCCGAGCTGGACGCCGTGAGGACAATATCGTCCACGTACAGGAGGAGGTAGACAGTGTCACCCTCACGCCTGTAGATGAAGAGCGAAGTGTTCGACTTGGCCTCGACGAAGCCGAGCGAGGCCAGGAAGGAGGCGAATCGGCTGTACCAGGCCCGAGGCGCCTGCTTCAGTCCGTACAGGGACTTGTTCAGCCGGCAGACCATGTCTGGACGGGCTGAATCAACAAATCCTGTCGGCTGACTACAGTACACCGTCTCCGTCAACGTCCCGTGGAGAAAGGCGTTCTTGACATCCAGCTGGTGGACAGGCCAAGAACGCGACAGAGCCAGCGACAGAACGGTACGAACTGTCGCCGGCTTCACCACCGGGCTGAAGGTCTCGTCGTAGTCGATGTCGGGACGCTGCGTGAAACCGCGAAGCACCCACCGTGCCTTGTACCTCTCTAGAGACCCATCCGCACTCCTCTTATGCGTGAACACCCACTTGCCCGTGACAACATTTCCACGACCAGGACGGGGAACGAGGTCCCAGGTCCGGTTGGCAAGTAGGGCCGCATACTCTTCTTCCATAGCCCGGCGCCAATGAGGATCGGCGAGGGCGCTACGGACAGAAGAGGGGATAGGCGAGATGGGTGACGAGGCAGGCTCTGGGGGGTTCGAGGACGAGAGAACGACACCAGAGAAACGCTCCACAGGACGAAGAACGCCGGCGACCCGTCGAGTCACCATCGGGTGAACGTGACGAGGGTCCCGGTGAAGCAGCGGAGGGTGATATACCAGATCCTCAGGGCGCGAAGAGGATGATCCACCATCCCGCGCTCGTCGCTGATAGACAAGAGCGGGGTCGGCGTACCGTGCTGCAGGAGCCACGCGTGGTACAGTAGTCGAAGTCGGGGACGTCGAGGCCGCACACGGCGCAACTGCTGGTGTCGGGGACGCCGAGGCCGCGCTCGGCGCAGCAGGCGTCGGCAGGGATGCCGGATCTACGCTCGGCGCAGCAGGTGTCGTCCGGGCCGCGTGTGGCGCAGCAGGTGTCGTCGGGGCCGCGCGTGGCGCAGCAGGTGTCGTCGGGGCCGCGCGTGGCGCAGCAGGTGTCGTCGGGGACGCGCGTGGCGCAGCAGGTGTCGTCGGGGCCGCGCGTGGCGCAGCAGACGACGCCGGGGACACTGGTACCGCGCGTGGCGCAGCAGGTGTCGTCGGGTCCGCGCGTGGCGCAGCGGTCGACGCCGGGGACACTGGGGCCGCGCGTGGCGCTGCTGGCGGCGTCAGAGACACCGGTGCCGCGCGTGGCGCAACAGATGGCGTCAGGGACGCCGGGGCCGCGCGTGGCGCAGCAGGTGGCGTCAGGGACGCCGGGGCCGCGCGTGGCGCAGCAACAGGGTAACCTGCAAGAGGTAAAGGACAAGGTCGTGGTACAGGAGCCGCCCCGGGGTCAGTGGAGAAGAGGGAATCCAACTCAGCGACGGAGTCAGAAGACGGGGTGGAAAAAGGAAAGGAAGACTCGTCGAAGACGACGTGTCGGGAGATCAAGATACGACGGGTGGTAGGGTCAAGGCACCGGTACCCCTTGTGGTCTGGGGAGTACCCAAGGAAAACACACCGAGTCGAGCGAGGCACAAGCTTATGGAAAGCTGTGGCGGAGAGGTTTGGGTAGCAAGTGCACCCGAACACTCGAAGGTGGTCGTAGAGAGGAGGTGTGTCGAACAAAGCGAAGTGAGGGGTGGGAGCACTAATCGCATTAGTAGGAAGGCGATTAATGAGGTAGGTGGCGGTGTGAAGCGCCTCCGCCCAGTAACGAGCAGGGATAGAAGCCTGAAACATCAGAGAGCGCATAACATCACTGGTGGTCCGAATCATGCGCTCAACCTTGCCGTTCTGGGGGGAAGTGTACGGGCAAGACATGCGTAACTGAACGCCGCGAGAAAGCAGAAAGTCACGGAACGCAGAGTTGTCAAACTCGTGCCCGTTATCGCACTGGACCACACGGATCGTGCGCTCAAACTGGGTAGACACCCAAGCGAAGAAGTGAGAAAGAGTGCCGAACGTATCAGACTTCTGTCGCAAGGGAAAAGTCCACGAATAGTGCGAAAAATCATCAACGACCACCAAGTAATACTTATATCCAGAAACACTGAGAACAGGTGAAGTCCAAAGATCACAATGAATCAAATCAAAGATGCGCTCGACACGAGTGACAGAGTGCGGAAAGGGAAGTCGAACGTGGCGACCCAACTGACAAGCATGACAAAGAGACTCATGAGTACCCCGAGTACACGGAATCGCTGAACTACCAGACAACTTCGACATAGCATCAACACCAGGGTGGCCAAGCCGACGATGCCAAATAGTCGAAGAAGCTGTCGTAGTCAGGGCAAGAGGCGGAGCGGAAGCAGGAAGACGCATCGTATACAGGGGACCCGTGCTATCACAACGAAAGAGAACGCGTCGAGTAGTGAGATCCTTCACAGTTACACCATAAGGATCAAACTAAGGGAAACATGGTTGTCAGTAGTAAAACGACGAACGGAAAGAAGGTGCTGAATGATGTTAGGAGCAACAAGAACATCACGTAGCTGAAACGAATCCGGCGAACCCAAATCACCTACTGAGGTGACTGGAAGAGTCGTCCCATTCCCAACAACGATAGATGAAGGATCAGAGGGACGGGAAGGGCGGGTAGAAGAGAGGATACCGACGTCAGGGGTGGTGTGGTACGAGGCACCAGAGTCCACCACCCAGTCGGGGCCAGACGGCGTGAGACCTCGTAGGTAGACCGACGGTGTAGAACAGGTCGCGACATGCCCCGGCGGTGGCGGCGCCGGGAAGGAAGGCAACGCGTAAGGTGGCGTCGGCTGCCAGGTCAGAGTCGGTGATGACCGGATGTAGGCCGATGGTGACGGCCGAGGCGAGGAGACAACGGCCGAGGGAGGCAGCCCAGCCCAAGTGTCCGGCAGCGGCGTGGCCCAGACGGACGACAGCATAGCTGGTGGGGCAGCGGTGGCCCAGGGTGACGCTGCGGAGTTGGCGGCGGGACGAACACCAACATCAGTCCTCCGGAAGTGGGCGTCCTCGCTGCACTGGCCGCCGAGACGCGGGCGGCCCTGGTCAGCCGCATGGAGGCCGCGCTCGAGGCGGACGGGCCAGATCTGGCCGCTGCAGAAGAGGTCGTCGGCGGAGGACATCGCGGAGGTCGAAGCAGCCGGCGCAGGTGGGGCTGCCCGGGGTGCTGGCAAGCCGCGGGGCAGGCGGCGTCGGGGAGAGGCCCTGACCAGGGAGGTCGAGGATCGTGGCGAGGATCCCCCCCCGGGAGAAGAGGGCGGGGAGGACGCCGTGGATGGAGAAGGTCCCCGCGCCGCGGTCCAAAAATCTCGCGGAGGGCGCAGCCGGGAGGGCGCGCGCGCGGCAGCTGGGAGGGTGCGCGCGCAGCGGCTGGGGGGGGGGGGCGCAGCAGCCGGGAACTCGCGGCAGCCGGGCGGGCGCGGCGGCCGGGGTCAGGCGAGCGCGGCGGCCACGAGGGCGCCGCCTGGAGGGCGCGCGCACGCGGTCAGGCGAGCGCGGCGGCCGGGAGGGCGCCGCCTGGAGGGCGCGCGCGCGCGGTCAGGCGAGCGCGGCGGCCGGGAGGGCGCCGCCTGGAGGGCTCGCGCGCGGTCAGGCGAGCGCGGCGGCCGGGAGGGCGCCGCCTGGAGGGCGCACGCGCGCGGTCAGGCGAGCGCGGCGGCCGGGAGGGCGCCGCCTGGAGGGCTCGCGCGCGCGGCGGTCGGGCGGGCGCGGTGGCCGGGAGGGCGCGGCGGCGGTGCGGCCGGGCGACGAGGGCAGCGCGGCGGCGGGCGAAGCGCAGCCGCCGGGAGAGAGAAAGAGGCAATCTAATACCAAATTAGATTAGGAAAAGAGTAATTAACAACCTGTCAAGAAGGTACATATATAGGGGGACAGCTTAAGGGCTAAGCAACCCTAATACAAAGGACTAAAATGCCCCTGCCCCCTAATCACGTACAGTCCAACAGTACCGTCGTCTACCGTCTTGTCCCATGCCCATCCTCGCCCTTCATTGAACACTACATCACGTGCCGTGCGCACGCGCTGTGTTCCTGGGTCGAGAATGCGGTAGGCCTTCGAGCCCTCCGCGTAGCCGATGAAACACCCCTGGAGTGCTCCTGTCGTCGAGCTTGCTGATGTGGCCAAGCTCCTTGGCGAACGCTAGGCAGCTGAAGATCCGTAGGTGAGAGACTGTCAGCTTGCGCCCATGCCAAGCCTCGTACGGCGTCCTGCCGTTGAGAGCCTTGGTGGGCGAACGGTTGAGGATGTAGACCGCCGTCACCACCGCCTCTCCCCAGAAGATAGCCGGCATTCCCCTCTGCTTGAGGAGGGCCCGAGCCATCCCCACAACCGTCTGGTTGCGTCACTCGACGACGCCGTTCTGCTGCGGGCTGTACGGCGCGGAGTAGTGACGCTGAACACCCTCATCCGCGCAGTACGACGCAAATTCAGCCGCCGTGAATTCGCTACCGTTGTCGGTGCGCAACACGCGCAGCTTGCGGCCGCACTCCGCCCCCACAATGGCCTGCACGCGCCTAATGGCGTTCGCAGCCTCCCCCTTGCTGCCGAGGACCATCACCCACATGTAGCGGGAGAGGACAAGCAGCAGGAAGTAACGTTATCCTCCCGGTGTAGCCGGTGTCACCGGGCCACACAAGTCCCCGTGCACGAGGTCGAGCCGCTCCTTGGCTCGGAAGCCGCCTCTGCTTTGTCGCTACGCAGACATCGTAGAACTGCTCGACATGGTCAAGGCACGGCAGGCCCCGTACCATCTCCTTGGCACTGAGCCGCTTCGGGGCCTTGAAGTGAAGGTGCCCAAAGCGCTCATGCCACTGCCACGCCTCGTCATCCTGGCGAGTAGCAAGACAGAGAGGTTGTGCTACCTGCACGTTAAGGACGTAGAGTCGATTGGTGCCTCTGGTTACCTTGGCAAGAAGGCGACGATGGCAATCCCAAATCCTCATGACTCCGTCCTTGATCTCCACGCGCGAACCGTTCTCATCTAGCTGGCCCAGGCTGATGATAGAGTTCCTCAACGCGGGGATGTAGTAGACTCCGACGAGCAGCCTGTGCTCACCAGACTCGGCGGTGAGGATGACAGAGCCGACACCCTTGATCTCCACACCAGAGGCGTCCCCGAACTTGACGGAGCCTCGAACATTGGGGTCGAACTCAGTGAAGAACTCCCTTCGTCCTTCGACCAGTCATGTGATGGGTGGCGCCGGTGTCGAGGCACCACCCGTCAGTCTTGTCGTTGCTGGAGCCGTCACCGAGAAAGGTGTGTGCTCTCGGCTCATCGATGTGGAGGAGAGTCGCTGCGGCCGATGCCACTGGAGGTGGCTCGATGCTTGCGTGCGCCAGGAGCAGAGCCAGTCCTCCTCCTCCACCTGTGCGACGTGGGCCTGGCCACGTCGTTGCTGTCGACACTCCCTGGCCCAATGACCAAGCTTGCCATAGTTATGGCAGGTGTCGTCTCGTGCTGGCTTCCGGTTGCTAGCAGCGTCGCTTTTGGGTCCCTTCGTGGGTGCCACCCTCGGCACGTCTCTGTGCCCCAGCTTGGGCACCTCCGCGCCCCTTTCTTGGCTTGCCGCGCTTGCGGCCGTCTTTCGAGGAGGAGTGCTCCCCCTTCTTCCCGTCACCTTGGCAGGCCTCCCTCTGCTCCCGAGTGAGATGTAGCTTCCCGCCGATGGTGATAGGCCCGAGAGAGGCTGAGATTCGTCGCTGTCGATGACCTTGAGGCGGCCTATCGCCTCTTCGATCGACATCGTGGAGAGGTCCAACAGAGACTCGATCGAGCGATCTGCTTGTACTTCTCGGGGATGCAACGGAAGAGCTTCTCGACGGCTTTGTCCTCGTTGTAGGTGTCGTCGCCAAACTGCACCATCTTTTGCAGTAGTGTGTTGTGACGGAGAGCAAAGTCATCAACATCCTCACCTGGTTTGAAGGTCAGGTTCTCCCACTCCTTGCGGAGTGCCTGCAGTGTGGTCTTGCGGGCGCGGTCGCTGCCGATGCGTGCCGCAGCAATGACGTTCCAGACCTCCTTGGCAGTCCGCTTATTGGAAAGCGAGAACTGCATCTCGGGCGGTACTGCAGCAATGAGAGCATCCATCGCCCGTCGATCCTCGTAGTAGTCGCCGTCGCCGTATCGGACTGCTTCCCACATGTGCCGCACTTGGAGCCGTATCCTCATCACCACGGCCCACTCGACGTAGTTGGTCTTGGTGAGGGTAGGCCACCCACCGCCGGGACCAACGTCCCTGACAATGGCTTGGATCCCGTGATGACCATGGTACCTGTTCGGGGAGGGAGAGTCGCGCCGCCTGTAAATGCCTCGATCTCCTCGACCCAACCATCCCTGCCGGGAGCGTCGCCAGCGCGTCCGCACCCGTCTGGGCTGCAGCCGCCGCGCTCAAGGGGGTGCGCATCTGCCCACTGTGGCGTCTGTGGTCGTGCTACCTTCCTCGCCAGCCTGAGGTCTTCGTTGGTACCGCCGTCGGTAGAATCAGAGCATCTGTCGCTACCGCTATGCAGAGCCTCAAGCTCTGTTGCAGCCGCACGCGCTGCATCCGTAGCCGCTGCTGCTTCTGCTTACGCCTTCGCCGCTGCCAGTTCCGCCGCCGCCAGCCTCGCCGCCCTTGCCGCAGCCTCTGCCGCTGCTCGCTCGCGTTCTTCTGCCGCAGCGACCTCGGCCTCCTGCCGATGCCGCATGCTCGAAGCGACCGAGTGCTGAGACTGTCCTTCGGACATGGCGCGCTAGTGGGGGAGTGTTGCGTGGGGAAGAGGCTGTCCCAGACAAGCTGTTGCTTGTCTGTGCAGAAGAGGAGGAATGAGTTGAAACAACCGGTGTTATTGCTGTCGGCTGAAGACAAAGAGAGGCGTGGGAAGGAGATGAGCAGGAGATGTCTAGGCTATAGGATAGAAAGGCTCTAATACCACTTGTTAGTATCTGAAGTACTACTCTCATGGAGAGGATGACACTAAGAGTTGAGAAAATTTTCTTGTTTCATTCCACACACAATGCCATGCCCAACCTAGGGGTTGGGGTTACATATTTATAGCTGAGGCAGCCAAGCATATACCTAGATGCTAGTCTAAGATGTTGTCCTACCAAAGGACTAATATGTTGTCCTAACAAGGACTGAGATGCTGTCCTCTTGGTCTAAGATGTTGTCCTACCAAAGGACTTATGCTGTCCTAATAAGGTCTGATATGCTGTCCTCTTGGTCTAAGATGTTGTTCTACCAATGGACTAAGATGCTGTCCCACCAAAGGACTAATATGCTGTCCTACTAAGGACTGAGATGTTGTCCTAACTAGGGGTCACACAGACCAAGAGTACAAGACTTATTCCTTCACAGGGCGGCTGCGAGACGGTGCCGGCTGCGGCGCCCCAGTTCTGCCCGAAATCGGGCGGCCCGGGCGCGGATCCGGCGGCAGCCCAGGGCGCTGCGGCCCAGGGCGCGGCGGCGCGGACTGGAGAAGCGCCGGCTGCAGCGGCGGCGGTCCCTCCTGGCGGCGCGGTTGCGTGGGTGGGATGCGCGCCAGTGGCGGCGGTGGGCGGCGCGGCTACGTGGGCGTGGTGCGCACCAGTGGCGATGACGGCAGCCCCGATCCAGGGCGCGGCGGCGCCGGCTAGGGCGCTGGCGGCGGCGGCGCCAACGACGGGCCTGACCCAGCTCGCCGCGGCGTGGTTGGGGGCAGCGGAAGCGAACGGGGCGGAGGCGGCAGTAGCTGAAAGAGGGCTAATGATAGCTGTATTAGATGATAATCAAATGTTGGGTACAGGTCTGATTATATAGAGAGATTAGGAGGGGAGAAAAGACTAAACTACCCATAACCATAATCCCTCTCTAATAACTAATATGCTTCAGTGATACACCCTTAATTACAGAGTCTAACCCCCCCAGTCACAACATCTAGGCACTGCAGATGTTGAGACTGGACCGAAACTCAGAGAACAGCGACGACGGGAGGCCCTTCGTGAAGATGTCGGCGAACTGCGTCGTCGTCGGGACGTGGTGTACCCGAACCTCGCCCCGTGCAACCCGCTCACGAATAAAATGAAGGTCGATCTCCACATGCTTCGTGCGCTGATGCTGGACCGGGTTGGTGGAGAGGTACATGGCGCTGACGTTGTCGCAGTAGATGAGGGTGCTCTTGATGACGGGAGTGTGGAGCTCCTGAAGTAGCTGCTGAAGCCAGGAGGCCTCAGCCACGCCGTTAGCCACGCGCGATACTCCGCCTCAGCACTCGAGCGCGACACCACGGGCTGTCGCTTCGAGGACCAGGAGACGAGGTTGCCGTCCACGAAGACGGCGTACCCAGAAGTAGAGCGTCGTGTGTCCGGACAGCCTGCCCAGTCGGCGTCAGCGTACACAACCAGCTCGGAGGCCGTGTCACGCCGAAGAAGGAGGCCGTAGTCGAGGCTGCCTCGTAGATACCGAAGAATCCGCTTGACAGCGGTGAGGTGCGGTTCCCTCGGGTCATGCATGTGGAGGCACACCTGCTGAACCGCATATGAGATATCTGGCCTGGTGAAGGTGAGGTACTGAAGAGCACCTGCAAGACTCCTGTAAGAAGTGGGGGTCAGAGACGGGTGTCCCGTCGGTAGCGGAGAGCTTCGCCTGAGTATCCATAGGAGTGGAGCATGACTTGCAATCAGCCATGCCCGCTCGCTGGAGGATATCCAGGCAGTACTGTCGCTGGTGAAGGAATAGGCCGCCTGGTCAGTACTCGACCGTAATACCCAGGAAGTGGTGGAGACGGCCCAAGTCCTTCATAGCGAACTCCTGCTGCAAAGCAGAGATGGTTCGCCGAAGCAGAGCCGGACTAGATGTTGTCAGTACAATGTCATCGACGTACAGTAGGAGGTAAGTTGTGTCACTGCCCCGTCGATAGACAAACAGCGAAGTGTCCGACTTGGCTTCAACAAACCCCTGTGAAACCAAGAAAGAGGCGAACCGGCTATACCAGGCTCGTGGTTCCTGCTTCAGTCCGTACAGTGATTTGTTCAGGTTACAGACCATGCCTGGGTGAGCTGAATCTACAAATCCTGCCGGCTGACTGCAGTACACCGTCTCGGTCAGTGTACCGTGGAGGAAGGCGTTCTTGACGTCCAGCTGGTGGACAGGCCAAGAACGTGAGAGAGCTAGCGACAGTACGGTACGAACTGTCGCCGGCTTCACCACCGGGCTGAAAGTCTCGTCGTAGTCGACTCCAGGGCGCTGAGTGAAACCCCGGAGTACCCAACGAGCCTTGTATCTCTCCAAGGTGCCATCCGCCTTCTTGTTATGCGTGAATACCCACTTGCCCGTGACAACATTGCCACGACCAGGACGGGGAACCAGGTCCCAGGTCCGGTTGGCAAGCAGGGCCTCATACTCTTCCTCCATAGCGCGGCGCCAGTTAGGGTCGGCGAGGGCGCTACACACGGAAGTAGGTATGGGCGAGATCGAAGAAGGCTCGGTCGGTGGAGATGTCGTCGACGAGAAAGCGGCACCATCGAACCGCTCAACTGATCGAAGACTCCCGGACGCACGTCGAGTCACCATCGGGTGGACGTGACCAGGATCCCTATGAAGGAGAGGAGGGTTGTACAACGGTCGCTCGGGTACAACCATCTTCTCTCGTCGTGGGTAGACGAGAGTGTGTCTCGAGGCCGCGCGTGGCGTCGCTGGAGCAGGAGCCTCTCCTCGCGCTCGTCGCTGGTAGACAAGTGCGGGGTCAGCAAAGCGAGAAGTCGTCGTTGGTGCCGCGCGTGGCACGGCTGGTGACGTCGTGCTCGCTGCAGGTGACGTCGGGGAGGCAGTTGGTGACGCCGCAGGTGCTGATGCCGTGCGTGTTACAGCTGGTGACGCCGGGGGCACCTGAGGTACAGTAGGTGACGTCAGGGAAGCCGAGGCCGTGCGTGGCGCAGCAGGTGATGTCGGAGGCGTCGATGCTACACGGGGTGCAGCGGGTGACGCCGTAGACATCGATGCCACACGAGGTGCAGCAGTCGGTGTCGAGGGCACCTGAGGCGTAGCTCGTGTCGATCCTGCAGGAGAAATAGGCCAAGGCAGCTGGGAGGCAGCCTCGGGGTCAGTAGGAATAAGGGAGTCCAACTCTGTTGTGGAATCGGAAGAGGTGGTGGAGAAAGGAAAAGATGACTCGTCGAAGACGACGTGCCGAGATATCAAAAGACGGTGGGTAGTGAGATCTAAGCACCAGTAACCCTTATGATCAAGGGAATACCCGAGAAAAACACCTTGTCGAGCGGGGCGCAAGCTTATGTGGGGCGGTGGCGGAAAGATTAGGGTAGCAAGCACATCCGAAAACTCGAATGTGATCATAAAGAGGATCAGTGCCATATAGAGCAAAGTAGGGGGTGGAGGCGCGAATCGCCTTGGTGGGAAGACGATTAATCAGAAGTGTGACAGTATGAAGAGCCTCCACCCAGTATCGGGCTGGAATAGATGTCTGGAACATCAGGGAGCGTATGACATCATTGATGGTGCGAATCATGCGCTCTGCCTTGCCGTTTTGAGGAGAGGTATACTGACAAGACATGCGTAGCTGTACCCCATGTGCAGAGAGAAAATTACGAAACGCGAAGTTATCAAACTCGCGTCCGTTATCGCACTGGACAGCTCGAATGGTGCGACCAAACTGAGTAGAAATCCAAACGAAGAAGTTAGAAAGAGTAACGAAAGTCTCAGACTTCAATCGTAATGGGAAAGTCTAGGAAAAGTGAGAGAAATCATCAATTATCACCAAATAATAATTAAAGCCCGATATGCTGGAAATGGGAGATGTCCACAAATCACAATGTATAAGATCGAATGGGTGCTCAACATGAGTCACAGAGGTGGGAAAAGGCAGGCGAACATGGCGACCAAGCTGACAGGCATGACATAGGGAATCATGTGTACCCCTAGAACACGAGATAACTGAGCTACTGAACAGATTCGACATAGCATCTGCACCAGGGTGGCCAAGCCAGCGATGCCAGATGGTGGATGAAGCTGTCGTAGTCAAAGCAAATGGTGGTGATGCAGCGGAAGTAGGAAGCCGAAGTGTGTATAGGGGCCCCGAGCTATCACATCGGAAAAGAGGTCGCCGGGTGGAAAGATCCTTCACAGACAAACCAAAAGGATCAAATTCAATGGAAACATTGTTGTCAGTGGTAAAACGGCAAACAGAAAGTAAGTTTTGAATGATATCCGGAGCGACAAGAATGTTTTTAAGCTGGAAAGTACCCGGAAGACCGGAATCACCTACTGAGGTGACCGGAAGAACGGACCCATTCCCAACAACGATAGATGAAGGAAAAGAGGGATTGGGAGGGTGGGTGGAAGAGAGTATACCGGGATTAGGAGTGGTATGATATGATGCCCCGGAATTAACTACCCAGTCGGCACCTGGTGGAGTAAGGTGCATGGTGCTGAAGGAGGAAGCAAGCGACTGCCGATCCCACGTTGACGGTGGCTCCTGAAGAGGTGCCGATGGCTCCGAGTTCCCAACAGGGTAGTCAGTGCCTCCGTAGGTCGGGGCTGACTGTCCGCCAGAAGAGTATTCAGGCCCACCATATGCCTGAGCTGGCGGAGCACCAGCACTGTGGGCTGGTCCACTGTAGCCCGGGGTAGCTGCGAACGCCGGCTGGGGACGTGGTGGTCGTGGAGGCTGAGAGCCCGGGGACGGTCCAGGCCACATGTAGATCTAGTCAGTCCACGGGTTGTAGGGTGTGGGCCAGGGTGCGCCTCCCTGGCCGGTACCACCACTACCACCAGTAGTCGAAGCCGTGGGGTTGCTGCCTGCACTGCTGCCACCACGGCCCCCGTTCTTTCCTCGGCGACGACGGTTTCCACCTCCTGTACTGGTAGGAGTAGAAGGTGGTCGTGATGATGGTCCACCAGCAGCTGGTAAGGGTGGACGGGGGGACTGCCCGGAGCCATAGAAGGCTGTGGCAGGTCCGGAGCCAGTAGAGCCTCCTGCAGTGATCTCTTCAAGTTCAAGATCAAACCATACCTTCTCGAAGGTAGGTAGTGGCTCCAATCGGAGTAGCCACGTCCGTAGATGACAATAGCGCTCATTCAGGCCCTGAAGGACCCGAAGAACAAGAGCGCTGTCGGTGACCGGCTCACCAAGGTCACGTAGGGCATCCGCCATGCCCTTCATCTCCCGACAGTAGGTGGAGATAGAACGATCACCCTGGACGGTGTTCTGGAACCGAGTGCTGATGTGGAGGGCTCGAGTCGCGCGGTTCCCTAGGAACCGTTGCTCGAGGACTAGCCAGGCCTATCGAGCAGTGCCGCCACCGCGCTGCCTGACGATGTCCTGTAGCTTCTCTGTCAGGGAGCCAAGGATCCAGGATAGTACCAGGCCGTCCATGCTGATCCAGGACACCTGTACTAAAGACTCGTCCTGGAGGACGTGGTGATCGAGGCAGTAGCGCCTCAGCGTGAGGAGCACCATATCACGCCACCGGGCATATGAGGTGGACTCGGAGCTGAGAACAACCGGCACGAGCGTCCGGATGTTCTGAATCCTTGCGGCCTGCGCATGAAGAGCAGCCACAAGTGAAGTCGAGTACGTACCAGCGTCCGAGGGAGGCTTTTGGACAGCACTCGTCGATCGGCGAGCACTCTCGAGTTGGTGGGATAGTGACGCCACGGAGGCACGCTCCTGCTCTAGGGCAAGGGTGAGTGCCCGCTCGCGTTCGCGAGAGGCGGCCAGTGCTGCGGCGATGTCAGAGGTCTCCACAGTGTCACTGCCGTAGGAAGAAGCTGTGTTCTCAGCAGTAGCACCGGCGGCTGGAAACGGAATCGGCGGGACGCCGTGGTGCTCCCGTCGATGTCGAGGCCGGTCGAGTCCCGTAGCACGGAAGTACCTGCCATGAAGGTGACAGCAGTGGGGGGGTTGCTGGTGGTACCGACGAGGGGTCCACCGGCAGCTGGACCGGTTTTCGAGAAAGAGGGGGCGGCGGCACCTCCAGCAGCGAGAGGCCTGGGGGCTGCGGCCCCTCCAGAGGAGGCGGCGCCCCCTCCAGAGGCTGCAGTGCCTCCAGAGTCGGCAGACCAGAGGGCGGCGGCCCCTCCAGAGGAGGTGGTGCCCCCCCTCCCCCGTGCGCACGCGGCCCCCATCCAGGTGGGTGCGGCCCGAATCCGGGCGGAACCGCCCCGATCCAGGGCGCAGCGGCCCCGGATCCGGATGTGGCGGCGGCAGCGGCCCAAGGTGGGGTGGCGGCGGCGGCGACCCCTTCCTGCGCGCGCGGTCCTCCAGAGGAGGCGCCCCCCCTGCGCGCGTGGCCCCGATCCAGCGGCTCGCGGCGCCCTGGCGGCGGCGGGCGGCGCACCAGGGGCGACGGCGGCGGCGTGCGCCCAGGGCTGCGGCGGCGGCGGCTGGGCCATTAGGATTAGGTTTAGCCCTAATCCTAATTATTCCTAGCTAATGATACCATGAAAGAGGGCTAATGATAGATGTATTAGATGATAATCAAATGCTGGGTACAGGTCTGATTATATAGAGGGATTAGGAGGGGAGAAAAGACTAAACTACCCCTAACTCTAATCCCTCTCTAATGACTAATATGCCCCTGTGATACACCTTAATTACAGAGTCTAACAGTAGCCACAACGAGCGGCACGGCTGCGCGGGGGCGCGGCACCGCGGCGGCGGCTCGGGCGGGCGGCGCGCCGGCGAAGGCGGCGGCGGCTGGGTCATTAGGGTTAGGGTTAAGCCCTAATCCTAATTAAATCTGCTGATACCATATTAGAGTAGTAATTGTGGCTGTATTAGATGAATAGAATAATGAGGTACAGGGATGATTATATAGAGGGATTAGGTGAGGGGGAAAGACTAAACTACCCCTAACCCTAATCCCTCACTAATGACTAATGTGCCCCTGTGACACACATAATTACAGTGTCTAACAAGCATATTGCCATAAGCGACGTCCGAGTGCTCACGGTCTTGACGACTTCCCAATTTGCTGACATCTTCACCAAGAGGCTGTGTTAGAGTATATGTATTAGGCGTAATAGGATTAGAGGGCAATTTAGTCATTAGCCACGAGTCTACTTGCCCCCAAGTCTTGTACCCCTATATATATGTACCTAATCCCCAATCAGTGGAATCAGTTCTGTTATCTCCTAATACATTAGGATGTTTCTGGGGCTATACATCATCTGGCACTAGTACAATACTAAAGCAACTTGCCAAAAACGCTCTGCAGCTGTGTGGTATTATCTTGGCATAGATCGTCATATCTTGGCTGCTTAGCACAATGACAGATATACAGATTGTTTGTTATCAAGGATTAGCTTCGCTTGTACGGGGTGATGTAAAATTTGAAATAGAATATGGTGACAGATGTTTGTGCATTATCTTTCAGCGGCTGTCCGTGATCAACACGCTTATTTGTTTTGTGCAGTCATGTGGTGCTCACATGATGGAATGCTTTGGCTTGCATCATGTTCAACTGTAGGTGTATCAGAGATGTGCATGCTGTGAGGATTTGTGGCTATACAAGAATGGAATGGGTCCGCAGTGATTATGTATGAGAGAGGCTAGGGCCTAGGGGTGGCACCAATCAAGGGAAAGCTTGTCTGACATCGGTTGGTTTGGAAATATCCAACTTAGGCGGTTAGGCCTCCAACAACAGTGTGTAGCAGGATAGTAAGGCACCCTGACAATGTAAATAGAGTATACTGAACTTTACATATGACTCTGAATATCAAGAATGAGCTATCCATGGATAGGGCCGTATGGAAATTAGCAATCCACATGCCTGAACCATGTCATAGGCTACTGGTTTCTGCTGATATTGTCCATTTCTTTTGCTTATGCTTTCCCTTTCTATCTTTTAACTTGTCGTACTAGTTCTTGTGGGTTTCATCTCTAGCCTACCCTAACTTTCCATGGGACTAAAAGGATTTATTGTTGCTGTTCATGGGATTATGAACCTACAATATCTTTTTAAGTCAGATGTATCTCCTATAAGAATAGTGAATCACGTATTTTGCGATGCAAGCTCCTCCTTTTATATTGTGGTTTTTTATGATCATACTTATAAGTTGGTTAATGATCTTCACTTCCAAATTCATGCAAATTACCACTTATACTTTTAACACTATTTCTAGTTAATGTGCACGCCTCTATAGAAGCAATAGATGCACTGATTGTCTGATCAAATCATGGAAGACCTGTTCCACACTAAATTTATCTTGTTTTGTGTAATTCGCTAATGATGTATAATTCTCCATTTGATCATGGTGGCACTAGTACTTTGCACTTGCTTCAAATTAGAGATGACAGATTGGCAAAGTTAGAAGCACAAATGTCAATGTATACATAATAAAGTAAGACGGTCACTTATCATAATAAGTATGGTTAAAATTTACAATATGGAACATAATTCTAGAAAGCACTGGTTCTTGAGACGTGAAGTTTTGCAGAATTACGATAAGCACCAAAGTTCTCTTTTTAGGGATGCAGTGAAGGTGTTGGACAAAGTGGTAACACTCTTCCACTGGCATGAGAGGTTGATCTGTTTTGAAAGGCCATGTGAAGAAGGAAGAACCTTTACTATGGTCTCAATGATGCAAGCTGTATAATTAATTCAACGGGGCCATGACTGTCCTTTCTTCCTTTGAAATGAGGTCAGTGTTTCGTCTTTTTCCTTAGCTGTTTATTTGGTCGGCCCACATGTTTTCAGCTTACACGATGCCACCATGATTTAACTAATCAACGATGTATCCCGATGTTTATCCTGATGACATAGTTTTAGTATCTTTTTCTTGTGGTTCACATGTACTTTATTTAAGACACTTCTGTATCATAATATTATTCTGGCCATTAATTTCTGATAAAAAAATCTTCTTTATTGCCTTTATTTTTGTTGCTGATCCAGTAGCAGTTCATGTTGTAGGCAATGGTTCCCGAAACTAAAATCTTATTAGTTCTGACAGTCTAATGGGATCTACATTTTTTTAGGGAAAGGGATCTACATTCTATTGACAATTCAAGATGATGCTTTCGTATTTGATGATCCAACTCATTCATTTTTCTTTCAAATAAAAACATTAATATCAAATCATACTTATTTACTGAAATATCTTGTAAATGTCTCTTTTGAACTAAAGTGATATTTGACCTTCTTTGCTTAAACAAATAGTAGGACTTAAGGAGGGCCGGAACTTGCTCTTAACAGTTCTGCTTAGTAATTCTGAGTTGGATTCCATAGAGGGAGACAAGACAACTTGGGCGTTTGAACTAACAACTGTAAAGTCCTTGAATCATTAATTGCAGTGTCCCTGCTGTGGTCCTGATGGCTAACACAGTAATTTCCAGTGCTAGACCAATAAAAAAATGTAACAGAAAGTAATATGATTTATTCACTACATGCACACAGTAGCTAGTTCATTTTTTACATGCATGACAGAAAAAAAATGCATACTGTTGCAGCAGTTGTAGCAATTATTTGGTTCACTCGTTTTCTTTTTCTTTTTGAGTTTGGATAATCCAATGGATTTACTGACAAGTCCTCCTTTTAAAAAAATATCTGGAGGGGACTCTTCTAGAGCAACATTGAGGATTGGATCGGCAGCTCTGAGTTCACAATGCCGAGGATGCCACTCCAATAATTCTTGTCCTCTTCATCTGATACTTGGCTGCTGTGTTCAGTTTGCGCATTGTTGGACTCACCCCAGCATTCTGATGTGTCATGCACAGTAGGTCCATCAAGCAGCATGCCTGTGAAGCCAGCCCCAACTCCAGCCATTCCTGTGAACCATGGCTCCTCACAGCCAATGAGGTTTTCTTCCCTCCCTTTTCTGTCCAGTACCAGTCCTTGCTGCTTGCTGAGGAACTGCCAATTGCTTTCTTCAATGTCCAGTTCATTGCTTCTCTGGTACCACACCTTGGAGTTGCTTTCCGAAATCTCCAGCATGTTGGTCTTGGTCGTGGGGGTTGGCATCATGCCACTCTTGCTCCCTGTAAAAGTCAATGTGGAGGTGGGTGACTCCAGGTCTACCTTTTGACACTGCAATGCATGCAGCACGTCAAGGCATGGAGACACAGAAGAGGTAGCTAGATTAGTTGGCTGGCAATGGAGTGGTGCTGGTAAAGAAGCTGATGTTCGCATCTTCGATTCTTGAGCTAACCGTGCCTCTGCTTCAAGGCGGGCACTCTCCCACTGAGCCATGTGGCTGAGATTTGCTGCAGCCCTGGCTGATTTGTTGTCTGCTTTGCCAGTGAGAGCGCCATTGATGGCTTTGTGGGTGACAGGATCAATCCCCATCTTGGCCAGCCTCTTCTTGAGGTGGGTGTTCCAATAGTTCTTGATCTCGTTGTCAGTGCGCTTTGGTAGATGTGTTGCAATGGCCGACCATCTGAAGAGTCCGAGGAAACAAAGCTTGTGATTTGAAAGTTTGGAAATGGCACGCTGACATTCTTTGTTGGAGTAAAAAAGTAAAGAGGATTTTGAATGCATAAAAAAGAGAGGGAGAGATAATGTGATAAATTAAAAACAGCAAATTCCATGCTAAAAATAGGTACAAGCAGCAGGATAAACTGCTGCACCCAGATACCTGCAGACAAAAAATGCAATAAAAAGAAAGAATTTGATTAAGCTGACTTGACATGCATGAAGTCCCCGAATTCGTTTAAAATGCCAAAACTTCATATAGAGCCTTGAATTAAGATCATCACTGTCTAATTTAATATAAATGCAGTGCCAATCCTTTTCTGTTTCAGATGTGATGGGTCATGGGAGTATATGCATATGCTTTATTAATTATTTGTAAATGACAGACAACAGTCTGACAAGAACAGACACTGCACTTTATCTAGCAGAAAGAAATCAGAGAAGATACCAATGGTATAGCAGCAAAATGATCAGTACGGATCAGTAGAGCTCTAAAAGTAAAATTCAGAGGATATCATTGGTGTAACAATCTGGCAACTGCTAACTTAATTGTTACTCGCCTGTTGCCAAGAAGTGCGTGAAGTTGGATGATAATTTGCTCTTCCTGCAAGCTGAACTTGCCCCTCTTGATGTCCGGCCTCAGGTAGTTTGTCCATCTCAATCTGCAACTCTTGCCGCACCTCTGCAATCCTACATGATGTTGGTCGGACCCTCACTAACTTCTATAGCTTTTGATTTGTTCCCATGAAAAGATGGAATCCTGGTTTGCCATACTCACCTGCCTTCGCAGGCAATGCACGCCAGCTCCCATGGCCATGCTCCTTAATGTAGGCAAGCAGCTTCTGATCCTCCTCTGGCGTCCATGGACCTTTCTTTAGGCCGATCTTCTCACAGCATGGTGACCGCCCCATACAGGTATTGCAGTGTGCTATCTTTCAGAAGTCAAGCTGACAACCGAGTGCTACTGAAGAATAAATAGAGTAGGGAGAGAAGAAGACAAGCTGCACTGCTGCAGCTATAAATCATTAGCACAATAGGAAGGTGTCGACACTGAATTTCCATGCCTTATCACGACATAAATACCCTGTTTTTGCTTCAGTTTGGTTTACTAGGTACAATTCGATGTACAGCTCCGTATTGATCCACCAAATGTAAAATATGGTAAAGGAACGGAGGGAGTAACAAACAAATTTCTTTAGTTGAGGGTCAGTTTAATACTGAGGTCCAATTTGCTATGGCCCATGGAATAAAAACTACAATAACTTCATGCTGACTAGGCCCACCAGTGACACCAAAACCAGGTTGGTGCTGGGGTAAGGCAAAGAAACAATTCATATTCCCTAGGGGTGAGATGGTTCAAGGCAATGGTCCGTTGCTTGATTGAGATAAACTGTCTTAAAGTCATTTGGACTTTGGCTTGGAAGTTTCCAGTAAATATAGTGATACTGTATTTGGTCAGTCATTTGATCTACTACTAGAAAATGAATGGCAAGCCCTTCGGTTTGCTTTGATCAGCAGTCTAGTGTAATTGGAGTCGAAGCTGTTATTAGCATGTCACTAGAGAAGGTATTTCAGCAAGGCATGTCACTATCACTTTACAGTTTTGGTTACAGCTATAATTAAAATGGAAGCTGTTTTTAGCAATTTAATCAGTGCTGGTGTAGCTATAGTTTGGGCGGAAGTCATTCTCAGCAACACCGTTTTGCCTGTTTCTGAAATGTTGTTGCCCTCTTGGCTTGATGCTGAGCTGGAAGGATTAAATAATTAACCTTGAGCAGGAACAACTTCAGGGCTGTGAGTACCACGTAAGGTACCAAAGTCATTAGTTCAACAAGATGTAGGAGGCTTCAGATCATTGCATCATCACTTTTCAGAAGAAAGAAAAGGAAGAGGAAAGAATATGATTGCAGCCTCTTCTGACAACCAGTGTTAATGATACAGCTTAGGGTAGATGTTCAACTGAGCACTATAAACATATGATGCAATCTGTACAGCCAGAATAAATATTGCAACTAAATATACCAGTTATGCTTTTTCGAAGTACCAAAGCATAATGGAGTTCATAGCATTCATTATTTTATTCTTCTTTTCAGTTCAGCAGTTACTGGTCATTTCCCCTGCTTCAGTCAGAAACTCAGTTAACTGGGAATTTTCTTACTGCTTATTTTGTATTATTTCAGATATCATATAGTCCATAGGATCATATTCCAAATTTTGAAAATACAGGAGAAATAAATTCTACATTTTCCCTTTGTCTATTTTGATGTTATTTCCTTCTGATCGTTTTCAATTTTTCTTGCTGCAAACAGATCCAGTTGACCATATGACCAAGAAAGAAAAACTTTAGGAACCCCTTCCAAATTTTGCTATGACCATCTGAATTCAGCAATTCAATATCCCACTGTATTAGCTGGCTCAAATTACTATCATAGTATTCTCTTTTGCGAAGGAAGGACTACCATAGTACTTGTGGTGTGGTGAACTATTGTTAGCTCTCATCAACATATGTTTATCTTTTGAGGGTTGCAAATGTTATCGGCTAATGCCATGGGGCTAATTAAGATGCCATAGTATGTCTTCACATTCTGATTATTGTGCTCCATGGCTAACATCATTTTTTCAATTTTTTTTAGCATCGCTACAGAGAAGTTTCGTTGACATGAATTTGAATGGTAGATGTATGGGCAATATTAAGTAAAACAACATGTGGAAAGTGTACCAGTTATCTTCTATTGTAATCAGGGTTATGAATCCACGCATGGACGCCTACGCGCCCGCCAACCGCCGGGGCGCCTAGGCGAGCGCCATGCGAGAAGAAGGGCACCGGAGCGGGCCGTGGCGGCGTCCAGGGCAAGGGCGAGGGCGGGGGTGAGCGACAGGCGGCAAGGCTGCGAGCGCGGGGGTGAGCACCGGGCAGCGGTCGATGTGTCGGGGCGGAGGAAGAAGAAGTTGGAGGCTGGCGCATAGTCGGTTGGGCCTAACCGGTTGATGTGAAACCGTTGGATTGTATCCAACGATTCATTTTACAGATCGGCATACTATAAATTGGAAGGGGAAAATAAATTAGGGTTTCCAATAGGGTGTTAAGAGTACATATAGACCTACACTTCACATACACACATTCTAACACCCCCCGCAGTCCTAACATCTAGCCACGACAGATGTTGAGGTTGGACCGAAACTCGGACAACAACGACGAAGGGAGACCCTTCGTGAAGATGTCAGCGAACTGCGACGTCGTCGGGACGTGGAGGACCCGGACCTCGCCACGGGCAACCCGCTCACGAACAAAGTGAAGATCAATCTCCACATGCTTCATGCGCTGATGCTGGACTGGGTTGGTGGAGAGGTAGACGGCACTAACATTGTCGCAGTAGACCAACGTGCTCCGGACGACGGGGGAGTGGAGCTCCTGAAGCAGCTGCTGGAGCTAGGAAGCCTCAGCCACGCCTTTGGCTACGGCGCGGTACTCTGCCTCAGCGCTCGAGCGTGACACCACGGGTTGCCGCTTCGATGACCAGGAGACGAGGTTGCCACCCAGGAAGACGGTGTAGCCAGAGGTGGACCGACGGGTGTCCGGGCAGCCCGCCCAGTCAGCGTCGGTGTAGACAACCAGCTCGAAAGCCGAGTCACCCCGAAGGAGGAGGCCGTAGTCGAGGGTGCCGCGCAGATACCGAACTATCCGCTTCACATCAGTGAAATGTGTCTCCCGTGGATCATGCATATGGAGGCACACCTGCTGAACTGCATAGGAGATATCCGGCCCGGTGAAGGTGAGGTACTGGAGAGCACCTGCAAGACTTCTATAAACAGTGGGGTCAGCAACAAGAGCGCCGCCGGCGGAGGAGACCTTCGCCTGGGTGTCCACCGGAGTAGAGCACGACTTGCAGTCAGCCATGCCCGCTCGCTGGAGGATGTCCAAGCAGTACTGTCGCTGGTAAAGAAACAGGCCGCCCGATCGGTGCTCAACCGTCATGCCGAGGAAGTGGTGAAGCTGGCCCAAGTCCTTCATTGCGAGCTCCCGCTGCGGGGCAGAGATCGTGCGTTGAAGGAGCGCCGAACTGGACGCTGTGAGGACGATGTCATCGACGTACAGGAGAAGGTACACAGTGTCCCCCTTACGGCCGTAGACGAAGAGCGAGGTGTCCGACTTGGCCTCGACGAAACCGAGCGAGGGTAGGAAGGAGGCGAACCGGCTATACCAAGCCCGAGGCGTCTGCTTCAGGCCGTACATGGACTTGTTCAGCCGGTAGATCACGTCTGGACGAGCTGAATCAACAAACCCTGTCGGCTGACTGCAGTACACCATCTCCGTCAACGTGCCGTGGAGGAAGGCGTTCTTGACGTCCAACTGGTGGACAGGCCAAGAACGCGAGAGAGCCAACGACAGAACGGTCCGAACTGTCGCTAGCTTCACCACCGGGCTGAAGGTCTCGTCGTAGTCGACACCAGGGCGTTGAGTGAAGCCCCGAAGGACCCACCGAGCCTTGTACCTCTCCAAGGACCCATCCGCCTTCTGCTTATGCGTGAATACCCAATTGCCCGTGACAACATTGCCACGACCAGGACGGGGAACCAAGTCCCAGGTCTCGTTGGCAAGCAGGGCCGCATACTCTTCTTCCACAGCCCGACGCCAGTTGGGATCAACGAGGGCACTACGGGTGAAGAGGGAGGTGGTGGGGAGGTCGTCGAGGAGAGGACGACCCTAGAAAACCGCTCCACCGGACGGAGAACCCCAGCCGCCTGTTGGGTCACCATCGGGTGGACATGACTAGGTCCCAATGGAGCAGTGGGGGTGGTACACCAGAGACTCGGGGTGGGGAAGTGGTCGGTGCACCAACCCGCGCTCGTCGTTGATAGATAAGAGCGGGGTCAGCCTACCGCGACGCCGAGGCCGCACGGGGCGTAGCATTTGACGTCGGGGACGTCGGGGCCGCTCGTGGCGCAGTGGGCGACGTCGGGGACGCCGGGGCCGTGCGTGGTGCAGCGGGCAACATCGGGGAGGTTGGGGCCGCACGTGGCGCAGAGTCAATGGACGAAGTGGAAAAGGGGAAGGAAGACTCGTCGAAGACGACGTGTCGGGAGACCATGATACGACGGGTAGCAAGGTCAAGGCACCGGTACCCCTTATGATCAGGGTAGTACCCGAGGAAAACACACCGAGTCGAACGAGGCGCAAGCTTATGAGGAGCTGTGGCGGACAGGTTAGGGTAGCACGCACACCTGAAGACTCGAAGGTGGTTATAGAGAGGAGTGGTGCCCAAAAGAGCAAAGTGAGGGGTGGGAGCACTAATCGCCTTAGTAGGAAGGCGATTAATGAGGAAAGTGGCGGTGTGAAGAGCCTCCGCCCAGTACCGAGAAGGAATGGATGCCTGAAACATCACGGAACGCATGACATCGTTAGTGGTATGAATCATGCGTTCGGCCTTGCCGTTCTGAGGGGAAGTGTACGAGCAAGACATGCGCAACTAAACACCGCGAGAGAGAAGGAAGTCACGGAACACAGAGTTATCGAACTCACGCCCGTTATCGCACTGGACGGCTCGAATAATACGCCCAAACTGGGTGGACACCCAAGCGAAGAAGTGAGAAAGAGTGACGAACGTATCAGAATTCTGTCGCAAAGGAAAAGTCCACGAATAGTGTGAAAAATCATCGAGTATCACCAAGTAATATTTATAACCCAAAACACTGACAATAGGAGAAGTCCAAAGATCACAGTGACTCAGATAAAAAGGCCGCTCAACATGAGTAACAAAATGCGGAAATGGAAGCCAAACATGGCGATCAAGCTGACAACCATGACACACAGACTCATGATTGCCCCTAGTACACGAAATCACTGAACTACTAGACAACTTAGACAAGACATCAACACCAGGGTGGCCGAGATGGCGATGCCAAGTCGTGGAAGAAGCTGTCGTAGTCAGGGCAAAAGGCGAAGCTGAAGCGGAAGCAGGAACACGAAACGTGTACAGGGGTCCCGAACTCTCACAACGGTGAAGAAGACGTCGGGTAGTAAGATCCTTCACAGATAAACCAAAAGGATCAAAGTCAATGGAAACATGGTTGTCAGTGGTAAAATGACGAACAGAAAGAAGATTTTGACTAATGTTAGGAGCAACGAGAACATCTCTGAGATGTAAAGAACCCGAAGAACCTAAGTCACCTACTGAGGTAACAGGAAGAACACATTCCCAACAACTATAGATGAAGGATGAGAAGGGTGGGAAGGGTGGGTAGAAGAGAGTATACCAACTGAAAGCATCTAGGCCCCCGTGAGGTATGGTTTCGGTGATTAATGACAACCGTTCGTTATTACTAATGAGTTTGTGGGTGCGAGGTTTCACGTATATCACATCAAACGTTAATGAACTATCTATTTACACCATCTACTGCTCATTGGATACAAATGGAGATCAACGATCTATTCTAAGGGGTTATTCGATACTCATGAAGACTAAATGAAGAACTCATACAACGACTCTATTCTATCAAAATTGGCAACACAAGAAGCTTACACTTCATCAAAATATCATTTCAAACAAGTGTCAAAGAGGTCACTCAAGAAGATTCCAAAAGATCAACTCAAAACAACTCGAAGCAAACAAAGTTGCACTCACCGGATCATCCGATGTCTTGCAAAATGACTACATCGGTCGAGTTTGAGTTGGTAGAAGAAGAAGACCTCAGAGCCCAGTATACACCGGATCATCCGATGTGAAGGAAGTGGCACATCGGTTGATTTCAACAGAAGGATGATTTCTGAGTTATCCAAAAGATCAACTCAAAACAACGATGATGAAGTAAGTGTACATCGGTCAATTTCAACAGAGACATTATTTCTGAACCAATTCTGAAGATCAACTCACCGAATCATCCGATGATGAAGTTGAAGTAACATCGGTCGATTAAACAGTCAGATCCAACGGTTATATCCAACGGTCACATCTGACACATGACATCAGCTAATTTGGAATTCGACCGATGCTCAAATAAAGGGGTGCATCGGATGATCCGATGTTCACAGAAAAAGTCTGCCTACTTTTCCAACGGCTATCTCGTGTGGGCTGGCTATAAATACCCCTCCAACCGGCCATTTCGTAAAGTCTTGATCACCAGAGCCTCACTACACATCCTCAAGCATTTAAGACCAAGAGCTACCACTTCCACACCTCAAAACCTCTTGTACTCCAACTATAGGCTAGATCTAGCTAGAGAGAAGCTTGTGTGCGTCCATTCTTGGTGATTGGAATCTCTAGGCTAGTGAGAGAGAGTGTCTTGGTAACTTCTCCCACCTTGTAAAAGTTGGAGGAAGAAGAGATCGCTCCGGAGCTTACCAAGGCGTTTGTGGAAGCCCGGAGGATCACCATTGTACAAGGCTTGAGCTCCACCTTGCCGGAGATGGCGAACGGAGAAAGATAGTGGATTCCCTTGTCTTGGTGACTTGGGAGTGGCTATACCCTTTGGTGGGTGCCACAACGTGGACGTAGATAGATCTTTGTGATCTTACCGAACCACGGGAAAAATCGCCGTGTCTCCGAGTCTCCGCGGGAGTTTGCATCTCTCTCCTCACCCTCTTACTATTACGCATTTACTATTCCGCACTTAATACTCTTGCTTGCGTAGTTAGTTCGCATAGGGAATTGGGCTTCAACCATTAAGTTTTAAAATGCTCTAAAATTTGAAAAAGCCCAATTCACCCCCCCCCTCTTGGGTGTTTCGATCCTTACAATTGGTATCAGAGCCAGGTTGCTCATTGGATCATTCTAGCTTCACCGCTAGAGAGCGAAAATGGCCAAGAATGAGGGTTCGGTTCCTACCTTCGAGGGCAAGAATTTTGCTTATTGGAAAGCACGCATGCGCGCTTACCTTTAGGCAATTGCTCCCGAAGTGTGGGAAGCGACCCATGCGGGGTTTGGAAATCTTGACTATGTTGGTGACCAATTAAAATGGGATGCTAAGGCTAGAAATGCCATATATGAATGCATTAGTCAAGATGTCTTTGCTAGGATTGCTAGTAAGGAAAAAGCATGTGAAATTTGGGCATGTCTAATTGAAATACATGAGGGCTCATCTCGTGTTAAAGAACTCAAATATCACATGCTTAAATCAAAATATGATGAATTTAAGATGTTTTCTCATGAGAATGTTAACCAAATGTTTTCTCGTTTAAATGTGCTCATTGAGGAAATTAACGCACTTGACATTGCTTCTCTTGGCAAGGGACTTATCAATCGCAAGATCCTCATGCTTCTACCCAAGCCCAAGTACAACATTATCAATTCAATGCTCCAAAAAGAGTCACTTGACAACATTGAAGTTTCGGAGCTCATTGGAGAAATCCATGCTCATGAGATGAGCGTACTTGGAATGATGGAGGAGTCATCATCAAAAACCATTGCTCTCAAGGCTTCAACCAAGAAGACAACTCCCAAGAAGAAGAAAGTGGTTGAGCCTAGCTCAAGTGAAGAAGAGCAAGAAACAAGCGAAGATGATGATGATGAGCTTGCTTTGATGATGAGGAAATTCTCACGCCTCAACTCCAAGATTGCAAAGAAGGGATACTCTTATGATTCCAAGAAAAAAGGCTTATTGCCAAGAAAAGATGAAAACAAGACGTGCTACAATTGTGGTGATCTAGGCCACATATCATATGATTGTCCAAGACCGGACAAAAGGAAGGACAATGGCAAGCATCACAAGCTAGAAGAAAGTGATGATGAAGAGGAGGTCAAGCCCAAGCGCTCTTTTGGAAAGAAGAAATTTGACAAAGGCAAGAAAACCAAGCTCTTTCCAAAGAAGAGAAGAGGGCCTCAAAAGGTCTTCATGTGTGAAGCCACTGAGTGGATCACGGATGAAGAGTCAAGCGACGAAGATAGTGAAGATGAAGAAAACTTGGCGGGCCTCGCCATCGTCAACAAGGATGACTCACCTCTTCGTCCACCTCCTATGTGCCTAATAGCGAAAGGTAACTCAAAGGTGAACTACAAAGCCGGAGGAAAGCATTGGGTACTCGATAGTGGGTGCACTCAACATATGACCGGCAATGATGGTATGTTCACCTCCATAGAGAACCCCGACAATCATGAACAAGTCACCTTTGGTGATAACTCAAAGGGGAAGGTAATTGGTTTAGTTAAAATTTACTTTCTATTGCACAATTATGTGATCTTTGACTAACGTGCACATTTGACAAGAATGGTGTTGTGGTGACTAGTGAATCAAGCAAAGAACTAATATTCAAAGGTTTTCGGCATGGACATCTTTACTTGGTGGACTTCTCCAACAAGGATGCTAGCTTGACCACTTGTCTTTTCACCAAGACAAGTTTGGGATGGCTATGGCATCGGCGCATTGCTCACATTGGGATGAGCAAGCTCAAGAAGTCATTCAAGCTTGGGATGGTGACCGGCGTGAAGGATGTCACATTTGAGAAGAACAAGCTTTGTAGTGCGTGTCAAGCCGGGAAGCAAGTTGCCTCACACCATCTGATGAAGACAATGGTGTCAACCTCCAAGCCACTTGAACTACTTCACATGGACCTCTTCGGACCGTCCACATACCAAAGCCTTGGCGGTAACCTCTATTGTCTTGTTATTGTTGATGACTACTCTCGCTATGCTTGGACATTGTTTCTAGGTGACAAGGGTGAAACTCCAGAAATCTTCAAGACCTTCGCTAAACGAGCTCAAAGGGAATTTCAACTTCCCATCATCAAGGTCCGGAGTGACAACGGCACCGAGTTCAAGAACTACAACATTGGGGAGTGGTGTGATCGTGAAGGCGTGAAGCACGAGTTTTCGGCCACATACACCCCTCAACAAAATGGTGTCGTTGAAAGGAAGAACAAGACTCTCATCACCCTTGCAAGAGCAATGCTTGATGACTATGGCACGTCGGAGAAGTTTTGGGCCGAAGCAATCAACACAGCGTGCCATGCCGCAAATAGGGTCTATCTTCATCGACTACTTCAAAAGACCCAATATGAGCTCCTCATTGGGAGAAAGCCCAACATCTCCTACTTCCGAGTCTTCGGGTGCAAGTGCTACATCTACCGCAAGAAAAGGCTCGGTAAGTTTGAAAGAAGGTGTGATGTTGGTATCTTTCTTGGTTATGCGTCAAACTCAAAAGCATATCGAGTATTCAACCAAACCTCCGGGTTAGTTGAAGAAAGTTGTGATGTTGAGTTTGATGAGACTAATGGCTCCCAAGAGGAGAGTTTTGGTCATGATGATATAGATGATGAGCCTCTACGAGAAGCTATGAAGAACATGACCATAGGAGACATCAAGCCCGAAGTTGAGGAGAGCCATGATCAAGTGGGAGCCTCAAGTTCCAACATCAACACCTCCATGGCGCCTCAAATTGATGAAGAAGAAGAGAAAGATGATCCATTGCCAATGCAAGATTCACATGCCACACAACAGCAAGAAGAAGAAGAAGTCCAAGGTCAAGTCCAACCACAAGACGAGCGAGATGCCTCACCACCGCCAAGTGCCTCACAACCTCTTATGAGGCATGGGCGCATCTCCAAGGCACATCCGATGGATCAAATCATCGGAAGTCCGTCACGGGGAGTAAGTACTCGTTCTCGCCATGTTGCTTCATTTTGTGAGCACTACTCTTTTGTTTCGTGTGTAGAACCCACAAATATTGAGGAAGCACTCCAAGATCCCAATTGGGTGATGGCTATGCAAGAAGAACTCAACAACTTCACCCGCAATGAAGTTTGGGTATTGGAGGAGCGACCTAAGGACAAGAACGTCATCGGAACGAAGTGGGTGTACCGCAACAAGCAAGACGAGAATGGCGTGGTGGTCCGCAACAAGGCAAGGCTTGTGGCCAAGGGTTTTTCACAAGTTGAAGGACTAGATTTTGGAGAGACATTCGCCCCGGTCGCACGGTTAGAAGCTATTCGCATAGTCCTTGCTTTTGCTTCGCATCACAATATTATGCTTAATCAAATGGATGTTAAAAGTGCCTTCCTCAATGGTTATATTAACGAACTTGTTTTCGTTGAGCAACCTCCCGGGTTTGAAGATCCGAGGAATCCTAACCATGTGTATAGGTTACACAAGGCGCTCTACGGGCTCAAGCAAGCACCTAGGGCATGGTATGAACGTCTAAGGGATTTCCTAGTCATGCAAGGATTCAAGATCGGGAGGGTGGATACCACACTTTTCACCAAGGACATCAACGGGGATTTATTTCTTTGTCAAATTTACGTTGATGACATTATTTTTGGCTCAACTAACAAATCTCTTAGCCTTGAGTTTGGCACCATGATGTCTAGCGAGTTCGAGATGTCAATGATTGGAGAACTCAATTTCTTCCTAGGATTTCAAATCAAGCAACTTCAAGAGGGGACTTTCATCTACCAAGAGAAGTACACCAAGGACCTCTTGAAGAAGTTTGAAATGGAAGATTGTAGCTCAAGAAGTACTCCAATGGCGACAAATTGTCATCTCGACGCGGACATGGACGGTAAACCTATTGATCAATCTCATTACCGTTCCATGATTGGTTCATTGTTATATCTTACCGCATCTAGGCCCGATATCATGTTTAGTGTGTGCTTGTGTGCTCGCTTTCAAGCGGCACCTAAAGAATCGCATCGTAAGGCGGTCTTTAGGATACTTAGGTATCTCAAGCATACCCTAAGTGTAGGTTTGTGGTACCCCAAGAACGCTAGTTTCCATCTCATGGGTTACTCGGATTCGGACTTTGCCGGATGCCGTTTGGATCGCAAGAGTACCTCCGGTGGGTGCCACTTACTTGGGCGTTCCCTAGTATCTTGGTCGAGCAAAAAGCAAAACTCCGTGGCTTTGTCCACCGCGGAGGCAGAGTATATAGCGGCCGGTGCATGTTGTGCCCAAATTCTATATATGAAGCAAACCCTTTTGGACTTTGGAATTAAATTTGATTGTGTGCCTCTCCTTTGTGACAATGAAAGTGCGGTTAAGATAGCTAGAAACCCCGTTCAACACTCCCGCACTAAGCACATTGATATTCGCCATCACTTCTTGCGGGACCATGAGGCTAAAGGAGACATCTCGTTGCAAGGTGTTAGGTCCGAAGAACAATTGGCGGATATCTTCACTAAACCACTTGATGAGAAAACTTTTTCTAGACTCAGAAGTGAATTAAATGTGCTAGATGCATCTAACGTCATGTAAGTTGCCATGTTCATGTAAGGTTGCATATCAAATAGATCTTGTCTAACTCCCAAAGGATAGGGGCGAGCTAGAAATAGTTTTCCCTGAGGAAGCCTTTGGAAGGTTTAAACTTGGCAAGATAGATTTACATTATGCTTTGCATGATTCCTGACATATAGACTTGCACTCATTTAATATCTTGCATTATTTTGTTTGGCATTGCATACGGTAGATTGTCACAAAGGGGAACCCACATCATGAGAAGGAGACTTGTTCAAAATGCAATATCTCAACTCATATGATGTGGATAGAGCAAAATTCTAAAGGTACATGCTTTAAAGAGATAGAAGTTTTCCATACTCTAGCTCACAAAGCATGGGCCTTACATTTTCGTGGTTTCCCTCCTAACCTTGTGTGTTCTCTTTGCTTAAGGGCTTAGCCAATATGTGGCACTATATTTGAAGCCTTCTATTAGAGGTTAGGAGTTGCCCAAAAAGTCCTAGGACCCATCCTTATCTTTGTGTGTTTAAGTCCAAGGACACATATGGGCAGTCTTAGGTTTTCTGTAGTCATCGGATTATCCGATGCTAGGGCCAGCAGATCATCGGATCAATTGGTGCTTCAGTTCAGTGCTCAGATCACGTCAGATGTCACAAATCAACCGATGAGTTCATTTCAGAAGACATCGGAGCATCCGGTGTTCAGTTTTCTGGTGCCCTGCAGAAATCGACCGATGATCGACACCTCAACGTCGGCTCATCCGGTGTTCAAAGAGAGTTTTTGGAACAACTCTCTGTTGAACTCGACCGATGCATCCTCCGATGATCATCGGTCCATCCGGTGTTTTGTGCGCGGCTAGGGTTTGCCCGTACGGTTTAAATAGCGGTTCGGCCGCCTCTTTCGTTTTTCTTCCCCAACCTCCGCCGTCGCCCGCTTCTCTCGCCGCCCGTCGCCCTCGCCGCCGTCCTCGCGCCCTCCGGCCACCTCCGGTCGCCGCCGCCGCCTCCCAGGCGCCGCCGCCGCCGCCCTTCGGCCGCCGCCGCCTAGGCGCCGCCCGTGCCCGCGCCGCCGCCTCTCCCGCGCGCGCCGTCGCCGTTCCACCGTGCCGCCGCAGCTCCCTCCTCCGCCGCGCCTCCCTCGCCGTCTCCCCTCCACCACCAGCCGCACCACCACTCGCCGCCGGCTTCCACCACCGCGCATCACCCTCTCCGCTAGGGTTTCGCCGTGCTTCGCCGTTCGTCGCTAAGGTTTGCTCCGTGCCGCGCGACGTCCTTCGTTGTTGTTTCATCGTTCATCTTCATCGTCGCTAACCCTAGCTCTCAATTGCATCAAGATGGGTCGCGATCGCAAAGGAAAGGGCAAGGCTATTGAGGAGCCCGCCGCGAAGAAGCGCAAGATGTCCAAGGACGCTCGTCGTGCGGAGTTGGCCGCTCGCGCCGCCGAGGAGCGTGAGCGCGGCCATCGCGGTTCCTTACGGATCCGCGAGTCCCGGCAGAGGCAGGAGCAGCCTCCGGTCCAGCCGGTGCCTCCCGAGGGCTTCGACAAGGAGGAGACCGAGGTGCCGCCTCTCATCCGCCGACGCACCCCGAGGACTCGTGGGGGTGGACAGACTCCTACGGCGAGTCGGCGCCCCTCTGCGGCTGACCGCGCCGAGGACAGAGAGGCCCAAAGGGCCATCCACCTGATGGACACAGCAGTCCGTGTTGCCGAGGATGTCAGACTCACCGACTACAGGAAGATGAAGGCAAGGCAACTGAAGAAGCTCAGATGGTCAGCGATGCCTGAGGAGTGGTTCCCGCGGCCTAGGGACGCTCGAGTTGACTCCCGCTTCTAGACCCTGACATAGGCGTCCCTGTACGAGACTTACAGGCGTCGGGGCCACAAGCTCTTCCAGCATAACAGCATCGACTGGGATCAGCTTGCAGTGGCAGCAGGACACGGGATCAGGCCACTCTTTGAGAGATACAGAGGACTTGTGGACTTGCTCTCGCACCAGAGGAGTGCCTACGTCGAGGAGTGGGTTAGGGTGTTCTACGCGACACTCTACGTCTCTGAGGGCCGTCGCTCGATTCACTTCATGTTCATGGGGCAGATCCACGACGTGTCTCGAGACTTGTTGGGCAGACTGCTTGGTGTGGAGCTCTCTACTACGTGCCTGCACTAGATAGTCTACGGAGACGCAGACCCGCCGAGGAGGCCACTGACTGGAGGAGTGGCACCGCCTTTCGAGGAGATCAGAGGTCTGTTCACTCAGCCGTTCACTCCTGACCAGCCGAGGGTGCCAGCGCTTCTCACCCCAGCAGCTCGGACAGTTCACCACGTCCTCAGGCGTACCCTACTACCGAGGTCTGGCTACTTGGAGGGCTTCACGAGCCTTCAGCAGACCATCCTGTTCTATGTGATGAACGGGATGGAGTTCGACATCGTGGATATTCTGATCTGCGAGATGGAGGACGTGATCACCGACGGAGTTGGGATGCTTCGACAGTTGGTCTTCGGTCACTGGATCTGTCACCTTCTCCACCAGTTGGTTCCAGAGGACACTCCAGGAGTTTCTCAGCTGACGGAGATGCACGTGACCCGGTTCAGCCACTACCGAGTCCCCACTCCGGGAGACCGCCGCCTTGGCCGTCTCGTCGAGCGTGAGGTTCGAGCCAGACTGTCAGAGGAGGACTGGGAAGAGCTGACTCAGGAGGACGTAGAGCTGGCACAGGCAGAGGCTCAGGGAGGAGACCTACAGCATATATGGTTGGACAGCGACACCAGCGACAGTGTCGAGGAGTACTTCCCTCCTGCTCCTCCTTCACCGAGGCAGCACGACGCAGAGGCAGGAGGCTCAGCAGCTCCACCACCTACACCTCCTCCAGTGTCAGAGGCTCAGGTGACTCAGCCGTCAGAGCTCACTGCTTTACTTCAGCGGATGGCTCAGCAGCAGGAGCAGCAGGCAGCTCGACAGGAGCAGCTTCAGAGGCAGCAACAGGAGATGCAGCTGGAGATCGCCCGTCAGAGGCGAGAGGACATCGACAGGTACACCAACCTTGTCGACCAGATGACGAGACGCACTCTGGACCAGCAGCAGCAGACTCAGCAGATGTTGTTGGGCGTCCTGGGGTTGGTCACCAACCTCTACCAGCAGACGGGAGTCGCCCTTCCACCTCAGCACTCGGGACTCAGTCAGGCTCCAGGTGCACCCCCACTGGCACCAGCTCCAGCACCGTCCTCGTCGATCCCCAGCTTCAGTATACCACCTCTGCTCGCCTCGACAGCGCCCGTTCACTCGACAGTACTGCCGCCGACGTCGTTCCAGTCCTCACGTCTTCCGGCAGTACCTTCTCCACCGGCGCCAGCAGTCTCAGCGGATCCCCCAGCAGCTCCAGCTCCAGCTCCAGCTCCCCCCGCTCCAGCTCCAGCGCCAGCGACCTCCACCTCCAGCAGCTCCGGCGACAGCACCGTCGACGCCGACCGCTTCACCATCGCGAGGAGCGCGCCTGAGTCGTAGGCACTCGACTTCCCTTTTTGGTGTCTTGATGCCAAAGGGGGAGAAGAGTTAGAGTCAGGGGGAGGGTTAGCTCAGTTCTAGGGGGAGTTCTTGGTTTTAGGGGGAGTGTCTATCCTTTTGCTACTTATTGTTATCTATTTGAGATTGTCTGTTATTATTATTTGCTATTATTGTACTCCGGGTGCTACTTTGTGCTCTTGCGCTTTATTGTTTATTATTTGAGCCTTCGAGCCACTTGTGTTGCAATTTGTACTTGTTATATTTCTTTTTTGAGCATTGCGTTTTAATTCCATTAATTCTATGCTCTACTCGTTGTGTTGTCATCAATCACCAAAAAGGGGGAGATTGAAAGCATCTATGCCCCCGTGAGGTATGGTTTCGGTGATTAATGACAACCGTTCGTTATTACTAATGAGTTTGTGGGTGCGAGGTTTCACGTATATCACATCAAACGTTAATGAACTATCTATTCACACCATCTACTGCTCATTGGATACAAATGGAGACCCCTCAACGATCTATTCTAAGGGGTTATTCGATACTCATGAAGACTAAATGAAGAACTCATACAACGACTCTATTCTATCAAAATTGGCAACACAAGAAGCTTACACTTCATAAAAATATCATTTCAAACAAGTGTCAAAGAGGTCACTCAAGAAGATTCCAAAAGATCAACTCAAAACAACTCGAAGCAAACAAAGTTGCACTCACCGGATCATCCGATGTCTTGCAAAATGACTACATCGGTCGAGTTTGAGTTGGCAGAAGAAGAAGACCTCAGAGCCCAGTATACACCGGATCATCCGATGTGAAGGAAGTGGCACATCGGTTGATTTCAACAGAAGGATGATTTCTGAGTTATTCTGAAGAAGTACACACCGGATCATCCGATGATGAAGTAAGTGTACATCGGTCAATTTCAACAGAGACATTATTTCTGAACCAATTCTGAAGATCAACTCACCGGATCATCCGATGATGAAGTTGAAGTAACATCGGTCGATTAAACAGTCAGATCCAACGGTTATATCCAACGGTCACATCTGACACATGACATCAGCTAATTTGGAATTCGACCGATGCTCAAATAAAGGGGTGCATCGGATGATCCGATGTTCACAGAAAAAGTCTGCCTACTTTTCCAACGGCTATCTCGTGTGGGCTGGCTATAAATACCCCTCCAACCGGCCATTTCGTAAAGTCTTGATCACCAGAGCCTCACTACACATCCTCAAGCATTCAAGACCAAGAGCTACCACTTCCACACCTCAAAACCTCTTGTACTCCAACTATAGGCTAGATCTAGCTAGAGAGAAGCTTGTGTGCGTCCATTCTTGGTGATTGGAATCTCTAGGCTAGTGAGAGAGAGTGTCTTGGTGACTTCTCCCACCTTGTAAAAGTTGGAGGAAGAAGAGATCGCTCCGGAGCTTACCAAGGCGTTTGTGGAAGCCCGGAGGATCACCATTGTATAAGGCTTGAACTCCACCTTGCCGGAGATGGCGAACGGAGAAAGATAGTGGATTCCCTTGTCTTGGTGACTTGGGAGTGGCTATACCCTTTGGTGGGTGCCACAACGTGGACGTAGGTAGATCTTTGTGATCTTACCGAACCACGGGAAAAATCGCCGTGTCTCCGAGTCTCCGCGGGAGTTTGCATCTCTCTCCTCACCCTCTTACTATTACGCATTTACTATTCCGCACTTAATACTCTTGCTTGCGTAGTTAGTTCGCATAGGGAATTGGGCTTCAACCATTAAGTTTTAAAATGCTCTAAAATTTGAAAAAGCCCAATTCACCCCCCCTCTTGGGCGTTTCGATCCTTACACCAACATTAGGAGTAGTGTTGTACGATGCGCCGGAATCAGCAACCCACACAAGACCGGGTGGAGTGAGAGTCATTGTGCTGAAGGAGGAAGCTAGCAACTGACGGTCCCACCCGTCAAGAGTGGTGTGCTGCGCCGAGGACTCAGCACCCGAGCCCCAGTGGGTGGACGACCCACCAGAGGTCGGAGTCCACTGTCCGCCAGATGGGTAGCGAGCCCCGCCGTGGGTAGGAGTGGCCATGTAGGCCGCTTGTGGTCACGAAGGTTGAGGTGGCGGTAGACCCGGAGATGGCCCAGGCCACATGGAGATCTGGCCGGTCCACGGGTTGTAGAGAGTGGGCCAGGGTGGCAAAGCACCTGCGCCACTACCCTGACCGGTGCCACCACCGCCAGTAATACCACCTCCTCCTGTAAAACCTCCACAGCCACCGCGCTTACGACCACCCCAACGACGATTACCACTGCCAGAGCTGGTAGGGGCCTCTGGAGTGGTAGGCGGGCGCGGTGGCTGTCCCCCTGAAGGAGCAGCAAGTGGAGGAGGTCGGTAGGACTGCCCAGAGACGTAGAAGGCGGTGGCAGTCGAGGAGACGACAGGACCTCCAGAAGTGATCTCCTCAAGCTCGAGATCAGATCAGACCTTCTCGAAGGTCGGAAGCGGCTCCTCGCGAAGAATCACAGTTCGGAGGTGGGAGTAACGCTCGTTCCGGCCCTGCAAGACCTGAAGAACAAGAGAAGTCTCCAGAACGTGGTCACCAAGGTCGTGAAGGGCATCCGCCATACCCTTCATCTGACGATAGTAGGCGGAGACCGACAGGTCCCCGTGGATAGCAGCCTCGAACCACGCCCGGATGTGAAGAGCTCGGGTCATGCGGTTCCCCTGGAAGCGCTGCTCGAGGATGAGCCACGTCTGACGAGCAGTGCCGCCACCACACTGCCCGACAATATCCTGCAGCTCCTCAGTGAGGGGAATCGAGGATTCAGGAAAGGACCAGACTGTCCATGCTGATCCAGGAATCGCCCAACGGGGATTCGTCCCGGAGGACGTGATCGTCAAGGTGAAAACGCCTCAATGTGAGGATAAACACGTGATGCCATGTGGCGTATGAGGTGGAGTCGGTGCTGAGGACAACCGGGACGAGCACCCGGGTGTTCTGCACACCAGCCGCCTGAGCGTGGAGAGCGGCGACGAGGTGTAAGTGCATCTAGTATATCCCTTGTGGGTTTTGGCTAATTGATGACAAGCATATGAGATCCTAATGAAATTATTGCAGGACAAACAAAGTGAACTAGCTCGTGCACACAAAAAGGTGAAAAATAGAGTAGTGTCCGAAAAGGAAGACTTTAGTGGAATTTAGAAGAGCAAAGTAGATGTAAATGTATAGGGTGTGTGTGAGAGACACATCCCAAGGGCTCATGACTTTGCGTAAGGGTAAGGGGTTTAAAATCAACTAAAATCCACTGGACACCGGACTAGTCCGTTCATGGACCGGACTAGTCCGGTCAGCTTACTGGAAGGCGACCGGACAAGTCCGGTTTTAGACCGGACTAGTCCGCTCATGTTTCTGTTGTCCTCTTTAGAGGACTGCGGACTAGTCCATCCATGCGATAGGACTAGTCCGCTTAGCACCGGACAAGTCCGGTATTAGACCGGACTAGTCCAGTTAACCCACTAGAAGTAGACCAGACAAGTCCGATCATATACCGGACTAGTCTGGTATTAGGTTTTACAACGATAACTTTTAAGAAACTATATAAATGAGTGATCCACGGCCTCCCAAAGTAGAGACACGACTCATACTGCTTGAAACAAGAACCCTAGCGCCGCCACCTGTCCCAAGAGCCCAAAAACACATCTCCCCACACATCTAAGGTGCAAAAAGGTGAAGATCAATTGAACACTTGGATTCGGGATTGGGAGATCGTCGTTCTTTCGTTGTGAGCTCTTGGGGTTTGATCTCTCTACACTCATATTCTGCATTGTAATCTTTTTGAGTGTATTTAATCGCTTTCTCATTGTAATTCTTGTGGGAGCCCTCAACGTGTGAGGTTGCCCCACAAACTCGGTGATTACCCGTGCTAGTGAAGTCAAGTCGGCCTTGTGTGGTGACTTGAAGAGGGAAAGGGTTAGAGACCCGGCTCTGTGTGAGCCTCCTCAATGAGGACGTATATCTCTTGGTGAGATCGAACCTCGGTAAAATCTGTGTCTCGCATGCCTCCTTGTTTTTGTTGATTATAACATCTAGTTGCTAAACTTCATAATTTGAGTTGCTAAGTCTCATTCACGGGCATAATCACACCTCACATTGTAAAATCAAAATAGAATAATTGTTGTTCTTATTTCCGCTGCTAAACAAGTTAATTCTTCTACATAACATTTACACAATCTACACAATTCAGCACACCGCACTAGTCTGCCCACACAACCGGACTAGTCCGGTCAATCAAGTTTCTGATAATTCTATTGAGTGTGCAGGAATCTTTTAAAGGCCTATTCACCCCCCTCTAGGCCACATTCAATTGGTATCAGAGCCAAGTTCTCCATCAACGAGACTCACATCTCGGAGAGATCAATGGCCTCTGAGAAGAACAACGATATCCCGAAAACGAACAACAACGATGAGGAGCAAGAAGCCAAAGCCTTCGATGTGCTGAAAGAAAGTCCACATGACGATGATGAAGTGAGACAGCTAAAGGCATTACTGAGAAAGAAATTAATGGCACAAAAGGGAAAAGAGGAAGAAAAGACGATGGGAAATGGTCATCACGACTACTCCCGGTATCCTTACAACTACAACCGTCTCAATTCAAACAATCAGTATCTTTCGATTCCTATGGGAAGGCCTCCACAGTTTGACGGAAGTGACTATACCATGTGGAAGTACAACATGAAGATGCATCTGATATCTCTGAATCCCAGCCTTTGGCATATTGTCTGCACAGGAATAGATATCCCAGACACGGATGAAGAACTCACTCCGGAACAAGAACAAGAGATTCACAGAAATGCACAAGCCGTTGCAGTAATCACATCGTCACTGAGCAGAGAAGAATTTACCAAGATCGATGGACTAGAGAGTGCAAAAGAAATCTAGGATACACTCAAAACAGCTCATGAAGGAAATAGGTCTGTACGTGAAGCCAAAATTGAGATGCTTGAAGGAGAGTTGAGGAGCTTTGCTATTGAAGAAGGCGAATCACCTCAAGACATGTACAATCGGATGAAGGCACTCATTAACAAAATCCGTGCCTATGGAAGTAAGAAATGGACTGATCACGAGGTGGTCAAAAGGATGATAAGAGCCTTCATGCCAAGAAACGTCACACTTTGCTCAATGATCAGAGAGAGCTCCGGTTTTCACAAAATGACTCCCGATGAATTACTAGGGAAGATCATAAACTATGAAATGATGGAGAAAGAAGCCCAATACGTCAAAGACTTAGCCGAACTCACCTCATCCAAAAAGAAAGAAGTTGCTCTCAAAGCAACGTGCAGACCCAAACTCAAAGAAACTCGTGAAGACCAAGACGATGGAGATACAAGCGACGAGAGCACCGATCTTGATGACGAAGAAATGGTACTCTTCATCAAAAAGTTCAAACGCATGATGAAGAGAAGACACGGCAACAATTCACATGAAGGCAAAAGCAAGGATAAAGGAAAATCCAAGGCTCGACGCACTTGCTACAACTGCGGAGAGTATGGTCACTTCATGGTGGACTGTACTTATGAAGAAAACAAAAAGAAGAAGGAAACAAGATCTCAAGAAAAGAAAAAATTCAGAAAAAGAAGACAAGTCCATCAAGCTCACATTGGGAAGGAGTGGGACTCAAACGACGAGTCCTCCTCCGATGAAGAAGAAGAGATGGCCACTATCGCAGTCAAGAAACCAACAATGAGAGCCACACTCTTTCCGAACATGGGAGGACGGGACATGAACAACCACACTTGTCTTATGGCTAAGGAAGGCAAGAAAAAGGTTCGACTTACTCCTCGTGTACTAAATTCTTCCATTGATGACTTTGATAGCTCTAGTGATAATGAAGAAATGTTTGGAGGGCTAAGTAAAATTGCTTTAAAGAAAATGGGAATGTTGTCTAACGAAATCTTTGAAAAGGAGGAACTTGACAACCGAGAAGAAGATATGCTCATCCGTGAGAGGAAGAGATATCAAGAAGTTGAAAAGCTTCTTGAGCTTGAAAGAGAGAAGAATGAGTCACTTGAGTTAGAGCTAGCCTTGAGAAAGGAAACTTACTCAAAGTTAGAAGACTCGCACATTGCAATTAAGGAAGAACTTGCTAACTTGTCAAAAGTTAACAAAATCCTTGAGGTGCAAGTTGAGTCGCTCAAACAAAGTGACTCCTCTTCCTCCAAGAGCTCTTCCTCCAAAGACATGAGTTCGACAAAAATAAGAACCTGCACTTGCTCTAGTAAGAAGAATGTAATTTCTAATGCTTCAACCTCTCATGACATGCATTCTTCTCAAAACGGCATCTTTGATAAGGAGAAGATCAAATATGCACGAAGTGCATATATGATCACTAGACCTCCCAATGTCAAAGATGGTATTGGTTTGGATAGGAACAAACACATGTGTACTCTTAATCATGCTAAGAATAGAATCACTTTTGTTAAAGAAAAATCCCATAAATCTGAGTTGCAAACACTGTTCCGTACATTTGATGCTTCTTATGTTCTCATGAAAAACAAGTATGGAAAAGTCATTGCTAAATATAGAGGGCCACGCCACAAGAACTTAAAAACTTGTGTGTGGGTGCCCAAGACTCTTGTGACTAACCTGAGAGGACCCAAGCAAGCTTGGGTACCTAAAACCAAGGAATAGTTCTATTTTGCAGGCTTACTCCTCCGGCGGATCTAAGTGGGTGCTAGATAGCGGATGCACAAATTATATGACCGGAGAGAGAGGTATGTTTGTGGAGTACGAGTGCAACAAGGATCCAAGTGAAGGTATATACTTTGGAAATAACAGCCAAGGAAAGGTCCTTGGTAGTGGTAACATTGAAATATCCTCTCAACACACCTTATCTAATGTTTTACACGTAGACTCTCTAGATTATAATCTTTTATCAATATCTCAACTATGCGACAAAGGTTACAACTGTTTATTCACTAATGAGGGTGTGACCGTCTTTAGAAGAAGCGATGGCTCGATTGCATTCAAGGGATTGTTGAAGGGAAAGCTTTATCTTGTTGACTTCAACAAAGATAAAGCCGAACTCAACACTTGCTTGGTTGCTAAGACCAACATGGGATGGTTGTGGCATAGACGGCTAGCCCATGTTGGAATGAGAAATCTGCAGAAACTTCTAAAAGGTGGTCACATCCGTGGTCTTAAGGATGTGGTTTTTGAAAAAGACAGGCCGTGCAGCGCTTGTCAAGCAGGAAAACAGGTTGGAGCACCACACCCCGCCAAGAATGTGATGACCACCGCTAGACCGCTGGAACTTCTCCACATGGATCTCTTTGGTCTAATTGCGTACATCAGCATCGGCGGTAACAAATACGGTTTAGTAATTGTTGATGATTTTTCAATATTTAACTGGGTATTTTTCTTGTATGATAAATCGGAAACTCAGGGAATCCTCAACAAGTTCTTGAAAAGAGCTCAGAATGAATTCACATCAACCGTAAAGAATATCAGAAGTGACAATGGGACAGAATTCAAGAACACCCAAGTTGAAGAATATCTCAATGAAGAAGGTATAAAGCATGAATTCTCAGCACCCTACTCTCCTCAACAGAACGGGGTGGCCGAAAGGAAGAACAGAACATTGATCGAAATGGCGAGAACAATGTTGGATGAATACAAGACGTCAGACCGATTTTGGGCAGAAGCGGTGAACACCGCTTGTCATGCCACAAATCGGTTGTACCTTCATCGACTACTGAAGAAAATTCCATATGAGCTTCTCACGGGTAAAAAGCCTAATGTTTCTTATTTCAAAGTTTTTGGTTGCAAATGTTTTATCCTGAACAAGAAACCAAGGGCCTCGAAGTTCGCTTCGAAGTCCAATGAAGGATTCTTGCTCGGATATGAATCGAATGCCTACACCTATCGTGTCTTCAACAAGGTGTCCGGCCTTGTTGAAGTAGCACGTGACGTAGTGTTCGATGAAACTAACGGCTCACAAGTGGAGCAAGTCGATAAGTTTATGCTAGATAAGGAGGAAGCTCCATGTGAAGCGTTGAAGAAAATGACACTTGGTGATATCCTACCACGAGAGGAAACACAAGACGAACTTCAACAAGGAAGCAATGATCAAGGGGGAGCTCCTACACAAGATCAGGTTGAGGAAGGTCAAGAAGATCAAGATGATCATGGAAGCAATGATCTAGGGGGAGACATGACACATGAAGACAATGAAGAACAAGCAACTATACAAATTCCACATCCAAGAGTACATCAGTGTGTGCAAAGAGACCATCCTGTCAACAATATCATTGGAGATATTGCTAAGGGGGTAACTACTAGATCTCAAATTGCAAATTTTTGTGAACACTATTCTTTTTGTGTCTTTTCTGGAGCCATACAGGATAGAAGAAGACTTAAGGGATCCAGACTGGGTGATTGCAATGCAAGAGGAGCTGAACAACTTTAAAAGAAATGAAGTATGGGAGCTGGTGGAAAGACCAAGGGCGAACATCGTTGGAACCAAATGGGTCTTTCGGAACAAGCAAGATGAACATGGAGTAGTGACAAGAAATAAAGCGAGGTTGGTGGCCAAAGGTTACTCTCAGGTGGAAGGTTTGGACTTCGATGAAACTTTCGCTCCTGTAGCTAGACTTGAGTCCATTCGCATTTTATTGGCATATGCTACTCACCATAATTTTAAGTTGTATCAAATGGATGTCAAGAGTGCCTTCCTCAATGGTCCGATAAAGGAGGAAGTCTATGTGGAGCAGCCACCAGGGTTCGAAGATCAGGAGTATCCCAACCATGTCTATAAACTGCATAAGGCTCTCTATGGCCTCAAACAGGCTCCTCGAGCCTGGTATGAGTGCCTTAGAGATTTTCTGACTCAAAATGGATTCAAAATTGGTAAAGCTGACTATACACTCTTTATTAAACATTTTAATGATCATTTATTCGTATGTCAAATTTATGTTGATGACATTATTTTTGGATCCACTAACAAGTCCTTCTATGAAGAATTTAGCAAAATAATGACAGACAGGTTCGACATGTCAATGATGGGTGAATTGAAATTCTTCTTGGGATTTCAAGTGAAGCAACTGAGAGAAGGTACATTTATAAGCCAAACTAAATATACACAAGACATTCTCAAGAAATTCAATATGGACAAAGCCAAGCCCATCAAGACACCCATGGCCATCAACGGACATCTCGACCTCAATGAAGACGGTCCAAATGTGGACCAAAAGGTATATCGGTCCATGATTGACTCCTTACTTTATTTATGTGCATCTAGGCCAGATATTATGCTTAGTGTTTGCATGTGTGCAAGGTTTCAAGCCGCACCTAAAGAGTGTCACTTAATTGTTGTAAAAAGAATCCTAAGGTACCTTGTGCAAAACCCAACTTGGGCCTTTGGTATCCTAAAGGATCCAAGTTTAACTTGATAGGGTATTCCGACTCCGACTATGCAGGATGCAAAGTCGATAGAAAGAGCACATCAGGGACATGTCAATTTCTTGGTAGGTCGCTAGTTTCTTGGTCATCTAAAAAACAGAACTCCATTGCTCTTTCCACAGCGGAAGCGGAGTATGTTGCAGCCGGTAGTTGTTGTGCGCAACTACTTTGGATGCGACAGACTCTTAGGGACTACGGCTACAATCTAAGTCATATCCCGCTTCTATGCGATAATGAAAGTGCTATAAAAATTGCACACAACCCTGTAGAGCACTCAAGAACTAAGCACATAGATATCCGTCATCACTTTCTTAGAGATCATTCATTAAAAGGTGACATGGCTATTTCACATGTTAGGACTGAAAAACAACTTGCGGATATTTTTACCAAACCATTAGATGAGAAAAGGTTTTGTGAACTAAGAAATGAGCTAAACATTCTTGACTCTCGAAATGTGGCTTGAAACGTTGCATACGTGGTTGCAACTCAAAATGTTCCTTTGTATTGTTAAAAATGCTCCTCTTCTCCTTTTCTACTCAGAAAACTATCTTAATGAAGAAATCTTGTGGATTATGACCATTGTTTGATTGTTGATTGCCTACTGGTCTTAATCACCAAGACTATTTGCAAAATTATTGTCCTTGGATCACAATTAACATCTATATATGTATCAGGTCTGTTGGAAACGGACTAGTCCGATTTTCAACCGGACTAGTCCGGATAGACGACAATTAGGTTAACTAAGGGGCACCGGACTAGTCCGCTACCATGATCGGACTAGTCCGGTCAGTCGCATATAGAAGCAGTTGGCCGGACCAAACGCCTCCCTCTCCATTCATAAGCACTTTCTCACCCCCTCTCCTAAACCCTAGCTCCCAAAGTGATTTTCGAGTTGAGCCCTCAAACTCGGAGTTTTCTCCGTGAAAAAGCCTCTTCTCGACGAGGGGATCCTACTTTCCGGACTCATCCGGATAGACTCTTGCTACTTCAACGCGAATCTTCAAATCTTGGTAAATCCCCCCCTAAAACCAAAATCTCAATTTTTCTAGCTCTAGCTAGTTTCCTTTGATTTCAAAAGGATGTACATTGCATAAATAGATGTATTCCTACCACTTTCCTGCCCTTGTGTCCTTAGATAGGAGATTTGTTTCAAATGAAACATTCAATTTAGGGTTCTTATGCTAGGCCGGACTAGTCCGGTGTTCAGAAGCGGACAAGTCCGGTCCACCGGACTAGTCCGCACTCTGAAACCGGACAAGTCCGGTCTCTGACAGTTAAACCCCTACATTCCCATTTGAAGTCGATAATGCGTCCATTTGCATCTAATCCTTAAACTCCTTATCAGGCATCACGTCTTCGGGCTCAGATGACGGCTCTTTTCACCTTGACGAAGAAGTTCAACGTGAAAGAGTGAGGAGAGCTAAGGAGGGAGTGATGAAGAAGAGACATGATGTCAATACTCACTCTCCACCCTCTGACGACAATCTACCTAAGAAGAGGAAAGTCATTGTCAAAAAGCCTCAAATGAAAGATGTTGCTGAGGTCTCGTCAGGGCCAAAAAGAGTTCTCAATAAAGGGAAGGGACTTGCTAGTGGCCCCATTGGGCCTCTGAAAATGAAAAATCCCGTTCACCGCAACAGGCAGCCTTCAAGTGAGGATTTCACTGGAAAAGAGAATGAGCTAGCTGATAACTTCAGGAAGATTGAAGTGTATGACCGACCTAAACAATGTTCTGATCCAAGGTTCTGGAGCAACTTCCATGCAGACTACTACGAGCATGTGTACATGAAGATGAAGAATCCTGTAGTAGAGAGTCAATGGCTAAATGTTGAATACCTGAAGTCGAAGAGGTATCCTGCCTTTCGTGAGATGGTGGAGGCCTTAGAGAGGCACGGTCTGACGGACCTGCTATCCTTTGAGTATGACTGGAACAATGAAGTCATTACCCAGTTTTACTCCACTCTCTACTTTGCTCGTGGTGATGGAGACAGTCTTACTTGGATGACTCATGGTTCAAAGTACAGTGTCACTTATGATGACTTTGCTAGGATTCTTCACCTCCAACACACTTTGGATCATGAACTGGTCATCCATAATCTGAAACCCCTGGAGAAGGAAGAGCTTGAGTTTCTCTATGACACAAGGATGCCATATGTTCCTCCCACAATCAAATATCTGAAGCCCTTCTTTGTGGTCCTCAATAGAGTCTTGAGAAAGACTATAGCTCCGAAGGTTGGAGATGCGGGAACTATACAAGGGACCTTGAGGACTCTCATGAAGGTCATTAGTGGAAGGAGACCATTCAATGTTTTTGAGTATATCTACAATGACATCGTGAACATCTCAATCACCCCCAATAGGTCCTGTGGATATGCACCATATATCATGTACATGATTGAGAAAGTGACGGGACTCGAGTTCGTCAAGGATGTCAAGCATGCGGGGTTGAAGCCGCAAAAACCCACCGAGTACACTCTCCCCCCGGCTCCAACTGCCCCGTCCTCTCCACCAGTGGAGAGGAGATCAAAGCAAGCTCATGATGTTACTAGATCTGCAGCTGCTCCTCCTGGGTCTCCACCTCCACAAGAATCATCCAGTGGCATCCTCAAGGTGCTCTCCTCCATCTTTGCATGCTGCCGCAAGATCGAAGACAGGCAGCGCAAGGAAAAGCTGGCAAGGAAGAAACACCAACAGTATGTCAATGACAATATCAAGTCTATCTGTGCAAAGCTTGAGATTGAGCCCGTTGGATCACCTCCCGCCTCCGAGGACTCAGAGGAAGATCCTGCTCCCATGGATGCCGAAGTTGGTGAAGATGAAGATCAGACTAAGACTGAAGGAGAAGGCAGCGATGAGTAATTCTCCTCAATTTTTCCCTTTTTGGTGCCTTGATGCCAAAGGGGGAGAGATTGAGATTAGATTTGGACTCGAACTATCTAGTATTAGTTATTAAGATCTTTTGTGATCAAGGACATGTACCTATTTTAAAATCTTGTAATGCACTGTTTCTTTTCTTAAGTGTGATGCACTATGCTCTAATGCATATTTATATGTTCACTACTGTTTGTCTTTAATTTATCACATTTTGTTTATCACACACTTGTTAGGCACCCCACCATAAGGTCTGTGCATATGTGAGAAGCTTTTTGTGAATTCCTTATTATTCTCATATGTGCACACCTTATGAAAATCAACTTTTTATTCTCAATTGTGATATCTCAAATAGTTGTCATCAATCACCAAAAAAGGGGAGATTGTAAGTGCATCTAGGATATCCCTTGTGGGTTTTGGCTAATTGATGACAAGCATATGAGATCCTAATGAAATTATTGCAGGACAAACAAAGTGAACTAGCTCGTGCACACAAAAAGGTGAAAAATAGAGTGGTGTCCGAAAAGGAAGACTTTAGTGGAATTTAGAAGAGCAAAGTAGATGTAAATGTATAGGGTGTGTGTGAGAGACACATCCCAAGAGCTCATGACTTTGCGTAAGGGTAAGGGGTTTAAAATCAACTAAAATCCACTGGACACCGGACTAGTCCGTTCATGGACCGGACTAGTCCGGTCAGCTTACTGGAAGGCGATCGGACAAGTCCGGTTTTAGACCGGACTAGTCCGCTCATGTTTCTGTTGTCCTCTTTAGAGGACTGCGGGACCGGACTTGTCCGATCGTGTTTCTGTTGTCCTCTTTATAGGACTGCGGACTAGTCCATCCATGCGACGGGACTAGTCCGCTAAACTTTCTGGAACCCCACTTCACATAGCACCGGACAAGTCCGGTATTAGATTGGACTAGTCCGGTTAACCCACTGGAAGTAGACCGGACAAGTCCGATCATATACCGGACTAGTCCGGTATTAGGTTTTACAACGATAACTTTTTAGAAACTATATAAATGGGTGATCCACGGCCTCCCAAAGTAGAGACACGACTCATACTGCTTGAAACAAGAACCCTAGCGCCGCCACCTGTCCCAAGAGCCCAAAAACACATCTCCCCACACATCTAAGGTGCAAAAAGGTGAAGATCAATTGAACACTTGGATTCGGGATTGGGAGATCGTCGTTCTTTCGTTGTGAGCTCTTGGGGTTTGATCTCTCTACACTCATATTCTGCATTGTAATCTTTTTTAGTGTATTTAATCGCTTTCTCATTGTAATTCTTGTGGGAGCCCTCAACGTGTGAGGTTGCCCCACAAACTCGGTGATTACCCGTGCTAGTGAAGTCAAGTCGGCCTTGTGTGGTGACTTGAAGAGGGAAAGGGTTAGAGACCCGGCTCTGTGTGAGCCTCCTCAACGAGGACGTATATCTCTTGGTGAGATCGAACCTCGGTAAAATCTGTGTCTCGCATGCCTCCTTGTTTTTGTTGATTATAACATCTAGTTGCTAAACTTCATAATTTGAGTTGCTAAGTCTCATTCACGGGCATAATCACACCTCACATTGTAAAATCAAAATAGAATAATTGTTGTTCTTATTTCCGCTGCTAAACAAGTTAATTCTTCTGCATAACATTTATACAATCTACACAATTCAGCACACCGGACTAGTCCGCCCACACAACCGGACTAGTCCGGTCAATCAAGTTTCTGATAATTCTATTGAGTGTGCAGGAATCTTTTAAAGGCCTATTCACCCCCCTCTAGGCCACATTCAATTGGTATCAGAGCCAAGTTCTCCATCAACGAGACTCACATCTCGGAGAGATCAATGGCCTCTGAGAAGAACAACGATATCCCGAAAACGAACAACAACGATGAGGAGCAAGAAGCCAAAGCCTTCGATGTGCTGAAAGAAAGTCCACATGACGATGATGAAGTGAGACAGCTAAAGGCATTACTGAGAAAGAAATTAATGGCACAAAAGGGAAAAGAGGAAGAAAAGACGATGGGAAATGGTCATCACGACTACTCCCGGTATCCTTACAACTACAACCGTCTCAATTCAAACAATCACTATCTTTCGATTCCTATGGGAAGGCCTCCACAGTTTGACGGAAGTGACTATACCATGTGGAAGTACAACATGAAGATGCATCTGATATCTCTGAATCCCAGCCTTTGGCATATTGTCTGCACAGGAATAGATATCCTAGACACGGATGAAGAACTCACTCCGGAACAAGAACAAGAGATTCACAGAAATGCACAAGCCGTTGCAGTAATCACATCGTCACTGAGCAGAGAAGAATTTACCAAGATCGATGGACTAGAGAGTGCAAAAGAAATCTGGGATACACTCAAAACAGCTCATGAAGGAAATAGGTCTGTACGTGAAGCCAAAATTGAGATGCTTGAAGGAGAGTTGGGGAGATTTGCTATTGAAGAAGGCGAATCACCTCAAGACATGTACAATCGGATGAAGGCACTCATTAACAAAATCCGTGCCTATGGAAGTAAGAAATGGACTGATCACGAGGTGGTCAAAAGGATGATAAGAGCCTTCATGCCAAGAAACGTCACACTTTGCTCAATGATCAGAGAGAGCTCCGGTTTTCACAAAATGACTCCCGATGAATTACTAGGGAAGATCATAAACCATAAAATGATGGAGAAATAAGCCCAATACGTCAAAGACTTAGCCGAACTCACCTCATCCAAAAAGAAAGAAGTTGCTCTCAAAGCAACGTGCAGACCCAAACTCAAAGAAACTCGTGAAGACCAAGACGATGGAGATACAAGCGACGAGAGCACCGATCTTGATGACGAAGAAATGGTACTCTTCATCAAAAAGTTCAAACGCATGATGAAGAGAAGACACGGCAACAATTCACATGAAGGCAAAAGCAAGGATAAAGGAAAATCCAATGCTCGACGCACTTGCTACAACTGCGGAGAGTATGGTCACTTCATGGTGGACTGTACTTATGAAGAAAACAAAAAGAAGAAGGAAACATAATCTCAAGAAAAGAAAAAATTCAGAAAAAGAAGACAAGTCCATCAAGCTCACATTGGGAAGGAGTGGGACTCAAAAGACGGGTCCTCCTCCGATGAAGAAGAAGAAATGGCCACTATCGCAGTCAAGAAACCAACAATGAGAGCCACACTCTTTGCGAACATGGGAGCCTCCTCAACGAGGACGTAGATCTCTTGGTGAGATCGAACCTCGGTAAAATCTGTGTCTCGCATGCCTCCTTGTTTTTGTTGATTATAACATCTAGTTGCTAAACTTCATAATTTGAGTTGCTAAGTCTCATTCACGGGCATAATCACACCTCACAATGTAAAATCAAAATAGAATAATTGTTGTTCTTATTTCAGCTGCTAAACAAGTTAATTCTTCTGCATAACATTTATACAATCTACACAATTCAGCACACCGGACTAGTCCGCCCACACAACCGGACTAGTCCGGTCAATCAAGTTTCTGATAATTCTATTGAGTGTGCAAGAATCTTTTAAAGGCCTATTCACCCCTCCTCTAGGCCACATTCACGAGGTAAGCCTCATAGGTGCTGTAGGCAGCTCCGTCGCCTGGGGAGGGCTCACGGGTGGCACTTGTCACGCCCGGTTTTACAAAAAGTGAAACCGGCCGTAATCTACATGTATGCGAGGATCGGTTTAATTCATACATGTAGGACAAATCATGATAAACAGTTATACATCGAATATAAGCAACATTCATACCTTAAAATGAGTTTTGAAATGCAGCGGAAGAGGAAAAGTTTGTAGGGCCGTCCACAGGCAAATCGGCTGGCAGCTACGTGACCTTCTTCACACCATCTTCAATCGATGTTCTTTTCACTGAGCGACATTTATAATAAAGGAAAACGCCCGAGTACATAGAGTACTCAGCAAGTGTGGAAAAGTTTATGCATGGTGAGGCAAGAACTTCAAGGAAAGCTAGACCTGGCTCATGCACTACGCGACCTATTCCTTAGTCTTATTAAGCATCCTATTTACTAGGTGAATCCCCGACCAACCCAACCAAGTCTCCAAGTATCTCCACTATCAACTGTAACCTCATCCCAAACCACCATCCGAAATCCAAACCATCCCGACCCATGCTAATCATGAGAGAGTTACCAGCCTGCTCTTGACCGTGAGTACGATTGTCTAGACAATTTTGACTCTGCAGAGTTTGTACCCTTTACCCACAAGTCGTGTTTTCATCACCCGTCGGCGACTAAAGAAATGAAACTCCTTCCCGCCATCTCACACAACCTATGGTGTGTAGCCAGGAGTACACGATAAGGCCTTTACATTGCACTACCCAACCCATACACACCTGCTAAGGATTCACCATTGCGGCACTCTGAAATCTCTGTCGTAGAAGCCCCCTCTTGCGCCACTTACACATCTCTATGATGTACACAAAGAAGGATAGGAACAACTTAATTGGCCACACTATCCCATACCAGTTCTTGTGATGGCACTGCATAAGCTAGTTGACGGGTCTCACGAACCGGTCCTTAGAATCTACACAGGCTTCTAACCGCAAATCCGAATCTCGTGCACTCGGCACCCACCATGTACCAAACAGCCTGCTAGATTCCTATACTACCCTCCTCATACACCATATATCACCACATCATCACAAACATCATGATTATTAGAATTAAATGTAAATACTCCCCATCCCAACATCTAAGCAGAGCTAAGCAGAATTAAACGACATAAAAGTGAACCCTAACTACCCAAACCCAGGTATAAGGAATGATAGAGAAATTCTAGTAAACAACCTACCACGGGATTCAAAATTAAGACAATGCATGCATTTCTAGCTAAAAATCCTAAAAAGGACCAATGTGGTCAAGCGCACTTGCCTTTTTCTTATATTGTTGCTCAGTCCAGTGGTCGAACTCTTGATCTTCAAAGTCTTCGTGTTGTTTCTTGATCATCCTTGTACACGTATACCCTAGAGGGTTCGTGCGGCTCGGGAAGGAGAGGAATACGACTTGCGGCGTGGAGGAGCAGTGACGCTCTTCGTGCATCGTCGGGATCGCCGTTGGATTGTCCTTTCCGCGCATTCTTTGGGTTCGAAACGCGTTCTGGAGCAAGGCAAAGGTGTTAGCGTCATCAGGGGCTGGGGAAAACGAATGAGACGAGAGGACGTCGACGAGGGGTGGAGAAACTCACCGGCAATCTGCGAAGCCAGGGTTGGGGTGTCGATCCGCGACGGGGAGCTTCCAGGAGAGCTTTTCGGTAACCCTGCGATGTTGCACAATCGTGTTAGAACGACGAATTGTGGAAAAGGGGGGGGATCGGGCGGTGCAACGACTCACCGAGAGGAACGGCGGTGGGGCAGAAGCTTGAGAAGGAGCACCCCGAAATCATAAAGCTTAGCACCGTAGCAGATAGCATTCACCGCAGTATCCTTCACTACAAGCCTCTTGTAGCTAGTAACAAGCACCTCAAGCGACATGTCGACACGCCTCAAATAACTCTCGTCCCTGTGGTTATAAAGCGCCCACATCGCGTTCATCACACCGTGCATGGTCACCATGTCATCCTGCTCTCCAAGGATCCCTGAGCGGACACGGCGCAACTCCTGCATAAGCGCACTGACACAATGGAGCAGTCCAAAGTGGACACAGAGTAATGAACATAGGTATCTGCCTCGTAGAAAATCCAGAACACCGCGAGGTGGCGCTCGGGATCGTGCTCCAGAAGCTTGCTCTCGTAGATCGTCTGCACCCTGAGCTGGCGCTTGACGACAGAGATGAGCGACGGCGTAGCGCTCGGCAAGTACAACATCTCACCGGCCCTGACAGTGCATCGTCTCGGCGCCAGCCCGTCGAAGTAAAGCGGGAACGACGACGCCTGCGCTGCCAAGATGCTCGGTACAATATGTTTCCTCCCTGTTTCGGACTCTGGGGTAGAAGGTGAAAGTGTGGCCACCGGTGGTGGTTCCGGCGGCGCGGCAAGCTGCAGCATCGCCCGACCCTCATAGACCGGTGACACGTTGTACCTCAACTAGCACCACACCACGCCAGCATCGTTTGACGGGGGCCGTAGACGGCGGCGATGAAAGCGTCCTGCTTCGTGACCTCATCGGGGTGCTGCAGCTGGCGTGCGAACACCGCCGAGGATGATGACGCACAGTGCGCGGCTGCGGCAGGAGCGTCCGAGGCGGCTCTGCTGTGGGGCCGGCATCGCGGGGGTGAAGACCACAGCGGAGGGAGTGGAGGCGGTTGGATGTGGCCCGCACCTGGGCGAGCTCGGCGGAGATGCGGTGGCGGAGGTCGTGCAGCGGCAGTGGGGACGAGCGGGGCGTGCACGCGGAGGAGGAGGAAGAGGCGGACCACGGGCGATAGGTCGGAGAGCAGGGCCGGCGGGACGGACGCCCTCCACAGGCTCCGCGCCGCTAGCATCGACGGCAGCAAATGGAAGAGGGGGCGGGCGGGTAGAGCGCCGGCCAGAGGCGCGGGAGTGGCGAGAAGGTACGGAGGTGACGAGGACGGGGTCTACGGGGGGCGCGTGAGGAGCGAAAGAAGTCACGCTGGCCGGGGACGGGCGGACCTCAGGGACGGCGAGCATGGCGAGGGCGAGCGTTGGAGGCGAGGGAGAGAAGCTCAAGGCGGCGGCACAGGCGGCAGGCGTCGAGCAAGCAGGAGCGGGGGCGCGTTGGCCGGCGGCGCTGAGGGATGCGGAGGGGGTGGGCGCACCGGCCGGGGGCCCGGGGAGGAGGTGACCGAGCCACCGGGAGGAGCGGGCTGGTAGCGAGGTCCATGGGAAGGGCGAGGTGGTGTGCGGCGCGCTAGGGTGAGGAGGGGGTGGGGCGAGCGGGGAAGGGGAGCGGGCGGCTCACGGCAGTGAGGAGGAGGGTGGGAGGAGGCGGTGCCATGTGGAGGAGAACGGGGTGGCGGGGCAAGCGGTGGAGGAGCTGAGGGAGGAGGCGAGCGGCGGGTTGTTCGGGGGGAGAAGAAAAGAACGAAAAGGAAAAGTGGAAAAGAGAAAAGTAGAGAATGACGTGTGGGTCCCACCGATCAGGAGAGAAAGGGGATCCAATGCCCTAGTTGGGCTAGTTTTTTTGGGTGGGCTGCCTGGGTTTCGGCCCAGTTTGAGGGTGGATTTCCCTTTGGGGTTTTCTATTATAATTTCCAGATTGATTTCCATGCTTCTAAGTCAAATTCAAATCCTACCCAGTTTCTAGCATATTTTTAGAGTTTCAAAATTCTTCATTAGCACTTGTAAAATAGGGTGTTACACCACTCCACTGTGGGTGCGTGGCCTCCTCAAGCTGGTGAGTGAGAGCCGCCAGGGACGCTCGCTGCTGCTCCAAGGCAAGAGCGAGAGTCTGCTCACGCTCGCAAGCAGCCACTAGAGCAGCGACGACGTTGGAGGCAGTCGCAGACGGCTGACCAGTACCACCGGCGGGAGCCACCGGATCGGCGAGGGTAGCGAAGATGGTAACCAGCAGCAGGGGCAACGAGGCAGTCGGCGGTTGCCATACATGAGGGGCTGGTAGCGGCCACACATCAGGGGCTGGCGGCGACGGCTGACCAGGTGCCGGTGGCGGCTAAGCGCCCGGCGGCGACGACGGGAAGAAGCCAGGGGGCGACGGCTCGAGATGACCCAGCAGTAGCGCAGACGAGGCTACGGCGGCCCAAGGCAGCGGCCGAGCCGGCGACGGCCGACCTCGAGGGCGGGGTGGCCCAGGGCAGCGCAGACGAGGCAGCCGCAGCCCAGGGCGGCGCTGGTGAGGCGACGGCGGCCCAGGGCGGCGCTGGTGAGGCGACGGTGGCCCAGGGCGGCGCTGATGAGGTGGCGATGGCCGACCCCGAGGGCGGGGCGGCCCCATGCGGCGCTGGGGAGGCGGCGGCGGCCCAGGGCGGCGCGGCCGACCGTGAGGGCAGGGCAGCGGCGGCAGCGGGAGCGGAGGGAGGGAAGGAAGGAGGGGCAGGGGCGGGCGGCGGCGCGCCCGCGACTGGCGGCAGTGGCCCGCTCGGGTACATGTCGGGAGAGAGGGAGAGGAGAGAGAGGGTTGGCTGATACCAAATTGGAAGAGAAAAATGAATTAGGTTTTACAATAGGGCGTTAAGAGTACATATAGCCCTACACTTCACATACACACATTCCAACACTATAGACCCTGGTTATCCCTAACCCAAGCCTTTCATCCCTCACCCTCTCCAATCTCATCTCCACCGGCGGCAGCCCAGGCGAGCGCGACGGCAGCCCCGCTGAGTGGTGGCAGTCCTAGCCATGGCGAGCAGAGGCCGCACGAGGGGGCGGGCGGCGGCTGCGGCAACCGCGGCGGCCGGGGCAGGCGCAGGGGGTGGTGAGCGGGTGTGACCTGGCATCTGGCAACGAAGGCAGCAACGTTCTGTTGACAAATCGGGTATGGTGCCCTGGGCGTCCGCCTGTCAGGACGCCTAGGCGCCCAGGCGTCGCCTGAACGTCCTGGATGGGCGCCATGGCAGCTCCAGACGAGGCGACCAACCCAGGCATCTGGGCTGGACCGACTGGACGCCTAGGCGGCACATAGACGTCGCCTAGGCGACACCTTTTAATCACTGATTGTAATGTCCTACAGAAGTAGTGTTTCTTTTGTTATGCCACCAAGGTTGTGAAGTCATAAAGTCTGAGTCGAGTAGGTCTCAACAAGATAGTTATCTTTATTCCCCCTGTTTATTTTATCATACAGCAGAGAGCATATGAGTTTCTGATATATTGTACTGCATCAGGAAATCAAGGGAGATTATGAAAGAATAATGAAGGAAAAAACTGCCAGAGATATCAAGACTGGCGTTTCAAGTAGTGATGGATGATATTTACTAAGTGCCGTACTACGGGCATGCACACCTACTCTAATGGCACCAAATGTCTACTCCCATCCGTTCTGAAATAAATGACGTTTAGGACAAAAAATCTAGTTCAATTTAAACTAAATTAGTTGTTCTAAACGTCATTTAATTCAGAACAGGGAGAGTATCCTCTAATTACCTTTCTTTGAGGTCGGTCTCAAGTCTCATTCAACTCAATATTCCATCGGGACAACACTTTTTTCAAGGCATGCATATGATTCGAGGCTCGTGTTGAAAGCGGCCCAAACTACAAGTTATTAAGCATCCCCACTGACGCACTGAAAGTATTATAGTGCTCTGACTTTAGCTTACTCCATATAAAATGCAGCAAAATTGTTTGAGCTGTCCATGATCTGTACCACAACTGTGGGTAAAAAATGTATGATGCGTCCATAGGTAGATGAAAGATGATAAGCAACCGAAATGTGTGGTCTGTCCATAGTTTAAATGCCTGAACATAGTCTAGGTACTTCCTTGAGGATTGATTGTTTCACTTAAATAGTAGATGCTGTTGGAGTTGATCTCTTTTTCGGGAATGGCCCAACGGCCTAATCCCGAGTATCGGGGGCGATAACCAACCCATGGTTGGGACCCCCTCTCACACCCGCGCTATATTAAGAGGGGTGGCCGGGGCACACGCGACAACGTGCGTTCGTGCTCAAAACACCCCAAACACATTGAGAAAACCGATCTAATCCGTGCGGGGAGTGAGGGGAAGGACCCCGGCGCCGCCATCGCCGTCGACACCACGGAATCCGTGCGCCGACGTCTACATTTCGGCGACACCGTCATGGCGACATCCTCAACACCCGAAGGTATATTCCAAACCGTTTTGTTCTCATTCGTGTAGTCGTAGAATGATTTTTATCAATATACCCGCGAGATCTAGTGGCTAGAGAAAGTAAGAAACACACAATGGTGTCCGAGCCAACTAGACCACTAGATCCATTCGGGATGAACATTTAGTTTAGATCCATCTATAGCAAGTTTTAGATCCACAACCGTGTTGAATAAGTATAGTAAGAACAAAACAATAGAAAAGTAAGTAATAAAAATAAAGAACAATGAAAAATAGTAAGAACAAAAAAAAATTGGCTAGACGCGGCCCAGTAAGTGCAGCCTGCCCTAACGGGCGCGCCTCCAGCCTGCCTTAGCGGGCACGCCGCCAGGCCAAACCCTAGCGGGCGCGCAGCGCGGCCCAACCATGGGCGCGCCCCACTACAGCTTTCCACCTATATAAAAGGTAATATGCTGCTGAATCTGGGAATTGAACCCAAGACCTCCGGATGGAGGGATCTGTGCTCTACCAACTACACTGAGCTCTGTTTGTGTTTAGTAAAGATACTTAATATTTAAGTAATCTGATTTCTTTTCAGTTATAGTCTAAAAACTATTTTATACATTATCAGTTTATCTTCTGTGATTAGCAACAGTAATTAGCAAGAAATAGTTTTTCAGGTATATTTAATTCTGTTGTTGTGGATAATTAAGAGTAATTAAGCTTCCGCTGTTGTAATTAAGTTTATTAGTTTTCTAATTAAATTTCAATTGAGAAATTTAATTAGGAGAATTTTTATTAAGTCTTTTATTAATTGAGTTATAGTAATTTTGTTAAGTAGCCAACGTGAACAACAAAATTTACTATATATTGAGTTTAATTTAAGTTATTTGATTCATGGAAATTTTATTTGAGTAACCAACGCGAAAGAATAAAATTTACATGTTTATATTTTTGAATGACGTGTTTTGTTGAGTAACCAACGCGAAAAACAAAACACGGCATTTCTATCGCTTTAAGTATTTTATTCATAAAGGATTTCGTTGAGTAACCAACGCGAAAAACGAAATTTGTTATGTTTTTGAATGTTATATTTTATGGAGTAACCAACGCGAAAAGCAAAACACAACATTCTCTATTGTTTAAGTTTATAGTATATTTACTTATATGCAATTTTATGAAGGTTCCTCCGCTTTGTCTTCAGCACTGAGTTTTATTTCCAACATTGAACCACTCAATGGTTAAAATTATGGTACTTGGAAAGAAAAATTGGAGATTGCTTTGGCTATCTTGAAATTGATTATGCACTGATGACACCTTGCCCCACTGAGCCTGAGGTCCCTTCACCTACTGCTGGAGAGACTGATGAGTCTTTCGAGCTTAGAAAGGGAGAATACCTAAGTTTAAAGGATAAGTATGATAAGGATCTCCCTAAGTGGATTGCCTCAAACATAAAGTGTTTGATGGTGATTAGGGGGACAATCACTGAGGCTATTCGGGGAGCGATTCCCGAATGTGACACTGCTCTTGAGTACCTCCGTAAGGTGGAAAATCAGTTCACTGGCTCTTCAAAGGCTACAACGAGCATGCTTATCAAGAAGCTCGTTACTGAGAGATACACTGGAGGTGGTGTGCGTGAGCACATCCTTAAGATGACCAACTTAGCCACGAAGCTCAAGCCAATGAACTTAGAAATCACTGATGAGTTGCTTGTGCACCTCATTTTTGCTTCACTACCCAAGGAGTTTGAGGCCTTCGTGATCAATTACAACTCTCAGCCAGAGTAGTGGAACTTAGAGAAGTTGATTGCCATGTGCGTTCAAGAAGAAGAATGCATTAAGTCCCAGAGGGGTGGTGACTCTGTCAACTATGCCAAAGGGAAAGGTAAAGGGAAGAACTATTTTGGTTCTCCCAAAGGTGCTTCTTTTAAGTCACATGGCACTTCTTCTACTGATAAGGGCAAGGGTAAGGCCCCACTTCAGCATCCTCTTCAGAAGGATATGAAAGTGGATAAGGATCAGTGTAGGTTTTGTAAGGAGAAAGGACACTACCAAAAGGATTGTGTGGGCTTCCTGAAGTGGTGTTGCAAAAATGGTAATGATTTTGTGACTTTTGTTAATGAATCCTTGTTTTTAGATTATTCTCGATCTACTTGGTGGATTGATTCAGGTGCCACCGTGCACGTTTGTAATTCTCTACAGGGATTAAATATGAGGAGGATCCTAAGAAGAGGGAAAAAGGCCATTAAAGTCGCTGATGGTCGTGAAGCTCAAGTTGAAGCAGTTGGAGATGTGCCAGACTTAGAGATGGATTTGTACTTAGGCTTCATAATGTCCTTTATGTACCCTCTTTAGAGAGAAATTTGATTTCAGTTTCATGTTTGGATGATTCAGGTTATGTGTGCCATTTTGGCAATGATAAATGTTCTATTACATTTAATAATAAAGTTGTGGGTCTTGCATTCGGACAAGACATGTTATATTTATTATCCTTACATGACGGTATTAATGTTATAAGTAATAATCAAATTTCTTCTCAGAACGGCTTAGTATTTAACAAGCGCAAAAGAATTGATTCTGAAACATCATCGAAATTGTGGCATTGTCGTTTATGCCATATTTCGAGGGGGAGAATTGAACGTTTAGTTTCCCAATCAATTCTTCCCAACCTAGACTTTTCGGATTCACAAGAATGCATTGATTGCATTAAAGGCAAATTTGTTAAGAAAATTAAGAAAGACGTCAAACGTAGTACGGTAATATTAGAATTAGTTCACACAGACATTTGTGGTCCATTCCCAATAGTCTCCATAGATGGTTATGACTCGTTCATAACGTTTACGGATGACTATTTTCGTTATGGCTACATTTATCAAATCAAGGAGCGATCCGAAGCGTTGGATAAATTTAAGATATTTAAGGCCGAAGTAGAAAACCAGCACAACGTTAAGATCAGGGTAGTAAGATCTGATCGTGGAGGGGAGTACTACGGTCGACATACCCCGTATGGCCAAATTCCTGGACCTTTTGCAAGGTTTCTACAGGAAAACGGCATAGTAGTCCAGTATTCTACGTCAGGTGAGACTCAGCAAAACGGTGCAGCGGAACGGAGAAACCGTACGCTCATGGATATGGTAAGAAGTATGTTAAGTTATTCGACACTTCCGGTTAGCTTATGGATGGAGGCGTTAAAAACCGCCATTCATGTGCTTAATCGTGTGCCGAGTAAATCAGTACCTAAGACGCCGTATGAAATGTGGACAGGGCGTAAGCCTCATTAGGATATTAGCACGTGTGGGGCTGTCTAGCTGAGGCTAAAATATTCAACCCAAACATTGGTAAGCTGGACTCTAGAACTATTAGTTGCCATTTTATTGGCTATCCAGAAAAAAGTAAGGGATATCGATTCTATTGTCCAGATAGATACACTAAATTCATAGAGACAAGGCATGTTGTCTTTTTAGAAGATGCCATGATCAGGGGGAGTATGGTAAAACGAGAGGTAGATCTTGAGGAGAAGCGGGTGTACGCACCCACTCCCATGATTCAAGAACCATATTTATCGATACCTACTGTTGTTGAACCATCTGTGCCAGTCACTAATGATTCAACACCTGTTGTTAGTCTTTCATCGGCAACGGAAGAACTAAGAGAGGCTCAACCTTCCGAGGCTATTGAGCCAGTTGCCGAATATGATGAAGCGCAACAACAGCCTCAACCAGAAGATGATGCGCCAATTAGAAGATCTCAACGAGTAAGAAAATTGGTCATTCCGAACGATTATGAGATCTATTTGAGTGAAGAAATTCAAATGGAGGATGATCCCACCTCATTTGAAGATGCTATGAGAAGACCATAATCATTTGAGTGGCGTAAAGCCATGGAGGATGAGATGAGGTCCATGGACGCCAACAAGGTCTGGGATTTAGTCGAGATTCCTCGAGGAGCCAAGACAGTAGGTTGTAAGTGGGTCTACAAGATCAAACGTGACTCCAAAGGAAAAATCGAAAAATATAAGGCCAGACTTGTGGCGAAGGGATTCACTCAAAGAGAAGGCATAGATTATAATGAGACGTTCTCACCCGTCTCTACTAAGGATTCTTTTAGAATTATTATGGCATTAGTAGCACACTATAATTTTGAGTTACATCAGATGGATGTAAAAACAGCGTTTCTCAATGGGGATCTATACGAGGACGTCTATATGACACAACCAAAAGGTTTTGTCATTAAGGGTAAGGAACACATGGGATGCCGCTTAAGAAAGTCCATCTATGGGCTCAAACAAGCCTCACGGCAGAGGTATCTCAAATTCGATGAGACAATTAGAAAGTTTGGGTTTAAGGAGAATGAGGAGGATAATTGCATCTATGCTAAATTTAAGAATGGGAAATTCATTTTCCTTGTTCTCTATGTGGATGACATACTACTTGCGAGTAGCGATGTCAATCTACTGTTAGAAACTAAGAGGTTTTTATCCTCCAACTTTGATATGAAGGATCTAGGTGAAGCATCCTATGTGCTGGGGATCGAGATTCACCGAGATCGTGTTAAGGGGGTTTTAGGTTTATCTCAGAAAGCATACTTAGAAGGTGTACTCAAGAAGTACGGCATGTATGCGAGTAAACCTTCACCTGCTCGTGTAAGGATCGAAACGCCCAAGAGGGGGGGGTGAATTGGGCTTTTTCAAATTTTAGAGCAATTTAAAACTTAATGGTTGAAGCCCAATTCCCTATGCGAACTAACTACGCAAGCAAGAGTGTTAAGTGTGGAATAGTAAATGCGTAATAGTAAGGGGGTGAGGAGAGAAATGCAAACTCCCGCGGGGACTCGGAGACACGGCGATTTTTCCCGTGGTTCGGTAAGATCACAAAAATCTACCTACGTCCACGTTGTGGCACCCACCAAAGGGTATAGCCACTCCCAAGTCACCAAGACAAGGGAATCCACTATCCTTCTCCGTTCGCCTTCTCCGGCAAGGTGGAGCTCAAGCCTTGTACAATGGTGATCCTCCGGGCTTTCACAAACGCCTTGGTAAGCTCCGGAACGATCTCTTCTTCCTCCAACTTTTACAAGGTGAGAGAAGTCACCAAGACACTCTCTCTCACTAGCCTAGAGATTCCAATCACCAAGAATGGACGCACACAAGCTTCTCTCTAGCTAGATATAGCCTATAGTTGGAGTACAAGAGGTTTTGAAGTGTGGAAGTGGTAGCTCTTGGTCTTGAATGCTTGAGAATGTGTAGTGAGGCTCTGGTGATCAAGACTTGTCGAAATGGCCGGTTGGAGGGATATTTATAGCCAGCCCACACGAGATAGCCGTTGGAAAAGTAGGCAGACTTTTTCAGTGAACATCGGATCCTCCGATGCACCCCTTTATATGAGCATCGGTCGAATTCCAAATTAGCTGATGTCATGTGTCAGATGTGACCGTTGGATATAACCGTTGGATCTTTTAATCAACCGATGTTACTTCAATTCATCATCGGATGATCAGGTGGGTTGATCTTCAGAATTAGTTCAGAAATAATGTCTCGGTTGAAATTGACCGATGTACACTTACTTCATCATCGGATGATCCGGTGTGTACTTCTTCAGAATAACTCAGAAATCATCCTTCTGTTGAAATCAACCGATGTGCCACTTCCCCCACATCGGATGATCTGGTGTGTACTGGACTCTGAGGTCTTCTTCTTCTGCCAACTCAAACTTGACCGATGTAGTCATTTTGCAAGACATCGGATGATCCGGTGAGTGTAACTTGTTTGCTTCGAGTTGTTTTGAGTTGATCTTTTGGAATCTTCTTGAGTGACCTCTTTGACACTTGTTTGAAATGATATTATGATGAAGTGTAAGCTTCTTGTGTTGCCAATTTTGATAGAATAGAGTCGTTGTATGAGTTCTTTATTCAGTCTTCATGAGTATTGAATAACCCCTTAGAATAGATCGTTGATGGGTCTCCATTTGTATCCAATGAGCAGTAGATGGTGTGAATAGATAGTTCATTAATGTTTGATGTGATATACGTGAAGCCTCACATCCACACACTTATTAGTAATAACGAACGGTTGTCATTAATCACCGAAACCATACCTCACGGGGGCCTAGATGCTTTCAATCTCCCCCTTTTTGGTGATTGATGACAACACAACGAGTAGAGCATAGAATTAATGGAATTAAAACGCAATGCTCAAGAAAGAACTATAACAAGTACAAATTGCAACACAAGTGGCTCGAAGGCTCAAATAATAAACAATAAAGCGTAAGGATAGACACTCCCCCTAAAACCAGGAACTCCCTCTAGAACTGAGCTAACCTCCCCCTGACTCTAACTCTTCTCCCCCTTTGGCATCAAGACACCAAAAAGGGAAGTCGAGTCCCTACGACTCAGGCGCACTCCTGGCGATGGTGAAGCGGTCGGCGTCGACGGTGCTGTCGCCGGAGCTGCTGGAGGTGGAGGTCGCTGGCGCTGGAGCTGGAGCGGGGGGAGCAGGAGCTGGAGCTGGAGCTGGAGGAGCTGGAGCTGGAGCGGGGGGAGATGGAGCTGGAGGATAAGGTACTGCCGGAAGAGGTGAGGACTGGAACGACGTCGGCGGCAGTACTGGACCTGGTGCCAGTGGGGGTGCACCTGGAGCCTGACTGAGTCCCAAGTGCTGAGGTGGAAGGGCGACTCCCGTCTGCTGGTAGAGGTTGGTGACCAACCCCAGGATTCCCAACAACATCTGCTGAGTCTGCTGCTGCTGGTCCAGAGTGCGTCGCGTCATCTGGTCGACAAGGTTGGTGAACCTGTCGGTGTCCTCTCGCCTCTGACGGGTGATCTCCAGCTGCATCTCCTGCTGCTGCCTCTGAAGCTGCTCCTGTCGAGCTGCCTGCTGCTCCTGCTGCTGAGCCATCCGCTGAAGTAAGGCAGTGAGCTCTGACGGCTGAGTCACCTGAGCCTCTGACACTGGAGGAGGTGTAGGTGGTGGAGCTGCTGAGCCTCCTGCCTCTGCGTCGTGCTGCCTCGGTGAGTGAGGAGCAGGAGGGAGGTACTCCTCGACACTGTCGCTGGTGTCGCTGTCCGACCATATGTGTTGTAGGTTTCCTCCCTAAGCCTCTGCCTGTGCCAGCTTTGCGTCCTCCTGAGTCAGCTCTGCCCAGTCCTCCTCTGACAGTCTGGCTCGAACCTCACGCTCGACGGGACGGCCAAGGCGGCGGTCTCCCGGAGTGGGGACTCGGTAGTGGCTGAACCGGGTCACGTGCATCTCCGTCAGCTGAGAGACTCCTGGAGTGTCCTCTGGAACCATCTGGTGGAGAAGGTGACAGATCCAGTGACCGAAGACCAACTGTCGAAGCATCCCAACTCCGTCGGTGATCACGTCCTCCATCTCGCAGATCAGAATATCTACGATGTCGAACTCCATCCCGTTCATCACATAGAACAGGATGGTCTGCTGAAGGCTCGTGAAGCCCTCCAAGTAGCCAGACCTCGGTAGTAAGGTACGCCTGAGGACGTGGTGAACTGTACGAGCTGCTGGGGTGAGAAGCGCTGGTACCCTCGGTCAGGAGTGAACGGCTGAGTGAACAGACCTCTGATCTCCTCGAAGGGCGGTGCCACTCCTCCAGTCAGTGGCCTCCTCGGCGGGTCTGCGTCTCCGTAGACTATCTGGTGCAGGCACGTAGTAGAGAGCTCCACACCAAGCAGTCTGCCCAACAAGTCTCGAGATACGTCGTGGATCCGCCCCATGAACATGAAGTGAATCGAGCGACGGCCCTCAGAGACGTAGAGTGTCGCGTAGAACACCCTGACCCACTCCTCGACGTAGGCACTCCTCTGGTGCGAGAGCAAGTCCACTAGTCCTCTGTATCTCTCAAAAAGTGGCCTGATCCTGTGTCCTGCTGCCACTGCAAGCTGATCCCAGTCGATGCTGTTGTGATGGAAGAGCTTGTGGCCCCGACGCCTGTAAGTCTCGTACAGGGACGCCTGTGTCATGGTCCAGAAGCGGGAGTCAACTCGATCGTCCCTAGGCCGCGGGAACCACTCCTCAAGCAATGCTGACCATCTGAGCTTCTTCAGTTGCCTTGCCTTCATCTTTCTGTAGTCGGTGAGTCTGACATCTTCGGCAACTCGGACTGCTGTGTCCATCAGGTGGATGGCCCTTTCGGCCTCTCTGTCCTCGGCGCGGTCAGCCGCAGAGGGGCGTCGACTCACCGTAGGAGTCTGTCCACCCCCACGAGTCCTCGGGGTGCGCCGGCGGATGAGAGGCGGCACCTCGGTCTCCTCCTCGTCGGAGCTCTCGGGAGGCACCGGCTGGATCGGAGGCTGCTCCTGCCTCTGCCGGGACTCGCGGATCCGTAAGGAACCGCGATGGCCTCGCTCACGCTCCTCGGCGGCGCGAGCGGCCAACTCCGCACGACGAGTGTCCTTGGACATCTTGCGCTTCTTCGCGGCGGGCTCCTCAATAGCCTTGCCCTTTCCTTTGCGATCGCGACCCATCTTGATGCAATTTGAGAGCTAGGGTTAGTGACGGTTGAAATTGACGACGAAAAACAACGAAGGACGTCGCGCGGCACGGAGCAAACCTTAGCGACGAACGGCGAAGCTCGACGAGACCCTAGCGGAGAGGGTGATGCGAGCCGGCGGCGAGTGGTGGAGGGGATATGGCGAGGGAGGCGCGGCGGTGCGGTGGAACGGCGGCGGCGCTCGCGGGAGAGGCGGTGGCGCGGGTACGGGCGGCGCCTAGGAGGCGGCGGCGGCGCCTAGGAGGCGGCGCGCGCGGGAAAGGCGGCGGCGGCGACTAGGAGGCGGCGCCCGGCGACTGGAGGTGGCCGGAGGGCGCGAGGACGGCGAGAGAATCGGGCGGCGGCGAGAGAAGCGGGGAAGAAGAAAACGGGCGGCCGAACCGCTTTTTAAACTGTACGGGCAAACCCTAGCCGCGCACAGAACACCGGATGGACCGATGATCATCGGAGGATGCATCGGTCGAGTTCAACAGAGAGTTGTTCCCAAAACTCTCTTTGAGCACCGGATGGACCGACGCTGAGGTGGCGATCATCGGTTGATTTCTGCAGGGCACCAGAAAAACTGAACACCGGATGCTCCGATGTCTTCTGAAATGAACTCATCGGTTGATTTGTGACATCTGACTTGATCTGAGCACTGAACTGAAGCACCAATTGATCCGATGATCTGCTGGCCCTAGCATCGGATAATCCGATGACTACAGAAAACCTAAGACTGCCCATATGTGTCCTTGGACTTAAACACACAAAGATAAGGATGGGTCCTAGGACCTTTTGGGCAACTCCTAACCTCTAATAGAAGGCTTCAAATATAGTGCCACATATTGGCTAAGCCCTTAAGCAAAGAGAACACACAAGGTTAGGAGGGAAACCACGAAAATGTAAGGCCCATGCTTTGTGAGCTAGAGTGTGGAAAACTTCTATCTCTTTAAAGCATGTACCTTTAGAATTTTGCTCTATCCACATCATATGAGTTGAGATATTGTATTTTGAACAAGTCTCCTTCTCATGATGTGGTTTCCCCTTTGTGACAATCTACCGTATGCAATGCCAATCAAAATAATGCAAGATATTAAATGAGTGCAAGTCTATATGGCAGGAATCATGCAAGGCATAATGTAAATCTATCTTGCCAAGTTTAAACCTTCCAAAGGCTTCCTCAGGGAAAACTATTTCTAGCTCGCCCCTATCCTTTGGGAGTTAGACAAGACCTTATTTGATATGCAACCTTACATGAACATGGCAACTTACATGACGTTAGATGCATCTAGCACATTTAATTCACTTCTAAGTCTAGAAAAAGTTTTCTCATCAAGTGGTTTAGTGAAGATATCCGCCAATTGTTCTTCGGGCCTAACACCTTGCAAAGAGATGTCTCCTTTAGCCTCATGGTCCCGCAAGAAGTGATGGCGAATATCAATGTGCTTAGTGCGGGAGTGTTGAACGGGGTTTCTAGCTATCTTAACCGCACTTTCATTGTCACAAAGGAGAGGCACACAATCAAATTTAATTCCAAAGTCCAAAAGGGTTTGCTTCATATATAGAATTTGAGCACAACATGCACCGGCCGCTATATACTCTGCCTCCGCGGTGGACAAAGCCACGGAGTTTTGCTTTTTGCTCGACCAAGACACTAGGGAACGCCCAAGTAAGTGGCACCCACCGGAGGTACTCTTGCGATCCACACGACATCCGGCAAAGTCCGAATCCGAGTAACCCAAGAGATGGAAACTAGCGTTCTTGGGGTACCACAAACCTACACTCGGGGTATGCTTGAGATACCTAAGTATCCTAAAGACCGCCTTACGATGCGATTCTTTAGGTGCTGCTTGAAAGCGAGCACACAAGCACACACTAAACATGATATCGGGCCTAGATGCGGTAAGATATAACAATGAACCAATCATGGAACGGTAATGAGATTGATCAATAGGTTTACCGTCCATGTCCGCGTCGAGATGACAATTTGTCGCTATTGGAGTACTTCTTGAGCTACAATCTTCCATTTCAAACTTCTTCAAGAGGTCCTTGGTGTACTTTTCTTGGTAGATGAAAGTCCCCTCTTGAAGTTGCTTGATTTGAAATCCTAGTAAGAAATTGAGTTCTCCAATCATTGACATCTCGAACTCCCTAGACATCATGGTGCCAAACTCAAGGCTAAGAGATTTGTTAGTTGAGCCAAAAATAATGTCATCAACGTAAATTTGACAAAGAAATAAATCCCCGTTGATGTCCTTGGTGAAGAGTGTGGTATCCACCCTCCCGATCTTGAATCCTTGCATGACTAGGAAATCCCTTAGACGTTCATACCATGCCCTAGGTGCTTGCTTGAGCCCGTAGAGCGCCTTGTGTAACCTATACACATGGTTAGGATTCCTCGGATCTTCAAACCCGGGAGGTTGCTCAACAAAAACAAGTTTGTTAATATAACCATTGAGGAAGGCACTTTTAACATCCATTTGATAAAGCATAATATTGTGATGCGAAGCAAAAGCAAGGAGTATGCGAATAGCTTCTAACCGTGCGACCGGGGCAAATGTCTCTCCAAAATCTAGTCCTTCAACTTGTGAAAAACCCTTGGCCACAAGCCTTGCCTTGTTGCGGACCACCACGCCATTCTCGTCTTGCTTGTTGCGGTACACCCACTTTGTTCCGATGACGTTCTTGTCCTTAGGTCGCTCCTCCAATACCCAAACTTCATTGCGGGTGAAGTTGTTGAGTTCTTCTTGCATAGCCATCACCCAATTGGGATCTTGGAGTGCTTCCTCAATGTTTGTGGGTTCTACACATGAAACAAAAGAGTAGTGCTCACAAAATGAAGCAACATGGCGAGAACGAGTACTTACTCCCCGTGACGGACTTCCGATGATTTGATCCATCGGATGTGCCTTGGAGATGCGCCCATGCCTTATAAGAGGTTGTGAGGCACTTGGTGGTGGTGAGGCATCTTGCTCGTCTTGTGGTTGGACTTGACCTTGGACTTCTTCTTCTTCTTGGTGTTGTGTGGCATGTGAATCTTGCATTGGCAATGGATCATCTTTCTCTTCTTCTTCATCAATTTGAGGCGCCATGGAGGTGTTGATGTTGGAACTTGAGGCTCCCCCTTGATCATGGCTCTCCTCAACTTCGGGCTTGATGTCTCCTATGGTCATGTTCTTCATAGCTTCTCGTAGAGGCTCATCATCTATATCATCATGACCAAAGCTCTCCTCTTGGGAGCCATTAGTCTCATCAAACTCAACATCACAACTTTCTTCAACTAACCCGGAGGTTTGGTTGAATACTCGATATGCTTTTGAGTTTGACGCATAACCAAGAAAGATACCAACATCACACCTTCTTTCAAACTTACCGAGCCTTCTCTTGCGGTAGATGTAGCACTTGCACCCGAAGACTCGGAAGTAGGAGATGTTGGGCTTTCTCCCAATGAGGAGCTCATATGGGGTCTTTTGAAGTAGTCGATGAAGATAGACCCTATTTGCGGCATGGCACGCCGTGTTGATTGCTTCGGCCCAAAACTTCTCCGACGTGCCATAGTCATCAAGCATTGCTCTTGCAAGGGTGATGAGAGTCTTGTTCTTCCTTTCAACGACACCATTTTGTTGAGGGGTGTATGTGGCCGAAAACTCGTGCTTCACGCCTTCACGATCACACCACTCCCCAATGTTGTAGTTCTTGAACTCGGTGTCGTTGTCACTCCGGACCTTGATGATAGGAAGTTGAAATTCCCTTTGAGATCGTTTAGCGAAGGTCTTGAAGATTTCCGGAGTTTCACCCTTGTCACCTAGAAACAATGTCCAAGCATAGCGAGAGTAGTCATCAACAATAACAAGACAATAGAGGTTACCGCCAAGACTTTGATACGTGGACGGTCCGAAGAGGTCCATGTGAAGTAGTTCAAGTGGCTTGGAGGTTGACACCATTGTCTTCATCGGATGGTGTGAGGCAACTTGCTTCCCGGCTTGACATGCGCTACAAAGCTTGTTCTTCTCAAATGTGACATCCTTCACGCCGGTCACCATCCCAAGCTTGAATGACTTCTTGAGCTTGCTCATCCCAATGTGAGCAATGCGCCGATGCCATAGCCATCCCAAACTTGTCTTGGTGAAAAGACAAGTGGTCAAGCTAGCATCCTTGTTGGAGAAGTCCACCAAGTAAAGATGTCCATGCCGAAAACCTTTGAATATTAGTTCTTTGCTTGATTCACTAGTCACCACAACACCATTCTTGTCAAATGTGCACGTTAGTCCAAGATCACATAGTTGTGCAATAGAAAGTAAATTGAAACTAAGAGACTTAACGTAAAGCACATTAGAGATAGACAAATCATGAGAAATAGCGATTTTACCCAAACCAATTACCTTCCCCTTTGAGTTATCACCAAAGGTGACTTGTTCATGATTGCCGGGGTTCTCTATGGAGGTGAACATACCATCATTGCTGGTCATATGTTGAGTGCACCCACTATCGAGTACCCAATGCTTTCCTCCGGCTTTATAGTTCACCTACACACATGAAGTTAGTTTTTGAGTTTAGGAACCCAAGCCAACTTAGGTCCTTGTATGTGTGATACAAGTGATTTTGGGACCCAAAGTTGCTTGGGGAGCTTCCCCTTCATGCCCTTGATGTCTTTGCCGATGAACCTTGCCTTCACCTTTCCACCTACTTTGCTCAATAGATAGTGATAATCATTGAAAGTAGATTTGTAGTTAGGAGGCAATTTGGGAGAAGGACGGTTGGGAAGAGGATACTCCCTCGTGTGATGTCTGGTGACCTCACAATGTTGGCAATATGAACCAACTTCCTTGATAAAGCTTGTCCTAAGCTCCGGTGAGGGCACCTTTCCTTTGTTGGGCACCGGGAAGGATCCAAGACCCCTCTTGTTGAAGCTTTTAGCTTGTTGGTAGAGGATTTCCTTGTGCTTGTCCTCCCCCTTAGAGAGTCTTGCCACACTAGTGCGAAGACTTTCAATCTCGTCCATTAGCTCCTTCTCCCTAGGGCTCGCTTTCAAAGGCAAAGGCTTATCCAAAATATTAGTGGCGTGTGAATTAGATGATATTTTGCCATCAAGGGTTTCTTTTTTTGTGTTTTTCAATTTAAGTTCAATTGCTTCATAAGTAAGGTTAAGCACTTCATGTTCTTGAACCAACTCATTGTGCTTTGCCAAGAGTGCTGAGTTAGCTAAGTCAAGCTCATGATACTTAAGCTTGATTTGAGCATTCTCCTCCTCGATTTGCTTGACATTTGATTTGAGCGTGTCATGCTCTTTAAGTATGGTTACATACTTGTCATGCAAATCGAGGTTAGCACTTTCAAGCTTAGCACGAGCTAGCTCAAGAGTCTTAACCTTAGCCTTTTCCCTTTTTATAATGCCATGATATTCATTAATCATAGATGCTAATTCATCGGGTGAAAGCTCATCATCATCATCGCTAGAATCTTCACATACCTTGGAGTTACCTTTCGCCATTAAGCACATAGGAGGTGGACGAAGAGGTGAGTCATCCTTGTTGACGATGGCGAGGCCCGCCAAGTTTTCTTCATCTTCACTATCTTCGTCGCTTGACTCTTCATCCGTGATCCACTCATTGGCTTCACACATGAAGACCTTTTGAGGCCCTCTTCTCTTCTTTGGAAAGAGCTTGATTTTCTTGCCTTTGTCGAATTTCTTCTTTCCAAAAGAGCGCTTGGGCTTGACCTCCTCTTCATCATCACTTTCTTCTAGCTTGTGATGCTTGCCATTGTCCTTCCTTTTGTCCGGTCTTGGACAATCATATGATATGTGGCCTAGATCACCACAATTGTAGCACGTCTTGTTTTCATCTTTTCTTGGCAAGAAGGCTTTCTTCTTGGGATCATAAGAGTATCCCTTCTTTGCAATCTTGGAGTTGAGGCGTGAGAATTTCCTCATCATCAAAGCAAGCTCATCATCATCATCTTCGCTTGTTTCCTGCTCTTCTTCACTTGAGCTAGGCTCAACCACTTTCTTCTTCTTGGGAGTTGTCTTCTTGGTTGAAGCCTTGAGAGCAATGGTTTTTGATGATGTCTCCTCCATCATTCCAAGTACGCTCATCTCATGAGCATGGATTTCTCCAATGAGCTCCGAAACTTCAATATTGTCTAGTGACTCTTTTTGGAGCATTGAATTGATAATGTTGTACTTGGGCTTGGGTAGAAGCATGAGGATCTTGCGATTGATAAGTCCCTTGCCAAGAGAAGCAATGTCAAGTGCGTTAATTTCCTCAATGAGCACATTTAAACGAGAAAATATTTGGTTAACATTCTCATGAGGAAACATCTTAAATTCATCATATTTTGATTTAAGCATGTGATATTTGAGTTCTTTAACACGAGATGAGCCCTCATGTATTTCAATTAGACATGCCCAAATTTCACATGCTTTTTCCTTACTAGCAATCCTAGCAAAAACATCTTGACTAATGCATTCATATATGGCATTTCTAGCCCTAGCATCCCATTTTAATTGGTCTCCAACATAGTCAAGATTTCCAAACCCCGCATGGGTCGCTTCCCACACTTCGGGAGCAATTGCCTCAAGGTAAGTGCGCATGCATGCTTTCCAATAAGCAAAATTCTTGCCCTCGAAGGTAGGAACCGAACCCCCATTCTTGGCCATTTTCGCTCTCTAGCGGTGAGGCTAGAACGATCCAATGAGAAACCTTGCTCTGATACCAATTGTAAGGATCGAAACGCCCAAGAGGGGGGTGAATTGGGCTTTTTCAAATTTTAGAGCAATTTAAAACTTAATGGTTGAAGCCAAATTCCCTATGCGAACTAACTACGCAAGCAAGAGTGTTAAGTGCGGAATAGTAAATGCGTAATAGTAAGGGGGTGAGGAGAGAAATGCAAACTCCCGCGGAGACTCGGAGACACGGCGATTTTTCCCGTGGTTCGGTAAGATCACAAAAATCTACCTACGTCCACGTTGTGGCACCCACCAAAGGGTATAGCCACTCCCAAGTCACCAAGATAAGGGAATCCACTATCTTTCTCCGTTCGCCTTCTCCGACAAGGTGGAGCTCAAGTCTTGTACAATGGTGATCCTCCGGGCTTTCACAAACGCCTTGGTAAGCTCCGGAACGATCTCTTCTTCCTCCAACTTTTACAAGGTGAGAGAAGTCACCAAGACACTCTCTCTCACTAGCCTAGAGATTCCAATCACCAAGAATGGACGCACACAAGCTTCTCTCTAGCTAGATATAGCCTATAGTTGGAGTACAAGAGGTTTTGAAGTGTGGAAGTGGTAGCTCTTGGTCTTGAATGCTTGAGAATGTGTAGTGAGGCTCTGGTGATCAAGACTTGTCGAAATGGCCGGTTGGAGGGGTATTTATAGCCAGCCCACACGAGATAGCCGTTGGAAAAGTAGGCAGACTTTTTCAGTGAACATCGGATCCTCCGATGCACCCCTTTATATGAGCATCGGTCGAATTCCAAATTAGCTGATGTCATGTGTCAGATGTGACCGTTGGATATAACCGTTGGATCTTTTAATCGACCGATGTTACTTCAATTCATCATCGGATGATCAGGTGGGTTGATCTTCAGAATTAGTTCAGAAATAATGTCTCGGTTGAAATTGACCGATGTACACTTACTTCAACATCGGATGATCCGGTGTGTACTTCTTCAGAATAACTCAGAAATCATCCTTCTGTTGAAATCAACCGATGTGCCACTTCCCCCACATCGGATGATCCGGTGTGTACTGGACTCTGAGGTCTTCTTCTTCTGCCAACTCAAACTTGACCGATGTAGTCATTTTGCAAGACATCGGATGATCCGGTGAGTGTAACTTGTTTGCTTCGAGTTGTTTTGAGTTGATCTTTTGGAATCTTCTTGAGTGACCTCTTTGACACTTGTTTGAAATGATATTATGATGAAGTGTAAGCTTCTTGTGTTGCCAATTTTGATAGAATAGAGTCGTTGTATGAGTTCTTTATTTAGTCTTCATGAGTATCGAATAACCCCTTAGAATAGATCGTTGAGGGGTCTCCATTTGTATCCAATGAGCAGTAGATGGTGTGAATAGATAGTTCATTAACGTTTGATGTGATATACGTGAAGCCTCACATCCACACACTTATTAGTAATAACGAACGGTTGTCATTAATCACCGAAACCATACCTCACGGGGGCCTAGATGCTTTCAGCTCGAATAGTCAAGGGCGATGAGTTTGGGAACTTTCAGTGTCCCAGGAACCAATACGAGATCGATCAAATGAAATCGGTTCCATATGCTTCTGCTGTCGGAAGCCTTTTGTATGCTCAAGTATGTACTCGCCCTGACTTAGCGTTCGTAACCGGGATGCTTGGCAGATATCAGGCCAATCCAGGGATTGATCACTGGAAGGCAGTTAAGAAAGCATTAAGGTATGTGCAAGGCACAAAAGGCCTCATGTTAACGTATAGTAAGCCAGACCCACTCGAGGTAGTGGGATACTCAGACTCAGATTTTGCGGGTTGTGTGGATACTAAGAAATCCACGTCAGGTTACATATTCACCCTCGCAAATGGAGCTATATCGTGGAAGAGCTCCAAACAAACCGTCACTGCATCTTCCACAATGCATGCCGAGTTTATTGCTTGTTATGAGGCCACGGGGCAGGCATTATGGTTTAAGAAATTTCTACCCGGTCTTAGAGTGGTCGACAGCATTAAAAAACCACTTAAGTTATACTGCGACAATGAACCCGCAGTATTGTACTCTCACAGCAACAAGTCGAGTGGTGCTGCCAAACACATCGACATTAAGTTTTATGTTGTGAAAGACAAAATCTAGGATCATACTATTAGTCTTGAGCATATTAGAACCAAACATATGCTTGCAGATCCGCTTACTAAAGGTCTTCCTCCCAATATGTTCAGAGAACATGTAGCCGGCATGGGATTAAGGGAAAACCTATGATCGCCTGGATACTTAGGGTCCAAACTAAGAATAAGTTTGTTTCTAAGTGTAAGATGTATTGTGGTAATCGAGTCAGATAGTACGTAATTGGCTATTTTGATGCGATGTGCTCAGTATATCGAACATGAAGAAATAAACAATAAGTTAAGTATTAAGAAATTAAATAAGTTTTGTAAGTCTTGATCACTGGAGATCAAGGGGGAGAATGTTGGAGTTGATCTCCTTTTCGGGAACGGCCCAACGGCCCAATCCCGAGTCTACCCCCACCTCTGCGCCTTGATCGGGGGCGATAACCAACCCATGGTTGGGGGCCCCCTCTCACACCCGCGCTATATTAAGAGGGGTGGCCGGGGCACACGCGACAACGTGCGTTCGTGCTCAGAACACCCCAAACACATTGAGAAAACCGATCTAATCCGTGCGGGGAGTGAGGGGAAGGACCCCGGCGCCGCCATCGCCGTCGACACCACGGAATCCGTGCGCCGACATCTACATTTCGGCGACACCGTCATGGCGACATCCTCAACACCCGAAGGTATATTCCAAACCGTTTTGTTCTCATTCGTGTAGTCATAGAATGATTTTTATCAATATACCCGCGAGATCTAGTGGCTAGAGAAAGTAAGAAACACACAGATGCATCCTTGACTCATGGTGCCTACGCATGTAAAAATGCCAACACCTGCAAACTGCATTTCCCGATGCTCAACAGCTATTAACACCTTTCAGCAATTTTTTATTTTGTCATCTGGTGATCGAAGTTATTTTTTCCTATGTTACCCCTCTCAGTGATCTAAGCCCTAGTGTAGGTATATCAGGCATTAATCCTTTGCTTTACCAAGCCTTCTGTTGGAATTCAGACAGCAAAGCTGCGTCAAATGCTCATATAGAGATAAAAAGTACTCCCTCCGTTTTAAAATAATTGACGTTTAGGACAAAAGTTAGTTCAATTTGAACTAAATTAGTTGTTCTAAACTTTAATTATTTTAGAACGGAGGGAGTAAAATCTATAGATGCAGGGATGTCAATTTAACCACTGCACTGCTGTCAGCTTCTATCAATCTGACCAAACTGGAGTATTGGATTTTGACATTAAGTCTAGTAACCATATGGCGACTCTTCAAGCAGCGTTTACATGAATGGCGGTCCCATCATTTGCTTAAATTTATTCCTAAGTATTGTCAGCAACGGTAGATCCGAGGGCCACCATTAGTATACGAACGTCTAAGTACTCTATAGCTCTTGACCGTTGGGCGGTTTACACATGATAAAGAAGTTTCAGGCCCTGGTTTCTTTCTTTTGACCGCATTGAAAAGTAGTGTTTTGATTACTGTCCTTGTTGACTGATCACCACGGGAAACACCACATCAAACAGACAATGTTTAGTTATGAACAAAGGCAGAACCATAATGTGACGGAATAGTTGGTGTGTTCTATTTTCCATTTTACGACACCGGTTTTGTCTTTCTTTTTGTGAACAAGCATGCAAATTTATAATTTTTGCAGATAAATGTGAACGTGAAGCAGCAGTAATTCCTGGCATTAGACGCACGTTTGTTGGTTTTGCTGTGCTTTTGATTAAGTCTGTCATTTGCATGACAGTTTGAATGCAGCGCAGTTTTACTTAAATATACGAAAGTGAACCGATGGATCCATTCCAGTTCTCTTTTTTTTTTTTCCTTTTGACGTGAAACTGTAGGGGTAACATAATCCCAGAAGAAAAGGTGACTTCAACTTACTATTACCTATTCGTACAGACAATGGGGTATCATACTAACAATTACAGACACAAACTCGTGCCTAGATCATCTGATTTCAATTGCACTATTCTGTATTTGGGGTCCACCAATGTTCAATGCTATGTACTGTATGTCGTGCCTAATGTCAACAGATTGATGAATCAATATCGACAGCTTGTTCATAGTAGTGTTGCCAGCTAGGAAGAAGGCCGCCTTGTACTCGCCTCCTATGTTTAGTTCACTCAAGAAGCCTGTTGCATGTGCCAACTCCCAATGCTGCAGCTAGATGCCATGCCGCATGGAGGTAGGAAGTTTGAGGGAAGACGTCGTCAGCGATGAATAGTGCAACTCCCAGTAGAGAAGACATCTTGTGTAGGTTATGTGCCATTTTGAGCTCTGGGTCCATGGATGCTCTTTTAGCGAATGAAACCTAAGGCAGGAGAAGTTACAGATGACCAGACTCAGCGGTTGGAAAGCGAAGGTATGACATGACCAAGAAAACGACAAGATAAATCAAACAAGCAAAATATATGCACACGAATGTAGCTGCATTCAAGCAGGGATTGTCCATTGTAAGACATGACACGACATCATGAGTACTTGCCTCCATTATCCCCGTGTGGACTGCTGAAACCATCAGGGGTTGAAATGGCAGGAGTAATGTCGATGCTGCCATTAGAAATTTTGGATTCTCATCCTGAAGTGCCCTTGTTAAGCACTGCATGGAAATGTCTTGTCAAAATACACAAAACATGAAATACTTCGGATTAACCATCCTAACTGTGTATAGTATACAATGTTAAAATGAGTTGTAATTCGCATATACGCGAGAGCCTACATTTCCATGAAAGCAGTAAATATTATGTGTATATCCAGAAAAAAAATATGCAGGAGTAGAGTATGCACCAACAGACTAAACAATCCAAGTTAGGTCACATGTTTTTCATGTTTACTAATGTGCATGCATAGGAGGGCGTAAATTCTGCTTCAACAATCATGTTACGAAAATGTTTTACTTACCAGTGTTGAAGTGGCAATCATGGTATAGTCTGCCCATCTCAAATATTTTCTTATATCTCCTCGTGAAGTATGATACAGGCTAGAAGCTATCCCGACTCCAATTAATGAGTTCCCATAAAGTGCAGTATTCAAATTCTTTCTGTGGAACTGGCACACAATTGTTAGTTCGTACTTGGTAGCAACCAAGAAACCAAACAAAAGACTATTCTCAATGAAATGATTTTTTTACTTCTGGAGAGGATCAAGGAACTAGTTATAGTAGGTCAGTGTACTCGCCTTGGTGTCTGCAGTCCAAGACCAATGAAAGGGAGTGAGGTGACAACATTAGCAATAGTTTCTCCCACGTGTTTATCACCTGGTGCACATGCAGACCGATGTTACCAAACAATAAACTAGGGTTATGCTACCATTTTGTTTGCTTATACATACATGAGAGACTACAGTGGATGGGCTTCAAGCATGGTGGCCTCTGCTTCCACAGTCTCCTGCAAATACAAAAATCATTAAGCAAAGCAAAATATTTACAAGTCTCTGGAAGGTATTCGTGGTGTAGGTTTCAAAAAGTACTCACCGGATTTGAAAACTAGGGCTCGAGCCGACGCCCTCCTGTGATTCACGAGTTGAAGAATCCACAATGCTAGTTTTGGCAGCTTCGTCATCACTGTACAGCGGCCGGTCTGCGAGATGTACCTTATAGAGGCCACCCAGACCCCAAGAAGGCCTACGCTCTTTTTGAAATCCCATGTATTACCCTATACGTACTTTCATTTCACGGCTAAGCGGGACAAGTGGCCTTCCTGATAGCGGAAGGGGGGAAGGTTAGCATGAAGCATCACCACAAAAATGACATAAAGAGTACGTGGTAAGCACTGGATTTCTCATGTCTCCTATGTACGCAGGAATCGAAATGCATATTCCTCCTATTCGATCCTGAGGACCAGTGCCTCCACATCGCTTACCACCTAACAACCAAGGGGCTAGGTAAGCAGGCAACAAAGAAGAAGCAACCCCCCCCCTTTCTACCACTACCGTGAGGAAGAGATGGCGCATCATGGCTGATCACCAACCAGAAGCAGCTCGGGGAGGGTACTGCGGCAGGAAGAAAGCTCGCAAGAACGGAGACTAGTCGCGACCCAGAACCGCACCTCACGGTCGGGGAGGAAACCCACCACGCAGGCGCTCCCCTGCTCCCGTCCTCCCGCCGCGAGGCTGCTGCAGCTCCCCCCTCACCTCGTCCTCCTCCCGCGGGAACGGAGACGAGGACAAGAGCGGAGGCGGCGGTGGCGCAGAGGGAATCGGGAGGGGACGATGCGGATTCCGACAGGATCTTCTTCCGTCCCCCCTCCCATCCCTGTGGTGGAGGAAACGCCCTGCTTCTTGAATCGTCTCGTCTCTTCGTCGGGAGGTTCGTAGAATATTCGTCGAGCCTCTTCCGTGGAGGCCCAGTTCGACGACAGTTTGATGGGCCGGCGGCCTTCTCCCGGGTTTGCTTGGGCTACGATTTTCGTTCAGCCCACTACGGTATGTTTCAAGGATTTTAAAAAAAAAAAACAGTAATATCTTAATCATAATTTTCAAAATGGAGCGCCAATAAAAAAATTGTTACAAGTCACCCAGTTGTTGATTTATAATTTTTTTTGAATCGGACACCCATGTTTTAAAGATTTTTATTAGAATATTACTAGTTTTGAAATAAAAAAAGTCATGTTCCAAGTACACTGTCTCCGTTCTTTTTTCATGTCGATGGGACATAATTTACACGGCCAACGATTTTATATTACATCAACCAGATGCCCATACAGCCCGGCCTTTCTTTGATGGCCACATGGATGGAAGTCAAACTTCGTGAGCAGTATGATATGTTTCATTTGGCAGCTAACAATAAGTAGACTGTCCATGTCTTGACGTTTTCATTGTCAGGAGCAGGGCTACATTCCAGGGACAACAAACATAATCACCACACTTCCAAAACATTTTTTTAAAAGAAACAATCATGCGCCTATTGTCTAGCTAATGAGTGATAAATAATAAACCTAAAACTGACAACCATCGAGTGGAAATATCTTCTTGGGATATTATGATGGGTACTTAATTATACGCGCGATTATCCCCAGATCGACAAATTTAAACGGAAATTGTCTCCTCAATCTGAATCATACATGTGGACTCGTTCAGCTTAATAATAAGCTAGGATTGTTGTCCAGTTCAGTACCTGTAAAATGTTGGCTTGGGTTGACATTCATGGGGAGACAGCTAACCATAAGACGACAGGTGATCCCAAGATTATTTCTAAAATACCGTGGTACGCCACCAGTGCTGTAATCACTCTGCGTAAGCGTCATTGACGAAATATGCTAACGATGTCCCTTTTGCCAAACTAGGTTACGTACAGAACGGCCTGCATAGCTGCACGTACATAGACGCTGGTGTCTTGCTCGTTCCTATCCTTCTAGCCCCGTTGCAGCAGGAACATAAATTAAACTTTTTTTATCCGAAACTTTCGCATCGAATAACCCTTTCGATCTTACCGGATGGAATGGAATCTGGTTCATGTCAGCGCGCCTTTAAATACGGCCCGTTCATCTGACTGACAGGTCCATTTGAGCATAAACAAAAGGAGGATAGGAAGTGAGATATGTGAGATCTTTGGATGCTTTGATGGCATACTGTACTAGTTCCGCTCAGCTCACACACTTTAGTATATTCGCACTCGTAGACCTTTATATTGGGCCTCTAAGCCTGCCCGCATCGGCAGCCTGTAAAGCGCCCTGGCCGCCGAATGTAGCGGGGGCGAGCGCGCTGGCTATCCGCAGCGGCAGCGGTAAACACCCCGCTAAGTAACAGATTTGCACAGTGCAGCTCTAAACGTGGAGGCGCACGGTAGAAGAGAAAAAAAGAGAGAAAGAAATAAAAAAGGAAAAAAGGAAAGAAAAAAAGAAGAAGAGAAGTAAAAAGGAAAAGAAAAAAAGGAAAGAAGTGAGGAAAAAGAAGAAAAGAAAGAAAAAGGGATAAATAAGAAGAAAGGAGAGGAAAAGTAAGCAAAAAAATTGGTGATTTTTTATAAGTTGTAAATATAATATTATTAACATACAAATAGTTATATGCAATAAAATAAAATATGAGTTAGTTATATCATATAATAGAAAATAAATGACATTTGATATAGAGATCTAATTTAGAGGTGAACGAGTGCAGAGAATTGAACTGTAAAGGTAGGAATCTTTTAGAGATGACTGTAAAAGGGTAGGAATATTCTTTTAGAGATCCAATATAGTGGTCCACGAGTGTGACCAGTCTAAAAGAATATTCTTAGCCTTTTAGAGTTGACTCTAAAAGATTCCTACCTTTACAGTTTATTTGTCCGCACTCATTCACCTCTAAATCGGATCTCTATATCAACTATCAACTATTTTATATTAGATAATACAACTATATCATAATTTATATTATTTTATATAACTACTTATGTTAATAATATTATATTTATAACTTATATAAATTCATTAAATTTATTTTTTACTTCTTTTCTCTCTTTTTTCTTATTTTCTCCTTTTCTCTTTTTTTCCCTCACATCTTTTTTTCTCTTTCTTTTTTCTCTCACTTTTTTCTTCTTATTTTTCCTCACTTCTTTTTTTCATTTCTTTTCTCCATTCCCTCTCTTCTTTTTTTTTTCCTTTCTTCTTCCTTATTCTCTCTCGGCTCTACACCCCTCCTACAAATTTCCAGCAACACTGCACACACCTGGGATTTCCAAGCCCGGTACGTGCGCCCGCTGCAGCAGCCCGCTACCCACGTGGCCGCTGAATTTGCAGGTGCGGGTAGCGGTGCCCGCTGCGCCCAGCCTTACAGATCTAGGATCTCTGGGAGAGAGAAAAACGGCTTATGAAATCCACGTGAGTCCCACTTCTCATCGGAGCCTATTAAGGTTAAGAATCAGTGCCTCAGATTTGGATCGTTCCAGCTTAATGACAGAAAACAAATTCGATTCTGGGAAGATAAAAAGTCAGGCAACTTAACTTTTCAATAACAATATCCATTATATAAACAAGAGAGAACGGCTAAAAAAGACTATAGGAAACGCTCGGGCCGTCAGAAAGCGAAAGTGTGAGAAAAAAAAAGAAAAAAGAGAAAGAAGGAAGAAGACAAGTGAGGTTCAGCCACTGAGATCCGAACCAGCTAGCTCAGCTGCGCCATGTCAAATCCCATCCTGCTCCCACGTGCGGTCCATGTCCGCTCCTCCCACCAATAAACCAACGCGCATCTCCCAGCCCCGCCGGCCGTAGGATCCAAATCGACGGCACTGGATCTGACACGACGGCTCGCGGACCCGGCAGCCGGTTCACCACCGTCTTTTAAAACAGCCCGCACTGCACACGCGACGCCGCCCGCCCGCCCCGCATCCGACGGCCACCGCCCCGTCCCACGCCTCCTTATTTTTTTACTGCCCCTTTCCGTCCCCGCGCCCACGCTACCGTCGCCTCCTACCTCTGTTCCTACCTCCTCCCTCGCCGCCCGCCCCCCTGCGAGATCGGAATCGCCTGCGCGCCCCCGCCATGGCGCCGTCTCTGCTCGGGGTCACGCATCTCCCCCCTCTCTCTCTCATTTTCTCTCACAAGTGCGTGCTTCCGTGCTACGCGCTGGGTCGAGGCGACTTGTCGCTGACGGCCTCCCCTCCTCGGTGCATGCAGGGGTTCACCAAGTCGCTGGCTATGACGGTACTCTCCGAGATCGGGGATAAGACCTTCTTCGCCGCCGCGGTACGCCTCTGCACACCCTCACCTCGCCTTCACCCGCTCTCCCCCTCGCCCTCCGTGCACGTGTGCCCGCGTTCGCTACTAGATGGGGCATGCCCCCTGCGCCCCCACTCCCGCTAGGTGCTCGACGTTACGCCGCCGTCAGCCGGCGCGTGCCCCCTGGCCTGGTTCAGAGATGAGATCGTGCGGTAGCTGTAGATTCGGGGAAGGATTTGAGCAGGTGCAGGTGGAGGTTCCTCGACTAAAATCACGCCTTGATGCTTAGAGTAGCTCAGCAAAATTTGCCGTTCTCTCTCTCTCCCCCCTCTCTCTTTTTCGTTAAGCTGTGACAGCCTACCTAAAGTTGTCAAGTTTCCGTTCCTCGCGGGGATCCAGCCGGGAAATTACCTGTTTATGCTTGTTTTGTCTGCTGCGGGGCTTTAGTTTGGTTCGCGTGGGTTCCGCGGACGCTGCTGCACAGTACCAGCCTTTGATTTGCTGGAGCTGTTGTGCTTGCCAAATGCGGTACCCTGTGCTGTATCAGTAGGGTGTTCCCTTTTTGGAGGACTGTTTCTAGTCCTGATGAGGCACTTTGTCTTTGCCCACCAGAATTGTTTCACTAGGTTATTATTGTTAGATGTATTCTTAGTAGGAATAATAACGTACCTGGAGTATCGCGTCTACAGGGGATCATGGGTTGGGCAGTGCCTGGCCTTGCTAGACAAACATTCCCATTGCTTGTGATAGACTCATCAATCAGTATTCTGTATTATCTTGCTTTAAAGGATTTCTTTAATGGTCATTGTTTCGAGTAGCGTGTTTACTCATGCTTTCTGTTTATATGTGCAAGATTCTTGCCATGCGCCACCCGAGGAAGCTCGTCCTGGCAGGCTGTTTGTCGGCACTAATAGTAAGTATTTTCGAGTTTTGTGCTGCTCTATGGGTTTTTCTCTCTCTGTCTCTCTCGCTTAACTCATTAGTTACTAATTTTAGGTGATGACAGCTCTATCAGCTTCTCTAGGTTGGGTTGCACCAAATCTGGTAAGTTTGCTTGAAGTGTACCTCTCTTGTACTGCTTTTTGTTGTTCCAAGAAAACAATGATTTTTCTTGGTCTCTTTTCTTGGATGTGTCACGAAGTTATGTATATTCTATGAGTTCTGCTCCCTGCTCAGACGGACTCGGGTATGTGATACCAATGTTGACATGTTTCTTAGTGCCTGAAAGGCGGAAATATTTTCTTTGGGGAGAATTTTTTAGGACCTTTGGGGAGATCTAGGGCAATGTAGAATATCATTTTGTGAAGGGTGCTGGCGCTGTGGTAGCCTCTCCACTTGTGTCCTGGAGTTAATGGGTTTGAATCAACCTCCTGGCAAAATAAGCAAGGGGAAGGCAACGTATAAATTTCACAAATGCAAAGCATGTCAATAATATCAAAATTATATGCCTTTGTGTTAGACATGGATGTGGATCGTAATCCAGCTGATAATCTCATCAAGTATAGTGTTCGGACCAATGGTTGGCACTTTGTTCAAGACATGGGGGTGGGCTTTAGTGCTAGTTGTTCCTTTTGACCAATTTCTAGTGATGTCACTCCGAGTTCTCTTGTTAACTTATTACACATGTTTACCACTTTTCAAAATGATGTGGCTGATAATATTATTATCTTAACAGATATCACGTAAATGGACTCATCATGTGACCACTCTGCTCTTCTTTGTATTTGGCATGTGGTCATTGTGGGAAGGATTCAAAGAAGACGGGTACTGACCTACTTGTTGCCTTTTGATCAACTTTTTATCTGCTCTGGTGTTTTAGTGATTGACTTTAGTACGCTACTCAACTTTCATTTCAGAGATTCAGAAGAATTGGCTGAAGTGGAAGCAGAGCTGGTTGGCAATTTTCATCACTTTATTATGTTGTTTTGTGGACTGTAGTTGAAGTAACTCATTGCCAAGTTATGCTCAATTTCCAGGATGCTGCCTTTAAGAGTAACAAGGGTGAATCTAAAAGCAAATCTAAGGTCAGTACAAAAATGTTGTGTTTATTGTGAATCGGATTATATCTCACAATGCTTCTGCGTTCACTATATGATTATTTGCTGTGGCAGTATAAATCATGAACAAGAAAAAGGATGGATTTACTTTTCTTTTTGTTTCTCATGAGAGAATGTATCATCATCTCTTGATAATCATATCTGTCTTAGAATATGAGTTTCTTATGCGTGCGATGTGTTTTTATATATATCTTTCCAATATATAGATGACTTTGATGTATATCTAGCTAGCTTATATTTTTTTCCCTGTTTTCATTTTTCCATCTAAGTTCATATATCACCTGTTTTCCTCTGATATTGTCAAAAAAAATCAATTTAGGAGTGCCTGTTTGCTCATCTGCATATAAATCTTCTCTTCTAATCTGCTTGTGTGGGGAACAATTGTATTTTGGAAGCAAGGCAGCCGAAAAGATTGCTTATTGCTGGAATCACTGCCATATTTACTTTCCCTTAGCCACTTTGTTATTGAACTCATACATCCACATGGATTTAATGCTTATCTGGATTTTCCGCTGAGCTTAGGCAAGTGATGATACGAAGAAACAACAAAGACCCTTTCTCATGCAGTTCTTCTCACCAATTTTTCTAAAGGTGCCAGCTACTCATTCATGTTAGAAATGGTTGATAAAGGTACTATGCCTGTGCTTTATCTGGAATATTGACATGTCCTGTGATTTGTATGCTGTAGGCCTTTTCTATTACATTCTTTGGTGAATGGGGTGACAAGAGCCAGGTAAGTTGTATATTTCTTTTAACTTCTAGCTCTGTGAAGCACCTGTTGAGCCATGCATATATAATTTTTCGGCTATATTGTTGAATCTCTTATCAGATTGCTACTATTGGCTTGGCTGCTGATGAAAACCCATTTGGCGTTGTCCTGGGGGGCATAGTGTATGAGCTTCTTCTTTATCGACCCAAACGCTCTACCTAAATGTATTATTGTGTATTACCTAACAAAAAATTCTTGCCGTGCCTAGAGCGCAAGCACTCTGCACTACTGCTGCCGTTCTTGGAGGAAAGAGTCTAGCCTCCCAAATATCTGAGAAGATGGTAGGAATAGAACCATTGCTTGACCTGATCTCCCGTACTGTCTATTTCCTGTTAGTGTCAAAATCTCCAGCAACTAATCTGATATATGCTCTGTTGTAGGTCGAGCTGTCTAGCGGGGTGCTATTTCTGTTGTTCGGTATCATGTCCTTGCTTTCAGGACCAGAAGGATCGTTGTAATCTTCCCTGGAAAACCCTTGTCCAGCAGACAAGATTCCTTCGGATAGACCCATCTTATTTGAGTAGATGATGATGGCGACGAAAGCCATCCATCCATCCATGGCTACCAGGATGACGCCCAATTCATTAGTTTAGCCAAATGTAAACAGTTCATTCGCCATTCATAAATAACTACATGTTACGAAAATCTCTGATTACGTTCTATTCTCAGCCGCTGAAAATATGAGTTACAATGCCTAGTTACTGGAAATCCCTCTTGTATCGCAGTCACGAGCGAAACTTGATTACTACTGAATTTCGTGCTTAGTATTTCTTCTGTCGCCGTGATAACAACATTTCGTTCTAGAAGAAAGCATGGCCTCCATACTCTTTTCGTTGACGAGCAGCTAAAACCAGCTCCTCCGGAAGTAGAAATATATTTCTATTTTAAACAGAATAACAGGAGGAAGTTGCTGAATCAAATGTTGTAAAATATTTTTCTTCTTCTGAAAACCAAAAATGCGAATTGTCGATCCAGTAACTTGACGTCGCTTTCTTTGTGAAAAGTAATTTGACGTTGCTACCAGGATGACTCCCAAATTCATTAGTTTAGCCAAATGTAAACAGTTCATTCACCATTCATAAATAACTACATGTTATGAAAATCTCTGATCACGTTCTATTCTCAGCTGCTGAAAATATTCAGTAGATGCTGACAACAATATGAATTATAATGCCTAGTTACTGGGAATCCCTCTTGTATCGCAGTCACGAGCGAAACTTAATTACTACTGAATTTCGTGCTTAGTATTTCTGCTGTCGCCGTGATAACATTTCCTTCTAGAAGAAACTCTTCTCGTTGACGAGCAGCTAAAACCAGCTTCTCCGGAAGTACAAATATATTCCTATTTTAAACATGATACCAGGAGGAAGTTATTGAATCAAATGTTGTAAATTATTTTTTTCTTCTTCTGAAAACCAAAAATGCAGGGTGAATTGTCGATCCAGTAACTTGACGTCGCTTTCTTTGTGAAAAGTAATTTGACGTTGCTAAACTACTTAGCGAAAGCAAAATGCTACTTCCTCTATTATGAAATAAATGATGTTTAGAATAAATATTTTAATTCAAATTGAACTAGATTTTTATTCTAAACATCATATATTTTAAAACAGAGGGAGTGATGAGCCATATATTAGCATCACAATCACGCAATGCAACAATGGGCTTTCTTTTCTCTGGAATCTGCAAGCAGGCCAGCCTTTTCCATTCCCCTTCGGAATCTAATGGCGGCCCACAAGTTCGTCTCGCGATGAATTCCAAGGGCCGTAATTGTTTTCCCACGAGCCGATCTCAAAGCCCGGCCGCCTGCTCCTGCTTGAACCGAGGTTTGTACTGTACCAAATTCAATTGTCTAATATACCCTTCACAAAGTACTAAAATTTGAATAGGCTTGCATATTTTTGTTGGGAGATAGATGCATGCCCTATCATTTTGTGATTTTTTTCATATTTATTCATGATGTTGTAGGGGTGCTACTCTCTTCAGGTAGCACACATTAGCACCTAATTGGAAGGAAGCAGTCGATGGGTACGAATGTAAAGCGATATGAAAGCGTCTCTAAAGAAACTTGACAAAATGACAATAAGAAAATAAATGTTTGAGTCCCTAGCTAAGTTAATGTTTGTGAAGATTGTGTCATTTTCCTGGTAGGCTGGTACCTCATAAATATTCCAGTTCCTAGCTAAAGCAACATTTCATTGTTGTTTCGATAGCAGTTTTGTTTTCCAAATTCTCTTATTTGCTTCTGAGCTGTATTCATCGACTTGGCTGAAAATTTCCCATGTTATGTCATATTTTAGAGTGGAATATTTCTTAACCTTTGACTCAATTTAATATTTTAGAGTGTTCTCTAATTGAAGACAGAATATCCCAACCACTTATCTTTTCAATTCTAATTTTATTATTCTAATTAAGATGGAAGCCATATATGTAATGCAACACATGCATTCTATCGACCTCAGATCTGTGCTTCTCGATCTCAAGTCTACAAGAGGCGGTCCTTTTGAAATGTGGTGATGGTAAGAAAGTACAATCATATGATTACAACGTCGTCGCTGCACCCATCATTCGAAAAAAAAACTACACCTTTGCACACTCATTGTCATTATTTGCTCCAAAGCACAACTAAATATACAGCAGCGACCAGCATTAGTTATCATTATGCATGCAAAATCAGTACGATTCCGGACGACCTAGCAAAACAAAACGCTCAGACTGATGAAAAACAGTGATCGACACCTAGCAAGACAAAACAATCATGCAACACATCCTAGCAGTACACACAGACCACTCCTTTTATCAACTTTTGAAAGCATGAAGTAGTTAGTTAATAAATGTGAACCAAAGCCATGCATGCAGGCACACTAAGAGGACCCTACGGCCAAGAACCGATGCATACCATGCATGCCGCTTCACTTCAGCAGCCTTTTTTCATACTAGGCACGAGCAAAAAAGGGGGTGAATGCTCGCTGCTTCCCATAAGTGAGCAAGCATAATGAAAGAGTGCCCTGTTCTTTTGTCGAGCCGTGCTCTTTAAGGTAAAGGAGGCCTCCCTTTCCTTTCCGTACAAGCAAAGCATGAGGGGTTAGCATCCACGAGATCCAGCAGTCCGATCGAGAGGATGGTAGGAAGAGCACTTTGTCTTTCTTGTTTTCTCAGACTTTTTGGAGAGACCGGGCAACTTTTGAATGCGGCACAGGAGCTGTGTGACCGAGAGAAAGGGAAGCCATTTGGCATGGAGGGACGCGACGGAGAACATAATCACGGCGGGCGGTGTGCGGTGGGGAGTACAACCCAGCGTGGGAGAGAAGAAGCTGAAAAGCAGCTTCTGCTTGTCCACCTTAAATGGTATTATAGTGCCTTTGTTTAGGAGTAGGGATGATAATCCCACCCGCCGGGTGCGGTACCCAACGGCGTTTTGCACCCGACTGGTGCGAGAGCAGGTGGAATTTTCTACTCTCGGGCCTAATTCGCATCCGACTTGACTTGTTGCGGGTACGAGTTTTATTTTGACCCGCGAGTATCCAAAATAATTTATGTTTATAATTTAAAAGTCAAATTTAATTGTTTTATATAATTTAGATGTTTTATCTTACTTATCGTAACCTATATGTACAATCTTTGTAAACAATTTAATATTTTTTGTTATATTGTCCTTCAAAATAGATGATTTTTATACTTATTTATTAAACGTTGTAGAACATTTATAAAGGAATCAAACCTGACGGGCACTCCGAAACCCGATGGATGCGATGCGGATCTCAAATTTCACCCACAACCTCTTTTGTTTTGGGCGGGTTTTTACTCCACCCGACCCATTGTCATCGCGCTATTTGGGAGGGCTCCGGCTTTTCTCAACAAAAGAAAAAACATCTGAAGTTTTTATCATCAATACCTTTCAAATTAGTTAGTTAGGAAACACCAGGAACATTTCTGTTGATAATATATTGTAGTCTTGAAAACCACCTTCATATTAATATGATGCTATTTTTACTTCATGTTATGTTTACATTAAAATCGGAAAACTAGCAGTCAACTTTGCATCGTAACGACCATAACATGATCGGCCAGAGGCAGTAGGCCAATTTAGTAGTACATCTCCCAAGTAGTAGCTAGCTGGAGTCGCCAAACAGTAGCCACGCTCATACTGGTGACACGACGGGCTTGCAACTTACAACCATGCATGGGTTGTGTATCCATCATCCATTCCATCCTTTTGGTCTCCCTTTTTTCTCGCCCCTGCTTTCCACGAGGCGGCGGCAGAAGCAGATCGAAGGAAAAGGCCGGCGCGCGGCCTTCCGGAGGAGTGAAGCAAGAGCAACGAGGAGGCCAAAAACGATCGAGTAGCGTGGGGCTTTTCGGGCAGCACATAAGCTGTCGATCGAATTGAACCCGCTACGCCATGATGATGGCTTTCCATCGGCTGCTCGATCACGTATGTAATGGGTGCCGGTGGTGGTGGCGTCGTCGTCATCATCGTATCCGATGGTTCTCGCCATCGATCCGTCCAGCATCGACGCCCACAAGCCTGCGCAGCCGCCACCGTTAGCGCGCGCACTCGATCTACACTACTAGATAGCTAGCTAGCTAGCCTCCTAGTGTACTAATCGCACGCCAGAAGTGAGAAGACTAAACTAATCCTGTTACTGTCCGCAACGTGCCTTCGTTCGGGGTCTTGGAGATGGTGCGCGCCCATGATGGATCGAGAGCCACACGCCGGAGCGCAGCCGGCCGGTGGGTGGGGGAAGCGTCACGCACTCACGCCGCCCGCCTTGCCATCACCTGACACGGACGTCAAGGCAGAACGCGTAGTTAACATTATGTCAGGTAAAAATAGACGATGTAGGGCGTGTTTCGTGTACAGATCGAGACATGGCCTATAGCTTGCTAGGCAGCGTTCCCATGCGCGTGCGCGTCGTTCTAGCTCGACGACGACGACGACGGAGGTAGTAGTGGCTAGCTTGGCTAGCACACAGATACAGATCCCTCTTCGGGCGGCGCGACAGCAGCGAAGAATCCTCCGAAAGGGGTTGCCGGATGGAGGAGCAATCAAGGCACGCTGCACACTAGGGGTCGGGGACGACGCCCGCGCGGCGACGACAGCTGGAGGAGCGGACGCACAAGGGCACAATCATTCGGTCGTTCCTCGAAGACAGGACAGGCCTGAGAGAGAGAGAGAGAGCGTGGTTCTCTAGGTCGTTCTCGCTGCTAGTCGCGGTGGTCCGTCCGTAGGAGGAAGAAGAAGAAATCCACCGCCGGCACCCGCAAGCCGACTTCTTTCCTCCACCGAGCCTTTCGGCAGCGACGGTCGGCTCGGTGGGGGCTCACCCTTCCTCCCTCTGCCTGCCCTAGCTCTGTCGTGGACGTTACCGACCGTCAACTCCTGCCTCGGCGTGTCAATCTACATGGCAGGCAGATACGCGATGACCCAACACGAAGATCCACCAGCAAAGCGTTACAATGATCTTTTTTTACAGTTCTTAAAAATGTACATATCTACTGTACCAACATTACACCCCTCCAATTTACTTATCATTCTTCCGTAATACTTGTCATTCTCATTTTCCATTGTATATCTATCTGCCTCCTCGTTTTCTATGTATCACATATTTTCGGTTCCTTCTTAATTCCTATTCCTATAGCCAGAACGATAAGTAAATTAGAGCGGATAAAGTAATTTAGATGCACTATCTAATGGGACCATTCTTTGGCATCACTCGAGTTATAGTTGATGTTATCACTTAACATTACATTACATCTTTACGTATGATAAAAAACTCGTCAAAGAACGATGATCTGCCACGTAAATCTGTTTATGTCACTTATATTTCATGCTCTTCATTTTCTTCCCAAATTATAAACTCAAACTCTAAACACGGAGATGGTCAGCAACCACATCCACCCCGCCGGAATACACCCCGTCCCCGGCCGCCACCACCCTCAAACCACAAGACGACCCCTCTCCACCCCCGGCGACCACATCCACCCCACCAGAAGACGCCCCGCCCCCTATGGCCACCACCCTCAAACGGGAAGACGACCCCCCCTCCACCCCCGGCGACCACAACCATTCCGACAGAAGAAGCCCCGTCCCCGGCGGCCACAAGCTCTCCGTTGGCCTCGACGGACAAGACCGACACCCCCCTCTGCGGAGATTCCGGAGCATCGGGAAGTCATAGCAGGGCCGGTACTACGTCGACCATCGACGGTGAACTCCATGCTCCTGGTGAGTCCCAAACCTTCGTCACCCTCGTCGCTGACGCAGTTTCACCACATCTCGTCAACGACCTCACCCCGCGCCCCCATCCCCACCCCCTCACCATCTCCAATCTCGCTTCCTTTCCTCACCATACATCTCTCCCCAAACCAAACATGCACTCCATTCTCCTCCTTGCAATCCCCTCTCTTCCCCAGATGTCCCCCGACCTCGGAATATCCGTCAACCCTTCCCGTGGAGGTTCCGGCGGCCGTTCACAGACAGGATCCGGAACCTGACAATTTCTCAAGGTGAGGCTTGTTGGAAATGGATGATCCAATATATTCTCTCCTCCTGATCCTCTCCACCGAAGAGTCTGATCTGGACGAAGATGACGTGCCGCATCTGTTGACCGTCGCTAACAACCTGCAGGAGCCTCACTCCCCTCCCAAAAGCCCTGTGCCTACCACCGACCTACTCCCCTCCCTGTTGTCGTCGGAGTTGGCCTCAATGATCCCGTCCTCAAGCGACATGGATATAGGTCTGTGGGGAATTGAGCAGCATTCCTCCGCCACATTGCCCCAGAAGCAACCGCCCCCCTTGCTCCGTCATGCTCCACCTCCTTGCCCACGCAGCCACCGGTCACCACCTCCAAACAGCCATCCGGAATACCCAAAATCCTCCGGACAGATGCGGCTCCAGACAACAATGAAGGTCCGGACATCCCGGCTCACACCCCTCAAGACTGACCCAACCAGAGGTACACCGCTTTATCCGGACCCAGCGAAGCCGACATTCAAGAGGAACCCTTCTTCCGGCGTTGTCGGTGGAACGTGCGCTAGCACACCTCCGCTTACTGCACCTCCATTCACTTCAACCAAGTCACCTAACCCCTCAGGGCAGAACGGATTACTAGGTAGGAGACCTTCCTACCATGGCTCGTCGCTGAGCCGTCATGTCCCGGCAAAGTCGGGTGTAGCCCATACCGCGCTGCTCCCACCTGCAAGTAGGGGAATGGACCTGCAGACCCCCCCGCCGCCCAACAACCCCTCATAAACCTCTAGAGCAGAAGCTGGGCGAAAGGGAAACAACAGATGACGAGGGCTCGATCCTGGTCCGAAGCAAAAAGTGGGTCCGCAATAAACCACCTCCCTCGCTGCCTATAAAACCACCCCGAAGGCCACTTCAACATCTCACCACCCCCCGTCTCACTAGCCTTTGAAGCGCGCTGAGAGGCCGCTGCTTCCGTTTCTTTGCCTCGAACCATCTCGTCTCTCACTGCCGAGAACCCCCACCTTGCTACTGCTGCCTCCACTCTGGTCATCTCGCCCGCCATTGCCACCTTCCCTCGGGACCAAACGGCCACCAACCCATCCACGAGCGCCTACTGACCCCGACGCCGGATATCCATTCCAGAGTTACATTTCCTCCACTCAGGACACCCCTCACCGTCGCTCCCAGGCCACGCTATGCCTCACTCAGGGGACTCCTTAGGTCGCGCAGAGAACCGCCCTTGCCAAACTCAAGCAACGGTCATCCTTACAGAGGCAATGGACTTTGAACTACGCCGTCTCCGTAGCACTCTGGCTACGATTACACCGGTGGGACATCACCACCGTGTGTCGGCAGGTGAGATATCTAGAGCCATACACCACCAGCTCCGACTTCCCATTCGTGATTTCAAAGTCACAACTCAGAGAGACCAAGCTCTGGCCCGTTTATGCTCCAACGTACTTCGGGAGGAGGCTCTACATGTGGGCTCCTTCCATGTGGAGGGGCGACCTTTTGCGCTAAACCCATGGCAGCCAAACCCGGCCAGGGCTATTCAATGGCCTTTCCAGGTCACAGTGTATGTGGAGAACCTTCCTCTGCATGTGCGATCTGAAGAGGGCATCCAACAAATATTGGGAGATGTCTGTGTCTTTGACCAAGAGCTCTCCGCCTCACTTGAGCCACTAGATCCAAATTTGTATGGTTTTGTGGATTGGATGCAAAATCCAGAATTGCTGCCATCCAGAAAGACGGTCACCTTCTTCCCCATCCGCAATGGTCACATGGAGGTGGGGAGGCCGGGTGCTAACGTCAATGGGCTTCCTCCAGACAGACATTAGGTGGATATCATCATCCATATAGATGGATATTTTGACCATTCGGCCAAGGTCACTGTCGCCGGAATCCCTAGCGAGCGGCGAATTATCAGCGACGTCCTCTGAAGCAATTGCTGGCCACCGCTATCATGTGTTTCTGTGGCAACACGGAATCCCAGATGCGCCGCGACGCCCATCAACACGCACCCTGGAATTGCTTGCTGTCTAGCCATCGTGGGGATGAGGCGCAGGCGCGACGGAAGATAGGGACCATCAATCTTGTCCCAACTGGCACCGCTCCCCCCTCGCGGGGTGCACCGGCTGGAGACCTCCCCCGCCGGGGTCAGCACCACCACGACCCTAGCGTTCCTACTCTCCGCATAATGGGGGCATGAGTGCCGACATGGGAAGAACACTGTGGATCAAGGCAATATGGAAACTGGTGGTACCAGACTACAGCCTGACCCATCAATCAGCCACAAGGAAGCCCTCCGGGACTCAACACAGGAGGCTGCTGCAAGAGATACCGACCCGATGTTGAAAGAAGCTACCATCGCCAGCACTGAGCCTTCGAGTTGCCTCTAGATAGGCCCAGTCAGAGAGCAAGAGGAAGATAGGATTCCTCTAAGGATGTCAACCCCACATATGCATGGCGACAACGCAGCTACTACAGTTGGCCCAGACGAGTCTGCGGGAAGCAGACAAACAGATGACTCCAGTCAATTTTTAAGCAACATATTCCCGCCACGGGAAGCCCCTCTCCTCCTTGACCCGCCAAGAAAAGGGCAAGGAAGAGCGGCCCCTACCCTAACAGAGCCGATCAGAAGAAGCATCAGACAGGTGGCAAAGAAGTCGACAGTCCTAGTGGCCTTCAGGGCTTCTGAACGTATCATCCGGCAGCTCGAGCTAGTCTCTAGGAATGAGCCGGTAGGAGATGAGGCCATAGCCAGGTACTTACATCTATTCAAGACCCCTCTCCAAGAGCAGTCGATTGCGGCCATTCGGGAGGAACTGCACCTCGAGCAGCCAGATGTTGTACGCGCCACAGCAGACTTGGTGACCAGTGAGCAAGCGACCATAGTGGCCACTGGAGCACATATGCCAAAGCCCCAGGAAGACACCTAGCAAGCTATCATGATAGTCTCAATATGTCTTAGGGTCTGTGGTGTGGAGGAGCATGAACCCTTTTGGGAAACTAGGTGGTTGTTCTGCTCCAATAGGATGTGGTTGTTCTAGGAAGTTGTCATCCAAGTTTAGATGTTTGACCCGCCACCAATTCTGTCATGGTGTAAGTGCATCTAGGCACCCCCGTGGGTTTTGGATGATTAATGACGACAAATTAAGAGACTAATGAGCTGAGATGATTATAAGCACAGGACATTTCCAAGGCGGACACCTAAACTCTAAAAAAGGAAAAAGATGAAGAACGGCGTCGAAGACTCGAAGAGTAGAAATTTGGGTTTCACTTGAGTCTTTAGTAGGCTAGCGGTGTAAAAGAAAGAGTGTGTGTGTCAAGTGCATTGAGATCATAGAAGAGAGATCAAAGCGTTAGAAAAGTCAAATCCTTAGTGGAGAGGTAGAGAGGTAAAGTTGGGCAGGTCGGACTTGTTTGGGGAAGAGGCCGGACTAGTCTGGAAATCCTACGGCTTAGTCCGTTTTGGAGAGGACTGAGAGTTCCTGACTGAGATCGGACCTATCCGTTTTGGGACGGACTAGTCCGATTCTCTCTTGGTGAGAGTGTTTTTGGGGCTAAGTCCTGGTAGACCGGACTTATCCGCCTCAGTGGCCGGACTAGTCCGGGCTAGCCAGACTTGTCCGTTTTCACACGGACTAAGAGTTCTTGTGTGAGTTCGGGCTAGTCCGTTCTAAGGCGGACTAGTTCGCATGGGTGTGAGATGAGAGCTCCCACGGCTAAGTCTTGGTAGACCGGACTTGTCCGCCTTAGTGGCCGGACTAGTCCGGGTCCTCCAGACTTGTCCGTTCTCACCCAGACAAATAGTTCCTATGTGAGATCGGACTAGTCCGGTGTGAGGCAGACTAGTCCGGACTTTCGGTAGGTGGCAACGGTTGGCTTCGGGACTTCTATAAAGGAGATGTCCCGACTTCATTTAGAGTAACCTGGAACCCTAGCGCCGCCACAGCGATCCTAGAGCCCCCCCTAAGCCTTCTCTCTTGCCTACTCACCCTCTAGAACCAATTCTTGAGTTGATTTGGGTGTGTAAGGAGAGGAGAAGGAAGAACTTCGCGTTTAAGGCTCTCGAAGTGATCTCGTGCACTTGGTGTGACCTGTGGCTTGTAAGATCGGTGGGATTTTTTTGGACGTGATCAAGTGAGAGCCTCAGATTGTGAGCAGTCCCAACACTTTGTAAGTTCACCTTTGAGATAGTGAAGAATCGGGTTGGCCTTAGTGGCGACTTGGTGTGGGAAGAGTTGTTAAACCCGATCCTTTTTGGACTCCTCAATCGGGACGTAGATTCCTGAGTGGAATCGAACCTCGGGCAAAAATCTTCGTGTCATTTTGCACTTACATTTCATTGATCATTAGAATTGCTTAGGGTTCGTTCAATCATTTCGCTCTTATAATATTTCAAGTTACAATCTTGCAATCCACCTCAATAATTTGTCATATTTGTTATATTAGATTGCTAGATAGTTTATCTGCATTTCGTTAAACTAAAATATGAAGAAAACCCATAAAAATTAAGTTTAGCCTTTTCAGTAGTCTGACCGGACTAGTCCGCCCCTGAGCCAGACTAGTCCGACCTTTTAGGTTTTTCCAGCAGGTTGATCGGACTAGTCCGCCCCTGAGCCAGACTAGTCCGACCCCTGTGTTCTAATCTCGTTAAATTAAGTCATTTCAGGAATTTTATCCTATTCACCCCCCTCTAGGCAATTTCAATTGGTATCAAAGCAGGTCTCTCCATCAAGAATCTAACCTCTCGGAGGGAAGATGGCCGGAGTGGAGGGATACGAGATTTCGTGAACGTCACAAGGTGACAACACATATGACAAGAAAAATAACGCAGATGTGCTGCAAGACTACTCGAGTGACGATGAAGAAGTTCGACAGCTCAAGGCACGACTTCGCGAGAAGCTAGGTCACTCAAGTAAAGAGAAGAAGAAGCTGAAGGATCAAGAAAGAAGTGGTCAACAGGACTACTCCCAATATCCTTTCAACTATGAACGATTGACTTCCAACAATCACTACTTATCTATTCCTCTTGGCAAACCTCCTCAATTCGATGGAAATGATTACTCAATGTGGAAGCATAATATGAAGATGCATCTAATACCCTTAAAGCCTAGCTTGTGGCAAATTGTCTTAACAGGTGTCCATCTTCCAAGAAATGAAGAAGACGTTACCTCGGAGCAAGCCATTCTACTTCATTGCAATGCTCAAGCAGTTGGGGTGATCACCTCATCCTTGACTCGAGAAGAGTTCAACCGAGTCGATGGGTTGGAGGTAGCCAAAGACATATGGGACACACTTAAGACAGCGCATGAAGGAAACCGAGTCATTAGGGAAGCCAACATCGAGATGATTGAAGGAGAGCTTGGGAGGTTCATCATCATGGATGGTGAGTCCCCTCAATACATGTACAACCGTCTTAAGGTCCTCGACAACAAGATCCGATCTTATGGATGCACCCGGTGGACGAATCATGAGGTGGTGACGAGGATGCTCCGGGCATTCATGCCTCGAAACATTGCTCTTTGCTCCTTGATCCGTGAGAGCCCGGGATATGCTCAAATGACCCCGGAGGAAGTGCTTGGAAGAATCATCAACAACGAGATGATGGAGAAGGAAGCCATGTTCTACAGCGACCTCCAAAGGCTCGCCTCCACAAAGAAGAAAGATGTTGCTTTCAAAGCACTATCCTCATTACAAGACTTCGAAGCAAGTGATGATGAGGGCCTCGACACCAATGAAGAAGAGGCGCTCTTCATCAACAAGTTCAAGAGGATGATGAGAAGAAGGAAGGGGACAACCATTATGAGAACAAGAACAAGGAAAGGTCCAAGCCCAAGACGAAAAGAGTATGCTACAACTGTGGTGAATATGGACACTTCATTGTGGATTGTCCATATGAAGAGAGTAAGAAGAAGAAATATGGCAAGTCTCAAGAGAAGAAATTCCTCAAGAAGAAGAAGCCATTAGGACATGCTCACCTTGGGAATGAGTGGGACACAAACGAAGACTCATCCTCCGAGGATGAAGAGAAAGTGGCAACACTTGCCATTGGAAGGAGCAAGCTCTTCCCAAACATTGAAGACTTCAAGTCTACATGTATCATGGCTAAGGAGGGAAGAAGAAAGGTTAAATCTAAACCATCCTCCTCTACCTCTTCATTGATAGCTTTGATAGTAGTAGTGATAATGAATCCATGCTTAAGGATCTAAGTAGGAGCACCTTGAAAAAGATGAGATTGTTGTCGGAAGAAATCTTTGAGAAGGATGAACTCATCAACCGTTAAGAAGACATGCTCATCCTTGAAAAGGACAGATGTCATGAGCTTGAAGAGCTTCTTGAGGTTGAAAGGGAAAGAAGCAAGGCACTTGAGCGTGAACTCGCTTTGAGCAAGGAAACTTGCTCAAATCTTGAAGACACAACTGTTGTGCTCAAGAATGAAATTGTTAACTTGACAAAAGTCAACAAGATCCTTGAAACACAAGTTGAGTCTCTCAAGATTAATGCACCTTCTTCCTCTATGATTTCACCCTCCTCAAAGAAATCTCCCGAAGCAACTCAAACTTGCAAGTGCTCAAATTTAATCCTAAAACTCAAATATGAACTTAAGTTAGCACAAAACAAGCAGTCACCAAAAGGTGGTATCTTTGACAAGGAAAAAGTGACATATGCACGAAGTGCATACACCAATGTAAGACCTCCAAATGTCAAAGATGGTCTTGGCTATTCTCGGGAGTGGAGGCAACATGCTAAAACTCCCAAGAAGGGAAAAGACTTGATTGTATTTGTCAAGGAAGGTTCTTCCAACAAAGAAAATGTAAAGAACATTGCAAACTCATCTAACATGCCTAAAAATAAATCTCATCCTTTGTTCCATGATTTTGATGCCTCATATGTTTTATTGAGAAACAAATTTGGAAAGATCTATGCTAGATATGTTGGGCCACTCCGCAAGAGTACAAAACCTTGTGTGTGGATGCCCAAGTGCCTCTTGACTAACATGAAAGTACCCAACTCCGCTTGGGTACCAAAAGGTAAGGCATAACTCTATTTTGTAGGCATACTCCTCCGGTGGATCAAAATGTTTGCTCGACAGTGGATGCACAAACCATATGACCGGAGAGAGAAAGATATTTGTGGAATATGAGGAAAACGAAGATCCAAGTAAAGGAATATACTTTGGGGACAATAGCCAAGGGAAAATCCTTGGCACCGGTAAAATTGCTATCTCTCCCCATCATACTCTTTTTAAATATTTTGCATGTTGACTCTCTTGATTATAACCTTCTATCCATATCCCAATTATGTGATAAAGGTTATAATTGTATGTTCACTAACGAGGGTGTGACTGTCTTGAGAAGAAGTAATGACTCAATCGCCTTTAAGGGCGTACTCAAGGGAAAGATTTACCTTGTGGATTTCACCACGGATAAAGCTCAACTTGACACGTGCTTAATGGCGAAGACCAACATGGGATGACTGTGGTATAGAAGGCTAGCCCATGTTGGGATGATGAACTTGCAAAAAATTCTCAAGGGCTCAAGGGAGAACACATTCAAGGCTTGAAGAATGTTATTTTTGATAAGTATAGGCCATGCAGTGCTTGTCAAGCCGGAAAGCAAGTTGGAGCTCAACATCCATCCAAAAATGTCATGACAACCACAAGACCCTTGGAGCTACTTCACATGGACCTCTTCGGCCCAATCGCCTACATAAGCATCGGCGGTAACAAATATGGTCTTGTTGTTATAGATGATTATTCTCGTTTCACTTGGATATTCTTTTTGCATGACAAAGGAGAAACTCAAGGTGTGCTCAAGAAATTCTTGAGAAGAGCTCAAAATGAGTTCTCCTTAAGAATTAAGAACATAAGGAGCGATAACGGCACCGAGTTTAAGAACACTCAAGTGGAAGAATACTTGATGAAGAAGGCATCAAGCATGAGTTTTCAGCCCCCTACTCCCCTCAACAAATTGGGGTTGCTGAGGGGAAGAATAGAACTCTCATTGAGATGGCAAGAACCATGCTTGATGAGTACAAGACGTCAGACCGGTTTTGGGCGGAAGCGGTTAACACTGCTTGCCAAGCCATAAATCGGTTGTATCTTCATCGACTTTTGAAGAAGACGTCTTACGAACTTCTAACCGGTAACAAACCAAACATCTCTTATTTTCGTGTCTTTGGGAGCAAGTGTTATATTCTCAACAAGAAGCCTAGGACTTCGAAGTTTGCCTCAAAGTTTGATGAAGGTTTCTTGTTTGGTTATGACTTAAACACCTACGCCTATCGTGTTTTCAACAAAACTTCCAGAATTGTTGAAATAGCGAGAGACGTAGTGTTTGATGAGTCTAATGGCTCCCAAGTGGAGCAAGTTGATCAAAGTTTGCTAGATAAAGAAGAGGCTCCATAAGAAGCACTTAAAAGGATGGTACTTGAAGAAATTTTTCCTCAAGAACATCCTCAAGACTCAAATGATCATCCAACAAACGAAAATATGTCTCCCTCCCATGATCAAGCTCAAGATGAGCAAGGCCAACCTCAACAAGATCAAAATGATCAAAGTAAAGATAGAGGATTGGATCAAGGGAAGACGAAGAAAAGAGTGACAATGAAGATGAAGATCAAAGAGTTCAACCACCTCATCCAAGAGTGCACCAAAGTGTTCAACGGGATCATCCCGTCGATAACATACTAGGAGATATCTCCAAAGGGGTGACCACTCGCTCTTGAATGGCTAATTTTTGTGAACATTACTCTTTTGTTTTCTCTTTGGAGCCCCGCAAGGTAGAAGAAGCACTACAAGATCCGGATTGGGTGGTGGCCATGCAAGAGGAACTCAATAATTTTGAAAGAAATCAAGTGTGGGATCTTGTGAAGCGACCCAACGCAAATGTTGTGGGAACCAAGTGGGTATTTCACAACAAGCAAGACGAGTATGGGGTTGTAACAAGAAACAAGGCAAGACTTGTTGCAAAGGGATATGCACAAGTAGAAGGTTTGGATTATGATGAAACTTTTGCTCTCGTATCTAGGCTTGAATCAATTCATATCTTGCTTCCTTTTGCAACTCACCATGATTTCAAGCAATACCAAATGGATGTGAAAAGCGCATTCCTCGACGGACCAATCAAGGAGGAAGTGTACATGGAGCAACCACCCGAATTTGAGGACGATAAGTATCCTAACCATGTCTTTAAACTTCGGAAAGCCCTCTATGGCCTCAAACAAGCTCCTAGAGCTTGGTATGAGTGTTTTAGAGATTTTCTTATTAAAAATGGTTTTAGGATAGAAAAAGCCGACTATACACTCTTCACTAAGCATTTTAACGATGATTTGTTCGTCTGCCAAATATATGTCGATGACATTATATGTGGTTCTACTAACAAAGTTTTTTGTGATGAGTTTTCAAAGATAATGACTGAAAGGTTCGAAATGTCAATGATGGGGGAATTGAAGTTCTTCCTAGGATTCCAAGTCACACAACTCAAGGAAGGAATATTCATAAGTCAAACCAAGTATACTCAAGACATACTTAAGAGGTTCGACATGGACAAAGCCAAACCCGTCAAGACTCCCATGGGAACCAACGGACATCTTGACCTTAATGAAGATGGTCCAAGTGTGGATCAAAGGTATTTTGTTCCATGATAGGCTCTTTGCTTTACCTTTGTGCATCTAGGCCCGACATAATGCTTAGTGTGTGTATGTGTGCACGGTTCCAAGCCGCTCCTAAGGAGTACCACTTGATGGTTGTTAATCAGATTCTTAGATATTTGCTTCACACTCCTAACCTAGGACTTTGGTATCCCAAGGGATCCATGTTCAATCTCATTGGATACTCCGATGCCGATTATGCCAGTTGTAAGGTAGATAGGAAGAGCACGTCAGGAACTTGTCAATTTCTTGGTAGGTCCTTGGTTTCGTGGTCTTCAAAGAAACAAAACTTCATTGCCTTATCCACAGCCGAAGCGCCGAAGCGGAGTACGTCGTAGCCGGGAGTTGTTATGCACAACTCCTATGGATGCGACAAACTCTTAAGGACTATGGTTGCACTTTGAGCCATATTCCACTCCTATGTGACAATGAGAGTGTCATCAAGATTGCTCGCAATCCCGTGGAGCATTCTAGAACCAAACATATTGATATCCGTCACCATTTCCTGACAGATCACTCTATCAAGGGAGACATCGTTATATCTCATGTTAGGAGTGAGAAGCAATTGACGGACATCTTCACAAAACCCATTGATGAGAAACACTTTTGTGACCTAAGGAGTGAACTGAATATCCTAGATTCTCGAAATGTTGCTTGAAGTGTGCACATCTGTTTGTTGCTTGTTTATAAACTTCAAAAACCGCATGTTTTCAACATACTACCCTAATCTCTCTTACTCTATGAAAACAATGTTCAAAAGGACTCTTTGTCAAATATGGTCATTGTTTGTTTAATATATGCTTAGTGACCATGTTTGCCAAAGATATTTGCAAAAACTTGTCCAAAAGGATCATATTCTTGAGCTAAAACTCAAATTATATGAACTTCAGCTTGTAGCCGGACAAGTTCGGCCCTAGAGAAGTCTGGCTCTGGTCCGCCAACAGGACTTATCCGGACAACAAGTCGGACTAGTCCGGCCCCGCTAGACATGTGTCGACTTCGGAGCTCACCCCTGTGGAAGGGATGAGGTCCGGTCCCGCGGGACACGTGTCACCACCGGAGCTCACCCATGTGGAAGGGATGAGACCCGGCCCCGCGGGGCACGTGTCGCCACCGGAGCTCACCCCTATGGAAGGGATGAGGTCCGGTCCCACAGGACACGTGTCGCCACAGGAGCTCGCCTCTGAGGAAAGGGGAGGTCCGGCCCTGCCGGACACGTGGCGCCCTCGGAGCTCGCCTCTGAGGAGAGGGGAGATCCGGCCCCGCCGGACACGTGGCGCCCTCGGAGCTCGCCTCTAGAAGAGGGGAGATCCGGTCCCGCCGGACACGTGGCGCCCTCGAAGCTCGCCTCTGAGGAGAGGGGAGGCCCAACCCCGCCGGACACGTGGTGCCTTCGGAGCTCACCCTGGCAACGGCCACGTGGCAGGGTCGGACTTCGCAGGGAAAAAGTCCAAACCGGACTAGTCCGCCTAGGGAGGCCGGACAATTCCGGCCTCGAGAAATCCGGCTCTGGTCCGCCAACCGGACTTGTCCGGACACCAAGTCGGACTAGTCCGGCCTCTGGGGACTTAACCTTCCAGGGGCGGCCAGACTTCTCTCTTCATAGTCTAGTCCGCTCACATCCTCTCTCAAGCCGGAAGCGCCCACAAATTGGCGATTTTCGCTTTCCTCCACCAAAAATCTCGTCCAATCCACGGATTGGAGACCTATGGAGTGCGGAAACCCTTCCCCGGGCTTCGTTGCTCAAGTTTCGACTCCAAATTCATCACATTTGAAGATTTCAAGAGGTATTCTTGACCTAACCAAAGATCCTTGCTTTTCTTCATCCTTAGGTCTTTTGCTAGAAACCTCTTCACAAATTTTGTTCCTAGTGTCGATGTGATCATAGCCTAGGAGTATTGCAACTTAATTTGAAGCTTTTGCGAAAAATTGTTAGGGTTAGGGTTCTTCATGTATAACCCGGACTAGTCCGGTTTTTGGGCGGACAAATCCGTTCTCGAGCGGACTAGTCCGGTCCTTTTAACGGACAAGTCCGGTTTACACGGAACAAACTCCAACTTTAGCCATTTTTAGTGAATTCTCTTGCAATATTCCACTTCCTTGACCTCTAATCTCCCGTCTCTCAGGAAATATGTCAAACTCCGACCAAAGCTCTCCCCTTCGAAGTCCCACGGCAGAGGAGGCTCAATAAGCCCTTCATCGGCGCGTTGCCGAAGAAAGGACAACAACGGAGGCCCAAGCGGCTAAAGAAGCCATCCGTCGAGAAGCAAGAACAAAGAAGAAGCATGATCTCGACGAAGAGGCACAAATTGCCCAAGCCTTGAAGAATCTTTGAAGGATCAACGGAGAAAGAAAAGGGACGATCGTGAAGCCCAAAGCTCCCAAGATGCTAGTGCCTCAGAGCCTAAGAGAAAGAGGTTGGTCATCTTGGGAGATAAAGAGCGGGAAAAGGAGAAGGAAAAGGAATCCGAGGGCAGGGCTCCTCGTGATCCAAAGAAGGGTAAGGCTCCACTTCCTGAGGAGCCCAAGAACAAAAAGGCAATTGCCAAAGCACCGACAAACAGAGCAGGAGGGATAAAAATCAGAGAGAAAGGGCAACTGAAGCCCATCGGCCCCTTAAAGATGGTTGCCCCTGCTAGAGACCCAAACTGGCAGCCCAAAAATCCGGCATTTGTATTCAAAGGAAAGGGGGCTGAAAAGGTGATAAGGCTGAGGATGGATAAAGTCTATGACTATGAGAAGCACACAGCCGACCCTAAGTTTTGGTGTGACTTTCACTGCGATTACTACCGCTTGGTGTACCTAAAGATGAAGACCCTAGTCACTCAAGCTCAATGTGTAGATTGAGACTACATGGCTAAAAGGGAGCACAAAGCTTTTGATGCAGTGATTGAAGCCGCAAAGCGCCATGGAATTAAGGAAATCATGAGCTTCAAGTATGACTGGAACATTGAGGTAATTGTGCATTTCTACACCACTGTGTACTTCTCTGCCTACGGTGACCGGAAAATCACCTGGATGACTCATGGAGAGCAGTACTCAGTCACCTATGAGAGGTTTGCACAGATACTTAGCCTTGAGGAGCACTTGGATCATGAGATTATCATTTCCAATCTCAAGGCAGTGGACAGGGATCAGCTTGACTATATGTATCCTAGTCATGTTCCCTATGAGGCCGGGCTTGCTAGGAACATCAAGCCGTTCTATAGCATCCTCAACCGGATTCTGAGGAGGACCATTACCCCCAAGGATGGAGATGCATGGGTAATTCAAGGAAACTTAAGGCATCTCCTCCTCTTGATAGACGGTGAAGAGAAGTTCAACCTTGTTGAGCACATTTATGATGACATCTTCAACATCTCTCACACTCCCAACCGCTCATGTGGTTATGCACCGTACATCATGTGCCTAATTGAGAAGGTGTCGGAGATAGTCTTTGTCAAGGATGTCACTCATCGACCTCTCCGTCCTCAGCTACCCCCCATTGTGCCAGAACCCTCAAGGAGGAAAAGTGCTCAATCTCCGTCCAATCAGTGGCCCCTTCTAGCTCAGCGGCTCCCCCATCATCTCCTCCTCCGCAGTTCATGAGCGGATTTTCAAGTGCTTCAACGCACTTTTCGCCTCCTGTTAGCTTGTGGAGGTCCGGACTCGACGCATGGAGAGGCGTCAGGAGAAGTACCTCAAGGTTGTGCGTGACAAGCTTGAGGTACCCATGTCTCCCCGCGAGGAGAGTGATGGGGAACTCACTCCATATCCAGAGTTCACAGCCGATGAGATCGACTGGTTCAGGGAAGATGGAAGCTCTTCCAAGGTCGTGCCTCCATCCACCACCGCCGACGAAGAAGAAGAGGATACGGAGGCTACGGAGAGCGATGAAAATGGCGATGAAGAAGAAGACGAAGAAGATGACGAGTAGACTTAGGCGCATCTTCTTCCCTCTTTTCCTTTTTGGTGCTTTGATGCCAAAGGGGGAGAAATGTGAAAAGGATGTCCTATTTTTATCATCTTATAGTCTTGTAATAGATCTTTTGGACATGACTATCTGGTAATAGATCTTTTGAATGTGACTATCTTGTAATAGATCTTTGGACATGGCTATCTATGTTTTATGTTTTATGCATGACTATCTTTTGTGTAACACTACGTGTTGGACTTTACGACTGTTTTATGCTTTATCACATTTTTTAGCACAACACGTAGGCACCCCATCATAACATGTGAATATATGCCAACTCCCCTCTTTTACTCTTGCATACATTCAGGGGGAGTTTTGCATACGTACACTTGTTAGAAAAATAAAAATTTTACCTCTTATGCTGAAACTTAATGTATTGTCATCAATCACCAAAAGGGGGAGATTGTAAGTGCATCTAGGCACCCCCGTGGGTTTTAGATGATTGATGACGATAAATTAAGAGACTAATGAGCTGAGATGATCATAAACACATGACATTTTCAAGGCGGACATCTAAACTCTAAAAAAGGAAAAAGATGAAGAACGGCGTCGAAAACTCGAAGAGTAGAAAATAGGGTTTCACTTGAGTCTTTAGTAGGCTAGCCGAGTAAAAGAAAGAGTGTGTGTCAAGTGCATTGAGATCATAGAAGAGAGTTCAAAGCGTTAGAAGTGTCAAATCCTTATTGGAGAGAGGTAGAGAGGTAAAGTTGAGCAGGCCGGACTTGTTCGGGGAAGAGGCCGGACTAGTCCGGAAATCCTACGGCTTAGTCCATTTTGGGGCGGACTGAGAGTTCCTAACTGAGATCGGACCTGTCCGTTTTGGGACTGACTAGTCCGTTTCTCTCTTGGTGAGAGTGTTTTTGGGGCTAAGTCCTGGTAGACCGGACTTATCCGCCTCAATGGCCAGACTAGTCCAGGCTAGCCAGACTTGTCCGTTTTCACACGGACTAAGAGTTCATGTGTGAGTTCGGGCTAGTCTGTTCTAAGGCGGACTAGTCCGTATGGGTGTGAGATGAGAGCTCCCACAGCTAAGTCTTGGTAGACCGGACTTGTCCGTCTTAGTGGTCGGACTAGTACGGGTCCTCGAGACTTGTCCGTTCTCACCCGGACAAATAGTTCCTGTGTGAGATCGGACTAGTCTGGTGTGAGGCGGACTAGTCCATACTTTCGATAGGTGGCAACGGTTGGCTTCGGGACTATATAAAAAGAGATGCCCTGACTTCATTTAGAGTAACCTGGAACCCTAGCGCCGCCACAGCGATCCTAGAGCCCCTCCTAAGCCTTCTCTCTTGCCTACTCACCCTCTAGAACCAATTTTTGAGTGGATTTGGGTGTGTGAGGAGAGGAGAAGGAAGAACTTCGCATTTAAGGCTCTCGGAGTGATCTCGTGCACTTGGTGTGACCTGTGGCTTGTAAGATCGGTGGAGTTTTGTGGACGTGATCAAGTGGAAGCCTTAGATTGTGAGCAGCACCAACACTTTGTAAGTTCACCCTTGAGATAGTGAAGAACCGGGTTGGCCTTAGTGGCGACTTGGTGAGGGAAGAGTTGTTAAACTCGATCCTTTGTGGACTCCTCAACGGGGACGTAGATTTCTGAGTGGAATCGAACCTCGAGCAAAAATCTTCGTGTCATTTTGCACTTACATTCCATGGATCATTAGAATTGCTTAGGATCCGTTCGATCATTTCGCTCTTATAATATTTCAGGTTACAATCTTGTAATCCACCTCAATACTTTGTCATATTTGTTATATTAGATTGCTAGATAGTTTATCTGCATTTCGTTAAACTAAAATCTGAAGAAAAATCCATAAAAATCAAGTTTAGTCTTTTTAGCAGTCTCACCGGACTAGTTCGCCCCTGAGCCAGACTAGTCCGGCCTTTTAGACTTTTCCAGCAGGTTGATTGGACTAGTACGCCCATAAGCCACACTAGTCCGGTCCCTGTGTTCTAATCTCGTTAAATTAAGTCATTTCAGGAATTTTAACCTATTCACCCTCCTCTAGACAATTTCACATGAAATGTTAGAGGGCTAAATTCCCCGCCCCGAAGAGAGGCGGTCTCCTCAGCCATCAAAGCAGTGAAGCCTCTCATCGTCTGCCTGCAGGAGACCAAGTTGCAGCCTATGGATTCAACAATAGGCCGAGAGATTTTCAGTCGTTCACTGGACGGCCTACAGTATCTTCCAGCGGCTGGGACTCGCGGTGGCATCGCCGTTGCATGGAACTCGTCACTAATAACCACATCACAGCCGATCAGAAAGGAATTCTCGCTCTCCTTATAGGTCAAGGTGAGATGGGTTCCCACCCCTTTCCTACTGACGGTAGTGTATGGCCCGACGAACCACAACCTCAAACGAAGTTTTCTAGATGAGCTGATCATCAAACCTCAGACTCCGCAGCCTTGGATTTGCCTAGGCGACTTCAACCTCATTCTCCAAGCATCGGATGAAAGCAACACCAACCTGAACTGAAGACTAATGGGATCTTTCAAACAGACACTCGATGAACTAGAGTTGATGGACATACCCTTGCAAGGAAGACGGTACACCTGGTCCAATGAATAGCAAAACCCGGTAATGGTCAAGTTAGACAGGATGTTCTGCTCTGGAAAGTGGGAGGAGCTGTTCGCAAGCACTCTCCTCCGACCGCTATCTTCGGGCATCTCTGATCACTGTCCCATCTTCCTCACTCGGCAGGAGACCATACGCCGCCCCCTATTTCGCTTTGAGTCATTCTAGACTTGGACACATACCTTCCAAGACGTGGTAAAAGAGTCTTGGAGCAAAGTTGTCCATGGGAGTTCGACATTAATCATACTGCAACAGAAACGCGAGAACACAGCCAAGGCGCTGCGGACATGGAGCAGAAAATTGTTTGGGGATGTGCAGAAACAAATGCAGCTCGCGACAGACATCATATTTCAGCTAGACAATGCTGGAGAGGTGTGTCCCCTAATGTAGGAGGATACTATGCTGAAGAAGGACCTCAAGTTACGTCTGCTTGGGTTGGTAGCAGTTGACAGGAGCACGAAGAGACAGGCTTCTAGAGCGATCTTGCTTAAAGAAGGAGATGCAAACACAAGGTTCTTTCATATCCAAGGCTCCACCCGTGCAATGTCACACCCCACGTGAAAAAAAAAAGAAAAACCGCTCACGCCTCGCACAGCCGCTCCCGCTGCTGGCGCCGCTCGCTCGCGCCCCTCGCGCGTCCGCATGCCAGCACGTGCGCTCATTAGCCTCCAACCGTTGCCTTTTTCTCTCCTATTTAAACTCCCAAGAGACCCCCAATTCCCCTCCCTCACTCACATCCACTTCTCATCACTATTACAAGAATTTGCTGAGGATCGTAGTCCTAACGCATCGACGATAGTCACCGGCGACCAATGCCATTCTTCGTCGTAGTCGACGCACTTTCAAACCTTTCGATCAATAAAACTATACTAGGTGAGTTGCTTATGATCTATACTTAATTTTTAAGTAGAAAAAAACAGAGGATCATGTGTTTTATGTATATTCGCGTTTTTCCAGTGAATTCACCGTCGGTCGCGGCCCTTCACCGTTGCTGATTATCTTCCGGGCTTTTAGGATCCACAAAACCTGCCCTAAGTGAGTTCCTCGTGCCCCCCCCCCGGAATTTGATAAAAAAGTTGGGAATTAGTGAGTTATTCCGTCTACTTGCGTTTCTCCGGCTAGAAAGTCGTTGTTGTCGCAAGCGACACCGCGCACCTTTGTCGATCACGGTCGGGACGATGCGGCCCTCTCGGAATTATTGGATTAAGAACCAGGCCCAATATCAGTTGTTGATCTTCAATGACAAATTTTAACATTTCTGGGTAGCAAGAAAAAGGCAAGTGTTCCTTGACCACTTTGTTCCTATTCTAGGATGATTAGTTAGATTATTTGTATGATGTCTTCAAAATGAAACCCAATCTAGCATGTTTTCCTAGTTTCATTTCTTTATCATTCCTTGCAAAACCATGGAGGGATTTGGATAGGATTTGTTGGTTATCATTTTATGTGCTTAGCCATGCTTGGAATGTAGAAAATGAATGAAACATAGATGTTGCTAGTCTTGTAGATTATATGAAAGACACGATTGTGTGTCATGGTGCTAGGAATCTAGACAGGCTGGTTGTTTTGGTTGGTGCTTCGTGCACGAGACTCGGGAATGTGTTAGTGTCTGTCTTAGATTCTAAGGACCGGTTCATGTAACAGTTAACCCGGCTTTACAGTGCCACCACAAGACTGAGATGGGGCAGCTTGGCCAATTAATTAGGAGTTTGCAGGTAAAGTATGAGTGTTTGGATGGTGCGGGGAATGGGAGTCCATTTTTGACTGCCCTGGGAACTGCAAGGCTCAAGATGGGGCTTCTGCTGGGGAGGGTTTACTCCCAGGAACTGCAGCGGTGAAACCTCAGTGGGCTTGTACTTGCCGATAGATCCTTTGTAAAGGTCATGTAGTGATCTCCTGATCGCACACCAAAGGAAGTGTGTAATGTGGCTTGCAACCACGGATATCAGGGAGGTTCTTAGTCCACATGGCAATAGGGAATGAAATCACTACTTGTGGGTAAAGTGGTATAATCTCTGCAGAGAACCAAATTGTCATGACAGCCGTGCTCACGGTCAAGAGCGGCTTGGACTTGTCCATGATTAGAGAAACATGGATGTGAGTTGAAAGAGGTTGTTGGGTGGTGTAACCTAACATTAATGACTTAATTATGAAGTTGGTGGGATTATCACTTAGTAAGATAGGTTGCTAATCAAAGCTAAGGCTTAGAATTAATGCATAATGCTTAACCATGTTATCCTTTCCTTGCTATTAGCCTTCATAACATTCTTTTCTACACTTGCTGAGTACCTTGGGTACTCAAACTTGCTTTTGTTGGATATCATATATTGCTCAGGTGCAAATGAAGATATAAACTTCGATGAGGAGGACTTCGATCCCGAAGAGACATTCTAGGTTGGCGAAACCCCCGGGCAACGCCTGTGGATTGGAGGACCCCTTTATTAGACCTCCGCTGTTGTAAATATTTAGTGTGATAGTACTTTTATTATTCTATTATGACTTATGATGTAATATAATGTTACCGTTGACCCTGGCATGTAATATAATGATATTTCATTATTGTCGGCACATGTATGACTCAACTGATCCTGACATACATGTGAGAATACGCTCGGGTGTTCCTTATAGAAAATCGGGTGTGACAAAGTGATATCAGAGTCAAGGTTGCCCGTAGGACGCAATCCTAGCTTGAATAAACGTATAAATTATTTTACTATTTTCATAAAAAATATTTTACAAAAAATATTGTTGTTTACTAGTTGATATTTTTTATTATTTTCTTGTCTAGTCTCAACTAGCTTCTCAAAAAAATGTTTTGTTTTGTTTTCTAACTTTTGTATTTTTTTAATCATAAAAAAATATTAGATAATAACGTATGAAAACAACACCAATAGAGAAGAAGACTTGTAAATAAATTTATTCACTGGTAGCTTAGGTTCAATTTTAATCACTGAGTGAAATTCATGCCTTAATTGTAGCCTGTTAGAAGAAAAAAACATTATTTAAGCATTGCAAACTATTGTTTTTTATTTAAGGGGGGTAGGCTAGCCTATATTAGAATTTTTTTAGCACGATTAGATAATTTATATTATAGGTCATCGCTGATGATGATAATATAAAAAAAATCGTCACTGAAGGCTCTCACACATGAAGATGAAGGATCACTAAATAATAGAAAACAAGCTAGAAGGCATTGAAGATTGTCACGAATCTCTCTAAAGCTATATGCTTGCTTGTGTATAGAGTGTATCCTACGCTATTAAGCCTACAATTTATTTGAACATATCGAAACTGTTGTTTCACACCTACCATCATCGGAGGACAAATGGTTTGATCATAACACCCTCATGCCCTAATCATACGAGTTCTATTTACGTTTTTTTTTTGCACAAATAAACCATTTTGCTCAACCAAACTTCAAAACCCTAAACTTTCCGAATCTCGGGGCGAGATTCCATTTAAGGGGGTAGTTTTTCACACCCCACGTGAAAAAAAAAGAAAAACCGCTCACGCCTCGCACAGTCGCGCCCGCTGCTCGCGCCCCTCGAGCGTCCGCATGCCAGCGCGTGCGCTCGTTAGCCCCCAACCGTTGCCTTTTTCTCTCCTATTTAAACTCCCAAGAGACCCCCAATTCCCCTTCCTCACTCACATCCACTTCTCACCACTATTACAAGAATTTGCCGAGGATCGTAGTCCTAACGTATCGACGATAGTCACCGGCCACCAATGCCATTCTTCGTCGTAGTCGACGCACATTCAAACCTTTCGGTCAATAAAACTATACTAGGTGAGTTGCTTATGATATATACTTAATTTTTAAGTAGAAAAAAATAGAGGATCATGTGTTTTATGTATATTCGCGTTTTTCCAGCGAATTCACCATCGGTCGCGGACCTTCACCGTTGCTGATCATCTTTCGGGCTTTTAGATCCACAAGACCTGCCCTAAGTGAGTTCCTCGTGTCCCCCCCCCCTGGAATTTGATAAATAAGTTGGGAATTAGTGAGTTATTCCGTCTACTTGCGTTTCTCCGGCTAGAAAGTCATTGCTGCCGCAAGCGACACCACGCGCCTTTGTCGATCACGGCCGGGACGATGCGGCCCTCTCGGAATTATTGGATTAAGAACCAGGCCCAAAATTAGTGATCGATCTTCAACGACAAATTTTAACATTTCTGAGTAGCAAGAAAAAGGCAAGTGTTCCTTAACCACTTTGTTCCTATTCTAGGATGATTAGTTAGATTATTTGCATGATGTCTTCAATATGAAACCCAATCTAGCATGTTTCCCTAGTTTCATTTCTTTATCATTCCTTGCAAAACCATGGAGGGATTTGGATAGGATTTGTTGGTTATCATTTTATGTGCTTAGCCATGCTTAGAATGTAGAAAATGAATGAAACATAGATGTTGCTAGTCTTGTAGAGTATATGAAAGACACAATTGTGTGTCATTGTGTTAGGAATCTAGACAGGCTGGTTGTTTTGGTTGGTGCTTCGTGCACGAGACTCGGGAATGTGTTAGTGTCTGTCTTAGATTCTAAGGACCGGTTAATGGAACAGTTAACCCGGCTTTACAGCGCCACCACAAGACTAAGATGGGGCAGCTTGGCCAATTAATTAGGAGTTTACCAGTAAAGTATGAGTGTTTGGATGGTGCGGGGAATGGGAGTCCATTTTTGACTGCCCTAGGAACTGCAAGGCTCAAGAGGGGGCTTCTGCAGGGGAGGGTTTACTCCTAGGAACTGCAGCGGTGAAACCTTAATGGGCTTGTACTTGCCGGTAGACCCTTTGTAAAGGCCATGTAGTGATCTCCTGATCGCAAACCAAAGGAAGTGTGTAATGTGGCTTGCAACCATGGATATCAGAGAGGTTCTTAGTCCACCTGGCAACAGGGGATGAAATCACTACTTGTGGGTAAAGTGGTACAATCTCTGTAGAGAATCAAACTGTCATGACAGCCGTGCTCACGGTCAAGAGCGGCTTAGACTTGTCCGTGATTAGAGAAACATGGATGTGAGTTGAAAGAGGTTGTTGGGTGGTGTAACCTAACATTAATGACTTAATTATGAAGTTGGTGGGATTACCACTTAGTAAGATAGGTTGCTAATCAAAGCTAAGGCTTAGGATTAATGTATAATGCTTAACCATGTTAGCCTTTCCTTGCTATTAGCCTTCATAACATTCTTTCCTACACTTGCTAGGTACCTTGCGTACTTAAACTTGATTTTGTTGGGTATCATATGTTGCTCAGGTGCTAATGAAGATATAGACTTCGATGAGGAGGACTTCGATCCCGAAGAGGCATTCTAGGTTGGCGATTCCCCCGGGCAACGCCTGTGGATTGGAGGACCCCTTTATTAGACTTCCGCTGCTGTAAATATTTAGTGTGATAGTACTTTTATTATTCTATTATGACTTATGATGTAATATAATGTTATCGTTGACCCTGGCATGTAATATAATGATATTTCACTATTGTCAGCACATGTATGACTCAGCTGATCCTGGCATACATGTGAGAATACGCTCGGGTGTTTCTTATGGAAAACCGGGTGTGACATGCAAGAAAGAATCACATTCACCAGCTTTAGACAGATACTGGCACCATAGTCCATGCACACGCGGATATGGAAAAGGTGATACACCAGCACTTTGATACGATTGTTGGAAAAAAAAGTCACACGTGAGACTGAGGTAAACTGGGCAGCACTGAATCTTGAGCCCGTGGACTTGTCTGACCTCGAAAACGAATTCACACAGGAAGAAATATGGGCGGCGGTTCAGTCGCTTCTTAGTGAGAATGCCCTAGCCCCGACGGTTTCACTGCGGATTTTTACAACGCCTGCTAGTCCATTGTCACACATGATGTGTTCGCTGCTTTCAAATGCATGTTTCAGCAGCACAAGGGCCCCGTGAGCGTCCTCAATTCAGCTGTGAAACACTGATACCGAAGCTACTGGACGCAGAAAAAATTACAGACTTTCGGCCGATCAGTTTGATACATTCTTTTGCAAAGCTATTCACCAAGGTCCTTTCCATCCAGCTTGGGAGACATACGGACAGGTTGATCTCAAAATCCCAAAGTGCCTTCATCAACAAACGGAGTATACAGGACAGCTTCCTGTATGTTCGAAATGCTATTAGAGAACTCCACCGAAAAAACAAAGCAGCACTCTTTCTCAAACTTGACATCAGCAAGGCATTTGATACTCTATCATGGGAGTTCTTGTTTGACCTCATGGCACATAAAGGGTTTCCACTGAGGTGGCGCAATTGGATATATTCCTTATTCTCCTCCACGACCACATGTGTCTTAGTCAACGGAATACCAGGGGTGCGGGTGGAACATCGTAGAGGACTCAGGCAAGGAGACCCCCTGTCACCCCTCCTTTTCATCCTAGCCTTCGACATCATTTCCAGAGTGTTCGAACTTGCAACAAGGGAAGGATTGCTTACCCCTCTCAGTGGAATAGCGGCCAAATCCAGAATATCACTTTATGCAGATGATGCAGCAGTTTTTCTCAACCCCTGCCGTTTGGAGATGCGCCACATGGTACAGGTGCTTATAGCTTTTGGAAAAGCAACCGGACTGTGCATCAACATCCACAAATGTTCCCTGCTGCCCATAAGATGTCCGGATAATTTATTACATGAAGCTTTGGAGGAGTTTGTCGGCACAAGACAAAACTTTCCCACAAAATACCTGGGGTTTGCCCCTGACAGTAGGGAAAACAAGAATGTTGCACCTACAACAAATCCAAGACAAAGCAGGACAGAGACTTGCAGGATGGCAAGGCAAGCTTCTCTCGTTTGCTGGTCGGATGGTGCTGGTGAGATCAGTCCTCAGCTCCCTACTGACACACGCTCTCTCTGTAATGAAAGTTCCCAAATGTTTCATCAAAGAAATGGACAAGTTACGTAGTTGCTTCTTATGCGCTGGTTGCGAGGAGCTCAAGGGTGGTAATGTAAGGGCCTCAGTTTTTGACACATAATTGAAGTGTTCATCACCATACACACACCTCATTTGAGGAAAGATGATGAACACAAATGAAGAGCAAGTAACCACCATCAACATGCTCATTAGAGAACAAACTCACACATTGCAAAAGGGGTATTTTCCACATGTGATATAGAGGGGCTGGACATATGAAAAACTCCTACACTTTGCTAAGGATGTCCAGGCCAAGTTTCACCCAAATTCAAAACCTTTTTGAGGTCATTTTGGGTATAGCTAGAAAGGGGGCAGTTTGAAACCATATTCAAATTCAAACTGTCTTTATCCCATGAATTCAAAAGTGGGAGGCATATTCTTACTCAACACATTTTTGTGAACCCACACACCAATTTTCACTCCATTTGGAGTTGATCTTGACATGAGCTAAGTGGGGCAAATTCAAACTTTATTTGAATTCAAAACTGAACTTGTGCTGAAATTCACTCAAACCAAACCCAATTTGAATTCTACTCAATTCAAATGGCTCATGGGTGAATAATTTGAATTACCAGGGGTACTATGGGGCTCACTGTTTACAACAGTGATTAGGAGTAAATTTCAGAGGTTAAAACTGGAAGTGGGACCCACATGTCACCCACCACTTCAACTCAAACCGACTGAAAACCCAGCTCGGGTTCTTGCGCCGGACTGAGCGGCCGCCACGGCGAAGAGGCGACCGAGACACCACCTGCTTGCCGCCCCGACGTGCTGAACCGCCTCACAGCCCCCTTATCTACGCCACTGCCCTGATCGGAGCGATCACCGCCCACTCTGCTGCCTCCTCGCATCAGAACCACGCCATCGCTGCCGATCACTCGGAGCTGATCAGAGAAGCTTGATCACCGCCTCTCCGTCCCCTCCAGAGCCACGGCAAGGTACTAGAGACCTTCCTCCGTCTTCCCCGCTGCTAGAATTCAGCTGAAACCGATTGATATCGGCTGTGCCGAAAGATCAATTCGGTGACTTAGAACCGCCGCACCTCGGGCTCCCGTGGACAGCCCAACCAGGGCGTTGTCACGGCTGAGCCAAGGCACCCTTGGACGCGCTGGTGACCGGTGGTGCTCACCCCCGAGCCACAGCCCGAGTGATTGCTCACCGGCGACGAATTTCCAGTTTTCCCCTTTCTGTGTGCAGAACGACCTTCGGGTGCGATTCTGTCGAATTTGTGCTCTAGAAAGGATTAGAGGGCCTCAATCCGCTCTCACACAAACTAGACACGGTAACGCACAAGTTGCCTTCACAACCCTTGGCCGGAGAACCTCTGTACCCGGCGTAATTCGAGGTTTACCAACGGCGGAACAAACGGGAGGCATCAGGCGCACGGTGAGGACCTACTTCGGGCCTTCCCCGAGCTGCCTCAAGTTCATGTCGACCTTCCCTGAGGTCCACTGATGCTTCCCGACCGGTTCCTCGAGTAGTTGAGGTGCTAGGGAAGTCAGCCGACATGGCCGAAGTCTTTCCGAGGCGGTGTCTCGTCGCCGACCATACACCGGCCATTGTCATGAGTAGCTGACCCTAGAATCCTGTTCCCCGAGAGAAAGTAGGCAGGGGCGGCCAAAACCGTGAAGTTTGGAGCTGTACAGAAGCCGGCTGCGAGCTCTCCGGCGAGGTCCCTCGGCGGCGGAGCGCGGGCGTCGCGAGGTTGAAGAAGGGGGTGGACCCCAGCTGTCAGCGGCCGATATTTTGAATCGGGATCGGGCTGCGGTCGGGATCGGGTGTGCTGGCGCGCAAAATCCTTGTGGGCCGCGGTGTGCTGTCGCCTCGGCGTGCGACGCGTGTCCCCAGGGCCCACTCGCGAGTTTAAACTTTTCCCCGATTTTCAGATTTCTTCCAAACTTCAAATCCTCATAACTTTGGCTAGAAAGCTCCAAATTGAGTGAACCAAATTTTGCTGAATTCAGCTCTCTGAGTACTTTCCAGCAGATCAATTTTCACTTCATGAAATTCCTTATTTCAACAGAATTAATATCTCAAAGAATAAACTGTTTGGAATTTTAACTGGGGAATCCTTTGGAGGAAAATACTGAAATTTTGCTGGGACGTTCACCAAAATATCCCTGAACTACCATAAAAATTTCAGACCCATTGGAGCTCATTTAATCCACCTAATGGTGTTATTAGTGAAACTGTTCCAGAGAAAATAGAAAATGTTCAGAAACATTTTCAGAATTTTCTCTGAAATTGTTTAGCTCATATCTTTAGTTAGGAACTTCCAAATTAAGTGAGACCAACTCCATTAGAACCCTCTGAAAATCTAGTTTTCAGAAAGTCATAGTTTGTTTCATGAAAATCCTTAGAGCATCCTAAGAGTTCCAATTAAGGTCAAGGACATAATTAATTGTGGAGGACTCAAATGAGCTTTGCTGCAACTAAAACTTGACCAAGTCTCTGTTTAGGTTGTAACCAAGCCATAGTAAAAGTTTCACAGTCATAGAGTCTGTCTAGTGGGACTTATAAGCTTCACAAGTTAAAAGTTAATACAACTGCATTTAAATTAATACATGTATTGCTTCTATCATGTAGTTGCTAAGGTCGAGGAGGAACCCGAAGTCCTAGACTTCGTTACTATGGAGGAACAGCTAGCCTACGACCAAGAGCAGCAAGGCAAGCTCCGGTTTGCATTAACCTTTTTACAAGTTTTTATTGTTTTGAGCACATACTTGATTACTTTATTCTTTGCATTAGAGTCTTGTTTGGAAACCCAACTGCATAGCCAAGAAAACCATGGGTTGAGTTTAGGATTGCAAACCCCGTTAGCTACTGCAAAGCTAAGATAGAGTAGGATTCGGTACAAGTCGAGTAGTTGGAACTACTCGCGAGCATAGTCTAGAGGCACTCGACTCGGGTAGAGATAGCACATGATACACATGGCAAGATAGATGAGACCGAGCGGAGAGTAAGGGCAGCAGGACTTTGGGGCCTGTGTGTTGTAGCTCCGCTTGTGTCGATTGAGGACCGAGCCGTGTGCGGGCTTATTGAACAAGCTAGAACAGTACCGAAGACCTACCGGCTATATGGGAACCGGGAAACTGATGTAACTCGGGTAGCTGGGTGTTGAGGCATAGCTGGTCGTTCAGAGGGTAGGTTGAATGCTCATGGTGTAAATTGGCTGGCGGCACTGAGATGCGCGTGCAGAGACCTCTTGCTCGGGACGATTGGACCGGTTCAACATTTGGCTAACGGGTGAAAGGTAGTTGCGTACGGCGTCCGTGATGGTTGTTGTAGGCAACATCGAGTACGGGCATACGTGACGGGTTGTTCGGGTAACCCTGCAGGTGTAAATCGATTATAATCGCCGTCCCTCGCGGTCAGTGAGTACCACTTGTTCACTGTACCGTGACGTAGAAAGAACATGCTAGTTACATGTTAAAACATTGTTGATTGAAAGATGGACTTGATTGCTAATGACTTGCTGTAGTTTAGAGCTAACTAAAGTTCATTTCAACTTTGGGCAAAGTACATGAGAGAAATGTGTTTCTTGTTTGATTGCGGCTCTCTCATGTATCTTAGCGTAAGGTTCTCCACAACCTGCTGCTAAAACTTGAAAGTAAGGTTCTACTAATTAGGCGAGTCCTTGCAAATGATTTTCACCTCATGTAACCCAGCACCCCTCATTTAGAAGTTCCATGTTTAGGTCAGACGGGTCAGACTTGCTGAGCCTTCGTGCTCACTGCTTGTGTTTGAAGCTTTTGCAGGGTTCTATGAGGAAGGGACTCCCGAAGAGGAGACAGAACCCCAGGAGGGGAACCCCGTCGAGTGGGAGTCGTGCACGCCGTAGAGTTAGTGTGTGTGTGTGCTAGCAAGGACACGTTCAAGGGCTGAACGTGCACTTGATGTGTAGTCTACGCCCGTGAGTGTAGACTGAACTTATTTTGATGTAAACATGTTCATAAACTTGTTTATGTAATAAAATTTCGCTTCCGCTTTGTACCTTTGACGTGTGTTATCCGGTGCTGTGCAACGCAGCACCCCTCAGCGTGATCCTGGCTCGACAAGACCTTTGGGGTTGTGTCAGCGTGGTATCAGAGCTCGCTTGAGGCTTAACACAGTACAAAGGTCATCTTTTTCAAAAAATCAGTGAGGAACGAGTTAGTAGCCCGTATAAGGATATTATTAGCATATAGAAAGTGGCATATTAATCTATTTGTTATGTCGGAAAATCGTGTATCTCAGGACGTTTATGTCTTGGGGAGTACACGTGAGCGCTGTCCACCAGTGCGCACAAGCTGAAGGGTGGAGCCCCACGGGTGGCAAGTAACCCGATCCGCTTTGATATCCTCTACGACTCTTCATGTCGTTTGGGGTATACGAGCAACGTCTGTCCCTGGCGTGTGTGGTGCAACTTGGGAGACCCCGTCACATTGTCTGAAACGTGAACACGTAACTCAAGGCGTGTTTGGCTTGAGAACATCCGGGCGAGTGATGACGGCCGGGTGTACGAACTGTATGGATTCCGGGCTCGGTGTGCAGCCGAGTCTGACGATTATTTGAGTTTTTGCAGGTAGCCTGACCACGAAACGGTATATGTGTAGCATCAATGTGCGAGTGACGTTTAGTGCCATTGAATTAACGAAGCCGGCTAAGTCTGGTATAGGTTTTTCTTTGTGAGGACGTAGTACCGACATAATCTAGTGACGCATCGACGTCACACCCCATTAAATGAACAACTTCATTTAAAAACTTGAAGGTTTTGATTCAAAGCAGTAAAAATTGATGTAACTCTTTCCCTTGAACAGGATATTCAAAGTTAACAAGTTTTCAACTTATAGGTTGTTAAGGACAGAGCAATCTGTTTTCAGCTGGATCAAGGCTGAAGTTAATCAGAGTTTAGAGGTTGAGTTCTTTCGAGGTTGGGGTCATATGATACATTTCTGGAAAGCTTTGGAAGAGCTTTATAACTTTTCTGTTGAGGTCCGAGGTGTTTCATCCCTTAACCACTCGAAAAATGCAGTAGAGCTGAAACTGTCCAGAAAACAGGACAGAGTGAAGACTCTCTGTAGACTCTCTGTAAATTAAGCATAAATTCCTGCATAAAAATCCAAAAATAGAAAATGAGGTAGTTCTGGAAAGCTTATGAGATAGGTTACAACTTTGTAACAGAAAGTTTTGTCAGATTAGAATATAACTAACTGGAATTCTTGGATCAAATCAGTACCTATAGCAAGGAGGTGCTGTCCAGATTTCTCCAGAAATTCTGTTAACTTTGACATCTCATAACTTTTGAACCAGGACACATATTAGGCCAAGCAAATACCTTCTGTAAAGCTATTGAAGTTAGCTTTAACTTCGATGTTGAGCTCCAGAATTGGTTTTGCCTTCAACATGGCCTAAATCAGGTTGAAATGGAAACTGGTCAGGGCTGTCATGGGAACAGCAGATCAGCAGTCAAATTTGTTTAAAATTTGAACTATGTTTCCAAGTTTTATGGGTTCAATGACATGTCTTATGTTATAACTCAATGGTTTACTGTTTAAATAAATATTTGACATTTCTCAAATATATTTTTACAGATGACAGCAGATCAGCAGTTGGAGAATGGGTGGGTGATGTCCCACTGTTCTCACCACAGCGGCTACCCGGAAGCATTGTGGCAAATGCTCCAATATTTTGGGTACAACCAAAGGCCGCAGTACTTCGCCAAGTAAGAAGGCGAAGAGGGGAACAAGACATGGACGATCCATGTCAAGGTCCCTGCAGGACCTATGCCACCCGGTTGGGTGCCGTTCACCGTCATGGTGAGAGGAAGACAACCGGAAGGGATGTGGCAACTGGCAGCCCGTGACACTATGTCACGTTTCTGCCAACTACACGTGCAGGCTATGGAGGGCACTCCATACGCGCTCGTTCCGGTGGAGGGATGGGCTCAGCATGTGTGGGAAGAGAGGTACCTGGGGGCAACGGACCCGAGTTGCCCAAGGTACAACCCCGCGGAGGCAAATCTCAGCCTCCAGATGAGGGTGGGAAACGCCGTGATGGAAAGCCAAGCTGTTCATACGGAGCATCTCGCCACGAAGCTCAAGGAGAGCATGAGCCATGGAGACCATTTCGAGAGTGCTCACAGCGCACTCCTCAATATGCTCCTTCCGACGATCAAGCGACTGAATGAACAGCATAATCAGTTGCATCGTCTGAAGAAGGCGAAGAGAAAAAGCCGTGTCGACATCGCGGCGTTACAAGAACTGGTACAAAATCTGACCCAGCAGAACGAGGAACTTACTCAAGAGCAGACGACGCTATTGAGGAAGGGCAAGGCTGGGAAGAAGATTATAACCAGGCTATGGACGAGGTGCATGCTTTGCAGGACCTCGTACCTCCGGTATTGGGCATACCGGTGGTCTTGGGCCTTCCAGCAATGGGAGAACCCGGGATGGGGGAAGAGGTGGTAGATCCAGAGCCACCAGCAGAGGTACCGGAGGAGGACGACCACAGGAGGTCGAGTTCTACTCTGAGGAGGGGGTTACGGTTGCCAAGTAGGGCAGCTAGGGTAGCGTAACCCAACTTTTGTAATCGGTGACATGTCGTGTAGACAGTAGCGTATGTATAGGTAGTGACGACATGAGCACGACTTCTCGGAGACCCGAGAATAATGTATCTTGTATAAAGTTTATGCTTTATCAATATATGTGAATGTTGTGCAAATTAATCATGTGTCACTTCAATACCTACTGTTGCTTATGAAATTTTAAGTAAGACATGTGCTAATTGCTGCTGTTTTGAATTTTAGAATGACGCGTACTCGTGCCAACCCTGATGTTGGGGGTACTAGCCAAGGGGGAGAGACCTCCCAACCACCTCCCGAGGACTCCTCGGGACAACAGCAACAGCAGCAACAGCAACAGCAAACACTGCCACCACCACTACCGACAGTTACATTGGCCGACATCGTCGCGGCAATGGCGGGTTCGCACCAGCAGCACACGGAGTAGCTGCAAACGCTTATCGCCAATACGTCTCGCCTAGAGAGACGTCAAGACCGTGAGGAGCGTCAACAGAGCTCCTACTCTGACTTCCTGGCGACTCATCCCCCTGTATTCTCAAGGGCGGATGAACCTCTTGACGCGGACAACTGGCTCCGCGCCATAGAGATGAAGTTCGGGCTGCTCTAGATAAGCGAGCAGCGCAAGACTCAGTTCGCGGTCCAGCAGCTCCAAGGATCCGCGAGTGCGTGGTGGGCAAACTTCTGTGCTTCACAGCCCACCGACCGAGTGATGACCTGGACGGAGTTTCGGACGGCCTTCAGGGCCTATCATATACCGCCAGGTTTGATGAAGAGGAAGACGCAGGAGTTCCTGCACCTGCAGCAAGGGAGTCGGAACGCGCTGGAATACTCCAGGTCGTTCAACGATCTCGCGCTCTACGCGTCGTATCACGCCTATACGGACGAGAAGTGGCGGGACCACTTTTACCAGGGGCTTAACCCACTCCTAAAGGACAAATTGGCGATGTTCAAACGCGGCAGCCTCAACGACATCATTGATGCTGCGATTGTTCAGGAGGATTCCGGCAAGGAGTTAGCGGCGGCGGAGCGAAAGCGAAGCGCGCCACAAAGCAGCGGAGAAGGAGGCGGTCCTTCTCAGAAGTTTTGGATGGTGAATCGCCCACCATCAGGTCCATGGTGGCAACCACCACAGCGGTCGATGCCGTTCCGCAGTCGGCCGTACTCTTCACCGGCATTCCGGTCGGCACTGCCAGTACCACCGCAACAACAACAGCAGCAGCGGGCGATGTCGCGTGCGTTTGCTCCTCAGCAAAGCATGCCAGGCTTTCGTCCCCCGAGCACTACACCAGCAGCGACCACATGTTACAAGTGTGGCCGTCCAGGACACTTCGCGAGCAGTTGCCCGGAGAGGCAAGGCGGCGGAGTGGCACCACAGTTTTCGGGGAGGAATCAACCCCGGAACCCTACTAATGCGCGGCGGGCAAACCCTAGGCCCGGCACCGTCCACCAGCTTGCCATAGAGGACGTGCCGGAGGGCGAGCCAATCCTTGCGGGTATGTTCCAACTCCACCAGCATCCCGCTATAGTACTATTTGATTCAGGCGCCACGCATAGCTTCATTAGCCAAGCTTTCATTGATAAATATAGCTTGCAAATACTACCCACCGATAGTCCTTATGTGATCTGTTCGCCGGGTGGGAAAATTTCAGCAAGCATGATGGTCCCAAAAGCGCCATTGTGCTTAGAGGGTAGAGTCTACCCTACGTCTCTCATAATATTAGAGGGACAAAAGGTCGATGTCATCTTAGGGATGTCGTGGTTAACCCGCCACGGCGCTGTTTTAGACACTGTCCTCCGAGTCGTGCACTTGAACTCAGAAGTGCACGAGTTTCACTCATTATTTCTGGACAGTCCAGAAATAAAACTTCCAAGTGTCTATCAAGTCACAACCATCAGATTGGAGGATATTCCATTGGTCCGAGAGTTCCCTGATGTATTTCCAGACGATTTGCCGAGGATGCCACCCGATAGAGAGGTGGAGTTCAAGATTGAACTTGCACCGGGAACCATGCCAATATCCCGAAGGCCGTACAAGATGGCGCCCAAGGAGTTGGCTGAACTGAAGACTCAGCTCACGGACCTTCTAGAGAAGGGTTTTATTAGGCCGAGCTCCTCGCCATGGGGCTGTTCGGCATTATTTGTCAAAAAGAAGGATGAGACGTTACGGCTTTGCGTGGACTATCGTCCATTAAAAGCCGTAACCATCAAGAACAAGTACCCGTTACCACGGATCGACATGTTGTTTGATCAGTTGGTCGAAGCAAAGATCTTTTCCAAGATGGATTTAAGATCCAGGTACCATTAGATTAAGATAAGGGCTGAGGACATTCCAAAGACCGCTTTCTTGACAAGGTACGGACTTTATGAGTACCTGGTCATGTCCTTCGGCCTCACCAATGCTCCAGCTCACTTCATGTACTTGATGAACTCGGTATTCATGCCAGAGCTGGATAAGTTTGCCGTGGTCTTCATCGACGACATCCTGGTATATTCCAAGTTGGAGGAAGATCACAAGAAGCATCTGTGTATAGTCTTGCAACGGCCGCGGGATCACAAGCTATACGCGAAATTTAGCAAATGCGAATTCTGGATATCGCAAGTGCCTTTCCTCGGACATATCATCTCAGCGGAGGGTATCGCTGTAGACCCGAGCAAGATCACTCAAGTGCTGAATTGGAAATCCCCGAGAACTGTTCACGAGGTACGGAGTTTCCTCGGGCTCACGGGATATTATCGGAGGTTCATTCCGAACTTCTCGAAGATTGCCAAGCCAATGACAGAGCTGTTGAAGAAGGCTACCAAATATGTTTGGAGTCCAACATGTGAAGCAGCATTCAAGGCTTTAGTCAAGCACCTGACATCAGCACCGGTTTTGGCGCAGCCAGACACAACAAAACCGTTCGATGTGTACTGCGATGCATCCGACATTAGGCTCGGATGTGTGCTGATGCAAGACCGAAGAGTGGTCGCGTATGGATCACGGCAGCTTAGAAACCATGAGCAAAATTATCCAACTCATGACTTGGAGCTCGCTGCCGTGGTACTTGCACTGAAAATGTGGAGGCACTACCTACTCGGTAACCTCGTACATTTATATACCGACCACAAAAGCCTCAAGTACATATTCACTCAGAAAGAGCTGAACATGAGGCAACGAAGATGGTTAGAACTGATAAAGGATTACGAAATAGAGATCCATTATCATCCGGGCAAGACAAACATAGTGGCAGATGCGCTGAGCCGCAAGTCACACGTCAATAATCTGACCATCACACTGTTGGAAGAGAGTGAACCCCCACTACATGTGATTCCACACGGAGCTCTCTACAACCTAGCTTTGATCCCCACCATCCATGAAGATATAGCGGCAGCCCAGAAGAATGACAAGGCAATGTCACATTTGCGGAGATGTGTAGACAGTGGAGAGTTGAAATGTTTCCGAAAGGACGGAGATGGCGTCCTATGGTTCAAGGACCGGATCGTCGTACCCCGTAACCCGGAATTACGGAAGAAAATCTTTGATGAGGCTCAGAAGCAAGTTTTGGTGGACACGGATGAAGCGTGAGACTGCAAAATACGTGTCCGAGTGCGATACATGTCGAAGGGTGAAGGCAGACCATATGTGGAAACTGGGACTGCTACAACCACTGGGCGTTCCTGCCTGGAAGTGGGAGGACGTGAGCATGGATTTTATCGTCGGTTTACCCACCACCTTGCAGAAACATGATTCTGTGTGGGTGATCGTAGATCGGCTCACCAAAGTTGCCCATTTCATCCCGGTCAACACCAACTACAACGCCAAGAAGTACGCTGAACTGTACATCTCACGGATCCTATGCTTGTACGGCGTACCCCGTACTATCATATCGGATCGGGGCACTTTATTTGTGTCCCATTTTTGAGAGCAGCTGCACGCTGCCTTGGGGACGAAGCTGATCCGTAGTTCAGCGTACCACCCGCAGACGGATGGACAAACCGAGCGGGTAAATCAGATCTTGGGAGACATGCTACGAGCTTGCGCTATCAACCATGACAAGAAATGGGATGATCACTTGCCGTTAGCCGAGTTCTCGTACAACAATGGGTACCAAGCCAGTATAATGATGGCGCCCTACGAGGCTCTATACGGTAGGAAATGCCGCACACCATTGAATTGGTGTGAGTCTGGCGAAAGGGTTACCTTCGGGATTGACCTTGTCAACAACGCGGAAGAAAAGGTTCGACTGATTCAAGCGAACCTAAAAGCCGCTCAATCCCGTCAGAAACAGTATGCGGACCGGAGAAGGCGCCCATTACAATTCGAAGTTGGAGATCACGTATACCTACGGGTGTCTCCAATGAAGGGCGTAAACAGATTTGGGGTGAGAGGAAAGTTGGCACCCCGATTCATTGGTCCATTCCATATTACCGAAAGCTGTGGATCAGTGGCATACCGGCTGAAATTACCAGAAGCACTTTCCGGTGTGCACGACGTCTTTCACATTTCCCAGCTGAGGAAGTGTCTCAAGCTATCAACTACCATTCAGCTGGAAGACATTGGAGAACTGCAACCGGATCTCACCTATCGAGAGGAACCGGTGCAGATTATTGATGCAAAGGCCTGAACCACACGCAACCGTACGTTGTGGTTCTACAAGGTTCTATGGAGTAATCACTCCATGGACGAAGCGACATGGGAGAGCGAAGAATTTCTTCGCGCTAACTACCCCGACTTTTTCACGTCGCATATCCGGTAATTTTTCCACCGTCCTCTCTCTTATTTTCAGCTTATAATCTCGGGACGAGATTCTTATAAGGGGGGAGGAATGTAAGGGCCTCAGTTTTTGACACATAATTGAAGTGTTCATCACCATACACACACACCTCATTTGAGGAAAGATGATGACCACAAATGAAGAGCAAGTAACCACCATCAACATGCTCATTAGAGAACAAACTCACACATTGCAAAAGGGGTATTTCCCACATGTGATATAGAGGGGCTGGACATATGAAAAACTCCTACACTTTGCTAAGGATGTCCAGGCCAAGTTTCACCCAAATTCAAAACCTTTTTGAGGTCATTTTGGGTATAGCTAGAAAGGGGGCAGTTTGAAACCATATTCAAATTCAAACTGTCTTTATCCCATGAATTCAAAAATGGGAGGCATATTCTTACTCAGCACATTTTTATGAACCCACACACCAATTTTCACTCCATTTGGAGTTGATCTTGACATGAGCTAAGTGGGACAAATTCAAACTTTATTTGAATTCAAAACTGAACTTGTGCTGAAATTCACTCAAACCAAACCCAATTTGAATTCTACTCAATTCAAATGGCTCATGGGTGAATAATTTGAATTACCAGGGGTACTATGGGGCTCACTGTTTACAACAGTAATTAGGAGTAAATTTCAGAGGTTAAAACTGGAAGTGGGACCCACATGTCACCCACCACTTCAACTCAAACCCACCACTTCCTCCATCTCCCCGCTGCTAGAATTCAGCTGAAACCGATTGATATCGGCTGTGCCGAAAGATCAATTCGGTGACTTAGAACCGCCGCACCTCGGGCTCCCGTGGACAGCCCAACCAGGGCGTTGTCACGCCTGAGCCAAGGCACCCTTGGACGCGCTGGTGACCGGTGCTGCTCACCCCCGAGCCACAGCCCGAGTGATTGCTCACTGGCGGCGAATTTCCAGTTTTCCCCTTTTTGTGTGCAGAACGACCTTCGGGTGCGATTCTGTCAAATTCGTGCTCTAGAAAGGATTAGAGGGCCTCAATCCGCTCTCACACAATCTAGACTCGGTAACGCACAAGTTGCCTTCACAACCCTTGGCCGGAGATCCTATGTACCCGGCGTAATTCGAGGTTTACCAACGGCGGAACAAACGGGAGGCATCGGGCGCACGGTGAGGACCTACTTAGGGACTTCCCCGAGCTGCCTCAAGTTCATGTCGACCTTCCCTGAGGTCCACTGATGCTTCCGGACCGGTTCCTCGAGTAGTTGAGGTGCTAGGGAAGTCAGCCGACATGGTCGAAGTCTTTCCGAGGTGGTGGCTCGTCGCCGACCATACACCGGCCATTGTCATGAGTAGCTGACCCTAGAATCCTGTTCCCCGAGAGAAAGTAGGCAGGGGCAGCCAAAACCTTGAAGTTTGGAGCTGTACAGAAACCGGCGGCGAGCTCTCCGGCGAGGTCCCTCGGCGGCAGAGCACGGGCGTCGCGAGGTTGAAGAAGGGGGTGGACCCCAGCTGTGAGCGGCCGATATTTTGAATCGGGATCGGGCTGCGGCCAGGATCGGGTGTGCTGGCGCGCAAAATCCTTGTGGGCTGCGGTGTGCTGTCGCCTCGGCGTGCGACGCGTGTCCCCGGGGCCCACTCGCGAGTTTAAACTTTTCCCCGATTTTCAGATTTCTTCCAAACTTCAAATCCTCATAACTTTGGCTAGAAAGCTCCAAATTGAGTGAACCAAATTTTGCTGGATTCAGCTCTCTGAGTACTTTCCAGCAAATCAAGTTTCACTTCATGAAATTCCTTATTTCTCCAGAATTAATTCCTCAAATTTTAAAATGTTTGGAATTTTAATTGGGGAATCCTTTGGAGGAAAATCCTGAAATTTTGCTGGGATGTTCACCAAAATATCCCTGAACTACCATAAAAATTTCAGACCCATTGGATCTCATTTAATCCACCTAATGGTGTGATTAGTGAAACTGTTCTAGAGAAAATAGAAAATGTTCAGAAACATTTTCAGAATTTTCTCTGAAATTGTTTAGCTCATATCTTTAGTTAGGGACTTCCAAATTAAGTGAGACCAACTCCATTAGAACCCTCTGAAATTCTAATTTTTAGAAAGTCATAGTTTGTTTCATGAAAATCCTTAGAGCATCCTAAGAGTTCCAATTAAGGTTAAGGACATAATTAATTGTGGAGGGCTCAAATGAGCTTTGCTGCAACTAAAACTTGACCAAGTCTCTGTTTAGGTTGTAACCAAGCCACAGTAAAATTTTCAGTCATAGAGTCTGTCTAGTGTGACTTATAAGCTTCACAAGTTAAAAGTTAATACAACTGCATTTAAATCAATACATGTATTGCTTCTATCATGTAGTCGCTAAGGTCGAGGAGGAACCCGAAGTCCTAGACTTCGTTACTCCGGAGGAACAGCTAGCCTACGATCAAGAGCAGCAAGGCAAGCTCCGGTTTGCATTAACCTTTTTACAAGTTTTTATTGTTTTGAGCACATACTTGATTACTTTATTCTTTGCATTAGAGTCTTATTTGGAAACCCAACTGCATAGCCAAGAAAACCATGAGTTGGGTTTAGGATTGCAAACCCCGTTAGCTACTGCAAAGCTAAGATAGAGTAGGATTTGGTACAAGTCGAGTAGTTGGAACTACTCGCGAGCATAGGCTATAGGCACTCGACTCGGGTAGAGATAGCACATGATACACATGGCAAGATAGATGAGACCGAGCGGAGAGTAAGGGCAGCAGGACTTTGGGGCCTGTGTGCTGTAGCTCCGCTTGTGTCGATTGAGGACCGAGTCGTGTGCGGGCCTGTTGAACAAGCTAGAACAGTACTGAAGACCTACCGGCTATATGGGAACCGGGAAACCGATGTAACTCGGGTAGCTGGGTGTTGAGGCATAGCTGGTCGTTCAGAGGGTAGGTTGAGAGCTCGAGGTGTAAATCGGCTGGCGGCACTGAGATGCGCGTGCAAAGACCTCTTGCTCGGGACGATTGGACCGGTTCAACATTTGGCTAACGGGTGAAAGGTAGTTGCGTACGGCGTCCGTGATGGTTGTTGTAGGCAACATCGAGTACGGGCGTACGTGACGGGTTGTTCGGGTAACACTACAGGTGTAAATCGATTATAATCGCCGTCCCTCGCGGTCAGTGAGTACCACTTGTTCACTGTACCGTGACGTAGAAAGAACAGGCTAGTTACATGTTAAAATGTTGCTGATTGAAAGATGGACTTGATTGCTAATGACTTGCTGTAGTTTAGAGCTAACTAAAGTTCATTTCAACTTTGAGCAAAGTACATGAGAGAAATGTGTTTCTTGTTTGATTGCGGCTCTCTTATGTACCTTAGCGTAAGGTTCTCCACAACCTGCTGCTAAAACTTGAAAGTAAGGTTCTACTAATTAGGTGAGTCCTTGCAAATGATTTTTACCTCATGTAACCCAACACCCCTCATTTAGAAGTTCCATGTTTAGGTGAGACGGGTCAGACTTGCTGAACCTTCGTGCTCACTGCTTGTGTTTGAAGCTTTTGCAGGGTTCTATGAGGAAGGGACTCCCTAAGAGGGGACGGAACCCCAGGAGGGGAACCCCGTCGAGTGAGAGTCATGCACGCCGCAGAGTTATTGTGTGTGTGTGCTAGCAAGGACACGTTCAAGGGCTGAACGTGCACTTGATGCATAGTCTACGCCCGTGAGTGTAGACTGAACTTATTTTGATGTAAACATGTTCATAAACTTGTTTATGTAATAAAATTTCGCTTCCGCTTTGTACATTTGACGTGTGTTATCCGGTGTTGTGCAACGCAGCACCCCTCAGCGTGATCCTGGCTCGACAAGACCTTTGGGGTCATGTCAGGTAAGGTCAAAGTAAATTGGAAGAAAGTCTGCCGGCCCTTAGAGTATGGAGGACTAGGCATGCTTGACCTTGGCAGATTCAGTCGGGCGCTCAGAATCAAGTGGTGTTGGCAACAATGGACAGATCCTAGCAAGCTATGGGTAGGATCCGAGATACCACTTGACGACACATACCGCGCCCTCTTTAGAATGGCTACAAGGGTGACAGTGCATGATGGAAGGAGTGCCAAATTCCGAACTGACACCTGGTTAGCCGTTTCCTCACCCCACAACCCTCTTCCCTGAGCTCTACCAACACTGCAAGAGAAAGAGGAAAACAGTGGCGGATGCTGTCCAGGGACATTCATGGATACGTGACGTGGACTACGAACTCACCTTACCCCTCATACACCAGTATACATCACTCTAGCACCTCATTAATGAAGCAAACATAACCCTGATAGAGGAACATCCGGATGACATCACCTGGACCTTAATGCCGGATGGAATATTCACCACGAAGTCTGCATATCGCATTTAGTTTGCAGGAACCATCAACTCCCCCTTCCCAAAGCTGATATGGCAACATTGGACGCCGGCTAGATGTAAGTCATTTATTTGGCTCATGCTCCATAATTGTATATGGACAGCATCCAGACTCCAAGCAAGAAGTTGGTAGAATTCCTACTTTTGCACATTCTGTTACCGGAACCTGGAAAGAGTTGACCATTTATTTAGAGAATGTCGGATCACTAGGGAAATATGAAATGAGGTCAGCACATGGACCAACATCCAATCCCTTCACCCATCAAACTCGGACCAAGGAAGTGACATGATACTCTAGTTCGGCTCGCTAGCTCGGATACACCAAAGTGAAGTCAAGACGTCAAGAATTATGGTAAGGTTGGTTGCTTGGATTGTTTGGAAGGAGCGAAACGCAAGGGTTTTCGATAAAAAGGAACGAAGCACATAAAGGATCATAGAGGAGATCAAGGAGCAAGCCCACTCTTGGGCAAATGCCGGTGCAACACCACTCTCACATTTGTTTTCATTCTGACAGAGGGCACATTGACCAGCCGGCCACCCAATTACGAATCTGTCTTTCCTTTTCCCCCCTCCCTCTTGTTATGTAATTGTCTCCCCTACTTAATGAAAATCCTCAGGCATCTTTCAAAAAAAAAACACGGAGATCTGTGCCTATTCCTGTCGACGACTTCTGCCTGCCCAAGTTCATGCTCCGAGGGGAAGTACATCTCGCCCTTTTCAAAGTTAGACATCGTGAATTATCGGTAATATTTGCATTTTATTTTAATTTTAACTAAAATACTACCCTTAGTTCTAAATTACTTAACGTTGGTTAGTTTAAAATTAACTAACCCGTGTCAAATAATTTAAGACGGATGGAGTATTAAATAGGCTCCCACCCTATATTAGCTACTCGTGTCCTAACTAGGCCAAGGTCTTCTTCTAAAAAAAGAAAAAAAACAATCCTCATACTCATAGTACCGCATGCATGCGTGGCCATTCGTCATCCGACTGATACACACCCTTCCCACTATTGCTCTGTTCCATTTTGTGTGTGAAATCGGCACTCTGTTCCTGCGTACTACTACGCACTCAACAGTTTTATCAACTTTCGAGCCCCAGGAGAGCAGTAGATCAGCTCTGGTCGGCTCCACGACCTGCCCTCTCCGGGTTCGGACGTGGGGCCCACGGACGAGATCACGTGGAATCCAAGCCACAGACGGACGGGTCACATCAAGCTTTACACGTCTGTGCTGATAATTCTAGGCAGCCTGCACTCCGCACAGTGTCTCGAGTCGGTCAGAGTTACATGCAAGAGTCGACAGGTCAAAGAACCGATAGTTCACAGGGTGCTCACACATCTATTCTGTAGTATTCTCTTTACGAATATAAAGAAACCTAGTACACCAATGGATTTGCCCTGCTAGTAATTCATAGGGCGAACCCAAAATATCTGCCACAGATAAAAGAATGGGATGGAAGGCTTGAACTAGTTCTACTTTCTGTTGTTTATCCTCTTTTGATTTTTTTTAAAATTTTCTCGTCTGTAACATTTATACTTCTACATTTAATATATAATCGTATTCCTTGACAATCGTATTCCTTAAAAAACATAAATCAATCTATAGATGCGAGTGGAAGAAGCACATACTTAGTTAGATCAGGCTTGTATAACTTATTTGATAATTCACACAGTCACGTTGAGGATGTTAATTAAATAAGTAGAAAACATCAATCGTAATATGGGGATCGTGTAAAATAGAGGAGATTTTTATATGATTGTATTAAGATATTATTTACATTTTAGCCGTCTCCATTAATAAATGCAGATATATGAAATCTGTAAGGTACATGTATGTTGTTGCACAGTTTTCAAACATAGAGATGTGTTAAGGTCCTAAAGAAACACAACATAGCGCCCCCCTAATTATAAACTCATGCATCGAGAGGGTGAAAGATGTAGGTACAATACAATCGAGGAGGCCCCTGAATGAGGCAGCTGATGCCCGTACACGAGCCCTAAGATTGTCGCCGTCTCGACCACTACCCGACCAGCTCACCACCCCCGGTGCGAAAAGGCCACACTACACAACGCAAAAGGCTCATGGCGGACGGTCTAAAGCCATACACACCTGTTGCGCAGGTCCGTCGACACAAGAGTTTAAAAGGCCGTCCCACGATTGATCTACTTTGACCGGTAAAAGGAGGAGGAGGAGAAGAAGCAAGAACACCAAGAAGCACCGAGACAAGTTGTCCAAGAATCCACCAGCCAAGAAGAAACACTCATCTTCTTCTTCCTGTCGTCCACGTACCAAGAGGCCGGCTAGCTGGTCGACCGATCGTCCGGTCGATCGGGATGTGGGAAGGAGGAGGAGGAGGCCTCCACGGCAGCCACGAGGCGCTGTTGCTCCAGGCCGCCGGCGGATCAGCTGGAGCAGGCGACGTCCACGGCCACGCCCCGGCCCTCCTGCCGTGGCTCGGGCCGGCAGCCGCGCCGTCGTCGTACTCCTACACGGATCCCCACGCGCCGCCGCCGGGGCTCTTTGGCGCCGACGCGGCCGCGGGGCCCTTCGGCTTCGGCGTCGGCGGCGCTGCTGGAGGCATGGGCCTGTTCGGCCTGGACCCGCCGCCGCATTATCAGCACCACGGGATGGCCGGCGTCGGTCCGGCGGCGCCGCCGCCGCCGCAGTACCACGGGCCGCCGAGCGTGGTGTCCGGGCTGCTGGGCACCCTGCAGGCGGAGCTGGGGCGGATGACGGCCAAGGAGATCATGGACGCCAAGGCGCTGGCGGCCTCGCGCAGCCACAGCGAGGCCGAGCGCCGCCGACGGCAGCGCATCAACGAACACCTCGCCAAGCTCCGCAGCCTCCTCCCGAACACCACCAAGGTGATTGATTGATGCACTATGCGATGATCATCACTCTTTTGTCGTACACCTCTTCTTTCCCCCAAGCTAATCTGCAGACAGAAACACAAAAAAACCTGGCGTGTTCATTCATGATGGCCAAACCCTAGAACTCAGTGGCCCTGCCAGAAAAGGTCAATTGATCTGCCTGACTTGCTCAATCACAGCATGATCGGCAAAACGCACTCCGGGATCCATAGATCGGTGGACTAATCAAGCACAGAGGTTAAGAAAGCACAAACAAAGTGTCTAGCTAACAAGCTACCTACCTAAGTAGCCTAGACAAGCTTCTCTCTAGAACTTCTAGTCACACTTGTCAGACTTGCAAGAACCTACTTAGGTCTTGCAAGTTGCAAACAATCCTCACATAACATGATTGCATGCCTGAAATCAAGGGGTAACAGACACATCCCATTCCCTTCAGTTCCCTCTAATTAATCAGTGCCTGGCATAAAGTGGCCATATAGCATGGAGACATGAATTTCATGGGACTGTGTCGAGAAACATTTCGATTTCATGGGATTTTGGCAAGAAACATTCCGAATTCTACACAGTAAAACCAAGCTAACAGCACTGGTCATGTACTCTAGGCATGTACTAGCGCAGTAGAGCTGCAGGACTCGCTGCCTCTGACAAGGCGGCATGCAAAGAGAGGGCCCAGAAGCCTTCGGGACTCGTGGGGAACCGCGCGAGCGCGCCCTGCGGGCATGCGCGCTCTGCTTGGGCGAGATCGAGCAGCTGGGCCGTCGTGCAAGACAAGAGCGCACGCCCGTGTCAGAGCTCATCACCTCAGCCCCACGCACGGCGGCGCGCTCGGCGACGCGCCAAAAGCTAAGCAGCGGCGCGCGCGCATGCAAAGGCTGTTCCCACGCGCGCGATTTTTGTAGCTTTTCCTCCATGCCCGCATGCCCTCGACGCACCAGACCAGACCACTTGATCGCCTCCTCCTCCTCTCCTACCACCACCACTACACCAGATAGTGGTCAGCTACTTGCTTGCACACATACACTGCCACTCTCCAAAGCACTGTAGCTTCCCTCCAGCTCACGCATTCATTTTTTTAGATAATGGAGCAAGGATCCATCCTCTTTTACATCCTTTGGAGATGTACACAGGTGTTCAAATACAAACCACGAGCACTGAGGCCCACACCAAATAACAGAGTTTCATGAGTGAAGAAACAAAGATGAGATAACTGAATAGAACCAAATCTAAGATTTGATTCTATTTTGTAAACTTCCCATCTAAACATAGCGATGACCTCCATGATCACTGTCTCCAAAAGCCTGCAACCATTTTTCAGTTTCTCTCTTGCCTCTTCTTCTTTATCCAACACCATATGTGATCAAATAGTGTTAAGCTACTATGCACCGACCAGTTGAACCCAAAAGGTTAAGCTGATGGGGAAGAGTGGACAATCCACTTATATTTCAACATCCTCTTCACGTGCAGGCTCTCTCGGGCCGTAAACGTGGAATAGAAGTCTGCTACAATTTATTTAATAAATCACGCCGGCAGAATTCGAACTCGATCCCCTAACTCTGATACCATGTTAAGCTACTATCACCGACCAGTTGACCCCAAAAAGTTAAACTGATGGGGAAGGACGGGTAATTCACTTATATTTCAACAAATAGGTTGTCCTAAAAATTAATTGTATAAAGTGTTAGATTTCGTATTATTGAATATTATAAAGTGACGTAGCTCATGCATGCATCACGATCTACTACTCCTATCTCCCTAGCTAGTATATTCAAGCTAGCTGCTAATGATGATGGCCCTGACGAATCCGTTCTTGTGTTTGGTGTGTGATGCAGACGGACAAGGCGTCGCTGCTGGCCGAGGTGATTGAGCACCTCAAGGAGCTGCAGCGGCAGACGTCGGCGGTGCTGGACGCGGCAGAGAGGGAGCAGGGGGAGGAGGCTCCAGCGGCGCAGCAGCTACTCCGCCTCCTGCCGACAGAGGCCGACGAGCTGGCGGTGGAGGCGGCGGAGGACGCGGAGGGGAGGCTCGTCGTCCGGGCGTCGCTGTGCTGCGAGGACCGCGCCGGCCTCATCCCGGACATCGCCCGCGCGCTCGCCGCGCTCCGCCTGCGCGCCTGCCACGCCGAGATCGCCACGCTCGGCGGCCGCGTCCGCAACGTGCTCCTCATCACTGCGGACGACGATGACGAGGAGGGACAGGCCGCCGATAGAGACGATGACGTGGAGGGCGGCGAAGGCGACGACGACGGGTGCGCCGCCTCCACTCACAGGCGGCACGAGCTCGTCGCGTCTGTGCAGGAGGCGCTGCGCGGCATCATGGACCGCAAGGCCGCCGCGAGCAGCGGCGACACGTCCTCGTACAGCGGCGGCAGCGGGAGCCTCAAGAGGCAGCGCATGAGCGGCGGCGGCGCGCACGAGCAAGGTTCGCTTTAGTGTCGTTGCTCAAGAGCTGGCTAGCTTGCTACTTCCATGGCTTGCCCTCAATGCTAGCATGAAATATGCGAAGCATGCATGCATGGTTAGCTTCTAGCTACCTTATGATGAATTTCAAATTTAGTATAGCTATAAGTTATAGTCCACTTCAAATCTGGAGCTGGCCCTTCCTCTGTTGCTATGGGAACGGCGTGTGCGTGAGGGAAAAAGAAAAGAAACATGGATGCCCGAGGTAGGGAGAGTTTTATGTATTCCTTATATATATGTTTGTGTGCTTTTACTTATTTCGCATATGTATTCGGGAGATGGGATGACTTTGGGAGGTTACTGATGAGCCTCCAATGAAACTGGGGCGATAAGGGTGTACGTGTATAATCTCTGGGGTATAATGGAAGGTGGAATTGGCAGGGGAGGTTAAATTCCTCGCAAAAAAATGTGTCTCGATCATGTTAAGATTTTAAATTTGGCAGTTGTTCTTTTTCCTAGGTCATGTTCTCTAGCTTTCTCATTAGTAGTAATTTTTCTCGATCTCGTTATTTGCACTGCTGGCTAAGTTTTCGATAGTACATCATTCATTATTACTCTTGCATGGATGAATCACTGAACATCTTTCTTCATGTATTTACTCCCCAAAGCTAGCGGTAATTATATGCAGAAACATATATTTATGTTGTTTTTATCTGTTAAAAAATCACGTAGGTGATCTCCATCAATCTTAATTCCTGCCTTCTGATTCTATCAATCTACTGAATTTTGAGACACATTTTGAATATGAGCTAATCTGAAGTATCGAAAAGAGGGATTCATGTTTGCAAGCAAAGTTTGGCATTCCGAAGAAATCCCTAGCTGTCTAGAGTTTCTTACAGAATTGGGCTAGGAATGAATAAACATCAAATAGGAGATGCCATGCATGTATAGTAAGGGCGTCTTTTTTTCCTAAACCAAAATAGCCTAATCTTATAAAATTGATGTCATCTCTACATATCCAGAGGGGAGAGGTTGCAAAATTGCAAGATTTTTGTCTGTGGTACATTATGCGGTACAAAGGTTATCTTGCATTGACTGTTTTCAAAGTAGTCAGAGTTGAGACTCTAATAAGTCAAATGGATTTCGTCTTGACAGAATCTGATTGCAGGATCAAGTTGTAATGTCGAATCGATAATACTTAGATTTATGTGATCGATATATTCATGCATATGTTAGACTCATTAGACTAATTAATTCTTTTTATAAATATACACTAAAAATGTATGGTTAATACATACAGTATTAAATAAAATTGCGACATGTGCTGTGGCAACTAGTTGTTTGGAAGATGAAGGCCCTCAGTTTATCTAGCTAGCGGGTATCGTTACAATCTTAATACGTACTACCATGCGGGTGGTGGATATTTTGTTTTTTGGGAAGCCATGGCGGGCGTGTAATTCTATATATCATGCATGCCATGTTAGCGTTAGTCCAGCGAGAGGTAACCTTACTTTCCCGAGACAATCTCCGCACAAACAATAATACAGCTAGAGCCTAGAGGACGAGAGTGTAGCTACGTATATCCCTGGTCGTATCAGCAGGATACTTTCGACATATCTGTAAATAAGAACTGTACTATTTCTCCCATGGTTTCGTGTAGCAGCTGGAGACACTAGCTTGATCCACACAAGTTTCGAATCGTTTCGACGAGCTTGTATGTTTGTACAGCATTTGGATCCTAATATTCCTACTCTAGCCAGCTACATCCGTTTTGGAACAGTGGACACAAGGGACAACGCTAGATTTCGTAGAGATGACCTGATGTTTCGATACTTTTCTCACCTATACATCAGCAATTTGTGTTCTTGTTTATTTTGGGACTCCCCATTGATCAAGCTAGTAGAGAGAGGACTGGCTAGTAGAGGGTACACTTCTATGCAACGAGAACACGCGACAAAACTGGAAGCCGGCAGGCTCTAAAAAGGTAACGATCGAAAAGCCGGTGCATGTGATGCGTTTGCCCCGCTTGAGAAGGGCAAAAGGGCCCAGTATAGTAGCTAGCTAGCTCGCAGCACGGGGGCGCATATATGAAGCGAGGTGGACCACGCCTGCCCCATCACCATATGATTGCGCGTCTTCTTCATGATTATCGCAGTGCAGCTTTGTCTCTGATCCCACCTGGGAACAGGGTTAATTGAGACATGTGAAGGATTAGCAGGCGATCGTCATCATTGGTGCGGGTGGGGTGGATGGACGTGAATCGTCAATGGTCCTGCTTTCAGAATGACAAGAGTGTGGTTTAGGTTAAGTAAAGCAGGGGGTTGATTAAAGTTCACAATTTGTTGAAAAGTTGGGCAAATTGTGCTTAAAAAGTTGAGTTTTTAGATATGGTAATTGATTTGATATATATGCATATATATATATATATTATTCTGAGCTAATAAAATTGCTATGGGTTCTAGATTAGCATGCCCAGTACTCCAGTAGTCCATTCCGAACCGTGCTGCCTTTACTTTCGGAACTCCTTTGTGTCTGCCCCCCTTATTTTTTTTCGAAAACTCGGCAGGGAGAGCTGCCATTCATTAAGAGAGAGAGAGAGAGAGAGAGAGAGATAAGTATCTTACAGTTACAGAATCTACGATAAGAGAGAACAGAAAAGGCAGAACAATAGTCAGCAATGCACGGAAACAACAACTCAGCACCTATACAGTGTTTGAGGCTCTTCTGAAGAATTTGATCTCGATCGTCTTCCGCTAGGAAGGCTACTTGTGTCTGAAGGAGAGCTCTTTGCCTTCATCAAAGGTTCTTTTGTTTCTTTCCTTCTAGATTTGCCACCAAAAGCTGAACAGAGCTCCAGCTTGAATTTTCTTGTCACGCTTGGATCCAGTAGCCAGAGTTTGTTGTAGCCAAGGTAGCACCCCATTCATGTTGGTCATGGAATTTTGTGAGGGTAGTTGCCGGAGCGTGGCCAAGTGAGCCCAAGTCGCTTCAGTGGAGTTGCATTGTGTGAGCAGGTGTTTCAGTCGTTTCTTGCTCACTAAAGCAGAGCGGACATGTTGGATCGCAAGGCCAGTTGTTGGCCAGGTTGTCAGCTATGGGAACTCTGCTGCCCCTTCTACTTGATATAAAGTTACCCTCGAGGATTATAAAGTTGATGATTTTATGCGTGCAGGACAGTTATGCAGCAAAAATAAAATAACTCGGGGGCTTTCATCATTTTGTTGATCCAAGGAGTCACGTATTAGTAGATACTTTCAATAGGCTTGAGATATATTTCTCTTTTCTTTGTGTAGGATCGAGGACCAAAAAAATATAGAATGAACATTTAACCGAATACAAACAAATCGGCATAAAGGCTGTAAGGTATTGGTGTGTATCAATCACATAAATGTTCTATTTCACTAAATTTCATGCATGTAGATGGGAAAAACTTTCAAAAAAATCAACATGATGATTTATTTCATTTCACCTACTTTTCTATTAAATGATAAGCAATAGTTCACTGACATATAAAAATGCTTGAGGCTAATCAATTAATATGAAATTTTAGGCTTGACGACGTGTAACAAACTTGGCCTAACCAATATTTCCTTGTCTCGATCGTGCAGTACCATTTAAAAAGGAGAGCTTAAGCCAAAGCTTTCTAACAAAGCAATGACCCTTTTGGTGACAAATAAAAAAAGGAGGACCTTTTTCAGAACATAAAAAGGTTCCAACTTAGAAATGAAACTTAGGCGTCATTAGTACTTACAGCAAATTGAGCCTTTTATTATCTGGCCTTTTCTAAACTAATATTTTATTAATAACTCCAACGAGTGTATTTTCAAGATCAAACTCTTTTTAGTCAAGTAAATCAATTTTTGACGTGACACATGTATACAATCATGTCAAAATGACTCACGTGACCAAGTGTTAAATAGAAAAAGAGACTTAACTTAGGAGGATCCTCGGAACTTGGTAAAAAAAGGTTAGATTCTGCAAATATAGATATTGCTGCTAAAAATATATTTTAAAAATGGATAAATAAAAAATCCTTCAAATTCACGTGGATAAAACGGATTTTCCCGTTTGGACTCCACATGACCACGTTGCACACTCTACCAACAATCAAGGGCACACGTGTAATTTAACCATGAGCCACACCATTGTTGGGCTGGAACAAAAAATCTGGTGAGACCAGTGGCCCAGAAGTCCGGACCGCAGACTGGCCTAACAGGTGGCTGCCCTGCGACCGGAGCCAAACAATTGGGCCACAGAATTTTACTTTTCCGTGCGCCTCCACACCGCACACCGCGAGAGAGGAAGAGGACCAAAGATTCAGAGGCTCCGACCGCGGTGGGCGAGATGGAGGCCAGCCGGATGGCCCTCTCGGCGGCGAGCGTCTTCCCGAGTCGCCACGCGGCGGCAGGTGCCCCCTCCCTCTTGTTTCCATTTCTTTGTTTTCTGGATGCGGATTGGGGGAGCAGTGCGTGCCTGTGGGTTCGTAGTGGATATGATTGACACGGGTAGTTGAAGTTTGTGCTGTCGGAGCGGTTCTTTTTTGAGGAAGCTACAGAGAAATGGAGATCTTTATTCCAGTTGTAGTGTGACTGCCGAGGAGGATCTGCAGTTCTATTTCGGCTAGAGTTGCTGCTGCATAGCGATATCTATTGATAGAAAGATATTGATAATTGTTGTTACACAGGCTTTCTCGTTTTTTTAAGGTAAGGAAGAGTCGTTCCTTTACTTCCTGCCATCAAGTTGCAGGCTTATATTGGCAAGAGGTCTGCGATGTCACTGTATGCTAAAATTATCGGGTCTGTTCTTGGTAGTAGCGAAAATAAATGTCTAATGTAAGCATCATTCAATTCTGTTCCAGTAGCAAAACTTATGTTCTATGTTTTTAGTAATGGACATGTTTGTTGGGCGTTAAGTTCTTATCTAGAGATTTTGTAGAAGCTATAAATTGGTCCGAACTGCAAGAATCCCCAAATAGCATTCTTCCTTGGTGGTATTATGCATTGCAACTCATTCCTGCTAATGTTTCTGAAAACGCGATTTTTCGTTTCCATCCAATCCTCTCAAATAACTCGATGATGACTCAGTTTACGCCCTGCCAGTGAAATTCTTCCTCTATCTCGATCCACCAGTCTGCAAGCTTACTGTTCTAGACTATTACTGCATGAATTTGACATTGCGTGGCAAAGTTGTTCATCTATGTTTCAATCTGTTGAGATCAGCTTGTGGCCAGGAACTCTGTGCTGGAGATATGATAATTTAGATTTGTTTCCTGTATCATTTTGGACTGTGACTTTGCTTACAGGTCAATTAGCTTATTTTTCTTGCTCCTTTTCTCTCATGTTCTGCAGCAGACAGATCTTTTTCTAAAGCAAGGTGCCAAAGTCTTGCAGTTCCAAAGGCTCTGGCAGCAGTTGCATCAGGAAAAGGTGGTGGCGTGCTTGATCGGCCCACAGAGAAAGTTACTCCTAGTCGCCAGTCAGAATTTGATGTCAAGTAAGTGATACATTTGCTTTCGCCCTGCACGTTTTCCTATTAGTTGTGAATTCCAGATATGAGCCCTAGAAAACAAAATACGTAATTAAATGATGTGAAACTCATATCAAAGTTGCCAGTGTTAGTAGCATCTGGAGTTCTGTACCACTCCGTTGCTAAGGAAAGATTATCAGTTGCTCTCCATTCATTTTGTTGCTATTACTGCAAGACCACAACCTTCTTATCATAGACAAACAGAAATCATCATGAAACATCTTCCTAAAATCGCAGTGTGTAGCTGAACATCATATCTACATATCTAGTTACTGTCACAATTCCCATGAACCGGCATTGAGACTGCCAATGAGGAGAAAACAATTGTTAGTGCACTGTATACACACGCCTAGTGTGAAGAGTTTATGTTTTATTTGTTTGCAAAATGGCCCCAAGTTTCGTTCAGGGTTGCATTGCTAGCTCCCACTCCCTGTCTTGCATAAGTGATTGGGCAATGGTGCATCACTGAACAAAAACAGTACAGCACTTAAGCACGTTTTGGACAAGAAGATTCTGGGCAGGCCAGCTTACTGGACTTGGAGATTGGCTGCTCTGCAGATGGTTTTCATCCTTACCATATTTGGTCCTTAGTGAGCAGTTAATCAAAGCGTTTTGCCCTATAGCTTTAATTGCTTTGGAATAACCTGTCTTCAGCCTGACAGTACAATTTGTTGAATTTAATATATGGTACCCTAGTGCATATAGCTGTGGGCTGTTTTTTATTATATTATAATCGTTAACATCTATAACCTTATACATGTGATACTTGACCGTATGTCTATGGAATCACTAAATGGTGGTGGCTAGGAAGTAAAGTGGCCTATGTTGTTGTTAGTTATGTTGCATTCAGTTTTCAGGCTTGCTGAACTGATTTCATTGGTTATATATGGTAGCTGTTGATCCCCTATTTGATTGCGCAATTGTAAACCATGTCGTGACCAAGTTCATCTGTTGTGCAGGAAAAAGCGCAAGATGACGTCTCCGTACCGTGTCATCCTGCACAACGACAACTATAACAGGCGCGAGTACGTCGTCCAGGTCCTGATGAAAGTCATCCCCGGGATGACCGTCGACAATGCCGTCAACATCATGCAGGAGGCACATGTAAACGGGCTGTCGGTGGTGATCATCTGCTCCCAGTCCGAAGCCGAGGAGCACTGCACGTCGCTCAGGGGCAACGGCCTGCGAAGCTCGATTGAGCCCGCGAGTGGTGGCTGCTGAAGCCTGAAGCAAGGGTGATCCTGATATTATTTTTGCACACAGTGTATAACTTGTAAATACCCAGGTTGCAAGATGAAGCTGGATGAAGTTTCAGTCAGTTATTGGTGCCTCCAAAACTACTTTGTTCTTGTAGGTGTAAATCATGAAGAGTCTTGTAGAACAGACATAGCTTTTCCGAGTTATTGTAAATATTAGTTACATTGTGTTTGCTGCCGCCAAATTTGCCCTGATTGCCTTGCTGCAACTGCTGTGTGATGCCAAATCATGGTAACCGCTGCAGGAATCTGGAATCTGAGGGCAATAAAATTTCACATGAACGTGGAAATCATAAATTGTCACTTGTAAGTATACAAATATGCCGATGGCAATATAGTATTGTACCAGTGACTCCTACTGCATCTAAGCTGATTTGAGTCCCTCGCTGCATTGCCTTTTTCTGCGGATCGTCATTTTCTGCCGAGGCCGCGAAATCGGGATCGGCCGCCTCGCTCTCACTCTCCGATGCCGTCCAAGCGGCCGTCCCGCAGGCCATGGACGAGGCCCGCAGCCGCCGCGCCAAGTCTCGCTCCTCCAAGTCCTAACCCTAGCTCCTGCCACCGGCGCCCGGAGCTGGGCCATGTCTCCGCCTCCCGCAAGAGCGACCTCAAGCCCAAGCCGCGCGCCTTCTGTACCCCACCACGCTCGCTGCGGCGGCCGCGGAACGGACGAGCCATCTATTGAACAATCCATCTTGCGGTGCCGCGGAATGAACGGGCCTTTTCATGCACGACGAGTTCATCGGCAGCGGCGGGGCCGCGCCGGCGACGGCTACGTCGGCCGAGTCCTTGTCTGTCGGGACGATGGCGAGCAGAGCATACGAGATGACCTGCATGTTTGGAAATCTATGAACGATAAGGTAATCGACATATATTGATTTTGGTGAACTTTGATCTGATTCGCTGCCCTCTCGATCTTAGCCAAGGCAGCTCGTGTCTTACGCTGCTGGTCGTGTACGTTACTTGCGTGCAGCTTATCTCCCCGTTCTTGGAGCTTGGACATCAAATGCTTTGACTTTGGACTTCCCCACCGTGATGCTACGGACTTTGTATATCTGACTCTCATCATAACCGTTGCATATGTTCAATTTTTTCACCGCGTCTCCAAACAAGTTAGCTGTGCATGATGCCCGATTCAACATTTTTCATCATATCATTTAAGCAGTGGAAAGGGGCTTTCTTAGAAAGTGATGTCGTTCTTACTGCCATCAGTCATTTTAATGTCGGTTGTTATGTCAGTCTTTAACTTAGATGTGGTGTCAGGCATACTTTACTTACTATATTTTTACCTATATCTGCTCTTGTTTATGTTTCTCGATTCTGTTTAGGAATAATATTGTTGCTATCAAGTGCGCAACCAGTACAGCAGGTGCATTTTTTTTGACCCAAAAACAGTGAGGGAGACCCCAGCTGTGTTATTTTAATTTTTATTAAGTTATAAAAAGAGCAAATAAAACACTTACACTGTACAGAGGAAAATAGAAAAGAACAAGAAGCAAAAATCATGTACAGACGCAGCAGAAAATACCTAGATCTATGAGGGGTTAAGGTAAGGCATTGATCCAACTTAGGAAGGGACTCCTAACGGCTTCCTTCATGTGATTTCCCTATCAAATGACATTCACCTCTAAATTTTCTTCTCCACACATTGATGTTTGCAGGTTAATTCTCAAAGATGACACTATTTCTTTGCTTCCAGAACCCGGATGTCCCAAGCTGCAATGATGCACTCCATAAAGAAATTGTGGGTGAAAATATTTTTTTGCTGCTTCCATCACATGAAAGAAGGGCGTTCCAAGCTGCCACTGAAGCCCAACTTGTTGCCAACATGTTTTCGCGAATGGTGTGTGAAGAATTGATGCATTGCAGTCTCTTCAGTTTGAGCTGAACATAGAACACAATTGTAATTGTTACCTTCAATTTTGTGCTTCTTTCTTCTGAGAATGTTCCTGGTATTAAGCTTATCCATGAGTAAAAGCCAGGAGAAGACTCTCAACTTGTTGCATCTTGAGTTCCATATCCATGCAAACGGTTTAGCAGATTGAATGTTTTTATAGGGGTTATAGAGCTTCTTGGTATAATATTGATGAGAACCCAATATAAAATGCAATTTGACCTTCTCCCCATCTTGAACTTGTAGATTTTGTATGAGTTGCTGAAGTTCTTGAAATCCTTCAAGAGCTTGTTCTGATAAGGGTATGTAGAAATAATCTTGTGTGTTTACAGCTGAAAGGAAGGCTGTAACTGATATCTTTTGGTTTTGGGCATATGAAAAGAGTTGTGGTATTTTTTCTTGTAGGTAGTGCTCATTCTCAAAGATGACACCAGGTACATTTGGTTGTTGATTTGACAGTAGTTTTCAGACATTCCTATTTTATTGATATTTGCATAAAAACCATGGCAGACGAAGCAAGGGTTAAGGTGTTCAGCTTGAAGTCCATGTGGAAGAGCCCAAATGGCACAGTTAGAAACATTCTTAATGGTAAGCTGCTGCTGTAACTGTTATCTGCTCCAGACTTGTGGATCATCACATTTGTATTCCTGCTCTCGCTACCTTTAAGCACTGTGTTCAGAAAACAACTGCAAGAACATCCCACGTCTTGTTCCAAGTATTCAGTGAAGACCAGAAAACTACTTTTGTTTTATATCTTGCCTTCTAACCCAAACTGTTGTCAAATTCAGTGCGGACAAAGCCCATATGGATTAGAAGGCAGACATTTGGTTATCAGTACCAGGCAACTGATGCTGTCATCAAGGGATCCGAAAAGCTTAAATTAGTTTATTGTATTTCTATAATCTATATCACCCTGCTTTAGATAACCAGTAAAAAACGTTCCATGTTAAAATTTATAATTAGTTTATATTAGTCATGTATCCATTGAGCATTTTATATTAAGAATTTGACCTGACCTTTTAAATTGATTTTTTGTAAGTCATGTATCCATTGAGCAATTTGAGCTGTAGGTGTTCGACTTCGCTGGTGCTGGAGTTGCCCTGGCTATGTACAACACTGACGAGGTATGGTCGATTATTTGCTACTATTCCATTATTTGGTGTATATAATGTTGGATAAATCACATGACATGCAATTAATTTTATGAACCATAGCAGTGAAACAACAAGAATAGATCTAATACCAGTTAACATAACCAGTACTAGCACCACACAAAAATTAATTATACACCATATATGTTCATGTACGATATGAAACGACGAATGGTGTAACTGAAACATCAAAATCTTCATAGATCGAGAGATGTACTCACAGTGAAGATATCGAGGAAGAAGGAAGTGTCGCAAGCAGTCGTGCGAGCGCACTTCCCAAAAACCTGATCGTCGACACCCGTGCAGGTCTTCAGATCACCGGCGTCGGCTCGGAGACACTGCTCTCCCTCAATCCGTTGCACAGCGGACAAAGGGATGACAAGGACGAAGAACGGCAGTGTAGAAAGTTGTTCTTCGTGAGGCGAGTCAATAGTCTTGATATCCCGTCTTTGGTATAGAGGACGTCTCCTTTATACTCGAGTCAGTCCACCGCCTCACATTCGATATGCCAGGTAACCGTCCCCCTGAGATCTCTCAATGTGCAACTAATGAGAGTGATAATGGGGCATTACGCACTCATAATATGCGTCTGCAGTTATGTGACGCCCTCAATTCTGTGGAAAACCACGGAACCGAGAACTAATGCATATGTGTGCCCAGGATGTTCATCACACATACACATACATTCCACAAACTGTATTCAGATTATATATTACCACGATAACAGAGTTTATTACAATACCTCATGAGTCTTGGACTCATGCTCACAGCGGAAGTCTTATTTCTACGCAGCGGAAGTCCTTATTTAAATGCGGAAGCAAAACTAAGCAGGAGTGGCTCCATCTCTACTCCCTCCACAGGTAAGGTTGAGAACAGATCACACGCCATAATGCTCTACTCGGTCTTCATAGTAGTCTTCTCTTGCTGTTGATGAAGAAATAATAATGCAAGTTTGAGTACAATGATATACTCAGCAAGTGCAGGAAAACACATGATATGCAGCTCATAAACAATGTAGGCATAAAAGGTTTATTTGCAGAAAAACAGTTCTGTAAAAACCATGATAAAACAACAACTTAAGTTTAAATGTAATCCCAACATGTATTAAATTACCAACATACCTCCATCACTTCCCGTGTTCCATCCGAACATTAACCGATCTTTTATTCATACTCACGAATACCTCCTCGTATTCGCTACCATCTCACCTCATAAAACAACCTCGTCTCGCACCGAGACCAATCTCATGTCATGACCCATCAGTCTGCAACCATCTCATCTCCTGGACTCCACAGTCCCAAACCAAACCATAATCAATAATCATAACCAATAACCTTCCCAATAACCATTCCAATAACCATCCCTAGTAACCATCCCATCTAATCATGGCAGTTTAGCCAGGTGCTCGTGACCGTAAGCTCGGTTATCATGATAGTTTTAATAACTCTGGAGAGTTTGTACCTTTTTACCCATAAGTTTATGATTTCGTCACCCGTCGGCGACTGCAGAACCTCCATTATACCAGTACACATCTGTCGGTGTATGGTCAAGAGATCACAAAATAGCTTTTACAAAGGGATTACTAGATGTATGGACTCACTAAGGTTTCACCGGCAGGCTAGAATCTCTAATTCTCCCACCCACGGGCCCCTCTTGTGCCATGCAGTTCCTAGGGCAGTCTTCACTCGACTCCCATTCCTCGCGCCTTCCACAGTCCATAACACTCTAGCAACTTACCTAATTACTTAGCTAAGCCGCACCCATATTTGGCCTTGTGGTGGCACTGTTATCCTGGCATGTGCATGGATGAACCGGTCCTTAGATCTACGGCAAGCAAAACCGCCATCTCATGCTACCTCATTCACAAACCCAGGCTTGCCTAGATCTCCCTCCGATCCATGTTCATTATTAATATCAGTTCCTCATTATCATTACGAGTGCAGTTAGCTAGACACATCTATCTCGCTTCCCAATCCCATAGACTCAGCGAAGCATAAAGCAAAAACCATACCCGACTCATAAACTTCCCAGGCGACAAGGATGGTTTAATCAAAACTAGTAAACTCTTATAAAAGGGTTTCCCATCATGTTTGACTCAGCACACACACCTTTTCGCAAAACAAAATAGTTTTACCCAAAACATAGGATCAACATGGTCAAGGAGCACTTGCCTTGTTCTTGCGGTTCCGGTTGTTCTCGATTCTCAAAACCTTGTTGCTGCAGCTCGTCGTGGACAGCTTCCTGAGTTTGTCCTGCTATGTAGGATTCACGTGCATACAAATTCACAACAATCAATATCATGCACAAACCCTAATCTAGATGCGATGATGCACATGCATGCTATCCTACGAGTAGTTCTATTTGATCTGGTGTTCTTGCATGGCTTGCATGGTCAGAGGTGTTCAGATCAAAGATGAACGTGGCGATGATCTTGTCTTTAAATCAAACTGATCATCGAGTGTTCTCCTCACGAAAAGGCTTCTGTTCAAAAGGAATCAAAGAACAGACGCAAAGAGATGAACAACATGATGTCGTAAGGTGGTATTGAAGTCCTACCTCACGTTCTTCTTGTCTTCGGGGTCCTCAGACCGCTTGGTTCTCCTCTGATGATCTCCCTTGTTGTGCTTCGGCGATATTTTGCTCGACGAGTTAGGGCTAGGGCTCTAAGTCGTCGGTTCAGGAGTTGAAAGAGAAGTTCGTGGTTTCAGCCATAGGTTTTGGGTTCTATTTATAACCGGGAAGAGAAGAGTCCCAATCTGATTGGATCCCGAATAAGAGTCTTATTCAGATCTTTGTTGGATCCTAACGTCTTATCTTTGGTAACATCGTGGAATGTAGATCGGTTTCCGTTGCGTACTGGTATCTTTACGCGTAAAAACCGCTCCAGACTCGTTACCTTCGTGATGATAAGCTTCGGAAGCTCCACGTGTCCTCCGGGCCTGGTATCTCCTCATCCGCAGAGACGAGCTCCGGTTGTGCCGCGTGTCAATCGATCGAGACCTCCCTCTTCTTCGGAGACGAGCTCCGCGCACGCCATGTGTGCGTGCCGGTCTTTCCACTCTTCTTTCCTCAGGGACATGCCCCGAGGTCGACACGTGTTTAGCTGCGATGGACCTTCCGGTGATAAGCTCCGGTGGCGACACGTGTTCGATAGATCCGGACTTCTCTGAGATGAGCTCCGAGATTGACACGTATCCCCCGCGACTGGCCCTCTTATTTCCGCGAGGACTAGCTCCGGGGATGACACGTGTCCTATGAAAATGCATTTGCTTCTCGTAGAGGCTATCTCCGCGGGCAGCACGTGTCCACAGGGTCGGACCTCTTTTCAATTGCGGAGGTGACCCCCTAGCCTGCCACGTAGCTAGTTTAACGGCGGACCTCTCCCAAATTTCTCGGGGATGAGCTCCGAACGCGCCACGTGGTGTGCTGGCCGTGGAAGTTGCCTTCGGCGTTCTCGGAGAGCTTTATTGGCTATCCTTTTGATACTTGTCTCTATTCCTTCTTTTCTTAAAATGTTTTTCTTCTTCATAAAACATGAACATATGCTGACACCCGAGGTGAGGGTGTCACAAATCTACCCCCCTTAAATTGAATCTCGCCCTCGAGATTCGTTAGGAAATAGATGGGGAAATTCTGCCTTGATATCCTCTTCATGTTCCCATGTGGCTTCAGCTTCAGTGTGATGACTCCATTGTACCTTGCACCATCGAATCACTTTGTTTCGGGTGACCATTTCCTTTACGTCCAAGATTCGGACAGGGTGTTCTGCGTAAGTCAGGTCCTCTTGAAGTTCAAGTTCTCCCATTGACACTTGTTCCTCTGGTATTCTCAAGCACTTCTTGAGCTGGGATACATGAAACACGTCATGTACGTCGGAGAGATGGTTTGGGAGCTCTAGTTGATAGGCTACTTCTCCTCGCTTGTCCAAAATCTTAAATGGTCCGATGTAGCGAGACGCTAGTTTGCCTTTGACGTTAAAACGTCGTTGGCCTCGGATAGGTGATACCTTAAGGTATACGAAGTCTCCTACTTCAACGGTCAACTTCCTACGCCTATTGTCCGCATAGCCTTTCTGTCGTGACTGAGCAGCCTTTAAGTTTTTCCGTATCGTTTGGACTTGCTTTTCAGCTTCTTGTAGTACTTCGGGTCCAAACACCTGGTTCTCTCCAGTCTCGTTCCAGAACAGTGGCGTTCTACACCGTCTACCATATAAGGCTTCGAAAGGCGACATCTTCAAGCTAGCTTGATAGCTGTTGTTATAGGAGAACTTGGCATACGGTAAACTCCTATCCCAACTACACCCACGTTTCAAGGCGCAAGCTCTCCGCATGTCCTCCAAAATTTGGTTCGTCCTCTCGGTTTGCCCATCTGTTTGTGGGTGATAGGCGGAGCTAAAATCCAGTCGTGTACCCATGACTTTCTGCAGCTTCCTCCAGAATCTAGAGGTAAACTGAGAACCTCGATCTGAGACTATCCTCTTCGGAACTCCATGACGGCACACGATCTGCTCCATGTACAACTCTGCCAACTGTGTAACGTTGTAACAGGTCTTTACCAGAAGAAAATGGGTGGTTTTCGTCAACCGGTCCACAATGACCCAGATGGAGTCGTATCCTGACTGAGTTCTCGGTAATCCGACAATAAAGTCCATACTGATGTCCTCCCATTTCCATTCAGGTATTTTCAAAGGTTGCAACAACCCAGCGGGTTTTTGATGTTCGGCTTTTACCCGTTGGCATGTGTCGCATAGGGCAACGTATTCGGCTATATCCCTCTTCATACCATCCCACCAATAGCAAGTTTTCAAGTCCTTGTACATTTTGGTGCTCCCTGGATGTATGGAATAGGGTGAATCATGTGCCTCCTTCAATATCATGCCGCGAAGGTGTCTTACGTTTGGCACACAAATCCTTTTTCCTAGCCAAAGCGTACCCTTTTCATCCTCCTTGAAATCCTTCTCCATCCCTTGTCGGATTCTTTGCTTGATCTTCTTGATCCACTCGTTCGTTGCTTGTCCCTTTCTTATTTATTGCTCCAATGAGGAGTTGATCTCCATCATTTCCATGTTATTCAAGAATCCGAGGTGTAACCGTTCGAACTCCTTACGTAGTTCGGGTGGTAGCTCCCGAACCGTGAGTTGGTGGCATGCTCCCTTTCTGCTCAATGCGTCAGCTACTACATTGGCCTTCCCGGGGTGGTAGTTGATTCCTACATCATAATCCTTGATGAGTTCTAACCATCGACGTTGCCTCAAATTGAAGTCCGTTTGTGTAAATATGTACTTGAGGCTTTTATGATCCGTATAGATCTCACATCGATGATCAAGGATATAATGTCTCTAAATCTTCAATGCATGCACCACTGCTGCTAACTCCAAATCATGAGTAGGATATTTAAGCTCATGCTTCTTTAATTGTCGTGAGGCATAGGCTACCACTTGTCCTTCCTGCATGAGTACACATCCGAGCCCTTGTCTGGATGCGTCACAATATATGTCAAAACTCTTGCTTACGTCTGGCAATACCAGAACTGGTGTTGTGGTTAGCCTTTCCTTGAGCTCCTCAAAACTTTCTTGGCAGGCTTGTGTCCATTAAAAGACTTTTCCCTTCATTAACAACTCCGTCATAGGTTTTGCTATCTTGGAGAAGTTTTTAATGAAGCGCCGATAGTATCCTTCCATCCCAAGGAAACTTCGAATATCCCTCACGCTCTTCGGTTGGTCCCACTTCAGAACATCTCTCACCTTTCCAGGATCAACCGATACCCCTTCCTTGGAGATGATGTGGCCTAGGAAGGATATTTCCCTTAGCCAAAATTGACACTTGTTGAGCTTGGCATACAACTGATACTCGCGCAACTTCTGCAAGGTCAATCTCAGATGTTCTTCATGCTCCTCCTTACTTTTTGAATACACCATAATGTCGTCGATGAAAACCACGCCGAACTTGTCCAAGTTCTCCATGAAAACCTTATTCATATGGTACATGAAGTATGCGGGTGCATTCGTCAATCCAAAAGACATAACGGTATATTCATATGAACCATACCGCGTCCGAAAGGCTGTCTTAGGTATATCGGAGGGCTTGATCTTCAGCTGGAAATATCCCGACCGAAGACCAATCTTGGAGAACACTTGGGCTCCTTTCATTTGACCGAACAGGTCCTCTATACGGGGCAGAGGGTATTTATTCTTGATTGTTACCTCGTTGAGGGACCTGTAGTCCACGCACATTCTTTGGGTTCCGTCCTTCTTGTCCACGAAAAGTACCGGGGCTCCCCATGGTGACGAACTTGGACGGATAAAACCCTTCTCCAACTGTTCTTGAATTTGCTTCTTTAGTTCAACTAACTCGTTGACGGGCATCCTATATGGTCTCTTAGCTATGGGTGCAGTTCCAGTTACCAAATCTATGGCAAACTCGATGTCCCGGTCAGGTGGCATACCTGGAAGTTCTTCCGGGAACACATCCGAAAATTCCTGAACCACTGGAATGTTGTCCAATGCTACTCCTTCAACATGGTTCAAATCCGCCCGTTCGGTTGCTTGCTGGGTTGACCTCAAACTCGACACGGATACCGTGTTCGTTTGTCAACTGCACGCTTCTCTCAGCACATTGGATTACTCCATTGTGCTTGCTTAACCAGTCCATTCCGAGTATGATGTCAATTTCGTGGGAGTCCAAGACAATAAGGTTGGCAAGGAAGTCTACCCCCTTATTTTAAGGCTTACCTTAGGACATACTATACTAGTCCTCATTTCTCCTCCGGATGAATTAACTAACATAGCACATTCTAAGTGGGATACGGGTAGATGATGTTTGGCAACATATTTGGATGATATGAAGGAATGTGATGCTCCGGAATCAAATAAAATGGTGGCTGGGTTGGAGTTGGCAAGGAACATATCAATTGCGACGTCCTCAGCCTGTTGTGCTTCCTCAGCAGTGACATGGTTAACGTGGCCACGAGCATAGTTCTGCGGTCCACGGTTCCCTTGGTTGTCCCCTCCGTTTGGTCGCTGGTTCTGCTTGGGCACGTTACCTTGCTGTCCAGGGCCTCGCTTCGGGCACTGGTTAGCAAAGTGGCCTACTTCCCCGCATGCAAAGCATGCCCTGTTGCCTACGGCAGCAGGTACGTTGGGGCGGGGGTTTTGAACAGGAGCGCCACTGTTAGGCCGGGGCGCAGGAGGCATGGGCACACGAGGTGCCGGTGCAGCGAACCGTTGCTGGGGTGGCTGACCAGGGCGGTTCGTAGGAGTGGTCGATCCATACTGCGGTGCAGGGGGCATGTATCTAGGTCGTACGTTGCTCCCTTGGGGCTGGTATGGGATCTTCCTCTTGCATTCCCGCTCGATCTCCCGGATCTTGTTTTCAACCACAATAGCCTTATCAACCAACTTCTAGAAGTTTATGTAGTCATTGTTGAGGAGCTGAACTTGGATCTCATTGTTCAACCCTCTCATGAACAGGTACCGCTTCCTCTGATCTGAGTTGACATCTTCGGGGGCATACCGGGACAGTTGTATGAACTTGTTGAGATATTCGTTCACACTTTTCTTCCCTTGGCGGAGACCTTCAAACTCCCGCCTCTTGAGCATCATTACGCCAATAGGGATGTAGTGGGAGCGGAAACTTTCCTTGAACTCAGTCCAAGTGATTGTCTCCGGGTTGGCATGGGCGTTGCCCAAGGCATCCCACCAGTCAGCAGCTGCTCCCATCAGTTAGTGCGACGCAAAGAGAACCTTCTCTCGGTCGTTGCACTGTACAATGGCAAGCTTCTTCTCCATGGATTTCAACCAGTCATCGGCCTCCATTGGATCGCTTGCTTGAGCAAAGGTGGGTGGTCGAGTCCTCATGAACTCTCCCAACCTGTTATGAGCCGGCGGTGGTGGTGGCGGTGGTGCCGGAACGGGGTGTTGGTTGGCCTGCAACTGACCCAAAGTTTGGATCATGGTTTGCATAAGCTGGTTTTGCATGGCCATCAACCTTTCTAGGTTGTTTTCGCCAGCTCCGGGATTAGCAGGAACTTCCTCGTGGTCATCTTCCTGGGCGTTCCTTCGGCTGGCGTTTCCTCTCACCATCTGTGAGAGAGAACGGAATAGAATAGAAGGTTAGAAGGTTAGGTAGGTCCTTTCAACTATATGCATCAAGGTGAGTTGGACTATATATATTAGCCCTTATGAGGATGTGAGCAAGTGCCGAAACATCTCACACCTCCTTCTTCTTACGTGTGGATATGGACAACGTTTTTGAGACGTCCCACAACTCACACTAAGCACATATTCACAAATAATCATCACAAGGGCGCACTCAACTCCTATTCAAGAATGGTTTCCTATGTCAAGGTGGTTTTAAAGGCCAATCTAGGCTATTCACCCTAGGGCGCTTCCTTTGGTCAGCGTGGCTTAGCTACCTGTGACTTCTATTTAGGGTGTAACTTGCTGTTAACCCGTGGCTCTAATATCAATCTAAGGTTTCTATCTAGGCGTGTGTCCTACTGTCAACCCGTGGCTCTGATACCAATCTGTGACGCCCTCAATTCTGTGGAAAACCACGGAACCGAGAATTAATGCATATGTGTGCCCAGGATGTTCATCACACATACACATACGTTCCACAAACTGTATTCAGATTATATATTACCACGAATAACAGAGTTTATTACAATACCTCATGAGTCTTGGACTCATGCTCACAGCGGAAGTCTTATTTCTACGCAGCGGAAGTCCTTATTTAAATGCGGAAGAAAAAACTAATGCGGAAGCAAAACTAAGCAGGAGTGGCTCCATCTCTACTCCCTCCACAGGCAAGGTTGAGAACAGATCACACGCCATAATGCTCTACTCGGTCTTCATAGTAGTCTTCTCTTGTTGTTGATGAAGAAATAATAATGCAAGTTTGAGTACAATGATATACTCAGCAAGTGCGGGAAAACACATGATATGCAGCTCATAAACAATGTAGGCATAAAAGGTTTATTTACAGAAAAACAGTATAAAACAACAACTTAAGTTTAAATATAATCCCAACATGTATTAAATTACCAACATACCTCCATCACTTCCCGTGTTCCATCCGAACATTAACCAATCTTTTATTCATACTCACGAATACCTCCTCGTATTCGCTACCATCTCACCTCATAAAACAACCTTGTCTCGCACCGAGACCAATCTCATGTCATGACCCATCAGTCATGCAACCATCTCATCTCCCGGACTCCACAGTCCCAAACCAAACCATAATCAATAACCATAACCAAGAACCTTCCCAATAACCATTCCAATAACCATCCCTAGTAACCATCCCATCTAATCATGGCAGTTTAGCCAGATGCTCGTGACCGTACGCTCGGCTATCATGATAGTTTTAATAACTCTGCAGAGTTTGTACCTTTTTACCCACAAGTTTATGATTTCGTCACCCGTTGGCGACTGCAGAACCTCCATTATACCAGTACACATCTGTCGGTGTATGGTCAAGAGATCACAAAATAGCTTTTATAAAGGGGTTACTAGATGTATGGACTCACTAAGGTTTCACCGGCAGGCTAGAATCTCCAATTCTTCCACCCACGGGCCCCTCTTGTGCCATGCAGTTCCCAGGGCAGTCCTCACTCGACTCCCATTCCCCGCGCCTTCCACAGTCCATAACACTCTAGCAACTTACCTAATTACTCAGCTAAGCCGCACCCATATTTGGCCTTGTGGTGGCACTGTTATCCTAGCATGTGCATGCATGAACCGGTCCTTAGATCTACGGCAAGCAAAACCACCATCTCATGCTACCTCATTCACAAACCCAGGCTTGCCTAGATCTCCCTCCGATCCATGTTCATTATTAATATCAGTTCCTCATTATCATTACGAGTGCAGTTAGCTAGACACATCTATCTCGCTTCCCAATCCCATGGACTCAGCGAAGCATAAAGCAAAAACCATACCCGACTCATAAACTTCCCAGGCGACAAGGATGGTTTAATCAAAACTAGTAAACTCCTATAAAAGGGTTTCCCATCATGTTTGACTCAGCACACACCTTTTCACAAAACAAAATAGTTTTACCCAAAACATAGGATCAACATGGTCAAGGAGCACTTGCCTTGTTCTTGCGGTTCTGGTTGTTCTCGATTCTCAAAACCTTGTTGCTGCAACTCGTCGTGGACAGCTTCCTGAGTTTGTCCTGCTATGTAGGATTCACGTGCATACAAATTCACAGCAATCAATATCATGTACAATCCCTAATCTAGATGCGATGATGCACATGCATGCTATCCTACGATTAGTTCTATTTGATCTGGTGTTCTTGCATGGCTTGCATGGTCAGAGGTGTTCAGATCAAAGATGAACGTGGCGATGATCTTGTCTTTAGATCAAACTGATCATCGAGTGTTCTGCCCACGAAAAGGTTTCTGTTCGAAAGGAATCGAAGAACAAACGCAAAGAGATGAACAACATGATGTCGTAAGGTGGTATTGAAGTCCTACCTCACGTTCTTCTTGTCTTCGGGGTCCTCCTCAGACCGCTTGGTTCTCCTCCGATGATCTCCCTTGTTGTGCTTCGGCGATATTTTGCTCGGCGAGTTAGGGCTAGGGCTCTAAGTCGTCGGTTCAGGAGTTGAAAGAGAAGTTCGTGGTTTCGGCCATAGGTTTTGGGTTCTATTTATAACCGGGAAGAGAAGAGTCCTAATCTGATTGGATCCCGAATAAGAGTCTTATTCAGATCTTTGTTGGATCCTAACGTCTTATCTTTGGTAACATCGTGGAATGTAGATCGGTTTCCGTTGTGTACTGGTATCTTTACGCGTAAAAACCGCTCCAGACTCGTTACCTTCGTGATGATGAGCTTCGGAAGCTCCACGTGTCCTCCGGGCCTGGTATCTCCTCATCCGCAGAGACGAGCTCCGGTTGTGCCGCGTGTCAATCGATCGAGACCTCCCTCTTCTTCGGAGATGAGCTCCGCGCACGCCACGTGTGGGTGCCGGTCTTTCTGCTCTCCTTTCCTCAGGGACAGGCCCCGAGGTCGACACGTGTTTAGCTGCGACGGACCTTCCGGTGATAAGCTCCGGTGGCGACACGTGTTCGATAGATCCGGACTTCTCTGAGATGAGCTCCGAGATTGACACGTATCCCCCGCGACTGGCCCTCTTATTTCCGCGAGGACTAGCTCCGGGGATGACACGTGTCCTATGAAAATGCCTTTGCTTCTTCCGCAGAGGCTATCTCCGCGGGCAGCACGTGTCCACAGGGTCGGACCTCTTTTCAATTGCGGAGGTGACCCCTGAGCCTGCCACGTAGCTAGTTTAACGGCGGACCTCTCCCAAATTTCTCGGGGATGAGCTCCGAACGCACCACGTGGTCTGCTGGCCGTGGAAGTTGCCTTCGGCGTTCTCGGAGAGTTTTATTGGCTATCCTTTTGATACTTGTCTCTGTTCCTTCTTTTCTTAAAATGTTTTTCTTCTTCATAAAATATGAACATATGCTGACACCCGAGGTGAGGGTGTCACAAGTTACGCCTACATTTACTTCTCGTGTTAACGTGACAGTCTAGGTGTGATGGAAAATAACCGCTCAATATATATATGTGTCAGAAAAATAACCGCTTAATAGAACACAACTCGTTACGACGCGAACGCGCAACGTCGCAAGTCACAAGTCACGTGTTACACACGCGTAAAATCGCGAAACGCGTGAGCGCGTGCGTGTGTGTTTGTGTTCTAGCAGCAACCTTCATTTCTATTATTATTCTCATGTTGAGAACCTCTCACAGTGCCACTATATATATTGGGGTACACCCATCTAGGTGGGCAATGTGGGACTAAATTCCCAGCCACCTCTGCACACCACCTTGGTTTTACCACCAGGAATTTTAGCCCATAAAATCAACCCATAAATGAGCAGCATAGGAGCCCAAATTCCAACATATAATGTCTCCATTACCTTACCCATCACCTTAATATTTATTTAAACTGTCCAGTCAATTCGTGCCTTTGCTGAGGCTTCTGTGTCCACTAGGCCACTACTTACAAGAAATGGCCGTTGTACCTCAACACCAAGATCACAGTATTGAAGAAATATGATGGCAGGTATGGATGTTGCCGACCTCTTCTCAGACTTACTGGCTAGAACTATCAGATCACTATAATTTATTGATACATCTAATATGATGACACTAGGAGTTGGAAAAAAATTCTGTTTATTTCTCACACAATGTCATGCCTAAACTAGGGGTTGCGGTTACATATTTATGGCCCAAGACAGCTGCCGAGATGTTGTCCCATGTTGTCCTAACAAAGGACTAAGATCCTGTCCTAACAAAGGACTAAGATACTGTCCTAACAAAGGACTAAGATGCTGTCTTAAGTAGAGGGCCACAAAGACCAAGAGTACAAGACTTATTCCTCATTCTTACTCTAAGTCTTGTGCGTTGTCTTGTGGGAAAGTTGGACCATCCCGATCCTGGAGCAAAGCTCAAGGAACTGGATCCTCCCAAGGGGCTTGGTGAGTAGGTCCGCAAGCTGGTCCTTGGTGTTGATGTAGCACGCCTTGATGCTCCCTTCCTCCAAGCAACCTCGGAGGAAGTGGTACCTCACTCGGATGTGCTTGCTCCGTTCATGGAAGACGGGGTTCTTTGCCAGAGCTATAGCGGACTTGTTGTCCACCCTGAGTTCCACCGCTACAGTGTCTTTGCCTAGGAGATCACCAAACAGTTGAACAAGCCAGAGCGCTTGAGTCGAAGCGGTAGAGACCGCTATGTACTCGTCCTTGCAGCTCGACATGGCCATCACCTGCTGCTTGACCGACTACCAGCTAACGAGGCACTTATCGAGAAAGAAGAGAATCCCACTCGTGCTCTTGCTAGTGTCGATGTCGCCGCCGTGGTCGCTGTCGCTGTACCTGACAAGGTGTGTCTCCCCAGGGCACCTCAGATAGTAGAGGCTATGGTCGAGAGTCTCCACAATGTAGCGGATGATCCTCTTCACAGCCTGCTGGTGCTCCGTTCTCGGTCGTTGCATGAACCGACTGACGTAGCCGATAGAGAATGCCATGTCCGGCCGTGTGCAGGCGAGGTAGCGAAGGCTCCCCACAAGACGTCGATACTGCGTAGCGTCCACCTCCTCCGTCGTGCTATCGCGGCTCAGCTTCAGTCTCTCCTCCATCAGAGTGAGAGCTGGGTTGCAGTCTGTGAGCCCAGCCAACTCAACAACGCGCTTGGTGTAGGCAGTCTATCGAAGCATGATAACGGTGTCGGTCTGGTGCACCTCGATCCCCAGGTAGAAGGAGAGAGATCCTAGGTCACTCATCTGGAAGGTGGTTTTCATCTCTTCCTTGAACGTTGCCACCTCCGCATACTTGGTGCCGGTGATCACCAAGTCACTGACGTACACACCCACGAGTAGGGCGCTTCCTCCATTGCCCCGTCGTTAGATGGCCACCTCGTGCGGGCTTTGCCCGAAGCCCATTTCCTTGAGCGTGGAGTCTAACTTGGCATTACACGCCCTTGGTGCCTCCCGCAAGCCATAGAGGGCCTTGCGTAGATGCAACACCTTGCCCTACTTGCCAGGAATCGCAAATCCCGACAGCTGGTGCACGTAGACCTCCTTTAAATCGCCGTTAAGAAACGCCGACTTGACGTCCATGTGCTGAACCCGCTAGCCTTCTTGGGCAGCCAGCGCAAGGAGGAGTCGCTGAAAGCATCTAGGCCCCCGTGAGATATGGTTTTGGTGATTAATGACAACCGTTCGTTATCACTAATGAGTTTATGGATGCGAGGTTTCACATATATCACATCAACCGTTAATGAACTATCTATTCACACCATCTACTGCTCATTGGATACAAATGGAGACCCCTCAACGATCTATTCTAAGGGGTCATTCGATATGAAGAACTCATACAAATCTATTCTATCGAAATTGGCAACACAAGAAGCTTACACTTTACCGCAATATCATTTCAAACAAGTGTCAAAGAGGTCACTCAAGAAGATTCCAAAGGATCAACTCAAAATAACTCGAAGCAAACAAGTTGCATTCACCGGATCATCCGATGTCTTGCAAAATGACTACATCGGTCGAGTTTGAGTTGGCAGAAGAAGAAGACCTCAGATTCCAGTACTCATCGGATCATCCGATGTGAAGGAAGTGGCACATCGGTTGAGTTCACCCGAAGGTTGATATCTGAGTTATTATGAAGATATACACACCGGATCATCCGATGAGGAAGTAAGTGTACATCGGTCAAATTCGACAGAGACAATATTTCTGACCCAATTCTGAAGATCAAATCACCGGATCATCCGATGATAAATTGAAGTAACATCGGTTGATTAAAAGATCCAACGGTTATATCCAACGGTCACATCTGACACGTGACATCAGCTAATTTGGAATTCGACCGATGATCATATAAAGGGGTGCATCGGAGGATCCGATGTTAACTGACAAAGTCTGCCCACTTTTCCAACGGCTATCTCGTGTGGGCTGGCTATAAATACCCCTCCAACCGGCTATTTCGATAAGTCTTGATCTCCAGAGCCTCACTACACATTCTCAAGCATTCAAGACCAAGAGCTACCACTTCCACACTTCAAAACCTCTTGTAATCCAACTATAGGTTATATCTAGCTAGAGAGAAGCTTGTGTGCGTCCATTCTTGGTGATTGGAATCTCTAGACTAGTGAGAGAGAGTGTCTTGGTGACTTCTCTCACCTTGTAAACGTTGGAGGAAGAAGAGATCACTCCGGAGCTTACCAAGGTGTTTGTGGAAGCCCGGAGGATCACCGTTGTACAAGGCTTGAGCTCCACCTTGCCGGAGAGGGCGAACGGAGAAAGATAGTGGATTCCCTTGTCTTGGTGACTTGGGAGTGGCCATACCCTTTGGTGGGTGCCACAACGTGGACGTAGGAAGATTTTTATGATCTTACCGAACCACGGGAAAAATCGCCGTGTCTCCGAGTCTCCGCGGGAGTTTGCCTTTCTCTCCTCACCCCTTACTATTACGCTTTTACTATTCCACACTTAACTCTCTTACTTGCGTACTTAGTTTGCATAGGGAATTGGGCTTCAACCATTAAAGTTTTAAATTGCTCTAAAATTTTAAAAAGCCCAATTCACCCCCCCTCTTGGGCGTTTCGATCCTTACAATTGGTATCAGAGCTTGGTTGCTCATTGGATCATTCTAGCTTCACCGCTAGAGAGCAAAATGGCCAAGAATGGGGGTTCGGTTCCTACCTTTGAGGGCAAGAATTTTGCTTATTGGAAAGCACGCATGCGCGCTTACCTTGAGGCAATTGCTCCCGAAGTGTGGGAAGCGACCCATGCGGGGTTTGGAAATCTTGACTATGTTGGAGACCAATTAAAATGGGATGCTAAGGCTAGAAATGCCATATATGAATGCATTAGTCAAGATGTTTTTGCTAGGATTGCTAGCAAGAAAAAAGCATGTGAAATTTGGGCATGTCTAGTTGAAATACATGAGGGCTCATCTCGTGTCAAAGAACTCAGATATCACATGCTTAAATCAAAATATGATGAATTTAAGATGTTTCCTCATGAAAACGTTAATCAAATGTTTTCTCGTTTAAATGTGCTTATTGAGGAAATTAACGCACTTGATATTGCTTCTCTTGGCAAGGGACTTATAAATCGCAAGATCCTCATGCTTCTACCCAAGCCCAAGTACAACATTATCAATTCAATGCTCCAAAAAGAGTCACTAGACAACATTGAAGTTTCAGAGCTCATTGGAGAAATCCATGCTCATGAGATGAGCGTACTTGGAATGATGGAGGAGTCATCATCAAAAACCATTGCTCTCAAAGCTTCAACCAAGAAGACAACTCCCAAGAAGAAGAAAGTGGTTGAGCCTAGCTCAAGTGAAGAAGAGCAAGAAACAAGCGAAGATGATGATGAGCTTGCTTTGATGATGAGAAAATTCTCACGCCTCAACTCCAAGATTGCAAAGAAGGGATACTCTTTTGATCCCAAAAAGAAAGCCTTCTTGCCAAGAAAAGATGAAAACAAGACGTGCTACAATTGTGGTGATCTAGGCCACATATCATATGACTGTCCAAGACCGGACAAAAGAAAGGAAATTGGCAAGCATCACAAGCTAGAAGAAAGTGATGATGAAGAGGAGGTCAAGCCCAAGCGCTCCTTTGGAAAGAAGAAATTTGACAAAGGCAAGAAAACCAAACTCTTTCCAAAGAAAAGAAGAGGGCCTCAAAAGGTCTTCATGTGTGAAGCAAATGAGTGGATCACGAATGAAAAGTCAAGCGACGAAGATAGTGAAGATGAAGAAAACTTGGCGGGCCTCGCCATCGTCAACAAGAATGACTCCCCTCTTCGTCCACCTCCTATGTGCCTAATGGCGAAAGGTAACTCAAAGGTATGTGAAGACTCTAGCGATGATGATGAGGAGCTTTCACCCGATGAATTAGCATCCATGATTAGTGAATATCATGCCATGATAAAAAGGGAAAAGGCTAAGGTTAAGGCTCTTGAGCTAACTCGTGCTAAGCTTGAAAGTGCTAACCTCGATTTGCATGATAAGTATGTAACCATACTTAAAGAGCATGACACGCTCAAATCAAATGTTAAGCAAATCGAGGAGGAGAATTCTCAAATCAAGCTTAAGTATCATGAGCTTGACTTAGCTAACTTAGCACTCTTGGCAAAGCACAATGAGTTGGTTCAAGAACATGAAGTGCTTAACCTTGCTTATGAAGCGATTGAACTTAAAGTGAAAAACACAAAGAAAGAAACCCTTGATGGCAAAATATCACCTAATTCGCATGCCACTAATATTTTGGATGAGTCTCTGCCTTTGAAAGCAAGCCCTAGGGAGAAGGAGCTAATGGACGAAATTGAAAGTCTTCGCACTAGTGTGGCAAGACTTTCTAAGGGAGAGGACAAGCACAAGGAAATCCTCTACCAACAAGCTAAAGGCTTCCACAAGAGGGGACTTGGATCCTTCCCGGTGCCCAACAAAGGAAAGGTGCCCTCACCGGAGCTTAGGACAAGCTTTATCAAGGAAGTTGGGTCATATTGCCAACATTGTGAGGTCACCGGACATCACACGAGGGAGTGTCCTCTTCCCAACCGTCCTTCTCCCAAATTGCCTCATAACTACAAATCTACTTTCAATGATTATCACTATCTATTGAGCAAAGTAGGTGGAAAGGTGAAGGCAAGGTTCATCGGCAAAGACATCAAGGGCGTGAAGGGGAAGCTCCCCAAGCAACTTTGGGTTCCAAAATCACTTGTATCACACATACAAGGACCTAAGTTGGCTTGGGTTCCTAAACTCAAAAACTAACTTCATGTGTGTAGGTGAACTACAAAGCCGGAGGAAAGCATTGGGTACTCGATAGTGGGTGCACTCAACATATGACCGGCAATGATGGTATGTTCACCTCCATAGAAAACCCCGGCAATCATGAACAAGTCACCTTTGGTGATAACTCAAAGGGGGAAGGTATTTGGTTTGGGTAAAATTGCTATTTCTCATGATTTGTCTATCTCTAATGTGCTTTACGTTAAGTCTCTTAGCTTTAATTTACTTTCTATTGCACAATTATGTGATCTTGGACTAACGTGCACATTTGACAAGAATGGTGTTGTGGTGACTAGTGAGTTAAGCAAAGAACTAATATTCAAAGGTTTTCGGCATGGACATCTTTACTTGGTGGACTTCTCCAACAAGGATGCTAGCTTGACCACTTGTCTTTTCACCAAGACTAGTTTGGGATGGCTATGGCATCGGCGCATTGCTCACATTGGGATGAGCAAGCTCAAGAAGTCATTCAAGCTTGGGATGGTGACCGGCGTGAAGGATGTCACATTTGAGAAGAACAAGCTTTGTAGCGCATGTCAAGCCGGGAAGCAAGTTGTCTCACATCATCCGTTAAAGACAATGGTGTCAACCTCCAAGCCACTTGAACTACTTCACATGGACCTCTTCGGACCGTCCACATATCAAAGCCTTGGCGGTAACCTCTATTGTCTTGTTATTGTTGATGACTACTCTCGCTATGCTTGGACATTGTTCCTAGGCGACAAGGGTGAAACTCCGGAAATCTTCAAGACCTTCGCTAAACGAGCTCAAAGGGAATTTCAACTTCCCATCATCAAGGTCCGGAGTGACAACGGCACCGAGTTCAAGAACTACAACATTGGGGAGTGGTGTGATCGTGAAGGCGTGAAGCACGAGTTTTCGGCCACATACACCCCTCAACAAAATGGTGTCGTTGAAAGGAAGAACAAGACTCTCATCACCCTTGCAAGAGCAATGCTTGATGACTATGGCACGTCAGAGAAGTTTTGGGCCGAAGCAATCAACACGGCGTGCCATGCCGCAAATAGGGTCTACCTTCATCGACTACTTCAAAAGACCCCATATGAGCTCCTCATTGGGAGAAAGCCCAACATCTCCTACTTCCGAGTCTTCGGGTGCAAGTGCTACATCTACCGCAAGAAAAGGCTCGGTAAGTTTGAAAGAAGGTGTGATGTTGGTATCTTTCTTGGTTATGCGTCAAACTCAAAAGCATATCGCGTATTCAACCAAACCTCCGGGTTAGTTGAAGAAAGTTGTGATGTTGAGTTTGATGAGACTAATGGCTCCCAAGAGGAGAGTTTTGGTCATAATGATATAGATGATGAGCCTCTACGAGAAGCTATGAAGAACATGACCATAGGAGACATCAAGCCCGAAGTTAGAGAGAGCCATGATCAAGGGGGAGCCTCAAGTTCCAACATCAACACCTCCATGGCGCCTCAAATTGATGAAGAGGAAGAGAAAAATGATCAATTGCCAATGCAAGATTCACATGCCACACAACACCAAGAAGAAGAAGAAGTCCAAGGTCAAGTCCAACCACAAGACGAGCAAGATGCCTCACTACCACCAAGTGCCTCACAACCTCTTATGAGGCATGGGCGCATCTCCAAGTCTCACCCGATGGATCAAATCATCGAAGTCCGTCACGGGGAGTAAGTACTCGTTCTCGCCATGTTGCTTCATTTTGTGAGCACTACTCTTTTGTTTCGTGTGTAGAACCCACAAATATTGAGGAAGCACTCCAAGATCCCAATTGGGTGATGGCTATGCAAGAAGAACTCAACAACTTCACCCGAAATGAAGTTTGGGTATTGGAGGAACGACCCAAGAACAAGAACGTCATCGGAACAAAGTGGGTGTACCGCAACAAGCAAGACGAAAATGGCGTGGTGGTCCGCAACAAGGCAAGGCTTGTGGCCAAGGGTTTTGCACAAGTAGAAGGACTAGATTTTGGAGAGACTTTTGCCCCGGTCGCACGGTTAGAAACTATTCGCATACTCCTAGCTTTTGCTTCACATCACAATATTATGCTTTATCAAATGGATGTGAAAAGTGCCTTCCTCAATGGTTATATTAACGAGCTTGTTTTCGTTGAGCAACCTCCCGGGTTTGAAGATCCGAGGAATCCTAACCATGTGTATAGGTTACACAAGGCGCTCTACGGGATCAAGCAAGCACCTAGAGCATGGTATGAACGCCTAAGGGATTTCCTAGTCATGCAAGGTTTCAAGATCGGGAGGGTGGACACCACACTTTTCACCAAGGACATCAACGGGGATTTATTTCTTTGTCAAATTTACGTTGATGACATTATTTTTGGCTCAACTAACAAATCTCTTAGTCTTGAGTTTGACACCATGATGTCTAGGGAGTTCGAGATGTCAATGATTGGAGAACTCAATTTCTTCCTAGGATTTCAAATCAAGCAACTTCAAGAGGGGACTTTCATCTACCAAGAAAAGTACACCAAAGACCTCTTGAAGAAGTTTGAAATGGAAGATTGCAGCTCAAGAAGTACTCCAATAGCAACAAATTGTCATCTCGACGCGGACATGGACGGTAAACCTATTGATCAATCTCATTACCGTTCCATGATTGGTTCATTATTATATCTTACCGCATCTAGGCCCGATATCATGTTTAGTGTGTGTTTGTGTGCTCGCTTTCAAGCGGCACCTAAAGAATCACATCGTAAGGCGGTCTTTAGGATACTTAGGTATCTCAAGCATACCCCAAGTGTAGGTTTGTGGTACCCCAAGAACGCTAGTTTTCATCTCTTGGGTTACTCGGATTCGGACTTTGCCGGATGCCGTGTGGATCGCAAGAGTACATCCGGTGGGTGCCACCTACTTGGGCGTTCCCTAGTATCTTGGTCAAGCAAAAAGCAAAACTCCGTGGCTCTGTCCACCGCGGAGGCAGAATATATAGCGGCCGGTGCATGTTGTGCCCAAATTCTATATATGAAGCAAACCCTTTTGGACTTTGGAATTAAGTTAGATTGTGTGCCTCTCCTTTGTGACAATGAAAGTGCGGTTAAGATAGCTAGAAACCCCGTTCAACACTCCCGCACTAAGCACATTGATATTCGCCATCACTTCTTGCGGGACCATGAGGCTAAAGGAGACATCTCTTTGCAAGGTGTAAGGTCCGAAGAACAATTGGCGGATATCTTCACTAAACCACTTGATGAGAAAACTTTTTCTAGACTAAGAAGTGAATTAAATGTGCTAGATGCATCTAACGTCATGTAAGTTGCCATGTTCATGTAAGGTTGCATATCAAATAGGTCTTGTCTAACTCCCAAAGGATAGGGGCAAGCTAGAAATAGCTTTTCCTGAGGAAGCCTTTGGCAGGTTTAAACTTGGCAAGATAGATTTACATTACGCCTTGCATGATTCCTGTCATATAGACTTGCACTCATTCAATATCTTGCATCATTTTGGTTGGCATTGCATACGGTAGATTGTCACAAAGGGAAACCACATCATGAGAAGGAGACTTGTTCAAAATACAATAGCTCAACTCATATGATGTGGATAGAGCAAAATTCTAAAGGTACATGCTTTAAAGAGATAGAAGTTCTCAACACTCTAGCTCACAAAGCATGGGCCTTACATTTTCATGGTTTCACTCCTAACCCTGTGTGTTCTCTTTGCTTAAGGGCTTAGCCAATATGTGGCACTATATTTAAGGCCTTATATTAGAGGTTAGGAGTTGCCCAAAAAGTCCTAAGACCAATCCTTATCTTTGTGTGCTTAAGTCCAAGGACATATATGGGCAGTCTTAGATTTTCTGCAGTCATCGGATTATCCGATGCTAGGGCCAGCAGATCATCGGATCAATTGGTGCTTCAGCTCAGTGCTTAGATCAAGTCAGATTTCACAAATCAACCGATGAGTTCTTTTCAGAAGGCATCGGAGCATCCGATGTTCAGCCTTCCTGGTGCCCTGCAGAAATCGACCGATGATCGTCACATCAACATCGGATCATCCGGTGTTCAAAGAGAGTTTTTGGAACAGCTCTCTGTTGAACTCGACCGATGCATCCTCCGATGATCATCGATCCATCCGGTGTTTTATGTGTGGCTTGGGTTTGCCCGTACAGTTTAAAAAGGGGGGGTCGGCCACCGATCGTTTTTCTTTCTTCTTTCCCGAGCTCCGCCGCCGCCCGACGCCCTCGCCGCCGTCCTCACGCCTCTCCTGCGCCGCCGCCTTCCAGCAGTCGCCGCCGGCTCCCAGGCGCCGCCGCCGCCGCCGCCGCCTCCCTGCCGGAGCCGCCGCCCTTCGGCCGCCGCCGCCTCCCTGCCGCAGCCGCCGCCGCCGCCTCCCTGCCGCAGCCGCCGTCCTTCGGCCGCCGCCGCCTCCCTGCCGCCACCGCCTCCCAGGTGCCGCCTCCGCCGCCTCCCACGCACAACCGCCTCTCCCGCGCACGCCGCCTCCCGCGCGCGCCGTCTCTCCTCCACCACTCGCCGCCGGCACGCATCACCCTCTCCGCTAGGGTTTCGCCGTGGTTCACCGATTCGTCGATAAGATGGGTCGTGATCGCAAAGGAAAGGGCAAGGCTATTGAGGAGCCCGCCGCGAAGAAGCGCAAAATGTCCAAGGACACTCGTCGTGCGGAGTTGGCCGCTCGCGCCGCCGAGGAGCGTGAGCGCGGCCATCGCGGTTCCTTACGGATCCGCGAGTCCCGGCAGAGGCAGGAGCAGCCTCCGATCCAGCCGGTGCCTCCCGAGGGCTCCGACGAGGAGATCGAGGTGCCGCCACTCATCCGCCGGCGCACCCCGAGGACTCGTGGGGGTGGACAGACCCCTACGGCGAGTCGGCGTCCCTCTGCGGCTGACCGCGCCGAGGACAGAGAGGCCGAAAGGGCCATCCACCTGATGGACACAGCTGTCCGTGTTGCCGAGGATGTCAGACTCACCGACTACAGGAAGACAAAGGCTAGGCAACTGAAGAAGCTCAGATGGTCAGTGATCCTTGAGGAGTGGTTCCCGCGGCCTAGGGACTCTCGAGTTGACTCCCGTTTCTGGACCTTGACACAGGCGTCACTGTACGAGACTTACAGGCGTCGGGGTCACAAGCTATTCCAGCATAACAGCATTGACTGGGATCAGCTTGCAGTGGCAGCAGGACACGGGATCAGGCCCCTCTTTGAGAGATACAGAGGACTTGTGGATTTGCTCTCACACCAGAGGAGTGCCTACGTCGAGGAGTGGGTCAGGGTGTTCTACGCGACACTCTATGTCTCTGAGGGCCGTCGCTCGATCCACTTCATGTTCATGGGGCGGATCCACGACGTGTCTCGAGACTTGTTGGGCAGACTGCTTGGTGTGGAGCTTTCTACTACGTGTCTGCACCAGATGGTCTACGGAGACGCAGACCCGCCGAGGAGGCCACTGACTGGAGGAGTAGCACCGCCTTTCGAGGAGATCAGAGGTCTGTTCACTCAGACGTTCACTCCTGACCAGCCGAGGGTGCCAGCTTTTCTCACCCCAGCAGCCCGGACAGTTCACCACGTCCTCAGGCGTACCCTGCTACCGAGGTCCGGCTACTTGGAGGGATTCACGAGCCTTCAGCAGACCATCCTGTTCTATGTGATGAACGGGATGGAGTTCGACATAGTGGACATTCTAATTTGCGAGATGGAGGATGTGATCACCGATGGAGTTGGGATGCTACGACAGCTGGTCTTTGGTCACTGGATCTGTCACTTTCTTCACCAGCTGGTTCCAGAGGACACTCCAGGAGTCTCTCAGCTGACAGAGATGCACGTGACCCGGTTCAGCCACTACCGAGTCCCCACTCCGGGAGACCGCCGCCTTGGCCGTCCTGTCGAGCGTGAGGTTCGAGCCAGACTGTCCGAGGAGGACTGGGCAGAGCTGACTCAGGAGGACGCAGAGCTGGCACAGGCAGAGGCTCAGGGAGGAGACCTACAGCACGTATGGTCGGACAGCGACACCAGCGACAGTGTCGAGGAGTACTTCCCTCCTGCTCCGCCCTCACCGAGGCAGCACGACGCAGAGGCAGGAGGCTCAGCTGCTCCACCACCTTCACCTCCTCCAGTGTCAGAGGCTCAGGTGACTCAGCCGTCAGAGCTCACTGCTTTACTTCAGCGGATGGCTCAGCAGCAGGAGCAGCAGGCAGCTCGACAGGAGGAGCTTCAGAGGCAGCAGCAGGAGATGCAGCTGGAGATCGCCTGTCAGAGGCGAGAGGACACCGACAGGTTCACCAACCTTGTCGATCAGATGACGCGACGCACCCTGGACCAGCAGCAGCAGACTCAGCAGATGCTGTTGGGCATCCTGGGGTTGGTCACCAACCTCTACCAGCAGACTGGAGTGGCTCTTCCACCTCAGCACTTGGGACTCAGTCAGGCTCCAGGTGCACCCCCACTGGCACCAGCTCCAGTACTGCCACCGACGTCGCTCCAGTCCTCACCTCTTCCGGCAGTACCTCCACCGGCGCCAGCAGTCTCAGCGGATCCCCCAGCAGCTCCAGCTCCAGCTCCAGCCCCCACAGCAGCTCCAGCTCCTCCCGCTCCAGCTCCAGCACCAGCGACCTCTACCTCCAGCAGCTCCGACGACAGCACCGTCGACGCCGACCGCTTCACCATCGCCAGGAGCGCGCCTGAGTCGTAGGCACTCGACTTCCCTTTTTGGTGTCTTGATGCCAAAGGGGGAGAAGAGTTAGAGTCAGGGGGAGGGTTAACTCAGTTCTAGGGGGAGTGTCTATGTCTATACTTATACTTTTGCTACTATATCTGAGATTGTCCATCCTTTTGCTACTTTATTTGAGATTGACCGTTATTATTATTTGCTATTATTGTACTCCGGGTGCTACCCTGCGCTCTTACGCCTTATCGTTTATTATTTGAGCCTTCGAGCCACTTGTGTTGCAATTTGTACCTGTTATATTTTTTTTTGGAGCATTGTGTTTTAATTCAATTATATGCTCTACTCGTTGTGTTGTCATCAATCACCAAAAAGGGGGAGATTGAAAGCATCTAGGCCCCCGTGAGATATGGTTTTGGTGATTAATGACAACCGTTCGTTATCACTAATGAGTTTATGGATGCGAGGTTTCACATATATCACATCAACCGTTAATGAACTATCTATTCACACCATCTACTGCTCATTGGATACAAATGGAGACCCCTCAACGATCTATTCTAAGGGGTCATTCGATATGAAGAACTCATACAAATCTATTCTATCGAAATTGGCAACACAAGAAGCTTACACTTTACCGCAATATCATTTCAAACAAGTGTCAAAGAGGTCACTCAAGAAGATTCCAAAGGATCAACTCAAAATAACTCGAAGCAAACAAGTTGCATTCACCGGATCATCCGATGTCTTGCAAAATGACTACATCGGTCGAGTTTGAGTTGGCAGAAGAAGAAGACCTCAGATTCCAGTACTCATCGGATCATCCGATGTGAAGGAAGTGGCACATCGGTTGAGTTCACCCGAAGGTTGATATCTGAGTTATTATGAAGATATACACACCGGATCATCCGATGAGAAAGTAAGTGTACATCGGTCAAATTCAACAGAGACAATATTTCTGACCCAATTCTGAATATCAAATCACCGGATCATCCGATGATAAATTGAAGTAACATCGGTCGATTAAAAGATCCAACGGTTATATCCAACGGTCACATCTGACACGTGACATCAGCTAATTTGGAATTCGACCGATGATCATATAAAGGGGTGCATCGGAGGATCCGATGTTAACTGACAAAGTCTGCCCACTTTTCCAACGGCTATCTCGTGTGGGCTGGCTATAAATACCCCTCCAACCGGCCATTTCGATAAGTCTTGATCTCCAGAGCCTCACTACACATTCTCAAGCATTCAAGACCAAGAGCTATCACTTCCACACTTCAAAACCTCTTGTAATCCAACTATAGGTTATATCTAGCTAGAGAGAAGCTTGTGTGCGTCCATTCTTGGTGATTGGAATCTCTAGACTAGTGAGAGAGAGTGTCTTGGTGACTTCTCTCACCTTGTAAACGTTTGAGGAAGAAGAGATCACTCCGGAGCTTACCAAGGTGTTTGTGGAAGCCCGGAGGATCACCGTTGTACAAGGCTTGAGCTCCACCTTGCCGGAGAGGGCGAACGGAGAAAGATAGTGGATTCCCTTGTCTTGGTGACTTGGGAGTGGCCATACCCTTTGGTGGGTGCCACAACGTGGACGTAGGAAGATTTTTATGATCTTACCGAACCACGGGAAAAATCGCCGTGTCTCCGAGTCTCCGCGGGAGTTTGCCTTTCTCTCCTCACCCCTTACTATTACGCTTTTACTATTCCACACTTAACTCTCTTACTTGCGTACTTAGTTTGCATAGGGAATTGGGCTTCAACCATTAAAGTTTTAAATTGCTCTAAAATTTTAAAAAGCCCAATTCACCCCCCCTCTTGGGCGTTTCGATCCTTACAGTCGCACAGATTCCATCCGCGCCACGGGTGCGAAGGTATCGTCGAAGTCTATCCCCTCCCGTTGCATGAAACCGCGTGCCACCGAGCGAGCCTTGTGCTTGACGATGGCGTCGGTTTCATCCCTCTTCAACTTGAACACCCACTCAAGGGTGATCGCGCGGTGACCACGAGGTAGGTCAGCAAGCTCCCAGGTGCAGTTGTTCTCAACCGCGTCCATCTCCGACTGCATCGCAGCACACCATGCCGTGTGTCTCTCAGCCTCCGCGAAAGACCGAGGCTCGCCGTCATCGCACGTAAGATGCAACTGCGCCTCCAGATCGTGAGGGACCAGTCCCGGCACCGCCTGGTCGCCGAGAAGGTCCCCCACTGTATGGTACCGCAACGGCTCACCGTCATGGTACGCATCGATGCACTCCTCGTTGTGGGAGAGCGGAGTAGCGAACTCCACCGGGTTGTGCTCGACACGAGATGGTGTCGGAGTGGACGTACCCAGAGGGGTGGCTGTCGGTGCTGGAGTGCGTGGGGTCGCCGGCTGTGGTGGTGGCGGCGAAGAACTCATCGCAGCGGAAGTCGTGACTGAAGAGCGTGGCGCTGAAGTCGGTGGAGGCTCGGGGACTGGGGTAAACATGCTCTGTGGAGAAGAGCTGCCTACTCTCCCAGTTCCCTTGAAGTGGACGTACTCGACGGTGAAGTTGTCGTACGTTGGAGTCGAGCCGTCGTCCACTGCCTTGTCCCATGCCCATCCTCGCCCTTCGTTGAACACTACATCGCGTGATGTGCGCATGCGCTATGTTCCTCGGTCGAGAATGCGGTAGGCCTTCGAGCTCTCCGCGTAGCCGATGAACGCCCCCGGAGCGCTCCTGTCGTCGAGCTTGGCGATGTGGCCAAGCTCCTTGGCGAACACGATGCAACCGAAGACCCGTAGGTGAGAGACTGTCGGCTTGCACCCATGCCAAGCCTCGTACGACGTCCTGCCGTTGAGAGTCTTGGTGGGCGAGTGGTTGAGGATGTAGACCGCTGTCACCATCGCCTCTCCCCAAAAGACAGCCGACATTCCCCTCTGCTTGAGGAGGGCCCGAGCCATCTGCACAACCGTCTGGTTGTGCCGCTCGACGAAGCGGTTCTGCTGCGGGTTGTATGGCGTGGAGTAGTGCTGCTGAACACCCTCATCCGCACAGTACGATGCAAACTCAGCTGCCGCGAATTCGCCACCATTGTCGGTGTGCAGCACACGCAACTTGCGGCCATACTCTGCCTCCATAGTGGCCCGCGCTCCTGATGGCGTTCGCAGCCTCCCCCTTGCTGCCGAGGACCATCACCCACATGTAGCGGGAGAGGTCGTCGACGAGCAGCAGGAAATAACGTCGTCCTTCTGGTGTAGCCGGTGTCACCGAGCCACACAAGTAACTGTGCACGAGCTCGAGCTGCTTCTTGGCTCGGAAGATCGACTGCTGGGGAATGGGGAGTTGCCTCTGCTTTGTCAACACGCAGACGTCGCAGAACTGCTTCACGTGGTCAAGGCACGGCAGACCCCGTACCATCTCCTTGGCACTAAGCCGCTTCAGGGCCTCAAAATGAAGGTGCTTGAAGCACTCGTGCCACTGCCACGCCTCGTCATCCCGACGAGTAGCAAGGCAGAGGGGTTGTGCTACTTGCACCTTGAGGACGTAGAGTCGATAGGTGCCTCTAGTTACCTTGGCAAGAAGGAGACGATGACGATCTCAAATCCTCATGACTCCGTCATTGATCTCCTCGCGCGAACCGTTCTCATCCAGCTGTTCCAGGCTGATGATAGAGTTCCTCAACGCGGGGATGTAGTAGACTCCGTTGAGCAGCCTGTGCTCACCAGACTCTGCGGTGAGGATGATGGACCCGACACCCCTGATCCCCACACCGGAGGCGTCCCCAAATTTGACGGAGCCTTGGACATTGGGGTAAAACTCAGTGAAGAACTCCTGTCGACCGGTCATGTGATGGGTGGCGCCAGTGTCGAGGCACCACCCATCAGTCTTGTCTTTGCTGGAGCCATCACCGAGGAAGGCGTGTGCTCTCGGCTAATCAAGGTGGAGGAAAGCCGTTGCGGCCGATGCCACTAGAGGTGGCTTGATGCTTGCGTGTGCCAGAAGCAGAGGGGTTGTCACACCCGGTTTTTCCGAAGAACAACCAAGTGAATGTCACATGTATGCCAGGATCATTTTCTCATACATGTGATGACAAATAGTGAAGCATCATTTTTTACAAGCCAGGTGTCGAATATAAATAAGTCTTACATAGCAAATGTCTCGATGGACAATAATAAGTTCATCACAAGTAAATAAACTAGCAGCGGAATATTATTCTTGTGGGCTCCGTCACAGGCGTTGCCCGGGGGACTCCATGAACCTATAAACCTTCTTCAGGTCCAAAGTCTTGATCATTAAACACCACTTCATTATCTTGACCTGAGCAGCAATATAAACCAACAAATATGCAAGTTTGAGTACCGATGGTACTCAGCAAGTGTGGGAAAGTTATGTCATGCATGGCTAGAATAAGGAGAGGTTGAACTCATGGTTAAAGCACTACACAATTAATACCTATCACCTTAGCTTATTAAGCACCTACATTACTACACAAGTGAAATGGTCCCAATCTCCCATCCCATCACCATAATCCAATAACCATAACATCATTTCCAATGTTAAGCTCCCCGCTTAACATCCACAACTTCCAAAACCATCAATCCTCTAATCATGAATAAGTCCAAGCCGCTCTTGACCGTGAGCACGGCTGTCATGACAGTTTTGACTCTGCAGAGTTTGTACCACTGTACCCACATGTAGTGATTTCATCCCCCGTTGCCGGGTGGACTAAAAGAACCTCCATTATGCCAGTGGCTACGAACCACATTCACACTTCCCAAGTGTGTAGCCAGGAGATCACTACGAAGCCTATACAAAGGGATTCCCGACGAGCGTGGGCCCACTGAGGTTTCACCCCTATCAGCATACAAGAGGCTCCAACCCCGCTGCAGTGGCCCCCTCTTGAGCCTTGCGGTTCATATGGTAGTCCAGCTGACACCTACTCCCCGCACCATCCAACACACCCATACTACGCCGGGGATACACCTAATTAATTGGCCAAACTGCCCCATCTCAGCCTGTGGTTGGCACTGTAAAGCCAGGTTACATGCTCCATGAACCGGTCCTTAGGATCCAGGCAAGTACTAAATACAAACCCAAGTCTCGTGCACCCAGCACACAACCAAAACATCCAACTTGTCTTGATCCCTACCTCTACATAACTCACAATATCTCATTCAAGAGTATGGTAAAGTAAATTGATAATCTCATATCCCAAATATCCCATTCTAAGCATGGCTAAGCATATGCATAATAATAAATGACATGATAAAATAAATCCCAACCTAAGCTACAAGGAAACAAGGTATGCAATTCTAGGGAAGCTTTCTAGCATGGGTTTCATATTTCATTTGACAATGCGAATAATTCTATCTACACATCCTAGCATAGGATCAAAGTGGTCAAGGACACTTGCCTCCTTCCTGCTGCTCTTGGAATGGGTAGTCCTGATCTTGGCAAGGAATAACTTGCTCTTGAGCAGGTTCTACTTCATACCATCACACATAGCAAAAGAAAAATAACAATCCATAAGACATAGTTCACACTTCCACTTCATACAAACCACACATTCATATCTATGGAAGTCATTCACCATTATATGTGTTGTGGTTACTCTATGTGTGTTGATTTGTGGCTTTCATGCACTTTTAATCATGTATATATGATTCCTACTTTTGTGTTCACATTCATACTTACCTACTGTATATATATGAGTTTCCAATTTAAATAAATTCCTTATATTCAACTACTACACCTTTTCACTGCCAAGTATATATGAAAGGTATTTTTCTTCTCCATATGTGCCTTCAGAATTTCTACCAACCCTAAACTGAATTCTTTGGATTTTAGAAACTCCATTTATCATTTACTAGTTGCTATATTTTCAGATTTATTTTCCTATGCATAAATGTGTACTTTATTATGAAATTAGTAATACACATCATCTAAACAGAATAGGTTCTGGTCCTAAATAATTTAATAACATATTTTGACCTTTGCCTGTGATGTAAACTATTTCACAATTATTTTCCCTATTTTTTAAAACTATTCATTACTTAAAAATATGTCCCTAAATGTGAATAATAAATTAAACAGATTCAATTCAGCCCAAAATATGTTTTTATCTCACTCCAAAGTTTTCTAAATACTGAGAAAGTTTTTAATTTAATTATGACAATATGTTTGTCCCACTTTTTAATTTTTAAACACTAGCCACATATCCAATTTCCTAATTTAAATAATAAACAGGGCTAAAAAGGTAAACTCACCCCATTACAGGGTCTATAATATTATTTTCAGAATTTCCAAGGGTTTAGCTACACTTATCAGAGGTGTTTTTCCTAAATTTTTATTAAGTCCAGGGGCTAAAACTGATTTTTAAATGAATTTACATGATTTTCTGGAGTTCCACGGGCTAGATTAGAAGTTTTCGGGGCTAGCTCTTGTTTCACGAGAACCTCAGGGGGTAGCACGTAAGATTTCCAGTCTTTATAACGCGGGGCTGACGTGGACCGTCCGATTTTAAACCGACGGCCGAGATTATAACATCGAACCGGTACGCGGGGGTTTAAACCCTACCGTGCGATTTAGAATAAACGGCGCACAAGCGGCCACGTCGCTCTGATCGAGCGCGGGCGGCGCTGCCGGCGGCGCACGGCGGCGGGAAGCGGCGATCTCGCCGGAGACTTTCGGATCTTCGAGAATTCTTCCTAGAACTGTGATTTTATGGTATAGATCGGTGGAGGGAAGATCGGGGATCTCACCTCGGGGGTTTTCTTGAGCTCGGAGGTCCTGGAAAGTGATCGGCGACGAGGTCCGAGGCGAAACCACGGCGAAGCTCGTCGACGCTGTGTTTACACCGCAAGTCACCGAGTTTTCTGCACCTGCAAGGTTCCCCGGAGGCGGTGGATCAAGACCAGCGAGTTAGATCGGAATTTCTGAGCTTAGATCGGCCAGAATTCGCCGGAGAAGTCTCGGTTCTCACCGGAGGAAAATCGGCGGATCGCGTGGGAAAAACAGAACGAGGCCGGTGTTTTTATAGACAGGGGAGGGCGACGGGGTGGTTTAGATCAAGTCCGCGTCGCCTACGAACAGAATTCAGCGGGGATACGCCAAAATCCCGATCGGTTTTGATTCGGGTGAGAGGGAGTCCGGCGCGGGCGCGAGGTAGACGACGATCTGGTGGGTCTCACCTGTCAGCGGAAGGAAGCGGCGCGCGCGGCTGCGGGCTGGCGCGGGCGCTGGCTGAGCTGTCACACCCGGTTTTTCCGAAGAACAACCAAGTGAATATCACATGTATGCCAGGATCATTTTCTCATACATGTGATGACAAATAGTGAAGCATCATTTATTACAAGCCAGGTGTCGAATATAAATAAGTCTTACATCGCGAATGTCTCGATGGACAATAATAAGTTCATCATAAGTAAATAAACTAGCAGCGGAAAAATTATTCTTGAGGGCTCCATCACAGGCGTTGCCCGGGGTCTCCATGAACCTAGAAACCTTCTTCGGGTCCAAAGTCTTGGTCATTATACACCACCTCATTATCTTGACCTGAGCAACAATATAAACCAACAAATATGCAAGGTTGAGCATCAAAGGTACTCAGCAAGTTTGGGAAAATTATATCATGCATGGCTAGAACAAGGAGAGGTTGAACTCATGGTCAAAGCACTACGCAATTAATACCTATCACCTTAGCTTATTAAGCACCTACATTACTACACAAGTGAAATGGTCCCAATCTCCCATCCTATCATCATAATCACATAACCATAACATCATTTCCAATGTTAAGCTCCCCGCTTAACATCCACAACTTCCAAAACCATCACTCATCTAAGCATGAATAAGTCCAAGCCGCTCTTGACCGTGAGCACGACTGTCATGACAGTTTTGACTCTGCAGAGTTTGTACCACTGTACCCACATGTAGTGATTTCATCCCCCGTTGCCGGGTGGACTAAAAGAACCTCCATTATGCCAGTGGCTACGATCCACATTCACACTTCCTAGGTGTGTAGCCAGGAGATCACTACGAAGCCTTTACAAAGGGATTCCCGACGAGCGTGGGCCCACTGAGGTTTCACCCCTAACAGCATACAAGAGGCTCCAACCCCGCTGCAGTGGCCCCCTCTTGAGCCTTGCGGTTCATATGGTAGTCCAGCTGACACCTATTCTCCGCACCATCCAACACACCCATACTACGTCGGGGATACACCTAATTAATTGGCCAAGCTGCCCCATCTCAGCATGTGGTTGGCACTGTAAAGCCAGGTTACATGCTCCATGAACCGGTCCTTAGAATCCAGGCAAGTACTAAACACAAATCCAAGTGTCGTGCACCCAACACACAACCAAAACATCCAACTTGCCTTGATCCCTACCTCTACATAACTCACAATATCTCATTCAAGAGTATGGTAAAATAAACTGATGATCTCATATCCCAAATATCCCATTCTAAGCATGGCTAAGCATATGCATAATAATAAATGACATGATAAAATATATCCCAACCCAAGCTACAAGGAAACAAGGTAATGCAATTCTAGAGAAACTTCCTATCATGGGTTTCATATTTCATTTGACAATGCAAATAATTCTATCTACACATCCTAGCATAGGATCAAAGTGGTCAAGGACACTTGCCTCCTTCTTGCTGCTCTTGAAATGGATAGTCCTGGTCTTGGAAAGGAATAACTTGCTCTTGAGCAGGTTCTACATCATACCATCACACATAGCAAAAGAAAAACAACAATCCATAAGACATAGTTCACACTTCCACTTTATACAAACCACACATTCACATTCATGAAAGTAATTCACCATTATATGTGTTGTGGTTACTCTATGTGTGTTGATTTGTGGCTTGCATGCACTTTTAATCATGTGTATATGATTCCTACTTTTATGTTCACATTTATACTTACCTACTATATATATATATATATATGAGTTTCCAATTTAAATAAATTCCTTAGATTCAACTACTACACCTTTTTACTACCAAATATGTATGAAAGGTATTTTTCTTCTCCCTATGTGCCTTCAGAATTTCTACCAACCCTAAACTGAATTCTTTGGATTTTAGAAACTCCATTTATCATTTACTAGTTGCTATATTTTCAGATTTATTTTCCTATGCATAATTGTGTACTTTATCATGAAATTAGTAATACACATCATCTAAACAGAATAGGTTCTGGTCCTAAATAATTTAATAACACATTTTGACCTTTGCCTCTGATGTAAACTATTTCATAATTATTTTCCCTATTTTCTAAAACTATTCATTACTTAAAAATGTGTCCCTAAATGTGAATAATAAATTAAACAGATTCAATTCAGCCCAAAATATGTTTTTATCACACTCCAAAGTTTTCTAAATACTGAGAAAGTTTTTAATTTAATTATGACAATATGTTTGTCCCACTTTTTAATTTTTAAACAGTAGCCACATATTCAATTTCCTAATTTAAATACTAAACAGGGCTAAAAAGTTAAATTTACCCCACTACAGGGTCTATAATATTATTTTCAGAATTTCTAGGGGTCTAGCTACACTTACCAGAGGTGTTTTTCCTAATTTTTATTAAGTTCAGGGGCTAAAACTGATTTTTAAATGAATTTACATGATTTTCTGGAGTTCTAGGGGCTAGATCAGAAGTTTCCGGGGCTAGCTCTTATTTCCCGAGAACCCCAGGTAGTAGCACGTAAGATTTCCAGTCTTTATAACGCGGGGCTGACGTGAACCGTCCGATTTTAAACCGACGGCTGAGATTATAACGTCGAACCGGTAAGCGGGGTTTAAACCCTACCGTGCGATTTAAAATAAACGGCGCACAAGCGACCACGTCGCTCTGATCGAACGCGGGCGGCGCTGCCGGCGGCGCACGGCGGCGGGAAGCGGCGATCTCGCCGGAGACTTTTGGATCTTCGAGAATTCTTCCTAGAACTGTGATCTTATGGTATATATCGGTAGAGGAGAGGTCGGGGATCTCACCTCGGGGGTTTTCTTGAGCTCGGTGGTCCTCGAAGGTGATCGGCGACGAGGTCCGAGGCGAAACCACGGCGAAGCTCGTCGGCGCTGTGTTTACAACGCAAGTCACCGAGTTTTCTGCACCTGCAAGGTTCCCCGGAGGCGGTGGATCAAGACCAGCGAGTTAGATCGGAATTTCCGAGCTTAGATCGGCCAGAATTCGCCGGAGAAGTCTCGGTTCTCACCGGAGTAAAAACAGCCGATCACGTGGGAAAAACAGAACGAGGCCGGGGTTTTTATAGACGGGGGAGGGCGGCGGGGTGGTTTAGATCATGTCCGCGTCGCTTACGAACAGAATTCAGTGGGGATACGCCAAAATCCCGACCGGTTTTGATTCGGGTGCGAGGGAGTCCGGCGCTGTCGCGAGGTAGACGAAGATCGGGTGGGTCCCGCCTGTCAGCGTGAGGAAGCAGCGCGCTCGGCTGCGGGCTGGCGCGAGCGCTGACTGGGCCGGCTAGTGGGTTTCGGCCCACTGGCCGGTTTTTTTCTGTTTTCTCTTTTTCTTTTTCTTTTTCTTTTCTGATTTGAGTTTAATTTGAATTCCAGTTGGAATTTGAATTTTTGCAAAACATGCAACACGTCCAAAAAATTTTAAATTCCCCTCTTAACATGATGTAGGGTTTTGAATCAAAATTTTGCGGTGTTACACCTCTACCCCCCTTAAAAGAAATCTCGTCCTCGAGATTGGTGTTTCTAAGAAAACAATTCCGGAAATTGTGCCTTGAGCTCATCTTCCCGCTCCCAGGTGGCTTCCTCTTCTGAGTGATGCTTCCACTGTACCTTACACATCCGGATTCTTTTATTTCGGGTGAGGCGTTCTATTGTCTCCAAGATCTTGTATGGTTGCTCGGCATAAGACAAATCTTCAGCTACATCCACTTCATTCATGGGTAACACCTCTTCAGGCGTTCTCAGGCATTTCTTGAGTTGTGACACATGGAATACATCGTGCACATCCGATAGACGAGCTGGTAACTCTAGTTGATACGCCACTTCGCCTTTCCTCTCCAAAACTTGAAAGGGTCCGATGTATCGAGGTGACAACTTCCCTTTCACCTTGAACCGACGAAGTCCTCGGATAGGGGACACCTTGAGATAAACATAGTCTCCCACGTTGAAAACGAGCTCTCTTCTTCGTACATCAGCATAACTCTTTTGGCGTGTCTGTGCTATCCTCAAATTGTTGCGAATTTCCCTTACCTCCGCCTCGGCTTCTTGTAGTACTTCTGGACCAAACACTTTACTTTCCCCCATTTGATTCCAAAATAGGGGAGTTCTGCACTTCCTCCCGTACAAAGCTTCAAACGGTGACATCTTCATACTAGCTTGATAGCTGTTGTTATAAGAAAACTCCGCATACGGTAGGTTCTTGTCCCAACTCCTATTGTTTTTGAGTGCACATGCCCTTAGCATATCTTCAAGGATCTGATTGGTTCTTTTCGTCTGCCCGTCAGTTTGGGGATGATAGGCAGAACTAAAGTTCAGATGGGTTCCCATGGTTTCGTTCAACTTCTGCCAGAACCTTGAGGTGAACTGTGTCCCTCGACCCGACACAATCTTCTTTGGCACTCCATGGTAACACACGATCCTTGACATGTACAACTCTGCCAATTTGGATCCGCTGTAGCTTTCCTTCACGGGGATGAAATGTGCTACCTTGGTTCGCCTATCAATGATGACCCATATTGAATCATATCCTGATTGGGTCCTAGGCAATCCCACGATGAAATCAATGCTGATTTCTTCCCATTTCCATTCAGGCACTTTGAGTGGTTGCAATAATCCCGCGGGTCGTTGATGTTCTGCTTTCACCAACTGACATGTGTCACATAGGGCAACATGTTCCGCGACATCTCGCTTCATGCCATACCACCAATACCTGCCCTTGAGGTCCTGGTACATCTTCATACTTCCAGGATGAATGGAATAGTTGGAATCGTGAACCTCCTTCAAAATCAATTCACGGATCTCCTTTACTTCAGGCACACAGATCCTTTTCCCGTGCCACACCGTACCTTGTTCATCCTCTCTGAAACCTGGAGCTTTATTTTCCTTGATGAGTTGCCTGATTTCCTGTATCTTCTCATCATTCTTTTGACCCTCGCGTATGTCTCGCTCTAGTGTGGAGTCCACTTCCATGGCGATGGCCTCACCACTATTAACTAGACATAGATTGAGACTTATAACCTCGTCCTTCAATTCTGTAGGCATTTCCTTCAAGCTCAACTTATTGACCTGCACTTTCCGACTTAAAGCATCGGCCACGACGTTTGCTTTCTCAGGATGATAGTTGATGCCTACATCAAAGTCATTGATTAGCTCTAACCATCTCCTTTGTCTGAGGTTGAGATCTGGCTGTGTGAATATGTACTTCAAACTCTTATGATCCGTATATATCTCGGTCCTCTTCCCCATCAATAGTGCCGCCAAATTTTCAACGCGTGTACCACTGCGGCTAGTTCTAGGTCATGTGTAGGATAGTTATTCTCGTGCTTCCGAAGCTGCCGGGATGCATATGCCACGACATGCCCTTCTTGCATGAGAACACATCTCAACCCATTTCCAGAGGCATCGCAGTACACTGTGAAATTCTTCTGCATATCTGGCATAACCAACACTGGGGCTGTTGTCAATATCTTCTTTAGCTCCTGAAAACTCGTCTCGCACTGCGGCGTCCATGTGAATGTGATTCCCTTCTCCAACAGTTTAGTGAGGGGCCTCGAGATCTTAGAGAATCCCTCGATAAACCGTCGATAGTATCCAGCCAATCCCAAGAAGCTTCGAACTTCCCCGACATTTTCAAGGGTCTTCCACTTCTGTATATCCTCGATTTTGGCGGGATCTACGGAGATTCCTCCCTCTGAGATTATATGTCCTAAGAAGGGAACTCTCTTCAGCCAAAACTCACACTTGCTCAACTTAGCATATAGTTGGTGTTCTCTCAGCCTTTGCAACACCAACCTTAGATGTTTCTCATGTTCTTCTTCATCTTTGGAGAAGACGAGAATGTCATCTATGAAAACCACCACAAATTTGTCCAGATATTCCATGAATACCTTGTTCATGATATACATGAAGTATGTCGGGGCATTAGTTAGCCCGAAAGGCATGACGGTGTATTCATACAGTCCGTACCGAGATACGAAAGCTGTCTTGGGAATATCAGATTGCCTTATCTTGAGTTGATGGTATCCCGACCTGAGATCAATTTTCGAGAACACACAAGCTCCCCTCAACTGATCAAACAAGTCTTCAATGCGAGATAATGGGTACTTGTTCTTGATGGTTACCTCATTCAAAGCACGGTAATCCACGCATAACCTTTGGGTTCCGTCCTTCTTGGGCACAAATATCACCGGAGCTCCCCATGGTGAGGAACTAGGACGAATATACCCCTTCTCCGACAATTCTCTCATATGATCCTTGAGTTCTTCCAGCTGCTTGGAGTCCATCCGATAAGGTCTCTTGTATATCGGGGTTGTTCCAGGCACTAGTTCAATTGCGCATTCCAATTCACGATCGGGAGACATACCTGGCAATTCTTCCGGAAAAACGTCTGGATATTTCCTGATAGTCCTAATTTCCTCAACTTTCACCTCAACTTGATTTAATTTAATGTCCCTCCTAGGCTCGTGTATTGTTATGAACTTTACTCTTGTGCCACTATGGTGAGTTAGTTCCACCGTTCTGATCGAACAATGAATGATTCCCTTATGTTTGGTCAACCAATCCATGCCCAAAATAATATCGATCCCTTGGGAATCTATCACTATGAGGTTAGCAGTAAACACTACCCCATTAATGTCTAAATTCACCTTGGGACACGCTTGTCTTGTCCTTATTTCTCCACCTGGAGAGTTTACGGCTAGGATATGGTTCATTTGTGTTGTTGCTAGGTCATACTTCTTACCAAACCCTTGAGCAATAAACGAGTGGGTAGCACCAGAATCAAACAGCAGGGTTGCAAGGTGTAAATTGGCAGGAAACTTACCAACTACCACGTCGGGTGCATCTTGTGCTTCCTCCATAGTGACGTGGTTCACCCGTCCTCTCATTACATTCTGCTGTTGTGGATGCGCGAGCTTCTTCTTTGGGCATTTGCGGGCGTAGTGCCCACTTCACCGCAGCTAAAACATTGCACCCCAGCCTTAGGTGCCTGGCTTTTGTTGTCTTGGGGTTGGTTTGGGGGTCCTTGCACTGCTGGTCGAGGTGGATATGCGGGGCGAGGCTGCTGCACAAACTGACGTTGCGGCTGTGCTGGTGCTGCCGGAGGCCTGTAGTTTGGGTTGTACCCTCTTGGTGCTGAGTAGGGTACCGCAGCACGGTTCGTCTGCCCCTGGTGGTTGCTGCATCATTCGTGGGCGGGTGTTGCTCCCTGAGGCTTGATGTGACCACCCGGCCTTCCTCTTATTCTCATTTTCCAAGGCCTTTAGCTTCCTTTCTACCACAAATGCTCTGTCCACCATCTTTTGGAAGCTTTCATACTCATTTGAGGACATTGCACACTGCATCTCCGCGGTAAGTCCTTCCATGAAACAATCTTGTTTCTGCTCATCAGTCTCTATGTCTCGTGGGGCATAACGGGATAGTTGAGTAAATTTAGTGAGGTATTCCCTCACCGTCATGTTCCCCTGCTGCAGTCCTAAAAACTCCTTCCTCTTGTTTTTGAGTTCACCTCTTGGGATGTAATGGTTGCGGAAGCTACGCTTGAACTCTTCCCAAGTGATGTTCTCAGGGTCATGATGGGCGGCCACGTAGGCGGTCCACCAATCAGCAGCAGGTCCATGCAATTGATGAGAAGCAAACATCACCCTCTCATACCCTTGGCACTGTATAATCCTCATCTTACTTTCAATGGTCTTCAGCCAATCATCTGCCTCCAGAGGTTCAGCAGCACTTGCAAACTTTAGAGGTTGAGTTCCTAGAAACTCACTCAACCTTGGTTGGCGTGGTGCAACTTGTGGAGGTGGAACTTAATGCAAGTTGGCCACCACTTGAGTCAAGTTCTGGATGAGCTGATTCTGATTCTCCAGCATTTGGTGGAGGGGATCAACTCCTTCACGGCGACCACCCCGGTCCTGGCCTCCAGAATGATGAGGGTTGTGCCTCATCGTTGTTGTTGGCGGGGTTGGCAGCACGTCCTTTTCCTCTTCCGGCCATCTGGTAGAATCAACCAATGTTAATTTGAAAGCATTTAGTATCATCTTACTACTTTCATTTGTTTGTACATTGAAGTGTTGAGGCTTTGTTATACTTTTACAAGGGTTCATATCTCACACCAAATAGATGCACTATTATTTCATGTGGGTTCACACACCAAAGCAAAACAATCTAAAGACGAGGCTGTGGACAATTGCTCATGGTTTCCACAACTCACGTCACACACCAAGCATTAACACACCATTAACTACGTAACGACTCGACTACTCGACATCCTTCTAATTTAAGGGAAAGGCTCTACGCTACTCGTTTTCTTGAGCTGGCTCCTCGGGATCTTCCTCACCATTTCACCTGTATAATAACGTAGGTGCTTAATAAGCTAAGATGATAGGTATTAATTGCGTAGTGCTTTAACCATGAGTTCAACCTCTCCTTGTTCTAGCCGTGCATGATAAAATTTTCCCACACTTGCTGAGTACCATTGGTACTCAACCTTGCATATTTGTTGGTTTATATTGCTGCTCAGGTCAAGATAATGAGGTGGTGTATAATGACCAAGATTTTGGACCCGAGGAAGATTTTTAGGTTCATGAAGACCCCCGAGCAACGCCTGTGATGGAGCCCTAAAGAATAATATTCCGCTGCTAGTTTATTTACTTGTGATGAACTTATTAATTGTCCATCGAGACATTTACTATGTAAGACTTACTTATATTCGATACCTGGCTTGTAATAAATGATGCTTCACTATTTGTCATCACATGTATGAGAAAATGATCCTGGCATACATGTGATATTCACTTGGTTGTTCTTCGGAAAAACCGGGTGTGACAGAGGTGGTATCAGAGCCAAGGTTGCCCGTAGGAACGTGGACCTAGGTAGAAATGGACGTATTTAAGGGCCCTATTTTCTTAAAAACTATTTTCCAAGGTGTGGGTGGAAAAGTGTTATTAAAGGAGTCATTTTCTTCATCTTACCCCAACTTTCATTCAAAATAGGATTTTTGTTTGAGAATTTATCTAACCTAATTTTAAATTCTTTTGTTTTAGATGGTTCGCATGATTCGCACCGCTCGTAAGTCCACAGGAGGGAGAGTTCCCGTAGTTGCCCTTGCCGAAAGAGAGGAGAGTCGTCCAGTGACGTACCTTTCCTACGGATTGGCAGTAGGAGATTTGTTGCGCCGTCTTCGACGTATGCTCGAAGCCGCAGGCAATACGGGCAAGCTAATCATCCACTATAACTCCACCAGGACCATCCGTGAGAAGAGGGAAGAATGGAGTTTGGAGATGAGGATTATACACGAGAATCAGCTGCTTAAGATTCACCACTCCCCAGCTTGTCGAGCAACACAAGTTGATGCGGAGAAAGATGTCACCTGGGAGGCCATCACCTGCCAGAGTCACATCTATCGTCGCCACTTGGACAAAACTGAGTACATGTATGTCCTCCAACGTGAGAGTGGTACCACGGAGTACAAGTACCCACCGGTGCAGCAAGGGACTTCCCATGAGCACATGGACTTGTGCTTGGAGGATGCTGCTATGCTCAGCACTCGACTGCAGGAGTGTCAACAAGAGCTTCAGGATGTCCGAGACACCCTGAAGGAAACGGAGGCGTTGCTGCGAGCTTGCTTAAAGGCGAGAGAAAGAGGAGATGGGAATGAACTGTGTGTCACTGTGAGTGATCCATGGACTCCTGACTCCCCGGATCGCCGAACAATCAGGCGTCGTCGCACTTCTCCACCAGCAGCCTCCCCACCCAAAGCAGAGTCAGAAGGTAGCCGAAATGAGGAGGAAGATCCCGAGGAGCCAGCTCAAGAGGACGAGTAGTGTAGAGTCTTTCCCTTAGCTAGCAAGAGGTCGAGTAGTCGAGTCGTTACGTAGTTAATGGTGTGATAATGCTTGGTGTGTGATGTGAGTTGTGGAAGCCATGAGCAATTGTCCACAGCCTCGTCTTCAGATTGTTTTGCTTTGGTGTGTGAACCCACAGGAAATAATAGTACATTTATTTGGTGTGAGATATAAATCCTAGTAAAATTTTAACAACGCCTTAACACCTCAAAGTACACACAAATGAAAGTAGTAGGATGATACTAAATGATATCAAATTAACATTTGTTGATTCTGCCAGATGGCCGGAAGAGGAAAAGGACGTGCTACCAACCCCGCCAACAACAATGATGAGGCATGCAACCCTCATCTTTCTGGAGGCCAGGACAGGGGTGGTCGCCGTGAAGAAGTTGATCCTCTCCACCAAATGCCGGAGAATCAAAATCAGCTCATCGAGAACTTGACTCAAGTGGTGGCCAACTTGCATCAAGTTCCACCTCCACAAGCTGCACCACGCCAACCAAGGTTGAGTGAGTTTCTAGGAACTCAACCTCCAAAGTTTGCAAGTGCTGCTGAACCTCTGGAGGCAGATGATTGGCTGAAGACCATTGAAAGTAAGATGAGGATCATACAGTGCCAAGGATATGAAAGGGTGCTGTTTGCCTCTCATCAATTGCAAGGACCTGCTGCTGATTGGTGGACCGCCTACGTGGCTGCCCATCATGACCCTGAGAACATCACTTGGGAAGAGTTCAAGCGTAGCTTCCGCAACCACTACATCCCAAGAGGTGAACTCAAAAACAAGAGGAAAGAGTTTCTGGGACTGCACCAGGGAAACATGACGGTGAGGGAATACCTCACTAAATTCACTCAATTATCCCGTTATGCTCCACGAGACATAGAGACCGATGAGCAGAAACAAGATTGTTTCGTGGAAGGGCTTACCGCAGAAATGCAGTGTGCAATGTCCTCAAATGAGTATGAAAGCTTTCAAAAGATGGTGGACAGAGCATTTGTGGTGGAAAGGAAGCTAAAGGCCCTGGAAAATGAGAATAAGAGGAAGGCTGGGTGGTCACATCAAGCCTCAGGGAGCAACACCCGCCCACGTATGATGCAGCAACCTACGGGGCAGACGAGCCGTGCTGCGGCGCCCTATTCAGCACCAAGAGGGTACAACCCAAACTACAGGCCTCCCGCAGCACCAGCACAGCCGCAACGTCAGTTTGTGCAGCAGCCTCGCCCCGCATATCCACCTCGACCAGCAGTGCAAGGACCCCCAAACCAACCCCAAGACAACAAGGGCCAAGCATCTAAGATTGGGGTGCAATGTTTCAGCTGTGGTGAAGTCCGGCACTACGCCCATAAATGCCCAAAGAAGAAGCCTGCGCCGCCACAACAGCAGAATGTATTGAGAGGACGGGTGAACCATGTCACTATGGAGGAAGCACAAGAGGCACCCGACGTGGTAGTTGGTAAGTTTCCTGCCAATTTACACCTTGCAACTCTGCTGTTTGATTCTGGTGCTACCCACTCGTTCATTGCTCAAGGGTTTGTTAAGAAGCATGACCTAGCAACCACACAAATGAACCATATGCTAGCCGTAAACTCTCCAGGTGGAGAAATAAGGACAAGACAAGTGTGTCCCAAAGTGAGCCTAGACATTAATGGGGTAGTATTTACTGCTAACCTCATAGTGATAGATTCACAAGGGATAGATATTATTTTGGGTATGGATTGGTTGACCAAACATAAAGGAATCATCCATTGTTCGACCAGAACAGTGGAACTAACTCACCCCAATGGCACAAGAGTAAAGTTCATAACGATACACGAGCCTAGGAGGGACATCAAATTAAATCAAGTGGAAGTGAAAGTTGAGGAAATCAGGACTATCAGGGAATATCCAGATGTTTTTCCGGAGGAGTTGCCAGGTATGCCTCCCGACCGTGACGTGGAATTCGCAATTGAGCTAGTACCGGGAACAGCCCCGATATACAAGAGACCTTATCGAATGGACTCCAAGCAGCTAGAAGAGCTCAAGGATCATTTGAGAGAATTGACGGAGAAGGGGTATATTCGCCCTAGTTCCTCACCATGGGGAGCTCCGGTGATATTTGTGCCCAAGAAAGACGGAACCCAAAGGTTATGCGTGGATTACCGTGCCTTGAATGAGGTAACCATCAAAAACAAGTACCCATTACCCCGCATTGAAGACTTGTTTGATCAGTTGAGGGGAGCTTGTGTGTTCTCGAAAATTGATCTCAGGTCGGGGTACCACCAACTCAAGATAAGGCAATCAGATATTCCCAAGACAGCTTTCGTATCTCGGTACGGACTGTATGAATACACTGTCATGCCTTTTGGGCTAACCAATGCCCCGGCATATTTCATGTACCTCATGAACAAGGTATTCATGGAATATCTGGACAAATTTGTGGTGGTTTTCATAGATGATATTCTCGTCTTCTCCAAAGATGAAGAAGAACATGAGAAACATCTAAGGTTGGTGTTACAGAGGCTGAGAGAACACCAACTATATGCCAAGTTGAGCAAGTGTGAGTTTTGGCTGAAGAGAGTTCCCTTTTTAGGACATATAATCTCGGAGGGAGGAATCTCCGTAGATCCCGCCAAAATCGAAGATATCCAGAAGTGGAAAACCCCTGAAAATGTCGAGGAAGTTCGAAGCTTTTTGGGATTGGCTGGATACTATCGACGGTTTATTGAGGGATTCTCCAAGATCTCGAGACCTCTCACCAAACTGTTGGAGAAGGGAATCACATTCACCTGGACGCCACAGTGCGAGACGAGCTTTCAGGAGTTAAAGAAGAGATTGACAACAGCCCCAGTGTTGGTTATGCCAGATATGCAGAAGAATTTCACAGTGTACTGCGATGCCTCTGGAAATGGGTTGGGATGTGTTCTCATGCAAGAAGGGCATGTCGTGGCTTATGCATCCCGGCAGCTTCGGAAGCACGAGAAGAACTATCCTACACATGACCTAGAACTAGCCGCAGTGGTACACGCGTTGAAAATTTGGCGGCACTATTTGATGGGGAAGAGGACAGAGATATATACGGATCATAAGAGTTTGAAGTACATATTCACACAGCCAGATCTCAATCTCCGACAAAGGAGATGGTTAGAGCTAATCAATGACTTTGATGTGGGCATCAACTATCATCCCGGGAAAGCAAACGTCGTGGCCGATGCTTTGAGTCGGAAAGTGCAGGTCAATAAGTTGAGTTTGAAGGACATGCCTGCAGAATTGAAGGATGAGGTTATAAGACTCAATCTATGTCTAGGAAATAGTGGTGAAGCCATCGCCATGGAAGTGGACTCCACACTCGAGCGAGACATACGAGAGGGCCAAAAGAATGATGAGAAGATACAAGAGATCAGACAGCTCATCAAGGAAAATAAAGCTCCTGGTTTTAGATAGGATGAACAAGGAACGGTGTGGCACGGGAAAAGAATCTGTGTGCCAGAAGTAAAGGAGATCCGTGAATTGATTTTGAAGGAGGCTCATGATTCCGACTATTCCATTCATCCTGGGAGTACGAAGATGTACCAGGACCTCAAGAGCAATTGGTGGTATGGCATGAAGCGAGATGTCGCGGAACATGTTGCCCTATGTGACACATGTCAGTTGGTGAAAGCAGAACATCAACGACCCGCGGGATTACTGCAACCACTCAAAGTGCCTGAATGGAAGTGGGAAGAAATCAGCATGGATTTTGTCGTGGGATTGCCTAGGACCCAATCCGGGTATGATTCAATATGGGTCATTATTGATAGGCTAACCAAGGTAGCTCATTTTATCTCTGTGAAAGAAAGCTACAGCGGATCCAAATTGGCAGAATTGTACATGTCAAGGATTGTGTGTTACCATGGAGTGCCAAAGAAGATAGTGTCGGACCGAGGGACACAGTTCACCTCGAGGTTTTGGCAGAAGTTGCATGAAACCATGGGAACCCATCTGAACTTCAGCTCTGCCTATCATCCCCAAACTGACGGGCAGACGGAGAGAACCAATCAGATCCTTGAAGATATGTTAAGGGCATGTGCACTCAAAAACAATAGGAGTTGGGACAAGAACTTACCGTATGCGGAGTTTTCCTATAACAACAGTTATCAAGCTAGTATGAAGATGTCACCGTTTGAAGCTTTGTATGGAAGGAAGTGCAGAACTCCCCTATTTTGGAACCAAACAGGAGAAAGTAAAGTGTTTGGTCCAGAAGTGCTACAAGAAGCCGAGGCGAAGGTGAGGGAGATTCGCAACAACTTGAGGATAGCACAAACACGCCAGAAGAGTTATGCTGATGTACGAAGAAGAGAACTCGTTTTCAACGTGGGAGATTATGTTTATCTCAAGGTGTCCCCTATCAGAGGACTTCGTCGGTTCAAGGTGAAAGGGAAGTTGTCGCCTCGATACATAGGACCCTTTCAAGTTTTGGAAAGGAAAGGCGAAGTGGCGTATCAACTAGAGTTACCGGTTCATCTATCAGATGTACACGATGTATTCCATGTGTCACAACTCAAGAAATGCCTGAGGACGCCTGAAGAGGTGTTACCCATGAATGAAGTGGATGTAGCTGAAGATTTGTCTTATGCCGAGCAGCCCTACAAGATTTTGGAGACAATGGAACGCCTCACCAGAAATAAAAGAATCCGGATGTGCAAGGTGCAGTGGAAGCATCACTCAGAAGAGGAAGCCACTTGGGAACGGGAAGATGAGCTTAAGGCACAATTTCCGGAATTGTTTTCTTAGAAACACCAATCTCGAGGACGAGATTTCTTTTAAGGGGGGTAGAGCTGTAACACCCCAAATTTTTATTCAAAACTCTAAACCATGTTCAGACGGGAATTTAAAAATTTTTGGACGTGTTGCATGTTTTGCAAAAAATCAAATTCAAACTGGAATTCAAATTATACTCAAAACAGAAAAGAAATGGAAAAAGAAAAAGAGAAACGGGAAAAAAACCGGCCAGTGGGCCGAAACCCGCCAGCCGGCCCAGTTTCCCCGCGCCAGCCCGCCCCCGCGCGCGCCGCGCTGTCTCTCACAGACGGGTGGGACCCACCTGTCATCCCTAACCCCGAGCGTCCGCGGCCCGGACTTTTCCCCCCGAGCGCGCGCGATCTTAACCGATTGAAAACCGCGTCCCTCAGCCCGAATTCCGGTCCCAGAAGAATCAAACTCGATCACAACCGACCCACCGCCCTCCCCCGGCTATAAAAACCCCAGCCCCGATCGGTTTTTCTCACGCGATCGCCGATTTTTACTCCGGTGAGCACCGAGACTTCGCCGGTGAATTCTGGCCGATCTAAGCTCGGAAACTCTGATCTAACTCGCTGGTCTTGATCCACCGCCTCCGGGGAACTTTGCAGGTGCAGAAAACTTGGAGAGTTACGGTGTAAACCCAGCGCCAACGAGCTTCGCCGTGGTTTTGCCTCGGACCTCGCCGCCGAGCACTTTCCAGGACCCCCGAGCTCGAGAAAACCCCCGAGGTGAGATCCCTGACCTCCCCTCTACCGATCTATGCCATAAGATCACAGTTTTAGGCAGAATTCTTGAGGATCCGAAACTTTCCGGCGAGATCGCCGCTTCCCGCCGCCATGCGCCGTCGGCAGCGCCGCCCGCGCTCGATCAGAGCGACGTGGCCGCTTGTGCGCCGTTTATTTTAAATCGCACGGTAGACTTTAAAACCCCGCGTACCGGTTCGATGTTATAATCTCAGCCGTTGGTTTAAAATCGGACGGTCCACGTTAGCCCCGCATTATAAAGACTGGAATTCTTACGTGCTACCCCCTGGGGTTCTCTGGAATTGAGAGCTAGCCCCGGAAACTTCAGATCTAGCCCCTAGAACTCCAGAAAATCATGTAAATCCATTTAAAAATCAGTTTTAACCCCTGGACTTAATAGAAATTAGGAAAAACACCTCTGATAAGTGTAGCTAGACCCCTGGAAATTATGAAAATAATATTATAGACCCTGTAATGGGGTGAATTCATTATTTTAGCCTTGTTTAGTATTTAATTTAGAAAATTGAATATGTAACTAGTGTTTAAAAATTAAAAAAGGGGACAAACATAATTGTCAAAATTAATTAAAAACTTTCTCAGTACTTAGAAAACTTTGGAGTGAGATAAAAATATATTTTGGGGCTGAAATAAATCTGTTTCGTCTATTATTCACATTTATTAGTATAGGGACACATTTTTAAGTAAAGAATAGCTATAGAAAAAAATAGGGAAAATAATTATGAAATAGTATACATCAGAAGCCAAGGTCAAAATATGTTATTAAATTATTTAGGACCAGAACCTATACTGTTTAGGTGATGTGTATTACTAATTTCATAATAAAATACACAATTATGCATGGGAGTATAAAAAATAGATAATTGGAGTTTTTAAAATCCAAAGGGTTCAGTTTAGGGTTGGTAGAAATTATGAAGGCACATATGGGGAAGAAAAATACTTTTCATACACACTTGGTAGTAAAAAGGTGTAGTAGTTGAATATAAGAAATTTATGGGAAACCCATATAAATAGTATGTAAGTATAAATGTGGGCACGAAAGTAGGAATCTTATACACATGGTTAAAAGTGCATACAAGCCACAACTCAACACACATAAAGTAACCACAACACATATAATGGTAAAGAACTTTTATAAATGTGAATGTGTGGTTTGTATGAAGTAGAAGTGTGAACTATGTCTTATGATTGTTATTTTTCTTTTGCTATGTGTGATGGTATGAAGTAGAAACTGTTCAAGAGCAAGTTATTCCTTTCCAAGATCAGGACTACCCATTTCAAGAGCAGCAAGAAGGAGGCAAGTGTCCTTGACCACTTTGATCCTATGCTAGGATGTGTAGATAGAATTATTTGCATTGTCAAATGAAATATGAAACCCATGCTAGGAAGTTTCCCTAGAATTGCATTACCTTGTTTCCTTGTAGCTTGGGTTGGGATTTATTTTGTCATGTTATTTATTTCCATGCATATGCTTAGCCATGCTTAGAATGGGATATTTGGGACATGAGATCATGAGTTTATATTACCATACTCTTGAATGAGACATTGTGAGTTATGTAGAGGTAGGGATCAAGGCAAGTTGGATGTTTTGGTTGTGTGCTGGGTGCACGAGATTTGGGTTTGTGTTTAGTACTTGCCTGGATCCTAAGGACCGGTTCATGGAGCATGTAACCCGGCTTTACAGTGCCAACCACATGCTGAGATGGGGCAGCTTGGCCAATTAATTAGGTGTATCCCCGGCGTAGTATGGGTGTGTTGGAGGGTGCGGGGAGTAGGTGCCAGCTGGACTACCATATGAACCGCAAGGCTCAAGAGGGGGCCACTGCAGCGGGGTTGGAGCCTCTTGTATGCTGTTAGGGGTGAAACCTCAGTGGGCCCACGCTCGTCGGGAATCCCTTTGTAAAGGCTTCGTAGTGATCTCCTGGCTGCACACCTGGGAAGTGTGAATGTGGAACGTAGCCACTGGCATAATGGAGGTTCTTTTAGTCCACCCGGCAACGGGGGATGAAATCACTACATGTGGGTACAGTGGTACAAACTCTGCAGAGTCAAAACTGTCTTGACAGCCGTGCTCACGGTTAAGAGCGGCCTGGACTTATTCATGATTAGAGGATTGATGGTTTTGGAAGTTAAGCGGGGAGCTTAACATTGGAAATGATGTTATGGTTATTGGATTACAATGATGGGATGGGAAATTGGGACCATTTCACCTGTATAATAACGTAGGTGCTTAATAAGCTAAGGTGATAGGTATTAATTGCGTAGTGCTTTAACCATGAGTTCAACCTCTCCTTGTTCTAGCCGTGCATGATAAAATTTTCCCACACTTGCTGAGTACCATTGGTACTCAACCTTGCATATTTGTTGGTTTATATTGCTGCTCAGATCAAGATAATGAGGTGGTGTATAATGACCAAGATTTTGGACCCGAGGAAGATTTTTAGGTTCATGAAGACCCCCGAGCAACGCCTGTGATGGAGCCCTAAAGAATAATATTCCGCTGCTAGTTTATTTACTTGTGATGAACTTATTAATTGTCCATCGAGACATTTACTATGTAAGACTTACTTATATTCAATACCTGGCTTGTAATAAATGATGCTTCACTATTTGTCATCACATGTATGAGAAAATGATCCTGGCATACATGTGATATTCACTTGGTTGTTCTTCAGAAAAACCGGGTGTGACAATATGTGCCTTCAGAATTTCTACCAACCCTAAACTGAATTCTTTGGATTTTAGAAACTCCATTTATCATTTACTAGTTGCTATATTTTCAGATTTATTTTCCTATGCATAAATGTGTATTTTATTATGAAATTAGTAAAACACATCATCTAAACAGAATAGGTTCTGGTCCTAAATAATTTAATAACATATTTTAACCTTTGCCTGTGATGTAAACTATTTCACAATTATTTTCCCTATTTTCTAAAACTATTCATTACTTAAAAATGTGTCCCTAAATGTGAATAATAAATTAAACAGATTCAATTCAACCCAAAATATGTTTTATCTCACTCCAAAGTTTTCTAAATACTGAGAAAGTTTTTAATTTAATTATGACAATATGTTTGTCCCACTTTTTAATTTTTAAACACTAGCCACATATCCAATTTCCTAATTTAAATACTAAACATGGCTAAAAAGGTAAACTCACCCCATGACAGGTCTATAATATTATTTTCAGAATTTCCAGAGGTTTAGCTACACTTATCAGAGGTGTTTTTCCTAATTTTTATTAAGTCCAGGGGCTAAAACTGATTTTTAAATGAATTTACATGATTTTCTGGAGTTCCAGGGGCTAGATCAGAAGTTTCCGGGGCTAGCTCTTATTTCTCGAGAACCCCAGGCGGTAGCACGCAAGATTTCCAGTCTTTATAACGCGGGGCTGACGTGGACCGTCCGATTTTAAACTGACGGCCGAGATTATAACATCGAACCGGTACGCGGGGGTTGAAACCCTACCGTGCGATTTGAAATAAACGGCGCACAAGCGGCCACGTCGCTCTGATCGAGCGCGGGCGGCGCTGCCGGCGGCGCACAGCGGCGGGAAGCGGCGATCTCGCCGGAGACTTTCGGATCTTCGAGAATTCTTCCTAGAACTGAGATTTTATGGTATAGATCGGTGGAGGGGAGGTCGGAGATCTCACCCCGGGGGTTTTCTTGAGCTCGGAGGTCCTGGAAAGTGATCGGCGACGAGGTCCGAGGCGAAACCACGGCGAAGCTCGTCGGCGTTGTGTTTACACCGCAAGTCACCGAGTTTTCTGCACCTGCAAGGTTCCCCGGAGGCGGTGGATCAAGACCAGCGAGTTAGATCGGAATTTCCGAGCTTAGATCGGCCAGAATTCGCCGGAGAAGTCTCGGTTCTCACCGGAGGAAAATCGGCGGATCGCGTGGGAAAAACAGAACGAGGCCGGGGTTTTTATAGACGGGGAAGGGCGGCGGGGTGGTTTAGATCAAGTCCGCGTCGCCTACGAACAGAATTCAGCGGGGATACGCCGAAATCCCGATCGGTTTTGATTCGTGTGAGAGGGAGTCCGGCGCGGGCGCGAGGTAGACGACGATCTGGTGGGTCCCACCTGTCAGCGGAAGGAAGCGGCGCGCGCGGCTGCGGGCTGGCGCGGGCGCTGGCTGGGCCGGCTGGTGGGTTTCGGCCCACTGGCCGGTTTTTTTTCTGTTTTCTCTTTTTCTTTTTCTATTTCTTTTCTGATTTGAGTTTAATTTGAATTCTAGTTTGAATTTGAATTTTTGCAAAACATGCAACACGTCCAAAAAATTTTAAATTCCCCTCTTAACATGATTTAGGGTTTTGAATCAAAATTTTGGGGTGTTACAGGGGTTCTCCTCCACCTGTGCGACGTGGGCGCTTGGCCGCATCGTGGCTGCCAACACTCCTTGGCCCAATAACCAAGCTTGCCACAATTGTGGCAGGCGTCGTCTCGTGCTGGCTTCCGGTTGCTGGCGGCGCCACCCTGAGCGCCTCCGCGGGCGCCACCCTCGGCACGTCTCCGCGCCCCGGCCCGGGCACCTCCGCGCACCTTGTACGGCTTGCCGCGCTTGCGGCTGCCTGTCGAGGAAGAGGGCTCCCCTTCTTCCCGTCACCTTGGCAGGCCTCCCACTGCTCCCAAGTGAGATGTAGCTTCATGCCGATGGGGATAGGGCTCGAGAGAGGCTGAGGTTCGTCACTGTCGACGATCTTGAGGCGACCTATCGCCTCTTCAATCGACATCGTGGAGAGGTCCAGCAGAGACTCGATCGAGCGAGCGATCTGCTTGTACTTCTCAGGGATGCAACGGAAGAGCTTCTCGACGACTCTCTCCTCGTCGTAGGTGTTCTCATTGAACTGCACCATCTTCTGCAGCAAGTGTTGAGACGGAGAGTAAAGTCATCAACGTCCTCACCTGGCTTGAAGGCCAGGTTCTCCCACTCCTTGCGGAGTGCCTACAGTGTGGTCTTGCGAGCGCGGTCGCTGCCGATGTGTGTCGCAGCGATGGCGTCTTAGGCCTCCTTGGCAGTTCACTTCTTGGAAAGCGAAGAACTGCATCTCGGGTGGCACTACAGCAATGAGGGCATCCAGCGCCTATCGATTCTCGTAGTAGTCGACGTCGCCGTACCGGACTGCTTCCCACATGTGCCGCACTTGGAGCGGTATCCTCATCACCGCGGCCCACTTGACATAGTTAGTCATGGTGAGGGTAGGCCACCCACCGTCGAGACTGACGTCCCTGACAATGGCCTAGATCCCGTGTTTACCATGGTATCTGTCCGGGGAGGGAGAGTCTCGCGGCCTATAAATGCTGCGATCTTCGTCGACCTAGCCGCCCTCGCCGGGAGCATCGCTGGCGCGTCCGCGCCCGTCTGGGCTGCTGCCGTCGCACCCATGGGGGGCGCTGCTGTCCACTGTGTCGCCTGTGGTCGTGCTACCTCCCTCGCCAGCTTGAGGTCTTCGTTGGTGCCGCCGTTGATAGAAACAGAGCCTCGGGCGCTGCTGCCACGCAGAGCCTCAAGCTCCGCTGCAGCCACACGCGCTGCATCCGCAGCCGCTGCTGCTTCTACTTCCGCCCTTGCCGCTGCCAGTTCCGCCGCCGCCAGCCTCGCCGCCCTCACCGTCATCGCTGCAGTCTCTGTCGCCGCTTGCTCACGTTCTTCTATCGCGGCGACCTCGGCCTCCTGCCGATGTCGCACGCTCAAAGCGACCGAGCGCTGAGGCTGTCCTTCGGACATGGCACGCTAGTGGGGGACTACCGTGTGGGGAAGAGGCTGCCTCAGACATGCCGTTGCTCATCTGTGCAGGAGAGGAGGGATGAGCTGGAACAGCCGGTGTTATTGCTGCTAGCTGAGGACAAACAGAGTCATGGGAAGGAGATGATTAGTCTACAGGATAGAACGACTCTAATATCACTTGTTAGTATCTGAAGTCTTACTCCCATAAAGGATGACACTAGAAGTTGGGGAAATTTTTTATGTTTATTTCTCACACAATGCTATGCCCAACATAGGGGTTGGGGTTACATATTTATAGCCTAAGACAACTGCCGAGATGTCGCATGTTTTCCTAACAAAAGACTAAGATGTTGTCCAAACAAGAACTAAGATGATGTCTTAACAAAGACTAAGATGCTGTTCTAACAAGAAATAAGATGTTGTCCTAACAAAGGATTAAGATGTTATTCTAACAAGGACTAATATGCTGTCCTACCTAGTCACAAAGACCAAGAGTACAAGACTTATTCCATCAATATTATAGTCATGAAATGAAATATCACACTTCGAGTTGAAGAAATTGCATTGTGTAGTGTGATAAATTGCATATTGCTTCTTTCTGGCACTATGGTTCTGATAAATTATCATTCCTACTTGCAGCTCATTTTCCAGCCCTTGCCGCTGTTGCCTACATATTTTATTTTTTCAAGGGGGTCACGTTCATCCTCTAGCGGCCACCATCCAGAGCGAGACCTGTCGCTACGGTTGTCAATAAAAATTCAGAACTGTAACTTGTAAAGGTCTCAAAATTATGAATATAAAGAAACACTTGTTTGCAAAAGTTGGTTTCATATGTATGAAATTTGGTACTTGTTAAAACTTTTCCACATGTGACAACACACATGAGGGTTTTCTTCACACAAGTTTAAATGTTTATTTGAAAACTTGGAACCCAAGAGGGGTCTAAAACAAAGATGGGAAGTTCCCATATGTATGAGAAAACAAATATCAGATTTGGAACAATTTGTTCAAACTAAAATTTCAAATGAGGACAACACTATGGAATTCAAAACTGTTGTGCTGAAAATCTCATTTACAGCAGCCAAAATAAAAAATAGATTTCATATTTGAATTCCTTGGGTCCAAATTATGGGGTGTGCAAAGTTTCATGAATTATGGAAATGAATTGCAACCCATTTTCCAAAATAGACTTTAAATGACAAAGAATCCAAATGCATATTTGAATTTGGAAAAAACTTGCCCAATTATCCAAATGCCTCTCAGATTTAAACTTCCACAATTGAATTCTATCAATATTCAAACTTGGGAGATATTTTGAGAGAGATAAGGAGGACTGACATGTGGGGCCCACATGTCATTGGGAGGACTGAAAATTTGCAAAAAGATCTTCAGTGAAGCAGCCAGTCGCTGTTTGTTTTCCTCCCACGCGAAGCAACGGCCGACGCCGACTTTCCTCCGCTCGACACCGAGGGACAGCCAGCAGCCAGCTCCTGGTGATTTCCGGCGCGCTGGCGAGCTGCTCCTCCCAGTTCTCGCCCCCTCGGCCACGCCCTTATCCCTCACGGGACCAAAGCCGAGTCCTCTCTCTCTCCCTCGCACCGAAAGACAAAGACGCAACCGCTTTTCTTCGATCGCTCGGGAGCCCGGGCAATTCGAGTGAGCAGCGCCTCTAAGCAGAAAAACCATACCACCACACCTCCCTCGACCTCCTCGAGCAATCGCCAAGTGCGTTCGTGCCCTCTACACTGAGAACATCGAGTTCCCGCGGCGGCCAAACACCCCGGCGGCGACGTGCTCCCGTGGATAGCCTCCTCCAGAGCGTTTCACGACCAAGTAAGGCCACCGTTGGACGCGCGAGTTCTTCCTGCAGCTTCCATCCGAAGCTCAGCTCCAGCCGTTGCCTCTCGACAACGAATTTCGAAGATCCTCTCCGGTCGGGGAAAACTGACCTTCCGGTATGATTCTGTAAAATTCCCGATCGATTGTTGTTTAGACACCACGAAACTTCGCACACACAAGCCAGACATGTAGGCGCACCAGTTCTCTTTTGAAACCTCGCATGAAACACCCTGTACACGGTGCAATTTCAAGCTTTCCGAAGGCGGGTATGGCGGGAAGGTGCGGGTGCACGGTGAACCCTAGGGTAGAGCCGTCCCCGAGCCCCTATGCGGCCATGCCGAGCTTGGCCAACCTCCACTGGTGCTGTAGAATCTTTCTAGGGAGCTTTTTGCGGGCTATAGCGCCGGGGTGGCCGGACGACCGATCCCGGAGCTACTCCGGCGAGCCCGACGGCGTGATCGCGCGGGAGCGGGAGGTGGAAGAAGACCTCGTCGGGCCCGCCTGTCTGTCGCACGGCAACAGTGGGCTGGATACACTGTGGCGTGGGATCAATTGTGACAGCGCGGAAAATGACCCTGTGACCCCGTGTGGCACTTCCTCAGCAGCTGACACGTGCCCTGTGGCCCCACAGTCAGGTTTAAACTTCTCCCCGGATTTATTCAAATTCCAGATTTTTCCCCAAACTTTAGAAGAGCATAACTTTTGCTAGCAACCTCCAAAATTAGTGATTCCAATTGGGTTAGATTCATATTGACAAACTCTATCCAAATATGCAACCCATTTGTAGGAAAGTCTTTATTTAATTCTGGAAAATTCTTAAAAGCTTTTCAGCAAAAGAATTTTAGATGGAGTTTGGTTTATCCAAAAATCCTCAAATTTTGCCAGAATATTTTTTAGGGTGTTATTAGACTCCTGTAAAAGTTTCAGCTCATTTGGAGTTGAATTGATCAGGGTAATTCAGATTGTAAGTTCCTATTTTCAAATGAATACAGAAACATTTTCAGAGAAATTTCCAAAACTTGTAAATTCAGTTTTGGGCAATTCTTAGCTCTAAAAATCCTAGAAAATTCATGTAGACTCTATGAACTATAATTGAAATTGTAGTTCACTGGGTTTGACATGAACATGGGTATTAACTCAGAATTAATTCATCTTTGATTAAACACTTAGAGAATTGTTCTGAATAAACCACTCAATGAAAAGTGCTAAATTTTGGTCCAGAGGACTTTCTTGTGACAAGGAACTCACATGAAAATTCTCAGCTCTATTAGAGCTCTCGATCACCACTGTTATGTGTAACCTCTTAAGGTGATCAACACTTAAGTGGGAAAAGCACTTAACATGTGATCTTAGTGTTTAAGCCCAACCCAAACCACTAGCACCAGTGTCATTTTAAATTCTTAAACAAAGTTCCAGTTTTAAAACTGTCATTTGATCTTATTAACAAAAGCTTTTTAATTAAATACATATGCATGACCATATCGTGTAGCATATACGTGAAGAAGGTGAGAAGGACTTGAAGTGAAGGTCAAGGAGGGAGGAAAAACAAGTGATCAAGCTCCAAGTGATCGTCACTAACTGATTGTAATCTTAGTCACCTGCAAAACAGGCAAGCCCCGATTTGCATTTAACCAGTTTTATAAAGCATTTCCATTTGTAGAGATCATAGCTTTGCATCGTTGATTGCATTAACTCTAGATGATATTGGAAACCTCACTTGCATGACCAAAAATACCTAAGATAGAAAGGGTAGAATAGCACCTCCTCGAGTGGATTTGGCTACGCTAAATGTTAGTCGGAAAGGTCCGGTAGAAGTCGAGTAGTTGGAATCTACTCGCGAGTTTAGGGCTGGTTTACTCGGAACGGGTCCGAATTAGAAAAGATGAGGAAAGTTCACATATAAGAAATGGAGAACGGGCATGGAGGTTTAGATGCAGCAGGTTGCAGGCCGTGCGTGCATAGTCCTGCCTGTGTCGGTTAAGGCCCGTCCGTGCTTGGCCCTGTTGGACAAGTTTGAGTTGTGTACCGGGCGCATACTGGCTATATGGGACCCAGGAAATCGATGTACCTTGGGAGATCAATAGTGGAACTTTTCCAACTGCCTTAGGCTTTCGGCGTCAGGGTAGCAGGAGGTACCTCGCTCAAGAATATACCACTGCAGGCATGTACATTGAGGGAGCTTACGTACTCGGGACAGTTGGACTGCGTCCAATATGGAAGATCTTGGGAAAGGTGGCCGCGTACAACGTCAATCGAGGTTGCTGCCGGCAACTCGAAGTACGGGTGTACGTGTCGTGTAGTCCGGGCGTATACTGATTCGATTCACCGTCGCTCGCGGTTATATGAGCATACTTGCCCACTGCGTCTTGACATAGTAAGAACTGAACTGGTTATTCTTTTGAACTTGATAAGGCTGTGTTATAACTTGTATTGCAACCATGATTGAATTAGAGATAGGCTCATTAAACTTTACTTTTACTTTGTGCAAGGAGCATCGTAACAAAGCGTTCCTTGTTTGATTGTGGAGTTGCGATGCTTTCGGCTCAAGGTCCGCACAATGAGGCTTAAAAATCTGAAAAATATGGATCAACTTTAGGCGAGTCCTTTATGCAAATATAGCCGATCCAATTGCAACCGTCGTGCATGTAGAGTTTCTTGTTTAGGAGAGACGGGTCAGACTTGCTGAGCCTATGTGCTCACGCTTGCTATATAAGTGGTTTTGCAGGTTGACATCGATGCTGAAATGAAGGTTGTCTGGTGAGGCTCGGAGACTTCCGAGTCGTTTAACACAGGGAGAACCCAACCGCTGCTGTTGTCTTCGTGTTGCTAGCGAGAGGAGTCCGCGGGCTAGACTTCATCTCGAGTGCTCTTAGTTATTAGACGTGAGTTGATATAGACTTCCGCTGTAGTTACTTGATGTAAAGTATTTACATAGAAAAAATTGTGAGCTTCCGCTATTGTTTTATGTAATACATGGTTGCTCATATGTGTGCTGTTGGGTGCCGCACAACACGGCACCACCCAATGCGATTCCCGGGCGAGTGGCCTGTCTCGGTTGACGGGTCCGTGTCAGCGTGGTATCAGAGCCGCGTTGGTAATAGCGCACGGAATAAGGAAGGTATTACGACAAAAATTTAGGATGCGGTGAGGAAATGGTATTAGGCCCACATAAGGATTACTATTAGCTTATTATGAAGGTGGCAAACTAACTTATTTGTTATGTCGGAAAATCGTGCATCTCGGGACGAGTTATGTCTTGGGGGGTGCACGTAAGCGCTGTCCACCAGTGCGCACAAGCTGAAGGGTGGAGCCCCACGGGTGGCAGGTAAACCGACCCGCTTTAGTATCCTTCACGACTCCTCATGTCGTTTGGGGTACTCGAGCAACGTCTGTCCCAGGCGTGTGTGGTGCAATTTGGGAAACCCCGTCACGTGGTTAGTAACGTGAACACGTAGCTCAAGGCGTGTTTGGCTTAAGAACACCTGTGCGAGTGATGATGGACGGGTGTAAGAACTGTATGGATACCGGGTTCGGTGTGCAGCCGGACCTGACGATTGAGTGTGACTTGTGCAGGATTAACCACGAAACCGTAGTACGAATAGTACACGTTTGCGAGTGATCGTTTTAGTGCCACCTAAGATACGTTTATGCCGGTATAATCCGGTTAGGATTTTCTTTTGGTGAGTCTACGTAGTACCGACATGCTTCTTACGGTGCATCGATGTCGTACTAAACTTAGTAACCCCTTTCCTTTGAAGAAATGACTCATGAACTAACTCTCGATTAAAAATGGAAGTTTGAAACAAATATTAATTACTGAACTCTTATTTTGAGCTAAGATTCAAATGAGAGGAAGACTAGGCTTCAAAGATTTCAAAAACAGAGTGCTCTGTTTTCGGCAGAAATTTCTGCTGGACTTTAACAGAGTATAACTCTGAGTAGTTTGACCCAAGTAAGGTGTATGATACAGTTCTGGAAAGATTTTCAAGTGATCTACAACTTATTTGTAGAGCTCCAGAGCAAAATCACACGCTAAATAGGTAGAAAGTTCAGAGGAAAGTAAACTGTCCAGCACCAGGACAGCAGCAAAAACCTCTCTGGACCTTTCTGTTTTTAAGCCATAACTTTCTGTAGAGAAACCCTTAATAAGCCTATGATACACCATTGGATAGGTTATGAAATGTGCAACATTGTTGTAGTTCAAAGTTTGTTCAGGTTCTTATTGTATTTACATATACAACTGTGATGAAATCAGCCACATACAGAGGGGATGCTGGCAAATTTTATCCAGGAATTTGTCAACTTTGGAAAATCATAACTTTTAATCCAGAGATGATCTGAAGGCATATGAGTACTCGTTGGAAAGGTACTGAAGTTATCTTTAACTTTAGTATTCGACTTGAGTTATGAAAATGCTCTTAACTATATCAAAATCTGGAGATAGTGCATACGGTCTGTTCTGTACAGATGGACTGGATAGCTATGCCTACTAAGGAGTTGTGTAAACATGGATTTTGTTACTGTTTTTACTAAAGTTTTGACATAATCATGTTTTCATTAGTCTCACATACTGCTGAGTTCTTGTTTAACTCTTCTCAACTACATGTTTGCAGTATGGTTCGTACTCGCTCTAGGAGTAGGGCCGGAGATTCTCGCCGAGGTGGTGATACTTCTATTCCACCGTTGGAACCACCATCCACAGGATGGATGGATCTTATGACTCGAGTTGTCGAGTCTAATCAAGAGAATGCTAGGCTACTTCAAGAAGCAACGCAAGAACACACACGCTTACTCCAAGCTTTGGTACAGCAAGGCGTACTCCAGAACACGCAACAAGCCATTCCATCTCGGGACGCTTATCTGGATTTCTTGGCGACTCAACCGCCAATCTTTACTGAAGCCACCGAACCTGTGGAAGCAGATCAATGGCTTCGTGTCATGGAGTCAAAATTTGGAGTATTCAAGTGTGATGAATACCAGAAGACAAAATTTGCCGCTCAACAACTCCATGGAGCCGCCGGAAACTGCGGGGTGGATCATCTTGCCACCATTCCGGAGGGCCATCAAGTAGCATGGAGTGAATTTTGTGAAGCCTTTCGTACTCGTTACATACCACTAGGTATTGTCAAGGCAAAGCGGGAGGAATTTTTGGGCTTGAAGCAAGGGGACATGAGTGTCCTCGAGTATGTCAGAAGATTTAGTCTTTTGGCTCAATATGCTCCCGAATATGTGGCGAAAGAAGAGGCACGGTGTGACCTATTCTTCCATGGCCTGAGTGCCATATTACGGGAAAAGCTGGCTGTACACAATAACGGCAGTTACACCGACATGGTCGATGCGACTTTCATTCAGGAGAAGCCGACACTTGAGTGGCAAGCGGAGAAGAGAAAGATGAGTGAGATCAAGCAGGCTAGCACAAGTTATGTACCTCGAAAGTACCGTTTGGTGTATCAAGCGCCACCCGGTGAAAGATGGAGGCCACCTGTACGATCAACTCCTCAGAGATTGATTGCTGGTCAAGTTCCACAACTTGCACCACCTCCACAGCCGCAGCATCAGACGGTGGTTTGTGCTCCATCGCTGCAGCCATATGTACCCAGCAGTCCACCGCAAGTCAACGAAGAACCGGAAAGACATCCGTGTTTGACTTGTGGGCGCATGGGCCATTATGCTAGGCAATGTCCAGAGGGAACTCGAGACTACGGGTCATCATATTTACAACAATACGACCCGTTTCTCAATCTGTAGATAGGAGGGCAGATAAGGGGCAACATTCACTATACTATGATTGATGATGTTCCGGAAGGAGAAGCCGCTTTAGCAGGGACGTTTTCTCTGAATCAGTTACCGGTTTTAGTTCTATTTGATTCCGGTGCCACACACAACTTCATTAGCCAATCTGTTGTGGCTCAACATCAGCTCCAAACCGTTTATACAAAGAGGCAATACCTCATATCTTCGCCCGGGGGCAGCAGTACCGCAAGTGAGGTTGTCTCCCGAGCACCTCTTTGTTTAGGGAGTAAAATATACCCTACGACTCTCATTATTCTTGAGGGTCTGAAGATCGACATCATTTTGGGGATGTCGTGGTTGAATTACCACAGAGCGGTTCTTAACATCAGCTCTAGGACCGTTGAGCTCAACTCCCCACAGCACGGTCTTCATATATTATTTCTGGGCGCCAAACGGCAGCAGATTGCAACAGTGAACCACATGGAAGCGGTTAAGATAGAGGACATTCCGGTGGTACGTGAGTATCCGGATGTGTTTCCCGAAGATTTACCGGGCATGCCGCCTGAGCGAGACGTTGAGTTCAAGATTGAACTTATACTGGGAACAACACCGATATCACGAACGTACAAGATGGCACCCAATGAACTGGCAGAATTGAAGACACAGCTGAATGACCTAATGAGCAAGGGCTTTATACGACCGAGTTCGTCACCTTGGGGTTGATCATCGTTGTTTGTCAAAAACAAGGACGAAACACTACGGCTTTGTGTTGATTATCGTCCTTTGAACGCCGTTACCATCAAGAACAAGTATCCACTAGCTCGCATTGATATGCTCTTCGATCAATTAGTGGGTGCGAAGGTATTTTCGAAGATGGATCTTCGGTCCGGATATCACCAGATTAAAATCCGGGCAGAAGATATTCCGAAGACGGTATTCTCAACGAGATACGGGCTGTATGAGTATCTCGTTATGTCTTTTGGTTTGACCAACGCCCCGACACACTTTATGTACCTGATGAATTCAATGTTCATGCCGGAGTTGGATAAATTCGTCGTTGTCTTCATCGACGATATCTTGGTGTACTCCAAGTCATAGGAAGAACATGCTGAACATCTGCATATTGTGCTACAAAGATTGCGAGATCATCAGCTCTATGCAAAATTCAGCAAGTGTGAATTCTGGATTAATCAAGTACCTTTTCTCGGACACATCATTTCAGCGGAGGGCATCGCTGTAGATCCGAGTAAGATTATCCAAGTACAGAAATGGGAGTCACCAAAGTCAGTACATGAAATCCGTAGTTTCCTCGGTTTAGCGGGTTATTACCAGAAGTTCATTCCGGGTTTCTCCAAGATCGCTAAACCGATGACGAAATTATTAAAGAAGAACACCAGATTTATGTGGGGTGCTGCGTGTGAGCAAGCTTTCAAGACCCTAGTGAAGCATCTCACAACAGCCCCAGTTCTTGCTCAGCCAGATACAACGAAGCCATTCGACGTTTATTGCGATGCATCTGGCATCGGTCTTGGCTGCGTGCTGATACAAGAAAGACGAGTGGTCGCTTATGGATCTCGTCAACTCAGAACTCACGAGCAGCATTATACAACTCATGATCTTGAGTTAGCTGTCGTGGTCCTTGCTTTGAAGATGTGGAGGCATTACTTGCTCGGAAATCTTGTACACCTCTACACCAACTACAAGAGCTTGAAGTACATCTTCACTCAGAAAGAACTGAACATGAGGTAACGAAGATGGCTAGAGCTCATTAAAGATTATGAACTTGAGATTCATTATCATCCAGGAAAGGCGAATATGCTCGCCGATGCGCTCAGTCGTAAGGCGCATACCCATCACCTAACTATTGCTGAAATGGATGATAAAGAACCAAGCCTCCGTGTCATCCCGTATGGAGCTCTCTATAATCTCGCTCTCATCCCTACCATCCGAGAGGAGATCATTGAAGCTCAACGAAAAGACAAGGGTATGGGTCAGATACGGCGAAGAATAGACAACGGAGAAATGAAGTGCTTCCGGAAGGACGATAATGGTACCTTGTGGTTCAACGACCGGATTGTAGTACCCCGGGATATGGGACTACGGAAGAAAATTTTGGATGAAGCTCATTTGTCCAAGTTTTCCATTCATCCAGGCAGTAATAAAATGTACCAAGACCTCCGGAAGAAGTTTTGGTGGACACATATGAAACGTGAAGTTGCAAAGCACGTTTCAGAGTGTGATACGTGTCGAAGAGTCAAGGCCGACCATATGAAGAAGTCAGGTCTGTTGCAGCCACTGCAAGTACCGGCATGGAAGTGGGAAGACTTGAGTATGGACTTCATCGTCGGGTTGCCGATGACCTCCCACAACCATGATTCGATTTGGGTAATCGTGGACCGGTTAACCAAATCCGCACATTTCATCCCTGTGCATACAAGATATAACGCAAAACAGTATGCGGAGCTGTACATAGCACGGATCTTGTGCTTATATGGAGTTCCCCGTACCATTGTGTCAGATAGAGGATCGTTGTTCGTAGCCCGCTTCTGGGAGCAGCTACACGCATCCTTGGGGACTAAACTAATTAGAAGCTCTGCGTATCACCCTCAAACCGATGGGCAAACTGAGAGGGTGAATCAAATACTGGAAGATATGCTAAGAGCATGTGCCATCCACCACGGTAAGAGATGGGATGATCACTTACCGCTGGCGGAATTCTCGTACAACTACGGATATCAGACGAGCATTAAAATGGCACCGTATGAAGCTCTATACGGCCGGAAGTGCCGTGCACCATTGAATTGGTGCAAATCCGGTGAACGAGTAACATTCAGGGTTGATCTTATCAATGAAGCCGAAGAAAGAGTTTGGATAATACAAGAGAACCTCAAAGCTGCCCAATCTCGTCAAAAGAGCTACGCGGACCAGAGACGTCGACCGCTGCATTTCGATGTCGGAGAGCACGTGTATCTTCGTGTGTCTCCGATGAAAGGAATTCATCGGTTCAGTGTCAAGGGGAAACTTGCTCCCCGATTCATCGGTCCGTTTGCTATAACGGAGAAAGGCGGAAACGTAGCCTATCGGCTGGAACTACCGGCAAGCCTTGCCGGTATTCACGACATATTTCACGTGTCCCAGCTGCGGAAGTGTCTCAAGTTTACCGCTGCCATCCGCACCGAAGACATCAATGAGTTGAAGCCGGATCTCACCTATGTCGAGCAACCTGTACAGATTATCGACGAAAAGACCCGGACCACCAGGAATCGGACTTTGAAATTTTTACAAAGTCATGTGGAGTAATCATACCCGGAAGAGGCGACGTGGGAAACCGAAGATTACATCCACAAGAACTATCCGGAGCTTTTATCATAAACCTTGTAATTACCTCCCACCTCGTTCTTCTTTTGAATCTCGGGACGAGATTCCTTTTAAGGGGGGAGGAATGTTAAGGTCTCAAAATTATGAATACAAAGAAACACTTGTTTGCAAAAGTTGGTTTCATATGTATGAAATTTAGGACTTGTTAAAACTTTTCCACATGTGACAACACACATGAGGGTTTTCTTCACACAAGTTTAAATGTTTATTTGAAAACTTGGAACCCAAGAGGGGTCTAAAACAAAGATGGGAAGTTCTCATATGTGTGAGAAAACAAATATCAGATTTGGAACAATTTGTTCAAACTAAAATTTCAAATGAGGACAACACTATGGAATTCAAAACTGTTGTGCTGAAAATCTCATTTACAGCAGCCAAAATAAAAATCAGATTTCATATTTGAATTCCTTGGTCCAAATTTGGGGGTGTGCAAAGTTTCATGAATTATGGAAATGAATTGCAACCCATTTCCAAAATGGACTTTAAATGACAAAGAATTCAAATGCATATTTGAATTTGGAAAAAACTTGCCCAATTATCCAAATGCCTCTCAGATTTAAACTTCCACAATTGAATTCTATCAATATTCAAACTTGGGAGATATTTTGAGAGGGATAAGGAGGACTGACATGTGGGGCCCACATGTCATTGAGAGGACTGAAAATTTGCAAAAAGATCTTCAGTGAAGCAGCCAGTCGCTGTTTGTTTTCCTCCCACGCGAAGCAACGGCCGACGCCGACTTTCCTCCGCTCGACACTAAGGGACAGCCGGCAGCCAGCTCCTGGTGATTTCCGGCGCGCTGGCGAGCTGCTCCTCCCGGTTCTCGCCCCCTCGGCCACGCCCTTATCCCTCACGGGACCAAAGCCGAGTCCTCTCTCTCTCCCTCGCACCGAAAGACAAAGACGCAACCGCTTTTCTTCGATCCCTCGGGAGCCCGGGCAATTCGATTGAGCAGCGCCTCTGAGCAGAAAAACCATACCACCACACCTCCCTCGACCTCCTCGAGCAATCGCCAAGTGCGTTCATGCCCTCTACGCCGAGAACATCGAGTTCCCGCGGCGGGCGAACACCCCGGCGGCGACGTGCTCCCGTGGACAGCCTCCTCCAGAGCGTTTCACGACCAAGTAAGGCCACCGTTGGACGCGCGAGTTCTTCCTGCAGCTTCCATCCGAAGATCAGCTCCAGTCGTTGCCTCTCGACGACGAATTTCGAAGATCCTCTCCGGTCGGGGAAAACTGACCTTCCGGTATGATTCTGTAAAATTCCCGATCGATTGTTGTTTAGACACCACGAAACTTCACACACACAATCCAGACATGTAGGCGCACCAGTTCTCTTTTGAAACCTCGCATGAAACACCCTGTGCACGGTGCAATTTCAAGCTTTCCGAAGGCGGCTATGGCGGGAAGGTGCGGGTGCACGGTGAACCCTAGGGTAGAGCCGTCCCTGAGCCCCTATGCGGACATGCCGAGCTTGGCCAACCTCCACTGGTGCTGTAGAATCTTTCTAGGGAGCTTTTTGCGGGCTATAGCGCCGGGGCGACGTCGCCGGACTTCATCCGAGCCGGTGCGCCGTCGCGGGCTAGTTTAGGGGCCCTGCCAGCTTGAGAAAACCCCACCAGCGTGTTCCTCGCGTGGAATTAGGGGCTGGCGGCGAGTTTCAGCGGCAGGGGTGGCCGGACGACCGATCCCGGAGCTACTCCGGCGAGCCCGGCGGCGGGATCGCGCGGGAGCGGGAGGTGGAAGAAGACCTCGCCGGGCCCGCCTGTCAGTCGCACGGCAACAGTGGGCTGGATACACTGTGGCGTGGGATCAATTGTGACAGCGCGGAAAATGACCCTGTGACCCCGTGTGGCACTCCCTCAGCAGCTGACACGTGCCCCCGTGGCCCCACAGTCAGGTTTAAACTTTTCCCCGGATTTATTCAAATTCTAGATTTTTCCCCAAACTTTAGAAGAGCATAACTTTTGCTAGGAACCTCCAAAATTAGTGATTCAAATTGGGTCAGATTCATATTGATAAACTCTATCCAAATATGCAACCCAATTTGTAGGAAAGTCTTTATTTAATTCTGGAAAATTCTTAAAACCTTTTCAGAAAAAGAATTTTAGAGGGAGTTTGGTTTATCCAAAAATCCTCAAATTTTGCCAGAATATTCTTTAGGGTGTTATTAGACTCCTGTAAAAGTTTCAGCTCATTTGGAGTTGAATTTATCAGGGTAATTCAGATTGTAAGTTCCTGTATTCAAATGAATACAGAAACATTTTCAGAGAAATTTCCAAAACTTGTAAATTCAGTTTTGGGCAATTCCTAGCTCAAAAAATCCTAGGAAAATTCATGTAGACTCTATGAACTATAATTGAAATTGTAGTTCACTGGGTTTGACATGAACATGGGTATTAACTCAGAATTAATTCATCTTTGATTAAACACTTAGAGAATTGTTCTGAATAAACCACTCAATTAAAAGTGCTAAATTTTGGTCCAGAGGACTTTCCTGTGACAAGGAACTCACATGAAAATTCTCAGCTCCATTAGAGCTCCGGATCACCACTGTTATGTGTAACCTCTTAAGGTGATCAACACTTAAGTGGGAAAAGCACTTAACATGTGATCTTAGTGTTTAAGCCCAACCCAAACCACTAGCACCAGTGTCATTTTAAATTCTTAAATAAAGTTCCAGTTTTAAAACTGTCATTTGATCTTATTAGCAAAAGCTTTTCAATTAAATACATATGCATGACCATATCGTGTAGCATATACGTGAAGAAGGTGAGAAGGACTTGAAGTGAAGATCAAGGAGGGAGGAAAAACAAGTGATCAAGCTCCAAGTGATCGTCACTAACTGATTGTAACCTTAGTCACTTGCAAAACAGGCAAGCCCCGGTTTGCATTTAACCAGTTTTATAAAGCATTTCCATTTGTAGAGATCATAGCTTTGCATCGTTGATTGCATTAAGTCTAGATGATATTGGAAACCCCACTTGCATGACCAGAAATACCTAAGAGAGAAAGGGTAGAATAGCACCTCCTCGAGTGGATTTGGCTACGCTAAATGTTAGTAGGAAAGGTCCGGTAGAAGTCGAGTAGTTGGAATCTACTCGCGAGTTTAGCGATGGTTTACTCGGAACGGGTCCGAATTAGAAAAGATGAGGAAAGTTCACACATAAGAAATGGAGACCGGGCAGGGAGGTTTAGATGCAGCAGGTTGCAGGCCGTGCGTGCATAGTTCTGCCTATGTCGATTAAGGCCCGTCCGTGCTTGGCCCTGTTGGACAAGTTTGAGTTGTGTACCGCGCGCATACTGGCTATATAGGACCTAGGAAACCGATGTACCTTGGGAGATCCATAGTGGAACTTTTCCAACTGCCTTAGGCTTTCGGCGTCAGGGTAGCAGGAGGTACCTCGCTCAAGAACATACCACTGCGGGTATGTACCTTGAGGGGGCTTGCGTACTCGGGACAGTTGGACTGCGTCCAATGTGGAAGATCTTGGGAAAGGTGGCCGCGTACAACGTCAGTCGAGGTTGCTGCCGGCAACTCGGAGTACGGGTGTACGTGTCGTGTAGTCTGGGCGTGTACTGATTCGAATCACCGTCGCTCGCGGTTATATGAGCATACTTGTCCACTGCGTCTTGACGTAGTAAGTACTGAACTGGTTATTCTTTTGAACTTGATAAGGCTGTGCTATAACTTTTATTGCAACCATGATTGAATTAGAGATAGGCTCATTAAACTTTGCTTTCACTTTGTGCAAGGAGCATCACAACAAAGCGTTTCTTGTTTGATTGTGGAGTTGCGATGTTTTCGGCTCAAGGTCCGCACAATGAGGCTTCAAAATCTGAAAGTTAAGGATCAACTTTAGGCGAGTCCTTTATGCAAATCTAGCCGACCCAGTTGCAACTGTCGTGCATGTAGAGTTTCTTGTTTAGGAGAGGCGGGTCAGACTTGCTGAGCCTATGTGCTCACGCTTGCTATATAAGTGGTTTTGCAGGTTAACATCGATGCTGAAAAGAAGGTTGTCCGGTGAGGCTCGGAGACTTCCGAGTCGTTTAACACAGGGAGAACCCAGCCGTTGCTGTTGTCTTCGTGTTGCTAGCGAGAGGAGTCCGCGGGCTGGACTTCATCTCGAGTGCTCTTAGTTATTATACGTGAGTTGATATAGACTTCCGCTGTAGTTACTTGATGTAAAGTATTTACAAAGAAAAATTTGTAAGCTTCCGCTATTGTTTTATGTAATACATGGTTCCTCATATGTGTGCTGTTGGGTGCCGCACAACACGGCACCATCCAATGTGATTTCCGGGTGAGTGGCCTGTCTCGGTTGACGGGTCCGCGTCATAACTCGCTTGTGTTTGATTTGTTCTACGCTTCATTTGAGCTTGATTTAAATTTTAAATGAGTCAAACTTAATCTTGTGTGTAAGCTCGTAAGTCTGAAGAGTTCAAGGTCTAGTAGTTTGAGTGAGCTCGTTTGTTGCTGTCATCTACAAGTGGTAGTTAAGTCATCAAAATGATATATATCATATTGCTTCTCTACTAAATGGTTATGTATAATATCTAATCATATTAAAAAGATGTCTCATGAGCATGATCTTGATATAGCGTTAGCAATAAATGTTGTGTAGCATCATGCACCTCTATAATCTACGAATCGTGAACCTAAACTCATTAGATTATTGTATTGGATGTACATGAAACTGGTGATGCTAGAGCTGTTAATAAAGTTTGAGTATTGTAACTTACTCGTGTTCGACTCCTAGTCTTGATTTAAACTCGATTGGTCTTTTTAAGAAAAATTAAGGTTAACATTGACCGTAGTATCAAATGAATCCCACACTCACCTCAAAATTTTAACAAACTTAAGCTTAAAGAGGCGGTCTCGCTTTAGGCTGGCTTGTTGGCAGCCCTATCTGTCGCCATTGCTCGACCTTTGTTGGAAGAGTGTCCTGGACATCAACTCAACATCGGGCGGATTTCTCGGCCACGGTGGTTCCCATGTAGGCTGCCTCCTGGTCCTACAGCACCATGACTGCGTCGTGCGAGTTGCCTCCTGGTCCTGATGCAAGCCGCATCCATGGAGCTAGCTACCTACGTGGCAGCTATCCTTTCATGAATCGGGCACCTTGCGTTGCGCTTGCTACTGTTAGCTGTTGCAATGTTGTCATCTCATGTGTCCTATGAAATTGATTGCTCCACCTCTACTTATATTATATAGGAGCACATGAACAGTGCCACATTGTAGCTGTAACTTGCTTGCAGAATGTAAATGTCTGACATTTTAGATGAGGTACTCACAGTTATTTTTATAAGGATCATAAAACTGTGCACGTTGAGGTGTTTCATGAAGCGTTTTGCAAGATTTGTAACTATCAGATAATATTGGTTGCTTGATTTGCATTACCGAACTTTGTCAGTAGTGTTAGCACGTGCAATATACAGTATACATTGGGAAGAGAAAGTAAGTGATGATCCAGCATAAAACAACACTTGTGCGTCGGAAACCAACATTGTATTATTGTATACGATCACAGACGAATAACATAAAAGAACCAAACAATACTGCACCTGTAGTAAAATTGAGGCTTCAACTGGGAAACAAAAGAAAGCATACGATTTTGGAGCACAAGATTAGGGATCCATTTTGCAGAAAGAAAGTGGCGTTTTCTTAGGGGAAATAATTTTTAGAGGATAGTAGTGAAAGCTGTGGATTCATCATTTGGAGTGTTGAAGCCACCGGCTGCAACAAACCACCTTCAACTGAGCAGGGAGATTAAACATATTAGTGTATCAGCTAGCTAAAGAAAACTTTGACGCTAACAAATTAACAAAACACGATTACACAACCTAAATCGTTGGTTATTGAACCATACTGATAAATATCGAAGTACTACAAAGTCTTTGAAAGGGCATAAAGAATAAGTACTCCTATTAGTTCGGTCCTCCTGTATCAGCGTTGCAACCGTAAAGCAGGACAAAAAGGCCCACTGCCAAATGAAAGGAAATGGGCACTACAGGAATCACGATTATAGACGACGGCCAGAAACCGTCGTATATAAGGCCCAAACCGTCGTCTATAGCTTATTGGCGATGGTATACGCTTATAGACGACGGTTTACGGCCGTCTATGTTTTTTTGTCATCTATAACGTTATTGATTACGGTAAACGTCATTCATAAACTATTTGACGACGGCCGAAATTAGCTGTCGTCGATAAGTGACTTCCTCCAAAGTAAATGGAGTACTGCCTCCGTTTCGCAATAAATGATGTTTAGGACAAGAAATCTAGTTTAATTTGAACTAAATTAGCTGTCCAAGACATCATTTATTTTAGAACGGAGGGAGTATAAACTAAGTCTGAATGTGAAACGAAGCTGAGATTAATATATTATGTTTCATAACATTTATACTGGTCTTCTCCGTCTTCTAGAAACAAAAACTTGGTGTGGGATATGCAGGATGATACCAAGATTCAAATACAAGGCGCATGCGTAGTTTAAAATTCAATTTTCTGAAACATTTTATCAACAATTAGTATAACAAAATACGAGTTCGACAATAAAAAAGGTACCACTACATTTATATTACAATATAATATTGTACAATTAACAATTTTGTATATAATAACAACCGAGTAATTTACACGGGTGGAAGTGCAACTTTATAAAAATGAGAGGCGGGAGTAGAAACATTTTGTTATTATAATAGATAGAGTTGAATAGATTTCATTCATCAGACAAACCATAAAATGCTTGCATTAATATTTTTTGACGGGTTAAATATTAAATGTTTATTTATTTTGTCCCTACGTGCCGACATGGTTCTCCAAATGTCATTTCGAAATCCATCTTTGCCAGCAGCATCTCTATTGCATCGTATCGCTTCTTGTCTCAACTGTACTGGGCGGCCGGCCACGTAATATCGACAACACAGTTGGCCATGGCAATCAATCAAGGCAGGCAGGACCCGGTGCTGCAGGGCGCGGCCTGGCGACTGCGTCGCGCGATGCCGCCGGCACCAGGCGGCAGATGGCGGCCGGGCGCCGGCGACGACCGGCGGCGGGATCGCTCCGCAGCTCCTACGTACCTTTGCTGCTGGCAGATCAGCAGAGCAGCATCGGTGGCCGTACCACGCACGCCTAAAGAGAGAGGAGGTACACCGGTTGCTCGCGTCTCCCATACGCTAGCTCCTTAGCTAGCAGTCTAGTACGTGCATGCTTAACCTGTCCTTAGCAATCGCCTGGTACATTACCGAATAGGATATTGTAGTTTATGCCAGCAACTGTGCAGCTCGTGCTTTGCTTTACCCACCAGTTTCGCCGACACCCAAGTTCTGTGCTGCGTGCTGGATCGTATAGGAACATAATAACTGGCGTGCTTGACCGGCCAAACATGCATGCATGTCGAGATCTTCAGCTCGCTTGCTTTGCCGGGTAATATATATACTCAATAGCTAGCCCGATTATTATATTGAGAACTTTAAAATGATAATTGGCTGGGGTCTTCTAGTCTAGCTATTCAGTTTTGGGATATTTATAGGGTTGCAAAATGAGAAAACTAGCCCTATCCAACAGCTTTGGAATGTTGAGGTGTTAAACTGTACTTTTAGCAGAACTTTTACCGGTAGAATCATGACTGTGGGAAGAAGTAATCCAGTTACCATCCACGATAGAGTTCAGTGAAGAAGAGAGGACTCCACGATCTGGCAGTTCTCTTCGCATAGTATCTATTCATCACAAACTCTGTACAAAGTAGTAAATGATAGACACTATAGGAAATCCGATCAAATTATTTGCGACGGGACGCCGTCGCAAATAATGTAAATTCCGGGCTAACCCTAGACCATCGTAAATAAAGGAGCCATCGCAAATAGTATTCTATTTGCGACGGTTACGACTGTAGCCGTCACAAATAGCATTAATTTGCGACGGCCGGAACTGCGGCCATCGCAAATTAAGCAACCGTCGTAATTAAATGCTTGTTTGCGACGACCGATGGAAATGCCGTCGCAATTAAGGAAGCCGTCGCAAATGACCCCGATATAGTCGACCGGGCACCTCCTGGTTCACACAATTGTCGCCGTCGCCGCACCGTAGTCGCCTCCCGAGCCGCGCCGCCACCGCGCCGCCGCCACCACCGGCCCCAGCTCCGGCCCCAGCTCCGCCGCCACCGGCCCCAGCTTCAGCTCCCGGCCCCGGTGCCCGGCCACCGGCCCCAGCTCCGGCTCCCGGTTCCGGCCCCGGCGCCCGGCCCCAGCTCCGCCGCCACCGGCCCCAGCTCCGCCTCCCTGCTTCGGCTCCGGCGCCCGACCACCCGCCGCCTCCCTGCTCCGGCACCCGGCCGCCCCCTGCCTCCCGGCTCCGGCGCCCGGCCGCCCCCGCCTCCCGCCTTCGGCGCCCGGCGCCTCTCGGTAACTTATGTTCATGCATTTTTTTTAATTTTTTTCTTGTTGTTAGTTAGATTTAGTTAGAGTAGAGTTAATTGAATATTGTTTTAGAGTAATTTGTAATTAATTTGGCAATTAAATTGTTTTTTATAGTTAGTTTATAGTTTTGTAGTTGTAGTTTAAGTTGACAATTAACTAGGGTGTTTATAGTTTAAGGCGGCGTGGAGGGGCGCGACGGGCCGGTCGTCCCTAGTTAATTGCGACGACCGGTCCGCCGCGCCGCCTTCCGCCGCGCGTGCCTCCTTCCTCCCGTCGCCCCCGCCTCCCGCCGCTGCGCCCCGCCGCCCCAGCCTCCCGCCACCGCGCCCTGCCTCCCTCGCCTCCCGCCGCGCTCGCTTCCTGTCACCGCCGTGCCCGCCTCCCGCCACTGCCGCGCCGCCTTCCGCCGCGCGCGCCTCCCGCCACACGCGCCTCTCGCCTACTAGCTCCCTCCCGCCGCGCCCCGCCGCCCCTGCCTCCCGCCACCGCGCCTCCCGCCGCTGCGCCCCGCCGCGCCCGCCTCCCGTTGCCGCCGCGCGCGCTGCCATCGCCGCCTCTCGATAATCTCCTCCATGTACATGCATTTGGTAATTAAATTGTTTTTTATAGTTAGTTAGGTAATTAGGGTGTTTATAGTTTAATTTGGTAATTAGATTGATTTGCGATGATCAGACTTAGGTCCGTCGCAAATTAAATAATCGTCGAAATAAAGTCCTATTTGTGACGGCCAAAGAAAAAGCCATCGCAAGTAAAATAAATTGCGATGGCCAAAGAAAAAGCCGTCGCAAGTAAAATAAATTGTGACGGGCAACCCTAAACAGGATATACCCGGCCCCGACTCACACACCCCGAGGCCGCTCACGACTACGTGGCGGCGGCCCCGGTGAGCTGTAACCGTCGCAAATAAAGTTACCAAGCCATAATTGGCGATGCTAACCGTCGTTCGTCCCCAATATGTCATTATTTACGACAAGCTACTGCGCGTGGATGGCGGGCCCCGACGGGTGGTTTTCTCCCGTTCATTCCTCCTCTTTCGTTATTTCCTTGCCTCCTACCTTATTGTTGGACAGTTGACCCAAAAGCTTGAAGAACTGCACCATTTCTGGATTCTTTTTGTTACTTAAGTAATGAATTAATAAATGTCTTGCAACGCTTGGTACGACACGTCTTTCACCGGTGAGAGATGGTGTCCTCGGGTCCTTAGTGCCTTTGCACTATCCCGGGCTCATCGACGGGGTGCCTGCTACTTCCTGGGAGGATTACGCACGCGCCCATCACCAGGAGCACGACAACGTTCAGGAGGCCGTATGAGCTGATTTTATGGCAAGTATGTTAAATGAAGTTTCTAAGTTTTAACTCTGAAACTCTTTTAATGTACATCTGTTTCAATATTTATCACAGGAAAGGTATATTTTAGAGGACCCAGACGACCCTCGCATGTTGGAGGATGCGAGGAAAGTGTTTCACGTCAACGCTGCGAAGGCGGTTCGGCAAGATTTGTCGAACGCTCGTATTCAAGTTATCAACGAGCACTTGAAGGCAAAGCAGCACCACGTGCTACACTTCTGGCAGGAGAGCGAGAGGCACCTGACGGAGGAAGAGTACGCGCAGGTACATGGGGTGTAGTAAATATTTTTTCTGAGCATGGAGCAAATACATCAATGATATTTTTAACGACCTACAACTATGTGCAGGGCCACGTGAGCTGGTTGCAGGGTCGGTCCGATGCATACCGGGCCCTTTGTCGGTACTGGGCTAGCGATGAGTTCAAGGCTATGTCCCAGAGGGCTCGAGGGTGCAGAGGGGTCAAGGGGAAGCACAAACACGGTCAAGATAACCACTTGCGTTTAGCTAAACGCATGGTAAGTGTATCTAACTTATGTTTATATATTAATAATATATTGTTCGTACTAATACGTATTGACAGGAGCGTGAGACGGGGGTGCCGCCGACTCCTGCTGAGATCTGGAAGAGAGGTCACAGGGACCCTTCTCAGCCCCAGGGGTGCAGTCAGGCCGCAACCGAGCGGTTGATAATATAGAAATCATTCATAGTAAATATAACTATATGGATTAATGAACTTACACGGTTTTCTTATTTTTCAGGCTAGGTACGGGGAGGAGGCTAGGAGGATATACGGCGCAGATTTCGATTGGGAACATGAACCAATCGATTCTCAAGCCGCATATGCAACCGGAGGTGGAAAATCCCACGGAAGGTGGGTTAATAAGTCATTTTATCATTTTCAATTCAAAATATTAAAGATATTTCAATTCCATATTACTGATTCTGTTTTTATAGGCTCACCATATTCGACAGAGTTGTCGACTCGAGGGCGGTTTGACCTACGAGAGGAAGCTCCACACAGTCTTTGTTGGCGGGCCCAAGTCGCCGTGTCTCGCAGGTGGAAACTCTCGCCCGTCAGATCCAAGAGAGTCGCGGGCAGTTTCAGTCGGACCTGGAGACGTAGAGGGCGGCGATGGAGGCCACCATCTCCTACCAGCGAGTCTGCATGGAGCAGATGCGACAGACGAGGAGATGCAGCGACAGGCGATGACGGTAAGTTAAAGTAATTTAAATTTAGCGCATTCTTAATAATATGTAATAACATGCAACTTTTGCAACCACATAGTTTTTTCAAGGCTGCGATGTCCAGGGGTTGAACCTCCAGCTTCCTCCACTGCCAATGCTGATTCCACCGCCGGAACTGGAGCTGCTGCCGCCGGTGCACGTTTCTCTTGGTGTTCAGGTAATCAAAAACGTTCTTACTTAGTCTTAATTCATAAAATATAGTCTTACTTTCATGCCAAACAAATTGTAGTCTTACTTAGGTATTCTAGTCTTACTTAGTCTTACATAATCAAGCATATAGCAAATCTAACTCAAATTAAATAAACTAAGTTCAATTTGATCAATTCTAGCTTGTTTAATCAATTCTAGTCAAAAACAAAGTTCTAAACAAATTAATATGTCCAACAACTTCTATGTGTTGCACGGATCGACGACGGAGGCTCAAACTCCGTTGCCGTCTATACCGGCGCCTGGACTGACGCGCGACGAGGATGTTGGCGGCTCTGGAGGAAGTGGACGCTAGCGGAGAGCCTCTCTTCCTTATTTTTTCTATTCTTGTGATGAGATGTGAGACTTTTGTATTGTGATTGATGGTGTCGGTACCTGAGATATGGGGTACCCCCACGCACAGGGGAAAATGCCTAAGGAACTCGCCCTTCTCCGCAGGGAGAGCTCCGAAGGCGCCACGCGTCCGGCGGGGCCGGACCTCCCTCTCCTCAGAGGAGAGTTCCGGGCCCGCCACGTGGCATACAAAAACCGGACCTCCCCCTCCGCGGGAGAGAGGTCCGAAGGCGCCACGTGTCCAGCGGGGTCGGACCTCACTCTCCTCAGAGAAGAGCTCCGGGCCCGCCGCGTGGCCGACAGAAGTTGAGCCTCCCCCTCCGCGGGGAGAGGTCCGGAGGCTCCACGTGCCCCGCAGGCCAGACCCTTCTCTCCTCAGAGAAGGGCTCCGGACCCGCCACGTGGCCAGAAGAACGGTGCTGCCCGCCCCCGAGCGGTAGGCAGCGGGCGTAAAGGCGCCCCATACCTTGCCCGTACAAGGTATTCAAGGCCCGCGTCTTCCCAAGACGCGGAGCACGCGTCTGTCAGGTGCCGTTGCGCCCAGTCACATCACAGACTGGCGCGCGGTGTCAGAACCTGCCAGCCAATAAACACCGCGACAAGACATCCCATGCCGCCTGCGCCGTCATCAACCACTACGACTAGCATGCGGCATGGGCAGGGCGACAAGATGAAGACTCAGAAGCCTTCGACTAGAGGCAACTACCGGCATAACTGCAGATACGATAGAGAATAGACAATCTTCCCGGGACCACCTGTCGAGTCCCGGCTCCCCTTGTAAGCCGCCCGAGTCTTGAACTATAAAAGGCTCGGGTAGGCGTCGATAGCAAGGGTTCGCACTTTGCAACTCATACGCTAGCCATACACTCCCAAGCTGTAACTCACCCCCAAGCTCAGGCCTCCGGCCCCGAGCAGCAAGAAATACAACGAGCTCCATAGCTCTCCGTGGACGTAGGGTTTTACGCTCCGGCGGCCTGAACCACGTAAAACTCACCGTGTCAAGCTCTCACTAACTCGTCCATCTGCGCAAGCTCTCCGCTAGAGACTAGCCCCACCGAAAAAAGAACCTCCGCGGGCTGCCCAGTCCAGGCCCGGGGGAAGTGTCGACTGAACACTTCGACAGATGGAGATGTTGTATGTCTATTGTTATTGCTGCTGTTATGTCTATTTTCTGTGTCTTGTGTTTCTGGCCATCGAGCCGGGCAGAATGTTCAGTTTTTTTTTATAAAATAAAAAACCTTATTTGCGACGGCTTTTTATACAGTACTGTCGCAAATAGGTGTGCAGCTGTCGCAAATTAACCTACGTAATTTACGACAGCCACCGTCGGTCGTCGCAAATTAAGTACTTACTTGCGACGGCCACCGCTAGCCGTCGCAAATTGTCGAGTCGGGCCCATCGGCTGGGCCCGGGCTCTTGTTTGCGACGGCCGGTCTAAGCTGTCGTAAACAAGTTTATTTGCGACGGCGGCCGTCGCAAATAAAGTTAATTGCGATGAAAAATAAGCGACAACCGGAAACCATCGCAAATAAGTAAAGCCGTCGCAATTTGATTATTTACGACGGCCCTGGCCGTCGCAAATCATCGGGATTCCTGTAGTGAGAGTTAGGCCTGTTCATACTTCTTCCCTCTGGTTTATAAAGGTCCAACCTAGGATCCATTTCCACCTATGGTTAATTTCGCATATATAATAGAAGTCTTACTACGGATCATGTAGATAAGAGTAAGAAAATTGATGGTAACACGTGCTTGTTCTGCTGTGAAAAAGAAACTGTTAACCACCTTTTCTTTGAGTGTGTGGTAGCTATATCCTTTTGGGATGGAATTTCAGAAATAGTGGATAAAATTATTGAATCAAACTTTGCATCACTAGAGGTAGCTGTTGGCTTATTAGAAAAAAGTTTGCAATCCTTAAACATAATTACTTCAGCAACCTCTTGTGGGCTATTTGGAAATTAAGAAACAACATCTGCTTCAAAATGGACATTGGCAAGATATGAGGATCTTATGGGGGAGAGTGTATTTGGATTCGTACAGCAACGGAAGATTTCATGTCCTATTGGACGCGTGGAAGAGATAGAGCAATACATCATCTTCTTAAAAGAAAAGATTGTATGGCAAAGGTGACCTCGTAGGAGGCGATCCCCAACAATAAATACCCCCAATCCTTAAATTATATATTACCATTCAGCAAAAATTCTAATTCAGTTTTGAACTAAGAAAATTGACCCAACCAAATATAATTTAAGGATGAAGGAGTACAAATTAGTATTTTTTATTCACAGTATTTTGCAAAAATGTGCTTCGTCTGTATGTCAAAAGTATTCTGATGTTTATGAAGAAACATAAAGTCCTTTTGGAGCATAGGGGCATATGCCTCTCTAGTGATGTGAATAGTTTAATAGTCATGCGATCCTGATGCAACGACTCTGAGCTGTTAATTTAACTTAGAATGTTTAAATATGATAAATTGGTACGTCTAATCATGATCTGCATATTTATTAGATAGGTCGATTATCGATGTGATATATTTACCTATTAAATAACAATTTTGACTCTACTTAAAGATTAAACTAAAGTGTGCACATGTCCCTGTTTCAAAAAAACACACTTAGAAAGAAGTATTGGACTCTTTTGGAAAATTTGTAAAACATGGGAACTACCCGAGCTTTGCTCGTATGACAAGTAATCTAACGGAAAAGTTATACATAATGCCATGAGCTATGGTTGGGTCTTCAAATCTCACTCTTATTTATCAAACTGTCAACTTAACACCCTAATCTTTGCTAAACCGGCTACTATTAATTTATTGCCCAAAGAAGGATTACAATCCGGTTTTGCCGACGTGGCACTTGTGCTTTGGGCGATAAACAAACAATTTAGCAAAAATTAGGTTTAGGCTGTTAAGTTGTCTCGGAGGGTGAGATTTGAAGATCCAACAAAAGTTCAAGTAGTTATTTTTGGTTTTCCTAATTGAAATGCTCTTCACATATATATGTTTGTAGCAGCACCGGATTGCAAGCATCCGAATACGGCATTGCCCATGCACGCTTGTCCCTAATCTTGAATAAGTCCAAATAGCACCTCGTACCACTCATAGTTATCAATAGATCGTGTATCTTGATAGGCTAATAGGCTAGCTCCGGCCTGAAGCGCTCATAGAGTACACGTACGACAAGATATGGCAGCATCAGGGCACGTACGCAGAGTCGCAGAGGACGAAGCAAACAGTACGCGAACACCATTCTTCAGTAGCGAAGAAAAATCCACGAGCTCGCGCGCGCGCGTCTACTCACTCACTCTTCTGGATGCGCCCCCAAAATAACGAACAGCCCAGAACGACCAGCGTCAAGATCGGGCCTTCCGTCGCTGACCATCCCAGCGATGAGCAATCGACAGGCTAAGGAGAGAGAAAGTTACTCACACATGGCTATCCAATCAGATACAGAAGCAGCGGGGCTCTCTGGAAAGCGAAAGAGGTGCTAGCTAGGTTGCGGATGCTATGGTGGGTAGCGGCGTGCTCTCTCTCTCTCTCTCTCTCTCTGTGTGGAGGAGGTCCTCGAAGCTGCGTGCCATATTCTTTAGAAAAATAGCACACTCGCGCCTCAGTCATACAGAGGATGCCTGGCAAATTCACTCCCAAACGCATCCCTCTGCTTGCTTGCTACCTAGAGATCCTCGGCGTGGAGAACATATAACTCAAGACAGGTATGCTTTCAAATTGAAACAATGACGTCTATGAGCGTCGTTTTCTTTCCCTTGGAGCTAGGCGTTTCTTGGTGTCCTCGCATGGCTAATCTTAGAATTCTTCGGATGAAAACTCAGATTTAGCTTGATGTGAGATCAGGCAATGGCGGCATCATTGGCGTCACGTCCTTCCTGGAGGTATTGCCTTCGAGTTATCGTCGAGGTATGGTGATTAGCTTCATCATGCCTGCTGTGGATCTTGTGGGGTGTCCCTTGTTTCTTTTGTTCACCACTGTCTGCATAGATTGGGAGTGTGCTGTCAAAATAGTTGCATCACCTCGATATAACTATTTTAATATTAATAAAATTCCTTTCTTTTCTAAAAAAACACTGTTGATCTAGTTGGGTTGTGGTTGCTCTCGGCGGCTCTACTTTGTTGTAACCTTCACTCCCTGGTTTTGTCGCTCCATCATATGCCAGGTATGGTAGCAGGGCCATGATCCCCTCTCTTGGATCCCCCTGTTCTCCTCTGGACGGTTCTCCCTCATTTGAGGCTTCCTCCCACAAAGGGCGTTGAAGAGGTGTCGTTTGGATCCAAATTAAGTGGAAAAAATTATATGCAACGGTGTTGTAAATTTTTGACTGTATAAATCTTTTAGATTTCCTTCCCACGATGAGTTTGTTTCACTCAGCTATTTTAAGATTCGTGCGGGAACAATTTGAGAGGTGTTGCACGTAAAAGGATCTATTACAATATGACGTTATATAGAATTTTTCTCCTCTAAAGTGATACAAGTCACGATTGTCATCTATCGACCGACTTTGTGCTTAACGGTTATGTGGATTAGAGGTTCTCAAAGTGGCCTCGCTCAGTGGTGATATAGGCCGGTGAATAGCATTTTGTTGTCAGTGTGTGATGTATGTGTGTTGTGATGTATCCTCTGGTATTAGCCCATTGTGTATCTGGGCATGCTTATGCAATCCGTGGTCTATCACATCTAATCATTGATGGATGGGTTTCACTCCCGACCTCTTATATCAATTAATTCAGGTGGGGATTCTCTCCTCCCTGGTGACCGAAAAAACAAAAGGCAGCTATATATATGCAAGCTTTCTCTGCACATGCCTCTTATATGGCATGCTTTTTTGCATTTGTCCTTTGTGCATGCTGTGTGTAAATAGCACAGTTCAGTTTTTTTTGTCTTCGAGGTCCTTCAAAAACATATTTTTCTTCCATGCATCATGTTTCCAGCGGCGTACCATTAATTTGCCAAAACTTTTAAGTCCTAACAAGCCCTCAAACTTTATGTTTAGAATTAACTTCCCATGCATTTTACAATCTTTTTATGTCAACCTTCTATTGCTAAACTCCTTTCTTCTGTTTAATTAGTTTCTGAGCGTAAAGATTGCAATAAACATTGAACTTGTTCACTGAATCACCTCTAGATGATTTGATAAAATTATATTAGGTTTTATACTCTTTCTAACCCTACAGAGAGTACTCCATACTCCTTAATGTTTGGACAAACATGTCATACAAATTGTATTGCCACTTTCCTAAACTCACCGTAAGTATGAATATACTATATTGTTATAATTAACTCTTTCAGTTGAATATTTCTACTGATGCCGAATGGCTATTTTAGTTGTTATAAAAAGTCCAATCTCATGGAGCACGAAATTCACCATATAGTGCTAGATAAAATATTAGTTTCAACAAGTAGATGAAAGCACTTAAAAACCCATAAACAATGGGAAAGTAAAAGAAAACGTAACACAAGGTGAATGCATGAAATCATCACTGAATTTTTCCACCCCTACGTGATTATATTCTCATTTAGGTTGGTTATATTCTATACTGAATGTGTCTCATCCTTTTGTCAATTATATGAACCAGGATCTAGTCTTTGTAAGCTGAGTTGGCATTTGTATCATAGGAAATAGTGTATGACTCCAAGCATATTTTTTTATAGGAAACAGTAGGGGAAACCACAATTGAGATATTAGACTCTTAAGTATATTATTCCTTGAGAGCACGACAAGGCTATATGTGATAGAATGATTTGTCTCCAAGCACAGATACCTTTATAGCACACAGCGCTAGACTATAAATGCATGATAGAATGAATAAATACAGTGCATCAAGATTTGAATCTAATTGATGACACATAGAACCACATTTAGGTGAATTCTGCATCGTCTAGTTGTAGCCTTTTTTTTTGGAAAAAAATGACTCGTAGTAAATTGTTAATCATAAACTATGATTTCTTTGAAAAATTACTTTAAGTGTTCACACAGGACAACACAGCACAGCACATCACAGCTACTCGTAACAACATTTATGTCTTTGTTTTCTCTTCTTTTTTGTTCGACTCAAGTAGGAAAAAGCAAAGCAGTGCACTACCCACGTTTTCTGCGTCATCATGTAACTTTCTATAAGGTGTTCATCAATGATTGAAGGCACAACTCCTTTACCTGCTGTCATTCAACAAACAGTATTTTTGTTGAAGTTTTTTCCCTAACTTTCTACAAGAAAAATGTGAATTTCCATTCTTCCCCAAAATAGCTACCTACTTCCCTACCAACTGCTCTCTCTATATATATGTGCATTAGTCTCTGCAGAAGAAAGCATTATAATGAGAAAGTGCCCAGGTTCAGCTGGGAATGTCCAATGTAGTAAGAGGAGAAATTTGGCATATAGAGAAAATGACCTACTGTATTTGGACAAATATCAACACTTCAATATTTCCACTTCCAGAAAGGCAGTGTGGTTGTAAACTCATGTTAAGCACGTGGAGAAAAAAACAGAGAGATTCAATATGAAGCATATGATATAACCATAATCCTGTATAAAGAGCAGTGAATTGGCAATATCACATATATGTAAGTTTGGATGAATATTGTGCAGTCTTTTTAAGAATAAATTAATCCTTCTAAACTTATTAGAAAATTTCACCTTATTTTGGTGTATATTCTCTTATGAGAGTGAAAATAACAATATATACCCAGTTCTCTTCTCCCTGGCCTTGTAGATCTACACAAGTTTGTTTAGTGAAGACATTGTGGTGAGTTAAACAGGTACTGAACTCGAAGTCTAAAATAATGTGATATTGGATCCCATTCGAAATGGATCAAATCATTCATTTTCCCTTTTGAGAAAAAAAGTTGATAACTTAATTAGCCTGTATCCTCATTCAAACTATCTTATTCAACAATTCAAAGAGTTACATCTTAAAGCTTGAAAATGTATACCAAGCTATTGGTAGTAAGTCAGGTAACCACTCACAAAGCTGGTAGTCCATTTCATGTAGTTCTACAGTTCTGAAACATTTATATTATACAACATAGTAGCTAGCTATAAAAAAAAGGGCATACCCAGTGCTGAAAGCTCCCACACGTTGTGGGGTCTGGGGAAGGAAATTTCTAGGCAGCCTTCCCCTTGCTTATTTTGCAAGGAGGCTGATTCGAACCCAGGACCTCCAGAACACAAGTGGAGAGACTCTACCACTGCGCCAGGCCTGCCCTTCAGTAGCTAGCTATAAACAAAGTAAAATTTCATTTCAATCATGCGACTATGAATTTAAGCAAATATTCACATTCCTATGCCATTTTTGTCATGGAATTCATTTCTGGTGCCAATATCCTGTCCTAAAGGTAGCATTTAATTGAAGACTTTCTATAGCCAGCTAGGGTTCCAGGATTTTACTTGACGATCGATACTAGTTGAAATCTCTTGGCATCAAATTATCACTGAAGAATCATAAGCCCTAGAAAACTCAGAACATACAACTCTGAGAAAATCTCAGAAACATCAGATCTAAATCCAACAAATATAATTTGCAAGATCAGATAGGAACAACAGCTGCAATTTGTGATATTGGTCATTACTAATGCACCACGTTTTTCAAAATACTAATCGTCACCAGCACACCATAGTTAATGGGTGTTTTGATTAATAAAGAACAACATTTATACTATATACACTAACTTGCATCGATATATAGGATCATAGTAGCAGAAGCCATCAGTCTAATTAAGTTACAGAGTACAGAAGTCTTAATAGTTTGACTTAGCAATAGAGTAGTTTGCATAATGCATACCATGCACAACAAGAAATCACCTTGGCAATACTCCCCCGTTGTTGCATCGCATCATCTCCTCCAGCTGGTAGTACTGGTAGTGGTAGTACTCCAGTCCGTCCATTGGCTGCGCCAGCTCCGTCGCCCGCGCCGCAGCTGCGGCCTCCGATATGAACTCGGAACCGCCGCGATCCTCCATGACCGCCACCGGCGCATCAGCTCTGCTTCTCACTCTCTCCCTCGTGTTGTCCTTGATGAAGCAACCAGTGCTCGAGGAGCTCCCCTCCCCTTTCCCCTTCACCATCGTCGTCGGTCTGAAGGGAGGATCCCCCGGCAATGTGGTGGCGTCGCAGAGGCGGTCGATGGCCGGCTTGGACTGGGTGAGGAGCCAGTTGACGGTCTTGCTGGCCTTGTCGAAGCCTAGCCGGTCCTGCAGCGCGAAGAAGTCGCGCGCGACGCCGACCGACAGCCGCATCCGCCGGTCGCGCACGCCCTGCGCCGTGCGGATCTTGCTGTGACGGTCCGTCCGGAGCGGCCTCCTCCGCGCCACGGCGGCTCCGGCAGCGCCGTCCACCGGCGGCGCCCCACCATCCTGCTGCATCGCCGCGTCTTGATCCTTCTGCTGCCGCGGAGCCGTCACCCGCTGCCGGAGCACCGCCTCCAGGGTCTCCTGCTGGTTGTACATGTCGGCGGCCGGGAAGATCTGCCCGCCGTACTCGTCCCAGCTGGACGCGGTTGCCGGCATATTGAGGAAAGTGGCAGCAGTAGGGTTCGGTAGTAATGGCTGCTCTTGCTGGTAGACGCACGGATGGTGATGGTGATGGCGACGACTATGGTTGTTCGGTAGCATCATTTGTGCAAAAATCTTTATCTAATTCATCAGTTGTAAGAGAACTAGTGGTAGAAGCATTCAAATCCTAGTGGACTAGCTAGTGGTATATATAGAGAGGTTTCCAGGTTTTGCTAATGCAATGGATGAACAATGCTTCTAGCTAATTTACTTGTACCTCTGTTATTGCTTGTCCATGTCCAACTGGTGCGCGATCAGAACAAGCTGGAGCTTGAGGTGAAAGGAGAAAGGCATCAACAGTGCATGGACAAGAGGCTAGCTGGAGGTAGAGGAGAGGAAGCTGGTCATGAGTCAGCAGTCAAGGCTGATCGACCGTTGATACCAGTATGCATGTACGTATATCAGTTATTATTGTAATGCTCCTAGTGAACGGTATACTGTGTTGTTTCTCTTCCTTGCATTGCCCAAATCCGTGCTTCTTCTCTCGATCTACGGTAACCAATCTGTGAAGTACTGGCTGCAGTGTGGGGACGCTCAGCTAAGGTATGGCTGCCTATATAGTGCATGCTGGTAGCTAGCCTACTGCAGCTCAGAATGATAAAGTCATTATTATTTTGTGAGGCCTATCTGCGTACTGTATGGCAACGTGGGGAAGCTTATGCACGTCCAGGCAGGTGTTTGTAAAGGTACAGACAGGGTTATGGCCTCCAATCCTATATGACCATGCATGACACAGTTGTGCTGCAATATTACTTACCCCGAAATTATATTTATATAGCCCTCCATATGCAGTGTCTACCAACCGGCCGGGGTTTCCATGAATGCAAGACTACATTGAACTCTAGTTCCTCCATATTATGTAAGCTGTCATGTAGCTATTTTTCCACATATATTGGTTAATATTATTTTTCCTGGTAGTTTTAGTAATTTCACACACTCAAGTTAATCAACAAAAAGCACAAATTAATTTGTGAGGTTGTAAAATTTAATTGTGTTGACTCGAATAGTTCAAGAGAAGATAGTAAACTGAATCAAGATTTTGTTCAGGAGGTTAAATGAGCAAAGTGAATTACTCCCTCTTCGTTTCCAATTATTTGATGATAGTTAATTCAAATTAAACTAACTAGCGTCAAATAATTAATCCGAAACAGGGGAGTATTATTAGTTAGAGGGAGTAAATAGTAGACTACGTACTTCCTTTCATTTACAAGCGTCAAATATGCTCATGGTTCCATACGTTGAATGTTGATCCGCACATTAACTCGTTTTTGCATATGTTAATAAGTACTCCTGAGCAATTAAATCATGTGCTTTATTCCGACAGTTCAAATGGGATTCAAGAACATTCAGTACAGAATTTAGATTTTCTATATCTATTTTCAATAAGCTTCCAGAAACCAACCATTATGCCCGCCGTCAACTGCAGTGGTGCGTGTCTTCCTTGCATTGGCAGGAGAATCATGGACGACGAACACATGCAAACATAGGAGATAGGCTAGGGAGGGACCTATGATCAATCGTGAAACAACGCATATAAAACGCCTACGCCAGACTACGTGTTATTGGTGAAGGACACGCCTTTTACATGAACGACTACGTGTTATTGGTGAAGGACACGCCTTTTACATGAACCTAGAGTAGACCAGCTAGACTAGACTAGACTGGACGTGCCATGGTCTTTAGCGGCGGCGCGTGAGAGAATACACGAAAGCATCAACCACGAACACTTTCCCTTTCCTGATCCATCTCAGAGAAAGAAGAGAAAAAAAAATCTTACTCGAGCGAACGCTGCGCGCATTCACTGTTGAGCGGGCGACCCCAGCGGCTCACTGCCCGTTTGATCAATGCTCTGTCCACGGCACAGTAAAACACGTACGCCCTGGAGCGGCCGTTCTCGAAGAGGGCAGTCGATCGTCGTGCTTTGGCTGAGCTTTCCCATCAATGCGTGTGCTAGGTCGATCGTTACGAGTGGTAGTATATACTACTGTACGCAGCAACAGCGGTGCCGATGCATCTTGTGATGATCTGCAGTCGATCGAGCCGTGCATGTATATGCTTAGATGTGCAGGAGAATCAGGGCTTACATTGGTGGGGTAGGATGAGTTCATGTGGATTGGAGTGGAATGTAGGAAAAAATAGAACTGGATTCATGTGGATTGGAGTGGATATACTCGTGTGGATTCCTGAAGCCTACCTACGTACGGCGACACACGGGTAGCAAGCAAACTGCACCGCGCACGCCGCAGCGTCGTCTCGTCCAATCGCCTCAAAGCTGTGTGTCGTCCGCTTTATCCATTTCTGCATCATCAGGCATCGGCAACCCCCTGCTACCACTCTTGTCTTTCCCTTCATCATCATCATCATCTTCTTCTTATTCCAGCCACGCGCGCGGCCCGCGTGCACCAATGATCGGTGCGTCGCCTACTGTGCCAACCATTGGTGCACACGTTCGCATGATGCGTGGCCCACGGCCATGTATCGGAGTCCGCTCTAGCTTCCCCTTTGCTGCTTTGCCGAGCGAGCGATCAGCTCAGACTCGCATCTGCGGCCTCGCTAACCTACCTTTCGAGGATTCCAAGACGCACATGACACGAAGTGGTCCAGCGGGTGCTGCTTTGATCGCTGACCTTTCGCGGCGTCATGCCGCCACATCCAGACGGCGGCCGGGCCACACCAACAGAACGGCTGCGCCGCCGGCCGGCGAGGACGAAGACGAGACGGTTTGCGGCGGCGCGTGGTCGATTCTATTCGGGTCGCGGCCGGCCAGCGCTGACTCAGGATCTACGTGGCTTCACCTTGGCGCGAATGCTTATGGCAGTCAGAGATGCGCTACCTTGCGACGACGTAAGGAACATGAGCTATAAGCGTATGGGAAATGCCAAACAGCAGACAAGGGCTCGGAGGGAAGGGCGTGTGGGCCAGCCCAGTAGAATGCCTGGAGTGGCTCCAGAAAGACCTCGATATGGCCCGGCCGTCCACCACCCACGAGGCCCATCCCGGTCGGACACTCCCATTTTGGCATCAACTCCAGCTACCGTTTCCGGCATGTCTGGCCTTCTTCCTCCCAGGTCCCAGCAGCCAGCGCCGCGCCAATAATGGATGTTACTCATGTACTGCGTGCCAACCATTGGTGCGCAATTCGCATGCATGCATGGACCGCCCACCAGACGCACGCGCTCGATGACTTGATCGAGTCGCTCAGCTCCCTAGCACTAGCAGTCTAGCTTCCCCTTTGCTTTGCCGATAGATCAGCTCTGGTCGTCGTAGCCGCCTTGCTGCTGGTGACATTATACCCGGTTTAAGAATCATAAAAAAAATCATTTAAGTTTATAATAAGTCAATACTGTTATACTCTTTAAGTTATATTATGATAATAAGCCAATACTGTTATACTCTCATGACAACAAGTTAAGTAGTGATGCCGAACTCGTTGATACTAAATTTTATATTATAAAAGACAAAATTTACTATCATACTATTAGTATTGAGGATATTTGTACCACTTTCTGATCTGCTCACGAAAGGTCTGAAGCGCGCGGGCCCTGTCAGAGACTGCGCTGTACTGCAGAGAATTTAGACGTGGGCATCATTGAGGAGCTGATTAGGATGATTGCATTGAGGTGCCGTATTAGATTATTAGAAAATTATAAGCCATCAGAACAGACATAATAATCATATGATAAGCTCCACTCTATGTATAGAACTTCTCGTTACAGATAAGTGACATTTTCGACACACAGAAGCTTTAAAACATTATAAATTCAAATCAATTTTCTAGTTAACTCTTGTATGGTTTGAACATCTCGTTCTAGTGTCAAATTTTCCTGGATGGAGTAAAATATGCACAATTGATCACTGCATTGCTAAGATACGGTATAATCTTTGCTGCCTGCTCATATAGAGCAGAAAAATAAAGAGGAATTGGTCTAAAAAAATCGAAAGTTCTTATTGGAAAGCACAGGACCAAGGTTACATTTCATTATCCATGCAAAGAAAACAGATTGGCAGCACACGAGCAGCTAGCTTTGCACAAACAAAGTAGCAACCCGATGGTTTTATACATATAGTCGTGTAGAATCTGTTCTTTTTTTCTTTGACCTCTCACGCTAAGACTAAAATACATTCTATAATAATGGAAAAACCGTTCGGTCATAAGATACATGGTAATTGAAGATCTATAATCAAGTTCTCTTCACAATATTCCTATTGGTTTAGCAAAGGGAGGAGGCAAGCTTGAGGCAGCAACTGCATAACTTGCGGCAAAATCATTGGTATGACCATGAACCTACAGATCGAAACCAAATCAGAGAGATTGGAACAAAACTAACCACAAGCCAGTCATGAAATAAATGCATTCTCTTTAGTATGTTTAAGAAATACATGAAATCCACGATAAATGTTTTTAGGCACAGCTGTAGACTATATATAAGGTTTAAACTACCCATGGAAATCAATGACCTTATTATGCAATAGCTAGAAGAAGCGGCAAATACCACATTGTATTAAATGTTAACTATCGTCGGTTGTTTCTATAATGTGATATTAGTTAGGAACTTCTGCAAGTAACATTAGACACTTGTACAAGCACTTATGCTCTTAGTCACTTTGTTTCAGTGGTTACCAACAACATTTCTTATAAAGCATCTCTATACTTCGAAGTGAGTTCGTCATGCTCAACATCATGTTTATACAGATTCCATCTAACGCATACCATATCGTAGCCATGCACAAGCTAGCACATCTTCTATGCATAGCATATGAGGTTCATGCACTCTTTCAGTCAGCTAGAGCTCCAGTACATGTGGGGGTCTTTCAGCCATGGCCATCAGATGACTATTATGAGCACCAAACTAATGGTACTACTACAGTATTCAAGTATGCATAGCATGTGAAGTGAACACGAGTTACCCTCCAGTCACTCAACCAGGATATCTAGGTTCGTAGTCTATTATGCGATGCTTACATAGCAAATGCCGATACTCAACACCTTTGAGATCTTTAGTGATGACAAATAGCACCGTACTGAAAAATAATGAATGAGAAAGCATAGTGACAATGATACATTATATTTTCTTCCAATTTCTACCAAAATTCCTCCATGTTATGGGGGAAACAGAATGTAGCAAACTGCCCAAGAAAATATGATCAATAACTTATGCATGAAATTATTCTGAAACCTGCCTTCTCGTGATAACTGATTATGTTTATCTTTAATATAGCTTGTCAAGAAATCTTACAAGTTTCTCGCAAGTTATGCAGTTGCCGCCTCAAGCTTGCTGCCCCCAAATGACAAACCTACAACAGAACATGTAAAGATAAGTTCACCCAAATGTCAACTATATACTGTTCATGGGAAATATAAATCCCCAACGGGTGTTCACACACAAAGCCCTCCACCACGGAAACCATACACAGAATCTACTTCAAACATCCTTTGAGGTTTCATCAATTAAGATCCCATGTATTGTTGTAATCTTATAGTTTTATGGCAGCTATTATAAATTCTGCCTACGGATATTCGACATATTCAATGTGCATATATCTTGAATGCACCAAAAATGTAAAACATCAGCAAACAGTTTTTGGAAAACAAAGCTGAAGATTCACAAGCAAGGCAGCAGGATCATAGTTCATAGTAATCACTTTGCATGCTCTATGCATGAGAAGATCAGAAATGGTTTGAGATCAAAATTCATCTAACTAATTAGTTACCTGGATATGTAAATCAGATCTTCAATTCCACATCAGAGAAACTGGGCACGCTTCTCCAGAGTACACCTTGACCCTCATCCTTTCTAATCCGAAGAGGAACAGGAGCACGGCGCTATGCTGCTGGTGGTGCAAGAGGGGGGGGCGAGGTTGAGCCTACTTTTATAGCCAAAAGAATAGAGATGAAGCAACAATAAGTAGCAGAGCAGATGGGTGGGGGAGCAAATAAGTCAGAAAGATAATTAGCAAGTGATTAATAAATCAAATTAGTGACAGGCAATGTCACTTTGCATTTGCAAACAAGCAAAACTCCCACTTGAAAGGACTAGCTTTGCTCTGCTGGGCCAGACGCTTGTTTAAAATGAGTATGATTGCCATTAAAAATCATCACAGACAGGTACTAACAGACAGATGGACATCTCTTTTTAAATCTGGTTTGTACATGTAGCTTCCAAAGATTGGTCCTGTGTGTACGCATAATAACATAATCAAGTGTTAAATACCCTCTTGATTTTGTCAATCGATTTGTATAATGTGCCTGGTAGAATGGACTTATCTAAAGACATCAATTTTTCATCACTCATGCTAACTTGTGGTAAGAATTCAAACATAGTTAACAGGTAATAACAACTCCATGTATGCAATACATGTACCCTACACTTCACAAACGGCCCTGCATTTGTTTACTTGCTGGTTGGGCTGGCTGTGGCTTCGACGAAGCTGCGTGGGAGGGACCCGGGCCAAGAATCTTTTTGGCTCTTGGATTCTGCCTGTCGAACTGCCATTTCAACTGGTCTCACTTTTCAGAAGTGCCTAGATCTCGATCCATCGATTGGCTTCATTAGAAATGGAGCATAATTAGAAATCACAAACTGCAATTTGACCGTCCAAGTCCAACAGTACAGCTGCATGACATGCACATACTAATGCCTGCTATAGCAGCAAACTGTCAACAATAGAGTTTTCTATTCCTTAAAAGTGCATTGGGACCTGTTATATTATTCAAAGGAGCTGGATTCAAATGGTGTAATCTGTGCACTGGTTATTTTTTCCTTTTTCCAGGTAACCAGTAGTCGTTGAAAACATAAACATGAGGGGATCGATACAAGAGGTTGCAAGATTGAATCCAAAAAATGTTTAGAAATAATTGAAGACCAACAATCATTAAGAGAATGGAAGTCATATTTTAACTCTGGTTTTCACCCCAGGGAGCTGGCCAATGCCTTACTAGTTGTTGAACTACTAGCAATTAACACGGTGTAGAAAACTGTGTATGTGAACCAATTTACAAAAAGAAGTTACTACTTGCATGAAAGGTCCCAAATACTAATAGTAATGCATTAAATAATGTATTGTTTCACTATACTTGAGTACCATCAAGATATTCATAGCTCTACTTAATCAGCTTCAGTTCCCTTTTCTTTCCAGGGGTCAACTTTGGTTCAGGGTTGCGAATCCACGCCTGGACACCTAGGCGCCCGCCGGCCGCCGGGACGCCTAGGCGAGCGCCAGGCAGGGAGGGCCTAGGCAGTGGCGAGCCGAGGAGGGGAGGCGGCGGCGAGTCCAGGAAGGGGGGCGGCGGTGGCGGGCGGCGCCGGCAGGAGGGCAGAGGTGGCGGGCGAGCGGCGCCCGCAGGCGAGCAGAGGCGGCGGGCAAAGGGGCACGGGCGGGCGGCGGCAGACGGACGCGGTTGGGCAGGCGGGCTGGCGTGGTCAGGCCGGCGGGCTCAGTCGGGCGGTCGGCCCGATTAAGGAGGACCGTCGGATCTTCCGACGATCCTAATTTCAGATCAAGCCACATATATCTAACCACCCCTCAGGCCCTCACCCCTAACCCTAACTCTTTCCTCCCTCACTCCCTCTCTTCCTCCACTGGCGGCCGGCAGAGAGCGATGGCGAAGGCGGCAACGGCGGCGGCGAGGACAGCAACGGCGGCGGGGGCGGCAACCGCAGCGGCAGCGACCCTGCTGTGACGGCGAGGGAGGAAATGGCAGCGGCGGCGACAACCGCCGGCCAGGCGGCCGGCCATGGCGTCCGGGCCGGAGCGCCTGGACGACTAGGCGGCGCCTAGGCGACGCCTTGAAAACGCTGCTTTGGTTTGTAATAAACTCTTGTGATGACCTTTCTAGCTGTGACTTGGAAGTTTCATCCCGCATCAACATGATGTATTCAATATGAATTATATGACCACAAAAGCAGATTTCCAAAATCCATATGCAATGTATTAGAGGGATAAATCTGGACTGAATTGGATGAATACATCATTGAGGGTACGGGGTACATTATATAGAGGGATTATGTGAAGGGAAAAGACTAAACTACCCCTAACCCTAATCCCTCATTAAAGACTAAAATACCCCCGAGTTAACCACACAATTACAGAGTCTAACACCCCCACACAGTCACAACATCTAGCCACTGCGAATGTTGAGACTGGACCGAAACTCCGAGAACAGCGACGACGAGAGGCCCTTCGTGAAGATGTCAGCGAATTGTGTCGTCGTCGGTACATTGTCTACCCAAACCCCGCCACGTGCAACCCGCTCACGAACAAAGTGGAGGTCAATCTTCACATGCTTCTTGCGCTGATGCTGGACTGGGTTGGTGGAGAGGTACACGGTGCTGACGTTGTCGCAGTAGATCAGAGTGCTTCTAGCGACGGAAGTGTGGAGCTCCTGATGTAGCTGGTGAAGCCAGGAAGCCTCAGCCACGCCGTTAGCCACGGCACGATACTTCGCCTCAGCACTCGAACGCGGCACCACGTGTGTCGCTTTGAGGACCAGAAGACGAGATTACCACTCAGGAAAACGACGTAGCCAGAGGTAGACCGGTGAGTATCCGGGCAGCCTGCCCAATCAGCATCAGTGTACACGACCAGCTCGGAGGCTGCGTCACGTCGAAGGAGGCCGTAGTCAAGGGTGCCACGCAGGTACCAAAGAATCCGCTTTACAGCGGTGAGGTGCGGCTCCCTCGGGTCATGCATGTGGAGGCACACTGCTGAACCGCATAGGAGATATCCGATCTGGTGAAGGTGACGTATTGAAGAGCACCTGCAAGACTCCTGTAAGCAGTAGGGTCAGTGATGGGTGTCTCGTCGGTAGCGGAGAGCTTCGCCTGGGTATCCACTGGAGTGGAGCACGGCTTGCACTCAGCCATGCCTGCTCGCTGGAGGATATCCAAGCAGTACTGTCGCTGGTGAAGGAACAAGCCACCTGGTCGGTCCTCGACCGCAATACCCAGGAAGTGGTGGAGGTGGCCCAAGTCCTTCGTAGCGAACTCCTGCTGTAAAGCAGAGATAGTACGCCGAAGAAGAGCCGCACTGGGCGCTTTCAGTACAATGTCATCGCCGTACAATAGAAGATAAGCAGTGTCACTGCCCCGTCGGTAGACAAACAGCGGAGTGTCCGATTTGGCTTCAACGAAGCCCTGTGAGACCAAAAAGGAGGCGAACCGGCTATACCAGACTCTCGCTGCCTGCTTCAGACCATACAGGGATTTGTTCAGCTTACAGATCATGTCTGGATGAGCTGAGTCAACAAATCCTCTCGGCTGACTGCGATACACCGCCTCGGTCAGTGTACCGAGGAGGAAGGCATTCTTGACGTCTAACTGGTGGACGGGCCAAGAACGTGAGAGAGCCAGCGACAGAACGGTACGAACCGTCGCTGACTTTACAACCGGGCTGAAGGTCTCGTCGTAGTCGACTCCAAGGCGCTGAGCAAAACCCCGAAGTACCCACCGAGCCTTGTACCTCTCCAAGGTACCGTCCGCCTTCTTCTTATGTGTGAATACCCACTTGCCCGTGATAATATTGCCATGACCGGGGCGAGGAACCAGGTCCCAGGTGCGGTTGGCAAGTAGGGCCTCATACTCTTCCTCCATAGCGCGACGCCAGTGAGGGTCGGCGAGGGCACTACGGACGGAAGTCGGTATGGCCGAGATCGAAGAAGAGTCAGGCGGTGGAGACATCGTCGACGAGAAGACAACTTCGGAGAAGCGCTCAACCGGCCGAAGACTCCCGGATGCATGTCGAGTCACCATCGGGTGAACGTGACCAGTGTCCTTGTGGAGCAGAGGAGGATTGTACACCGGGTGCTCGGAGCGAGAGGGAGCTGGTGCACCAACCCACTCTCGTCGTTAATAGACGAGAGTGGATCTCATGGTCGCACGTGGCGCGGCGACTGGCGTGGAGGGCTTCGGTGCAGCACGTGGCGCAGCTGGAGCTGGGGCCCCATCCCGCGCTCGTCGCTGGTAGACAAGTGCGGGATCGGCGAAGCGAGAAGTCAGGGTCGCCGTCGGTACTGCTCCTGGTGCGACTGGTGACGTCAGGGACGTCGGGCTCGCTGCAGGTGACGTCGGGGAAGCCGAGGCCACGCGTGGCGCAGCTGGTGACGTAGGGGTCACCCGAGGTGCAGCGGGCGACGTTGGAGACGTCGATGCCGCGCGTGGCGCAGCTGGTGACGTTGGGGCCACCCGAGGTACAGGAGGTGACGCTAGAGGCGTCGATGCCGCACGTGGTGCAGCAGGTGACGTCGGGGGCACCTGAGACGTAGCGCGTGTCGAACCTGCAGAAAAAAAAGAGGCCAAGGCAGCTGGGGAGAAGCCTCGGGGTCAATGGGAAAAAGAGAATCCAGTTATGTGGTGGAACTGAAAGAGGTGGTGGAGAAGGGAAAGGAGGATTCGTCGAAGACGATGTGTCGAGAGATCAAAAGGCCGTGGGTGGTGAGGTCTAAGCATCGGTACTCTTTATGATCAAGGGAATACCCGAGGAAAACACACCGTGTCGAGCGGGGCGCAAGCTTATGTGGGGCAGTGACGGAAAGGTTAGCGTAGCAAGCGCACCCGAAAGCTCGAAGGTGGTCGTAAGGAGGATCAGTGCCATATAAAGCAAAATAGGGGGTGGAGGCACGAATCGCCTTGGTAGGAGGACGATTAATCAGAAGTGTGGCAGTGTGAAGAGCTTCCACCCAGTATCGGGCTGGAACAGATGCCTGGAACACCAGGGAGCGCATGACATCATTAGTGGTACGAATCATGCGCTCTGTCTTGCCGTTTTGAGGAGAGGTATACGTACAAGACATGCGCAGCTGTACCCCGTGTGCTGAGAGAAAGTTACGAAACACAGAGTTATCGAACTCGCGTCCGTTATCGCACTGGACAGCTTGGATGGTGCGCCTAAACTGAGTGGAAATCCGAACGAAGAAGTGAGAAAGAGTAACAAAAGTTTCAGACTTCAATCGTAATGGAAAAGTCCACGAAAAGCGAGAAAAATCATCAATGATCACCAAGTAATAATTAAAGCCCGATACACTGGTAATAGGTGATGTCCACAAATCACAATGAATAAGATCAAAGGTGTGTTCAACACGGGTAACAGAAGTGGAAAAGGAAGTCGAACATGGCGACCAAGCTGACAAGCATGACAAAAAGAGTCATGTGTACCCCTGGAACAAGAGATAACAGAACTGCTAGACGGCTTCGACATAGCATCTGTACCAGGGTGGCCAAGCAAGCGATGCCAAATGGTGGATGAAGCTGTCGTAGTCAAAGCAAAAGGCGGTGATGCAGCGGAAGTAGGAAGTCGAAGTGTGTAGAGGGGCCCCGGGCTATCACATCGAAAAGAGGTCGCCGGGTAGAGAGGTCCTTCACAGACAAACCAAACGGACCAAACTCAATAGAAACATTGTTGTCAGTGGTAAAACAACAGACACAAAGCAAATTTTGAATGATTCGGTGCGACAAGAATAATTTTAAGCTGGAAAGAACCCGGGAGCCCAGAATCACCTACTGAGGTGACCGAAAGAACAGACCCATTCCCAACAACGATAGATGAAGGAAAAGAGGGATTGGGAGGTGCTGGAATAAGTCTTGTAGTCCTTTGGTCTTTGGTCCCCTAGTCCCTTGTACCCTAGTCCTTTAGTTTGTTGCACTTTAGTCCTTGGTCTTTGTTGTACTCTAGTCTTTTGGTCTTTGTGGCCCCAAATTAGGACAGCATCTAAGGACACTAGGACAGCATATTAAGGACACTAGGACAGCATCTTAGTGTCAGCCATGGACAGCATATTAGGACAGCATCTAAGCATCTTAGACTAGCATCTTTGTGGCATATGCTTGGCTGCCATGGCAGCTATAAATATGTAGCCTCAACCCCTTGGGTTGGCATGGCATTGTGTGAGAAATAGACAAGAAAATTGCCCCAACTCCTAGTGTCATCCTCTCTTCCAATGAGAGTAAGAATTCAGCTACTAACATTTGGTAACATTCAGCTACTAACATTTGGTATCCACCTCCACCTCAGCCGGCGACCCCACGCACTCCAGCACCGACGGCCACTCCTCCGGGCACGCCCACTCCGTTCCCAGCTCGTGTCGAGCACGACCCAGTGGAGTTTGTTACTCCGCTCTCCCACGACGAGGAGCGCCTCGACGGATGCTACGACGGCGAGCCGTTGCGGTATCGCAAGATGGAGAACATTCTCGGCAACCAGCCGGTGCCGGGACTGGCCCCTCACGATCTGGATGATCAAGATCTGGAGGCGCAGTTGCACCTTGCGTGCGATGACGGCGAGCCTCGGTCTTTTGCGGAGGCCGAGAAACACGCGGCATGGCGTGCTGCGATGCAGTCGGAGATGGACGCGGTTGAGACGAACCGCACTTGGGAGCTTGCTGATCTCCCTCGCGGTCACCGTGCGATCACCCTTAAGTGGGTGTTCAAGTTGAAGAGGGATGAAGCTGGTGTCATCGTCAAGCACAAGGCTCGCTTGGTGGCACGCGGCTTCGTACAGCAGGAGGGGATCGACTTCGACGATGCTTTTGCCCCCGTGGCACGGATGGAATCCGTGCGACTCCTTCTTGCACTCGCTGCCCAAGAAGGCTGGCGTGTCCAGCACATGGACGTCAAGTCGGCGTTCCTCAACGGCGACTTGAAGGAGGAGGTCTATGTATACCAGCCGCCGGGGTTTGTGGTCCCTGGCAAGGAGGGCAAGGTGTTGCGCCTACGCAAGGCCCTCTATGGCTTGCGTCAGGCACCAAGGGCGTGGAATGCCAAGTTGGATTCCACGCTCAAGAGGATGGGCTTCGAGCAATGCCCGCACGCGGCGGCCATCTACCGGCGGGGCAATGGAGGAAACACCCTACTGGTGGGTGTCTACGTCGACGACTTGGTGATCACCGGCACCAAGGATGCGGAGGTGGCAGCATTCAAGGAAGAGATGAAAGCCACCTTCCAGATGAGTGACCTGGGTTCTCTCTCCTTCTACCTTGGGATTGAGGTGCACCAGGCCGACTCCGGGATCACACTTCGACAGACCGCCTACGCCAAGCGCATTGTTGAGCTAGCCGGGCTCACAAACTGCAACCCAGCTCTCACTCCGATGGAGGAGAGGCTGAAGCTGAGCCGCGACAGCACGACGGAGGAGGTGGACGCTACGCAGTACCGACGTCTTGTGGGGAGCCTTCGCTACCTCACCCACACACGGCCGGACTTGGCGTTCTCCGTCGGCTACGTTAGTCGGTTCCTGCAACGACCGACGACGGATCACCAGCAGGCTGTGAAGAGGATCATCCGCTATGTTGCGGGGACTCTCGATCACGGCCTCCACTACCCGAGGTGTCCTGGGGAGGCACACCTTGTCGGGTACAGCGATAGCGACCACGCCGGCGACATCGACACCAGCAAGAGCACCAGCGGGATCCTCTTCTTCTTCGGCAAGTGCCTCGTTAGCTGGCAGTCGGTCAAGCAGCAGGTAGTGGCCCTGTCCAGCTGCGAGGCCGAGTACATAGCGGCCTCCACCGCTTCGACTCAGGCGCTCTGGCTTAGTCGACTGCTTGGTGATCTCCTCAGCAGAGACACTGGAGTGGTCGAACTCAGGGTGGACAACGTGTCCGCTCTGGCCCTGGCAAAGAATCCCGTTTTCCATGAACGGAGCAAGCACATCCGGGTGAGGTACCACTTCATCCGAAAATGCTTGGAGGAAGGGAGCATCAAGGCGAACTACATCAACACCAATGACCAGCTTGCGGACCTGCTCACGAAGCCCCTTGGGAGGCTCAAGTTCATTGAACTTCGCACCAAGATCGGGATGGTCCAACCCTCTCAGAAGACGACGTACAAGACTTAGGGGGAGAATGCTGGAATAAGTCTTGTAGTCCTTTGGTCTTTGGTCCCCTAGTCCCTTGTACCCTAGTCCTTTAGTTTGTTGCACTTTAGTCCTTGGTCTTTGTTGTACTCTAGTCCTTTGGTCTTTGTGGCCCCAAATTAGGACAGCATCTAAGGACACTAGGACAGCATATTAAGGACACTAGGACAGCATCTTAGTGTCAGCCATGGACAGCATATTAGGACAGCATCTAAGCATCTTAGACTAGCATCTTTGTGGCATATGCTTGGCTGCCATGGCAGCTATAAATATGTAGCCTCAACCCCTTGGGTTGGCATGGCATTGTGTGAGAAATAGACAAGAAAATTGCCCCAACTCCTAGTGTCATCCTCTCTTCCAATGAGAGTAAGAATTCAGCTACTAACAGGAGGGTGGGTGGAAGAGAGTATACCAGCATTAGGAGTCGTATGATATGACGCTCCGGCGTCCGCTATCCAGTCAGCACCTAGTGGAGTAAGATGCATGGTGCTGAAGGAGGAGGCCAGCGACTGGCAATCCCACGTCGTGGGTGGCTCCTGGTGTGGTGCCGACGGCTCCGAGTACCCAACAGGGTAGTCGGTGCCTCCGTAGGTCGAGGTCGTCTGTCTGCCAGGAGGATAGCTAGGCCCACCGTAGAACTGAGTCGGTGGCCCACCAACACTGTAGGCTGGTCCACTATAGCCATGGTGGGCTACGAACGCCAGCTGGGGACATGGTGGCCGTGGAGGTTGAGAGCCCGGAGACGGCCCAGGCCACATATAGATTTGGCCAGTCCACGGGTTGTAGGGTGTGGGTCAGGGTGCACCTCCCTGGCCGGTACCACCACTACCACCAGTAGCCGGAGTGTTGAAAGTAGGAGTGTCGCTTGCACTGCTACCTCCATTCCGGCCGCTCCACGATTGCCTCGGCGGCGACAATTTCCACCCCCAGTGCTAGCAGGAGTGTCTGGGGTGGAAGGTGGTCCACCCGTAGCTGGAGAGGGTGGACGAGAAGACTGCCCAGAGCCGTAAAAGGCTGTGGCAGACGCGGAGCCTGTAGAGCCTCCAGCAGTGATCTCCTCAAGCTCGAGATCAGACCATACCTTCTCGAAGGTAGGGGGTGGTTCCAGACGGAGAAGCCACATCCGTAGGTGACAGTAGCGCTCATTCAGGCTATGAAGGACCCGAAGGACAAGAGCGCTGTTAGTGACCGGCTCGCCAAGATCACGTAGCGCATCCGCCATGCCCTTCATCTCTCGACAGTAGGCGGAGATAGAGCGGTCACCCTGTACTGTGTTCTGAAACCGCGCACTGATGTGGAGGGCACGAGTCGCGCGGTTTCCCATAAATCGCTACTCAAGGACCAGCCAGGCCCGACGAGCAGTGCCGCCACCGCGCTGCCCGACGATATCCTGTAGCTCCTTAGAGAGGGAGCCAAGGATCCAGGACAGGACCAGGCTGTCCATATTGATCTAGGAGACATCAACCGAAGAGCCATCCTAGAGGATGTGGTCGTCGAGGCGGAAACGCCTCAGTGTGAGAAGCACCAGGTCACGCCACCGGGTGTATGAGGTAGACTCGGAGCTGAGGACAACCGAACCGAAGAATAATAGCGAAGATATCACTAAGGAAGTTCTGAACCCCGGCGACCTGTGCATGAAGAGCAGCCACAAGTGAAGCCGAGTACGTACCAACATCTGAGGTGGGCTCGTAGGTAGTACTCATTGACCGGTGAGTACTCTCCTCGAGCTGATGCGAAAGAGCGGCCACATAGGCACGCTCCTGCTCTAGTGCGAGAGCGAGTGCCCGCTCGCGCTCGCGAGAGGCAGCCAGGGCCGCGGCGATGCCGGAGGTGTCCGTCGTGTCAGTAGTCGCGCTGTCAGTCGCGGCGCCAGTGGCTGGAAACGGGATCACCGGCGGGACAGAGGTCGTGGTGCTCCCATTGACGTCAAGGCCGGTGGACGTGGCGGCGGGGTTGTTAACCCCGGAGATAGTACCTGCCCTGAAAACAAATGTTGTGGTCGACAAAGGGAGAGAAGCGCCAGTAGGTCCGACGGTGTCCCCACCCCCCCCCCCCCCCATAGTGCGTCTGGCAGGCCGGCCGTATATGGCGCCGACCGGCTGAGATTCGGCGACAGCGGCGCCCCAAAACCAGGTGGTAGCGGTGGCCGTGCAGCAGGGGCGGCGGTAGCTGCGCCCGCAGTAGGGGGCGGCGCAGTGGCCAGGTGGTGCGGCGGGTGGCGATGCGGGGCGACGGCACCCGTGGACACGGCGGCAGGGAGGAGTGGCGACGAGACGGCAGGGGGTGCAGAGGGTGCGGCGAGGAGGCGGGCAGCGGTAGCGCCAGCGGCAGGGTGTGGCGGCGCGATGCCCGCAGTCGCGGCGACGGGGAGGGAAGGCGGTGCGGCGCCTGCAGGTGGTGGTGGCGTGACAGTATGGGGTGGGCGGCGGGGTTGGGCGCCCGCGGCTAGGTTGTGCTGCGGCGGACCAGCGTGGGGAGCGGCGGCGGCTCCGGCTGGCGGCGCGCCCGCTGGCCGAGAGAGGCGACGGCGGCTGTGAAGGGGCGGCGGGGTGGTGCAGCAGCGGCTCGCCCGCGGGCAGCGCGCCAGCGTGGGCAGCGGCGGCGCCGGCGGCTCAGGGAGGCGGCGGCTGTGATGAGGCCATTAGAGTTAGGATCCTAATTAGGCTAATGATACCATATTAGAGGGATAAATCTGGAATGAATTGGATGAATACATCATGAGGGTACGAGGTACATTATATAGAGGGATTGGGTGAGGGGAAAAGACTAAACTACCCCTAACCCTAATTCCTCACTAAATACTAAAATACCCCTAAGTTAACCACACAATTACAGAGTCTAACACAATGCACTTTTTTTAAAAAAAAAGAAAAAGAAAATGAAAGCATTGATTCTAAGATCAACTTTGAATGTTGGTGGAAAGAAGGGTAGACAAATCGCCGATCAAAACTGAAATGGTAACACCATCAGTTTAATATCTTTTCTTCTGCAGCCATGTCAGGCACCTGACGCAAATGTCTTGGGCTATCTCAACATGTGGGGCAACTCAATTGATTGCGCGAATTTTTAATGGTGCATTATTGGTGATGCTAGAGCGTGTTTGATCCTCTCAAAACATTCTATATCATCAAATTTATTTAAGCAAAGGAGGAAAGCTTTTGACAATATGATAATCAAAGGCCTTACTCCCTCCGATCTCAAATTGATGTCCCTAGGAAAAGAAATCTAGTTAAAAATTGAAATTGTTGTCCTAGTGACAAAATTTAAAAATGGAAGGAATACCTTTTACGAAAAATACAGAGAAGCCTAACCCAACGTGCTTGGGACAAAGGCAAAGGATTTCTTCTTGCTGTTGTTGTACAGAGAAGCTGCAAGATTGATAGTAACACATGGTTGAAAACTTATCCAGATTTGGAAGATGAGATGGCCTTGTTAAGTTTCTTCAGAGTTTTCTGAGAAAGACGTCACCTTACCTTTTGACATACCCGCTCATAATCCAACTAGATTAAATTTAAAACTAGTAAAGCTTTAGGGCAATCTTTTTGAAGCAGATTTCTTGGATGCACTGAGGAAAATAATGGATGTTGCTTTGAAGGTGCCAGATTAAAAAGTTTAATATTTGTGGTATGATTGCCATTTGGTTATACCGAGTGAACTAGAGAAGTGAAGGGGAGGTCACAACTGAGCAGGTTGCTACGAAAGGCGACAGCTAAAGCGCCAGCAGTACCGTCCTAAGACTGATGATTTGCATCTAAACAACTACGGGCTAGTCGGCAGAGCTCTAACTTCAAGATCCATATGCAGGGTTGTGGTAGAATAAAGTGGGGGTAAACCGTAAACCGCTATTTTTGTCCAAAGAAAATAAAAACAAGATATATCCACCTAATATCATCAATCAGCCCAGAGCCCACGGCTGCAACTCCAAGAATTTCTGGAGCCAGAGATGACCTATCATCCTTATATCCCATAGTTCATGTACTATCATATTCATGTACTATCATTCATCATTGTAAGTTCAATTCATGAAGCCCGGCCTAAACAACTCAGCACTGTACCAGCAGCTGCACCTTTTGTTGTCGGCTATGAACGAGATGGGCAGAAGACAGATCAAGTGGGCTTCAAAAGTGAAAAAGTTAAGGTTAAAAATGCCGGGGAAAGCCAGACCCTACCTCGATCTGTCGGCTCCGAGGCCACATGTCCACGTCGGCAAGCGCGCGACTTTACACGGAGCTGTTCAGTGCAGCGGCAACGTACCTGCATGTGCGAACCTCGCGCGTCGTGGTCGGCCGGCAGGTCACGAGCCGCTCCCTTCGTTGACCCGACCGACCTATGGAGCGTTTCGTCGAACGGGTGCCGTGCGTGCGGTGTTTGACGGTTCTTGGCCAGACAATGGCCGGGGGGGGGGACCTCCGAGGGCGTCAGGTTTTACGCGCCTTGTGCATGATAGATTCCATGGGAGCCGCCGGCCTTGGCGGATCTCTCGGCCGCCGTGGCTGCCGCCGGGGCAGAAGCATATTCCGCGGCGCCGCCCGAGCAGTTTGTTTTGGCTGCCCACGTTTATTTCAGGCGCTTCACGTGTTGGGCCATTTAAAGTCGCAGTTTCAGTCACGTCGAATGGGCCCTCTGGGCGGCCGTTCCCTGAGCTTCAAAGGAACAGAATACATGGGCCGCATAAAATTTGATCAACTAGCACCAAGAGGCCCGGCCGAGGAGATAGTGGGCCATGGATTGTATAGTGGACGGTCCATCATAATAAGGCCTTTAATATCTCACTTGGGTTGTTTCAACACGAAAGAGCCCAGCACGCAGGTCAGCGCCCAGTCCACTACCGCTATCTCATCTTTTTTTACCCTATACAAGTAAAAAAGAACAGAGTATTTCGCCGTTGAATCATTATAGAAATACTCGCCGAGTAAATTATATGATGATTCTTTAGTTTGGTCACTGATGTAGGGACACGACACATCGCTCTATCCAATCCGATGAATGGGGTTAACCTACCCCGATGTAGGACATTCTGCCGTGAGGTGTACAGCGGCAGATGAATCTGAATGCATTCTGGGAGATAGTTGCAGCAGCCGCTACATCTAAAGACCCCCCCCTCTGTATGGAGAGAGAGAGAAGAGAGAGGGAAAAAGAAGAGAAGGAAAAAGAAAAAAAGGAAAAGAAGGAAGAAAGGAGGGAAAAGAGAGAAAAAAAGGAAAAAATAAGAAGAAAAGAGAGGAAAAAGGAAGTGAAAAATAATTTGGTGATTTTTTATAGTTTTAAATATAATATTGTATATAAGTAGTTATATAAAATATTATAAAATATAATATAATTGTATTATCTAATATAAAAACTCCGTCTATGCCTTTCTAGGTATAACCGGTCCCAAGCCCGGGTAAAGGAGGAGGGTTGTGATAAGCTTGGCGAGCCAGCATCAAAACCAGCCATTCATACGGATTCATATCTAGCCTACCTCAACGTGCTTGAGACAAAGGCTTTGTTATTGTTGTTGTTGTTGTTGTTGTATTATCTAATATAAAATAGGTGATAGTTGATATAGAGATCTGATTTAGAGGTGAACGAGTGTAGAGAATTAATTTGTAAAGATATGAATCTTTTAGAGTTGACTGTAAAAGGCTACAAATATTCTTTTAAAGGTCAGATATAGAGGTCGGAACCTAAGCAGCGGTTGCTTGAGCAAGACCAGCACAGTGCTTGCCAAAAGGAGAACGTCAGCTCAGGTAAACTTATCTAGAAATGGATGTTGCAACCTGCCAGAGTCTGCTTTCATCACAACTCAGATATTTTTAATACGATACTACCAAAATGTATCGCAGGATTAGTACAATCGTACCTAAAACATTAAAAAAATCTTAACTACATATGTATACCTTGTGGAGCAGAGGGTAGGAGGTCAGTCCCACAATATTCGGGATGTCTACACATAGTAGTTCATTGGAAGCATGTAAACGTGAACGACACCGTCACTACATAACATTTTGGTGGAAGCAAACAGCTAAATATGTTTCACTACTTTTACTTTAAGAAAAGAGAAACTTGAGGGTCATCCATTAAGGAGGTAACGAAGAGTAATTCAGCTTATTCCATAAATCTTCCTTAGTTGTACAATATAATCGGGAAATTGTGGTATCATTCGGTCATTCCTGAGGCAGCTAGAGCAACTAAGAACTAAGACATGTCAAAGACGCTAAGTTTATTCCAATATGATGCAGACAAAGACAGCTACAATCAAAGCCATGGTTTCTATCTGATTCAGACCTACCACGGCAGTTAAGCACAGCCTTATTGATCATGATAACCCAGAGTACGACCCACTAAGAGAGGTAACCGGTCAGGTGTCATCTCTTGTTAACAAAGGTAACAGGATGTGCTCCAAAATGCAAATATAGGTCTTTCCATTATGTCTTAGAACAAGACATACTGGGTGAACACAGTCAAGGAGAATAACTATATTTGAAACCAACTCGAACTAAATAGAAGCACAGGTGCCAATACCCCAATAACACAAGGTGGAACAGAGTACCACACTAATTTCAATTTCGGAATTTCCATCACAGTTTATGCATTTCTCGGGTTAGCACACATGGTAAAAATTTTGTGCTCCCTAACACTACCATCTATCTTCCTCCCTGAGATCCTTAAAGATGCATCTCCACCAATTACATGTGGAGAGATACAAAAAAACAAGTCTGAGCACCCTTTGACATCCTTCCCCTAAGGCCAGCCAAGCCCACTCACCGCTTATTACAGAAGGCAGAGATGAGCACATCTCCTAATTTTGACGAGCTAAGGCACGCGATGACACAACACTTGGTGAGTCCACGGCATAAATCGTTTTTATAATCCATAAATTCACCGAAACAGCGACCAAATTTGAACTGAATCATAACAAGAGGGGCCAAATTGTATTGTCAAACCCTCACAACTGTGCAACAGCATACCACATTTATTCAATCGAGGGCATACAGAGCCCAGATCAAGGACTGAAGCTAAATGAGGTAAGGTAAAGGAATAACACTTGCGACGAGAAAGAGACGGGACGAGGCTGGATTCTCACGGCAGCGGACCGGCGTCGTTGGGGAAGAAGCCCATGAGCCGACCGGCGGAGTTCTGGTAGGCGTACATGAACCCTCCCATCACCCCAATGAGCCCGCCCGTCACCATCGACGGCCCGCGGATCCCCGGCTTGATCCCTGCACAAGGGCCACGGGTCTGAGCTTCCCGGAGGGGGAGGCGAGGAGTGAGGTGGGGTTTGGGAGCGGAATAGAGCGGAGCGTCGAACCGGAGAGGTATCCGACGGTGACAGAGACGGCGGAGATGGTGGTGAGGCGGACGTAGTCGAGCGCCGAGAAGTTGCCGACGACCTTGGTGAAGGCCGGGTTGCGGTCCACCACCGGGTACTCCGGCTTCACCGACGCGGTGATGTCCGTGTTCATCGCAGGTGCGGGGAGAGATCCCTCCGGTCCTGGCTACAGCGGCGGTGGCTGCGGTGGCGGGCGGAGACGGCAGATTCGGTCGCACGGAGCGGAGGAGGTGGATGCGGGGGTCGCGGCCCTGTGGTTGCCGTCTTCCTCACTGGTAGTGGCGTCGTACAGCCGACGAATGGGCCTATGCGGGCCGAACCCACTATTTCTGTAAATGGGCCTATACCTTGATTCCCTTCTTGTAACTGACGCAAGACCCAGCCCACAAAGGCATTCGGAGTTTCCAAGGACCAAAGCACCCATCGTCTGCCTCGCTTTCTCCGCCCTGCTCGAGACGCCCCACCCCGATATACCCAGCCAGCCAAAGCCCCGCCTCCACCTCCTCCTCGTCGCCTCTGACCTCGAGCGCTCCTCCAATGGCGGCATCCCCGGCCCACTTCTCGCTCTCGGCCTCCACCGTGCCCGCGCGGCTCCGCGCCGCGGCGGTGGCGCCGCTGGCGGCTGGCCCGCGCCGGCGCGGGCGGATGGTGGTGCGCGCCAAGATCCGGGAGATCTTCATGCCGGCGCTGAGCTCCACCATGACGGAGGGCAAGATCGTCTCCTGGAACACCGCCGAGGGCGACCGCGTCAGCAAGGGCGACGGCGTCGTCGTCGTCGAGTCCGACAAGGCCGACATGGACGTCGAGACGTTCCACGACGGAATCGTGGCGGCCATCCTCGTGCCCGAGGGGGGAGTCGCCCCCGTCGGGGCACCCATCGCGCTGCTCGCCGAGTCCGAGGAGGAGGTGGCCGCCGCCGTCGCCAAGGCCCAGGAGCTCGCCAAGGGAGGGAAGCAGCAGGCACCGCCTCCTTTGGCGGATGCCGCCGGAACGCCGCCGACGCCCACGGCGGAGGCTCCGGTGGCTGCTCCCGCTCCGGTGGCGGCGGGGACGAAGGGCATTGCGACGCCACAGGCTAAGAAGCTGTCCAAGCAGCACAGGGTGGACCTTTCCAAAGTGACTGGCACTGGGCCATACGGTCGAATTACACCGGCAGATGTTGAGGCAGCTGCTGGTATCCAACCGAAGCCAAAGGTTACACCTGCTGCCGCTGCAGCACCACCACCTGCGGCTGCCCCGGCAGTGGGCACAGTGCCTAAGGCCGCAGAGCTCCCACCGGTACCTGGTGCCACTGTAGTTCCATTCACTACCATGCAGGCAGCGGTGAGCAAGAACATGGTGGAGAGCTTGGCAGTGCCCGCATTCAGGGTTGGGTACCCAATTTTAACTGACAAGCTCGACGCGCTGTATGAGAAGGTGCTGACATTGGAATATTTGGAGAATGCTGTTCTGTTTCTTGGCCTGCTTGTTGATGATTTGATTGATGTCATTGTTAGGTTAAGCCGAAGGGAGTGACAATGACGGTCCTTCTGGCGAAGGCTGCAGCCATGGCGCTTGCGCAGCACCCTGTTGTCAATGCTAGCTGCAGGGATGGAAAGAGCTTCACTTACAACAGTAACATCAACATTGCAGTGGCTGTCGCAATTGATGGTGGGCTTATTACACCCGTCTTGCAGGATGCTGACAAGGTATATAAGCTATGAGTGTTAAATACTCCTATATTATTTTGCTAGAAATTGTAACACAGGAGTTCACTAAACAGCATGAAACGCCAATTGCAGCTGGATATATACTTGCTTTCACAAAATTGGAAGGATCTAGTCAAGAAGGCACGTGCTAAACAGCTCCAACCTAATGAGTACAATTCTGGTATGAAACTTCTGCATTGTGTGGTCTGTTAGATTGCTGTGATGTTCATGGATATCTTGCTTAGATCTTTGTTGTTTGTAGGGACATTTACACTTTCCAACCTGGGAATGTTTGGTGTAGATCGATTTGATGCAATTCTTCCACCTGGCCAGGTGGGCTCACTTTCATTTTTGCTGCTCAGTTGACAGTTAATAATGATATGTTATTGAAAGTATGTGAACTGATATTTGAATCTATGGAAGCAGGGAGCTATCATGGCTGTTGGAGCCTCCAAACCTACAGTAGTGACTGACAAAGATGGTTTCTTCAGTGTCAAGAGCAAAATGCAGGTTAGTCATAGATCTGATAGTTTTGAATACTAACTGTATGTGTATAATGTTAAATATTGAATTATTGATTGAGCTTCATCCTAAGAGAATTTATTAAATGTATATAACAATTCATAGTTGTTAATGTGGTATGATGCATCATATAGAGCGTGTTGCACATTTGAATGCCATAGTTGACATAAAGATATCGGTTAAAGATAGTGCAGCTGTTATTACGTCTGTTGCCATTATCATAAGATATTATTAATTGGTTTTTTCTAAATTAACATATGTTAGATTTATTGGCCTAGATGAATCTTTGCAACATAAAATATTATAGTTCATCTGTAGCAAGTACCACAACCTAACACTTTGGGGCATAGGAAGAATCTCCTACTCTTACGGCAACTAGACCATTCTATGTGATTGTTCCTCTAGTTGTATTTAAGCTATCTTTGAGTGAGGTATCTTTTTATGTAGAGATATTTCTAGTGCTGCCATCGAGGACCTGTTTGGTCAGTTGCATCATGTCGGTGCCACACTTTTCTGCTATATGTGCTTTCAGCAATAGTTCTTTGTGAACTGATTGTTCGCCACAAGTCTGGCATACTGTCATACTGACCAAAGTTTGGTACAAAGCTAAATGGTCAGACTTGTATAGCATAAGTTTAGCAGATTTGCCTATAACTAAGTTGTTTCAACTCCTATTTTCAGGTCAATGTCACTGCTGATCATAGGATTGTATATGGTGCTGATCTGGCAGCATTCCTTCAAGCTTTTGCAAAGATTATTGAGGATCCTGAGAGCTTAACTTTGTAAAATTTCTTGAAGTGTTAAAATGTTATCCGTGTGCCACTCATTAGTCTGATCCAAGTTGGAGTTCTGTCGGTGGTCTCCAATTTTTGTATCTCCGAGCATTCAACAGAATGTTACCTGAACTTTTGTACTGGTTTTTACATCTGAATATTTTGAACAGTGTCAGAGAGGTTATACTATTGGCACTATGGAAATTTTGGAAAGCAATAAATTGAATTGTAGATTAGTTTGCTAGTTACCCCTTTTGTTTTAGTATGTGTACACTTGTCCTTCATATTTTAGCCCAGTTTGACTGAGTTTGAGCTTATTTAAAAATGATGAAAAACAGCTTGTGCTTATATTATGCTCAAGCGTCTAGGTGCGCGGCGGAGGCTGAAGAGGGCGGAGGCGGGCTCGGGCTAAGCAGCCCAACTATCACGGACTGCTGAAGTTTATATGGGATATATAAAAGAGTCTCCTTACTCTAATGCACTCATTTTCTTCCCACCTTTCTTTCTCCTCTCTAAGGCGGCGGTGCGAGGGGGCGGTGGCGTCGTGCAGCGGCCGCGCGGGGGGCGGTGGTGCCGTGCATCGGTGGCGGAGATACGGCAGGCGGAGGCGGCGACGCTCGGACAGGCGAGGCGAGCCTCAGTGGCGTCATCCCGCGGAGAGACGGCAGGCGGAGGCGACGACGCTCGGACAGGCTATGCTCGGACAGGCGAGGCAAGGCTCAGTGGCGTCATCTCGCCACCGATTGGAAGCCTAGGGGACACCTTGATTACGCTGATTATGCTTTTAATTCGTTCTAAGCAGCTAAACTAATAAGTTGTTGTAGAAACACATTGTTTAACATAATTTTTGCTTATTTTATGAAGTTGTGCCAAACATGTCCTTTGGATTCCGTCTTCCATTTATATAGTGATAAAGAACTAGTAATTTCTAGAAATTTGCAAATGATTAGAAATCCTATGTTCCCTGAGCATATCTAAGGTAACTTCCTTGCTGCATTTGCTTCAGTCCTGACGATAAATCAGGAGAGAAATATCTAAATTCAGGCCAATATGGAAATGGCTCTGGATCCTGGATCATGGCTATTTGTCCAACTTATTATAGTATCTCAGAATTAGCAGTAAACAGTAGTCATGATCATGGAAGCTGAAAAACATAAAACATGTTCAACATCAAATTGTGAGTAAGTTCAACAGATTGAAAAATTAAATCAATTCAAAATAGCAGGCAATGCAATGCGAATCTAGTAATGAGGATTCTTTTCTTACTCGAACTCAAAGGAGCTTGACTGTTGTATGTCGTCCCACACCATAGATCGGTTTGGAGCTGCCCTTATTTTATCCCACTGCAGTGGTTTCGACCTTGCAAGGGGTAAGCAAGCCGTCTTTCCCTACTGAAAGTCTCTCAAAAAAAAACTTATACTGAAAGTGGTAATGGATGTGGGAGCGGAGGCTGACCAGAGTTCTGCCCTTTAAGACTTGGAGGAGGTTTATTTGGTGGTGGTGATTTTGGTACACATGTTGCATTGAATGTTTGGTAATTTTCTCCTTCCGCTGAACACTTTGAGGGTGTCTTAGAATCCAAATTGACGTGTGCATTTGACACACTGAATATTGCGCTTGTTCTGGTGGGTCCAGTATCTTTATAGTGTGAAGTGATTAATACGATGAACCAGAAGGTGAATTATCTGGAGAAGGTGAAGATGGATCTATCACAGTTTTATCGCAAATTTGCAGAAGTAACTCTATAATGGACCACTTGATGATTGGGAGCCAGCTATGAAATGGAAAGACTCGGTCTCATCAGACTACTGTTGGTCTTCACAGTATAAGCAATTACTCTCTCCGTTTCGAAGTATTTGATGTTGGTTAGTTCAATTTTATACTAATCAGTGTCAAATAATTTAAAACAGAGAGAGTATGATCAATTCAGTGTTTTTGTGGGAGTGGTAAGAATGGGTAAACCTTAGATTCTGAGGAACCTATTTGATCTTGGCCTTGTGCAACACTACTTAGGTGAAGGGTGTCTCGTCTAGGATGGGAACTAACCTTCCTGGTAGCACAAGGTGACCTTTGAGCTCTTCATCCATGGAAAAAAGAAAAGTTTAAATGGTCGTGAACTTCCCTTCTAGATGTCCTAAGGCAGACAGCAGCTATAACCACTCCAAGAACGAGTAGATATGCTCCGATCACTAAGACAATGTGGTGGTAATTTCTGTGCGGCGCTCTTCTGTGACTCCACTAATGTATTGCACCTACGTGACAAATTATAAGGATAATACTTTGAGCATTTTGGAAAAACTATGACATATGTGCGCCCATTATGTAAGTTATTATATTTGTCATGTGTTCTTACTCTTTTACTTTTTTGATAGGAGGTTGTTTTTAACATGCTGGTAATGGGTTTTTAGTCATGTTGGGTATGGTGCCATATATGATAGGACAACTAGATCCACATATAGATAGGAAATTTGGTCGTGTCTCACTCTACTAGAGATTGAGAGGGCTATTGGGTTAGGGTTATGGAGGTCATCTATGTGTTTTTTGTTTAATATCAAAAAAGAATTGAAACATGGTGTGCAAGCTTTATTACCTTAAACCAATGAGACCATTGGTTCAACCATTGAACCAGTGGTCCAACATCATGACCTATGTGGCCAACAATCTGTTCTTTTTATAGGATTGCAGTGGACCAATTGGATGCTTAATTGTCATGGCATGTTGAACCAACAAGAAAATTAAAGGGTCCTTTGTTAGATGACACATTGCCTTTTTCACTCAGCATTATCACCCACATAACTTTTTTTATGTGATCGGTTAAAAAGCAACAATGAACCTAGTCTAGCCGCTTGGCCTAACGTAGCATGATCGTGCACTGGCACACTGGCACACTGCTAGGAAGAAATGAATGAAGTGGACAACATAGTACGATTATCGATTCACACGCAAGCTCCAACTTAGATACATGCATGTACATACTTACAGACAAAAAACCTCTTGTAGGTTCACAACCGTACAAGAAAATTGTGGGGTGCAACAAACAAAGTAGCTAGCAAAAGGGTGCTAGCTAAAACTGCAGCCGTGCACACATGCGTGGCATGACTAACACACGGTCATCCATAGCTTCCTACCTTTACGCAACATATAAGGTCATGTAGTGTGATTGCAACAAATCGATTGCCCCATACATTTGTAGCAGGAGGTAGTAAGACAAAATAGCAAGTGATCAAGTGAAGATGAGGAACTCCGCATCTATGTCAAGAAGTGATGTGGTGAAGAAGGGTCCATGGAGCAAAGAGAGGATGCTCCACTCATGAGTTTAGTGGAGCAGCACGGCCAACACCGTTGGAGCCTCATCGGTGCTGCAATCACTGGCCGCTCCGGCAAGTCATGTCGTCTCCGTTGATGCAACCAGCTCAACCCTGATGTGCTTCACCGCCCCTTCACACCGCAGGAGGATGCCCTTATAGTCGCCACCCAAGCACGCCATGGCAACAAGTGGGCCACCGTTGCACGCCTCCTCCCCTGTCGCACTAACAACTCCATCAAGAACCACTAGGACTCCAACCTACGAAAATGTAGGCGACGGGCAGCAGCTTCTACTGCTACAGCCGCAGCCGTGGCTTTGGCTTCAACCTGTCAATCGACTGCCCTCTAGGTACCACCCGTTGATTTGAACAGTGACAACAATGGTCTTGTTGTCAGCCCAACCGGTGGTCGAGCAACAGTACATGATGAGTCATGATGATCAATCATCATTTGAAGCAAATATTCCAAAGGCAAGTGCCATCTTAGCCCCCAACTCTAACAAAAACAATGTTGTGTGTGGTCCTACTATCAACCCACCAATATCTCTATCATTGGGCCTAGGATTGCCATTGCTCCCAGCAACTCCTCATCCAGTGGCCAAGGAACCAATGAAGACAAGCATAGGAAATGTTGGTGATAGGGTTATCCACAATAGCTTATCTTCTCCACCAGTAATGGAAGGGAAGGCACAACTAATGTTAATAATTCGCCAAATGGTAAGAGAGGAGGTGCAGCTTCAGACATACCAACTCATCTACTCACTCATGGGTGCCACATTTGGTGCTCGGGGTCACCGTCACTAGTCATTTCATTCCACCACTAGCTAGCATATATCATCTATCCTTATTTATGTATTTTCACCAAAATTAAATTAATGGATATGTCTATTATCATACTTTTGTTTCCCTTTTGCATGAGCATGAGACAATGAAATGAATTTAATCTCTCAAAGATACATATCCGGTTAGTATTTGAATTATATATGAATGGAAGTAGTACGATAGTAATGTTTGGAAGATGGTTACCAAGGCTCATTTGGATACATTCACAAGCTGATATTTTCTACCTATGAAATTGCAAGAATTTTTTGAGAATGCAAGCAAAGGATAGTTATGAGGATCTCAAGGATGCGAAGAATAGGAAACTTTTTCTGTCTAGAAATTTTCTTGCATTTAATATATTTAAGAAAAATAGTATATAAACAGATTTATAGATGTTTTTGTCTTCTGTTTGTTTACTTTGTTGATAATAGCTTGTTGCCTTCGATAATAACCTACTCCCTCCATTCTTAATTTCTTGTCGTTAGGGCAATAACTTAGTTTCTTTTTAAATTATAATTGTTGCTCTAACGACAACAATTAGAAACAAAGGGAATATGTGTTATTCTGCTTTGCATTTATTGAGTACAGTATATGTGTATTTCAGCGTACCATTGATACAACATGTTGTCAATCACCTAGTATATCTTGCTTTGTGTCACACCCGGTTTTTCCGAAGAAACAACCAAGTGAATATCACATGTATGCCAGGATTATTTTCTCATACATGTGATGACAAATAGTGAAGCATCATTTATTACAAGCCAGGTGTCGAATATAAATAAGTCTTACATCGCAAATATCTCAATGGACACTAATGCTTCATCACAAGTAAATAAACTAGCAGCGGAATATTATTCTTTAGGGCTCCATCACAGGCGTTGCCCGGGGGTCTTCATGAACCTAAAAGCCTTCCTCGGGTCCAAAATCTTGGTCATTATACACCACCTCATTATCTTGACCTGAGCAGCAATATAAACCAACAAATATGCAAGGTTGAGTACCAATGGTACTCAGCAAGTGTGGGAAAATTATATCATGCATGGCTAGAACAAGGATAAGTTGAACTCATGGTTAAAGCACTACGCAATTAATACCTATCACCTTAGCTTATTAAGCACCTACATTACTACACAGGTGAAATGGTCCCAATCTCCCATCCCATCATCATAACCAAATAACCATAACATCATTTCCAATGTTAAGCTCCCCGCTTAACTTCCAAAACCATCATTCCTCTAATCATGAATAAGTCCAGGCCGCTCTTAACCGTGAGCACGGCTGTCAAGACAGTTTTGACTCTGCAGAGTTTGTACCACTGTACCCACAAGTAGTGATTTCATCCCCCGTTGCCGGGTGGACTAAAAGAACCTCCATTATGCCAGTGGCTACGTTCCACATTCACACTTCCCAGGTGTGCGGCCAAGAGATCACTACAAAGCCTTTACAAAGGGATTCCCGACGAGCGTGGGCCCACTGAGGTTTCACCCCTAACAGCATACAAGAGGCTCCAACCCCGCTGCAGTGGCCCCCTCTTGAGCCTTGCGGTTCATATGGTAGTCCAGCTGACACCTACTCCCCGCACCATCCAACACACCCATACTACGCCGGGGATACACCTAATTAATTGGCTAAGCTGCCCCATCTCAGCATGTGGTTGGCACTGTAAAGCCGGGTTACATGCTCCATGAACCGGTCCTTAGGATCCAGGCAAGTACTAAACACAAACCCAAGTCTCGTGCACCCAGCACACAACCAAAACATCCAACTTGCCTTGATCCCTACCTCTACATAACTCCCAATAGCTCATTTCAAGAGTATGGTATAATAAACTGATGATCTTATTTCCCAATTATCCCATTCTAAGCATGGCTAAGCAAATGCATGTAAATATATGACATGACAAAATAAATCCCAACCCAAGCTTCAAGGAAACAAGGTAATGCAATTCTAGGGAAACTTCCTAGCATGGGTTTCATATTTAACTTGACAATGCAAATAATTCTATCTACACATCCTAGCATAGGATCAAAGTGGTCAAGGACACTTGCCTCCTTCTTGCTGCTCTTGAAATTGGTAGTCCTGATTTTGGAAATGAATAACTTGTTCTTGAACAGGTTCTACTTCATACCATCACACATAGCAAAAGAAAAACAACAATCATAAGACATAGTTCACACCTCTACTTCATACAAACCACACATTCATATTTATGAAATTCATTCACCATTATATGTGTTGTATTTCAGTTTTAAATAAATTCCTTACATTAAACTACCAAGTATGTATGGAAAGTATTTTTCTTCTCCATATGTGCTTTCACAACTTCTATCAACCCTAAACTGAACTCTTTGGATTTTAGAAACTCCATTTATCATTTACTAGTTGCTATATTTTCAGATTTATATTCCTATGCATAATTGTGTATTTTATTATTAAATTAGTAATACACATCACCTAAACAGAATAGGTTCTGGTCCTAAATAATTTAAAGTCATATTTTGACCTTGGCTTCTCATGTAGACTATTTCATAATTATTTTCCCTATTTTTCTATAACTATTCTTTACTTAAAAATGTGTCCTTATACTAAATAATGTGAATAATTAAATGAAACAGATTCATTTCAGTCCAAAAATATATTTTTACCTCACTCCAAAGTTTTCTAAGTACTGAGAAAGTCTTTAATTAATTTTGACAATTATGTTTGTCCCACTTTTTAATTTTTTAAACACTAGTTACATATTCAATTTTCTAAATTAATTACTAAACAGGGTTAAAATAATGAATTCACCCAATTACAGGGTCTATAATATTATTTTTATAATTTCCAGGGGTCTAGCTACACTTATCAGAGGTGTTTTTCCTAATTTCTATTAAGTCCAGGGGCTAAAACTGATTTTTAAATGAATTTACATGATTTTCTGAAGTTCCAGGGGCTAGATCTGAAGTTTCTGGGGCTAGCTCTCAATTCCAGAGAACCCCAGGGGGTAGCACGTAAGAATTCCAGTCTTTATAATGCGGGATTGACGTGGACCGTCCGATTTTAAACCGACGGCTGAGATTATAACATCGAACCGGTACGCGGGGATTTAAAGTCTACCGTGCGATTTAAAATAAACGGCGCACAAGCGGCCACGTCGCTCTGATCGAGAGCGGGCGGCGCTGCCGGCGGCGCACGGCGGCGGGAAGCGGCGATCTCGCCGGAAACTTTCGGTTCTGCGAGAATTCTACCTAGAACTGTGATCTTATGGCCTAGATCGGTAGAGGGGAGGTCAGGGATCTCACCTCGGGGGTTTTCTCGAGCTCGGGGGTCCTGGAAAGTGCTCGGCGGCGAGGTCCGAGGCAAAACCACGGCGAAGCTCGTCGGTGTTGTGTTTGCACCGTAACTCTCCGAGTTTTCTGCACCTGCAAAGTTCCCCGGAGGCGGTGGATCAAGACCAGCGAGTTAGATCAGAGTTTCCGAGCTTAGATCGGCCAGAATTCGCCGGCGAAGTCTCGGTGCTCACCGGTGTGAAAATCGGCGATCGCGTGCGGAAAATTGATCGGAGCTGGGGTTTTTATAGCCGGGGGAGGGCGGTGGGTCTGTTGTGATCGAGTTGGAGTCCGCTGGGACCGGAATTCGGCTGCGGGAACGAGTTTCCAATCGGTTAAGATCGAGCGCGCGCGCGGGGAAAGAAGTCCGGGGTCGCGGGGCTCGGGTTAGGGATGACAGGTGGGTCCCATCCGTCAGCGAGGGGCAGCGCGGCGCGCGCGGGGGCGGGCTGGCGCGGGGGGGTTTGCTGGGCCGGCTGGGGTTTCGGCCCACTGGCCAGTTTTTTTCCGGTTTTCCTTTTTCTTTTTCATTTTCTTTTCTGTTTTGAGTATAATTTGAATTCCAGTTTGAATTTGAGTTTTTGCAAAACATGCAACACGTCCAAAAATTTCTAAATTTCCCTCTGAACATGGTTTATGGTTCTAAATCAAAATTTGAGTCTTGACTAAAAATTTTGGGGTGTTACAGCTCTACCCCCCTTAAAAGAAATCTCGTCCTCGAGATTGGTTTTCTAAGAAAATAATTCCGGAAACTGTGCCTTAAGCTCATCTTCCCGTTCCCAGGTAGCTTCTTCTTCTAAGTGATGCTTCCACTGCACCTTGCACATCCGGATTCTCTTGTTTCTGTTGAGGCGTTCCATCGTCTCCAAAATCTTGTATGGTTGTTCGGCATAGGACAAATCCTCAGCTACATCCACTTCATTTATGGGTAACACCTCCTCAGGCGTCCTCAGGCATTTCTTGAGTTGTGACACATGGAATACATCGTGCACGTCCGATAGATGAACCGGTAACTCTAGTTGGTACGCCACTTCGCCTTTTCTTTCCAAAACTTGAAAGGGTCCGATGTATCGAGGTGACAACTTCCCTTTCACCTTGAACCGACGAAGTCCTCTGATAGGGGACACCTTGAGATAAACATAGTCTCCCACGTTGAAAACGAGTTCTCTTCTTCGTACATCAGCATAACTCTTCTGGCGTGTTTGTGCTATCCTCAAATTGTTGCGAATCTCCCTCACCTTCGCCTCGGCTTCTTGTAGCACTTCTGGACCAAACACTTTACTTTCTCCTGTTTGGTTCCAAAATAGAGGAGTTCTACACTTCCTTCCATACAAAGCTTCAAATGGTGACATCTTCATACTGGCTTGATAACTGTTGTTATAGGAAAACTCCGCATACGGTAAGTTCTTGTCCCAGCTTCTATTGTTTTTGAGTGCACATGCCCTTAACATATCTTCAAGGATCTGATTGGTTCTCTCCGTCTGCCCGTCAGTTTGGGGATGATAGGCAGAGCTGAAGTTCAGATGGGTTCCCATGGTTTCATGCAACTTTTGCCAAAACCTCGAGGTGAACTGTGTCCCTCGGTCCGACACTATCTTCTTTGGCACTCCATGGTAACACACAATCCTTGACATGTACAATTCTGCCAATTTGGATCCGCTGTAGCTTTCTTTCACAGGGATGAAATGAGCTACCTTGGTTAGCCTATCAATAATGACCCATATTGAATCATACCCGGATTGGGTTCTAGGCAATCCTACGACAAAATCCATGCTGATTTCTTCCCACTTCCATTCAGGTACTTTGAGTGGTTGCAATAATCCCGCGGGTCGTTGATGTTCTGCTTTCACCAACTGACATGTGTCACATAGGGCAACATGTTCCGCGACATCTCGCTTCATGCCATACCACCAATACCTGCCTTTGAGGTCCTGGTACATCTTCGTACTCCCAGGATGAATGGAATAGTCGGAATCATGAGCCTCTTTTAAAATCAATTCACGGATCTCCTTTACTTCTGGCACACAGATCCTTTTCCCGTGCCACACCGTTCCTTGTTCATCCTCTCTAAAACCAGGAGCTTTATTTTCCTTGATGAGCTGTCGAATCTCTTGTATCTTCTCGTCATTCTTTTGGCCCTCCCGTATGTCTCGCTCGAGTGTGGAGTCCACTTCCATGGCGATGGCTTCACCACTATTTACTAGACATAGATTGAGTCTTATAACCTCGTCCTTCAATTTTGCAGGCATGTCCTTCAAACTCAACTTATTGACCTGCACTTTCCGACTTAAAGCATCGGCCACGACGTTTGCCTTCCCAGGATGATAGTTGATGCCCACATCAAAGTCATTAATTAGCTCTAACCATCTCCTTTGTCTGAGGTTGAGATCTGGCTGTGTGAATATGTACTTCAAACTCTTATGATCCGTATATATTTCTGTCCTCTTCCCCATCAAATAGTGCCGCCAAATTTTCAACGCGTGTACCACTGCAGCTAGTTCTAGGTCATGTGTAGGATAGTTCTTCTCGTGCTTCCGAAGCTGTCGGGATGCATATGCCACGACATGTCCTTCTTGCATGAGAACACATCCTAACCCATTTCCAGAGGCATCACAGTACACTGTGAAATTCTTCTGCATATCTGGCATAACCAACACTGGGGCTGTTGTCAATCTCTTCTTTAGCTCCTGAAAGCTCGTATCGCACTGTGGCGTCCAGGTGAATGTGATTCCCTTTTCCAACAGTTTGGTGAGAGGTCTCGAGATCTTGGAGAATCCCTCAATAAACCGTCGATAGTATCCAGCCAATCCCAAAAAGCTTCGAACTTCCCCGACATTTTCAGGGGTTTTCCACTTCTGGATATCTTCGATTTTGGCGGGATCTACGGAGATTCCTCCCTCCGAGATTATATGTCCTAAAAAGGGAACTCTCTTCAGCCAAAACTCACACTTGCTCAACTTGGCATACAGTTGGTGTTCTCTCAGCCTCTGTAACACCAACCTTAGATGTTTCTCATGTTCTTCTTCATCTTTGGAGAAGACGAGAATATCATCTATGAAAACCACCACAAATTTGTCCAAATATTCCATGAATACCTTGTTCATGAGGTACATGAAATATGCCGGGGCATTGGTTAGCCCGAAAGGCATGACAGTGTATTCATACAGTCCGTACCGAGATACGAAAGCTGTCTTGGGAATATCTGATTGCCTTATCTTGAGTTGGTGGTATCCCGACCTGAGATCAATTTTCGAGAACACACAAGCTCCCCTCAACTGATCAAACAAGTCTTCAATGCGAGGCAATGGGTACTTGTTTTTGATGGTTACCTCATTCAAGGCACGGTAATCCACGCATAACCTTTGGGTTCCGTCTTTCTTGGGCACAAATATCACCGGAGCTCCCCATGGTGAGGAACTAGGGCGAATATACCCCTTCTCCGTCAATTCTCTCAAATGATCCTTGAGCTCTTCTAGCTGCTTGGAGTCCATTCGATAAGGTCTCTTGTATATCGGGGCTGTTCCCGGTACTAGCTCAATTGCGAATTCTACGTCACGGTCGGGAGGCATGCCTGGCAATTCCTCCGGGAAAACATCTGGATATTCCCTGATAGTCCTGATTTCCTCAACTTTCACCTCCACTTGATTTAATTTAATGTCCCTCCTAGGCTCGTGTATTGTTATGAACTTTACTCTGGTACCACTGGGGTGAGTTAGTTCCACCGTTCTGGTCGAACAATGGATGATTCCTTTATGTTTGGTCAACCAATCCATACCCAAAATAATATATATCCCTTGTGAATCTATCACTATGAGGTTAGCAGTAAATACTACCCCATTAATATCTAGGCTCACTTTGGGACACACTTGTCTTGTCCTTATTTCTCCACCTGGAGAGTTTACCGCTAACACATGGTTCATTTGTGTGGTTGCTAGGTCATGCTTCTTAACAAACCCTTGAGCAATGAACGAGTGGGTAGCACCAGAATCAAACAACAGAGTTGCAAGGTGTAAATTGGCAGGAAACTTACCAACTACCACGTCGGGTGCCTCTTGTGCTTCCTCCATGGTGACGTGGTTCACCCGTCCTCTCACTACATTCTGCTGTTGTGGCGGCGCAGGCTTCTTCTTCGGGCATTTATGGGCGTAGTGCCCCACTTCACCACAGCTGAAACATTGCACCCCAACCTTAGGTGCTGGGCCCTTGTTGTCTTGGGGTTGGTTTGGGGGTCCTTGTACTGCTGGTCGAGGTGGATATGCGGGGCGAGGCTGCTGCACAAACTGACGTGACGGCTGTGCAGATGCTGCGGGAGGCCTGTAGTTTGGGTTGTACCCTCTTGGTGCTGAATAGGGTACAGCAGCACGGCTCATCTGCCCCGTAGGTTGCTGCATCATACGTGGGCGGGTGTTGCTCCCTGAGGCCTGATGTGACCACCCCGCCTTCCTCTTATTCTCATTTTCCAAGGCCTTTAGCTTCCTTTCCACCACAAATGCTCTGTCCACCATCTTTTGAAAGCTTTCATACTCATTGGAGGACATTGCACACTGCATCTCTGCGGTAAGTCCTTCCACGAAACAATCTTGTTTCTGCTCATCAGTCTCTATGTCTCGTGGAGCATAACGGGATAGTTGAGTAAATTTAGTGAGGTATTCCCTCACAGTCATGTTCCCCTGCTGCAGTCCCAGAAAATCTTTCCTCTTGTTTTTGAGTTCACCTCTTGGGATGTAATGGTTGCGGAAGCTACGCTTGAACTCTTCCCAAGTGATGTTCTCAGGGTCATGATGGGCGGCCACGTAGGCGGTCCACCAATCAGCAGCAGGTCCCTGCAATTGATGAGAGGCAAACAGCACCCTCTCATACCCTTGGCATTGGATTATCCTCATCTTACTTTCAATGGTCTTCAGCCAATCATCGGCCTCCAGAGGTTCAGCAGCACTTGCAAACTTTGGAGGTTGAGTTCCTAGAAACTCACTCAACCTTGGTTGGCGTGGTGCAGCTTGTGGAGGTGGAACTTGATGCAAGTTGGCCACCACTTGAGTCAAGTTCTGGATGAGCTGATTTTGATTCTCCAGCATTTGGTGGAGAGGATCAACTTCTTCGCGGCGACCACCCCGGTCCTGGCCTTCAGAAAGATGAGGGTTGCATGCCTCATCATTGTTGTTGGCGGGGTTGGCAGCACGTCCCTTTCCTCTTCCGGCCATCTGGCAGAATCAACAAATGTTAATTTGATACCATTTAGTATCATCTTACTACTTTCATTTGTTGGTACTTTAAGGTGTTGAGGCTTTGTTAAAACTTTACGAGGGTTTATATCTCACACCAAATAAATGCACTATTATTTCCTGTGGGTTCACACACCAAAGCAAAACAATCTGAAGACGAGGCTGTGGACAATTGCCCATGGCTTCCACAACTCACGTCACACACCAAGCATCATCACACCATTAACTACGTAACGACTCGACTACTCGACCTCTTGCTAGCTAAGGGAAAGATTCTACACTACTCGTCCTCTTGAGCTGGCTCCTCAGGATCCTCCTCCTCATTTCGGCTACCTTCTGACTCTGCTTTGGGTGGGGAGGCTGCTGGTGGAGAAGTGCGACGACGCCTGATTGCTCGGCGATCCGGGGAGTCAGGTATCCATGGATCACTCACGGTGACACACAGTTCATTCCCATCTCCTCTTTCTCTCGCCTTTAAGCAAGCTCGCAGCAACGCCTTCGTTTCCTTCAGGGTGTCTCGGACATCCTGAAGCTCTTGTTGACACTCCTGCAGTCGAGTGCTGAGCATAGCAGCATCCTCCAAGCACAAGTCCATGTGCTCATGGGAAGTCCCTTGCTGCACCGGTGGGTACTTGTACTCCGTGGTACCACTCTCACGTTGGAGGACATACATGTACTCAGTTTTATCCAAGTGGCGACGATAGATGTGACTCTGGCAGGTTCTGGCCTCCCAGGTGACATCTCTCTCCGCGTCAACTTGTGTTGCTCGACAAGCTGGAGAGTGGTGAATCTTAAGCAGTTGATTCTCGTGTATAATCCTCATCTCCGAACTCCATTCTTCCCTCTTCTCACGGATGGTCCTGGTAGAGTTATAGTGGATGATGAGCTTGCCCGTATTGCCTGCGGCTTCGAGCATACGTCGAAGACGGCGCAACAAATCTCCAACTGCCAATCCGTAGGAAAGGTACGTCACGGGACGACTCTCCTCTCTTTCGGCAAGGGCCACTACGGGAACTCTCCCTCCTGTGGACTTACGAGCGGTGCGAATCATACGAACCATCTAAAACAAAAGAATTTAAAATTAGGTTAGATAAATTTTCAAACAAAAATCCTATTTTGAATGAAAGTTGGGGTAAGATGAAGAAAATGACTCCTTTAATAACACTTTTCCACCCACACTTTGGAAAATAGTTTTTAATAAAATAGGGCACTTAAATACGTCCATTTCTACCTAGGTCCACGTTCCTACGGGCAACCTTGGCTCTGATACCACCTCTTGTCACACCCGGTTTTTCCGAAGAAACAACCAAGTGAATATCACATGTATGCCAGGATCATTTTCTCATACATGTGATGACAAATAGTGAAGCATCATTTATTACAAGCCAGGTGTCGAATATAAATAAGTCTTACATCGCAAATGTCTCAATGGACACTAATGCTTCATCACAAGTAAATAAACTAGCAGCGGAATATTATTCTTTAGGGCTCCATCACAGGCGTTGCCCGGGGGTCTTCATGAACCTAAAAGCCTTCCTCGGGTCCAAAATCTTGGTCATTATACACCACCTCATTATCTTGACCTGAGCAGCAATATAAACCAACAAATATGCAAGGTTGAGTACCAATGGTACTCAGCAAGTGTGGGAAAATTATATCATGCATGGCTAGAACAAGGATAAGTTGAACTCATGGTTAAAGCACTACGCAATTAATACCTATCACCTTAGCTTATTAAGCACCTACATTACTACACAGGTGAAATGGTCCCAATCTCCCATCCCATCATCATAACCAAATAACCATAACATCATTTCCAATGTTAAGCTCCCCGCTTAACTTCCAAAACCATCATTCCTCTAATCATGAATAAGTCCAGGCCACTCTTAACCGTGAGCACGGCTGTCAAGACAGTTTTGACTCTGCAGAGTTTGTACCACTGTACCCACAAGTAGTGATTTCATCCCCCGTTGCCGGGTGGACTAAAAGAACCTCCATTATGCCAGTGGCTACGTTCCACATTCACACTTCCCAGGTGTGCGGCCAAGAGATCACTACAAAGCCTTTACAAAGGGATTCCCGACGAGCGTGGGCCCACTGAGGTTTCACCCCTAACAGCATACAAGAGGCTCCAACCCCGCTGCAGCGGCCCCCTCTTGAGCCTTGCGGTTCATATGGTAGTCCAGCTGACACCTACTCCCCGCACCATCCAACACACCCATACTACGCCGGGGATACACCTAATTAATTGGCTAAGCTGCCCCATCTCAGCATGTGGTTGGCACTGTAAAGCCGGGTTACATGCTCCATGAACCGGTCCTTAGGATCCAGGCAAGTACTAAACACAAACCCAAGTCTCGTGCACCCAGCACACAACCAAAACATCCAACTTGCCTTGATCCCTACCTCTACATAACTCCCAATAGCTCATTTCAAGAGTATGGTATAATAAACTGATGATCTTATTTCCCAATTATCCCATTCTAAGCATGGCTAAGCAAATGCATGTAAATATATGACATGACAAAATAAATCCCAACCCAAGCTTCAAGGAAACAAGGTAATTCAATTCTAGGGAAACTTCCTAGCATGGGTTTCATATTTAACTTGACAATGCAAATAATTCTATCTACACATCCTAGCATAGGATCAAAGTGGTCAAGGACACTTGCCTCCTTCTTGCTGCTCTTGAAATTGGTAGTCCTGATCTTGGAAATGAATAACTTGTTCTTGAACAGGTTCTACTTCATACCATCACACATAGCAAAAGAAAAACAACAATCATAAGACATAGTTCACACCTCTACTTCATACAAACCACACATTCATATTTATGAAATTCATTCACCATTATATGTGTTGTGTTTCAGTTTTAAATAAATTCCTTACATTAAACTACCAAGTATGTATGGAAAGTATTTTTCTTCTCCATATGTGCCTTCACAACTTCTATCAACCCTAAACTGAACTCTTTGGATTTTAGAAACTCCATTTACCATTTACTAGTTGCTATATTTTCAGATTTATATTCCTATGCATAATTGTGTATTTTATTATTAAATTAGTAATACACATCACCTAAACAGAATAGGTTCTGGTCCTAAATAATTTAAAGTCATATTTTGACCTTGGCTTCTCATGTAGACTATTTCATAATTATTTTCCCTATTTTTCTATAACTATTCTTTACTTAAAAATGTGTCCTTATACTAAATAATGTGAATAATTAAATGAAACAGATTCATTTCAGTCCAAAAATATATTTTTACCTCACTCCAAAGTTTTCTAAGTACTGAGAAAGTCTTTAATTAATTTTGACAATTATGTTTGTCCCACTTTTTAATTTTTTAAACACTAGTTACATATTCAATTTTCTAAATTAATTACTAAACAGGGTTAAAATAATGAATTCACCCCATTACAGGGTCTATAATATTATTTTTATAATTTCCAGGGGTCTAGCTACACTTATCAGAGGTGTTTTTCCTAATTTCTATTAAGTCCAGGGGCTAAAACTGATTTTTAAATGAATTTACATGATTTTCTGAAGTTCCAGGGGCTAGATCTGAAGTTTCCGGGGCTAGCTCTCAATTCCAGAGAACCCCAGGGGGTAGCACGTAAGAATTCCAGTCTTTATAATGTGGGGTTGACGTGGACCGTCCGATTTTAAACCGACGGCTGAGATTATAACATCGAACCGGTACGCGGGGATTTAATGTCTACCGTGCGATTTAAAATAAACGGCGCACAAGCGGCCACGTCGCTCTGATCGAGAGCGGGCGGCGCTGCCGGCGGCGCACGGCGGCGGGAAGCGGCGATCTCGCCGGAAACTTTCGGTTCTGCGAGAATTCTACCTAGAACTGTGATCTTATGGCCTAGATCGGTAGAGGGGAGGTCAGGGATCTCACCTCGGGGGTTTTCTCGAGCTCGGGGGTCCTGGAAAGTGCTCGGCGGCGAGGTCCGAGGCAAAACCACGGCGAAGCTCGTCGGTGCTGTGTTTGCACCGTAACTCTCCGAGTTTTCTGCACCTGCAAAGTTCCCCGGAGGCGGTGGATCAAGACCAGCGAGTTAGATCAGAGTTTCCGAGCTTAGATCGGCCAGAATTCGCCGGCGAAGTCTCGGTGCTCACCGGTGTGAAAATCGGCGATCGCGTGCGGAAAACTGATCGGAGCTGGGGTTTTTATAGCCGGGGGAGGGTGGTGGGTCTGTTGTGATCGAGTTGGAGTCCGCTGGGACCGGAATTCGGCTGCGGGAACGAGTTTCCAATCGGTTAAGATCGAGCGCTGCGCGCGGGGAAAGAAGTCCGGGGTCGCGGGGCTCGGGTTAGGGATGACAGGTGGGTCCCATCCGTCGGCGAGGGGCAGCGCGGCGCGCGCAGGGGCGGGCTGGCGCGGGGGGGTTTGCTGGGCCGGCTGGGGTTTCGGCCCACTGGCCAGTTTTTTTCCGGTTTTCCTTTTTCTTTTTCATTTTCTTTTCTGTTTTGAGTATAATTTGAATTCCAGTTTGAATTTGAGTTTTTGCAAAACATGCAACACGTCCAAAAATTTCTAAATTTCCCTCTGAACATGGTTTATGGTTCTAAATCAAAATTTGAGTCTTGACTAAAAATTTTGGGGTGTTACATTTTGTCATTCTGATCATAATCTATCTAAACATGTTTCTTTATCTTTTTATTTGTAGGTATTGCCTTATATAACATTGCGATAAACTTTTTCCTAGATTTGATGCCCATGTTAAAAGTTGAAATTCCTCAGCTGCCACCGACCAAGACACGACTAGGATCCCAGTGTTGGAGATAGATGTGATCTCCATTCGGGGATGACCCAACGGCCCGTCCCAATCCGTTCTCCCATGCGCCCAGATCAGGGGCGCCAACCGATTCATGGTTGTGGGCCTCCTCGTGCACCGCGTAATATAAAAGGAGGGGAACGCCGGGGGCACGAATAATCAAGGTTTTCGTGACTCAAAACCGATCCAACAAAGTTTTTGATCCGATCTCTAAGCGCGCGGGAGCACGGGGAAGAGCTCGTGTCGCCGTCCGTCGGAGACCGCCATACCACGACGTTTGTGCCGCCACCTTGACTCATTCAAGTTAGTCATTGACATGGCGGTTTCGGCATCCACGTCCGAAGGTACACAAAATCCGTTCTCATACTAAAGTATTATACAAGTTAGTTTAGCATTTATTTTCTTACATATTAATCCCATAGATCTAGTGTCTAGTCGGTCTATAGGATTCATCAATGGTATCAGAGCATAATATTGTCAAACCGTGCAAAAATTGCTAAAACAGTGAAAACTAATTACTAAATTCTCAGCCTCAATTTCTGTGCAGCCCATCTAATAGGACTAAACTATACTTAACATTTGTTGAAATAGAAAAGCTTGCTTAACACAGTTGGTTGAGCTTGTAGCTCTCATCCTTGAGATTGTGGGTTCGATCCCCATGGCAAACACTAGATTTTCTTTTATGCTGGGCTGGCAGCAATAGTGGGTTTGAGCCGCACGCCCGTTAAGGCCAGTGGCACCCAGGTTGTGTGGTTTACTAGGCCGAAGACTTTGCAGTGGCCTGAATTTCTTTTTACAAGTAACCTTAATTGACTTCAACCACCGATTTCAATCCAACGGCTTAGCTTCATTTTCGGGGCTATAACCTCCTGAACCGTAAGTCATTTTGCTCTCTTCCTTCTTTCTCTTCTAGCAGCCGCAACACAACACTTAGAGAGGAAAAAAGAGAGGATTTTTTTGGCTGGCAGTTTGAACTCCGACGCCGCCATGGGAGCGCTCGCAGCGTGCCCAGGTTGTGTGGTTTACTGGGCCGAAGACTTTGCAGTGGCCCGAATTTCTTTTTACAAGTAACCTTAATTGACTTCAACCACCGATTTCAATCCAACGGCTTAGCTTCATTTTCGGGGCTATAACCTCCTGAACCGTAAGTCATTTTGCTCTCTTCCTTCTTTCTCTTCTAGCAGCCGCAACACAACACTTAGAGAGGAAAAAAGAGAGGATTTTTTTGGCTGGCGGTTTGAACTCCGACGCCGCCATGGGAGCGCTCGCAGCGTGCGCGCTCACCGTGGGTGAGTGTCTGCCGTAGGGGTGTTCCCGGCGAAGCCGAGTAGCCATTATTTTTTCGTGTACTTACTGTTTTCTTTTCCTTTTTCTTATTGTTCTTACTATTTTCTTACTCTTACTTGTATTGTTCTTACTTGCTATTGTTGTGGATCTAAAACATGAAATAAAGTCCCGAGCGGATCTAGTTGTCTAGGAGGATTTTGATGTCATTGATGAATATAATTAGTAATTTTTCAGGTTACCACTTTATAGATATTCATTAATTTTCTACTATTTAATTGTGATAAATTTAGTAATTAGTTTTATATAGCAAAAATAATTTCTTGTGTAATAATTAAATTATGGTTTTATGGATAATTAAGTTAAAATTAATTATTTTGTTATGCTTCCGATGTTGTGATTAATGTTATTAGTTTCCTAATTAAATTTTAATTGAAAATTTTAATTATGGAAAGTTTAGTTAAGTTTGTAGAAAATAAGTGATAGTAATTTTGTTAAGTATCTAACGTGAACAATAAAATTGCTATATTTAAGTTTCATTTTAAGTTTTAATCTAAGTTTTATTGAGTACCTGCGTGAAAAATAAAATTTTATCATGTTTAATAATTGAGTAGCCAACATGAAATATGAAACGCACAACATTTCTGATTGATTAAGACCATAATTTTTTTGTTCAGTAGCCAACGTGAAAAATAAAACTTGTTATGTTTTCAATGTTGTATTTTGTCAAGTAGCCAACGTGAAAGACAAAAGACTACATTCCATTTTGTTTAAGTTTTATAATACATTTACTTATGTTTATGCAATTTTGTTCCGAAGGTTCCTCCAAAGTTTCTTCTGCACTGTGTTTAATTTCTGCCATAGAGTCACTCAATAGAGGAAATTTTAACTCGTGGAGGGAGAAGTTAGAGATTGCATTGGCTATCTCGGAGATGGATCTAGCACTGACCACTCAACACCCCACTAAGCCTGAGGTTCCGATACCTCACGAGGGAGAGCATCCCAATTCTTTCAATGTGAGGAAGGCGGAATATGAAAGTTTAAGATTCAAATACGATAGAGATTGTATGAAGTGGATCCAATCAAACAGAAAATGTTTGATGATCATTAAGGGTTCCATCACTAAGGCAATTAGGGGAGCAATCTCCGACTGTCAGACAGCTACTGAGTACCTCTAGAAGGTGGAGAGTCAGTTTATTGGCTTTCCTAAGGCTTATGCAAGCACTCTTATTAAGAGGCTTGTGACTGAGAAATACACTAGAGCTGGTGTGCGTGAGCACATACTTAGTATGACGAACATGGCTTGTAAGTTGAAACCCATGGATATGGGGCTTAAGGATGAGTTTATTGTGCACCTCATCTTTGCCTCACTTCCTAAAAAATTTGAAGCGTTCGTCATCAACCATAACTCTCAGCCTGAGCGATGGACTATTGAGAAGCTTGTGCCATGCGCATTCAAGAAGAAAAACGTATTAAGTCTTTGTGTAATGACTATATTAATTATGTAAAAGGTAAGAGTAATAATCAGAAGAGTTATTTTAATAATAACTCTTCTAATCAATCTTTTAATACACATGACACTCCACATAAGTTTTATGATAAGGATAATAGTAAGGCACCTCAACATCCTCCTCAAAAGAATGTGAAGGTTGATAAAGATTAGTGCAGTTTGCAAGCAGAAAGGCCACTATTAGAAGGATTGTGTTGGCTTGCTGAAGTGGTGTTGTAAGAATGGTAATTATTTTATTAGTTTTGTTGATGAATCCTTGTTTTTAGATTATTCACAATCTACTTGGTGGATTGACTCAGTTGCCATTGTGCACGTTTGTAATTCATTACAGGGGTTTGCTACGAGGAGGACCCTAAGAAGAGGAGAAATGGTCTATAAAGTCGCTGATGACCATGAAACTGGAGTCGAAGCCATTAGAGATCTTCCATTAGTACTTAGAGATGACTTTGTACTTAAGCTTAATAATATTCTTTACATACCCTCTATAAATAGTAAGTGAGGCTCCTGTTCTAAGGAATCAACTCAGTTTTCTAAGCCTTTAGAGTCAGTCGTTGCTAATGGTGAGGAGAAACAACCGCCTCAAATAGAAGATAATGTGCCAATTAGAAGATCTCAAAGAGTAAGAAGATCAACTATTCATAATAATTACGAGATCTATATGAGTGGAGATTTTCAAATGGGGGATGATCCCATCTCATTTGAAGAAGCTATGAGAAGTGCTCAATTATCCGAGTGGCGTAAAGCCATGGAGGATGAAATGAGTTCAATGAATGCCAACAAAGTCTGTGAATTAGTCAAAATTCTTAATAGAGCAAAAACAGTAGGTTGTAAGTGGGTTTACAATATTAAGCGTGACTCCAAAGGGAAAATTGAAAAATATAAGGCCAGACTTGTGGCAAAAGGCTTCACTCAAAAAGAAGGTATAGATTTAATGAGACGTTTCCACTCGTCTCTACTAAGGATTTGGTCAGAATCATTATGGCCTTAGTGGCACGTTATAATTTAGAATCACAACAAATGGATGTAAAAACGACGTTTCATATTAGGGATCTATATGAGGATGTCTGTATGACATAATCGAAAGGTTTTGTCATTAAGGGTAAGGAATACATGGGATGTTGGTTAAGAAAGTATATTTATGGACTTAAACAGGCCTCTAGTCAATGGTATCTCAAGTTCGTGAGACCATAAGAAGTTTGGGTTTAAGGAGAATGAGGAGGACAACTGTATATATGCTAATTTAAGAACGGGAAATTCATTTTGCTTGCTCTTTTATGTAGATGACATACTGAAAGCATCTAGGCCCCCGTGAGGTATGGTTTCGGTGATTAATGACAACCGTTCGTTATTACTAATGAGTTTGTGGATGCGAGGTTTCACGTATATCACATCAAACGTTAATGAACTATCTATTCACACCATCTACTGCTCATTGGATACAAATGGAGACCCCTCAACGATCTATTCTAAGGGGTTATTCGATACTCATGAAGACTAAATGAAGAACTCATACAATGACTCTATTCTATCAAAATTGGCAACACAAGAAGCTTACACTTCATCAAAATATCATTTCAAACAAGTGTAAAAGAGGTCACTCAAGAAGATTCCAAAAGATCAACTCAAAACAACTCGAAGCAAACAAGTTGCACTCACCGGATCATCCGATGTCTTGCAAAATGACTACATCGGTCGAGTTTGAGTTGGTAGAAGAAGAAGACCTTAGAGCCCAGTACACACCGGATCATCCGATGTGAAGGAAGTGGCACATCGGTTGATTTCAACAGAAGGATGATTTCTGAGTTATTCTGAAGAAGTACACACCGGATCATCCGATGATGAAGTAAGTGTACATCGGTCAATTTCAACAGAGACATTATTTCTGAACCAATTCTGAAGATCAACTCACCGGATCATCTGATGATGAAGTTGAAGTAACATCGGTCGATTAAACAGTCAGATCCAACGGTTATATCCAACGGTCACATCTGACACATGACATCAGCTAATTTGGAATTCGACCGATGCTCAAATAAAGGGGTGCATCGGATGATCCGATGTTCACAGAAAAAGTCTGCCTACTTTTCCAACGGCTATCTCGTGTGGGCTGGCTATAAATACCCCTCCAACCGGCCATTTCGTCATGTCTTGATCACCAGAGCCTCACTACACATCCTCAAGCATTCAAGACCAAGAGCTACCACTTCCACACCTCAAAACCTCTTGTACTCCAACTATAGGCTAGATCTAGCTAGAGAGAAGCTTGTGTGCATCGATTCTTGGTGATTAGAATCTCTAGGCTAGTGAGAGAGAGTGTCTTGGTGACTTCTCCCACCTTGTAAAAGTTGGAGGAAGAAGAGATCGCTCCGAAGCTTACCAAGGCGTTTGTGGAAGCCCGGAGGATCACCATTGTACAAGGCTTGAGCTCCACCTTGTCGGAGATGGCGAACGGAGAAAGATAGTGGATTCCCTTGTCTTGGTGACTTGGGAGTGGCTATACCCTTTGGTGGGTGCCACAACGTGGACGTAGGTAGATCTTTGTGATCTTATCGAACCACGGGAAAAATCGCCGTGTCTCCGAGTCTCCGCGGGAGTTTGCATCTCTCTCCTCACCCTCTTACTATTACGCATTTACTATTCCGCACTTAATACTCTTGCTTGCGTAGTTAGTTTGCATTGGGAATTGGGCTTCAACCATTAAGTTTTAAAATGCTCTAAAATTTGAAAAAGCCCAATTCACCCCCCCTCTTGGGCGCTTCGATCCTTACAATTGGTATCAGAGCCAGGTTGCTCATTGGATCATTCTAGCTTCACCGCTAGAGAGCGAAAATGGCCAAGAATGGGGGTTCGGTTCCTACCTTCGAGGGCAAGAATTTTGCTTATTGGAAAGCACGCATGCGCGCTTACCTTGAGGCAATTGCTCCCGAAGTGTGGGAAGCGACCCATGCGGGGTTCGGAAATCTTGACTATGTTGGTGACCAATTAAAATGGGATGCTAAGGCTAGAAATGCCATATATGAATGCATTAGTCAAGATGTCTTTGCTAGGATTGCTAGTAAGGAAAAAGCATGTGAAATTTGGGCATGTCTAATTGAAATACATGAGGGCTCATCTCGTGTTAAAGAACTCAAATATCACATGCTTAAATCAAAATATGATGAATTTAAGATGTTTCCTCATGAGAATGTTAACCAAATGTTTTCTCGTTTAAATGTGCTCATTGAGGAAATTAACGCACTTGACATTGCTTCTCTTGGCAAGGGACTTATCAATCGCAAGATCCTCATGCTTCTACCCAAGCCCAAGTACAACATTATCAATTCAATGCTCCAAAAAGAGTCACTTGACAACATTGAAGTTTCGGAGCTCATTGGAGAAATCCATGCTCATGAGATGAGCGTACTTGGAATGATGGAGGAGTCATCATCAAAAACCATTGCTCTCAAGGCTTCAACCAAGAAGACAACTCCCAAGAAGAAGAAAGTGGTTGAGCCTAGCTCAAGTGAAGAAGAGCAAGAAACAAGCGAAGATGATGATGATGAGCTTGCTTTGATGATGAGGAAATTCTCACGCCTAAACTCCAAGATTGCAAAGAAGGGATACTCTTATGATCCCAAGAAGAAAGCCTTCTTGCCAAGAAAAGATGAAAACAATACGTGCTACAATTGTGGTGATCTAGGCCACATATCATATGATTGTCCAAGACCGGACAAAAGGAAGGACAATGACAAGCATCACAAGCTAGAAGAAAGTGATGATGAAGAGGAGGTCAAGCCCAAGCGCTCTTTTGGAAAGAAGAAATTTGACAAAGGCAAGAAAACCAAGCTCTTTCCAAAGAAGAGAAGAGGGCCTCAAAAGGTCTTCATGTGTGAAGCCAATGAGTGGATCACGGATGAAGAGTCAAGCGACGAAGATAGTGAAGAAGAAGAAAACTTGGCGGGCCTCGCCATCGTCAACAAGGATGACTCACCTCTTCGTCCACCTCCTATGTGCCTAATGGCGAAAGGTAACTCAAAGGTATGTGAAGATTCTAGCGATGATGATGATGAGCTTTCACCCGATGAATTAGCATCTATGATTAATGAATATCATGCCATTATAAAAAGGGAAAAGGCTAAGGTTAAGGCTCTTGAGCTAGCTCGTGCTAAGCTTTAAAGTGCTAACCTCGATTTGCATGACAAGTATGTAACCATACTTAAAGAGCATGACACGCTCAAATCAAATGTCAAGCAAATCGAGGAGGAGAATGCTCAAATCAAGCTTGAGTATCATGAGCTTGACTTAGCTAACTTAGCACTCTTGGCAAAGCACAATGAGTTGGTTCAAGAACATGAAGTGCTTAACCTTGCTTATGAAGCGATTGAACTTAAATTGAAAAACACAAAGAAAGAAACCCTTGATGGCAAAATATCACCTAATTCACATGCCACTAATATTTTGGATAAGTCTTTGCCTTTGAAAGCAAGCCCTAGGGAGAAGGAGCTAATGGACGAAATTGAAAGTCTTCGCACTAGTGTGGCAAGACTCTCTAAGGGGGAGGACAAGCACAAGGAAATCCTCTACCAACAAGCTAAAGGCTTCAACAAGAGGGGACTTGGATCCTTCCCGGTGCCCAACAAAGGAAAGGTGCCCTCTGAAAGCATCTAGGCCCCCGTGAGGTATGGTTTCGGTGATTAATGACAACCGCTCGTTATTACTAATGAGTTTGTGGATGCGAGGTTTCACGTATATCGCATTAAACGTTAATGAACTATCTATTCACACCATCTACTGCTCATTGGATACAAATGGAGACCCCTCAACGATCTATTCTAAGGGGTTATTCGATACTCATGAAAACTAAATGAAGAACTCATACAACGACTCTATTCTATCAAAATTGGCAACACAAGAAGCTTACACTTCATTAAAATATCATTTCAAACAAGTGTCAAAGAGGTCACTCAAGAAGATTCCAAAAGATCAACTCAAAACAACTCATAGCAAACAAGTTGCACGCACCGGATCATCCGATGTCTTGCAAAATGACTACATCGGTCGAGTTTGAGTTGGCAGAAGAAGAAGACCTCAGAGCCCAGTACACACCGGATCATCCGATGTGAAGGAAGTGGCACATCGGTTGATTTCAACAGAAGGATGATTTCTGAGTTATTCTGAAGAAGTACACACCAGATCATCCGATGCTGAAGTAAGTGTACATCGGTCAATTTCAACCGAGACATTATTTCTGAACCAATTCTGAAGATCAACTCACCAGATCATCCGATGATGAATTGAAGTAACATCGGTCGATTAAAAGATCCAACGGTTATATCCAATGGTCACATCTGACACGTGACATCAGCTAATTTGGAATTCGACCGATGCTCATATAAAGGGGTGCATCGGAGGATCCGATGTTCACTGAAAAAGTCTGCCCACTTTTCCAACGGCTATCTCGTGTGGGCTGGCTATAAATACCCCTCCAACCGGCCATTTTGACAAGTCTTGATCACTAGAGCCTCACTACACATTCTCAAGCATTCAAGACCAAGAGCTACCACTTCCACACTTCAAAACCTCTTGTACTCCAACTATAGGCTATATCTAGCTAGAGAGAAGCTTGTGTGCGTTCATTCTTGGTGATTGGAATCTCTAGGCTAGTGAGAGAGAGTGTCTCGGTGACTTCTCTCACCTTGTAAACGTTGGAGGTAGAAGAGATCGCTCCGGAGCTTACCAAGGAGTTTGTGGAAGCCCGGAGGATCACCATTGTACAAGGCTTGAGCCCCACCTTGCCGGAGAAGGCGAACGGAGAAAGATAGTGGATTCCCCTGTCTTGGTGACTTGGGAGTGGCTATACCCTTTGGTGGGTGCCACAACGTGGACGTAGGTAGATTTTTGTGATCTTACCGAACCACGGGAAAAATCGCCGTGTCTCCGAGTCTCCGCGGGAGTTTGCATTTCTCTCCTCACCCCCTTACTATTACGCATTTACTATTCCGCACTTAACATTCTTGCTTGCGTAGTTAGTTCGCATAGGGAATTGGGCTTCAACCATTAAGTCTTAAATTGCTCTAAAATTTGAAAAAGCCCAATTCACCCCCCCTCTTGGGCGTTTCGATCCTTACAATTGGTATCAGAGCAAGGTTGCTCATTGGATCATTCTAGCTTCACCGCTAGAGAGCGAAAATGGCCAAGAATGGGGGTTCGGTTCCTACCTTCGAGGGCAAGAATTTTGCTTATTGGAAAGCACGCATGCGCGCTTACCTTGAGGCAATTGCTCCCGAAGTATGGGAAGCGACCCATGTGGGGTTTGGAAATCTTGACTATGTTGGTGACCAACTAAAATGGGATGCTAAGGCTAGAAATGCCATATATGAATGCATTAGTCAAGATGTCTTTGCTAGGATTGCTAGTAAAGAAAAAGCATGTGAAATTTGGGCATGTCTAATTGAAATACATGAGGGCTCATCTCGTGTTAAAGAACTCAAATATCACATGCTTAAATCAAAATATGATGAATTTAAGATGCTTCCTCATGAGAATGTTAACCAAATGTTTTCTCGTTTAAATGTGCTCATTGAGGAAATTAACGCACTTGACATTGCTTCTCTTGGCAAGGGACTTATCAATCGCAAGATCCCCATGCTTCTACCCAAGCCCAAGTACAACATTATCAATTCAATGCTCCAAAAAGAGTCTCTTGACAACATTGAAGTTTCGGAGCTCATTGGAGAGATCCATGCTCATGAGATGAGCGTACTTGGAATGATGGAGGAGTCATCATCAAAAACCATTGCTCTCAAGGCTTCAACCAAGAAGACAACTCCCAAGAAGAAGAAAGTGGTTGAGCCTAGCTCAAGTGAAGAAGAGCAAGAAACAAGCGAAGATGATGATGATGAGCTTTGTTTGATGATGAGGAAATTCTCACGCCTCAACTCCAAGATTGCAAAGAAGGGATACTCTTATGATCCCAAGAAGAAAGCCTTCTTGCCAAGAAAAGATGAAAACAAGACGTGCTACAATTGTGGTGACCTAGGCCACATATCATATGATTGTCCAAGACCGGACAAAAGGAAGGATAATGGCAAGCATCATAAGATAGAAGAAAGTGATGATGAAGAAGAGGTCAAGCCCAAGCGCTCTTTTGGAAAGAAGAAATTTGACAAAGGCAAGAAAACCAAGCTCTTTCCAAAGAAAAGAAGAGGGCCTCAAAAGGTCTTCATGTGTGAAGCAAATGAGTGGATCACGGATGAAGAGTCAAGCGACGAAGATAGTGAAGATGAAGAAAACTTGGCGGGCCTCGCCATCGTCAACAAGGATGACTCACCTCTTCGTCCACCTCCTATGTGCCTAATGGCGAAAGGTAACTCAAAGGTATGTGAAGACTCTAGCGATGATGATGATGAGCTTTCACCCGATGAATTAGCATCTATGATAAATGAATATCATGCCATTATAAAAAGGGAAAAGGCTAAGGTTAAGGCTCTTGAGCTAGCTCGTGCTAAGCTTGAAAGTGCTAACCTCGATTTGCATGACAAGTATGTAACCATACTTAAAGAGCATGACACGCTTAAATCAAATGTCAAGCAAATCGAGGAGGAGAATGTTCAAATCAAGCTTAAGTATCATGAGCTTGACTTAGCTAACTTAGCACTCTTGGCAAAGCACAATGAGTTAGTTCAAGAACATGAAGTGCTTAACCTTGCTTATGAAGCAATTGAACTTAAACTGAAAAACACAAAGAAAGAAACCCTTGATGGCAAAATATCATCTAATTCACATGCCACTAATATTTTAGATAAGTCTTTGCCCTTGAAAGCAAGCCCTAGGGAGAAGGAGCTAATGGACGAAATTGAAAGTCTTCGCACTAGTGTGGCAAGACTTTCTAAGGGGGAGGACAAGCACAAGGAAATCCTCTACCAACAAGCTAAAGGCTTCCACAAGAGGGGACTTGGATCCTTCCCGGTGCCCAACAAAGGAAAGGTGCCCTCACCAGAGCTTAGGACAAGCTTCATCAAGGAAGTTGGTTCCTATTGCCAAAATTGTGAGGTCACCGGACATCACACGACGGAGTGTCCTCTTCCCAACCGTCCTTCTCCCAAATTGCCTCCTAACTACAAATCTACTTTCAATGATTATCACTATCTATTGAGCAAAGTAGGTGGAAAGGTGAAGGCAAGGTTCATCGGCAAAGACATCAAGGGCATGAAGGGGAAGCTCCCCAAGCAACTTTGGGTCCCAAAATCACTTGTATCACACATACAAGGACCTAAGTTGGCTTGGGTTCCTAAACTCAAAAACTAACTTCATGTGTGTAGGTGAACTACAAAGCCGGAAGAAAGCATTGGGTACTCGATAGTGGGTGCACTCAACATATGACCGGCAATGATGGTATGTTCACCTCCATAGAAAACCCCGGCAATCATGAACAAGTCACCTTTGGTGATAACTCAAAGGGGAAGGTAATTGGTTTGGGTAAAATTGCTATTTCTCATGATTTGTCTATCTCTAATGTGCTTTACGTTAAGTCTCTTAGTTTTAATTTACTTTCTATTGCACAATTATGTGATCTTGGACTAACGTGCACATTTGACAAGAATGGTGTTGTGGTGACTAGTGATTCAAGCAAAGAACTAATATTCAAAGGTTTTCGGCATGGACATCTTTACTTGGTGGACTTCTCCAACAAGGATGCTAGCTTGACCACATGTCTTTTCACCAAGACAAGTTTGGGATGGCTATGGCATCGGCGCATTGCTCACATTGGGATGAGCAAGCTCAAGAAGTCATTCAAGCTTGGGATGGTGACCGGCGTGAAGGATGTCACATTCGAAAAGAACAAGCTTTGTAGCGCATGTCAAGCCGGGAAGCAAGTTGCCTCACACCATCCGATGAAGACAATGGTGTCAACCTCCAAGCCACTTGAACTACTTCACATGGACCTCTTCGGACCGTCCACATACCAAAGCCTTGGCGGTAACCTCTATTGTCTTGTCATTGTTGATGACTACTCTCGCTATGCTTGGACATTGTTTCTAGGTGACAAGGGTGAAACTCCGGAAATCTTCAAGACCTTCACTAAACGAGCGCAAAGGGAATTTCAACTTCCCATCATCAAGGTCCGGAGTGACAACGGCACCGAGTTCAAGAACTACAACATTGGGGAGTGGTGTGATCGTGAAGGCGTGAAGCACGAGTTTTCGGCCACATACACCCCTCAACAAAATGGTGTCGTTGAAAGGAAGAACAAGACTCTCATCACCCTTGCAAGAGCAATGCTTGATGACTATGGCACGTCGGAGAAGTTTTGGGCCGAAGCAATCAACACGGCGTGCCATGCCGCAAATAGGGTCTATCTTCATCGACTACTTCAAAAGACCCCATATGAGCTCCTCATTGGGAGAAAGCCCAACATCTCCTACTTCCGAGTCTTCAGGTGCAAGTGCTACATCTACCGCAAGAAAAGGCTCGGTAAGTTTGAAAGAAGGTGTGATGTTGGTATCTTTCTTGGTTATTCGTCAAACTCAAAAGCATATCGAGTATTCAACCAAACCTCCGGGTTAGTTGAAGAAAGTTGTGATGTTGAGTTTGATGAGACTAATGGCTCCCAAGAGGAGAGTTTTGGTCATGATGATATAGATGATGAGCCTCTACGAGAAGCTATGAAGAACATGACCATAGGAGACATCAAGCCCGAAGTTGAGGAGAGCCATGATCAAGGGGGAGCCTCAAGTTCCAACATCAACACCTCCATGGCGCCTCAAATTGACGAAGAAGAAGAGAAAGATGATCCATTGCCAATGCAAGATTCACATGCCACACAACACCAAGAAGAAGAAGAAGTCCAAGGTCAAGTCCAACCACAAGACGAGCGAGATGCCTCACCATCGCCAAGTGCCTCACAACCTCTTATGAGGCATGGACGCATCTCCAAGGCACATCCGATGGATCAAATCATCGGAAGTCCGTCACGGGGAGTAAGTACTCGTTCTCGCCATGTTGCTTCATTTTGTGAGCACTACTCTTTTGTTTCGTGTGTAGAACCCACAAATATTGAGGAAGCACTCCAAGATCCCAATTGGGTGATGGCTATGCAAGAAGAACTCAACAACTTCACCCGCAATGAAGTTTGGGTATTGGAGGAGCGACCTAAGGACAAGAACGTCATCGGAACGAAGTGGGTGTAGCGCAACAAGCAAGACGAGAATGGCGTGGTGGTCCGCAACAAGGCAAGGCTTGTGGCCAAGGGTTTTTCACAAGTTGAAGGACTAGATTTTGGAGAGACATTTGCCCCGGTCGCACGGTTAGAAGCTATTCCAATACTCCTTGCTTTTGCTTCACATCACAATATTATGCTTTACCAAATGGATGTGAAAAGTGCCTTCCTCAATGGTTATATTAACGAGCTTGTTTTCGTTGAGCAACCTCCCGGGTTTGAAGATCCGAGGAATCCTAACCATGTGTATAGGTTACACAAGGCGCTCTACGGGCTCAAGCAAACACCTAGTGCATGGTATGAACGTCTAAGGGATTTCCTAGTCATGCAAGGATTCAAGATCGGGAGGGTGGATACCACACTTTTCACCAAGGACATCAACGGGGATTTATTTCTTTGTCAAATTTACGTTGATGACATTATTTTTGCCTCAACTAACAAATCTCTTAGCCTTGAGTTTGGCACCATGATGTCTAGGGAGTTCGAGATGTCAATGATTGGAGAACTCAATTTCTTCCTAGGATTTCAAATCAAGCAACTTCAAGAGGGGACTTTCATCTACCAAGAGAAGTACACCAAAGACCTCTTGAAGAAGTTTGAAATGGAAGATTGTAGCTCAAGAAGTACTCCAATGGCGACAAATTGTCATCTCGACGCGGACATGGACGGTAAATATATTGATCAATCTTATTACCGTTCCATGATTGGTTCATTGTTATATCTTACCGCATCTAGGCCCGATATCATGTTTAGTGTGTGCTTGTGTGCTCGCTTTCAAGCAGCACCTAAAGAATCGCATCGTAAGGCGGTCTTTAGGATACTTAGGTATCTCAAGCATACCCCAAGTGTAGGTTTGTGGTACCCCAAGAACGCTAGTTTCCATCTCTTGGGTTACTCGGATTCGGACTTTGCCGGATGCTGTGTGGATCGCAAGAGTACCTCCGGTGGGTGCCACTTACTTGGGCGTTCCCTAGTATCTTGGTCAAGCAAAAAGCAAAACTCCGTGGCTTTGTCCACCGCGGAGGCAGAATATATAGCGGTCGGTGCATGTTGTGCCCAAATTCTATATATGAAGCAAACCCTTTTGGACTTTGGAATTAAATTTGGTTGTGTGCCTCTCCTTTGTGACAATGAAAGTGCGGGTAAAATAGCTAGAAACCCCGTCCAACACTCCCGCACTAAGCACATTGATATTCGCCATCACTTCTTGCGGGACCATGAGGCTAAAGGAGACATCTCTTTGCAAGGTGTTAGGTCCGAAGAACAATTGGTGGATATCTTCACTAAACCACTTGATGAGAAAACTTTTTCTAGACTTAGAAGTGAACTAAATGTGCTAGATGCATCTAACGTCATGTAAGTTGCCATGTTCATGTAAGGTTGCATACCAAATAGGTCTTGTCTAACTCCCAAAGGATAGGGGCAAGCTAGAAATAGTTTTCCCTGAGGAAGCCTTTGGCAGGTTTAAACTTGGCAAGATAGATTTACATTACGCCTTGCATGATTCCTGCCATATAGACTTGCACTCATTTAATATCTTGCATTATTTTGTTTGGCATTGCATACGTTAGAGTGTCACAAAGGGGAAACCGCATCATGAGAAGGAGACTTGTTCAAAATGCAATATCTCAACTCATATGATGTGGATAGAGCAAAATTCTAAAGGTACATGCTTTAAAGAGATAGAAGTTTTCTATACTCTAGCTCACAAAGCATGGGCCTTACATTTTCATGGTTTCCCTCCTAACCTTGTGTGTTCTCTTTGCTTAAGGGCTTAGCCAATATGTGGCACTATATTTGAAGCCTTCTATTAGAAGTTAGGAGTTGCCCAAAAAGTCCTAGGACCCATCCTTATCTTTGTGTGTTTAAGTCCAAGGACACATATGGGCAGTCTTAGGTTTTCTGTAGTCATCGGATTATCCGATGCTAGGGCCAGCAGATCATCGGATCAATTGGTGCTTCAGTTCAGTGCTCAGATCAAGTCAGATGTCACAAATCAACCGATGAGTTCATTTCAGAAGACATCGGAGCATCCGGTGGTAAGTTTTCTGGTGCCCTGCAGAAATCGACCGATGATCGTCACATCAACATCGGATCATCCGGTGTTCAAAGAGAGTTTTTGGAACAGCTCTCTGTTGAACTCAACCGATGCATCCTCCGATGATGATCGGTCCATCCGGTGTTCTTTGCGCAGCTAGGGTTTGCCCGCACAGTTTAAATAGCGGTTCGGCCGCCGTGTTTTCTTTTTCCCCGTTTCTCTCACCGCCGCCCGCTTCCCTCGCCGTCCTCGCGCCCTCCGGCCGCCTCCCAGCCGCCGCCGCCGCCGCTCTTCAGCCGCCGCCGCCTTCTCTCCCGCGTGCGCCGCCTCCCAGGTGCCGCCGCCGCCGCCTCCCACGCACAACCGCCGCCGCCTCTCCCGCGCACGCCACCGCCTCCCAGGCGCCGCCGCCGCCTCCTCTCCCGCGCGCGCCGCCTTCCAGGTGCCGCCGCCCGCGCCACCGCCTCTCCCTCGAGCGCCGCCACAGTTCCCTTCTCCACCGCGCCTCCCTCGCCGAGCTTCGCCGTTCGTCGCTAAGATGGGTCGCGATCGCAAAGGAAAGGGAAAGGCAATTGAGGAGCCCGCCGCGAAGAAGCGCAAGATGTCCAAGGACGCTCGTCGTGCGGAGTTGGCCGCTCGCGCCGCCTAGGAGCGTGAGCGTGGCCATCGCGGTTCCCTACGGATCCGCGAGTCCCGGCAGAGGCAGGACCAGCCTCCGATCCAGCCGGTGCCTCCCGAGGGCTCCGACGAGGAGGAGACCGAGGTGCCGCCTCTCATCCGCCGGCGCACCCCGAGGACTCGTGGGGGTGGACAGACTCCTACGGCGAGTCGGCGCCCCTCTGCGGCTGACCGCGCCGAGGACAGAGAGGCCGAAAGGGCCATCCACCTGATGGACACAGCAGTCCGAGTTGCCGAAGATGTCAGACTCACTGACTATAGGAAGATGAAGGCAAGGCAACTAAAGAGGCTCAGATGGTCAGCGTTGATTGAGGAGTGGTTCCCGCGGCCTAGAGACGCTCGAGTGGACTCCCGCTTCTGGACCCTGACACAGGCGTCCCTGTACGAGACTTACAGGCGTCGGGGCCACAAGCTCTTCCATCACAACAGCATCGACTGGGATCAGCTTGCAGTGGCAGCAGGACACGGGATCAGGCCACTTTTTGAGAGATACAGAGGACTTGTGGACCTGCTCTTGCACCAGAGGAGTGCGTATGTCGAGGAGTGGGTCAGGGTGTTCTACACGACACTCTACGTCTCTGAGGGCCGTCGCTCGATTCACTTCATGTTCATGGGGCGGATCCACGACGTATCTCGAGACCTGTTGGGCAGACTGCTTGGTGTGGAGCTATCTACTACGTGCCTGCACTAGATAGTCTACGGAGATGCAGACCCGCCAAGGAGGCCACTGACTGGAGGAGTGGCACCGCCCTTCGAGGAGATCAGAGGTCTGTTCACTCAGCCGTTCACTCCTGATCAGCCGAGGGTGCCAGCGCTTCTCACCCCAGCAGCTCGGACAGTTCACCACGTCCTCAGGCATACTCTACTGCCGAGGTCTGGCTACTTGGAGGGGTTCACGAGCCTTCAGCAGACCATCCTGTTCTATGTGATGAACGGGATGGAGTTCGACATCGTAGATATTCTGATCTGCGAGATGGAGGACGTGATCACCGACGGAGTTGGGATGCTACGACAGTTGGTCTTCGGTCACTGGATCTGTCACCTTCTCCACCAGTTGGTTCCAGAGGACACTCCAGGAGTCTCTCAGCTGACGGAGATGCACGTGACCCGGTTCATCCACTACCGAGTCCCTACTCCAGGAGACCGCCGCCTTGGCCGTCCCGTCGAGTGTGAGGTTCGAGCCAGACTGTCAGCGGAGGACTGGGCAGAGCTGACTCAGGAGGACGCAGAGCTGGCACAGGCAGAGGCTCAGGGAGGCGATCTACAGCACATATGGTCGGACAGCGACACCAGCGACAGTGTCGAGGAGTACCTCCCTCCTGCTCCTCCCTCACCGAGGCAGCACGACGCATAGGCAGGAGGCTCAGCAGCTCCACCACCTACACCTCCTCCCGTGTCAGAGGCTCAGGTGACTCAGCCGTCAGAGCTCACTGCCTTACTTCAGCGGATGGCTCAGCAGCAGGAGCAGCAGGCAGCTCGACAGGAGCAGCTTCAGAGGCAGCAGCACGAGATGCAGCTGGAGATCGCCCGTCAGAGGCGAGAGGACACCGACAGGTTCACCAACCTTGTCGACCAGATGACGCGACGCACTCTGGACCAACAGCAGCAGACTCAGCAGATGTTGTTGGGCATCCTGGGGTTGGTCACCAACCTCTACCAGCAGACGGGAGTCGCCCTTCCACCTCAGCACTTGGGACTCGGTCAGGCTCCAGGTGCACCCCCACTGGCACCAGCTCCAGTACTGCCGCCGACGTCGTTCCAGTCCTCACCTCCTCCGACAGTACCTTTTCCACCAGCGCCAGCCGTCTCAGCGGATCCTCCAGCAGCTCCAGCTCCAGCTCCAGCTCCCACAGCAGCTCCAGCTCCAGCTCCAGCTCCCCCCGCTCCAGCTCCAGCACCAGCGACCTCCACCTCCAGCAGCTCCGGCGATAGCACCGTCGACGCCGACCGCTTCACCATCGCCAGGAGCACGCCTGAGTCGTAGGCACTCGACTTCCCTTTTTGGTGTCTTGATGCCAAAGGGGGAGAAGAGTTAGAGTCAGGGGGAGGGTTAGCTCAGTTCTAGGGGGGGTGTCTATGGAGTGTCTATCCTTTTGCCATTTTATTTGAGATTGACCGTTATTATTATTTACTATTATTGTACTCCGGGTACTTTGTGCTCTTACGCTTTATCATTTATTATTTGAGCCTTCGAGCCACTTGTGTTGCAATTTGTACTTGTTATATTCCTTTTTGAGCATTGCGTTTTAATTCCATGCTCTACTCGTTGCGTTGTCATCAATCACCAAAAAGGGGGAGATTGAAAGCATCTAGGCCCCCGTGAGGTATGGTTTCGGTGATTAATGACAACCGTTCGTTATTAGTAATGAGTTTGTGGATGCGAGGTTTCACGTATATCGCATTAAACGTTAATGAACTATCTATTCACACCATCTACTGCTCATTGGATACAAATGGAGACCCCTCAACGATCTATTCTAAGGGGTTATTCGATACTCATGAAAACTAAATGAAGAACTCATACAACGACTCTATTCTATCAAAATTGGCAACACAAGAAGCTTACACTTCATTAAAATATCATTTCAAACAAGTGTCAAAGAGGTCACTCAAGAAGATTCCAAAAGATCAACTCAAAACAACTCATAGCAAACAAGTTGCACGCACCGGATCATCCGATGTCTTGCAAAATGACTACATCGGTCGAGTTTGAGTTGGCAGAAGAAGAAGACCTCAGAGCCCAGTACACACCGGATCATCCGATGTGAAGGAAGTGGCACATCGGTTGATTTCAACAGAAGAATGATTTCTGAGTTATTCTGAAGAAGTACACACCAGATCATCCGATGCTGAAGTAAGTGTACATCGGTCAATTTCAACCGAGACATTATTTCTGAACCAATTCTGAAGATCAACTCACCAGATCATCCGATGATGAATTGAAGTAACATCGGTCGATTAAAAGATCCAATGGTTATATCCAATGGTCACATCTGACACGTGACATCAGCTAATTTGGAATTCGACCGATGCTCATATAAAGGGGTGCATCGGAGGATCCGATGTTCACTGAAAAAGTCTGCCCACTTTTCCAACGGCTATCTCGTGTGGGCTGGCTATAAATACCCCTCCAACCGGCCATTTTGACAAGTCTTGATCACTAGAGCCTCACTACACATTCTCAAGCATTCAAGACCAAGAGCTACCACTTCCACACTTCAAAACCTCTTGTACTCCAACTATAGGCTATATCTAGCTAGAGAGAAGCTTGTGTGCGTCCATTCTTGGTGATTGGAATCTCTAGGCTAGTGAGAGAGAGTGTCTCGGTGACTTCTCTCACCTTGTAAACGTTGGAGGTAGAAGAGATCGCTCCGGAGCTTACCAAGGAGTTTGTGGAAGCCCGGAGGATCACCATTGTACAAGGCTTGAGCTCCACCTTGCCGGAGAAGGCGAACGGAGAAAGATAGTGGATTCCCCTGTCTTGGTGACTTGGGAGTGGCTATACCCTTTGGTGGGTGCCACAACGTGGACGTAGGTAGATTTTTGTGATCTTACCGAACCACGGGAAAAATCGCCGTGTCTCCGAGTCTCCGCGGGAGTTTGCATTTCTCTCCTCACCCCCTTACTATTACGCATTTACTATTCCGCACTTAACATTCTTGCTTGCGTAGTTAGTTCGCATAGGGAATTGGGCTTCAACCATTAAGTCTTAAATTGCTCTAAAATTTGAAAAAGCCCAATTCACCCCCCCTCTTGGGCGTTTCGATCCTTACACCCTCACCGGAGCTTAGGACAAGCTTCATCAAGGAAGTTGGTTCCTATTGCCAACATTGTGAATTCACCGGACATCACACGAGGGAGTGTCCTCTTCCCAACCGTCCTTCTCCCAAATTGCCTCCTAACTACAAATCTACTTTCAATGATTATCACTATCTATTGAGCAAAGTAGGTGGAAAGGTGAAGGCAAGGTTCATCGGCAAAGACATCAAGGGCATGAAGGGGAAGCTCCCCAAGCAACTTTGGGTCCCAAAATCACTTGTATCACACATACAAGGACCTAAGTTGGCTTGGGTTCCTAAACTCAAAAACTAACTTCATGTGTGTAGGTGAACTACAAAGCCGGAGGAAAGCATTGGGTACTCGATAGTGGGTGCACTCAACATATGACCGGCAATGATGGTATGTTCACCTCTATAGAGAACCCAGGCAATCATGAACAAGTCACCTTTGGTGATAACTCAAAGGGGAAGGTAATTGGTTTGGGTAAAATTGCTATTTCTCATGATTTGTCTATCTCTAATGTGCTTTACGTTAAGTCTCTTAGTTTCAATTTACTTTCTATTGCACAATTATGTGATCTTGGACTAACGTGCACATTTGACAAGAATGGTGTTGTGGTGACTAGTGAATCAAGCACCTTTGGAGATCTTTTGAGGGATAAGAGGGCACTGACTGGTGGGGCCCACATGTCATAGGTCAAATGTGACTTGCACACTAAGTTTCTGTGCTGTTTTCACTTCATCGAGCAGGGCTGCAGCCGTGTGACACGATGGGCACCGGGAGCCACCTCCTGCTCGTCCCTCTCGCGCTGGCGAGCTGTTTCCCCTCTTCTTATCACCTCAATCGCGTCCTGTTGTCCAGGCCCATTTCTGTTTGTTGCCTCCTCGCGCAAAGGTTCGACAGAGGCTGCCGCCTCCATTGCTCATCGTCTTCGGGCCAGTCCAGCACTTCTCTGGCGTGCTCAAGAGGCCACAGAGGTGCGCCATGAGGTAGTGAACCTTCTCCTGTCGTCCCCCTGCTCTCCCCCGACGCCGGCTCGCCGGAATTCGTTTTTTGGCACCGGCGCACGTATAGAACAGACCTTGGTTAATTCTTGAAATTCGCCCAAACCGATTGATCATACCTCCTACAATTCAAACCACGGAAACTAGATGCCCTAGCGCCATCCCACACTGAGAACCAAAGAAAACCGATCATCACAGGCCCCGAGCGACGAGAATTCGTCGCCGGCGGCAAAAACGGGTCGGGTCTCCGGTGACCTCCCTATTCCCGCCAATTGCTGCACGAACTGAGGTGCGTTCCATGCTCCACGAGCTCTGGTGATGATTTAGGGCAAGGTATCTCGCCGGGAGAAGCTTTGGACGCGCCAGAACGCGTTGGTGCCGAGCTCCCGAGCCGCCCCACCGGTGCCGATCTGTTTTCATCCGTTTTCATGCGCGAAAACCTTGCCCGGCAGCTGCACCATGTTCCAAGGAACATGTAGGGCGAAACCGGAGCTCATTTTGCGGAGAAATGAGAGAGAACGAGCCGCGCCACGCTTTCTGCCGGTGTGCACCCGCGGGCTCTGGCGGGAGGTTGAATAAGCACCTGACCCGTGGGCCCCACGTGTGACTGTTCTGTTTAAGATCAAACAGAGAGCTGTTCAAACTTGGAAAATGCATAACTCCGTGTAGAAAGCTCCAAAAATAGTGATATAAATTTTATTGGATTCCTTTCAAATAGTACTATCCAGGGGTACAGCCCAATATTTATGAAAATCTCTTGTTTTCGGCATGGACATCTTTACTTGGTAGACTTCTCCAACAAGGATGCTAGCTTGACCACTTGTCTTTTCACCAAGACAAGTTTGGGATGGCTATGGCATCGGCGCATTGCTCACATTGGGATGAGCAAGCTCAAGAAGTCGTTCAAGCTTGGGATGGTGACCGGCGTGAAGGATGTCACATTTGAGAAGAACAAGCTTTGTAGCGCGTGTCAAGCCGGGAAGCAAGTTGCCTCACACCATCCGATGAAGACAATGGTGTCAACCTCCAAGCCACTTGAACTACTTCACATGGATCTCTTCGGACCGTCCACATACCAAAGCCTTGGCAGTAACCTCTATTGTCTTGTTATTGTTGATGACTACTCTCGCTATGCTTGGACATTGTTTCTAGGTGACAAGGGTGAAACTCCGGAAATCTTCAAGACCTTCGCTAAACGAGCTCAAAGGGAATTTCAACTTCCCATCATCAAGGTCCGGAGTGACAACGACACCGAGTTCAAGAACTACAACATTGGGGAGTGGTGTGATCGTGAAGGCGTGAAGCACGAGTTTTCGGCCACATACACCCCTCAACAAAATGGTGTCGTTGAAAGGAAGAACAAGACTCTCATCACCCTTGCAAGAGCAATGCTTGATGACTATGGCACGACGGAGAAGTTTTGGGCCGAAGCAATCAACACAGCGTGCCATGCCGCAAATAGGGTCTATCTTCATCGACTACTTCAAAAGACCCCATATGAGCTCCTCATTGGGAGAAAGCCCAACATCTCCTACTTTCGAGTCTTCGGGTGCAAGTGCTACATCTACCGCAAGAAAAGGCTCGGTAAGTTTGAAAGAAGGTGTGATGTTGGTATCTTTCTTGGTTATGCGTCAAACTCAAAAGCATATCGAGTATTCAACCAAACCTCCGGGTTAGTTGAAGAAAGTTGTGATGTTGAGTTTGATGAGACTAATGGCTCCCAAGAGGAGAGTTTTGGTCATGATGATATAGATGATGAGCCTCTACGAGAAGCTATGAAGAACATGACCATAGGAGACATCAAGCCCGAAGTTGAGGAGAGCCATGATCAAGGGGGAGCCTCAAGTTCCAACATCAACACCTCCATGGCGCCTCAAATTGATGAAGAAGAAGAGAAAGATGATCCATTGCCAATGCAAGATTCACATGCCACACAACACCAAGAAGAAGAAGAAGTCCAAGGTCAAGTCGAACCACAAGACGAGCGAGATGCCTCACCACCGCCAAGTGCCTCACAACCTCTTATGAGGCATGGGCGCATCTCCAAGGCACATCCGATGGATCAAATCATCGGAAGTCCGTCACGGGGAGTAAGTACTCGTTCTCGCCATGTTGCTTCATTTTGTGAGCACTACTCTTTTGTTTCATGTGTAGAACCCACAAATATTGAGGAAGCACTCCAAGATCCCAATTGGGTGATGGCTATGCAAGAAGAACTCAACAACTTCACCCGCAATGAAGTTTGGGTATTGGAGGAGCGACCTAAGGACAAGAACGTCATCGGAACGAAGTGGGTGTACCGCAACAAGCAAGACGAGAATGGCGTGGTGGTCCGCAACAAGGCAAGGCTTGTGGCCAAGGGTTTTTCACAAGTTGAAGGACTAGATTTTGGAGAGACATTCGCCCCGGTCGCACGGTTAGAAGCTATTCGCATACTCCTTGCTTTTGCTTCGCATCACAATATTATGCTTTATCAAATGGATGTTAAAAGTGCCTTCCTCAATGGTTATATTAACGAACTTGTTTTCGTTGAGCAACCTCCCGGGTTTGAAGATCCGAGGAATCCTAACCATGTGTATAGGTTACACAAGGCGCTCTACGGGCTCAAGCAAGCACCTAGGGCATGGTATGAACGTCTAAGGGATTTCCTAGTCATGCAAGGATTCAAGATCGGGAGGGTGGATACCACACTTTTCACCAAGGACATCAACGGGGATTTATTTCTTTGTCAAATTTACGTTGATGACATTATTTTTGCCTCAACTAACAAATCTCTTAGCCTTGAGTTTGACACCATGATGTCTAGGGAGTTCGAGATGTCAATGATTGGAGAACTCAATTTCTTCCTAGGATTTCAAATCAAGCAACTTCAAGAGGGGACCTTCATCTACCAAGAGAAGTACACCAAGGACCTCTTGAAGAAGTTTGAAATGGAAGATTGTAGCTCAAGAAGTACTCCAATGGCGACAAATTGTCATCTCGGCGCGGACATGGACGGTAAACCTATTGATCAATCTCATTACCGTTCCATGATTGGTTCATTATTATATCTTACAGCATCTAGGCCCGATATCATGTTTAGTGTGTGTTTGTGTGCTCGCTTTCAAGCGGCACCTAAAGAATCGCATCGTAAGGCGGTCTTTAGGATACTTAGGTATCTCAAGCATACCCCAAGTGTAGGTTTGTGGTACCCCAAGAACGCTAGTTTCCATCTCATGGGTTACTCGGATTCGGACTTTGCCGGATGCCGTGTGGATCGCAAGAGTACCTCCGGTGGGTACCACTTACTTGGGCGTTCCCTAGTATCTTGGTCGAGCAAAAAGCAAAACTTCGTGGCTTTGTCCACCGCGGAGGCAGAGTATATAGCGGCCGGTGCATGTTGTGCCCAAATTCTATATATGAAGCAAACCCTTTTGGACTTTGTAATTAAATTTGATTGTGTGCCTCTCCTTTGTGACAATGAAAGTGCGGTTAAGATAGCTAGAAACCCCGTTCAACACTCCCGCACTAAGCACATTGATATTCGCCATCACTTCTTGCGGGACCATGAGGCTAAAGGGGACATCTCTTTGCAAGGTGTTAGGTCCGCAGAACAATTGGCGGATATCTTCACTAAACCACTTGATGAGAAAACTTTTTCTAGACTTAGAAGTGAATTAAATGTGCTAGATGCATCTAACGTCATGTAAGTTGCCATGTTCATGTAAGGTTGCATATCAAATAGGTCTTGTCTAACTCCCAAAGGATAGGGGCGAGCTAGAAATAGTTTTCCCTGAGGAAGCCTTTGGAAGGTTTAAACTTGGCAAGATAGATTTACATTATGCTTTGCATGATTCCTGCCATATAGACTTGCACTCATTTAATATCTTGCATTATTTTGTTTGGCATTGCATACGGTAGATTGTCACAAAGGGGAACCCACATCATGAGAAGGAGACTTGTTCAAAATGCAATATCTCAACTCATATGATGTGGATAGAGCAAAATTCTAAAGGTACATGCTTTAAAGAGATAGAAGTTTTCCATACTCTAGCTCACAAAGCATGGGCCTTACATTTTCGTGGTTTCCCTCCTAACCTTGTGTGTTCTCTTTGCTTAAGGGCTTAGCCAATATGTGGCACTATATTTGAAGCCTTCTATTAGAGGTTAGGAGTTGCCCAAAAAGTCCTAGGACCCATCCTTATCTTTGTGTGTTTAAGTCCAAGGACACATATGGGCAGTCTTAGGTTTTCTGTAGTCATCGAATTATCCGATGCTAGAGCCAGCAGATCATCGGATCAATTGGTGCTTCAGTTCAGTGCTCAGATCAAGTCAGATGTCACAAATCAACCGATGAGTTCATTTCAGAAGACATCGGAGCATCCGGTGTTCAGTTTTCTGGTGCCCTACAGAAATCGACCGATGATCGACACCTCAACGTCGGCTCATCCGGTGTTCAAAGAGAGTTTTTGGAACAACTCTCTGTTGAACTCGACCGATGCATCCTCCGATGATCATCGGTCCATCCGGTGTTTTGTGCGCGGCTAGGGTTTGCCCGTACGGTTTAAATAGCGGTTCGGCCGCCTCTTTCGTTTTTCTTCCCCGACCTCCGCCGCCGCCCGCTTCTCTCGCCTCCCGTCGCCCTCGCCGCCGTCCTCGCGCCCTCCGGCCACCTCCGGTCGCCGCCGCCGCCTCCCAGGCGCCGCCGCCCTTCGGCCGCCGCCGCCTAGGCGCCGCCCGTGCCCCCGCCGCCGCCTCTCCCGCGCGCGCCGCCGCCGTTCCACCGCGCCGCCGCAGCTCCCTCCTCCGCCACGCCTCCCTCGCCGTCTCCCCTCCACCACCAGCCGCACCACCACTCGCCGCCGGCTTCCACCACCGCGCATCACCCTCTCCGCTAGGGTTTCGCCGTGCTTCGCCGTTCGTCGCTAAGGTTTGCTCCGTGCCGCGCGACGTCCTTCGTTGTTTTTCGTCGTTCATCTTCATCGTCGCTAACCCTAGCTCTCAATTGCATCAAGATGGGTCGCGATCGCAAAGGAAAGGGCAAGGCTATTGAGGAGCCCGCCGCGAAGAAGCGCAAGATGTCCAAGGACGCTCGTCGTGCGGAGTTGGCCGCTCGCGCCGCCGAGGAGCGTGAGCGCGGCCATCGCGGTTCCTTACGGATCCGCGAGTCCCGGCAGAGGCAGGAGCAGCCTCCGGTCCAACCGGTGCCTCCCGACGGCTCCGACGAGGAGGACACCGAGGTGCCGCCTCTCATCCGCCGGCGCACCCCGAGGACTCATGGGGGTGGACAGACTCCTACGGCGAGTCGGCGCCCCTCTGCGGCTGACCGCGCCGAGGACAGAGAAGCCCAAAGGGCCATCCACCTGATGGACACAGCAGTCCGTGTTGCCGAGGATGTCAGACTCACCGACTACAGGAAGATGAAGGCAAGGCAACTGAAGAAGCTCAGATGGTCAGCGATGCCTGAGGAGTGGTTCCCGCGGCCTAGGGACGCTCGAGTTGACTCCCGCTTCTGGACCCTGACACAGGCGTCCCTGTACGAGACTTACAGGCGTCGGGGCCACAAGCTCTTCCAGCATAACAGCATCGACTGGGATCAGCTTGCAGTGGCAGCAGGACACGGGATCAGGCCACTCTTTGAGAGATACAGAGGACTTGTGGACTTGCTCTCGCACCAGAGGAGTGCCTACGTCGAGGAGTGGGTCAGGGTGTTCTACGCGACACTCTACGTCTCTGAGGGCCGTCGCTCGATTCACTTCATGTTCATGGGGCAGATCCACGACGTGTCTCGAGACTTGTTGGGCAGACTGCTTGGTGTGGAGCTCTCTACTACGTGCCTGCACCAGATAGTCTACGGAGACGCAGACCCGCCGAGGAGGCCACTGACTGGAGGAGTGGCACCGCCTTTCGAGGAGATCAGAGGTCTGTTCACTCAGCCGTTCACTCCTGACCAGCCGAGGGTGCCAGCGCTTCTCACCCCAGCAGCTCGGACAGTTCACCACGTCCTCAGGCGTACCCTACTACCGAGGTCTGGCTACTTGGAGGGCTTCACGAGCCTTCAGCAGACCATCCTCTTCTATGTGATGAACGGGATGGAGTTCGACATCGTGGATATTCTGATCTGCGAGATGGAGGACGTGATCACCGACGGAGTTGGGATGCTTCGACAGTTGGTCTTCGGTCACTGGATCTGTCACCTTCTCCACCAGTTGGTTCCAGAGGACACTCCAGGAGTTTCTCAGCTGACGGAGATGCACGTGACCCGGTTCAGCCACTACCGAGTCCCCACTCCGGGAGACCGCCGCCTTGGCTGTCCCGTCGAGCGTGAGATTCGAGCCAAACTGTCAGAGGAGGACTGGGCAGAGCTGACTCAGGAGGACGCAGAGCTGGCACAGGCAGAGGCTCAGGGAGGAGACCTACAGCATATATGGTCGGACAGCGACACCAGCGACAGTGTCGAGGAGTACTTCCCTCCTGCTCCTCCTTCACCGAGGCAGCACGACACAGAGGCAGGAGGCTCAGCAGCTCCACCACCTACACCTCCTCCAGTGTCAGAGGCTCAGGTGACTCAGCCGTCAGAGCTCACTGCTTTACTTCAGTGGATGGCTCAGCAGCAGGAGCAGCAGGAAGCTCGACAGGAGCAGCTTCAGAGGCAGCAGCAGGAGATGCAGCTGGAGATCGCCCGTCAGAGGCGAGAGGACATCGACAGGTACACCAACCTTGTCGACCAGATGACGAGACGCACTCTGGACCAGCAGCAGCAGCCTCAGCAGATGTTGTTGGGCGTCCTGGGGTTGGTCACCAACCTCTACCAGCAGACGGGAGTCGCCCTTCCACCTCAGCACTCGGGACTCAGTCAGGCTCCAGGTGCACCCCCACTGGCACCAGCTCCAGCACCGTCCTCGTCGATCCCCAGCTTCAGTATACCACCTCTGCTCGCCTCGACAGCGCCCGTTCACTCGACAGTACTGCCGCCGACGTCGTTCCAGTCCTCACCTCTTCCGGCAGTACCTTCTCCACCGGCGCCAGCAGTCTCAACGGATCCCCCAGCAGCTCCAGCTCCAGCTCCCCCCGCTCCAGCTCCAGCGCCAGCGACCTCCACCTCCAGCAGCTCCGGCGACAGCACCGTCGACGTCGACCGCTTCACCATCGCCAGGAGCGCGCCTGAGTCGTAGGCACTCGACTTCCCTTTTTGGTGTCTTGATGCCAAAGGGGGAGAAGAGTTAGAATCAGGGGGAGGGTTAGCTCAGTTCTAGGGAGAGTTCTTGGTTTTAGGGGGAGTGTCTATCCTTTTGCTACTTATTGTTATCTATTTGAGATTGCTTGTTATTATTATTTGCTATTATTGTACTCCGGGTGCTACTTTGTGCTCTTGCGCTTTATTGTTTATTATTTGAGCCTTCGAGCCACTTGTGTTGCAATTTGTACTTGTTATATTTCTTTTTTAAGCATTGCGTTTTAATTCCATTAATTCTATGCTCTACTCGTTGTGTTGTCATCAATCACCAAAAAGGGGGAGATTGAAAGCATCTAGGCCCCCGTGAGGTATGGTTTCGATGATTAATGACAACCGTTCGTTATTACTAATGAGTTTGTGGATGCGAGGTTTCACGTATATCACATCAAACGTTAATGAACTATCTATTCACACCATCTACTGCTCATTGGATACAAATGGAGACCCCTCAACGATCTATTCTAAGGGGTTATTCGATACTCATGAAGACTAAATGAAGAACTCATACAATGACTCTATTCTATCAAAATTGGCAACACAAGAAGCTTACACTTCATCAAAATATCATTTCAAACAAGTGTCAAAGAGGTCACTCAAGAAGATTCCAAAAGATCAACTCAAAACAACTCGAAGCAAACAAGTTGCACTCACCGGATCATCCGATGTCTTGCAAAATGACTACATCGGTCGAGTTTGAGTTGGCAGAAGAAGAAGACCTCAGAGCCCAGTACACACCGGATCATCCGATGTGAAGGAAGTGGCACATCGGTTGATTTCAACAGAAGGATGATTTCTGAGTTATTCTGAAGAAGTACACACCGGATCATCCGATGATGAAGTAAGTGTACATCGGTCAATTTCAACAGAGACATTATTTCTGAACCAATTCTGAAGATCAACTCACCGGATCATCCGATGATGAAGTTGAAGTAACATCGGTCGATTAAACAGTCAGATCCAACGGTTATATCCAACGGTCACATCTGACACATGACATCAGCTAATTTGGAATTCGACCGATGCTCAAATAAAGGGGTGCATCGGATGATCCGATGTTCACAGAAAAAGTCTGCCTACTTTTCCAACCGCTATCTCGTGTGGGCTGGCTATAAATACCCCTCCAACCGGCCATTTCGTCAAGTCTTGATCACCAGAGCCTCACTACACATCCTCAAGCATTCAAGACCAAGAGCTACCACTTCCACACCTCAAAACCTCTTGTACTCCAACTATAGGCTAGATCTAGCTAGAGAGAAGCTTGTGTGTGTCCATTCTTGGTGATTGGACTCTCTAGGCTAGTGATAGAGAGTGTCTTGGTGACTTCTCCCACCTTGTAAAAGTTGGAGGAAGAAGAGATCGCTCCGGAGCTTACCAAGGCGTTTGTGGAAGCCCGGAGGATCACCATTGTACAAGGCTTGAGCTCCACCTTGCCGGAGATGGCGAACGGAGAAAGATAGTGGATTCCCTTGTCTTGGTGACTTGGAAGTGGCTATACCCTTTGGTGGGTGCCACAACGTGGACGTAGGTAGATCTTTGTGATCTTACCGAACCACGGGAAAAATCGCCGTGTCTCCGAGTCTCCGCGGGAGTTTGCATCTCTCTCCTCACCCTCTTACTATTACGCATTTACTATTCCGCACTTAATACTCTTGCTTGCGTAGTTAGTTCGCATAGGGAATTGGGCTTCAACCATTAAGTTTTAAAATGCTCTAAAATTTGAAAAAGCCCAATTCACCCCCCCTCTTGGGCGTTTCGATCCTTACAATTGGTATCAGAGCCAGGTTGCTCATTGGATCATTCTAGCTTCACCGCTAGAGAGCGAAAATGGCCAAGAATGGGGGTTCGGTTCCTACCTTCGAGGGCAAGAATTTTGCTTATTGGAAAGCACGCATGTGCGCTTACCTTGAGGCAATTGCTCCCGAAGTGTGGGAAGTGACCCATGCGGGGTTTGGAAATCTTGACTATGTTGGTGACCAATTAAAATGGGATGCTAAGGCTAGAAATGCCATATATGAATGCATTAGTCAAGATGTCTTTGCTAGGATTGCTAGTAAGGAAAAAGCATGTGAAATTTGGGCATGTCTAATTGAAATACATGAGGGCTCATCTCGTGTTAAAGAACTCAAATATCACATGCTTAAATCAAAATATGATGAATTTAAGATGTTTCCTCATGAGAATGTTAACCAAATGTTTTCTCGTTTAAATGTGCTCATTGAGGAAATTAACGCACTTGACATTGCTTCTCTTGGCAAGGGACTTATCGATCGCAAGATCCTCATGCTTCTACCCAAGCCCAAGTACAACATTATCAATTCAATGCTCCAAAAAGAGTCACTTGACAACATTGAAGTTTCGGAGCTCATTGGAGAAATCCATGCTCATGAGATGAGTGTACTTGGAATGATGGAGGAGTCATCATCAAAAACCATTGCTCTCAAGGCTTCAACCAAGAAGACAACTCCCAAGAAGAAGAAAGTGGTTGAGCCTAGCTCAAGTGAAGAAGAGCAAGAAACAAGCGAAGATGATGATGATGAGCTTGCTTTGATGATGAGGAAATTCTCATGCCTAAACTCCAAGATTGCAAAGAAGGGATACTCTTATGATCCCAAGAAGAAAGCCTTCTTGCCAAAAAAAGATGAAAACAAGACGTGCTACAATTGTGGTGATCTAGGCCACATATCATATGATTGTCCAAGACCGGACAAAACGAAGGACAATGGCAAGCATCACAAGCTAGAAGAAAGTGATGATGAAGAGGAGGTCAAGCCCAAGCGCTCTTTTGGAAAGAAGAAATTTGACAAAGGCAAGAAAACCAAGCTCTTTCCAAAGAAGAGAAGAGGGCCTCAAAAGGTCTTCATGTGTGAAGCCAATGAGTGGATCACGGATGAAGAGTCAAGCGACGAAGATAGTGAAGATGAAGAAAACTTGGCGGGCCTCGCCATCGTCAACAAGGATGACTCACCTCTTCGTCCACCTCCTATGTGCCTAATGGCGAAAGGTAACTCAAAGGTATGTGAAGATTCTAGCGATGATGATGATGAGCTTTCACCCGATGAATTAGCATCTATGATTAATGAATATCATGCCATTATAAAAAGGGAAAAGGCTAAGGTTAAGGCTCTTGAGCTAGCTCGTGCTAAGCTTGAAAGTGCTAACCTCGATTTGCATGACAAGTATGTAACCATACTTAAAGAGCATGACACGCTCAAATCAAATGTCAAGCAAATCGAGGAGGAGAATGCTCAAATCAAGCTTGAGTATCATGAGCTTGACTTAGCTAACTTAGCACTCTTGGCAAAGCACAATGAGTTGGTTCAAGAACATGAAGTGCTTAACCTTGCTTATGAAGCGATTGAACTTAAATTGAAAAACACAAAGAAAGAAACCCTTGATGGCAAAATATCATCTAATTCACATGCCACTAATATTTTGGATAAGTCTTTGCCTTTGAAAGCAAGCCCTAGGGAGAAGGAGCTAATGGACGAAATTGAAAGTCTTCGCACTAGTGTGGCAAGACTCTCTAAGGGGGAGGACAAGCACAAGGAAATCCTCTACCAACAAGCTAAAGGCTTCAACAAGAGGGGACTTGGATCCTTCCCGGTGCCCAACAAAGGAAAGGTGTCCTCACCGGAGCTTAGGACAAGCTTCATCAAGGAAGTTGGTTCCTATTGCCAACATTGTGAGGTCACCGGACATCACACGAGGGAGTGTCCTCTTCCCAACCGTCCTTCTCCCAAATTGCCTCCTAACTACAAATCTACTTTCAATGATTATCACTATCTATTGAGCAAAGTAGGTGGAAAGGTGAAGGCAAGGTTCATCAGCAAAGACATCAAGGGCATGAAGGGGAAGCTCCCCAAGCAACTTTGGGTCCCAAAATCACTTGTATCACACATACAAGGACCTAAGTTGGCTTGGGTTCCTAAACTCAAAAACTAACTTCATGTGTGTAGGTGAACTACAAAGCCGGAGGAAAGCATTGGGTACTCGATAGTGGGTGCACTCAACATATGACCGGCAATGATGGTATGTTCACCTCCATAGAGAACCCCGGCAATCATGAACAAGTCACCTTTGGTGATAACTCAAAGGGGAAGGTAATTGGTTTGGGTAAAATTGCTATTTCTCATGATTTGTCTATCTCTAATGTGCTTTACGTTAAGTCTCTTAGTTTCAATTTACTTTCTATTGCACAATTATGTGATCTTGGACTAACGTGCACATTTGACAAGAATGGTGTTGTGGTGACTAGTGAATCAAGCACCTTTGGAGATCTTTTGAGGGATAAGAGGGCACTGACTGGTGGGGCCCACATGTCATAGGTCAAATGTGACTTGCACACTAAGTTTCTGTGTTGTTTTCACTTCACCGAGCAGGGCTGCAGCCGTGTGACACGATGGGCACCGGGAGCCACCTCCTGCTCGTCCCTCTCGTGCTGGCGAGCTGTTTCCCCTCTTCTTATGACCTCAATCGCGTCCTGTTGTCCAAGCCCATTTCTGTTTGTTGCCTCCTCGCGCAAAGGTTCGACAGAGGCTGCCGCCTCCATTGCTCATCGTCTCCGGGCCAGTCCAGCGCTTCTCTGGCGTGCTCAAGAGGCCACAGAGGTGCGCCATGATGTAGTGAACCTTCTCCTGTCGTCCCCCTGCTCTCCCCCGACGCCGGCTCGCCGGAATTCGTTTTTTGGCACCGGCGCACGTATATAACAGACCTTGGTTAATTCTTGAAATTCGCCCAAACCGATTGATCATACCTCCTACAATTCAAACCACGGAAACTAGATGCCCTAGCGCCATCCCACACTGAGAACCAAAGAAAACCGATCATCACAGGCCCCGAGCGACGAGAATTCGTCGCCGGCGGCAAAAACGGGTCGGGTCTCCGGTGACCTCCCTATTCCCGCCAATTGCTGCACGAACTGAGGTGCGTTCCATGCTCCATGAGCTCTGGTGATGATTTAGGGCAAGGTATCTCGCCGGGAGAAGCTTCGGACGCGCCAGAACGCGTTGGTGCCGAGCTCCCGAGCCGCACCACCGGTGCCGATCTGTTTTCATCCGTTTTCATGCGCGAAAACCTTGCCCGGCAGCTGCACCATGTTCCAAGGAACATGTAGGGCGAAACCGGAGCTCATTTTGTGGAGAAATGAGAGAGAACGAGCCGCGCCACGCTTTCTGCCGGTGTGCACCCGCGGGCTCTGGCGGGAGGTTGAAGAAGCACCTGACCCGTGGGCCCCACGTGTGACTGTTCTGTTTAAGATCAAACAGAGAGTTGTTCAAACTTGGAAAATGCATAACTCCGTGTAGAAAGCTCCAAAAATAGTGATATAAATTTTATTGGATTCCTTTCAAATAGTACTATCCAGGGGTACAGCCCAATATTTATGAAAATCTCTTGTTTTGACTCATTAATTCATAGAAGGAAAATCTTGTGGGAATTTTTCCAGGAGTTCTGTGTATTTGAAAATCCCCAAATTTGGGCAAGGGATTCTTCCAAAAATACTTGGACTCCAGTAAAATTTTCAGACACATTGGACCTCATTTGCTTGGCCAAATGTGGTGTTAATTTCTTATGTCTCTAAAAATAGGAAAATAGAACAGAATTCAAATTCAGATTTCCCCCAAACTTTAGAACCTCATAACTACTGTACAAATATGAAACCCAATTTGTATGAAACTCATTATTTAATTCTGGAATGGTCTTTAAAGATTTTCAGCAAAAGAATTTTTGAGGGAGTTCGGTTATTCTAAAAATCCTCAAATTTTGCCAGAATATTGTTTAGGGTGTTAGTGAACTCCTGTAAACGTTTTAGCTCATTTGGAGTTGATTTGATCAGGGAAATTCAGAGTTGAAGTGGCTGTGTTCAATTGAATATAGAAACATTTTCGGAGAATTTCTAAAACTTGGAAATTCAGTCCTGGGTAAATCTTAGCCCCAAAAATGCTAGAAAAAATCATGCAAGCTCTATGAACTATAATTGAAATTGTAGTTCGCTAAGTTTGGCATGAAGGTGCAAGTTTATTCAGAATTAATTACTTTTTGCCTAAGGGCTTAGGGAATTATTATGAGTGGTCTATTCATTGGATAATTCCAAATATTGGTACAGAGTGTTTTCTTGTGACAAGGAACTCACATGAAAATTCTCAGCTCCATTGAAGCTTTGGATCCCCCCTGTTCAGTTTAACCTCTTAAGATGATCAATAGAGAAGAGGGGGAAGACACTTAGTATTTCATCTTGTTGCTTAGACACAAACCCAAACCACTAGCACCCACGTCATTTTAAATTCTTAAACAGATTTCCAGTTTTAAACTTGTCTTTAGCACTTGTTAGCAAAACTTTTACAATTAAACATATGTGCATATTCATTACGTGTAGCATCTACGTGAAGAACTTGGAGTCCTCGGAGTAGAGATCAAGGAAGGAGGAAAGCAGTTGATCAAGCACCAAGTGGTCTTCACTAACTGAACTTCGTATATATATAAGTCCCCTGCAAAACAAAGACAAGCCCCGGTTTGCATCAAACTTACAAGTTTTAATTGTATTCACTTTATACGTCTAGCATTTTATTTATTGCATTAAGTCTAGGTGGTGTGACACTCCAAATGCATGACCTAGAAAACCCTGGAGTATATTGTAGAGTAGGTTATAAGTTGATTATAACTGCTAATCTCAAATTAACAAAAGTGGATTAAAAGAAGCAAAACTCGAGTGGGCGGTTTCCTACTCGTGAACCGGGATTAAGGGGGATCAATCGGAAGAGTTGGGAATTGATCCTCATAGTTGGGAATGGAGACCGGGCAGTGGATGGAAGGACCAAGGACGTGGTCCTGGGAACCTAGTCTATGTCTGAGTCGATTAAGGCCCGTTCTCGTGTGCGGCCCCGCTGGACAAGTTTGAGATGGGTACCGGATGCATACGGGCTATATGGGACCCAGGAAACCGATGTAACATGTTAACCTGGGTGTCGAGGCATACCTCACCGTCTGATGCCGATGCTGAAAGGATAGAGAAGTCGGCTCTACGAGGGTTTGCCGTAGAGAGACTTAATCCCAGTCGGCGAGGCCGGTTCGACATTTGGGTGTCGTGTGAAAGGTTGTCACGTACGACGTCAGTGATGGTTGCTGTGTGCAACGTCGAGTACGGGCGTACGTGTCGTGTCAGCCGGGTGTTTTTTATTGCAATCACCGTCGCTCGCGGTAGTGAGCATACTTGTACACTGAGTCGTGTCGTAGTAATAAATTGGGATACGTTTAATATGCTTCGTGAGTAATCCTCATAATGGAGATGAGGAACGACCAACACTTCACTAAATTTAATTTCCACCTTGGGCTAGTAGCGTCGAGCCAAAGCGTTTCTTGTTTGATTGTGGAGTCTCGACGTTAATGGCGTAAGGTCTTTATGAGTCTAGAATAGCTCACTAAAGTTACTTTCACCTCGGGCAAGTCACATCGGGATAAAGCATTTCTTGTGTGATTGTGGAGTCTCGATGTAAGTTGCGCGAGGGCTACAAAAGTTGCTTAAAACTTGAAGTAAGGACTCTCCTTTAGCTCAAGTTTATCGTTTGTGCAAACTGCTATAATCAGACCTCTATTTTCATCATGTAGAGTTTCATGACTAGGGTGACGGGTCAGTCTTGCTGAGCTTCATGCTCACAGATACTGCATAAGTTGTTTTGCAGGTAATAACTGTACGCTGCTAAGTATGGGTGTCTGATGAGACTCAGAGCTCTCCGAGTGGTGAACTCATTGCAACCCCTGCCGCTGCTATTGTGATAGTGTTGCTAGCGAGAAGGGTCCGCGGGCTGGAAACCTTCTCTGATGCTTAGCATAGGTATGAGGCGTGAGTTGTATTAGTCTTCCGCTGTAGAGTATTTTGAGAAGTATTTGTAAAATTTACACTTTGTAAGCTTCCGCTTGATTTATGTAATATGATTCTTTATTATGTGTGTTGTTGGGTGCCGCATCGCACGGCACCACCCAATGCGATTCCCGGGCGAGGTGCCCCGTCCCCGTGAGTGATCGAGACGGCGGGCCCTCACAGCGTGGTATCAGAGCCGCATTGGTAATAGCGCACTGAATAAGGATCGTATTACGACAAAAACTTAGGATACGGTGAGGAAACGGTATTAGGACCACATAAGGACTATAGTAGTATAGTTACTTAAGGTGGCAGTACTAACGTGCTTGTTATAATTCTGAAATTTTGATTATGTAACGACGCACCTACGCTCAGGTAAGAATGGTAAGGAACGCCACCGAAAGCGGTTCAATTTCGGTTAGCTCCCCTGACGAGGAATGAGGTTCAGAGATAGATCTCACAGCTTAGTGTGAGACGTTAATATGAAACTCTTGGACTCTTCATGTTCCTGAGATCATATGAAATGCTGATCCCTAGCGTGCATTAGGCAAGTAAGTGGAGACCCCATCGCGTGGTCAGTAACGCGAGAGTGTGTTCGTCTGGAATTAGCCCAGGAGGACATACGCAGCGCTTGCCATCGGCGTGCCCTGCAGGGCAGTAGGTGGTATATGTTGGGTTGATAACATTCCCAACCTTGACGACCCGTTCATGATATACTCGGGTTCCCCGTCGTGTGGTGTTGAAACACGATCACGTACCTTGAGACGTGACTTAACTCAAGGACGGCCATATGGCAATGATACGGGCGTTTGTATTTACTTTCAAATATGGAACTGCTTGAAATGAAACAACCATTGAGTGCACCACTATTGAGTGTTCTTCTGCAGGTACCAACCACGTACGTATCCTGTGTAGTACACGTGTGCGAGTGACCGTCTTAGTGCCACTGATTAAACGGATATGCCGGTATAAGCCGGTTTAGGATTTTCTTTGATGAGGCTACGTAGTACCGACATGCTTCTTACGGTGCATCGACACCGTACTACACTTAATAACTCCTTCCCTATGCAGGAATGATTCATGAGCTAACTTTAAACTAAAACTGGAAGTTTGAAACAAATATTAGTTACTGAACTCTTATTTTGAGCTAAGATTCAAATGAGAGAAGGTTTAGGTTTCAAAGATTTTAAAAACAGAGTGCTCTGTTTCTGGCAGGAACTCTTGCTGAACTTTAACGAGCATAACTCTGAGTAGCTTGAACCAATTAAGGTGTATGATACAGTTATGGAAATCTTTTCAAGTGCTCTACAACTTTCTTGTAGACCTCCAGAGCAAAATCACACGTTAAGTTGGTGAAAAGTCCAGATGAAGGCAAACTGTTCAGAACCAGGACAGCAGAAAAACCTCTCTTGACCTTTCTGTTTTTAAGCCATAACTTCCTGTAGAAAAATCCCTAAGGAGCCCATGATACACCATTGGAAAGGTTATGAGATATACAACATTGTTGTAATTCAAAGATTGTTCAGAGTCTTGTTGTATTTTCATATACAACTGTGATAAAGTCAGCCACATACAAAGGAGATGCTGGCAAATTTTATCCAGAAAGTCTGTCAACTTTGAGCAATCATAACTTCTGACCCAGAAATGATCTGGAGTCATGGGAGTACTCGTTGGAAAGATATTGAAGTTAACTTTAACTTTGGTATTCAACTTGAGTTATGAAAATACTTCTAGACGGATCAAAACCTGGGTTAGGACAGAAGAGTCTGTTCTGCACAGCAAAGAGAATGGCTGAAGAAGCAACTAAGGGAAACCATGAGCAAATGTGTTATACAACCAAGCTCATGACCTTAGGGTTGCTCTGCGCTGTGTAGTAGGAAGAAGGACGAAATACTATGGCTTAGTGTTAATTTTCGTCCGCTTAACATTGTGACAATCAAGGACAAGTACCCGTTACCACAGATCGACATATTGTTTGATCAGTTGGTCAAAGCAAGGATCTTTTCCAGGATGGACTTAGGATCAGGGTACCATCAGCTTGAGATAAGGGCTGAGGCCATTCAAAAATCAGTTTTTCGACGAGGTACAGAGTTTCTGAGTACCTATCATATTCCTTGGCCTTACCAACAATCCAGCTCAGTTCATGTACGTAAAGAACTCGGTATTCATGCCGGAGCTGGACATGTTTGTCGTGGTCTTCATCGACGACCTACTGGTTTATTCCAAGTCAGAGGAAGAAAACGAGAAGCACCTACATATAGTCTTGCAACGGCTGCGGGATCGCAAGCTATACGTGAAATTCAGCAAGTGCGAAATTTTAGATATCACAAGTACTTTGTCTCGGGCATATCATCTCAGCGAAGGGCATCGCTGTAAGCCCGAGTAGTATCGCACCAGTGCTGCATTGGAAGTCCCCGAGAACGGCCCATGAGGTACGAAGTTTCCTCGGACTCGTGGGATATTATCGGAGGTTCATTTTGAACTTCTCGAAGATTGTCAAGCTTATAACATAGCTACTGAAGAAGGCTACCAAATAAGTTTGGAGTCCAGCATGTAAAGCAGCGTTCAAGGCATTGATAAAACACTTAACATTAGCACCGGTTTTGATGCAGCCAAACACAACAAGGCCGTTTGTTGTGTACTACGATGCATCCAGCTTTGGGCTAGGATGTGTACTGGTGCAAGACCGAAGTGTGGTCGTGTATGGATCGCGACAACTTAGGAATCATGAGCAACACTGTCCGACTCATGACTTAGGACTCACTGCCGTGGTACTCGCACTTAAAACGTGGAGGCACTACCTACTCGGCGACCTCGTGCATTTATATACCGACCACAATCACCTCAAGTACATAGTCACTCTGAAGGAGTGAAACATGAGGCAACAAAGATGGTTGGAGTTGATAAAGGATTACGAAATAGAGATCCATTATCACCCCGACAAGGTTAACGTGGGCGAAAGCGGGAGTCGCAAGTCACACGTTCGTAATCCAACCATCACCTTTGGAAGAGCGAGCCACCATTACGTATGATTCACCTTAGAGCTCTCTACAAGTTAGCTTTTATCCCCACCATCCATGAAAAAGGGTGGCAACCCAGAAACATGATCAGGGCATGACACATTTGCGGAGATGTATAGACAGTGGGGAAACTGAAATATTTTTGGAAAGACGGAGACGGTGTCCTGCCGTTTAAGGACAGAATCATCGTACCCCATAAACCGGAGTCGAGGAAGAAAGGTTTTTGACGAGACTCATTTGTCATAGTTTCTATCCATCTCGATTCATCGGTCCATCCCAGGTTATGGAAAGATGTGGATCTGTTACATACCGGCTGGAATTACCACCGATATTCACCGGTGTGTACAACATCTTCCACATTTGTCGGCTGAGTAAGTACCTCAAGTGTTCAACCACCATTCAGCTGGGGAATATCGAAGGGCTGAAACTAGGTCTCACACATCAGGAGGGACTGATTCATATCATCGACATAAAGGACCGAACCACAGGCGACGGCACGTTGTGGTTCTATAAAGTTTTATGGAGTGATTACTCCAAGATCGAAGCGACATGGGAGAGCGAAGGGTTTCTTCGCACCAATTATCCCGACTTGGACTTCGCACAACCTATAATTTTTCACCATCCTCCCTCTCATTTTTACCTTGTAATCTCGGGACGAGATTCTTTTAAGGGGGGAGGACTGTAAAGGTCCCAAAAGTATGAATACAAAGAAACACGAGTTTGCACAAATGTGGCTGTCATGTGTATGAAAAATGGGCTGGTTTCAACTTTTTACATATGATAACACATGAAAAATTGTTCAAAAACTAACTTAGGGTTATTCGCATGTTTGGGCCCTAGGTGGGTTAAGACCACAGAGTTGAAGCACTCAAATGCAATGGGAGGGTTTAAAAATCAGAAGATAAACCAAAGGTTCAACTCAAATTTCAAATGAGGGGAGGACACAATGGTAATTCAAAACTGTTGTGTTCAAACTCTTGTTTGCAGCAGCTGACACGAGAGTCAAGTTGCATCTTTGGATTCCTTGGGTCCAAATTAGTGGTTGGGCAAAGTTTCAATAAATTTTGAAAAGGTTTGCTACCCATTCATCCAAATGGAGTTAAATGTGCAAAGAATTCAAATAAACATTTGAATTTGGATGGAATTTGTCCAACTATGCAAATACAGCTCAGTTTCCAACTTTCAAACATTTGGGTTGGATAATTGTCAAACTTTGGAGATCTTTTGAGGGATAAGAGGGCACTGACTGGTGGGGCCCACATGTCATAGGTCAAATGTGACTTGCACACAAAGTTTTTGTGCTGTTTTCACTTCACCGAGCAGGGCTGCAGCCGTGTGACACGATGGGCACCGGGAGCCACCTCCTGCTCGTCCCTCTCGCGCTGGCGAGCTGTTTCCCCTCTTCTTATCACCTCAATTGCGTCCTGTTGCCCAAGCCCATTTCTGTTTGTTGCCTCCTCGCGCAAAGGTTCGACAGAGGCTGCCGCCTCCATTGCTCATCGTCTCCGGGCCAGTCCAGCGCTTCTCCGGCGTGCTCAAGAGGCCACAGAGGTGCGCCATGAGGTAGTGAACCTTCTCATGTCGTCCCCCTGCTCTCCCCCGACGCCGGCTCGCCGGAATTCGGTTTTTGGCACCGGCGCACGTATAGAACAGACCTTGGTTAATTCTTGAAATTCGCCCAAACCGATTGATCATACCTCCTACAATTCAAACCACGGAAACTAGATGCCCTAGCGCCATCCCACACTAAGAACCAAAGAAAACCGATCATCACAGGCCCCGGGCGACGAGAATTCGTCGCCGACGGCAAAAACGGGTCGGGTCTCCGGTGACCTCCCTATTCCCGCCAATTGCTGCACGAACTGAGGTGCGTTCCATGCTCCACGAGCTCTGGTGATGATTTAGGGCAAGGTATCTCGCCGGGAGAAGCTTCGGACGCGCCAGAACGCGTTGGTGCCGAGCTCCCGAGCCGCGCCCACCGGTGCCGATCTGTTTTCATCCGTTTTCATGCGCGAAAACCTTGCCCGGCAGCTGCACCATGTTCCAAGGAGCATGTAGGGCGAAACCGGAGCCCATTTTGTGGAGAAATGAGAGAGAACGAGCCGCGCCACGCTTTCTGCCGGTGTGCACCCGCGGGCTCTGGCGGGAGGTTGAAGAAGCACCTGACCCATGGGCCCCACGTGTGACTGTTCTGTTTAAAATCAAACAGAGAGCTGTTCAAACTTGGAAAATGCATAACTCCGTGTAAAAAGCTCCAAAAATAGTGATATAAATTTTGTTGGATTCCTTTCAAATAGTACTATCCAGGGGCACAGCCCAATATTTATGAAAATCCCTTGTTTTGGCTCATTAATTCATAGAAGGAAAATCTTGTGGGAATTTTTCCAGGAGTTCTGTGTATTTGAAAATCCCCAAATTTGGGCAAGGGATTCTTCCAAAAATACTTGGACTCCAGTAAAATTTTCAGAAACATTGAACCTCATTTGCTTGGCCAAATGTGGTGTTAATTTCTTATGTCTCTGAAAATTGGAAAATAGAACAGAATTCAAATTCAGATTTCCCCCAAACTTTAGAACCTCATAACTTTTGCTAGGAAGCTCCAAATTTAGTGATTCAAATTGGGTTGGATTCATATTGAATAGTACTGTCCAAATATGAAACCCAATTTATATGAAACTCATTATTTAATTCTGGAATAGTCTTTAAAACTTTTCAGCAAAAGAATTTTTTAGGGAGTTTGGTTATTCCAAAAATCCTCAAATTTTGCCAGATTATTCTTTAGGGTGTTGGTGAACTCCTGTAAAAGGTTCAGCTCATTTGGATTTGATTTGATCAGGGAAATTCAGAGTTGAAGTGGCTGTGTTCAATTGAATACAGAAACATTTTCAGAGAATTTCCAAAACTTGGAAATTCAGTCCTGGGTAAATCTTAGCCCCAAAAATGCTAGAAAAATTCATGCAAGCTCTATGAACTATAATTGAAATTGTAGTTCACTAAGTTTGGCATGAAGATGCAAGTTTATTCAGAATTAATTCCTTTTTGCCTAAGGGCTTAGGCAATTATTATGAGTGGTCTATTCATTGGATAATTCCAAATATTGGTACAGAGTGTTTTCTTGTGACAAGGAACTTACATGAAAATTCTCAGATCCATTGGAGCTCTAGATCACCCCTGTTCAGTTTAACCTCTTAAGATGATCAATAGAGAAGAGGGGGAAGACACTTAGTATTTCATCTTGTTGCTTAGACACAAACCCAAACCACTAGCACCCACGTTATTTTAAATTCTTAAACAGAGTTCCAGTTTTAAACTTGTCTTTAGCACTTGTTAGCAAAACTTTTACAATTAAACATATGTGCATATTCATTACGTGTAGCATCTATGTGAAGAACTTGGAGTCCTCGGAGTAGAGATCAAGGAAGGAGGAAAGCAGTTGATCAAGCACCAAGTGGTCTTCACTAACTGAACTTCGTATATATATAAGTCCCCTGCAAAATAAAGGCAAGTCCCGGTTTGCATCAAACTTACAAGTTTTAATTGTATTCACTTTATACGTCTAGCATTTTATTTATTGCATTAAGTCTAGGTATGACACTCCAAATGCATGACCCAGAAAACCCTGGAGTATAATGTAGAGTAGGTTATAAATTGATTATAACTGCTGATCTCAAATTAACAAAAGTGGATTAAAAGAAGCAAAACTCGAGTGGGCGGTTTCCTACTCGTGAACCGGGATTAAGGGGGATCAATCGGAAGAGTTGGGAATTGATCCTCATAGTTGGGAATGGAGACCGGGCAGTGGATGAAAGGACCAAGGACGTGGTCCTGGGAACCTAGTCTATGTCTGAGTCGATTAAGGCCCGTTCTCGTGTGAGGCCCCACTGGACAAGTTTGAGATGTGTACCGGATGCATATTGGCTATATGGGACCCAGGAAACCGATGTAACATGTTAACCTGGGTGTCGAGGCATACCTCACCGTCTGATGCCGATGCTGAAAGGATAGAGAAGTCGGCTCTACGAGGGTTTGCCGTAGAGAGACTTAATCCCAGTCGGTGGGACCGGTTCGACATTTGGGTGTCATTTGATAGGTTGCCACGTACGACGTCAGTGATGGTTGCTGTGTGCAACGTCGAGTACGGGCGTACGTGTCGTGTCAGCCGGGTGTTTTTTATTGCAATCACCATCGCTCGCGGTAGTGAGCATACTTGTACACTGAGTTGTGACGTAGTAATAAACTGGGATACGTTTAATATGCTTCGTGAGTAATCCTCATAATGGAGATGAAGAACGACCAACACTTCACTAAATTTAATTTCCACCTTGGGCTAGTAGCGTCGAGGCAAAGTGTTTCTTGTTTGATTGTGGAGTCTCGACGTTAATGGCGTAAGGTCTGTATGAGTCTAGAATAGCTCACTAAAGTTACTTTCACCTCGGGCAAGTCACATTGGGATAAAGCGTTTCTTGTGTGATTGTGGAGTCTCGATGTAAGTTGCGCGAGGGCTATAAAAGTTGCTTAAAACTTGAAGTAAGGACTCTCCTTTAGCTCAAATTCATCGTTTGTGCAAACTGCTATAATCAGCCCTCTATTTTCATCATGTAGAGTTTCATGACTAGGGTGACGGGTCAGTCTTGCTGAGCTTCGGGCTCACAGATACTGCATAAGTTGTTTTGCAGGTAATAACTGTACGCTGCTAAGTACGGGTGTCTGATGAGACTCGGAGCTCTCCGAGTGGTGAACTCATTGCAACCCCTGCCGCTGCTATTGTGATAGTGTTGATAGCGAGAAGGGTCCGCGGGATGGAAACCTTCTCTGATGCTTAGCATAGGTATGAGGCGTGAGTTGTATTAGTCTTCCGCTGTAGAGTATTTTGAGAAGTATTTGTAAAATTTACACTTTGTAAGCTTCCGCTTGATTTATGTAATATGATGCTTTATTATGTGTGATGTTGGGTACCGCATCGCACGGCACCACCCATTGCGATTCCCGGGCGAGGTACCCCGTCCCCGTGAGTGATCGGGACGGCGGGCCCTCATATACTTAGGGGCTATCTGAGTGTAAGGATATTTCTAAGTGTAAGATGTATTGTAGTCATCGAGTCAGATAGTACAAAATTAGCTATTCTGATGTGATATACTCAATATATCGAACATGAAGAAATGAACACTAAGTTTAGTTTAAGAAATTAAGTAAGTTTTGATAAGCTTGATCTATGGAGATCAAGGGGGAGAATGTTGGAGATAGATATGATCTCCATTCGGGGATGACCCACCGGCCCATCGCGATCCGTTCTCATGCTCCCTGATCGGGGGCGCCAACCGTTCCATGGTCATGGGCCCCCTCGTGCACCGCACAATATAAAAGGAGGAGAACATCGGGGTCACGAATAACCAAGGTTTTCGTGACTCAAAACCGACCCCAACAGAGTCTTTGATCCGATCTCTAAGCACGCGGGAGCACGGGGAAGAGCCTCGCGCTGCCGTACGCCCGACACTGTCGTACCATGGCGTTTGTGCCGCCACCTCGACTCATTCAAGTTAGTCATCGACATGGCGGCTTCGGCATTCATGTCCGAAGGTGCATTAAATCCGTTCTCATACTAAAGTTTTATACAAATTATTTTAGCATTTATTTTCTTACATATTAATCCCGTAGATCTAGTGTCTAGTCGATCCATAGCATTCATCACCCAGCGGTCTGCCACTGTAATCCCTGGTGGTGCCACTGTCTTCGGCGACTCTGGTCGTCCTTGCCGGTTCTACTCGCCTTGGATGTAAACAACTTCTCCAAGTAGGACACCTTCTTTCAAGCTCTTCTCGGTCACCATGGCCTCGTGCACATGGTGGATGGGTCCTTTCCAGCTCCATCAGCCGATCCCGTCCTGGGTGCTGGATGATTCCACCGTCCGTGCCCTCATATACAACTTCATCTGTACTGATTTTCTTGACATTATCATGATCAAGGGTCAGTTTACACGTGATATTTGACATGTGTGGTGGAGTCTCAATTCTAACAACAAGGAGAGTCGAGCCATCACCCTGTTAAATGAGTTTCACACTCTTCAGCGGGGTGATCTCTCCATCACTGCATACTGCAAAGAGCAGGAGCGTCTAGCGGATGCCCTCGGTGACATTGACTCCGACATCAACGATCAGATGCTTGTTCTGAATGTCTTGCACGACATCAACAAGACTACGACATCCGCAACAACTGTCATTATCCTGACAAATCCTCTCCTTTCCTTCATCAAGGTTTGCAATATGTTTCTGAATGAGGAGGCACTCCTTGCAAACTCGGCCAAGGCTGATACGGTCTCGACTCTGTTTTTCACCACCGGTCAGCGTGTAACAGCTCTGGCACCAAGCGAAGGGCGAGAAACCGAATGTTCAAGCAGCAAGGACTCGGTTCGCTAGCGAGGCGTGGCCCAAGCCTGAAGCGGGAGTTTAAAAGGAGCGCCAAGGCGACCGCGAGGGGACAAGTTGTAAATAATTTGCTTCTCTCCTGCTCTCTTCCCTTCCTCCTCCTCCCCTTCCTCTTTCTCCTGTGTACCCGAACCCTGGTGGATTTCGTGATTGATCGGGGAGTGAGACGAGGGAATTCGTCGCCACTTTGTTGCACCTGTGAGTCCCGCCGAAACACCTCGATCCCTTCGTTGTTCCTCTACGATCGGTGATACTTGTATCAGATTTGGGTTTCTCTGCTCTTGGATCCTGTGGTTTGATCTGGTAAATCCCCATTCTGGGTCGGATCAACCATGAGATTGGCAAGCATGGCGAAATCATACAACCCCGGGTCTCAAGCTCGCTTTCTCGTCGAGGAGATGGCGGCCACTGAAGCAAATTTGTTGGACGCGGTTGATAAACTGACGGCCACATTAGAAGCAATGGATAAGAGGGTGGTTTCGATTGGATCAGAGTTATGAAAGGTCCAATCGCAGGTCGACCTCTCCATGAGGTTGATTGTCGTCTTACAGCAAGAACAAGTTCAGCTAGTGAGATCATTGAAGCCATCAGGTGCAGGAATAATGGGGTCTTCTCCTTCTTCCCGGCATCATCCACCCGTGGAGAGAGGCCTCAATCAGGTGATTTGAGACTCAACTCAGTTTAATTTTGCACCTCCTATTGAGCATGATCACTCTGCTAGAAGGCCTTGGTTGCCTAAATTGGATTTTCCACGATTTGATGGATCTGTTTTAGAGTATGGCTTGATAAATGTGCTTCGTATTTCTCCCTATATGATTTTCCATATGAGTTTAGAGTATCGGCAACCTCTTTGCACATGAGTGAGAGGGCCTCTCATTGGTATCAAGCACATAAACACTCACTGAATTCAATTGACTCGGATGGCTTTGTGGCTGCTGTTACTAGTGAATTTGAGGTTAACACTCATAGGGATAAAACAATGGAATTATTAAATCTGAAGCAATCTGGATCTGTGGAAGAATACAGACGTTCATTGGAGCACTTAATCTATCATATGCATTTATATGACCCTGCCCTTAGTGAAACAATGCTTGTTTCTCAATTTTGTTGGGGCTTAGGGATGACTTGAGAATGGTAGTGGAAATGCATCTGCCAAATTTGGTGTCTCAGGCAGCCATCTTAGCCGCTGTTCAGGAACACTTGAATGAGAAATTCAGGGGAAAGTGTTATAGACACTCTGTGTTCAGACCTGCTAATACAACACTGACAAAAGCAGATCCCAAACCCACATTTAACAACAATGATATGTGGAGGGCAAGACAGATTAAAGAGTTCGGGCATGCAAACAACCTTTGCTTTCGTTATGGTGAGAAATTTAGCACAACTCATAAGTGCAATTTTATGGGAGGACAGTTAAATATGATGTGGTCTACAACTGTGGATGAGGGAGGTTTTCTTTCTGATAAGATATTAGCAGCCTTGGAAAATCTGCAATGGGGAAATTCTAATGAAGTGAGCATATATCATTACATGCTCTTTCGGGGCAACCTCACTTTGGAGCTATGAAATTCCAAGCCCTGGTGAACAATAGGTCATTGTTGATTCTGCTGGACTCAGACATCACTAATTCATTTATTAACTGAAACTGTATCTAGGTTAAATCTCTGTGGGTTTTGATGATTGATGACAACACTTAAGGGACTTACGAGCATTACAAGTGTAAGTACAGGTGATTAAGAAATCGATGGAGATGGATACACTCAAAAAGGGAAAAGAGGAGAAAAAGGCAAACATACGAGAAGAGTTGAGAATCATCTAAGACCTCTTAGTCCGAGCCTAGGTTGAGTGGAGTAAAGAGTTGAGACAACCCTAAGAACAGGGTCGGACTAGTCCGGTCACATCGAACTAATCCGATGTTCGACGGACCATGAATTTCTATGTGAGTTCGGACTTATCCGTTTGGGGACGAACTAGTCCGTGGTCCGCCCTTTAGAGCCAGACTAGTCCGCCCGCTCAGACTAGTCCATTTCTAACCGGAACAAGAGTTTCTGTGTGAGATCGGACTACATCTTAGTGAGTCAGACTAGTCCGTTTGAAGCTTGAAAGTGGATGCGGGGACTAAATCCTAGATGGCCGGACTTGTCCGCCATTTGAGGCCGGACTAGTCCGGTGGATCAGACCTGTCCGTTCTCAACTAGAACAGTAGTTTCTGTGTGAGGTCGGACTAGTCCGATAGTGACCGGACTAGTTTGTGGTGTAGTGACCGTTTGAATTCAAAAGGAGGTGGGTGACCGTTTAGTTGGTGAAGTGTTACATCACCGGTCCCATGGGTCGGACTAGTCCAGGGTTAAAGGTCGGATTAGTCCAGACTTTTACAGGAGGCAACGGCTAGTTACCGGGACCTCTATAAAAAGGGGATCTCTGGAGCTCTAAAAGACACTGTCGGTACCCGCGATATGGGGTACCCCCGCACACAGGGGGAAAATGCCTAAGAAACTCGCCCTTCTCCGCAGGGAGAGCTCCGAAGGCGCCACGCGTCCAGCGGGGCCGGACCTCCCTCTCCTCAGAGGAGAGCTCCGGGCTCGCCATGTGGCATACAGAAGCCGAACCTCCCCCTCCGCGGGGAGAGGTCCGAAGGCTCCACGTGTCCCGCGGGGCCGGACCCCCCCCTCTCCTCTGAGGAGGGCTCCGGGCCCGCCACGTGGCCAGCAGAACGGCGCTGCGTGCCCCCGAGAGATAGGCAGCGGGCGTAAAGACGCCCCATACCTTGCCCGTACAAGGTATTCAAGGCTCGCGTCTTCCCAAGACGCGGAGCACGCCTCTGTCAGGTGCCGTTGCGCCCAGTCGCATCACAGACTGGCGCGCGGTATCAGAACCTGCCAGCCAATAAACACAGCGACAAGACATCCCATGCCGCCTGCGCCGTCATCAAGCACTACGACTAGCATGCGGCATGGGCAGGGCTGCAAGACGACAAAGACTCAGAAGCCTTCGCCAGAGACAACTACCGGCATAACTGCAGATACGGTAGATGATAGACAATCTCCCCGGGACCACCTGTCGGGTCCCGGGCCCCCTTGTAAGCCACCCGAGTCTTGGACTATAAAAGACTCGGGTAGGCGACGATAGCAAGGGTTCGCACTTTGCAACTCATACGCTAGCCATACGCTCTCAAGCTGTAACTCACCCCCAAGCTCAGGCCTCCGGCCCTGAGCAGCAAGCAATACAGCGAGCTCCATAGCTCGCCGTGGACGTAGGGTTTTACGCTCCGGCGGCCTGAACCACATAAAACTCGCCGTGTCAAGCTCTTACTAACTCGTCCATCTGCGCAAGCTCTCCGCTAGAGACTAGCCCCACCGAAAAAAGAACCTCCGCGGGCTGCCCAGTGCAGGCCCGGGGGAAGTGTCGACTGAACACTTCGACATTTGGCGCGCCAGGTAGGGGGCTTTTCTCCTAGCGCGACGAGTTTCCGCCGACGAAGATGACCAAGCTTCCTTCAGTGGCAAACTCTCCCCCTCCGCGTTCACGGCGAACCGTGACCACAGGGGAGTACATGTCGACACACTCAGGACGGAGTGTGTCGGCACAAGCTGGTAGCCAGCAGCCGACTCCGGCAACGCCGACTCCGGCTATGTAGGCCCCAACCAGTGTGAGATCTTCTGCAGCGCTAAGCGTACACCATGGAGGTGCGCTGGCTGCAGCAAGAGCGCTGCTGCGCAACCCACCTGCGGGGGATGCGCCCCATTCAGCGACCCAGCAATGGGACCGCGAGCAGACGGCGGACTCCAGCTCCACCAGGCTTCTATCGACGGACCTGAGGGCCGAGCCGGAGCGATGCCACTTGGGCCAAGATGCCCGAGTGTTCTTCGAGCGACGTCGAGAAAGGCGTCGCAACCAAGAGGCTGGCGTCAGCATGACGTCGGCCTCGACCCAGCCTGAAGGGCAGATCTTCGCCACGCGAGCTCTGCCCCAGGCATACACCGCGTAGCATATGCCACAACCATATGCCCCGCAAACGGCGTCCCCGGTCTAGGGAGCAGCCTTGCCCATACCAGGGTACACTGTGCCAGCGGCGAACCAAGCGTTCGCGGCACCAATACCTGCACTGGGAGCCAGCAGCCGGCTCTGGCAGCGCCGACCCTGGCAATGCAGGCTCCAACCAGCGTCAGGTCTTCAGTAGCGCTGGGCGTACCCGGCGGGGGTGCGCTAGCCGCAGCAAGAGTGCTACTGCACAATCCGCCTGCTGGGGACGCTCCTCAGGCAGCGACCCAGCAGTGGATTTGCAAAGTAGATCATCTTGTCATCGCCGCCGCAAATCATTGACTTCGGCGGGGACGACGCTCCGGCCAACCGGCTGTGTCGCTGACACGCACGCCGACGGTTGACGGACAGACGGCGGATTCCAGCTCCACCAGGCTTCCGTCGACGGACCTGAGGACTGAGCTGGAACGATGCCACCTGGGCCGAGACGCCCGAGTGTTCCTCGAGCGGCGACGAGAAAGGCGTCGCAGCCAAGAGGCCGGCGTCAGCATGACGACTGCCTCAACCCTGCCTGAGGCGCAGACTTTCGCCACGCGAACTCTGCCCCAGACATACGCCACGCAGCATATGCCACAGCCATATGTCCTGCAAACGGCGCCCCCGGTCTATGGCGCAGCCTTGCCCATACCGAGGTACATTGTGCCAGCGGCAGACCAAGCGTCCGCGGCACCAATGCCTGCAGCAACAGGGGCAGGATGTACGGCCCTGGAGCCCCACCTCCGCTCCACGAGGTGGCTGCGCAAGTTTCGACCGCACCTGCCCGAGAAGTACGACGGCAGCGTCAACCCGGCGGGGTTCCTCCAGATCCACTCCACTGCCGTACTTGCCGCAGGAGGGGATGAGGCCGTCATGGCCAAACTACTTCCCCGTCGCCTTGACCGGCCCAGCCCGGTCTTGGCTAATGGACCTCCCTCAGGGTTCCATAACTTCCTGGGGAGAGCTCTGTCGGCAGTTCATCGCCAACTTCGGCAGCTCCTACACCCGTCCCGGCACGGAGCCTGACCTCCACGCCATCAAGCAACAACCTGGGGAGTCGCTGCGCTCCATCCAGCGGTTCTCCCAGGTACGCAACACCATTCCGCATATTCAAAGTGCTTCTGTGGTGGCGGCACTTCGACAGTGTCCGGGACGAGAAGATGCTTGAGAGGCTTGCAACCACAGAGGTCTGCGATGCCTCCGAGATCTTCAGCCTGGCGGACAAGTGCGCCAGAGCAGCCGGAGGGCGGAGTTGGCACTCACTGCCAGCTTCCGAAGCCGGAAGACAGCCCAAAGACGGCGGAGTTCAAGCTGAGCTCCCGACCACGTCAGACAGCCAAGAGCCAAGCACTGGCTGACTTCGTGGCTGAGTGGACGCCAACGAAGGCTGACCCAGGGGGCCGCGAAGACGGTGAACCAAAGTACCGAGCTCCGGTCTTCACCGGGCCTCACTGGACGCTCTTCTTCGACGGCTCCTCGCGAAAGCAGGGGGCCGGTGCCGGCGTACTGCTCCTCATGCCATCGGGGGAGCAGTCTAGGTACATGGTGCGTCTCAATTCCAAGGCAACCAACAACTTGGCAGAGTATGAAGCACTCATCTTTGGCCTAAAAGACAGTCCTGTCTCTGGGCGCTCGGCAGTTGTTGGCGCAGGGCGACTCCCAGCTAGTTATCAAGCAAGTTAAGGGTGAATGCCCCTGCAATGACCCACAGCTAGCTGCTTATCTGCTCCACGTGCGGATGTTGGAGAAAGACTCCCTCGCCTTGGACCTGCGCCATGTACCGCGCGCTGGCACGGCCGCAACTGACGACCTCTCAATGAAAGCCTCCATCAGAGACCCTGCGCACGAAGGAGTCTTCGAGAGGACGTTGCTGCGGTCCACAGCCCGGCCCGCCGAGCCGGGCGAAGGGGGCTGAACCAGTGCCTCGAAGCTAGGCAGTCCCGGCGGCCCTGTATGCCGCCAAAGGATCGTAAGAGTCACTGGGGACTCCGTGCAACCCAGCGCTCAAGATCCAGAAGCTCAAGTAGTCCCGATGCATGGACCACGGAGGTCCGGGACTCCTTGAAGGACATCCTTCCTGATGAACGTGCATCCGCTGAACGGATGGTGCGGATGGCTAAGTGCTACGCGCTGGTATCTTTACTGGCGTGGTGCCACGACATCCTATTGCGGTGCATAATCCAGGAGGAAGGCTGCGATTAGCTCGCAGTAGTCCAAGGAGGCGAGTGCTGGGAACGCTCATCGTCCCGCACGTTGGTCGGTTAAGCCACCCGGCATGGCTCCTACTGACCGAGAGCCACCTGGACGCCGTTAAACCGGTTAGGGATGCAATGCGTGCCAGGTCCACGCCAAGCAGACCAACACAACCGGTGCAGACGCGCACCCAAAGCCGTCGGGGGATACCGGCTCCTCCATGTCGAGGGCCAGCCGGACTTCCCAGGGCCGGGTCACGGGAACTACCCTTCCACATGGTATGCGGGGCCGAAGCCGTGCTTCCCCCTGAGATCGCCATGGGGGTCCCCCCGTGTCCGGCGTACGACGAAGCCACGCATGACCCGCTCTGCGTGAAGACAGGCGTTCCGACGCCACCCCAGTAAGTTCACCATGCTTACTTAGGTGTTTATTTAAATTACGCATTAATTTATATGAACACCTCCCCACACTCTAGACAGTGTGCGTCCATTGTACACTCGGTTCCTCTTTCCTGCTCTCATACATAGTCGATATTTGCCGTCCTGCCGAAGGCGGTAGTGCTTGGGGTACCTGCCAGAGTCCCGGTGGCCTTTTGGATCTCCCCCTGTAAGGGTACTGTACCGCCAGTTGGTCTCCTCCGAGAAAAGACCTACGCTAGACCGGGGGGTCAGGAGCCTTGCTTTGCCCGGTCTTGCACCCAAAGCATGCGCACTCTGCCCCCCGGCGCTGCGGTCTGAGTACCAGGGGGTCGGACGGTTACACCCTGACTGGGGCTGGGGCCAGACCTCCGGGACCAAGTGCACTGGATTACCCAAGCCCTGTATTCCGGCCTGGACAGTAAGCCAAATGAGACTAAGGGACAGGAAAGGGGGGGACCACTGAGCAGTTCCGGACTCCGCCTCCACAGCCAGGCCGAGCTCCGAGGCCAGCCCTCGCCCTCCTTTCAGAGGCGAGCGCTGATGCCGGACCTCACGCCCTTTGCTGGCCTGAGCTCCGATGACCTCCGGAACTCACGCACTTCGATGGCCTGAGCTCCGACGACTTCCGGACTCTGCCCCCATAGCTGGGCCGAGCTCCGAGGCCAGTCCTCACCCTCCTTTCAGAGGCGAGCGCTGATGCCGGACCTCACGCCCTTCGCTGGCCTGAGCTCCGACGACTTCCGGACTCTGCCCCCATAGCTGGGCCGAGCTCCGAGGCCAGCCCTCGCCCTCCTTTCAGAGGCGAGCCCTGATGCCGGACCTCACGCCCTTCGTGGACCTGAGCTCCGATGACTCCCGGACCTCCGCCCCAACAGCTGGGCCGAGCTCCGATGCCAGGCTTCACCCTCTCCTAAGAGGCTGAACTCCGAAGCTGTCAAGACCCTGCCAGCACAGGGAGTACTCAAGACGAGAAAGTGCGCGGAATGGAAGAGACGGAGGTCCCACCTCGGGCTCGCTATCTCCCCCGAGATGGGCCCGGGGGCCACTGTCGGTACCCGCGATATGGGGTACCCCCGCGCACAGGGGGAAAATGCCTAAGAAACTCGCCCTTCTCCGCAGGGAGAGCTCCGAAGGCGCCACGCGTCCAGCGGGGCCGGACCTCCCTCTCCTCAGAGGAGAGCTCCGGGCTCGCCATGTGGCATACAGAAGCCGAACCTCCCCCTCCGCGGGGAGAGGTCCGAAGGCTCCACGTGTCCCGCGGGGCCGGACCCCCCCTCTCCTCTGAGGAGGGCTCCGGGTCCGCCACGTGGCCAGCAGAACGGCGCTGCGTGCCCCCGAGAGATAGGCAGCGGGCGTAAAGACGCCCCATACCTTGCCCGTACAAGGTATTCAAGGCCCGCGTCTTCCCAAGACGCGGAGACGCGGAGCACGCCTCTGTCAGGTGCCGTTGCGCCCAGTCGCATCACAGACTGGCGCGCGGTGTCAGAACCTGCCAGCCAATAAACACAGCGACAAGACATCCCATGCCGCCTGCGCCGTCATCAACCACTACGACTAGCATGCGGCATGGGCAGGGCTGCAAGACGACAAAGACTCAGAAGCCTTCGCCTGAGACAACTACCGGCATAACTGCAGATACGGTAGATGATAGACAATCTCCCCGGGACCACCTGTCGGGTCCCGGGCCCCCTTGTAAGCCACCCGAGTCTTGGACTATAAAAGACTCGGGTAGGCGACGATAGCAAGGGTTCGCACTTTGCAACTCATACGCTATCCATACGCTCTCAAGCTGTAACTCACCCCCAAGCTCAGGCCCCCGGCCCTGAGCAGCAAGCAATACAGCGAGCTCCATAGCTCGCCGTGGACGTAGGGTTTTACGCTCCGGCGGCCTGAACCACGTAAAACTCGCCGTGTCAAGCTCTTACTAACTCGTCCATCTGCGCAAGCTCTCCGCTAGAGACTAGCCCCACCGAAAAAAGAACCTCCGCGGGCTGCCCAGTGCAGGCCCGGGGGAAGTGTCGACTGAACACTTCGACAGACACTCTTGCACCCTAAAGCCGAAATAGACTTCCTAGAGCTTTTCTAGCCCACTCTCTTCAATTCTTGGAGCCCTAAGAGTGATTCTTGAGTGCTTGTGAGTTTTAGAAAGAGGAGGAAAGGGGGAGTGAGTAGCATTGAGCTCTTGGTTGATTCTCTCACACTAAGTGGGCAGTGTGTTGTTGAGGGTACTAATTTGTAAGTGCTTTGAGTTGAATTCTTGTGGGAGCCTCAAGTTGTGAGTCGCCCCATGAATTGTTGTGAAGTCTTCGTGATCTAGTGGAAGAACGAGTCAATCTTTGTGGTGCTTGGTGAGGATAGGGTTGAGAGCAACCTGGTCCTTTATGGACTCCTCAATGTGGACGTAGGCTTCTTGGTGAAGCTGAACCACGGGATAATTCGTGTGCTCTGCCTATTTCGGTTTGCCTCTCGTTTCTTGCTAGATCATTTTAAAGTTCTTTACATTTATTATTTAAAGTCTTACGATCCACCCAATTCTAGTCAGTTATTTTCCCGATCAACCTCACCACTAATTCCTGGACTAAAGTACTTCACTACTCATCAAATAGATAAGCAAAAACTTCTGAGGGTCCACTTATTGGGTTAAATTTTCTTGTGACCGGACTAGTCCGCACTCTATGAACTAATCAGTTTTATTAATCCTAATTTTAGATTTTTCGCCTATTCACCCCCTCTAGGAAACATTCAATTGGTATCAGAGTCTAACTCTTCATTTAAGTGCTTAACCGCTCGAAGAGGAAATGAAGGGGAGACATGTGAGGAAGGGAAGAAAGACATCAAGCTTGATGAGTCAAAGCAACCATAAAGAAGAGAGTATATCCTCAATCTTAAAATGCAGCAGTTGTTCATCAAGCAAGACCTTCTTACCCAACCGCAATAATATTAAGTGCAGCAACCACACTTGCCTTATGGCAACGGAGATGAAGCACAAGGTAAAATCAAAACTCTCTCCTAGATTTGTAAGTAGTGATGATGAAACTGATTGTGATAGCGATAGTGAGAATGACAATGAAATTGAAGACTTTCTCAAAGGCTTAAGTAAAAATGCTATTGCTAAGATTGAAAAGGTTATAGAGAAATTGGTTGATAGGGCGGAGCTTATCGAGAAACAAGAAGACTTGCTCATTTTTTAGAGGAAGAGAAATCTTGAACTCAAGAAGCTCCTAGAACTAGAAAAGGAGAAAAATAAGAAGCTAGACTTTGAACTTGCTTCATGCAAGGAGGCTCTCACAAGCCTCGAGAGTTCAAATGTTGCTCTTCAAGAAAAATGTGATGACATGAACAAGGCTCACAAAACTTTTAAAGTGCAATTTGACACTATTAAGTCTAGCACATCTCACTCCAATAGTTCTCCTAAATCAACCAATAGTTCTATGAGCGAAAGATGTGTTAAGTGGCAAAACATTGATTTTGATGCTTGTGCTACTAACGCTAAATTGATTATTGACTTAAAAGAACAACTTAGGAAAACAAAATCTCAAAATCAACATGATAGGATAGTCCTTGATGAGAAGAAGATCAAGTATGAAATAAATGCATACTTGAACAGTAGGTCTTCTCTATTTAAGGATGACATTGGTTGCGTTAGAGGTAGCAAGAAAAATGATAGAGTCACCAAAAACATCAAGGAGGGTTTCTATAAAATTAAGAACAACAATGATCATCCTTCATTTATGTGTGCCCTTGCTCATCATAAACCTACCATGACTTATCATGATTTTGATACCACTTATGTCTTATTGAAAGATAAGTATGGTAGGGTGGTGGCTAAATGTGTTGGGACCACATCCCAAGAATCCTAAAACTTATATGTGGGTGCCTAAGTCTCTTGTTGCTAATGTGAAATGACTCAAACAAATTTGGGTACCAAAAGGCAGGACCTAATTTATTTTATAGGCATATTACTCCGGTGGATCGAAATTGGTGCTAGATAGTGGATGCGGAAACCATATGACCGGAGAGAAGATGTTCATTGCATATGACGAAAATGATGATCTAACTGAAAGCATCTTCTTTGGAGACAATAGTCAAGGAAGAGTACTCAGCGTTGGTAAAATAGCTATCTTTTCTCAACACTCAATTTCTCATGTTTTGCATGTAGATTCACTTGGTTATTATTTATTGTCTGTTTCACAACTTTGTGAAAAAAAAGATACAACTACATGTTCACTAATGAAGGTGTAGCCATCTTTAGAAGAAGCAATAACTCAATTGAATTTAAGAGTGTGCTTAAGGGAAAGCTTTATCTTGTGGATTTTTCCTTGTATAATGCTCAACTTGACACATGCCTAATTGCAAAGAAAAACATGGGTTGGTTTTGGCATAGGAGACTATGCCCATGTTGGTATGAGGAACTTGCAAAAAAAAACTTCTAAAAGCGGATCACATCTTAGGACTAACAAATGTCATGTTTGAGAAAGATAGGTCTGCAGCGCTTGTCAAGCCGGAAAGCAAGTTGGAGCACCTCATCCCGCAAAGAATGTGATGACCACCACAAGACTTTTGGAGCTGCTTCATATGGATCTTTTTGGTCCCATTGCTTACATAAGAATAGGTGGTAACAAATATGGTCTTGTTATAGTTGACGATTATTCTCGTTTTACTTGGGTGTTCTTTTTATATGAAAAGAGTGAAACACAAGGACTGCTGAAGAAATTCTTAAGGAGAGCTAAAAATGAATTCTCCTTAGGAATCAATAAGATTAGGAGTGACAATCGCACCGAGTTCAAGAATACTCTAGTGGAGGAGTACCTAGATGAAGAAGGGATCAAGCACTAATTTTTAGCTCCATACTCCCCTCAACAAAATGGAGTCGTTGAAAGGAAGAACAACACACTCATCGAGATGACGAGAACCATGCTTGATGAGTACAAAACTTTAGATCAGTTTTGGGCTGGAGTGGTTAACACCGCTGGTCATGCCACAAACCAGCTCTATCTTCATCGACTCTTAAAGAAAACGTCATATGAACCTCTAACTAATAACAAGCCCAATGTTTCATATTTTAGAGCCTTTGGTAGCAAATGTTTCATTCTTAATAAGAAAACTAAAACTTCAAAGTTGGCATACAAATCCGATTAAGGATTCTTGCTTGGATATGACTCAAACACTTATACATACCGTGTTTTCAACAAAAACTCTGGTTGTGTTGAAATAGCATGTGATGTAGTGTTTGATGAAACTAACGGCTCTTAAGTAGAGCAAGTTGACCAATACATGCTAGATGAAGAGGAAGCTACTTACATAGCACTAAGAAGGATGGGCGTTGGCGATGTGCGCCCACAAGAGAAAAGTCAAGGTCAAACGGATCAATCCTCATCACAAGCTGCTCCTCCAACACAAGTACAAGAACAAGCTCAAAGTGATCAACCACAAGACTCTCAAGTCCAAGTTGATCAAGATGATGGCATCGATCAAGGGGGAGACAATGATGAAGAAGAAATTGACCCAATACCCCAATTACCACATCCAAGGATCTACCAAAGCGTTCAACATGATCATCCCGTCAACAACATCCTTGGTGATATCACTAGAGGGGTAACCACTCGATCCCATATAGCGAACTTTTGTGAACATTACTCGTTTCTTTCTTTCTTGGAACCTCTAAGGGTGGATGAAGCACTGCAAGATCCGGATTTGGTGGTGGTCATGCAAGAAGAATTAAACAACTTCAAGAGCAACGAAGTTTGGGAATTGGTGAAGAGACCAAATGCTAACATTGTAGGTACCAAGTGGGTGTTTCGAAACAAGCAAGATGAACATGGAGTGGTAACAAGGAACAAGGAAAGACTTGTGTCCAAAGGATATTCACACGCCAAAGGTTTGGACATCGATGAATCCTTTGCTCTCGTAGCTAGGCTTGAGTCAATTCGTATTTTATTAGCCTATGCTACTCACCATGATTTTAAGCTCTATCAAATAGACATGAAAAGTGTCTTCCTAAACGGACCACTCAAGGACGAAGTATATATGGAACAACCCCGGGATTTAAAGATCAAGAATATCCTAACCACGTTTACAAGCTGCACAAAGCTCTCTATGGCCTCAAACAAGCTCCTAGAGCTCGGTATGAGTGTCTTAGAGATTTTATTATATACACTATTTACAAAGCATTTTGGTGATGATTTATTTATATGCCAATTATATGTCGATGACATCATATTTGGCTCCACTAACAAATCATTGTGTGATGAGTTTAGCAAGATAATGACGGAAAGGTTTGAAATATACATGATGTGGGAGTTAAAGTTTTCCTTAGGTTTTCAAGTCAAGCAACTCAAGGATAGCACGTTCATAAGTCAAACAAAATTTACCCAAGACATACTAAAGAAATTTGACATGGACAAGCCCAAACCCATTAAGACACCCATGGGAACAAATGGACATCTTGACCTTAGTGAAGATGGAGCTAGCGTGGACCAAAAGGTATATCGCTCCATGATAGGCTCTTTGCTTTATCTTTGTGCATCTAGACCCGATATCATGCTTAGTGTGTGTATGTGTGCTACATTTCAAGTTGCCCCTAAAGTTTAAGAGTTGTTAAGAGAATTTTGAGATATCTAGTAGACACCAAACGTAGGACAATGGTATACTAAAGGCTCAAAATTTGATCTAATAGGTTATTCCGATGCCGACTATGCCGGATGTAAAGTTGACAGGAAAAACACATCCGGAACTTGTCAACTTTTAGGTAGATCTCTTGTGTCATGGTCCTCAAAGAAGCAAAACTCCATTGCTCTCTCCACCTCAGAGGTGGAGTATGTCGCAGTCGGAAGTTATTATGCACAACTTCTTTGGATGAAACAAACCCTAAAGGACCATGGTCATAAAATGACCCATATTCCACTACTTTGCGATAATGAGAGCGCTATTAAAATCGCTCATAACCCCGTAGAACACTCCAGTACCAAACACATAGATATACGACATCATTTCCTAAGAGATCACTCACTTAAAGGGGATATAGTTATTTCACATGTTAGAACCGAAAAATAACTAGCCGACATCTTCACCAAGCCATGAGATGAAAAGCGCTTTTGCGAACTTAGGAATGAGCTAAATATCCTTGATTCTCGAAATGTGGCTTGAGATGTTGTACATCCGATTGTTAATTGCTTAATCTCCTCAAAATTAACCATGTTTTTCAAGAAACTGTCTCTTTCAACTTACTATCAAATTATTTCTAATATTATCTCCTTGAATCATGGTCATTGTGTGATTGTTTGTGTGCACTACTGACCATGTTCGTTGAGAATACTTGTAAAAAATTAGTCTATATGGATCATTCCTTACATATCTCTTCGTATATATGAGAGTGCAGTGTCAAGAACCGGACTAATCCGCCCGAGGGGCCGGACAAGTCTGGCGTCCTAGACTAGTCCGGATAGGTTTATACAAGCCCACATCGGACTAGTCCGTCCCATTACCAAACTAGTCCGGACCTGATCCGGTCACCAGACTTGTCTTGTATCTCTGACAGGACTAGTCCGGACGTTTGGGACTTAACCCAACCGCTGGGACCGAAATCCTCCACTCCACCCACAACTCATCTCAACACGCGCCCTCGCTCAAACTCGCCCCCACTAGCAATTTTTGAGAGTTTCCACCAAAACTTTCAAAGGATCCGAGTTCTCTATCTCTTGGAACCTCGAGAAGTCAATCTCCGGACTTCTCCGCTCTTTAATAACGCAATTTCCTCGGATTTGAGCAATCAAGGTGTGTTATTGGGGCAAAACCCAATCTCTTCAAATCCCTCGATTCTCGGTCATTTCTCCCATAAACTAGGATGTCTAGTGCTTCAGAAACTCATTGTGTTTCTTTCCTAACGTTATTTCGAACCATTGATAGGATTTGTATAAAATTCACCTAGTTAGGGTTTAACCCCAGGTTGTCTGAACTAGTCCAGACACAAGGTGGACAAGTCCGTTCCTGACTGGACTAGTCCAATCAGAGACCGGACAAGTCCGGCCAAACCTTGAGTTAATCCCTAACTTAGTGTATTTGCTGCACCTCTATCGTAATAATCTTTTGTTCTAAACTCATATCTTTGCTCTATTGTTCTTCCAACATGTCTCAACACGACAACTCTCCACCCCTCTCTGACCCGGAGCGAGAAGCAGCTCGGCAAGAGCTTTACCGCCCGGGAAGAGGAGGACATGGCAATTGCGCAAGAGCTGGCATGTCGTGAAGCTAGAACAAAAAAGTGACACGAAAGAGGGGCAGCTCAAGCTCAAATTGAAGAAAAGCAATCTAGCCGAAGGAAAAAGCTTGTCTCAGTGGGTGATAAGAAAAGAGCCCAAGTGGCCGACAAAGGAAAAGGACCCATGAATGAAGGAGAAGCAGTCAAAGGGAAAGGCAAGGCTCCAGTCAAAAAGGTGACCGCTAAAAAGGCGGCACCAAAGAGAAAGGCACATGCTAGCAGGGGACTAGTTATTCGAGATCGTCCGTGGGGTCAAGTGCTCCCCCACGAGGCCCCATTAGGCCCTTGGTCATGACACCTCCTGTTGGTACCCTGCAAACCGGGTACCCCCGCATAATGGGAAAAAAGACGGCTTGGGCCTTGCCCCCCCCCCTCTGAGGCGGGCCCCAACGTAAGCCACGTGCCCTACGCCCCATGGTCAGCCTTGGGGCTGACACGTGTGCATGAGCACCGGAGCTGACGCGTGCCCTGGGCTCCGGCCCGAACCTCCCCGCTAGGGTGAGGTCCGGGGCTGACACGTGTCCCCCGGATTCGAGCCGCCCCTCCGCTGAGGACAGCTCCGGTGCAGATACGTGCCCTGCGTTCTGGCCCGAGCCTCCCGCTGAGGTGAGGTCCGGGGCCGACACGTGTCCCCCGGCTCCGAGCTGCCTCCCCACTGAGGACAGCTCCGGTACAGACACGTGCCCTGGGCTGCGGCCCGAGCCTCCCCGTTGAGGTGAGGTCCAGAGCTGCCACGTGTCCCCTGATACCAAGCCCATCGATAAGAGCTCCAGAGCTGCCATGTGCCCCATGATCCGTCATGGGCCGTTGGTCAACGAAGTCATGAAGAAACTGCGCTGCTAGGATTCACATTCAAGGCTTGCACCTTCCCTATAAGCATGGCGCACTTCACACGCCTCCGTCCCTTGCCCGTTCGCAATTACGGTGACAAGACAGAGCGGCAAGGCGTGACAGCAGTACAGTGCCACCCAACAGCACGAAGCCGCCCAAGCAAGGCGAGAAGACGAGGCAACAAGACGACGCCTTCATCATCACGTGACACGCGGTCAGGGGGCGCTCAGCGCACCGGACGTCAGAACTTAACTCTCCCGCCGGCCACTCTACTCAGAGGAGGAAGCCCTAGATTGTGTATAGGGTTTACTTGGCTCTGGGGCCACTTGTTGGGACCCAGGCCCCATTGTAATCGCTCCGGCCTTGTACTATAAAAGGACCAGGGTGACCACCCTGCAGAAGGTTCCTGAATTTTACATCTCAGATCACATAACGCACAAGCTCACACGCTCAAGCAATAGAACAAGCACCCCCTTGGACGTAGAGTATTACGCTCCGGTGGCACGAACCACGTAAATCTTTGTGTCCATCCGCTCTCTCGAGCCCAGGTCGAGTAGGGCGCCAAGCCCCCTCCAAAAAAAAAGAACCTCACAGGCTGCTTCGGAGTAGGCCGAGAGGAGTGTTGCAGCTCACACTCCGACACCTCCCATGAATAACCCCAACCGGCAACCAGAGCTCTCGAGTGGGAAAAGGATCCCTACAAGTTGAGAAGGCTACACCGGATCATTGCATTTGGTGTGACTTCCATTGCGACTACTATCGCCTTGTATACTTGAGAATGAAGACGCCAGTTGCTGACGCTCAATGGGTTGATTGGACCTATATGGAGAAGAAAAATCATCAAGTCTTCAACGTAGTTGTACAAGCAGCTGAGCATCACGGTCTTAAGGATCTTCTTGCCTTTCAATATGACTGGAACACAGAGGTGGTGGCTCATTTTTACACCACATGCTACTTCTCTACCTATGGGGATAGGAAGATCTCATGGATGAAGGACGGAGTCCAATACTCCGTCCTATATGATGAGTTTGCACAGATTCTCGGACTTCAGGAGTTCCTGAGCCATGAATTGATCATTCACAATCTCACGGCGATAGATTTGGGGGAGATGGAATTTATGTACGAGGTTGGCTTTTACAATCCCTCCACAACCAAGATCCTCCGTCCATTCTTTAGTGTGCTAAATTAGATCTTGAGAAAAAATTTAGCAACTAAAGACGGGGATGCGGGGATGATCCAAGGCCACCTCCGCCACCTATTGAAGCTGATTTGTGAAGATGAGAAATTCAATTTGTTTGACTACATCTACAACGACATCTTCAACATATCCCACACCCCCAACCGCTCATGTGGTTATGCTCCATTTATCATGTGCCTCATTGAGAAGGTGTCGGGATTGGAGTTTGTGAAGGACGTCAAGCATAGAACACTTCACCCTCAGGTTCCTCCTATTGTTCCAAAGATTGGCGGAGCTTCTAGGAGGGGTGCCCCCAATGCACCTCCTCCTCCACCCGCTCCTACCGCTTCCTCCTCCGGCGATTCTTCAAGTGCTATCCTCAAATTCTTGAAGTCTATCTTCACCTCTTGCCACAAAGTTGAAATCAAAACTCAGAAGATAGCTAGGAGGCAAGACAAATACCTCAAGAAGCTCTGTGAAAAGGCGGACATTGCTATGTCCCCAGAAGCTTCCGATGACGAGGAGCTCACACCTTTCTCGGATCTCATGGAGGCGGAGGCTGCTCTCCTTAGTCGGGGTGTCCCTTCCCGTGTTGCTCCCACCGTAGAAGCAGAAAAGGAAGAGCAAGATGATGAGGATGGAGAGGACGATGAAGAAGCGACCCAAAGCGATGACGATCGGGGAGAGGAGAGTGAGAGTGACGACGAGTAGATTTAGGCTCTCTCCTTTTTCTCCCTTAGTCTTGTCCCTTTTTGGTGTATTGATGTCAAAGGGGGGAGATTGAGGGGGAGTGGGGGAGTATCATGGACTATGCAATATTTTTACTTTGAAAAACTTGTAAACGTTGTTACATTCTTATAATTTGGTTGTAATAACTCTGTATTATATTACTTTATGTTGATCCTATTCTATATTACTCTAATTTGAATTACGTCATTGTCACATATATGTGATGATTCTTAATTCCAATTGAGGTGCATGTTTAACTTTTACTTATCACATCTCAACATTTGCATCACACGTAGGCACCCCACCATAAAATCCAACTGTATAAAACTCCCATAGAACTCATTCTCGTGAATTTCTTTTATTGCAAATTATTCATGCACACATCTAGGGGGAGCTACTTATACACTTGTGTGTTATGAAAACCATCCCATGTACATTTCATCAAAAAACTCAATGTGTTGTCATCAAATCACCAAAAAGGGGGAGATTGAGAGTGCATCTAGGATAAATCCCTGTGGGTTTTGATGATTGACGACAACACTTAAGGGACTAACGGGCATTACAAGTGTAAGTACAGGTGATTAAGAAATCAACGGAGATGGATACACTAAAAAAGGGAAAAGGGGAGAAAAAGACGAACATACAAGAAGAGTAGAATTTAGGGTTTAAAATTCTCTTGCGTTGAGTTTAGCGTTTGAGTATTAGTGTGTTTATAGGGTCAAGTGTTGAGAATCATCTAAGAGCACTTAGTATGAGTCTAGGTTGAGTGGAGTAAAGAGTTGAGACAGCCCTAAGAACAGGGTCGGAGTTGTCTGGATTGGAAGGCCGGACGAGTCCGGTCACATTGGACTAATCCGATGTTGGACGGACCAGAAGTTTCTGTGTGAGTTCGGACTTGTACGTTTAGGGACGGACTAGTCCATGGAGAGTGTGTCTGAGTCCTTTAGGAGCTAAGTCTTGAAGGACCGGACTAGTCTGCCTGCTCAGACTATTCTGTTTCTAACCGGAACAAGAGTTTCCATGTGTGATCGGACTACTCTTTAGTGAGTCAGACTAGTCCGTTTGAAGCTTGAAAGTGGTTGCGGGGACTAAGTCCTGGATGGTCGGACTTGTCCGTCCTTTGAGGCCGGACTAGTCCAGTGGACTAGACCTGTCCGTTCTCAACCGAAACAGTAGTTTCTGTGTGAGATTGGACTAGTCCGATAGTGACTGTACTAGTCCGTGGTGTAGTGACTGTTTGAATTCAAAAGGAGTCGGGTGATCGTTTAGTTGGTAAAGTGTGACATCACTAGTGACCGTTTGGTTGGTGAAGTGTTACATCACCGGTCCCACGGGTCGGACTAGTCCGAGGTTAAAGTCCAGATTAGTCCGGACTTTTACAGGAGGCAACGGCTAGTTACAGAGACCTCTATAAAAAGGGGATCTCTGGAGCTCTAAAAGACACTATTGCACCCTAACACCGAAATAGACTTCCTAGAGCTTTTCTAGCCCCCTCTCTTCAATTCTTGGAGCCCTAAGAGTGATTCTTGAGAGCTTGTGAGTTTTAGGAAGAGGAGAAAAAGGGGAGTGAGTAGCATTGAGATCTTGGTTGATTCTCTCACGCTAAGTGGGCAGTGTGTTGTTGAGAGTGCTCATTTGTAAGTGCTTTCAGCTAGAATCTTGTGCGAGCCTCAAGTTGTGAGTCGCCCCACGAATTGTTATGAAGTCTTTGTGTTCTAGTGGAAGAACAAGCCAACCTTTGTGGTGGCTTGGTGAGGATAGGGTTGAGAGCAACCTGGTCCTTTGTTGACTCCTCAACGCGGACGTAGGCTTGTTGGTGAAGCTGAAACACGGGATAAATCGTGTGCTCTGCCTCTTTCGGTTTGCCTCTCGTTTCTTGCTAGATCATTTATTATTTAAAGTCTTGCGATCCACCCAATTCTAGTAGTTATTTTCCCGATCAACCTCACCACTAATTGCTAGACTAAAGTACTTCACTACTCATCAAATAGATCAGCAAAAACTTCTGAGCATCCTCTTTTTGGATTAAATTTTCTTGTGACCGGACTAGTCCGCACCCTGTGAACTAATCAGTTTTATTAAGCCGAATTTCAGATTTTCTGTCTATTCACCCCCCCTAGGCAACTTTCATTAACTCTGACCTGGCTCATGCTTTACAATGTACAATTTTACCAACAAGACCTATGCAGATCAAAGTGACTAATGGAGATTTTCTGGTCTTTGACTCTGAAGTACCCAATTTCCACTAGTGGTTACAAGGACAAACATTTTGTCATACTGTAAAATTGTTGAACATAGGAGTTTATGACATTGTTTTACGAATGGATTGGTTGATGAAGTTTAGTCCTATGAATTGTAATTAGTCAGAAAAATGGATTGAGTTCTCCTATAATGGCTTTGTCATTCAATTGATGGATATTTCTGACAAAAGTGTTTTTGAACTGCAAGAAGCACCTGTTGAGAAATTGTACAAATGGTGCAGAGGGCATGAGATTTGGGCTGCAGTATTATTTGAACCATCTAAAGAAGAATCCATTGTCAGCCAACATGCACCACTGTCTATATCTCATAGCATTCAAAAACTCATTGATCAGTTTTAGGAACCAAATTCTCTTCCCCCTTCAAGAGTATATGATCATGCTATTACACTGTTGCTTGGGACTTCACCGATCAATTGCACACCCTATCGATATTCCCCTAAGCAAAAAGATGAGATAGAGAGACAGGTTGCTGCGATGTTACAGTCAGGACTGGTGATACCTAGCATGAGTCCTTTTGCCTCACCAGTGTTATTGGTTAAGAAAAAAGATGGGCCATGGAGCTTTTGCGTGGATTACAGAAAACTGAATGCAGTGACAGTCAGAAACAATTTCCCAATGCCTATTATTGAGGAGTTTTTGGACGAGATAGCATGGGCAAAAATTTTCTCTACTATTGATCTTGCCTCAAGGTTTCATCGGATCAGGATGTCACCTTCTGACGAATGTAAGACGGCTTTCAAAACTCACCATGATCTTTTTCAATTTTGGGTAATGTCGTTTTGGATTAACTAATGCCCCGCTACTTTTCAGTGTGTGATGAATATTGTTTATGTAAACTATATGAGGAAGTTTGTACTAGTTTTTATGGATGATATCCTTATTTACAGTAACAATGAATGATCATGTACAGCACCTGACAATGGTCTTTCAAACACTGATGGATAACAAACTGCATATTAAACTGAAGAAATGCAGCGCCCACGAAAAGATATTTTACCTTGGGCATATCATATCTCGAGAAGGGGTAGCCACTTATCCTTAGAAGATTGAAGCAGTGTTAAGATGGCCAATTCCTCAAAACTTCACTGAACTTAGAGGGTTTCTGGGCCTTACGGGATATTATAGGAAGTTTGTTAGCCATTATAGTATTATTGCTCAGCCTTTAACAAAGCCTCTCCATCATAAAGTGTTTTCTCGGACTAACACTGCATAGGCCTGCACAGGCTGCCTTTGATAATTTGAAGAAGGCCATGACAACCTGTTGTGTTTCCTTCTTCTTGGAGTACGTAGGGGCGAATTAAGCAACAACTGAGAATTAGGAAGAGATCTGAGGGGATACTGGAAGGAGGAAGACACACCAGGGAGGTTGTTGTCGCCTTGGCTGGAGAAGCTTTCAGCCACGGCGACCAAGGGCTAACACCCAGGTATGGGATTGATTTATTCCTTGATACCTGTTACAAGCTACTCGGCAGCCTTTATAGACTCAAGCGCCTATTTATTAGTTGTGATTCTGTTACAACAGAATCCATATCTAAACTACTTTTTATTTATCTGTTATTATCTCCTAAACTAACCTCATCTCCTCCTGCGCCTAATCCTATTCATTATTTTTCTTTTGACGCCTACGGTACTGCTGGCCATAAAAAGAATCCATAACACTTCCCCCCTTCTCACAAAACAGCTTGTCTTCAAGCTGAAAATTTAGATATTTGTCCTTGAATGTGCTTACTGTTTCCCAAGTTGCATCTGTAGCCTTGCTGCCTTCCCAATGGACAAAAATTTCTCAAGTTCCTCTATTAAGACGGGCTCTTATAATTTTATCTGGGGCTGATATTACTCTGCCATGGAAAAATTCCGGCAGAGACACGGGTTCTGTTGGAGGCAGACCCTCATATCTCTTCAACAATGAAATATGAAAGACATAATGAATTTTTGCTCGAGGAGGCAACTATAGTTTATATGATACAACACCAATTTTCTTTAAAATCTGGAATGGTCCATAATACTTAGGACGTAATTTGGCTGAGGTGAATATAGTAATTCCAGTAGCAGTCCCGTGGTGAAATTTCACCCATACCCAGTCTCCTATCTCAAAGTTATGTATCATTTTTTCTGATCATGATACAAGTGCATTGTTTCATGTGCTTGCATCAGTCTTTCTTTGATCTGTGGTAAGAACTCATTCCTGTCCTTCAACTGTTGATCTACTGCCACCACCCTGGATCTTCCTGGTTCATAAGACAATAAAGATGAGGGTTCTCTTCCATAAACCACCTTGAAAGGAGTTGTTTACAGAGAAGTTTGGTAGGAAGAATTGTAACAGTACTCTACCCATGGCAACCGCTGCAGTCAAGACCGTGGTCTATCCCCTGCCAAACATCTAAGGTACATTGTAATGATTCTATTAACCACCTCAGACTGTCCATCAGTTTGAGGGTGAAACGCTGAACTCATTTTCAGTGAAACTTCGGCCTGATTAAATAATTCCCTCCAAAAGTTACTTGTAAACACTGTGTCTCTATCACTCACTATTGAACAAGGGAAGCCATGTAATTTCATAATGTTATCAAAGAAAGCCCGAGCCACCGAAGATGCTGAATATGGGTGCCCTAATGGGATAAAGTGAGCAAATTTAGAAAATCAGTCAACAATTGTTAAGATCACGGATTTTCCACCTATTTTAGGGAACCCTTCAATGAAGTCCATGGCTATGTCACTCCAAATTTCATAGGGAACTGGAAGGGGTTGCAGTAGACCTGCTGGGTGAAGATGATCAGTTTCTGTTGGCAAACAGAACAGCCCTTGACGTATTACTGCACATGTTGTCGTGCCACAGGACTATAAAAATTGTCCTGAACCTGTGCAGTGTCTTCTGAATGCCTTCATGACCCCCATGTACAATAGATATCACTTGTGGCCATAGCTCAGAATTTTCTGGTAAAAATACTCGATCTTTAAATATTAATAAATCATATATAATCTTCCAGCCATTAGAGGCAGTAGCAAACTGAATTTTCTTTCTTAATTCCACAGTTGATGCCTGTGTTTTCATTTCATGCCTTAGATCATTAAAAAATGAAAATGAGGAAGTGGATATCATCTGTAACTCTAGTATCTCTGAGTCCCTCCTTGATAATGCATCAGCAGCCATATTCTGTTTGCCTGGCCTCTATTCCACAGTAATGTCAAACCCAAATTATTTGCTTACCCATGTGTGCTGTGGGATAGTTGTTAGGCATTGATCTAGTAAGAACTTGAGACTATAGTGGTCAGTTCTTACTGTGAATGCTCTGCCCCACAGATATGGCCTCCAAAACCGGATTGCCTTTACCAAACCAATTAATTCTCGTTCATATGCAGGCAATTTTGCATGTTGGGGCGCCACTGGCCAGCTGAAAAAAACAATGGCCCCCTCTCCTTGGTGCAAAACAGCACCAAAACCTGAACCGAAGCATCATAATCCACATAGAACCTCTTTGTAAAATCTGAAAGTTGTAGAATTGGTGCAGTTGTTAGTGTTGTCTTAAGATGATTGAATGCTTTTGTTGCTTTCGAAGACCAAGAAAAAAAGTCTTTCTTCAATAATTCAGTCAGTGGTTTTACAATCTCTCCATAACCCGCAATAAATCTGCGGTAGTAACCCACCAGCCCTAAAAAACCTCAAAGAGCTCTAATGTTTCTTGGTGTTGGCCAAGTTTTAACAGCCACCATCTTAGAAGGATCCATGACCATTTCTCCCCCTAAAATAATATGTCCAAGATATGATACAGATTCTTTGCAAAAAAACACTTGGATTTCTTCAGAACCAATTGATTATACAATAAAACTCTAAATACTGATTTTACATGCTGCAAGTGTTCTGCCCATGAAGAGCTGAAAACCAAAAACCAGTATATCATCAAAAAATACCAGAACTGATTTTCTGAGAAATGGTTTAAGCACTTCATTCATTAATGCCTGGAATGTAGAAGGGGCATTTGTCAGCCCAAATGGCATTACCAAGAATTCAAAATGCCCATGATGGGTTCTGAAAGTTGTTTTCTCCACATCTAGCTCATTCATGCGAACTTGATGATAGCCACTCTTTAAATCCAGTTTAGTAAAAACCTAGCACCTTTGAGTTCATCCAATAGTTCTTCAACAACCGGTATTGAAAAACGGTCTTTAACTGTTTGTGCGTTTAAGGCCCTGTAATCCACACAAAATCGCCAAGTACCATCAGTTTTCTTAACCAGCAATACCGGAGAGGAGAAAGCTGAAGTACTTGGTCTGATAATTCCTTGCTTCAACATTTCTTCACATTGCTTTTCAATCTCATCCTTTAGTAACTGTGGATATCGATAGGGCCTAACTGCAATTGAGGCTGTTCCTGGAAGAAGGTGGATGCGATGATCTTGGAGCCTTTGGGGAGGTAATCCTTGTGGAGTTGAAAAGAGTTCAGCAAATTCCTTTAGGAGGAGCTCCAACAGATCCTGCCTAGAAATAGTTTGTAATGAGGTATATGTATTCCTTCCTATTCCTCTCCACATGATGATTCGTCCAGCCCTCTAAAAAGTCATTGTCATGGCTTCAAAATTCCACAATATTGGCCCCAGAGTTCTCAGCCACTTGACACCTAACACAACGTCAAACTCTTGTAGAGGTAGCACAAAACAGTCGATAACAAAATTTTCTCCTCCAATTTTTATTTCTGTCTAGGCACAGATCACTGTGCTAGTCATCCTATCCCCATTGGCGACTGTTACCGATAAACCTTATTTCCTGGTAATTCTTATGTTCAACTCCTTAGCTAATGACTCACTAATGAAGGTGTGAGTAGAATCAGAATCTACTAGGGTTGTTGATGTATGTCCTGTTAACTGAACAGACAGTTGCATGGTATTAGGGACTCCAATTCCTGTGAGTGCATGGAGTGAAATACCTAGGTCCTCAACTACCGAATCAAGTTCCTCTTTCTTAGCCAATTCCAGTACAAAAATAGATTTGTTACTGCACTTATGGTCTGGAGAATATTTTTCTGAACAATTGTAACATTCTCCACTTGCACGCTTGGCTTCCATCTCTTCAGGTGACAATCTCCTGAGTCTGGGCCTAGAAACTGATGTGGACCCTTGAGATGATCCATTACTAACAGTAGGCCCTGATGGGGTTGTCTGACGACTAATAGAGCGATAAGACCCCTTGGACAGTTATGATCTGTCTTCAGAAACAACCACCATGCGTTGCTCATAGGCCTTGGCTAAACTCATAGCCGTCTGCAGGTTTACTGGTGCTTGCAGCTCTACATCAGTTCTTAGAGGTTGGCCTAAACCTGCAGTAAATAAATTTATTTAATGGGCAACAGATAAGTTCTCACAACGGCATAATAAAGCCAGAAACTTCCTTTGATATTCTTCCACTGAGCCTGTGCGGTGGAGATTCTTTAATTCAGCCAGTCCATTGGAACGGATTGGAGGCCCAAAACGAAGATTAACAAAATCAGCAAATCGTGGCCAAGAAACAATTCCATGATCCCGTTCCAATGCATAATACCATTGTGTTGCTACTCCATCCAGATGTAATGATCCCAACCAAACTTTATCTTCAGCCATAGTCCTCATCCCTCTAAAATATGACTCACACTTAGCGAGCCATGTTAATGGGTCTGTCTCCCCATCATAGCTTGGGAAATTAATTTTGTAAAATTGCGGATGTTGCCAGCGACCCTCATTATGCCCTTATCTGCTGGATATATCATCTTCAACACGCCTTTGTCCTTTAGAAGCATCTCCATCTACATTGTTGTGGGCTTCAGTCCGTGCAATCCGAAGATCATGAGAATCCAGCCTTGCATTCATAGTTGCCATCTGAGCAAGTAGGCGGTCCAGCTTCTGAGAATCTGTAAGGACTTCAGGATCGGCTTCAGCATCGGCCATGGTGGCAGGGTGCTGATCAGAATCTGATACCAAATTGTTTTGTTTCCTTCTTTTTGGAGTACGCAGAGGCGAATTAAGCAACAGCTGAGAATTAGGAAGAGATCTGAGGGGATATCGGAAGGAGGAAGACACACCAGGGAGGTTGTTGTCGCCCTGGCTGGAGAAGCTTCCAGCCACGGCGACCAAGGGCTAACACCCAGGTATGGGATTGATTTATTCCTTGATACCTGTTACAAGCTACTCGGCAGCCTTTATAGACCCAGGCGCATGTTTATTAGTTGTGATTCTATTACAACAGAATCCATATCTAAACTACTTTTTATTTATCTGTTATTATCTCCTAAACCAACCTCATCTCCTCCTGCGCCTGATCCTGTTCATTATTTTTCTTTTGACGCCTATGGTACTGCTGGCCATAAAAAGAATCCATAACACAACCACATTGGTTCTGGTTTTCCTAGACTTTTTCAAACCTTTTACAGTTGAGATAGATGCCTGGGAAACAGGTATAGGTGCTGTATTATCACAGGAGAACCACCTAGTAGCCTTTCTGAGTAAAGGGCTAAGTGTCACAAACCAGGAACTATCAACTTATGAGAAAGAATTTCTGGCAGTACTTATGGCTATTCATAAATGGAGGACATACCTGAGTAGAATGCCATTTACTATTAAAACCCATCACCATAGTTTATGCCATCTGCAAGACCAGACTCTATCTACCGAGATGAAGAGGAAAGCTATGAGGAAGTTGGCTGGCCTGCAATTTAAATTTATTCACAGAAAAGGGTCTGAAAATAAGGCACCAGATGTCTTGTCAAGAATTGGCCAATTCTTGAATATACAGTCAGTTTCTGCATCTGTCCCTATTTGGATACAGGAGGTACTTAGTTCTTACCAAAATGATAATCATGCACAAGAGTTGCTTGCCCAGCTAGCTATTGACAACCATAATGCTCATGGCTATTCTTTGGTTGATGGGGTGATTAGACACAAAAATGCAGTGTGGGTTGGGGAGAACTCAGCTCTGCAGACAAAACTTATTCTGCCTTTCATTCCTCTGTTGGGAGGCTACTCAAGGATACAAGTAACATATCAATGAATCAAAAAACTATTTTCATGGACAAATTTGAAGCAGTCTGTGGAGACATTTGCAAAATAATATGCTATCTGTCAGAAGGCAAAACACGAGTTATGTAAATACCCACGTCTGTTAAGTCCTCTGCCAATTCCTCACAACTCTTGGTCTGATATTTCTATGGATTTCATTGAGGACCTTCCCAACTCTAATGGCTTTACTGTTATATTGGTGGTGGTTGACCATTTCACTAAGTATGCTCATTTTTTGCCTGTTAAACATCATTCCACTGCAAGAAACATAGCACAACTTTTCCTGGATAATATTGTCAAGTTACATGGAGTGCCAAGAACTATCATTTCTGATCGTGACAGAGTGTTTACTAGCTCATTTTGGACTGCTCTGTTTAAGTTACTTGACACAGGATTGCAGCTTAGCTCGGTCTACCACCCACAAACAGATGGACAGACTGAACGTGTGAACTAATGTATTGAAATGTACCTCCGATATTCAGTTCATGCAGTCCTCAAATATTGGTCTAAATGGCTTCTATTAGCTGAATTGTGGTACAACACTTCTTACCATTCCTCATTGCAGTGCTCCCCTTTTAAGGTATTATATGGTGTGGAGCCCTATTTTGGTCTATTCCCAATATTATATCAGTCCGAAAATGTTGAGGTCTCAGAGATGCTGAAAGAAAGACACGTCTTCTCTGAATTTTTAAGGGAACAGTTGTGACGTGCTCAGAATAAGATGAAGCGTTATGCTGATAAGAACCGTTCTGAAAGATCTTTTCAAGTTGGGGAGCAGGTCCTTCTGAAATTACAACCATATGTACAGCATTTTGTTGTTAGCCGAGATTTTCCTAAATTGGCTTTCAAATATTATGGACCCTTCATTATCCTAGAGAGGATCGGCACAGTAGCATATAAAACTGAAGCTTCCTGAAAATAGTGTTGTTCATCTGGTTTTTCAAGTATCACAGCTGAAGCAATTTACTCCGGCTTACACTTCGGTATTTTCTACTCTCCCTTCAGTACCTACATTGACATTTCTGATATTGCACCAGTAAAGATCTTGGACAGACGGCTTGTGAAGAAGGGGAACGCTGCAGTAACTCAGATCCTGGTGCAATGGGATGGACTTCCTGAATCGGCTTCAACTTGGGAAGATTATAATGTTCTCAAGACTCGTTTTCCAGCTTCAGCGTCTTAGAGTCCAGCCGCATCTTCAGAGGGAGACGGTGTAACAGCTCAGGCACCTAGCGAAGGGGGAGAAGCCGAACTTCAACCAGCTGGGAGTGGGTTTGCTAGCCAGGCGTGGCCCAAAGTCTGAAGCGGGAGTTTAAAAGGAGCGCCAAGGCGACTGCGAGAGGACAAGCTGTAACAGAATTAGTTTCCCTCTCGTTCCTCTTTCTCCCGTGTACCCGAACCCTAGTGGATTTCGTGATTGATCGAGGAGTGAGACGAGAGAATTCGCCGCCACTTTGTTTCACCTGTGAGTCCCGCCGAAACACCTCGATTCTTTCGCTGTTCCTCTGCGATCGGTGGCACAGCGGTCTTCTCTATGCAGTCGGTGTCGGCGTTCTTGGTTCTCGCCCTGATCAAGCTTGCAACACTATGACTGCCCCTGTGTTCCAGTCGGGAGACGCACCCTGACGACCGGCCCTACTGGAATAGCACCAACCTCGTCGCCGCCATGACCAACTTCAAGTTCGTAATGACGGATGGGTTGTTGGCTCTTGAGCTTCAGCACATACGGCACCTTATGATGGTATACTTCAAAATCTCTCCTCCTCCACTCCCTACTCTGTTACAGTACACAATGGTCGCTGATTCAGTTGCACGGCATGTGTAACTTTATCGTCTTTAATGGCGGTAGAAGTGTTGATTGCACAAGGGATTTCTCTTCCTGGGTGTAATCACAGCGGCATCAAATCCGTTACCTTCTCTTCTGCTGATAGGATCATTATGCTTGTCCTTCCAAAGAGTCTGATTTTACCGAAACTGCTCATATTTTATTCCACGTAAGAGCAAGTTCAAAACTGATTTTTTTAAGCCCATGGTAACTGATTCTGATGCTACAAATCGAGTGTAAATGAGCGGGGATTTCGTGGACCTTAGCGTAGTTTTTCTAACTCACGGAGGAAAGGCTTATGCAGCTACATGAGCTCTGCCATGGGAAGCAAGAGCAGATCAATTGGTTGCGCGTCATCAAGCAAATAGTTATTTTTTATTCGGTCGAACATGGTAAAGCACATTTTATTGATTATAATTGAGTCTCGTTTCCGTTGGAGAACCTATTTCTCTATTGCAGTTGAAGTTTAAAAAACTCCATTGCACACGGCACACGTGAGAACGACTTGATAAGCCGAAGAGCAAGCCAGGGGAGCTAGGAAGGAGGCAGGCGACGCGCGGTCCAGGAGCCTGTCCCTGTTAGGAGAAGAGGAGGAGGGCGGATCGCCAGAGAGGAGGTAGGGGAAGCCGCCGCCGCTCGGCAGGAGCAGAGATATTTTCCACAACGTGTGTTACATTGTTCTCCAGTACATCAGTATATTTACTACTGTGGGCCGAGCCACTCCAGGCCGGACACGAGTGGGTTGGGGCGTCTGGGCCGTGCTCCTCTTCTGGGTCCTTGGTCACTTGCAGCTGGAAGGGGGCGCCGGGCAAAGCTGTTAACATCCTCCCTCCTTGAGGACCTGCTTGCCCCCAAGCAGGAGCCTTTGGAAAGGATTGCTTCAACTGATCATAATCCTCCCATGTGGACAGTTCGTTGGGTAACTGCGACCACTTGATCAGCACTTGCTTCATCATGGATCCCTTGCGAGCGATTTCGCATTCCTGTAAAATCTGGTGTGGAACCAAAAATGTCATTCTGTTATCTGGAAGAACAGGACTGGTCTGAGGATGGCGGAATCTGGCTCCCTTCAGTTGAGAAACGTGAAAGACTCAGCGAGTTTTGTCAGCCTGTCTTTTCATTCTGTTTTGAGCTCGATGTAAAAGAAGTCAGATTAGGTCTTGCATGAGTGATCTTTCTTTCAGCCATGAGTCCAAATAAGGGATGGAGCAGTTAGCTTCGGGGAGAATGCCGAAATGGTTGGGTTGATGGCCGTAGAGTACCTCGAAAGGGGATTTACCCAAGGCGGAGTGAAAGCTTGTATTGTACCAGAATTTTGCAAGGGGTAACCAGATAATCCATTTAGAAGGGCAGGCATGAACGAAACAGTGCAAAAATGTCTCCATACACTGGTTCACACGTTTTGTTTGCCCGTCTGATTGTGGATGATAGGAGGAGCTCATTCTGAGTTGTACTCCTGCTAGGGCAGAGAGCTCTTTCCACAGTTTGCTTGAAAAAATTGGGTCCCGATCAGAAACAATTGCTATTGGTAGACCATGAAGCTTATATATGTTGTCAACAAATACCTTAGCCACTGACAGGGCGGTATAAGGATGCTTAAGAGGAAGAAAATGTTCATACCGAGTGAATTTATCAATAACAACCATAATGCAATTAGCATGTCCAGATCTGGGAAGGCCTTCAATGAAATCAAGTATGATTGTGTGCCATGCTGAGAGAGGAATAGCGAGGGGTTGAAGGAGGCCGGGTGAACGGAATCTGTCCGGCTTTGCTTGTTGACAGGTTGAACAACTCTTGATGAATTCTGTTACTTCTGATTTAAGCCGTCCAAGCAAACAGCTGTTTAATGCACCGCAGGGTCACTGGAATACCAGAATGGCCGCCGATAGGGCTATCATGCATTTATGATATGATTTGCTGGTTGATAGCAGGATTCTTCCCAACCCAAATTTTCCCTTTGTAGCGAAGAAGGCCCTGGTGCAGGGAGAACATGGGGATTGCTGAAGGATTGGTCGACAATAATAATTCTTGTGCTCGAGGATCCCCTTGATAGGACTGTAATATGTCAGCAAGCCACTGAGGAGATGAAGAGGAGATTGTAGTCAGCTGAACATCAGTAGGTGGCTTTCGAGATAATGCATCTGCGACCTTGTTCTCACTGCCTTGTTCGTACAAAATTTTGTACTGTAATCCCAGGAATTTAGCGAAAACTTTTTGCTGCCAAGGGGTGTGAAGTCTCTGGTCAGAGATATAGGATAAACTCCTCCGATCGGTTTAATTATGAATTCACCATACTGAAGGTAGGGTCTCCACTGTTCTATTGCCAAAAGTATAGCCAAGTATTCTTTTTCATATGTAGAAAGGCCCAATGTCTTTGGTCCCAACGGCTTACTGACGAAGGCTATAGGATGATCATTCTGCAGCAGCACTGCACCGATGCCGGAACCGCTGGCATCTGTCTCAATACAAAATTGTTTGTTGAAATCAGGTAAGGTCAGCACTGGAGCAGAGGATAGGGCTGTTTTCAGTTGAAGAAAGGCAGGGTCATGGTCTTGAGTCCAAATAAACAGTGAATTCTTCCGGAGCAGTTGAGTGAGTGGCTTGCTTATGAGTTATGATACCGAAATGTTTGACGAACTTCCGGTAGTAGCCTGCTAGACCCAGGAAACTTCTGAGTTCCTTGAGACAAGTGGGTGTAGGCCAGGACACAATTGCAGAAATCTTGTTTGGGTCTGTGGAGATGCCCTCAGCACTGATAACAAGACCCAAATAAGCTAGCTTCTGTTGTTAAAAAGAGCACTTAGATAATTTGATTTTCCAGCTGTCTTGAACAAGAAGCTCGAACACTTGTCTGATGTGGGAGAGATGTGATTCATATGTGGGGCTGTAGACTAATATATCATCGAAGAAAACCAATACGCATTTCCGGAGTAGAGGGGATAGAGTGGCGTTCATGGCGCCTTGAAAGGTTGCAGGAGCTCGAGTCAGTGCAAATGCGAGTACTCGAAATTCAAAATGGCCTTCATGTGTGGAAAAAGCAGTTTTGTATTCCTCTACCGGTTGAAGCAATATCTGATGGAAACCGGCCCATAGGTCCAATTTGGTGAACCATTTAGCATTGGAGAGTTCATAGAAAATATCTTCAATGACAGGTATAGGAAATTGACGCTTGATTGTGAGGGCGTTGAGATGGCGGAAGTCCACACAAAAGCGTCAGGTTTGATCCTTTTTCTTCACTAAGAGCACTGGGGAATTAAATTCACTCTTGCTTGGTTGTATGAGGCCATTTTTCAACATTCCCCTGACTTGTACTTTGATTTCTGACTTGAGTTTGGGAGGGTATCGGTATGGTCTTATGTTGACGGGTCTAGCTCCTGGCACTATAGTGGAATAGAATGATCACGAGCTCTTTCAGGAGGAAGGTCAGATGGAGCTTGGAACGATTCTGAAAATTCTTCTAATAGCAACTGAATGTCCCTGGGAACCGTTGAGGTATCTATCAAGCAACAGTTGTGATATAACGGTAAGACTTGCACCACCGTTGACGGGGGGAAGGGCGGGTAATATCCCCTGCAAGAGAGCTTGAGAGTTCTTGTAGGGTATGGACATCCATTTTTGTTCCCAGTGAACTTGCATAGGGCTGAATTGCTCAAGCCAGTCCATAGTCTCGGGTGGTATGGAGGGTCCAGGCTTCGAGAATCATGTCATAACAGTGGAGAGGAAGGACCTTGAAGTCACTAAGTCAGATGTGAATGAATAGTTTTGAACGGGCCATGGGGCTTGTAAAAATTCCGAGTGACAAAACAGTGTTTCCCCATTAGCAACTGTGACTGTGTCGGTTTGGGCATAGCTGACAAGTCCGGAATTCCCTTTGCCACTGAAGAACCAATGAAGGAGTGGGAACTACCACAGTCCACCAAAATCAGAATATCCCGACTATAGATTGTGCCCATTAGCTTCATTGTTTTGGGTGCTTCAAAACCAGTACTACCCGCTTGGGATAAAGTCATAAATATGTGATTCTCTTCAGATGTTTTTTGTTCTTCAATTACAGGGTCCCCTGGGTGGATGAAATCCCATAATTCCTGGACATCATGTAACTGAACTGATGGGGAGCACTTGTGGCAACGGCACCATTTTTCGGCGCATATTTTGCAAAGGCCTTTAGCCATTCTGTATGCTCTCAGAGCCTCCAACTTGTCACCAGAGGACTGGCTGTTAGAAACATAAGAGTTTTTCTTGTCTTCTGGAGATGATGATGATGATGGGGATTTAACAGAGTACGGTGGAGGCAACAGGGGATAAGCTCCTTTGTGTGCTTGCTTAGAAGAATCTTGATAATTGGCCGCAGAAAAATCCGAGCGACGATATTCTTTTTTCTTAGCCTGCTCCGGCACCTCCTCCTGCAGAGAAGCAAGAATGCAAGCAGTATCCAGGTCTTGTCGGCGTTGTACTAAAATAGCAGCACGAATATCGCTTTAAGATCATCAATAAAACGCATTGTATAGTACAGTGGGTCTGTTGTTGCCTCATAAGCATGTAGCTGATCAATTAATTCAGAGAAGTGATCAATGTAATCATACGGAAGAGCTTTCTAATGAGTTGTTGGTGTTGGTTTCTACTAAATCGTTCTGTCACCATGGAGCAGAACACCTCCCATGGACTGGATGATAGTCTACGTTCCATGGATTGCAGCCAAAGAGATGTTGCACCGTCAAAATGCATTGAGGCTATTTTAACCCACAAGCTAGGATCGATGGAGTACATATCAAAGTAGCTTTCACAGCGTGATTTCCATAATCTAGGGTTCTCTCCTTCAAATTTGGGAAAATTCAGCTTGGGTAGGTTGGTTCTGTGGCCGAAAGGCCAGGGAGGTTTTCATTGCACGATGTAAGAGGGAGGGATCAGAGACAGGCGTACCCTTGACCGGGACATGGGTGTGGGTGAACAGCGACCCATACCCGATATCCCGGTGGTGGAGATCGACGCAGTGCCCAATTGGGCCATCGGCGGTGAATCCGGCAGGAGGGCGCTCGGACGCCGACTCGGGGCCAAGGACGCCGGGGTGGTAGACGTGGTGATCCCGGGGTTCCCTCTCGAAATACTTGTTCAACTTGGAGATCTCCATCTTCATGGCGGAGAGCGAGGACTCACTCGCCGAAGGTTCTGTCGAACTCCTCTGCTGAAGATTCCAAGGCGAGGACACGCTCATGGTGTTGCTGCTCAGAGGCAGCGAACTCGGCGAAGCGCCGATCCATGGCGTCGGTGTGGTTGGCGAAGCCATTGGAGATCTCGGCGCGGACTTGTTTCATCAGCACTTCAATCAGTATTTTGGTGTTGGGCTCCACCGCGCCGAGGTGTTTCTGCCGGCGGGTGTAGTGGCGGTGATCCTCCAGCACGCCCAGAAGAGGGAATCTGATACCAGATGTTAGGAGGAGAGGAGGAGGAGGAGGGCGGATCGCCGGAGAGGAGGTAGGGGAAGCCGCCGCCACTCGGCAGGAGCAGAGATACTTTACACAACGTGTGTTACATTGTTCTCCAGTACATCAGTATATTTCCTACTGTAGGCCGAGCCACTCCGGGCCGGCCACGAGTGGGTTGGGGGCGTCTGTGCCGTGCTCCTCTTCTGGGTCCTTGGTCACTTGCAGCTGGAAGGGGGCGCCGGGCAGAGCTGTTAACATGTCCTGCGATCACTCCTTCAGGGCCGGCGTCCGCCGCCGGCGTCGACCTCCTTGATCTCGAGTATCTCGACGCGGCGGTTGGTCATCTTGCGGAGCCTGATGGCGACGTCCTGCGGCACGAAGGCGCCGGAGATGCTCACGCGGCGCTGCTTCCGGTCGATCATGTGGCTCTCCAGATCTTCACGCGCGCCACACAGATAGATAACGTCACGCATCACTTGTTTGTGCGGTTTGGTTCACCTGTCATGGCGCCAAGTTCAAGCCTGATATGATCGGGTGTTGAGATCCTGACCTTGCATCTGGAGGAGGGCTCTCCTGATCCTCTGGTAGCACCCGTTGCAGTCGATGTTCATCCGAACGGTCATGCAGTAGAACTGCAGCCACATTCAGAAACACCGGTCACTCCCAGCTCCTCCACCACATAACACGTGATCATCATCGTCATCCGTGGGTGGGTTACCTTGTCGCTCATCACTCTCGCTGTCCCCTGCTTAGAGCAACCACAGCGTCGCCGGCGCGGCGTCGCCCTTCTTCCCGTCGGTGAAGAGGGTTGAGTGAGTCCTGAACTACCGAGAAGAGGCCGGGATCGTCGAGGAAGACGCTTGCAGGGGGTGAGGGGTTGATGGTGGCCGGACGTCGGAATCGAGGGGATTTGGATTGATACCTTAGCTTTTTTGGCTTGTCTGGGCAACCCTCTCTGAGGTTGATCGAATCAGATTCTGGTCCAACGTAGCGGGCTGCTTGGCTTGCACGAACGATGGTCCTTCTCCAACCTTCGTCGCCGTTCCTCCTGCCATGTGACGATGCTCTGGGCACGGGCTGTCACGATGGACTCTTAGCGCATAACATAATCAGAACAGGATTGAGATCTGCGAAGCGCGACGTGAACAAACAATTTGCATGACCAGAGCTACAACAACAACAATCAACGGGGTAGAACGGGCTACCTAGAACAAACCTTGGGCAGGACCAGACCCAACCACTAGTAACATCACTTTCCAACAATAGCATCGAAACTTGCAGGCACCACACTCACAACCACTCCATTGGACAGCCATAGCAGACATAATAGGACTCGGCTCAATTGGATGAGATAACAAAATATCAGGACAGGCCAAAAAAAAGCATGGAAATAGGAACGCTATGATAGAATACATGATCTATGATGCGATTTATATATAAAGCACCGAAGATGAACAACTTTAACGGGACCAAAGTTAATCCAACCAAACAAGATGACAAAACTCCCATGAACAAAACCAATCCATTCTTCCCCAACTAAACAAGATGACAAAACTCCTATGAACTCCTAGAAAGTTGTAGATAGCAGGTGAAACTTATCTAGGTCAGTCATCATACATACAAACGGTGGAACTACTGTCTTTCAGACCTCCCAAGATCTGAATCCAGGGGCCGCCCTGGGGATGCACAAAATCACATCTCACCGAGGCTGGTGGAACTTGGGCATAAACATGTTAGCCTGAATGGGGATGAGTCGGCTTTCATCTGGACATCACCAGATTGGAAACCTGCACGGAGACACCCATAAAGTGCTGATCTCCAGTACTCTTGCATATTTCCTCGTCAGGCGCTATATTAAGCTGTGCAAAACTTCCAGAGGGGCTGGACGACCCCATGTCTCCCTGGATACTGCTTGCACTGCTAGTTTCTGACTGGCGTTTTGAGCCAGATCGCTTACTACGCTTTCGTGGCTTCCACTTCAGGTTATCAAGTTTCAGATCATTTGTGAGATCAGCCAGGACACGGTTCTGATCATGTGAGACCTTGCTGACAAAGGAATTATCAACAAATTGAAGGCCTTCCATTTGCTGTTCTGGTTCTGGAGATGGGACACCTAGATGTGAAATTTGTTTGCCTATCAAACCACCATCTTCATTGTCTGCAGTAGATGATAGTTTGGTTGCAATATCTTTCCTTTCCTTCAAAGGATTCCATTTGCTACCAAACCACTCAAGGGAGTGCCTCAAATCATCTTCACCAAATTCAGCTATTCGCTTTTCGCCTGTGATCGATAACAAAAAAAAAAAGTTTCAGAGCTTCAATATTAATGGTATGGTTTCCATTAACACTCACGGCTCATGTGAGACATACACAATGCTCATATGGAGTGCAATTACCTGGAAAATAAACTTTTACGCGTCCATTTCCAGCCTGCAACAAAATTCCCTCCCACCAGCCATCATGCCACCATGCATCAACAATGGTTCCAACATCAAACATTGAAGGAGTCTTGCTGTCTTGTACATGTTGCGGGCGAACCATTAGCCGTCCAGGTAAGCGTATGCCCAAGTGATCAGGTTTAGCAACCCTTGTCAGCATAACCCACTCCTGCAAGATAAAATATGTAAGTTCAGCTCAAGAATGTGTAGTAGTTTAATAAAGGTAAATGAGTAGGATTATTGAACTTAACACACCTCCAAGTTTCCTGTCTCATCAGCATCTTGAAGGTCTAGGTAGCGAACCTTGATCTTATCCTTATGCCTCTTCAAAATTGAACATCTAAACCAGCAGCCCCTAATACCACTATCTTGGGATAGAACTTCAGCATGGCAACCAGGATATAAATATTTAAGGTTGTGATCCAGCGCATCACCATCAATTTCATCTCGCTTTCTCTTCTGCCCTGCATCTGAACTGGGTCCAGATTTAGTGAACTTGAAACGCACCTTCAACGAGGAAGCTGCATTAAGCATGGTCCTAAGTACTTCCTGGATCCAATAACCTTTCAGTTGGGTGATGTCGAAAGGCTTGACTTCATCATCATCAATCTGCCGACGGCAAATGTAAGGTTGCCAGTACCGGAGTTTGGTGCGGCTCTTGAACTTCTCAAAATGCTGAGCACTCAGGACTGCAGCCAATCCATCAATGCATTCAACATTGAGATCTTGACGACTAAGAGAGAAGAAAATCTCCCTGTCATCGACATCCACAGGCAATGGAACACCAACCTCATCAACTTTGTCGAACCACCGCACCTTGACCATCTTGAATGCATTTGTATCCTCATAGAGATCCTCCACATAAGCAACGAGTCTCTTCATCTCTTCACTCATAATGTAAACGAAACTGTGCACCTACAAAAACAAAAGGAACTTATCAAAAGCTAACTTAAAAAGTTTAAATTACAGGTTACAAATATTTGACATTCAATGCTCACTATCGTTCAGCTTTCTACGGGTCTATAAGATCTTCCATATCATCTTACAGTAATGACAGCAAAAGAATAAACAACATTATTACATATGGAAGAGTAATAAAGTATTAAACAATGTCATACTTTTCCTTTTAACAAAATATATCCACACCTTATTTTCATGAAACTGTACATATGACGTCCAGGGATGTACCGGTCTTTTAACAAAAGAGTCACTTTACGACTGCCGCTAAGTATGGTGTTAGAAATTTTTGTCTTCCTTTCTATGGATCAAGTTCAATAAGGTGATCTTAGAAATAGAATTAGTTCAATAAGCATATTATCTTCATTATAAAACAAGACATAAGGTGCATGGAGGCATATCCAGACAGGTAGAAGAACACATGGGGCTCTGAAAGAAACCATTGACTGGACATACCGAAATAGTAACCCCTCTACGGCAGAAAGATTTGTAATGTTTCCATCGTTTTGGGCAATGCCATGCGGTCCCTAACCATGTGAAATCCTTTGAATTTTCCCTAGGCGAAACATCCTGAACAGGCATAAGAGACCATGCATTAGATAAGGGTTTATCACCAAAAAAATAATATCCTTTGACGCATAAGGCATAAATTGTGTACCTTCGAGGCAGTAACTTCAGTGAAGTTAGTATCGTTGTCATCATATGAATTCCCATGGAACCTATTAGCGACTGAGGGGGAACCAAAACTAGAACCTGCAAAAGAGTATTAATGATGAGAAAATTGCCAGAGTGAGTTGATCACATAAAGCCTTCAAATGAATTTTGCAAAGAACGAAGCAACAACTCCTCAACCATAAAAGCAGCACAGCAAACAAAAGAGAGAAAAATGAGAAGAGAACAATAAAAGAATAGGCATAGGAAAAGCACAACAGATCAACAACAAGAAACCAAACAGAAACTTTGAAGAGAAAAATAGTTCGAGTGGGTCTCGTTTCAGGGATAATCTATACTAAGACCACAAGTATTGTATGCGTGTTTTCGCTTATAAACTTGGGACTCGCAAGACACACAAAGCATTTCTCCTATGTTAATTACAGGTGTTGTCACAGAAACATTGAGCATAAGATTTAAACGTGGATAACTGCATTATATAATTGAACTGTTCGATTCCATGGAGGCCTCCGGGGAGACTATAGGAAGGGAAGGTCAAAACGGCACCTGATTGACTTTTAGATTCACGTTGCTGCTTCGTTTCTCTCTATTCTCAAATGCATCTCAAATGCAAGGTTACGCAATTAGCCCAGCGGAAACCAGCAACGGCTTCCACTAAGTCACACCTGAATTCTCAATAATCCTATGGAAAAGGAGAAGGCATGAGTTTCGCAGGCAGCCAAAATTATTTCTGAATAAGCCGCACGTGATTGAACGCCTTGGTAGAAGAAACCACAAAGCAACCCAGACGAGCTTGACGAAAATAGAAGTTCAAAAGACAGGAAGGTAACGAAAAGCGAAGCGATGTCCTAGTTGAAGTAACAAGGGTTCAACAAGGCTAGGAAGACACTTCGCAAACGCTTTCCGAATTACTGAATGTGGAAAAGCACTCTGCCTCGGCAAAATATATTACAGAAAAAGTAGACATACATCTGTTCGTCTTCCAAACAAGACAACAGAGGCAACATATTCCAGAATACTACAAACTGGAGAATATGAGGAAGACGACAATTTTCTTGCAGAGATCGGGCTAGCCGCAGCGAGAAATGGAAGTCCCGCAGCCGTTTCCTCACTTAAACCTAATCTGCAAGTTCAGACGCCACAAGCTTCCAGAGAAGGAATAAGGTGAAAGAAAAAACGCGGAGTGAAATGGATGGCGCGACGCGTATAGCACCAGACTCGCTAGACGCCTACGATAGAACGAACGGGAGGTTGATAAGAGATTCGACAGCGCAAACCGGTGCTCCTGCCGGTGCCCAAGAACGCAGCCTTCGGGGGGGGGGGGGGGGGGATCGTCGGGATGCAGGAAATGGACGTCACCCAAATCCAGATAAACAAATCAAATGGAAGGGGATCCGGAACGCGGCCCTCCGTATGAAAGACTGGGCAAATCAGTCGAGGACCCAAACTCCCATCTTTCGCCGCGTGAAACGAATCCGTGAGGGCCGAGACCGCGCAGAGGCGGAACAGAACACGGGCGTGGGGTCTCCGGACCGCAAATCCGACCCGAAACACGCGAAATGTCGACACAAAACGCATGAAAATAGCAGCAAGCGTTGCCTTCTCCCTTCCTAGCACCGAACCGACCCGAAAGCAGAAGAAAAGATGACGAGCCACCCAAATCCATAGCCAAATCATCAGAAAACACGCCCAGGCACACGAATCTTACCGGAGACGAGGGAGGATAGCCAGTCCACGACCTCCCGCCTGGACCGCCACTTCCTCGGCACGTCGCCCTCCGCCCCCGCCCCCGCCGCCGAGGCAGGCGACCGGGACGGCGACGGCTCCACCGCCGCCGCCGCCGCCCCAGCTGCCGCCGCGAGCGAGCGCATGAACCCGCCCTGCACGGCGTACCACATGTGCCGGGGACTCCGCTCCCGCCCGACCACCGCCAGCTCGCGCTCCTCGCCCGGGCCGCGGAGGAAGTAGTGCACGAGGCGCCGGCCCCGGTCGTTGGACACCACCACCTCCTCCCACTGCGTCCACCGTCCCCTCGCCGCCGCCAGGGCTGCCGCCTCGTCCATGGCCGCCGCAGCCGCCGCGGAACCCTAACCCTAGATGAGGCTCAGCTCGCGTGTGGTGCGTATCGCGTCGCCTTCCGGTGAGACTCGCGCACGCACGGGGAGGGGGAGGGTCAGATTTGGGGAGAGAATAATGGGGGGGTGGGCGAGGGAGGTGACGGGGAGAGATTTGGTGGAGATAAACGGGATGAAAAAACAAGAAAGTTTTTTGACGGAAAGGGGACGAGGAGTGACCGAGTGAGACGAATGGTTTTGCAGGAAGGGGCTTCACATTTTACGGAATCAGTAAACGGGGATTGTTTTCGGAAGCAGCTGTCGTTTGCAAGTTACGCTACTTACGGTCACCCAGTTTCACTTTCACCGAACACATCTAACAGCAGAAATACACACAGATCTGGGTACCAAACTTCAGCCCACCTCTTTACTCCACACTCCTATTTACAATCCAAGCTCCAAGACAAGAGAGGGAAAAAACAGAGAATGCTACTATCGACATTTTCAATGAAACAAGCATATCAAGCAAACAGATTCACTTTAAGAAGTCTCGACGAGACTATAAAACTTTCACGTTGCAAAATATTCCAGTAAGAAAAACAGTGAAAAATTCTATTTAGGTCAACTCAAACTTAAAAAGAAAAGAGAGAGAAAGGATATCTCCGGTGACTGAGGTAGATCTAGCGATGAGAGTATCGCGGCGATAACATACCAATATTTTTTGTGGCGACTCCACGGTGAAGGAGTGTGTTTCTATTGACGGCTTTGACGAGAAGCTTCGTGCGCCTTGAGCGGTGCCCCCACCGCAAGTCGTTCGGACGGAGAATTGCGGCTTCTCTAATAATGACAGAGCTAGTGGATCCTCGCCGATGCATGTGGTTTCTCAGCGAAAGGCAACTCCGACAGAAAAGGGATCAGGGAGAGGGACGGGGAAGGGGGGAGAAGAAGAGAAGGAGGAAGATGAGGGGAGAGGGAGAGAGATCCGACCTTTTTATTGATTTGTTAGTGATACAGAATAATTAATAAGGCTCTACTAGACGGGTCACAAGGCGCAACTTCCCTCCTCCCATCTACTCCTCTCATTCATACTCCTATCTAGGTGGCGAAATATAATTGGACGAAATTTCTCTCTCTGGATCCAGCCTACCTACACCCGCCGAAAGGTTGTTCATGTCGAGCAAAGCGTCACATGACACGATAGGCTCTAAAGCAGGCTTTAAATCCATATACGACTTATTACAGAAGCCGACATGTCGCTTGTGTTGGCGGCGGCGGCGGTGACCTGCCTATTTTTTAGCTATTGGAGCGAGCAAGCGCAGTCCCTCGGCTCGGAGGCAACGGGCTTAGCAAGGCATTACGACAACATGAATGATAGACGCATCCGAGGCTCAAACAAGGGGTTCCAACCGCCGGCGGCTGGCTCGTCAAGGGTGTTGACGATGTAGCCAAGCCCGACGTGGTGCAAATCCCAACTCCTCGGGGCCCAGCGATCGGAGCAGCGAGTCGTCGAGTACAGTGAAGGCCAAGAAATCAAGCGGCTATGTCGGACTCTGAACCACCGACGACTCACAGTTGCTCGTCGCGGCCCTAGCTAAGTGTCTACTGCTGGACACAGTTAACTGTAAAACCAAACCGAACCGAATAGAAATTCATGGTTAACCGAATTTTCCGATTAAGTTCGGTTTTAATTTTTTATTAGTATTAACCGATTTAACTAAAATTTTAGCCCACATTATCCTAAAACCTATAAAAATAAAACTCAATAGTACAAATCTTCATCATCATCCAAAATTTTCTTGTAGCACGATCCAATCTTGATAATCTCGACCCATCACTACAAGAAACGACGAATAGGGTGTTGGTTTATCTATATGCGTCGGTCCCGACGCATTTAACACATCTAGGGGTGTCGGTTTAAGCGAACTGACACCCATAAGTTAGAGGTGTCGGTTTTTCTGGATCCAACCGACGCACATATTAAATGCGTCGGTCAAACCGACGTTTATGTGAAATGTGTCGGCTAAACCGACGCTCATACGGCGGGCCCGGCTGGCTCAGGCTCTAAGAGTGTCGGCCCTAGCAAAACCGACGCTCTTAAGCGGGCCCCACTCAAAACCTAATCCATTTGCCTCTTCTCTTCTCCTCATTCTCCCTGTCGCTCACGCGCCTTCACGCCCGCGTCCCCGCCCGCCGCCACCCCGACGCCTCGCCAGCGCTCCTGCCCGTCGGCGTCCCCTCCGCCTCCCCGTCCCCCCCCCCCCCGTCCGCCTCGGCCGGCGGCGCCCCTGTCATCCCAGCCACTTTCATCCGGTTCAACTCTAAGTGGAGGTAAAATATTAGGTGTTGTCGAAGTGTGTGGTCGACACTTCCCCCGGACCTGCTCTGGGCAGCCCGCGGAGGTTCTTTTTCGGAGGGGCTAGTCGCTTGTGGAGAGCTTAAGCGTAAGGGACGAGTGAGTGAGGAGCTTGACACGACGAATTTTACGTGGTTCAAGCCGCCGGAGCGTAAAACCCTACGTCCACGGCGAGCAGAGGTGCTCGCTGTATTGCTTGTTGCTCAGAACCGGAGTCCCGAGCTTGAGGGTGAGTTATGCCTAAGGTGTGAGTTGCTGGAGTGCGAACCCTTGCTAACGTTGCCTACCCGAGCCTTTTATAGTCCAAGGCTCGAGTGGCTTACAAGGGGGCCCGAGACCCGACAGGTGGTCCCGGGGAGATTGTCTGCCAACTACCGTATCTGCAGTTATGCCGGTAGTTGTCTCTGACGAAGGCTTCCGAGTCTTTGTTCCGCCGCCATGCCCATGCCGCAAGCTAGCCGTAGCGGTTGACGACGGCGGAGGCGGCAGGGGATGTCTTATCGCTGTGTTTATTGGCTGGCAGGTTCTGACACTGCGCGCCAGTCTGCGATATGACTGGGCGCAACGGCACCTGACAGAGGCGTGCTCCGTGTCTTCGCGTCTTGGGAAGACGTGGGGCTTGAATACCTTGTACGGGCAAGGTATGGTGCGTCTTTACGCCCGCTGCCTACCGCGCGGGGGCAGGCAGCGTTTGTCCTGCTGGACACGTGGCGGGCCCGAAGCTCTCCTTTGAGGAGAGGGAGGTCCGGTCCCGCAGAACACGTGGAGCCTTCAGACCTCTCCCCGCGGAGGGGGAGGTCCGGCTTCTATCGGCTAAGTGGCGGGTCCGGAGCTCTCCTCTGCGGAGGGGGAGGTCCGGCCCCACGGGACACGTGGCGCCTTCGGAGCTCTCCCCACAGAGGGAGGAGGTCCGGCTGCCGCTGGCCACGTGGCGGGCCCGGAGCTCTCCTCTCAGGAGAGGGAGGTCCGGCCCCGCTGGACACGTGGCGCATTCGGAGCTCTCCCTGCGGAGAAGGGCGAGAACCTTAGGCATTTTCTCCTGTGCGCGGGGGTACCCCATCTCGCGGGTACCGACAGGTGTATTGCAAATACTTGATTAGAGTTGAATGTGATTAGAGTTGAATGTTATATTATATATTTGCTAACTCGTGAAAGTAATGCTTTATAATATCATGTGATTAGAGTTAACTCGTGTATGTGATTCATATTATATAGTTGCTAACTCGTGAATGTGATTCATGGATTGCTATATGAATTGAATGTGATTCATATCATGTCATATTGTGTGAAGTTGATTGTTCAAGCTTATATTATGTGATTACTTCTTTTAGATATGAAATAAAAAGGCTTATAGTTTTTTCATCTAAATGGATTAAAAGTTCGTATCATGCATGTGATTGCTTCTTTTTGGCATTTGCGATATGATGACTAATTATATGTTTGTAATATAGTAAATATCTTTATAATTTTGGTAGCTTTAGAGGATTGTAGTGAAAGATGATTGTAGTTGTGAAGTATGCGTTAAGACGAGCACAGATGCGTACGGCGACAATGAGGACGACCAATTAACCACGCCTACACGGTGGATCTAGACTTAGAACTTTCAACTCCGACCAACTGTAATTTTCAGTTAAACTGTAATTTTCACATTTGACCACTTTATTCGATTCCAAAATGATTCTAATTGTAATCTAACAACTTGAAGCAGTTTTCCCACCTATGTCTTTCCCTCCGGTTATACATGAAAGTGGCGCGGGCCGCGCTGCTGACCCGCTGGGCCAGCCCGCGCCGCAGCCCGCATTTTCCTTTTTTATCGGCCCGTGAAAAGATTGCGGCGCTGATAAAGCAACCCGCATAGTCTGCCGGGCGCCGCGCTAACCCGCGAGAGCGATGCCGATACGCGAGCGAGCGCTGCCGTCGGGATCTTGCTGTGCGGTCTGTCAGCTTCGAGAACCGACGGCTTCACTTTCTCTGGCAGAAGCCTGACGCTGACTCTTCGATGCGGGCTGGCGGGCGCCGCGAGCTGCCGCAAAAAATGCCGTTGCGAGGCGGGCTTTGCCTTAATGACCCGCCTGAATGCCGCGGGTTGTGCGGCGGCGGGGCGGACAGCCGCAACCCGTCCCGCTTTCATCCTGACCTCCGGTGCAGACTCACCCATCACAAGTTGGAGACGCAGCGGTATGTATGACTTGTATACTTGTTACAATATTTTTATTATAACATCATATATTAATTAGCACAATGTTAAGAAGAAAAGGGAAATACTAGCAGAGATATGAAGTGAAAGAGGGAACAAGTGAGAGAGCGAGAGAGGTAGAGATAGATAGAGAGGGAGAGGAAGACATAGAGAGAGAGGGGTACATAGAGAGAGAAAAGAAGTGATAGATAGAGAGGAAGAGAAATATATAGAGGGAGAGAGGAAGAGATAGAGAGAAAAGAAGAGATAGATAGAGAGGGAGCTAGAGAGGAAGAGATAGAGGGAGAGGAGAAGAGATAGAGAGAGTGGGAGAGCGAGTGAGGGCGAGGGAGTTAGGGAGAGTGAGAGGAAATACGAGAGCGTTGATAAGTTTTAGTTCAAACCAACATGCTTCTCTTTTTTAAAGCTATGTTATTAAATTAGTCGAAGTTAACATGTTACATTATTAAGTTTCTATTTTATTTGTTTATCGCTGGGATCTTGTAATGGAACTCCCGAAGGTGTCGATGCTTTCTTTAACATCAACGACGGAGGTGCGAGTGGAGGAGATGGGAGTGCAGGACGTGCGAGTGGAGACTCCCACGACGACATTTGAATTTCATTTACTCATTTTCATACTGTTGTGCTTGTGCTTGAGATGTTTGAAAACTTGTGTAAGATGCTATGTTTGAAATGTTGTTGAATTATATCTGTTCTGCTGTATATATTGTTGTCTTGTGTGTAAAATGGAGGCCCCCCCATCCGGGGAGGGAGAGAAATTAAGCAGTTTTTTTTTAAAAAAACACATTATGTGCATCGGTCTCCTCAAAACCGATCCACTTAAGTGGATTATATGCGTTGGTTCCTACAGGACCGACGCACACGAACACGCTCGGTGCGTTCGCCACGTGTCGCTTTATGTGGGTCGGTCCTTTAGAAACCGACGCTGTCGGTACCCTCAATACCGGGTACCCCCGCGCACAGGGTAAAACCGCCTAAGGACCTCGCCCCCTCCGCAGGGGCAAGCTCCGAAGGCACCACGTGTCCGGCAGGGCCGGAGCTCTCCTCTCCTCAGAGGATAGCTCCGGGCCTGCCACGTGGCCCAGAAGGCCGAACCTCGCCCCCTCCGACGGGGCGAGCTCCGAAGGAGCCACGTGTCCAGTAGGGTCGGAGCTTCCCTCCCCTTGGAGGATAGCTCCGGGCCTGCCACATGGCCTAGAAGGCCGGACCTCGCCCCATCCGCTAGGGCGAGCTTCGAAGGAGCCACGTGTCCAGTAGGGTCGGAGCTTCCCTCCCCTCGGAGGATAGCTCCGGGCCTGCCACGTGGCCCAGAAGGCCGGACCTCGCCCCATCCGCCGGGGCGAGCTCCAAAGGAGCCACGTGTCCAGTAGGGCCGGAGCTTCCCTCCCCTCGGAGGATAGCTCTGGGCCTGCCACGTGGCCGAGAAGGTCGGACCTCGCCCCCTCCGCGGGGGTGAGCTCCGAAGGCTCCACGTGTCTGGTGGGGCCAGAGCTCCTCCTCTCCTCAGAGGAGAGCTCTGGGCCCGACACGTGGCTAGCAGAGCAGCTGTCCACCCAGTGCGGTAGGCAGCAGGAGTAAAGGCGCACCATGCCTTTACCGTACAAGGCATTCACGACCCGCGCCTTCCCAAGACGCGGAGGCGCAGCGCATGCCAGGCAGGCGCCACTGTGACCAGTCACAATCAAGACAGGCACACAGTGTCAGAAGCTGCAGTCCATTGAAGGCAGCGACAAGACACGGACAAGACATGTCCTACCGTCTCTGCCATCACCAACGGCTGCACGCTACACCTAGCCTGCAGCATGGACAAGGTGGAAGGATGAGGACCTCGACGCCAGCGCCAAGACATAGAAGCTGGTAGGAAATCACCCCGGGACCACCTGTCGAGTCCCTGGGGCCCACCTTGTAAGCCGCCCAAGCCTTGGACTATAAAAGGCTCGGGTAGGCAACGTTAGCAGGGGTTCGCACTCCGGCCATTCGCACCCTTGGGTTCGAACTCGGTGGACTCGCACCCTAGACATCACTCACCCTCAAGCTCAGGACTCCGGTTCTGAGCAGCAAGCAATACAGCGAGCACCTCTGCTCGCCGTGGACGTAGGGTTTTACGTTTCGGCGGCCCGAACCACGTAAAACTCGCCGTGTCAAACTTCTCCCTCACTCGTCCCTAACGCTTAAGCTCTCCGCAAGCGACTAGCCCCTCCGAAAAAGAACCTCCGCGGGCTGCCCAGAGCAGGTCCGGGGGAAGTGTCGACCACACACTTCGACAAACGCATATAAGTGACTTAAGTGGGTCGGTTCTCTGGGCCGATGCATTTAATCCTAAGTGCGTCGGCTGAGAGAAATTGACGCACATACTCTCTAAATGCGTCGGCCCCGACACACTTAGATGGTAAAGGTGTCCAATATATTTCGTCGGCTAAGTGCGTCGGTTGACCGACGCCTTTATCTTATGTTTATCGGTTTCTGTAGCCAACCGACGCTCATATGGCCGACGCCCTATTGACGAATTCATGTAGTGCACTACCGACATATATATATATATATATGTATATATATATATATATATGTGTGTGTGTGTCATTTTGTATATCCATTACCATTTTTATGTTTTTATTGTCATTTTTGCTCAATAAATTACATTGCACATTATAATGTGGTTTCAAAAAAGAATTGAATTAACGCAACTGAATTGTGTGGCTATGACTTTTTAGATCAGATGCGGTTATCAATTCTTAATAATGGATTTGTTCCTTAACCAAATTAACCGAACCGAATTAACCGAATACCTGCCCCTAAGTGTCATTGTCCTCCATCACCCTCCGCAGTAGCAACGTTGATTGTGGTACTCAACCCGTAGGACACGTCCCACGCGACTGCGCTGAGTCTAGCAAGGATGTAACATCAACATAGCAGAAAAGCAAAATGAGCGGCAAAAACTCCCTAGAGAACTCATCCATAATGGATGAGTCCTGCGATGACCACTGTTGTGATGGTTATGATTGTAATTGCTAGCTAATCTTTCTTCTTATCTGACGATAATTTGTTTTTGATGGGTGACTTGCCTCTAGAAGTGCAACTAACGACGCTTCGAACCTGAACCTGAGGTCCTCCATTGGGTTGGGCCTAGAAGAAATGCAACACATGAGAGGAGGTTGGCAGGTTGCGGAAGGAGAGAAGCCTTCATATTGGCCAAAATGTCTAAGGTTAAGAGTAAAAAATATTTTAGTTATTTTTATACATGGAATTAACTCGCTAGTGAGTTATGCACCTACAGTTGTACAATTTTTAGCCTAAAATACATGAGACGTGTTCTACCCTAGTTCGATCTTTCAAAATTCTTAGGGCTACTTAAGACATTGCAATTTGAAACACCGATATTTATGAAAGGTAACTGAACCACATGTGTGTTTATTTGTTTAGATGTTGCCAAATTAATCCAATCAAGCTTTTCGCAACTATCTTTCTTCTCTAGTACACCCACAAACACACACAATGTCACGGAATTTGTAGGAACAATTTAATTCCACAAGTAAAAAATGTAGGACTTGGACGAGAATTATCTGCAATGAAAAGAGGGCTATCCTGGGCGCATGGAGAGACTGAATTAGTTTTTTCTTACAATCAGATATCACTATTTTCATCACAATATATGCCCGCTGTTAACTATAGTGTTTTTTCAGATGATGTGGCCTCTATTTTGCAGTTGTATTTTCTGGACGCCCTGTCGACTACACGAGGACACCAGGGCGTGGAGGTCAAACCAGTCCATGTTACTAACACCCGTCCGTAGACAGATAAAAACCCCTGCTGTTTCCATGTAAAGAGGCCAGCAGACGTGACAGTACTCCCGTACTACGTATAGACCAGAGCTTATGGATGATACACCCAGAAACTACGCAGGATAAGAGACTTTTCACCATCAACACGGCAACACGAGCGCGAGCACCTGATGCTCCGATGCACGGTTTGGACTATCATGCTGGACTGATGCATCACGCCTGGAGTTTTTTTTTTCGCTGTGCCGCAGTCCAATGCATGGAGTCGCAGCCCAGAACACCGTCTCGCCTTGAAACAGATATTGTCGTTACTCGTTAGTCGCCCTCCCGTCCCCGGTAAGATAAAAATCCGACAGGGCGATGACGCCGCGACTAACACAACGGAAGCGAGCAGCAAACCTTGCTTGCTAGTTGCTGCCTCGCCTCATCCCACCCGTGCAGGCAGCACGGTGCCCAGACGATGCGGCGACGGTGATCCATCTCCCGGCCTCGGAGAGAGACACAGGGAGCGAAGCGGTTTTTATACGATCGCTCGCTCGGTCGTTAGGACGTTCGATCAGTGTCAGGGAGTGATGACGACAGGCGTGATGCGACGATGTCCTGATGATCAAAAGATCCCGCGCGACTTAGTGGCGACCCACGACCGCGTCACCCGCCCCGGCGCGTTAGGACCGTGATCTCCTGCACTGCACGTCGAGTCCAATGGCCCCTCCCGCTGACCTGTACAGGCAGGCGGGCACGTCCAGTGACGCAGCTGAACCGCGGCAGAGCGGCGCGGCGCAGAAGATCCGCGCGCCCGGCCTTCCCCACCATCATCATCGATACATCCCCCGATGGCAGAGTCGCCGCTGCCGTAGCTGGATCCAGCTCACCCCCTGGCCCACCACCGCGCGACGGCTCCAGAACAACCAACCGTCCACGCCACCCGCGGACAGCCTGGACCCGACTGGGCCGTGACCCCACGGTTCAGTCACGGCGGTGGTTCCAGGGTGCGAGGAGGAGAGCGGGACGGTTCTGACCCGGCTCCCCGCCCCGTCCGCGTGACTCGGCCGCACCGCACGCCGCACGGGACATATCTTATTTCTTATCCGGCTCCCGGCCGTCTAGAAGCATCCGGTCGACCCGAGCGGTGCGCTGCCGACCGGACCGACGGCTGTGCAAGGAAAGCGACGACCTCGTCGTCCGCGTCTCGTCTTGCTACCGGACTGGAGCGACGGCGAGGGCCAGGCGGCAGGAAGCTGCTCGCGCCCTCGTGCGTGAAAACGGAACACCGTGGGATGCATGCCGATCCAGGGAGACAGGCCGCCGCGGACGGATTGGATCGACACGCAGCATCGGGGACACACCACACCACGTGGGGTGCCATCACGTCCGCGTTCTTGAAGGACGGACCCCTGCTCGACGTCCCGAACGTCCCGCGCCCGCCGTCGAGCCCATGCCCTGCCTAGACTTCGATCGATGGAAGGAGCTCGAATGGTCCTGCACGGTGCGACGACCGGCGACGACGCGTTCTATTTTTTCATGCGAGCCGGTTCGCCGTCTCGTCTAGGAATCTAGGATCCAGTCCAGCGGCGGCAGTACGCGACGGCCGGCGGCGCGTGCGGCGGGAGACGTCTAGCGGTCGACAGAGGAGAGGGCCATTCGTTTCGCGGGCCTCGCATCGAGTGGGCTGGAGTCGCTGCCAGCCCCAGGCGAGGCTCTGCTAAAAACGCGGCCCGAAATTCCCCCCACGAACGAGGCCGCAACAACGAGATAAATAGATAGATAAGTCCTGGGAATTGAGCCGGGTCATTTTTGGGCGGGCCAAGGCACGGCTGCAAGCCACGGCCCGTGACCCGGTCCGGCACCAAAAGGTTTTGGGGCCGGGCTGGCCGGACACAAAACTTTGTGTTGGGCCTAGGAACCGGGCATGACGCACGACACGGTACGACACGAAGTTTCGGGCCATGCTCGGGCCGACCCGACTCGGATCAGCCTGAATTTTTTAAAACGGCCCAAAAAACCCATCGCCCCGAATCTAGCCGCAACGTGGAAATTATTCCAATACCCGACACCGGCGGCCTGCTCGGTTCACACACACGCTTAGGGTATCGCTTCTATTCCCGTCTCCCGGACATGCGCACTCATCCCCGCCTCCGCGCCGCCGTGCGCCCCCGCCGTCCCGGCTAGCCGACCGCCGCGCCGTCGCCGACTCGCCGCCCTGTCTCAGCTCCGCGCTGCACGGCGCCACCCCACCTCCACGCCGTCCAAGGTCGCCACGCCCCGCCATCCCGCGTCGTCGCACTCGCACCTCACCCCGAGCAAGATACTTCCGTCTAGGGGTAGTGATAATAGGAAAAAGATTGTGACATCATTGTTGGCGCATGTCGTCCATGTCTGAGGCCGAGCAACCCGATCCAGTCGGTTGTCCACAAGCATGGGAGACTACGATATGGATGATATTCATATGGAAGGTGAGGATGTCTACGAAGAAGAGGGCGGTCAAGGTGATGCATTTAATTTGAATGATGCGGGTACATATAGCTTCTCCATCGATACGCCGGTCGCGTCCGCGTCATTTGGCCCTAGTCCTAGCAATGAAGGTGATCAAACATCTTCCACAACTATGGGTCTAAGAAGTCAAGCGGCATGTTGACAACACTTCGTTAAGAACGAGGAATTCATCAATGGTAAGAGTGTTGTTTGTTTCTGCTACATGCAAATATTATAAAAAGGTTATTTCTACAACATCGAGTAGCGGCATGAGTCATTTGAATTGGCATTATACTGGATGTATAAAGAAGCTTGCTTTACGAGAAGGTGGAGCAACACAAACTCAATTGAACTTCATGCCCGACGGCTCTGTAAGTACTTGGATTTATAATGCCGATGTAGCTCGTTCTGAAATTGTTAGATATATTGCAACTGAGGATCAACCTATTTGTATAGGCGAAAGTGTTAATTTTGAAAGAATGATTCACAAATCTTTTTATTAAAAATATAGTAATGTTTCTAGGAAAACTACTAGACATGATATAATTAAAATATACAATGATAAATTGGAGATGTTGAAACAAACTTTTAACAACATATCATTTTCTGTTGAATTAACATCAGATATTTGGTTATTTTCACACCAGAGGACAAACTATCTTACTGTTGTTGCTCATTACATAGATCACATATTGAAAGCTACATCGGTGGATATGTTCTACATCAAAGATGAGTGTGTCATATCATTAATCTTATTGTGCAGGCTGGCTTGGCAAAGGCAAGTGGATGCATTGATAATATACATAGTGTCATTCGTTATCTTTTGAATTCTCCATAGGTTTATCAAAATTTTAGGGAATACTACCGTGTAAAAGGGTTAAAACAAAAGAAGTTTTCGCTAGATATGAAAGTGCGATGGAACTCTACATACACCATGTTGAAACAATTAAAAGGGTATGAGAACATTTTCACCACTTTTGTGAATGCTCAAGATGCAGGTATAGTGCTTCGGGACATAGATTGGACTACGACATCACGTTTTCGACGCCTATTGAAATCATTCTATAATGCAACAACCTTGTTGTCCGATATCTATTATCCTACATCCCCCTTTTATTTGAATGGCTAATGATTTTTGTAGAAATACTTTTATGAATATGAGAATGATAAAATACTTGCTACTATTATTGCAGAAATAAAAGTACAATACCTTAAATATTTTGATGCTATCCCTTATCTCTATTGTTTTGCTCTTATTTTTGGTCCATAGAAATAACTAGAGCAATTAGAGGATGCTTTACAATTTATTGGTGATAAACTTGACCTTGATTACTCATCTGTGTACTCACATGTTAAGTCCGAGATATTTCGAGTATTTGTATGTATCAACAGAAATATGGTCAACTGCGTCCTAGAATCGAAGGACGACAAAGTGAAAAGAGGAGAAGTATGGAAGCTAACATGTGGACAATTGAAATCCAAGAAAACTTCTACTACATCCTCACAGTCCTCTAGGTCAAATTGGAATCCAAACATGGAATTGTCCCACTATCTTGATATAGATCACGTGTCTCACGGTCCAATGCTTCAGATATATATTTTGCTTTTATGAACCCCCTAAATCTGAAAATATATTTACCATTTCATTTATGTTGGTTTTCAGGATGATGTTGAGATGGACCTCTTAGCGTGGTGGAAAGACAATGAACGTCAGTTTCCAGTGCTTTCCCAATTTGCATGTGATGTTCTAGTTATTCCAGTTTCAAGTGTCTCTTGTGAAGCTATACTTAGCTCAGCTGGAAGAATAATAGAAGAAATGAGGTGAGTAGATCGTAGATCATTTTCTTCCAGCATATGTTTTATTGATTCAATGTTCATTTTTTCGACCACTCTTGCAGGTCCTCTCTTACACCTAAGATGATTGACAGTCTCACATGCCTTAATAATTGGGAGGCGGCGGAATCAAGAGATCAACGCCGCCTTGAGGATCTAGAAATTATGAAAGCGATGGATAATCTTGAGCTAGATGACTCTGAATGATGTTATTTTGAATGTATTGTTAATTGTATGAACAAAAACTCAAACAAATACTCTTTTTCTTTTTTAGGGGGGATCACAATGAGTGTATAGTTTTTAGCGAGACAGACTGTAATGAACTTGTCAATAAAATTTTACCCACCCCCCAAAAAATTGGCTTGTGTTTATTTTTTGTGCTTGTGCATGAACCTCTCAATAAATCTTGTAAGCTATCCTTATCTATACATTTTTTTGTTTTTTGTTCCATTTTAGATATCGTGATTTTTCCTGTATTTTTTGTATATTTTTTATATATTTTTTTGTCTCAGCACCTATCGGAGTGTGTGAGTTGTGACACTCCTCCCGGCGTGCTATGGAAGCAGCCCGCGAGGTTCTTTGATCGGAGGGGGCTTGGCGCGCTACGCGACCGTGCTTGAAGGGGCGGATGAACACCGAGATTTACGTGGTTCAGGCCGCCGAAGCGTAATACCCTACGTCCACGGGAGTGCTTGTTATATTGCTTGCTTGTGTGTGCTTGTGAGGGTGCCTATGCGGAATTGGGGAACCGGCCTTTTGTTGGGTTGTCACCTCGGTCCTTTTATAGTCTAAGGCTGGGGCGGTTACAATGTGGGTCGAGGCTTGACAGGTGGCCCCAAAGCTATGTGAACTCTATACATCATCTAGGGCTTCGTTTTGTGAGTAGAGTAGTCGGCGAGGGAGTTAAGTCTCGCCGCTTGGCGCGCTGAGCGCCCCTGTCCGTGTGTCAGGTGATGATGAAGACGCCGTCTTGTCGCCGCATCTTCTCGCCCTGCTTGGGAGGCTCCGTGCCATTGGGCGGTACTGTACCATTGTCACGCCTCGCCGTCCTGTCTTGTCATCGTAATGGCGAACGGGCAGAGGACGAAGGCGTGCGTAGTGAGCCATGCTTCTAGGAAAGGCGCAAGCCTTGAATGTGAAGCCTAACATCGGACTTCCTCCTTGACTTCGTCGACCCACGAGCCACGACGGATCGTGAGGCACGTGGTGATTTTGGAGCTCTTATCGATGGGTTTGGAGCCACGGGACACGTGGCAGCTCCGGACGCACCTCGACGGGGAAGTACGGGTCGGAGTCCAAGGCACGTGTCAACTCTCGAGCCTTCCTCAGCAGGAAGGTGGCTCTGAGCCAAGAGACATGTGGAAGCTCCGGACCTCACCTCAGCGGGGAGGCTCGAACCAGAGCCTAGGTCACATGTCAGCTCCAGAGCCTTCCTCAGCAGAGAGGTGGCTCTGAGCCAAGAGACACGTGGCAGCTCCGGACCTTACCTCAGCGGGGAGGCTTGAGTCAGAGCCCAGGGCACGTGTCACCTCTGGAGCCTTCCTCAGCTGGGAGGTGGCTCTGAGCCAAGATACATGTGGCAGCTCCGGACCTCACCTCAGCGGTGAGGCTCGGAACGGAGCCAAGGGCACGTGTCAGCTCCGGAGCTGTCCTGAGCACGGAGGAGGCTCTGAGCCAGGAGACATGTGGCAGCTCTGGATCTCATTTCAGCGTGGAGGCTCGGACTGGAGCCTAGGGCACGTGGCAGCTCCAGAGCCGTCCTCAGCAGGGAGGTGGCTCTGAGCCAGGAGACTTGTGACAGCTTCAGACTTCACCTCAGCGGGGAGGCTCGGACCGGAGCCCAGGGCACGTGTCGGCTTTGGTACTCAAGCGCACGTGGCAGCTCCAGGGCTGATCACAGGGCCAAGGGCATGTGGCTATGCCAGGGCCCGCCTCAATAGGGAGACGGGGCCCAGACTGTATTTTACCCTCTACGCGGGGTACCCGGTATGCAGGGTACCGATAGTGGCCCCCGGTATGCAGGGTACGCGAACTGAGAAAGATAGTGGATTCCCTTGTCTTGGTGACTTGGGAGTGGCTATACCCTTTGGTGGGTGCCACAACGTGGACGTAGGTAGATCTTTGTGATCTTACCGAACCACGAGAAAAATCGCCGTGTCTCCGAGTCTCCGCGGGAGTTTGCATCTCTCTCCTCACCCTCTTACTATTACGGATTTACTATTCCGCACTTAATACTCTTGCTTGCGTAGTTAGTTCGCATAGGGAATTGGGCTTCAACCATTAAGTTTTAAATTGCTCTAAAATTTGAAAAAGCCCAATTCACCCCCCCCCCTCTTGGGCGTTTCGATCCTTACAATTGGTATCAGAGCCAAGTTGCTCATTGGATCATTCTAGCTTCACCGCTAGAGAGCGAAAATGGCCAAGAATGGGGGTTCGGTTCCTACCTTCGAGGGCAAGAATTTTGCTTATTGGAAAGCACACATGCGCACTTACCTTGAGGCAATTGCTCCCGAAGTGTGGGAAGCGACCCATGCGGGGTTTGGAAATCTTGACTATGTTGGTGACCAATTAAAATGGGATGCTAAGGCTAGAAATGCCATATATGAATGCATTAGTCAAGATGTCTTTGCTAGGATTGCTAGTAAGGAAAAAGCATGTGAAATTTGGGCATGTCTAATTGAAATACATGAGGGCTCATCTCGTGTTAAAGAACTCAAATATCACATGCTTAAATCAAAATATGATGAATTTAAGATGTTTCCTCATGAGAATGTTAACCAAATGTTTTCTCGTTTAAATGTGCTCATTGAGGAAATTAACGCACTTGACATTGCTTCTCTTGGCAAGGGACTTATCAATCGCAAGATCCTCATGCTTCTACCCAAGCCCAAGTACAACATTATCAATTCAATGCTCCAAAAAGAGTCACTAGACAACATTGAAGTTTCGGAGCTCATTGGAGAAATCCATGCTCATGAGATGAGCGTACTTGGAATGATGGAGGAGTCATCATCAAAAACCATTGCTCTCAAGGCTTCAACCAAGAAGACAACTCCCAAGAAGAAGAAAGTGGTTGAGCCTAGCTCAAGTGAAGAAGAGCAAGAAACAAGCGAAGATGATGATGATGAGCTTGCTTTGATGATGAGGAAATTCTCACGCCTCAACTCCAAGATTGCAAAGAAGGGATACTCTTATGATCCCAAGAAGAAAGCCTTCTTGCCAAGAAAAGATGAAAACAAGACGTGCTACAATTGTGGTGATCTAGGCCACATATCATATGATTGTCCAAGACCGAACAAAAGGAAGGACAATGGCAAGCATCACAAGCTAGAAGAAAGTGATGATGAAGAGGAGGTCAAGCCCAAGCGCCCTTTTGGAAAGAAGAAATTTGACAAAGGCAAGAAAACCAAGCTCTTTCCAAAGAAGAGAAGAGGGCCTCAAAAGGTCTTCATGTGTGAAGCCAATGAGTGGATCACGGATGAAGAGTCAAGCGACGAAGATAGTGAAGATGAAGAAAACTTGGCGGGCCTCGCCATCGTCAACAAGGATAACTCACCTCTTCGTCCAGCTCCTATGTGCCTAATGGCGAAAGGTAACTCAAAGGTATGTGAAGATTCTAGCGATGATGATGATGAGCTTTCACCCGATGAATTAGCATCTATGATTAATGAATATCATGCCATTATAAAAAGGGAAAAGGCTAAGGTTAAGGCTCTTGAGCTAGCTCGTGCTAAGCTTGAAAGTGCTAACCTCGATTTGCATGACAAGTATGTAACCATACTTAAAGAGCATGACACGCTCAAATCAAATGTCAAGCAAATCGAGGAGGAGAATGCTCAAATCAAGCTTGAGTATCATGAGCTTGACTTAGCTAACTTAGCACTCTTGGCAAAGCACAATGAGTTGGTTCAAGAACATGAAGTGTTTAACCTTGCTTATGAAGCAATTGAACTTAAATTGAAAAACACAAAGAAAGAAACCCTTGATGGCAAAATATCATCTAATTCACATGCCACTAATATTTTGGATAAGTCTTTGCCTTTGAAAGCAAGCCCTAGGGAGAAGGAGCTAATGGACGAAATTGAAAGTCTTCGCACTAGTGTGGCAAGACTCTCTAAGGGGGAGGACAAGCACAAGGAAATCCTCTACCAACAAGCTAAAGGCTTCAACAAGAGGGGACTTGGATCCTTCCCGGTGCCCAACAAAGGAAAGGTGCCCTCACCGGAGCTTAGGACAAGCTTCATCAAGGAAGTTGGTTCCTATTGCCAATATTGTGAGGTCACCGGACATCACACGAGGGAGTGTCCTCTTCCCAACCGTCCTTATCCCAAATTGCCTCCTAACTACAAATCTACTTTCAATGATTATCACTATCTATTGAGCAAAGTAGGTGGAAAGGTGAAGGCAAGGTTCATCGGCAAAGACATCAAGGGCATGAAGGGGAAGCTCCCCAAGCAACTTTGGGTCCCAAAATCACTTGTATCACACATACAAGGACCTAAGTTGGCTTGGGTTCCTAAACTCAAAAACTAACTTCATGTGTGTAGGTGAACTACAAAGCCGGAGGAAAGCATTGGGTACTCGATAGTGGGTGCACTCAACATATCACCGACAATGATGGTATGTTCACCTCCATATAGAACCCCGGCAATCATGAACAAGTCACCTTTGGTGATAACTCAAAGGGGAAGGTAATTGGTTTGGGTAAAATTGCTATTTCTCATGATTTGTCTATCTCTAATGTGCTTTACGTTAAGTCTCTTAGTTTCAATTTACTTTCTATTGCACAATTATGTGATCTTGGACTAACGTGCACATTTGACAAGAATGGTGTTGTGGTGACTAGTGAATCAAGCAAAGAACTAATATTCAAAGGTTTTCGGCATGAACATCTTTACTTGGTGGACTTCTCCAACAAGGATGCTAGCTTGACCACTTGTCTTTTCACCAAGACAAGTTTGGGATGGCTATGGCATCGGCGCATTGCTCACATTGGGATGAGCAAGCTCAAGAAGTCATTCAAGCTTGGGATGGTGACCGGCGTGAAGGATGTCACATTTGAGAAGAACAAGCTTTGTAGCGCGTGTCAAGCCGGGAAGCAAGTTGCCTCACACCATCCGATGAAGACAATGGTGTCAACCTCCAAGCCACTTGAACTACTTCACATGGACCTCTTCGGACCGTCCACATACCAAAGCCTTGGCGGTAACCTCTATTGTCTTGTTATTGTTGATGACTACTCTCGCTATGCTTGGACATTGTTTCTAGGTGACAAGGGTGAAACTCCGGAAATCTTCAAGACCTTCGCTAAACGAGCTCAAAGGGAATTTCAACTTCCCATCATCAAGGTCCGGAGTGACAACGGCACCGAGTTCAAGAACTACAACATTGGGGAGTGGTGTGATCGTGAAGGCGTGAAGCACGAGTTTTCGGCCACATACACCCCTCAACAAAATGGTGTCGTTGAAAGGAAGAACAAGACTCTCATCACCCTTGCAAGAGCAATGCTTGATGACTATGGCACGTCGGAGAAGTTTTGGTCCGAAGCAATCAACACTGCGTGCCATGCCGCAAATAGGGTCTATCTTCATCGACTACTTCAAAAGACCCCATATGAGCTCCTCATTGGGAGAAAGCCCAACATCTCCTACTTCCGAGTCTTCAGGTGCAAGTGCTACATCTACCGCAAGAAAAGGCTCGGTAAGTTTGAAAGAAGGTGTGATGTTGGTATCTTTCTTGGTTATGCGTCAAACTCAAAAGCATATCGAGTTGAGGAGCCTCTACGAGAAGCTATGAAGAACATGACCATAGGAGACATCAAGCCCGAAGTTGAGGAGAGCCATGATCAAGGTGGAGCCTCAAGTTCCAACATCAACACCACCATGGCGCCTCAAATTGATGAAGAAGAAGAGAAAGATGATCCATTGCCAATGCAAGATTCACATGCCACACAACACCAAGAAGAAGAAGAAGTCCAAGGTCAAGTCCAACCACAAGACGAGCGAGATGCCTCACCACCGCCAAGTGCCTCACAACCTCTTATGAGGCATGGGTGCATCTCCAAGGCACATCCGATGGATCAAATCATCGGAAGTCCGTCACGGGGAGTAAGTACTCGTTCTCGCCATGTTGCTTCATTTTGTGAGCACTACTCTTTTGTTTCGTGTGTAGAACCCACAAATATTGAGGAAGCACTCCAAGATCCCAATTGGGTGATGGCTATGCAAGAAGAACTCAACAACTTCACCCGCAATGAAGTTTGGGTATTGGAGGAGCGACCTAACACTACAGGAAAAACGATCATTGACGACGGCCAGATTTATTGTCGACGGGGCCGTCGTCTTTAATTTTATTGACGACGGCTAGGAAAAGCCGTCGTCAATAACACAATTATTGACGACAGCTGAGCGAGTACCGTTGTCAATAAATAATTGACGACGGTGCCCGTCGTCTTCAACTTAATTCGGGCCCACCCGAGGAGTTATTGACGACGGTGACCTAGCACCGTCGTCAATAACAAAGTTATTGACGACAGCTGAGCGAGTACCGTCGTCAATAAATAATTGACGACGGTGCCCGTCGTCTTTAATATTATTGACGACGGTGACCTAGCACAGTCGTCAATAACTGGGTTATTGACGACGGTGACCTGGCACCGTCGTCAATTACCGGACATATAACCCGTGCGCGAGCCGGGAGGCGGCCACAGTGCCGCCTCCCGACTCGCGCCGCGCGATCAGTCTCGTCGCCCTCCCCGCCGTTCCCCGCCGCCGCCGCCGGTCGCCGCCGCCGCCGGTCCCCGCCGCCGGTCGCCGCCTCCCAACTCGCACCGGTCGCCGCCGCCGCCGTCCCCCGGTCGCCGCCGCCCGTCCCCGCCACCGCCGCCGCCCGTCTCCGGCCGAGGTAAGTCCCCTCCCCTCCCCTCCGGCCTCTCCCCGAGTTTGATACAAAAGCTAGAAACCAAACATTATGGTGGTGCATTTGCATTGTGGCTGTTTGAATTTCGAATCGTCTGGAACTCTGAACTTCTGTCCCTTCAGTTTGGCCGCAGTGCCATGGTTTTTTTCTTCTTCTAGATTATGGCATTCCATGATTGTATACTCTGAGGTCCGGGCCACCATTTATGAATTTTAGCATTCCCGTGATGTGATTCTCTGAACACATACCCTCTCAGCCAATATACGCAGAACTCGCCGTCTCTCACGATCATGTGCTAACAGCTCCTAGCTTAGCAGTTGCTCTGCCAGAGTCCTACGACTTCACAGTAACAACGTATGAAAACTGTAAGACTAGTATTATTCTGTCGCCCATGTTCCATGACAGCTCCAGTATTCAGTTCCAGTAACACCCCCTTTAGCACAGCTAGATTTTGCTTGATGCATTTGTCAGCCCTAGTACTCGTCAAATTCTATGAGAATATCAGCAGCGGTATTAGTATTTTAAAATTTCCATTGAAACCCAGGGACCCGTAAGCAATAAATGAATCGTCATATCAAGCCCGGCCTCTGCCCTAGAAAACAAGTTACATGGAGCAGATTATCGACCAAATTTCAGAGCTTACATGCAAAACGTTCCCTGACACCAGGAAACATATCGATGGATCCTTCTCTGCTCAACAAATTTCGATCACGTATGTATACCATCATAAATCAAATAATTAATTACGAGGATCCGAGCAGATGATATGATAAACAACACGGCGCTGTCGCGGGCTCAAGGACCCCGAATGAAAGCAACGTGGAAACGCTAATGAACTCTCGTCTCGCCCGCGCGTTTTGTTTATCCAGCAGGAGGAGGATGGTGGAGACGGGTGACGACCGGCCACGTACGTCGTTGCGTGCATGGGGAGGCATCGATCGTCCCGCAACGCACGCACGTCGGTAAGCACGTGGAGTTCATCGCATCAAACCTGCGCGCAAACTGACAGAAGCATGCAGAAAAATTAATCTCCATGGCGTTGGAAGCTAGGCCGGGTACAGATGACGATGCATTCAGATCTTGATTCCTCCGTTGCTGCGGCCTGTTTACCGGGGGTGTAGTATTGGTGGGGTCCATAACACATACATACATGTACATTGGTGGGGTCAGTTGGCTGCCCCTTGCGAAATTCAACGGGATCCCACCCAGTGCATGCATTCGATCTATTCTTAATTTGACTATATAAGAGTAGAACCTCTGTCTGAATTAGCGAGTACGAAGCACTTCCCATCAATTACTAATCAATCACATCACAAGATAGTTATTATACAATGCGGTAATCTTCTGTAAATGCATGATTGAGTGTCTCAGTCATGCATGCCCCAACAACAAGAAGTAGATCTAGACGGATCACAAGGAGTTGACACTACCGCCGCTCGACGCGCCCCGCCCCGAGCCCCGCCTTGGTGTGCCGCCCGGCCCCGCCCTGCCGCGCTGTCCGACCTTAGTTGATTAATTGTTTAATTAGTATTGTAATTGATTATTGTTTAATTAATACTTTGATTGATTGTGTGATTAGTTACTATATGTAAATAAATGGGTTTCGGCCCGGTCCGGCCTGACACGACCCATTTAGGGTCTGTCACGGCTCATTTAGTGGTAATGTATTAGTCGAGACAGGCACGGAGGACGGCAAGCTCCCGCGCGTGGACGGCGGGCCCCGACGGTGCGGTTTCATCTTTGACCCACTTACGACGGGGCATAACGTACGACGGCTAACCCTAAAGGCGTCGTAAGATAATGGTAGGCCCCAACGGGACATAACTTAGGACGGTTGACCCACTTCTTTGTCTCTCGTTCTTTCCTTCTCTCTCGTTCTTTCCTCTCTCTCTTTTAAATGACTCAAAAACGAAAGATTGACGTAAACCTATACAACATGCGTCACCCGTTTCGAACGGGCCCGTCTCACATGTGTTACGCATGTGAGGCGTGTACGTTCGGAATTGTCCCTTTTTGGACAGCCTGGGAGTGACCGAGGGGGCGTGGCATGTGATGAAACGCGGGTTTAGATCTAGACAAGATTTCGACGGCATAACCCTGTTGTTCTCTGCTGCACCATTTTCGGGCGTGCAGTGGAGAACAGCGGGGTTATGCTGCCGAAATTTCGTTTGGATCCATACCACGCGTCTCGTCATGAGCACGCTCCGCTCGATCACTCTTGGGTGGGTTTAGGACCTATCCTTTCCAATAGATGTAGGGCCGTGACATAAATAAATTATAAAGTAACTATAATTTCCTTGACATTAAACTGCAGATTCAAACATGGGTGAGGATCGTAGTTGGATGTATACCGGTTGGAAGAACAGTTCTGGTGGTCACTTGGATGAGTGGTTCGCAAAGACAGATGCTTTTGTAGATCGAGCTTTTTCATTGTCAAAGATCGATAAGGTGCGGTGCCCATGTACGAAATGTCAAGGTGCAAAGTGTTGGGACAAAGTGAATTTGGCGTTTCACTTATGTCGATACGGTTTCATGCAAGATTATGAGGTGTGGACCTTTCACGGTGAGACATCTTCTCAACCCTTACAAGTTTCAGATGAGGATGACAACACGGGGGTCGATAGGATGGACGAGATGCTTGATGCCATAAATCCTGAATTGATGGAGGATCCTCCTCCAACGGAGGTTGAAGCGTTTTTCACGCTTCTCAAAGCTTCAGAAGAGCCGTTGCATGAACACACCGAAGTGACGCTCCTTACTTTCATGACTAGATTTATGGCCATTAAGTCTAAGTATTTCTTCTCCAATAACTGCTACAACGATCTTATCAAATTGATCAGCGATATCCTTCCACAACCACATAAAGTGCCTAAAGATATGTATCAGTCTAAGAAGTTGATTTCTGGTCTAGGTATGAAATATGAGAAGATTGATATGTGTCTAGACAATTGCATGCTTTTTTGGAGAGAGCATGCCAACGAGAACAAGTGCTTAAAATGTGGTAAAGCGAGATTTGTCGAAGTTGTTAATGACGACGGTTCAAAAGTAATGACTCAAGTCGCACAGAAGCAGCTTCGCTACTTGCCTGTCACACCTAGGTTCAAGCGTTTGTTTCTATCTAAAAAAACAGCTAGACACATGAGGTGGCATAAAGAAGGTGTACGTGAGAACAACAGCATGATGGTGCACCCGTCGGACGGTGAGGCATGGAAGGCGCTTGACCACTTCGATCTAGATTTCGCCAATGACGCGAGAAATATTCGCTTTGGGTTGGCGACAGATGGCTTCTCACCGTTTAGTACAAACGCCACACCATACTCTTGTTGGCCCGTGTTCGCTATTCCGTACAACTTACCACCATCGCTTTGTATGAAGTATGAGTTCATGTTTCTATGCCTTATTGTACCTGGACCGGATCATCCTGGTTCACGACTGAACGTGATGATGCAGCCATTGATTGAAGAGTTCAAAATGTTATGGACAGGAGTCGAAGCGTACGACTGTTATAGAAAACAGAAATTCAACCTTCGAGCTGCGTACTTGTGGTCTGTTCATGATTTTCCAGCTTACGACATGTTTTCTGGCTGGAGCACTCATGGTCGATTGACATGTCCAATATGTGCTTCGGACACGGATTGTTTTCGTCTAAGTCATGGTGGCAAGATATGCTACTTTGATTGTCATAGACGTTGGTTACCGCCAAATCACGTGTTTAGGAAACAGAGAAATGCCTTCAGGAAGGGTACCATTGTAAAAAAGGGACCACCACAACGTCTGAACGGGTCGGAAATTGTTAAACAGCTCAACAATCTAGTGCCAGATGAAGGTCGTCCTAGATATTTTGTTGGTTACGGAGAGGATCGCAATTGGACTCATATATGTGCACTATGGGAGTTACCGTATATGAAGTCTTTAATTCTAATGCATAACATTGATGTCATGCACCAGGAACGTAACATGGGCGAATGCATCATAAGCACGTGCTTGGATATGACGGGAAAAACAAAAGACAATATAAAAGCTCGGAAGGATTTGGTAGAGGTTTGTAACCGACCAAGTCTTGAGCTCTCCGAAGCTGGTGGCAAACCACGAGCTTCTTTCTGCCTTCGACCAAAAGAAAAGAAAGAAGTCTTCAAGTGGTTGAAACAGTTGAAGTTCCCAGACGGTTTTGCTGCTAGCCTGAGAAGAGCCGTTAATGTTAAGACTGGAAATCTTACTGGTTTGAAGAGCCATGATTATCACATAATCATGGAAAGACTTCTGCCGGTTATGTTTCGAGGCTATCTTGACGATGAGGTTTGGAAGGTGTTAGCCGAGCTTAGCTATTTTTATAGACAGCTTTGTGCTAAAGAAATCAAAAGGGAGATGATGGAGAAGTTGGAAAAAGAGATACCCGTGCTTTTATGTAAGATGGAAAAAGTATTTCCTCCAGGGTTCTTCAATCCAATGCAACACCTTCTAATCCATCTTCCATATGAAGCTAAAGTAGGTGACCCTGTTCAATATAGGTGGATGTACCACATTGAAAGAGCACTCAGATGTCTAAAACCGATGGTTCGTAATAGGGCAAGGGTTGAAGGATGCATCGCCGAAGCATTTACACTTCAGGAGATAGGATACTTTTCAAGTGTCTACTTTGCAGAAGAACACAATGTTAATGCATCGGTGTTACGGTATAATATGGCTGAAGCAACCTCTTGTAGCGAACTCTCACTTTTTCAAACGAGAGGCACCACTGTTGGTAGTGGCACGAGCTATGATGCTTCAGCAGATGAAAAGACAGCTGCTTTGTTATACATGTACGCTAACATAGATGGGATGGACAATTTTTTTCAGTAAGTGGTTGTTCAACATCTATACTAATTTGTGTGGTGTGTTATACATCTACACCAATAATTCTTTTTTGTCCTGATTTAGTGAGTTCGATCGACAAAATTGGAAGTCTAAGCAGCAACCTACTAGCAAGCAAATACAAACAATGCGACACTATGGAGTAAATGGAGGACCTAACTTCCAAACGTGGTTTCGAAATCATGTAACGTTTTCCTTGTCTTGTTCCTCTTAGTAATTATGTTCATAGCATAAAATAGTCTTCTTACTTCATATGTTGGACAGTGCAAGACACAAGTCGGTGTTCATGAAGATTTGCGACAACTGTCCAACGGATCCATTAAAGTTAAACTCTTCGGTCGATATGATGTCAATGGGTTCCGATTCCGTTCAACTCAATTTGAAGCTCAACGTCCTCTAAGGGCAACATCAAACACCGGAGTTGTGACAAGGGCCGCCGATGCCGAAGGACATGAAACTAATTTCTATGGGATCATAAACAAAATCCTAGAATTTAGTTTTGCCGGGAGTAAAGACCTTAAAGTAGTCTTCTGTGACTGTGATTGGTTTGATAATAACAATGGAACTCGACAAAACCAATTTGGCATGGTAGAAGTCAAACACAAGGATCGACTACGAGGCTACGACACCTTTGTCCTTGCACACCAAGTCGAACAAGTGTACTATCTACAATATCCATGCGAAAAACTTAGTGCATGGTGGGTTGTACAAAAGGTGAATCCTCGTGAGCGGTTATATACACCGGACAATACTGGTTACATTGATAAGGCAGATGTTGTTTACCAAGAAGAAGAGTTGCCGGATTCTTTTGTCGTTGAGCCTGGTCTACGACTCGATGAATTAGTTGGAGATGCACAAGATGTACAGACTCATAATGTGAAAAAACGAAAACGGCGAACAACCATGACAAAAGATCGATGGTCCGGTTTACGAAGTAGAGTACATGATCGTGATACTGATGAATTTTGAAATTAAGTACAAGTATCGTTTCTTTCATCTCTTCTTTCGTCTTCTATATTTTCCTTTAAATTCATTATCAAATTTCCTTTCATCAGGATGTCATCGAGCAGTAGACGACGGGGGACGCGGGGCTTTCTGCCCCCGAGAGCAGACTCCGTTTTCCAGGGCTGTCAGTCTAGCAATGGTAGACTGTCTCAGCTGTTGGGCCTCGACAGAGGCCAGGGGTCACGAGAGCGGTCACGACAGGTAAAGAATATTAAATTACATAAATTATATAAATAACTTTCTTAAATCTATATTACCAATCTTCAAATTTTTAGGACGACTCTACGTCTGAGGAGACAGAGGCCAGGGGTCCTCTTCAGACACCACAGGTTTCGGAGCCTGTTACAGATCCTGCTTCGGATCCTCTTCAGGTTCCGGCACCGCAGGATTCAGACCCTACTTCAGAGCCTTCCACAGAGCCTAATGTGGAGCCGGCTCCACAGCGGCGTTACAGGAGGAGCCACTACGTGGCTCCTCCTCCGGTTCCTGCACGGTTCGTGTATTAGGTCTTGGGCCGATGACTCGTTCACGGGTCAAGGACGCCACCGCCAGGTCAACGCTGTCCTGGGCCAGCTCATCCGTTGTCACTACCCCGGTCTAGTGAACGGACGGGCTGCTACGTCTTGGGACGATTACGCTACGGCCCAGGACATTACCTACGGCAACCACCAGGAGCATGTGTGGCATGAATTCATGGTAAGTAAATCGTCTATTTGTTAAATGCGAACCTATTATATGTTAAATACATTAATTTGTATATTTCTACTTGTAGAAATATTACCGTTTGGAGGACGAGGCCCAGCTGGATCACGCTCGCCTGGTCTTCAACAACAACGCTAGGAAGCTCCTGACGCAGTCGATTTCAACGGCTCGCATTCAGGCTACGAAGGCGTACTATAAGTTGCATCCGGACGAGGGTGAGCCGGGGCAGTTTAGGGATGTGGCGGACAAGTACTTGACGGAGGCACAGTACGCAGAGGTAAATTCTTTATTTTACTTTGCTTCATTATCCAATTTTCATCAATGTTTTCATCCAACAACAAATGTGTGCAGGTCAGCGTACCGTGGCTTGAGTCCTGTCCGGACGCCTACAGTTCCCTGTGTGCTCGTTGGGCGAGCCAGGGCTTCCAAGGCGTGTCGATGACCCGCCGACAGAGTCGAGGGACGGACGGGAAACACCGTCTTGGCGGGGACGGCTACGTACGCCTTGCTAAACGGATGGTAAGTGATACTCGAATTATATTCTAGTTAATTTCTATCGCTACCATTGTGCTAACACGTATCGATAGGAGCGCGAGATCGGTCAGGAGCCGACCGCTATCCAGGTGTGGAGGAGGGGTCACATGGGAAGTGACCCCTCGCAGCCTGATCAGCTGTCTTCTCAGACAGCGACAGAGACGTTGGTGAGTTCTTTAGTTGACTTAATTGTATTATCTTTAAAACTTCTGATGACTTTAATTTTCTGTATTTTCAGGAAAAGTGTGGGGAGGAGGTGCGGAGGCTTCGAGGCGACGATTACGATTGGCAGAACTCGCCGATCGTACCTGAAGCCGCCTATGCAAGCGGTGGCGGTAAACCTCACGGCCGGTGAGTTATGTTGTTTTCATTTACTTTCATTAACTTCGAGATACGAAACTTTAATACTCTTACTTCGTTGTGTAGGTTGGCCATCTTCGATGGAGTAGTAGACTCGAGGGAGGCGCGGTCTTACTCGAGGGCTTCTTCATCGCAGGGTGGATCCAGCAGGCGTGGCAGCCGTGATCTGGAGCTCCAGAGTGTCCAGGAGGAGCTCTAGAGGACGCAGGAAGCGCTGAGGCTCGCGAACGAGAGGCAGGCAGCCGAGCTCCGGGCTAGGGACGAGTTATTCGGAAGGGAAGGCTCCTGTTGCGCCGTCTTTGACGACGATGACCCCTGAGGTTCCGCCAGCTCTGAAGCCAGCGGAGGCGACTTTAACGCCGGTGGGGGCGTGTGGCTCGAGCCCGCCGCGTGGAACTTCTAGGCCTCCAGGTACGGCTCAACCTCGTGGGGCTGTGTACTGAGCCGCTGGATGGCGTAGTTGATGCTCGGTGCTTTTTTGTAGGGATCCTCACCAGAGCTCGGCTCCTCCTCCTCCTCCTCCTCCTCCTCCTCCTCCTCCTCCTCCTCCTCCTCCTCCTCCTCCTCCTCCTCCACAGCCCGGGAGCCATAGCTTCTTCTTCGCCGAAGCTCCTACACCGACGGCGGTGCATGAGCCTGTGACTAGGGCAGCTTCGGATGTCAACACCCAGGCCCCCGAGGCCAGCCAGCAGGTGGGCGCGAACGCCACTAGGAGCGGCACGACTGCTGTTGAATGAGCTGCTAGCCCTGCTACCCCTGCATAGGTCACCATGGCGGTCGCCCCTAGGGAAGATGCAGAGACGGAGGGCATTGAGGCAATCTCTCGCCTGGCAATGCCGAAGGCTGTCTCGATCCCCAGGGCCGTGAGAGATGTCCGTTCTAGCCTGGACCGGATGCAGGACATTCTCAAGCAGTAGTGGGCCGAGCTGAGGTCTGAGCGGAAGCTTCTGTGAGACTGGGACGACCTGTTGAAGGCGCGGGTCCAGTCCGCTAGGGTGAGGGCGAGGGCTCGGGAGGAGCAGCTCGAGGCTCGGGAGGAGGTCCTGGAGGAGAAAAAGGTTTTCGTCGCCAGCCTCCACAAGAATGCGGCGAACATCCTCGTTGAGGCCCAGGACCTCCATGCCTCCACCGATGTGTGTAACGCGATCCTGAAGGAGCTCTAGGAGACACTCCTTCATCGGGAGAAAGAAGGCGGAGGCGAGGGAGAGGGAGCTCTCCGACCGTCTAGCTGCCCATGAGAAGGAGGAGTGGCGCCTAAAGGAGCAATTTCAGAGCATCCATGACTAGGAGCACGCCGTTGCGTCCAGGGGTTCTGATCTGGACGAGCGGGCCACGTGGTTGGCCACCAGGGAGCAGACCCTAGTTGCTCCAGAGTAGGGGCTAGCCACCCTGGAACAGGAGCTCGCAAGGAGGAGTTCAGCGGGGGAGCCGACTTCTTCCACCAAGGTGGTCGAAGACCTCCGGGCTTCTCGTGCCACTGAGGCAAAGAAGGTCTAGGACTTCCTTGGCCGCGCGGAGGGTCGGTCCAGGAGGTGAGCCAGGTGCTCCCTACCCTGGACTTAGTAGGGGAGAAGTTCCTGGCGCTGGAGAATGTAGTGGGGGAGCATCTGCAGGACGAAGGACAAGCTCTAGCCCAGATGGTGGTAGGACATGTGCTCACTTGCCTTCGAAGCTTCTGTAAGTGCATATAGGTATCCCCTTGGGTTTTGGATGATTGATGACGACGATTAAGAGACTAATGAGCTAAGATGATCATAAGCATAGGATATTTTCAAGGTGGACACCTAAACTCTCAAAAAGAAAAAGGGTGAAAAATGGCGTTGAAGACTCACAGAGTACAAATTAGGGTTTCATTTGAGTCTTTAGTAGGCTAGCCGTGTTAGAGTGAGAGTGTGTGTGTCAAGTGCATTAAGATCATAGAAGAGAGCTCAATGCATTAGAAGTGACAAATCCTTAGTGGAGAGTGCTAGTGAGGTAAACTCGAGTAGGCCGGGCTTGTCCGGGCCAGAAACCAGACTAGTCCGGAGTCCTACGGCTTAGTCTGTTTTGGGGCGGACTAAGAGTTCCTGACTGAGTTCAGACTTGTCCGTTTGAGGACGGTTGACGCGGCCCCACGGCCTTGTCGAGCTAGGATCACGCAGAGGGGTGCTGCATTGCACAGCACCATATAACACACATCAAAGATACAAAGTGGAAGCAAAGTTTTATTACATAAACGGGTTTATGAACATTTGTACAACAAAATATGTTCTGTCTACACTCACGGGCGTAGACTACGCATCGAGTTCACATTCAGCCCGTGAACGTGGCCTCGCTAGCACGCACACGCACTAACACGGCGGCGTGCACGACTCCCACTCGACGGGATTCCCCTCCTAGGGTTCTGTCTCCTCCTCGGGAGTCCCTTCCTCATAGACCCCTGCAAAAGCTTCAAACACAAGCAGTGAGCACGATGGCCCAGCTAGACTGACCCGTCTCTCCTATACATGAAACTTCTACGTGAATGGTTTTAGGGTACATGAGGTAAAATAAGTTACAAATGACTCGCCTAATTAATGGAACGTTACTTTCAAGTTTAGCAGCAGGTTGTGGAGAACCTTAAGCTAAGGCACATGAGAGAGCCACAATCAAACAAGAAACACATTTCTCTCATGTATTTTGCCCAAAGTTGAAAAGAACTTTAACTAGCTCTAAACTACAACAAGACATTAACAAGCAAAGTATATCTTTCAAATCAGCAAACTTTTAACATGTATCTAGCCTGTTCTTTCTACGTCACGATACAGTGAACAAGTGGTACTCACGGACCGTGAGGGACGGCGATTATAATCGATTTACACCTGCAGTGTTACCCGAATAACCCGTCACGTACGCTCGTACTCGATGTTACCTACAGCAACCATCATGGACGTCGTATGCAACCACCTTTCACCCGTCAGCTAAGTATTGAACCAGTCCTATCATCCCGAGCAAGAGGTCTCTACGCATGCATCCGCAGTGCCGCCAGCCGATTTACACCTCAAGCTCTCAACCTACCCTCTGAACGACAGGCAATGCCTCAATACCCAGTTACCCGAGTTACATCGGTTTCCCGATTCCCATATAGCCGGTAGGTCTTCGGTACTGTTCTAGCTTGTTCAACAGGCCCGCACACGGCTTCGTCCTCAATCGACATAAGCAGAGCTATAGCACCCAGGCCCCGAAGTCCTGCTGCCCTTACTCTCCGCTCGGTCTCATTTTTCTTCCCATGTGTTTTGTTATCTTTACCCGAGCAATGTGCCTCTAGCCTATCTCGCGAGTAGTTCCAACTACTCGACTTGTACTGAATCCTACACTATCTTAGCATTGCAGTAGCTAACGAGGTTTTCAAACCTAATCCCAACCCAGGGTTTTCTTGGCTTTGCATTTGGGTTTCAAACAATACTCTAATATAAGAATTAAGTGGGTGCTCAAAGTAAGTTCTTAAAACAGTAAAAATTTGTAAAAGGTTAATGCAAACCGGAGCTTACCTTGCTGCTCTTGGTTGTAGGCTAGCTGTTCCTCTGGAGTGACGAAGTCTAAGACTTCGGGTTCCTCCTCAACCTTAGCGACTACATATGATAAATACAAATATGTATCAATTTAAATGCATTTGTATTGAAGTTAAACTTGTGAGAGTTATAAGTTTTGCTAGAACTTTTTACTGTGGTTTGGATACAATCTAAACAGGGACTTGACCAAGTTTCATTTGCACTAAAGCTCATTTGTGCTCTCCACAAATAATTCTGTACTTGACCTTAACTGGAGCTCCTAGGGTGTTCTAGGGATTTTCATGGAGAAAGCCATGACTTTCTGAAAACTAGATTTTCAGAGGGTTCTAATGGAGTTGGTTTCACTTAATTTGAAGGTTCCAAACTAAAGACATGAGCTAAACAATTTCAGAAAAATCCTGAAAATGTTTCTGGACATTTTCTATTTTCTGTGAAACAGTTTTATTAATCACACCATTAGCTGGATCAAATGAGCTCAAATGGATCTGAAATTTTTATGGTGGCTCTGGGATATTTTGGTGAACATCCCAGCAAAATTTCAGAATTTTCCTCTAAGAGGTTCTCCAGTTAAAATTCTAAACAATTTAAAATTTGAAGAATTAACTCTCGAGAAATAAGGATTGTCATAGAGTGAAACTTGATTTGTTGGAAAGTACTCAGATAGCTGAATCCAACAAAATTTGGTTCACTCGATTTGGAGTTTCCTGGCCAAAGTTATGTGGGCTTGAAGTTTGAACTAAATCTGAAAATCGAGGAAATGTTTAAAACACTGCACGTGGGTCCCATGCACAGTGTCTTCGTCTACCTCCCGCCAGCGCCCGAGCGCGCGACACCCAGCGACGGTGGCTCGGTTCGTTCTCGGCCGCTACTGCCTAATTTTTGACACGGTTTTTTCCTACGTGATCCTTGGAGCACGACGCACACGCCGGGCAACTTCTTGGACCTCGACATCGTCGGAAACATGGTCGGCGACGGTAGAGGCGGAACATGAGCTCGGGTCCGACGGTGCTAGCTCGTTTCGACGGTGAACACGATCAACCAATGGGTCACAAAGCACCACTCGGGCACGGGGAAGCTATCCCTGCCCTCCCGTTGGCCGGAGATCGTTGGGAAAGTAGACTTCACCGGCGGTGGCTAAACTTAGGTGCTCTGCTCACTGGGTTGATCATCACCGCTAGGATTTGACTGAGGTGACCGTGAGGTACTACTCTAGCTTCAGCTCGATCAGAATTACCAGTGATCAAGTGATCGAGGCGAATTTTGAGTTTTGGTTCTCGGTGGTCTATACGGTGATCATCGTAAGAATTGAAATTTCGGCTAACCGGCGCTAAGAGGGAGCTAGGGAGTTTAGAGAGAGCTACTGGACTTCGGTGCTAACCTCAGAGACACGTTTTCCACATTGGAGAATCTTAGAGCTGCTCGGACGGCGGCGTCGAGTTGGAGGGGCTGTCATGTTGACAGAGTGATGGAAGATCGGCGCGAACAAGCTCAACGAAGCTGATCACGAGCAGCTGAAGGTTGTAGCACGTCGAGCAAAGACTGGCGGTTCCGTTTGTGGCCTAAGCTTGTGGTGGAAGGAACTGCTTTGGCCGGTCAACGGCGAGGTGGTGAGGAGGGGGTGTGCGGCGACCTGCTCGAGTTTCTCAGCGCTGGAAACATCGAGGCAGCGGGAAAACGGGCTGCTACCGGTGGCAACTCGAAGCTAAATAGCTGAGGACGTCGGTTCGTGGCTCTGATCGGCGACCAGGAGGTGGCAGCGGTCTTGCAGCGCCGTGGTGATCGCGTGGCCGCGCGCAAGAACTGAGCCTTGATGACTTGAGTCGGTTAAAACACTAGTGAGGCTGACATGTGGGTCCCACTCTGGTTTTAACCTCTGAAATTGAATTTTCCCCACTGCTCTAAACAGTAGAGACCCAAATACCCTTTTGTATTTGAATTATCTATCAACTGGCCATTTGAATTGGATAGAATTCAAATTGTAGAGTATTTGAGTATAATTTCAGCACATACGCAGTTTGAATTTGCTAAAATTAGCTCATGTCAAGATCAACTCCAAATGGAGTGAAAATTGGTGTGTGAACTCACAAAAATGTGTTGAGTAAGAATATGCCTCCCACTTTTGAACTTATGAGATGGAAGTAGTTTGAATTTGAATTTGGGTTCAAACTAACCCCTTTCTAATTATACCCAAAAATACCTCAAAAGATTTTGGATTTGGGTGAAATTTGGCATGGGCATTCCTAGCAAAGTGTAGGAGTTTTTCATATGCCCAGCCCCTATAAGATGCATGTGGGAAATGCCACTTTTGCATTTTGTGATTTTTTTCTCTAATGACCATGTTGATGGTGTTTACTTGTTCTTCAAATGTATTCATAAAGTTTCCTCAAATAAGGGTTGTGTGGTGTGATGAACAACATTGATTGTGTGCAAAAACCTAGGCCATTACAACGGACTAGTCCAATTCTCTCTTGGTGAGAGTGTTTCGGGATTAAGTCCTCATAGACCGGACTTGTCCGCCTTAGTGGTCGGACTAGTCCGGGCTAGCGAGACTTGTCCATTTTCACCTGGACAAAGAGTTCTTGTGTGAGTTCGGGCTAGTCCGTTCTGAGGCGGACTAGTCCGTATGGTTGTGAGATGAGAGATCGCACGACTAAGTCTTGGTGGACCGGACTTGTCCGCCTTAGTGGCCGGACTAGTCCGGGTCCTCCAGACTTGTCCGTTCTCAAACGGACAAAGAATTCCTGTGTGCGATCGGACTAGTCCGTTGTGAGGTGGACTAGTCCGAAGATTTGTGAACGTTTGAAATTTGATTGTTGGGGAGTAGGTGGCTCTGTGACGTCAGTGGTCCCCGCAGACCGGACTAGTCCGGGGTCCTGACCGGACTAGTCCGGGCTTTAGTTGGTGGCAACGGTTGGCCGTTGGGACCCCTATAAAAGGAAGTGCCCTGACTTCATTTGAAGTCCCCTGGAACCCTAGCGCCGCCACAGCCATCCCAGAGCCTCTCTAAGCCTTCTCTCTTGCCTACTCACCCTCTAGAACCAATTCTTGAGTGGATTTAGGTGTGTGAGGAGAGGAGAAGGTAGAACTTCGTGTTTTGGCTCTTGGAGTGATCTCGTGCACTTGGTGTGAGTCGTTGTGATCTGAGGCTTATGAGATTCGTGAAGTTTTGTGGACGTGTTCAAGTGGGAGCCTCAGATTGTGAGCAACCCCAAAATCTTGTAAGTTCACCCTTGAGATAGTGGAAGAACCGGGTTGGCCTTAGTGGCGACTTGGTGAGGAAAGGGTTGTTAAACCCGGTCCTTTGTGGACTCCTCAATGGGGATGTAGATTCCTGAGTGGAATCGAACCTCGGGCAAAAATCTTCGTGTCATTTTTGCATTTACATTTCATTGTTCATTAAAATTGCTTAGGGTTCGTTTCGATCATTTCACTCTTATAGTATTCCTCGTTACAATCTTGCAATTCACTGCTATATCTTATCAAACTTGTCATATTAGATTGCTAGATAGTTTATCTGCATTTCGTTAAACTAAAATCTGAAGAAAAACCCATAAAAGATCAAGTTTTAGGTTTTTCCAGCAGGCTGACTGGACTAGTACGCCCCTGAGCCAGACTAGTCCAGCCCTTGTGTTCTAATCTCGTTTAATTAAGTCATTTCATGTAGTTTAGCCTATTCACCCCCCTCTAGGCAACTTTCAGCTGCGACCCCAGCATTTCCCTGGAACCTGTGGTACATGGCCATAGCGCAGAGTTGTCAGGGGCGGCGAAGGTCTCCGTGGAGGAGGTTGCCTTACTTGTAGCTGTTAGGTTCCAGCGCGGATAGCTTCTAGGTCTCCCGCTTGCCTTGTATCCTATTATGTATGCTGGAGCTCTATTTGTGATAAATACTTTTTGTGTTCAAGTCTTGTGTTGTCTTGAGTTGTTGATGTAGCCTTCCAACACTTGGCAGCGTAAAGGTCCAGAACGACTTAGCCGATGTGGGTAGCTCTTTGCCGATGTCTCGAGCTTGTTCCTGCGGGTCCTTGGCAGCGTAAGGACCCAGGGCGCTCTGGCAGTGTGGCTACCACTCCTTTCGTGTCCTTGCCAGCGCAAGGACCCGAGGGAAGTTTGATCCTTGTCCTCAGCTTGTCATAGCTGGAGCTCCGAGTCTTCTGCTCGCTGCTGCAGTGGTCCAACATCCTGTCCGCGTGGTTCACCGTGATGGCCCCCTAGTAAGTGTGGCCCTTGTGTTGGGGTGCACCTACCACTGGATGAGGCAGGTCGTCAGCATCGGGCCCCCCCTAGGAGGTCCGAGTCGCCAAGGACCTGTGCGGACCTGCAAACATGGCAGAAAGAGGGAGTAGTCGTGCTCTTGGTCACTCTTTCTTGTTTGGTAGCTTTACTGTGGCTTACGGTCCTCAGCTGAGCTACGGGGCTTGGGTAATTCAATATGGGTCGTCCGTGATATGGTTAAAGCCTTGCGTAGGAGTATGAGCCGTCCTGTTTTGAGGTACCGACCTGTAGCGCTAGAAACGCAGGGTGTGCACGCTAGGGGTACGGAATCAGGCACAACAGGCTACACATCATGGACCTCCCGCTAGCGTAAGCCTTTCAGGGGAGGTCCATTCGGCGCCATAAGGCCCCCACGCAATGAGACAACCAAAGGTCCCTAAATTATGGTTAAAACCTTTCTTAGGGGTATGAGCCGTTCGGCTCCCCGGTACTGAGCTGTAGCGCTGGATAGGCAGGGTGTGCACGCTAGGGGTACAAAACCAAGCATAGCAGGCTACACACCCTGGACCTCCCGCTAGCGTAGGTCTTTCAGGGAAGGGACCATTCGACGCCATAGGGCCCCCGAGCAATGAGACAACCACAGGACCTCAGGTACGTAACAAGTACCTCAAGCAGACCCGCCTATAGAAGGATAGCACAACCCTTGCTACGGTTGAACACAAGAAAGAGTGACTGGCCACACGACCACAACGGTATGGAAAGAAAGCACGAAAGGTGTAGGGGCAATGTCCGGGGTCCGGTTACTTTTCTCGTCCGTAGGTGTGTTCTTTTTGGCCCAGTTGTAGCGCAGGGGAGGCTGTGCGGCAGGCTTAGGGTGCGGAACTAAGCTAAGCAGGCTGCACATCTTGGACCTCCCGCAGGCGTTAACCTTTCAGCGAGGAGACATTCCAGTGCCACGGGGACGTAGGACAAGTACGTAGGACAGGCTCCAAACATGCCATTTACAGTTGATATGCATGAGTAAGCACAAACTGTAAAGAAGGTACGCAAGGTAGGATAGATTTTTCTTATTTCTGGCTTCCTTCGGGTGATTGGAGGAAACACGCTGTGCAAGAAGGCAGCGACCCGCCCCGGATGACAAGAGTAGCAGGACCCCTCTGGAGCTTAGCTTTTCTAAGCGTTGTTACTAGACACTATGTCACCTTTACAAAGAAAGAGAAAAAGAAAAAAAATACCCTACCAGTGCGTTAAGGATAGAACTTACAGAGGTGTTCTATGTTCTGTAGATTGGGTAGAGGTAACCAACCTCCGTAGCTAGGTGGGTGCACCTGGGGCGGCATACTTGTGCAGCTCGGAGGGACCCTCCCAGCTGGGGGAGGGTTTGTCACCCCTTCTCGAGAAAAGTGTTAGCCGAGGCGTGACCCTACCTTGGGCTGTATACTCTGCACGTACCGTTGCAGATATCGCTGGAGTGCTTAGCCATGTAGCGCATTTCGAGCAGCCTCTAGCCACGTTGGCTCGTCGACAAGGTTGATATCTTCACGGGGAAGCTGGTCCTGCGTTGCTTCGTCGTATGTCTACACATGGGATGAGCCCTTTGTCTGTTTCGGGGGGAGGGCGGCCTCAACCCCCTACACCAGTGTAAGAGGACGCTTCCCTTGTCGCACGACGGGGGGGGGGGGGGTGTCTGGTTAGATGTGGAGCATCTTGCGTCGCTCGCTGTCGGCGATGAAGTCAGAGTGGCCGTAGACGACCTTCAACTCCCGCTCGGCGTCTTGATACTCCATCTCTTGCTCAGCGTTGGCCTCACATTTGGCCTATTGTTTGCCCTCCCAGTGGCAAGAGGGTGCACCGTTTTGGTGCGACCGCTGCTGTTGCAGCTCACGCCGCAAGCTTCTTGATCTCGCTGCAGTCTCTAGCGCCGTGGCGGCTGGAGTTGTGCACCAGGAATTACTAGCCGTCGTCACTGGCACACGATGATCATGCACGCTTATTAGTGCATGGGGATCACCCCCCACCGGCCGCTGCTAGGGCGGCAGTGGGTGCCCTGGCCAAAGGCTTATTCCTGCCCCCAACCTTGTTCTTCTTCCTGCTGCATGGAGCAGCAGCCTCTCCGGCACTCTCTGCTATGGAGGCAGGTCATGAGTGCTAGTCTCAGCCTTCCGTCGCCCCGGCACATTTGTCCGCTAGGCTGAAGAGCTCGGAGACGTCTTGCACGTCGTGCTTGACTAACTTCTCGAGCATCTTCTTGTCACGGACGCCTTGCCGGAAGGCGACGACGACGAAGGCGTTGGAGATGCGAGGGATGGTGTTCCTAACCTAGGAGAACCGCTGGATGAAGGATGGTAGCGATTCCCCATCACGCTGACGCACGACGTGGAGATCTAGCTTGGTGCAGGGGCGCATGTAGGAACTCCTGAAGTTGGCTGTGAATCTCCAGCACAACTCTTCGCACGACGTGATGGAGCCTGGGGGAAGGTTCATGAGCCATGACCAGGCTGCGTCGGTTAGAGCCACGGGGAAGTAATTGGCTATGACAACCTTATCCCCTCGTGCAGCTAGGATGGAGGTCGAGTCAATCTGCAGGAACTTGGGGGTTGATTGTCCCTTCGTATTTTTCCGACAAGTGGTGCCGGAACTTAGGTGGCTAGACCACCATACGAAGGTGTGGGGCGAGCGCCATGCAGCCCCCTACTGCCCCCGGAGAGACAGATGTAGGCGTCGCACGACTCGCTGTTATAGCACTCAGAGAGCGGTACTCTCCTTCGAGGTTGTGCCGCCTCTCTCGGCGTTGCTCAATGGTGGTGCGACCATCTTCGCTCGCAAGGCAACGGTTCAGCTCGACCCTAAGGTCAGCTGTGACCGTCGCGCGGGCGGCTGCCGTCCCACGGGTCACCGTCGGCGTACGAGGGCTCAGCTTGCTGTATCGTGTAGATAGGAGAGTTCATGGCAGCAGCGACGAGATGGTCGATGTCGTGTCACCACTGCTCTACCGCCTCAGGGGTGGCACCCATGCCCAGAGGGTTGTGTAGCAAAGCGCGTGCTGCGGCTAGCACGCTCTCTGGGCTCGGTCGTGGTGGTGCTGTCGCCAACACTGGAGTAGAGGGTCGTAGAGAGGAAGTGGCCGTTGGCGGTGTGAACGCCGCCGACACACTGAACGTATGGTCACCAGGCCGCCCCGACATGGGCGCCATGGGCGCCACAAGGACACCAGCGATCTGGTCGCCGGCTCAACCGGATTTGGCGCTGTGAGCACCGCTGGTACGTCGGTCGTCTGATCGCCGGCCTGGCGAGACCTGCCCGCTCTGGATCGGGAGGTACCCCCATCGTCTCCTGCCTGGAGACGATGACGAGTTGGGCGAGAAGGCTCGCCATGGGAGGTGATGTTAACCATGGTCGCATGGAGTGCGCAGAAAGCCCCCCTTCTCGACGCGCCAAATGTTAGAGTGTGTGAGCTGTGACACTCCTCCTGGCCTGCTACGGAAGCAGCCCGCGAGGTTCTTTTATCGGAGGGGGCTTGGCGCCCTGCGCGACCGTGCTCGACGGAGTAGATGAACACCGAGATTTACGTGGTTCGGGGGCGCCGGAGCGTAATACCCTACGTCCACGGGAGTGCTTGTTGTATTGCTTGCTTGCGTGTGCTTGTGAGGGTGCCTATGCAGAATTGGGGAACCGACCTTTTGTCGGGTGGTCACCCTAGTCCTTTTATATTCCAAGGCCGAGGTGGTTACAATTTGTCTTGGGGCCCGACAGATGGCCCCGAAGCTATGTGAACCCTATACATCATCTAGGGCTTTGTCCTCTGAGTAGAGTAGTCGTCGGGGGAGTTAAGTCCCGCCGCCTAGCGCGTTGAGCGCCCCTGTCCGTGTGTCAAGTGATGAGGAAGACGTCGTCTTGTCGCCACGTCTTCTAGCCCTGCTTGGGTGGCTTCGTGCCGTTGGGCGGCACTATACCGTTGTCACGCCTCGTCGTCCTGTCTTTTCACCGTAATGGCGAACTAGCAGAGGATGGAGGTGTGCGTAGTGCGCCATGCTTCTGGGGAAGGCGCAAGATTTGAATGCGAAGCCTGACAGCACACTTCCTCCTTGACTTCGTCGATCCACGGCCCACGATGGATCATGGGGTACGTGGCGGCTTCGGAGGTCTTATTGACAAGTTTGGAGCCAGGGACCCGTGGCAGTTCCGGACCTTACCTTGGCAAGGAAGTACGGGTCGAAGCCTAGGGCACGTGTCAGCTCCGGAGTCTTCCTCAGCAGGGAGGTGGCTCTGGGCCAAGAGACACGTGGCAGCTCCGGATCTCACCTCTGCGGGGAGGCTTGGAGCGGAGCCCAGGGCACGTGTCAGCTCCGGAGCCTTCCTCAGCAGGGAGGTCACTCTGAGTCAAGAGACACATGGCAACTCTGGACATCACCTCAGCGGGGAGGCTCGAACCGGACCCCAAGGCACGTGGCAGCTTCGGAGTCGTCCTCAAAATCGAGGTGGCTCTGAGCCGGGAGACACGTGGCAGCTCCGGACCGCGCCTCAATGGGGAGGCTCAGATCGGAGCCCAGAGCACGTGTCATCTCTGGTACTCAAGCACATGTGGCAGCCCTAGGGCTGAACTTAGGGCCAAGGGCACGTGACTATGTCAGGGCCTGCCTCAGCAGGGACACGGGGTCCAGACTGTATTTTACCCTCTACGCGGGAGTACCCGGTATGCAGGGTACCGACAACATCATTTTTGGGTTAGGCTCGGGCCTAGCACGGGCCGAAGCTGGCCCGGTGTGCCACGTGTCATGCTTGGGTCAGGATTATTGCCCCTTTGGCCGCTCGGCCCGGCATGAATAGGCCCATCGTGCTTTCGGGCCACAGGCCAGAATGGCCCGAAGCACGACCGGGTCGGGTCTGGCCGGCCGACACAGCTCAATTCCCGACACTAGATAGGCCCTTTCAAATGTGGGTGCCTCAGCCTTGAACAGAAAAGGGGAAACAAGGGATATGCTTATTCAATGATGGGAATGAGAGCACTATGGTTAAATTGGATGACTCCTTTGATGACTCCAACATGTGGTTCGTGTGGAGGATACAAGAGTTTGAGGTTAAGGAGGCCTTACAAAGGATGACAAGAGGAAAGGACCTCGGCTCTGATGATGTCCCTATTGAGGTGTGGAGATGCCTTGGGGACATGGCAATAGTATGGCTCACAAAGCTATTCAACCACATTTTTCAGTCAAATAGGATGCTTGAAGTATGGAGAAAAAGTATATTAGTACTTATCTTCAAAAATAAAGGAGATATTCAAAGTCATACTAATTATCGAGGGATTAAACTTATGAGTCATACTATGAAGTTTTGGGAGAGAGTGATTGAACACCGCGTGAGGAAAGTGACAAATGTCACTAAAAACCAATTTGATTTTATGCGTGGGAGGTCTACTATGGATTCAATTTTTTTTACTTCGTCGACTTATGGAGAGATATAGGGAGCACAAGAAGGACCTACATATGGTGTTCATTGACTTAGAGAAGGCGTACGGCAAGATACCAATGTCAGTCATGTTGTGGGCACTAGAGAAACATAAAGTGCCAACAAACTACATTACCCTTATCAAGGATATGTACAATAATGTTAGGACAAGTGTGCGCGTAAGTGATAGTGAACTGATGCATTTCCTATCACGATAGGACTACATCAAGGATCAACTTTAAGCCCATACATCTTTTCTTTGGTGATGGATGAGGTGTTGAATGATATACAAGGGGATATCCCTTGGTGCATGCTCTTTGCCGATGATGTAGTGCTGGTAGATGAAACTAGAGGTAGTGTTGATAAGAAATTAGAGTTATGGAGACAAACCTTAGAGTCTATGGGTTTAGAGTTAGTAGGACCAAGATCGAGTATATGAGATGTAACTTTAGTGGTGTTGGTCGTGAAGAGGGGAAATGTTAGTCTACAAGGACAAATAGTACCTAGAAGGGGCTCTTTCCGATACTTAGCATCAATGTTACAAAGCAATGGCGATATTGATGAGGATGTTTACCATAGGATCAAGGTAGGGTGGATGAAATTGCGACAAGCCTCTGGAATCCTATGTGATAGGAAGGTCCCACAAAAGCTAAAATGGAAGTTCTATAGGACGGTGATCAGATCCGTGATGCTATATAGGGCGAAATGTTGGCCAACTAAAGGGCAACATGTCCAACAAATGAGCGTCGCAGAGATTCGCATGCTACGGTGGATGTGCGGGCACACGAGAAGAGATCGAATAAGGAATGAGGCGATTCGTGATAGGGTAGGGGTGGCGCCGATTGAAGAGAAGTTAGTCCAACATCGGCTAAGGTGGTTTGGACATATTTAGCGGAGACCTCTAGAAGCACCGGTTAACAGTGGGATTTTAAGAGGTAGAGAAAATATTAGGAGGGATAGAGGACGACCAAGATTGACCTGGGAGGATGCGGTAAAACGATATTTGAGAGATTGAAATGTATCCAGATACTTAGCTCATGATAGGACCGCATAAAAAGTAGCAATTCACGTGCAAGAATCTTAGTCTTTTTTTGTTTTATTTTTCTTGTGAGTCTTATATCTCTTCCTCTCTTTTACTTCATTATATATATATATAATTATTGGGTTTAATGTCTAGCCGACCCAACATGCTTGGGATAAAGACTTTGTTGTTGTTGTTTTTGCCTTTCTTCGAGCGAGAGCCAGGAATATCAGGATATCTTCTCTATGTTGATTGGTGAGCCATTTAGAAACTTTTTCTGTCCAAGACAATAGAAGTGAATCTGTTCCTTGCACATCCGGATGCACTTGTCGTAAAAGATCCATTTTATGGTTCTTACAAAACATGACATAAAACCCTTTTCTGCTGGTATATAGATTAGCATACGAGCAACCAACTTGCACATAATATTATTTTATCATTCTGTCTCAAATACATGCTTTTATATGCATCCTTATTTATTGCAAAAGCATCGACTTAACTTCCTCTATACCCAAATGTATTTTTAAATCATTGTTACTCTTACTCATCAGCTCAAACTTATATCAGGAGTTAGGACTATCACTTTCTTTGAGTAAAGTCCATGAACAAAAAAAACTTATGTGATTGACTCATCACTTCTTTTCCACTTATTGTGCCATCGATATAAAAATCACCCACTATCATAGAAAAACACAAGCATCGTTTTCATCACCGGTTCACCACCTGCTAATAGCAGTGCTCCCAATAAGAATCTTGGCACATACAAGTACTGATTTTTGCCATTCCCAAAACCGTACTCACGCAGGGCTTTCTAAAAAAACCGCACTCACGGGGATATGAAATACATTCTTTGCCAAAAAAAAGATGTTTAATACACCATAATCACGGGGCACGACGCGTCCCGAAAACTCTATTGCGCCGAGCACAAAAACCCACGGCCGCAACGGACACGCGCCCAGGAAGATAGCCCGCACGCCGGACACGGCGGCAGCAGACGAGCCCCCCAACCTCGGCCGCAAAAAACGCCACGCGCTGCCCTGCGCGGCGCACGGAAACGCGCCTGCCAACCGCCTCCGTCCGCTGCCATTCCCATCGCTCTCCGCCTCCGTGCCCGAGCGCCGTCCGCCTCCATGGCGCCCCGGCCCCCCGCCACCGCGGTGCTCGCCTGGTCTGTTCTCTTGCTCTCCCGCACCCGGCGCACGGGCGCTCTCTCTCTCTCTCTCTCTCCCTCTCTCTCTCTCTCTCTCTCTCTCTTGGCGGCGGCTCCCCGGCCATTTGTTGCGATGTGGGCGCGCCGCTGATTGACGTGCCCCTTTCCGCCGGCGGTTTGTGCAGGGGTTCGGGGGAGGACGGGCAGCTGGGCATGGGCGACAGCGAGGAGAAGGACTGGGCTCACCCCGTCGCCGCGCTGGAGCCCTACGCCGTCACGGCCGTCGTCGCCGGCAGCCGCAACTCCCTCGCCATCTGCCAGGACGGCCGCGTGCGTCCCCGCCTCGTATTGCTTGCCTTCCCGCTCCTCGAACAGGCGTTCTGACTCGGTTGCCGGTTGCGCAGCTCTTCACGTGGGGGTGGAACCAGCGCGGCACGCTCGGGCACCCGCCGGAGACCAAGACGGAGAGCCGCCCCGGGCCCGTCGATGCCCTCGCCGGCGTCAGGATCGTCCAGGCGGCGATTGGCGGGTGGCATTGCCTCGCGGTGGATGACAAGGGGCGAGCCTACGCCTGGGGTAAAGGGAACCGGCTTCATCTAGTTGTCCGTGACCTGTTCCTGGTGGATTTTATGCAATGTGCGTTGATGCCGCAGGAGGCAACGAGTACGGGCAGTGTGGCGAGGAGCCTGAGAGGAAGGAGGACGGGACGAGAGAGGTCAGGAGGGACATCCCCATCCCGCAGCGGTGCGCGCCCAAGCTCAAAGTCCGGCAAGTGAGTGGAATTGGATTCCTCCGTTGTGCATGGAGCACCAGTGAGAATGCTTTGTTGCTGAAGTAGTTAGGTTGCAAAGCACACATGGATTACTTATGTTTGAGTCCTTTTTTTTAAATGTTTTCCTCCTGCTTATATTGAAAGCATATAAGGTTGGTACATAACATTCTGCTGGGGTCACCAGCTCACAAAACAAGCACTGAAACGAACTACAGAACTGTTCGAAGATCATTTCAGGCCACGATTCTTTAACTACCAGACTTGCTCCACACCTATTAGAAGCCAACTTTTCTAAAAAACCATCTTCTTGGTGACATCTCCTCCCTTGCTGTAATTTGTTGACCCATTGCTTCAGTCGCTCCACCGTATCTTATCTTGATAGCGTAGCTTGTCCTTCTCCCGCAACAGCAGTTGTCATTTCTGCAGATACAACACAATCTGGTGAGTTAACTCATTGGGATTTCTGAGAAACACTTTTTCCATACCCATTTTGTTTTTGACCCCCCATAGCACGCAGAAAGCCGTGGAAGCAAAAAAGTTAAAGATCATGTTGACCCTCCCCCAATGGTATCCCCAATTCTGTAAGAAGTCATTCATGTCATAGGGAATTTTGTCCCGCCCCCAAAACTTCTTTGAGATTAAACCACATAAATTTAGCATTACAACATTCAAATGGTTTATGATCAGTGGATTCAGGTTTGCCGCATAGAATACAACTTTTGTCTCCCTTCCAGTTTCTACTCTTGAGTCGCACCCCTGTCTAAAGTCTGTTTTGCACAGCTAACCACATGAACACCTTGATTTTCTTGGATAGTTTGCTTTTTCACATGTTCATTGTTCTTCTGCTCATGACTCCTCTTAAAGTTAGTAGCCTATAAAGGATTCTGTTGTCTGCCATTTCGCTCTAACACCCATTTGACACTATCGTTTTTTTCAGATATATGCACTTATGCCAGCTTGTCATTCAAGCTGTTTCATTCTTCCATCTCCCGTGCATTGAAACTTCTTTGGAATCGGATATTCCATTCTTCCCTGTTATGTTGGAGTCTTTATAGAATCTAATACCATAATGGATAATTCTTGTCGCAGAATGATGTTTAAAATTTCTCTTTCCCCTGCTACTGCTTTCGTTCTTTTAGCTTCTGGGTTGCTTATTCCTTGACTAATTGTAGGTAGCTGCTGGAGGAACTCACTCTGTGGTTTTGACACAAGAAGGTCATGTTTGGACATGGGGGCAACCATGGCCTCCGGGTGACATGTATGTTGCCTTATGTTGAAATCGAACTTCCTTTTGTTGTGTTATTTTCTCCTTATATATTTCTTGAATTTTATTCATTTCAGCAAACAAATATCTACACCAGTACGTGTGCAGGGCCTCAAAAAAGTGCTGATGATTGCAGTGGGCGCATTCCATAATTTGGCACTAACAATAGATGGAGTTTTATGGGCATGGGGTAGCAATGAGTATGGTCAGCTGGGGACTGGAGATACCCAACCAAGATCACAACCAATTCGTATTGAAGGGCTATCATACCTCAAACTGGTGGGTCATATTTATTTAGTTTCTCACAGGTTTTCTGAATGAGTTTAATATCAGTGGTGTATTCTTGATACATTATCAACCATTCATAGGTTAAGGCTGGCTTTGTGATATTCAAATAAAATATATCCAAACTTGGTTCTTTGGGTCCCTGGTCAAACTCATATATATATATATATATATATATAATATTCGTACATCAATTTTTTTATGTTGCCTTGTATCTTGGTTATGACACCACTATATGCTGATAAATCGGTAATCACTCTGCATAATGTTTTCCCTGTTTCTTACGTGTTGCATATTCCTGCATCTATTTGCAGATTGATATTGCTGCTGGAGGTTGGCATTCAACTGCATTAACTGAAGAAGGAGAGGTATTTCATTTCTTTGACTTAGACAGGCTTACCATCTTATACATAATGCCCGTTTCTTCCGCAAGCAACCAGATAGTACAGAGCCTAAACATACTGAGCAGTTGACCCTTCTCGCATACAATGAAACTGAAGTTGTGAAGGGCATTGCCATATTATACAACGAGCTGGAGATAAACTTACTGGTTTGCCTTTTCTTCAGTCCATGCATGAATGATATCACATTAGAGAGCCCTCCAAGGAGATAAGGAGATATTATCCAGAATATATCGTGAAAGTGTCCTAGGCTACATCAGTAAACATGTTATTCTCAAGACCCATGTCTAGGATGCCAAAAATATTTTTACCGAACATATAGTACAGGCATGGAAGTATGTGCATGCAGGAAGCCAAACTGTGACCCCTATAATAGTCAGGGGGACAGAAAATTAAGTCTCTGTTAGTATGTGTTGCACACTTTTTAGGGAGGAAAAGGGGGGTTGTGGTGGTGAGGGCGGGCCAGGGGGGGCTTAGATATAACTTGAAATACTTGTTGAGGAAGAACGCACAAATAACTATGCAATAGATATTTATTCCCTAAGGTAAGATATTCGCGTTGTCTCTGCTATGAATGTACAGTTTCAAATACAAAAAAATGAAACTGACCGACAAAATATTTAAACTCTCATTTATCATTTTTTTGTTTACTATGTAATATCCTACTCTACATGCACAAGTCTGCCCTTTCTTATGCAATATCCTATCTAAAAATAGAGTGAAATGTGTTAAAAGTGTAGTTTAGTATGCTCAGCCATTTACCTGTTTTTGGTCTATGTAGGTGTATGCTTGGGGGAGAGGTGAACATGGGAGGCTTGGATTTGGAGATGATAAGAGTAGTCGCATGGTGCCCCTAAAGGTTGAGCTTTTAGCTGGAGAGGATATTGTTCAGGTAATATACCTTGACTGTTCCCTTGATGTTGAGGTGTTGACTTCAGTTGCTTCAGTCTTTTCTTAAGTGGTTGAAACCATAGCTCATTTCCTATCTTTGTACAGGTATCTTGTGGAGGAACCCATTCAGTTGCACTAACTCGAGATGGCCGGATGTTCTCTGTAAGTAGAATTTTCTCACTAGCTGTCTGCTATGTTTTTTAGAAAAGGGATATATTGGTATTCCAGCCTTGGCATAAAAAGGATGCATATAGCTATAATTATTACAGGGTAAGAAACAATATCCATTCCTGATTGCACAAAGGCTTAGGAAAAAAGAACAATCAACAAAGAAAAAGGAAAAGAAAACATCTGTCCTGCAGCTGAGCATCCACTAAACAAACCGTAACTTCTAAGCCCTCCTCCGGCCATCAGCGATTCAGCGCAACAAAGAGGCTCGATACCAATCAAAACAGGAATTTATGTCAAGGCTCTAAGCAATACCTTCAAGGAGGAGAATGACGCCCTAGATGCTAATTCATCAGACTAGAGATTTCTCTCATGACTAGCACCACTCCACATTTTATTTGCACCATAGTCAGCCGCCCTATCTCAGAACCATCTTTCCACGGATGCTAGAACACATCTCACCCTATTTACCAGGGGAATTTTGGGTTCAGCATCACTGAATCCTGGTCAGTCGATCATGGCAAAAGCATGATCTTGCTGGCTGTCCACTATGTGCGTTCTTACTGTGATTTTAGAGGTCAGAGCTGGGATATATAAATGAAGACCTTTAGTTGTTTGATCATTTTTATTTCTTTTCAGTTGAATAAATTTTAAAGAAAATTGGACTGTAGCAAAGGAAGGACTGACTAAAGTTCATTTGCATAACTTCTGATGTTGTTGATTTTGGATTTTAGACTAGCAGGAAACACTATCTTCTCAGTTTGGTTGTCTGCTGGCAAGCTAGGAACAGTTTTTCTTCTGAAAAAATACATAATAGAGACATATTTACACTAAAGATGAAACGCCTAACTTGCTTTATTAAACACAAAATACTTTTAAGATTCTAAAAACTGCCTGGTGCAGTGGTAGAGTCTCTCCACTTGTGTCCTGGAGGTCCTGGGTTCGAATCAGCCTCCTTGCAAAATAAGCAAGGGGAAGGCTGCCTAGAAATTCCCTTCCCCAGACCCCACAACGTGTGGGAGCTTTCAGCACTGGGTATGCCCTTTTTTTTTATTCTAAAAACTGCCAGGGCGGTAGATTCAGTAACTGTATGAATTTTTATCCAGGTTTCACTAGCTACCATTCCTTTATTATCGGTTAATACCTTGTTCACAGTGCATTGCTTCTTCAAGTTCTCATGCTAATCTTAATGAGTTCCCTCTGTATTGACAGTACGGGAGGGGTGACCATGGCCGTCTCGGTTATGGCCGGAAGGTGACAACAGGCTACCCCATGGAAGTGCCCATCGGCCCGCCACCACCGAAGACCAGCACCAGCCCCGACGGGCAGTGGCGGGCCAAGCTGGTGGCCTGCGGCGGGCGGCACACCCTGGCCATCGCGGAATGGACTGAGGCAAGCGACTGATGACGCAGAGCTACTTCCTGATTCCCCTGCAAATCTGAGCTGATAAGTCTATTTCTTTGTGCTGGTATAATAAGCATAAAGCTATGCAATGTTACGCATCACGTACTGTAAGAACGTAATGAATGTAACGAAGAACAGTAGTCGGGAACTGAACTTTGTGCAGAGATACAAGAGAGGGGGATCGGGCATGTCAATTATGTTGAGGAATAAATTTGTGATACGTCCTCTGTTTCGAATTCCCCTTTCTTCTCCCAAGTTTCCCTTTGCAGTTCTACTGATCTGTCCCTATGTGAAAGGTTGCAGCAGAAAGATTCACTCCATTTAATTGGTTATTTGAAGAAAAGAGAAAAATGAATGATTCTTTGTAGCGGCCACAACAAGTCCCCGAGTTGGGTTCAAAAAAAAAGTCCGAGGTAACTGATACAGTGCTTTGGAGGCATGGCCTCTGTCCACCCTCGACCTGGGTCGTCCGAGCTCAATCGAACGGCACCTATGCAACAGCGAGTGCTCTGTATCGGCCGTGCGTCACCAGCCTCTCCGGCGCCGGTGACCCCGCCGCCGCCTCACACGGCATCTGGCAGCACGTGCCCAACCTAACCGTTCCCCACCCCCGCCTCGAAGCTCTAAACCCTAGCCCCGCAACTACCGTCTTGGCTCCCCCCCCCTCCTAGGTTAGCTTCACCAGGAACGCCTGCGCGCATTCACGGGCCGCACCGGCGCCGAGATGCCGGCCCGCGGCCGCGGCACTTGCGGTGTCAGTCCCTCGCCCCAGAGATCTCGCTCACGCCTCGGTTTCCCTGCAGCCTGCCCGCCTCCCCCCGAGCCGCGGCGTCCTCCCCCCGTCGCTCAGGCACTGAGCTGCTATCATATCTCACCATTCTTCCGAGGCACTCGTATCATTTGATTTGAAAATCGGATGGACATGAGCTGACCCAGCTCCGGTGCTCCGTCGCTAGACTTCCCCATTGGGGCATGTCATCTTCCTGTTCATCTGTGCGAGTCGATCTTAATTTTATATCGTTCTGACAAAAGACTATGAACCATATTTTTCGTGTAGAGCTGCTGTAAAATCGCTATGTAGCTTCATTTCTACTTTAAGGGCATAACCATTTGGTGCATCAAACAACGGATAATGCTCAAACCGTGAGTTCTGCCTTCCATGATGTTTCAGAATGATCTTGTAGGACATGAAAAGCCACCTCTTGCTAAGTTTTTACACTGTCGGGTCTGCATATTTCTGTTAGTGAGCATAAAGGAGGTAATTCTTGCTGGGAGTAGTCCCTTTTGGTCTAAAAGCATGATAGTTTTCTCAAAACTTTTTTTTTATAAAGAGCACACTCCTGAATTTTCAAGTGATAGCTTCTAGCTGTAGAGGTGCTGCTGCCGCTTTATATTATTGAGAAAAAAAAGTTATGAGAACAGCAAGTTCACAAATACAGAAATCAGTTTAATGGAAAAAAGGACTAGCCAGTCATTTAATGATTTTCCACGGATTCAATAGCCTTATTTATGAAGACACGCTGATTCAAACGACAAAGTTGTTAATTCCAGTCTTGGGTCATTCTTCAACGGACCTGCTAAAGAGAAGCATTTTGGTAGAACTTTGAGCTATTCAGCTAATTTTAAAGCTGAAGCTTGCAGCATATTTCCCTGTAACACGGCAAGCATGCGACACACAGTTCAAATCATTCTCAAAACATACAATTCAAATTTATCATACTATTAATTCAACCTAAAAACAACTTTTCTTAGTAATGTTTGTTCAAAGAAATCATTTAGAGCCTGGTACATCGATATACGCAGGTTGTTCGTCAAGCTGAACACACACGTCTAAAGGGATCCTAGGTACACTCTATAAACCCTAGATGCAGTGTCACTTTGGCTGGGGTAGAGGCTGTCAGATCGGGAGGAAAGGAAGTTATAGAAGACATCACTGGTTCAGATTTGGGAAAAAGAGGAAAGTTGAACTCAAGTTTGAAACAGGAGCATCGAGTTGTGAACCGAGGGCTTACTGCTGAGTGCAAATATGTGGATACTAGTAGCATAAAAAATGATATATATTTCCTTGAGGTCGCCCTTTCCAGACTGAAAACGCAAGGTTGAGTTTCTGCAAACTTTTTCCCCATGTATTCTCCTTTTGCATTGTGTATGTTTGCAACACGAATGTCTATTGTATGTAACAAATGTTTCAGAATCTGGTTGAGGGCCATCGTCCAAGATATGGAACTGAGGAAGTGGTAAACCCAGTTTAACAAAACTACATCCCTTTTTGAACAGATTCTCTGAAGATCTCTCAACGTCAGTTTACAGCTAGGTGCTTTTCAGAAGAAAATAGTCCTGTTGAAGATAAGGTGGCTTCAGGGATAAGGTGGTTAAATTTACTTGTTGGAACACATCATATTTGCTATGGCAACAACAATCTGAAACAAATATTTACCATCATGGGATGCCATGGAGAACAAGTCATGTGTTCTCTTGTATGCTGGTGGAGCAATCTTCACTCTTTGGTTATCGTTGGCTGTGGTCAGAGCTGTTGGCTCTGTCTCACTGGTATGTAGCGGATTCTGTTACTTCCCATATTGCTTTCTCTAAGCCTGTGCTGTTAGTCATACTGTCATTTGTTTTCTAATTAATGTTTCTATTCGTTTTGCCTGCCATGATGTGTAGCTCCCAGACTTGCTGGAGCTAGTCGGGCTGGGCTACTCAGGTTGGTTTGTACCTGCGCTTTCAGGTAATCTGCAAACCATGTAATATGAATGTTATACTTCTCTCCCAGTACCCAGCACGAGTTTCTCAACTTGAAGTTGTCCCTTTATCTAACTGTACCACCTAAAAGGCTGCTGGTGGAGCTGTGTGTTGTGAACAGCTTGGTGTAATATTAATGAGCTACTGCAGATCAAGTTGGCTATTGCCTAAAAAAAACAGGATCGAGTTGTCCACTATACACCCTGAGAAGCCTAGCAGACGGACAGCTGTCTTTTGCTAGCAATGTTATGTTTGTCAAAGCTGGACACACCATCTTTTGAATTTGTTTAACCTAAAGGAAATTCTTTATAGCCTTTTGAAATGCAATATTGAAGGATGAATATGCCTGAGCATAACCTACAATAACACATACAATACATCGATGTGTACATTCTAATCATTTTGTATGTCTTAGTTTTTGAAAAGTATTTTTTTCTGACGGCCTCTATTTCTTTGGCAGGAGAATCGACAAGAATTGGCCAGCAACCTCAGTGTTCTAAGGAAAAGGATTACTGGCAACAGTGAATAGCTGTGTCCTGGCTTGCAGCTCTATTTCCCTGCTTATGCCAGAAGGGCAGAAGGCAATAGACCTAGGAATGGTCTCCCCGCATTTTCTGTGCGATTGCAGTTCTTCATGTTGTTTATTGTATATAATCCAATAATCTGAAGAGATCTCGACATCTCTGGCCATGCTAAAATTATTTCGATTCTCAATATATGCTGTTGCAATTCCCCTTCCAAAAGTCAGCGGCCAGAATCTACAAGTGTAAGGTTATTAGAAGTAGAAGCAAAAGTACTTCGTTTCACTTGATTAAACATGATGCGCCTCATCTTTCTAATTGAATGATTAACACTCCATGCCACGTGCGTGATTTCCTCATTGTCGTGAAGTTGCTGGCTGGATGCCTGCTGCCCTGCCACCAACCATTGTGCCCTGTTGTACTTTCAGATGGCTTCGGTGCAATGCTATATACCTTTCTGCTCCAAGATGAATCGATGTGGTAAACCATAGAGAGCGTGCTTACCTCTGGACATGGAGGTTTCATTTTGCTCGTGACAGCAACCTTTGCCTTGGCTGGTGAGCTGCGCTCTGCAACATGTTTCTTTGACCAAAAAAAAAAGAAAAAAAGGTGTACGGCGCCATGTTCTTTATCGCCTTCCTGCTGTTTTCCTCTTGCATTTTATCAGCAGCAGTTTAATCACAGGTGTCTGTCCGTTCTAGGAAACAGAGTGCCCAGATTCGTCATGTGTAGTTTTTAGCTATTTGCTAGCTAGAGCATGTCTACATTTCCATCAAACTACGGCTCTGTTTGGCACGGCTTAAACTTGTTAAAAAAACAGCTTATCTGAAACGCTGGTGAACAGTAGCTTAAACTTATGTCCTGCTTTTAGCTGTTTGGTACAGCCTCAACTTATTTTTATAAAAAAGCTGGTTTAAAAGCTGTGCCAAACAGGGCTTACGTTTGCGCGAAGTAACTGAGGTTCCCATTGTCTACCCGTTCCAGAGCAGAGCCCGAGAGGAGGTATATTCCTCAGGACGTCCAATTACTAAACGTGGGGATTATTTTGGCTTTGGAAAGTGCAGGCACGTTCGACACCTTTTCAACGAAAATTGCACAAAAAATTGAAATCTCTTCGTTCTTCAAGAGTTTCAGCTCAATATTTACTCTGGGCGACGAATTTTTCAAATAGCATCAAAAGTTTCCACTCCATTATAGAGGATTTTGATCGATCTGTAGAGACTTTTATCAACTCAATTCCAAAAATTCAAAAAACTAAGGTCCGGAACCGGGCCAGGGAATATTCCCACCGCCCCGCACGCCGAGGGCCACGCTGGAACCCGTCCCCGCATGTCATGCCGCCGCGATATCGCGCACCCTGTCGCGCGCGTCCCTGTGGGTGGGCCCTCAGGACCCACGCGGCGCTGCGTCACTGGCGCGTCGGACACAGCCTCGCCCTCGCGTGGTGCCGGTGCCGCTAAATAGCGCCCCAGGCCCGGGCCCTGGCGTCTCCGGTCTCCCCCGCACACACACAGAACGGAACGAGAAGACGACGACCCGCGCCGCGCCCGAGGTTCCCGGAAGGTTAGGCCTGGCGAATTCCTGGCTTCTTTTACGTTATCCTGCTGTTCGATCCGGCCGCGTTCGCACTGCAAGACAGCTTCGATCTATTCCCAATGTTTTTTAGGGAAAAAATTTGGGGGAAATTTAGGGGCGCGGCTAGATCTGCTTGTCTCTGATGTTGTTTTAGGTCCGATATGGTTTCGATCCACGAGATCTGAGATTGAGGGCGTGTGGGGCGCGTGGATCCGCTTGATTTGACAGGCATTTCCGTGCCTGACCTAGGATTTTTTTTCAATAGTTATTATTACTTGCTGCTTTAGTGTTTTGACCTTGGAGACATGAGGAGGTGTTCTATACGCAATTTTGTGGACGATCTAGGCTCGCTGGTCCGGTTATTTGGCAGTGCATGTGCCGGAGATCTGATTCGGATGCAAGCGTACTATGCGATTAGTGGATCTAAATAGCACGGTGATGAGTGTGGTTTCTCCTTTAGCGATCTGTTAAGATGTGCTCTGGTTGCTTTAGGTTATTGCGTAACATGCTGATCTACACGTTGGGTGTTGCAGCAATATGTTTTTTTTGCTAATCTAAATTGTTTTAGCTAGTGCCCTGTGGTATATTGTAATGATGTATTCATGTTACTTGTGTCGTATTCTATGTGTAGCCCAGTTCTTATAATATCGTAATATTTGACTATTCCATTGATTCGTGTTGATAGCAATCATATTGAGAAATGATAGTGACCTACTTTTCTGGTCCCGTCTTGTTATGTAAAATCACAAATCATTTTGGTTAGGTTAACTGGAGCCCTTTGGTGTTGGTACGTTTTAGTTTGATCCCAAAACCGGTGCCGCCTAGGAAGCATAATGTGCTAATGGTTGTAGAGATCTTAGTTTGCTCCTCATTTGTCTCCTATCATATTCTTTTTACATGCCAGTTTCGGGCTTTCTGCTACCTTTAACAATTGCTTATTGGTGCTCTTTTTACTGCTTTAGTAAGCTTATTCTTTGAGCAATATGTCGAGGGAGGAGAATGTTTACATGGCCAAGCTGGCCGAGCAGGCAGAACGGTACGAGGAAATGGTTGAGTACATGGAGAAGGTTGCTAAAACCGTAGATGTGGAGGAGCTCACCATTGAGGAGCGTAACCTTCTCTCTGTTGCCTACAAGAATGTGATTGGGGCCCGCCGCGCTTCGTGGCGCATTGTTTCCTCCATTGAGCAGAAGGAGGAGTCCCGTAAGAATGAGGAACATGTTAATCTGATCAAGGAATACCGTGGCAAGATTGAAGCTGAGCTGAGCAATATTTGCGGTGGCATCCTGAAGCTGCTTGATTCGCACCTTGTGCCTTCCTCCACTGCTGCAGAGTCAAAGGTGTTCTACCTGAAGATGAAGGGTGATTACCACAGGTTAGAAGTGCCACTATTTGCTCTGTACCTGGAATCATTATTGTTTGTAATAACTAGGAGAAAGTCCATTTTACTACCCTCAAGTATTTTCGTTATCCACATAACCCCCTAAACAAAATTTTAGTCTAATTTACTCCCCTGAACTATTTAGGCTGGTTCGATTCACCATCTTGTGAGATTTTTTTTTTCTCTATGTACATGTAATATTTGAGGGTAAAATTTTATGAGATTATAAGATACAAAATACTGCATATCAGAAAAGTAGTTCAAGATTTTTTGATTTTTTATATTGGAAGCATGTAATACAGATTTGACATAAGAGATGAAATAATGTAAAAAACATATATGAGAAATTTCGGAAGAATTATATTAACATAGTGTATGATGTCATATACCATCCTACAAAATTGTAACTATAAGCATAACCCACATAAAGAAAAAAGAAAAATCTCACAAGGAGGCAAATTGAATGAATCTAATAGTTTGAGGGAATGAATTGAACCCAAATTTTGTTTACGAGGTAGTAAAATGGACTTTTTCCTAATAACTAATCTCATCTGTAAATTTCTTATTTGAAAGGTACCTTGCTGAGTTCAAGACTGGTGCTGAGAGGAAGGAATCTGCAGAGAGCACAATGGTTGCTTACAAGGCAGCTCAGGTTCGTTCATGTTCTTACTGGCACAACCTATATCATTATTTTTATGTCAGTAGATACACATTTTCATTTATCTGAAAGAACACTGTTTTTCTGTGTGCTGGGTTCGTTGTTTTCTGATGTAAGTCTTTCTTGCAATTTGTGTAGGATATTGCACTGGCTGATCTAGCACCTTCCCATCCCATAAGGCTTGGGCTTGCACTTAACTTCTCAGTGTTCTATTACGAGATCCTGAACTCTCCAGACAAAGCTTGCAACCTTGCAAAGCAGGTTTGTATCACATTTACGTTTCAAATCTTTATACATGGCTTTTAGTTGTAAACTGATATTTGGACTGGTCACTGGCGTGTTTGAATCCGGGCTTCTGATAAAAGCTTAAATGTGCACACCTAGATGGGTCTTTTCAAACAAGGCAATTTCACCTTCTCACTGGACATTCATACATTGTTCTTTTGCTTGTTGGAAACAACTAGATGGCTAATCTTGCTTGCTGGTCAGATTTGATTCCTGCAGTGCTTTGACTATTGAGTTTTGGTGATATTACATAAAAGTTTATTGATTTAATAGGGCAACGTCTTGTAGTTTTTTTCTTTCTTCTGTTCAGTTGAGATGATGATATTACACAAAAGTCTGCCTGGTTCAGAGGAGCAATATGACAGTGTTTTATAGATTTCCTTCATTACTTCAGATGTTAGACATCTTTGCCTCCTGCTGTAGTAATTATTGCATACACTGCATGTTTGGAAAACATTATTATTACTTAAATATGATGAAAATCTGGGACTATTTGGCTATTTGCTGAGCATAGCCCAACTGCCCAAGGCAGCACTAAACCTACTGGCAGCAGTTTTCATTGTATGCCCTGCACTTTTTGTACTGCTACAACTCTTATTGTGAAAATGTTCATATCATCATATGGAATTATGGCTCTGAAGATCAGTTAAACTTGCCTTTTACAAATCAAAGGTGATAACAGTGCCAGATTTTTGGAATCTTAGTAATTCTTTTACTTTGAAGTTTGTATGTGTTGTCTATAAACTGCCTGACCAATCTTTGTGAAACGTCTTCAGTTCAACATCTCTTTGCCTCATGGGAATGTTGTTACTAAACCAACTCTTATTTGCAGGCTTTCGATGAAGCTATCTCTGATTTGGACACCCTCGGAGAGGAATCCTACAAGGACAGCACTTTGATCATGCAGCTCTTGAGGGACAACTTGACCCTCTGGACGTCTGACCTCACGGTATCTCCCTCCCTACCAAACTGTCACCATCAAACATAATTATTTGATGCATGTCCTGTGGATGTTGCCCACCAGTTATTAGGAGCTAAAATCTTATTTTATCTTTGGTACAGGAGGAGGGTGCCGAGGAGGGCAAAGAGGCCCAGAAAGGTGATGCCGGCGAGGGACAGTAATCCTCATTCGGATTGGTCTGCATGGTTTCTGAGCCCATTGTTTTAGATGCCCCTATGCCGTAGAAGCCGTGCCCTGTGCCACTATGGTAGCTGCCTTCTCTTATTCGCTCGCTCCTTTTCCTGTAGTAGGCTGGTAGTGGTTGAATTAGTTTCCATTTCGCATTGCTCTAGGTCCATGTGGACCGGTATTGTTCTCCTGGATTTGACAAGCATGTGTGGGGTCGCACTAGTGTTTAATTGAGCCAAAATTGAAGCTGTCGTTTCACTTAGCTGCTGCAATCAGTTACTCCTGCTCATTTGATCGTTAGGTGGTTGGATGGCAATATAGTTTTTGCTGAGCTTCTGTTGCACGTTTGACGAGTTTCGGCCCTTGCAATAATTCTAACGCGTTTGGCCGTGTGCTACTCTTATGCAGCGAATGTGAAAATATACAGAAATTGCGAAGCAATTGCTACTGTGATAATATCGAAATATTGCGAGACAATTGTTCCTGTCTGATAAACTCCATGTCTGGAACAGTTGTTCCAGAATGTGACGCGACTTATCATTTCGAAGTCTGACATGAAAATGCCTGTTGGTGCCGATGTTGCATGGATTGGATGAGGAGGATAGCCGAGGTCACAATTGTGTAACCGAGACTAGCAATACATTGCTGCTGCTACAGTGACAATAAAATCGACGTTGCAATCAACCAGTGTTCCACCTGAACTACGGACTGGAACAGCTCCTTTGGAGCATTTGATTTTTTGAAATCCGCGTTTGGATAGGGGGATTTCAAAGGAATCGTAGGAACTGAATACAGAGAAAAGGAATCCTAAGGAGTACTGTTCCAGGCAAGTCATTTTACGGGAAACAAAAACATCCACTTCAACGTCTGGTTTTCGTTTCCTCCGCGTAAGCCCGAGGCATCCATTTGAAATGTCGTGTTCTAGATGAAAAACAGCTGATTTATGAATCCGGCTGGGCCGTTATGGATTCAAAGTTGGTTTGGGTTGTACACATGGATTATGAGGACGGTTCTCATGGTAGGAGTTGGTGGTAGAGATATGGAAAGGGAAATGAGCTGTGGTGGTGCAAATAGAGATGGATAGATGGAGTATTTTTCTTACAAAACATAATACATATACGAGTACTCACCTCTATAAATATAAGTACGCACATCCTCGCCTCTAAAAAAACTAGTCTAGACGATCTTGAGATTTATAAAGTCACCTCCCACTAAAAAAAATAATGAGTTGTAAATATAACAATCGTGTCAAATCTAAGACGGATGGTTCCATCACAATGAACCTAACTAGCTGAACAACACTCAAAGGACCTAACACATGTGAACGTGAAAATTGATCACAGCAGAGGTCACACCTTCCCTTCCTATCATTGCCCTTGGCCATTTGAAAGGAAGAATAATACTTTCAGTTCTCATTTCGTACCCTCTCGTGCGTGACTCTGCGGTTGGGTTCCAAGCAGCCAGGCGGCAACACCTGATTGGCCCGCTGACCACGACCTGCTTGCTATATAGGGCACCCTCCGCCGGCTTTTCCTCCCCGGCACACACCCACACACGCAACGAGACAACCCGCATACTCTGCACGTTGCTCCACCTCCCCCGGAAGGAAGGTTAGGGTCGTCGCCGATTTTTCAGTCCCTTCTGTTACGTTTCTCCTGCCGTGTGATCGATCTTCGTTCGTGCTGTTTGCTCCCCGTATTTTATTTTTTTTCGAGGTTCTCGAGGAATCGAAGGGTCGCGGCTAGATCTGCTGGTCTCTGGCGTTGTTGGGTGGCCGCATATAGGTTCGATCTGTGAAATCTGAGATTTCGAGCGCGTGCGGCGCTTGGATCCGCCCGATTTTGTAAACATTGTCGTTTCTGACCTCTGGATTTTATTTTTGGCCTGTCCTTTTTATGTATAGCATCTGTCCTAGTGTTTGGGGTCCCGTATGTAAGTCTGTTGGGGAGGTAGTCTGATTGTTTTGCGTTGTTCGGCGACCTGTTGTTCTGGGGCGCTAGACGAACTATGCGCCTTTGGAATCCGAAGTTGTCAGTGCTTGCATGTGGTTGGCCTTGTAGCTGACTTGTTAACCAGCAATGTATGTGAAGTATGACTACCATGTTAGTTAGTTTTCATATTATTTCAGTGTATTTGATGGTTGCCTTCGTTCCTGTTGATAGCAATCACAATCCACTACGTGGAAACGATGTCAACTTCCTTTTTCTATACCTTATTATGTAGACTTAGAGAAATCACAATGCAACTAAGGCATTATTGTAGATAAACTGGAGAGCCCTTTGAGCTGGTACAAAATTTAGTTTGTTTAATATTTCCTTACAGTATGTGTGCACACATTTGCATGTTAGGGAGCGTAAATATGCGTGTAGCTGGGTAGACCTCATTTCTCAGTTAGCTGCTTTTTCAGTTTATGTTGATACCAACTTAACATGCTAGTTTCTGTCTTTCTGCTAACTTGACATGCTAATTTCTGTCTTTCTGCTGCCTTTTGTGATTACTTATTAGTGTCCTTTTCTTTACTGTTACAGTAAGTTCATTTGTCAATCAATATGCCACGTGAGGAGAATGTATACATGGCCAAGCTGGCCGAACAGGCAGAACGTTATGAGGAAATGGTTGAGTACATGGAGAAGGTTGCTAAGACTGTAGATTCGGAAGAGCTTACTGTTGAGGAGCGGAACCTCCTGTCTGTTGCATTCAAGAATGTGATTGGGGCTCGCCGTGCCTCATGGCGCATTATCTCCTCCATTGAGCAGAAGGAGGAGTCCCGTAAGAATGAGGAGCATGTTAATCTGATCAAGGAATACCGTGGCAAGATTGAGGCTGAGCTGAGCAATATCTGCGACGGTATCCTGAAGCTTCTTGACTCGCACCTTGTGCCGTCCTCCACTGCTGCAGAGTCGAAGGTATTCTACCTCAAGATGAAGGGTGATTACCACAGGTTAGGAAGTGCAACAGTTTATTTGCTGTATACTTAGAATCAATATTATCTATAATAAGTAACCTCATTTTGTTCATATTCTATTGGAAAGGTACCTTGCTGAGTTTAAGACCGGTGCTGAGAGGAAAGAATCTGCGGAGAGCACAATGGTGGCCTACAAGGCAGCTCAGGTTGGTTCATATTCTCACTGGCATAACCTACATCATTATGCTTTTATGTCAGTAGATACCCAATTTTTTGTTTTATCTGAAAGAAATTGTTCTTTTGACTGAGTACTGAATTTAATAATTTCTGATATAAATCTTTTCTGCAATCTGAATATAGGATATTGCACTGTCTGAGCTGGCACCTACCCATCCCATAAGGCTTGGACTTGCACTTAATTTCTCGGTGTTCTATTACGAGATTCTGAACTCTCCAGACAAAGCATGCGACCTTGCAAAGCAGGTTGGCATCACTTTACTGTTACGCTCAATTTCTGTTTCATGGTTTTCTTTGTTTTAAACCGATAAACCGCTATTTTTGAGTGGCGCGTTTAAATGTGGTCTTGAGTGAACATCTCAAATTGCACACCTATATGGGTCTTTCCAAACAGGGCAATTTCACCTTTTCACTGGACATTGGTAAATCATTCTCTTGTTCATCGGAACAATTAGGATACTAAATTTGCTGGTCCAATAATGTTTCAAGTAGTGCATTCACTTATTTAGAGGAATAATATGTCAGTTTGTTGTACCTTTCCTTTTGTCTCAGTTTGGAAGTTAGACGTCTTTGTGGCCTGTGATATATATTGTAATTGTTGGGTAAAATGTATGGTTTGAAACTATTGTTACTTTGTGATGATGAGCATCATGCACTATCTGCCGTAGATAGCCTAAGAATACTAGAATAGTAGTAAAGGCACTAGCAACAGTTCTATTTCGCATCTTGCACTTTTGTGGTCCTGCCTTTCATTGAGAAACATATTCTGCTCTAAGCCTTTCAAGGTTCAAAAGCTGCCTCTCAAGAACGTTCTGCTCTAATAGATTTGTACTTTTGAAGATCAGTAACAATCTGCTTTACAGTTTTTGAAGAGATAACCACTCAGGATTTGTAGTCTTAGTTATTGTTTTTATTTGAAGAAGTCTCAACTAGTTGTTGTGGCCTGTGTTATAGATTGCCTGACATGTTATCTTCAAAATTCTTAATGTGGTGTCCTCGTTTGTTGTTCACCTCATCAGAATTATATTATTGACCCAACTATCTGTTGTCTGCAGGCGTTTGATGAAGCTATCTCTGAGCTGGACACTCTTGGTGAGGAGTCATACAAGGACAGCACTTTGATCATGCAGCTCCTTAAGGACAACTTGACCCTCTGGACCTCTGACCTCACGGTATCCTTACAACTCTTATCATTGCTGCCTGATCCATGGAAAAAAATGATCCTTATTGATCTGGAGGTATAACCTGAAATTGTTTTGGTGACAGGAGGAGGGAGCTGAGGATGGCAAAGAAGCTTTGAAAGGCGATGCCGGTGAGGGCCAGTAACCTGAACGACATGTTCTTTCAAGCCCATTGTGCCATCTCCATGGATTCTCCTGTTCTAGCTCCCTCTCCCCTTGCTCCTTTTCCTGTAGTAAGCTGGTAGTAGTCGAATCAAATTAGTTTCCATTGCTTTGCTTTGCTGCTAGTTGTTGGTCCATTTGGACTGGTATTGTTCTGCTACTGAAGTTATCCCGTTTGCTATTGCAATCGGGTATCGTGTCATCATGTTTTGCTGTCTTTCAATCGGTAGATGCTGGGACGGCGGAGCCGAGGGCGCTGCCCGGTCTTGTGGCAAGGGAAGTTCTAGCCCTTTCCAAACAAAACCATTGTTTCGCTGAAAATGTGGCTTCACTGCTCGAGTATGTTGCGCTCTCCCCTCTTCTGAGTAGATGTTTCGCTTCGCCGCAGCTCTGGCGGGCTGTAACCTGCAAGTACCATTTACAGAACATGTTCTTGTTGTCACCGTATGGCATCACGAAAAATGCAAACTACCTCTTTCATTTTAAATTATTTTACGCTGGCTAGTTCAGTTTTAAACTAATCAATGTCAAAAAGATTATTGCATACTGGCCCTCCCATTTTGAATTATTTGATGTTGGTTTTGAACTAACCAACGTCAAAGGGAGTAGTGAGTATTGCATAAGGTAACTGGCTCCAATTACTTTGCATAAGCCATCCGACTGGGCCGCTTCTCCCGCGGCATTCCTTCGCGCGTTAGGTGCTGACCTAGAAGAAAAATATAAGTTGGGCGAGGTAGCTGAATGTGCGGCACGGAGAGAAGGGGTTGCACGAGACCCGGTTTCTTCACTGCATGGAGCGATGGCTGCAGAGCCGCGTCCCTGCTCAGAAGCACGGTGCCCAACCCAACTCGGCATTGCACGTCATACATACCCGCCTGTGAGTTCCGTGCTGCCGTTCACCGAACCCGGTGGTGTTGATTTACTCTATGGATCCGTCACTGGTTACCGCTCTCAAATCTGTCACAACAAATTAAAATTCCTGTTTTTTCTCTCTATAAACCAATAGAATATGCACTAATTATGGTACAAACTCTTGTACTACTTAATTTCATGGGCTTGTACCATTACTATGAAAACGGTTTTTAACGACGGACATAAGACATGATACTGACCAGCACTAAGTCCGTCACTCAGATCACTAAAAATATTATGATTAGTAGTTATGGAAAAAAGTTACTGGAAACCTAATGATTTTTTAAAAATAAAAAATAGTGGCGTCTCCACTAAAAGTCCAGAAAAAAAGGGCAGATTCACGCCCTCGCCACGACGGCAGAGGAGGACGCTTCGTCGGAGGAGGTTAAAGAGGCAGTTCAGATATATGCTTGGCCTCCATGAAACACGGACACTCTGCTCCGTTTTAGTTGCCTGCTCAGGAACTATCTGAAAACTGGAACCAGATACGACGAAAATGACCAAATATTCATGGTGAGATCAAGTAAAAAGCTAAACTTTTGACCCACTGGATTAGACAATATCGCTCGTCACCTTTAGCTGGCTCTCAGTAGTAGAGGCGTCTGATCGAGCCGCGACCAACAAAGCGGCACTTATTGGGAGCCGCAGTGAATTTCCTCACAAACTGGAACAGTATGAATTGGAAGTTACTCCCCAGTTCAACGGTACCGGAGGACTCCTCTATTTCTTGGATTGGGCAGGAAACCAGCAGCAACGCATTGAAAAAAGCGCAAGCTAAGGTAAGGTGAACAATCCCGAATCTGCCTGCAGTCCAGGCTCTCTGATCCTCGCTCTCGACTAACGAGTCCATGCTGCAGGTGACGTTCCGAAATGCCCACCGCTGCTGCAGGCGTGTAGATACCAGCTCATGTTCACCTCCAGTTGGGTTGTGAAACATAACGCCGTAGACATGGATGGAGTCGACGACGACGCACAGAAGGATGGCGCTGGCCTATACGAACCATGTACTCCGCCAGGCCAGTTCCCCCCTAGCTCTGCACACTCCTGATGACAACTCCATACGCCTTGCATCCTATCCAGTTAACCGAAGCCAATACTACGATATTGGTGATTATACAGGGCCTGAACGCGAAATTTAGAGGGCGCCACCAAACAAACACAAAAGGGAAAAGGAATTGTAAGGCAGGGAAACTCAATACTTCTCAACCCTCAAAACATCTCCAAAAAAAAAGGATTAGCCTTCAGAGAACAAGATGTCGAATCCAACTGACTAAGCCCATCACGCATGTGCCCAGAATACACCTCTCAAGACAGCCTATTTGAAATCTTACTGCGGTGCTTCATCGTCAAACTCGTTCCCATGGTCCAAAAGGTAGTTAGCAGCCAACTGCTCGTCCTTGTTGCACGCAAAGAAAACCTCCAGAACAAGATCGTGATCAAAGCCCATTTGTTCAAGCTGCATATGCAAAAAAGGCAATATAAAGTTACAAAGTGACAACCATCGAGCTACTGGTAACATGATATCACCAATCCATCCTTGTTCCATGCAGGGCTGATGCAAGCATATGCACAAACAGGGTTTGAACTATTAGCTTACACGTTGTATAGCTTCATTCTCCTCCGGTGTCACTGCTACTGTTTGAGGCATTCCTGCAGCACCAAATTGATCTGGCAGATCCCTGTGTTAAGATATCGTGTGTCAAACACAGAACACAAACATGATTAGACAAATACTAGCATCGAAAGACGCTAAACTCATATTTTACCCTTCATCTCCCTCTTCAGGTTCATTGATCAAACGCAGGAACTCATCTTGGTTTTCCTGAATAAGCTGCAAAATCTGTGGATTTTGTTTCCCCAGCTCTTGAAGCAAAGGCTGCAGGTCAAACATTATTGAGTGCATGGATATATCATAAGGAATAGAGGCCTAGAAGGAAAACACTAACAGTAGCATGAAATACCTGCAAAATCTGAGGGTTAGCCTGCACCAAAGAAAGCAAACCTTGGAACTGCGGATTATTCCGCAAAACTTCAAGATTCCCACCACCAGCATTCGAAGAAGCATTTGGAAGACCCTGCAGATAAAATAGGACACGGATTAGACAAGCGAGAGGGGAAAGGGATAGAGGGAGGGAGGGAGAGAACCTGAGGAAAAAGGTTTAAGGGATTAGCATTGGGTCCAGATGATGGGGCTGCAGGTTGGGCTGACTGTGGAGCCTGAACTGGATTGACTGGTTGACCACTTGCAGGAGGTACTGCAGCAGCAGCGACGGCGGCGGCGGCGGCGGTGGCAGCAGCCTGCTCATGCTCAGGCACTCCCTATATCATAAGAACGATGAAATTAGAGTAGCTAACAATTGAAACAAAACATGATAAAACTGTTACCAGTGAAATGCAAGTATGGCAGATAATGGCTTTAAAAGTGTGAAACTGGAAAGTGCAGTCATTGCTTGATCTATGGATCCTCTCTCCATGTTCTATAGTTCCGAAGAGCAGTAAACAAACTTGAACCGACAACATAATGCCTTAATTATTTTTAGAAACTACCAAGTCATGATAGAGTTTAGGTAACCATGTCATCCCCTTGTTAGCTGTCAATGCCTTGGGATTAAGCACGAGAATAGCATGTGTACTCATAAATGCTGGAGAGTGGGAACATAGATGAGGAGAAAGAGATTATTACAATCAGATGAACACCTTATTATACTTTGAAAAAGGTATGGAAAATATTATATGCCTTAACACTTTTCAAACAAAGAGTGTAACACTAAATACAATTCGGCAAATATGCGCTAATTGCTATTCAATTAGTATATGCTGACAAAATGCCTTACTCATCCTGGAATAATAAACAATAAGAATTGCGAAAAAAAGAATTGTTACTCTTACATAATACAAATAATCAATGGCCCGCTCTGGGTTATTGAATGCAGCCCGTAGAGCGTACGTTACCATCACCCGGGTCCATGCTCCTCCACCCATTTCAAGGATCGATTGAATGGTTGATTCTAGATTTCCGTCAGCAACAAGGTTTGATGCAGCTTGACCATAAGGATCCGCTTCAGTGCTGTTGTTCAAATCACATCATAAAAGTATGGTTCAATGCTGTTTCAAATCTTGCCAGTTGAGAGTGTAATTGTGGGAAATGAACAGAAATTATTTTACTCAGAAATCTAAATTAGAATTTAGTATGTGAAACTCACGAAGCAGCAAGAGAAGCTGGAGCAGTTGAAGCAGGTTCGCTCACATGCACACTGTTGCAACAGATCAGCATCAAAATAATGTCATCATGGCAAGCTACAGAAGAAGTTGCACGTATTCGAGGAAAAATGACCCATCATGCTACTGCCTCAAAATGGTTCATCATGTTTAAGAAGGGCCAACCAGACATCCAAGTTTCTATTTTATTATGTCAAGGAAGCACCAAAGTTGAGTTAATTTTCATGCCGATTGGTGATGCAGCACCCATTCATCACCGATGCAATTCTACTGGTAAGAATATATACATGTATATTAGCTAGAAATCAACAAACAGGAGCAATTTTTCTACTGATAATTGAGTTGGGGAAGTTCTTGGGAAACTACTTGACAGGGTTCGTGACTCCGACCCCCTAGGAAGAAGCGGGAAGATATCCCACGAAGGACGACGAAAGAGTAGGCTCGAGCTCGATCTCGGGGGAAGGCGGAGCGAACAGAACAGGGAGCCCGAGACCGACCCTTGGGCGAGTCGCGAGACTTGCCCTTAGGGTGCAGACAAAGGAAAGACTTCAAAGGGAAGGCCCGAGCCCGACCTCGGGTAGAAGAGAAGCGGGTGGCCTTCAATGCGGAGCAAGCGCCGCTCCGGCCAAGTGGGAGGGCACTCGAGTGCCTTCCCTAGCCTCGGCATTGAATGCCCGTCACCTCCGACAGAACCGAAGAGGAGTGGAACGCGGAGCGCGTGTTAGAAATAATCCCGTTTTCTAGATTAAACTAGAGTTAGAGATAGAGTCCAAGTCAAATAAGAGTGGAAGTCTAGGTAGTATTAGAGTAGGACTCTGTAATTTGGGGCTATATATACAACCCCCCCCTATTGAGAATAAATCAAGAGAAAAGATTAGAGGAATTAATTCACGGATTTCCAACATTTGGCATCAGAGCTAGGGTTTTCGATCCTCCCCCGGGAGGACGAACTCTCGGGGGCGGCCAACAACGCGGATCTGGGAGGGAAGCAAGGGCGAGCGTACCTCGCAGATCTAGTGAGGAGGAAGCGGATTCCCTCCCTCCCGACACGGTCGAGCTGAGGTAGGAGGGACCTAGGTCGTCGACGCTCAGGCTCGCGACGGTGCAGCAGCACGGTCAGGCGCGACCACGGCTTGCTAGCGACGGGTAAGTTTGGCGTGCGACAGGCCGAGGGGATACCGACGTCGGAGCAGGAGTCGAGGCAGAGGGAGAAGAAAAGACTATAGCGTGCGACGAGTCACGCGAGTGCGACGTGGAGCGGCTTGGCTTCTCGGGAAGGAGTGTGACACGCGCGTACAGGCGAGTGAGCTCAGGGCCAGATGCTCCCGAGTTGAATCCGGTGGTCGGCGATGCAATTGACATTGAATCCGACACGGACCTCGTTGAATCAGCGCAGGAGGTAAGACGTCTCCGGGGCCGCACAGGAAGGCGAACTCGTCCGCAGCAAAAGGGCACAGGCACGGCCACAGGGCGGCGCAACAGCAGCGGCTGCCACCGAGGACGCGCTTGGGCTGTGGTGAACAGCGCGGATGAGCTGCAGCGAGCGTTCTAGGTGGCGGCTGGGTAGAGGGAGGCAGCGGCTGCTGTTCTGGTTTGGAGGTGCTAGGGTTTGGACAAGGATGTGCCTGCTAGGTTAGGCCTGTTGGGCCAAGTGTGCTCAGGTGGGCCGGCTGGGCTGAGGTGAGCTAGAGGAGGTCAAGAAAATCCAGTTGGGCTGGGCCAAGTAGCTGTACTGAGCTGGACTGCGTGTTCTTGTGTTGGTTAAGTGCCAGTTCACAACCAAGGACCAAGGAGATATACGCAGAACATGGCACATGATTCAAAGTTCAAGGCAACGGAGGACGAGATAGTGCTCCACTTTCTCCGACCACAGCTGTGTGGTTTTCCACCGTGTGAGGCAGGCATTGTGATAGAAGCAGACTTTTATGATGTGAGGCTGTGGGACCTTTTGGCGAACTACGGCCTGCGCGACTTGGGATACTTCTTCACGTTGCGCAGGCGGAGCAAGCCTCGAGTACAACGGTCCGGAGGCGGCGACATCTAGAAGCATAGCGCGACCAAGTGCGCACAGTCAATTTCCAACATGGGAGTTGTGGTGCATTGGTGTATGGTCAAGTTCTGCTTCTACGTGTGTGGAGAACTTGGGAAGCGTCGTAGCACGGGATGGATCTTGGAAGAGTACGAGATCACTGACCCAAGAATGCTATCGACACGACGATGAAGGTGAAGAAGAAAAATATTGGGTGCTCTATCGCGTGAGAAAGAGCAGGCCAATGCGAGGTGTGCTCGAGATAAAGATGTGACCATCTCGAGTATGTGATCGGAATGAAGATGCGTCCATTCCGAGATCGAGTGCAGGATGAAGATGAGCCCATTCTGGGGTTGAAGATGTGACCAATCCGAATTCGTGTGCAGGATGAAGATGCGATCATCCTAAGGATGAAGACGTGCCCATCCCAAAATTGAGTGTTCAAGGTGTAGTGCCCACTACAGAGTTGTAGTGCCCAACCCAAATTCGTGTCCGGGATGTAGTGCTCATCTTGGGGGGGATTTAGTGCCCATCCTCTAGTGTGTGCAGGGTGAAGTGACCATCGTGGGGGTGTAGTGTCCACCCCAAATGTGTGTGTAGGGTGGAAGTGTGTTTCCATCCTAAATAGTGTGAGTATGATCTAGAAAAACGAGATTAGGGGGTGATTGTTAGAAATAATCTTGTTTTCTAGATTAAACTAGGGTTAGAGATAGAGTCCAAGTCAAATAAGAGTAGTAGTCTAGGTAGTATTAGATTAGGACTCTGGAATTTGAGGCTATATATACAACCCCCCTATTGAGAATAAATCAAGAGAAAAGATTAGAGGAATTAATCCACAGATTTCCAACAGCACGTGTGCGCCTCGGTATGGCCTACCCGATGACGGGGCAGAAGCAGATGTAGCGGCAGGCTATGAATACGGCGGCTCCACCGAGTGTCGTGTCAAGCGTACGACAGAACAAGTCATCCATGTTCCCATGACCTGCTTCTCCTTTGCAATACGGAGGGAGACGAAAGAGAGAGAGAGAATATAAATAGAGGGGCCTGTCAACACCGGGAGGACAAACTCTCGCACTTGTAAGAACCACCCCATTCTTAAGTAAGAACACGAAACACCCCAGGCTGGACGTAGGGCACCTTGTTGCAAATCCGGCCTGTTCAGCCCTGTTTCTGGCTCTGCAGGTGTGCTGATCGGATCTGTTCAGCCAGAACAGATCTGTTATGCGGTGCAGATCAGAACAGGGTGATTCCTGTGTGCAGAACAGAGAGGACAGAGGGAGTAGAAAGCACCCCTGGTGCTGATCAGATCGGAGAAGAAAGGAACAGAGAAGAACTCACCGAGTTCTTGCTGGAACAGATGCGAAAATCCTGATCTAGGCGAGTTAGGGAACTCGGCTAGATTAGGTGCTGCCGTGGGGGCTTTTTCTGGTGGAGAACTTGTATTATCTGATTAATAATTGTGCTGTTGAAGGGGGGGGGGGGGGCACAGCCCTGTTTATATAGGGGGGTTTTGGGAGAGTCTCAACCCCTTACAACTCTTATTCTATCTCTAAACTGAATAGGACACATAAACAGAATTTCTAATTTCCTGGACTCTATTTTTACTGACCGCACCAGGGAGGTGGGCCTGCCTAGGCGTGCGCGCCCCTGGTGGGCTCAGCCGCACCAGACCTAGGCCCAGGGTCACCCGACATTCTCCTCCTGACCCTGGACCTGCAGTATGTCCAGAACGCCAATTCTTCTTCTCATCTCGATGAACTTCTGTCTTCCAAGTGCCTTGGTCAAGATGTCCGCCATCTGGTCCTTCGTAGAGATTTGCTCAAGCACAATGTCACCGTTGTCAACACACTCCCGTATGTAGTGATACTTGGTGTCGATGTGCTTGCTCCTGTCATGGTGTACCGGATTCTTGCTCAAGTCTATGCCAGACTTGCTATCAACCCGCAGCACCGGTGCCTTCATCTTTTCAGCCAAGTCTTCCATCAGCCGTGCCATCCATACACCTTGACATGCCCCTTTAGCTGCTGCGATGTACTCTGCTTCACACGAGGATAAGGCCACCACCTTCTGCTTGCTGGACTGCCATGAAACGGGGCTGTTTCCAAGACAAAACAGCACCCCGCTCGTGCTCTTCCGGTCCTCCACGTCTCCCGCAAAGTCGCTATCCGAGTAGCCAATCAACTCCATGTTGCCTCCTTTTGGATAGAAGACTCCGAAGTGGATCGTACCCACTATATAGCGTACGATACGCTTGACTGCGGCAAAGTGATCTTCTCTTGGCTCCTCCAAAAACCGACTCACGTACCCAACCGAGTAGGCGAGGTCGGGGCGTGTGTTCACCAGATATCGCAACCCTCCCACCAAGCTCCTGTAGCCCGTTGCGTGCACCAACGGACTCTTACTTATCTTGTAAAGCGGGGAACGCACAAGAGTTGCACTCCTCCAGGCCAGCTTTCGAGACAAGCTTTGAAGCATAGGTCGCCTGCCCAACGCTTATCCCTTCTTCAGTCTGCCGCACCTCCAGGGCAAGATAATACGACAAGAGGCCCAAGTCGCTCATCTTGAACCGCTTCATCATCTCCTCCTCGAACTTCTTGATCGTGCCGCCTCCTGTGATCACGAGGTCGTCGATGTACACACCGACGATGAGCTTCTCCTCTGCAGCTCCACGGAAGTACCGTGCTCGCTCGTACTCTTCTGGAAACCAAGTGATAGCAAGCTATCGTTGAGCTTGGCATTCCAGGCCCTGGGCGCTTGACGAAGTCCATACAAAGCTTTCTTGAGCCGATACACTTTGTGTTCGGCTCCGTCGACGATGAAGCCTGCGGGTTGGGAGACGTACACCTCCTCCAGTAGATCGCCGTTTAGGAAGGCGCTCTTTACGTCCATGTGGTGTACCTCCAACCCCTTATGTGCTGCAATTGCAAGAAGCAAGCGAACAGACTCTAAACGAGCAACAGGAGCAAATACCTCGTCAAAGTCTATTCCTTGCCGCTGGACATAGCCTTTCGCCACCAAACGAGCCTTGTGCTTCACCACCTCTCCATGCTCGTCCCTCTTCACCTTGAACACCCATTTGAGGCCAATGGGTTTGTGTCCTGCAGGAAGGTCAACAAGCTGCCACGTCTTGTTTTCCTCAATGGACTCCATCTCCTCAACCATGGCCTGTTTCTAGCAAGGGTGTTCCTCGGCGATGGCGAAGGACGTAGGCTCCTCCACGGTGGTGAACATAAGCTCCCCCTCCTCCAGACTCGGTGGGCGTGGTGGGCGCCCAGGAGGGGTGAGGGTTCCCAGCACGTTGCGCATCGTGCAGAACCGAAGTGCAGCGTTGTCGTCATGGTAGGCGTCGACGTTGCTGCCGACGTCCGTCGACAGCGTGGCGAAGCGGATGGGCCGTGGAAGGTGCCGAGGCGTGACGAAGATGCTGGAATCTTCAGTCTCGGACCCTCCAGCTGCTGCTGACTCCTGTAGCGGGCTATCCCAGGTCTGTTCTGGACTGGACAGCCCCTGTAGAAGCCTGCGGGGTGCTGCAGGGGTTGCTGGGCGCCTCCCAGCTGGTCTGAATGCGTGCACAGGGGCTCCTGGGGTCTGGACAGGCCCCCCTGCGCCCCTCCTGGGCGCTGCAGGGGTGCTGTTTGGCCCCTCCGGGCCCTGCAGCACCTTCCCAGGTGCTGGAACAGCAGGTCCAGCAGGTGCTAGACCCAAGGAGTCGATGTAGAACATGGCGCAGTCCTCTTCTTCAGCTCCTTCTCCCCAGTCCCACTTGGCCGCTTCGTCGAATACCACGTCTCGTGATATGCGAGTGCGCCCGTCAGCCGGATTGTACATCCGGTAGCCCTTCGTCCCTGCAACATAGCCAATGAACACCATTGGCGTACTCCGGTCTTCCAACTTTTTCAGGTGAGGCCGCATATTTTTGACATGCCCCACGCACCCAAAAGTTCGAAAGTAGTTGACGGCTGGTCGCTCCCCGTGCCAAGCTTCATATGGCGTCTTCCCGTCGAGGCCGCGGGTCGGGGATCTATTCAGGATGTAGATGGCTGTCACGACTGCCTCACCCCAAAAGAACCCGGGCATACCCTTTGCCTTCAACATGCTTCTCGCCATTCCGACCACCGTCTGGTTGCGCCGCTCCACAACCCCGTTTTGCTGCGGCGTGTATGGGGCTGTGAGTTGACGCTGTACGCCGTGCTGAGCGCAGTACTCGCCGAACTCCTGTGAGGTGAACTCCCCTCTGCGGTCAGTACGGAGTAGCTTCAGCCTCCTCCCAGACTCTAATTCAGCCGTCACCTTGAATTGCTGAATTAAGTTGGATGCCTAGTCCTTGCTTGCTAGTAGATAGAGCCACATATAGCGACTCATATCGTCCACTAGCAGCAAGAACATCTTCTTGCCGCCTAGAGTCGTAGGCGTGATCGGTCCGCAGATGTCGCCGTGGACGAGGTCGAGCGCGCCCTCCGCGCGCCGTCGAGCTTGCGTGGGGAAGCTGGAGCGCCTCTGCTTCCCAGCTAAGCAAGCTTCACACAATTGATCGACGTGATCAATTTGCGGAAGCCCGAGCACCATCTCCTCCTTTGCCAGCTTCCGAAGCGCCTGGAAGCCGACGTGACCATAGCGTTCGTGCCAACGCCAAGCAACATCACCACGTCGCGCGGTCAGGCAAACCGGGCGTGTGATGTTGAGCCTGATGGAGTACAACTTGGAGTTGTCGCGTTGCACCCGTGTGAGAAGATGTCTCTGCTCGTCCCGTATGTCCATCACTCCTCCACGTACAGTGATGGTGTAGCCGTCCTCATCCAGTCGCCCGAGACTGATGAGGTTGGTGGTGAGACGCGGGATGAGGTAGACGCCGGTGAGCCGCCGATGCTCACCCGACCCGCAGGCGAACAGGACTGTGCCCTTCCCCTCGATCCGCACGACCGAGTTGTCGCCGAACTTGATGGTTCCGACGACGTTCTCGTCGAGCTCGGAGAAGACGGAGCGCGAGCCAGTCATGTGGTTGGTCGCGCCCGTGTCGAGGTACCAAAGGGCGTCGTCGAAGTCGTCGTCGTTGTCGTGGTTCGCGAAGACACGCCCCTCCACTATCTCTAGTGGGTGCGCGGGACGCTCGTGTACAAGCTCCTCCTGTACTGAGGCTGCCCTTGTCATGAACAAGGCGCCCTCCTCCTCCGCCTTCGCCACGTGCGCCTGCTGCTGCGGTTCCTGCTGCTGCTGCTTCTTTGAACGACACTCCTTGGCCCAATGGCCCTTCTTGCCGCACTTCCTGCACTGGTCCCGCGGAATGTCTTTCGCGGAACCCTTCTTCTTCTTGGGTGCCCCCTTGCGGCCACCCTTCTTCGAAGAGCCCTCATCTCCTCGCGCCTCTTTCCGCCGTGCCTCCCACTCCTCCTGAGTGAGGTACAGCTAGCCGTCGTGCACTCCTCCCTTGCGTCGCGTCGTGTCGAAGGCGTTTTCGGCAGCCCTCAGCCGCCCCGTCACATCCGACAATGTGAGGGTCGAAATGTCCAACAGGGTCGAGATCGCCACCACGATCTGCTCGAAGCGTTCTGGAACGCTCCGAAGGAGCTTCTCCACCGCCACATTTTCGTCGATGTGCTCCCCTAGCGTCTCGAGATGGGCTATGATGACGCTCAGACGAAGGGAGAAGTCCTCCACGCTCTCGCCGTCCTTGAACGTGGCGGCGTCAAACTCCCGCCTGAGTTGACGCGTCGCGGTCTTCTTCACGCGATCGGCTCCCACGCCTCCTTCGCCGTCTTCTTCTTCCCGATCGTCGTGATCATCTCCGACGGGATGACGCTGACTAGGATGTCGAGCGCCAACATGTCCTCCTGCTGCGTCACGTTGCCATCTTCCACCGCCTTCCAAAGTAGCCGCGCCTTCAGCTTGATCTCCATCATGACGGCCCACTCCGCATAGTTGGTCTTGGTGAGCAGCGGGAACCCGGTTCCCGTGTTCACCTCACGAACTACCGGAGAGGTCGTCGTCGTGATCTTGCCGCCGTTGCCGGTGACGCTGCCGCTGCTTGGGGGAGAGGTCGACATGGCTCTAATACCACAATTGTTGGAAATCCAGCCTGTTCAGCCCTGTTTCTGGCTCTGCAGGTGTGCTGATCGGATCTGTTCGGCCAGAACAGATCTGTTATGCGGTGCAGATCAGAACAGGGTGATTCCTGTGTGCAGAACAGAGAGGACAGAGGGAGTAGAAAGCACCCCTAGTGTTGATTAGAGGTGAAAAACGGATGATAATTTTCCGAATCATCCGAAACCGTTTCCGAACGTTTCTGAACCGTTTTCCGTTTTAGTCGGTAATTTTCGAAAATGAGTCGGAAATCGAAAATTAAAATTTGGAAATCGGAACGGAAATGATTTGGCCAGATTTCCGACCGAATTGTCGGAATTCCGAATTTGTTCGGAAATTTCCGAACAATTTCCGATTAATTTCCGACTCTGCCCAATTAGCTTCGCTCATTTACAGCCCAACCCAGCGGCCAGCGCGCCTAGGTCAGGCCCAGCTCTCGCCCTGCGCGCCCCAGCCGCTCCAGCCTCCAGTCCAATCCCTGCCAGCCGCCTGCCCGCCTCCCACAGCCGCAGTCCCGCTCCAGTCACCGCCGCCCCCGCCCGCGAGTCCATCTGCGCGGCTGCGCCTGCGCCAGGCCGCCAACGCCAGGCCTCTTCGACTCTTCCCGCCTCCACGCTCCACCGCCACTCCGCCAGGCCTCTGCCCGCTGGCCTCTGCTCTAGTGCTCTGCCCTCTTTCCGAAGTCCAAAGGCCCTCCGCCCGCTGTTTTATTTATCCTTTTGTTTGTTCTTGAAGGATGATGACGTTGAAAGTGATCTAGATGTGATGGATGAAAGTGAGGAGCTAGGTGGTTAATATTATTTTTAATTATATTTGTGGTCGTGATATGGATGTATGACACAATATTTTATTTTTAGTGAACTTTATTGTATGTGCTACATATGGATGATGGTGCATGCCATGAATGATTATATTTTACTTGCATTACTTATTATTATTTTGTTATGGTTACTAGAGTGAAGTTAGGGTGTTGTTTCCGGAAGAACAAATCGTAACCGTTCCGATATCGATAGGTTTCCGGTCCGATATATCCGTTTCCGATATTTCCGAAATTTCCGTTATCATATCCATTTCCGATGGTACCGATTCCGACTCCGTTTCCGGAAATTATATATGAAAATGAAAACGATTTAACTAATTTTCTGACCGTTTTCATCCCTAGTGCTGATCAGATCGGAGAAGAAAGGAACAGAGAAGAACTCGCCGAGTTCTTGCTGGAACAGATGCGAAAATCCTGATCTAGGCGAGTTAGGGAACTCGGCTAGATTAGGTGCTGCCGTGGGGCCTTTTTCTGGTAGAGAACTTGTATTATCTGATTAATAATTGTGCTGTTGCAAGGGGGGGCAGCCTGTTTATATAGGGGTGTTTTGGGAGAGTCCCAACCCCTTACAACTCTTATTCTATCTCTAAACTGAATAGGACACATAAACAGAATTTCTAACTTCCTGGACTCTATTTTTACTGACCGCACCAGGGAGGTGGGCCTGCCTGGGCGTGCGCGCCCCTGGTGGGCTCAGCCGCACCAGGCCAGCCCAGGCCCAGGCCCAGGGTCACCCGACACACCTTACCCGAACCAGGATAATTTTCTTGTATTCTTAGCTAGGATACCTCGAGGTAGAACGCGCGGCACATTGGATTACTAGTCGGAAATCCAAACGGGGACAGTTGGCGCGCCAGGTAGGGGGAATGTCGCGCGTTCCGTTTCTTACACCACCTCGATGGCTTCTCCAGGATCGACTCTTGCGCCCGGCATGACAATGTCCTTCGGCGACTTCGAGTTCACCGCGACCGTAGGCGATGAGGGGGATCCTGCTTCGCCCTCACCCACCAGACCCTACGGTTCGTAAGCCTAGACTTCTTGACGAGCAGCTTCGGCACCCTCCGGATTTCCACCGACTCGGGTGTCGCGTACGACACCCCGACATCAACCTTCGCGAGGGTGATCGAACACGCCCCGACATCCCTTCACCACATCCTGGAGTACGACCCTAGCTTCGACGACGACACTGAAGGCGGCGAGCACCCCTCTCGCGAGTGCCACATCACCGAGACAACCAATGCCTCTCAGCTGGCTACTTCAACCAGCGGGAGTCCACGAGGCAACCCGAGCCATAGGAGGCATGACACCACTAGCTGTCCGACCAGCTCACGGCGCGACGCGCCACCTCAAGGGCCGACCGAGCGCGACCCAACCCCAGCTCGGGTTCAATCGCGGCGCGCCTTCGCGCCCGACAGGTCTAGGCAACCATCGTCAACGACAGTCGGGCCCCGCACTTCCAAAGGTCCAGCCAAAACGTGGTGGCCGCCGACGCTATACTACGAGGCATGCCGGAGCCCATCGACCTCGAAGCTCGAAGGGCACTCTTGGCCTCAGCCGCCACCCAGCAGGCTGAAAGTTCCCTCGCTCGAGCCCGAAGTTCCTCAATCCCCAGGCCCAGCCAAAGCCGAAGGCTCGACAGGTGCGAAACGAACCGTACCGGAACCCACACGCCTAGCCAAGCAACTCGACCCGAAAGGGCCGAGTCGTCAACCCCTCGAGTAACTTGGTACACGAGCGTGTGGGGACTTGCGACCTCCGCCTGACTCTCGAAGCCAGGCGGCGAACCAGGGAAGGCCCCTCGGTGGTCCGAAGCGGCGGTCACTTTCGACCGATCAGACCACCCCAACCTCATTCCACAACCCGGGCGCTTCCCCCTAGTTGTGGTCGTGGACGCGGTCATAGGCCCAAAGCGCCTGACCAGATTTCAGTTCTAATGGACGGGGGAAGTGGTCTCAACATATTTTATGTTGGGACCTTCGACGCCCTGGGGATCTCGCGCATGAGCCTCCGTACGACACAAGCCCCCTTCCACGATGTCATCCACGATCAAAAGGCAGTGTCGTTGGGGAAGATCGACCTCCCCGTTACTTTTCGGGGATAAGTCCAACTTCCGCGCGGAGACCCTCACCTTCGAGGTCCCCAATTTTGACAGCACTTATCACGCCATCCCGGGAAGGCCAGCTTATGCGAAGTTTCTGGCCATCCCAAACTACACGTATCTCAAGTTGAAGATGCCCGACCCAAGGGAATCATCACAGTGGAGGCAAATTTCTTGCATGCCCTGTTGTGCGAGCAACATGGTTGCGAACAGGCCGCAACGCGGCCGCAGGGGCAGCGCTCGGCTCGGCTCATCGAGCAGCGGCAAGAACACCTCCTGACCAACTCTCAATCGGTCCCCCGAAGGACACGAGGATGGTCGACATTCACCCCGGGGGCCCGACAAAGGTGGCACGGACGACATCCGCACCGCCCGACAACTGAAGAGGGGTGTTGCTCACCCTTGGAGTATAGTCTAGGCGCCACCTCACGACGAAACTGGACCCGACCTCCGGCACCACACGACCCCCAAAAAAAGAAACATATATAGAGAAGCATCGTGCGATGGAAGGAACGAACCGACCCTCGCACAATGCTCAGGGGCTACCCATCCACTAGAAATCCAAACACAACCTTCAAATATATATATCTCAATTCACAACAAAGATCTCAAAAGCTTTTTCATTCCGCAAAAGGATAAGTCGTGTTCCCCACAAGTTACAAGGATGAAACAAAAACCCAAGGAGTCCTAACTACGAAGAGGGACCACTCTTCCTCCGCTTCCTGTCCGCCTCATCCTTGATCGCTTCCTTTGAGACGAGCTCCACCAAGGAGACCGCAGCCTGAGCGATCGCATCCTTAGCCCCTTCAGGATCCGTAGCCGGCTCGCGTAAACCACGAGGAGGCTGAAGATCGAGGGCAGGGTAGTGAGACAACACGACGCCTAGTGCCACCCAGGCCCCGCAGAAGACCCTAGCTTTCCCGACATCCCATCGCCGACCGTCCACTTCGTCGAGTGCCCTGACCAGCCGGTCGAAAAGCTCGACTCTAGACCGGTCCACGAGCACTAGGTCACATATTGACCGCCCAACGCCCTAGAGGTTGGCAAGCTCTAACTAAAGCATCGCGAAGCGCTGGGGAATCTATCGAAGCCACGTTTCTGGTGAAGCAAGCCCCGCCAAAGTAGTCGCCAGCATCGGACCCAGCATCCTATCGCAAGACGCTGCCTCCAAGCGCCGAGTTTTCTCCAGTGCTCGCTCCTCAGCGGAGAGACGAGCATGAAGATAATCGACATCCTCTCCCCGAGCCTCATCGCTGAGTTTTCTCCAGTGCTCGCTCCTCAGCAGAGAGACGAGCACGAAGATTATCGACATCCTCTCCCCGAGCCTCGGCCAATTCTCTAGCGACGGTGATGCGCCCTCGCGTTTCTACACAAGACACAGCACAAAGGTGTCAGACCGGCGCTGACGAATGAAACCAAAAGAAGAAAAGACCAACCCGTGATTTGGTCCCTCGTCCTCCCCACAACGACCAGGGCTTCCCGGATTTCCTGGCCGTGGGCCGCCAGCTCCTCCGCAGCCTGAGTCACGCCCCCTCGTGCGGTCTCGGTAACCGCACGAAGGCGGGCGAGCTCCGCCGACGACGACGCCACCGACTCGATTACGATCGCCGTCGCTCGAGTCACCCCATCCGCAGCGGCTCGGGCCCTCTCGAGTTCCGTCTGCACTTCAGCCGGCTCGGCCTCCGCGCAGCGACGACGATCCTCGCTCTCACGAAGACGTCGTGAGTCTTCAGCAGCTCGGCGAACCAGCTCCTACCAATAAGGGAGAGACTCTTCGTCAAAGCCCACGAATCTGCGATGAGAAGGAGAGGAGAAAAAGGCTCACCAGACCGCTCGGAGGTACCTCCCAAAACTGCCCGAGCACGGCGTCCAGACGACCGCACTCCGCCGAGAGACTCGACCGAACGCCAACGAGTTGGGAGCAAAGGGAGCCCAGGTCTCCTTCTTCCCGCCTCCGCTCATCCGGCCCCGAGGCATCGCTAGCTTCGGCCCCGACGACCCCCGCGCCCAGGGTTAGCAAGCGCTCCGGCATCGGGAGTCGAGGAACAACGCTCGCGGCCGCCACTTCACCTCCATCAACGGAGGGACCCGTAACGACCGTCTGACCAGAGGTCGGGATAGGCCCTGCCCTCGCCTGCTCGATCACCGGCAAGGCAGGTCTCCTTGCCGAGTTCTCAGCCGGAGCCGCGGCGCTCAGAAGAGCCTCCAACCCGGGGGCGGATCTCCTACGCGAAGGCACGAGTCAAAAAAACTAATCAGAAAGAAGACGACGCAGCAGGAGGGAGAGGAAAGTTACCTCCCCCACTGCCGAAGAATGGCGCACGACTAGCACGACGAAGTCGCACTATCCGAGAAACGACAGGTGGCGAAACGGCAGGTCGCGGCGACGGGAGCCAGAATGACCTGAACCTCCGGCCTTCGAGCACCCAAGGACATGGAGACGCGCTCGACAAGAGCCGTCGGTCCGGGCTTGGCGCCCAACTGACCTCCCTCCAGCACTCGACCGATTCGCCACAATCCCTCGCAAAAGGGCAAGGGCCCCCAACGATCCGAGCACCCGGCGCCCGAGCCCCCGAAAGGTCGGCGTCGTGCCCCACGTAGGGGCGCTCGATGGGGTCAGCGCTCGCCCCCCCCTCGAACCCCCTTCATGAACGGGATTGGACGTCCGCTCCGCCACCACTTGAGTAGCAAGGGTCGGAACCTCAGCCAGGCCACCCCTACTTTCCTCCGACTCGGTGTCATCCTTCGATGATGACTCGGGGGTAAATTCACCGACCGCCAACGCCGCACGCCTCCGCTTCTCACGTTGGATCCGGTGAATCTTGGCCTCGTCCTTCTTCCAATTCCTAGCGGCCTCCAAGGCGGCCAGCGACGCTTGCTTCTCCCGGTCTTCAGGAACCTTGGGCAGGCTGATGGTGCCCCACAGCCCACGAAGATTTGGAGAAGACGCGTTGCGAGGTGGCAGCCCGGGGGAGCAGCGCTTGCTGGCGTCTAGCCCCAGGATCATCCGGAAGCGACGAGAATTCTTTTCCTAGGAGAGCTCCTCACCCGACTCTCGGGACAGATCATTCGGCCCCCTGTAGAAGTTCAAGGTATGGGGACGGACGCGGACGGGCAACACCCTCCACCGAAGGAAGGTCTGGAGAAGATGGGCGTCTGAAAGGTCGCTTTTCCTCAGATCCCGAATGTGCTGAAGGATTGGGTCGAGCTTCCCCATCTCGTTTCTCGGGGTCCCCCACTTCCAGGAGCCTTGTCTCGAGGAGACATACGCGAGAAAGGCGGAAGGACGGGGGCGTCGTTCTTGATGTAGAACCACTGACGCACCCACCTGATTGGGAGAGGAGGCGGGCGCGTGCTGACGAAGTCCGATCGTCCTCGGCGCAGCTCGATGACGGCGCCCCCCATGGACGGAAGTGGAATCTGATCAGACAACGGCCGCACGCGAAAGAGGTGTCTCCACAACCCGAAATGGGGAGTCATCCCCAAATTGGCTTCGCACAAGACGATGAACAGCGACACTTGGAGCGCGCCATCTGGCGTTAGGTGATGAAGCTCCAGTCCATACTCGTGCAGCAAGCCGCGAAAGAAGTGTTGCGTCGGTAGACCAAGCCCACGCAGATGAAAGGTGCTCAACGACACAACCTCGTCGGCCCGCGGAATGGGAAACGACTCCTCTGCGGGAACGCGGATGGCGCGGGCATCGTCCTCCGACAGCAGCCCCATCTGCTCAAGAATGGCAATGCGGCTTTGCCAAAAGTCCGATCTTGACCATGAAGACATTTCACCGAGAGAACGGGAGAGCGTGCCGCACAAGAGAAAGTGGAGTTTTTCTTCTCTTTCTATGGCGGAAGCACCGAGAGGAAAGAGCAGCGAAGGGACAAAGACGAAGGAGGCAGTAAGGAGACAGGAGTGTTGCGCAGGACAGAAAGGCGAGAAGGCAAAGTTGTCGAACCCGAGAAAGTCCGGGGAAAGGAAATATAAAGTGGGCGAAGCAGCATCTGTGGACTGGCAACCGTCAGGTGGCAAGCGACCCTTTATGACCGCTTCGAAGAAACCATCGTCATAACGTCAATCAACTCCCCACCGGATTAAAACCAACGGGTAGCTAGGGGCCGACTCGAGCGGCGTCTCCTCGGTTTCCCCGTGGCAAAACCAGCCAAAGAGGTACGGAGGCCCCAGCAGGCCGCGATCGTTTGGCTTCATGAGGCTAGATCATGAACGCGACACGAGAGTTGAGTCGAGTGGCGCCTCCTCAACCCTGACGGACTTGGAGGACACGAAGGATGACGCAACCATTAGAGCAAGGTAAGTCTCCAGGCCCACAGTACGGGCTCGAGAAGTCCCGGGTTCGTAGTCTTGTAGTCCTTTGGTCTTTGGTCCTCTAGTCCCTTGTACCCTAGTCCTTTAGTTTGTTGTACTTTAGTCCTTGGTCCTTGGTCCTTGTTGTACTCTAGTCCTTTGGTCTTTGTGGCCTCAATTAGGACAGCATCTAAGGACACTAGGACAGCATCTTAGTGTCGGCCAAGGACAGCATATTAGGACAGCATCTAAGCATCTTAGACTAGCATCTTTGTGGCATATGCTTGGCTGCCATGGCAACTATAAATATGTAGCCTCAACCCCTTGGGTTGGTATGGCATTGTGTGAGAAATAGACAAGAAAATTGCCCCAACTCCTAGTGTCATCCTCTCTTCCAATGAGAGTAAGAATTCAACTACTAACATCTGGTATCAGAGCCGTTCTATCCTGTAGCTTAAACATCTCCTGCTCATCCCCTTCCCGCACCTCTCTCTGTCCGCAACCGGCAGCAGGAACACCGGCTGTTCCAGCTCATTCCTCTCCTGCACAGACGAACGAGCAGCAGCTTGTCTTCCACACACAACAGCCCTTCCCCACTAGTGCGCCATGTCCGACGGACAGTCTCAGCGCTCGGTCGCCTCGAGCGCGCGGCAGACGGAGGTCGCCGCGGCAGAGGAGCGCGAGCAAGCGGCGGCAGAGACTGCGGCGACGGCGGCAATGGGGGCAAGGTTGGCGGCGGCGGAACTGGCAGCAGCAAGGGCGGAAGTGGAAGCAGCGGCGGCGGCGGCAGTAGCGCGTGCGGCGGCAGCGGAGCTGGAGGCTCTGCGCGGCAGTAGCTCCAGCAGCTCTGTCGACGGCGGCGTCGACAATGAGCTCAGGCCGGTGAGGGAGGCGGCGCGAGCACGAGAGGTGCAGCGAGCAGCCGCGCGCCCCCATGGGCGCGACAGCCGCAGCCCAGACGGGCGGACGCGCCGGTGGCGCTCCCGGCGGCGGCGGCTGGGTCGACGGAGAACGCGGCCATTACAGGCGGCGCGATTCTCCCTCCCCGGACAGGTACCATGGACACCACGGGGTCCAGGCCATTGTCAGGGACGTCGGTCCCGGCGGTGGGTGGCCTACCCTCACCAAGACCAACTACGTCGAGTGGGCCGCGGTGATGAGGGTACGGCTCCAGGTGCGACACATGTGGGAAGCAGTTCAGTACGGCGACGTCGACTACTACGAGGATCGACGGGCGTTGGATGCCCTCATTGCTGCAGTCCCGCCCGAGATGCAATTCTCGCTTTCCAAGAAGCGGACTGCTAAGGAGGCATGGGATGCCATCGCTGCGGCACGCATCGGTAGCGACTGCGCCCGCAAGTCCACACTGCAGGCGCTTCGCAAGGAGTGGGAGAACCTGGCCTTTAAGCCAGGTGAGGACGTTGATGACTTTGCTCTCCGTCTCAACACTTTGTTGCAGAAGTTGGTGCAGTTCGGCGACGACACCTACAACGAAGAGAGAGATGTCGAGAAGCTCCTTCGGTGCATCCTCGAGAAGTACAAGCAGATCGCTCGCTCGATCAAGTCTCTGCTGGACCTCTCCACGATGTCGATCGAAGAGGCGATAGGTCGCCTCAAGGTCGTCGACAGCGACGAACCACAACCTCTCTCGGGGCCTATCACCATTGGCGGGAAGCTTCATCTCACTCGCGAGCAGTGGGAGGCTGGCCAGGGTGACCGGAAGAAGGGGGAGTCCTCTTCCTCGACAGGCGGCCGCAAGCGCGGCAAGTCGCGCAAGGGGCGCGGAGGTACCCAGGCCGGGGCACGCGGACGTACCGAGGGTGGCGCCCGCGGAGGCGCCCAGGGCGGCACCGTCGGCAACCTCAAGCCGACACGAGACGACACCTGCCACAACTGTGGCAAGCTTGGTCATTGGGCCAGGGAGTGTCGACAGCCACGACGTGGCCAGGCCCACGTGGCACAAGTGGAGAAGGAGGCCCACGTGGCACAGGTAGAGGAGGAGCCAGCTTTGCTTCTGGCACACGGAAGCATCAAGCCACCTCTAGTGGCATCGACCGCAGCGGCTCTCCTTCATCTTGATGAGCCAAAAGCACACGCTTTCCTCGGCGACGGCTCCAGCAACGACAAGACTGACGGGTGGTGCCTCGACACCGATGCCACCCATCACATGACCGGTCGACAGGAGTTTTTCGTTGAGCTTGACTCCAATGTCCGAGGCTCTGTCAAGTTTGGTGACGTCTCCGGCGTGGAGATCAAGGGTGTCGGCTCCGTCATCCTCACCGCCGAGTCTGGTGAGCACAGGCTGCTCGTCGGAGTCTACTACATCCCCGCGTTAAGAAACTCCATCATCAGCCTGGGACAGCTGGATGCGAACGGTTCGCGCGTGGAGATTAAGGACGGAGTCATGAGGATTTGGGATCGCCATCGTCGCCTTCTTGCCAAGGTAACTAGAGGCATCAATCGACTCTATGTCCTTCACGTGCAGGTAGCACAATTTGTCTGCCTTGCCACTCGTCGGGACGACGAGGCATGGCAGTGGCACGAGCGCTTTGGGCATCTTCACTTCGAGGCCCTAAAGCAGCTCAGTGCCAAGGAGATGGTGCGAGGCATGCCTTGCCTTGACCACGTGGAGCAGCTCCGCGACGTCTGCGTATTGACGAAGCAGAGGCGGCTTCCTTTTCCCCAGCAGTCGAGCTTTCGAGCTAAGGAACGGCTCGAGCTCGTTCACGGGGACTTGTGTGGCCCGGTGACACCAGCTACACCAGGAGGACGACGTAACTTCCTGCTGCTCATCGACGACCACTCCCGCTACATGTGGGTCGTGGTCCTTGGCAGCAAGGGAGAGGCTGCGAACGCCATCAGGCGCGCGCAAGCCATTGCGGAGGCGGAGTGCGGCCGCAAGCTGCGTGTGCTGCGCACCGACAACGGCGGCGAATTCACGGCGGCTGAATTCGCGTCGTATTGCGCGGATGAGGGTGTTCAGCGCCACTACTCCGTGCCCTACAGCCCGCAGCAGAACGGCGTCGTCGAGCGGCGCAAGCAGACGGTTGTGGGGATGGCTCGGGCCCTCCTCAAGCAGAGGGGAATGCCGGCTATCTTCTGAGGAGAGGCGGTGGTGACGGCTGTCTACATCCTCAACCGCTCGCCCACCAAGGCTCTCAACGGCAAGACGCCGTACGAGGCTTGGTATGGGCGCAAGTCGGCGGTCTCTCATCTACGGGTCTTCGGCTGCCTCGCGTTTGCCAAGGAGCTTGGCCACATCAGCAAGCTCGACGACAGGAGCACTCCGGGAGTGTTCATCGGCTACGCGGAGGGCTCGAAGGCCTACCGCATTCTCGACCCAGAGACACAGCGTGTGCGCATGACACGCGACGTTGTGTTCAACGAAGGGCGAGGATGGGCATGGGACAAGGCGGTGGACAACGGTTCGACCTCGACGCACGACGACTTCATCGTCGACTACGTCCACTTCAAGGGAGTTGGGGGAGTAGGCAACTCTTCTCCACCGAGCGTGTCTACCCCAGCCCCCGACCGTCCACCTCCACCTCAGCCGGGCGACCCCACGCACTCCAGCACCGACGGCCACTCCTCCGGGCACACCCACTTCGTCCCCAGCTCGTGTCGAGCACGACCCAGTGGAGTTTGTTACTCCGCTCTCCCACGACGAGGAGCGCCTCAACGGGTGCTACGACGGCGAGCAGTTGCGGTATCGCAAGATGGAGAACATTCTCGGCAACCAGCCGGTGCCAGGACTGGCCCCTCACGATCTGGATGATCAGGATCTGGAGGCACAGTTGCACCTTGCGTGCGATGACGGCGAGCCTCGGTCTTTTGCGGAGGCCAAGAAACACGCGGCATGGCGTGCTGCGATGCAGTCGGAGATGGACGCGGTTGAGACGAACCGCACTTGGGAGCTTGTTGATCTCCCTCGCGGTCACCGTGCGATCACCCTTAAGTGGGTGTTCAAGTTGAAGAGGGATGAAGTCGGCGCCATCGTCAAGCACAAGGCTCGCTTGGTGGCACGCGGCTTCGTGCAGCAGGAGGGGATCGATTTCGACGATGCTTTTGTCCCCGTGGCATGGATGGAATTCGTGCGACTCCTTGCACTCGCTGCCCAAGAAGGCTGGCGTGTCCAGCACATGGACGTCAAGTTGGCGTTCCTCAACGGCGACTTGAAGGAGGAGGTCTACGTACACCAGCCGCCGGGGTTTGTGGTCCCTGGCAAGGAGGGCAAGGTGTTGCGCCTAAGCAAGGCCCTCTATGGCTTGCGTCAGGCACCAAGGGCGTGGAATGCCAAGTTGGATTCCACGCTCAAGAGGATGGGCTTCGGGCAATGCCCGCACGCGGCGGCCATCTACCGGCGGGGCAATGGAGGACACACCCTACTGGTGGGTGTCGACGTCGATGACTTGGTGATCACCGACACCAAGGATGCGGAGGTGGCAGCGTTCAAGGAAGAGATGAAAGCCACCTTCCAGATGAGTGACCTGGTATCTCTCCTTCTACCTTGGGATTGAGGTGCACCAGGCCGACTCCGGGATCACACTTCGACAGACCGCCTACGCCAAGCGCATTGTTGAGCTAGCTAGGCTCACAAACTGCAACCCAGCTCTCACTCCGATGGAGGAGAGGCTGAAGCTGAGCCGCGACAGCACGGCGGAGGAGGTGGACGCTACGCAGTACCGGCGTCTTGTGGGGAGCCTTCACTACCTCACCCACACACGGCCGGACTTGGCATTCTCTATCGGCTACGTTAGTCGGTTCCTGCAACGACCGACGACGGATCACCAGCAGGCTGTGAAGAGGATCATCCGCTATGTTGCGAGGACTCTCGATCACGACCTCCGCTACCCGAGGTGTCCTGGGGAGGCACACCTTGTCGGGTACAGCGATAGCGACCACGCCGGCGACATCGACACCAGCAAGAGCACGAGCGGGATCCTCTTCTTCTTCGGCAAGTGCCTCGTTAGCTGGCAGTCGGTCAAGCAGCAGGTGGTGGCCCTGTCCAGCTGCGAGGCCGAGTACATAGCGGCCTCCACCGCTTCGACTCAGGCGCTCTGGCTTAGTCGACTGCTTGGTGATCTCCTTAGCAGAGACACTGGAGCGGTCGAACTCAGGGTGGACAACGTGTCCGCTCTGGCCATGGCAAAGAATCCCGTTTTCCATGAACGGAGCAAGCACATCCGGGTGAGGTACCACTTCATCCGAAAATGCTTGGGAGGAAGGGAGCATCAAGGCGAACTACATCAACACCAATGACCAGCTTGCGGACCTGCTCACGAAGCCACTTGGGAGGCTCAAGTTCATTGAACTTCGCACCAAGATCGGGATGGTCCAACCCTCTCAGAAGACGACGTACAAGACTTAGGAGGAGAATGCTGGAATAAGTCTTGTAGTCCTTTAGTCTTTGGTCCCCTAGTCCCTTGTACCCTAGTCCTTTAGTTTGTTGCACTTTAGTCCTTGGTCCTTGGTCCTTGTTGTACTCTAGTCCTTTGGTCTTTGTGGCCTCAATTAGAACAGCATCTAAGGACACTAGGACAACATATTAAGGACACTAGGACAACATCTTAGTGTCAGCCAAGGACAGCATATTAGGACAGCATCTAAGCATCTTAGACTAGCATCTTTGTGGCATATGCTTGGCTGCCATGGCAATTATAAATATGTAGCCTCAACCCCTTGGGTTGGTATGGCATTGTGTGAGAAATAGACAAGAAAATTGCCCCAATTCCTAGTGTCATCCTCTCTTCCAATGAGAGTAAGAATTCAACTACTAACACGTAGGTCAGCCAGCGGATGGCTCAGAAGCCGCCCAGGATGACCCCGAGCGAGGGGCAAGCGACTCGAGGCGATCCGCGATAGAGACAACTTCGGGCAGGACGAATCCGTTCGACGCCTCTAAGTTTGTAGCCGAGTCCCAGCACCACGAGCGCCGAGGTAACCCTCCGAAGGGTCGGTAGCGAGCCGCCCAAGCAAGCGACGAGCTCAGGAACCACGCGCACGCCTCGAGCAGAGATCTAATGAAACGCGGGCATTGAGCCCCAACCAGAAAGCCCTCAGAGCGAAGCAGAGCCAATGGTTCCCGCCGTCCAAAACGAACAGGATGAATGGGTTTCACTCAGCTCCACTCGATAGGCGACTCATCGGGCTCGAGGGCTCGTCCATCGAGGAAAGCTCACGATCGACCCGACCCCTCCGAGTCACGAACGACTCACGGATGGGGGCCGAGGCAAACTCGTCATAAACGACAACCTGGTCCCTTGAAAGGGGGGCCATGGGCTTGCCACAGGATCCCAACGGGGACGACCAAGAGTCATGACCGTACGCTGGAGGTCCATTCGTCGCGGCTACCTAGATAAGCCAAGTACTAACAATCCTTTTCTTGTTTTTAGTTGTGTAGGAACGAGGCCAACCGGTGTTCACCCCATGACCGATCGACGAGATCGATCAGGGGCTACTGACGGGGTTCCTGACTCCGACCCCCTAGGAAGAAGCAGGAAGATATCCAACGAAGGACGACGAAGGAGTAGGCCCGAACCCGAGCCTGAGCTCGGGGAAAGGCGGAGCGAACAAGTACAGGGAGCTCGGGACCGACCCCTAGGTGAGTCGCGAGACGTGCCCTTAGGGTGCAGACGAAGGAAAGACATCGAAGGGAAGGCCCGAGCCCAACTTTTGGTAGGAGAGAAGCAAGTGGCCTTCAATGTGGAGCAGGCGCCGCCCCGGCCAAGTGGGAGGGCACTCGAGTGCCTTCCCTGGCCTCGACATTGAATGCCCGTCACCTCCGACGGAACTGAAGAGGAGTGGAATGCGGAGCTCGCGTGCGCCTCGGTATGGCCTACCCCGACGACGGGACAGGAGCAGGCGTAGCGGCAAGCTACAAATACGGCGGCTCCATCGAGTACCTTGTCAAGCGTACGACGGGACAAGTCGTCCCTGTTCCCACGACCTGCTTCTCCTTTGTAATATAGAGGGAGACGAAAGAGAGAAGGAGAGAGTATATAAATAGAGGGGTCTGTCAACACCAGGAGGATAGGCTCTCGCACTTGTAAGAACCACCCCCATTCTTGAGTAAGAACAGCGAGACACCCCAGAGTGGACGTGGGACACCTTGCCCGAACCAGGATAATTCTCTTGTGTTCTTAGCTAGGCCAACTCGAGGTAGAACGTGCGGCACATTCAATTAAAAGGGCATACCCAGTGCTGAAAGCTCCCACACGTTGTGGGGTCTGGGGAAGGGAATTTCTAGGCAGCCTTCCCCTTGCTTATTTTGCAAGGAGGCTGATTTGAACCCAGGACCTCCAGGACACAAGTGGAGAGACTCTACCACTTCACATTCGATTACTAGTCGAAAATCCGAACGCCGACACTACTAAACTAGACTCTTTGACTTTTGAATTCTGCAACTCACAAGGCCTAAGTACAACAATCAAGCCTTTACCCCAAGCATGTTGGGATCGGCTAGACATGAAACCCTATACATATATATATATATATATATATATATATATAATGGAGTAAAAGAGAGGAGAGATATAAGGGTAACAAGAAAAAAAGAAAAGAAAAAAAAAAAGACTAAGATTCTGGCACATGAATTGCTACTTTCCATGCGGTCCTATCATGAGCTAAGTCTATGGATACATTCCAATTTCTCAAATCTCGTTTTACCGTCTCCTCCCAGGTCAACCTTGGTCGTCCTCTACCCCTCCTAATATTTTCTCTACCTCTTAAAATCCCACTGTTAATCGGTGCTTCTGGGGGTCTCTGCTGGATGTTGGACTATCTTCTCTTCAATCGGCACCACCCCTACCCTATCACTAATCACCTCATTCCTTATTCGATCTCTTCTCATGTGCTCGCACGTCCATCGTAGCATGCACATCTCTGCTACACTCATTTGTTGGACATGTTGCCGTTTAGTTGCCCAACATTCTGCCCCATACAGCATCGCGGGTCTGATCATCGTTCTATAGAACTTTCCTTTTAGTTTTTGTGGGACCTTCCTATCACATAGGATTCCAGAGGCTTGTCGCCATTTCATCCACCCTACCTTGATCCTGTGGCAAACATCCTCATCAATATCGCCATTGCTTTGTAACATTGATCCTAAGTATCGGAAAGAGTCCCTTCTAGGTACTATTTGTCCTTGTAGACCAACATTTCCTTCTCCACGACCAACACCACTAAAGTCACACCTCATATACTTGGTCTTGGTCCTACTAAGTCTAAACCCCTTGGACTCTAAGGTTTGTCTCCATAACTCTAATTTCTTATCAACACCGTCCCTAGTTTCATCTACCAGCACTACATCATCGGCAAAGAGCATGCACCAAGGGATATCCCCTTGTATATTCTTCGACACCTCATCCATCACCAAGGAAAAGATGTGCCTGGGAAACCACACGGTCCATTCACCCTGTATTGAACTAAGGAGGAATGTAGTTGCAGGGTAAAAGCGCAAAATAGCATATCTTTCACAAGGTAAAAACTAATGCAACAATAATATTATTTTCAAATATTCAATTACCAGCCTATCATTTTTCATGAATCTATATATAGTTATTATTTGAGGAAACAGATAAAAATAATCGTAAAAAGATCATGCATAATCAGAATTCAATGCTCCAGTATGCACCATATTAGTGCACACTTACACAGCTGCAGGTACTGCTGGGAGTTGAGTTGCAGGGGAAGCAGATGTCACCCCACCAGCTGCGTTCTGCAAAAGAATACACAATAAAAAATTGAATTGGATGGACGTGAAGAAAACACGCATCATTCAATATCTAATTCAGAAAAAATGATTGATCAGCCACCAAAAAACATAGAAATCTAAAACAATTGTACAAGTTTAGATATTGGTGGATGTGAATGTGTTGCCTTATTATTTAGTGTTTTTTCTTAACCACATAATTGCTCTCAAACCTAGAACCAAGAGAAAACAGATAAAGTCAAGGAAGCAAAGTTTAACTGAATGTTACTAGTTTCTTAAACGATGTCATAAAAAATCAAAACCCCCAGAAATTGATTTCAATAATCAAGCTTGTTTCCTTTGTTGTGTGGTGAATAACAGCGGAGTACTATACTAACAGAAAAAGGAGGAAAGTTGATGACAGATAAAACATTATGCCTACCTGACTCGTGGGCTCCTTAGCGTTAGCTGATGCAGCACTTGAAGATCCCTTCTGCAAAAGGTTGGTCCAAACAGTAATTAACAAATCTTCAGTTGTATAAGGATTTGAAGGTTCAGATACCAAATACAGTAGCATATATATCAAACGGTAATGTTATATTGTGCATATATAGTATAGCAAGCGACGACGAAATTTCAAGCACTCTGCTATAAGAGCAGTGCACACTTAGCATACCTTGGACAACATTATGACAATGAAGTTGTTTTCAAGAACTTTGTTCTCTTCAAGTGTTGTCTCATTCTTTAGAACATTCCCTTGATGAATAAGCATCTGTTGATCAGCTGGGTATACACTCTGTCCTTGTGTACTCTCAATGAGCTTTTTAACATCAGCAACCTATAAGAGAAATTGCAATCAACACTCAACAGTCAAGAACAATTTTGCATTCCTGCTATTATATAAAAGAATCAGGTTTGAAATCACATCAAAAATAATATTGTGGTGTCTAGTTAGACCAAAAGGAAAATTTACCCATAACTAATGCTAACTTATGAGGCTGGAAATCTGACTCTGCACAGGACATATTTCCACAAGCACCAGAAGCACTTTGCAATAATACTGTCACACAATAATCCACTAACTTGAACAGTCACTTAGTACATCATACTTGTGTATATAGTGTAAAACTGGAAATGTTAATAAGCCACCTATTGCGAACAGATTGCCACTTAGCAACAACCAAGCCCATGCCCACTACACTCCGCACAAAAAAGGCTGGTGCCCAATCAGTGGGAACAGCATCGCCTGCCCCAGTGTAAGAAAGCAACCGAGCACATAGGACCCAATACAACCCATCGACAGCTCCTCCCCAATCCATCATGCAACAGCAACGCCCCCTCACAGCATCTCTCGCAGCGAATCCAACTCCACGTGTCAGTCCACCGACGAGATCCGCACCAACCGAGACCAAATTCCGCGGCCGTGGGCTTTCCTCTCGGCCGCGAAAAAACGCGCTGCTAAAAACCTGCCAGCTCACGGACCGTAGCCCCGGCCACGCTGGGACAAACCCGTTCAACACGGGACGGCCATGCCTAAAAACACCCGCCGAACGAGCAGATTCGCACGAAGCCCCACACAGATCAGAGGGGGGGAGAGGGTGGCGGCCGGTGACGTACCTTGCTCGAGGGATCCACGTCTATCACGAAGCTGGAGCCCCTGAGGGTCTTGATGGAGACCTTCATGGCGGCGCGGCGACCGGCCCTCCGCCGCGTCGCGCTCGAGAGTTCGGGGGAAGGGGAAGGAGACGAGGAAGGAGAGAGAAATGGCGGCGTGGTGGTCGGGTAGAAATACAATGGGAGGGGCCGATCTGAGAAGATATCTTTCCCTTCAGGTCATCTTTTACAAAAGGGCCCTCCAGGGCTGGAAACATTTGTACATAAAGAACCTTAATATTTTCCGTAATCTCGTTAAGGTTCTTTTTGGATCGCGCGAGTCTTTCTCCAGTCATGCGTTTTCTTTGAAATTGTATGTTTCTTCAAAAATCTTGTACCGTTCCATGAAATTCCAAGTTTTTACTGGCCTAAGTATTTCGTGTGGGAGAAAGCATACAACTGTTAGGGCTTGTTTGGGTACATTTAAATACTTTTTCATTCAGAATGAATTGAGGTATCGAAATAGAAATTAGTTCATTTTACACTTCATTTCATTTCTACTCATAGGAATTTATTATTACCTAAACAAGCTCTTATGAGAGAAAGCATGGTGATCAAGTTAATGTAGGAGTTGCTGCTGGTAGTGTCTTCATCATGTACACGTATACAAGATGCAAACTGTAGTCCGGCAGTGGACGCGCTCGTTGGCAGAACTTCTTCTGAACAGGCACACATCCCTCTCATTATATATATGTACTCATTGACAAAGTAATAAAGTATTGTTCCTTCTTCATTGACATAGTTATTAAAGCGGTAAGACGACATAAGGCAACCTACCCCTTTTTATCTTTTAAGCGATAAGGCGTAAACCGAGGCAACGCCTTAGTAATATATAAATATAGGAAAATTCCAAATAGATGGTAATAAAAATAGCAATTAGCAAATAGATTCTCTTTAGCCTCGCTTCTCTTTTCATCTCAACAATAGCAATCCTAGCTCGTCTCTCTTCTCTACCTCAGCCTAGCCCACTTTAGCCTCTTCTCTTTTCATCCCCTGCATAAGATTCCCTCTCATCTCCCGCACACCGCCGCCTCTGCTCGCACTCTGTCCGCTCGCCCCACTCATCTGTCGTACACCGCCGCCCTCTGCCCATGCGCCCCTCCCCCACCGCCCCCAGGCCGGCTTGCGCCCTCTGCCCGTTCGCCGCAAGATCTGTTGGTGGCGCCTCTCCCGCACACCGCTGCTGCCTAACCCCCCCCCCCCTCCGCTGCTGCGGCGACGCACGAGCCCGCCAGATCTGCGCCCCCTCCCCCAGCGCTCGACCTCTGCTCGACGGATCTGATCCCCCTCCCCCCCCCCCCCCCCCCGTCGTGGCGGCGCTCAGGCCCGCCGGATCTACTTCCCCCTAGCGCTCGATCTATGCTCGCCGGATCTGCTCCCCCCCCCTTAACCTCTGCTAGCGCCTTAGCGCTTAAGCAACGTCTTAAAAATCTTGTTCATTGATAGTAAAATGCATGGCAGATCCTCAGACTTGTCAGAAGATGTCATATAGGTATCAAACTCTTGATTTTACACACTTGATGACTTGAATCTTTAGGCTTACTAAATGGTGCATTCATAGTCTAAATCTCTAAAATTAACACTGTTTTACTTAGTTTGTGTCTATGTGGCATCCAGATCATTAATTTAACAACATCATCACTTATATTACTATCTAGCCCAAATTAAAATAAAAAACAAAGACTTTATGCTTCCTAAACAAGTCCAGGTTTTCTACTGTGAGCTGATTTTTGAAGTTTGGTGTGGATTTAATGGTCTTATAAATGATGACTAGCAACAGGTTCATATCAATGCTAATTTGGATGATTTGGGTCTCCACTAAACCACTTAGAAAGTTTGGGTACCTCGGGTTTCAAATTAAGAGTTTGGGGACTCAGATGGTACCCTAGGCAAGTTGAGGGATCAAACATGCGCTTTACTCTTGTCCAATCTATTGTGCTATTTATTGTTTACAACAGCAACGATATGTGTATGTTTTCGTGCTTAAAGATGTTTAGCCCACGTTTGCTTCCACCTAAGATTATAAATAATTTAGCTTATTTTGGATCAATAAGCTTGCTATATGCTTGCAGTTTTAAGTATGGAGCGAGTGGAATTATACTGAAATAAATATTCAAATGGTTAGGAAGGAAAGCTTTTGGTTTAGTAAGCACAAGATCGCAAACAAAATGTATTGTATAATGATTTGTTTTAATTACAAGAAGGTAGCCCACAATGCAAAGAAGGGTGGAACTCGTTGCATTAAAGTTCACCATTGCAAGAATTTTGAATCGTTCAATTCATCCTAATGCCAAAATATCACCTTAAACAAAGACTGAAGCATTTCAACCGTCTTAGGCTAGGAAATCACAGTATTCACAACCGGTGGTGCTAGTGTGGTACGTTGGAGACACTGAGCAGAGTAGCAAACACATTTGCCGAGAACGGAAGGGCCTCCATGTTTCAAATGCAAACGTGGATTTGTACTTTAAGGGGATTGCCACAACCATATGCTCAGATAAGCCATTGCTTGATGTCAAGTTGGATCCACATCCGAGCAAAAGGTCACAGAGGCAATACTATAATTCAATTATAGAGAAAATGCTATTCAAGACAGTCATTTTGAAAACTTTTAAAGCTGAAACACCAAGTGCACTCCTTACTAATGAAATGCAATTTACATACTACCCAGGGAGCAAAAACCAAACATTGCCGTCCAAGACATAGCTCAGTCACAGTCACCCATTTTCAGATTTTGCACATGAACTAATTGACTTTTGGAATGCAAGACCACACTAGACTGTTGAGGCAATATTTGGCCCTAAATGATCATTTGCATCTTATAAGGTTCAGTTTCTTCAATGTAATGAACATCTGGCAGACTGAATTGTACATCTGGCAGCAAAAGGTAGCAACGGTGGAATATAAGTTCTACTACAGCGAGAAGCTTTGTCAGTCAGGGTCCAACTGCACTATGAAGCTTCGGCCTAAGGGAAATGTCCAAAGAAGAATGGGCGTCAGAAGCCCAACTCTTAGTGACGGTAACCATGGGGATCATGCGATCCCCAAGGCCCAGTGCCATAGCGGCTCCCAACTGAAGGATAGCCACCATCATAGATGTCTTGCACACCCATCCCAGCTGTTGACAGAGGTGCTCCATAAGGTCCCTGGCTGCTGAAACCTAAAAGTGAACTATGTTATAGGCTTAACGGCAATTATTTAAGTGATGTGGATGAAAGTGAAGAAAAAGACTTACTAGGTGCCCTTCTCTTAGCAATATCAGCCCTCAGCCTCTCAGCCTCTTGAGCCATAGCAACTAGATCCTTCTCCATTGCCTGCACTTGTGCTGTCAGCTCTGGCTTTGCCTTCTTCTCGTACTCCAGAGCAGCCCTACAATGATATCATTAGTTAGACGGTCTTTTACTCAATAAATGGAAAAAACAATGACACAATGAATTAAAAGCGGAGGCAGCAATCGAAGTTAACACATGATTCATCAAGCATATCAATACACTGCATTCATTCTAGAAAAGAATGACAAAACCATAATTGCTCAATACCTAGTCTGGATCAGTTCCTGCCGCAGAGCATCACGTTCAGCTAACATATCAGGTATTTTCTGGCTTTCAGATTTCTGATGTTCTAGCTCTTTTAATAGACTCTGAACCTTTGCAGACAACTCTTGCTTCAAAGACTGTAGTTTACCTGCTTCAGATCGCAGATGCAAAGCATCTTGCCTAAGGGGTTCTAAGGCACGTAGCTCAGCTTCCAGCTTTAGATTCCTCTGAATCAGCTCCCTTGATTCAAGTTCTTTCTCTGCACGGTGCTTAGGTATAGTCTGACCTAAGATATGGAGATCGTCTTTCAAACGAGGGGTAGTTTGCCTGAGATTAACAATTTCATCTGCCAAGCGTTGATTGTCTTCACGGATTCTGCGCATCTCACCACGGCGGCTAGACAGCTCCATCTCCAAGCGACGGGGAGAGATTGACCTTGCTCGTACATGGGGCAGAGGCGGCGCATCACGAAGTCCTCGAGGCTCATCATAGTATTGGCGGGGTACACGGTGCCTTCCTGACATTTATAGGCCTAAATGAAGAATAATCAGATTAGTTGGACAGAAAAGTAACAACAAAACCAAAGTAGACATATATAGAATATCAGAGAACCATGCAGTCACCCCACTTAGGTGACATACACATACTAAAGCTATGGCGATCATTAAATTGTACAGGTAAAGACAACGGACTCCGTGTGAAGTTCATTTTTCAGGAAAGGTTCTTCTGGACATCTTCCCAGTACCCAGAAATGAGTGGAATCAGTTTCTTCAGTTAGTTTAGAAGTTCAATCTAATTAACAAGTAAGATGGTGTTTTCCTTATTTAAGGATGCTTCATTTCAACATCTTAATTCAAGTATATGGCCATAGGAATTTGCAACAGATATGCCCATTCTCATGATGGCAATATCAAAAAAAGCACATCAATACTGGCACAATCTGGGTAATAGAGAAACTAAAGATAAAAGTAAGGAATGATGACTAGTCGACCAGTAATATGAAATATGAATGCACAAAAGTAACACCATAACAAACAATCCAAAGTATTAAAGTCACTGACCGGGATTGGGATAGACATTACATCATGCATTACACAATAACTTATGAAGGTTTATCATGAAATCTATTTGATCATATCAATAAAAACTCTGTTTTAAGGTTTCACATCAAAAGAATCAATTAAGGACCACTCAAACCACACGTGCAGAAATACACCAGTTATGAGCTCAGTTAGGTGTATAGCTAATAGAAATACAAAATTGTTTACAAGAATTCAAGGTACACTGGACTGGTATATTTGGCTTACAAAAGATTTTACATATAACTGGTAGTAATAGAAGAGAGGAGATATACAAGTAACTATGTAAAGTAATTATGGTATTTCAGTACCACTTGATCCTTCTTATGCCTGAAAAAATAGAAAACAACCAATGTATTTTTAAAATTAAGCAACAGCCTTGTTATGCAGGCTCTAGTTAGCTAGATTGCTAGAAACGTTTGAAAGCACATCAGAGCAAGTGTCATGTTTCTGTTCTCTACTTTCTGAATGCTACCTAACATCATGGTATTGTTGCTCAATAAATATGATTTCAGTTCCGCAGCAACCGTGGCAATGTTGAGCACATACCATCTATGTTCTGTAATAAAAATCCTAAAATCAAAGAAAAGCCTGAGCTAAGTGACACAATGGTCATGTTTCTTCCTAATTTGATGGGATTTCTTTCTTCAAAGAGAACAAGAAGGGAAAAAGGAACCAAAGTTATCATTCACTAGTTACTAATTTCTGAACTATGTGCCTTGAACAATAAAACACTTAAGTGGATCATTGCATCGGAACTCTTAGTCATCATGTATCAGAAATGCATGTATAAGCTGGGGCTGCCATCCTGCCACCAGCTATGGATCTACCCATGGATATTTGAGGAAATCATAATGTCGAAATACAGCCAACAGCCCTACTAGGACGGCCGATTTGGCTAAGGTATAGGGAAAAACCACGTATACACTAGAAACGTTTCATTTGTTTTGCGCTTCATCACAAGGCATGTGGTGTTCCGATCTGTAACTACCCGACTTCCGTGATTGCAGAGACATGCAGAATAAGGATGATTAAGCTGCGTGTACGGCCAACCAAATGCACAATCAACAAGAGGCGGACTGACCAATAGGGCCAGGTAGGGCCGCCGTTCCAGAAAGAACTGGATGCCCATCCCCATCCCCATCCCCATCCCCATCTTCATCCCCGTCCCCGCCGGCGTCCCCTACGCAGGGATCGACCCATCCCCGCTAGATCCAGCCTTAATGTCAGCAAGAAAAGGAAGTAGGGTTAGAGGATCGGGGAGGAGAGCTCGGCAATCACCTGGAGGGGGAGGATGCAGGCTTGTGTCCGTTCTGGCCGCCGAGCCGCTGCTAGCCCTAGCCGTGCTTGCTAGTTGCTGCGCCGCTCTGGTACGACGGGACCCTAGATAGAGAGAGGAGTAGGAAAATGGGAATCCGGGCTGTTCGGAACTTCGGATGCCTGTGCCGAGAAAAGTCGGCCCACAGCAGCCCGTCAAGTCCACGTTCAGGTCTAAACATGGCCCATGGCACATCATCCGTCACTGTGGTGTTTCGTTACTACTTGCTTCATTTGCTCCTTTACTTCTGCACGCCACCGGCCACCAAAAGAAACGGGAGCTAAGACTGACCCTACCTACTGTAAAAAAATATTTTTAGTTATTTAAAACATCCTCTAAAATATATCATACTCTATATTACAGCTTTCCGCATCATCGTACTCTAATCGACAATCTATATCAAATAGATTCTTTTTATATTATTTTATATAACTAGCTTATATTTTATATTATACTAGATAAGTACTTTTATTCTAATAATATTACGTGCACTATTTAAAAAATTCACTACGTTCCTTTTCTCTTTATTTTTACACTCTTTTTTCCTTCTCCTTTTTAGTCTCTTTTTCCTTTTCATTCTTATTTTTTTTCTCTCTCTCTTTTTCTTTTCTATCTCCATCTTCTTCTTGAGCCGAGCATAGGACCTTTTCATGGTCACCATGGACACTGTCCTTATTGCTCCGCAACCCTACGGATGGCAATCTCACCCGCAGCCCCGCATACCCGACGGATGCCGATGTGAGTGATTTTTTACCCGCGAGTCTAACCACTACAGGAAAACGACATATTTTCGTGTGCCCAACTTAATTTCGTCGGCCCTCACGAAATTAAACTTATTATCGTGAGCTAGAGTATAGCCCATGAAAATAAAGTCTAATTTCGTGGGTTTTGTCACAGGCTCACAAAAATAACGTATAATTTCATGTGCCCGGACCTATACACACGAAATTAGACCTTAATTTCGTGAGTTCCTTCACTAGCTCACGAAAATACATTATAATTTCGTGGGTTCAATTGCAGGTCACGAAAATAAGTTCATAAATTGTCGTGGGTTCTAAAAGCTCACGAAAATAAAGACATAAAATATCGTGGGTGTTGGAGGCTCATGGAAATAAATGCAATCCCGACGTAATTTCGTGAGTGACAGCTCCCACACACGAAAATAAATGTGTTTACTTTCCTGGGTGTCGGAGGCTCACGAAAATAAAGGTGATCCCCACTTAATTTTGTGGGTTACTGCAGCGGCACACGAAAATAGACGAGTTACTATCGTAGGTGTCCGAGGCGCACGAAAATAAAGGCGATCCTCCCGACTTAATTTCGTGGGTGTAGCGACGGCACACGGCAATAGAGGCCTTACTTTCGTGGGTGTCGGAGCCTCAAGAAAATAAAGGCGATCCTCCTGACTTAATTTCATGGGTGTAGCGACGGCTCATGAAAATACACCCGATTTTCGTGGGTGTCAGCGCCGACTCACGAAAGTATACCCGATTTAGGTCGGGCTGCGAGCCTGACTTCATTACGTGCGAACGCCGCCGCCACCCTGCCCAAGCCACGCCCGAGCAACCGCGCTGCTTGAGCCAGCGCGCCGCCCAGCCACCGCACCACCCCAGCCACCGCGCCGCCTACTCAGTGCGTCGCCCGTCCACCGCGTCGCTCGGCCTGCGCGCCTCCTGATTCATCGCGCCGCCCCAGCCATTGCGTCGCCCGGCCAGCGCGCCACCTCATTCATCGCGCCGCCCCACCGCGCCGCCAGGCCACCGCGACACCCGGCCTGCGCGCCACCCGAGCCACCGCGCCGCCCCGCTACAGCCCGAGCTCGCCGCCCGGCCGAGGCTGCCTTGGCGCTGCCGCCCGGCCACAGCACCGAGGCTGCCCTTCCGCTGCAGCCCGATCGCAGCACCGGGTCCGCGCTGACCGCCGTGTTGCGCCACGTCGGTGTCCACCATTGTGCCCACTCATCGTCGCCGAAGCTACTGCGTCGCGCCGTTTCCGTCACCCCTGTTGCGAGCCTGCACTGGCCGCCTCTACTCCGAGCCCGCATCGGTCGCTGCTTCTGAGTGTAGGTACGTATGATATGTAGTAGTTAATCAAAATTTTATGATTGTGGAATAGAATGCAACCGGAGGTAATGAACTTTGTTGATGTGAATTCTGCAACCGTAGCATGGATGACTGGATGACATTGTTTTGATTTTAGCATAGATGATAAAAAGTCCATCTTTATTCTTTTGTTTTGGCTAACGTCGAAGTGTTTTCCTGCAACACTTCCCCCGGTCTGCCTGAGCAGCCCGCGGAGGTTCTTTTTTCGGTGGGGCTAGTGGATCTCGGAGGTCAGAGCACAATGGCGAGAGGAGAGACACGAGGATTTACGTGGTTCAGGCCACCGGAGCGTAATATCCTACGTCCACGGGTGTGTCAGATGTATTGTTCACGCGTATGAGTAAGTTGGCTGGGTCGCGAACCCCTTGCCCGGAGGCTGCCCTGGTCCTTTTATAGTCCAAGGACGGGGCGGTTACAAGGTGGCCCTACGGCTATATGCATGGTATACATAAGCTATAGGCATCTACTACTATATGCTTTGTCACTATCGGTGGAGTTATGGCGTGTCGTCTGTCACGTCGGGCGCCTCTGTCTAGGCAGCCGGTGATGTTGAAGTTCGCGTCTTTTCGCCGTGTCTCCCTACTCTGCTAGGCGCCTCTGTGTCGTTGGGTGGCACTGTTGTACCGTCACGCCTCGGTACCCTGCCTTTCGCCGTAATGGTGCGCAGACGGGAAATGGAGGTGTGCACCATGCACCATGCTTCTGGGGAAGGTGCGAGTCTTGAATGCTCGACCTGACAGCGTACCTTCCTCTTTACTCCGTGGCCATCTGCGCCTGTATTCGGAATTTCTTGGATTTGCGGTGCCTGAAAGCCTTTCTCCTTCTTTTTTGCTCGTTGGAATGACGCCTAGGCGACTGGCCCTCGAGACACGTGTCTCTGCTGAAGCTGTCTTGTGGAGTATCGGGTGGTCCGGAGTTGTTGGGCACGTGGCAGCTCCAGAGCCCTCCCGTACTGGAGACCGAGTCCGGGCCGCAGGTCACGTGGCACATCTGGGGCCTTCCTCGGATGGAGGGTATTCTAGGAGTCGTCGCCCATGCGGCCGTGCCGGGGCCCTCTCATGCTGGAGGTCGGACTCGGAGCCGCAGGACACGTGGCTAAGCTCTCTCTCTCTCTCTCTCTCTCTCTCTCTCTCTCTCTCTCTCTCTCTCTAGGAGGGTGTGGCTCAGAAGGTTCCGAGCACGTGGCAGCGCCGGAGCCCTCCCTTGCGGAAGATGGGGTCCAGCACCACTGGTTACGTGGCAGCTCTCGAGCCCCCTTGGCCTGTAGTCAGTCTCAGGGCCTGAAGACACGTGGATCCCCCGGGTCTGCCCATGGGGCCCAGGGCACGTGCCTCACGTTGGGGCCCGCCCAAGCCGGAGAGGCGGGGCCCAGGTAGTTTTTTATCCACCACATGGGGGTTCCCGGTCTGCAGAGTATCGATAGTGGCCCCAGAGCCCATCTCGGGAAGGTATTGAGCCCGTAGGTGGGTCCCCTATCTCTCCCGCGTGGTGGTTTTGGACTTGCGATTTTTGGTTATCGCGAGATTTTTGCGTAGTGGGCTAGCTTCCATACCTGGGGGACAAAGAGGTTGTTCGTCCTCGGTATAGTGGGCGTACTCAATCAAAGCGGCAGCGCCTCGTCGTGTCCGCTCCGACTTGACTAGTCACGGCGTGGCAGCGGAGGGGCTGCCTCGGGGCAATTACTACGACCGCTCGTGAACCATTGGGGTACCATGCCACTTCTCTTGGGAACCGCCAAACGTTCTTGAGTTCATACTCGCCTGTCCTGTTGGTGCCTGACTGGCGGGCCCGGGCCCTACCTGTCATTGGAGAATGCTAAGGCGACGTGCTCGAGGGGCCGCCTCGGGTTTTTTACTGCGGTAGCCAGTGAGTCGGTCGCACCGCTCTCTTTGGGAATCGCCGGACGTTCCCAAAGTGTTATCCCCCCGCCCCCCAGTGGCTGACGGGTGGACCTGAGTTCAGCCCATCATTGTGGGAGGGGAATAGCCCACAACGTGCAGCGGTGGTGACCCAATCGCCGCGCCTGTTGCGCTGCCTGAGGCCGAGGACGGGTATGAAAGGAGGCCTCGCGGTGTGGTTCAGCACCCTTCCTCACCATGTGGCCTTTGTTCTCTTCTTGCGCACTGGAAGTCGCCGCTTCCAGACGCTCTCGCCCACCAGATACTCCCTCACTGGTAGACGTCTTCGTCCACTTCTGCGAGATATTTGTGTGTGTGTGTGTGTCCTCTAGTTAGGGTCTCTGACAGATTCCTCTCCTTGATAGTCTTTGATAGAGGCACAAGCCATCCTGATGGCGTGCCGATGGTAGGGGAGGCCGTCAGGGACAGGGTCTTCGACCCACAGTGACCCCCAACACCAGTGTCGGGTGGAGCACGTCCTCTAGGCGCTCCGCCGCAGGAGGACTACCTGCCTGTGCCGGAGGAAGGCTAAGTCCAGGGTGGTCAAGCCTTCCTCGTGGTGAAAGCATCTAGGCCCCCGTGAGGTATGGTTTCGGTGACTAATGACAACCGTTCGTTATTACTAATGAGTTTGTGGATGCGAGGTTTCACGTATATCACATCAAACGTTAATGAACTATCTATTCACACCATCTACTGCTCATTGGATACAAATGGAGACCCCTCAACGATCTATTCTAAGGGGTTATTCGATACTCATGAAGACTAAATGAAGAACTCATACAACGACTCTATTCTATCAAAATTGGCAACACAAGAAGCTTACACTTCATCAAAATATCATTTCAAACAAGTGTCAAAGAGGTCACTCAAGAAGATTCCAAAAGATCAACTCAAAACAACTCGAAGCAAACAAGTTGCACTCACCGGATCATCCGATGTCTTGCAAAATGACTACATCGGTCGAGTTTGAGTTGGCAGAAGAAGAAGACCTCAGAGCCCAGTACACACCGGATCATCCGATATGAAGGAAGTGGCACATCGGTTGATTTCAACAGAAGGATGATTTCTGAGTTATTCTGAAGAAGTACACACCGGATCATCCGATGATGAAGTAAGTGTACATCGGTCAATTTCAACAGAGACATTATTTCTGAACCAATTCTGAAGATCAACTCACCGGATCATCCGATGATGAAGTTGAAGTAACATCGGTCGATTAAAAGATCCAACAGTTATATCCAACGGTCACATCTGACACATGACATCAGCTAATTTGGAATTCGACCAATGCTCAAATAAAGGGGTGCATCGGATGATCCGATGTTCACAGTAAAAAGTCTGCCTACTTTTCCAACGGCTATCTCGTGTGGGCTGGCTATAAATACCCCTCCAACCGGCCATTTCGTCAAGGCTTGATCACAGAGCCTCACTACACATCCTCAAGCATTCAAGACCAAGAGCTACCACTTTCACACCTCAAAACCTCTTGTACTCCAACTATAGGCTAGATCTAGCTAGAGAGAAGCTTGTGTGCGTCCATTCTTGGTGATTGGAATCTCTAGGCTAGTGAGAGAGAGTGTCTTGGTGACTTCTCTCACCTTGTAAAAGTTGGAGGAAGAAGAGATCGCTCCGGAGCTTACCAAGGCGTTTGTGGAAGCCCGGAGGATCACCATTGTACAAGGCTTGAGCTCCACCTTGCCGGAGAAGGCGAACGGAGAAAGATAGTGGATTCCCTTGTCTTGGTGACTTGAGAGTGGCTATACCCTTTGGTGGGTGCCACAACGTGGACGTAGGTAGATCTTTGTGATCTTACCGAACCATGGGAAAAATCGCCGTGTCTCCGAGTCTCCGCGGGAGTTTGCATCTCTCTCCTCACCCTCTTACTATTACGCATTTACTATTCCGCACTTAATACTCTTGCTTGCGTAGTTAGTTCGCATAGGGAATTGGGCTTCAACCATTAAGTTTTAAATTGCTCTAAAATTTGAAAAAGCCCAATTCACCCCCCCTCTTGGGCGTTTCGATCCTTACAATTGGTATCAGAGCAAGGTTGCTCATTGGATCATTCTAGCTTCACCGCTAGAGAGCGAAAATGGCCAAGAATGGGGGTTCGGTTCCTACCTTCGAGGGCAAGAACTTTGCTTATTGGAAAGCACGCATGCGCGCTTACCTTGAGGCAATTGCTCCCGAAGTGTGGGAAGCGACCCATGCGGGGTTTGGAAATCTTGACTATGTTGGTGACCAATTAAAATGGGATGCTAAGGCTAGAAATGCCATATATGAATGCATTAGTCAAGATGTCTTTGCTAGGATTGCTAGTAAGAAAAAAGCATGTGAAATTTGGGCATGTCTAATTGAAATACATGAGGGCTCATCTCGTGTTAAAGAACTCAAATATCACATGCTTAAATCAAAATATGATGAATTTAAGATGTTTCCTCATGAGAATGTTAACCAAATGTTTTCTCGTTTAAATGTGCTCATTGAGGAAATTAACGCACTTGACATTGCTTCTCTTGGCAAGGGACTTATCAATCGCAAGATCCTCATGCTTCTACCCAAGCCCAAGTACAACATTATCAATTCAATGCTCCAAAAAGAGTCACTTGATAACATTGAAGTTTCGGAGCTCATTGGAGAAATCCATGCTCATGAGATGAGCGTACTTGGAATGATGGAGGAGTCATCATCAAAAACCATTGCTCTCAAGGCTTCAACCAAGAAGACAACTCCCAAGAAGAAGAAAGTGGTTGAGCCTAGCTCAAGTGAAGAAGAGCAAGAAACAAGCGAAGATGATGATGATGAGGAAATTCTCACGCCTCAACTCCAAGATTGCAAAGAAGGGATACTCTTATGATCCCAAGAAGAAAGCCTTCTTGCCAAGAAAAGATGAAAACAAGACGTGCTACAATTGTGGTGATCTAGGCCACATATCATATGATTGTCCAAGACCGGACAAAAGGAAGGACAATGGCAAGCATCACAAGCTAGAAGAAAGTGATGATGAAGAGGAGGTCAAGCCCAAGCGCTCTTTTGGAAAGAAGAAATTTGACAAAGGCAAGAAAACCAAGCTCTTTCCAAAGAAGAGAAGAGGGCCTCAAAAGGTCTTCATGTGTGAAGCCAATGAGTGGATCACGGATGAAGAGTCAAGCGACGAAGATAGTGAAGATGAAGAAAACTTGGCGGGCCTCGCCATCGTCAACAAGGATGACTCACCTCTTCGTCCACCTCCTATGTGCCTAATGGCTAAAGGTAACTCAAAGGTATGTGAAGATTCTAGCGATGATGATGATGAGCTTTCACCCGATGAATTAGCATCTATGATTAATGAATATCATGCCATTATAAAAAGGGAAAAGGCTAAGGTTAAGGCTCTTGAGCTAGCTCGTGCTAAGCTTGAAAGTGCTAACCTCGATTTGCATGACAAGTATGTAACCATTCTTAAAGAGCATGACACGCTCAAATCAAATGTCAAGCAAATCGAGGAGGAGAATGCTCAAATCAAGCTTGAGTATCATGAGCTTGACTTAGCTAACTTAGCACTCTTGGCAAAGCACAATGAGTTGGTTCAAGAACATGAAGTGCTTAACCTTGCTTATGAAGCGATTGAACTTAAATTGAAAAACACAAAGGAAGAAACCCTTGATGGCAAAATATCATCTAATTCACATGCCACTAATATTTTGGATAAGTCTTTGCCTTTGAAAGCAAGCCCTAGGGAGAAGGAGCTAATGGACGAAATTGAAAGTCTTCGCACTAGTGTGGCAAGACTCTCTAAGGGGGAGGACAAGCACAAGGAAATCCTCTACCAACAAGCTAAAGGCTTCAACAAGAGGGGACTTGGATCCTTCCCGGTGCCCAACAAAGGAAAGGTGCCCTCACCGGAGCTTAGGACAAGCTTCATCAAGGAAGTCGGTTCCTATTGCCAACATTGTGAGGTCACCGGACATCACACGAGGGAGTGTCCTCTTCCCAACCGTCCTTCTCCCAAATTGCCTCCTAACTACAAATCTACTTTCAATGATTATCACTATCTATTGAGCAAAGTAGGTGGAAAGGTGAAGGCAAGGTTCATCGGCAAAGACATCAAGGGCATGAAGGGGAAGCTCCCCAAGCAACTTTGGGTCCCAAAATCACTTGTATCACACATACAAGGACCTAAGTTGGCTTGGGTTCCTAAACTCAAAAACTAACTTCATGTGTGTAGGTAAACTACAAAGCCGGAGAAAAGCATTGGGTACTCGATAGTGGGTGCACTCAACATATGACCGGAAATGATGGTATGTTCACCTCCATAGAGAACCCCGGCAATCATGAACAAGTCACCTTTGGTGATAACTCAAAGGGGAAGGTAATTGGTTTGGGTAAAATTGCTATTTCTCATGATTTGTCTATCTCTAATGTGCTTTACGTTAAGTCTCTCAGTTTCAATTTACTTTCTATTGCACAATTATGTGATCTTGGACTAACATGCACATTTGACAAGAATGGTGTTGTGGTGACTAGTGAATCAAGCAAAGAACTAATATTCAAAGGTTTTTGGCATGGACATCTTTACTTGGTGGACTTCTCCAACAAGGATGCTAGCTTGACCACTTGTCTTTTCACCAAGACAAGTTTGGGATGGCTATGGCATCGGCGCATTGCTCACATTGGGATGAGCAAGCTCAAGAAGTCATTCAAGCTTGGGATGGTGACCGGCGTGAAGGATGTCACATTTGAGAAGAACAAGCTTTGTAGCGCTTGTCAAGCCGGGAAGCAAGTTGCCTCACACCATCCGATGAAGACAATGGTGTCAACCTCCAAGCCACTTGAACTACTTCACATGGACCTCTTCGGACCGTCCACATACCAAAGCCTTGGCGGTAACCTCTATTGTCTTGTTATTGTTGATGACTACTCTCGCTATGCTTGGACATTGTTTCTAGGTGACAAGGGTGAAACTCCGGAAATCTTCAAGACCTTCGCTAAACGAGCTCAAAGGGAATTTCAACTTCCCATCATCAAGGTCCGGAGTGACAACGGCACCGAGTTCAAGAACTACAACATTGGGGAGTGGTGTGATCATGAAGGCGTGAAGCACGAGTTTTCGGCCACATACACCCCTCAACAAAATGGTGTCGTTGAAAGGAAGAACAAGACTCTCATCACCCTTGCAAGAGCAATGCTTGATGACTATGGCACGTCGGAGAAGTTTTGGGCCGAAGCAATCAACACGGCGTGCCATGCCGCAAATAGGGTCTATCTTCATCGACTACTTCAAAAGACCCCATATGAGCTCCTCATTGGGAGAAAGCCCAACATCTCCTACTTCCGAGTCTTCGGGTGCAAGTGCTACATCTACCGCAAGAAAAGGCTCGGTAAGTTTGAAAGAAGGTGTGATGTTGGTATCTTTCTTGGTTATGCGTCAAACTCAAAAGCATATCGAGTATTCAACCAAACCTCCGGGTTAGTTGAAGAAAGTTGTGATGTTGAGTTTGATGAGACTAATGGCTCCCAAGAGGAGAGTTTTGGTCATGATGATATAGATGATGAGCCTCTACGAGAAGCTATGAAGAACATGACCATAGGAGACATCAAGCCCGAAGTTGAGGAGAGCCATGATCAAGGGGGAGCCTCAAGTTCCAACATCAACACCTCCATGGCGCCTCAAATTGATGAAGAAGAAGAGAAAGATGATCCATTGCCAATGCAAGATTCACATGCCACACAACACCAAGAAGGAGAAGAAGTCCAAGGTCAAGTCCAACCACAAGACGAGCGAGATGCCTCACCACCGCCAAGTGCCTTACAACCTCTTATGAGGCATGGGCGCATCTCCAAGGCACATCCGATGGATCAAATCATCGGAAGTCCGTCACGGAGAGTAAGTACTCGTTCTCGCCATGTTGCTTCATTTTGTGAGCACTACTCTTTTGTTTCGTGTGTAGAACCCACAAATATTGAGGAAGCACTCCAAGATCCCAATTGGGTGATGGCTATGCAAGAAGAACTCAACAACTTCACCCGCAATGAAGTTTGGGTATTGGAGGAGCGACCTAAGGACAAGAACGTCATCGGAACGAAGTGGGTGTACCGCAACAAGCAAGACGAGAATGGCGTGGTGGTCCGCAACAAGGCAAGGCTTGTGGCCAAAGGTTTTTCACAAGTTGAAGGACTAGATTTTGGAGAGACATTCGCCCCGGTCGCACGGTTAGAAGCTATTCGCATACTCCTTGCTTTTGCTTCGCATCACAATATTATGCTTTATCAAATGGATGTTAAAAGTGCCTTCCTCAATGGTTATATTAACGAACTTGTTTTCGTTGAGCAACCTCCCGGGTTTGAAGATCCGAGGAATCCTAACCATGTGTATAGGTTACACAAGGCGCTCTACGGGCTCAAGCAAGCACCTAGGGCATGGTATGAACGTCTAAGGGATTTCCTAGTCATGCAAGGATTCAAGATCGGGAGGGTGGATACCACACTTTTCACCAAGGACATCAACGGGGATTTATTTCTTTGTCAAATTTACGTTGATGACATTATTTTTGGCTCAACTAACAAATCTCTTAGCCTTGAGTTTGGCACCATGATGTCTAGGGAGTTCGAGATGTCAATGATTGGAGAACTCAATTTCTTCCTAGGATTTCAAATCAAGCAACTTCAAGAGGGGACTTTCATCTACCAAGAGAAGTACACCAAGGACCTCTTGAAGAAGTTTGAAATGGAAGATTGTAGCTCAAGAAGTACTCCAATGGCGACAAATTGTCATCTTGACGCGGACATGGACGGTAAACCTATTGATCAATCTCATTACCGTTCCATGATTGGTTCATTGTTATATCTTACCGCATCTAGGCCCGATATCATGTTTAGTGTGTGCTTGTGTGCTCGCTTTCAAGCGGCACCTAAAGAATCGCATCGTAAGGCGGTCTTTAGGATACTTAGGTATCTCAAGCATACCTCAAGTGTAGGTTTGTGGTACCCCAAGAACGCTAGTTTCCATCTCTTGGGTTACTCGGATTCGGACTTTGCCGGATGCCGTGTGGATCGCAAGAGTACCTCCGGTGGGTGCCACTTACTTGGGCGTTCCCTAGTATCTTGGTCGAGCAAAAAGCAAAACTCCGTGGCTTTGTCCACCGCGGAGGCAGAGTATATAGCGGCCGGTGCATGTTGTGCCTAAATTCTATATATGAAGCAAACCCTTTTGGACTTTGGAATTAAATTTGATTGTGTGCCTCTCCTTTGTGACAATGAAAGTGCGGTTAAGATAGCTAGAAACCCCGTTCAACACTCCCGCACTAAGCACATTGATATTCGCCATCACTTCTTGCGGGACCATGAGGCTAAAGGAGACATCTCTTTGCAAGGTGTTAGGTCCGAAGAACAATTGGCGGATATCTTCACTAAACCACTTGATGAGAAAACTTTTTCTAGACTTAGAAGTGAATTAAATGTGCTAGATGCATCTAACGTCATGTAAGTTGCCATGTTCATGTAAGGTTGCATATCAAATAGGTCTTGTCTAACTCCCAAAGGATAGGGGCGAGCTAGAAATAGTTTTCCCTGAGGAAGCCTTTGGAAGGTTTAAACTTGGCAAGATAGATTTACATTATGCTTTGCATGATTCCTGCCATATAGACTTGCACTCATTTAATATCTTGCATTATTCTGTTTGGCATTGCATACGGTGGATTGTCACAAAGGGGAACCCACATCATGAGAAGGAGACTTGTTCAAAATGCAATATCTCAACTCATATGATGTGGATAGAGCAAAATTCTAAAGGTACATGCTTTAAAAAGATAGAAGTTTTCCATACTCTAGCTCACAAAGCATGGGCCTTACATTTTCGTGGTTTCCCTCCTAACCTTGTGTGTTCTCTTTGCTTAAGGGCTTAGCCAATATGTGGCACTATATTTGAAGCCTTCTATTAGAGGTTAGGAGTTGCCCAAAAAGTCCTAGGACCCATCCTTATCTTTGTGTGTTTAAGTCCAAGGACACATATGGGCAGTCTTAGGTTTTCTGTAGTCATCGGATTATCCGATGCTAGGGCCAGCAGATCATCGGATCAATTGGTGCTTCAGTTCAGTGCTCAGATCAAGTCAGATGTCACAAATCAACCGATGAGTTCATTTCAGAAGACATCGGAGCATCCGGTGTTCAGTTTTCTGGTGCCCTGCAGAAATCGACCGATGATCGACACCTCAACGTCGGCTCATCCGGTGTTCAAAGAGAGTTTTTGGAACAACTCTCTGTTGAACTCGACCGATGCATCCTCCGATGATCATCGGTCCATCCGGTGTTTTGTGCGCGGCTAGGGTTTGCCCGTACGGTTTAAATAGCGGTTCGGCCGCCCGTGTTTTTCTTCCCCGCTCCTCCGCCGCGCCTCCCTCGCCGTCTCCCCTCCACCACCAGCCGCACCATCACTCGCCGCCGGCTTCCACCACCGTGCATCACCCTCTCCGCTAGGGTTTCGCCGTGCTTCGCCGTTCGTCGCTAAGGTTTGCTCCGTGCCGCGCGACGTCCTTTGTTGTTTTTCGTCGTTCATCTTCATCGTCGCTAACCCTAGCCCTCGATTGCATCAAGATGGGTCGCGATCGCAAAGGAAAGGGCAAGGCCATTGAGGAGCCCGCCGCGAAGAAGCGCAAGATGTCCAAGGACGCTCGTCGTGCGGAGTTGGCCGCTCGCGCCGCCGAGGAGCGTGAGTGCGGCCATCGCGGTTCCTTACGGATCCGCGAGTCCCGGCAGAGGCAGGAGCAGCCTCCGGTCGAGCCGGTGCCTCCCGAGGGCTCCGACGAGGAGGAGACCGAGGTGCCGCCTCTCATCCGCCGGCGCACCCCGAGGACTCGTGGGGGTGGACAGACTCCTACGGCGAGTCGGCGCCCCTCTGCGGCTGACCGCGCCGAGGACAGAGAGGCCCAAAGGGCCATCCACCTGATGGACACAGCAGTCCGTGTTGCCGAGGATGTCAGACTCACCGACTACAGGAAGATGAAGGCAAGGCAACTGAAGAAGCTCAGATGGTTAGCGATGCCTGAGGAGTGGTTCCCGCGGCCTAGGGACGCTCGAGTTGACTCCCGCTTCTGGACCCTGACACAGGCGTCCCTGTACGAGACTTACAGGCGTCGGGGCCACAAGCTCTTCCAGCATAACAGCATCGACTGGGATCAGCTTGCAGTGGCAGCAGGACACGGGATCAGGCCACTCTTTGAGAGATACAGAGGACTTGTGGACTTGCTCTCGCACCAGAGGAGTGCCTACGTCGAGGAGTGGGTCAGGGTGTTCTACGCAACACTCTACGTCTCTGAGGGCCGTCGCTCGATTCACTTCATGTTCATGGGACAGATCCATGACGTGTCTCGAGACTTGTTGGGCAGACTGCTTGGTGTGGAGCTCTCTACTACGTGCCTGCACCAGATAGTCTACGGAGACGCAGACCCGCCGAGGAGGCCACTGACTGGAGGAGTGGCACCGCCTTTCGAGGAGATCAGAGGTCTGTTCATTCAGCCGTTCACTCCTGACCAGCCGAGGGTGCCAGCGCTTCTCACCCCAGCACCTCGGACAGTTCACCACGTCCTCAGGCGTACCCTACTACCGAGGTCTGGCTACTTGGAGGGCTTCACGAGCCTTCAGCAGACCATCCTGTTCTATGTGATGAACGGGATGGAGTTCGACATCGTGGATATTCTGATCTACAAGATGGAGGACGTGATCACCGACGGAGTTGGGATGCTTTGACAGTTGGTCTTCGGTCACTGGATCTGTCACCTTCTCCACCAGTTGGTTCCAGAGGACACTCCAGGAGTTTCTCAGCTGACGGAGATGCACGTGACCCGGTTCAGCCACTACCGAGTCCCCACTCCGGGAGACCGCCGCCTTGGCCGTCCCGTCGAGCGTGAGGTTCGAGCCAGACTGTCAGAGGAGGACTGGGCAGAGCTGACTCAGGAGGACGCAGAGCTGGCACAGGCAGAGGCTCAGGGAGGAGATCTACAGCATATATGGTCGGACAGCGACACCAGCGACAGTGTCGAGGAGTACTTCCCTCCTGCTCCTCCTTCACCGAGGCAGCACGACGCAGAGGCAGGAGGCTCAGCAGCTCCACCACCTACACCTCCTCCAGTATCAGAGGCTCAGGTGACTCAGCCGTCAGAGCTCACTGCTTTACTTCAGCGGATGGCTCAGCAGCAGGAGCAGCAGGCAGCTCGACAGGAGCAGCTTCAGAGGCAGCAGCAGGAGATGCAGCTGGAGATCGCCCGTCAGAGGCGAGAGGACATCGACAGGTACACCAACCTTGTTGACCAGATGACGAGACGCACTCTGGACCAGCAGCAGCAAACTCAGCAGATGTTGTTGGGCGTCCTGGGGTTGGTCACCAACCTCTACCAGCAGACGGGAGTCGCCCTTCCACCTCAGCACTCGGGACTCAGTCAGGCTCCAGGTGCACCCCCACTGGCACCAGCTCCAGCACCGTCCTCGTCGATCCCCAACTTCAGTATACCACCTCTGCTCGCCTCGACAGCGCCCGTTCACTCGACAATACTGCCGCCGACGTCGTTCCAGTCCTCACCTCTTCCGGCAGTACCTTCTCCACCGGCGCCAGCAGTCTCAGCGGATCCCCCAGCAGCTCCAGCTCCAGCTCCCCCCGCTCCAGCTCCAGCGCCAGCGACCTCCACCTCCAGCAGCTCCGGCGACAGCACCGTCGACGCCGACCGCTTCACCATCGCCAGGAGCGCGCCTGAGTCGTAGGCACTCGACTTCCCTTTTTGGTGTCTTGATGCCAAAGGGGGAGAAGAGTTAGAGTCAGGGGGAGGGTTAGCTCAGTTCTAGGGGGAGTTCTTGGTTTTAGGGGGAGTGTCTATCCTTTTGCTACTTATTGTTATCTATTTGAGATTCCCTGTTATTATTATTTGCTATTATTGTACTCCGGGTGCTACTTTGTGCTCTTGCGCTTTATTGTTTATTATTTGAGCCTTCGAGCCACTTGTGTTGCAATTTGTACTTGTTATATTTCTTTTTTTGAGCATTGCGTTTTAATTCCACTAATTCTATGCTCTACTCGTTGTGTTGTCATCAATCACCAAAAAGGGGGAGATTGAAAGCATCTAGGCCCCCGTGAGGTATGGTTTCGGTGATTAATGACAACCGTTCGTTATTACTAATGAGTTTGTGGATGCGAGGTTTCACGTATATCACATCAAACGTTAATGAACTATCTATTCACACCATCTACTGCTCATTGGATACAAATGGAGACCCCTCAACGATCTATTCTAAGGGGTTATTCGATACTCATGAAGACTAAATGAAGAACTCATACAACGACTCTATTCTATCAAAATTGGCAACACAAGAAGCTTACACTTCATCAAAATATCATTTCAAACAAGTGTCAAAGAGGTCACTCAAGAAGATTCCAAAAGATCAACTCAAAACAACTCGAAGCAAACAAGTTGCACTCTTCGGATCATCCGATGTCTTGCAAAATGACTACATCGGTCGAGTTTGAGTTGGCAGAAGAAGAAGACCTCAGAGCCCAGTACACACCGGATCATCCGATATGAAGGAAGTGGCACATCGGTTGATTTCAACAGAAGGATGATTTCTGAGTTATTCTGAAGAAGTACACACCGGATCATCCGATGATGAAGTAAGTGTACATCGGTCAATTTCAACAGAGACATTATTTCTGAACCAATTCTGAAGATCAACTCACCGGATCATCCGATGATGAAGTTGAAGTAACATCGGTCGATTAAAAGATCCAACGGTTATATCCAACGGTCACATCTGACACATGACATCAGCTAATTTGGAATTCGACCGATGCTCAAATAAAGGGGTGCATCGGATGATCCGATGTTCACAGAAAAAGTCTGCCTACTTTTCCAACGGCTATCTCGTGTGGGCTGGCTATAAATACCCCTCCAACCGGCCATTTCGTCAAGGCTTGATCACCAGAGCCTCACTACACATCCTCAAGCATTCAAGACCAAGAGCTACCACTTCCACACCTCAAAACCTCTTGTACTCCAACTATAGGCTAGATCTAGCTAGAGAGAAGCTTGTGTGCGTCCATTCTTGGTGATTGGAATCTCTAGGCTAGTGAGAGAGAGTGTCTTGGTGACTTCTCTCACCTTGTAAAAGTTGGAGGAAGAAGAGATCGCTCCGGAGCTTTCCAAGGCGTTTGTGGAAGCCCAGAGGATCACCATTGTACAAGGCTTGAGCTCCACCTTGCCGGAGAAGGCGAACGGAGAAAGATAGTGGATTCCCTTGTCTTGGTGACTTGGGAGTGGCTATACCCTTTGGTGGGTGCCACAACGTGGACGTAGGTAGATCTTTGTGATCTTACCGAACCACGGGAAAAATCGCCGTGTCTCCGAGTCTCCGCGGGAGTTTGCATCTCTCTCCTCACCCTCTTACTATTACGCATTTACTATTCCGCACTTAATACTCTTGCTTGCGTAGTTAGTTCGCATAGGGAATTGGGCTTCAACCATTAAGTTTAAATTGCTCTAAAATTTAAAAAAGCCCAATTCACCCCCCTCTTGGGTGTTTCGATCCTTACACCTGGTACTATGGTAGACAGGAAAATCTGCCATAGATGGTGATTTTGCCCACCGGTACTGGATGTTACTTTTCCTTTGTCCGGCGTGCTTTGCTGCCGACCTTGTTCTAATAGCAGGTGACTGTCTCACTGTGTAGAGATCGGCTCAGGGAACACCAAGTAGGCCACGGAGCAGAAGACTACTTGACTTGTTGATGTTAGTTCCTTAGTTTTCTTGTATCCCCTTTTGTATGTTAGGACCCCAATATCAATGAAAAAATCGTTGTTTTAAGTCATTCATTGTCTTGTCTTGTATTTCTGTGTTGATTAAAGCTAAAAAGTCATTCTGCTGATCTTCCTTCCATCAATCGCTCGGCGTTGGGTCCGGTAGGAAGAACCATTTTTAGCTTTTGTGGGGCCCCGTGACCCTTGATGCCGCCAAGATCGGTGGGTCCCTTGACTCGCCAAAGCAGTTGACATTTCCTTGTTGCTTGCTAAGATGTGTACCCGCTTCCTTTTACTAGTTGCTGGGGTCCGGGCGATTTGCTTAGTTTGACTAGTCGCGATGACCCCCCTGGCAAACAGGTGCCAGTGTGAGATACAAGCTTCCGGGCCTTTGGGAGGCGCCAGCTTTTGGGGGTCCGAGAGTGGCCCCTTGGGAGAGTTGGAGTTAGGTCCCACATACCGGAGCCCTGTGGCTTGCACGGACACTAAAGAAAAGGATAATCCGTGTCGTGTAGTTGCATTTTCTCTGCTCGATGCCCCATCATGGTTTTTGGTCCTTTGCTAAGCTACAAGGCCTAGGCTATTCGGTGTAATAACGTCCGGACCCCGGTTACCATCCTTCCCGGGGTGGTGTGCCAATTGCCCCCCCCCCCCGCACTCTCGCTGTTGTGCCGACAGAGGCAGGACATGCACGCTTAGGGCGCAGGACCCGTCTAGGCACGCTACATACCCTGGATGTCTCGCCGACCAGACACTCCAAAGAGGGGAGACTCCTTCTGGCATCACCGGACCCGAGCAGGAAGTTAGCCAGGGGGTCCGGAGGTAATACAGGTGCCTCAAGCGTTTTCGCCTTGTAGCAGGACTTTGGCCAAGGGCGAGACAGACAAATACAACTATGTACACGTCTAGGGTACGCAAAAATATACACAAGATTGAAAGTAAAGTTGTATTGGTAAGGGAGCACAAAGGTCCAGAATGACTTAGCTGACGCGAGTAGTACTTTGCCAATATCCCAAGCTTGCTCCTCCAGTCCCCTAGCGGCGTAAGAACCCAGGGCGCCCGGGCAGTGTGGCTACCACTCCATCTGGACCCCTGGCTACGCGAGGACCCTGGGGGAGTTCAACCCTTGTCTTCAGCTTGTCATAGCCAACGCTCTGAGTCTTCTGCTCGTTGCTGGAGTGGTTCGATGCCCTGACCGCGTGATTTACCGTGATGGCCCCCTGGTAGGTGTGGTCATTTGGTGGGGGGGCACCTACCAAGTAGACTGGATGAGGCAGGGTGTTAGCATCGGGCCTCCCGGGGAGTCCGGGTCACCACAGACCTATTGAGATGGTCCGGGCTTGGGTGACGTGGTTGTCCAGGATGTGGTTGAGGCCTTGTTCAGGGGCATCAACCACCTGGTTCCCCGACACTAAGATGCAGCGCCGGGATGCCCAGCCATGATGCCTCGAATGGTCATGAGGGCAGGGTCATTTGCAGCGTCTGCGCCGGTGTGTGGATCTGCTTGGTGTGAAACTGATACACCTTGCATCTCTCGACCAACTCGACGGCGTCCAGAAGGACTATCTGCTAGTAGAAGGCATGTCAGAAGGCTTTACCGGCCAGCGTGCGGAACGAAGCGGTTGCCGCACTCGCCCTCATGGATCTCTGCGAATAGCTTGCAGCCCTCCTCCCGGGTTATGCACCGCAATAGAACGCTGTCAGTGCCACGATGGTAGAGATCTCTGTCTACCAGTGTGTATCTTCTAGCCATACGAATGATCAGTTCAGCGGTTACACGTTCATCGGGAAGGATATTGTCCTTCATGTGGGTCCGGACCTCCGTAATCCATGCATCAGAACCTACTTGAGCTTTTTGGATCTTGGGAGCCGGGTCGCACGGAGTCCCCGGTGATGCATACGATCCTTGGCGAGCGCCATGGTTGTAGGGCCATCGAGACTGCTAGCTTCGAGGTGCTCGGCTCGCCCCCTTTGCCTGTTTTGGTAGGCCAGGCTGTATGACGCAGTAGCTTCCTTTCAAAGGTGCCTTCGGGGACCGGGGCCCATGCAGAGGCTTTTATTGAAAGGTTGTCTGCCACTGCGTTGTTGGCACGGAGGATATGGCGCTACTCCAAAGCATGACATCCCTTTTTCCACCTCTTGCCCACGGATAAGGTAGGCAGCTGGCTGTGGGTCAATGTAGGGATACTCTCGCTCGCCTTTTTTGATGGCAAGTTGGGAGTCTCCTTTTAACTAGCATCTACCGTATTCCTAGAGAAAGGGCAGTACTCAAGCCAAATATGAGGGCTTCATACTTTGCCATGCTATTAGTAGCTTTGGTGTCAAGATGCACCATGTACTTGAACTGCTCTCCTGACTGCGAGGTGAACAGGACCCCCGCTTCGGCACCTCGCTCGCGCGAGGGTCGTCACAGCAGAGTGTCTAGTTGGCTCCGGTGAAAACCGGGGCTCTGGCTCCAGGCCACCGTCGTCTCGACCACCTAGGTGGTATGGAGGCGAAATCAATTCCGCCACAAATGTGTAGGACTAGTGTGTAGGACTAGCATGTAGGATGGCTCTAGACATGCCATTTATAACCACTATGCATGAGCCAACATAGATTGTAATGGAGTGCATAGGCCAGGATACATTTTTTTATTCCTGGCTTCCTTTGGGCAATAGGGGGCAACAGGTCGTGTAGGAAGGCAGCGATTCGCCCCGGGTACTAAGAGCGACTGGACCCTTTCGGGACTTTAGCTGTTCTAAGCTCTGTTTCTAGTCTCTATGTTACCCTTACAAGGAAGAGAAAAAGAAAAAAATATTCTACCACTACTTTGGGGGTAGACTTACGGAGGTGTTCTATGGCCTGTGGTCTAGGTAGAGATACCCATCCCCTGCAGCAAGGTGGACGCACCTAGACGGCATGCTCATACAGGTCAGGTGAAAGGCTTGTCACTCCTCCTCGAGAAAGCTCTGGTCGAGGCACAAGGCAACCCTCCCTTGAGCTACCTACTCCTCGCATTGTACCCGGGCGTCGGGTGAGCCCTTGTCGCACGACGAAGTGGAGGAACGCCTGGTCAGGCGTGGAGCGTCTTGCGCCGCTCATTGTGGTCGGGGCCGGGGCTCTCATCCTGGTCATAGATGACCTTTAACGCCCGTTTGGCATCCTGGAACTCCATCTCCTAGTCTTTGCTGACCTCTGGGTAAGCCTATTGCTTTCCCTCCCGCTGGCGGGTGGGTGCGCCATCCTGGCGCTGCTGCTTGAGCTCGCGGAAATGCTCCGCTAGTCTCTGGATTTATCAGCATTTACTAGCGCAGTGCCGATTGGTGCCATGGACCAGGCACATCTGGTCTCCGTCGTCGCTGCGAGACGGCTGTCGCGGGCGCTTGTCAGCGTGTGGGACCCGGTCCCCTGCAGCCGCTACTGTTGCAGCAGTGTGGGCACCGATCAGTGGCTTGTCCTTGCCACAACCTTCTTCTTCCTGCTACCAGGGCCCTCCCTGGTGGGCTCTCCCCCTTTTGTTGGGCGATGTGTGCCAGTTACGGCCCTTCGCGGCCCTGGCACACTTGTCCGCCAAGCTGAAGAGCTCGGGGACGTCCTGCACATCGTGCGTGGCAAGCTTTTTGAGCATCTTCTTGTCGAGGACGCCCTGTCAAAAGGCGAGGACGACGGAGGCGTTGGAGATGCGGGGGATGGTGTTCCTAACCTCGGAGAAGCGCTGGATGAAGGAGCCCAACGACTCCCGCGTTTGCTGTTAGCAGGGCGTGGAGGTCAGCCTCCAAGCCCGGTCGAATGTAAACTGACGGCAAAACTCTTCCCGGGAGGTTACAGACTCATGGGGCAAGTTCATGAGCCATTATCGAGCTGACCTGGTCAAGGCCACGAGGAAGTAGTTGGCCATGATATCCTCATCCCCTCCTGCAGCTAGGATGGTGGTGGAGTAGATCTGCAGGAACTCGACGGGGTTGACTGTCCCGTCAAACTTCTCCGGCAAGTGCGATCGAAACTTGCACGGCCAAACCACCATACGAAGGTGTGGGGCCAGAGTTATGCAGCCTCCCACTGAGCCTGGGGAGACGGGGTTCTGGCCTGCGTAGATGGGGCGCATGGTACTCGGGGTACCATACTGCTCCCCGAGGCTGCAACGCCACTCGCGCTGTTGATCGATGGTGACGCAACCATCTTCCTTCTGACGGCAACGTAGGCCCATCTCGCCCCTGAGGTCTGTGGTGGGGAGTCTAGACGTCCCTGTCGAGCGGGTGGTCGCCATCCTGTAATCCCTTGTTAGGTTATGGGGCGGCAGCTGCCCTGTCCCTGACCGCCGTCTCCGTTTACACGGCGAGTTGAGCGCGGTGATGACCACGTGGTCGACGTCGTTGCGCCATTGTTCAACAGCGGACGGGGAAGCTCCTATGGTTGGGGGGTTGTACATGAGCGTGCGGGCTGCCAATAGCGTGCTCTCCGTACTGTCCTCAGTCGGAACTTGTGGCGCTGTTGTCGCCGCCGCCGAAGGCTGCCAGGAGGCAATGGGCACCGTCACCATAGGGACCGGTGCCGGTGCAGGCGGTCCCGCTCTGAGACCAGAGGACACTTCCTGCTCACTCTGCCGCTGGCAGCATGAGGGGCGGGAAGAACCTCCGAAAGACTAGATGTTCACCATTTTGGGCTTCACGAACGACTTCAAGAACCAAAAAAGCTCCCCCTGCCTGAGGCGCCAAATGTCGAAGTGTTTTCCTGCGACACTTTCCCCAGTGTGCCTGAGCATCTTGCGGAGGTTCTTTTTTCAATGCGGCTAGTGGATCTTAGCGGTCAGAGCATAATGGTGATAGGAGAGACACATGGATTTACGTGGTTCGGGCCGCCACAGCGTAATACTCTACGTCCACGGGTGTGTTTGTTGTATTGTTCGCGCGCATGAGTGAGTAAGTTGGCTGGGTCATGAACCCCTTGCCCAGAGTCTGCCCTGGTTATTTTATAGTGCAAGGACGGGGCAGTTACAAGGTGTCACGGGGCCCGACAAGTGGCCCCACGGCTATTTGCATCCTATACATAAGCTATAGGCATCTACTGTTATATGCTTTGTCAGTGTTGGTGGAGTTACGGTGTGCCGTGTGTCACGACGGGCACCTCTGTCTAGGCGGCCGATGATGATGAAGTCCCCGTCTTGTCGTCACGTCTCCTCGCTCTGCTAGGCGGCACTGTGCCGTCGGGCGTCACTATTGCGCCGACACGCCTTGCCGCCTTGCTTTTCACCGTAATGATGCGTAGATGGGGAACGGAGGCGTGCACCATGCGCCATGCTTTTGGGGAAGGCGAGAGCCTTGAATGCTCGACCTGACAGCATACCTTCCTCTTTACTCCCTGGCCATCTGCCCGTTGCTCGTTGGAGTGACGCCCCAGTGGCTGGCCCCCGAGACACTCGTCCGTGCTGGAGCTGTCTTGCAGAGTATCGGGTGGTCCGGAGTTGTTGGGCACGTGGCAGCTTCGGAGCCCTCCCGTAATGGAGGTTGGGTCCGGGCCGCAGGTCACGTGGCACGTCCAGGGCTTTCGTTGGATGGAGGGTATTCTAGGAGTCGTCGCCCATGCGGCCGCACTGGGGCCCTCTCATGCTGGAGGTCGGACCCGGAGCCGCAGGACACGTGGCTCCTCCGGAGCTCTCTGTGGCGGAGGGTGTGGCTCAGGAGGTTCCGAGCACGTGGCAGCGACGGAGCTCTCCCTGGCGGAAGATGGGGTCCGGCACCACTTGTTACGTGGCGGCTCCCGAGCCACCCTTGGCCGGTAGTCAAGCTCAGGGCCTGAAGACACGTGGATCCCCTAGGTCTGCCCATGGGGCCCAGGGCACGTGCCTTACACTGGGCCCGCCCAAGCCAGACAGGCGGGGCTCAGGTAGTTTTTTATCCACTACGCGGGGGTACCCGGTCTGTAGGGTACCGACAGTTGCCGATTAAAAAATAGGTGTTGTATACTAATAAATCTACCTATGGTTAACAAAATTGTCATTTGTCAATTAGGTAGTTAATGTGATTCGAGAGAGATCGTTAGTCCTTCGACAATTGAGTGGCATGTAAAGAAAACTTCCTTGACATTTTATTGTCATAGAACTATTTACTTCCCTGACTATGCCTCTCCATCATGTCCCACACACTTGGCTAGCCTCTGCGCGGCTCCCCCTCAGCTCTGACCCCGCCGCTACCGCCTCGACCCTAATCAGCGGCCTAAATGTATTTTCACCGGTTTATTTCCGTGGGCGGAGAACCCACGAAAATAAGGGATAAACCCACAAAAATAAGTATTTTTGTGGGCTTTTTATCTATTTTTGTTGGTTTTGGCCCGCGAAAATAAATCGTATTCTTGTAGTGAACCCGCACCCGATCCAACTTGTCATGGGTGCGGGTGTGGATTTTGTGTTCCATCCGCGGGTACCTAAAATAACTAATGTTTGTAACATTAAAATCGAGTTCAATTTTTTGCAATAATTTATTTGTTCCATCTTACTTATCAGAATCTCTCTATAAGCAACTTAATATTTTTTTGCATTGCAGTTCAAGACGGATGATTTTTGTTAGACTTGTTTATTAAACGCTATAGTATGTTCATGAAAAAGTCAAACCTAACTCACACCCGAGACCCGACGAGTGCAGTGTTAAATTTGACTTGCAACCTCTTTTTTTAGTAGGTTTTTGCTCCACCTGACCCGAACCCGACCCATTGCCATCCCTAAACAACCCTATCGTCGGTACCCTGTGAACCGGGTATCCCCGCGTAGTGGCTAAAAAGCACCTGGGCCCCGCCTTCCCAGCTTAGACGGCCCTAGCGTAAGCCACGCGCTCTGGGCCCCATGGGCTGTCCTAGGGTTGCAACGTGTCTTCAGTCCCTGAGCCTGACTACCGGCAGAGGGTGGCTCGGAAACCGACACATGTCTAGTAGTGTCGGATCCCATCCTCCACCAAGGAGATATCCAGCACCGCCATGTGCCCGGAACCCCCGAGCCACACCCCCCAACCAGAGAGGGCTTCGGAGGTGCCACACGTCCTGCAGCTCCGGATCCGACCTCCAGCATGGAGGACTCCGGAGCTGCCACGTGACCAGCGACTCCGGGTGTACCTTCCCCCTAAGGGAGGCTCCGGATGTGCCACATGTCCTGCAGCTCCGGATCCGACCTCCAGCACAGGAGGGCTCCGGTGCTGCCACGTGCCCAACAACTTCGGACTGCCCACTACTCCTCGAGGCGGCTCCGGTGTAGACGCGTGTCTCGGGGGCCATCCACGTGAACGCCAATCCAACGAGCAACGGGCAGATGGCCAAGGAGTAAAGAGAAAGAAGCGCTGCTAGGCCGAGCATTGAAGGTTCGCGCCTTCCCCAGAAGCATGGCGCACGACGCACACCTTCGTCCTATGTCTGTTTGCCATTGCTACCCAACGGCGCTCAGCCACCCTGTAGAGCAAGAGGACGCGATGACAAGACAGAGGCTTCATCATCACCGGCCACCCGGTCATAGGAGCCAGACATGTCACACGGCGCGCCTTAACTCCACCGACAGTGACAATGGGTGTAGCTGTAAATGCCCATAGTTTATGTAGGAGACAGATAGTTGCGGGGCCACGTCAGGCCCCGGGCCACCTTGTAATTGCCCCGGCCTTGGGCTATAAAAGGACCGGGGCAGCCTCCGCGCGGGGGGTTCGCAACCCAGCCAACTCACCCTCATATGTAACACCCTAAATTTTGATTCAAAACTCTAAACCATGTTCAGAGGGGAATTTAAAAATTTTTGGACGTGTTGCATGTTTTGCAAAAATTCAAATTCAAACTAGAATTCAAATTATACTCAAAACAGAAAAGAAATGGAAAAAGAAAAAGAGAAACGGGAAAAAAACCGGCCAGTGGGCCGAAACCCGCCAGCCGGCCCAGTTTCCCCGCGCCAGCCCGCCCCCGCGCGCGCCGCGCTCTCTCACACAGACAGGTGGGACCCACCTGTCATCCCCAACCTCGCTCGCGCCGACCCCGGACTTTTCCCCCCGAGCGCGCGCGATCTTAACCGATTGAAAACCGCGTCCCTCAGCCGAATTCCGGTCCCAGAAGAATCCAACTCGATCACAACTGACCCACCGCCCTCCCCCGGCTATAAAAACCCCAGCCCCGATCGGTTTTTCCCATGCGATAGCCAATTTTCACTCCGGTGAGCACCTAGACTTCGCCGGTGAATTCTGGCCGATCTAAGCTCGGAAACTCTGATCTAACTCGCTGGTCTTGATTCACCGCCTCCGGGGAGCTTTGCAGGTGCAGAAAACTCGGAGACTTACGGTGTAAACACAGCGCCGACGAGCTTCGCCGTGGTTTTGCCTCGGACCTCGCCGCCGATCACTTTCCAGGACCCCCGAGCTCAAGAAAACCCCCGAGGTGAGATCCCTGACCTCCCCTCTACCGATCTAGGCCATAAGATCACAGCTCTAGGCAGAATTCTCGAGGATCCGAAACTTTCCGGCGAGATCGCCGCTTCCCGCCGCCGTGCGCCGCCGGCAGCGCCGCCCGCGCTCGATCAGAGCGACGTGGCCGCTTGTGCGCCGTTTATTTTAAATCGCACGGTAGACTTTAAAACCCCGCGTACCGGTTCGATGTTATAATCTCAGCCGTCGGTTTAAAATCGGACGGTCCACGTCAACCCCGCATTATAAAGACTGGAATTCTTACGTGCTACCCCCTGGGGTTCACGGGAAATAAGAGCTAGCCCCGGAAACTTCTGATCTAGCCCCTGGAACTCCAGAAAATCATGTAAATTCATTTAAAAATCAGTTTTAGCCCCTGGACTTAATAAGAATTAGGAAAAACACCTCTGATAAGTGTAGCTAAACCCCTGGAAATTATGAAAGTAATATTATAGACCCTGTAATGGGTGAGTTCATTATTTTAGCCATGTTTAGTATTTAATTTAAAACATTGAATATGTAACTAGTGTTTAAAAATTAAAAAGTAGAGACAAACATAATTGTCAAAGTTAATTAAAAACTTTCTCAATACTTAGGAAACTTTGGAGTGAGATAAAAATATATTTTGGGCTGAAATGAATCTGTATCATTTATTATTCACATTATTTAGTATAGGGACACGTTTTTAAGTAAAGAATAGCTATAGAAAAATAGGGAAAATAATTATGAAATAGTTTACATCAGAGGCCAAGGTCAAAATATGTTATTAAGTTATTTAGGACCAGAACCTATTCTGTTTAGATGATGTGTATTACTAGTTTCATAATAAAATACACAGTTATGCATAGGAATATAAATCTGAAAATATAGCAACTAGTAAATGATAAATAGAGTTTTTAAAATCCAAAGAGTTCAGTTTAGGGTTGATAGAAATTATGAAGGCACATATGGAGAAGAAATATACTTTTCTTACATACTTGGTAGTAAAAAGGTGTAGTAGTTGAATATAAGAAATTTATTGGAAACCCATATAAATAGTATGTAAGTATAAATGTGGACACAAAAGTAGGAATCATATATACATGGTTAAAAGTGCATGCAAGCCACAACTTAACACACATAAAGTAACCACAACACATATAATGGTAAAGAACTTTTATAAATATGAATGTGTGGTTTGTATGAAGTAGAAGTGTGAACTATGTCTTATGATTGTTGTTTTTCTTTTGCTATGTGTGATGGTATGAAGTAGAACCTGTTCAAGAGCAAGTTAACCCTTTTCAAGATCAGGACTACCAATTTCAAGAGCAGCAAGAAGGAGGCAAGTGTCCTTGACCAATTTGATCCTATGCTAGGATGTGTAGATAGAACTATTTGCATTGTCAAATGAAATATGAAACCCATGCTAGGAAAGTTTCCCTAGAATTGCATTACCTTGTTTCCTTGTAGCTTGGGTTGGGATTTATTTTACCATGTCATTTATTTCCATGCATATGCTTAGCCATGCTTAGAATGGGATATTTGGGATATGAGATCATCAGTTTATTTTACCATACTCTTGAATGAGCTATTGTGAGTTATGTAGAGGTAGGGATCAAGGCAAGTTGGATGTTTTGGTTGTGTGCTGGGTGCACGAGACTTGGGTTTGTGTTTAGTACTTGCCTGGATCCTAAGGACCGGTTCATGGAGCATGTAACCCGGCTTTACAGTGCCAAACACATGCTGAGATGGGGCAGCTTGGCCAATTAATTAGGTGTATCCCCGGCGTAGTATGGGTGTGTTGGATGGTGCGGGGATTAGGTGTCAGCTGGACTACCATATGAACCGCAAGGCTCAAGAGGGGGCCACTGCAGCGGGGTTGGAGCCTCTTGTATGCTGTTAGGGGTGAAACCTCAGTGGGCCCACGCTCGTCGGGAATCCCTTTGTAAAGGCTTCGTAGTGATCTCCTGGCTGCACACCTGGGAAGTGTGAATGTGGATCGTAGCCACTGGCATAATGGAGGTTCTTTTAGTCCACCCGGCAACGGGGGATGAAATCACTACATGTGGGTACAGTGGTACAAACTCTGCAGAGTCAAAACTGTCTTGACAGCCGTGCTCACGGTTAAGAGCGGCCTGGACTTATTCATGATTAGAGGATTGATGGTTTTGGAAGTTAAGCGGGGAGCTTAACATTGGAAATGATGTTATGGTTATTGGATTATGATAATGGGTTGGGAGATTGGGACCATTTCACCTGTGTAGTAATGTAGGTGCTTAATAAGCTAAGGTGATAGGTATTAATTGCGTAGTGCTTTAACCATGAGTTCAACCTCTCCTTGTTCTAGCCATGCATGATATAATTTTCCCACACTTGCGGAATACCATTGGTACTCAACCTTGCATATTTATTGGTTTATATTGCTGCTCAGGTCAAGATAATGAGGTGGTGTATAATGACCAAGATTTTGGACCCGAGGAAGGTTTTTAGGTTCATGAAGACCCCCGGGCAACGCCTGTGATGGAGCCCTAAAGAATAATATTCCGCTGCTAGTTTATTTACTTGTGATGAACTTATTATTGTCCATCGAGACATTTACTATGTAAGACTTACTTATATTCGACACCTGGCTTGTAATAAATGATGCTTCACTATTTGTCATCACATGTATGAGAAAATGATCCTGGCATACATGTGATATTCACTTGGTTGTTTCTTCGGAAAAACCGGGTGTGACAGAGGTGGTATCAGAGCCAAGGTTGCCCGTAGGAACGTGGATCTAGGTAGAAATGGACGTATTTAAGGGCCCTATTTTCTTAAAAACTATTTTCCAAGGTGTGGGTTGAAGAGTGTTATTTAAGGAGTCATTTTCTTCATCTTACCCCAAAATTTTCATTCAAAATGGGATTTTGTTTAAAAAGTTTATCTAACCTAATTTTAAATTCTTTTGTTTTAGATGGTTCGCATGATTCGCACCGCTCGCAAGTCCACAGGAGGGAGAGTTCCCGTAGTTGCCCTTGCCGAAAGAGAGGAGAGTCGTCCAGTGACGTACCTTTCCTATGGATTGGCAGTAGGAGATTGGTTGCGCCGTCTTCGACGTATGCTCGAAGCCGCCGGCAATACGGGCAAGCTAATCATCCACTATAACTCCACCAGGACCATCCGTGAGAGGAGGGAAGAATGGAGTTCGGAGATGAGGATTATACACGAGAATCAACTGCTTAAGATTCACCACTCTCCAGCTTGTCGAGCAACGCAAGTTGACGCGGAGAAAGATGTCACCTGCGAGGCCATCACCTGCCAGAGTCACATCTATCGTCGCCACTTGGACAAAACTGAGTACATGTATGTCCTCCAACGTGAGAGTGGTACCACGGAGTACAAGTACCCACCGGTGCAGCAAGGGACTTCCCATGAGCACATGGACTTGTGCTTGGAGGATGCTGCTATGCTCAGCACTCGACTGCAGGAGTGTCAACAAGAGCTTCAGGATGTCCGAGACACCCTGAAGGAAATGGAGGCGTTGCTGCGAGCTTGCTTAAAGGCGAGAGAAAGAGGAGATGGGAATGAACTGTGTGTCACCGTGAATGATACATGGACTCCTGACTCCCCGGATCACCGAGCAATCAGGCGTCGTCGCACTTCTCCACCAGCAGCCTCCCCACCCAAAGCAGAGTCAGAAGGTAGCCGAAATGAGGAGGAAGATCCCGAGGAGCCAGCTCAAGAGGACGAGTAGTGTAGAGTCTTTCCCTTAGCTAGCAAGAGGTCGAGAAGTCGAGTCGTTACGTAGTTAATGGTGTGATGATGCTTGGTGTGTGACGTGAGTTGTGGAGGCCATGAGCAATTGTCCACAGCCTCGTCTTCAGATTGTTTTGCTTTGGTGTGTGAACCCACAGGAAATAATAGTGCATTTATTTGGTGTGAGATATAAACCCTCGTAAAATTTTAACAAAGCCTTAACACCTCAAAGCACCAACAAAGGAAAGTAGTAAGATGATACTAAATGATATCAAATTAACATTTGTTGATTCTGCCAGATGGCCGGAAGAGGAAAAGGACGTGCTGCCAACCCCGCCAACAACAATGATGAGGCATGCAACCCTCATCTTTCTGGAGGCCAGGACAGGGGTGGTCGCCGTGAAGAAGTTGATCCTCTCCACCAAATGCTGGAGAATCAAAATCAGCTTATCCAGAACTTGACTCAAGTGGTGGCCAACTTGCATCAAGTTCCACCTCCACAAGCTGCACCACGCCAACCAAGGTTGAGTGAGTTTCTAGGAACTCAACCTCCAAAGTTTGCAAGTGCTGCTGAACCTCTGGAGGCAGATGATTGGCTGAAGACCATTGAAAGTAAGATGAGGATAATACAATGCCAAGGGTATGAGAGGGTGCTGTTTGCCTCTCATCAATTGCATGGACCTGCTGCTGATTGGTGGACCGCCTACGTGGCCGCCCATCATGACCCTGAGAACATCACTTGGGAAGAGTTCAAGCATAGCTTCCGCAGCCATTACATCCCAAGAGGTGAACTCAAAAACAAGAGGAAGGAATTTTTGGGACTGCAGCAGGGAAACATGACGGTGAGGGAATACCTCACTAAATTTACTCAACTATCCTGTTATGCTCCACGAGACATAGAGACTGATGAGCAGAAACAAGATTGTTTCGTGGAAGGACTTACCGCAGAGATGCAGTGTGCAATGTCCTCCAATGAGTATGAAAGTTTTCAAAAGATGGTGGACAGGGCATTTGTGGTGGAAAGGAAGCTAAAGGCCCTGGAAAATGAGAATAAGAGGAAGGCGGGGTGGTCACATCAGGCCTCAGGGAGCAACACCCGCCCACGTATGATGCAGCAACCTATGGGGCAGACAAGCCGTGCTGCGGTACCCTATTCAGCACCAAGAGGGTACAACCCAAACTACAGGCCACCCGCGGCACCAGCACAGCCGCCACGTCAGTTTGTGCAGCAGCCTCGCCCCGCATATCCACCTCGACCAGCAGTGCAAGGACCCCCAAACCAACCCCAAGACAACAAGGGCCCAGCATCTAAGATTGGGGTGCAATGTTTCAGCTGTGGTGAAGTGGGGCACTACGCCCATAAATGCCCAAAGAAGAAGCCTGCGCCGCCACAACAGCAGAATGTAGTGAGAGGACGGGTGAACCACGTCACTATGGAGGAAGCACAAGAGGCGTCCGACGTGGTAGTTGGTAAGTTTCCTGCCAATTTACACCTTGCAACTCTGCTGTTTGATTCTGGTGCTACCCACTCGTTCATTGCTCAAGGGTTTGTTAAGAAGCATGACCTAGCAACCACACAAATGAACCATATGCTAGCGGTAAACTCTCCAGGTGGAGAAATAAGGACAAGACAAGTGTGTCCCAAAGTGAGCCTAGACATTAATGGGGTAGTATTTACTGCTAACCTCATAGTGATAGATTCACAAGGGATAGATATTATTTTGGGTATGGATTGGTTGACCAAACATAAAGGAATCATCCATTGTTCGACCAGAACGGTGGAACTAACTCACCCCAATGGCACAAGAGTAAAGTTCATAACGATACACGAGCCTAGGAGGGACATTAAATTAAATCAAGTGGAGGTGAAAGTTGAGGAAATCAGGACTATCAGGGAATATCCAGATGTTTTTCCGGAGGAATTGCCAGGTATGCCTCCCGACCGTGACGTGGAATTCGCAATTGAGCTAGTACCGGGAACAGCCCCGATATACAAGAGACCTTATCGAATGGACTCCAAGCAGCTAGAAGAGCTCAAGGATCATTTGAGAGAATTGACGGAGAAGGGGTATATTCGCCCTAGTTCCTCACCATGGGGAGCTCCGGTGATATTTGTGCCCAAGAAAGACGGAACCCAAAGGTTATGCGTGGATTACCGTGCCTTGAATGAGGTAACCATCAAAAACAAGTACCCATTACCCCGCATTGAAGACTTGTTTGATCAGTTGAGGGGAGCTTGTGTGTTCTCGAAAATTGATCTCAGGTCGGGGTACCACCAACTCAAGATAAGGCAATCAGATATTCCCAAGACAGCTTTCGTATCTCGGTACGGACTGTATGAATACACTGTCATGCCTTTTGGGCTAACCAATGCCCCGGCATATTTCATGTACCTCATGAACAAGGTATTCATGGAATATCTGGACAAATTTGTGGTGGTTTTCATAGATGATATTCTCGTCTTCTCCAAAGATGAAGAAGAACATGAGAAACATCTAAGGTTGGTGTTACAGAGGCTGAGAGAACACCAACTATATGCCAAGTTGAGCAAGTGTGAGTTTTGGCTGAAGAGAGTTCCCTTTTTAGGACATATAATCTCGTAGGGAGGAATCTCCGTAGATCCCGCCAAAATCGAGGATATCCAGAAGTGGAAAACCCCTGAAAATGTCGGGGAAGTTCGAAGCTTTTTGGGCTTGGCTGGATACTATCGACGGTTTATTGAGGGATTCTCCAAGATCTCGAGATCTCTCACCAAACTGTTGGAGAAGGGAATCACATTCACCTGGACGCCACAGTGCGAGACGAGCTTTCAGGAGTTAAAGAAGAGATTGACAACAGCCCTAGTGTTGGTTATGCCAGATATGCAGAAGAATTTCACAGTGTACTGCGATGCCTCTGGAAATGGGTTGGAATGTGTTCTCATGCAAGAAGGACATGTCGTGGCATATGCATCCCGGCAGCTTCGGAAGCACGAGAAGAATTATCCTACACATGATCTAGAACTAGCTGCAGTGGTACACGCGTTGAAAATTTGGCGGCACTATTTGATGGGGAAGAGGACAGAGATATATACGGATCATAAGAGTTTGAAGTACATATTCACACAACCAGATCTCAACCTCCGACAAAGGAGATGGTTAGAGCTAATCAATGACTTTGATGTGGGCATCAACTATCATCCCGGGAAAGCAAACATCGTGGCCGATGCTTTGAGTCGGAAAGTGCAGGTCAATAAGTTGAGCTTGAAGGACATGCCCGCAGAATTGAAGGACGAAGTTATAAGGCTCAATCTATGTCTAGTAAATAGTGGTGAAGCCATCGCCATGGAAGTGGACTCCACACTCGAGCGAGACATACGCGAGGGCCAAAAGAATGATGAGAAGATACAAGAGATCAGACAGCTTATCAAGGAAAATAAAGCTCCTGGTTTTAGAGAGGATGAACAAGGAACGGTGTGGCACGGGAAAAGGATCTGTGTGCCAGAAGTAAAGGAGATTCGTGAATTGATTTTTAAGGAGGCTCACGATTCTGACTATTCCATTCATCCTGGGAGTACGAAGATGTACCAGGACCTCAAAGGCAGATATTGGTGGTATGGCATGAAGCGAGATGTCGCGGAACATATTGCCCTATGTGACACATGTCAGTTGGTAAAAGCAGAACATCAACGACCCGCAGGATTATTGCAACCACTCAAAGTGCCTGAATGGAAGTGGGAAGAAATCAGCATGGATTTTGTCGTGGGATTGCCTAGGACCCAATCCGGGTATGATTCAATATGGGTCATTATTGATAGGCTAACCAAGGTAGCTCATTTCATTCCTGTGAAAGAAAGCTACAGCGGATCCAAATTGGCAGAATTGTACATGTCAAGGATTGTGTGTTACCATGGAGTGCCAAAGAAGATAGTGTCGGACCGAGGGACACAGTTCACCTCGAGGTTTTGGCAGAAGTTGCATGAAACCATGGGAACCCATCTGAACTTCAGCTCTGCCTATCATCCCCAAACTGACGGGCAGACGGAGAGAACCAATCAGATCCTTGAAGATATGTTAAGGGCATGTGCACTCAAAAACAATAGGAGTTGGGACAAGAACTTACCGTATGCGGAGTTTTCCTATAACAACAGCTATCAAGCTAGTATGAAGATGTCACCGTTTGAAGCTTTATATGGAAGGAAGTGCAGAACTCCCCTATTTCGGAACCAAACAGGAGAAAGTAAAGTGTTTGGTCCAGAAGTACTACAAGAAGCCGAGGCGAAGGTGAGGGAGATTTGCAACAACTTGAGGATAGCACAAACACGCCAGAAGAGTTATGCTGATGTACGAAGAAGAGAGCTCGTTTTCAACGTGGGAGACTATGTTTATCTCAAGGTGTCCCCTATCAGAGGACTTCGTCGGTTCAAGGTAAAAGGGAAGTTGTCACCTCGATACATCGGACCCTTTCAAGTGTTGGAAAGAAAAGGCGAAGTGGCGTACCAAATAGAGTTACCGGTTCATCTATCGGATGTACACGATGTATTCCATGTGTCACAACTCAAGAAATGTCTGAGGACGCCTGAAGAGGTGTTACCCATGAATGAAGTGGATGTAGCTGAGGATTTGTCTTATGCCGAGCAACCATACAAGATTTTGGAGACAATGGAACGCCTCACCAGAAACAAGAGAATCCGGATGTGCAAGGTGCAGTGGAAGCATCACTCAGAAGAGGAAGCCACCTGAGAACGGGAAGATGAGCTCAAGGCACAATTTCCGGAATTGTTTTCTTAGAAACACCAATCTCGAGGACGAGATTTCTTTTAAGGGGGGTAGAGCTGTAACACCCTAAATTTTGATTCAAAACTCTAAACCATGTTCAGAGGGGAATTTAAAATTTTTTGGATGTGTTGCATGTTTTGCAAAAATTCAAATTCAAACTGGAATTCAAATTATACTCAAAACAGAAAAGAAATGGAAAAAGAAAAAGAGAAACGGGAAAAAAACCGGCCAGTGGGCCGAAACCCGCCAGCCGGCCCAGTTTCCCCGCGCCAGCCCGCCCCCGCGCGCGCCGCGCTCTCTCACACAGACAGGTGGGACCCACCTGTCATCCCCAACCTCGCTCGCGCCGACCCCGGACTTTTCCCCCCGAGCGCGCGCGATCTTAACCGATTGAAAACCGCGTCCCTCAGCCGAATTCCGGTCCTAGAAGAATCCAACTCGATCACAACTGACCCACCGCCCTCCCCCGGCTATAAAAACCCCAGCCCCGATCGGTTTTTCTCATGCGATCGCCGATTTTCACTCCGGTGAGCACCGAGACTTCGCCGGTGAATTCTGGCCGATCTAAGCTGTAACAGCCCTAACTTTTGTAAAGTTTGATGTCAGCTCATAAAACAAAGTTAAGGCAACAAAAGGCTATAATTGTGTCACATGAAATGATGAACACACAAATGGACATGTGAGGGAGTTAAAAATTTCCTCTAGCCCTTGCTCAACACATGTTAACCTAGGGGAAAGAATTAGACTCCCAAAAACTCTAACTCATGTGCACCTTCTCTATGATAGAGTGGGGAAATTTAAACGCAATTTGAATCTTTTGAAAGGATTTCTATTCAGATTGTCGAAGGGCCTATATGTGAGATCGTAGATGCATCTCTCATATATCAAGAGCCTAAGTTTCAAATTTGGAGAATTTTGGAGCTCATCTACCAATTATTTGGAGGAATATTTGTGAGCACATTCAAATTCAAATTTGAATTTGGAAACTGAGCCAAATGTGCTCAATTCTGAAATCAGGTTTCATATTCAAATTTTTCACATCATGTTTGACCTCTCCTCCAAATTTGGGGAGATTTGGACAATGTTTAGGTGGGAATCTTAAAGCACAGTGAGGGCAAATTTTTTGGGAGATGTGGACCCCACCTGTCAGCCTCTCAACACAGGGCACCGCCTCTGTTTTTCCCTCGGACGAGCGCGCGCTCGACAGCGCGCCGGCGCCCGGCGTTACCGCCACTCCCCAGCGCCAGCTCCTGCTTGCCGCTCTCGCTCGACCTGATCGACTCCACCGCGGGCGCACCGAAGGAGTTCGCTTACTCCTCTTCCCTCTCGCCTCGGTAGTTTGCCACGGTCACAACAGCTCGGCCGCTCTCGATCTCCCGATCGTCAGCCGCCACCGCACCTCCCCAGCTGAAGCTTCCAACACAGAAAAGGCGCGCAAGGGCGTGCACAAGTTGCTCACCGGCGCACCTCGGAGTTGGGAGCTGCGATTCGGCGTGAGTTGGAGATTTGGCGCCAAGAACCGAAGCTCACGGCGGAACTCCGACTGGCTCACCGTGGACACCGAGCTACAGACCATTTCACCGTTCCCCCTCTACACAAGAAAGCTCACGTGACGTCGACGTTCGACGAGGACTCGACTCTACAGCGAGGATCTCCATCTCGGGACGAGTTTGTCGGATTCTCCGGAGGAAGACTAACTCCTAGCTTCTAACAAAACCGTTGAGCAAGGCAAGCCCCGGTTTGCATATCGTTACCGTTTTAAATTTTGCTTTACATCACATCATGTTTATTAGACTTGAGTGCATTATGTCTAGGATGATTGAAACCCACTTGCATGACTATTACATCCCTGATTAGAAGGTTTAGTGCAGGCTTTGCCTCGTTGTAGATGCTAGGCTAATGTTGTAGCTAGCTCGGTAGAAGTCGAGTAGTAAAAAGCTACTCGCGAGAAAGTTCGAGTAATGGAGTTACTCGCGAGAGATAAATGATAAGAGCACCCTCATGAATATGAGATGGGGACGGGGATGTTCCTGTAGGATGGAACGCTCAAGGTTGGTCTCGACCTGCGATGGGTGTGACAATGCTTGAGACCACATTTGGCCTGGACCGGGATGGTAAGGCAAATGTGGAGGTTGGTTGTAGCCCCGTCCGTGTCGGTTAAGGACCGTATGTATGCGGCCCTGCTGGACAAGATTGAGCTGTACCGGATATATAGTGGGGTATGGGACCCATGAAACCGATGTAACACGATGGACCGTGATATAGAAACTCATCCTTCGCGTGGGAATGGCGTTGAGAAGGCGGGAGGTGTAAATCCTTTAACGGGCAACTTCGACGTGTCCGCGTAGAGGACCATCCTGCTCGGCGCGAAGCGTTTTTCTATGTCGGGGTGTCGTGTGAAAGGTTGCTGCATACAACGTAAGAAAGAGCTCTTGAGAGAGTCTTTCGAGGCGGGTGTATGTGTCGTGTATTCCGGGTTGTTATTGATTCGAATCACCGTCGCTCGCGGAAGAGGATTGAGCATACTTGCCCACTGCGCCGTGACTTAGTAAAAAGAGAAACTAAGTCTCTTAACTTGCTGTTTGTGGATTAATCACTGTATTGGAACCTTGACTGAAGTAGTTATAGAGCCAACTAAATTTCATTTCCACCTTAGGCTAGCAACATCGGGATAAGCGTTTCTTGTTTGATTGTGGACTTCCGATGTTGTGAGGCGTGAGGACCACTAAAATGAAGGCTATAAGAATCTGAATATAAGGATCAAGTTTAGTCAAGATGCATTTTGCAAATTCCTATGCCTACTCTTTCACTACCCCTGCATGTAGAGTTGCATGTTTAGGAGTGACGGGTAAGTCTTGTTGAGCCTTAGTGCTCACGGTTGCTTCTGAGTTGTTTTTGCAGGTAGCAGGATGCCTGCTATGAAGAGGGTTGGTCGGTGAGACGACGAACCTCACGGTTCGTTCAACTCATCGGAAACCTAGCCGCTGCCTTTCTTTGGTGAAGCTAGTAGGAAGCGTTCATGGGCTGAACGACTTCTCTTCGGCGTAGTTAGGGTCGAGAGTGAGTAGTTTGTCCAGCAAATTTAAATTTCCGCTGCGTGTGTACATTATGTTGTAAAAGAAATTATCTTGAGTAACAAAATGATGTCGTTATGTTCTTATCGTCTTTTCGTGCATGCTATTGGGTGCCGCATCGCACGGCACCACCCACTGCGATTCCCGGGCCGCGGGCGTCCCACAGGCGTGGTATCAGAGCCGCATTGGGAATAGCACGCATGAAAAGAGCATATTTTTGAAAACTTAGGGGTATACGAGTGAGGAACGTATAGTATGCCCACATAAGGAGTATTATTAGCATAGTTATCTAAGGTGGCAAGCTAACAGTGTGTTACACTTCAGTATTTAAATTCAGTAACGACGCACCTACGTGGAGGTAAGAATGGTAAGGAACGCCACCGAAAGCGGATCAATTTCGGTTAGCTCACCCATACGAGGAAAGTAGTGTGGGATGTTCCGTTCAGCAATGGACGGGAAGTGAATATGTTTTCTAAGACTCTTCATGTCTTAGAGACATATGAATGGCACTAGCCTCCAGTGCGCAAACCCAGGGGCAAGAGGAGGAGACCCCATCGTGTGGTTTGTAACACGAAGTATGTTCTCTAGGACTCTTCATGTCCTATGAGCCTTACGGAAGCGCTGTTCCACCGGTGTGCTTTAGTGCAAAGGTGTGGAGCCCCCGTCGGGTGGTGAATAACCCGATCATGTACCTTGAGACGTGGCTTGACTCAAGGACGGCCCGTATGGCAATGATACGGGGCGTATGTTTTTACTATGATATGGACCTGCCTGTAATGACAAACCATTGAGTGCATCTTTATTGAGTGATTTTCTGCAGGTACCTTAACCACGTTAGAACATGTCGTGTAGAAAACGTTTGTGAGTGATCGTTTTAGTGCCACCACTTGAGACGTATAAGCCGGTATAAAGCCGGATAGGATTTTAATTTGGTGAGGCAACGTAGTACCGTGATGTGTTTTGAACTGCAAGAAAAAGAAGGTTTGAAAATAAAAAGAGTAAATTTGGAGTCTAGGATTCTATTAGGGGTTAATGAACTCCTATATTGAACTAAGAGTCAGTTGGGAGTATAGATTCATTCACCAAGACTTAGGAATAACCTCCCCTGTTTTCAGCAAAAAAAAATTTTCTGAAGTTAAACAGGACATAACTTTTGTTTGGTTGAACCAATGGAGGTGAGTGATACATTTCTGGAAAGCTATTGAAGTATTCTACAACTCTTCATTAGAACTCCAGACCAGAATCACCCTCCAAATGGATGAAATTCTCAGATGAGTGTGAACTGTCCAAAACCAGGGCAGGCACAAATTGCTCTCTGGAAATTTCTGTATTTCGACCATAACTTTCTGTAGAAAATCTTCTAAGGGTCAAGTAATACACCGTTGGAAAGCTTGTGATATATGCTATGACTTCATAGTTCAAAGTTTCTCCAGATTCGGAGTTTAGTTGTATGAAATCTTGCGGACAAAACAGCCACTTTCAAAGGAGGTGCTGTCAAAATTGTTCCAGATTTTTGTTAACTTTGAAATATCACAACTTTTGATCCAGAACTGATATGAAGGCAAATGACTACTCTTTGGAAAGATATTAAAGTTAACTATAACTTTGATATGAAACTTGAGACATGAAATTGCCATTGTCATATTCAAATTCTGGGGTTAAGACCAATTGGTCATTCGGAACAGAGTAGTGCTTATTGCCTATGTAACTTAAGACTTGTTGTGGACAGGGATGTTTCAGACTTCTCTAAGCTCCATAACATGTTCTTGAGTTAATTTTCAGTTTGTCCTACTGTTGGAATTAAGGGTTTGGACAAACTTGCTCACATTTGATAGATTTCAGTATTGTCAAACCCTAGTTAGCTTGTGTAATGCTGCAATATTGATGTGATGCTTTTACGGTTATGTTTTCAATTCAAGTTGAGTTTAAACTTTGAATTTTAACCGTAAATTGCTCACTCTTGCAGCATGGATCGTGCTCATTCCAGGAGTGAGGTTGGTGAGTCGAGTCACGGCGAAAGTAATAAGCCACGACAAGAAGTGCCGACATCATCAACCGGATTGGCGGAAATCTTGGCAAAGATGGCTGAGTCTCTGGATCTGTTGGTGCGACAAAGCATACGACAGGAGACACTACAGCAAAATCCTCCGCCAAGCACTTATCTGGATTTTCTAGCAAGACAACCACCGGTTTTCTCGGAAGCGAAAGAACCGTTGGAGTTGGCTCATTGGCTCCAATGTATTGAAGCCAAGTTCGATACGCTTGAGTGCGATGAATATCAGAAGACCCTATTTGCCGCTCAACAACTCCACGGAGCTGCTGGAGCTTGGTGGGCGGAGTACATCGCTACTCTTCCAGAAGGTCATCGAGTGACGTGGGATGAATTCCGGAATGTTTTCCGGGCACGTCACGTTTGTTCGGGAATTCTACGAACAAAGTATCAAGACTTTCTGGTGTTAAAGCAAGGCGAAAGGAGTGCGTACGAGTACTTCAAGGAGTTTGAAGACTTGATGCAATACGCAACTCATATGGTTGACTCAGAAGCGTTGAAGTGCGAGTATTTCTTCCGAGGTTTGAATGTCGAACTTAGGGAACAAGTGACCTTGTTCAATAACGGTATTTACAATGAGTTGGTAAATGCCGCTATCATTAAGGAAGACATGCATCTTCGTTGCGAAGTGGAACTGAAAAGAAGTATACCGCCGGACAGTGACATCGAGGTTCGTCCGAACTATCGAGTGCGGTATCACTCGCCAGTTAGGCAACAAATTCAGCCTGTGGTGCAACTCTCACAACCACGGCTGGAGTTGATCACTTATGAGCCTCCACCTCAACAACAGCGGGCAGAAATTATTCGTGCAACCCTACCACAACCAGCTACGCACGAATTATCTCCACCTCGTTTTAGTAGAGAGCTGAAGATTTCTACAACACGAAACCGTCGTGGTGCTGAGCAGAGTCACACTCGTGCGTTGTCTCAGCAATGCTCAGATCAGCACCGTGAACCTTCACAGAAGAATCGTTCAAAAGCTGGCAGGGTTAATTACACTGCTATTGAGGATATTGCTAAAGGCGAACCAATTTTGGCGGGCATGTTCACTTTACATGAACAGCCCATTTTCGTGTTATTTGATTCCGGAGCCACCCACAATTTTATTACCAGAGACTATGTGCTGAAGAATAATCTTCCATTTAGCACCGTTAAGCATCCATTTCATATCAGCTCACCCGGAGGCAAGATATCAACAGATGAGATGGTCTCTCGGGCACCGTTATGTTTGGGTGGAAGCATCTATCCTGCGAGCCTTATCATACTCAAAGGCCAAAGGATTGATATTATCTTGGGGATGTCATGGTTGACACATTATGGAGCTATCTTTGACATCAGCTCTCGAACTGTCCAACTGAATTCCCCAATACACGGTTGCAACACATTGAATCTTGTGGATCCATCACAACAAGTTGCAGCAGTGCATCAGATTGAAGCTCCTAAAATTGAGGATATTCCAGTGGTATGTGAATATCCAGATGTGTTTCCCGAAGACTTGCCGGGCATGCCACCCGAACGTGATGTAGAGTTCAAGATTGAACTAGCACCGGGAACAACACCTATTTCTCGGCGACCATATAAAATGGCACCGAAGGAGCTAGCAGAATTGAAGGAGCAGCTTAATGACCTCATGACAAAGGTTTTATACGCCCAAGTTCATCACCTTGGGGTTGTTCCGCACTCTTCGTGAAGAAGAAGGACGAGACTTTGAGACTATGCGTAGATTATCGTCCACTGAATGCTGTCACTATCAAGAATAAGTATCCACTACCGCGCATTGACATTTTGTTTTATCAACTAGTGGGCGCTAAGGTATTTTCCAAGATGGATCTTCGGTCCGGGTATCACCAGATAAAGATCCGGGCAGAAGATGTACCTAAGACGGCCTTCTCAACAAGATATGGTCTTTATGAATATCTTGTCATGTCCTTTGGATTGACCAATGCTCCGGCTCACTTTATGTATCTCATGAACTCTGTGTTCATGCCGGAGTTAGATAAATTCGTGGTGGTTTTCATCGACGATATTTTGGTCTATTCAAAGTCAGAAGAAGAACATGCTGAACATTTGCGTATTGTACTCCAACGCTTGAGGGATCACAAGCTATATGCAAAGTTCAGTAAATGTGACTTTTGGATCAGCAAAGTGCCGTTTCTTGGGCATATTATTTCAGCGGAAGGCATCGCTGTGGACCCAAGTAAAATCGAGCAAGTGCTGAATTGGAAATCTCCAACATCTGTTCATGAAGTGAGGAGTTTCCTAGGTTTAGCGGGTTATTACCGGAGATTCATTCCAAACTTCTCCAAAGTCGCTAAACCTATGACGGAGCTGTTGAAGAAAAGCACCAAGTATGATTGGAGCAATTCATGCGAACAAGCTTTTCAAACTTTAGTGAAGTATCTCACTACAGCTCCAGTTTTGGCCCAGCCGGACACTACGAAGCCGTTTGATGTTTATTGTGATGCATCCGGCATCGGTTTGGGTTGTGTGTTGATGCAAGAAGGACGTGTGATCGCGTATGGATCCCGACAACTCAGGGGTCATGAGCAGAATTACCCGACGCACGACCTTGAACTAGCTGCAGTGGTCTTAGCATTGAAAATGTGGAGACATTATCTACTAGGCAATCTAGTACATCTCTACACTGACCACAAAAGCTTGAAGTACATCTTCACACAGAAGGAACTGAATATCAGGCAGCGAAGATGGCTCGAATTGATCAAGGACTATGAACTTGAAATTCATTACCATCCGGGCAAAGCGAATGTGGTTGCCGACGCACTTAGTCGGAAAGCCCACGTTCACCATTTAGCCATGGCTGCACATGAAGAAAGAGAACCAAGCCTGCGCTTAGTTCCCTACGGATCGCTGTTCAACCTCGCTCTTATTCCTACAATCCGAGATGAGATTGTAGAGGCTCAGAAGAGAGACAGAGGTATGTCTCATATCCGGAGGAGAGTGGACAGCGGTGAATTGAAGATGTTCCGCAAGGATGAAGAGGGTACTCTATGGTTTAACAACCGCATAGTTGTACCCCGGAATATGAAATTGCGGAGGAAGATACTGGATGAAGCACATTTATCCAAGTACTCCATTCATCCAGGAAGCAATAAAATGTACCAGGACTTGAAATCTAAGTTCTGGTGGACACGGATGAAAAGAGAGATTGCGAAGTACGTATCCGAGTGTGATACGTGTCGGCGGGTTAAAGCCGACCATATGCGGAAAGCCGGACCACTTCAACCGCTAAAGGTTCCAGCATGGAAGTGGGAAGACATAAGCATGGACTTCATCGTTGGTTTACCCATGACCAGCAACAAGCATGGTTCTATTTGGGTAATCGTCGATCGTTTGACCAAGACAGCACATTTTATTCCAGTCCATACAAAATATGTGGCAAAGAAGTATGCGGAGCTGTTCATCTCAAGAATCGTGTGTTTACACGGGGTTCCCCGCACCATCGTGTCTGATCGGGGTGCGTTGTTCGTATCCAGATTTTGGGAGCAACTGCATGCTTCCTTGGGAACCAAGTTAATTCGGAGTTCAGCGTATCATCCGCAAACTGATGGTCAAACGGAGAGGATAAATCAGATTCTGGAGGATATGCTACGGGCATGTGTCATCAATCATGGGAAGAATTGGGATGACCATCTACCGTTAGCAGAATTCTCATATAATAACGGTTATCAATCCAGCATCAAGATGGCCCCGTACGAAGCTCTTTATGGCCGGAAGTGCCGCACACCACTAAATTGGTGTGAGTCCGGCGAGAGAGTGGTCTACGGGATTGATCTGGTGAATGAAGCCGAGGAACGAGTGCGAGTGATTCAAGCCAATTTAAAGGCTGCTCAATCTCGGCAGAAGAGTTATGCAGACAAACGACGTCGACCTCTTCACTTCGACATCGGGGACCATGTGTATCTTCGTGTCTCTCCGATGAAAGGGGTTCATCGGTTTGGAGTGAAGGGAAAGCTTGCTCCGCGATTCATCGGGCCGTTTGCTGTCACTGAGATATGCGGACCCGTGGCCTATCGTCTGGAGCTACCGGCGTCACTTTCGGGTATTCACAATGTTTTCCACGTCTCTCAGTTGCGGAAATGTCTTAAGTACCCAACCGCAGTTCATATGGAGAACATTGAGAATCTTCAACCGGATCTCACTTATTCGGAGTATCCGACACAGATTATTGACGAGAAGACTCGCGCCACAAGAAATCGGACATTGCGATTTTACAAGGTCTTGTGGAGCAACCACACCGCTGATGAAGCTACGTGGGAAAGCGAGGAATTTCTCTGTTTAAATTTTCCAGACTTGTTTGTACCATATGTCCAGTAGTCATTCTCCCTTCCTCTTTGTTTTTGTAATCTCGGGACGAGATTCTTTTAAGGGGGGAGGAATGTAACAGCCCTAACTTTTGTAAAGTTTGATGTCAGCTCATAAAACAAAGTTAAGGCAACAAAAGGCTATAATTGTGTCACATGAAATGATGAACACACAAATGGACATGTGAGGGAGTTAAAAATTTCCTCTAGCCCTTGCTCAACACATGTTAACCTAGGGGAAAGAATTAGACTCCCAAAAACTCTAACTCATGTGCACCTTCTCTATGATAGAGTGGGGAAATTTAAACGCAATTTGAATCTTTTGAAAGGATTTCTATTCAGATTGTCGAAGGGCCTATATGTGAGATCGTAGATGCATCTCTCATATATCAAGAGCCTAAGTTTCAAATTTGGAGAATTTTGGAGCTCATCTACCAATTATTTGGAGGAATATTTGTGAGCACATTCAAATTCAAATTTGAATTTGGAAACTGAGCCAAATGTGCTCAATTCTGAAATCAGGTTTCATATTCAAATTTTTCACATCATGTTTGACCTCTCCTCCAAATTTGGGGAGATTTGGACAATGTTTAGGTGGGAATCTTAAAGCACAGTGAGGGAAAAAATTTTTGGGAGATGTGGACCCCACCTGTCAGCCTCTCAACACAGGGCACCGCCTCTGTTTTTCCCTCGGACGAGCGCGCGCCCGACAGCGCGCCGGCGCCCGGCGTTACCGCCACTCCCTAGCGCCAGCTCCTGCTTGCCGCTCTCGCTCGACCTGATCGACTCCACCGCGGGCGCACCGAAGGAGTTCGCTTACTCCTCTTCCCTCTCGCCTCGGTAGTTTGCCACGGTCACAACAGCTCGGCCGCTCTCGATCTCCCGATCGTCAGCCGCCACCGCACCTCCCCAGCTGAAGCTTCCAACACAGAAAAGGCGCGCAAGGGCGTGCACAAGTTGCTCACCGGCGCACCTCGGAGTTGGGAGCTGCGATTCGGCGTGAGTTGGAGATTTGGCGCCAAGAACCGAAGCTCACGGCGGAACTCCGACTGGCTCACCGTGGACACCGAGCTACAGACCATTTCACCGTTCCCCCTCTACACAAGAAAGCTCACGTGACGTCGACGTTCGACGAGGACTCGACTCTACAGCGAGGATCTCCATCTCGGGACGAGTTTGTCGGATTCTCCGGAGGAAGACTAACTCCTAGCTTCTAACAAAACCGTTGAGCAAGGCAAGCCCCGGTTTGCATATCGTTACCGTTTTAAATTTTGCTTTACATCACATCATGTTTATTAGACTTGAGTGCATTATGTCTAGGATGATTGAAACCCACTTGCATGACTATTACATCCCTGATTAGAAGGTTTAGTGCAGGCTTTGCCTCGTTGTAGATGCTAGGCTAATGTTGTAGCTAGCTCGGTAGAAGTCGAGTAGTAAAAAGCTACTCGCGAGAAAGTTCGAGTAATGGAGTTACTCGCGAGAGATAAATGATAAGAGCACCCTCATGAATATGAGATGGGGACGGGGATGTTCCTGTAGGATGGAACGCTCAAGGTTGGTCTCGACCTGCGATGGGTGTGACAATGCTTGAGACCACATTTGGCCTGGACCGGGATGGTAAGGCAAATGTGGAGGTTGGTTGTAGCCCCGTCCGTGTCGGTTAAGGACCGTATGTATGCGGCCCTGCTGGACAAGATTGAGCTGTACCGGATATATAGTGGGGTATGGGACCCATGAAACCGATGTAACACGATGGACCGTGATATAGAAACTCATCCTTCGCGTGGGAATGGCGTTGAGAAGGCGGGAGGTGTAAATCCTTTAACGGGCAACTTCGACGTGTCCGCGTAGAGGACCATCCTGCTCGGCGCGAAGCGTTTTTCTATGTCGGGGTGTCGTGTGAAAGGTTGCTGCATACAACGTAAGAAAGAGCTCTTGAGAGAGTCTTTCGAGGCGGGTGTATGTGTCGTGTATTCCGGGTTGTTATTGATTCGAATCACCGTCGCTCGCGGAAGAGGATTGAGCATACTTGCCCACTGCGCCGTGACTTAGTAAAAAGAGAAACTAAGTCTCTTAACTTGCTGTTTGTGGATTAATCACTGTATTGGAACCTTGACTGAAGTAGTTATAGAGCCAACTAAATTTCATTTCCACCTTAGGCTAGCAACATCGGGATAAGCGTTTCTTGTTTGATTGTGGACTTCCGATGTTGTGAGGCGTGAGGACCACTAAAATGAAGGCTATAAGAATCTGAATATAAGGATCAAGTTTAGTCAAGATGCATTTTGCAAATTCCTATGCCTACTCTTTCACTACCCCTGCATGTAGAGTTGCATGTTTAGGAGTGACGGGTAAGTCTTGTTGAGCCTTAGTGCTCACGGTTGCTTCTGAGTTGTTTTTGCAGGTAGCAGGATGCCTGCTATGAAGAGGGTTGGTCGGTGAGACGACGAACCTCACGGTTCGTTCAACTCATCGGAAACCTAGCCGCTGCCTTTCTTTGGTGAAGCTAGTAGGAAGCGTTCATGGGCTGAACGACTTCTCTTCGGCGTAGTTAGGGTCGAGAGTGAGTAGTTTGTCCAGCAAATTTAAATTTCCGCTGCGTGTGTACATTATGTTGTAAAAGAAATTATCTTGAGTAACAAAATGATGTCGTTATGTTCTTATCGTCTTTTCGTGCATGCTATTGGGTGCCGCATCGCACGGCACCACCCACTGCGATTCCCGGGCCGCGGGCGTCCCACATAAGCTCGGAAACTCTGATCTAACTCGCTGGTCTTGATCCACCGCCTCCGGGGAGCTTTGCAGGTGCAGAAAACTTGGAGACTTACGGTGTAAACACAGCGCCGACGAGCTTCGCCGTGGTTTTGCCTCGGACCTCGCCGCCGATCACTTTCCAGGACCCCAAGCTCAAGAAAACCCCCGAGGTGAGATCCCTGACCTCCCCTCTACCGATCTAGGCCATAAGATCACAGTTCTAGGCAGAATTCTCGAGGATCCGAAACTTTCCGGCGAGATCGCCGCTTCCCGCCGCCGTGCGCCGCCGGCAGCGCCGCCCGCGCTCGATCAGAGCGACGTGGCCGCTTGTGCGCCGTTTATTTTAAATCGCACGGTAGACTTTAAAACCCCGCGTACCGGTTCGATGTTATAATCTCAGCCGTCGGTTTAAAATCGGACGGTCCACGTCAACCCCGCATTATAAAGACTGGAATTCTTACGTGCTACCCCCTGGGGTTCTCGGGAAATAAGAGCTAGCCCCGGAAACTTCTGATCTAGCCCCTGGAACTCCAGAAAATCATGTAAATTCATTTAAAAATCAGTTTTAGCCCCTGGACTTAATAAGAATTAGGAAAAACACCTCCGATAAGTGTAGCTAAACCCCTGGAAATTATGAAAATAATATTATAGACCCTGTAATGGGTGAGTTCATTATTTTAGCCCTGTTTAGTATTTAATTTAAAACATTGAATATGTAACTAGTGTTTAAAAATTAAAAAGTAGGGACAAACATAATTGTCAAAGTTAATTAAAAACTTTCTCAGTACTTAGGAAACTTTGGAGTGAGATAAAAATATATTTTGGGCTGAAATGAATCTGTTTCATTTATTATTCACATTATTTAGTATAGGGACACATTTTTAAGTAAAGAATAGCTATAGAAAAATAGGGAAAATAATTATGAAATAGTTTACATCAGAGGCCAAGGTCAAAATATGTTATTAAGTTATTTAGGACCAGAACCTATTCTGTTTAGATGATGTGTATTACTAGTTTCATAATAAAATACACAGTTATGCATAGGAATATAAATCTGAAAATATAGCAACTAGTAAATGATAAATGGAGTTTTTAAAATCCAAAGAGTTCAGTTTAGGGTTGATAGAAATTATGAAGGCACATATGGAGAAGAAAAATACTTTTCTTACATACTTGGTAGTAAAAAGGTGTAGTAGTTGAATATAAGAAATTTATTGGAAACCCATATAAATAGTATGTAAGTATAAATGTGGACACAAAAGTAGGAATCATATATACATGGTTAAAAGTGCATGCAAGCCACAACTTAACACACATAAAGTAACCACAACACATATAATGGTAAAGAACTTTTATAAATATGAATGTGTGGTTTGTATGAAGTAGAAGTGTGAACTATGTCTTATGATTGTTGTTTTTCTTTTGCTATGTGTGATGGAATGAAGTAGAACCTGTTCAAGAGCAAGTTAACCCTTTTCAAGATCAGGACTACCAATTTCAAGAGCAGCAAGAAGGAGGCAAGTGTCCTTGACCACTTTGATCCTATGCTAGGATGTGTAGATAGAACTATTTGCATTGTCAAATGAAATATGAAACCCATGCTAGGAAAGTTTCCCTAGAATTGCATTACCTTGTTTCCTTGTAGCTTGGGTTGGGATTTATTTTACCATGTCATTTATTTCCATGCATATGCTTAGCCATGCTTAGAATGGGATATTTGGGATATGAGATCATCAGTTTATTTATTCAAGCTATTGTGAGTTATGTAGAGGTAGGGATCAAGGCAAGTTGGATGTTTTGGTTGTGTGCTGGGTGCACGAGACTTGGGTTTGTGTTTAGTACTTGCCTGGATCCTAAGGACCGGTTCATGGAGCATGTAACCCGGCTTTACAGTGCCAACCACATGCTGAGATGGGGCAGCTTGGCCAATTAATTAGGTGTATCCCCGGCGTAGTATGGGTGTGTTGGATGGTGCGGGGATTAGGTGTCAGCTGGACTACCATATGAACCGCAAGACTCAAGAGGGGGCCACTGCAGCGGGGTTGGAGCCTCTTGTATGCTGTTAGGGGTGAAACCTCAGTGGGCCCACGCTCGTCGGGAATCCCTTTGTAAAGGCTTCGTAGTGATCTCCTGGCTGCACACCTGGGAAGTGTGAATGTGGATCGTAGCCACTGGCATAATGGAGGTTCTTTTAGTCCACCCGGCAACGGGGGATGAAATCACTACATGTGGGTACAGTGGTACAAACTCTGCAGAGTCAAAACTGTCTTGACAGCCATGCTCACGGTTAAGAGCGGCCTGGACTTATTCATGATTAGAGGATTGATGGTTTTGGAAGTTAAGCGGGGAGCTTAACATTGGAAATGATGTTATGGTTATTGGATTATGATAATGGGTTGGGAGATTGGGACCATTTCACCTGTGTAGTAATGTAGGTGCTTAATAAGCTAAGGTGATAGGTATTAATTGCGTAGTGCTTTAACCATGAGTTCAACCTCTCCTTGTTCTAGCCATGCATGATATAATTTTCCCACACTTGCGGAGTACCATTGGTACTCAACCTTGCATATTTGTTGGTTTATATTGCTGCTCAGGTCAAGATAATGAGGTGGTGTATAATGACCAAGATTTTGGACCCGAGGAAGGTTTTTAGGTTCATGAAGACCACCGGACGCTTGTGATGGAGCCCTAAAGAATAATATTCCGCTGCTAGTTTATTTACTTGTGATGAACTTATTATTGTCCATCGAGACATTTACTATGTAAGACATACTTATATTCGACACCTGGCTTGTAATAAATGATGCTTCACTATTTGTCATCACATGTATGAGAAAATGATCCTGGCATACATGTGATATTCACTTGGTTGTTTCTTCGGAAAAACCGGGTGCGACATCATACGCGAGCAAGTAATACACCAAGCACTCCCGTAGACGTAGGGTTTTACGCTCCTGCGGCCCAAACCACGTAAATCCTCATCTCTCTCTCTCTCTCTCTCTCTCTCTCTCTCTAGCCATTGTGCTCAGACCTTCGTTTTGCAACAAGCAGAAGATTCAGACGTCGGCTACGGCAAGCTACGGATAGCGACTGAACTCCCCTAGGGTCCTCGCGTTACTAGAGACCTAGAAGGAGTGATAACCACACTACCCGGGAAGAATGGTAGCCTGGGTCCGGACATTGATACACCAAATTGCCCAAACTTCGTAGATTAGCAGATGACCATAAGCCATAATGGAGTCATTGAGCAGAGAAAATGCAGTTACATGGCACAGTTTATCCTATTGCTCTTAGTATCTGTGCAAACTTTAGGGCTCCGGCCCGTGGGGACCGTAATTCCAACTCTCCCAAGGGGGGGCCACCCTCGGACCCCAAAATCCAGCGCCTCCTGAAGTTCCTGGAGACTGGTCATACTAAGTGAGTCGATCGACCTCTCGGCAACTTGTACAAGGAAACGACAACTACTTTGGCGGGATAAGGGACCCGTGATCTTTGCGACATCAAGGGTCAGGGGGCCTTACGGAAACTGAAAGTGGTTCTGCTCACCGGACCCACCGCCAAGCGATTGATAGAGGGAAGATCAACATAACCACCTTTTTCAACAATAAAGATGTATAGGACGCAAAAGACAAAAGAAAGATCCAGAGGTCAGGGCCCGCCTAGGACTCGTCCGCACCACGCCTGAATCGCTCCGCACACGCCTAAATCGCTCCGCAACGAGAGCTCCTAAGTCTTCGACCTCAGACGGAGTTGTCGCCTCCCTCGCAGCGATGGTGCCTTGGATGACCGGCTCCAGGGAAACACTGGGGTCCCAACTTCGGAAGCAAGTCAACACGTGTGTTGCCACCTTCTTAGCCAAGGCCTTGCCCTCCACCTTCAGTTGGTCGGCTACAATGTCCTCCAATGCTGCCATCTTCACGCCTGCAGAGTCAAGCGCAAGGAGTGCTTGGCTCATCTCGTGCGAAGACTCGCCAGCACGCACCGGCTGAAGCCGAAGGGCACCAGTGCTGACTCGGCACGGCCCAAGAAGTCCCAGACCTGCTGGACAACCGCCGTGCGTGAGTCCTGGAGCTTCTGAAGCTCACTCCATACCACTCTCAAGGCTGCTGCGTCACTTTCAGAGAGTCTTTTCTCCCGGCCAACCAATGTCGCCTCCCGGGCATCAAGCTCATGTGCGCGTGGCTGCAGTCTCTCCTCGCGGAACGAGGCATCGAGTTCTGCAGTCAGAAGGTCCTGGTGCTCCTTCATTTGCCTCTCCAGCTGCATCTTCAGAGAGACCCGCTGACGGTCTATGTCGTCGGCCCGAGATTTCAGCTCGGCATGCTCCCGCTGCAAGCGCAACGAAGATTCCTCCTTCTCCTCCGCTAGCTCACGCTCGCCTACTGCGATCTCACAACGAGCCAGCGTTAGCCGTAGCTCCTTCAGGGTTATGAGACGGGCATTAGCCGTCTGCTGGGCCTCGTTGGCTCCTACCCAGAGCTTATGGGACTGCTTGTCTAAATGATCGACGAAGTCCCATTGTCGGGCGGTCAGTTCCTGCTCCTCCCGCATGCAAGCCTCCTACGTCTTCAACCTCCTTTGAGTTTCACGAGTCCGGAAGTTGAGCAACCTTTCCCAACCACCGAGGCGCTGCTCCTCCTGCTCCAGCGCCAGCCAAACTCGGCGGAGGCTTGCGTGAGCCGAGGCCATGCCCTCAGACAAGGGGATCCGCTCAACACGTACCATAGCCTCCTGAGCACCATCCTCCGGGATATTGGTAGCCGTCGTTGCGCATACCAAGACGTAGGGACCCAAAGAAGCTTCGGCTTGGCCCTCGTAAGGAGGCAGGTGAACTTCCAGCAGGGGAACGTTACCCTCCGGGGTAGGGGCCATGGCGTCCGACGCGCCCTCTTCACCGGCAGCAGTGGGTTTGCCGCCATGCACCGGTGAGGCCTCGTCGACCTCAGCCGGCCCAAAACTAGGTCCCAGAGCTAGGACCGATGGAGTTTCCGGGCTAGGGTCCGCTGCACCAGGAACCGCCAACGGGAAATCTGCAGAAGAGACAAGCGGCATGGATGTCGCTGGCGCTGGAGGGTCCACATCTTGGGCTGGAGCAGTTTCAGAAGCTACTGGTGGATCGCTGGGCACCTTGGGCACCGGAGCGCACCCAGAAGCACCTGCGGATGGAGCTCTACGTAAAAGATGGGGTCAGCAGATAACATCATGGGTTACCAAATCCATCATGCTGCCAAGTTGTGCATGTGTTTCTTGTGAAAGTAAATGGAACAACTGTTGATGTACATCTTCATGGTGGCAAAACTGATGGAACGAAATTTTCGGCTTCTTCACAAAGGTATACAAGACGTTGAAGTCTCCGTAAAGGAGGTGGCCTTCCCAGTTGTCATGCCACATACTTATTGTGTCTCCCGTGCCCACCCTGGTGGTTGTTTGTGCTCTGAATACATCCCAGAGGCTAAGCACATCTCGCCACCAAAATGATCCTTTTCCTTTCGTGTAGTGGGGTGTTTTTCCATTCTTGCAGTGTGAATGTAGGATGAGATTTACCCAGGGGATGTCTTGATGATTCTAAATCTTGAATAGGAATTTAGTGAGCAAGGCTGCATTCATTTGTTTCATACATTTGATACCTATTTCACCTTTGTCTAGTGGGGCAATGACCTCTTTCCATGCCACCAGTGGCTTTCCTTTTCCGGCAATATTCGAGCCTCTCCAGAGGCAAAGTTTCCTGACCTTGTCAATGGCATGTATCACATGTTTATTTAGCTTGAGTGTGCACATTGCATAGATCGGGATAGTGGAGATGACACTGTTGATCAACGTGCACCCCCCCATTGATAGCCAGGTAGCTGCAGATGTGAGCTTCCTCTCTATTTTAGTCACAATTAAGGCGACCTTGTCAGGCCCATCGGTAGACCTAAGTAAGTGAATGGGAAGGTGCCAATTTGGCATCCCAAGGTACCAGCCATCACGTGATATTGTTCCTGATTTAGATTAACTAACATTATGCAAGACTTCCCCCGGTTCACTCTTAAGCCTGTGGCATGACCAATAGTGTGCAACAAACTTTTTACGAAGTGGAGTTCAAGTTGGGATGCTTTGGGGATCATTAGTGTATCATCGGCATATTGTACAATTGGAAATTTCATGTTGTTTGGTTGCCTGATGGGTATTGATAACAAGCCTAACCCAGCAGCTTTGTTAACCAGCACCTGCAATATCTCATCTGCAAGGACAAATAATAAAGGAGATAAGGGGTCACCTTGCCTCACTCCTCTCTTGCACTGGAAGGCTTTTCCTGGCATACCATTAAGCAGTACAACTGAGGTAGCTAATGATAAAATGTCTCTTATCCATCGAACCCACTGCTACGGAAAGCCCATGTATTGTAGCATTGTTAGTATAAAGTTGTGCTTGACCATGTCAAATGCCTTCTCAAAGTCAAGTTTGAGAACCACAATGCTTTCTTTGGACTTGCTTCATTGATAAAGGTATTCATAGGCCTATGCCATACAATCTTGGATTGCTCTATGTTTGATGAATCCATATTGATTTATGTGTATTGTCTCTTTGATTTTGCTTTGTAGACGTATGAATAAAACCTTGGTGATCAATTTGATGGAGGTGTTGAGCAGGGAAATTAGTCTATAGTCAGTAACCTTAGTTGGATTCCCAACCTTCGGGATCAGGATGATGTATGAGGAGTTTATAGATTGTAGACTCATAGTGGCTTGAAAGAAGTCAGAGCATAGATTGTAAATATCTTCCTTGATGATCTACTAGCAATTTTGAAGAATGTTGTGTTGAAACCATCCGAGCCTGTATCCTTGTCATCTGCCACATTTTTCAAAGCATTGTATATTTCTTCTCTAGCTATATGGTCACATAGGTCCCCAAGCACGGGGGATTGTTGTATCATATCTTGAAGTTGAGGCCACGGTTGCACCGGTTCCGAAGTGCCTGGCCTTTCTTTGAATTCAGTCCATAGTAATGCTTCCTTGTCCTTATGTTCCAGCAATTCCCTTCCATCCCTATCCTAAATCAATGTGATCATGTTGTGTCTAAACCTTTGCGTAGCTGCAGCCAGAAAAAAATTTGTGGGTTCATCTCCTAATTTAGTCCACCTGATAGTGTACCTCTGTCTCCAGTACTCATTTTGATGTTGAAGAAGTTGTTTGACCTAAGACTTGATGAGCTCTATGAAGCTTTTTTCTTGTTGAAAAGGCATCTTTGTTCCTCTAGCTTATCCATAATCAGGATTACTCCATTGCATGCACTGATCAATTTAGCTAGGCTACCTAGATTCCTATTCCAAATTCTGAGTGCATACCTCAGTCTTTTCAGCTTTGCAGTAACCCTCTTGGCACCGTTTATTTGCAAAAGAGGTGCCTCCCAAGATGTTTTGACGATTTCCATGAAGTGTGGGTGTTGTATTAAATAGTTTTCAAATTTGAAACAGTTGGCTTTGGGGATATGAGTGCTGATCTGAGCCACACATGGGATATGATCGGATTTGTTCCTTGCTAGGGGTATGAGGGTGTTATTTGGGAAGGTGATGGTCCACTGTAGAGTTGTGAAGTACCAATCCAACTGTTCAAAAAGTGGGGTTTCTTGCATGTTGCTCCAGGTGTAATTCCTCCCTTTGAGGGGTATTTCCATTAAGCCCTGATGTTGTATGGCATTGTTAAATATTTGCATGTCACCAAAATTTGCACCCGACCTATTCCAATCTTCTACGCTTCTGTAGAAGTTGAAGTCACCTATCAGCATCCATAGCTCATTAGGGTTAATTTGTAGGCCTACCATCCACTGTATAAATTGTTCCCTTAGATGTCCATTTGTTGGCCCATAGACCGTGGTGAGTTTCCAGTGTATTCCATTATGTATTGAGGTGAAGAGCACCATGATCACATGATCTATGACCTCCAAGACCTGTCCATCTAGTATGCTTCAATTCCATGCTACGAGGACCCCCTGGATGCCCCTGTGGATGGTGATAAGCAAACTTGCCAATTCTCCCAGGAGCAATCTTCTTTATGAATGCATTGTCTATTCTTTTTTTATTCGTCTCTTGAATACATATGACATTGCACTCAGTAGCTTCCTCTACTGGCCTTTGCTCTTACTGCTTGGTGCTTGGCTTGGTCATTTATGCCTCTTATGTTCCAGTTTAATTTGTTCCAGTTTCTACTATTGATGTTGTGCATCATGGTAACGGCTAGTGTATGATGAGCTCGACAAACAAGGTCTACAAGGTTTCGTAGGAGAGCTGTGAGATGTGGTCCTTTCCCGATCCAAGTGAGCTTTGGTCATCTGTATATTCTTCCTGCTCAACATACCCAGAAGAATCCCTGCCAAGTTTAATACTAGAATTCCATTGCATTTCACACTAGGGTGACAACCACCATTCCCACAAACATTTCTTACAAAAGAAATAGAGTTCCCCGATTCAGGAGGTATCATTACATAGGTCATGCACCAGATACTCGGTGCTTGCACCATTCCACACAAGGTCTAGCAACAAAATAGGGATCACATGACAACATACATTACAGGACCCCAAAATGCCAAGTTGAGGAAATGAAGCTTCTCCTGCAAGACTTGACCTCTTTCCAAAAGTTGTAATATCCATCAAACGGTTTCATGGATTGGCTCCGAGCCATTGCTCCCAACAGCATCCTCTCGGGCCTGTCTAGTCAGCTTGTTAAGTGCCACCTCAAGTGGCACGTCGCAAATGGATACCGCCACCTCCTGCAAAGTTGCGGATGGGATCTCAGGGTAGGGTGAAGAGTGATCTAGTTCTATGAGTGTTGGAAAATTGATAGGGCCTGGAAATTGATTACTCGATGCATTAGGGTTGTCCTTCTCCACTACCCCGCCTGTAGCCTCCTCTGTGGTCTCCGACTCAGCCAATGTTCTTTTTCCTTTTAGAAGCTTGCTGATGCGTGCACTCCTCCTAAGTGAATCAAGTCTAGTGAGGGTCGCATCCTTCTTCTTAGTTGCCTTCTTCTTTGTTGGGGTAGGTTCAGTGGTGGTGATCATCTTCCCATTGTCCCGGGCTGCATCTGTTTTTGGCTGGTTGATGTACGTGGGGCTTGATGGAGGAAGTGACACACCCATGGCTTGAGCCTCTGGAGCCACTCCGATTGGCAGCTCGGTGATGACAGGTCTCGGAAGTGTTGACCTCGTGCCAAGGGATTGTCACGCCAGCCAGGGGCCCCTGTGCACGTTGCTGGTAGGCGACTGAGAGCATCCTCCTAAGTAGAGATGAGTCCATAGAGTCAAGCCAGGCTGGATGGGTTGAGTGATCAGCAATGTTTGCCAGAGAGTAGACCGGCGTCCCATAGAGGGTCGGCTGAGTCGCTTGCTCATTTGCTTCGGTAATTGGTTCATCTTCACGCAGCTCATGTTCCACGGCAAGGTCCTGGACCGCATCATTTGGCAGCTGCTGCTCTTCCTGAGGCGGCTGAGGCTAGGCATCCCAGCCCTAGTTCAGACCCTGGTGGATTCGGACATGGTTCTGTTGGTTCTGTTGTTGCTGCTGAGCAGCCTCATCCCACTGCGGATCAAGCACCGCCAACGGTGGCACAAAGTCATCATGGTGTTGATCCTCAGTGTGCAGTGGATGAGGGTTACCATCTTCCGGGAGCTCATCTTCCGGCAGAAAGTCTCCTACCAGGTGCATTGAGTTGAGGATATACACCGGGGAAGACCAGGTCCAAGCGTGCCCATCTCTTGTCCCTTGTCTAAGCACCAGACTTCTCAGCACCAGCCTGGGCTCATCATACATGCACTTCGCAAGGACCGACCCTAGAGCCCTCAGGCTATTGTGCCAATGAAGGAGCTTGCAGAAGCAAGACACCACCCGGTCTATCGCTTCAATAGAATAGTAATCTATGGGGAATCCTAGGATTAAAAACGAGCCAACTCGAGAGAAGTTCCTCTCCCGTCTGTTCACCCCATAATTGTGTCTAACAAACGTGACTGTTATGTCCTCCACCACGACCCCCCCCCAAAAAAAAAGCAGATTGTCCCTATAGAAACAAGAACCCAACGAGAGGAGAGCAATGCCAAGAGGTGTGAGGCAAGCATAGCGAACTGGGATACCAAACACTTCTTCACTATAGTCTCTGATCTTGTTCTTGTAGTAGGCATAGGCACCCGGTTGAACCATGTTGTTGGTGTCCACTGCAATGATGTATTTCTCATGCATCGCATGGTGAACCCCCGATAGATGAACCATAGCACGGGGTAGTCTTTCCTGGCCACCATCCTAAATCTCGAACTGTTCGTTGGGGAGGAAGCGTGTTGGATCCACTGGGAAGTTAGCCATGTGTTTTTGAGAGGAGGTGGTGGTGTTACTTCTGTCGATGGAGGCTTTGAGTGGGGATGATGTTGCCAAGTTGAAGGGAATTATGGCTAGGGATGATGGGGGTGAGTTTATAGGGGGGCAATCCCGCGTCATTTCGTTTTTTTTCTTTCCCTGTTACTCCGCCTTTCCGGACCCAGACCACCCTTCTCTGTGCATGCTTGTTACAAAATCTTCTTATGTGTCCATATCGTAGCAAAGGTTGCATCTGATCTGGTTGGTGCATCGGGACCGTAGGTGTCCGAACCCCACGTAATGAAGCACCTTTTGTCCGGGGTAGCAGTCTGTACGGTACGTGTCATCGGAGTGACACCCCTGTCTCTATTGTGTTGTTGCCTAGTCTGGCCGAGTGGTGTATTAGGGACTCGCACGCAAGAGCTTCGAGGTTGAGACATACTTTCCTCTGCCCGTGAAAGTTGCCTAGAGGAGGGTGAATAGGAGGAAAATTTAAAATACGGCTTAATAAAATTGATCGGTTCATTGAGTGCGGACTAGTCCGGTCACAAGGAAATTTAACTCAAAGATGATAAATCACACGATTTATACCATGGTTTAGCTTCATCAAGAAGCCTACGTCCACGTTGAGGAGTCCACAATGGACCAGGTTGCTCTCAACCTTATCCTCACCAAGCCACCATAAAGGTTGGCTCGTTCTTCCACTAGATCACAAGTATTTCACAACAATCCGTGGGGTGACTCATAAATTGAGCCTCCCAGAAAATTTCAGCTCAAAGCACTTACAATTCAGCACCCTTAACAACTCACTGCCCACTTAGTGTGAGAGAATCAACCAAGAGCTCAATACTACTCACTCCTTTTTCTCTCCTCTTCCCAAAACTCACAAACCCTCAAGAAGCACTCTTAGGGCTCAAAAAATTGAAGATAAAGGGCTAGGAAAGCTCTAGGAAGGCTATTTTGACGTTAGGGTTCCATCACAGTCCTTAGAGGCCCGGGGATCCCCTTTTTATAGAGGTCCCTGTAACTAGCCGTTGCCACTAGAAAAAGTCTCGACTAGTCCGACCTTTAACCACAGACTAGTTCGGCCTGTGGGACCAGTGATGTAATACTTCACCAACCAAACAGTCACTGGTGATGTCACACTTCACCAACCAAATGTTCACCCGCCTCCTTTTGAATTCAAACGGTTACAACACCACGGACTAGTCCGTTCAATAATGGACTAGTACGATCTCACATAGAACCAACCGTTCCGGTTTGGAAAGGATAAGTCTGGCCCACCGGACTAGTCCGTCCTCAAAGAATGAACAAGTCTAGCCGTTCAGGACTTAGTCCTGCAACCACTTCCAAATTTTAAACGGACTAGTCTGCCTCACAATGGACTAGTCCGATCTCACATAGAAACTCTTGTTCCGGTTAGAAACGGACTAGTCTGAGCTGGCAGACTAGTCCGGTCCTTAAGAACATAGCTCCTGAAGGACTCAGACACACTCTCGATGGACTAGTCTGTCCCCAAACGGACAAGTCTGAACTCACACAAAAACTCCTGGTCCGTCCAACATCGGATTAGTCCGATGTGACCGGACTAGTCCGGCCTTCCAGCTCGCACAAGTCCGGCCCTGCTCTTAGGGCTGTCTCAACTCTTTACTCCACTCAACCTAGACTCGGACTAAGAGCTCTTAGATGATTCTCAACACTTGACCCTATAAACACACTCGTGCTCAAGGGCCAAACTCAACGCAATAGAATTTAAACCCTAAATTCTACTATTCTTGTATGCTCACCTTTTTCTCCTCTTTTCCTTTTTTTGAGTGTACCCAACTCCGTCGATTTTTTAATCATCTGTACTTACACTTGTAATGCTCGTTAGTCCCTTAAGTGTTGTCGTCAATCATTAAAATCCACGGGGATTTAGCCTAGATGCATTTTCAGCCCGTTTGTGAGAAGAGCAGTTAAGTAGCGTCTTGTCCGAGCCTCCACTTGCGTGAAATGACATGTTAGTTTGAGGGGGCAGCAAAGTTCAATCATTGCGGGCTACAGGACTAGGCGTTTCCGCCGAGCTAGAGCTATGACCGCTTAGACTTGACCGCAAGATCGAGGATGGTGCACATGAAACCCCCCCCCCCCCCCCATTGATTGCATTGATAGACATCCCATCGCATTGGCCAGCTGTCGAGGACAACTCTGGTAAGGCACCAGGATCATGCAAGCATGAGCAGGAACAAGCCGGAAAGATCATCTTAGGTTGGGTGCCAGAAGTGGGTACCGAGCAGAAGAAGTTTCCAATCCAAAAACCCCAAGCACGGCTGGATACCTGGTTGGACGGTGAAGGAAGGCGAATTGGCGAGGAGAAAGATATCTTTTTTGACGCCCTTTGCATGGTAGTCTTCTTCCGTGTGACCAATGTCCAACTGTAGTTCTCCTCCATCTTCCATCGACGGAGGTCGATCTTCCAATTTGGACCGCCATCCTGCCACAGGTTGAAGTAGACATCGAAAGACTCTCTGGTTATTCTTTTGAGGGAATTGATCAAGAGACCAACTCGCTTGTTGGCCATCGAGAAGCAGAAGTCACGGTTCCGAACAAAGCGGACGTGAAACCCTGCCGGCGAGCCACCTAGCACCTAGTAAAGTGCCCACTCAACATCTTCCTCCATGACCCGAAACGTGAACCTTCTAAAGGTCGCAAGTAGGAGGAAGGATGCCCTTGCCGACGATGAGGTGTAGTGAACCGTGGAGTGGAACCTCACAAAAAACTCTTCCTGGAACCTCTGTCCAATGGTAAAGTCCCACTTGATCTGCTTGGCGGGTGGTCCGTACCCTGTAAGGTGCACCAATGACATGGCTGGCAAGGTGAGAAGAGGTCTATAGGCGGCAGCATGGCGGCGTAGGGAAGTGGTTGAGGTGGCCGGCGGTGGGGGAGAAGCGTGGGCATGGGAGCGGTGGGAGTGGCATCTTCCCAGAGCGAGTTGCATGTTGATAGTGGTATTTTAGCGAAGCCCAACGTTGGGAATGGTAAAATAGCAAATGACTCCCCTACGAGTGGGCTAAGCAACACATGCATGCATATTCAAACCTAAGTCTTGTGTCTTTCAAGAAAAAAATGAAGGTCTGTATAAAGCCAAGTTCCTTATTGCCTTGAACTTGTTAAGGGATATTTTTCTTTTGGTGTGCATGATTAAATAAGTCATTCGGTGGAGTATCATCAACCCACTACAAGAAAACATATTATTTTCGTCGGCTATATCTATTTTCATGAGCCCTCACGAAATTATATATATTTTCGTGAGACAGCAACTAGCTCATGAAAATACGATGTAATTTATGGGTTATAGACGAAGCACACGAAAATGAATGTAATTTCGTGGGTTAGAAAAGCAGCACACAAAAATATGACCTAATTTTGTGGGACTCGGAAGTAGCACATGAAAATGAATTTAATTTCGTGGGTTAGATAATAGAGCACATGAAAATGGACTAGGGTTTGTCGGTTTCGGATTGTAGGGCTACTTTCGTGGGGTACATAAAAGGCTCACAAAAATACTTCCACATAATTTCATGGGTTTTACACAAAGCACACAAAAATACTTCCATGTAATTTCGTGGGTTGTACACCAAGCAAACGAAATTACGTTATTTTCGTGGACCTGTTAGTGGGCTCACGAAAAAAACGCACAATTTTGTCAGTTTCCCACATGGCACACGAAACTAGGCATGCATTTTGGTCGGTGACGGCGCAGCTCACGAAAATAAACCCTTTTACGTCGATCGGATCGAGTTTTCTTCTCTCGCGCTGCGCCTCTGAGACCGTGCTCACCGCTTGACACCGTGCTGCCGCCCGCCGTCTACCGCCCGCCGCCTAGGAGGTGCTATCGCCGCCCGCCGCCTGCGCGTGCTGCCGCCGCCTCGGCCACCTTCGGCCGCTGCCCTTCTCGTGGCCCGGCACCGACTAGGCCCAACGCGACCCCTCCTCGGCGCAGCCCGGCGACCGGTGCCCTTCCTGTCGCCAGGCACCGACCGGCCCAGCACGGTCCCTCCTCGCCCCAACCCCGCAAACGGCGCCGCCCCTTCCCCGTCGCCCGACACCGACCAGCCCGGCGCCGCCCCTCCCCGTCGCAGGACCTCCCTGCGTCGAACTGCCTCTTCCCCGGGCTGCCTGGGCCGCCACGCCATCGGACAACGCCATCAGGTTGTTGCATTTACCTTTTTATTTGTTTTTAGCCGAATGTGTAGGATGCCTTGCACCGTGCGCGTCGGGGTTTCGTTTGCATGAGCATGCATGTAGTGCGGCACGACGTGCTCGCGTGGGCGCGCGGCGTGGCGTGAAGTTTGTTGGTGAACGAGGCGTGGAACGAGCAGCTCGGATTGTGGCGCTGAACTGACTCGCTCATGACCAAGTTTTCTGTTTTGATTTCATCTATATAAGCAGTGTTCAATTGTGTGTAAATTAACACATAACAAAAAATCCTCAAGCGTGTGCAATTGTGTGTTCTAAGCGATCCATCGCTAACTCCCCTCCTCGGCCCCCTTGCCCCGAAGCTGCCGATCTGCCCCCTCCATGACGACGCTTCAAGTTGTGCGGACCACAGCTAAAGTTTCTCCACCGGTCCAACTCCATCGAATTCATCCTACATACAAAGGTAATGTCTAATTAATCAGTAAAGTTTGTAATGCAGTTTTCATATCATACCCAAATTGAACCCAGATTAGATGTTTGTGGCTGTTTAGTTTGTAGCCATGACTTCTTTGCCATTTCACAACAATTCACAACAGGAAATCGTGACTTCTTGCATTAGTCAATTACTCATAAGATCAAGCTAAACAATCTTGAATTATATAGTTTTGATGAATTACTCATAAGCTCAAGCCTAATCTATGACCTTAATTTGTTGTAGTTTCATTGCTCGTTTGAAGATAATGTTGTAGTCCTGTTTGTATAGTTTTTGGAGTGGTTGTCTTGAAAATTTAACGTGCATGCTTTATTTTCTGTGTTGTGCTTTTATTCAATTCCTATTATGATCGTGTGTGTACCATATCCATCTATACAAGAAAAGTGACTAGTAGCTCGTAAATAATAGATAGCGCTCTTAGAAGCATGGAAAGTGTTGAATGGTTAATTTGTGTTTTAGATAAAGATTATTATAGTCCATACAAATTTCTTATTTTATTATTAAATACTTTATTCTTGCGATATTCTTAGTTGCAACATGTAGATTTCTTAGTTCTATGTTCTTGTATTGTAAAGTCTAGAACATGGGTGATGATAGACGATAGATGTATGATGGTTGGCGGAAGAATGTTGCGGCTTCGGATGAATGGACCATCAATACTAAGGCATTTATGAGTCGGGCTTTCTCTTTATCGACCAATCATTTTGTGAAATGTACGTGCAACAAGTGTCGTAACTTTTTATGTAAGGAGAAGTTTGACATGGAACGAGACCTCTATCGATTTGGTTTTATGTCAGGTTATGAAACATGGTATGAGCATGGCTAGTTATTCCATAGTAATGTTGATGTAGATGACATAGATGGTGATAACAAGGACAGAATGGAAGACATGGTTGAAGCACTAGATCGTGATTGTGGTGGAGATACATCTGAAGAAATTCCCGGACCCGAAGTTCAAGAGTTCTATGGAATTCTCTCAGCATCACATGAAAAGTTGCATGATCACACTAAAGTGTCTGTCCTTTCGACCGTTACTCGTCTCATGTCTATAAAATCAAAGTACAATTTGTCGAACAAGTGCTACGATGATCTCATGGATTTGATATTAGAGATTCTTCTGATTAACATAAGTTGCCAATAGACATGTACTAGTCAAAGAAATTATTAGCGGGCCTTGGTATGAAGTACGAAAAGATTGATTGTTGTCCTAACAATTGTATGCTTTTCTAGAAGGAGAATGCAAATTTGACACAATGTTCGATTTGTATGAAATCTCGATAAATTGTGGCCACAAATAAGGACGGTGAATTAGTGAAGACAAATGTGGTAGTGAAACAACTTTGTTACATGCCTCTTGCACCTAGACTGAAACGGTTGTTTCTATGTAAATCAACCACGAGATACATGCGGGGGCATAAAGAAGGTGTACGTGAAATAAAGGGAGTAATGACACATCCATCTGATGCTGAGTCTTGGAAGGCGTTGGACTCTTTTGATTAGAATTTTGCAAAAGATGCTAGAAATATTCTATTGGTTTGGCCACCGATGGTTTCACACCATTCAACACATCTTCTGTCTCGTACTCATGTTGACTGGCTTTGCCGTTCCTATAACCTTCCAGGAGCTATGTGTATGAAATATGAATATATGTTCTTATCTCTAATCATTCCTGGCCATAAACATCTAGGAAAAAGTTTAGTGATTTTTATTCAACCATTGATTGAGGAGTTAAAAGAACCGTGCATCGGAGTAGAAGCTTATGATAGCTACACAAAACAAAAATTCAACTTGCGAGCAGCATGCTTGTGGTCAATTCATGATTTTTCTGTATATGGGTTTTTTCCAAGATGGAGCACACACGGTAAACTTTGTTGTCCAATTTGTGAGTCGGACTCTGATTGTTTTAGACTTACTCATGGGGCAAAGTGTGTTTTTCTATTGCAATCGATGATTTCTACCAGCAAATCACCCATTTCGAAGGCAAGTTACTACATTTCGAAAAGATACTATTGTAACAAAGGGTCCGCCGAAACATTTGGCTAGTGCTGAGATTGTGTTGGTTTTAGTATCGAGCACAATTGGACTCATATATATGATTTATGTGATCTTTCTTATGCTAAGTCATTGTTACTGCTAGACAACATTTATGTGATGCACCAGGAACACAATGTAGCAGAAAGCATCATTAGCACATGTTTCAATTTCAAAAAGACAAAAGATAATTTAAAGGTTCAAAAAGATTTAGCAGAGATTTGTAATCGTCCGACTCTAGAAGTCAGACAGGATGGTATAGAAAACAGAGATTGTCACGTGCTCCATTTTGCCTTAAAGTTAGTGAAAGGAAATAAGTTCTAAAGTGATTGCAACAACTGAAGTTTCCTGACGGTTATTATGCTGGGTTGAGGCGCACGACAAATCTTGAAAATGGGTACTAAATACCTTAAAAGCCACGATTATTATATAATGATGGAAAGACTTCTTCCATTAATGTTCCGTGGATATGTGCATCAGGATGTTTGAAGAGTACTTGCAAAACTTAGTTTTTTATAGACAATTATATACTAAAGAAATTACAGTTTAAATGATGGAAAAATTGGAGAAAGAAATACCTTCACTCATCTGCAAAATGGAAAAGGTATTCCTGCCAAGATTTATGAATGTATTGCAATATCTACTTGTGCATTTGCCTTACGAAGCTAAAGTTTGTGGTCCCGTGCAATATTGATGGATGTACCACATTAAAGAACACTAAAGAAACTTAGAGAAATGGTTTTGAACAAAACAAGAGTAGAAGAGTGTATTGTAGAAGCATTTGCTTTGAAAGTGCTAGCATACTTCTCAAGTATATTCTTTGTATAGGAACATAATTTGTATGCTCCCACAATACGGTACCACATAGATGAAGAAATTTCTACGGGAAATCTAAGTATTTTCTCATGAAAGCGGAAAACAGTTGGTGGCAGCAGTAGGCATGTGGTTTCAGAAGAAGAATGGAATTCATGTATGTTATGCATGTACACAAACATCAAAGAGATGACTCAATGTGTTTTTTCTTCTAATTACCGCGAAGTAACACCTCATATTTTTCTCATTTTGTACTTGAGGGATGTTCTAATGTACTAATATTTTACATTATGTAGCGAGTTCGACAAACAATTTTAGAAGTATATGCGTCAACCAACAAGCAAACAATTAGATAAAATATGTTGTGATGGCCTTCATGGGGTCCTAACTTCGTTAATTGGTTTTAGAAGCATGTAACATTCTCTCATTACATGTTACTTTTATCATTGACAAGTTAATCTGATTAGTAGAACTAATATTTTATTTAATTCGTAGTGCATGGGCGATGCTAACGTTGATGAGTACCTACGACAACTTCCTCAAGGAACTATAACAGCAAGAAGTTTCGGTCGTTACGATGTAAATGGGTTTCGATTTCGCTTGGCCAAATTTGAAGCAAAACATTCTCTTGAAGCCACAACAAATAGTGAAGTTGTAACTAGAGCTTGTGATGCATAGGTCATGAAACTAACTACTATGAGATTACTCAAAATATTGTGGAGTTTAAATTTGGTGGTTCCAAAGATCTTAGAGTTACTTTCTTCCATTGTGACTAGTTTGATAATAACAAGGGAACACGGCAATATGAATTTGGTATAGTAGAGGTAAAACATGAAAATAAATTTTATGGAGGCGATAATTATGTTCTTGGTCATCAAGTTGAGTTGGTTTACTACTTACCGTATCCTTGTCCAAAGTTAGGTGCTTGATGGGTCGTGTATAAAGTTAATCCACGAGCACGGTTATATGCCCCGGGTGATGTTGGTTATCAAGAAGAATAGGATGAAGTGTACCAAGAGAATAATATTCTAAGATCTTTTAATATAGATGATGGTTTAGATTTTGATACATTAGTTGGTGATGTTGAAAACAATGAAGGAGAAGAGCAAGTAGTGGTTAAAAGAAAGAGACCTAACACTAAAAAGGTTAAGGTGGGACAGAAGAAGAAAGTTGGTCAACATGTTACCGAAGGAACATCGGATCATGATGAATTTTAATCATGTAATTAATTTATTACATTTATATTTGTTTGTATTACTTGTAGTTATATCATTATTTATTTATTCATAATCTTTTTTTCAACAGGATGCCATGTGGTCTGAAGAATATTGCTAAGGGGCTCTTTGGCTCCTCAAGGAAGAGTGAGAGCAGGTCTGCTAGCTCTTCTCGTAGCCATGACTCGCTTTTTCACGGTACCGCCTCTAATAATAGTAGACGAGAAGCATTCATAAGATGAATGGAAGAAGCTCATGCACATGTTTATTTCTTTATAATTTTATTGCATTTACAATTATGTCATCACGTGAAAACTAATTTCTCTAATTTCAGGTAGAAGAGATCCAGGAGGAGGATCAGGAGTGTCGAGAAGACCAAGGGGGAGAAATTTTTGCGAGGCAAGAACAACAGTTAGGGGTAAGAGCCTATATTGATGAGGAAGCCGAGGAGGATGAGGGGGATGACATAAATACGGAAGAGTTGCCACAATCATTCAGGTACCGGTCTCAAAAACTCTACCGCTGGATGTGTCTCCACAACAGAGATTACAGATCACTTCTGTCGGTGACTAGTAAGTAAATATAAAACTCAATATTGAATTAATGATACAAACTTTTTGACAAATAACATATTTTGTTTTATTTACTTGCAGTCAATGGGATGACTTGGATTAGGATGGCCGACAACACCGCAGGTAGCCTAATGCGATGTTGGGTACTATATGTCGTCACCATTATCCAGGTCTTGGCACTATGAAAGGCGAAGAGAAATCTGCAACAAGTTGGGAGCACTACAAGATTGCTCCTCATGCCGTGCATGAAAATGTAGCAGGAGCTGTGTGGCATGATTTTTTGGGTATGTTTTTTCTACATTGCATCATGTTTATCTTAATTATATTTTTACTAATACATGTAATGTTGTATTTGTATGAACCATACCGCTTGCCCGATGACCATGACGTTGCTCTCGAGTCTAGAGCACACAAAGTCTTCCATAAAGCTACGCGGAAAGTTGTGAATGACATGATGTCCAATGCACGAATAACAGCAGTGTGTTTATACTATAAGAAGAAGCTTGGACAAATGATAAATAAGAGAATGGAAGCTTCGAAAATTTACCTAGATGACGATCAATATCGTTAGGTAATGATTTCTTGGATGGTAAAGTGTTCTGATGCTTATTATGTTTTATGTACTTATTGGGCATCGAGTGAGTATCGAGAGAGATCTAACTCCAAGAGAATCAACCGTGAGTCCTTTGGTCATGTTTTCTATTATTATGGTGGAGATGGTAATATTCGCCTTTTGAAAAGAATGGTGAGTTTAGTACATTCATAATTCGTTGTTATTATGTTAAATTTTATGGCAATATGTTTGTAATATGTCTCTGTAGGCTGCTCAAAGTGGCGAGGAGCCCTATTTCATTGATACTTATATAAGATGACATAGGGGCTCCGATGACAGCCAATTGTGCACACCGACAGCAACTCAGAACTTGTTATGCATATTACTCAAATTAATTATTAAATAATACAGATAATTGCTTTACACTTAGTTTTTTTTTGTGTGTAGGAGATATATGTTGAAGAAGTGGCTCGACGTCACGGAGATGACTATGATTGGAGAAAAAAGACATTGATGTCGTGGCTTTGTACCAATCCGGTGGAGGAAAGCCTCACGGGAGGTGAACTTACTCCTCTCATATTTCTTCGTTCACATACTAAACTTGCTTCAAGTGTCATCTTATAATTATGTCATATTCCTTTATGTAGGTATTAAATGTTCAATGGTGTGATGAACACTGATGTGGTTCTCTCGAAGTCACGATCGACAGAGAGCGGGGCGAATTCTTCCCGACGTATGCATTACTAGAGATGAGTCGAGGTTCAAACAAATCGAGGAGGAGCAGGCTGCGTTGAGAGAACATATGAGACGACACGAAGATCGCATGAGACGACAGGACGAGTGCATAAAAGCACGAAATGACTATTTTGCGAACCTGACACCATGGCAACAATCGATGAAGGTACATTGGTATAAGAGTTTAAGAATTTATGTTAACATTTAAAGAAAAATTATGCTAAACATTTCAAAATGAATTTAGGGATACTTTTCTCAGCTTGGATTGCCTACCGCCATGCAACCGCTACCGACACCCCTACAACTACTAACATCTCCACCAATATTGGTGCTTCCATAACTTCTTTCTGTTGGAACACAGATAATATATACTCATAATATTCTTTTCACTTTTACAAACTATTAATATACTTACAACATGTATAGTTATCTATCGTTAGGGATCATCCTCGATACCGCAAAACTTTCAAAGTCCTCGTGTTACAAATTTGCCCAAATCGTCTACAGGAGAACGATGTGGAGGAAAAAAAATCGTCTATCAATTTTTCGCTCCGAGTGGTAGCAACTAGGTAAGTTGTTAAAACAAACTAAGATGCATCTAGAGTCCGTGTTACAAATCCATTCCGCTTTCGTTTTCCAAAATGATTCATTTTTAAGAAGTCATACCAAAAATAGATATCATGTTACTTTTCATTTACATCTTATCAAATTGGTTGTAGTGTATAAATTGGTTGATACAGGAAGAAAGTCGAGCGGGATGAGATGATGAGTTGTAATGTGTTATCAAATTAGTTGCGAGTTACAATTATTATATATGAACGTTTCAATTTGAATTGAACTCGTTGTGAGTTGCAATGTGATTACGTAACGACTTCGAATTGAACTTGTTGTGACTATGTAATGAATGTTTTCATGTGAATTGAAATTGGTTGTGAGTTAATATTTATTATAAAAAGTAATAATGTGTTGTGTATGGTTTGATTTAAACTATTATGTTTATTTATATGCTGGAAAATAAATAATTAGATTTTATTATAAACTGTAATACACATGTTTTCGTGGGTTTTTTGGCCCATGAAAATAATTTGGTCTTAATTTCGTTGGTCTTCTTGCACCCACGAAAATAGCACCAAATTATTTTCGTGGGTAATTTGGTCTTAATTTCGTTGGTTTTCTTGCACCCACGAAAATAACACCAAATTATTTTCGTGGATTTTTTCTGGGCCCACGAAAATACCTCCCTTATTTTCGTGGGTTTTTCCTTGCCCACAAAAATAAGGGGATATATTTTTGTGGGTTTTTCTTGGCCCACGAAAATAAGGGGATATATTTTCATGGATTTTTTCGTGACCCACGAAAATAAGGGGATATATTTTCGTGTGCTTTTTCCTGACCCACGAAAATATGTATTTTCATGAGCCATAAAGGCCGATGAAAATACATTTATTTTCGTGAGTGGCCCACGAAAACAAATTTATTTTCGTCGATTTATTTTCGTGGGTTCTTGGCCCACGAAAAATAAGGCCTAAACGCTCAAAAATACTTATTTTCGTGGGTTTTTTATATATTTTCGTGGGTTTTTGGCCCACGAAAATAAATGTGACCTCAATACACTGATCGTCCTAACAACAATAATATAAGACCAGAAAAATATGATAATGTATTTCCTTGGCTTTAAAAAAATTATGGCATCCAAATAGGGAATAACTAAAATGCAAAGAACTTAATAGTGCAATGATGCAAAAATCTCTTTTAATACACGATCTCCATCCTAAGCCCATTGCATTTTAATACATAAGCTTTTCCATCACCACACTTTATTTTTTTAATATATGTTGTGAGGTGAAAGGGTTTAAGTATAAAAATACAATAATGATATGATAAAAATAGTGTGGTTAATTTTTTTACATGATTACATTAGAAAAAAAATTTACACGATTACATAAAAAGAGGTTATCATTCGCGACCGGCTGATCGGACGGCTGAGCTTCCTCAATCTAGAAGTAAAGAGTAATCCCAATACCCCAGTGGCCCAGTCACCACTGACCAGGGGCAATCCCGTCCATCCGAAAGTCCGGATTCGCGTCCATGCCCACCAATTAGATACGGCCCCCTCGCGAAATCGAGTAAAATATGGTCTTGGTCCTCTCCCCTTACCCGCAGGCGGCGAAGTAGACCAAGGAAAGCCTCCAACACAAGGAAAAAAATCGCTACCGGCGGCGACGGCGAGGCGGCTACGACGGCAGCGCCGGAGTCTTAAGCGGGAGCTGCGGAAGGGACGACGGGTAGCCGATCGATCGGCCCGGCGCGGCGCGGTCGTGGGTCAAAAAGCGGGAAAGAGGAGCCGCGGGAATTTCCTCGCGCCGCGGCGCGCACGCAAGGAATGCAGCGAGGGAAGGGAAGCGATGGGGCGGAAGGATTCAGATTCCAGATGAGCCCCGGGAACGGACGCGCAGGAGCGAGGAGAGAAGAGAGAGGGAGAGGCGGACTGGCGGCGGCGGCGCCGGGTCTGATGAGGAAGGCTGGAGCAAAAGGTATATGCAACCCTAGATCTTAGAAATCCAAGTACCCTCCGCGGCTGCTGCTTCGCCGGGTCACCGCCGCCTCCGCCGCGCCCTGACTAGCTGGGGTCTGGGTTCGGCGGCCGCCGCCACAGAGATCGCCTCAGTGTTCCTCTGGTTTCTTCGTGTGGTCTGGATGAAGGACAGGTTCTCGCCTGTTTGACGTCAGATCTGCTTTGTCTGGCGGATTTGGACTGCTGGCCACGGACTTCTTTTCTCTGGTCAACCTACGGGCTGCTACTTCATCGTTTCTACTCGTCTGTGGCCTGTGGGAAAGAGGCGTCCATTAGGAATTGGTCGGGATTCCAGATCTATCAGAGCCACTGGAGATATATTGTTTTGGAAGAAGAATAATCAGTGTTTTCGCTGGGATAGAGGTCGATGGCTGATGGCATCTGACTTGACTATTGGAGGAGTTACTACCTTTTATTGTCGCTATGGGTTCTGATTCCAGCAGGAGGATGGTTTAGCTTCTGGCTTTCAATGTGCGTTGCAAGATAAGGTTGCTTGTTTAAGTGGTTTGCAGCACTAATCTGGAAGTTGGCTCTGTTTACTATTTTGGACAAAAGAGGGTCCAAATACTGTCTGTCTGGCTGATGATGGGTGACCAGGGGCGGCGGCATGGCTGCGGAGGCATTATTTAGTTTATTACACTTGCTTATGTGCATGCTATGTGTACTGTGATGCTATTATTCTTCGAACAGTACAATAAGCTTTGGCTGTTTGGTGCTCAATTGCAACATTCTTTTTTGTTTTCCAGAAGGATCAATTGGATCCAAGGGTGCGATTGATGTGAATCGGTCTCCTGTTTCCGTTGCAGTAACAGGAAGACAATCTGATCTGATGGTACGCACATAATAATACCAACATGTTGGTTCCTGTCTTGCTAAACTGTCTGCCTAGCTAAGGGTTTGTTTCGGTTCATTGCCTGCTAACATACTGCTAATTTCCCCACTATATTTTCCATTCTGCGGTTTGGGATCTTATAACCAGCTTGGTCTCTTTGCAGATCAAAGCTTGCAGTTGCACTGGACGGTCGTCATTATCATCACTTTGTAATCTCAATAACACAGGTGTTTCAATGACCTGCAAAGGCTGTAGCGATGAATCAACAACAGACAAAAGTGGGCCATTGTGTAGCAGCAAGCTTAACAGCATGCGCTTCAAGCTCCCAAGACCCATAGATATTGAGGTCAGATGGAAGAATGTAAACAGAAGGCAAAGAGCTGCAAGGAGGGCAAGGACATCATTCTTTGGAGAGGACAGACTGAAGGACGAGCTAAGATCTTTCTATGGATTTGGCAATGCTATGAATCGAGAGATGTCACAAGAAGATGCTCCAGTCTCTGATTCTGAGAAGGTTCTTAATTTTCTCCTTTGTAATATGATGAAATATCACTCAATACATTCACTAATACCAAGTTCATGAATATTTTTATTTATCTTTGCAGCTTGGGGTATCCATTCTTGGTAGACGATTTAGTGAACCCATGGGAAATGTTCCTATAAAAAAGAGAAGATTTCATATGGATTGTTCTCCATCTCCTCCACCAACTCCATTACTGGTGGATCCGTATGAAAAAATATTGAGAAGCTGTTCTGGAGGCATCCCATCATATGAGAAGCGTCGCAAGGTTAAACTGCTTGAAGACGAGTGCAAGGAGGAACATATAGGTCTTTTTGATGCAGACGATTTTTCTGGTATATCAATACTAGCTGCTGCTGCTTGTGAGAGTGCGATGAATGATGACATGCTGAATGGGACATGCTCAAAGTTAGTTCATCCTCTTGAAGAAAGGAAGTTGGAAAATACTAATGGTAGCACTGAGTTGAGTCTCCTACATGGTATGAAGGGGAATAAATCAAATGTTCTGGAGGCTTCGGATTGCGCCTATGATAGGCCTTTTGAGTCATCTATTTCTGCTCCAGATACGAAGCCCTTGTTTGCTACGGCACATACTAGCTCCAAAAATCTTGGTGAATTGGCATGTGCAGGCAAAACAGAAATCGCTTCTGATGTTAAGTCCTCAGGTGTTGCAATGCTTAGTGATTCATGTACTCCAGATAAATCTATAGGCTGCTCGCAATATGCCGCTGCGAAGAACAAGTGTGCCAATGCCACTCGTGATTCTAGGCTGCATTGGGATCTGAATGTTGCAATGGAGGCATGGGACACTGATTGTGGTCATGATGATGATCGTGGTGGTCCTACAGTAGCTACTGTAAGTGATCGTAATGATGCTGAAGATGACATGAACAAACCACAGCTACCTCATGATCATGAGTCAATACATGCTGGTGATTCTCCTTATCTTTCTGTTGAAATCCACATGGTTGATGTACCAAAAGATGTTAATACAATGGATGAAGGCGATTTTCCTGCTGACACTTCATCTCTCCCTTTGCAACATCAGTCTTCTCAGAACTTGGAGGTATTGAAACCTGAATATATAGGGAAAGATACCTCTGCAGAAACACTAGATTTGACTGACCAACAGAAGAGCAGGTTTGCTTCTACTGTGGACTCGCACCTAGGGTCTAATCCAGAGCCCGCTCTTATCTCTGAGCATTTTCTTTTATCTGCAAATGTGGAGAAAAATGATGGTTCTCATGCTGCACCTATTGGCATTGGTTCGTCTCATATGTCTTCTGTGGACGGTCATGTTGGAGACAACTCAACCAAAAAAAGTGAACCGGCCTCCACCGTGAAGCCTTTGGCAAGCAGACTTGTTTCTGAAGAAAGCACAAACCTTCCAACAGTAACTGCATTCCGTAAAATAACTAACGTTGGCTGGAGCGATAATAAACTTGAAGAAGCTTCGGAACAAAGCATATCTGAATGGAAGAATCATGAGCTTTTGGATGATTCAGGAACTAGTAAACTGCTCCAATTAGTTAGCAAGAAGGATGAACATGGCACTGATGTACTCAAGAGCACCGTAGATACAGAAAACCTCACCCATCCAGAGTACATCCCGGGGTCTCCTGTTTGTAATATGGCTAATGTGCATGAAGAGGATGGTGCTGATGCAATGACTAATTCTAAGGACTGCTTAATTACTTGTGCCAGTAGTAGCAGTGCTGAAACATATTACATTTCAGGTGTGGTTCAGGCTCCTGCTTTCAGTTCAGAATGCAACAAACCAGTCATCACTGATGCAGGAAGTATTGTGGATTCACAAGCTGTAGCCCATAGCTACCAGAACATATACGAAAATGAGTTTGGGAAAGTTGCATCAGTTATCTGTTTAGAGCACTGCTACGAAACTGATGCATCTTGTTATAGCAAAGGTGTGCCTGGAATTGGAAAAGTGAAGGAGGATGATTCTCAATACGAAGATGGGGAAGTTAGAGAATCTGGTGATTGGGTGGATAATGCATATGACGTCAAATGTGGCAACTGTCACTATCCGACATCAGATTACAATAATGAAGTAACAACCTCTGACATGCCTCATCTCCCTATTCACTCTGCTTCAAAGACTCTGGGTATTCCTGTTGCTGGTTACAGTGGAGCATATACCCGAAAGGAAGACGACACTGTTTCACCTGTCTTATCTAAACGCTCTTGGTCAACAAACTGCTTAGATGGTTCATCTGGCGCTAATGGGAAGGCTCAGGGTATTCATTCGATAGTGGCAGGTGAAACTCAGATGCCTGAGATAAACCCAGTTCGTGTAGCTGTTGAACCTACTGCGACTGTCAGCCAGCGTGAAAGGTGCAATGATGGTCTAGGTGATGATGATCTTTCAAGTATCAGAACGAAGAACACAGGTTGGGATATGTTTCCTGAAGATCAGAGGCACTCTTGGCGTGATTCAAGGGACCGAGCTGATTCTTCTAACCGTTGTGTATTGAGCTCAATAGATGCAGGTGGAGGTGATGACTCATTCAGAAAGACGGGACTAGTGGATAGAGATGTGCAACGAATTGAGCGGCCACGGTCATTTGACAGATCCCACAGAAATGAACTGAGCAGGTAAATTCGAGTGGCTTTAGTTTAGTCATCTTACAGGTAAATCAATTTCTGATGATACTGACTTCTATCATGCTACCCGTTTTATGCAGATCTGATGATGGTTATGCCTCAGGCCCAAAAGCTGAAAGGGCAATTGATTCTCACCGGTCAAGTAGTGGCTGTGACTTATCGCGTCATATTCAAGCGGGTTGCCAGGGGGAGCAGGTGGTAGAAAATTCAAAACATCCTCGTTCTACTCGGCGTAAGTCACCAGAGTGCTATAATTATGGCCCTGCTGGTCCTAGGAATGCTGCAGAAGCTGCTGTTGCAAAGATGAAAAGCAATGGGTTTGTTGTTGCCCGTGATGGCACTTTAGTAAGAGCTGTTGATGCTACAAATGATGGTCACGTGGCAAGAAGGATGAGAAACACTTTAAACAGCTCATACCACCCTTTATCTGGACGGGGTTCTCCAACGGACAAGGATGGATCTTGCGGGTTGTCCAGGGGTCCTTCAAATGCTAGAGAAGCATCTCCAGAAAGTCACTTTGTTGGGAATAATAACTGGACTGGTCGATATGGTCCTGAGATGGAAAAAGGTCTTACTTCAAATGGAAATTTGAGTTCACTTCGTTGCTCGCTATCCTGTAGACAACAGAATATCCCGACAGCTAGAGCATCGCTGAACCTTTCACGTGCCCACAGCAGATCTCCTGGGTCAAGATCTCGATCTCCACATGATTGGGCATCACCTAGGAACAGAAGGAAGATTATGGCAAATGGAGGTTCGACTTTCCAGAGGCCTAGTAGATCTCCACCTAATCGCTTGGCCAAAGTTAGAATGGCCAGGATGACTTCACCTCAGAGACAGCCTGGATATGATGATCGAGCTTTGCATTACAGCCCCCCATCTAGAAATCGCAATTACTCCCATGCCTCAACTTGGGTTGATGGAAGGAACAGCTCAACAATTGATCATTCTGATCATACTGAAAGATATTCAAGGAGAAGCCCGATGAGAATTACCCCACGGAATGACAGATTTGATGCAATGGAATCTCATGGGCAATCAAGGACTGGAGAACTCTACCGGCCGACACAGGGAAGACTTCAATATGGCTATTCCAGGGAAAATAAGCATGATGGGAATGGTGATGATCAAAGGGAACACACAGGTAGGCATGAAAGTCATTCTGTGAAGCCATATCGTAATGGTTCTATAAAGCAGTTCAGAAATAATGCTGGAGACAAACTTCGGACTCGTATTTCGGCTCCCAGATCACCAAAACTGCAAAAAAGAGCAAGCCTGCGGAGATTTGACAGGAGCTTTGAGAGGTAGCTGGCTGTGGATTTTCCTCAGAACTAAAAATGATAATAAACATCCTTTCAGATATGATTGAAGTGGAAGAGGGATACTGTGGAATCCGTGCTGGAAGTCAATTTCAAAAACTTGATGGTGGACTCACTCTCGAGAGCAGGGCTCGTACTCCACTTCTGTCCATTTGTGCAAGGCAAAGACATGATAGAATTACGGAGAAGTACAGTTTAACTTCACATTTTCTCTGTTTTTGCTTGTAAATACCTACATTGATCGTAAAAGAAGGATCACGATCAGTGCTTTCAGTTATAAGGCTGCTCTTTTTGTTTCTCTGATATTTTCTCAAGTTTGTCCCTTGTGCTCCTTTTAGCGGGCGTTATCCCTGTATAAGGTCCATTTAAAGTTTTAAGCATGATCAATCAATTAATTTGAGCTCAAACATCTTTGTATTTCTGATTTGTTAGCTTTTTATCTGGCATTTTGTATGATTTGTTGGCAAATCAGCTAAGTCACTTTCCTCTCGCACTGAATTACTGGATTACTAGAGAGTATTGATGCTGCTTAACTGCGCAGCTAATCAGAGACTCTGCTCTCTTTATTTATATCAGTTCAGGGCTGATGTAACCACCTTGGAATACAGGAACAAACCCTGTTGACCTAGCACAAAATGGCTAACTCCCTACAGACTAGGGATAGCTGATGACCAGCTCTAATAGGTCGCTAATGACAGTTTTATTCAGACTGAAAAAATACCAAAACACTAGACTTAAATAACATTTCTCCTCCTAAGACTAGTGTTTCAGACTTCTCCCCGTCTGAATCATCCCAATTCCGCTTCTCAGTTCCTGAAACTTCAGCCTTCCTAGTGCTTTAGTTCCAATGTCAGCCAGTTGATCCTTTGAGTTTATGAACTCCACAATGATGCTTCCATCTTCAACACACTCTCTCACATAGTGATAACGCACCCTGATGTGTGTGCTGCGCTCATGGAAAACTAGGTTCTTCATGAGAGCAAGTGTTGACTTGTTATCCACCTTGAGCTCTATAGGCTTCAATTTTTTTTCCTTGAGATCAGCCAGCAGCCAAGCCAACCATACATCTTGTGTTGAAGCTGCAGTGGCGGCGATGTACTCAGCTTCACACGACGACATTGCTACCACTTTTTGCTTGAGAGAGTGCCAGCTAAGTAAGTTAGCGCCGAGGAAGAAGAACACCCCAGAGATGCTGTGGATGTCGTCAACATCGCCGGCGTAGTCACTGTCGCTTTAGCCGACCAACCTTGCATCGCCGTGGCCTCGCCGGTAGAAACAAACATAGTCTATCATGCCTGCAACATAGCGCAACACCCTCTTCAGCGTCGTCATGTGCTCCGTCGTGGGCCTCTGCATAAAACGGCTAAGGTACCCGACGGCGAAGGCAAGATCCGGCCGGGTATGCACAAGGTATCGAAGGCTGCCGATCAGGCTTCGATACAGCCCCGAGTCTTCTTCCCTTTTTGCACAAACACGGATTAGTTTCAGCCGTTGCTCCATCGGCGTTTGGGCCGGGTTACACTCCATTTGCCCTGCTTCCAAAATTTTCAAAGTATAGTGTGATTGAAATAATTCGATCCCGGCAGCGCTCTGTCTTACCTCCAATCCGAGGTAGAATGTCAGCAACCCGAGATCCGCCATTTTGAACTGCTTCTTCATCTCTTCCTTGAAGTGAGTAATCACTTCTGCCGCTCCGGTGATGATGAGGTCGTCGACATAGACTCCGACAATGAGGCGGTCGTGATTTGCCCCTCTACAGTAGATGGCGGGCTCATGATCACTCTGCCGGAACCCCAGTTCTCGGAGAGTGCCATCGAGCTTGGCGTACCAAGCTCGCGGCGCTTGACGAAGACCGTAGAGGGCTCGCCGTAGATGAAGGACTTTGTCTTCCTTGCCGACGACGGTGAAGCCCTGTGGTTGTCGAACATAGACCTCTTCCGCCAATTCTCCGTTGAGAAAAGCAGTCTTTACATCCATGTGATGGACCTCCCAAGCTTCATCAGCAGCTAGCGCTAGAATCAGTCTCACTGATTCCATACGAGCTACTGGAGCGAAAACTTCCTCAAAATCAAACCCATCTTGCTGCACATATCCCTTTGCGACGAGGCGGGCCTTGTGCTTGACCACTGCACCGGAATCATCCCTTTTGAGCTTGTAGATCCACTTGAGCCCAATTGCGCGGTGTCCTGCTAGTAATTCAGTCAACTCCCATGTCTGGTTGTCTTCTATTGATGCAATTTCATCTTTCATTGCCGCTCGCCAGGCTGGATCCTCCTCTGCCTCGGCGAATGATGCAGGTTCTGCACCTTCAGCTACCAATTGGAGCTGCTCCTGGATCCGTCGAGGCCTTCCTCTTTGTGGAATGGTCCGACGTGCCTGCCCCGGGTTTGGTTCGTCAGTGGCGATGATGTTGTCCATCAGCCGATACTGAATAGGGGTTAGGTCATGATAGGCATCTAGTAGGTCTTCGTCGTTGTCCAACGGCGACACCAGTTCTGGCTGTAATTGGGTCACTGGTGGAGGAGGAGTTGCCGCTTCGACGAGTTGCGGCGACTCCTGCCCCACCGATAGAGGTGACACTCCCCCTTGAGGTCTGTCCTCTCTGTTTTCAATGGGCGGGCAGACTGAGTAGAATTGGACCGAGAATTCTTGGTCCATTCTATCTGCATTGCCGGTGGCGTGACTCCAGTTCCATCCCCTGTCTTCATCAAATGCAATGTCACGGGAAATTACAATCTTACCGGACCTCGGATCAAGCATCTTGAATGTTTTTGCTCCCTCGACGTAGCCGATGAACACCATCGGGCTGCTACGATCATCAAGCTTTCTTCCTCCGGGCTTGATGTTCTTGACGAAGCCTACGTAGCCGAACATCTTGAAGAAGGTGACTGAAGGCTTTCTCCCGTAATAGGCTTCAAACGACGTCTGGCCGTCTAATGCCCTTGTCGGCGCACGGTTGAGGATGAACACGGCAGTGGTTACTGCTTCACCCCAAAACCTCGCCAACACTCTTCTTTCCTTCAACAAAGCTCGAGCCATAGCAAGCACTGTCTGATTTCGGCGCTCCACCACGCCATTTTGCTGCGGCGAGTAGGGGGCGGTGAATTGTCTTTGTACACCTTCATCGGCATAGTAGTCGACAAACTCCTTCGCCGTGAACTCTTCAACATTGTCTGTGCGTAGAACACGTAATGGGCATCCTACTTCCACTTCAGCCGCCGCCTTTACTTCCTTGATGCTTGCCGCAACGTCGCTCTTAGCAACTAGGAGCTTGATCCACATAAATCGAGTTGCATCATCGACGAGAAGCAGAAAATATCGACGCCCTTCTGGCGTCGCCGGTGTGATTGGTCCACAGAGGTCACCGTGGACCAGGTCAAGCGCCGCTGGAGCCCTGTACTTGGTCTGGGCGGGGAATGGTGCGCGCCATTGCTTAGTGATGAGGCAGACGTCGTAGACACGTCCCTGGCCTTTGCCAAGTTCCGACAGACCTCTCACCATCCCCCGGTGGCTCAGTTGGTGCATCGCAGCATGGCCAATGTGACCATATCACATGTGCCACCGACGCCGATCTTCTTCCACCTTGTGGTGTGCAGTGAGGCAAGCTCCCTGTGCAACGTTGGTCTACAGCACATACAGCTGATCTGCTCTCCTGCAGACTCTGGCGAGTAGGCGGCTCCGGCGATCCCAAATTCGCAGCACCCCCTTCTCAATCTGAACTTTGCATCCGCTGCGATCCAATTGATCCAGTGATATGATGCTATTCTTGAGGCAGGGGATGAGAAAAACTCCAGTGAGTTTAATCATTTCTCCTGTCTTCGCCATGAAGGTGACTGCTCCTCTTCCTTTGATCTGTACAACAGATCCATCGCCGAACTTCACCGTTCCTTCCATAGAGCGGTCGAGTTCCAAGAAGGCCTCCGTCCTCCCAGTCATATGGCTTGTAGCCCCGGTATCCAAGTACCACCCTTCACCCTGAATGCCGTCCCCATCAGTGCCTAGATAGGCATGGGCTTCTGACTCGTGGAGATATATGTTGCTCAACGGCGTCCGTGTGACAGAGATCACATCGGCCTCTGAGACCTGCGCCATCAACAGGGTCTCCTCCTCCTCATCCTTGCGGGCGAGATTCCTGCTCTTTGCATGGCGCACGACAATCTCGCGCCCAATGACCTTTATTGCTGCAGTTGTGGCAAGTGTCGTCAGAACTCTTTCTTCCTCTGACCGGGCTTTCGGTTTCTTGATCTGGATTTCTCGGATCCCGATTTGGACCCAGTTTGCTTCTCCTTGTATCGGGCTTGCCACTGCTCCTCAGTGAGCAGCAACTTGCCGCCGGAGGTCAATTCCTCCTCACCAACGCGGCCTTCGACTGCACGGAGGCGGCCGGTGATCTCCTCGATTGACATCGCTGAGATGTCGAGTACCGATTCAATTGCAACGGCGACGTGCACATACCTCTTTGGAACCACCCGGAGGTATTTGGCGGCAATCTTCTTGGGATCCTCCGTGTCGCCGAGTATCTCCAGCTCCTGGACCATCTTCGCGAGTCGCAGCGCGAAGTCGTCAAGTGACTCGCCGTCGAGAAATGCCACATTCTCGTACTGCCTCTTGACGCGCTGTGCCGCCGTCGTCCTCGCGATCGGACCCGAGCCGTGATGTTTCCAGGTGCTCCCAGGCGGCTCTAGCATAGGGCTTCGCCGCCAGTGTCGATGCCATCTCCAGTGGAACACTGCGGAGCAGTGCCTCCATGGCCATCTGGTCCTCCATCTCGTCGCCGGTGCCAATACTGATGGCGCCCCACAGCCCGCGCGCACGAAGCATCACCCGCATCATTGCCAATCAATCGGTGTAATTGGTCTTCGTGAGCAGCGGGAACTGCCCGCTCACCTCACGAACAACCCGTGCAGGGGCTGGGCTTAACTGACGGCCTTGCCATCCTCGACGTCGGATGGGTGATGGAGTCTTTGGCCGACACTTGGGTGGCGACTGAGAAGCACGCAGGGGAGCCGACATCACCACGGACCAGAACCTAGAGCTCTGAATTCAATTGTTGGCAAATCAGCTAAGTCACTTTCCTCCTCTGGCACTGAATTACTGGAGTACTAGAGAGTATTGATGCTGCTTAACTGCACAGCTAATCAGAGACTCAGCTCTCTTTATTTATATCAGTTCAGGGCTGATGTAACCACCCTAGAATACAGGAACAAACCCTGTTGACCTAGCACAAAACGGCTAACTCCCTACAGACTAGGGTTAGCTGATGACCAGCTCTAATAGCCGGCTAACCGGTACTGTCGCTAATGACAATTTTATTCAGACTGAAAAAATACCAAAACACTAGACTTAAACAACATGATTCAACTGCCATTGGATATTCTCTGTTCAAAAGTTCAACATTCGTGAGGTGAGCAATTTTTGTCTTTTAAATTTCCCTCTTTTTCCTGTCATGAAATTTAACCTCGACATTCCTTTATCAGGACAATGGTTGGCTCTGCACTCTTGTACATCCAAGAGGAAGCCATGGTATTGATAGTGACTTCTGTTCCTTTTTTCATGTATATTCAATAATGATTGATTACTGGAACGCAGGAGCAAGCCTCAGCTTTCTTGCTTCCTGCTGCTCATAAATCGTATGGACATAGCTCCATTTCTATAGAAATTAAGGAAACAAGCATATTGTTGCTGCTGGGAATGGTTGCAGAGCTGTCATTGTTATAGCCTGATTTTTTTTGTCGGGTCAGGTTCTGCTAGTCCCAATTAGGCAGCATAGCATGGTTTTCATCTTATCGAATGGGCCAATAAGAAGTGCTGATCTGATTGATATATAACTACTAAATGGTTTGAAATTAAGATTAAAAAAGGGTGTACCTAGTGCCGAAGGCTCCTACACATATGGGGTCTAGAGAATGGTTTGAAATTAAGATTGAATAGTATACTTTAAAATGAAGTAAGAACAACTTTTTAGTAGAAAATTGGCGAACATGCTAGTTAATGCATCTAATTAATAAACAATTGGTTATATTTGTTTTATGAAAAATGCAAATGAAACATTTCAAGATTTTGTAACATTGTTTGATTGATTATTTGTTTCTTAGAATGTTGTTAGTGTGCAAATATTATTACGTGTAATTGCCGAGAGTGTGCATTGCACTTAAACCTATGAAATCCATTTTGTTGTCTATATTTATTTCTGAAAGATCTAAATGGATGATGTTGAAATATAAGTGAATTGCTCATCCTTCCCTATCAGTTTAATCTTTTGGGGTCAAGTGCTTGGTGCATAGTAGCCTAATATGGTATCACGAGACCTAGGATCTCGCTTCCGGTCCCTTTCTTAGTTTAGACACCTCCTTTTTTCTCCTCTCTCTCCCACCCAACCGGCTCTCCTCCCTGCCGGCCATGGCAGGTACCCCTGTCGACCCCGTGCGCCTCCTGTAGGAGGAAGAGGAGAAGGCGGCTGCGGCTGCCACCGCTGCCGAAGCAGCCAAGGAGAAGGACCAAGCCGAACTGGCGGTGGCCCTGGCCAAGACTCGTGAAGCCCTCTTTGCCACCTGCGCCTGTGAGCTCGCAGCCGCTCTCGCCTGGGAGAGGGAGAAGGCTGCTCTCGTCGAGCTCTAGCACGCCCTGGCCACGCCGAAAAGGTGGCCACGCCCACCATGGACGATTACGACCGGTCTACTACCGGTGAGGGTAACATCGTTGAGGCAACCGAGGTCGCCAACCTCCATGCCCAAGCATCGACTGTTCAGAACATCCACTTCCTCGTGTCCGGTCCCCTCTCTTCCCACTATATGAGGTGGCGCGATCTCATGCTTCCCACCCTTCGGTGCTACGCTTTGGAGCGACACTCCTCAACAACATCGTCCTCGACACTCCCTATACCGGCTGGACGACATTGTCCTCTCGTGGCTCTTTGGCACGATCACCGTCGTCGAGCTTCAGGAGATCGTCTGCGAGCCCAACGAGTCATCGCGTCAAGCTTGGCTCGCCATTGAAGTCCAGTTTCCCGGCAATCATGAGACTAGGGCGCTTCATCTTGATGCTCAATTCTGTGTGGTTGGCCATCAAAGCTTCGTAGTCGTCCTCCATGACGCGCCGCCAGTTGGAGTTGGCGAGGCGTGCTGACTCCGCCAACTACTGCGGGAGCTCCACAACCCTCTCACCCGCAACACCTTGGTCTACTGCGACAACGTCGCCGCTGTCTACCTCTCCTCAAACCCGGTTCAGCACCAGCGGACCAAACATGTGGAGATAGATCCACACTTCGTCCGCTACCGGGTGACCATCGGAGAAATAGCGCCCTTCATGTGTCGACGACATTCCAGTTCGTCGACACTGTCACCAAAGGCCTACCATCCTCCATCTTCAACGACTTTAGGTCATTGGCTAGAGTTGGGACCGCGGGGGTATTAGAACATTCTGTATTTAGGCCTATTACTACTGTTATTAGAGGCCATTAGTGCTGTCATTAGAGGTTGTCATGAGACTTCATTACTGCTGTGATTACAGCCATTAGTGCTGTCATTAGAGGCTACTATTAGAGGTCATTAGTGTTATGATTACAGCCAGCGCCTCGAGATGCAAAGCTGCTGCCCTATATATGTACCTCCTCCTCTATCATATCAATCCATTCTATTCTTAGCATTACACCTTCTATACCTTCTATCAGATGGAATCACATAATGATTCATATTGATTGTTGGCTAGGGAAATATCCTTAGGGTTTACTGTTGGCGTTGCCTAGGCAACACCTAGGTGTTGTGAGGGGGTTTGTCCACAGTATTTCACACTGTCTTAGTTACGTCCCAATGCCTAAGTGTCAACTAGGCGTTGCCTAGGCGCCATGAGGGGGTAGGTTGCCATGGGACGCTACAAAAACCATGGTATGTTGTTGACTAGTTTCTGTATGTGTGGCATACATTTTTTTTCTGTAGGCTTATTATTATGTCAGTAGAACTGACTTGGAGGAAACCATTGTTTTTATCACATTCTTTGTGCTCACAGAGCCCAGAGAATGCATCCATATTTCACCTACTAATTATCTGCAAGCTTGTGAAGGTATAAATGCGATTTGTTTTGTTATGTGGCGTGCTGGTGTAATTCGTACATATATTCTGTTATCGTGTTATAGAACATAGCTTTGGAGTTTGGACAGTATTGATATTTAGCATATGAAGATTGTTTTCTAGCTGATTGATACATTGGGCAGAACATTGGTCACCAAGGAGTGTTTTATGAGCCATATGTTGATAACTAGATATTCTAGGTTGTCAACTAGTATTCTGGTGGCCACATGTCTTGGTTCATGGACGTTATAGCACAAACGACATCATCCGTTATAAACGTTCGTAGTTGCTAACCGAGCTCAAATAATAATTTCTCTCATTTTATAAGGATGTCTACCCTTGATCTTGAGTGCATTCGACAGATGCTAGGTTGCTACATTTGTTTTCCATGCCTTGGGAGCCAAGGGTTGTGGGGGCTGAGAATCAGTAATTCTGACTAGTGTCTACCCCCCTGTTTCTTTTTTTTTTCTAGTGAAGTATCTTCTGGAAACTTGGATGTTTCTATGGTTATGTGCAGTATAATGGGGTGAGTTATTTACTGAAACCATATCCAAGATGTTTGGGTGACAGTTTTGGTATTGCTTGATTACTTGAAAACTTTTTTTTTCACATAAACACTGATGTTCCTGGCAAGTTCACGTGTATTCATGGAGATATGATGACAGCACACACTTGTTCACACGCCACAATACTTATTGATGGTTCAGAACACAATACTAGGCTTGCCAGTTTCTTGTTCTGACCCTTCGCTTTGGGGTTTTGACAAGTAGTTCAGTCCAGAGCTAACAGCATCCCATGTCAGTTTTTTTTTGGGGGTGGAAAATCATATGTTCTTGCTTGTTAGGGCATGGCAAAGAAACATGAACAGTAGGTACCAGTAGGGATGGCAACGGGTGGCCATTATCCGTTTACCCGCGGATATCCGACCCGATGGGTACGGGTTCGGGTATAAATTTAGATCCATGGGTACGAGTTCGGGTAATGGGTAGAATCCAATGGATATTTCTTATCGTGTAAAAAAGTTCCCTACCCATATCCTTATATCTGAACCCGTCCTCTCACATGTGGGTCCAATACAACATGATATAAATACATCTAGTTCTAGGGTTTTCTCCTCTTCTTTCCAGCTCATTGGCTCCCTGCGCAGCGCCGCATCTCGAGTCCTCACGATGCTTTGTATTTTATTTAAGATGCAATTGTTCTGTTGTCAGGAGTTTTTTAATTATGCTAATTTGTGTTTGTGTTATGTGTTGAACATGTTCTTTTATGTGCTATGTTTGTGTTATGTGTTGAACATGTTTTGTTATATGTTAAAGTATTGCAGAAATCTATATGCAATGTACCTTTTTATTAAAGTTTTTTGAATAACGGATATACCCGCGGATAAAAATATCCGCGGGTAACGGATATGGATAATCTTTCATACCCGCTGCGAGTAACGGGTACGGATACGGATTTTAGCCAGTGGGTACGGGTAACCCAGAGTAATATCCGCGGGTTTTTTACCCATTGCCATCCCTAGGTACCAGCATGTTCCTAAAACGTACTGGTAGCATAGTTGTATCAGAAACTGAACCATAGATTTTTTCATGTATTTTCCTCAGTTAACATCAGTATGAACTTACAGTGTCATTGTGCCGTGGGTCACCATTATGGGTGCAGGACTCACAAAGGCACCAGCAGCGAGGTGGTCCAAGGTGCAGGCAACAGCAACGCATGAAGAATCTAGAAGATTGGATTAGAGGGAAATAATCTAGATGGAAATAAATAATATGGTGTGTGATAGAAATAAGAGATATAGGTAATTTGGATTAGGGGAGAATAATCTGTTAGAGAAGGAAATAAATAATAGGATGTGTTATAGATGGAAATAAGAGATAGGGGTGGTTGGGCTTCCCCAACCGCCTGACGTAGATTTGGAAGGGGCGCACAGGGCCCCTGACCTATATAATGCACCCCTCCCCCTCATGTAATCCATCAAGGAATAAAAAAACTACCCAGCAGGTTATTTTCTACCTTGGCCACTCTCGTTGCTAATCCTAGCAGCCACCGTGACATCCCCCCCCCCTCCTCGCTACCCCTGCGCAGCAATCCCTCCTCCTCCCTGCAGCTCTACTCTCCCCTACGCAGCCCTAGGCGCAGCCGGGAGCTCCCATCCACCACGTTTCACAGCAACTGGTATCCAGAGACAGCGGAACAACGACCATGTACGGCTCCGGCGACGATCCCGGGACCTTCACCCTGCAAGATCTCGGCAACATGATGAACAAGATGATGGGGCAGATCGACATCATCAACTAGCGCTTGGACCGTCATGACGTGCGCCTTGTGCCCGTTGAGAAGACATTGGAGACGGAGTTCTCCGAACACGACGAGATGCAGTGACACACATCGCGAGGCAGCAATGTCCCCCGGGCCAGCAGCGGTGGTGACGACGACAGCCACTACGACATGCGTCACCAGACCGCCATGAGCCTGGCCCGCGAGTGACGACCGGCGGCGACAATAGACTTTGACACACAGCAGGGCGCGGATACACAGAGGATCGTGCGGCTCTCTTGTACCCCGCGCATCACTGCACCAGCGCCGGCGCGGTCCCTGGCATACCCTCTACTGCCGCAAACACCCCCACTCACCCCTGTCTCAAGCGCCTCACGAAGTCCGACGAGATGGCAACCAAGTAGGCGAATGGCGAGTGCTACCATTGTTCAGGGAAGTACACGATAGATCACAAGTGCGCCAACAAGTGGGTCTTCCTCTTAGAATTTGACGTCGACGATGACGTCGGTGCGGCCGTAACCAACATGGACATCTCACTACACGCCCTAACATGCATCAACCTTACCAATACCATGAAGCTCTAAGTCTAGATCCATGGCAATCTGCTGACTGCCTTGGTCGGCACCGGCTCCACCCACACCTTCATCAATGAGCCCCTCATCCAGGATCTTGGCCTGATGATGTTTCTGCGACACGGCAAACGACATAGGCGTTAGAGTTGTGAATGGTAACTTCATCCTCTGCACAGGGATCTGTCCACACATTCCCTTGTCCATTGTAGGAGAACCGTTCAACGTCAACTTCTACGCACTACCCTTGGACGGCTTCGATTTGGTGTTGGGGTTTCAGTGGTTGCGATCCTTGGGATCCATCATTTGGAACCTCGAGGCGCTCACGATGGATTTGTGGTGCAATGACAAGAAGGTGGTCTGGACGGGGCTACGAAGCCCCGCCCCTGTTTGCACCTCGCTGGCTGCACCACACGACATGATGGGCGTCCTGCTGGACTCGCTCCAGGACCTCTTCAATGAGCCACACGAGCTTCCTCCTCCACGGCGCCACGACCACTGCATCAGGCTCCTGCCGGGCAGAACTCTAGTAGTTGTCCGGCCGTACCCCTACCAGCAACTTCTCAAGGATGAAATCGCGAAGCACCACGTGGAGATTCTTCAAAAGGTCATCTACATGATGGCCACAATTGACAAACCGTCCAAGGACATATATGAGTTCTTGGCTGAAGTCACAAACATAGTGGTGCAGGCCCAAGTCACCATGAAGAGCTATGAAGATAAGACTCGCCGCAAAGTGGAATTCAACATCGGTGATTGGGTATGGTTGTGGCTGCATCAACGTACGGTTGTAGTGGTTATAGTGGCACCCCCTTCAACATTGGTCCAAAATATTTTGGGCCTTATCATATTCTACAACACATTGGTCCTGTTTTCTACAAGCTGCAGCTGCCTGCTCAAGCACGGATACATGATGTCTTCCATATGACCTTATTAAAAAATCTAAAGGACCAACACCAGTTCAGGTGGCACCTCTGCCACCCCTCCTCCAAGGGTGCATTGTACCTACACCGGAGAAAATTCAGCGGGCACGGCTGAATAGAGGAGTCTGGAAGCTATTGGTGAAACGGGCTGGTCATTCAGATGCAAATTCTTCATGGGTCCATCTTGAAGACTTCAGAAGACAACACCCTTGATGAAAACTCGAGGACGAGCTCTTTGTCAGGAAGGGAGTAAATGATGTGGATGCCTTTGTGGGCCACCATTATGGGCGCAGGACCCACAAAGGCACCGGCAGCGTGGTGGCCCAAGGTGCAGGCAACATCAACACATGAAGAATCTAGAAGATTGGATTAGAGGTAAATAATCTGAATTAGGGGGAATAATCTTTTAGAGATGGAAATAACTAATATGGTTACTTATAGATAGAAATAAGAGGTAGAGCTAATTTGGATTAGGGGAGAATAATCTGTTAGAGAAGAAAATAAATAATAGGGTGCGTTATAGATAGAAATAAGAGATAGGAGCGGTTGAGCTTTCCTCAACCACCTGGGCGTAGATTTGGAAGGGGCGCGCAGGCCCCTGGTCTATATAATACATCCCCCTCTCATATAATCCTTCAAGGAATAAAGGAAATTGCACTACGGGTTATTTTCTACATTGGTCACTCTGTCTGCTAATCCTAGCAGCCACCTTGACAGCCCTTCACCTCCTCGCTACCTTCTGTGCAGCAATCCCTCCTTCTCCGTGCAGCTCTACTCTGCCTTACGCAGTCCTAGGCGCAGCCGGGGAGCATTGTTGAAGAATTAATCTGGTGCACTTTATGATTGTTTTGATCCGTATATGTCCATTTTTGCAGCTGTTGCAAACAAACAGATACCGGCTTACAGTTTGTATTTAGGACATGAACTGTGCCTTGCCCTTTCTGTTCCATAAGCATCAAATGAAACTTAATAGACGTCAACATGCCGTCTTGAAGCAAACCAAGTGGGAATCTCCTGAACCTGTTGCTAATATGTGCTCAAGATTCTTCTGGGAGATGCAAGAGGTTTGCAGCCGCTTTTGGACCATCCAGATGTTTTTATCATGGCCAACTGCATTGAAAATATGTTGGAAAGCGCCAACAGGTTGCTCGATTGAGCACCCAGTCATCCAGAGCGAAGATTCGCAAATCTTTACATATATGTCTGCACAGGCTGGACTAGTATGTCGCATCTGATTACAGACACGCCTGCAGAATATATTTGCCAGTTTTCATATTGCTAGCTTAAATCGTCTCAGCTAGGGGGTTTTATATATTGAACATCGAGGAAGGGAAGAATTTAGTCCTCGTGTGGCAAGTATTGTGGCACTCGAACATCCTTGTTTTGCTTCAGTAATAAACTTGGTCATTCAGTTCCATTGCCGACAAAACAAGTCTGTTGTAGATGCATTTGTGGACCGCCAATATGGTCGGCGTGGGGCCCACAAAACCCACAACTAGGCCGGCCAGGCCCTGCAGCCGCATCAGGAAGATATTTAGAAGAATTAATTAGATAATGTTTAGGAATAAAAGGGAGTTATAGATTGAATCAGTTCAGATAGAAAGAAATAGACTAAAAAAAGGGAAGAAAAGAATCCTAGTCAGTTTGGGGGATTATCCCCAAACAGACTAGGAGTAGGCTGCGGCCAAAGGGGGGGTCCTGTCCCCCCTTTATAAGCAGCCCCCTCCCTCATGTTTTGAGCATCCAGGAAAAAATAAGAATCCCCGTTGAGGGCTGTTCTTCTCCTTGGATCACGGTGGCTTCGAACCCTAACCCTAGCCGCCGTGATCAGCTACTTTGTCCCCCACGTTACGTACTGCGCAGCTGCCCCCACGCCTCCTCGCTGCTGGTTTCTCCCCTGCGCAGCCCTAAGCGCAGCCAAGGGGTCTCCCCCCTCCCTGTTTCTCAGCATTTGGTATCAAGAGACTCCGGGGCAGCGACCATGTCCGGCCCCGTGGACGATTCTGGGACTTTCACCCTCCAAGATCTCGGCAACATGATGAGCAAGATGATGGGGCAGATAGACACCATCAACAAGCGCTTGGACCGCCACGATATGCGCCTTGCGCGCTTTGAGAAGGCACCAGAGCGGGAGCTCTCCGGTGGCGAGGACTTGCAACAAAACTCACCACAGGGCAGCAACCTTCCCCGCAGCTGCGGCAGCGGCAAGGGCGGCGGCGGTGGCAGCGGCGGCCATGGCGGCAACGACGACCACTACAGTACCAGGCGCCCACCGGGACGCCCGACCTTCGACGACAGCGGGCTGCGTCGTCACAAGGTCAATTTCCCCAAGTTCGATGGGGAAACAGATCCGCTGCCCTGGCTCACCAAGTGTGAGACATACTTCCGAGGGACACGTACGATGCCAGAAGAAAAGGTGTGGCTCGCGTCTCTCCACCTGGAGGGTGTCGCGGCCGAGTGATACACTGCTCTAGAACGTGACTGTGGCATCGTGTCCTGGGAGCGGTTCGCGGACTTCGTCAACATGCGCTTCGGGCCTCCGCTCCGCTCCAACGACCTGGCGGAAATTAAAGATCTCCGTCGTACTGGCACGGTTGATGAATATCAGCGTCAATTCCTGGTCCTTCTTTGTCGTTACGAGGACCTCAGCCAGCGCCAGCAGATCAACCTCTTCACAGCTGGCCTCGGCGAGCCACTTAGAACGGATGTGGAGCTGCAGTTTCCCACTAATCTACAAACCGCCATGAGTCCGGCCAGAGCCTTTGAACGTCGACTTGCGGCAATAACAGATAGCGGAATACAGAAGGGCGCCGCCTCTCAACGCTCCACGCGCTCTTCTATTGTGTCCCGCGCCTCTACTACGGCCTCAAGTGGCAGTTCTACAGCACCCGCCCCGACATCGTCAACAACGGCATCTTCTCGCCCGCGCTTCAAACGCCTTACACCCGATGAGATGGCTGCTAAGCGGGCAAGCGGCGAGTGCTATCACTGCCCTGAGCGGTACACACCGGACCATAACTATGCCGGCAAAGGAACCTTCCTTCTGGAGCTTGACGACGATGATGACGTTGACGCGACCGTAGCTGATATGGGCATCTCCTTACACGCCCTGACCGGCATCGACTTCGCCAACACAATGAAGCTCCAGGTCTACGTCCACGGCAACCTACTGACAGCATTGGTCGACACAGGGTCCACTCACACCTTCATCAGGGAACCACTCATCAAGGAGCTAGGACTGATGATGTTGCCACGATCAGGCGTCGGCGTCCGAGTCGCCAACGGCGACTCTATCTCCTGTACAGGCATCTGTCCACGTGTACCCTTGATGATTGCAGGGGATCGCTTCGACGTCACATGCTACGCACTCTCACTGGACGGCTTCGACTTTGTTCTAGGAGTCCAGTGGCTGCGATCTTTGGGACCCATTCTCTGGAACCTTGAGGACCTCACGATGAAATTGTGGCGCGGGGACCGTGAGGTGATCTGGACGGGGCTGCGAAGTTTAGCTCCGGTATGTGCCTCTCTAGCACCACCTACTAATATGATGGGCGCCCTCCTGGATGCCTTCCAGGACCTCTTCGACGAGCCACGCGGGCTTCCTCCTGCACGACGCCACGACCACCAAATCAGGCTCCTGCCGGGCACAACTCCAGTAGCTGTCCGGCCGTACCGCTACCCCCAGCTTCTTAAAGACGAGATTGAGAAGCAATGCGCCGAGATGCTTCGCCAAGGCATCATCCGAGAATGCACATCTGCATTTTCCTCGCCAGTACTGTTGGTCCGAAAAGCCGATGGCACGTGGCGCTTCTACATCGACTACCGCGAGCTCAACGCCAGAACTTTGAAAGACAAGTTCCCGATCCCGGTGGTTGACGAGCTACTGGACGAGCTTCGCGGCGCAAGGTTCTTCACCAAGCTTGACCTCCGCAGCGGCTACTTTCAAGTGCGCATGCACTCGGACGACATTGAAAAGACAGCATTCCAAACTCATCGAGGCCACTATGAGTTCTTGGTGATGCCATTCGGCCTCACCAATGCGCCGTCCATGTTCCAGTCGTTGATGAATGACGTCCTCGACCCCTACATCAGAAAATTTGTGCTTGTCTTCTTTGATGACATATTGGTGTATAGTAGGTCCTGGGTCGAACACCTTCAGCACGTCAAGCAGGTGTTCCAGACACTACGGACAAACAAGTTGTTCCTGAAGAAATCTAAGTGCTTCTTCGGCCAGGAGACTGTGTCCTACTTAGGACACATCATATCCGCTCACGGCGTGGCAATGGATCCGACCAAGGTGGAGGCCATGGAACGTTGGCCTACACCTCGGTCCTTACGAGCCTTGCGAGGTTTCCTCGGGCTCACCGGCTACTACCGCAAGTTCATTGCGGGGTATGGTGCGGTGGCCGCACCCCTCACCACCCTACTAAAGGGGGAAGCATTCCGCTGGACTGATGATGCGCAGGACGCTTTCTCCCAACTCAAGCAGGCGTTGATGACAGCGCCTCTACTTCAAATGCCGAATTTCGACAAGCGCTTCATCGTCGACTGCGACGCGTCCGGCGCCGGCTTTGGGGCGGTTCTACACCAGGGCGACAGCGCCATAGCATTCTTCAGCCGCGCTGTAGCGACTCACCATCATAAGCTACCGGCATACGAGCGTGAGCTAATCGGTCTTGTGAAGGCTGTACGTCATTGGCGGCCTTACTTGTGGGGTCGTCCCTTCACTATTGGGACTGATCACTTCAGCCTGAAATATATCCTGGATCAGCGACTCACGACGATTCCCCAACATGCTTGGGTGAGCAAACTTTTTGGTTATGATCTGCAGGTTGAGTACCGACCGGGGCGCTTGAATGGGGCAGCTGACGCCCTGTCCCGCCGCGACGAGGAAGACATAGCTATTCACGCCATATCCGCGCCAGTCTTTCCACTCTTCGACTCGCTCCACGCGGAGATCGCTACAGACCAGCAGGCGCAGCAGCTATGTGCCCAACTCAGGGAGGGAGTCGCACCTGCTGACTCGGCCGAACGCGACGGCCTTCTACTTCACAAGGGGAAGCTCTTCGTTCCCGACAAGTCCTCCTTGTGGCCCTCTGTCCTAACTGAGGCGCATGATGGGGGCCACGAAGGCACCCAGAAGACAGTGCATCGACTACGCCTCTCCTTCTACAACCCGTCCTTGCTACGGCGGGTGCGTGAGTATGTCCGCAGGTGTGCTACGTGCCAACGCAACAAGACTGATCATCTTCATCCAGCCGACCTGCTACAACCGCTGCCTATGCCGTCGGAAGTCTGGAGTGATATCTCCATGGACTTCATTGAAGGTTTTCCGAAAGTTGGTGGGAAATCAGTGATTTTGACAGTGGTAGATCGCTTCTCCAAGTATGCCCACTTCATTCCCCTAAGCCACCCTTACAGTGCTGCATCAGTGGTGCGGACATTCTTCGACGACATTGTACGACTACACGGCTTTCCCTGCTCCATCGTCAGTGATCGTGATACCGTCTTCACCAGCCTCTTCTGGTCAGATTTGTTCCGGCTAGCCGGTGTCCAACTTTAGCTCAGCTCGGCCTTCCACCCGCAGTCTGACGGCCAATTTGAGGTCGTCAACAAGATCATCACTGTGTACCTTCGCTGCTTGGCTGGTGACCGACCAAAGACTTGGTTGCATTGGCTTCCTTGGGCTGAGTATTGCTACAACACTTCCTACTAGACGGCCCTCAAATGCTCGCCCTTCAGAGTGGTCTATGGCAGGGACCCTCCGAACAGCTAAAGGATAGAGATGAATTCTTAGCTGAAATCAAGAACAGGCTGGTACAAGCACAAGTCACCATGAAAAGCTATGAAGATAAGTTCCTCTGAGAGGTGGAATTTCAGATCGGTGATTGGGTTTGGCTGCGGCTTCATCAGAGGACAGCTGTGGGAGTAATGACGACGCCTTCTTCAAAGATTGGACCAAAATATTTTGGACCATATCAGATCATTCGCATTGGGACTGTATCATATAAACTTCAGCTGCCTCCTCAAGCAAGGATACATGATGTCTTCCATGTGTCCCTGTTAAAGAAATTTGAAGGTCCTACTCCCATACAGGTGGTGCCTTTACCACCACTTCTGCATGGACGTGTTGTACCTACGCCTGAAAAAGTACAAAGGGCGCGTTTGAACGGAGGTGTCTGGGAGCTACTCGTCAAATGGGCAGGACATTCTGAAGCTGATTCATCATGGAAGTAACTAGAAGATTTCAGGATGAAGCACCCCTCCTTTAAGCTCGAGGACGAGCTCTTTGTCGGGAAGGGGGAAAATGTTGTGGATGCATTTGTGGGCTGCCAATATGGTCGGCGTGGGGCCCACAAAGCCCACAACTAGGCCGGCCAGGCCCTGCAGCCGCACCAGGAAGATATTTAGAAGAATTAATTAGATAATGTTTAGGAATAAAAGGGAGTTATAGATTGAATCAGTTCAGATAGAAAGAAATAGACTAAAAAAAGGGAAGAAAAGAATCCTAGTCAGTTTGGGGGATTATCCCCAAACAGACTAGGAGTAGGCTGGGGCCAAAGGGGGGGTCCTGTCCCCCCTTTATAAGCAGCCCCCTCCCTCATGTTTTGAGCATCCAGGAAAAAATAAGAATCCCCGTTGAGGGCTGTTCTTCTCCTTGGATCACGGTGGCTTCGAACCCTAACCCTAGCCGCCGTGATCAGCTACTTTGTCCCCCACGTTACGTACTGCGCAGCTGCCCCCACGCCTCCTCGCTGCTGGTTTCTCCCCTGCGCAGCCCTAAGCGCAGCCAAGGGGTCTCCCCCCTCCCTGTTTCTCAGCAGTCTGTTAGAAATGAAATACCTCTTCAATGAGTGTCCTCACAGTTAGGTCCTCAACCAAGTCCATTTTTTGAGATGTGTTCAGTCTAATCACGTGTATTTATCCTTGTCCATTCAAAAAGAAAGGAGCTCTTGATCAAATCTAAAGCACTGAGATTTTTTGTTGACGAACTAAATTAACCCTAATTTCCATGTGCACAACATTTGAACTTTTTTTTACTGTTCGTGCTGGCATTCCGGAGGCATGGCCATTGGAATATCTACTTGGCACAGTCCACTCAGTAAATTGTCTCAAATATGTCCCAGAAAGTAATTGCGATGCTTGCGTCTTATACCCCCATATTGTTCTCACGAAAATATATGTGCCGGTACTCTGAAGACCGGGTACCCCGCGTAGTGGGTAAAAGACAGCCTGGGCCCTGCCTCTCTGCTGATGCGGGCCCCAACAAAAGCCACGTACCCTGGGCCCCATGGTCAACCCTGGGGCTACCGCGTGCGCCCGAGCTCCGAGGCTGGCACGTGTCCCGCGCTCCGGCCTGAGCCTCCCCGCTGAGGACAGGTCCGAGGCTGCCACGTGTCCCCGACTCTGAGTCACCTTCCTGAAGAGGACAGTACCGGGGCTGACACGTGTCCCGAGCTCCGACCTAAGCCTCCCCGCTGAGGTGGGGTCCGGAGCTGACGTGTGTCCCCTGGTTACGAGCCGCCTCCCCTCTGAGGACAGCTCCGGTGCTGACATGTGCCCCAGGCTCCGGTCCGGGCCTCCCCACTGAGGTGAGGTCCGGAGCCGCCATGTGTCCCTTGGCACAAAGCCTGTCGATAAGGGCTCCAGAGCCACCACGTACCCCACGATCCATCGTGGGACGTGGGTTGATGAAGTCAAGAAGGAAGTGCGCTGTCAGGCTTCGCATTCAAGGCCCGCGCCTTCCCCAGAAGCATGGTGCATAGTACACGCCTCTGTCCCTTGCCCGTTCCCATAGTGGTGACAAGACAAGACGACGAGGCGTGACAGAGGAACAGTGTCGCCCAACGGCACGGAGCCGCCCAAGTAGGACGAGGAGACGCGGCTTCAAGACATCGTCTTCATCATCATGTGACACATGGTCACGGGCGCCCAGCACGTCGGATGGAGGGACTTAACTTCCCCGCCGGTGACTCTACTCAGAGGAGGAAGCCCTAGATCGTGTATAGGACACTCAAAGCTTTGGGGCCACCTGTCGGGCCCCAAGCCTCATTGTAACCACCCCGACCTTGAACTATAAAAGGACTGGGGTGACCACCCTGCAAAGGGTTCCGACTCCCCACACTCAAGATCACACAACGCACAAGTGCTCAGGCTCAAGCAATAGAACAAGCACACCCGTGGACGTAGGGTATTACGCTCCGGAGGCCCTCACCACGTAAATCCTCGAGTTCATCCGCTCCCTTGAGCCCCAGGTCGCGAGGGGCGCAAAGCCCCCTCAGAAAAAAAGAACCTCGTGGGCTGCTTTCGAGCAGGCCGGGAGGAGTGTCGCAGCTCACACTCTGACATTTGGCGGGCCAGGAAGGGGGCTTTACGCGCTCTCCTAGCGACCATGGTGAACATTACTTCTCATGGTGAGCCTTCTCGCCCACCTCACCGTCGTCTCCAGACAGGATACGACGAAGCTACCTCCCGCTCCAGGCGGGTAGGTCTGGTCAGGCTGGCGGTCAGACGACCGACGTGCCACCAGCGACCCCAGCGCCTAAATCCGGCCAGACCGGTGACCAAAACGCTGGAGCCCTTGAGGCGCCCGTGGTGCCCAGGTCGGGACGGACTGGCAACCATGCGGATGGTGCGCTATCGATGTTCACACCGCCAGTGGTCGCTTCCTCTCGGCCACCCTCTTCCACGACAATGGCGACAACACCGCTGCAGCCGAGTCCGGAGTGTGTGCTGGCTGCAGCACGCCCTCTCCTTCACAACCCTCCGGGTAAGGGTGCCACCCCCGAGGCGGCGGAGCAGTGGCGGCAAGACGTCGACCACCTTGTCGCCGCCGCCATGAATTCTCCTGCCTATAGGAGACAGCCGGTTAAACCCTTGCAGGCACAATTGCGTACGCGGACGGTGGCCCGAGGGATAGCATCCCCGCGCGCGACGGCCACACCCGACCTCGGGGTCGAGTTGAACCATCGCCTCACGAGTGAGGATGGTGGCACCACCATCGAGTGACACCGCAAAAGGCGTCGCAATCTCGAAGAAGGGTACCGCTCTTCGAGTGCCGTACTGGCGGGCCACGCTTTGCCTACCCCTGCCTCTCCGGGGGTAGTAGGAGGCTGCATGGCGCTCGCCCCGCATCTCCGTATAGTGGTCTGGCCACCCAAGTTCCAGCCCCACCTACCGAAAAAGTACGATGGGACAATCAATCCCGCTGAGTTCCTGCAGATCTACACACCTCCATCCTAGCTGCAGGAGGGGATGAGCCCGTCATGGCCAACTACTTTCCCGTAGCTTTGACCGGCACAACCCGATCATGGCTTATGAACCTTCCCCCAGGGTCCATCTCGTCCTGGGAAGAGTTGTGATGGAGATTCACAGCCAACTTTGGGAGTTCCTACACGCGACCCGGCACCGAGCTCGACCTCCACGCCATGCGCCATCGCGATGGGGAGTCGCTACAATCCTTCATCCAGCGGTTCTCCCAGCTCAGGAACACCATCCCCTGTATCTCCAACACCTCCGTCGTCGTTGCCTTCCGCCAAGGCGTCCGCGACAAGAAGATGCTCGAGAAGTTAGCTACGCATGACATGCAAGACATCTCCGAGCTCTTCAGCCTAGCCAAAAAATGTACCAGGGCGGCAGAAGGTCGGGACTGGCACTCGTGACCTTCCTCCGCGGCGGGGAGTGCCGGAGAGGCTGCTGCTTCGCGCGGCAGCAAGAAGAACAGGACCGGAGGCAGGAACAAGCCTCTAGCCGGGCACCCACAGCTGCTCTAGCAGCGGCCGGTGGGGGCCGAGCCCCGCGTTCTGACAAGCGCCCACAGTCGCCATCTGCCAACGACGACAGCCAGCGGTGCCCGGTGCACAACACCGGCAGCCACAGCGCTAGTGACTGCCGCGAGATCAAGAAGCTCGCGGAACGCTTCTGTGAGCTGCAACAGAAGCGGCCGCGCCAAGACGGCGGACCCTCCCGCCAGCGGGAGAGCAAGAAAAAGGCCGAACCTGAGGCCGAGGGTGAGCAGGGTATGGAGTACCAAGACGCTGAGAGGTCATTAAAAGCCGTCTATGGCCACTCCGACTCTGACTCTAGCGATCACAGCGAGCGTCGCAAGACGCTCCACGCCTAACCAGGCATACCCCCCTCCGTCGTGTGACAAGGGAAAACACCCTCTTACATTGGTGTAGGGGGTTAAGGTCGCCCTCCCCTAGAACACACCAAGGGCTCAACCGACGTCCAGACATACGGTGAAGCCACGCAGGATCAGATTTTGCGTGAAGAAATCAACCTCGTCGACGAGGCAACATGGCTAGAGGCTACCCTAAATGCGCTACACCTCAAAACGCTCCGGCAACGGTACGCGCAGAGTAGGAAGCTCAAGGTAGGGCCACCTGGTGCCTCGGCCAATGCTTTCTCGAGAAGGGGTGACAAACCCCCCCCCTTGCTGGGAGGGTCCCTTCCGACCAGTACAAGTATGTCGCTCCAGATGCGCTCGTGAAAGTGCATCTAGGTAATCCCCGTGGGTTTTGGATGATTGCTGATGACAATTAAGATACTAATGAATTTTACTGAGTATGAGCACAGGTGCTTATCAAAGGAATGCATGTGGAGTCTCTCAAGAAGCAAAAAGGAAAAGAAGAAGACTTGAAAGAATAGAAAATAGAATTTTTCTATTTAGTTTTACATCTTTGAGTTGTGTAAAGGATCTTCTCTTTTAGAGTGCTTGAGAATCATTAGAGAGCTCAAACTAAAGTTAGAAAGTTAGAATCATGAGAGAAAGTAGTCATAGGTATGGCTGAAAAAGGGAAGACCGGACTTGTCTGGACTACGGGCCGGACTAGTCCGTTCCAACACGGACTAGTCCGTTTTAGACCGGACAAGAAGTCTCTTGAGTTCGGACTTGTCCGTTTTAGGCCAGACTAGTCCGTTGTCGAGTGAGTCTGATCCTTTATGAGACTAAGTCTCGGAAGGCCGGACTAGTGCGCCTAGTTGGCCGGACTAGTACGCTAAGCGAACTAAGTCGTTTGGGTCCGGAGAAGAAGTCTCTGAGTGACTTCGGACTAGTCCGGTCCCTTCAGACTAATCCGGTTTAGGACGGAATAAAGGTTCCTGTGTGAGCTCGGACTAGTCCGAAGTTGGCTAGACTAGTCCGCAACCCTAGATTAGAGAGTTTCTTAGACTAAGTCTGGTAAGACCGGACTAGTCCACCCTTGGGGCCGGACTAGTCCGCCCTTACCAGACTAGTCCGTTCTCATACGGAACAAAGGTTCCTGACTGAGATCGGACTAGTCCGCTCTTGGCCGGACTAGTCCGGGGTTATATGACCGTTTGAATCCAACGGTCACTAGACTTTAGTTGGTAGCCTTGTGACGTGTGTGGTCCCTTAAGAACGGACTAGTCCAAGGTTTGGACCGGACTGGTCCGGACTTTAGTAGGTAACGACTACATGCCGGGATTTCTATAAAAAGGAGACCCCCCCGGCTGAGAATGGAAAATAGAACAACCCTAGCACTGAAAACTCATTCCTAGAGCTCTTCTAAGCCTCTTTCCCCACCCTCTTGACCCCTAAGATTTGATTTTAAGGGGTTTGTGTATTTGTGAGAGGAGAGACGTGATTATCGATGTTTGAGCTCTCGGTTTGACTCTCTTGCACTCTGATTGTTAATTTGAGTTCTTGATTGTTGTACTTTGATTCCTAGAACTGCTAGGTTGTTGTAGGGAGCCTCAAGTTGTGAGTAGCCCCTAAGAGCATTGTATTCACATTTGATTGATAGTGAAAGAGCCCGGGCTTGATCTTGGTGATCGTTCGGTGAGGAAAGTGTTGGAAAAGACCCGATCCATTGTGGACTCCTCAACGAGGACGTAGATTCCTGTGTGGAATCGAACCTCGGGATAAGTCGTGCCTCTTACCTCCTTTACCTTCTTGCTCGCTCACTTAAATTACACATTAAGCTTTCGTCTTGTTAACACTTATGAATTGTTCCACTATCTTGCAATCTAAGCATTCACAACTAACTGGTGAGATTGTTTGATTACTATACATCTTACGTTTAAATGAAATTAAAGTGAAAACCTAAAACACAATTTTATACCTAGACCGAACTAGTCCGCCCTCAGAGCTGACTAGTCCGGCCTTCTTCAAGTTTGATCCGCTGTTTGCAATAGTTTCAAGTTTTATTATCCTATTCACCCCCCCTCTAGGCAACTTTCAATTGGTATCAGAGCCTAACTCTCCACAAAAGCTTAACCGCTTAGAGAGGAGATGGGGGACAAGGCTGGTAGCCAAATTGATCTCATCAACGGAAAAGGATCAAGTACGAGCAACTTTGAAGAACAAGGTTCTAACCCACCTCCAGCGATTACTCCTCCACAATACGTTTCAAGCTCAGAAGAAGATGAAGAAGTTCTTCGTCTCATGGCACTCCTCAAGAAGAAGAAGGAGGAAGCTAAGAAGAAAAAGAAGGAGAAATTGGAGAAGAAGCTCAAGAGTAGTCAACAATACTACTCAAGATATCCTTTTAATTATGAACGCTTAAATTTTCACTCTAGTTATTTATCCATTCCTCTAGGCAAACCACCTCACTTTGATGGAACTAACTACACAATGTGTAAGCACAACATGAAGTTGCATCTAATTTCCTTGAACCCAAGTCTTTTACATGTTGTGTGTACAGGTATAGATATCCCCGAAGACGAGGATGAACTCACCCAAGAGCAAGAACAACAAATCCACCGCAATGCACAAGCGGCGGATGTGCTCAACTCATCTCTGAGCGTTGAAGAATTCAACAAGGTAGATGGGTTAGAGATCGCCAAAGATATTTGGGACACCCTCAAGATTGCACATGAAGGAAACCGATCCGTGAGGGAAGCCAAGATCGAGATGATAGAAGGAGAGCTTGGAAGGTTCGCCATGGAAGAAGGCGAAACACCTCAAGAAATGTACAACCGACTCAAAACTCTCATCAACAAGAGTCGATCGTACAGATGCAAGAAATGGAATGACCATGAGGTGGCCAATAGAATGATAAGAGCTTTTATGCCTCGCAATGTGACCCTATGCACTTTAATCCGGGAAAGTCCAAACTTTCACTTGATAACTCTGGATGAAGTGCTAGGGAAGATCATTAACCACGAGATGATGGAGAAGGAAGCCCAACATGTCAACGACCTAGCAAAGATCACTTCATCCAAGAAGAAGGGCATTGCTCTCAAGGCCACATCCAAGTCCAAGGCAAAAGAAACACAACTCACAAGTGAAGATGAAGAAAGTGATGATGAGAGCACGGACATGGATGAAGAAGAAATGGCATTCTTCATCAAAAGATTCAAAAGAATGATGAGGAGAAGCCATCACTATGAGAACGAGAGCAAAGACAAGGGAAAGTCAAGAACAAAGAAGACTTGCTACAACTGTGGCGAACATGGGCACTTCATTGTGAACTGTCCCCCATAGCAAGGAAAATGACAAGAGGAAGAAGAAGGATGGGAAGGCTCAAGACAAGAAAATCTTCACAAAGAAGAAGGCTTATAGACAAGCTCACATTGCAGAAGAGTGGGATTCAAATGAAGAATCCTCTTCCGAAGATGAAGAAAAGGTGGCAATCGTCGCCATCAAGAGGCCAACCATGAAGAAATCACTCTTGCCAAACAAGGGTGATTGGAAGAGCCCAAGCCACACATGCCTCATGGCAAAGGAAGGAAAGCGCAAGGTAATGTCTAAACCTTCCAAGTTACATACTGTAGATGATAGTGACTTTGGTAGTAGTAGTGAAAACGAATTCATGTTTAAAGGATTAAACAAAAAGGCTATAGCTAAAATGAAAATGCTATTGGACGAAATATTTGAACAAGAAGAGCTTCTCAATCAAGAAGAAGAATTGCTTATCCTTGAAAAGGAATAAACCTTGAGATTGAGAAGCTCCTTGAACTTGAGAGAGAGAAGAGTAGAGCACTTGAAAGCGAACTTGCCATGAGCAAGGAAACTTGTGTTGAGCTTAGGAGTAAGAATGTAGTATTTCAAGATGAACTTGTGAGTTTAACCAAAACTCACAAGAATCTTGAAGCACAACTTAACTCACTTAAGTCAAGTGTCTCAACTAATTCATCCTCCAAAAACTCTCTCTCAACGAGTATAGAATCCAACACTAAAACTTGCAAATGTGCTAGCATCGTTTTAAACTTAAAAAATGAGCTCAAAGAGGCACAAAGCAAGAATACACACAAGAGTGGGATCTTTGATAAGGAGAAGATCAAATGTGCATGTAGTGCATACTCAATCACAAGATCTCCCTTCATCAAAGATGGACTTGGTTATACTAGGGGAGGAAAGCAAAACGCTATAATCCTTTAAAATAATAGCAAATGCGTAGCCTTTGTCAAAGAAAACTCAAGTCAAGAAAAGAGTGATAACCTTGCATCTACCTCACATGAAATTACCAAAAATGTAAAATCTATAGTATTTCATAATTTTGATGCATCTTATGTTCTTATGAAAAGCATGTATGGTAGATGTCGGTACCCTCGATACGGGGTACCCCCGCGCACAGGGAGAAATGCCTAAGGACCTTGCCCTTCTCCGTAGGGAGAGCTCCGAAGGCGCCACGTGTCCAGCAGGGTCGGACCTTCCTCTCCTTAGAGGAGAGCTCCGGGCCCGCCACGTGGCCAGCAGAAGTCGGACCTCCCCCCTCTATGGGGAGAGCTCCGAAGGCTCTCCCGCGGGGCCGGACCTCCCTCTCCTCAGAGGAGAGCTCCGGGCCCGCCACGTGGCCAGCAGAAGCCGGACCTCCCCCCTCCGTGGGGAGAGCTCCGAGGGCTCCACGTGTCCCGCGGGGCCGGGCCTCCCTCTCCTCAGAGGAGAGCTCCGGGCCCGCCACGTGGCCAGCAGAGCAACGGTGCCTGCCCTCGTGCGGTAGGCAGCAGGAGTAAAGACCCGCCATACCTTGCTCGTACAAGGTATTCAAGGCCCGCGCCTTGGGCGCGGAGACGCGGAGCACGCCTCTGTCAGGTGCCGTTGCGCCCAGTCCAATCGCAGACTGGCGCGCCGTGTCAGAGCCTGCCCGCCAATAAACACAGGGAGGAGACATCCTCTGCCGCCCCTGCCATCATCAACCACTACGACTAGCTTGCAGCATGGGCAGGGTGGCAGAACGAAGACTCGGAAGCCTTCGCCAGAGACAACTACCCGCATAACTGCAGATGCGGTAGATGACAGGCAATCTCCCCGGGACCACCTGTCAGGTCCCGGGCCCACCTTGTAAGGCGCACGAGCCTTGGACTATAAAAGGCTCGGGTAAGCGACGTTAGCAAGGGTTCAAACTCTGTTCGGTTCGGCTCTTACGCACCCTCGCACTCTAGCCATCTCTCACCCTCCGGTTCTGAGCAGCAAGCAATACAACGAGCAACTCTGCTCACCGTATACGTAGGGTTTTATGCTCCGGCGGCCTGAACCACGTAAAAACCCCCGTGTCATGCTTCTCCCTCAATCGTCCCTAACGCTGAAGCTCTCCGCGAGTGACTAGCCCCTCTGAAAAAGAACCTCCGCGGGCTGCCCAGAGCTCATGCGGCTTACAAAGTGGGCCCGGGACCCGACAGGTGGTCCCGGGGAGATTGCCTGTCATCTACCGTATCTACAGTTATGCCGGTAGTTGTCCCTGGTGAAGGCTTCCGAGTCTTTGTTCTGCCGCCCAGCCCATGCCGCAAGCTAGTCGTAGTGGTTGATGATGGCAGGGGCGGCAGGGGATGTCTTGTCGCTGTGTTTATTGGCGGGCAAGCTCTGACACGGCGCGGCAGTGTGCGATGTGACTGGGCGCAATGGCACCTGACAGAGGCGTGCTCCGCGTCTCCGCGCCTTGGGAAGGCGCGGGCCTTGAATACCTTGTAGGGCAAGGTATGGCGTGTCTTTACTCCTGCTGCCTACCGCGCGAGGGTAGGCAGCGCTGCTCTGCTGGTCACGTGGCGGGCCCGGAGCTCTCCTCTAAGGAGAGGGAGGTCTGGCCCCGCAGGACACGTGGAGCCTTCGGAGCTCTCCCCGCGGAAGGGGGAGGTCCGGCTTCTGCTGGCCACGTGGCGAGCCCGGAGCTCTCCTCTGAGGAGAGGGAGGTCTGGCCCTGCGGGACACGTGGAGCCTTCGGAGCTCTCCCCACAGAGGGGGCAGGTCCGACTTCTGCTGGCCACGGAGGGGGGAGGTCTGACTTCTGCTGGCCACGTGGCGGGCCCGGAGCTCTCCTCTGAGGAGAGGGAGGTCCGACCCCGCTGGACACGTGGCGCCTCCGGAGCTCTCCCTGCGGAGAAGGGCGAGGTACTTAGGCATTTCTCCCTGTGCGCAGGGGTACCCCGTATCGAGGGTACCGACAGTGGCCCCCGGGCCCATCTCGAGGGAGATAGCGAGCCTGAGGTGGGGCCTCCGTCTCTTCCATTCCGCGCACCTTCTCTAAGTCCCGCATTGACCGTTGCCGGAGCACAAACTGTCGCGGGATCGTGTGAGCGTGTGCCCACTTGATGGTTGCTTTTACTGCAGCGGTTCCCAAGCCTGCCACTTCTCCACGTCGCAACGCTTTTTTCGGGAACCGCCGAAGCGCCTTGCCGGCTTGTCTCCTTGGGAGACTGACTTCTTGGCCCACCGCTTCAGCTGGACGACTTGGGTCCACTTGTCATCGACGCTCGGTCTTGGAGCCGAAGCGGTTGCACAAGCGGCGTATTCGAAAAGTTTCGAATCACTTTGAATCGTACCTGGGAAGTTTTAAAAGGGGATCTTACCCGCATCGCGGCCTCCCTTCGCACTTTCCAGCGCTTGCACCTTCCTTGAGTTCTTGCGCCTTTGTCTTCCCTGTTCTTGAGCTCTCTCGTGCTATGGCTTCCAACCTGCTTCCGTCGCGTCTCGCTCGGTCGGCCGATCTCGGACCAGTGCGCAAGCTGCTGGGCTGGCACACGAAGGTCAAGGGGGAGCTCGACTCCATGCGGGAGTCGCTTGATATCATGGAGGCGCTCCTCGACCGACATAAGTGGACCGTCGATCGTCTGGACTCCGACACGCGGCGGCTCCACAAGGAGGCCCTTGAGGCGCATGCCCGGGCCGAGGATAACTTCCCTGCCCTGGAGGAGGTGCGGCAGAGGTTGGCGCGCCGTGAGCGCGCCGTTGCGGATCAGGAGCGCTCTGTGGCGGCTGAGGCGAAGAAAGTCACTGCACGGCTGGCGGCGGGCGAGGGCGACCTGCGAGCCCGGGCTACACAGCTAGAGACCCGGGAGGCAGACCTGGCCACGAGGGAGGAGCAGGTCTCCCTGGAGCGCCAGGCGATCCTGGATCGGGAGCTGGCTGCGGACTTCCAGGATTCAGAGTTGGAGCGGCTTGCCCAAACTCTCCACCTTCGAGAAAGCTCTCTGGCAGCCAAGGAGAAGGAATTCTCCGAGGGGAGCCACTACGCCTTGCTGGCAGCCCGCCGCGAGGTAGAGGAGCTCTTGGCCTCGCGGTCTTCCGAGGCCCGTGCGGTCTCGAGCTTCATCGACCGGGCAGGGTCTGCCCTGGTCCCCCTTGGCTTCAGCCCGGTGAAGACAGCGGCCCCTGTGTTGAAGGTGGCCGAGGTGATCCCTGCCCTCGAGTCAATCGGCGCCAAGCTGAGCAGGCTAGATGCGGTGGTCGCCGGCGAGCTCGAGGTAGAGGGACGGGGCCTGGCCGTGGAGGTTGCCACGCACGTGTTGGCATGCATCAGGAGCCGGGACCCTTCCTTCTCATTAGAGCCAGCGAGACAAGGCCCTGCTGTGGAGCGGGAGGAAACCGCCAGGACTGAAGTCGGGGACGTGGCCGCCCTTGTAGCCTCTAGGTTCCGGCGCGAGCCAGGGGAACCCTAGGACTTGTATCTCTTTTTTTTTATTGAGTTTGTAGTCCAGCTCATGGAGCCTTGAATAAGTAGACTCTTGTGACTTTCTGTGTCTGTGTGCTCTTGTCTTCTTCTTGGTTTGGCCTGACCGAGCCCCTAGCTCCGCAAGGTACTCAGAGGCCTTCACCAATCTTGAAGCTCTGCACAGACAACTTCTCCGGGCCCTTATTGTGTTAAGGGCCCCGGAGGTCTCCGGAACTCGCCCCATAAGAACGGGGAGGTCCGGATCTTCCGACCACGTGGCGGGCCCGGAGCTCCCCTCTGAGGAGAGGGAGGCCCGGCCCCGTGGGACACGTGGAGTCTTCGGAGCTCTCCCCGCAGAGGGGGAGGTCCGGCTTCTGCCGGCCACGTGGCGGGCCCGGAGCTCCTCCTGAGGAGAGGGGAGTTGTGCATCTCGGGATGCTTTATGTCTTGCGGGTGCACGTAAGCGCTGTCCACCAGTGCGCACAAGCTGAAGGGTGGAGCCCCACGGGTGGCAGGTAACCCGACCCGCTTTAGTATCCTCTACGACTCTTCATGTCGTTTGGGGTATTCGAGCAACATTTGTCCCTGGCGTGCTTGGGCAATTTGGGAGACCCCGTCACGTGGTAACGTGAACACGTAGCTCAAGGCGTGTTTGGCTTGAGAACATCCGGGCGAGTTATGACGGTCGGGTGTACGAACTATATGGATACCGGGCTCAGTGTGCAGCCGAGTCTGATGATTGTTTGAGTTATCTGCGGGTAGTGTAACCATGAAATGGTAGACGTGTAGCATTCGTGTGCGAGAGACGATTAGTGCCACTGAACTAACGAAGCCGACTAAGTCCGGTATAGGTTTTTCTTTGTGAGGACGTAGTAACGACATGCTATGGTGACTCATTGACGTCACACTCCACTAAATGAACAACTTCATTATAAAACTTGAAAGTTTTTATACAGATCACTAAAACTTGATGTAACTCCTTCTCTTGAACAGGATATATTTTCCGACATAAGCAATTAGGTTAGTATGCCACTTTCTATACACTAAAAACATCCTTATATGGGCTACTAACTCGTTCCTCACTGGATTTTTGAAAAAGATGACCTTTGTAGTGCGTTAAACCTCAAGCGAGCTCTGATACCACGCTGACACGACCCCACGTTCTTGTCGAGCTAGGATCACGCTGAGGGATGCTGCGTTGCACAGCACCGGATAACACACATCAAAGGTACAAAGCGGAAGCAAAGTTTTATTACATAAACAGGTTTATGAACATTTTTACAACAAAATAGTTCAGTCTACACTCACGAGTGTAGACTACGCATCGAGTTCACGTTCAGCCCGTGAACATGTCCCTGCTAGCACGCACACACACTAACACGGCGGCGTGCACGACTCCCACTCGACGGGGTTCCCCTCCTGGGGTTCTGTCTCCTCCTCGGGAGTCCCTTCCTCATAAAACCCTGCAAAAGCTTCAAACACAAGCAGTGAGCACGATGGCTCAGCAAGACTGACCCATCTCTCCTAAACATGAAACTTCTACATGGAGGGTTATAGGTTACATGAGGTAAAATAAGTTGCAAAGACTCGCCTAATTAGTGGAACCTTACTTTCAAGTTTTAGCAGTAGGTTGTGGAGAACCTTACGCTAAGGCACATGAGAGAGCCGCAATCAAACAAGAAACGCATTTCTCTCATGTACTTTGCCCAAAGTTGAAAGGAACTTTAATTAGCTCTAAACACGTGGGGCCTTCGGGGCTCGCCCCCGCGGAAAGGGCGAAACCCGAATCCTCCGGTCTTGCGCTGGAGTAGTCGATAGCTCTCTGCCCCTCCTTCATGCGGTCCCTATAGCTAAAACCTGGAGATCCTGCACACAGGTAGAGGAAGCGTAATTCTCCTTGGGGGCTTCTCCCCTCCCCGTCTCTTAGTCTTATTCGGCTTACGGTCCTAGTCCGGTATACGGGGCTTGGGCAATTCTGTGCGCGAGGCACCGGGGCTCCGGCTCCCTCCGAGGTCAGGGTACGACCGTCTGGCCCCTAGTACCAGACCGTACGCCGGGGAAGCAGAGTGCACAGGCTTTGGGTATGGAACCAGGCAAAGCGGTTGTACTCCCTTGGACCTCCGAAGGGCAGGGTGCACACGCTTTGGCTCGGAACCGGCTAAGCAGGCTACGCACCCTGGACCCCCCATGCACGGCGCAGGCCTTTCCTGGAAGTGACCAACTAGCACCGCAACACCTGACTGGGGGAGGCCCGAAAGGCCCCCTGGCCATCGGCAGGTGCCTCAAGTGCAACCGCCTTCAATAGGATAGCAAATGCTGACTATGGATGAGAGCGGGAAAGGGGAGCTAAAAGTACGGTGAGCATACATAGAAAGTGCGGTCATAGAAATTAATGCGTAATTTAAATGAGCACATAAGTGAGAGCATGGTAGAACAGGTTTCTGTGTAAATGCCCATAGGAGGAAGACAGGCTGAACATGGAGGCAACGACCCGCCCCATTAAGAAGGGAAGCAAGACTCTACGCGCTTGGGGTCGGAACCAGGCCAAGCTGGACATAGTCCTAGACCGTCCCCTGAGGCTTAGCTGCTCCGAGCGCTGTTCCTGGACTCTATGGAATCTAATACAGAAAGGCAAGCTTGTTCTACTAATGCTCAAGAGGTAGAACTTACTGTGATGTTCCATGCTCCAAGGGTTCGGGAGCGGATCTCATCCTTGGTGGAAAGGCGTATGTACCTGGGACGGCAACTTTCATGACTCGAAAGGGACCTTCCCGGCTGGGGGAGAGTTTATAGGTCCTTCGCGAGAAAGTGTGCGCCGCGTCACCAGGTTGCCTTCTTGCAGCTCCCGGACGCGCTTGGTCCTTTGGCGGTAGTGTCGGAGCACCAGCCGGGGCCGTGCGTTGTGGGGTGTTACCTGCAATCGTGCCTCGCCGACGAGGTCGATATCTTCACGCTAGAGCGGGTCCTGCGCAGCTTCTCACGGGAGCCCCGGGGTACTTTCCCCTTCTGGCTAAGGCTGTCAAGAGGTAGGAGGACCCGGACTCTTCTTGGGAGACTCAAGATGTCTTTCCTCTTTTGGCTAAGGCTGTCAAGAGGTTGACGGATCCGGGGCGGCCCCCAGGAGGTGAGGCCGAGGCACAGAGACGTGCACTCGTGTAGAGCTGGCCCGGTTCTGCACCGCCAGGGCTGGTGCTCGGGCTGCTGCAACTGCTTGGAACTTCTCCAAGGCTGATATCGCAGCAGTGCAGTCTCCACAGATCTTTTCGGGGCAGCCATAGTCGGTTACCGTCCTGACTCGTCGTCACTAGAGCTGGAGTCCTCACCGTTGTGCACTGTCTTTATGGCGCGCTGAGGCTCCTAAAACCCACCTGGTGGCCGATGTTGTCTGGGGCGTCGACGTTCTACTTGCCCTCCCTTTCACGGAAAGTTGGGGCATCAGCTCGCAGCTTCCTCCCTTTGCGGAAGCGCTATGCGAGCTTCTGGATCTCCCGGCACTCAGCAGCAGTATGGTAGCTGGTGTCATGCACGGGACATGGGTCGCCTTGGTCACCATCTGGAGCTGGTGACTGTCGCTGCCTTTTGTCGGGGCGTGGCCCCCGAGCTCCACTGGGTGCTGCTGTTGCAGCAACGGGAGCCGCGGTCGGTGGCTTCATCTTGCCACCGCCCCGGTTCTTGATCTTCTTACCGCTTCCATGGGAAGCAGCGCCAGATCCGGGCTGTCCTCCTGACTCGGAGGCTAGCAGTGAGTGCCAGTTTCACCCTTCTGCTGTCCTAGCGCACTTGTCCACCAGGCTGAAGAGCTCTGAGACGTCGTGAACCTCTCTGGTCGCGAGCTTCTCAAGCATCTTCTTGTCCCGTACACCCTGCCGGAACGCCACCACCACAGAAGCATTTTGGATATGTGGGATGGTATTCCATACCTAGGAGAACCACTGGATGAAGGAGCGCAGCGTCTCTCCAGGTTGTTGCTGGATGGCGTGGAGGTCGAGCTCCGTGCCAGGCCGGGTGTAGGAGCTGCCGAAGTTAGCAATGAACTGCCGGCAGAGCTCTCCCCAAGAGGTTATGGAACCCTGGGGGAGGTTCATGAGACAAGACCGGGCTGGGTCGGTCAAGGCGACGGGGAAGTAGTTGGCCATGACGGCCTCATCCCCTCCTACAGCAAAGATGGCGGTAGAGTAGATCTGGAGCAACTCCCCCGGGTTGACACTGCCATCATACTTCTCGAGCAGGTGCGGCTGAAACTTGCACGGCCACCTCGCGAAGCGAAGGTGTGGCGCCAGGGCCGCACATCCTGCTCCTGTTGCTGCAGGCGTTGGTGTCGTGAACGCTTGGTTCGCTGCTGGCACTGTGAACCTCGGTATGGGCAAGGCTGTGCCACAGACCGGGGGCGCCGCTTGCAGGGCATATGGTTGGGGCATATGCTGCGTGGCGTATGCCTGGGGCAGAGATCGCGTGGCGAACGTCTGCATCTCAGGCTGGGTTGAGGCAGTCGACATGCTGTCACCGGCCTCCTGGTTGCGAACGCCTTTCTCGTTGTCGCTCAATGAACACTCGGGCATCTTTGCCCAAGTGGCATCGTTCCAGCTCCGTCCTCAGGCTCGTCGATGGGAGCCTGGTGGAGCGGGAATCTGCCGTCTGCCCGTCAACCGTTGGCGTGTGCGTCAGCGACACAGCCGGCTAGCCGGGACGTCGTCCCCCACCGAAGTCGAGGGTTTGCGGCGGTGACGACGAGACGGTCTACCCTCGTGAATCCACTGTTGGGTCGCTGACTGAGGTGTGTCCCCAACAGGTGGATTGCGCAGTAGCGCTCTTGCTGCAGCTAGCGCGCCCCCCGTGGGGGACCCTCAGCGCTGCAGAGGATCTCACGCTTGCTGGAGCCTGCGTTGCCGGAGTCGGCGCTGCCGGAGTCGGCTGTTGGCTTCCAGCTTGCACTGACACACTTCGTCCAGAGTGTGTCGAGACGTAGTCCCCGCTAGTCACCGTTCGTCGTGAACGTGGGGGAGGAGAGCTTGTCGCTGAAGGAAGCTTCGTCATCTTTGCCGGCAGAAGCTCGTCGCGCAAGGGAAAAACCCCCTTCCTGGCGCGCCAAATGTCGAAGTGTGTAGCCGACACTTCCCCCGGGCCTGCTCTGGGCAGCCCGCGGAGGTTCTTTTTCGGAGGGGCTAGTCACTCGCGGAGAGCTTTGGCGTTAGGGAAGATTGAGGGAGAAGATTGACACAGGGGTTTTTATGTGGTTCAGGCTGCCGGAGCGTAAAACCCTACGTCCACGGTGAGCAGAGTTGCTCGCTGTATTGCTTGCTGCTCAGAACCGGAGTCCTGAGCTTGAGGGCGTGAGATGGCTAGAGTGCGAGGGTGCGTAAGGGGCGAAGCGAACAGAGTTCGAACCCTTGCTAACGTCGCCTACCCGAGCCTTTTATAGTCCAAGGCTCGTGCGGCTTACAAGGTGGGCCTGGGACCCGACAGGTGGTCCCAGGGAGATTGCCTGTCATCTACCGTATCTGCAGTTATGTCGGTAGTTGTCTCTAGCGAAGGCTTCTGAGTCTTCGTTCTGCCGCCCTGCCCATGCCGCAAGCTAGTCGTAGTGGTTGATGATGGCAGGGGCGGCAGGGGATGTCTTGTCGCTGTGTTTATTGGCGGGCAGGCTCTGACACGGCGCGCTAGTCTGCGATGTGACTGGGCGCAACGGCACCTCACAGAGGCGTGCTCCGCGTCTCCGCGCCTTGGGAAGGCGCGGGCCTTGAATACCTTGTACGGGAAAGGTATGGCGCGTCTTTACTCCTACTGCCTACCGCGTGGGGGCAGGCAGCGCTGCTCTGCTGGCCACGTGGCGGGCCCAAGCTCTCCTCTGAGGAGAGGGAGGTCCGGCCCCGCGGGACACGTGGAGCCTTCGGAGCTCTCCCCACGAAGAGGGGAGGTCCGGCTTCTGCTGGCCACGTGGCGGGCCCGGAGCTCTCCTCTGAGGAGAGGGAGGTCCGGCCCCGCTGGACACGTGGCGCCTTCGGAGCTCTCCCTGCGGAGAAGGGCGAGGTCCTTAGGCATTTTTCCCTGTGCGCGGGGGGTACCGACGGTAGAGTTTGTGCAAAATATGTTGGGCCACTCCATAAGAGTCCAAAAACTTGTGTGGGTGCCCAAATGCCTTGTAACTAACCTCAAAGGACCCAACCAAGTTTGGGTACCTAAGACTAATGTTTACTAACGAGGATGTGACCGTCTCTAGAAGAAGTGATAACTCAATTTCCTTTAAGGGTGTGTTAAAGGGAAAGCTTTACTTAGTGGATTTTTCCACAGATAAAGCTCAGCTTGACACATGC